>OX439370.1:4198008-9198008 GCA_949319445.1 Mythimna lalbum
GGTACGAATTCAGACGCGGGGGTGAGCACCGTCAGTGATTGGCTCGCCGCGCCATCGCGTCATAGACGTCACTCGTGATTCGTTCCTGCGCTTGCTGCATGTATCTAACAACGACAACGATTGGCTCGCCAATGTATGGAATGCGCAAAGCGATCCCAACTCTGACGCCGATATCTATACCAGAGGATATCGCGAGCTACCTTAGAGCGTCCATCTTAATCGTGAAACCTATTTAAAGCTAAGCCAACAAGAATCTGACACTACGATGACGAATCCCAGGTTCGACTCCCATTCTGTTCACCATCAATCACTAAACTAAATCTAATGTTAACCGTCTGTCGCTTTAACGGGATCCTGGTGTTACACACTATATTTAGACACGTCTTTAACACTTTGTAATAAGGTTCAAATTCCTGAAGCAAAGTTTTCACTAAGTAAACATCAGGATGGTTGAGTCAATATCTAATGCGGTTAGATTCGGCCTTATGTTGATAGTTTTAAAGTGCATTTTTGTTTGTTTTTAGTTAATAGGATAGTGGTAAACAAAAATAGCTGCAGACAAACTCACGTGTTGTTTTGTAAATATGCTTTTTTTTGTTTTGGTTTTTGGTATTTTGGCTTTTGAGACATTTTTTTAAAGCAGTAGCTAGATGACATCTGCTGTCAGATAAGGATTAACCAGGAAATAAATGAATGGGCTCCTGTTTTGAAGTGAGTAGCTAGTACTGTATAGAACGCCTTGTTATACAATGAAAGGTAGATGGAACGAGGCCACGTGGCAGATCGCCGATGCGATGGACTGACCAAATAAACGAGTGTGCCCGATTGACTTGCCAGCAGGCAAAAGTGGCGTACCCTGACGGCTTCCGGAGACTACCTTCGTGATTACCACGACCACTCTGGCAAGAGTGAAACGACCAAGAAGAAGCTAATGCTGATGAGTCGGGCTGGCGGTTAAGAGGTCAAGAGTTCGAACCCCACTTGTTGAACTTTTGACATGAGTAAAGAAATGAAACCAATTGAAACACTGGCTTTAAATTGAAGTTACTTCAGGAAAAGGAAGACGAAAATTCTAATTTAAACATTTTGGTTTGCTTCTTCTTCTCAGGAGAAAAAGAAAGACAGGTCTTTATCTCGTTTTACTTGCGAGTCGGCGCAACACGTTTTTTTTTCTTCCGTTCTGTCCAAAAGCATTCCCAATGAGGGTTGGTGTAGGCGGACGGCCGACTATAAAACAGTTGCCAAATCCCCTAGCAATGCTTTGGTTTGCTTAGAATACAATAAAAGGGGGGTCTTTCCGGAGTCTTATCAGAATATCCTTTCATAATTTGTGAAAGTATAATTGGCATTCACCGACCCGCACTGATGTGCGATAGATTACGGCCTATTCCCTCTCCTTGAGAGGAGGTCTAATTCCCAGCAGTGGGTAAAAATAAAAGGTTCGGCCCATTACCTCGCCTAGAGAGGAGGTCAGATTCCCAGCAGTGTAAAGGTAAAATTAAAAGGTTAACTATGCTATAGTCTTATAATGTTGCCACTGCTGTAACAGTTAAGGTCGTAAAATGGATCGCTATTAAAGTCGTGATAAGGCCTCAGAGCGGGGAGGGTTATTTGATGATTTTCCACAAAAAAGGTAAACTAGGTACTCTGCAAAATCAGTTCACATAGAATATTTAACACAGCTCATCAGTCTTCATAGCCCGCATCAATAAAGATTTAAGTTAGAACTACATTAGACCGACGCACACGTGTAACACGCCTGATTTGTACGTAGAACGACATCTCGTGGCGTGTATCAAGTGTAGCTCTACAAGTCTAGTTTCCATATAAAATATATGGAGACCGACGCGCTCAGATCAGCGTATGTGGCACACTTGTACACAGTGTACTCTGCAAGATCCGTCCACATAGAACTTTAACACAGAGCATCAGTCTTTATAGCCCGCATCAATAAACATTTATTCAGCTATCAATTGGCTATATTATTACCGGTTACGAGTAGACACTAGTGGGCTTCAATCTGTTGCATTCAAAGCAGGAATACTTGTTAATTCAATCATTGTTCTATGAAAATGACCCTGGCCTGTTTAATTTTACAGCCAACAGATTGCTTTTTTTAAATGATATAAACCAGTGCTTATGCTGCCTTTTCTGCATAACTACCTCCCGTTTTCAGGATGTATACGAATGTGTGGAACGCTCGGAGGACACGGTAGAGCACACAGTCGAGGTGTGCCCTGCTTGGGTGGAGCATCGTGGTGCCCTCGTGGGGGCGATCGGCGGCGGAGACCTCTCGCGCCGGGCTTTGGTTGAGGCCATGGTCTGAAACGAGTAGAAGTGGCAGGCGGTCGCCACCTTCTGCGAAGCAGTAATGCTAGTAAAGGAGGAGGCCGACCGCATCAGAAACCGGCGCTCTCGCCGCCGCCGTAGGTTACGATTCCGATCTCGGTAGACGCGGGCTTGCGGACGGCGAGCTATCAGGGTTATCCGAAAGGAAAATCGAGCCCTGGTATGAAGAGGCTACAAGGAACGGGGTGGGATTTTAGTCAGTAAGAGTCTGACACTATTTCCCGCTCTGCCCAAGAGCAGGTGTTATCAATAAATGATTTTCTTCACCATAAAAAAAATATTATGATAGAGCAGTATCATTAGGGTGAGGGCTATGTTCGCCTGAATTCTCAAGTGCTTAAGTCTCTATTGTTATTAAGATGGTTCCCTGTATGAAAAATGTGAATATACTAAAATTTAAAAAAATAAAAACAGTTCTAAGAACAGAAACCACCCTTTACTAACTTATAACCAATACCAATAACGCAACAGCATCATATCAGCCTCGTCTCACATTTCATAAGATAGTGTAACTCAACCCTACGCTGCTGCTGTATCGTATAACACGTGGTATCAAATGAGCGTAATGTTAGAGGTTTCGCCGTTTAGGCTCCAGTGCTTGCGGTGAGGGTTAACTGGTGGGTAATAGGCTGTTTTGTTTATGGGGATTGGTTTACTGTGATTTATGGAGTGGATTCAACAATATTCATTTAGGTACCATTTTTTTGAGTGAGATATCATTAAATGACGTTTTCTAACTCTTTCTAATGTTTTACTGAAGCAAGAAACTTGTTTTATAACTTAACCGTATGTTTAGCCGTTAGTCTACATCTTCTTCTTCTTCTTCCTGCCCTTATCCCATATTACTTGGGGTCGGCGCAACACGTTTTTTTCTTCCATTCTGTCCTGTCACCCGTCAAACTATCCCTAACTCCCTTTTCTTTCATATCACTCCTCACACAATCTATCCATCTTTTCTTCGGCCGTTAGTCTACATATCACCTAGAAAATCTGAAGATTCACAAGTTAATCTGCACTTTAACTGATTTACGCGCATTAGCGTAACATATACAAAGTATATTTTTTATGGTGGGGAAATCATCTAATGACATCCGCGCCCTTGGGTGGAGCGGGAGATAGTGTCAGACTTTTACTGACTAAAAACCCACTCCTGTTCCTTCGTTGCCTTTCGTACCAGGGCGGAATCTTCCTTTAAGAAGCAGATCCTTGACCCCAGTAGGCTTCGGCCCTGCTGGGCCCCACGGTTAGCTGACAATTCTTTGAGGCGTTCGTGGAACAATACGCGCCGTCAACGCCTTGGACTCAGTCCGGACGGTTACCGGACGGTCGGACGGCGAGCTACCCATTGCTCGCCGTTCGCAAGCCCGCGCCTCCAGTGGCCAGTAATCGGGATCGGATTCCCGGCGCCGGCGGCGGCAAAGAATAAAATGGGATTTTCATAAACTCGGCCCTTAAAGGAATGTAGGGCCAAAGTTTGTATGCTTTTTGCACTTTCACGTGGGTGAGGCCGCTGGCAGAAGCTAGTAGGGAATGCAATCTCGATCTCACGAGATCTCGGTCTTTTTTAGCGAGATTGATCTCGGACGAAAAAAGGGCGAGATCTCGCGAGATTAACGAGATTGTACTCGAGCATAAAAACGTCTTATTCGAAGAGCGGATTGACACGGACGTTAAAATATTATAGACAGATACGTCAAACAATGTTTGATGCAAAAAATGTATTGAAAAAATTCGTGAAAATAAATGTTTATCTTATTATACTTTTTTTGGTGGGTTAAAATCATCCAAATGACATTTGCCGCCCTTGGGCGGAGCGGGAGATAGTGTCAGACTATTACTGCCTTCGTGCCTAAGTATGAGATACAAGACGTTACGACAACAACCATCCAAGGATAACACTGATAGAATAATTCCAAGTTAAACGATTACAAATCCCATTTACAAGCATGAATAAAATAATTACGTAATGTCTTTTTAACATAACCATTAGCATAGAAAACGGCTATTATTTTCTACATTCATTTTTATACACCATTTTTATAGCATCTAAGATGATAGGTATCATAATATAAAGATGGGGGTAAGACGCCATAAAATGTAAATAATATAAACTGAGCTGCAACTGTTGTGATTCCAAGTAGTTACGACGGCATTATATTCTATTGTTATCGACATGAAATAAGGAAAGAATTTTACTTCTTTGAATTTTTATGGGATGAACAGGGGTCCAATCTTTGAGAAACTTGTTTTTTGGCGATGATAGTTCCGACGGATATCTATGGTTCCGACTGAATTTAATAAAATATAGCCTAGTTACTCAGGAATAAAGCGGCTTACGATCGGTGAAAAAATTTTAGCAATCGGACGATTACTTCTAGAGATTACCTACTACAAACAAAAAAAAAACTTTACCTCTTTATTATAATAGTGTAGATAGCTCAAATCTCACGATAGCTGTGGCTACTTATCTTCTCTGACTTTATCTTCGCTAATTTCCGCTTTTATAATTTCCACAAAAGTTTTTTATTATTATTATTAGGCTCGCGTTTGACCACCATCTCACCTAATGGTGGGGAAGAAGATAATAGAATCAAGAACTTTGACTTTTTACAAGAGGTTGGATATTGTCGCCTAAAAAGTTTGTCTTATGGACTTACTAAAAAAAAGAGGACGCAAGATTCTTTAGCCAGCCTTGGACTGATAGATATCTTATACTTGGTGCTAGTGGATTTATCTCATAAAGTAAGCAAGTTTTTTGAAAGAGCCAAATGGCAACTAAAACACGGTTGGATTGCAGTCAGTAAAAGTCTGACCGTGTGCGAAGCAGGGTGTAAAGTGACCTAACTCTCTGTAGAAAAGGAAGGATCATCCGATAGAATATTGTGTCTGGTCGAGGCAAATACTCGATAGTTGATTTCGGGCGGTTGTATATGTTCAAATCGCGCGGAGAACTCTAATTGCACAATGTAGGATTTCGCTACTTTAGTTCATATATGGCGTTACAGATGTCGCTACAAATGATTTCAGACCTTCAAAACAAGATTCTGTAACCAGAAGTGAAAGTGTCATGGCTGTTTATGATTGGACAGAACCCTATGCTTATGAGTTTCCCTATCATCAAAGTACAGGTCCAGATTTGAGCTCTCGACTATTTCGCCACAAGGCCGCTATCTCCAACAAATAACACAATAGAATACATAACAAGTTAGAAATCTTTGGCAAACACATTCTCGTTCAGATATACGATAAGATAACAGCATGTTTATCAATTGAGTCATCTCTAACTGGAGCAAAGATGCGGGTGGTGTTTGCTGAATATATTACCGTGTTAAGGTCGTGCTGGCTTAGGTATGTGGGTATGCTCAATGGTGTTAAAGTAACATACATTACAAGGTGAATCAAATCTAGAGGAATGACTATTCAATATTGACTGTGTTTAAATCTATGTTTGTAGGAGCAATCGGACTAGTACTTTCAGTGACTACAATGAAAGTACTGCTGCTAAATTTTTTCACCGGTAGAAAGCTGCTTTATTCCTGAGTGAAATAGGTTACCTTTTATATACGTGAACGAAGCTGCGGGCAAAAGCTAGTGGACTATGTTCGGATGTGATATAGAATTTCTTTGAGTTATTCTCAAAGAAATTCTATCACACATCTCATCTCATAACTCCTATCATCATTCTGCTCTTTTCTTAATCTTTTTTATTATCATTTGTAGGCTCCACCGCAGATGGTATGGACATGTAATGATGATCATGGGGTAAAAACAGCCCTAAAACTCGAACAAGAGAAGTAGAAGCCGACCCAACAATAACCTGATGGTCTAAAATTGAGAGAGACCTCAAGAAAGCCTAATTATCAAAGTAGACCAGTCCTGGCGCAGAATTGTGAGAAAACACGACCCTAGATAATGGGAGCAGGGACGGACAAAGAAGAAGAAACATTGATAGACGCTTGCCAACTATCTCACCCACAGAACAGACTATTCTGTGATCTCACCTGATGTTAAGCAATGATATGACTGACGATGGAACACGGTTACTTAGAAGTAACCACGGAATAAAGAAAAGTAGAGGAAGTGCCTCTTAGATATCGCGCGTGTGTCAACAGCAGACGAGATTCGTCTATTACATGTGCAGGTGAATATGGCATCTATTTCAAAGGCACTAGCGTTCTGAATAGAATAAATTGGTTACAGCGCCATCTAGCGTTGAGTAGCCGAACTCGTTGTAAATTGGTTAAAACTTCTTTATTGTTCGTGTCATGTCAAATAATAACAACTTTCTTACGTTGTAATAAGACCTAATTTATGAAAGCAATAAGAATATGATTTGTAAAAGTTAAGTTTGTAATTCGTAGCTTCGTAGCCAATCATATTACTGTTTTTTATGTGTGTAATGTACAATTTGATACGCAAATGTGTGAGTTTGGCGACACTGGTTCCCGTGCTTAGCCACGTTAGGGGCACTTCTACCTATATTTTCTGTTCTGAGGAAGTAACCTATTCTATACGCTTGACCAAAAGATCTCTAGGTTGTAGCTATTGGGAAACACAGGTTCTGGCAGGGAATTTCTCACCTTACCTGTACGCGAAAGAATGTGTTCGCAAAACGTTTTGTCTGTCTTACTTTCATAGACTCCTAGATCGACTTCTAGCCTAAGACTGCTAAGATATAGTCGATTTTCCGAGTAAAAGTTGGTTTTTCGGAAAATCTATATCAAAGTGAAGACCTTTAACTTCTCGAAGGTAAATTGAACAATAATAAACATAAAATTAACCTGACCCTACTGTCGAACATGTAAACAGTCGTAAACAATTTATTTTAGCCGCTGATAACGTAATACTTATGCAAATCACTTGTAAACCTAATTATTGCTGATATGCTCTTCAGATTTATAAATACACTGATAAATTAATTGGGGTCAGTGGACCGCGTTATCGGGCAGTGCACTGTAATCGATGTCTACTTATCGATGATTTTCTCATCCTAAATGGAGTAGGTATTATATTGATTGCTCTTTAAGCTCTTGTAAGGGAGCGTTAGTCGCCTAGTTGTACAGACATTAACTTTTCGTTGTGTAATTTATTTCATCACCTTTACTCTCGAAATGGTGAAGGAAAACATTTGATAGGCTCGCGTTTGACCACCATCTCACCTGAAGGGAAGCGATGTGGTCGGCAAACATTCGAAGACTTGTCATGGACTAATCTGCACTTTCTACGTGTTGGATTATGACCCATTTCTTTTTGCAGAGAGGAGATTAGAATCCCTGCAGTGGAAACATTTAAGAATTTGTAGAATAATGAATTGTATAGAAATTAGAGACGACTTCGTTCTTCATAGGGACTATATAGGCTAGTGAGATAAGATGGATTAAAATTTTTGGTACTGATAATACTCGAATGCTGACAGTCTCAGAAAAAGATCTTGCTAAAGCAAGACACATTGTAAACAAATACATAGAGCAACGAAAATAAACAAGATTCTTATTAAAAGAAAAATTAGGGCTGTGGAACTAGTAGAACAGGATGTTTTAATACCACTATGTTATGGCGTATATATGGTAATGTCCAGATTGATATTACAGGGGACCAGGATTATTCGAAAGAGTCACCGAGGCAAACTGAAGTGACAGAGGTGGGTTTTAATCAGTAAAAGCTCAATCGCTCCACTCAGAGCGGATGTCGTTATTTGACAATATAGCAAAACAAGAACAAACGAACGATGAACAGAACAGACGGACGGACGGTCAGTTTGGTTCGTATTAGAACGATGTTTAGGAAGTCTCTACTTGAATACCAGAAACGGCAAACCCACACAGAAGGTGTTAAGGGTGTTTGCCACCCATACAAAAGACCAAGCTGTAGGCGCCATAACCATGACCAATATAACAGCCATAAGCTATTCAAATGAGCCACAAATTAACATAGTTCCACATCGAGATCATGACCTAGAAACAGTGTTTTTGTCATGTTACTATCTCATTGTTCATACGGTCTACTGTTATCTTGTGACTCAGAGGTTAACTGTCACACGGAAATTCGACCTTGGGCAAAGGTGATAGAGTTTGTATTTGGAGCGTAGTTATGTGATATATTTGGTGATGGATTTTAGGAGCCACATGTAAATTAGACTCTGATAGAAAGCGATACAGTTGATATTTGTGTGGATGATGATGCTGATATATTTGACGGTAACGTCGCACAAAATTAAACCTTTTGAGAAAGTGGTAGAGTTGGAATTTGAAAGGAGATATTACGATATATGTTTACGGTGACCGATCATTGAATGCAGTGCGAGACAGATTTATTGATGTCTGTATATTTGATTGTAATTCGGTAGTGGTCTACATGTCCAACGTCAGTATCTATCATAGAAACAGGGGCCCAGACAAAGTAGCTGTCTGGTTTTGGAATTTGCATTATCCTAAGCTAGAACTACATTAGGCCGATGCACATGTAGACCACGCCTGATTTGTGCGGAGAACGACGTCGCGTGGCGAGGATCTAGTGTAGCTCTGCAAGACTAGTTGCCATATAAAATGTATGGAGACCGACACGCCTAGATATTTGTACGTGGCATATGTGTGCGCAGTGTAGTACCTTTAAAACAGTAGTTTAAATACAGTTTATGTGCAGGTTCTATGCTGAAGGTTGTATTGTGTTCCCACATAAATAGTACATGTACCTACTGTTCTGTGTCTTACGAAATGTCGTAGGCTTACTCTCAAGAACACGATAATTTAACAACAGCAGCTAGATCTATAATTTCTTCTTATAAAATTGTGGAAGCGACAATACAACAAAAAATGTAACAAGCCAACAAAACATCTTAGTAACAATAAAAAAATATATATAACACTAGTAATAGGTACTTCATCATTATCAACCACTTTTTACCATGATTGAGGTTCCATAAACCTCTAAACTCGCGATATTAAAAACACCCTAGTACAGTGTTTTAATTTTGTGTCGTTTTGATCACGTATGCAGGATTGCTCCGCACGCGTAGCCCCCGCAAATCTGCTTTTCATACTAGTAGGTATTCATTGTAATGCGCAAAATACGCACACGGAATAAGTTTTTTTTGCATTTTGAAATTTTCTATATTCGGTGCAATTCCGCTTGCGTGATGAAATCCTCATGATGTTAAAAACACCCTTAAAGATAGTGCCAGCGCCCCTAGCCAAGTTGCTAATCTGCAATAGTTAACGCTAGTAGAAAGAAACGGGAATGTCGTCATCTCAACGCTCAGTCACGTGGTTAGAACAAAAGAATTCGGCTAAAGCTTGTGTCGAAGCATTCGACGCAAGCGAAACGGTTGTAACTTGGCTAGGGGGCAGTTGTTCTAAGGTTACCGCGGTCGAAACGTTTACCGCGTTTGGCCCTGATTGGTTACGCACTAGGCACTCTGCTCAATTCCTATTACTTTGTTTTGAGCACTACAATTTCCGCTCGACAGAACTGTTTAATTTCCTAATAATGGAATCTAAATCCAATGTCATTTCTCATTAATATTAAGCACAATGAGCGTCAGGATCAATAAACTTAACCGATGACCGAATTCATTGTGATTTGTGATTCACCGACAGATTTATTATCTGGCTATACGGTTAGTTCGTTATGAATAATCGGTTCTGAAATTGAGTGGGCGACATTTATTTTAGCAAAAGAGCTATGGCCGTTGGGGCCGAAAGGTTCTGGAGTGGCGACCACGTACCGGAAGACGCAACTTTGGAAGGCCTCTTACAAGGTTGACCGATGACCTGGTGAAGATTGCGGAAATTCGATGGATGCGCGACGCGCAGGATCATTCTTTGTGGCGACCTAGATCCGAGGCCTATGTCCAAAAATTGATGTTTATCGGCTGAAATGATGATGATGATGAAAAGAGCTATGGAGCTCAGTGTTCTGGGGTTTCGAATTCAGAATAAAAAAATTCACAGAAGCCTACATTAGCACTTATAAAACGTCCCAAGTTAGTGGTAGTGTAGGTCGAAATGGTCGTTGCCTATGGAGAAAAACTACCAAGAAATTCGGATGTTCCGGGAATAATTACTAAAAAGGGATTTATATATTATAGAACGGGCGCTGGAAGGTGTTGAGTGTGCAAAATATAAGGATTAAATTCTGAGTATAGTTTTAAATTCAGAAAAACATGCAGATTGTGTTTTTGGATGTAACCAGGAAGTTTAGTGCTTCATTCTGGGTTCCGTACCTCAAAATAAAATAAAAAACGAAACTCTTATAGGGTTCTCTTTGTTATCCGCCTGTCTCCCAGATAACGCATTGAGGTATACCTAGAGTTGAAATTAAAACCATCTGCGATCTCTTGAAGCTATGAAAAAATCAAACATCTAACTAACTTAACTAAAAAAAGATGCCGCCGTTTATGTCACAAAAAAACGTATTTTTCGACACTCAGAAAGATCAAACTTTATACTACTTCCCGTTGACCCAGAATCCTGAAATTTGGCATAAACAAGGTCTATAGCACAAGAACACACATAAATATGAAAACAGTGAATTTGTTGTTACGTCACAAAAAAAATTCTTCTAGACTACTTTCTAGTTCACGCTAGACATTCGGGAATTAAACTATTTACTTAAGTAAGTTTGTACAGAACCATCAGTGCGCGAGTTCAACTCGCACTAGCAAAGACAATTCAGAAAAGGTAATCGCAACAATAACCAGTCCATTAACTTTATATTTACAAAGAAACTTCAATTCAAATAAGGTAAGCGCACCAATTTGCGGTGATTAAGAATTTTATTTATTTTAACGAAGGCACCGATCCAGTGGTTTCTGGTCGGATTAGCATGGCATAACACTTTCACTACACTGACTCAGAAAATTATTAAATTGTGGGGAAAATCTTTTGGAAAGTGATACACGAAATTGGATGTTGAGTAGATCTAGGCTATAATTATATTGTAACGTGATTTAATTTATGTTTTATTTTTCTTTGGAGCCGTTGAAGTCGGCTGCGGCGAAGATGATGTGATCATATTCGCGGATTAAGCATAGCATAGTCGGCCTTATAATGTTCCCACTATTGAGACTCAGGCTTCCTGTCTAGGAGAGGGAATGTGCCACAATCCACCACGCGGGCCCAGTGCGGGTTGGTGGATGTCACATGTCTTCGAATTTTTGGTTCTAGGACATGTCGGTTTCCTCACGATGTTTTCCTTCACCATTTTGAGAGCAGTAGTGATGAAATAAATTAGACAAAGTAATGCGCCTGGCTGGGTTCGAACCCGCGACCTACAACTTCAACCTTCTTATTCTGATTCGAGGAATAAGCTCGTTCCATATTCCCGGGGGTAAACAAGCTAGAGTTCGTCCTAGACAAAGAGTTTAGGCAAGAGAAAGGGGAGGTCTCCCCTATATTTTACAATTTATTACAATGTGTGTAGGTACGTAATATTGTAAGCCTTAAGGTAGAACTACACTGCTCACACGTGTGCCACACACGCCGATCTGAGTGCGTCGGTTTCCATACATTTTAGGGTTCCGTACCTCAAAAGGAAAAAACGGAACCCTTATAGGATCACTTTGTTGTCCGCATGTCCGCCCGTCTGTCTGTCTGTCAAGAGCATTCACACACTTCTAAGTTAACAAATGAAAAAGTTACGGCCGTTTATGTCGCAAAAAGAAACGTATATTTTTCTTCCCGTTGACTCAGAATCCTGAAATTTGGCACAAAGTAAGCTCTAATAGCACAGGTATGGGAATAAATTTGAAAACAGTTTTGTTGTTATCTGCGTCACAAAAAAAAAAATTGCGTTTCGGTAAAATCTTCGAGACTCCGTTCGGGAATTGTAGTTTGCATGGAACCCTGATTTCGCGAGTCCGACACGCACTTGCCCAGTTTTTTATGGAAACTAGACTTGTAGAGTTACATTAGATCCACGCCACGCGACGTCGTTCTACGTGTGTGCGTCGGTGGTCTAATGTAGTTTTAGATTTACCCTCAAGTATACGATGGGCAACTAGCTTCGACTTCGTGTTAATCGTTCACTCCTTAAATATATTTTTTCCACCACTATCACACAAAGCCGTCCAGTCCCAAGCTAAGCAGAGCTTGTGTTATGGGCACTAAACAACTGATAAACATACTTATATATTTCTATATACATATATATTATAGATAAATTACACCCAGACACAGAACAAATGATCATGCTCATCACATAAACATTTGTCCTGGGTGGGAATCGAACCCACGACCTCCGGCATAGCAGTTGCCTTTGCCTGATAAGGCGATGAATAAGGCTAGTAACGAAGATGGCTTTGTTACGGTGCAAAAGAAGAAGCGCCGAAAGCAAGCCAACCGAAACCTCTGCGGCAAAGCACCAGTTACTCCTAGTGCGAGTGTGCGTGCCGCTCAGCCGAACACGCCGGTGTATATCTCCCGCCTGCATTACACCACAAAGGTGGAGGACATCGTCGAGTATGTGCGTCAAAAGTTGAAGTACACACTGAGGGTGCAGTTGCTGGAGTCGCACCGTAACGTCAACTTCAAGGCGTTCGTGGTGCGAGTCCCGAACACTTTTCTGCCCTTCGTGTTGAAGGAAGACTTTTGGCCGCAGGGCGTGGTGTTCCGTCGCTTCCGCGGACAGGTGCCACAGAACAGCACGAAGTAAACGTAGTGCGATGTGAAGTGTTACTAACATAGATTTAAGTCTTATTTACTAACGACAACTTGTATTTACTCTATATGTATGTTAGTCTGTAAGGTATATATCTATGGGCCAAGATGCCTGATAATAAATGATTTATTATTATTATTTTTATTATTACTAACCACTAGACCAACAGGCTAATCGAAATATACACGTATAGGTACTAACTGAAGTTCGGTGACTCACACCAAACCGAAGCCACTATTATATAAATACATAGGACATTTGAATCAAGCTATTATATAAATACATAGGACATTGTATAAGTTTATTGAAATTAAAGCCACATGTTGCGTCAATCCAGAACAATTGTCTAAATGGCGGTCTCATTCAATCAGAGGCAGTGCATCCATTTGTAAATGGGTCGCAATAGAAATGCGTTGTTTCATTAGTTCATTGTGTCTGTGTGGGTATTGTTAGGAAGTTAGTGGACTTTGATCTTGATTCTTGAATATGTTTTTTTTTTTTGCCTGTTAAGCACCTACTGATGCAGAATTCATATTTGTGTTTTTTATTGTACACACAACTTTTATAAATATTGGACAGCTGATGTATACAGGCGAGCTTAACCCACAGTTGCGTTTTCTTACAGTAAACCTTATACATATAAATGAGAGAGAATCAGAATTAGTTTGAGCATTTTATTTTAGTTAGCCATATAACCATAAAATACTAGTATGAGTAGCAAGAGTAGAAACCAGGTGGGTTAAGTCAGTAAAATTCTGATACTGCCTCTTGTTACATCCAGAGCAGGAGAACGGTTGTGATGTTTTTGGGAGAAATAAGAGCATCTCATTAAAACAAATAAATTTGAATTGGTGAATAAAATTATTGGAATTTATGCTTCCATATATCGACACCCTGAAGCCGAGACCTGTACACACAAACACATAGTTTATAATTGACGGATTTTATTTTTAAGTAATTTATGCACATATATTACGTTATATACAAAATTGAATAAAGCTAGAACTATATTAGACCGACGCACACGTAAACACGCCTGATTTTCAGGTAGAACGACGTCGCGTGGCGTGGATCAAATGTAGCTCTACAAGTCTAATTTCCATATAAAATGTATGGAGTCTGACGCGCCCAGAGCGGCGTGTGTGGCACACGTGTGCGCAGTGTAGTCTAGCTTTAGATCTACAAAGCCAAACAATGCGAAGTACAGACTACAATGTCGGTCAAGCACTCAAACTAATTCAAATAGCATTATTTACTTACTATAATTAGTACAATTGAGATTAATGTTCCTAGCGACATCGGTTAACTAGTCTAGCGGTGCTTTGGAAAATACATACATTGATTTATATGACATTTTATTGGGAATATAATTGTGTGAAATACTGCGTGGATTTTCTTAGAGCAAGTTAAAAGGAATCCGATGGATGCGTGACGCACAGGACCGGTCGTTGTGACGAGGCCTATATCCAGCAGTGGACGTCTTTCGGCTGATATGATGATGATGATGAAGTTAAAGGAATGTGGAAGAACCTATGGGTAATATGAAGCTGATTAAAAAGTGAGTGAGTTTTAATAAATTGGAGTTTTTAATTAAGGAATAGAACTGTACTCCACTAACAAGTCCCAAAAAAGTGACTAAGTGCGAGTCGGACTTGCATACGAAGGGTTCCGACCTCAAAAACGATAATCGAGCTAAAACAAATACACCGAAAAAATAAAGTTTCTTGTATGGGAACACTTCTCAATCGTATTTTTTTTTTTTTTTTTTTTTGCGGTAGGTAATAGAAAAAATATACGATTTCAACTCTCTACTTCTTGCATTTGCTAATTGATCAGCTTGCCACTAGCTACTATAGATATAGCCCTTAGACGCACAGACAGACTGCGGCGGCTTAGTAATAGGATTCCGTTGACCCTTAAGAGTAATGAACTCTAAATATTGAATTGAGTGTGTGCGTGTGATTAACAATTTGGGAAGGAGGAGGCGTCATTTGATGGTGAGAAATCGCAAATCACGTAAAACAAGAGTGAAGTCTTATAGATATAGCCCTTAGACGCACAGACAGACTGCGGCGGCTTAGTAATAGGATTCCGTTGACCCTTAGAGTAATGAACCCTAAATATTGAATTGAGTGTGTGCGTGTGATTAACAATTTGGGAAGGAGGAGGCGTCATTTGATGGTGAGAAATCGCAAATCACGTAAAACAAGAGAAGTCTAGTCTCTTTCAAGGAGGCAGGGTCGATGCCTACTGGGGCCAAGGGTCTGCTTCTGAAAGAAAGGCTTGGCCCCGGTATTAAAGGCAACGAAGAAACGGAGTGGGTTTTTTCGTCAGTAAAAGGCTGACACTATCTCCTGCTCCGTTAGGCGATGTCATTTGGATGATTTTTACCCACTGAAAAAACTACACTAAAAGAAAAACAAATCCACCGAGATCATACGAAAACTATCAACAAACTAAAAATACAGGCGCCATCACCCAAACATTCTCATACACATATAAAATGAATGAATCATTCCTCGAGCTTCGCTAATATAAAATTAGACAGCATTCCGTATAAAATACGAGTAAAACATACGAACATACACACTCACATTCTTACTATCATTCCTTCGTCACGCATCTTAGATTATGCAAAGATTATGTGAGGGGAACAGATATGGCATTTCATATAAGAGACATTATACAACGCCCATAAGACAAAGCCCTTTTTTTTCAATGGGAAAATATCATTTATCATCGAAAAATAATTCCCTCTCGCTTCGGGTTTGCGGACGACGAGCTATGGGTAGCTTGTCGTCCGTCCTTCCGGTAAAAACCAATATCTGCAAAACTGAAAACTGAAGGGGCTCAGCAGGGTCGAGGCCTGCTACGACTGCGGAAAAGTTTGAAAAAGTGAGTTTGGCTTTAAAATGCAAAGACCAACTCGGACAAAATGGGTTTTAGTCAGTAAATCCTTGATACACCCTCTCTCTCGTCCCACCCTAGAGTGAGAGAAGTTATTAGATGATTTCCCAACTCAAAATTAACCATTCTTTTCCCTTGTAACCACAGGGTGACTAGAAAAAAATATCTAAAATCCTCACTGAGTTCAAACCGTCATAGGCATAAAACTAAAACGGAATTACATCACACATTACCATCTGATTCTTTGAGGGAACCAGGAATACACAACTGACGGTGCATTGACCTCATAGTTGCATCAATTTAGCTTAATTATTGTTTGTGTTAGGGCTAGGGCTGATCGTGTTGTTAACGATGATTTATTTATTATCAAGTGTTATAAGGACTGATTAAAATGGCCTAGTTTGGTACCGCATCTCAATCGCCTATTTTAGGGTTTATTGGGTATTTTTGGGTTTTAGGGTTTTACAGTAGGTATACTATATTTTGAAAAAGGTTTTTTAAAACACTTTTATACGTCAGTTTAACTAGATGAAGCCGGTGTTTCCTAGCTGACTACCCTGAGACGAAACACAGCAACAAACTCAGAAGTCAATCTCTTTCAAAGTCCTTGCAGCGAACATTTAATGGTCAAATCATATGAGAACCATGCAGATTAGCGTCTGAAATGGTCTTTTGGGGAAAGAAACACACAGGTTTGATTGGACCTATCCAGCCAGTGCAAGGATTTGTCAGTATTCGTATAGCTCAACTCAGAGATTTCAGAGATTTGATGAACAAGGAAAGAACATTTGGGTAGGTAGTAGGAAAATCATCAAATAACTTCTCCCACTTTGGGTGAAGTGGAAGGGAGAGGGTGTCTGACTTTTACTGACTAAAACCCACGAGTTTCTTTAATTGCCTTTTCTTACGAGGGCTGTGTTAACTCCTTGAACAATCCACAACCTTGGCTGGCGTCGGCTCTAACTGGCTCGTACAATTTTGATGACATCTCTTTGAAGCACGCGTGGAACACTACGCGAAGTTGACGACTAGGGCTCGGTCCGGCTCGGACGGTTACCGGACGGCCGGAGGGCGAACTAGCCATTGCTCGTCGTCCGCTTGGTCTTTACCGGACGAGCCGTCCGTCTTACAATATGGCACTATTATGGACCGATGAGCTAACTTTAAAATAAATAGCGGATAAAATTGGAAGTGTTATGGCGGGAAGCGGAAACTCAGAATTGTTGGCGTTAGTCATGTATGCTTTGCGAAAACGAGAGTTGTGGTGTAGGGTTGGCAGTTTTGGTAAACATCAGCTATATATTTATTACAGGATGTACTGAGTTGTGAAGTACTATAGCGATTAGCACGTGATATGTACTAGCAGACGTTATACTGTTATGAATTAAGCTCTAAATTAAAAAAAAAAAAAAAAAATAAAAAATTCTAAATTTAAAATGGTTAAGTACTCATCATCATCATTTCAGCCGAAAGACGTGCCGCCATAATGAACGGTCCTGTACGTCTCGCATACATCGGATACTGGCGACCCTCACCAGGTCATCGGTCCACTTTGTAGGAGGGCTTCCAACATTGCGTTTTACGGTACGCGGTCGCCAATCCAGAATCTTTCACACGGCCGTCTGTTCTGCAAGCAATCTGCCCTGCCTACTGCCACTTAAGTTTGGCGATTTTTTGGATTATGTTGGTAACCTTGGTTCTCCTGCGGATATCTTCATTCCTGATGCGATCACGCAAGGATTCAAACAGCCCTTTCCATGGCTTAGTTAAAAACTACCTATTATACAGGGTTATTTGTAAAACACTAGCAACAGTAACAGTAAATAGGTCAGTTCATGTTAAGCTACCCTCAGCTATTGTACTATCTCTTGCTTCGCATACATTTCATACTATTTAGAACGTTCAATTTAAATATTTTCATTTTTATATGAAAATCTGATGAACCAAAATATGATAAAATTTAAAATGTCATAGAACAAAAGTTGTTTATGAGGTGTTCTTAACTAGCACCTAAGAGGTTGCTAGTGTTTTACAAAAAACTCTGTGTATTTATGCACTTGTGTACGTGTAGTGAAGATAATTGATATAAGATACCGTTTGATGATCGTGTTTTACGGAGTACAGTACGCGTCAAATAACTTTGCCGCTCTGAAGTTGGCTACATTCACTGCGCATTAGTCAATTTTACGAAAAAGACAGCACTGCGCATGCGCGAACCTCAGTGTTACGTTTCTATCTCAGTCGCTCGTATACGTCCGATACCAGCTTGTGTTCCGCTCGCACCTATACCACTCGATAGTACCTGCGCCGTTGTAAGGAAAGCCTAACTTTAGAGCGGCAAAGTTATTTGACGCGTACTGTACACGTTGGTTACTAAACGCGAAAGCGATCGCTAAAAGTTCGACTACGTCATAAAATGATTCCATTTACAAAACTTCCCGTTCCTAGTCCCAGTAGTTTTGTGTAGTCAGTCTTCCTTTATTTACTTATATAGAAAAAACAAACTTCTTTTATTTATAAGAAAAGTCATCAACTAAAATAAATCGTGCGTTAATCCATGACGCCACCATTAAACCACGCGACAGCCCTGAATCAAACGTTTATTTAATTCTCAAACGGCTTTGATGTTGACACCAAAATATTACTTCCTGACAAATATATATAAGACAGTTACAAAGACCGCTGTTTTGTAATACTGACAGCGTCGAATCGAGTTAGTGATGAATCGGACACAGTAGCCGAATCG
This sequence comes from Mythimna lalbum, assembly GCA_949319445.1. Classification (NCBI taxonomy): domain Eukaryota; kingdom Metazoa; phylum Arthropoda; class Insecta; order Lepidoptera; family Noctuidae; genus Mythimna; species Mythimna lalbum. The sequence goes on from OX439370.1 coordinate 4,216,667, forward strand.
ACAAATATTTTCAAGTAGCTTTTGCCCGCAGCTTCACCCGTGTACATAAAATATAGCCCATGTCATTCAGGAATAAAGTAGCTTTCCATTTCCATCGGTGAAAAAAAATGAGCAATCGTACCAGTACTTCCAGAGATTACCTACTATAAACAAAACAAGCTTTTAATGAAAATGTTTTTTTCATAGCAAGCTTTTATAGCTCGGTATACCTATATAATTTATTTATTTATTTAATACTCGTCAAGACGAATCATACGAGCCCTAACTGGATGGGGTTGTGTCGTTTAACTACCAAGTTCCTATAGCCACCTTCTGGTTCCACCATCAGATCGGCTCCTTGTCATAATAATTTTGCATTGTCATCTGGTTTACATTATGCATGCAAAATTTCAGCTCAATTGATAACCGGTAAGTGGATCAAACTTAATTTGCAAGATTTGATTACAGTGTACCAGACATCGGGGCAGGTGAAACTAAATAAAAGCTTGTAGAATGTGCCAATTCAGACACTGTGTCCGAGTCATCAGCAACCCGTCGAATCCAATCTCTTCGTCCATTTGTACGTTTTCAACTGCTGAATAGCTGCCCCGGTTTGGAGTGACGAAATATTGTCACCATATGTTTGTGTCTATTTTAGAAATTGTGAGAAAGTTCATGCTTTCCGGTAGATGTAATGCTATTTTATAGCCAGGAAACTGCGGAATTTGGTATTATTTATAATAGACTTCCGAAGTAAATCAAGCTTTGACTTTCTAAGAAGCGATTTAGACGTTTACGATCATCATCTTTCCTTGTTCCATTGGAGATACTTTTGGTCGGCGCAACATGGCCTTCGTCCATTTTCCCCTATCAACTGTCACACTATCATTTTTTTCCATGTCGTTTCGTTCCTTTTTTCAACTTACTTCAAAAAAAGAAGGAGTTTCTTAATTCGATTGTATGTTTTTTTTAAGTTTGTCAAAACTCCATCTAGCTAGTCATTATAAAGGGTTTGTATGCAAGAGAGTATTCTCTGAATGACCTTTTCTTTTTAAATTGCTGATAGGTTCACGCTTAACCGCTATCTCACCTGATGGAAAGCGACGCTGCGGTCGACGATGGAGCGCGCTTGCCTAGAGGTAACCTAGTCAAGCTTGACTTAAAGATTCCCGGGTCGTAGCCATCAGGAAACACAGACTCCGGCAAGGAATTCCACTCCTTAGCTGTACGCACAATGTATGTGTTCCCAAAACATTTTGTGCTTGTAAGTGAACCGATTCTGAAAATTCTTTCACTAATATTCACCTGCGTACCTTGAGTGATATAGAGTATTAATTATGTTCATATCATGAGTTTTGCGTGCGAAGTCGCTAACAGAATCTAATCTTTCTCGATCCCCGAGGAAGACACATACATAGCCAGGAATACAACATAGCATCTGCATGAAATCATAGATCATTCACCTATGGCCTAATAGCCAGTACTAGGACAACAGTGCATTATAGTTTACAATGTAATGAACTGAGTAGTTAGTCTGACGCCTGTAACTCCAGAACGTAGTATAAATAAGAGAGTCAAAATGGCGGGTGTACCAAAGCGAATTAAATAATACCAATTACTGAAAAAAGGAAAGGGGGGTTCCCCTTTAAAATAAGGAGGGTTAGATGTTTTCCCACCAAAAAAACCTATCTTGTTTACAAAATCTGACTAAAAAAACTACTATAGTGTTCCTATAATTATAATCCAGTTCATGCTCACGGAGACCCCTCATCCAATAAGTGACATCCCTCCAAGGTTAGGAACCCGAAGCCGTACGCACGTCGCTAATGTCACGTGTTCTGATCTAATTGTTTGGAAGGTAATCACTGTTCTAGTGGAGTAAGGCTGAGATTTTAATGACAAGGGGTGTGTACAAAGGGTTTTTTTGCGAACACGTTGATTATACGTATTGCCAAGGAGTGGAAATCCCTGCCAGTCGGGGTCTGTGTTTCCAAATAGCAACAACCTCGGGATTCTGATCCCGATTTCCGGCCACTGTAGTCGCAGGAAGGCGAGCAATGGGTAGCTCGCCGTCCGACTGTCCGGTAACCGGGCGGTGGCCGGTCGACATCTTGGGCTCGGTCCGGACAGTTATTTATTTATTTATTTATTTATTTAATGCTTTATGCACACAAAGTACAGAGGCGGACTTAATGCCTTAGGCATTTTCTGCCAGTCAACCTTTGGGTGATGCAGAGAAAAATAGTGGTAGGTGCCATTAAAGAGAAAGAGAAAACGAACAAGAATTAACATAAGTACTAATAAACCATATAATATATATTATACAATTAAACAATATATACTCAAAATTAATAAACTACATACCTAATTAATATAGTCAAACAATTGGTCCAGATCGACAATTGGAAAACATTAACCTTGTGATGATACTACTGCCAACTTCTTACGAATCAGATCTCGAACTTTAGTTTTGAATGCTAATCGGCTTGTTGCCATCCTGACCTCCTGGGGGAGCGCATTCCACAGAGAAATAGATTGGACAAAGAATGAATTGTGAAGAAAGTCAGTACGATGAGAGGGACACTGGACAGTTACCGGACGATCGGACAGCGAGCTACCCATGGCTAGCCGTCCGCAAGCCCGCGTCTACGGTGGCCGGAAATCGGGATCGGAATCTCGGCGGTGGCGTCGAGAGCGCCGTTGCTTGACGCGGTCGGCCTCCTCCTTTGCTAGCATTACTGCCGTACCCTTTTTTTTTTCAGTGTGAAAAATCATTTTATGACAACCCCCGCTCTTGGGTGAAGCGGGAGATAGTGTCAGACTCTTACTGACTAAAAACCCACCCCGTTCCTTCTAGCCTTCATACCGGGGCACGAGCTTCCTTTCGGATAACCCTGGCGCCAGTAGGCTTCGACCCAGCTGGGCCCCTCCTGCTACTGACAACTCCTTGAGGCGCGCGGGAACAGTGCGCGCCGTCGATTACTGCTTCACCCTGACATACCTAACACTCACTAATGACCGCCTCGTAATGATTTCTATGTACCCTTGAATTTTTTATGACAACAACCATGGACTTAGACCTCGTGGTCTTGATCATTGTTAATATACTATTAGATCGATATGAGATAAGATTTCTATCATGATTTGCATTCAGTTCTTAATGAAAGTAGACCCAATCGTGACCTGGATAGATTCAGCTTATTACCTAACGGTATTGGTCTCTTGAAACTAAAGTAGGCCTTTTTTTGAGGTAGGTAATTAATATATGACTTCTCCCGCTTTGGGTGTTAGACTTTTTTATTATTGTCTAGCTTTTGCCCGCAGCTTCGCTCGCATACATAAAATAAAAGCTATATGTACGCGGGCGAAGCTGTAGTGCGTGTTAAATAAAAACTAAATATAGATATCGAAATAGCAACTGACAGCTAAGAGATGACCAGTCTCAACTGACAGCACCCGGTCATGGATATAACATAAATATTAGCACCACTCAGCTCAACCATTTTGAAGGGAACCACCATCAGTGAGACATTTGAGTGAGCATGACCAACTCTCAACTGACATGCGTATTTATGCCAAACAAGTCCAATAGTAACCTAATAGCATAGCATAGCATCGTCGGCCTTATATGTTCCCACTGTTGGGACTCAGGTCTCCTCTCTAGGAGAGGGAATGGGCCGTAATCCACCACGCGGGCCCAGTGCGGGATGGTGGATGTCACATGTCTTCGAATTTTTGGTTCTAGGACATGCCGGTTTTCCTTCACCTTAGTAACCTAACAAAAACCATTAAATAGATCACGGTCTCTCTTTCGAAGGACCTTGGAGAACTTGAGTAGGCCTTTGTAAAGATCGCTTCAATTCTTAAAAAAAATGTATCCAGTAAAAAAGACATTATCTCCTAATGCACTAAAGATTACGTTATACGCATAAAAAGCATAATTACTTCTTGTATTGCGTGATTCTTCTAATGGTATTATAACTATGTGTAGTCACTTATGGTAATTGTTGAAATGATCAGTATTATGATTAGTGTTTCGTTGGTCTAGTGGTGGGCTATGAACATTGCTAAGCGTGGGATCTACGGGGTTTCATAACGCGGTCGGTCACCGTAGACGCGGGCTTGCGGACGGCGGGCTATGGGTAGCTCACTGTCGGACCTTCCGGTAACTGTCCGGACCAAGCCCAAGACGTCGACGGCGCGCACTGTTCCCGCGCGCCTCATGAGTTGTCAGCAACAGCATGGGCCCAGCTGGGTCGAAGCCTACTGGGGCCAGGGTTATCTGAAAAGAAGCTCGAGTCCCGGTATGAAGAGGCTAGAAGGAACAGGGTGGGTTTTTAGTCAGTAAGAGTCTGACACTATCTCCCGCTCCACCCAAGAGCGGGGGTTGTAATTGGATGATTTTTGCTCACCGGAAGAAAAAAAAATCGCCGTCGATCAAAGTGATTTTGGGACTTTAAAAACAATGTTATTATTGTAGCGACATCTATGGCGTCACGTAAAAACTAATCCTCATCATCATTATCAGCCTTTTCAATGTTCCCACTGTTGGGACTCCGGCTTCCTCTCTAAGAGACGGGTCGTAATCACCTCGCGGGCTCAGTGCGGATTGGTGAATGTCACATGTCTTCGAATTTATGGATAAAAACTAATCCTGCACCGCGCAATTAAAGTTCTCGGCGCGATTAGAACATAATAGAACAGCCCGAAATAATCTATCGCGCAGTAACCACCCTTTTCAATGGAGGTATGTGGGACTTTACTCTCTGTTCCGCATACCTCCAAAATATCATTTTTATGCTTGAGATTTTTCCCAATCTTAATTTTTTAACGAGTAAGGGTAAGGAGTGGAATTCCCTGCCAGTCTTTGTTTTCTGATAGCTATAACCTAGGGTTCTTTAAGTCAAGAGCGAATAGGCTACTTCTAGGCAACGTGCTCTACTGTCGAGTTGGCGACCACATCGCCGCTTTCCATCTGGTAAGCTAATGGTAAGCGTGAGCCTACATCCACACATCTAGACTAATATTATAAAAAGTTTTTTTTTTTGTTTGTAGGAGGTAATCTCTGCAAGTACTGTTCCGATTGCAAAAAAATTTTCACCGATAGAAAGCTGCTTTATTCCTGAGTGATATCACTACATAGTATAAAACAAAGTCGCTTTTTCTGTCCCTATCCATATGTACGCTTAAATCTTTAAAACTACGCAACGGATTTTGATGCGGTTTTTTTTTTATAGATAGAGTGATTCAAGAGGAAGGTTTATATGTATAGTAACATCCATTAAATAGTGGAGAACACCCGAGCGAAGCCGGGGCGGGTCGCTAGTAGGCTATATTTTATGTACGCGGGCGAAGCTGCGGGCAAAAGCTAGCCAGTAACGAACAAAAAAAGGGGTTTCATGAGCATCTTGCTACTCCTTTAAAGCGTAAGGCTTGATGTTACATAATAATTAGCGCTTGCCTTGGACAATCTTTTATGTATTACATACATCAGTTATGTAAGTACATAATGAGAATGTGAAGATAGTTTCTATTTCTGTGATGATATGTTTCGTGATTTATTGCGTGACGCACTGAGAAATATAATTACGGACTATTGCACTGATTGTATAAAATTATTTATTTATATTTTACTAGCGACCCGTCCCGGCTTCGCTCGGGTAACAGTATTTCTCCACTATTTAATGGATGTTATTATACATGTAAACCTTCCTCTTGAATCACTCTATCTATTAAAAAAAACCGCATCATAATCCGTTGCGTAGTTTTAAAGATTTAAGCGTACATAGGGATATAGGGACAGAAAAAGCGACTTTGTTTTATACTATGTAGTGATATTTCCAGAAAGGAGCGGACTGTGTGAAAGGTTCGTTGTTTGTAGCACTGTGCAAAGATTGAGCTACCTTCATTATCATCGTCATCATTTCAGCTGAAAGACGTCCACTGTTGGACATGGGCTTCCCTTAAGTGTTGCCACTCCGACCCGACCTATGTGTCTCGCATCTATTGGATTCTGGCGACTCTCACCTGATCATCGGTACATGCCGATCTGGACGCGTCGGTCTCCATACAATTTATCTGGAAACTAGACTTGTAGAGCTACACTAGATCGATACCACGCAACGTCGTTCTACGTACAAATCAAGCGTGTTACACGTGTGCGTCGTTCTAATGTAGTTCTAGCTTCAGTCTTTGTTAACTCATGCATTTTTTTATCAATGAGACATTTTAGCACCAACATTCGTCCTACAAATTCATAAACCAATGACACTGTGACGAAATTAACGGTTCACCTTATTCACACCCATTTTTAGTCATTGAAGTGGGTGGCAAAGCCTACATACTAAATTAAATAGATACCCACGTCGTGAGCAAGCGTGAAAACTGTTGGGACCTTGATTTACCGCTATTTGTCAATCAACGATTGCATCACTGCTTACCATCAGGTGCGATCGCAGCCAAGCACTAGTTGCAGCAAGGGCCCACCTGGATCGAAGCCTACTGGGGCCAGGGTTAGTTTTGAGAGGTAGCTCAGCCACAGTATGAAGGCACGAAGGAACGGGTTAGGTTTTTAGTCAGTAAAAATCTGACACTATCTCCCGCTCCGCGAAAGTGCAGGGGTTGTTATTGAACGATTTTCACACCAAAAAAGTCAAGCACTAGTTTATACCAATTAAAAAAAAGCTGCTTGCTGAATAGGGCGTTCAATACTGCATGAGATTTTCTGGAAGCTAGTGCTAATGCGAGAGAATTCTAATTTGATTTGACATGTCTTGACATGGACAAAACCAAGGTCGTCATGTAGCACCTACTACTATCAAGATTGGAGACTCTATACTCGAGTAGTAGACGATTAGGGAACAACAGTTAGGGAACGAGGTCAATAGTCGAATGCGACTTGGTTGGACAGCGTTCAAGCAGCTGTCTTCTCGTCCGACATGCAATAGCGTCAGTGCATGTTGCCTCATCAAAGAGCTTAAAGTCTTCCAAGGGTAATGGAAAGGGATATTCACAGAGTTTCTTTGCGTGATCGGATCAGGAAATGAGGCCGAAAGATTCTGAAGTGGCGACCGCGTACCGTTGGAAGTAGATGCACAGAACCGGCCATTGTGTGACACTTGGTGGAGGCTTATGTCCAGCAGTGGATGTTTTTTGGGTGAAATGTCAATAATGTTTTTTTTTAAAGATTGCAAGACGAAATGGACTAAAACAGACAAACAGTTCCTAAGTTTACAACGGGTTTGTACTGATCTTTGCCCTTGCAATTAGATACTAAGAATGATACTGCTGCTAACCTAAAGATGCCAGCTGAGGTAACGCTAGAAGAATTGAACCATTTTCTGGAATCGGATCCTATCATTGGAATCGTCTATGATTTTCTGCACATCAGATAATTGAAACATAAAAATGCTTACGGCAGAAATCAGGCCAGTCAGGTGGCAATGCCTCTTTAGACATGTCAAAATCGTCAACAACCAATTAGATTGTCAAAAAGACATTTCAAGAGCTCTTAAATGTAGAATTGTATAAATAAGTTAGTTACACACAGACGAACAGTTTACAATAATGTCATTGACCTGAATGATATAACCGCGTGGGATATAGATAGCGCGATCTATATCTGAATGAGCCGTTCCATTGAACTATAGACAATGTTGCCGATATTGTTAATTATGTGTTCCTTATCTGAGAAATCAGTGTATAAGAGGTTTTTGAAAGTGACGCCAGTGACTGAAAAGTTGAAAGGGAATCGTTTGCCTTGGTAAGGTTATTTGAAGAGTTATGAATATACATGAGGATGGATAGAGAATACTCTATCATTAAAAAAAATCGGGTAAGTGCGAGTCGGACTCACGCACTGAGGGTTCCGTACAGATTTACTTATGTAAATAGTTAACTTCCCGAATGAGTCTCAAAGATTTTACGAATAGCAAAAAGTTTTATTAGTGACGTAACAAAAATTTACTGGTTTCAGCTTTATGCCAAACAGGATTCTGGGTCAATGGGAAGTAACCCAATGAATTTTGATTCCCTTGAGAGTGTCGAAATATAATTTTTTTTCGACACGGCCCGTATCTTTTTTCGTTAACTCAGAAGTTTGTTTTTTTCACAGCTCTGAAAGCTGTGAAAAAAAAACACGTGTGTGTGTGTCCTGGTCCCTGAAGGACCGCAGACCTATATGGACGTAGTACTTCAACACGATACCTCCGCGCGTTCCCGAGATAAAGGGTCTTGATAGACAGACAGAGGAACTGACAACAAAGTGGTCCTATAAGGGTTTCGTTTTTTCCTTTCAAGGTCCGGAACCCTAAAAATACAAACCTCCCCTCTAAATATTATCAGTAAAGAAGAAGTTTCGGACACATAGTACCATGATTCGGACTTCTTTCTTATCTAATATTGTAGTCGAGTGCCTTATGAGGAAATAAAATCACATTTTTAATCAATTGATAAAACTTCATAATGTCATTACTCTTGTAGTTATCAAGTCCGTTATCGATGCAGATATTGATAAGCGTGTCGTAAGGTAGATATAAAAATCTGTATGTTTTCAGGGAATTTACTAACAATGGAGGCTCAATGCTTACCGGACGACCGGATGGCGAACTACCTATTGCTAGTCGTCCGCAAGCCCGCGGTTACGGTGGCTGGGGATCGCTCTGCGACTCCGAACGTCCGGGGCGCTTCCGGCGGCGGCTGGGGTGTGAAGATGACCATTTCCTCATGTTTGCAGCTTTCAACTTCGCTAGCAATACTGCTTCGCAGAAGGTGATCGCTTATACCATTCCCTCTCGCTCCAGACCAGACCAGATTATCTACAGAGATATCGGTAAAAAGGAGCAGAATTCCCAGCCGAAGTCTGTGTGTCCTGATAGCTACAGCCTACGACCTCTTCAAGACAAGAGTGACTAGATTACTTCTACGCAAGCGTGCTCCATCGTCGACCACATCATCGCTTCCCAGGTGAGATAGTAGTCAAGCGTAAGAATTATGAAAAAAAAAATAGAATTTGACCAGCAGCCTTTGTCTTCACTTTACGCAAAGAGTTTGTATATAGCTACTATGGTACTGACAGAATCCCACACAACCTTCCCATTGAAGGGAATAAATATTTGTATGAAATGGACATTTGCGGGGGTTCGCGTGCGGAGCAATGATGATATCCGCACGATATTAAAAACACTCTAAATTTATAACTGAAGGGAGAAATAAAAGTTCACGTAATGGAATAATTGGATGAGAAAAGGAAATCTAAACTTAAATAAACTAATTGTAATTTTGCATATCATTAATATTTTCATCAAAATATTAATGATATGCAAAATTACGACTAAACGATTATCAGTAACGTTATGACTACGCATTTCCCTTGAAACACATTGATTATCTCGAGATAATAATGAATCACGATATTATTTTCGTTTGTGACCATTTTCACATGAAACCAGCTATAAAATGTGTGCGGTACATTTTCTGTGCAAATCTCTGAAAATTCTGGAGCAATCTCACTTTGAAGTGAATCAATTTGTTCCCGGTAAAGCGTGGGCTAAGAACGTATGAATAATATCTTGTCAGATTTTTATTTTTAGAGTGCCTGAAACATGTCCTAATGTGCAATTCTCAACCGTCATTCCTCCAGGGAGTTGTCAGCAACAGCAGGGGCCAGCTGGATCGAAGCCTACTTGGGCCAGGGTCTAGTTTTGAAAGGGAGGCTCGGCCCAGGTACGAAAGGCAAGAATGAAAGAGGTGGGTTTTTTAGTCAGTAAGATTCTGACACATCTCCCGCTCCGCCCGGGGGAAGTCATTTGGATGATTTTTACCCACCGAAAAAAAAAACCGTCATTCCTCCGACATGTTACAAAAAAGAACTGGAGTCACCGATCAGCGATATAGTTTGCAGAGTTATTCAGCTGAAGAAGTATGTACCCTATTCGCGTTAAGATTAGACATTTAAAGAAACCTTTTTTACTGTCTGTTCAACCGATTTGAACTTCTATTGCGTAGGCATAAGGGTGGCATTAAAAGCAAAAAAGTGGTTACAATACCACCTATTTACTGCAGCCGCCATTTGTCTTTGCTTATATATACATATTGTAGCGCTTGTGGTATACAACAACAACAACGCGCTGTCGATTCGTCCTCGGTCCTTACAGAACGGCCGGACGGCGAGATTGCTATTGCTTGACGTCCGCAAGCCTATGCATTCGGCCACCGTAGACGCGGACTCGCGGACGGTTAGCCATGGGTAGCTCGCTGTCCGAGCGTCGGGTAACTGTCCGGACCAAGCTCAAGACGTCGACGGCGCGCACTGTTCCCGCGTGCCTCATGAGTTGTCAGCAACAGCAGGGGCCCAGCTGGGTCGAAGCTTACTGAGGCCAGGGTTATCTGAAAAGAAGCTCGAACCCCCGTTTGAAGAGGCTAGAAGGAACGGGGTGGGTTTTTAGTCAGTAAGAGTCTGACACTATCTCCCGCTCCACCCAAGCACACTACAACCCCCGCTGGGTTGTCATGGGACGATTTTATACCACCGAAAAAAAAAGCCTATGCTTTCGCCATGTGAGCTGTTTTCTATTCTCTCATGCAGACGTGAAGACATCAATTCGATTTGCAGGTTCTATTGTCCTAAAATTGGGACATATTCACAGACTATTTATAGAACCAATATGTTACGATATAAAAAAATATTAACAATATATACAGAAGGATATTGCAAAATCATTCGATCATGGCTTGGTATTCAAAATTAAACATAGTCCAGTTAGCTATTCATGATTTGATGCCATTGTTATGAAGAAGATTGCCTATGTCTGATGTTGAATGGTACCTAATTCAGTGAATAATTTCGGGCAGTTTCAATTTAGCTATTTTCTAGTACAATAATTGCTAGAACTACACTGCGCACACACACCGATCTGGACGCATGGGTCTCCATCCATTATATATGGAAACTAGACTTGTAGAGCTACACTAGTTCCACGATCCGATATTCCAGATACACCATGGCATGGTGTTTTGGCTTCTGACTATTGACCCTCCTCAATGCTGAGGGTCGTCATCACCCTTTTTCATCACTTTCATCTTTGTGTTCATCCTCCATCTTTTTCTGTCCCTGCCGGTGTGAAGAGCCTTGTATGCCGTAGAGTCAAGAAGATTATACATGAGTTGTGATGTTATCTCAGTTACAGAGGTCAATGCCTACAAAATTCAAAAGAAACAATTTAAAAAAACTTAACCGGGTTTCACATATACGATTATATAAATATTACCTAACACACACGCAGTGCCATTACGTAGTAGGTCTATATTCGAAAAAGAGATCAAACATCTTCTGGACAGCGTTTGGCAAACTGCGCGGCCCTCAGCTTCAGCAGCCCTCCGGCTTTGTAATACCTCAAAAAACGGATGTTCGTAGTATCTCAAGAAGAAAGTATATGGCCAGTGCGCTGTGCGAGTTATCAGTCTATTAGAATGGGCTTCATCAGAAGGCTAAGACCAATTTGGAACCGTGCACTAGCTTTTGACGTTTTATAAGTGCCCATGTAGGCCTATGTGAAATATTTTTTTTTGACTTTGCTTAAAGTCACCCAAAGGGCAATGGAGAGGGCTATGTTCGGAGTTTCCTTGCGCGATTGAATCGCAAATAAAGATATCCGCAGGAGAACCAAGTTTACCAACGTGGTCCGAAGTATCGCTAAGAAGGCTTAAAGTCACCCAAAGTCAGTGGAAAGGGCTACATTCGGACTATCAGAGATCGAACAGAAATGAAGATATCCGCAGGAGAACCAAGATTACCGATATAGTCAGTAGTATCGTCACATTTTAGTGGCAGAGCGATGGACGAATGATGAAATTCGATGAGGACGTAAGGTTCTGAAATTGCGCGCGGGGCTTTGGGAGAACATTCACTGGGTGGACCGATGATCTGTGAAGGTCACGGGAATCCAATGTACGCTTGGGGATGGCCTACGTCCAGTAGTAAACGTCTTTCGACTGAAATGATGATAATAGACTATTGAGAATACATATACAAGAGAGAACCAGCTCATTACGTATATAAACCGTATTATATAGAAACCAATTGAAATATGTAACCACGCAAAGGAAATAAAACCGCCTGCACACAACAGAAGTTCCGTTACATCACTGTATCCTACCATCACTGATACACAAATGTATTTCAAACCACAATAATATATTCGTGTGGGCAGTTAGCAATTTTTCGCTCTGCTGACTACCCTCAAACGGCGCAAAATTACTATGCAATCTGCCACGCACAACTAACACTTACGGTAATGTGATAAGGTTCAAAATGGTCTTGTCGGTTCGTAATCGAATTATCTAATCTAGATAATAGAAAATAAAATGTTTCCCTACAAACTATTGCGGTTAGGAAAAATCGTTTTTGTTGTTTTAGTGCGGGAAGTTAGGTGCACTTTGGTAATACTGACAGGTACCTACTAAAGAATTCTTATGTTATATGTTGAAGGGGTTTAATAAAAATTACTGGTTGATTTTGGACATAATCTATTTCACCATTCAAAAAATCAAGATAAAGAGCTCTATCTTTCTCTTTAACCACAATAATATACACCACTAATTTTTAATGAGTTGAAATACTTATAAGGCTTATTATAAAAGGTCTATTTAAAAAATAGGGGTATACATGTATATGTTAGATATAATAGTTACTTTTAACGTTTAAATTATGTGTTTCTTTAATTTTAGATTTTGCTTATACATACTCTTCTTTCTTGTTAATTTTATACACTCTTGTCTACAACTCTATATCTTTTCATTCGCAGGTATGCCGGAAGAAAACTCTTTTGAAATAAGTGTGCTTTTGTAATAATATTTATAATTTATTATCATGAATAATAAAACATGTATAAACCATTGTCGTTTCGGGAAGACCCAGAAAGACCAAAACCACTCAATAAATTAAGATGTTACAGTCCCAATTCACAATTTATTGAACTTTAAAGACTTGCATGAACGTAATCCATAATTTATTTCTTCCTGATCCTCAAACCACCGTTAACACAAACTTAATAAAGAAAACGAAAGTAAAAGTTCTGACCTCAAAGCGCTTCCCTGCTCCCGAACATCCACTCCATTGACCGGCTCCTCAGTCCTCGCCTGCAATCCGGACATCTTCCACCAATCACGGCACAGCAAGCACACGCTCCGCCAATCACAGCGAAGCTCGCGTCATCACGGAGACGTATCCGCCAATTGCATCGCTGGTACCGCCAATCGGATCATCTGGAATAGGATATTTGAATTAAAATTCGGCGCGTGCGTTGGTTTATGGTTATCTTATAAGGAGGCAGGAAGTTTTGTTCGTAAAGACAGTTATGTAACTGTAATATGGACTAGTTGGAGTGAGGATATAGTTATAAATTATGTTAATTAGCTGCAGGTGGGTTTGTAGCGTTCGTCACGGTTTTTTCATTAAGGAAAGTGGAGCTTCATGTAGCGCTTATTCAATATTGGTAATTTAAATACTCTTTTTGCGTTATTTTTAAAGAACTGCTCAGTTTTCTTGAAGACTAAATGCGTAAACGAAGACTTTTAGACCTTGGAGGGAACTATTAAAATGTTTTATATACGCGTAGACTTGTCGAACATGTCCATGAAGCTAGTCTATCAGTGCGTGTGACCTGCTAATGATGTGAAGGATAGCACTAATTTAAAAATTAATTTCTATTTGCAGTAAAAGTATATTTTTTAAGTGAGTAGGTACATTTATGATGGAGATGCTCAACAAATTCTACTAATATATAAAGCGGAAAAAAATTCCCCTTTTTTGACAGTCTCGTGACGAATAGTATAATTAGTAATATCATGCTACGACCCACGAAAGTGTCCGTAACCAAAAACGCAGCTGAAACCACAGGAGACAACTGGAGAATAAATACAGGATTCTATGCTTCTGTGTCGACCCAAAATAACCTCGAATGGATCCACAAATCATCCCACAAGACTACACCTCGATGATGACATCATAATACGAACAGGTCAGCTAGCCACACGAGCACATTTAGTATATAAAGCCGGTAAAGGTCGATGCACCATTAATCAGGTCTCGCGACTAGTGGGTAGGTACAGGCCGCGAAATAGCTGTGTGTGCGGGATTATGTTCAACGGCTGCACATTCCTGAGTCCTGAGGTAATAGGGATATCTTAAAGGTATGGTCATCGTCATCAGTAAAAGAAGTGTAAGTAAGAAAGAGAAAGCATGTCAGTAGAGACTCTAATACACATACTTTTGTTTTTTAGGCGAAAATTCATCAAAGAGCTTCTCCCGTGTGTTTTCCTTCAGTTTTGCGTTCCATAACCTATTACAAAATCAAGTGTTGAGTTGAGTGTGTCAAATCCTACTTTTATACCTAAATTGGGTTAACTTCAAATTCTTAAACGAGAAATCCGAGGATTGAGCATCTAATTAGCTCTGCTACCAATGCTATGCTAATGAAAATTGTCAAAACGCTTTAGCTGCCACAATATATAGAAATATACTTTTGGGTTTATTTAGACTTACTGTCCACGGATAAGCTTATAAAAACAAGCGAACGAAGCGGCAACGACACGACCGCACGACATTGCCGTTTCGTCGACAGAGTTTCATAGTTTTGTATGTAAGCTGTGAGCAGGCGTACACCAAGCGTATGATGACGAATAAGCGTCTATGAAGCTACGCGTCCCAGGGCAATAGGCTTTAGGCAATCTGTCAAACTACTAAACTTAATAACAAATCAAACTTTACAATACTGATTGAGCTGGCGAGACAAAACTAATTACGTTATGGGAAATTTTCTCAGAGATGGACTTTGGAATCAGAACAACAGCCTACTTGCATGTTAATTAATTTTACTAAGATGATACTATATGCATGAAAGAGGCAGCTTAATGTCTCAGAGTACCAACATGAATCTGCCTGCCCACTAAATCATTTGGCTATCAGTACACACGTTGATACAATAAACTATCATGCTTTATGACTGCGACCTGGTTATCTCCGAACGTCCTAAATTGCATGTATTTACGACGAATCACAGAGATACTAAGGCTAGCTCCAAGTCGACTGATGACCTACTCCAGATTTAACGGCATGTTTAGGGCTTGAATGGAACCTATTCACTCTAGCCTTGAATACACCTAAATTATAATGGGATGGAAATACCTCAGCTGCAGGTAAGTTGTCCCAGTTATGCTATGTACGCGGTATAAACGACGAGGCGAAGTTTGTAGTCCAGTCCAGACCGTAGAGGTGTCAAGAATGTAAGGGAGGACGCTTGCCGTACGTCGGGTTGTCCGATGGTACAAAGGTGATGGAATCAAGTCATGATATTCCAGGGCACTCTCCAAAATGCATCTTAAAGTCTACTATAATCTTATAATATAAAAATGAATCGCAAAATGTGTTGGTAAGCGCATAACTCAATAACGGCTGGACCAATTTGACAAATACTTTTTTTTGAGTTAGTTATTGTGAGGAGAAGATTGTTATGGACAAAAATAGGGTAGTGTGCGGTAGAGTAGGGTAGAGTAGGGTAGGGTAGGGTAGGGTAGGGTAGGGTAGGGTAGGGTAGGGTAGGGTAGAGTAGAGTAGAGAAGGGTAGAATAGGGTAGAGCGGGAGCGGAGCCGCGGGGGTACAGCTAGTAATATAATAAAGAGGTAAAGTTGTATTTGTTTGTAGGAGGGAATCTCTGAAAGTATTGGTCCGATTGCTATAATTTTTTCACCGATAGAAAGCTGCTTTATTCCTGAGTAACATAGGCTATATTTTATGTAGGCAAACGAAGCTGCGGGCAACAGCTAATATGTATATGTATATTTGTATAATGTCTTTCTTTAATTCGAGCAAAATCTTGATAGAAGGTTCGTTAATCAATATCTATAGACAAAATCGTCTATCTGGAACAGGTTTGTGTCAAATTTTTATTATATCCGACGTTCATTACATAATTTTCTTAGTAATCCAAGACTGATATTGAATTAATGATCCCTGTAATTGCTAAAATATAGACTTTCTAAAAGTTGTTGGTTTGTTGAGGTCACGGCGTACAAATATTGAAGATTTATCATCGTTTATTATAAACTGGCTGATCCAGCCAATTTCGTAGCGGCCAAGCGGCATTAGAATGATCCGAAATATCCACGGATATCGAGATTCTTCATTCATTCAGTGTTGTCAATCTTGGACTGATTGACCGAATTTGAGACTGTATTTGACAGTGCTATCATTTTTCGAAGTTATTAGATATTTTTTTGTTACGTTATTCTTTTCGATATTTTATAATTATTCTGCTATTCGGAGCGGAGAAAAGATCCATTTGTGATTTATAAGTTCGAGTTTTCACATTAAATTTCTTCGATATAAAAGTCCATTCAGATAGAAGTTTTTCGGGCAGACAGGAAACAGGTCATTAGAATGTGTAGGCGTTGGTTATCAACCTGTTACTACTGGTCTACTACACTGACCTTTAGACCTAATTCTTTGGAGCTATTACGTACATTACTCATCATAGCTTCCTGTTTTTTGTTGCTAATGTTCACTTGTCTTTATGTAATCTGTATCTGTTGACTGTCAAGAGTTTTTATTTAGTAGAGATCAGTGGCATAGGGTCGATATTTTAAAAAGGGAAGCTTAAGTATAGATAATAAAACAATTCTTCAACAGACTCCATGATGCAAAAAATAGCCCCAAATCCATCCCTGCGTTTATAACTAATTAGCTACTGCCCGCTGCTTTGCTCGCGTACATAAAATATAGCCTATTTCACTCAGGAATAAAGCAGCTTTCTAACGGTGAAAAATTTTTCGCTGTCGGACTAATACACACCAGAGATTACCTCCTACAAAAAAAATATATAAAAAACTAACTTTACCTCTTTATTATATTAGTGAAGCATAGTCGGCCTTTGCCAATGTTCCCACTGCTGGGACTCAGGCCTCCTCTCTGGGAGAGGGATATTAGTATAGGTGGCTATATAGCTAATTAAATGATAGAGGCATTTAGCCAATCCGAAGTAAATTAACAATAGAAAGAACTAAAAATGCCTTTGACCTATAGATAATATTTTTCACAAAGTCGATGGGAACCGTGTTATATGAACTCTGCGCCATTAGATAATGTAGCCCAAGTTTTACAGTCGACTCTTTTTTGCCCAAATGTTTGGTCCTTCGAGCCGGATACGAAACAGCGCAGTGAAAATCTATTGTCGCTGACATAACTTGATGATTTTCAAATCTAATTGATTTGCAAGAAATATACTGTTTACAAGGAAATATCTCACAGCTTATCTGCAAAGCAAGCGTACAAATTATTTATATTTATGTCATTCATCATGTAATTTAATTATACCTCTGATAATCTTATATGCATGAATATTCAATTAATAATATACTTCTTAATTTTATCGTCATTCATTCATTTACTAATTATATTAAAATTTATTTAATTCATGAATCCCATGACGGTATCTGAAGGGTTAAATTGCATAAACAGCTCTTGTAAAGTCGTTTTTTTATTTTTTTACTGTTGATACGCTCGCGATTGACCTCACCAGATGGAAAGCGATGATGTGGCCGATGAACGCTAGACTAGAAGTAACCTATGGTCCCTGGTTGTAGCTATCAGGAAACACTTTGTTGGTTTTGTTTTAATACCATGCAACAATTTACATTCCACTCTTGCCCACACCCAAACCCAAGTTCCTTAAAGTTTTTGCCTTATAATTTAGTTTGGAATTCCGATAAATCCTATTACATCAGATCCGTTAAAAGCAAACATAACAATGCTGCACTAAAACGAGAAGCTAAACACTTAACACAACTAAAATCCGGAAATCGTGACCTAATTTCCTTTCCATCATTTAAAATCAACAATTTACACTCCTACGAAATTTCCTTTCAAGAAATGTTCAAGCATTTCCTTGTTCCCGGTATAGTCTGTCTAAAAATCAAACGACTTGGGAATTTTTGAAGGAAATAAAAAATCTGTTGTTGGCAACACTAATTTTAGTTGTCATTCACTTTGTTTCTGTAGATGATGATAAAATTCAAAAGTTCAAAATCATTAATTTCAAATAGACCAAATACAGGCACTTTTGAATAGTCAAATGTCAGTCAGTCCAAGAAAAGTGAAGCAAGTGCAATTTAGCACGTTCCAAAGCGTAGATCTCTCTGGAGAAGAACGTGCAAGAAACGCCATGGACACTCTTTTAAATCATATTATGTGTTACATATAGTTCTACAATATTTAGTGATGATGAAACAATAAGCGGAGTATATTATTTAGAATCAGATTTCTCTTATGATTCCAGATTTTCAGTTACCTACTTTATAGTTACTTATGACACTATTATATCTTTGCAAATGTATCCTACTTTTGTAATAAGAATATCATTAAAGAGACTGAAATATATAATCCTAAACGAAAATCGTTTGCATTTTTTATTGCTAAAAAGTCCCCTAATAATATTAAATCATTTAAAAAATACTCATCTTCAATACTTTTTATAAAGTTCTATTAGTAAACAATGATCAAGATCTCTTAATCAACCTTGATTATTGAACCAGTGTTGACTACATCAGATTTCGTTTTACCGTAATAATTACCCAAGTCTGGGACTGGGCAGGACATGTCTGCCGCATGTCCAACGAGCAGTGGGCGCGTAAAACGCTGGATTGGTGCCCGGACACAGCAACGCGGGGCCGAGGCAGACCACGAAGGAGATGGCGGGACGACCTGGATGGCTTCCTTAAGAATTGGAATGAGATGGCGAGGAACCGTGATCGTTGGAAGGAGTGGAGGGAGGTCTTTGCCCAGCAGTGGGACAGTATAGGCTAATTATAATAATTACACAAGTCGTTTGACTTATTAGACAGACTATATCTGGCACTGTGTCAGAAGCTAACTTCCTACATCTCTTCGGGCTACCCGCAGTTGCTATGGGTTATAATTAGCTCTGCGATAGAAAGCGCAGATATATTATGTATGGTGTCTTAATTAGCAGGATGCTTATCATCGTTATCACACATCTTATGCAGGTTAGGGTTAGGTTTTGTTAGTTTGTTTATGTTTGTTAGATCAATGAGATACGGCGTCTTTAGAATAGGTTGTTTTTCGATTTCAGATTGATCTGGTTAAAAAAAATCAATGTCTTGTTTCGATTTCTATTATATTTATTTAACAGTTTATGTGCACTCAATAAAAAAGCAAGGAAGGAAGAGTAAGGTAGGAGGAGCAAGTGTTGTCGAATTGTGAAATCCCAAGAGTCTGTACAAGAATCCGATTGATAGCTATAGAATAGAGATAGCTAAGAAGTGGAATTCTTTACCATAGTCTATCCTGATAACTACTTGGGGTCTTTAAGTGTGAGTGAATAGGTAACTTTTAGGCAAACGTGCTCCATCGTCGACCATACATGCTTCCCAACAGGTGAGGCTGTGTGATCAAGCGCGATCAAAATAGTATTTTGTTTGATACAAGTTGAGAAAGTTAGTCATTGTGACCAAGGATACCGCGGGTTTTATGGAGCCGAGTGATATAGTGACTTTTTAAGTGTATCAAACGACGTTTTTCAATACACTTACGCAGAAATAAATAAACGAGGGTTGATCAACGACTCGTATGCTGCTTAGCGCGATCAACCGGATAAACACAATAAATTATAACGAAGGTGAGCTTGCAAACTTTTCCACATTATGGCAGAAAAACTGTAAATTGCGTACCTAAAAGCGGTAGTGGTAGGTGCTAGTTTTCGAGTAAGTGTATTGAACAATATTAGGCATCTCTCGAGGAGTAAAAATAACAACACAGTTAGGTTTTTGGTCTGGTGGATTCCCTCGTATCTTGAAGCCATATTCAGCAACCGTTCGTGATTATAATATCAAAGAAAAAAAAAACAATATTATAAAACATTTTACCAGGTGCCCGGGAATACGCAGGTGCATCCAAAATATGGCTTCCATGGTAACCAGACGCCTAACAATAACACCAGACACCCTTTTTTAACATATTTAATGTGCAGGGCAAGGTCAAACAGTTATGTTATATTCATTTATTCAGTTAAGTATGTTTTATTAATTTGAATTGCAATACAACATTATTTTTAGTTCATTCGAAACCTGAATATAGTTTGTTCAGAATCAGTACCTGAATGGATTCCAATAGTTTTTACACCATGTTTTATTTTCTTCCAAAAATATTAAAAAATACAGTACAACACTGATCACGGCAGGTCATAGTGAGTATTAGGCGCCATCAAACAACTGGATGCAAGAGCAAATCGATTCCTTAGTCGCCTGAATGGCCCGGTGCCGTATTTTTGCTGACATAACAAGCTTATAGCTTTGTGATTTTTCATGATACAGTTATGAAATTTTGTAAATAGATTCTCTGTGTGTATAAAAATACTAGATACGTGGTTCGGGTTTTCACATATATGCTGTATATTAAAAAATAAAATAATTAAATTCAGATAAAACAGTCTATAGACAAGGCAAAGTTGTTAGTAACTAGAATTTAACTTATAACTAGTGTTAGTAATTAAAAAGTAATATTATAAAAATAACTAGACACTATCTAAAATACGCGTGAGAATTTATGACCTGTTAAATTAACTTTGTTACTGTTAATCAACTTTAATATGGAATTCCCTGCCGAAGTCTCTGTTTCCTGATAGCTACAAGCTGATGGTCTTCAAGTCAAGAGTGAGTCACGTGGAAAATCATCAAATGACTTCTGCTCTAGTTGGGGCGGGAAGGTGGCTGTCAGTTCCCTATGGTCTTCAAGTCAAGAGTGAGTCACGTGGAAAATCATCAAATGACTTCTGCTCTAGTTGGGGCGGGAAGGTGGCTGTCAGTTCCCTATTGCTACGACAGTCGGTCGATCGCACGGCGAGCTACCTAATGCTCGCCGTCTGCAAACCCGCACCTAAGGTGACTGCAAACCGTCCTGTGACTCTCAACGCACAACTATTACAGCTACAATATAAAAATTAACAATACAAACTTACAATATAAACTTGTAATTGGCCTTAGTTTTTTTTATTATGATAAGTTATCATGTTTTTATTAGCTGTAAGTTTTCCAAAAATAATAAAATAAATAAATAAAATAAATACAAATGCAATATTCTTACCCCTAATTCATAGCAGTAGTGGCCGAGTGGTAACGGCCTCGACTTACCAGTTGTGGGTCGCGGGTTCAAACCTAGCCAGCCGTATTACTTTATTAATTTATTTCTTCACCACTGCTCTCAAAACGGTGAAGGAAAACATCGTGAGGAAACCGGCATGTCCTAGAACCAAACATTTGAAGATATTCACGAACCCGCACTGGGTCCGCGTGGTGGATTACAGTCCATTCCCTCTCCTAGAGAGGAGGCCTGAGTCCCAGCAGTGGGGACATTAAAAAGGCTGATATTATACCCCTAATTTGCGAATCACAGTTACAACATAACAATAGAAAAAATGCAAAAAAATCGCAGTGAGCGTTTAAAATAAATCGCACCTGCGCGGGCGCACTCACGCTACGTCGGACAGCTTACGTCACACCGATCTAAAATACCCGGCGTGTTTACACATACGATAGCGCGGCCTCGCTCGGGTTCAAGCCGAAATTGAAACGCTACGATAGCTTGGGTGATCCGATTTTTATAGCAGATCTTTGGCGTGTGATTGGGTGTTTCAATGGTTGGATGGCGTTGTCTGTTACGCGAGATTTTGTCTACTTGTATCTGTATATAGCCAATGTCACTCAGGAATAAAAAAGCTTTTTATCGATGAAAAAATTTTAACAATCGGACCAGACATGAAAACAAACATGAAAACAAACTTTACCTCTTTATAATATTAGTGTAGATGTGGATTTTTAGCGCATCCAATTTTTTTTTTACTTTTAATTTTTTTTGTGATGGGAAATCATCTAATGACTTCTTCCGCTCTAGAGCGCAGCGAGAGCGTGTCAGATTGTTAGTGACTAAAGCTACAATTATTTATTTAAAAAATAATTTATTTAAAAAATAATTATGTTACTATAGTTGCCGTTTGCGTCCCAGGAACACAAAATTGCTATTTTTACCTCCATAAGAATTCAGGTTCTGGAATGACGACCACGTACCGGAAGACGTAGCGTTGGAAGGCTTCCTACAAGGTGGGCCGATGATCTTATAAGGGTTGCGGGAATCCGATGGATGCGAGATGCACAGTTACCGTTCATTGTGGCGGCACTTGGGGGAGGCCTATGTCCAACAGTGGACGTATTTCGGCTAAAATGATGATGATGTCAATGATGATGAAGAATTTCGAAGGTTCCCTTAGAGCATACTCAGAGGTGTATGACTACAAAGTTTTTTCTACGTTCTCGGACAAATAATTATTTTATCTTCTTCCAAACATAGTCAAAACATCGATTAACTCAATACTTTAATAGCCATACATAACTGTGATCCCAGTGTGATCTCAGGCCCATAGATGATTGGCTAACAAAACGATTAGAGTCGGTAACGACATATTTTTGCTGCGTGAGCCAACAGGTCAGATGTCAAGCATCAAGCCGACGGTACCAAGTAAAGGGAAAGTTAGAGCTTTGTCTTACTTCATAACTGAGGTTATTGGTATGGCAAGTAAAGAAAATAGACATGCCTTCAACAACATAACTTGTAGATAAACAAAGGCACGCAATTCAGTTCCTCTATCGTAAATAGTTGTGAGATCCATGTAATACCAAGTCGGTTCATTTATTTTTGATTTTTCATTTCAGTCAGAGACCTTCAAGACTTTTTTTTTCATCATCATCACCATCGGCTGAAATAGCCGATAGACGTCCACTAGACCTCCCCCAAGTGTCGCCACAATGATCGATCCTGTGCGTCTCGCATCCATCGGTTACCCGCAACCTTAATTAGGTCATCGGTCCACCTTGTAGGAGGCCTTCCGACGATGCGTCTTCCAGTACGAGGTCGCCACTCCAGAACCTTTTGGCCCCAACGGCCATCTGTTCTGCGAGCAATGTGCCCTGCCCATTGCCACTTAAGTTTGGCGATTCTTCGTGCTATGTCGGCAACCTTGGTTCTCCTGCGGATATCTTCATTTCTGACTCGATCCCGCAAGGAAACTCCGAGCATAGCCCTTTCCATTGCCCTCTGGGTGACTTTGAGCCTTCTGATGAGGCCCATTGTGAGTGACCACTTTTTTTTTACGGTGGGCAAAAATCATTTCGTACATTTTGTGTGATATGCTCAAAACTAAAAACTACAGATTTATTGTAGGTATGTATAGATTTACTCTTTAATTAAATAAGCTATGCAGTAGGCATGCGAAGGCCACCTGGCTTCACGTAGTTTAAATAAGTTATTGCTACCAGTTTCGGCAAATACCTTCCTACATGATCTGGACCACACAAGATCGCCATCGTTAATATTAATGAGTTTTTTTCGTCCTATAATGAGAATTTTAATTAGAATTTGGATAAAATGATCAAGGGTACATATTTCCTCGCGGAACGACTTTCAAAAATTAAATCTTAAGTCAATGTCCATATTATAAAAACATTTTTATAAAAAAATATCCGACTTTACTAAAAAATTGAATTGAAATTGAGAAGTTCCCTCGATTTCGCCAAGATTCCATCATCAGATCCCAACTTGGTGACTGTGGGACCATTTGGGAAGTTATACCTTTCAAACAAAAAAAAACATTTTTTCAAATCGGTTGGCAAGCGACGAAGTTATGCGCGAACAAACAAACAAAAATACAAACGCCCAAATTGAGAACCTCCTCCTTTAGAAGTTGGTTAAAACTCTAATAGTATCACAGTCGTTAAATAATACTACTCTTTTACTTGTTATTTGGAATGTTAGAATGTTCGAATAGGTATTCGACAGAAAGCACTGGGGAGGGAGAATCCCAGCGTGACAAGTAACCTATAAACTTGATTGTACCTCCGATATATTCCAAATAAAAATTTATCAGAACCGAAGGTGCAAAATCAATCGGAATTACCGTACTTTCGGAACCGGAACAGAAACTCGGGAACATCTCTGGTCGCCAGTAATTTTATTTGAAGTATTATCTCTAGTCTTCCTACCTCTATTAGCAAGTTACTCACAATTTACCAAAGTAGGGCAATTATCACTTCACGCAAGATGCGAGTACACTAAGATACCACCATCCACTTAGATACTACAGCTGATTGGGGGGTCATAAAAACTAATTGCCAACAACAGTACGATTGAAGAAAGTTATGAGTAAACGCTGAGGTCAATTATAGTTGCCATGTTGTTCACGACAAGGGATACTTGGACAGGGTTGCCAGCTTACCAGGTCTTGAAAAAAAAAAGCCGGGCAGACCATGTTTTAGGATTTTTTTTATCTTATTGACAGAACTATTACAACAAAATAGATAGATACAGAAGACAATCTCATGTATGTACTTCACTTTTTATACCTATGCTCGGTGGACGCACACTAATGAGCGTTTGAGCCGGAACTGTTCGACGAGCGGGCCGAGACGCTACTGAGATATCGTGTCCGTGAGCGGTGTCTATGTGTGCGTTGTTCGAGCGCGCTTTGTATGTAGATTGACTTCTTGTGCTATTACTTTTTTTATATTTTTTTTTTATTGATAGGTTTGCGCTTGACCGCTATCTCACCTGATGGAAAGCGACGATGCGGTCGACGATGGAACGCGCTTACCTAGAAGAAACCTATTATCTCTCGACTTAAAGATGCCCAGGTTGCACTAAACGCAATGAGGAACTATAGAACTCGCCTTTGTGAGACTAAAGCATTTTTCAAAAATATGTTTTTTGAAAATAAAATCTGTTACTGGAAGTTAGCTGATCATATTTTATTTTCATATTTTTTCAAGGAAAAACCACCAAAGCTTTATCAGGAACTCCAGAACTATGCTGCATGCGAGTAGAACTCTAAATTTTTCATGCTCTGCTAGAAAAGTATGTGACAAGTTCACGCAGACACAGACCATCCGGTTTAGGCGGACATGTGGGTAAAAATGCTGATACTTTTTTGACCATGGTCACGGTAACTCTATTAAATATTCACGAAGCCTTGCGACCCTAGCGGGGTTCGTCAATTATGCTAATAACTCTTTTGAGACTCGCGTGGAATACACCGCGCTGTCGTCTTTGCTTCTTAACGGACAGTGAGTTACATATTGCTCGCCGTCAGTAAGCCACGTATTAGCAATAGAAGAACAAGAAATAAAAAGTAATGGCGAATAAGGTGTACTATGATGACTCAAACATACTGTTTAAGCAAATCACAGTTAATATACGTACCTAGCTATATGGCTATGGTTAAACATCGTTTATACAGTCCACTAAACTTGTTACTAAGTTAGTTCAAAATAAAATGTTAAACCGTACACACGCAGTTTTAATACAATTCACTGTCAATCAAAAAATCAACCTTATCGCCTTCAACATATGGTCCTAACTCGAGCGGATAGTCGCCACTAACCGGCAGTGATCGAGCGCGTTGCGAGAACAAAGAAAGTGATAAGGATTCTTAGAAGTTTTTTATTGCTATATTAGTGAATGCAAAACTATTGTGACCGTGTGATTTTTACAAAACAGTAACTAAACACGAACAATAACTAAGTACTTATAATTATTCTGTGAGTGATCGGATTACGATATACGAGTTTTTAAAGACATAAGTGCGTAGTTAAAAAAAGTGCTACATACCTTCTACATTGAGAACATTTGAGAACATTACTTTTTCCTATAAAAAGTTCGTTGACTATACAAGTGTATCGTTGCGTAAAGTGGTTTATCGAGAATAACCATGGCAGATCTAATAGCTTATCAATATGAACTATTAGAAAACTTAAAAAGTGCAGAAAAGAACTTCAAAAAGTCTCCAAAAGAAAGAATTAAAAAGTCTTATTTGGAAGCAAGATTAGAATTGTTAGAAGAGCTTTGGAAGAACTTTAAGGACGGACACAAAATTATTATATTGCGCAAAGATGAAGAAACGAAAGATCCGTATTTTAAAGAAAAAACATACGACGCATTCCAGGAACTTTATATACAATATAAGGCAGCGATGAAGGAAGCTCTTGAGCCTTTTATCGATTTATCAGGTCAAAGTTCAACAACTAACTATAGTGAAGGTCAACAAAGGTCATCAGACAGCAACGAAATTAAATTACCAAAAATTAAAATACCTACCTTCAGCGGCAAATATGAGGAATGGCAGACATTTTTTGACCTTTTTTCGTCCTTGATACATAGAAATACAAAATTATCGCCAGTGCAGAAGTTGCATTATTTGAAGAGCAATTTATCAGGAGAACCAGAAGTGATACTGCGCAACTATACCACAACAGACGCGAATTATGATGACGCCTGGAACGAATTAGTGAAACGTTATAACAATAAGAGATTCAATTGTAATGCAATTTTGAGAGTTCTTTTTACACAAAAGGCTATACATTCTGAGTCTGCGAGTTCGATTAAACACCTGGTAGATACGACTTCGACATGTCTAAAAGCCTTAAAAAACTTAGGTGTTGAAACTGACAAATGGGACTTGATCATCAACTTTCTTGTCGTGTCCAAGTTGGATCCAGAATCGATGAAACAGTGGGAACAACAACTCAGTGCGATAAATTGCGATCTACCTACTTGGCCAAATTTGAGAGACCACCTGGAATCACGATTTAGATCGCTGGAAATGATCGAGAACAACAAAGTAAAATCTTCGCAACCAAAACCAGCAATTAAACCTAAGGTTTTTCATTCGAATGTCAATAAGGAAGGAAAGGAGCGTGAAATTAAGTGTGCGTTATGTAACAGCGACCATTACATCTTCCATTGCAAGACATTCGCCGATATGTCTACCAAGGAAAGACAGGAGTATGTTCAGAAGAATAAACTGTGTTTCAACTGCCTTGCGCCATCACATTCAGTGAACAAATGTCGTCAATCAGCGTGTTGCAAAAAGTGTGGACGACGACATCACTCCCTTCTTCATTTCGAGAGAGAGCAAACCATGGAGACATCAAAGGAAGGAGACCGCGCGGCTACAGGTACCGATAGTGAGGGGTCTAGAGGTAAGTCCACTCCTTCTGTAAGTGATGCACATGTTGTTTCTTGTCATTGTGAGCACATACAAACGAATTCTGTGTTGTTAGCTACTGCTAAGGTCTTAGTTAGTAGTAAGAACGGTTGTAAACACATCATTAGAGCGTTATTAGACCAGGGGTCGCAAGCATCATTTGTGTCTGAGGCGACTGTTCAATTATTAAATCTCACACGCAAATCAATTAGTGGTTGGGTGTCCGGTGTGGGAGAGGGGCAAACGAAAATCAAACACATGGTTTCACTCTGTGTGAAATCACGCCACAATCCCAGCGAGTCAATACGAGTGAATGCGTATGTATTGCGTACACTAACAGCACTGCTACCCACCATTAATCTAAAATGTCCTGATTGGGCCAAACTTGAGGATCTGGAGCTGGCTGATCCAGGTTTTACCACACCAGGTAAAATAGACATTTTGCTTGGAGCTGAGGTTTACGGTGACATATTATTAGACGGCGTTATTAAACACCCCAAGGGTAATCTATTGGCACAAAATACAATTCTAGGGTGGGTGATATCTGGAAGAATGTTACAAGCTTCTACCTCAGCAAATAAACACATTACAACCCTCCACACTCAAGTGAAGGAAGACGAGCTGCTACGTCAGTTTTGGGAGATAGAAAAGGAACCAAACAGCATTCAAAAGAAGTTCTCAAAAGAAGAAAAAAGATGCGAAGAATTTTATGCAGCCACAACAAGCAGAGACGAGGAAGGAAGATACGTGGTAAGATTACCGTTTCAAACCGAAGATCCTGAGTGTCAATACGGCAGGTTGAGAGATATAGCAGCAAAAAGATTTAATTATTTGGAGAAAAAGTTGTCAAGGGATTTTAAACTACGGGAAGAATATCATAAAGTTATGCAAGAATACATTAGTTTAAATCACATGGTCCAAGTTAATCCTAGCGAGATTGACAACACTAAGGCTGTCTATCTTCCTCACCATGCCGTAATCCGAGAGGACAAGTCCACAACAAAGGTTCGCGTGGTCTTCGACGCATCGTGCAAAGGTTCGAATAACTTTTCCTTAAATGACAACTTATGTGTTGGTCCACAGCTACAACAGGAATTACGTCATATATTAATGAGATGGAGGACACACAAAATATGTATCACAGCAGATATCATTAAAATGTATAGAATGGTGCGTGTAGCCGAAGACGATACAGATTACCAAAGATTATTATGGCGGACTGCATCTAATGAACCCATAAAACATTTTAAACTCATGAGATTGACTTTCGGCACAGCTTGTGCACCGTATCTTGCTGTAAAATCACTTCAGACCCTTGCCAGTGATGAGAAATTACAGTATCCTATTGCTGCAAAGATTACTGAAGCTGACTTTTACGTCGACGATCTCCTCACAGGATGTGAGACAGAAGAAGAAGCTGTACATATTTATGATGAGATGAACAGCCTCATGAACTCAGGAGGTTTTCAACTGCAGAAATGGAGCAGTAATAGTGATTCTTTATTACAGTACATCGGAGAAAACAAGAGAGATAAGAATGAGTTTAAGGTTAACAGCATTATTAGAGTATTAGGATTGAGTTGGAACAGGGAAGCAGACGCCTTTGAATATACTGTTAACTTGACAGAACCTAAACAACCCGTGACCAAACGACATATTCTATCCGAAATAGCCAAACTTTATGATCCGTTAGGATGGATAGCTCCAGTCATAATAACGGCAAAAATCATCATGCAGAAACTGTGGAAGACAGGTCTAGAATGGGATGAGCCCATTGACAATATGTTGCAAGCAGAGTGGCTACAGTACCGGAAGAACTTGACATATATCAAAGGCCTACGCCTACCACGATGGTCACACCAAACACGTACATCAAAGATTGAGTTGCATGTCTTTGCCGATGCATCGCAAGCCGCATATGGAGCAGTGGTATACATGCGAATCATTGAGAATGATCAAGTTTTTATAAACCTAATATCTGCTAAAACCAAGGTAGCTCCGATTGAGAAGCAAGTTTCTATTCCTAGACTAGAACTTTGTGGTGCCGCATTGGCAGCTAAATTGATTTCGGAGACATCTCAAGTGTTAGGAGTACCTAAACATAGCCTATACGCGTGGACTGATTCCACCATCGTGTTGGCTTGGTTGCGAGGTGGACCAAGCCGGTGGAGCACATTCGTGAGCAACAGAGTGTCAGACATACTAAATATCATAGATTACGAGCAATGGGGTCACGTATCTACAGATACAAACCCAGCTGACTGCGCATCGCGGGGCATACAGGGTCCTGAGTTGTTAAACTATTCTCTGTGGTGGAACGGACCGGTTTGGTTGTCTAGTCTAAAATTAAGCATCAACACTCCTGATATCGAAGATACACGTGAAGAGGAACGAGTGAGATCCTTGACTGTTATAAATAATACTAATGAGGAATTTATTTGGACTAAATATTCTACTTTATCAAAAATGTTGAGAGTCATTTCATATTGCAGGCGATTCCTTAATTTTAAATTACCTAAAGATAGACGTGAATGTTATTCTAAAATTATTTTATCAAAAGAAATACAGGAAACTTTACGTAATTGTATAACACAAGTTCAAGCTCTTGATTTCAAAGAGGAGATACAGCAGTTAAAATCTCAAGGTCATGTATCCAAAGGCAGTAAGCTTCGCACTCTTTGCCCCATTATCGATAATAATGGAGTTCTAAGAGTTGGCGGGCGTATCCAAAAATCTCTAGCGGCCTACGATACTCAGCACCCCATAATTTTACCTGCTAAGAGCCATCTTAGCAGGCTAATAATTAAGGATGCTCATCATAGGACATTACACGGTGGTCCCCAAGTAATGTCTAATTATTTGAGAACAAAATATTGGATAATCCGTGCTAAACACTTATCAAAAAAGATTTATCGAGAATGTGTCACTTGTATTCGATATTCGAAAAAGAACACCACACAACTAATGGGTCAGTTGCCACAAGTGCGGGTAAATCCCGACCGAGCCTTTAAATCAGCTGGGGTAGACTACGCAGGTCCTATCAACATTCGTTTCTCACCGGGCAGAGGTGCAAAATCGTACAAGGGATACGTATGTTTATTTATTTGCATGGTGACACGTGCCATACATCTGGAGGCCGTCACCGACATGACTGCAAAGGGGTTTATCGCAGCTTTCCGGCGATTCATATCAAGACGAGGTCACTGCCATGATCTTTACAGTGATAATGGCACTAACTTCGTGGGAGCAGACAAACAGTTAAAGGATATGTTCAACAATGCCAAATCTTCGTTTGCTGGTGAGGTGGCAGAGCTGTTAACCACGGAGCGTACTACATGGCATTTTATACCTCCTCACGCACCCAATTTCGGGGGTCTATGGGAGGCTGGGATTCGCAGCACCAAAACTCACCTTAAAAAGGTAATTGGTGATGTTACTCTTACTTACGAGGAGTTAGCTACATTGTTGACACAAATCGAAGCGTGTTTAAATTCACGGCCCATAAACATCTTAAGCGATGATCCTAATGACCCTCTTCCACTCACACCGGGCCACTTTCTGATTGGCGAACCCTTGTTAACCTTGGCAGACAAAAGTTATAATTGTAACAATATTTCTAGTTTAGATAGATGGAGACTGACACAGAAAATGGTCAACGATTTCTGGAACAGGTGGTACAAAGAATATCTCGTGAACCTTAACCAAAGATATAAGTGGAATACACAAAACGCTGAACCAGAAATCGATGACATAGTAGTTCTAAAGGAAGATAACATTCCTCCAAGTAAATGGATTTTAGGAAAGGTTATTAAAAAACATGTTGGTCCCGATAATCTAACTCGGGTCGTAAGTGTCAAAACTAAAAATAACATTTTCAAACGTCCATTAAGCAAAATCTGTGTTTTAACAAAATAAACAAATACAAATGTATTAAACCTTGTGTCTAAAATGTGTTTAAAAAAAAAAAAAAAATTCATCATAGAATCGCTGCACAAAACAAAATTGTATCTATACTGTATCGTTATATAATGTAAGGTAAGCAGCATGCGTGAGTAATACGATGCAATATGTACTTAAAGGCTATGTAGAATAAGATTCATTTACGAATAAGTTTGTTGATAAACATGTGACATGCGTGAGCATTTATTCTTTGCAATCTCGGCTCACTTCTTCCCTACCTCGCTCGTATCATATTGTACTATTACCTACTTAACTATGAAGCTATTCTAACTAATTATAACTAAATATAAAAAAAAAAAAACGTAGAACGTGTACCTACTGTGAAACTTATGTATTTAACGTAACAAAGCCACTTTCTTAAAACATTAGTTCAGTATACCTACCTACTTACCCAGCTGTTGTATGTTTGTAGCATGACTCATCCTCTCGTAGATAGCTGAATATACCTAATAATGAATGTGTATAAACTTACCTCTGCAATAGTGTTAGTTGTTTACTGTATTTGAAATGTGCATCACCCATTATTGTAACTGTAACTACTGTAACTTACCAACTTACCTTGTAATCAAATTCAAACTGCATAAGTATTGCTTAGTTGTTTTAAACTCAATTGTTTTGTGTAATTTATGTTAAAGAACTCCGTTCTTTGGGGGGCGGAATGTTTAAGCAAATCACAGTTAATATACGTACCTAGCTATATGGCTATGGTTAAACATCGTTTATACAGTCCACTAAACTTGTTACTAAGTTAGTTCAAAATAAAATGTTAAACCGTACACACGCAGTTTTAATACAATTCACTGTCAATCAAAAAATCAACCTTATCGCCTTCAACACATACCCATGCGCGGTCGCTAACTAATTTCACAATGTGCATCAGACCTACTCAACTTAAACTTTGTTGTACTCACAGTTTTGTAGAAGAGCTTATGAAACACCAATTATGAAGTTGATAGGTGTTAATAAACTTATGTACCGTATGGTATGCTTATGGTACCAGCGTACCACAGAATAAAGGAATTTAAGAAGGTACACAGTAGCATGATCATCATTATGTAGACTCATAAGAAATAGCTTCTGTTGCGTACATGAAATATAGCCTATGTCACTTAGGAAAAAAAATGCAGCTTTCTATCGGCGAAAATATTTTAGCAATCGGACCAGTACTTCCAGAGATTGCCTTCTAAAAGCAAAAAAAAAACCAACTCTATCACCTTTTAGTGTTCATAACAATAAAAAAATAAAAATAACTAATCTTTAAAAACAATGGCGTCAACAGCATCTTGGTGAGAACGATAGATATTTATTTATAGGTGTTATCTCGTTTGCTATTCAATCAATTTTGATATTTTTTTCACAATAAATATTTTATTTTCGTATTTGTAGATAACAATATATTTTTTTCCAGCATTTTCCCTATTCATATATTAAAACAAACCACAGAGGTCCAACTAAAGGCCTCTCTCTATACTACAAATTACATCATACATCACTTTTAGAATTCCAAAGTGACGTAATTCATTGCCTAGACATAACAATACTGCAATAATGCTTACAGAATCAACAAGTACCAAAAACGTGCTATGTTTTACATTGCAAGGACTAGCGAAAACATCCATTTTAGGTCATAATGCACTGACAAGAGACGTGGTTCATAGTACCAAGGGAGATTGACAGGCTGGTCACGTAGGATGAGAGGATGCAAGCGTCGAACTTAAAGCGGATGGGAGTGAACTTTCTTTTGGGTACATGAGTTACCCTGGGCATGGAACACAAAGGGCGGCTGATGGAGCACAGTTGAGTTTTAGTCAGTAAAAGTCTGAAATTAACTTGATTCTTGAGGTGGTGGTATCTTCATGAGAAGTTATTCGGTGTTCAAAACGGTATTTCTCCAACTTTCTTTAGACTCATTGTGGAATACATCGACCATCTTACTCACTTTTTTTTTTGTGGTAAAATCATCCAATGACATCCCCCGCCTCTTGACTGACTAAAAATCCACTCCTGGTCCTTTGCCATTGTTCCAGGGCCCCGGGGATCTCTTTCGCATTTTCGTCGATTAATCGGACGGTTGGACGGCGGGCTACCCATTGCTCGCCATCCGCAAGCCCGCGCATACGGTGGCAAGAAATCGGGATCGGAATCCCTGGCTGACCATCTTACTCTTGCTCCTTCAGGCGTGCAGTGACTGACAATCGTCGCCTACCTGTCCGGTTGCATTCGTGCGACGTGACCAGCCCACTCCCACTCCAGCCTGGCTGTTTTTTTTGGACATCTGCAATTTGACTTATAGAACACAACGTGGTGGCCCAAAAATTATACCAAGTGAAAACCACATGACAAACAATCCCAAAACCGCTATATCTGATGCCTCACCCTACACCATAAAAGGCAATACCACCGTGTCAAGCACATGTCTCGCGACGAGGACAATACTATGTTTGCACATAAAACAACACATTTAAATTGCTAAGTGCCTACATGGTAATATGGAGAAACGAGCCAAATATTGACGCTGCTGCAATGTTTTTGTATAGCGGCTTCCGTTTTCCAGACTAAGGACGGGTTGTGGTGGACGCACTCATCGAGTCCCGAATAGAGTAATTTGACAAACATGAAACTTTGTAAAAAAACAAAAAAATCTTTAGCCGGACGATCCTTCCAAGTTGCACCCATAGCAGATAACACAGAAAAGATGCAAGGGGTAAGAAAGGCCTTGTGGGCGGGGCAAGCGTGTCTCAAAATATGATCATGCTCAAACTGGCGATCTAAGTTTGCGTGGTCTGTTAGTTGCGTAATGCGCGTTAGTATTGGTTTATTGCCTTTAGTGGAGGTTAAAAGGGTTTGAGACAAGCGGCGACACTCGGTATCACTCTAGCGGTGGCAGATATGATGTCAGAGACATGTATGCGCTGGTTCGGACATATCATGAGAAGGGCCGAAGAGTACCCAGTAAAGACGACGACGACGACGACGTCAGGCACTTGTTGTCTGGCAATCATGCTGAACTGGACCTATTTTGGTGCAGCCATGAGACACACAACAACTTTATTTTTTATCTTTATTTTATTTTTTTTTGGTATTGGTTTTTGTATTTGTGTTTGGGTCTTGTGCTGTACCAAATAAATTATTTTTCTTTCTTTCTTTCTTTTCTTTCTTTCTTACCTACAAGTAAATTATTCACTTTTGACTTTTAAAGATTCCTGGGTTGTAACTTATAGTCATCAGGAAACATAGATTCATATGCCCAGCAATGAACAAAGTCGGACTGTAGATGATGATAACATAATTATGATATACCAATCCCAGCCATTAACAGTACAGATTCATTATGCAAGTAACTTCCGCCAAAGCGCAATTGATTGATGGCAGTTTAGTTATTGATTGACAGTTAACGGAAGCTAGCACCCGCTTAGATCGTGTTAAATCCTTATTTAGAAGAGACCTCTGACCAAAAGCAGATGCATACAATCAAGTCATTAACAAGAAGGAATTATTTGTGCTGTACAAACAGAATTAAGTGATAAAACTTGTCAACAAAGATAAATAAACGTTTTCTAGAAACTAACGACATTTGTGACATTTCTAGACAAAATAATATTCTGAGTAAAAACAAATGAAAAAAAAAAATCTCAATGTGAGGGATTGACCACGTCTCCGAGATTGCTTGGACGAGTTCTATAATCCTGGAGCGCAAATGGCAACCTTTTTTTAAATTACATTAACTAGTAGTAGACTTAGATCTTACGTGATGGTAGCAGTGATGCAATCGTTGATGGTAAAGCGCACTAGTTTATTAAGAGTCTCACTCTAACCTTGAATACACCCAAATTATAATCGGACGGGAAGACTTCAGCAGGCAAATTGTTGCAGCTCTTCGATATACGCGGTTTAAACGACGAGATAAAACGATTAGTCTGAACTGTGGACTAATGGACTTGGAGGCATCAACAATGTAAGGGCAATTCGCAGTCATCATTGGCAAATGTCTTGATTTTTTTATTTTTTATTATTGATACGTTTGCGCTTGACCGCTATCTCACCTGATGGAAAGCGACGATGCGGTCGACGATGGAACGCGCTTACCTAGAAGAAACCTATTCACTCTCGACTTAAAGATTCCCGGGTTGTAGCTATCAGGAAACACAGACTCCGGCAAGGAATTCCATTCCTTAGCTGCACGCACAATGAATATAATATAATGTATATAATATAATATTCCACAACTATCACACAACGCCGTCTAGTCCCAAGCTAAGCAGAGCTTGTGTTATGGGTACTAGACCACTGATAAACATACTTATATATTTCTAAATATATACATATTATAGATAAATTACACCCAGACACAGAACAAATGATCATGCTCATCACATAAACATTTGTCCTGGGTGGGAATCGAACCCACTGAATGTGTTTCCAAAACGTTTTGATTTCCCACATTCAAATCGAATTGATTGACCATGTGTCATTTCAGTGGCCTTATGTCAATTCTATACATATTACGATGATTGAAAATTGTTATCGCCAAAAAAACGTAAAGACATTCATAGACATAGACAAGAGTATCTAAAGCCTATGAATACGATGACATTGCCAACATTGGCCTGTTGGTCTAGTGGTTCGTGACTCGCCGGAGGTCGTGGGTTCGATTACCACCCAGGACAAATGTTTATGTGATGAGCATGATCATTTGTTTTGTGTCTGGGTGTAATTTTTTTTTTTTATTCTTGTATAAATTTAGGGACTTTTGGTCACAGAAAGACCACGAGTTCCTAAATTTATACAAGAATAAAGGGACTCGTGGTCTTTCTAATTTATCTATATTACTAGCTTTTGCCCGCGCGGCTTCGCTCCCGCTCTTCCCTACTCTACCTTACTCTACCATATTCTACCCTACTCTACCGTATCCTATGTCCGTCACCTGGCTCTAAGCTACCTACCCACCAATTTTCAGCCATTTCTGTACAGCCATTCTTGAGTTATAAGTGTTGTAACAAACACGACTTTCTTTTATATATATGGATGTATGTATTTAGAAATATATAAGTATGTTTATCAGTTGTCTAGTACCCATAACACCAGCCTCTGCTTAGCTGGGACTAGACGGCGCTGTGAGATTTTTTAAAATTGCTATAAACTTGCTGCGATCCCACAGGATGGTAAGCAGTGATGCAATTGGTGATGGTAAGGCGTATATAGGTAAAAAAAACATTAGTTCTTTTGCCACATCACACTTCGCAACTAAAGTTTGCGGAAGTTCGGATTTCAATATAATCGTAGGTAAAGTTGCTGTCATCATTGGCAAATGATGTAGCAATTCTTGTTATATGCAATCCATGTCTTTTGTTCACGATTTTAGCAGATAGATGATATGCAAATAGTACGGTTGCTGATTTCAGAAGTTGAGGAAATATTCTTCTGCAACAGTACTTCTTTTAGGTTTTAAAATTGTAATGTGATCAGTATCTTGATACAGATCTCAAAGCCACCAACAGGATTTTGATCTAAGGAAAAGCCTAGCACACTCCTGGATGGATCATGTGGGAATGATATGAAATAAAAGGGAGTGATTGACAGCATGACGATTGTCAGGAGAAGAAAATCGTAATGTATCAAGGACAGGAAGATGAGCCCAAGTCGTCGACAGCAAAACTATAGGAGCCCTGCAGGGTCGAAGCTGGGGCCCTGGAACGAAGGCAAAGAAGGAATATGAATTGGTTTTAGGCAGTTAAAATCTGACACTCGTTGGATAATTTACCAAATAAAAAAAACCCTGGTCTTGTTAAATTCACGGAAATAATGAAATTCCCGCAAGTTAAGCAAGATTAGAAGGAAAATCGACATCAGATCTCCTCAAAACTGCATCCACAAACAGCATTATACAAAACAGTCTGTTTAATATTTTCACAACATATTCAGCAACATCTGTTGATCTTGAACAGTCAATCGCATAATAAATGGAAGTTCGTCTGTCTGTTCTCGTTTATCTCCAGTATTGTGTTAATGGTCTATTTAGTATTGAACTGTCGGGTTAGCTTTGAAAGCAGTTATATTAGCTGCTATTGTTGGGTAAAGGTTAATTTTGTTTTCGTTTAGTGCAAGGTCAGAGTTGAGTTTGGTTGAAGCAGTGTCAGGGGCTTAGCTACCGTCGTATCAGTAACACTTTTTTTTTACGGTGTGCAAAAATCACCTTTTAACAACCCCCGCTCTTGGGTGGAGCGGGAGATAGTGTCAGACTCTTACTGACTAAAAACCCCATCCCGTTCCTTCTAGCCTTCATACCGGGGCACGAGATCCCTTTCGGACAACCCTGTCCCAAGTAGGTTTCGACACAGCTGGGCCCCTCCTGCTGCTGACAACTCCTTGAGGCGCGCGGGAACAGTGCGCGCCGTCGACGTCTTGGGCTCGGTCCGGACAGTTACCGGACTTAACTTTTTTTTTTCAAATCAATTTTACCTTTTCCTTTCTTATTTCCTACTAGCTTCTGCCTGCGGCTTCACCCGCTTGAAAGTAGACAACTATATAGCAAAATTACACCTCCAGATCAAATGATCGTGCTCACTACACAAACATTTGTCTGAGTGGGGATCGAACCCACGACCTCCGGCATAGCAGTCAGGGCCACTAACCACTAGACAACGGGTTGGTCGAACAATAAATCAGAACACACACTTAACCTTATTCACACCAGCGCAGACGCAGTTCGCACCCAACATATTCAAATTAAGGTCAATTCTCTATGATCTATCGCTAAATTAATTACTATGGCGATGACGTCACGATGACGGTGGCTATTTTGTGGGTCAATGTTGTGTAACAGACATAAGTAACGTAATGTTTATGTGAATGTTTTGCGCAGGCGCTGAGAATAGGGTTGGCAAGCAAAGATTTATGACTGGTTTTTATTTTTGACGAAAATGTTTTTTTTTATTGTTAAAAGTTTCGCGCTTGACCGATATCTCACCTGATGGAAAGCGACGATGCGATCGACGATGAAGCGCGCTTACCAAGAAGTAGCCTATTTACTCTTGACTTATTGATTCCATAGTGGGAGGCAATTCAAACAAAAAACGCATCGTAACGAAAATTTTATCATATCATTAAACAGCTAAAGGATCAAAAAATTCGGTAAGTACGTTAGGCAAAGCTGACCAAACCGAGGTGAAGGTAGCAGGGAGTGAATACTTGAGAGCAGCGCAGGAACTGTCGTTATACCGATGCTTGGGGAAGCTGATGTAAGCTGACTTTTGGTCGAGATGATGGTGAAGATTAAGATGCCAATGCCATGGAATTGAAGTCTTGGTGAAGGTCACAGGGACTGAATGGATGGGAGTAGCGCAGTAGCTGTCATTATACCGGTGCTTGGGGAGCCTGATGTGAGCTTACTTTTGGTTGAGATGATGATGAAGATTTGCCAACGCCATGGAATTTCTAAGAGCAACTGCACAAAAAATACAGTTCACAGAAAACTTGGCAAACTGGTTATGGATGATAGACCATTAGGTATCCCACCGTGTTTCGCAGAAACTAGTGATCGTGACATCATTGATGAGGAAAACATGGGCTAAAGAAGGCTTCGTGATGCTGTAGCTAATGAAAGCAGATCTAATGCTCTTCCTGGTCAGCCACATGGGTAGTTTCCACCAAAGTAGGTGTTTGAGGATGGACGGCGATAGACCAAAGTAGAAATCAGTAACGTTTATATCAAATAGACCATTTGGAGTTCAAACACACGAGCAGAATGTTTTCAAAGGCTAAATAAAGAAGATAATTGCTGTCTGTTGGCACTCGACATTCAACAAAGGAAGGTCAGTAGCTGCCGTCTTGTGTGTCAAGTGTTACTATAGATCGACTGCTCCTCCCGCTCCCACAGTTACCCCTGCCTTTGGCAACATGCTGCTCGTGTGTATAAGCTCTTACAGGCAGGTGAAGCCAAATTGCACGTTCCAAAGCGTAGATCCCTATGAAGAAGATCGCGCAAGAAACCCCGTAGGATAGCCCAGCAGAGCACAGTACTTTTTTTATTAGCCTATACTGTCCCACTGCAGGGCAAAAGCCTCCCCCAACTCTCCAGGTATTATTTTCTTCAGCCTCCTCGAACCAGCCCTAGCGGTAGGCATCTAGGTCATCTCGTCACTTCATCCCAGGTCAACCTCAGTATAGGATCAACAAAGAAAAGGCCCGAGCTTATAAAGCTTCTCTTTGCAACCCTACAAACCCATAATGGTGTTGTTGATGGCGTAGTTGATGTAGACAAACAAGCTTACGAAACTCACGCGCATACTTGAATGGTACGCGTCATTATTAAGTGGGTAGCTCGTGTGTTGAGGATTGCGATCTTAACTGGCTTTAACATAACGCAGTTCGGAGATCCGGGTATTAAAGTAAGTAGTTATATGTAATTGTTATTTTATACTGTTGGTGACGGTTCAATTTCCGGAGGTATTAGCAAGAATAGAAAGTTAGTTGGATTAATTTGTCAAAATTCTAGTTGGAGCCTTAATTGCAGCTAGTTTTTTTTTCTCCTCGCATTAGGAATTACTCCTGTATCATGAGTGCGTTCCCTGAACAGAGCATGCTCGGAGGGGAGGAGGCAATTGCCTATGTGCTCTTAGACTGTACAGATATCACTGAAATACGCACACAAACCATAGGATCCCCGAACTCTGAAAAATCTGAGAGGCTTAATCTGTTTTCGGAGAGAGGTGGGCTAGTTGGAATAAGCCAACCAAAGGTTATGGCCGCTGTAGCCCACGTACAATAGTCCGCATAGGATTAAGTGCGGAAACCACAATCAGACATAACATAACATGGGTGCGTTCACAAACATGTAAACTCACGTGCACACATAAGATACCCAGACCCGGAACAGTTATCTGTAGGCTGATGATACTAATAGTTACTTGTTACGTGCAGGAATCGAAATTTCGACACACAGCACAGCAGTCAATCACTCAACCAAGATAGAAGATAGAGTACTCCTTAGATGCTGATAAACAGAAATGGCAACAGGATGTATGAACGAACGTAAAACTTTATCTGTAAACCCTTTCCCGGAAACTTTCTTGATCTGGGATCCTTAAAAAAAAATGACCACATTAATTCAAGACTCCTAAAAAGTACAGACAAATTCAAAGTAAAACCACACACCACACATACACGTCATAACAAAATTGCCACAAATCAGATCAAACCCTACCACCTACGAAGCTTCAGAAACATATTAACAAAAACCGCACGAAGCGAACTGCACACAGATTGAACCCACATCCAACGGTCCATATCGAGAGAGCCGGTTCGAATCTTATGAAAGGAAAAGAAAAAAGATAAACAAATGTGTAAACGTCTTTTATAATTATGCGCAAGTTTAAAGTAGATATTGGCGATGAATAAGAAACTGTTGGACGTCTTGTGGTTACTGAGAAAATTGCACATCAGGCCTCTTTGGTAATCGTAGGTACACATTGAAATTCTAACATGGGTATACATGAGAAACAAGAAATACTACAGCATTGGATGTATAGTAAAGGGTAAAAATTGGTGATATTAGTAATTTGGATGTATTTTTAAACACAATACCATACAGCTTCTTGCTATGATACTAATATGAAAATATTTATCCTCCTTACGGTCGTAATGATTCGCTAGCGCTGTCTCATGAATGTGCTTGCTTGGAACTGTGTGGTATTTTGTTTTAATACATTCAGTCAAAAAAGTATCAGGAATGGATGATTTGTTTATGGTTCCGAATTCAAATTTTTGTTTTTTTGTAGTTGTTAGATTGCCACAACTGTTTTCCATTTTGGCGCGGAGTTTGAGTTGCATCTGTTATTTATATTAAATACAGTGCTGGTTTTAGTAATATCATATATAGTGTGTATTGCGAATTTCATAATGGACAAAAATATCGAACAAAGAGTTTGTCTTAAATTTTGCATCGCCAATGGAATTTCGTGTTCGGAGTCACTGAAAATGTTACAGAAGGCTTACGGTGAATCGACTTTATCAAAAACTCGTGCTTATGAGTGGTTCAAAGCGTTCAAAAGCGGTCGAGATGTGATGGAAGATTTGCCTCGCTCTGGTAGGCCGTCCACGTCTGCAACTGAAGTTAACATCGCAAAAGTGAAGGAAATAGTGACTGAAAATCCCCATTCAACTCTGAGAGAGATAGCCGCCGAACTTTCTGTATCTCACGAGTCGATCCGTACCATTTTAACTAATCATTTGGGTATGAAACATGTTGCTGCTCGGCTAGTCCCAAAAGATCTGAATTTTCTCCAAAAACTCAATCGCATGAAAGTCGCTGAGGACATGCTAGAACGAGTCAGTTCGGACCCAACATTCATGAAACGCATTGTTACTGGTGACGAGACGTGGGTTTACGAGTTTGACATGCAAACTAGTCAACAAGCTTCGGAGTGGCGCCTTCCAACTGATCCGAAACCGAAAAAACCACGCCAAAGTAGATCAAAAGTCAAAGTCATGTTGACTGTTTTCTTTGAATTCTTACCGGAAGGTCTAACGGTAAACAAAGAATATTATTTGAGCGTTATGCGGCGTTTAAGAGAGCAAATTCGACGAAAAAGGCCAGAAAATTCTTGGATTTTGCACCACGACAATGCGCCTTCGCACAAGGCTATCATTTTGAACAAATTTTTGACCAAACACTCAACAAATACCATCCAGCAACCACCATATTCACCAGATATGGCTCCTGCTGACTTTTTTCTTTTTCCTAAACTCAAATTACCACTTCGTGGCACCCGTTTTCAATCGATAGAAGACATAAAAGAGAATTCGCGGCGAGAACTGAACTCAATTCAGGAAGCAGCGTTTAAAAAATGTTTTGATGAATGGATTATTCGTTGGCGCAAGTGTATCGTTTCTAAAGGAGCATACTTTGAAGGTGATAAAATAAATTTGGAAGAATAACAGACATTTTGTGTATTATTGATCTTTTCCCGGTACTTTCTTGACAGAGTAGTAAATTACTTATATCACCAATATATCTATCCCTTTACCCTATTTTTGTGAAACTGGTTGATAGGAACGAGGTAGGGTCATGTATATGATGAGTACACTTACTCATCATAGGATGGATGAGGGTTGCACGGCCTATGCTACTGTCAAAAACTGCACATGCGTTCTCGACCGAAATGTCACATGGCCAAGTATCACCCTAATTTTGCTCCCACAATTGGGACTCTAGCCTCCTCTTTAGGAGAGGGAATAGGTTGTAATCTATCAAATGTCACATTTCTGCGAATTTTTAGTTCAAGG
Organism: Mythimna lalbum; assembly: GCA_949319445.1. Lineage (NCBI taxonomy): Eukaryota > Metazoa > Arthropoda > Insecta > Lepidoptera > Noctuidae > Mythimna > Mythimna lalbum. Next base: position 4,258,985 of record OX439370.1, read on the forward strand.
ATGTTTTCCTTCGTCGTTTTGTAAACAGTTATGATGAAATGTCGCATAGCCGTCGATAGTAATCCTACACGTTTTAGAAGTTTGACAACTGTTATCACTGATAGAAGAATATTTTGCCGAGGGTTTCTCGCTTAGAACAAAATAAGTATCCTTGCCTCGTCATTTATACCGCGTACATCGTAGGACTGCATCAATTTGCCTGCTGCAGTCTTCCCGTAATTTAGGTGTCCTCAAGGTAAATAAGCTCTTAATTTGCATAGTGCGCTTCACCATCAACGATTGCATCACTGCTTACCATTAGGTGGGATAGCAGTCTAGCACTAATCTATATTTGCGTGCGATCTTCCCGTCCAATTATAATTTAGATGTCTTCAAGGCTACAGTGAAAAGGCTCTTGATAAACTAGTGCGCTTCACCATCAACGATTGCATCACTGCTTACCATCAGGTGGGATCGCAATCAAGCACTAGTCTATATCATGTAAAAAAGTAGCCTTGCGAAATGTTCTAAGATTTCTAATACAAAAACGTTTCTGACGCACATTTTCGTCGACGATATTTTAAAACCAAGACCAGCTAAATTAATTCCAAAATCAGGCATAAGAAATACTCAATCTGTTTTTATAATAGGTTCCAAAGAAAGATTCTTGAAGTTTCATTCAAGCGTGACTTGTAAATAAATAAAACAAAGGCGGCTTTACATAACGCGGTCTTGAAATATACCAGTGTTGTTTTAGTATTTTTTCTAAGTGACCGTATTGACATTTCATCAACCTAGCTATGAAAGTGTGAGAGGTGTGGTAACGGGCAATATTTTTTGCAATGATATTGATTTTACCATAACTTAAAAAGAGTATTTAGCTTTCGAGTTTTGCGCTCTCTCGTAGGCGTCAGATTTTGCCGTAAGGTATATTCTTGATCTTTCTAACATGTCCTCTAGATACCTTGAACTATAAATCTATGAAATTGACGTTTTTTAAAACGGGTTATTTAAACTGTGATATTTGCGGGTAGACTTAGAATTTGAAGTTCAAATATACTTTTCATTAATGGTAATATATATATATTTTTTTTGTAATTGGTATTTTACGACTATGCAGTTTTTTGCCGGTTCTTCTCCAATCGTCGGTTTTGTCGGTTCTTTTATAGGAAACGACCAATTGGAACCGTGCACTAGCTCCTGACGTTTTATTACTGACCACGCGCCATGTGCAAAATAATAAGAGTTTTCAATTTGGTTTCTTTGTCTTTTATATTTTCTGTAAAACTGCTGTATAAGCTTATACTTAGAAATTCTAGAAGATCACGATAGTGGTCGATTAAGAAATATTGTGAATTCCGTTTCAATGTGGAAAAATCTGGCGCTTACTATAGACAAAGTGACAAGAGGCCTATGCATTAAACAATGTTACACATTCTCAATCCACAATCTATAATATAAAAATGATTCGCTAAATGTGTTGCTAAGCGCAAATCTCGAAAACAGCTGGACCGATTTCTCTAATTATTTTTGTGTTTGTTATTGTCAGGAAAAGGTTGTTATGGGAAAAAATTAAAATTAGGGTAGTGTAGGGTAGAATAGGGTAGAGTAGGGTGGAGTAGAGTAGAGCGGGAGCGAAGCCACGGAGGTACAGCTAGTCTGGTAATAAAAAATAACCAATACGGAAAATATAATCGAAAGTACAAGCGACCCATTAATCACCGTACCAATTGGCTATTCGGAAGTTTAGCACTAAAACCCTCAAATCACCACTAGTCCTGGTTACACCAGGTCATAGACCTCGTTAATCTGATTTAGTGCTCATAAAACAACTGTTAAGAAAGTAATTAGGTGTTGCAGAGATACAAAGTCAGTTTATGAGGAGCCTCGTGGCATGGTTAATGAGTTTGCTGGCCTAAATGGTTTGTATGCAGCTTATGGATGAGTTTACAACCTTGTAAGATAGACTTACTGATAATTTGGACACAGCTATCGATGACCCATGTAAAGAACTTTTGTTCTTTATCATCGATGGACACAGCGTCCGAATTGACACATTTTATTTATTTTTTTCATCATCATCTTCCTGCCCTTACCCCGTTTTATTTGGGGTCGGCGCAACACGTTTTTTTCTTCCATTCTGTCCTGTCGCTCGTCCCACTATCACTAACTCCCTTTTCATTCATATCACTTCTATTATTACTTTTATTCTTCTATTATTTTATTTATTTTTTTAATAAATAAAATCTTCATGCAACACAAAGTACATAGGCGGACTTTATGCCTTAGGCATTCTCTGCTAGTCAACCTAGGGTGGTGAAGAGACAATATGGTAGGCGCATAAAAAGAAAATTTTATTTTCACTGACTATTCGGACACCACTAAATTTATTGAAGCTTAAATAGCAGTCAAATAAAAAAGTGTTAAAATATCATTATTATCGTCATCATTTCAAATTCCGAAAAACGTCCACTGTTGGACATAGGCCTACCCCAAGCGGCGTCACCACAACGACCGGTCCTGTGCGTCTCGCATGCATCGGATTCCCTCGACCCTCATAATATATTTCTTTCATGTATTACAAATTATAGGTTACGTTTTTTCAGGTCGCCTGGCCTGGTCCTCATCAGACGGCGAGATACCCGTTACTTGCCGTTCGCATGCCCGCTCCGTTGTTATGTGATATATTCAGGAACTTACCTGTAACAAAAGTAAAACACAAATTAGCATCATAAAACTCAACATCTCACAAAACGACTCTACAAAAGAACAAAATCAAAACTCTTATCGAACAAAAACTTCATTCATTCACTCCTTTTCAAAGTACATATAAGTAAATAAAAAACATTTTATTGTCAACAAGTCAGCCAGTAAGAAAAATGATGCGAATTGTACTAGTATATTCCAAAGCGCAGACCTCCATGCAAAAAACTCCATGGACACTCTTTTCGATCATGTTATGTATAACAAATATCTTAGCTACATGTGTCTTGTCACTGTCACTAACTTCCATTTCTTTCACTGAACATCTCTCCTCACGTAATCCATCCATCTTTTCTTTGACCTCTCTCTACCTCTCCATACATTCGAATGTATACTCATAACTCTTTGCGATGCGTTTCATCCCTCCTCTTCACACAACCATACCAAGATAAACGATTCCCTTTTAACTTTTCAGGTACTGGTCGTGGTTTTTTAGACTTTATCTAACAGCCATAGCGGATACTAAATAATAATTTGTTTACACATCTTTAATTATGATTGCAAAGAGAATTCTGCCTAACTCCTGAAGATTAGAAAGGACGAAGTTTCCTCTAAACACACAAGAAGTCGTAACTCGTTTTATTGGCACATCCGCGTCATCAGGGTTGACGATGGACCAAGGAATTGGGAATACCGCACCTAATGAGGAGTATCCTGTGGCTTTTATGACAACTAACTGGTTAAGTATGAGAATTTGCTGGGATCAGCCGTAACATGCAGGAGGTCAAGGTAGAATCACTTTGAGTAAAGTGGAAGGAGATCTCTCGAAGTAGAGTCGACGCCGCGTCGTGAAATCTCAAGCGATACAATTAACTATCATGAGAATTACCAATACAAAAGAATGGTCTATAGGCTGACTTAGAATTCCATTATCCAGCTTTCTGCTATTCATCATTAAGTCCTTGTTACTAATTCCACAGAACAATACCCATCAGGGCGATTCAAATGGAATTATTTTTAGCATAAAGGAATAAGTAGTAACTTAGGGCCTATCGTACGACGGATGGACGGATCGCAGTGTGGTTCGACGGACCGGACGTACAGGAAAACTCAGTGTTACTTAAAAATTATGTTAGTAAGCTTAAAATTAACTACGCACCTTTATTTCTTGACATGCATCTGTATACAATGCCATAATATTGGGCAGTCTACTCTATCGGTCACAACTCTAAGAATGCTGTTGCTACTGCCGCGGACACGACTTAGCAGCGATGCGGCCTTCTTGCAAAGAATGGCATGAAAGCCATCAACACGTGCATCGGCAAACATGCCAGATGCACCAAAGTGCCGCGGCAGCCGCATCAGCATCCTAAACGCGTTGTTATACTGAACGCGCAAGGCATTGACCGTATTTTTAAGTCCCTTCAGGTGGCAAACTAACCACGATACTATTTGATTCTTATAAAGATTAAGGACATTTTGTAAGGGTTTAACTATAATTTATTTGCAAACTTGCTGATATAATCTTCGATACAGCAGAAATAACCTCAGCATACTTAATGTGGAAAAAACTGGTAAAAGTAAAACCAAAAATTAATCAAATGCCCCTTGACGCAGATCATAAGAAAGACATTAGGCGAAGTTCGTTTGCACACACAAAACACAAATAACCGGACATATTAAAACCCAATCATGGAACGGGTAACGCCCAGTTATAAATCACGACATGCTAATTTAATTTAACAAACAACGTAGTCATTGCTTTCATTTTTATAATCTAAAGCCTTAGTTATAGTATATATCGATATAATGTTGTATATCGGACCTTCAACAGACCACCCAGTATAATCTATCGACCAAAAATCCTTCATTAACGATGGAAATATTTACTTACTCACTAGGTCATTGCATCAGTAAACATTACGGAACCAGAAAGTAGGTAAAACACACAGTATGTCAACTTTATCAGTGGTTCAAATGATCTTATCCGTTGTACCGTAATCCCACGTCAAAGTAAAGAGATAACAGATTTATGACGGAAGATCCATAATGATGCGTTTAATTGGCACAGCAAGTTGAAAGGAAATCGGTTGTTTTGGTATAGGTTGATGACGTAGGCGAGAGGATTTGCCAAAATTCACCCCCGAAGAGTATAAATTGGGGCTTCAAAGTTTGTAACTAATTTCACGCGGGCGAAGCCGCTAGCTGAGGCTAGTAATATTTAGACAAAGTCTGAAAGTGGTGCCAGTGACTGAAAATTTGAAAGGGAATCGTTTATCTTGGTATGTCCACGTGAAGAGGAGGGATGAAACGCATGTTACTAAACTGATGTTGTGTTGTGTTTGTTATTTATCTTTAAGTATGCGTCTTATTTCGCGTGAATAAAATGTTTTTCTTTCTTTCTTTCTTAAAAGAGTTCTGAGTATACATGTAGATGGATTGTGTGGACTTGGTGAGGGTCGCGGGAATCTGACGGATGCGATACGTACAGGCGATACTTGGGGGACGCCTTTCAGTTGACGATGATGATCGATGAGTAATAGGTCAGGAATGATATTAACTTGTAGATAAAATACAATATAGATCTTTCTAAACACGGTATTGCAAGCAAATCAAATCATCGACGACATTACTTAGGACAAAGCGACAGACAAATCAAAATAACTGTTACGCAAAACATCAAGCATACAATTTTAAATACAGAAACAAACATTGCAGAAGCTAAATTACATTTCGTTCCACAAATTAGAGGTATTCATGGTAACGAACTATAGTTTCCAAAGAAATAACCGCGAACATAGACCGCGACTGATCTCGACAACATGCTTGCTACACACGATCCAGTTTACTATCAAGTTTGCAGAGCGGTGTCCGGTAAACTTGACGGTGTATGGGTATCGGAAGCCTCACTTAAGAGCTCGTGGCTCTTAACGAGATCTATTTGACGACCTAAACTGAACCGTCAATGAGATGCAATGTAGGGTTTATAGGTCCATCCCTCTAGTCACACTCGCAAGCCTGACTTATTAACACTTCATGGTAAGACTTCAAGTACTCTAAGTGCGAGTTGTTTTAACGTCAGCGCGATCACAACGTTTAGCTTCTGATTGGTTAAGAGTTTGCCGGGTTACTATGACGTTCAAAGTAAGATTGTTTTATTCTTACTCCAGTGTGGGTAAGAGACAGAGCTATACAGGTTGTTTAGCGCAATCTCTTACACAAGAATGAAACAATCTTACTTTAAGCATCTTGGTAACCCACTGGAGCGGGCCAATCGGACCGCCGAACGTTATAAACGAGTCGATCGTGTTAACGTAAAAGAAACTCGCACTAGGCACTTAGTATACATGACAAGTGTACTATGGGTATTAGCGGTCAAGTACGTGACTTTAGTTGCCTGTAAACTTGATAGTAAACAGGATCGTGTGTAGCCGGCATAACTCGTAGATTTTCTTACAATCCGGGCTAATGTTTTGCCTATATCTGTCTATGATGTCAAAACTGCCACTAGCCTAAATAACGAACGTCCAAAACCATAAATGAAAGACCCTGAAACGCTCTACGTAATAATATGTCATTGTTACGCGACTTTCAGAGGCATATACCTAGGCAAGCCTTAGACTGGAATCCTCAAGAATAGCGTAAACGTGGTCACCCTACGCTGATCTGGCGACGAACGGTCATCGCAGAAGCGAAGACCATAGGAAAGACCTGGAGCGAAATGAAACGCAGAGCTCAAGACCGAACGGGATGGCGGCGCACTGTGGACGACGTCTGCCCCATCTAGGAGACACAGGAACTTAAGTCAAGTAAGTCAATGTCAAAACTGACAGTAGCCTAAATAACGATCGTCCAAAACCATAAATGAAAGACCAACTGCCTGCAGACGCTCTGCATAATAATATGTCATTGTTACGCGACCTTCAGAGGCACGGTAGCGGTGGCAAACTCGACTAACTCTCCATTCAAATCATTTGAGTAGATAGCTTTGTTTTTGTCACGGAGATCTGCTTATCTTCAACTTGTGACAAAATTTGTGTAAAAACGAAATTTTAATGCTGTTTGTTTTCCTTATAAAAAGTGCTGTTGTCTACCTATTTAGAAATCTGTATAAATATGTATATTTTTAGAAGGTAAAGTCCTGACTCACTGCCGCAGCCCAAACCGTTGGACCTGGAATGCTGAAATTTTGCACTTCCTTTTTATAACGTGTGAACAAAGAATTAAAAAAAAATCCTGAATTCAACCCCTAATGGGAAGAAATGAGGGTCTAATCTAAAGTTAGTATGTAGAAACTTATTTTCATGCGGGCCTATTTGAAGCTGCTGGCAGTCATTGTTAAAATGAGAAGTGAGAGTGACTTAATGATAGACGGAATTAAATAGCTGCCAATTGAGTTGCTAACTACAATCAGTGAAACAGCTTGTAGAGTAATAATTAGGCGTTTTGTGGTCGGAAATTACTAAAAAAAGTTATCCCGCTCTGCAAGAGGGAGTGTCAGATTTTTACTGACTATAAATGTATTCCTTCAATTGATCTTTGCGTTCTAAGATCAAGTAACTCTTTCGAACAATCCTGCAACCCATCTTAGGCTCTAAACAAACTGACATTCTATCAATGATAACGATGAACAATGAAGTGTCCAAATATGTATAAGGGATTGACTACATCTCATTTCGGTGGCTCATGTCAATCCCACATTTTAACATGTTTAAAATTGTTAACGCCGATAGAACGTTTCTTAAAGAGACCAAGGAGACTAATGACATTGCCAACATTGGTTCTTTTGCCACATCCCACTTCGCAACTAATGTTTACAGAAGTTCGGATTTCCACCATTGGCGAATGTTTGTCTTTGTCTTTTCCACGTTTGTTTTCTCTGTTAAAGTAACTATACTTACTGATAGATTAACGTAAGATGTTTTAGCAGTGAAATTGATGACATAAAGTTACTTTATGGTAAATGAGGCAATCTCTACTGGAATGAACACACTAGACGTGGACATCCCGCCCGTGTACAAAATGTTTTAGAAAGACATTAATTTACAACTAAGGAGTGGAATTCCCTTTTGGAATCTTTGTTTCCTGATAGCTACAGTTTTTAAGTCAAAAGCGAAAAGGTTACTTCTAGGCAAGCGTGCTCCTTCGTTGACCATATCATTGCTTACCATCAGATGAGATAGCGGACAAATGCGAGCCTATCTATAACAAAAAAAAAATGTTAGCTTCAGAACTAATGTTAGTATTGGCTTTGAAGCTAACATTTTTGATCATTCAGACAGTCACTAATACAGGGAAAGCGAAAACTTATTTGCACAGAACAAAGGAATCATACTTATTTGCACTAAAAGTACATTTTAAAGGCGAAATAAAGAAAACAGTCGACGATATATTTTGACGAAGGAAGATCGAGTTCGTCAGTTGAACAATGTTCTAAATATCGCCGAGTCATTGTATTCAATGATGGCGCGTGGTATAAGTGATGAGATTGCTACGTCGATATCTTGCTCACTTTTATATGCTTATAGCTGAATATTCTAGAATTTAAAACTTGGAAGAACGGTTATTTGGGCCATGTTGTTAAACTGTGGTCAAGTTACCCCGTTAACTTGATAAGATCAGGGCAAAATTGGGCAGAAATCGCCCAAGACAGAGAGGTTTGGAAGGAGAAGGGAGAGGCTTTTGCTCGGCAGAGGGACTCTATATAGTTTACCCTGTCAACTTGATTACATCAGGGCAAAATTGGCCAAAGGCTGCCTAAGACAGAAAGGTTTAGAAGGAGAAGGGGGGAAGCCTTTGCCCAGTATAAGGACACTATATTATAGACTATTCAAAAATGCTGTTAATATTTCGTAAAGTAGACAAGGAAGACCCAGATTTCGAGCCTTTTTTCACTGACCATAAACGTCGTTAGATGTAAATCTGACCTTAAGGACGTTTCCCCGTTTTGCGGTTGAAGCTTGATGGATAAAAGCTAAGGCAAATTTTTAGACCTCTAGGAACCTGATAAAGAAGACGGCATTACCCAGGCAAAGCTAAACGGTTTCAGGTTTAGCTTGCTTGATGAGAGAGAATTTTGGTAACAACCCAGACCATCGTCAAAGATCTGCGAAAACATTTGAAAGAGTGACCGTGGCTTTGAATGCAAATGACAAATGAAGTTACATAGTTGAGCGGGAGAATTTATTAGATGACTTTGATGACAGTCATTTGAACATCAACAAGCAAAATGCAGATTAAGGGGTCAACCACAGAAAAGATGAAAGAGGTTAGAATAGCCTTGTGGGCGGGGCAGGCGTGCTTCAAAATATGATCATGCTCATAATTGACAAAAACAATAGCAAACTTGCGATCTAAGTGTGCGTGGTCAGATAGTTGCGTAATGCGCGTTCGTATTGGTTTATTGCCTGTAGTGGAGTTAAAGGGTGGGAGACAAGTGGCGACACTCGTAGTACAAATCGGAAAGTATTTCCTTTGTAACCTCATCTTTTCTGTGAGGTCAACAATCTCTTAACTTAACCCATACCTTCGTCACGTACATTAGAAAGTACTGACGATCACAATATGGTCAATTTAGTCAATTTAAACATTATACATGCGTTGCGTTGTAATATTGATACAATCGAACCGTTAGATGCGTGCGTGAAGGGTACTTAAAATTGTATGTACTTTTGCGGCTTGTTGATTTCTTTTGAGGATAATTTGCAGAGAATAGTGGCAATAACGGAACGTTTAGTGACGGCACTTAGCAGCTTCTATATCTGTTTGAATAGACATTTCAAGATAATTTGAGTCCATCGATAGCCTCTAACTACAATATTGACTTTACGTCGCTGTGTGTCATATTTTCTAGGACTCCCTGAAGTCTAAGTTCGTTGACGATTTGAAAACTTCTAGTAACGAACCATAGCTAGCCCGCTTGCCTAAAAGTAACCTATTCCCCCTTGACTTAAAGATCCTTGGGTTATACAGATAAGGAAACACAGACTCCGGCAGGATATTCTGCTCCTTAGCTGTACGCACAACGAATGTGTTCCCAAAACGCTTCTTGTGGTCCGATGTTGGAACGGACTTGGCGGAATTAAATTTTATTGTACACCAATGCACACTCACCGAAATGTAAACGACAGAAAACCGACAGGCTAGCGACTCGGCGTCGATGCTCAAGGCATCGGAGTTTTGACTCGACAAGTGCATCAAGCTGGTATTTGGCAGACCCATCCCAAAGATGGCTAGCTTAGGCCCTATCAAACCTTGTCCCCATACAGATAACTGATGACATCGAAATCTCAGCACTCAAAGTCCAAACATATCAAGTATCGATTAGAATTCGATTGCATTGAAACTCGATTCTCTGAATTGGCTCCTAACATGATTCTCTGAATCAGCTCCTGTTTGTAAGAATTTGTTTATATTAGCGTACCAGCCAAGATGTTCTAGGAAACAGTTAGCTCGATCGTATAATAAGTTTTATAACACTGACACGATTTAGATTTTAGACCTGATTTGTTTTAACAGGTTTATTTGCCGGTCACTGAAAACTAAGACGGAAAATAGAGGGCAAAATATTATGGGAACTTTATAGACCAATTGCTCTAAATATTAGCACAGAGAAAGACAAGAGGACAATTAGGAAATATCGAGAGATAACTTATGAGAGAGCATGCAATAGAGGAATGCAGGAATATTCGAAAGAGTTACTGGTCCTGGAAAGGAAGAAATTGAAGAAACACCTGGGTTTTAATCAGTAAAAGCATGCCACGCCCTCTCGTTACACCCTAGAACGAGAGAAATCATTGGAAGATTCACGTAATCCTTTTTTTTACTTGTATCAAATGAATAATTTTATATTTAATTGTGATTGTGAGCCACATCAGGGGTCAATCAAAAGTGCAATGGCGGGCCCATTAACGGGTAATTTCTGTGACCAATCACCAAATCAGCCGATCAATTGAGCATGATCATTTTTTCTGTGTCTGGGTGTAATTTTCTTGTACCTATGTATGTAGAAGTATATAAGTATGTTTATCAGCTGTCTAGTACTCATAACACAAGCTCTGCTTAGCTTGGGATTAGACGGCGTTGTGATAGTTGTGGTATATTATTTAAAAAAAATTATGTCCAATTTTGGCTTGAATAGATGCTCAATCACGATGTCTGGAAAATACACTTATAAACCGTATGAGTAAGCGAAAATTCTGGGATAGACATGTGTTGGAATCTAATTGTTAGGATGGGGTTCGCAATGAGAAATATACAGAGTGTAAGGGACAGCCCTCAGTAGACGAAACTGAATAACCTTCCACAAGATTTATTTCAGGAAACGAAAAAAAAATTAGCATCACCACACAAAATTAAAAACTTGATTGGACAGTTTGTATATTTGGCCGAATTTTGTTTTCGTTTCCTTAAAATAAATCTTGTGGGAGGTTGTTCAGTTTTGTCTACTGAGCAAGCCCTTAAAGTTTGTGGAAGGCTGTCCCTTACACCCTGTATATGTTCTATATGAGTGATGTCATGGGCTTGGGAAGATGTCACATGACAAATGACGTGACAGGTAATGTCGTTGCCTTACATTTTGTACTTAGCGTTTGGCGCGAACGCTGACAAAAAAGTAATGCGTGCCTCTAGGTTGGTAGTAGTTGGTAGTGTTAGAATCACCATATAAGCAATCTTTAAAAGCAGACTCATTTCCGAGCAATAGATAAAAAACTAAGTAAAGAATAGCTACTAATAGAAACAAGTTGTTTTTTTTGGTTAATTCCAGGACTTGAATGAGTAAGCTGTCTTCCCAGCGGAAGAATTGGGTAGACTTTCAACTCTTTAAAAAATTTGTATCAAGAATTAATTTTATTCCAAACTAGCTTTTGCCCGCGGCTTCGCCCGCATACATAATATATAACCTATAGGTATGTCACTCAGGAATAAAGGAGCTTTCTTTTGGGGGAAAAAATTGCCCAATCAGACGAGTACTTTCAGAGATTACCTCCTACAAACAAAAAAACAAACTACCTCTTTACAATATACTTAAGTGTAGATTGTAAACAGTAAGAGTTTGCTTTCCATCAGGTGAGATAGCGGTCAAGCGCGAACCTATCAACAATTAAAAAAAATCGAATCCGCTCATTGTGAAGTAAATTAGAAACCATTCTAATCAGGTGGAGGAGAAAACTGTCAAGTAATAGAATTAGGATGCAGACACTGAAATTTGACGTCACCGCTATTAGTTTACTGCTAATTGCTGCTTCATTTAATATAATAACCAATTTTGAAGCTGTTTTCAGAAAGTTATTTCTTTTTAGTTTTATTTTATGTTTAGAAGACAATAGAGATATCCGCAAGAGAAGCAACGTTTCCACCGACATAGCCCGAAGAATCGCCAAACATAAGTAGAGTAGGTAAATTACTCAGAACAGATAGTCGATGGGGCCGAAAGCTTCTGGAGTGGCGACCGCGCACCGGAAGATACAGCTTTAGATGGCCTATAATGTGGACCGATGACCTGGTAAGGTTCACAGGAATCCAATGGAAGCGAGAAGCATAGGGCCGTTCTTTATGGTGACACTAGGGAGAGGCCTAAGTCCAACAGTGATGATGATGATTGTACAAAAATAAACATAGGAAAATGATATAGAGATCTTGACTCATAAGATAGTTACTATCCTTGTCAACCATTTTTTTTTCCACAAGTATCACACAACGCCGTCTAGTCCCAAGCTAAGCAGAGCTTGTGTTATGGGTACTAGACAACTGATAAATATACTTATATATTTCTAAACACATACATATTATAGATAAATTACACCCAGACACAGAACAAATGATTATGCTCATCACATAAACATTTGTCCTGGGTGGGAATCGAACCCACGACCTCCGGCTTAGAAGTCAGGGCCACTAACCACTAGACCAACAGGCCAGTCATTCTGCGTATATCTTCAGGGATGATAAAGAACAGACATGACACATAGCAGCAGATGTAGGCAAACTGTCTCAGGGGAATTCTCGTCAAAGTAAACTTCCTCAGTGTGTGCTGAACTATATTATGAGTATTACGACCCACATTTGTCGGCATAAATAGATGACTAAGAAACCAAGCATATGAGATTAGAATATTAATTAAGATATTCCCCTAGTGTTTGTGTTTAGATTATGTATGGCCATTTTGACCTTACAAGGTGATCAAAGAAAACCGACTTGTTTTCTATAAAGTAAATGAGGAAGGATGATTTCACATTTCATATTTACTGTTCTAAGTTTATTTAAGACATTACGTACAGCCCGTGCTTCGGAAAGCACGTGGCACGGGCTGTCAGTAATGGCACAAAATAGATAGGTACAGAAGACAGTCTCATGCATGTACTTCACTTTTTATACCTACGCTCGGTGGACGGACACTAATGAACTTTTGAGTCGGAATTAATCGACGTGCGGGCCGAGGCGCTCCGAAATATCGTGTCCGTGAGCAGTGTCTATGTGTGCGTTGCTCGAGCGCGCTTTGGATGTAGATTGACTTCTGTACCTATATATTTTGTGGTAATAACCCCGATTGTCATTCGTAGATCTTTGACAGATACAGGTATTCAGATGCCAGAGAGCTCATACATACGAGCGGCACGATGCCTACGGCAGATGCATTCGTCGACACGACGGCTGCCGCCGATGCACTGCCAGTCTATCCAAGGAGTATCGTGTTGCCCAATAACTGGGTTGTGGAGGTCTCATAGGCAGTCGCTCTATGCAAAACACAGGTACCTATTTAGTTTCATACTGTTAGACTGGAAGCCAGCCCTGAGCTAGTTGGAAAAGGACTATGGAGACGATGAAATATGGAAGAATGAGGGACGTACAATAAAGGTATTCAGCCGCATGTGGTACGACTAGAAGCCAGCCTCAAGCTTGTTAGGAAAGGGTTAGGGTGCTGATGAAATACGGAAGAATAAGGGGCGTACAGAACTAGGAAACATTGCAGAAGAAAGGCCGGAAAAAAAGACTTTTCTTTTTTAGTAGAAATCATCAAATAACCCTCGTAACTCTAGGTGGAGCAAGAGGGAATATAAGACTTGTATTATAATCTATCTGTGTTCCTTCAATTAACCTTCGAGTTCCAGAGACAGTAGCTTTTTCGCACAATCCTGTTTGAATTGTAGCCCTACTATAATAATCGTAATCTATAAATTCCTAAGCCAAGCTAAATTCCGTAGGATTAGTGTTAAATCTGAATTCCAGTCCTTTACGGATATTGCTCGTTTATCTAAATTATTTATAGCTAGAATTTATACGAAGCGTGATTGTCTATCAATAATTCCTGGGAAATCGTTTAATAATTTAGAATTCTTGACTACAGTTTACTACGTATTTGTGACTGTAATGTCCTAGTTTTCTTTACCAGAATGAGTCAAGAAAATACTTCACCAGGTGAGGCCAACTAAAGACATTCTCCTGGTTCTGCTGAATGAATTATGACTTGTGACTGAACATACACTATCAAATTATGAACAAATTAAAATTGAAGGCATAAATGAAAGAAAACACGGACTGCCGCTATAAAACCACCCTTTGCTGTCTATATACATCCAAATGATTGTGTGGACTGGAATGATGGAAGTATTCTTGAAGGAATGAATACCTATGATGAAAGGAATGTACTAGCAATGTACTTGAGCTAGCTTTATTTAAATTCAATGTACCTCCAAGAAACAAGAACAATCACAATAATAATGTGAACCGCAGTCCTGACAGCCAGAATGACGATAATGAATTCAGTAGATATCTTATGGTTACCTAATATTTAGCTAAGCAATGCAACGCACGTGCAAATATGCGAAGAAAACATTTTAAAGCCTACCAATTTTTCATAGCAATATGATCCTCTCATAAACACATTAAATTTTCAATACGAGCAAAATAATGCTACTTCACTGCTTATAGCTATGAAAAACAGTTCTTGTTTCATGAAGTAGGTAAAAAAAGGTAGGTTTTAAATTTTGTTCCTGGAGTAAATATGTTCGCTTGGGACAATTTCCTATTAACACACGAGCGAAGACGCAGGCAGCAGCTAGCTCTAAACATATGATGCTTACAAGCACTACCACTTTTTAGAAATAGCTGTAGATAGTACATTAAACCAAATACATATATTATTATAATACAAACAAAACGCTACACAAATTCGTACTTGAATCAGCAACCGGTTTTTTTCCACTCAACGAAATACACAGAACTATCGTTATCTAAGAAGGCACAACGGAGTCCATTATCTGCAAAATTCTAGCTGTTCCAGCTGATGTAATACCAACTCTAAGTTAAACATCATAAGGTTTAGAATATTAATGATTCGTCTCATAGCCAGTAAGTGTACTGTTTGAGATTGACAGTTATACAGATAAGTTAAAGTAGTCTTAATTGAAACGAATTGTTTATTTGTAAAATACCAGCGCTACTGGCCGTCTGTTTAAGCGATCTGTAATGAATAAGGATCTATGTTATTAGCAGTCCATTCTTTGCTATATCATCTTGCCCTGATCCGACTTTACTTAGGGTCGGCGGTACCGGTTTTTTTCTTCTCTTCTGTTCTCTCAATAATCTTACTATCACTGGTTCCTTTTTCTTTCATAACACTCATAACTCTATCAGTAACATGCGTTTCATTTCCTCTTCAGATGTTCATACCAACACTTCCTTTTCAACAAGATTCCCTTTCCACTTCTCCGTCATTACGCTACTTTCAAGCTTCATCTAATATAAGTACTTATTTCTCATTTTATCCATCTCATCTCATCTCTACTATCTCAGTCTGTTTCGGAATGCCTTCATGTCTTATCTTTACATCCTCACATTCTTTTTCCATCGCAAGCAATAATACTTCTGTATAATCTCCACAGTTTGTTATGTTTGTATTAAGAGTGCGAGACACAACGAAAGTGAATTCGGTATCAAGAACAAGGAAAGTGTCTTGGTCATGATAATATCTTTGTGCATTGTTCTGATTCTGTCTCTAAAGTAATATGGCGAGACTTTGACCGACATTATTTAATTAAAGTGATTTAAAATGGCTATTCTTGCTTGATTGCTCATCAGCTGTGGTGATTGTTAGGAGTATCGTCGTCTCTATGTTCGTTGGTTGCGTAAAAGGCAACTTTCTTAGGATGTTGAAAATCTGGTTAATTTTGGTATTCACCATTTCGTCATATTAGATCAAGCCACTGCGGCAGTCTGATCATATCAGCCAGATCCTCATAGGGTATGGATAACACCGAATTCTCTTCGTTAAGCAGTAACCTCTCCCGATTCCACATGAGACACATTGTATAGTTCTTTATATTTTAGATATCTAACACAGGGTAGTGTCGACTGTCGATCATCAGAATCAAGATATCTGCAGTAGACCAAGGTTACTAACATAGCCCGAAGAATCACAAAGAGTATATTGCTCGCAGAACAGACGGTCGATAGGACTGAAAAGTTCTGGAAATCTGGAGTGGTCACCGCGTACCGGACTAGACGCAGCGTTGGAAGACCTTCCACAAGGTGGATCGTTGACCTTATGATAGTTGTGGAAATCTGATATATCCAAGAAGCTGTCGTTGTGGCGGCTTATGGCTGGGCAGTTGTGGACCACTTACAGCTAAAATGATGTTGAGCTTCGGTAGCCAAGTTACAGATTAGTCGATTTCCAGGGATACTAGTAACTGGGTACAGCACTGTAAAAGAAAACTCTAACATCCGTTTCTATGAATATGCAATGCTAATCTAAGTACTTAGATTATACTAGGAAATAAATTATACTTGTTAATACAACAACAATGACGTCATCTCTTGAAGTTGCTCTGACGTGGGTTTGTATTTCCATATTCTATAAGACTTGGTCCTATTTAATGACGTCATCATCGTCCTGCCCTTGTCCTATGTTATTTAGAGTTGAGGCAACACGTCCTTTTTCCAGTCTCCCGTCAACCGTGACATATTTTTTCTTTCTCCTTGTCATTTCCTATCATTACTTTAGCCTCCTCGTTTTTTTAATTAATAGGCTCCCGTTTGACTACTATCTCACTTGATGGTAAGCAATGATTTTCTTCTTCTAATTGAGGTTGAGGCCACACGTTTTTTTCTTCCAGTCTCCTCTGTCAACTGTCGTGAATTTTTTTCTCTCTCCTCGTTATTTCCTACCTTTATTTTGGCCTCCCCCTTTTTTTTATTAATAGGCTCGCGTTGGACTACTATCTCACCTGAAGGTAAGCAATGATTCTCTCCTTCTAGTGTTTCATCTAACCATTCAACAGTCATCACTCGTCTAATTCGATTTGATTTGTCATACTCAATATCTGTTGACAAGAATATTCTGTTGTCCGTAACTGTCACGCCAAACACGGCAATGAACGGCTAAAGAGGACATTGACATGTCGGTCACTTTTCACTTCGTAGGTACAACGCACTGCAGATGAATGCGTGACCGCAACGTGCTGATTTTATTTTGACGACAGCCATATTGTTTCTTGGAAAGGTTGATCATAGACGCTTGCTTGTTTGAAAAATGCGCTAACCACCTGGTTTCAAAGATTCGTCTTTGAAATCAGGTGGTTAGCGCATTTTTCTTATATCAGCATCCAAAAAGGAACATAGATTTGTCTATGAGAAAAACAGTTCTTTTTTCTTTTCGAAATGTACACTTGCAACTTTAAGCTAAGAAGATTAAGAGATACGAAGATTATTATGGCTACCTAAATATTCAAACAGTAAAAAAAAAAAAAATTTTCTTAACATTTTTGCATTTAGCAAGTCAGTGTCAAATTAGTAAGACCACCATTGTACTCATAGATTTCAAGTTTCTGTATTTTTTTTTACTATTTTGGAGTACAAAAAAATAATTCTACGATTGTACTACGAACTATTTTCTATGATTGTACTTGTGTTGTTCTATGTTGTGTTGATTGTTGTTGTTGTGTTACATTTTTTGGTGTACAATAAAGTTCATTCCATTCCATTCTATTGCTTGTATTTCTGGTGCTTTCACCTTAAAACGTTAATATTTAAGTATCTTTCTGGGTGGCTACTCCTTTAAACACCCGATACCAGGAGTATCGGAACTACCTAGAAATGGTATCTGGACAGAATGTGTGTTGTATTTGGCTCAAAGCCATGTGACGACAGTTACGCATTGGTATGGACTTGCATCCAGACATACTAGACTGCATTGCTGTGCTAGCCCGTACTGAATACTGATATATTCTTTAGAATTTTAAATGGTACAAAAAAGACCAAAAAGTCGAAAAAATTTGAAGGCAAATGGAATGCCAGTGTGAGTCTGCAATAACAAAATAGCGTTGTTTTTAAAAGACAAAAATGCCAAATTATATCACAACAAATCTAAGAAGTACCGCTTCACGTTCACACTTTTCTATAAATATAGCTTTGTACAGGCATAACTCACATTATTTCTATTATGCTTTCCGTTAAATTATGAAGCTATTTTTATTTTAACACAACATATACAATTTTGAATCAACAAATTAAACTGTACTATTTGTAGAACTGTCAAACGGTACTTCATAGATTAGCCAAGCTTTAATTTATTCAATGCTTTTATTTAGCCCAGCTTACCTAAATTGTATGCTTTGTGAATAATTTACGAAAATAATGCATACAAATTCCCGCCATAGTCCGCTATTGTCACATTTTTCGAAATCACGTTCGAATTACGAAAAAAGAATTGACCGTGGAAACTCCCTTTATTCAGCCTGGGAAAATCTCGGATGATTCGATCCGGCCAGCAACAGGCAGAATGCTTTCAGAATGGTCGTGCGATGCAATTATTAAAAAAAAAAAACAGCCGAGGCTATTGGTTGCGTGTATTTGTAACGTCACTAGTCATGATGGCGAGACTATTGCATCCATGATAAAAAGTGATCTTTGTGATACAAATCGCTCATTGTTTCGGATGGTTGGTTATTGAAATCGATTATGATGTAGTGTTGAAACGAATAATCTGTAATAAAAAGTCTAGGGGCCCTAGACTGGACAAAGTTATATTATTTTGCTTGTCATCAGCGATAACGATTGCCATAATACAAGGGATTAACATACATAATACAATATGTATTTGCTAGAGATATGTCGCTTAGAGGAATTTTCATCTAAACGTCATCATTTCAACCAAATATGTCGACTGTGGGTAACCTTGGTTCTTCTGCGGATATCTTCATTCTTGACTAGATCACGCAAGGAAAATCCGAGCATAGCCCTCTCCATTGCTCTTTCACAATAGGCCTTATCAGAAGGTTTAGTCACCTAACCCTTCTGATGAGGCCCATTGTGAGCGACCACGTCTCAGATTCATATGGCAACTAGTAGACTTTCGTCTTGAGACACTGTCTGTCGGACGAGAATATACCGCGCAACTTCCCGAAAGCTACCCAATCAAGTTGGATTCGACGAATGACCTCTTTCTCAAAGCTAGCCGCCTAGTTAGTAACCTAATTAAGATACCTAATATTAATTAGTAAATCAAGGATACATGATAATAAGCCAAAGGCAGTTAATTGCGAAACTGGTCAAATTAAAAAATGAATCCGTCGCAAAACTGTGTCAGATGGCAGATAGTAAGGTATTGTTTCATTTTATTTCTTCTTTGCAAAATAGTCACTTTGAAAATATAATTTTAATAAGCTCAAGATAAAATCTTCTGTTCTGTAAGTTTTTTTTGGCAAAGTGGTTTAATAAAAATGCTACAAATAAAGTAGACCAGAAAATCAGTAATTAACCTTAATTCCTTATTGTACACAAAATAAAATAGCTTTGAGAACACATTAATAAATCCATCCCTTTCTCGCTCGCACGACTGCATTTTAACACGTCATGGTAAGCCCCCTGAGAGATTACTAGGAACATTGACTGTCAGCATAACAGAATACCATTCAGGTTAGCTCTAGTAAACAATTAGGAAATAATTTAAAAAATATCTCCATCAACATTTTTTCATCATATTTATTTATTTAAAAATTTATTAGTTACTTGCTATACTTACAATATGCACTAAAGTGTATAGCAAGCCAACAATCTACGAACTAAACAATTTTATATAAAGCTTCAAAGCAAGACAGAGAAGTCCGACATGGATTTTGATGTCAAAGCCCATTACGTCTATACGCCGCTTCAAAATAAAATATTTTTATTCATATTCTCTATTGCAATAGAATTCGGAATTCTCGGAATAGGCAATATCCATCCATTCTATCTTTATCTATTTTAATTTAAAACTATACTGTATTACTTACCACATGAGTATCTTACTCATGTCGTAATACTTCATTTGCCCTTTCGTCCTAGGGCCGGTAACTCTTTCAAATCAATCGGACTCCCGCTTCCCCTCACCAAGCCATTCCATTCCATTTCCATCCATTTTCCATTTTTTGGGTCAGGTCAGGTTCTCGAAATTTTGCATTACAAAACATCCGTTAGTTCTTAAGCCAATCCATCTCTGCTCTCCTAACAAAGTGGCTGTTTAACATGAAATAAATCGTCATTGTCTTCGAAGATGGGTGCCCCAAATACCTGACACCCATCCTCTATTGTTTTCAAGTGAAACGAAGTGATTTACTTTGGCTTTTCGAAAGTTGGTGACTTGATAATTAAATGCCAGCGATCGGTCTTTTAGTTAAGATAATATCGATAGAGTACTTAAGTGGGCTGACTAATGTTCAAATTATGAGCATTAAAAAGGTCGAGTGGCTTGTACTTGAGAACGAAGATGAGCAGATATGGAACGTGTTTCAAGATTCGAGTATCGGTATCGTTCTGTTACTCGACTAGCTTGTTGGTCTAGTGGTTGGTTGCCCTGACTGCTCTGCCGAAGGTCGAGGGTTCGATTCCCACCCATTTGTCCTGGGTTTTGTGATGAGCACGATCATTTGTTCTGTGTCTGGGTGTATTTTGGACCTTTTTTTGGCGCAAACGTGAGATATACAATGTTATTTTTTTTATTTTTTTTTATTTTGTGTTTGTCTTCAGTTTTTTTGTTGTCTACAATGTTTTTGTGCGCCAAAATAAATACTTTTCTTTTCGATTTTATTTATAATATGTGTGTGTACATATAAAAATATAGAAGTAGATATGTTCATCAGTTGTCTAATACTCATAACACAAGCTCTGCTTAGCTTGGGGCTAGACGACG
Source organism: Mythimna lalbum (assembly GCA_949319445.1). Taxonomy (NCBI): domain Eukaryota; kingdom Metazoa; phylum Arthropoda; class Insecta; order Lepidoptera; family Noctuidae; genus Mythimna; species Mythimna lalbum. The sequence goes on from OX439370.1 coordinate 4,279,836, forward strand.
TTGTGTGATATTTGTGGAATATTTTAAGAATTAGGTATATAAAAAAAAAACTTTACGGACTCTTTTTTTGGGGTATCATCAAATGATTCCCTCGCTCTGGGTAAAGCGAGGATGTCAGACTTTTACTGACTAAAACTCTAAGATGGTTTTCTTCAATTACCATTTGCTGTCCAGACCCACGAGATTGACCGAAGGAGTTACTCGTTCGATCAATCCCGAAACTTTAAAAGGCATCAGGGTTCTCGTCAGGGTAAAGTAGAGCCTTGTTTTTTCTTTGAGGTAGGAAACAATATGGCTTCTCCCACTCTAGGCTAGATCGAGGGGGCGTGCCAGATTTTTACTGAATAAAACCCATCGTGTCTTTCAGTTGCTTTTTGCGTTCCAGGGACATGGTCACTATTTCAAACGTTCTCATAGGCGCCCTAGCAGGCATCGGTCTTACTGCGCGTGCGCACCTTTGTTTTTAGAAGATTTTAAACCACGATTAGGGAAAAGCTGTCAGGGTAATGTAATGTCTTTAGAATAATGTTGGACTAGAGTGGCTCTAAAAGTTTTGTAGATCAGAGAAACCATGGATTGAAGACTAAACTAGTGTCTGACTTGATTACTGTTCTTCTTCTTCTTTTCGAACCGATGATAAACTTGTTAAACCGTTGTTGGGGCTACGTTAACTGCAGCGTCGGTGGAGCTTATCAAATCCTCCATAGTGCAGGTGTGTGGACACTTGGGGCAGTCTAACATGTGGCTCATGTTTTGAACTGGGGCACCGCACTAACACTGCTTATCCGACGGGTCTATAAAACCCCATTTCACCAAATTGTGTTTTTATTTTTTCGGTGGGAAAAGTCATCCAATGACAAAACCTGGCATTGAGTGAAGCAGGAGATAGTGTCAGATTCTTACTGACTAAAACCCACCCCGTTCCTTCTAGCCTTCATACCGAGGCTTAAGTTTCCTTTAGGATAACCCTGGCCCCAGTAGGCTTTGACCCAGCTGGGCCCCTCCTACCAAGTTGTGTTTGTAGTAGCCTGCTTGGGTGCGCAATCGATTTAGTATTTCCCACACAGACCACAGCAATTCATGTCCGGGTGGGAGATGTTGGGGTTTTAAGAAAAAAACTCTGTTTATGTAAACAGCAGGATTGCAGCTGCTAAATCTAGCATATAGAATTCCTAAGAAACCTACCATAACAATCAGCCAGACATCGGAATGTTTCTACATATAAACAGTGGTTAAATCTTTACTTTGAAATCTATTTTCAGCGATGAAAATATCTTTTAATCGGCGTGTAGGTAACGCTACCCCGTAATGGAACAACAGAGGTTGCCAAATGAAATGTCTTATTAGATAACTGTGATATAAACACGCTGGAAGATTGTAAACATCTGTAAATTGAAATGGATAATATTTTTGGGTCTTGGGTTCCGGGATGAACAATAAAAGCTTGTGATGTTTCATAATTCCTTTTGGAGAACACAGGAACTGTGGTTAAGAAGAATAAGAGAATAATATTCTCATCTGCAGTTTAGGACCCATTAATATAAATCTCCTTACAAGTGGAAATTTTTGTTGTTCGAAACTGTTGATTCTGGTTTTCAAAACCCTCCTCAGAGAGATGCGATCTTTGGCGGGAGAAACTTAAACCTCCTGATGACTTTATCGAGCCATCGGAGAGCTTCTCGCATGTCTAACATAGAAAACTCCAAACAGACTCCGCACCCAGCAAGGGCGCCGCAAAGACAATCTCAACAGGTGGGGTCTCGGACGGTTCCGATTTCCAGTGTTTGTGCGGCGACTCTTCAAAGGCAGTGTCCCGCCTTCCATCCTATGTCACATGCACTGTTACCTGTTCACGTAGGGTCCTTATAAGACCGTCAGTGGACGGCATTGCCCAGGCCGAGTATTGGGCTAGGCAAGGTTGTTCGTAAGTTTTCCATCGATACGCTAAGAAGAAGGAGTAGATTCATTCGCATGTAATCTATCCGTGTTACTCAAATGGTTGCTGGTAGAAGACTCATTGTTGAGTTAAGCACGCCTTTGTACGTTAATTGTCAAATCACTGAGTACTATTTCCCTTTTTTAATTGATACTATGCTCGTACTTTACCACTACCTCACACAAGCAGCATGCCAAAAAGTAACCGCTTCCCTCTTGACTTAAAGATCCCCAAGTTGTAGCTATCAGGAAACACAGAATCCGACAGGGAATTCAACTCCTTAGCTGTACGTACTATTAAGATGGAGCTATACACCCTGTATAGCTCCATTCACTTTAGAGGCCCTACCACAAGCTCTAACGCGATTCATTTTACGACCTAAACTGAACTGTTAAAGGGATGGAGCTATATAGGGTGTATTAGCTCCATCCCTCCTTCTCCCTCGTTCGACTGACATTTTAAAAAGCCATGGTAAGGCCCTAGGTCATAAAAAGGATCGCGTAAAGAACACATAATAGCACTGCTGATTCCCGAAACCGCTACAAAAACGAGTCGAATTTAAAAAAAAAGATGGCGAACCCACGATAAATCGTAATTACGTAGCAAGTTAAGCCCAATGTTAACGTCAAGATATTTTGACGATGCCGGCTTTTGTAGGGGTTATCAGTTGGCAAATGAACTTGTTTTAATGCGAAACAAGTTTGATAAGTTCGACGGTATTTTGCATAATTATGATGTTATTTTTTGTGAAGGCGTACGCTATCAGGCTTGAAGCGAAAAAATAAAGTAACGGACTGTTTTTTTTTTGTTTGTTTTTTGGTCCTTTGATAGATTTCTCGATTATATACCAACTTACTTCTACTTTTATTTTGGGTAGGGTAGAGTGGGCATGTAATGCGCGGAACGAAGATCAGGCCTTTGGCCAGGGAAGTAGCGTGGACTAATTTAGATGTGGGCGAAAGTATCAGCTTTTTTCTTTTATAAATTTGAAAACGAGACGACATTGTTCGACCACATCGTCGCTTACCATCATGTAAATTAATGGTCAAACGCGAACCTACAAATTATAAAACAAAACCCTTGTAGTTAAAGAACCTTCACGCACGCGAGGCCCCTTTGGTGGATGAAGCGGTATGCTAGGGCCTACTTCGCCCACGCCTATCTACTCCACTGCCTTTGGCATCACATTTTATTCCTTATAGCTATAGGGAAAATACATAATTTCCTTTTATATCGTGAGCGCAATAAAAACTAAACGACATTCTTCGCAAGGTCAAATTATATCCTTAAGAGGGTCCTTCTCCACTCGCTTATCGTAAACATCGAAAATGGTTTAAAAGCTTGTTACTTCATTTAATGCAATCCAACGCGATGTTTGACGAAAAGGCAACGCAAAAAAAGAGAGATAACGCCTGGAAACTCTGTTAGTATTCGGTAATTCCGAGATTTACTCGAAAATTTCACAAAACTTGCTCCAGCAAATAGCTGTTTTTTTTAAACCCTTAAAAGTTTTTGGAAAAAGTTGTCATCATTTAGAATCTTAATAAAATTTGCAAGGTCTCTAGAGGATTACTTTTTTGACTTTTTTAATTTTTAGGCAAATTATGAAGTGTCAAAGTTCATACAAAATAGGACATTTTCAGAGGTTTTTACTGGATTAGTTTTACACAAATTTAGAAATCGGTTTCTTTAGAAACCTAGATAATATCCACAAGATACTGTGTTTCCAAAATATCTAATGAAAAGTGTGTAATAAAGTCATAATCAGTTATGAGCGGTTGTATAAAAAACAGTGAAAATGTGAGTCGTGATGTATCACCTTAAAGACGATTTATCACAGTTCCAGATTTTATGAAGGTTCAAATCAGCAGCTACAGAGGTTTTTACGAAGCTAGGAAAAAATACCTAATACTAAAAAAATACTGGCTAAGTGCGAGTCGGACACAAAGGTTCCGTACTACACCATAAAATCAAGAAAAAAAAAATCGCTGACGTAACGTTTCTTGTGTAGGAACCCCCTTAAATTTTATCACAATTTTACTCTTTACCTGTTTTTTTTTATGGTGGGGAAAATCATCCAATGACGGAGGAGGCGGAGCGGGAATAGTATCAGACTCTTACTGATTAAAAACCCACCCCGTTCCTTCTAGCTTTCATACCGAGGCTCGAGCTACTCTTTCGAAACTAACCCTGGCTTCAGTACTCTACCTGTTACGATTTATGAGATACAACCCGCTTACAGATGGACGAACAGCGGAGTTTTAGTAATAGAGTTCCGTTGGAATACCGAATCATAAATTCGACATGAGAATATCGAAATTTGATTTTTATTATACTAGCTTTCCGCCCGCGGCTTCGCCCGCGTGGACTACAGTTTATATCGCGCGGGCAGAGACCCGTGCTCAGCAGTGGAATTATAGGTAGCCTATGTGTTATTCCAAGGTCTCTTCTACCTACCTACCAAATTTGATCTAAATCCGTTCAGTAGTTTTTGCATGAAAGCGTAACAGACAGACAGACAGAGTTATAATATTATATATTATATATTATAGACGGTTTATAATATTAGTAGGGATTACTTTGCCATAGAAAAAACGAAATAAAAAGACGATTACTTCATTAGTGCCACATTCGAAATTTTTAATGGACCAATCACTGATTCACTTCCGTTAAATAAAGTAGTAATGCACTATACTCTGTTCAAAATAACATAACTACTACTACAACAACATAACTATTACTGTCCGTTCAACCGATTTTGACTTTTATTACGTTGTTGGCATGACAAATGGCGGCCGCAGTAAATAGTTGGTATTGTAACAACTTTTTTGCTTTTAATACCATCCTTATGCCTACGAAATAGAAGTTAAAATCGTTTGAACAGACAGTAAAAAACGGTTTCTTTAAATGTCTAACCTTAACGTGAATAGGGTATAGACACAAAATAGATAGGTACAGAAGACAATCTCATGTATTTACTTCACTTTTTATACCTACGCTATAGATGAGACACAAAATGCCCCTTCTGGCAAAACAAGAACGAAGACTAAATAAAGAGCCTCTTCCAACTTATCCATCATCACGTCAAGATAATGCCAGCCCTGATCATCCTCAGAAACCATCTTTATTCAGTTTTAACTTTCTAACGCCTACCCTACAACCAATATTAACCGTTACATCTATTGTTTTAAGACTGAGAGTGGCTTGTAGTGTGGGTTATGACTACAGGGTCTCGATTTATCTGCGTGCAGGCAATTATGCGATGACATCATGGCTCGTCTAGACTGCAAGTTGGCAAATTTTAACGTGTCCATGTATTTAGGGCTGAGAAGTAAGGAGACAGAGGACTGAAGATCCTTGAGACATTTTATGGGTAAACTTCGTACCAAATGTCTATCTATACTAATACAATCTTATTTTTAGTATATGCGAAACCTTAAACACCTGTCTAGTATTTTCATGTAAAAGATATTATGTGCAAAATTTCATAACTGTACCTATCATGAAAAATTAAAAGCTTTCAGTGTTTACTTGTCCCATTTCTAGAATTGCTTTCCGCAAAAGTGTTTCTCGTGTCAGATACAAGTTACCGATGATTATTTGATTTCTATAGAACCAGTATGAAATCATCCACTCCCTGCACAGGCTTAAACATTTTTTGTGTCCAGTTGCTACCACTTAACACATTAAAAAGAAGATTACGATTATCTCCCACTAAGAATGAACAATATTGGCTTCGTTCTTCTTTCGTCTCCTTTGAGACAAATACAAACAGTTATTTCAGAACAAGTATAAAGATCTAAAATCAATACCAATAAAGGCATGAAGGAAACGTTAAAACAATTTGTTTAAACGCCATTCCGTCTGAAAACGTGACTGGTTTAAATTCAAATGTATGCTAAACCACGCAAAATCTATATTGGTTGAATTTATTAATGACTTTGCTTACAATTTGTACAAGTTTCTTGAGGATTTATGGTTTTTCTAATGGAGTTTTTACAACGAATTCTATATTTCTGCTGCTATCGCACAACGCCGCCCGTCTAGTCCCAAGTTAAGCTGTGGTTGTGTTATGAGTTATGAGTACCATACAGTATGCAGTTCCTATCCACAAGGAACCGGCAAAAATAAAAATATTTTATCTTGATCGGACTAAAAGTCGGTATCGGACCGGTCAAGTCATAATGGTCTTAGAGCTAAATTAGACTATGCTTGTAATTAAAACCTGGTTCGTAAAACCATCATCGAGAAACAATGACACAAATTCCACATCACCTTGCTTTACACTATATGACTTTATTTGCTAATCTCTAATCCAAGCAAAGGATTTTGATGGGGTTTTTGCTAACAGATAAAGCAGCAAACGAAGAAAGTTTATGTCAAAAATAAGCACCCATGCAAAGCCGGGACGGGTTACTAGTCTATCTATAAAAGGAGAAACTGACTGACTGACTGACATATCAACGTACAGCCGAAACTACTGGATCTAAGAACAAAAATTTTCACACAAGGCTTCCTTTTACAATGTAGAGGATCACTACGAAAGGGTTTTTGAAAATTCGCCACCTAAATGCGAAACGGGGATCCAAAGTTCCTTTCCTCCAAAGAAACCATCTTCCTCGCGGGAGCAGCCGCTGGCAAAGGTTAGTCCATCAACACCCAATTAAATCTTCACGCACCCAATGGGTTTTTCACACAACACTAATGGAACAGTGTTCAATTGAGGCCGATTTGATATCTTAAACATGTGTGAAACTAGGCCGCGGCTGCAGGATGCGTTAGAACCCAATTCTGTTAATTATAGACTAGTGGCGGACTAGGAAGAATGTGAGTAAGAACTATGACTAGATCACCATCATCATTTCAGCCGACAGACGTCCACTGCTAGTAGGCCGGGACCAAGTGTCGCCACAACGATCGTTCCTGCGCGTCCCGCATCCATCGGATTCCCAGGATCGGATGACCAGGTCATCGGTCCACCTTGTAGGAGGCCTTCCGACGCCGATGACTGGGTAATAGACGAGAATAAGGGCTCAGACACATTAACACGTTACGACGACGCAACGTGCCACGGCATGGCAATGAGCAACTTAAACAATCTCGTCACGACAACGCAGCGTTGAACGACGTCATATTAACATTACAGTGGCGCATTTGTAAAATAGCCACAGATAATTTCGACAAATGGACCACAGGAGACGTGTTCTCCTCCTGCTAATATTAACCCTTCAGATACCGTCAATTAGAAACACAATAGTAAGACAATAGATGCGCGGCCACCGGTGGTCGCTTGGGGATTCATGAATTAAGAAGGATAAAGAAGAAACAGATACAAAGAAAGTACTGGATCCATCCATATTTTTCCGTAACGTGGCACGTTGCGTTGTCGTAACGTTTTTATGTGTTTGAGTTCTTAGGCACATAAAAAAATATGATACTTATGCGAAACAAATTATGTTTTCGCAGTACAATAGTGCTCTATACACACCACTTCCAGTTTTTCTTACTTATAGGATCGCTGATTTTTGAGGTCCTGTGCGTGTCCTGAAAAATGAAGATATCCGCAGAAGAACCAAGGTCGCCGATGGATATTTGCGGTACATTGTTTAGTGATTTTGACGTTTAGTGCTGATTTCCATTCTGCATGTCGACGCTTGAAAGGCAAAAATGACTAAGCGACACTAAGTAAACTTTAAAATCCTAGTGATCCCACCTGATGGTAAGCAGTGATGCAATCTCGGATGGTGAGGCGCACTCTAGCCTTGAAGACACCCAAATTATAATCGAACGATTAAATTAAATCCGACTATTTCGTCATTTTTTTTCTCCTGTTTTACTCAATGTCGCTTAGATGATTTATTAAGACTTGATTGTTATTTCCCAAAGATTAAAATATGTCAAATCATAATAACACGATATAAAAATAATAATATTCCACAACTATCACACAACGTCATCTAGTCCCAAGCTAAGCAGAGCTTGTGTTATGGGTACTAGACAACATATAAACATACTTATACTATTTCTAAACACATAAAATATAGATAAATTACACCCAGACACAGAACAAATGACCATGCTCATCACACATACATTTGTCCTGTGTGGGAATCGAACTCACGACCCCCGGCATAGCAGTCAGGGTCACTAAACCACTAGACCAACAGGCCAGACGATAATAACGTTGATGATTTTCATCCAATCCAGTATGGAAAGTAAACTATAAATAAGTTAATCTTTTACATACATACGTTTAATATTCAATCATTAGGCTATCGTACCTTGTATAAATACTGAGTAATTAAAATTTTATACAGATTGTATATAAACGGCGTTTTACAGAGTTAATGAATGTTAATTGCCATATTTGCTATTTTATATAGTTGTGTATTTTATTTTAAATGGAGACTTTAAACTTTCTGGATAATGTTAGGTACCTATTCAGAAGATATGCGGCATTTTTAATAGGTTAGGAAGAAGTTGAAATGATATTAAGAGCAGTGGTAACTGTCCCGACTTACGAATTGTAGGTCGCAGGTTCGAACCCAGAACCCTCTCCTATAGAGGAGGCCTGAGTCCCAACAGTGGGGACATTAACCCTTCAGATACCGTCAATTAGAGACACAATAGTAAGACAATAGATGCGCGGCCACCGGTGGTCGCTTGGGGATTCATGAATTAAAAAGGCTGATGATGATGAAATGATATTCTTTCATTGGCGATCTCAATATTCAACGATTAATAATTTGAGATTCCACGACGGTATGACGAAGAAATTATTATGTATTATGTTGCAAAAAAAAGCATTTATTTCAAATAGACCAAGTCAAATGTCAGTCAGTCCAAAAAAAGTGAAGCAAAATTGCAAGTTCCAAAGCGTAGATCTCTATGGAGAAGAATGTGCAAGAAACTCCATGGACAATCTTTTTAATCATATTATGAGTTACATATTGTTTTTATGCTACTGATCCTTAGCTCCCAAAATATGAGTAAAATCTTGAAGAATTTGACTCCTGTCGCCCGTGAAAAAGCAATATCTGATTTTGGGCGGATGTGACGCATATCATCTTCTTTAAAACAATGTTTTTTTTTGTGTTATTTTTTTCTGGTAGTCGGGGCACGAATACGAAAATTGATTGACCAATAGAGAGTCATCTATGGTAGGTATCATGACAACGCGATGTGTTCCACGCGAACCTAATAGACATGTCAGCAAAATTGACGTGGACAGTTAGGACCAACACGTGATAGGACTGTGGATTGTTTGAAGGAATTACCGTAGCCCTCGTAAACAGAGCAACTGAAGGAACATTGTGAGGTTTTAGTCAGGAAAAGTCTGACGGTCTTTCCCACGACCATTATACGGTCATGCAAGCGTCAATCAATTCCATCAATCATGAATGATGGTTTTCGTCAATCAGTACTAAAAACCTTCAATCACCGCATTAGACGGTAGGTTTTTCGTCAATCAAAACTTTGACTGTGGCAAAATTGACTGCAAAACCTACCAAGTAATGTTCCGTCCGGTAACTGTCCGGACCAAGCCCAAGTCGTCGACGGCGCGCACTGTTCCCGCGCGCCTCAAGGAGCTGTCAGCAACGGCAGGGGCCCTGCTAGGCCGAAGCCTACTGGGGCCAGGGTTAGCTCCGGTAGCTCAGCCCCCGGTACGACAGGCAACGAAGAAACTGGAGTGGGTTTTTAGTCAATAAAAGTCTGACACTATCTCGATGATTTTGCGACCAGAAAAAAACCGTGTAATGTTCGCCATAGCGGTAGAAGTCATAGGTTAATTTGAGCCATACCACGGGGACAAAGCCGCAGGAAAGAACTAGTAATTTCTATATGAAAAAGTAATGTCCGTTGTACTTTTTCCTTGACTAACTGTCAATTAGCAATGCTAAACATTGTCACGAACACAATACGACATCCAAGTAGGAAACTAAAGAAAGTGACAGGTCGCTTGTTTTTAATTTATAATTGGTTGAGTAAGTAGTTAATAGGTACACGGCATGTCCGGGGAATCGATTGTTTTAACCTTTCGAACGAGATGTCCAGGGCCTAACTGTTCTACAACTCGCGCCGGGCCTTGATTCAGGCCATGGTCCGGAGCGAGGAGGAGAGGCAGTCGGTCGCCTCCTTCTGCGAAGCAGTAATGCTATCAAAGGAGGAGGCCGACCCTATCAGGCAACGGCGCTCTCGCTGCCGCCGCCGGGATTCCGATCCCGATTTCCGGCCACTGTAGACGCGAGCTTGCGGACGGCGAGCCATGGTTAGCTCGCTTTCCGACCGTCCGGTAACTGTCCAGACCGAGCCCAAGTCGTCGACCTACCTTCAATCTTATAATGGCAGACAATTAAAAAAAAAATGTTTTTTTCTAATATTATCTTGGTACTACGCTAGTAAGAAGAATAGGAGAAAACCATTAAAATTCGTTATATTATATAATATAACAAATAATTACTAGGTAGTGGTACATTATTACTAGAAACTATGCAGAAAAGCAAAGTGCACTTACGGAATGGAAATGAACGGTTGTATAACGCCAGTACCATGGTATTCGCGTAGAAAGCTGTGTATGTTCGTACCCTAAGGACTAACTTATTAATGTCGGCTTTTCCTGACATGCATGGTGTATTAGTGCTATTAAAATAAATGTTAAGGTGGTGCATCACGACTCATATTTTCACTGTTGTTCATACAACCGCTCATAACTGATTATGACGTTATTACACATTTTTCATTAGATATTTTGGAAACACAGTATCTTGTGGACATTATCTAGGTTTCTAAAGAAACCAATTTTTAAATTTGTGTAAAACTAATCCAGTAAAAACCTCTGAAAATGTCCTATTTTGTATGAACTTTGACACTTCATAACTTGCCTAAAAATTTAAAAAGTCAAAAAAGTAATCCTCTAGAGACCTTGCAAATTTTATTAAGATTCTAAATGATGACAAGTTTTTCCAAAAACTTTTAAGGGTTTAAAAAAACAGCTATTTCCTGGAGCAAGTTTTGTGAAATTTTCGAGTAAATCTCGGAATTACCGAATACTAACAGAGTTTTTAGGCGTTATCTCTATTTTTTTGCGTTGCCTTTTCGTCAAACATCGCGTTGGATTGCATTAACCCTTCAGATACCGTCAATTAGAGACACAATAGTAAGACAATAGATGCGCGGCCACCGGTGGTCGCTTGGGGATTCATGAATTAAATGAAGAAATAAGATTTTAAACCATTTTCGATGTTTACGATAAGCGAGTGGAGAAGGACCCTCTTAAACTATAACGTCGTATAAAGTCTTTTGGTTTGGGGGTAATCTCTGAAAGTACCGATCCGATTGCTAAAATTTTTTCACCAATAAAAAGCCGCTTTATTCCTGCCTTTGCCCGCGGCTTCGCTTGCATAAAATTCGGAGTAACACGGTTCCCCTGGAAAGTGGGGGTTCGAAAGAGACAAAAAGTAGCCAATGTCACTCTCCATCTCTTCAACTATCTCCACTTAAAATATCACGTCGATTCGTCACTCGGTTTTGCCGTGAAAGACAAACATACAGACACACACACTTTCCCATTTATAATATTAGTATAATATGGATTGACAGGCTATATTTTATGTACCCAGGCGAAGCCCCGGGCAAAAGCTAGCACATCATAAAATAAGAAAGTCACGGTACACATCCTTTAAAAAAAAAAGAACTCATTCCCACGACAATTCAAAAAGTTCTGTTCTAAAAAAAGTTGACTATACAAACAATAAACTAACTGTACATTATGACAGATGTGGCCAAGGCTGCAGTGTGGGAGATAATCTTGCACCCACCACAGCCCCACCATATATGACAGTACTGGCGCAATAAAATCCAAATGTGCTTTGTATATTAAAATAGATTTTAACATAGACAAATAAGGCTTTTTGTCACTTAAGTCTATGAAATTAATTTTTATTTTAAGAAGAATATTGAATTTTATTTATTTATCAAAACTTTATGCACTACACAAGGCAACAAATAAGTTTAAAATAAAGTACATTGCATAGCATAGCTTAGTCGGCCTTATAATGTTCCCGCTGTTGGGACTCAGACCTCCTCTGTGGAAGAGGGAATGGGCCATAATCTTTTCCATCATAATTTTAGCTTCACTTTTCTTGGACTGACCGACATTTGACTATTCAAAAGTGCCTGCAAATGGTCTATTTGAAATAAATGCTTTGACTACACCACGCAGGCCCAGTGTGGGTTGGTGGATGTAACATGTCTTCGATTTTTTTGGGTCCAGGACATGTCGGTTTCCTCACATTGTTTTCCTTCACCGTTTTGAAAGCAATGGTGATGAAAATAAATTACACAAAATACATTGACCTTTTTTTAATATCTCCAATACAGCGAAGGTACCCGAAAACCCATCAATATAATGTAATGTGTGAACTGTTTTTCAGAAAAACTAAAGAATTACTATATAGGACAGCTTTACGTCTTTGTTTTCCATTTTTTAAATTAAGTAAGAATCTCAAGGTGGACCAATGACCTGGTCAGGGTCACGGGAATCTGATGGATGTGTGACGCACAGGACTGGTCGTTGTGGCGACGCTTGTGGGAGGCCTGTGTCCAACAGTGGATGTCTTTCGGCTGATATGATGAAGATTGACATTCTTAATTTAAAAAATGGAAGGTCAATGACCGTTATTCCACATTTATTTGGTGCCTACCTTAGTAAAGACTGTACAAGGGCAGACTTAATGCCTTAGGCATTATATACCAGTCGACCTTAGGGTGGTGCAGAAAAATAACATGGCATGTGCAACTTTATGGCAAACAAATAATTTCAAAGCAATAACAAAAACACTAGAACATACATAAATGTATCTTTAATATAGAAATATAGAACAATACGAAAATATTGCATATATCTTTATTTTAAATCAAATTAAACATGAGTCTCCTTACTGCGTCTGTCTAGCTGATCGCAATACAATAAAAAACCTTTTTATAATAAAAAATAACCGAGTTCACAAAACAATTGAATTGAAGGAGTTCCATCGATTTCACCAAGATTCTATGACCAGATCCCAACTTGATGACTGGGACCATTTGGGAAGTTATATCTTTTCGAAACAAAAAGATTTTTTCAAATTGGTTGGCAAGCGACGAAGTTATGCACAAACAAACAAAAAAAAAATACAAACATCAGAATTGAGAACCTCCTCCTTTTTTAGAAGTCGGTTAAAAAACTACAGAATGGCTTTTATGTAGTTGTCACAAATGAAATAGTGATTTATGAGAAAGGTTTTGGTGCATAAAGAAAAGTCAAAATTTTGAAGATTTCTGACAAAAATCAGAAGTTTGCAAAATATACAGTACTACTGATACAGTTTAGAATTCCAAATTCAAAATGATTATATTTCACATAGATCTAAAAAATGTCAGAAGCTAGCGCATGGTTTCAATTGGTTGTTTCATAAGAGAGAGAAGAACCCGAAAGAAATTTTTTAATTTTTTTATTATTATTGATAGGCATGCGTTTGACCACCATCTCACCTCATGGTAAGCAACGATGTGGTTGACAATGGAACACACTTGCCTAGAAGTAACCTATTCACTCTTGACTTAACCCTTCAGATACCGTCAATTAGAGACACAATAGTAAGACAATAGATGCGCGGCCACCGGTGGTCGCTTGGGGATTCATGAATTAAAGACCCCTAAGTTGTAGCTATCAGGAAATACAAACTCCATGGATATTCTTTTAAAAAAGAGGATTCATTTTATGATCAAAAACTATAATTATTATTTACTCCAATAAGAATTGTGTACTGTTCCTTTATGACAAGTAATAAGAACTTTTTACTTCCATAGAAATTGTGCTTGGTTTATTGTCACATTAAGGTTTTTTTGGAAATAAACCAAGATACCTACGTCAAAACTGGAAAAAGTTAAACAACAAACAACTTTTTTCTTACAAAACTCTTTCTATAGTTTCATAACAACTTTGTACCTTTCAAAATGCAATATATAACGCAATATTGTTAAAAGAATAACAAGCACGTTCAGATTATTTAAGATCATAATCACCATAACAGAAAATTTAACTTTTAAACAGAATCGAGGTCACCCGCGCCGACACAGAAAAAAAAAATGCAATGACAAAACAAAAACGGCAAAAACAAGATACTTAATGGATGTCACACGTTTTATCAATAGCAGACACCGGGAAATCAATATGAAAAACAATACTAACCTCCACTTTCCACCGGATTAATACGGAAATCGCATTATACTGTTAAATTCACGAATAATTTCACAATAACAGAAAAACTAGAACTCAAAATTCACGAACGATGACTAAACTCATGCAAATAATTGCAATATAATTACATAAGATATCACAGTTACGCACAACACTTAAACGTTTTTCTTGTTAATTAGTGTACTAATGTAAACAAAGGACGGTGACATTAGTACAGTTTTTAATTGAAAATAAAACGTAAACAAAACAAACAAGCGAGCGAGACGCACCGATTAGTACCGAACTTCGAACTACTGATTGGAATGAATGACGTGAGTCTGCTGGGTTGCCATATTATGGTTTCAAACCTACCAAGCATTAACATTTAAAAAATTAAAACGATTTTGTTTTAATAAACTAAATGTTTACTATGTAAAATATGTTATGGTATTTTGTTCTGTACTGTGGCTTGCTATGTAATATTTATGAACATGGTATATGAGAAGTCTAATTAATACTGCAAAATAGTAAACTATGGTAGAGACCCACAGTGTTTAGTGTGTGATGATACGAATGAACTATTTATTTGACTTAATTTAGTTGTACAAGCTTTTAATTAAGTTCAATATTTAAAACAAATCAAAAGTTTTGTAATTAGTTTCCCTAGATCTTGTTATTGGTTATAGAATGGTAGCACTGGATTGACAGTCAATTTAGCCAACCTTCTAGCAAAGTAGTTTTTAATGCGTCGAAGGAATTTTATTATTCTGCCGTTTTTATAAAAAAGTTCTTTCCAACTCTTCTTTACTTTAGTATTTTAAAACCGCTACTTGATAACACTCATTAAGCAATTAGGTATGAGTTTAATATCTTAATTATTATAAAGTATTGATGAAATTAATAATGTGCACAAGGCTTTATTCCGTTGTAACACTGGGGAATTCCCAACTGCAATTTTTTTATTGCCACAATTTGTATGTTTGACTGAGTGGACTGTTTGTTACTATAGGATAAAAATAAAACTACATTTGGATAAGCTTGAATTTGCTTGATTGTTGAATTGGTTCTTAACCCTTCAGATACCGTCAATTAGAGACACAATAGTAAGACAATAGATGCGCGGCCACCGGTGGTCGCTTGGGGATTCATGAATTAAAAAACATTTTTCATCGACAGTACATAGCTTTTAATAGCTTTCTCTGATTCAAACATATTTAAGAGATTACGTGTTGCAGTATCAGGGTCTCCTTAAGAAACATTTGTCGCTGTTTTTAAGTAAAAGGTCAGACACATAGATAAGGATAAGTACTAACGTAGTGAGACGACTTGATCATTGGCGTGTTTGGTCTAAATGCTTAAAAACAACAAAATTAATTGCTCAGGTGCGGTCAGGGTTTGCGATAACTCTTGATAATTATGTTATTGTATTTTTCTCATGTTAACCTACTATATAGTTGATATTTCTTTACTGTAAACCACATTAAATTAAAGTGGGAGGCCAAACCAATGAGCTCTCTCACTTGCACAAAGTTCTTGTCTGTATTATGTGAAAGTGAGAGCGCATGGTGACAGCCACCATTTTTATTTCGTGCAGGTTGTGGATAGACTCTCTATAGTTCTGTTTTGAAACAAATTGATTTTCCCTGAATCTTCTTATCTCTGAAAAACAAAATTATATCACTATAACAAGAAGGTTAAAGATAAGTTTGTATGACCAAACCAAGATGTTTTTAACCACGGTTTTTAACCGACTTCTAAAAATACAGGAGGTTCTCAATTCGGATGTTTGTATGTTTTTTTTATGTTCGCGCATAATTTCGTCGCTGCCAACCGATTTGAAAAATTATATTTTTATTAAAAAGGTTATACTTCCCAAATGGTCCCATAGTCACCAAGTTGGGATCTGATGATGGAATCTTGGCGAAATCGAGGGAACTCCTCAAATTCAATTCAATTTTTTTTAGTAAATTCGGTAATTTTTTTCTATAAAAAGCTTTTTTTTTAGATGTGATGATTCAGATTCTTATTATGCAGTTACTTCACCCGCTCTAAAGTGGAACAAGAAGGCGTGTCAGACTTTTACTGACTAAAACCCACCAGTTTCCATCAGTTGCTCTTCACGTTCTAGAACCAATGGTCACTCTCTCAAATGGCTATTCAGCCCTAGCAGGCGGCAGGTATTGAGCTGGACTCTTTAGTTTTCATGACATCTGTTTGAGGCGTGTATGGAACACTATGCGTTGTCAACTCGGCATTGAACCATTACTGAACGGTCGGACGGAGAGCTACCCAATGCTCGTTTTCCACTAGGCCGCGAGTACGGTGGCGGGAAAACGCTCATGATTGTGAAAACGCTTAAGATACAGGACGGGGCTAATTCTTAGTGTTGGGTAACAATGACAAAATTCAGGTGTTACGACATGATACTTATTTTTTTTTGTAAATACCCGAGAGTACCTACGTCCTACGGTATGCTTTTAATTAAATCATTAACTCTTCAATCGATTTTACTTAGAGACACAATAGAAAGACAATGGGTGCGCGAACGCCGGCGTTCGCTTTCTGATTGAAAGAAAGAAAGAAAGAAAACCGTTTATTTGAACCTCACACATATTAAAAATATAAATTAAGAAATAGGTACAATAAACACAGAAGAATTTGTGCAAGGTCAAAAAGGCATCTAACTCAGCATATGCTGCGATATCTATAAAAATAAATAACGCAGCGCTGGTATTCTGTTAGGGCCCGCGGTGATGCCACGGTCATACTTACGGAGACTAAATAAACTGTATAGTAGGTATAATAGTAAACTATATGCAGGTATCGGAACAAAATAAAAAATACGAAAAAACATTGGAAAAATAATAATAATCAATACATAACATTGGTAAAAAACGTGAATTTATGTTAATAAGTGTCATGTGTTATAGATATATTATAGAGAGAATGTAATAAATAATGAACCATAGACAGACGCCTGACAACGCGCTCCAAAAGCATTTGTCAAATTCATAGACAAACATGAACGCGAACGTACGGCGACGACGGCAACAGTTCACGATTGTCTTTGTATTGTCTCTAATTACGTGTTTAAACTCACTTTGAAGGTTTGCTTGGCCTCTCGCAGGTGAGCCTATGAGGTTGCAGGGGCCCAGCTAGGTCAAAACCTACTGGGGCCAGGGTTATCCGAAAGGGAGCTCGAGCCCCGCGAAGGAACGGGGTGGGTTTTTAGTCAGTAACAGTCTGACACTATCTCCCACTCCGCATAAGAGCGGGGGTTGTCATTGGATGATTTTCCCCACCATAAAAAAAGCTTCAAGCCAGTCAAGACTTAATTTAATTTTTTAACTAAAATTGAGTGATCCGGTAGCCTTACACGCTAGAATATACCTGACTGCCAGATGTACCTGCATTGTTAACCTGTCAGGTGCTTATTTATTTATTTATTTAATGTTTATGCAACACAAAGTACATAGGCGGACTTAATGCCTTAGGCATTCTCTACCAGTCAACCTAGAGTGGTGAAGAGACGATAATTATGGTAGGCGCACAAAAAGAAAATATTGTTTTTAAAACAAAATTAAAAAGTATACATACAGTTAAAATACGCATACATATATTTTTAATACTATATATACTACATAAATGCACATCTGCATGTAAACCTGCACAGTTGTGCAACAAACATACTCAATACTTTATTGCAATCCATATGTAATATTATGTATATATAGATTATAATCCATCCATCTTTTCTTTGGCCTCCCTCTCCCCCTCCATCCATCCACATGTAAACTCATAATTTTTTGTATGTATGTATAATATTATAATACTATTATCTGTGTATAAGTATGCGTAAAATATATCAGGTATTTTATGCTTATTTTGTGTCGTCATTAATATTAAATTATTTAAATTAAGTTATGTACCTATGTATATTATTATATTATGTCTGTGTATTAGAAAGTAAGAATTTTGTCAAATATATTTATTTATTTATTATCGTCATTATCATTATATTATTATTTAAATTGAATGAACCAATTTGTATAATTCTTATGTCGTCACGACCTCCGGCATAGCAGTCAGGGTCACTAACCACTAGACCAACAGGCCAGTCAAATCATGTCACTATGCTGTGCGATACGGATCTAAACTTACTGCGTAGCTTGGGGCAGGAGGAGGACGGTATCCGAGTAACGGATGGGCTGGCAGATTTTTAAGTAGGTACTTAAGTACTATTTTAAAATTCGGATCGGCTGTTTCGAGTAAACTTCAATTCATTGACGATGACATCGCAGTGGATTTCGATAGTAATTTAACTTAGGAAGAAAAAAAGAAAGAAAGAAAAGAAAGAAAGAAAACATGTTTATTCTGCCCGTATAGACACACAAATAATTTTCAAAAAATAAAACATAATAATAAATTAAAACAAAAATTAGTACTCTTTATATTGACATGAGCGCTTTGGATAATTAAAGAATACTTTGATCCATTTGGTTCTGAATGCACAAGAGACGTGGTTGTTCGTTCCTTTGTTGCAATTTATGTAAATTATAATATAAAGGGTAGGGTAGTAGGAGACCCACACTGTCGGTCTGCCTCTACCTGTCTATTCATCAATGAAAAGTTTTATTTTATTATTTAAATTCGCGCAAGCGACATCTATTATTACTTACGGTACTAACAGTCAGTTAATACACCGGATACATAATAGATGGCGCTGTTATCTAAGAATATTACAACTACTGATTTTCAGCTTCGGAGATGGGATTCTTCGCAGATTACAGAGCGTACTCTCATCTGAGTACGCTCTGTAATCTGTGATGGGAAAAACCGTTTCCGACGAAACGAGGGGGTGTGAATTAGGAGTCTTATAAATGCAGATGAGTCTTAACTTCATAATGATAAAGTTACGAGGCGTACGTCTGCTTCGAACGTGTTTATCGTGACATCTGCATAGGAACTAAACTGTAATTACTATCTACTAATGACCATTCAGTCTACAAGTTAAAAGGCTCTGATATATTCTATAGTAGAACATATCACAACGTATTAAGGTTGATATCTCATTGCCTCAGAAACTGTGTTTTTTTTTTTTCTGAGAGTTATTACTGAGTCGCTACAGTCACTGCGGTTCAAATATAAGTACCTAATCTGGTCCGTGGAGGTTTAATCAACCGTGAAAATGAAAATGTGATAATAGGACAATAATGTAAAAATACCAAAACAATTTTCAAACTGTCATGACTATAAATGAACCGAGATAATTCGCAATAAATAATAATTACCGATTATCATTTTTATAAGTGTTGCCAAGATGAATGTATTCGTGTTTCGGGCCTATAAAACTAAGGACTAGATTAAACGAGCTACATTTTGTGAAAAGCTTTTGCTTCGGTAGCACTATTACCAAAAAGTGGACTAATACCAACATAATGGAAAAAATCAGTGTCGTTGCCAGTCTCGTGCTTCTCGAATTATTTTTAATGTAAGTATTTTTTTTTATGTAGCAGCACTTTTCATTTTTTATTATGCATTGCCAGCAAAGACTTGTCTTTCTTATATTAATTTGGTTTTTTTTTTGTAATATTTTTTTATAACTTTATAAGTTGAAATGTAAAAATGTATTCACCGAGTATTTTTTCGTGTAGAAGGGTTGTTTATTTTTTTTTTAAGTAGCTGTCAATTTTTGAATTTGACAGTGATTGAAACGGTTAATTTGCCCGGGAAATTTGTAAGTTTTCAATTGTTTTTGTCTCAACATATAGTATGTAGTTAGTTGGTATTATATTTTATTCAGACTGTTACGAACACTTAAAGATAATGCCCAATGGGTGAAGCCGGTCTCAAATGGTGCACTTACTGTTTTATTGGGTGTAATGATTTTTTTTCCTTCATTTGACCTGTCAATTATTCCAAACAGTTGCGTAGACACTTAATTCATGAATCCCCAAGCGACCACCGGTGGCCGCGCATCTATTGTCTTACTATTGTGTCTCTAATTGACGGTATCTGAAGGGTTAAATTGAGATGTAAAACTACGCCAGTGATTTCTATAGGTATCACAATAACTAAAAATCTTTTAATTATAGGTAATAAGTCCCTGAATTTCACTTATTAAAATCCTGAAAAAAATCGTATGGTCACAATACTAATGAACAGTATTGTAGCGACGCGAGTATTTTATTTTTATTATAAACTTAGATTTAAGCAACGGTATCAAACCGGAGGCTGAAACTTCCGATGTGTCATTATTATGCTGTTTCCGGTTTTAAATCTGACATAGCAGATGACTTATAATCTAACTAGCTTTTACTCGCGGCTTCGCCCGCGTTTATTAATATACTTTAATTTAATAATAATATTTGTTTTTTTTATTAGCCCTTGTCCGTGTCCAGGGTTCCAACTATCTCTATACCAAAATTCATCAAAATCGGTAAAGCCATTTAGGCGCGAAGACGTAATAAACAAGCATACAAATAAATAAACTCACTTTCGCTGTTATAATATTAGTAAGGATTAATATCATAGAATATACTACAACAAGAAAAATTAAACCGCTTCTTTAATTAATACTAATTATATTATACTAGCGACCTGACCCGGCTTCACTCGGGTGCAATATTATACATATAATTCTTCCTCTTGAATCACTCTATTTATTAAAAAAAACCGCATCAAAATTCGTTGCGTAGTTTTAAAGATTTAAGCGTAAGGGATATAGGGGCAGAAAAAGCGCCTTTGTTTTATACTATGTAGTGATGTACACTACTTAGTCAATAACTCCTTGAAAAAATATGGCGTCAAAATATATTTTTTCCGCATCGCTGTCGACTGGAAGTGTACCCAAAAGGCTAGATCACTCGTATCATCCCTTTAGAGCAAACATTTTGGAAATTTAATAAATAAATAGCATAATCCCACCTGCTGCCCATGCTCCCAGCGGCTTCGCCCGCGTGATAGCAGAAAATTATCCCAAGGGAACATACTTTCGGGATAAAAAGTATCCTATGTTAGGACATAGGATACTTTTTTATCTTTTTTTTTGGAATGGGTTCCAGGACATGGTCTATCCGTGTTCCAAGTTTCATCAAAATCGGTTTTGCCATTTAGGCGTGAAGACGTAACAAAAAAACAAACAAACTCACTTTCGCTTTTATAATATTAGTAAGGATATGATAAATGTATATATCAGTTGTCTAGTACTCATACTACAAGCTTTTCTTAGTTTGAGACTAGATGGCGTTGTGTGATAGTTGTGGAATATTATTATTATATCAGTCTACGATCTCCGTTCCTTCCTGCAATGCTTCCTGGTGCGGTACATCCGTCAAACAGGTGTACCCCACCCACGACTTTAGTGATATCATGGACCCATTGTGCTATTGGACAATCTGGATTCTTTTAACTCGACCTTTGTACCATAGTCCAATCCTTTGTATTGATTTTCTAATGATGTGGCAATGCCAAGGTTTTGGACAAAGAACGAGCTGGTCTTCTGGTCACGCAAAGTGCAATAAATATCCTTGGAGAAGAGGTGGACTCGGGCCTCATAACCAGTAACGGATTAAGACTACTTAATGCCCTAAGCAATCCACGCCTGTAGGCGCGAATATCCGTATGTCAACTAGAATCAGTCTTTAAATTAGTTTTTTTGTAAAATAAGATGAGAGGTAACGTACCTTAGAAGTGGAGTAGGTGCGACAACAATAAAACCAAAGCACAAATTATTTATTTATTGAAACGCGCCTTGCGGCTTTTTCGGGCATTGAATTCACGCAAGATAGTTTTAACGTCTAACTTTTTTAACGTATCGGACTCTTATATTATAATATCGATATTTTGCCCTAAGGACGGTTTATTTTTGTGCTTCTTCTGGTGCCCCCCCAGACATGATGTCCTAGGCAATTGCTTTATTTCATTAACCCTTCAGATACCGTCAATTAGAGACACAATAGTAAGACAATAGATGCGCGGCCACCGGGTGTCGCTTGGGGATTCATGAATTAATTACCTTATCCGTAAATTAAATTATCCGTCACTGCTCATAAGCCAAATTTTTCGACCCAATATTTTTTTAGAAATCATCAAATAACTTCATCTGTTCTGGGTGGACGGAGAGCTTTTACTATCCAAAGTCCATCTGTGTTCGGTTGCCCTTTGTGATCAGGTCTCGATACCTCTAACCTAGCCACCATTGGTTTCAGCTGGCCTTTTTAGATTTTACTAGCGCCTTTTTGAGGCACGCCATTTGTTCCAGCTTGGTTTATTTATTTATTTAATCCTTACTAATACTATAAAAGCGAAAATGATTTGGTTTATTTGTTTGTTACGTCTTCACGCGTAAATGGCAAAAGCGATTGATGAAACTTGGTACAGATAGACCATGTCCTGGAATAGGACATAGGATATTTTTTATCCCGGAAGAATTTTCCCTTGGGATAATTTTCTGCTATCACGCGAGCGAAGCCGCTGGGAGCAGCTAGTCTTCACATAAAGTAGTAGTACCTAGGCGGACTTAATGCAACATGGCATTCTCTACCAGTCAACCTTTCAACCTTGATGGCGAACCGAAACCAAAAGATTGACCTTGTGAACCTTGGTTCTTATCGGACGGTGAACTACCCGATTGTCGTCATCCGCAAGCCCGGGCTTGCGGGGGCCGGGAATCGCTCTGCAACCCCGATATCTTGGGTAACTCCTGCAGCGACTGGTGCGTGAGGATTGCTTTCCGTCACGCTTTACGCCACCTCCTTCTCTCGCATAGCTTCGCAGAAGGCGACTGTTTCCGATTCCTACCTGCTCTGTTTGAACCAGAGCCAGACGCGAAGGTTTCAGTTCGAGAGCCACGGTGGTGTTCCTCCCCATGAAGGGTCCCTCAGGATACGAGCATTCTTTTAAGAAACTAAAGGAGAAACTGACTGACTGATATGTCAAAATACAGCTGAAACTATAGGGCCAAGAGATTTCCTTGCAAGGTCGAAGCCTACTAGAGCCATGGGTTCGCTTCTGAAAGGAAAACCCGGCCCTGGAATTAAAGGCAATGAAGGAACTAGGAGTAGGTTAGTCAGTAAAAGTCTGACACGCCGTTCCGCCCCGCCTAAGGGCGGGTGACGTTATTGGATGATATCCCACCTAAAAAAAAACCTAGAAGCATGAAATTTTGCACGAGGTTTACTTTTATAACGTAGGCGAGCATTAAGGGAGGATTTTCCAAAATTCACCCCTTAAGGGGATGAAACGAACTGTAAAGTTTGTGTAGAGAAACCTACCATACCACACGAGAGCGGAGTGGTCAAGCCAATACGAAGTCTATGCGAAACAAGGGATAGTACCCGCTACTATGGTTGCTGGCTGGGATCGGGCGGCGGGGGTGCTTGATGCGGTTGCGTCCCGTCATACGGACGTTAGTATAGTAAAATACAAAATTGAATGTGTTAGACTGTACTGTTACTGTGGCTGTTAGTGACTTACAATCTTCAACAACGGAAGGTGTCACCTCGTCTTAGATTATGTTATCATAGACCTGCCTTCATTGCACAAAAAATTGTTTTGATGACCTTACGCATACTTATTTTTTAAATAATACACTTCATCATCAGCCTTTTTAATGTTCCCACTGCTGGGACTCAGGCCTCCTCTCTAGGAGAGGGAATGGGGCATAATACACCATACGGATTGCTGGATGTCACATGTCTTCGAATTGTTGGTTCTAGG
This sequence comes from Mythimna lalbum, assembly GCA_949319445.1. Lineage (NCBI taxonomy): Eukaryota > Metazoa > Arthropoda > Insecta > Lepidoptera > Noctuidae > Mythimna > Mythimna lalbum. The sequence goes on from OX439370.1 coordinate 4,303,712, forward strand.
ACATGTCGGTATCCTCACGATGTTTTCCTTCACCGTTTTGAGAGCAGTGGTGATGAAATAAATAACACAAAGTAAGCCGTCTGGCAGGGTTTGAACCCGCGACCTACAACTCGTAAGTCCCTGTTACCTCGGCCGCCACTGCTCTAGATAATATACTTACTGATAACTAAACGCATATTGACAACGTATTTGTCATGTTAATTAATAGATATAATTATTTTTCTGGAGTTTAAGTTTAGGTAAGAAATGAACATTTTTTTTAACTAATATAGACTAGTGCTTGACTGCGATCCCACCTGATGGTAAGCAGTGATGCAATCATTGATTTAACGGGAAGACCGCAGCAGGCAAATTGTTCAAGTCATTCATGTACTCAGTATAACGACGAGGCAAAACCCTTAGTTCGGACCGTAGAGGTTTACCGGATATGCGGCAGACAAGTCCGGTCAAAGGGAGCAAACATAAAAAAAATGGCACAACACACACACAAAAGGCCAACAGGCAACACAACAACCAACAGGCCAACATCCAACACAACCAACCAACAGGCCCGGCATTTGCCCAGAGCGGCAAAAAATGAGGGGCGGCAAAATTGACTAATTCCTATCTTCCAGCCTAGCCATTAGCCATCCACACTCAAGTTGACAGGTTGAGAATTAAATGCACCACTTTCCAACTTACTTCAGGTTGGATAGTAATTTAAGACTTAAGATTTGGTGTGGGATGCAACATGTGTCGACACCCTTGCGCCATCCCATCTTCTGAGTACCGCGGGCTGTGCTGGAGCGGCTGCTGTAGGTGCAGAAAACCTCAAACGGCGTAAATATAATAACCTTATTGGAAGTTATATATTTGAGCCGTTTGGGGTTGAAACTCTAGGGCCATGGGGTCCGAGCGCTCATCGAGTTTTTAAGGATATCAGCAAACGTTTGGTCGACTCTTCGCGTGACCAGAGGGCTGGCCTTTTCTTCGGTCAACGAATCAGCATTGCCATCCAGCGTGGCAATGCTGCCAGCGTTCTGGGCACATTTCCCATTGACATCGATGTGGACGAATTTTTTGATGCCCTTTGAGTTTTCCCCGTTTTTGTGCCTTTTTTACTCGTTTGTACATATTATTATTTTAAGTTTGTATATACCTATTAATTTATAATATTTAATAGTTAAGATGTATATAATTAATTAATAAGATGTATATATAAAAATAAATAAATAAATAAATAATTATAAAATAAATAAAATTTAGATTTCGATTAAGAAATCGATTCTGATTTCGATACCAGATTTATCATCAATTTATATAAATTTTTGTGTATGAAAATTTTCTTTGCCCGGAGCAGCTAAATAGCTAGATCGGGCCCTGCAAAGGATATAGCGTTGAACATTGTAGAAACGATAGCTAATTCATTCTATCACTTTGAATGATTTGAACTTGGCTACGAATTTTCTATTCGTTTGTTCTGACCACGTGACTTGACGTTGAGTCCCATACAATTTCGACTAGCGTTAACGATTGCAGATTATCAACTTGGCTAGGGGTGTGTACGGGTACCGATTGGTGCAACAGCACATGCGCTCATGTATGAAGAAACAGGTTTATACTGGTCGGTACCGACTTCCTGGATCGAGTTATACGGGTTTAATTGGCCAATGAGTACCTGTTTCTATATGTGGTTTGACTTATCTGTACCGACCCGTACCGACTTATTGGGACTGAAAAACCTGTGTCTTTGAGTTTGCACCCGAACCCAATTTTAAGAGCACCAAGAACAAATTACGGTAGAAGGACGGTTGTGTATAAGGGAGCTGAACTGTGTAACCTGCCCCCCTTGCCAAGTTACATCCGTTTGGCTTGCGATGTAATCACTGCGACCTAAAAGATCTATTGCGACTCGCCGCCTTGTTAGAGTAACTCTTTTAGCCCGGAGGCTTCCAGGAACTCTAGAATACTCCTAGCTTTAAGAGTTTTAATCTCCTTCGGATAACCTTAGCGACTTTCTCAGTAACGTCCATGACTTTGTCGTCACCCTTCCTTTTCTTCTTCTCCTTTTCATGACGAAGCTCTCAAAGTATACTTTTTCCGACCAATATTTGGCAACCTGTACGGCTCTATTGTTGGCCTCGTATAGATCCTGGAAACCGCAGGTAGTAAGGCAGGATGGGCAGCATAGCAGGTGGCGCATGTCCTGTGGAGAGGCTCCACACTGTCACTGTGCTAGAGATGGGTCATTTTTCCAGATTCATTTGACCAGATTGCTTTTATAGCGGCCTACCTTTTTCTTTTGATAATTGATGTGTCATAAATTCGATATAATAGTAATAGCACTGTTTTTTTATTGTAATCCTTAACCGCATAACACAATGGTAGACCGCAGAACAAGGATAAAGATGAGCAAAAGATAACAGGAGTCATTGTAATACAAAATTTCCGTAGCGTAAAATATGATTCATGAATGAAATGCAATCATGCGATATGCAAAGTACGATTGAATGAATCGTAATTGTAGTCACATAATATACTTGTGTTATGGTCTGGCGTATCATTTCTGTGTTATAATGCAACGCTTGTAAAATACCGAAACGAAATCTAGTGTTTTTTTTTACGTTCAAAAATCATCTAATGACAACCCCCGCTCTTGGGTGGAGCAAGAGCTAATGTCAGACTCTTACTAACTAAAAACCCACCCCGTTTCTTCTAGTCGCTTCATCCCGGGGCTTGAGTTTCCTTTCGGATAACCCTGGCCCCAGTAGACTTCGACCCAGCTGGGCCCCTCCTGTTGCTGACAAACTCCTTGAGGCGCGCTGGAGCAGTGCGCGCCGTCGATGTCGAGCTACCCATGGCTCGCCGTCCGCGAGCCCGTGTCTACGCTGGCCGGAAATCGGGATCGGAATTCCGGCGGCGGCGGCGAGGGCGCCGTTGCCTGATGCGGTCGGCCTCCTCCTTTGCTAGCATTACTGCTTCGCAGAAGGAGGCTACCGCATGAAATCTAGTGTTCAGCTAGCATCACAGACTGACCCGGCGAACTTCGAAGAATCTGTCGAAAAAGTCAAACAACTTGTGTAATTATTAGGGCAAAATGAAATCTGATGTAGTCAACACTGGTTCAATATTCAAGGTTGATTAAGAGATCTTGATCATCATCATCATATCAGCCGAAAGACGTCCACTGTTGGACATCGGTCTCTCCCAAGCGTCGCCACAACTACCGGCCCTGTGCGTCACGCATCCATCGGATTCCCGCGACCCTGACCAGGTCATCGGTCCTTATAAAAAGTATCGAATATAAGTATTTTTTAAATGAATAAATATTATATAAAATTCCTACGTTTGTATGGAACCCGCAATGTGTGACAATATATTTTTTTCTGTGGTTTTCCCTACTCCTTTCAAACGTGGTTGATCTTTAGAAATATTTTTACATAAAAGTTTATTTATTTATTTATTTCTTCATCTTACATCTATCTTTACAGTTCTTCAGAATGTACACATAGCTTATATAAATCAATCATTATTTCGCAAAAGAAAATGTCGGAAAAGTCGGTCAGAAATACAGAACAACGTTACAAATATTAGACAAGGGTCGATAATTTTTTAAACGAAATAAAATTATACTAGGATGAAAATACAAAATATATACAAAATCGGCCCACTGCAATAAGAGTCACTTAATGAGCAAGTGTATTGAAAAAGTGTTTTTTTATTAAACCTATTTGTAAATATATCATTTATCACATAGTTGAAATGTTCTGTTCACCCGCGTAGTTCACAGTCACACTATGGAAATTGTGTTTTATTTTATTTTATTTATTAGGCTCACCAATAATTGTTAACACTTAAAATTATACAATATTTCACTTAATACTAAAAAAAAAACATTGCGACAATGTGGACAGCAAATTCTTTCATTGCGTGTTACTTACATTACATGTTACGTTAAGTCTCTATCCGGATCATAGCGTTTTCACGCTCAGTCAGAACGCGACATGCGATAAAGAATTACCACAAGAATTACTCATTTGTGTGTTCTCTATCTATTTTTAGCGAAGTTTATGTTTGAACTGTTATTTATAGACTCTGTATTTAAATACGTAATAATACACTGTTTGTCAACCTATATTGATAAGAGTTTATTTAAAAACAATATCTTGACCGTCATCATCATCATCATCAGCCTTTTTGATGTTCCCACTGCTGGAACTCAGGCCTCCTCTCTAGGAGAGAGGATGGGCTGTAATCCACCACGCAGGCCCAGTGCATGTTGATAGATGTCACATGTCTTCGAAGGTTCTGTTTTTAGGTTCTAGGACATGCCGGTTTCCTCATGATGTTTTCCTTCACCGTTTTGTTTTGTTTTTTTCATGTTAGGATTCCGTAAACGTTCTCCTTCAGTTAATAATAACAATAAATTATGGCTAAATAGAACTGGCGCAAACCTGTGGTACTTACTACTGATGACCGCAAGGATGTATGGAAAGGCAAGGAGCTCCACGGGCGCTTTTTCGGGCTCTTCATAGGCCTGATGTTGATTTTTTGGCGTCCGTGGCCTGGTTACGATTCAGCAACCTCTTCGGGGAAACTGAAGGTTTTGTCTGTGCGATTATGGACGAAGTTATCTTGACGAACAACTACCGGAGACATATTATGAAGGACGGGACGGTTGACGTGTGTCGGGCATGTCATCGTCCGGGTGAGTCTATCAGACATATTATCTCTGGTTGTTCTCTTCAACCTTTCAACCTTGATGGCAAACCGAAACCAAAAGATTGACCTTGTGAACCTTGGTTCTTATCGGACGGTGAACTACCCGATTGTCGTCATCCGCAAGCCCGGGCTTGCGGGGGCTGGGAATCGCTCTGCAACCCCGATATCTTGGGTATCTCCTGCAGCGACTGGTGCGTGAGGATTGCTTTCCGTCACGCTTTACGCCACCTCCTTCTCTCGCATAGCTTCGCAGAAGGCGACTGTTTCCGATTCCTACCTGCACTGTACCATGGTTTGAACCAGAGCCAGACGCGAAGGTTTCAGTTCGAGAGCCACGGTGGTGTTCCTCCCCATGAAGGGTCCCTCAGGATACGAGCATTCTTTTAAGAAACTAAAGGAGAAACTGACTGACTGATATGTCAAAATACAGCTGAAACTATAGGGCCAGGAGATTTCCTTGCAAGGTCTAAGCCTACTAGAGCCATGGGTTCGCTTCTGAAAGGAAAACCCGGCCCTGGAATTAAAGGCAACGAAGGAACTAGGAGCGGGTTTAGTCAGTAAAAGTCTGACACGCCGTTCCGCCCCGCCTAAGGGCGGGTGACGTTATTGGATGATATCCCACCTAAAAAAAAAACCTAGAAGCATGAAATTATGCACGAGGTTTACTTTTATAACGTAGGCGAGCATTAAGGGAGGATTTTCCAAAATTCACCCCTTAAGGGGATGAAACGAACTGTAAAGTTTGTGTAGAGAAACCTACCATACCACACGAGAGCGGAGTGGTCAAGCCAATACGAAGTCTATGCGAAACAAGGGATAGTACCCGCTACTATGGTTGCTGGCTGGGATCGGGCGGCGGGGGTGCTTGATGCGGTTGCGTCCCGTCATACGGACGTTAGTATAGTAAAATACAAAATTGAATGTGTTAGACTGTACTGTTATTGTGGCTGTTAGTGACTTACAATCTTCAACAACGGAAGGTGTCACCTCGTCTTAGATTATGTTATCATAATCACAAAAAATCATCCTTCAGTGCACAAAAAATTGTTTTGATGACCTTATACCTATTTTTTAAATAATACACTTCATCATCAGCCTTTTTAACCGACTTCGAAAAGGAGGAGGTTCTACGTTCGGCTGAATGTATGTTTTTTTTTTTTTTGTGTGTATGTTCACCGATATTTCGGTCAATTGTGGACCGATCTTGAAAATTTTTTTTTTGATTGAATTTAGGTTATGCTTCCAAGTTGGTCCCATAGAAATATTGTTATGATCTGATCATGAACTTCGAAGATATGGAACAGAACTCCTCATAGAATCATAGCAGAATTGTCGTAACAAGTAAAATTGCTTTGTTTATACGTGTAGTCGATGACTGACTGAAAGAAAAGGGGGAGGGGAAAGGGGGAGGGGGTAAATTCATGTAATATAACCGTATTTGGGATTATAAGAATCGTTATGAGATGCACTCTGGCTATAAGGTAATTTATGTTTAGCTGAAGGGTAGGTACTTTTTAGTGGTGCTACCATAACTAAAAAAAGAAAAATAAAAAACTTTTTACAAAAATAATTAAACCGACTTCAAAAAGTACAAAATAACTTTAATTTCGGAAGTCTGTGTTAAATAACGAAGAGACAAGATTAGGTATCTATTATAGAAACACCGACTTCCGAAATTAAAGTTATTTTGTATTTTTTGAAGTCGGTTTTTAATGTTCCCACTGCTGGGACTCAGGCCTCTAGGAGAGGGAATGGGGCATAATCCACCATACGGATTGCTGGATGTCACATGTCTTCGAATTTTTGGTTCTAGGACATGCCGGTATCCTCACGATGTTTTCCTTCACCGTTTTGAGAGCAGTGGTGATGAAATAAATAACACAAAGTAAGCCGTCTGGCAGGGTTTGAACCCGCGACCTACAACTCGTAAGTCCCTGTTACCTCGGCCGCCACTGCTCTAGATAATATACTTACTGATAACTAAACGCATATTGACAACGTATTTGTCATGTTAATTAATAGATATAATTATTTTTCTAGAGTTTAAGTTTAGGTAAGAAATGAACATTTTTTTTAACTAATATAGACTAGTGCTTGACTGCGATCCCAAGTGATGGTAAGCAGTGATGCAATCATTGATTTAACGGGAAGACCGCAGCAGGCAAATCATTCATGTACTCAGTATAACGATAACCGGATATGCGGCAGACAAGTCCGGTCAAAGGGTGCAAACATAAAAAAAACGGGTCAACACACACACAAAAGGCCAACAGGCAACACAACAACCAACAGGCCAACATCCAACACAACCAACCAACAGGCCCGGCATTTGCCCAGAGCGGCAAAAAATGAGGGGCAGCAAAATTGACTAATTCCTATCTTCCAGCCTAGCCACTAGCCATCCACACTCAAGTTGACAGGTTGAGAATTGAATGCACCACTTTCCAACTTACTTCAGGTTGGATAGTAATTTAAGACTTAAGATTTATCATCAATTTATATGGTTTTGTGTATGAAAATTTTCTTTGCCCGGAGCAGCTAAATAGCTAGATCGGGCCCTGCAAAGGATATAGCGTTGAACATTGTACAAACGATAGCCAATTCATTCTATCACTTTGAATGATTTGAACTTGGCTACGAATTTTCTATTCGTTTGTTCTGACCACGTGACTTGACGTTGAGTCCCATACATTTTCGACTAGCGTTAACGATTGCAGATTATCAACTTGGCTAGGGGTGTGTACGGGTACCGATTGGTGCAACAGCACATGCGCTCATGTATGAAGAAACAGGTTTATACTGATCGGTACCGACTTCCTGGATCGAGTTATACGGGTTTAATTGGCCAATGAGTACCTGTTTCTATATGTGGTTTGACTTATCTGTACCGACCCGTACCGACTTATTGGGACTGAAAAACCTGTGTCTTTGAGTTTGCACCCGAACCCAATTTTAAGAGCACCAAGAACAAATTACGGTAGAAGGACGGTTGTGTATAAGGGAGCTGAACTGTGTAACCTGCCCCCCTTGCCAAGTTACATCCGTTTGGCTTGCGATGTAATCACTGCGACCTAAAAGATCTATTGCGACTCGCCGCCTTGTTAGAGTAACTCTTTTAGCCCGGAGGCTTCCAGGAACTCTAGAATACTCCTAGCTTTAAGAGTTTTAATCTCCTTCGGATAACCTTAGCGACTTTCTCAGTAACGTCCATGACTTTGTCGTCACCCTTCCTTTTCTTCTTCTCCTTTTCATGACGAAGCTCTCAAACTATACTTTTTCCGACCAATATTTGGCAACCTGTACGGCTCTATTGTTGGCCTCGTATAGATCCTGGAAACCGCAGGTAGTAAGGCAGGATGGGCAGCATAGCAGGTGGCACATCACATGTCCTGTGGAGAGGCTCCACACTGTCACTGTGCTAGAGATGGGTCATTTTTCCAGATTCATTTGACCAGATTGCTTTTATAGCGGCCTACCTTTTTCTTTTGATAATTGATGTGTCATAAATTCGATATAATAGTAATAGCACTGTTTTTTTATTGTAATCCTTAACCGCATAACACAATGGTAGACCGCAGAACAAGGATAAAGATGAGCAAAAGATAACAGGAGTCATTGTAATACAAAATTTCCGTAGCGTAAAATATGATTCATGAATGAAATGCAATCATGCGATATGCAAAGTACGATTGAATGAATCGTAATTGTAGTCACATAATATACTTGTGTTATGGTCTGGCGTATCATTTCTGTGTTATAATGCAACGCTTGTAAAATACCGAAACGAAATCTAGTGTTTTTTTTTACGTTCAAAAATCATCTAATGACAACCCCCGCTCTTGGGTGGAGCAAGAGCTAATGTCAGACTCTTACTAACTAAAAACCCACCCCGTTTCTTCTAGTCGCATCATTCCGGGGCTTGAGTTTCCTTTCGGATAACCCTGGCCCCAGTAGACTTCGACCCAGCTGGGCCCCTCCTGTTGCTGACAAACTCCTTGAGGCGCGCTGGAGCAGTGCGCGCCGTCGATGTCGAGCTACCCATGGCTCGCCGTCCGCGAGCCCGTGTCTACGCTGGCCGGAAATCGGGATCGGAATTCCGGCGGCGGCGGCGAGGGCGCCGTTGCCTGATGCGGTCGGCCTCCTCCTTTGCTAGCATTACTGCTTCGCAGAAGGAGGCTACCGCATGAAATCTAGTGTTCAGCTAGCATCACAGACTGACCCGGCGAACTTCGAAGAATCTGTCGAAAAAGTCAAACAACTTGTGTAATTATTAGGGCAAAATGAAATCTGATGTAGTCAACACTGGTTCAATATTCAAGGTTGATTAAGAGATCTTGATCATCATCATCATATCAGCCGAAAGACGTCCACTGTTGGACATCGGTCTCTCCCAAGCGTCGCCACAACTACCGGCCCTGTGCGTCACGCATCCATCGGATTCCCGCGACCCTGACCAGGTCATCGGTCCTTATAAAAAGTATCGAATATAAGTATTTTTTAAATGAATAAATATTATATAAAATTCCTACGTTTGTATGGAACCCGCAATGTGTGACAATATATTTTTTTCTGTGGTTTTCCCTACTCCTTTCAAACGTGGTTGATCTTTAGAAATATTTTTACATAAAAGTTTATTTATTTATTTATTTCTTCATCTTACATCTATCTTTACAGTTCTTCAGAATGTACACATAGCTTATATAAATCAATCATTATTTCGCAAAAGAAAATGTCGGAAAAGTCGGTCAGAAATACAGAACAACGTTACAAATATTAGACAAGGGTCGATAATTTTTTAAACGAAATAAAATTATACTAGGATGAAAATACAAAATATATACAAAATCGGCCCGATTATCTGTCCTACAAAAAGTGTGACAGTGGCAATGGGCAGCACGCACATAATTATTAACCTAATTATTAACCTGTTTTCAGCGATATTACTTGAAATATTCATTATCATACATTCCTAAAATACATAACATTAAAATAAGGGTGTCTACAAACTAAGCGGTAGTAATTTAGTTACTTGTGTTCAGCGATTATTTCAGTATGAGAACGCGACGTTTCTGTAACAATAATTAACTAAAACCGTTTTTGTTCGCGCGGCTGTAGTGGCCATTGACCCCTGTATTTAGTAAAGTTTTGTGGCGGTAAAAATCTGTTTTCATATACGCGCCCATTTTTTTTTTCATTTCCTCTTGGGGGATGACGCCCGCCCATCCTAATACGATAAATGTAATGCAATTATGGCGAGGGAGAAGTGGAACAAAAAGGTTTTAACTACATTATAGCACTACTAGTGCGTAACGGTAGGTAATAAAAATGTCACAGTTTAGTAGGAAGTGCCATTATATACCTAAGTGCAGTGCAATAAGAGTCACTTAATGAGCAAGTGTATTGAAAAAGTGTTTTTTTATTAAACCTATTTGCAAATATATCATTTATCACATAGTTGAAATGTTCTGTTCACCCGCGTAGTTCACACTGTGGAAATTGTGTTTTATTTTATTTTATTTATTAGGCTCACCAACAATTGTTAACACTTCAAATTATACAATATTTCACTTAATACTAAAAAAAAACATTGCGACAATGTGGACAGCAAATTCTTTCATTGCGTGTTACATTGCACGTTACGTTAAGTCTCTATCCGGATCATAGCGTTTTCACGCTCAGTCAGAACGCGACATGCGATAAAGAATTACCACAAGAATTACTCATTTGTGTGTTCTCTATCTATTTTTAGCGAAGTTTATGTTTGAACTGTTATTTATAGACTCTGTATTTAAATACGTAATAATACACTGTTTGTCAACCTATATTGATAAGAGTTTATTTAAAAACAATATCTTGACCGTAATCATCATCATCATCAGCCTTTTTGATGTTCCCACAGCTGGAACTCAGGCCTCCTCTCTAGGAGAGGGAATGGGCTGTAATCCACCACGCAGGCCCAGTGCATGTTGATAGATGTCACACGTCTTCGAATTTTAGGTTCTAGAACATGCCGGTTTCCTCATGATGTTTTCCTTCACCGTTTTGAGAGCAGTGGTGATGAAATAAATTACACTAAATAATGCAACTGGCTGGGTTTGGACCTGCGACCTACAACTCGGGGCCATTACCACTCGGCCACCACTGCTCTATCTTGACCGTACCTGTCTTTTTTAAACTTCATTAGATTGCATTATTACATAATTGGGTACTTGACTAATAATGTTAGGATTCCGTAAACGTTCTCCTTCAGTTAATAATAACAATAAATTATGGCTAAATAGAACTGGCGCAAACCTGTGTTACTTACTACTGATGACCGCAAGGAAGTATGGAAAGGCAAGGAGCTCCACGGGCGCTTTTTCGGGCTCTTCATAGGCCTGATGTTGATTTTTTGGCGTCCGTGGCCTGGTTACGATTCAGCAACCTCTTCGGGGAAACTGAAGGTTTTGTCTGTGCGATTATGGACGAAGTTATAATTCTAATCTTGACGAACAACTACCGGAGACATATTATGAAGGACGGGACGGTTGACGTGTGTCGGGCATGTCATCGTCCGGGTGAGTCTATCAGACATATTATCTCTGGTTGTTCTCGTCTAGCTAACGGCGAGTACTTGCACAGGCATAACCAAGTAGCCAGGATTATTCACCAGCAACTTGCTTTTATGTAAATACAACCTAGTGGATTCTGAGGTACCGTACTACAGGTATGTGCCCGACCCAGTTCTTGCAAATGACCATGCGCTAAAAAATGAATAAAGAAGATAATAAATTTATTGAACCATTGTTACAGAGAGTTTCCTTAAATTATGATAATCGTAACTTATTGCAGAAATGTAACTATAGACAATCTTCACTGAGTAGTCCCCAAACTCGGCGGTGCCTGTTTCTTGGGGACCGGGTTCATTTTGAATGACTATAAAAACATAAAAAAATAGAACTTATCTTAAATTAAAACAGACTGGAGATCAGTGTCTTAACCCTTCAGATACCGTCAATTAGAGACACAATAGTAAGACAATAGATGCGCGGCCACCGGTGGTCGCTTAGGGATTCATGAATTAAAACTAGTTATTATTTTTAAATATTAACAAAATATAGAATAAAAAATAAAAATCGGGCTGAACCTAGCACATTTAGTAGAGAAAAAAAATTAAGTTATAGAAGAACCCTTATAGGGTAATTTTGTGGTCCGTCTGTCAAGGCCCTTTTTCTCAGGAACGCGTAGAGGTATAAAGCTGAACTAAATATCAATACTCAGGTGTGCTATTCTCTAAAGAAAACAGCCTTGAGCACAGCGCTGGCCGCAGCGATTAAATCCAAATAGGTGTTTTTAGGTAGGCGGAACAGAGAGTAAAGTCCAGCAAACCTCCGTTGAATAGGGAGGATCCTCCGACCAGACAGGTGTTATAGTCTGGTGGGCGACTGCCCGATAGTTGATTTCGGGCTGTCGTATATGTTCTAATCGTGCGGAGAACTTTGATTGCGCGATGCAGGATTAGTTCTTATGTGACGTCATAGATGTCGCAACAGGTGCATTTTTTTTTTCTTTTATAAATTTAGGGACTTTTGGTCACAGAAAGACTACGCCAGCCCCATCGTAACCTAATACAAGTAAAGCTACCTTGATTCTTATTTAATACCTACAGGTGCATTATTATTCCAATTTACCTATATATTGGGTTGTTAATTCTATGTACTGCGCTCTCGAGTCTTCGCTGCGGCCAGCGCTGCGCTCCAGGCTGGTTTCTTAGAGAATACCATCGCTGGTCTGCCTCTTCTTGCAACAAAGAAATAATCAAACTTCTATATCAACATAATCTAAAGAGATAGCCGATTATATTTCTCTCATGGTTATGAAGTATATTTGATGCTCGTGATGGAATCAAAACCAAGGAAGGCAACTTCCCCCAACGGAAACATCTGGGTGGAGGGGCCCATCTGGGTCAAAGCCTACCGGGGTCGGGGTTATCCGAAAGGAAACTAGAGCCCCGGTATGAAAGCTAGAAGGAACGGCGCGGGGTTTTTAGTCAGTAAGAGTCTGACACTGTCTCCCGCTCCACCCAAGAGCGGGTTTCGTCAATGATGATTTCCACGTCGAGAGAAAAAAAAATATTGGAAAAAAACCTGCCACCGTAGCCAAGTTACCACCGTTCCGTGTGGAATTCCGTTCTCCAATCGTTAACGCCTCGGTGTCAGCAATTGTAGAAAACGATAAGTTGGTAGCCATGTTGACGCGCCTGAGTCGACCGCTCGTTCTACATTGTAGCGTTTGTATAACAAAGGATGTAGCGTTGAACATTGTAGAAACGATAACAATTCTTTCTATAATTTTGAACGATGTGCACTTGGCTACGAATTTAACTACGTGACTTAACGTTGAGCCCCTTATATTTGATGTGTTTTCGACTAGCGCTAGACGATTGCAGATTATCAACTTGGCTAGAGGTGCTGTTGTAGTTGATCCGTGAAAGTTTGTGAGCGTATGTATGTATGTTTGTTGCTTTTTCACACCCGAACGGCTGGACGTATTTGGCTGTTTGAACACGGGTAGTTTATGTCCTGGAATAGCACGTAGGATACTTTTTATTTCATCCTGCATTACCACCTGCAGTTTTCAGGATCTATACGAGACCAACAATAGAGCCGTACAGGTTGCCAAATATTGGTCACAGAAAGTACAGTTTGAGAGCATCGACACGAAAAGAAGAAGAAGAATGTTCCCTTAGGACAAATTTATATTTTCATAAGCCGCTAGCAAATGATAGAAAGGAAATATGTCGAATGACTGCACAAAATGGTCAACATGCGTCATGCATCTTAAGATCATATTACGTGTCCATTATATATTTAGAATTCCTACAAAACCATTTGAAAAACAAGTACATTTTCCTGTCAATATTTGGTTTATTGCTTTCAAGAACAGCATATACAATATTTGATTTTAGTATATGCAAAACCCGAAACACTTGTCTAGTATTTTTATGTAAAGTATCTATCTAGGCATGCCTTTTAAGTTCTGTCGTTTAAATACTTCCCGCTAATTTTGAATTTTGAATTGCTCAATTTTCAAAATTATTTGAATTTAGAATGGCAAAACAATTGAAAAGATTAGAATTGATGCAACTATTTAGTCACAGCGTTGTTTTGAATCTATCAAGTCGCGCACAAAAATGAATCTCTCTAAGGAAAACGTTCGTGCGATAATTTTTGGAGAGGCCTAACTCGGATTCAACGTTATAAGGAGTTAAGTTCTGTATTGTATGATGAAGTTCCTTGACCACGGACTGTTGAACGCCAGTATTTAGAATTCCAGCGTGGAAATACTAGTCTTAGTGACAAATTTCGTGAAGGACGTCCAAAATCCACCTTTACTGAAGAAAACATCGTTGCTGTGAGACAACTGATAGTCGAAGGTCGGCATGTGACATATCGGGAGATAGAGGCGTTAATAAGCATTTCAGGGACAACCATTCAAAAGATCTTGCATGAAGAGCTTGGTGTGAATCTTGCATGAGAACGCTAGTTTGCCGATGGATTCCGCATTTGGTTTCCGATGATTATAAGGCAACCCGCGTCAGATGGTGTAAGAAATCTTTCCAAAGGTTCAAGCGAGGAGAGTCAAATCACGTCTACGACATTATTAGTGGTGACGAATCTTGGATTTATGCCTACGACCCTGATTCCAAAGAGCAATCCACAACCAGGGTCTTCCGAGATGAGCAAAAGCCGACTTAAGTTTTTCGCTCTCGAAGCACTTCGAAGAAGATGTTGGCTATGTTCGTGGCGAAAACCGGTTACGTAGCAAGAATTGCGCTTGAAGATCGTAGAACGGTTAATGCAGAGTGGTATACTACAATTTGTTTACCAAAAGTCATCGCTGAAGTTTGGAAATCTAACCCAAAGCGACACATCATCCTACACCATGACAACGCAAGCTCACATAACGCTGGTAAAATAATTGACTATTTGAAGCAGGAAAACGTAGAAATTCTTGATTATCCCCCATGCAGTCCTGACCTAAGCCCTAACGATTTCTTTACATTTCCTAAAATTAAGAAAATTCTTCGTGGGCAAAGGTTCCAGTCCAGTGAAGAAGCAGTCAACGCTTTCAAGCCGGCCATTTTGGACATATTGACTTTGGAGTAGAATAAGAGTTTTAATAACTGGTTCGATCGAATGGAAAAATGTATTAAACTTCGAGATGAATACTTTGAAAAACAATAAATAATACTTTAAGGTTCTAGTTGTGTTTTTTTTTTCAAACGACAAAACTTAAAAGGCATCCCACGTATGTACAAAATTTCATAACGGTATCATGAAAAATAAAAAGTTATAAGCTTGTTTCAGCAAAAATACATAGTCACCGGGCCATCCACGCGACTGAGGGGTTGTTTTGCAACTTGCACCCAGCTCAAGCTGGTATCCTGATACCCGCTGTGACCTGCCGTGACCTGTGTCGGTGGTGTCCAAACTATTGGAATTCATGTACTTAGTTACTGAATATGAACCAACTATATTCAGGTTTCGCATAAACTAAAAATAATGTTGATTTAGAATTCCTACAAAACCATTTGGGAAACATGTAGGTACATATTCCTGTCAATATTTGGTTTATTGCTTTCAAGAACATTACATATAGTTGCCAAATCTCTACGTATTTTAGAGTATTTTCAATGCACATTACTGCATTGGTTTATGAGTGGAACTCCTTGTCCCAGTCTGAGTTTTCCATCCAATTCCTACTTATAACCTGTGATTCTTCAAACGTCAAGTAAATACTTAGTTACAATTCTAGATATTACCACAAAATAGATAGTACAGAAGACAATCTCATGTATATACTTCACTTTTTATACCTATGCTCGGTGGACGCACACTAATGAGCGTTTGTGCCGGAACTGTTCGACGAACGGGCCGAGGGGCTCCGAGATATCGTGTCCGTGAGCGGTGTCTATGTGTGCGTTGTGAGAGCGCGCTTTTTATGTAAGTAGATTCACTTCTGTGTCTATATATTTTGTGGTATTACGACCCCGTCAGTGTAAAGTCTTGAGAACAGGATTGGATATGGTCTGACAGAAAATTTAGATCCTCCTATACGATAGAAAATGCGTGATAAGAAGAATCTGCTCTCTGTTGTGTGCGTCTGTGTTTTTAATTTGAATTGAGATATTATCAATTAAATAACCGCTCTGACTGGAGCGAGAGAAGTAGTGGCAGTGGCGCTCGCATCCATCTGATTCCCGCGATCCTACCAGGTCATCGGCCCACCTTGTGAGACGCCTTCCAATGATGCGTCTTCAAGTACGTGGTCGCTACTCCAGAACTTTTCGTCCCCATCGACATCTGTTCTGCACGCAATTTGCCCAATGCTAAGAATCGCCAACTTATTTCCCACCTAAAAACAAGGTATCGATATGATGTCACCCCCGGAACAGATGAAAGAGGTTAGAATAGAATTGCCATGTGGGCGGGGCAGGCGTGCCAGAAAGTAGTGCAATGCTCATAGTTCAACTACTAATAGCAAACTTGCGATGTAAGTGTGTGTGGTCTCTGTCTATTATCTATTATCTATCTAAGAAAAGTTCATGTTGTTACAATTTTTTTAAGGATGCATAAAATTATTTCATATTTTATCTATTTTTGACATTGTTACGTAATTAATTTTGTATATTTCAATAATATGTTAATTATTAATTCATGTATAATTCTAGTTTTTAAATATTTGCATACCTGTAACTTAGGTGAAATATGTCTCGGTCTATAACTGTCACTGTAACAACTTCTGCACCATATTTGTAGCAAATAAATTATTAATTGATTGATTGATTGATATTAGTTGCGCAAAGCGTATTCGTATTGGTTTATTGCCTGTAGTGGAGTTAAAGGGAGGGAGACAAGCGGCGACACTCGTTGTAGTACAAATCGGAAAGTATTTCCTCTAACCTCTTTCATCTTTTCTGTGATGTCATGATACTTTGTTGCTTCTGCAGTATTTATGTAATAAATTTATATGTGTACAGAGTCCATAACTAATTAACAATGAGACGTTACAATGTTTCTAAAGAACAATGCAAATATATCATGCATATTAATTTATAGTTCATTATTGTAGTATATTATGTGTTCGTAGAGGCCTGTCATACTGTATATATCAGGATGTTGGGCTGTGAAAAAGACGGATGAAACAAGTTTTTAATGAAAATATTTTTTTAATAGAAAACTTTTATAGCACGGTATAATAGCTATATAATTAATAATACTCGTCAAGACGAAGCATACGAGCCCAGACTCGATGGGGTTGTGTGGTTTAACTACCAAGCTTGCACATGCATGCAAAATTTCAGCTTAATCGGTAACCGGGAAGTGGGTTAAATTTAATTTGCAAGATTTGATTACAAACAAACATCGGGACGGGTGGAACTAAATAAAAGCTTGTAATAAAAAGATTGCATGCAGCGGAGATGAGAATGTTAAGATAGATGTATAGTGTGACGAGAATGCATAAAGTGTGAAATGATATTAGGGAAAGTTTGAAAGTGGCGCCAGTGACTGAAGAGTTGAAAGGAAATCGTATGTCCTGGTATAGTCATGTAAAGAGGAGGGATGTAACGCATGTTGCTAAAAGAGTTATGAGTTTACATGTGGAGGGATGGAGAGGAAGAGGGAGGCCAAAGAAAAGATGGATGGATTGTGTGAGGAAGAAGAAGTTAGTGATAATGTGACGAGCGACAGGTACAGAATGGAAGAAAAAAACGTGTTGCGTCGAGCCCAAATAAAACGGAATAAGGGCAGGAAGATGATGATGATGATGGATTATGTATTTTTTTATGATTAAGCAGGGCACACCTCGTGTACTCCACCGTGTCCTCCGGGCGTTCCGCACAGTGGCGGCACCCGGGCGTCTCTTCCGCTTGAATCTGATGCAGGAACCTCCCAAACTTGCCATGTCCGCTGAGGACCTGCGTCATGCGGAAGGTAAGGAAGCCTTGAGGTCTTTCCAGCCACGCCTCAAAGAGGGGACTTACCGCCATAATTGTGGCGTGCCAAGCACTGGGTTGCGATAGTCTTTGACGCCATTTCACCATGAGATCCCGCCGGAGCTCTGTCCGCCATACCTCGACCTGTCGCGGCAGTGGACTTTCACCCCGGCGTTGCATCTCCACGCGCATATCGTGCATGTGTGCAAGGACTGTTGCCTCCAGATCCCACGGTGGTAGGCCAGCCAGAAGGCTCGCCGCTTCGCGGGAGATCGTGCAGTAACCCCGCACCATCCGTATTGCCATGACCCTCTGGCGTCAGTATGGTCGCCGGTCGCTTTTGCAGCGACGGCGCCCACACCGGCGCCATGGACCGAACGATCCCCGCGTAGAGCCTCCGGTAGGAGGCGTCTGGACCCCCAAGGTTGGGCGTGAGACAAACGGTGACACTCGTTGTAGTACAAATCGAAAAATATTTCCTTTCTAACCTCTTTTATCTTTTCATAAAGCTAATAGCTTGCTTCCGTTACACCAATCTGGAATGACCCCAATGACGACATATCAAAAGAAATTAATCATACGATCGATCTTGTTTCACATTGTGAATACCCCTATCAAGAAACCGTTATATCATTTTCAAAGAACTCTTCAGATATGACAATGGATCATTGATTTTTATTACAGTTTAAAGTTGCTTGTAATGGCTGCCATTTTTATTACGTTGGTAATCGGAGAGTCATGCTTGCACGTGTTGCCAACGTAATAAAATGGTAGGTGGGGAGGATATTCCCGTAGAGGCTGATGAAAGTTTTCTTTTAAAGGACAAATTTCCTTTTAAGGTAATAAAACACTACCGCTCTAATAAAAACCCAGTTAAATTTGTTTCCGAACATTGATGACACATATGAAAATTTTATTTTTAAAATGCAGGTTTAGTTCTTATGTGACGCCATAGATGTCGCTACTTTATCACCAACTCTAAATTCCTTTTTTAATTTTTTTTCCAAAGAAATATTTATAAATATTTAATTATACTAGTAACTTCACAATATTTATATTGATATATACTAGTGCTTGATTGCGATCCCACCTGATAGTAAGCAGTGATGCATGTTGATGGTGAGGCGCACTAGTTTATTAAGAATCTATTCACTATTGCCTTGAAGATACCTAAATTATCATCATCATCATTATTTCAGCCGATACACGTCCACTGTTGGGCATAGGCTTCCCCCAAGCGTCGCCACAACGAACGTGTGCGTCTCGCATCAATCGGTTTCCCGCAACCTTCACCAGGTTATCAGTCCATCTTGCTGGAGGCCTTCCAACGCTGCGTCTTCCGGTACGCGGTCGCCACTCCAGAACCTTTGGGCCCCAACGGCCATCTGTTCTGCGAGCGTGTGCTCTGCCCATTGCCACTTAAGTTTGGCAATTCTTTGTGCTATGTCGGCAACTTTAGTTCTCCTGCGGATGTCTTCATTTTTGATTCGATCACGCAAAGAAAATTATAATCGGACGGGAATTACCTACTCATTAAGAAACATTTAATTATCAAATACGTCAAGCATAGCTCCTTCATGAATAACGTCTAATATTAGTAGACATGTGTTTCACATACTAAGAATGAGTTCATTCATCAAAGTACATCGTAACATTAATTAATCATAACTGATTGATATGCTTGACGCAGAGATATCACCCAATCATGGGTTCCGGTCGATTCCTAGCAAAGGGTTTTCCCATCAAGAAGTTTTCAGTAACAGTACGTGTTAGGTCGGTTGTGTCATGGTTTTGAAATTGCCAAAAGCAATCAATTAAGGCTGCAGTCTTTTAAAAATTCACCCGCGGCAAATTATTAGGGCATCTTTGTATGCTTTTTTTGAACAAAATTATGAAACAACTTGAAATATTATTATAGCACATATTTAACCATAGTATGTGTAGTAGCTAGTTATTTTTTTTAAGTCAATTTGGGTGTATTATGTTTGGTAAATCAAGCGTTAAACATAGCTCTTTCGTGGCAACCTCATTTGGACTTATGTTAATGGCATAATATAACGAATTTACAAATCTTACGAATGGAAACTTAGCGCAACATTATCATCTTTGAAATGCATTCATGGCTAGTTCTAAATATGTTTCATTTTCTTATTTCAGAAGTCACAATTTCATCAAAATTCTTAACATTTGGTTCTTATTAAATGTTTTTTTTTCACAATAACTAAGCATCGTACACATATGATGCGCAAAACTGGACATCTTTTAATTCATGAATCCCCAAGCGACCACCGGTGGCCGCGCATCTATTGTCTTACTATTGTGTCTCTAATTGACGGTAGGTATCTGAAGGGTTAAAATCAATATTTTTGATAAATTATGGTGATTTGGATTTTAACTTTTTTATCATTTGCTTTATTGAAGTTTTATCATCAAAATAATCTAATTATGATGTAACTCGGCTAAGATGCTATAATATTTGGATAAATAGTATGTAGTTTCCGTTTTATAACTAGATGGCGTTGGCGTCGAGTTAGATCGCGCTATGGGAACACTTTTTGGGAATAAAGACAGGAGCGCGCTTTCCTATAACCCATTTATTAATTACATCGAACACGGAGACATTGGCACCATATCTGAGGTGTGTGCACACTGTCACGCGCTTAAGTGGAAGGGAGAGATCTGGAACGCCTCGAATCGTCTCGCACCTCACGTTGTATTCCCGTCCCCGGGCTCTTAGAATTCGACATCAGACGTTTTAGATCTTCGAGACTTTAATTACTCTCCCCTAATCTCACTTTAAACTAGGCTATGTTCGTCTCCATGGTCCCAACTACCTCTGTACCAAAATTCATCAATATCGGTTATGCCATTTAGGCGTGAAGACGTAACAAACAAACAAACAAACTCACTTTCGCTGTTATGATATTAGTAAGGATTAGACTGTCTCCTGTCTGTGACGTAATGACATGACATAATTTATTTATTTATTTAATTTTAATCACAACGGTTAAACCAATTACAGTAACTAAACAAAAAAGTATAAGTTAAAATTATATACAACATGCGCATCAATCCCTCTCACAGTACTTCAGACATACCAATAAAATCATCTTCCATTCATCCGCAAACAGATCGCTTGTTGGATAAGAATCCAAGAGATCATTTAGTGCAGCCAAAGTGCGAGGTATTGGAGACTGAGCACGGGCAACAGTGCGACACTGAGGCACAGCAAAGGGCTCGCGGACGGCGAGCCATGTCCGATCGTCCGGTAATGGACCGAGTCCAAGACGTCGACGGCGCGCACTGTTCCCGCGCGCCTCAAGGAGTTGTCAGCAGCAGGAGGGGCCCAGTTGGGTCGAAGCCTACTGGGGACAGGGTTGTCCGAAAGGGAGCTCGTGCCCCGGTATGAAGGCTAGAAGGAACGGGATGGGGTTTTTAGCCAGTAAGAGTCTGACACTATCTCCCGTTCCACCCAAGAGCGGGTCTTGTTATACGATGATTTTCCCCATCGCAAAAAAAAGGCACAGCAAACATTCTGTGCTTCTTGCCGCGACAGTAATTGTCCGGGACAAAGAAGCGTGCCAGCACAGTAAGTAAGCCAGGCGCGTCAACAGTGCCACGGAGGGTCTTGCAGGCTATGATGAGCTGATCTCGCGCTCGTCTTACCTCTAGAAAGTTATATCCGAGGCAAGCCAAAAGAAATTTTGTCGGATAGAGGTATGGGTAATAGCCGTGTATCCGCTTCTACAGGAACCTAAGAACTTTGGTGCGGGGTCACCTGTATCACCTGTATGACACAGGTGATTGAGGTGACAATATTGTTACGTACGTGGGTAACTAAATGCCGATTTACCAATAAAGAACTTTATTTACCACAAACAATAAGTAATTAGTCCAGTCAACAATAATCCAAATCACAGTTAGCACTAGAGTTCCGTTATACTATCGCCTCGGTCGTTAGATAAAATCACTTCGCACACTTAGGTAGATCGCTCTCGTTCGCAGTCGAAATCAAAACTGACTCACTTCCGTTCTTGGCTCGTATTTATACGCGGAGCAAAGAAAATTCTAGATACTGACGTCTCAGGATAGATCCAGAACAATAGAGTCGCGACGCGGGGCCATAAATCAATTTTACTACTTTGTCCTTCGCGAGTCACTCACGCGAATTTCGACTCTATTGTTAATGGCGGAAAGTACCATTTCCCTTATCCACCTACAGATACCTACAGAATATATACCTACTAAATAGTAGGTACAACGAGTACTTATGTTGGAATGTTCCAGATCTTGCCAGGCTAGGTAGGCTAGGTAGGTACTTTGGTTCTAGAGCTTTCGAACAGCAATGCGTTTTAATTATTCGTTGCCACTCTTTATTTTGTCGGAGATATGACGTGTTGAAATTTAACGGCGTAACAATATATATGTATTGTACTAATCTAATACCCTATTAATTCTCTGTATTTTCCCTAAGTGTTGTTCAAAATGATACGTGTGTACTAAGGGCAATATTTCAAACGTCAACATCAAAATTTTAAACGTCACTTAACGAATGACGTACATACTACCTGTCATACATCTCTTGACAACTACCCACAAGGAAGATTTTAAATAATTACCTTCATAAACTATGTGGTTATTAGTTTCTATCCTAATTAAGTTAAACAGGAAAACCGACACTTTAGTAACTCATTATCACAGAGTACTTGCTGATTATTTTTGGTCTACATTTGACTTAGGTATATTCTAGTTATGAATCAATTGCATAAATACAAATAAAACCACATGAATCGGAAACCTCAAAACGTAACGTAAATCGTACCTAGTTTAACGTCATTTTACGATTATTGAGCCTTTTTGGGAAGAACCTCGTGAGTGACAATAATTCGGTTTTTACAGGTACCTACTTACGAGAGCAGTGGTTGCCGAGTGGTAATAGCTCCGACTTACGAGTTGTAGGTTGCGGGTTCAAACCCTGCCAGGTGCGTTACTTTGTGTAATTTATTTCATTACCACTGCTCTCAAAAATGGCGAAGGAAAACATCGTGAGGAAACCGGAATGTCCTAGAACCAAAGATTCAAAGACATGTGACATTCACAAACCCGCACTGGGCCCGCGTGGTGGATTACGGCCCATTCCCTCTCCTAGAGAGGAGGCCTGAGTCCCAGCAGTGGGAACATTAAAAAGGCTGATGATGATGATGATGACCTACGGGTTTTCTCACCCCTAATTAATATCTTCCTACAAGTGTAGAATGTTTGTCATTGCATCCATGGCGGAATTCCAATCGAGGTGTTAAGGAACCGAGTGCTGCCGTGAAAAATTTTCACGTGTATCAAACGACGTTTTTCACCACACTTTTTTTTTTAGCTGTTAAGTACTGTCCCACAGCTGGACAAAGGCCTCCCCCAAGTCCTTCCAGACTTATCTCCCGCGCCATCTCGAACCAGTTTCTATGATACGTGTCCAGATCGTCAATACACTTGCAAAGATATAAAATAAATAAACGACGCGCGACTTGTGGGGGTCGCTTAGTAATCAATAGGAAATTCCGTTTTTTTTTTACGGTGGGCAAAAATCATCTTATGACAACCCCCGCTCTTGGGTGGAGCGGGAGATAGTGTCAGACTCTTACTGACTAAAAACTCACCCCATTCCTTCTAGCCTCTGAAATTCTGATCTTATGGAACCGCAGTCAAGCCTCCTTATCATCAACTGTTAGACATATGCCTCCCTCAAGCGCCGCCACAACGACCGGTCCTGTGCGTCACGCATCCATCGGATCCCCGCGACTCTGACCAGGTCATCGGTCCACCTTATTGGCCTTCCAACGCTGCCTTATCATCTCAGTTTTACATAATAGACCAATAGACCCTGATGAGGAAAATGAGAGTGCAATGACACATTACCACTAGCACGATCATTGCCAAGCCTACGTCAGATTACAGTGCTACACAACACGATATTATGGCATAATATTATATTACTAGCGACCCGCCCCGGCTTCGCTCGGGTGCAATATTATTCATATAAACCTTCCTCTTGAATCACTCTATCGGGGGATGAGCTGCTCGCGTCCGTAGGATATACTTGAGTTCTGACCACCCTACACGTGTCCCCTGGGTAGTGCTAAACGAGCAGTAAACGCGGTGGTAGGCCAAAGCATCGGCTGTCGGCTTTTAAGTTACCACCCACCAATCAAAGCCATGCCGCCAAGCGATCCGTCGTGTTCCGGCATGATGACTGGTGAAGCCGTACGGTGGAAGTTGGGTCTGAGCAGTTGTGTTGCGATGTTGACCGGGTATGATGCACCAGCTGTTGTTGCGTCGGACGTTTGATCATGGAGGGTAGCGGGATCCGAAGCACGGTGCTCCGCTGGCCGACCGCAGGTAGTTGGGGGCCCAAGTAGTGTGCCAGCCACACATGAAAGGCTGCCCCGCCAACTGCGAAAAATCCCGGGGTGGCCCCATCGTGCCGGTTGGCGACCGGGAGAGAGGACCCGATGGCGATCCCTGGGGGGGTTCGGGCGTCCCCGCAGTCTCCAGATCAACCCTCCACTGGCGCGGCAACTCTGGTTGTGTTGTCGGGTCTAGCGTCGCATCATCTCGCTCAACTGCCATCTTCCACCAACCCTATTCACTCCAATAAAAAAAAAATCTAATGAAAGTTAAAAAGAGAAGCAAGTGTCAACAGCGGATGCACGTCCTCTCATTCAAAGTGCACCTCTCAAACATTAGAGGACTGCACTCCAATCTCGATGCGGTCCACCACCATCTAGAGACTGACAAGCCACACTTGCTTTTCTTGACGGAGACGCAGATTAGATGTCCGTCAGATGCGGCGTACCTCAACTACCCGGGATACTCATTGGAGCATCATTTCCTGCAGCGTGCCGGGGTCTGTGTGTACGTCCGTAACGACATCTGCTGTCAGCGTCTCCGTCACCTAGAGGACGCAACACTTTCCATGCTATGGCTGTTGGTGGACACTGGCATGGATAAAATTATCTATGCCTGTGTCTACCGATCGCACAGCGGTGATCAGGAGACGACTCGAATGTTTTTCCACCTCAGTGAGGCCGCCGATAAGGCTCTGCATCGGCACCCTGATGCGCAGCTCGTCGCTCTGGGGGACTTTAACGCCTGTCACCAGGACTGGCTTTTCCCTTACCAGAAGACCGACCACGCTGGGAGAGAAGCACGAAACTTTGCGGTGTCGATGGGCCTTTCCCAGCTGGTGAAGCAAGCGACTAGGGTGCCTGATGTACCTGGTCATACTGCAAACTGTCTGGACCTTCTGCTGACCACCGACCCGGATAGATGTATCGTAACAGTTTCCTCACCACTTGGAACTTCGGATCACTGTCTGGTGAAGTCTGTATCGTCCTTCTCCCCTCTTGACTGCGACTCTCGTGGTGAACGGCGAATGTGGCGTTACAGGTCAGCAGATTGGGATGAGATGCGTCACTTTTTTGCGTCTTATCCTTGGCAGCGGGTCTGCTTCTCTTCTGAAAATCCGTCGATCTGTGCGGATGCTGTATCCGATGTGATACATCAAGCTATGGAGTATTTCATACCTTATAGTGATGTACCCATCGGAAGCTCAGCTCACCCATGGTTCAATGCTGATTGCGTTCAAGCTGAAGAGCATAAGCATTCGGCGTTTTTAACCTGGGTTGACGCTCGTGACCGCAAATCCCCGGATCTGAGCTCAAAGAAGAGAGCCTTTAACCGTGCTGCCAAGTCCTACAAAAAGGCACTAAAGAAGGCTCGCTTTGACCGCATTACCCATATTGGCACAAAGCTCTCTGCACAGCCATCCGGTAGTAGAGCGTTCTGGTCCCTTGCCAAATCGGTCGAAGCGAACTTCTGTCGGCCCACATTGCCTCCGCTGGTTAAACCTGACGGAACACTGGCTCATACGGCGAGAGAGAAAGCAGGTCTCTTTGCATCTCTCTTCGCCCATAATTCTCGTCTTGATACTGGCAGTGCTACTCCACCGACCCTACCTCACTGCGGCACTTCGATGCCCGAAGTTCGCATAAGGAACAAAGAAGTTCTGAGAGCACTGTGTCGTCTAGACGTGAACAAAGCTAGTGGACCAGATGGTATACCTGCGATTGTTCTCAAGGCTTGTGCGCCCGAGTTGTCTCCTGTATTGACGCGCTTGTATCGCCTCTCGTTTAGGACTGGGATAGTGCCCGAATCCTGGAAGCTTGCCAACGTGCAACCTGTGCCCAAAAAGGGCAGTCGTGCCGATCCTGCCAACTATCGGCCGATTTCGGTAACCTCCATACTCTGCAAGATTATGGAGCGTGTATTGAACTCGCGCCTCATGGCATACCTAGAACGTAACGATCTCCTCAGTGACCGGCAATACGGGTTTCGCCGCAATCGGTCTACTGGGGATCTACTAGCGTATGCCACCCACTTATGGGGCGAGGCCCTCGAGAAGAATGGGGAGGCGATTGCGGTCTCTTTGGACGTCTCGAAGGCCTTCGACAGGGTATGGCATGCTAGTCTCTTAAGTAAGCTTCCGGCATATGGCATATCCCCTGGTCTGATTAACTGGATAAAAGACTTCCTGAGAGAACGGTCTCTTCGTGTTGTTGTCGATGGATGCTCATCAGAGCCCATGTCGACTAATGCCGGAGTTCCTCAGGGGTCAGTTCTCTCTGCAACTCTTTTCCTGTTGCACATTAATGACCTGCTGATGCCCGGTATCTATGGGTATGCAGATGATAGCACAGTTGTAGAGAGATACCTGCCAGGTACTCGGACTAGTAAGGAACAAATCCGGTCCGAACGAGAGGCTATGGTAGAGCGTGTGAATATCTCACTTCAGGCAGTCTCCGAGTGGGGCGAAACCAATCTGGTGGGATTCAACGCCGCCAAAACACAGGCGTGTCTGTTCACCGCCAAAAGGAGCCCGTTCACCTCGGCTCCTACTTTTCAGAATGTAACATTGGATTGTACCGACCGCCTTCAGCTCTTGGGTGTTGAAATTTCCTCCGACCTCAATTTTGGGCGGTTCATTGAGTCCAAAGCCAAAGTTGCTGCTAGGAAACTAGGCGTTCTAGCAAAGGTCCGGCGGTACTTCACACCGGGACAGCTTTTAATGTTATACAAAGCACAGGTCCGATCGTGTGTGGAGTACTGCAGCCACATATGGGCTGGTGCTGCAAAGTGCCACCTGGCAGCTTTGGACTCGGTGGAAAGGCGTGCGAAGAGACTGATTGGTGATCCAGATATGGTTAAGTCCAATCTTCAAAGCCTTGAGCACAGGCGTAGGGTAGCCAGCCTTTCGGTGTTTTACAGGTTGCATTTTGGAGAGTGCGCGCAGGAATTGCATGACTTGATTCCGCCATCCCATTTCTACCACCGGACAAACCGACGTACGGCGAGTATCCACCCTTACGTTGTTGAAACCTCCACGGTCCGGACTAAGCGTTTCGCTTCGTCTTTTATACCGCGTACATCGAAGGACTGGAACAATTTGCCTGCTGCGGTCTTCCCGTCCGATTACAATCTGAGCGTCTTCAAGGCTAGAGTGAATAGGCTCTTAATAAACTAGTGCGTCTCACCATCAACGATTGCATCACCGCTTACCATCAGGTGGGATTGCAGTCAAGTACTAGTTTATATCAGATAAAAAAAAAAAAAAAAAAAAAATCTATTAAAAAAAAAACCGCATCAAAATCCGTTGCGTAGTTTTAAAGATTTAAGCGTACATAGGGATATAGGGACAGAAAAAGCGACTTTGTTTTATACTATGTAGTCATGTAGAGAGCAGTGGTGGCCGAGTGTTAACGGTCCCGACTTACGAGTTGTAGGTCGTGGGTCCATGGGCCATGGGCGCCAAGGCGCATTACTTTGTGTAATTTATTTCATCACCACTGCTCTCAAACAGGGTGAAGGAAAACATCGTGAGGAAATCGACATGTCCTAGGACCAAACATTTGAAGATACATTCAGTCAAAAAAGTATCGGGAATGGATGATTTGTTTATGGTTCCAAATTAAAATTTTTGTTTTTTTGTAGTTGTTAGATTGGCACAACTGTTTTCCATTTTGGCGCGGAGTTTGAGTTGCATCTGTTATTTATATTAAATACAGTGCTGGTTTTAGTAATATCATATATAGTGTGTATTGCGAATTTCATAATGGACAAAAATATCGAACAAAGAGTTTGTCTTAAATTTTGCATCGCCAATGGAATTTCGTGTTCGGAGTGACTGAAAATGTTACAGGAGGCTTACGGTGAATCGACTTTATCAAAAACTCGTGCTTATGAGTGGTTCAAAGCGTTCAAAAGCGGTCGAGATGTGATGGAAGATTTGCCTCGCTCTGGTAGGCCGTCAACGTCTGCAACTGAAGTTAACATCGCAAAAGTGAAGGAAATAGTGACTGAAAATCCCCATTCAACTCTGAGAGAGATAGCCGCCGAACTTTCTGTATCTCACGAGTCGATCCGTACCATTTTAACTAATCATTTGGGCATGAAACACGTTGCTGCTCGGCTAGTCCCAAAAGATCTGAATTTTCTCCAAAAACTCAATCGCATGAAAGTCGCTGAGGACATGCTAGAACGAGTTAGTTCGGACCCAACATTCATGAAACGCATTGTTACTGGTGACGAGACGTGGGTTTACGAGTTTGACATGTAAACTAGTCAACAAGCTTCGGAGTGGCGCCTTCCAACTAATTCGAAACCGAAAAAACCACGCCAAAGTCGATCAAAAGTCAAAGTCATGTTGACTGTTTTCTTTGACTATCGCGGTGTTGTGCACTCTGAATTCTTACCGGAAGGTCTAACGGTAAATAAAGAATATTATTTGAGCGTTATGCGGCGTTTAAGAGAGCAAATTCGACGAAAAAGGCCAGATTTGTGGAAAGGAAATTCTTGGATTTTGCACCACGACAATGCGCCTTCGCACAAGGCTATCATTGTGAACGAAGTTTTGACCAAACACTCAACAAATACCATCCAGCAACCACCATATTCACCAGATATGGCTCCTGCTGACTTTTTTCTTTTTCCTAAACTCAAATTACCACTTCGTGGCACCCGTTTTTAATCGATAGAAGACATAAAGGAGAATTCGCGGCGAGAACTGAACTCAATTCAGGAAGCAGCGTTTAAAAAATGTTTTGATGAATGGATTATTCGTTGGCGCAAGTGTATCGTTTCTAAAGGAGCATACTTTGAATGTGATAAAATAAATTTGGATGAATAACAGACATTTTGTGTATTATTGATCTTTTCCCGGTACTTTCTTGACAGAGTAGGTAGTATGTGACATTCACCAACTCGCACTGGGACCGCGTGGTGGATTGCGGCCCATTCGTTCTCCTAGAGAGAAGGCCTGAGTCCTAGTAGTGGGAACATTAAAAAGGCTGATGATGGTGATGATTATATTATATTATGTTTGTGGAATCGTGCTCATTTTCCTCTAGTTAAATCTGGGCGGCGAGCAATGGGTAGCTCGCCGTCCGACCGGTAACCGTCCGGGCCGAGCTCAAGTCGTCGACGCATACTGTTCCACGCGCGCCTCAAGAACATGTCAGCAGCTGTAGGGGCTGTAGGGCCCAACAGGGTCGAAGTCTACTGGGGTCATGAGTGATGCGAAAGAGAACTCTGGGGCTATGGAACGAAGGCAAAAAAGGATCAGGATTGGGTTTTTAGTCAGTCAAAGTCTGCCACACTGTTCCGCTCCGCCTAAGGGCAGGAGATATCGTTGGATGATTTTCCCATCTATAAAAAAACTTAGGTAGCTAAAATCTTCTTCTTTCAGCCCTCGGCTCCATAACACCCTCGCCTACAGCTCGTGCGAATTCCGACTCGGTCGCAATGACAAACTTTCTGAATTTGTATCAAAATGTCCATACATATACAGTCCATAGTATGAACATTTCGGATTCTCAACTGCAATCTTCCTGCCCTTGTCCCGTTTTATTTGGGGTAACACGTTTTCTTCTTCCATTCTGTCCTGTCACTCGTCACGCTATTACTAACTCCTTTTTCTTTCATATCACTTCTCACACTATCCATCCATATGGATGGATTGATTGGATTCTCAACTGCAATGGTTTACAAAAAAAACAGTTCGAACAATCGCAATTAAGAGAACCCAGGCCCTTAAATTCTGACTCAGCGTCCTAACCATCGATTGATCTAAATTCATAGTGTTAGTTCGTCTAAAGTCGGCAAGCAAGGCGGAAACTGCCGAACGAAAACGCCTCTGATTGGCTGGCAATGACTTCATAGCGGTCATTCATTTCAGTATGCTGAACTACAGAAGATATACCTACTCGTAGTGTGAGGACAAGCGTTCGTCACTCGGACGGAATTCAGATCAGTGTCATCCATGTCATCGGACAAAACACTTCAAGAGACAAGTTTGTTGTTATTATTGTAAAATAATACGATTTTACACTTCATTTCGTATTTATTTAGTGGAATCTTTAGTCTTTTTTAGTGCTGTGTTCATTGGAGGTTGCGTTTTTTAACTGGTATGTTTCTATTGTGTTTTTCTTTTCGTTTTGTTTTTTTTTTATAAAAAATCTTGATCTCGTGAAATATTAATTAACATGTATTGTACCTGGTCTACTGATTTCTCGCGCTTACCTACTGCTATACTTACGCATCATCGTGCTTAATTATTTGATACTAGCTCTTGTCCGCGGCTTCGCCCGCATGCATAAAATATCTCCGGAATACAGCAACTTTCGGTGAAAAAAAATTCGCAATCAGACTAGTACTTTCAGGGATTACCTTCTACAAAACAAACTTTACCTCTATATAATATTAGTGTAGATTAATGTACTTACACGAAATCGTTTTTATAATCTTTATAAAAAAACAAGAATTCTGTTTAATTCATGAATCCCCAAGCGACACCCGGTGGCCGGGCATCTATTGTCTTACTATTGTGTCTCTAATTGACGGTATCTGAAGGGTTAAGCGCCTTATTATTTTTTTTTGATGTGAGAAATTATCAAGTAACGCTCTCTGTTCTGAATGGAGTAAGGGGAAATGACAGACTTTTACTGACTAAAACCCAGTTGCCCTTTGCGTTCCGGGGCTGCAGTAACTCTGTCGCACAAGCCCTTAAACAATTTTAATTTTTAATTAGCATTTGCCAGCGGCTTGGCCCGCGTGAAAATAGATCTCTCCATACAAACTTCGGACTCCTGTTGCACTTCCTTAGGAAGAAAATTTTGGGAAATCCTTTCTTAGTACCTACTCGTCTACGTCATAAAAGGAAGCCTTGTGCAAAATTTCACGGTCATAGTTTCGGCTGTGCGTTGATATGTCAGTCAGTCAGTTTCTCCTTTTAAACATATTGATGATTTTTAGAAAACTCAATTGTAGGTTAAGCTCGGCTGTGTAAATCAGCTGTTCTATTTCTATTATTTGTAAAAGCTATTTACAATAAAGGATACGAGTATGTACATTATTAGTTTTATTATATGCGAAACCAGAAACACGTGTCCAGTATTTTTATGTAAAGAATCTATGTAGGTACAGAATTTCATACCTGTATAATGAAAAATGACAAAGTTATAAGATTGGTATGTTTTTTTTTTTTTTTTCTTTCGACGGGGAAAATCATCATTGACGAAACCCGCTCTTGGGTGGAGCGGGAGACAGTGTCAGAGTCTTACTGACTAAAAACCCCGCGCCGTTCCTTCTAGCTTTCATACCGGGGCTCTAGTTTCCTTTCGGATAGCCCCGACCCCGGTAGGCTTCGACCCAGATGGGCCCCTTCTTAAGATTGGTATGTGACCTGGTTCCGCACCAATACATGGTCACTGGGCTATCCGGGCGACTGAGACGTCGACGCGCGCCTCTAAGAGTTGTCAGCAACAGGAGGGGCCCAGCTGGGTCGAAGCCTACTGGGGCCAGGGTTATCCGAAAGGAAACTCGAGCCCCGGTATGAAGAGGCTAGAAGGAACGCGGTGGGTTTTTAGTCAGTGAGAGTCTGACACTATCTCCCACTCCACCCAAGAGCGGGGATTGTCAGTAGATGATTTTGCCCACCGTAAAAAAAAAAACACTACAAGAGGCCATTCACCTTGTAGCCAGCCAGGGTTACTTGGAATTGCAAGTCAAGGTCTCTTTTCAATTTGAACATGAGCAGTAGCGAGAGTGATTCATGCCACGTGGGCTCGATGACACAATTGATTGATTGTGGAAATATTGGTTCCTATTATTAGGACCGATGATATTATTAAACAAACTGTTTCACAATGTACTCTTAAACATGTCTTAATTTGGACATTGTATCATGAATATTACGCATGCCAAAAAATCCAAAAACTGGGCAAGTGCGAATTGGACTCGCGCGCTGAGGGTTCTGTGCAAACTACAATTCCCGAATGGAGTCTCGAAGATTTTTCCGATTTTTTTTTTGTGACTTTGGTAACCAAATTAACTGTTTTAAGATTTACTTCTATACCTGTGCTATAAGACCTTGCTTTGTGCCAAATTTCAAGATTCTGGGTCAACTAAAAGTACCCTATGAAGAAAAAAAAAAAGAAATCGATCTTTGAGAGTATCAAAATATACGTTTTTTTTTGACGTAACAACAAATTTACAGATTTCAGGTTTTTTGTACCTATATTAGTGCTATAGGACCTTGCTTCATGCCAATGTCCTTTTAGGATTCTGATTCCCAAGAGAACGTCGATATGTCTATACTAATATTATAAAGAGGTAAAATTTGTAAGTTTGTAAGTTTGTAAGTTTGTATGTAGGGGGTAATCTCTGGAACTAATAATCCAATTCTAAAATTTTTTTAACTGGCAGAAAGCTACATTATTCCTGAGTGCTATAGGCTATAAATTGTTTCTATAGCATGTATATTAACCGAGCTATCACAACTTTTGTCTAGCAAGTCGGAAAAAAATACCTCATAAAACAGAATTATTTGCGTGCGCTGCCTAAACAGTTGCTTAAAATTAAAAACAATGTATGGCTACCTGGTTCGTCTTAATTATTTCTACAAAAAAGTCCGCGATACCATATCTCTATCTTTTATATTTTACCTTTTATACTTCTTTTATTGCATTAAAAATATTTTTTTCGGCATACTTACGTTTGGTTGATTATTTGAGCAACAAAATATTAATTCTTATGACAATAAATTATTTCAGTATCACAAGAACATTACACAGATAAGATTTGCCATTTACAGCATATCAATTGGTCATACAGTTTCGGAGATAATATAAAATTACTAAAACGCAAAATACCCCTAGCATAACTTTCATTGTGCAGACGTTTTACCTATTTTTTTTTATTTTTTTTTTATGGTGGGCAAAAATCATCTTATGACAACCCCCGCCCTTGGGTGGAGCGGGAGATAGTGTCAGGCTCTTACTGACTAAAAACTCACCCCGTTCCTTCTAGCCTTCAAATCAGGGCACGAGTTCCCTTCGGATAACCCTGGACCCGGTAGGTTTCGACCCAGCTGGGCCTCTGCTGTTGCTGACAACTTCTTGAGGCGCGCGGGAACAGTGCGCGCCGTCGACGTCTTGGGCTCGGTCCATTACCGGACGATCGAACAGCAAGCTACCCATGGCTCGCCGTCCGCGAGCCCGCGTCTACGGTGGCCGGAAATCGGGATCGGAATCCCGGCGGCGGCGGCGGGGGCGCCGTTGCCTGATGCGGTCTGCCTCCTCCTTTTCTAGCATTACTGCTTCGCAGAAGGAGGCGACCGCCTGCCATTCCTCCTCGCTAAGGACCATCGCCTCGACCAGAGCCCGGCGTGAGAGGTCTCCGCCGCCGATCGCCCCCACGAGGGCACGGCGATGGTCTGCCCAGGCAGGGCACACCTCGACTGTGTGCTCCACCGTGTCCTCCGGGCGTTCCGCACAGTGGTGACACTCGGGCGTCTCTTCCGCTTTAATTCGGTGCAGGAACCTCCCGAACTTGCCATGTCCGGTGAGGACCTGTGTCATGCGGAAGGTAAGGACGCCGTAAGGCCTTTCCAGCCACGCCTCAAAGAGGGGACTTACCGCCATAATTGTGGCGTTCCCAAACTTTTTACCTATTTGCCCATAGATGGCGTTCTGCAATTACGTAATTTTTCTGTATCGCGGTGTTAAGACTTTCTGTGGATTGATGACCCTCTCGAATTATTATGCCCACGTTGTCGTTAGTTAGAGTTCTTCTGTCAGTTGCTTATTGGTTTCGGTTGTTTCGTTTGTATGGTTGTTGTTGTTGATAGATACCTCATAATCGAAAATATCGTAATTTCGTTGTACGTTTGTTTTGTATGTTCGTAGTTTCGTACTTCGTTCTATCGTAATAATCGATACGAGTTATTCGATATTACGATTGTTTTGTTTTGTAAAGGCGGACGGTGTTCGAGTCGCTCT
The DNA here is from genome assembly GCA_949319445.1 of Mythimna lalbum. Lineage (NCBI taxonomy): Eukaryota > Metazoa > Arthropoda > Insecta > Lepidoptera > Noctuidae > Mythimna > Mythimna lalbum. Next base: position 4,337,777 of record OX439370.1, read on the forward strand.
CCCCTTTGTTCATAATTATTTTCAAGTCTGTGCGTAGTTTGTTAAGAGCATGTCTAAAAGGAAATCTCAACTGTCCCGGCAGACATCATAGACAAGAGCCGCTCGAGTACGCCGTACGGAAGAATCTGCCCCTGAAAATGAGCAGCGCCTCTCGAGAAATAGAGAATATGTTTCGCAAGCACGCGCTAGAGAATCTAGCTCCGAGCGCTCACAGCGCCTCGCTAGCCAAAATGTGAGGACGTCGCGGGCCCGTGCTCGAGAAACTAGCGCTGAACGTGCGCACCGTCTATCTGAGTTAAGGCAGCATGTCTCTGAGACAAGGGATAGGGAGACTAGCGCTAAGCGCTCGCAGCGGCTTGGTAGGCAAAATGTCATAACATCGCAGGCCCGTGCTCGGGAATCTAGCGCTGAACGTGCGCAGCGTCTATCTCATTTAAGGCAGCATGTCTCTGAAACAAGGGATAGGGAGACTAGCGCTGAGCGCTCGGAGCGGCTCGCTAGGCAAAATGTCATAACATCGCAGGCCCGTGCTCAGGAATCTAGCGCTGAACGTGCGCAGCGTCTAATCGAGTGTAATCTTATTTTAAAACAAGAAATTTTCCGCGGACGAAGTCGCGGGCAGAAGCTAGTTATATATATTTTTTCAATTTTTTTTTAACTCAGAAGTTTGATATTATGACAGCTTCAAGGGCCCGCAGGCTTAAGCATATGGTTTTAATTTCAACTCGATACCTCCACGCGTTCCCGAAATAAAGGGCCTTAATTGACAGACAGACAAAGTGATTCATAAGCGTTCCCTTTTTTCCTTTTGAAGTACGGAACCCTAAAATATACCTATCATCATCATCTCTCTAGCCTTTTACCAACTAGTTTGTTTGAGGTCGACGTCCAGTCTTACCGGATACTTTTACTTACTACGTCTGAATACTCGTATTTTACATGTAGCGATCTATCAGATTTCCACAACTCAGTTACTGGCCGATATTCTTTGGATAGACTGATGGTCAGACTTTCTGTCGTCTGACTACCTGTAACGACTGTCAAAGATCTACAGATGACCACTTGGTCCAACGGCTTTACGTGCTTACCGAGAAACGGGGTGTCAGTAATGTCCTAGATATAAACTTGAAAAGGCGATGAATTGAAAAGTTCACATGCCAGGCGGTTTTGAATCCGCAACCTCATGCATGAAAGGCGGGTGTCCTTAACCACTGAGTCCTCACGACATTTTTTTTTCGGAATCGATAAAACCAAATCGGCCTCCATACAAACGGTATATAATATCAGTATTAGGTAGTAGGTTTATAAACTGGTCCACCTAACATGTATAAATAGGAATCATCAATCGGCGTTGCGTCACCGGTACATGGTTGACATCCCACCCATACGCACAAAGCGTTTTGGGAACACATTTATTGTGCGTACAGCCAAGGAGTGGAATTCCCTGCCGGAGTCTGTGTTTCCTGATAGCTACAACTTGGGGGTCTTTAAGTCAAGAGTGAATAGGTTACTTCTAGGCAAGCGTGCTCCATCGTCGGCCACATCATCGCTTACCATCAGGTGAGATGGTGGTCAAACGCGAGACAATCAATAATAAAAAAAAATAAAAAAAAAAAAAAAAAAACATGACGTCATCACCACTAATGAAACCACCACAAAATCCTGAAACGTTAATCCAATCGACCAATTACTTATCTACGGGATAGACCCATGCGTAAATCCATTTTTATAACATTTTTAGGGTTTCGCGTACGTCAATTGGCAAAAACGTCGATAATTAGTCGGGAGACTTTATCTGATACAAACTAGTGCTTGACTGCGATCCCACCTGATGGTAAGCAGTGACGCAATCGTTGATGGTGAGGCGCACTAGTTTATTAAGAGCTGAAGAATGGGAACAAGGGAGGATAAAGAACAGATTCAGGCCTTCTACGCCAAAGAGCAATGAAAACATGAAATTCTAAGTCAAGATCGAAGTAAGCAAGTGTCTTCAAGGCTGGAGTGATATATAAGTAAACAAGTGCGCTTCACCACGGCCACCATCCCGTTGTATGCATTATCATCTAATTTACACATGCATGCAAAATTTCCGCTCAATCGGTAACTGGAAAGTGGATCAAATCAATTTGCCAGATTTGATTACAGACATAGAAACAAACGTTGGGACAGAAGACACTAAATAAAAGCTTCTAAAATACTTATCAAACGATAACAGACATAGCTATTGGAAGGTGGGCCCATTATTTGCATCCTCATATAAAACTAGTTTACATAGGTAGGTAAGATTATAGGGAACCCTGAGTGAGAGTTCGATTCGCACTCAACTTGATTTTACGTTTGCTGGAGCGATAAAACAAAAACCACTTCCGTTACTACATTATATTTTATTGGAAATAACGTAGAGGATAACCGTGAAATAAATATTTATTATGAAATATATACTAGTTAGGTAGCCTTCCAAATTCAAATTTTCGTTTAGTTTCTCAGTATCGGATAGTACCGGATAGTACCGGATAGTACCGGATAGTACCGGATAGTACCGGATAGTACAGTATCGAAATGAGAATTCATCAAACTAAAGTTTAAAACGATCTGGCCAGTTTAAGTAATATGAAGTGATCAATTTCTAAGATCTGCCCACGACATACCTACACGAGTAGGTATGTCGTGGGCAGATATCAAACATTAGTTTTAGTTTATGCGAACGAAACCCGAAACACGTCTGCAGGGGCCCAGCAGAGTTCTACTTGTGCTCGGTCCGGACCATCACCGGACGGTCGGACAACGAGCTACCTTTTACTCGCCGTCGGTGGCCGGATTTCAACGAAAAAAAGTTGTCAAGTCTAGACAGGTCAAGCCCTTTCTTGCAGATACGATAGGCCCAGCATCCCTGGGATATCCCTGACTATGGTATTGAGGAAAATATTGAAACATGATTAATAGCCGTCTGACCTTCGGGAGCACTACATTGAGTATTAATAGTTGGCCCTGATAAGACAAGACAACAAATCTATACTGTCTTTACATGCAACATTATTTTACAAGCTTTTATTTAGTTTCTCCTGCCCCGATGTTTGTCTGTCATCAAATCTTGTAAATTAAATTTGACCCACTTCCCGGTTACTGATTGAGCTGAAATTTTGCATGCATCTGTAAATCAGATGACAATGCAAAATTATTATGACAAGGAGCTGATCTGATGATGGAACCGGAAGGTGGCTTTAGGAACTTGGTAGTTAAACGACACAACAACATCGAGTTTGGGCTCGAATGATTCGTCTTGACGAATTTTAATTATATAGGTATACCGACCGAGCTATAAAGCTTGCTATGAAAAAAATGATTATCATTAAAAGCTTGTTTTTAGTATATAGTTTGTTCAGAATCAGTGAGCTGTGGTGGCCGAGTGGTAACGGCCCCGACTTACGAGTACGCGGGTTCAAACCCAGCCAGGCGCATTACTTTGGGTAAATTATTTCATCACTACTCTCAAAACGGTGAAGGAAAACATCGTGAGGAAACCAGCATATCCTAGAACCAAAAATTCAAAGACATGTGACATCTACCAACCCACATTGAGCTCGCGTGGTGGATTACGGCCTATATCCTCTCCTAGAAAGGAGGCCCGAGTCCCAGCAATTCCCACATTCCCACAGTTCCACAGTACAGACCTCTTTAACAGTTTTTTTCATTTGTTTCAGAACTAGCCCAACCGAAGGTTTCGTACGTGATCGCCGTGGCTACCGCAGCCGCTACAACATAGACTTATCAGACCAAGAACTTCAGTCTTCTCCTCTCTCGTGGAGAGGACTAATCAAGGGGATTATGGACGCAAAAATCAAGACAGAAGATAATAAAGAAGATGCTTATGATGGCGAATACTTATTTAAAGCCCCAGGAACTGAAGAGTAAGTATATTACTGTAGTATGTTGCTTGTAGAACGGAAAGTCGATGGGGTCGTAAGTTTCGTTGGAAGGCCTCCCAAGGCCTAGGCTGATGATTGGAGTATAATACATCATCATTTCAGCTGAAAGATGTCTACTGTTCGATGTGGGCTCCCTGAGTATCGCTACATCAACTGGTCTTACGCATCTTAAAACCGAAGACCACTAGTTTAGGTGGAGTGATGTCTTGGTGAAGACCTGGTGGTGGCACTTTACATTACTTGGGCGAAAATATAAAATTGGTTGTGATTATCCCAGATTCTGGGAACTGAAAAGGGGTTCAAAGTGAAAAGTGAACTGGTGGTGATGTGATGGTTAAAAAATATGTAAATGTACTTGATCTTGCAAATTGTGACACAAACTAGTCGATTAAAAAATAGTATGGTACGACTTTCTAGGATCGTGTCTCATAAAGAACTGAGGTAGGTATATTTTTTTCTAAACTAGCTTCTGCCCGCGAGTTCGTACGCGGATCCTGTTGCTCTTGCCAGCTACAACGGGGTCGTTAAAATCGAAGATCTAAAAGGTCTGATGTCGAATTCTAAGAGCCCGGGGTTGTGAAAACAACGTGATATGCGAGACGATTCGAGACGTTCCAGATCTCTCCCTTCCACTTACTCGCGTGACAGTGTGCACACACCTCAGACATGGTGCCAATGTGTCCGTGTTCGATGTAATTAAAAAAGGAAGACGCGCTCCTTTCTTTATTCCCAAAAAGTGTTTCAGAGATTGCATCACTTCTTACCATCAGGTGGGATCGCAGTCAAGCTTTAGTTTATATCAATCCTTACTTAATATTATTTGTTTGATTGTTACGTCTTCACGCCTAAATTCCAAAACTGATTTTGATGAAACTTGGTACACGGATAGACCATGTCCTGGAATAGGACATAGGATACCTTTTATCCCGGAAGTATTATCCCTTGGAATAATTTTCTGCCATCACGCTGGCGAAGCCGCTGGGAGCAGCTACTTAAAAATACAAAACTTGTCATCATCCAAAACCGCATTATGAAAAATGCTTCTATTTATTACTTGGTTCATGAAGTTTTACTATTTTATTGCAGCATGCTTTTACGTTCAATGAACAAAAAAGACTATAATGACACGGAGAATACCGGTCCAATTCGTCCTAAAGCAGAGGAGCCCGAAGAAGATTCTGATATACTCGCCGGACCTGATGCGATAACAACCCAGAGCTCAGATACAAATAACGGTGGAAAAAGAGCCGATGGATTTGCTGCAAAAGATGGTCTGATGAACGGCATATATGCCGTAAGTATCATTTACTCGTATTAACCATAGGACTTTGACCGCGACTTTGTTCGCGAAAATGTTTTTACAAATACTTGAACACACCTTGAACCGTATTTGAAACTAATGTAAAATAATAGTAATATTGATAGCCTTTGTTATTGAATTTGAATACAATTTGTAAAAAGTTTCAAGTTAATTAACCAAATAAATAATAATCCTCCATACAATCTTTAAAACATCCTAAATTCTTTTATAAGAGTTGTTCTGAACAATAAAACAACATATATCATAGAAAAGATGAATGAAGTTAGAAAGGAAATACTTTCCGATTTGTACTACAACGAGTGTCGCCGCTTGTCTCCCACCCTTTAACTCCACTACACCAAACCAACACGAACGCGCATTATGCAACTAACAGACGACACGCACTTAGATCGCAAGCTTGCTATTGGTAGTTGAACTTTGAGCATTGCCCTACTTTGTGGCCTGCCCCGCCCACAAGGTCATTCCTCTTTCATCTGTTCTGTGGCATATATTATATCATGCCTTTGATATTTTGTTACATTTATTTATTTATTTAAAGCTTTATGCACAGAGTTGTACAAAGGCGGACTTAATGCCTTAGGCATTATCTGCCAGTCGACCTTAGGGTGGTGCAGAAACATAATTATCATGGCAGGTGCAAATTCTTTTGGTTTTGTAGTTTATTCTTCCCTGTAGGCCATATACGCGACTGATGATAGGAGAAATATAATACAATATTTTATTTTCTTTAGGAGTCTCTCTATGAGTTATAATGAAAGATGCACTCGACTCCACTTGCTGCCCCTGGAAACTCGCAGAAATATATCCGGTATTCGTTTTCTAATGAAAATGGCACGCTCTATGATAGATTGCCCTGAATTATTGTCAAAGCTATCTCTGAATGTCCCCTCGGAACTGTCGGATTAGAAATCGTCTTCACGCTCCTCATTCACGCACAGTCTACCGTAGTAACTCTTACTTGATTCGCACAGCAAAAGCATTTAACAATTTAATAAAAAAACACACCTCAATTGATCTTTTTACAAGCAGCTTAGCATCCATAAATATTGTTATGTCTAAAGGCATTATTTTGTAATTGCATTACATTATTGTATTCTATATTATCTTGCTATCAAACTTTGTATATCTTCAATTACTTCTGTAACTGCAACTTCCCACAATACTCACACCTCCACATGTATGGGACATGTGGAGGTGTCATCTAACAAATTGTTTTTTTTTTTTTTCAGGATATCGATAATGACATCAATGTCGACAATACTGCAAGAATCACTGTTATCATACCTCTTTCATCAAAATTTTAAGAAAATGGCATGCATCCTTTGAATAGATAGATTTTGAGTCAAGAATCAAGGCCAAATATTTAGGAAATATTGTACTTATTTACGCTTATAAAAACAAAAGGATATTGTATAGCTTGTAATATATTGATGTATGGGTAAGAATTTAGAAAGGAGATGGATATTGTATCGATTTCTTATAGAATGTTCTATTTTTAATATACAAAGTTATTTGTAAAACACTGGCAGCTTCTTAGGACTATGTTACTAACTTCATATACAACAATTTACAAACAAAAATAAAAATTGAAATATTACGAAGTCTACGCGAAGAAAGCGATAGTACAATATCGGGGAGGAGTGGGGATGAGGTAGCGTGAGTACTTGATGCGCTTGCGTCACGTTATACAAAAGTAGGTAGGTATAGCAAAATACAGAGTTGAAATGTGGTACACAGAGCAACGTATTCTCGAAGGTTTGTTTTTGTAAATTAATTATGTTTTATAAAAGTCAGAGAACAAAACTTGTAGTTTATGATGTTAGTAATACAGTCCTGCAAGGTTGTCAGTGTTTTACAAATAATTCAGTATATTGCGAGTAGGTATTTGTTTTTAAATTGCTTGGTGGAACTATAGAATTCCTGATCCGACTCGTAGATACATTTCGTGATTTCTATGAAAATTATTTTTTAAAACATACTAGTCAATTTAGTTATTTAAGTTTTTATTCCATTTAGCAGGTATAAATTAATTTAGGTTAGTTACAAATTTTTTTGTACTTACGCCAAAATTACGCCAGTAACCCTACTATACTACTGGCGTAAGTTTTGTTGATTCTGATGAATTGATCTGTTTTATATTAATTAGGTATATTCGACATTTTCAGTATCTAATTTTGATAATGTTACTGAAGAACACACATAATGCAGTAATCTGTAAAGATTACTAAAAATAATTCGTAATATTTTCTAAAAAAGTCACAAATTTTATTATTGCAATATTTTTTTTCCTTTTGAAATATGATGTTAATCAGGCTCCATTTATTATTATTTTTTGTGTTAGTATTAAAATTAAATATTCCATGTGTGATCTATGACGTTATTTTGCGGGCAAAATACGTCATGCTGCTATTTTTTTTTGTGATAAGAATAAACGAATTTGTAAGTTATTTTATTTTAAAGGAAACCATTGTTTTTAATTTAGATGTTTTATGTATTATTTTAAGTAAGTACCTTATTTATACAAGACGTAAAAGTTTGAAAGTATTTTTCGTTAAATTAACGAATATAATTTTAATAAAAACTTTTTCATGATAAATGTTCAAAAATTTCTTTGTCTAAAATAAACTTTTGATTTTTGCGAAACGGTCATACATTTATTTATGCTCATATTCTGTACTTTAAATTAATGTTTTTTTTTTTAAGTTACTTTTAACCTGTTATGCAGATGTTATTATTTAATTTTTTTTTTTTTAAGGGATACCTATTTCTTTATTTCAAACCATAAGATAATTATTTCTAGAATTATTTAATTGTATAATATACTTGGTCAAAGTTCCTGCAATAGTAGTAATTAGAAATGTGCCGTTGCCGGCAATATTGCCGTAAAGTGGGAATACTGGTGGGAATATTGCCGGGAATATTGCCCCATGTATGAATATTGGTGGAAATATTGCCGCAACGGTACATCTTCAATAGTAATTATTAGTAATGTACCGTTAAAAAATTTGCTGTTATTATGACATTTTTTTTTCTATACAGCACTGGCACCTACATATGAAACGAAAATTCATTCACATTCAGAAATAGAAATACTGAAGTATTAATAAATGTCAAAGTCAATAGTAATATTTTTAAGAGATAAAGTTTGTTTTTATGATTTTCTTTGTTTGTAGAGGTAAACTCTGTAAATGCTGGTCCGATTGCTAAAATTAATTCACCGATAAAAGAAAGAAAGAAAGAAAACTATTTTATTTGGCATACACACTCGATAAAAAGCTGCTTTATTCCTGAGTGACATATAAATTTTATGTACACTGGTGAAAAGCTAGTAAAATATTATTTATAAATTCCTTTGTGCTGTCAGTAAGATTTATTGTATGTATTGTATTGTTATACAAAGAATCTAAAGTAAGATGAGATTAAAAATGACGAAATCTGGAAAATATATCCTTGCACACGAAAACTGATTTTTATTTCACTTCGTATTTTTATTTTTTTTGATAGGCCCGTTGGTCTATGTGCTCTGACTGCTATGCTTGAGGGCGTGGGTTCGATTCCCGCCCAGGACAAATTTTTATGTGACGAGCATGATCATTTGTTTCGTGTCTGGGTGTAATTTATCTATAATATGTATGTATTTAGAAATATTATATGTATGTTTATCAGTTGTCTAGTACTCATTACACAAGCTCTGCTTAGCTTGAGACTAGACGGCGTTGTGTGATAGATTATTATTGCCCCCTTTTTTTGGGCAACTTCATCCAATGACAACCCCCGCTCTTGCGTGGAGAGGGAGATAGTGTCAGACTCTTACTGACTAAAAACTCACCCCGTTCCTTCTAGCCTCTTCATACCGGGGCTCGAGCTTCTCTTCAGATAACCCTGGCCCCAGTAGTCTTCGACCCAGCTGGGTCTGCTATTGCTGACAACTCCTTCATGCGCGCGAGAACAGTGCGCGCCATCGACGTCTTAGGCTTGGTCCGGACAGTTACCGGACGGTCGGACAGCGAGCTACCCATGGCGCGCCGTCCGCAAGCCCATTATTATTGGCCCCTCTAAATTTATAGGCCATTTCGACTTTTGCGGCTATAAGTAATGCCTATCAGAAGTAGACTTACCAATGCATTAATCAGTAAAAAGTTTTGAGTGTACTTTCTGGTAGGTAATTGTTTATTTTAGACCGTCAAAGTTTAAATGGTCAATAACTGTGTAGGGGCCGATAACTTCTTCTTCTTCCTGCCCTTATCCCGCTTTATTTGGGGTCGGCGCACCACGTTTTTTTCTCCCATTCTGTCCTGTCACGCTATCATCAACTCCCTTTTCTTTCATATGATTTCTCACACAATCCATCCATCTTTTCTTTGGCCTCCCTCTCCGACTCCATCCATCCACATTTAAGAGGGTCCTTCTCCACTCGCTTATCGTAAACATCGAAAATGGTTTAAAAGCTTGTTACTTCATTAAATGCAATCCAACGCGATGTTTGACGAAAAGGCAACGCAAAAAAAGAGAGATAACGCCTGGAAACTCTGTTAGTATTCGGTAATTCCGAGATTTACTCGAAAATTTCACAAAACTTGCTCCAGGAAATAGCTGTTTTTTTTAAACCCTTAAAAGTTTTTGGAAAATGTTGTCATCATTTAGAATCATAATAAAATTTGCAAGGTCTCTAGAGGATTACTTTTTTGACTTTTTTAATTTTTAGGCAAATTATGAAGTGTCAAAGTTCATACAAAATAGGACATTTTCAGAGGTTTTAACTGGATTAGTTTTACACAAATTTAGAAATTGGTTTCTTTAGAAACCTAGATAAGATCCACAAGATACTGTGTTTCCAAAATATCTAATGAAAAGTGTGTTATAACGTCAAAATCAGTTATGAGCGGTTGTATGAAAAACAGTGAAAATGTGAGTCATGATGCACCACCTTAAACTCATAACTTTATTAGTAATATGCGTTTCACCCTCCTTTTCACATGACCATACCAAGTCAAACTATTCCCTTTCAACTTTCCACTGACGCTACTTTCAAACTCCCCGTAATATACTCATTTCTCACTTTATCCATTCTCGTCACACCACACAGGGGTAGGTGTACACTTTTACACCACCATGTAGGGGCCGATAACTGTAGCGTTTATTTTTATGTCACCATTTTTTTTACCCATGTTTGCAAAATAAATATCTTATCTTATCTCATCTTGTCTTACCCTAAGCATCTATTTATTAATTGGTTCATAAAATAGATATTAAATTTTTGCCATTTTATTGCAGCGTGATTTTACGTTCAATGATCAAAAAAGAAGATGACGGTGAGTGCCTAAATATTCCATGTGAAGTGGAGAACACCGGCCCAATTTACTCTACTGGACAGGAACCACAGGGAAACGATATCTTAAATACAACTAATGGTGGAAAAAGAGCCGATGGGTTTGTTACAAAAGTCAAATATAGAGTTATGAACCACAGACATGCCGTAAGTTTCTTTTTTAGTTTTTTTTTTCATTTTTAATAACCATTTAGACGTATGGTATTTGTCAAACACTAACAACTATTTTGCTATACCTATCTACATATGTATGACGAGACGCAAGCGCATCAAGCACCCTCACCGCCCGAACCCTTCTCTCTCTCTCTCTCTCTCTCTCTCTTATTTGTACTATCGCTTGCTTCGCATAGACTTCGTAATGTTTGGAACATTCACAAAAGTCATAGAACAAAAGTTGTTGTTTATGATGAGTATCATATTTCTGAGAGGTGGCTAGTGTTTTATAAATAACCCTTTATAAAATTAGTGAAATTGAATGAGTGATTTTGGGTTATAGCAGGATTTTTACACAAAAATCGGTCGAGATCAGGACACGAGATTTTTATGAATCAGTTAACTAATAGATACAAATTTAAGAGATTAAATATAATGACCACCAAAAAATGCTTTGATACCCTTAGTTCTTTTACCAAAAAAAAACTTAACACCAGAAAAATAAAGTCTAAAATTACAATAATATTGCCTATTTTAGTCACAACTGCACTTCAAATTATATTCAAACACCAAATATAGTAAAGATCACCAAATCTTAGCGAGCAAATTAATGCATTATTTCTGACTAAATACGGTTAAAGATATTTATTTCTCAAAAGAATTTCACATTCACTTACAGAGAAAAAAAAACATATTATGTAGTAAACAATGTGACATACCAGCAGGCGTAGATAAAGAAACAAAAAAAAAAACAAATTTTTGTGCCTATCTTAAAATCAACATTTTAACACTTAATTTCAAAAATAACATAATTAAATCGTTTTATAACTAGTCAAACCAAAAGGCAAACCACACACAAAAAAAATTAGTAAATGAGGGTAGGTGCAATTTTATTATTGATGCGTGTTTACTAAGCCCTACGACACAGTGCAGAGCATAAGCGACTAAAGAGTTTCAATACGAAAAACGAAAACAATTCCATTGAATTGTTTAGTTTCGTTATATATAATGAACCACTGTGATTGCCATAAAATGTAGGCTTATTACCAAATAAAGTATTATGATGCCATATTAAGTTATGTCTCCAGCTTGCAATCCCCTCCCACTGCACCGCAAGCGCCGCGCTTCTGATAATTTTTGATACTTTTAAAGATCAAAGTTTATAGGGTACTTCCCGTTGACTCAGAATCCTGAAATTTGGCACAAAGCAAGGTCTTATAGCATGTATAGTAATAAATCTGAAAACAATAAATTTAATTTAATAAAACAAAACAAAAATTGCAATTCGGAAAAAAAATCGAGACTCCATTCGGGGATTGTAGTTTGCACGGAACCCTCAGTGCGCGTGTCCGACTCGTCCTTGCCCAGTTTTTGTTGGTAGTAGAGTCAATTCGCTTAAATAGGATAGCAAGATGTAAAAACTTTGGTTAGAACTTTACTTTAAAATGCTGTTTTAATTTTGGTGATCATTTACTATTTTTGGTTTGCAAATAAATTATTTGGAGTCATTTTGCTTAAACAGAATAGCGAGATATTAAAGCTTTGGTTAGAATTTTACTTAAAAATGCTGTTTTAATGTTGGTGATCATTTACTATTTTTGGGTTGATTACGATTTATTTGGATTCATTTTGCTTAAATAGGTTAGGGAAATGCTAAAACTTTGGTTATAATTTTACATTAAAATGCGGGTTTAATTTTGGTGATCATTTACTATTCTTGTCTGTAATATTTTACTATATCTCGTGGTATGTTAAATATAAGCCCATATTTAAAGACTTATGTCCAACACGCCTTTGATATTTTTATTAAGGATTTTGATTTTCCCTGTTCGTAGGCCGTACCACGGAGTATATATTTACTCCGTGAGCCGTACCGAATATGTATATGACGCGACTGCTGACCGGGAAACACAGCGTAGGAAGGCCTCCTACAAGGTGGACTGATGACCTGGTGAAGGTTGCGGGAATCGGATAGATGCGGGACGCACAGGACGTTCATTGTGGCGACGCTTGGGAGAGGCCTATGTCCAACAGTGGACGTCTATCGGCTGAAATGATGATGATGATGATGTAGGCCATACAGGTACGCCTCAGCGTGATGAAAGGTGAAATATAAATAATACAATTATATATATTTTTTTCAGAATAAGAAAAATGAAATCAATGCTCACAACACTGCGATAATCACTATTGTCCTACCAATTTCAAGAAAATTTTAAGAAAATGGCATGCATCCTTTGATTAGATAAACTTCGAGTCAAGACCTACACCAAATATTTAGGATATTATTTAAATTGTAGTACTTATTTACGCTTATAAAACAAAATTATATTGTATAGCTTGTCGTATATTGATGTGTGGGTAAGAATTTAGAAACAGGATGGATGTTGTAGATCAATTTGCGATTTTTATAGACTGTACTGTTTTGGATATATTGGCTCTCGTAGTTATTTTTTACACTTTTTTTTTATTACAGTGCATTTGCAATTTCATTTCACATCTTTAACGTTGCTTACAACACGTTTTAAATTCAGAAACTATTTTGGATATTATTTTTCAAAAATGTTTTTGTATGTTACGTAGTTATGGTTTTATTTCCTGTTTAATTATTATATTTCTAGGGTTGGAAGTGCTTGTTACTGGCTGCTCCCAGCGGCTTCGCCCGCGTGATAGCAGAAAATTATCCCAAGGGAACATACTTCCGGGATAAAAAGTATCCTATGTCCTATTCCAGGACATGGTCTATCCGTGTACCAAGTTTCATCAAAATCGGTTTCGCCATTTAGGCGTGAAGACGTAACAAACAAACAAACTCACTTTCGCTTTTATAATATTATTAAGGATTTCTGGGGTTGGAAGTACTTGTAAATTTGAACCACATTTGCTATGAGACTAACTCTGAAATATAAAAAAAATATGCTGTTGACTAAATTTGAAGTATATACGCAAAGAACAGAGTGCGTCCTCATTGAACTGATTTTGAGAAAAACAAATTTAAAGTTTAGAAAGTTTAAATATTTTTTATTGAGATTTAAGTTTGTAAGGACATAGTTTTTGCAGGAATGAATGGAGTATTTGTAGAAATTGGTAATTAAAAATGAAATTACATTATATTAAGACGTTATACAGAAAGAACGGAAAATGTCAATTAGTGAGACCCGATACCAGCATAGAATAAAAAAATACAATATTTCTGACATGTCATTTCCTGCTCTTTGCCTGTACCCATTATGTACGAGTTGTTCCCATAGTGAGCATGTTTATATTTGTAGGATTTCCTGTAAGATATTCCCGTAAAAGTTAAAAAAAAAATTCTTTCTCATGCCACCACTTCTGACCCTGCCTCCGACTCCGATTCCGACTCCGATTCCGATTCCGATAAATCAAATTTAAAAACTCCGACTCCGACTTCGGTTCCGATACATCCCTGGTCTCGACGCAGAAACCCATTCTGTATATTATGTAATGTATGTATTTCTTTTTACTGTTTTTTTACTATAATTATTCAGTTATGTAACTTATAATAAGAAAAACAAGTGAAGAATTCAGGTGGACAGCTAGAATTATATATAGAATACATGATCTGATTATTATTATTGCACTGTTCGTCGTTTTTACTAGTCAATTTAGTTTTTTTAAGTTTTTATTCCTTTTGGTATAAATTAATTTAGGTTAGAGTTATTTTTTATTTTATTTATGACTGGGGTTTTATTTATGGATGTGTAATTTTATTGACCCTGATAAAATGATTTGTGTTTTATATTAATTAAATTCGACATTTTTAGTATCTAATTTTGATATTACTGAAAAATACGCATAAAGTACTCTGTAAAGATTAGTGTCTAGAGAAAAAATCCATAATCATTTTACATAGCCTGGTGATTTTTCAAAACGAAACCACAAATTATTGAAATATTTTTTTGTGCAATAAAATGTTGACCAGGCTCGATTATTTTTGTGTTAATATTAAAATAAAACATTCCTTTTTGTGATTTCTGGCGTAATTTTCGTGCGAATGACGTCATGAAGCCATTTTTTTTTGTGATAAGAATACCAACGAATTTGTAAGTTATTTAATTTTTTAGGGAAACTATTGTTTTAAATTTAGATGTATTGTGTATTAACCGCAACCTATTTATTTTTTATCCAGTGTAAACCTTATCATAAATGGTCGTAAAAGTTTAAAAGTTTTTTTTTCTTTTATTGACGATTACAATTTTAATAAAAACTTTTTTCATTATAAATGTTCGAAAACATTGTTTCTAATATGATATGTTTTTTCTGGAAAATAAACTTGTTTGTTTACTTTTGAGTTTTGCGAAATAGTCATGCATTTACCTATGCTCTTGCTCTGTACTTTAAATGTATTTTTTTTTGTTACGGTTTTGATCTGTTTTTATGATATTATTTAATGGTATAATATTCTTGGTCCAAGTTCCTGCAATAGTAGAAGTTATTGTTAATGTACTAATTCATACATAGAAATATACAAAGTGATCCGACTGATTGACCTTTAATTATTTTTTTACTATACAGCGTTATGTATGTAGTATGTTTTTTTTTTATTTTTTCATACTAAATTGTACAGTATTTTCTTTAATGTATCCTAATTGTACTGTTTTTAAATTTAAATGTATGTAAGAGGTGGAAATACACGTTTTTCTTTCTTACTTACTTATACATATGAAAGGAAAATTAATTCATACTCAGAATAATAATATTCCACAACTATCACACAACGCCGTCTAGTCCCAAGTTAAGCAGAGCTTGTGTTATGGGTACTAGACAACTGATAAACATACTTATATATTTCTAAATACATACATATTATAGATAAATTACACCCAGACACAGAACAAATGATCATGTTTATCACATAAACATTTGTCCCGGGTGGGAATCGAACCCACGACCTCCAGCATAGCAGACAGGGCCTCTAACCACTAGACCAACAGGCTAGTCAGAAGTAATACTTAATAAAAAGTCAAAGTCACGCCACGCCAATATATTATAGTAAATTATTTATTTGAACAGTGCAGTGCTGTGTAGTTATAGGTATAAATTAAGACAAAATACAGCTCTGAAAACGCTTTTATAAATTAATTTTAAAAATGTCTGCTATGTAACCTTTAGAGCCGCGTAGAAAATATAATATTACTAGCTTTCCGCCCGCGGCTTCGCCCGCGTGGACTACAGTTTATATCGCGCGGGCAGAGACCCGTGCTCAGCAGTGGAATTATAGGTAGCCTATGTGTTATTCCAGTGTCTCTTCTACCTACCTACCAAATTTGATCTAAATCCGTTCAGTAGTTTTTGCGTGAAACCGTAACAGACAGACAGAGTTACTTTCGCATTTATAATATTAAGTAGGGATTAGTAGGGATTTATAAAATCCTGTGTACTGTCAGTATCGTAGATTTGTTGTATGTATTGTATTGTTTCCAAGTTATTAAATGCAAAGAATCTAAAGAAAGATAAGCTAAAACAAATTACGATGTCTGGAAAATATATCTTTGCACACGAAAACTGATTTTTATTTCACTCCTTATTTGGTTAAATCTTTTATTATTATTTATTAACCTCTGCAACCTGAGGTCCTAGACCTTTGACTCTGTTGAAGGTGTACATTCAGTTACCTTAAATTAAAGGGTTTAACTGTAGCCTGTCAACAACTCTAGCTGCACCTAATAACTTAGCCCTTACCATATAGCAGCAATATACAACGTGTAACGTTAAATGCGCAAAACCTCAGACACCCCAAATGATTTTTAATTCGATTGACCTTATTATGTCAGAAAAAAAAAACCTTAATTTTTTTTTTAAGGTTTTATGAGCAGTGTTAGTTTGTTTAAAATTCATATTTGCATTGAAGTATAGAGCTTTTATTAACCCATGTATGAGAAAATTTTATTGGATTACCACTATTTGTGTTTGTTTATCTATTTCAGCGGGTTTGCGCACGTCATGACTTGACTTATTCATAAATAGACAGGTCGAAGTTTTTGAAAAAAAAATCAAAATCTAAATGTCTTAAGTCTTAAATATTTCCACTATCCAACCTAAAGTAGGTTGAAAGGTGGCACATAAAATTCTCAATCTGCCTTCGGGTTTTAGGTTGGAATATAGAAAGAAGTAAATTTTGCCGCCCCTCATTTTTTGCCGCTCTGGGCAAATGCTTGGCTTGCCCCCCCCTTAGATCGGGCCCTGGAACCTTGCGAAGACACCCGGACGACAGCCGTGAGGAGATTTGGAGTTCTTGCAAAATATGTTCACATGTATGAGTAATAGTTATATAATGTATTTATGTGAAACCACTGATGCACAGTTGAATAATTTTAGACAAATAACATTTGACAGATAACTAATGACGTCAATTTGGTTCACTGCGGTCACTAGCCTGCTGCGTCACCTGTTCCTATGCTCGTTTGTACAGAAGGCTTTGCGGTTTTCAAAATACAGCACATCGACTTTTTTTTGTCGATGGGGAAAATCATCTTATGACAAAACCCGCTCTTGGGTGGAGCGGGAGATAGTGTCAGACTCTTATTGACTAAAAACCCCACCCCGTTCCTTCTAGCCTTCATACCGCGGCTCGAGTTTATTTTCAGATAACCCTGGCCCCAGTAGGCTTCGACCCAGCTGGGCCCCTCCTGTTGCTGACAACTCCTTGAGGCGCGCGGGAACAGTGCACGCCGTCGACCTCTTGGCTCGGCCCGGACAGTTACCGGACGATCGGACAGCGAGCTACCCATGGCTCGCCGTCCGCTAGCATGGGCGCCGTTGCCTGATGCGGTCGGCCTCCTCCTTTGCTAGCATTACTGCTTCGCAGAAGAATGCGACTGCCTGCCACTCCTCCTTGCTCCGGACCATGGCCTCAACCAGGACCCGGCGCGAGAGGTCTCCACCGCCGATCGCCCCCACGAGAGCACGGCGGTGCTCCGCCCAAAAGCACATCCACTTGCTGTACGCGGTCCATTTGAGTAGAAATAAAATCATAAAATATTAATTAAATTAGACTAACTTTGTAGGTGTCATTTTTATACTGACAATAAAAAAAACTTTTTACAAAAAAAATATAACCGACTTCAATGATAAAAAACACTGAAAAGTATCAAATAACTTTAATTTTGGAAGTCGGTGTTTCTATAATAGTTTAGTCTCTTCGTTATTTAACACCGACTTCCAAAATTAAAGTTATTTGATACTTTTCAGTGTTTTTTATCATTGAAGTCGGTTATATTTTTTTTGTAAAAAGTTTTTTTTATTTTACACTTTTTAGTTATGGTACCACCACTAAAAAGTACCCCTCAGTCAAACTTAAATACCTTATAGTCAGAGCGCATCTCATAACGGTTCTAATAATCCCAAACACGGTTAGATTACATTAATTTACCTTTCGGCTTCATCATCAGATCAGTTCGATATATCCTCTCCCCCTCTTCTTTCAAACAGTAATTAGACTAGATGCTGGAGAGGGAAAGGATATATCGAACTGATCTGATGATGAAGCCGAAAGGTAAATCTTTCAATCAGTGATTAGACTAGATGCTGATAATCCCGGCTGTAGCATCAGGCCAGATTTATGTCAACATTGCAATGAATTTAAAATTTAGTCCTGTTTAAAATGAGCCCAAACACGACTACGGTGCTGTAATTTCAAGGTTTGTCTCCTGGCTTCAGCATCAGGTCTCTATGTACTTCGGTGTTCTTTATTAGCAGTACGTTTATCCACACATCGAGCCGTTTTCAATGAGCCTAAACTCGATATATCTGCTGTTTGTTGTCGAGGACTTAGGTACTCTGCAGACTATCCTGACTGCAGCATCAGGTCATGACTTGATGATCATGAGACCAAATGTGGCAAATGCCCTATCAAACATCAAAACAATTTACTAAAACAGTCCTTGCCTGTTCGAGTAACTTCTTACTGTTAAGGAGTTGTACCTTCCATCATCAGCCCAGCTACCTGAGATGGTGACGACCATACGCAAACACACAAGATACTTCATAAAATATGCGAAAATCAATAAGTGAGCCTATAAAATTTGAAGGTTGCCCTCGATTTCTCCAAGATCCCATCATCAGATCCTAATTTGGTGATAATGGGACCACCTCTGAACTATCTACTTTCGAACAAAAAAAGAATTTTGAAAATCCGTCCACATTTGGCGGAGTATTCGACGAACAAACATACAAAAAAAAAAAAAAAAAAAAAAAACATACAAACAGCCGAACGTAGTACCTCCTCCTTTTTGGGAAGTCGGTAAAAAACTCAGTCGTGTTCCTTTTTTTAGGTGGAAAATCATCTAATGACTTCTCTCGCACTAGGGTGGAGCATAAAACCTACCGCTCCGCCCTGTCTGACTTTTACTGACTAAAATCCACACTTATGTTCCTTCTTTGTTTTGTGTTCCAGGACTCCGAGTTTCACTTTAGGAAGCGAACCCATGGCTCCAGTAGATAGGCTTCGGCCCTGCTGGGCGTGGAAAATTACGCACCGGGCTCGGTCCGGACGGTTTCCGGACGGTAAACTACCTTTGCTAGTGTGAGTGACTGGAAATTGGGGTCGAGATCCTTCGCAGAAAAAGGCGTCCGCTTGCCTCTCTTCCTCGCTCCGAACCATGGCAGAGCTCGGCGCGAGATGTCTTTGCCGATGATCTCCCCTACGAGGACATGACGGAGCTCTGCCTAAGCGGGGCACACCTCTACCGTATGCTCCACCAATGTAATAAACATTTGAAATCAGAAGTTTTTTTTTACCGTATCTAGAGCCTGTCTAAAAAGCCAAACTACTTGATTAATTATCAGGGCAAAATTAAATCTGATGTAGTCAACACTGGTTCAATAATCAAAGTTGATTAAGAGATCTTGATCATAGTTTACTAATAGAAGACCCTTATAAAAAGTAGGTATCGCATAAAAGTATTTTTTTAATGATTAAATATTACACAAAATTCCCAAGTCGTTTGACTTTTTAGACAGATTATACTTTAGATGTAGCATATATTTATTATATTTGACTGGCCTGTTGGTCTAGTGGCTAGTGACCCTGACTGCTACGCCGGAGGTCGTGGGTTCGATTCCCACCCAAGACAAATGTTTGTGTGATGAGCATGATCATTTGTTCTGTGTCTAGGAGTAATTTATCTATAATATATATGTTTTTACAAATAAGTATTGTGATATATAAATATGTTTATCATTTGTCTGGTACTCATAACACAAGCTCTACTTAGCTTGGGACTACACGGCGTTGTGTAATAGTTATCGAATATTATATTATAGGTATTAAATATTTAACATCGTGCAACAGTATTATCCTGATTGAATTAGGTCATAGGTCATATGGACAGGAATTTTATGTAAGTTTGTTAATTAAAACTGTGAATCCCATGTTATCATCAGGCTGCGGTCAATAGGTAATATATACCAATTCACCATAACCGCAGAATACGAAATATGTCATATATAATATAACCCAGTTTGTGTCAATGACTAAGGGAAAATAGTTCTACATATTCAATGACTTCTAAATGCAATCAGTTTTTAAAAGCTTTTATTTAGTTTCACCTGTCCCGATGTTTGTCTGTCATCAAACCTTGTAAATTAAATTTGAACTCATCATTCATCATCATTTCAGCCGACAGACGTCCACTGTTGGACATAGGCCTTCCCCAAGTGTCGCCACAATGATCGATCCTTTGCGTCCCACATACATCGGATTCCCGCAACCTTCACCAGGTCATCGGTCCATCTTGTAGGAGGCCTTTCGCTGCGTCTTCCAGTACGCGGTCGCCACTCCAGAACCTTTCACTAAAACGAAACAAAATTAAATTCTCACAAGAAAAAAAAGTGACTATTTTACATTTACAAAAAAATCTTTGTAAATTTATAATTAAACTTACTTAAAATTAAGAAATAAGTCTTTAAAATTTAATTTTTATGTTTACCTGTGCATTTAACATAGCATTTTAGTCAAATTATTATGTAATTATATCAAATAGCAATAAATCCATCAAGGGAAACGTTCGTATACTCATTAACATAACATAACACCCTTCAACAAAACTTTGTAACTTACTCTTGGCTCAACAGTGAAAATGTTATGTCTGTTAAGTATTTAACAGGAATATAACATTTTCATTGCTGAGCATTACAACTCCAACATTGTGATCGAGCTAGAATTTGCCCAAGCCGTAGGCGAGGGTGTTATGGAGCCGAGTGCTGCTATGACATGATATTTTTCAATACACTTGCGATGAAATGCATAAACGGGGTTTGACCGGCGACAAAGGCTATATTTTATATATGCGAACGAAGCTGCGGGCAAAAGCTAGTGTAGGAAAAAAAATGTGGGAACTTGACACGAGGAAGCTGAGAGGTATGAAGGTACGAAGAGGGGCCCCGCAACGGCATTTAGCGGTCGGTATCTTATCTTATTAATGGGCCGAGAAACAACTCGGACACTTCGACCCATATGGATCTTTTGTGGTCCCCTAGATAGATTACTCCACCCCAACCTCGCTGAAAATCTCCTTCATAAGCTTCACAACGCGATGCGGGGATAAGAGCCTGTAATCCTCTGGTCTTGGATATCCTACCCCTAGAAAACTCATTCGCTTATTAGCCATAGCGATCGGTAAGTATAGGCACAACAGTTATGAAATTCCATGTGGATCTTGGAGGCGCAGGGGGTCTTTTGTTTCGGTTCGTTCGACGCGTTCGGCACGGTTAGTAGTAGCGTTCTGATTTACACCGATTTTTAGGTGTTGTAATTTGTATCTTGATTTTTTTTTAATCGGTTTTATTATTTATGTTTTATTTAAAATGATTTAATCCACCATATAAAGCTGTAGATTCTCAAATACTATATTTAACAAAAATTTATTAAAAGTATTTTAACCAGCATTGATACATACCGGGGCTCGAGCTCCTTTTTGGATAACCCTGGCCCCAGTAGGTTTCGACCTAGCTGGGCCCTCCTGTTTTTGCTGACAACTCCTTGAGGCGCGCAGGGACAGTGCGCGCCGTCACCGTTTTGGGCTCGGTCCGGACAGTTACCGGACGACGGTCGGACAGCGAGCTACCCATGGCTCGCCGTCCGCTAGCCCGCGTACCCAGCATTGATGATAATAATCCTCGTCATTGATATAAAACTTAACTAATTTATAAGGGTGTATAAATAATTACTTGAAAACAGATTCAAAAATAAAAATCAAAAATATCAAATGAAAATTGTTTTTATTGTTTCTCATACATTAAACTATATTAGAGAGAGGTAATCACAGTAACAGTAAGTTTTGAAAAACACTTGTGTTGGGGCTCTCTCGCCATTTCCTTTGATGGCTATTTTTATAAAGTTATTTCCTTAAATTATTATTTGTAATTAATAAATAACATACAATAATTTATTAGTTAACTTACAATTTAATCTTTTTTTGGTTAAAATACTAATTTAAAATTACATATATATAATAATTAGAAATATATACATAATATTTTTTTGTTATAATTATTATATTTTTTTTATTTTTTTAGATGCATTTGCATGCATCAATAATATTACTTATTTCCATTTGGTTTATTTTTATTGAACTTTAAATAATGAACCTTTACAATTTTATTCTATTATTATCGTAGGTTACATTTGAAACTCCTACTTAGAGCTTTTTTTTTTTTCTCTCGACGGCGAAAATCATCATTGACGAAACCCGCTCTTGGGTGGAGCGGGAGACAGAGTCTTACTGACTAAAAACCCCGCGCCGTTCCTTCTAGCCTTCATACCGGGGCTCTAGTTTCCTTTCGGATAACCCCGACCCCGGTCCTACTTAGAGCTTAACACTAAAAAACATTACATTTTCGATTGAGGGTAGTTTACAATAATTAGGCAGAAATGTTGATTTTTAGAACATATTTAGGCTCTAAAAATCAAATCAAAGACATTTTACTCATACACAACTGTAACCAATTTAGTATATCAACATCATTATGTAATTCGGATTCAAGCGGAAGAGACGCCCGGGTGTCGCCACTGTGCGCAACGCCCGGAGGACACGGTGGAGCACACCGTCGAGGTGTGCCCTGCCTGGGCGGAGCATCGCCGTGCCCTCGTGGGGGCGATCGGCGGCGGAGATCTCTCGCGCCGGGCCCTGGTCGAGGCCATGGTCCGGAGCGAGGAGGAATGGCAGGCGGTCGCCTCCTTCTGCGAAGCAGTAATGCTTGCAAAGGAGGAGGCCGACCGCATCAGGCAACGGCGCCCTCGCCGCCGTCGCCGGGATTCCGATCCCGATTTCCGGCCACCGTAGACGCAGGCTCGCGGACGACGAGCTATGGGTAGCTCGCTGTCCGATCGTCCGGTAATGGACCGAGTCTAAGACGTCGACGGCGCGCACTGTTCCCGCGCGCCTCAAGGAGTTGTCAGCAGCAGGAGGGGCCCAGCTGGGTCGAAGCCTACTGGGGACAGGGTTGTCCGAAAGGGAGCTCGTGCCCCGGTATGAAGGCTAGAAGGAACGGCGCGGGGTTTTTAGTCAGTAAGAGTCTGACACTGTCTCCCGCTCCACCCAAGAGCGGGTTTCGTCAAAGATGATTTTCCCCGTCGAGAAAAAAAAAAAAAAAAAAAAACATCATTATGTAATTATTAATAATAATAATATAATAATATTCTACAACTATCACACAACGCCGTCTAGTTCCAAGCTAAGCAGAGCTTGTGTTATGGGTACTAGACAACTGATAAACATACTTATACATTTCTAAATACATACATATTATAGATAAATTACACCCAGACACAGAACAAATGATCATTCTCATCACATAAACATTTGTCCTGGGTGGGAATCGAACCCACGACCTCTGGCATAGCAGTCAGGGCCACTAACCACTAGACCAACAGGTCAGTCACTTATTTATTTATTTATTTAATGCTTTATGCACACAAAGTACAGAGGCGGACTTAATGCCTTAGGCATTACACATCAAGATTATTTTACAAAAGAAACCATATAATAAAAAACACACAATTGGCGGCCTTATCGCACCAGGCGATTTCTTCCAGCCTACTTTGAATGGACAGACAGATTGCCTGGACACAAAATGGGGTTGCACTTGGTGCAAATATAAATGCAAACAAAACTATGTATTTACATACAAGCATTTAATTGCATCCTGCTTAAAATCACTTTGATTTTATACATTTCAAAGATAAATATTTAAGGTGATTTTGAAGCAATATTTCAAGGCGTGAAAATCCCCATGAGAATATTTTTTTTAACTTAGTGTAAATTCATAAATGTACTTAACAGTTGATTTTTTAAATGTAAATTTAAGTTAAATTACTGTAAAGTCGGTCAAAAAAGTCAAATTGCTTCTGTAATCAAATCAAATAAATATTCTTGAAAGCTGATATTGTCAACACATATTGAACAATCAAGGTTGCAAAGAGATGATCATTTTACTAATACCTATAATCTTATAAAAAGTATTGTATGTAATTTAAATAACAGAATTTTTAGTTAGTTGTTTGACTTTTTGGACTAAACATATATTTTACCAATAACTTTAAGCAAGGGTTTATGGTGTACCACAGTCACAATCGTTTTAATTTAAACTTTTTTTTTATGACATGTACTAGTGCTTGACTACGATCCCACCTGATGGTAAGTAGTGATGCAATCGTTGATGATAAGGCGCACTAGATTCCTAAAAGTAAGAGCCTATTCCCTTTAAACTCAAATACACCTAAACTATAATCGGGCGGGAAAACCGCGGCAGGCAAATAATGTTCAATGCGTTGTTGAGGAAAATGTGAAAATTTTAAAACGTATGAATGAAGTAATGTTTTAATTACAAAATGAAGAGCATTGCATTTCATTGTTTATATTGAAGTAGGAAACTAAACTGTGTATGTAGCTTTACTTTAAAAAAAATCAATAGTATTGACTCGTAGTGTTTGCCGTATTGATGTCATTTTCGTTATTCTGAAAACAAAGGGAAAAATTAGTATGATTTATTATAATTTCTTCAACCTTATTATTTTCGATAAAATTAATTAATATAATATCATATCATATAATATCATATAGTACTAGACTCTTTTGTGTTCTGGAATGTATTCCTGCATTATTTTCTCAATTTCCTTCAGTCACATCTTATGACTGAACTCAGCAGAATTCCTATGTAACTCTCTTTACTTGCAAAAAAAAAAACTTATATTTTAATGCTATTTTAAAAGCTGTGTAAATTATAATGTTATAGCGACACTGGTATCTTAGGTATTTTTGGTGCTGTAGAGCTTTCACGCAGACGACGTCGCGGGCAGCAGCTAGTATCATATAATATCATATAGTACTAGACAACTGATAAACATACTTATATATTTCTAACTAAATACATACATATTATAGACACAGAACAAATGATCATGCTCATCACATAAACATTTGTTCTGGGTGGGAATTGAAACGACGAACTCCGGCATAGCAGTCAGCGCGACTACCCACTAGACCAACAGGCCAGTTATAGGTTATAGTTACTTACTTGGTGGCCGTTAGTTCGACGACTATTTTCAACTTTTGACTCATATTTTGCATCGGGGCCCGCAATTATTTCGCCATCACCATCTGTTGGCATTTCTTCGCCCTTGTGGTAAATTATGTATTGTAGGCTGCAATTAGAATTATATAACATTATTTTCACTTCACTCGTAACTTATTTAAGACTGTACAGTATGACTTTGATTAAGTGGGAATATATTTGGGGGCCACTTAAGTTCGGCGGAAAAAGAGGGCAGCACAAAAAAAACTTTTGAGCAAAAGAAAAAAAAAGGAAAAAAAATGTGATGAAGAATATCTTTTGAGAAAAAGAAAAAAAGGAAAAGTATCAAAACAGAAAAAGAAAACAAAAAATCTATAAATCTATTATTACAATAACTACTTTTCAGTTCTACTTGATATGTAGACGAGAAAATGAAAAAATTATGTACTTATGGTTTTTTTTTTTATTTTAAAGCTCCTTCAGTAAATAAAGGCTATTTTATTTTAATTTTATTTATTTTATATAACGAGAAAAGTGCGTATATATATACGAGTATAGCCGTAAGCAGATACGGCAGAGTACAAAGTTCAAAAGTTCAAATACGTTCGATAGAACAACGAAATCTTGAAGGTTTGTTTTTGGTAAATGTATCATGTTTTCTAAAAAGTTATAGAACAAAAGTGGTTGTTTATGATGTTAGTTACATAGTCGTGAGAGTTTGCTAGTGTTTTACAAATAACCCTGTATAAATAAATAGATTATAACGTACCTATCATCATTATTTGTGCATCCTGCCATTATTTGACCATCCTGTTTCTCCTCTATCGTCTTTGATACTCCGCACGGTATTTCGCATTGCTTTTCGCATTGTTGCTCGCACTGTATTTCGCATGGTTCGATTTTACTTGGCATTTTCGACTGAGAGGTAGTTCTAAATTATCCAAGTAATCTTCAGTAGGGGAAGTTCTAGAACAAAAGAAAAATAAATAAGCGGTCTGGAAAAATTGAAAGAACGTAAGAAACACGTTTTTTTTTAGCACACAGTCACATACAATGAAGAAATAAATGAATACAAAAAAAAAAACAACATGGTCACAAATTGCTGAATTTCGTGGCAGTGGACGAAGCATTCTAATGGCCGATGAGCTCGCAAATATAATTATTATTACTAGCTTCCGCCACCCCTATTTCATCCCCTTAGGGGGTGAAATTTTTAAAATCCGTTTTAGAGGATGTCTACAAATTTTCAGTTTGTAGTTTTTACAGTTTTTTTTTCGTGATTTATTTATTTAATTTAAATAGAACGGCCAAAGCCTATTACACTATTTAAACACACGTAGAACATACAAAAGACAAAACAAAATCAGTGAATGGTATTTCGCTTTAAACGAG
This sequence comes from Mythimna lalbum, assembly GCA_949319445.1. Taxonomy (NCBI): domain Eukaryota; kingdom Metazoa; phylum Arthropoda; class Insecta; order Lepidoptera; family Noctuidae; genus Mythimna; species Mythimna lalbum. The sequence continues at coordinate 4,364,433 of OX439370.1, forward strand.
TATACTGGCTATCTTTGATATCACAGAACAGAACAGAAGAATGATGATTCCTTTGTTCTGTGTTTGATAAATACGTGTGATAATACATGGATCCAATACATGATTCTGGATCCCCCCAGTGGTGGAATTTTGCGTCAGTTTTTTCTTATGAATTTTTTACGTTTTTTGATTAAATTAAACTGTACATAAACGTTGATTTAACATGTTTTGCGAAACAAATGAATGTATACATGTAGATGGATGGAGAGGGACAGGAAGGCCAAAGAACAGATGGACAGATTGTGTGAGGAGTGATATGAAGGAAAAGGGAGTGTGACAGGTGACAGGGCAGAATGGAAGAAAAAACGTGTGGCGCCGATCCCAAGTAATATGGGATAAGGACAGGAAGAGGAAGGATGAAACGTTTGTATGGAAAATCGCGACTTTTACGCTGATGAAACCCGTTGTAGGAGCTTATTTTCAGGCATCCAAACAATTAAATTACAACACAATATATCCCACAATAACAAAAATATAATGCTAGGAGCTAGCAATAAAAAAAAAAACAATTAGGATAGAAATACCTTGAATTTTTTTCTAGAAACCACGAAGAATCACTTCACTGGGGATATAGACGCAGCTTTAGCAGGTTTTAGTATTTCCAATGAATGGTACGTCAGGAGAGTCCAGCGTCCAAACGTGTACTGAGGATTCTAGATCAAGTGCCAGTCTTAAATACTACAGTTACGTTTTCCTTCTACGTCAGTACTGATACGGGATTACGTACCTAGTGACAGAAGTTATTGGGGAGAGGTGCCATGAAAGGGAAATTTTTGTTGTAATGGTTCCAGTGAAACGGCGCCCTCGCCGCCGCCGTCGGGAGTCCGATCCCGACTTCGGGCCACCGTAGACGCAGGCTTGCGGACGGTGAGCCATGGGTAGCTCGCTGTCCGACCGTCCGGTAAGTGTCCGGACCGAGCCCAAGACGTCGACGGCGCGCACTGTTCCCGCGCGCCTCAAGGAGTTGTCAGCAACAGGAGGGGCCCAGCTAAATCGAAGCCTACTAGGGCCAGGGTTATCCGAAAGGAAACTCGAGCCCTGGTATGAAGACACAAAACCATTTTTTTTTACATTGGGCAAAAATCATCTTATGACAACCCCCGCTCTTGGGTGCGCGCCGTCGACGTCATGGGCTCAGTCCGGACAGTTACCGGACGGTCGAACAGCAAGCCAAAAATCAAGGGTCAAAGTCTCTTTTAAAGTCCTTACAACAAACGTGTAATCCTCCTCCTTAGTCGTTCACTCTTGACTTGAGTGGTCGTGGTAGACGATGTAAAGTATAATATTTTGATCTAATTTCGGCCAGCGGCAGAAGTTTGACTTATCGCTTTCATGGCACCTCTCCCCTACAATAGGAATATCGTAAACCAGTTATGTGTACGATTATCCTGTAGACAAAATTAATGAACATAGGTATCGATAAGCTCGTGAAATTTTCAGTGAATTAATAATTGTGATGTAATAGATGACGATAACTGCCGTCAGTTTACAAAACGGAAAATGAACTCGTGTTTTGGGAATGCTAAAAAGGAAACCAGTGGTGAAAAACCACTAGTTGCTCGAATTTTGGTAATGCTAAAAGGAAACCAGTGGTGGATAACCACTAGTTTTTGTTTAGGTATTGTAGGTAAGGCTTTAGTCAGTTAAGGTGAGTATAGACTACAACATTTTCTGGAGCATTTCTGTGTAATGTAACGTTCTTACGTTATTGAAAGGTGACTGAGAGAAGAGAGTGAAATTTCACAGAATCAATTCGGTTTTATGACAGGTCGGGGTACAACGGATGCCATTTTTGCTATACGCCAGCTGTGCGAAAAATACAGAGGTGCGCATAAAAACTTGCACATGGTATTCATTGACCTCGAAAAGGCATACGACCGGGTACCTCGTGAGGTTCTGTGGTGGGCCCTTAAGAAGAAAGGTGTGCCTGGGAAGCATGTGCAGTTGATCCGAGCGATGTACAGACGGTGCAGTACCCAAGTCCGGTCTACAGTGGGCACTACTGGCAGCTTCAATGTGGCTGTCGGCTTACACCAAGGGTCGGCTCTCAGCCTTTACCTCTTCCTGATGATAATAGACGCTCTGAAGTCGAATATTCAGGAAGAGGCTCCTTGGTGTATGTTGTTGGCCGATGACATTGTGCTGGTTGCCGAGAGTGGCCTAGAGGTCCAGAACAGATTGGAGGTGTGGTGGCACAGACTGGAAAGTGTTGGCCTGAAATTGAGTAGACCCAAAACGGAGTACTTGTTCTGCGATTTCGGTGGTCTCTCCACTCCAGTGCCTTTAGCTCTTGCCGGAACGCCCATACCGATCTGTTCCGACTTTCGGTATCTCGGGTCGCTCGTCCAAGGGGATGGTGAGGTAGACTGGGACGTAACTCATCGGATCAACGCAGGATGGATGAAATGGCGACAGGTCACGGGAACAACTTGTGATCCACGGATGCCCCTAAGTTGAAGGGCAAAATCTACAAATCCGTGATAAGGCCTGTCATACTGTATGGATCAGAATGTTGGGCTGTGAAAAAGACGGATGAAAAAAGATTGCATGTAGCAGAGATGAGAATGTTGAGATGGATGTGTGGTGTGACCAGAATGGATAAAGTGAGAAATGAGGGGAAGTTTGAAAGTGGCGCCAGTGACTGAAAAGTTGAAAGGAAATCGTTTGTCGTGGTATGGTCATGTAAAGAGGAGAGATGAAACGCATGTTGCTAAAAGAGTTATGAATTTACATGTGGATGGATGGAGAGGAAGAGGGAGGCCAAAGAAAAGATGGATGGATGGTGTGAGAAGTGATATGAATGAAAAGGGAGTTATAGTGATAGCGTGACGAGCAACAGGACAGAATGGAAGAAAAAAAACGTGTTGCGCCGACCCCAAATAAAACGGGATAAGGGCAGGAAGATGATGTAACTTTCTTACGAATGGTACCATACAGGCAAAAGTTAAGTTTCCAAAGCATTTTCATGTTATGTAACATTCCTGCGAATGCTCGGCGTTATGTTACGGGTAAATGCTCACAGCGAGTGCTGAGCATTTACCAACATTTCGTTGTGCCTTGCGTTCATTCTTTTTTGAAATATCGGAACTACAAGTTGCGTGTGCTGCCTTTATCTTGATGAATTATATTAAAAGAGACGCGCATCGCCGGCACTCGTAGCTCAACGAAATGATACACCAATATGCTCGTTGGTTTGTAACAAAGAGGCGAGCGTGCTCGACGTTTAGTTCGTAAAAGGATGATACACTAGAACATATTATAAAGCGGCTCGTTGTTTTGTTACAAGTAAATGTTGTAGTTTATACTCACCTTAAAAGTCTGACACGCCCTCCCGTTGCGCCCTAGAGCGGGAGTGGTCATTGGATGATTTTATACCTCAAAAAAAAAAAAAATGGACAAAAGTTTGAACTACCAAAATCAAGGTGTGTTAAGATCCCTCTACGGGGCGCTGGTGTGGGCGCCGTCGCTGCCAAAGCGACCGGCGACCATACTGAACGCCTGCCAGAGGGTCATGGCAATACGGATGGTGCGGGGTTAACGCACGATCTCCCGCTAAGCGGCGAGCCTTCTGGCTGGCCTACCACCGTGGGATCTGGAGATGCAACGCCGGGGTGAAAGTCCACTGCCGTAACATGTCAAGGCATGGCGGACAGAGCTCCGGCGGGATCTCATGGTGAAATGGCAGCAACGACTATCGCAACCCAGTGCTGGGCACGCCACGATTATGGCGGTAAGTCCCTCTTTGAGGCGTGGCTGGAAAGACCTCACGGCGTCCTTACGTACCGCATGACGCGGGTCCTTCCGATTCCGATTTCCGGCCACCGTAGACGCGGGCTCGCGGACGGCGAGCCATGGGTAGCTCGCTGTCCAATCGTCCGATAATGGACCGAGTCCAAGACGTCGACGGCGCGCACTGTTCCCGCGCACCTTAACGAGTTGTCAGCAGCAGGAGGGGCCCAGCTGGGTCGAAGCCTATTGGGGACAGGGTTGTCCGAAAGGGAGCTTGTGCCTCGGTATGAAGGCTAGAAGGAACGGGATGGGGTTTTTAGTCAGTAAGAGTCTGACGCTATCTCCCGCTCCACCCAAGAGCGGAAAAAAGGTGTATTAAGATAAAGTTATGCTTAATGAAAGCTTCACCATTTTAACAGCAATAAAATCTTTCACGATCAGCAGTAGGTATGGTTTCAGCAAATGACGTTGTACGATTGACACTGGTGTTTCTTTATTAAAACATATGATTGCAGCGGAGGAAGAAGCCCAAGATACGATAGTGATTTTTTGTGACCTCTCAAAGGCTTTTGATTGTGTTAATCACGAAACCTTGCTTTTAAAGCTAGAATGTTATGGGCAAACTTGCACTCAACTTGGTGAAATCTTATTTAATTGACAGGCAACAGCAAGTTCCGATTACCAGTGTCAATTCTCCGGGTTTGAAAGTCAAAATGTGTGTGTAGCGACATCTATGACGCCACATAAGAACTATGAAGAAAATACGAAATCCTGCATCGCGCAATCAAAGTTCTCCGCGCGATTTGAACATATACGACAGCCCGACATCAACTATTGGGCAGTCGCCCACCAGACTAACACCCGTCTGGTCGGAGGATCCTCCCTTTCCAACGCAGGTATGTGGAACTTTACACTCTATTCCGCATACCTCCAAAGGTGTACCACAAGGCTCAATATTATCAAATCAAATCATCAAATCATCTTGATTGTGGATCATAAGTAATTGTACATAATACAGATGGTGTTTGTTAAATATTTTGCGAACAGCTATGTCCTACCTTTAGGGCGTACAATAAAATGTAAGAACATAATTATAGTGAACTAACTGCTCCCAGCGGCTTCGTCCGCGCGATAGCAGAAAATTATCCCAAGGTTACATACTTCCGAGATAAAAAGTATCCTATGTCCTGTTCCAGGACATGGTCTATCCGTGTACCAAGTTTCATCAAAATCGGTTTTGCCATTTAGGCGTGAAGACGTAACAAACAAACTCACTTTCGCTTTTATAATATTAGTAAGGATTTACATGCATGTCAACATTAATTAGAATACATTGCAAAATTATTAGATCTCTAAATATTAGTTGCAGTTATAAAATAAATAGTAGTCAAAAAGTTAGTAAGTAGTTCATCATGTATCGATACAAAATGCATCATGACTCAGGCAAATTGTATTTTAATAATGATTTATCGTCAAAGAAGTCTTTCATAGAATAGTAGCATTTATTTACGAATAACGAGCTAGCCCTCTGGTCACGCAAGGTGTCGAAATTTCCTTAAAAAGGAGACGCGCACTCGGACCAAATTCAAAATATTTATTTCAGATAAACATCCATTGTGTTAGTAATAGAACAACTTAACCTAGTCATCATCTTCCTGCCCTTATCCCGTTTTATTTGGGGTCGGCGCAACATGTTTTTTTCTTTCATTCTGTCCTGTCACTCTATCACTAACTCCTTTTTTATTCATATCACTTCTCACACAATCCATCCATCTTTTCTTTGGCCTCCCTCTCCCTCTCCATCCATCCACATGTAAATTCATAACTCTTTTAACAACATGCGTTTCATCTCTCCTCTTTACAACTTAACCTAGTGTTAGTATTTAATTAAATAATAATAAACAACCAATGAACCATTTTTCTTACAATGGTTCATTAGTTTAATTCGATAAGTGCGTCTGGACACTTATCCACCTTTGTAAGAGGGGGGAGTCCCACCTGTCTGAAACATATTAAATACTAGATAAAATAAATTGGAAAAAACAAGTCTACTATGTTTGTAACAAATTAAGCAAGTTCTCGTATACCCTTTACAGGCTAAGGAGAATTTCTAATTTACCAACTCTAATAACGGCATACCATGGTTACGTCAGCTCTAACCTTAGATATGGCTTGATATTTCATTTTTTATTAGGTCCTTTCCTCTTTTTAGTATACATACGTGCTACTCCAACTAATCACCATGCTTATTGCAACGATCTTCAATCTTCTTAAATTTTTGGAACTGCCGCTTCGAATCAATTTTTAATCTTTACCTCATCGAGACTTTCTACAATCTACAATTATCTTTCTGCAATTATTTGGACATCGAGTTTATACTTTCTTGGATCACTAAATCAGAAGAACTAAGAAAAGTAACGAAACTGCTATGGGAACTTCGAGAAGCAAAGAACAAGTAGTTATTGCACAATCTGCAGCTGGAAGCAACGACGCAAAAGCAACGGCGGAACATCTTCAGACGAACAACACCCTTCTGACCATCATATGCGCCTGTATGCTGTTAGCGGTACTCATCGGATTCTTTTGCCTATACAAGCGATGCCACATGAACTGGATGCAGAATCAAATGAGGATTGAAGCCCTGGAGCGAGTCCTGTCACGGTCGCCATGTGGTGTTCTGGTAGTTGTGGGTTTGAAGTAATGAAGAATACGTGTGTTTGGTTTCAAGGTTCCGTTTATTGTGTGTAAAATATGTAATAAGTAACAAACAGTAATGCTGAGAAAGCATTATAAATAAGGCTGCCTACATACATGAATGTCTACACATTACAAAAAAAGACGTGTGGCACTCGGAGACAGCCGCGGTAAAGCTATTGCATAGCATTTTTTATCAACTGCAATTAAATTGTGATTGAAGTTGACAAGTTGCCATGACAACCATTTAGTGGGGGTGTTAGGTTTTTTTCGTTACGGAATTTCTGGATTCGGTCTCCACGGTCAAGGCCCGCGATAGAAGCTATGCAATAGCTTAAAAAAAAAACAACCACATATTGTTTGCTGACGATACATCGTTTTAGTTTTCTATTTTGGCGGCTGAGTTGCCTGCGATTTGTGTTTTAGAACGAAGTATGACAAACTTATTCGTTTTTCCTCATCATCATTTCTGATTTAGAATTGGGTACTGACGGATATGGTTTATCGATATTGCATATTAACATTGTTATAATTGGGTTATTTATGGACTTATCCTGTAGATATACTCAATTAATACATTGGATGCAGTTCCTAAGTTATACAGCGATTTAATGAGTCATATTACCGCCTGATTTTGTTATCACGGTACAAGTATTTACAAGTATTGATGATGCCATCTAGACGATTTCGGCCACAGCGACCGCATTCTTTGGCCACTCATAGTTGTGCTCAGATCTGCTGCTCTTTTATGCGCCCTCATGTGGCTTGCATATCCAACCTTGGCCGAAAAACTCCGAGCACAAAGCGGACATGTCAGGAAACCATTAATGACATTATAAATTATAGCTGTTGGTGGTCTAGTTTTGAGTTCATCACGCTTCCGGTCCAATTCCAACCTCCTCTCATCTTCAAAGGCCTTCACACGACGTCTCCATTCAGGCCGATCTTGTGCCCGTTTCTCTCAAGTGGCGGGGTCAATTTTGCATCTCTTCATTTGCCTATTCTGAACATCCTTGAAACGTAGAAATTGTCCGCCATGATATCGTACAAGTATTAATTATACTTGAAAAAACATAGCTTGATCTCTGCGACATTTCGTCCCTTAGCTAACAACACCGCATAAGTCAATTTTACCAACTTTACAGGAGACGAAAAAAACTGTGCGGCGTTGATAGGCCGGCCGACATGCGCGCTGTCACTACTTTTCGAATTACGGCTTCGGATTGGCTGAAATCTATATCATATGACCAATGGTTAGACGTGCAATGAGCAGCTCCATCTAAAGACATTCAAATGTGAAAACCGCCAATTTTCAACTTGAGCGGTGTTGTAAGCTAAGGGACGATTTGTCAAACTGACATTCCTAGGGCTGTTATGCTTATCGACATACTTATCGATGCCATAATTATATGTCTTCTTCATCTTAGCGTTAATCCCAGTCGCATCCGAAGCTTTTTAGCTTGGAGTCTAGGGTCCGCTTTGCCAGTGTAACTGCTGATTTGGCTAAACTTCGATATTTTCCGAGACGAGATTGCCATCTGACCTCCACAACCCAAAGGTGATATCGAAGTTTTGCAGTAAGATCAATTGTTGGACTTTTGAGGGCTCCAACAACCCGTAACGACTGCCATTAGATGTTCGTATGGCAGCCGGGACCGACGGCTTAACGTGCTTTCCAAGGCACGACCAGGTCAGTGCAAAAACCCATATTCATGCATACAATTATTTGCACTGAGCGGGGATCGAACCCGCGACCTCCTGCGCAGCAGCCGTGTTCACTACCGCTTCGCCACGAAGGCTGTCTGCCATAATTATAAGTATATAATGGTTAATAAAATGAAACGAATATTTTGTTTTTGTTTCCCAAAGTTGTCGGAAGGAATGTAAGAATTTAGATTTTATTTACACACTATTGTAAAAATTTTATTTTTTTTAAATATACAATAAAATTAAATGATAAATAAATTTTGAATTAAGTTTTATACAAAATATCGATAGTTTATAGTCTGTGGTCACGATGATTCATCGCTCATCACTAATTAGCTCAGCATGCCCATCGTTTGTCTAGTCCGTACTGTTAAATTCAGAACTTTATAGGCGCGATTTTACTGACAGCTGTCCCAGAGATCAAGCTATCTTCTTTTAAGTGTAGGTAGTGGGATGTTATCAAAAGTGTGACTTTAAAAAGCTTTACTACGTCATCGGAGTTAGTATATTAATAAACTTTTGCTGTAGTTTTCACCCCTTCATTTATTTATTTATTAGCTGCTTCCAGCGGCTTCGCCCGCGTGATAGCAGAAAATTATCCCAAGGGAACATACTTCCGGGATAAAAAATGTCCTATTCCAGGACACGGTCTATCCGTGTACTAAGTTTCATAAAAATCGGTTTTGCCATATAGGCGTGAAGATGTAACAAACCAACTCACTTTCGCTTTTATAATATTAGTAAGGATTTATCGATCGTTTGCTGTACAGCTTAAAATGTAAACTGCACCAAAGCGTATACAACCTAATTTTTTGTCATCATTAGATTACAATAAATAGTAGGTAATCTAGTAATGGAACCGGAAGGTAGCTAGAGGGAATTTGGTAGTTAAACGACACAACCCCATCGAGTTTGGGCTCATATGATTCGTCTTGACGAGTATTAATTACCTACACAGGTATACCGAGCTATAAAACCTTGCTATGCAAATATTAAAAAAATATTTTATTAAAAGCTTGTTACAAGCTTTTATTTAGTTTCATTTGTCCCTATGTTTGTCTGTCATCAAATCTTGCAAATTTTTGGCCTACTTCCCGGTTACCGATTGAGCTTTTTTTTTTGTCGACGGGGAAAATCATCTTATGACAAAACCCGCTCTTGGGTGGAGTGGGAGATAGTGTCAGACTCTTACTGCTGGACCCAGCTGGGCCCCTCCTGTTGCTGACAACTCCTTGAAGGCTTGGGCGAGCTACCCATGGCTCGCCGTCCGCGAGCCCGCGTCTACGGTGGCCGGAAATAGGGATCGGCACGGCGATGCTCCGCCCAAAAGTACATACATGAGATTATCTTCTGTACCTATCTATTTTGTGTTATCGGCGCAGGCAAGTCTGCGGGTCGGTACCTATCGGTACAGGATAATTTTCCCGTGTGTTCTTATGCGCTCATTTATACAGAAACTGGTTTATACGCGTCGGTACCGACGCCTGGAACGAGTCATACGGGTTTAAGCATTGGCCAGGGCAGGCCGGTGCAGTATTTTACACGTACAGATTTACCTGTTTCTTTATGTGGTTTTACCGGTCTACTCCGAACTGTACCGACATCTCGATACCGACTAAAAACTATGCAAACAGGTTGGGCTACTCACTGATAGATTTTATGTCGTCGAATAGCATTGAGCAGATCAACCATGTCAGGAACTGTCACAACAGAACTCTGGACCTTATTTTGTGTAACTTTCACGGTGGATCTGTCAGTGTGTGTAAAGACCCGATGACGCTAGTTGATGTTCATCATCCTCCTCTTGAAATCATCACTAACAATAATTCACCCACACTATTAAAGGGTAAGAGGTCTCTCAAATATAACTACTGGAAGGCAAACTATTCGCTTGTCAATGAGAGGCTGAGGGGCATCGATTGGTGGTATTTGTTTTCGGGTCTGACGGATGTGGACTTGATGGTTGATGTGTTGTACGAACATTTGAATAGAATAGTTGATGAGTGTGTTCCTAGATATACCAAACGCAATAATAAGTTTCCTATCTGGTTTTCTAAATGTCTGATCAGACTACTCAATGAAAAAGAAAAATTAAGACTTCGTTTCAAAAAATACAAAAACCCTAGGGATAAACATGAATACCGTATATTGGAGGAACGTTCTAAAGAAATGATTAAAAAGTGCTACAGTTACTAATACTGAAAATAACATCAGACTTAATCCAAAGGCTTTTTGGTCATTTGTTAAGGCTAAAAAAGCCAAGTCAAATGACATTCCATCCGAAGTGCATTGGAACCAGAACGTTGCTACTTCTGAGGAAGATGTGGCTAAACTGTTTGCTTCACACTTTTTTTCTACTTTCGAACTTCCGGCTGGTGCTCTAGCTCCTCATTTTGAATCTGGCAACTACCCTCAGCTTGCTTTGGGAAGTTGTTACTTCACGGAGCGAGACGTACTTAAGGAATTGAAAAAACTAAACACTTGCAAAGGTCCGGGGCCTGACGGCATACCACCGCATTTCATAAAGCGATGTGCCAAACAGTTATCATTGCCGCTCAAACTATAAACGATTTTTGACACGTCTCTTGCGTCTTCCAAGTTCCCCACGCAGTGGAAAATTGCACACGTAGTACCAATATTTAAAAAGGGTGAGGCTAATGATGTCAAAAACTATCGACCTGTATCGCTTCTTTCAATTTTCTCGAAACTGTTCGAATCATTAGTCTGTCCCGTATTAACTTCGCTTTTGAACACAATTGGCTTCACAACAGGACGGTTTCTGTACCAATAAGTCTACTACCACTAACCTAGTCCACTACATTAATGATATATGCAGATCCGTGGACTCTGGTGTACAAGTAGATTCAATCTACACTGATTTCAGTAGTGCGTTCGATAAAGTGAACCATGTGCTTTTACTAAAAAAACTTGAGAGGTATGGTGTGCACGGTCAATTTCTACACTGGTTTAATTCATACCTATCGGAACGGCAGCAGAGAGTGGTTATAAAGGGGTATCAATCGCCACTTTATCATTCAACCTCTGGTGTACCACAGGGTTCTCATCTTGGTCCTATTCTCTTTTTGGTATTTGTGAACGATATCATACAGTCCATAAAAAATTCAAAATGCTCTATGTTCGCGGACGATCTAAAGATTTATAGAGAGATTGTAACTGGTGCCGACATCGCTTTGCTTCAGAAGGACTTGGGCGCGATTTATGAATGGTGTCACAGTAACATGATGACTCTCAATGCTAAAAAGTGTTATCATATAACTTTTACACGGAAAAAGTTAATTCAGCCCTCAGCATATCACTTAAACGGCACAACTCTTCAGAGAGTTGATTCCATTCGTGATTTAGGTGTCCATCTTGACAGCAAACTATCCTTTGTAAATCACTTTGACACCATTATAACCAAAGCGAATAAAATGTCCGGATTTGTCAAAAGAATTTGCAAGGACTTCCAGTCAACCAGTACTCTGAAGGTTCTCTACAACTCTCTAGTGAGGAGTATACTGGAGTATGCTTCTCCCGTATGGAATCCAACGTATCGTGTCCATATTGACAGAATAGAACGCATCCAGAAAAAGTTTACAAGATACCTGTGCTACAGATCACAGACCTGTGATCGCGAAGCTAATTATTCTGAAAGGCTCTGTCATTTTGGGATGAGCTCTTTGGAACATCGAAGAAGCTGCTCAGATTTAGTCTTGCTTTTTAAGATTGTTCGCAACTTGGCTAGCGTACCGGAGTTAGTTTCAGAAGTCGGTTTGATCGTGCCCCGACGTACCTATTACAGATCCAATTTCAACACGGAAACATTTGGATTGCCTAAAACTAGAACAAATCTTGGTCGTTCCGCTCCTTTATACAGGTTTCTAGGTAATTATAATAAGCTGAGCACACGTACTAATAACTTAGACATATATTCAAACACTTTGAATGAATTCAAACGATATTTACAAGCCAGCAACAACAGATCTTAATTTAATTACTGTTATTATATACGAGTATTACGACATTTAAAGTTTTATTTAATGTACATGGCCTAATTGTTATTTGTTTTTAGTTTGTTTTGAAATTTTATAATATTCTTGTGATTTCTTTTTCTATTTATAATGTATTTGATCTAAATTTATTGTTTTTTTTTTATATATAATTTATCTAGCTGACATTTCGATGTAATTTTTAATTTAATTTATTTTAATTTATTTCGATGTAATTTTTAATTAACAGAAATGAAGATATCCGCAGGAGAACCAAGGTTGCCGACATAGCCCGAAGAATCGCCAAACTTAAGTGGCAATGGGCAGGGCACATTGCTCGCAGAACAGATGGCCGTTGGGGCCGAAAGGTTCTGGAGTGGCGACCTCGTACTGGAAGACGCAGCGTCGGAAGGCCTCCTGCAAGGTGGACCGATGACCTGGTGAAGGTTGCGGGAAACCGATGGATGCGAGACGCGCAGGATCGATCATTGTGGCGACACTTAGGGGAGGCCTATGTCCAACAGTGGACGTCTGTCGGCTGAAATGATGATGATGAATTTTTAATTTAATTTATTTTAATTTATTCCAATGTAATTTAAAGCAACGATGTCTGGGAAAAAGTTGTGAAAAAATCAAAGTTCTCTAAGTTAATCAATTTTGTTCGAAAGTTTGGTATAAAGCAAGGTCTTATAGGAAAAGTAAGTATAGGAAAAAAACTGAAAACTGTAAATTTGATGTAACGTTGGAAAATGTGATTCGGAAAATCTTTGAGACTCCGTTCAGGAATGGAACTATTAATATCATGTATTTTTTTTTTATCTGATATAAACTAGTACTTGACTGCGATCCCAGCTGATGGTAAGCAGTGATGCAATCCTTGATGGTGAGGCGCACTAGTTTATTAAGAGCCTATTCACTCTAGCCTTGAAGACGCTCAAATCGTAATCGGACGGGAAGACCGCAGCAGGCAAATTGTTTCAGTCCTTCGATGTATAAGATGTATAAATTTATTTAGTTTATTTCTTCATCTTACATCTATCTTTACAGGTTTTTTTTTTAATCCCCAATGCGATAAATGCGCTTATCCTAACTTATAAACTAACATCTAAACCTAATTATAAATTATAAATAATGCATTTCTAGTGAATTCACCCAGAGTACAACAAAATAAGTCCGTCTCATTAGCTATCTGGTTAAGCGTGTGAATCGCGCGCGTAAGTGGCGCCTCCCTTAAAAGGTTGGTCCGGCCGCGCGGCTCGACCAGCAAGCGCGGTCGTCGTCGTCACCACAAGTACCTGTCGGGAACACACAGGCTCAGCTGTCCTAAAACGATTGGATTGTGAACCTTTGCTCTCAGTATTTTAAATATAAATGACGAATCGAAACGCTTAGTCCGGTATAGGTATAGTTAAAGGTACAACGAGCTGTTTTCCGCAACTGCACGACCAAGGCGTGTATTTTGAGTACGGGTGGGACCAATGTGTCATTCGATCCACCCCAGCTCCTCAAGGAAGGCCAGCAATGCCTTAATGTTACTGACCATTTCACGGAGGGTACCTGGGTGTCCGAAGTATTTTACCCATATAACTATAAGAGGTAAGACTTCAAGGAGTTGTCAGCAACAGCAGCCCTGTTGGGTCGAAGCCTAGAAGGAACAGGGTGGGTTTTTAGTCAGTAAGAGTCTGACACTATCTTCCCCCAAGATCGGGTTTTAAAAATTTTTTCCACCGAAAAAAAAAAGAGGTAAGACTACGGAACCATTTGTGCGCGTGTCCGACTCGCACTTGCCCAGTTTTTCGTTACGTAAGTAGATAGCAGGAAACAAACTACCAAGAAAATACGTCAAAATTATACAGTATTTTAATGAATAGCTTGGTAATATTTATGGTCAGATTAGGTACCTATACATTATATATTGTGCTAATTTCCGAGTAGGTACGTATGTACGTGTTTTGAATTTCTGGTGAAACGTATCGATACTAATATTATAAATGGGAAAGTGTGTGTGTCTGTTTGTCCGTCTTTCATCGACGAATTGTCGTGAATTTTTAAGAGATAGTTGAAGGGATGGAGAGTGACATAGGCTACTTTTTGTCCCTTTCTAACCTCCCACTTCCCTAAAATGGGGGAATTTTACGAATTTAACGCGAGCGAAGCCGCGGGCAGAAGCTATTTAATTAATAAAAGGCTTTTTTGTAATAATTAATATTTATTAAACAGAAAATTAAATTTTAACTTTAACATCGAATCTTAGTGAAGATGTAGCTTTCTACTTGTTAAAGAATTTTTGGAATTGTTCAAGTGGTTTTTAGGAGTGAAATCGTAACATACAAACACACCAACAAAAAGTAAGTAAGTAAAGTAAGTGTTTGTGTGTACATAAATAAATAAATAATAAATAAATAATTAGTAGGTATAGAAAAAACATGAAACAGACTTTAATCAGTCTTTTAAATAATCTACTAACACATTAGTTAGACTTCTTTACTGCTTTAATAAAATCCTTACTAATATTATAAAAGCGAAAGTGAAATTGTTTGTTTGTTTCGTCTTCACGCTTAAATGGCAAAACCGATTTTGATGAAACTTGGTACACGGATGGACCATGTCCTGGAATAGGACATAGGATACTTTTTATCCCGGAAGTATGTTCCCTTGGAATAAATTTCTGCTATCACGCGGGCGAAGCCGCTGGGGGCAGCTAGAAGGCTTATAAACAACTTTCAACATCAACAGGTGTCCCACAATATGTTTCTGACTTCTGTAGTAATGCCACCGTACAAGGAGGACCCTCACAGCATAGCATAGTCGGCCATAGAATGTTCCCACAGTTGGAACTCAGGCCTCCTCTCTAAGAGAGGGAATAAGATTGTAGCCTCAAATGTTGATGACTTCGGATCTTTTCCGGATAACCTCATTATGAATTTTATACTTCGAAGAAAACCCTATCTGTGTGAATTTAGTTTGCATCTTGTTAATGTAACAAGTTGATAGGTTTTTAAGGTATTAGATTATAATTATCAATCCTCTTGTTTCCGACGCTCATAATCCAATCATAAGTATTTCTTTTTTTTGCCTTCGTGACTTTTCAAAGGCTTTTGATTGTATTATTCACAATTGTATCGCAAAAACTATCCAAAAGGAAAGCAAAATTTTAGTTCTAATTGAATTGACAATAGGGTAGTTTCCTGGGTCAAAATAACTACATTTTATTTCGTCCGTGTTTTAGATTATAAAAAAATATTGGACACGTATTTTTTCTTTTTAAGATTAAGCAAAAAATAACAAAGATACAGCTCATCAAAGCTACGTGTGACGTCACCCCGTGCGAAAAAATGTAGCACGGCGTGACGTCACACGTAACTTCAATGGGCTATATCTTTGTCATTTTTTGTTAATGCAACTTTGTAATAGCAACTTCAAAAACCAGGACACGTGTTGTTGCAACTCGGCTTGTATAGGAGTTCTTCAGGGTTCAATTCTTGGACCTTACCTCATCCTGTCATCCCAAACGTACTGGTACTATGTTCACTAACAAAGTAAGTAATAGAGGTCATAGTATTAAGTAAAATATAGACAAGTTTTTGAACCAGATAGTTCTCTTCAGTTCTTGGAAAAAATGACTTTAAATCGAGAGATGAGGGAAAAAAGATTGAAGCACGTTAATAAAATAAACAAGTAAGTGAACTCATAAAAACGTATATTTATCACGACAGATCATATAATTGAACAAGTATAAAAATACACAGCTAACAATAGTTAATCTTTGGTTTGGATGCACAGCAAGAGAGACGAATATATCCAATCGTTTCCAAAAGCCACCAGGCACTGGTAGGCACCAGTTTTCAAAGAGCCGAAGGCTAGAACATAATGGTAACGGGGAGTCGACCAAATAGTATTTTCATTCCATGGACCTGGAAAACAAAACAGTCATTAATGTAAGCTAAACAAGGCGCCAGATAAACTTAAAATAAAAATAGACTTTTTCCTAATATCTACAATATATTAAAGGTACCCGAAAAATCATCAATGAACTGTTTTTTCAGGTAAAGGTTCTAGATAAATATCGATTCAAGACAGCTTTATATCTTTATAATTATAATAATATTTCACAACTATCACACAACGCCGTCTAGTCCCAAGCTAAGCAGAGCTTGTGTTATGAGTACTAGACAACTGATAAACATACTTATGTATTTCTAAATACAGACATATTATAGATAAATTACACCCAGACACAGAACAAATGATCATGCTCATCACATAAACATTTGTCCTGGGTGGAAATCGAACCCACGACCTCCGGCATAGCAGTCAGGGCCACTAACAAAAAATTAACAATGTCAATCAGGGTCAATGACCGTTATTTCACGTCTATTTGGCGCCTACCTGAGGGGGTAATCCTCAGCTTTCAAAGCAAGGATCAACAGTAATTTTCTGGGCTCATTTGTTCCATCATAGATCTTAGCCATCGATTTCCACCAAGCAAATTCGAAGTCTAAAACTTGCTGATACTAAAATTACGGTAGGCGTCTCTATGCAAACAGTCTCATTACTACCCTACTAGCATAATCAACCTTTTAATATTCCCACTGCTGGATATGATGAGCTTAAGACGTTATGCGAGCTCGCGGACGGCGAGCCATGGGTAGCTCGCTGTCCGACCGTCTGGTAATTGTCCGGATCGAGCCCAAGACGTCGACGGCGCGCACTGTTCCCACACGCCTCAATGAGTTGTCAGCAACAAGAGAGGCCTAGCTGGGTCGAAGCCTACTGGGGCCAGGGTTATCCGAAAGGAAACTCGAGCCCCAGTTTGAAGAGGCTAGACGAAACGGGGTGGGTTTTTAGTCAGTAAGAGTCTGACACTATCTCCCGCTCCACCCAAGAGCGGGGGTTGTCATAAGATGAATTTTACCCACCGTAAAAAAAAGCCTAAGACGTCATAGTAGGATGTAGAGCAGTAATGGTCGAGTGGTAACGGCCCCGACTTGCGGGTCGCGTTCAAACCTAACCAGGCGCATTACTTCGTGTAATTTATTTCATCACCACAGTTCTCAAAACGGTGAAGGAAAACATCGTGAGGAAACCCGCACTGAGCTGGCGTGGTAGATTACGGCCCATTCTCCTAGAGAGGAGGCCTGAGTCCCAGCAGTGGGAACATTATAAGGCTGTTTATGCTTATGCTCATGTAGGTTCTTTCTTACCGTTTGTACGTTTTCGTTTTTACGCTCTTTATTTGCTGAAGCCTTTTTGTAAGAACTCTCTCTTCTTGAGTTCTTCCAAAGAGAAGCTTCTTCACCTTCGACCTGTAGTTTGTACTTATAATAAATGGGTCCAGTTGGATCGGTTCTGGAATTGCAATGTTTTTTATTATTTAGTTTTCGTGAATCAGTTACAAAATGACAGCAGGTACATCCTTACTTAATATTATAAAAGCGAAAGTGAGTTTGTTTGTTTTTTATGTCTTCACGCCTAAATGGCAAAACCGATTTTAATGAAACTTGGTATACGGATAGACCATGTCCTGGAATAGGACATAGGCTACTTTTTATCGTGGAAGTATGGTTCCTTGGGATAATTTTCTGCTATAACGCAGGCGAAGCCGCTGGGAGCAGCTAGTTTTGATATAAGTGGAGAAACTTTGTCATTGTGTCCGAGGCAGATTTTGACCGAGCCGTAGCTGAGGGCTTCAGTGACCAATTTCCAGGCGTATCAAACGACGTTTTTCAATACACTTACAAAGACATAAACAAATGGAGGTTGACTCGCGAACCATGCGGTTCGACGCTAGCTTCCACATGTAACGACAAATGTAATAAAATTGCAGCGGGGGCAGCTCATGCACTTTTCCGCACTAGTGCGAAAAACAGTAAATTGCGTTCCTAAAAGCGGTAGGGATAAGGTCGGGTTTTCGAGTAAGTGTATTCAAAAAATATTTGTTATCCAATCATTATAAAAATAAATATACAAAAACAACAACTGTGAAAGCAATATCAAAATTGGCAGAAAAGCAAACGAGATATAACAATTTATAAGAAATATATCGGTGTCTCTAGCCAAAATGCCTTTTTCTATGGCGGCCGTGCGGGCGTGAAGGACTTCGACGTCAAAGTTCATATCGGACTTCTCTTTCTAATAAGCTTCTTTGAAGCTTTATGACTATGTTGTAAAAAAAGGTAGTATTTAAAAAATTCGGCCATCGTCTGTGTGTCATAGGCAAGTGACGTATACACGTGGACGGTACAGAAGGGGTATTACTTGCTCAACCGTCAGCGGGTGCGCACGTGTCTACGGCAGCTTGGTGAACCCATTGTGTGTGACTTTTAGTTTATCAATCCAGCAGCGACTATGGACACGGTCTGGTCAGGAGTACGGTACTCGCACTGGGTGTCGGAGAGGTCTCTGATCTCCCATATTGCCAGGTTGTGTTTGTAATGGCCTATTTGAGTGTGTTATCGCTTTTCATATAGGCCGGGGTAACAGTTTCAAAATAGATTTGCAATATTTTCCCCTAAACATATTAAAATTGCAAGTTAAAAAGAAGCTTTTAAAACTAATAAGAAAGAAAGCTCACTATAATGGTTTTGTCACCCTAATGACAGCCCAATTTCTTGTCCAGACAATTACTGTCCATTCCAGGTTGCCTGGAAGAGATTGCGGAATGCGATAAATGCGCCCATTGTATGTATGTATTTTGGTTTTAGTTACCTTGTGTATGTGTAATGGTGTACAATAAAGTATTATATATAATTTACACTAATATATAAAGAGGTAAAGTTATTTTTTTGTTTGTAAGTGGTAATCTCTGGAAGTAATGGTCCGATTGCTAAAATTTTTTCACCGATAGAAAGCTGCTTTATTTCTGAGTGACATAGGCTATATTTTAAGTAAGCGGGCGAAGCCGCTGGCAAAAGCTAGTAAATAGATAAATAACTCACTGATTATCACCCGCTAAAATTTGTCCGTCTACCCTCTTCATATTTTCCGCCACATCAGTTTCCATTCTCTTGCGAGGGTTGTATCTTCGCCAAGGGTAGTAGTAGAAATCTCTAGTAGGGTAGTCCAGGATACTGTATCCTCCGGCTTCGGCCGGTAAGCACCTGAAGATGAAAAGTATAGTTATGGGCACCATAATCCATGAAGTTTACATAATTCTTTTAGGAGACACGTCAAAGTCCATCAAAGCTCCTCCAGTCACGTTTGGTACCTTCGTGTCTCTCGCTCTGGGTGGGTGAGTGGGGGCTTCAGACTTTTATTGATTAGAATCCGCAGAACTCCTTCTTCGATCCGAAGCTCTCGCAGGCGTCGGCTCTAACTGACTCACACGGCAATTTTGCTGTCTTCTCTTTGAGGGACACGTGGAAGATAATGCACCGTCTATCCATGCTTAGTCCTCGCCAGCGACGATCTCTCGCGTCGGGCCTTGGTTCAGGCCATGGTTCGCAACGAGGAAGAGTGGCAGGTGGTGGCCTCCTTGCGTAGGGCGCAAGGAGGCCACCGCCTGCCACTGCCTCCGGGATTCCGATCCTAACTTCCTAGCTCAGGCCGTCGACGGCGCGTGGTTTCTCACGCGTGCCTCAAGGAGTTGTCAGCAATCGTAAGGGCTCAGCAGGGTCAAAGCCTACTGGGGCAATGGGTGATCCGAAAGAGATCCTCGGAGCCCTTCACATTAGTTGTTTTTTTTTTCAATAGTTTTTAAGAACATCGTAAGGGACAGTCAGCATTTTTTGCAGAAAGGGGTTTTTCCTTTTATATTTAAAAAGTATAATTGTGATGACATGACATCGACGCTTGAAAGGCAAAAATGACTAAGCGACACGAGTAATCTTTACAATCATTTTAACTTTAAGGACTATATTCTACCAGGAAACCATGGTGGCGCGACCAGTCGCCGCTACCAACAAAATGTATACAGCTCTATTGAAACTCACCTGGTGTCCGTTTGGTTGCGTAGTCAATTTAACAGCGTAACCAGCTAAAACGTGTGGCGACTCTGGTGTCTGTATGGTGTCTAGTTTGGTTGCTTAGGACTATATTTCACCGGGACACCATGGTGGTGGAACTGCTCGCACCGCCATGGTGTCTCAGTGAAATATAGCACTATATCGTTCTCCTGTAAAGTTAACTCAATGTCGCTTAGTAAGTTTTAATTTTCAAGCGTTGATATGTCAATTGAAAATATTCTAATAGATCAGTAATTTGATGAATAACTATTAGGAGATAGAAAACCCATTCCTGCAAAGTTCGATATGGCTACTTACAAAGACAACACGGTGATAACCAAAAATAAATTTAATAGAAGAAACAGTCCCATGGTGTTACCAAAACGAACACTCTTTCCTAAATGTAATAAAGTCAAATCCTCTCAGTATTTATATACCTACAAAATTCTTGGTATCTTATAAAAATGGTAATTTCAAATCTTAATAATTTGTTCGCGTCTCGGGAATCCGCATTTTATTAAAGCTAAGCTGTGCCCGCGACTCTGTTTGTGTGGATATCGGAAAGTATAATGAAGTTCTCATTTTTCTTAAATAGTGTTTAATTTCGTTAAAAAATAGAAGGTCCGTTTTGACATTTGAGAAATCCATAGAATGTAATTTGGAACGAAACTGGAAGAAACAGAAATAATTAGGGGTCCGGTGTCGTTGACGCACGCACTGTTCTCGCGCGCCTCAAGGTGTTATCAGCAATAGGGGTCCAGCTGGGTCGAAGCCTACTAGGGCCAGGGTTAGTTTTGAATGAGTAGCTCGAGCCCCGGTATGAAGGCTAGAAGGAACGGGGTGAATTTTAGTCAGTAATGGTCTGACACTATCTCCCGCTCCGCTCAAGAGCGGGGTTTGTCATTGGATGATTTACCGCACCATAAAAAAGAGGTCAGGTGTAGTAGTAGCTATTTTAGCAGTAGCTACTCTAGCTATAGTACACTGGCCAAGCCGCTAGGTAGTCAAAATACAAATGTCAAAATGGAGCTTTTATTTCTTGACAACTTTAGACGAAATTATCGTAAAAAATCGAAGTATGACATAAAGGCAGTGACATTCCGCGATTTGACTAATTCTTACATGGATTCTTCTGATTTCGAGAGGTACCTATTGGTTGTACAATTCTTAATATTTCTCATTGACTATGGTAATTGGTGCTACTATGACCTGAATGCAGACTTCCTCAACAATTTTGACCGCCTTCTGAATAACTGCATTCGATTTGTCTTTAACCTAGTACGATTATGTATCCGAGCATCGTTCGCCTTTGAAATGGTTGCCTATTCGTCAGCGAAGAGCACTAAGGGCATTGACTACCCTGTTTTCTTTTCTGGACAAGCCTTCTTCTCCTTCTTATCTGACTTCTCAAATTCATTCAGTTCCTTTGCTCTAGCCATAGTAAATTCTATATCGCGGGATTCGAGTTGAAAGTTGTTAAGTCATCGAAACTTTGACTTTCTTTTAGTCATTCTGAAGAAACAGGACACTCCCTAGTAAAGGTTCCTCTTTTTCAAACTCTGTTAATGGGGCAATTGGGCTTTGAAGTACATAATTATGTTATACTAGCGACTTAGCCCGTGGAAAGAAAGTTAATCCAACATAACAATATACAGCAGTGATGATGATGAGGCCATCTAGCCGATTTCGGCCACAGCGACCGCATTTTTTGGCCTCTCATAGTGGTTGTGAGCTCAGATCTGCTGCTCTTTCTTTCTTTTGGTTTCTTTCTTTCTTTCTATGTACAGTAGTGGTACATAGGCGAACTTAATACAATACGGCATTCTGTACCATCACTTTCTTTATTGAAAAAAATCTGTTCAATATTTTTTTTGATCTATCGCGAACAGACCGACGCAGTTACAGGATACAAGGATATCTAATTATATAGATACCACTGAGCTTAATCAAAGTTGACGGAGTTAGGTCATGTTTACAAGAAAGTGAGGATTTTTTGTGTCCTTGTACTAGAAATTTAAGATCTGTCAATGTGCCGTGGATCGGTGAGTTTGGAGGAGTTTCTTGGAAAACCCAATTCGAAATGAAATTTTAACCTTGACATAATAAAGATGAAGAGGATATTGCGTTACTAGCTAGTAGCGTCTGTCTGTTCGCGATAGATTAAGGCTTAGGAATTAAATAAGACCATTAAATTTTTCATTAAATTCATTTATTTATTTAGTTATCACATAAGATCATTTTCCACCATTGGTTACGTGTTATAAAGCTATTTTTTGACACTCAAAGTGATATCATTTTAATTCAAAAGTTCGTCATGATTTACCACTTCGAAGCTCATATTTTCTTTATTTTTGCCAAAAAGTTATAGAAGTGCTATAATTTTTTTTTAAATTCTTATTTCTATTAGAAATAAGAATGTCTTTAGGTCAGTAATTTTGGCAAAAATGTTTTTTTTTAATTGCTTTTTTAAATAAGAAGTTGTCTACGAAGTCCATTTTTCTAGCTGGTTCATTTTGTTTCGATTTTTGCTGCTTTAATGTTTCTTGTGTCCTGACCTGGAAAATAAATTATATTTAAATACAGTTTTATTAATTTGTTCTGTCACTTATAAGGATTTCTTTTAGTAGATACATAGATAAATAATAGTAATGTTCTTTAGTAGCATGTGTCAGATTTAAAAAATGATGGAGCGTGTTTTGCGCCATTTCTTTTTCTATTTAAAATGCTAAAAATTTGTGATAGGCGTCTATTTTGCAATTTTTGAGATTCCTATCTATTAGGCTACTGCTATATTTTGTGGTCTGTACTTACTTGAATTTAGGGGAAAAACGTCTCCTTCTGACTTCATTGTTCTCAAAGGCACTAGTAGGAGCGACCTGAAAGGAACATAATATTATAAAACCAATATTTTTCAATATGAGACGTCACAGGTTTACGGACCAAATATGGTAAGGAATCAGGAATCTATTTATTTCAAACTAGCGGCGTGTCCCGGTTTCGCATAGGTAATAAATATAGCCAATGTTACTCAGGGTGAATATAACTTTTCAATGGTGTAAGAATTTTTTAAATCGGCACAACAGTTTTTGAGTTTATTCATTACAAACATACACACAAAAATACTAATTTCCCTTCTTTATAATATTAGTGTAGATAAACAATTTACAGGCACTTTTGAATTTTCAAGAAGCCTTGCAATCTGTCAGACAAATGGTGGTAATTGCCCAATCCAAAACGAAGATCCCTAGGGAGAAGAAAGTGCAAGGAACTCTATAGACGCTTTTTTCAAGCATGACTGTGATAGTCACTAGACTATCACAGTCATGCTTGACAAAAGCGTCAACAAATACAAGTTTCATTTGAGAACCTTTAAAGAAAAAAAGCATTGCCAATGTTTTACTTTTGTGTGTATGTTTGGGAGAGGCCTATGTCCAGCATATGCGATGTGCCGTTGCCGGCAATATTGTCGTGAAGTGGGAATATTGGTGCGAATATTGTCGGGAATATTGCCCGATGTATGAATATTGGTGGCAATATTGCCATTAATATTCCCAGATTGCCGGCGAAGAAATAGTTTATTTACACTCTAGCTTCTGCCCGTGGCTTCGCTCTCGTGAAATCCGGTTTCTCCATACAATTTTTGGACCACCGTTTCATTTACTTAAAGATTGAATTTCCAAAAACTGCTTCTAACTGCTCGCCTCCGTCATAAAAAATTACATATTCTTAGTTTCAGTAGTTTTGACTATGCGTTGATATTCAGTCAGTATCTCTATACATATAGATTAGAACTACTAACAAATGTGATCTATACCTGAACTGCAGCAGACCTGGCGAGGTCCTCAGCCTTGGGGGGTCCGTACTCCCTGAAGCCGGGGGGTCCGTATTCAAGGAAACCTTCAGGAGCCTGTTGTAGGGAGCTGTAAACACAATGAATTATAAATTCTAAAGTGTACATATTAGGGTTCATAATGCTTGTACTAGCTGCTCGCCAAGGCTTTACATGGCAGTAATGTTTTATTTTGATCATGAAAACAAACCTTTACTTAGGTTACTATTTGTGCCAAGTTTCAAGTAGATTGGTGCATGGAATAAGATTTAATATACAAATAAAATTTTCCTTTTCGCCCCTTTGATGGTTAAATTTCTAAAAATCCAGGGAGCATCTTAGCTCTCTTAGTGCACACAAAAAGGAGCCATGTATAAAATTCTATGTCTAGCCCCAGTAGTTTATATGTCAGTCAGTCAGTTTCACCGTTTAATATATGTAAATATAGATTGAAGAGTTGGATATCTTTGATTAGTTAAAGTTGTAATAGTACTTTTATTATTATTCATTATTATAGTTAGGTACTAACCCTGACACTTCACTCTTGATTTCAACAGCAGCTTCAAGAGCCTAAAAACAATAAAATACATTTAAATTTAGTGGTGTATGTGTTGATCGAAAGCAAAAGAGTTCTTCTAGTTATTATCTTTTGTTATTCATCAATTTTTTAAGTCTCACCTCAGCAGCCTTAACTTCATTCTCCAACTTAACCAAAGCGTCAGCAATGTTGTTGATTCCTTCAGATAACCTTTCAACCACCACTTGTTCGACAACTGCAGCAGTGGGTACCACAGCTTCTTCTACGACGACAGCAACCTCTTCTTGTGCCACAGCTGTTGGCGCTACGACCTCTTCTTCAGCATTAACAGCAGTACTTGCAACGTTTTCTTCTTGAGCTGCTGCCTCTGTGGCCACTTCTTGGACAGCTTCAGAAGTCTGTTCAATGACCTCTGCTACTACTTCAAGGGGAGTTGCTTCGAAGGTAGGCTGGGCTTCAGAGAGGATTTCAGTTACTGGTTCTACTGCTACTTGAGCGAGTTGGCCTTCGGTAGTTGAGGCTACTTCTTCGACGGCAAGAGTGGCTTGTTCAGTGCTTGCTGTAAATTTTTAATAAGTTTCAATTAGATTTTGTAGATGCGTTTTAGTAGTTAGACAATGATAGACAATAATCTATGAAAATATAATACATTTCAATACGATAGCTTTATGATATACGTTTATAATAGTGTTCTTTTTTTAGTTTTCTCTTTCTCTCTTTTCCATTTTTTCCATATTCTGGGAAAAAATGGAAAAGAGTACTAAGAGTGTGTTTTTTCTTCCATATATAAAAGTAATAGTATATATTTATTTTGAATATTATACCTTCAACGGCAGCAGATTCCTCAGCACCGGTTTGCAATTCCTGGGTAGCCAAAGATTGTATGAAGAAGGTCTGTTCAGTAGCCACATCAGGCAGGCCTTGGTTGACATTGAACTGAATCACGTCTTCGACTTTCGGGGGTCCGTACTCTCTGAGGGCATCGGAGCCGGATGCTTCAGTCTCTTGCAGGAGGTTTTCTTTGAGAGGACTGTTTGATGGCTTCTGTGGTATGAAAAATTGGTTTCTGGTTAGTTATGATTAGCAATTTAATAAATATAATTTAACTTGATGCATTCTTCTAAAATGTCATATCACTCTTATGAGAGACATTATTAATTTCCTATAGTAGTCGGAAGATCGATTACGTAAATCGCGGGTTTGCAAATGATTTGTTTCAAATACTCGTATTCTTAATAAGTCTAGCTTAATTTCTTCACATAAGTTTTTTTATTGTATTTTCAGCCAGATTATGTATGATCATATTGATGTATTGTGATGACTTACCGAAACTTCAGAAGGCAGATAGAAGCTGGGACCTTGGGGCCTCCATCCACTCGGCAGGTACGGTCCAGAACCCAAAGCCGACACGGAGCCGATGGCGAAAACGATGGCGATGATGACCTGGATACAATAGATATAAAGGTTAATGAAGATGTTTAAAAGATTGATGATTTGAACTGTATTCCTAATATGACAGATGTACGTGTTGTGGATGTTAGATTATGAGAACTTTGTTAAGCTTAAAAGTATAAAGTTTGAAAATTCCTGGATAAAACAATTAAAGCACTTGACTAACTTTTAGATCAAACTAAAAAGGATAATCATTGAAAATTTATTAAACTTAAAAGGCAAATAAGAGGAAGACATTAATTTCAAATTAAGAATAAAATCATCAGAATGACATAGTATATTAATTAGAGCAAACTATTTTTATCTCCTAAAATTCCTTGATGAAGATGAAAAGGGAAAAACTATTTGTAAAATGAATATTAATATTAAATATTTTAGCTTTAGTGACGTTACGTCGTTAGAACATTTTATAAGTGCATATATGTGAAATAAAATGTTTTGAATATTTAATTAATGAGGACTGTTTTACCTTCATGTTGTATGAGATCTAAAGAACTGATTTTTCGAATGATGCCTTATCCTCAGAACCTTCCAGTTTTATACTGATATAAGTCAAACAATGCTCTAGGCCTTGATCAACATTTAGATCAAATATTTGTTGAACGGATTTTGATTGAGATTGAGTTGTGCAATTTTTAATGTGTTTTAATTGTTAGATGGCTTGTGAAGGTTATGTCGAGCCTTTTTAGGAAGAACATCGTAAGCGACAGTGAGCGTTTTTGCAGTACTAGTAGGTTTTCTCTTCCATAATTATAAAGTATTTACGAAAATATGTAGTAGCAACAATTCTATTAGATCGGTAGTTATATGAAGTTATATATTTTTTTTTATTTATTATCATGAATTAATACTTTATAGTTATGGAAGAGAAAATCTACTAGTACTGCAAAAACGCTCACTGTCGCTTACGATGTTCTTCCTAAAAAGGCTCGATGTGTTATCATTTGGTTGATGGGTTTGGAAGAGTAGGCAGAATTTTAAGGCTTTTTATGAGAGATTTGCTTTAATTTATGTTATACGTTCTACGGAAAGCACTTAGATTTTCTTCCGTCAGATTTTCACACATACAAGGATATAAAATACATGACGCAATAACAGGAACAATCACCGAACTCTGATAATTTAACCACAGGATAACAGACATACCTTTTCACATTTTCAAATTACCTAAATACATAACAGTATAATAATATAAAATATGCCACTAGACGGCGTTGTCTAGTCTTAAGCTAAGCAGAGCTCATCCGCATCGTCGCTTTCTATCAGGTGAGATACTTAGCGGTCATGCGAAAACCTATAAAAAAAAACATGATTATGCTCATCACACAAACATTTGTTCTGTGTGAGAATCGAACCCACGACCTCTGGCATAGCAGTCAGGGCCACTAACCACTAGACCAACAGGCCAGTCGAACGCTAACTTATGCCAGTGGCTTCGCCTGGATGAAAGTAGAAAAAACAGCCTAATTATGACACTCAATGATAAAGTAGCATTACACTGAAAAAAAAATCAGTGTTTTGAAAAATTCTTTCACCCGAGTTATTTTAATTTCCCGGTATTACAGCAATCTCTGATGATATTCCAATATTTACTGAAGGGTTCCATATTCAAAGTTCTTCATCAGATCTTCACCTAAATTACCTTCTCGTACCCGTACCTTCTTTGCCTTCGTTCACTTTCTCCGGGATTCATCATCAGCCTTTTTAATGTTCCCACTGCTGGGACTCAGGCCTCCTCTCTAGGAGAGGGAATGGGGCGTAATCCACCACGTGGCCCAGTGCGGGTTTGTTTCTGTCACATGTCTTCGAATTTTTATTTCTAGGACATGTCGGTTTCCTCGCGACGTTTTCCTTCACCGTTTTGACAGCAGTGGTAATGAAATAAATTACACAAAGTAATGCGCCTGGCAGGGTTTGAACCCGCAACTTACAACTCGTAAGTCGGGGCTATTACCACTCACCACCGCTCTCCCCGAGGTTCACTTTCGCATAACCCATGGAACAATACTATTATACACTCACTACTTTTTAACATTATTTATTTATTATTGATATACCTATTCCATCACTCTCATTTTCCTCGTAAAACTGAAAGTAGGATTCTAAAACCGTCATTTGTTTTATCATTAAATAATACCTAATTTACTTTGCAAAACATGTCGCCTAATGGTCTAGCACCACAAAATATATAGGTACAGAAGTCAATCTACATACAAAGCGCGCTCGAGCAACGCACACATAGACACCGCTCACGGACACGATATCTCGGTAGCGTCTCCGCCCACTCGTCGAACAGTTCCGGCTCAAACGCTCATTAGTGTGCGTCTACCGAGCGTAGGTATAAAAAGTGAAGTACATACATGAGATTGTCTTCTGTACCTATCTACTTTGTGCTAGCACGGAAATCTATTAAAACAATATACCTATTTAAGACAATACGTTCCAAGGCCAATGGCGAAGATTCGATCTATATTTATATTTTTAATTAAATATTTAGTCATTTTCCGCTCCGTTAATAAGTATTGGTTTAGAGTTATTTGCTTTTTTTATATGGCCAGTTAAGAGGACCCCAACCGAGCCGTCTATAATCAACGTGAATATGGTTTAAAAGATTGTTGTTTCATCCAAGGAAATGTTTGGTAAAGAGGCAATGAGAAAAAAAGAGAGAACACCTGAAGATATACATAATTCCAGACCGCCTACTTTAGGAATTACGTGTATATTTTGTAAAAAATCCATATACTCGTATCCTGATTTTAAATTTTGGATTTTTTTTTGTCATTCTGAATCTCGATTAATATAATGGTTTCTATAGTTATACTTTCTTTATTTTTATTTTTTTATGACTACAGTATGAAAGCCAAAGTTCAGGGGTCTTTACTGGATTCATTTTTTACATTTTTTTTAAATTTCTATAGAAATCTAGATATCTACAAGATATTCGTGTTTCCAAAATACTTACAGAAAGATGTAACGTCAAAATCACGTAAGAGCGGATGTGCGGAAATGTATCTCGGATTGGGCGCTCTTAAAAATTTGCACATGACGTCATTCGAATAAAAATTGTGACTGCATGGTGTAATGGTTCTTCAGGGTCGATGCAAACTAGGGTTTAAGGACTCTTCGAAATGATTACCGTGACTCCAGAATGCAAAGGGCGATTGAAGAAACAGGTGGGTTGTAGTCAGCAAAAGTCTGACACGCCCGCTCGCTCCACCCAGAGCGGGAGGTGTTCTTTTATGTTTGCTCTCATAAAAAAGTGGTGAAATTGGTTGTGAGATTTATTGTTGAATTTCCTTTTATGTTATAGATAGAAATCATTTGTGTGCAAAATCCCTATTATCGCTTCTTGCCTTTATTATGGCGGTGAAATGATTATCTAATGACAAACCCCGCTCTTGGGCGGAGCGGAAGATAGTGTCAGACTCTTACTAACTAAGAACCCACCCCGTTCCTTCAAGCCTTCATACCGGGGCTCGAGCTTGCGAAACTAACCCTGGCCCCAGATCGCTTTTTGGCTTCCAAGGACAGAATATTCCAAGAAGAAGCATTTAAGTAAATATAATGTAAAATAACATCGTTGATACTTCGCCTAATCCAAGCCTTGGCTTTACCTTAGACAAAGGATCCATATAGCGTGGCAATGCCGCCAATCTTATGAACACATTACCAGTCTTTAAGAAAAAAATAGTTTAAGATTTAAATAGTCTTTAAGAAAAAAAACAAGATTTCAATGAAAATAATTTTCTTATTGTAAGCTTTTACAGCGCGATCTGTACCAACAGAATTATTACTCATCAAGACACTTCCAAAAAGTTCAAACACGGTTTGGTCATATGCTTTGTAGCTTATTACCTATCAAGTTCCTATGACAATCATCAGACCCTGATTATCATTTAGCGCATCTGCCTGTATTTTTAATATTTTGCTAAAACTCTCCAGTGCGATTTTAACACAAGTAAAAAGGCCCGATTTCCCGTTTCATTCACTAAAACCCTTTTTATGTTTTTACTTATTGTTAGATACGTCTTTTTAACTATCAGAGGCAGTATCACACAAATTAAATGAGGTGTATCGTTTAATTACTGAGTACTTGTGGCCATTTTTCATCTCCATCATCAGATCATTCTGATTTACTCATGCACGCAAAATTTCAGGTAGCTGGGAAGTGGATCAAATCTAATTTGTAAGGTTTGGTTACCGACAAACACCGGGACAGGTGAAACTAAATAAAAGCTTGTAAAAAAAAACTCATTTAAGATTATAAATATTATTTTATTTTCCCATAATCACCCAAAAAGGAAATAAAAACCAATCAAACTACATGCCAATGTCACAAAAGAAAAAAATAAATACAATTCAAAAATAGAATTACGTCTATGTGGCGGCCATTTTGTAGTCAGTAACCGTTGGAACGTGCGTTCCCATTGTCATGGTTAGGGTAACCACCGTCTCCATTTCCGTGGTTAGCATAACCTGTGTCACTGTCAGCGTAACCACCGTCGTGGCTAGCGTGGTTGTTGTAACCACTGTCTTGGTTGTTTCGAACGTTGTTAGCGTTGCTGCCATAGCCTCCAGAACGGGCTAGGTCTTCAGAATCTTCGTAGGAAATTTGGGGCTTGAAACCACGTTCATCAGCTTCGTAGCTCACGGTCTGAAAATGTTAAAAAAGATAAGTGAGAAGTACCTAGTCTTCGTGCAGTTTGGGCATTTAGTCTATCTAGGACATTTCTGACACCCCTTGCCTCGGAAAGCATGTTAGGGTGAGGCCAAACGAGCGTAAGTTTGTGAGTCGTGAGTCGCAGAATTTCGGTCATGTAATTTCTACTGCGGCAGACAACTCATTTTGCGTCACCATGTGAATGAAACAGGACTTTTCTATGAAACCGAATGCAGCACAAATTACGCGACCGAAATTCTGCGACTCGCGGCTTTCGAGCCCAATGGCTGTACATGCTTTCCACCACCACCGGGACACTGGTCCTGGTTGTCTTTCGTAGAACTTTAACAGTAGGTACAGGTAGTCAGACGCTAGAAAATATGTCCAACATATATCTATATAGTACATATTTATCTAAGAGCAGTGGCGAGCAGTAATGGCCGAGTGGTAATGGCCACTTACGAGTCGTAGGTCGCGGGTTCGAACCCAGCCAGGCGCATTACTTTGTGTAATTTATTTCATTACCACTGCTCTCAAAACGGTGAAGGAAAACATCGTGAGTATACCGGCATGTCCTAGAACCAAAAATTCGAAGACATGTGACATTCACTAACCCGCACTGGGCCCGCATGGTGGATTACGGCCCATTCCCTCTCCTAGAAAGGAGGCCTGAGTCCCAGCAGTGGGAACATTAATAAGGCTGATGATGATGACGAGTCTATCTAAAGAGTATCGTGTTGATCAGTAAAAGGTTGGCGGAGGTCTGATAGGCAGTCGTTCCATGTAAAACAGGTATTCAAACACATGGCGTGAAGCATATTAATTGAGCTAAATACTAACCTGCTTCCTGCCATCAGGCAACACGACGTGGTACTCTCCCTGCGCCCGTTCCTCCTGCCGCTCCTCATGGTGCCCGAAGTCGGTGCCTTCCTGGTAATCATTCACCATGTAACCAAAGTTGTAGTTTGCTGGCTCCTGTGGAGTATCTTCAGGTTAGACGGCAAGCAACGGGTTATTTATTGTATCGAAATACTCACGGATTTTTTTATTTTAAACTAGATCCTGCCAGCCGCTTTGCCCACGTCATTATCATCATCATCATTATCATTATTTCAGCTGAAAGACGTGCACTGTTGGACATAGGCCTCCCAAGCGTCGCCACAACGACCGGTCCTGTGCGTCACGTACCTATCCATCGGATTCACGCGACCCTGACCAGGTCATCGGTCCACCTTATCGGAGGCCTTCTAACCCTGCGTCTTCCGGTGCGTGGTCGCCACTCCAGAACCTTTCGTCCCCATCGACCATCTGTTCTGCGTTATTAAATTGCTGTTTACGAAAAAGAAAACGACAAAGAGCAAGAAGGTTATGACTACAACTGCGATAGTGTTAAGAATGGGTTATTCCACTCACAGAATTGATGTCTTCCAGAGCGTCCCTGGCAAAACCAGCAGCATTGTGGTCGTATCCAGCGGCGCTGTGCTCGTACCCTGCTGACTCTCCACCGCCGAGACGAGCGTGAGCACCAGAGCCGTGTTCTTGAGGACCAGACCTGAGAAACAATTGTAAAGACTTAAAACACTGGTGCATTCTTAATAGGTTGGACTGAATGCTGACTGACAACAATGTAAGATGACAATGTATGGTTATCAGAATTCTCATAACTATTTTCAAGCCTTTTTATTTAGGTGGGAAATCATCCAATGACATCATCATCCAATGTCATCCTGCCCTTTGGCAGAGAGGGAGAGCCGGTGAGACATTTACTGTCTAAAACCTTCTCCTCATACTCCTGTTCCTTCTTTGCCGTCTCTTTCGCACAGCTCATGGCCCCAATAGGCTTCGAGCCTGCTGAGCCGCTGCAGTTTTGCCGACATCTTGAGGCGCGCGTGGAATACTACTCGCCGACGGTTACCAGACGGTCAGACGGCAAGCTACCCCGGTAACTGAAATCCCAGCATCATATTTCCAGGCTGACAATGACAAATTCCTAACTGAACGACCTAATAAGATCCTAGTCCTGATAACATTACACCAGCCCATTTCTATAAGCATCTTCACTTAGGCAACTTCCGCTTAAATTCTCAACCTTACTTACCTTCCGAATCCATTAACTTGGGCTCCATGTCCACTCTTTCCAACACCAGCGTGGCTGAGAGGGCCATCCAGGTTCCTTGCTGCCACTATTTGAGGTCCTCCGCCGAAGTTCTGATTGGCTGAGCCATGAGGGTAGCCGGGTCCACGGCTTGAGGGCGGAGGTGGTAAATAGCTGAAAATAAACCCAAATGGATATCAGTCAAGTTGTCTTTAAAAATAGTTTTTAGCGATGAGATCTGTCATTTCTTTTTTATTATTGATAGGCTACGACTATCTCACCTGGTGATAAGCGATGATGTGGTATACGATGAGCAACAAAATTTTTCAATACCTATCTTTAAAATATATTTTAATTTCTTTGTTTTTTAATAGTTGTCATCATCATTTCAGCCGAAAGACGTCCACTATGACCTATAGTTCGCCAAGTGTCACCACAACGACCGGTCCTGTGCGTCTAACATGCGTCTGAATCTTGAGACCCTCATGAGGCCTTCTAACGCTACTTCTTCCGGTATGCGGTTTCTATTCCAGAACCTTTCGGCCCCATTGACCTGTTCCGTGAGCAATGTGGGTACATTGCCTACTGCCGCTTAAGTTTGGCGATTTTTTGGGTTATGGGTTCTCCTGCGGATATCTTAATTTCTTATTTGAAGCCGCAAGGAAACTCCAAGCATCGTCTTCTGTGTAACTTTATACCTTCTAACGAAGCCCAAAATAAGTTAGTAAATAAAAATTTTGCTGGTGATGGAACTTTATGAATGAACGTAGATATAAGAATGGGTACCTGTTTGAAAGTGGAGGTTCTGCACAAACAAACGCCACAAGGAGCACTATAGTTGCGATGGTCTGAAAAATAGATGAAAATATTGTAATATTATTAAAAAACTAAAGTTTGGTTAAACGCGCTAATTTCAGGAACTACTGGTTCGATTTATAAAATTATCTTAGTGTTTGATAGCCTATTTAACGAGGAAACCTGTAAGTACATTTAACATAACTCTATCAACAATAGGAGCAGAGCAGTAATCAAGAACCTGGGTGACACCTGGGTGAATCGTGTATAAAGTTTTTGTTTTATCAATAATATCGCTATAATAACAGAAGGACTGTTCTGAAATTAAACCAATCGGTATTTTTAAACAAACATCATCGTTCAAGTAACTAACAAGTTATATTTATAGAAGTACTTGTGGCTAAGTAATAACAGCCTTACGAGTATTAGGTTAAGCAACGTCTACCAAGATTCCTCCGTGCCTTGGAATGAACATAATCTTTCGAATATCGTAATCAGAGTGTGGAGCCTTTTTACAGGACATGCGCCACCTGTCCGATCGTCCGGTAACTGTCCGGACCGAGCCAAGGCGTCGACGGCGCGCACTGTTCCCGCGCACCTCAAGGAGTTGTCAGCAACATTAGGGGCCCATCTGGGTCGAAGCCTACCGGGGTCGGGGTTATCCGAAAGGAAACTAGAGCCCCGGTATGAAGGCTAGAAGGAACGGCGCGGGGTTTTTAGTCAGTAAGAGACCCAAGAGCGGGTTTTGTCAATGTTGATTTTCCCCGTCGACAGAAAAAAAAAACCTGCTATGCTGCCCATCCTGCATAACCTCTTGCAGTTTTCAGGATCTATACGTGGCCAACAATAGAGCCGTACAGGTTGCCAAATATTGGTCAGAAAAAGTATAGTTTGTGAGCGTCGACACAAAAAGAAGAAGAAGAAAATTAGAGACCTAAAGACAATGAGAGAACAAACGTCAGCGTTCGTTAGGGATTTAATGAATTAAGCCATTGGTCTCGGCTGTCATTTGTAGATATTTACAGCCGTTACGATTATTGAGAAGTTGAGAATTCTGATACCAGTCTCGCCAAAGGGTATTGTAACCAATAACTGGGCTATGGAGATCAGATATGCAGTCACTCCCTGTAAAATACTGATATTTATCTGCATCAGAAACATTTAGGAAAATGCTAGGGAGATTAATTTACAATGAGGAGAGGCACCGCGGCCGCGAAACGCAACGGGTATCTGAAGGTGGCTTTTAGCACAAAATAGATAGGTACAGAAGACAATCTCTTGTATGTACTTCACTTTTTATACCTACGCTCGGTGGACGCACACTAATGAGCATTTGAGCCAGAACTGTTCGACGAGCGGGCCGAGGCGCTCCAAGATATCGTGTCCGTGAGCGGTGTCTATGTGTGCGTTGCTCGAGCGCGCTTTGTATGTAGATTGACTTCTGTACCTAGTAGTCAGTAAATTTCTGTGAATCGATTGAATTAACGCAAAAACAACTCGCACTTAAGGCAAATCAAAAGGACATCTTGCCTTTCAACGCTAGGCTAGTTAGTCACTGCAATCCAATAACTGTTGGCAAAATATAAAAATTAATACCTTCATATTGCAGATATTACAATCAAACTATAGTTGAAACTGACTCTATAGCAACAGATATACTTTGTTCAAATGATACTGTCGCCATGTTGTATGAAGCTTTTATACGACCAGTCTTCAAAAGATTTGGGGATGAAAAATTGATTCTCATTAGTGACATAAAAGATGAGCTTTCAAGGTGTAACGAGATTTGGGATAGAGGATGGTATGGAGTTGACTTGATTTGATTATTTTTGTGCTTTGGGTTTTGCTTTGTAAAAAAATTTAGTAAGCACCTGTTAACCGGTAACTTAATTTTTCGAAAATCATGTTCTTTCTCGGGATTAGACTTGAATTTTTTTCTTTTATTTTTAGGATTTTCGTCGTTTATAACTTAGAATAAGAAAATAGTTTAAAAAACTAAAAAACACGCTTTTCAATTGATACCTATATCATGGGGGTGCATTTCAAATAGCCTGTCCGCCATCTTGGACGTCCGCAATGTTGGATTTGAGTCACATGACTATTTTCTCGTATTCCTGACAGCAAACCCTTTCATTTAATACCCATATCATAGGGGTGCATTTCAAATAGCCTGTCCGCAATTTTAGACGTCCGCCATGTTGGATTCAAGTCACGTGACTATTTTTTTTCGTATTCCTGACAGCAAACCCTTCCATTTGATACCCATATCATGGAGGTGCATTTCAAATAGCCTGTCCGCCATCTTGGACGCCCGCCATATTGGATTTGAGTCACGTGACAATTTTTTTCGTATTTCTGACAGCAAACCCTTTCATTTGATACCCATATCATGGAAGTGCATTTCAAACAGCAATGGCTGTTTGAAGGATTGATTGACCAACATGGTTTTTTTTACATTTTTACTTTTAATCCCGTAGTAAAAGATGGTAAGTATCCCTGCTTTAATCACCTGAAAGAACATATATTAAATAAAAAACCAACCTAAAAAAACCCCTCCACTTCATAAGCTTACCAAAATCTTTTACACCGCACACCTCTCAACAGTTTTCCTGTCCTACCAATATGTCACTCAAGGATGTACCAAGAGCATAGACTTCCTATTACTACGCACATGCATTATTTGCAATTTGACCTTACTCTGAATTAACTACACAATAATTATTATTATTTATGGTGTATCGTGTTGCAGTAGCATAGTTAGGCGTAGGTGCAGTGGGCTCTCGCCCACGGCCTGGCACTCAAAGGGGCCTCGGACAAGTGAGGGCAACGAGGATCAATAACATAACAGCAAACCCAATTTTTACTAAGAACATCATGTGTGTAACACTGCATTTAACTTTTTAAATGATTAAAATCCGTCAAGAAATGGTGGATTTATTAAAGCTTTTCAGAACTTAGAAACGCGCGCTCTTGTTGGACTATTTACGATGACGTCAACTATCATGATCCGTGCGACGAAGGCCGCCTTTTTTCGATTAATCGATTTAGTAGTTTTTGAAATCGATCTAGTAGTTTTTGAGTTAGATTGTAACATACCAAAAAAATCAAATCTTTTTAATATTAGTTTACGAAAAGGCCTCATTGATGTGCCTTCGCCCACGTCTAATTTAATACACGTTACGCCTCTGTCGTGTTGTTGTTGCGTTCAAGCTGTGAGACAAGTTGAGGTTCCGTTGCATCCGGTTTGACTTGAAACTCACCCAAGATATAATCACACTTGAGAGAAGGCTCTTACGCCCCTGCTGCCGGGATGCCGACCCCCTTTATTAGCCCCCGTAGGCGTGAGCCTGCAGACGGTGAGCAATAGTTAGCTCGCTGTTCGGCCTTCTGGTAATCGTCCGAACCGAGTCTGAGTCGTCGACGGCGCCTCATGGAGATGCATGCAGCAGTCGAGACCTATGGGGCCATGGCTTTTCTTCTGAAAGGAAAACCTGCAGGTTCCAGACACCCAAGC
Source organism: Mythimna lalbum (assembly GCA_949319445.1). Taxonomy (NCBI): domain Eukaryota; kingdom Metazoa; phylum Arthropoda; class Insecta; order Lepidoptera; family Noctuidae; genus Mythimna; species Mythimna lalbum. Next base: position 4,401,417 of record OX439370.1, read on the forward strand.
CAAATGGAAAATAAAAGTGGGTTTTCTTAGTCAGTAAAAGTCAGACACACATTTATGTATTAATTTATTTAACTTATATTATTAAAATACACATAAAGAGGGTCCTTTTCCACTCGCCTATCGTAAACATCGAAAATGGTTTAAAAGCTTGTTACGACACCTAACGCAATTCAACGCGATGTTTGATGAAAAGGCAACGCAAAAAAAGAGAGATAACGCCTGAAAACTCTGTTAGTATTCGGTAATTTCGAGATTTAATCGAATATTTCACAAAACTTGCTCTAGGAAATACTTAGCTGTTTTTTTTAAACCCTTAAAAGTTTTTGAAAAAAGTTGTCGTTACTTAGAATGTTAATAAAATTTGCAAGGCTTTATATAATAGTTTAAATTTTTTGACTTTTTAAATTTTTAGGCAAATTATGAAGTGTCAAAGTTCATACAAAATAGGAGATTTTCAAAAGTATTTATTTATTGGATTAATTTTACACAAATTTAGAAATTGATTTCCATAGAAGCCTAGATAATATCCACAAGACACTGTGTTTCCAAAATATCTAATGAAAAATGTGTTATAACGTCGTAACCAGTTATGAGCGGTTGTATGAAAAACAGTGAAAATGTGTGTCGTAATGCACCACCTTAATATTTATTATTGATTCCACATTCGGCACCGCCAAACGAAAAAACTCATTGGTGCTGAAAGAGGAATTGCTTTGGTGCCGAAAGAAATTCTTCTTTCCCTCTTCGATGGCGAAGGTGAAATGAACCTCTTCAACGGATTCACCTCTCGGGCTCATTCTGAACAAGCTCCGTTGTTCAGACAACAGTGGAAGTACATGCCGACTTCTCTGCCTTGCCCAGAGCAATCGACGTTACATCTACAGGACAGGACAAATATTTATGTGGTGAGCATGATCATTTGTTCTGTGTCTGGGTGTAATTTATCTTCTATCTTTTTTCTATACTTATAATAAACTAGCTTTTGCCCGCGCAGCTTCGCTACCGCTCTTGCTACGCTCTACTATACCCTACCCTATCCTACTCTACCTTACTCTACACTACTCTACTCTACACTACTATACCCTTCCAAACTTCACATAAACCATCTACTAAAAAGTCCGGACAAAGCCTAAACATTTGGTTAGGATAGGTGAGCCCGTTCTTGAGTTATAAAATAACAACGAAAAGTGGCATTGATTTTTATATATATAATAAAATAATAAATCTGTAGAGAGGTCAATTCTGTACATGAAATATATTTCCAAAATAACTGTCAGGGGGCGATTAGTGATCGATACTGATGCCAAAAATGCAAACAGTAAAATTTTTGTCTGTCTGTCTGTCTGTTTGTATGTTCTTTATAGAAACAAAAACTACTCGATGGATTTTAACGAAACTTGGTATATTCATTCTTATCATTACGCTAAGATCAATAGGAGCAGAGCAGTGAAGGGAAATGTTAGGGAAACGGGAGAAATTTCTCCATTTTTTATGCTTCCGTCGCGTTTGCAGCCTTAATGGTTAAAGCTACACAGAAATCATGTACAACGAAAATGTTTTCTTTAAAATTATATAAAAAATATCCCACTACAGTATGTGTCTATCTTTTATGGTTGACTCACAATAACACGTGTAACTCCCGATAGCTTAGCAGTTCGGAGCTTTCTGTTTATTTTTGTCTACTTTTACGTTTATAACACTCTCACTCATCCCTAATTAAAAAAAGTTAATATTATTATCTATTCAATAAAAAAAGAATCATAGAAATCGGTATAGAAACACCAAAGTTATACATGAAATACGCTAATAAGCCATCGCGCGTGAATACTGAATCATGCTATAAGGATTATTTTTGTGAAACGGTCGCCGCGCTGGACGCGAATAGACGTTCAGTGTTCGACCTTATTGACAGACAATAATTGATTTTAACAAACCGTGCTTATCAGCGCGACTTTTAGTCTACTCTTACGTATCATAATTTATTTTTAGATTTCTTTGGTTGTTATTTTATAAAATAGGTATTAGTTATTTTGGTAGTGTTTAAATATTTCTTAGTATTAGCTTAATTATAAATTAAACTTTTTTTTAATTTATTTAGCTGTAGTTTTAAATAGGTAAGTACCTAGGTATCAAATAGGTTATTTCATTCTATTAGACGTAGTTTAGGTATCTACTTATACTTATAATAAATCAGTAGAAGTGAAATTTCTGTACATTGAAAATATAAAACATAAACGGCAAGGGGTGTTATTAGACCGACACCGAACCCAAAAATGTGATTAATTTTTTTTTTGTCTTTTTCCAGTCCCCGGGCTCTTAGAATTCGACATCAGACGTTTCAGATCTTTGATTTTGACGACCCCGTTGTCGCTGGCATAAGCAACAGGATCCGCGTACAAAGTCGCTGGCAGAAGCTAGTCTATAATATGTATGTATTTAGAAACATATAAGTATGTATATCAGTTGTCTAGTACCCATAACACAAGCTCTGCTTAGTATGGGACTAGACGGCGCACAGAGGAGTATTTGACATAAAAAGTCGATCAAAATTATTTTGTGTTAATTATCGATTGGATATATAATAAAATGTAGTTTAAAATGATAATTTTATATTTAAAACACCATACACAGGTACAATTTTACACAAAAAGTTTTTACACAAAAATTTTCTATTCAGATTCACTTTCACTAGATCCATCGTCCTCCTCATTGTCAGACTCTGTAGATGAGGTGTGCGATGTCTCCAGGAGCAAGAGTCCTAATGCCTCAATGGAAAATGGCTTACTTTTTTTCCGTTGCCTTTGTCTGGTACTGCTCAAAAAAGGATCCGAAGTTAACAGAAGTCTGTTTAACACGTCTTTGTTACAGTCTTCGCGCGAAAACTTTCTGGAAAAATTCTGTCTATATATGCGGAAGTGTTTGTTTCTGGCCTCAGCCGCCTCTTCCGACAACTGGCCAATAGGCAGAATAGCGTGATCAATTACCGTGGCCCCATGTCTTAAAATTTTGTGCATTGTAGGCGACATGGGGTGCCACCCATACAAATCTACATAAAGCTTTGCAGTTTGTTCAGCAAAGTTTTCAAATTTCTGCGTATTAATTTTTAAACCACTTGACAGGGTCTCTAATATGACACTGCATTTATTAATTAAATTAATGTCAACCCCTGTAATGCGAGAAGACATTTCGGGATTTGAGAAAAATCTCCTTGATGTGTTCCCGTCATTAGTGTTCCCAAACCCTGCCTTCGGAATATCCACTAGCAGCCCCATTTCCTCTCTAAAAGCTTCTTGAATTTTCTTTTTTCTATCTGCCACTATATTTTTATGTTCTTGAGTTCTTGCCTGCCATTTTCTTATAGGTATTTTATAAGATAAATGAAGGAGTGATTCAAAAAATCGAATTCTGGCATGTAGTGTCGACAACCCAAATTTAAGAGTATCGGGATTATCTATGTTTTTTTTAATCAAGTTGTTGAAGTCCTTTGATGTTTGCCCACATATATAGCACCTCATGGTAGATGACGTATTTGTTGCAGCATTGCAAACCTTTGCATCAATCATAGTAAAGGCTAATGTGTGCTTTATTATTAATATAACACCATTTGTTCTCGTTATTTCACTTTTTTCAGATTTTTTATTTGATTCTCTATGTAGGAGATTTCGTCATTTGTGATGTCCTTTGTTTCGTGAACAAAACGGATTCGTATGGGTCGGCAGTATCTTGCAGAAGAAGGTACTGGGTTTTGCCAAATAATCTTATTTTGGTCACCGATATTGCTAATCAATCGTAAGGGCACAAATGAACTCTGAAATATTGATGAATCACTGTCTGTACTGTTACCAAATTTTTGCTTAAATTGTTGTTGTTGGGAACCATCACAACCCCATTTTGATAATAGCTCTAAAGAACTTATTTCTTCTTCATTTAAACTTTCGAGTACTTCATCTAAGTACATACATAACCGTGCAGATGTATGATCTAAAAGATCCTGCAAGTTTATTTCAGCACATGTTTCTGTAACTCTCATCGACTCTTCACGCGGATAACAGTCTTTCTTTGCCTTTTTAACAAGTGAATAACACGGATAAATGTTTTTGTTCGCAGTGTGAATAACTTCGTATTGTTTTCTTGTCAAATCAGCTTCCACGAAAATAGCTAATGCTTGTGATGGTGTATGCTTTTTTACCTCGTTTTAAGTTGAACTATAACGTGTTCTGTACTTTTTGGCTCTTGTTGGTGTTAAAGTCATATCTTTCATAACTTTAGCCGCGTCACCATGTCCTGCAGCACGTTGACTCATTTGGGCTGCATAGGTTAACTGTTCACAGGGTATTTGTTCCCTCAAATCCTTTGTTTTACGCCTCTTTGCTTGATCGCTCAATTCCTTGAATTCTTTTGTTGGTCTGCCGGCCTTTTTTGTTGTCCACGCAGGCAGTGTGATAAAAGTATTGAGCCAGTGTTCATTTTTTGTCAAGAAGCGTTCTTCCTTGTTATTAGCAGCTGCCCATTTTTGTTTATATTGGTACTTAAATGATTTTACGGCAGCTCTCAATAAACCTTGTTTGTTTTCAGGGCATTTCGTGATTATTTTAAGACGATTTTCTAAAAACTCAAACTTTTGGTCTATTTTTCTGTCCGAACATTGTTTTATGACTTCATAGAGTGATTTTCTAGTCATCTCCATCGACGTCATTGGTGATTCTGGAATAGAGAAATAAAAATAAAACATTGTTTTATAAAAGCTAATTTCGACTAATTACGCAAACAGATGAAATAAAAAAATGGCATGTATATGCGGGACATTTTCTTTTAAAAACCTTATCTAGGATAATGAAACTATAAGTTAAATCCAGAATCATAAGTTAACTAGGCTTAACTCATAAACAAAAACACCTTTAATTATAGAGTTTACTAAAAAAAAAATGAATGTTTTATGGTGTGCATTTAAGGCATAATATGTCACTTAAATTAAATGTAATATCAAAATAAACATGCTTCTATAAAGTAACTACATACCTTGTTCCAAAATATCCATAATGATTATCACACAATTTCACCAAACATAGACTAAATGCAATTTAAAGATCACGTTTTAACTGTAGTGCCGAAAACAAAGACATACGATTCACGCAACGACTAGGTTCCGACTGCTGCTATGGTTTATGGAGAGGCGGTGTGTGGCCAAGCTGGCCCTTTAGTGACGTAATAGCTATTAGGCTTTCACGATACAATAGTTGTAAAGCAATATAATAAAATTTAAGTTTTCGACTTTTGATCGGTTTTTTAGATCAAATACTCCTCTGTGCGGCGTTGTGTGATAGTTATGGAATATTATATTATATTATTATTATTATATCTGTAAAGAAAACATAAACACTACCACGCCGTACGTAACTTACGGTGTGGCCCAGCTGCCACGCGATGCGTTGCGGTGGCGCACCGGAAATATTTCAACGAATCGGCGGACTGTAGGAGCGGGGTGGCGTCACTGATGTGCCCACCGATTCCTCGAAATATTCCTGGCCCTTACAAATTGGAGGTTGTCAAGGCAAGAAGATGATACATGACATTAATCAACAGCACGGTTAGCGCAGTGGTAGAGGGTTTGGCTGTTGCGCTCTCTGACTCACTTTTTTATTCATCATCATCATCATCATATCAGCCGAAAGACGTCCACTGCTGGACATAGGCCTCCCCAAAGCGTCGCCACAATGACCGGTCCTGTGTGTCATGCATCCATCGGATTCCCGCTACCCTGACCAGGTCGACGATCCACCTTGTTGGAGGCCTTCCAACGCTGCGTCTTCCGGAGTAATCATGGCTGAGACTACGGAACAACTCAGTACTATGCTCGGTGACCTAAGCTTCCGAAAGAGTGGGTGTTAAAATGAACATGGACAAAACCAAAGTTATGGTTAACATCCATGTAGCACCCACTCCTAATAAGATCGGAGATTCTACACTCGAAGTTGTGGACGATTACGTTTACCTGGGACAGACGGTCCAGTTGGGTAGGTCTAACTTCGAGAAAGGTCAATCGTCGAATCCGATTCGGCTGGGCAGCGTTCAGGAAGTTGCGCGGTGTCTTCTCGTCTAATATACCAAAGACTTTTTTATTAATTATATTTATTTATTAGTATTTTTTACCACTTTTTTCAACATTAGTAACTCGGACAACATCAAAATCTTAATAAGAAGTACTCTTTTACCCACGGTGACTCAATTTAAATACCTACCTTGGGTCAATAATTAGTAACGATGGCAAAATCGAACAAGATGATACTCATAGAACTACAACCGGATGGATGAAGTGGAGACAACTCACAGGCGTCATGTGTGATAGAAAAATGCCAGTTAAAGTTAAAGGCCACTTGTATAAGACGGCAATTAGATCAGCTGTCTTGTATGGATGGAATGTTGGCAACCAACAAGCAGCACTTAAATAAACTGCAAACAACAGAAATGCGCATGCTTCGCTGGTCAGCGGGAGTCACACTACTAGATAGAATCCGAAATGAGTACATAAGAGTCAGTTTTAAAGTTGTTCCGGTATCCGACAAAGTCAAGGAGAAGCGCTTACGTTGGTATGGTCACGTACAAAGACGCCCAGATGATCATAAATGGTGAAGCTTGCCCTTGAAATGCCTACGACGAAGCGCTTGCGTGGAAGACCACCCTCCACTTGGTTGACGACGGTTCAAAGAGACCTAAGCGAAGCTCATCTCGACATCGACATAGCACAATATCGTGCACTGTGGAAGAAAAAGACAAGGAGGGCCAACCCCAAATAAATGGAATAAGGTCTAGCCAGAAGAAGAAGAAGATTTATTAGTATTTTTGGGTAATACTTTATTGACTGGTCTACACTATGTTCTTACATAATATCTAAATATGGTAATATTGTAACATCAACCACTTTTTAAAAAGAGTAACCATGGAGTATCTTGCCGGTTCTTCTCCATTATAAAACGATAAATTGGGAACCGTGCACTAGCTTCTGACGTTTGTATTTTTTTGATATCTTGTCCCGCCACTGCAGGCAGGTACTTCTGCAGTAATGCGTTCACTACAGCATCCTCATTTCCGCGTCATTGAACTAAGAGTAGGTTCGATTTTTACGCCATGTTGTGACGTCATAGTTGTCAAAAAGGAAAAATTGTGTAGGGTGAGCAAAACAAGGATTTATTTAAATAATATTTATTTATGAATCATGAACGACAATCCAGTTCTTCAATTTTGCTAATCTCTGCATCACTGTGTGAAGTTTCTTAGTGGTGGCAAATGGAAGAAGGTGAATTGTTTTTAACAATGAAAAGAAAAAAGTTTGATTTTAAAATAGTAATTTTTTAACTAATAGGGTAGTTTCCAGGGTCAAAATAACTACATTTTATTTAGTCCGTATTTTAGATATAAAAAAATATTGGACACGTATTTGTTCTTTTTTCGATTAAACAAAAAATAACAAAGATATAGCCCATTAAAGTTACGTGTGACGTCACTCCGTGCGAAAAAATGCAGCACGGCGTGACGTTACACGTAACTTTAATGGGCTATATCTTTGTCATTTTTGGTTTAATTCACAAATAAAAAAATATGTGTCCCTTATTTTTGAATAATCTAAAAGACGGACTAATTAAATTTTTTTAGGCAACTAGCCGTATGTATTGTAGATATAATATTTTTTTTTTTTTATTGATAGGCTCGCGTTTGACCACCATCTCACCTGATGGTAAGCGATGATGTGGTCGACGATGGAACACGCAATTATACAACAACGAGGATTGTTCGAAAAAGTTACAGCAGCCCTGGACAAAAAGCAACTGAAGGAACACAGGTGGGTTTTAGTCTTCTTCCAGAAAGTCCTTCGAGAAATCAGATTCGGCTGGGCAGCATTCGTCATTATATGTCAAGTGTCACTACACGAAGGTAAAATAAAAATTACAGAAATATCACAAAAACATTTTATTTTGCACTAGATCACTACATCACAAGCAACTTACATACTATGAGGTACATTTCAATATTTTTTTACATTTTTTACATTTGCTAAAGAAAATAATAAATAATTGAGTATTACACAGTCGAGTTATCCATTTACAATGCCATTTATATTTGTAGATTTACGAAGATATGAAATGAGAAGTAATATTAGTTCTAAACTGTTGCCGCTAGAGGCGCCAGTGAGAGTCATTGTTTTATTTTTCATTAATAAATAGATATACCCATGTTATTAGGGAAGGTATTAAAAACCATTATTTCTGTCATAAAAAATATAACTTTCTTTTAATATTTTCCAACCCAAAAGTTTTTAAATTTAGGTTTTCAATTTTCTTTGTGCTCGTACTATCTGTACTCTCATTAAGGTTTTCTTATTCTCCCCCTTCTCCCATACTTCTAGGATAGTAAACAAAACTGGATCCTATTTCATCCCATGTAACCATATTGACAAAAAAAATCTTTTGAAAGATATAAGATTTTTTTTTTTGTGTGAGGCATCTATTGGCACGCTTTGGCAGTAAAACTGAAACCAAATGCCGTGACAGTAAACGGCATGACATTGTCATGCCATGATGCCCCTATGCCACCTTTCTCGACTTCCGTTTAATTAGGTGCGCGCGTTTATTTAACTCCATATTTTTCAAACCAGCACTAGCACATTTTCAATATCATATCTATATCTATTACACATACAAAAAAATAAATAAAAATATATATATAAAAAAAAAACAATCAAAAACCTCTAACACTACTTCTCATTTCACCATTGCAAAGTAATCCTAAGTCCTCTCAATAAGGTCCATCACCAGATCTGGCAAGGTCTGCCGCGTTCTCATCATATCCACCTGAGCGGCCAAGGTCTACTGGCTCCACTGAGATCCTGGGCTTGAAGCCACGCTCATCAGCTTCGTATTCTACAGTCTAGAAGAAAAAAAAAACAAGATTAGCTAATAATAATATTCTAGAACTATCACATAACGAATCTAGTCTGAAACCAAAGACATCCTTCCCAACTATCTCCGTACCAAAATTCATCAAAATCAGTTTTGCCATTTAGGCGTGAAGACTACGCAAACAAACAAACAAACTCACTTTCGCTTTTATAATATTAGTAAGGATAGTAACGATTAACCGCTCTATTTTATCTCTTTAAATCTATTTGTCTGAAACTAAGCAGAACTTGTGCTATGAGTACTAGACAACTGCTAAACATACTTATATATTTCTAAACATGTACATTTATAGATAAATTACACGCAGATACAGAACAAATGATCGTGCTCATCACCTCCGGGGTCCGGCATAGCAGCCAGAGCCACTAACCACTAGACCAACAGGCCAGCCAAAGATTTGCAGCCAGATTATGAAGAATACCAGTTTCAGGTTTTGCTGAGGGTGCAAAACTGAAGGGGCCCAACAGGTTCGATGCCTGTTAGGACAGCGGGATTATTCGTAAGAGTCACTGGGACCCTGTAACGCAAAGGGTAACTGAAGTTATGGGTTTTGGTCAGTTAATTAATTAGATTTTGAATGAAGGTTTGTGGAACTGTTCCACATATCTCGAAACTGGTGACCCTCGACTATGAATGTGCACGCAGCCTAAAGGTAAAAGTTTTGGGCACGCCACGATTATGGCGGTAAGTCCCCTCTTTGAGGCGTGGCTGGAAAGACCTCACGGCGTCCTTACTTTCCGCATGACGCAGGTCCTCACCGGACATGGCAAGTTCGGGAGGTTCCTGCATCGGATTCAGGCGGAAGAGACGCCCGGGTGTCGCCACTGTGCGCAACGCCCGGAGGACACGGTGGGGCACACCGTCGAGGTGTGCCCTGCCTGGGCGGAGCATCGCCGTGCCCTCGTGGGGGCGATCGGCGGCGGAGACCTCTCGCGCCGGGCCCTGGTCGAGGCCATGGTCCGGAGCGAGGAGGAATGGCAGGCGGTCGCCTCCTTCTGCGAAGCAGTAATGCTTGCAAAGGAGGAGGCCGATCGCATCAGGCAACGGCGCCCTCGCCGCCGTCGCCGGGATTCCGATCCCGATTTCCGGCCACCGTAGACGCAGGCTCGCGGACGGCGAGCTATGGGTAGCTCGCTGTCCGATGGTCCGGTAATGGACCGAGTCCAAGACGTCGACGGCGCGCACTGTTCCCGCGCGCCTCAAGGAGTTGTCAGCAGCAGGAGGGGCCCAGCTGGGTCGAAGCCTACTGGGGACAGGGTTGTCCGAAAGGGAGCTCGTGCCCCGGTATGAAGGCTAGAAGGAACGGCGCGGGGTTTTTAGTCAGAAAGAGTCTGACACTGTCTCCCGCTCCACCCAAGAGCGGGTGTCGTTAAAGATGATTTTCCCCGTCGACAAAAAAAAAAGGTGAAAGTTTTTGTTTATCTTTGTTCCGAATTCCATTGACGTAACTACTAAGCTAACAGGGAAACCCGTGCAGTTTAATTACGACAAAAATAATAACTTCATATAGATACGATATAATTTAGACACGTGTAGGTGATATAACCATGAGTATCAAAAAAACCCATGACCTCATATGGCCTGAAATTTATTTTAAAACACACTTTTACACGTCAATTTAAAATATATAACGCCACATTGCGCCAAAAGACTGGGATCATAGACGTAGGAAAAATGGCTGCCGGGCTAAAATGGGATTGGACGGGTCATATCAGTCGCATGCACACTGACCATCATCATCATCGTCAGCCTTTTTAATGTTCCCACTGCTGGGACACAGGCCTCCTCTCTAGGAGAGTGAATGGGCCATAATCCACCACGCGGGCCCAGTGCGGTTTGGTGAATGTCACATGTCTGCGAATTTTTGGTTTTAGGATATTCCTGTTTCCTCTCCATGTTTTCCTTCACCGTTTTGAGAGCAGTGGTAATGAAATAAATGACACAAAGTAATGCGTCTGGCAGGTATTGAACCGCGACCTACAACTCGTAAGTTGGGGTCGTTACCAATCGGCCACCACTGCTCTCTACTGTCTCTCTAGTGTGGGTAAGAGACAGAGCTATACAGGATGTCTAGCGCCATCTCTTACCCACCCTGGAAAAAGAATGAAACAATCTTACTTTGGACGTCATGGTAACCCACTATGTGTGGCCTAGGCCTAGAATATATCTAAACTTACCTGCTTGGTACCATCAGGGAGAACCACGAAATAGGTGCCTTCGGCTCTGTTCTCCTGCCTTGACTCCGTGTGCCCGAAGTCACTGCCAGATTCGTAGTCATTAACTTTGTATGTAAAGTCGTATTTGGCTGGTTCCTGAAACCAAAAAAAAAGAAGTTTTTTACCTCTAAACCGCCTACGTCGGGTATACGCAACAAACACTCTCGCGTTTAATTCGCCAGGGTCGGACATCCACGACCAAATACTCCAACTCGCCAGATCTTCCGTCAATTATGAGGATTGAAGAGCTAAACGAGATCGAAAACATAGTCGCAAACACACGACCCTGGCGAATAGGACGCGAAAACACTCGTCGGAACAATCCGATGAAGAAATTAAAGGTCTTCAGGATTGACAAATCCCTTTCCAGAGAATATGGGATGGAAATATTCAGATTGCAACATAACCGAGCATATTATAGCAAATCAGCTTTTAAAAGATCGCCTCTATTATTTTGTGTGCATAGATAGAATTAAAAAAAAAAACCACATATGCTGTAAAAACTGTCACAAATCTTAACTAAGACGCAATGTCCTTCGGTCCTTCGAGCTGGATCCAAGCTTGACCGATGAAGGGCATAGAAGATTAGAATCATTGCTCGAGCCACCTGGTTCGCCCACAACACATAGATCCATTCTTACCTAGATATGTCTGCTGTTCTTGTGGAAATGGAATCATACAGAAGAAAGTGTAAATACCGTCTTTTCTTCAACTCAAATCCCATTTAGAACATGATTTTGCACCGAAAAATGAGAAAGCTCACTATATTAGCAGAACGCAATATCTTGATGGAAATTGAGACGAGTACAATAGTTCTATCCATCCTACATAAACGCCAACTTTTTTTTACGGTTGGCAAAAATCATCTTATGACAACCCCCTTGGGCGACAACGCCAACTTCATCACGGAACATAATATTTGATTATAATCATAATCATTATCATCAATCAATGGTGAAAAAACGTATAAAAGGCTAGTTACGGCACTACTCAGAGTTCAATTTATAGATTTTATAAACTCAAGTGGCGTACCTGGTTCAGCAGGTCGTTAAGGGAGGCATCCCTGGCGTAAGAGTAACCCTGGCTGTTCTGGTTGCTGTACTGGTCTGGCACTCCGTATTGCTCTGAGGTCATGGAGTCGCGGGCTGAAGGTGGTCCGTAGGTGTCTGATGGAGAAGACCTGGGAAGAGATGAGATTGATTTAGTTGAATTGGGATTTGTAGTAGGTAAAGGAAACCGCCGTGGTTGGTGCTTTTTTCAAACTACTGACAGCCCCCTAGCCGGTTCTGAAAATTATTGTCCATTCCAAGTTGCCAAAAACAGTTCCTTATGCGATAGGGCCACCCATTTATATAAACCAGTAAAGTCATTTGGCCGATAGAGGATAATTTAATTTTCATTGGGATTAAAATACTGGCTCAGTTAGCTTGATTGCTTTGTGGCTTACACTGAATGTAGACTTTAGAAAGAAGAAAGAAAAAAATACCTGGATGCAGCATCAGAATAAGACGAAGCAATAGCACTGGTCTTTTGATCAGCAGCACGGCTCGAAGGTACACCATATTCCTGAGATATACCTCTCGCACTTGGCACTCCATAGGTGTCTGACAGATCACGCTGGGCAGGCGCACCATACGATTGGGAAGGACTCTTGGAATCATGGGGGTAAGATACAGAATTCCTTGCGCTGGGCGCACCATAGCTGGTAGAAGGTGATCGGGAGCCAAAGGATGATCGAGCTTCTGACTGAGATTTAAAGGAACGGGCTGAACTGCTTCCAAACGACTTTCCAAAAGGTCTGGGTGTGGTGAAGCTTTGGGATTCCGCAGTTCTGGCCGAAGGGGCTCCATATTCTTGCGAAAGAGAGTTTGATGAGAAGGGAGAGTTCCGGGAAGTCGGTGCTCCATATTTCTGGGAAGGTGTGCGTGCTCCGAAACTCCTTTGAGAAGGTGCTCCATATTCTTCAGAAAGTCCTGAACGAAATTCAGGTGGCCCGTACTGAGTAGAGGGTGACCCTGCAGATGGAACCCCGTATTCTTGAGATGGTGTGCTTCTTCCTGCTGCTGGAACTCCATATTCCTGGGACAAAGAGCTTCTGCTAGCCGGGGCACCATATTGCTGGGAGGGACTGCTACGAGCATTAGGGGCTCCGTACTCAGCTGAAGGCGAACCACGGGCATTTGGGACTCCATATTCGGTAGACGGCGAGCTTCGGGCGTTTGGAAGACCATACTCCGTGGAAAGAGACCTAGATGATGAAATCTGACTTCTTGCATTAGGAGCTCCATATTCCTGGGATAGTCCACTCCGTTGGTTTGGAGCTCCGTATCTTTGCGAGGGATTGGTTCTAGAGCTTGCAGTCCTAGCGTTAGGAGGTCCATATTCAGTTGAGAGGGCGTTGCGAGAGGATCCGAAGGCTCTGGAAGTGGGAGTGCCGTATTCCTGGGATAGAGATCTTTGGAAGTCTAGGCTGTGGTCATGATCATTGTCGTGGTCGTGACTGTGGCTGGAGCGGGCAGATGCGTAGCCGTCCCTGGAATGTGGAAAAGGAAAATTAATATGATTTTGTTCAAGTTATGATTTGAATTATTGTTGTTGGGACTTTTGGTATATTGAAATCGTCTTCGTATAGAGCGTATATTTTTTACTCTATTTCGGCTTGATAAGATCAATCAAGTTTATTTTATTGTTGTATATTATGTTTCTGTATGAAATGATTGACGAACGCACAGGACCGTTCATTGTGGCGGCACTTGGGGGAGGCCTATGTCCAACAGTGAAAGTCTTTCTGCTGAAATGATGATGATGATGATGAAATAATTTAAATTATTTCTTCGTCTTACAGGCTTGTGAGCTGGGGCTCAAAGGACTAAGTTTTCAAGATTTTTTGTGTTTAGTCCCCGAACTTTTATTTTTGATTGTTTGGTTAAAAGGAAAACTTAGGCCACCAAAAATTATTACTCCTGTATCGTAGATCTATCATGTAAACTCATATACACAACACATCCAGACACGGCAAAATCTGTAGGCCATACAAATATTTGTTACGTGCCGGAATCGAACCCGCGAAAAGCAGTGCAGCAGCCAATCGCTTAACCACTGCGCCAACCGTACCATAAAGAATATCGTCGACGGCGCGTCACTGTTCCCGCGCGCTTCAAGGAGCTGTCAACAACGGCAGGGGCCCACTCAGGTCGAAGCCTACTGGGGCCAGGGTTATCCACAAGGTAAGTTCGGTCCCGGTACGAAAGGCAAAAATGAACAGGAGTGGGTTTTTAGTCAGTAAAAGTCTGATACTATCTCCCGCTCCGCCCAAGAGATGTCATTAGATGATTTTCCCACCTCGAAAAAAATAACCATAAAGTATATGAATTAGTGGATATAAGTAAATTGAGTAACTTACCCAACTGGAGGCTCGGCGACTGCTAGCGACGCAATACAGAAGAGAGGTATGAACACCTGAAAAAAAAAAACATGATTACTTAACTGTCATTCAGAAACGATGATATTCATTCAGAAAATTGACCTGTCCTAGTATAACACAAGTATTCGGCTTTTTCCTACTATAATATACCTACACTAAAGCCTGCCTCATGACAGAGTGTAAAGTCCCGCAAACCTCCTTTGAAAAGGGAGTGGTATAGTCTGGTGGGCGACTGCCCAATAGTAGGTGTCGGGCTGTCGTATATGTTCAAATCGCGCGGAGAACTTTGATTGCGCGATGCAGGATTTCGTAGTTCGTATGTAGCGTCATAGATGTCGCTACAAATCACTGAGTCCATTGGTAAAAACCGCATGAAAGGTTCAGTTGTTTCTGAGTTTATTGCGAACAGATGGATACCTACTCGTGGTGGGGGATGTTTTGTAATATGTATCAGTAAAGATATACTTTTTTTTTAAACACATATTTTTAGTGATTTAAAATTGTATTCCTAATTTGTTTATTTTTTGTCTTTTATATAAACGAAGTGAGTGTTGAAATACTTAAAATACATTTATTAGAAGCAGCACGTGGCTATTATAAATAATAGCTTATGTGTTAAATCCGAATTTCATCATAATCTGTTTAACTGTTTGAGGTGAAAGATTAACAAAGATACACATACATACGCATACAAACTTTCACCTTTATTTTAGTATCAATTATTAATTTTCTTACCTTCATATTCCTAAGTTCAGTTTAAACACCAATAAATTTAACTGAAACAAAATAAAAAGTTTATATTATTCGAAAAATATAAATAACATAATTTGTAAAATACAAAAAGACAAAGTACTTAGTCGCCTGAGCGTGCTTTGTCATTTTGTATTATATTTATGTACATAGTTAGGTTTTAGTATAAATAGTTTATTAAGTATTTAAGTTTTTTTAAATGTACATATGTATATACGAACCAAATAAAACATTAAGAATTTGTAAAACAATTATTTAAAGAGTGTCCAAGGAGTTTCTAGCTTTAACTTTCTATTAACGCTTTTGAATGTGCAATTAAATTAACATAATTTTTCTGACTGACCAACTTCTTGACAATTCTAAAGATTTATTTGGAATAAATGCTTTATTTTTAAATAAAATAAGTTTTAACAAACTATTATTGTTTTATCATTGAGAAAGTATAAGTACCTATAACTTGTCAAGATATTTTATTTGAAGTCAAAATATTTTATTTCACATAGTGCCCTTGTATTGTAGGCCTATGTGAAATAAAATATTTTGACTTCAAAAGTAAACATTTTCCATTTATTTTGACCTTTATTGAGAGCATGTTTTTTAGAATATCCTTGAAAAACCGTTAGCATAAAACTTATTTTTTAAATAAATATTCGAGTAATTGTTGGCACTGAATGTGGTTTTTTTTGAACAGGACTTTTTCTTACACAATTTCTATTTTAAACGTAATTAAATAAATCGAAAGCTTTAAAACAAACCTACCCTTCAAATAAAGATGATAGCACTCGAATTGAGCTGATCTTCGAATGGTAACATCTCAAACTCTCCAACTATTTATACTAACTAATCTTAACAATACCTTGCCATAAACCACGATACATTTACACCTGTACCTTCTTCTTACTATTGCATTAACAGCCTTATTTCTTTAGGATAGAGGTGTGGTGGGATTTGGTAAGTGGTGGAGTTATGTTGGTATATAGTTACATTGTGTATTGATAGTATGTGCGTGTGACATCACTTAGTGGTCCAGATAGTGCAAGTTTGTGAGGTCTTCGTGATGCTGCACTGAATTTAGGACCTGTTTTGGAGCTTGTGGCTTATGCGAAGGTTTATTGCACTTTGATAATGATGAGCAGAAATATGGTACGAATTTAAGGCTCTATTTTGTTAATGCTACCGGTTTTCTCGCTTACCTATAGTTTAATAGCATAATCAGCTTTATAATGTTCCCACTGCTGGAACTCTCCTCTCTAGAGAGGGAATGGACTGTAATTCACGTTCCGCAGGCCCAGTGACGGTTGTTATAAGTTTTCGAATTTTTGGTTGGTTCTAGGACATCCAGTTTCCTCGTGATGTTTTCCTTCACTATTTTTAGAAGTAGGGATGAAATAAATTACACAAAGTTATGCGCCTGGCTGGGTTTGAACTTTGAACATGCGACCTACAACTCCTAAGTCACGGTCGCCACTGTTGCCCACTTTTTAAGTCGCAAAATTAGAAACCTTTAGGCGCAATTAATCCAATTCATACTTTAGAATAAAAATTAGGTACTACGCCTTTCTCCGAGGTTCTATCTGTAACTAGAGACTATGTAAAGACTATGTCCCCTGCCTGAGCAAAGTTATTGATATCCGTCGATAAAAAGAGAACGCTCTTATCCTTATAATTATTATTGACAGGGTCGTGCTTGACCACTTTCTCACCTGCACCCCTAGCCAAGTTGCTAATGCAATAGTTAACGCTAGTAGAAAGCTTCAAATGTACGGGATTGCCGTCGTCTCAACGCTCAGTCACGTGGTCAGAACAAAAGAATTGGCGGCAAGGTCAACTCGAAGCGTTCGATGCAAGCGAAACGGTTGTAACTTGGCTAGGGGGCTGATGGTAAGCGAGGAGGGGGTCGATCTTAAAGCACGCTTGCTTCGAAGTTACCTATTCACTCTTGTCTTAAAGACCCTTAGGTTTTAGCTACCAGGAAGGATCATTAGCTCTACGCACAATGAATGTGTTCCTAAAAATATTTACTTTATTATACGTATAGAAAGACATGAAAAATAAAAACACTTAACTAATTAAAACTATATATACACAATAACTTTTACCTAAAATATGGCGTCAAAAAATTCCTCCGCATCGCTGTCGACTGGAAGTGTGCCCAAAAGACTGGCGGCATTGCCACGTTGTATGGCAATGCTTAATCTCTGACCGAGGTAAAAGCCAGCCTTTGGGTCACGCGAAGTGTCAACAAGGCGTTTGGATAATTGTTTAAAAAGCGCATGAGCACTCGGACAAAACGTTTTATGCGTATGGGTTTGCGATGTATAAACAAGACCATTCCAAATGAGGTCATCGTGTAGTTCCAATATCCATTCGACTCCACCATCAGACCAGCCCTATGGTATCATATGTATTGTCATTTAAATCACTGCTGGGCGAAAGCAACACTCTCCTTTTTTCATATACTTCTGTTTTCACCCGTTGTGGCCTCCGGTAGTCGTCAACTTCGCTTTGGGCGCGTGGAAAGAAAGGGACGAGGGAGGGATCCGCCCAGCAGTTATAGGTAGGTATGCCAAATTTTAGCTCAATCGGTAAGCGATAATTGTTTCAAAATCCATTTGTAAGATTTGCCCTACACATAGGTACAAATATTGCAAGAGGTGAAAAGCCAAGCCAGGGTAGTGTCCAAAGTTAAAGATTTTTTGCATTTTGCACGTTACAGTCAAAATTTTTTGTTAATTAAAATATGATTGGGGATACGTATTTATTAATTTATTTACGGAATTATAATAATCAAAATAACCCTCTCAGTTGGAATGGCACATGAAGAGTTCCGTACCGTCCTCCGTAGCAAAAAGCAGCAAGACAATCAGGTTTGTACATTTTAAGCCGGACCCACATATTCGGTTTCCAGATTAGGTTTTCCGATCAGGAATTCAGGAATTTCGAAATAAATGTCAGGTGTTTTTCTGTTCGGAAAAAGTAAGAACGTGTGATAAGAGCATTTAGGTTTCCGAATTTGAATTCCTGATCGGGAAACCTAATCCGGAAACCGAATGTGTGCGTCCGACCTTATTCTGTTTTTCTGTATTTGTTATTATAGCGGCAGCAGAAATACCTACATCATCTATGAACAGTACGGTTCATGAGATATAGCCTGGAGACAGACGGACTGCGGTGTCTATTGTTAACCCTTCAGATACCGTCAATTAGAGACACAATAGTAAGACAATAGATGCGCGGCCACCGGTGGTCGCTTGGGGATTCATGAATTAAATAGGGTCTATTTTACCCTTTAGGTACAGAACCCTAAAAAAATGTCGTCATAGCTACGATAAGTTTTACCCAACGTATCCTCTGAGTGTCTGTCGCAACATGAAATTGGATGTACATTCATGTTCGCCATAGGTACGTTTATTAGACAGAATTATGAGCCCCGGTGTTAAATCGTGATAAATGTAGATTAGGTCTGTTATTAGGGCATGCTGTGCTGCAATCTGTAAATAGAATTCTTACGACAACGTAGGTATTTTATCTCTCTTGTAAGTATTCTTCGGTTTTTTTTTAATTTATTTAATTTGACACACCAAAGACTCATTATTTTTTTTTTTTTTTTAATTCGTATAAACTAGTGCTTGACTGCGATCCCACCTGATGGTAAGCAGTGATGCAATCTCTGATGGTGAGGCGCACTAGTTTATTAAAAGCCTATTCACTCTCGCCTTGAAGATACCCAAATTATAATCGGACGGGAAGACCACAGCAGGCAGATTGTTCCATTCCTTCGACGTACGCGGTATAAACGACGAGGCGAAACGCTTAGTCCGGACCGTAGAGGTTTCAACAACGTATGGGTGGATACTCGCCGTACGTCGGGTTGTCCGATGGTAGAATTGAGATGGCGGAATCAAGTCATGCAATTCCTGCGCACACTCTCCAAAAAGCATCCTGTAAAACACCGAAAGGCTGGCTACCCTACGCCTGTGCTCAAGGCTTTGAAGGTTGGACTTAACCAAATCTGGATCACCAATTAGCCTTTTCGCACGCCTTTCCACCGAGTCCAAAGCTGCCAGGTGGCATTTTGCAGCACCAGCCCATATGTGGCTGCAGTACTCCACACACGAACGGACCTGCGCTTTGTATAACATTAAAAGCTGTTCCGGTGTGAAGTACCGCCGGACTTTTGCAAGAATGCCAAGTTTTCTAGCAGCTACTTTGGCTTTGGACTCAATGAACCGCCCAAACTTAAGGTCTGAGGAAATTTCGACTCCCAAAAGCTGAAGACGGTCGGTACACTCCAGGGAAACATTCCGAAAAGCAGGAGCTAAGGTAAACGGGCTCCTTTTAGCGGTAAACAGACACGCTTGCGTTTTGGAGGCGTTGAATCCCACAAGATTGGCTTCAACCCACTTGGAGACTGCCTGAAGTGAGATATTCGTACGCTCTACCATAGCCTCTCTTTCGGACTGTATTAGCTCCTTACTAGCCCGAGCACCGGGCAGGTATCTCTCTACAACTGTGCTATCATCTGCATACCCATAGATACCGGGCACCAGCAGATCGTTGATATGTGACAGGAAGAGAGTTGCAGAGAGAACAGACCCCTGAGGAACTCCGGCATTAATCGTCATCGGCTCTGATGAGCATCCGTCGACAAGAACTCGAAGAGACCGTTCACTCAGGAAGTCTTTTACCCAGTTGATCAGACCAGGGGAAATGCCGTACGCTGGAAGCTTACTCAATAGGCTAGCGTGCCATACCCTGTCAAAGGCCTTCGAGACGTCTAAGGATACGGCAATCGCTTCCCCATTCTTCTCGAGGGCCTCGCCCCACAAGTGGGTGGCATACGCTAGTAGGTCCCCAGTAGACCGCTTGGGGCGAAA
Source organism: Mythimna lalbum (assembly GCA_949319445.1). Lineage (NCBI taxonomy): Eukaryota > Metazoa > Arthropoda > Insecta > Lepidoptera > Noctuidae > Mythimna > Mythimna lalbum. The sequence goes on from OX439370.1 coordinate 4,421,638, forward strand.
CCCGTAATTGATGGTTTAACTCAGAAAATTTGCTAATGAAGAATATTGTGGTGAAAAAGTTTTTCACCGATATAAAGCAGCTCTTTCTTGGGTGACTTAACCTATGTTTTATGTACACAAGCGAAGCCGCAGCCAAAAGCTAGTTTTGGAATAAATTGAGGATTGCATTTGAAATTAAATTAAATTAAAAATTATATCGATGTGTCAGTAAAAATAATTCATTGAGATCATTTTTTTTAAATATACTATATGGATCAAGTAGGTATGCTGTACTGCTCTCATCTTTTTAATTGTCGAAACTAGTGCTTGACTACGTTACTAGCTTGATGCACTTAAGGCATTTGAGTGAGACGCGAGCCAAAAGGATAATTGGCAATGATGCACTCGTCGAGTCGAACCTTCAAAGTCTTGAGCATCGACGCCGAGTTGCTAGCCTGTCGGTTTTCTACCGGTTGCATTTCGGAGATTGTACGTCGGAATCGCAAAACCTAATTCCGCCTAGCCCGTTCCATCATCGGACCACCAGGCGTACGGCGATGTACCATTGTTACTATGGACGGTGGACATCCACCTACACGCACAAAATGTTTTGGAAACATATTCATTGTGCGTACAGCTAAAGAATGGAATTCCTTGCCGGAGTCTGTGTTTCCTGATGGCTACAACCCGGAAATCTTTAAGTCAAGCGTGAATAGGTTACTTCTAGGTAAGCGTGCTCCGTCGTCGACCGCATCGTCGCTTTCCATCAGGTGAGATAGCGGTCAAGCGCGAACCTATAAACAATAAAAAAAACAAAAACTATACGAAATTCCTTCCCTGAACTGGATCTCTTTTCTTTACTTTATACGGCACAGTTGGCGTAGAGTTTGACCGATTGACTGCTAAGGTGGGTGTTCCGGGTTCGATTCTCGCTCGGAACAAATATTTCTTAGTCCTACTAATAGTAGTTCCGAGCCGGAGAGTATCACGTATGTGAGTTTATAATTATTTCTCTCCCCCACTCTCTCCCCCTTCACAATGTTATTATTACATGTAACGTATCAGGCTGGGCGCACGATGAAACCTTTTTTTTTTTCGGTGGGCTAAACTCATCTTATGACAACCCCCGCTCTTGGGTGGAGCGGGAGATAGTGTCAGACTCTTACTGACTAAAAACCCACCCCATTTCTTCTAGCCTCTTCATACAGGGGCTCGAGCTTCCTTTCGGATAACCTTGGCCCCAGTAAGCTTCGACCCAGCTGGGCCCCTCCTGCTGCTGACAACTCCTTGAGGACACTGCCAACCGCCGCCACCGGTATGTTTCCTATAGCTCTCATCCATTTTATATGGATTCGTCGCACACGGTTGACGCTGGTGACCACCACCACCCATACATATCGCCGCTGCTCGCTTATTGTGGCCCGCTCCTGAACTTTGACACTTCATCATATATTCAAAAATTAAACAATAGAAGCCTTGCAAATTTTATCAAGATTCTAAATGATGAAAATTTTTTTCAAAAACTTTAAAAACACGTATTTCCTGGAACAAGTTTTGTAAAATATTCGAGTAAATCACGCAATCACCGAATGCTAACAGAGTTTTCAGGCGATATCTTTCTTTTTTCGCGTTGCCATTTAGTCAAACATCGCGTTGGATTGCATTAGATGAAGTAACAAGCTTTTAACCCTTCAGATACCGTCAATTAGAGACACAATAGTAAGACAATAGATGCGCGGCCACCGGTGATCGCTTGGGGATTCATGAATTAAACCATGCTCGATGTTGATGATAGGCGAGTGGAAAAGCAGAGTCGGTATCCTGGTCGAATAGCTGAAATCTGTGTCCATGAGTACCTACCTACCATATAGTTACCTTGTATTATTTGCTTTTGTGGGATATTATATTTTATTGGTAGTGTATATGTTTTCTTTTAACCCTTCAGATACCGTCAATTAGAGACACAATAGTAAGACAATAGATGCGCGGCCACCGGTGGTCGCTTGGGGATTCATGAATTAAGCTATTGCATAGCTTCTATCGCGGGCCTTGAGCGTGGAGACCGAATCCAGAAATTCCGTAACGAAAAAAATCTAACACCCCCCACTAAATGATTGTCATGGCAACTTGTCAACTTTAATCACAAATAATATTTTTCTATGATAATTGCATAAGTTGATAAAAAATGCTATACAATAGCTTTACCGCGGCAGTCTCCGAGTGCCACACGTCTTTTTTTTCTCTTTTATTTCTTAGTTTCTTTACAACAAATTAGTTTAGGCTGTAATGTTGTATAAGTAAATTGTAAATAAATAATCATTCTGAGTTTCTGACAAAGAACCACAATATGAACATCGAGTTTTAAGAAACAAAACCGATTAGAAAATCCAATTAAGCATACCAGATAAACCGGAATCTTATTATTGTCTTCAAAAACACCTGCATTGTCACTATCATCACGACTCGGACAAAAGGAGGTGGTCTATTAAGGGCAAGGACGCTCTTCAGATGAAGACCACAGAGTCAATAGACGCGGCAGCGGCTAGTTTCTGTCCTGATGTTTGTCTGTCATCAAATCTTGTAAATTGAGCTGAAATTATTCATGCATTTGTAAATCAGATGACAATGCAAAATTATTATGATAAGGAGCTGATCTGATGATGGAACCGAAAGGTGGCTAATTGGCTATAGGAACTTGGTAGTTAAACGACACAACCTCATCGAGTTTGGGCTCGTATGATTCATCTTGACTGGTATTATTCATATAGGTATACCGAGCTATAAAGCTTGCTATGAAAAAATGATTTTCATGAAAGGCTTGTTATTACGTAAAGTCTATAAACCGCAAAGTTTATTTCCAAAAACGTCAGTCAATTTAAGGAAACATTGTACGGGCTATTAATTAATTATGAATCAATGAATGGCGATCAAATCGGAAAAACACTGCGCGTAGTTTTTCCTAGTACTTAGCAAGTGTTATGAATATTGGTTAAATTATGAATTTACCAATTATGACCAATTATGGTGGACAATTTTGGGATTTCGTTTTCAGGGTTCCGTAACTCAAAAGGAAAAAACGGATCCCTTACAGGATCACTTTGTTGTCCGTCCGTCCGTCTGTCTGTCAAGAACCTTTCACTAGAGAATGCGTGGAGGTATCGAGTTGAAATTAAAAACCATATATTCAGGTCTGCTGACTCTTGAAGCTGTAAAAAAATCAAACTTGAAAGTTAACGAAAAAAAAAGATACTTCGGTTTATGCGGCAAAAAACGTACATTTCGACACTTTCTAGGAAATCAAAATATAAGTATGTTTATCAGTTGTCTAGTACCCATAACACAAGCTCTGCTTAGCTTGGGACTAGACGGCGTTGTGTGATAGTTGTGAAATATTATTATTATTATTAATAGGGTACTTCCCGTTGACCCAAAATCCTAAAATTTGCCGTAAAGCAAGGTCTTATAGAACAAATATAGGTATAAATCGGAAAACTGTAAAGTTGTTACGTCACAATTTTTTTTTACGATTCGATAAAATCTGTCTAGACTCTATTCCAGAATTGAACTATTAATGGAAGTAAGTTTGTACCTACGGAACACTCAGAGCGCGAGTACAACTCGCACTTCCCCAGTTTTTTACTTTTGACTACACAAATATGATCAGTAACGGGTACAGATAGAGCCCATATTTTTTGTACTAATTAAAAAATACTGGTGTAGTTATATTCGAGTTTATTCAAATCTTAGTTTAGATTGGTAGGTCTAATCGCTCTCTGCTCTATGACAAAGACGAAGGCAAACAAAAGCCTGAATTGTGTGATGAGCTCAAACAAATGACAATTCGCTGCACAGATCGATGTTAGGAAACCTTTTGTGTTCGATATAAAGCTCTACTTTGAATTAGACCTTCTCGGTCTGGCCCTGGTTGGTCATAGCGTGATGGGCTTTTGTATACAATCTGGACGAAATATTCTATTTTATTACATACTAGCTTCTCGCCCGCGGCTTCGCCCGCGTGGACTACAGTTTATATCGCGCGGGCAGAGACCCGTGCTCAGCAGTGGAATTATAAGTAGCCTATGTGTTATTCCAGTGTCTCTTCTACCTACCAAATTTGATCTAAATCCGTACAGTAGTTTTTGCGTGAAAGCGTAACATACAGACAGACAGAGTTACTTTCGCATTTATAATATTAGTAGGGATAACATCGCGCCTGCAGATGTTTACGAAGAGTTAGGCAGACTGGTAGAGAATTTCGGCGTCGATCCCGCTGCGTGTGGATGCACTATTCGCATTTCCGCAATGCGCCTTCTATCTTCTATCCTGCGATTATTATTACCGCATTTTTTTTTCACATCTATCATACAATGCCTTCTAGTCCCAAGCTAAGCAGAGCTTGTGTTATGGGTACAAGACAACTGATAAACATACTTATATATTTATAAATACATACATATTATAGATAAATTACACCCAGACACAGAACTAATGATCATGCTCATCACATAAACATTTCAGGAGGGGCCCAGCTGGGTCGAAGCCTACTGGGGACAGGATTTTCCGAAAGGGAGCTCATGCCCCGGTATGAAGGCTAGAAGGAACGGAATGGGGTTTTTAGTCAGTAAGAGTCTGACACTATCTCCCGCTCCGCCCAAGAGCGGGTTTTGTCATAAGATGATTTTACCCAACGAAAAAAAAAATAAACACAAACATTTGTCCTGGTTGGGAATCGAACCCACGACCTCTGGCATAGCAGTCAGGGTCACTAACTACTAGACCAACAGGCCAGTCAAGTTCAGTATTTTCATTAGTGGCCAGTTTGGTTTTTTAATATACTGGTCTCTCACACAGCTCATTTTAATTCGTGGTGGCTTGATTTCCTCACTTCACTGAAGTTCCTCGCTGTTCTCGGGAGTCATTTCTAAAAATCCTTTACAGCATTCAGGATTAAAACCTAGCAACCTTTTTTCTTTCGTCAAGCATCCGATGGATGCGTGACGCATAGGACCGGTCGTTGTGGCGACGCTTGGGGGCCTATGTCCAACAGTGGACGTCTTTCTGCTAATATGATGATGATGATGATGAAACTTCGTTTTGTCCGGAAGTCAACATACGGCCCAAGGCTTAAAGACACTATTTTATCCCTTGGTCACATCATTTATCTTTGGGACGGACGTCTTTCGACTGATGATGATATTTCAAACATGGCAAGAAAGTGGAAATATTGTATCAATTAAAGTACGTTGGGGTAAGAACGTATAAATATAAATTATAACAACACTTATTTAGTTTTGTTTGACACTTTTTTTATTTTTATTTTTAGTGTTAGTCATATTGTGTGCCGCGTCATTATGCCCATCTTGCCCAGCAATGTGGCTGGCATAAAAAATAAAGCTAAATAAATGGTTTAATTTATATACGGTCTTACCCCAACCCACCTTAGGTACTTCAATGAAGTCAAAATTCAGTACAAAATGAACCTACTCAGAGGTATGCTGTAATCTAGTTTCCTTTGTTAAATTAAGCTCAATGAAATACGTGCACTTCGTGGTAAGTCGATGACACCACTTTGTAGTTAAACTGTCGTTAGCTTTGACGAGTATTTTTTAAATTATTACTCGTTAAATGTTAATCTTGGTATTTTATTTAACAACTAGCTTCTGCCAGCGACTTCGTACGCGGATCCTGTTGCTTATGCCAGCGACAACGGGGTCGTCAAAATCAAAGATCTGAAACGTCTGATATCGAATTCTAAGAGCCGGGGGACTGGATTCAGTATTCACGCGCGATGGCTTATTAGCGTATTTCATGTATAACTTTGGTGTTTCTATACCGATTTCTGTGATTCTTTTTTTTATTGAATAGATAATAATGTTAACTTTTTTAAATTAGGGATGAGTGAGAGTGTTATAAACGTAAGAGTAGATAAAAATAAACAGAAAGCTCCGAACTACTAAGCTATCGGGAGTTACACGTGTTATTGTGAGTCAACCATAAAAGATAGACATATGCTGTCGTGGGATATTTTTTATATAATTTTAAGGAAAATATTTCCGTGATACATGATTTCTGTGTAGCTTTAACCATTAAAGCTGCAAACGCGACGGAAGCTTACAAAATGGAGTAATTTCTCCCGTTTCCCCAACATTTCCCTTTACTGCTCTGCTCCTATTGATCGTAGCGTGATGAAAAGTATACTATAACCTGCCCAGGAGTATGAAGAATGATTGTACCAAGTTTCGTTAAAATCCATCGCGTAGTTTTTGTTTCTATAAAGAACATACAGACAGACAGACAAACAGACAGACAAAAATTTTACTGTTTGCATTTTTAGCATCAGTATCGATCACTAATCACCCCCTGATAGTTATTTTAGAAATATATTTCATGTACAGAATTGACCTCTCTACAGATTTATTATAAGTATAGAAGATATTAATAAAAGTTAACAGAAAATTTATCCTTAATAATTTAAATGTTCTTGTAAATGTTTCAATTCTAATATTTTGAGTTTGAATATTAGATTACCTATTGGCTTGCCGAACACAAAACACTCACTCTTACACGTTGTGAATGGGGCGCATACTTTAATATTTTATGATTTTTTATTACAAGCATACCTATTAGATGCATTAGGACTCTACTGAATCAATATCTCTTGACTTCAGACTTTTGAGGTAATGTTTCTAGTGTGACGATGGATGGGGCCCTTAATGTCCGTAACATAGCCCACAGGTCAATTCCAAACACGGGTCTTATAGGTATAGCTTCATTGCTCCGTTGCCCACTATAATATTCCTAGTTTCTACCCACCGCGTAAAAAAATAAAAAAGAGGTACCAAGGACCGACGGTACCACAGGTACGATGTCACTCAATTTAAACTAAAGCTATGACGCACATTTTCTTAACGTTACATCGTGCAATCAGCCTCATTAAGTTCTAGGACATCAAATGAAAGGTTGTCATTGTCATATGGATGGTACCAAATTGATCTTCATTGCAATAAACCAATGTAACATGAACTATAGTTACGAAATATCTCTTTAGAAGCACAGGTCAGGCACACGATTAAACGATTTATTAAATGATCTTTAATCATTCAATGTTAATGGGATCAGACTGACTGATAAATACTGAAATAAATTAATTTAAATAAGTTTTTTTTGGAGGTGGACAAATTATTTATTATTTATTTATTTAAACTTAATGTACAATAGTGGTACATAGGCGGACTTAATGCAACAAGGCATTCTCTACCAGTCAACCTTTGGGTTAAAAAGACAACACTCCAATTAACCAAATCCAATAAATAATTCCAACCATAACCAATGATAACCGAATGACCAATGATATATTCCGCTCTTGAGCGGAGCGAGAGGGCGTGTCAGACTTTTACTGACTACAACTCACTCCTGTTCCTTCATTACCTTTCATATCATACCAGCGTGTGATATATTGTTGGATAGGTATGCAAAAATGAATGGGGGTTTACTAAAATAATTTTTTGATAATGTTAATATTTTCGAAATTAATCGCTCCAAAAGTTAAAAAATGTGTGTGGTGTGTCCCTCTAACTTTTGAACCATAAGTTTAAAAAAATATGAAAAAAATCTCAAAAGACTTTCTAGAAAAATTATTTTAAAAACTAGATGGGTTGAACAGTTTTTGAAAAGTTGTACAAAATAATTTCTGAACTAAGTTTGTAATTTAACCGTACTTAGATGCAAGCTTTTTTTATCTTAATTTACATATTTTACTATCCTGAACGTATCTTCTTTCAAATAAAAAAAGAATGATTAAAATCAGTTCCCGCAATCCAAAATTACCACCGAAAACCCAACATACATAACCCGTTAAGTTTGTACAAATTAGTAACCCAATTTCCCGAGAGATGGCGCTCTATGTTTTTAACTCCTAAGTGGGGACACTTATTGTTACGGGCGGAAACTACGGAACCCTACATTGAACGTGGCCCGACAAGCTCTTACGAAACCTTATTTAGAAATTCTGGAGTAATATTTAAAAAAGAACAAACGCAAAACAAATGTACACCATGTATTAGTAGTATTAAAACAAACGCCTATCAAATCTAGTAACGCAATAAATAGCTACTTTGCGGATATAGGCGCTCGGAAAAAAAAAACCGACGTCTTCTCTAATTCTGCCATTAATACCTACTCACAGTACCTACTTTGTTTTCATCGACACTGACTGTGATGGAGCTACCTGTATAATTGGGAAACTAAAATACATCGATTATGTACTATTATTATTATACGCGTAGAGGACGGAGGGGACCGATGGAGGAGTTTGGACCACCTAGGTTGGGCAGGAGGCGCTAGAGGGCAACCCCGTGTAATCCGATCCTGTTTGGGACTAAACGCTGGAAGTGCTTCACGAAATTCCACCGGTTGTCGAGGACAACTGCTACTACTGCTACTTCATTGTCGACTCGACGCTGATGTGAACTCCTCCTACCGGTATTTGGGAAACCGATGGTAGCGCGTTTCGAGGGCCATAAAATTACTGGCCTTGGATATGTGCAATGGCACCTGGAGTCCTTTCTACGACTGTCGCAATCGTGTCGCTAGTTCGACCACCTCCTGGTATGACTCTCCCTGCGCCAGCGCCAGCGTGCCGTCTACGTAACAGACTACACTGACCCCGTCAGGGAGGTTGCCGCGCACCACTTAGTCTCCTATGTTCGTACGTATCCTATGTTCGTAACGTATCCTATGTTCCACAAGGGTGGTCCTAGTATCGATCCCTGTGGAACACCGCACGACATCTCTCGCCGTTTCAACTTTACTTGTTATGACAATTCTGCTATCCTATCCTATGAAGAGTTCCACTCCATAGCTTCGAAGTTCATCATCAGATCAGAACAACTAATTTGGGAGTATAATCTTTCAATAATTAAAAAAATCGGTCCTCAATTGACCGAGAAATCGGTGATCATTGATTTTATTTAAATACAGCCGAACATATAAGCTCCTCCTTTTTGAAGTCTGTTAAAATGTGTTGTCATATTAATTTCGTATGTGATGGATGAAAAAGGTTTTTAGAGCTTGAGTTTTTTTCTAGTTTTACCTACAACCTTTTTAAGGTTTCGTACCAAAATATAAAAACAGGACCCTTGTACTAAGACTTCGCTGTCTCTCCGTCTGTCTGTCACCAGTCTGTCTCAAGAACCGCGATAGCTAGACAGTTAAAATTTTCACAAATTATGTATTTCTGTTGCCGCTTTACCAAAAAATACTAAAAACAAAATAAATATTTATTATGGCTTCTATAAAACAAACGCAAATTTTTTTGCCAAATTTTCCTAATGACGCTACGGAACCAAGTCCAACTCGTACTTGGCCAGTTTTTAACGCTCTGGTTGGAGCCAGAGGGAGTGTCAGACTTTTATTGACAAAAACCCCACCTGCGTTCCTTCAGTTACTTTTTGTGAGGGCCACGGTAACTCTTCGAAACTCTTCCGAGCTCTATCTACTTACTATGACGGGTTAAAATGACAGTCTTTCGAGCGAAAAAAAGAGATGCAGCTATACACCCTATTAAGCTTTATAACCTGGAAATTTACTGCACACAGGAAAAGTAGATGCGAAAAGATCTAGACCCGGACTCCGATAAGTTGGCCAGATCAAATCGGTTCTACACCTGGAGAGTGGAGACCACAGTTTGCGACGCCATCCACACGGCCGAAGATAAAACAATATGGCAAAATATAGTGCACAAGAAAGTTACTCGTTGAGGTTACGACCCTCAGCATTGAGGATAAACGACGCATGGAGGAGCTTCGTCCTTTTAACTGTTGAGCTTAGGGAGTAAAATAGATTGCGTTGCACTACCGGTCGAGACTGCTTATTTCACTTTATGGCTTAAAAAAACTTTTGTTTAATACTTCGGGAAATACGGACATGATGTTATGTAAATACTGTTGGACATAAGCCAGTAGACAAATAGGTTTGAGAAACAAAAAATAAAACTTCAAAGTAAATATAATTTTAATATTTACAACTTCATCTTGGCAATCCGGTCTCCTTATCATAAACTCTCAAATTTCCTTCAACGTTGAATCCAAACCGTATCGTTTCTTTTGTTGTTACTTCATTCTTGATACCCGCAGACTCCATCACGTTGCCTATCCAAGGTCCCCAGAAATGATGACTTCTATGCTTTTTCTTATAGTTCACAGCCACATTACCTCTCAACGATGCCATATGCTCAACTTCTACTTCTAAATAACCAGCGCTCGCCGACAAAACCGCTGTCACAGCTTCTCCTGGCTTCAGTTCCACCTCCATGCCACTAGTCGTGCCAAGAACTTCGGTTTTTGATTTCTCTTCACTTACACCCCAGTTGGTGGTAAAAGAGAATGCGGTTACTCCCTTAGCTTTTGCGATGCCTACATTAAATTCGTATTCTATCTCTTGGGAGACTGTAATTTCTTTCTCTCTTGACCAACTGGTCGTTAAAGTGTTTTCTATCGCATGTGATATGCCTGTGTTCACTTTGATCGTCTGGTTCGAAGAGTTCTCGAAGTCTTGAGTCATCACTATGATGGGATTCTTCGTCAGACTCTTCACTGTCGCTGACTTTATCGACAACACTCTCTTCACTGGTTCCCAGTTATAGGACGTGTACAAATCACCCCATGGTGTGGGACTACTGAGATAAACATCATTCGGTCGCTTTCCTAAATGCTGTTGCACCACTGAGTATAAATCGCCGTTTGCGATTTTGAAGGATTTCCTGTCGTCATCTGTGATTGGATCGGTTTCTGATCCTGAGTATGTTATTACCACATTATGATCCTTATCTACATTTGCGTCTATCTTAATTTTTGCTACCACTATTTTTAATATAACCACTAACACAAATAATTTAAGACTCATTTTAATATTTTCATTAGTAGTGTGTTGGACTGAAGTTTAATAAAACACTGGCTGATTTTCTGTGGGACGGCTGATTACGTAAATAACCTTCCGATCTTAATTTTTTTCAGACAAAATTATCCCATTCCTATTTACGTCTTGCCCACTACGTTGACTACTATATTGATGATACTACACGCTCCACGATAAGAAGGTCAAGATCGAGCTCTTGAATATATACAGAGATTAAATTATTTTAATTTTATTATTAATACGTATTGAGTATTGATACAAATGGACTTACGAGGTATTCAGAAATTGAACACTTATCTAACTAAATATTTTTTGTACCTAAATCAACGAAATACGTAATTTAAATATAAACAGTGCATTAAAGGTGAAATAGTGCTTACAAAGAAAGTAAATTTCCCAAGGACGGCTAAATTGAAATATATTACCTGTGCAGAAGATATCAAGTGTACAAATATCGAATGAGAAAAAGTGTGAAAAAATGCTTTTGATATATTTTTTCATTTCAATCCTAATCACAGTGGATGCCAGAATAGCAATCAATATAACAGTGCCCTTCAATGAAACTAATGTCGTCTGTACGATTTCCAGCGGAAGTGACGGTAAAGTCGTTACAGATGCAGAACTAAATCTTTTCAACATAACCAATGATAGACTTAATACAGGAATGACAGAAACGCTGACCAAATTGCCAGACGCCATATACCTGAGGGATCCTACACCGCACGGAGATACCTTCACTAAGTTTCATTGGCAAGAAATGACAAGAAGACTTACGGTAAAGAATATTACCATCATAGACATTGTAAATGAAGATATTGTCTTAGATAAACACGAACATATCAACAATACAACTGATGATATAAAATCCAAAAGAAGCATGTATAAAGTTATTGAAAACAGAATCAGTTCTACGTGGTCGAAAGCTGGACTACCGAGAGATGAAATTTCAACAAATTTTACCATAGACTTTGGTAACGGTAATTTGACATATGTGAATAAATGGAGAAATGAAAGTAGTTATGCGGTTAAAGGACTCATTGGAGTTACTAAAGAGAGGTATATAATTATCAAACCAGGACAAACAGTTGTGACTGAATTAATCGTTTCAAAAACTATCGTTTTAATGAAAGTGGTTTATGAAGCACAACTCGTTGGAAGCATCATAGCCAGCTATGCCAAGGTATACGGTACTTACCACTTCTATGCTCCGACAGTCCAAAATGTAATGAAAGCAGGCAATATGACAAACGAAGTGATCACCTCGGAATTTCTAGAAATAAGGTGTTTTACGAATCCGAGACTGAAAATCTATGATAAACTCACTGGCGCTATTGTAGTACCTCCGAAAATGAAACTGCCTCGTATGAAAATATTACGGGATAAAAATACAACACGAATTATTTATATTAAAAAGAAAAAACCAAAACAATTGAAAAAGATTAAGAAATAAAATGTACTTGTGTATTAATGTATATTCTTTATTGTACACAAAAAAAAAAAACTTAATAAAGTACACAGTGATTTGACAATTCATATGCAAAGGCGAGCTTAACTCAATAATGAGTATTCCAAATGAGAATAGGAAAGCCAATGAACTCGATCTGTCAAATTTTGATTGAAAAGTATAGTTTTCAAAAAAAGCTTATTTGCGTTTAAATGGTTTTGTTTTTGTTTAACTGAGCCATAGTAAGAAATAGATAAAAAAGTTATTTATACTTCACTATTATTTTGTTTTTGAAAACTATACTTTTCAATCAAAATTTGACAGATCGAGTTCATTGGCTTTCCTATTCTCATTTGGAACGCACAGTATATACGAATATTCTGTTTTAAAAGAAAGAGCTCTTTGATTTTCCTCTTGATGACCTCCAGAGATAAGTATTGCGAAGGGAGTGTAAGAGACAGCTCCAGAGACGCAATGTAGTCAACTAGTCAGGAATAGTCCACTTGTTGACATTTTCAAGGTTACCTACTATTTATAGCAGTCAAATTCTCGGCCAGTTCACCTTAAAATGCACCGTTTTTTAGGATGCTGGGGCCAAAGGTCTGCTTCTGGATGGAAGGTTCGGCCCCAGTATGAAATGCAATGAAGGAACGGGGTGGGTCTTTTAATCAGTAAAATTCTGACACTCTCTTCCGCTCCGCCCAAGGGTGAGGGATGTCATCTGGATGATTTTTACTCACCGCGGGAACCCGATGGATGCATGACGCACAGGACCGGTCGTTGTGGCGACGCTTGGGGGAGGCCTATGTCCAACAGTGGACGTCTTTCGGCTGATATGATGATGATGATGACGGTTTTTAGTACTGATTGACGAAAACCATTATTCACCATCTTTCATGATTGATGGAATTGATTGACGATTGCATGACCGTTTAATGTTCGCCATAAGTAATAATAATAATAATAATAAATAAATATATAAAAATAATAATAATAATAATAATAATTTATTGTTTCCAAAAAATAATACACCTTAAAATTTTTGTAGACCTTTGAGTTGCACATTAAGTTAAATCTAGTGAGGAACATCTGTGTCTGAACTAGATAAAAAATCTGTATTTCAGACATCAGCGCTCTCCCTTAAGTCTATACAATCTTTTTCAGATAGCTATTATTAAGACAAGCCTTTGAAGTAAAACTAAAACTAGAAATAACAATTAACAATATCAGAAAGTGACTGTCGGGCGCTTCAGCTGCCTTTCCGTTCGCTTCTTATGGCGGTCGCGTATGGCCCGTGTGCGGCGATCGTGATTTAGAAATTATAAACTTAAGAAAATTTGACTTTAGCGTTACCCTTTTTTTAGGTGAGAAAACATCCAATTAGTGGGATGGCGTGTCAGAGTTTTTCTGTCTAAAACCATACCTATGTTCCTTTTTGCCTTGCGTTTCAGGACCCCGGTTTGCCCTTTTGAAAGTCAACCCATGGTCACAATAGCTACCCTGGCGTTATCACCTTAACATTATTTATTCTTAATTTACTAAACCCCAAGCGAACGCCTGCGTTCGCGCACCCATTGTCTTTCTATTGTGACTCTAATTATCACGATTGAAGAGTTAATTCACTAAACCCCAAGGTTCGCGCTGTCATTGTTTTTCTACTGTGTCTCTATTGACGGTATTTGAAAGGTCATTCTGCACGAAGCGGATAATGTTAACGAAATTCTTTTATTCGACACCGACGTTGGGGTTTTTGGCGAGATTTTAACGAGTAAAATTCAGTGGATATTTTAATTATTTCCATATTAATTACTAGTGGATATTGTGTTGTAAAATTGGTACAGTTTTGTGTCTCAAATAGCTGCAACTGGGCAATATTTATAACCACTGAAACAAGAGCGATCTCCATAAAATTGTGCTGAGAATTTTGCAGTAGGTTGACTGTCTCAGTGAAAAGTTATTGTCTCAAGTCGGGTTTGCCGAGGAAGAGAGACTTCAACTACCTTAAACTCGTTGATAATTTATTTTGTTATCAATTTATTGATAGTTGCAATTATCTATATTTCTATTGCTTTTTTTTTTATATAGCCTCTTTTTCGTTTTGTAATGTGAATGTGAGAACACTGTATACCTTACAAACCTTTAGATTACTTCCTATTTAAATTACTTTTTTATATGAATTACTTTTTTTATTTTTTGCTTTTGTGTACAGTATTGATATGCACTGTTCTTACATACTATCATATTGTAACACCTACCACTTTTTTTAAAAGAGTAACCATGGAGTTTCTTGCCGGTTCTTCTCCATAGGAAACGACCAATTTGGAACCGTGCACTAGCTTCTGACGTTTTATAAGTGCCCATGTAGGCCTATGTGAAATAAAATATTTTGACTTTGACTTTGACTTTGAAGCTGACTTGAGACATTGACTGCTAAATACTGTAAAGCATAAGAATGTGTTCCATTCGCTAAAAAAAAATATTGAAAAGAAAGAGTGAAAGAAAGTGACTTTTTATATTACTGATGACTAGGCGATATGGTGTAAAAGACGTTAGCCTACTCAAATAGAGTAAAGTAAAAAAAGAACATGACGTCAAGCTTGTCAAAATCAAATGTCGTCAAAAGTTCGAAGGTTCGATTCATGATTTGCACTAATTTGTAACAATTCCTCGATAACTAATAATCTAAACACAAAACGGATATTGAAATCGTAAAATAATATAGTAGCTTAGTCTCGATATAGTTTTCATTCATCATTTATTTCATTATTTCTAAAATATCGTAGACGTTCGCACGTATACCATTGTGTATTATTTATTTTTTGTTACTTACTAATATTTCTAATAAGATTTGTGAAGTGTAGTTGTTGTTTAATTGATAATAATTTTGACTGTTTTGTCATTGTTTTTTTTTAATTATTAAAAATGGTAGAGTTCCAAGGACTGTTGATATGTGTGCCTCTTTACGCAGCATCGTAAGTAAACATTTTTTTTTAAATATTTTTTTTCTATTACTGTGCTGGGTCTAAGGTCTCAAATCGTAGACCACGGTTTAAGACCTTACCCTCAGTATCATGTCTAAAACCTTATTGAAATTCTCAGTGCATTACGTTATTATTATTTTTTAAGTGAAAGGAGAAAGTTTGACCCAAAGAAAGTTAATTGCATTGGTCCGTTTTTTTATTCGCAGTGGTGTCTGTAAACGATTTCTTTTTTTGAATATTGAATGCAAGACTGACATTTGATTCATTTTATATTTAAAAGTAAAATGTTTTCAGATTTAAAAGTCTCCTCTTTGCTTTATTTCTTTTTAAGCTAGATGCTTGGCTGGACAGTGTCAATAGTTTTTAATAGCCTATTGTGTGTCCCACTGCTGGGCATTTGCTTCACCTTTCTCGTTCTAAACCTATCTGTCTACGGCGATCTTCAGCCAACTTTGGCCCGCGAACATAATAATATAATCCTCCTCCTCGAGTTGTATTCCTCATTACTGAGGGTTGTGAAGATCCCTCTGGATTAGCTTCTTGTTAATGTTATTTCGCCATCAGTTACGATGAGCAGCTCAAGGTTGTGGCCATTTTTCCTGGCAATGTGGCCAAAGAACTCCAGTACTCTGCGCATGCAGGTAGTCGACAGTCTGATGTTGATGTTCAGTTCGCGTAAGATAGAGCGGTTTGTACGGACGGCAGTCCAGGGAATTTGAAGCAATTTCCTCCAGCACCACATCTCGAAGGCATCAATGCGGTCGCGGTCAGCCTTTTTCAAAGTAAATAATATAATACATAATGACAAATATTATAATAAAATAAATCTGCATGTAATGTGTGGCTGCACTTAAATGCTAAGTGTTTTAACCTTTCAAATACCGGTAATTAGAGATACAATAGAAAGACAACAATAATATTCCACAATTATCACACAACGCCGTCTAGTTCCAAGCTAAGCAGAGCTTGTGTTGTGGGTACTAGACAACTGATGAACATATACTTATATATTTCTAAATACATACATGATATTATAGATAAATTACACACAGACAGAACAAATGATCATGGTCATGATGACCATATAAACATTTGTCCTGGGTGGGAATCGGACCCATGACCTCCGGCATAGCAGTCAGGGCCTCTAACCACTACACCATCAGGCCAGTCGAACATTAACTTACGCCAGTGGCTTCGCCTGCATGAAAGTAGAAAATAATAGCCTATAATTTTATATTAAGTTGATTTATAAAAAGCCTATTATATTAACTTAATTTATAAATGTCCAACAAATTTTGGGTTCGTAAGAAATACAGAGATACATGAATACCTTGAGATACTTACTGTTAAGGAGGAAGTCAGCAATATCAGCAACAGATACAAAGAAAGACTTGGCAAATATACAAATGAACTGGCTAAGTATTCTGCAGTCACAGGAGAACATTAAACGCCTAAAAAGATGGCACAATCTAGACCTGGACCAGAGAAACTGAACTATAGCAAGAAGAGATATATATTTTTTTATATTTTTGCTTTTGCCCACGGCTTCCCTCGCGTTAAATTCGGGGTAACACGGTTCCCATTTCGGCTTATTTTTTCCTGACATATTCAACAAATATCGTTAGTGTAAATTATATACTAAAATCTTCCTCAAGAATCTCGCTATCGGGTGGTGAAAACCGCTTGAAAATCGGTGCTGAAGTTTTTGAGTTTATTGTGTATGGACAGACAGATAGACGCGGCAGGGGACTTTGTTTTATAATAAGTATGAATTGAGCGTGTCATTTAATGGAATGTTGCGTACCAAGTTAAGATTGGCACATCAAGGCTCAACAGTCCTAAGTTTTTTTCTTTTTTTAGGTAGGAAAATTATCCGATGATATCCCCAGCTCTTGGGCGGAGCGAGAGATAGTGTCAGGCACTTACTGACTAAAACCCACTCCTGTTTCTTCGTTGTCTTTCGTCCCGCTGCCGAATCATCTTTTCAGAACCAGATCCTTGGCTCCAGTAGGCTTCGGACCCTGCTGGGCCTCTGCAGTTTGCTCAACTCCTTGAGGCGCGCGTGTAACGATACGCGCCGTCGACGACTTAGGCTTGGTCCGGTTGGAGGGCGAGCTACCCATGGCTCGCCGTCCGCAAGCCGCTACCTACGGTGGCCGGAAATCGGGATCGGAATCCCGGCGGCTGGGGCGCGAGGGCCAGTGCCTCGCGTGTGCGGCCACCTCTTTTGCTGCTTCGCAGAAGTAGGCGACCGCCTGCCACCCCTTCTCGCTCCAGACCTTAGCCTGTACCAAGGCCCGGCGCGAGAGACCGCTGCCGCCGAGCGCCCCCGCGAGTGTCGTCGTGGGGACTGTGCTCTGCCCAGGTGGGGCACACCTCTACCGTATGCTCCACCGTGTCCTCCGGGCTGACTGTGTATCTTTTTTTGTTTTCGAGGGCGCACCTTCAAAAGGCGCCCGGACTTTGGGGATAAGCCCGGGGAGTGTGAGATGTTTACCTCACTAAAACCAACTCGGTCACACCTAACATCACAAAAAGACACATCCCTGAGGAGACTGTACTGCGGTCTCTTCTCTCTTTGTGCACGGCAGCACGTGATCACTGTGCCACCGTCTTCCTTGGCATCACTCGATGGGCGGGCAGAGTCCCCACTTTGCACGCCCGTGTTTCCGAAGTTCCGTCTGCATTGGATGATGCAAGCGGGGTTTCGGCGTGTTAGGCATCGAGGCGGTTGCCTTCCCGACGCTTTCATCTCCGAGCTGAATCAGCCCTCTTACGGTCCCGCTCAGGCGTACATAAAGACCGAAACAAAGTGTGACTGCAAAAAAATTCTTTTCAACATAATATCATTATCAGAAAATCGCAAAATGGCAGATAAGTTTTACAACTTTGTACCGGCCCAAAGTAACAGACAAAAGAAATATGCATATTGTTGTATTAATAAATTAATCAGGACATTGTGTGCTTATTAACAAAATTATCAGTGTCTAATTACTTTTATCTTAATTCTAGATATATCCATTTTTATTGAAGTTCCTGTGGAATTTTTTTATTTTGTGTTATCTTGAGACGAGTCTGTAATTACCCTGTTATGCTAATTCATGAATTGTTAATTATTAAAAAAAGAATTGTTTGCCCAAGTGATACATTGTTCACAATATAAATCTTGGCTTGAAGAATTGTTCTCACAGGCATTAAATAAGTTATCTTGTATGATAAAAGATTTTTATTTTGCAAAATCTCTTTTTTTCAAACACTTTTGCACACCAATGTTTTCGGCAATGTAAACTGGATGGGACTAGTGTTTCCTAGATGACTACCCTGAGAAGAAACACGGAAATATATTCAGAGGTCAGTCATTTTAAAGTCCATACAGTAAATATGTACTGGTCAAATCCTATGAGAACCATGCAGATTAGTAGGCGTAGGCTTGCGGACGGTGAGCAATGGGTGGCTCGCCGTCCGGCCGTCCGAAACCGACCCTGAGTCGTCGACGGTGCCTATTGTGCCATGCTCGCTTCAAAGTGATGTCAGCAAATCAATCCCACTAGGGCCATGAATCGACTTCTGTAAAGGTTAGGTACTCGTAGTCCTCAAGAACGCAAAGGACAACAGAAGGAACATAGATGTGGTTTTAGTCAGAAAAAGTCTGACACGAAAGACGGGGTCATAAGACGATTTTCCGCCTTTAAAAAATTCTAGCCAGACTTTTTTTTTGCGTACCGTTTTGGACCAGTACAGCCAAGTTGCTAATCTGCAATAGTTAACACTAGTAGAAAGCTTCAAATATACGGGAATGACGTCATCTCAACGCTCAGTCACGTGGTCAGAACAAAAAAATTGGCGGCAAGGCCAACTCGAAGCGTTCGACGCAAGCGAAACGATTGCAACTTGGCTAGGAGGCAGTCCTCGTGGTATGCTCTAAATAGAGCACCGGCCTCGATGACGCATAAAATCAACCCGGTAATGATGTTTTTTTAACAACAAATGGAGGACATTAGGTGCTACCTTTGCCCTCTGTGATAAACCGCAGTTATTTATCATTCACAAACATAAGTACGACTGTCCCAAAAATCGCATCAAGATTACGTGTATCCTTCACTTCAATAATATAATCAAACATACTGCCTAACATTATCACCAAGAATCCAGCATATTAAGGTCTTGTCGGCCTGCCGGTATGAGATCAGAAGGCAACAGTCCTTGCACGCATCCACAATTTTTCCAGATGCGACGCCGGGGTGAAACTCCGCTGCCACGAACATTGCGGTCAGAGTTCCAGCGGGATCTCATGGCGATATGGCGACAGCAACTGTCACAACCCAGTGCTGAGCACGCCATAATCATGGTGATAAGTTCCCTCTGGGAGAAGTGGCTGGAAAGATGTTACAGCGTCTTCACCTTACGCAGGTCTTCTCCGGACATGGTAAGTTTGGGAGGATCCTGCATCTGAATCGTGCGGAAGATACGCCTGTGTAGATTGTCGGGATACGGGGGAGCATACGGTGGAGATCTTCATAACCCAGTAGCTGAAACGATATGCCTTGACAAAATTAGTGTCAGATTTTATGGCTTCTGAATATCGTCTGTCAAATGTCTTTAAATAACAGCCGAGACTAACTTGAACGCCCGGGTGTCACTATTGTGCGAACCATACAGTGCATACAGTGGAGGTGTGCCCCGCTTAGGCGGAGCACCGCTGTGACCTCGTAGGGGGAAATTTTTGCGCCAGCCCTGGCCTGGCGCAAAAGGTGAAAGGTGATCATGGACTGCAAGTTCAGTCAATGATCCGGAGCGAGGGGGAATTGGCAGCGGTTGCTTCCTTCTGCGAAGGAGTAATGCTAGCGAAGGAGGCGGGAGCCTGAGACCCTGACCCTGACTCCGACACCGTAGTCATAGAGGGCGAGCAATAGATAGCTCGCCTTCTTGCTGTCTGATAATCGTTCGGACCCAGTCGGAGGACTTTAGTGCCTTACATAGCATGAAGAAGTCCTGGTATGAAATTAATGGTCATCCATTCATGATCTGATCCCTCAGTAAGAATTGCTTTTGCTTAACCTTAAAGCTCTACACGTGCAGCTATTATTACAAGTGTCCTGTGTGATCCACATCAATTGTTATCACTTTCACTGCAGTTTAAATACAATACGATAATCTTAGATTACAATAATGGATTAATTACACGTCTTATAAGTCTCAAATTGATAATATTATTATAACCATTGTGTCGTATGCGATTGCAAAAAAATGATTAAAGCTAAAACTACATTAGACCGATGCACACGTGTAACACGCCTGATTTGTACGTAAAAAGACGTCGCGTGGCGTGGATCAAGTGTAGCTCTACAAGACTACTTCCCATACAAAATGTATGGAGACTGATGTGCCCAGATCGATGTGTGTGGCAGACATGTGCGCAGTGTAGTTCTACCTTAGCTCATTAAACCCCAAGCAAACGTCATTGCCTTTCTATTGTATCTCTAATTGACGGTATTCGATGTTTTAAAGAAACGAAGCAAACTGACTGGACGTGTACCACAAAATATATAGGTACAGAAGTCAATCTACATACAAAGCGCGCTCGAGCAACGCACACATAGACACCGCTCACGAACACGATATCTCGGAGCGCCTCGGCCCGCTCGTCGAACAGTTCCGGCTCAAACGCTCATTAGTGTGCGTCCTCCGAGCGTAGATATAAAAAGTGAAATACATACATGAGATTATCTTCTGTACCTATCTATTTTGCGCAGGTACACTCAAATCTTTGTGGTTCTTTCCTCAAAAGACCATCTCAGGCACTTCTCGAATCGATGGTTTTCTTTTCTCTCAAAGTTCTTGGGTCCAGTAGGTTGTCACGTTTATAGCGGCGTCAGTGGAGTTCGGTCCTCCAGAGTGCAGATAAAGGGCCATTATTGGCACTGTAAGTAGGTCATTTTTTGGTCAGGGGCACCGCACTAACACTGGATGTCGGAGGGGTCTATATTCCCCCATTTGGTCAGGTTGTGTTTGCATCTGCCTACTTGGGTGCGTATTCTATAGGTCGCTTTCCATATAGGCCACTGGAGGCTTCAATATCCAACACTAATCTGCATGGTTCTCAAATGGTTTAACCGTTACATATTTGCTGTATAGACTTTAAAAGAGACTGTGTTGAATTGAATCCTTAG
The DNA here is from genome assembly GCA_949319445.1 of Mythimna lalbum. Lineage (NCBI taxonomy): Eukaryota > Metazoa > Arthropoda > Insecta > Lepidoptera > Noctuidae > Mythimna > Mythimna lalbum. The sequence continues at coordinate 4,443,126 of OX439370.1, forward strand.
TGTGGTTAGTATTGTTGGGTTTGTCTTTACAACAAGATTTGTGTAAATAGGCTCTCCTTTGCCCTCCCGGTAAAACATAAGGGCTGTAACTGCGTAAAGCGGTCGCCCGCGCGGTCCCATACAAAAATGCTCCGTAGCCTCGCGCAGGAATCCGTCGTGGGGAGCTGGGCCCCGCGTCCGTTTTGTTACGTACCTAATAATATATTAAATTTTCCATCAACACGACTATATGCAAACCCGCTTCAACACCGGTAAAGTTAAACTAGTGACACTGCGTTGGTAATAATCCGGTTTCCGCACGGACCGTCCGCGTAGACACACTCGCTTTGTCACGCGACGGATGCCTGTCGCAGGCGTCCGCTTTATGCAGTTTCGGCCTTAAGACATTAGCGACGGGTATTGTGTTAAAGCAGCATCTGTACCACCACATCATTATTATTATTACATCCATCCTCTCCTGTCCCACTGCTGGGCAAAGGCATCTCTCCATTCCTTCCATTGTCCATTGGTCCCGGCTCTGAGCCACTGCTTACCAATTCCTAAAGAAGACATCTAAGTCGTTCTGCCATCTTCTTTAAGAACTGCTGTGACCCGATCCAGTGCATTTCGGGTCGGTTGTGTTTTATGTCCCGTCGCTCGATTGACATGCGGTTGTATACTGCCGCATGCGAACTACGAAAAACCATCCTCAACGCGATCCCTACCCCGAGGTCTAAACGCGAGCCATTTTACGACGTAAACTGAACTGTTAAAGGGATGGGGCTATATAGGGTGGATGGCTCCATCCCTCTTATCCATTCTAGGCCCCTTAACATCAATGGCTCGCCAACAACTATAGGGAAGTTGCTCACCAAGTACCTTCTCAACTACGGAACTGTCGCGAAATATTCAACGAATATTATCAAGTCTGGGATTTTGATTCCGAACCACCCGCGCACCTTGATCTATACTCGACGGACTGTTACTACGCGTAATATCAGATCCGGCTCGAAGGACCAAAAAAAATTTACGACGATAGTCGGTACACTTATGGTAAGATGATAGAGACCTGCCGCCGAATAAAACCGCCTGTGTTGAGTGTAGAAAAATCACTAATTTATTTTACTTAGTAACTACTATACTAAATGATCGCGCGTGTGCAAATGCTGAAGTGCTATTTCATTATACGGATGTGCGGGTTCACCGTATCACAAAACAGATAGGTACAGAAGTCAATCTACATCCAAAGCGTGCTCGAGCAACGCACACATAGACACCGATCATGGACACGATGTCTCGGTAGCGTCTCGGACCGCTCGTCGAACAGTTCCGGCTCAAACGCTTATTAGTGTGCGTCCACCGAGCGTAGGTATAAAAAGTGAAGTACATACATGATAGTGTCTTCTGTTCCTATCTATTTTGTGACCGTACCCACGTTTTTATTCCCTGTTCTGCATGCTGGTGACCCTGACGTTGTTAACAACAATTTCAAGTAATATCTTGTTTTCTAATTTCCAGGGTGCTAATCTTTGGTGCCTCGGTGTCAGCCGGCCTGTTTTTGTTCCATGTCGCCTTTGTGCCTCTCATCTTCAAATACTCCAAGGCGTTCAGAAGAAACCTAATTTTTGCTAATTTCGGTAAGAAAGAAAGAAAGAAAGGAAAATATTTTATTTGGCATACATAGATACAGCAGAACAGATGGCCATTGGGGCCGAAAGGTTCTGGAGTGGCGACCGCGTACCGGAAGACGCAACGTTGGAAGGCCTCCAACAAGATGGTCTGATGACCTGGTGAAGGTTGCGGGAAACCGATGGATGCGAGACGCACAGGAACGTTCGTTGTGGCGACGCTTGGGGGAGGCCTATGTCCAATAGTAGACGTGTATCGGCTGAAATGAATGAATTAATGAATGATACATAGATACATACAACATAGACACAACATGTAGACATTTAAGACAAATACAGCCCACCTACGCACAAAACGTTTTTGGAACACATTCATTGTGCGTGCATCTCTGGAGTGGAAATCCTTGCCGGAGTCTGTGTTACCTAATAGCTACAACCAGGGAATCTTTAAGTCGAGAGTGAATAGGTTTCTTCTAGGTAAGCGCGTTCCATCGTCGACCGCATCGTCGCTTTCCATCAGGTCAAGCGCAAACCTAAAAAAAATAAAAAAAAATACAAGGTTATTTGTAAAACACTAACAACCTTGCAGGACTGTATTACTAACATCATAATAACAACTTTGTTCTATGACTTTTTACATAACAGAATTCATTTACCAAACAAACCTTTAAGATTTCGTTGATCTAATTATCACATTTCAACTCTGTATTTTTCTTTATCTATTTACGTCTGTTTGGCATGACGCAAGTGCATCAAGCACCCCCACCGCCCGATCCCCGCTGTTTTTATTTTGCTGTTTTTTTGTGTGGAATTGTCATAAAAACAATTAGCTACTTAATTACCTTAGTGGAAACAATGAGGAATTTGAAAATGTAATGTCCTAATTATAAAACAGGGTGACCTTGCTAGTTTCGATCCGTGTAGACAGCAGTTGTAAACCATGGCCTTCAACGTCCTTGGTTGTGCCCACGTGGGGGCGATCGGCGGCGGAGACCTCTCGCGCCGGGCCTTGGTCGAAGCCATGGTCCGGAGCGAGGAGGAATGGCAGGCGATCGCCTCCTTCTGCGAAGCAGTAATGCTAGCAAATCAGGCAACGGCGCCCTCGCCGCCGCCGCCGGGATTCCGATCCCGGTTTCCGGCCACCGTAGACGCGGGCTCGCGGACGGCAAGCCATGGATAGCTCACTGTCCGTTCGTCCGGTAACTGTCCGGACCGAGCCCAAGACGTCGACGGCGCGCACTGTTCCCGCGCGCCTCAAGGAGTTGTCAGCAACAGGAGGGGTCAAGCTGGGTCGAAACCTACTGGGGCCAGGGTTATCTGAAAAGAAGCTCGAGCCCCGGTATGAAGAGGCTAGAAGGAACGGGGTGGGTTTTAATCAGTAAGAGTCTGATACTCTCCCGCTCCACCCAAGAGCGGGGGTTGTCATAAGATGATTTTTGCCCACCGAAAAAAAAAAACTACCTAACGTGTTGGCGCGTGGTTTACATCCATGTAGCCGCTACACAAACCAAATACATAAACTAACTTTTTAGGGTTCTGTACCTCAGTCGGCAAACAACGGAACCCTTATAGGATCACTTTGTAGTCCGTATGTTAGGACTCTTTTTCTCTGAATTTATGTGGGAAAACCAATTTATTTGTTGTATCTTTTTTTTATATTTATTTTATTTATTTATTTCTAGTACAATGGCCTCCAAACACCGATTTCGAAGAGCCGTCGTCTGCAGGTATAGACGGCGCGCGCAACCTGAGCATCGAGTATGACTCCAAAGTGGATAATTGCAGGGTTAAAATTGGTAAGTAAATTCAAACTCTTTGCCACAACAAATAAAGTCTAAATTAAATTGCAATCTATGATTTTTCTAGGTTCTTTTTAACAAAAAAAAAAACATGATGAATTCAAATTATTTTGAACTAGCTTTATTTGAATTCAGAAATAGAGATAATTATCAAATTTTGGAACAATAAACTCTTTGCTACCCCAAATAAAGTCTAAATTAAATTGGAATCTAAGATTTTTGTAGGTTCTAGTTTAACAAACACAAAAATTAACTCAAAAAACATGAGAGAACCTTGAATTGTTAGCGATGAATTCAAATTATTCTGAACTAGCTTATACCGGTGGCTTCGTGTTTAATTAGAAAATCATCCCAAGGGAACTTACGCCCTAAATATAAATTATCTTATTAATGAATCAATACATATTATAAAATAAAGTCCCCTGCCTCGTCTGCCTGTCTGTCTGTCATTTCGCGATAAACTCAAAAACTACTGCACCGATTTTCAAGCAGTTTTCATCACTCGATAGCATGATATTCGAAGACAGTATATAATTTGTTAAGTTTTTGTATTTATTTCTGTGGACATTAACGATATTTGTTGAAGATGTCTGGAAAATATAAGCCGAAAGGGGAACCGTGTTGCCCCGAATTTAATGCAAGCGAAGCCGCGGGCAAAACCTAGTTTACTATATACTTTATTGCACTTACTTGTGTAAGTACTATTCTAGGATAGTAGTTAAAGGTAGTCAGAAACCAGAAACTCTGACCATCAGTCTATCCAAGGAGTTCCGTGTTGCCCAGTAACTGTATTGTGGAGGTCTGATAGGCAATCGCTCCATGTAAAACACAGGTATTCGGCCAAATCCGGATTGACTGAAAGCTGACCCCAAGCTAGTTAGAAAAATGTTAGGGAGATGATACCTTTGGACAGGTCAGGACATGGTCTACCCTTGTGCCAAATTTCATCCAAATCCGTTCAGCCGTTCGAGCATGAAGAAGTAACAAACATACACACTAATGCAGCTTTTAGAATATTAGTGTGATTATAATTTACTAGCGGCCAGTCCTGGCTTCGCACGGGCAATAATTATAAGAATAATAATATTCCACAACTATCATACAAAACCGTATAGTCCCAAGCTAAGCAGAGCTTGTATTATGAGTGCCAGACAACTGATAACCATACTTATATATTTCTTAATACATACATATTATAGATAAATTACACCCAGAACAAATGATCATGATCATCACATAAACATTTGTCTTGGGTGGGAATCGAATCCACGACCTTCGGCATAGCAGTCAGGGCCACTAACTACTAGACCAACAGGCCAATATAGCCTATATTACTTAGGGTGAATGTAGCTTTCCAATGGTGAAAGAATTTTTGAAATTGGCGCAGTAGTTTTTGAGTTTACTCATTGCAAACATACACACAAAAATACAAATTTTTCCTATTTATAATATAGTGTAGATTGTAATGACTTATTTGTAACGTTTGGACTTCAGACTTTGACCATGTCTACATTGGTCATGTTTTGATATTAAACAAGGTAATGACGTCAGTTTGTATTCCATGGAGGTGCTAAATAACGTCAATAGTGTTTATTTATTTATTTATTTGGATCTCCAACAAAGGTTACACAGACACAGTATAAATCATTAGGCATGGGGTCCTTTAACGTGTGCTCCTTCAGTTACAGGAGACCACAGCATGCACATATAACTAGGTGAATGTAAAAAAAAAATGACTTTCAGAAAAAAAAATAGCAAATAGATTAGACAAAAACACATTTCAATAAATCATGTCAAATTGAAACTAAAAATAGGGTCAAGATACAAAGGTCAAAAAGGATACATTGGTCAATTTGAAATAATGTTATGATACGAGTATTATGAATTAAATACTTAAGAGGGTCCTTCTCCACTCGCTTATCGTAAACATCGAAAATGGTTTAAAAGCTTGTTACTTCATTTAATGCAATCCAACGCGATGTTTGACGAAAAGGCAACGCAAAAAAAGAGAGATAACGCCTGGAAACTCTGTTAGTATTCGGTAATTCCGAGATTTACTCGAATATTTCACAAAACTTGCTCCAGGAAATAGCTGTTTTTTTTTAAACCCTTAAAAGTTTTTGGAAAAAGTTGTCGTCATTTAGAATCTTAATAAAATTTGCAAGGTCCCTAGAGGATTACTCTTTTTACTTTTTTAATTTTTAGGCAAATTATGAAGTGTCAAAGTTCATACAAAATAGGACATTTTTAGAGGTTTTTACTGGATTAGTTTTACACAAATTTAGAAATAGGTTTCTTTAGAAACCTAGATTATATCCACAAGATACTGTGTTTCCAAAATATCTAATGAAAAATGTGTAATAATTTCATAATCAGTTATGAGCGGTTGTATGAAAAACAGTGAAAATGTGAGTCATGATGCACCACCTTAATAGCAATTATTGAGGTCACAATTTATAAAATAATAATAATTAGGATTGTAAAATCAAAATCAAATTAAACTAAACTAAACTTAAGATGATTAATTATTGTTATTTTGCGGTGGTCAGGCATTTTTTGTACTTTGCGAGTGACAGCATTATATCTAAGTTGAAACGCTTCGACAAGTCGTTGTACTGCCTACAGAGTCTTGGAAGAGAGGCGAAGTGTCCCAAATTGGATTTTGAGCCGGGAACGTAAAATAAGTTGTAACTTGTTTTCCGTGGCAGGCGAGATGGCGCATTTACATTTACTTTACCGAGCAGTTCGCTGCAGTCTATGGCTCCATTAAATATCTTGTGCAGTAGCACCATGTCTGCCGTTTTTCGTCTGTCAGCAAGTGAGACCAATTTGTAGTGCTCTAATCTATCTTTGTAGCTAGTTACTTTATTGGCTAATCGATCTTCGTAGCAAAGATGATATAGGAAACGCCTCTGAACACTTTCTATATGCTTAATATAAATGTCATAGTGAGGATTCCAGACTGGACTGCTATATTCGAGTATGGGGCGAATCAGGGTATTAAATAATTTTATTCTGGTGGAGGCCTTTTTAAAATCTTTACTGTTACGTAAGATGGATCCTAGTATTTTAAACCATTGATGATATGTGTTGGATGTGCTTATCAAATTTCAGTTGCTTGTCTAAAATTACTCCCAGGTCACGTATTTGTTCCACTTGTTTTAGTTTTTGTTGGTTTATGATGTAAGAGTTTGGTATAGTGATTTTGTTGCGGCTAAATCGCATGTAGTAACACTTAGAGACATTAAGCGACATATTATTGGTTTGGCACCAGTTCGTCAGTCTGTCCAGGTCGTCTTGCAGTAAGGCAGAGTCAAGTTCAGTCACCATTGGTTTCATTATTTTTATGTCGTCGGCAAAAAGATAGAAATTTGAATGTTTAAAGCAGTGTATGATGTCATTAATAAATATGTTAAATAGGATTGGACCTAAATGAGAACCTTGTGGCACACCGGATGTGGCTCTAAAAGACTTAGCATGGTAGCCACTCATAACAATTTTTGATGCTCTGTTAGTAAGATAAGACTGAAACCACTCAAGCAATGGTCCTCCTATGCCCATATTCTGTAGTTTTGTTACAAGAAGAGCATGATCCACCTTATCGAACGCTTTACTGAAGTCAGTGTAAACAGTATCTACAGGAATTCGACTGTCCACAGATTCAGACAGAGATGATACATAACACATGAGATTAGTGGTCGTAGATCTAGATTTGATAAACCCATGTTGGTGGACGGTAATAAGGTGTTTAACATGGGATGAAAGACGTTTGGTTATGAGTTTCTCAAAAACCTTACCAAAGACGACCAGGATAGAAATAGGTCTATAGTTAGTAACTAGTTTCTTCTCGCCAGCCTTGAAAATAGGTACCACCAACGCTTTTTTCCACTGCTCGGGGAAGATACCGTCGTGAAGAGATTTGTTATAGATAATTTTAAGAGGCAAAACTAGTGCTTTCGCGCAGCTTTTTATAAAGATAGGTGGAATACCGTCGTCTCCTACACTTTTGTGTTCGTCTAAACTTGTTAGGGTTCGGAATATTTCACCAGCATTGAGTTCTAGCTTACAGAGAGTCAGCGAGTTATTATTTGTGTTGATATTTAGTGGTTGTGACGAAGTTTTAGTGTTGTAGACATCTGCAAAGTTTTCAGCAAACAGATTACAAATATCGTGACCAGTTGATGTGGTTTTGTCTTTGTAACATAACTGCGGGGTAAGCACTGCTGGACTTTCTTTTGTTTTTAATAAAAGACCAGAAAGTTGTAGGATCTTTTGAAACCGCGGCTTCCAACCTCTCAATATAATTTTTGTAGCAAGTTGTTCTTAGTTTACTACAAGTGGCCCGTAAACTTTCGAACGATATGACGTCAAGGGGGTTATTATATTTTTTTATCTTTACTCGCACTTTGTTTTTGTCCCTAAAAAGACGCTTGAGTTTAGGTGTGTACCATGGTGGGTATTGGTTCCGAGATATCGTTTTCAGTGGAACGTGTAGCTTGATAATATCATGCAAGATATTATAAAAAATACTGACCATTTCGTTTACGGAGGAACTACCTACTCAATGAATTTTCCCAGTCAATAGAAATAAGGGATGTCAAAATTTTGTCATAGTCTGCTTTAAAAAATTAGGTTTAGTAGTCGGTTTATTTTGTAAGTATTTTGTGTCAATGGTTATAGGGATAGAAAACTCGAGTGGCGGATGCAATGGATCTTCTTGTGTCAAATGTGTTAGGCAATTTGTCAGGTTATGAATCGCTGTGTTACAGAGTACTAAATCTAACGTTCTGGATTTGTGGTTTGTTACATAATTAAACTGGCTAAATTAAATAGTTCAGTAATATCGTTGTTATGGGTAGCGCATGGAATAGTAGGACTCACCTGCCTTTCCTCATTGATTTTCCATGTTATAGCACTGAGATTGAAGTCACCAATGATAAGCGTCCTTTCATTTTTGTCCAGAGCATTTTGAGCAGTGTCTAGGAAAGTTTTGGTGGTTTCATATGTTGTTGGGGGAGGTAAGTAAGCGCAACAAATGAAGATATTGTTATTCTTATTGCCAGTAGAGTCAGAGTTAACAGATATCCACAAATCCTCACACTGACTCTCTAGATGTGGCAATCGAAACGAGTTTAAGTGCCTAGCTACAGCCATCAAAACACCGCCTCCGTTTTTACGCATTCTATATTTACTAGACTCGCGATCCCGCCTATATACTACATATCTATCATCAAATAGTTCCGAGTCGTAGATGCCGTCGTTCAACCAAGTCTCCGTAAGCACGACAATGTCGTAGTCTTGAAGAGACAAGTTGTGGTAAAAAGTATCAGTTTTAGTTCTTAAACCGCGTACATTTTGGTAATATATTTTTAGAAAATGACTGAATGTTAACATATAAAAACACATATTCGTGCATAGTAAATAAAAAAATAAACATAGTGAAAGGACTAGCCAACAGTTCTTAAGATATCCTGACAAGTTATGGTTATACGTTCAGATTGATCGTTCTTCTTCATGAAAATTCTGCCGTTACGCACCCACACATATTTGTAACCGAGCTCTTTGCCACGAAGTCGTGCCGCTGCGTGCAGGGCTTTGTTGTCTGCCGATAGGTGTTCTACCACGTATATCGGAGTTGGATTGTCTGCAGCGATGCCGAGGTGACTCGTGTTCAGCTTTTTGTTGGTGTTGATTTTATTTAAGTTTATTGCCGCAGCGAGGAAAGAATCTCGTATATTGAATTTTACGAGAATTGATCTTGGTCGGGCAGTCTGGGCGTCTTTTTTAGCAATTCTAGTGCAGTAGGCGATATCAGTTTCCTTTATTTGCCATTTAGTTATATTACTAAGTTGCAATATAGTTGAGACTATGTTCTCCGAACGGTTTTCTGGAACGTTTTGAAGTTCAATGTTGGTGGACCTGTTGTGTTGCTCCATTAAATTAATGCGCTTATTTTGAGGTCTTGTGATAATGACTGCAGCTTTATATTTTCCTTTTCTAACACTTGTAATTTTGAGGTGTTATGATCAAGAGTAACTTTTATTTCCTCATCTTTCTCGTTAAAGAAGTCTAATGAGGTACGAAAACTAGAAACAAGATCGCTGATTTGTTTGAACTGCACCGCCACTGTTGTTAGTTCCAAGATTGTGTCGTCTTCCATTGGAAATAATGACGAACTCTGCTGGCGTCTATTACGGTTTGTGACGTTAGTATCAACCGGTCGGTGTGACCGGGCTCTGTTTTGAGTCGTCGGGTGAATTCGTAGGGCTGTCAGTTCGTGTTAATCTAACCGGTGTATCAATGTTGTTAGTTTTTGGGAGTTTGCTTACACAGACTTGGCATTTCCATATTGCTTTGTCCGCAACCTTCATTGCTTTGAACCTCTTGACGGTAACATTGGAACAAAGTAGATCGTATCGCAAGTTACATGTAGAACATTGCAAGTATTCTTTACTTTTTAATGCGCTCATACAACCGGCACAGTTGTTTTTACTTGCCATATTATTGAATAAACCAGATTCAGAAATCCTTAGAAATACAAAAATTATTTCGGCTGACTGGGATCGAACTCGAGTCACTATGATCAACCTGGTTACTTATGTCAGTACGGTACTAACTTAGCCACTTGTACCTTTCTAACTTCATTGAATTCGGTGGTCATGTTTTATTGTGGTAATTTTTAAATAATAAAAACGTTACAATTCTGAGTCACCGGACCGACATTCCACACATTTTTGCACAAATTTTTGATCAGATACTGTGATGTTTTTTTTTTTTCGCAATTATTGTTTTTTCTTGCAGTAAGTTGCCGTTACCACACTGTATTGCTATTAGAAGAACTTTCAACTGTTGGTTTCACTTTTAAACTGTCAAGTTACTGTGGGTAACCAGTATAAATATTGAGTTTTTAACACACTCGGGGCACTAATGTCTTAAATAACACTCCCACTGGTTTGTTGTCCTTGTGGCTTCAGTTAGATAACAGAAGTATGTATTGGTTTACGTAGATTTATTTTTAATTAACTAGTAAATACGGAGCGTGTTAAATTGGTAGGTAACTACACGGACTTTACTATTACGTGTTAATGTGTTAGTAATGCGAGCGTGAAAGAGGGCTATATACACTATCTATATATATAAAAATTAATGCCACCTTTCGTTGTTATTTTATAACTCAAGAACGGGCTCACCTATCCAAACTAAATTTTTAGGCTTTGTTCGGACTATTTAGTAGACGGTTTATGTGAAGTTTGGTAGGGTAGAGTTGGGTAGAGTAGAGTAGTGTAGTGTAGAGTAGAGTAGTTTAGAGTAGTGTAGAGTAAAGTAGGGTAGAGTAGGGTAGAGTAGGGAAGAGCGGGAGCGAAGCCGTGCGGGCAAAAACTAGTACATATAATAATTATAATAAAACATTTATTTCGCACGAGGTCCATATTTTGTTAGTAACAATTATCTTAAAAACTAATGTTAGTAGGCATTAACTACACAAATTACACAACAACATACGTAGGCATTAACAATTATACTTCGACATGAAGCCGCACCCATCTTTGCAGCATGGGGGTCTCACACCTTTTTGCAAAAACACTCAGTATAGGGTTGGTGCTGCCACGAACTCGAGCGAGTAGGGAGACACATTTCTTCCTGATTATGCCGGCAAAAACATCAACCCGTGCCCCAGCAAATATTCCTGACGCACTGCAACGCCACGGCAGCCCCAACAGTACCCTGAGTTCATTGTTATATTGGACACGCAGGTCGCTGTATGCCCACTGCGAATATCCGGCCCACAGGCTGCAGTTACATTCCTTTAATAGTTCCCTTTAGGCCGTCAAATAGATCGGATTGGTAATCATCAGAAATTAATGTGTCCCCGTAATAGACAACACTTTGTGAAGGCCTATGACCAATAGCGGACATCCTTCGGCTGAACTGATGATGATGATGGCAAGAAAAGGAACATAAATTCATACTTTGTGTTTTTATTTTACGTTGGATACAGCTCCTGGTAGAGCCTATGGGCAGCCAAATCAAAACTATCGAACAGTTTTTTCTACTGACTAAAAAACCCACCCCGTTCTTTCTTGCCTTTTATACCGGGGCCGAGCTTCCCTTTCAGAACTAGACCCTGGCCCCAGTAGGCTTCGACCCAGCTGGGCCCGTGCTCTTGCTGACAACTTCTTGAGGCGCGCGGGAACAGCGCGTCGACTCGACTTGGGCTCGGTCCGGACGGCTAAGGCGGGAGCTCCGCTTCGCCTTGCTCCTACCTTAGCCCTCGTGGTTATTTTTTTTATAACCATCCCGAAAGTGGATAACTAGTTTCTAAGATTAAGTACCCGTTTACCAACTTCTTGTCTCTATACAGGCGGATTTTGTGATGTAATGTAATTCTATTGTTTTGCAGGAATATGGCACATATTACCAAAGACAGTGTACGAGAGACTAAAAGGCAGTTTCGAGTCACACACGGACAAGGAGGAACTGAATAGGATACTGGATGAAGAGCTGGTCACGTCGAAGACCCCCATCGTCTTATATTGTCACGGTAAGATGGAACTCGGCGTCCAACGTGGACCAAACAACAGGTTTGAGAATTTAACGCGTTTAAACTAAGTAAAAGTATACTTTGATGTCGAAAAACTATTCCACATCCCTGTCGACTGGTAATATGCCAAAGAGACTGGCGGCATTGCCACGATACAGTGCAATACTTATCCTAATATACTTTTGATGAAAAAAAAAAAATAATACAAAAAAAATGTAAAACCTGCTGTTAAATGTTTCAGGCAATTCCAACTCGAGAGCAGCGACGCATAGAATTGAACTGTACAAGTTTTTCCAAAAGATGGAGTTCCACACCATCACCTTCGATTATAGAGGTAAGAATATTCTTTAAGAGGAAAGGAGGAGTCCTTAAGAAACGCCAAAAACACATTTACAGTTTTCAAAATTTCTAAAATACACCTCACTGAAGTAGACAAAAATAATGAAGAACCTAAATAGATGTGCCATCAGTTTCACCGCGAAATGTTTGCAAAACTATCCATAATTTCGGCAAAAAAAAATTGTTTATAATTTTGTTGTTTTTTGAGAAATACGTAAACTTTTTCTTTTTTTTAAGCAATGTAAAGGTCTATTTAGGTTTTTCATGATTATTATTTGGTTTTTGAGTAATTTAGTGTGGTTTATTTTTCGAAATTTTGAAACTGTAAAGCCGTGTACAGACATCGCGAGGCGTGGTTCGTCACGCATGCCTCAACCTGAGGCATACGACGGTTCAAATATGCGTGTGTCCCGAACGACACATGCGCAAACCACCACGCACGGTGTTTCTCAGTAACAAACGCAAACAAAACTTATCCGTCCACACGGAGCGCACGACTCGTACTGAGGCGGCATTCGCAACAATCGTATGACGCGAATGCTCACTGTGAGCACGCACGTCACACAGCCCGAGGCGTGCAAGACGAACCAATCGCGGCGCATGCCTCGCGATGTCTGTACCTACGCGGCCTTAGAGATGTTTCAGGACTCTCCCCTCAAAAACTATTCAAAAGAGCGGTTTCTAATTGTTTTGACATTTGCAGGGTATGGCGACTCGACATACTTGCGGCCTACTGAGGCAGGTGTCGTGGAAGACGCGCTAGTTGTGTACGAGTGGTTGTATTCCACGCTCAACGGAAACGGGAATATATTCGTGTGGGGACACTCTTTAGGTAACGTTACTGTACTATAGGTACCAGCACGAATCTTGGGCGCTGACCTTCACTTGCGCAGAAGTCAAATATCGGGCCTATTTAGTGGTATGAAGTAAGACGCGGGGGCGGGGAGTGTCAGTGATTGGCTCGCCGCGCCATCGTATCATAGACGTCACTCGTTATTCGTTCCCTGCGCTTGCTGCATGTATCTAACAACGACGACGATTGGCTCGCCAGTGTATGGAATGCGCAAAGCGATCCCCACTCTGACACCGAGCGCTCAAGATTCGTGCCAGTGCCTATACTAATACTGAAAGTACTAAAAAAATACTGTAATGTTCATAATGATGTGTGTAAGTTTGATTGGCCTGTTGCTCTAGTGGTTAGTGGCCCTGACTGCTATGCCGGAGGTTGTGGGTTCGTTTCCCACCCAAGACAAATGTTTATGTGATGAGCATTATCATTTGTTCTGTGTCTGGGTGTAATTTATCTATAGGTAATATGTATGTATTTAGAAATATATATAAGTATGTTTATCAGTTGTCTAGTACCCATAACACAAGCTCTGCTTAGTTTGGGACTAGACGGCCTTGTGTGATAGTTGTGGGATATTATTATTATATTATTTTATAATATAATTAGACACTTGAGTGAAAAACACGAGAGCAGCGGTGGCCAAGTGTGTAGGTACTTAGAGTTTTAGGTCGCGGGTTCGAACCCAGTCTCAATGCTCTCAAAACGGTGAAGGAAACCTGCATGTCCAAGAACCAAAAATTCGAAGACATGTGATATTCACAAAACCGCACTGGGTCCGCGTGGTGGATTACGGTCCATTCCCTCTCCTAGAGAGGAGGCCTGAGTCCCAACAGTGGGAACATTAAAAAGACATGATGATGATGATGAGTGAAAAACACAAAATCGCCATTTTGTGGGCGCCAACTTACATCAGAAGCATCAAAATGCGAGAGTGTTTGTAGTAATTATTTAAAAAAATCTTGCTCTTTTATGTAGCCTCTTTTTGGAATGTGAATGTGAGAACACTGTATAATCCACAACACTTGGATAACTTTCTATTACGACTTACTTTTTTTATTTTATTATGATTAATTTTGTGCTTTTGTGTACAGTGTTGACTGGTCTACACTGTTCTTACATAAATCAATGAATATTGTAATAAACACATTTTTTAAAAGAGTAACCATGGAGTTTCTTGCCGGTTCTTCTCCATAGGAAACGACCAACTTGGAACCGTGCACTAGCTTCTGACGTTTTATAAGTGCCCATGTAGGCCTATGTGAAATAAAATATTTTGACTTTGACTCGACTTTGTTTGTCGGATATATCCGACGTAGGTGATTAACAGGTTAATTATAAGCCCCTTTATAAGAAACCTCGTTATTTCACCCTTAATATTTATTTCCAGGTACAGCAATATCCTCACACCTCCTAGGCAATCTACAAGAATTGTCGGTAACACTGCTAGACAGATCTGCCGTCCTCCCACAACCCAGAGGACTGATATTGGAGTCACCCTTTAATAACTTAGCTGATGAGGTAGCCAAGCATCCTTTATCAAAGGTAAGTTGACCATCATCATCTTTTAGCTCGCCGTCCGGTCGTCCGGTTTTTTTTTTTTTTGTCGACAGGGAAAATCATCTTTGACGAAACCCGCTCTTGGGTGGAGCGGGAGACAATGTCAGACTCTTACTGACTAAAAACCCCGCGCCGTTCCTTCTAGCCTTCATACCAGGGCTCTAGTTTCCTTTCGGATAACCCCGACCCCGGTAGGCTTCGACCCAGATGGGCCCCTCCTGTTGCTGACAACTCCTTGAGGCGCGCGGGAACAGTGCGCGCCGTCGACGCCTTGGCTCGGTCCGGACAGTTACCGGACGATCGGACAGCGAGCTACCCATGGCTCGCCGTCCGCGAGCCCGCGTCTACGGTGGCCGGAAATCGGGATCGGAATCCCGGCGGCGGCGGCGGGGGCGCCGTTGCCTGATACGGTCTGCCTCCTCCTTTGCAAGCATTACTGCTTCGCAGAAGAAGGCGACCGCCTGCCACTCCTGTCCTGATAGCCGTGGTTTGCCTCTCCACTCCTCAAGCGGCTCAGGATATGTTGCCCTCTTGTTGCTACGTCACTTCGTGCTAGCGACCGTTTAGGGGGCCCATTTATTGAGTGTGCAAGTCACCCCCTGTCTCTTTATCGATGGAAATTAAAAACATTGCTCAGGCGGGGGCCATAGTCTTAACATAGTTCTTGGTAACCAGTTCACTTAAGACCCAAAAAACCATAGCCTTATATTAGTTTTCCACATGTTGCAATAGTTTCCCATCAACCGGGAGTTGTCCTTGGATGCACTAGCATAGCATAATATAACTACTAATAACTAGCATAGGATAATCGCCTCGTACGCCTTTCAAAGGTCCAGGACTTCAGGGTCTTGAGATAAATAAATATATATAAAAAATAATAATAAAAGTCTGACATTATCTCCCACTCCGCCCAAGGACGAATGATGTCATCTAGATGATTTTTACCCACCAAAAACAAAAAGCAGTGGGAATCTTATAAGTGTATGCATTACCTATGCTTATACTCATTTTGTTAATTCACAGCTAGTAACATGGCTCCCCTACTACGACATGACGTTCGTGGAGCCGTTCCGTTCGAGCGGCGGCGGCGAGCAGACGTTCAAGTCCGACGAGTACCTGGTCAAGGTGAAGTCTCTGCCGATACTCATTCTGCACGCCAAGGATGACGTCATTGTGCCTTTTGTGGTGGGGTTGAAGGTGAGTGGCATTTATTTAATTTTCAATCAGAGAAAGAATTTTCACGGTTGTCATCAGATGAGAGAGTTTTGTTTGATAAATATTAATTTATACTACCGAATCTTGATGTAAATTAATATTCTGATTCTGACTGTACAAAACGGTTTTTTTTCCAGCCAGGCGTATTACTTTGTCTAATTTATTTCATCACCACTGCTCTCAAAACGGTGAAGGAAAACATCTTGAGGAAACCGGCATGTCTTAGAACTAAAAATTCGAAGACATTTAACATCCATCAACCCGCACTGGACCCGCGTGGTGGATTAGGCTCATTCCCTCTCCTAGAGAGAAGTCCTGATTCCCAGTAGTAGGAACATTAAAAAGGCTGATCATCATCAGCCTTTTTTTCATCAGAATTTGTGGTGTATATAAATAAAGATATATCTCTTTTCCAGCTGTACAGAACTGTACAACAATCCAGAACAGATAATGATGCGCCCATCAAGCTACATGCCTACGATAAAAAGCTGGACCTGGGACACAAGTGGATCTGCCACGCTCCTGACCTGCCCGAAGTTGTACGGTGAGTACTGTAATCTGGTCATTAACAAGTGGAGGTAGGGGGGAGGGTTTGGCGGGATTTCGTCGAGTGGAGTTCAGTGGTTTAATTGGAGGGAGGGGAGTGATGAAGACAATCTCATGTATGTACTTCAGTTTTTATACCTACGCTCGGTGGATGCACACTAATGAGCGTTTGAGCCGGAACTGTTCGACGAGTGGGCCGAGGCGCTCCGAAATATCGTATCCGTGAGCGGTGGCTGTGTGTGCGTTGTGAGAGTGCGCTCTGTATGTAGATTCACTTCTGTACCTATATATTTTGTGGTTTTATTCTGGCTAATTTAACGAAATTGGCCGAGAAGGCTTACATTTGCTGCCAAATACAATACAAACATTAGAATGTGTGCATCCATACTCTAAAAGTAAACAAATGAACTATTCATTGCGAGGATATGGCTTAAAGGACTTGGTATCCAAGCCAAAATCATTAACAAAAATGCGTGTCGCAGGTTGCAATCCCGTACGGAACTAGTACATTATATTATTTAAGTGTGTATTATATAATGTTAGTGATTACCGTCGAGGCGGTATTTACACCCGAGCCATGGTGAGGGACGACGCACGCCCACGATAAATGTAATAAAATAATGGCGGTGGAGAGGTTGAACAAAAAGGTTAACACCACTTTATACCACTAGTGCGTAATGGTAATCAAAATGTCACAGTTTGGTAACAAGTGCCATTATATACCTCCAGTGCAATAAGAGTCACTTTATGAGTAAGTGTATTGAAAAAATATTTTTATAGCCTTCAAACAAGTGTTTCAGGTCTGAATGTCTTCTGTATGTGACTTTACAGGTTTGTGAACGCATCCACGATACAGGAGTCATTCCTAGTATGGGGTAATATTCTTTTCATCCCCCATTTCGGAAAGAGTATTTTTGCTCCCTAGATCTAGAGATCGTCTGAGAGCAAAAGCCATTTTTATTCTCTAGAGAGATAAAGTAAATTGAATTAAGAATATCGTGTGCACTATGTTTATGAATTAAGAATATCGCGTGCACTATGTTTATGAATTCAAAACATAATTAAACCTATTTACTTCTACCTTTATGGTACCAAATTTGTCATACAATTTTTTTTGTTAAAAACTCAGACTCAGAACCTCCTTGGTGTACTTTTTTTATGCATTTAGTCATTTCCTCGCTGAGGTGTGATGAAAAGTTACGTGTTGCACTCAAGTGCAAAGATTTTTCACCTCGTGCTCTTTTGCTTCTCTTGCTAACGCTCAGGATTCAAATTTTTGAATTTTAGACTCCTTCATTTGCTCGGTCTTCAAAAATAAGCACGCGGTTAAAAAGCAACACTCTTGTGTAACAAATAACTATTTTTATTTTTCTAAAATACTAATATGTTTTTTCCTTCTTTCCAGGGAATTCGTCGAACAAAATGTTCAAGAAAGAAAATAATAGGTACTAACGATCTCCGATCAACAATCGACTTAATCTCTCTGCCTGTACCGGCCATCTTGATATTAGTTAGTGAATAATAATTTAGGACAACTGAGCTAGAGAGAACCAGGGTTCCTATACGAGGTGCCCGATAAACGTGGAATGAAGTGCGTTGACCTTTTTCTAATATCTCTGCATAGATTTTTATTTGATGCTAGCTTTTGCCCACAGCTTCGCTCGCGTGCATAAAATAGCCTGTCACTCAGGAATAAAGCTGCTTTCTATCGGTGAAAAAATTTTTGCAATCGGACCAGTACTCAAAGTTGAAGTAAAAATATTTTATTTCACACTAGCGACCCGCCCCGGCTTCGCTCGGGTGCAATATTATACATATAAACCTTCCTATATACAAATCCGTTGCGCAGTTTTAAAGATTTAAGCGTACATAGGGATATAGGGACAGAAAAAGCGACTTTGTTTTATACTATGTAGTGATAGGCCTACATGGGCACTTCTATAACGTCAGAAGCCAGTGCACGGTTCCACTTTCACTACCACACACTACTTCCAGAGATTACCTCCTACAAACAAAAAATAACAAACTTTACCTCTTTATTTTAATAGTGTATATAAACTAGTGCTTGACTGCGATCCCACGTGATGGTAAGCAGTGATACAATCGTTGATGGTGAAGCGCACTAGTTTATTAAGAGCCTATTTACTCTAGACTTGAAGATACCCTAATTATAATCGGACGGGAATACCGCAGCAGCCAAATTGTTCCAGTACTTCGATGCATGTAATATAAACGACGAGGTGAAACGCTTAGTCCGGACCGTAGAGGTTTCAACAACGTAAGGGTGGATACTCGCTGTTTGTCGGCTTGTCCGATGGTAGAAATGAGATGGCGGACTCAAGTCATGCAATTCCCGCGCAACTCTTCAAAATGCAACCTGTAAAATACCCGAATAATAAGCAAGTAACTGTTTTTCATTACTAGAAAATGTAAAGGATCGCGATAGATGTAGATTCAAGACAGCTTTGAATCCTTACTAATATTATAAAAGCGAAAATGAGTTTGTTTGTTTGTTATGTCTTCACGCCTAAATGGCAAAACCGATTTTGATGAAGATAGTTGGGATTTTGGAGACGGACATAGGCTAATTTTTTTTTAAAAGTGATTAAAGGGTCTGAGAGGGAAGAAGAATTTAAGTATATTAATAAACGCGGGCGAAGCCGCGAGTAAAATCTTGTATTATATATTTCTATTCTTTAAATTAAAAATGTCAACAAATGTAGGAAAGTCAATGACCGTTATTCCAAGTTTATCTAGCGCCTACCTTAGTAGATAAAATGATAGTAAAATCTAGAACGCTTTGACAAAATATTATGGTTATAGGTGTCGCAAACGAATTCGGAGTTTTTTTTTAGGTTTGGCTTTTCGGAATTGAAACCGGAACAAATACTTTGTACTAGTACAATTTTTTTTTTGTGTCGATGTACTCTTAAATTTTTTTTTCTGCCCAATATTTGGCAACCTGTATTGCTCAGTTATTGGCCTCGTATAGGTCCTAAAGTGCAGGATGGGCAGCATAGCAGATGACGCAAGTCCTGTGTAGCCGCTCCATACTGCCATTGTGTTAGGGATGGGTCGAGGAAGTCCCATTCCAGATGGTTTTTACAGCTGCTGACCTGGGTCGGCAGTTGGTTTAGAGATTTCCATATTGGTCACTATAATTCGCGTGCATTAGTACAATGTATGTATACCCTATTCACGTTAAGATTAGACATTTAAAGGAACCTTTTTTACTGTCTGTTCAACCGATTTTAACTTCTATTTCGTAGGCATAAAGATGAGTATAGCGAGTGTGCATTTACCAACATTTCGTTGTACCTTGCGTTCATTCTTTTTTGAAATGTCACTCCGCAACCGCGCATCTCCCGCACTCGTGGCTCGACGAAATGTTACACCAATACGCTCGACGAAATGTTACACCAATATGTTCGTTGGTTTGTAACATTTCGTTCGTAAAAGGATGATACACTACATACCCTGAAATAAACAGTAAATTGACTAGTTGCTCACCTATCCTGAACGCGTTCAAAATCATCCTAAACCTCAGTTTCTGCTTTAGTACGAAAAATACCTAATATATTTTCAATACTGTAGCTTTTTAACTATGCAAGGCACAAAATTGTCACAAAATAGAGTTAAAGTATTTCACAACATTGAGGAATTGATATTAGATTAGAGGCCGTAGAAATACCGACAGTGCATTATATTTGTAATGTAGCTCTTTGTAATCATTAGGACGAAATACTTATGAAAAACTATATTGTACATTCAAGGGCAGAAATAAATATACAGATCGACACTGCGTTGAGCGTCTAAAATATAATTTTATTTATTGCATGAGAAGATACACATTTTATTGTGAAAATTCAGAATACGTTGTACCACGACGGATCTCGATCTGAAATGTGTTTTGTTATCGTGTGAAACTGACCCTTATTTAACTGCTGACACTAAGTGCACACGCGCCACAAAAAAAGCCCCTTCAAGCTTTTTGAGGACCACTGTTGGAAAAGGGAGAGGGAGGCCTTCGCCCAGCAGTGGGACATAAATGGGCTAGCTAACTGTTGTACATAGGCCTCACCCAAGTGTCACCAAATTGGCTGGTTTTGTTAATCTATCGAATTTCAGCGGACTCACCAGAGGTTCTACCACAAGCTCTTAACGCGGTTCGCGTTTTTACGACCTAAACTGGCAAACAGGCCCGTGTGCACCTGTACATGAGCCTCAAAGCTTTGAGCTTCAATAGACTGACAATGGCCTAGTTGCCTAAAAAAATATAATTAGTCCGTCTTTTGGATTATTCAAAAATAAGGGACACGTATTTTTTTATTTGTAAATTAAACCAAAAATGACAAAGATATAGCCCATTGAAGTTGCGTGTGACGTCACGCCGTGCTACGTTTTTTCGCACGGGGTGACGTCACACGTAACTTTGATGAGCTGTATCTTTATTTTTTGTTTAATCTAAAAAAGAAAAAATACGTGTCCAATATTTTTTTATTATCTAAAACACGGACTAAATAAAATGTAGTTATTTTGACCCAGGAAACTACCCTATTGTCGTCAAAAATGCTAAACAAATGATTTCTCTGGCTTTACTATGCGACACAATTATTGAGTTAGATAATGATTTGATAAATAATAAAATTTAATTTGTACAATGCTTAAAAGTCAAAATGGACTGAATGTTGTCTGCGTCAATAGCAATGTTGTTTTTTTATTTATTTATTAAGTTAAACTTCAATATATTTGTTATGAAATAAATTTATATTTTATTTCTTTATCATCATCCTCACTTCAGCCGAAGGACGTGCACTGTTACATACCGTGACATAGGTCTCCCCCCAAGGTTCGCCATGAACAGCTCTGTGCGTCTCGCATCCTCCGCATTACCGCGACTCTCCCCAGGTCATCGGTCCACCTTGTGGGAGGCCTTGTAACGCTGCGTTTTCCAGTGCGCGTTCGCCGCTCGAAACCGTTACCAGAAACTATGGTTTTACTGTCATCTCTTTACCGATCCGATGATACCGGAGTGCCTCTAAGGGTTGAAACTGCGGAAAGCAGACTCCCGCAAAAACCGAAAACCGGATTTTTACCACGCAGTGTCGCTTTCAACTTCATGTAGTCGTGTCGATGGAAAACTTTATATATTATTACGTAGCGACACGGTCTCCCGCGAGCCGCGACGGATGCCCGCGCCAAGAGCCCCAACAGACCACTTGTATGGAACCGAGCGAGGCGTCCGCTTTTCGCAGTTTGCAATTCCAATATTGGCCAAGACGTCCCTGCCCCGGGACACCGCATCCCCCGCCGTAAAGGCTCGCACGCGCATGATGGCGTCCACCGTGGAGCACCTGCGGAAACCGAACTGGCCATCCGCTGGATCAATCCTGGTACGTATGACGCAAACTGAAGGAAACAGCTAGGTTTTTTTTTGTCAGTAAAAGTCTGAAACGCCCTCTCGCTTTAGTCTCCTAAAAAAAGATCCTAATCCGGTAATTCTCAATAAAAACTCGTTTCATTTGTCGATACATTTCTATCATTGCGAATAAAAATGACAAAATCGTACAAAATGTCACTTATTTGGCGTCTAAATCAAAACGAATCACACTAAAATGATTTGTTAAAAAATATTATAAAAATAAACATCAATAAAAATTATAAAATGCATGAAAAACATTGGAGGGAAAAGAGGAACCTAAATATAAGAGTAAAAAGAAATAGATTGATTCCAAATCAGTATGGTGTTTGCGTGAGTACCTATTGTACCTACTTTTTTATCTAGGTAGTGCGTGCGTGAGTGTTGTTAGTGTCCACGCACACGGGCCGACAAAAAACGCCGCCACAAAAAAAAAGCTGAAGCGGGCGACAGCTTGTGGCCATACGTGCAATACCTATCTTAATGGACTCTGACGAAGAAAGATTAAATACGCGAATGGCATGGCATTTTGGCCGCTACAAAAAAAAAAGCTAGAAGCAGTTTCAAGCTTTTTTTGTGGCGGCACCGCTGCACACGAGCCACAAAGTTAGGCCGCCTCAAAAAGAAGCTCGATGTGGCTTTTTTTGTAGCCCGTGTACGGGGACACTTAATAGCATCTGCCAGCGGCTTCGCCCCCTCGAACGCTGGTTTCTCCATACAAACTTAACTACACTGTGCACTGTGCACGCGTGTGACAAGCCGATCTGGGCGCGTCGGTCTCCATTCATTTTGTCTGGAAACTAGACTACTAGAGCTACACTAGATCCACGCCACGCGACGTCGTTCTACGTACAAATCAGGCGTGTTACACGTGTGCGTCGTTCTAATATAGTTCTACCTTCAGACCACCATTTCATCCCTTTAGATGCCTAGTTTCGAAAAATCCTTTCTTAGTGTTGCCTACACCATAAAAGGCACACCAACTTTCACGTTCTTAAACTAAAGTCAGTCAGTTTCTCCTTTTATTTAAATAGACAATCGACCCGCCCAGCCGCATTAGTGTGCGTATCCACTGACTAAGCTAGGAGAAGTGTTGTGGAGCCGACCGTGAACTAGTCAGTCAGAGTGCTTGAAATCTCTCCGCAACAATGGAAACAGTGTAAGTGGTGCTGAGCGATCTTTCAAATCTATCTATGTATATAATATACAAGGAGAAACTGACTGACTGACATATCAACGCACTGCCGAATCTGCTGGGAGTAAGAGCGTGACATTTTGCACAAGGTTTCCTTTTAGGCTGACCCCACATTAGGCGTGCGTGATCCTCGGCGTGTCAGTAGCGCTACATTTTGCACAAGGTTTCCTTTTAGGCTGACCCCACATTAGGCGTGCGTGATCCTCGGCGTGTCAGTAGCGCGGGCGCTGCGCGCGAGTTTCGAGCGCGCTGCATCAGCGTCGCGCTTTGCTGCCCCGCGGCGTTTGTGGAGAGTGCACGCGGCGCTCGAGTCGCGTTCTTACCCGGCTGATTTGACTGAAGGGGGTTAAACGCCAAGGTGAATGCCGCGTGCGCGCCGCGCGCTTGCTGCACGCACGTCACACGGCGGCAACACGCGATGCTTACGCAGCACGCTCGCGTCGCGCACGCGGTGCCCGCGTCGTTCACACGTCCGAGGAACGCGTGCGCCTAATGTGGGGGAGGCCTTATGACGTTGGTGAGCACCTAGAGAGGATTTTCCAAAATTCCAGGAACTGAAATAATCTTTTAACTACATAAGAAATAAATTATAAATAAATAATTTATTGGGAATAATAATAACTTCTGTTTTAATTACTATGCTGCATTGATTTATTTAAATGCTAGTGTAATAGTGTCCCAAAAACGTTAGGAGATTACCTCCGTCACCTGATTCGCATCTTTACCAGACAGCGTCGACGATATCCGAAGTTGAATCTTGTCACCGTTTTTTCCCAGGGCTTTGTTATTAGCGACAGCATCGGTGACAGCCAGCATACTGATGGTGCCGGTGGCTGTACTGCCCTTGATGTTTAAGTACAGCAAATCCGTTCAGAGGAAGATGGTATTTTCTAATTGCAGTACGTATTAATCATGGACATTATATATTACTAGCTTTTGCCCGCGCGGTTTCGCTCCCGCTCTTCTCTACTCCACCCTACTATACCCAACTCTACCCTACTCTATTCTACCCTACTCTACTCTACTCTACCTTAGTCTGTAACTCTACGTACTCTACCTTACTATACCCAACTCTACCCTACTCTATTCTACCCTACTCTACCATACTCTACCCTACTCTACACTACTTTATCCTACTCTACTCTACCCTACACTACCCTATTTTTTTTTCCATAAGAACCTTGTCCTCACAATAACAATCACAAAAAAAAAAGAAATAGCGAAATCGGTCCAGGCGTTGTTGAGTTATGCGCTTACCAACACATTTAGCGATTCTTTTTTATTTTATAGATTAAGTACTTGCTGAAACGCCATGGTTCTGGTCCAAATTTTGACGTAGAAAATTAAAAAAAAGTCCTAATTTTTTTTTGTTAATTATTAATCGTGCCATTTCATCCGCTAAATGCTAGGGTATACGTATACTACTCTGTCAAGAAAGTACCGGGAAAAGATCAATAATACACAAAATGTCTGTTATTCATCCAAATTTATTTTATCACCTTCAAAGTATGCTCATTTAGAAACGATACACTTGCGCCAACGAATAATCCATTCATCAAAACATTTTTTAAACGCTGCTTCCTGAATTGAGTTCAGTTCTCGCCGCGAATTCTCCTTTATGTCTTCTATCGATTGAAAACGGGTGCCACGAAGTGGTAATTTGAGTTTAGGAAAAAGAAAAAAGTCAGCAGGAGCCATATCTGGTGAATATGGTGGTTGCTGGATGGTATTTGTTGAGTGTTTGGTCAAAAATTCGTTCACAATGATAGCCTTGTGCGAAGGCGCATTGTCGTGGTGCAAAATCCAAGAATTTTCTTTCCACAAATCTGGCCTTTGTCGTCGAATTTGCTTTCTTAAACGCAGCATAACGCTCAAATAATATTCTTTATTTACCGTTAGACCTTCCGGTAAGAATCCAGAGTGCACAACACCGCGATAGTCAAAGAAAACAGTCAACATGACTTTGACTTTTGATCGACTTTGGCGTGGTTTTTTCGGTTTCGGATCAGTTGGAAGGCGCCACTCCCAAGCTTGTTGACTAGTTTGCATGTCAAACTCGTAAACCCACGTCTCGTCACCAGTAACAATGCGTTTCATGAATGTTGGGTCCGAACTGACTCGTTCTAGCATGTCCTCAGCGACTTTCATGCGATTGAGTTTTTGGAGAAAATTCAGATCTTTTGGGACTAGCCGAGCAGCAACATGTTTCATACCCAAATGATTAGTTAAAATGGTACGGATCGACTCGTGAGATACAGAAAGTTCGGCGGCTATTTCTCTCCGAGTTGAATGGGGATTTTCAGTCACTATTTCCTTCACTTTTGCGATGCTAACTTCAGTTGCAGACGTTGACGGCCTACCAGAGCGAGGCAAATCTTCCATCACATCTCGACCGCTTTTGAACGCTTTGAACCACTCATAAGCACGAGTTTTTGATAAAGTCGATTCACCGTAAGCCTTCTGTAACATTTTCAGTGATTCCGAACACGAAATTCCATTGGCGATGCAAAATTTAAGACAAACTCTTTGTTCGATATTTTTGTCCATTATGAAATTCGCAATACACACTATATATGATATTACTAAAACCAG
Source organism: Mythimna lalbum (assembly GCA_949319445.1). Taxonomy (NCBI): domain Eukaryota; kingdom Metazoa; phylum Arthropoda; class Insecta; order Lepidoptera; family Noctuidae; genus Mythimna; species Mythimna lalbum. The sequence continues at coordinate 4,468,787 of OX439370.1, forward strand.
CACTGTATTTAATATAAATAACAGATGCAACTCAAACTCCGCGCCAAAATGGAAAACAGTTGTGCCAATCTAACAACTACAAAAAAACAAAAATTTGAATTTGGCACCATAAGCAAATCATCCATTCCCGATACTTTTTTGACTGAATGTACTTGACCGGTTTATTTTCACAGCATACCTACGTGTCAGGAAGCTTGTATGGAAACCTGCACAGTTGAGCAATTTACATGCTCAGGTTTACCTCTAAAGGCAAATTAACACAGGCATTAACGTTTAAAGAAAACAAAGAGGTTTAGAAGAAAGGGGAAGCCTTCCCCACTGTAGAACAAAAAAACGACATCAAAATAACCCACAGCAACAAATTGCTATTGTGAAACTTTGCTATAGTAAATTTTTCAGGCGTTAAATTAATTTTGTTTGCAGTAAACTATCCTCGAAACTTGGACTATGAGAACCCGTCGAGTTGTAACGTCGTCGGAGGAAGGCACTTCACTGTGGAGTTCAAGTCTGTTGCAGATGACTGTTATGTCAAACTCGGTAACTTTGTTAACTTGTTTAAAGTTTTAGGCCTATAAATGTAGTTATCTATACATCTATATCAACTAAATGCGTTTGAAAGTATACTCGATACCTGTAGCAAAAATCATTTTTTTACATTTTCATCGGTCTGTTGGTTTGTCTATCTGTCTCTGTTTGTCTATTGGTTCCGGCTAATCTTCGAAACAGCTGGATCGATAGGATATGGTAGATAGCTGATGTTATAAGGAGTAACTTAGGGTACTTTTACTTTAGCAAAAGAATTAGAGGTCCGCGGAAAAAACACTTCATTGTGACCTAATTTCATTTGGCTATCTTACGGATCTGATGTGAACGAAGTCGCGAGCACTAGATAATTGTGAACAAAAAACCAGTGCCCAGCAGCAATGGCATATACCTAGGCTAGATTATAAGAAGTAATATAATGAACAGGTTTTCATTAAAAAAAAATTTCATAGCAAGCTTTTATAGCGCGATGTATCTATACCAAAAAGCTCAAGCACGATAGGGTTATCTGGGGTCCTATAGCCATCTTCCGATTCCATCATTAGATCAGCTCTAAGTCATAATAATTTTACATTGACTTGTTTGCTGGGAGATGGATAGATGTGTGTCGTGAATGTCTAAGGTTTTGTGAGAGGATGGATAAAAAAAAAGTAAACCTTGTCTTATTTGGTTTTATGGGATATTTTTTTATTTTATTTAGTGGTTATATGTTTTCCTTTTATTTTCTTCTTTTATTTCTTAGTTTCGGTATAACGCATTAGTTTAGGCTGTAATGTTGTACAAGTAAATTGTCTATAAATAAATAAATTGTCATCTGATTTACACATGCATGCAAAATTTCAGTTCAATCGGTAACCGGGAAGTGGATCAAATTTAACTTGCATGATTTGATTACAGGCATACAAACATCGGGACAGGTGAAACTAAATAAAAGCTTGTAATAATTGTTGTTTTAGGTGTATGGCACATAGTGCCATGTTCTATGTTCCGCGAAGTGTTCGTAATTCGCGACACATTGGCAATAGATGCCCGTCTCCATGATGAACTGAAGAAAACGAAGAACCCAGTCGTATTATACTGTCATGGTGAGATATATGTTGGAGCCTTTTCAGGGATAAAATTGTAGAAAAAACCAACTGACTCTTACGATTTTCTTCCTAAAAAGGTCGATATCTTTGAGGAGTTTCTTTAAAGGTGGTGCATCACGACTCACATTTTCACTGTTTTTCATACAACCGCTCATAACTGATTATGACGTTATTACACACTTTTCATTAGATATTCTGGAAACACAGTATCTTGTGGATATTATCTAGGTTTCTAAAGAAACCAATTTCTAAATTTATGTAAAACTAATCCAGTAAAAACCTCTGAACAAAGTTATTACAAAATAGGACATTTTCAGAGGTTTTTACTGGATTAGTTTTACATAAATTTAGAAATTGGTTTCTTTAGAAACCTAGATAATATCCACAAGATACTGTGTTTCCACACTTGATAATTTGCCTAAAAATCAAAAAAGTAATCCTCTAGAGACCTTGCAAATTTTATTAAGATTCTAAATGATGACAACTGTTTTCCAAAAACTTTTAAGGGTTTAAAAAAGCAGCTATTTCCTGGCGCAAGTTTTGTGAAATTTTCGAGTAAATCTCGGAATTACCGAATACTAACAGAGTTTCCAGGCGTTATCTCTCTTTTTTTGTGTTGCCTTTTTGTCAAACATCGCGTTGGATTGCATTAAATGAACTAACAAGCTTTTAAACCATTTTCGATGTTTACGATAAGCGAGTGGAGAAGGACCCTCTTAATACTTTTCTGAGATATTGTAGAGTAAATGATAAAGTATAATAAAAACATAGAAATCTGAGTGGAACAAATTCATTTAAAGTTTTAATAACGCCTACAGTTTTAATCTTAGCAACAAAACTACCAACGCTAAATTGCTATGATAAAACTCACAGGAGCTAGTTACTCATATGAAAATCGTTTTAATTAAAATTTGATTTCGTGTTATTCACAACATAAAAGACTTATCTCATTATTTTAATTAACGTAATTAATTTACAGGTAATTCAAACCACCGCGGGTCGCCACATCGGTTGCAAATGTACAAAGTTTTCCAAGAACTAAATTTCCATGTGATCACATTTGATTATCGAGGTATTTTCTGTAATGACTAGTTATTTACTGATATGTTCATCTTATTTCACGTGAACTCTCCAATTAATTATGTGTTTTGAAAAGGCTTTTCGTGTTTATTACCTTTGTGTTCTATGGAACAGTATTTCAGGAATTGAAAGTCAAAATATTTATTTGAATTAAAATATCGTATAATATAATTTTATTGGTAAAAGCCCCAATAAAATTATGCGCTAGATATGTAAATCAAAAGAGATTTTCCACAACAGTGAAGACTGTAGTTTTTGACAGATTAAAGTCAAACTAATTTTGATTCCACCAACAGGCCCTGGGCCTGCAAGGTGGATTACGGCCCATTCCCTCTTGAGAGTAGGCCTGAGTCCCAGCTGTAGGAATTTATTTTATTACTAAGATTCCGCTCAACATCATTTGTGAAAATTTCAACTGTCTAGCTGTCTCGGTGCTTGAGATACAGCCTGGTGACTGACGGACGAACAGTGGAATCTTATAATAGTGTCCCAATTTTACCCTTTAGGTACAGAACTCTAAAAAACTTGTAAAAGAAAACATAAAGACGATCCTGTTTAAATTTTAGGACTATTAGCATCATCACCATTATTTTAGCCGAATGACGTCCACTGTTGGACATAGGCCTCCCCCTACTGTCACCACAACAAACGATCCAGTGCGTCTCGCATCCACCGTATTCGCGCGACTCCAATCACCCCCCTTAGCCAAGGTACAACCATTTCTCTTGCGTCGAACGCCTCGAGTTTGCCACGGCCCCGATATCTTTGTTCTGGCCACGCGACTGAGCGTTGAGATGATGTCATCCTCGTACATTTGAAGTTTTCTGCTTTCGTTAACGATTACAGATTATTAACTTGGCTAGAGGTACTGGTTATGGCAGGCTACCTTGATAATAATAAGTAATATAAAATTAATTCCAGGATACGGAGACTCAACCTACATGAGGCCTACAGAGAAAGGTGTGGTGGAAGATGCCCTGGCAGTGTATGCCTGGCTCATGGAGTCGCTCAATTCCACGAATAGACCCCCTGTGTTAATATGGGGTCACTCTTTAGGTAAGCCCTCTTTTTTGAGACGGGATATCATCAAATAGCTTCATCTGCTCTGGGTGGAGCTAGAATGCGTTTAAGACCTTTATCAGTAAAATTCTGACACGCTTTCTCTCTTAACTGAGGAAACACAGGTGGATTTTAGTCAGCTTAAAAGTCCTCCTACCGTTAATTGGAAACGTCGTGGTGGCGCGCTCCGAGGGCCATGAAACCACATGGCCTCGGACTTGTGCAGCGCCACCTCGAGTCCCAACTGCTGGATCCTCTCCACGACTGTCGCAACTCCACGTGTCGCTAGTTCGACCGCCGCCCGGTACGACTCTCCTTGTGCCAGGAACAGGCCGCTCTTCTTGGTGACCAGGGTAGATAATGTACCTGTCCGACAGGTACGCCTCGATCACACTACTGAGCTAGTCGAGCATCCGGTAAGCTGTGCTTGTGGATTCCGCTTCGGTTGTAATGACAAACCTTCTCTACTTGTATCAAAATGGTTGCATATTAGAAAATCAAAACTTTCCTGAGCAAATTTCAAAAGAACAACGTACAAATCAACAGATTTTAAAATAACGATGATCATTTGACAGATGACCAAAGTCTGGAATATCAATGTATAAATTATTTATTATACTATTGACCAAATCGTTTAAAGGTCAAAATGGATTACTGGATAAATTATAAATTATCAAATGGAATAACTGAAAAAGGTAAAAATAATATTAGCGAATAGCGCCTGTCTGAAATAGAAAGAAACTTTTGATAAATTGTTCATTTGATGTCACATACATTTGGTCATTTAAATTTTGTTATTTCGTTTATTCTTCTTTTGAAATTTGCTCCAGAAAGTTTTGATTTTCTAATATGCAACTATCAAAATGTACTATTTCAATTCGCACCCGTAGTTCCTGAAATTAGCGTATTAAACCAAACCAACTCTTCAGCTTTATAATATTAAGTTTACATTTCTCTATTCCTTCATTTCTAGGGACTGCAGTAGCAGCTAATATGACAGCTCACCTGACAGAACTGTGCTGTGAGCAGGGTAGGCCTCAGCTACCCTGTCCTGATGCGTTAGTGCTTGAAGCCCCTTTCAACAACCTCCTGGATGAGATCACGACACATCCACTTACTAAGGTAAGATGTATTATTTTAGGCCTCAAGACCTTTGAAAAAGAAGATCATTCATTAATTTTATCGATCAGATTAAGACCAGTGACGGCCCCGACTTACGAGCTGTAGGTCGCGGGTTTAAACCCAGCCAGGCGCATTTTATGTGTAGTTCATTTCATCACCACTCCTCTCAAAACAGTGAAGGAAAACATCGTGAGGAACGGGCATGTCCTAGAACCAAAAATTCGAAGACATGTGACATCCACCAACCCGCACTGGGCCCGCGTTGTGGACTACGACCCATTCCCTCTCTAAGAGAGGAGGCCTCAGTCCCAACACTGGGAACATTATAAGGCTGACTATGCTATGCTATATTCTCAAAACGGTGAAGAAAAACGTCTTGAGAAAATCGACATTTTCTAGAACCAAAAATTTAAAGACTTGTGTTCAACCCCCGCGTGGTGGATTACGTCCGGGCAATTACGGCCCGTTCCCTCTCCTAGAAAGGAGGCCCGATTCTTAGCAGTGGGGACATTAATAAGACTGATTATGCTTTGCTTATGCTATAGAACAAAATTAGTGAATTATAACAGCTTTTCTTGATAACGTAGAGTGTAACAAGTTCTCAATTCGGATATTAAATGTAAGGTTCTACATATTATTATAAGCTTTACAATTTTGTACCAACAGCTAGTGTCCTGGTTACCCTACTACAACAACTCGTTCGTGAAACCCTTCTCGGAGTCCTCGGAGTTCGCCTTCAAAACTGACCAGTACCTCTGCAGAATACCACAGATCCCCATTCTGATACTGCATTCCAAAGGAGACAAAATTGTACCTTATAATCTGGCGTGCAAGGTAATATCATGGAATTGTCAAATTTAATTTTCTAGTAGTGGCGAAGTCTGAACATAAGAGGATTCGATTCTCGACTTTAGAAAAAAAATATTGGGTTTTCCATTAGTAAATAATTTGTTAAAGACTGGATTTGTTCCCGATGAATTAAATGCTGTCATTTATTTTCTCTTCAGCTAAAGATTTCTTAAAAATTAAAAATTATTGTAACTTATGCTGAAAGCTTTATTTCACAATTATAAGAGTCTGGGTAGGTTTTTGAAAAAAAATCTGGAATATAGATCACCACAATGAACTGATTTGCGCACTGTTAGAACTTTACTGACGCTGTGTCAACATCTTTCTAGATTTAACGAAGGCTTTCGACATTCTTCATCCATCCAATGCACATTTACGAAATAAAGTAGAAAAAACAAAGGATATAATAAAAAGATTTCTTAACAGGCTTATTTACATATCTTAATCACGTTGCATTTTTTTCTTGTATCTGATCCAGCTGTTTTAATACTCATTATGTATGGGTTCCCACATGGGAGCATTTTGGTACCTTTTCTATTTCCTTTTTTGATATTCAATATTTTTATATCAAAAGTCATGATTAGTCATGAACTCATAAGTTACCCAGAAACTGAGTTTTTAACTCTAACAAAGAGTGGTATCTGATTAGATTGGAAGTCTCATCATTTCAGCTGATAGACGATCACTATTGGACATAGGCCTCCCCCTTGGATTGGAAGCCTATGGTTAAATAAAAAGCTAAGTAGATGATGATGAATATTTTTCCAGTTGTATGAAAAAGTGAAGAACTGTCGGTCCACCACAGGGGCTCCGCTGGTGTTCCACTCGTTTGAGCGAGGCCAAGGGCTCGGGCACAACAATCTTTGTGAAGCTCCAGACCTTAAGGATGTAGTGAGGTAAGATATTATTCTATCTTAATACATTTATTATTTGGGATCAGAAATTCGAATGGCAGACAAGGTCCAATTTCATTGCAATCGAAATGGCTTTGGACTTTTCATTACACGCGGCCCATCAATAGAATTTACTGGGCAAGACAACACTAATGTTGTCAAATGTTTAATTCATGAATCCCCAAGCGACCACCGGTGGCCGCGCATCTATTGTCTTACTATTGTGTTTCTAATTGACGGTATCTGAAGGGTTAAGTGGCAAATCTACACGTGGGTCTAAGATTGTGTCAACTTGAACATGCCTTCGCTTCCATTACTGCTTTGCAGAAGGAGATGAGAGCTTCCTATTTCCTCTTACTTCGTTCCTTGGCCTTAACTAGGGCCGGATACGATAGGTCACCGCCGTCGTTTGCCTCCACGAGGATATAGCAATGCTCCACCTAATCGGGACAGACTTCTATTGTATGCTCCACTGAACCCTCCAGGCGATCAGTACAAAAGCGACGCTGGGGCGTTTCTTCCTGCTAAATCTGATCAGGTTCATCTTATCTCTACGGTGAGAACCTGCATCAAGTGCAAAATAAAGGAACGCCGTACCACTTCGCAAAGAGGGAACTGACCCTAGCGATTCTGGTATTCCCTTCAGACATATTCCTCCACTTCTTGCATGCTCCGATGTTCCAGTTTGAGATTATTGATCATTTTACTTTATATTTCAGAAACTTTCTAGCCCAGATCAAGACCAGCAACCCCTCCTGACAATTACTGTGCAGTGCGCGGCCACCTCATCTGCGGGAATTAATAAAACTGAAAAAAGAAACCCACAATAACTTGATCATACACGTAAAGAAAAATATTATAACAATGGGGGTTTTCTGAAAAGACGTTCACCACGTGGCAACACTGAGACGACTGTCAAAGCTCTTATTTTGCGACAGTTGACGTCAACGTCATGTGTCGTAAGTTACATTTTTGTAACGTATAAAACCAATTGCCCTAGTATAATGGTCCTAATTTTTTTATGTACTTCACTTTTTATACCTTCGCTCGGTGGACGCACACTAATGAGCGTTTGAGCCGGAACTGTTCGAGGCGCTCCGAGATATCGTGTCCGTGAGCGGTGTCTATGTGTGCGTTGTGAGAGCGCGCACAGTATGTAGATTGACTTCTGTACCTATATATTTTTTGGCTCTGGTGAGCCAGTCGTACTGGTCTGTTATAATTTATCCCCGCAGAATACCAGTTTTACCTCCGCAAAGGTAACTAAACTACCCTCAGGTTAGGAACTGTGGCTCTAGTGGCAGCAACTGGTTTATTTTTTTGAGGTGGGTAGTCATCAAACGATTTCTCCCATTTTAGGGTGGAGCGAGAAGTATAATAATAATTAAAACCCACCTGCATGCATTTGCCCTTTATGGTTCTAAAACCACAATAACTCTTATATTATGTCCCCGTAGTGGCTCCACCTGGTGGCATGATTTTTCAGAAAACTTTCATTTTAGTATTCGTCCCAATTCTTCTGCAAAAGAGGAAAGAGAATTAGCCTTTCCTCTCTGTGCACTTTGGCGATCTTTCTCGCGTATATTAAGGTAGTCATACACTCTTGAGTATATCTGACAGGTTTACCTGCAGAGTTATACCTGTCAGGTAAGCTTGTATGGAAACCTGCACATACAAGTGTTTATATGCGTGGAATACGCACGTGGGTCACGAATATTAGTTTTTTTTAGAATTATTTCTGCATGCGGAGCAATCCAGTAGCGTGATGAAATTCGCACGATATTAAAAACACCCTCGAAGATGTGTTGCTAGTTGCGGGCACATCCAGCACCCGTTTGCAAATCTGCATGACAGAACGAACTGTCAAACTTGACACATTTACATGTGATCTTTGCTTTGCTGGCTTTGTTGGCCTTATAATCTTCCCACTGTTGAGACTCAGGCCTCCTCTCTAAGAGAGGGTGATTGGATATTAATAAGTGATCTGATTGGATATTATTATTTCAGGCAGGCAATGAAACCAGCTTATTTTCATTGACCTTGAAGGAACCTGCAGGAAGACCGTGGGATTTTTTCAATTGGTCTCTAAAATTAAACAATAGTGATTCTTAATTATATTTTTACACAGTAGGTAATGTAAATTCAATAATAGGCACAACCGTCAGCTCAAAGGGGCGAATGCCCTTTGCCATTGCCCACGGCGACTATAGCGATGCTGTAGCGCGTTCGTATCGATACAGTCGCGATGCTGTAGGTCGATAAGCGACCATTACTCAGTCATGCTAGCGTCAATCAATTTCATCAATCATGAATGATGCTGAATGATGGTTTTCGTCAATCAGTACTAAAAACCGTCATGCAACGCAGACGGTAGGTTTTTCGTCAATCAAGGTTTTGACTGTGGCAAAACTGACAGCAAAACTTATCGTGTGATGTTCGCCTTAGTAGCGCGTTGACATCCTTTCTATAGCGCTTGTAAGTACGACAAAAGCGCTTAGAAAACGCGCGTCAGCATCGCTACAAAAAGTCGTCGTAGGCGAGGACCCAAAGGCGGTATCTAGTAAGTACCTATCAATATTTCTGATTAAATTCCATATGTATTTTTTTATGTCGCGGCGCACTGCACGTTTGTAAAAGTTATAAAGTATTTTTTTTTTATTATGTTTGGAAATAAAGTTTACAAAACTATTTCAAGGGTTTTATTTTTTCGTATCAGTATTAACGTAGAACTACACTGCTCACACGTGTGCCGATCTGGGCGCTTCGTTTTCCATAAATTTTACATGGAAACTAGACTTGTAGAGTTACTCTTTATATACGCCACACGATGGCTGCAACAGTTATACACCCTATAATGCTCCATTCCTTAAACAGTTCACTTTAGGTCGTATAATAGATCGCGTTAACTCCTGAAAAGCAGAATAAACCCAGAGATCATTGGCAGTGATGCACTTGCTTCAAAGTCTCGTAGACACCTTATTACTTGCCTGTCGCATTCCTGCCTTGCCAGTTTTCTACCAGTTGCATTTCGGGAAGTCCACCTAGCCCGTTCCATCATCGGACCACCAGGCGTACGGCGATACGCCACCGGTACATACTGGACATCCTCCATATACGCACAAACGTTTTGGGAACACATTCATTGTGCGTACAGCTAAGGAGTGGAATTCCTTACCGGAGTCTGAGTTTCATGATGGCTACAACCCAGGAATCTTTATGTCAAGAGTGAATAGGTTCATCATCATCATCATTTCAGCCGAAAGACGTCCACTGTTGGACATAGGCCTCCCCCAAGTGCCACGACAATGAACGGTCCTGTGTATCTCGTCCATTGGATTCCCGCAACCCTTACCAGGTCATTGGCCCTTGTAGGAGGCCTTCCATCGCTACGTCTTCCGGTACGTGGTCGCCATTCCAGAACCTTTTGGCCCCAACGGCCATCCGTTCTGCGAGCAATGTGTCCTGCCCACTGCCATTTAAGTTTGGCAATTCTTCAATAGGGTGGGTGAATAGGTTATTTCTAGGTAATCGCGCTCCATGGTCGACCGCATCTTCGTTTTCCATCAGGTGAGATAGCAGTCAAGCGCAAACGTATCAACAATAAAAAAAAGAAACGATTCAACTGTATTAATCAGAAAAGAATAGTGAAGAAGTAAAAATAAGTAGAATATACGCTGCACACACTAGGAATTAGGTCCTGTGTCGGAGGTGGGTTCACCAACATGTAAACCCACATACACAAGATGAGTGTCAGTCCAGAATACAGACAGACCTTTTAGGCGTGTTAACTAGCGGGCTCGCGAACGGCGAGCCGTGGGTAGCTTGCTGTCCGATCGTTCGGTAATGGACCGAGCCTAAGACGTCGACGGCGCGCCTCAAGGAGTTGTCAGCAGCAGGAGGGGTCCAGCTGGGTCGAAGCCTACTGGGGCCAGGGTTATTCGAAAGGAAGCTCGTGCCCCGGTATGAAGGCTAGAAGGAACGGGGTGGCTTTTTAGTCAGTAAGAGTCTGACACTATCTCCCGCTCCACTCAAGAGCGGGGGTTGTCATTAGATGATTTTTGCTCACCGAAAAAAAAGGCGTGTTAACTAGAAACAACTATAGACCATACTACTACTAGAAATCAATTTGCAAATAAATTAAAACATCTACTGAACTTTATTTATTGAAATACGTCCAGAAACTCCCTTTTTGACAGTTAAGATATTATTATAACACCTTAGCTAAACGGACAAAGCAAAGGAAACCTTTATCAATAAATCAAATATTTCTTGACCCAAGTTCGCCCTCCTTGCTCCAATAAAATAGGAATCTTTTTTTATGCTGACAACACTTTACGATCAAAAACCGGAAATACGTCGCGTTCCAAATTAGTTTAAAAAGGTCTTGTATTGAATTCGAACATTTATTAAAAGAAATACAAGTTTACTACATTAGGCCGACGCACACGTGTAACACGCTTGATTTGTACGTAGAACGACGTCGCGTGGCGTGGATCTAGTGTAGCTCTACAAGTCTAATTTTCATATAAAATGTATGGAGACCGACGCGCTCAGATATGCGTACGTGGCACACGTGTGCGCAGCGTAGTTCTAGCATAATCCATCTTCTGACACTTTCTGCTTACAAGTCTGTTTACCTCTTTTAACCGACTTCAAGAAAAGAGGTTTATTGTATTCTTATTACCTACACCTTGTTTGACCTTGTGTATCGCTAACAACCTTAACGTAACCAAAACAAGCTCGAGATAAATCCTGCCGTGATCTTAATTTATGTCAAGTTTATTTTGATTATTTTTTCATGTTCGTAAATTGTGGAGATTTAGCTAAGTCAACAATTTTTAGATCAGTGGTGGCCGAGTGATAACGGCCCTGACTTACCAGTTGTAGGTCACGGGGTCAAACCCAGCCAGACGCATTACGCACAACTCGTAAGTCGGGGCCATTACCACTCGGCCACCACTGCTCTCTAACTTTGTGTTATTTATTTCATCACCACTGCTCTCAAAACGGTGAAGGAAAACATCGTGAGGAAACCGGCATGTTCTAGAACTAAAAATTCGAAGACAATTGACATCCATCAACCCGCACTAGGCCCGCGTGGTGGATTACGGTCCATTCCCTCTACAAGAGAGGAGGCCTGAGTCCCAACAGTGGGATCATTATAAGGCCGACTAGGCTAACAGTTTTTAAATCTAGGTAGGAAGGCGTTTCTTCATTGGTAAATCCTCTTCTCTAGGGACCTTATCATAACGCAACATGTCAAGCATACGAGCGAGAAAGATGGAGCCATCCACCATGTATCACTCCATCCCTTTAAGAGGCTCCTTTTCCACTCGCCTATCGTCAAGATCGAGCATGATTTAAAAGCTCTTGAAAACTCTGTTGGCAGTTCAGTAATTCCGTGATTCACTCGAATATTTTACAAAGCTTGTTCCAGGAAATGCCTGTTTTTTTTAAACCCTTAAAAGTTTTTTTGATAAATTGTCGTCATTCAGAATCTCGATTGAATGTGCAAGGCTTCTCTATGGATGTAGATGTCCAAGGTAAAAGCCAGCCTTTTAGTCACGCGAGGTGTCGACTAGACGTTTCCACAGATCTTTAAACAACTTGTGGATACTTTACGAGATTAGTTTTATACAAATTTTATTTCCTTAGAAGCCTAGATAATATCCTCAAAGTAGGTGAATCCAAAATATCTAGTGAAAGATGTGTAATAACATCATAATCACGTAAGAGCGGTTGTATGGAAATGTACCTCGAGTTGGCCGCTCTTAGCAGTTCAGCCCCCCTAGTCAAATTACAACCATTTCGCTTGCGTCGAACACTTCGAGCTGACCTTGCCGCCAATTCTTTTGTTCTGACCACGTGACTGAGCATTGAGGCGACGTCGTTCCCGTACACTTGAAGCTTTCTATTAGCATTAACTATTGCAGATTAGCAACTTGGCTAGGGGTACAGGTAGTCAAATAGATCGCGTTAAGAGATCGTGCTAGGGCCTCTGCTCTTGCAAGACTTCTACTGACTCAAACCCAAGCGCGGATCCAGCATCAAAAGCGAGGCAAGCAAGCCCATAGTATCTCTATGGGCATGCCCACAACGCCACAATCCTAACTGGCTTGCGACGTCACACTGTCTCCATCATGGACGACAACAAGTTCAAATGAATAGTATCATAGCATAGCATAGTAAGCCTTATAATGTTCCCACTGCTGGGATTCAGGCCTCCTCTCTAGAAGAGGGTATGGGCCGTAATCTACCACGCGGGCCCAGTGCGGGTTGGTGGATGTCACATGTCTTTGAATTTTTTTGGATCTAGGACATGCCGGTTTCCTCACGATGTGTTCCTTCACCGTTTTGAGAGCAGTGGTGGCCGAGTGGTAATGGACCTGACTTACGAGTTGACGCGGGTTGGAACCCAGCCAGGCGCATTACTTTAGTCATAGATATAAGAAAGGAAAAATAAAAAGAAATATATTCGAGTGTTTGACATTTGCGTTCTAAATCCGGTTACTTTGTTGACCAATCCCGCATAATTGGCAGGTAAGAACCCTTCTTTGACAACTTTAAAAACTGTTTTAATAACACAATTGAATATCGAAGTTGTATTAATATACTTTTATTGTACACCATAAATTATTACAGTAGGAACCTAAAATTAGCAGGTTATAACAATGGCTGTGTTGTCGCTAAAAGCCTTTTTTTCTAGACTACCCTTTGACAGTTTTATTGGCAAGCAGAGAAAGGTAAGCAGGTAGTCAGTTGTGTGGTGACCCATTTGTAATAGACAATACATAACTGATCTTTTTAGTCATATAATTTGGTGAAAGAGGTTTTCTTTGTTTATTTTTTTTTTAATAGGTAGTTGATGTTTTCAGTTTGGTTGTATTTTTTTGTTTGTTATCTCGGTACACCGTCATTTATGAACCGATTTGCAAAATTAAAAAGGGTAAGTTTTTATATTGGTTAATTTTTTGTTAAAATCTAGTTTTGATGCTGGGATTCATGAGGAATATATAGCGTAATCAGCCGGGACTCAGGCCTCCTCTCTAGGAGAGTGAATAGGCCGTAATCCACCACACGGATCCAGTGCGGGTTGGTGAATGTCACATGTCTTCGAATTTTTGGTTCTAGGGTTCTAAGACATGCCGGTTTCCTCACGATGTTTTCCTTCACCGTTTTGAGAGCAGTTAAAAAAATAAATTGCACAAAGTAATGCACTTGGTTGGGTTTGAACTCGCGACCTACAACTCGTAAGTTGGGGCATCTACCACTCGGCCACCACTGCTCTCGCGTAATATGGTTAGTGATAATGAATCAATAAGCGGAGTAGAATATTTAGAATCAGATATTTCTTTTGAAGGTATGCAGTCGGCGGAACAGATAGTAAAGTCCTATTAACCTCCGTTGAAAAGAGAGGATCCAACCAGACAGGTGTTATAGTCTGGTGGGCGACTGCCCGATAGGTAGATAGGTAGTTTCGAGCTGTTCTATATGTTCTAATCGCGCGGAGAACTTGGATTGCGCGATGCAGCATTAGTTCCTATGTGATGTCATAGATGTCGCTACACTCTTACGATTCAAGATTTATGTTAGTACTTTAAACTGACCTGTGGCCTACGTTACTATTATATATTTGCAAATATATTTATTTTACCCACCCGTACGCAAAATACGCGCCTTAGTCGTGGAGTTGCGGAAAACAGCCCGTCTTACCTATACCTACCTCCTTCTTCTGAGTCGGTACACTCTTGCCAGAGTGGTCGTGGTCATCACTGTGAATCACGATGAGTGATCATCTTTGTAATGCGGCGCCATTCATCGCGGACTGCAGCTTTCTGGGTAGGTACATTCATAAACCGAGCACTTAGTTGCGGCCTTGATCTGGTCTGTCCATCTCATTGGTGATCTACCACGTGGCCTGGTGCCCTCAACTTTGCCCTGCACTACGAGACGCTCTACCTACCTACCTACCTACCTATATATTTACTTTTGTAATAAAAATATCTTTAAAGAGACTGAAACGGAAGAGGTATATTCTAATCTTTTGCATTTTTTATTGTCAAAAAGCCGCCTAATAATATTAAATCATTTAAGCAATAGTTATACCTACTACGATACCTTTTATAAGGTTGTTCTATTACTAAACAATGATCAAAATCTCTTAATCAACCTTGATTATAGAATCAGTGTTCAGTTCACTACATCAGATTTAATTTTGCCCAATAAACCCAAGACGTTTGACTTAAGGAGGAGGCCGACCGCATCAGGCAACGGCGGCGCTCACAGCACCCCAGCCGCCGCCGGGATTCCGATCTCGATTTCCAGCCACCGTAGGCGCCGGCTTGCGGACGGCGAGCAGTGGGTAGCTCGCTGTCCGACCGTCTGGTAACTGTCCGAACCGAGCCCAAGTCGTCGTTCCCGCGCGGCTCAAGGAGCTATCAGCAACAGCAGGGGTCCTGCTGGGTCCCCTGCTGTTTATCCGAAGGAAAGCTCTGTCCCGGTGCGAAAGGCAAGAAGAGAAAGGAGTGGATTTTTAGTCAGTAAAAGTCTGACACTATCTCCCTCTCCGTCCAAGAGCGGGGGATGTCATTGGATGATTTTTGTTTGACTTCTTAGACAGACTATACAAGTCTTTCAGTCGGATCAGACTTGTCATCTCTTAGCTGCCAGTGGCTTAACCCTTCAGATACCGTCAATTAGAGACACAATAGTAAGACAATAGATGCGCGGCCACCGGGTGTCGCTTGGGGATTCATGAATTAATTCAGTTTCTATCTTTTAATATTTTTTTAAATTTTTATTTTATTATCTACATTGTGCTCACATAATAGAAGCAACAAGAAATATGTAACCATGGATTATATGTAACACATAATATGATTTAAAAGAATGGCCATGGAGTTTCTTGCACGTTCTTCTCCATGAAGATCTACGCTTTGGAACATGCATAGCTTCACTTTTCTTGGACTGACCGCCATTTGAATATTCAAAAGTGCCTGCAAATGCTTTGATTTTGATAAAGTGAGATGTATGTTTTTTTAATTTTTTTCTTGACCATAGATACAGAGTCCTTCGGTCGCAGTAATAGAAAATATCGAGCCATTACCGCCGACTTATCGTAAGCGACATCCTTCCAAATGCAAACTTGTGAACTAAATCATAGCCTAAATTGGGATGAGTTATTTTATGATTGCCAACCTCAAAAAAAAAGACCACATACCAAGCAAATTAAGCCACATGTCACAATTAAAAACAAAACTCAATATACCCAAAACTACACCATGTTTCATATTAAAAACAGTTGTTACATCTCCAAAGTACAAGCCCTTGTATCACGCTGTGATGCAGCCTCTCTGCTAATACCCCTGCTATGCGAGCGTGAAATTGTGACGTACTTGAGGTATGGGCTCGCGGGGTAATAGTGGTGAATATTACTGGCAACCCCGTTGAGTGATTGCCATAGACTCATAGAGTAAGGAGGGTTGTGGTTTTGGCGGGCGAATTTGTCGATGGTTTTAGTTAGAGTAAAATAATAGTACATTTTGGAGAATGTTAGTTTGTGTGTAATTGTGACCGAGGCGAAACTCAAAGTTGTTATGGAGCCGATTGTTACAGTGAATCCACGTGTACCAAACGACGACGTTTTTCAATACACTTACAAAAATATAAATACTTACCGTTTATTTTTGTGGGTTTATCCGCGACTCTTGGGGGTCGCTTAGTGCCCAGATAGATACGATGTCTAAAATAAATTGTGGCGAGGGTGAGCTCACGCACTTTTTCGCTCCAGTGCGAAAAAAATTACGTGCCTAAAAGCGGTAGGGATAAGAGAGAGTTTTCAAGTAAGTACCTACTGAAAAATATTTTGTTATTTTATTTTCTGTTTAAAAGTGTATTTGTTAGTGATGCAGTGTCACCGGAAAATTGCAGACTCCATATGATAAATCAAATCTATAATAAATCTTTATTAGATTATAATTTTTCGATATATTATGAAAAAATCGTTTTGTATATATGATAAATCACATCCAAATTCATCCGACATTGTATCCAACATAACCGTGACTTATGACTATTTATTTAGAAAAAAAATGTTTTTAATTTCTCGTGATATTTTACAATCTTACGGCACCGCGGCGTTTGCAATTTTCCGGAGACATAACCAAAAAAAAAATTGGTAAAAGAACCTACTTCATTTTTCTGTCTCATATTTTCTTCTTTTTCATAACCCAATAATAGTGACGTCAACTCTTCAAAACTATCGATATCGATACTAATAAATCTCGTCGCAACCCCAAGCCACATCAAGTGAGGGGTGAAATGTAATATTCATAACAGTCCTTTGTGCTGCCATTTCGCGGCCGCGGGGTTCAAAAGTACTCCCAAGCACTCTCTGTAGTACAGTCAACCGCATACAGAAGTTAGAATAGCATAGAAAATCGTTTATTTATAAAAGTGGCACATTCAAAGTAAAATACATAAAAACAATTATAATAATATTCCACAACTATCACACAACGCCGCCCTGTCCCAAGCTAAGCAGAGCCTGTGTTATGGGTACTAGACAACTGATAAATGTACTTATATATTTCTAAAAACATATATAATATAGATAAATTACACCCAGACACAGAACTAATGATCATGCTGATCACATAAAAATTTGTCCTGGGTGGGAATCGAAACCCACGACCCCCGGCATAGCAGTCAGGGCCACTAACCACTAGAACAACAGGCCAGTCAATTATTACGCCCACATTTTTGCCTAAACTAGGTTGGACTTGTATTGTAGGCTAGAAAGTACTAGGACATAACATTTTTTTTTTGTTTCCTTGTTTTCTTTTATTTTTTTATGCACCTGCCATTTTTTCTCTTCACCACTCTTAGTTGACTGGCAGAGAATACCTAAGGCCTTTGTACCTTTGTGTTGCATGAAATTTAAAATAAATAAATAAGTAATTGAAACTCATTTTAACTGTAACAATAATGATGAATACATAAAAATTTAAACGGCCATTACACTACAATCTAAAAAACCACCAAAAAAAAAATACAGACTTAATTCTTTTCGATAGTGATAGATAGATACTGTTAAGTGTCAATACGTGATAACATAAATGTGTGGTTGATTGTACTCTGTAGTACTCTATGGTTCTCGGATCATTGGTGGTTGTGTGATACCACCTGTCGTGTTTAGTCTGCTATTCAGTAATGTAATGATACAATAGGAATACTTATTGGACTGGTTCAAAGTTTAATGTGTTTTTCGGTAACTATACCTACTTTTAAATTTTTAGGTGGTAAAATCATCCAATGAAATCCCCCGGAGTGCGAGAGTGTGTCAGACTTTTACTGACTTAAAACCCACTTCTGTAACGCGTTTGGTTCTCTGATTGGTTAAGATCTCGGTGCGGGCCAATCGGAGCCTCTGTTCCTTCGTTGACTTTCATACCAGGCTAGAGTTTTCCATCGTCGCATCTTTTTTTTTAATGATATTAACCAGTGCTTGACTGTGATCCCACCGTTCCAATCGTTGATGGTGAAGAAGCTTCCATCAGATGAGATAGTGGTCAAGCACGTGCCTTTTTATAGTAAAAAGAGATACCTCGTTAAATTTCAATTAGTGATTCGTTTAATAAATTAGATTAAGCACAAGATTCTATAAACAAAACAAGCTTTTAATTAAAATCATTTTTTCGTAACAAGCTTTTATAGCTCAGTATACCTATATAATTAATACTCTTCAAGACATACGAGCCCAAACTCGATGGGGTCGTGTCGTTTAACTACCAAGCTACTTACTATAGCCTCCTTCCGGTTCCATCATCAGATCAGCTCAAAGTTATAATAATTTTGCATTGTCATCTGATTTACACATTTTTTCTTTTCTTAGTCCTCGAGTCCATCTATAGGATGAACCCTAGTTTTTATTACAATCTAGCCTTATATAAAGACTAATAAGTAATTTAATTATATCCTAAACTAATAAATTGTCTTTACTAATCTTTTTTTTTCGATTGTGTAAATCATCTTATGACAAAACCCACTCTTGGGTGGAGCGAAAGATAATGTCAGACTCTTACTGACTGATTTACACATGCATACAAAATTTCAACTCAATCGGTAACCGGGAAGTGGGTCAAATTTAATTTACAAGACTTGATGACAGACAAACATCGGGACAGGTGAAACTGAATAAAAGCTTGTAAAAAGAACACTTTGAAATAAAACATTTTCTACTAACATTTGTCAAGTAAAAAGAAAACCTAGTACTTTGAAAGACAGTGAGACTCAGACTCCGCCATTTAATTTAACAATAGCTTCGGGCTCTCGTCACAGTAATGGACTCTATTTAGTGATGTACCCTACTACTTACTGATGAATAACTGCTGTTCTGTTTTAAACGGGAGGGTAAAAAGGTTTTATGCATTTTTTTTTTGTATTTTGTAACTGACCCCGCAAACGCTGTATTGCCACAAAATCTTCAATGTCGTCAAGTAATGTAAAGCTATATTTTTCCTCTATTTTTTTCAATATCATTTGTTACGAACAACTTTAAAAAATAATGTGGGCAAGTGCAAGTCGGACGCGCATATGAAGGGTCCCGTCCGAAGCGAAAAATGACAAAAAAAAAACGTTTATTGTATGAGAGCCCCACGTAAATATTTATTTTAATCTTTTTAAGTAATTGTAGTTACAGGATCCCGTTTTATAAGATAATCACCACCCCAAAAACTACAATGTCATAATACAAGGTATAAGTAACTGAAACCCCAAAACTTGGTACTGTTCCTGTATTGGGCAACCAAGCGTAAAGTATAAATACAATCAACCTTTTAATGTTCCCACTGCTGGGACTCAGGCCGCCTCTCTAGGAGAGGGAATGGGCCGTAATCCACCACACGGGCTTAGTGCGGGTTGGTGAATCTCACATGTCTTCAAGGTTTTAGGACATAGCGGTTTCCTCACGATGCTTTCCTTCGCTGTTTTAAGAGCAGTGGTGATGAAATAAATTATTACGCAAAGTAATGGGCCTGGCTGGGTTTTAACCCGCGACCTACAACTCGTAAGTCGGGGCCGTTACCACTGCGCAACCAGGACTGGCGCTAAAGCTTGTAAAAAAATATTCAAAGGCGCAAATGTGAAGAATAAAACTTAAACCCATCTACAGAGTAACTGCAGCTTAACTTCGGAGAAGAATCTTATTGCTCGTACGTAACCACACGTCGATAATCCAAAGTGAAGTCTTTAGCCGCCATAGGCGTAGGCTTGCGGACGGCGAGCAATGGGTAGCTCACTACCCAGCCGTCTGGTAACCGTCCGGACCGGCGCGTAGCGTTCCACGCGCACCTCAGAGATGTCAACAAAAGGCAAAGGCTTACCAGGGTCGAAGCCTACTGGGGCTATGGTTTGGGAAGAGGAGTGGGTTTTAGTCAGTTAAAGTCTGACACGCCCTCCCACTCCACTCAAGAGCGGAGGAAGTCATTAAATGATTTCCCACTTAAAAAAAAGAAGTTAAATGAATAAACAAACAGGTGAAATTTTAATATAATTTACAGCGTTCAATATACTCATTAAACCACCATCTTGAATACTCTTGAAAAGCACGTATAGAGTAAAGATCATTACTATTAAACGTTCCATCGTAGCCACTGTAATCTCCTCCCAAAACCCTCCCGCTCCACCATAAATCATAAATACACCATTATTTATTACAGATACAATTTCACCCACCTACGTACTTACTCTTGTTTATTCCAACCTACCTACATGGACCTATAATAAAAATAATTCAAACAAAAAAACATCTTGGGCCTGTTCTCCTTTAAATAAAACAAAAGAGACCACAAAGACATGTCGGTAAAACAATTGAGTGTTTATCGATAACAAACGTCCCAACACTATCTGTTTGATTTTCAAATTTGAATTCTTTATCTGTCAAAATAAGAGTGACAGTTGTACTGCAACTTTTGCGTCTTGCAACGGTTTCGATGCGCGGGAAACGAAAGTGGTTACATATTTATAAAATGGAATCGATTTTTAAATGAGCCAATGGTGGTGCTCGTTTGGGGAGGCGGATAGCGGCAAGCCCCACCCAACGTTGAATGTCAGATGAACGTCTCGCGGGCTTTTTTGCTCATTCGCTCAGCGTCCACCGACGCGAGCGGTCGTTTAAAACGATGTGATTGCGTTGAATATTTATCATGTTTTTAACATCACTTACTGCCTACTGGACAATTTTATTGGGTATATATTTTACAGAAGGTACATAGTTAAGTGTATTGTTTATTGATGTTCATTGGTGTAGTTATTTTGAATTGGTAATTTTGTTGATGCTACATCATTCATTATAATGAATTCATTGACTTAAGCAATTAGTTTTAGCTCATAAAAACGAATGAGAGATTGCAGATTTGATTATATTTTTAAATTTAATCAACGTTCTAGCATTTATTTAAATATTAAAGAACAAACAGAAAAGAATTGATTTTAAAATGATTTTATAGCGGAGTTAGGATTTGTTTTTTATTACTAAGGCCTTTTGTATTTGGACGCGTAGCTTCTGAGACGCGTATTCCTCATTAGACGCTTGATGTTACGCTTCAAAATATGAAACTCTGTCGCCTAAGCGTCAGCGGCGTCATATATCGTTGCAGTTTCGTCGACAAGGTTTCATAGTTTCGTATGTAAGTTTCACGCAGGCGTACACCAAGCGTATAATGACGAATACGCGTCTATGAAGCTACGCGACCGTGGACAGTACTCAATTTTATCTACACACAAACAGATCACAAAAGTAAATAAACTCAAAATCCGTGCATCAAGCCCTACTTAGCAATATCAATAGCTCGCATCGATTTGTCGATAGCAAAGTGTCGATATTTTACGACAAGGCGACGCACTACACTATGTCTTGCGGATCCCATCGACTTACGGCGAGGTAGCGCGTCATCCGCGATGGTTTAGCATTGAAATATTGGTTATAATAAACGGAGCCTGCTTATGCTGTAGGGTTTGTAACTGATATAGGGTACCTGGGCTGTGTGCACCAGTACCTACCTTTTTTATGGTAGGCTAAAATCATCCAATGACAACTCGGAGCGGGAGATAGTGTCACTCTTACTGACTAAAAACCTCTCGAGCTCCCTTTCGGATAACCCTGGCCCCAGGCTAGTAGGCTTTGGCCCAGCTGGGCCCCTGCTGTTGCTGACATCTCCTTGAGGCGCGCCGTCGACGTTTTGGGCTCGGTCCGGACATTTACCGGACGGTCGGACAGCCAGCTACCCGTGGCTCACCGTCCGCAACCAGTACCTACCTTGGTAGTTCGTAACTGCATAATAGATACAATGCTTAAGAAATGAAAACTATAATTTGGTAGACGATGCCCCGGTAGGCTAAATTTTTTTTTAATACTTTTAAATGTTTTTTTGTAAGAATTATTTAAGAAATATTTAAATATGTAAACAGTAAGTATAATAAAAATAAATAATAATACAAAACTTATTGGTAAATTATCAAACCACTAGGTATCAAAAAATCACACAACTATCTCTGTCTGCAGGCCATACGAATTTTTATTCCGTGCGGGAATCGAACCGGAGCACAGTAGCCAACCAGCCAACCACTACTCTACCACTAACTAGAAGTAATGAGTATTTTATTTCATCATCATTTCAGCCGATTTACGTCCACTGTTGGATATAGGCCCGTAGTTTTATCTAGTAAAAAAACAGGTCAACAGTATTCCATTCACATTTTAAATTCAAAAATCGAATGACAGTCACTCCAAGTCACACAACGTTCCTCAAAGAAAGTCAGATGGGAGTGATCCCAATCCTTCTCAGACTTGACGGGGCAAGCTTAGACGACACTAGTACCAACATACAAGTTTCGATTACAGTGGCAGGAATGTTGGCAGTATGGTTTGAGTACAGATTTGTCAATGTTGGCAGTACTGGATCGGCCATCTTTGTAACTGTAGGAATGGAGGGAATTTTTGTTTTTTTTTTTTCAGTATAATATAGCATTGGTTTGTGACATAAAATTATGAATTAATGTGGGGGTTGCTTACATAACAAAAACAGTTAAAGATTCTAGCTAATATAATATTCAACAACTTTCACAGAACGCCGCTCTGGTTAGTTTGGGACTAGAGTCCCAAACTAACCAGAGCTTGTGCTATGACTACTCATAAACATACTTATATATTTCTAAATACATGCATATTTTACAAGGTGTAAGGGACGGCCCTCAGGGCTTGCTCAGTAGACGAAACTGAACAACCCTCCACAAAAGATTTTTTCAGGAAACGAAAAAAAAATCGGCCTCGCCATACAAATTGTCTAATCAAGTTTATAATTTTGTATGGTGAGACTGATTTTTTTTTTTGTTTCCTGAAAAACAATCTTGTGGAAGGTTGTTCAGTTTCGTCTACTGAGCAAGCCGGGCTGTCCCTTACACCTTGTTGATAAATTACATCCAGACACAGAACAAATGATCGTGCTCATCACACAAACATTTGTTCTATGAATCGAACCCACGAGCCCCTGTTAGCAGTGAGGGCCACTAACCACTAGACCAACAGGGCTGTCAAAGGCTTAAAGACAAGTAAATAATTGATTTTAGGCTAAGTAGTGGTGGGCTAGTGGTAATTCTCCACCGTACGGCGCGAGTTCCTTTACGATTTTTTTTTTGTCGACGATTTAAATCATCTTTGACAAAACCCGCTCTTGGGCGGAGCGGGAGATAGTGTCAGACTCTTACTGACTAAAAACCCCGCGCCGTTCCTCCTAGCCTTCATACCGGGGCTCTAGTTTCCTTTCGGATAACCCCGACCCCGGTAGGCTTCGACCAAGCTGGGTCCCTCCTGTTGCTGACAACTCCTTGAACCTTTACGATATTGACACACTTCTACTGTCTGCATTAAGCGTTTCGTCTCGTCGTTTATACCACGTACTTTGAAGGACTGGAACAATTTGCCTACAGAAGTCTTCCCATCCGATTATAATTTAGATGTTTCCAAGGTTAGTATACAAGCTCTTAATAAATAATGCGCTCTACTATCATTGACTGCATCTTTGTTACCATCAGGTAGGATTACAGTCAAGCACTAGTTAACCTACATCAATAAAAAGCACACTCCTGGATAACGTTATCACACTATCTTATATACTTATCTAGGACATGGTCTACCCATGTACCCAGATTCATCGCAATCTGGTCAAGCGTGAAAAACTAACCAACATACACACACGTAACTTGTCAGACTGATCATAACTTGATCTTGGATCTCAGTTAAGTACAGAGCGTGTATAATCCAGAGTGGAGCGGACCTGTACCCCTAGCCAAGTTGCTAATCTGCAATAGTTAACGCTAGTAGAAAGCTTCAAATGTACGGGAACGACGTCGTCTCAACGCTCAGTCACGTGGTCAGAACAAAAGAATTGGCGGAAAGGTCAACTCGAAGCGTTCGACGCAAGCGAAACGGTTGTAACATGGCTAGAAGGGCTGATCTGCCCATCTTTTTGGGCTGCGGTCTCTTGGTCGTTTGCTATCAACCATGCCAGTTACGATGAGCTGTTCAAGCTTGTGGCCATTTATCCTGGCTAGGTAGCCAAAAAAGTCTAGTACTCTGTGCATACAGATAGTCGACAGTCCAATCTTTTTCGATCCGTAACAGAATTCTATTCAATGCCTTTCAAAGCTAAAAACCTCTTATTTTCTTATGCGGTGTTGTTCAATAAGCGACGATATATCGACATGCCACTACGTCTGCCAAACATAGTGAATATATGTCGAAATTGGCAAAATTATAACACCATAAAAATAGTAGTCACAATAGGCCATCTTGTGACTACCATTATTGATAGGTGGCGGACATGACAATAACCTTACCACCAGCTGTGGACTCCACAACATTAAATTAATAAGATGGATCTATTTCACAATATTCCCTATTTTATCGTCTTCAGGTAGCATGACTAACGAAATAACCGCAAATTTACCCAATAACTATGTCAAAATAAACATTAAAAAAATAAGTAAATCACACAACCCTAATTCGTTGAACTGACCCTACATTTCATTCGTACAACCACCCATCCAAATCCAGACCTCAATCACAGCAACTTAACCTCAGCGATCTTACACACCGCTCACAGATAATAAATAACGTAAAATCTGCTACATTAAAACCTCCGTGTCTCGCTCAAGGAATGTCTATGGCCATACATTTTTTTCCTTCGTACCTTTTTTAAATATTCAAATCGAATCACCCAAATTATGTAGCCATAAACGGAATCAGCTTCCAAATTTGAATATTTCATTCTCGCTCGTACGACGCGCGCGCTTTGATTTGTGTTGTCTCTTTGTCTGTGTGAGTATCGTAGGGATGGGTTTTATCGATAAGTTACGTTAGATTTAACCTTTCGAATACCGTAATTAAAGATACAATAGAAAGACTGAATTCATTCAACTCCAAGGTTATAAAACACATTAAAAATACTTAAGTCAATAACCGGTCCGAAGGTTACGATTTCGAATAAAAAAAACAAACACTATTACTATCATGTTAGATAGCAAAAATTCCATAAATTATCAGCAAACGTACGTACGCTAAAATGAAATATAAATCATAATTAAAAACTGCTAAACGAATAAGTGATTACGAATTAACGATGAAATCGCCATTAAAGCAACAAAAAGATTGATTAAAGACTGCTTTGAGTAACTTATACGAGTAATTAAGCGCAAAAAAGTATCTGAGAAGGTGTGTTAATGAAGAGTAATTCTATTGCTGATAAATTAAGATCTTATTACTATCTCAGAGAGCAAAAAGAGAGCAAGTGATTGATATCTAATTTACAATCCTGTCATGGAAAGCTATATTTACAAGTAGCAATGCACTTTGCGTGATGTGCTTTTAAATGAGACTTCCGTAACAAGCGAAAGTATTCCGAACAAAAAAAAAACACCGATATCGATAATTTTATTTGAATAAAAACGCACATCACTAAACCTTTTGTCGCATCGCGCCGCGCGTTGATAAGGAAACATTTTAAATTAGTAGTAAAAAGAGTAAAAAATATTGTAATATATACATATTTTTTTACGTATTTTTTAGTTGTATTTTGTCGAACAAAACGGGTAGCCGCTACCAAACGATATAAATTATATCATTTTTCACTGCGACATCCCTAACCGCGGTAAAAAATGACGTTCCATTCAACGTTGCCAGGTTGAAAAAGTTTTGCCGCGCTTTTTTATACGTTTCCGGGCGGCGGGATTCCATTATTGTACTTTATGGTTAGCTCACACCGTGACGCGACGCGATGTAACGATGTCGAGCCTTTTTAGGAAGAACATCGTAAGCGACAGTGAGCGTTTTTGCAGTACTAGTAGGTTTTCTCTTCCATAATTATAAAGTATTTTTAATATGTAGTAGCTACAATTCTATTAGATCGGTAGTTATATGAAGTTATATTTTTTTATTTTATTTATTATCATGAATTAACTTTAACTGCCTGTTGGTTTTATGGTTAATGGTTCTGTCTACTATGCCGAAGGTCGAGGGCTTGATTCCCACCCAGAACAAATGTTGTATGATGAACGCGACCATTTGTTCTGTATATTGGTAAAATTAATCTATAACTAGCGGCCCGTTCCGGGTTTTCACGAGCAATAAATATAGTCTATGTTACTCAGCGTAATTGTAGCTTTCCAATGGTAAAGGAATTTTTGAAATCGTGACAGTAGTTTTTGAGTTTATTCGTTGCAAACATACACACGAAAATAAAAATAAAACTCTCTTTGTAATATACTAGCTGCTCCCAGCGGCTTCACCCGTGTGATAGCAGAAAATTATCCCAAGGGAACATACTTTCGGGATAAAAAGTATCCTATGTCCTATTCCAGGACATGGTCTATCCGTATACCAAGTTTCATCAAAATTGGTTTTGCCATTTAGACGTGAGGACGTAACAAACAAACAAACTCACTTTCGCTTTTATAATATTAGTAAGGATTAGTGTAGATGTACTATTTCCTATGTACATAGGTAATGGTACAATATAGAACTTTATATAATATAAATATTGGTTTTTCGGGAGCCCTGGCAGGTATCTGGCCTAACGGGTCCTATTAATCTAGCTGCCGTCTCTTTAATATACTCGGGAAACACGCGTCGTCGACCCGTGCTCGGGCCTTATCGGACGGTAAGCTTCCCATTGTTCGCCGTCCGCAAGCCCGCATGACATCAGGAAAGGGATAGTACTATTCATCCTAAACAGGTCCGTCTAACTCTCACAATGTTTTTTTTGCATTTTTTTTGTTGAATGTAGGGGTGGACTGGAGCCTACACTAGGGAAACACCGTATTTCAGCCCTTCTAGCCAAGTTGATAATCTGCAATAGTTAACGCTTGTAGAAAGCTTCAAATGTACGGGAATGACGTCATCTCAACGCTCAGTCACGTGGTCAGAACAAAAGAATTGACGGCAAGGTCAACTCGAAGCGTTCGACGTTTGTAACATAGCTAGGGGGCCTGATTTGTACGTAGAACGACGTCGCGTGGCGTGGATCTAGTGTAGCTCTACAAATCTAGTTTCCATATAAAATGTATGGAGATCGACGCGCCCAGAGCAGCGTGTATGGCATACGTGTGGGCAGTGTAGATTCTATCTTTAAGCTTTAACAGTCTTTTTTTTTCATATTAAGTATCAAGTAATTTCTCTCGCTCTGAGTGGAGTGAGAGGGAGTGTCAAACAGAATTTTACTTATTAAAACTCATCTCTGTTCCTTCAGTTGCCCATTCTGTTCCAGGGTCACGGTAACTATTTCACAATCCCGGAAACATCCCCGACATCTTCAAACGTCGTCGCATCGCGTCTCAGTGTGATCTAACCTTTATAATTCGAATGCCTTGTCCAACGGTTATTAATACTTCGTCGTCCATTGCGGGGTTTGTATTGATAAGTTTCTACATTCAAGTTTTAGACCCAGCAATGTATAGGAAGGTTGTTTTAGGTGTATTTAAGGTCGCGAAGGCGATCGCGTCGGCTTTTTTATAGTTTTCGTCTGAGAGTAAAGTTTTGTACCGTACCGGGTTCTAAGGCGAGGTCTGACTGCGAGCGTAAAGAATTTAAAAATAGTATAGATAAATTATCCTTTGAGCATTTTTTCAAAAGCAATGATAATTTCTAAATGTAAATACTTACTTTTTTGCCTGAACCAAATTGAGCAAAATAAATTAAATATTAGAGAAAGTGACAATTGCTGGCCACAGGCTACAGTAAAACAATGTAACAATGACAGTCTCGTGCTATGAGTCTGAAAAAAATCACATTTTTTGTTGTTGTTGTTTTATGCTTGCTTTTAACTACAATTTTGATCTTATTGTAAACAATAAAATACCGACAATGCAGCACGGCATCTTAGAAATAAGCAATGAAGGCTTGACTTAAAAACCCATAAGTTATAATATAGCTGTACAAAAACATAAACTCTGGATTTTTTTTTTATATACCTACATATCTAATAATTTACATTTAAAAAATACTTAACCAACTATAACTACAGTAATACAAAAAAAAAATATAATAAAAAACCTAAAGTAACTAAAAACAAACTTAATAAATAAATAATAAATGGCGATAAAAAACTCCTTCACATCGCTGTCGACTGGTAATGTGCCCAAAAGACTGCCGGCATTGCCACAGCGGTATGCTAAAATTCTAATAATATCTGCAATATTTCAAACTGTTCTAACAAAACCGCTCAAGCGATTGCCTCACCGCTTACGGTACGACCTCGCCCAAACATTCGGAGTCATAATGATATTTATAATTATGTCAAAATTTAATGAAAAATACGAGCCGTGACCTCAGGAGGTAATAGGTCGATGTGTTTGTCATGCAACCTGTTTTATTTACCAACTTCACGCTACGGCTGATAGGGGGGAGGCAGGGTTTGAGCGTGTTTTGTTTTTTAGTATGATTTTGTTTAAACTTTTTGAAGAGAAGAGTAAGTTTGCGAGATTTCTGTACTTGAAACAATGTGGGATTTACCCCTTTTATCCGTTTGTGTATCCGAGGCTATTCGTTCTGAGCATAGTCATAGGTATACTAGGCTTTTTATAGGTGAGAATCATCCAATGACTTCTTCTGAATAAAACGCATTCCTATACGGCGCGCACTGTTCTCGCGTGCCTCAAGGAGTTGTCAGCAACAGCAACAGCAGGGGCCCAGCTGGGTCGAAGCATACTGGGGCCAGGGTTAGCTCCGAAAGGTACATCGGCCCCGATATGAAATACAAGAAGAAATGGGGTGCGTTTTTTAGTCGGTAATGGCTGACACTATATATCTCCCGTTCTGCCCAAGGGCGGGGGATGTCATTTGGACGTTTTTTACCCACCAAAAAAAACCCACTTCTTCTTCTTTCGTTTCCTTGCATTCCAGAGCCCCGGCTTTTCTTTGCAGAAGCCCAGCATGGTCGAAAGTTGACGTCGACCCTGCTGGGCTCCTACGATTTTGCTGATATCTCCTTGAGGCGCCGTCGACGACTTTGGTTT
The DNA here is from genome assembly GCA_949319445.1 of Mythimna lalbum. Lineage (NCBI taxonomy): Eukaryota > Metazoa > Arthropoda > Insecta > Lepidoptera > Noctuidae > Mythimna > Mythimna lalbum. The sequence goes on from OX439370.1 coordinate 4,497,987, forward strand.
GGTCTGGGCGATTACCGGAAGTTCGGACGGTGAGCTTCCCATTGCCCGCCGCCCGCTCTCTAAGAGGTGCCATCACTGCCATCAGAATCTCCTAGGACAAACCTCCTAAAGTCGATATGTTACGAGCCATACGTATTATTAATAATATCAGAGGATATATTTGGCCAAAACCTGCCGATATTTGTAAAAGTGTTTTTTTTTTACGGTGGGCAAAAATCATCTTATGACAACCCCCGCTCTTGGGTGGAGCGGGAGATAGTGTCAGACTCTTACTGACCAAAAACCCACCCCGTTCAATCTAGCCTCTTCATACCGGGGCACGAGCTTCCTTTCGGATAACCCTGGCCCCAGATATTTGTAAAAGTGGCTCAAATTATTATTGAAAAAAGTCTGGACTTATAATTTCTAATCTTAATTAATTAATAACTACAGGTATGTATTTTAAGTGTTATAACATCACCTTACACTTGTATGTAACGGTGTTATAATATAATTTTTCAATACACTTGCTCATAAAGTGACTCTTATTGCACTGCACTTAGGTATATAATGGCACTTGTTACCAAACTGTGACTTTTTGATTACCATTGCGCACTAGTGCTATAATGTTGTTAAAACCTTATTGTTTAACCTCTCCCTCGCCTTACAGCGGCACAGGTCGCCCCTAAAAGGAAAAAAATAAAGGGCGCGCATAAGAAAACCGATTTTTACCGCCACAAAGGTTTACTAGTTTTACAGTTATTTTCTTCACAAGTGTAATGAAAAATGTCATAAGATACACGTAAGCAATTAATGATTACCATTCTCGGCTCTCTTTAGACCCTCACCATGGCTCGGGTCTAAATACCGCCTTAACGGTAGTTACTAACATTACACATTTATATCATAATGTACTAATAATAAATAGTTTCCTCTTCTTTTGCACAATCGAAGCATGTTAGCAGACCAATTGAGCGATTGGTCGGACCAAACAATCAGATCGACATGAAAGAAGACCCCAAAGAAAATGATATTATTGCGACCGACTTCCAAACTAAAACTATCTATAGCTACTTTCAATACAATTCCTACTCCTCTCCAAGCTTTTTACTTTTCGTGTTTATATCTGTACAAACCTAACAGTACAATAACACACTTAAATAAAGCATTTAACAGAAGATCGAGAGACCTCCGGCATACTCTGATCACATGGAGCCAGATCAAAATGGATGCGCTATGGGACTCTAAGCCAAGTGACTTGCTATGTGTTACGATTACGATTGTCAATAAACGTGAAGACAAACTGAGCCCACGTATGTCACGTAACCAACGTATGCCACGTAGCTTACGTATGCTACGTGTGGTAATATCTAGACTCTTGAATGTACTTGGAAACTGATGACATAAATCAGGTAATCAGGAGATGTTTTATTTTTGCACCACCCTAAGGTCGACTGGTAGAAAATGCCTAAAGCATTAAGCCTTTGTACTATCAGTACTATGATCTAGTGCGTAAAGTTTTTAATAAATAAATAAATGAGATGCATGTGACAGCGTTGCGTATGCCAAGTATGTTTTTAAGGCGTACTGTCCATGGATGCGTAGGTTCATAGACGCGTATTCGTCATTATACGCTCGGTGTACGCCTGCATAAAGTTTTCATACAAAATTATGACCTACTGTCCACGGACGCGTAGCTTCATAGATACGACATGACGGCGCGAAGCTGCCGCTTTCGTGGACAGAATTTCAGATTTCGTGGACTTTTTTTAGAAACGGGTGAGCTCGGTAAAATTGGGCTGAGAATTTTGTTGTAAAACCAATATCTTACAACGCATTCTAATGGTGTACTGACTAAATGTAGGTAAATAATGACACTGGACTGGCCTGTTGGTCTTATGGTCAGTGGCCCTGACTAATATGCCGAAAGTGTTGGGTTCAATTCCCACCCAGGACAAATGTTTATGTGATGAGCATGATCGTTTGTTCTGAGTCTGGCTGTAATTCATCTATAATATGTATGTATTTAGAAATATATAAGTATGTTTATCAGTTGTCTAGTACTCATAACACAAGCTCTGCTTAACTTGGGACTAGACGGCGTTGTGTGATAGTTGTGGAATATATTATATTATTACATAGCATGTGAAACATAAAAGCCGGTATCTGTTGGAACAGATAGAATATCCCATTGTCTAGTTAGTCTTTGGAAGTTATTACTCATATTAAAGCCAACTCGACAACGACCGACAATAACCTAGCTGTGGTTGCATCGGATGAATTTATTTCACGTTTTCTCCTCAGGGAAAGGTGGTCAGGGGTTAGTAAGGGGGAGGATTATTTCGGGGGTTGAATAAGTGACCACTCCTTTAAGAAGACATTTTTTTTACCGTTCGAATACCGTAATTAGAGAGGCAATAGAAGACAATGACAGAGCGAACGCTGGCGTTCACTTGGGGTTAAATGAATTAAACTATAATTAGACTCACGTTTGACCGCGCCTCACCTGATGGTAAGCGATGATGTGGCCGACGATGGAGCACGCTTACCTAGAAGTAACTTGTTCACTCTTGACTTAAAGACTCCTAGGTTGTAGCTATCAGGAAACACAGACTCCAGACAGACACAGAAACAGGGAATCCTGCTGTTGTCTGTTTATTATCACAGTAAACTTTTATTTTTTACGTAGGAAATGACTTCTCCCATTCTGGTTGGAGAAGAAGAGAGTGTCACACTATTACTGACTAAAACTTATCTGTGTTCTTTCGCTCACGCGACCCTCACCAGGTCATCGGTCCACCTTGTGGGACGGCTTCCAACGCTGCGTCTTCCGGTACGTGGTCGCTACTCCAGAACCTTTCGCCTCCATCAATCATCTGTTCATTGAGCAAATCTCATTAAATAACTGACTGGTCTGTTGGTGTAGTGGTTAGTGACCCTGACTGCGATGCCGGAGGTCGTGGGCTCGATTCCCACCCAGGATAAATATTTGTGTGATGAGCATAATCATTTGTTCTGTGTCTAGGTGTAATTTATCTATAAATGTATGTATTTAGAAATATATAAGTATGTTTATCAGTTGTTTAGTACTCATCACACAAGCTATACTTATGTTAAGACTGGCGTTGTGTGATAATTGTGAAATTATTATCTAAAAAGTGTAATTGATGCATTGAATTATAAAAACCCTTTTTGCATATCAATGAATTGATGACAAACTATGCTACAATTTTTTACCTTACTATCAGACCAAATTCTTATTACGACAAACTTTTTTTTATTGTGATTATATTTTTTGGTGCTTTTGGGTACAATATTGACTGGTAGTACACTGTTCTTACGTAATATCTATTAATAATGTAATATGGAAATATTGTAACAATAAACCTTTTTTTTTAAAGAGTTACCATGCAGTTTCTTGCCGGTTCTTCTCCATAGGAAACGACCAATTTGAAACCATGCACTAGCTTCTGACGTTTTATAAGTGTCCTTGTAGGCCTATGTGAAAAAAAATTATGATATTTTTTTTTGTAATCCCTACTAATCCCTACTTCCCTACTAATATTATAAATGCGAAAGTAACTCTGTCTGTCTGTCTGTTACGCTTTCACGCAAAAACTACTGAACGGATTTAGATCAAATTTGGTAGGTAGGTAGAAGAGACACTGGAATAACACATAGGCTACCTATAATTCCACTGCTGAGCACGGGTCTCTGCCCGCACGATATAAACTGTAGTCCACGCGGGCGAAGCCGCGGGTGGAAAGCTAGTTCTTCTGATAAAGTTAAAAAACATAATATCGCCCATCCTTTTTACTATTCACAATATTTTCCTTACTCCTAGTTCTGTACCATAAACCTCAGTCCAATACCGACTGTTACAGAGCGGTGAATAAATAAAAATAAATAAATTACGCGGCAACACATAAATACAGGCTCTATGGCGGTGTCGGGCGCGACGCACTGAAAACTAGAAAAAAATATCATATTTAAACTGGTAACACTTTGGGTGCGCGCCGAATGGCTGTGGAGAAAAGGGTAGACCTGACTGTTGATATTCGAATTTTAAAAATTATGTGTTGCTCGCGTTTGACCTCTATCTCAACCAATGATGGTAAGTCTAAGTAACGTTGTGGTTGACGGTGGAATGGAACACGTTTGATTATAGAATAACCTGGTTCATTAAAGAAAAGAATCTAAAATGGCAGTATTTATCATGTTTTCTCGCTTGCACACTAGTGCCGTCTATACTCTCTCGCTCGTACCGATGGCATAAAAAAAAATCAGTCTTAATTTGCTTTCACGCATTCTTGAAATTGAAAATTTATCAAAGAATTTTGACAGATTGTAGTAGGTTGATGTGCTGGCATCTGTACCTACTGATCCTGTAATAATAGATGGCGCATTTAAGATTCCTTTCTTTAATGCATCGCCTTATACATTATGATATAAGTGTGTAATGTTAGTGATTACCGTGACGGTATTAAGACCCGAGCCATGGCGAGGGTCTTAAACCGAGAACGGAGAACGGTAATCATTAATTACTCACGTGTATCATACGACGTTTTTCAATTCACTTCTGAAGAAAATAACTGTGAAACTAGTCGTCGAACTGGGCTTGGTCCTTGGCGGACGGCGAGCTACCCATTGATCCTCGTCTATGACGACTAAGCACCTGGGACTCGTGCATAAACCTTCGTTAAGTTAACAATAAGGGAACTCAATGAAGCTTTTATTATCAGCTACCCGCACTATCTACTTACCCATAAACTTACTAAAAACCAATGTACCACTACCACAAACCACTGTGTTGTTTTTTTTAACCCAAAGTTTAACTAGTAGAGAAAACCTTGTTGCATTAAGTCCGCCTATGTACCACTACGATGAAGTTTAAATAAATCATCATCATCATCTTCCTGCCCTTATCCCGAATTATTTGGGGTCGGCGCAACACGTTTTTTTCTTCCATTCTGTCCTGTCGCTCGTCACGCTATCACTAACTCCCTTTTCATTCATATCACTTCTCACACCATCCATCCATCTTATCTTTGGCCTCCCTCTCCCTCTCCATCCATCCACATGTAAATTCATAACTCTTTTAGCAACATGCGTTTCATCTCTCCTCTTTACATGACCATACCAAGACAAACGATTTCCTTTCAACTTTTCAGTCACTGGCACCACTTTCAAACTCTATGCAACATGTTGGGTTATGAAGTTTAAATAAATAAATAATATAATAAACGACAGGGCACATTGCTTGCAGAACAGATGACCATTGGGGCCGAAAGTTTCTGGAATGGCAACCATATACCGGAAGACGTAGCGTTCGAAGGCCTCCTACAAGGTGGGCCGATGATCTGGTAAGGGTTGCGGGAATTCGACGAATGCGAGAGCAATGTGCCCTGCCTATTGCCACTTAAGTTTGGCGATTCTTCGTGCTATGTCGGCAACCTTGGTTCTCCTGCGGATATCTTCATTTCTGATTTCCGCAAGGAAACTCCGAGCATAGCCCTTTATGATGATGATAATCCTTACTAATGTTATAAAAGTGAAAGTGAGTTTGTTTGTTTGTTTGTTACGTCTTCAAGCCTAAACGGCAAAACCGATTTTGATGAAACTTGGTACACGGATAGACCATGTCCTGGAATACGACATAGGATACTTTTTATCCCGAAAGTATGTTCCTTTGGGATAATTTTTTGGTACCGAGATTGTTGGGAACCTGGAGACGGACATGGGCTCTTTGTTTAAGTGAGAAAAGGGGAGAAAGAGTAAAGTATATTAATAAACGCGGGCGAAGCCGCGGGTAAAAGCTAGTAATATAATAAACGAATAAATAGATACTATGATAAATAATAAAACATAAAACTAAGAGAAGTATAACACTAATGCACCTATACACTGCGCCTGATTCACATAGTGATCCCAGTTTTGTTTCTCTGATGTGCAGTGATTTTTGATGTTGACTTTTTTACTGATATCACGGTATCACCTTGACATTATCACCAATTTCAGCAAGCTATCGCACTCACCTGTACTCTGGAGAGATAACAGAGTATGAATGTACGTTCACTTATCTCAAAATCACATACATAAGAATTCAGAATAAATATAAATATTTGTTTACATCACAATTCGTCACGTAGGTAATCGTATTTATTCACATTAAATATCATCATCTTTCTGCTCTTTTCTGATGTTATTTGGGATCAACGTAGTAAGTTTTTTTTTTCATTCTGTCCTGCCACTCGTCACTGACACAATCCATCCATCTTTTCTTTGGCCTCTCTCTCCCTCTCCATCTATAGATATGTATACTCATAACTCTTTTAACCCGGCGCAAATGACGTGAAAATAATTTGCTAGGACGATGACGCCGGGTCATGTTGACCCGAATTTTTTTGATTATTTTACAAAAAATTTAGCAAGCTACCTTAATTTTAATGACTGTTTATTAAAAAAGATTTATTTGCTTAGGTAGTAAAATAAAAATGATAACAATAAGTTCTAGAAATTAACTTTTAGTAGCTTTTTCAATAACACATGCAAAATCAACGTTAAAAATCTAACATTTTTGTATTTTGAATTTTTGGTAAAGTATTCTTAGCAATAATAGAAATCAATAATCTTATGTACTAATAGAGATATCAAATGAGCTTTATAACATGAAAATAAAAACAAATCAGTCTTCTACGTCATCATTCAGGCCGACGGAACTGCTGCAATTATTGCAGCATAGAATCAAATGATCTGGGCAAATGTAAATGTGGTAGGCATGACAAGTGAGAGTCCGTCTAAAAAGGATAAGAGAAATGTTTTCTTATCCTTTTTAGACGGACATAATTGACATCTCTTGCGAGTTCCTGGAACTTTTTGGGGAGGCTCTTCACTAGGGTCACCCAGGAAATCCGCTATTCTTTTGCGCAATTGACGATGTATATGTAAATTAGTGCATGTTTGAATTTTACACATATCATGGGTAATTAATAAGTCCCAACATTATAACTCGGTCTTGGCACCTTCAGCTACAAGTTTTACACCAGGCCTTTCAGATAATATATTTTCAGATCTGGTACGTACATTCGGCCTTGCAGGTGCTTTTTACCACATTGTTCCATCCTTTCCTTTGTAAAATTGTTGCCGTAATTCGTGTTGTACGGTTGCAAGATTGATAGTATCTAAATTTGACCTCATATTACTAGCTTCTCGTTCATTTTCACCACGTTCAATATCCACGTCTGAAGCAACTTGGGAGTATTCATTGTCAGAATTAGACTCTTCTTACAACGCTACAATTCTAGCTGGATCATTTGTCAATGACATCTTCACTAAAAACCTTTAAAAAACCAGGTTAATCAACATTTAACGCTAAATAAGCAAATAAACGTAAGTCACGAAATTACAATGCCAGCAATGACGCTGGGTCATACTGACCCGTTTTCACTTGACGCACGTATATCTCCCAGTGCACATGGCGTCGCACTGAGCAATACCAACGAAGCGGGTAGAGGGAGGTCATATTTCCAGCTACACAAAGGTTCGAACCATAGAACCGACGCAAAAATTAAATATATTAGTTTAAAATTGTCTCGGGTCAATATGACCCAGCGTCATTGTCGCAGGGTTAATGACATGCGTTTCATCCCTCCTCTTTACATGACAATACCAAGACGAACGATTACCCTTCCACTTTTCGGTCACTGACGCTACTTTCAAACTTCCTCTAAAATACTCCTGTACCCCTAGCCAAGTTTCTAATCTGCAATAGTTAACGCTAGTAGAAAGCTTCAAATGTACGGGAAAGACGTTATCTCAACGCTCAGTCACGTGGTCAGAACAAAAGAATTGGCGGCAAGGTCAACTCGAAGCGTTCGACGCAAGTAACACGGTTGTAACTTGGCCAGGGGGCCTGTTCCTTAAACATATCGAAATAATGCAATATCCTGCACGACCAAAACTATTAAAAAAAACTTATAAAACAATAAAAAAATCAAATTAAAGTCTTATCCATACAAATCTTGCTTCATTAGTTGGACAAAACCATTGACATTTACAAATACATTTAAATATCGAAACGTTATAAGTGCTCAATCGTACAAGGCGTAATCAACTTTATTTTCTAAGAGTAAGGTTTATTTTAATTTGGCAGATAGTTGGTATTTTAGGACTTTTTAGATAGGTGTGAATCTTATGACATTTGAATTCGGTCGGTGGCCAGTGTCGAATGTTGTGTGTGCAGTGAAAACTGCTTTCTTGGAAGTTATTTGTTAAAATCATTAATTTTATATGGCAACATTATAATTTGTTTGAATATTTATTAGTAAAACAGAGAATAATTAACTTGGAGTGAGAATATAACATATTTTTAGCAATGAATGGTATTTTTTAACTTTTAGCCTAGAATGTGAAATAACTTGCTAGAGTTGCGAATTGTTTGAAAGAGTTGCCATGACACTCGCAAAAGGCAACTGAAGAGTGCCCATGGAATTTCTTGCACATTCTTCTCTGTGAAGTTCTACACTTTGGAAAGTGCAATTAGCATATTTTTTCCGACCGACTTCTTGACAATGCCATAGTGAATATGGTTTATTTGAAATTAATATCTACTTTGATTCTTGAAGAATTAAGTCAATAAAAGTCTAACACTCGCTTCCGCTCCATCAAGAGCGAGAAAAGTCATTTGATGCCTTCTCACATAAGAATAATCATCAAACAAAAATGATCGCTAATCGGTTACACGTGGTAGTTGCGTGTCATTGGTTGAATGATTTTAAAAAGTCAATCGCATTATTTGACTTGAATTTGTGAGAATACATTAGATCGACACGTGAACCACGCCTGATTTGTATGGAGAACACACGCGTGGTGTGGAACTAATGTAGTTCAAGGAGTTGTCAGCAACAGGAGGGACCCAACTGAGTCGAAGCCTACTGGGGCCAGGGTTATCCGAAACGAACCTCGAGCCCCGGTATGAAGAGGCTAGAAGGAACGGGGTGGGTTTTTAGTCAGTAAGAGTCTGACACTCTCGCTCCACCCAAGAGCAGGGGTTGTCATAAGGTGATTTTTGTCCACCGTAAAAAAAAGCCCACGCCCTCTACAGCCTGGCTGTTTTTTCCTCGACATCAGCTATTTGAATATGGAGTACAGCGTGGTGTTTCTAATGCGATCTATTCGCTTAACACCTATTATGCTGCGCTCCATTGCCCTTTCACAAAACTTGAGTTTGAACTTTAGTTTTTCAGTAAGTGACCAACTTTGAGCACCGTAGGTTGGGATGGGAAGGATACACATGTCAATGACTTTTCTTTGAAGTGTTATCGGAAGGCTATCCTTCAAACTTTTCAAACCTAACTATGTTATGGTTGATTGGCCTGTTGGTCTAGTGGTTAGCGGCCCTGACTGCTATGCCGTAGGTCGTGGGTTCGATTCCCACCCAGGACAAATGTTTATGTGATGAGCATGATCATTTGTTCTGTGTCTGGGTGTAATTTATTTATAATATGTATGTATTTAGAAATATATAAGTATGTTTATCAGTTGTCTAGTATTTATAACACAAGCTCTGCTTAGCTTGGGACTAGACGGCGTTGTGTGATAGTTATTGATTATTATTATTATTATGTTTAATTCATGAATCCCCAAGCGACCACCGGTGGCCGCGCATCTATTGTCTTACTATTGTGTCTCTAATTGACGGTATCTGAAGGGTTAAATCAATAAAAAATATATTTTAGCCGACTTCCAAAAAGGAGGGTTCCTTTAAGTAAATTTCCTAATCCAGCTACTTTAGTTTATAGATACAAAAAGCTACTAAAATCCTTTGGCCGCACATACTGCTTTCCTAATTGATATGACGACCATAAATAATCCAAGATGGCTACCGGGGCGCAGTAACTATGTCGTTAAGGGATTAGGAGTAACATATAAAATGGGTTGTAAAAGTAAGTAGGATCTGTTGGAATGCCGGCTGTAAACCCGTGCTTGAGTCCGGAATCGAACCTGTAACCTTTAAGTTCCTATTTGGATAGTGAAGCTAAACTTTTTTTTTGTTTTTTTTTTTTGGTAAGCTTTGGATTTTGTGATTACGTAGGACGGGTAATGCAGTGATGCAATCGTTGATAGTGAAACGCACTAGTTCATTAAGAGCCTATTCAGTCTAATTTTGAAGACATCTCAATTATAATTAACAGCAGGGTAATTGTTGCAGTCCTTCGATGTACGCGGCAAAACGCTTAGTCCGGACCATGGATCAATAATGTAAGGCTAGCAATCACTGTACTGTACTGTGCTTTGGCTTGTTCGATGGCAGAAAGACGATGGCGGAATCATCATCAACTTCCTGCCCTTGTCCCGTTTTATTTGGGGTCGGCGCAACACGTTTTTTTCTTCCATTCTGTCCTGTCGCTCATCATGCTATCACTAACTCCCTTTTCTTTCATATCACTTCTCACACAATCCATCCATCTTTTCTTTGGCCCACCTCTCCCTCTCCATCAATCCACATGTAAACTCATAACTTTTTTAGCAACATGCGTTTCGTCCCTCCTTTTCACATGACCATACCAAGACTGACGATGGCGGAATCAAGACATGTAATTCTCGCGCACAATCCCTCAAATTGCATACCGAAAGGCTGGCTATCCTATGTCAGTTATGTACAAAGTTTTGTCAAAAAACAATGAATTTGTAGGGAAATTGTAATTGTGAAAGAGATGTTAGTTGTGTTAGCAATTTAGTGTTTCAACGAGACGGTTTTGACTGGCGATTGGCAGTTACTGAGTGTGCACTAACCGATCGGTACGTTTGTGTGACAAAGTTTGGGGTTAAAATAAATAATTTTTTTTTTTTTGTGGTATCAAACAAATCTTTTATTTGTGTCGTACAAATTCATGGTTTATTGATTAATATTCCTTTTTTTATTACAATTAAATCATGAATTAAATTGTATTGAAAAAGGTGTTCTGGAAAACAAAAAAAAAAAACGATTAAAAAACAAATCAGTAAAAATCTAAATCTGCTTTAGGAATTCTGAATCGTTTCGGAGTATCAATATATTTTCATCTGTTTTTTTTGTCTTCAATCAACAATAAATTTAAATAGAAATCTTACACAACTAGAACATCACAACACTAGTTACAAACCAAACACATATGTCAGACATTCCCCATATTCCCATCTAAAAAACGACCTTTGCCGAAAAAACCCGAGTGAGTTCGTCTGACCAATCAAAACACAGCAATAAGTTAAGACAAAAGAATCCATCTTTGTTTTCGTAGACCCGTAACCCGTAGCCCGTAGCGCGTAGACCCCTACCCCGTAGCGTTAGAAGATTTCAACGCGCGCATCATTTTGGGACACATAAATTATTTTTTTATTTATTGTATTCTTTATTGTACACCACACTAAGAGTACAAGACAAACATTATTAAAAACTAGCTCTTACCCGCGGGTTCACCCGCGTTTATTAGCCTATGTCCGTCTCCAGGGTCCCAACTATCTCTGTAGCAAAATTCATCAAAATCGCTTTTGCCATTTAGGCGTGACGTAACAAACAAACAAACAAACTCACTTTCGCTTTTATAATATTAGTAAGGATAAGTGTACAATGGACGGTCTTATCACACAGGGCAATTTCTTATGCCTTGATCACACGTACCGAGTAAAAGTGAGACAGTAAAATGTTACTCGGCCGAGACAGTGATGTAAGCGAGTTGTAGGGATAAGCGCTCGGCCGAGCACTCGGCGCTGTGTTTACACGTACCGAGTACTCAGCCGAGAGCACTGTCTCGCCCGTTTACTGACAACCTTAGGATCACACAACACGCACACAGCATCTTTTTTTTTTGTTACTGTTCCTATTTTTTGTGATCGTTGGCGCCGATCGCCCCCACGAGGTCACGGCGGTGCACTAGCACACCTCTATCATATGCTCCAACGTGTCCTCCGAGCGATCCACACAGTGGTAACACTTTCCTTTCTTCCGCACGAATCCGGTGCGGAACCTCCCGAACTGACCCATGTCCGGTGTGAACCTGTGTCATGCGGAAGGAGGACGCCGTGAGGTCTTTCCAGCCACGCCTCAAAGAGGGGCCTTACCACCATAACCATAGCGTGCCTTTGCCGTTTTTGACTCGGATACTAAGTCCTTTAAAAGCCATGTATTTGTAAACCATAATAATATTCCACAACTATCACACAACGCCGTCTAGTCCCAAGCTAAGCTGAGCTTGTGTTATGGGTACTAGACAACTGATAAACATACTTATATGTTTCTAAATACATACAGATAAATTACACCCAGACACAGAACAAATGATTATGCTCATCACAAAAAAAATTGTGCTGGGTGGAAATCGAACCACCTGGGTATGGATCGAACCCACGACCTCCGGCATAGCAGTCAGGGTCACTAACCACTAGACCAACAGGCCAGACAAACATTACGGCTGGCTAGGTAGAATTGTACCTATAATCCTCTTATCGTTGTATATTTTAACATCCATGATATAGGTTATTACTGAGAAATCCCAAACGGAAAATTTCAATAATTAACTAACCAGATCTTTTTTTTTTCTGTCGACGGGGAAAATCATCATTGACGAAACCCGCTCTTGGGTGGAGCGGGAAACAGTGTCAGAGTCTTACTGACTAAAAACCCCGCGCCGTTCCTTCTTGCCTTCATACCGGGGCTCTAGTTTCCTTTCGAATAACCCCGACCCCGGTAGGGATACCAGATCTGGGAACCAAATACAAGGCCTTATTACCTACATCAATAATTATTTTTAATATTGTTAAAATCAATCTATATAATCAGTTATTGTACCATCACACTAATATTATATGGGCGAAAGTTTGTGTGAAAGTGTATTTGTATATTTATTACTCCATCACGCTGAATCTGCCGAAGAGCCTTTACTGAAATTTGGCATGTGGGTAGATCGTGTTCTGGAATAGCACATAAGAAAACCTTTTTTATCCCAAGAGTAGGTACATACTCTTGTGATAAAAATGGATTTCTTAGAACATTATCTTGGGGTATTTCTCTACTTTGACGCGGGCAACCCCACTGAAAGACGCTAGTGTTTAAATATTATTAAAACCATACGAAATAATCTTCTTCTTCTTCTTCTTCTTCTTCCTAACCTTATCCCGTTTTATTTGGGGTCGGCGTAACACGTTTTTTTTCTTCCATTCTGTCCTGTCACCCGTTTTTTTTTTTCTGTCGACGGGGAAAATCATCATTGACGAAACCCGCTCTTGGGTGGAGCGGGAAACAGTGTCAGAGTCTTACTGACTAAAAACCCCGCGCCGTTCCTTCTAGCCTTCATACCGGGGCTCTAGTTTCCTTTCGGATAACCCCGACCCCGGTAGGCTTCGACCCAGATGGGCCCCTCCTGTTGCTGACAACTCCTTGAGGCGCGCGGGAACAGTGCGCGCCGTCGACGCCTTGGCTCGGTCTGGACAGTTACCGGACGATCGCTCACCCGTCACACTATCACTAGCTCCCTTTCCTTTCATATCACTCCACACACAATCTGCTAATTTACCATTAAAGGATAAACTGTGGTGTGAAAGAAGTCATAAAACAATAAAAGAGACAACTTACACTTCCCGTGTTACTTTTCTTATATTTTACTGTATAAGTGTTACTTGTATAACTGGACTTTACTTATAAAATATTCATATTTAGAATACATTTGAGTAAGTAACTCAATTTTCAATATTTTTGACTCATATTAACCCTTCAGATACCGTCAATTAGAGACACAATAGTAAGACAATAGATGCGCGGCCACCGGTGGTCGCTTGGGGATTCATGAATTAACACACTAGCTTTTGCCCGCGGCTTCGCCCGTGTACCTTCATCAAATATAGCCTTGACATAGGCTATAGCAGGCTCAGAAATAAAGCAGCTTTCAATTGGTAAAAAAAGGTTTGCAATCGGACCAGTACTTTTAGAGATGCCACCGTAGACGCGAGCTTGCGGACGGCAAGCCATGGGTAGCTCGCTGTCCGACCGTCCGATAACTGTCCGAACCGAGCCCAAGACGTCGACAGCGCGCACTGTTCCCACGCGCCTCAAGTAGTTGTCAGCAACAGCAGGCCCAGCTGGGTCGAAGCCTACTGGGGTCAGGGTTATCCGAAAGGTAACTCGGGCCCCGGTATGAAGTTTAGAAGGAACGGGGTGGGTTTTTAGTCGGTAAGAGTCTGACACTATCTCCTGCTCCGCCCAAGAGCGGGGGTTGCGGTTCATTGGATCATTTTCCCCACCATAAAAAAGTACTTTTAGAGATTATCTCCAAAAAAACAAACTTTACATCTTTATAATATTAGTGTAGATTGCTTGAAACCAAAATGTGAGCTCGTTTTTACATCTCCAAGAATAAGAATGGAAAGTTTACCAACACTTTCGTTTAAAATATATCATTATAATGTATATTTTACCAGCAGATTAACACATTACTACAATTTTTACACTCAAAAGCTATCGTGAGAAAGAAATCTATCATTTCTCGAAAACGCAAGAGATAAAATTAATCTTTTTAAATGAACACTCAGTCTGTAGTCAGTTTTAAGTATTTTATAATCCGAAGACAAAAAAAAGGGTTTTTGTGCGCCATTTTTAACTGTTTTTACCCAGGTAATGAAAGGGCGGATTAAGGCAGGAGCGAGAGATAAGGTTATGATGCTACTGTCATCGACAATTGTCAACCCAAAAGACATTGTATTAAGTTATTGTGTTTTACTACAAATAATGATTGTAAGCTTCCCTTTGTTTTTTTTTGTTTTCTATTTTGTGAAATGACCATTCTTATTTTCAGGTATTTACCCGAAGGACAATAGGACCATAAAAGTTAATTTAGCAATTTGGTTATATGCCAAATAATTTACTGGTTGCGGTCTGAGTAGTGGTGGCCGAGTGGTAAGGGCCCCGACTTGCGAGTTGTAGGTCGTGGGTTCGCACCCATCCAGGCGCGTTACTTTTTGTAATTTATTTCATCACCACGGTGAAAGAAAACATCGTGAGGAAAGCGGCGAGTCCTAGAATCAAAAATTTGAAGACATGTGACATTCACCAACTCGCACTGGGCACGCGTTGTGGATTACGCCTCATTCCCTCTCCTAGAGAGGAGGCCTGAGTCCCAGCTGTGGGAATATTAAAAAAGGCTGATGATGATGATGGAATTTAGGTGTCTTCGAGGCTAAAGTGAATAGGCTCTTAATAAACTAAGTGCGCCTCACCATCAACGATTGCATAAATACTTACTATCAGGAGGGATCGCAGTCAAGTACTAGTTTATATGAATAAAATAACAGCTTTTGGAGTTTGAATGATTGGCTTCTGCGCTGCGTGTCGCGGGTTCGATTCCCACACGGAATATATATTTGTATGGCTTACAGATAGGTGTTCTGGAAAGGTATTTGTGTCTTGTGTATGTGGGTCTACATGTTTGTGAACGCATCCACGGTACAGGAATTATTTCTAGTGGGGTTCGACGTTTTAACAATAAAATCAGAATCAGAATGTTTATTTCTTTTATTTACATAAACGTCTTAGATTTATTAATATGGCATAACAATATTTAAAAAAATTTCATTAAATCATAAATAAAAATGAACTAACAGTAAATAAATAAATTAAACTCTTAAAAATGAAAAAAAATATTATTTTAAATTATATTTAATGTATCTTTATAAAACTTATAATTAAAATGAACACAATAAAATATCAAAAGAGTCTTCAAAATTATAATATTTTAAAATTACATCGAAGGTTTATTATTATACACATGAAATATATATAAAAAAAAAAAACTTTTAATAAAATCTACAGTACAGTAAAATTTGTCCAATAATAAAGAAGAAACTAATTTAATATTTTATTTATTTAGGGACTTCAACCACACAAAAACCTTCACATAACTTAAAAAATGCAAATTCATGGGCAAATGACTAATTACACCGATCATCAATAATTTATTTAGTAATTTTTCAAGTTTCTTGCACGACACATTCAATAGAAGTACAGAGTAGTATCGAAATATAATTGATGATACAAAATGTATAAATTATAATTTATTTATCAACACTAGGTGAATAATGTCTCAATTATTTTTACATAAATAATCGTTACACCGATTAATGGCTTACTTACTAAGTCTTATATAAAATAACAGCTGTTTTTTTTTTATCTGATATAAACTAGTGCTTGACTGCGATCCCACCTGATGATAAGCAGTGATGTAATCGTCGATGTTGAGGCGCACTAGTTTATTAAGAGCCTATTCACTCTAGCCTTGAAGACACCCAAATTATAATCGAAGGGGAAGACCGCAGCCAGCAAATTATTCCAGTCTTTCTATGTACGCGGTATAAATGATGAGAAAAAAAAGTTTAATAAAAAATTCGATTTTTATTCAAATAATAAGCAATAAGATCATCTAAAGCCGGAGTTTTTCACGGGATTTTGCTCAATGAAGTCCCAGCGGCTGTTTTAATTAAATATGTCAAAACGAGCCTATTATTTTTTTACATCTTTACGCGGCTGCAAGGACAATGTGGAATCATTAACAAAAACAAATACAAAATACAAAATATTTATTTTCATCTAAAACATTGTAAGCATAAATAAATTGAGGCAGCCCCAGTAAGTTACAGTAGTACTTGTGTTGGGGCTGTCGCGCACTTCCCTTATCAGCTAACTGAACATGTTCTTGTTACATAAAATAAACACACACACACACACACAACACAGGCGCTTTTTCTGTAAAATGGAGCTGAGATTGCCTGTAGTATTGACTAAAACAGCGAAGCTTGCCGAGAAAGCTGAACCGATACGGATTGCATCACGCATGTGGGATTGCATGCAGAATATTTCAAAATGCAAAAAAAACAATTCGTCCCGCATGCGTATTCCACGCATTACAATAAATACTTGTATGAAATGGACATGGGTTACGCATGCGGGGCAATCTCGTATGCGTGACCAAAATTGCACGAAATGTATCTATTTATTTATTAGGATCGTCAACATTACAGGCACTGGGAATTTACAGGATCATTTCATATAATTATTCATATTAAAAACACTCTAACTGCCAAATACTAAAAATACTGTAATTTATAAATATTAATAATATTCCACAACTATCACACAACGCCGTCTAGTCCCAAACTAAGCAGAGCTTGCGTTATGGGTACTATACCACTGATAAACATACTTATATATTTCTAAATACATACATTTATAGATAAATTACACCCAGACACAGAACAAATGATCATGCTCATCACATAAACATTTGTCCTGTGGGAATTGAACCCAAAACCTCCGGCATAGCAGTCAAGGCCACTAACCACTAGACCAACAGGCCAGACAAAACATTGCAATGTGTTACATACACGTTCTAATGGAACTCAAAGTGACTGGAAACTTAATAGATACTTTTTAAACTTAACTCTGGCTATAAACTCAAAACTTATGAAATCAAAATAAAAAATAAAAAACCGACGAGTAAACGACTAGTTACTACTAGTTAGTTGTGCTTCCAACTATAATGTGCCATTAGTCTATATCTAGCTTAAAAAGCAAAACTGAACTTAACAGACCAGCAATTATTTGAAACTTTTGTTCAACAAAAGTGGATCAGTATATCTACTGATATTGTCAAACTCATGCAATAAAACCTTTTTATATAAAAAAATAACCGACATCACTAAAAAATAAATTGAATTTGAGGAGTTCCCTCGATTTCGCCAAGATTCCATCTTCAGATCCCAACTTGGTGACTATGGGACCATTTGGGAAGTACACCTTTTCCAACAAAACCAGAATTTTTCAAATCGGTTGGCAAGCGACGAAGTTATGCGCGAACAAACATTAAAAAAAAATACAAACATCCGAATTGAGAACCTCCTTTTTTAGAGGTCGGTTAAAAAAATAAACATCTACAAAACATTTCTTATAGCAACCTAATAATTACTAATAACATCAAAAATAATAACAATCAATTAGGTAACATTAATAAAACGCCCTCAAAATATTAAACAACCAGTAAATAATTAACTAAAACAAATAACGGCACGTGCCTCCTGGCGCCAAATATCAGCAACGCCCACAACACAAAACCAACGACCATAAACCTAGAAACAAAAGAGCTAAGACCACCAACATTCAGCCTAAACACGGTAACCAAAAAACTGTCGCCAAATAGACAATAAACAGAAATGCTATCTGTTTTTCCCGTTTTTTTTTTTACCTGAAAATTGTCGAGGGGTGGGGCAAGCGACGTGAGGGGCGACTCGTTGCGGCAGTCTGGCTCCGTCCTCGCCAGAGTTCGCGTCGACGCACAGCCACGATACTGTCCGAAGTGCAGTGTTATTACTACTGAAAAGGCCTAAGTTCACAACGAAATACATTCCTTTCGGACTACAATCGTAATTAGCGTGTTATTTTGATAAGATTATTCGCTGAGATCGTCTCAGTCGTGCCCTGTTCGTGTCGAGTGATCGCTCGCGGATAATTAGCGTTTTGTTTTTTATTTATTATTTTTTTACTATTTTTGTCGAGTGCATTATCAAGTTTCACTGTCAGTGCGTTCGTGAACAGTTGAAAGTTTGGATTTTGACGTAAATAGGTAAGTTTTTATTTACTTTTTGTTTTGTTTTTTTCCTCGTATCCTTATTGCTTTACGCAGTCGGATAGTGTTGTCAAGAAAAGTTGCAAAAAAAAATTTGGTGAAGTTTTTTTATGAAGTTGATTGGAGTAATTACTTGGGAGTCATTAACCTCAAACATTAGTACCAACCTTCCGCCCACGTTAGTTAATTCTTGTTGTTATTATTTCTAACGTACCCTCGTCTGCTTGAAAAGCGAGCGCTAAATTAGGAAAACAAAAAGATTACCTATCTTTAATATCACAAAATCTTTGCCGTGGTACACTTCAATTAATTAAAAAAAAAAATTTCTAACTTATAGTGACTCCACACGCAAGTCAAGTCAGTGAAAGTACGTAAAAGTGGAAAAAAAAGTATTAAAAATAGTAAAAAGTAAGGAAACGAGGCAAACGTCGCGTGCCAGTTTAGGCCTATCTACAATGTCAGTTTTACGATAACATGTGTCGATATCATGCGTATCTCCGATTAATATTTGTAGAATTAGGAATTACGAAATGAAATCAATTGCACAATCTGAATAGTAAAAAAATATAAACTTTACTGCAGTTATCTAGGCGATTGTGTTGCTTAAATAGGAACAGTGATAATAAAAAATAGAAAAAAAATTAGTAAAAACTTTTTTCTTACTCGTTTTTTTTTGCTAATATAAAAAAAAAAACTATAATAAAAATAGTATTATATTTTTATTACCGTAACTACTTGCATCTTTATGTAGAATAAGAAATAAACTTATTTAAACAATTTTCTTAACTTAGGTAAATAGTTTATAATATTGCCGGCTATCTTCAAAGTCAAAATAACAACGAAACATAATATTTATAACCATATCCATTGTATAACTAAACATCCTCAATAAGTAGAAAAAAAAAACAGGAAAACTGTCAGTAGTCAAGTTTTACAAAATTAATGCGATTTACTTGCGTGATCATTCTCAATAAAAAAAAAAACTTCAGAAGTGATCTAACCGTGAATCATATTGTAGGTACCTCTTTTCCGTCTTATTTGAAAAATTTACGCTTTTAATCTAAGTCTAGTTCCGAATGTTGATTTATTATTATCAATACCATTTTTCAGCTTTCGACGAATTTAAATTTGAAGTCTTTTGCTTTAGTCAAATTTTTTAAAGATTTTTTTGTAACGCGCTAATCTTTGGAACAATAAGTTGGATTTGACGAAACTTTTTTATATTTAATAGCCAATTCTTTAGGAAGGTTGTAGACTATTTAACAGCAAGCTATGACCCTGAAGAGCTGTGAAAAACTAATACAAAGTCGGAAAGAATTCTAAGCAAAAACCGCAGAGCACAGCTATTTTGTGAATAAAAATGTAATTTATTTGATTTGAATTTAAACGGCGTTCGATTCGAATGTTGAATTATTTATGGTTTGTCTCGAGATTTTTTAATTATTGGTTGTCATTGCGTGTTAGTGATGTGCTAGTAAATAAATGTTGAATTTTTGATATCAAATGAAATATAAAATTTCAAATAATTAACGGATGGGATGCCTTTGCCCTGCTGGGATACACAATTGGCTTATAATGATAAAAATAATTAAAATATAATTTGTCCTAGGTATTAAAAGTTTTGAATTTTTTTTTGTAACTTTACATAACACCTAAATTATTTTTGAAATTATCTAATGTTAGATACAAATAATTAATCGGGTAATTTACAATTTAATAATCTTAAAAAAATCCTTTTTAAGTGCATCTATAGCAAATAATTTGATTTTAGAAAATTACTTATCTCAATCATTACACGTTTCAGGTTGCTATGCCTACTATGTTCTTACGACCCCATTCTAAGACTATATGAGTTATAAAACACATATTCCCATAGCTTGAAATTTACATTAATTTCCTTTATCTTCTTACTAATTTATTTATATGACCAATATCCGGTACGCCCCTACGCCCCTCGTTTTACCCACTCCGCCCCAGTTGGCAACTCTATAATAATTCATTTTCGCGTGTGGCAACATTGGGGACGATACGGGCAATGTTGGGGTGCAACTCTATTGTTGGAACGAATTTAATCTGCTGATGCTTTGGATAAAAAAAAAACTATTTAGTAATAATAGTTTTTTTGGGATGTGACGGTTTTTTGTTTACGGGTTTTTGGGGGGGGCGGGGGGAAAACTATGATAGGTATGATATAGATAGATTTAACCTCAGCCAGTTTTTAGATATTCTTATCTTTAATACATATTATAAAACGAAGTGTCTATCTCCTACCACAGGCGTCTGTATATTTGTTTACCATAAACTTAAAAACTACTGAACAGATTTTCACGCAGTATTTACCAACAGACAGAGTGATTTATGAAGAAGGTTTGGGTGTAAAATACAAGTACATTAAAGTAGATAAAAGCTAAGAATTTAAATGATATGTAACAGCCGTGTGAAGCTAGAGCGTGTCGCTATATTAAAGACGAGCTTTTGCCCGCGGCTTCGCTCGTATCAATAAAATATAACCTATGTCACTCAGGAATCAATCACGTTCATCACATAAAAAAAATTCCTGGGTGGAGATCGAACCTACGACCTCCGGCATAGCAGTCAGGGCCACTAACCACTAGACCAACAGGCCAGTCAAATATTATAAGACTGTTTATGGCATAAAGGTACTATCGTAGGCCAAAAGAGATTTTCGTAAAAATCGACTTGTTTTAATCTTGTCATTAAGAAGGAATTTTTGAGAGTGTTCGCAGGAATTACATGACTTGATTTCACCATCTCATTTGAACCAACCGCCACCACCATTTCCACCATTCCACCATTTTTTTTTGTTTTTACCATCGGACAAACCGACGGTCGGCTAGTATCCTCCCTTATCTTGTTGAAACCTCTACGGTCCGGACCAAGCGTTTTGACTCGTCGTTTATACCGGGTACATCGAGAGACTGGAACAATTAGCCTGCTGCGGTCTTCCCGTCCGATTATAATTTGGGTGTCTTCAAGTCTACAGTGTTCTTAATAAAGTAGTGCGCCTCACCTTCAATAATTGCATCACTATTTACCATCAGGTGGGATCGCAGTCAAGTACTAGTCTATATCAATAAAAAAACTGTATGACGTTCTTTTTCATTTTTAATGGCTGTGAAATTTACAAAATAATTCTAAAATTCAGAGATATCTAGCAGACAAAGACCTTTTTTAGATTATCTCGAGCCGGTTACTAAGTGGTTTCCAAATATTTTATGAGAGAGTTAAACTAACTAATCTAAAAAAGATTAACAAGAAAATCGGCAAAAAGTATTTCAGTTCACGGCCGTCCGTCGCTAGACTGACACGCTACATTTTATTGTATACTAGTTTCTACCATTGGTTTCACTCTCATGAAAATATATGCCTATGTCATTCAGTACCTAATAATGTCCCAAGACGTCGACGGCAAGCACTGTTCCCGGGCGCCTGGCGGCAACAGGAGGGGCCCAGCTGGGTCGAAGCCTACTGGGGCCAGGGTTATCTGAAAGGAAATTCGAGCCCCAGTATGAAGGCTAGAAGGAACGGGGTGGGTTTTTAGTCAGTAAGAGTCTGACACTATCTCCCGCTCCACCCAAGAGCGGGTTTTGTCATAAGATGATTTTCCCCATCGAAAAAAAAAGTACCTAATAATGTAGCATTCAACTAGTGAAAAAAATTAAATGATAATTATGGTCAACGACAGAGCACGCTTGCCTAGAAGTAACCTATTCACTCTTGACTTAAGACTGTCGTGGCTATCAGGAAACACCCTGGATTCCTGGATGGAATTCCACTCCATAGCTGTACGCACAATGAATGTATTTCCAAAACGGTTTCGTTTTTATTGAAAAATTATCCTATGATTTCTACCGCTCCTGTGTGGGGCGAGAGGATGTGTCAGGTTTTTTCCGACTAAAACCCACTCCTCTTCTTTCTTTGCTTTCGTTCCAGGGCCCCAAAGTACACTTTTGCACGACCCATGGACGCTTTGTACGTACCTATAAGTGGTTTTTTTTTGGTGAGCAAAAATCATCCAATGACAACGCCCGCTCCAGCGGAGCGGGAGATAGTGTCAGACTCTTACTGACTAAAAACCCACCCCGTTTCTTCTAGCCTTCATACCGGGGCTCGAGCTCCCTTTCAGATAACCCTGGCCCCAGTATGGGTGGGATGTCCACCATGTACCGGTAGCGCATCGCCGTATGCCTAACTTCATGTAAAAAGCGCAAATTCTCGATAATTACCCGTAATTGCACAAATAGGTATCTCGTACAGAGTGCAAAAACTTTTCTATGTAATAAATAGGTACTCGTATGTTTCTAAATACTACCGTATAGTAGACAAAAAACAATGAGTTTTTTGTTCTCTTTTATTATTTTATTCGCTAATTAATATTACAGTTACATAATAGTCATATATCTTCTGACGACTGGCCTGTTGGTCTAGTGGTTAGTGGCCCTGACTGCTATGCCGGAGGTCCTCGGTTCGATTCCAACCCAGGACAAAAATGCTTGTGTGATGAGCATGATCATTTGTTCTGTGTCTGGGTGTAATTTATCTGTAAATGTGTGTATTTAAAAATATATCAGTATGTTTATCAGTTGGCTGGTACCCATGACACAAGCTCTGCTTAGCTTGGGACTAGACAGCGTTGTGTGATAGTTGTGGAATGGTAAAATAATATATAATATTATATTACATCTTCTGAAAACTAGTTTCAAATTCTTGTAACCGACTGAACTTTTTTTTTAACTTTTGTTAGGCTCGCATTCAAAACCTCAAAGTCTAGTGGACTGATTTTATTTTGTCTAGAGTTAAAGAAATTATTTGATGGTTTTCATTGAAAAAATATATTGGAAACAAAATAAGATAAAAAAAAAAAAATACTTTAAAACCATGTTATTTTCATAACAATAAACTAAGGCATTCTCCGTCGGTTGCAAACCGTATCTCCTCTAATAGAGGCCAAGTACCCGCATTACGGGGTACTCCACGGTACCCAGTTTGAGGGTCCTACTCATCCCCTCGGGGCGTGACAGGGGTATGCCACGCCCACTCAATTTATTACCATTTTGAGTTACCCCAAGTCACTGGGGTGAAGTTTACACATTTTTTATGAGAAAGATTTTAGGTACACTCTATCTTGCTTGTGGTACATATAATTTTAGTGTCTGATTTTTTGAAAGAAAAATATTTTTGTCTATGGTAGTATTTTTTTTTGACAGCTGCTTTTTTATTTGATATTTTATTTATTTGAATGTTTTTGGGTCTTCGTAGAAAGTTATATCATAGAATTATTTGTTAGAAGGCTACACGCGCCTAGGGCATGTGTTCAACATTATTCACGCTTCGAGAGGCAGTATTCATGTAGAAGCGTTCGCATTTTATTAAAAATCGCGTCAAAAATCTCTTTATTTCCTTTCAATTTTATTTGTTACTGGCTTTCTGTCAGCGGTTTTGCTTACATGATAGTAGAAAATTTTCCCAAGGGAACTATTAGAAAATACTTCCAGGATAAAAGTGTGCTATTTCAAGACATAGTCTACCCGTGTATCAAATTCCATCAAAATCCCTTCAGCCGTTAGAGCGTAAAGAAGAAACATACACACGTTCATAAACTCTTGCCGTTATTATATTAATCTACACTAATATTATAAAGAGGGAAATTTTGTATTTTTGTGTCTATGTTTGTAATGAATAAACTCAAAAACTACTCAGTGATAGTTCAGCTTTATATTTGTGAATGAATTTTGAAAATCGGTCCAGTAGTTTTTGAGTTAAATTGTAGCATACAAACGGACAAAAAATCAAATCTTTCCTCTCTATAATATTAGTATAGATATAGATTGATGAAACTAATAAAATCTACAAACCAAAATAATTTTCTATGCACTTTTCCATTTTACGATAATACCATGACAAGCATTTCAAAATATCTAGAAAATAAAATCTCCATTTTAAGTGAACAGAAACTACTAATGTAGGTTTATCTTTTAGTTATAGCGGTGACAAATAAGGTTTTTCTTACAAGCAAATTATAGAAAATTAAATTCACCGTAAAGTACAGAATTTGTTTTTCTACTTTTGCTTTGAAGGCTTTTTCACCAATAAAAAATGTAATGGTTGAGCGCTTACGTCTTATAAAACACAAATTACGTATAAATAAAATCTAGGTACCAAGTAGTTACTTAAAATTAGTACTTAACACTTTTATCATTATTAAAAAATACAGACTAAAATACTACAGCCAATTAACAAAATGAAAATAAAGTTAAAATACAACTGTATCGGACAACAAAAAAATAAACATAACATCAAATTCAGGATTTATTCCATTTTAATACCAACAACTAATACCACTGGTATTTGTTTTGTACTTATATTTAAAAACACGTACAATTATTTATAAGGTACAGTCAGTAAAAATTATAAAACCTTTTATTGAAAAAAAAAACAGTTCGATCCGAAAAAAATTAAATGTACGTATAAATATATACGTATAAAAAAACTATTATGATTACGTTACACTAAGCTGATTGTACCAAATTTAAATTATTGGTATTGGTATTGGTTCGGAATGGAAAAGAATATGATTTCAAATAAATATTATTGGTATTCATTTTTGGTAAGTACTGAAGGGAATAAATCAAATACAGCTTAATAAGAGTCTGGGTTTCCTGATAAGTACAACCTGGGGATGTTCAAGTCAAAAGTTAAGCTTCTAGGCGTTTAAGCGTGCTCCATCGTAAAACACATTGTCACTTAACATCAAGATCAAGTAATATACAGAGTGTAAGGGACAGCCTCCCACAAACTTTCAGGGCTTGCTCAGTAGACGAAACTGAACAACCTTCGACCGCACTTTTTTTCAGAAAACGAAAAAAAAAAAATCAAATCATACAAAAATCTTGTGGAAGGTTGTTCAGTTTTGTCTACTGAGTAAGCCTTAAAGTTTGTGGAGGGCTGTCCCTTACACCTTGTATATAGATTTGGATATCAATCTGTCGAGAGAGACTGGATTTTGTGACATAGGGTATCCCTATGTGCTATTCTAGTACGTAGTAGACCCGTATGACTTTCATCCAAATTCATTCGGGTGCTCGAACACACACACACATACAAACTTACTCGTTCATAAAATTTAGTGTCTCTTACACCCTGTATATAGCCTTTCGACTACTTTCAACTTAAACCTTTTCAAAATAACATTAAAATTGTGAGGGAATGAACAACATATTTAGTTACATGAAATGCAGAAGGCCTTTTCTAAAGTAATCCAGTCCACTCGAAAGTCGAAAAGTAGTCAAGTGCGAGCCCATCAACAACCAAAAAAAACAATCTGTAATCACCCATCACTAATCCGCTATTGTCTATGACACACCATCATTAAAAAATACACCACGCGTCATTATTTCTCCTAATAACAAAAACATGTTTATCTGGCATCGATATCCATTTAATTAGCCATCTCGTTAGCGAAGGTTGGGGGCTGGAACCTCGTCAGCCCCCCTGACCCCCCGTTTGTTAACAAACAAACAAAACGCCAGCTAATTGGACGTCTGCTGCACTTTGAATCTAATCGCAGATTAAACTAGTAAAGGGTTGATTTAGCGTGCATAATTCGAAGGGCGGTTTTGGATAATCAGTAGGTTGTACGTTGTTGAAACCTCGACGGTCCGGACTAAGCGTTTCGCCTCGTCTTACGTCGAAGGACTGGAACAATTTGCCTGCTGCGGTCTTCCCGTCCGATTATAATTTGGGTGTCTTCAAGACTAGAGTGAATAGGCTCTTAATAAACTAGTGCGCTTCACCATCAAAGATTGCATCACTGCTTACCATCAGGTGGGATCGCAGTCAAGCACTACTTTATATCAGTAATGCTAGCAAAGGAGGAGGCCGACCACATCAGGCGACGGCGCACTCGCCGCCGCCGCGCGCCGCCGGGATTCCGATCCCGATTTCCGACCACCGTAGGCGCGGGCTTGCGGACGGTGAGCAATAGGTAGCTCGCTGTCCGACCATCCGGTAACTGTCCGGACCGAGCCCAAGTCGTCGACGGCGCGCATTGTTCCCGCGCGCCTCAAGGAGCTGTCAGCAACAGCAGAAGCCTAGCTGGGTCGAAGCCTACCCTAACATTCACCAACCCGCACTGGGCCCGCGTGGTGGATTACGGCCCATTCCCTCTCCTAGAGAGGATGCATGTGGGAACATTGAAAAGGCTGATGATGATGATGACGGGTTATATCTGTATCCTTGGTTCTCTTGCTTATAAAGGTGAGTAAGTATAGACTACAAAATTTTCTGGAGCATTTCTGTGTAATGTAACATTCTTACGAATGGTACAATACAGGCAAAAGCTCAGTTTCCTAAGCATTTCCATGTAATGAAACGTTCCTGCGAATGCTCGGCGTTATGTTACGGGTAAATGCTCACAGCGAGTGTGCATTTACCAACATTTCGTTGTCGCCCGCACTCGTGGCTCGACGAAATGTTACACCAATACGCTCGACGAAATGTTACACCAATATGTTCGTTGGTTTGTAACAAAGAGGCGAGCGTGCTCGACGTTTCGTTCGTAAAAGGATGATAAACTAGAACATATCATAGAACGGCTCGTTGTTCTGTTACAAGTAATGTTGTAGTTTATAATCACCTTTAGATATCTTTATTTCTGGTTACCAACCCCAACATAATTGGCAATAGACTAGATTATTATTATTATTTTTGAAGAAAAGGGGCTATGCATCTCCCATAGTGTAGGAGATGTAGTCACTGCGACCTAAAAGATCTATTGTGACTCGCCACCTTGTTAGAGTAACTCTTTTAGCCGGGAGGCTTCCAGGAAGTCTAGAATACTCCTAGCTTTGAGAGTTTTAATCTCCTCCGGGCGAATAATGTGTCGACCCAGATGGATACTCCGTTTGTGGATAAGGGGCCCACATTCACACAACAGGTGCTTAGGCGTCTCCCTCTCCTGATTACAGTACCTGCAAACATCAGTGTCACTCAGTTTCATGTGAAAAAGGTGCCTGTTTAATTTGCAGTGGCCGGTTAAGGCGCGGGCTATCGCACAGATGTTCGTCCTGCTAAGCTCAAGAAGCTCGGCAGTTCGTTTTTGTGAGTAGCCTTCTATAAGAGATTTGGCGTGTAGCAGTCCTGGTTGTAACAACCAGTGCTTTTTTGAATCGCCAAATAGGGTGCCCTTAAGGGTCTGCATGGCCTGGTTCTTTGAGATACCACAGAAAGGTTCTGGTCCTATCTGATGACCCTGAGCCCCAGTCCTTGCAAGTTCGTCGGCTTTTTCATTGCCAGTAATTCCAGAATGACCCGGTACCCATCTCAGAATAACTTTATTCCTTTGCCCCAGGTCATTTAGTTTGTTAACGCAGTCTTTTACCAGTTTCGAATTTATTGTATTCGAGTTCAAGGCGTTAAGAGCTGCCTGGCTATCTGAGTAAATCAGAATTAATTGATTTATGTAGTTTCGTTGACGGTTGGCTTCCGCACATTCTATAATGGCGTATACCTCCGCTTGGAATATGGTGGCATATTTACCCAGATTCAAGCTTTTGCTGAATTTCGGGCTAATGCCAAATATTCCACATCCTACATTCTCACCCATTTTGGATCCGTCTGTAAACCAGATCAGGCTTCCAGCCTTGCAAGTAATGAGGTTGCTTGCCCAATCCTCTCTGCTCGGCAGTTCCACTGTGTAATTTCTTGTGAAGCTACACTGTGGAAGCATGACGTCTGTTGTCATAGCTAGCTGATCGT
The DNA here is from genome assembly GCA_949319445.1 of Mythimna lalbum. Classification (NCBI taxonomy): domain Eukaryota; kingdom Metazoa; phylum Arthropoda; class Insecta; order Lepidoptera; family Noctuidae; genus Mythimna; species Mythimna lalbum. Next base: position 4,526,387 of record OX439370.1, read on the forward strand.
GTTCAAGCACTGATTCGTGTAGCGATCTCAGTGCTTGAGAGCGCCAGTTTACTTTGCCAGTGCTGTTTATTCTATACATGCCCGCTTTCGCCTCCTTCGCAATTAATAGATGAAGTGGCGGAAGGTTAAGCAGGGCATTTAGAGCAGCTCCTGGTGTTGTAGACATGGCCCCTGTTGATATAATGCATGCAAGTCTCTGCAAACCATTAAGTTTGTTAATGACTGTCACTTGGGATGTTTTCCTCCACCATACTACGCAGGCATACGTTATTATCGGCCTAACTATAGCGGTGTACAACCACAGGGCGATTTTAGGGTTTAGGCCCCATTTCGTCCCTGCTAAGCGACAGCATATTCCTAAAGCTATTTTAGCCTTTTGAATCACATTATTAATGTGAGTGTTCCAGGTCAGTCTCTGGTCGATAGTTACGCCCAGGTACTTGACCTCATTGGAGAATGATATGCGAGTCCCCTTTACAGTGGGCGTTACAAGTTTGTCCAACTTTCGCTTCCTAGTAAAGGGGACTATTGTTGTTTTACTCGGGTTAACCGATAAATTGTTCTCTGTGCACCATGTGTTTATAACGTTCAGAGATCTTTGCAGTATAGATGATACCGTGCTGTGACAGGGGCCGATAACACAAGCCACCACATCGTCAGCATAACTGTGTACATCTAAGTCTCTTTTAAAGGCTTCAACCAGCAATTGGTCAACAACGAGTAGCCATAGAAGTGGCGATAGAACGCCTCCTTGTGGGCACCCTTTAGTTGTTTTGAAGCTTTTTGTAGTTCCGTGTAAGGTAACACTGATAGTTCTGTTGAGGAGCATGAATTCGATCCAACGAGTAGTTGTCTCGTCAATCCCTTTCGCCTTCATTCCCTTCGAAAGGGCGTCTATGGTGACGTTGTCGAAAGCTCCTTCAATATCAAGGAAAGCACATAGGGCTATCTGTTTATCTTCCAAAGCCCTTTCGATCCTGTCTGTTAGTTCTAACAGAGCAGTTTCTGTGGATTTTCCTTTTTGGTAAGCATGTTGCTTCGGATGCAGAGGGTTAGCCCTTAATAGTCCATCCCTGATGCATTCGTCTATAACCTTTTCCATACTCTTGAGTAGGAAGGAGGTAAGGCTTATTGGTCTGAAGGACTTTGGTTGAGAGTAGTCTTTCTTACCAGCCTTTGGGATAAAACAGACTTTAACTGTAGTCCATTTCTCAGGTATATATCCCCAGGCAAAGCTTGCTCTGAAGATTTTGATTAAGATAGGGATGAGTATAGTCTTCCCTTGCTGCAGGAGAGCTGGGAAGATATCGTCATCACCTGCAGACTTAATCGGCTTGAATGAGTCTATAGCCCATTCTACCTTGTTTGGTCTAAAGTACCTCGCCGCTCTTCTCCAGTCTTCATTTGTAGGCCTGGAGAGGCGGATATGAGGTGAATATGGTACGATGATGTCTTGTGCCATCACCGAGCCAGGGAAGTGTGTTGACGCCAAAAGTTTCAGGGTTTCCTCCGCTGATGCAGTGAAGGCACCGTCTGGTTTCTTTAAGAGTCCCAGTTGATTCGTAGGCGATTTGGATAAGACTTTGTGGATTCTGGCTCCTTGAGGGACTTTAGTAATCTCCTCGCAGAACTTCCTCCATGAAAGTCTTTTCGCCTTTCGGATTTCTTTATTATAGGTAGTTAAAGCTTTCCGATACCGATCCCAGTCGTCAGTCGATTTAGCCTTATTGAACAACCTACGTGATTCCTCCCTTAAAACATCGAGCCTTTTGTTCCACCATGTCACTTTTCTGTCCCTCATAGTTCTTAGAGGACAGCTCTCTTGGTAAGAGGCTGTAATGGCTTCAGTAACTTGAGTGACAGCATAGTCCAATGTTTCAGGGGAGCGTATGGTTTTAGGGACGTCTAGGAGTCTCTCCTGGAGCTTTCGTCTGTACAAGTCCCAGTCCGTGGTTTTCGCATCCCTAAAAGTGATAGTTCCGCAAATGTTGGATGTATTCAAAGCGAATTCAATAAGTCGATGATCAGACATAGATGGTTCATCACTGACATGCCAATTGGTTATCAGCCTGGCAGTGTGAATAGTAGCGACAGTTACATCAAGAACTTCCTTCCTCGATTTAGTTACAAAGGTCGGTTTACATCCCTCATTAACTATTTGGAGGCGGTTAGTTAGTACAAAATCATGAAGCAACTCACCTCTGTCGTTGATGTCAGTGCTGCCCCAGTTGGTATGGTGGGCGTTGGCGTCACACCCAATGAGAAGCTCGGCATTGTTGGCATAGGCGTACTCTACTACCTTTGCAAGCTCCTCGGATGGGTCGGTTTTCGTCCCGTCCAGGTATACCGAGCACACGATGAGGCGTCCATTTCCGCTCTTGACATTGACATAAGCTGCAATCAGGTCATCGCTGCACAGGCCTGGTATGCATAAGAAATCAATATTATTATTGAAAAGTATACACGCTCTTGGTTTGACTCCACCGATATGATGAGCGACCTTACCTGCAGAGCCCAGTCCAGACACCGTGTTAGTATTAGCCAGCCACGGTTCCTGGATAAGAGCGATGTGAAGGTTCTTCTGTGTGAAGAGTTTTTCCAGAACAGCCGTGGCCGCTCTGGCGTGATGCAGGTTTATCTGCACCACTTGTGTGTTTATGTGTGTCTGTGTTATGGTGTGTTTGTGTTGTGTTAGTGTTATGTGTGTGTGGGTGGGTTAAGTGGCGTTTTTCGACCCGCTTGGCTTCGAGGCTATAGGGCAGCCCTGAAGTTTGGCCGGTCGGCTCGCCACTACCGATCGATTGGGACGTGTAGCCCCTTTCGTCGGTGGTGTCCCGAGGGGGCGGTTCCTGACGCCCGGGCCTCCGGGTTTCGGCTTAGCGTTTTGTCGCTTTGCCGTTTTACCAGAGACTCGGACGTTCGGCCCCGCCTTCGGAGCGTGTTGAGCAGATGGCAGAAACCTTGCGCCAGATTGGCTAGTCCCTGCCACCTGCTCAGCCTTCGCTGGCGTATTATCGCCGCGAATGCGTATTAGGACTTTGCGAAAGCCTAATTGCGGCCTGCAGTCTAGCTTGCGCAGGGCTTCTATGGAGGCATCATCGATAGCAAGGGCGGTCGTGATTCCGTCCCCTTCTTTCTTGACGCTCAGCACCTTCCACAATCCAGTCTGCAGGTCGTTTTGTTTTTCCAAGAGATTGAGGGCATCTCTTGGAGTTTTAATGACATCTTCTGTCTTGAAGTGGAGGATCCCAACCTTGGCTTTTGGCAGGTCCTTCTCGTTAATAAGCGAGAGTTCTGCCTCTGGCCACGGCTTTAGTGCCCCCACTTTTTCTTCAAGCCATTTCAGGCTGTAGTCGTTTTTGATCACGACTTGCAGCCATCCCGGCTTGAAAGTGCAGCCCTCGATTCGAATTTTGAATTCGGGGGCTTTAGGCATAGGGGCGTTAAGAATCGCCCTCAGTATGTCCTTAGAAAGGAGCCCCAATTGCGCATTCGACATGGGCTCTCTGTTACGAATTCCCACCCGGATGTTGGTCAGGGCATCCTTAAAAGACATAACGCTTGTCTCAGGCGGTGGTCCGACCTGAGCTGCGGACGGCTCATCAGGGATCATTGGAATTGACCCTGACTTTTCGTCCACACGCGTAGTCTTTTTGGCATGATCTTTTGGCGACTCGTCCTCGGATCGAAATCGTTTTATCGGCCTCTTCCTCGAGGACTTATCGGCCATTAGATCAGTCAAAGGAGCGCGCGCACTCGCCAACTGCTCCTCGACCAGCTTGTAGGCCTCAATGGAGTCCATGCCGCCAGCCTTGAGGCGCCGCAGGCGCTTACGCGCGGCTCCTGGCAACCGTCGTTTCCTGGGGCTAAAGTCAGTTCCCAACGGCACTTCCGAGTCCATCTCAGTAGGCCTCGTGCCATCGTTTGCCGACTCCAGCTCAGGAGGGTTGAGTTCGGTATCCAAGGTGACTTGGGAGTCTCCCTCAGAACCGAGCAAGAGAGTAGTCAAATCGGGTATTGACCCGATAAGACTACTAGAGGGTTCTGAACGTTCATCATCGTCCAGAGATTTCGTTTGGTTATACTGAATAGAATCCATACAGTTCCCACGAGAAGCTAGGGAAATAAACAGTCCACCCCGGCAGAGCCCCGCTTGCCCGGGTAAGGCGGAATTACTACCCCAGGATTGCCATCTCACTGAGGAGACACCGATAAGAACCAAGCTCCCCCTTGGCCACGCATCCCTCGGCTCGGTACGAATAACACCTTGGATTGGGATTCGCCAGGCGGTTTCTGTTACGTCTAATTCTGATGGAATTAGACCAATAACGGGGTGGCAACCTCGGGAAGGTGGATCCGCCTGACTTGCCTTGAGGATCTTCACGACTGTAGCGCTCTCCCTCAAGACCCCGCCACCTTACCACCTCTGAGGGAGGTGATAAGGTAGGCCTGCATCTATACTACCAAGCAAAGCAAAAGCAAAGCGTGTCGTTGTGCAACCGCAAAAGCATACATACAGACCCTCCCCAATAGACTAGATACATAGTACATTGATTGACACGACGCGGCTACGCTAATTAGGCCCAAAGCCACGGTAATAATATCATACAGTATTCCAAATTCATACAAACGGACGAAACGCGAGCTATACCTACGCGCCTCGGTTGTAGCATGGGCTCGGCATGGAGACAGTCGCGGCCGTCGCAACTGTGCCGCAGTGACAAACGGACACGACGGTGTTTTTTAACAATAATCGCGCGATTATTGTTAGTTTGTATAATTAAAAGTAAAGACGTGGTATTTTATTATTAATAATAGTGGTTTATTTAAATCAATCATAAAACAACACGCATTTTTATTGAACACTTCCTATTCAATCCACAAAGTATTTTGTTTATATAAAAAAGTAAGTATATTTACAATCACAAAACTAAATGGAAACACAAAGTAGGCAAATGTAATTAGAATGTTGGAGGCGGGCAGCCCTATCGCATGTTTACGTACCGCGCGGCTGTAGGCATTTATTTCAAAGATACGGCCGAGTTACAATACTGTATGATACTATTACCGTGCTAACGATGCCACCATCGCGTTAACTACCAATTATTAGTCCAACATTTAATTAATTTTGAATATTTGTGTAATTAAAACCAACTGAGCTGGCGTAATGATATCATTGATATACTTTACGTAGAACATTGCGGTGTGAAAGCATTTTGGTGTGAGGGAGAAGGACGTATAGAAAGCGGGTAGTGCTGTCTCTTTTCCACAAGCATAGATTTCACGAGGGAATAATTTATTATTTTCGTGAAACTACAACTTCAATTTGAAATAGAGCTATAATCTTTGTAATTTATACAAGTAGGAAATTAAATTGCGTGAATCATTTTAGAATCTAGCAATTAAAGTTACTGTTAGTAACTGGAAAAACTAAAAGTCACAAATCAACACATAAGTTCTAACATAAAATAAGCTTTCTCCATACAAAACTTGGATCCCCGTTTCCTCTCCTTTTATTAATTGGGTAATCATCCAAAGTCCCAAGCTAAGCAGAGCTTGTGTTATGGGCACTAGACAACTGATAAACATACTTATATATTTCTAAATACATACATATTATAGATAAATTACACCCAGACACCAAACAAATGATCATGCTCATAATATAAACATTTGTCCTGGGTGGGAATCGAACCCACGACCACTGGCATAGCAGTCAGGGCCACTAACCACTAGACCAACAGGCCAGTCAAATTTATGGTGGGTCCACACAGTACAAGCTTAGAGGCTGGTCACAATACCAGGGCACAGCACGCGCCGTGAAACGGCTCGCGTACCTGACCACGGCACGTGGGCGAGGCGTGCTTTACGGTACCTGGTACGTTAACGGTACTAGTAAAGATACGGCAAAAAATTGCTATCAGTCTTCAACCAAAGGGCTATACGACGTTGTATTGTCTTGGATTTATGGTAGGCAGTACTCTGCGCAATGCGGGTTGGTGAGACAATAAGTCTATGCAAAATATTGGTATACACGTGCATTCGGAGGATTCGTGCATTCGTTAGACTGGAAGTCTACCATAATATAACAGGGAATATAGATAAAGGTACGTATGCATAAAAAAAAACTAACCAAATATACAAAATTGGTTGGGAAGCAAACGAGATATTATATTTTTTTTACCTTTGACTGGCTTGTTGGTCTAGTGGATAGTGGCCCGGACTGCTAAGCCGGAGGTCGTGGGTTCGATCCCACCCAGGACCACCGCCACAATTTATCGTATAAGGCTGGGCACTAACCTACACCCACGAGCCACGAGTTCCACCTCATCTCCTGTTTTTTCCTAAGTAAAAAAGTAAGTAAGTATGAAATTGTCATTGCAGCACTTCTCTCCATAACACCCTCGCCTACTGCTTAGACAAATTCCGCTTACCGAGGCGAAATTCGCCCGAGCAGTATCCGCAGTTCGACTGCGCTATGACAAATTTTCTCCATTTGTATCAGAAATCCACAATCACTACATACTACATAGTATAAAACAAAGTCGCTTTTTCTGTCCCTATATCCCTAAGTACGCTTAAATCTTTAAAACTACGCAACGGATTTTGATGCGGTTTTTTTAATAGATAGAGTGATTCAAGAGGAAGGTTTATATGTATAATAACATCCATTAAATAGTGGAGAAATACTGTTACCCGAGCGAATCCGGGGCGGGTCGCTAGTGTATTATAATTTAGCAAATAATAAAATTAGCATGCGAAATCTCTATTAGGACAACGCTAGGCATATGAATGAAGCTAAAGCTATATATTTTAGTTAGGTAATTTACTCAGCCAATAGGTATTTAATGATCCAACACGTGATTGGTTCCACCTTTGTCTACACCTAATCAAATTAACATTGGATTTTTATTTCGTAATTAGATTAGCGAAAATAAATCATCAATTCTTACATTATCTTTATCCATGACAGTTTGATATTATCACAACACATTACATTTCTTATCTCGACGTTTATCAAGAATTTTTAGTAATTACAGATAAAAAAATATCTAGTGATTCGATTTATTTTTATTATTTGTCCAAGTAACACGCGTAATTCTTTAGTATTGCCAGATTATAACTTATTTCAGTGGAATTTAGATTATTTTTTTAATTGTCTCCTTTTTTGCTTTTAGTGAGGATTTCGTTTTTATTGTTTGTTTTAAGATTAAGGGGTATTATGAAATTTTAAAGTTTAAGAGTTTTTGATTTTTTTTTTTCGGGTCGTAAAAGGCTTTTTAGTTCGCTTTTAAGTATTTATTTATGATAACAGGTTAATCTTAAAGTGATTGTAATAAGAATGAGCTTGTAAATACATATTTAAAAGTACCTACCGAAGTAAAGATAACACCAGGCTTAAATAAAGTCTTAATTCTGAAACCGTTTTTATTTCTTTCTTATTACACCTGTTTAACTCGTCTTCTGACTATATAATTACAATTTAAAATCTTAGTCGACTGACTTCTCATTTTCATGTGCTGTTGAATAAGGCATTTTTGAAAATTCTGCTTTTTTCACAAGTTTTCTTTTTTATCATAAGCATCATTATTGAGACTAGTTTCTGACAGCAGCTTTGCCCGTGTGAAGGTTAGAATAATATCAAGCCTATATCACTCGATGATAGTAGTAGTAGCATTCTATTGGTGAAAGAAATCGTTCGTTCGTTCGAAGTTGGTGACCGATTACGTCCCGAACTCCCGACCGATCGTTGGTGTTTTAGACCGATCTAGGTAGTAGTTTGTGAGGTTATTCGTTATAAACAAACATATTTGTATGTTTCTTCTTCTGTTCTTTCATCTTTATTATAAGAATAGCTTCTACCAGTGGCTTTACCCGCATGAAAGCAAGTTTCTCCATACAAACTTTTAAACCCTGGATGAATTTTAGAAAAACCGAAAACCGATCATGTGCGTCTTGCATCCATCGGATTACAGCGACCCTCACCAGGTCATCGGTCCACCTTGTGGGAGGCCTACCAACACTGCGTCTTTCGGTAGATAAAACTAAAAACTGAATCAGAACCATGTTTCTTCGGAGGCTGCCATTAGACGATTCTTCTTCGATCTGCAATAGGATCAGACTGCGCAGTTGTTGCTACGATTTTAGCCCAGGAGCTCAGGGTAAGAGCATCAAAATAAAGATGATATTGATCGCATAACGTTCAATGTGCGTTCGACGAGCGTTCTGCTTCTTCACTACATCCATCATACCGTCCATCGCTAACCGTCTGCAGTTAGCGATATAACCAGCAGGCGACGACACTACACGACTATAGCCTACCGCATAAAGTTGAAGTCACGACTGTAAGCAGTTAATATTGACTTCACATGACTGCAGCAGACCGCGTGAAGTTGATATCATGACTGAATGAAGTCAAACGTTCAACTGCATGCAGTTGAATATAACGACTGTGGTTGCTGCGATGTAGCTCGTCTGATGGCAGTCAGACGAGCAGCACTTTGCTGTCGACAGAGCCAACTTCAGCTGTCGACAGAAGCAACTGCTACTGTTAACACAAACAACTGCTACTGTCGGCAAAAGCAACTGCTGCAGTATTCAATACGCCGACTGCTGCCCACCATGTCGACAGCATTACGAGGCCTTAGATGATGATGATAGCTGTTGCGCAGTACTAACACAGTGTAATAACCCACAGTAACACAACCAGTTAGATTGAGTAATTCGGGTTATTGTCACTGATAGTGAAAACTGTTTTAGATACAGAATATGCCTGATAACAATCTTATCTCGAGTTACAGCTGTGATAATGATAAGAGATTATATTTATTATTATATTTATATGCCCTTCTAATTATTGTGGAGACCGACAAACGTTTGGAATAGGTATTGCGTTTTCTTTCTAGCTAACGGTACCCCGCGGTTTCATCCGCATCTTTGATTACAGCGCCGATATTTTTACCCGTAATGTAATGGTATAGTAGAACAGTGGCATAGTAGTAACGGCCCTGAATTATTTATAGGTACCCAGCTAGGCGCATTACTTTGTGTAATTTATTTCCTTACCACTGCTCTCAAAACGGTAAAAGAAAACATTGTGAGGAAACCAGCATGTCCTAGAAGCAACCGAAGATATGTGATATCCATTAATCTGCACTGGGCCCACGTGGTGGATTACGGCTCATTCTCTTTCCTAGAGAGGTCTGAGTCCCAGCAGTGGGAACATTATAAGACTGATTATGATGGTTCTTCCTCAATAAATGGGCTATCCAACTCTAAAATATTTTACTTATCTCTGTCAGCTATAGAGCTGTCTGTACCAAGCCGGTTTTTTTTTTTACTTTAACCAACAAATAAAGGAAAATCCAGTATTTCTTACCTTTTCTAGTAAACACGTGGTGTTACTCAGAAACCAAGCCGTTAAAATCAATCTTTGAACCAAAAATCTGACAGTTGAAGATGTATCCATGTCTCTTTTGGTTTGCTCAAGGCGTTTGACAGCAACTGTCATTTTGAGAAACACAAACAGGTCCAATTTATTGGGGCTGTGGATTGTTCGAAAGACTCACTGCGGCCCTAGAAAAAACGAGTATAGGGTCGCTGAAGGAAACACAGGTTTTTTTTTCGTTGGGTAAAAATCATCCAAATGACATCCCCAGGAGCGGCAGATAGAATCAGACTCAAACTGCCTAAAAACCCACCTTGTTCCTATTTGCCTTTCATACTTACAGCGAGCTTTCCTTTTGGAAACAGAACTCCTTGAGGCGCGCGAGAACGGTGCGCGCCGTCGACGACTTAGGCTCGGTCGAACTGCGAGCTACCCTTTGCTCGCCGTCCGGAAGCCCGCGCCTTCGATGGAAGGCACACAGGTGCGATTTACATTCTTCCGCATACCTTCAAAAACTAATGAAAAGATGAAATGTTTACGTGAAATCAGAAGCCAAGAGATAACATAAGTAATTTTTGTTATCGATAACGAATTATTTCACAACACGACTATTTTTAACGAAAAAATCGAACAAAGCAATTAGAGATTATCCCTTTTTTACATGGGAATTTATCAAATGACTTCTCCCGCTCTGTGTGGAGCGAGAGGAAGTGTCAGACTTTTACTGACTAGATTTCTGTTCCTTCAGCGTAGGGGCCCACTGTCACAGATTTGATTGCCCTTTGCGTTCCAAGTAGGGGTGTAGGTAGCTAGTCTCAAAGGGCCCCATATCAAATGTTATCAACGTAAGCCCTACAATCTCGAGACATGACATCTCTGCGTTGTGCGAGAAATCCTCTTGAATTTCTGTAGCTGTTTTGCATATCTTAGAACTTTTTGGCTATTTTCGTCGTTTAGGCCAGATAGTTCAAAAATCTTTTCTGAAAACTCTTTCGAACAGTCCGGCCTGCTCTGGAGTCCAAAGTCCCTGGGTGGGCGATACGTTACTATAAACAAGAACTTCTCATTCTCACTTATGATATACAGTATGACAGTTAGATTTCTAATCGTGCGCAAATTATATAGGTAGTCATTTCAACAAATATCAAGATTAAAAGTAAATTTATCGCAATTCAAAGAAATCTAGCTAAGTTATCGTAGGCGGAAATTGTAAAAGTTGATTGAGAATAATTTCATAAGTACAAACTCGTCTGTTTTATGCACTTGTAATAAATATGTAGATATCTTTATTTTATTGCGGAAAAATTATGAATTGGTCACCATCATCACTTATTTATTTGTCATATACTTACATTATGGTAGGTTATGGCGTGGACCAACTTCAGGGGCCCCAAGTCTGCTATTTTTATAAATTCGTCATTCCAACCCGATCCCATTGTAATTTTCCAAAAAAATCGTAATCTGCTAATTCATAGTGATCGAACATTGATCGGTCAATGGTCTCACAGCAGAGTTGTAATAAAATGACAATATCAAACTAGTTTTAAAAGCAATCACTGCACAATGACGCTCTAATCATTTCATTCATTAAAGCAGCTGTCAAAATTTTTGTAGATTACCGCATACATCAGATATTCATTTGTCATTATGTACGAGATCACCATTCTATGCCATTTCTTTCAATGGAGTATCAGTCAGTGGTTGACCATTGGAAAGTTATAATGACGCCATTATATTAGTAGATTACCAAAACTAGTCAAAATAAACAATTATGAAATCAATGATAGACCATTCTGACACTGTTGTAATAGCAGACTTGAGGCCCTGGGAAGATGAAAGTTGCAAGACCAATTAAACGAGGCTGATGACACATTATACATGGTGTAAGGGACAGTCCTCCACAAATTTTAAGGGCTTGCTCAGTAGACGAAACTGAATAACCTTCCATTAACTTTTTTTCAGGAAATGTGCTACAGTCCGGACATAATATTAAGGCAGATTGATTATATTTGTTGCCAAACAGATAAAATTTTCCGTAATTTTATCTAAATCTAAACTAATGCCTATTAAAGAGTTGTACAATTGTAAGTATGAACGTTGGAGGTAATCTTTGAACGTGATTTGATCTGATAAGAAAAAATATTTTATTAAAAATGTTTAATGGTATTTATTTTGTATATAGGTTTTTCTTAAAACGCAAATTTCTTCGTCAGTTTAAACTAGATGAGGCTGGTGTTTCCTAGCTGACTACCCTGAGAAGAAATACCGAAACAAACTCAGGGGTCAAAGTCTCTTTAAGTTCATAGAGTAAACATGTAATGGTCAAATCATATCAATCAAAACGCTACGGCTATCTGATTGCTGTAGAATTATAGTACCTAATTATTGTTTTTTCTTATATAAGGCATTATCTCACACTAGGAATTACTTTTGTATCATGGGTGCATTCACAAACATTAAACTCACATATATATTACAATATTTAGTTTATGCGAAACCATAAAAATCACAAAATCATCTAAAGAAGAGAGATGAAACGCATGTTGCCAAAAGAATTATGAGTTTACATGTGAATGGATGGAGAAGGAGAGGGAGGCCAAAGAAAATATGGATGGATTGTGTGAGAAGTGATGAAAGAAAAGGGAGTTAGTGATAGCGTGACGAGTGACAGGACAGAATGGAAGAAAAAAATGTGTTGCGCCGATCCCAAATAAAACGGGACAAGGGCAGGAAGATGATGAGTTTATGCGAAACCTGAATATAGTTTGATCAGAATCAGAAACTGAATGGATTCCAATAGTTTTTATATCATGTTCACAAATTGGATAACACCGACACTAAGTACAACACAGGTTACGGTAGGTCATAGCGGGTATTAGGTGCTAGCAAACAACTGGGTGCAAGTGCTAAACAATCCTTCAATTTTATTGCCTGGGTGGCCCGGTGACTCATGTATCTCTTCTGACATAACAAGCTTTTTCATGATACAATATACAGTCTGACACGCCTTCTCGCTCTACCCAAGAGCGGGAGATGTCATTAGGTGATTTTCTACATAAAAAAAACTACAGCTAAAAGTAATCAACACAAAATAACACAAGGAGGTCACGTAATAACTTGAAATTGTTTAAAAAACAAGATAAATTCGACACTATCTGCTAGATAAGGTATCATGATTGAACGGCGAACTGTAGCATGAAATTATATTCCAATACCAGTTGTACATTTCCTAGAGATAACGTTAAATGGTGAATAACGTACCTAGTTTGAAAGGCTGGATATTTTGGACTCTTCAAAAAAACAATGGAATCTCGAGAAAATTGAGCGGAAAAGTCACCGGAGAAATCTTTTGAAAAGAGAAGCTAAGCTCGTCTTTTGTTTAATGTATTTGGTATTAAAATAATATAATAATACTAGCTTTTGCCCGCGGCTTCACCAGCGTACATAATCCCAGGATAAAAAGTATCCTATGTGTTATTCTGGGATATGGTCTACTCGTGTAACAAGTTTCATCGAGATCCGTTCAGTGGTTTTTGCGTGAAAGAGTAACAAACATCCATACATACAAACTTTCGCATTTATAATATTAGTAGAATTAGTAGGATTCCACACAATGTTATCTAGTCCCAAACTAAGCAGAGCTTGTGCTATGGGTACTAGACAACTGATGAACATATATTTCTAAATACATGTTATTATAGATAAATTACACCCAGACACAAAACAAATGATCGTGCTCATCACATAAACATTTGTCCTGGGTGTGAATCGGACTCACGACCTCCGGCATAGCAGTCAGAGCCACTAACAAACCACTAGACCAACAGGCCAATCAAGTTCAGAAATATCACCTACTACTGCCCAAACCTTTGTAAGGAAACATAAAATATAACTATCATTAGTAAGATGTGGTAACAATCGCTGTTCTCCCATGAATGCAACATCCACTGGCGCCATATTGAACTTGAATGAACCACGACAAAGGCCTTCATGCTTACACGGCTAATCTCAAATTAACGCCTATCTAAAGCCGTTTGACTACCACAAGATATGCGATATATAGCTATTTAAACTTACTGGAAAACCCGCCCTTATCCCACTGCTTTTTTCTCTGTTTGCCACCCACCATGTTATTTACAGGCATCGTATCAGGCTGGGCGTGTGTCGAGCCGCACAAGGCACCGGTCAATCCCCGTTTTTTCATTTCTTCGTAAGTGTTCGTGTATTGAAAAACGTCGTTTGATACACGTACAAAGTCACTGCAGCTCTCGGCTCTATATCACACTCGCTTAAAGCTTGTGCGTCTTCCGCCTCGGTCGCAATGACAAACTGTTTTCCACCTGAATCAATATGTAGGCACTGGTGGGAAATCATCCAATGACTTCTCCTGCTCTAGGGTGGAGTGCATGCAAGACCACCACTACTACTTCGCAGAAGTAGGTGACTGCCTGCCACTACTCCTCGCTCCGATAGACATATCTCTGTATGGACCTAATGACAGCATCAGCGGACGGCATGGCCGTGGCCAAATTTTGGGCTGGGCAAGGAATTTGACTGGTTTTGCCATCGATATGCTAAGAAGAAGAAGATGTGAAAAAATCAAACTTCTAAGTTAACGTAGTACCTATATTTTGGTACTCTCAAAGATCGAAATTAATAGAGTACTTTCCGTTGACCCAGAATCCTGAAACTTGGCACAAAGCAACCTCTTGTAGCACAGGCAAAGGAATGAATCTGAAAACAGTAAATTTATTGTTACCTACGTCAGAAAAAAGAAATTGCAATTTGGAAAAATCTTCGAGACTCCATTCGGGAATTGTAGTTTGCACGGAACCCTCAGTGCGCGAGTCCGAACCGCACTTGCCCAGTTTTTTTTAATTTTAATCTATGTTCAATTAAGTATCATGGTTCCGTTGACCGTTGGTACAAGATATAATTAGTGTAAGTACTTACATAGATTGGACCAGATTAATTGATTAGCTCCATGCTGCACTCCATATCATTAAATGAGCATTAATTATGATCTATGGCCAAATTTGGGAATACACTGAATTAATTGATATGATTAAGTTGATTATATGAACTCGTGATGTGGCATTGCGCAGGTCACGTTCCTCGCAGAACAGTTGGCTGACCTTTGAAAATCTGCTATTTTACGTGAACTAGGCGCTCCGTAATGTTACTCATCTATCTATATATATAAAAATGACCCCCGTTTTCCGTTGTCACGACTTGGCATGAAAACGGCTTGACCGATTTGGCTGTTTTTTTTTTGTTGTGATTGTTATTGTGAGGAGAAGGTTCTTATGGAAAAAAAAATTAGGGTAGTGTAGGGTAGAGTAGGGTAGAGTAGGGTAGAGTAGGGTAGAGTAGGGTAGGGTAGGGTAGAGTAGGGTAGAGTAGTAGGGTAGAGTAGGGTAGAGTAGGATAGAGTAGGGTAGAGTAGGGTAGAGTTGGGTATAGTAGGGTAGAGTAGGGAAGAGCGGGAGCGAAGCCGCGCGGGCAAAGCTAGTAGGTATATAAAACAAGCTTTTATTGAAAATCATTTTTTCATAGCAAGCTTTTAAAGCTCGGTATACCTATATAATTAATACTCGTCAAGACGAATCATACGAGCTCAAACTCGATAGGGTTGTGTCGTTTAACTACCAAGTTCTTATAGCCACTTTCCGGTTCCATCATCAGATCAGCTCCATAACATAATGGGAAGTGGGTCAAATTTAATTTATAAGATTTGATGACAGACAAACATCGGGACAGGTGAAACTAAGTAAAAGCTTGTAATTAGCCTTGCACATTGAATCCAGATTCTGAATGATGACAATTTTTCTAAAACGTTGTAAGGGTTTAAAAGAAACACGTACTTCCTGGAATAAGTTTTGTGAAACATTTGAGTAAATAATTCATTCAATCAATCACAGAATTACCAAATGCCAATTGAGTTTTCAGGCGTTAAATCTCTCTTTTTTTCGCATTGTCTCTTCATCAAACATCGCGTTGAATTGCATTAGATGAAGCATCAAGTTTTTAAACCATGCTCGATGTTGACGATAGGCGAGTGGAAAAGGGCCCGCTTAACATATTGTCGTCTTTAGCATTGTAGTATCATACAGGGTGTCTTTGACATCGACGTTCAAACAAATACCATCGATTCAGTACATGATTTTGGACCCACCAGTGGTTTTTTTTTTCCGGTGAGTAAAAATCATCCAAATGACATCCCTCGCCCTTAGGCGGAGCGGGAGATAGTCTCAGACTCTTACTGACTAAAAAACCCACCCCGTTCCTTCTCGCATTTCATACGAAGGCCGAGCCTCCTTTTCGGAAACAGATCCTAGCCCCAGTAGGCATAGTCCCAGCTGGGTCCCTACAGTACCCCTAGCTAAGTTGCTAATCTGCAATAGTTAACGCTAGTAGACAGCTTCAAATGTACCTACGGGAATGACGTCATCTCAACGCTCAGTCACGTGGTTAGAACAAAAGAATTCGACGAACGCTTGCGTCGAAGCGTTCTACGCAAGCGAGATGGTTGTAATTTGGCTAGGGGGCCAGTTGTTGACAACTCCTTGGGGCGCGCAGGAACAGTGCGCGCCGTCGACGATTTGGGCTCGGTCCGGACAGTTACCGGACGGTCAGACAGCGAGCGACCCCCCAATGGTGGAATTTTCGTCGTCTTTTTCCAAATTTTTTTCTTTTTTGTATCACTAGAGGTTCCAGTATCATGTACTTACTGGATCCATGGTCATGGGTTGTGTGTCGATGTCAAAGCCATGGTGTATAGCGCATAGCTTGCAGTGTAGCAAAGCTTTATGTCTAATGATTATAAAATCGCCTACGATTACGCAAGCCGTGGTAGAACCATTACAGTCCGATATAAAATTGTGATTTAATATTGAATTTAATTGTCATTGTGTGTTTGTTGTTGGGAATTATTTTGTTTTTATTTACTTGGACTATGTATAGTTAAGTTTGTCTAGGACATAAAGAACGTAAAGCCGTTGGTCACGGAGAAATACATAAAGAACTGTGGTATTGACCCACAAAAACCTTTTTCTTTTTTTTTACGGTGGGCAAAAATCGTTTAGCGGGAGATAGTGTCAGACTCTTACTGACTAAAAAGCCACCCCGTTCCTTCTAGCCTCTGCATACCGGGGCTCGAGTTTCCTTTCGGATAACCCTGGCCCCAGTAGGCTTCGGCCCAGCTGGGCCCCTCCTGTTGCTGACAACTCCTTGAGGGCTGAGGCACGCGGGAACAGTGCGCGCCGTCGACGTCTTGGGCTCGG
Source organism: Mythimna lalbum (assembly GCA_949319445.1). Taxonomy (NCBI): domain Eukaryota; kingdom Metazoa; phylum Arthropoda; class Insecta; order Lepidoptera; family Noctuidae; genus Mythimna; species Mythimna lalbum. The sequence continues at coordinate 4,543,058 of OX439370.1, forward strand.
TCCGAAAAAAAAAACCCACAAAACTTTTGTCTTGTTTCGCTAAGAGTGAAGCTAGAACTACATTAGACCAACGCACACGTGTAACACGCCTGATTTGTACGTAGAACGACGTCGCGTGGCGTGGATCAAGTGTAGCTCTACAAGTCTAGTTTCCATATAAATTGTATGGAGACCGACGCGCCCAGATCGGCGTGTGTGGCACACGTGTGCGTAGAGTAGTTTTAACGTTCTAACTGATCATATTTTTGTAGACAAAAGTAAAAATAAGTGAAATCCAAAAATTGAACACGAAAATACGTTATAATTGGTAAATACATAATAGAATCAATCATTAATTACAATTGCTACCAGAAAATACTACGCGCAGTGTTTTTCTATTTTTATCGCCATTTATTTATTCACTAGCTTTTGCCCGCGCGGCTTCGCTCCCGCTCTTCCCTACTATACCCAACTCTACCCTACTCTACCCTACCCTATTCTACCCTACTCTACCCTACTCTACCCTACTCTACCCTACTCTACCCTACTCTACCCTACTCTACCCTACTCTACCCTACTCTACCCTACTCTACCCTACTCTACCCTACTCTACCCTACTCTACCCTACTCTACCCTACTCTACCCTACTCTACCCTACTCTACCCTACTCTACCCTACTCTACCCTACTCTACCCTACTCTACCCTACTCTACCCTACTCTACCCTACTCTACCCTACTCTACCCTACTCTACCCTACTCTACCCTACTCTACCCTACTCTACCCTACTCTACCCTACTCTACCCTACTCTACCCTACTCTACCCTACTCTACCCTACTCTACCCTACTCTACCCTACTCTACCCTACTCTACCCTACTCTACCCTACTCTTAGATATTTGGGATAGAAACAAAAGCTAATAACTTTGCTGTTTATGAATATTATTTATTTAAACTTTACTTAAATCATTACAAGACCTTTTCTAATAAGCTTTTAAAATATTTGTAATAATTGAAAATATGTGGTGTATAAGCTACTTTTTTTTTTTTAACCGACGTTGTTTTTTTTCTAGCCCATAAAGCAGATTAAGACTGACTAATATATCTACCATTTACCAAAACAAACGAATTATTTTTAAACCTTAGATTCTCAAATAACCCATTACCAACAAACATAACTGCCAAATCACCAAACTCCCATTTCTAAACCCAAAAAAAAGCTCTTTTAAAAACATATCGTTAACACTTCCATACGTAACTCGGTAGCAACAAAGACATATGCTGACTCACTGCTTCGCTCCCAATTAGGCAAACGTGAATGTTGGCTTAGACGCTACCCACACAATGGGCCATGTAGTTAGTTTAGTATTTTGTTGTATGTAAAATTGAAGAATGGTGGTCATTCATGAATGTGTTTTTGAGTTGATGAGAAGTCAGACGGCGCCAGTGGGTATCCTGTCATCTCTGATCTTTAGTGTATGTTATTTGGGCGTCTTGTCAAAACATAGATGGGTGAATATCAGTTTTTCAATTTAGGAACCTGAGTCACAAATTGTCAGGAAAACTGTGGTAAAAGTTTCTTCGCTCCAGTTTGTTATCCTCGGTTTTTGCGAGAATTATGGTCCTGGGTTCCTGATTTTCACGAAAACTGAATAAAAAGTTTCGCCACCAAAATTGAAAATTTTGAAAATTGTTTATATTCACCCAGATCATGATTGCTTGTGCTAGCAGGAATGCACAGACTTATTGAGACTATAGGCCACTTGGACAAATGATGGACTAATGGCGGCAAATATTAAAAACTTTTTTTTTATTATTACTTACTAGCGACCCGCCCCGGCTTCGCTCGGGTGTTTCTCCACTATTAAATGGATGTTATTATACATATAAGCCTTTCTCTTGAATCACTCTATCTATTAAAAAAAACCGCATCAAAATCCGTTGCGTAGTTTTAAAGGTTTATGCGTACATAGGGATATAGGGCCAGAAAAAGCGACTTTGTTTTATAGTATGTAGTGATAGGCTCGCGTTTGACCACCATGTCACCTGATGGTAAGCGATGACGTGGTAGTCGATGGAGCACGCTGGCATAAAAAAAGCCTAAATTTTATTAAAAAAATAACAGAGATATTAATTTGAAGCGTGGCACTGCATTGAGCTCACAATTTTTTTTTTTTTGTTTAAACTTACTTGTAAAATTGCTTAAAACTTTCATTTGCAAGGCGTTTTCGATTTTTTGTTTTTGTTATTATTCAAGACAAAGCTAGGATTAACCGCAGTTTTTTTTTTAATTTTTCTGCCATTTTCTTGTTATTGTAAAATGATTGTAATTGCCCGAATTTATTGGTGGTCTGAAAAATGCTGTGGCCCGCATCACTGTTTAGCTAGCTAGCTAGCGTTTGCCGTCGTGTGAAAATATACACCACTAGCTGCTCCCAGCGGCTTTGCCTGCGTGATAACAGAAAATTACCCCAAGCGAACATCCTTCCGGGATAAAAAGAATCCTATGTCCTATTCCAGGACATGGTCTATCCGTGTACCAGGTTTCATCAAAATCGGTTTTGCCATTTAGGCGTGAAGACGTAACAAACAAACAAACAAACTCACTTTCGCTTTTATAATATTAGTAAGGATTATTTTCAGTTTATGAAAATAATTATATAACCTGAATATAGTTTGTTCAGAATCAGTACCTAACTGAATAGATTCCTATAGTTTTTACACCATGTTATAAAAATACGGATTTTTTGTCGGGATAATTCTTCGACTGAAGTTTCGTTTTTATTTTAATTATTCGCAAATTGATTACTAGTGGATACTGTGATGTTAAATTGTTGTAGTTTTGTATCTCAAGTGTCTACGCAACTGGACAATATGTGGAATCATTGAAAGAGGCGCGATCTCCGTAAAATGGAGCTGGGAATTTTATTGTAGTGTTGACTACATCAGCGATGTTTACCGAGGTTAACTTGATACATTTACTGTCAAATACTGCAAAAACATTAGAATTTGTACTCAAATCTATATTCCAATTATCATCATCATCATCATCATCATCATCATCATCTTCCTGCCCTTGTCCCGTTTTATTTGGGGTCGGCGCAACACGTATTTTTCTTCCATTCTGTCCTGTCACTCGTCACGCTATCACTAACTCCCTTTTCTTTCATATCACTTCTCACACACCATATTCTAATAGCAAACAAATTTATTAATATCGAAATCGTGCAAGAATAAAACATCAACTTATGATTAAAAATATTTTATTTTATACAAGACTAAATAAAAACATTGTTGTCATTCAAAAACAAGCATTCCATATAAAAGGGTTTATAAAACCGAAACAATACTCCCGCCATCGCCATTTTGAAGACCATAAACAATCGTTTTTTTTTTCGAGCAGGCAGATGTTTGCAGCACATAATGCCTCATGTGGTACATAGCCAATTTGACAATGAGTGGCCCTATAGCATAGACAGGGGTGGAAAACGCCCCATTTTAAAAATCACACAGCACCCGTTATGTTAGTTGGAATGATAATAATTTAGTAGTTTGACGAGTTTTAGAACAAAATGTTAGTTCTAGTATTAATGTATTTTGTATATTGATATACTAGTAACGTGTCTCAGCTTTGCATGGGTATTACAAATCACTTTTATTCTCAACTTTTCTCTAGTATGATTAGGCAAAGAAAAGTTTATGAGGATAATACCTAAGCAAGTTTAAAACATTTTTTTTTTTTTGTTGAATTTGCTGTCATTGGTGATATTTGATAAATAATGGTATTTAAGTTTCTGAAAATTTTAGCTCCATTTTACCGAGCTTGCTCAATTCTGTAAACATTTGGCATGTAACACATGTTAAAATTGTAGGTACCTTTAACTTCACTAGAATCAATTTGCGTAAACCAGCCACTGAACTTAAGGTTACTCAATAAAATCCTGCCAAAAACTCCCAGAAGCAGATAAAAAAATCTAGAGACAATCCTAAAAAACATGAAAATCAATCAAATAAACACGCAAATTACAATGAACTAAGTAGGTCTGCAAAATATTTAATTTTGACTAAGCTAAAACCAACCGTCCGACCGGTCGTTGTGGCGACGCTTGGGGGAGGCCTATGTCCAGCGGTGGACGTCTTTCGGCTGATATGATGATGATGAAGCTAAAATAAAACATAGGTAGGTACATTTTAATTAAAGTTTTTAATTATGTATATTTGGTAGATATTTAATTAATTTCAGAAACAATTTATAAAGTAGCCTAGGTACAATATTATAAACTGCATTATTTTATATAATTCTGAGCCTCAGGCAATACATGGCGAAATAGATATAATAATATTCAGCAGCATTTTTTAAATAAAATCATTCAATTTTGTAAAAGCTAAAAGCTCAACAATTTAATTCATTTCATAAATCCACCCACACACGACGCCAAATTATAGGTTTTTTATGTCGCCACTACACAATAAAACACAACTATTTGTTACAATCACGTACACGCATTCATGCACAAAACGTACACTATAAATTAACCTTTGTTAGTGTTCTATTTTCAAAGTCACGTAGAGGATGCATTAATTAGAATGTGCGTGTTGGTACGCATGAATCGGGTTGCCAATCTAAAAATTGTTAAGGTTGTGTGTAAAAAGTTTTGTTATGTGTCGGATTTGTGTTTCAAAAGATGTGTTATTTGTATTGAGCTTGTCATGACGAATGATAAGCAATTATTCACATAACATCTACAAAATTATTAAGTATATGGCAATCTGTGCTTACTAATCAACTCTATCATTAAGTTAAACTCTAAAGCTCACAGCAGCAAAACACCGACAAAAGTTACAGCACATCATGTACCTAAATCTTTATAAGATGCAGAAGATCAGGCCGGATGGGCTTCAGGTAGAGTACTTATGCTTGTGGGATCTGGTGTGTGAACTGTGAAGAGAAACTCCGGGTACAATATTTCAATTATCAGAAGTCGGTTTTCAGTAGACCATGTGACACAAACAATTCAATTATTTTCCTAATAAAATCTATTAAGTATATGATTACCGGTCATTATCTATTTTATAAATGATAACCGGTTTTTATGGTTTAACGTGAATTTGCAGGCAAAATATTAAGCTTTTTCAGATGAAAAAAAAGGTCACTAATCCATAAAAAAATCACGAGACTTCCAAAACCTAGGTTAGTTTGCAGAAATTGCCAGTTTAATTAACTAACTAAAATTGTATTGCAATCCACCTACGTCATTTTAAAGTAGGATTTATTACAATACAGTAAAAAGGTAAATGTTTCCTACCCTAACATTTTCCTCTTGTTTTTATTTTGAACGTAATACCTACTCATTGTTCGCAATTCCAATAAAAGTTTTCCTTTCATAAAAATGTAAACAAACCAATAAAAATGCGCAATAATAAGTCACAAAGCATTTTCCAATAACAAGCGAGAAGCTAAAAACAGTTCCATAAGTCATATGTTTTATTTACAATCTAGGTTTCAAATAAAACCTTTTTCTTTACAGCGTGCATTTTCAACGAAACGACAAACTTATATCCGTCTCGCTTACTCTTACTGCTGTACTTTCGGATTCGTAACCACGCCTTATAAACACCCTGCTGTGCCTATCTTTTTCTATCTCGTACAAATAGCTATGCTGTCTCGCTCACACGCAACTATCGATTTATGCCGTCCCAAGTTTGTTTACCCGACCAAATTCCGTAGCTATATTTAGTTCGATAGGTTGTCATAAGTTGTGTGAACTAAACATGGCGGGGTTATATGTAATTGTGTTGATGTTGCCAGAGTCGGAAAGTTTTTTCGTTACTTTTTTTTTTAAATAGGTTTTGGTATGAAATATGATGGGCTATTTGATTGCTTATTTGTGATTTATGGATTATAGAATATTATAAGAGTTTATTGACTGTTATAATATAATGTTAAATAAAATTTTAAAGAAGTTGGACAATGGCGAACAGAATTGAAGCGTAGAACGCTTCTCAAAGGGAAATATATTTCGCAAGCGTTCAAGTTTTCACAAGAAAATAATATCTAAGTACAATAGAATATCTATAGCTTACCGGGTTGGCCACAGTATTCTTGAAATATCTAGGTACCCACCATTGTACTCAGAGATTTAAGTTTGTTTATAGGTTGTGTTATTTTTTTGATACAATAAAGTTCATTCTATTCTATTCTATTCTTCCTTTGATGTCACCGATAAAAACCTTGTTACGATTTGGAAAAAATATACATATCTTTTTTTATCGATGACCTTCTAAACAGTGCTGCCAAAAACCGATTGTGTGAGAAGTGATATAATTGAAAAGGGAGTTAGTGATAGCATGACGAGCGACAGGACAGAATGGAAAAACAAAAGTGTTGCGCCGACCCCAATTAAAATGGGACAAGTGCAGGAAGATGATGATGTATAGTTACTTAGAATTTAAGAAATGGAAAAATGATTTAATTATTATTTTTTTAGAGCCACACGTAACCTATGAATATTGAACTGCCTATACCTATACATACCTATACCTAATTACTTCTTTTTATGCATTTCAAGATCTAACTGAATCATTTATCATCATGATTATTATGCTACTCTTAATCTAATGTACCTATCTAAATATTTATTACCGGAGCGACATGCATCTTCCATACCTACTTCTCTATTGGTTGTCATTCCTGGATAACTCCTTTACTAGAATTATCTTTTAAAGTTAGTATATGCCGTGTATTCCAAATGTGTGTATTACTTTGTGTAATTTATTTTATCACAACTGCTCTCAAAACGGTAAAGGAAAACATCGTGAGAAAACCGGCATGTCCTAGAACCAAAAATTGGAATAGAATCTTAGAATAGAATAGAACCAAAAGAGGAGGCTTGAGTCCCAACAGTGGGAACATTACGAGTATGAGGTCGACTATGCTATTCCAAATTAGGTACTAACCAACATCGCTAATTGCATTCGTAACATTATCTAGCCCTAAACAAATAACCTTTTTAACCATTTTGTCTCCGTTCAGACCACGCTCTTTTTGAGGAGTGATGAAAGGCGTCATAGCGTTCTCACTTTCAGCTTGAGGTTCCTTCGGATATACATAAACGTAAGAAACGCCCAGTTAGCTGTGAGTCTGTTTAAAATTATACCATGGTCCTTGACCGGAAAGGGCAAGGGCACAGGTTTGTTTTAGACAGTGGACATAATTATGTAAGAGGTGGGGAGGATTCCATTTCGGATTCAGACGGAAGAAACACCGGTTGACCGTGGGAACGTTTGAAAGAGATACTATGGTACTAATGCAAAGGGCAATAGAAAGATACAGTGCATTTTAGATGATAGGCACAAGTCTAACACAGGGCGTATTTCACTCCACCTTAGAGCAAAAAAAGTCTTTTGTTAACTTCCTACGCCAAAAAACAAACCCTATTAGTGTGCTAGCTCTTGTACATATACCTATGCGCTCCCTTTGAATATCAGAATGGCGACTAGCCGATTTTCCTTTAAGGTGAAGACACGTGAGCATATTCGCAAGATGTTGGTAGAATCATCATCGCACTGATTGGTTAAATTTGTTTTTTCAGTACAGCATTGTTTATTTATATGTATGTATCTTAGTAGGCCTACCTACCATTGTATTTGTTTCTCTTCTGTTTGTCTATTTATTACGTTGCACCTGCCATGTTATGTTTCTGCACCACCCTAAGATCTTCTGGCAGATAATTCTTACGGCATTAAGTCCGCCTTTGTAAAGTTTTTTGTGCTTTTAGCCTTAATGAATATATCACAAGAGTCATTCCTCTCAATAGCCTCATAAGTCCTATAACCACTCAAATCACTCAACAAAATAACAAATTAATTTTATTTACTTCATTCCTCTGATGAAGTAACTCTATGATTAATATTCGTGATTAATTCAATAACCTATCGACTATTAATATCTCTGATTTATTACATTGATAATTGTAAATCTAATGATGATTATTAATCTCTAAAATTAACAGACTGTTTGGCAGATTCTTGTAGCTAAGCTGGAAACTTGTCGTGGGCGCCATTTATATTCTTTTGACGGAAGGTTTATGGAAAGCTGTCAAATCTTCTTATGTTGGTAATACCTGACTGCAGGAATGTTTGAAAGAGTCACCGTGGCCCTGGAACCCTGGCCCCGCGTTCTTGTGCTCCGCCTTAAGCGGGAGAAGTTATTAGATGATTTTTCGCTTCAAAAGAAAATTAAAATTGTCTAAAAATAAAACTTGGTTTGTTAATGTTTTTCTGAGGAAATTGTTACACTTTAGCTATCGACTAGTTACTACTAGTTAGTTGTGCTTCCAACTATAATGTGCCATTATTCTATATCTAGCTTAAAAAGCAAAACTGAACTTAACAGACCAGCAATTATTTGAAACTTTAGTTCAACAAAAATGGATCAGTGATATCTACTGATATTGTCAAACTCATGCAATATAACCATTTTATTAAAAAAAACAGACTTCACAAAAAAAAAATTGAATTTGAGGAGTTCCCTCGATTTTGCCAAGATTCCATCATTAGATTTTAACGTGGTGGCAATGGGACCATTTGGAAAGTATACCCTTTCCAACAAAAAAAAAAACAATTAAACGGTTGGCAAGCGACGAAGTTATGCGCAAACAAACATTAAAAAAAATACAAACAGCTGAATTGAGAACTTCCTCCTTTTTTAGAAGTCGGTTAAAAATCACTATGTCCTTAGCATGCCCAGATTCAAAGTACCAGATTCATTTAAAACGATCGTTTTGTTTTTACAATGTTCGACAAAATCCTTTACAACATGTTGTTTTCACACGCGATACAATACCGTTACTCCATTTTTAAATGAGAAGCACAAAAATCAAGAGCACTCTAGCAAATTAATATAATCAATTGGCAACACTGGTGGCTAACAATGGCCGCCACGTGCACATTGTTCCAAGCGGCGGTCTCCCGCCAAAATTACAAAGGAGAAAATATGAAACGTATTGATACCACGAATTGAATAGGAAACCTTATGGAATTGAGATTGTAATCATGTTAATGCAAGTATTATTAGCTGCGGATCACTTTGTTTGAATATGTTTGGTGTTATGTTGGCAATGATATGCGGTAGTGCTGTAGATTTGTATCGTTGCAGAAAAAAAAAATAGTTTATTTTCAGCTGTTCATTCCGAATTATATGCGTACAACTATATACGTTACCTAGCAAAAAAAGGCTGCTAATCTCACTAAAATTATAGTCTTAAAATGTTTCTGCAATTTTCCTGAAGCCAGCGTTATCGAAATAACACCCACACGATCGGAGATTGATGCGACTTTGACGCTTTTTCGTATGTGTTTCCATTTCGCACTCTGTCAAGCCTAGTTTCACCATCTTGGAATCTTCATTTCGTTTGTTTCGAGATTCGAGAAACAATTTAAACAAGAAATATGTAGCCAAGATATGATTTAAAAGAGTGTCCATGGAGTTTCTTTCACGTTCTTTTCCGTACAGATCTACGATTTGGAACGTGCAATTTAGCTTCACTTTATTTTGATTGACCGACATTTTAACAATTCAAAAGTTCTTGTAATTTTACAAGCACTTTTGAATTTACTTTTGTTATTGAATTGTGTATTTGAAATAAACGTTTCTGATTTCTGATTCAACTTAGATCTCAATTTACAATTCTAACAGTCCCAAGGCTACAGATATCAATCGATCCACAAACAAGATCTCACACACAAATTACTCGAACCCCGCCTTCAAGCTTCGCTCATAAAATGCAAAAAACACGAGAGCGCCGCTCATCGCTGCACAGTGGGCCAGCTATTTGCCAACATGGGCCATTACCGTCTCCCCAGGGTCTCCGCCCCCCGGGGCTTCGCCGCAATTACCGAGACAACCGCGGTAGCAGTTTTTGTTGAAATAAGCTTAATATAGGTCCTCTGCTGTGTTATTAAATTCACATGTTTGTGAAATTGAATCGGTGGTTCTTTGTTGGTTATTAGGTGTTTTAAAGACTATAATATGTGTTTGGTAGTGGTACAAACTATTATTTGAATGGCCTTTTATGGTATCATTCTATTGTTCTTTGAGATCATTTTCTCAGTTCTTCTGGATTTCTGGTCTTGGCTATTGTGCAGCATTGCTGACCGCAGCATTGCTCAACATTAGGTAAAGTGTTGTAGTAAAACTTCAGCCTATGAAATAAAAACAAAAAACTAATAATATACAAATTAAATAATTATTGAAACAGTGGTCAAAAAGATAACTCTGTATAACTGAAAAACGTCCAGTATTGGACATAATCCTCTGCCAAGTGTCGCCAGAATGATCGGTCTTGTATCTTGCTTGTATATGTAACTGTAATTATGTACAATTAATAACATACCTACCTATGTACTACATAAATGTATGAGCTCTCTATCTTATTTGCGCTCGTTTGTGTGTTACTGCGGGGTGCCAACTGAAATCCAGTGCTGCCATTCAGCATTTGCTGGTTAGACACCTAACCAGCAAATGCTGAATGAAATAGAACCTTCTTCAATAAATGGGATATTAATATTAAAAGATTTTTCCAATTCCGACTAGTTGTACAATATCAGTACAGATAGGTAATATGTATACCTAGATTCTATACTACTATCTATTTACCTAGTGATTATTGCTTTTGTGTTTTATCTCATCATCATCATCATCATCATATCAGCCGAAAGACGTCCACTGCTGGACATAGGCCTCCCCCAAGCGTCGCCACAACGACCGGTCCTGTGCGTCACGCATCCATCGGATTCCCGCGACCCTGACCAGGTCGTCGGTCCACCTTGTTGGAGGCCTTCCAACGCTGCGTCTTCCGGTACGTGGTCGCCACTCCAGAACCTTTCGTCCCCATCGACCATCTGTTCTGCGTGCAATGTGCCCTGCCCATTGCCACTTAAGTTTGGCGACTCTTCGAGCCACGTCGGCAACCTTGGTTCTCCTGCGGATATCTTCATTTCTGATGCGATCACGCAGGGAAACTCCGAGCATAGCCCTTTCCATCGCCCTTTGGGTGACTTTGAGTCTTCTTATAAGGTGTTTTATCTATATCAAAAAATTAATGATCATTAGAAATTTTGCCAAAGTAGTACTCAATGCTTACTTTGATGACTTTTTTCATCAATAACAGAAGCATAGCAACCTTGATAAATAAAATTTCTTATCTGTAAGCCGCGCATAACATATTATTATAGATAACGCGTCAATGAATTTTGAGTACATATAGTGTTTAATATATTTACACGTGAGTTAAAATATACAATACAATATTTATAACTATATCATTCTGTAATAGGACCACTGTAGAAAAAAACTGCTACTCTAACAGACAAGATATGAAGATTGATATCTAACCTCGTTTATTCACTACGTACTGGTTGGTAATTTCTGGGCATTACAAGCCCAGAAGCTAATTATCACGTTTGTCTGGTTTCTGGGCATTAGAAGCCCAGAATCCCATAATACAATTTAGATTTAGTGAAAAACAAAGACGGCTTTTCCAAATGGTAGTTACAATACAATCTTTTGAAATATATCAGCCTGTAATAGGACCACTGTAGAAAAAAACTGCTACTCCAACAGACAAGATATGAAGATTGATATCTAACCTCTTTTATTCATTAAGTGCTGGTATTTCTGGGTATCACAAGCCCAGAAGCTAATTATCACGTTTGTCTGGTTTCTGGGCATTAGGAGCCCAGAATCCTATAATACAATTTAGATTTAGTTAAAAAGAAAGACGGCAACTCCAAAAGAAATAAACCAAATGGTGGTCACCAGTTACTGCCTTTAGTCACTTTGTTATAACTATTTCAAACTTCGATCCATTACAAATCTGTAATATCCTAGATTAACGGAGAAAATTATTATACAAAATATAATAATAATAATTTTAAATAACAATATTTTTTATTGTTCAGAAATAATGTGTTACACTAATTGATATGGCCCTAGTCTCCATACTAGGATCCCCTGTATCATTTATTATACATATTTGACGTAAACTACTATTGTATAAAGCTGGCACAAACCCAAAATAACTACTAACTACACTTTCAATGTAAAACAAAAAACTACAGTAATTTTTGAATCATCAATTTTTTTCACCCCTCATTCATCCCTCATGACCGCAGTAAGAGCAATAATCGAGCAAGTAATGACTGTATCAAGTTTCGTCCCTAGTGGCCCAACTGATTTGCTTTTACTTTTTGTCTGGTGTTTTCTGTGCTGGCAACCCCAGGGAATTGTTCTATTTTGGAGTCTATGAATTGAGAATTTTTGTGCATTTTAAGTTAACGAGTGTTTCTTCTATTTTTATAATAAAAGAGATAAGATGTTAGCAACTTCTGAATGCAGTGATAAGTTGATGGTCTCAACCTTGAAAAATAATAGATTATAATCCAAATAACAAGTTTTTAATGAAAATGTTTTTTTCATTGCAAGCTTTTATAACTACCCTGTTATAAAAGCTTGCAATGAATTACAATACCTAAATATATAAGCTGATAATAATATATTTGTTGTAGCTGTTGGTTCTCCTAATAAATAAATACTAAGCTCCTATAGCCACCTTCCGGTTTCTTCATCAGAACACTTGTATGTCATAATAATTTTGCATTGCCATCTAGTTTACACATGCATGCAAAATTTCAGCTCAATCGGTAACCGGGGAGTGGATCAAATTTAATTTGCAAGATTTGATGACAGACAAACATCAGGACAGGTGAAACTAAATAAAAGCTTGTAATAAAATTATTTTCGCCGTTACTGAAAAAATTGCCAACAGTAGGTAATCAGGTATATAACTACGTATATTATATTGTGTAACAAAAAACCTACTGTTTTCTATTACACTACAATTAAACGTTGTAGAAACCTATGTCAAAGAAAAATAAAATTGACGACAGTCACTAGGATTCACGGAGGTGCTAGGATCACACAACTTACCTTAATAAAATAAAAAATGACAGTAAAAAAAAATAAGATCTTGTTTGTATGTTTCATCAAAATAAGGAAGGAAAACCCCAATATCTAAACATAAGCATTAAATTAATTACTCATTATTATTCATTGCCGCTGAACTGAAGATAGATATCATTTTGATATTGATACTACGTTTATGCACAATCATTGTAGATAGATGTCAAAACCTAGATATTGTTTCGTACAATTAACAAAAAAGTTAAAAATAAAACAATTTTTTTAAATCATACACAGAAACTTACTTTAAAAGCAAGGTGTTCATTTTCTACACTTTAGTTTTGTTCAAAAACATTTTATGAGCATATTTTTAAATTCTTGAAGACTGAAATGGGTATATGAAAGAAGACAATGGAGAAAACTAAGCCTGTTGTTTTTTAAAAGCCTGAAATTATCCAATGATTTCTCCCACTTTAGAGTAGAATTAGAGGGCGTGTCAGAGTTTTACTGACACACCTCAGTTGCTTTTTGCATTTCATAATTTTCTCCATGGCCCTAGCAGGCATCAGCCCTGCTGACCCCCCTATGGTTTGCCCCACGTGCCGTCGTCGAATTGGGCTCGGTCTTTATAGGACGAGTGGACAATGAGCTACCCATTGCACACCGGGGCGTTGTTTTGTAGCGGCGATTAAAAATAAATCTGGTAGATTAATGCAATGCAGGTAGATTAATGCAGATCTAATCCATACTGTACATCAACGGTATAGAAATACTAGGGATATTTCTGATAGCCGGAAACAATGCCTGAGAGAGAACATAATTATAACTGTCCTTTTTTTATGGTGGGGAAAATCATCCAATGACAACCCCCGGTCTTGGGCGAAGCGGGAGATAGTGCAGACTCTTACTGACTAAAAACTCACTCCGTTCCTTCTAGCCTTCATACCGGGGCTCGAGCTACTCTTTCGAAACTAACCCTGGCCCCAGTAGGCTTCGACCCAGCTGGGCCCCAGCTGACCTTGAGCCATCTACAGTGTCTTTTAGAAATGATGATGACTGTAAAGGAGTTATTTCATGATTAGGCATTTATCGATTTTTTTGACCGTACCATGATAAAATCACACTGAGCAGTGAATTTTTAGATCCTACCGTAATTGAAACGATACATATTTTATCACTAAAACAGATAAAATCTAAACCGATTACATCTACGTATCACAAGTAGCACTATGGGAAATCGAGATATGAATCGAACGAGATAATCTCGTCTAAAAATCTTTCTTACGATATAATAAGTCAGAAACTAGAATAACAAGTTTTATCTTTGATTCAATGAAAAACCTAAATTGGTAGCTGATTAATAGATAGGATAGGAGGTTTTAGATTTTATTGGTATTTTTATTGATGTCAAGTGCACTTTGATCTTAGCCAAAAGGCCGAGAAGCGGTAAGTGCTTTGAAAATTTTATTTAGTTTGGTGCATCTTCCATTTTACCTGGTGAGAGAAATAGGCAGCTTTGTAAAGTGTTGTAAGTAATCTAATGCTGATTGTGGACTCACAAATTTATTATTTAATCATACTAATATTATAAAGGTGAACTTTTGTGATGTTTGACTTCTTAATGCTCAAACTATGATCTGATTTCATTAAAATTTGCCTCAAGGTTAGACCATGTCTTAAAATATGTAGCATATTGGATACTTTTTATCCCAGAATTATATTCCCTTGGGATGATTTTCTAATTTCATGATAGACGAAGCCGCTGATAGAAGCTAGTTTACAAAGTTCTGCTGCTTTTAAAAAGCTCAATACCTTCCCAATTAACTGTAAAATATCAATATATTATAATAACATTCTCAAATAACGAAACATTTTGCTGCAGACACATTATAAAACTTTATAAAGACGTTCCAATTTTAAAGTTACATTCAAATATGGAATGTTTAGGAACTGTCATGTTGGACAATAGAAAACGTTATGCCTTCGTCCTAATGCCCGTGTCCAATAACATTTTTTTTTTTTTTGTGATGTTTCCTAACATGGAATAAATATTTGAGGCTACCGTGGCATTTCCGTTGATGTGGATGTCAAATTAAAATATTTTTGGGTTTTGAAAAGGAAACGGTGTGATTGTTGATTGATTTTATAAATGCGTTGCAAAAGGCGTCATTAATTCGTTTGTGTGTTGCAAAATTGGTTTTCATGACTTAAGTTTTAATTTCTCAAATATCGATCGTATGAAGTAGATCAATCTTATCACAAAACTTAGTCATATTATGTTGTCATAGTTTATCAGATTCATAGATTAAATATATTTTTTTTTTATTAACTTAGCAGAGTTGTATTATCATTTTCGTGCACAATCAAATGCCTTTATTTTATCTACCATTACCATCAAACTATCAAAGAATTACGTCATAACTGAACCACCAATTTCCCCAGCGATTTCCATCGAAAACTGTCGAATACAGATACAATCTGTTCACGCAGCAACACCACAAAAAGTGCCGACAGACCCATTGTGGCTCCAACCCATCGACAAATGGTTACTGAGAAAAAACTACATGCCTGCCATTGAAATAGTTAATAGTGTGTTCCGATGCGCGAAATTTGTCACAATGGCTGCCCCTGGCGGGCAATTATCACGCCTAGTATTAATGTCTTTGTCATAACATGGTGTGGTTACGTTGCAGCTTGATGCAGGCAAGAAAAATGGTCTTTGTAAACGATTTTAGCCTATTAAGAACAGTTAAAGTTAGGATAAACGTGATTTTTCAAGTTTTTCGTGTAGAGAAAAAGTATTTTTTAAATTATGGTTAAAATAAATTCACGAAATGTGTTTTTTGCCACTTCATTGCTTAATTATGCATCGTAATTTTAATAACATTACGATGCAAATTGAACAACTAGAAATACAGCAGACGAATAACTGTGTTAAAATTAGCATAAAACACAATAGCAACGAAAACTGTCACCATTGATGAAGAAATACATTTCACTCATTATTACCAAACGACATATTAAAAAGTGTCATTTTTTTTTTCTAAATTTACGACTTTTGACCCTCAGTGCGCGCGCTTTCTCAATTTGTCACACTGACAGCCGGTGCTGCCAACTGCGCAAACAGTACGAGGGCGCGAATGTTTGTTTTCCTTCACACAATATGGATGATGTTTGCAATGTTATTATTTATGGCGTTTATTGCGCTTTGACAAATAGATTTTAGGAGATTGACACCGTATTTTTAAAGATGGCTTTTGTTATTTTATTTCTGAAAGCAGTAGTTCATATTAACACTTATTTTGCATTCACGAAAGTGATTAATGCTTTAATCTAGGTTCATTATATAGCAGTAATTAAATTAATGTCAGCCATTTGTATTAATTAAAATTCAACATGATTAAAAGTTTAATGAAAACAATTTCTACTTATTAAATACGTTTTATTCATTCTCGATGGATTGAAAAGAAGAGCAAGTTCCAAATTCATTAATAAAACTTAAACATCGAGATGATGTTCGGCTGTCTGCCGCCAAAAGTATTTTCTCCCATATTTTATGTTTCACCTTGGCAAAACCAAACTTTTTCTAGTTGCGGTACTAGCTTTTGTTAACCGCAGAAAACTTCTACGAAACCAAAAAAAAAATTCTAATTGTCAAAAAATCGTTGACGTGAAAACTCCTCAGAACCACCGACTTTAAAACTCGAAAAATCTTTAACAAAATCTACATCAAGTTATACAATTGAACACCTTTTAAGGGTTCTGCCGGCAAAACTCTAACGTTTCATTTAAGCGTAAATCCTTTGCAAAAACTTTAAAAATATCGAGCAACTTTCGTCTTTACCTCAGTAATTATAAAGTTTAAATTCCAATGCTAACTTTGCGACTACAGAATAGTATCTCTGGGTTTCGGGATAATCTTTTGTTGATAGATTATGTGGTACCAAATGTACGGACAGCGCGGTTTCTGCGAACCACTGAAAGTGACAATGTTTATTTTTTTCTTTCACTTTTACTATGCAAATGGTAACTAGTTTTTTTGGGACCCCATTGAAGATAAGGCTGTTCAAATAATGAACTGTCCTTTTCAGAAGTAAAAGCGATACCTGTACGAGAGACCAAAGCTTTTTAAACAAAATACATCAGTTTGGGTGGCTATGTTTTTAATTTGTAGTCCAGACTTCGGGTCAGCTGCAGGATTGTTTGAAAGTAATACTGTGGCCTTAGAATAGGGCATCAGAAGAAACACAGGTTTTAGTTAATAATAAATAATAATATTCCACAACTATCACACAACGTCACCTAGTCCCAAGCTAAGCAGAGCTTGTATTATGGGTACTAGACAACTGATAAACATACTTATATATTTCTAAATACATACATAATGTAGATAAATTACACCCAGACACAGAACAAATGACCATGCTCATCACACAGGCATTTGTCCTGGGTGGGAATCGAACCCACGACCTCCGGTATAGCAGTCAGGGTCACTAACCACTAGACCAACCCAAAACTCCGACGCTTCCTCTACGACACTCCACCCAGAGCAGACGTTTGTTGATTATAAATTAATAGCTTCTGCCCGCAGTTTCACCCACATAGATACATAAAATATAGCCTATGTCACTCGGGAATAAAGCAGCTTTCTAGCAGTGAAAAAAATTTAGCAATCGAACCAGTACTTTCAGAGATTACCACAAAAAAAAAACAAAATTTACCTTTTTATAATATTAATCTAGATAGAACCAGTTGCATTACATTATTAAGGATTCACGTGATATCACAGAATACCAATTACTTCCCCATGACCCTACAATACTATTATTTCACATTCCATACACATATCATACACTTTTTCATCTCAAATGTCATCACTTTGATACGGCTCGTCAATATTTTTTTCTTCTCACAAAAGCCATACACGTGATAGTCCCTCAATTTGGCAAAGGCAACTCAGGTAACAGCCAGAAAAAAAAATAAACGTGACAAAATGTCAGTAAACATGTACCTACTACACCTTTGCCAACATTAGAAAAAATATAAGAATATGATCTATGGAAAGGTACACGGTCAATGCAGATATTTTTTCGAAGCTCTCGCAGTGTATGAAATTATTTTCTTACATGTCTAGCTTTTGCTGCAGTCTCTTGTCACATTTTGATATTATTTGTTCCTAGTTAGTTTTTAGTGTAAACTCGATCTAAATAAATAAATATGTATTTTTAGACTCAACGTACTTAGTTCTATATTCAAAACAACAATGTTATGATCTATTAAAATGACTGGCGGAGTTGTAGCCGTGGGTGTTCGGAAACCCACTGCTTTCAATCTCAAGATTTTCCTTTTTTATGATCGCCAAAAAAAATAGCTAAAGTTTTTTTGCAAACCAAAGAATGAATCTTTGCTCAAACCTTTTTCAATGAGTTAAAAAAAAAACTTTTGAATTTAGAACTCCCGAATCGTGACGAATGGAACGCTCAGCGCTCATTCAAATATCAAAATTGGAAGGCGTTCCACGTGTGTTTGACTTTAATGTTTTTAGTGTTGCAATAGTGCATAAAATGTTCCATTGTCATGGGTAATTGTAAAATAAGTAGTTTGCAACAAAAAATAAATCGGCATTTCTTATAATTGAAATAGACGTGCGTAAACTGTTTATTTATAAATGTATGAGCCGTAAATAATTGCTGCATTTAAAGTTCAGTTGTGCGAGAAAATTGGAGATGTATTTGACTCTCATCATATTTCAATCTATCTTTGATAAAGCTAAAGCAAAAAAGGTGACAAGACACTTAAAAATACATTTGTTAAATGCTATTATGTCTGGATGCATCATTCAAATATCAAGACACATTAACTAACCATCCCATTACTTTGTTTCAGATACGCAACAAAAAAAAAAACAAAATGTCACCCGCCCTCAAGTAACGTAACGCAACGAACAAACAACAAAAATGTCAATACACACACGAAAGAGGTTGACGCGGTGACTAAATAAGTTTGCGTCAAAGAAAAAGAAAAAAATCAAAATGGCGTTGCTGACGAATTCGGCGTCGGCAACGGGCCCGACGGCCGGAGGCCCGACGGCCCCGCAGGCCCATTCGGCGACGCCGCTACACCACTACTTCCACTATCTAAAGCAGCCCTCTCCGCTGGCTCAGAATCCCTACGCTCATCATTCAAGCGCGCATCATATGGGGATGGGACCTGGCCCTCTTGGCGGATTAGGCCCATTTGGCTTAACACCGCACGGGTTAGAAGCTGTTGGATTTCCTCAAGGTAAGATTTTTTCTTTCTTCATTTTAACCTGTAAGTTGTCACGTCAGTTACATGGATTTGGTGTTAGTAAATTATCGACCTTCAACATTTTTGATACAGCAGTGTTTCTGTCAAATTTTAATCCTGCTTCCAGTTATGTTCCGACTACTATAAATTGACACATATTCAAAACATATGTCATATCTATGCTACAAAATTTTTAATTAAAACTATATTAGTATTGGCTAAATAGTTATCAAGTATTTTTGGTTAAATACCGGTTTGGTTAAATACTTGATAAATTTTAAAAGTCTTAAATATGGTTTTAAAATATAAAAATTTAATCACTTGTAGTAAAAGTTTCTCTTATTTTTTATTTTTTTTAATAATTTGAAACTATTAATAATGTGGTTTTTAGGTAATATATATTACGCAACTGTCTCATCTAATTTGTGTTCAAAAATGAGCTGTTGATATTAGGTTTATTAGCAAGATCAAGGTTAATATAAAAATAGAAATTTAACTTTACTGCTTCTTGCCGCTTCAAAGTAATTTAGTTTACTACTATGTACCTAAAAGTTTACAAAATTACCATGCAGCAAATTAAATTAAATAATTTGAAAATTTATATTAGTTATTTTTTAAATTCCAAATATGTATTTATTATAATTTTATGTAAATGTTAGTATAGATTTCCATATATTAGGTATTGCTATAACTTACATTAGCCGCGTGACTCTAAAACATCATAAGCCTCACTAGATTTCATATCTTCAAACATTAATAATGTTACAATATACCAAGAATTAGTAAGAAATGTATATAACCAATATTATAAAGTTACAAGTACGGGAAAAAGTCGAAAATGCGGAAGCAATGTAGTCTACAATGAACTCCAATGTGGAAAACAATTGAATTTAATCCAGAGTTTCAGGCTATAATTTATGATATCTTTTAATGATCAGATGCTCATTTATATATTACTTATTTGCTTGTTTATTGCGAATTGTGCACAATAGACTAGTTTGTTCTACATTAGTTCTAAAATATTTGGATAGTCAAAATGTTTTTTGAAAAACTAAAAAATACATATTGCATTACTGTAAAAGAAGTAAAAACAAAGGTAAGAATACCAACTAGTCAACCATCTTTTAAATTAAATGGCTAAATTGTCATCAAGACTTAAGACAAAAAAGGCACCAAAATCCATTCTAGTAATGTCATAAAATACCTAAATTTATGTTCAGTTAAACTTTGTTAACATAAAGGCGATACCTACTCCATTTGTCAAACTAATGACCGCAATTTGTAAGCTTTGACAAAACGTGTAAAATATTCTACACCATTTGCATTTTGACTTCTGATTCTTAAGTTTAATGTTTCATTTGCTGTAAGATATATGTGGCAATCTATCAACGAAAAAAATGCTTTGTATTTTGTGTTTTTTACTTATGGTAAATACTTGAATTACTTGACCTCGGTCCGATCTTAATTTCAAGAATTTTAAAGTCTACAAAACGTTCTTGTTCACTTAAGTGAAGTCTTCCATTAAACTTCGTCTTATTTTCTTCCTAACTATCTCCAAAATCTAAAACTAAATTAATTACCCCTGACACAAAACCATCGTTGCCAACCTAACGAAAATTACAAATTTTATCTATACAAACAACTAAAACAGCGTGACAGGCAAGCCCATTCGCAAAACAACAGCAGAGAAGGAACGCTGCATAATTTACGTACCAAGAAGACATCCTTGCGAAATAATCAAAACAGCCCCTCTCTCACCCCCATAAGCCGCTTATCCCCACCCCCTGTATTGCCACGCTACCCCCAAAATGTGGGAGAAACGGGAAGTCGCTTGTTAGTTCGCTTTAATTAGTAGCAAGTTTGAGTTTTGATGCTAGCAACATTTAGCGTGTTTTGTTTCTAGACCCTTTTTCTGTTGATTGTAAATTGTTTCTTTGCGGAGTTTTCTGATATGTGAATATAAACTCAGTACAGAGGTTTTCCTTTAGATTTACGTTTTCTAAGCAACCAACGTGATATTTTTGAAAAATGTACCTAGGTACTGTTTTTCACCCTTTCATCTCATAAGTTTTATAATCATGGTGTGTTTTAAGCTTTACAAATTCAGCAACAAAAATCTAACAGATCGCAAGTTATTGTGATTCGAATTTTGGATCTTAATTATACATACGTAATTATGTATGGGCTCGCTACAATCGAAAAGAAAGAAACGTACTTAGCTAATATTTCTCTTAAAGCATATTTTTGAAACTTACTTCATAAAAAGATTCCAAATTACTAAAACAAAAATTCAACGAATAAAAAAACTGACCAATCACAACAGAGATTAAAATTAAAAAAAAAAAAGAAAATGGAACGACGACATTTTTAATTCAAAAGGGAGGCATCTCAGAATCCGGATTAACCTCCCTTCATTTCTTAGAAGTAACGTTTTGATACTGGCATTCGAGGAGGTTGTACAAAGAAATATTGTAAAAAATATAATGATATGGAATTGTTTTTACGTGAAATATCCTTATTTATGTTCCTGATAGAATATTAATTAATTACCTACTCGGAATTTATTTTTATATAGATTTTTGAAGAAAATAAGTTGAGATTATAGTGGAGTACCTCAGGAATTTATTGTTGGTCCTCTCCTGTTGCTATATGTATTTTGTTTGTAATTAGTCCTTGTAGGATATTTAGTAAAATTATGTATATTATATATTGATTATTTACTCTTTCCTTTATATATTGATTATTT
The DNA here is from genome assembly GCA_949319445.1 of Mythimna lalbum. Classification (NCBI taxonomy): domain Eukaryota; kingdom Metazoa; phylum Arthropoda; class Insecta; order Lepidoptera; family Noctuidae; genus Mythimna; species Mythimna lalbum. Next base: position 4,565,031 of record OX439370.1, read on the forward strand.
AATCCCGAGAAAAAAAGAGAAATATAACTGAAATGCTGAATAAAAAATAGTAGCCATATTTGTGCAATAGATTATTTCATATCAATATGATGTCAAAATTGACGGATTAACTTAGCTATTAATAAAAAGGAACAGATAATTCTTCTTTGAGATTTTTTATGAACTGTCATAAAAAGTATTTTCTCTTGAAATAACTCAAGTAAAATAAGTAAAAGGTAAAATAGTAAATTTTTTTAAAGTACGCCAACCAAGTACACTAAGGTAGTGCTGATTTATAAAAAATGGGTTCTTAATCCCAAAAAGGGTTGTTCCAGGAAATATTCGGCGATATTTTTAGCGTGTGGGTTTCAGGTAGTATTTGAGTCTTCTTTTCTTAAAAAACTATATTTTTTATGTACACTGGAATTATATTGTGAGTGACATTGATGGTTAAATCTTTTTACGTAACTTTGCTAGTACATAATGTTACTAAAAGACAAACTATTTTTTAAAAGAATAGAAGGATTTTTTATCAAGTATGTAGCTCGCCTTTAACCACTGTCTCATTTGATGATAACGATGGAGCACGCTTGTCTAGAAATAACGTATTCACTATTGACTTAAAGACCCTGAGAGAAGGTTGTAGCTTTCAGGAAACACAGACTCCGGCCGTGAATTCCACTCCTAAGTTGTACGCATATAGATGTATTCCCAAAACATTTTATACGTATGGGTGGGATATCAATCATATACCTTGTAAGTTTAATTCTGAGTAGATATAAAGAATTATCTTTCATTACACTACTTTTGTCTCTTGTTCCTCACAATTTTTCAAACACATTTTACTTATAAAATCAGTTTCTAAAGACACACTTTTCAAGCAGTAAATGCTTGAAAAGTGTGTGATGATTGTTTTGTTGCTGTTAAGATACTTACCATTTCGTATTTTACCCTCCATATTATGTATTTTACAATCATTTCCTTTTGTTTTTTATTATGTATTGGCTCGCGTTTGACCTCTATATCACCGATGGTAAACAATGATGTGGTCAACGATGGAACACGCTTACTGTAACCGTAACCTGTTCAATCTTGATTTAAAGACTTTTAAGTAGTAGCTATCAGGAAACACGGACTTCAGGAGGGTCAATAACAAGTCCTATATATTTTATTTTTTGATCGGACCTATACCTTAAATCTAGCTATCGGCGGCAGTTTTGACTTTGGTTAATGCTCTGTAGCGTGATGTTTTACTTATATGTATAGCCAACATATTTCTAATAAAGTAAGCTCAGATTAGCTAGTTTAAACAAACAAAAAAAATGCTTTATTATATTTGTAAGTAAGTCGTATAGATAATTTAAGAGTCAATATGTATTTTGAAAAAAAAAACAAAAAAATCTGTAAACATTGTTAACGACTCGCGACCTATTAAATGCAATATAGGTTTAATTCTCCAATAAAATTAATCCGAATTCTAATTTTAATCCGTATTTTTATCTCTTTCACTCACTCGTGGATCGATGAATTGTTGTCCCTTTCTTGCAATAGATGCGTTCAGCGTAACGATGGCAGCTGGGCGTTCGTTTTTTGAATTCTTTTTTTCATTGTATCGGTTTTTTATTGGCATCCCTTAGAATTTTATGGCCAGTTGCTTTTTTAATCTTTTAGCGGGCATAATTAATTTGTTTTTTTTTTTCTTTTCTTTCTTTTCCCTGTTATAGTAATCGGGACTTCGGAAGCCGGAAGTACGTGAATGCTTATTGTTAAACTGTTGATTTTTATCTATTTATTGAATACATTTATTTATTTAGGTGTCTAATAGTAAGTATAACCTACTCGATGCCTTGCGTTTAGTCGTTGAGTGCTGCAACTTTGAAAATATTGTGAACTAGCTGCTCCCAGCGGCTTCGCCCGCGTAATAGCAGAAAATTATCCCAAGGGAACATACTTCGGGGATAAAAAGTATCCTGTGTCCCAGGACATGGTCTATCCGTGTACCAAGTTTCATCAAAATTGGTTTTGCCATTTAGGCGTGAAGACGTAACAAACAAACAAACTCACTTTCGCTTTTATTATATTAAATAAGGATTAGTTCTTTCTATAACTTTGTAAAGTCACCGAAAAATTGCAGACTCCGTATGATTGTAATAAATCTTTACTAGATTATAATTTCTCGATATATTAGAAAAAAAAATCGTTTTGTATACATATAAATCACATCCAAATTCAATAGTTTCCAAGATAATGTGTTTTATTTAGAAAAAATAGTTTACAATTTCTTGAGTTGGATTGTTGGATATTACATGTCTTCGAGTTTTAAGACATGCCGGTTTCCTCACGATGTTGTCTTTCACCGTTTTGAGAGCAGTGGTGATGAAATAAATTACTTGCACAAAGTAATATTGAACCTACAACTCGTAAGTCGGGATCGTTACCACTGGGCCACCAATTTTTATTTATGACTAAACCTATTATTTATTCTAGATTTTCCTTGAGGAAATTATATCTAATCAACAAAAATGCGTATTGAAAATACCTAATCGGTTTCATAGTTGTCAATGGAACAATTTTTTTGTTTATCTGATTGCTACGATCACAAACTTTTGAATCGTAGATAGGAACTAGCTGTCCCGGCGAAATTAGTACCGCCTGAAATTCAATTAATAATAATATTCCACAACTATCACACAACGCCATCTAATCCCAAGCTAAGAAGAGCTTGTGTTATGGGTACTAGACAACTGATAAACATACTTATATATTTCTAAATACATACATAATATAGATAAATTACACCCAGACACAGAACAAATGATCATGCTCATCACATAAACATTTGTCCTGGGTGGGAATCGAGCCCACGACCTCTGGCATAGCAGTCAGGGCCACTAACCACTAGACCAATAGACAGTCGAATCTAGTATATCTGTGGATATAGTCAACCTATTGCGATGAAACAAAGCCTAAGTAATATATACACACTATTTTAATGTATAACAGTTATCTACATCGATTTCGTACATTTTACATGATGCGCGCACAACTAAACATTTCTACAGACTTATATGTACATACATACCTATCGGTTGAAATCTATACACTTCTAGCTTTATACAGTACTAGCGGCCCGTCCTGGCTTCGCACGGGCAATAAACATAGCCTTACTCAGGGTGAATGTAGCTTTCCAAAGGTGTAAGAGTTTTTGAAATCGGCACAGTAGTTTTTGAGTTTATTCATTACAAACATACCACAAACATTCAAATGTTTCCCTCTTTATAATATTAGTGTAGATTACTGGTAACTCGACGTATTCCTAAATAACCCATCCAACTCTAAGTGTTCCTTCCGTTGCTCTTTACGTACCAGGGCCAAGTTAATCCGTCCGGTAACTGTCCGGACCAAGCCCAAGACGTCGACGGCGCGCACTGTTCCCGCGCGCCTCAAGGAGTTGTCAGCAACAGAAGGGGCCCAGCTGGGTCGAAGCCTACTGGGGCCAGCGTTGACACAAAGGGCGCTCGAGCCCCGGTATTAAGGCTAGAAGGGACGGGGTGGGTTTTTAGTCAGTAAGAGTCTGACACTATCTCCCGCTCCATCCAAGAACGGGGTCATTGGATGATTTTTGCCCACCAAAGGATCAAAGTAATTCTTTCGAACAAAAACTTGGAATCTAACAGGTTACATAATTCCGTATTTGCCTGTTTACAGGAAAAATATGTTCTCCCAAAGGAGATATCGACCTCATAAGACACGACACTCAAACAAAGCATTACGTAGACACATTGTAGCTATGGACGGATTATACTAGTGAGGCTTCTATAATCAATACGTACTCACTGGGTAGCCCATGTTGAAGACTGGCTTCTAGTATTGAACTATGATCAGTTAAAGAAACCTTTTTTTAGGGTTCCTTACCTTACCTTTCGTTGTGCAAAAATCATCCAATGACAACCCCCGCTCTTGGGTGGAGCGTGAGATAGTGTCAGACTCTTACTGACTAAAAACCCACCCCGTTCCTTCTAGCCTTCATACCGGGGCTCGAGTTCATTCGGATAACCCTGGCCCTAGTAGGCTTCGACCCAGCTGGGCCCCTCCTGCTGCTGACAAGTCGGCTCGATCCGGACAGTTACCGGACGGTCGGAAAGCAAGCTACCCATAAGCGTTTCGTCCCTCCTTTTCACATGACCATACCAAGACAAACGATTCCCTTTCAAATTTTCAGTCACTGGCGCCACTTTCAAACTACCTCTAACATACTCATTTCTTACTTTATCCATTCTCGTCACACCACACATCCAGATTGAAAGATCATGTATCTGAGTTAAATAAATAATAATAATAATTAATAATAGGTATCTCAAGAGGCTCTAATTAGGCGGCTGGGCTGGATCTTCTCAGAAACAAAAATCAGAAAGCGACACTTTTGGACTCTGTATAGCTAAGCGGTTCCATTCTTTGAAGCACTGATCGCCGGTAGCTTGGACCCTGTTCCCGATACGGGTAGAATACATTTTTTAAAATATATATTGAAAAATTTATTTATTATCATTAAACCCCAAGCGAACGGCGCCGGCGTTCGCACTTTCGTGGTTTTTCTATTGTCTCTAATTGACGGTAAGGAAACATCGGTACACGGTCCAGACGGTGCAATAGGCTAGTTGCCGTAAAAATGTAATTAGTCCGTCTTTTAGATTATAAAAAAATATTGGACACGTATTTTTTCTTCTTTCGATTAAACAAAAAATAACAAAGATATAGCCCATTAAATTTACGTGTAACTTCCGTGCTGCATGCATTTTTTCGCACAGGGTGACGTCGTACGTATTTTTAATGGGCTATATCTTTGTTATTTTTTGTTTAATCGAAAGAAGAAAAAATACGTGTCCAATATTTTTTTATAATCTAAAATACGGACCAAATAAAATGTAGGTAGTTATTTTGATCCTGGAAACTACCCTATTGCGGAAAACGTTGCTGATGTCATTTAGGCAAGCCAGCTTTTTCTAAAGGTGAGTATTAACTACAACATTGACTTGTAACAGAACAACGAGCCGCTCTATGATATGTTCTACTGTATCATCCTTTTACGAACGAAACGTCGAGCACGCTCGCCTCTTTGTTACAAACCAACAAATATATTGGTGTAACATTTCGTCGTGCCACGAGTGCGGGCGATGCGCGGTTGCGGGGTGACATTAAAAAAAAAAATGAACGCAAGATACAACAAAATGTTGGTAAATGCACACTCGCTGTGAGCATTTACCCGTAACATAACGAGCGAGAATTTGCAGGAACGTTACATTACATGGAAATACTTAGGAAACTGTGCTTTTGTCTGTATTGTACCATTCGTAAGAATGTTACATTACACAGAAATGCTCCTTCAGTTGCCCTTTGCAGGGCCGTGATAACTTTTTCTAATAAACCTGCAGCCCTGGCTTGTAACGCTACACCTCCCAATCGATGTGGAGGCCATTGTGTCATGCAGGAAGCCTCACAAAAATTAAGGCGATTGCTCGAGAACCGACACTTTTGGCCGCTTTTAAACGATTAAGTTTGTTTGGTTTTTAGATTGTTAAATGCTTAGCTAGTTGTGTTTATCGTCATGTCTTTTACTTAAGCAGTTAATGCTTTGTTAAGGCCTTATCTAAGCCCGGTTTTTAAATTAAGAGGGCCCTTTTCCATTCGGCTGTCGTCAACGTCGCGCATGGTTTAAAAGCTTGTTACTTCATCTTATGCAATCCAATGCGATGATTGATGAAGAAGCAATGCGAAAAAAGAGAGATAATGTCTGAAAACTCTGTTGGTTTTAGGTTATTCCGTGATTTACTCGAATATTTCATTAAACTTGTTCCAGGAAGATTAATGTTTTTTTTTTTAAACCCTCAAAAGTTTTCGTGCAAAATTTTCGTCATACAGAATCTCAATTAAATGTGCAAGATTTCTATAGATGTACATTGCAGTACCTATATGAGTAGACTAAACAGGACCAAACATCACGTAAAATAGCAAATTTTCAGAGACTAGTACTGGATTAGTTTTACACAAATTTATGTTTTGATTACTTACATAATATCCAAAAGATATCAATGTAGCCAAATTATCTTGAGAAAGATGCGTAATATCATCATAATCACGTAAGAGCGACCAACTAATTTGAATTTGAGAAATAGTCAAACTTCTTCATTTTTTGACAAGTTCTGATTCAGAAAACAGCTGTAGGCCCCGTCAGTCTTTCTGACATGTCTTTGAGACGCGTGTGGAACACAACGCACCGACGATCTGAGTCTGGTCCTTACTGGAAGATGAACTTCCTATTGCTCACCGTTCGCAAGCTTACTACGGCTACGGCGAATAGCAATTACACTGTAACTTTCATCAACTCTAAGTCATACATAACAAAGTCCATAGTCAAGTTCAAAAAATTAATAACTAAATGCACTGAAAAATCACCTTAAAATATACATGGCTAAAGTTGAAATTTGACTAAATGGTGATAGTGGCTTAGTAACTTCTGCCAACGACTTCACTCGAGTGAAACTAAAAAAAATATACTATTATTATTTATATTATACTATTATAATATATATATATTATTCTGTTGTCTACTGTAAGATAAAACGTATATGTAAAGCTTATCCGTGTACCAAGTTTCATCTAAATCCGTTCAGTTTTTTGAGCCTGAAGGAGTACTTAACCCTTCAGATACCGTCAATTAGAGACACAATAGTAAGACAATAGATGCGCGGCCACCGGTGGTCGCTTGGGGATTCATGAATTAATAACATACATATTGGCCTTTAGAACTGTAACCAAAACTACTGCCAATTAGTTTAAAATACTTCTGGTTACGGTAAACCTCATAATGTTATTAATAGAACGGTAGACAAGGATCTAGTGTGACTAATCTGAACCGGGGCCGGATACAAATGCGTCATCCGAGGACTGGTTCCTGGTACTACGCGTTAGAACAACCGACCTAGTGTTTAATATAAGCCATATTGAAATGTAATATGTAGTTGTTATATGTTTGAAGGAAAGAACGTAAAAGACTAAAAGATGTTTTATTTGTAAATATGCATGCATTTTTTTTTATTTACCAATTTCTTTCATATTTGCTTGACAAGAAATGATTTATCTAGCCAAACAAATTTATAACTTTTTTAGAAAGAACATTTAAAATATCTTCATCAACAACAAAGTTATAATGCTTCAATAAGAAAGAGAGTCTAACGTGAACTATGACGTCAAAGTCCATCACGACCATACGACCGTAACAGAAGGGGTTTATTAGTACATCTATTCTTGTATTCGCCTTTTCTCACTCTTTTATTGCACCTACCACTACTTCTTCCCTGCATCACCCAAAGGTTGACTGGAAGAGAATGCTCTGTAGTCATGGGTGCATAAAGTGTCAAATAAATATATAGAAAATGGTGTTTGACGAGAGAGACAGACAGATGTTCTATCTCGTTTCCTTTTTTATTTACTTTGATATTATTTACACTAATTCTATTTGTGTATATTTATTGATGATCTGTACAACACAAATATTTGCCGAATGCAGCTCTCTCTCATATTTGAGTAATATAAACAAAATATAGTTTTCAAACAAAATAACAAAAATACAGAGATATATTTAATTTTTTTTAAATGTTACCTATTAAACTGAAAAATTTACATATTAAATTGAGTAAGTGAAAAAAAGGAATCGTAATATATAATTAATGTAATGGTGTACAAGTAAATTGTAAATAAATAAATAATTAGGCCTCCTCGAGTCGTATTCCTCATTACTGAGGGTCGTGAAGTTCCCACTGGATTAGCTTCTTATTGATGATATCTCGCCATCTGTGACGGACATAATTAGGCACCAAATAAATAAAGAAAATATAGAAATTAAAGATTAAGTTCAGATACTTATAAATCGGACATTATAAATCCAAAATCTTCAACCATTTCACCAGCACACTCTCACATAGCACTCGAGACGACCCTAGTACCTACAGACGACGAAAAAATCCAAAAAGATGATCATTTGGGAGTCTTTAACAAAACGAAGGTGCGACTGAAGAGGTCCTTCACACGAGCTTCGAGGTCGCAGTGGTGTCGCCAAGAAAGACCTGTTAAATTAACCATCATATTTTATATGACCCAACTTATTTTGAGATCTCTATTGAGCTGTTGACACCACTTACTCGGCTGGAGATTGTGGTGATTAATTTGTAAGGTTGTTTGGTATTTTTTTGGTGAAAACCTGTATAAAATCAAATATAGGTAGGTCTACCAACAGAAACTTTATGGAATCGAAACTCCTATCTGTAATACATATTATTTTATTAGTACCAGATCAGATATCATAACCAAAACAGATAGAAAAATTCGGCAACTTCATATCTTACTTAGTCAAGCGTCAGTCAACGAGTTAGCTTGACATCCGATATATTGGCGCCAAATATCATATTTTTTCTTACGATATTTATTTCTGATTATCACTCGGTGATAAGTTGATTAATTACTGTCCATTAGAAATGTTGAAATGTTTACGCTTTTGAATTATTCATAATTAATTGAGTATTAACTTTTTAAGAACTTTGCGAGATAAGTATCGACGTAAGTTATACGTTAAATTTTTAAAGTCTCTCCCTAATCGGGTTTGGAAAGAATACCTAATATAAAACTTCTCTATTTTTTATTAGAAAACCTACCTACTATAATTCCTTAACGCAGCTACCGGTATGTCATGTTCTCAAGCATTATTCAGAATGAAACATAAAACATTGATATTTTCGTCTTAATAAGCACATTTCAATACAAAATAGGTAATCTAGAATTTACATATTGCTATAAAAATTTTACTGCCCTCCTACCGGAATGAATAAAAAATATTGTCACACCAAAATGGTACTTGGTCACATACGAGGAGCTCCAATTACGGACTAAGAGTAATAAATTATATTAAATTTATCATTTATGAATTCCGATGCGGCGAGCGGCTACCGGCGGCGGCCCTTTGACGCGCCGCCATCTTGCCGCGGCCATATTTGTTTTATTTTTTTTAGGATTCCGTTAAATATTAACGGCTAAACATTTATTTTACGATTAATAAAAGCGAGCAATCGATTAGGTTCAGTTTATAGTGGTGTAGTTTCTAAAATTATTTTCTATGGGGTTTAGTGTGATCGTTTAATCTTAAAGGGCAATTAATTCATGAATACCCAAGCGACACCCGGTGGCCGCGCATCTATTGTCTTACTATTGTGTCTCTAATTGACGGTATCTGAAGGGTTAAGATCAAAGGCCTAACCATGACATTTTGTAATTCAGGTTTGCGAGGCAGAAACAGCTGGAGCTATACACCCTATATAGGGTTATTTGTAAAACACTAACAACCTTGTATTACTAATATCATAAACAACAACTTTTGTTAAAAGACTTTTTACAAAACATAATACATTTACCAAAAATAAATCTTCAACATTTCGTTGTTCCTATCTAACACATTTCAGCTCTTTATTTCGCTACAGATACCAACGTCAGTATGATGCGACGCAAGCATAGTATCCCCGAAACCTACCAGCCAATCCCCACTCGCTTTCGCTATTGTACTATCGCTTGCTTCGCATGGACTTCGTAATATTTAGAACGATTAATTTAAATATTTTAATTTTTGTATGAAACAATGATGAACCATAATATGATAAATTAAAAGTCATAGACACAAAGATTGTTGTTTATGATGTTCTTAACTAACACTTAAGAAATTTGCTAGTGTTTTACAAATAACCGCGTATAGCTCCATCCCTGTAACAGTTCAATTTAGGTTGTAAAATTTATCGCGTTAAGAGCAATAAGAGCTCTTTGGCTTCTAGTAGATTATCATTATCTCATGATCGACGACCCGACTTCGCCTACAGCTTTTCTTTCGCCAATCCCAACGTTCCTGTATCTCATTCAAGCTCCATCATTACCACAAATTATACAGTAGTAAAAAAGTTATAAAATCATGCCGTTTTGACGCATATTTTTCACAAAGTAACACTATAATTTGTTAGTACTAACGCGCCTTGTTCCGTCATTTATAACGTTTTTCTTTCCTTGCGTTTATTTCCACAGCTACTTGTTTTTTGGTGGGTAAAATCATCTAAATGACATCCCCCGCCCTTGGGCGGAGTGGGAGGTAGTGTCAGGCTCTTACAGACTAAAAAACCCACGCCGTTCCTTCTTGCCTTTCATACCGGAGCTGAGCTACCTTTTGGAGCTAACCCTGGCCCCAGTAGGCTTCCTCAGCTACTTCAAACTAAGGAGTGAACAGTAACTTTGAATATATTTTATATTAATCGCTTAAGTACCTACTCGAGTTTACTAATTCTATTAACAAAATAAATTGTCAGTGTTATAATATAATGTTCTCACTGCTGAGACTCAGGGGCCAATGAGGATTGTTGATTATCCCATTAAAACTAAAGCAGGTTTTTTTAGGAAGGCAGCAGGCATCACTACATATTATAAAACAAAGTCGCTTTTTCTGTCCCTATATCCCTATGTACGCTTAAATCTTTAATTCATGAATCCCCAAGCGACACCCGGTGGCCGCGCATCTATTGTCTTACTATTGTGTCTCTAATTGACGGTATCTGAAGGGTTAAAACTACGCAACGGATTTTGATACGGTTTTTTTAATAGATAGAGTGATTCAAGAGGAAGGTTTATATGTATATTAACATTCATGGAGAAATACTCGAGCGACGCCGGGGCGGGTGGCTAGTTAAATATAAAATGAACAAACTAAGTTACACCACCATTCACTTAAAACGTTTTAATTTAACTTAAAATACATCTTTGTTTTTCCTTTTTGCTTAGGGATCTTTAAGTTAAGAAGTAAATAGGTGACTTCTAGGCGTTCCATCATCGACCACATCACGAAAGATAGTAGTTAAGCACGAACCTATCAACAATAAAAAAAAACTATCCAACATTATCACTACTAATAGTACTAATATTTATAAATAACAAAAATACTGTTTTAAATAAAAATACATAACTGAGACTACACTTCCTTAAAGCCGCAAGCAACCTACGGAACCCATCCCAAAAGGCTCCTACATAAATCTAACCTTTTTGCTTTTTTAAAAAAAGAATCTTAATGCAACGCTCCTGTCAACGTCATTTACTATCAGTCAGCTGTCATTTTAGTAAAATGACATGTAAAAAATTTGCTACCTCACTCAGATAGCGCAAGACTAAAGATAACTTTGTAAGCAAACCCGCGGTTAAGTTTTAACTGACTACCGGAGATTAAAAAGTAGCTGTTAATTTTATAGTTATTGATTCATTCGATTAATTGATGCGAGGGATAATTGTATGATTGAAAAGATTAAGTGATGACTGATTAGTAAATGTAAAAGGAAATAAATGTTTTCATAGTTTGCTAGTTAAGCTAGGTTGTCAGATTATTTTTTTTATTTTTTGAGGTTAGTCAGTAGCTCTCATACTGCAAGACAAACGATATTTTTTTTAAGCTTATTAAACAAAGATTCAAAGCATTTTATTACTTTTGAAATGTCAGTCAGTCAGAAAAATGATGTTAATTGCACATTCCATAGCGTAGATTTCAATGGGGAAGAACGTGCAAGAAACTCTATGGACACTCTTTTCAGACATGATATCTAAACTAATATTTTATAGAGAAAAGATTTATTTTTTTGTTTGTATATACTTTAAAAGAGACTTTGAGTTTGTTTCGGTGTGTCTTCTCAAGGTAGTCAGCTAGGAAACACCGGCCACATCTAGTTCAAACTGATGAAAAAAAATTTACGTGTAAAAGTGATATTTTTAAACCCATTTGCAAAATAAATATCATTTATCATTTACGATTTATATCAAAAACTACTGGACCGATTTACAAAATTCTTTCGCCAATCTTTTGGGCACATTACCTGTCGACAGTGATGTGGAAGAGTTTTTTGACGCCATTTTTAGTTTGATTTCAGTTAGTTGTAATTATCGTAGGGTTTATTTTTTATTTTACTGTAATTATAGTTATTTAGATGTTTATAATTAGAATTGAAGAAAACTTAATTTAATGAAATAAAAATATCAAATTATAAAGAAAAAACTAGGCTCGATGCATGAGACATTCGCTCGATTTCAAAGAATCACCATAAACTCTTGCTCATCAAATTGACATAGAATGTTTGGAAAATTTTATTTACCATGTAAAAATAGAAAACCAGATCCCGTTGATAAACATCAAAAAACAATCCGCAGTGTATTCAATAGCAAAAATCTTTTATGCGTGGAAAGAAAAACACAAATGAGACCGTGCGAAAATCGACACTCGGATTTTCACGGTCGGCTCTCTGGGGCCCCGTCGCGTTGGAGGGTTAATTCATTTGTCGCAGCGACAACTTGAGGGTTGAGTCCGCCTGATTTCACACACCATTGTCTCGTATTTTGCATAATTTATTAAGAAAACGCTTGTTGTGTTTCTGTTTAGACGATTTTTTTTATGTTTTTTTTGTTACTTTTTGATAATCGTTCTTTCTGAAAAAATGCTTCGCCATATATAGTTGATTTTTTTAATGGGGTATATGCATGCAATTAGATATTAACCGGCTTAAATACTTTTTTAAAGAGACCATTGTTCTTAACACCTTGCATATTTTGCAGTATTAAAAACTTCAATTATTAGGTACTGCCAGCAAACTCATGGTTTACAAATAAAATATCTTTTATCTTTTAGTCCGTTATGATTTCTTTTAAGTACATAGCTAATGATAATGAGTGAGAGCAGTGGTGGCCGAGTGGTAATGGCCCCGACTTACGAGTCGAGGTTGCGGGCACCACTGCTCTCAAAACGGTGAAGGCATCGCCGCCACCGATCACCCCCACAGCCCCAGCAGACTTCGGTCTTGCTGGGACCCAATAGTTTTGCTGACAACTCTTTGAAGTGCGCGTGGAACGCTATGTGCTGTCGACAACTCAGGCTCGACGTTTACCGGACAGCTTTTTTTCTATTTGATATAAACTAGTGCTTGACGGCGATCTCACCTGATTTGAAGCAGAGATGCAATCGTTGATAGTGAGTCGCACTAGTTTATTTAGAGCCTATTCACTCTAGTCTTGAAGACACCTAAATTATAATTGGACGGGAAGATCGCTGCGGGCAAATATTCTTTGATTAAATATTGCTGAAGCTATATGACTTGTCAACTAGATACATTATTGTAGGCATTAGCCGCAAAAAAATGCAACGATGTTTCTTTAATAGAACGAGGATTACAAAATATTAACTTTACGGTCATTCTGGTTATCAAATCACTAATAAGATATCCTTTACATTTCATAGTAGGCGGCAATAAAAAAAACTAATATCTGGGGGTCTACTCGCTTTCTCCGAAACGAAACTTTCGTAAACGAAAGATATTCATTTGACGTTAAAATTGCAAACAATACTCTGTCATAATTATATATTTTTTTCGAAACATAACTAATTAGTGTAGGTTTAGAGATTCGGCACGTCAAACAATTTTCGTTCGTGCGAAATTTCGGGAATGAAATGAACTGTGGTAGGAAACACGCGAAATTTCAATCGAAACTTCGTTTTTCGGAGAAAGCGAGTAGACCCCCAGGTAGAATCTGACACTATCTCCCGCTCCGCCCAAGGGCGGGGTATGTCATTTGGATGACTTTCATCCACCGAAAAAAAAATCAGGTACAAAGAATAGAAAAAGGTCAATGCATTATAAGGCAAATTTATCTAGCGCCTACTATAGCTGTTTCATTTAATCCACAGTGCAAAACGAGTGCTGTTAGAATAAAACAAGAGAAAACCTTTCAGTGAAATTGATTGACCTTCAGAAGTTATTAATTTTAAAGTTACTTATAGAATTTATTCTTTCTTCCGTTATTAATTCTCACTTTTCTTTGGTAATTAAGTAATAAGTTGTACAGCCGACTGCAACAACTTTTGCAGCCCTCTTTACATTATGATGAAATAAATTGAATTCATAGGCCTCCCCCAAGCGTCGCCACAACGACCGGTCCTGTGCGTCACGCATCCATCGGATTCCCGCGACCCTGACCAGGTCGTCGGTCTACCTTGTTGTTGTTGTCGGTCGTGCTTGGGGGAGGCCTATGTCCAGCAGTGGACGTCTTTCGGCTGATATGATGATGATAATGATGAAATTGAATACATGGTCATCTAATATATAGGTATAATCACTAAATATGTTCCTTCAGTGCGTTCCAGAGCCCAAAGCCCAGGCAAGCCATAACGGGTTCCATTAATTAGATATACTGATATCTCTGCCTGTCTCTTATCGGACGGTGGGCTATTCATTGGTCACCGTCCGAAAGCTCGCACCTACACTGGTCAAGATCTACAAACTTACGTTAACAGTTGATACAGTTCTCTTACATTAAATAAGGTAACAACACTTAACACTCTCCAACACAAACCGTCTCCCACCATTCCCTTAAAGAAAACAAAATCGACAAACTCTCATTATTATTCAATTAAACATTCAGTTTGTTTGTAGGGGCCACTGTGTGAAAGTTAACACTCGCGCTGTTTATTTACGCCCTGGGCCTTAAAGACCCGCCCGCCGGCACGCGCAGGGTTCACTCTGGTCACAGAATAAAAAAATAACAAGATGACTTTTAGCTGTCAATATTTTGGCGAAAAAGGCAATAGATTGACTTTTACATATTTTATGCCTGTATCCCATACACAATTAACTCATTGAATTCCTGGGCAGTAAGTTCCCTCTTTGAGGCGTGACTGGAAAGATCTCACAGCGTCCTCACCTTCCGCATGACGCAGGTTCTCACCGGACATGGCACGTTCGGGAGGTTCCTGCACCGGATTCGAGCGGAAGTGACGCCCGGGTGTCGCCACTGTGCAGAAAGCCCGGAGGAAACGGTGGAGCACACAGTAGAGGTGTGCCCCGCTTGGGCAGAGCATCGCCGAGCCTTCGTGAGGGCGATTGGTGGTGGAGTGGCAGACGGTCGCCTCCTTCTGCGAAGCAGTAATCCTAGCAAAGGAGGAGGCCGACCGCTTCAGACAATGGCGGCACTCACAGCGCCCCGGCCACTGCCAGGATTCCGATCCCAATTTCCATCGTAGGCGCGGGCTTGCGGACGGCGAGCATTGGGTAGCTCGCTATCCGACCGTCCGGTAACTGTCCAGACCGAGCCCTAGTCGTAGACGGCGCGCACTGTTCACTGTTCGAGCTGTCAGCAACAGCAGGGGCCCACCCGGGTCGAAGCCTACTGGGGCCAGGCTAAAAGGCGAGCTATCCGAAAGGGAAGCTCGGTCCCGGTACGAAAGGCACGATAGAACGGGGTGGGCTTTAAGTCAGTATGTGTCTGACACTATCTCACGCTGCGCCCAAGAGCGGAGATTGTCATTGGACTGGGTGTAAGTATACGGATAAATATATGGTATACCTATAATTACGTAAATTCAGCATCATTGGCACTTCCCACTCACACACTTCCTCGTCTCGTATAGATGTCCTACGTATATATCCGTAGCTGGCGTCCTGTATAGAAACTATATACGGATATATCCGTAGTCGGCCTCCATTATGTGAAACTTAAGTTTGTGCAACAGTTCTGGTGGTTCATAAGATCGTTTCCACTCTCAAAACTTATTATATCAGCTTGTGACTCAAAAAATCCCTCGTCTATGCTTCAAGGCCCCTAATTGGCAAACGATACATTTCCACTCTGGGGTTGTTTTGTACCCCAAGTGCTCCGCACGCCGCTAATTGTAAAGTCAACACTCTGTTTGCTCAGGAAACTGTTTTTAGTGATTGTTTGTGTTTTTTGGCAAGTGCATCACGCCCGGGGTGCAAACGACCCCAGGGTACGAGCGAGGGTGTGAAGAGGAAGCTGCGATATTTTTTTAAGTTGCGCTTCAAATGTGTTTGGGCTGATTATGCGGAAAGCATTTTGGAGTTGCCTAAATTCTCGCCGTGGAAATACACTTTTCCATTGTATCTGTTTTGTACAATTTGGTAGGGACTGTTACGCTTAAAAAATACTGGGTACGAATTAAAAACCTTTTTTTGAGGTGGGATGTCAACAAATGATTCATCCTGCTCTAGGGTGGGGTGAGAGGGCGAGTCAGTTTTTTTTTTAAATTGATATAAACTAATGCTTGACTGCGATCCCACCTGATGGGAAGCAGTGATGCAATCGTTGATGGTGAGGCGCACTAGTTTATTAAGAGCCTATTCACTCTTGCCTTGATAATTGACTAAAACCCACTTGTGTCCTTTAGTTGCTCATATTGTTCTAGGATCACAGTCAGTCTTTCAAACGTTCTTACAGCCCTGGCTTCATAGCGATACTTTTATTTTTACCAAACCTTAAGATTTTTCCATTTGGTACGAAACGAAAAATCGTAGTATTTAATACTAAGGTACAATTTAGTCAAAAACCAATGAAAATTTAACAGTTTATTCTCTTACCCTAACGCTTATTTTAAAAGTTTCTAACCTACCCTCTTTACAACTAATTTAATTCGTAACTACCCTCTTTAAACAAGAAGATAATATATATTTTTCCTTCATCCCCAGATCAGTATGAAAAACCCTGGAGTTGGAGTAAGTTCATCACATTCTTATGATTTTCTTTAATTCAGACAATTTTATTATTCTCTGATAAATATTCATTTTTCATCAGATTTAATTCCCTTAAAATATTTTTTTTTCTTAATAGCATAAGCATAGCTTAATCAGCCTTTTAATGTTCCCACTGCTGGAACTCAGGCCTCCTCTCTAAGAGAGGGAATGGACCGTAATCTACTACTCGGGCCCAGTGCGGTTTGATTTGGTTTTTCTTAATATAATAAATAAAAGTGCTTTATATTATTCTATATTGCTATCCAACGGCAGCATGTTATGCCGAAGATGCTTCATAAAGGCCAGCCCTTTTCATTTACTTGTAAATCTAATATCTAGTACTTATTAAACTTAAACGGAATAACCGCTTTTTAAATCAGGTAGGTTTCGCTGTCATATTTGGCTTTCAATTCCAAGCAGGTATTTTTTTTAAAGGGTGAAAAATCATCAATTATTGTTTCTGCCGCTGAGGGTTTTTTTTAAAAACGAGATATCATCTAGTGACTCTCGCTCTACGACAGAGCACGAGGACGTCAGACCTTTACTGACGAATATTCACCTGTGTTCCTTCAAACGCCCTTGCATTCCAGGACGATGAGTTTCCCTTTCGGAAGTAAACCCAAAGCCCTAGTAGGCTTTGGCCCTGCTAGGCCTGTAGGATTTTGCTGAAATCTGTTTGAGGCGCTTTGGACGGATCGAGGGGCGTGTCAGACTGTTACGGACTAAAATTCACCTGTGTTCCTTCACACACCCTTTGCGTTCCAAGGTCACACACACTTCGAACATTTCCGCAACCTAAGCAGGCCTTGGTTTTTTTTTTACTGTGCGTAATACTAATAAGTGAAATACTCTGCCGGAGTCTGTGTTCCCTGATAGGTGCAACCTAGGATATTTAAGTTAAGAGTGAATAGGTTACTTCTGGACCAGTTTGCTACATCGTGCGAGCCTATAAAAAATATAGAAAAAAATATCAACGACGTAGAAACGGGGTGCAAAACACCCCACCACAGCTTTGAAAGTGTTAAGAAAACACGTCGCGTTCCCACCACCATAGTTCGCGACATGGTACCTACTTAGAGACACGTGCCGGATGACGTCCGAGTGTGTCGGTGACTGTACACATGCTATGTTACTGCTAATACAATTATTGTATGTTATTTGTACGCTTTCATTTGTTTTTTTTTTTTTCAATACACTTACTCGAGAAGCCGCTCTTATCGCACCTCTCTAAGGCACGCAATAGATTGTTTTCCGCACTAGTGCAGAAAAGTGCGCGTGCTCTCCCCCGCCAAAATTTTATTACATTTATCGTATCTGGCTGGGTGCGCGTCGACCCCACGAGTCGTTGGTAAACCCGTTTATTCATTTCTTCGAAAAAGTCGTTTGATTTACGTGCAAAGTCACTGCAGCCCTCAGCTCTATAACACAGTCGCCAACGTCTCGTGCGAATTCCGCCTCGGTCGCAATAGCAAACTTTATGCACTTGATCAAAATGTACTATTTTTACCAAACTTCGCCTATATCTATACCTACTCGTATCTATACTTCTATACTAATATCATAAAGAAATCTTCCCGAGTTGTATTTTGTTCGTACTGAGTAAATCCTAAAACTACTGCACCGATTTTATATATTGTCTACAATCACGCGGGCGAAGCCGATGGCAGGACCTAGTTATTAGCTGGAACACGGTTTTCGCAGTGTAATGACAATATTTCTTTAATCAAATAACCCGTAGCTAGAATCATACAGCACTTCTTCATGAAAATTGATACGCATTTCAAAAACTACCCTCGACCACCTCCATAAATATTTTCATAAAATTTAAATTCAGAAAACGGAAACCTCATTATCTATGGTCGTTGAAATCGTCAGTCGTAAGTGAGCGGGCGTGGGGAGCGCACGTGCCGGTCACGCGTAGCCTTTTATCTGTTTGCACAGCAATTCGCACTGAATATATTTACCGTTAATAATTAAGAGGATGACTTGGCAGTTGGTGATGAATTTTTGATATTTAGGCAGGGTTGGTCGGGAAAGTAATTAATTGGGCATGAAAACAGTTGAGCCAGTGATGTATATCTCTTGATAATATTGATAGACTCGCATTTGACCGATATCCAACCTTTTTTATGATGGGGAAAATCATCCAGTGACAGCGGGAGATAGCGTCAGACTCTTACTGACTAAAAACCCACCCCGTTCCTTCGTGCCTTCATACCGGGGCTGAGCTACTCTTTAGAAGCTAACCCTGACCCCAGTAGTCTTCGACCCAGCTGGGCCCCAACCGATATCCTACGTGATGGTAACCAATGCTAGGGTAAATGACGGAGCACGCTTTCTTTCTTTTTAAAGAGGAAAATCGTCTAATGACATCTTCCGCCCTAGGGCGAAGCGGGACGACGTTTCAGACTTTTACTGACTAAAACCCACTCCTATGTTCCTTCTCTACCTTGCGTTTCAGGATTCTGAGTTTCTCTTACAGAAGCCAATCCATGGGTTCAGTAGGTTTCGGCCCTGCTGGGCCCCTACGGGTACATTTCTTTGAGATGCGTACTGCTACGCATCGTTGACGACTCGAGTTCGGTCCGGACGGTTACCACAACGGTCGGACGACGAGCTACCCATTACTCGTCGACCTCTGAAAATCTGCTATTTTACGTGAACTTTGGCCCTCTATAATGCACTCATATATTAAAAATATAAAGAAGTACATCAATTTCACACTTAATCGAGATTCTCAATGACGAAAATTTTTCTGAAAAACATTTAAGGGGTTTAAAAAAAACACGTTTTTCCTGGAACAAGTTTTGTGAAATATTCGTAGTAGTAATTACCGAATGCCAACAGAGTTTTCAGTCACTACTGTTATCTCTCTTTTTTCGCGTTACCTCTTCATCAAACATCGCGCTGGATTGCGTTAGATGAAGCTACAAGCTTTTAAACTATGCTCGATGTTGACAATAGGCGAACGGAAAGGATCATTGGGAACCGACGTTACAGCTGTTATTATTGTAGCCACGAATCCTAAAACAAAAAAAGGATATCCCCATTTTCCTACAGCCGTTCTCAGTCCGCCCACTCAAAAACCCACTAAAAACAAATTACTCGTCTCGCTATTTCCTCTAGCTACGAAAACAAACCCTCCATTACATGTTACGTCATTAAAGAAATAAATCGCGAACCGGGAATCGAACCCCCGCCCTTATCTCGGCAGCCCACTCGTTACATGTTTATCGTGGCGTCCTACGATAACTTAATCCTCTGTGTGAGAAAGGGAAAGATATATCTAATGTCTTTGTCAGGTGGTGTAGTTTCTTAGTTCTTGGGACTAATTTTGTGTTGAAGTTAAAGCAAGTAAACCAGTTAAATTCATAGAAGACTTTATACCAGGTCTTCTTTCTCATATGCTCTACAAGGTGTAAGGGACAGCCCTTCGAAAACTTTAAGGGCTTGCTCAGTAAACGAAACTGAAAACTTTACACAAGATTTTTTTTCAGGACACGAAAAAAAACAGCCTCACCATACAAAATTAAACACTTGGACGGTTTGTAGGGAGAGGCAGATTTTTTTTTTCGTATCTTGAAAAAAAAACGTCTTGTGGAAGGCTGTTCAGTTTCGTCTACCGAAGCAAGCCCTTTTAAAGTTTGCCGAGGGCTATCCTTACAGCCTGTATACACCACTTATTTTTAATTAGTACAAAAACTTATAAAAGCTATTAGAAAAGGTCTTATTATTATTTAAATAAATTCTCAATATATAATATTTATAAACAGCAAAGTTATGAGCGTTTGTTTATATCCCAAAATGTCACTCAATTTATGGACATATTGTACAGGCTATCGAATTATGAATGAATGAATGGCGATCAAATGGAAAAACACTGCGAGTAGTATTTTCTAGTGGAATTTTTTTATGAATGATTAATTCAATTATGAGTTTACCTGGAAAATTTTCGTGGAAAATTTTGGGATTTCGTTTTTATTACAAGCTTTTATTTAGTTTCACCTGTCCCGATGTTTGTCTGTAATCGAATCTTGCAAATTAAATTTAACCCACTCTTCGGTTACCGATTGTGCTGAAATTTTGCATGCATGTGTAAATCAGATGACAATGCTAAATTATTATGACATGCAGCTGATCTGATGATGGAACCGGAAGGTGACTATAGGAACTTGGTAGTTAAACGACACTACCCAACGAGTTTGGGCTCGTATGATTCGTCTTGTCGAGTATTAATTCTATAGGTATACCGAACTATAAAAGCTTTCTATGCAAAAATGATTTTCATTAAAGCTTTTTATATTATTGTCTTTTTAATTAAGAACAATTTTAAGTTGATGCTAATGGGTCCAAAACGGTCAATTGCGATTGCCAATTTTTAGGTAAATGACAATGTATTGACAATTGCTTTAATCGTATAAAGTAAACGATCAATTTTTCCATTAATTAGTATCAGTTACAGATATTGTTAATTACAATTAACAGTTTAGAAGATGAAATTATAATATCATCGGTTTGAATTAAGTACACATCTATTTATTTATTTATTTATTTATTTATTTATTTATTTATTTATTTATTTATTTATTTATTTATTTATTTATTTATTTATTTATTTATTTATTTATTTATGTATGTCTATTTATACTTATATCTTTGTTTTAATTACATTTTATTCACTACAATACACAATTACGGTGGGCAAAAATCATCGAATGACAACCCCCGCTCAACTTGGGTCCGCTCGCTTTGGGTGGAACGGGAGATAGTGTCGGATCTTACTGACCAATAACTCGCCCTGTTCCTTTCAGCCTCTTCATACTGGGGCTCGAGTTTCCTTTCGGATAACCCTGTCCCCAGTAGGCTTCGACCCAGCTGGGCCCCTCCTGTTGCTGACAACTTCTTGAGGCGCGCGGGAACAGTTCGCGCCGTCGACGTCTAGTCTCGGTCCGGACAGCTATTGGACACTAGCTTCTGACGTTTTATAAGTGCCCATGTAAGCCTATGTGAAATATTATCTTGTTTTTAATAAGAATTTAAACAAAGCTCTTGCTTATGCAAATAAATCGTCATTCTCACTTATACCTATAGCATAGGTTAACTGTACCATGGGTAGCTCGCTGTCCGACCGTCCGGTAACTGTCCGGACCGAGCCCAAGACGTCGACGGCGCGCACTGTTCCTGCACGCCTCAAAAAGTCGAGCCCCGGTATGAAGAGGCTAGAAGGAAGGGGGTGGGTTCTTAGTCAGTAAGAGTCTGACACTATCTCCCGCTCCGCCCAAGAGCGGGGGTTGTCATTAGATGATTTTTGCCCACCGTAAAAAAAAAAACCCACCCCTACTATCGAACTGTAACAAAATAAGCAATAATTTATAAGATATATTTCAATTTACCAACAATTCGGTTAGCACACCCCTGGAACAGGACTGCTACATTATCATGCTAATAAAATAACTCATTGCATACTGTACCCATTACCATTCACCATCACTCTTATTCTCTAAGCGTTAAGGTTCAAAATGCCACAGCTCTTAGGCCCTATTTTCCGCCAGTAATCTATCACAACTTGTCATGTTTCCCACCCCTGCGGCAGAGTTGCCAGCGCAATTTATGTGTTAACATGATTTATAGGCTGGCAACCCTCGTTTCAGTGGGTGTTGCTAGTTGCTACCTATTTTATTATATGGGTTATTGCTACTCGTATATACGTTGAGTTAGATATATTTTTTTATTTTTTATGTTAGTTAGACAGATCTTAACAATTTTCCATTAATTGAAAAATTTTCTAGACAGTTATTTAGGATTTCAGAAGTCTAAAAAATGGGCAAGTGCGAGTTGACACTGAGGGTTTCGTACAAACTATAGTTCAATTCCCGAATCGAGTCTCGAAGATTTTTCCGAAATTTTCAGTTTTCAGATTTATTCCTATATCTATATGTACAATGGACCCAAAGGGGTCTCGCACAAGCAAGGGCTCTTTAAGAACGAGAGGTTTTTAATAGTAGGCTCGCGCTAGACAACTATTTTACCTGATGGTAAGTGACTGGTCGGACACTAGGTTGTGACAGTCGCTGTCTAGTTTTCGAATTTATGAAAGAAAAAGGCCTTGCTGATGTGCCTTTACCCACGTCTAAATTAGTCCATACTACGCCTCTGCATTAATATGCTTCAATTCAGCTCAAAAATACTTATCAACGATATAAAACACATAGCTATTGGAAGGCGGGCCCAGATTACATAGAAACCCTGACATCATTCTAAAACTAGACTTCAAAAAAACAAATCAACCAATCAGATCTAACGAATCCCATCAACACTAATGAAATCATTATTTTTTGTTCACGCATATCAAAATGATTGTATCACAGCAACAGTCCATATAATCAAATAGGATGTTTGGCAAGTAACCCTCGGCAAGAATGCTCCTCTAGAATAACAATCCGGTTTAAATCCGAACGCGCCCATTAAAGCTCCCTCCGAAATGTCAAAGTGACAGTTGACGTTCCCGCCATTTTAGAAAGGCTTTTTGAAAAGATGCGTCCTGTATTTTTGTTTTGTTGTTTTCAATTAATATGTTAATTTTTAAATTATTTTAAAGTAAGTATAAGAAATAAATAATGAATGACCATAAGTCAAATTAACTGTCTGATCAGTGGTCTGATTAAAAAAGTAGTATATTTTAATTTTCTGAATTTGAAATAAAATATTTCAATAACCTCAAAAATTTTATTTGAAAATCTACACTAATGTTATAAAGAGGTAAGATTTGTTTTCTGGTTGGTAGAAGAAAATCTCTGGAAGTACTGGTTCTCGATTGCTAAAATTTTACACTGATAGAAAGCTGCTTTATTCCTGAGTAGCATAGGCTATATTTTAAGTACTTACGCGGGCGAAACCGCGGGCAAAAGCTAGTAACAAATAAATTGGTAACAAAATCTAAATTTAATTTTTCAACTGACCGGTGTCCTAAAACTTGCAAATCAATTTAAAACAGCTTCTATTCTATTGAAAACAAAGATGACATTTTATAATCCCCTGCAGCTGTACTACCCTCAAAAGCATTTTACACGTCATTAGGGTTCCGCAGTTCTCCGGGGACGCGTGGGGTCAAACGCCGTGAAAAACGGGAAAGTAATGCGTCAGTCCCCTCTATGTACTCAACAAATTAGCTCCACGATTTATTTATATGTGGTGTGATGTTGGATGTTGTTTTAGAGGATTTTTTTGTGTTGAATATAAATACAGTTGATGTTTATTTTTTATTATGAAACCATAATATAAAGGAATAAAAAGTACTATGTAACAACATGGACTCAAAAGGCAGATAAAACAACAAGTTTCAAAATTACTACTATTTAGCTAACGTAGCCAAGTAATAGCAATTTGTAGTGATAATAATGTCAAGATAAGGAAAGTTTTATTTGTTGAAACATGGGTATCCATGCAAATTCAGTAAGTAGATATGCAGGATGTTACAATATTTTGGACGTACAGTTAATATTATTTTATAATCCAAAAATTTTACCCAAATTACCCACAATTTAAGAATTATATTACTGAAGCCATTTTAATCCAACTAGGTTACATATGTTAATTGTCAATAATAAAATATTATCATTATTAAAACTCTCAACACTTCTTTCAGGATCAAAAAACAGAATTAAAAACAGACCAACCCTAAGCAACAACAGCTAATAATCTCCAAAGCATCTTATTTAATTTTATTTTTCATAACCTCTACTTTAAACAAATTCTACCAAAACTTGATCAGATCCAATTTCAGGCACGAAAATATTTACGAAATTAATGTTTTAATTAATAAATCAGACACATATATCCATAATTTCTTTCCATAAACATGTTTTATAATCCTCACCCACAGCCCAAGAGACAAACATTCCAGTAATGTGACCTTATACACAAAAACAGACGATTATCATCCAGATCTGAGGAGCTTAGAAACAGGAGTCCAAACATGACTCCGCCATTAAGGGCAGTAGCTATCGGAAAGCAATCGATTGGACGATACAATCGATACAGAAAAAAGTGGACCAAATATTATGTGGACAAAAGATTAGAAACTGGAGTTAGGAATTCTTTAAATGGTGTTACAAATATGATATTAGAGGATATTAGATTTGAAGCAGTTTTAAAGCTTGATAGGAAGATAGAGAGCTAGTTGATTTTTATATTAACAAAAATATTGTCTTTCGTTTGTTTTTTTGTTTATAGGAGGTAGTAACTGAAAGTATCTACTGGTCCGATCGCTAAAATTTTTTCACTGATAGAAAACTGCTTTATTCCTGAGTGACATAGGCTATATTTTATACGCGGGCGAAGCCGCGGGCAAAGCCTAGTTAACAATAAAATAACATGTAAAAAAAATCGTTCTTAACCTGTAACAGTTTTTAGAGCTTGCCTTCGTTTGGAATGCCATTCTATTCTGACAAGATAATTATCTAGAATACAATAAACTTTATTGTAAGTACACAGAAATAGTTACACAACTATTATAATTTAGGTGTCTTCAAGGCTAAAGTGAGTAGGCTCTTAATAAAATAGTGCGCCTTACCATCAGAGATTGCATCACTGCTTACAATCAGGTTGAATTGTAGTTAGGCACTAGTTTATATCAATTAAAAAAACTTTTGTAAAAACCTAAATCTATGGGAACAATGATAGTCTTATTGCTTGCAGCGATATGGTAGATATCGCTGCCAGAGATATCCGAAAACCTTAAAATAGATTTAAAGAACTGAAAATAACAATGAGAGGGTGAAAAACGGTAAAACTAAACGGCAAGTTTAAACATATTTTTTCTAAGTAATAATCACGTTTTCTCTCTAATAGAGACAAAATTTACAAATCCCTAAATAAAAATAGCAAAAGAAATAATTTATGCACCGCAGCTTTTATCTAATAATCAATCGAATCACGACCATTTAACCCATTTTCCCGTAACCCATTTAGCAAATGACAAAGAGAAATAGTCCAAACATACGTGCCCCATATTCATTACAATAAAAGGCATAATACATTTGTAGAAACGGGCATAAGCGTCATATATCCACAACACCATGTGGATAGCTCCTAAAGGTTTTACAATATAACTACGGAACTCCAAACCCGCCATGTCACTAGGATTAGCGCTCGGGCCATTGTCAAATGACAATTGAAATCTATCCATCTTTCTCTAACTCGCCCCAATTCCACATGAGTAAAAGAGACAGCCATATGAATATATTTTCACTTTTCAACATGTGACAGATTTCGTATGAATGTTTGTTTGTATATTCACAATGGGGTATCGCGAGCGAGTTTCAAAATGGATATTGTATTATTTTTATATTTTTTAATCCGTCACAGAGAGCTATTATCAGTTTTCGGCGAATTGTAATAAATAGTGGATCGAATTTTGTGTTTTGTATGAATTTTTAAATGCGATATGCCCCTTTTAATATTTTATTAACTTGCCATTTGAGTAGTGAAATCATACCTGGCTTTTATAATTTCTAAATGGGTTAGAAGTCAATCTACATACAAAGCGCGCTCGAGCAATGCTCACAAGACGCCGCTCACGGACACGATATCTCGGAGCACCACGGCCCGCTCGTCGAACAGTTCCGACTCAAACGCTCATTAGTGTGCGTCCACCGAGCGTAGGTATAAAAAGTGAAGTGCATGAGCTTGCCTTCAGACTCTTACTGACTAAAAACCCACCCCGTTCTTTCTAGCCTCTTCATACCGGGGCTCTTTTCAGTAGTTTTCAGATAACCCTGGCCCCAGTACAGTAGTAGGTACCCCGGGAAGCTAGTATTAACTATATTACTAGCGTCCCGTCCCAGCTTCGCACAGACAATAAATATAGCCTTTTACTCGGGGTGAATGTAGCTTCCTAATGGTGAAAAAATTTTTGAAATCGGACCAGTACATTCAGAGATTACCTCTTACAAACAAAAAAACATTAAAAAAAAACTTTACCTATATATATAAAAATCAATGCCACTTTTCGTTGTTATTTTATAACTCAAGAACGGGCTCACCTATCCAAACCAAATTTTTAGGCTTTGGTCGGACTATTTAGTAGATGGTTTATGTGAAGTTTGGTAGGGTAGAGTAGGGTATAGTAGGGTAGAGTAGGGTAGAGTAGTGTAGAGTAGGGTAGAGTAGTGAAGAGTAGAGTAGAGTAGAGTAGTGTAGAGTAGAGTAGAGTAGGGTAGAGTAGGGTAGAGTAGGGTATAATAGGGTAGAGTAGAGAAGAGCGGGAGCGAAGCCGTGCGGGCAAAAGCTAGTTATTTATATAGATGTAGGTAGGGTAGATAATAATTGCTGCTTCTTTTAATAGCCAACATAGATACTATTTTTAGAAAAAAAAAAACATTTCTTTTCGGTGTTATCTGTTGTCTATAAACAAATAAAAAACAAGATCAAAACCCAAGTGCTACTGAAATAAGGAAAAAGGTGTTTCGCCCACACCAAACAGGCTAAAAATATGATAGGATAGAAGTACATAACAAAAAAAAATCTTTCCTTTTATTTTGTCTCTCCTCATAAACGTGGCTTCAACATTAAAGATCAAAGTTAAAAAAAAACGATAGAGGACAAAATGATGATTAAATGGCGCTAAAGATTTCGAAAGAGTTACTATCATAGCATTTGCTGGGTGTTAGACACCACACAGACCTGTACCCCTTTTTTATGGCTAGGAAAGTCGTCCAATGACAAACCCCGCTCATGGGCGGAGCGGGAGATAGTGTCAGACTATTACTGACTAAAAACCCACCCTGTTCCTTCAAGCCTTCATACCGGGGCTCGAGCTCCCTTTCGGATAACCCTGGCCCCAGTAGGTTTCGACCCGGCTGGGCCCCTGCTGTTGCTGACAACTCCTTGAGGCACGCGGGAACAGTGCGCGCCGTCGACGACTTAGTCCTGTAAACATAATCAAGTTGCGGGGGTTGTCCCTGAATAATTTTCCCCACCATAACAAAAGGCTCATAAACTAGTGCGCCTCACCATCAGAGATTGCAACACTGCTTACCATCAGGTAGGATCGCAGTCAAACACTAGTTTATATCACAGTTCTATTCATTTTAGATTCGTGTTACCAAGCATCTAGAATTGCGACATCTTGTAAACAGGAACTAGTCAGTAGTCCGGCTATTACACCAGTATATCTTGTTTACACAGTCCACTTTCATACAGGAGCCGCATTGGTCTCAGACATGAATAAATTAATTCTTAATTAGCTTTGCAAGAACCTTGTTATAGAATTTTTGCGGTTAGCTCTTACATCGCATCGGAATCAATCGGAGCTTTAAGAATAGAGAATGATGTCTAAGATTACGTAGCAAGGAGAGCTTATTACATAAATACCTCCAGCCAAAGAGTTGAAGATGACTTCATTGTACAAAATGCGAATCCATAAATTGCAGATCTAAAAGTGTCTGCTAAAAATCACAGTGCAGTGCGATGCATGCTCGAATACGGTCGTGTTTCCACTGTGCACGGTACGAATTTTATTCGCGTGTTGCGCGGCAATAACCGCCGCCCGAAAACACTATGAGTTCCAAAAAACTCATAGTCAACGAATTGCTGGCATTCCTAGTCCATGCTATTGACTACATGGACGAGGTGAGCATCCTGCAGATATGCCGGTCCAACTTTAAGGAGGACGAGATCAGCAGTGGTAAACTGCTACTGTTCCAGTCTCTTGAAAAACTGGACCAGATGCCGTCTCGCCGAAGAGATGGAACAGAGAAGAGCATCCAAGATATCATTGATATGTTGAAGAAGACAGACCCGGACGACGTGCCAGATTTCGTGGCGAAGGAGCTGAGTAAGCTGCCCCCCGTCACGTTCGACCACGTCGATGTTACACGGCTGCTAAAGGACATCACTACCTTGAAAGTGGAGATGACCAAGATGCAGTCCAGAATGGAGGCGTCAGAAAAATCCAATGCTGAGCTACGTGTGGAAATAGCATTATTGCGCAACGTTGGTTCAGTAACTGGGTCACCTGAGGCCTCAAAGGTGAGCACATGTCAGAAGGCGCAAATTGTATCAGTCGGCGGTTTTAAATCGACGAACACAAGTGCGTCACCGGCTGCCGAAAATGCTGAGCAAGCGCCGCCCGCCGTCGCCGTCGCCCGCGCCTCTACACCGGTTGCGGAAACGTCACACGTAGGTACGTTGACCCCTAAACGTGCCTACGCTACTGTTGCCACCACCAGAAAACCAGGTACATCGCAACCTAAGCGACCAGCAAAAATAGGGGACAAAGTGAAAACGGGTTCTCAAACTACCCTGACAGCGGTCCGTGGCTCCTTGCCAAAAATGGGCCAAGTTGATGAAGAGGGTTTCACTAGAGTGGAAAAGAAGAAGAAAAAGAAGCCCTGTTCCCGTAACCAGTGCGGTACCGCACCGACTGGACCAAATATGCTGCTGCGTCCTGCTGTGCCTACGACGCAGCTGTATATTTCACGTCTACATTGCTCTACGAAGGTTGAGGAAGTCGTAGAGTATATGAAGATAAAAAGCAACTGGACTCTGAGGGTCGAAAGGCTGGATTCGCGCCACGACACCAACTTCAAGTCGTTCGTGATACGAGTTCCAACCCACCATCTGGAGACCTTTTTGAGAGAGGACTTTTGGCCGAAAGGTGTCGTGTATCGACGTTTCCGAGGACGGCTACGCGACACCACGCAGCGGAACACGACGCCGATGTTACGTGTTAAATTATAAATAGTTCAAGTTTTGTTGTTATGATATTTATTAGTTTATTATTTTATAAGATTATTTTATGTATTTTTTCTATGGGCCTTCGATGCCTGAAATAAATGGTTATTATTATTATTATTATTATTAAAAATGTAAAAGAGAACCAAATCAAACGTAGAATCTCTACATTCTACACTTAGTCGCGTTCAGCCCATTTTATAGTCGATAATCTACCAAAAACAACAAACAAATCAGTCCCAAAAACCAACATTCTAATCCCATTCAAAAAGACATTCCATAACCGAAAATAAAGAATTACTCCAGTCTCTATGCCCATCGTTGTCTATGGCAAACAAAAGCGTAGAACACGCTCGCGACACGCAGTCTGTCTTTGACCATTGAGAAGAGAACATGTCAAAAACAAGCGTCAAACCTATTTATCATTGAATTTGTAACTTACATGCCTGTTAGATGTAGTTTAAAGTTGACTAATGGCTGATGGGTTTGTTAATGATTTTTAATTTCTTTAAGGATTACAAGGTATTAGTGTACGTATGACCCGGTTTGTTTGTCTTACATGTGTTCCTATGAGTAATGGCGGATAAATTCCTTTCGTCTAAGGTGTGTGACACTTTCTGGTCTATTCTTTATGGTTTTTTTTTTGTAATTAAAAAAAAAACAGGAGTGATTCTAGAAAGTTTATCTCTGTAAGCTTTATAGACTTCACTGGCATGATTAATTACTAAACTTATATCGTCAATATCTTCTAGTGTTTAATAATGTGTACCTTTCAATATTAAGTGCATCTTAAAATGATTGATGTACATTTCTAAATATTTCACTTGTTATTTAATCCTGTCAAGTCTTCAAATTGTAAAGCTCAGTACATTCTTCTCTCGGATCAAGTAGATTAAAGGATTTGCCATTTCTTTTAAGTGATCGATAGTGACAAATCATAATGATTTGACAGTTCCAGGTTAGCACAACCTTCCAGACTAGATAGACTCGTAGGAATCTGAATTAGTGTTTTTTAAGACGCCAGATGCTGGAAAAGACGCATCCGGCATGTGAGGATTTCTTCGAATGTATATCATCCATCCACATGCAAGCATAGGACCGCAAAATATGGTGACGCTTGCGGAGCCGTAATAAAAAATATATTATGGGCTAATCCTGATTTTTCTCTACCTGTATTTTAAATTTCAGACAAATAAAAAAGAATCTTTAGCCATTCTAATAAGTCTAATTATATTAATTTATTCAAGTTAAGCTATTCTAAGATATAATTGATTGTACACTGTAGCAGGTAGCTTAAACGACAGTAGGCTAGGCACGTTCCTCACAGAACAGCTGATGTTCAATGGAGACGAAAGTTTCATCAGGGTCGACCACGTACCGGAAAACGCAGTGTTGGATGGCCTCCCACAAGGTGGTCCGATTGCAATGACTTGGTGAGGGTCGCGGAAATCTGATAGATGTGAGAGGCACAGGACCAGTCGCTGGGGCTTGGAGAGGTTGAATGCTGATGATGATGATGTTGACGATTATGATTATCATGTAGTTTAACTGGAAGAAAACTCAACTGTGTGTTAAGCTCACCCTTGTGATGGATCACAGTTCACGTACACTTTAATGTACTATTTAATAAACAATTAAGAAGACCACACAACTACAAATCTAATTCAATAACAAATTCATCTTCGGCCATTAAACTAACTTTCTTTTAAATATGGAACTCCAAAATCGACCATAAATTTTTAATTTCTCTACTATAATTTTTTCTAAGCCATAAACATCGTACCATGAAGTTTGATAGACAGAATATTAAAAAAAAAAAGCGTTAAAACAGAAGCCGGTTATATTTATTATTATGATGAGTGGAACAATTAATGTCATTTTAATATTAATATTCATATATACGGGAAAAACCAGTGGCCATAGAGATGCGACGTGATAATCGACTAAGGATCGAGTAAGCGATTAGGCTAATCGACTAGTTGATCGAAGATTGTAGGATCGTTATCATTCAATTAGTTTCTAGTTGTATGCGTTTGTAATTTATGCTTTTATGAGTGTGGGTGTTTACTAGGTGAAGTTTTAATAGATCTAGTTATTTTATGTTACAAGGAACTGTTTTAATTTTATTTGCAATATCTTTAGAAGCTACCAAGTAAGAAGGAATTCGTGTTTATTCGGGGTATATAGAAAATTTTGGACCACAATTTCAGCCCTTAGAGGGTAAATTTTAGAAAATCCTCTCATAGTGCTCGTATAAGTCATGAAAGTTAACAGAGTCCAAAATTTCACGCTCCTACGCCCTGTCGACCAGTTTCTCCTTTTAATAATAATAATAATAATAATAATTTCATTTATTTCAGGCTAGAAAACCCATAGTAAAAAATACAGTTTAGTTTACAGTTTAAAAAAAAGTTAAAGTTAAAAAAAAAAAAAGAATAATATTATAAATTCAGATTTAGTACAAAGTCAGGTAACTATATAATAACAATGTCAGTTTCAGTTCGATTATTTATAAAATGTCAAATTAAGTTACATTAATACAATGTCAGGTTTTGAAAAATACGTTAATAATAAAATGTCAGATTCAATTCAATAATTAATACAATGTCAGATAAATAATAACAATGTCAGATTAGGTTCGGTAACTCATAATAGGTCAAATTTAGTTAAATTAATACAATGTCAGGTTTAAAGCAATAAATTAATAGTAAAATGTCAGATTCGGTTCATTAATAAAAAAAAATATGTCAAATAAATAATTAACAGATTTCAGTTCACAATGACAAAATATTTAGAAGTCATGTACAGTGTTTTAAAAATTGTCTTTACAATTACATTATTGCAGCTCATTAGTCTTGCATGAAAAGATGCTCTAAGCCTTCTTATTACTGCATAGAAATCATCAACCCTGTTCTCAGCAAACATACCAGACGCGCTACACCGCCAAGGCAGGTTGAGCATGGCCCGGAATGCATTATTGTATTGTACACGAAGAGTGTTGTACGTACTCTTCGTGTACCTGTACCACAGTTGGCCAGTGTAGAACGCCTGACAATATGCCTTAAACAGAGTGACTTTTGCCTGTTTTGAACAGTACGCAAAACGCCTTGCTAGCATGTTACTTTTACAAGCAATGCTTCGTCTTTGCCTCTCAAGGTCAAGATTATCACTTAGGTCATCGCTAACAATATGCCCAAGATACCTAAAAGAGCTTACAATTTTCATGGGAGACCCACATAAATTGATGGGTAGTATGTGATCTGGTCCTTTACAGTATTTAAAAATCATGACTTCTGATTTTTTGACATTATATGTCAGACAGTGCGCGACAGCATATTGCTCGCAAATCGCGATAAGCTTCCTCAGTCCGCCAGCAGAGGGACTGAGCAACACCATGTCGTCAGCGTAGCTAAGGTTATTAAGGCAAACGCCTCCTACGTGGCATCCGACTCTGGTGCCGCTCAGCTCCTCCAGTAGCTCGTTCACATACAAATTAAAAAGTACAGGAGAGGTCAGCCCACCTTGCCTAACCCCACATGACAGTTTATATGTGTCTGATAAAGTACTACCCCATTTTACCTGATTAATTTGGTTTGAGTACCAGAATTCTAAAATTTTTATCATTGTTGGGGGTACTTTTGTATTTCTTAATTTCTTCCATAGTATTTCATAATTAATAGAATCAAACGCGCGACTAAGATCGAGAAAGCATGCAAAAACCGAGGTATTTCTCTTTATGTAGCTTCGCACTGTATTTTTTAATGCAAATATTGCGAGGTCTGTAGATAGGCCGGCTCTAAAGCCAAATTGAGTCTGACATAAAGGAACGTTTTCTTCGCCCAAATGACCATTAATAATACGTTCAAAAATTTTAGACACTATTGTTGCTAATGAGATGGGGCGATAATTAGATAAACAGGATACATCACCGGTTTTATTTTTAATTATAGGTACCACGTTTGTTTTCATAACTTCAGTCGGTAAGTAACTGTGATCAATACAGGCATTAAAAAAGTAAGCAAGTTTATCGTACAGTAATGGCCCCGCATACAAAATGTGTTCAACACTGAGCCCGTCGTGACCCGGGGACTTGCCACGTTTCATTCGCCTCACCAGTTCAAACAAACCGTCAGGCGTAACATGAAACGAGCCAGTATCGCACTCGTTAAGTATATAGATAGTATATATTGGTATGTAGTGTCTATGTTTCTCGTTATATTTCATCAGCCACGTTGACAGTAAAATAGAGCTAAACATATTTATATTATACATTACCTACAATATAAACACGTACTTACTTACGCCTATCATTAACTTTAACGTCAAAAATCTATAGAATTTTTAGGTTATAAATACTTGTTTAAAATCTTTAACTCTTTATTTTAACTATAGATTAGTCTAATTTTATTTCTCAAAAATTCCAAAATTTCCTACTTTACTGTCAAAGTAGCACAGATTAAAAAAATATTACTAAAAGTAAGTACTAAAGGCACATCACTATAGAACCAATCTATGAATACTAAATAAGTAGAAAAGTTTTACAACTTTTTATTGGTATCGTTTGAGACATAAAATATCATATAAATAATTTGTTTTGTTGCATAAGTTATACCACGTAAAATTTGAATTCGGAAGATTTGTTATATTTATATCCATCATAAAAATATATTAAAACTATGAGACCGCTAAATGTGTCTTAAACCTAAATTATTCGAAACTAATATTGAACATAGCTATAAATAAAATATCAGAATTATCAAACATCTTTTGTTTGTTACCTTAAATGTAACAAAAATTTTGCAAGCAAATAAATATATTGTCTGAGTATTTGTTTTTCCAAAAACTTCGCAAAGCTCTATATTATTTTACACGACTGAATTGTTTTTTATTACTTTAAAATACGCATTATTTTGATCTGAGGTATCTTAGAATTACTTTTCTGTAGATACTCGTACTTATTGACTGAAACAAACCTTATTAGACATATGACATATACCGTATATCATTACTAGAATTATTATTATCTTTTCCTTTATTCATTGTACAAACATATAAATTATATTTTTAAATATTTAAATAAAAAATAAAAAAACATTTAAAAATATAAAAAATAGTGTCCCACCGGTTTCGGGAACAGGGTCCAAGCTACCGGCGGTCAGGGCTCCAGAGAAAGGAACCTCCTGCCTATACGAGCCGTGTCCAGGAGTACCGCTTTCTGAATCAAGCCCTTAATTCAGCCGCCTAACGAGAGCCTCCTAAGGTGTTGGTCGAGGCTCTTGGCTATTAAGCCATTGGCTGAAACGACTATCGGTACAATAATCGCTGAATCCACTTCCCACATGTCGACAACCTCGCGAGCCAAGTCAATATACTTGATTTGTTTATCTTTCTCGGCTTTCACGAGGTTCTCGTCATGCGGAACGGATATGTCAACAATCATTGCACGCCTCTCGCTTCGGTCCACCACCACTATATCAGGCTTATGGACTACAATAGTCCTGTCAGTGATGATGGACCGGTCCCAGTACAACGTGATATCGCCATTATCGAGAACTGGGTCGGGCACATACCTGTAGTATGGCACCTCCGATTCCATAAGAGAATACTTCAGAGCAATTTGCTGATGGATAATCCTGGCTACAAGGTTATGTCTATGCAAGTATTATTATATATATGAGATAATGTGGCGGATTGATTCACCCCACATTATCTTTATTTTTATTGTTGATACTTCCGTGCTTGACCACTATCTCACCTAATGGTTGACGATGGACGTTACCATCATGTTAAGACGGATATCTTTAGCTTCTTTTTCGTATGTTTGTCGTTTAAATTCTTCAGTGACGTGTGCATCAACTGTCTCTGCCTTCTCTCCTTTTCTGTCTTTAAGATCTTCAATTGTTTTTTATGTATCATAACTGTATCTTCCTTAGCAATATTAATTGTATTCTTATAATCAAAACACTGCACTAATATTCACATCTCAAGTAAAAAATTTATCAATCCTAAGTTTTTGCGGTCGCAAACAGGTTTGACTATATTATCATATTAATTATGTCTACCTGAGATATATGTCGCTAAACCTGGCGATCTATCAAATGTTTTAATGTGATAACTTAGCCGTTTATGTCTCTCACCATATTTTAGTATTACACCTCTGATTTTATGAGTCTATATGGGAAATAGCTGCAGTAGCACGTTTCTCTTTAAATGTTTTTAATTATAGATAGGGGTTCCGAGTCTGGGTGACTTGTGTATGTGAGTTTAGGTTCATGTTTGTGAATGCACACAAGATGCAGGAGCAGTTCCTAGTGTAACGTTCAATTAACCCATTTAAAAAAGGAAGAGGTTCTCAATTAGTCAAATTTTTTTTGGTTCCCGTTTATTTGTAAGCGATTGAATCTATTTGGGAAATTCTGTTTTGTTTGAAAGGATATACTTTCCAGGTGGTTCTATAGTCCCAAGGTTAAGACCTCATGATGGGATCCAAGAGAAATAGAGGTTCTATCTATTTTTCTAGGATCCCATCATTAGATCTTTCATTAGCTTCTTCAAATATTATAGGCGCACTTATAATCGTTATATTCTATTGGTATTTACCTCATTATAGAACTTGCACACTCTTTTGGTATGGCTAAGAAGTACACCACAACTAAAAGTCTATGATTTTCATTTTTTTACAAAACGAATGCAATACAAAAACTTGAAACACAGAGTTCCCAAATGTAAAGTTATTTTGCATTTTTTAGTTCTTTTTTGCTGTGACCACGTTAAAAGTTTGAGACATATTTTTATTTTTATTTGCGTGTCTTCAAGGCTAGAATGAATAGGCATTTTATAACTAGTGCACCCCACGATCAGAGATTGCAGCACTGCTTACCATCAGGTGGGATCGCAGTCAAGCACTAGTTTATATCAATAAAAAAATAAAATCAAATGATATAAACCAGTGCTTGATGCAATCGTTGATGATGATTCGCTCTTGTTTATTAAGAGCCTATTCACTATAGACTTGAAGCCACCTAAATTATAATCGAACTGGAAGATCGCAGCAGGCAAATTAAACAGACTCACTGTCACTGTTTTTAACTGAATCATAATTCTCATTTTCTAACTCCTGTCTCTCCTTGTCCTCAGGTGTGAACCCTCGAAAACAGAGGAGAGAGCGGACGACATTCACTCGCGCGCAACTGGACGTGCTGGAGGCACTGTTCGGCAAGACGAGGTACCCAGACATCTTCATGAGGGAGGAGGTGGCCCTGAAGATTAACCTCCCTGAGAGTAGAGTGCAGGTATGTTGGAATATCCTGTTTATATTGTTTTGGATTTAACTATGTGTAAGAATGATGCCAGGGTTTCTATGAAATCAGCCATCCTAGTCAAGTTACAACCGTTTCGTGTCGAATTCGATTCTCCAATCGGTAACGCCTAGGTGTCGGCAATTGTAGAAAACGATAAGTTGGTAGCCATGATGACGCGCCTGAATCGACCGCTCGTTCTACAATGTAGCGTTTGTATAACAAAGGATGTAGCGTTGAACATTGTAGAAACGATAACAAATTCATTCTATCATTTTAAACGATGTGAACTTGGCTACGAATTTTCTATTCGTTTGTTCTGACCATGTGACTTAACGTTGAGTCCCATACATTTGATTAGTTTTCGACTAGCGTTAACAATTGCAGATTATCAACTTGGCTAGGGGTGCTAGGCCCACCTTCCAATAGCTATGTGTGTTATATTGTTCTGTAGTTCTTTGACCTGAATAAAAGTTACAATGGGATCAAGTGCCGAATCTTAGACCGTTCATAGTTACTAAAAAACGTGAACAGTTTGTAACTTACTACTAATACTTGTTTGGTCATTGTGTTCAAACATGTTTTCTATCTTTCTTTACATATTTCTGTCCTTCTTTCTTCCTAGCTCGTCTGACTCAAAAAAAAAAATTTTTTTTCCTAATCTATCAAAAAACAATTGGTTAGGTTAACCGAAGTTAATAAGAGCAAAAGCATATCCGACCTTCAATATCATACGACACTAGCTTTTGCCTGAAGCTTTGATCATGTTAAAGTCAAAAGTTATTCCTAAGGAAGATACTCCTGGGAAAGGGGTTTGAGGCTTTTTCTCAGCTGTGAGACACAGTTTATGTTAATAAAAAAGAAATAAATATTCTAATAATAATAAATATTCATCCGATGGATGCGAGACACACGGTACCGTTCATTGTGGCGACACTTGGGGGAGGCCTACGTCAAACAGTGAACGTCTTTCGGCTGAAATAATGATGATGATGAAATATTCTTTGCAAGTACTGAATTCTAATTGTAATAAAGAAAATGTATATCCAAAGCCTAAATTACGTTTTCACGGTGGTCCACCAAGAAACATTGCGTTTTCAATTACCACGGCTTAAAGTCTATAAGATTCAAATCCTTTCTCACTAAGATTTACGATTAAAATGCGTTATTAAGAATCACCTTCTTCATTTTTAACATCTAAACCAACATTCCAAGCACGATGCGCTACAACCTACTCATAATCATAGTCTAGTTAATACATTATAAAATAACTATCAGTCTTATCAAGCAAGCGAAGAAAATCCGTAGATTATTAAGTTTCAATTAACTGGAGATAGCAGATCTAATACGTGAATATAATCCCTCTTAATGTGAGCCACCCAAAACGCCATTAAAAATAAACTTATTAAAATCTCCGACCACAGTAGTCGGAGGCCGACGCTTGACTGATTTCTAATTCGTTCAAACGTTCAATTTATACCAACACGGATAGAGCATTAGCGAACCAATTGAATTACGTTCCGATTTTGAAATTTGAAAATCGAATTATTCGATTGTTTTCTGTTGACGCTGGTTTGTTAAGTACTTGGAAAGCTTCTGAAGAATTCGCTAAGAACATGGCGGTTAAACAGGAGTTTAAAAATCGAACGCGTTTGAACAGGGGTGCCAATTGCGGAAAGTTACAATGTGTTAAAAATGGAACAGTGATTTCGCTTTGTAACGGTTTTATTCAGCTTATCACACCTCAAAAATTTGTGCAGATATGTTTAGAGAAGCGGTATAGAAAGTTTTCCGATGGTAGCTCAGTTCTGAATGTGTGGATATGGAAGTTGTAGGTAAGAAACGCTTCCTGGAACGAAACTTGACGCACAACTTTTTTTTTTATGGATAGGCTGATGAAGATGTTTCTTTTCCAACAGAAACACTAGAACTTATGAGTTTGTAGGTGGACTTTTGGGTTTATCTAAGAAACAATTTAACATCTAAAAAGCGTTATGCAGGAACTAAAATTTAGTTATATATTTTCATTGTTGGAGTTGGATTCTGTTTCTGAACTACGAGAATAAGTACCTACCTAATGTTATTTCTTTTCCAATATTCTGCCGAAAAGGAAAAAACTGCTGAAATCTGCGAGCTCCTGCCGTATTTCTACAATAACAAAATAAATGTCATTTTGTTGTTAGGTCTTCAGAAATGTGTCTTGATATTTAATTTCCTTTATCTTAAGCTTATCCAATTTTTTTTAAGGTAAGACAAAATCCCATCTAGGGTGAGGCGGGGTGTATCAATTGTTTACTGACCAAAATCCATCTCTGTTTCTTCATTTACCTATTACGTTCTAGAGCCACCCTGTAGGACCACTTATCCATAAAAATTGTGTAGTCAAATGGCCTCTGTAAATAAAATCAAATAAAGTATTTTTCCATTGAATTTTTTTTTGAGGTGGGAAATCATCAAATAACTTCTTCCGCTCTGGGTAGAGAGTGAGGGAGTGACTGTTAGGGTCACGATAAATCTTTCGAACACTCCCTCAACCCATTTGATCTCCCCCGTACACTTGATATCGTTAGTTCAAACACACCATAATTGGACCGTTTAGATTGCACATCCAGATATGTTGTAATGATACAAAGGAGATATACAGAACCACTGTATCTTGGAACTTCAGGGTGGCGCTAGTTGCAAAGGGAAATGCCAGATAATATATAGTTTGAGATTAGTTTCAAGTTTTGCCGTCGGCCAAGATATAGTGGGTTGTTTGTGGCAGTTAAATGTCTGTGTCATACTTTTATGTCAGTATGTTCCGACGGTAGCTGTGTTTATAGAAATACAAGTAATTAAAATTAATTAGGACGATTTATTTTATGCACTTGTACTGTTTGTGCTTCCTTGAGCCCGTAGTTCGCAGCTTGAGCAAGTCATTAAAATCTTTTTTGTCCAAAAAAGATCCAAGCTACAAAAAAAATGCAGTCACGAAAATTGTATTATTTCTTTCTCTGGTCTTAAAGTTTAAATCTACTAAAGATAATCGGATAAAAATTTTCCTCACACATCAATTTCCTGCTCTTGTCTTGTGTTATTTGTTGGTGCAACACGTTTTTTTTTTCCTTCCATTTCACACTGTCACTCTATCACTAACTCCCTTTTATTTTATATCACACCTCACACAATCCATCCATCTTTTCTCTAACCTCGTTCTTCCTCTCCATCCATCAAACAATTTCCTCACACCTGGCTTATTCTTTCCCTCTTACTGCTCATCCAGCACACTTTTAGCCACATGTTCTCAACAAAGCAACAAACAACAATAATAACTATGAATAATTAGCCTCACCATCCAGCATCCCATCTGTCGCTTAACATTCACTTCTTATCACAAAAAAAAACGATATTAACTCATTATTAGTTAAGGGTGGGGTAATCCCGGCTTGATGCGGCGAGGCACGTAACGCCCTCTGGCGAATGCTCTGACTTTACCGGTTAAGTGACGCTACTGTTTGGCGCTTAGTACGTTTTACCTCTAAAGGTGAGGTAGACAGTACTAAGTGCGTGTTTATTGGGGGATAGGTCTTTTCTGCTTTTAAAGATATAATCATTTCAATTATTTTACTATTTTTTGTGTATGT
The DNA here is from genome assembly GCA_949319445.1 of Mythimna lalbum. Classification (NCBI taxonomy): domain Eukaryota; kingdom Metazoa; phylum Arthropoda; class Insecta; order Lepidoptera; family Noctuidae; genus Mythimna; species Mythimna lalbum. The sequence continues at coordinate 4,605,303 of OX439370.1, forward strand.
GATTAATTTCGCTTTATGCTGAGCCGTTTTGCGTGGATGTGACACATATTTTCCTTATTAATAAACTATTTTTCTTTCTTTCTAATTCACTACGTAATAGCTAAGTTCGGATTAATCCTCGTAAAGTAATTTTTTTTAACCTAACAACGTCTTTCGTAGTAGGTTGTAGTGGTCGTTTTGATAAATATCTATGAAACAAACTTAACCTGATTCATATAAAATTAGTGTGGTTGAACTACTTACCATTTCATTAAATAACTCCTTACACTCTGAGTGGAGCAAGAGGGAGTATTAAAACTCACCCTGAAACACGAACAGCCACTAAGCAATAGTTGCTTATTGCGTTTCAGAGCCTCGGTAAAGCTTTGGTTTCCTAGAAAAGCGGTGCCGTCATATAGCGGCCGTTTTAACACATCGTCAGTATTTTTTTCAAAACAAAAGTCATAAACGTCATACGAAAAGTATCCAAGATAGAAAATGGACGACCTTGATTTAGCTTTAGTAATTTACTTGGAGGATTTACCGGAAAACGGCCGCTATATGACGGCACCGTTATCCTAGGAAACCAAAGCTTTACTCTTTCAAACCATCCCGCCCATGTTTGTACATCTAAATTATAAATTTTCCCTATTCCAAACCATTTCACAAGCCTATTAACAACTTGATTTTTACTGCTTAGTCTGAATCTCAAAAAAAAAACTCACCACTAATTCTTTCATCCTACAATTTAGTACACACAGCAAACAAACAAAAAACATTAAAAAGGCACCCCTACCTCTGGCAGGATACTCACGTAGACTTGTAATAAATCACTTATAATCCGCTGTGCACACTGCAAGCGCGAACCCGAAGTAATTGCGTGCACGGTTGCAACAGAGGGCAAATAGAAGGACGTATTAACAGTTGCTGTTGCTAGCAATCGGGATATTTTGGAAGGGAATTTGTTTGGTTAATCTTTGTTACAATCTGTGAGGCTAGCTACAGGGGTCTTTAAGTCAAGAGTGAATAGGTTACTTCTCTCTCTCTCTTATGGCGATCAGGAGTGATGAGTATCAATTGACGTTCCAAGTGCTGCGTTCTTATGAACCTTCGCAGTGTCATGCGACGCATACAAGAAAGTTATAATAATATCTGCTCTTTCATTTTCAATAAACTACAATAACTTATACTTTCTTTATATCTAACCACACATTTTTGTTAACAGGTCTGGTTCAAGAACCGAAGAGCGAAATGTCGACAACAACTCCAACAGCAAACCAACACTCAGATATCCAGTAAATCCACCTCTAGCTCGAAGACCACCGTCGCCAACAGCAATATCAAGGCTTCCACGAGTTCCACCAAGATATCCACGTCCAAATCCCTCACCAGCTCTTCGAGCGTACCTACAACACAAAATTCAAGTATCACAACGTCGTCTCCAAACCTTCCTATAACGCCAACGACGTCTGTCAGTCCTCCTATCAATGTCATATGCAAGAAAGAGTCGGCTGGTACGAACTATGAAAGTTCTCCCCACAATAAGAATAATAGTCTAACCTCTCTATCCCACTATAATTCTAACGAGCTCAGAATAAGTGGTAAAGAATCGTCCCCTTCAGAACCCGTGTCCAACATCCATGGTTATGGCGTCACTCCTAAACAAGAGCTGTATAGCAGTCCAAAGAGGCTGGACTACGCCAGCAAGTTGGATTACACGGAAAAGTTCGGTAGCAACTTGGTTAAGGACCAGTACAGCTCCCGATTGACGGGGAATCTTACTCCTTTGGGGTCGAACTCGTCGATTATGACGACGCCGTCTCCTCCTATTACTCCTCAGAGTATAAACGGGCCGGGGAACGTGTACCACCCGGACAGTTACAACAGTTTCCATTGGCCGGGCAGTTCGGACTATATCCGGAGTTATTCGACTTCACATCACCATCAGGGCTACGGGCAGAGCGCGTATAATTCTCCGTATTATCCTAGTCAGGTGAGTGTTCAATGTGACTAAATATTATTATTAAAAGCCCGTATTGTTCTACTGCTGGACAAAGACGATTCCTTTCAATGATCATGATTTTCGCTTCTTCTTTCCAATTGTTAAGGAAGACATTCAGGTCGTCTTATCATCTCCTTTGGGGTCTGCCGTGGTTGCGTGGCGCTGGGTCAGGGTACCAATCCTGTTTGTTTTACGGCCCAACAGCTCGTCAGACCATAACATCCTGGATTTGAATTTTTTTATTATTTACAATAAAAATATGGAAAAGTACAAAACCAATTACAATAACGAAAAAACAGACATTTATAATAATGTCTTCAAAATTAAAACGCCTCGTGGTAAAAAAAAATATAACTTCAAAGGTTTTATGTTTTAATCAACGGAAAATTCTAAATTCAAACATAGAACTCGCTTCGCTTGTCAGTTGTCAGCCAGCAACAATATTAAATTAATTGTTTCCAGAATCAAAACATGTATATTTCACGGAAGATTTTTTTGTAATTATTTTATTCTTCTCTGCGATATTAAAAAGTTAACCGCAAGCAATTTCTTTTTTCAAAACTGAGATGGTTTTTATTAATTTTGTTATTAAAATCTTGCAAATTAATAGAATCAATTATTTTAACGCATATTGGAAAAAAATATTGCTAATCTGTAAAATTATATTGACATGTCAATCATGTTAATATATTATTACGATTATAAATGAAATGGAACTAGAAATTTATTCCATTCTAAGCGCCGAACGTAATTATTTTTTATCAATTAATCACCTTCTTGTCTTGACTGTTTCAACATTTTAAAATTCCAATTATAAAATATTCTAAAATCATAGTCATATCACTTTTTGCTGGTGGAACGAAGACAAAACTTAGTTTAACTCACATTTTTTCGTTTTATGGTAGTTTTTCCCAGGACTACCATTAGTAGGCTCATTTGTGTGGGGCTGAGTTCCAATTGTAAGATGACGCAGGCTAACATTTAGTAAAAAAATAGATATTTGTAAAAAGAACAAAATTTGATCCATTTCGTCCTTTCAGATGGAGTACTTCAACGGTTCATCAGTGAACCAGACGCACGGCAGTCACCACGGCCACAACCTAACTGCCAACGGCAACCAGCTCTATAACCAAGTTTCCTTCGGCAACCCATCCCCACCAGGAGCCTGGGCATCCCACCACAACATCCTATCTTCGGGCCCCGAATCGCCGGAAAACCAGTCCCAGAACTCGCCTCATCTAAGCATGCTTCAGGCATCACAAATAACGAACTTTTCTAATACGGGGAACAGTTATTTTGCGCCAGAAAAGTATGGTATCAATATGGTTTAGTATATCTAGTCCTTTATTTTGTAGTTGTACATACTTCTTGTATAGTGGGTGTGTGAGAACGATTTAAAGGGAGTTTGTGTGTTTTTGGAACTTTTTACCTTTAACACCTCTGTCGGTTAGATCTTTTTTGAGTTTTGAGTGAAAAATGTTTTTATTGGTACAAAATGGTTCCAACATTTTTTATTCAAAACTTTCAGTACCTACCATCAGTTTTTCTCTCGTATTTTTTTTTTATAATTTTCATATTTTGTTATTTCACTTAACTGTTTAAAATTCTCTTAGTTTAATAAAATATGAAAGTTAACTAAATACGATGTAAGTACATATCAATAAAATCGTATATTAAATTATATATTTTTTTTACAAAACATACAAATTCTCTTTAAATCGTTCGTATTTACTTCGAATGTAGAAAGCGTTATAATATTGTAAATGAACATTTTTAACAAGACTTGCCATCATATTTAGAAACTTTTACAAAAATACAAAGTTATTTATTATTAAAATTTAGCAAATAAACTACTTATAAGCAAACATCGACAAATACTAAATGTGAACTCAAGTCTTGTTCAAATTATAATTTACTAAAATACTGAAATATATATTTTACATCCAAACGCTATTTACTAACGATTTTCAACGAAAATTAAAATGTCAAAAGGCCTATTTATATGTATCGAAGGACACTTTGTTGTAGTTCCTTTTTTTTAACAAATGTTTGCCAGACGTAATATAAGAGTGTTTTTTAAAACAAACAAATGCGAACCTTATTAGGTTTCTTTGGCATTCAATCTGAGAAAAAAAAGCAATAAAATTTTAAATTGTATAAAATTTGTTAACTATTTTTGCTTCCCTGTGCTCGTGTAAAAAATAACACCCAGAATCATATCACTTATAATACTTAAAAAACGAGTAAACTTAGGCTAAATTTAGTGACGGAATTCGCTAAATAAACGAAATAAAGTCGTTATTTATATTAAAACAACAAATAAACATCAGCATCAAATATTAAAAACAACAATAAACAATGTTTGGCGGAGGTTTATAAATATTAAACAAATAAAATAAGATCCATCAATATAAGTTTAAACCATATAGAAGCTATTAGTTTTTCTAACACCTATTTATCTTTCATAAACCTCGTTGCTGTTTGTTAAATAAATTTAGTTTTAATATAAGTAACGCCATATAGTTCTATTGTATATAAATTGTATGTTAAGAGTTTTATTTTGTATATGTGTGTGCTACGAATGTATATGTGGGTTATTATTGTCTAGTTTTAAGTGATCGTATTTTTTTTGTATTATTTTTAGACCAGTGACAACCCTGCCATAAGTTATACAAATAATTTAATTTGTAAAACAATGAATGTTAGAATAAACTTCGAGTCGCCATCGTGAATTAGATATTATTTTTGTATTTTACTATTTTCACATGTTTTTGGTTTCAAAATGGTTTTGAAAGAAGGTAAAGCCATTGCTTTAAAAAAATATAATAAAAATAAAACCAGATCAAAGATGGCGACTAATAAACGAAATTGGCGCCAATAACAGTTGCCGACAAAAATGGCGGTTTAAAACTAAAAAAATGTTGTTCGCTCGATGTCGAGTTTCCGAGACTAATAAAATCACATGAGAGTAATTTAATGAGATTATTAGTTAATTTATATTATTTTACAAATAAAATGGGATCATTTTGTGCGGGGATATTGACTTTAATGTCTTTGTTAGTGACCGAGAGCACCGCGCCATTGGGGTTACTCAAACATTGAAGTACTTACTTTATAATATTATTATTTTACAAGAATAACTTGTATACTGTGTAAAACTTGCCTCTACCTCAAAATATGACACAGGAGGATGGAAATGGTACAAGAAATGTATCTATTATCTTTTATTTACTCATTGTACATCAAGGACAATATTTTATGTCCCAAATTGGAGGTGAGCCAATCATAGACTATTTTTATTTATTTTTATTAACATACTTTATTTTATATATCTTTTTTTTATTTTTAATCAAGAGTAGAATAATTTTAATTTTTTATTACGATTACGTTTGATGTTTGAGGGATGCCAGCGCCAAAAACAAAATTCCCAACTTGGTAGTATTTAAATGTAATGAAATTGTAATTTATAGTAAATATAAGCTTGGACATAGCTAAATTAGGTAAGTACATTACTTGTACGGTTCGATGAAGAGTCAGTGTATTTTTTTTAAGTTAAGTTGTATTAATTATTAAATGATAGCTATTGAAATATTGAATCCGAATATATGCATATAAATACATTTTTGTGTTTCATTTTAGAAAAATCCTGGTACGAAAAAATATACGAGGATAATATCATCATAAAAAAGTCCTATTAATTTGTGATTTTTGTATTGTTATTACAAAATAAGCAATAAACCTAGTTTTAAATTAGAGACCATACAAAAATCACAAATAGAAATTGTTAGGCGCAAAGACGAAATAAAATAATAGGTAAATACTTACGTAAATATTTTCTAACTAAGAAAGGATTATCGAAAAAAGTAAGAACTAGTAGATCCTATTTTACGTATTTGGCCTGGTCTAAGAAATCAATATCTAACCAAGAAAACACACAAGGAAGCATCGAACTTATAATATAATAGCAATCTACACTAATATTACAAAAAGGAAAAATTTGTATTTTTGTGCATACAATGTACAAACATACTTGTTTGTTTGTAATGAATAAACTCAAAAACTAATGTGCCGATTTAAAAAACTATTTCACCATTAGAAAGCTACATTCACCCTGAGTAACATAGGCTATATTTATTGTCCGTGCAAAGCCGGGACTGGTCGCTAGTATGTAATAAACACGTAAAAAGCTAGTCTCTTGGCGATAACAGTGGAACATTAGGCAGGGCGCAAACGTGTCTGGTGACAGATACAAGCTAATATTAGATTTCTATAGAACCAGTATGAAATCATCCACTCCCTGCGCATACGTAAACTTTTTTGTGTCCAGTTGCTTCCACTTAATTCATGAATCCCCAAGCGACCACCGGTGGCCGCGCATCTATTGTCTTACTAAGTATTGTGTCTCTAATTGACGGTATCTGAAGGGTTAACACATACTCATGACGATCAAAGAGTGTTCTGTGTCGGTAACTGAAACAAAAAGTGTTTCCGATTGCGCAGCTCTTAAGGGTTGCAGTCAGTGCCGTAACTATGGCGGTGCCAGTGGTGCCAACCGCCCCCGGGCGCAAGAACAAAACATCAAACTAAGCACAAGTTTTGTATCATTCATTTCATCAGAAGGAGGTTACTGTTTCCCATCCTCTCGCGCTCTGTGGCCTAAACCAGGACACGTCGGGGCTCCACACAAGCGGGACAAACTTCCTCCATATGCTTCACTGTGTGCTCCAATTGGAACTATGGTGGCATCCGAGCGTTTTTTTCTGTCAGATCCGAAACAGGTACTTCTCAAAACTCTCATGACATACGTCATGTCCGGTGAGGAACTGCGCCAGGCGGATCAAACTAACCAGCTTGGACTTTTTTAGGAGCGCAGTTTTAGAAACTGGCATCGGGCGTAAGTTATATGAGGTTATTTGTAAAACACTAGCAACATCTTAGGTGCTAGTTAAGAACATCATAAACAACAACTTTTGTTCTATAAGTTTAAAAAAAAATTCTATTCTATTCTATTTTTTATTAATGGCAAATAGAGCCGATGTCGACTATTCTGCCAATGTCATAAGTAAATATGATTGGCAAGAGAGTATATTATTAACACAAGTAACTAGAATGCTAGAACAGTAGTAACTGTATGTATGCATAAAAATCTTCGATTGATACAGTTGAACTTGTTGGGTTAGTACTGGACTGAGACAAACAAAAAAATAAAAATACATAAATATTATAATTGTTAAAACATTAAATATATACACGTAAGAACAATCGCACCGAAATCAGGACTCATAATTTGATATTATTGTGACGGATGAAACTTAATTTTTTTTTCATATTTTACTTTATCAGATTTGCATACAAAAATAAAAATATTAAAATTGAACGTTTTGAATATTACGAAGTCTAAGCATGCGATAATACAATAGTGGAGGGTAGCTGAACATGAACTTGACCTATTTATGGGCGACCTTCACTAGTCGGTCAGTCGCATTGATGCGCTTGCGTCGCGTCATACGTGTTCTTGTAGTGAAATGTGGCAGTGTGGACGTAATTATCTTTACATAATGGTGTATCAATATTCTAATGTCGAGTACACGGAAATGGTGCGAATACTTGCTAGGTGTAATGACAATGTTTCGGAAGCCTGCTTACTATAATTACGAGAACAGTGCACGGGAGCCGTTAGTTGATACAGCAAAATACAGAGATGAAATGTGTTAGATAGAACAACGAAAACTTAAAGGTTTGTTTTTGGTAATTATTTATTTATTGTATTCTTTCTTGTACACCACATAAACAAATATATAGGACAAACATTTAAAGAAAAAAATGTACAATGGGCGGTCTTATCGCACATGGCGATCTCTTATGTTTTGTAAAAAATCATAGAATAAAAGTTGTTGTTTATTATGTTAGTAAAACAGCCCTGCAAGGTTGTTAGTGTTTTAAACACTATGGCAAGCAGCTACGGCACTAAATATGGTTCATAGAGCGCTTGTTTCAGAAATATTAACTTATTGATAATACGACAAAAATACAAAAAAAAACGAAACTCTGTCGGTCTGGGCAGTAATCGCTTTGGCGTATTAGGTAGTTGACATCGTATTATCACGATGTCACTGAATAAATATTTATATATACATCTTTAACTATGTCCAACAGTGGACATCTTTCGGCTGAAATGATGATGATGTAAATGCATTTAAAATGGAAACATTTATTTTATAAGCTTTTATTTAGTTTCACCTGTCCCGATGTTTGTCTAATCGAATCTTGTAGATACAATTTGACCCAATTCCCGGTTACCAATTGACCTGAAATTATGCATACATGTGTAAATCAGATGATAGGGCAAAATTACTATGACAAAGAGCTGATCTGATGATGGAACTGGAAGGTGGCTTTAAGAATTTGGTAGTTGGGTAATATCAAAAATAATTGTACATTCACCAAAAAGAAACGAAAATGAATTTCGTTACAAAAATGAAAAGTGTTACAAAAAGGAAACAAAAATGAACTAATAGGGTAATTTAACACTATAAACAAAACAAAATAGGTTTCGGTTTGTTTTATTAATTATAATCAATCACATAATAACTGAACTACTTCGATACAACTTGGATAGGTTCATCTGAACTTTTAATAATACAAAATCAACAATAACAAAATAAAAACAAAACAATACAAAAGATCAAACTTTTAAACACGATAAAACTTTTAAATCGCAAATCAGGTATAATGTCACATTTTAATGGTTTCATATTTTTTCTTAATTATATCTCTTAATTAATTATATCGAATTTCTTCATATTTTTCAGGATCATTTTGTTTCAGTCTTTCTCTGTAATTCCTTTGTCGTTCTGCAGGTGTCATGGGCATGTTTTCTAGAACAAATTTTATTTTGTAAGTAATGTCGGTTGTGAGTACACTATATAATAAACGTGAACCCACTCCAACACAAGCAATTCAACTTAATTGGGTTAACAGGAACCTGTTAATCCCTCCAATTAAGCTGTATAGTTCGTTATTTAACCCAAATTGTAACTTGACAGGTGTAATGTTAAACTCGATACTAAAAAGCAAACACAAAAACACATGAAATGTTAGAAAACACAAGAATTTTAGAAAAAATATACCAACATTTTCACATATTATTTTTATATTAACAACATTTCGAGAGACTTAATGTCTCTAATGTCTAATTTGATGTCAGGTTGGATTTTACATTTTACTAACGTATTCATTAATTCTTTGTCAAGTACCTACTAGTTTCAGTCTCAAACGGATCTTAGTCATGAGCTCAAAACACAGCAGTGATGGCACGACCGGTGAAACAAGTTGGGTAAACACGAAATGTCTACGCGAGTAAAACTATAAAGATAACTTTATTAATTGATTCTTTCCTTTCATCTACTAATATTCCTAGTAGGTAAGGTGAAAGCATTGCTATTTTTTTTTATAACATAATAAACGTGTGACGTAATTTTCAGCAGTATAAAATCACCCTTACTTCCTTTTTGTTAGCTCATTTTTGTTACGTAACAAAAAATTGTAACGAAAAGGAATATAAAACACGTGTTGAATATAACCTCAAACGAATTAAAAATCAGTAGGGCTCCTTAGCTAAAATTGTTGTTTACTTTTGATTTGGGCGAGATTAATACAATATTTAAATGGTCTAATAGTAAATAAACAACTTACCGGGTGACAAACAGACCACTGCACAAAAGGAACGTAATAATGTTGAAAAAATTCACCGCTGGCTTACGTACACTGCACTCTCAAAAACGCCCGTTGCAAGATGGCTGACTGTCACTAGTTAGCGCTACGTGATTGGCTGCTCACAATAAACATAGTGTTGGCAATTCTACATTTTAAAAACTACCAAATATTAGTGTTACAAAATACAATAACAAAAATGACAAAAATCGTGGACAAAGATTTGATATTAAGTTAATTATCTATTTCTTTATTTTTTAAAAGAAATAATGTAGGATCTGAATGAATGAATGATACTGAAGTTCAGTTTTAGCTTGAATTAATGAGATACGTAGCACGAAAAAAAATCTAGAGGCTTTTTTGTAACGCACAAGTCTTCGAGGACATTATTATTTACATGGGAGAAAAATGATATACCCCAAAACAAAAATGTGTATTTTAAAAACTATATGCTTTATTATGCTGTGACATTAATATTAATCATTCATAATTCTGTATGTCTACATATCCTAACTTGTATTATAAAATTTTCGCATTATTTCGATAAAACCTACCATGGACATTTCAGCATGTTAGAATGTACAATTATTTTTGATATTACCCAGTTAAACGACACAACCCCATCGTGTTTGGGCTCGTATGATTCATCTTGACGAGTAGGTATTAATTATATAGGTATACCGAGCTATAAAAGCTTGTTATGAAAAAATGAGTTTTATTAAATGCTTGTTTAGGTGTGTGATGGGCGAAATAGAGTCAATAGGCTCTCGGAGAGCAGCTGTGGTGGCAGAGTGATAAAGGCCCTGACTCACGACTTGTAAGCCGCAAGTTAGAACCCAGCCAGGCGCATTACTTTGTGTAATTTATTTCAACAACACTGCTCTCAAAACAGTGAAAAAAAGCATCATAAGGAAACCGGCATGTCCTAGAACCAAAAATTTGAAGACATGTAACATTCACCAACCCGCACTGGGTCCGCGTGGTGGATGACGGCCCATTCCCTCTCCTGAGAGGAGGCCTGAGTCCCGGCAGTGGGAACACTAAAAAGGCTCATGATGATGATGAATAGGCTCTTAATAAACTAGTGCACTTCACCATCAACGATTGCATCACTGCTTACCATCAGGTGGGATCGCAGTCAGGCAATACATAGTTTATTTAATTTTTTTAAATCCTAGTCAAATTTTCGATACCATTCACCTCGTTTAACGGTAACAACAATTACAGAACACTACACCATTAAACTATTTTACCCTTAAAAAACAGTATCGATAAACGTAACAAAATCAGTAAAGGACGGGTGCTTCGTTCAAATGCGGTCGCTACTCGCGTGCCAGTAACTCGAGCCGAGTTCGTCGACAGAAGCCATCGCGGACGTCCTACAACGTCTGACGTGACCCGCACGACTCGAGGACGATACGACACCTTTAATTACTGTAATTGGTACTGCCTTGGGAAGGTGGAAAGTTTTTAAGCTAATCCAGTGGAAAAATAAACAGACCTTGGATGCGAAAGAGGATTTTGCGAGGAGGATTTTGTTGGTGAAATTACTGTTTTTTACCTTTTTATCTTTCTAAATGGACAGATGTGAGGGTAATGCTGTAATGTATTTTCTTCGATTTCTCATCAAATAACTTTTCAATACACTTACTCGAAAACCCGCTCTTATCTATGTATATGGAATCGTGCGGTAAGTAATTATTGTTTGAAATATTGTGGGTATAGTGAGCAAAATTGGTTTGCAACTACCGTGACACATTTTATATAATACTTAGGTACCTATTATAACGAAATTAACACAAATACACAACAACAATATTTATTTTAAATATGGGTTATATTTAGATAGGTCGTATGTATATATTAAGTTTTATTTACCATCCATCCATTTCTGTACTCTTATTTTTTTATTTTCTTGTTGTTTTTATTATTTTTTATGTTTTGGTATTTTGTGTTGCTTGCTCCGAATAAATGTTATTTCATTCTATTTTATTCTATTCTATATGTTTTCCGCACTAGTGTGGAAAAGTGCGTGAGAACGCTTCCGCCACAATTTATAATATTTGTCGTATCAGGCTAGGCGCTAAACGAATCCACGAGTCACCGATCAACCTCTGTTTATTAGTACATTTCTTCGTAACGACAAAAAAAACCCTTTCCTGCAAAAAGCACACAATGTCGTTTACGGTATTCTTCCTAAAAGCACTCGAAGTGTAACTTGTGATCTAAGCCGGAGCCTCTCAACCGTCAATGCTTATCCGTTTGGAGATTAGGATGCGGATCCAACACATACGTAAAGGCTAATTGATCCTGAGATCCGTCGGAGGTAAAGGAATCCTTGATTGAGTGCGAAGACTAAAGACAGAATACTAGCAGTAACAACATAAACTCTTGCTTGGCTTCTTGGAAAAGACGAAGAAATTAGATGCAGTAAAGGTGTTTTTAATATCGTACAACGTAACGTATAATTACAAAATGTCAAAAAAGCCCGTAATAAGGCCTGTCATACTATATGGATCAGAATGTTGGGCTGTGAAAAAGATGGATGAAAAAAGATTGCATGTAGCAGAGATGAGAATGTTGAGATGGACGTGTGGTGTGACGAGAATGGATAAAGTGAGAAATGAGTATATTAGGGGAAGTTTAAAAGTGGCGCCAGTGACTGAAAAGTTGAAAGGGAATCGTTTGTCCTGGTATGGTCATGTGAAAAGATGGGACGAAACGCATGTTGCTAAGAAAGTTATGAGTTTGGATGGAGGGGGAGAGGGAGGCCAAAGAAAATATGGATGGATTGTGTGAGAAGTGATATGAAAGAAAAGGGTGATAGCGTGACGAGCGACAGGACAGAATGGAAGAAAAAAACGTGTTGCGCCGACCCCAAATAAAACGGGATAAGGGCAGAAAGGAAAAAGCATCCCGCGTGCGTATACCACACATTGCAATAAATACTTGTATGATATGGACATTTGCGGGGGTTACGCGTGCGTGATCAAAACCGCACGATTTTAACCCTTCAGATACCGTCAATTAGAGACACAATAGTAAGACAATAGATGCGCGCCCACCGGGTGTCGCTTGGGGATTCATGAATTAAAACACCCGACGTACAATGAGTATCCATCCATACGTTGTTGAAACCTCTACGGTCCGGACGTATGTCTAAGGAATGGAACAGTTTGCCTGCAGCAGTCTTCCCGTCCGTTTATAATTTGGGTGTCTTCAAGGCTAGAGTGATTAGGCTTTTAATAAACTAGTGCACCTCACCATCAGAGATTGCATCACTGCTTACCATCAGGTGGGATCGCAGTCAAGCGCTAGTTTATACGAATTTAAAAAAAAACACCACTAGGTATATCTGCTGCGCTGCGTGTCACGGCTTCGATTCCCGCAGGAGGCAAATATTTGTATGGCCTTCAGAGGCTTCAGATTTCATTCCACCCAGAATGGAAGAAGTCAAACAATGATTCGACTCCTGAAGGGGAAACCCATAGTCTTAGAACACAAGTGCAACTAAAGGAACACAGGTGGTTTTAGTCAGTAAAAGTCTGACACGCGCTCCACTCTAGATTGAGAGTCTGATTGACGATGCGGACATAATCTGTTCGAAGTTTCGAACACAGTATCCGAATTGGCACATTTAATTTTTTTTTTTAATTTTGCTGGTGTCCAAATCGTCAGAAACTACTAAATCTTATTAAATTATGCAATTGATAACTGATTATAAATTATATCCAGTAATCAACTACGCTTAAAACAATTATAAGCTACTTTTCAAAAATAAATATTTTACAACAAAACATTTTTTCTCTTGATTCCTGGGACAGATTTTGAAGCACTTCAGTTTACTGATTGGTGTTGAGATTCAGATAAACAAAACCTAAGGAACACAATATATATGTGCATTCTGGGCAGCACTTGGTCAAACTCCCATAAAAAAATTGGCAATGTCCTTTATTGAAAAAATGTTTTAAATTCGGATAATATATCCGAACGTATTGTGTCCATCGGATTCCCGCGTGACGCACAGAACCGGTCGTTGTGGCGACGCTTGGGGGAGGCCTATATCCAACAGTGAACGTCTTTCGGCTGATATGATGATGATGATATTGTGTCCGAATCGTCAGTCAGTCGATTGAGAGACGTCATGATATGATTTCCTCCGCTTTATTGAAAAAATGTTTTAAATTCGGATAATATATCCGAACGTATTGTGTCCATCGGATTCCCGCGTGACGCACAGAACCGGTCGTTGTGGCGACGCTTGGGGGAGGCCTATATCCAACAGTGAACGTCTTTCGGCTGATATGATGATGATGATATTGTGTCCGAATCGTCAGTCAGTCGATTGAGAGACGTCATGATATGATTTCCTCCGTCGTAAAAAAAGAAAATCTATACGTATTCAAAGCCTATTTTTTTAATTATTGATAGGCTTGCGTTTGACCACCATCTCACCTGATGGTAAGCGATGATGTTGTCGACGATGGAGCACGCTTGCCTAGAAGTACCTATGCCTACTTCGCGACTGCGTTAACTTTTAGGTCGAGCACGCTCAATACAAACGTGACCAACTATAGTTCAAATGATTTTCAGTTCAACGTAGTAACAGTCAGTTTGTCATAAAGTCACATTTCTGTTATTACTAACCAGGTACTAGTAACTTCTCAGAAAAATACGTACCTAGACATACATACTTCTTGCATTCATTTTATTTACTAGCCGACCCGGCGAACTTCGTACCTCCTAACATGATAGGTAATTAATCTAGTATATCTTTCGATATAGTCAACCGATTGCGGTAAAACAAAACCCAAGTAATTTAACAAGTTACACACAATTTTAATGTCTAAAAGTTAAATCTACATCGATTTCGTACATTTTACGTGATTCGCGCACAACTAAAAACTTCTACAGATTTATTATATGTATAGATTTAGGAAGAACAAATAGTTACGCATTAGATTCTAGAGTGGCGATACGTACGGGAAGGCGCGGCGTTAGAAGGCCTCCCTGGTGAAGGTAGCGGGAATCCAATGGACCCAAGACGCAGGGTCGTGTCAGTCTTATAATGTTCCCACTGCTGGGACTCAGGCCTCCTCTCTAGTACAGGGAATGGGCCGTAATCCACCACGCGGGCCCAGTGCGGGTTGGTGAATGTCATGTCCCTACGAATTTTTCGTTCTAAGTCATGCCAGTTACTTCACGAGGTTTTCCTTCACCGTTATGAGAGCAGTGGTAATGAAATAAATTACACAAAGTAGTGCGCCTGGCTGGGCTTGAATTTGAACCCGTGACCTATAGTACTCTTAAGTCGGGGCTGTTACCACTGGGCCACCACAGCTCTGGTCGATCTGGTCGATCGTCGATCTGGTCTACGGTCATAGAGGTAGTCATTGGGTGCGAAATTATGGAACTCAGTGCGTTAGAGTGAAATCGGAATCTAACAATTATGGCAAATGGCTACGCAGATTGATTGAGGCACGAGGAAGATTGGCAGGCGGTCGCCTTCTTCTGCGAAGCAGTAATGCTAGTAAAAGAGGAGGCCGACCGCGTGAGGCAATAGCCCTCGCGCCCTCGCCGCCGGGATTCCGATCCTTATTTTCTGGCCACCATAGTCGCGGGCTCGCGGACAACGAGCAATGGGTATCTCGGCGTCCAACCGTCCGGCAACCGTCAGAACCGAACTCAGGTCGTCGACGGCCTCAATGAGTTGTCAGCAATCGTTGGGCCCAGCCACGATTCCCAAGACAGCACAATGGCAAAACAGAAAGAGGAATGAGTTTTTAGTCAGTAAAAGTCTGACACTATCTTTCGCTCCACCCAAGAGCGGAGGATGTCATTAGATGATTTTTACCACTTAAAAAAAAAGTTAGACTGAAGCAGAAGAGGAATTAATTAAGGCTTTAATCCATATAACAGCACTTTAGTTCTTGGCTTTTAGGGTTCTATACCCGAAAAGTGCCAACGAGACCCTATGGCAAAGTCTCCGCTATCCGTCAGTCCGTCTGTCAGCGGACAAATCACAAATCACAAATCGTAATTAGAAATTTTCATACTAGGCCAGGCAAGGAATTTTACTAGTTTTGTTATCGACAGGCTAAGAAGATTATCGCTACAGCAACAAACTTTTAGAGCCACTATTGAAAAGTTGTTAATATGCACATTGACCCTTATACATAGGAGTAGGACCCATCGATATACCAGTGCTTGACTGCAATCCTACCTGACGGTAAGCAGTGATGCAATCGTTGATGGTGAAATGCACTAGTATCAAAAACATTGAATATATACTACTAGTGTACCTATTCACTCTAGCCTTGAAAACACCTATATTATAATCGAACGACGACTAAGACCGCAGCAAGCACATTGTTCCAGTTCAAGTCAGCCAATTACTGACTAAGACCCACCTGTGTCCCTTCACTTGCCCTTGGTATTCCAGGGTTACGTAACTCTTTCGAACAATCCAGTAACCTTTGCATACATCGATCCTACTGGCCTGCTTTAGAAACTCCACTCTGTGAAATCCTGAAGCGAGATTCTCCAGTAACCAGAGATTTTTTTCAGTAGAATTCAAACAGTAAATATAGGAATGAATCTCCACTCTTTCGCCCTATTCACATCCAAGTTTCAACATAACGTAAGTAAAATGCATGCCTAAAAAACCTATTCAATTTTTTTGTAAAAAATAAATCCGTTTTTTAATAAACTCCCAACTGATATTCAAAGACACATCAAAACTAGTGTCACACAAAAAATGTCGGCGCAATGTCGTCGAAATTCGTCCCCAACTCGGTTGGACTTCTTTAAAATTAGCTGTTTAGACGGGCCCGCTGAATTGTGCTGCACACATAGCTATACGTTACAAACGCAAACTTTACTTGTACCCACGTAGATATTCCCTGGAAAATGTATTTTTATTTTATTGTGGCAACCCCGTTCGGGTAACCTACCAAAATGGCGCGAAGGAAAATGGTGCTTGTCGTTTGACAATAAACGCCAAAGCAGAATGGCGGGAAAAGGACTTAGTACGTTTGAATTGAGAACGCCCCGTGTCGAGCGTACGCAGTAATGTTTGCAGCTGTATATAGTAATGTAGTTCTTTCTCGCTCTAGCTCGTGGGTTCGTAGTATAGTGCTGTCTCAAGCGGGTGCGGAGTTAAGCCGCTTATCTGCTGCCCGCACGCCTCGCCCCTCTCCCCCGGCTGCTGCGAGTAACACGTCACATTCTGCAATTCGTTTGCTTTTCATTATTTTTTATTTTGTGTAATAATAGTTAGCTATAAAATACGTTTGATTTATAGTTATGGTAGTTATAGTCATTACGAGCACCCAGTAAATGAGACTATTTTGAACGGCGGCCAAACCAAATAAGCTGATATTGAGGCAATATATAAAATCCAATTTGGGTAATTATATTTAGGCTTTTAGCTTCGTGTGTGTGGTATTTTTATTTACCGCAGATAAAATATAATAAGTATATCTAATTAACTGCATTTAGCCAGTTTCGATTAGTGCCTAAATGCCAGATGACAGATAAAGTATAGTACTTACCTACCTAATTTATTTTATTGTCCAGTTTGACCAGCTGAACACAACGTGGAACCTTTAATTAATGTATTTATTCCAAGGACAATTCTGACTTCATATGCTTCTCTAGAATTCTACGTTGGCAACAGTATCCACTGAAAAATTAAAAATTAGATAGAGAAAACCGCACTGGAGAAAGTTAGCAAAATATAAAAAATACAGGCATTTTTCTTTTTTTCTGATTCCGGCAGCTTGTATAACTAAAATTTGGAAAAAATGTTAGATGCGTCTTTTTTACTAACGGGGGCAGTACTATGTGCTTCATCAACAATGATTGCATCATTGCTTGTCATCAGGCTGGACCAGTACCTATTACTTCCAGATTGATCAATCAAAGGCTTACCTTTAAATACAATAACACTAAATATCTATTATTATTTGGTACGGTGAGGTAAGGTCATGTTTTACATAACCTTTCCAATTAACATTTAGCACATGAAGTAAACAAGTAGTGGGTGTTTAAGCCTGGCTGTTTAGTTCAGTGACTAGTAAAGAGGACGGAGTTTCCTTCCTCGCTCGTAAAGAAATACTCCCACTATGATTTCTATTTCTATTTTTTGGTTTAATAGAATAGAAATTAATAAATATACATTTTTATGTTTATTTTAACTATTTACAATATAGATACTTTAGTGCTACCCTATTATCAACTTGGCTCGGGGTACACCCTAGCCAAGTTTGTAATCTGCAATAGTTAACGCTAGTAGAGAGCTTCAAATGTACGGGAATGACGTCTCTCAACGCTCAGTCACGTGGTCAGAACAAAAGAATTAGCGGCGCGGCCAACTCGAAGCGTTCAGCGCAAGCGAAACGGTTGTTACCTTGGCTAGGGGGGCTGGTTTTTACACGACTGTTTAAAAAACATTTTCTTATTTTATGCACTTGCCATATTGTCTCTCCACTATCCTAGGTTGACTGGTAGATAATGTCTAAGGCATATTATCCGATTTTCCACTTTTGTATTGCCTGGAGATCAAATAAAAAATGCAAAATATAATACCTAAAATGGATTTTTTGGAACAAACAATTACACAACACAACAAACAATAACAACAATTACTTGCGCGTTATTGAGGTTTATACTAAGCCAAAACTTTCTGTGTTGTACAAATCTTTAGAAAAGTCTTTGAACAACAAGTGATTTTGTAGAGAATCCGATTTGCTTTTGGTCAAAACTGGAAGAAATTGGATTGTTCTTAAACTTTCAGTCTCAATACATTTGACTGTCACAAATCAGTGGATAATATACTTCTTTTATTTATTAAATTTTATACTCAATTAAAAACCAAAGTACAAAAGTATTACGATCTAAGGGTTGTAGTATAATAGCTACATCTTATAAGTCATGGCAAACAGGAAAAAAAAACAAATAAATCCATAATTTTTCCTCCTAATTTACTCTTAGCATTTCCTCAACATCCCACCTTTTTATCCCATTACAAAATGAGAAACCTTATAAAAAAAACACATTTAAAACCATTAAAAGCCGTCCAAAAACTTTCAGAATGAGGCTGCAAGCTATATATTACAAGAAGAGCGGCCAAGCGCACTCACTCCGTCTCCTATATAAATATGTACGTATATATAGGCGTTATATAAGGACAATCGATCAACAGTGAATTTCAAACCAATATCGGTGCCATATATTCATTTTGAGAAAGTTTTTGGAGGTAGGTTAGTAAGACAAACTATGTACATGCGTAGAAACTATATGAAAAAGATTCAAGTTGTATAGCGTTCGAGAAGTCATGCGGTATTTTCTTGTTCGACATCTTATTTTGAAGGACTGGAACAATTTGGCTGCAGCGGTCTTCCTGTCTGATTATAATTTAGATGTCTTCAAGGCTAGATCAAACGATCAACGATAAAATAATTGCTTACCATACGGTGGGATTGCAGTCAAGCACTATAGTTTATATTCATTTAAAAAAAAAACCGTACTTACCACTCGCCAGGTCTTTGGACCGCCTTGCAGGAGGTTTTTCAATGCTGCGTTCTACGTGGTACACCAATCTAAAACCTTTCGTTCCATCGTGCACTGCGAGCAAAGTATCTTGCCCACTGCCACTTAAGTTTGGCGATTCTTTTGGGCTGACGATGGATTAAAATTTTCTTAAATTAAATAAGTATAGGTAAGAAACAAAACAACAACAAAATTAGAAACATAATTTTTTTAAAGCCTATAAAAAATAGTAATGTTAGACGACTTCAATTCAATCAATAATTTTATAATGTCAAAACAATAAAATTGGGGTCACGGAAACGGTCAATATATTGATTTTAAATCATTAGTTTTATTTGGACACTAAGATCTATAATCTCATAAGCGCCATTATTGAATTTAATCTGTTAATTTTTTATTACGGATTAATTGGCCGGTTCACGCCAGCCATCTTGTGAGAAGGTCCTTTGAACTTCTTTGAGCCAGTTTGTTTTGAAAATAGAACGTTGAGCCCCTGATTTTGAAAATAGAATACCTTTTGAAGCAAGTTCCCGAAGTATGTCATTACAGTCGATTCGAACAGGGATTGCTGATCGAACTGAAGGACAGCGGCGTACTAGAGACAAGCATACATTTTTTTTAAACATAATTTATCTAATAATTATAAAAATCTCGTGTCACAGTGTTTGTAATCGAATTCGTCCAAAACATCAAATAACAAATACATTTGAGTGCGATCATATTCGAATCCGCTTGTCCGTTCCAATTACGGATATTCGCTAGTATAGGTATTTTATGAAATACGTAAATTGTAAGATATATTTTGTAATTTTAGCATGTGCGAGTATATGTATTTTATTATTATAAGCCACTTAATTTAATGATACTTCGTTCTATTTTTAATATCTATTATTTATTTATTGAGCAGACCTACCGGTGGTTTTTTTTAACCTAAAGACTGATTGACATTAAGTCAAGTTTAAATAAATAATAGTATTTTACGTGGAATATCACAGCAAAGCTGCATCATCATCAACTAAGGAGTGGAGTTCCTGGCCGGAATCTGTGTTTGCTGATAGCTACAACGCGGGAATCCAGTCAAGAGTGAATAGGTTACTAAACTTCTGAGTACGCACGCTCCGTCATCGACCGCATTGTCGATTTGTCGCTTTCCATCAGGTGAGATAGCCGTCAAGCGCGAACCTATCAAAAATATAATAAACAAAAAACGTTGAAACAGAGATTCCGCGACCTCAGTAACACCACTTATCGTTAGGCAGCTATTGCGTGAAGACCCTTGACCCCATCTCTGCTGTAGGGCTATTCTGTAAAATTTTACAGACTTTCGAATCCCTAAAAGGAAAGAAACATTAAACGTATTTCTGTACTCCCCAGAATTATCTGAATTTCAAAGCTACAAATAACCGAACTAGCTGAGAGTATAATTAATACAAAATTGTTTATAATTATTATTACATAGGGCCAATAGTGGACGTCTTTCGGCTGAAATGATAATGATGAGCTTTGAATCAGAGATTGTAGATGAAATGGCTAGTAGCCATTTTTTTAGTAGGTAATACAAAAGAATTGTATGTTGAACAGCCCCCGTTCTGCGTCTCGACTTTTCCATGAAAGTATAAAATGAAAAAAAAACATTGAGATTTACTAGTGATTGGTCAACTCGTAGGTACCACATACCTATGGCGCCATGTGGTACGAGTTGCAGAAAATAAAAATAAATTATATTTTCATTGATCAACTCGTCCAACGTTTCTCTTTGTATGAAACTATAAACTTTGTCAACGTGTACTTACAGTTAGTAACACAGAATAAACCATATTTTTAGAAGTTTTATTGTTCACTTGAGTCCTACTAATATTATAATCGCGAAAACTTGTATGTATGGGTGTTTGTTACTCTTTCACGCAAAAACTACATAATAGATTTCGACGAAAATTGGTACACGGGTAGACCATGTCTTGGAGTAGCACATAGAATTCTTTTTATCCCGGGAATATGTTCCCTTGAGACAATTTTCTACTTTAACGCGGTCAAAGCCGCTGACAGCAGGTAAGTAATAAACTCTGCAAGTTCATTCGAATATTTTCTGTAATAAAAGAGTAATAATAGCAACAAGAGCTATTTCTACAAAGAAACCAATAAACTAACAATTCTAGATACACCTATTTAGCAACAACGTAAATCGGTGGAACAGCAGTCAATCTGTGGCGATCCGTATAATCTGTGGCTCAACGGAGCCGTACGTATTACACACAATATGTCCGCATAATACTCAGTCTATGGGAATATTGTCCAGCTGGATAACATGGTATTATATTTAACCTAGACTAGAGTACTGTTATCATAATATAGGCTATATGGACGATGAATGTCTTACTGTTTACATTTGTTTATTGGTAAATGATAAATAATAATTCGAACACATGTGACATTCAACTCGCACTGGGCCCGCGTGGTGGATTACGGGAATTCTCTCCTAGAGAAAGGAGGCTTTAGTCCCAGCAGTGGGAACATTAAATAAGGGTGATTATGATATGCTATTTTATATTAGACCGACGCACACGTGTAACACGCCTGATTTGTATATAAAACGATGTTGCGTGGCGTGGGTTTAGTGTAGCTCTACAAGTCTAGTTTCCATATAAAATGTATGGAGACTGACGTGCTCAGATCGGC
Source organism: Mythimna lalbum (assembly GCA_949319445.1). Classification (NCBI taxonomy): domain Eukaryota; kingdom Metazoa; phylum Arthropoda; class Insecta; order Lepidoptera; family Noctuidae; genus Mythimna; species Mythimna lalbum. Next base: position 4,627,225 of record OX439370.1, read on the forward strand.
GTATGTAGTTTCACCTTTATTTTAGAAGTAGGTTTTTTAACTTTTACACTTCAACTTAAACTAGATGATACCGGTCTTTTCTAGCTGACTACCTTGAGAAGAAACAAGCTCAAGCAAACATGTAATGGTCAAATCATATGAGAACCATGCAGATTGGAGTCTGAGATGGTCTTTTGAAGAAAGAACCGTACAGTTCTGAACTGTCCAGTCAGTGCAGGGCATTCAATTTTTTTTTCTGTGTGAACCAAATAAAATATTATTCATTCTTTCTTCTATTTTTGAACTAGTTTCAAAAAAAGAACTAAGAATTCGAAAACTAACAAACTATCAGTATTACCAATATATAAAAATCTCTGTACTCGCCTAAATTCTTAATTCAAACGGTTAATTTTGAATTGAGAGTTTGGGGTTAGGAGCTTATTAAATATAAAAGATGTTTTTATTATATTGTATGCCTTTTAACAGGTTTTCAAGTGAGATATTACAGATATTTTAGCTAATCATTCATACTAAATAGTTCAAATATTTTTATGAATAAGATTGTTTTTTTTTGTAATAACTGCACTAACTCTCACACTCTTGACTCTTGACATATCTCCCAATTTTTATATCCCAAAGCCACAAAAGAGTCCTCCATTCCCTTCATCAAACAAAAAAGTAATATCGCTCTAAAATCAAATTTAATAAGAACAGTTGAAAAGGCTGAACAAGGCAGAATGAGTAGGTGTCATGGCGCGTGTTGTATAAACGACAGCACGGCGCCACTCCGCCACTCTATGGTCATGCAAACAAATGGGCTATTCACCGATATTTCGCAATTCAGGCGACCGGTTTGCTTTGTCTATAGTTGGTGGGTAGAGAAGTGGAGTTAATTACGATTTTGACAACTGTGTTGTTTTTGTATTTTGTTATTAAGTTTTTTTTTATTTGTTTCGGTTAGTAATCTAAAAAGATCAACGAAAGGTTTTTTTGTTAGACACTTATTTTTCTACTACTATCCTGATATATCATTAGCCATTTCAATACAGTGGGTATTAAAACATGATCATAAACTCTGCTGAAGTAACTTAATATTGCCGTTCACTCAAGATTATGACAATCTAGACCTTTTCTTAGATATATCTGAGACTATTTTCATGTCTATCATTTACTAAGGGTATTTTCCATTCGCATAATAATTTTTTTTAGAGAAAACATATGGCGAAGTGCCACTTTTTAGATAGCAAATACTTCAAACCCTCTTCTTTATTTTTCAGCTAAAAGTTATTTGACTATTGAAAAGTTAAATTTAATATCGAAGTCTATACTGAAATTGGCCACAATCTCTTCCCGGCGATTTCCAAAAAACCTAAGTACCTATAAAACTTTTCGTAGATCACTGGAACCCTATCATACCCTATTATTATAATATTTCACCATTCACGCAAGCGAAGCCGCTGGCAAAAGTTAGTTTTTTTTATATCAATTACGGAGTTCGCCCACCCATTGTCTTTCTATTGTCTCTAATTATCACGATTGAAAGGTTAAAAAAAAATCTTCTATAAACTAATCTATACCTAGGTACTGAATTCCAGAAAGTTTCATACCTAGATACGTACAGCATGATACATACTTTAAATAAAACAGCAAACGTATTAGTAATGCCGACAAACAGCTACCTACATAAATATATTACGTAGTTGCGGTCTCCTTGATTCACGTACGAGTAGGCAGCTAATCGAATTAAAACGAACTCAAACAGAGCTAAAGGTTGAGGTCTCCGTCATTTGTTACTTAAAGGTCATTTAGAAATCGTGACAGACTTGCATTATACCTAATTATGTTTGTTTAGAAAAACATCGTCTCCGTGCGAGTCATGGTTTTTTTTAAGCTTACACTGTCCTAGGCAAAGGTTTTCTTAATTCATTACAACCCAAACGAACGTTAGCGTTCACTCTCTCATTGTCTTTTTATTTATTTATTTATTTATTTAAACTTCATGTACAGTAGTGGTACATAGGCGGACTTAATGCAACAAGGCATTCTCTCCCAGTCAACCTTTGGGTTAAAAAGACAACACTGTGGTAGGTTTGCACAATTAAAAAAAAAATTGTGTCTCTAATTACGGTATTCATCATCATCATCATCATCTTCCTGCCCTTGTCCCGTTTTATTTGGGGTCGGCGCAACACGTTTCTTGCGTCCATGTTGTCCTGTCACTCGTCACGCTATCACTAACTCTCTTTTCTAAAGATATTTGAAAGGTTAAAAATCTTCCAGGTGTCCAAAGTTTCAAACCAGGTATTACGGGTCATATTTAGCCATATTTGTCGACGTGGAAGTGACTCCATTGAAAGTCTTGCTGTACAAGGAAAGGTGGATGGAACAAGGCCACGTGGCAGAACACCGATGCGATGGACTGACCAAATCAAAACGGCAGTTGGCAGCCCATTGAACGAGTGCGTTCGGATCACTAGCAGCAGACAAAAGACTTCATTTCAGACCATTTTAGATCCATTACATACGCGAACATAGCATAAGTTATATCTATGTAAGTCAATGTTTACCAAAAACCCTAAGCTAAACGATTAGTCATTTTGAGTCTCAGATATTCGGTAAGAAACTTGACCCTAAAAAGACTTTCCACATCACAACTAAGCATCACATTACAAAATAAATCGCCAATACGAAACTCATAAGCGTCAGATGTATTAAGAAAATGAATAATAAATCCGAACCACAGACAAAAGAGGCATTAGGCGCATAGACAAGAATCGCTATTTACATGGGGTGGGGTGATTCGGTAACACAATCCGTACGCACGTCAACTCTATTATTTATGGATTCTTTAACATGTAAGGACTGGAGGGTAGTTTCGCGGGGGTGGTTTCAATCGGACATTTGGCGCAAGGAAGTGTTTCTTCTGCCTCGGTGGGCATAGAGAGGGATTTAAGCTTTTTTCTCCCGATATTACACGCGAAATTATTTTTGGGGTAGCAGTTTAGAGTGTTGAATAACTATTTGTTGTAGTACTTTTTAGTTTATTGAAACCGCAAATGGTAGGATATTTAGAAAACTATTAAATTGATAATATCAGAAGCGTTTTTTTTGTGTCCTATCATTGGAATTTTTAGTCTGAAGCTTTGATCATTACTCATGTCAAAATGTATAGTATATCAACCACACATCACTAGTTTTCCCACCATAATAACAAAACAAAAGTCGCCCTAAGCGCTACAACATCAGGGAACTTACCATGACGTGATAAAATGTCAGGCGTGCGAGTCAGAAAGAGGCATGGAGCTATACGTACACCCTGTATAAATGTATCGCTCCATCCCTTTAACAGTTTAGGTCGTCAAATGGATCGCGTTAAGAGCTCGTAGTAGGGCCATCGTACTGATGCGTATGTCTATGAGTCATAATAGTATATATGTATTATACTTCATTTATAAAAATGGGGCATGTTTACAATAAAATTTATTAAATATTAAAAATAACACAGTTGCTTATTTACCTGAACTAGGGAGGGATGTGTTCCAGGATTAAACGTGCCTAGAAACTTAAACTAAATTAAAAGATATTTAAAGTAAGTACAAACAACAAACAGATCTTCTGACTCTTTTGAGCATAATATATGTTTAAAAAATGTTACAGAATAATCTTTTTACAGCTATAAAATACATAATTTGTAGATCCTTAAGCACTTTTCTATTTAATTTATTGTACAGAAATGGACCTAAGTATGTAAAAAACCTTTTAACTACAACAGACGAGGATATATTCTAGAAGGTCTAACCTTTAATTGAACAGGTATAGAATATGTTCTGTTACACATGACGCCATCCGGCTATTCATCAATCAATTCCTCGAAAATAAATGATCCAAATGTCAAATAGATTTTAGACAAGAATACGACGAAAATTACTCAGACTGTCAGCAGGTAATTGAATAATCTGTCTCAGTATACTAACTACTTTTTAATCTAGTTCATCATCTTCCTGCCCTTGTCCCGTTTTATTTTCGGGTCGACGCAACACGTTTTTTTCTTCCATTCTGTCCTGTCACTCGTCACACTATCACTAACTTCTTCTCCTTTCTTCTTCTTCTTTTCTTTGGCCTCCCTCTCCACCTTCCACCATCCACATGTAAACTCATAACTTTTTTAGCAACATGCGTTGCGTCTTGCCTTTTCACATGTCCATACCAAGACAAACGATTCCCTTTCAACATTTCAGTCACTGGCGCCACTTTCAAAACTTTTTAATATACTAATTTCTCACTTTATCGATTCTCGTCACACCACACATTCATCTTAACATCTCCGCTACATGTCAATCATGCAATCTTTTTTCATCCGTCTTATTCACAGCCTAACATTAATCTAGTTAGCGTTGAAAATAAACCTAGTCTTACCAGTAAATAAATGCACTCTGAATGAGCAGCAAAAACGCAAATATCGCTTTTAAATTAACAAACTAGGATTAGACACGGATATTAAACTGTAGATACATGATAAAAGTCTACTTATGTGAATAAGAACCACTTGATATGATATCTATTTAGTATTTACGCAGCTTTAACTGGCATTACGCAGCTTACTTCCATTTTGTAATTAGGAATTTCATGTAAGAGTAAAGTGCACATAATAATGTTAAAAAATTTTTGGCACACTTGATAAACATTGGTTAGAATAATAGGATATTGCCCTGGAATGCAGAGGGCAAGTGAATGAAGACAGGTAGGTTTTAGTCAGTAAAAGTCTGACATTCTCTATCGCTACATTCAAAACTGTTTTTTTTTTTAATAATATCACACTTTATCAAAAAATGGAGTAGGGAATTGTGACGTCACTTTCAGGTAAAAAGTTTACCAAGGTATGAGGTCATGTGGAATTCCAATGCACAGTATTGATACAAATAAAAAATACGTGATAACACTACTAATGATTATCACAGGGTATTCAGCTAGGAAACACCGCCCTCATCTAGTTTAAACTGACGAAAAATAAATTGACGTGTAAAACTGTTTTTTAAAACCTATTTACAAAATAAATATCATGATAACATACATACCTAAATAAACATAATACTTATCCAATATTTTTCGGTAATGTAACTGACGGAGCAAATAATATTTTTTTAGGACACTTCCACCTTTTAAAAGCGCCGTTCCAGTGGAAAGTCTGTTACGAAATATTACCTAATTAGTGAGTGCAGCCATCCACAATTAACTGCTTGTATACTATAAATTGTTATAGAAAAGATCTTTCTGTCTCCAAAAATATATTTAAAAAACTAAAATTGATTTATAATGGCCCCCACTACATTAGAATAGATACCTACTAAAACAAAAACCTCAAGTCAATTTCCATAAGGTTATCTAATTTCTCCATCTAACCAGACAAAAATTGGAATTAGAAAAATCTCGATGACATAAAAAGCAATCAGTAACCGTTTTGTGAAAAAAAGGAAAATTGTAGATCAAAGACGGGAAACGAGGGCGTACCGATGCGCGAATAATGCAATAAATTTACTTTTCGGACGCGGTTTAACCTAACATGGCGACAAATCGAATCGTAACGCTTTAACGAACGCGCCGACGAACACTTTGAATTTCGAACGATTTCGAAAAATACGTAGAATTTCGATTTCTTATTCGCTTTTGTTTTAAAAGTTTTGTGTTTTGCAAATATGTTGAGAATTACGCTCCATTTTAAAATTAGAATGGTAGTTGTTTTTTTTTATTTACGATTCATTTTATTCGTCTCTATGTTTGACTAGATAACTTCTTTCTTTTCAACGCTTTTTTACCTAAAAAACCGCAACTTCCCAATCTGATCTCCAATTTCTACTCTAACTTTTGATTAGGAGAAAAAGCCCCTAATTTAAAAACAAAAAGTATTTTCCTCAACATTATTATCCGAACGAGCCACTAAACGTTCTAAATTCAAATAAAAAGGAAAGCGCGCGAAAAACAATATCTAAATGACATTTCCATGTTAGAGGGTGGCGCCAATTTTGCTCGCTACGTAATTTTTTTGTCGATTAAATTGATAAATTTCTTTGATGTGGATTCGTACTGATTATTCGATTACACGGGACTCGACTTTTCAATTTGCCGCCCCTTTTATCACTTACTATCGTCTACATGCGGCTTCGCCTGCATAAACATGGAAAGGAATTTCACTTTCTACAGGAACAAAAGCCTATGTTCTTGTCTTCAAAGATCTTTAAACTAAAATTTATCAAAATTGGTTCAGTAATTAGGGCGTAATAAAACAAAAAAATATATTTATTTCCCATTTTTTAAATCACCATTTGGTGATATTAAAGCTAGTAAGCTTCTGCTATCTCTTCTCGTCGGGAATCGCAGAACGATCTCCGGCCACAGTAGGCGCAGGCTTGCGGACGACGAGCAATGGGTTCGCCGTCCGCTAAAGGCCTTATTACACTACGCGATATTCAAACCGTTTTAGTCTATGGTTCGACGTATTAGTGTAATAGGGGTCAGACTGTCTTTCAATTAATGAAAAATAGGACGAGTCTGAATATCGTATGCGATATTCAGCGTAGTTGGACTGAGTCAGAGTCGTCAAAAACGCGTGAGTGTTTCATGCGTGGCTCACACAGATGTGGTTTTTGTTAATAAAAGTGTAACAGGCCCTCCACCTCTAGAGCGGGTGAAGTCATTTAGTCATTTCTAATCTCAAAAAATAAAATTCATCTCCATACTAAAAATCATTTAAATTGGTTTTACGGTTTAAGAGTGAAATTTAAACAAACAGAGAGACAAGCACAGCTATTTCTGCATTTATAATATAAATATTCAGATCAAATGATAGCCGTAAGCATAAAACAGTTCCAATTTAATTTGTCGCTGACATGGATATGATAGGGTCTTCTGACCCTATCGTAAGGCCATTGGGGATGCAACGTCGATGTTACTTCAAAGTCGAAGGGGCTAGTTTGTTAATAAATTGAATCATACAACATACATTTTCAATTTGTATTGAACAAAAGTTACTTATAAAACCAATATCAAGGTTTTTAAAAACTGGGCAAGTCCGAGTCGAAATAGTGCTCTGCGGGTTCCGTACAAACTTACCTTATGTAAGTAGTTCAATTCCAGAATGGAGTCTCGGAAGATTTTTCCGAATGGCAAAAGCATAAAATTTTGTGACGTAACAACAAAATAGTTTCTGGATTACAACAGGATTCTGGGTCAACGGGATGTAAGTACCATATGATTTTTGATTTCCTCGAGTGATGAAATGTAATGTTCTTCGCCTAATAAATCGAAGTATCTCTTTTTCTCGTTAACTTACAAGTTTTTTTTACAGTTTTAATGGTCCGCTGACCTATGGTTTTAATTTCAACTCGATAACTCCACGGGTTCCCGAAATAGAGGCTCTTGACAGACAGACAACAAAGTGATCCTATTAGGGTTCCGTTTTTCCCCTTTTCTACCAACAACATAACTTAAGCTTGAACTACATTAGACCAACGCGCACGTATAACACGCCTGATTTGTACGTAGAACGACGTCGCGTGGCGTGGATCAAGTGTAGCTCTACAAGTCTAGTTTCCATATAAAACGAATGGAGACCAACGCGCCAAAATCGGCGTATATGGCACACGTGTGCACAGTGTAGCTCTAGCTTAACATTTCTTGTATGGGAACCTCCTTTAATTTTCAATTTTATAATTTGCTGTTGTAATAGTTGCGGCATTAAAAATACACATTCTGTGAAAATTTCAACTCTCTACCTATTACGGTTTGTGAGATAGAGCCCGCTGACAGACGGATAGACGGCCAGCGGAGGCTTAGTAACAGGGTCTCGTTCTAGTACGGAACTCTAAGAAGCCTACCACGTATCAAAAGTAATGAAATTGACACTATCAATATATCAAAAGAGACAGACATACTTCAATACGTCAAAAGATACGTTTAAAGTCTCCACCCATACTAGACCCGTTAGACCACCAAATATATTAAATTATCTAGATTGAATTAATCAATAATGTTAATTAAATACTTGCCCACATTTTTGAGCAGTGGTGGCCGAGCGGTAACGTGTATTTACGAGTTGTAGGTCGCGGGTTCTAACCCAGCCAGACGCATTATAATAGCATAATCAGTCTTTTAATGTTCCCACTGTTGGGAGTCAGGCCTCCTCTCTTGGAGAGGGAATAGGCCCTATGGACCAGGCGCATTACTTTACGTAATTTGTTTCATCACCACTGCTCTCAAAACGGTGAAGGAAAACATCGTGAGGATATCCTAGAGTCAAAAACTTCGAAGACATATGACATCTACCAACCCGCACTGGGCCGGGTAGTGGATTACGGTCCGTTCCTTCTCCTAGAGAGGAAGCCCGAGTCCCAGCAGAGGTGACATTATAACGCTGATTATGCTATGATATAAATATAACACTCTCTCACTCTCCACGACTTATTTGATGAATTCCAACCAAAAAATTAAAATCCACGCAAATAAATCATCTGCCAATTAACCAAACCGCTTCTTAAACCAGTTAATCCAGTATTTTGTCCAACTACCCTCAATATTTACATTTCATTCCACCAACACCTCATCTTCAGCGGCGTCCATAACGGATGTTTCACCACGATTACCCTCCAATCCTCTTGATTTACTCGATTTTGGAACGACGCCATTTTAGTCACGTGCACAACGCAAATATGGCGCCGACTCACATTGTTGGCAAAAGTTGGTGAAATATTTATACAGGGTGTGACTAGAATGGGTAATGGAGGTTGGCGATGGGATGGTGAATAAAGAATTGTGACGCTACTGTTATGATTATATGGGTTTTTCAGGATCACGATGATGTTGTGGAGGATAGAGTGCTTCTGGAATTCACTAGTCATACGTCATAAGTCTATTTATATTTCATGAAAAAAAAAAGTTATGTGACATCTACACTAATATTATAAAAAAGTAAAGTTTGTTTTTTTTTGTTTGTAGGAGGTAATCTCCAAAAGTACTCGACCGATTGCTAAATTTTTTTCACAGATAGAAAGCTTCTTTATTCCTGAGTGACATAGGCTATATTTTTATGTACGCGGGCGAAGCCGCAGGCAAAAGTTGAATGAGTAATGGAGGTTGGCGGTGAGATGATGAATAAAGAAATGTGACGCTAGTGTTATGGTTACATGGTTTTTTCAGGATGACGATAATGTTGTGGAGGATAGAGTGCTTCTGGAATTTACTAGTCATATGCCATAAGTCTATTTATTTGTAAACTTCATACAGAGTGAAAAAAATGAATCTACGCATAGATACAGTGTATTATAAAGTGGTAAAGTTGGTTTTTGTTTGTAATCTCCGAAAGTAATGGTCCGATTGCTAAATTTTATTCACTGATAGAAAGCTGCTGTATTCCTGAGTGACATAGGCAAAAGCTAGTCTTTAAAAATAATAAAATAAATCAATAGTGCTTAAATTGGATTGAAAAGAACAAAAACAAAAATACAAATAAGCTCTTAACCAGTTACGCTTAGTATAATAGCAAACAAAGCAATTGCTTAATTTTAATATGTTGATTATTATTTTTACAATAATTACTAATTTAAAATTTATGTGAAACAGTATACAACTTTAAGATTTTTGAGGGACTAAGAACTCATGTAAAATGTACAAAAAATCACATCAATAAATGAATTTTAAAATTTGAATTTCCAATTCCAACTCCACTAGCGCAAAAAGCGCACCCTATACCCAGTCAACCCGACACCGTAATTGGAGCACTCAATTTGTGCCACTTGCCGCCGACGCGTGCCTCGCACGAGGCTCTATCAATTGTCTATGGTCGCTTGTCTATGGTACTCTCCCTGTCTATGGTACAACGAAACTCTTTTGAATAAAAACAGAGCTTCCCATTGTGGTACTTGAATGAGATATATGATTGGAATTAATAATTCATTAGTTGATGATAGGATGGGTTGATTAACTGGCTAAGAATGAGATAAAACAAAATATCTGGTATAATGATCTCTTATGGGTATATTTCTTAAAAAATCTTAATAACCTATTTTTTTGGTGGGCAAAAATCATCCAATGACAACCCCTGCTCTTGGGTGGAGTGGGAGATAGTGTCAGACGTTACTGACTAAAAACCTACCCCGTTCCTTCTAACCTTAATAAAATCTTAATAACAAAACAAAACATTAAAAAAAACAAAACATTAAATCATAACATTTTTTGACGCTCTATTTTAGGTAGGAGTCATTGTGTACATGTTACTACATGTACACAATAACTCCTCAATACTAATGCTACTGCATGTAGTAAAAAAAAAAAAATTAAGTGTTTTTTATTTTTCTCGTTCTATTAATTTTTTTCAGTGAGGTACTTATTCATAAAATAATACAGCAGAATATTGAAGACTACGCAATCTTGAAATCAAAACGCAAACGACTTCAATTAAATAAAAGAACCCGTTAGTGCTGTCTACTCTGAATTCTCCTAGATTCCTGAAGGCTAATATTTAATCAGGACTTTTCTAAAATACAGATTACGATTAAACTAGCTATTTGCATGTAGATTAATATAAGACTCCTCGGAAAAAACAAATGAATGTCAAAAAACGCTATATTATAGTTTTTTTTTTTTTTAATTTATGAAAATCCTAGTTTTTGCATCTACCATTGCCAATTTTCAAATTGACAGCGCGGGTATTCATGATTCTTGCGTTAGATTAACTTATACAAACTTACCATTACAGTTGTAATTTACAACTAACCACGATAATAACCCAATTTTGATTACTGAAAACAATACAAAAAGACAAATAAATGGCACTAACAATCAGTTTCAACTAGTAGCGACATCTATGTCGCCACATCTGAACTAAACTACGAATCCTGCATCGCGCAATTAGAGTTTTCCGCGTAATTTGAACAATTATGCAACAATCTGAAATCATCTCTCGGCCAGTCGCCCAGATAAGACAAAACTTCCGTCTGGTCAGAGGATCGGCCCTTTTCAACGGAGGTATGTGAGAGTTTACATCCTTTTTCGCTCACTTCCAACCTGGTGACCCTCGACAATGAACGTCAGGGCAGTCTTCGTGCAGCTACCACATCATGACGTCTCCACCACTTCCTCAAGCTTTCGTGCAGCAAGCCTTCCAGCCAACAAATGACATACATTTTTTTTCATGAATTCTTTTGGTGACCCGGTACATAAGTGGGACTACTCCCTGTTCCGCTCACTTCCAAACTAGTGACCCTCGACAATGAACGTCAGAGCCTTCGTGCAGTCACCACATCGTGACGTCACCACCACTTCCTCAAGCTTTCGTGCAGCAAGCCTTACAGCCAACAAATGACGTACAATTTTTTTTTCATGAATTCTTTTGGTGACCCGGTACATAAGTGGGACTACACCCTGTTCCGCTCACCTCCAAACTGGTGACCCTCGACAATGAACGTCAGGGCAACCTTCGTGCAGCCCCCACATCGTGACGTCATCATCACTTCCTCAAGCTTGCGAGCAGCGAGCCTTACAGCCAACAAATGACATACATTTTTTCCCATGAAATCTTCTGATGACCCCAAAAAATGCGCTACCGAAAACGCTTTGATAAGAATTATCATCATTGATCTAATTAACTACTTACTAGTTAGGGTTTTTCCTAAGAATGTAGTTTGATTACATATCAATAAACCACTTATCTTTGATGACAAATACATTAGGTAGGTATCGTACACTCGCCGATGTGTATATCTAAATTTATTTTTCTGTCTCGCGACTACATCCTCTTATTGTAATCGACCATAGAGTACCCTTATATAGAAGTAGGTACCTCATTGAAAATATAATAATGTATCTACCTATTCATGTAATATGTTAGTCTTAAGTTTGCGCTTTTACGGGCAAATAAAATGTTTTTCTTTCTTTCTTTCTTTCATTCACTCTGAATTTAAAGAACCTCAGACGCACCAAGTCGTCGACGGCTCCCGCGCGTCTCAAGGAGTTGTTAGCAACAGCAGGGGCCCAGCTGGGTCGTAGCCTTCTGAGGCCAGGGATAGCTCCGAAAGATAGCTCAGACCCCGGTACAAAAGGCAACGAAGGAACTGGAGTGGGTTTTTTAGTCAGTAAGAGTCTGATATCTTCCGCTTCGCCCAAGGGCGGGGGTTGTAACTTGGATGATTTTTTACCCACCAAAAAAAAGAGAAAAACCACAGAATGAATATTCATGCAATTTTCGTCAATAGACGGAGTGATTATGCATATTATATTAAAGAAAAAACATGAATTTCAAAAATTTTATAACATCCATGTGCTGGGTTCGGTCGCTAGTGATCAATAAAATCCTTTTCTTTTCTTCTTCCTCTTTTGTTTGATCTTCAACCCAGCTTCCAAACGCGACATTCAGAACTCAATTCCCCCAACTCTTTACTTGTTTATGTTCATTTTGCATAACATCAAACACAAAAGGGTATTATCAGATTAAGCGCCGACAACTTTCTCCTTCATTATTATTAAGTAGTATGATAATTAACCACTATAAATAACAAGCTATTATCTAATTTATAATCGCACATGATCATTAGCACAACTCCAACTGTATAATTTGCCAACAATTCATAATATTTCAAGCCATATTTAACCTTCTTTCATCACCTTCGCACCTAGACGTCATAAATTTTGCTACCGTGGTCATCAATGAGTTTTAAAAAAAACGTGAGAATTTGTCTACGGGCAGACGCATCCTTTGTCCGTGATATGTCAGTTCCGTTCTCTATGAATGAACTTTTGTCGAATTTTTTTTAATCGATTGTATGCACAGGTGTATTTGTTTGGTATTTTTGTAAAACCAGCCCCTTTCTGACTGTTTGGTTACTTGTAGCTAAATAAATATGAGAAACATTCGATTTTGTTGTCAGAATAGACATGTAGAGAATATGGTTTGCAATCGTTTGTTAGTTTTATGGAATAACATCATCCTCTACGGTAGTAATGCTTTTGGTACGTAGTTACGCACTGACAAATGTAATTTAGTTTTCGGTACTCTACTTTCGGTGGTCTTAGAATTTCAATAAATTAAGCTACGACTACGTTGTTTTGGAACTATCGAGATCGCTTCAACTCTTGAGGTTCATTTAAATGTAGATACCTAAACTTGTAAACGTGCAACCTTCTCCCAAAAATTTACTTGAACTTTACAGCACCCTTAAAACATTTGTGTGATTTCTCGACGAAAATATGACTAGTTAAACGATATAAATAAACACTCATATTTTAAAAATTAACAAATTGACGATAACTTATACGAGTAAAGCCTCCAAACCAGACACATACGTATACGTTAATAGGTATCTTTCCAATGAATATCCTCGTCAGTCGGGTAAAGACCAAAATGATCAAGCACAACAGAATATAGAATTAAACTTACACATCGCTACCTCGCTTTAAAAACTTTTAATTCTAAATTTAAAACTCGGAGCGTTGGCGGCAAAATGACCATAAACAACTTTTATTTTTTTCTCGCTGCGCCCGACGTTGTCCCGCCTTTGTGCCAGTATCCTGCCTCTTTCAGTCGACCTTTTTAAGGAAGAAATTTATTATGTATACTTTCGGCCATGACCAGTAGCCGTTTTTAATTGTGAATTATGGCTTTTATAGTTTTTTTCGGTGGATTTTTTCGTTTCCTGACCGATCGGAAGGTCACTAAAGTTTTGAATTTATTTGAGATAGATTTTTTTGTATAATTGATTTAGTTACAGGTCGTATATGGGATTAATCGGGCGGAACAGGAGTTTTTAATGTGTTCAAATATAATAAAACGGATGTTCTGTATGTCGGATAGTTTTGAACAGGAAATGGGCGTATTTCATAAATGTAAAAGTTAGGTAAATGAAATAGAGCATCGTGTTTATGAACAAGTTAGAACTACTTATTTGTTGCCGGGAACTGAACGGCTTAACGTGGTATATACCTTTCCATATTCGAACTAATGCGGTTATTTTAACCGACCTTCAACTCCCTTGTCTTTTTTTCCTAGATTGATATTTTTATGATAGGTAGAGTCTGTCTAAAAAATCAACGGACTTGGGTAACTATTAAGGTAAAATAAAATCTGATGTAGTCAACGCTGGTTCAATATCAAGGTTGAATGTTGATTAAGAGACCTTGTTCATTGTTTACAAGAACATTATAAAAATAATCGAATATAAGTGTTTTTTAAATGATTAAATATTATACAAGATTCCCAAGTCGTTTTTGTTTTTAGACAGACTATACTAGATTTAATCTTGTGGTTAGAAACATTTAAATTCATGTTGAAATTTCATGTTAGCAATAATTTCTCTAAAAAAACTTGTGAAAACAAAGAAATTAGTGATTTGATGCGACTACCTAGAGAAAAAGACTTTTTTTCGGTGGGAAAATCATCTAATGACATCCCCCGCTCTTGGGCGGAGCGGGAGATAGCGTCAGAGTTTTACTAACTAAAAACCCACTCCTGTTCCTTCGTTGCCTTTCGTACCGAGGGTTGGGCTACCTTTCGGAGCTAACCCTGGCCCCAGTAGGTTTCGACCCAGCTGGGCCCCCGCCTTTGCTGACAAGTCCTTGAGGCGCGCGGGAACACCTCTAATTTTCCTATACTTCGACTGAGATGCAAATAGGTACGTGCTTAATTATTAATATGGGAATTAGATACCTTCTTCGGTCTACGCATAAAAATGTATACTACCAACATTAAAAAATACAATGACAAATTCAAAAATAGAATGATAGAACGCCTATAGAACGTAACCTTCAAACTCATAGACACGACCTCCCACCGTTCGACGCAGTAGTGCCATTGTCACACATTCTTTAACAATTTCTTTATATTAAGGGTTGGCACCATTGTGAACTAACGTCCCAATTAAAAACCATTCTGCGCCCACCTGGCGGATTAAAAATATATATAAAAAAAGATTCGCGAAGATACTAAGAAAATATACGTAGACTCGTATGTTGGTACGTTTGTATGTAAAGATAGTAATTTGCAAAATACTTATCATTTTTTAGAGCAGTAGTGGCCGAGTGGTAATGGCCCCGACTTACGAGTTGTAGCTCGCAGGTTCGAACCCAGCCAGGCGTATTACTTTGTGTAATTTATTTCATCACCACAGTTTCACCAAAACTTCGAAGACATGTGACATCCACCAACCCGCACTGGGCCCGCGTGGTGTATTACGGCCCATTCCCTCTCCTAGAGAGGAGGCCTAAGTCCCAGCATTGGGAACATTGATGGCAGATGAACAGGAAAGGCTGATGATGATTTCATTTTTATAGAGACAAAATGTGTCGATTGTTTTCGTAGACCTTCGTAGCCGTCTCGTAGCACTTTGCTACGCTTGGTAGAGGGAAACTATTCTCATTGGAAAATCAATTAATGCTTAATGTTTATAGTAAAATGCTACGCACATATATATGTATTTTGAATAATAGGTAGGTATGTTAAGGTGGTTCTTCGCTAGAGGCGCCGAGCATGAGCTGAACACAAATTGTGTGGACTAGAATAATCGCGCTTCGAGCAAAAACATGGGCTACGGAAATGTTCGAAAGAGTTATTGTAGCCCAGGAGGACCAATGGCAGAAAAAATGAATGAATGGCAGTCAGTAAAAGTCTGACACATCCTCAAGTCAATGTCAAGATCTTTCCAAGCTATTTGATGATATACACTAAAAAAAAAGAATTGTTGAATGTACTAAAGTAGCGTAGGTTGAGTAATGACCTGCCACAGTCAACCCTTCTCATAGTTAATTTTACTATAACAAGAGTGAATTTAACAAAATCCACTTTGTTGATTTACATAATCAACCAGTTCTATTTGGTAAAATCAACAATTTCGTGTGTAGGACCATATTAACCCCATATTAACCGCGGATTTGATAAAATTTACGCGGAATTTAGTAAAAATCAATCATTCTTTTTTTTCAGTGTACCAACTAAAAAAAAATACTTAGGTATAACAGCATATGTGTCAATAAAAACATCAACACAATTCAAAAATATTTTACTTTTTTTTTCTTTAACTAGGTATATAGTCTATTTCATTACATTCGTATAATACTATACGAAAACCAAGCAGACCCACGGCCCAACCATAGTCAACAACAAAAAGGAGATACCAATTCTTCCGAGCGAAATTTATAATCGGCAATGGAGCGTGCGGCCTAATCCATCGCCGGTTTTTTCCAACAAGAAAATTTATTTCTTTAGATGTTTTTTATAATTCTATTCCTTGTTGTTTTTTTAAAAGAAAAATAGATCGGTAGCAAGGAGGGATGCTATCGAATACGTTTTTTTTAACATGAAATTATATTTTCACGAGGACCATATCGTAAAAAATGCACTAAACCTGCCAGAGCAAAAGAAAGGTAGAGGTCTGCTAACAGCGACAGCAATAGCGAGCTACCCATTGCTCGCCGTCCGCAAGCCCGCGCCTACAGTGGCCGGAAATTGGGATCGGAATCCCGGCGGCGGCTGGGATGGCCTCCTTCTTTGCTAGCATTACTGCCTCGCAGAAGGAGTGATCACGTGACACGCCTCCTCGCTTTGGACCATGGCCTGTACCAAGGTCCGGCGAGAGATACCCAACATTGACTCGGTGGTTGAGCATCGAGAGAGACCTCAAGTCTATGTTGGGTTGGATTCCATTTGCCAAAGCTGAAAACCCGGGATAGAATATCCTGACGCCGATTTGTGAGGAGATCCGACCGAAGTAATGGGAACAGGGGAGGACAAAAAGAAGATGAAACACTACTTTGGTCAGCTATTTCTACATTATATTGTACTAGTTTTTGCCCGTGGCTTCGCCCGCATACATAAAATATAGCCTATGTCACTCAGGAACATAGCAGCTTTCTATTGGTGAAAAAAATTTGTTTCCTACTAACTTTCAGAGATTACCTCTAACAAACAAAAACACACAAAAACTAATGTATTAGTGTAGATGTAGACTTCGATAAGTCTTGTTCTTTCTGTCTAAGATTAACCCTTCAGATACCGTCAATTAGAAACACAATAGTAAGACAATAGATGCGCGGCCACCGGTGGTCGCTTGGGGATTCATGAATTAAAACAGATAAATCCTGAATGTAGATGTGCATATCCGACTGTAGACAAATGTCTAAAATAGTACAAATTCTCGCATAATATCCCACAATTCGCACGTCAATCCCCATTTATTTATCTTCGTAATAAATGTATTGAAAAACGTCGTTTGATACAAGTGGAAGTCACTGCAGCACTCGGCTTCATAATGCCCTCACCTAAATACTGCTCGTGCTAATTTCGCCTCTGTCGCAATAACCAACTTTCTTCACGAATCCACAAACTGACCAACCAGAATCAACACCCAATAGGTAAACTAAGGCAAGAGTGAATAGGCTCTTAATAAATTAATACGCCTCAACATCAACGATTGCATCATTGCTGACCATCAGGTAAGAACGCAGTCAAGCACTAGTTTATATCAGATTAAAAAAAAACTTTCGGACAACTACAACTACCAACATCAAAACAAAAACAGCCCACTCCCTAACCTTTAACTACCAACATAACAAAGCAAACGTAACACAACACCGTTACTCCCAGGGGAGCCAACCGAACGGGCCACACAAGACTTACACTTTGAGGATTACTGATGAACATTAATAAATACTACTTGGAAATTATTCATGGCGGAAGGTATATGCGAGGCTTACCGTCTTGCAGTACTGGAGGTAATCAAATGGTTCCCTCTTGTTAATTTAGAGTGATGGACTATCCAAGACATAATACGGACCAAAGACAATTATAGTTCCTATTAGATCTGGAATCTGGTGTGAAATAAATTGCTGTTCACTAAGTATAGGAGGTCATTTTAGATAAATAAAGAGCAGCAAGAGAGCTAATATTTTTTTAATGATATAAACTAGTGCTTGACTGCGATCCCATCTGATGGAAAGCAGTGATGCAATCGTTGATGGTGAGGCGCACTAGTTTATTAAGAGCCTATTAACTCTAGCCTTGACCTAACATAAGCCAAAAAATATTGCTAACAAATAATTGCATTGCAAATTACAATAACATAGTAAATGCACATCTTGAGAGTAGTATAATCGGTTACTGTACTGATTTCAGCTTTTTGATGAATTCTAAATAAATCCTGATTATGACACTAACATGTTTGTGTGTGCGTGCAAATAGATTCAATCATGTCGATGTCCATAATATTTGCTTACAAAAGATATAACATTTTTTAAAACACTACCTATATCTAAGCACACTTATGACTGTAACCTCATTTTCTAATTAGGGTGTATTATTTATATATTGACTGGCCTGTTGGTCTAGTGGTTAGTGACCCTGACTGCTATACCGGAGATCGTGGGTTCGATTCCCACCCAGGACAAATGTTTGTGGGATGAGCATAATCATTTGTTCTGTGTCTGGGTGTAATTTATCTATAATATGTATGTATTTAGAAATATATAAGTATGTTTATCAGTTGTCTAGTACCCATAACACAAGCTCTGCTTAGCGTGGGACTAGACGGCGTTGTGTGATAGATGTGGAATATTATATTATACTGAATAAGACTGTCTCGCACCCAAAGCCTCGCACAAGCGAGGACTCTTTCTGAGAACGAGGGTTTTTTGCTAAACGAAGATGTGGTCGAACACTAGGCCCTGCCTATTGCCACTTAAGTTTGGCGATTCTTCGTGTTATGTCGGCAACCTTAGTTCTCCTGCGGATATCTTCATTTTTGATTCGATCACGCAAGGAAACCCCGAGCATAGCCCTTTCCATTGACCTTTGGGTGACTTTAAGCCTTCTGATGAGGCCCATTGTGAGGAACCATACATATGTATTAACATAATGTGTTAATCATAAAGCATTAAACCAAAGGAGAAACATAAAGGAAAATTCTTAAAGATATGAAGATAAACTTTTTCAGGGAAACTACAAAAACAGGCTTGAAATTGTCGTGTTTTCATCAGTGTACAAAGTACTAAACAACCAAGTTGTGTGAAAAATAAAACTTTATTTACGGTTAGACACTCTCCCAAATGAACAGCGCGAATTCTAGGAATCGTACTCGTATACTTTCCGAGAAATCGAAGTCAAATACCCTCAATTTTTCTTACAAAGTAAAAACATTTTTCTCTTTTTTTTATTAATGTTATTTATCATCACAATGCAATTTTTATCACACATGACTTATCAAAGGAAGATACAATTTGCGTAGTAATAAGCTTAGTACATTTTTGTTTGGATTACTCAACAAAATGTAGCGTAATTTTGCTTTCTTTTTTTAAATAATATAAGAAATTTATTTCATATTTTTCTTGTTTTTGTCAAACACCTAACGCCTGGAATTTGTTTGGATATCTTTTAAATATCAGATACTATTATTCCTTGCTTTTTTAATAAGAAAAAACCATAAGACGCTGTAGGTAATTGGATTCATTCGTGATCGACGTGACATCTAACAAAGAAAAAACGCAACAATAACTAATAGAAAATTAATAAACCGTATAAAATACTCGACATGCCTACGGTCCAATATCCCACGCAAAGGACAATGTTTCAAAAAATAATAATTGATTGAAAAAATGAGAAAAGAATAATCCATATCCCTAGAGGATTACACGACAAACGCATTTTGGTTGGCCACACTGAACTTGGGGCTTCCAAATTCAAATTTCGAAAAAACAACGTCGCACGCCTACAAAATATTTATCGTTGGTTTCTGTCTACTTTTGGAGATCCGCATGAATTGAGATTAATCAATTATTTTGGTTGTAGAGGTTTTTGAACTTTGAACTACCAGTCAATAACATTGTCATTTTAGAATAGTATTTACTCATTACGAAAATAATTTAGAACCATATACAATCTTCACAGGCGCGATTCTCTTAGGGAATTATTTAAAGATATAAACATCATGACGGTACCTTGTCAATACATTTATGAAAATATAATGTATGTCCGGAAAAATATTCATCTTTTTACTAAAATAAGTGATAGGCACAATTTTAATACTAGAAATAAGGACAAGTTAGATCAACCTCGATTCAGGTTAGCTAAAGTAGCTAGTTCTTTTATGGGGTACTGTGTAAAATTTTATAATAAAATTCCACTAGAAATTCTCCAATTAAACGAGTCAAAATTTAAAACCTGCATTAAACGCACACTATGTAGACAAGCATATTATAAATTGGAAGATTATCTCCTTGATAAAAATGCTTGGCTAAATGCCGGTCCTGCTCCACAGCCACATACTTTTGTAGCTACAAATTAGTCTTTATATATATATTCGAAGAGATGCTGCTGCCCTTTTCGTATTGTTGTTTTCAGTATTTTATTTTTATTTGATTAGTTTATTTCAATAGGACTTAGGATTCTTTACATGTTATATCTAAAAATAATAGCATTGTATAATGTAGAAGCACTTTTTTTCCAAATTTGTGAATGTGAAGTACCATGGAGCATTTTTGTTAGGTTACAACTTTTTATTATTTTATTTTTTTGACATTGCGAGCATGGCAGTTGAGAGTTTGACATGCTCACTCAAATGTCTCGCTGTCGGTGGCGCGTGTTATTGGGTCATTCGGTTCCCTTCAAAGTGGTTGAGCTGAGTGGGGCTGATGCACGCGTCATGCTCGTGAACGGGTGCCGTCAGATGAGACTGGTCATCTCTTAGCTGCCAGTGGCTTAATTCAGTTTTTATCTTTTAATATTTTTTTAATTTTATCTACATTGTGCTCACATAATAGAAGCAACAAGAAATATGTAACCAAACACTATATGTAACACATATGATTTAAAAGAGTGTCCATGGAGTTTCTTGCACGTTCTTCTCCATAGAGATCTACTCTTTGGAACGTGCAATTTAGCTTCACTTGTTTGTTTGACTGACCGACATTTTGACAATTCAAAAGTGCCTGTAATTGGTCTATTTGAAATAAACGTTTTTGATTTGATTTGATTTGATTTGAACCATTTTTCAGTGACTCTTAACATTTTAGCATGTACTCAATAGGTATATCAGAATAATTTCAGTATCAAAGTAAAAATTAAAATATTTGACTTAGATGGGTGAAATTAGAGCAAATCCTGAAAATTTTATTAAAAGTTTAAGTACAGTGAGAATTTTCGAGCAATTTTATTAAGGCTATGCAAAACTATATAATCTACTCCGAGAATCTGTACTTTTTAGTTCTATTTATCCCGCCATAAAATCTCCACGGAACCAACCTCATGACACAAATGTCAAATTTCAAAAAAAAGAACTAATTCAATAGCTCAGCGATTCGATCTTCGAGTGACATAGCAAGTGCTGCCACCTGTCGCGATCCACCGTGTGAATGATCCACATATTTATCGTCGATCAATGATTTAGCAGTAACCGCCACAATAGAGACTACTTGGGTAGCCATTTTTACTTCTGACACGGGTGGACGATACCTTTACCTATTCAATGTTACGTATGACTTGTCAAAAACATTTTGATCATTGTAATTCGTGTGAAATTTTATATCTATTGCATTATGATCTATGAAATGGAAGCCTGCCTGGCGCAGGCGCATTACTTCGTGTAATTTCATTACAACTCCTCTCAAAAACGGTGAAAGAAAACATCGTGAGGAAACCGGCATGTCCCAAAACCAAAAACTCGAAGACACGTGATATCCACCAATGCTGGATCAAGGACTATTTCTTCTTCTAAAGAGGAGGCCAGCAGTGGGAACATTATAAGGTTGATATGTTTTTATTAATGTGCTATTATTACCTATGCTAATACCTGGCAAATGCCGCGAGAATCATGATGAGATGACTAGATGCAAGAAGTAATGGACCAGTGGTCGTTATAAAGGCGGCAGATCGAAGAAAGCTAATCGTTGACCTCCTTAGGTTGACTCTCTAACAATAACCTTTCGAATACTGTAATTTGGGACACAGTAGAAAGACAATGGGGCAGCTAAAGGACCAAAAAGTCATCGTCATCATGTTAGTCGAAAGACGATCTATTTTGTGTGTACATAAATAGTAAAATAAATAGATAATAAATAAGTGCATAAACCAAATATAGGGTGACTATGTAGTATTGAAAAACTAGCCAAATCAAAGTTGAGATTGTAAGTTACACGGCTCCATCGGTTTCCGTCAAATGAGATAGTGGTCAAGCGCAAGCCTATCAATACAAAAAAAATACAGGTGTTGCTCACCAGTTGTCTCTTGGTTTATGACTCGCTGCCGCGTCTCTAAAGTCTATAGATACCCCTAATAACAGACACGCTACGTGTGCGGAGATGCAAAAGTATACCTACCAGTTAATTATAAAACATTGCTCGTACAAAAGCTAAGCTTTCACACCTACAGATTACACAGCTCTTAGAACAGTTTCGACAATGAAAACTTTCGTAATGACAGACATGTCCCTAAGACTCAACCATTGGCGATAGAAAAGTGCTAATTGCTGCCCTTTAGTGTACAAATTCGTCAAGAATTCAAACGCTTTAGCTACTCAACTTCTCTCTTTACCCAAACTCAAAGTTTCCGATTACATTTTTTACATAAAATGTGAGCATATAAGAACAGAAATACGACACAGGTTATTTAATAACACTGCGCGTTTAAAAGGATTATTCGACGTCGGCCATGACACCCGAGACCATCGACAAAAAGAGGAGTGTCCGAGAGGATTAGCTGCCAGTGTCAAAGTGTTAAATATCGAACACCGTCTAATTTGACAACTGCGGTTGCATGAAAAACTTGAATGGTGTTGCCAGATTTCATTCGATAATGGTTTACCCTTAAGTAAGGGACTTCTGTCCAGGCAACTTGTAAGTTGCAAAATTGCATTATTTGCTGAATATCAGCACAATTTTGCCTTTTTCAAAGCCAATATATTTTTTTTTGTAAGATAACGCTAGACTTTTTGATAAGCTAGACATTAAGATAGGGGAAAAGAAATTTAGACTGATACATAGATTTATTGTATTTTCAATCATCTCACAGGTCTAAACCAAACCAATTTTCTTTAAAAATAAGCGGAAATATTAATCAAAAGCACAGCAACCTCCAATCAGCCTCCACAGCGTCGTGTACTGACAAAAAACTTGACAATCGTGTCACATTTCTGTTGATATTTGACAGTTTTCGATATGAAGGTATGCCGATGAAATGGCTTAATATTTCATTGTAGAATTTCAACAAAAATTATGATTAGAATTTTTGACATCAAACAATGTCTAACTGGTTTGAGGATTAGTCTCGTCCCCTTGTTCCGTGGGTGTGCTGTTGTCTTGAAATGTTGTTGGCTGGATGTTCGAAATTACAGTTCGAAAGTCTTTTTCTGACTTTTATCGAGCATAAATGATGAAGACGATGGAATATATCACATAATGGACATCCCACCCGTATGTACAAAGCTTGCATTCATTTTTAGTGTTTTAGTGCCTATTACCAAATTTCGGAAAAAAACTAAACACAGACCACTTGTACTCAATTATGACGAATTGAATGGCCTATTGGTCTAGTGGTTAGTGGCCATGACTGCCAGAGGTCGTGGGTTCGAATCCCACCCAGGTCAAATGTTTGTGTGATAAGCATGATCATTTTGTTCTGTGTCTGCGTTTACCTTATATATAATATGTATGTATTTAGAAATATAAGTAAGTTTATCAGTTGTCTTGTACGAGCATAGTAGTTGTGTAGCTCTGCTTAGCTCGGCACTAGAAGGCGTTTTGTGATAGTTGTGGTATATTATTATGACCTGTGAGTTTCTAAACCAATCAAAAACTGATCCTAACCTTCAACATTGGCTAACAATGACGATGGAAAAGTCAAGGGTGACATAAAATCGAGGGACGTCGAGTATTTAAGCCTACCAAGAAGGGCAGTTCAAGTGATTGTAGCTTTAGTCATGGTGGTATTAGACGTAGAAAATAAGGATACACAGAAACAAAAGGGGTCCTAGATTGTAATGTCGCGAGTCGAGAGCAATGAGTGGGCGAAGCCCTAAGGGCCTTATCATACTAGCTGATTGCAAGCGTCCTTAAAGCGGAGCGAGTACGCAACGATTACGTTAAGGACGCGCAGCGTGCACGCATAAAATAATAAAGCCAACAGCAGTGTATTGTACGTCATTAATTTGCTACAAACACGCGTTGAAAACGTTGCGAATTTGCCACGTGTCCGCGACGTCTTCGCTGCACAGTCGCGGGGCGTGTTCGCGACGCATACACTGCGCGCCCGGCCCGCGACGCAGCCGCTCGCAAACCACTAGCGTAATAAAGCCCTTATTTACCTTTGTAAAGAATATGAGTTGACAATTAAAAGCGGGAGAAAAAAGACATAATTATATTTGTGAGCAGAACTTGGTAAGTATGGTCATGTAAAGAGGGATGAAACACATGTTATAAGAGTTATGGAGTATACACGTGGATCGATGGAGAGAGAGTGAAGAGTGATAGCATGAATGGTGACAAGATAGAATGAAAGAAAAAAACATGTTGTACCTACTGACCTCAAATAAACGTAAAATTATGGTCAAATAGGTGACCATAATTTTACGTTTGCGTTAACGCGATCGAGTAGATGCATTGAAATACATTCCCTTCGTCACAAAGTCTTCTAAATTCAAACTTCTAACAAGCCACCAAATATTCCCTTCGTCACAAAGTCTTCTAAATTCAAACTTCTAACAAGCCACCAAATATTCCCTTCGTCACAAAGTCTTCTAAATTCAAACTTCTAACAAGCCACCAAATATTCCCTTCGTCACAAAGTCTTCTAAATTCAAACTTCTAACAAGCCAGCAAACATACCCTTCGTCACAAAGTCTTCTAAATTCAAACTTCTAATACGCCAGCAAACATTCCCTTCGTCACAGTCTTCTAAATTCAAACTTCTAATAAGCCAGCAAACATTCTTTTCGTCACAAAGTCTTCTCAATTCAAACTAGCAAACCTTTCTTTCGTCACAGAGAAAGACGCAGTGCCGTAACCAGACTAACTAGGGACTGGCCGAACCCAGGCACGGGGCGCTAAATTTGATGGGGCGTAGAAACGATAAATCCAAAACCAAAATTTGCATCATTCATTTCATCAGAAGGTGGTTACTATTTTTCATTCCGTCTCACTTCCAGCGCTAGACAGTGTGAATTTTTTAGGGGTGCAGTTATAGAAACTGGCACCGGGCGTAGAAAAGACGTTACGGCACTGCAGAGTCGGACCAGGACCACACAACATAATCTCGTGACCATAGATCAGATCAAATTGTTTTTATAACGGCCGCATATTGGAGCAACATGCGCGTTATCTATTGATGCCTTGCCAATGACTCATGGGATGACTCTACGATTTACCACGAATGGAATTCCTGATAAGATATTATCACAAATGCTAGTTTTCGAGAGTGCTAATTGTAGATTGATTTTATTTTTCAGTCATCTTCTCGAAAAAAGAAATTAGTCACGTTGTCAGCTCATTAGCATCTAAATTCTTAGTTTTAAATTGTGTAAGGTTTGATACCCAAAAATTGGTGCTAATATGTGTTTTGCATGTACTCGTAAATTATTTATTTATTTTATTTTACAGAATGATATTATTTAGCCTTTATATTAATGAATTACTATCCAACACTAAAAGTATTTTTCAATTTGTACTGGGTATAAGGGTAGGTTAGATTAAGTTATCCTAGGCTAGATAGTAGCCTACACCTTTTATTTTAGTAGTTAAACAAAAAAGCCAAACTGCCCATGCACGGTGCAAAATAGACAACTATGCATAACAGGAAAAGATATTTAGGACAAAAAATTATCACCACATCAAAGTCCCGGCACACCAGTAAATGTAAAACGCACAGTCATCAACAAAAACTTCGATGTTACGTATCAAACACTCCAAAATAAAAATAAGTCCGCCATATTGATCGAGATACGAAATAATCTTGTCCACAAACAATGCCATTATACTTATGAAAATAAACAACTGATTTGAAGCTTCCATTCGTTCGATATTTGAAAATTGAAAAAATAAAACGTTCATAGATACGATGGCTGCGTTTGAATTTGGAATGAAACTAGGGCAGCGTTAGGGTTGTCACTTATTTTTAAGAATTAGAAGTAGAGTAAGTATAACAATTTTTTTTCACCCACAATATAAAAAAGGCGCATTTGGGCTTACACTCGTAGTTTAAGCTAATAATAAAAATAAAATAATGCGCCAAAATCTTGAGCAAATAAGTACCAATCACTTCCGGCCAATTTGTACCGTAATGATTTTATAGCTGTTTTTAATTAGGTTAGTTTTCCAATACTACACACACGTATTCTAGTATTATCACAAATTATTCACACGGCTCACAATATATTTGTCTCTCTCTGTTTTTGTATAGTAACTTAGAAATAGAATTCAGAAATAAAACCCAGAAAATAATTGAATTCACACTGAGACATTATTAGAATCAATTAACTCAGCTTGAAGTAAGTAGGTATGTAGTTCCCTGCAGGACATAAGCTCCCAAGCATTCCGCATCCAATCAGTTTCAGCTAACTTTTTACCATCTTAGTCCAGTTTAGGGCTGGTCTGCTTCACTAGCTTCCTATAGCCCTATTTTGATTATTATAAACAGTACATTACACAGTACAGTACATTTATAAACAGTAGCCTGAATTGCAGGATAATCTTCCCTCCCCTTTTTCTTACATTTCTAGTTTCTGTTAGTGCGAGCCAGGTTTTTCAGCAAGAGTTGTCAGAGTTCGTCTCTCGTCACCTCATTATAGTTACTATGATCAACCAAATCACAAATCTAAAGTCCAAACAGTAAAAATAACAGCTACATTAACAACGACCACCCCTAAATAATTCCATTACAGACAGCCCTGACCATAGACAGCATGTCACAAAAAAGCGCGCGTAAAATATTTTGATGTTTGACAACTGTCACGCGGGATTTGATCGATATCTATTTATTTATTTAAATGCTTATGCGTTACGTTACGTTAGAACGAACTAATATGTAGTTTTTTTTTCCTATTCATTTTTCAGCTTTGTAAATTCTAGTTTTGTTGGCATGGTTAGTTTTAATTGCTGTTGTATAAGACTATTACTACCTAGTTAAAATTTAGATCTAGATTTAAGTTATGTAACGCTTATTCGACTCGGTATTAGCACGATAAATGCATAGATCGATTATCAGTAGTATAGACTGATGTTAACTGTTCGTTCAATTGTCTAGTATTTTTTTCTAGAATGTGCTAAATAAAACGCTGTAATAATTTTGAATCGTCTAATTAATTAAACTAATAGAAAGAAAAAGAGTTTATTGATGCGCTTAAGGGCAGCCCCAGTCCTTTTCAGTTTGGGAGCCAGACATCGGAAATTCGGAAGTATTCCTCAAAATTCCAACGGCTGTCTTCTATTGAATAAAATAAAGGTATTTTTATTAATTTCTAAAAAAGCTGTCAACTCCGGAGCCAACTCCGGAGTTCCGGATTTTATTGCTCAACATCGTAACTAGCTCCGGAGTTGAAAACTATCCGAATTTGAAAGCCCTACTCGTAACTGGATAGGATGATCAGCCCCTATTGAAAATGAGCTCTCTGGACTTATGGAATAGGTTAATTATTTATCGTAATCTTATGTAGAAAACTCTAGAACAAGCGGAGCGAGCTACATTATTGGAACATTATCAATTATAGCATTTAGGTACTAATTAACTACAGGCCTCTTATCAAGAAGAGAATTTAAGATTGTGGATAACAGGTTACGAATTATCGCACACTTTGGAGCTCTTGTAGCCTGGCTGGGGGGGGGGGGCATGTCATTAATTCGGCTGATATGGCGGTTTAGAAAATCCTTTCTTAGTGCTCGCCTACGTCATAAGGAAGTCTTGTGCAAAACTTTACGCTTCTAGTCCCAGTAGCTGGCTGCGGCGGGCTGTGTGTTGGTATGTCAGTCAGTCAATTTCTCCTTGTATATAGATAGGTATATACTTATGTAGATTAACTAAAACCTTCCTCATGAATCTCTATATGTGAGTAGCGACATCTGTAACGCCTCATAGGAACTAAAACTAAAAATTCTGCATCATGGTATTATAGTTCTCCGCACGATTAGAACATCACCACAGCCCAAAATCATTAATCGGGCAGTTGCCTGGACCTGACATAACACGCCTCAGGATTGGAGCCAATGGCAGAACTATAGGGTGGCAAAACTGGCACAATCCTATAGGCCCCTGGATCGGCGGGGCTCCTGATCGAAGAAGAAGTAACCCAATCTATCTTACACTAGTTTTTGCCCACGGCTTCGTCCACGTACATAAAATATAGCAGCTTGTTTGTGAGGGGTAATCACTGGTCCGATTGCAAAAAGGTTTTCACCGATAGAAAGCTGCTTTATTCCTGAGTGACATAAGGCTATATTTTATGTAAGCGGGCCAAACCGCGAGTAAAACTAGTGGTGAATAGACAAACACACAGACGCGGTCAAGGAACTTAGTTTAATAATATGTAAAGGACATAACGGCACACGTACAGATCGATAGCAGACGAAGCCGGTGGCGAAGCCCTAGTAGTGTGACATCGACACCGCCACCGGTAACCAGTACTATCTGCGTGACGGCTTTTTAACGTTTTATACGATGTACAGAGTTGAAGGAATTATCTACAACTTAAAACGTTAAATGCACAAAACTATTTTTTTTTTTTTGAGCAGAATCTATTGAACCACTTTTTAATACACGAGTAGGTTAAATTTTTCAGAAAATCTTCATTAAAAATGTTGCCCTGTCTTTATTAATAGTCCAAGCCATCGTGTGCGCAAATCCGCTAAACAAACTAATAGAAATCATATTTAAACACGTATTTGGTGTAAAATATAAGCAGAATTTATTAAGCACAAGACATGACATAAAAAACATTTTTTGACAAGTCACAGAACACAATATCAGTCATTTCAATAATTTGGAGTCGGCCAGGATTAGCAATAAGGTTTTAACCCTCCAACACAAACACAAATGGTTCTAGTCCAATCAAATTTTCTTACGTGGGATGTAGGACGCAAAGGGAAACTGAAGGACTCAGGTGTGGTTTTAGTCAGTAAAAGTCTGACACGCCGTCAAGCTCCATCCAGACCTGAGAAGTCATTGGATGATTTGCTACCTCAAAAAATAAACCATCGGATTCCCGCAACCCTCACCAGATCATCGGTCCCCCATGTGGGAGGCCGCACCAACGCTGAATCTTCCTGTACACCTGTCGCCACTCCAGAACATTGCAGCCCCAACAGCCATTTGTTTTGCAAGCAATGTGCCCCGCCGACGCGACTTTGGTTTGCTGCTGTTAGTTATGCGATACTTCGGGATTTATGTCGGTAACCTTGGTTCTCCTGCTGCTACCGACTCAGTGATAACATTAGCGATTTTTCATTACACTTATCCCAATCGAGGAGGGTTGCTAAAGATGCAACTCAGAAAATGGATTTTCAGAGTGGTGCCCGTGGTGGTGCCTCTTAAAATGGACCTGTCTGCTGATGACCTGATGAGTTTTAATAAACAAACGAGATTTATACTTTTATTTTTCTAACCAGTGCTGTAGGCAGGGCTCGATCTAAGAATCAAGCCGGGCATTTGCCCAGAGCCTCAAAATTGACTTAGGTAGTCCTATCTTTAAGCCTAGCCATCCACACCCAAGTTGTCAGGTTGAGAATTTTATGTGCAACCTTCCAATCTACTTCAGGTTGGATAGTGGAAATATTTAAGACTTGGTTATATGGTTTTGTGTATGTAAAGACCGACGAAAATTATCTTTGTCCGAAGCGGCCATAGATGAGGATAAGTACTAACGTAGCGGCTGAAAAGCTAGATCGGACCCTGGCTGTAGGTAGGTATCTTTCTTTCCAGACATATTGCACTCGAATAGATAAACTCTACTGTACTGCTAATATCTTATAACTGACGAATTTATTTGTTGGTTTAAAGTAACGCGCTATTCTCAGGAACAACTTGTACGAATTGGTTAAATCCATTAGTTTCGGATAGTCCATTCATTGGGAAAGAGTACCTATAGGCTTTATAACATCACGCTACGACACACGGGTGTGGAGCAGTAACCAAAACCGCGGGGGACAGCCAGTAAGTACTAATAATGTAAAGAAACATACGACACTTACTTGATCTAAGTTCTAACAGTTGGACTTCACGACGACTTTAAACTGAGTAAATGCTTTATAAAGGAGCATACGTTACAGACGGGGAGGTAGAATCGAAGATAATCTTCTTCTGTTGGTCGTGTAGCGACATCTTTTGTTGAATTGTAACAACTAAACTTGGGTTTCGCGTTTCGCGAACACCAGATGGCAGCGCCATAGTTTAGTGTTATGTTAGTTTATGTTTGATGAAAACCTACAACTGGGTTTTTCATTCTTGTTTTTTATTCCAGTAAAGTTAGATTGAAGTATAATTTATAAATGTTTTTTTTTTCTACTTGGTAAATATTTCCTCATTTTCTACTACAACACTTTAATGATTTTAGTAGTATGAAACTTTGTCAACTGGCAACAATTCAGCAAAATCAAACATGGCGCGCGTACACACGGTTCCTCAAATTTTACATTTTTTCCTTTATTTCTCATTTATTTTATGTTGTTTTACTGGTTTTGTGAGTGCCAACCGGGAGTTAGATGAAGACAACTGGAAAGAAATCCTTGAAGGAGAATGGATGGTCGAGTTGTAAGTATTTTTTACTATAGCCGGTTTCAACCAATTTACAGGAACGTGTCAATTTTTTCCTTGATTATTTAGGTGTGAATTACGTTATTATTGGTATAAACAATGCATAAAAAGTTGCTCATATAGCTAATTTTCATGTTTTACTAACATTTTCCTATAAAAAAAGGTTTTTTTAACGTGTAATTTGAGTGTAGGAACAGCCCACTCGTTTGGGTTCAATAACCACTACAAGGTCGGTAGGGTCTATGTAAAAGAACCGTTTTGAAAACCGTGATGCATTGTCTATTGTCGGAACTTGTCTACGATTTCCGCACGCTCCGTGTGAAGTTCTCCTTCCATTTTGTCCAATACCATTTAAAAAAATCCATTGAAGATACAAAACGTTTGGCACGACATGTCTAGTTTATATTTTATCTACCTTACATTGCCATGATAAACATTGTTTGTATTATTTGACTACAAAATATTATTAAAATTAATTGGCGAATTGAAATATTCTAGTTACTCACCCCATAACATGCAACAGGTCTAGATAACAACCATATAAAAATGGTATCTTCCTGCTCTTATCCTATATTACTTGGGGTCGGTGCAACACATTTTTTACTTCCATTCTGTCCTGTTACCAGTCAGATTATCACTAACTACCTTTTCTGTCATATCACTCCTCACACAATCCATCCATCTTTTCTATGGCCTTCCTCTCCATCCATCTTACATGTATACTCATAATAAAGGTATTATAGCAATCAATTCTAAAGGCCAAACCTTCCATTTGCAAAAATATCATAAAAATAAAAAAATGCCTTCTGTAGAACTTCAATACATTTACAAAATGGCTTAAATATTGACTCATAGTTATAAATACATTCTAGAGTAGAAAGTAAACATCTAAAGTACATAGTATTTTGACAAATGTGTTAACGGAACTTGCGAACAAACCTTATTAGAATGTACATTGCCTCAGAATTTTGTCAGAGTTCATTAGACCCATTTGAGTTGCTCAAATACTATAAACATGCTAGTTTGTATGTATGGATGTTACCCTTGTCAGACTTTAAGTTAGTTGGGTTAACTCTAAGGTAGCTACTCAAGTTATTAATTCATGAATCCCCAAGCGACCACCGGTGGCCGCGCATCTATTGTCTTACTATTGTGTCTCTAATTGACGGTATCTGAAGGGTTAAAGAACAAGCCTGGGTTGCAACTCTACTTGTCTCTAGTTATTTTTATTATGCAGGGCTGAACAGATTTTGATGAAGTTGATATACAGGCTGCCCATATCCTAGAACAACATATAGGATGCATTTTATCCTGGGATTATGTTCCTTTGTCCAGTCTGATGATGGAATATGATCATCATATAAGAGTTTATACTATAGTGGGACAAACCTACGTCCAGCAATGGGATCATACTGGTTTGTAAAAATAAAAACATCTGTAGCAATTTAAAAAAAACTAATCTTACAAAATATTAGACTAAACTTCTTAATTCATGAATCCCCAAGCGACCACCGGTGGCCTATTGTCTTACTATTGTGTCTCTAATTGACAGTATCTGAAGGGTTAAATATCAAATATCTAATTAGAAAATTCTATTGTCTCCATCAATAAGGTTGTCCTCTTAAAATACCATTGTCATAGCAAGCCAGGTTATAGACAATGTGGGCCAGTGAGTCACTCTATAATTGAAAGTTGATTCAAATGTGTTACATCACTATGCCATACATGAATGTTAATTTGCAGTGCTTATTAGTCATGCTACTTGCAAGTTTTGACATCTGATGCACGTTTGAATTGTTAGTTGGTGGCAATACTAATAATATTTATAGAAAAGAAAGATTTTTATTTGTTATAAATATAAACTCGAAAATCATTGGACTAATTTTGAAAATAACTTTTTTTCTCTCTTTGACGTGCAAAAATGGTTTTTTTAAACCTATTTGCAAAATAAATATCATTTATCTTGTCTGCAATATGGCGATTTTTGTTCAACACATTAAGCCACTCTATTGACTGTACCCATAGTACTGGAATTTTGGATGAAAAAAAAACTAATGCACCTAGCCAGCAGAGATTGTATCACTGCTTACCATCAGGTGGGATCGCAGTCAAGCACTAGTTTATATCAATTAAAAAAAAAAAAACTGAAATAAAAATTATGACACACCCTCATTTTCTGATTTGAGTATTCCTCTAACTCTACTATACCCAGAACACCAGGCAAAAATTTGGTATTTAATTCATTAAACTGTGAAAAAGTCTTTCTATTGTGTCTCTAATTACGGTACTCTAAAACTTAAGTAAGGTTTGAGATGTTTTTTTCTCAAAATACCTAGTTATTTCAGAGCTCTAGACATATTCCCTCCATCTGGAAGGAACTTCCTACATAGCAGTGGGTTTTAGTCATTAAAAGTCGGACACACCCTCTCGCTTCACAACGAGAAAAGTCATTTGATGATTTCCAACCAAAAAAGACATTTTCTACTTTTGAAAGCTGGTGTATTATAATTCAGTTACCTTAATGATATCATAACACATATATAGAATTAGATATTGCACTATAAACAATCATGTTTGGGTTTGTAAAAATATTTGGCTTGTATTTTTAATTAAATCAAAAGATAATTTGCTCAGTCACTCTGTCTTGCATTCTGCTGCTGGATATATGCCACACAACCATGCTGCCTGCGTCATGCTGTCTGACACTCCCTCTCATTACCCCCAAAGTTGGAGGAGCCAATATGGAACAAAAATAGTCCTGCCAAGGTAGGTGTTTTCCACACGAAGATGATGGATGGGATGCCCTTACACTATCATTTTGATCTGTAAGGGCCACGTTCCTTTCTGGAAAAGGAAACTCATGGTCCTAGAACACAAACGGCAACTGAAGGACACAGGTGTGGTTTTAATTAGTAAAAGTCTGTCACACCCTCTCGCCCACCCAGAGCGGAAAAACTCATTAGATGATTAATTCGCACTTAAAAAAAATAGTATAATTAAAGATTTCAAAGAATAGGTTTGAAAAGGTCATGTTATTTTTAATTAAATAAATAAACGAATTCAAACATAATAATTGTTTTAATCTCAATACATATTTGCTTATTGTAAATTCCAGAAGGAAAATCATACAGAAATATGAATGTTAATTATAACATAAACACAAATTATGTACAATATTTAAATAATTGCTTTAAATTATTCAATCTGCCTAAACTTTTTTAACCGAGTCATAAAACTGGAGGTTCTCAATTTATTAAAATCTCGGAGAAGTTTGGAAGTGGCACCAGTGACTGAAAAGTTTAAAGGAAATCGTTTGTCTTTGTATGGTAATGTAAAGAGGAGGGATGAAACATAATGTTACTAAAAAAGTTCTGAATTTACATGTAGATGAATAGAGAGGGAGGCCAAAGAAAAGATGGATGGGTTGTGTGAGAAGTGATATGAAAAAAAGGGAGTTGGTGATAGTGTGACGATTGACAGGACAGAATGGAAGAAGAAACGTGTTGCGCCGACCCCAAATAGAACGGGATAAGATGATGATGACTAGTCAAAAAGTCAAAATATTTTATTTCACATAGGCCTACATGGGCACATAAAAAACATAAAAAGCTAGTGCACGGTTCCAAATTAGTTGTTTCCTGTGTAGAAGAACCGGCTAGAAACTCCATGGTTACTCTTTAGTTGGTCATGCTAATGGTTAATCAGTTTGTTCTAATAATGTTAGAGTCTTTTACCAGTTTAATTTTTATCTTGAATATTTACCTCTACAACCTATATCTACAACCATGTAAATGCATAACACATTACCTCTTGACAAGACTGGTTGTTAAAATTTTGCTTTTCTTTTTTTTTTATTGTAGCAGCATCAACGAAAAAAAATAGAATTTTCGTTACGTAAAACAAATGAATCCCCAAGCGACCACCGGTGGCCGCGCATCTATTGTCTTACTATTGTGTCTCTAATTGACGGTATCTGAAGGGTTAATAACCTTAAAGAAGTACATGATCTTACATCAATATCTTCAGAGTATGAACTGCTCTGGCTATACGCCAAAAAACAATGAAAGAAGGGAACGTAATGCCAGATGTAAAATAATGGCTTGTTTAAAAAAAGGAACAATGCTCTTTCACTTATTTTGGCTATGGCTATAACGGCTTTATTACGCTGGTTAGTCTGCCGACTTCGATATACTCAAATCGTCTCTATCGAAGCGTTAGTCATACAGAAGCGATTGCACTTGAGAGTGGGGCATCATCAAATGACTTCTCCCGTTCTGGGTGAAACGAGTGGTTTTTTTTTATTATTGATAGGCTCGCGTTTGACCACCATCTCACCTGATGGTAAGCGATGGTGTCAGACTTTTACTAGCTAAACCCCACCCGTGTTTCGTCAAGAGCCATGGTAACTCTTTCGAACGGTCCCATAGCCGGAATGTACCCTTCGGTTTGTAAGCAAACCTCTAAGTCGCGCGATGTCGAAATTTTAAGACTTTAACAGCAAACTAAGTCGTCAGATAACTAAGCGTCTATCATCTTCATTTCAGCTGAAAAATGTCCACTGCTGGACATAGGTCTCCCCAAGTATCGCCACAATAAACCGTTCTGTGCGTCTGGCATCTTTTGCATTCTCGCGACACTCGCCTGGTCATCGGTCCACCTTGTAAGAGGCCTTCCAACGCTGCTTCCGGTGCGCAGTCGCCACTCCACAACCTTAGGCGTCTATATTAAAACTTTAACCCTTCAGATACCGTCAATTAGAGACACAATAGTAAGACAATAGATGCGCGGCCACCGGGTGTCGCTTGGGGATTCATGAATTAATAAGCTAATTTGCACTAGCTCGTCGGTCGACTTCAGTGTTCTGAAATTCCGTCGGTTAAAGCGTTGGTTAGACAGGAGCGACTACACCTTTCGGTTTGTAAGAAAGTCTCCGGGGCACTCTTTTGCGAACTTCCCTGACTTAGGGAGCGAACCGATTTCTCAGATGACTGGGCTTTAATCGAAGACATCCGCAACTGGACATAAGCCTAGCCCAAGCGTCGCCACAACGATCGGTCGTATGTATTTCACATCCATAGGATTCCCGCGACCATTACCTATCATCGATCCACCTTGTGGGAGTTTGGGCACGCCACGATTATGGCGGTAAGTCCCCTCTTTGAGGCGTGGCTGGAAAGACCTCACGGCGTCCTTACCTTCCGCATGATGCAGGTCCTCACCGGACATGGCAAGTTCGGGAGGTTCCTGCATCGGATCCAAGCGGAAGAGACGCCCGGGTGTCGCTACTGTGCGTAACGCCCGGAGGACACGGTGGAGCACACCGTCGAAGTGTGCCCTGCCTGGGCGGAGCATCGCCGTGCCCTCGTGGGGGCGATCGGCGGCGAAGACCTCTCGCGCCGGGCCCTGGTCGAGGCCATAGTCCGGAGCGAGGAGGAATGGCAGGCGGTCGTCTCCTTCTGCGAAGCAGTAATGCTTGCAAAGGAGGAGGCCGACCGCATCAGGCAACGGCGCCCTCGCCGCCGTCGCCGGGATTCCGATCCCGATTTCCGGCCACCGTAGACGCGGGCTCGCGGACGGCGAGCCATGTGTAGCTCGCTGTCCGATCGTCCGGTAATGGACCGAGTCTAAGACGTCGACATACACACAGACACACGACGCACAGACATATTATTGAGAGGATAACTAGGGCCACCGTAGACGCGGGCTTGCGGACGGCAAGCGGGTAGCTTGCTGTCCGACCGTCCGGTAATTGTCCGGACCGAGCTCAAGACGTCGACGGCGCGCACTGTTCCCGCGCGCCTCAAGGAGTTGTCAGCATGGGCCCAGCTGAGTCGAAGCCTACTGGGGCCAGGGTTATCCGAAAGGGAGCTCGAGCCCCGGTATGAAGGCTAGAAGGAACGGGGTGGGTTTTTAGTCAGTAAGAGTCTGACACTATCTCCCGCTCCGCCCCGGGTTTTGTCATTGGATGATTAGAGGATAACTAGAATATTACTAGCAAATGGGCAAGTCCATTAGCATTCTTAGAAAAAGGTATTTAACAAACCAATTACAAAGTAAACATCAAACCGGTACTTTTTCTCGTAGGTACATAAGTAAGGTGTTCATTAAACTTATCTCAAAAACCCGGTGTTTATCGCTCGTAATGTTCATTGCTTTGTCTAAGAAGAGATAAAACTAGTAAAGTCGTTAAGGCGTTTAGTCCATTGAACATCTGGCCGGAGTTAGATGCACACATACTCGTACTGCCGCCTGCGCCCGCATAGAATATCTGTGGCGGCGCGGCGCCAAACCAAACCCTTTGAAGTTTTCGTTTCGAGTGCTAGCAAAATGAACTTAGTTGTGGTCAGGCGGAAGTGTCTTTAATGGTACATTCTGAAGAACACATAACCAGCATTTTTTTTGTGTAAACATATTTCTAAAAATCAAAGCAAAAAATGAAAGAAGCCGGGAAAACAAGCGAAAGATCATGCAAAAAAATCATATAATCATATGTTCATAATATTGTACGAGTATGAATCCCTACTATCCCTACTAATATTATAAATGCGAAAGTAACTCTGTCTGTCTGTCTGTTTGTCTGTTACGCTTTCGCGCAAAAACTACTGAACGGATTTAGATCAAATTTGGTAGGTAGGTAGAAGAGACACTGGAATAACACATAGGCTACCTATAATTCCACTGCTGAGCACGGGTCTCTGTCCGCGCGATATAAACTGTAGTCCACGCGGGCGAAGCCGCGGGCGGAAAGCTAGTCTATAATAAACATTTTTTTTTTTTCAAACCTATTTACCTAGCCGTTACCGAGGAGTAGGCTTCAGAAAGTCAGTTTTATGGCACAGCTCGGGAGCTAGAAAGATACACACATTATGAGGGTATGATGTCATTTGTGATGATGACGGGTTTCATCATCGATATGATTGTTAGCATGTTATTATCAACCACACCCACTCATGTTTTATTGAATAAATACTGACGTCACTTGTAATTACTGAGAGCTGTTAGAAGTGTGTGTAGTAGGTCTAGCGTGAAAATTGCGAAAATAACAATTTGTTTTTCTTTCCTGGAAAAAAATGTTAGTCTTCACTATTATGAACCTGTTGTGTTCCACTGCAGGGCAAACGCTTTTCTGCTATTCATCTGCGCTTTTCTGGAAAATAGTTTTAATTTTGACGATGGTATATGAAAGTATGAAAGAATATGAGCTCCGCGTCAAATAAATTCGGTCAAGCAATTTAATAAGCATAGGAAGGGTGGAAGGGGAGGCCTTTGCGGGAGGAGTTTTTTGTTGATATTTCGCTTATCAAAAAATATCATTTCCCTTTTCACACTAATGCTAAAGCCAGTTGATGATAGACAGTTCGGTTGGTACAGTGGTTAAGCGGTTGACTACTGCGCTACGGGTCGCGGGTACGTTTTTCGCCCGGATCAAATATTAGTATGGCCTAGATAGGTGTTCCGGGTGTGGGGAGTCTTGTGTTTGTAAATTTACATGTTCGTGAACGCACCCACGCGATACAGGAAGCTAGAACTACATTAGAGGCACACGTGTAACACGCCTGATTTGTACGTAGAGCGACGTCGCGTGGTGTGGATCTAGTGTAGCTCTACAAGTCTAGTTTCCATATAAAATGTATGGAGAATGACGCGCTCAAATCGGCGTGTGTGGCACACGTGTGAGCCCTGTAGTTCTACCTTAATTCATTAAATCCCAAGTAAACGCCGGCGTTTGCTCTCATTGTCTTTCTATTGTGTCTCTAATTACGGTATTTGAAAGGTTAATTCCTATTGGGTAACGACTAAAAAAGTCAAAAAACTATTTT
Source organism: Mythimna lalbum (assembly GCA_949319445.1). Taxonomy (NCBI): domain Eukaryota; kingdom Metazoa; phylum Arthropoda; class Insecta; order Lepidoptera; family Noctuidae; genus Mythimna; species Mythimna lalbum. The sequence continues at coordinate 4,665,778 of OX439370.1, forward strand.
CAGACCTAAAGTTTGAAAATGTTATGCTTACTGCAACAAACAAGTATTTGATTGATCAATACTTGTTTTGCTCCAATGCGTAGATGCTAGATTGTCATTGTTTGTCTTCGACCTTACATCGATCGTCACCCCTTCTACCTGCTCAAGGCTGTGTCAATAGAAGGTCAGCTGCTGCTAACCTTCAATGTATTCCGTTTAGAAGTTTCTACTCAGTAAACTAAGTAATATCTGCCTTGCAGTATCTTAGAGTATAAACATACAGGTTTTTCGGACCCGATAAGTCGGTACGGGTCGGTACATATAGATACCGGAAAAACCACATAGAGAAACAGGTAAATCTGTATGAGTAAAACACTGCACTGCTTAAACCCGTATGACTCGGTCCAGGCAGTCGTTACCGACCGGTATGGACCTGTTTCTTTATAAATGAGCGCATAAGAACACACGGGAGAATTATACCTGTACCGATCGGTACCGACCCGTACAGACTTGCCTGCACCGGTTACCTGTTTCTTTATGTTTGCACCCTTAGTCTCCCACAGGGTTCTTTTTTCTTTATTTTCGTTGGGTAAAAATCATCCAAATCGATCAATCCCAATCGGCGGAGCGGAAGATACCGTCAGACTCTAACCTTCCCCGTTCCTTCGTGCCTTTCATACCGAGGCTGAGCTACCTTTCGGAGCTAACCCTGGCCCCATTAGGCTTCGACCCAGCTGGGCCCCTGCTGTTGCTGACAACTCTTTTGTCTCCCACAGGGTAGATCGATGACCTAGTTAGAGCCGCGGGAATGCGATGGTTGCAAGACGCACAGTACCGTTCGTTGTGGCGACACTTGAGGAGGCCTACGTCCAACAGTAGACGTCTTTCGGCTGATATGATGATAACGAAGAGCATCTTAGTCTAAATTACTGCCACCTTCCGCTAATGGGCACGCATGTTGTAATAATATGATAATGTTTTTTTTTTACTAATTCGTGAATTCTAAACTAGATTAGATGAGGCCGGTATTTCTTAGCTGACTATCCTGAGAAGAAACACCGAAACAAACTCAGAGCTCAAAGTCTCTTTTATTTAATAAAGTTTATAAAGTAATAATGTAATTGTATATCATATGAGAACCATGCAGATTAGTGTCTGAGATGGTCTTTTCAGGAAAGAACTACACAGATGAGATACCTGTCCAGCCCCCCTAGCCAAGTTACAACCGTTTCGCTTGCGTTAAACGCTTCGAGTTTACCTTGCCGCCAATTCTTTTGTTCTGACAACGTGACTGAGCGTTGAGGCGACGTGTGTCGTTCCCGTACATTAGAAGCTTTCTACTAACGTTAACAATTGCAGATTAGCAACTTGGCTAGGCAGTTTAGTAGATTTATACTTACGTTTGAATTCTTAGCTTGATTTATATGGTAAAACGAGAAGTCCGCCGCGAGATAGCCAGCCGCATCGAAAAGAGTAAACAGGAGCGGGACGGCCGTCACCCCCTGCATAAACACCAACCAAAACCTGCACGTTTAAGGAGCCGTAAAAGCTTTATGCGATTTACGACCTCCTTGAAAGACAGTGCAGAGGACGAGAGATGCGCGCTGTGGAGGCAGAAACATCCAACTCCTCCACTTTATATCACCCCATCGGAGCATCTTCCCCCTGGACACGAACTAAAGTGGCCAATTTGGAAATCTTTAAACCGCTTGCGAACCCAGGTTGGCCGCTGTAAAAGCAATCTGGCCAAGTGGGGCTTCCTCGACCCATCTTTAGCACAGTGCCAATGTGGAGTCTCTCAACAGGACATGCGCCACCTGCTATGCTGCCCATCCTGCATTACCACCTGCAGTTTTCAGGATCTATATGAGGGCAACAATAGAGTCGTACAGGTTGCCAAATATTGGGCAGAAAAAGTATAGTTTGAGAGCATCGACACGAAAAGAAGAAGAAGAAGAAGAAGATGGTAAAACGAAGTTTACCGAGTCAGCTAGCTTTATATTTTTCTAAAGTTTGTCTTAGCCTTCTCTAGTCTAGACAAATCAGTATAAATCTGGCATACATTCAAATGTCTCCGCCCGGCTCCCTAGCTTAGAGCAGGGATGAGTCATTAAGGGTGAAATGTGTTGCTGGGACATCTGTCTTTGATATACTAGTCACAGTAGGGTCACAAAATAGATAAGTACAGAAGACAATCTCATGTATGTACTTCACTTTTTATACCTACGCTCGGTGGACGCACACTAATGAGCGTTTGAGTCGGAACTGTTCGACGAGCGGGCCGAGGCGCTCCAAGATATCGTGTCCGTGAGCGGTGTCTGTGTGCGTTGCTCGAGCGCACTTTGTATGTAGATTGACTTCTGTAACTATATATTTTGTGGTAGGTCAGACAGTAGTGTCTTTATACTAATTGTAGTAGACTGCAAGTCTATTTTGAGCACCGCTATTCAGGATTGTCAATCACGTATTTTGAGTGGAGACAGAATATGCAAGTGTTCAATACCGAATATTTATGGTGTGAGACCTTTAAGACGTGTTAGACAAGGTTTTATTTTGATATAATCCTCAAAAAAGGTCCCCCCCCCCACCGCGTCGGTCTGTCTTGAACGCGATAAACTCAAAAACTACTACGCGAATTTTCATGCGGTTTGTTCATCAGTAAACAGTGATTCATAGAGAAGGTATTCTATTTTGAATACATTCATAAAAAACCCATATTAGTGAACAAAATTATACACAGAAAAGGTTACTAGTATATTATCCTCAACTTCAGTCAGGCACTTCTATAATACAGCATAGCACTATTTTTATTTTTTTAATATTTGTACAAACCATGTAAACGTGCAACGAGTATTTACTTTTGTGTCTACCTATTGTTTAAACAAAGGCTGTGCAAACTGGTTAAGTGCAAGTCGTACTTGCACACGAAGGGTTCCGTTCTACTATATTAAAATCGTGCAAAAAAACGTTTTATTTTTAAAGATTATATTAATTATATTACTTGTAACGGCAATAGAAATACAGTTTTTTTTTTCTCTCTAGCCATTACTGTCCCACTGCTGGGCAAAGGCCTCCCCAAGTCCTCCCATTCTTCTCCCGCGCCGTGTCAAACCAGTCCTCGTAATACGTGTCCAAATCATCTCGCCACCTCTTTCTATAAATACCATTCTATGAAAATATCAACTCATCTATGACGTCACATTATGAACTAAACAACGAACTCCTGCATCGCGCAATTATAGTTCTCCGAGCGTACACAACAGCCCGAAATCATCTATCGGGTAGTTTCTCAGACCAGACATAACATCCTCCGTGACCGGAGGCAGCACCCTTTGCAACGGAGGCATGTGACTTTACACTCTGTTTAGCATACCTTTAAATTCTTACGGTTTCTGAGATACAGTCCGCTGACAGACGGACGAACGGACAGTGGAGCTTTAGTAGTAGTAGTACGGAATCCTAAAAAGTTAACCCGCCACAGTCCTTTCGTGACCTTTCTACAATAATAACGATCGTGTGGTCTTAATAAGCAGTGTTACGTTGATATTATGTTTACTAACACGTGTATCGATTAACGGGATGCCTGTAAAGCTATCATGCGAGTAGTCGTATTGGTTCTGGAATGGCGACCTTGTACCTGAAGACGTAGCGTTGGATGGCCTCCTACAAGGTGGGCCATCGGTTCAGCAGAGATTTGCGCTTAGCAACACACACACAGATTCATTTTTATATTAAGTACTAGTTTTTGCCAGCGCGGCTTCGCTCCCGCTCTTCCCTACTCCACCCTACTCTACCCTACTCTACTCTACTCTACCCTACACTACCCTAATTTTTTTTTTTCCATAAGAACCTTATCCTCACAATAACAATCACAACAACAAAAAAATCAGCCAAATCGGTCAAGCCGTTTTCATGCTATGTCGTGACAACGGAAAACGGGTTTCATTTTTATATATATAGATAGAAGATAGATAGATTGTTCTCAAGTCGTTTGACTTTTTAGACAGACTCTACTTATTATTTTTTAATTAGAAATCTAACCATAATCACAATTCTATTACAGCTACGCCCCCTGGTGCCCGGCCTGCAACGCCCTCTCCCCAGCATGGCGCGAGCTGTCCTCGCGGGCGACCCGCAAGGCGCTGGGCGTCAGGACTGCTGGCGTTGACGTCACCAAGTCGCCAGGACTGAGCGGTCGATTCGTTGTTACTGCTCTACCTACCATTTTCCAGTAAGTATAGCGTTAGCTGCGCCCAAGACGTCGACGGCGCGTACTGTTACCGCGCGCCTCAAGGAGTTGTCAGCAACAACACCCAGTTGGGTCGAAGCCTACTGCGGCCAGGGTTATCCGAAAAGGAGCTCGAGCTCCGGTATTAAGGCTAGAAGAAACGGGCTGGGTTTTTAGTCAGTAGGAGTCTGACACTATCTCCCGCACCGCCCAAGAGCGGGGGTTATCATCGGATGATTTTTGCCCATCATAAAAAAAAAATAGCGGTAGCTGCCCATATTGCATAATTGTTTTACATGAAATGCTCGACTCGGTTGTGCAACGTTCGGGAAGCTGCACGGTGTCTTCTCGTCTAATATACCACAGTGTGTCAAGTCGAAAGTCCAAATGACCAGTGCGTGTTGCCAGTGATTAAATATAGCTCCGAAACGTGGTCGCTTACAATGAGTGCTCGAAGTTTCCTTGCGTGATCACATCAGTAATGATGAAGGTATCATTAGAAGAACCAGGGTTAGCAACATAGCTCGAAGAAACGCCAAACTGTGGCAGTGGGCAGGGCACATTGCTCGCAGATCAGATGGTCGATGGGGACCAAAGGTTCTGGAGTAGCAACCACGTACCGGAAGACGCAGCATTGATTGGTATGCCTACCACATGGTGAACCAATGACCTGGTGAGGGTCGTGGGAATCTGATGGATACTAGACGCACAATTATACCGGTCGTTGTGGCGACGCTTGGGGGAAGCCTACGTCCGAGAGTGAGAGTGGACGTCTTTCAGCTGAAATGATAATGATTATGATGACTGGTGTTTTATCGATTGAAAACTTGTAGAAATCTAGATATTTATATTCTATCCAAATACTTATAGTATCTTCTTTTCGCAGTGTGATCGACGGTGAATTCCGTCAATACAAAGGTCCCCGTGATGTGGAATCCATGCTCGGCTACGTAGAAGACCAGCGCTGGAAGCAGACAGAGCCAGTACCAACGTGGAAGGCGCCGCACTCCATACAGATGACCCTGGTCGCTGAGTTCTTCAAGCTCAGCCAAGCACTAAGGGTGTGTAATTTTTTTTTAAGGTCCCATATCTAAAGGGCGAGTCCCTATTGCTAAGTACGCTGTTCGTCTGTCTGTCACCAGGTAGTATTTTATCAACCACTAGCTTCTGACAGCGGCTTCGCCCGCATGAAAGTAGTTTTTTCCATACTAACTTGGATCCCCGATTCATCCCCTAAGGGGGTTAGTTTTGGAAAACCCTCTCTTTGTGCTCGCCTACGTCTTAATTCATGAATCCCCAAGCGACCACCGGTGGCCGCGCATCTATTGTCTTACTATTGTGTCTCTAATTGACGGTATCTGAAGGGTTAAAAGGAAACCTTGTGCAAAACATCACGTTCATAGTTCCAGTAGCTGTGCAGTCAGTCAGTTTTTCCTTTTATATATAAAGATGATAGAAAGTTGAGATTTTCACAAATGATGTATTTTTCTGTTCAACAACAAATGAATCAACATATGTAAAAAGAATAAAATAAATATAAAAGTGGGACTCACATACCGCAAACGTGTTTTTTTTTGCCGTTTTTTGCTACGAACGGTAGAGAACCACTGCGTCACCGTCCCGTAATATTGGTATTTTAGAAATATTTGCTACTTTTTTAAACTATATATCTTCACTAGCTACTCCCACCGGCTTCGCCCGCGTGTTAGCAGAAAATTATCCCAAGGGAACATACTTCCGGGATAAAAAGTATCCTATGTCCTATTCCAGGACATGGTCTATCCCTGTACCAAGTTTCATAAAAATCGGTTTTGCCATTTAGGCGTGAAGACGTAACAAACAAACTCACTTTTGCTTTTATAATATTAAGTAAGGATAATTATTCTGTGTTACAGAGTGTTCACACAATGCTGATGGAGACATACGGACTGCCGACGTGGGGATCTTACCTGATCTTCGCACTGGCCACCATTTTCGTTGGAGCTCTGCTTGGACTAGTAAGTACCACTGGAAACATTTTTATTTTGGTCCAAAACCATTTTAGGCTGATGCTGCGTCTGCGCGGTCCCATACTGCAGTGCTCCGCCGCGCCCCGCGCTCTTACCGTTACGTAATAATACTACTCTGTCAAGAAACTACCGGGAAAAGATCAATAATACACAAAATGTCTGTTATTCATCCAAATTTATTTTATCACCTTCAAAGTATGCTCCTTTAGAAACGATACACTTGCGCCAACGAATAATCCATTCATCAAAACATTTTTTAAACTCTGCTTCCTGAATTGAGTTCAGTTCTCGCCGCGAATTCTCCTTTATGTCTTCTATCGATTGAAAACGGGTGCCACGAAGTGGTAATTTGAGTTTAGGAAAAAGAAAAAAGTCAGCAGGAGCCATATCTGGTGAATATGGTGGTTGCTGGATGGTATTTGTTGAGTGTTTGGTCAAAAATTCGTTCACAATGATAGCCTTGTGCGAAGGCGCATTGTCGTGGTGCAAAATCCAAGAATTTTCTTTCCACAAATTTTCGTCGAATTTGCTCTCTTAACCGCCGCATAACGCTCAAATAATATTCTTTATTTACCGTTAGACCTTCCGGTAAGAATTCAGAGTGCACAACACCGCGATAGTCAAAGAAAACAGTCAACATGACTTTGACTTTTGATCGACTTTGGCGTGGTTTTTTCGGTTTCGGATCAGTTGGAAGGCGCCACTCCGAAGCTTGTTGACTAGTTTGCATGTCAAACTCGTAAACCCACGTCTCGTCACCAGTAACAATGCGTTTCATGAATGTTGGGTCCGAACTGACTCGTTCTAGCATGTCCTCAGCGACTTTCATGCGATTGAGTTTTTGGAGAAAATTCAGATCTTTTGGGACTAGCCGAGCAGCAACATGTTTCATACCCAAATGATTAGTTAAAATGGTACTGATCGACTCGTGAGATACAGAAAGTTCGGCGGCTATCTCTCTCAGAGTTGAATGGGGATTTTCAGTCACTATTTCCTTCACTTTTGCGATGTTAACTTCAGTTGCAGACGTTGACGGCCTACCAGAGCGAGGCAAATCTTCCATCACATCTCGACCGCTTTTGAACGCTTTGAACCACTCATAAGCACGAGTTTTTGATAAAGTCGATTCACCGTAAGCCTTCTGTAACATTTTCAGTGACTCCGAACACGAAATTCCATTGGCGATGCAAAATTTAAGACAAACTCTTTGTTCGATATTTTTGTCCATTATGAAATTCGCAATACACACTATACAACGTGTAACAAAAAGGGTATATACATCAAAAAGCCCTGAAGTTTACTGGTGGTATAGAATCTCTACACAAAGTTTCAGCTCAAAATAAATTACTCAAAGAATTGATACCAAATTCTTGGTATCCTTGGTATCGTATGATTCTCGAATTCAAATCATAACAAACGTGTCACGACACTACGAGGGTCAATAACATTCCACGTCACTTGCTAATACTAATAAAGACTTCTTCTGTAAATCTGATCGCCTAGTACCTCTCTTCCTAATTCTACCTAATTTCGATACGCGCGGCGCGTGTGTGAATGAAACGCTGTTTGCCTAGTACCTGCCTACTTAAAATTTTGTCTCAAAAAAGCAGAAGGTCACGCGAGGCAAAATATCTGCAGGTGTCAGTTCCTGGATGCGACGGAAGAGGTGCTGACCTTCATTCTGCAACACTCGCCATACCTACTTGCATATGGTTAGAGGTATACAGCGCTAATGCAGCTCGCCGAGTGCGCTAGTACCTACGTGGGTTATTTTCAAAATGCTCGAGTACGGCCTCCTCAAATTCTGGATCGATAGTGTTTGGGCGACCCCCTAAACCAGAAGCGTGGAACCAGTTTGTTGCAGATGATGTACCTTTCAGTACCTATGTTACAAAGTACTCTGTGAATGTACCTACCTACTATCCGATGGAAGCCCGCCACCGAAGAAACTGTCGGCGCTCAGCTCCTTCTAGGTACCCGCGATAAATCGAGGACGATAAAGTTCGCGAGCAGCTCGCACATTACCGGCCGTCCTCTCTTCCGACACACAACATCATCTCATAATATTCACTATTACTTAACACCATCACCATAGAAATGCCATCACACACGATTATCACAACTGCAATAAAATAATGTTTAACCCTTCAGATACCGTCAATTAGAGACACAATAGTAAGACAATAGATGCGCGGCCACCGGGTGTCGCTTGGGGATTCATGAATTAAAATCCAAATCACAAACACCGTAACGGATAATGCTATGCGACTGCATCGTAAGATTATTGGTCATCCACTAATGCAAAATTATATTTATTTATTTACCTAAATTTGACTTTCGGCGCGTACAAAGACGCCGCCAGTACCGCCAAAGAGAGTAGCCGAACGGACGACGACAACATTGCCATCTCTTTCACATTAAACACGCAGGCGGCGCGTGCGACTGGGACAAAACTATTTTATCGTGTTCAATAACATTTGAGCTTCTTTTTTAGAGATCTGTGAACCGTTTTTTTAAATTATCAATAACAATTCTCGTTTCTTATGGACTCCTAGTACTTTCGCATGTTTTTCATTTATTTTAAAATGATAAATTAAGACTAAACTGTGCTACTACTGGTAATGTTTTTGTAGAAAAGGCAAAAAGTTACGCAAAGACCTAATTGTGCGCAAACGTATAGTTTTTTTAGAAATAAACGCGAAAGATTTGTTGATTTGATTATAATCTCGGGGTAAAATTAAACTCACACGCATTCACGCGGCGTCGTGAATGCGCACACTACATCTAAATAATTAATTTCTTATTAACTAAGTACATATCCTATGTATAGCAACCGACATAAAAAGAATTAGGTACGTAAGAAAATTCATCTCGACCCTGCAAAAAGTGACAACTTATTGAAGTCCTCTAATTAAATTAAATTCAAGAACGGAACCCACTGGGAGTTTATTTGTACCAGGAGGCACATAAGTTGCTTAGAAATGATATTTGGGTTCATTTTAACAGATATGAAATCCTTTTTCGCAGCGTCTAACGCCGAGTACAACGTTCGTTTAGATTTTACGTAGGTAGGTACTTCGTTTAAATTTTTCGTAAATTAAGTATTTGTTACTATCCTATCTACGAAAACAATAAAAAAGTATGTAGATATTTCTTATTGTTTCACGTAAATACCAGATAGGTACCTAATTATTCCATATCCTTACGAATACCCTTATCTAATTAGTCTCCTCTAAAAGCGGCGTGAGTCGCACGAAAAATAATATGCGCTGCGCGCTAACGAATACGGGCCTACGCGGCGCGCAGGTTTTTCGATGGCCAACGCACGCACTCGCTCTAGTTTTTGGCTTGGTTTGTTGTACACAAACATAATCTTAGCCTTTGTAGGAAAAACTTATTTCTTCTTAAAACTATTTTTCTTAAAAAAAAATGTTAGAAAAAATAAACATGCGGAACCCTTTATCCACTGTTTGAAGAAATACCAGGAGTAAGAGGTTTGTTTTTAGTCATAAACAGTTCAATGACACCGATCAGCTGACTTTTTGCTAGTGATGTATTGGTTTCAGTTTGAAATGTTCGGTTTCTGGTATCATATGTATGGAATAAATCACAACTTCCTACCATGTAAACATAAGGTTAGAAAACCCTTTCCGTATCGTTTGTTATCTTATCAAGAGGCCTTGCACTTGGTATGTATACCCCCTTTTTGTTACACGTTGTATATGATATTACTAAAACCAGCACTGTATTTAATATAAATAACAGATGCAACTCAAACTTCGCGCCAAAATGGAAAACAGTTGTGCCAATCTAACAACTACAAAAAAAAACAAAAATTTGAATTTGGAACCATAAACAATTCATCCATTCCCGATACTTTTTTGACTGAATGTACAATAAAGTTTTCCATTGACACGACTACACGCACACCGTTAAAGTAACTAGCTACGGCGACCGCCGCATACGACACGCGTGCGACGGGTGCACGTGCGGCTGTCCGCTTAACGTAGCATAGGCCCTTATAAATACAAATCAGTTATTGGTGGCCGCTACGTTCTAAGGGCCCAACCTAAAATTGCGATGCGAATTGCTGTGTCTGTTTCTTGCACGTTCTTCTCCATAGAGATCTACGCTTTGGAACGTGCAATATAGCTTCACTTTTCTTGACCGATATTTGAATATCCAAAAGTGCCTGTAATTGTGTAAGAGTCTATTTATAATAAACGTTTCTGGTTTCTGATTTCTGTGACGCTTATTGTTGCGATGCAAATAAATTCGCAAATTCTTGCCATGCGTTTGGCGCCCTCGCAGGTTTACGATGTGGCGGTGCATCGTAATTTTGTGTTTGAGTCCTAACGCGGCCCTGGAACGAAAAAGCAAGAACATGAGTGAGTGTTAGTCAGTAAAAGTCTGATAAGTCGAAGAGCATGTTATTGGACGGATTCCAACATAAAAAAAAAAATTATGAACTTACTGTGAAGTTTAACCGCCGCATATATCCGACAAAGACTCGCGTTTATTCCGCCAGGATCACACATCCACGACCAAATACTCGATCTCGTCATCTCTTCTGTCACCTTCATAGGTAATGTCCATCGCCATAGATTGAAAAGCTAAACGAGATGGAGTACCCAGTCATAAACACACGACTCTGACGAATAGGACACGGAAAAACTCATCGGACCAATCCGACGCAAGCTGTTAAAGGGTTTTGAGGCCTTTTTTTGTGTGAAAAAAAGCCATAGAGGCTTTTTTTTGTGTGTTTTTGAAAACAAACTTTTAAAACCACTCTCTCTTTGTCCTCGCCTCTTTCCGTTACGCGGGGTCGGCTATTTTTAATCATGCGACGCCATTCATTTCGCTGATAAGCATCGTCATCTGTAAGGCTAAGCTTTTGCATGTCCTTGCGGACATTTGTCATCCAGGTGACTTGCGGTCTACCTCTCCCTCTCTTCTGTGTAGCCATGGAAAGGCACTTTTTCACGATATTTAAACTTTTAAAACCACTGGCAGAACAAATATTAACCTAGCTTTCTTCTTCCAGCTTCTCGTCTGCATCATCGACCTTCTCTACCCGCCCCGCCGAGGAGACAAGGTGTTCATCTCACAGAAGGACCTGGACAAGAGAGCGCGCGGCGACCAGGATGGCAAGGATAAGCAGTCTGATGATGACCAGGTAAGAGCTCGAGGTTTATCATCGCTATCAACCTGAAGCAGTCAAGACGGTAATGGCTACTTCAACGGCGGGGTATCCTGAAAGTAGTATGTTCAGAACCTAAAAATAATCAAGGATTATTGTAAGAAAAAAATAAGATTGATAAGTCTTGATTGCGTCACTATCGTATTAATGCGTATATTGTTAAAAATACTATCTAAGTGCATTAAGGCCTCTCACCCCCGGCGATTTTTTGTAGCGATGATATTTTTTTATAGTTATTGTGTAATTAAATTGTCATTTTATTTTTCAGGAGCTGATCAACGACGACATTGTGGATGATGATGAAAATGTGAACAACAGCGATGCAGAGAAGAATTCACCCAGCGATGTGAGTTGTATTCCATTGGTATATTATAAGTAAGAAGAACGGTGAAGGAAAACGTGTCGTGAGAAAACTGGCATCTCCTAGAACCAAACATAAAAAATAGAAAGAGGAGTACGACTAGCTTTCTTTCTCATAATGGTGGTTCTAAGTGATACATAACTTACAAAATTGGTGACCATCATCACAAGATGGGGTCGCGGCAGATCACGAAGGAGATAGCGGGTCTACTTAGATGTCTTTCTTAGGAACTGGCAAGAAGTTATTCTGAACTGGGAAAAATAGAAGGTTGTTTTTGTCCAGAAGTACAATATAGGCTAGATATAATAATAATATAATATGTCCCACATAAATGGATCATTGTGGCGACACTTGGGGGAGACCTATGTCCAACAGTGGACGCCTATCGCCTGAAATGATGATTTCGGTGTCGCACATGAGTAGAACCTCGTGAAAGCCGAGGAAGATAAGTAAGTCAAGTATCTTGAATTGGTCCGCGAGGTTGTCGACATGTGCGATGTGGACTCAACAGTCATTATACTGATAGTCGTGTATGATGATAGATAGTTTAGATGATAGTTGTGATGGCTTAATAGCAACGAGCCTCGACTTCTTAGGAGGCTCGTGTAAGGTTGACTGCATCAAGGGTTTCATTCAGAAAATGATATTCGTGGACAGGGCTTGTATAAGTTAATAGGTTCCTTACTCTAGAGCCCTGACTGCCGGTAGCTTGGATCTTGTTCCCGATACCGATTGGATAAAAAAAAAATATCCGGCTACTGCAAAGTCAAAGGTAGGGTAAATGTTTTTTTTTTAATTCTCTGTTGAAATGTTTAAAAATATAATTTAATTTTTGCCCCACAGTCATCGGAAGAGGAGAAGGAAGTGGCGGCCGAGGGCGGCGGCGACAGCGCGGCCGCCGACAGCGCCGACAAGCCCGAGGTGCGGCGCCGGCGCCCGCGCAAGGCCGACTAGTGCCGCGCACACGCCGGCCGCGGCTTCACACACACCATCACACACTAACATATAAACATGCCTTTAGTTTTTCCGGAATTTTCGATAGTGTAACGAAATTATGTATCAAATTATATAACTTTTCAGAAATTTGATATATTAGACATCAAGAAAATTGCCAGAAAGGATCTTTATCTTGCTAAAAATTGTGTTCTCTTTATTCTCACATACTTGTTGGTGTCTAGGATTCATTTCTTACAATCTATTTTAAACTATATAAATGTTTGTTACTTATAAGCTGTGGAGTAATTACTCCACGGACTCACAACATCTTCAAATAACTTCTTCCAATCTAGGTCTACAATCCCTCTAGATTGTCAGACCTTTCTAAAACCCACTTCTATTCCTTCCTAGCCCTTTGGGTCCTGCAACCCACACACAACAAATACCTAGTTTACACCATCGAAAAATGCTATTAAAATCAACAATAACAACCAAATTTAAGGCCTAAGGCGTTTTAGGGCAAAATTTTAATATTTCTAAGGCCTTGGGAGGACAAAGTTTATGGTCTAATTTCTAGGCCTTATTGTAGTCGGGAGTTCACCTTATAGAGGTTCCTAATGTCGTGAATTGAGATCAGTTTAAATATGTAAAATATTATTGTATTATGAGCTTAAAATATGTGAAGTAAATTGTAAATTTGTTTGAATTTGAACTGAGCTCAGTATTTTTTGTCGAAAGTTTGATGTTTATTGTCTATGCTACCTATTTATAGAATGTTGCCACATGTAAATTATTAGGAATGCCTAACCGTTGTGTGCGTACTTTAGGAAACTTAAAAATCTATATATAATTAATATAATCATAGCACAAAAATATTAAAGTAATCGATCAAAACATCTGGCAACACCATCTACGGAAGTGGCTAAATACAGTGAAGACGTTGGCAACACTAGTGTCTGAATTCGCGGCCGGCCTAATGCGATATCATCATAAACAGTAAAAATAGTGAAGTTTGTATGTAGTGCTCGATTCATACCATTTCTAATAGAAAATGTTGGTATTTAACAAATTTTATTTCCATTAACTGAACACAAACTTATGAAATACATGATCTTCTCTCTTTGTGAAGTAGGTTAAACATCGTTCAACAATATTTACTGACTTTTTCTTCAACCTAACTTTGCCCACTGCTGGGCAAACCTCTTATCAAGTTCGCCTTTGCATATTTTTTTCCTAATCTGTTCCAAAATTATAGTTGCGCCTGTTTTCCAATAAGGCAGACAGACGTAGTCTATTGATACATAAATTGTTTTTAATAAATGGCATAAAAATTTGTTAAAAATCAATAATAACGTATATTCGCATTAAATATCTGAATTAATTATAAGCTCCATTCTTTATTTTTGTGTTAGTTTCCTTCTCATTACTTCACCTCATTAAAATGGATAATATTTCCTGCATTAAATGCCTGATAAAATGTTAATAATTCTTTTCAAAATATAGGTTTTGATTCTTCAAACTTGTAACTGTCTCTTTTGTTCATAGAAACTTTAGAAAACGCTTTCAAATACTTTCTATCCAAAGATAATATACTAACACATTCTATACTCTATACGCCAGAAGATTAGAAATTTAAACAAACCTTTTCTACTGTCCGTTCAATCGATTTTGACATCTATTCCGTAGGCATAAGGATGGCATTCAAAGCAAAAAAAGTGGTTACAATAACAAACATTTACTGCACCCGCCATTATTCATGCTACCAAAGCAATAACGGTCAAAATCGGTTGAACAAACAGTAAATAAGGTTTAACTCTAAACGCTCGCGTCTGATTGGTCCGATGAGTTTTTCCGTGTCCTATTCGCCAAGGTTGTGTGTTTGCGACTGGGATTTCCATCTCGTCTAGCTCTTCAATCCTCATAAGTGACAGAAGAGTTGACGATATGGAGTATTTGGTCGCGTAAGTGCGACCCTGGTGGAATAAATGAGAGACTGTATGTCAGATATATCCGACGTAGCTGTCTAATCTTACCGCGGACTAAGTATATGGGAGGGTTCATATCTGACGTAAAATACGCCGAGCGGATCATCCGTCGCGTCTATTAGGTCGAATGTGTCAGTTCATATCAAACGGAAAATGCGTCATGCCACATGTCAGTTTCTGCGTTTAGCATCTATAGAGCGGTTGTGTTGTGCCATACGGCCTGTACACAAACGATCTCTGCTGATGTTACGCCTAGACTGGAATGCATCAATCATAATACAAGTAGCGCGTGGCGCGCGACGTTGCCGCTCTTACGTCGACCGACAATGCGGAAACGGAATAGACGCTGTACGCTCGACGCCCTAACGTATCATCGGTTGAGTGTGAACGGTCAAGTGTTTTTCTATACATTTGTCTGTTCTGGCGTTACGCGACCGATAATACGCGACGCATGTTCCGTCAAATATGAACCTTCCCTAAGTTATACGTCACATTTATATTAACAAGAGGGTACAAAATATCGAATTTGTAGAATCAAAACCTCATTGCTTTTTACAATGAGAGTTCCTTTTCAACGACTATCGAAATTTAAATTTAACTTTTTTTAACTCTTTGGTTGTTATGAGTAACGAATCTTCTGAAGACTGTGGGGTCGGCTCAATGTTTTGCATTTTGACGTACACTAGTATTTTGTAATCTCACAGTTTTTAAACGTGGAGATGTTTGATTTATTGTAAATAACGCTAAGATTGAGTTGCATCAAGATTTAAGTTATGCAATTTCCGACAAAGTTCATTTTAATTTTGTTATATAGTAACATTAACAAAGAGATTAAATATAATATACAATAGAGCGGCCATCAGAAGAATTGTCTTCGAAAAACTGTCATCCTATGCTTCAGTAAAGACGAAAAATATTTACCAAAATAAACTGGAGTTAGGTCCAGTCGTTTTGCCATAATACGATTTACAATCGTGCAATGCGCAACTCGGCATATTTCTCCAAAAATATTTACTTTTGGTGCGTATAGCGGACCCAAACGCAACTTTACAGGTATAGGTGACAGCGACTTGTTACTACTTTAGTAACAAGTCTCGGATTAGAATTTTCTTCGCTATGTCCTGTCTATTGGCAGTAAATGTTTAATGTCTTTGAACGTTAATGATATCGCGCCGTTCGTCGTGTCGTTGTTTCATTGTCGACATTTCCATAGTTTTGTATGCAAGCCTCACGCAGGCGTACACCAAGCGTATACTGACGAATACGCGTCTATGAAGCTTGCCATCTAACGTATGAACGTTATTTACAATAACAACATTTCTTCACGAAGCATTTATCAATCACGAGTGTTTTAGTTTTCGCACCAAAATTAGTGTAATTACATTTATTTAGTTCATAAACTTGAGACTTATTAATGTTCATCAAAGTATTATATCTTATTTTAATATTATTTGTATTTGTTTTTTCCTATTTTGCTTATAAATAATTAATTTTCAAAAACACTTTTGAATTTTGTTTTATATGGAGTAAGTTAGTTTAATTTGTCAAAAACAATCAATGATTTTTAATCATTTATAAGCAAAGTAACGTCAATTCTTTTATTTTTTATTTTTACAGAATTTAAAAAGAAAATTGGATGGAAATGAGTCTTAAAAGAAATCATGTGAAATATTTATTCAAGATTTTTTATTTTTCACACCTCAACCATTTTTTTAGTGAAGTGACCATGTAGTCATAATGCCATCTCATGTAATAGATTTTTCGCTTTTATGTAAAGAGGCTAATTTATATTAACATTTTTATATTTATTTCAAGATAATCATCTTTTAACAGCCCTAATATATTAATTTATTTCGTTACCATCCATGATGGCATTTTCATATATTTTTCTGCATAGTCACTTCTCTAGAAAAAATATTCAAATTCACATTCCTCTAAACAGATAACGAATTGACCGCTCAATATTTTAAAAATGTATCGATCTACGTACTTATTGAGATTAGAAAATATAATAGGCCTTGTGTGTTATACTTTTAGCTTTATAAATAAGATTTTATTCATAAATATTGCATTTAAAAGTAGATAGACCAACTGTAATAATAGATGTATTTCTTTTTCGTAGCAATTATTTTTAATGCTAAAAGTATATCATAAAATTAACACTTTTATATGTATTTACTAGTATTATATGTTGCAATACTCAAATTATCTGTTCGCTTATATTATTATTTTTATATATGTTTATACAATTGAACACAAAACATTAGGTTTAATCAAATTGTAACTGTAACTAACGGATTGTTTGTGGGGGTTGGAAGTATTGTAAGAGGGGGGAGAACTGACGGCTAAAACTATGAAAAAAATTATTGCAAAAATTATTTCAAACTAGATTTCTAGTAATGTTTGTGGCAAATTGTTTGTCCCGCGTTCAGTGTTGTCATTGACATAATTCAATATTTATTTTTCCAATACTAACCCATCAAGTTCAATCCTTATTTCTCGTTAGCTTTCCTACTAATTTTGATATCGTTTTCACAAATAGTATTCTATTTATTTATAAGCTGGTTGGTTAACAAATATTTTCTTATTTTCGTCATCCATATTAAAAGCGAAGCTAGACTCGACTCTAAAGTAGGAAAGTTTGAATGATCGGAACAAATAGTACCTAATTTGTAGATGTTTTACTGTCAGTGGTCCTGCCTCTTGGTGGTAATGATATTGTTAACATAAAATTGCCTTGTACAAAGACTTAAGATTGTTTTAAGTGTTGCGTTTATATTAACTATATGACCTAGTGACTTGCTGAATAAAATTGTATTTGTAATTATTGGTTTTATTTTAATATATACCTTTACCCAACTTTTCCCGCTCTAGGGCGGAGAGGGAGGGCGTGTCAGGCTTTTACTGAATAAAGGTTAGAACTACGACAAAAAATCTAAATCTGTATTAATATTATTAGGTAGAAAAGTTTGTTTGCTTGAAAGCGCAATCTCAGGAACTAGGTCTGAATGATATATAAAATCTTTGTCATCATCTATCTTCAATACATCGTCTTTTTTCACGTTTACTCGCTAGATTTCGCCATTTCCGCTACGTAAATCGACCTCAGCACCACCTGTAGCCGCATCTGTGACTGGATTTGCTGAGGTTGTTAGTAACCAACTAACAGCACAGAGCAAGCCACCATCAAAGATTTTATATATCCTACTACCTAGTAGGTAGTACCTATATATAAAATCTTTAGCCACCATTCCTTTATCATTGTTGCGTCGTTTTTCGTACCGCGCGTATGTCGCATCTTGAATTTTTATTTTTAATTAAAATTACCTATTTATTTTAACTTTCGAGATTAGAGTAGAAAGTTACCGTTTTTATTTTTTGTTATGTAAAATAATTTCGTTCTTTTTTTTAAATGAAGGGCCGTTAACGACTTCGTGGGTAGTCTGTATTCATTAATTGCTACTCAGCTCGGTCATCTAACAGTGTTAACGAACGAGTGAATGCGTCTATTGAGTCGAAGTTCGTCAGAATTTATAAAATGAACTGCCGTTAACAACTTCGTGGGTATTAGTAGTCGGTATTCATTAATTGCTACTCAGCTCGGTCATGTAATAGTGTTAACAAACGAGTGAATGCGTCTATTGAGTCAAGTTCGTCAGAATTTAATTCAGTTCGAGTGAAGATAATGAAGCCTCCATTAAACGGCGCCGGACCCGATCACATATAGATTGAAGCCTAGGTTTCAAGAACATATCTGGTAAGTCATTTTAGTACTTTATTTTAAGCATGTTCCTACTTTTTGATTTTTCATTTTTTTTCTGTGTACCTACCAAAAGTTTAAAACGACATTTTATTCAATCTCTTAAGTTTTAAAATGAAGAAGTTATATTGGGAGTGATATGAAGATTCGAATGACGTTATTACGACGCACGCTCTTTCGAAAAAAAAAATTGGTTGGAGTGTAGCCTTAAGGGCGCTATGGCGCAAGGACTTAGAAAATTTAGTGGTACGGCAGTTCGAAAACACATCAACTCGAAAACCGCTATATCGAATGATGTTGTCGCGAACACGCTCATTCGAAAAACTGTTTGAATGGTACGCTAGTACAAAAGTCTTGATATCGAAATCCACTGTTGCGAATAGCATATTCCAAATCTGAATTTGTCTGGGGATCGAACTCGCGCTACAATACACAGTTTTCCCTTCATAAGTGCTTTATTATTTTCCTTTTTACCAAAATCACATTACAAAATTTACGAGTAGAATGCACGATTTCTCAAAAGAGAAAAATCTTTTTTATAATTTAATTTCAAAATTTAAACTGGGTGTATAACCACAAAAATTCAAAATCAAAGCATTTATTGCAAATAGACCATTTGCAGGCACTTTTGAATAGTCAAATGTCGGTCAGTCCAAGAAAAGTGAAGCTAAATTGCACATTCCAAATCTCTATGGAGAAGAACGTGCAAGAAACTCCATGGACAGGACACTCTTTTAAACCATATTATGTGTTACATAATTATAATGTTTGGTTACATATTTCTTGTTGCTTCTATTATGTGAAAAAATATATTAAAAGATAGAAACTGAATTAAGCCACTGGCAGTTAAGATATGACCAGTCTCATCTGACGGCACCCGTTCACGAACATGATGCATGCACCAGCCCCACTCAGCTCAACCATTTACTCATTCGAAAGATCGGTTCATCGACTAATAAACGTTCGGTGAATCGTTCAGTCGAAGTAGCGTTTGACGATAAAAGGTTGTTTCGCACTAAGTTCTATTCGGTCAAACGATCAGTCGTCTTTCCGTTAATCGACTATGTGACTCTCGAAGTATCGTTACGGACCCGAAAAAGTCTCCATCAGTTCTAAACTGAAGACTGCCGAGGTGTAACGTAGTGCTTGTGCTGCGTAACATTAAATACCTCTGTAGGTACCTAGACCGACTGGTCATTGCCTGGTCCTAAATTAAGACGAATATAATAATATATTCTCCAAGCAAGGAGTCCTTAAATCTCTCGGGCAGCTATCACCATAAACCGGGAACTGCATTAGACCGACGTCATACGTGGGCGATACCTGAGTGGTACAGTGCGTTTCACTTAAGGTGAATGCTCCAACCAGCCCGCGAAATTCAAATTTTCTTACGTTTTTTGCAATTTGCAGGCCAGTGAAATGTTGTAACTTTACCAAAAATGATTCGCGGCAATAACAAGTATAATCTATATTATAAAAATGAGCCCCGTTTTCCGTTGTCACGACATGGCATGAAAACGGCTTGACCGATTTGGCTGATTTTTTTTTGTTGTGATTGTTATCGTGAGGACAAGGTTCTTATGAAAAAAAAAATAAGAGTAGGGTAGGGTAGGGTAGAGTAGGGTAGGGTAGGGTAGAGTAGGGAAGAGCGGGAGCGAAGCCGCGCGGGCAAAAGCTAGTCTTCTATATATATAAAAATAACCCCCGTTTTCCGTTGTCACGACATGGCATGAAAACGGCTTGACCGATTTGACTGATTTTTTTTTTGTTGTGATTGTTATCGTGAGGACAAGGTTCTTATGGAAAAAAAATAAGAGTAGGGCAGGGTAGGGTAGGGTAGAGTAGGGTAGGGTAGGGTAGTGTACGGTAGAGTAGGGTAGAGTAGTGTAGAGTAGGGTAGAGTTGGGTAGAGTAGGGTAGAGTGGGGTAGAGTAGGGTGGAGTAGGGAAGAGCGGGAGCGAAGCCGCGCGGGCAAAAGCTAGTCTATGTTATAAAAATGAGCCCCGTTTTCCGTTGTCACGACATGGCATGAAAACGGCTTGACCGATTTGGCTGATTTTTTTTTGTTGTGATTGTTATTGTGAGCATAAGGTTCTTATGGAAAAAAAATAAGAGTAGGGTAGGGTAGAGTAGAGTAGGATAGGGTAGAGTAGAGTAGGGTAGGGTAGGGTAGAGTAGGGTAGTGTACGGTAGTGTAGGGTAGAGTAGTGTAGAGTAGGGTAGGGTAGAGTAGGGTGGAGTAGGGAAGAGCGGGAGCGAAGCCGCGCGGGCAAAAGCTAGTCTATATTATAAAAATGAGCCCCGTTGTCACGACATGGCATGAAAACGGCTTGTCCGATTTGGCTGATTTTTTTTTTGTTGTGATTGTTATTGTGAGCATAAGGTTCTTATGGAAAAAAAATAAAATTAGGGTAGTAGGGTAGAGTAGAGTAGGGTAGAGTCGGGTACAGTAGGGTAGAGTAGGGTAGATTAGGGTCGAGTAGGGTAGAGTCGGGTACAGTAGGGTAGAGTAGGGTTACCCTACTCTACCCTACTTACCCTACTAGGGTAGATTAGGGTCGAGTAGGGTAGAGTAGAGTAGGGTAGAGTTGGGTATGGTAGTGTGGAGTAGAGACGAGCGGGAGCGAAGCCGCGCGGGCAAAAGCTAGTTTTAAATATAAAAATGATCAAAACATTATCAGTACAGTGCATTTCACTTAAGAAGTTCTTTTGGCGTAATGTTGGCAATACGGAAAAACAGTGTTGCAATATTTTTAGAAATGAAATTACTTAATATTAGGGAGATTAACTTTTATTTCGTTACTTATAACAATTGCGTTTTTTTTTTGTTTTTCTTTTTACTATTTTTGAGTAAAGTATAGGGCGCTGGGCTCCATTCCGATTGTCTTACAATTCTTTCAAATACCGAAAACGCCATGCCACAATATCGTATCTTTCTATAACAACGTCCTTTTAGACCTGCTTTTTTTTAAATAAAGTCCCATTCCCCTCATACTTCTCCAAAAAGTGCTGCAACTACCGTTTGAAATCGATTTCGTTGCGCATTTCGGCGAACAATTTTGGTAGAGTAGGCAACTCTTTCCTTTTTCCCTTCTTTTTTATGTAGACAGACAGGGGAGCCAACATTACGCCAAAGGAACGTCTTATGTAAAACGCACTGTACGTTCCGTCGCATCAGGTGACGTCGAATGGTCGGGTCTGTTGTAGCTCTACAATTCTGTTTGCTATACAGGGTTATTTGTAAAACACTAACAACCTTGCAGAACTGTATTACTAACATGATAAACAACAAGTTATGTTCTATGATTTTTTAAAAAGCATAATTAGTTTACCGAAAATAAACCTTTAAGTTTTTGTTGTTTTATCTAACACAATTCAATTCTGTATTTTGCTATACCTACCTAGGCCTGTACGAAGTGACGGAGTGCATCAAGCACCCCTGCCGCCCGATCCCCACTACCCTCCGCTATTGTACTATCGCTTGCTTCGTAATATTTATAACGTTCAATTTAAATATTTTTTATTTTGGTATGAAAATATGATGAACTAAAATATGATGAATTTTTTAAAGTTATAAAACAAAATTTGTTGTTGATGATGTTAGTAATATAGTCCTGAGAGGTTGCCAGTGTTTTAAGAATGACCCTGTATGTATACGATGTATGGCAACCGACACACCCAGGTGATCAGCGTAATTGGCCCACGTGGGATCAATGTAGTTCTACCTTAATTCCTCGCACCCCTAGGTAGGAAGGTCCAATTTATATTCAAACTCCAAGAAAGTTGTAGAAAACTCCGTAGATTTTTCTGGGTCCGGTAATCTAACTTAAAATTTGCATCCAAAGTTTTAAAAATCGTTGGTGCTAACACTTTCTTAGCAGCTGATAAATGGACTCTACTAACGGGCGCAAAGCCTTGAAGGGTTTCTCTACTTTATGAAGGTACAATACCGTAGCTTACTGGAGTTTGTATCTAAACCAAACTTGAATTATCTGTCAATACCTATTGACTTTTTTGGTAAATGCAGCGTAGCGCGTGATGCGTGTTAACGTCGCTTGTAAGTATTTCCATTTGAATAGAAAACACGCACAGCCCAAAACACCGAAAATGCATCCATGCGCGTTCTTGCAGATTACGTGCCTACATGCGGAGAAACAAGCAAAGTATGTCAGACTGAGTCTTGTAGTGCCGTGCATTGTTTTATATGAAACTAGCTTTTGCCCGCGCGGCTTCCCTCCTGCTCTTAGGGAGTAGGGACTCAACCCTACTATACCCAACTCTATACTACCCTACTCTACACTACCGTACCCTATTTTTTTTTTTTAATAAGAAGCCTTTCCTAACAATAACAATCACAAAAAAAAAAAAAATTAGCGAAATCGGTCCAGGCGTTGAGTTATGCGCTTACCAACACATTTTGCGATTCATTTCTATATTATAGATGAGTCAGAGTCGCCGTGACTCTATTTCATACGCTACTACGCGCGTGAGTCGCACTATGTACTTGTTCACATTGAAACGCGCGGGCGCGGTGGCGGGTGCGGTCGCGAAGATAATGGCGATTTCGTGTTCATATTGGCCGCCAGGCGTTTGCGCGGGTGTGTCGCGTAAAACGCGTCGTACGTGAACACTACAATATTACGCCATATGTTTGATATTTCGTGTCCGCGCCCGCCGCCGCGCCAGTGAGTTAACGTGAACGAGTACTATGATGCAAACCTGCACTCCCGCAAGTACGTGCGTAGGTGCGTTGACACGCAACATGCAGCGTGATGCGTGGCAGTGTGATAATCATCCTTACTATATTATATTATAATATTATACAAGCGAAAGTGAGTGTTTCTTTGTTTGTTTGTTACGTCTTCACGCCTAAATGGCAAAACTGATTTTGATGACTTTTGGTACAGAGATAGTTGGGACCCTGGAGACGGACATCGGCAATTTTTTTTATAATTGAGAGAAGGGGGAGAAAGAATAAAGTATATTA
This sequence comes from Mythimna lalbum, assembly GCA_949319445.1. Taxonomy (NCBI): domain Eukaryota; kingdom Metazoa; phylum Arthropoda; class Insecta; order Lepidoptera; family Noctuidae; genus Mythimna; species Mythimna lalbum. The sequence goes on from OX439370.1 coordinate 4,689,223, forward strand.
AGAAACGCGGGCGAAGCCGCGGGTAAAAGCTAGTAAATCATAAAAGAGTAGCAGAAAAGACTCACGAAATTGGGAAATATGGCAAAAGAGAGCCTTCTAACTTAATGTTGGATGAAGTACAATAAAACAAAAAACTCATTCAAATGTTTCTTTATTCAGATATATTTACATAAAATAATTAAGTATTGAGATAATTCACATAATGCAATTTAATATTAGACAATAATTTAGATTTACAATGAAATAATAACATAGTTTATAGAACAGTAGCTGGATACAAGGTTGGGTGGCTAATATTTCATTAAAAACATTGGTTATTGTAAACATTACCTAGTGGTTTAGTGATGCCTATGCTTGGATAGTGTGAAGAATCACTGCAAATGTGTGATTTGTGTACGGATGTGATTTTAGATAATATTGTGTACTCCACGGCACTTATACACAAGCATATTTTAGATATTATTTCGAATTACCTTTCTGACCACCGTGCACTTTTCGCCTAGTGAAATGATGTTATTATTTTGTACATTTTTAAACCTTTAATCGAAAATGTGTTTCTGATATGTTTCTTTAGTCCAAGATGATCAGAAAAGTTGTAAGAATCGTAAAATGTTCACTGATCATAAAGTCGAAAGCTAACAAGTGCCAAAAAGAGTTATTGAGCCTAAAAAAATATTTGCTCATACATCGCAACAGTAAAAGTGAAAAAAAAAATACAATTTCGAATAATACAAGCGTACTTTTAATATAAAATGCATTTTAAATATCAATTTTAGCAAAATCTACGTTCCTAAACCCGTTGCGTATTGTTTTAGGGATTTATTTTAAATACAATTTTTATATAATCTTAACCTAGCGTATTTCTCGTTCAACAAATTTATTGAGATATACAATTTATTAGGTTATACAACGCCAATTTTTACTTTACGTATTCTCGATAATAATTTTATTAATATCAATTGACAAAGGTAAATGCTGTGTAGTGATGTATCGAGTCATTTATCGATAGTTATTTGAATATCTAGCGAGTCATCGAAACTACCGATATGAGATTGGTTCCAGGGTTTAAAATCAACGGAATGTCGGTTAATACTTAGGATTTGAGATTGCTGTTTATTTCTTTCACGAAGGCAAGATTCAGAAAATCATGAAAATTAAAAAAAAACTAGATATGGTCTTAAAACTGTGCCTCCATTTCGTAAAGATATAAACAACAATGTTCGTTACATTTTCGAAAAAACGGTATATAAATAAGCGGACGTTACACAAAACTTGTTCATAATACGTTTACATTTATATACACAATTATATAAAAAAGCAATATACATTCAGTTCTTTCTGGTGCATACAAATTTTAAAACTAGAATTTTTCAAATAAAACGTTTTACAATATCGATATAGTGGACAACACTATTTATATCAAAACGTGGTAATACTAATTTTGTTGGCATAACTTCTCAAATTTAAAAACAATATTATGTATACCGTTTTCGTTATAAATAATTCATTTTGAACGCAAGAATTTATTGATATAATTTAGAAAATAATATAAAATAGAATCCTTTGTTGACATTCAGTTGGCAAAATAATATTTCCCAGAAATGTATACATTTATACATTTCTGGGAAATATTATTTTTCATATATTTTAAATGCTTTTTGAATACTTGCTTTCTTTGAGCAGTTACATCTACAGCTGATATCGGCGGCATAGTTCAATTTAAATACATTTCGATACAGAGATCTTTGGATAACACATATTTTATCGATATTTAAATATAAAAAAAGAACAAAAGGGAATAATAATTTCGTGTACAACTGAAGATGGGGGCGCCCAGATATGTTAAGTTTTCAGGTATCTACATATGGATGTATTTTAAAATAATTTTAGTCCATGAATGTTTTCTTCTTTAAACACAACCAAACATATTTATACCGAGATTCTTTTTAGTTTCATAATATTTTTATTAGATACACAACACCTCACTCATCTTCTTGGGCAGCCCGTAAACACAAAACAATAAAAAAATTAACCTATAAAAATCTCATTTGTCTAAGTTCAACTAGTTTAATCTTAAAATACAATGAAGACGAAACATAGTCGCGATAATACATTACGGTCGTAAATAAACAAAAAAAGAGACTAGATTGTTAAAAAAAATTAACAATTATTACAAAAAAAATATTGCTTACTGTTAAGGGTGAATAATCACAAAATAATCATGAGATTTGTTACAAAATATTGGGTTAATACCTAGAGCTAAAGTATAGAAATGTCGATAGATAAAAATAACTGTCGACTTAAGTGTAGAATTGACAGTTTTAACCACCAGTTAATATAACGACCAAATATATCTCAAACATGTATTTTTAAAGGCTTTCAACCAGAACATATTATAATTCGCGTAAATTTTACAGTTACCCTCATCTATCGACATTTCGTAATACAATACAAATTAATGAACTTCATTTTAAACACAAAGCATTAAAACAAAGCGATATTTTCACGTTTATAAATAATTAACTTAAACATTAAATGTGACGATTATTTTGGTAATATACTTTATAACTTCATTAAAAATGGAAATAATCACATTATTTTATTAATATACAAACCTTATGTATACAGTATACAAGTCTAGCGAAAAGGTTAAAAATAATATTTTATTATTAGAATTATATCGATATTAATAAATGTCCTACTGTCGATAGATCGTGACATCGATATTTGAAACCATCGTAACTAATACAGTAGGACATTGATTTTTATCGTAAGTCGATATAATAAGCGATTAAACGACGAATAATCGATATCAGTTAACTTATCGATATTGATAAGAGCAGGTAACGAAATCTAGTGATTGTTCTATATTGTTCCGCTGCGGAATTATCTACTACCTACCTATACAGGAATGGCAGTGCTTATTTAGTTAAGTATATGTGAATATTATTTAAAAATGCCTGTAAAATTGAGTCTAAAATTGGTCCGCAATGGCAAAAGACAGATGTGAGTGGAGGAAAGAGAGGGAGGTTCTTATCAAGAATAGAATAGAATAAACTTTATTGTACACCAAAAGTTACACAGCTGTAGTAGCTGCAAGTACAGAGTAATTAGAACATACACTATAATTGCTATAGAATGGTGCGGGTGACAGCTGTCAAATTCATACAATGTAGCTACCTATCTTTGTCTCTCATCTCAAAGATGCATATTTTCGTCCTGTTGTCATACCCATGCTATGTAAAAAAGACCGAATACGTAAATTAGAAATTGTTACCAAGCTTATGGATATACATATTTTAGAAGAATTATTACTTTGGATATAAAAATGAGAGCGCGGTGCCCTCAGAACATGAACCACACGTTGGAGTTCCTCAATAGCCCACACCTTCACTTTGGAGGGTATTGGGTCTACTGGGCCCAAACAATTCAAGGCATTTTACCATCGACTCGAAAAGGTATATTCATAACTTCAATTTGTCTTTTGATTGACACAGCATGCTCTCGAACCATTTGACGACCTAAATTAAATTGTCATAGAGATGGAGCTATATGTTATAGGGTGTATAGTTCCATCCCTCTTTCTCGATCTCGTGCCTGATATTTTAACTTGTAATGGTAAGGCCCTGCAGGCCTAGGCAAAGTTAAAACCGTTTCGTTTCAATTCACTTGCGTCCAATGCCTCAAACTGGCTACGCCTCCGATTCCTTCGTTCTGACGTCATCTCAACGCTTAGTTACGTAGTCTGAACAAAGATCGTTAGAATCGGAGGCGTGGCCTACTCGAGGCGTTCGACGCAAGAAACTCGAAACGAAACGGTTGTGACTTGGCTAGGGAAGCTAGTTTTTTTGCAAGATATGCCAGGGGCCGAAGTCAACTTGCAAAGGAACTGTTAAACATACTGAAATGAGAAGTGACACCTATTACTCACCCTAGAGTATATGCCATAGATTCAAGTCAAGACTCAAAGATATAACACCTACAGCTAACTTCCTAGCATTTATTTGTCAAATACATTTTAAAATAATATTCACAATTACACTGAAAACATTTATCAACGTCACAGTTAGAAGTTTTGTTAAAGGACATCACATATTATAAAATTGTTCATGTTTTTATTATTATTATTACATATTATAAATTCATTATAACTTATAAACCTTTCTAGTTTTATTTCGGCGGTCTGTTACGTCATGAGAATGGCGTATGGAGTATTAAAAATAAAAGCAATTAAATACAATTTGGTTAATAAAATCCTACAACTATTTTATTTATTTATATTATTATATAGTTTGCTTGTTAGTGGATGGTAGGTTATTGGTCGAAAGTATTGTAAAAAATACTTCATTACTTACTTGAGTTGTGTAGTAATCAATTATTGAGATTATTTTAAATTACTAAGGTAATGTTTGCCGATAATCTTCTATGTAGTAAGAACACTAATTGTTTATTTTATTTACCTTTTCATATTTTTCTTATAACTTTTTTTAAACAAAATTCTGAATTCGACTTCACTATTTAGTGTCTTTAGCACTGCAAATATTGCGGTCATGCGCGAACCTATCAACAATAAAAAAAAAATGAACTATAGATATTATATTTATTTGTCAAATAACCTACATCCACTAGCAAGCTACGCCTTACCTACGCAGATATAAATTGCGTAATGTTAAGATGAATCTAATTGACCTACAAGCCACATTGGGTCTATATACCTATAACTTGGTACACACTGACCATATTAGGTAAGAAAATATATACGTCTTGGGTTAAGTGAGAGTGAACCCCGGGGCCTTAGAACAAAGAGCAAAGAAGGAACAGGAGTGGGTTTTAGTCAGTAAAAGTCTGACACGACATCCCGCTCTAGTGCGAGAAGTCATCACATGATTTCCCACCATAAAATACCTTGAATAGTTTAGAACAATTTTGTGTTAGAAAGGTGACAATTCTATTTCATAAGAATAAATTTTGCTAAAAATGAAAATTGCGTAAAAAAAAAACATTCCTTCCGTCAAATTTGGACAACGAGAAATTGAAAAAAAGTCGCACGCTAGTGGCAAAAAAGTCAAGATTATTTATATTTACAATTTCATAGCAAGATTTTTACCACTAAACAATTTACCTAAAAATAAAACATGCAATAAATACGTAAGTAATATCTTACAAAAAAAAAAAAAACGAAAAAAAATCCTAGTTTTATTTTCTTAAAACCAATTCAGTCAGTGCGTACAAAGCTTTATTAATTACTATTTAAATTTGTTATTATCGTTTAATGGAAGGTTTAGTATTATGTGTCATGCAGAAAACCATTACATTTAATTTATTATTTGTTTCTGATAAATAATTTCATAACATTGCAAAATAAATCTTCCATATAATTCTTTTAGGAACCAAATATATTGATAATAATTTAATTTATTTAAATGCGCTTATGTTTATGATAGATATAAATGTTTTATTAGGTCGAGGATGCAGAGCCTGCATGGAGGAGGATGAGACAGCAGAAGCAGATGAGCTCATCTGCTTCTAAGCTGCCCAATAGTCGCTGAATACAGTGCCTTCGAGAACCCAGGTACCCCCCTCTACGTAATGGTCAATACCAAGTTGCTGCTGGCCTTCCTTGAGGAGCTGGGGTGGATCAAATGTGTCATTCACGGCACCAGTACACTAAATATGCGCTTTAGACGCATAGTTGCGGACACCAACCGGACAATAATGCCATATTTACTAGCAGACATATGAATAAAACTGTCCAGGCCCTCAGCTTAAAAAATGCCGCGATATTTTAATAAGTACCTTTGGGCCATCAGCCTAAATTGGCCAATAATTTCTCTCTAATAAGAGCTATTTTTCTATAAGCCACTCTGTGGTAGTGGATTGTATAGAGAACATTTTTTTTTTAATAAATTCATCAAATAACTTCTCTCATTGCGAGAAAAAAGTCACTATTGATCTGTTTATGTAGTATTTTGGTACTATCAATAGTTTCCATGATAAATGATTGAAATCCCTGCTAAGTTCCCTCGATTTTTATCAAATTCTACGCTGTTTTTAATGCGTAACTCAACGACCTTAAGTGCCAACTTCAGACTGAACCAACGAAACAACAAGATCGATTATACATTTAAATTGACCCTACCCTTGCATTTTTATAGATACAAAAAACAACACAAGGAACCATAAATCTGTTTTTCTAGACTCTCAAAATAAATTTCTTTAATATCTATCATAAACATAAGCGCTTACATAATATACTTAAAGCATCGGCTGCTACGCAACATTGAACTCTGTGGTAACGACTTTCGGCGTACAATCGTCCGCGCCTGTCCCGGTCGCAAATGATAAATACTTTAACAAAAGCAAGCGTAGAAACGGGACACGTCTAGTGTCCACGATGAGTTCAGTTGGCTTCTGTAATAAAATGAAAAAAACATTTTCATGAGAAAATCCTATGTACCACTACTGTACATGAAGTTTAAATAAATAAATAAATAAAATTTGCTCAAAATGCGTAAGAGTGTTACCACAAAAAACGATCGATCGGTCGACGTTGATCGATTGGTGTGGTAGCTTTAATTGATCGTCGGATAGCGGTCGACAAACCAATCGATCGATTGCCGGTCGATGACATTGGTCGATGTTGATTAATTAACCCCGGCTATATTCCAACAGTTTCTTTCGAAATGTATTAACTAGAGGACGCATTCTACTATCGATCGACAATCGATCGATTGGTCTGGTAGAAACTGTCGACGACGTGTAAAAATCTTCAATAAAGCGTAAATTCGCTTGTGAAATGCGCAAATTAGGGTATTACCACACCAGTCGATCGATCGTTGATCGATGGATCAGTCTATGGTTTTGTAGCGTGTGGGTGTGATATAGGGACACTTGCACATGTGTGCGTATGTGTGTATGTCACCACAGTTTTTTATAATTTTTATTTGCTATTTAGACTTTTAAACTTATACGACGTTAGTAATCCCATGTTAAATCTATGGGAAGTCGCGTGCGCAGTTTTTAAAACAGAGCAAAACAAAACTGTTATCAATATGCAAACTAACTGTCTGTTATCAGTATGCAGACTGACATTTGACGGAGGCCCTACCATGAGCTCTTGTAGATACCCGCACGGCTCTTGAGCGCTGGCTTCACGTTGCGCAGAAGTCAAATATCGGGCCTATTTAGTGATGTGAAGTGCGACGCGGTGGTGGGGAGTGTCAATGATTGGCTCGCCGCACCATCGCGTCATGGACGTCACTCGTGATTACTTCACTGCGCTTGCTGCATGTAATATAATATAATATAATAATATTCCACAACTATCACACAACGCTGTCTAGTCCCAAGCTAAGCAGAGCTTGTGTTATGGGTACTAGACAACTGATATACATACTTATATATTTCTAAATACATACATATTATAGATAAATTACACCCAGACACAGAACAAATGATTATGATCATCACACAAACATTTGTCCTGGGTGGGAATCTAACAACGATAATGATTGGCTCGCCAATGTATGGAATGCGCAAAGCGATCCCCTCTCTGACGCCGAGCGCTCAAGATCCATACCGATACCTGCAACGCGATCTATTTGACGACTTAAACTAAACTTTAAAAGAGATGGAGCTATATAGGGTATATAGCACCATCCCTCTTTCTCGCTCACGCCATGGTAATGCCCCAGATGGACGTCATTGACGTTCCTATTCTTATCTAACTTTTTTTTAAAGACCGCCGTCTTGTCATTTAGTTTTTTTTTTTTTTTTTGAAGTCATGTAAATACATGCCGTTTATCTTAAGCCTGTAGTAAAATTACATTAATAAAGTCATACCATCAGGGATCCATAGGATGCGGCGGGGAGGCTCCGCAGCTGCTGTCCTCAGAGTGCAGCCCGTCGCCCATGTCCGTGCCCACCTGTCCCGGGACATACTGTGTCATGGTCAGTATGAGGTGGTAATAAAACAAAAAAAAAACAACACTAAATAAAAAAAAGCAAACAAAACAAATTAAACAAAAAAGGGAAATAAATCACAAAGCAAACGATTACGTTACAACGACAATGGTAGAAATTTGTCCCAGTGGTAGAAATTTGTCCCAGTGGTAGAAAATTGTATCAGTGGTAGAAAGTTGTCCCAGTGGTGGAAAGTTGTATCAGTGGTAGAAAGTTGTCCCAGTGGTAGAAAGTTGTATCAGTGGTAGAAAGTTGTCTCAATGGTAGAAAGTTGTGTCGGTGGAATAGTAGTAGAAGTATTCGTGTGGATGTCAGTGAATTCCTTATTATAGCCCGTATTACAAGGACTATAATTGTTGTTACCTTCAAGACATCATGCAGCGAGCTCATGCTGCCCAAGCTGAGCGGCGTGATGGACCTCTCCAGCAGCAAGGAGCCGCTGCCCTGCGAGCCTCCTCCTATGGAGCGGTCCATGGGCCGGTGCGACAGCGGCGGAGACGGCGGCGCTTCGCCCGGAGCGTCGCGACGTCGCCACGAACCTGTACGAAAGATAAGACCAGGTATTTATTGTCTATTAGGGCTAGTTTATATAGAAAAACTAGTTTCCACAAGTGACTTTCGTGACCGCGGTGACGTATTCATTTTTATACCCGCCATACACGCTAGGGTACACATGACAGGTTTGCCTGTACAGAGTTCTAGTTGTGTGAGGTGCAGGTTTCCACACAAGCTTACCTGACAGGTATAACAATGCAGGCAAACCTGTCAGGTATACCGTAGCGTATATGACTACCTTAACTTTTACTGATAAATGTGAACACGTGTTTCTAGTTCACTATTATCTACAATGCGTCCAAATGAGAATAGGATCGATGGCCATGTTGTGACGTCACAATTTCCTGTCAAAACAAGGAAAGAATTTTTTAAACTTTAATTAATTTACGAAAAATTTAACTTATTTATGAACTTTGAACGAAAAAAGTGTAATCAGAATCCAGCTCTTCAATTTTACTCATCTCCGAGTTCTTCAATTTTGACAAAATTTCTTCGATTTGACAGTACGACGTCACGTCAAAACATCGCAATCGATCCTATTCTCATTTGCAACGCATAGTAATTGTATACCTTTAACGCGAATAGACTATAGTATCAAATAAAACTTTAACATACCATTATAGGAGCCGGTACCATGTGATATCGTTAACGGTGACGTCCGTTTACTGCTTTCTCGACTGCTGTACATCTAGAAAATAAAATTAAAACACTCCTGAATAGTTCGAATTGAACATTTGAGTCAAAAGATTTCGTTTTTAGTTTACATGACCTAAATATTACACTACGCGTTATTCAGACCGTTTTAGTCTATGGTTCGACGTATCTTTGTCTGGCCTGTTGGTCTAGTGGTTAGTAGCCCTGACTGCTATGCCGGAGGTCGTGGGTTCGATTCCCACCCAGAACAAATGTTTATGTGATGAGCATGATTATTTGTTCTCTGTCTGGGTGTTATTTATCTATAATATGTATGTATTTAGAAATATATAAGTATGTTTATCAGTTGTCTAGTACCCATAACACAAGCTCTGCTTAGCTTGGGATTAGGCAGCGTAGTTGTGGAATATTATTATTATTCATATCGCGTAGTGCAATAAGGGTCTGTCTTACTCAGGAACAAAAATAAGACGAGTCTGAATATCGCACGCGTTATTCAGCGTAGTGTAATAGGCCCTTTAATACTTAAAATGTACAGTTTTGAACAAATGTTGAATCCAAGTCAGGTTCATATTTACCGTGGGATGTTCGTCGGCCGTCTCGACGGTGGTGGGCAGGTCCAGGAGGCGCTGCGAGCGGATGCCGTCGCCCGGGCCCATGTGCGAGAGGTGCGCGAAGTTCGTCGGCGCCGAGATCAGGCGGGACCGACGCTCTGATCTGTAAAGTCAACGTATACCATTTTTATTGTATACTATTATTTTCTACCGGTAAAAAAAAATTTGCAATTGGACCAGTACTTCCAGAGATTACCTCATACAAACAAAAAACAAACTTTACCTCTTTATTATATCAGTGTAGATATTTGTATTATTTTGAAACGTATTAATTTAACATTTTGGTTACAAAGTAAACTTTTTGTAATTGGAGTATTATTAAATCTAGGAAATGGTATATTTCTCTTTAAAGAACACGGTAAAATTATTTTTCCTTAAAAAATCACCTAGCCGTGCCGTTTTATTCCTTACGCTGAGTGACAAGCTATATTTTATGTACGGCCAGCGAAGCTGCGGGCAAAAGCTAATCTATATATAATATAAAAAGCGAAGCCGAGGACAAAAGTTAGTGCTTAAAATAGCATTACAGTTTGAATTATGTATAAAATAAACAAAAAATATTGAGTTTAGAGTCAACTAGCGAAAATATGGCCATGTTTGGGTCCGTAACTTTTAACCCTTCAGATACCGTCAATTAGAGACACAATAGTAGACAATAGATGCGCGGCCACCGGGTGTCGCTTGGGGATTCATGAATTAATAAATAAAGCAATACTCACAATCTATTATGTGCTTCAATAGCTTGATGTGACTGTTCCCGAACTGAAAACCTTCTCTTATTGCCCCACAGCGACGTGTCTACTGCGATCGGAGGGTCGGACGCTCTGGGATCTGGGAATTGCATTCATAAGTTTTAGAAGTAAACATCATCCTGCAAAGCAGCGAAGGAGGCGGCCACACTAGTGAGGAACAGTCCTCCTCAGTCCGCAGTCGCCGCGGCAGCAAGAGCCTGCCACGTCGGGACCGGACTAAGCCCGACGACGCCTGCTGTTCCATAAGTGCCTTAACGCTACGCACGCTAGGGTATACCTGATAGGTTTGCCTGTACACTTGAGTTATACAGACAAACAGGAGCGTGTATGTTGCACAACTGTACAGGTTTCCATAAAAATGAAACTGAAAATCGATTCTAATTTTTCACAATAATAATTTAAATAAAACGTGTGCCCTAACTTTACTTTGCATTGATGAATCACTATTTTCTTAATTTGAATAGACTATAGTAGCTGGTGAAGGTTGCGGGAAACCGATGGATGCGAGACGCACGGGAACGTTCGTTGTGGCGACGTTTGGGGGAGGCCATGTCCAACAGTGGACGTGTATCGGCTGAAATGATGATGATAGTAGCGAATGGTACACTTACGAGTGAGCAGCGGACGGAGGTACACGATGAAGGGCGCGGCGTCGGTGGAAAAGGGGAAGCCGTTGCCGACGCCTCCACTCACGCAGCAGATCCAGCCCGTCTCGTCCAAAGGACGGGCATTTGCTGGAGAATAGACATATTATTGCTTAATTAATTTAGCCCCTTGCATCGGATTGGTCCGAGTGTTTTCGTGTCCTATTCGCCAGTTTCGTATATTTGCGACTGGATACTCTGTGTCACTTGGCTCATCAATCCCCATAGGTGACAGAAGAGCTGGCGAGATGGAGTATTTGGTCAAGGATGTGCATCCCTGGCGGTATAAATACAAGACGGTTTATCGGATATATCCGACGTGGCGGTTAACCTTTCGAATACCGTAATTAGAGACACAATAGAAAGACACTGAGAGAGCGACTGCCGGCGTTCTCTTGCGGTTTATTGAATTAAGGTTAAAAAAAAAGTTATTTTAAACGTTATTTCTATTCTATAAACTATTTGTATTTACTTTTGAATATGTTGACTTACGTATATTCATAGTCTGCACCCAGTCGCCGGTCTCGATGTCGTACACGTCGATGTGTGTCGCTGTGAATATTAGTAGGTGCGTGTCGTTGATCGCTGAAAAAATAACACAAAAGATCTTAAATTCATTCAAAATTAACTAAGTTAGAAACACGTTTCGTAACGTGTTAAGTAAGTTACAGACGGAAAAAAAAATTTACGTGTAAAAGTGTTTTTTAAACCTATTTGCAAAAATAAATATCATTTAGGAACCTTTTTTTGGCAGAAAGTGGAAACTTTCAATTAATAGACATGCTGAAAATAATGTAATGTGATGCGCGTACAAAAGAGATGGCGAAACGCTTTCATTCTTACTCATACCAATATTTGGAATGCTGATAGCTGCTTCAATTATTGTTCATTGACAATATTATCGCTCATTTGGTGCAACAACGGCGTAATTACGCTTTTTTTGAAAAGAAGTTTTGTAATGTTAAAATGTGCGGAAAGACTATTTACATCGGGAGAAACAATTGAATAAAATCAACGTAAATCGTTGATTTTATTCAATTATTTAGTTTTATTTTGTCACAAATGCAAAATTTCCTAACAAATGCGTTATTTTTTATATTGAATTCTGAATCAACAGTGTCATATTTACAGGTACCTTGTCTTATTTTTGCCTGTAACCAAGGTTATCTACAATGTACAGTGTAGATTTGGACTATAATAGAAACTACACATATTAAACTTACTTTAAAAACGATTAGAATCGTAATAAGTTTCGCTAAAATGCCATAACCATTAATTAATCTTTGACTGCATCTCCTGTAAAATTGTTGCACCAAATTATTTTCTTTGACGCGATTTGTGGATGTTTACAACTTTTTTTTACTTGAAAAATTTATCAAATGACTCTGGGTGGAGTGAGTATTCCTTCAATTGACTGACTGGTCTATTGGTCTAGTGGTTAGTGGCCCTGACTGCTATGCCGGAGCTCGTGGGACCCACCCAGGACAAATGTTTACGTGATGAGCATGATCATTTATTCTGTGTCTGGGTGTAATTTATCTATAAAACATATGTATTCAGAAATATATAAGTATGTTTATCAGTTGTCTAGTACCCATAACACAAGCTCTGCTTAGCTTAGGATTAGACGGCGCTGTGTGATAGTTGTGGAATAAAAAAAAATGCTCTTTGGGTGGTCCATTGCAACTCTTTTGAGTAATCTGTAGTCCGTGTTTATGGTGGGTGCGAATCCCTCTGCGGCACCTCTCGACGTCCGCGGCGCCACGGGTGTGGGGAGAGGTCTGATTGCATCGGCTGCACAATAAGTTGTATAGTCGACTCACCGTGATGCGTGGGATGCGCGGTGTACATGAGCTCGGTGTCCCGGGCGCGGTGGCCGTTCCGGTCCACGTACAGCGCTAAGGAGTTGAAGACCAGCAGCGTGTCGGCCGAGCCCGGCACCGGCGCCGCGCCCAGCGGCCGCGCGCCCGAGTGCGACAGGAACAGGTTCACTTGGTTCTCTGGGTGGACCAGTGCTAGAAATAAAAACGTTAACGTTTAATCCAAATACAGGGTTATTTGTTAAACACTGGCAACCTCTCAAGACTATGTTACTAACATCAGAAACAAAAACTTTTGTTCTATGATTTATAAAAATGTATCGTATTTTAGTTTATCAGATTTGCATGCAAAAATAAAAAACATTAAAATTGAACATTCTAAATATTACGAAGTCTATGCGAAGCAAACGATACTACAATAGCAGGACTGGGGATCGGGCAGCGGGGTGCTTGATGCATTTGCGTCGCGTCAATAAAGACGCAGGTAGGTATAGCAAAATATAGAGTTGAGAAGTGTTAGATAAAACACTGAAATGTTGAAGGTTTTTTGGGAAATGCATTATGTAAAAAATCATGGAACAAAAGTTGTAGTTTATGATGTTAGTAATACAGTTCTGCAAGGTTGTTAGTATTTTTAGCAGCCTTTCCTAACTTCGCAAGGGCGTCATAAATCTTAAAATTCTCTTTTATTTTCGGAGCCGGAAATCGGATTGGAAAAACCTTCTTTTTTTAAATGGCCACGTTTATGAGAAAGAGTATAGGATACTTGATAGCAGGGGTGGAACATACAAGGAATGAAAGCAGTATAGTTATAGCCAGGCCTCATGAGACTTACAGACGGCCGGCTGGTCGTGGTGCGGGCGGCGCGGGTCGGGCAGCGCGTGCGCGGCGAAGCCCCCGCGGTAGCCCAGCAGCAGGCGCGCGCCGCTGAGCTGCACGCTGCACACGGCGCCGCACGCCCTCAACTCCGCCACTCGCACTCTTCTCGCCGCCGTCCGAGTTATTTCGTATACGTTTACTACATACGCGTTCTGGAAATAAAGATAAATGGGAATTGCAATTGTGCACTACATTGCAATGAGACAGGGCACTTTGCTACTTCAGTTAACGCAACAAAATTTTACGGCCTCATTATAAAACGTGATAACTGCAACATGTCCCAATGATGACACAAGGACTCTCTCTTCTCAGTCGTACACTCTTGACAAAATGGTCGTGGTCATGTCTCGGTCGAGTCCCGCGAGGACTATATTAACATTAATCAGTCAGTGCCTCAGGTGCTTACTCTAAGGTCTGTCTTCAATGTTCTAATGTCGGTCTTTTATGTTCTAATGTCTATCTCTAATATTCCAATGTGTCTCTACTGCTCAATTCAATGTTCCAATGTCTGGCTCTAATGTTCCAATGTCTGGCTCTAATGTTCCAATGTCTGGCTCTAATGTTCCAATGTCTGTCTCAAATGTTCAATGTCTATATATTTCTAATGTTCCAATGTCTGTCTCTAATGTTCCAATGTCTGTCTTTAATGTACCAATGTCTGTTTCTAATGTTCCAATGTCTGTCTCTAATATTCCAATGTCTGTCTTTAATGTTCCAATATCTGGCTCCAATGTTCCAACGTTAGTATCAAATGTCTACATTCTGTGTATTGTTCGAAAGAGTTAACGTGACCCTGGAAGGAACGTAAAGGTCAACTGTAGGAACACGGGTAAGTTTTATTGAGGCAGTTGAAGTCAGACACTGGATCTCGCTCCATATAGAGCGTGAAAGAAAATAAACTGTACTCTAACATGTGTTTTTTATGTACCAAACTAGCCACTACGCAGTCACGTCACAGTATGTCGCCTTATAAAGGCAAAGTCGCGTACGTTAAACCATTCATAATCATCATCATCATTTCAGCCTACAAACGTCTTTAGGCCTCCCCAAGTATTACTACAATGGACGGTCCTGTGCGTCTCTCATCCATCGGATTCCCGAACTCTTACCAGGTCAGGCCAGTCTACCTTGTAGGAGGCCTTCATTCTTTGTAAAAAAAAAACAGCGTTTTTGCCGTCTGTCCAGAAAAGGAGAATACCGAGATATATTGCGTCGACCTAAAATAAATCGGTTCAAAGGCATCAAAAAGACTCAACATTACATAGTTCATAAACTAACCTGCTTTTTACACAGTACCGCGAACCCATGCGCCGCATGCCCTAAGGGCCCGGCCGCGAGTGCGAGCGCGCCCTTACTCTCCGCTAGCTTCACACATTCCACCTCCGCACACTCCAGCGCTCGGATAGGGACCAATCGCACGTGGCGGCCACGACCAGCTATTACCACTGTGGATTAGGAAATTAGAATACAATAAACTTTATTTTACACCAAAAAAAAGTAACATAGCTTTTTTTTTTAACTGATATAAGCTAGTGCTTGACTGCGATCGCACCTGATGGTAAGCAGTGATGCAATCGTTCATGGTAAGGTGCGCTAGTAGTACATAAATTTAAATCTATGGGTACAATGGCGGTCTTATCGCTAACAGAGATAAGATATCTCAGACAACCTTCCATCCATTCCATCCTGGATTGAAACAACTAAAATAATATAATATAATAATACTAAAATAATCCGAGGTGTACTGCTAACAATCTTTTATATAATAATAATAATAATACTCCACAACTATCACACAAGCTAAGCAGAGCTTGTGTTATGGGTACTAGACAACTGATAAACATACTAAATATATTTCTAAATACATACATATTATAGATAAATTACACCCAGACACAGAACAAATGATCATGCTCATCACGTAAACATTTGTCCTGGGTGGGCCCCACGAGCTCCGGCATAGCAGTCAGGGCCACTAACCACTAGACCAACAGGCCAGTCAGTCAATTGAAGGAATACTCGCTCCACCCAGAGTCATTTGATAATCTTTTCAAGTAAAAATAAAGGTGTAATCACAAATCGCGTCAAAAAAGAGTGTATTCAGTGAACAATAAATGTAGCAGCTATCAGCGTTTCAAATATTGGTGTGAGTAAGAATGAGAGCATTTCGCCGTCTCTTTTGTACGCGCATCACATTACATATGAAATAATTACATACCTATATAAAACACAGATATTCAATAAAAGATTTACATGGTTCTCATGACTTTTTTTATAAGTAGTAATTATGCTAATGAAAATAAGCTATAATTCAATCTATTTGTTTTTCCTTTAATTATAACTTATCGACGGTTCCCAAAAATTATCGATATATGGTACGAGGTTTTATTTTTTAATTGCTGATAGGTTTGCGGTTGACCGCTATCTCACCTGATGGTTAAAAGAATATTAAACAAAAATAAAGTAATGGCATAATTCATAGTATGTATAGGGATACGTAATAAAATACATTTCATTTTAATTTTCGTTACGATTTTATTCTTGGGAGCCGTCGTAACAAATTGTATAAATTAGAACATGTTACGAATGATTTTTTTAATTATATGAGGGGAAATAGATTAGTTAAGCCGGCAATATTAAGCACGCCCCCAGCTACGCGCCAAGTTAACGCGCACGCACTCTAAGCGTCCCCACACACGGGCCTCAAAAAAACGCCGCCACAAAAAAACGCTAGAAGCGGTCACAATAAAAAGCTAGAAGCGACCGCAAAAAACAGCTGAAGCGCGCGACACTTTGTGTCCGGAGAAGCTTGAAGCCGCTTCAAGCGTTTGTGGCGGCACCGCCGCACACGAGCCACAAAAAAAGGCCGCCTCAAAAAGAAGCTTAAAGCGGCGTTTTTTTGTGGACAGTAACGCATGGTCATTTTAACGTGACAAATCGTCAATCTGACATATACAGATTTGACCTTTTTAATCCTAAGTCGTATTACGAGCATTCAATAGCGTAGCCGAAGTAAGGTAAGGTTTACATTTAATACCTGTAATGCAACTTTACATAATACGACGCATAGCACGCCAAAATCACACCACAAATATGGTTTTTTTTTTGGACACAAATCTTCAATCTCTTCGTTCTTCGCTGGCATGATGTAATACATCGCGCAATACCGGTGAATAGCAACGGACCTCTGTATAGCACTAGGCTACGTTATCCGTTGGCATTCACCGATGTCGAACGACGCGTGAGTCTTCGGTAATCTTCGGTGATCTTCGGAGAGTGGTAATCTTGTTGCTATAAAGTAATTGAGAGTAAGGCCTCCTGTCCACTGACGCGTAGCTTCATAGACACGTATTCGTTATTATAAGCTTAGTGTACGCCTGCGTGAAGCTTACATACAAAACCATAAAAACGTGTCGTCGAAGTGCCAACGTCATAACGTCCGTGGACTGCAGGCCTTAAGGGAATACATAAAGAATACACTGAAGGAGTACAGGTAGGTGTTAGTCAAAAAAGTTTCGGGAACCGTAGAGTCCAGTAAGCAGTGATGACTCACCCAACAGCTGCTCGTGCGGCACGTAGGCGATAGTGGAGATGGGCGCGTGTGCCCGGCGCGGCGTGATCTCGGCGCGCTCCAGGTCTATGAGCGCGAGCCCCGCCTCCCCGCCCACACAGATGCGCGACCGTGGAGTCAAGTAAGTAGTAATGACTCACCCAACAGCTGCTCGTGCGGCACGTAGGCGATAGTGGAGATGGGCGCGTGTGCCCGGCGCGGCGTGATCTCGGCGCGCTCCAGGTCTATGAGCGCGAGCCCCGCCTCCCCGCCCACACAGATGCGCGACCGCTCCAGCACACACGCGCACAGCGCGTTGCGGACGGTCGCGGCGGCTGTGGAGTCAAGTAGGACGCAGGCACTGTATACCTGGGGAAAGGAAAGAATTGGTAGAAATGATGCCGGGCGTTGTGGAGTTGCATCGTAGCTGTAGTTGGAACTTAATCATGACAGCGACTAAACACGCTAAAAGAATGTAAGTAAGTACGCACGAATACATACACGGAAAAATTATGAGAGCAGTGAAACTGAGGTGCGAAGGTACTCGCCCACGCCCACTAACCTAAAAACCCGTTGGATTTATTACTAAAATAGTGCACCCGGACAAATCAGCTGATTGCCATGAAATGTGGCACTTCTTTGCGTCTTATACCTGTCAGGTCTGCTTCTTTTCTGGAAATCTATGCTATATTCAATGTGATGCGTCAAGCTATGGAGTATTTCATTTCCTATAATGACGTACCCATAGATGGCTCAGCTCACCCATGATTTAACACCGATTGTGCTGAAACTGAAAAGCGCAAACATTCGGCGTTTTTCTCCTGGGTGAGCTCGTGACCATAAAGCTACGGATCTGAGCTCAAAGAAGAAAGCCTTCAACCAAGCTGCCAAGTCCTATAAAAGGCACTAGGGCAGGCTCACTTCGACCGCATTAACCACATTGGCAAAAAAACTGTACACAACTATCTAGTAGCAGAGCGATTTTGCAAGGTCTAAGGGAACTTCTGTCGGCCTTCACTACCTCCGCCAGTTAAGCCTGATGAAACAATGGCTCATATGGCGAGAGAGGAAGGTCTCTTTGCATCTCTCTTTGCTCATAACTCAAGTCTTGACACTAGCAGTGGTACCCCACAGATTCTGCCACATTGCGACACTTCGATACTCGAGGTTCGCATAAGGAACAAAGAGGATCTGAAAGCACTGTGTCGTCTAGACGTGAATAAAGCTAGTGTACTAGATGGTATGCCGGCAATAGTTCTCAAGGCTTGTGCAGGAGACAGTTTGGGCTGTCTCCTGTATTGACACGCTTGTATCGCTTCTCATTTAGGACTGGTATAGTGTCCAAATCCTGGAAGTCGCTAATATGTAGCCCGTGCCCAAAAAAGGCAGTCGTGCTGATCCTGCCTGCATGATTATGGAGCGTGTATTGAACTCGTACCTCATGGCATACCTCGGTGACCGATAGTACGGATTTCGCCGCAATTAGGCTACTGAGGATCTACTTGTAATATACCACCCATTTGTAAAACAGTTACAGAACAAGATTTGTTGTTTATGTAAGTAATACAGTATGCAAGGTTGTTAGTGTTTTACAAATAACCATGTATAAGATATACTGTGTAAATGTAAAAATAAAACAAAGATTTTTACTTTTATACTAGCTTTTGCCCGCGCGGCTTCGCTCCCGCTCTTCCCTACTCTACCCTACTATACCCAACTCTACCCTACCCTACCCTACTCTACCCTACTCTACTCTACTCTACCCTACTCTACCCTACTACTCTACCCTACCCTACCCTACTCTACCCTACTCTACTCTACCCTACTCTACCCTACTCTACCCTACTCTACCCTACTCTACCCTACACTACCCTAATTTTTTTTTCCATAAGAACCTTCTCCTCACAATAACAATCACAACAAAAAAAAAATCAGCCAAATCGGTCAAGCCGTTTTCATGCCAAGTCGTGACAACGGAAAACGCGGGTCATTTTTATATATATAGATTAATAGTTTAATTTTTACCCCAGTATGAATACACCTTTATTTTGCAGTTGCACCGATGAGTTAGTATTTTCTTAACGCATATAGACTTTGTATTTTTGACACCGAATTTGACTTTTATTAAGCGTTGGCGGCATGATATATGACGGCTGCAGTAAATAGTTGGTATTGTAACCACTTTTTTGCTTTTAATTTTATCCTTATACCTACGGAATAGAAGTCAAAATCGCTTGAACGGACAGTAAAAAGGTTTACTTGAATGTCTTATTTGAAATGGAGTATAATATATTATTATTATCCACCAATCCGTACTGGGCCCGCGTGGTTGTTTACGGCCTATTCCCTCTTCTAGAGACGAGGTCTGAGTCCTTAGTCCCAGCAGTGGGAACATTGAATGGCTGATTACACATCTATAATATAAGAATGAATCGCTAAATGTGTTGCTAAGCGCAAATTTCAAGAACAGCTGAACCGATTTCGCTAATTCTTTTTTGATGTGTTTGTTATTGTGAGAAGGTTCTTAAGGAATAAAAAAATGAAAAATAGGGAGTGTAGGGTTGAGTAAGGTAGAGTAGGCTAGAGTTGGGTAGGGTAGAGTAAAGTATAGTAGGGTAAAGCGGAAATGAAGCCGCGGGCAAAATCTAGTATACTTATATAATTATTTACTTACACATTTGTCGGGCAGGTTATTCCTCTTCAATATCCTATGCAGTTCGCTGAGTGCGACTACCCATTTGGTCTTCTCTGATTCGGACTCCGCTAACATGAGAGTATGCGATCTCTTGCCCCCTTCTAATTGAGATGTTGATATCTGTGAAGACAATAGTGACTTTAGCAAAGTACAAAAATAATTTTGGAATTCTACTAAGTATTTGGGTCGCACAATCATCGATTAGGGGCCTCACCATGATGTGTTAAAATGTCAAGCGTGCGAGCGAAAAAGAAGAATGGAGCTATATCTTTTGTAGCTCGATCCCATTAACAGTTCAGATTAGGTCGTTAAATGAATCGCGTTAAGCGCATGTGGTAAGGCTTTTTAACTCGCTAGTCAGTCCTGGGCATGAACACAAGTCAGGAAAAGGAGGATCCTCCGATTAGACAAGTGTTGTGTCCGCTCTGGGCCCCTGCCCGATATTAAAATTTGGACTGTTGTATATGTTCTAATCGCGTATGTAGGATTTTATAGTTTAGTTGCTGTGGCAACATAGATGTCTAAAGCAAAGGCTATAAGGTAGTAATGTAATCGCTAGCAAAAATATAAAAGTTTGTCAGTTCATCATATATACGAAAGGGAATTCTCATCGAGCACACGGCTTAACAATAAATAAATAAATGGTGCTGTTAGAATACACCTTTAAAAATTGTGTAGGAGGAAAAGAACACATTTCAGTATTATAACAGTAAATTCTTACCCTAAATATACAAGGTATGTCCCTTTTGTTGGCGTGTATGACATCAGATTCCTTGACAGACGCGACACTGAATTCAGGATCACGCATGTCTAGTACTTGACTCACACATACTGACGGTAACGCGTTTCTGAAACAAGCACAGTAAAATTAGACAAGGATAATTAAACTTTATATTTGAAGAAAATTCATGTTAAGATGGATGAGTGGTGTGACGAGAAAGGATATTAGGGGAAGTTTGAAAATGGCGCCGGTGACTGAAAAGTTGAAAGGAAATCGTTTGTCTTGGTTTGGTCACGTAAAGAGGAGGGATGAAACGCATTTTGTTAAAAGAGTTACGAGTTTACATGTGGATGGATGGAGAGGGAGAGGGAGGCCAAAGAAAAAATTGATAAATTGTGTGAGAAGTGATATAAAAGAAAAGGGAGTTAGTGATAGCGTGACGAGTGACCGGACAGAATGGAAGAAAAACGTGTTGCACCGACCCCAAATAAAATGGGACAAGGGCAGGAAGGAATGATGATTTGAAGAAAATTCATACACCAATGGGACCTATAGTTAACTAAATATAAACCATCTTAACATATCTTTTATCCAAAAATTGTCTAAAAATTTTGATCTAAAAATATTTACAATTGGGTATTTACCTTGTACGGTCAGCATCCGTACATTGGACTCAGACCTAGCTAGTAATTATTGCAAATCGGGTAGTAAGTTTGCTGTATCGTCACGTAGACAAGTGCGTCAGTACTACGTTTGGCACCGAACTCTCGTAACATCCTAACATTTATTAACATTTTGTAGAACATTTATTAGTCTTTTTAAGTAACATTTATTAACATTTTAAGTAACATTAAATTAGTGAAGTGTTTTATTAAACATTATTTATAGAACATTAACATCCTTTCATTTATAACATCCAACATTATATGTAAAGGCTACTGCCCTTACATACCTAAACCGATGTTACGTAATCAACTAAATTTAAATAAGCTTTGTATGGCTTTTATACGATTTATTTTAAATAAAAAGACACATCAAGATCGTTTACCTTTGATTAAATACCTAAACAGATGAAGTATACCCATGCAAACAGGAACCAATTCACACATGTCAAAATTGAGATAATGAGGACAGGTTTAAAAAATGAGCCTTCTATAGACCCTGTAAAGACCAAAATGATCTAATTGTTTGCATAAGTAGGTTCATGGATCTTAACGGTCCAAAAAAAATCCCTTTACAACCTATGTATCATGCCTACTGACAACCCTTTAACCACTTGCCAAGGTTCGCCAGGATCGTGGGTTTGTGACTGAGTGGGTACCTCATTCCGTTTAGCTCTTCAATCTCTATAGGTGGCATAAAATCTGACGAGATCCGCTATCCCACTGGCATTTTACGCCGCTGTTTGAGGCAACGTTGGCGCTGAGCAGACGTTGGAGAAGCGCCAACGCTCATAATACGCCGGTGGGATAGCGGCCTTATTGGACAAATATTATTGACTAAAGAAGGCGCCAGATAACCGTGCAATGAAGGTACATTGACCTTTTCCTAATATCCCTGCGTAGGTACCCGAAAAACAAACAATGAACTGCTTTTCATTTCTAGATCACGTAAAGGGTCACAATAAATGTCGATTCAAGATAGCTTGAAGTCTTTATATCCTTTTGTGAAATTAAGACTGTCAACAAATGTAGAAGGGTCAATAAACTTTATTCTACGGTTATCTGGCGCCTACCTTAGCTGACCAGGCGAACTTTGCCCGGCTAACAGTAAATGAATTTAGTATATCATTCGATATAATCAACCGATTGCGATCACACAAAGCCTAAATAATAAAAGTCAAATATCAAAAAAAGTTTATTTCAAATGGACCAATTACAGGCACTTTTGAATTGTCAAAATATCAGTCAGTCAAACAAACAAGTGAAGCTAATTTGCACGTTCCAAAGAGTAGATCTCTATGGAGAAGAATATAATATATCAAGTTGCACACGATTTTAATGTATAAAAATTATCTACGTCGATTTTGTACAATTTACCTGATGAGTTACCAAAGAGGTTGGGCTGTAATCGATGAAAGGAAGAAACTCACCGGTCTTGTGATATGTCATAGAGGAACAATTTGAAATCGCACACCACTACAAACTGTCTCATCCAGCCTTTCTTCACGCCACCCGGTTTTGGTACCTGCACACAACATATTACAAATATATATATATACTAGCTTTTGGCCGCGGCTTCACCCGCGTACATAATCCCAGGATAAAAAGTATCCATGTGTTATTCTGGTATATGGTCTACTCGTGTACCCAGTTTCATCGAGATCCGTTCAGTAGTTTTTGCGTGAAAGAGTAACAAACATCCATACATCCATCCATACATCCATCCATAGATCCATCCATACATCCATCCATACATCCATCCATACATACAAACTTTCACATTTATAATATTAGTAGGATATATATTTTTTCATTATTTTTTAGGGACTTTAATCTCAATGAGCATGTCAGCCCCATCGTAACCTAAAATAAATTTACAAAACAACAAACTTAATAATCAACAAAATTGTTTTACCAAGGTTGAGCTACCGACACATTGCCATGTCAAATGTAACCTTAGCAGCATCACTTCTAGGGTTAGCCAGGATAAAAAAAAACCTATATCAATCTTATTGATGTTTTGCAATGTCAGTAGCTCCCTTCCGGTTTGATTCCTTACACATTCAAAAATATATTATATGGATAATCATAATCTTACTCTTAAGCCGCGTACAGACATCGCGAGGCGTGCGTCGCGAATGGTTCGTCTCGAATGCCTCGGGCTGTGTGGACGCGTGACAGTGAGCCTTCGCGTCGTACGATCGTTGCGGACGCCACCTCAGTACGAGCCGTGCGCTCCGTGTGGACGGACGGTGTTGTTTGCGTAGCTGAAAACGCATACTACACCCCATGGTGACGAACACCATGCGAAGTGGTATGCGTGCTCAGCTTGAGCATGTTTCGTTCGGGACGCACATCGTATGCCTCAGGTAACGGACAGCGCGCCGCCACGCGCGCACAACACCACGTGTGGACTGCTAGACCGCACGTCTCGCACACTACGCCTTGCCGGGTTACCTTAACATATCCCTCGTAGGCGGTGCCCTGTCCCCTGGCGGGGTCGATGCCGAGCGGCCTGCGCGACCTCTCGGCGGGTAACGGACAGCGCGCCGCCACGCGCGCACAACACCACGTGTGGACTGCTAGACCGCACGTCTCGCACACTACGCCTTGCCGGGTTACCTTAACATATCCCTCGTAGGCGGTGCCCTGTCCCCTGGCGGGGTCGATGCCGAGCGGCCTGCGCGACCTCTCGGCGGGTAACGGACAGCGCGCCGCCACGCGCGCACAACACCACGTGTGGACTGCTAGACCGCACGTCTCGCACACTACGCCTTGCCGGGTTACCTTAACATATCCCTCGTAGGCGGTGCCCTGTCCCCTGGCGGGGTCGATGCCGAGCGGCCTGCGCGACCTCTCGGCGGGTAACGGACAGCGCGCCGCCACGCGCGCACAACACCACGTGTGGACTGCTAGACCGCACGTCTCGCACACTACGCCTTGCCGGGTTACCTTAACATATCCCTCGTAGGCGGTGCCCTGTCCCCTGGCGGGGTCGATGCCGAGCGGCCTGCGCGACCTCTCGGCGGGTAACGGACAGCGCGCCGCCACGCGCGCACAACACCACGTGTGGACTGCTAGACCGCACGTCTCGCACACTACGCCTTGCCGGGTTACCTTAACATATCCCTCGTAGGCGGTGCCCTGTCCCCTGGCGGGGTCGATGCCGAGCGGCCTGCGCGACCTCTCGGCGGGTAACGGACAGCGCGCCGCCACGCGCGCACAACACCACGTGTGGACTGCTAGACCGCACGTCTCGCACACTACGCCTTGCCGGGTTACCTTAACATATCCCTCGTAGGCGGTGCCCTGTCCCCTGGCGGGGTCGATGCCGAGCGGCCTGCGCGACCTCTCGGCGGGTAACGGACAGCGCGCCGCCACGCGCGCACAACACCACGTGTGGACTGCTAGACCGCACGTCTCGCACACTACGCCTTGCCGGGTTAAACCGATCTAAAACAAAATAAAAAAATTATAACCTTGAAGTAATCACAAGATAACAAGATAGATCTGTTGAAGCATTAGGGTCATTACGACTACTGTTTCAACGGACAAGACATTCTCGAGAAGATATAATAAAGGTCTTATCATTTATTTCTTAGGATAAGAAAGGATCAATAAACTAGATGTTAGTTTCTAGATCTTTTATCAAGATCCAAAGATAGTCTAAATCGTTTTCAGCGATAAAACTGCATGTTACACGTTATTGTTTTATAGCTCCTACTGAAATACTTTATGGTGTACAACAAAGAGTATATCTATCTATTTATGGTATTTTTAAATCTAAACAGAATTCTATTATTTTTTTCATACAACAATCCATTTTTGTTACTTTATTTTGATACTTGTAAATTAACATACTAAAACTCATAAAGGACATAGTATACTCACCATGAGAGACGTACAGTGGTTACACTTGGTGGGACTGCTGAAGGTTCGCACCAGAAACTGATGCACTTTCTGCTTGCCTGGTACCGTGGGCCCGAGGGATGGGTCCTGGTCAACAAACACGTGAAATTCATTAAGAATAAACTTGATACAGCAATGGATCCGAATCCGTATGAAACACGTGGCTGCGTGTCTAGAACCTACCTTTCATAGTGACAATGGACGTCAAATGTAATCTGACCTGTGGGATCGTTCGAAAGAGTTACCGCGACCCTCGTAAGGGGCAATTGAAGAAACATATCCCTGTTTTAGTCAGTAAAAGTCTGCCACTACTTTTCACTTCACCCAGAGCGGGAAAATCGTTTGATGATTAGAATAGATGAAAAAAAAATACTACAGTCTAGCGACATAGTGAATCGATTTTATCAATATTCTCTCAAGTCGATCACTTTTTCACACACTAAAGGAAGCACAAAAATAGTAAGAAGCACAATACTTACTATACTAACGGTGGACATCTCACTGGGCGAGCTCTTGCTGGACGCGGGCGAGGAGGCGCGCGGCTCCAGCTCGTCGTGCAGCTCCACCGAGCCGCTCAACGCGCCCGACTGCGTCGACCCGTACATTAACTGGACGATATCAAAAGACAAGAACAGCAGTGAAGTTGGTCGCTAACACGGTCAGCAAAAAAATATGTATTCTTCGGTAATTTTTAAAAAAAAGGTGAACTTTAAAAAAAGTAAAAAAAAAAAAATAGACTAGCGACAGGACGGTTGGATCGTGTAAATTCGCTGAAGTCACGTGAAGTGACCGTGAAGTTTTAAAAGTCTATGTACAATTTGCCTATTGTGATCTTCTTCGGTCGATTATATGCAGAATATAACGCATGCTTAATCATAAAGAGACCTAACTCAAAAAAGGAAGTATTTGAATATCAAAAAATATGTTTCAATAATAAGATTAAATTTTCAAATACCCACATTTTTTAATTAGGTCTGTTTTCCATTAAGCATGCGATAAGATCAAAGGATTGAAACAATTTTGCTGCTGCGCTTTTCGTCTGATTATTATTTAGTTGGTTTCTAGCTTACCGGCCAGGTGGGATCGCAGTCAAGCACTAGTTTATATCATTTTAAAAAAAGAACTATATTTAGAAATATATTTTTTTAATAATGATAGATATTTGTTTAAGTTATTCTAAACTCTGCCAGGGCTGCGAGTTTGCTCGAAAGAGTAACCACGGCCCTGAAATAAAAAGGAACACGGGTGGGTTTTGGACAATAAGTCAATACAATAAAATCTGACACTGGATCTCACTTCACCCAGAGTGAAAAAAGTTATATGATGACTTCTGTCTCAAAAAAAAAAAAAAATTGGGATATTAGAGAGTTCGAATGGTATGATAATAGGACACATGTATTCCACCACCGGACGAGTTAAGATCATTATTTTTATGATTGATGGCTTTAGCGTTTTGTGGGATTAATTAAGCTGAACCTAATAAGAAAATATTAAAAAAAATTCGTGTTTTATTTTTATCTTTCATATCAGCAAAACTGTTACATTGATTTTGTGGTTCTGACCATATAGAGGATTTTATTATGCCTAGAATCGTTAAAAACAAATATTTTTACGAATGAATAACTAAACAATAGAAAAACAAAATAAAACTTCGTACGAAAACGAGACTGGGCGACATTGACATTACGCAATAAGTTATTATTGCGTAATGTCAAAAGACAATACATCGATTTTGATTATGGAATATCCGCTTCCATATGAAGTTTTATTTAATTTTTATATATTTAACGTAAAAAAAAAAACAATAATAAATAAAAACATATAATACCTTTGCATTACAACAATGCTGGTTTCTGTAACGGTACTGCGGCGACATCTGTGTAAGCAACGAATAACCAAAAAACAAAATGGCCAAAGAAAAATAAAAAGCTTGCATGATATTAGTATTACACGGTGTATACATACTTTTACTAGTTTTTTTCTAAATATTATTCCAAAAATATTAAGCCTTTTCTGGCAACAAAGAAATCTGATAATACTCAGTGTAATAATAACAAAAATAACTGTCACCTTATAAATTAGTCACAAAATTAAGCTTCGAACGTTTTCCAACTGTCAAATTAAAATTAAACACCATTGATTTTTATTAATTTATTCAAGATTGAAATATTACTTTTCAAACGTTTACAAAACTCAGCTTAAAGATCAAGTGTCACTGATTACCCTCAGGTGGGATGCAGTCAAGCACTACAGTTTATATCAATTTAAAAAAAAGTGTCAATCATCTGAAATGTAGCTCCTCAGTTCTTAATTAAAACCATTGTCCGTCACGGGGCGCTCGGTAGATATGAATCATCTATGCGAGTATACGTGCGCACACTCGCAAAGAATTCGAAAGCGGTGGCATATAGTGAAGGTATGCCATCACGGTATCTCACTTGATTTTACTGTCAACGCGCCAATAGGTGATTTAGATCAAAATATAAACAAATCATTAAAGCAATCTTCTAAGGACATCTTGGAACACGCCCCAAAAATGATGAAATAATGAACGAAAGACAAAAGCATGGTTACATCATATTCTATAAAGATACGTGCCAATCCAAAACCTACCTTCTGCTCATTGATAGTAGCCACATTATCGTAGTGCCGCTCCGTAGGTGCTTCTTTCAGGAATTGGTCTAAGTAGCTCATCTGTGATGGGGGCCGGTCCAGGACTGAAATGTTTGAGATTATGTCAGTTGTGAAGACAGTTATAGTTTTTAGGTATTCCAGCGTTTCGTTCCCAAATTACGAATGAATTGAGGGTAGTCCATGAAAATGAAGGGGGTAATTAGTGGAATTCAGTAGACTTGTTTAGTATTGATATCTAATGAAGTCAATATGAGAAAAAACCAAGTCTTTAATTTCTAACAATTAGTTTACAGCTAGCTTATTATTTATTTTTATTTTTTTGTTAAATCTACACTTGACACAATTTGCTTTTTTTCGCTAATCAATGTGTAAAAATTATCGTTGCACCATAACCTTTAAACTTAAGGAACGAAACACTAGAATGTTAATTTAAATATATAAAATAAATAATTATTGCAATTTTTATATATGAAAAAGGAAAATATTTATAAAATATTTAATAAAACACAGAAACCAAATCCCAACCCAAACCACGTTCACAAAACAGTAAATTAAAAAACGTAACAATTATTAGATTTAATTTTTTACGTATAGTCGAGCACAAAGGTGAAAATGTCTAGCTAGCTAGAATATTCTCTAAAATAAAGAAAATAAAATTCTTATTAAGAGGTAATCAAATAACTGAGAAACCTCAAAGAAAAAAGACCGTTTAACGTAATAATAATAAGTTAGTGTTTATAATAAAATTATTCAATGTAATGTTCAGTCTATTTCCTAACAATATGTAAATAATGCAATAAAACTGTACGTATTTAAAAAAGATAAGATCCTCCATCGACTAAGCGCTGTGGACGCGTCACATATTTTTCCTATAAAATATTTATAATTTGAAATTTAATCCTAAAATTGCGTCATACTTACTAACACCTTTGCACTCGACTGTACATGAACACATTTTAGTGAAACTAAACGGGAACTATGACATGCACGTTGGACGCTTACATTTGACGCTGTACAAATTATTTACATCAGCACACGATAAAATTTAGTAAAAAAATAATAATATACATACATACTATGTTATAAAAGCTCCCAAACCGACTGTAATGGATAAATTTCAGTGAAATCAGGCTACCTAGACTTGCGATGTACCTAATCTATTTAATATTGAGCCCCATAACAAACATCAATAGAGTTGACTGAATTAAACACAGCACTCAATTCGATATTGATTTTAACCAAGATTGGAGATGAACTCAAAATTAGTATATATTTAAAATACTTATGACTGATAATAAAAAATAAACTAATTTACATTTAAATATACTTAAAAATTTCGACTCGTGTGCTGACGTAAGTTACAAACGAAAAAAAACTAAGGTCGAAAAGAGGTTTACAATAAAAAAAAAAAACAGATTAGTCAAAATGCCTAAGTGCGTATACAAAACAAGTGTTAAAGGAAAAACCAATTGCTTAGGGCGTTATGTGGTGAATGGATATATATTTTTTTTAGAAAAACTAGGGAAGTTTGGCTCTAGTACACAATTTGACGACGGTATTTCAAACTTTTTGGATGTTTTTTCTAAGTTATATGAGCAATGGATGTCTTGTGTACTAGGGCTAAAATTGTTTTCGTCACATCCATGCCACCTCAACAAAGCTCAAGCAAAGCGAAGCGATTTGCAATAAAAGAAGAATTGTTTCATATTGCGTAAAAATTTTGATAAAAAAGCGTCACTGTTTTGGAGTCGTTCAATTTTTTTTTAAATGATTCTATATAAATAATTCAAATTTATATAAAAGTATATATAAATACTGTACTTAATTTTAAAATTATATATATTTTATAAAATATTTTTGATTTTAATAATAATTAAAAAAAAAAAACAATAAAAAAATGTTAGTCATAAGACCCACAAAACAGTGACTATTATTTAATAAATGATTTAAAAACTTTTTCCTTTTTACACTTGCTCGTATTTACAATGGACGCATCATAGACAAAATGAAACTAGTTGATAGAAACTACGTACGCAGCACAAAGACTAAAAACTTACACCTTTAAAAAAATAAACACTATCTGTCGTTATAATATTATAATTTAGTTTTTATAAAAAAAATATATGATTAAAAAAATCCGACTGTAGTAAGTATTTTATTTATTTTTTATTATAAATTATAAATAAACATTTTAAATGGAAGGTAAAAAAAAACTGTTAAAAGAAAAACCATTTGCCCCAAGGTGGTTTTCGAAGCGATATGAAAAAAGTTATTGACAGCGAAGCATAAATCTTAAATAACAACAGATAATGTTACAGGGACAAAATAACACACAGCCTAGCGATAGACGATTACGAATTTATATCCGGTCTAACATAGACCCCAAATATTAATTATTTAAAAAAATATTTGACTCAGTTAACCTTATAACGGCCAACGTCGGAA
This sequence comes from Mythimna lalbum, assembly GCA_949319445.1. Taxonomy (NCBI): domain Eukaryota; kingdom Metazoa; phylum Arthropoda; class Insecta; order Lepidoptera; family Noctuidae; genus Mythimna; species Mythimna lalbum. Next base: position 4,719,719 of record OX439370.1, read on the forward strand.
ATATCCGACAACCAGTCTCGCGTTTATTTCGCCAATTTGCACATCCACGACCAAATACTCCATCTCGTCAGCTCTTCTGTCACCTATGGGATTGAAGAGCTAAATGAGATGGAGTACCCAGTCGCGAACACACGACCCTGGCGAATCGGACACGACAAGACTCGTCGGACCAATTCAACGCAAGCGTTAAAAGGTTAAGTACTGCGCAATTACAAATTATCCAATTCGTTCTTATAGAGATGAATGAAACGGTGGTAAAATACTTTTCTTTTCATAATAATGACGTTAAACAACATGGTCAATTTGAAATCGGCCAAGTTTTTTGCCCCCAAAAAGGCCTAAAAATGGAGTGAAAATTCGAATTATTTTTGATGAAACATTTTACCTAATTAAAAATATCTTGAATTCAATATACGATGGTAAATTCGAAATCGCCAATCTCTACAACGGTCACATACGATGAGTCTACTTCTAAAAGAGTGTTTTAGCTAATATTATAATACACGAACCGTTCTCTTCTTTGCCGCTCCAGTACGTGGAAGATTTCGCCGATCCTTGCCTCGCTGCTTGCGCATAACTTTGTGTTTTAATTGTATTGTGATAGAGTTCAATGTTGAGGGTTTGTTTAGCCAAAAGGAGTATTGATTTGTTTTATGTATAAACACTGTTCTCCAAGGGCTTTATCGTACTAGCGAATTGCGAGCGTCAAAGCAGAACGGATGCGCAATGAATACGTCACGGGCACGCAACGAACACGCCGCGTATGCGCAGCGAAGTTGTTGCGGACACGCAACGAGATCCGGCAACGAAGTGCGTGTCTCCAGCATTTTCGAAATAACAAAGCCAACAGCAGTGTCTCCTCGTCGGAATCCATTTTGTTACTGATTGTATTGTAACTTGCAACAAACAAGCGTTGAAAACGTTCCACCATGCGTTCGCGATGTCTTCGCTTCACAGCCACGCGGCGTGTTCGCGCCCGTCCCACCCCGCAGCCGCTCGCAAACCGTTAGTGTGACAACGCCCTAAAACTTTTCTTCCCTAAACAGCGGAGTCAGCTGACCTACACTCCATTCGAAATAACATTAAACATTTAAACAAACCTTTTGCTACTGTCCGTTCAACCGATTTTGACCTTTATTACGTTAGTGGCATGACAAATAGCGTCTGTAGTAAATAGTTGGTATTGTTACCACTATTTTGCTTTTAGTGCCATCTTTATGTCTACGGAATAGAATTCAAAATCGGTTGAGCGGACAGTAAAAAAAGTTTGTTTAAATGTCTAATGTTATTGCGAACAAAGTTTAATGTAGAGTAACATTCCTTGTATTTTTGTTTCTAAATTAAGTCATATTTTTGAAGTAGGTTAGGTACTGTACTAGATCCCCATTTTTAGTGTTTAAATATCCAGTATTTTTCAAATCCCAATAACAAAATGTTAAAAATAAATACCAAATAAATAAGTACAACAGAACTTTTAATAACTTATGTACAAAACAATGTACGCAGTTAACTTGGCCATGTACAGTTATGCACTGGCTGAAGTATTATATATCAAATAAACCTAACAGTAAAACATAAAAGACACGTTAAATGCAGATTAAATGTGCTGACAAGAACTTAAAAATTAATAACATAATAAAAAACGCAAAAAAAATTGAAATAAGAATCACTCGTTGAATTTTAAGACCGTACATTTAAAAAATCAGTACATTATTTTTTATGTTTAAAATAATTTGGTTACGTATTTTATTTATTACTTATTTTGTAATATTAATTATGTAAGGTCTTAAAACTTAACATTATTAAAAAAAAAAAACAAACTGAATGAGATTCTACAATCTGATCTAATAGAAAAAATTACACTAAAAAATAAATTAAAAATCTATTCATTGTGCTGTCAGTATCTTTGGCAATCGATCGATTTGAGTCTAAACGTATTCATGTGTGGCATTTATAAATCCATTTTTACGTTAGCTTGTCAAATATTAACGTGTAAAATGGGTAAAAAAAAAAACCTTTACAAAATCGATTTCATTATCTTTCATAAATTCAATAAAGACAATAAAAAAGTAAAACTATAAAAATCGCATTCTTATTTTGTTATAAAATTATTTTAATTTTATATATTATAAAGATATAACTCAATCCATACGTTATAAGACAAGCATTATTTCCGCAAAAACCTTTAAAATACATCCCATCGGACACACTTTTCAAATCTTATCGCACACATTCAGTAAATAATTATTAAAAAAAACCGTATCGATTGTAATGACTAGCTCGAACGGTCGGGGACAACACTATCGTTTAAAAATCTTTGGCAACCATCGTTTTCGACTAGACTAATTTTTGAAGACTAGAAATGAATATACTTTGGTGAGATTACAGATTATAATAAGAGAATTGGCGTAGTTTTTATCAATAGATAAAAAAAAGAAATGTATAAATTAAAAAATAATAATGTAAAAATTTTGAGCACTAATTTCTACAAATAATTTTGTCAATTTACCAAAATCGGTTCGTTTTGGTTATTTTTTTGTTCAAAATTCATTAATATTTACGAATCATTAAAATTGATATCTATAGTCACAAGAAAAAAAAATATGATATTGAAGTATACTGTTAAAAAATGCTACCAGTAATAATTGTTGTTAGCTGCTCTTTTGTGCGAACATTAATAAAAGCTTCTTTTTTAATCTTTCATCAGTATCAGGCATCATCTTTTATTTTAAATGAGTTACGTAAATGCGTATCAAACATAAATAGTATGAAAGACCACGAATATCGCACAGTAGTACTTAAAATACTTCTAAAGTAAAAAATAAATAGCTGCTCCTACAAGATACATCAAAACATACACTTTCGCGACTATAGAAATCAATCATATCATTATGTATCAGGGATATATATGGTGGTACACAAGTATAGCAACACCCCATAAACATGACGTCACGCCTATAAACAGAGGTATGTTAGTGAGGTTTCTCCTCAACCATATCCGAACTAACATCCACAAAAATACCAACAGCACAATAAAATACACAAGTTATACACCATTACGTAAGTTTAAAACAAAAAGAAAAATAGCGTTAGACGCCATATAAAAAAAAAAGAAAACAGTAAATGCCACAGATAATACATGTTCGTTATTAAATAGAATAAAAAGGACGTTAGTTTTCGAATTTTAAATTTGATTAACAATTTTTTAATGGAATATCAAATCACAGTTCCAATTTCAAACACAATAGAGTCCATATTCACATTTTTTTTAAATACAAAATAGTGATGTGCAGTTTTTTTCGTTTATTTCCGTTTTTTTCGTCGAGGACGACGTTGGACTTTGTGGTGGGAGCCAAGATTCCGTTGACGATATAAGTGCGTTCGTCGTGAATAGTGAGGTCACGGAAAGTTTCATATGTGTATTGGGTAGGAATGTGCGGTAACATGTAACGAAAACAAAAAGAAATGGTGCACTAAATAAACATATTTATTTGTACATAGATTTGTGCTAAAAAAATATTAAATATATTAAAGAAGATAACTGACGGAAAATCATTTGATTAAAATGTTGATACTACAAAAATAAGAAGATTCACAAAAAATCTAACAACTGAAAAGAAAAATTATGTTATTTTTTCCCAATTTCACTAGATATACTGTAAGATACTTCTCACTTTTATAGCAATAACAAGGAGTTGAGAAGAGCCCATTTTTATAAAAAAAAATTCTACCCTCTTTGTTTTGCCAAAAAAAATGGCAATAAAGTTCAAAACAATTTTTGACCAGTAACCAGTAAACCTTAGGTGCTGCTGTTCAAAAGCGTGCTAACAACATAATAATAATATCTATAACAATTTGATCCCCAACTGTACAGTGATATACCAAAGCTGCATTACAAGTGCCATGCCTATATTGTAAAATAGTTCTGTCTCTTATCAACTCCCATTCAAAAAATAATATGTTCAAAATAAAAAATCCCACTCAATCCCATGTATTGGTCAATGGACAACACTGGATCACACCACTGTAGTGTCCTATAAGACCTCCACAACCCAGTTACTATGTTTACATATAATTATAATGTTTTACATCTTGAAAATCCCTTGTGAATTTGGTCAGTTTTGGTATTATCATTAAAAATTTAAATATAAAAATTACCCATACTAAAATTATTTATTTATTTAAATCTTTATGCACAAGAATTGTACAAAGGCGGACTTAATGCCTTAGGCAAAAGGTGCTTAGGTGAAAGTAACTCTGTCTGTCTGTCTGTTACGCTTTCACGATTTAACTTCTGAAATTTGGTACGTAGCTAGGTACCAAATTTCTGAAAAGTAGCTTCAGATGTTAAATCTTGATATATATACAAAAAGGACGCATATAGGCTACTTTTTATCCATCTTTGACTTCGCGTTCGCAATAACCAACATTTACGCCGTCGTCGTTTTCATACGTCACCCGAGTAGTGAGGTCCAGTGATGCCGATGACAATACACGATCAATCCCATTCGGGGTAAGCATACATCTAATCTTGTCCCGTCTTTGGAACAAGATCTGACTAACAAGCACAACATACTGAACGAAATACACTCAAAAGTTGTGTTACTATGTTACATTTTAATTGCAGTCTAAGCCCCACTACTAGACAAAAATATCCTCCTTTCGCACTATTTACAGAATAATAGCTACACACAAAACTATGGTCACCATTTTTAAATTTTTGATTTTAAGTTGGGAAATCATCAAATATCTAGCGAGTGTCAGACGTTTACCGACTAAAACCGTTCTTTGTTTCTTCAGCTACCCTTTGCGTTTCACGGTTAGTCTTTGGAACAATTCCGCCGTTCACTTATATTTAAACGTTTTCCCGCAATTGGAATTAGTCCTGTATCCTAGGTGCGTTCATAAACATGTTAACTTGTTCTCACAAAACATCCAAACCTAGAACAGCTTTCTGTAGCTCATACAAATATTTGTTTTATGCGGGAATTAAGAGCGTCCTTTTCGACGTACATTTTCATACAACCGCTCTTACGTGATTATGATGTTATTACACATTTTTCTTTAGATATTTTGGATATTATCTAGGCTTCTTTAGAAATCAAAACATAGATTTGTGTGAAACTAATCTAGTAAATACCTCTGAAAATCTGCTATTTTATGTGAACTTTGGCCCTCCATAATACACTCATATATAAAAAACAAATATAAAAAAGTACATCAACCAGCCTTGCACATTTGATCAGGATTCTGAATGACGACAATTGTTCTACCAACAGAGTTTTCAGGCGTTATCTCTTTTTTCTTGTATTGCCTCTTCATCAAACATCGCGTTGTATTGCGTTAGATGAAGTAACCCTGCTCAATCTTGGCGATAGGCGAGTGGAAAAGGACCATCTGAAGAGCTTGCGGAAGGGCCTCAGTTCAAAAGAGTTACCGTGGCTCTGGAAAGCAAAGGGCAACTGAAGGCACACGGGTGTGTTTTAGACAGTAAAAATGTGACTCTCGCTCTATCCAGAGCGGTAGAGGTTACTTGATGACTTCCCATCTCAAAAAAGGACGAATTGAACGTTATATTTCGCCTCCTAATATAAAATAACTCCCCAATATTCTCTGCTTACCCCGTCCGGGCGGTGAACCCCACAAAGCGCACATATATAGCATACTCACAGGAGTTGCCGGGCTGGTGCGGCGCGTCGAGCCGCGCCTGCATGTCGCGGATGTGTTGCTCCTTGCGCTTCATGTCGTGCGCTAGCGTGTCCAGCCGTTGCCGGGTTTCTAGTAGCTCTCTGTGGAATTAACGAGTGAAATTAAGACGAAATTATGGTGCATGGTGTAGCGACATCTATGGCCCCACATAAGAACTACTAGAGAAATCCTGCATCACGCAATTTAAGTTCTCCACGCGATTTGAATATATACGACAGCCCGAAATCAAATATCGGGCAGTTGCCCACCAGACATAACACACGTCTGGTAGGAGGATGCTCCCTTATAAACGGAGGTATGTGGGATTTATTCTGTTCCACCTGCCGCCAAACTGTTGACCCCGACGTGATGTGGCCCCATAGATGTCGCTACAATGGCAACAAAATTATGGCAAACCAGCGATCCCAACGGACGTTGTCGTGCCCGAAAGCTTGGTCACGTCAGAGAAAAAAACCGATTGCAAGTGCCACTTACCAGATCTCTGCAATCGGACCCACTTAAATATACACGCAAAACTTCATCCAAATAGGTCAAACCGCTTAGAAAGAAGTGACAAACACACATACAGAAAAAATATATGTATAAAGATAAAGATGATGCTAGTACAGTATGAAACTGTCGAGTGAAATCAATAAAATTTTTGAAAAGGTCCACAATTTCACATCTTATTGCAAGCTTTGCGTATGTAAGGTGACACTTATTTCATTACCAAAGATCGGAATAGGTAGGGCTATTTAGGTTCATTCACCGCAGACATTAATGTTAATATGGTCACGGTAATAGTATCATACAGTATTGTAACTCGGCCGTATTTTTTAAATAAATGCCTACAGCCGCGTGGTACGTAAACATGCGATAGGGCTGCCCGCCTCCAGCATTCTAATTACGTTTGCCTAGTTTGTTTCCGTTCATTTTTGTGATTGTAAATATACTTACTTTTTTATATAAACAAAATACTTTGTGGATTGAATAGGAAGTGTTCAATTAAAATACATGTTGTTTTTTTAAATGGTAGATTTAAATAAAATGCTATTTTTTAGTATTATTCATATTTTAAAATACCACGTCTTTACTTTGAATTATACAAACTAACAATAATCGCGCGATAATTGGTAAAAAAAAAACCGTCGTGTCCGTTCGTCACTGCGGCACAGTTGCGACGGCCGCGACTGTCTACATGCCGAGACCATGCTACAACCGAGGCGCGTAGGTATAGCTCGCGTTTCGTCCGTTTGTATGAAGTTGGAATACTGTATGATATTATTACCGTGATATGGTTGACTCAAGAAAACTTACGCTGCGAATACTCATTTCGAAATTTCATTATTTTTGTCAGCATGCATAAAAAAAAAATATGTAAGCCAATAAGCGCATAATATGCGACGTTGTAAATAATACGTCAACAGCAGAATCAAGTTTATCTATTTATTATACTATTCTTAATCCCGTCCTTCATATATTTACCCATCAGAAAGGAAGTGTAATCTTTCATTAGTCCCGAAGGCAAAAATAGTTTTTTTTTTTATAATTTTGCTACTTTAAAACCAAATCCCGGGATTCGGGGAATATCCATATTATTCTAACCTATGGCAAGTATATAAAACAGCCCTACCTATTCCGATCTCTGTTCATTACCAACCGTAAATTCTGTAATTTTGTGATTATTATGTTCTCCAACATCTTTTAAAAATCATGCAAATTCAGACACAAATCAAATCTGGAAATTTTGTAACAAACCGAGCAAATCTTCATGATCTTATGATCTCCACAGATAATAGAATGCTAGCTTACAGATACCTTATCTCTTACAAAGAGAGAGGACCATGCCAACCTCGCTAGACGGTGTTAGAAGCGACGGTTTACAAGTTAAATGAATCACCTCATCATCAGCCTTTTTAGTGTTCCCATTACTGGGAGAGGAGGCCTAGGTGGCCTCATCTACAGGAGAGAGAATGAGCCGTTTTCCACCACTCGGGCCCAGTGCGGTTTGAGTGTCAGGAGCCACCTACGGCCCAACTATTTATTTTTTAGGGATCCGTGTCCGAAGAATGCCAACGGGACCCTTTACTAAGCCGCTGTCCGTTCATCTATCTGTCTGTCCATTTATTGTCATCGGGCTGTATCATATAACTCGTACAAAGGTAGGGGGTTGAAACTTTTACAAAATGTGTAGATTTTTCTATTGCCACACACGCGATTTTAATATTGTAGTACGGAACCCGTCGTATGCGAGTCCGACTCGCACTTAGCTATTTTTATTTAAGTATCGTTGTTTCTGTACATTTAGAACTTCAGTCAGAATAATCTTTCAGTTTCTAGTTTTAAAAATGCTTATTTTAAATTACATTTACCTTACAATGGAATCCAAAACATTTTTTATTGGTTATACAAAGTTAAAAAATGCTGTTCCCTTGTGTAAATCGATGAGCGTAAAAAACTGACAGAATGAATGAATGAACATTATGCATAAAACCCAAACACAAATCAACAGACTAATTGCAATTTCTAAAGACAACTTGTCGACTAGTTTTTAAAACCAAGTCAGGTTTTAATATAGAACTTACGCTTAGTTAACAGAAGATTGTAAAAATAGGAGGCGAGGCTTACTTGGAAAAATCTTGACACCAAGGTGGAATATAACTAGAGAAGAAAATGGAAATGTTTTGTTTGTTTGAAATATTTTTGGTGAAATGTGTAAGGTACATCTTGCTAGTGGAAAATATTTTTTTCGTATTTTCTCCGTCCTGCCAGTAGTTCTCGTTTTATGAAATATCATAGAAAGAAAACCACTCGCAATACGTTTAGACCAAAATTTAGATTTTTCATAAATGTAAATACGGTTAGGAAAGAATCAAGATGTCGAACATGTCAGCGAGCTTCCACATATTTCTGGGTTTTGTCTTCCGGGGTCATGGTCGAAAGCTAGACACCCTGGACTTTCGTCACCTTGATCTTTGAATCAACTATTTTGCTTCTAGTGTAACTGGATCCAGTTGAATATCAGTGTATACATAGAGCGACTGTCTATATAAAAAAGTCAACTAAATTTATCAGGCGCCGAGTATAGTTTGCGCTAATCGTGTGCATTGTTATGATGCACGATTGCGGATAGGTACGGCCCGCGTTCCCGCACCCGCACCGCGCTGCCAGTCTGGCGCACTGCCAGTCTGGCCAAGCACTGAGTCCACTAGCCTATCTGTTCACGTTAACACAACTGACCTCTGGCTGGCGAGCAGTTCGGCCCTGGTGCGGCTGAGCTCCTCGCCCACGGCCTGCTTGGCCTGTATCTCGGAGTGCAGCGACGACTGCAACGTGAGGATCTCCATCTTGTCGAGCTTCTGCGAGCGGCGGTTGCGCCACCCGCCCGTGCCCGAGCGGCCGTCGGGCGCCGCGCCCGCGGGGCCGGACGGCGGGGACGACGCCACCACTAGTGACGAGCGGGACGCGCTTGCTGGAGGACAAAAAGTAGTGCTGTGACAACTCTGAATGATGATTTAGTCAAACGTAAAAGTTGTACGTTATACAAAAGAAGGTCAGTAAAATACATCCAGGATTTCTGAAAAGGAAACCTATGGTGCTAGAAACCAAAGAGCCAATGAAGGACACAGTTGTGGTTTTAGTCTTAAAGTATGACACCCTCCCGGGAGCCTCAACTGTCACTTCCGCGCTGCAAGCGGACCGCTCTACTGATGCTTAGTCGTGCGGACTATGCCTCACCTAACTCGACTGCGAATGTACGCTCAATTTCGTCTAGCTGAAATCGCTAGTGCTTACGCGTCTCTTTTAAAATCTAGACTCTGGCTGAAGCGAGAAGCAGTGTCAGACTTTTATTTACTAAAAACCCATCTGTGGTCTTTCAGTTGACCTTTGCATTTCAAGGCTACAGTAACGTTGAAGCCCAAAACCATACCCCAGGATTCTTGTCAAATCTCATGCATTAGGCGAACATTACACGGTAGGTTTTGTTGTCAATTTTGCCACGGTAAAATTTTGTTTGATAAAAGACCTACCGTCTAATGCGATGATTGACGCTTTTTAGTACTGATTGAAGAAAACCATCATTCATGATTGATGGAATTGATTGACCCCTGCATGACTATGTAATTGTCGCCTTTTTGAGGTAAAACAGAGCTCGACGTTTTGAAGGTAAAACAATGATAACATTATAACTCATCATCATCAGATCTCCCCTTTATGAGAACAAAGTTCGACTAACAAATACAACCTTTCAATTAACCTTTTACACAAAACATTTGCCACTACAATGACAACTCACCATGTTTAAGATACTCCAACTCCTCGGTCATCTTAGTAGCGAGCGCCTGCAGGTAGCCGCGTGCCTCCTTCTCATCAGCCACCCACCGGATGATGTCTGCTATCTAGAAGATGGTTGAGAAAAATCGTGTTATTTACTGTCTTTCGGACAGTAAGTTCGTGCTTCTCGACAGTAACTCGCGTTTACCGCGAGTTGTTTTCGCGATTACCGTGTTTGACTTCTGGTTGGTTAAGAGCAGAAGCGTAGCTACCGCGCCGTATCTGCCGTACCAATGATACGGGGCTCCCACGCTACAGGGGCCCCGACGCGACGTGCGCAAAAATTCGTAACATGTTATCCACAATCTTCTTGTATTGATAAGAAACTTTTAGTGAATAAATAATGAAAATATTATATAATGTTCTAAGAATTTATAGCTAGCTCTACTCTTTCTAGTAATTTCTACATAAGATCACAATAAAAACTTAACCTATCCCAGATCAGAATGCTCCAATAAACGAGCTTTTAAAAAAAATGTTTGATGCGGAGCCCCCGAGGGCCTAACTACGCCACTGGTTAAGAGCTTGAATACTTGAAGCGCCGAACGTCATAAATCTAAATAACACTAGGCCCTCTGATACTTAAATCAATTGTCATGTATTAAAAACGAATAAAATAATATTATTATTAGACTAAAAATGGAGTGGTTAAGTAGGATCACAAACTGTGCTGTGCTAAACATTGTGTCAGGAACTGGCATTCAGGTTGCTTGAGTGAACAATCAGAAGGGAAACACACTTGGGTAACACTTTGGGTCGCATTAAAAAAAAAAATTTGATACTTGAATTTACAATTCGAGAGTTTAATTCCATCATCACCAACTTGTTGATTGTATCTTTATGTATAACTAGCTTTTGCTACCGTGTTCTACCCTACTCTACACTACTCTACCCTACTCTACTCTACCCTACACTACCCTAATTTTTTTTTCCATAAGAACCTTTTCCTCACAATAACAATCACAACAAAAAAGAAATAGCTTAATCGGTCCAGGCGTTGTTGAGTTATGCGCTTACCAACACATTTTGCGATTCATTTTTATATTATAGATTTATTTTTAAGCACCTGCGCCCAATTGCGTGGTTCGGCACGTGATTCTTATGTGATAAAAGATAATACATCTTAAATTTAAGAAATTACAGTTAAAAATTCAATAAATCGTAGTCGTAGCTACAAAAATAAGTGCTATACGATGTCGTGTCCGTCGTGTCCATGGAGGTGTTGGGAATTTCAACTCATTTCTTTTTTGTTTCATGTTATTCTAGCTGCTGACAGCGCCTTCACCCACATCAAAGTGTGTTTCCCCGTACAAACAGTTTTTTTTTTCAACATCGACCCCATTTAAAAAAATCCCCTCTTAATGCTCGCCTACGTCATGAGGGGACACAGTCCCTGTAGTTTCGGCTGCGCGTTGATATATCAGTCAGTCAGTTTCTTCAGTTATAGATTAATACTTCGTCATGTTAAAATCCCTTTTTGGGCCGTACCGCTACATGACGCAAGCCCTAATATATTTAAAGTCCCTAAAAAACGAGTTGCAATGGATTTTAAACTTTGTCTGTATAACATAGAGTTCATTGTTCAAAATTTGAATAATCATCTCGAATTCTAAATTCAAATAAAGGGTAACCATAACCATACGAACCATTCGAGGTCACATACAAACCAGTAGGGTCAGGACACAACCAGGCAGGTTTTAGTGTAGAGGTAATTAGGTGCACCGTCAGGGTTGGACTTACATCACTGACCTGCGTCTCCCAATGCTGCATGGTATCTCTCTTAGCCCTAAGTTCCTCTAACTCTATCTCCATCTGCCTCCGTTCTGCTTGCCATCTCCTACCGTTCTCTGCCAACTAGAGGACAATAGAGAGGGAGTTTTAGATTGTTTATTTTATGGTTCCTTGGTATATAAACTACGATTTAAATTATTTTAGTAGACTGGTATCGAAATGTAATGGTGATTTTGGAATTGCTTAACCTTTCATAATCAAATGAACAATATGGCCATTAAATTGTGTATCGCGTGAATATGGTCATCATCATATCATATCATGTGGAGAGAAGGGCTAAAGAGCAAGTCATTAAAAGAGTGAGTTAATGTAAATGGATGGATGGAAAGAGAGAGGGAAGAAAATTAGAGTTAGCGATAGGGTAACGGGTGGCAGGACAGAATGAAAACAGTGCGATGGCACTTAGTGTTTCATGCGCGCCTCAAAGATAACATCTCTTTGACTGTTTTAATCGAAGAAGTCCAGCAGGACCGCAGCCTACTGGGGCCGTGGGTTAGCTTCCGAAAGGGAAATCCGGGGTCCTGGAACGCAAGGCAAAGAACAAACAAATATGTGGCTCTAGTCAGTAAAAAAAGGAATGGAAGGTGTTGTACCGATCCCAAATAACATAACGTGTCTCTTCTGCTCCAACGTGTTAATAATTTGTTCTACATCTGTCTCCTGTCAATGTATTCTCTCAATGATAAGGATTATTAATTATTTAAAGTTACTTTATGAACACTGTGTGTAGAACTATGTTTGGATAGATTTCTTATCTAACCTAATACAGCTAAGTGTGAGAATTTCGATCGATAAACGTATGTCATTGCAGATCTTGACAAACCGAAAGCGAAATGGGGTTGTATAGTACTGTAGGATACTCAATGTGAGTGCAGTACTGTTCAAAACATGAGCCACATGTTAACGTGCCCCAAGTGTCCACACACCTACACTATGGAGGATATAATGAGTGCCACTGATTCTGTAGCCAAAACGTAGCCAACTACTTGGCCCCAACGGTTTAACAAGTTTACTATCGATTCCAAAAGAAGAAGTAGATTGTAACGATACAGAAATTAAGAAATTCTAAAATCACCAACAGGGAACAAAGAGGACCAGGATAAGTTAAATAAGGACCTAAGTACTACAGAATGTTAATACAAAGTTATAGACTTTATTATTCACAGCGTCCAGATCTTTGGCCAGCTTCCGGTTCTCGTTCATCAGCATCTGTTTGTCTTCGCTGTCGGTTAGTTGTTCCATGCGACGGCTTTCTAGCTTCTCTTTTGATGTTTGTAACTGGAACAAAGGATTTTAATATAAAGTTGGCTATGCCTGGTTGTCTTGTCGTTAACTAGACTTGGTTGCGTACGTGGAATATTTAATACCGATTATAAAGTAAGATCGGACCTAGAATGACACCTTGTCGGACACCTACGATGACATTTTATTTTTAGAAGAACGCTACCATTCAAATCGACTATATTGTAATTCTGTTTTTAAAGTTCAGTTTATTAGAACAAAACCGTTCGAAAGGAAAGCTTAGCTTCTATAAGAATACTTATATCCGATAAAATTGCGCTTGTCTACTAAATCGAACGCTAACGCAAACTCCAAAATTCATTTTTCACTTTATAGCTAAAGCTGAATTGTCCGTTTGAAAGTCACAGCTACTGCTGTAATTGCATACCTCTCTATTAAGAACATTGCGCAAAGCATCTCCCTCCTGCAATTGATCGTTGAGCGCCGCTAACTCCGCCTGGAACCTCGCTTGTTGCTGCTGTAGCGATTCTTTGTACTGCATCTATCGACAACAATTGGTATAGTGTTTACTATAGTAACCAGATAATGCATTACATAACGAAAACAGTGGTCTGAGGCTGTTTGTTGAACATAAAAGGAAACAGTTGAGTGTTGTTTTTTTGCTGTTTTCAGCATGATTGTATGTCTTTAGAATTAGGTATTTTTTTTTTAGTATGTCTAATAAAAGGAAGTCTTTTCCTTATCTATATGATCTTCTCATTACATCTACACAAACGTAAATGTGGAATATCTTACATTCGTTCATTTCTTAGTCGTTCACTCACAAAACATGTAAGATAAAAGTAAAGATTCTCTAGATAAATAGACACACAGATCTTTTTAGTGGTGTTTTTTTAGAAAAAACAAGTGGTTAGTACTTACAATTGGCGTACGTATGTATGTATGAACTTTAATGAAGTATCTCGAATTCTTCAAGTATACAGTGGTTTCTTACCTCTAACGTCTCCACTTCGGCTTGTAACCTGGCTACGTCGGCGGCAGCGGAGGGCGGAGCGCCCGAGTCTACGCGCTGAGAACGTAACGTCTCTTCGCGTAACTTGCGCTCCTGAGTACAAACACCACATTCTTAGTACCAAAACCCAACGACAAAGTACGCCCAAATCAATATGAAAGGGCTACAGGCTCTATAGTTTCTTGCACCTTCTTCTCCATGTAATACGCTTTGGAATGTGCAAATTGATAAATTAACATATTTTTCTGACTGACGTCTTGACATTCCAAAAGTGCCTGTAAATAGTTTGTTTGAAATAAAATGCTTTGAATAGAAAAAAAAAAGGATTCTTCTCTTAGAGAAGGTATACTACAAAACAACTTTTAATGTGATTGGATTTGCCTGCAGATAAAATTATACAGCAAGGTATTTTTTTTTATTAATTATTTAACAACTGTAATGTACCTTGGTAGCTTCAGAAATGGCCTGGTCGAGCCTGGCTTCTAATTCCCGGCGCCCCTTCTCCGCGCGTCGAATGTCTTGTCGTAACGCATCGATCTTCTGCATAGCTACTTCTAACTCTTCTTCTTTGTCTCGTACCTGGACATAAACATAGTTTAATAAGAAGAATATACAACATCAGTTTTAGTATATGCGAAACCCGAAACACATGTCTAGTATTTTTATGTAAAGGATCTATGTACAAAATTTCATAACTGTATCATGAAAAATCACAGTTTGTTGTTGGCTGCTACGTCTGCAACTTGTTATGTCAGCAAAAATACATAGTCACCGGGCCATCCAGGCGACTAAGGGGTTATTTTGCACTTGCACCAAAAAGTCAGTTGCAGAAAGGATCAACTTGAACTGAAATTATTTTCGTGTGTATTTTTAACAGACTTCGAAGAAAAAGAGTAGGTTCGCAATACGGTTATATATTTTTTTACGGTATACGAACCGCGTAAAAATTGGATTTTCGGGATTTTTTCTCTGCATGACCTCGTATCACGTCAAATAAATATCTAATAGATGGAAGGATAGTAGTGCAATAGCGAAGTCTGACGTACCTGCCGCGAAAGCTTCTGTTTCTGTTGCCTCAGCTCGGACAGTCGTTCAGTCACCTCGTTGTACTCTGTCATAGCCAGCTTGCGTTGTGATAACGCGTCTTTCAGTTCTTTGTCCTGAGAGAAATGTTATAACACATGAAAAAAACTTATTATAAAAAGGAAATGCGACAAGGTATAGCCCGTGAAATTTAATTTTGTTTCTGAAGTGTTTTGTATTTTACAGAAGCCTAACCAAAATGAAAAATCGAAGACCAGTACGCAGAATTCGTGTATACATTGTAATTGCAGATTTAAAAATAGCAATAAAAATTATATGCGAGCAGTTTCCTATGGCTGCGTTTAGTCTTTTTATAGAATGTAAATACGCACCTGCAGCCTTAGTTTCTCAACGGAGTCAGTTCTGTCCTTCGTCAGTTCTTCCTTCTCCATGTTCAGCGCTTGGATGATCACTTCCATCTCGCGGATGCGGGTCATCATCTCTTGAGGATTTGATGGCATGTCCTGCGAATTTGAATTAATTATATTTTCGTATTATAGGGTTCTACTAATATAGAAACAACAATGTTGCATCATACATTCTTAACCCTATAATCGCTTGCATCGGATTGGTACGACGAGTGTCTTCGCGTCCTTTTAGCCAGGGTCGTGTGTCTGCGACTGGGTACTCCATCTCGTTTAACTTTTCAATCCCCATAGGTGACATTCCAGCTGACGAGATGGAGTATTTGGTCGTGGATGTGCGACCCTGGCGGTTGTGTCTTTAGATCCACCCCAGCTCCTCAAGGAATGCCAGTAGCACGACTAATAATGCGTAAATGGTGTGAAAAATAGCGGCTGCAGTAGTCTTTATTGTAACAATTTTTTTGCTCTTAATACCATCCCTATGCCTACGGAATAGAAATCAAAATCGGTTGAACGGACAGTAAAAAAGGTTTGTTTAAATGTGTAATCTTAACCTTAACGCGAATGGAGTACAATCATCAATAAATAGGTTAATAGGTGGATTTTCTTACACTATTTGTGAAGAAATAAAGGTAGGTGGACCAATGACCTGGTG
Source organism: Mythimna lalbum (assembly GCA_949319445.1). Taxonomy (NCBI): domain Eukaryota; kingdom Metazoa; phylum Arthropoda; class Insecta; order Lepidoptera; family Noctuidae; genus Mythimna; species Mythimna lalbum. The sequence goes on from OX439370.1 coordinate 4,735,890, forward strand.
AGAGTCGCGGGAACACGGTGGATGCGAGACGCATAGGATCGGTCGTTGTGGCGACGCTTGGGGGAGGCCTATGTCAAAGAATAGATGTAATTTCCAATTTACCTGTGTACTAATGCCAGTATTGAGTTGTTCGTAACACCTAACTTGAGCCTCTAAATCCGCGTTTCTTTTCGATAACGTCGCCAATTCCTCCTTCAGCTGTATCAGATCTTCTGTGAACGACATTATATTGAATTAAACTTTATTTTATATTAGATATTCTGTAAATACAAATTAATAGTTGATAAATAAAGGCGACTTGGTCGTTTAGAACTGTAGTTTGCTTGTAATACACATCAACTAAAACATAATCTTGAGTGGTTTTACAACTTACAAAACACTTGACAGATTACGATATCGATTTAAGTTGTTTTAGAGATATCTATAGTATTATAACTTATTTTTCAATATCACTATTCCAATGCTCGAGTTACGCCAAGGTTTTGAATCTATGTATAGTCTTTGAAGTTTCTTTAGACGATAGATGTACCACTATGACTCACTATCCCACTATGTGTCACTTTATCCCTTTTAAATTTTTATTTATTAGTTTTATGTTATTTGAGCGTCAAGGGTGCTATTCCCTATCACCGTACTGCGCTTACGCTTGCGGACGGTGAGAAAAAGGTAGCTCGCTGTCCAGTGTCCAGTAAGGATCAAGCCGAAGTCGATGGCGCGTTGTGTTCTTAATCTGCCTCAAAGAGCTGTGCAAAGTGTAACCGAGAGAATACAGGTGGGTTTTAGTCAGTTAATGAAATCCCACCTGAAAAAAAAACGGTCAAGCACGAGTCGTATTCGTATACCCGAATCAATTCTCGAAGATATTTCCGAATTTTTGTGATGTAACTGCAAATTGTCAGTTTTTAGACTGTATTCTTTACACAGTAGTGACTTAGCCAGTCATAATAATTATAGTCAAATATGTAATATTACCACTGCCAGCGTCCAAGGCCGCTCCGCCCGCTCTAAGTTCCGCGATGGTCTGTGCGAGGAGCGCATTCTCTCGCTCCAATGCCTTCACCGCCGCGCGATCGCCTGCGTTTGATGGTGCCTGTGGGAACAAAAAAAGATCAAAATCAAATGACCCTTGTAGAATGTGACCCCTATCAACGATTAGTCCGTATATAAGGGCTACTGACCTGACTGGGAGCGTTCTTGGCGGGGCTGAGCGGGCTCGCGGCCGCGCCCAGGTCCGACAGGCGCGAGCCCGCCGTGAACGTGAAGCCGATGAACGGCAGGTGCAGCCCCGAGAACGCCGACGACGCCGACGGCGGCGGGACGGCTTCCGACAGTCTGCGGACAGAACAAATACAACTCATTCAGATTATTATTATTATTATTTTATTTATCTTAGGACCCTGAAGTCCTGGACCTTTGGAAGACGTACGAGGAGCCGAAACCAACTCGCAGAGGCCCTTTTGGACGCTTTTAATGGAACGTGGTACCAACCGGCGATTATCCCTGTATGTGCTATTCTAGTGTCTCCAAGGACAACAGCCGGTTGAAGGGAAACTATTGCAAAAATGTGGAAAACTAATATAAAGCTATGATTGTTGGGGTATTTTTTATTATTATTATTACTAAATACCTACAGAAGTCTATGTACATACAAAGCACGCTCGATCAACGCACACATAGACACCAACATGAATGCCAGCGCTGCGTTATTTATCTCTTTAGATATCGCAGCATATGCTGAGCTAAGCGCTTTTTTGACCTTACACAGATTTTAAACTTTTTTTTTTCATACTAAATTCTATGGTTTATTTTTATGTATCCTAATTCTACTGTTGTGTGAGGTACAAATAAACGTTTTTCTTTCTTTCTTTATCTCAGTCTGGTTAAGACTAGAGGGGAATGCAATCTCGTTCTCGCGAGATCTCGGACGAAAAAAGGGCGAGATCTCGCGGGTTTAACGAGATTGTACTCGAGCATAAAAACGTCTTATTCAAAGCGCAGACTGGCACGGAAGTTAAAAAATTATAGACAAATACGTCAAACAATGTTTGATGCAAAACAGTCTATTGAAAAAATTCGTGAAAATAAATGTTTATCTTATAACACTTTTTTTTGTAGGTAAAAATCATCCAAATGACATCTCTCGCCCTTGAGTGGAGCGGTAGATAGTGTCAGACTATTACTGACTAAAAAACCCACCCCATTCATTCGTGCCTTTCATACCGGGGCTGAGCTATCTTTCGGAACTAACCCTGGCCCCAGTAGGCTTCGACCCAGTGCGCGCCATCGACGACTTGGGCTCGGTCCGGACAGTTACCGGACGGTCGGACAGCCAACTACCCATTGCTCGCCGTCCAAAAGCCCGAGTCTACAATGGTCAGAAACCGATTCTTGGAAGTTATGCTTACCTGATATCGGTATCATCGACATCAAAGTTGGAGGTATCGGTGGGGCTGGAGACGTCTGGTACAAACGGTGCTTGCATTTCGCGGAGATTCTCCCAGTCGAGGTTCGCGAACCAAGGGTGATTCTGTGATACAAACAACACTCCAAATTATTGGTCTACTAACTTCTGGGGCCTCACCATGACGTATTAAAATGTCAGGCGTACGAGTGAGAGAGATGCAACTATACACCCTAGACAGGGTCATTTGTAAAACACTAACAACCTTGCAGAACTGTATTACTAACATCATAAACAACGTTGTTCTATGACTTTTTATTTACCAAAAACAAACTTTCGTTTTTCAACTCCGTATTTTACTATACCTACCTACGTCTGTACGACGCGACGCAAGCGCATCAAGCACCCATGCCGCCCGATCCTCGCTCCCCTCCGCTATTGTACTATCACTTGCTTCGCATAGACTTCGTAATATTTAGAAGGTTCAATTGAAATATTTTTAATTTTGCATAAAAATCTAACGAAATAAAACTATGATACATTTTTCAAAGTCATAGAGCAAAAGTTGTTGTTTATGATGTTAGTAACATAGTCCTAAGAGGTAGCTTGTGTTTTACAAATAACCCTGTTTATGTAATTCTGTTGTATTCATTTAAAATTTCTCTAAAAGTCTCCTAGGGGAAACATCGAAAACGGATTGTTGATTTTTAATTTTATTAATAAAAGTCAAATCAAATAGTAATATTTTATTTTACGTAGTACCCACATAAAACATTACAAATCTAAATAGGTACCAAAAACATAGTAAAAAAGAAATAATTTTAAGCTTACCTTAAAGTCTTGCAGTCCATTTTTTCCTAATCTATTTTCGGAAGAGCAAATCAGTCTGCGGATAAGATCCTTCGCCTCTTCTGTAACCTGATAAACAAATTAAAATGTTATTAATTAGTCGAACGTAAATTTTAATGCAGTAATGTTCCCATTGCTAGGACTCAGGCTTCCTCTCTAGGAGAGGGAATCGACCGTAAGCCACCACGCGGGCCTAGACCGGGTTGGTAAATGTTACATATCTTCGAATTTTTGGTTCAAGGACATGCCGGTTTCCTTACGATGTTTTCCTTCACCGTTTTGAGAGCAGTGGTGATTAAATTGCACCTGATTGGATTTTAACCCGCGACCTACAACTCATAAGTCGGGGCCTTTACCACTCGGCCACCTCTTAACCGAAGCCGCTGGCAGTTCTTATATCTAACGATATTCAATTCCTCTATAAACTCTAGACGCATTATAGACTGTGTAATATATTATACGCTATCATTATAACACGTTATAACAAAACTCGGCAATCAACTGAACGCGGAGACGTTATCATTTTATTCGGCAACGCGCTAAACGGACACAATAAACGCTATATTGCTATACCGTTTTGGTCCCGCTGTTGACGTTTTGTTGAGCGACTCGTTATATTATCAACCAACTGAACGCGGAGACGTTATCATTTTATTCGGCAACGCGCTAAACGGACACAATAAACGCTATATTGCTATACCGTTTTGGTCCCGCTGTTGATGTTTTGTTTAGCGAATCGTTATATTATAGCGCAAAGGCAGAGTCAATATAACAAACGCTATACGCTAGGAACAAATAGCGTGTTATATTTTGGCGCTATAGCGCTATTAGCCACCAATACTTATACTAAGATAGTTACCTGCGCGGCGTGCTCGTCGGGAGGCGGACAGTGGAAGGAGCGCGCGTGGTTCATGATCTTGCCGTACGTCTCCACCAAAGACTCCGCGTAGAACGGCGTCTCGCCGAATAACATCTCGTACATGCACACACCTGGACAGAACAAAGGATTTATGTAATCAATTAATTTTCGAACTAGATCACCAATTAAAATTAAATTAAAAAATAAACAAGTATAAACGATAAATATATTGCACAATGTACAATTAGACAGTAACTTAAAAATATAATGAGATCATTACTGATTTTATTGGATGCAGTCGGGCATAACAATATAAAGCCAATATGAAATTAATGAAACTATTTTTTATTAAACATTTGGAGTGTCTGAGGATTTACGCGTTTAACGTTACACGTTGTATAACTTCCGAGTTTAATCGTTTCTTTAATAGTCTATACAATTTAAGAATAACTTAAACTTATGTCAAGAATGTTTGAAAGCTTACCTAACGACCACCAATCACACTCTGGACCGTATCTGCCTTGACCGTCTTCCATGGCCTGCAAAATAAAATACAAAAGTTATCAACAAATATTCTCTATCCTAAAAAAAAAAGAGACAAACTTTGCCCCACACTAGGAATCGAAAGATGTTATGGAGGTTCGCTTCCGAATCTGAAAGATCGGACCTTTTTGTTCCTGAACCAATTGATTCTGCACCTCCAAAAAAAAATCAAAACATTTATTTCAAATAGACCATTTGCAGGCACTTTTAAATAGTCAAATGTCGGTCAGTCCAAGAAAAGTGAAGCTAACTTGCACGTTCCAAAGCGTAGATCTCTATGGAGAAGAACGTGCAAGAAACTCCTTGTGCACTCCGATTCCGATAATCAGAAGTAATATCGGAGATACAAATAAATTAATACTCTGTCGACTATTCTTTCACTGGTTGTTTTGTTTCGTCATATATTGTGAGTTGGAGCTTCATTTATACCCACTCAACCTGGTTTTCTATTAGTTTTAGTAAAGTTTCAATAGACGTTTCTGCGTTCGCCTCCCATTCCGATCACTATTCCTATGCTGCTAAACTAAATTGAAAAACTCCAGTTCCGATATAAATGGTTATATCGTAACCGAAGTTTTTGACAACTCTGAGGCATGGCACGCACTGTTCCCGCGCGCCTCAAGGAGTTGTCAGCAACAAGAGGGGCCCAGCTGGGTCGAAGCCTACTGGGGACAGGATTATCCGAAAGGAAGCTTTAGCCCCGGTACGAAGAGGCTAGAAGGAACGGGGTGAGTTTTAGTCAGTAAGAGTCTGACACTATTTTCCGCTCCACCCAAGAGCGGGGGTTGTTATAAGACGATTTTAGCCCACCGTAAAAAAAGGCATGGCACATATTGTTCGCGGCACCAGAGGCGAAGCGTGGACTAATTTAAACGTGAGCGAAGGCGCTGTGCCTTAGCTCACGTTTAAATGCAAGCAAGGCCCTTTCTTTCATTCGAGACCACAATTGACGCAACCAAGTGTTCGACCACATCGTCGCCTAACCTAAACTAACCACCACTAGGGACCTCGAATGGAGACGTCGTGTGCAACAGCACGTGCAGGCCTTTGAAGATAAGAGAAGGTTGGAATTGGATCGGAAGCGTGATGAACTCAAAGCTAGACCACCAACAGCTATCCTTGCTATCCTTACTAATATTATAAAAGTGAAAGTGAGTTTGTTTGTTAGGTCTTCACGCCTAAATGGCAAAACTGATTTTGATCAAAATTGGTACACGGATAGACCATGTCCTGGAATAGGACATAGGATACTTTTTATCCTGGAAGTATGTTCCCTTAGGATAATTTTCTGCTAACACGCGGGCGAAGCCGCTGGGAGCAGCTAGTAATTTATAATGTCGTTAATGGTGTCCTGACATGTCCGCTCTGTGCTCGGAGTTTTTCGGCCAAGGTTGGATATGCAAGCCACATGAGGGCGCATAAAAGAGCAGCAGATCTGAGCTCACAACCACTACGAGAGGCCAAAGAATGCGGTCGCTGTGGCCGAAATCGGCTAGATGGCAACATCATCAGTGACCTCGTTCTCAAAGAGCCCTCGCTTGTGCCTCCCTTTGGGTGCGAGGCCGTGAGCGAGGCCACACTCCGTCCTCGCCCAGCTACGCGCCTGCGCGGCACGTAAGTTAAACTATGACCTTCAATGCGCAGTAAGAGATTTTTGGATCTTAATCGAAGTGCGCGACCGCGGGGGGGCTACGTACATAGCAACGATCGCCATTTTAGTTCATCTTATATCTCGCGTACCGTACCCTTTTTACGGTTCCAAACAGGTTTCAAAACACAAAGGGTAAAAACGGTTTTCGGGTCGTAATCGAAGTGCGGGACCGCGAGGGGCTGCGCGTAACCATAGCAACGGTCGCCATTTTACTGTTACGTACATTACGTAGTACGTATATTTTACGTACCCTTTTGAGCTCCAGACAAATTCTGCCCCTGATAATTAAAAAAACGTATCTAACAAATACGAAAACGGATAAAAAAAATGTTTTAATGAATGAAACGGAAAATCGGGCCTTTTTTCCTTGTGTTAAAACCGCACTGGAGAAAGCAAAATATAAAAAATACAGGCAGATGCGCCATTATGTCCTGATTCCAGGCAATGTATATAATTCAACTCTGGAACAAATGTTAGATGCGTCTTTTTTACTAACGGGGGCAGAATTATATACAAAGGGTAAAAACGGTACCCTATTACTAAGACTTCGCTGTCTGTCACCAGACAGTTGAAATTTTGAATATTTCTGTTGCCGCTACAACAAAAAATACTAAAAACTCACTAATGATTGTAGGAAATCTTGATGTTGTTTTTGCCCGGCTAGCTTGTTCTAGATGAAACATCGTGGGACGGTACGGAACCCTGCGTACGCGAGTACGACTCGCACTTGCCAATTATTTCTTTTTAACACATACCCTCAAAATTTCAGGCGATATATAGTCGGGCGTGCCGACGGCGACATTGCTCTGCACCTTGCCGTCGTCGCCGAGCCGGAGACAGGAGCCGAAGTCCGCCAGCCTGATGTGACCGCTCGCGTCCAGAAGCACGTTGTCTGGCTTTATGTCCCTGTGGAATTGACGACATTGGTTTCTCAGTTAATATTTGGATTATCAAAGAATCTAACAAGTTTTCATTAGTACCGCTCTTTTGGATCATACATAAAAAACCGAAATACTAATCAAAATTGAGAGCAGTGGTGGCCGAGTGGTAATGGCTCCGACTTACGAGTTGTAGGTCGCGGGTTCGAACTCTGCCAGGCACATTACTTTGTGTTATTTATTTCTTTACCACTGCTCTCAAAACGGTGAAGGAAAACCTTGTTGCATTAAGTCCGCCTATGTACCACTACTATACATGAAGTTTAAATAAATAAAACATCGTGAGGAAACCGGCACGTCCTAAAACCAGAAATTCGAAGACATGTGACATTTACCAACCCGCACTGGGCCCGCGTGGTAGATTACCCATTCCCTCTCCTAGAAAGGTGGGTGTTGGGAATCGAACCCGACGCCTACGTCATCGGTAGCGGGGAGCGGAGCCGGGGGGCGACACTGGCTGTCCTGCGCACCGCCGCAGCGGTCGATACCTCTCGATCTTATAAATTAATAATTATTATTTGGCCGGGACAGTTGTATTTTGGAGCATCTCAGTTAACGGCAATATACCAGCGTTTATAAAATAGTCCACTCATTTCCACCCAACCCCAACAGTGGGAAATCATCCAATAACTTCCCGTCGCTCTATGGTGGAGCGAGGGGACGTATCAGAATTTCAATGTTTCAGACTGTTCAACTATGTTTTTTTTTACGTTGGGCAAAAATTATCCAATGACAAACCCCGCTCTTGGGTGTAGCAGGAGATAGTGTCAGACTCTTACTGACTAAAAACGCACCCCGTTCCTTCTAGCCTCTTCATACCGGGGCTCGAGCTTCCTTTCGTATAACCCTGGCCACAGTAGGCTTCGACCCAACTGGGCACCTGCTGTTGCTGACAACTCCTTGAGGCGCGCGGGAACAGTGCGCGCCTTCGACGTATGTCCAACTATGACGAAACTCACCTATGAACATATCTGAGCTCATGCACGCTCTGTATAGCTAACACCATCTCTGCGATGTAGAACTTAGCCATATCTTCAGGGAGACGGTCTTCGAACTTCGACAGTAGGGTCAGGAGGTCGCCGCCGCAGTAGTAGTCCATTACCAGGTACTGGAAAAGAAAAGAGAAGGTTGGATAAGAAATTCTGTGGTGACGTCATCCAAGTGTCGTTTTACAAGCTGTTGAGCGAGATAGAGCACTCGAGCAACTAATGGTGTTTCTAGACCTGGCGAATACGCCGCTTGCGTAACTGCCCGTGAGCCACTCACTAACCGAGAGCGTGCATTTCGCGCACGGTTCGTTCGTACAAACCCCTACATCGCGCGCGCTTTGTACGAACTTGTATTGCTCGCGAACGGCTCGCGTTATAACTATAAGAAAACTATACTCCGTTCAAAATAATAGTAGACATTTAAAAAAACCTTTTTTACTGTCCATTCAACCGATTTTGACTTTTATTGCGTTGGTAGCATGACAAATGACAACTGCAGTAAATAGTTGGTATTGTAACCACTTTTTTTCTTTTAATACCGTCCTTATTCCTAGGGAATAGGAGTTATTTTAACTCCTATTCCGTAATTCGGTTGTACCGTCAGTAAAAAGGTTTTTTTAAATGTCTAATCTTAACGGTAATAGAGTATATTTATTGGAAGTTTCAGTAACCAAAGGTGTTATTTGTCAGAATTCAGAAATCCTATTTTATTAAAAACATGAAAATAAGATCACCGTGGCCGTGACTCGTGGTCCTAAAACTCAAAAGGCAACCGAAAGATACGGGTGTGGTTTTGGTTAGTAAAAGTCGGATACGCCCTACCACTCCACCCGAGAGCTGGAGAAGTCGAAGAATGATTATCCAACTCAAATAAAAGAAAAGGGAACGTCAAGTTTATGAAGAATAGTACCAGCTACTAGAAATAAAGTAAATTTTTTGTAAAGCAAAAAAGTCCGCCTATGTACCACTACTGTATATGAAGTTTAAATAAATAAAAGACAAAGATATTCTTTATTATTTTTATAAAAACTACACATAATTGGTTGCATTTTTTTATCTACTAATATTATAAAGAAGTAAAGTTTATTTTTTTTGTAGAAGTTTATCTCTGAAAGTACTAGTCCCATTTCGAAAGCTGCTTTATTCTTTTTTATATTACGCGGTCGAAGCTGCAGGCAAAAGCTAGTCTAAAATAAAAGCGTCATATACTTTATCACATAGTCACAGACCACGACTAAGGGATTGTCCGAAAAAATTACCAGATTTAAACACACCTGTAACGAACTTCAAACACTGTGGGTAAACGAAACAACACTGTTCACGAATGAATTTTGTATTTAGATAAAGCTTAATACTTTCAGACCGCACTTTAGAAACAAACATTTCCAACGAGAGTCCCATGACGACTGAAGCAGTGATCATTCTATCTCTCCCACCTCGACTTACGTAACACCAGAGAAAAGGCGTGGCTAAACAACGTGACCTCAACGTCGGCGTGGACAGCGCATGCGTACTAAAGGGCGCGGTCGATTCCTACAGAAGGCCGCACGTTGCTTGTAACATGACCTACTTAAGACCCACTCATATCGAGACGACATGGCAACGGTTTTAAAATTCTACCAATCGATAACCCCAGTAAATATTCGCAGAAAATGTGTTTCGATTACAGACTTTATTAACTGGACAATAAAGGTCACGTGTACCAAACACGCCATTTTATATTGAAACTAGACTTGTAGAGCTACACTTGATTCACGCCACGAGACGTCGTTCTACGTACAAAACAGGCACGTGTCTGTCGGTCGAATGTATTTTTAGCTTATGTCGGTAATCGGAAAAACTAATTTTTGCGACTACCGACTTATTGCCCGGGGGCGAGGCAATGAATATTCAAACTTATCTTAATAGAAATACGATATAAATTCCAATGCTTTAAAATGATCACGTGGCATCGAAAGGGAATGGTCACGCGGCATTGAAAAACGTGACCTGTCTCCTGCAGCGACATGACGTGCGCACTGCGGTAGGCAACGGTATACCGAAGGACGCTGGCGCCCACCAACACTATCAAACGCTACATATAACTGAAATGTGTATCGGGCAGAAGCGGCTGTTCGACGTGACATGGCATGTAGTGGAAGGGCGCTGGAATGCCGCGGTATCTAAGTGACTAGCGTGCACTGCCTGACGATAAAATCAATACCATGCTGTCCCAGTCTATGTAGGCCTTTATTGTTTTAAACCTTGACAAACATTTGTAATAAATATTGACTTCCACAAATTTTATTGATTGATAGCCTCGCGTTTGATCACTATCTCACCTATTCATTATTCACTCTAGGCTTGAAGAATCAAGGCTAGAATGAATAGACTCTTAAACTGGTGTGCCTCACCATCAATAACTGCACCACTGCTTGCTTACCATAAGATAGACGGGATCGCAGTCAAACACTGGTTTATTTAAATAAAAAGACCTAAATTTACATAATATCGGAGTCGATTGCAGCTGCCCATGATCAGCAGTCGCGCTTTGGCAAAGAAGCAAATGATATAATAATAAAGGAAATAATATTCCACAACTATCACACAAAGCCGGCTAGTCCCAAGCTAAGCAGAGCTTGCTTTATGAGTCCTAGACAACTGATAAACAAACATATATTTCTAAATACATACATATTATAGATAAATTACAGCCAGACACAGAACAAATGATCATACAGCATGCTCATCACACAACCATTTGTCCTGGGTGGGAATTGAACCCACGAGCTCCAGCGTAGCAGTCAGGGCCACTAACCACTAGACCAACAAGCCAGTCAAGTGTCATTAAAAGTAAATTGAAGTGTTGTCACTCACCAAGTTGTGTTCGTCCTGGAAGGCATAGTGCAGGTTGGTGATCCATCGTTTGTCTCCAAACACCAGGACATCGCGTTCTTCTTGGAAACATGCTGTTTCTGCCCTCTGCAAATTAAAAGCACTCATCATCATTACAGCCGAAAGACTTCCATTGTTGGACATAGGCCTCCCAAGTGTCACCCTAATGACAGGACCTTGGCGTCTGGCATCCATCTGGTTCCCGCGTCCCTCAATAGGTGAGAAGGCCTTCCAATGCTGCGTTTTCCGATACGTGCATAAATAAAAAAAAGCCTTTATTTTCCATTTCCCTTAACATAAAACATTTAAAAAGATAAATTTAAGTAAAAAATTTGGTTAGTAGAATTTCTTTTCCCGTTTAAAAGTACTAACTATTATAAAATTGAACTTTGTATGGTTGTGATTCCCATACTGTCAACAGGAAGTAGCGACATCTATGACGGCATATGGGAACTAAACTTTAAAATCCTGGATCGCGGTAACAAAGTTCTTCATGCGATTAGAACACATACAACAGCCTAAAATAAACTAATGGGAAATTGCCTGGATCACACATAACCAGACGATTGGTCTGGTCTGAGGATCCTCTTTTCATCGGAGACTTGCGGGGACTTTCCACTCTGTTCCGTATACCTCCAAAAATAAATTCACTGATAATCCTTTTTTGTACTATGTCTATGCTTAAATTTGACGACTATCTCACCTGATGGTAAGCGACGATGTGACCAACGATGAAGCACTCTTGCCTAGAACCTGTTCACTCTTAACTTAAAGACCTCTAGGTTATAGCTATCAGGAAACACAGACTCTGGGCAGAAAACCCCACTCCTTAGCTGTACGTACAATGAACGTGTTCTCAAAACACTTTACGATCTTAAAATAGCTACATTATTTGATTGAAACCAAGCTAACTTCTCTACTCTTTGGTTACGTAACAATATTGAGCTTGAAGTTAAGGCGTGGCCTAACAACGTGACCTTAACGCCGACTGCGCGCGCATGCGTACGGACCGGCGCGATCGATCGATCCGTGAACTGGCCTACTTCACGGATCGATCGCACGTTGGTCGTCAACGGCTCACGTTGGTCGTCAACGACTCACGTTGGACGCTGCAAAGATAATCTGGCAAAATGGGGTTCTCTTGACCCATTGGCAACACAGTGCCAGTGTGGAGCTCCTTCACAGGATATGTGTCACCTCCTTTCCTGCCCCGCATGCACAAATACCTGCTCCCTTCATGACTTAAACGAAGCTAACGACAGAGCTGTCCAAGTGGCTAAATATTGGTCGGACAAAATTTGAGTCGAATCGACGCGAAAAAAAGCAAGTTAACTGCAAGAATTTGAACCCCATCACTGGTTAACTGTGACCCCGGACAAGGCGCTGCCCGAGAATCCATCTTCCCAGAGACAGTGGGATGAGCTACTCTGCAGATTAATACGGAATAACTTCATGAGTACATCCACCAATACTGTGGGTGAATGGGAGGCACTCCTAGCAACAGGCTCTATAGTCACCCAACATGGGTATTATGCTGAGGGACGCCACCTTTCACCTACGTCTGGGTGTTCCTATTGGAACTCCTCATCGCCTCGGAGACCACAGACTTTGTTGAATTTCTTCCCAGAGACAGTAACATGTGCCACTCTGCAGGCACAGCAGGCTGCTCTGTAGATATTGCTATGCGTGCCCACCTACTGGCTGTGGGTGAATGAAAGTCAGGCCTCTGGCTACATGCTCTATAGGCACCCTCAGGTACATATATGCAGAGTGCCACCACCTTACACCTATGTCTGGGTTCCACATCGCCTCAGATACCACAACCTATTTTGCAGTAAGAGCGCTGGACTGCTAGCACGCCACGCCAGCATTACGGACATTTCTCCCAAAGACCCAATCTGGATGATTTTTTTGATACTCAAAAAATCTTTAAAGGCGTTTGTTTAAACATATATTATATTCAGATTGTATAAAAACCTATAAAATTGTTTATAAGTATAACATGCCTAAGGATAATCTATATTAAATCATAATTTAAGAAAGGCGTAGGAATTTATCCATCCATAGATATAGTGTCAAAAACTTTCAAATTTACAACACCTCTTTGTAATAATGCTGCATAAAAGTGACTAAGTTTAGCTAATCCAGTAAGACAGTTCTATTTGAATGCACCTGAATGAGATAAAAAATTAAGTAAAATAATCTTGACATTTATCAAGATACAGAATAGAAGGAACAAACAGGCGAAAACCATGTCTCCATCATCATCTTCCTGCCCTTGTCCTGTTTTATTTGGGGTCGGCGCAACACGTTTTTTTCTTCCATTCTGTTCGGAAACCATGTCTCCAAACGTCATAATAGTTCAGTATAATTTAGCCTTATCTATGACAAGTCTTACCTTGAGCATCTCCCACTTATTGAGTATTTTCATGGCGTACACTCGTTCTCCCGTGCCAGTGGTCCCAGCGGTCACCGCCGCCATATTGGCGCCGCCATCAGTGCCCTGTAGCGGAAACAAAATATGAAGAACACCGTAATAACACGAAAATAATCTTTGATTACCGACGCGAAAGAAACAGAACCCCCTAGCCAAGTTACAACCGTTTCGCTTTCATCGAATTCTTTTGTTCTAACCACGTGACTGAGCGTTGAGGTGACGTCATTCCTGTACATTTGAAGCGTTCCGTTAACTGTTGCAGATTAGCAACTTGGCTAGGGGTGCAGTACTTTGATGTCGACAGACTCAACATCAATTTAGGGCACAAAACTACGTTTTTTTTTTGCCAAGTTTAGCAACAAAGTTCTTTATTAAATTATACGCAGCAACATTAAAATATTGCACTGAGGAAGAATTGGGGCGTGGTAGGAACATCACATGGCGCTTTCTCCACAAAATATCTACGACTACAATCAATATCACATAAAGTATTTGTCATGAACTCTTACAACCTTTTAAAATATGAATGCCTATGCCTGCAATGTCCCTAATTGGCCGTACATAATGTATGTAATGTTAGAATGACGTCAATTTAGGCACTAAAAAACTCTATGGGGAAATTACTAATTAATATACTAAAATAGGTAGAATTTATTGTAAAGCAAGTAAAATCCAGGTAAGGCCGGCCCACGACGACTTTTTGTAGCGATGCAGTCGCGCGTTTCGTAAGCGCGCGACAGCATCGCTACTAACGCTCGTTAGTCGCATTTGCAACCGCTATAGAAATGATGCCAACGCGCTACAGCATCGCGACTGTATTGAAGCAAACGCGCTACAGCATCGCGACTGTATCGATGCAAACGCGCTACAGCATTGCGAGTGTATCGATGCAAACGCGCTACAGCATCGCGACTGTATCGATGCAAACGCGCTACAGAATCGCGACTGTATCGAAGCAAACGTGCTACAGAATCGCGACTGTATCGATGCAAACGCGCTACAGCATCGCGACTGTATCGATGCAAACGCGCTACAGCATCGCGACTGTATCGATGCAAACGCGCTACAGCATCGCGACTGTATCGAAGCAAACGCGCTACAGAATCGCGACTGTATCGAAGCAAACGCGCTACATCATCGCGACTGTATCGATGCAAACGCGCTACAGAATCGCGACTGTATCGAAGCAAACGTGCTACAAAATCGCGACTGTATCGATGCAAACGCGCTACAGCATCGCGACTGTATCGATGCAAACGCGCTACAGAATCGCTGGTGGGCGAGGGGCCTAATACGCCGTTGTATAAACTCAAACCATTTATTTCATTTGAACAGGCGCTTTAGACTTATCAAGGTATTGGAAAGAAATGAGGAAAAATCCTGCGTGCCATCTGCCAGTGGATTCGCCCGCGTGATAATAGAAACCCCAAATTATATTTATATTTATTAAACCCCAAGCGAACGCCGCCGTCGCTGGCCTGACTTCGACGTCGTCGCCATTTTGATCCATCCCGAGTTGATGCGATGTATTACGTCTCTGTCTACCTCCCCATCCCCTTGGACAAGCGACCCGAGATACCGAATCTCAGAACCGATTGGTGTGGGCGTTCTAGCGAGAGCTAAGGGCACAGGACTGGAGAGATCGCCGAAATCGCAATTTATGATAAGAATTATTTATTTATTTATTTATTTATTTAACAATAATTTATATCTATATATATAAAAATGACCCCCGTTTTCCGTTGTCACGACTTGGCATGAAAACGGCTTGACCGATTTGGCTGTTTTTTTTTTTGTTGTGATTGTTATTGTGAGGAGAAGGTTCTTATGGAAAAAAAAATTAGGGTAGTGTAGGGTAGAGTAGGGTAGTGTAGGGTAGTGTAGGGTAGAGTACGGTAGAGTAGGGTAGAGTAGTGTAGAGTTGGGTATAGTAGGGTGGAGTAGGGAAGAGCGGGAGCGAAGCCGCGCGGGCAAAGCTAGTTAAATAATAAAACATAAATTAATTAAAACTAACTTAAAAAATTAAAATAAAACCTTAGAGAACTAAAATAAAAAAATAAATAAAAATGGCAATTTAATGTAAGGCGTCGAAAAATTCCTCCGCATCGCTGTCGACTGGTAATGTACCCAAAAGGCTGGCGTAAAGTAGTTTAAGTACTTTTGTACATATGTAAATCTATATATATAAAAATGACCCCCGTTTTCCGTTTTCACGACTTGGCATGAAAACGGCTTGACCGATTTGGCTGTTTTTTTTTTGTTGTGATTGTTATTGTGAGGAGAAGGTTCTTATAGAAAAAAAATAGGGTAGTGTAGGGTAGAGTAGGGTAGAGTAGGGTGGAGTAGGGTAAAGTAGGGTAGAGAAGGGTAGGGTAGGGTAGAGTAGGGTAGGGTAGGGTAGAGTAGGGTAGAGTAGGGTAGAGTAGGGTAGAGTAGGGTAGAGTAGGGTAGAGTAGGGTAGAGTAGGGTAGAGTAGGGTAGAGTAGGGTGGAGTAGGGTGGAGTAGGGTAGAGTAGGGTAGAGTAGGGTAGAGTAGGGTAGAGTAGGGTAGAGTAGGGTAGAGTAGGGTAGAGTAGGGTGGAGTAGGGTGGAGTAGGGTAGAGTAGGGTGGAGTAGGGTGAAGTAGGGTAGAGTAGGGTAGAGTAGGGTAGATAAGGGTAGAGTAGGGTAGAGTAGGGTAGAGTAGGGTAGAGTTGGGTATAGTAGGGTGGAGTAGGGAAGAGCGGGAGCGAAGCCGCGCGGGCAAAGCTAGTACACAATAATAAAAGAACAGAAGAAGGAAACAAAAGAATAGTATAAAGGTGATACTTATTTCTAAAGAAATCTCTTCCAGTATACCTGCGATAATTGTACCAATAAAAAAGAAATATTCATATCGGATCTAAAACAGTATACTATTAACATATACTTTTGAACTATGGAAGAAAAAAGCCCATTCTGCAACTACGTTCAACACACACACTATGTTCGACACCGTAGAGGTCGACCGCGGCCATGCGGCGAAGCTAGTAGAGGAACTGATCATGTTCACGGGGCACACTTGGCTAGAAATCTCCCTAGGCAGGGTTTGAAAGAAGAAAGGCCTTAGCCTAGCAGTGGCACGCAAAAAACATTTAAAAAAATTTGTTGGTTCGAGAATAAGTCGAAGGCTATTTTTAACCCTCCGTCCCCCACCCCCCTTTTTTTTCTTCAATAATTTATTCGGCAGAATAACGCTTGCAGAGTCACCAGCTAGTAAATAAATAAAATCACACAGTACCTGCATAAAAGACGCTCTCACGACGCAGACCTCTCCGAAAGCCCCTCGTCCAATCACCTTGACGAGCTCGAAGTCATCTCGAGAAAGCCTTAGCCTCTTCAACGCCGTCGCCACTGGTTTTACTGTTGAAGAAAAAATAAAATGTTCAATTTGAATCCGACAACCCGAGTATCATCATCATCATCATCATCATCATTTTAGCCGTTGGACGTCCACTGTTGGATATATTTAGACCCGAGTATTATATTGCGCAACAGTATATGATCTACTGCGTCAACAGAATCAGATATAAGTCATGGGTTGACTTCCGAAAGAAAAATCCGGGGTCCTAGAACGCAAAGTAAAGAAGGAACGTAGGTCTTAGTCCATAAAACCCACACTCTTACGCTCCGCCCTAGAGCGGTAAAAGTTATTGGATAGACAGTGTTATTATAACATAATACAGGTAATTTATTCCGATAGAAAAAACACGCAAGATGAATCTAAAAAATGATTGATTAATTCATGAATCCCCAAGCGACCACCGGTGGCCGCGCATCTATTGTCTTCCTATTGTGTCTCTAATTGACGGTATCTGAAGGGTTAAAAACCGAACTAATAACATACACGTAATCATTCTGATTATTTGTCAGATCATTCCACAAGCAACATTTTACTGTTAAAGTCTTTTAATTTTATAATCAAATACGTAGATTGTTTTACGTGTTTGCGCATCTCTTTCTTTTGTACGCAGTTCGAGAGCGACCGCGCATTCTCGGACTGACGCACTTAAATTTTGTCCAAAACGAAACAAAAAAAAAACCCGTGACGCGTTAATACTTCCGCAATTTGATATACAACACATACTCGATATAAGAATGACGCAAACCCAAACATATAACATAATACTTACAGTTTAGCCCATTGATTAAGTCATCTCCACTGCAGCGTACCAAATTTTCGAACACCGGACTTGCACCAAAATGCAGTAATCAACGTCCAATGCAACCATTTATGATATACTTTCATTGTTCTTTCGCTATCCATGGTTAATCGTCACGATATTCAGGTCAAGTAAAATGGCCACACCTAGTTGCACCCTGCATCGCGTTACGTCAGAGCTGTGACCTATTTCAAGCTAGCTTCAAGCTACACGTTTTCCCGTGACCCAATTCTATTGTAGATCGCTGTGTTAACACTTTCAATTTATTATTTATCAAAGTTAAGTAGCCCTTTTGAATATAATATTACTAGGTAGGAGGGCATGTCAATCTTGACTAACTACTGCGGAGCGACTGCCGTGAAACGCTGTGAAACCTCCGATTCTGCCCCTAGTTACGAGTGGTGTATCGTCTAGGCCCCACAATACCTCGTCTAAAAATATTTTGATCGATATCTACTGAGGATGCGCTGTAGAACCGAGTTATTAATAGCTATTTGCTTCTCTGTACATCGATTTTGGGATTACATCGATGGGCGACTGTAGCCTTAGTAACGATGTGGGGATGTTTTCACTTGATTTAACCTTTGTGTAAAAATCTTTACGTATAAATTCTAGATACGCCCACGACGGCCATTGTGTCCAGAGAGTGTTGCTAGAGAGCTCTTAATTAAGAAATAGTTTTAACCCGCGGTTTTACTCGTCTCTGGTTACTAACTCTGGGTCACGGCGTGATATCACTACATAGAATAAAACAAAGTCGCTTTTTCTGTGCCTATATCCCTATGTACGGTTAAATCTTTAAAACTACGCAACGGATTTTGATGCGGTTTTTTTAGTAGATAGAGTGATTCAAGAGGAAGGTTTATATGTACAATATTGCACCCGAGCGAAGCAGGGGCGGGTCGCTAGTTATATATATAGCCTATACTATTCGTCATGGATCTGTCTACCCCATACACAAAGATTTTTTCAATCCTACTATAGTTCTAGAGATTAGCCAAAAACTCTTCCATATCATAATTATAATAATTATATCATAATTATACAGCCTCTTTTTGGAATGTGAATGTGAGAACACTGTATAATCCACAAACACTTAGATAACTTTCTATTACAACTTACTTTTTTATTTTATTATGATTAATTTTGTGCTTTTGTGTAGTGTTGACTGGTCTACACTGTTCTTACATAAATCAATCAATATTGTAATAAACACATTTTTTAAAAGAGTAACCATGGAGTTTCTTGCCGGTTCTTCTCCATAGGAAACGACCAATTTGGAACCGTGCACTAGCTTCTGACGTTTTATAAGTGCCCTTGTAGGCCTATATGAAATAAAATATTTTGACTTTGACTTGACTTTGACTTTGACATTATATTACAGTAATTATAGTATAGATTGAAACAATAATCACGTAAATTATGCATGAGATTTTAAAGTGCTGAGGGATGGTCAACCGATCGATCTGCGGCTAACAACCGATCTTGGATTTACTTTTAGACAAAGAGGACGCGTAAAGGTGCGAGACGGCAGATGGCTTAATTTTTTTCATAATTTCTTGATTACTAAAAGAAAATCGACGGGCAGATTGCTCAAGCTTTTGAGCTACGCTTAACATATTAAATCTATTGCAGGCGTTGTGCTAAAATCGCGGACTAACAACAAGTAGACAGTAAAAAGACGGCAAATATAATTTGCAAAGATGATAATATTGGCTACATGCATTCACGACAGGTTTCTCTGAGTTTTATATTTTACTAGCTTTTACCCGCGGCTTCGCCCGCGTTTATAAAAATAATTTGTACTTGACTTCCCATTTTCCCCCTATTCTCACTTTAAAAAAAAACTAGCCTATGTCCGTCTCCAGGGTCCCAACTATCTCTGTACCAAAATTCATCAAAATCGGTAATGCCATTTAGGCGTGAAAACGTAACAAACAAACAAATAAACGAACTCGCTTTCGCTTTTATAATAATAGTAAAGATTGTGATTTTAATTGTATTTATTTATTATGATTTTGATTTAAATCATTAAACCCCAAGCGATCGCTCTCTCATTGTCTTTCTATTGTCTCTAATAACGGTATTCGAAAGGTTAAATTTAATTTTATACTGATTATACATACATATATACTACAGCTTGACGAGTGGAAGAAAAAAACCTGTTGCGCCGACCCCAAATAAAATGGGAAAAGAGCAGGAAGATGATGATACATATACTGAGTAATTCTTTTATTTTACAAGCTTTTATTTAGTTTCACCTGTCCCGATATTTGTCTGTCATCAAATCTAGCAAATTAAATTTGACCCACTTCCCGGTTACCGATTGAGCTGAAATTTTGCATGCATATGTAAATCAGATGACAATGCAAAATTATTATGACATGGAGCTGATTTGATGATGGAACTGGAAGGTGGCTTTAGGAACTTGGTAGTTAAACGACACAATCCCATCGAGTTTGGGCTCGTATGATTCGTCTTGACGAGTATTAATTATATAGGTATACCGAGCTATAAAAGATTGCTATGAAAAAATGATTTTCATTAAAAGCTTGTTGTTTTAATTGTGTCACATTTGTGTTTTGTTAATGACAATGAAATGTACCTGTTCTCTGATAATATCTGGACTGTCTGATATTTTTTTTTACGAGCTCGCGTCTTTGTCCGCGTCAAGTTCGCAAAACTACACGAATGTAACTAATATTCTGTGCTTGCGATTCATTCCGAAATCATCTAATTTATTTATTTTACTCTCACATAAACCGGTTCGAGGCATCTGTCTGATAATAAAAAAATAATATTTCTTTATTATTTGATAGGAATCGCATTCTTTATTATAATAGTCATCTGACCTGATGACAACATTATTATTTTTTTGTTGACATCCCCCGCTCTTGGGCGGAGCGGGAGATAGTGTCAGACTTTTACTGACTAAAAACCCACCACTCCAGTTCCTTTGTTGCCTTTCGTACCGGGGTTGAGCTACCTTTCGGAGCTAACCCTGGTCCCAGTAGGCTTCGACTCAGCCCTGGCGTTGCTGACAGCTCCTTGAGGCGCGCGGGATCAGTGCGCGTCGTCGACGACTTGGGCTCGATCCGGATAGTTACCGGTTGGTCGGACAACGACCTACCCATTGCTCGCCGTCTGCAAGCCCGCGCCTACGGTGGCCGGAAATCGGTATCGGAATCCCGGCGACGGCGGCGGCTGGGGCGCTGTGAGCGCCTTTACCTGATACGGTCGGCCTCCTCCTTTGCTAGCATATGACAACATAATACGATCGAGGTTGTTGCACGCTTGCTTAGAACTATGCACAAGACCTATTGACTTGAGACATGTTTTTTTTTATTGTTGATAAGTTTAGCTTGACCGCTATCTCACCTGATGGAAAGCGACGATGCAGCCGACGATGGAGCGTCCTTACCTAGAAGTAACCTTGTAAATTCTTGACTTAAAGATTCCCGGGATGTTGTAGCCAGGAACACAGACTCCGGAATAATTTAAAATGGTAGTCAGTAGTAGTTACATAATATTGCCTATTGACGCAGCACATTTTTCAATTAATAATTCAATTGATCGCCTAGCGTAGTGAGACTAAAACTAGGTCAAACATAGATTTAAAATTTTCCACTGACCCGATCAATATGGCGACTTTCTTGGTAGCTACAAGTTAAGGGTATTTATTTACGTCAAGAGTGAATAGGTTACTTCTAGGGAAGCGTGCTCCATCGTCGGCCACATCATCGCTTACCATCAGGTGAGATGGTGGTAAAACGCAAGCCTATAAATAATTAAAAAAAAACTGGGCAAGTGCGGTTCGGACTCGCGCACTGAGGGTTCCGTGGAAACTACAATTCCCGAATGGAGTCTCGAAGATTTTTACGAATTGCAAAAAAGTGACTTAGGTAACAACAAATTTACTGTTTTCAGATTTTTCCTTATACCTGTGCTAGAAGACCTTGCATTGTGCCAAATTTCAGGATTCTTAGCCAAGGGGAAGTACCCTATGAATTTCGATCTTTGAGAGTATCAAAATATACGTTTTTTTTTGCGACATAAACGGCCGTATCTTTTTTATTCGTTAACTTACAAGTTTGATTTTTTTACAGTTTGAAGGGACGTGAGTAGGTATATGGTTTTAATTTCAAATCGATACCTCCACGCGTTCTCGAGATAAAGGGTCTTGACAGACAGACAGACGGACGGACAACAATGTGATCCTATAAGGGTTCCGTTTTTTCCTTTTGAGACACGGAACCCTAAAAAGAAAATAATATTCAAGCAAATTTTTATGGACCTAAGATATTTGACACCAAACTGTAACTGAAGAATCTTCAATCAGTTGTAAGTGTTCGTCTATAGATAGCGTTGACAAGAAAAACAATTAACTTTGTAGAACTTTTTTTTTTGAGGTGGGATATCATGTAATTTCAACTCCCGCTCTATGGCGGTGCAGGAGGGCGTGTCAGACTTTTATAGACTATTTATTTATATAATGGCACTCCGACAGCGTAATGCTGAACATTACACATCATCATCATCTCCCTGCCCTTATCCCGTTTTATTTGGGGTCGGCGCAACATGTTTTTTTCTTCCATTCCGTCCTGTCACCCGTCATGCCATCACTATCTCCCTTCTCTTTCATATCACTTCTCACACAATCCATCCATCTTTTCTTTGGCTGTACATTACACATACAGAATTATTACAGAATCTTTATAGAAAACAACATAAAAATTTGCATGCCTGTTACAGGTGCCACTGTGTGATCACCCGGAGGACACGGTGGAGCACACAGTCGAGGTGTGCCCTGCTTGGGCGGAGCATCGTCGTGCCCTCGCGGAGACAACTCGTGCCGGGCCTTGGTTCAGGCCATGGTCCGGAGCGAGGAGGAGTGGCAGGTGGTCGCCCTACCTTCTGCGAAGCAGTAATGCTAGCAAAGGAGGAGGCTGACCGCATCAGGCAACGGCGCTCTCGCCGCCGCGCGCCGCCGCCGGGATTCCGATCCCGATTTCCAGCCACCATAGACGCGGACTTGCAGACGGCGAGCCATGGGTAGCTCGCTGTCCGTCCGTCCGGTAACTGTCCGGACCAAGCCCAAGACGTCGACGACGCGCACTGTTCCCGCGCGCCTCAAAGAGTTGTCAGCAACAGCAGGAGCCCAGCCAGATCGAAGCCTACTAGTGCCAGAGTAATCCGAAAAGGGGCTGACCCCCGGTATAAAGGCTAGAAGGAACGGGGTGGGTTTTTAGTCAGTAAGAGTCTGACACTATCTCCCGTTCCGCCCAAAAGCGGGTGTTGTCATTGGATGATTTTCCCCACCATAAAAAAAACACTTGTGACCTTCAGTTGCCCTTTGCGTGCTAGGACTCTACGTACCGTAATTAAAGATCATCATCATTCTCACCTTTAGATACCTACTGGGTTAGGCATTTTTCATATAGTCCAATTCTCTCGACTTCCTGGTTTATGATGCCTTCAGCTACCGGCCCACGTTGAAAACCAGCGCTGTGAGCTCATCGCATTATGCGTGACGTTACAGCTTTATGCTGAGCGTTGGGCCGTTTTGCGCGGATGTGACGCATATCTTCCCTATCGACTGATGTTATGTTATGTTTGTTATTTAGCTTTAAGTATGCGTCTTATTTCGCGTAAATAAAATGTTTTTCTTTCTTTCTTTCTTTGAGTATGTTGCCAACTTAGACCTGCAGAATGCTGCTGAATACAACCTAGGGAGATTTATCATCAGGAAACACAAACCCCGCTGCTACTGATGCTGTAGGTAGGTACGCACAATAAATATGTATGTAATTTAACTCACCATAAGATATAAAATCCGCCACCGCCTTCTCTCGTCGAAGACTGCTGTTACAGCACTCGTCGTACAGGACCAGTAGCATGTCCACCAGGGTCTCCACGCTAAGGCCATGGGTCCGTGGAGCCTGCAGACGCCGCGAGATGAACATCGTCTCGATCTGCTTGAGACGTTTGATGCCCAGGACTGCGGAAGAAAAATAACCATCAGGCTGGATTGCAGTCAATTGTAGTTTTCTAACGCCAGCGCCATTTTACATTATTTCATCTCCGACGCCAAGCTCAATAAACATTTACTGTCGTAAAATACCATTAAAAGTCTTCATGGTCTTGTGAACAAAACAAAAGTATTGTTATAAAAATAACTAAATTTAGACAACGTCAGTTGTCGTTGGCATCTCAGCCACGCGACCTTTTAGCAACTTAAATTGCCAATGGCGTTCAAAAGGTAAAAAAATGGTTTTATAGAGGAAAAGATTAGGTCAAGATAATTATGTGGGTATAAAAAAAAAACATTTATTTATTTGTTAAATATTAGCTAGTGTCTGCGACTTTGGCCGCGTCTGAATTATAATTATTTTATTCTGATTTTGGTCACAAAATCAGGATTTTTTTTTACACGAAGCCCTAATCCTTCTTCTAAGATATACCTTAGTTACTCCTTTTAACACAAGCTTTCTATCAGTGAAAGTTCCGCCAAAAACTGCCCAGTATTTGCAAAGGTTAACCGAAACAAACGGAAAAACAGGCAAATATAAAAAAAAATGTTTTTTTTTTTGTTATGGGCATTGAATATAAATATTTTCATAAGTATTCAGTAAAAAAAATATATTTTGATATTACAAACAGATACTTCTATTTTATTAATATTTAAGTATAAAATAGAATCAGGGTAGCTCGCTGTCCGACCGTCAAGTAACTGTCCGGACCAAGCCCAAATCGTCGACGGCGCGCACTGTTCCCGCACGCCTCAAGGAGCTGTCAACAACAGCAGGGGCCCACCCGGGTCGAAGCCTACTGTGGTCAGGGTTATCCAAAAGGGGAGCTCGGCCCCGGTACGAAAGGCACGAAGGAACAGGATGGGCTTTTATTTATTGTAAACATAAAGTAAAAAGAAAACAAAAGTACTAAATGCGACGAGCGTGCCCTTTGCTTATATGTATGTATAGCAATCTATACATATATATAAATACAATCTAAGTCTTTTTTTTCGGTGGGCAAAATCATCTTATGACAACCCCCGCTCTTGGGTGGAGCGAGAGATAGTGTCAGACTCTTACTGACTAAAAACCCACCCCGTTCCTTCTAGCCTTCATACCGGGGCACGAGCTTCCTTTCGGATAACCCTGGCCCCAGTAGGCTTCGACCCAGCTGGGCCCCTCCTGACAATCTAAGTCTGCGTATATGCTATGGCAGGTTATAATTCATCTGCCATAACCTTTTCCAAAGAATGTCGAGTCCTGACCGATTGAAAGGAATTTCGCATTTGACGCCAGCAATATCTAAGTGAAGGCACGAGAGCATATTCGTAAGATGTTGGCAGAATCATCATCGCACTGATTTCTTTTTTTTCACTATAGCTTTGTTTATTTATATGTATGTATCTAAGTATGTATTTACTATTGCATTTGTTTTCTTATTTATTAAGTTGCACCTGCCATGTTATGTTTCTGCACCACCCTAAGGTCGACTGGCGGATAATGCCTAAGGCATTAAGTCCGCCTTTGTACAACTCTGTGCATTAAGATTTAAATAAATAAATGAATATCTGACTTTTAGTAAGTACATTTTCACTAATATAAATATTTATATTGATAAAAGGAACTCCAAAAAAACGAGCGATCCGATCTAAATCAAGTAGAATTTATCATTTTCATTTATATAATAAAAAGTATTCATTAACCAATGTCTGTGTAACTAGGAAAACATAAGGAAGGAAAAATATCAAATACCTACAATATTTACAATAAATAAATAGCTACACAAATCACGTGATATACAATAAAACAATACCATTTCATATTTTTGCAAATGGAAAAGAACGTAATCATAAAACCACAAAAAATATTTGTTAAATAATTAGCTACTAAACGCAGCGTTGGAAAGCCTCCCATAAGGTGGACCGTTAGTTGTGGCGACGCCTGGGGGAGGCCTATGTCCAACAGTGAACGTCTTTCGGCTGAAATGATGGTAATGATGATGACGATGAATTAGCTACTGTTTGTAATGCACTTTCATTTACACAAAGCGGACGACGAGGCATGAGTAGCTCGCCGTCCGGCCGTCCGGTGAGGACCAAGGCTGAGTCAACGGTGCGTTTCGTTCCACGCGAAAAGAGATGTCAACAAAACTGTAAGGCCAGTAAAGACGATAGATACCTGGTAAGGCAACTGGAATATTTGAAGAGTTAAGGTGGCCCTAGTAGAACGCAAAGGGCAACTGAAGAAACACAGGTGGGTTTTAGTTAGTAAATTTCTGGCACGACCTTTCGCCCCACCCAGAGCTGGGGAAACAAATTGTTGATTTCTCACCCCAAAAAAAGGGACAGGAACGAAATAATCGATACCGGATTTTTCCATAATTGGAAAAATAGGCTAGTTTAATGGTAGGTATTGTTTTAAATATAAGTACACTCATTTATAAAAACTCGTGATTTTAGTCATATTTGGCGTACACCAAAATTTAACCCTCGCTCACCTTTCAAATGCCGTCAATTAGAGACACAATAGTAAGACAATAACAGAGTGAACACCGGCGTTCGATTGGGGTTTAATGAATTAAAGGGCCCTCGATTGAGCGTGGCCCCTTTAGTACTCGTTCACGTTGACTAGTGGGCGCGGTGGCGGGCGCGGTCACGAAATATCAAACATATAGCGTAATATTGTAGTGTTCACGTACGAAACGCACGTGCGGTCGGTCTAAGTAGCGGGGAAGCTAGCGAGCGGCACGCCCGGCGAGCTCGCGACTATATCAAACACTTTTTTTTTTTTCGACGGGGTCAATCATCTTATGACAACCTCCGCTTTTGGGTGGAGCGGGAGATAGTGTCAGACTATTACTATCTAAAAACCAAACCCCAGTGTCAAAAACAGTGCGCGCCGTCGACGTCTTGGGCTCGGTCCGGACAGTTACCGGACGATCGGACAGCGAGCTACCCATGGCGCGAGAGGTCTCCGCCGCCGATCACCCCTGGTGATCCGCCCAAGCAGGGCACACCTCGACTGTGTGCTCCACCGTGTCCTCCGGGCGTTCCGTACAGTGGCGACACCCGGGCGTCTCTTCCGCTTGAATCCGGTGCAGGAACCTCCCGTACTTGCCATATCCGGTGAGGACCTGCGTCATGCGGAAGGTAAGGACGCCGTGAGGTCTTTTCAGCCACGCCTCAAAGAGGGGACTTACCGCCATAATTGTGGCGTGCCCAATATCAAACACTTGAAATATTTGTGTGTGATCACGTTGAACTAGCGGTGGAGCGCGCGATCCACCCGCGTCGTCAGTAAGTTCAAATGGTATAAACTTGTCGCCAGGCGTTTGCGCGTCACGTTTTTTTTTTACCTCAGAACTCCGCCATTTTTGCTCGAAATCGTTCAGTCGTCAGAATTAACAGACTCCTAAAAGGAGGTTTTCCACTTCGGTCGAATTATTTACTATAGTTACCCATTTTATGTTTTTCAGATAAGAACTCCGCCATTTCTGCTAATATTTATTTCATAGAATTATAAATACTTCTAAACCAGTCCTATTTTTTATCAAAATCCAGTTTCAATTGTGAAATCCATCAGCAATCTTTTCAGGAGTATCTTTTGAAATGGAACTGATGAAGATGACCAGAGATGGCCAATACAACTTTACAAACACACAGAGATCTCGATCAATTGAAATAAATGACTCTGGTGAAATTGGTACCATCGAACTAATCAGATGATGATGCAGGAAAAAAGTATTCACGAGAACTCCGTAATAAAACAATGCTAGCCATGTTTAGGCTCTTCAGAATTGTTGATAATATTTGTCAATCAATCATTTGTTTAAAAGAGTAACCGTGGAGTTTCTTACTGGTACTTTTCCATAGGAAACTAAAACTAAAAGTCGACCCTAGTCTTCTGGGGCCAGGGTTATCCGAAAGGGAAGTTCGGTCCCGGTACGAAAGGCACGAAGGAACGGGGAGGACTTTTAGTCAGTAAGAGTCTGACACTATCTCCAGCTCCGCACAAGAGCGGCTGTCATTGGATGATTTTTCCCACCATAAAAAAAGCCTAAAATCTTGGAAAAGTTTAAGCGGAGGATGATGATACACGGAGGAACAGCTCCATCATCCCATAAATAACATGGTAAGCATGTTGCTCATACAAGCATTTGGCCCGCGACGCGATAAATGGATCTCAAGCTTGATCTCATTTTTAGCTGTCATGCAGTTATCAGCTATGAGTAGAAAAGCAGTACAATGAATGGTGAAATATGCTATCATTTATTAATATTGTTACCACTTTGGTGGGAAATCATCTAATGACTTTTCCCGGTCTAGGGCGGCGCAATTCTCTTTCGCTGTTACTTTTATTGAGTAAAACAACACCTATGTCCCTTCTTTGCCCGTTGCCTTTCCAGGAATTTCCCTTTCAGAAGTAAACCCATGGCCTCAGTAGGCTTCGGCCCTACTGGGCCCCCATAGTTTTGATGACATCTCTTTGGGGCGCGCGTGGGACATTCGGTCCAGAGAGTTACTGGACGGCCAGATGGCGAGCTAGCCATTGCTCGTCGTCCGCAAGCCCGTACCTATGGTGGCTGGTCAAATCAGGGTCTGGATTCCGCCGGCTGAGGCATGCGGGCACCTCCTTGGCTAGCATTGCTGCTTCGTAGAAGGAGACGACACACAGTATCCAGAATTATCCCTAAACGAATCGTTGATAAAACTCTCAGCAGCATCATCATCATTTCAGCCAAAAGACGTCTACTACTGGACCTATGTCCAGTCTTCCCAAAGTGTAGCTACAGCGTCGGGTCTAACGTGCCTCGCAGACGCGACCCTCACCAGGGCATTGGTTCACCTTGTGGGAATCCTTCCAACGCTGTCTTCCGCTTCGCGGTTGCCACTCCAAAACCTTTTGACCCCATCTATTCTGTATGCACTGTGCCTACTGCCAGTTAAATTTACCAATGTTTCAGGATCATTTGAACTCTCGACTTTCCAAAACATATGCCTCGTCAATTTATGATGCTTATAAATGCATTTGATTGAAAGCTGTAGCGGATGTAAGATGCGCTTTTTAATTTTAACCGCAAATTAACGCTCCTGTTTATAAGTCCATAAATACAAATCTTTTGTGCCATTCTTCTTCGTACTCAGTGTAAACAAAACAGATATTATTGTTTACTGCCCGGACCACAAAAAAAAGCCGCTTCACGCTTCTTTTTGAGGCGGCCTTTTTTTGTGGTCCGTGTGCGGCGGTGCCGAAAAACGCTTAAACCGCACACAAGCTTCAAAAAAACGCCCCTTCAAGCTTCATTTTAAGGCGGCCTTTTTTGTAGCACGCTTCAGCTGTTTTTTGCGCCGGCTCCTAGTTTTTTTTTTGTGTCCGCTTCTAGCGTTTTTTTTTTGTGGCGGCGTTTTTTGAGGCCCGTGTACGGGGACAATAACTGTCTCAAAATACGCATTCTGTTATTGTTCAGTTTATTTAAAAGCTAATCTGGTTTTGGCAAAAATTCGTGTGCAAATAAATCAAGAAAAGAAAGGTAGGCCGACCTCTCTTTATGACCGTAACATATTTTGCTCGAACTCAATAGTACTGACTGGTAAACTAATAAAGGACACTTGCGACTAGAACTTTTTGGAATATCGAGGTCAGGTCTATTCTATATTTTTGTTTGTTTTCAGTAACATTTATTCGTAATATCAGAACAAACTCACGACGGATCTTTTACATAAAATAAAGATTACATTTTTCGAAAGAGGCGCTAAAGGTAGTTTTACAGGTATACCGGAGCGTGTATGTTGCAAAACTGTGCAGGTTTTCACACAAACTTACCTGACAGGTATAACTATACAGGCAAACCTGTTAGGTGTAGCCTAGACTTTGAAGACCAGCGGGAACTGTCGTGTGTGTCAAGCACAGAAAAGATGAAAGAGGTTAGGAAGGAAATACTTTCCGATTTGTACTAACGAGTGTCGCACTGCCGCCGCTTGTCTCCCACCCTTTAACTCTACTACAAGCAATACACCAATACGAACGCGCATTACGCAGCTAACAAACCACGCACACTTCGATCGCAAGTTTGCTATTGGTAGTTGAACTATGAGCATTACCCTGCTTTGTGGCACGCCTGCCCCGCACATAAGGGCATTCTAACCTCTTTTGTTTGTTCTGTGGTGTCAAGAGTCGCTTAGGCCGACGGCTGCAGTTACCCCTCGTGTGTATGAGCTCTTATTTAGAGCTGTTGAAAAGAACAGGAATGCCACGAAAGCCCGATCAACCATCACATCAAGCGTCGTATATGGTGATGGAAACGATGGGATGACATCCACAAAGAAAAAGGAAGTGCGGCTTTACACGCCAAACCTGGCGTCGCCCCATGATGGTAGAAGCGACAAACGTTATAATGAGTGAAATGAAACTCAAGGCCATTATGTTCGCAATCCGTAGGGACCAACAGTCAGAGACCAAGCCTAATGGGACCATGACTTCGCTTCTAAAAGGAAAACCTGGCCCTGGAATGCAAGGCAACAAAGAAACTAGGAGTGGATTTTTGTCAGTTAAAGTCTGACACGACCTCGCGATTTGCCCAAATTATCTAATGACATCTCCCAGATGCCATTAGATAATTTCCCACCTAAAAAAAAAGACCATTCGCGATGGACGACTACTGTGGACGTCCACAGTCCCATCTAAAGGATATAGGATTTATAGTCAAAGCATAACTTATGTTTTATGGGAGAGGAGAGGGAGACCTATCTCCATCCGTGGCCGTCCTTCGGCTAAAATGATGATGATGAAGATACCTTATACCTTTTCTTCAATGTATCATATGAGTTGCCCACATTAGCTGATCTATTCGTAGGATTAAAGCTAGAACTACATTAGTGGACCACGCCTGATTTGTACGTAGAACGACGTCGCGTAGCGTGGATCTAGTGGAGGCGTGTAGCTCTACAAGTCTAGTTTCCATATAAAATGTATGGAGACAGACGCGCCCAGATCGGCTTACGTGGCACACGTGTGCGCAGTGTAGTTCTATCTTAAAACGTATTTAGCGATCAATCTATTGACTGATAAGAAAACATGTTGACACCTTTGTTTTCAGTGACCAGTAGCCGTCTCAAGCACTTGAGGACTACAAGCACACGACCGATTACAATAGGTCAAGATTGTGAATGACTACGCCTGTTAAGTAGCTTGTTTAAGCTGACTCATTAGACAGACGTGCTTGCCTTGCCATGTCTACAAATATAGAACAGTTGTGATAATGATGCTACGAGATGGCATCAAAAAGGTTGGTGCAACTACTAAACTGCATGCCTATACGAAACCTAAACTATCTTTCGTAGATGTTCCAAGATCTTTGACGCTTGCGTTGGATTGGCCCGACGAGTATTTTAAACAAAATTCTAAGTACCTAATGTATCAGAAAACCTTTTTATAAAAAAAAATAACCAGACTTCACTAAAAAATAGAATTGAATTTGTAGGAGTTCCCTCGATTTCGCCTAGATTCCATCATCAGATCCTAACTTGGTGACTATGGGACCATTTGGGAAGTATACCCTTTCCAACAAAAAAAATATTTTTTCAAATCGGTTGGCAAGCGACGAAGTTATGCGTAAACAAACATAAAAAAAAAACATACAAACATCCGAATTGAGAACCTCCTCCTTTTTTAGAAGTCGGTTAAAATGTCGGTGCAACTTCTAAAGTGATAGATGTTCAAAGATCTTTGACGCTTGCGTTTAATTGGCCCGACGAGTATATAAAAGGTTGGTGCAAATTCTAAAGTGAAAGCTTTTTTTTTTTTTTACAGTTTTACACTATCTCCCGCTCCACCCAAGAGCGGGGGATGTCATTAGATGATTTCCCACTGGAACAAAAAGCTCGTGATAGATTCTCAGACCTTTTGACTATCAGAAGCATTTCCAAAGCGCTACCCAGCTACTTTGTGACATCTTATGCAATGTTGCGGATACTACATTCTTCGATAAACAATAACAATTGACGGACAGACCGCCACAGCAAAGTAAATACGACACAGCACATAACAAGAGATCTATAGCATCACATACAAGAATGTCATGTTTTGCGATCGAAAACAAAGCTCATTTTAACATAAGTAAACTAATTTGCACGTCACACATACCAAAGCGTGACTGGTTCTCGACACTTACTGAAAATACTTAAGAATATGAAGAATACTTATAACTAATTGGGTTTGAAGATACTTAATATTTGCGAAGTGTCTCAGGATGAGTCAAAAACCATGACTCAAAAACGGTGAATATTTTGATTTCGAAGGATTTTATTAGGGAGATTTATTAGCGATTCTGACAGTTACCTGTTGTGCCTTTTGTAAAGCTTTGGTTTCCAAGGAAAGCGGTGCCGTAATATTATAGCGGCCGTTTTAACACATCGTCAGTAATTTTTTCAAAACAAACGTCACAAACGTCATACGAAAAGTATCCAAGATAGAATGGACGACCTTGATTTAGCTTCAGTAATTTACTTGGAGGATGAACTATCATCAGAAGAGGAATATAGTCATTGTTCCGGAAAACGGCCGCATTATGACGGCACCGCTATCCTAGGAAACCAAAGCTTAAATCAGATAAAAAATTAGCTTGACGACTAACGAAATTTTAATATACCAGCAATATGTCCAGAACACACTAAGCAAGGATACTACGTATGCCCGGTCTTTTGTAATAGCATGGGTAAGATGACAGCAGGAAGACAATAAAATGCATCTTTAAGATGAGAGAAAAGGACAGGTTTGCCTGTACAGTTGAGTCTTACAGGTAAACTGGAGCGTGTATGTTGCACAACTGTGCAGGTTTCCCCACAAACTTACCTGACAGGTATAACTGTGCAGGCAAACCCGTCAGGTATTTATACCCTAACCACGTGTATGGCTACCTTAACGCTTTCGACGTGGTTTATTGGCCAAAATTTTAGCATGGGATTATCGACACGACGAACAAGGCAATAAAATGCCTTATCTTGACTATGTAAAAAACAAAAACTCGTTAAAAAAAGATCAACAAAATCTGAAAGTCGTTTCGGTAGTGTTGCCAACTGAATAAAGAGAATAATATGCTACGAGCTTTCCCTGAATCTGTTCCAGAGGCCCAATATTATGACCGAATTGGCGGGATACCAAGGCTTTATGCCATGAAGGGTAAAACGCCAATTTGGATGTCCACCAAACCAAAAAGCTTTGCTTTTGAACACACGATGCCAAATATTACGCAAATTGAAGGTAGCTGAAGAAATTATATGCCAAGAGTGGGTATTTAATAAAAAAGAACATTGTTGGCCCAGCGGCAACGGTCCTGACTTACGAATAGTAGCAGTGGAAACCTTATAAGGCTGATTATGCTATGGGTA
Source organism: Mythimna lalbum (assembly GCA_949319445.1). Classification (NCBI taxonomy): domain Eukaryota; kingdom Metazoa; phylum Arthropoda; class Insecta; order Lepidoptera; family Noctuidae; genus Mythimna; species Mythimna lalbum. Next base: position 4,769,009 of record OX439370.1, read on the forward strand.
TTTAATAAATAGCCGCATAGATGGGGCGAAACAACAAAACGACCCTCGCCATCCAATGCACAATTACAGCTCGGTGCCCCTAACACTTAAAAGTCGTAAAGTTTTGTTGCTAGCGTGAGCCCATCTCAAAATAATACGACATCGGAGAGACGCATCCTCTGACGGGACAATTTTAAACCTCCTGAAGATTTTATCGAGCCATCGGAGAGCCTCTCTCCTGGACACGAGTTGCCATGGCTAACCTGGAAAACTCTAAACAGACTCCGCACCTAGGTTGGGCGTAAAAAAGACAATCTCCACAGGTGGGGGTTCTCGGATGGTTCCGATCTTCAGTGTTTGTGCAAAGTCACTCCCCAGACGATGTCCCACCTTCAGTCTTGCATCACATGCCCGGTTACCTGCTCACGTAGGGACCTAATGACAGCATCAGCAAACTGCATTTCCGTGGCTGAATTCGGCTAGTTTTGCCATCGATACGCTAAGAAGAAGAATAATATCGATAATTTAAAACTTTAAGGAGACAATTTTCAAACGTAAACATTAAATTTTCGTTTGAAATGGACAGACCACCACCTATGTACCTTAAAATACGAAACAAAACTATTAAAAAGTCGATGACCCACTGTCCATGGCGCGTTAACACGAAAAACCTCATTACAGAAACAATCAAACAGGAAGCAACATGGCTAAATTAAAAAGGACATCCCATTACTAAAAAGAATAACAATATATGTACATCATAAACGCACATGGTAACAATGAATCAGTAACGCCTGCAATGCTAATTAGTTTACAATGGTTAGTTAGATAATTGGCTGTATGACTGAATACCGCAGCCTTGAGGAGATGTGAATTGAAAAAACTGGGCAAGTGCAAGTCGGGCTCGCGTACTGAGGGTTCTGTACATATTTACCTATGATTAGTTCAATTCATGAATTTGTTTTTTTTTTGTGACGTAACCATAAAGTTACTGTTTTGAGATTTATTCCTATACCTGTGCTATAAGACCTTGCTTTATGCCAAATTTCAAGAATCTGGTTCAACGGGAAGTACCCTATGAATTTTGATCCCCTTGAGAGTGTCGAAATATACGTTTTTTGCGATATTATAAACGACCGTAAATTAATATTTTTTTAACACTTTCAAGGGACCGCAGACCTAAGTATATGGTTTTAATTTGAACTCAATACCTCCACTCGTTTTAGACATAAAGGCTCTTGACAGACAGACAGACAGACGGACAACAAAGTGATCCTATAAGAGTGCCGTTTTTTCTTTTTGAGACACGGAACTCTAAAAATGGTTTTGATAGGTGTGTGGAAATCTCGTTTCTGGTCAATATTGGCGCGAATTTATCTCGGGGCAATGTTTCTGTTTGTAAGATTTGAGATAAACAGCATTCAGGAATAAGATTTCCCACGCTGTTGTATTTTTGTTAATATAATCAATCTCCAAGTGTTTATATTTGGAAAAGCTCCAGTGTAGCAGCTATTATATTTGTTGAACAGAAAAATATCTTATTTCATATTATTCTGGTATATATGTAATATACATACATCTAATTAGACCTCTAATCTGATAGATGCAAGACCCACAGGACCGGTTGTTATGGAGACACTTAGGGGGAGGCCTATATCCAACTGTAGATGTCTTTTCGATTGGAATGGTGATGATATACAGAACTATATAAATACTCAATCTTACACTAATAAAGAAGGTAAGGTTGTTTTTTTGTTTGTAGGAGGTAATCTCCGAAAGTACTACTCTGATTGCTAAAATGTTTTCACTGATAGTAAGCCGCTATGTACGCGGGCAGAGCTGCGGGAAAAAGCTTGTAAGCTAAAAAGATGAGGCTACTAGTGGCTGGTTTTAATATCAAGTGTAAATGATGATATCATGGCTACCCTTCATTGCTAGCCTATTACGACCCAGTCTTAACCTACGGCCTCCATCCACACGTTCCATCATTTGCAAAGCAAAATGAGGCCAAAATATTTTCTGACAAAAATATTTTGACTATCTAGATATCATAATTGGTCTTTTACAGATTTCTACTTCACCAAACCGATTCTAAAATCTAAATTGCCTACTCAAACTTTCTAATTAGCATTATTATGGCATTTATATTTATTTAAATAGCTCTTATTTTTTTTAATTAATCTCATTGAAAATGCTAAAAAATGGATATATGATAATATAATTTAAGCATGCATCTGCTTAATTAATTCTATTAGTTGTTGATAATATTTTTAGGGTTTCATACTCAAAGGGTATAATCGAGATTATATTGCTAAAACACCACTGTCCGTCTGTCAGTCACCAAACTGTATCTCTAAAACTTTCACAAACCATTAAAATTTTCACAGATGATGTAATTCTGTTGTCGCTATAGCTACAGAATTATACTTTAAAACAGAATAAAATAAATTTTCAAGTGGGGCTTCCATAAAACAAGTGTTTTTTATTTGCGGTTTTTTACTATGGATGATGGTGGTGGTGCAGAACCATTTGTGGGCGAGTCCAACTCATACTTGATCAGTTTTTAACTGTGATTACAATCACAGTTAAAAATAATATATAATCTATAAATAGATTATATCTTTACTAGATAATCAAACATGTTTTTGATAAGTCGTTACTTCTGCTATCATGCCTAGATTCAATGTCAAGATTTTGTTATTGAATTAATTTAATGTTGAAAATTTTCTATAAAAAGAATCTCATATTTTAACAAGAGCAGTTACAGTAATCTTTTATCTTTTTAACCTTTCAAATACCATAATGAAAGACACAATAGAAAGACAATGGGAAAGATGCTTTGGGTTTAATTAATTAAATAAGAGTAGCAATTTAAAAGTAAACATAGCATCCAAATTCCGACCCTGTTTTTAATAAAACTCTGGGTGTATAAGTTAAAAAAAATCTACAAAAGTTGTTTACCTATACACTACTGCTACTGCTGTCTTTTAAAAACAAAAAATTGCATTCATAGAAAACTTGATAAACACTGAAACAGAGATAGTTGGGTGTAATTAACACCTAGATAAGTCCAGGTGTAAACTACACCAACTTTCTATCTTAGCATGCCTGGGTGAACTCAGACAGGTTACAGGTAGATAATAGTTTTCTAATTATAAGCTGAAAAGAAAAGAAAAATTACATATTCAGTCCCTACGAGACTATCAAAAATCATTCAGGATAAAATACAAATTTCAAAATTAAATAATGCTTTTACGCGAAATACGTGCATTAGTCGTGGAATTGCGGACAACATCCCGTCTTACCTATTAAATAATGCAGTTAGTTTCCTTGCCCAATTGAAGTCAGTATCATTTAATTCATTAAACCCCAAGCGAACGCCATCACTCACTGGTTCGTCTTTCTATTGTGTCACTAAATACAGTATTCGAAAGGTTAACGTTGAGGATAAATGTAAATTTTTTCTATTATGAAAACAATCTTTAGCATGATCAGCTTCCTAAAGATGGTTTTGAGATAAAATGTAAACAGTAGGTAGTGATAATATTGATATGAACCAGTGATTATGTTATGGTTTGTTTCAGTCCAGTACTAACCTATCAAGTGCAACTGTATCATTTGAAGACTTTTAAGTCTTCAGTAGCCGACCTTTCTCATTTCCTATACTTGTTTTTCTAATTTACTTGGCAGAATAGCCGACATTGACTCTATTTTACATTAACAAAAAATAGATTAAGTCTTGATTCTTTTGATTTACGCTATAGATGACGACATATGCTATCGGCGTCTCCGCAATCTTGAGGATTCCAGGTTCTCAACGCTTTGGGCCCTGGTGGACACAGGCATGGATAAAATTATCTATGCTTGTGTCTACCGTTCGCACAGTGGTGATCTGGAGACCACCGGGCTCACACAGTACCTTAGTGAGGCGGCGGATGCGGCTCAGCAGAGGTACCCTTCTGCGCAATTGGTGTTACTGGGGGATTTTAATGCCCACCATCAGGAGTGGCTCTTCCCATACCAGTGCACAGACCATGCTGGTCGAGAGACGCGAAAGCTTGCGCTAGCGTTAAATCTTACCCAGCTGGTCCAGGGAGCTACAAGGGTGCCGGATGTTGATTCGCACACGGCCAATTGCTTGGACCTTCTGCTGACAACAGATCCAGACCGCTATTCAGTGTCAATATCATCACCGTTAGGTAGTTCCGACCACTGTCTGGTGAAATCTGTATCAGTCTACTCTCCGCCCGATCCCTGCCCTAGAGGCACCAGGCGGGTTTGGCGATACAGGTCAGCAGATTGGGATGGCATGCGATCTTTCTTCGCATGTTATCCTTGGCAGCCTACTTGCTTTTCTTTGGATGATCCATCGTCGTGCGCAGATGCTGTAACAGATGTGTTGCGGCGGGGGATGGAGTACTACATTCCGTTCTCCGACGTAACCATGTCTGGCCGAGCTCGCCCTTGGTTTGGTGCTGAGTGTGACCGCGCTAACGCGCTCAAACACGCGGCATATCGGGCATGGGTCCAGGCTCGTATGCACAAAACGCATGACGTGAGCCAGAAGAAGAGAGCCTTCAACAAAGCTGCCAAGTCTTGCAAGAAGGTGATGCGGAGGTCACGGTTCGACCACATTAGCCGCATCGGGAACAAACTAGCTTCGTACCCTGCGGGTAGTAAGGCGTTTTGGTCTCTGGCTAAGTCGGTTGAATCGAACTTCTGCCGCCCCTCACTACCGCCACTGCTGAAACCCGACGGGTCGCTAGCACATACCGCTGAGGAGAAAGCAAATTTGTTTGCCACACTCTTCGCGGAATCTTCGCGTCTAGATCCTGGTAACGCGCGGCCCCCTGCTTATCCTGACGGTTGCGATACGAGTATGTCGGATATTCGCATCCATCAAAAGGACGTCCGTAGGGTGCTGCGTAACCTAGACGTGAACAAGGCTAGTGGACCAGACGGGATACCGGCAATTGTACTGAAAACGTGTGCGCCTGAACTGTCTCCGATCCTGACACGCCTATTTAGGCTCTCATTTAAGGCTGGAAAGGTGCCGACTTCATGGAAGCAAGCTAACGTACAGCCCGTGCCCAAGAAGGGGAGTCGGGCTGACCCAGCTAATTATCGACCAATCTCAGTAACGTCCATTCTCTGTAAGACTATGGAACGTGTAATTAACACTAAGCTCCTGGCATACCTAGAAGCTAATGATATCTTAAGTGACCGTCAATACGGCTTTCGCCGAAATCGGTCAACTGGAGATCTTCTAGCGTATGCCATCCACATCTGGAGTGAGGCCATCGAGAAGCATGGGGAAGCACTTGCCGTCTCCCTTGATATCTCGAAGGCTTTCGATAGGGTTTGGCACGAAAGTCTTATTAGTAAGCTTCCATCCTTCGGTTTACCCACTGGCTTGTGTTCTTGGATCGCAGACTTCCTGAGTGACCGGTCCATCCGAGTGGTTATCGATGGCTGCTCGTCTAGTCAAATGGCCATTAATGCCGGGGTCCCTCAGGGGTCAGTGCTCTCAGCAACATTATTCTTGCTGCACATAAACGATTTGCTTAAGCCCGGTACCTTTGGGTATGCAGACGACAGCACTGTTGCTGAGAGTTACATATCCAGTGCACGAGCTAGTGGGCCACAGATCCAGTCTCTCCGTGAGTCTATGGTTGAGCGCTTGAACTTATCCTTGGAGGCAGTCTCCGATTGGGGCGATGCTAATTTGGTCAAGTTCAATGCCGCAAAAACCCAGGCGTGTCTATTTTCCGCTAAAAGGAGCCAATTCAGCCCCGCTCCAACCTTCCGGGGTGTAACCGTGCCGATAACCGACCATCTTGACCTTCTTGGTGTAACGCTGTCATCAACACTCAACTTTGGGCCTTACATCGAAGCAAAGGCTCAACTGGCTGCAAAAAAGCTGGGAATCCTCGCAAAGGTCAGACAGTACTTCAAGCCGGAACAGCTGCTCAAACTTTATCAAGCGCAAGTTCGATCGTGTATGGAGTATTGCTCTCATCTTTGGGACGGATCTGCCCGATACCAGCTTGATGCACTTGAGGCAATTGAGAGGCGAGCCAGAAGGATAATTGGCGATGATACACTCGTCGATTCGAAGCTTCAAAGTCTTGAGCATCGACGCCGAGTTGCTAGCCTGTCGGTTTTCTACCGGTTGCATTTCGGGGAGTGTGCGTCGGAATTGCATAACCTGATTCCACCTAGCCCGTTCCATCATCGGACTACTAGACGTACGGCGATGCGCCACCGGTACATGGTGGACATCCCGCCTACACGCACAAAACGTTTTGGAAACACATTCATTGTGCGTGCAGCTAAGGAATGGAATTCCTTGCCGGAGTCTGTGTTTCCTGATAGCTACAACCCAGGAATCTTTAAGTCGAGAGTGAATAGGTTTCTTCTAGGTAAGCGCGTTCCATCTTCGACCGCATCGTCGCTTTCCATCAGGTGAGATAGCGGTCAAGCGCAAACCTATCATTAATAAAAAAAAAAAAAAAAAAAAAAAAATAGATTCATATCCAGGCAAACGGTGAAATTGCTCATGCCTTCATATGAGAAGAGGGGTTTTGACTGGCAGTAAGAAAGTTAAAACCTGCTGTTATTATAAATATCTCCTTTCTTTCAGTCCATCCAAAGGTTGTCTGTAAGAAATTGCCCTGTGCGATAAGACCTCCCATTGTACACTTAGTTTTAATAATGTTTGTCCTGTATTTTTGTTGATGTTGTGTACAATAAAGAATATAATTAATAAATAAATAATTATAAAGGTGTTTTACATATCTGACAAAAAAAAGTAAACAATTAACCCTTCAGATACCGTCAATTAGAGACACAATAGTAAGACAATAGATGCGCGGCCACCAGTAGTCGCTTGGGGATTCATGAATTAAGAAATACTTGCAAAACAAGCTGTAAAAACAAAAAATAAATACAATATATTACCTGGAACATTATTGGTGGGTCCCAGTGCCCGATCGGGCGAAGAGTCCTCCTCGTCAGACATATTAGCTCCGTTCACACCATCAACCATCGGTCACGCACTTAATGTCCGCACTTAGTGACAAATCACTTCATATTACACTTACACTAAGTCCTACGAGATTCATGTATAAAATCTACTTTTAAAAAACAGTTTAAGGCATGCAGCTTATTGTTTTGTCTGTCTCATAAGTGTGTTCCATTGTTATTTCTTCAGCATCTGTAAAAAGAGGTTTTGTGTTGGTTGTATTTGAGCTTGAATTTAAAAAAAAAAATTATAAGCTATGGTTGCTTTTGTTGTTGTTGTTTTAAATGGCAGGTCTATTTCTATTAGTTAATTATAATTCAATAAATCCCTATGTTATACTTATCATACTTTCAATTTACTTAATCTTTTTTACAATCTAATCTAAATGATTTATTGCTTGTTCTTTGTGAGAAATGCTTATAAAAGAAACAAGGCCTATAATTTTATAATCTGGAGATATATTGAAATAGATTTTATTGGAGCTTTTCACATCTTGTAACTCTGAAGGTCATCACACTATAAATAGTTGAGTTAAAATGATTTTTTCAAGAATTAGATTTTTTGTCTCTCAGACTATTGCTCCACATAAATGAACTGATATAGGTGTCAAATCTAATTAGTGTTATCATAAAAATGTTGTTTTTTAAGGGCTGGTATCTTTACACTGATAAGTGTCTGATAAGCTGACTACAACAATGTTCTATTTACAAATTCAGATTGTTTATTTTTTTTAATAAAAGTGAGTTGGGGAAACACCCTATTGAGTCTGAATAAATTATGAATCTTGAATAAATGTCTCAACTACGAAATTCAGTGAGGGTATTAATGAGAATGTCAAATAAAGAGTAGATACCATAGTATTTGTAAAAAAGTGACTCACATATCACCTATAATAATCCTGCATTTAAGTCAAAGCAGGAAAATAAACACTTGCAAATATAAATAGTTTTAACTTATTCAATGCTATAGCATCGTCGCCGCGATTGCAACTCCTACCCACTAACGATCTAGTCTAGGGTCACCAGGAAATAAAAAACGATTTTCACTATTGTCTAACAAATCAAAAGGCGACAACTGCTTTCTATTCATTGATTGCAAGGTTGCGGGTGTCATACAATACTAGAGCGCTTTCGCAATCCCTTACAAATGAACTTTTATGTACAATTTTATACCAAAAAAAGAATAATGATCACCATGACATATCGATACGATTTCCGCATCGCGACTATAAATAAACAATAACATATACTTGCGTGTAGCTAATATAACATCCCGTTGATGCATTTCTATTTTCAATATATTTTTATATCGCTCGGAACCGAACACAATACCACTGAGATCTTAACCTATATTTTTTCTATCGATTGTTATGCAAAAACACTCAGATGAGTCATCGTTTACACTTTTATACAACACCACGGCTGCAGGTTTATGATATTCACCTGGATATTCTGATAACTTTAATTGATTTTGGCTATGGCTACTAAATCATTTTGTTTAAAATATTTTTCGATCCTTTCGAAGCAGACATTTTACTCGGGACACTGGCAGTGTTGCTAGTAGAAAATAAGAAAGTATCAGTAGAAAAAATACAAAAATACAATGTATTGTAAAAGTTTGTGAAATGAACAGACAAAATATTTGTAATGTGTTTTGTAACATAATAATGTAAGAGAATTTTTCCCATTGTAAAAAAATAAATAAATGAAATTTGTAATTAATCGATTAATTAATTTTCAGAAATCGATCATTGAGATTTTACGGCACAGAATTATTGAGTTTTACTTCTACTTAAAAGTTATAAGAGTGTTTTCAGTTACTATCGTATTGTTATGTAATAATTCACATGTTAATAAGACTTATTTTTGCAAGTAATAACCTTTTTATCTCAACATTACAAATCAAGAAAAAATCTATTCAAAAATGTGCCACTGTTTGCTAAATACAGAAGTCGTCAGACTGGCAACGTCTCTACCGGATGTGGAGTCGGAAATACTTTGAAATATGTGAACAATTTTGTTGTTATTATTAAATATAATCATTTTTTCCGTTTTTCACTGGCATAAATTGTACACAAAAATATTTTTTTGAATTTATAATATTTTAACTATACAAAACCAGTTGTACTTTTGTCAAAATCCAATAAATTCCATTGAAAAAAGTCACTCCATTGATAGAGCGTCATTTGTACGTAATGGAGTCGATGTTCTTTTCGACGAGTTGTAATTGAAATAATTATATAATTTTCGACGAAATATCACATAAAACTGTTTGTTATTGTGTATTACTGGATTGCAGTGAATGGTTATAGATAATTTATGGATACCATAAGCATTAATAAGCTTTCAAACAACCTCGTTTTATCAATGGTATGTGTGACATCAAAATATTTTGGAAAGTTCATTGAATTTGTCATTAAAATCAGTTCTATGTGCACAATCTTACGTGAATTCCTTTAATTATGTCTTAAATTGTGATCCCTGTAAGTTAGTTGGTATGTACAATGTCGTAATCGTACAAAAATTCGAAGGCTTTGTCGCCCGCGTAATTGAGTAGCAAAACGGAAAGGTCATGCATTCATATTCACCTTTTTGTTTCCAGAACGATGATCGTCTTTATATAAAAGCAATTTTGGTGCGCGAACAACGCATATTATAGTTTTGGCAGCGAACCAGGACTAGTGTTCATGGTTTTGAGGGGGCACCTTTGTGGACCACAGTTAGATGAAGGTATGGCCTCAGATCAACCTGTGAAGAAGAAACAGCGGATTGACGCACCCGATATCGACGATGGTAGCGACAGATCCACGGAGGATGTTCTCACTGACATATTCGATTCAGAAACAACCCCTGCTGAGACATCTGAAGAGTTCCCATCCAGGAATGGTGAGTCTCCAGACAGTGGCACCGTCAGCGAGGATGCTGTGGACTGTTCCAGTCTTCTGAGGCTCCCTAGTGACACCAATGTGGAAATCATACCATCTTGTTCCAATTCAACACCACATTGGACCTCAGAAGATGATAAACTGCTTGCGGAGTTGAGAATACTACAGGATGCCCTAGTCGGTCAGTGTTTATGTAGATTTAATGACACAGCAGTTACTCAGCTCTTTGACAGACAACTTAATATTGTTTCCTGGCCCTTGACTTGTTCCCTTACTTATTTATCTACGATGCAGCTTATGTTCGATATATATTTAAAACAAAACAGTACAGGTACCATATGTTCAAAAATAATGCAAGCGTGTGACATATTTGTTAGAAATAGGCACGACTGGATAACTGAAGTAGTGGAATTGGCAGATCATAAGAGTAAATTCATAACATTTGTAGCCTGTAGGGTATTAGCAAGCTTTCTAATAGTCTCTAAGGATACTGTAGATGAGAACTGGCTGCAACAGATAGCTGAAAACATTTACCTATTTGATAGAATCAATAGGATCACAGTACAAAAGATAAACTTCAGTCTAGATATAATAAAGAGGATAGTTGAGTGGAAGGATGTAGAACAGCATCCTTTAGAAGACAGTAGTTACATTAATTCAGCCGGGAACATGCAGGTGCAGGAAGATAATCCATTTAGGAGTAGTGTTGGCTATGGTAATAGTAGTGGCGAGATGCCCTCTAGTTCCCACACACACAGTAACTTGCACAATGCTTTTTCAAATCTACAAACGCATGGTGCACCTTCCACATCTTCGGAACAGGAGGGACCAGCAACATTCCGATTAAATGAGCCAGTATTAAAGCTATCATCTAATGAACAAAGAGAGATGGAGCAATCTGAATCACCTGAGCCACCTCAGTCAAGGATAGAGAGGGTGAACGAACATGGTTGTGTCACCATCATACTCACCGACTCAGAATCTTTTGACACATCGCACATTAAATGCCTAACTATAAAAACGCTGGAGCATCACTGGCCTGTGCTAGTAAAAAATATGAAGCTTCTTCTTCTAAGGTACCTGAATTTAGCAAATGCTGAAAATTGTATACTAACATTTTTCTCGTTATGGGAGAATATTATAAGTGTAAAAGCGAATCTCTCAGTAATAGACACTAAACCATTCTATGCGGACCTGCAGGGTTTTGTAGACTTGTTAAGAAATACAGTGTTGCCAAGTCTAATATATACTCATTTATTAAGTTTGTTTAATGAAGTTCTGTGTTATGGGTCAACATTGGCGCTACAAGATATTTTGCCTGAAGAGATATGCTGTCTGGCACACTCTATCGTGAGGTTTGTGAAAGACTTTAGATTACTAAGTGATGTAAGAGTGCAGACAAGTAGAAGTGGGTTTGGGTTCTTAGGCCATGAGTGCACAATCCTAAGAGACTATGCCTTAGGGCCTGAAGTAGCGCCTTTATCGTCATCCATTCAACTCGTAGATCAGAGTTATGGAGATGACGAAAACGACGAATCACAGTCCAGATCGGAAGTTGACAAAACAATGCTGCAGAGAATGTCATTACTTGTTCTGAAATCTGTCGCCGTCACAGTAAAAGAAATGCGATGCGATTCCTCTGACAGCTCAATAGACTCCTCCGATTATAATGCAATACAAGATATGCAAATTGTAGAACGGTCTATTCGCGATGTCCTCAAAAAACTAGATGTTTTCATTAGAAATAGTCTAGAGTTCCATCCTGAGACACCTTTTACAAAAATGCTGATACATTTGTTCAGTGAACAAGATGACTACTTGATTGAATCCATGGTGTGCACCCTTGATATTACTGTAGGGATTGTGTACAGAAACTCTATGTACCCTGATTTAATACCAATGTTGAACCCCATATCTTCATTCATAGAATTCTTGAAGGTTGTATCACATGATAGTGATGTATTACTCGACTATCTCGTGAGCAATGAGACTTGTTTCTTGCTATATTTGCTCAGGTTTCTGAAATATGTGAGAAGAAACTGGCCAAAGTTTTTGGAGACTTGTCAGCAAATGGATTCTGGGGGAAGCAGAGGTCTGGATGATACGATGAGGGTTCTAATAAGGTTAAGGTTGCAAATCAGCAGACTGGTTTCAAAATCCCTGTTCCCATACAATATAAGTCCTGTGCTAAGATTGTTGGAGGTCTGTGAAAGTCTGTATGAGGGTAATGAGTTTAGTTGAATATCCAACATTTATCTTAATCGGAGATTTATAAAAATACAAGCTAAAAATATACCTAGACTTGAGGAAATATGCTGGAAAATATTGCTGCTATCAACAACATTATGTTAACTGATAAGTACTTGATTTAAAGTTTGTAAACAATTTACGAGAATTTATCATTCAACAAATAATATCTGAAGGGTTTTCAGGCTTATGCCCAGTTCTGGAAAAGAAATTGTCAAACAATTTATGTGACAACTTGACGAAACGCATGTTTGCTGTGATTGGTTGAATTAATTTAACCCTTTAACCTCTTGAAACAGATTGACCCGACTAGTGTTTTCGAGTCCTATTCGCCAGGGTCTTGTGTTTGCAACTGAGTACTGGATCTCGTTTAGCTCTTCAATCCCCATAGGTGAGAGAAGAGCTGACGAGATGGTGTATTTGGCCGTGGATGTGTGACCCTGGCAGATTAAACATGAGTGTTGGATAAATTGGACGTAGGCAGTTAAAAATTTAAAACTGCCTATTTCATCACTTAATTTGCGTTTCGTTTGTGACGAGTCGATAATTTCTTTCCAGATTTTGTGTTCTTCAGTGTTAATATATTAATTTAAAGACCTAGAAAGGTCCAGCAAACAACTCTTACGTTGAAATAAACTATCTTATCTACAAAGACTGCCAACTCATTTAACATTCCAAACTTTGCTTAGTTTCGCTTAGTAATTAGCTCTATTTAATTTATATTAATTTTTAGTGTTGTAACATTTGTAATATGATGTGTAATTTTAGTTTTTAATTGTAATTATGTGTTACTCAGTCTTCCTTTTAGAGTATGTTCCTTTACTGCAATATGTGTTAAATATTTGAGTAGTGTGCTTTTTTTAATGGCACAAAATTATTATTACAGGTTCTTGGTTTAACTTCATTATAATGGAGTGGTTTCACCAACTTTTTTTTTTTGGACATTTTGTCAAATCAGTTTCTGATAAAACAATATTCTAATAAATGCCCAATAATGTGCCTTACCGTTATGTGAAAAATAGGGTGCTCATTAATAATATTTTAATGTAGAATTAAAAATGTTTTCAAGAATATATTTATATATTATATACTTTTAGTGCAACCATTTTGCATAATAGTTTTAAACAGTAGCTTAGACGGTTTTAGCAATAATTTATTTTAGTTGTTAGTTATTTGGTTGTATTATATATTTTAGTTTCGATATTGCATATAAAATGCGGGTCTATAAATTTTTGTTTTTAACTAAATTATATTCCATGCCACAATGATGTACATAAATGCCATCAATTACCATTTTATAAGTAAATGTAATCAGTATTAATACAATATCCTAATTTATATCGACATTATAATATAATAAAAATCATTGTTGTTTGGTAAACTTATTTATGATGGTATGAAGGAAAAAAATTAACAAGACATTAAAAACCGTATCAGTTGACTTCGAAATTAGGTACTACAAAACTTATAATGTTGTGTGTATCATCATTATCATCTTCTTTCTGCCCTTGTCCTGTATCGTTTACGGCCCGGTGCAACACGTTTTTCTTCTATTCTGTCCTGTCACCCGTCACGCTATCACTCTCTTTTTTTTCTATCACTCCTCACACAATCTATCGAACTTTTCTTGTATCAAAAAGTAAAAAAAAATACTGGAATCCTAAATACTTTTTTTATTAAATTTTTGTATATTTTTTTAACATAATTACGAATTATTTATAAATTTTAAACGGTTTAGCTAAAATATTCCGCTGCTCAGGCATTGTTCTTGCCATATTCTAATAAGTTTATCAAGCAATAAACCATACTTTGACTACGGGATCTTATATTATGTTTTATAATAGCTTTAAGTGATAGAACAACAACAGACTGTTATGTAGGTATAAATGTGTCCATATTGTTACTTCCATGTAGATAATAAGATGTTATTTTAGTATTTTTTTTCATCAGTTACTTGATATGATTTTTGAATCTCAAAATTGTGGACCTCTTAAATCTGCAGACCAGTTTAAAGTCTTTCAATAATGTTTTTATTATTATATAAATATCCTGAAATTAATGAAGTAATAATAATTCATCAGATCGAAATTAAGTTTTGGTATTTAAAAACTATTATAATTTTTTATAAAAATATTGTTTACACTTATCTTGCCAATAATACTACCGGAAAACATACTTTTTATTTTTATTTAAAATTAGGATTCTGTGTAATGTTTAAAAAAGCTTAAGAAAAGCAAGCATGCATTATTTGTTTCAATACATTTTCAGACGATTGCTTAGAGGCTGATCAAAAAGAAATATATAAAAGCAAAAATACAATTAGTTAACAATCTCCTGTATTACAAACATTTCATTTTATTTCACATGTTTTGGCTTTTATTTGTATCCTGAATTATATAAATCTTAGGTTTATGAAGGGGAAATTCAAAATTTTGTATTTATAAGCAGTAATTTAAGTACTTGTTATTGTTAAGTAACAATAATTTAATTTAAATAACGACATTAAAATGAAATATTTTTGTACATGATGACAACATCTTGGTTTTATTTTTTACGTAGTTTAAACGAACACCAACGCAAACGAAAATATTATTTAAAAGCTATATCTAGTTCCTCAATTAATTTAACTTCATTGTTAGCAATAAACATATAAATGACATGTTCCTGTCTAACCATAAAGGCCTTTTATTTGAAAACGTCCATCAAGACAATTTGCTCGAAACACTCAGATAATTATGGCTAAATAAATGTGGTTTTTTATTAAACTGAAGGAAATATCTTCCTTGTTAATCGAATATGGGTTGCTTTATTTGTGCTAATTATTTATTGAAGGGAAGGATCCCTCAAGGCGCTGACTTTGGTCCGCATCTAATTACTTTTGAATAAGAAGTCAATTACTATTTTATGTCTATCGTATTACGCGTGACGCGTGTTACGCTCACTTCACATTTGTTTTCTTAGAGAAAATTTTACAAGTGCACCCACTTTTCGCCAATGAGTTATCAAACGGGCATAATATAAATATAGACTCCAAGATGCTATTGACATAATTATAAGTACCTACCTACTTTTCATCATCATCATCATTTCAGCCGATACACGTCCACTGCTGGACATAGGCCTCCCCCAAGCGTCGCCACAACGTACGCTCCTGCGCGTCTCGCATCCATCGGCTTCCCGCAACCTTCACCAGGTCATCAGACCACCTTGTTGGAGGCCTTCCAACGTTGCGTCTTCCGGTACGCGGTCGCCACTCCAGAACCTTTCGGCCCCAACGGCTATCTGTTCTGCGAGCAATGTGCCCTGCCCATTGCCACTTAAGTTTGGCAATTCTTTGCGCTATGTCGGCAACCTTAGTTCTCCTGCGGATGTCTTCATTTTTGATTCGATCACGCAAGGTAACCCCGAGCATAGCCCTTTCCATTGCCCTTTGGGTGACTTTAAGCCTTCTGATGAGGCCCATTGTGAGCGACCACGTTTCGGAGCCATATGTCATCACTGGCAACACACACTGATCATACACTTTCGTCTTGAGACACTGTGGTATATTGGACGAGAAGACACCGCGTAGCTTCCCGAACGCCGCCCAGCCGAGTTGGATTCGACGGTTGACCTCTTTCTCGAAGTTCGACCTACCTAACTGGACTGTCTGTCCGAGGTAGACGTAATCTTCCACAACTTCGAGTGTAGAGTCTCCGATCTTGATAGGAGTAGGCGCTACATGGTTGTTAATCATGATTTTGGTTTTATCCATGTTCATTTTAAGACCCACTCTTTCGGAAGCTCTACTGAGGTCATTGAGCATTGTGCTGAGCTCCTCCATAGTCTCAGCCATGACTACTATGTCGTCAGCAAACCGAAGGTGAGTGATGTACTCGCCATTGACATTAATGCCTAGTCCACTCCAGTCCAGAACCTTGAAGACATCTTCCATTGCGGCGGTGAACAGTTTCGGAGAAATAACGTCTCCCTGCCTCACACCCCGCTGCAAAAGGATAGGTTTCGATATCTGGTCCTGTAGTCGGACTGACATAGTGGCGTTTTCGTACAAACACTTCAGCACCTCGATGTACCGATAGTCAATTTGGCACCGTTGGAGAGACTGCAGCACCGCCCAAGTCTCAATCGAATCAAAGGCTTTCTCGTAGTCCACAAACGCTAGGCAAAGAGGCAGGTTATACTCCTCGGTCTTCTGTATAACCTGCCGCAGCGTATGAATGTGGTCTACGGTGCTGAAACCTTTTCGGAATCCGGCTTGTTCGGGAGGCTGGAAGTCGTCAAACCTGCGCGCGAGACGGTTCGTGATGACCCTTGAAAACAGCTTGTAGACATGGCTCAGAAGTGAGATGGGCCTGTAATTCTTAAGCAGGGTATTGTCACCCTTCTTGAAGAAAAGTACCACCACACCTCTGCTCCATGCCTGCGGCGTTTTTCCCTCGAGTAAGACGGAATTGAATAACTTCTGAAGGGCCTTTAGGACCGGTTTTCCACCCGCCTTCAGGAGCTCAGCCGTAATTCCGTCCTCACCCGACGCCTTGTTGTTCTTCAACTGCTTCAGAGCCATCCTTATCTCGTACAGGCTGACGTCCGGGATATCTTCAGTGTAGTGTCGAGTCAATCTAGCTCTTGGGTCGTTTGCTAGATTTGTATCGGGTTTGGAGACTGACGTGTATAACTGTCCATAAAAAGCCTCGATCTCTCCCAGAAGCTCCGATTTGGCGGATATAACTCTGCCATCATCGGTCTTCAGTTTCGTGAGCTGGCTCTGCCCAATAGACAGATCCCGTGCAAATACTTTGGAGCCCTTATTCCGCTCAATCGCGTCTTTAATCCTCTCGGTATTAAATCTGCGAAGGTCGCGTTTCAGAGACTTCGAGATCCGTTTATTGAGCCGCCGGTACGTGCACACGTCATCTGAAGACTGCAAAGTTATTTCACGCCTCTTCTTCATGAGCTCGAGAGTTTGATCTGTAAGCCTTTTGGTCTTACTTGTACGAGTCTTAAAGAACTGCGACCCGACTGTATGGACAGCTTCCACGAACCCATCATTATATTTTTTTTTTTTATACCTACTTTTGCCGCTTTGGAAAAATAAAACAATATTTAAAAAATAATAATTGAGGCAATTTTAATCTATCGTATCTGCTAAATTTACTGTCCAGTAAGGGACTGCGCCACTTACTAATAAACCTAGCGTACACATCATCAATATCTCAAACGAAATACCAAAACTGAAGATAGACCTTACCTGAGCTTACTCAACGACCGGTCCTGCACTTCTCGTTTCCAGTGGACTATTGCTGTTCTCACCAGCCAAGTCCACCTTGTGGTGGGCCGATCATCACGTCAGGCTGCTGTTTAATAGGGAATGAGATATATATATTTTTTTAATTAAAATTCTCTTGCGTGTAACTTTTCAATGTTCTCACCAATTTTTTAGTAACATCCTGAAAATAAGCTTTAATTAATATTTATTTTCGACTAGCTTTTACCACGTAAAAATACAACCTGCCACATCGATCGAAAGGATTTCACTACTTTATTTTACTTTCGCTTAGAAGGCCAACACCCGAATTACATTTTTAGTCATTATAATTTACCCTTGTTCGATAAATATGCTAAAAGAATTTTTAAATTAGAACCATTAGTTCCTGGGATTAGCTTTATAATATTCGTACAGATGGCAGTCAACTTCCTAATGAAGTACAGTGCCGGATTAACACGTAGCAAGAGTAGCAAATGCTATGGGGCCCGCATGGTCGTACAAAAACAAGTCAAGATACCTGTACCGTATGAATTAGGGTTAACCACTTCCAGATTTTACATCAAGACAATATAGCATTTAAGATTCGTGGGTGCCCTTTTGGTAGAATTTGCTACAGGGCCCGCACTTGCTTGATCCGGCACTAATGAAGTATATTGCTCTCGTTAACGAATGGGAAGGTTGCGGAAATAAAACCAAGGAATTACGTATCACCAATTGTATTGCTAATCATAATTTACAACATATAACATACATTAGCATTGTACACATAGTCTAACGTTCGTACAATCACACTTACTCATATATTGCTTTATTTTTGGACGCAGATCCCATTCAAAAGGGGGCTTAGGTAGATTCGTTCGATATAAGATAGGTGTAGAAAATGAAACTTAAACATAGATGCCAATAAGCAGGAACGGTTTTGGGTTGTAAATATATAGGTAGGTATAATAAATATACATTATTTGGCAAATCAATATAATTGGCAGGATAGTTTTTGTTAAATTCAGTGATCGGATGGGATATTTTGGCTGTGGAACATATATTGACAAAAAAACAACATCCTTGTACAGACTAATGGGGTGATCAGACCGTTACAAACCAACGTGATCTTGGTTTATGTGTTTGGTTTGTGTTGCGGCTACATGGAAGTAAACCACTAGTCAACCCGTTCATTGGTTTGTAAAACGCACTCGGCCAAGGGCGTTGAAGACAACTGCTGTCTACACGGATTGAAACTAGCAAGGTCACCTTGGTTGGGACGTTGGTTTGCAAGGGTCTGGTTACTCCTTAACATCGTTGAAAAATGTTTTACAGGATATAGACGGCGCTGTTGGATTTTTAACTGCCAGCGCGGAGCTAAGAATTTATTTAAAAGTGCATTACGTGGTCCATATGATGTTTAAATTTTCCACGATCAATATGTGGGTAGTAACGACAATAAATGACATAATATTTAAAAACGTAGTGTCTATCTGTGCGTGTCTTGGGGCGTTTGCGCAGTGTATTATTTTAGGCGTTTAGAGAGGCATTCCAGAATGGTCTGGCACCCACCCCACAAAGTTGGGAAAGCAATTTAAAATTATAAACTTCACTCAAAGATCAACCATGTTAAACCCTAGATACGCCAATAAATTCAACCTACATATTCTCAAACATAGTTTGAGAATAGAGACATTGCATTCATGTCAAGTCTATAGCACGCATTTCTACTTTTACTTAGTCTAGTTTATGGTTTTTCAAACGGAAATTATATTGTCAAACGCTTGCTTGAAGGAATTTAAATCAGCAAATCACATTCTAAAGACATCCTTACATTCTAAAAATCAATCGTTATTTTCAATAGCTATACATATCTATTTTTATCACATGTATAGGATCGTTTACTTTAAGGGGTGGCCAGACGGTTGCAAACTAGGGCTCCAACCAAGGTGACCTTGGTTTTTGTGTAGCGGCTACATGGATGTAAACCACGCGCTAACACGTTCCGTGGTTGGAAAAACGCGCCTCCCAACCAAGGGCGTTGAAGGTCCTAGATTACAACTGCTGTCTACTCGGATTGAAACTAGCAGTCACCTTGGTTGGGACATTAGTTTGCAACCTTTAAAATAGTACGCACTTCCACTTACATTTCTATTCATAATCTCCAAAGTATTTCTAGTAAGTAAGCAATGGAAAGGCCGCGTCGCGGAAATGTAATGGATGCGAGACGCACAGGACCGTTCTCTCTGGCGATACCTGGAGGAGGCCTACGTCCAACAGTGGACGCCTTTCGGATGAAATGATGATGATAAATGGACGGGCGTGCCATTTTAAATTTAACAATCTCTAATATGTTTGCTATCTATACGATGGTAGTTTTTTACAATTTAAAAAAAGGTTTACTACAATCTCATAATTTTTTGTATAATCCTACGCTAAGCACACGTTTTTCTTACAAACACTTATTCGTTAAAGTTTCTCATAAGTTCATCGTGTCTGTACAGTCGACTAGAAAAGTGATAACTCCATATTTGAATTCAAATAACTATCGTTAAAATATTTATGGAGGTAATTGATCTAATTAGTAATATTTCGTTGTTCAGACACTGGAAATATAAAACAACATTCGAAGACAAACTTTTGTTGTCGACTGTACATTGAAGAAACATGAGAATACTGTTTTGGGGTTTTCTAATTACTTAAACATTCTATCAATGTTGACTCAGCAAGTATCTACTGTTGCTGGCTAAAGAAAAAGGGCTCATCTACCGTTTTAGTAAAATTGAGTTATTCTTTTTTATCTATTTAGGGAACAAGTTATGTTTGTTACAAGTTTTTATGCTCAAGTAAAAATTATATATTTCATTATTTATTTTGGGTTTAAATTTAAATTGATACGAATATTCCCACGTTTTTTCTTTTTTTAACAGCCGTTTAGAGGTACGCAATAAATTGTAATTTGATATCACAAGTAAGAATTAACGTAAGGGACATTTTTACGTTTTGCGTCAAATATAATCATATGGAAGATTTTTTACATTTCAGGTCCCTTACGTTAATTCATACTTCTGGCAACGGTATATGAAGACAAATATCAACATTCTTATGATTATATTGCTGTATTTGTGGACAACTGAACGAATAAGAATATCATTAATATTCTAAATACACATCGCACCTCCGCTCAAATAGTGTCACAACTCAAAAATCAAATTATGGAAAAATGGAAAATGGGTCTTCTGTGGGTAAATAATTGAACTTCAATACACACACTACACGACCTGAGCATAAAGTATGATGAATTCTAAAATTAAAAGCAAATTAAGCAAAAATCATTTTTTGGGTTGTAACACTATTTGTGCGGAGGTGTGACATTAGGTACCTGACAGGTTTACCTGCACAGTTATATCTGTCAGGTAAGCTTGTGTGGAAACCTGCACAGTTGTGCAACATACACGCTCCGGTTTACCTGTACAACTCCATTGTACAGGCAAACCTGTCATGTATACCCAAGCGTGTATGGCTACCGATATGATACAGATCAATAATAAAATACAGTTTGAAACTTTAAAAAGCTCTCCCGTAAACCACTTTGACAAGTCGATTTGTGCTTAGGGGATGTTGTGTTCTATACATCAGTTTTTTTTTCTTTTTGTGCTTTGAGTAGATATGCCCTTTTTTCTATAGTGCAGAGTAGAGTACGCTGTCACTGCTCATACTATATTAGTCCTAACATCTTCATTTTACAGACGAGTCTCCAAACTTGGCGAGCTTATTCTCTAAGGAACAGGTACATTGGATTAACAATCCAATGTTTAGGTCCATTGGATTGTTAATCCTATGTACGTATTTGGATTTCGTTCCTGCGGCCACTGCTGCCCTCAAGGCTGTTTTGTTAGAGGATAGTAGTGCTGGAGTTCTTCGGTTCTGGTTGTTTATTTCACAACACAAAGGTTTCGAAGTCATGCTTACCTAATTCGCGGTATTTGAGTATTGTCAAGTAAAAATTTAAATTTCATCAAAGAATAGATAAGAAATGGAGTGTTATGTAGTGTGCATGAAAACGCTGCTAGTTAGATGATTACATTCCATTATTTGTATCGACTGTGATTTTAGATGATAGAAGTTTTTGTATCTTATGGTTGAAAAATTACTGGCCATTCATTAACTTTCATCTATTCTACGCGCTTAGCTACAAAATTCAGAATTTCACCTGGTTTCTCAACTAGAAAACTTTATATTCCCATTGCAAAGACCGGGTATACAAGTGTACCTATAACTTGGAATTTTATTCATTCCATTCATTGACCACTCCGTGACGAAATTAAATAGACAAAAAAACATTCTCAATTTTGTCATAGCATTTATTTTTTTATTTACATTTAATTGGCCAGCGCTTAATAAGTCAGGATGATGTGTACGATCAGCACGAGTCTGAAGTCAATTTGGATAATGCCTTCACAATAAAACATTATTTAGTACATTCTTATTTGTGCTACTAAACTGAAATGTTTGAATTGACCTTCTAGGAGAATAGAACAACGGAGTTTTGTAACTTTGGTTGACAAGCAACTCTTTTGCTGACCGTACCACCCAAAATGGCTCAACTACACATAAATTACATATACAGTCCCTTTTTAATGTCATCGTTTCATAGTCAAGCTCACATAACTAAGACATAATATTTTACATTGAAACATATACGTTAGACATAATGTGGTTTCTAAAATAAACAATCTCATTCTGACAGATTAAAACAAACGTTACTTCACTTAGACATCGATAGTTGCGGTATTCGTTGATGGTTCTGGGAAATAATCAGTTTTTAAGCTTGATTTGATGTTCTACGTATTTTATATTGGCAAATATAAAATGGAATCTAGCCTACGCTCAATATAAGTATAGAGGCCTAGAAAACTAAGTGCAGCTTATAGATATTTTAGCCACAAAATGACTCGCGTTCTAAAAATAAAAATCAGCCATCAGAGTCGTTCAACATTTACGAATACCGCAACACAACACTCATAAAAACACTTTACATTTGAAAACTTACCATTCATAATTCTAAATTGGTAAACAACTTGACTGGGTCGCGATATTTATCATCCGTAAAAAATAAATTCAAAAACAATCTTGGTATTTATTTAAAAAAAATACCAAATAAAAAAAAAAACTTATCAATATAAATATTACACAAAATATTCGATTGCCGTGTGTAAATGACAAAAATAAAACATTACCACACGGAATAAAAGAAAAAAAAAAGCAATTAATAGGAACTTGTACACAATGACCCATGTTGGCGAATAATCATGGAAATAACGGATAGAAGCTTTTGATACTCTGACAAAAACAGAGCTGTAGAAGAAATGGGGCGGTATAACAAACATGCAAAAAAAAAACTAAGACAACAACACCTAAAGAATATGTAAGTTTGAACCTATCCTAGCACTCCATTTCTTACTACTCTGTGAAATGTAACAATAAAAGTTTCACATATCATTGTGCACAAGAGTATTAACCCTATAACAACCTACGTCGGATATATCCGACGGACACTTCGCGTTAGTAGGCTAGTTGCTGTAAAAAATATAATTAGTCCGTCTTTTAGATTATTCAAAAATAAGGGACACGTATTTTTCTATTTGTAAATTAAACCAAAAATGACCAAGATATAGCCCATTAAATTTACATGTAACGTCACGCCGTGCTGCATTTTTTCGCACGGGGTGACGTCACAAACTTTAATGGGCTATATCTTTGTTACTTTTTGTTTAATCGAAAAAAGAAAAAATACGTGTCCAGTATTTTTTTTATAATTTAAAATACGGACTAAATAAAATGTAGTTATTTTGACCCTGGAAAGTATTCCACCAGGGTCACGCATCCAAGACCAAATACTCATATCTCGTGAGCTCTTTTGTCATCTATGGAGATTGAAGAGCTAAACTAAACTAGATGGAGTACCCAGTCGCAAATACACGACCATGACGAACAGGACGCGACAACACTCGTCGAACTAATCCGACGCGAATGGATAAAGGGTTAAAATTAACACCTAAACATTAAAACATCGAGAACGGACAACAAACATCGCGCCACAAAAAATAAATCTTAAAACAAAAAACAAACTTACATACATACTCAGGTATCATAGTCTTCATCAATCTGTAGGTTACCAGAATTCAAACTGTCTATATCAACTGGATGTGCCAATACGGGCTTTATTTCAATCTTTTTCACTTCTGGCCTACTCGTTTTCGAGTTCTGCCGATGAATTTGCCGTAACGAATTCTCCTTTTTAGGTGCGCTCACGTTAATAGCTGCTGTATCCAACAACTTTATTTCTGGGTTTGCTAAATTTTTTGTAAAGTCTATATTTAATATAGGTGTTATTGGTGTGACCGGCGTCCTAGGAGCTACGATTGGTTTCTCTACAATGACCGGTTTAGGCACCATTTCGATTTTTAAAGGTTCAGGCGTGTAGCTCGTCGAAGGTTGTGGACAGGCGTACGTAGGGTTGATTTTAATGACACTTCTGTGTTGCACTTCCTCTGTAAGTAACGTTTCTTGGTAAAAGTTCGCGGTAATCACCGGTTTCTCTTCTGTGGACTTCTTTGATAGGTCTATGGCAGTGTCTAGTGAGGTTGAGGTGACAGTTTCTGTTCTTGCAAGCTTGAGGGGCAGCTCGATCTCGGTGGAGAGGGCCCTTTTGATCGGGTCCCTGGGAGGTTGTAAAGGTACTTTTACGTCGCAGCTGCTCGAACTGTTCGAATCTTCTCTTGCTATCCTTCGGGGTGGGACTGTCATGTCCGTAAATCTGGAAACAAAAATTATATCTAAAATTAGGAAAATGCATTATGCTAGAACTACATTAGACGGACGCACACGTGTAACACGCCTGATTTGTACGTAGAACGACGTCGTGTGGCGTGGATCTAATGTAGCTCTACAAGTCTAGTATCCAATAAAAAATGTATGGAGACCGACGCGTTTAGATTGGTGTGTGTGGCACACGTGTGCGCAGTGTCTACCTTTACTGTACCTAAATGACGTACCCTAGTCGAATCTAGGGTTAGAAAATCATGGTACAAATGAACTTTATAATCTACTAGTTAAGGTGCTATTTTCCATGACCAACTATAGTCATTAAACACAAGAAGGGCCTCTACTCTTTTGTTCTAAGCAATTAAACGGCTTTCTATTTCCACACATGTAGAGAAAAAAGCGCTAGCAATCTAAATACAATGTTTCTGAATAGCTGTGAAGAAACGGTATTGAAAGAACTATTGCTGTTAGGAAAGTTCCATAAAATTATATTTATGTCGAGATGAGAATGTTAAGATGGATGTGTGGTGTGACGAGAATGGATAAAGTGAGAAATGAGTATATTAGGGGAAGTTTGAAAATGGCGCCAGTGACTGAAAAGTTGAAAGAGAATCGTTTGTCTTGGTATGGACATGCGAAAAGGAGAGGTGAAACGCATATTGCTAAAAAAAATTACGAGTTTACATGTGGATGGAAGGGGAGAGGGAGGCCAAAGAAAAGATGGACGGATTGTGTGAAAAATGATATGAAAGAAAAAGGAGTTGATGATAGCGTGACGAGTGACAGGACAGAATGGAAGAAAAAAACGTGTTACGCCGACCCCAAATAAAACGAGATAAGGGCAAGAAGAAGAAGATGTCGGTTAGCCAGTGAGAAATGTAAGACAATAAATTGGGTAGAAGACTTCTTTAAAAAAATATCTATTTTATTATGTAACTTTGTTACAAAGTAGCACAAAGTTGGTGCCCTGAAACAGTGCGTCAGGGCCGTGGTAGACCGCGAAGGAGATGGCGCGACAAATTAGAAAGATTCCACCAAAATTGGCAAGAAGAAGCCCGGGCGCGCGAAAGATGGAAGGACTGGAGGGAGGCCTTTGCCCAAGAGTGGGACAGAACAGGCTAACAAAAAAAAAATGTAATTTTGTCCAAAACTATTAATGTCGTGAATAAGAATGCAAGTGACTTTTTTACACAGGTTCACCTCATTATTATATTGTTAAAATTGTTTTGTAGGCGATCCTTTTCAGCCAAATTATGCGTTTTAATAATAAAGATACAGTTCAAAATGCTTTGTAACTGTAATTGGTAGCTGCTATCCTGCTGCGCCGTGCCGTTTCGGCGTGTTTGAGCTTAATTCACAAAGTGTAGGTAGGTCAAACGTTAAGCAGTTAGAACCTTGTCAGCGTACAATAAACCAACAAAAAACAAAAATATGAAAAAAATGCCAAGTTTTTTGTTACGGCTTCGCTTTTTTGTGTTAAATCACATTTTATGCTAAAAACCACAAAAGCTTTTGATGGCTTATGTATGCCTAGAGGTATCGAAATAAATAGTAATATAAATAGATTAGTTTCAACATGTTTTTTCTACACTGTGTGTAGATCTATGTCTGTACGCGAAATAAAATATTTTTGCATTACTCATACTCTGAAAGTAGGTCTGAAGTTGCCTGAGGAGCGGGCTGAAAAGTATCACACTTTTCATCCCTAGGGAGTTTTACTTTCAACTAACAGCTGTCAAATTATTTAAAAAAAAACTAGTTCTATCTTCTTGTATTCGTAATGAAAAGCACAGTGCTTACCTCGGGGTTAAAGTTACTTATTTAGTCCCTCGAATTAGCGACCTGGCTACGCTCGGCCGCCAACTCCTTCTCGGGACGCACCCCTAGTGTAACAATGTACTATTCTTTTTTCTACCTTTCATTACTTGGTAAGTAAATTATTAAGTTTTGAATCAAAATATGGTAAGTAGTAAATAAATATTACAAACTAAAAACTAAGTCATTATGTGTAAGCAAAATATGCTTTTTTAATAAAATTTTTTACTTATAGTGCTGCAGCAGGGGTATTTATTTTCCACCGTAGATGCGGGTTTGCGGACGGTGAGCCATGGTTAGCTCGTTGTCCGACCGTCCGGTAACTGTCCGGATCGAGCCCAAGACGTCGACGACGGCGTGCACAGTTTCCGCGCGCCTCAAGGAGTTGTCAGCAATAGCGGGGGCCCAGCTGGTTTGGGTTTTTAGTCAGTAAGCTCCACTCAAGAGCGGGGGTTGTCATTGGATGATTTTCCCCACCATAAAACAGGGGTATTTATTTTATATGTCCACTGAAAGTTCGTTTATAATTTTTGTTGTTTAATTGTATGTTCTCATACCATAATTATGGTATGAGAACATTTAGTCAAGGTAAAAGTTCTTAATTTCGGATGATTTGTGTTCTTAATTAGATTATTTATATTGTTAAATAAATAAATTGTTATATTCATCTTCTAGTATTGAAATTCGACCATGTTTTGAACTGTCAATATGTTGCAATAATGGTATAGTTCTGAGTATCATTTTGGTGTTTTGTTTTAATTTTAAGTAATTTAAGTGGTACTTATCCTTTTTTTGCTATATAAAATCAATAATTACGTTGTAACCAATATTCAGTTTTTTAAGTCACATACTTACGTATCGAGTCGAGTGCGTGAGTCAGTGATAAAAATATTGGTATTCAAGTATCATTGTCTCAGAAGTAGTTTTAGGATTATAATATGTTATTATTAGTACAAAATTGAAAGCGAGGAAATCGAATAGATTGTAAGGCTATGAGAGGAGCCTACTGGGGCCAGGGTTATCCGAAAGTAAACTCGAGCCCAGGCATGAAGAGGCTAGAAGGAACGGGGTGGGTTTTTAGTAAGAGTCTGACACTATCTCCCGCTCCACTCAAGAGCGGGGCTTGTCATTAGATGATTTTGGCTACCGTAAAAAATAAAAAAGCTATGAGAGGACAAAAGTGGCTCGATACGTCTAATAGAACCCTCTGCCGCCGCGTGCAGCCTTTTGCTTTCCAAACTTGGCTGATACACTGCCATGTGTCTAGATATAAAAGTAGATTTTACCTAGAAGAGTTCGGCGAACTTTCAGCGCTCATCATTTCTTTCTCTTCAGCCGCCGATACATCTGGGATATTCTTCACCTGAAAATAAATAAAACAAAAATTTTACTACATTATTTTCAAAGGCCACTGAGACATCAGTGACTGTCGACTTGTGGACCACGAGGTAAAATATGTTCAACAAATGCTCTAAAAATTTTCAACTGAAAAGTGGACCGATGACCTCATGAGGGTCGCGGGAATCCGATAGACGCGAGGCTCACAGGATCGGTCGTTATGGCGACATTCGGGGGAGCCCTATGTCCAACCGTGGACATCTTTCAGAAAGAAATGTTAGTAAATAGGAAAATTGGGGTTGTTTCTTTTTTACCGGGCTGCCTGACTGTTCGAAAGAGTACTACAGCCCTGGAACATAAAGAACAATCCAAAGGCGCACAGGGGTTTAAGTCAGTAAAAGACTGACACTCCCTCTCATTTTCACCGACGCATAGGTGTAACACGCCTGTTTTGTACGTAGAACGACGTCGCGTGGCGTGGATCTAGTGTAACTCTACAAGTCTTGTTTCCATTTAATCAATGTATGGAGACGGAGACCGACGCGCCCAGATGTGTGTGGCACACGAGCGCAGTTCTACCTTTATAATTTTACATTTTTGTATGTTTCTTTGTTTTAACTTTTTCAAAGATTTGTTTACGTGTAGAACAGTTAAAAAAGTTACGCGTTTTCAATTTCTTTGTTTGTTGTTTAATTAAAAAAGAAAAAAACTGGTCTTTGTTAAAATGTACATTTGTTTACGTATATTTGCGAGAGTGTAACAATAGGAACTTGAAACAAGAAAAAACGGTGTTTTCAAAACAATTGAGCTTTTGCTCTGTAAGGTCTCTCTCCGTTAACGTAAACAAGAGAATCTTGCAAAACATTCTGCGTAGCTCTTCTTTCTTTTAAATAACACGGCCTGTACTTTCCTTGAATGTCGCAACAGGCCAAAACAATTGAATTGCTGGGCCAACGTATAGCCATACCTCTAACTGGCCTGTTGGTCTAGTAGTAAGTGGCCCTGACTGCTATGCTGGAGGTTGTGGGGTCGATTCCCACCCAGGAAAAATGTCTGTGTGATGAGCATGATCATTTGTTCTGTATGGTGTAATTTATCTATATTTGTATGTATTTAGAAATATATAAGTATGTTTATCAGTTGTACTCATAATACAAGCTCTGCTTAGCTTGGGACTAGACGGCGCTGTGTGACAGTTGTGGAATGTTATATTATGATACACGCTAGGGTATACCTGACAGGTTTGCCTGTACAGATATTCCTGTCAGGTAAGCTTGTATGGAAACCTGCACAGTTGTGCAACATACACGCTCTGGTTTACCTGTACTGGCCAACCTGTCAGGTATACCCTAGCGTGTATGGCTTCAGGGACTTCAGGGCTTCAGGGAATGAGGGAACATAGCAAAAGCTGTAGTGTCAGCTTTTGCTGTCCTTTGAAACCTAATGCTTCTTTTTCTTAGCGTATCGATGGCAAAACTAGTTAAATTCTTTGTTTTCCTGCATCACGTGCCCTGTTACCTGCTCACGTAGAGACCTAATGACAGCATGGCAGCATCAGCGGACGGCATTGCCGTGGCCAAATTCTGGCAGAATTTATACTAATAATTGCTTGCTGCGAAGAATTAGATAGATTCTTAAGTAACTATGTCACTGGGTAGCGACTAGAAAACAAACAAAAAAAATTAACAAAACAAGTGTTAGGAAGTCATTAACTAGTCACAAATAATCGAATTACATATTTACAATAATAATGTTTTATCAGTAAAAATAATACGTAAAAATTACCTGTTCGTATGTTCTACATCGTAATTGCTTATAATCATAAAAACTTGGTGTAAATTCGTATCACATATTATACAACGTGTAACGTTAAATGCGCAAAACCTCAGACACCCCAAATGATTTTTAATTCGATTGACCCAATTATGTGAGAAAAAATTCATTAAAAAAAATTAAAGGTTTTATGAGCAGATTTAGTTTGTTTAAAATTCATATAGAATAGAATAAACTCTATTGTACACCAAAATAGTAACACATATCTGCATTGAAATATAAGGCCTTTTATTATCCCATGTATGAGAAAATTTGTTTAGAATACAACTATTTGTGTTTGTTTGCCTATTTACAGCGGGTTTGCGCACGTGATGGCTTGACCTATTCATAAATAGACAGGTCGAAGTTTTTAATGAAGATTTTTTTGAAAAATGTAACCTATATTAAAGAGTGGTTTAATTGATTCTGCTCGTTATTCTGAACAAACTAATTTCAGGTTTTGCGCATTTAACGTTACACCTTTTATTCAAGGTATTTACAATAATTAATTATTTTAACAATAAAATTACAAAAGCTGTATAAAAACCTAAAAACTTGTAAATAGTATAAAAAAAACTTTAAAATAACAGTTTTATTGCAATACTTTTGTTGTGCGTTCAGTTAAGGAGTGGAATTCAAGTACCTAAGTAGAGGTAACTACAACCTAGGGGTCTTTAATTCATGAATCCCCAAGCGACCACCGGTGGCCGCGCATCTATTGTCTTACTATTGTATCTCTAATTGACGGTATCTGAAGGGTTAAGTAAAGAGTAAATAGAATACTTATAGGCAAGCGTGTTCCATCGTCGCTTACTATCTGGTGAGAAGGTGAGATAGTGGTCAAGCTTTGGTTTCCTAGGATAGCGGTGCCGTCATATAGCGGCCGTTTTCCAGAACAACGACTATTTTCCTCTTCTGATGATAGTTCATCCTCCAAGTAAATTACTAAAGCTAAATCAAGGTCGTCCATTTTCTATCTTGGATACTTTTCGTATGGCGTTTCTGACGTTTGTTTTGAAAAAATGACTGACGATGTGTTAAAACGGCCGCTATATGACGGCACCGCTTTCCTAGGAAACCAAAGCTTTAAACGCGAGCCTATACAGGATGTAAGGGACAGCCCTCCGCAAACTTTAAGTGCTTGTTCAATAGACGAAACTGAACAATCATCCACAAGATTTTTTTTCAGGAAACAAAAATAACAATTTAGCCTTTCCATACAAAATTATAAACTTGATTGGACAGTTTGTATGGAGAGGCCAATTTTTTTTATCGTTCCTAATCTTATTCATTCACCTTCCTAATCTTATTTGAAAAGCATTATACAAAGATGATTTCACACCAGAAAAGTTTGATAAATCACTTACGACAACAGATTGTCTGTTTTCGCCCGAATCAATTGAATTAAACGTTAGAGGAACAGGAACAGCGGAAATCGGTTTTCTTACCGCCGGATGCTTAAGTGGATTAAGGAGCTCTTCGTTTTAATTTTTTTCAAAATCGGGTTTACATATATGACGGAATTCGTCTACAATTTTGTTATTCTAAAAAAAAGAACAAGCCATTACAATTTTTTTTAAATAAATTGTTGATAAAAATATATTTTTCATTACTCATACTCTGAAAGTAGGTCTGAAGTTGCCTGAGGAGCGGGCTGAAAAGTACAACACTTTTCATCCCTAGGGAGTTTTACTTTCAGCTAACAACTGTCAAATTATTAAAAAAAAAAAAACTAGGTCTATCTTCTTGTATTCGTAATGAAAAGCACAATGCTTACCTCGGGGGTCGGGTAGCGTAGCGAGGTCGCTAATTCGAGGGACCCCTCGAATTAGCGACCTCGCTACGCTCGGCCGCCAACTTCTCGGGACGAAATAAGTAACTTTCACCCCTAGTGTAACAATGTACTATTATTTATTTATTTCGTCCTACTTTACAAGTTTTTTTTACCCCCAATGCGATAAATGCGCTTATCCTAACTTATTAATACAAACATCTATAACTAGCATAACATAGCATAATCAGCCTTTAAAATTCCCACTGCTGGGACTCCGGTCAGGTCAGTAAAAAAAAATGTTGTCATCATGACAAAAGTTATGTTTATGTGATAAATCACAGTTATATTAGTTACTTACTTTTATCTTGATAAATCCTCTACAACTTTTTCTTCTAAAGATACATTCCCACGTTTCTAAATCTTTTCTGTTTTTCCTTTTTAAAGTATACTGATGTCCTGCGCGAAGAATAACTATTCCATGCTTTCTTTTTATGTAAACAAATCGACGATGATCGAAACTGCTAGAAGCACTTTGCTCTGACATGATTAGAGATTGACTATTTGCGTTTCAATGGCATAGATGCAAAAGCAAGTAAACAGAAGGGAAAATGAATGGACACATCTGTTATGATTTGTAGTCGGTTTTGGAGAGATCTCGCTAATGTATCTGCGATTTACTTGCTTCTTTTACTATTTGCATTTTTAAGTGTTTTGTAAACAATTTTTTCTGAGAGGTAGGTAGCTTTATTGGTAAAACGTAATAACTGTAAATATGTGGGTAGTTTGATTATTCTGTGACTGGTAACCTGACTTTTGTTCGATAAAGTAAAATGGGATGAATAGAAACGCAGGGGTGAATAGAAACAAAACTTTGGTTTTGTTTTTCACTTTGATACGATATTATCGACTTTTTTAAAATATCAATTCATTCATAAATAATTGATTAAGTCAATGCTGCAAAAAATATTAAAATATCGTAAAAATAGGTACTCTTTGAAGTTTCGTTTCTATTCACCCCTGAGTTTCTATTCACCCCATTTTACGGTACTTTATTTTCTAAATATTTTCATGAAGTATATTATCTGTGATACGAATTAACACTAGGTTATTATGATTATTAAAAATAAAAAGTGTTTAAAAGCAACCACAACGTGGAATAATTTGTTTGTTTGTCCGTAATAATATCACTTGAACTAATAAAAACCTCATTGAAAAGTTCGCAACGTCGAACCCGTAACGGCCTGTTCACGACATTCGGGCTTCGTACCTATCTATTTTGTGACATGACGCAGGATGGAAGGTGGGACATGGTCTGCGGAGAGAACCCGCATAAACACTGAAGATCGGAACCGTCCGAGAACCCCTACGCTCCCCCCTGCGCCCAACCTGGGTGCGAACTCTGTTTAGAGTTTTCCAGGTTGGCCATGGCAACTCGTGTCCAGGAGAGAGGCCAGCTGACGTCATGCCTTTGAACGGACGCCGTCAGGTGAGACTGGTCATCTCTTAGCTTTTTTTTTTCTGTCGACGGGGAAAATCATCATTGACGAAACCCGCTCTTGGGTGGAGCGGGAGACAGTGTCAGAGTCTTACTGACTAAAAACCCCGCGCCGTTCCTTCTAGCCTTCATACCGGGGCTCTAGTTTCCTTTCGGATAACCCCGACCCCGGTAGGCTTCGACCCAGATGGGCCCCTCCTGTTGCTGACAACTCCTTGAGGCGCGCGGGAACAGTGCGCGCCGTCGACGCCTTGGCTCAGTCCGGACAGTTACCGGACGATCGTACAGCGAGCTACCCATGGCTCGCCGTCCGCGAGCCCGCGTCTACGGTGGCCGGAAATCGGGATCGGAATCCCGGCGGCGGCGGCGGGGGCGCAGTTGCCTGATGCGGTCTGCCTCCTCCTTTGCTAGCATTACTGCTTCGCAGAAGGAGGCGACCGCCTGCCACTCCTCCTCGCTCCGGACCATGGCCTGAACCAAGGCCCGGCGCGAGAGGTCTCTGCCGCCGATCGCCCCCACGAGGGCACGGCGTTGCTCCGCCCAAGCAGGGCACACCTCAACTGTGTGCTCCACCGTGTCCTCCGGGCGTTCCGCACAGTGGCGGCACCCGGGCGTCTCTTCCGCTCGAATCCGATGCAGGAACCTCCCGAACTTGCCATGTCCGGTGAGGACCTGCGTCATGCGGAAGGTAAGGACGCCGTGAGGTCTTTCCAGCCACGCCTCAAAGAGGGGACTTACCGCCATAATTGTGGCGTGCCCAGCACTGGGTTGTGATAGTCGCTGACGCCATTTCACCGTGAGATCCCGCCGGAGCTCTGTCCGCCATACCTCGACCTGTCGCGGTAGTGGACTTTCACCCCGGCGTTGCATCTCCACGCGCTTATCGTGCATGTGTGCAAGGACTGTTGCCTCCAGATCCCACGGTGGTAGGCCAGCCAGAAGGCTCGCCGCTTCGCGGGAGATCGTGCGGTAACCCCGCACTATCCGTATTGCCATGACTCTCTGGCAGGCGTTCAGTATGGACGCCGGTCGCTTTACCAACGACGGCGCCCACACCGGCGCCCCGTAGAGGGCCATGGACCGAACGATCCCCGCGTAGAGCCTCCGGCAGGAGGCGTCTGGACCCCCAAGGTTGGGCAGGAGCCGCTTGAGAGCAGCCCCGGTCCGGTTGAGTTTGGGAGCCAAACGTCGGAAGTGTTCTCCGAAATTCCATCGGCTGTCGAGAACGAGTCCCAGGTACTTCATCGTCGACTCGACGCCGATGCGAACTCCTCCTACCGTAAGTTGGGAGTCTGATGGTGGCGTATTCCGAGGGCCGTGGAAAAACATGGCCTCGGATTTGTGCAGCGCCACCTCGAGTCCCAACTCCTGGATCCTACCAACGACTATCGCAACCCCGCGTGTCGCTAGAGCGACCGCCGCCTGGTGCGACTCTCCCTGCGCTAGAACCAGCGTGTCGTCTGCGTAGCAGACCACGCTGACCCCGTCAGGGAGGTCGCCGCGCAGCACGTAGTCGTAGCCGATGTTCCACAAGGGTGGGCCTAGAACCGACCCCTGCGGAACACCGCACGACATCTCTCGACGTTTCCAGTCTCCCTGGTGACCGGGGTAGATAATGGACCTGTCCGACAGGTAAGCCTCGACCACTCGACAGAGGTATTCGGGCACCCGGTGGTACCGGAGTGCCCTCCGGATCGTACTCCAGGGCAGGGAGTTGAACGCGTTGGCAATGTCCAAAGACACTGCCACGACACTCCTGCCCCGGGACACCGCAACCCCTGTCGTGAGGGCTCGCAGGCGCATGATGGCGTCCACCGTGGAGCGCGCCCTGCGAAAGCCGAACTGTCCGTCCGATAAGTCCGGCCCCACCCGTGTTAGCCGCGCGATGAGGCGGTTTGCAATGACTCTTTCAAAGAGCTTGCCCACCTCGTCGAGCAGCACAATGGGCCGGTACGCGGACGGAGAGTCCGCAGGGCGCCCTGGCTTCGCGATGAGGACCAGTTTCCCCGTCTTCCAGCGAAGTGGAAACTGGCCCCTCTCCATACATGCGCTGAAGAGCCCTCTTAGTCGAGGCCCGAGAGCCTCCATGGCCAGGACCCAGGCTTTCCCTGGCAAGCCGTCGGGTCCTGGGGCGGTGTTCTTGGCACTCAGCCTTCGCACTGCCACTCTCACCTCTACCTCGGTCACCTCTGGAGCGTTGTCGTCGTCGTCGCTGTTGTGGTCCGCGTCAGACACTGCTGGCGGGGGCGGAGCCAGTCATCTCTTAGCTGCCAGTGGCTTAATCATACCTACCAAATATGATTTAAAAGTGTCCATGGAGTTTCTTGCACGTACTTTTCCATAGAGATCTACGCTTTGGAACGTGCAATTTAGCTTCACTTTTTTTTTTACTCAACGACATTTTATCAATTCAAAAGTGCCTGTAATTGGTCTATTTGGAATAAGCGTTTCTTTCATTTTTGATTATTGCACTCCGATATACCATATATTTATTTAAAAAAAAAGCTATTTTAAAATAAACTTACCAGGTCTCTCAGGAAGTCAAACTTGGACTCTGCCAGGATGCACTGCTTGACGTGCGAAGGGCTGAGCGTCTTCGCGTTCCTCGCCATCGTGACCTGCATCGCCTTGCTGAGGAGCGACTCCACGAACAGTTCCAGGGTGCGAGGTGTTGGAGATAATAATACTGAGTTAAGGAGGTATTGGTAAAAATAGCATAGCATAGTCGGTATTATAATGTTCCCACTGTTGGGACACCTTACACATTTAATCAAAATCCTTATTAATATTATAAAAGCGAAAGTGAGTTTGATTGTTTGTTTGTTACGTCTTCACGCCTAAATGGCAAACCCGATTTTGATGAAACTTGGTACACGGATAGACCATGTCTTGGAATAGGACATAGGATACTTTTTATCCCGGAAGTATGTTCCCTTGGATTAATTTTCTGCTATCACGCGGGTGAAGTTCTGAATATTTTCCAAACCAAACTAGTTTAAAAGAAAAAAACACTGATTTCCAGATATAAGTTTTGTTAAATAAGTACATAATTGAGTAAATGATGGAATTACCGAATCACAGAGCACTCAGGTTTTCTCTCTTTAAAAACATTGCATTGGATGAACCAACAAGCTTTTAAACCAAGCTTTGACGTTAGACGGATCGGAAAGGGCCCTCTTAAGAAATAATAATTAAAAAAAATAACCGACTTCACTAAAAACTTGAATTGCATTTGAGGAGTTCCCTCGATTTCGCCAAGATCTCATCATCAGATCCCAACTTGGTGACCATTTGGGAAGTACCTATACTCTTTCCAACACAAAAAGATTTTTTCAAATCGGTTGTCAAGCGACGAAGTTATGCGCGAACAAACATAAAAAAAAAACATACAAACATCCGAATTGAGAACCTCCTCCTTTTTTAGAAGTCGGTTAAAAATAAAAAGAAGCTTATTCATATTCTTCCCAGCCAACCCTTTCATCTGACACCCATATCAAAGGGTGCATAAAAAATAATTTCTCCACCATCTTTGAGAGTCCGCCATATTGGATTTAGAATGATGTCATTTAATCTAGCCGTTGTCATGCAAACCAAATGTGTATGCAAAATTTCAGCTCAACCGGTTGGAGATTATTAAAATTCAGTAGTAAGATATACCATAGATATTAAATGACAAGGCAAGTAAAATATAATTTTTTAAAAGGGTAACCATTTAGTTTCTTGCCGGTTCTTCTCCACAGATAACCCTATATGAAATAAAAACATTTTGAATTGTAAGAAATGCTTTTGAGTATTTCCTACTTTATCCTTTTGGGAAATAAGCTCTATATCTACACTTATTTCCCGATTTTCATCTGATGTACACATGCATGCAAAATTTCAGCTCAATCGGTAACCGGGAAATGGATCAAATTTAATTTGCAAGATTTGATTACAGACATGCATCGGGACAGGTGAAACTAAATAAAAGCTTGTAATGACCGCTCGAGTGGAGCGCGAGGGAATATCAAACATTTACTGACTGAAACTCAGTATTTCTTCTACTTCCGGCGCTCCACCCAGAGCCAGAAAAGTTATTTGATGTTGTCCCACCGAAAAAAGAAGCACTATTAATATGACGAGGACTTACTGCTACAATATGTCTCCAAGAATAGATTAAGTGGACTCAATGCAAGCGGAGCAGAGGAGCTAGGGTGCGCCGGATGAATACAATAATATCGCCACTTGTGGAGACAAGCCGAATGCAATTGTTGCGAATTGTAAATGCTTCCCACGCATTCTGAGGCTAGGTGTAATTTCATGAATTCTATTTCCATCACGCCTAATGGCCATGGAGAAACCCAAGTGTATCACATTTTGCCGTAAGTAGGGGTTTTTCCGATCACAATTAACTTAACATGTTGTATCTAAGAGGCTGCGCACTACCACGGTTCGACGCGACCTGAATGTTACCGCGTCGTGTAAATATGAAGTTCGAAGCCAGATCCTAGATTCCTTCATGATATGGCCAATAAAACTGGCCAAATCGTTTTTAACGTTAAAGTTTTAATCCTCGTTTGGCCTACTTTCTTTAGACCTAGTGTTATTATCATAGAAATTTAACACCAATGGTCGACGGCATGCACTGTTCCCGCATCCCTCAAGAAGTTGTCAGCAACCGTAGGGGCCCAGCTGGGTCGAAGCCTACTGGGGCTAGGATCTGTTTCCGAAAGGGAGACTCGGCCCCGGAATGAAAATCCTGAAGGAACGGAGTGGGTTTTTTAGTCAGTAAAGCCTAGTTCGCATTATGCTAGCAACGAGCTAGTAGCGAGTAATTTAGTAGCTAAAATATTCGCTTCTGCCCCAAAATCGTTTGCACTTCGTTCGAGTACAGATTACAAGTAAGTGGTGTTTTGTAAGACGAACAGCCTACAGCGCAATAAAGTAAATAAACTGATTAAGTTAATCATAACGATGATTTTAGAGGAGGTAGATGAGGAAATTTGTGTGATTAATAAACAGAAGCTATGGATAAAAAAATGGATCGATAGAAGGGATAAACTAGGAGCTACTAATTGTCTTCTTAAGGAATTAGCATTGGAAGATCCTAAAGAATAATTACGATAGTTTTAGAATGTCTGGAAGTTGTGTCTGCACTCCAACGAAACGACACTTTTGCGGTAGCTAATGAATTCGACAGGTTCGGACTTCGACTTGTTTTAAGAGTCGAAGCTCAAGGGCGCGGGATGTCATTTGGATGATTTTTTCCTACAGAAAAAAAAAACACTAATGATATGGCAAAACGTGGATTGACATATCATCAAACATTAACGTTATACCGTCAATAATAATTAGAGATACAATAGTAAGACAATAGATGCGTGAACGCCGGCGTTCGCTTGGGGATTCATCGGAATTAATCGAGATTGAACTAGTACCTACGTGCCCCTGAAAGTCTAAAACCTCTCTCTCACTTCACTCTAGAAGAGACTCTAGAGAAGACATTCGATAATGTCCAATCACGGAAAAAAACAGTTTCCATTTTTTTCTTGACACTACTAGGTATTTATCGGCATCAGAAGACACTAATACGATATAAATTTTACCTTCAAAAACTTTTAAATGACGCCGTGCGGCAAAAATGCTCCAAAAATAATGTGCAGATCATGATCCAATAAAAAACACGCTGAAAAGTAACGCTTTCATAAATCTGACATACAAAACATTTCAGCATTTTCATTCACTGTCACCTGAAGGACATATAACTGTTTAAACGTAGATAATTTTATAATTATGCATTTTTTATTTCGGGCAATTTCAAGGTCGTGTAAGAATCTATAAATAATAAGTCTGCATTCAAATGGATCTACATTTCATCGAGAAAAACAACAAAATTAGGATTGAGATAGGTTTAGATTAACAAAGGGATATATTTGTATGCGCCTATTATACAAATGGATATATCGCTCATTTGGTGCAACAATGGCGTAATTACACTTTTAGAAATTTTACAGGAGATGCAGTCAAAGATTAATATTAATGTTTATGGCAGTTTAGCGAAACTTATTACGATTCTAATCGTTGGTCAGTGGGTCGTCGCCTAATCGTTTTGAAAAAGAGTAATTACGCCGTTGTTGCACCAAATGAGCGATATTATACGGCCTAGAACCAGAAATTCGAAGACATGTGACATCCACCAACACGCACTGGGCCCGCGTGGTAGATTACGGCCCATTCCCTCTCCTAGAGAGGAGGCCTGAGTCCCAGTAGTGGGGACATTAAAAAGGCTGATGATGATGATGATATTTGTATGATTTGCATGGTTTATTGGACCTAATCCGTACTAATATACAAAAGAGAAACTGACTGACGGACATATCAACGCACAGCCGAAACTACAGGGTCTAAAATGTACTACAAGCTTTCGTTTTAAGACGTAGGTACTAAGATAGGATTTTCCAACAAGCTTTTAATGAAAAACATTTTTTCATAGCAAGCCTTTATAGTCCGGTATACCTATACTAATATTTATTTATTATATACTTTATTGTACACCGTTACACATACAAATGGAAACTTAAAACTAAAACACATACATACAATGGCCGCCCATCCTTATCGCATTCCGCGATCTCTTCCAGGCAACTTGGAATGGACAGTAATTGCCTGGACAAGAAATGGGGCTGTCATAGGTGTGACAAACCAATTAAACATAATAAAATATATTATAATTGATACACAGATATATATATATATGCTGTATAATAGATACATATATATATACATAAGCCGTATAATAGATACATAAATACAAACTTAATTATTAAAAACGATGACTGAAATATAATGTACATAAATGACGACTATCGACATTCACAGCGACAGGTAATGTTCCCTAACGAGTCTTTTAAAAACAGGCAACGATTGAGCGCGTTTAATTGTGTCTGGCAATCCATTCCACAGACGAGCAGCCTGGACAGTAAAAGATTTGTCATAGAAAGCCGTGGTATGGATTGGCAATTTAAGTCGCAAGTTCTCTGATGATCTCAAGACGATCATACGAGCCCAAACTCGATGGAGTTGTGTCGTTTAACTACCAAGTTCCTATACCTACCTTCCGGTTCCATCATCAGATCAGCCCCATGTCATAATAATTTTGCATTGTCATCTGTTGCATACAGCGACTCCTCAAAGAGGTGACTTACCGCTATGATTATGGCGTGTAGGTGCTTGGATTCAGAAGCATGCTCGCTACTTTCTCGAGAAAACCAACAATAAAATATATAAGTCATATATGCCAAGGACGCTCAATTTGAAATCTTATAAGTTGAAATAGGCAAAACAATCGGTTCAGACAGATTTTACTCTGGCTCACTGACTTTAAACTGTTTTTTCCTAATTAGCTGTCCCCTGCGGATTCACTCGCAGCGTCTTTTGTTACTGATCTACAAAAGTCTTCCTTTTAGTCGTCGCGTGACGCACAGGACTGGTCGTTGTGTCGACGCTTGGGGGAGGCCTATGTCCAACAGTGGACATCTTTCGGCTGATGTGATGATGATGATAAACATGTTATAGCTGCATATAGCCTTCCTCGATAAATGGGCTTTCAAATACTAAATTATTTTTATAAAGATTCGAACCAATACATAGGTACCTACTGAATTTATTTCCCAAATATACACAACCAAAATTCGGAAAAAATCGGTCAAGCCGGAGGACTTTGATAACAAACACACACGAGTTTTTTACACTATATTAGACTAGACTACTGCCAGCGGCTTGGACCCCTGTTTTACCCCTTGTGGGTGGAGTTTCTTAAAATTATTGGAAGGCTATAGTTTCTGAGAGAGAGCAGTGGTGGCCAAGTGGTAATGGCCCCGACTTACGAGTTGTAGGTCGTGGGTTCGAACCCAGCTAAGCGCATTACTTTGTGTAATTTATTTCATCACCACTGTTCTCAAAATGGTGAAGGAAAACATCGTGAGGAAACCGACATGTCCTAGAACCAAAAATTCGGAGACATGTGACATTCAACAACCCGCACTGGGCCCGCGTGGTGGATTACGGCCCATTCCCTCTCGTAGAGAAGAGGCCTGAGTCCCATGAGATGATGATATAGTTTCTGAGATTTCGTGATTAATCAGTGAATGGTATTCGCTTGTATATATAGATAAAAGACATAGATTTATGTATACACGCAAAGATCTAGATCAAACCTAAGATCGTCCTCCCTACAAGGACACAGTAAGATGATACATCCATCTTGGACTATATTCGCTTTGTATTGTATGTAACAGTACCTAGTCCTATTCTGGGCTACATGACTAATGCTATCATCCGTATACGACTGCGTGTTGACGTCATAACATATATTGCCAGCAAGGACCGCTGTTAGACTGGCTATATTTTATAATACCTAACTTTGGATAGAGAAAAAGAAGATAGATGACCTGGACATGTACTGGAGGAGTGCTCGGAGTATCGTGGACTGAATTCCGTCCCAACGAGTCTATACTTCAAGAATATATTTGGTACAGTCTCGTAGTCTCACATTTTTTGGTCACGTATGCCGCCGGGGAAGTGTCTATTGAGCGAAATGTCTAGGGAAAGGTTGAGAGTACCAGGCCACGAGGAAGATCGCCTATGAGGTGCACTGCACGAAGAAGACGGCTATCAGGGAGGAGTGGCGGCGTGTTGTGAAGCTTGCCACCAACACCCGAAGTGATGACCACGACCATTCTGTCAAGAGTGTTTGAAGATATGCGGAACAGAGAGTAAAGTCTCGCAAACCTCCATTGAAAAGGGGGAATCCTCCGGCCAGACAGGTGTCATAGTCTGGTGGGCTACTGCCCGATAGTTGATGTCGAGCTGTCGTATATAATCATCCTCGATGCATTCAAACACCTATTTTAGTGTAGAGTATGTAGTACCTACTTTGATTTTCCGCCAATTATTTAGTTTGTTTTGTGTCCAGGCAAACTCTGTCCATTCCAGATTGCCTGAAGAGATCGCTGAATACGACAAGGTTGCCAATAGTAGAAATGTTTTTTAAAGGCTCAAATTGTGCGTGGGACTGGGCTGGACATGTCTGCCGCATGCCGACCGAGCGATGGCCCGGTAATACATCACGCTGGTCCGCTGAACTCACACGACGGGGTCGCGGCAGACTAAGGAGATGGCGGGACGACTTAGGTGTCTTCCTTAAGTATTGAAAAGAAGTGTCTCAGATGGATGGAATGGCTTGGCATAAGCCATTTGTTATTATATCCAGCAGTGGGACAGCTAGATATAATAATGCTTGCTATTTGCGTTCTAACTTATAGAGCCACAATCATTCTTTCAATCATTCACTAGGGCTGAAGGATCGGCCCTACTGGTTGGGACTTGACCCCTGAGACGGGACCCCTGGTACGAACCCCTGGCAGTGTCTTTTGTGACATGAGCACTACAAATTTTTGGTGGTGTTGCGATTGGCTGCACTGCGTTTCGCGGGTTCGATTCCCGCACGGAACAAAACTGTTCCAGGACTAAGTGTCTTGTGTATGTTACTTTACATGTCTGTGATGTCAACCACAATACAGGGCGAGGAGGAGTGGCTGGCGGTCGCCTTCTTCTGCGAAGCAGAGAGGAGACTGACCGCTTCAGGCAATGGCGCCCTCGCCGCCGGCTCCGCCGGGGTTTCAGCCCCGATTTCCAGCCACCGTCGACGCGGGCTCGTGGACAGCGAGCCATGAGTAGGTCGTTGTCCGATCGTCCGGTAACTGTCCGGACCGAGCCAAGACGTCGACGCGCCTCAAGGAGTTGTCAGCAACAGGAGGGGCCCAGCTGGGTCGAAGCCTACCGGGGTCGGGGTTTTCCGAAAGGAAACTAGAGCCCCGGTATGAAGGCTAGGAGGAACGGCGCGGGGTTTTTGGTCAGTAAGAGTCTGACACTATCTCCTGCTTCACCCAGGAGCGGGTTTTGTCATAAGATGATTTTCCCCGTCGACAAAAAAAAAACCACAATACAGGAGTTATTCCTAGTGTGCGGCAAAGTATTGTTTTTAAGTACTTGTTATTATTAACCTATTTTTCTTTAATTCATGCAAAAATATACAACAGACAGAAATGCATGCACGTAATGCCAACTTCCTTTTTTGTGATGATGTCATGTCATTAATGCATTGTTTCCTCTGGAGGAAATGCGCCGAGAGCATCACAGATATCTTTGGCACAAGGTTACTGATTCATCATCTGTCTAGTGACTGACTGATGAATGTCCCGGAATCAAATCCTGAGATACAGGATTGGGACAGGTCATTGATATAAGGAAAGGTATTTTGGAGGTATTACTAAAGGGCCTGTTACACTGCGCTGAATAACGCATCAAATATTCAGCCTCGTACTAATTTTCATTCATAGAAAGACAGTCTAACCCCTATTACACTACGCGATACGTCGAACCATAAACTAGATACGTCGAACCATAGACAAAACGAGTCTGAATAACGCGTAGTATAATAAAGACCTATTAAAGCCGCTTTCAATTGATGCGTTTTTGACGGCCTGCTGCGTTAGTCGTACTGCGTACGGACGATCGTATTTTTCATATAAAACGCGCGGTGCGTCAACCGTGCGGCGAACGGCGACAACAGGATCGCAACGTCACAAGCACCACGTGTTCAATTCGGTGTTGAATAGCGCATTACTGGCATACAAACGCACGGCAGACAGATATGTTTTCAACGTTTTTTTTTACGTTGCGCTGGTTGTCGGACTGCTAATGTACTGCAACCGGCCGGCTGCAGCACGATAAACGTGCGGTAGGGGTCCGACATGAAACGTCTAAATTCAAAACTCTCAATATGGAGTTTCTTGCACGTTCTACGGAATTTCTGCACATTCTTCTCCATAGAGATCTACGCTTTGGAACGTGCAATTTACCTTCATTTTTTTTTTATTGACTGACCGACAGTATACATAAGATACATAAGATCATGGTAAGTCCTTTGCCTTACCATGATCTCAGAATCACTTCATGATGTGACCGATCATTTCATAAAATAGAAATGGTTGGGGGCTGAAACACCCGCGTCCGTTGGAGAATACCCAAAGTAAGACCCTGCACGTCGTCCCAGCTTGGTGGTTTACGGCCCATTCCCTCTCCTAGAGAGGAGGCCTGAGTCCCAGCAGATCAAGTCATCGGCATCATCATCTCAGCTGAAAGACTGTTGGACATAAGTGGGAGGCCTATGTCCAACAGTCTTTTATTATTTTTTGGAACAAATAATTAAAAAAAAAATAGTCAAATACCCAATTAGCAATTCTTGTTTAATTTCTAAACAAGAATTGCTAATTGGGTATTTGGCTATTATTTTTTTCGATCGAGGACTTGTAGCATCAGCTACTATTTATTTTCGTAAGTTTAATACCTGAGGACTTAGACCAATTAATTTACTGTCACCACATTCGATAAGTTAAAGAGAATCGCATAAAATTTCAACAGAAATGTATTTCCATTACTAATTAAATTGTAGCCAGAATTCGTGCTCTAGTACAAGTAAAACAGAGCTAACACCAGCGTGTCAGGGTCGAGTTAGGAATCCATTCTTACATTGTCTAGACTGCAGTATTGATTCAGGTATTTTAGGATGACTTGCGGGCATTTGGGCAGGGTATACTGCTCGCAGAACAGATGGTCG
The DNA here is from genome assembly GCA_949319445.1 of Mythimna lalbum. Classification (NCBI taxonomy): domain Eukaryota; kingdom Metazoa; phylum Arthropoda; class Insecta; order Lepidoptera; family Noctuidae; genus Mythimna; species Mythimna lalbum. Next base: position 4,813,109 of record OX439370.1, read on the forward strand.
ATGGGGACGTTCTAGAGTGCCGATTGCGTACCGTTCCGTACGTTTAGAAGGCCTTCAACAAAGTCGACCAATGAGCTGGTGAGGGTTGTGAGGATCCAATGGATGCGAGACGCACAGAACCGTTCATTTTGGCGATAATTGGGGGAGATGGGGGAGATCCATGTCCAACAGTGGACGTCTTTCGGCCGAAATGGTCATGATGTCACCAAATAAATAGGTACAGAAGACAATCTACACACAAAGCGCGCTCGAGCAACGCACACATAGACACCACTTACGGACACGATATTCTCCGAGCGCCTCAGCCCGCTCGTCTAACAGTTCCAGCTCAAACGCTCATACATGATACTCTCTACTCTCAGGCTTTCAAGTATATACATGAGATTGTCTTCTGTACCTATATATTTTGTGATGATATTCAAAATAAATGTTAGTAGTTAGTACTGCAAAATAAATGTCTATTATTAGATTTATCGTCATGACTTCGAGAGATGCATTAACGGAAATGGTGATAACACAAATTTGGGTTAGTGTAAGTAGCATAATCGGCGTTTAAATAAAACAGACAATAAATATACTCCATTCGCCAAATAAATAAACATTTAAACAAACCTTTTTTTATTGTCAGCTCAATCGATTTTGACTCTTACTGCGTTGGTGACATGACAAATGGTGACTGCAGTAAATAGTCGGTATTGATACCAATTTTTGCTTTATACCATCATTATGTCTACAGAATATAAGCCAAAATCGGTTGAACGGTCAGCAAAAAAAGTTACTTTAAATGTCTCATCTTATAGCGAATTTGGTATAAATATCTAAGCATGATTAAAAAACTGGCCAAGTGCGAGATGGTCTCACGTACGAAAGGTTCCGTACCGTCCTTAAGAAAATTCGGCAATAAAATCGCATTTATTGTATGACAGTCCCAGATTTTTACCGCCACAAGTTTACTAGTTTTAAGTAGTTATTTTCTTCACAAGTGTATTGAAAAGCGTCGTATGATACACGTGAGTAATTAATGATTACCGTTCTCGGCTCTCTTAAGACCCTCGCCATAGTTCGGGTCTAAATATCGCCTCGACGGTAATTACTAACATTACACACTTAAATCATAATGTATTATTATGAGTACTATTTAAAGTTTCAACAATAGCTTCTAATAGGTACATATTTCATATAAACAATAACCCAATTATAATTAAATAAAGTTCATAATAAATAAGTTATTACAAAAAAAATAGGTTAGTCATCATGTTTTACTTTACTCAGTTGAGGAAACACAATTTGTTCTCATTTTACTTTTATTAAATACTAGCTTTTGCCAGCGGCTTCGCCTGTCACTCAGGAATACAGCAGCTTTCTATCGGTAAAAAAATGTTAGCAATCGGACCAGTACTTCCAGAGATTACCCCCTACATACAAACTTACAAATTTTACCTCTTTATAATATTAGTATAGAAATACCAAGTCTTTTCGGAGAAAATGACGTGTAAAATGGTTATCAGTAAAAACAAATTTATGTACCAATAACGTATGTTTTTTGTTCATTAATTTATTTATAAACAGTAATATTTACCTACATCTAAAATGTATTGACCGAAATTTACGATTTACTTTGTGTATATTATTTGGTAGGTAGCTCCCCGTCCAGCCTGCCGGTAACCGTCCGAAGCGACGGTGAGCAGTGATCCACGCGCGTATACAAGAGATGTCAGCCAACCGCAGGGGCCCAACCCAACAGAGCCGAAACCTACTGGGGCCATAGGTTCACTTCTGAAAGGAAAAACTGGCACCCTGAAACGCAAGGCTAAGGAGTACTCCGACACGCCCTCTCGCTCTGCCCTAAAGCGCTAGAAGTCATTGGATGATTTCCTACCTAAAAAAAGGGTATTTTTACCCTCCTACCCCCATTTCTTCTTTGATAAATCTATATATGGCAGCACAAAGTTTGCCGGATCAGTTGGTAACTTGGTAAAGAAGTTTTTGATTGCTTATCTATATTATCTATGCCTTTTATCTGAACCCGTGACCTGAGTTTATGCTCGGGGGAATTACTATTTGTACACTGTCACTGTAAGTGTTTCCTCCTGAATTCTAATGATCTTTAAGAGGAAAATTTAAGTCATTATTGGCATTCAAGCGTCAATGAGATCTTACAGATTAAGCTTATGAAATCTATACACAGAATGAAAAATGGATAAGGAAAAAAATTGAATGGACTTATTTATGATATTCGAATACGAATGACATTGTTATTGAAAACTTATTACGCAAGAAAACATGGATGAAAGACTAGGCGATATGATCGAACGACTTTAGCCTTCTAATGTGTAAATAGAAAAAAAATCAAGCGGATGAAGTCGCAAGAAAAGTATTTTCATAAATTAAAACTATTTGTAGGTAGATTTAAATTGTAAACTGGATCTTACCCTCGTGTAATTCAGTTTACACTCAAAGGCTTACTGGGGCTAAACTCATTTTTGGATTAGGCTCACCTTTATACATAAATTGGCAAATCATTGTGTAATATTTTTTATGTACGAGCAACAATTACTAACACCAAACCAACAACTCAACTATAAATTCAGAGCCTACTGGGGCCAGGGTTATCTGAAAAGAAGCTCGAGCCCCGGTATGAAGAGGCTAGAAGGAACGGGGTGGGTTTTTAGTCAGGAAGAGTCTGACACTATTTCCCGCTCCACCCAAGAGCGGGGGTTGTCATAAGATGATTTTTATCCCGGAAAAAAAAAATCTATAATTTCAGAAGTCGGTAAGTATACCTTTCAAATACCGTAATTAGAGACACAATAAGATAATGAAACAACGAACGGCCGGCGTTCGCTTTTGGCTTAATTAATTAAATAACAAACAAACAATAACAGAAACACTGAAATTAAAGTTATTTTGATTTTCAGAAAACATCGTGAGGAAACGGCATGTCCTAGGACTAAAAATTCGAAGACATGTGACATTCACCAACCCACACTGGGCCCGCGTGGCGGATTACGGTCCATTCCCTCTCCTAGAGAGGAGGACTGAGTCCCAGCAGTGGGAACATTAAAAAGGATGATGATGATCGTTTTTGTTAGTGTTCGGTTTTCTTTATTTTTTTGTGAAAAGGTTTTTTTGTATGTTTTTATTGCTAATAGGATAGCTAAGTTTCTGCGGTCAAACTTATTTTGCCTGTTAGAAAGACAGCACTATTTTTAGCCTGATATATTTTAGTGCTCTATACGAGTAGTTATACTACGATCCGTATTAAAACAAAAACCCGGTCTTTTTGATCATACGATGACTTTTTGACTGAAAGCCACACAGAACACAGAAATCTTTCTACATTCTTCTGTTATGTGGAAAGCCACCTGTGTCCTTCAGTTTCATTTTGCGTTCTAGGACCACGGTAACTTAAAAATTCCTTCAGCCCTAGCGTGACAGCTGGTATCGGCCCTGCTGGGGCCTTGGGCCCTGCGGTTTTGCTGACATCTCTTCGAGACGTGCGTGAAACGCCTCGCGAGTCGGGCCATATCGAAGTCGGGCTGATAATGGAATTTATAATATAATATTCCACAACTATCACATAACGCCGTCTAGTCCCAAGCTAAGCAGAGCTTGTGTTATGGGTACTAGATAACTGATACACTTATATATTTCTAATATCATCATCTTCCTGCCCTTGTCCCGTTTTATTTGGGGTCGGCGCAACACGTTTTTTTCTTCCATTCTGTCCTGTCACTCGTCATGCTATCACTAACTCCCTTTTCTTTCATATCACTTCTCACACAATCCATCCATCTTTTCTTTGGCCTCCCTCTCCCCTTCCATCCATCCACATGTAAACTCATAACTTTTTTAGCAACATGCGTTTCGTCCCTCCTTTTCACTTACTGGCGCCACTTTCAAACTTCCCCTAATATACTCATTTCTCACTTTATCCATTCTTGTCACACCACACATCCATCTTAACATTCTCATCTCTGCTACATGCAATCTTTTTTCATCCTTCTTTTTCACAGCCCAACATTCTGATCCATACAATACGACAGGCCTTATCACGGACTTGTAGATTTTACCCTTCAACTTGAGGGGCATCCGTGGGTCGCAAGTGGTTCCCGTGACCTGTCGCCATTTCATCCATCCTGCGTTGATCCGATGTGTTACGTCCCGGTCTACCTCACCATCCCCTTGGACGAGCGACCCTAGGTACCTAAAGTCGGAACAGATCGGTATGGGCGTTCCAGCGAGAGCTAAAGGCACAGGATTGGAGAGACCGCCGAAATCGCAGAACAAGTACTCGGTTTTGGTTCTGCTCAATTTCAGGCAAACACTCTCCAGTCTGTGCCACCACACCTCCAATCTGTTCTGGACCTCTACGCCACTCTCGGCAACCAGAACAATGTCATCGGCAAACAACATACACCAGGGAGCCTCTTCCTGGATGTCCGACGTCAGAGCGTCCATTATCATCAGGAAGAGGTAAGGGCTGAGAGCCGACCCTTGATGTAAGCCGACAGCCACATTGAAGCTGTCAGTGGTGCCACCTGTAGACCGGACCCGGGTATTACACCGACTGTACATCGCTCGGATCAACTGCACATACTTCCCAGGCACACCTTTCTTCTTAAGGGCCCACCACAGAACCTCACATATATTTCTAATACATGACATATAATAGATAAATTACACCCAGACACAGAACAAATGATCATGCTCATCACTTAAACATTTGTCCTGGTTGGGAATCGAACCCACGACCTCCGGCATAGCAGTCAGGCCCACTAACCACTAGATCAACAGGCCAGTCGAAATTTGGGTGTCTACTTATATTTTAGCCTACCTTATCTACCTACATTACTTTGTTTCCACCATTTGCTAAATTAAACATTCTGAGCGAATAAAACAGATGGCAGAATCGATAATAATAAAGGTAATTGATACATGGCAGACGGGCAATATTTACACACATGTTACTAGGTATTCATTAAATTGCGATATATTTGCGATATGGCAAAGTAATGATATCAAGTTGGGTGGTTTTACTTAATTAAAATGGCAGTTGCACAAGATATTCTTTAAGCCTCATTTTTAACCGACTTCTAAAAAAGGAGGTTCTCAATTCGGATGTTTGTATGTTTTTTTTTTATGTTTGTTCGCGCATAACTTCGTCGCTTGCCAACCGATTTGAAATTTTTTTGTTGCAAAGGGTATACTTCCCAAATGGTTCCCTATTCACCAAGTTGGGATCTGATAATAGAATCTTGGCGAAATCGAGGGAACTCCTCAAATTCAATTCTATTTTTAGTCGGTTATTTTTTTTATGAAAAGATTTTGTTTTCTTTTTCCAAATTTTGCTGAGTACTGTCAGTACTGTTCATATATCTTTATTAGTGTAATACATTAGAATATTGTTGAAAAAAACTGGGCAAGTTCGAGTCGGACTCGCGCACGCAGGGTTCCGTACCCCATCATCCGTAGCAAAAAACCGCAAAAAAATCGCGTTTGTTGTATAGGAGCCCCACTTATTTTATTTTGTTTTTAGTATTTGCTTTTACAGCGGCAACAGAAATACATAATTTGTAAACAACTGTCTAGTTTTCGTGGTTCTTGAGATACAGCCTGGTGACAGACAGACTGACAGATAGCGAAGTCTTAGTAATAGGGTCCCGTTTTTACCCTTTGGGTACGGAACTCTAAAAAGATAAAATAAAACCGTGAACAAACCCAAGGAACCACTAAGCTAACCTAGTGGTTGAGCAATTGGCTGCAGCTGGGCTGCGTATCGCGATTTTGATTCCCGCGTAGAACAAATAATTGCCTACAGATAGACGTTCCATGTCTAGGACCTAGACCATGACGTTTAACCCTAGAAAGATAACCTACGTCGAAATGACGTATTCGATTTTGTAAAAATGGTATAACTCGTTTGTTTTTTGTATCACTAAATTGCCCTTTCCTGCCAACTCAGTCGGCTAACGAAGCTTGCAGGACACACCCTTAACACTCGGGTAAGTTTAATACTTTCGTCAATATTTATCTGCCGTACGTCGAAGCGACGTATGGTTATCTTTAGTGTCAGTTTTTAGACTATTGGGAAAATATGTTACTTTATTTTTTGTGAATAAGTATACGTCTTTTTTATTCGTTTTTTACTTATGTTATTAATAACATAATGATGTCACTAAATCGTTCGATTTTCGCTGAGAGCAGTTGTGTTGCATGCGATCGCGCGCGTACCACAGTGTAAAGTGCTTACTCATCAAAATAACGCCGTCGAGTCCGATGCATCGCAATGACCTAGTTTTGCGCAATGATGACGACTGACGGCGAATATTATTGTTAAGGCGAAGCTAATACTCAATTATATTTTACAATGAGTTCGAAAAAGGAGACTCTGGGTGATACCAGAATAATCTTGAATACACAGACTGAACATTTGTTATTTAAATATTTTTGTGAAGAACAGAATCAGCGTAAAAAACTGGAAAAAGATTTAAATGACCTGAAAAGTCAAATAGAAATCCTCCAGCAGCAACTGAAAGTTCAAGCGGAAAACTCACCGCAATCAGCATCTACCACCAATGAAACTTCTCTCCCACCTGTTGAATACAGCACAGATGAAGAGGAGCTGGCTCGAGAAACAGGTTGGATAAGGCAAAAAAGCAGGAAAAAAAGGAAATTGAACACATCTCCCGCCCAACCTACTCAAACTGAACACGAAATTAAAGAGAACAAAGGTAAGGAAAAACATATCAGAACTCCTATGCCACCACCTATTATCGTAGATGGTATCCAGGAATACCAAAAATTCTTCGATTTCCTATGCGAAAACCAATCTGCTGACAGATTCAGCATCAAAATGATGAACGGGGATACCGTCAAAGTAAATGCTAAATGCGAAAAATCGTACAGAGCAATTACTAATGCTCTTAAAAACAATAATTGTCTTTGGCACTCCTATGAGAATAAGCAGGAGAGACCAATAAGAGTAATGGCGAAAAAATTGCATCATACATGCATCCCAGAAAGAGTAGTAGAGGACTTGCGAAGCAAAGGCTACAAGATATTAGAAGCAGTCAATAAATTGAGTTGGAAAACTAAAGAGCCACTCAATATGTTTATGTTGTCTTTTTCAAACGATGAAGAAACCAGTAAAATTTATAATATAAAATATATAATGGGATGTAATGTAGAAATTCAGCCCCTTAAATCTACAAAACTGGTACCACAGTGCAAAAGATGCCAGGCATACGGCCATACGCAAAAGTATTGCTCAAAAGAACCGAGGTGTGTAAAATGCACTGGTAAACATCTCACCAAGGATTGCAAAAAATCAAAGGAAGAGAAGCCAAAATGCATCCACTGTGGAGCTCCACATCCTGCCAACTACCGGGGTTGCATTGTTGCTAAAGAAATTCAGCAGATTAGAAACAATAAATCAAAAAACCATCATACCACCCCTCAACAAAATGCACCTACTGAAAAAGGTGAAAGTCCTTATCTGAACAATCCAAGTCAAATGACGAAGAAAACCACCACAAAAAACATTTCATACGCCCAAGCAGCTGCAAGAGGTGTAGCAAAGGCGCCAATGGTTGATAAGAATAGCGACAAGAAGTTGGATGAAATATTAAAGTTAATGTCATCATTCGACGAGAGGCTGAAGAAAATTGAAAATAGCAACAAAATTGCTAGTCTTAAACTTAAAAAATGACTTATACACTAAAATTTATGACATGGAACTCAAATGGGTTATTAAAACACCAGAACGAGTTACAAGTAGTATTAGACCTAGAAAAAATAGATGTGTGCCTTATATCAGAAACACACTTCACAAAACAATCTTATATTAAGTTTAAAGGGTACAAAGTATATCATGCACTTCACCCAGATAATTCTGCAAGAGGCGGTAGTGCCGTTATTGTAAAAGAAAATTTACAGCACTATGAAGAGCTCAAATATGAAGAGAAAGATATTCAAGCAGTGGCGATTTGTCTCCAAACTAAAAAGTATCCACTAACAGTGTCTGCCATCTATTGTCCACCTCGGTATATGATAAAAAGAGATCACTATATACGTTTCCTTAGCAGCCTTGGTAGTCGTTTTATCTTAGGTGGAGACTTTAATGCTAAAAATACCCATTGGGGCTCCAGACTAACTACCACTAAAGGCAAAGAACTACTGAGTGCCATAAAAGAGATGCAATGTGAAGTTATATCTACAGGAAAGCCCACCTACTGGCCAACAGATCCGAATAAAATTCCAGACCTAATAGATTTTTTCGTAACCAAAAATCTATCAACTAATTATATAAAAACAGAACAAAGCTATGACATGAACTCAGATCACTCGGCAATCTATTTAGAAATGAGTGAAAACATTTTGTACAAACAAAACAGGCTCACTCTTGTCAATAAATACACAGATTGGGAGAGTTTTAAGACCACATTGGATGATCAAATAGATCTTAAAGTTTCTTTAAAAACACCCGAACATTTAAATATCGAATTAGAAAAGTTTGTAACGCAGATTCAGCAAGCAGCGTGGGAAAATACACCCAATATCAACAAGAGAACGAAGGGAAGTATCTATCCCTTCAGTATCAAGCAACTCATTATGGATAAAAGAAGACAGAGAAAAACGTGGCATCAGTCTAGGTGCCCTGATGACAAACGCAAACTAAACAATCTAACAAAAAAAGTAAGAAGACTAATTCAGAACTTTAAAGATGATTCAACCAAAACCTATCTTCAGGAACTAAGTAACGACCTAAAGACAGACTACTCACTTTGGAAGGCTACCAAGCATCTCAAAAGACCGATCACACAAATTCCTCCCATCAAGTGTGAAAACGGGCAGTGGGCAGTCACTAGTAATCAAAAAGCCCAGAGGTTTGCTGAGCACCTAGAAAACATATTTCAACCAAACGAGGGGGAAATGATACAGAACTGCACTTCAGTTAACATGACACCAGAATATGAAGATATCAAGCTAGTAACACCGAGAGAAGTCGCAAGAGAAATAAAACAAAATATAAACCGTCGAAAATCACCAGGTTATGATTTAATAACAGGGGAAATACTACATAACATACCAAGAAAGGGTCTAGTTAAGCTGACAACCCTTATTAATGCTGCACTAAGACTTAAGTATGTACCAGACTTATGGAAAGTTGCTGAAGTGATCATGATAGCAAAGCCTGGGAAACCTGCACATGAAACAGCATCATATAGGCCAATCTCCTTGCTACCTATAATGTCAAAACTATTTGAAAAGCTGTTACTTAAACGGCTCAAAACAATAATACAAAGCAAGAACATAATACCAGAGCACCAGTTTGGTTTTCGAGAAAAACACTCAACCATCGATCAAGTGCATAGGATCACAAACGTAATAGAACACGCCCTTGAAGACAAGAAAGTTTGTTCTACTGTGTTCCTAGACGTGGCACAAGCTTTCGACAAAGTATGGCATGAAGGTCTAATATATAAACTAAAAAGCCTGTTACCGAAGCAGTTTGCAGATATCCTGGAATCTTACATTCTAAACAGAGTCTTTAAAATAAGGCAAGAAGATGCCTACTCAGAACTGAAGCAAATAAAAGCCGGCGTACCGCAAGGAAGTGTATTAGGTCCGGTCCTGTACCTAATATACACTTGCGATATTCCAGAATCAGAGCATCATACCGTTGGGACCTTTGCTGACGACACAGCCCTCATGGCCGTAGGAAACAGCCACGAAGAAGCAGTTGAAAAGGTTCAAATGGCTGTCAACCAAGTTTATGACTGGACTAAAAAATGGAGGATTAAATTAAATGAATCCAAATCTGTACACATAGACTTTAGTAACAAGAAACACCAGTATTCTCCAGTTTATATAAATAATAAACAAGTCCCATATGAGAATACAGCCAAATATCTGGGTATGACTCTTGACGCTAAGCTACGCTGGAAAGCCCACGTGAAGAAGAAAAGAGATGAACTCAACTTACGATTTAAGAGAATGTATTGGCTGCTTGGAAGAAATTCCACGTTGTCTGTACAGAACAAATTGCTATTATACAGACAAGTCCTGATGCCAGTTTGGACTTATGGTATTCAGCTGTGGGGCTGCGCCAAACAGACCAATATAAATATCATACAACGATTTCAGAACAAGGTACTAAGGGAAATTGTAAATGCACCTTGGTACATACGAAATGATGACCTCCATCGGGACCTAAAAGTTGAGTTCATCGATAAAGTGATAAAAAAATTTGCAGAAGCTCACGAAAAGCGACTTCATCAGCATGTGAACATCGAGGCAATCCAGCTTCTCGACCACACGCATATAGTGAGAAGACTAAAAAGAACAAAACCGTTCGAGTTAGTGTTTAGTGATAGTGAATAGTGAAATGTAGCATAATTGCTACCAAATAAATACAAGAACGAAGTGTATTCGCCTTAATAGAGACAATAAGAAAAGTGCTATTGGACACATTCTTAGTAAAGACAATTTATTAGTTTAGGATATAATTAAATTACTTATTAGTCTATATATAAGGCTAGATTGTAATAAAAACTAGGGTTCATCCTTTAGATGTACTCGAGGACTAAGGAAAAAAAAAAAAAAAAAAAAAACTAAATCGTATAGATGGTTCAGAAATCAGTCTATTGTTGCATGAAATGAGCGATGAAGAGATTCAGGGGTCGGACATTGAAACTGAAGGTAATTTATTAGAAGATAAAGTACAAAGTGATATCGAAGACTGAAGTGAGTGCTCTCCCAGTGGTATACCCATTAGATATTGAAAATATGTCTGAAAATGATCCTGAAACTCCTGAAATTGCTTCGCCAAGTATGCTGAGTTGCACTATTATGCCACAGTGACAAATTCTTAGAGTAAATCATTGTACAGCTACTAAAAGTAGAACAAGTGGCCAATATTATGTCCTTACATATGAAATTAGTATTTTGTCTACAATTGCAATGTCTGCGACATCCACCGTACTCCCCAGACCTTGCTTCAACAAAGTACAATTTTTTCCGGAATTTGGACAAAAATTCAAGTCCGATGCGGCAGTCCAATCTGCCTTCAAAGAGTTTATTGATACTCGCCCCCATGTTTTTTTTAGTAAAGTTAGTCATTGATCACAATGAACTACCTAAGAGATGGCAAAAGTGCATAGATAACAACGGTCCATACTTTGAATAATTGAAAAAAAAATTTACAAAAAAAAAAAAAACTTTATATTCCTCCCGTACAAAACGTTAATTTCATGTGTAAGGACCTAATATTATACGGACATAATGAAATTTATGAAGAAACTCAGTAGATAATACCTTGATAACCCCATGAATGAAGACAAGGTAGCAAATGCTTAGTTAACAGACGAATATAAAAGGTTTTTTTTTATATTATTGCCAAAAAGACAAATTGTACTTCCCACACAACGTAAAGGTATCCTTTAGGCAAAGAAAAGAAAATATTATGCCTTTTTTCCATAAAAAATTGGAAAAATGACAAAAACAAAGTGTGACGGCTGCAAAAAATCCCATTTGTGAAAAGCACAAGCGTCAAGTTTGGACACTTACGAGTATAGAGTCTGTCTAAAGACTAAACAAATGACTTGAAATCTGATGTAGTCAACACTGGTAATAATCAAGGTTGATTCTGACATCTTGATCATTTTTTACTAATAGAAGAACCAAAAATTATCGAATATAAGTATTTTATTAATAATATTATACAAAATTCCCAAGTCACTTGACTTTTTAGACAGACTACAGTGTTAACCATTTTGATGCTGAAAACAGTATTTTGTATACTTTATTTTTGTTCAAAAGTAAAAAGTATATTGTAGTGAAAAACAGTATAATACTGTTTTTTAAAAGTATAGTTGGCAACCCTACCCAGAATACAGGAGTAAATCCTAGTGTGAACTCCTGGAGGAATAGCATAGTGGTACTTTTACCAGACTAATCTATAACAATTGGCCATCCAAGGCAACTTCTACCCACATTTTATTTGAAAATGACAAGCATTTTATTATGGTATTAAACGTAGCTAGGTACCTAAATTAGTATATTTAATTGAAGTAAAACTCATCTTTGACTCTTATGAGATAACACAATGGAAAATTTTCAGGTTTTTTTTTGTTTTGATTTAGATGCAAGTTATATCTAGAGATGATAAATTGTTTTTATTAATAGTTCTAGCTGTACCCCCGCGGCTTCGCTCCCGCTCTACCCTACTCCACCCTGTTATACTCTACACTACTCTACTCTACCTTACTCTACCCTACACTACCCTAATTTTCATTTTTTTCTCACAATAACAAACACAACAAAAAAAAAATTAGCGAAATTGGTTCAGCTGTTCTCGAGATTTGAGCTTAGCAACACATTTAGCAATTCTTTTTATATTATAGATAAATAAATTATGGGTGCCACAGATTACTGTGCAAGATTATTTAGCCAGCCCAATAAAACTGGGATAAAGTATAGTTGATATGATTTAGCTAATTAAGTAAATTAAAATAGAACATATACCTGTCATGGCCTAGAGATGTGCCGTTGCCGGAAATATTGCCCTGAAGTGGGAATATTGCCGGCAACAGACATCTATATCATGGCCAGATCATAATAATGTTTACTTCAAGATATGGCCAAGTACAACTGGCCAGATTGTTTTAAATGTTAAAGTTTGATAGCAATCCTCATTTGTTCTACTTTCTTCAGACCTTTTATTTTCATAGAAATCCTACATCAATGATATGGCCACCAAGAATCTCTTGGCGTGTGCCAATTGTTGGAGAAACAGTTTTTTTTTAAATGTATTATTTGGTATAAAGCCATCTTTGTATTATTGCATTTCTAATGAAACCGGTTTATACCAGTTTCATTACAAATCCAATAATGAGAACCTTATGGTTCATAGGTGAGATGATTTCAAAGTCTTTACTTCACATACATAGTAGGAAATAGCCGAACAAAAGTTTTTGTTTATGATATTAGTAACATAGTATACCTCTCTGGAGGTTGCCAATGTTCTACAAATAACCCTGTATAATATAAATTTAGACTACTCAAATTGTGACAAAACTTGCTGTACAAGATATTCTCACAAAGCTACTGTTACAAACCATTTCTGCCATCGGATAACAAAAACCTAGTTCTAAAAGCGAGTGCCGGTGTTCGCACACCCATTGTCTTTCTATTATCACGATTGAAGAGTAATTCATGAATCCCCAAGCGACCACCGGTGGCCGCGCATCTATTGTCTTACTATTGTGTCTCTAATTGACGGTATCTGAAGGGTTAATACAGCATTCACCAAAAACAAATGCTAATTAGTTACTGCAGTCTATTTTATCACTTTTGATAACCAGTTCTCAAAAAGGCCAATAAGGACCATTCAATAAATGCATTGTTTGGTAATTGTGGTTAGTTAAAATCATAGATCATTGATTAATTCATGAATCCCCAAGCGACCACTGGTGGCCGTGCATCTATTGTCTTACTATTGTGTCTCTAATTGACGGTATCTGTGTTAACATCTAGGTAATATTAAAAGAAAAGAAATTGTTTATTTATGTTTTAGAATTTGACTTTTCACAACCGGTACATATTAGTGGTACTATTTACAAATCTAATAGGAATTTTGTTAGAAATATTCATGTGTTGTTACCATTATAACCATAAAACGATGTTCTATTTTTTAATCTGACAACAGCATCAAATTATACAGCCATGATAAAACAAACATAAAATTAAACATGTTTCTGATTATATAAACTCCTAAAATGGTTGCTTAAAGGTTTTTGTACACCTAAATAAAATATTAATTATCAGCTCAGTGGGTAGTACCGTACCTTATGGAGCAATTAAAACCCTAAATTAATGAATGTACCTCCCAACAATGTAAATACGTAAAATGTTTTAAAAAGACCTTTTGCAATAGTTTAGCAGTGCTATTTAAAAAGGATATAGATTATGATCGGCACAGCTTGGGCCACTTTCCCCACTTCCTCATCAGTCTGCATAATCTTCTTGATTCGCCCCTACAAACAAACAATGTCATGATATCACCAATCTCTCGAAATTATTGACGAAAACAAAACCCAATTTCTCTTTGTTGTGGTTGTTTATTAACGATTTTAAACTTACGGCAGGAAACCTTGCATTGTATTTTCTCTTCTTGGAAGGCATTGTGATAATCCGTTCACTTTAACACCAATTAAATGATAAAATTAGCTCACTTCACCATCAGAATGTTAACACTTCTCGCGCATTTTTGAGGTTATAAAAGGGGGACGTTCGCAGCCCACTTCATTTATATACGAATCTGACAGTTTCTCCACCATTTTTTATTGTCAATTTATGATTATCCACGTAATCTGCAAATCTGATGGCTAAAATTAAGGCTTTATAACTATTCCATTGTTATAATATTATTTAATAAAATAAAGTGTAGTCAAGATTTATGATATTTGCTCGAAAATAATTAAACTGGCTGAATGAATTAATTCTTTGCCATCATTTACATATTTTTTAAAATATCATTCAATTCGTTTAGAAATTAACGATAAAATTATTAACATTCAGCAGGAAGTCGTTTTCATGTTTTACAAAATATAGCTCATGAAATAATTTCTAAAAAACTATTTCTTAATTGTTTTTCCGTAACTTGTAAACCAACCCGTTTCTTTTTCTCATATTATGAAAAGATCTGTTTGATGAAGTCTGATTAGTTTCTGAACGTTCCCTTAAAAGTCATCTTACACGTAGTGTCTTATGTAGTCTGTGGTTATCATTAGAGGTGAGACATACTAGGTAGTTTTTTTTAAATAAGTCTTAGAAGTGTGCGTACGCACAAATACTTGTTCCAAAAACTAGATCAAGAGTATTAGGCGTCTCGACTTTAATGTAGTGTCCAACAGAAAATGGATTTCAACTCAAAAACGAAAATGAAGCTTCGACTTCAGTCTCATTTTCCGCCGAAAACAAAAATGATTTAAACATAAAAAATTCATCATCATCATTATCTTCCTGCCCTTGTCCCGTTTTATTTGGGGTCGACGCAACACAACTTTAGACATAAAAAATTAAAGATATTGAAAGACTTCTTAATGAAATATATATCCTGTGTTTTTCTGTAAAAAAAGATAAGTATTTCAGAAAAAAAGGAATAAAATAAAACACGTCAATTTCGTATACAAATAATACAGTTTATTTCTTATCTTACTGTATTGATTGATTAGCATTCAACATTTTTTTGGTTGTGGATGAATGTTTTTGAGAAAATTATTATTTTGTTGTCATAATTAGAATATGGCTCATGTGTGTGAAAACGTATTTTAACCTACGGGGTAACAGACTAGGGTATGTATATTTCCATTTCTACGTGGTTTTCAGTGAACTTGTCTGTTACACTTACAAGTGCAATTTAAAGTAAATTAACCTCGCGACAAGCTTTTATATATATCATAATAAATTGTGTGCGGATAGGTGAATAGGCCAATCCTAATTTATTAGGAATGTTACTGAGAATGCGTGTTAAATAAGTCTTTTTGCAATGAATAGGATTTACTTATCACGTTACCAAGAGTTTCTTTATAATTGTCTGAATTATCGGAGGATATAAGTTTTTCCAGGAATTTGGCACTTTAAATAATATTCAACAACTCATTAGATAACAGTAGATAACGACCACGAAGCACCGCAACTACTTGCAGCCTAAAGTCATTGTTCTGAAGCAAAAAAAGGGTAAAACTATGCTGGACGTATAAAGCCGTCTCTAAAATAAAACTGAGTATTTCCAGTTGTAGTACTTTTCTACTGTAGTAGAAAAATACAACAACTGGAATTTTTAAACCAGCAGTATTTTTATATCATAATTATTATGCTGTCTAACACTGTGAAAAAATTAGAATGTGTTATAACCACGTCAAAAATGTTTTTGCAACTTAAAAATAAAGAGTTAAATTGAAATTTATAATAACAGAAATTTTCAATCAGGTCGCTATCCCATAGCGGTCAAGCGCAAACCTAACAACAATTTAAAAAAAACATAGTTTTTTAAAAGCACGGAGTATCTACTCGAAATTTCCATATTTCACTCCGATTTTCTTTGAACCTGTTTTTCGGTCCCTACAATAACGAAATGATAATTATTCATGTAAATCAAAAAAGTAACCCTATCTTTGGATTAGCGAAGGAATCTTAAAAATTATAAATTACTTTAATGCTAGTTCATGAAGTTTAGATTTTTTTGCGATATGCTAGTTCGTAAATAAAACATTATACTTATATTATATTAAAACTAAAATGAATATTGACATAAATCCTTTTAATTTAATAGACTATACTTTTCACCTTACCAAGACTTTCTTAAATAATTGTCTCCTTCTTTGATAATGTAAGTTAAGACTATTAACTTTTCTAGGAATTTTGCCAAAAAAGTATTTAACACCTCATTAGACAATAATAGATAACGAGCAACACAATGTTTCTACCTGCCGACTAAAGTAATTATTCTGTAGCGAAAATGGGTAAAACTATGCTGGACGTATAGCGCCGTATCTAAAACGGAACCGAGTATATACAATTGTAATATTTATTGACTACAGTCTAGCAGTATTTTTGTGGCATAATTATTATGCCGTTTAACACTGTGAAAATATTAGAATTTTAGAATTAAAAATGTTTTTGCAACTTAAAAATGAAGCGTTTTGAATGGAAATTTAAAATAACAGAATTTTTTAAGATGAATTCATAGTTATTTCAAGGCACTGGGTACCTTCTCGAAATTAAGATATAATAAAAAATAATAATTTATTTATTCAAAGACAACTTTTGGTCCACATTATATGTTAGTATACCTTATTACTATGTTAGTTCAGACATGGTTCAGACGCTCAATATTATTACACTGTTATACACTCTTTCTATAAAATAACATTGGTAATTCTTATAATCTTTCTTTAAAAAAGTCAAATAAATAACATATCATTGATTACAACTTAAAAATGTCAAAGAATTAAACGGCATGGAAACAACAAATAAAAATGTCATACAATAATAATAAAATGTCAGTACTTCAATTTTCTTTCAACCCGATTCAGTTCCGACAACAACAAAATGATAGACAATCTTGTAGATCAAAACAGTAACTCTGTCTTCGCATTGGTGAGGGAATCTAAGTTCATAACGTTTTCAAATTATTGAGGTGTGCACACTTAGCTCGCATAACATTCTATACTTTCGTATTTTTAAAAGTAATATGAATGCCGAGTTAAATCTTTTAAAACATTTAGAAATGAATAAAATTTACTTATCAAAAAACCAAAAGATTATTTTTATCGTTGTCTACCTTATTGGACAACATAAATTAAGACTATAAGTTTTTCTAGGAATTTGGCAAAATAAAAATATACTCACGCCACAATAGATAACAATAGATAACGAGCACCGCAATGTTTCTACCTACCGCCTGTAGCGAGAGGGTAAAACTATGCTGGACGTATAGCGCCGTATCTAAAATGGAACTGAGTATATACAATTGTAATACTAAAGTTTAGTAGTAATTTTGTGGCATAATTAATATGCTGTTTAACACTGTGAAAATATTAGAATTTTAGAAAATTAGAATTAAAAATGTTTTTGCAACCTAAAAATGAAGCGTTTTGAACGGAAATTTAAAGTAACAGATTTTTTAAGACAATTTCATAGTTATTTCAAGGCACTGGGTACCTACTCTAAATTGGGATATTTCACTCCAATTTTCTTTGAACCCGATTCAGTTCTGACAACAACAAAGAGATAGACAATCTTGTAGATAAAAAAAAACCTTGTCTTCGCATTGGTGAGGGAATCTACCTTAATGTCAGTTCATAACGATTTGAAAATTGTTGAGGTGTGCACACTTAGCACGCATACCATTCTATTCTTTCGTGTTTTTTAAAGTAATATGAAAGCGACCTAAATGTTTTAAATTATGTAGAAATGAGTAGGATTCACTTAAAACATAACCAAAAGTTTATTTTTTTCGTTGTCTACCTTATTGGACAACATAAATTAAGACTATAAGTTTTTCTAGGAATTCGGCAAAATAAAAATATTCTCACGCCTCATTAGATAACAATAGATAACGAGCACCGCAATGTTTCTACCTGCCGCCTAAAGTAATTGTACTGTAGTGAAAAAGGGTAAAATTATGCTGGACGTATAGCGCCGTATCTTAAATAAAACTGTGTATATACAATTGTAATATTTATTGACCACAGTCTAGCAGTATTATTGTGGCATAATTGATATGTCGTCTAACACTGTGAAAATATTAGAATTTTAGAATATTATAATTAAAAATGTTTTTGCAACTTAAAAATGAAGCGTTTTGAATGGAAATTTAAAGTAACAGAATTTTTAAAAACAATTTCATTGTTTTTTCAAGGCACTGGATATCTTCTCGAAATTGGGATATTTCACTCCAATTTTCTTTAACCCGTTTCAGTTCTGACAACAACAAGGCGATAGACAATCTTGTAGATCAAAAAAGTAAATCTGTCTTCGCATTGGTGAGGGAATCTACTTTAATGTCAGTTCATAACGATTTGAAAATTGTTGAGGTTTGCACACTTAGCTCGCATACCATTCTATTCTTTCTTATTTTTAAAAGTAATATGAAAGCGACCTAAATCTTTTAAATTATGTAGAAATAAAATAGAATTCACTTAAAACATAACCAAAAGTTTATTTTTAGCGTTGTCTACCTTATTGGACAACATAAATTAAGACTATTCGTTTTCTAGGAATTCCGCAAAATAAAAATATTCTCACGCCTCATTAGATAACAATAGATAACGAGCAACGCCATGTTTCTACCTGCCGCCTAAAGTAATTGTACTGTAGCGAGAAAGGGTAAAACTATGCTGGACGTATAGCGCCGTATTTAAAATGGAACCGAGTATATACAATTGTAATATTTACTGACCACAGTCTAGTAGTATTTTTCTGGCAGAATTATTATGCCGTCTAACACTGTGAAAATATTAGAATATTATAATTAAAAATGTTTTTGCAACTTAAAAATGAAACATTTTGAATGGAAATTTAAAGTAACAGAATTTTTTAAGACAATTTCATTGTTATTTCAAGGCACTAGGTATCTTCTCGAAATTGGGATTTTTCACTCCAATTTTCTTTGAAGCCGATTCAGTTCCGACAACAACAAAGTGATAGACAATCTTGTAGATCAAAAAAGTAACCCTGTCTTCGGATTTTTATTGGAAAAACCACGCCCTCAGGGTAATTCTTCTATTTAGGATACAGTAAATACACATATACACTTGTAAACTCATTCCTTTAATACTTCTTCATAATCATAATATCTTTATAAAATTACACTGCTATAAAAATTACATGTTTCCTTAAGAATTTTCAAAACCAAACTGTCATACATAATTTTCCTACAAGCCTTTTGCTTTCACAATTTAAATTCAAACTAAGAACATCTTTTCAAGTACCATACACTTTAAGCTGCCAGTAATTCATAGACATTCAAATTCATCTATCAACACGGATTGATGACGGAATCTACTTTAATGTCAGTTCATAACGTTTTGAAAATTATTGAGGTGTGCACATTTAGCCCCCATAACATCCTATTCTTTCGTATTTATAGAAGTAATATGAATGTCGACCTAAATCTTTTAAATCATTTAGAAATGAATAGAATTTACTTAAAACATAACCAAAAGTTTATTTTCATCGTTGTCTACCTTATTGGACAACATAAATTAAGTCTATTCGTTTTGCTAGGAATCCGGCAAAATAAAAATATTCTCACGCCTCATTAGATAACAATAGATAACGAGCACCGCAATGTTTCTACCTGCCGCCTAAAGTAATTGTACTGTAGCGAAAAAGGGTAAAATTATGCTGGACGTATAGCGCCGTATCTTAAATAGAACTGTGTATATACAATTGTAATATTTATTGACCACAGTCTAGCAGTATTATTGTGGCATAATTTATATGTCGTTTAACACTATGGAAACATTAGAATTTTAGAATATTATAATTGAAAATGTTTTGCAACTTAAAAATAAAGCGTTATGAATGGAAATTTAAAGTAACAGAATTTTTTAAAACAATATCATTGTTTTTTCAAGGCACTGGATATCTTCTCGAAATTGGGATATTTCACTCCAATTTTCTTTAACCCGTTTCAGTTCTGACAACAACAAGGTGATCGACAATCTTGTAGATCAAAAAAGTAAATCTGTCTTCGCATTGGTGAGGGAATCTACTTTAATGTCAGTTCATAACGATTTGAAAATTGTTGAGGTTTGCACACTTAGCTCGCATACCATTCTATTCTTTCTTATTTTTAAAAGTAATATGAAAGCGACCTAAATCTTTTAAATTATGTAGAAATAAAATAGAATTCACTTAAAACATAACCAAAAGTTTATTTTTATCGTTGTCTACCTTATTGGACAACATAAATTAAGACTATTAGTTTTCTAGGAATTCTGCAAAATAAAAATATTCTCACGCCTCATTAGATAACAATAGATAACGAGAACCGCAATGTTTCTACCTGCCGCCTAAAGTAATTATTCTGTAGCGAGAAAGGGTAAAACTATGCTGGACGTATAGCGCCGTATCTAAAATGAAACTGAGTATATACAATTATAATATTTATTGACTACAGTCTAACAGTATTTTTGTGGCATAATTATTATGCCGTTTAACACTATGGAAACATTAGAATGTGTTATATTCACGTTAAAAATGTTTTTGCAACTTAAAATGAAGCGTTTTGAATTGAAATTTGAAATACTTAGTAGAATTTTTCAAGATGATTTCATAGTTATTTCAAGGCATTGGGCACCTATTCTAAATTAGGATATCGTAGAATACGACATGGTCCTTGTGGTCTGTGACTGCCTGCTCTATTATTATTATTATAATCGTTCTGCCTGTTCGTCGCTGTTGACTAGCACCAGTAATGATAATAAGGTAGGGATTTCCTGGAAATTTCAGTTACCAGGAAATGTCGGCAGGTAAGGGCGACGAGGGCGATAATACGTTGCTAAATTCAGTGACGACTGATTTTAAATTTAATCATTATTATTAATATTTCTATGGAACCAATTCGTCAGTACAACCTTTCAAATAAAGAAAAAGAAAATCAAAATCTGTCCACAATTGACCGAGAAATCACTGAACTCACATGAAATAAAATACATACAGGTGAACGTATAAAGTTAGCCATATCATATTATCTCAACAAAGCCAAAAAAAAAAGTGTCAAAAGAGAAATAAAATTGGAAATTGTAAATGAGCAGACAAAATGAAAGCAAAACAAAGTTTGAAGAAAACTCGTTCTAATCATGATACAGATTCACAAAGAATAGCAAACACTATTTTTGATATGTTTGTGTACAAACTCCAGAAACGTGTATTAAGAACGTTTGTTAAAATCCCGTAATAAGAGTCTTCTAAAGTTTTTAAGTTGGACCAAGTTTATGTGTGTTAGTACTAATCAGTTACTTTGCAATATATAATACATGAGCATGAGACAAGAAGATCGTAATCTTAGGAAGAACACTAGAAGAAATGTTAAAAAAAAAAAACAAAGTTAGACCTAAATTCAATATTGCTAAACAATGCTCTAAATAGCAAGTGAAATTATTAAATAGGTTATGATTTTTTGTTAAATAAATGTTTATCTGAATTAGAGTTAAATAATGGTACAGAAATAGTTTTTATATTGCAGTAATTTACTTTTATGTACTTACCATTTAATTATGATATAAATATATATAACGCATTATTTGACTTCATGAGATTTATAACCATTTGAGTTAATAATACTTACATTATATTCAAATCTGTATAAAAAAATATATAAAATAATCAATAGAGTCTGTCTAATGAAAGCGTAACCTGAAGTTTTTTTTTAAAATTAAAGTCGCAACATTATTTTGCCGCCAAAATCACGTCTAAGTCTATGATTGCAATTGTCAGTTTTTTGAAACAGATATTTATTTATCAACAATAACTGCTTTATCATGGGTAAAACAATATAAAGTTATGTGCGAAAGCTGCTACACACTGTCATCAGTGAGTTTAAACAAAAACAAGAAGAGAAAGAAGTTGTTTTCTAAGAAAAACAACAATGTTTATACACGATCTTGGATTTTTAAGTTAGTGTGACACTATAATCTTGATCATTGTTGATGGACCACTAGATATTTTTACGGTATGAATAATGATGACTATTTTATTTGACTATCGCAGTGTTGTGCTCTTGGTATTCTTGTCGGAAGGCCAAAATGCCAAATTGTAAATAAAGAATATTATATACGGCATTTGAGAGAACAGATAAAATAAATTTGGATTAATAACTAACATTTTGTGTATTATTAACCTTTACCATACATCTACCAATAAATAAATCTACACACATTTAAGTTCTTATACAACTATTGCACAATCGTCATATATAAAAAAATACTCAAGTACCAAAACTTTTTTCTCCAACTATTTCAATAATAACCATATTCAAATTTTTGGGTTTCAACCTCCTTTTCTCAGGTCACGCTTTCAGTAGACGGACTCTAGTGAGTTTTTGATTGAATACTCTTTATTATTTATTGATTATTAGTTATAGATAGTTTTTTAGTATTATTGTTTTTGGATGTTTAAATTAATTTCTTAATATACGACAAAATTCAAACGCGATGTAAATTGTCATATGAATAAATAAATAAATATAGCCTCCTTCTTTTTGAAATCGGTTGAAGAGTTGATATTATTAAAACTTTTAAAATGGCGTTTCCTATAATGTTCCACCTATTAAACCTTATAATAAGCAAAGTACTTTTGATGTATAAAACTTTACATATTTTATTACAACATACTTCACGAATTCCTTTTGCTTTTTGTAACTATCTTCAAAGCCGACATCGGTTTAAAAATAAAATATTTCAATAACAATAGAATATTGTTAAAATATTCATAAAAGTATTCGACCATTTATTTTTCCACGAAATGTAGCAGGCGCAAACTTTCCCCCACTCCCAAAATCTTTGCCATCTCCACTCACCCCTTCCTATGCGTAAGACGCCAAACGCTTAAATAGCGCTCACAGCGTACTTTGTAACATAGTATTCGAGACGCGTTTGTGTGGTGCGCACGTAATACGTCTTCGCTGGTCCTGCCACAAATTTGTGTTAATATCCAGTTATTTTTCAAAGTATTTTGTATACCTGTTCCAGTATTTACGTTTCACCTCTAGTCATTATCTCTGCTTTAGTGTTCTGTGTGTGAACTGTCATTCTAGAAAATGGCGTCGTTGTCGAGGTAAGTTGTGGTGATTTCTATTTATTTTTTCTGAATTTCTGCTAATAAACAGCTAAAAACTAAGCCATAAATATGGTTTTGATTTAGATATATTGTTTGTTTTTTGTGTTAAAAGTTACGATCATGTATTCACAAACCTACGCTATATCTCGTAAACATGATCGTGTTAATAAAATTTGGTGTCCTTGTTTACGATATTTAAACTGCATGGCAAATCAACATTTCGCAACAATGTCAAACTAAACTATTTCAGTAACTTTTAACGATAGTTTTTATACAATTCTTAACTATCCCAACAAGTTTATTTTCGAAAGATAACCTTATCAAAGCGTAATTAGATTCTTTTTTTAATCGTGTGTTTTATTTACGTTTTCAGCCTTCTACCAGCGCCCACGCAGCAGGTGTGGGATCGTGATGATGAGAGGAAAGCGAAGAGAGTCGGAAGTGCCTTGGTGGTGTCACAGACCAGTGTCCCGCCCTATGGACAGAGAAAGGGATGGATTCCCAGGTCTGAAGAGGATTTTGGAGGTAAGATTTTAACCATTATTATTTATGTGTATTGCAGAGTGATGTTATTTAATTCTAGCATTCAATCTTGCTTAAATTGTCAAGGGAAAAGAGACTATAAAATTATTGAGAGCCTATCTAATCTCAAATTACTTATTTGAGGTTTGCATTGCTGGTTAACTTCAATACAACTAATGTTGTCTTTTTTATGTTGTCATTATGATCAAACTATTTCATTCTACGTCTCTTGTTCAAATCTCCAATTGCAAAGAATTGCATTTTATCATTGTTTTTATGGTTATCTATTTCCACCTGCCCGAGCTATCATAACTAACCATGTCTCTGTTTCCAGATGGTGGTGCCTTCCCAGAGATCCATGTGGCCCAGTACCCCTTGGGTATGGGTGCTAGAGGCAAGGAGAGTACATCCAATGCCTTAGCGGTACAACTCGATGAGTCTGGAAGGGTTAAATACTCCGCTATTGCTAGACAAGGACATAGTGCTGATAAGGTAATTTTTATAATATTTATTTATAAAAATTTTTGCTCCCACTAGAAATGAATCAGATGCACTATCTGTATGTGGGCTCTTCAAATATTTATATTTTTTTTAGCTGAGCAGGAAGCCACTAATTGTGCTTTCTGTGTGCAATGTTTGGTAGATGAACTTCAATATCTTACCACTAGTATTTCCCTATACCAAAATATACCTCTAACATTCTCTTTATGTAACAGGACCTATCATTATGTTCTAGGCCTGTTCCCAACTTTATTGGGATCAGCTCCCAGTGTTTTGTTCCTATTAATATTTGATTTTTCTTTTCTTCCAGATAATATACTCAAAACTCACAGACTTACTACCAGCGGAGGTTTTAGCTGAAGACGATCCAAGTCTTCAAAAGCCTGACGATGAGGACATTCAGGATATCACGGAGAAAACGAAGCAAGCTCTGGAGAAACTGACCAATGCTAAGATTTCTGCTGCTATGCCTGTGAAAGCTGCTCCGAAAGCTGTAAGTTGAAATTATTTGATTTGATTTTGTTTTGTGGTCACAATGTCTTCAATTACCTTCAATTTCAAACCTTCTCAGTCCATGAGAAGAACCCATATTTAACAATCGCATTGATAGTATGTTATTCCCACAGGCTCCAGCGCAATACATCAGGTACACTCCAGCGCAGCAAGGAGGCCAGTTCAACTCGGGAGCTAAGCAGAGGGTTATCAGGTATGTGGCATCTTTTGTTATGACTTGACTATCATCTGTCCCTTGTAATTTCACCCGCCTCTGAATAGTAATTCACCTTGAATTGCCAGTGTCTTGAGTAACAATCATAATAACCCATTACCCTCTTCCCCCCAGAATGGTAGAAGCCCAGTCGGATCCAATGGAGCCTCCGCGCTTCCAGATCAACAAGAAAATCCCTCGCGCGGCGCCCTCCCCGCCGGCACCCGTACTACACTCGCCGCCGCGTCGCGTGTCCGTCAAGCAACAGCGCGACTGGAAAGTGCCGCCTTGTGTTAGCCACTGGAAGAACGCTAAAGGTAACCCACTTTCCCCTCACCAACAACTAATTTTTATGTATGACTCACTGAAAAAACCTTTCTATCAACGAACAACCCGACGTACCGACAATTTTTTTCATCAATTTTATTCTTAACACCTCTTTTTTCTTCTCCCTAGGTTACACAATCCCCCTGGACAAGCGTCTAGCAGCAGACGGGCGCGGTCTTCAACAAGTGCATATCAATGAGAACTTCTCCAAACTGGCTGAAGCACTGTACATCGCCGACAGGAAAGCGCGTGAAGCGGTGGAGGCGAGAGCTCAGCTCGAGAGGAGACTGGCCCAGCGAGAGAAGGAGAAGAAGGAAGAACATCTGAGGATGTTAGCGCAGAGGGCTAGAGATCATAGAGCGGGTGAGTTGAGTTGTTATTGTGAAGTTGTGGAAACTTGGGTAGATGCTAGATGTAGATGCACCTACAAGTTTATAAACAATGTCTTTGAAATTTAAAATTTTTGAATTTTATAATTCCCATCATAGTTTAGACTATGAACATATGTTTTCACCATCTCATTTAGACTTTCCATTCCAGGTATCAGAGCTCCTGATGATGAACCAGAGACCAATGAAATTGATGAGAGTGGCCTGACTGCAGCGGAGAGAGACAAGCTCAGGGCTGACAGACACAAAGAGAGGCAGAGGGACAGGAACCTGGCTAGAGCTGCTCCTGATAAGAGGTAAGAGGAAGTGTTTAGTACTGTAATGTATGCAAGGTCAGGCATTCTTTATATTATAGATGCTATTTCTCACGTGTGTGGCACACGCGTTCTACCTTTAATCTTAAATACATTTTCTCAAATTTTCCAGGTCGAAGCTAGTAAAGGATCGTGAACGCGACATCTCGGAACAGATCGCTCTCGGCCTGCCCGCCAAGACGCAGCAGGGAGGCGAGGCCATGTTCGACCAGAGGCTCTTCAATAACAGCAAAGGCATGGACAGTGGTATGTATTGCTTATATTTCTTGATTATAAGTGTTTGCACTAACTGGACAGGTTCACTCAAATTGATGTGGTTTTTTCTTCAAAAAACCATCTTGGACACTAATCTCTATTCAGATTAGTGACCGAGGAGGTCTCATAAATTTTGCCATTACATGTTTGCTATATGGATTTTAAAACAGTTGAGTTACGAGCTAAACCTCGTGAGTTCAAATCCAGAGGTTTCAAAACGTCGTGAGGAAACTGGGATGTCCTAGAACCTAAATTTCAAAGGCTACACAGGTCCCTGTGGTGGATTACAGCCTTTGTCCTGACATTTATAGATATCCTTTAGTGGAAACAAGGTTGATTGTTATGCCTACGTTACAAGTTTTTATTTTTTTTCCCAGGTTACGGTGACGATGAAGCCTACAACGTATATGATAAGCCATGGCGCAACCAGGACAACGTTGGCGCGCACATATACAGACCTTCCAGAAACGCTGACAAGGACAACTATGGAGGGGATATCGACGCCATCGTTAACACGCGCAGGTACCTTCAACGCAGATTTTTTTGGTATAAAGTAGAGCTTGACTGCGATCCCACCTGATGGTAAGCAGTGATGCTGAAATACTCCAGGGCTTAGCTTAAAGCTAGAACTACATTAGACCGACGCACACGTGTAACACGCCTGATTTGTACGTAGAACTACGTCGCGTGGCGTGGATCAAGTCTAGTTTCCATATAAATGGAGACCAACGCACCCAGATTGTGCGCAGTGTAGTTCTAGCTTGAACTAACTATTTTATATTATTATATTTATGTGACACTTACAGATGTAGTAATGTATGTTGTTTCCCGCAGATTCGTGGCCGACAAAGAGTTCGCTGGCACCAGCAGTACCAACACTCGCGCCGGCCCCGTGCAGTTCGAAAAAGACGCGCCGTCTACGAGAGACGAACCCGTGAGTAGTTTTATATATTTACTAGCTGACTCAGCAAACATTGTTTTCCTTAAAATACTAAAAAGTCCGCAGTATACTTTCTTGTTGGTGCTATCGAAGCTTTTGAGCTCATCACTCATCATGGTCTTGAAGCAATAAGGCTTATTTTGATACAATTTCAGCACATTTGCATTACGAAAATCGACCTTATAGCCTGAACTATGAACATGAATATTCTACCTAGTATCTAACAGTGTTATCTGTCCCACAGTCACAGTCCCGAAGCAACCAACCAGACGCAGACTTCGACCCGTTCGGCTTGGATCGGTTCTTGAGCGAGGCCAAGCGCGCCGATAAGTCGGGCCGCAAGCGCGACCATCACGACCGACACGACCAACACGCCAAGAAGAGGAGGGATTAGCTGTGAGTTTTTTTCTTTATTACTTTTTCATTATCTAGCTCTTACTGTCCCACTGCTGGGCAAAGGCCTCCCCCAAGTCCTTCAAGACTTTCTTCTCAAACCAGTCCTCGCAGTACGCGTCCAAATCATCCTGCCACATCTTTCTAGGCCCTAGTTATTTAACTTATTTTTTGAGGAAGAGTGGGGGCGTGGTAGTTTTATCTCACTATCTGTTTTCTACACACGTAACCTAATGGAGATGACGTCACACTGTAGTTTGTGCATCCTTTGTCTAATACTTAAAAGTTTCCCCTTTCACCCGGAAGATTTCTCTCCTCAAAAAAATGGTTCTATAGATTTTCTAAAGTAGACAACTGTTACTGAGGAATTCCTGGCTATTTTAGTTTCTATTTGTATGTATTTGTTTTTTATAATTCCATTTTTCTTCTTGTTTCAGATACGGGAGATGTATATAAGCCTTAAAAACGCACGTTATGTTCAGATAGCAATAAGACGTTCAATGAATGATTTTGTGACTTTACAGAACATTCTTATACATTTATATACTAAGTATAGTTGTAATTATTTTATGTAATAAATAGCTAAATATAATTTTGTTGTAATTATTCACGTGTTTCATTTGATTTGATATATCCAGTGATTTATCCTTTTTTATAAAAAAGAAATAGAGCAGTGGTACCCGAGTGGTAACGGCTCCGACTTACGAGTTGTAGGCCGTGGGTTCAAACCCAGCCAGGCGCGTTACTTTGAGTGATTTCATCACCACTGCTCTAAAAACGGTGAACGAAAACATCGTGAGGAAACCGATGTCCTAGAACCAAAAATTCGAAGACATGTCACAACCACCAACCCACACTGGGTCCGCGTGGTGGATTACGGCCCATTCCCTCTCCTAGAGAGGAGGCCTGAGTCCCAGCAGTGTGAACAACAAAAGGCTGATTATGTATCAACACAGCGCCGTCTAGTCCCAAGCTAAGCAGAGCTTATGTTATTGGTACTAGACAACTGATAAACATAATTATATATTTCTAAATACATAGGTACACACACACACAACAAATGATTATGCTCATCACACAAACATTTGTCCTGGGTGGGAATCGAACCCACGACCTCCGGCATAGCAGTCAGGGCCACTAACCACTAGACCAACAGACCAGTCAGGTTCAGTAATAGAGTCGTCAGTAGCGTAGCAAGGAGTGGGCGAAGTGAGCCCTCACCTAAACTTTAGGAACATAGGTTTTTTTTATAGTTGATAGACTCTTTTGACCACTATTTCATCTGATAGTAAGCGGCTATGTGGTCGAATACTGGGTTGCGATAGTGCCTGTCTCGTTTTCGATTTTATAAAAGAAACGGGCCTTGTTGATATGCCTTCACCAACGTGTAATTTAGTCCACGCTACGCTTATGAGTGACATTATTATCAAAATTAGTCACAATTGGTAGAAAACAGTTCGCGGCCACCCGGGAATCGAACTCAGGACTCCACGCTCAGTAGTCGTGCTTGCGACCAGGGGACCAATGAAGCAGTTACAATACATAGGTACCTACTACCATAGATATCCGGGTACTACCACCGTCCACCGCACTGGTTCACATGGTCAGTTAACTGAAAGTCGACTGAACGATTGATCAAAAAGAATTTATTTAGGCCAAACGGAACTTCGACTGAACGATTCATAAAATATTTATTAATCAATCAATGTCATGCCTTCGGGATCCGGAACTTTTCAGTATGTTACAAATACAAAGAACTCTGTGGTGAAGTGAAACTATAAGGGTGGAGAAACATCGGAGGGATACCAAAGGTCAATTCAAATCAGAATTTAATCTCAAGGTCAAATGTATTAAAACGTCAGCTACACCCAAGGTCAAGATAAATTCCCATTTACCACCCAGTGACTCCTGGCTAATTTAATTGCCACCAGGCGACTGGGAATATAGACAAGCTATCGTCGGTAAAACGGAAAACGTCCCACCAAATAGACACGTAAGTATACAACGTGTAACGTTAAATGCGCACAACCTCAGACACCCCAAATGATTTTTAATTTAATTGACCTAGGTAGTACCTACCTACTGTGAGAAAAAAAAGATTTTATGTGCAGTTTCAGTTTGTTTAAAATTAATATCTACATTGAAATAAGAACTTTTATAATCCCGAGTAGGTATGAGAAAATTTGATTGGACAGCAACCATTTGTGTTTGTTTTATTGTTTACCTATTTCGGCGGGTTTGCGCACGTGATGGCTTGACCTATTCATAAATAGACCGGGCGACATTTTAAATGCAGATTTTTTTCAAAAATGTAACCTATTTTAAAAGGTTTAATTGATTCTGCTCGTTATTCTGATCAAACTATTTTCAGGTTTTGCGCATTTAACGTTACACGTTGTATAATTTTAAATTAATTTGATTCTTATTGTGCGATGCCTAAGCACGTAGGTTTATTGTTGTGGCTATTCATTTAATGCATAAGGAAAACTTGGTCGTATTTGAGCGTTTTGGCGACATTGTTCTCGACCGTGGAGTTAGCGAAGGTCAGCACTTAGAATTTGCTAAAAAAAAAACAAAGTTATAGTTGTATAGTTTGTCTACATCTACCTATACTGATATTATAAAGAGGGAAATTTTGTATTTTTGTGTGTATGTTTGTAATGAATAAACTCAAAAACTACGGCGCCGATTTCAAAAATTCATTTACCATATGAAAGCTACATTCACCCTGAGTAGGTAGGTTATGTTTATTGGCCGTGCGAAGCCGGGACGGACCGCTAGTTTATAATAAATTATAGACATTACCTTTTATAATAGAAAAAAAATCCAATTAGGTAGGTACTTGCTTGGATAGGTAGAATTAAAATCATTAGGTCTTGTAGTAAGACACAGGCCTTTTTTTATGAGCTGATGGTGATCACCGAGGTGGTTTTAGTGAGGCAAGAATTCAAGCCTCCCCCTTAAAGTCCAGAATTTTTGAAGGTTTCCCCCCCCCAAAACAAAAAAACCCTAGTGCTTGACAGGCCAATCCACCAGTGAGCAAATTTTACAGATATTTTTTTTAACTTAGGTATGGATATGATCAGAACTTCATTAAAAATCTTTCACACAATAGAAACATGAAGTATTTCTTTATAATATACGTATCTGTATTATAAACAATGTAGAGATTAGGAGTTATTCTTTGAAATAATACAGCCAAAGGCCATTAGCACTAGGGCAATGAATGTTAGGTCCTAATATGTTTAGGTAGGTAGGTATTGACATAAGGAAAACCAAACAATCATACACTTTCCTGTTTGTATTTTTGGTTTTCCATAGGTATGCATAAGGGTCTTGTAGGTGCCTAATCAATGTCAATGTGCAAAAATAACTATTGTATAAAAACAGCTTCTAAAGTTTAAATTCATGACGACACATAAGCCATTTTTTTTCCTTTTGTAGATCACAAAATTAAAGATACCATGTAAAAGTCAAAATGATCAATCATAGGACTTTGATATGTAATGATTTTAATTATTCTATTAAGCAGGTATGGTCATCATCATCATCATCATTTCAGCTTGATTTCAGCCGATATACGTCCACTGTTAGACATAGGCCTCCCCTAAGCGTCACCACAACGAACGTTCTTGTGCGTCTCGCATCCATCGGCTTTCCGCAACCTTCACCAGCTCATCAGTCCACCTTGTTGGAGGCCTTCCAACGTTGCGTCTTCCGGTACGAACCTTTTGGCCCCAACGGCCATCTGTTCTAGAATGCGGCATGTATGGTGGAAAACATAATTAAAACAATTGCATTTATATTTTAGACAATATTTTATTGAAGTAACAATACTCTGTAACATACATATATAATGAAAAATACACGGCAAATAATACGAAAATAGAGTTTGTACGCTGAACCAACGCAGGAGTGCGAAAATTTAGGCACACTAGTGCTAGTAAGACACTTGCATTACAAAAATACGTCTACTTACATTTCATTTAAAAAAATCTAATAAAAACAAAAAAAAAATTGTGATCCTTCTGATGGCTGAGAAATTAATATAATTATTATGCATTGGTGCCGTGTGCTTTAACATTTCTTTAATTACCAGCTGCTGTTGATTACCTCCAACAGAAAAACCTTGCAAATTGGACATAGTCGAAAAACGGCTGATTCAAATATTCTGATGATACAGTCTTAGCGATTATTATTGGGGCAGCAAAGCGTATCGTTTAGGACAAGTCTATAGGCCGTGTCGACACAAACAATATTTACGTACACAGGTAGGTATATTTTAGTCAACCAGCAACTAAATATGCCGATTAAAAATGTTATATATAAATAGAATTTATTTTGATCACAAATGCTGTAAAATGCCATTTTGTAAGGTTTTCTCGTGGTGGGAATATTGGCGCTAGCGTACAACACTCGAGTTTCGCCCTACTTCAGCTTGATGATGGTGTTCCTCAGTTTATCGACGTTAGCGCCTGAGAATTCTTCTATTTTCTTGCTGCTCTTCACAAAGACGAAGGTAGGCATGGAGTTGATGTTGTACTCCGTCGCGATGTCTTCACATTCGTCGACATCGACCTGAAAATAAAAGATAATAGTACTGTTAATAACCTGGATCAGTTTGCCTGCTACGGTCTTCCCGTTCGATTATAATTTGGGAGTCTTCAAGGCTAGAGTGAATAGGCTCTTAATAAACTAGTACACCACAACGCACTGCGCCCGCGTGGTGGATTTACGGCCCATTCCCTCTCCTAGAGAGAAGGCCTGAGTCCCAGCAGTAGGAACATTAAAAGGGCTGATGATAATGAAACTGGTACACCTCGCCATCAACGATTGCATCACTGCTTACCATCAGGTAGGATCGCAGTCAAGCACTAGTTTATATCAGACTAGCGGCCCGTCCCAGCTTAGCATGGGCAATAAATATAGCCTATGTTACTCAGGGTAAATGTAGCTTTCCAATGGTGAAAGACTTTTTGAAGTCGGCGCAGTAGTTTTTGACTTTATTCATTACAAACAAACACACAAAAATACATGTTTTCCCTTTTTATAATATTAGTGTACATAAAAAAAAATCTTGTAGCAAAATACGTCCGCAGGGGAACCCAGGTTAGTAACATAGCCCGAAGAATTGCCAAATTTAAGTGGCAATGGGCAGGGAACATTGCTCAATGAACAGATGGCCGTTGGGACCGAGCGGTACCGGAGTGGTAACTAAGTGTCAGAAGACGCAACGTGGAAGGTCTCCTATAAGGTGGACCGATGCGCTGGTGAGGGTTGCGGAAATCCGATGAATGCGAGAGGCACAAGACCGTTCATTGTAGCGACACTTGGGGAGATCTATGTCCAACAGTGGACGTCTTTCGGCTAAAAAGATGATGACGATGATGAGGAAAATATGTGGACCGCGTCACCATGATGAACAAGAACTTACATAAATAATAGTGAAACAAAAAAGATAATTATGTTTTATCAAGGTTATTGAATCAAGGAATTTAAACGATAAAACATAGTCTATATATATAAAAATGAAACCCGTTTTCAGTTGTCACGACATAGCATGAAAACGGCTTGACCGATTTGGCTGATTTTTTTTATTGTGATTGTTATTGTGAGGATAAGGTTCTTATGGAAAAAAAATTAGGGAAGTGTAGGGTAGAGGTAGAGTAGGGTAGAGTAGTGTAGAGTAGGGTAGGGTAGAGTAGTGTATAGTAGGGTAGGGTAGAGTTGGGTATAGTAGGGTGGAGTAGGGAAGAGCGGGAGCGAAGCCGCGCGGGCAAAAGCTAGTAGGTAGTAATAAAACTCTACGGGTAGGTAACTCTGGATTATTTTTTAATAAGGTAATAAATAATCACAAGAAACAATAAGCAATAATAGTAACTAATTGAATATTGGTCTTCATACTGAACACATATTTATTTTTTCTTTTAAAGCGAGAGTTTGTGACAAACAAACCAACAGTGTTTATCTACGCTAATATTATAAAGAGATAGTTTTTTTTTATATTTGTAGGAACAATCTCAGAAAGTACTGGTCCGAGCAATGGGTAGTTCGCTGTCCGTTCGTCCGGTAACTGTCCGGACCGAGCCCAAGTCGTCGACGGCGCGCACTGTTCCCGCGCGCCTCAAGGAGTTGTCAGTAACGGCAGGGGCCTAGCTGGGTCGAAGCCTACTGGGGCCAGGGTTATCCGAAAGGAAAGTCTGACACTATCTCCCGCTCCACCCAAGAGCAGGAGTTGTCATTAGATGATTTTTGCCCACCGTAAAAAAAGGTGCCCAGCTGGGTCGAAGCCTACTGGGGCCAGGGTTAGCTCCGAACGGTAGCACAGCCCCCTGTACGAATGGCAACGAAGGAAATGGAGTGGGTTTTTTAGTCAGTAAAAGTCTGACACAATCTCCCGCTCCGCCTAAGAGAGGGGGATGTGAAGATTTTCCCATCGAAAAAAAAGCCCTAGAGTTACTATCGATAAATAGAATTAAATCACTGATATTTATAAATATTACTTTAATTTCTACAGTTTCATTTCCGGTATTAAATGTTAAAGTAGGTTGATAAGGAACATTTATCTAATTACATTTCTGATGATATTAATGATAACGCCTGCGGAATGAAGTGTAATAACGTTAAATATCAAGGTTTGTACTTCTTAATGAGCTATTCAGGTCAGTGTTACCAATTAGAAAAAAAGATCTCAATAATCCTACTTAATTTGTTCATCAAAGAACATAAGCCATTTCTGAAATTCAGAAGCTAGTTCATGGTTTCAATTGGTAATTATTTTCAACAAAGATCCGGCAAGAAACTTCATGGTTACTTTTTTACAAGCTTTTATTTAGCTTCACCTGTCCCGATGTTTGTCTGTCATCAAATCTTGTAAATTATATTTGACCCACTTCCCGTTACCGATTGAGCTGAAATTTTGCACGCATGTGTAAATCAGATGACAACGCAAAATTATTATGACATGGAGCTAATCTGATGATGGAACTGGCAGGTGGCTAGTGGCTATAGGAACTTGGTAGTTAAACGAGACAATCCCATCGCCTTGACGAGAATTAATTATATATGTATACCGAGCTATAAAAGCTTGCTATAAAAAAATATTTTCATTAAAAGCTTGTTCTCAATTAGCTTGGGGCCTGCCCGTCTTTAACATGGAGCCTGTTAGACCTCCACAACCCAGTAAATGAACAACACCATCCTTAGATAGATTGATGGAAAGTATTTATAAATTGAAAAAATCACATTGATACTTCTTGCCCGGTTTCGAACCTGCGACCTTATGCTAAGAGGCGGGTAACTTAACCACTGGGCCATCACGACACATTTTTTTTAAACGATATTACAATAGTTTCTTATTACTGTGTCAATAGGTATAGAGACGAAAGTGTAATGCCGATGACCGTCACCCTATTTCAGACTACTGATCTTATTTACAAGAATGACCTCATGTGGCAACAAAAACAGTTTGGGTTTTTTATGTGACGCATCATTGACTAGGTATCTAGTAACTAGATCTATCAGTTGGCAAGAAGTAAAATCATACTGATATCCACTTTGGTTTTTCCCAGAAATATGAATGAAGATGCCAATTTTTTTTCATGAATAAAAAAGTCTGTTATTTTTATTACTGCAAACGAATTAGATGTGCGGTTTCGTGCACCTGTCGTGGACAAAATGTAATGCTAACGTAAAGTTTACATGTCCAGCCTCGGCCAATCGCTTCAACACAATGGCGATAGGCCAAGACTTTTTTTTATGGTGGGGAAAATCATCCAATGACAACCCCCGGCGTAATAACTCTTGGGCGGAGCGGGAGATAGTGTCAGACTCTACTGACTAAAAACCTACCCCGTTCCTACATGCCTTCATACCGGGGCTCGAGCGGGAGCTTGGATAACCCTGGCCCCAGTAGGCTTCGTCCCGGCTGGGCCTCTGCTGCTGCTGGCAACTCCATGAGGCGCGTAGGAACAGTGCGATAGGCCAAAACTGGACCCGAAATATCACTTTATGATGTTGTGGCCAGCCGTTTCGTGTAATACGTAGTTTTGTTGCATTTCATGATACAACTAAAGCTGGCCAAATTGTTTAAAAGTTAACGTTTTAATGATCCAATCCACGCAATATTATTAGACTAGAAATTCCATGAAAATAAGAGGTCTAATTAAATTAAGCACTCATGTATTGAAGAGCAATTATAAGCAATAACAAATATACGCTTAAAAATATAAAATTAATACGAAAATCAACAATTTATAACAAAATAATTAACTATTCTTTAAATTTTTCTTTATTTTTAACTCGACACCTATATACATGATGAAAATGCATAATAAAAAGAAGCTTAAATAGTCCATTATTTTTAGGAGTCAGCCATATTAGATTTATAATGACGTCACCGTACTAATAATGAATTGTCATGTAAACAGTTTTTCACTAAACCATAATATACTACTCAATACTCAACCCATCCTATCGCAATCCACTTACGTTCTAGACTAGTACCTAATGTATATAATTAACATATTATTCATAACTACAGTGTCACAAACAAGTATGCACATATTATTATATGGTGACCGGTGACCGCAGTCTTATCCTGGACCTAATATATTATGTAGAATTGTATCATACATAGTGATGTTCAATTCCGCTATAAACTCTAAACGCGCTATAGACTATCCATACTATAATATTATAAATGGAAAAGTGTGTGTGTCTGTTTGTCCGTCTTTCACGGTAAAACGGAGCGACGAATTGACATGATTTTTTAAGTGGAGATAGCTGAAGGGATGGAGAGTGACATAAGCTACTTTTTGTCTCTTTCTAAGCCCCACTATAAAATGGGGGAATTTAACGAATTTATCTCGAGCGAAGCCGAAGTTATGAGTTTACATGTGGATGGATGGAAGGGGAGAGGGAGGCCAAAGAAAAGATGGATGGATTGTGTGAGAAGTGATATGAAAGAAAAGGGAGTTAGTGATAGCATGACGAGTGACAGGACAGAATGGAAGAAAAAAACGTGTTGCGCCGACCCCAAATAAAACGGGACAAGGGCAGGAAGATGATGATGATGATGATCTCGAGCGAAGCCGCGGGCAAAAGCTACTTGAGTATACTTTTATAGCGCGCTATTTTATACGCTATCATTATAACACGTTATAATAAAACTCTGCAATCAACTGAACGCGGAGACGTTATCATTTTATTCGGCAACGCGCTAAACGGACACAATAAACGCTATATTGCTCCCGTTTTGGTCCCGCTGTTGGTGTTTTGTTGAACGAGTCGTTATATTATAGCGCGAAGACAGAGCCAATATAATGTTACGTACGTAGGTAATTAAATGCCGATTTACCAATAAAGAACTTTATTTACCACAAACAATAAATAATTAGTCCAGTCAACAATAATCCAAATCACAGTTAGCACTAGAGTTCCGTTATACAATCGCCTCGGTCGTTAGATAAAATCACTTCGCACACTTAGGTAGATCGCTCTTGATCGCAGTCGAAATCAGAACTGACTCACTTCCGTTCGGGGGCTCGTATTTATACGCGGAGCAAAGAAAATTCTAGATACTGACGTCTCAGGATAGTTCCAGAACAATAGAGTCGCGTCGCGGGGCCATAAATCAATTTTATTGCTTTGTCCTTCGCGAGTCACTCACGCGAATTTCGACTCTATTGTGAATGTCGGAAAGTACCATTTCCCTTATCCACCTACAGATACCTACAGATTACGTACCTACTAAATAGTTAGTACATCAAGTACTTATGACGGAATGTTCCAGATCTTGCCAGGCTAGGTAGGTACTTTGGTTCTAGAGCTTTCGAACAGTAATGCGTTTTAATTATTCGTTGCTACTCTTTAATTTGTCGGAGATATGACGTGTTGAAATTTTATCGGCGTAACAGTGCCCCCCTCTTAGTCATGCTCGTCCCGAGCATTATTAGATCCGTGATACGGCGCCAATCTGTCCACATGGACAACCTTAGGCTTCCCTCTTAACCCTTTCTTGATGCGGTAGGTTACATCGTTGATCCTTTTTAGTACGGTGTAAGGTCCCTCCCATCGAGCTTGAAGTTTCGGCGACTTCCCTTTTCGTCGAAGCGGGTTGTGGAGCCAAACCAGTGCACCTTCCTCAAATCCCTGGGCGTTGGCATTACGGTCGTATCTCGTTTTCATTTTAACACTGGTGTTCATGCTATTCTCACGTACTCGTTTATGCACTTCGTCCAATTGATCTTGAAGGTCACTTACGTAGTCCGTAACTGGCTTAGTCTTGTCAGGTGGCACGCCAGTTATGGCATCGACTGGAAGTCTCATTTCCCTGCCGAAATTCACTCTTGCTGGGGTATGTCCCGTGCTATCATGCACTGCCGATCGGTACGACATCAGAAATAGTGGAATATACCGGTCCCAGTCTTTCTGATGGTCATCGACAACCTTAGCCAGATGATTCTCCAGGGTTTGGTTAAACCTTTCCACCATTCCGTCCGACTGAGGATGCGCCGGTGTTGTGCGTGTCTTATAAATTCCCAGAAGAGTACACATTTCCTGGAACAGCGCAGATTCGAAGTTACGGCCTTGATCGGAATGGATTTCCAAAGGTGCGCCATACCGACATACTACTTCCTCGACCACCTTCTTCGCCACTGTCGTCGCTTCCTGATTGGGTATGGCGAAGACTTCGGGCCACTTTGTGAAGTAGTCCTGGATCACCACTATGTACTTGTTTCCGTCATCCGTAACTGGGAGAGGTCCAGCGACGTCGATGGCAATGCGTTCCCAGGGGGCTCCCACATTGTACAGCTGAAGCCTGCCCCTGCTCCTAGTCTGTGGTCCTTTCACAGATGCGCACGCTGTACATTTCCGACACCATTGCTCTATGTCATCTCTACAATTGAGCCAGTAATACCGCTGTCTCACTTTCAGTAGAGTCTTCTTAATTCCCAGGTGTCCTCCAGAAGCACCATCGTGTATTTCTTGTAGCAGGGGGACCACTTCACATCGTGGTACTATCACTTGTGTGGTCACCTCCTTGCCATCGTTCGATTCCCATTTCCTACAAAGCACATCATTTTCTAGGACTAAACTGTCCCACTGTGCCCAGTAGCTCTTTGTGACGGGACTATGTGACGATACTTCACTCCACTGAGGCCTAGTTCCGTTACGCTTCCAGTCCAGTATAGGTCGGATATCGTCATCTTCTTCCTGGGACTTCTTGAAGTTGCCTTCAGTCCTAATTAAATTCACGTGTTCTCGGGCTTCATTCTGTTGGCAGTGTCTACAGTCCTCATTGCACGGACGTCGCGACAAGGCGTCAGCATTATTATGCCCTTTTCCACTGCGATGTTCCGTCACAAAGTTGAACTCCTGCAGCTGCTCGAGCCATCTTGCGACTTGGCCTTCAGGGTTTTTAAATTGTAGAAGCCATTTCAATGCAGCGTGATCCGTCCTTAACGTAAACTGCCTTCCTATGAGGTACTTGTGGAAATGCTGCAAGGTCTTTACCACAGCCAGCAGTTCTCGTCGAGTCACGCAGTAGTTCCTTTCTGGCTTTGAAAGTGCCTTACTGAAGTAAGCAATCACGACCTGTCTGTCACCTTGCACTTGTGACAACACTCCTCCAATTCCCGTGTTGCTGGCATCGGTATCAACGACAAATCTTCCGTCTCTGCTCGGATACCCCAGTATAGGCGCTTCACATAGCCGTTGCTTTAGCTCGTTGAATGCTGACTCACAGTTCTTGTCCCAGATAAAATCTCGTTTATCCTCAGTCAGCTGATGTAACGGTTTTGCAATGTCCGAAAAACTCATAACAAACCGTCTGTAGTATGTGCACAACCCTAGAAATGCACGTACTTCCGTTTTGTTCTTAGGAACCGGCCACTGTTGGACTGCTTTTATCTTCTCAGGGTCGGTTCTCACTCCATCGGCGGAAATTACATGTCCCAGGTAGCTGACCTCCTTCTTGAACAGGGCACACTTCTTTGGGCTTAGTTTTAGATTAGCCCCTCGAATCCTTGTGAACACTTTCTCCATGTTCCTTAGGTTTTCCTTGAAAGTGCGGCCCATTATAATGACGTCATCCAAATATACCAGACAGACGTCACCAAGAAGGCCAACCATGACTCTCTCCATGAGGCGTTCAAATGTCGCTGGAGCATTGCACAACCCAAAAGGCATGACGTTAAATTGCCACAGGCCGTTGCCAATACCCGTACTGAACGCTGTCTTTTCTTTATCTTTCTCGCTGATTTCCACTTGCCAATAGCCACTTTTCAAATCAATGGTTGAAAACCACTTCATACCACTGAGCATATCCAGCGTATCGTCTATCCTCGGCAAGGGATAACTGTCCTTCTTTGTTACATTATTCAGCATTCTATAGTCCACACAGAATCTTGTACTGCCGTCCTTCTTCTTCACCAGAACGACTGGAGAAGACCATGGGCTCGTAGAAGGCTCAATTATTCTGCTATCAGCCATGTCCTTTACCATTTCTGCTACCTCAGTTTCCTTAGCCCAGGGTATGCGGCGCGGTCTCTGTTTAATTGGTCTAGCATCACCTGTATCTATCTCATGCTTGACGAGACCTGTTCTTCCGCAGTCTTTTCCCGTTGCAAAAATATCTCGAAACCGTAGCAGAAATTCCCTGGCTTGCTGTAGTTCCGAAGCCGATAAATTGCTCTTAGAATTTTCCAGAAGTTGCTGGATGTGATCCGGTTCACCTTTTATTGCGTCTTGTTTCACTGAAGATGTATTGATTTGCCGGAGATAATTCACTCCTTCACATCTCCCAATAACACTGTTTTTCTTCAGTTGAACCTCTTCCTTTCCAAGGTTCACAATCCTTACCTTGGATCTCCCTTTCGTCATTACTAATGTTCTCGCGGTGATGAGCTCCGGGTACCGACCAGTATCTTCAACCAAAACACATCTTGTTTGCCTGATTTTCTTAGGAAATTTTACTTCGACTAAGGTTTCTGTTCTTGGAGCCAGTGTAACATTCTTTAAACAATACAGGTTGCATGAGTTATTTCCTCGCAGGAAGACTTCTTGATCTGGGAACTTCAATACTCCCTTATCGATATCTAAAATACATCGGTTATTCCGCAGGAAGTCGAGACCCAGTATGCAATCGTCCGTAATATTCGCAATTAAAACAGGGTGGGTATACACTTGATCACCAATTTTTAACTCGATTTCTGTATCACCGAGGACGGAGACTGGCTGGCCGGTTGCTGTCTGAAGTTGGCAGGATGGAGACTTTCTTTGCCACGAAATGGTTCGTTTCAGCAACTCAGGTCTCACAATAGTTCGCGACGCCCCGGTGTCAACGGTAAAATTGCAAGCACTATGATTCAGCGTCCCTTCGACTATCAAACTGTTTCCGTCGTGAACTTGATTGATGGTGATGGTTGGGGCCTTCAGTTGACCAGCCAGCACCCGCCCCGCGGCCCTGGCGACTTTTAGTTTAACGACTCCTCGTTAACTTGAGTTCCGGAGTCCACACTTCCCCTCTTCCTCTTGGGGCAATCGGTACGAATGTGCCCTTTTTCCCCACATCCGTAGCACGTCGGAATATAGCGGGACTTTGTCGAAGCAGAAGCCACCACTTCTAGGTGACGTGGCTGCGTTGTAGGCGAGACCACCACTTCCCGAACTCTGTGCGTACGAGAATCTTGTCGTACGGCTTCCACTTCCAAAGCGTGTGCCATCGCACTCTTAAAAGTCTGGTGGTGTCCGAGTCGCACCGTAGCCCTGACTTCAGGATCCCGTAGACCGTCGATGAATGCTTGCACCAGATTTACTTCCACCATCTCTGGTGTCATCGACATGTATGCACGCCGGACCAGTCGTTCGACCTCGACTCCCCATTGCTGGAGGCTCTCGTTCGACCTCTGCGTTCTCTCGCGAAGCTGTGCGCGGAAAACATGCTCAAGGTGCTTGTCACCATAGCGAGTGTCCAGTCCCTCCATGAGACGCTCCAGTGTCCTGCCGTCCGGAGGGAGGTTCTCTAGGACCAGCAGAGCGTCCCCTCGTAGAGCCAAAGTTAAAGCCGCAAAAGACTGCTTATCATCCCAGCGGTTTGTTTCAACCAATGTCTCAAATTGGTACTTAAATGCCGTCCAGGAAGACGTGCCATCAAAACGCGGCACATCAAATTTTGCGGCCGATGCACAGGGGATGTGCGATGGTGAGCCAACAGCAACGGGTTCGCGTGCTTCGAGCTTGACAATTTTTTTATTGATGTCCAGCAGTCGATCTTCATGGCCATCAATTCTTGTTTCGAGGCTATCAGCTCGGGCGGAAACCTCCTTGACCTCTAAGGTGAGATTCTTTACCTTCTCGCCCAACGTGACGAGGCCTTGATCGATTTTGTCGAGAATCAGGTTCTGCTTGGCCTCTTGATCGCGGCGAGCGGCTTCTTGGTTAGCCGCGATTAGGTCCTGAAGCTTGCGCTGGTTGGCCTCCATACTAGCTTGCATGGCGGCCAACACCGCAGCGAGGTTCAATTCCGAGGATGGTCCTGTTGGCACCTCAACAGCTGCCGTTGCTCCCATACCAGCCTGATCTTCCTCCTCCATACGATGACGCGCAGCATCCATCTCTGCTTGCCTCCTTGTTCGTGGTCGCTGTTCGTCGTCCTTCTGTGGTAACGGCATTCCACTTCTGACACCAGTTGTTACGTACGTAGGTAATTAAATGCCGATTTACCAATAAAGAACTTTATTTACCACAAACAATAAATAATTAGTCCAGTCAACAATAATCCAAATCACAGTTAGCACTAGAGTTCCGTTATACAATCGCCTCGGTCGTTAGATAAAATCACTTCGCACACTTAGGTAGATCGCTCTTGATCGCAG
Organism: Mythimna lalbum; assembly: GCA_949319445.1. Lineage (NCBI taxonomy): Eukaryota > Metazoa > Arthropoda > Insecta > Lepidoptera > Noctuidae > Mythimna > Mythimna lalbum. Next base: position 4,855,690 of record OX439370.1, read on the forward strand.
TCGAAATCAGAACTGACTCACTTCCGTTCGGGGGCTCGTATTTATACGCGGAGCAAAGAAAATTCTAGATACTGACGTCTCAGGATAGTTCCAGAACAATAGAGTCGCGTCGCGGGGCCATAAATCAATTTTATTGCTTTGTCCTTCGCGAGTCACTCACGCGAATTTCGACTCTATTGTGAATGTCGGAAAGTACCATTTCCCTTATCCACCTACAGATACCTACAGATTACGTACCTACTAAATAGTTAGTACATCAAGTACTTATGACGGAATGTTCCAGATCTTGCCAGGCTAGGTAGGTACTTTGGTTCTAGAGCTTTCGAACAGTAATGCGTTTTAATTATTCGTTGCTACTCTTTAATTTGTCGGAGATATGACGTGTTGAAATTTTATCGGCGTAACAATAACAAACGCTATACGCTAGGAACAAATCGACGGGTGCACAGTAAAAAAAGTTATCTGCAATTTTGCGATTTTCTGATAATTGCAGTAACTTAACAAAAATTAATATTCTAAGACATGAGAAACCTTTCAAATGTCAAAAACGAAGAAATAATACTTTTCTTTTTAAAAATATTAAAAAAAAAAAGAAACCCGTCGAAATAGCGTGTTATATTTTAGCGCTATACGTTATATTAGCCACCACTAATCATGCATGTCCAACACCGAATTTATGCGGTTTTTTTTATCGTATGACCTATAAGGTCGTAGGTAATTTAATCATCCGGTGATAGTGCTCATATACATATATATATGTATTTTATTGTTAGACGAATAAAATAGTTATTCATTCGAATATAGGTACTTAGTGTATCAGTTACAGCTTGCACAATAATAATACCTATGTGGTTATTTTTTTTATATTTATGTAGGTAGGGAAAATCACTAATAATAAGCTAAGCTTCCATATACCTGTCCATTTAAGTTTATAACTGTATGGAGAGGTCGTTTTTTTTTTCTGTTTCCATAAAAAAAGGCTTGTGGAAGGTTGTTCAGTTTCGTCTACTGAGCAAGCCCTTAAAGTTTGCGGACTCCTGTCCCTTACACCCTGTATATACATCTACGTAGTTACAAATTGCGTATAAAGTAGGTACTTTAGTTACTTAGAATTTAAATAAAAGACAAGCACCTGTTTAATTACAAATAAGTGGTTTTCGAGTAATCAGCACACAAATAGACAGAGTGAGTCATTTGTTCCTATTAGGGTCAGTTCACACCGAAACGCGATGCTACGCTACGTAAACGGCGACTCAAAAAACTTTATTTACTACAAGAAAAGATACCACTTCTCATTTTTTTGAATTTGGAATACGTTGCGCCACGCAGCATTGTGCCGCGAGGCATTTCGGTCTGAAATGTGTATCAAAGCTTCAAAGATTGAAAGCATTTTATTTCAAACTAGCGGCTCGTGCCGGCTTTGCACGGGCAATTATAATTAACCATTTACAGGCACTTTTGAAATGTCAAGAAATCAGTCAATCAAAAAAATATTCTGATTGGATCGTAGATCTCTATGGAGAAGAATGCGCAAGGAACACCATGGACACTCTTTTTAATCGTGTTATGTAATTGCAAATATCTCGGTTACTTACACGTTTCTTGTCGATACTATTATGTGAGAACAGTGTAAATAAAGTAAAAATAAAGCAATAGATAAATATATTTTCGTGTAGTAATTCAAACTAGTTAAAATATATCTTGAATCGCTCTTCGCGTAGCGTCGCGTTTCGGTGTGATCTTACCCTCTATGAGCAATTTAATTTAGTTAAAAGGTTCCGAAAAATAGTAACAATATAACTTCGATACAAGGACCGATTACATTGGGTAAAGTGATGCCCCTGGAGACGATAATTTTCACACCTTTTATCATTAAAAGTAATTTTGATTTTAAGGGGAAATAAAAATGGATTGACTTATTAAAATGAACAATTTAAATTTTTGACTGGCCTGTTGGTCTAGTGGTTAGTGACCCTGACTGCTATGCCGGAGGTCGTGGGTTCGATTCCCATCCAGGACAAATGTTTGTGTGATAAGATTGTTCTGTGTCTGGGTGTAATTTATCTATATTATGTATGTATTTAGAAATATATAAGTATGTTTATCAGTTGTCTAGTACCCATAACACAAGCTCTGCTTAGCTTGGGTGGGACTAGACGGCGTTGTGTGATAGTTGTGGAATATTATTATTATTATAAAGACGTAATGTCTTTATTATGTTTTTTTTTTGTCTTTCTATAGGATTTTATCGTTTTTTTGTCGGTATTTATTTGTAAGGGATAATTTCTGATGGTGGACCGAAGACCTGGTGAGGGTCACGGGAATCTGATGGATGCGAGCGAGATGCACAGGACCGTTCATTGTGGCGATACTAGGGGGAGACCTATGTCCAACAGTGGACGTCTTTCGGCTGATATCATGATAATGACTACAAAAGCATTAAAATATGTACATCCATATTCTAATGGCCAACAAACGAAGATATCGCACCTTTAGAATTATAGGGACCTAATGAAAAAAATCATGATATTTTTATCAAAATCGATTAATTTATTTTCTCATAATACATGTAGACAACTAAGTTAAGAAACAAATTCAACTATTATTTGTATAAGTTGTATGAAATTTCATTGTAATAATAACCTTCATTTACAAAAAAAACTTACGTGTATAAAACTTTATTTAACGTTTCCCAAAAATTTATATTTTGGAATAGGTCACTACAATTCTAAGGGTGCGATATGGCTTAAAGGACTTAGTATCCAAACCAAAAACATTAACAAAAAAAAAAAAACTACTTACTATTTATGATTTCAAAGAGATATGTGTTTACAAATCTCTATTCAAAATCTATCATGATTTATTCAAAATTTTTTAAAAGGAATTGTTTACACAGAAGTCATTTGGGATTTTCCGGTGACGAGTGTTTCTAGCGAAGTTTGGAACTGACTCAATATTAATCTAGTTTTTTACATATTTATAGTCTAGAACATAATCTACACTATAATAATATTATAACGAGGTAAAGTTTTGTTTTTTGTTTGTACGAGGTAATATCAGGAAGTACTGATCCAATTGCACATATTTTTTAAATTTTGTTTTCTTTTAGAGGGGGGCTGTACCTACTTCATAAAAGGTCGGGAAACTATGACCTAGAAAATGACAAGCGATGTTATTATGTTCTCATTTCATCAAACAATACAGTTATTGCATTCGATAATGTGAACTCGTCACAATTGATGGGCCACATATTTGTAAATTCCATATAAAAAATATAAAAATCACACTATGACTACAATAACCCAGAAAAACACCATTCGGTTTCAATTTACTTATTTCGTTTTAAACAACGACCTTTTGTTATATTTTATTGATCACAAGCCATTAGCTACAGTAATACTATCAATAAAATCTATTAATTTATGAATTTCGGTCGTTGTGGCGACACTTGGGGGAGGCCTATGTCCAACAGTGGACGTCTTTCGGCTGATATGATGAATTCACAAATCCAAAATGCATTCATTGCACGTACAGCTAAGGAGTAGAATACATCTTGTAACTTTCAACAAGATTAGTTAAGAAAACAAGAGTAAAACTGTCTAACAGCGCAAAAAAACACTCTCGACTCTGCATTATGACAAATGACGTCATAACCTCGTAAGTCAAGCTTACGTAACAGTGCGCAACTGCTAAGTGACCTCATAAACTCGTTGGTCGAGATTGACCATCGACAAGGAAATTGAAGAAGGTTGACTAAGGACTACACAACATAGATCGATAACAGTCATATTTAAGACGAAAGATTTGAGCCTGAGTGAAGTGATGTTTCATTTTTACTGATGTTGCGTTTGACCTGGAGTTTCTGGGCCTTAGTTTTTTCTTTTACAAGCGAACCCTTAGCCCCAGTAAGCTTCGGTACTGCTGAGACTAGCGTTGCCATACCCGTTTGGATCAAACTCGGGACAGATGGTAAAATAAAATCGGGATTTAGGGTTTTAGATCGGGACAATTTTTTTTTAATATAGGTTTTTTTGGTAGGAAATCACCCAATGTCTTCTTCCGCTCTGGGGTGGAACGAAAGAGAGTGTCAAGCTTTTACTGAGTAAAACCTAGACTTCTTCAGTCGCTCTTTGAGTTTCAGGATTTTTGATTTATCGGGACATGCCGCGCAAATCGGGACGCCTGGCAACACACTAGCAAATAACGTAGCATATGCTGAGATAGTAACCTTTTTGGCCTCGCACAGTCCCTTTATTTTTACAAGCTTTAATTTAGTTTCACCTGTCCCGATTTTTGTCTGTAATCAAATCTGTAAATTAAATTTGACCCGCTCCCGGTTACCGATTGAGCTGAAATTTTGCATACATGTGTAAATAAGATGACAATGCAAAATTATTATGACAAGGAGCTGATCTGATGGAACCGCAAGGTGGCTGTAGGAACTTGGTAGTTAAACGACACAACCCCATCGAATTTGGGCTCGTATGATTCGTCTCGACAAGTATTAATTATATAGGTTTACCGAGCTATAAAAGCCTACTATGAAAAAACGATTTTCATAAAAAAAAAATTAAACATTTCGAGATTTAGTAGTTACTTTATATTTTATTGTTGTTTGTCCTGTGCGGGTCTCACATAAATGTTTCCTTTTTTTAGTCCGCCAGCCCCAAAATAAAGATAAGTTATGTTTTTGGCTGAGAAATCAAATTGGCAAAAACACAAGGTCAATTCGCGGAACAAGCTGGATAAATAATACTATCATGCAATGATCGGAACACTCACCGTTTACTTGTATGACGGCATTACATACCTATATGTAGATATGTATATTAGAATTTTGACGAGTCATGGTGCGGCTCGCTTGTTATTTCCAACGCAAAAATCACATACCTATGCATTTATGTTATGGTTTCCTGTTAATCCTGTGAAACCCATATGACAAACATAGTGATAAATTCATGTTTGTGTTAATAGATGAGGAGCCAACAGAAAAAATGACTCATTAAACATGACGAAAAATATGATAAATCCCGGGATTTAGGAATTTGAACTAAATTATCATATTATTGAGTTGCGTACTAAAACGTTACAAATACCTTTCAAATACCGTAATTGGAGACACAATAGAAAGACAATGAGAGAGCGAACGCGTTCTCTTGGGGTTTAATGAATTAAAAAGTTTTAGTGTATCTATACCTTTAAACAAAAGCGAAATACCGCTCACTGACTCTTTAAATGCTTTAAGTTCCACAGTGCGACATAAGTGTATTAATTACAAGTGATTAGCATTCAATAGGTTTATCACGAAATCTCAGAAACAGTAACACCTACATACATAAAATTTGGTAGGTAGCTTCCTCATAGGGTGTAAACATCCGCTAAGAATGATTTTACCAAGCTATGTGGCTACACCCCAAGGCGTATGTGGTTGCTACAGATAGTAAGGTGATCGTCGGTCGTAGATAATTAAAATAATTATTTTAAAGTAAATACCAATATTGACGTTTTTGTTGAGTCAAGAATTTTTTATCCAGCCTGTTACGGTGTCGTAGCTCGTAGGTGGTGCTACAGGTAAAACGGGGGTTGGAAGGAGTCGTATGTACAGGTACACGTATCAATGATACTTCTGATATATACCTTTCGATTCAAACAAGTTTATATGTGGAGTTACATCTACGCGAACGTAAACATAGACACGTTTATCAGATAAACTGATTGTAGCGATTACGATGTGTACTATTTGAATTGCAATTATAGTTGGGTAGATGATAATACAGACAGCGTTTTCTGTTTATCCCGTTTTCTAAGCTTAAGGGTCTAATCCCGCACATTGCGTACAGTATCCCGGTATCTCGGTATCCAGGTATTTTTGGGTCTCGGTATACCGGTATTTCTGCATCTTGGTATCCCGGCAGTCCCTAGTTAGATCAAATTCTTGTTGTTGTAATAGGTGAATAAACTTAAGTAAAACTAGTTGAGAACGGTGTATTCTATGAAATTCTCCTGTGTGCCGCCGTCGCCGGGATTCCGATCCCGATTTCCGGCCACCGTAGACGCGGGCTCACGGACGGCGAGCCATGGGTAGCTCGCTGTCCGATCGTCCGGTAATGGACCGAGTCCAAGACGTCGACGGCGCGCACTGTTCCCGCGCGCCTCAAGGAGTTGTCAGCAGCAGGAGGGGCCCAGCTGGGTCGAAGCCTACTAGGGACAGGGTTGTCCGAAAGGGAGGTCGTGCCCCGGTATGAAGGCTAGAAGGAACGGCGCGGGGTTTTTAGTCAGTAAGAGTCTGACACTATCTCCCACCCAAGAGCGGGTTTTGTCAAAGATGATTTTCCCCTTCGAAAAAAAAAATCTCTTGTGTATGATTTTAACTAACTACATTGAGAAGCAATATTTTAAATTAAATCTGGTCCGTTTTTGCAATATTACTAGAGAAGAATAAAGTGAGTTCTTTGCCCAGCTGTGGGATAGTAAAGACCAGCTAGAATAAAATATTAAAAAATATGATTGCCATCTTCGAAGTATTTAAAAACCAAGTTTTATATTATTTGGTTTTAATTTAGTAAATCTATGCCAAGGCACGCCTTCTAGGTATCATTAACTGTGTTTAAAAAACATCCGTTTTACTTGTTATCTGAATTTACATATCTAAACTAATATTTAAATAAAAGAGGCTAATATTATGTTTATTTATACCAAATTTATACTATCTGAATATTTTTATACTTCCAACAGCTTTAACGATGCACCTGCCATGGTATCTCTTTAATTTTTTTGGTAGCCTTTAAATGTTCGAAAATCAATAAGACCTTTTAATGTTTTTCTCGACCGTTATGAGAGCAGTGGTTACATAAATCGTGGTTACTTACATTTTTCACAATCCTACTTAATCCTGCGAGATAGACCACGGAAGCGAACTTGCAAAAAAAAAACCTAGTAAGTACTGACTTTAAAGGCTTACTTTCAAACTAGAGTTGCGCGGAAGTTAAAAATCATTTAAATTAATGTTTTTTCTCTAACATGCATGTTTTATACACTTAAAACCATTCTTATGAATCATTCTATCGATTGGTATTTTTTTTTTGACGTGGTGGGAAACTATGTCTGTTTTATTAAAGCCAGACCAAGGCCTCTCCCTTCTCTTTTCAAACATTTAATCCGAAAATAACAAGTTTTTAATAAAAATATTTTTTTTTAATCGCAAGCTTTTATAGCACGGTATAATATACCTATATTATTAATACTCGTCATGAAGAATCATACGAGCCCAAACTCGATTGTGTCGTTTAACTACCAAGCTCCTATCTTCCGGTTCCATCATCAAATCAGCTCCAAGTCGTAATAATTTTGCATTGTCATCTGATTTACTTTTTTAAACTTTCAGCTCAATCGGTAGCCGGGAAGTGGCTCTTTAATTTGCAAGATTTGATTACAAACAAACATCAGGACAGGTGAAACTAAATAAAAGCTTGTAAAACACGGTTCCAGTAGGATAGGCGGGAGCAAACCCATTCCGCGAGGAAAACCCATTCATTTTATATAATCATTAAAAAATTCAACTTTAATCACTAAATTATTTCATTATTTCCTTCCTTCCTTCCTTCTCCATTAACTAATTGAAATACGAAATAAATTGGTGTTGAAATGAAGGTGACCAGTAATAAAAAATGATTGTAAGCCTTACCGTTCCTAAGTTACGGTCGAATGCAAACAAAGATCTAAGTTAATCATACCGATCAATAATGCTGTATTATATTTCTACCGCATTGACCATGCATCTACAAGGTCTTTATGTGGTAGTTTATTATATTTTCTACTAGCGCCCCGCCCCGGCTTCGCTCGGGAATTTCTCCACTATTTAGCCTGTTGTATGCCGGGAACGCATATGTACGCGAGACACAATGACTTTTTAATTGTGTCTCTAATTACGGCATATGAAAGTTAATGGGTGTTATTTTACATCTAAACCTTCCTCTTGAATCACTCTATCTATTAAAAAAAACCGCATCAAAATCCGTTGCGTAGTTTTAAAGATTTAAGCGTACATAGGGATATAGGGACAGAAAAAGTGGCTTTGTTTTATACTATGTGATATATACAGGGTGTAAGGGACAGCCTTTCAGAAACATTAGGGGCTTGCTCGGTAGACAAAACTGAACAACCTTCTACAATTTTTTTTTTTTCAGGAAACGAAAAACAAAAATCGGCCTCTCCATACAAACAATCAAGTTTTTAATTTATAACGGTTTGTCAGATATATCCGAATATCTGACAAACAGTTTTGCCTTTATTCCGCCAGGGTCGCACACATCTTCGACCAAATACTCCATCTCGTCAGCTCTTCTGTCACCTGAGGATTGAAGGGCTAAACGAGATACAAGTACAGTCTAATACACGACATAGGCGAATAGGACACAAAAACATTCGTTGGACTAATCTGACACTGACGGTTAGTGGCTTTCTATCGGTGCCAAGTTGCTAATCTGCAATAGTTAACGCTAGTAGAAAGTTTCAAATGTACGGGATTGACGTCGTCTCAACGCTTGGTCACGTGCTCAGAACAAAAGAATTGGCGGCAAGGACAACTCGAAGCGTTCGACGCAAGCGAAACGGTTGTAACTTGGCTAGGGGGGGGGCAGTACTTTCAGAGATTACCTCCTACAAACAAAAAAACAAACTACCTCTTTATTATATTAGTGTAATGGCGTTTACTAAAAAAAAGAACTTTTAACAAGTAAAATAGACTTCAATAGTACCTTCCTAGTAGTTGATAATAACTTTCATAGAACTTGTGTGTATGTATTGTAGTTATTATTTCAACCGGCTAAATACATAAAAACCGTCACGCTGTGGGTGTGTGATAACTAAGCGATAAGATTAATTAACAGGATAAAACGATAAAGGAAAACGGCGCGTCCTGGGACCAAAAACTCGAAGACATTTAACATCTACCAAGCTGGTCCCGCGTAAGTGTAAAATGACCAAGGGGATATGCGAGACATGGCACTGAAATATGCATGCGTGGTTAAAGGTTTAATTAATTGATAAGCTCGCGACCACCATTTTATCTGATGGTAAGCGAAGAGGTCTACGATGGAGCACGCTTGTCTAGTGTTAGACCAAAAAGTCGATAAATAAGCGCATCCCTGATGGTGTCGCGCATCATCGTCCCCGCACTAGCATCTTTGACATTCGAACAGAGAATTGCGCGCCCTTTTCACGGTGTTATACTTTTTGAATAGTTTTGAGTTGTAATTAAAAATTAGTTAGACCTATTCACTCTTGGCTTCAAGACTCCTAGGAGGTCGGCCTTTCAGGAACTAATGTATCACTTAATAGTCCAGCTTACCTTAAGAACAACAATGGAATCAGCCATTTCGGACGCCATCTCGTCTAGTTTGGGCCCGATCATCTTGCACGGTCCACACCAGGTGGCCATGAAGTCGATGATGACCAGTTTCTCGCCAGCCTCGGTCAGCCTGGTCTTCAGGTCATCGAAGTCCTTGATGTGGATCGACATTATGGCTGGAAAAGAACGAAAAATATTTAGTAATCAAAATGGTCCTTCGAGCCGGATACTTTGAAACTTTTGGCAATTTAACATAGAATACCATTTTAGAAAGGTAATTTATTATTTTCTTTTACAAAAAATATAGTTCAGGATTATACCTACAGGACATTCTATGCCCTACACAAGTTCAGGGACAGAAGTACAAGTACTAGGAATTCAACCTTGTGCATGTTTAATGAATTGGTTGAAAAAATTCTAGACTACAGTACAGTCTCAACTTTGTGTAGGTGCACCTACATCGGGGATTTAATTTAAAAACTTGTAAATAGTCAGTTTTAAAAGCTGAAAACAGTTGTTTATCCTGACAGGTTTATCGTTTCAGTAAATAATACGACACACTTTTTAACCGACGTCAAAAAAAGGAGGAGGTTCTCAATTCGGATGTTTGTATGTTTTTTTTTTTTATGTCTGTTCGCGTATAATTTCGTCGCGTGCCAACCGATTTGAAAATTTTTTTTTTTTGTTTGAAAAGGTATACTTCCCAAATGGTCCCATAGTCACCAAGTTGGGATCTGATGATGGAATCTTGGCGAAATCGAGGGAACTTCAAATTCAATTCAATTTTTAAGTGAAGTCGATTTTTTTTTTTTGTAAAAAGAGTTTATACGTTAAATTTCGATGACTAGAACTTACCTAGAATCATTTTACGACATAAAATAATTGGCAGACAAACTTAAGCATTTAACAAACAACCTTAATTGACAAAGGAGGGGCCTAGCTGGGTCGAAGCCTACTGGGGCCAGGGTTATCCGAAAGGAAACTCGAGCCCCGGTATGAAGGCTAAAAGGAACGGGGTGGGTTTTTAGTCAGTAAGAATCTGACACTATCTCCCGCTCCACCCAAGGGCGGGTTTTGTCATTGGATGATTTTTCCCACCGAAAAAAACCCTCCTTCGTGGGTCCTCCACGAAAGATCAGTGCTAATTGTAAAATGTTGCATGTCTATTCGCTATAGTCTAGAACATGCTGGTTTCTTCTTGTATTATCCACTGTTTTTTTTTCAAAGCATTCACTTGAACGAAATCTGTTCATCATATTATAAAGCTAAAAAATTTGTCTAGTTATTCGCCCCTAATCTCAGGAACTATTGTATCCAATCAAATTAAAAAAATTTAAAGTGTTGGATAGCCTATTTATCGAGGAGTGCTATAGGCTATATATCATCACGCTACGACTGATAGGAGCGGAGCAGTGTTACATGTATTCGTTTTAGTCTAGATTTCATCTCGTTTCCTAAACTGTTTTGAAAGCATTCATCTATAAAAAAGTTCTATGGTAAGCTAACTTTATAATTTGAAAAACATAACTAAACTATTCATCAATGCATGTTTATGTACAACTAAAATAATTTCAGAATTCTTAAGGGCGAAGCTATTGTAAAATTAAAAAGTTGAAAGATTAACTTTTTTTTAGATTGCTTGTTGCGGCAAAGGCATTAATTTCCAAGCTTTAGTGACTGAATGAAGTTATTGACCTCATTGATAGCAGCCGTGAACGCAACTACGCCAAATTAAGTTAGGTATTATATTAAAATATTCAGAAAATTCTAGGCAACAATGAGAATATTATCCAGACATAATTTTACATAAAATATTATACGAATGGCAGATTCACCTTGGTTTGTATCCACGGGCAAATAACGTGTTTAAACTTCGGCTTATTGATACTTATAATAATACATACGTGTAGGAAACCATAAACATTTTAAACCACAATGTTTCACTTTACTCACCGTTAGTTATTTTAACTCTTACAAAATAGTATCACAGTTCAAATCAGACAAGGCAATAAAATATTATGCCTTAATTCACACACGTCCTCACTCGTTCACGTTCAAATGAATACTGAGACTGACTGTCATAGACTGTAGCTTGTTTTATACAGCAGTGTTTTGGCGCGTTAATTACTCATACTGGCGTTCCATTCGCGGTATTGTGAAATCGCGTGCAAAACGTGTTGTTGTCTCTTTCTTTCACGGACAAACTAACGGATCTGTGACAAGGACAGTGATACAGCGTCACGCGGAATAAATCTATTGGTATCATTATGTATAGACTATTGAGTACGAACTAAACTTCTCGTCTGGTTGCTGCTTCGATCCAATGACGTAATTTAGTCTTTTATTAATGAGTCATCTTGTTTTGTTCAAAGACTTGGTTTGTCATGCCTGTTTTGAAAAATGTTGTGAACTTGTAATTGCATATTCTAGCAATGACTCGCTTTCCTCTCCAGAACTTCCAGGAATGTTTTCGGGAGACACGTACCTAAATGCAGATATTTTCCTGCTGGTTTAACCGGCTCGCTCAAAATGACTGAAGTTCGATTATGTACCTACATTAAGTTTACGAACAGTGAATTAGCTTAGCGTTTTCATAATTTAGGATAAAAATATAGGTACTCCAATACGCAACCTCCGTAAGTAATATATGTATAGTTTTTTTGAAATTAAGTTTTTCTGCAAAGCTCTACCAAGTTAACTATGTCGACATGAATGAAATCACAAACGTTTATTTCAAATAGACCAATTACAGGCACTTTTGAGTTGTCAAAATGTCGGTCAGTCAAAAAAGATAGTGAAGCTAAATTGCACGTTCCAAAGATCTCTATGGAGAAGAACGTGCAAGAAACTCCATGGACACTCTTATTATGAGTTACATAAATCTTGGTTACATATTTCTTGTCGCTTCTTTTGCGAATGCTCACTTATTTTTTTACTATTTGCTTTATAATGTGATCTTTAATCCTTGCACTTATTTTTATCTGTCATTATATATTTATGTGTCATAGAAAAACTGAACATGCTCTTAAGGCTGCCGTCTTTTAAAAATTCACGCGGCATTATTAGCGCATCTTTGTTTGCTTTTTTTGAACAAAATAATGAAATAACTTGAAATATTATTATAGCACATATTTAACTATAGTATGAGTAGTAGCCAGTTATTTTTTTTAAGTCAATTTGGGTGTATTATGTTTGGTAAATCAAGCGTTAAACATAGCTCTTTCGTGCCAACATCATTTCGACTTAAGTTTGTGAGCTTCGTTAATGGCATAATATAACGAATTTACAAATCTTACGAATGGAAACTAAGCGCAAAGCGCAACATTATCATCTTTGAAATGCATTCATGGCTAGTTCTAATTATGTTTCATTTTCTTATTTCAGAAGTCACAATTTCATCAAAATTCGTCAATCAAATTCAAAAATCAAAAAACCACCCATAGTGTATATTAACTTTCCCATAACCCATACACTTGTTTCAATAAATGTTTATCCTGTGTTTTTAAGAGGTATACAATAAAGAATTTGAATTTTAAACTTTCCTGTTAGGTTTCCGTTATGTCGCTTTTAGCAGCAGTAGATCCATGTGAATAGATAATTTGAATGAACGATTAATGAAGCCGAAAATTGTATGAAATGAACGCGTACCTATCTAATTTTCTTATCTACGAATTCGTATGCCGTAGTCGACCAAATCAGCTATCATTCAACTACAAATAACACATAAAATATTATTATGTCAACGTTCATAAAGATAGTCGAAGCTTAGATTTTTAGAAAACACTTTATCGTTTATTTTTTAATTTATGCTATACCTTATTTAGTAAGAACCTTACTGGTAAACAATTTGAATGGTTGCGTAATTTTTAGGAAAAGATACAAATGTGGCATTAAAAGGAAATATATTAAAAGGTAAAGTGATGTAATATTTAGTCGTAATTTTACATGAAAAATTCAATACTAATTAAAAAACAAGACCTTAGTAATATAATAAAGGAATACTGTGCAATTATCCTGTATGATGTGGAAAACACAATATCGTCGATACTTCGAGAAGGCTTACGTCCAACTATCTTTCGATTGAATAATGACGAAGAGCACCGTGATGATATCATGGTTTGAATTCAAACGAAAGCAAGTTATCCTCGGCCTGAAAAAGCTTGAATAATAAACGGACAAGAAAGGGACATACGTTTTGAAGTTCGAGAAGATACTACCACAATGTTAGGGAGACCTTGGCCTAGTAGCCTAAACGCTCATGTAAATTACACAAAGACGATTTATTTCATATGACATAATTTGAAGAAAAGTTATGAGTTTACATGTGGATGGATGGAGGGGGGAGAGGGAGGCCAAAGAAAAGATGGATGAATTGTGTGAGAAGTGATATGAAAGAAAAGGGAGTTAGTGATAGCTTGACGAGTGACAGGACAGAATGGTAGAAAAAAAAAGTGTTGCGCCGACCCCAAATAAAACGGGACAAGGGCAGGAAGATGATGACATTTTTTGAAGAAAAAGGTACACAATACAAGAAGTATAAGAGAAATCAATTGTTTGAAAGACTAATAGAAAATGCTGCGCCAATAAAAGAAAGACTGTTATTGAAAGAAATTTACTAAAAGATTCAAGATCTTTACCTTGACTCTAAATGAAGACCTTGAAGCTTCAGTTAGCACTTTCAAGACCTGCCTCAAATCATTTTACGATAGGCTAGAAAATGTTACAAAGCTGAGCCTAGGAACCATACAAGATTGCGCCTTCTACCTTCCGAAAATGTGGAGTGAAGTAGATTTTTTGAAGATATCCGCAGAAGAACTAAGTTTACCAACATAGCACGAAGCATCGCCAAACTTAAGTGGCAGTGGACATTGCTCATAGAACAGATAGTTGATGGAGCTGAAAGGTTCTGGACCGACAACCTGGTGAAAGTCGCGGGAGTTCGAAGAATGTGAGACGCACTGGACCTGTCGTTGTGGCGAAACTTCGGAGGGGGCAATGTTCAGCAGTGGATGTCTCTCGGCTGAAATGATGGTGCTGATAAGATTTTAAAAGTTCTACATACCTTTAGATATAATTAAGAAAATATCGATCCAACATGGCCAGTCTGAAAACAGCAGTGAAAGAGGCGATAAATTACGGGGCTTCCGACTCGGACGATAGCAAAATCCAGAGTGAATTCGTTGAAAATCAACGTTGGACACCATGAAATTCAAAATGAAGATCAATTTATAGAGCTGTGTTCATCATATAGGGCAAATGAGCGTAGAGCTTATCTGAGGCGAATTCACGCCTTTTTCCAAGTCTAATTGGTTTAAATTTGTTTTACGTGTGCTGTGACTATGCTATAAAAAGATATTGAAATAAATAAGCGTAATAATTTATATATTACGCTAATTTGTGCTAATGATAAGCTGGTCCGACCAGATCCGCACCGCTATTGAGTCTACGATATACATTGTTCTCTCCGCCAGAGACAGAAACAAATGGAGGAATATCATAGTCAGTGATGAAAAAGGGATCAGGAATACGAAGCAAGGAGGAGGATAAGTAGAAACTTGCTTTTCGAAAAATACACTGTTGAAATGTTGTTTTTAGACATGATTATAAGTGGTTTCCTTGCTAATAAGGTCCAGTAGACCAACGTGGTGTATCGGGATCAGCTTTGAGGCCATAAACCAAGTCTTTAGTGACGCAAACATGAAACCGAAGCCAGAAAGTATGGGAACGATTAGTCAACTAGCCTCATATAATACGGAGTAAATTACACCGTACTTTTTGGGAGGCCATTCTGTTGCAGACGTCTTTCCCATTGATGCTAAGGTAAATAGCCCAAGACTACAGAAGAACAGTCAGATACTTTTAAGCTGGTCTTCTTTGTATTTGATTTTTCGCTGAAGAGGTCTTGAAGCAAATTCAATTTTAGAACGTCAACAATACAGTATTAACAAGTGTAGACCGATATAATATTTTCGTTGAAAACATGAGTTTAAAAGAGTAGATCAGATAACTATCCTTTTTTTGGTCTAGTAGATAATGATGTTGCAACTTCATTTAATGGTGATTTAACTCAAGTAGCAGTTAAAAGATAAAATAATATTATGTCATCATCACATTGCTCGCAAAGTTGAGACGATAGATTTTCTGATGACTTTTTTCAATAGATATACGTTTTTAATGCGTCAGTGACGGTTTAGCATACCGAGTTAATCTGTGAACAGATTTGGATTCAGCGAGTCAAAGCTGATGAATAACCTGGCAGCTTCCTTGCTCTTTTGACTATTACTCTATTTTGTGATAAATGATGCTTCTGCATATTAGTTATCTGACGAACGAAATGGGGTACGTTCAAAATTAGATTTGACATAAAAAACACTGCTGATTCATAAATCGTACGAAGATTTTGATGACAAAAATATTATTGGATTCACGATGATGAATGAACGGTTTCAATGACAATGCAATTATTTATTTACACTAATTTTTCCGTTAGGTCAGTACTGACGACTTTCAGTGTGATGACAATAATGTGAGTCGACTAATTCCAAAGATGACTTTGGAAAACGTTGGTAGAAGAAATGCTTCATTTGTTGTTTATCAGTTTAACGGGTAAGAAAAACATCGTCAAGAAACCGGCATGACCTAGCACAATAAATTCGACGACCATCAACACGGTATAAGCCTGTGTATCGAGCAGTGACGAAGGTTCCATACAACTCGATTCCCACCGGCTTCCCTTCAGAAGTTTAGAACACAACCACTCTCTACCGTAATTGAGAAATGGCACAATCAGTAATTATAAAACTACAAAGAAACATTACAAAACGCCTACACTAAGTATACACTATGGACATTAAATCAACAAAATTTGCTTTTCAACAACATGTTGCTTTAACATAAGCCGCAGGCGCAATCGGCTTTTTAGCGTTTAAATTTCTATACAAGAATACGTCACGACGTCACATAAAGGTCAATGAACCTGGGGCGCTTTATAGCGCTCCGGCAAGCCGGTTTTTTTTCGAGTTATTTGATAGAGTTTTATTGAATAAGCTTAAAAACTACTAGACTGTTTTTAAAAATTTTTTCACCACTCGAAAGCTACATTATCCACGAGTAACATAGGTTAAATTTTATTTTGTAAAAAAATAGGGTTCCGTAAGATATTTGGGGTTTTCGGACACAAGGTGTAAAAAATCAACCAGAAAAGTTACTTATTTTGCGTACGCTGCCTAAACTATTAAAGATAGAAACGTAAAATGTTCTAATTAATTGTAGATCTTATAAATATCTATAAAAAAGTCCGCGAGACAGTATACCTATCTATGTCGAGTGAGGCACAACAACCATTTTTTTATCTAATAATCTTGATTTTTTTTTGGACTACATTTAAACGCATTTATTTTACTCATGCTATTAACCCTTATCAAAATAAATTATTTCATCACTAAGTACAGTTTATGTAGATAATATTTGGTCTTTGAATGATTAAAATTGGACGTTTGGTTTTGAAGTTATGGCAAAATTAAAATATTACGATTTATGCTAAGCTATGCACGGCCCAAGCGTCACCAAGGCGGGGCCCGGGAGTGCGCGTGCGGGGGGAGTTTAGATCTATGAGAAAGGTCGTGCGCGAAGTCTAATAATTTACGTGCGATTTTTTTTAGATTTCGTTCTTAAAACTACACCTACGCAAAAGTTCTTCTCAGAGCTGGTTTTTTTAAACATTTTAATATATCCCTTTTCAATAAATATCAACATGCGTAATGCTCAAAAACAAGAACGATTATCTGATCTAGCCATTCTTTCTATAGAAAAACGTTCTTTACTAAAAATTAAGAATCTTCCCGGCTTTTATAATAATGTCTTAGCGCACTTTGTAAGAAAGAATAGACGAATAGCTTTAGAGTATAAGTAGTATTATTAGTACTTAGTCGATTAAGTTTTGTTTAATTTACATCATATCATCATTTCACCACAAACGGCTTTTATCAAAGCCACTTCTATTATGCTTGTAAGTAGCGTTGCCCGGCGTCCGGATAAAGCCGGACATAGTCAGGCTTTTAAGTGGCGTGTCCGGCCAAATTTGAGCATTTTTGGCTTTTGTTAGGCTTTTTAAAGACCATTTTGTTTAGAATTGTCATTAGAGTTTTGCCTTACCTTGTATCGCTAGCACAAGCAGAGTGGATATGTAATAGTGTAGCAATAATATCACTTAATCTTATGGTTTTTTCATTAGAATTTAAAAAGATTTCATGAATTTTATTAGACTTAAAAAAAATGTCGGCCTCTTTGACCAAACATCCGGCTAAATAGGATAGATTGTCCGGCTTTTCAGTTCCAGGACCTGGCAACCCTACTTGCAAGACACTGTTTCAATATCTCAGTGCTTACACGTATAGTAAAAGTGGACTGGAGATACATCTGCCTATACAAGACTGAAGCCAGGATGCCAATCACAGGTTTTCGGTAAGGACTCAAGACTGCGTGCCCGCGCTCAGAGTAGGCAAGCATTTTTTTTTGCTCCGGCTTACCTCTCTCAATATTTCACGCTTCGCCACTGGTATCGAGTAAGTAAACTCTTTGCGAGTAGTTTTTATGTCAAAGCGATCGAAACGTTTGCCGCTTTCGGCGCTCAGATTTGTCCGCTTAAAGCTCTTAACAACCTTTGACGACTTGTGGTCTCTCCTCGACTTCGACCAGCCACTTCGATTAGTTGGTTCAATGCAGACAAGTACAAGACAAAGAAATATGGGCACATGGAATCCCGTAAACACATTGGGTAACAGACGGATCGGCCACTGCAATTCACATCCAGGTGGGTTCCTGGGGTTTTAAGAAGTCAAATGGTGGTAGGTGGTGTTCTTCCCACATGATTCTTTGTTTAAATGGTGAATGCGAAGCAAGATCTTCCGGCTCTTAAGCCTGCTCGGTACTGCCGTGTGTTTGAAGAGGGAAACTGGATTCTTGATCTTGCTTTATAAGCGCGCATGCGACTTCCTTACGTAGAGCTGGTGGTGCAATACCAGCTAACGCGGATAGAGCTTGTAAAGCGGGGTCTATTTAAGGCATCCCGATATAATTCGACACTCTCATTTGGGGCGATGTCGACTTGCTTTGTATGTGCAGATAGGTGCCACATTGGGGACGTGAATTTACCTGCAGAAAAGCATACGGAGTTGCCACTTGTGCGCAGAACTTCGACATTGAATCTGCTTTAAAATATACTTGTAACAATTGCTTAAGTTTTGGGTAACTAGGTAAAACAGACATACATAGAGACAATACCTAATGAAATGTAACTGTACAGTTCATGGGAATGCCATGACCTTTTGACCTTCCCGGCTGTTTATAGTAAGTAGATGACAAACATTGACCCACAGCGGTCGTTCAAAGTTGGCAAAGCGAGAAAAATTACGTCAGAACCATGGCGCCGACGGTCGCAAAACCCAGACAACTTATCGATTTTGTCGAATATTTTATGTCGTACTGGCTTTTTGCCAACTATTCACTTGTTCGGATTTCTAGATTAGCTAGTCTAGTGCCTGAATTATGATTTTTGTCGGAAGACCTAATTCTGTACGCTGACTGGCCTATCTTAAATTAGGTGTTAACACGAGGCGGATAAGAGTCGTACAAATTAGGATGTACCAAAATTGCGACTACGCCTTCAAAGGATCGGCCTCAAAATTTTTGTTGGTGTTACATAACAGTTTAGCACGTTTAGACCTTCATGATTCTATACATATTTTCTTGTTTACTTTCTGAAGCTAAAGGCAAACCGGACGGCATTTTTTATTTGGTGAGAAATCATCAAATGACTTCTCCGGCTATAGGCGAAGCAAACGGGGATGTCACTTAAACCCACCTGTGTGCCAGTTGCCCTTTGTGTTCTAGAGCACGGTAACTCTTGCGAACAACCCTGCGACCCTGGCAGCTATCGACCCCAGCGAGCCCCGTCAATGTTTCTGGGGTGATTCTTTGAAACCGAGAGGGTGTTTCATTCGCCTGGCCTAGTTTTTTCTTTACAATTTGTTATGTTTATTTGCATATTAGTTTTCCCCGATCACTAAACGTATCAAAGGCAGTCATTTGCGCCCAGTGGTTTACGACACAAAATAGATAGGTACGAAAACTAGGCCAGATAAATGAGACGTTCCTTAGGTTTCAAAGAATCACCCTCAGCTCTTTCAGACGCCGTCGACCAGGGTTTGGTCCTTGGGAGGCGAGCTACCCATTGCTCGCCATCCGGAAACTGATAGCCGAAACTCATGGCTATCAGTTTCCTGATGGACACTATGTCGCAGCGATCTAGCTCTTTGCAGCTCCGCGCTATGTACACATTGAGTACGTACAATGCGCAGCTAAGAATTTAGTACGTAGTGATGGAAAGATGGATGTTTTGTGTGAGGAGTGATATGAAAGAAAAGGGAGTTAGTGATAGTTTGACGGGTGACAGGACAGAATGGAAGAAAAAAACGTGTTGCGACAAGTAATATGAGATAAGAGAAGAATTGAAAGTAAGGGCGTTTGCCAGGTTTGATATATTTTTCGTGTCAGGCGTGCGGGCAACAGCAGTGATGATCGAGTGGTAACGGCCCCGACTTACGAGTAGCAGGTCACGGGTTCAAACCCAGCCAGGCGCATTACTTTATGTAATTTATTTCATCACCACTGCTCTCAAAACTGTGTGGGAAAACATCGTAAGGAAATCGGCATGTCCTAGAAACAAAAATTCGAAGACACGTGACATTCACCAACCCGCACTGGGACTGCGTGGTAGATTACGACCCATTCCCTCTACTAGAGATGAGGCCTGAGTCCCAACAGTGGGATCATCAGAAGGCTGATTATTTTTATGCTATGTGCGAGCTATAAAAAGGAAAAGTACAGTTTAGGTCGAAAAATGGATCGCTTGAAGAGCTACCGGTAGGGCCTCAGTAACAAAAAAGGTTTGGAAGTATTCAAAAGTCATAACACCGCATAAATTTTTAAGAAAAAAAAAACAATTGACACGAAAACCTTGTCAAACTCAAAAAACATAGCTATATTAAATCCCCGCACTACAAAGATCTTAATTAAGCCATGATCTAATCATTTTTCTACACGAAGGAGTTCTCAAGAACTCACACATTCATACGTCTTTGAGTCGTCCATACATTAACCAGTTTAAAACAAGCCGCAATAAACTTTCAGCTCTATTACGTTAGCTTAAGATTTAAATTACAGTGGTGAGGTGCATAAGGAAATAAATTATCTGATTAATGGTGCTTATGTTCCCATTGTAGTCGAGTTTTCCGGCTAACAATTTGTTTCAATGAATTTGTATGTTTGTAAAGGAAAAATCTTGAATTATCCCGATTATAAATACTATCGAACTCATTGGCATTTTAAATTACAAACACCGTTAGATTGTAATCTGTCTCGCGAAATTGTAAAAATTTAACGCATAATTTTCCGGTGTTTTTTTCGTCAGTTTACAATCTCGCGAGATAGATTATAATCTAACGGTATTTACAATTTTATGCTGAATAGCAAAGCAGCGCGAAGGCAATGGCAGCGTTACTGCTTTGCCGCTTATTCGAAATTCTTGTCTTACTCGGATTTGTAAAATATATGGAAATTTCGATAATAAGGTAAATTAAGTTTCCTATATGACCAACAAAAAAAATAATACTATTCAATTCAGTAAATAAAGAGTTTTCAATTACAAAAACTACTTCAACTGTGCCTACATAAAACTGCACATTCATTTAAACATTGTTACAATCACAAGATAACATAATCTAATAGCACCTAGATTATAAACTTAATCTGGCAAATTATCTAATTCAGCGTGTTATCATACTAAAGAATAATTCAGATTTTACTTAGTAAGTATGAAAATAATAAATGTGTGAAGTAATGCAATTTTTGGTCCTAGGACGTGCTGGTTTCGTCATCATGTAAACGTCAAAACGCTCGCGCCGCTTCCCGCACCGCACTGCTAGTGTAGCCAAGCAAAACGCGCGCGCTCCCGCTCCCGCTCCCACACCCACACCATGCTGCCAGTGCGGTCGAGCACTGTGAGTGAACTGTTACCACTATGTAACAGCCCCGATTTCCAAGTAGTAGGTCGCGGGTTCAAACCTAGCCAGGCGCATTACTTTGTATAATTTATTATTATCACCACTGCTCTCAAAACAGTGAAGGAAAACATTGTAACGAAACCAGCATATCCTACGTATTCGAAGACATGTGTGTGACATCCACCAACCCGTACTGCGTCTGACAGGAATCCCAGCAGTCAGAACATTGTAAGCCTGATTATTATGTTATACTTACCATCAGGTGAGATTACAGTCAAGTATCATTAAAAAAATAATAACTCTAAAAAAGTATCCAAAGAGTTTCTTGCCTATTTTCCAAAGAGTCTACATTTTATAACGAACAAAATATGTTCAACTTTCCAATTAACTGGCATATTCTGGTAGAGAAAAACTCTTGCCGACATAAATACCAATTAAAACTGATACTTATGAATTTATTCAAATTGCATACTGACAAGCAATTAAGATTATCGTATTGAACATTACATTCAAACTTGTATGTCCAAAACCAAAATTCAAGATCATAATATTGCGAATCAAAAACATATACATTATGGTAAATCATGTCCTGGAATAACACATAGGATACTTTTTATCTTAGGAATAATGTCTTTTGGGAAATATTTGTTCTATATATAAAATGGGAAAAATCGCTGGCAGCAGAGTTGGTGTTAAATAACACTGACTGATATATGAATAACTTGACTGGCCTGTTGGTCTAGTGGTTAGTGGCCCTGACTGCTAAGCCAGAGGTCGTGGGTTCGATTCCCACCCAGGACAAATGTTTATGTGATGAGCATGATCATTTGTTCTGTGTCTGGGTGTAATTTATCTATATATGTATGTATTTAGAAATATATAAGTATGTTTATCAGTTGGCTAGTACCCATAACACAAGCTCTGCTTAGCTTGGGACTAAACAGCGTTGTGTGATAGTTGTGGAATATTATTATTATTATATTACACTCAAACCTTAATCTTTTTGGTGGAAAGATCCCACCCCTGCACTAAAAAATAACTAGAGTAGAGTTGCAACCCAGGGTCATTCTTTTATAACTCGAGTAGCTACCTTAAAATTAACCCAACTAACTCTAACTCTTGTGCAGGGTACGTTGGAGTAAACGGCTGAATGCTGGTCAGTGGGTCGTCTTATGGGCGGTTTGACATTGACAGTTGAACTTTATGTTCACATTTAATTCATGAATCCCCAAGCGACCACCGGTGGCCGCGCATCTATTGTCTTACTATTGTGTTTCTAATTGACGGTATCTGAAGGGTTAAATATGCCAGGAGAGTATTTACGCTATGACAATTAGATTTAACTCTAAATTCAAATTTGAATACTGAGCCATGACATGACCTATAGGCCAAACAATAATTGAAAAATCTATTTGGACTTGCTAGTAAAAAAAACAACTTACGAGGTGATTGAGGACACACAACCAAAGTGTTGTATGTTTTTGGTACCAGTGATAGAGACTATACTCTGTTCAAAATAACATTGGACATTTGTGAAAACCTTTTATTACGGTCCGTTCAACCGATTGTGACTTTTATTACGTTGGTGGCATGACAAATGGTGACTGCAAAATAGTTGGTATTGTAACCAAGTTTTTTGCTTTTAATGCCATTCTTATGCCTACAAAATAGAAGTTAAAATCGGTTGAACAGACAATAAAAAGGTTCCTTTAAATGTCTAATCTTAACGCGGATAAGGCATAGAGTATAATAACCTCTTTTCTGCATTGAAATGGGACTATTGCTGACAAGAGTTATAGACCTTAATATTCTTATTTTACAATTTTATTACTAGTCCTTGAATTTCCTTTTAATCTTTAAATTTTGTTATCATTTCTAACTAGTATCAATAAAATGACTGATAATCCCAATAAATGTGTCATAATTTTCCTCACAGTGAGCATTGAGAATATACCATAGACATAATAAAAGCTAATGGCCACCATAGATTTAAGTGACCCACTTTCCCCACTTTGACCTAAATACCATGAACAAAATTATTTAATTTAATTAGATTTAATTACAAAGTTTAAATGACTCTAGTCTTAAACGCGTGGACTTGGAAAATCAAGTTGAAGTAACAATTCACATTAAAAATGCGCCAAAAAACCTACTTAGGTTTTTCTAAAAAGGTCTGTAAGTATATTAATGACATAGCATTTGTATTCATATAAAAGTAAATCTAGACGTACAATAGACACTACGAAGCGTTGGAACTTATTACTTCTTTTGCAATAGTAAGTCTTGTATGTACCTACCTTCAGCTTTCGCACAAGCTCGGAGTTCCTATTTTATTTCGAGTTGGTCAAAAATGGGCGTGGATGATAACTTGTCCAGTTTTACACAATAGAAACAGACAAACAACGCAATAAAACTCTTAAAACTGACTGTACTACATGTAACAAAAAAAATCAATCGAACTGACTCGAATCTACAAGGTCAAAATACAACTAATTACCAGATTTTAGTATTTGATGAAACTTGATACACGGAAAGAAAAGTTACTTAAATCTGTAAATAAATGATAAATAAATGAATACTCACCAGGTGTTGAGATAAATAAGTTAGTTTTCCGACCGGTGAAACACGCGGTGACAAGCAATCAAGGCAGAATGAAGCGATAGTGAAGGGAAGCGCGCGTAAGGATGTTACAAATAGATTCGATTATGAGATATACTTAGGGATCGATTTTTTTCTGATTAGATAATAGGACAATGAGAGGAAAATGTAATAAAACCCAAAAATAATTATTTTGATAGCCCAGTGATAACAAATCGACCCCGACTTACGAGTCGAACGTCGCGTGTTCAAATCCAGGGAAGTGCTTTAGTTTCTAATTTTATAAAATCACCAAAATTATGAAGGTAAACATAATAAGGTAAACAACATGTTCTAGAACAAAAATAGGTTACGGCCGTTCCGAGCAATGGAAACGTTTCATGGCTGAATACGTTACATTGGACTATTCTATCTAAAGTCTTTTTCAAATAGGCTATTTTGGTCATATGGCGTCCGGTACCCAGCTCTGCGATAAACATGATTCAAGGAGCAGGAGACTCCATCCAGTCTACTTCTACCGTCAAGACTTCAACAACATTTAAACTTTTGGCGAATAAAGTGCCAAAAGAGAAAAAAAAATACATTCAGCTGAACATAGAACCTCCTCCTTTTTGAAGTCGGTTAGTTAAATGTTCAACTTCAGTCGCTTAGAAATAGCTACCGAATACAAGGACTCAATCTTAATGACGGTTTCACTCAGCATGACTCTCAATCTGGTAACACATCTGCTCATAGTCAAATATACCACGATTTATGTTTTCAACCTTCTCTCTCCTGTACGACTATGGGCAGCAGAGGCTGCGGGAAATGTTGTAAGCCACGAACCAACCAGTTCTCTTTTAAGTTACACAATGAGCCACAGGGCCACTCACTATGTTCTAGTGGCCACATAACTTCTTATATATCAAAGCAAGACGTTCGGAAGCTGGTTACATACTTAAATATTCGATTGCATACTAGGCAGTTAAGATTTTGTGTGCACAGATATCATCTTCCTGCCCTCGTCGCATGTTATTTGGGCTCGGCGCAACCAGTTTTTTTTTCTATCATTTGGTCCAGTCACCCGTTGTTCTATTACTAACTCCCTTTTCTTTCATATTACTCCTACTGAGGAGAGGAGGATGTTCCTCATTACTGAGGGTCGTGAAGTTCCCCCTACAAAGTATGAATGTATAGTTAACCTATCTGAGACTGAGTGTCATATTTTAGAGCTCGCTTCGCTCACTTTTAAAGTGAGTGTGAGTTAATAGTTCACAAGTTCACACGTTAGTCAACAGTGAAACCATGTAAAGTTTCGGCCTGCTAGATATTATTAGTGGGTACTAGCTTTTGCCCGTGCGGCTTCGCTCCCGCTCTTCCCTACTGCACCCTACTATACTCAACTCTACCCTACTCTACCCTACCCTATTCTACCCTACTCTACCCTACTCTACCCTACTCCATGCTACTCTACCCTACTCTACCCGACTCTACCCTACCCTATTCTACCCTACACTACCCTACCCTACTCTACACTACTCTACCCTACTCTACACTACTCTACCCTACTCTACCCTACTCTACCCTACTCTACCCTACTCTACCCTACTTTATGGATGCAGTCGAGTACCAGTATTTTACACAAAAAGAGACTCTATGTGACTAGGTTGAAGGCAAGCCTGGAGTCAGTGTTACTTCTGACTACCAATATAATTATATAAGGTACCCTGTGTTTCTGACTAGTAACCGATACGACAATCAAAAAAATTCATGAGCGCTGTATCCTACCTACGGTTTTGGACGAGCCAAGGAGCTTTATTTTTTTTCGTCTTGTATCTAATGGATTGTTTCAGGACTGGCCGGGCATGCCCTTTGGTGCCATCATCAGCAATTGAATTCTCAATTAGAGAAATACAGATAAGTCGTTTATTCAGCAGTTAAAACTATTATAAACTGTGCAATATTCGGCATCCTTATGTAATTAATAATCGATTTTCATCACTATATCAGGTAAGTTTGTCTATTTTGATAATCACTATCTACAATTTGCTATTCGCTAACAATTAAATTAACACCAATCAACGGACAAGAACTGAACAGTGTAGCCAATCAAGTGCCACCTAAGTGGTGCAATAGATTCGATTATTCCGTTTTCATTGGACCCCAAGTAGGAACTACTCTTTTTTTTCCTTTGACAATCGTGTCAATGTCCTTGTCCGCCATTGGTCGAAAAGCGAGTTCTATTCATTCATGTTCATTCAAAATAGTACACGAAAGAATGTTCGATTGTCTGATTGCTGTCAAATTGTATTTTACTTCATTCATGTTGTTCACTTCGTTGTGTCGAGAAGTAATTGAGTTTTTGTGAAATTATAAGTTGTCAACAGATCTAAAAACATCGAAAATGTCTACGGATATCTCTCAGATTGGATCGCAAAAAGTAAAGAGCATCGCCAACGGCGAGGTAACTATACACTTTATCCTATTTACATCATAACTTTTTTTAAATTTATTACACGCCGATCAATTGTTTGTAACTGTTTGAAAGTAATTTTCCTAGGCAATCAACAAGTTAAAAGGCTGTGCCAGGAACGGTCAGTGCCTTTATCTGTTATTTATGTAAAATTAGGTCTAAACCGGCTTGCAACGGCAACTGTTTCGTAACTGAAACTTGTAATAATAGAACCAGTCATTCTTGTGTTATTTATGCTAATTATATCTACTTACTTACCACAACGATACATTAGGTTTTTCTTCTGTATTCTGATACATATATGAGCTGCAATCATTGCATGATATCTATATTGTAACCATTGTACTTGCCTGTAATTGCAGGATGTATTAATTACCATTTTCCGGTATTAATTTCCATGTTACGTTATTACTCATATATTTCTTTAAATTGGTACTATTCTTGCATGGGAGGTTTTATTCAGCCAATACCATAGTGTAAATTTCCATTCTGATTACTTTTTTCAGAGAGAAAAAAATAAGTTTTACTAAAGAGGCCATAGTCCAAGCAGTATTTGTTTATAAGAAAGTTATACCTGTGTAGAAAGTAGAATAACATTGTTGGTAAGACTAGTTATCAATGCATTAAAGACTTAAAAGGCTACAGGTTATCATTTTGCCGGTGTTTATGCACAGATGCAGTAATAAAATAACAATTCTCTCATTGGCAGTGCATTGAGGAATGATAAACAGTATTTTGATATTGAACAAAAGAAAGTCTAGACTGTAAGATATTTAGAAAGTGAAAACTCTACGACTCTTTTTATTATTATGTATCTTGTGTAAAAGTATTTTTATGCAGCAAAAGCGTAATCTTTCTGTTGGGATGCTTTTAAATGCACAAACAGATTTGGAACACAGAAGACCATAGACTGTTTTTTATTCTGGTAGTATGCTCCTGTGTATTATATACATTCAAACAGGCATTATTGCCAGCAAAGTTCAGTATAAGCTACATGTTGTAATTAATCGAGCAAGGTTGTGAACAATTATTTGATTACAAACTCACTAGTAAACCCTACAGATATGTTAAATGATAAATGAAATTTATTTTGCTATTAGATTTAAAAAAAAATTTTACTCATGATTTTTTTTTTCAGTCAGTTTAAAGTAGATAAGGCTGGTGTTTTCTAGCTGACTACCCTAAGGAGAAACACTGAATCAAATTCAGTGGTCAAAGTGGTCAGTGGGTCTTCTTATGGGCAGATTTGGTCTCTTTTAACCCTTCAGATACCGTCAATTAGAGACACAATAGTAAGACAATAGATGCGCGGCCACCGGGTGTCGCTTGGGGATTCATGAATTAAAGTCCAATAAAGTAAGCATGAAGTGATTTTTTTTTACGATGGGAAAAAATCATCCAATGACAACCCCCGTTCTTGGTCGGAGCGAGAGATAGTGTCAGACTCTTACTGACTGAAAACCCACCCAGTTCCTTCTAGCCTCTTCATACCGGGGCTCGAGTTTCCTTTCGGATAAACCCTGGCCTGGCACTCCTTTGTACTTGCTGCCAACTCCTTGAGGCTTGAGGTTGATGATTTGATCACTTGATCAAATCATATAAGAACCGTGCAGATTAGTGTCCTAGTTGGACTTTTTAAGAAAGAACTACTAATTGCTGGCATTAGTTTGACCTACTTATGCAAACAGGAACCCATCCACACAAATACCAAAATCGAGATAAGCATACACAAAAATGAGCCTTCTGTCGACCCTGTAAAGTTCAAGATGATCTGACATCTTTTCACTGACATTATCAGATTATTTTGCTGCAGCTGGGTCGAAGCCTACTGGGGCCAGGGTTATCCGAAAGGAAGCTTGAGCCCCGGTATGAAGAGGCTAGAAGGAAGGGGGTGGGTTTTTAGTCAGTAAGAGTCTGACACTATATCTCGCTCCACTCAAGAGTGGGGGTTGTCATTAGATGATTTTTCCCATCGAAAAAAAAAGGCTCATTGGTATGTCCTTATGTCGAGTTTGGCATTTGTGTGGATTGAATCCTGTAGTAGGTCCAATTACTATCTCTCAGAATCTATTTTTTGTGATGAATGGTATCCTATATCCTTTGCTATACACCAGACAATATGTGTGTTAAATTTCATCTTGGTCTGTCAGGAGTATAAGGTACAGTCAGGAGTATAAGGGCCACTGACACACCTGGCGAAAATCAACCAATGGCGAAAGGCACCGTAAAAATAATAAACCCCTGTCGAAAATCACCAATCGTAAGCATATGCGCAGTGTGGTCGAGGAGCAACTCTAACGATATCGATCGTCGCTCCTCGACCACAAACCCTCAAAAATTCATCTAAACAAATCTCAATAAAAATATGCATAAGCACAGAGTGTAGAGCACAGTTTTGAGAGTTTGCACCAGGGGAGACAGGAGACTCCAACTTCAAACCTCGATGCCCCCTGAATTTGTCGCCCTGGGCCATTGCCCCACCGTGCCTCCCCCTAACGCCGGCACTACATGAAAGTGTAACAAGCCAAGTCACATTTACATTAACCCTTCAGATACCGTCAATTAGAGACACAATAGTAAGACAATAGATGCGCGGCCACCGGTGGTCGCTTGGGGATTCATGAATTAATATAAGTTGAGGTTTTCATGAATTCACATGGAATACAATAATGTTATTGTATCAGACTATGCTAAGGTTATAAGACAATCACATCACAAAGTGGAAACAATAATACATAGGCAAGACCTTATTTAAATTTAAGATAAAGGTCATGTTTTTAATGAGAACCTGTTTGACTAGCCTGAGTAAACTGATTCCCATAAAAATATTTGACTGTTATTTATGCCATCAGAGATAAATGTGTTTGTTTGTTTTGAAAGAATTTTAGGAAGTATTAATATTTTTCCTTTATTCATTTTAAACATATTATATACTAGCGACCCGCCCCGGCTTCGCTCGGGTGTAATATTATACATATAAACATTCCTCTTGAATCACTCTATCTATTAAAAAACCTCATCAAAATCCGTTGCGTAGTAAGGACAGAAAAAGCGACTTTGTTTTATACTATGTAGTGAAGTTAGTGATACCGTGACGAGTGACAGGACAGAATGGAAGAAAAAAACGTGTTGCGCTGACCCCAAATGAAACGGGACAAGAGCAGGAAGATGATGATTCATTTTAAACTATTATTATATTTTTAATTATTTTTTAAAAACAAAATCATATAAAATTCTTTAAAAAATATAAAAAAGACTAGCTTTTGCCCGAGGCTTCGCCCGCATACATAAAATATAGCCACTGTCACTCAGGAATAAAGCAGCTTTCTCTTGTTGAAAAAACAGGGTCCAAGCTACCGGTGGCCAGGCTTCTAAGAGAGGAACTCCTAACAATGATTGTTGTGTCCAGGAGTCCTGCTTTCTGGATCACACCCTTAATCCAGCTGCTTTGTTATTATAATTATATTTAGCCTAAACTGTCCCACTGATGGACAAAGGCCTCCCTCCATTCCTTCCATTTTTCCAGGCTTTGAGCCACTTCAATATTAAAATTCCATAATAAATCCAAAATATCTACCATCAAAATTCTGAGTTAAAAATTTGAGTATCTGTCAAACTTTGGCAAAGTTTTTTTTTTTATCGTGGCCAAAAATCATCTAATAACAACCCCCGCTCTTGGGCGGAGCGCGAGATAGTGTCAGACTCTTACTGACTAAAAACCCACCCCGTTCCTTCTAAGCCTTTATACAGGGGCTCGAGCTCCCTTTCGGATTACCTTGGCCCCAGTAGGCTTCTACCCAGCTGGGCCCTTGCTGTTGCTGACAACTTCTTGAGTGGCAAAGTCAGCTAGCTACATGTGGTCGCACTGAATCGCACTTTCCTATGCTTCTCTTTTTCTGTCACTTAAAACCGTAATTTACTTGAGCGAAAAAGAGAGCGGGAGTGCGATCGTATGCTGCGGAATCGACGAGTGTATTACATATTGGGCTGGTGTCCAAAACTCCACGTCTAAAGCGCGTATTTTGCCTACGGGTGGGACAAAAATGCACCCAAAATGCGTATGGGTGGGATGTCTACATGAAAAGGTGGCGTACTGCCGTACGTCTAGTGATCCGATGAGAACTTGTTATGTTCTGATTTAATATTGATTAGCTCCTGCTAGCGGTTTCGCCCGCGTAACATTAGGTTTCTCCATATAATCATTAGACCCCTGTTTCATCTCTTTAGGTGGTGAATTTAGGAGAATTTAGGAATACATTCCTAGTGTTGTGCATTGATATAGCAGTAGAAATACAAAATAAATGTTCTATTTTCCAGACACTAGAGTTGAAGACTTTCTGGGAGAACCAGAATGTTGCCATCATATTCTTCAGGCGCTGGGGGTGCATGCTATGCAGACTGTGGGCTAAAGAGGTAAGGTATCACGGATCGGGACCACTAGGTCCGATGCCTAGCAGGTCTATGGGACGGTTCGAAAGAGTTACCATGACCCTGGACTGCAAAGGGCCACTGAAGATGGGTTGTAGCACAAAATATATAGGTAGGTAGGTACAGAAGTCAATCTACATATAAAGCGTGCTCGAGCAACGCACACATAGACACCGCTCACGGGCACGATATCTCATAACGTCTCGACCCGCTCGTCGAACAGTTCCGGCTCAAAGGATCATTAGTTAGTCCACCGAGCGTAGGTATAACAAGTGAAGTACATACATGAGGTTGTCTTCTGTACCTATCTATTTTGTGGTGAAGGTCTGACTAAATCACGTTTTTATAGACTAATAGCACAAAATAGATAGGTACAGAAGACAATCTCATGTATGTACTTCACTTTTTTATACCTAAACTCGGTGGACGCACACTAATCAGCGTTTGAGCCGGAACTGTTCGACGAGCGGGCCGAGGCGCTCCGAGATATCGTGTCTGTGAGTGGTGTCTATGTGTGCGTTGTGAGAGCGCGCACAGTATGTACAGTGCGTTTCACTTAAGAAGTTACTTCGGCGTAATGTTGGCTCCCCTGTCTGTCTACAGAAAAAAGAAGCGAAAAAAGGAAAGAGTTGCCTACTCTACCAAAATTGTTCCCCGAAATGCGAAACGAAATCGAGTTTAACGGTAGTTGCAACACTTTTTGCAGAGTTATGAGGGGAATGAGATTTTATTTAAAAAAAAAGCAGGTCTAAAAGGAACTTGGAAATTAAGAGGTACGATATTGTGGCGTGGCGTTTTCGGTATTTTAAAGAATTTCAGGACCATCGGAATGGAGCCCAGCGTCCTATACTTTATTCAAAAATAGTTAAAAAAAAAAACAAAAAAGGGCAATTGTTAAAAGTAACGAAGTATCAGTTAATCTCCCTAATATTAAGTAATTTAATTACTAAAAACATTGCAACACTGTTTTTCCGTATTGCCAACATTACGGCAAAGGAACTTCTTAAGTGAAACGCACTGTAGATTGACTTCTTTACCTATATGTTTTGTGCTAATTGTCAATAGCCTCTATAAATCCCTAATAAGTGTTGATGTCTGTATCTATAGATAAAAGAGGTCTAAATTCCATGTGTAAAACATTTAAATAATCGCCATGATAAAATATATTAGAAAGATGACTGTGTTGATAATAATCTGTAGTCGATCACGTATATGAGATAAATATTATGCTAAGCGCAGGTAGCACGGTGTTCTCGTATATATATATAGCACTATATTGATAAAACATTGATGATATCTACTAACAGTTTTATCGGTATTTGTGTAATGAAATAATATTTGAACTGGTTTTTTCCGCACTTTACATCGTGGGCATCAGATTTTCCAATTTTTTTTATGTTGATAGGCTTGCGTTTGACCACCATCTTGCCTGATGGTAAGCGATAATGTGGTCGACGATGGAACACGCTTGCCTAGAAGTAACCTATTCACTCTTTACTTAAAGACCCCTAAGTTGTAGCTAGCAGGAAACACAGACTCCGGCAGAGAATTGCACTCCTTGGCTGTACGCACAATAAATGTGTTCCCAAAACGCTTTGTACGTATGAGTGGAATGTCTACTATGTACCGTTGGCGCAACGCCGTATGTCTTGTCGTTCGATGATGGAACGGACTTGGCGGAATTAGATTTTGTAATTCCAGTGCACACTCCCCGAAATGTAGACGATAGAAAACCGATAGACTAGCAACTCGACGACGATGCTCAAGACTTTGGAGCTTCGACTCTACAAGTGCATCATTGCCGATGATTCTCTTGGCACGCAACTCAATCGAAGAATCAAGAATTCGCAAGAATCAAATCGTTTCAAATAAACCATTTACAGGCACTTTTAAATCGGAAAGAAGTCAGCTGAAAAAAAAATTTATGCTGATTGCACATTTCAAAGCGTTAGTTAGATCTCTATGGAGAAGAATGTGCATGGCAACTCCATGGACACTCTTTTTAAATCATGTTATGTATTACAAATATCTCGGTTACATGTTTTTTGTCACTTTTTTTCCATAGAAGCCTTTTCTTTTCTCTTTGAAATTTCAAGGTTTTATTTTTTATAATTAGATATTTAATGTTACCTACTAATAAGTTAGCGTGTGCGTATTATTCTCATTAAGTAATTAAAAAACATGTTTTTATATGATTTCAAAACATGTTTTTTAATGACTCAAGATGAAGAATAAATTAACTAGGGCCGTACCGGAAGACGCAGTGTTGGATGACCTCCAAGGAGGACCGATGAACTAGTGAGGGTCGCGGAAAGCCGATGGATGCGAGACGCACAGGATTAGTCGTTATGGCGACATTTTGGGGAGGTCTATGTCTAACAGTGGACGTCTTTCGGCTGAAATGATGATGATGTAATTAACTAGGTCGTGGCAAGGTCGCATTCATTACACATCGATTTTGAATGAACTTTTAGGTAAGCTTTCTGATAACGTCTAAGACGTCGTCCTTATAA
Source organism: Mythimna lalbum (assembly GCA_949319445.1). Taxonomy (NCBI): domain Eukaryota; kingdom Metazoa; phylum Arthropoda; class Insecta; order Lepidoptera; family Noctuidae; genus Mythimna; species Mythimna lalbum. The sequence continues at coordinate 4,889,092 of OX439370.1, forward strand.
CCTGTACCCCTAGCCAAGTTGCTAATCTACAATAGTAAACGCTAGTAGAAAGCTTCAAATGTACGGAAATGACGCGCTCTCAACGCTCAGTCACGTGGTCAGAACAAAAGAATTGGCGGCAAGGCCAACTCGAAGCGTTCGGTCATAAGAATAACCGCCAACCTCCAGTTATTCGGTTAGAAAAAATCACCACGAAGGAGATGGCGGAGTTTGTGTTCGCCCGCTTTGCTCGCTCTTTAAAACCCGCAACCTTCTAACTTAACGTGTTTTTTTTTTTTTTTGTCGACGGGGAAAATCATCTTTGACGAAACCCGCTCTTGGGTGGAGCGGGAAACAGTGTCAGACTCTTACTGACTAAAAACCCCGCGCCGTTCCTTCTAGCCTTCATACCAGGGCACGAGCTCCCTTTCGGACAACCCTGTCCCCAGTAGGCTTCGAACCAGCTGGGCCCCTCCTGCTGCTGAGCGAGCTACCCATGGCTCGCCGTCCGCGAGCCCGCGTCTACGGTGGCCGGAAATCGGGATCGGAATCCCGGCGACGGCGGCGAGGGCGCCGTTGCCTGATGCGGTCGGCCTCCTCCTTTGCAAGCATTACTGCTTCGCAGAAGGAGGCGACCGCCTGCCATTCCTCCTCGCTCCGGACCATGGCCTCGACCAGGGCCCGGTCTAACTTAACGTGTCCGAGTACATCTACGAGTTTCCATTCAATTTCGCAATTGAAAAGTTATTACAAAAGTGAATATTTTCTAAAACATGTAGCTTTTAAACTGCTTCTAAATGTAGGCCTCGCCAAACCAGCGATCATTAAGTAAGCCCACAGGATTAGTGTCCATCATACCAAAGTGATAAGGTTTCAATTAGCGTGCACAGTAAATGCCCAAAAATACCTGGGCCCACTCTATTGACAGATTTGACTGACGCCTGATAAAGTTGGAAACATTTTTATCGTTACAAACTTTCTGTATTATCTGACCGATAACACTGTTACGACCTTTTTAAATAACTTCACTGGAATCATCAAATGGCTTCTTCCGATCCGGGGTGGAGTGAGCGAGGAGTGTTAGACTTTAACCATCTCGATACCGTTAACTTTGAAAAAAAATTTTGTAATTGTTGGATAACTTTTTATTGCACATTGACATTATTTAAAATAGTAAACATTGAAATCTCATTTTTAAATATATACGCATAAAAATAACGCAGTCCATAAAGTTACGCATATTAATATTTTTTTGTTTGTTTAATTTTAAATCTTATTTAATATTGCATGATCTCTAAATTTGTGAATTTGTAAATTATGCATATACTCATTTAATATTTCTACACCAGCAAAGGTAGTATATGTGATTCTGTTTAATATTAAGATCTTCATGTACCATGTACTCAGAAATAAACGATTCTATTCTATTTTAAAAACCGCTTCCAAATCGGTCCATTCGCTAAGGAGCTACGATACCACAGACAGACACACAGACACGTCAAACTTATAACACCCCTCTTTACCGTCGGGGGTTAAACAGACCAATCACTGGCACTTTTGAATTGTCAAAATGTCGGTCAGTCAAAAAAGCGAAGCTATATTGCGTATACAGGGTTATTTGTATAACACGATGATCATACATATTTTGTAAAAAGTCATAGAAGAAATATTGTGGTTTATGATGTTCTTAACATAGTCCTAAGAGGTTGCTAGTGTTTTACAAATAACCCTGTATAATTTTTACCTCGTGTAATCTAATAAAAAGCTATTCTATTAATATCCAGTTGGGTGAAATTGCACCAGTTCTGAATAAACACAACATTAAGCTGATCGGTATCGGTGTGGAAGAGGCTGGCTCCAAGGAGTTTATCAACGGCAAGTTCTTCGACGGAGGTCAGTGTATAACCTACATAATATTTATCTTCCACAAAGGTGCCTTACAAACTAAGATAGGAATAAGAATTGCATAAATTAAGTAGATATGTTGATGCAACATACCTATTTGTTGGGCAGATATTTGTGGTCTTTTTTTTTTGTGGCCAATAATCCTCCAATAACAAACCACGCTCTGGGGTTGAGCGGGAGATAGTGTCAGACTCTTACAGACTAAAAACCTACCCCGTTTCTTCTAGCCTTACCGGGGCTCGAGTTCCTTTTCAGACGTCTAGCTGTGGCCGTCTTTCGGCTGGAATGATGATGATCGTATTCTTATATCTTTCAGAACTGTACTACGTGGAAAACATCTCGACGTACCAAGCGCTGGGCTTCAAAAGATTCAACGTGGTCACCATCATCACGTCCCTGTTCTGGAAGCAGTCGCGTGATGCCATCTTTAAGGGACGCGGCATGGGTAAGAACTAGTCTAGAATCTGAAGTATCCCCGTTTTACGGTACTGAATAGAAAAAACAGTTTTTCATTTGAATACCGTGTTATTAGTTCCAAAAACGCACCTATTTCATCAAAGTTTTGTTTGTATTGTATTTTTTTTATTGATATAAACTAGTGCTTGATTGCGATCCCACCTGTTGGTAAGCAGTGATGGAATCTTTGCTGATTTGCTGAGGTTTTTTTTTTTTTAACGAAATGCTTCTTGACATCGCGAATCGCATCTTAAAGCTGCAGGATGTATTCGAATCGCATCTTGAAGCTGCAGGATGTATTCAAATCGCATCTTAAAGCTGCAGGATGTATTCGAATGGCATCTAAAAGCTGCAGGATGTATTCGAATGGCATCTTAAAGCTGCAGGATGTATTCGAATCGCATCTTAAAGCTGCAGGATGTATTCGAATGGCATCTTAAAGCTGCAGGATGTATTCGAATGGCATCTTAAGCTGCAGGATGTATTCGAATAGCATCTTAAAGCTGCAGGATGTATTCTAATTGCAACTAAAAGCTGCAGAATGTATTCGAATCGCAACTTAAACCTGCAGGATGTATATTCGAATAAAAGTTTTTCAGGAATATTGTCTTTGCATTGTTGTTGCATTGAAAGCAAAAAAGTGGTTACAAATTTTCAACCATTTATCATGCCGTCGACGCAATAGAAGTCAGAATCAGTTTAACGGACAGTAATAGTACATTATGATATAAGTGTATAATGTTAATGATTACCGTTCTCGGCTCTCTTAAGACCCTCGCCATGGCTCGGGTCTAAATACCGCCTCAACGGTAATCATTAATTACTCACGTGTATCATACGACGTTTTTCAATACACTTGTGATGAAAATAACTGTAAAACTAGTAAACTTTTGTGGCGGTAAAAATCTGTTTTCATGTGCGCGCCCATTTTTTTTCTTTTCCTCGTGGGGGACGACCTGCGTCCATCCTGATACCATAATGTAATAAAATTATGGAGAATTTATGAGCAAGTGTATTGAAAAAAAAAAGGTTTGTTTTAGTGTTTCATCTTATTTCGAATAGAGTGTTGTTTGATTCTTTGTTTGATTCTTCAAAGACTAAGTTAAAACGTTTATTGCAAACCAAGTTGTCTTAATATCTATTATATTATTACGTATATCATTATATTTTATGTAGATAGTTAGCATATAAACGTATTTAGTCATTTTGTAAATCCGTCGCCGATTGTTACACCAATATTCATTCGTATACATTTCTAATAGAGTATCTTATAAGCTTCCATGCCATTAAAACCCATTACAAGTACATTCAATCTGACTAATCCTGCACTTCAATAGACCGACACGTCCAATAAAGCGAGAACAACATTAGAACGCTCACGTCCATCACACCACGCTTGATTTGTACGTGGGTCGCGTGGTGTGGACCTAAAGTAACCTTCCAAGTCAAGTTATCATATAAAATGTATGGTCTCCGACGTGATCGGCGTACGGGGGCCACGCGTGCTCAATGTAGTTCTACCTTAATACGGAACCTTCTTCGCCTCTACTTGCCAGATTACGAATATATCACAAGACGCAGGTGCCTTAACTACTGGGCTATCACGACACTCATTCCGGTTGTAAAACACTACCTAACAACTTTGCTTGACTGTATTACTATCATCATAAATAACTACTTTTGTTCTATTACTTTTTAAAAAACATAATTAATTTACCAAGAACAAACCTTCAAGATTTCGTTGGTCTATTTAACACATTTCAACTCTATATTTTGCTACGCGAAGCAAGCGCATAAAGCATCCCCACCGCCCGATCCCCGCTCTCCTCTGCTATTGTACCATCGCTTGCTTCGCATAGACTTCGTATTATATAGAACGTTAAATTTAAAGATGTTAGTAACTTAGTCCTGAGAGGTTGTCAGTGTTTTACAAATAATCCTGGATTATATCTCTTAGTTCAGTGTGCCTCTTCTTGACATAGAACTCCTCTAATATTTTCTACTGGGTTATGTCTCGCGTTACTCTTCTGCCCAGCGTCACCTTTCTGCCCTTCTGCCCAGCTGCGATTTTAATCCTTTAATCGATATCATCAAATTGGTCCGACGGGTGTTTTCACGTCTTATTCGCCAGGGTCGTGCGTTTGCGACTGGGTATTCCATCTCGTTTAGCTCTTCAATCTTTCAAAGTTCAATCCCTGTAGGAGCCAGAAGTCCTGACGAGATGCGAGTCTCGTCAGCTCTTCTGGTTGTGGATGTGCGATCCACGAAATGAAATAAACGCGAGTGTTTGTCGGATAAAGTCGACTTAGACGGTTTAACCCTTCAGATACCGTCAATTAGAGACACAATAGTAAGACAATAGATGCGCGGCCACCGGTGGTCGCTTGGGGATTCATGAATTAAAAGTTAAGAAAATATCTTATTTCGTTCACCGTTAGAGCTTCTTCCTTAGTCGAAGTTTCACAAGATTTATTCTTCTTGATTTACTCCACCTTGGGGGCTGTCCATTAATCATGTGAGGCTCGAAAGGGGGGGGGGAGGGATCCATAAAAAATCACGAAATATCACAAGGGGGGAGGGGGGGTAAAGTATTATATCACGTGTACTTATTTTTTCGGCAAGCGCGATACTCAACCGAAAAGCGGCGTTACATGTATTTATTTTTAGTCAAACGCGTACAAAATCGAAAACGGCTTGAAGTGTGACCCTGATTCGCCGTTGCCAGGCTACGAACGAAGTGAAGTTCCCGCGAGCCGCGAATATTGTCCGCCGGACTCAGTTTGTCAGTGTCAGTAAAAAAATAGATTCTTTGCAGGTACGAAAAAATACACGTGATATAGGGAGGAGGGGGGAGGGGTAGTTTTAAACTTCACCACGTATCACCAAGGGGGAGGGGGGGTCAAAAATGCCAAAAAAACCATCACGTGATTAATGGATGGCCCCTTGTGTGATTAAATCACCCATTAGTTTAATATGGTCATCACTAGTATAACGAGAAATAAATAACATGAAGTACGTCACAGGTCTGGATTCCGACCTTATCGGCGACGGATTACAAAATGGCGGCGGTATATTTGTCCATAAAGGCGGGAAATTGATCCACCACTTCGTACAAATGGGCCCTGCGGACCGTTATCCGAACACGGACATTTTAGAGGTTATTTTTCGTTTATTTTTTCTTTATTTTTCTCTGTATTATATTAGGCCTGGGAGGTGATTTGAAGGGGGATTGGGTGCAAACCGGCGGTGCTGTACTGGTCGAAAAGGGTGGGAAATTACTCAAACATTTTACGCAGACCGGGCCAGGCGATCATTTGTCTAATAAGGAGATTTTGCAGGTTTGTACTTGATTATCTTCAATTAATAACCTTATTTAATCATATATAACATTATTTTTAGTGTATGCGAAACCTGAATATAGTTTGTTCAGAATCAGTAATCGAATGAATTCCAATAGTTTTTACACCATGTTATATTTTTTCCCAAAAATATTCAAAAAGGTTACAAGTTGGACACCACCGACACTAAATACAACACAGCTGGGTGCAAGTGCAAAACAACCCCTCAGTCGCCTGGATAGCCCTTGAACCTTGTATTTTTGCTGACATAACAAGCTCATAAGTTTGTGTTTTTTTATAATACTGTTTTGAAATTATGTACAAAGATTTTTTAAATAAAAAATGATACTGATCAAAAACTTAAAAAAAAAAATATACCGACTTCACTAAAAACTTGAATTGAATTTGAGGAGTTCCCTCGATTTCGCCAAGATCCCATCATCAGATCCCAACTTGGTGACTATGGGACCATTTGGGAAGTAAGTATACTCTTTCCAACACAAAAAGATTTTTTCAAATCGGTTGTCAAGCGACGAAGTTATGCGCGAACAAACATAAAAAAAAAAACATACAAACATCCGAATTGAGAACCTCCTCCTTTTTTAGAAGTCGGTTAAAAATACTAGACAGGTCAGGTTTCGTATTATATACTAAAAATAAGATTTTATACAACCAGATATTATCGTCATGACGAAATAGATATATCAGGTTTTATTAATAAAAATTAAATGTTGTTAGTTTTTTTTTTAAAGTGGGAATGATCCAATGACTTCTCTCGCTCTAGGGCGGCGTGGGAGGGCGTGTCAGACTTTTACTGCCTAAAACCACACATATGTAAGAACAAAGAACCCATTACCCGGAGTCCTGCCTCGCAAGGTAAAGAAAGATCTTTGCCTTTCGTTTCAAGACCTCGGGTTTCTCTTTCAGAAGTGAACCCATGGTTCCAGTAGGCTTCGGTCCTGCTGGGCTCCTACGGTTTTGCTGACATCTCTTTGAGGCGCGCGTTATTAGAGAATCGCTTGACCGATACGGATCTTTTGATGTTTCATATTAGTTCGAGTAATCTTCATAGAGAAAGAAAACATACAAAAAAAACTATTTATTTAGACGACAGTCTATGACCTGGTATGCTGCGGCCACCGCTGCGCTCAAGGCTGTTTTCTTAGAGAATAGCACCGCTGTGCGTGTGGCCCGTCTTGACATATGGCTCCGAAATGTGGTCGCTTGCAATGGGCCTTATCTGATAAGGCCCCAGAGACTTAATGTCCCCCATGGGCTATGCTCGGAGTTTCCGATATGTATTACCGATGACCTGGTAAGGGTTGCGATACACATAATTTTAATGACATCGATTTCTTACATTTTAAGTGATGCGCGCATAACAAAAAACTTGTACAGATTTATTATATGTATAGATAACACGTAGTCTTTGGATTTTAAACAAATAGCATACCTAGTACTTTAAACAATACATACTCCAAGCGTGGGAAACTGGTAATAGAAAATAGTGAAATTATTATTAAATAATTTTCTTATGTTATCTTTCTCTAAAGTGTGTATACGGATGGGTTACCTACAACAATGTGAAGAACATAAATGAATATCATCAAAAACCATCCAATGACAACCCCCGCTCTTGGGTGGAGCGGGAGATAGTGTCAGACTCTTACTAACTAAAAACTCACCCCGTTCCTTCTAGCCTCTTCACACCGGCGCTCGAGTTTCCTTTCTGATAACCCGGGCCCCAGTAGGCTTCGACCCAGCTGGGCCCCTGCTGTTGCTGACAGCTCCTTGAGACGCGCGGGAACAGTGCGCGCCGTCGACGTCTTAGGCTCGGTCCGGACAGTTACCGGACGGTCGGACAGCGAGCTACCTATGGCTCGCCGTCCGCGAGCCCGCGTCTACGGTGGCCGGAAATCAGGATCGGAATCCCGGCGGCGGCGGCGAGGGCGCCGTTGCCTGATGCGGTCGGCCTCCTCCTTTGTTAGCATTACTGCTTCGCAGAAGGAGGCGACCGCCTGCCACTCCTCGCTTCGGACTATGGCCTCAACCAAGGCCTGGCATCATTCATCATCATTTCAGCCGAAAGACGTCCACTGTTGGACATAGGCTTCTCCCAAGTGTCGCCATAATGACCGGTCTTGTCAGTTTCGCATCCATCGGATTCCCGCGACGTTTGCCAGGGCATCGGTCCACCATGGGTAGCTCGCTGTCTGACCGTCCGGTAACGGTCCGGACCAAGCCCAAGACGTCGACGGCGCGCACTCTTCCCGCGCGCCTCAAGGAGTTGTCAGCAACAGCAGGGGCCCAGGTGGGTCAAAGCCTATTGGGGCAAGGGTTATCTGAAAAGGAACTCGAGCCCCGGTATGAAGGAACGGGGTGGGTTTTTAGTCAGTAAGAGTCTGACACTATCTCCCGCTCTACCCAAGAACGAACGGGGGTTGTCATTGGACGATTTTTGCCAACTAAAAAAAAGGGTGTCGGTCCACCTTGTGGCTTCACAATGACACATACGTGATAGACTGATGTCTATCTAAGAGGTATCGTGTTACCCAGTAACTGGGTTGTGGAGGTCTGATGGGCAATCGCTCCATGCTCCAACCACAACCAGTCAGACTGGAAGCCGACGTCAAGCTAGTTGAGAAAAGGATGGAGATGATGATGATCCATATAATAAAATAAAGCCCTTCATGGCGTCTGTCTGTTCGTAATATGGGGCTGACATGCTTATTGAGTTTTTCCACTGCTGGGCAAAGGCCTCCCCCAACTTCTTCCAGGCATTCTTTTCCCGAGCCACCTCAAACCAGTTATTAAGTTTAAAGTCCCTAAAAAATAAAGAAAAACAAAAACGCCCTATGTATTACTAGGGCCATGGGGAATTCCTGAAAAGGAAACCCATGGCCCTAGAACGTAAAGGGTAACTAAAGGACATAGGTGTGATTTTAGTCAAACAAAAGTCTGACACGCCCTCGCGCTCCACCCCATAGTGGGAGAAGTCATTGAAAGAAGTCCCACCTCAAAAGAAATCCTCCACGTTTCAAACTGTGATGTGTTTTTTCTAATTTAATCAAATATGTCAATTTTATATCATTCCAGCACTTTGGTTTGGAGAATGAGTACAATCCAGAGACAATGGCGAATAAGAAACCAGAAGAAAAGGAGTGCACTGTACGTATTTTATCATAATCTATATGTACAGGGTTATTTGTAAAACACTCACGACTATGTCAGTAACATCATAAACAACAACTTTTGTTCATAAAGGTGGTGCATCACGACTCACATTTTCACTGTTTTTCATACAACCGTTCATAACTGATTATGACGTTATTACACATTTTTCAAAAAACACAGTATCTTGTGGATATTATCTAGGTTTCTAAAGAAACCAATTTCTTAATTTGTGTAAAACTAATCCAGTAAAAACCTCTGAAAATGTCCTATTTTGTATGAACTTTGACACTTCATAATTTGCCTAAAAATTAAAAAAGTCAAAAAAGTAAAACTATAGAAGCCTTACATTAAATTTAACGTTCTAAATATTACGAAGTCTATGCAAAGCAAGCGATAGTACAACAACCGAAGGGGGTGGGGATCGGGTGGCGGGGGGAAAATGGGTGCGTATTTAATACTTTGGGTTTGTTGTGAACTGTATTTGCGGGTTATCGATTCTGAGATACACCCAGGACAAAGGTTTCTGTGATGAGCATGATCACTTGTTCTGTCTGGATGTAATCCCTATTAATATTATAAATGCGAAAGTAACTCTGTCTGCCTGTTACGCTTTCACGCAAAAACTACTGAACGGATTTAGATCAAATTTGGTAGGTAGGTAGAAGAGACACTGGAATAACACATAGGCTACCTATAATTCCACTGCTGAGCACGGGTCTCTGCCCGCGCGATATAAACTGTAGTCCACGCGGGCGAAGCCGCGGGCGGAAAGCTAGTTTATCTATAATATATGTATTTCGAAATATATAAGTATGTTCATCAGTTGACTAGTACTAATAACACAAGCTCTGCTTAGTTTGGGATTAGACGGCGTTGTGTGATAGTCTTGGAATATTATTATTATTATTTTGAGTAGTAACTGTCATTGATTTCCAGCGTAAACCTCATTTCCGTAATTTGAAACCATTGTAGTTAGACACATTAATTGACTTGCACTAATTATCAATTTTTCAGCCAGAAGCGAAACCTTAAGCCTTGGCTGAAGACCTTGCAATCGCAGTCGCTGGCGCCTATCCACGCCATATGGACGGAGAGGCGATGTAAGCGGACGTGGGTGTAGTATCCAATCCATTGACGGTTTTGTTCGACTTGTGTAAACTATGAGACTGATTCAACCCGCAATGGTAGGCGGGCAAGCCAAATTGTATGTTGTTTTTGTTTTTTTTTGTATAAAGGTGCTGTTCGTTTTGTAGGGTGCCTTGATTTATACATGTGGTTGTTTTACGGCATGTGTTTTGCTAGTTATTTTTTTGTGAAAGTAAAAATAAGACCAGCGAAATCATTTTTTCAATACACTTACTTGAAAATCCTCTCTTATTCTTATCGCTTTTAGGCACGCAATTTACTACTTTTCGTACTAGTGCGGAAAAGTGCGCACGCTCGTCCTCGACTTAGCAACTAAGCAAGTTCCACGAGTCGCGCATCAGCCTCCGTTTATTAACGTTTTTGTAACTGTATTGAAAAAGGTCGTTTGATATACGTGGAAATTTGTCATTGCAGCCCTCGGCTCCATAGCACCGTTGCCTACGGCTCGTGCAAATTCCCTCTTCATCGCAATGACAAATATTCTCCACTTGTATCAAAATTTATAATTTTTATGTTATTTTTTATTGCGGTTTTGTGGCACTCCGTTACAAATATGAAAACAGAAATGTGTTCATTCAAGTTATCAACACTGAATTTGTTTCATAGAATTATGTAATTTTTTTCTTTAACTATTTATTAACGATATATTCGACAAATACTCTCGTGTTTATTGCGCCAGGGTCGCACATCCATGACCAAATACTCCATCTCGTCAGATCTTCTCGCATAGAAGAGCTAAACGAGAAGGAGTACCCAGTCGCGAACACACGACCCTGGCGTATAGGACACGACAACACTCGTCGGACCAATTCAACGCAAGCAGTGTAAGGGTTACTTGTATACAACATTATTTTTAGTTAATGCGAAACCTGAATATAGTTTGTTCAGAATCAGTAACTGAATGGATTCCAATCGTTTTAACACCATGTTATATTTTTTCCTAAAAATATTTAAAGTCACAAATTTGAACACCACCGATACTAAGCTCAACAAGACAGGTCAAAGCGAGTGTTAGGCGCCAGCCAACAGTTGGGTGCAAATGCAAAACAACTCCTTAGTCGCCTCGATCGGCGGCGGAGACCTCTCGCGCCGGGCTTTGGTTGAGGCCATGGTCCAGAGCGAGGAGGAATGGCAGGCGGTTGCCTCCTTCTGCGAAGCAGTAATGCTAGCAAAGGAGGAGGCTGACCGTATCAGGCAACAGCGCCCTCGCCGCCGCCGCCGGGATTCCGATCCCGATTTCCGGCCACCGTAGACGCGGGTACCATGGGTAGCTCGCTGTCCGACCGTCCAGTACCTGACCGGATCGAGCCAAAGACGTCGACGGCGCGCACTGTTCCCGCGCGCCTCAAGGAGTTGTCAGCACAGCCCAGCCCAGCTGGGTCAAAGCCTACTCTCGAAAGGAAACTCGAGCCCCTGTATGAAGAGACTAGAAGGAACGGCGCGGGGTTTTTAGTCAGTAAGAATCTGACACTATCTCCCGCTCCACCCAAGAGTGGGGGTTGTCATTAGATGATTTTTGCCCACTATAAAAAAACAACCCTTAGTCGCTTGGATGGCCTGGTGACCTTGTATTTTTTGCTGACATAACAAGCTTATTACTTTGTGATATTTCATGATACAGTTTTGAAATTTTGTACAAAGGTTTTTTTACATCAAAATACTAGACATTGGTTTTGGTTTCACATAAACTATAAATAAGGTTGTATAGTTTATTTGTCAAATTGTTTTTTTTTTACCTGCCAAAGCATAAGTGGCCAAAGGACATTGAGCATAAGATTTAAAAAAAAATCGTTAGTGGATTGGATAGTATAAAAAGGACTGAATATTTTTAAACAAGTTGTATTTTTTATTAACTAATATTCTGGGTGAATGGTGATGTAATGATATATCATGACAATTTGCATTTTAATATAATTAAAGATTTATAAAATATAGTAAACTCTTAAAGTAATTGAATCAGTTCGTCTTTACCACGACCACTTAAGAAATAATACATTGTTACACTAGGGGTGAAAGTAACTTATTTCGTCCCGAGAAGGAGTTGGCGGCCGAGCGTAGCGAGGTCGCTAATTCGAGGGACTAAATAAGTAACTTTAACCCCGAGGTAAGCACTGTGCTTTTCATTACGAATACAAGAAGATAGACCTAGTTTTTTTTTTTTAATAATTTGACAGCTGTTAGTTGAAAGTAAAACTCCCTAGGGATGAAAAGTGTGATACTTTTCAGCCCGCTCTTCAGGCAACTTCAGACCTACTTTCAGAGTATGAGTAATGAAAAAGTTATTTAAATAAAACTTCGCGTCTACGCCATCATTTTCATGAAAATGTGTAACTTTAAGACGAACAGATTCAATTTTTTAGAAGAGTAATTATAAATACAATAAGGCTTTGTTCAGATGGTAATGTTTTGAGTTTTTGTACTTATTACATTTTAAATTCACCATTAGACAGTTATGCACAATAGTGACGATACTCTTTTATTCCAACTAAACTTGTTAAAATAAGTTTGGTAAGTACACAAGAGAATAGGCGCCAATCACTGTTTCTTTTACTTAAAAGAATCGAAAATTATAAAAAATGTGAAGATGTGTGTCGGACTTTTGCTGACATTAAGGGCTATATTTCATCGAGATACCATGGCAGCGCTACCAATAAAATGTATACAGCTGTATACAGAGTTACTCACCTGGTGTCCGTTTGGTTGCGCAACCAATTTGGTGGCGCGACCAGCTCGGACGTGTGGCGACTCGTCTAGTTTGGTAGATTAGTGCTATATTTTAGTTGCCGCCATGGTGTCCCGGTGAAATATAGCCCCAGGAGTTCAATAAGTCTTCAAATTTAGTAACTGTTCACAAAATATCAAAACGTTTCCCTTCTGAACTGGCTAAAATATTCTAAAAATGTAATTTCATATAAAAATATTATATTATCTTTAAAAATATATCAAACTATTGAGCTTATCGTATCATATAATATAATGGTAAAGTCATATAAGATAGAAAGTGTAGGTCCATATAATTGTCATTTTGATTTTAACATAATTTAGTCTACTGGCATCGGTTGAAGTTAAAAAGAGGTCTATTTAGTTCTATTATTGGCTTATAGTAGTAAGTTTTATATAATTATGTCTTCTTTGACAATTGGCTCAAACTACCAAATAGCTTTTCCACGATATAAGACTGTAAAACATTCAAATATTTGGCCTGATTGGCTCAAAATATTATGTAAGGATTACTATACACGGACGCGTAGCTTCATAAACGCGTATTCATTATTATACGAAGCATAAATACAAAAATATGAAACTGTTGACGAAGCGGCAACGTCGTGCCGTAACAGGGCCCAGCTGGATCGAAGCCTACTGGGGCCAGGGTTATCCGAAAGGAAACTCGAGCCCTGTATGAAGAGGCTAGAAGGAACGGAGTGGGTTTTTAGTCAGTAAGAGTCTGACACTATCTGCCGCTCCACCCAAGAGCGGGGGTTGTCAAAAATGTGCCTTCATGTTGCAGCTGCGTCAACATATAATGACGAATACGCGTCTTTGAAGCTACGCGTCCGTGGAAAGGGTCTTAGAGTTTGTTGATTTGTTATAGTTGATTCACTCAGCAAAATTAATAAAAGTAGTATTTAAATAATATGGCCTTGTCCTGGAAGCGATCATTACGCTAATACGCGATCGGTCCGGTACAACCGAGTGTGACTGCGCCGACAGAGGCACAAAATAGGTACAGAAGTCAATCTCATGTATGTACTTCACTTTTTATACCTACGCTAGGCGTTAGGCCGTTTGTCCACCACCGCCGTCACCGGGACGTCACCGAGAACGAGATAACGGCGCCGATTTAGCCATACATACATTTTTATGGCCATGTGTCCACCGCACGCCCGTCACCCGAGCGCATCTTAAACTTAAACTCGGCCCGAAATAACGATCGATCCTGCGCGTCCCGCATCCATCGAATTCCCGCAACCTTCACCGGGTCATCGGTCCACCTTGTAGGAGGCCTTCCGACGCTTCGTCATCCAGTACGCGGTCGCCACTCCAGAATCTTGCGGCCCCAACGGCCATCTGTTTTGCGAGCAATTTGCCCTGCCCATTGCCACTTAAGTTTGGCGATTCTTCGTCCTATGTCGGCAACTTTGGTTCTCCTGCGGATATCTTCATTTCTGATTCGATCACGCAGGGAAACTCCCTGAAGACTGCTTTCCATTTTTTATTTTATTTTAAGGACTGCTGTCCACGGACGCCTAGCTTCATAGACGCGTTTCGTCGTGCCGTCGACGTCGTTTCGTTGCCGCTTCGACGACCAAGTTTCATAGTTGTGTATGTTAGCGGTGAGCAGGCGTACATCAAGCGTATAATGACGAATACGCGTCTATGAAGCTACGCGTTCCTGAACAGTAGGCTTTATGCGTCGATCGCGTATTCGCGTGGTGGTTATGACTTCGCTTTTGTCTCGCGACAGTCAAAACCACAGAAAAGATGAAAGAGGTTAGAAAGGAACTACTTCTGGACTACAACGAGTGTCACAGCTTGTCTCCCACCCTTTAACTCCACTACAGGCAATAAACCAATACGGACCAATACGGAACTAACAGACCACGCACACTTAGATCGCAAGTTTGCTGTTGGTTGTGTCAATTATGAGCATGATCATATTTTTAAGCACTGCCCCGCCCACAAGGCCATTCTAAACTCTTTCATCTTTTCTGTGGTCACAACATATTCAGTATATTCAGTATTCAGTATTGAATTATCGCGACCAAACAAAATGTGAGACTACCCTGAATAACTATAAAATGAGACATTCTAGGCTTCTTTATAATTAAATTAGAATTAGTTTTGCCTATTTTTCTAGAGTTTATAAAAGTTTTTTTTAATAAAATATATATATATATATATATTTGAAAAGGTATTTTCGGTATAATTGTTAAAAGTATGCGATTAGATTTGAAGGTTTAATTGCATTTTATTGTCAAGCAACTTACGTTTGTACGCTCAAAGTGTTTTATAAAAATAAAAGTTACTATCAAAATGCGTTTTTTGATTTATTTCCCTTTGAAAAACACATTTGTATGTCGCAGAGAAATGAGGATGTCAGGGATTTCGCGAAATCCCTAGGGATATCACGAAATCCCGGTAGATATCGAATATTCTTGTTTATTACGTCTTCTTACTAAAAGTATCCAATGATATGACAAAATACCAATTATCATAACATACTGAGCTCGCTTCGTGTCTCGAAATGCATTTTAAGCACGGTACGTGGCAATCAGAAGTCCAAAAGACTTGCCTACTGGGCCAGGATTAGTTTCGAGAGGTAGCTCAGCCCCGGTATAAGGGCACGGAGGAACGGGGTGGGTTTTTAGTCAGTAAGAGTCCGACACTATCTCCCGCTCCGCCTAAGAGCGGGGGTGGTCATGGGATGATTTTCGCACCATAAAAAAAGTACCAAAGCAACAGGGGCCCAGACTTAGGCCAAAATTTGTAACATGTTGTCCATAATCTTAAATTCTCATGGACAGGAATGAACGAATATTGACTACTCGTAATATGATACTCTGTAAATAGCTTTCAGCACGCTCCTTTCTTTTTAGCATTTTCTACATACAAGACGACAATAAAAGCTCAACCAATTTTAGTACGTCCTACTAAGTAATCCATAAAATGAGCTCGTTTTCAAGCACTCAAGGCACTATTTCTATACTAGCTTTGCCCGCGCGGCTTCGCTCCCGCTCTTCCCTACTCCACCCTACTATACCCAACTCTACCCTACTCTACCCTACTCTACCCTACTCTACCCTACTCTACCCTACTCTACCCTACTCTACCCTACTCTACCCTACTCTACCCTACTCTACCCTACTACTCTACCCTACTCTACCCTACTCTACCCTACTCTACCCTACTCTACCCTACTCTACCCTACTACTCTACCCTACTCTACCCTACTCTACCCTACTCTACCCTACTCTACCCTACTCTACCCTACTCTACCCTACTCTACCCTACTCTACCCTACTCTACCCTACTCTACCCTACTCTACCCTACTCTACCCTACTCTACCCTACACTACCCTATTTTTTTTTTCCATAAGAACCTTCTCCTCACAATAACAATCACAACAAAAAAAAAAATCTGCCAAATCGGTCAAGCCGTTTTCATGCCAAGTCGTGACAACGGAAAACGGGGGTCATTTTTATATATATAGATTAGTAGAAGCTATTTCGTACAAAAAAAAACAAACTTTTAAATTAATTTGATACGGGTATCACTACGCCACTGGTCCGTCATAAACATAAACCACACTTTTAGACTGTAGTAGTGATTAGTCAGTCAGTTTATATAATATATAGACTACAGACGATAGCTTGTCATTTATTGGAGTTACTGCGAGGTTATCGAAATGTGGGATAAGGATAGCTCTTATCAGGGAGTAATTTTAGGGTTCCGTACCTCAAAAAGAAAGAACCGAACCCTTATAATATCACTTTCTTGTGCGTCCGTCCGTCTGTCTGTCAAGACCCTTTATCTCGGAAACGCGTTGAGGTACCGCGTTGAAATAAAAAAACTGCGAACACTTGAAGCGAGAAAAAAAGATATTTTATGTGGCAAAAAACGTACATTTCAACACTCTCAAGGAAAACAAAATTCATAGGTACTTCCCGTTGACCCAGAATCTTGAAATTTGGCATAGGTCATAGCACAAGTATAGGAATAAATCTGAGAACTGTAAATTTGTTATTGTGACACAATTTAAAAAAAATTGCGATTCGGAAAAATCTTCCGAGACTTCATTTCGGAATTGAACTATTTACATAGGTTAGTTTGTACGGAACCCTCAGGGAAGAAGTTCGACTTGCACTTGCCTAGTTCATCTTCAGAGTGCCTCATAGTATTATTTATATGTCGAGAATTCAGCATTCATTTTAATATCCAAAGAACAGCCAACAAGTGAAGGCAACCATCGACCTCCTTTCTTTTCTCTTTTTTGTTTTCTTTTTTTTTCTTTTTTTGGTTGGTGGTAGGTGGTTGGTTATTGATTCTAATCAACATAATATTTTAAAGTAATAATGTGCAGATTGCAGTTTGTGGTAGGATTGGCAGTGCTGTACGTATTCGTAGGGCTTACACATTCCTGGGGTAAGTTGTTTTTCTGATTGTTAACTTTTTCTTAATACATATCTCTGTTTACTGGGATTTTTTGGCGGGATTCCTTCAAGTGAAGTTTATTCGCAAATTGATTCCCGAACAAGCCGGATTCTGAAAAAGCTTTAGTACCATGGACCACATACATACGCTGCGGCAGGTTACACAGAAGACTGAGGAGTATAATCAGCCTCTCTGTTTAGCGTTTGTGGACTATGATAAAGCCTTTGATTCGATCGAGACCCTGTACAGCTGCAGTCTCTCCAACGGTGCCAGATTGACTATCGGTACTTTGAAGTACCTAGGTATGTTTGTCCAAATAGCCACCATGTCAGTCCGACTTCAAGACCAGACATCGAAACCTATCCTCTTGAAGCGAGGTGTGAGGCAGGGAGACGTAATTTCTCCGAAACTGTTCACGCCTCACGGTCGCAATGGAGGATGTCTTCCAGGTTTTGCAATGGAGAGGAATACACATTCGGTTCGCTGACGACTTAGTAGTCATGGTAGGGCTTAAAATGAACATGGACAAAACCAAAGTTATGGTTAATATGCTTGAAGCACCCACTCCTACCAAGGTCGGAGACGCTACACTCAAAGTTTTGGCTGACTACGTTTACCGGGGACAGACGGTCCAGTTGGGTAGGTCTAACTTCGAGGCAGAGGTTAATCATCGAATACGACTCGGCTTAGCAGCGAAAGCTTTCGAAAGAAGCTGCGCGGTGTCTTCTCGAATCTCGTCCAATATACCACAGTATCTCAAGACGAAAGTCTATGACCAGTGCGTGTTGTCAGTGATGACATTATGGCTCCGAAACATAGTCGCTTACAATGAGCCTCGTAAGAAGACTCAGACTGACCCCACATTTGGCGTGCGCGATCCTCGGACGTGCGAGCTGCATGAACTGCGCGAGCGTCGGGTGTTACCGCCGTGTGACGTGTGTAAGGCGTGCGCGCGGCGCTCGCCTTGGCGTTTAAGACGGTCCTTCTCCACTCGCTTATCGTAAACATCGAAAATGGTTTAAAAGCTTGTTACTTCATTTAATGCAATCCAACGCGATATTTGACGAAAAGGCAACGCAAAAAAAGAGAGATAACGCCTGGAAACTTTGTTAGTATTCGGTAAATCCGAGATTTACTCGAAAATTTCACAAAATTTGCTTCAGGAAATAGCTGTTTTTTTTTAAACCTTTAAAAGTTTTTGGAGAAAGTTGTCGTCATTTAGAATCTTAATAAAATTTAAGAACGCGCTAGCGCCTCCGAGTCAGTGACGGATTAAGACTGCTTGATGCCCTAAGCATCATTCAAATAGAATCGGTCTTTAAGCCTTTACGGGTTAAAAACATTAGTTTTTTGTAAAATAAGATGATGAGATGTAACATACTTTAGAAGTGGAGTAGGTGCGACCACAATAAAAACCAAAGCACAAATTATTTATTTATTGAAATGCGCCTTGCAGCTTTTCCGGGCATTGAATTCACGTAAGATAGTTCAACATATCGGACTCTATGTATAATATCGATTTGCCCTAAAGACGGATTTTTTTTGTGTGTTTCTTCTGGTGGTGCTGGTGCTGGTAGCATGCGTGATGCCCTAGGCCATTGCTTAATTTGATTAAGGGTTAATCCGTCACTGCTCCGAGTATGCCTATAGATTTATTTAGCTTTCGCCTATTTTCAATATTGTTTTTACTGTTTCAGACATCGCAGTAACTCATGGAGATGTACTAGAATTTTATACCAAAACCATTAAAACCAACACCGTACGATTTAATTCTCATCACGTCACATCACTGGCGTACGATGAAATCTACAACATGCTGCTGTATGTGGACAAACAGAACAACAACGACACTATATGTGCTCATGACATATCTACAAAAGTAAACCAATGTTTCACCAAGAGGCACGGTAGAAATATCCATGGCCTTGCCTTCGATCCCGCCACAGAAATACTCTTCTTCACTGACACAAATGAAAGATCCATTAATTGGATTCCATTAAAGTCGGGATTTACTATTAATGAAAACCTTTTAATCAAGATGGATCAGGCGATCCCCACTGATATTGCAGTGGATATTTGCAGAGGGTACGTTTACAATTAATTGAATGTGTATATGTCATCGGAAAATTTCAAACGCCGTAAGATTGTAAAATATTACGAGAAATTGAAAACAATTTTCTCCTAATTGACACAGTTATGTTCGAAACTAATGAATTTGGATGGGATTTATCGTATCTAAAACGATTTTCCATCAAGAAATTCTAATCTAGTTAAGACATATTACAATCATACGGAATTAACAATTTTCCGATGACATTTTTTTTTGTTTGTTGAGGAAAATCATCCAATGACAATCTCCGCTCTTGGGCGGAGCGGGAGATAGTGTCAGACTCTTACTGACTAAAAACCCACCCCGTTCCTTCTAGCCTTCATACCGGGGCTCGAGCTTACTTTCGGATAACCCTGACCCCAGTATGCTTCGACCCGGCTGGATCGCTGCTTTTGCTGACAACTACTTGAGGCGCGCGGGAACAGTGCGCGTCGTCGACGTCTTGGGCTCGGTTCGGACAGTTACCGGACGGTCGGACAGAGCTCACTATCCGCAAGCCGTACTCTTACCAACAGTAATCATATCGTTTCAGATAGTTGATTTCTTGTTCCAGGTTTATCTACTGGATCAACACAAACTTGATGACGCCTACAATAGAGAGGGCTCGATTTGATGGATCACAGAGAGAAGTTATTATTTATAGTAGAACGTTGTCGATTAATACAACTTACAAACTAGAGCCACACAGCCTGACTATTGACCACCAGGACCAAAGAATTTACTGGATTGAACCTAAGACTAGGTCATATTCTATGATATATTATGCAGATTTGAATAGTAAAATTAAAAAATTTCTTGCTCGTATAATATTTAATAATGAAGAATTTACCAATCCATCATCAAACACATTGACTGTTTTAAAATCTAACCTATACAGAGCTAGCTGGTGCTCTAAGTGCGACATACAGGTTTCGATAATCAATAAGATTTCATTTAGTGGAGAGACAGTTATTGATTTGCATACACAAAATGTCACTGTGGGAATAGTTGCGAACTCCAAAATCCAAGAACAAATTGAGGACATTCATGATTGTGAAGCACTCTCTATCTCTAATCTTGTCCGAAAAAGCGCCAGTGAGCAGTTTTGCGTTCACGGCACGAAAGTTATGAGACAGTCTCGTTGCAAATGCATACCTGGATACATCGGTGAGCGATGCGATATATCAGTATGTGAGAATTATTGTATTCACGGCACCTGTAGCGTTAATGACGAGGGGCTTCCTCAATGCAGGTAAAACATACATTATATTACTTGGAGTGGTTTTCTCATTTATTACAATTTATCACACTTCTTCGTGTTCGTTTTTACAAGCTTTTATTTAGCTTCACCTGTCCCGATTCTTGTCTGTCATCAAATCTTACAAATTAAATTTGACCCACTTCCCGGTTACCGATTGAGCTGATATTTTGCATGCATGTGTAAGATGACAATAGAAAATTATTATGACATGGAGCTGATTTGATGATGAAATCGGAAGGTGGCTATAGGAACTTGGTTGCTAAACGACACAGCCCCATTGAGTTTGGGCTCGTATGGTTCGTCTTGACGGGTATTAATTATATAGGTATACCGAGCTATAAAAGCTTGCTATGAAAAAATGATTTTCATTAAAAACTTGTTGCAGATGCAATGCAAGTTATTCCGGCAAAAGATGTGAAGTTGATGCATGTCTAAATTATTGTTTCCAAGGCAACTGTAGTTTCAGTGACGAAGGGCTTCCTAGATGCAGGTAAAACATATTTCAATTGTTGCATTGATTTTCTAGCCGGAAAGATCGCCTAATTCAAGTGGCAGTAGGCAGGGCACGTTGCTCGCGAAAGCTCCTGGAGTGGCGACTGCATACCGGAAGACATATTGTTGGAAGGCCTCCCACAAGGTGGACCTAACCTGTTGTGGGTCACGCAAATCCGTGAACCGTCCGTTGCAGCAATACTAGGGGCAGGCCTTTAGCCCTAGGCAGTGCACGTCTTTTGGGTGAAATATGATGATGATTGATTTCCCTGTTTAATAATACTGTTTCACGTTATATTTCTTCCAGTTGTAATGTCGGCTATTCCGAGCAGAGGTGTGAAGCTGCTGCGTGTCAAAATTATTGCCTGAACAACGGAGTCTGTTCTCTGAACGAGGAAGACGAGCCGTTCTGTGAATGTGCCGATAGCTACGATGGATCAAGATGTGAGGCGGTTCAAACTGTCACATTCACATTCACCAACATCCCCACAAGTTCTACAGAAGATACCCAGCCTACCCTAGTAGATGTATTGTCCAATGTGCGAAAAAATGCTACAAATATTTTCGTTATTGTTGATAAATCTTAAATTACTAAAAATATGGACTATATTTAACCGACTTCGAAGAGGAGGAGGTTCTATGTTCGGCTGAATGTTTGTTTTTTTTTTGTATGTATGTTACCGATATCTCGGTCAATTGTGGACCGATTTTGAAAATTATTTTTTGTTTGAAGGTTATGTTTTCAAGTTGGTCCCATAGAAATATTGTTTTAATCTGATCATGAACTTCGAAGATATGGAACAGAACATAGGATCATAGTACGTAGATTGAATTCGACGTGGCAAAAATTTCGGTTCGAGAACCAGTCCCCTAGCCAAGTTACTAATCTGCAATAGTTAACGCTAGTAGAAAGTACTAAACTTCAAATGTACGGGAACGACGTCCTCACAACGCGTGGTTAGAACAAAAGAATTGGCGGCAAGGTCAACTCGAAGCGTTTGACGCAAGCGAAACGGTTGTAACTTCGCCAGGGGGGCAGAAGCGTACGCGAACTCGCGGACGGCGAGTCATGGGTAGCTCGCTGTCCGACCGTCTGGTAGCTGTCCGGACCGAGCCCAAAACGTCGATGGCGCGCACTGGCAATGCCATGCCATTTTTGCTGAACTGGACCTGTTTGGCGCCACCGTGAGGCACATATTGTTGTTGTCTCTTTCTTTTATAAAATACTAGCTTTTACCCGCGGCTTCGCTCCCGTCAATTGAGTACCTACCCTACCCTACCCTACCCTACCCTACCCTACCTATTTTTGCTCTTAAACCTTCCATGTATGTTGGTGAACAAAATAAAAAAGGAATGATTAAAATCGGACTAGCCATTCTCGAGTTTTAGCGAGACTAACGAACAGAAATTAATTTTTATATATATAGATAGATTAGTATCTACATGTTGTTACTACATTGTGTGTATCTACGAGTGTGTATGCCAAATAAAATAGTTTTCTTTCTTTCTTTCTTTCTTTCACTGGTCCCGCGCCTCAAGGAGTTGTCAGCAACAGGACCCAGCTGGGTCCAAGCCTATTGGGGCCAGGGTTATCTGAAAGGAACTCAAGCCCCGGTATGAAGACGCTAGAAAGGACGGAGTAGGTTTTTAGTCAGTAAGAATGTGACACTATCTCCCGCTCCACCCAAGAGCGGGGGTTGTCATTGGATGATTTTTGCCACCGCAAAAAAAAGGGGGCAGAAGCGTTTTGTATTTTTGCCGCGTCGAGTTCAGTCTCGTTGTTACGATAATAAAAAAAAAGTGAGAACAGAGCAAGTTAAGATACTGTGTTTTCTATTACAACGGCTGTACCTCAGGCCTCCTCTTCTAGAGAGGAGGCCTGAGGTCCCAGGCAGTGGGAACATTATAAAGGGTGATGTGGATGATATCCTTACTAATATTATGAAAGCGAAAGTGAGTTTGTTTATTTGTTACGTCTTCACGCCTAAATGGCAAAACTGATTTTGATGAATTTTGGTACAGAGATAGTTGGGACCCTGGAGACGGATATACGCTATTTTTTTTAAGAGAGAAGAGGGAGAAAGTGTAAAGTATATTAATTCATGAATCCCCAAGCGACACCCGGTGGCCGCGCATCTATTGTCTTACTATTGTGTCTCTAATTGACGGTATCTGAAGGGTTAATAAACGCGGGTGAAGCCGCGGGTAAAAGCTAGTGTGTACTATAAACTATCAATACATCTACTTACTACGCGTTCCAAATAAGAAGAGAAAAGTTAATAACCTCGATCTGTCAAATGTTGAGTGAAATACTAGCTTTTGCCCGCGCGGCTTCGCTCCCGATCTTCCCTACTCAACCCTACTCTACCCTCCTCTACCCTACTCTACCCTACTCTACCCTACTCTACCCTACCCTACCCTACTTAATTGATATTCAGAATATACATAGCATATGTAAATCAATCAGTATTTCGCAAAGAAAATGGTTTTAAAGGTCAGCGGGGCTCTATGCGGGCGCAGACGGCAGTACGACCGAGTATGGGTCCATCTAACTCCGGTCAGATGTTCAAGAGACTATAGCGCCTTACGCTGCTCGCCCCCGTCAGACTTTTTGTAGGACAGTTATCGGGCCGATTTTTTATATTTTTGACATTGTTCTGTATTTCTGACAGACTTTTTGTAGGACAGATAATCGGGCCGATTTTTTATATTTGTGACATTGTTCTGTATTTCTGACAACCTTTTTGTAGGACAGATAATCGGGCCGATTTTTTATATTTGTGACATTGTTCTGTATTTCTGACAACCTTTTTGTAGGACAGATAATCGGGCCGATTTTTTATATTTGTGACATTGTTCTGTATTTCTGACAGACTTTTTGTGTGCGATGCACTATTGCTATCAGTGTGTTCTATATTTCGCCTACAAAAAATCGGTCACCGATTATCGGATGTGGGCGAGAAGTCTTAGCTTGGGCAAAGTCGCTTACATCTCTATTCGCCAACAGCGAACCAATGTGATAAAGATAGTGGGCCAACATATAACATAATGCTTATCACTGTAACGTAGAACTTTGTGGAATAAACATATTATTTGGTTGTAAAAACGTTTTACATGCTGTTAGTAGTAAAGGACTGTTTTTTGGTGGGTGTTTTTGAAAGTTTCAAATCAATTAGTGTGTGATTATGGTTTTAAACTTCAGTAAGTATTTTTTGTTAATGAGTTGGGTTACTATGTTGGGTACTATGACGTCGACGGCGTGCACTGTTCCCGCGCGCCTCAAGGAGTTGTCAGCAACAGGAGGGGCCCAGCTGAGTCGAAGCCTACTGGGGCCAGGGTTATCCGAAAGGAAACTCGAGTCCCGGTATGAAGAGGCTAGAAGGAACGGGGTGGGTTTTTAGTCAGTAAGAGTCTGACACTATGTCCCGCTTCACCCAAGAGCGGGGGTTGTCATTAGATGATTTTTGCCCACCATAAAAAAAAAGTTCGGTACTATTGGGTACGTAGATACTTCTAGAGATTTTCTCTTCTATTGATATCGAGCGCAGAATATAAGTAGGTACTTATTTCTTTTTTTTTTAATTCATATAAACTAGTGCTTGACTGCGATCCCACCTGATGGAAAGCAGTGATGTAATCTCTGATGGTGAGGCGCACTAGTTTATTAAAAACCAATTCATTCTAGCCTTGAAGACACTTAAATTATAATCGTGCGGGAAGACCACAGCAGGCAAATTGTTCCATTCCTTCGACGTACGTGGTATAAACGACGAGGCGAAACGCTTAGTCCGGACCGTAGAGGTTTCAACAACATATGGGTGGATACTCATCGTACGTCGGGTTGTCCGATGGTAGAATTGAGATGGCAGAATCAAGTCATGGAATTCCTGCGCCTACTCTTCAAAAACCATCCTGTAAAACACCGAAAGGTACCTAAGTATTATGCTGGGTGTCAAAAAATCAGGCAGATCATGGAACGTGTTGCATGACTTGGTGGAGAGACGCCACGGCGTTGTCACCTTCCGCGTGACGATGGTCCTCACTGGGCTTGGTACGTTCGGGAGGTTCCTGGAGACTGTGCGGCATCCTCGCACATCCGGATGGCCATGAGCCTCTGAGACGCGTTCAGCTCGGCTGCCGGTCGTTCGGACCAAAAGAACGCTGCGTAAAGCCTCTGACAGGAGGCGTCTAGACCCCTAGGTTGGGCAGGAGACACTTGGCAGCCCCAGTCCGATCTAGTTTGGGAACCAGACGTTGGAAATGCTTCTCGCTCGGCGTCCACTGTTGGATATAGGCCCCTCCGAGTGTGGCCAAAATGAACGGTCCTTTGCATCTCGCATCTATTGGATTCCCGCAACTTTTACCAGATCACGCCTTCAGGCCTTCCAACGCTGCGTATTCCGGTGCGATATCGCCACTCTAGAACCTTTCAGTACCAATGGCCATTGCCACTTAAGTTTGGCGACCAAGTGGACCGATGACCTGGTGAAGGTTGCGGGAAGCCGATGGATGCGGGACGCACAGGATCGTTAATTGTGGCGACACTTGGGGGAGGCCTTTGTCTAACAGTGGACGTCTATCGACTGAAATGATGATGATGTGTACATGGGCTGGATTTTTGATATTTGATCATTTCAACAGGAATGATCACACGCCAGATCACACTGAATATTATAAAGGCTTGTGTGTATGTTTGTTACTTCTTCAAGCTTAAAGGGCTGAACGAATTTCGATGAAACTTGGAACACGGGTAGACCATGTCCTGATATAGCATATAGGATACTTTTTGTCCCAGGGGTACGTTCCCATGGGATAGTTTTCTGCTATCACGCGGACGAAGCTACTGGCAGCTGATAATGATAAATATATAAGGAAATATTGAACTTATGATAGCCGTCTGAGTTCATTAGGTCGATAAGTTACTGTCTATGTTACTAACACAAAATATATAGGTACAGAAGTCAATCTACATACAAAGCGCGCTCTCACAACGCACATGTGTGCGTTGTGACACCGCTCACAGACACAGTATCTCGGCTCAACCGCCCGGACGCACTCGTCCCAGTTCGGCGTCATGCGCTGACCCTAGCGTGATCGCCAGCGTAGGTATAAAAAGTGAAGTACATACATGAGATTGACTTCTGTACCTATCTATTTTGTGCTAGCTGTATCATCTAGTTAGGGATCCATAGCCAAATGACGAAAACGAAATGTTTATATATTCGTCCCGTCCGTCTATCCGGATGTTTCGCAGCCATTTCCCTCGTTGATTTATTTGATGAAATATGTAAGAGAGGTGTATTTTGTACACCGTTAAATATTGATGTTTTGAAGTCACGAAAAATAGTACATTTTGATACAAGTGAAGAAAGTTTGTCATTGCTATTGAGGTGGAGTTCGCCCGAGCAGTAGGTGAGGGTGTTATGGAGTCGAGTGTTGCTGTGATTTTACACGTGTATCAAACTACGTTTTTCAAAATACTTACAAAGAAGGGTTTCAGCCGGTGACTCACGGAGGTCGCTTAGCGACCAGCTCTATACGATAAATACAATCAATTAAGAGGTGTGTGAGATAGACAGATATATATTTGTTTAAAAATGGTTATATCTCGTTTACTTTCTTACCAATTTGGATGTAGTTTTCGCAATTAATATTCTAATTTTGTATATTTATTGATAAACTGGTTAGTTAACAACTAGTTTTATTGATGTATATTCCCTCTAGCTCATACCGATTATGGAACAAAAAATTGTGTATAGTGCGACATGACCTTCTTTAGTTTCTAGCTTGATTTTAAAAAAAGGTTAAAACAGGACCCTATTACTAAGACTTCACTGTCCGTCCGTCTGTCTGTCTGTCACCAAGCTGTATCTGATGAACCGCGATAGCTATACAGTTGAAATGTTATTAGAAGATGTATTTCTTTAGCCTTTATAATAAAAAATACTAAAAATTGAATAAAATAAAATTTTCATAATAATTGAGGTTTCCGTAGAACAATTGTAATTGCGGTACGGAACCCTGTGTGCGCGAGTGCGGCTCGCACTAGGCCGGTTTTTTTAAAATTACTAACTACTGCCCTCTGATTCGCCTGTGTGGAATTACACCTTAACTTTTAAAATTTTAGCCTATTAGTTGATTCACAAAATAGGCTATCCTAGTACCAAATTTCG
The DNA here is from genome assembly GCA_949319445.1 of Mythimna lalbum. Taxonomy (NCBI): domain Eukaryota; kingdom Metazoa; phylum Arthropoda; class Insecta; order Lepidoptera; family Noctuidae; genus Mythimna; species Mythimna lalbum. Next base: position 4,916,258 of record OX439370.1, read on the forward strand.
TGTAAATCTATTAAACCGTTTGAGCATGAAAGAGTAACAAACATACATAAATACTAACAAACTTTCGCCTTTATAATATGAATATAATAATAAGCACTTTTATAAACTACATAAAACATTTTCAATTTACACAATTTAATATCAAAACCCACTCAATAAAGCTTATTTATTTTTCTTTCAGAACGAAAATGAAACTGCTCCTAATCCTGCTCTGCCTGTCGGCTTTAACGAGTCTAATATCCGGCAAAAGCCATTGTCATGCTTGCTTCGAAAGCATTTGCTATTCCAAAGCTCTAATATTTCAAAACTATCCAATTTCCGGACAATTAGCTGTGGATAGAGTTGCGAATGTTGTTTATTTTCACTATGAAGACTCTCGGCCTTTGGACCACACTGTTGCATTCGATTTGGACGACATTAGATTCCTGAATATCCCGGATATTCAATTTTCTTTCGCACGAGCTGTCGATCAGTCCACTCGAGACGTCTACATAGGCGGTGCCAATGGAATATATAAATACAATCCTGTAACGAATGTCACCAGCCGTTTCGGCCTTTTTGACAAGACTATATGGCATATACAGTTTAAAGATAAGATTTACTACACGATCTTCATGACAAAAGGATTGTACACGTTCGATAAAAAACAGTCTAAGACAGTAGCAGCGCTCAAAAATTATAACATTGACGATTTTATCGTTGACAAGAAAGAGGATATTTATTTCATGAGTAATTTCACAGTTTATAAATTGAAAAAGGGAGAGAGTTCACCTACGATGTTTTCCAGTGTAATATATTCTCTGACGACTGATATTAACGATAACGCTTACTTTGTGCAAAGCGAAACGAGAGGATTGTATAAAATCGACTACAAGACTGATCGACTGACTGAAATTGGCGCCTTTGGCAGCGGTTCACCTTTTAGAACAGTATTCGACAATTACAATAATGTGATCTATTACGATGCAGTTAGCGACCAATTGTATTATTTGACGCCAAATTATGGTAGATGCAAAGTGACTGAAGAAGGAAAAGGGAGGAGACTGAAGAAAAAAGTGTCGTTGTTTTTTGAGTGATGAATACTTCAATGAGTATTCGGCTTTCGGCCTAAAAGTGTTTTTGACTCTTTAAAGCTAGTGTATCATAGTTTGGTGAAAGGTGATTTAATTGAAAGGTTATTTATATTATCTGTGGTATAATTTTATAAACAAAAAATCTAACACTGTTTTGTTTTATTTCTGCTCTTCTTAATTTTTGCTTGTTGTTGGATTGTTTGAAATAAGTAATTACTCTACTTATTAAATATAAGCTGGCTAAGGTGATTCGTTGCTGCCTCAGTCCCAGGGTGATTCCAGGCCATCGGGTGCGAGATTTCGGGCGGTGAGCAATGGGTAGTTTGCCATCTGGTTCCTCAAATACAGACAAGCAGATCCGCTAGGTGGCGCTGCAGTTGGGTATTATATTCTTCTTTTGATGTAAACACAGCTTTCGGGCAGGACGACGTTTGTCCTCTAGACACCTCTAGTAAAGTATAAAATAAATAAATGAAAGGGCCATATGAATACGGGAGCGGATTCAGAGGATGTATTGTCGCCGGAATAATTGAGTTGCTGGACGTAGTATGTTCGGACACAGTATCCGGATTAGCATATTTCAAACTTTTCTACCTGACTACTAAACAGCTTCAATATACAAGGTTATTTGTAAAACACTAACAACCTTGCAGGACTGTATTACTGACATCATAAACAACAACTTTTGTTCTATGACTTTTTTCAATACAATGTATGTATGCAATAAATGTATTTCATTTACCAAAAACCATCCTTCAATATTTCCTGGTTCTATTCGGCGGGGGTGCTTGACGCGACGCTAGCGCATCAAACACCCCCGCTGAGCAAACCCCCTCCCCTCCGCTATTGTATTATCGCTTGCTTCGCATAAAGTTGGTAATATTTAGAGCATTAATTTAATTATTTTTATTTTTGTATGAAAATCTGATGATCAAAAATACGATAAATTTTTAAAAGTAAAAGTAGCAGTAGTAGTTGTTGTTTATGATGTTAGTAACATAGTCCTGAGAGGTTGCCAGTGTTTTATAAATAACCCTGTATATGACTAGCTTTTGTCCGCAGCTTCGCCCGCGTACATAAAATGTAGGCTATGTCACTTAGGAATAAAACAGCTTTCTATCGGTGAAAAATTTTTAGCAATCGGACCAGTACTTCCAGAGATTACTTCCTACGAACAAAAAAAAAACAATTTTTACCTCTTATTATATTAGTGTAGATAGTGTCCGAATCATAAGTTTTTTTTAATTGTTATAAACTAGTGTGTGGCTGTCGGCTTACATCAGGGGTTGGCTCTCAGCCCTTACCTCTTCCTGATGATAATAGACGCTCTGACGTCGGACATCCAGGAAAAGGCTCCCTGGTGTATGTTGTTTGCCGATGACATTGTTCTGGTTGCTGAGAGTGGCCTAGAGGTCCAGAACAGATTGGAGGTGTGGTGGCACAGACTGGAGAGTGTTGGCCTGAAATTGAGCAGAACCAAAACAGAGTACTTGTTCTGCGATTTCGGCGGTCTCTCCAATCCTGTGCATTTAGCTCTCGCCGGAACGCCCATACCGATCTGTTCCGACTTTAGGTACCTAGGGTCGCTCGTCCAAGGGGATGGTGAGGTAGACCGGGACGTAACACATGGGATCAACGCAGGATGGATGAAATGGCGACAGGTCACGGGAACCACTTGTGACCCACGGATGCCACCCTCAACTCTCCTCCTCAACCTCCCTGCGGCGGCTGGGGCGCTGTAAGCGCCGACGTTGACGAGGACAAACTTTATTCAAAATAAGTGTACAATGGGCGGTCTTATCGCACAGGGCAAGTTCTTACAGACAACTTTTGGATGGACTGAAAGAAAGGAGAAAGATTTAGGGTTGTCAGTGTGCAACATTAGAAATAATTAATTAATTAATTTAATTAATAATTAATAAGAAATAACAACACGAATCCTACTAATATTATAAATGCGAAAGTTTGTATGTATGGATGGATGTATGGATGGATGTATAGATGGATGTATGGATGGATGTATGGATAGATGTATGGATGGATGTATGGATGGATGTATGGATGGATATATGGATGGATGTATGGATGGATGTATGGATGGATGTATGGATGGATGTATGGATGGATTTATGGATGGATGTATGGATGGATGTATGGATGGATGTATGGATGGATGTATGGATGGATGTATGGATGGATGGATGTATGGATGTATGGATGTATGGATGGATGTATGGATGGATGTATGGATGGATGTATGGATTTATGTATGGATGGATGTATGGACGGATGTATGGATGGATATATGGATGGATATAGAGATGGATGTATGGATGGATGTATGGATGTTTGTTACTCTTTCACGCAAAAACTACTGAACGGATCTCGATGAAACTTGGTACACGAATAGACCATATACCAGAATAACACATAGGAAACTTTTTATCCTGGGATTATGTACGCGGGTGAAGCCGCGGGCAAAAGCTAGTACATATATACATTACAAAAAAATATATATACTAATAAATATCAAATATGTAATTAAGCCAGGACAAGAAAAAAATCTAAGAGAAAGGTAATGCCCCTTCACCATTTTTTTTAAAGTTGGTAGAGTTTGAGCACGTCTCACTTCAATAGGTAACGCATTCCACAAACGAGCGGCTTGAATTTGGTCAGTACGAGTAAATAACGTGGCGGTCGATGTCAATGGACAATTGTCTTCTTTTAAAAGAAGTTATTGTCTCCTATTGTTCTAAAGTATTAATATTATTAATCTTGTTATTCATAACAATTGTGTTTATGAGAAGTAATCGTAAACATGACAAAGAAACTGCTGCGAGTACGGCATGCCTTAATTTATCTTTTGACGAATAAAAGCCAAAAGGCTATCATTATGAAATGTTTTTGTATCTAGTGTTAGTATTTATGTTATATTAGCTTTCGCCCGCGGCTTCACCCGCGTACATAATCCCAGGATAACAAGTATCCTATGTGTTATTCTGGGATATGGTCTACTCGTGTACCAAGTTTCATCGAGATCCGTTCAGTAGTTTTTGCTTGAAAGAGTAACAAACATCCATACATTCATCCATACATACAAACTTTCGCATTTATAATATTAAGTACGATATTTTGGTATTTGTGCAAATTATTATCTTCTGGATTTTTCCAGCTATATATACGACAGAGGCTTAGCCGGGTCGAAGCCTGCGGCGGAGAGCTCTCGCACCGGGCCTTGGCACAGGCCATGGCCAGACCATGGTCTGGAGCGAGGAGGAGTGGCAGGCGGTCGCCTACTTCTGCGAAGCAGTAATGCTAGCAAAGGAGGAGGCCGATCCCGATTTTCGGCCAACACAGACGCGGGCTTGCGAACTGCGAGCCATGGGTAGCTCGTTGTCCGACCTCGACCGTCCGGACTGAGCCCAAGACGTCAACGGCGCGCACTGTTCCCGCGCGCCTCAAGTAGTTGTCAACAACAGCAGAGGCCCGGCTGTGTCGAAGCCTACTGGGCCCAGGGTAATATGAAAGGGGGCTTGGGCCCCGGTATGAAGGCTAGAAGGAACGGGGTGGGTTTTTAGTCAGTAAGAGTCTGACACTATCTCCCGCTCTGCCCAAGAGTGGGGGTTGTCATTGGATGATTTTCCCCACCATAAAAAAGCTATACCTATAAGTTTCTAAAAGACGCGTAGTCCGGTCATCTCAAAGCAGCCATCTTAAATTTGAGTTAAAAAAATCTCATTAAATTACAGATTTTTTTGAAAACAATACATGGTGTAAGGGACAGCCCTCAACAAACTTTAAGGGCTTGTTCACTTTCCAACGTTGCATCTTCCGGTACGAAGTCGGAGTATACGTGTTCATAAATGGAGAGGGAAAGGTAGAGCAAAGGAAAAAAATATGCGCAGTGTAGAGTGATTGTCTTTTGTTTTTCAGTAAAACTATTACGTTTGACTTGTGAGACAATATTCATAATTTAATTGGACACTTATCAGACAAGGTTGACCTTGGGTAAATAAGATAAGTTGACATATGTCAAGATCAATTAAGTTTCTTATTATCAAATCGTTATTGCATAGAGCCCGTTTACAAAATTATCTGTTCAATACATTTGGTCGAAAACCCGCTCTTATCACAGCGCTTTTAGGCACGCAATAGACCGCACTAGTGCATAAAAGTGCGCGTGCTTTACAGTACACAACTGATAAACTACTTATATATACATACATACATTTTATAAATAAATTACACCCAGACACAGATCACATAAACATTTGTCCTGGATGGGAATCGAACCCACGACCTCCGGCATAGCAGTCAGGGCCAGTAACCACTAGACCAACAGGCCAGTCAATGAATCTGCCCAGACTACATACACAGCTAGAATCAACATTTATGAACTACCGGATTTCCAGCATTACACTATTCTGATTGTTATGCCGGACCACAGACTAACAATATCAAATGCCGTGTAAACAATACGAGCCATTCATCAACACCGAATAAGGGTATGTTCAGCTGTTGCGACTTTTTTTGCGATGGTCGCAACGCACGTCACTGCGATTTAAATATGTCCCAGTTAAAACTTTATTACATATTTTCATACAAAAATAAAAATATTGAAATTGAATGTTCTAAATAAAACGAAGTGTATGCGAAGCAAGCGATAGTACAATAGTGGAGGAGAGCGTGGATCGGGCGGCCGGGGGACTCGATGCGCTCACGTCACGTCATACAGACGTAGGAAAATACAGAGTTGAAATAGTTGAGTAGTTTCGTTGGATAGCACAACGGAATCTTGAAGCTTGGTTTTTGGTAAATGAATTATGTTTTGTAAAAAATCATAGAACATAAGTTGTTGTTTATGATGCTAGTTTGGAGGTAAGCGGAACAGAGAGTAAAGCCCCGCAAACCTCCATTGAAAAGGGAGGATCCTCCGGCCAGACCGGATGTTATGGTCTGGTGGGCGACTGCCCGATAGTTGATGTCGGGCTGTCGTATATGTTCAAATTTCGCGGAGAACTCTGAATTCGCGATGCAGGATTTCGTGTTTTCTTCGTAGTTCTTATGTGGCGTCATAGATGTCGCTACATCACTCCCCTCCGGAGATCGGAGATCGATGGTTCTTGATGCTTCTTGATGTGTGCCAGGCCAGCGGTAGGTTGGTTCCAGTGAGTCGGAACCGATGCCGCATAGTTCTCGGTGAGTCGGAACTGTCTGCGGTGATGCCCCAGTGAGTCGGGGTGTTGCTATCCCAGTGAGTCGGGATAATGCCCCAGTGAGTCGGGGTGATGATGTCCCAGTGAGTCGGGATGATGCCCCAGTGAGTCGGGGTGGTGCTGTCCCAGTGAGTCGGGATGATGCCCCAGTGAGTCGGGGTGGTGCTGTCCCAGTGAGTCGGGACGATGCTGCAGTCTCCAGTGAGTCGGAGTAGTGCTGCTGGCTCCAGTGAGTCGGAGCGGTGCTTGTGCGACGTAGGGCTTGATTGCTGGCGTCGACCAGGTGAGGTTCTTCATGGCTCTTCATATGACTGGCCGAAGGTGCGGTGTGCCAAGGTCGCTGATGCGGCTGAGGTGGTGACCAGGTATGACCAGGTAGGCATACTGGTGGTCAGGATACCCTTAGCCAAGGATGCTGGCTGTTTGGCTCGTTGCTCGAAAGCTTGAGGAAGTGATGATGACGTCACGAAGTAGTAGCTGCACGAAGGCTGCGCTGACGTTCTTTGTCGGGGTCACCAGTTTGGAGGTAAGCGGAACAGAGAGTAAAGCCCCGCAAACCTCCATTGAAAAGGGAGGATCCTCCGGCCAGACCAGGTGTTATGGACTGGTGGGCGACTGCCCGATAGTTGATGTCGGGCTGTCGTATATGTTCAAATTTCGCGGAGAACTCTGATTGCGCGATGCAGGATTTCGTGTTTTCTTCGTAGTTCTTATGTGGCGTCATAGATGTCGCTACACTAGCAACACAGTCGTGAGAGGTTGCTAGTGTTTAACAAATAACCTAGTGATTAAATTAACAAAGAAAATAAAGAAAGATATTTAATTTATTTACGGAATTGATCGTAATGGGGCGTGAGATGTCCGTTTACACATGCTTGCTATCTCCTTGGCTAGCATTATTGCTTCGCAGAAGGAGACGATCGCCTGCCTGACATGATATTGCTTCCAATAGCAAATAGGCAATCTCTCCTCCTCGTAAAATACTGAAACTGCTTGAACTGAGCTGCATCTGGTACTAATGCTACTGGACTGGACGCCAACTACCTACGCGGACAACAACGCTACGACTGCGGGAATCTTTGGAAAAAATACCATAGACCTGAAGCGCAAAGAGCAACTGAAGGAACACAACTGGGTTTTAGTCAGGAAAAGATTCCACGGGGACACGAGGTGCTCCCGAGAGTCATCACGCCTGGGTTTGAAATCACGACCAACAACTCATAAGGCGTGGTTGTTGCTACTCCGCCACCCTTAAAAAAAAAACCTTTTTATAAAAAAAAAATTACCGACATCACAAAAAAATTGAATTGAATTTGAGGAGTTCCCTAGATTTCACCAAGATTCCATCATCAGATTCCAACTTGGGGACTATAGGACCATTTGGGAAGTATACCTTTCAAACAAAACAATATTTTTTCTAATCGGTTGGCAAGCGACGAAGTTATGCGCAAACAAACATTAAAAAAGAATATACAAACATCCGAATTGAGAACCTCCTCCTTTTTTAGAAGTCGGTTAAAGAACCTCCTCCTTTTTTAGAAGTCGGTTAAAAACATTTGACAGCGCAAAAGAATGTTTGTTCACTCAGATTACTAAGTAAAAACGTGGCTTGATAACATAATTTTCTTTCATTTCCTTACAGGAAGAAAAATAAATTGTTTAACTTTTTTAAGCGGCGCGAAAACGAAATTTCCTTTCTTCGAAATTCCGAAGAATAAAGTTGGGAATAAACCAAATACTCTGGGGACGGGACACAATAGAGGTTGTATTCCGTGTACCTAATCCTACGGTCTTAACTATGACAGATTGGAAGAGTAACTCGTTTGTCAAAAGATGTCAGTCTTGCAAGAAAATTAAAATAATAATAATATTCCGCAACTGTTACACAACGCCGTCTAGCCTCAAGCTAAGCAGAGCTGGTGTTATGAGTACTAGACAACTGATAAACGTACTTATATATTTCTAAATACATTTTCTTCTTCTTCTTCCTGCCCTTGTCTCATCTTAAATGGGGTCGGTGCAACACGTTTTTTTCTTCCATTCTACTCTATCACTCGTCATGCTATCACTAACTTCCATTTCTTTCATGTCACTCTTCACACAATCCATTCATCTTTTCTTTGGCCGCTCTCTCCCTCTCCAACATCCACATGTATACACATAACTCTTTTAGTAACATGCATTTAATCCCTCCTCTTTACATGACCATACCAAGACAAGTTCTAAATACATACTTACTATAAATAAATTACACCCAGACACAGAACAAATGATCGTGCCCTTAACACAAACATTTGTCCTGCGTGGGAATCGAACCCATGACCATCGGCATAGCAGTCAGGGCCACTGACCACTAGACCAACAGGCCAATCGCCAATTAAAATTGCTTTATGTGTCTTTGGAGTTATTTAAAGCGTAGTCTTTCAATTGTTTGTGAATCATCTGGCGGTCGTGGTGCACCATACGGTGTCCACGCCTTGGTTCAAAGCGAGAGGGAATGGAAAACAGTCACTTATTTTTGCGATGCAGTACTATAAGTAAATAAACTCCTTTTCTTTCTTTTTCTAAGTGAAGGAGGTAGCGGAAACAGTGAGGCATCCTTCCACTCCAGCTGTCGCTGCTGGTGACGCTCCGGGAACCCAGAGTTGCAGACCGATTTCTAGTCACCATAGGTGCGGGCTTACCGGGACGCTGAACTACCTATGTTCGCCGTCTGGTAAGGACAAAGTTGTGTTCCATGCGCGCCTCACAGAAAACTGTTGCTGACAAGACCCTCTTTTTACCTCATCAAATAACTTCTCTCGCAGAAGTTATTTGATGATTTCCCAAATAAAAAAAAGTTTTTATATTGTTCAATTTTAAGATCTGGCCACGACAAATCTATTGGGCCCACTATTTATGCGGTCATATTATTTGACACCCTGGCTACCGCTAAGTTTATTTTTGCTTGCACTCGAAACGACATCTTCAAAGAGTTTGTTTTGGCGCTGCACTGCAGGATTCAGGCGAATTTTTTTTTAAGTTATCTGCCAGAAATGATCGCGATTGTACATCGCGACAATTACAGAAAAAGTCGCAGCATGTGAACGCAGCCTTATCGTTTTATTGTTTATTCACCGCATTGCCAGGTATCGTTTGTTTTATATTCTCAACAAAGTAGACAGACAGTTCTGGTTTAGATTGCTTAGTGAGTTCAAGACTCTTCTAGTTTACAGTAACATATTTCTAATGGTAAGTCATTTTTTAAATGTATATATTTTTTTTAATTTAGAAATTTATACCATGTATGTAACCGGTTTGTAACCGTTCAGGGAATTTATAAAATATTGTGTATTTTATATTTTGCCTAGGTATTTTATATAATCGTGATGTTTAGCCAAAATTTTGGGTATTTCTTTTTGAACTTCTGTCAACAAGGTGTCCCTGTTAGAGTTGAGTTATATACATTGCCGGATTCAGGACATAATGGCGAACTTGCCTGTATTTTTTATATTTTGCTAACTTTCTCCAGTGCGGTTTTAACACAAGGAAAAAGGCCCGATTTCCCGTTTCATTCATTAAAACATTTTTTTTAATCGATTTTCGTTTTTGTTAGATACGTCTTTTTAACTATCAGGGGCAGAATAGCAATTGTAATGTAGGTAGCCTATTTATTTACCTGCCTATTATTTTTTCTTCTGTTAAGTTGAATATTTTTCTGTTCAGTTGGCAATGCTGGTGGTTGCTACCGCACTGTTAAGGGTCGGCTTCGTGAACTCCAGAGCATCGAATGAAGACCAATTTGAAGTAAGTCACTTTCCGCTATGAATATTTAGACTAGAAGAATATTTTGACTGGCCTGTTGGTCTAGCTAGTGGTTAGTGGCAATGACTGCTATGTTGGAGGTCGTAGGTTCGATTCCCACCCAGGACAAATGTTTATGTGATGAGCATGATCTTTTGTTCTGTGTCTGGGTGTAATTTATCTATAATAATGTATGTATTTAGAAATATATAAGTAAGTATGTTTATCAGTTGTCTAATACCCATAACACAATAATAATAATAATAATAATAATATTTATTAATGAAAAGAGGTTACAGGGTGTGGGTATTGCTAAACATTTTGTTTTCATTAATCAATTAACATAGTATAAATTTCCGAAGACTTCCTGCACTAGGCTAGGCCTGTCCCGCAGGAAGCATACAAGTTTTCTTTGGAGTTACAAATTATAAGTATGTATGCGCGTATTAACAAGGTGAAACAGTGATGCAAACAATATGTGTATTTTATCTGATATTACAAAGATACTAATTAGAGTAGATACAAGCTAAATTATTGGAGAGTAACTATAAAGGATTTCTATACATATCAAATTACTAATATTATCTATAGAATATAAATAACAAAATCTTAGAACTAATGGCATTTAATGCTTATTATTTATTTTAAAACTATGAGATCATACCTTATTATAACAATTGTCTTATAAAAAGTTCTGTTCTTTCATATGTCCAATCAATCAATTCTTTGGTTATTTTAGTTTTAGCGTCACGAAGCGATAGTTTACTTAAGCTAAGAATTTTGGTAAGGTTATTGTAAACCAGGGTTTTCATATAGGTGCTGAACCTTTTGGCAAATTCTGTTTTGACGGGAATGATAGGTAGCTTGAACACACGCCTCCTCACCATGTTTTCATAGTCTGGTAATTTTAATACTTCTTTATGGGTGAGAAGAGTGATTTTTATTAGGTATACGATTCTATCTTATTGTAAAAAAGAACGGTAGGGAAGCGGAAAGGTTTTTTGATCATAGTCTTAAGGACTGCACGTTGTGATCTTTCTAAGCCTACGAGATGAGAAGAAGAGGTACCACCCCATGCCAGGATACAATAAGATAGAATCGACTGACACAGTGTGGTATAAATTTTCCGAAGAAGATTTAATGGAGCCACGTCTCTTAGCTCTTTCATTACAAATATGATCTTTCTTACCCTTGCAGATGTTGCCGCAATATGCTCACTGAAGTTAAGTTTTTCGTCTATGAGTACTCCTAAATATTTTGTGCATGTTACTTTATTTAGCTGTTTGCATTCACATGTTGGTAAGTTTAGGTCAATATATGTTTCGGCAGATGGTTGGCAAGTATGCACTATAAACTCTAAGTCAGGTGGTGGTGCAGAGATAGCAGTTTTGTGAAAGCAAATAAAATTTGTCTTTGTGGTGTTTAGGGTTAATAGGTTGCTATTTAACCATTCAACAACACGTTGGAGTCCAGTTTGTGATGAATATTTTACACTATTCCATGTTTTATTGTGAAATATTACTACTGTATCGTCTGCGTAGTTTATAATGTCTGCATTTTCAATGTTAATTGAGGACATATCGTTTAGATAAACTAAAAAGAGCGTGGGTCCAAGAATGCTGCCTTGAGGTACACCAAAAGCTATATCGTGTGTGTTACTTGTATAGGAATTCGTTTTAGTACATTGTTTTCTGCCAGTAAGGTAGCTGCGAAACCATTCAAGGCAAATACCTCGCACTCCGATTGCTTCTAGTTTTTTAAGGAGAATTAAAATTGAAACTGTATCAAAGGCTTTCGCCAGGTCAAGAAAAACTCCGATGCAAGCTCTGCTTAGCTTGGGACTAGACGGCGTTGTGTGATAGTTGTGGAATATTATTATATTATTAATAAGTAATAAAAAGTGGTGTCGCTGGAAAAATAACGACACTATTTTTTGACATTACTTCATAGAATTTGATCCTTATTATCAAATTCAGTGCAATAATATCTATAGTGTTTTTTTTTTACAAAACGGGCGATGGGTAGCTCGTCGTCCAGCCGTCTGGTAACCGTCCGGGGACCAAGGCTGAGTTGTCGATGGTGCTTCATGCGCGCCTCAAGGAGATGGAAGTAAAGCTCCAGGGACCCAGCAGGGCCGAAGCGTATGGCGATGGGTTTGTTTCTGAAGAGAAAACCCGGGGTGTTGGAACGCAAGTCTGACACGTCCTCCCGTTCCGCCTTAGAGCGCCTTAGTCTTTGGACGACTTGCCAACTTCCATTTTTTTTATTAGCCTGTTGTGTCCCACTGCTAGGCATAGACCTTCCATTTATCATTCCAAACTTCTCTGTTCATGGCGATCTTTGGTCAAGTTTGTCCCACGAACATGATAAGATCGTCACATCATCTTCCCTGCGGTCGACCTCGACGGCGTCGTCCTCCTTCAGGCGTTCAGTGAATGACAATTCTCGCCCACCTATTCGGGTGCATTGGTGCGACGTGGCCAGCCCACTCCCACTTCAACCTGGCTGATGTTCCTCGACCTCTGTTATTTGAATTATGGAACGCAGCATGGTGTTTCTAACGCGACCTATACCCCTAGCCAAGTTGCTAATCTGCAATAGTTAACGCTAGTAGAAAGCTTCAAATGTACGGGAACGACGTCGTCTCAGCGCTCAGTCACGTGGTCAGAACAAAAGAATTGGCGGCAAGGTCAACTCGAAGCGTTGACGCCAAGCGAAACGGTTGTAGCTTGGCTAGGGGGGCTATTCGCTTAACACATATACCTATAAGATGCCAACTAAAAAAAACAAAAAAATAATTCTATAATTATTTAACTCAATTCTGTCTTACATTACAGTCGGAACACATCTCGAAGATATTTAGCGAGGATGATATGACACCAGACTTTACAGAACAGCTGGGTAGCCACGACCACACGAGAGACATCAAAAAACGGAACGATGAGAAATACGGTCCACCGCAAGCTGAAGTCAAAATTACCACCAAACTTGCTACTGGTTTGTATTAAGCCTGATTTGGTGTAGCCAGCAGTACTACATTATTTTTCAATACACTTGCTCAGAAAGTGACTATTATTGCACTGCACTTGGGTATATAATGGCCATTGTTACCAAAATGTGAGATTTTGATTACCATTACGCACTAGTGCTATAATGTGTTTAAAACCTTATTGTTCAACCTCTCCACCGCCATAATTTTATTACATTTATCGTATCAGGATGAGCGCAGGTCGTCCCCCACGAGAAAAAGAAAAAAAAAATGGCCTCATATGAAAACAATTTTTTACCGCCCCAAAAGTTTATTAGTTTTACAGTTATTTTCTTCACAAGTGTATTGAAAAAGTCGTATTATACACGTGAGCAAGGTAATAGTATCATACAGTATTGTAACTCGGCCGTATCTTTGAAATAAATGCCTACAGCCGCGCGGTACGTAAACATGCGATAGGGCTGCCCGCCTCCAGCATTCTAATTACATTTGCCTACTTTGTGTTTCCATTTAGTTTTGTGATTGTAAATATACTTACTTTTTTATATAAACAAAATACTTTGTGGATTTAATAGGAAGTGTTCAATAAAAATGCGTGTTGTTTTTTGATTGGTAGATTTAAATAAAATGCTTTTTCTAGTATTATTCATACACATAGTACAATAAACCACTATTATTAATAATAAAATACCACGTCTTTACTTTGAATTATACAAACTAACAATAATCGCGCGATTATTGTTAAAAAAAACCGTCGTGTCCGCTCGTCACTGCGGCACAGTTGCGACGGCCGCGACTGTCACCATGCCGAGCCCATGCTACGACCGAGGCGCGTAGGTATAGTTCGCGTTTCGTCCGTTTGTATGAAGTTGGAATACTGTATGATATTATTACCGTGACGTGAGTAATTGATGATTACCGCGCTCGGCTCTCTTAAGACCCTTGCCATGGCTCGGGTCTAAATACCGCCTCGATGGTAATCACTAACATTACACACTTATATCATAATGTACTATTATATTGACAGTCTAAGAGGGCTCCGAAGACCTGAACTGTTCGCTATCATTATTACACAACATTATTTCGGAATGCGCACTTTGTCTCCAAAAGGGCGGCTTTAAAAAAAAAAAATGATAGATTTCTGCTTGATCGCTGTCCCATCTGATGGAAAGCGACGATGCGGTCGCAGATGGAACACGCTTACCTAGAAGTAACCTATTTACTCCCAGATTTAAAGATTCCCGTGTTGAGAGCAATGGTGGCCCGACTTACGAGTTGTAGGTCCCGGGTTCAAACCCAGCCAGGCGCATTACTTTGTGTAATTTATTTCATTACCACTGCTCTCAAAACGGTGAAGGAAAACATCGTTAGGAAATCGGCATGTCCTAGAACCAAAAATTCGAAGACATGTAACATTCACCAACCCGCACCTAGAGAGGAGGCCTGAGTCCTAGCAGTCGGAATATTAAAAAGAATGTAGATTCCTGTGTTCTGCAGGAATCACAGACTCTGGCAGGGAATTCCACTTCTTAGCTGTACGCACAATTAATGTGTTACCAAAACCGTTTTGTGCGTATAGGTGGGATGTTCACCATGTACCGGTGGCACATCTCTATGCACCTGGTGGTCCGATGATGGAAGGGGCCAGGCGAAACAAAAACTTAATACCTCTTTTTTCAGAAAAACCAGAGAACCTATATTTGACACCACGTCATAGACTAGAAGCTAAGGCTCCAAAGCGTAGTGCCCCAAGTCAAAATGCACCAAAAGATGGAGAGAAACGGCCCCGTGGCGTTTTGCATGAAGAGATAGACGTGGTCGACAGAGAGGATCACGTTACCCAGTACCTTTCTGAACAGCTGGTCAACACAGACAGCGAAATTACTGGTCTTCAGGTAAAGTTATTGTGAATGTTGGGACTATGTGGATTACCTACTTTTTCCTTTTCTGTAATTTTAACATGATGTCTGGCAGTTTTCAGTATTTGAAGCGGCCTACCCAAATGTCCTTTCTTTAGTATTTTTCGTCAGTCAAGTCGTTGAGCTCCTTAGTAGTCCTAAGTTTGAGCTACACGAATACTGACAAATGCTTGCACTGACTGGACAGGTCCACTCAAATCTGTGTTGTTCTTTCTTCAAAAGAGACCATCTGAGACACTAATCTGCTTGGTTCTCATATGATTTGACCATTACATGTTTAATTGTATGGATTTTAAAAGAGACTTTGATCCCTGAGTTTGTTTCGGTGTTTCTTCTTAGGGTAGTCAGCAAGGAAATACTGCCCTCATCTAGTTTAAAATGGCTGAAAAAAATTGACGCATAAAAGTGTTTTTTAAAACCTATTTGCTATATATATTGTTGGTCATTATCAGAAAATATAATATTTTTGTTGAAAATTTGACGATAACGCTGCTATCTTCTTCACCGCTCATGTCCTGGGAATCAAGATAAAAAAGGAACATAGGAGTAAGTTTTAGTCGATAAAAGTCTGACACGCCTTCTGTGCACCATAGAGTGGGAGACATCATTGTATGATTTATATATATAGGTTTATCACGTTTGTCTTCTTTGAAAAAAAAAGGGTTAATACATAGATTAAGAAAGGGTTGAAAAGAAAAAGGGTTATTACTGTACACCACATCACAATCTCATCCATCTAATCCCCATTTCAGAGGTTTTTGTCGTTGTGGCAGTGCTTGAGAGATGCCCATGTTCAGATGTAGTAATTTTTTGGCTAAAATAATGATGATGGACTGTTCCCAGGTTAGCGAGTCAGAAGATGAAAGGAGTGACAGCAGTCTGGAGTAAGTAGTTGATGTAAATACCGGCACGGATCTTGAGCGCTGGCTTGAAGTTGCGCAGAAGTCAAATATCGGGCCTATTTAGCGGTACGAAGTGAGACGCGGGGGCGGGGAGCGTTAATGATTGCCTCGCTACGCCATCGCGTCATAGACATCACTCATGAATCGTTCCTGCGCTTGCTGCATGTATCTAACGACGACTACGATTGGCTCACCAATGTATGGAATGCGCAAAGCCATCCCAACTGTGGCGCCGAGCACTCAAGATCCATGTCGATACCTATACAATTTATGTGTACGTGTAAAAGTGGGGGGGGGGGGGGAGAGTTGTGAGTGACCCGTGTACCTACAACATTAGTTTTAAGTATACGCGAAACACGTGTCTAGTATTTTTAAGTAAATAATCTATGTACAAAATATCAAAGGAGTGGCAGGCGGTCGCCTCCTTCTGCGAAGCAGTAATGCTAGCAAAGGAGGAGGCCGACCGCATCAGGCTACGGCGCTCTCGCCGCCGTCGCCGGGATTCCGATCCCGATTTCCGGCCACCGTAAACGCCGGCTCGCAAATGGCAAGCCATGGGTAGCTCGCTGTCCGAAGAGGGGCCTAGCTGGGTCGAAGCCTACTGGGGCCAGGGTTATCCGAAAGGAAGCTCGAGCCCCGGTATGAAGAGGCTAAAAAAAACGGGGGGAACGGGGGGGGAGTAAGAGTCTGACACTATCTCCCGCTCCACCCAAGAGCAGGTGTTGTCATTGGATGATTTTTGCGCACCGTAAAAAAACCCTACTCTACAGTAGGGTATACTATACCCCAGTGGCGAAGCGTGAAATATTGAGAGAGGTAAGCCGGAGCAAAAATGCTTGCCTAGCCTACTCCGAGCGCGGGCACGCAGTCTTGAGTCCTTACCGAAAATCTGTGATTGGCATCCTGGCTTCAGTCTTGTATAGGCAGATGTATCTTCAGTCCACTTTTACTATACGTGTAAGCACTGAGATATTGAAACAGTGTCTTGCAAGTAGGGTTGCCAGGTCCTGGAACTGAAAAGCCGGACAATCTATCCTATTTAGCCGGACGTTTGGTCAAAAAGGCCGACATTTTTTTTAAGTCTAATAAAATTCATGAAATCTTTTTAAATTCTAATGAAAAAACCATAAGATTAAGTGATATTATTGTTATACTATTACATGTCCACTTTGCTTGTGCTAGCGATACAAGGTAAGGCAAAACTCTAATGACAATTCTAAACAAAATGGTCTTTAAAAAGCCTAACAAAAGCCAAAAATGCTCAAATTTGGCCGGACACGCCACTTAAAAGCCTGACTATGTCCGGCTTTATCCGGACGCCTGGCAACGCTACTTGCAAGCATAATAGAAGTGGCTTTGATAAAAGCCGTTTGTGGTGAAATGATGATATGATGTAAATTAAACAAAACTTAATGGACTAAGTGTAAGTACTAATAATACTACTTATAATCTAAAGCTATTCGTCTATTCTTTCTTACAAAGTGCGCTAAGACATTATCATAAAAGCCGGGAAGATTCTTAATTTTTAGTAAAGAACGTTTTTCTATAGAAATAATTGCTAGGTCAGATAATCGTTCTTGTTTTTGAATTACGCATGTTGATATTTATTGTAAAGGGATATATGAAAATGTTTAAAAAAACCAGCTCTGAGAAGAACTTTTGCGTAGGTGTAGTTTTAAGAACGAAATCTAAAAAAAAATGCACGAAAATTATTAGACTTCGCGCACGACCTTACTCATAGATCTAAACTCACCTCCCGCACGCGCACCCCCGAGCCCCCGCCTTGGTGACGCTTGGGCCGTCCAACATAAATCGTAATATTTTAATTTCGCCATAACTTCAAAACCAAACGTCCAATTTGAATCATTCAAAGACCAAATATTATCTACATAAACTGTACTTAGTGATGAAATAATTTATTATGATAAGGGTCAATAGCATGAGTAAAATAAATGAGTTCAAATGTAATCCAAAAAAAAATCAAGATGAATAGATAAAAAAATGGTTGTTGTGCCTCACTCGACATAGATAGGTATACTATTTCGCTGACTTTTTTGTAGATATTTATAAGATCTACAATTAATTACAACATTTTATGGTCCTATCTTTTAGAGTTTAGGCAGCGTACGCAAAATAAGTAACTTTTCTGATTGATTTTTTACACCTTTTGTCCGAGAAACCCAAATATCTTACGGAACCCTATTTTTTTCCAAAATAAAATTTAGCCTACGTTACTCGTGGATAATGTAGCTTTCGAATGGTGAAAGAATTTTTAAAAACAGTCAAGTAGTTTTTAAGCCTATTCAATGCAACTCTATCAAATAACTCGAAAAAAAACCGGCTTGCCGGAGCGCTTTAGAGCGCGCAGGTTAATCGACATTTATGTGACATCATGACGTATATCTTGTATAGAAATTTAAACGCTAA
Source organism: Mythimna lalbum (assembly GCA_949319445.1). Taxonomy (NCBI): domain Eukaryota; kingdom Metazoa; phylum Arthropoda; class Insecta; order Lepidoptera; family Noctuidae; genus Mythimna; species Mythimna lalbum. The sequence goes on from OX439370.1 coordinate 4,934,567, forward strand.
AAAGCCGATAGCGCCTGCGGCTTATCTTAAAGCAACATGTTGTTGAAAAGCAAATTTTGTTGATTTAATGTCCATAGTGTACTACTTAGTGTAGGCGTTTTGTAATGTTTCTTTGTAGTTTTATAATTACTGATTGTGCCATTTCTCAATTACGGTAGAGAGTGGTTGTGTTCTAAACTTCTGAAGGGAAGCCGGTGGGAATCGAGTTGTATGGAACCTTCGTCACTGCTATACCCTACTCTACCCTACCAAACTTCACATAAGCCATCTACTAAATAGTCCGAACAAAGCCTAAAAATTTGGTTTGGATAGGTGAGCCTGTTCTTGCGTGAAAAGTGGCATTGATTTTTATATATATAGATATGGATTGCAATAAAGTATAAATAAAAAAATATTAGTAAGTGATGATAATGTAACCTAACCAGATTCAATGGTCATCTTCTTCGCAATGTCTGACTACAGATTCGCGATTCGTATTTAATACTAAACCTTTTAAGTAAGACTTGGCATTGAAGTGCGTAGGCCAATGATGACATCATCAGAATGACTGGAATACAAGTCATGTCCTATAAGGAATGACGAGAAAAAAATATTTATCCTGTCCTTGCCTTCATCAAGCGTGGAATCATCATCATCATCGTCAGCCTTTTTAATGTTCCCACTGCTAGAACCCAGGCCTCCTCTTTGGAAGATGGTATGGGCTGTAATCAAACACGCAGGCCCAGTGCGGGTTGGTGAAGGTCACATGTCTTCGAATTTTTGGTTCTAGGATATGTCGGTTTCCTCACGATGTTTTCCTTTAACGTTTTGAGAGCATTGGTTATGAAATAAATTACACAAAGTAATGCGCCTGGCAGGGTTTGAGCCCGCGACCTACAACTCGTAAGTCGGAGCCATTACCACTCGGCCACCATTGCTCTCTGTGCTCTGTGCTCCGATCTGTGGAATCTTACGCTAACTTATTAGAAAGCCTTGATAACCGGAGTTTTAGGCTGAAATTATCTGAAAATGCGATAACGACAGATTTTTTTTAGATTGAAATTTATTTTTGTTTTTTTTTTTGAAATTTTTGATAAATTTAATTAATTATATTTTAATTTTTAACATTCACTGTAACTACTGTTAATATTGTATGTGAAATTTATATGGGCCTAGACGCCTGAAATAAATGAAATTGATTGATGGATTGATTGGTCAACATATATTATATTTTTCAATTTATACAAAAAATTCTCGGGCTCTGACTGTACCCGTTACTTGATCATATTTGTGTAGTCATCTATATATATAAAAATCAATGCCACTTTTCGTTGTTAATTTATAACTCAAGAACGGGCTCACCTATCAAAACCAAATTTTTAGGTATTGTTCGGAGTATTTAGTAGATGGTTTATGTGAAGTTTGGTAGGGTAGAGTAGGGTATAGTAGGGTAGAGTAGGGTAGAGTAGGGTAGAGTAGGGTAGAGTAGGGTAGAGTAGGGTAGAGTAGGGTAGAGTAGGGTAGAGTAGGGTAGAGTAGGGTAGAGTAGGGTAGAGTAGGGTAGAGTAGGGTAGAGTAGGGTAGAGTAGGGTAGAGTAGGGTAGAGTAGGGTAGAGTAGGGTAGAGTAGGGTAGAGTAGGGTAGAGTAGGGTAGAGTAGGGTAGAGTAGGGTAGAGTAGGGTAGAGTAGGGTAGAGTAGGGTAGAGTAGGGTAGAGTAGGGTAGAGTAGGGTAGAGTAGGGTAGAGTAGGGTAGAGTAGGGTAGAGTAGGGTAGAGTAGGGTAGAGTAGGGTAGAGTAGGGTAGAGTAGGGTAGAGTAGGGTAGAGTAGGGTAGAGTAGGGTAGAGTATGGTAGAGTAGGATAGAGTAGGATAGAGTATGGTAGAGTAGGGTAGAGTAGGGTAGAGTAGGGCAGAATAGAGTAGAGTAGGTATAGTATGGTAGAGTAGGGAAGAGCGGGGGCGAAGCCGTGCGGGCAAAAGCTAGTAAGTAATAAAAAGGATTTTTTTTATTTGTCATAATTGTCATTCATTCATATGTACGCGCAGTGTTATTCCATTTTGATCGCCATTAATTCATTCATAATTTTATCAAAGGCCTGTACAGTATTTCCATAATTTCAGTGACATTTTGGAATATAAACAAACACTAATAACTTTGTTGTTTAAGAATATTATTTATTGAGACTTTCCTTTAATAATAACAAGACCTTTTCTAATAAGCCCTTTAAGTATTTTGTACTACTTAATTAAAAAATAGCGGAGTATAATTCAGAAAAAAATTGTGATTAGCGCCATCTAGTGGGGGCATGGCCACGTTCAGGTCCATAGTGTTCACCTAACGCACGAACAAACAAATTTGTTGCATTGCATGATACGCAACAATTTGGTTCGCACGTGTGTACCACTAAGGCGGTAATCACAATGCCACGCACCACACGCAGCATAGTAAAAACGTACCTACGCATGTACTTGCGGGAGTGCAGATCTGCATTATCGTGGGGGTTTTTTACGTACCTACGCGGCGTTTTGTAAATTCACGCAGGCACGCACTCATTTCATACAAAATCACGCACGCTACTACGAGACTCAGTGTGCCATACCTAGCATGTCACCCCGCACTCGCACGCGTGAGTGCACGTTTCTTCACATGTAGGTGCGTGAGCTGCATGAACGTGCGTGGAAGCATTTTCAGTGTGTTGGACTGTGCGTGTTTTCTATACAAGCGGAGATACTTACAAGCAACGTTAAGACACGCATTCACGCACTACGCTGCGGGGTGCGTGGCAGTGTGATAACCGCCAAACGAACATCGAACACTGTCCGTCAAACATGTTCGTGGCGATCCTATTAGTATGTTCTGTATAGATGTTGTTCTTCGGAAATCACTGTGAACAGCAAACAACTTTCCGCTACTTCACAATGAAACATGCAATGGCTCAATAGCCTGCATGTTTCATTGTGTATCTTAATAAATAGCATTTACGCCTGTTGTGTATAGGGTTGCCAACTTTTTTTATAGGAAATAAAGTATTTTTTGATATGAGAAGAATATTAAACAGTTATTTAGAAAAATTAACAGTATTTTGTTTGTTTATTATTTTAAACACATATTTTTTTTAGTCGGTGCCCCGGTAGATCGCGAAAGAGATGGCGCGACGAATTAGACAGATTGCACCAGAATTGGCAAGAAGAAGACCGGGCGTGCGAAAGTTGGAAGGAGTGGGGGAGGCCTTTGCTCAGGAGTGGTACAGAACAGTCTAACAAAAAACAATTTTTCTTTAAAACTTCCCGTCTTTTTTAAAAACTGTATATGCCTCACTAAATGATAACTAAAGTAGGATTATTTAGATTAGGAGATCATTCAATTCGTTACAAATCATTATTATTGTGATTTGATAATTTAATAAAATATGTGAGCGTCTAACACTATAGTGGTAAGCATTTTGATGCTGAAAACAGTATTTTCTATACTTTATTTTTGTTCAACAGTAAAAAGTATAATGTATTGAAAAATAGTATAATTCTGTTTTTAACGGTATAGTTGGCAACCCTAGTCGTGCAGATGTGCCGTTGCCGGCAATATGGGAATATTGCGGGCAATATTGCCACCAATATGCATACTTCGGGCAATATTCCCGGCAATATTCCCACAAATATTTCCACTTCAAGGCAATATTACTGGCAACAGCACATCACTAGGTGATTCGAACTATGTTCGCGTTTGTATTCGAACGAGCCAAATGTTCAAGTTTGATGTCTATGTTCGCTATGTTCGTGTTCATACACGGCTTTAAAACCGAACCACCCAGTCCATGTTCTAGACCCTTTTTTTTGTTTTCGAGGGGAATCCTTCAAAAGGCGCCCGTACTTTGGGGAAAAGTCCGGGGAGTGTGGGATTTTTACCTCACTAAAACCACCCCGGTGATCACCATCAGCACATAAAAGGGACGCCGTTACCTCTTAAAAGACCATTCCGGAACCCCCTCTGTGCAACGCCTGTTAGGGCACATCCCTGAGGAGACTGCGCAGTGGTCTCCCCTGAGCCTCTTTGTGCACGGCAGCACGATGTTCTAGACCCTACACCCATCGGTCTTGGTTATTATACAATCTTGTTTCAGGGTAAAAGAAGACGGATTTTTTGCCTTTCTGACAGGTCTGGAGAGAGCAGTTGAAGTCGAGGGCGTCTGGTCAAGACCGATCGGCGACGTCGAGCAGGTCCCGAGGATAGCAGATCAAGTAATTAACGTTATCACTGATGTAATATAAAAAAATGAAATATTCGTGTTGTTTTATTTGATAATAACAAAAACATAAAGCGTAAGCACAAAATATTCAGGGTTAAACACTGGCAACCTCTCAGGACTATGTTACTAACATCATAAACAACAACTTTAGTTCTATGACTTTTAAAAATTTATCAAATTTTAGTTCATCAGGTTTTCATACAAAAATAAAAATAATTTAATTAATGTTCTAAATATTACAAAGTCTATGCAAAGCAAGCGATAGTACGATAGTGGAGGGGAGGGGGGTTGGTCAGCGGGGGTGCTTGCAACCACCCCTGCCGAATAGTATCACACTTTTCATCCCTAGGGAGTTTTACTTTCAACTAACAGCTGTCAAATTATTAAAAAAAAAAACTAGGTCTATCTTCTTGTATTCGTAATGAAAAGCACAATGCTTACCTCGGGGTTAAAATTACTTATTTAGTCCCTCGAATTAGCGACCTCGCTACGCTCGGCCGCCAACTCCTTCTCGGGACGAAATAAGTAACTTTCACCCCTAGTGTAACAATGTACTATTTCATTACTCATAGTCTGAAAGTAGGTCTGAAGTTGCCTGAGGAGCGGGCTGAAAAGTATCACGCTTTTCATCCCTAGGGAGTTTTACTTTCAACTAACAGCTGTCAAATTATTAAAATAAAAAACCAGGTCTATCTTCTTGTATTCGTAATGAAAAGCACAATGCTTACCTCGGGGTTAAAATTACTTATTTAGTCCCTCGAATTAGCGACCTCGCTACGCTCGGCCGCCAACTCCTTCTCGGGACGAAATAAGTAACTTTCACCCCTGTCCCCTAGTGTAACAATGTACTATTTCAATACACTCACTCAAATATCCGCTCATATCGCATCGATTACAGGCATGCAACAGGCCTGCACTAGTGCAAAAAAGTGCGCGTGCTCTTCCCCGCCATAATTTTATTACATTTATCGTATCAGCCTTGCGCGTCGTGCCCCACGACTCGCCCGTCATCCCCCGTTTATTAATATCAGTAAGTGTGTTGAAAAAAGTCGTTTGACACACGTGCAAATTTTTCACTGCAACCCTCGGCTCCATAACACACTCGCCTACGGCTCGTGCTGATTCCGCCTCGGTCGCAATGACAAATTTTAGACACTTGTATCATTTTGATGGTTATGTATTTCACATAACAATCTTATGCTAGCAAAGGAGGAGGCCGACCGCATCAGGCAATGGCGCCCTCGCCTCCGCTGTCGGGATTCATGCGAGGCGAGTCATGGGTAGCTTGCTGTCCGACTGTCCGGTAACTGTCCGGACCGAGCCGTTGTCAGCGACAGGAGGGGCCCAGATGGGTCGAAGCCTACTGGGGCCAGGGTTATCCGAAAGGAACTCGAGCCCCGGTATGAAGGCTAGAAGGAACGGGGTGGGATTTTTAGTCAGTAAGAGTCTGACACTAATAGAATAGGTAATAGGTAAAACGGGCTGTTTTCCGCAACTCCACGTCTAAAGCGCGTATTTTGCGTATGGGTGGGACAATTGGGTCACTCGATCCACCCCAGCTCCTCAAGAAAGGCCAGCAGCGCCTTGGTGTTGCTAACCACTTCACGAAGGTTACCTGGGTTACCGAAGTGCTTTGCCCTGTATTCAGCGACCACAGGGCAGCTTAGGAGCAGATGAGCTGCTGTCTCTTCCTCCTCCATGCAGGCTCTGCAGAGAGGACTATCCGTAACTCCTATGACAGAAAGGTGCTTGTTAAAGGTCCCGTGGCCGGTTGTAGCGGCCGTGACTTTGCGCAACTGTAGTTTTGTCAGTCGTAGGACCTGTTTCGTAAATCGGCCATCGATCGAGGGAAGTGCCTCCTTGGCCTGCCTGCACTCACCGTTTTCTCTCCATAGTTTGTGGTGTATATCACTGGTACGGTTCCTTACCAGATTGCGTAGATAACCGAAGGGAAGTGGCACAATGGGTTCAGGGCCCACTGCTGCCATACTCGAACCCCTTCTGGCGAGTTCATCCGCTGCATCATTGCCTCGGGAATCGCTGTGACCTTTGATCCATTGAATGGTTACTTGGTTGTGTTTACCCACCTCGTTTAGCCGTTGGTGACACTCGTATATTAGCCCAGAAGTGGCCGTGTGACTATTCAGTGCTTGCAGGACAGCCATGCTGTCTGAGAGAATGCGTATAGAGTGATCCTTAACTATCCTGGTCAGAACGGCTAGAGCTGCCAGGGAAATGCCCACGCATTCAGCCTGGAACACCGTGTTATGAACCCCCAATGGAGTGGCTATATGAATGTTGAAATCCTCTGAGAAGACTCCCGCACCCGTGCCATTACCTGTTTTGGATCCATCCGTGAAGATCCGCAGCTCAGCGGGGCACAGCCCCTCGTAGCGGTCATCCTCATACAGTTGGATCTTGTATTTCTTATCAAAGATAAATTGCTTAGGAATCCGGTCGTTTGCTGCTTTGGTAATGGGAAACTCAATATTGAATTCCTCTAGCAGAGCGGTGTGTTGAGTTGATCTCTTACCCCATAGATTCAGTGTTTTGAGACGTACTGCCGCCATCGTCGCTTCCTGTTGTATGAACAGGTGAAGTGGAGGGAGTCCCAGCATGGCCTCGAGCGCTGCAGTTGGAGTAGTCCTCATGCATCCCGTAGTTGCCATGCAGGCAAGCCTCTGCGTTTGTTGTAGCTTGTTTACTGCAGTGGCTAGCTTGGTGCGTGGCCACCACACCACGGCACCATAAGTAATCATAGGCCGAATTACGGCACTGTATAGCCAGAGTATGATCTTGGGGGATAGGCCCCACCTCTTACCTATCATTCTCCTGCATTGCCAGAAGGTGATACACGCCTTGCTTAGTTTGCTGTCCAGATGGGCACCCCAATTCAGCTTACTGTCTAGGGTGACTCCCAGGTACCTTACTTCGTTTGCCAACTGGAGTTCCGTATCGAATAGTTTAGGCAGGTTGAAGCGGCCTAGTACTCTTTTCTGCGTGAACATGACTAGCTCAGTTTTAGAGGGGTTCACTGACAGATCGTGTTCCCTGCACCAGCGTTCCACGATACGGAGTGCTTGTTGCATAAGGTTGCAGATCGTGCCGGTCACCTTCCCAGGTACGAGAATAGCTAGGTCGTCCGCATACCCTACTGTATAGTAACGGTTCGCGTTGAGTATGGTAATCAGTTCGTTGACTACCAGATTCCACAGCAGCGGTGAGAGGACCCCTCCCTGCGGGCAGCCTCTGGCTATTAAGGCCAACTGTTGTTCCTCTTCAATGCGAACTGTACGTTTGCTTAGCATGTTCGTGATCCAGTCAATCAGTACCTGCTCCACCCCGTGTTTGGAGAGGGCGGCACCTATGCTGGAGAAGTTCGTTCTGTCGAAGGCCCCTTCGATGTCTATAAAAGTGCCCAGGCAAGTACCCTTCTGATGGATTGCATCCTCTATCTGGCTCACAACCAGATGAAGAGCAGACTCTGTCGACTTACCTGCACTATAAGCATGTTGATTACCATGTAGTGGTATTGCTTTTAAGGCGCCGTCTCGAAGTTCCCTTTCACATAACCTCTCCATCGCCTTTAGTAGGAATGAGGTCAGACTTATGGGTCGATAGGACTTAGCGTTAGTATAATCACTCTTACCTGGCTTAGGGATGAATATCACTTTCACTTCCCTCCATCCTTTGGGAACGTATCTAAAGGCCAGGCACGCTCTCATTAGGGGCAATAGCCGAGTTGCCAGGGGTGTCCCACCCCACTGTAGTAGAGCAGGAAAAACACCGTCCGGACCCGGTGCCTTGAAGGGATGGAAGCTTTGAATGGCCCATTGAAGTTTCTCCAGCGTAATCACCTTGTGTGCATACAGCCAATCATCATCAGTTGGTGTTTGGGTTACGTCAGACCAGTCTGTTACCTGTACAAAAACGCAGTCTGGGAAGTGAGCTTCGACTAAGGTGCGTCTTGCCTCCTCCGGCGACGTGGTAAGTGTCTGGTCAGGTTTGCGGAGTACAGTAGGCCCAGGAGCATCCTGTTGTGCTAGTACTTTCCTCACCCTGTTCGCTTGTTGGCAGGATTCTATGCTGCCGCAGAATTTTCGCCACCCTGTGGTACGCCTATATCTGATGCATTTTTTGTAGCTGGATTTGGCCGCGTAGTAAGCGTCCCAATCCACCTCCTCACATGTGTTCATGGCCCTATTTAGAGCTTTCCTTACCTTACTGCGTTTACGCTCCAGATCCGCACCCCACCACGTCTGTTTGCCCGGTGTAATACGGGGCAGGGTCTCTGGGCAGGCAGTATGATAGCTTTTAATCAATGATTCGGTGAGTAGGTCCACTTGCACGTCGATTTGCGTCGGGTCCACAAGTGCCCTCGAATCGCATGGTGGTACAAGCTTAGAGTCTAAGCTGCGTTTGTACACGGCTTTATCCGTGTTGCGCGGATTGCGTCTCGGTAGTGCGGGTGATACACAAACCTGGATGACGAAGCGGATCCATCTGTGGTCCGAGCAGGAGGCCTCCTTGGAGACATGCCATCCAGTGATTAGTTCCGCCACTCTTTCTGTTGCCAGAGTGAGATCTATGATTGTGCGACTGCGTCTGGTTACAAAAGTTGGTTCTGTACCTGTGTTTAGTAGGGATAGGTTAGTAGTAAATAAGTATTCTACCAAAGCCTTACCCCTTGCATTTTGCGTGTCCATTCCCCACAGTGGATGGTGTGCGTTCGCATCCGTCCCGATCACCATCTCGTCCCCGTTGCCCTCACAGTAGGCAACTAGACGGATCAGGTTGTGGGGTGGCGGTTCCTCTGCCTCTGGCATGTACACCGAGGCAAGGACGATCGCCATGTCAATGTCATCACGCTGTATGGTCAGCCTTGCTGCAGAGACATCTCTGCAACAGAAATCATTTAGAAGCTGTGCTTTAATGTTACCTGTTATGAAGATGCACGATCTAGGATTCTCATGATCCGTAGTAACAAGGATCTTACCACCAAGATTGGAGAGTCCGCAAATGTGGCCGCCCCTAACCCACGGCTCCTGGATTAGGGCGATGGCCGCGTGTTGAACCTCCAGCCACTTGCGTAATTGGGCCGTCGCAGTCTGACTGTGGTGGAGGTTCACCTGCACAATGTTACTGGTGGAGAGGGACGCCATTGCTGGCGGACACCTCGTCCCCACCCTCCAGTCGCAGCCCGGCAAACAGGTCGCCCTCATCGAAGTCCGTCCCCCCGGGGGTCGAAGCTGGAGACAACGTGACGTCGTCGGGCTCCTCCCCCACCGGAGGAACGGCCTCCGCGATGGCTGCGGTGGCGGCTGGCACTGCTTCTGCAGCAGGGTCCACCACTGGTGCTTCCGGGTTGCTTGGTGGAGGAAGGGACTCCGCCACCTCCTGTAGCTTATTCGAGTCACGGTCCCAACCCCGAGGGACGTCTACAAACTTTCCGTTCTGACCCTGGAACTTCACATACACCGTCCCCACCCCCATCGCGAGTCGGCGTTCGGCTTCCATCAGGATCGGAACCTGGTCCTCGGGGATGTCTAGCACCATGAACCAGCATTTCTCCTGCTTGTCGGCGTGTATAAGCACCCACCTTTTCACGTCGACCCATGGGTTCTGGTAGCAGAGGCCTCGCCCGATGTTCCTCGAGTCCTCGTACACCCCATGGTCGTCAGGAATTGCGATACCTATACGTACCCGCTTTTGGAGTTCCGCCTGGCTGCGGACGACTAGCGAAGTGCTAGCCGGGAGAGCCAGTTCCGAGACTGCCTGCTTGAGCCACGCTAGGGTGTGGTCGTTGCCACACCACAGTTTGAGTACACCCCCGGCGTACAGTGGCTTTGCGTTAAAGACCGGCGCGGGCCGGTCCTGCATTGGGTTCCAGGATTCGCTGATGATCCTCTTCTGGATAGCAGCGACAACCTGGTCCGATACTCCCTGGTTGATAATCCCCGTGCGGTCGTCGACTATGGCGACGCTCAGGGTGGAGCTGGCTGCTTGGGCGTAGCTTCTTGAAGCAACCCGCTCGGACTGATCAAGCCGCAGCCGCTTGTGCTCGCCACGAGGTGATATAGTCTCGTTCAGAGCACGCTTAGCCACGACCTGATCATCCCCAGCGGGCCGCTGCGTCGTGTTGGCTGTCTGGGCCGGTCCCCCTGTGGAGAAACTAATCTTACCCTTGTTCAGGGCAGTGACAGCCACCTGCTTAACCTGAGAGGCCTTCATTTTGCCGGCCTTTCTGCGTTCCTGACGGCGCTCCTTGCGCGCCGGCCTTTCCCTCCTTTTACCCTGGCTGGGTGGAGCTGGTGGTCCAGAAGGGTCCTTGCAAGGGTTGCGGGTTTGTGGAGTTGGTTTTTTACCCTTACCCTTGTTTTGCACTTGCCAGGAACTCGAGAAGACATCCTCAGTGCTGCCGCCTGTCCCTGAATTGACGGCGTTAGCCACCTCCGTGGCCGCAGGTTGTGAACCCACAGGAGGAGGGGGAGGATGTTGCTTTGGAGGGCGCACTTCGGCGGTGGCCTTAGCCTTTGCCGATGCCGTCGCCTTCGTGTTGGAAGGTCCGGTACTGGTCCCATGCAGCGCCGTAGACCTTCGTTTAATGTGGGACGTAGGTTTGGTCTTGGCCGCGGTATACGCCACAGCTGGACCGACACCCGCGCTGGGGCCTGCGACTTGCGCCGCAGGTTCTCCAGGGGCGAGCGAAGTGCACGCACCTCGCTTAGGAGCTCCGCCAGCTTCCGCTGGCTCCGCTCCTGTGAAGTTTGTAGAAGTAGATGGCCTAAAATGTTCCATATTTTAAATTACTTAGAATTTCATCCCTCTGGCTCCCACCCTCCTTGGAGCCCGCACCTGGGAACGTCGCCCTGCTTGAAGAGCATACTACGTTAGGACTACCAGAGGGATATAGGTGCGCAAGGCTGGCTTACAGTGCGACATCGGGTGCTCGATCGGGCTGGCGTCGGAGACCGAAAGGCCTGCCCCCAACGAACTGATCAACCCTCACTTACACCGTCAGCATGACCTTTACCCACCGCTTCAGCCGTCCGAAAACGACCTCCGCGGACCTTACGCACCTCGCCTGTGGCCCTCTGACGGGACACCATGGCCTTTTCCCTACCCTTGGCTAGAGAGTAAGGCTACCGTTTCGCTTGAAATCCAGACCAAAGGGGGAGTGTTGCTCACTTTCAGCTCAGCCCCCCAGGACTCCTTCATCCCCGCTTACGGCGCTCAACTGCGCAGGTCCTAGCGCAGGTGACCTTGAGACCTTGAGTCTGACACTATCTCCCGCTTCATCCAAGAGCGGGGTTTGTCATAAGATGATTTTTCCCACCGAAAAAAAAACATAACAATCTTGACAACGTTCCTTCTACTGTTCACCTAAAACATTTTGAGGCAGAAACCCAGGGTCACGATTGTCATGCAACTCTTGTACTGGTGGGTCAATATCGGAGCGTGTACAGAACACCAATGAGTGATAGAAAAATACCTCTGATTACATAAATGTACGAGATTTGCGAATTTAATTACTATTTTTGGCCATGGAGCTGCCGTAAATAGGCCGTTAGGTATTGTGTGTTAATTTACTTCATGGTATGTAGAACAACATAGCTCGAAGAATCGCCAAACTCAAGTGCCAATGGGCAGGGCACATTGCACGCGGAACAGATGGTCGATGGGGACGAAAGGTTCTGGAGTGGCGACCACGTACCGGAAGATGCAGCGTGGAAGGCCTTCTACAAGATGGACCGATGACCTGGTCAGGGTCGCGGAAATCCGATGGATGCGTGACGCACAAGACCGGTCGTTGTGGCGACGCTTGGGGGAGGCCTATGTCCAACAGTGGACGTCTTTCGGCTGAAATGATGATGACGATGATGATACTTAAATAACTAAAATTATACTAATACTAGGGAATGAAAAAAATATTTGTTATCTAACCAAGCCTAGCCAAGTTACAACCGTTTCTCTTGCGTCGAACGCTTCGAGTTAGCCAAGCCCCCGATTCTTTTGTTCTGACCACGTGACTGAGCGTTGAGAAGACGTCATTCCCGTACATTTGAAGTTTTCTACTTAAACGCTAGTAGATTGCAAGAATTAGACCACTTGGCTAAGGGTACAGTTTACCAATAAAATATACAAATATTACAAGCCATAGCGATAGTATATTTAGTATCAGCATTGGATCCGTGCGAAGCCGGGGTGGGTCACTAGTTTTATGTACATATGTGTCGTGTGCCAGGTCATATAAATTTATCACTACCTGATAATTGCCAAGTAAAACTGGCCAGATCGTTTTAAAAGTTTGACGATATTTCAAGACTACTTTCTTAAAACCTTTTATTATCATAGAAATCCTACATCAATGATATGGCTAAACAAGGATTGACATATCGTCACAATAATGTTTAAACGATCTGGCCAGTTTTAGTTGGCCATAAGATTAAGTGATCAATTCGAAGATCTGGCCACGACATATACAGGGTAATTTGTAAAACACTAGCAACCTCTTAGGTGCTAGTTAGGAACATCATAAACAATGACCACTTTTGTTCTATGACTTTTTACAAAACCTAGCACATTTACCAAAAATAAACCTTTAAGATTTCGTTGTTCTATCTAACACATTTCAACTCTGTATTTTGCTGTATCTACTTACAGCTCCCGCGCTTCTTGTAATAATAGTAAGCAGGCTTCCGAAACATTGTAATTACACCTAGCAAGCATTAGCACCATTTCCGTGCATTCGACATTAGATTCAATTAAAAAAAATATATTTTTGTATGAGAATCTGATGAACCCAAATATGATACATTTTTAAAAGTCATAGAACAAAAGTTGTTGTTTATGGTATTCTTAACTAGCACTTAAGAGGTTGCTAGTGTTTTACAAATAACCCTGTATACATACCACAGAGAAAATGTATTAAATAATCACAAAAATATAAACTGTAAGTGTCTAAGTAAAGATTTATTAACGATAACAAAAATATTTGTAGCATTTTTTCGCACATTGGACAATACATCAGCTAGGGTAGGCTTGGTATCTTCTGTAGAACTTGTGGGGATGTTGGTGAATGTGAATGTGACAGTTTGAACCGCCTCACATCTTGATCCATCGTAGCTATCGGCACATTCACAGAACGGCTCGTCTTCCTCGTTCAGAGAACAGACTCCGTTGTTCAGGCAATAATTTTGACACGCAGCAGCTTCACACCTTTATACGGTGTATTATTTCACTTCAGTAGCGAACATCCTCAGCGGCTTCGCCCGCGTGATAGCAGAAAATTATCCCAATGAAAAATTCTTCCAAGATAAAATTTATCCTATGTCCTATTCCAGGACATGGTCTATCCTTGTACCAAGTTTCATCAAAATCGGTTATGCCGTTTAGGCATGAAGACGTAACAAACAAACAAACAAACTCACTTTCGCTTTTATAATATTAGTACGGATTTCAATGATATAATTACTACAGTGTCATATGAATTAGTAATTCCAGTATATGAAACTTTTTTGTAATAGTCTTTTCTGAGGTAGTCCACAGAAAAGATGAAAGAGATTAGAAAGGTTTGTACTACGAGTGTCACCGCTTGTCTCCCACCCTTTAACTCCACTACAGGCAATAAACCAATACGGACGCGCATTACGCAACTAACAAACACGCACACTTAGATCGCAAGCTTGCTATTGGTAGTTGAACTATGAGCATTGCCCTGCTTTGTGGCACGCCTGCCCCATCCACAAGGCCATTCTAACCTCTTTTATCTGTTCTGTGGTCACGACAACTAATAATTTGCTATTAAAAAAAAAACTTCGGTTAAATGATAATAATAATAATCCTTGAGAAAAATAAAATGCCAAATAGTAGTTAAATATTGTCACTCAATTTTCCAAAATAAATTAGTGTCTAACATACAATTAAAAAAAATGCAAATCGGTCCATAAACAGCAGAGTTCTGAGGTAACAAACCTAAAAAATATTGATACAAAAAATACAACCGAATTGATAACCTCCTCCTTTTTTTGAAGTCGGTTAAAAAATAATCATTTAATGGAAAAATTGATTGAATATGAAGAGTTTTTCTATGATTTTTATGAACTTTTCTTCATTTTTTAAATATGTCAACAACTATGATAGATGAAATCATGAGAGTTTTAATAAGAGGTTATTTGTACTTTTCCAAATAGCATAAAAAACGAGGATGTTTGCAAATCGGGTCAAATAATACACTCTGCTCTGTCCGGAATAGCCGAATTTATAACTGAAAAAGAAAATGTGGAACAGTATTATTATAAGAGAAATCAATCATCATCACATTTTACATCGATAAATTGCATCTACGAAAACAAATATGAAAAATTGATTGACCTAATTATGGGAAAAAAATCATTAAAAAAAATTAAAGGTTTTATGAGCAGATTTAGTTTGTTTAAAATTCATATCTGCATTGAAATAAGACCTTTTATTATCCCGTGTATGAGAAAATTTTTGATTGGGAAACAACTGTTTGTGTTTGTTTACATATTTCAGCGGGTTTGCACACGTGATGGCTTGACCTATTCATAAATAGACAAGTCGAAGTTTTTAATGAAGATTTTTTTGAAAAATATTACCTCTATTAAAAAGTGGTTTGATTGATTCTGCTCGTTATTCTGAACAAACTTATTTCAGGTTTTGCGCATTTAACGTTACACCTTGTATAGATAAGAAAACCAGTCCAATTAGTATAGTGTATGTTTTACCTGCATTGAGGAAGACCATCGTCATTAACGACACAGATGCCTTGAATACAATGATTCTCACATACTGATATATTGCATCGCTCACCGATGTATCCAGGTGTGCAATTGCAAAGAGACTGTCCAATAACTTTCGTGCCGTGAACACAAAACGGCCCACTAGAGATATTTGGGAAGAGATAACTGAGATTTTCGCAAAAAACGTCTTGAATTTGATCTTTGATTTTGTAGTTCGCAATTATTCCCACATTGACATTTTGTGTGTGCAAATCGATAAGTTCTACTGCAGTAAATTCATACTTATCTAATATCGAAAGCTTAATGTTGCAGTCAGAGCACCAGCGAACTCTGTAAAGGTAATTTTTCGAAACAGTCATTGTATTTGATGATGGATTGGTAAATTGTTCATCATCAAATACTATAAGATTAAGGATTTTTGTTCTTCTTTCTTCCACATCTGCATAATATATATGAGAATATAAACTAGACCTAGGTTCAATCCAGTAAATTCTCTGGTTCTGGTGGTCAATAGTCAGGCTGTGTGGCTCTAGTTTGTAAGTTGTATTTTTTATCGACAACGTTCTACTATAAATAATAACTTCTCTCTGTGATCCATCAAATCGAGCCTTCTCTATTGTAGGCGTCATCAAGTTTGTGTTGATCCAGTAGATAAACCTGGAACAAGAAATCTTCTATCAACTATCTGAAACGATATGATTACTGTTGGTAAGAGTACATGTTACCGGTTATGAACAGAAGCTAGCAAAGTGTATCTTTTTTCTGAACTCCAGTAAGGAAAACGAAAACGTGGTAGACAGTATCTTCGTTTCAAGGATGTTCAGAAAAGATACATACAGAGATACGAAATGGACTCCGCGACTTGGCAGACACTGGGAAACACAAGTTCAAAATCGGCCTGAGTAAGGACTTCATGTGCAGAGAGAGGCAAGTACAAGCCTTTGAGAATAAAAGAAGGACGGAATAAGACCAAAAACGTAAATTGCAGACTTCATAAGATTGTATCAAATCTTTATTGGATTATAATTTCTTGATATATTAAGAAAAAATCGTTTTAGATACGATAAATTACATTCAAATTCATTAGTTTCCAATATAAGCATGTTAAAATTTCTCGTGATATTTAACAATCTTACGGCGTTTGCAATTTTCCGACATATACACATTCAATTAATTGTAAACGTACCCTCTGCAACTATCCACTGCAATATCAGTGGGGATCGCCTGATCCATCTTGATTAAAAGGTTTTCATTAATATTAGATCCAGACTTTAGTGAAATCCAATTAATGGATCTTTCATTTGTGTCAGTGAAGAAGAGCATTTCTGTGGCAGGATCGAATGCGAGACCACGGATGTTTCTGCCGTGTCTCTTGGTGAAACATTGATTTACTTTTGAAGATATGTCATGAGCACATATAGTGTCGTTGTTGCGCTCTTTATTCACAAATAGCAGCATGTTGTTGATCTCATCGTACGCCAGTGCTGTGAGGTTATGAGAATTAAATCGCACTGTGTCGGTTCTTGTTTCGTTTGTATAAAATTCTAGTACATTTCCATGAGTTACTGCGATGTCTGAAACAGTAAAAACATTGTTTAATTTAAACGACAGCAAAATCGCTTGGTGGTAATGAACGCTACTTGAAGATCTTAGGTGGTCTTACTTGAAGGTCTTAGGAGGTCTTAGGAAGGTCTTAAGTGGCAATGGGCAGGGCACATTGCTCGCAGAACAGATGGCCGTTGGGGCCGAAAGGTTCTGGAGTGGCAATGGGTACCGGAAGACGCAACGTTGGAAGGCCTCCAACAAGGTGGTCTGATGACCTGGTGAAGGTTGCGGGAAGTCGATGGATTCGAGACGCACAGGAGCGTTCGTTGTGGCGACGCATGGGGGAGGCCTATGTCCAGCAGTGGACGTGTATCGGCTGAAATGATGATGATGATGATACTCGTACTGCCCCTTAGTCGGCACACTTAACCAACAATTTTTTTATGGCGTAAGTATTAGTCACACGAAAAAAAAACATAATTTTGCTGATAACGTTATCTATGAATCTACAGGGTCATTTGTAATACACTGGCAACCTCTCAGGACTATGTTTTTAACATCATAAACAACAATTTTTGTTCTAGAACTTTTTACAAAAAAAAATTTCATCATTCAGAATCTCGATTAAATGTGCAAGGCAATATATAAAAAGTACATCTATAGAAATATGTACTTTTTATATTTTTAATATTTGAGTAGATTATGGAGTAACTTCACGTAAAATAGCAGAATTTCAAAGGTTTTACTGGATTAGTTCTACACAAATTTATGTTTTGATTTCTATAGAAACCTAGATAGTGTTCACAAGATAGCTGTGTATCCAAAATATCTGGAGAAAGATCTGTAATAACATCATCGATCAAAATGTACCTCGAGTCGTTCTTAACAGATCGTAGCAGGGATCACAGTGATATGGAAATGAAAAAAGATAACAATTAGAATAGAATAGAATAGAATAACATTTATTTGCATAAAAACACGGTATAAAAGATGGTACAAAGATTAAATACGGAGCATACATGTTTTTGCTTAACATTTTAAGCGCGCAAAGTTTTGTGCAAACATTTAGGTCGTTAATGTTTTTTGTCAAAGAACTCTTTAATACTATAAAAACTATTAGTAGACAGCAAATCATACAATTTACTTTTAATTCATGAATCCCCAAGCGACCACCGGTGGCCGCGCATCTATTGTCTTACTATTGTGTCTCTAATTGACGGTATCTGAAGAGTATAATCTGGTATTAAGAATTTTTAAGTCACTCGGTATCCTATTAAATATTTCTACACACATATACAAACAGTTTTTATTATATTTAATTAGCCTTGGCATGACATCCAGTAAGAGCCTGTGGGGGTCACGCCGGAGTCGAGGATGTACATCATCCGTTTTTGTAAATAATTCCTTTTTCTTCCACACAAACATACATATCTCATATATATAAAGAGACGGTTATTATTAAAACAAAACAACTTACCCCAGGAATGTGTATTCCCTACGACTATGTACAGCACTGCCAATCCTACCACAAACTGCAATCTGCACATTATTACTTTAAAATATACTGTTTTAGTTCTAAACTCGATGGTTGCGTCCACTTCGGTGGGTGTTCTTCGGATATTAAAATCAATGCTGTATTTTCGCAAATAAATAGTAATTTTAGGCACTTTGATGATAAAAAAAACCCGGATAAGAGCTCCCGTTAGCAAAAACAGAATTCTTATCACATATTTTGATAACCTTGCAATACTACCAAAATATTGGGAGTTGTTTAGATCTAAAAAAAAAACACTCAATTTATACAGGGTATTTGTAAAATTCTAGCAACCTCTTAGCTGCTAGTTAAGAACATCATAAACAACAACTTTTGTTCTATGACTTTTTACAAAAGATAACACAATTACCAAAAACAAACCTTTAAGATTTCGTTGTTCTATCTAACACATTTCAACTCTGTATTTTGCTGTATCTACTTACGGCTTCCGTGCACTGTTCTCGTAACAATAGTAAGCCCGCTTCCGAAAAATTGTCATCACACCTACCTAGGCATTCGCACCATTTTCGTATTATCATCTCACTAGAAAATTGATACGCCAGCATAGACTTCGCAAAATTTAGAAAGTTCAATTTAAATATTTTTATTTTTGTATGAAAATCGGATGAACTAAAATATGATTTTTTTTTTAAAGTCATTAAACAAAAGTTGTTGTTTATGATGTTAGTACCATAGTCCTGAGAGGTTGCTAGTGTTTTACAAATAACCTGATAGTAAGTATAATACATTTATGACCCACATTTTGACTTAAGGTCGGTCACGGTAAATCACGGTGCAGGTCATGCATCAGGGTGACTTTGACTCTTATGAGGCCCATTGTAAGCGTCCACGATTCGGAGCCATATGTCATCACTGGCAACACGACTTACGTCTTGAGACACTGGTACAGTGCGTTTCACTTAAGGTATGATTGTGTGCATCATGACTCACATTTTCACTGTTTTTCAAACAACCGCTCATAACTGATTATGACGTTATTACACATTTTTCATTAGATATTTCTGAAACACAGTATCTTGTGGATATTATCTAGGTTTCTATAGAAATCAATTTCTAAATTTGTGTAAAACTAATCCAGTAATAATTTGCCTAAAAAAAAAAAAACTCAAAAATGTAAAACTATAGAAAACTTGAAAATTTTACTAAGATTCTAAATGACGACAACTTTTTCCAAAAACTTTTAAGGGTTTAAAATAAACAGCTATTTCCTGGAGCAAGTTTTGTGAAATTTTCTCATAAATCTCGGAATTACCGAATACTAACAGAGTTGTTAGGCGTTATCTCTCTTTTTTTCAGTTTTGCGTTGCCTTTTCGTCAAACATCGCGTTGGATTGCATTAAATGAAGTAACAAGCTTTTAAACCATTTTTGATGTTTACGATAGGCGAGTGGAAAAGGACCCTCTAACACATATAACACAAAAATCCCGCACGCATAAATCTACTTGAGCTAACTCGTAAAATAAAATGCAGTCACAACATAATATCCCGGACAATCACCCCAGCCATATGCGAAGAATATTCATTCAAAACTCCAATATAAAATGTGGACTCGACAATCCTTACTTTTATAAGATTCCACTGCGTCTGTCTGTCTATATGAACGCGATAAACTTAATAACAAATTTTTAATGACGTTAAATATAGTTTTAGAAATAAACAACAAAATAAACTTAAATTAATTAATTCATGAATCCCCAAGCGACCACCGGTGGCCGCGCATCTATTGTCTTACTATTGTGTCTCTAATTAACGGTATCTGAAGGGTTAAAACTAACTTAAAAAATAAAAATAAAACCCTAGAGAACTAAAAAAAAAATAGCAATTTAAAGTAAGGCGTCGAAAAATTCCTACGCATCGCTGTCGACTGGTAATGTACCCAAAAGACTGGCGGTATTGCCACGCTGAATGGCAATGCTTATCCTTTGACCGAAGTAAAAGCCAGCCTTTGGGTCACGCGAAGTGTCCACGAGGCGTTTCGAAAGTTCTTTAAATAATTTGTGAGCTCTTGGATCGAGGGGTCCGAGTGACCCCACGATCCAAGAGTTCTTAATTTGAGCAAAATTCGTGTAGTGTTAGTAACAATAATCTTGAGGTAGGCGTCAAATCACAGAACACAGGAATCATACTTCTTTTGTTCTGTGCGTCAAATAAACGTGGCATAGCGGTCATTGACCCTCCTACATTTATTGACATTCTTAATTTAAAAAACGGAATTAAAGACATAAAGCTGTCTTGAATCGATATCTTTTGTGATTGACCTTTACTGAAAAATCGTTTTTGGGTACCTTCGATATACCTATTGGAAATATTAGGAAAAGGTCAATGTACTTTATTTTAAGTTTATGTGGCGCCCTATAGTACCTAAAATTATAGCACGGCACAGACACTGAGTAACGTTGTAGCGTTACGTAAATTGAGGACATTTTGTTATGCTGTGGGGCATTTTGTCCCTTAAAGCGTCTTTTACATTGGGGGACAAAATGTCCCCCAAAATAAGGCGCGACGCTGTTAGATTGTCCAACAACTGGCAAAGTTGCAGCGTCGCGTAGATTGATCGTTGTGCGCTATGTTGGGAGACATTTTTTCTCCAAAAGCGTCCCTTGTATTAGGGGACAGAATGTTTTCCAAAATGAGCCGCAAGCGACTTTAACAAATTATTCAACAATATGATCCGCGTCACATGAATGTGTTGTAAAAAGTGGGACAGGAGAGGAAAAATTTTGAGAGGCAAGTTGCGGGACACTGGGCAAAGTTGTAGCGTCGCGTAGATTGACCGTTGTGCGTCATGTTGGGGGACATTTGGTCCCTAAGTGTATCAATGGCTTTAACTGATTTTTCTCGCGACTCATTTATTATTCTGGTGTTATCTCCACATGTATACTGCTAATATTGGTAAGCATTTTGTATAGGTATTGAAGTTTTATCTGAAAAAACTCTGAAAATATTGTCATAAATCTTTCCTTAAAATTCATGGCACACATACCCTTATGATCTAAAAATAGCAGGGATGGTATTCCGACCTTCGATATGAGTTGGTTCTACACGTTGGACCCAACAGCCAATGTTGGTCAGAAATGTGACCAATACTGGTCGTTGGCGTATTTTTTTTGAACTGTGATATACAGCAACACGGGGCCGAGGCAGACCACGAAGGAGATGGCGGGACAACCTGGATGGATAAGGCGAGGAACCGTGATCGTTGGAAGGAGTGGAGGGAGGCCTTTGCCCAGCTGTGGGACAATATGGGTTAATTATAATAATAATAATAATACGACGACCATCTGTCGAGGCTGTCGTTGCGCGGTTGGATCAAGGGCCTGAGACAGAAGGCAGTACTCCTCGATACGGCTCGCATTTTGAGGAGGTTCCTGTCTCTGGAGCCCTAACCACCGGTAGCTTGGACCTTGCTCCCGATACCGGCGGAATACTATTTTTTTTATATTTTTAAATGTGTGTTTTTTTTATATGAGTGTTTAAGAAATATTTAAAAATATATATAAAATATGTGTGAAATACAAATTAAGGAAATAATAATAACTGTGATATACTCAAATAACTTAAGTGAAGCGATAGTTAGCTCGCAGTCCAACTGTCCGGTAACTGACGGCGCGCACTGTTCTCGCGCGCCTCAAGAAGTTGTCAGCAACCGTAGGGGCACAGCAGGGTCGAAGCCTACTGGGGCTAGGGTCTGTTTCCGAAAGGGAAGAAACATACGAAAATAGACAGAATATGCTCTTAATAAAGTAGTGCCGGCTGGGCGGCGTTCGGGAGGCTGCGCGGTACACGGAGTTAACTCCGTGGCGCGGTATCTTCTCTTCCAATATACCACAGTGTCTCAAGACGAAAGTCTATGACCAGTGCGTGTTGCCAGTGATGACATATGGTGCCGAAACGTGGTCGCTCACAATGGGCCTCATCAGAAGGCTCAAAGTCACCCAGAGGGCAATGTAAAGGGCTATGCTCAGAGTTTCCTTGCGGGATCGAATTAGAAATGAAGATGAAGATATCCGCAGGAGAACCAAGGTTGCCGACATAGCACGAAGAATCGCCAAACTTAAGTAGCAATGGGCAGGGCACATTGCTCGCAGAACAGATGGCCGTTGGGGCCGAAAGGTTCTGGAGTGGCGGCCTCGTACTGGAAGACGCAGCGTCGGAAGGCCTCCTACAAGGTAGACCGATGACCTGGTGAAGGTTGCGAGAATCCGATGGAGGCAAGACGCACAGGATCGATCATTGTGGCGACGCTTAGAGGAGGCATATGTCCAACTGTGGACGTCTGTCGGCTGAAATGAATGAATGAAACTAGTGCGCCTCACCATTAACGATTGCACCACTGCTTACCATCAGGTGGTACCGCAGTCAAACACTGGTTTAAGGAAAATGTTTACTAAGTATTTGGTTTCAAGTATGAACAGTCATCGTGTCCCCGAGGTCCTATGCAAATCGATCCATATTCCTTGTTGTGATTATAAGACACATATTTAAGGAAATCGGCCTCATTTTCATGGTTAATAATAAACTAAGGTTATTTCCAGGTAATAGGTTGTTGCTAGACGCACAGGAACGTTCGTTGTGGCGACGCTTGGGGGAGGTTTATTTCCAACTGTGGACGCATATAACCTGAAATGACGATGATGAATGGCAACCCATTGAAATAATATAAATAACTAGGCATATGCGAGTCGGACGCGCATAGCGTCCTAGAGCGAGCGGGAGAAGTTATTGGATGATTACCCACCTAAAAAAAACAGTAAAAAGATTTTTTCAGAGCTTCAAGGGACCGCAGACTTGAGTCATCATCATAATTTCAGCTGACAGACGTCCACTGTTGGACATAGGCCTCCTCCAAGTGTCGCCACAATGATCGATCCTGTGCGTCGAGCATCCATCGGATTCCCGCAGACCTGAGGATGTGGTTTTAATTCCAACTTGATACCTCCACGCGTTCCCCAAAATAAAGGGTCTTGACAGACAGACAGACGAACAACAAAGTGATCCTATAAGGGCTATATTTCACCGGGACACCATGGCGGCGCGACCAGTCGCCGTTACCAACAAAATGTATACAGCTCTATAGAGAGTTACTCACCTGGTGTCTGTTCGGCGCGACCAGAGCGGACGTGTAGCGATTCTGGTGTTTGTATGATATCTAGTTTGGTAGCTTAGGTCTATATTTCAACGGTACACTATGGCAGCGCAACTGGTCGCGTCGACCCTAAGGCCGTAAGGGTGAGACCAACCGAGCGTAATTTTGTGAGTCGTTAGTCACAGAATTTCGGTCGCGTAATTTCTGCTGCATTCGGTTTCATACAAAATTCCTGTTTCATTCACACGGCGGCGCAAAATGAGTTGTCTGTCGCAGTAGAAATGCATGCAGTCGAAATTAAGCGTCAAAATTCTGCGACTCACAAAATTACGCTCGTTTGACCTCACCCTAAGGGTGTGTTTTCTGATAGCTATAACCTTGGGGTCTTTAAGTCAAGAGTGAATAGATTGCTTCTAGGCAAGCGTGTTCCATCGTCGGCCACATCATCGCTTACCATCAGGTGAGATAGTGTTCAAAAGTGAGCCTATAAAAAAAACGGTTCCGTTTTTATCCTTTTGAGGTACGGTAGCCCTAAAAAGAGATCAAAGCCACACTTGATGGTTGTCTAAAGTACGAAGATACACGTAACATAATTATGACACGCACGTTTTAGTGTGACATTCAATCGAAACTGTGGTTGCAGTGTAGTGACGAAAATACACCTTTTGGTGATGTTAAATGGTGCATGTTAATGATTCATTTGTGAGTGATGGAGTGATGAAGTAATGAGGTCAGGTTGACTATTCAGGCTTTTTTTTTCGGTGGGCAGAAATCATCCAATGAACCCGCTCTTGGGTGGAGCGGTAGATAGTGTCAGATTCTTACTGACTAAAAACCCACCCCATTCCTTCAAGAAGGGGAAAAATTAAAGTCGAGCGTGAAGGGGAGTGAAATGGAATGTTTTTTTTTTTCGTTATTTAAAAATCATCCAAGTGACATCCCGCGCCCTTGGGCGGAGCGGGAGGTAGTGTCAGACTCTTATTGACTAAAAAAGTTACCCCGTTCCTTCTTGCCTTTCATACTCGGCTTTGTTACCCTAGACCCTAACCCCGTAGGCTTCAAACCAGTTGGGCCCCTACGGTTACTGACAACTACTTGAGGCGCGCGGAACAGACGACTTGGGCTCGGTCCGGATAGCGACCGGACGGTCGGACAGCGAGCTACCCATTGCTCAGTTAAATGGAGTGTCAGACTTCTACTAACTAAACCCATCGATGTCCTTTAGTTACCTTTTGCACTCTAGGACCACAATTTCCCTTTCAGAAATCTTCAGTTGCTCCGGCGGCCATCGGTCATGCTGGGCCTAAGGTTTTGCTGACATCTCTCTTTGGAACACTACGCGCTGTCGACGACTCGGGCTCGGTCCAGATCCAAACCATTTATCTAGGACATTTGAGGGTATGCGGAACAGAGAATAATCTCCCACATACCTCCGTGGAAAAAAGAGGTTCTCCGACCAGACAAGTATAATGTCCTGGAAAATGATTTTGAGCTGTTCTAAGTGTTCCAATCGCGCGGAAAACTACAGGATTAGTACTTATGTGACGCCATAGATGTCGCTACAGACATACAAATATTTGTTCTGTACGGGAATTGAAACCGCGACACGCAGTGCCGCAGTCAATAGCTCAACCATTGCCCAAGCGTGCCTTTTTGCCTCATTTGCCTATGTTAAACAAATCTTTAGAAATCCATGGTCAACATGGAAATTCCCTCCAAATTGTCCTTAAAATCTTGACCATCGCAACCTAAACATATGACTTGATCATTGATATTCAAGCAGGAGTACATTACCAAATGTATACAAATGGTGCTTCATGAATAATAATGGTATTCTGTACAGCTGTTTCATTGAGATCTTAGATAGGCTTGATGTAGTGTAAAACTAAAAAGCATTGAATGCTAAAAACTCTACAAAATTGCTTTTATACAGCTTTTTGGAGTAATAGAATCTTTTATACGAGTGTTTTTCGACTTATAGTCGCAAGAGTAATGCAAGGTGGAAGATTAAACGGTCGTGTTCTTAGGTTAAAATTGATGCAAATAGCTTGCAGAAGAAGACAGCTTGTCACTCTCTAACTGTATTGAAAAGAAAGATATGCGCAACTTTAAATTAATAATTGATAAGCAAGGCATTAACGCCTTAAAACTCGGTATATGCTGCGATATTGGAAAGAATAGGGTTTATGATGCTATGGATGGGTGGAGAGGAAGAGGGAGGCCAAAAAAAAGATGAATGGATCGTGTGAAGAGTGATATGAAAGAAAAGAAAGTTAGTGATAGCATGACGGGTGGCAGGATAGAATGGAAGAAAAAAACATGTTACGCCGATCCCAAATTACACGGGACAAGGGCAGGAAGATGATGATGCTCAAGGAACACAGACTTAAGCTAGATAAAAACTAGATTAGACTGATGCACACGTGTAACACGCTTGAATTGTAATTGCCACAACCAGTGTAGCCAAGTACCAGTGTAGGACCAAGTGTAGCTCGATAAGTCTAGTTTCCAATGTATGGAGACCGACGCACCTAGAGGCACACGTGTGCGCAGTGTAGTTCCATCTTAAAGATATAATGTAACAATGTAAACTAAAAAAAAATATCACGAGAATGGCTCTTAAATTGATCACGCCAATATTTCAGCACAAACATTTGCCAAACATATCAAACGCTGGCTGTATTGGACATGTGTACGAGCCTTATCCTATTTACAATGCAGGGCAACCGCCAAATAATACAATGGATTTACTTGGAACCTGGCCAGTGCACATTTTAATATTTCTCTTAGCCAGCGCAAATATTAAATGAAAATTTAATAAATACGACTAAGGAAGGATATGAGCGTTGCTTCTTGGTTTGAGGAAGATGAATCGTTTGAGAAAATTGAATAAAACTTTTTGAATAAAGATTTTAAAATTGTTTCGTTGAGTATGGCGGGATTATTTTGTTTTCGTCGCGTCTTTATAACGGTTTTTGTCTATGCTTTCATAGCTACAATGTAACTAAACTTCGAGAGCTCATTCGAGGTAAAAATTTGGCAGTAGTATCTTAGCAGCGATCATCATTATTTCAGCCGAAAGACGTCCACTGTTGGACATAGGCCTTCCACAAGTGTAGCCACAATGAACGGTCCTGTGCGTCTCGCATACATCGCAACAGCGTTAAAATTTTCGATTTAGAATAAAAGGCTAGGTGCCGTAAAAAAGGTAATTAGTCCGTCTTTTAGATTATTTAAAAAGAAGGGACACTTATTTTTTATATCTAAAATACGGACTAAATAAAATGTAGTTATTTTGACCCTGGAAACTACCCTACTATAGGTACTATTGTTGACTATATTAGTGCAGGTATGTATTTTTTTATTAATTTGAATTATATTGCATAATTGTACAATATTAATTTTAGTATATCATCATCATCATCATCATCAGCCTTTTTAAAGTTCCCACTGCTGGGACTCAGGCCTCCTCTCTAGGAGAGGGAATGGGCCGTAATCCGCCACGCGGGCCCAGTGCGTGTTGGTAGATGTCACATGTCTTCGAAGTTTTGGTTCTAGGACATGCCGGTTTCCTCACGATGTTTTCCTTCACCGTTTTGAGAGCAGTGGTGATGAAATAAATTACACAAAGTAATGCGTCTTGCTGGGTTCGAACCTGCGACCTACAACTCGTAAGTCGGGGCCATTACCACTCGGCCACCACTGCTTCAATTTTAGTATATGCGAAACCCAAAACAATGTACAACATTTCGTAACTGTATCATTAAAAATAACAAAGTTAATAAATAAATAAAGTTATAAGCTTGTTATACCAGCATAAATACATAATCACTAGGCTATCCAGGCGACTGATGGGTTGTTTTGCACTTGCACCCAGCAGTTTGGTAGCACCTGATGCCTGCTATGGCCTGCTGAGACTTGTGTCGTACTTAGTGTCGGTGGTATTCAACTTGTGACCTTGATTCAGTTGTTGACTTGGGTCTTGGTTCAGGTCATGGTCCGGAGCGAGGAGGAGTGGCAGGCGGTCGCCTCCATCTGCGAAGCAGTAATACTAGCAAAGGAGGAGTCTGACCGCATCAGGCAACGGCGCTCTTGCTGCCGCCGGGATTCCGATCCCGATTTCCGGCCACCATAGGCGCGAGCTTGAGGACGGCGAGCAATGGGTAGCTTGCTGTCCGATTGTCCGGTTACTGTCCGGACCAAACCCAAGTTGTCGATAGCGCGCTATGTTTCCACGCGCCTGAAGGAGTTGTCCGCAACAGCAGGGCCCCAGCTGGGTCGAAACCTACTGGGGCCAGGTTCTGGTGCCGAAAGGGAGGCTCGGCTCCGTTAAGAAAGACAAGAAGAAATGGGGTGGGTTTCTTAGTCAGTAAGAGTCTGACACTATTTCCCGCTCCGCCCAAGGGCGGGGGATGTCATTTGGATGATTTATACCCACTGAAAAAAATAGACGGTTGTTTTCAGCATTTTGAACCAAATACCCATAATAAATAGGTACCTTATAAATACCATCACATAAAAACTACAGTAATTACGCTGGAAGCAATATTACATAAGTATAAAAACTATGTCAAAACCCGACACACTCCAAACAGACGTACGGAACGTGTCCACAATCGCTAAGGGTTTTTATAACGCTTGCGGAATGCCAAAACATGTCGCAGTGTAGTAAGGAGCTTGTAGGAATATGATCTTAGGAATTTACGATTAAAATATACAGAAAGGCCTTGCATATACAACGTACAACCAGCTTTTAATTAGTTTCACCTGTCCTGATGTTTGACGTTTACCGAGCAGCTCGGTATACCTATATAATTACCTAATACTCGTAATTTTTTTATAGCAAGCTGAAAACTTTTAGTACTTTTTTTTTATAATTGGTAAGCCTGCGTTTGACCACTATCTCACCTGTCTATAAGCGACGATTTGGTCGATGATGCAGCGCGCCTGTCTACAAGTAACCTATTCACTCTTGCCAAGATCTGACTCACGACCTTTAAATTAGTACATTTTAAGCAACTTAAGACTTGGCTAAGACCATTTGGCAGTTCTTAGGGCCAAGAGTGATTCATATTTTGTGCCATGTATGAAACCCTAGGGTTGTTACTGAATAAAGTTTTCCTTTTGCTATCTATTTACTATGGAAATTTTATTAAATTTCTTGAGCTATTTTTCTTGTAAAGCTTTGGTTTCCTAGGAAAGCGGTGCCGTCATATAGCGGCCGTTTTAACACATCGTCAGTCATTTTTTCAAAACAAACGTCATACGAAAAGTATGCAAGATAGAAAATGGACGACCTTGATTTAGCTTTAGTAATTTACTTGGAGGATGAACTATCATCAGAAGAGGAAAAAAGTCGTTGTTCCGGAAAACGGCCGCTATATGACGGCACCGCTATTCTAGGAAACCAAAGCTTTATGAAGTTATTGGGAGCCAATAGCTATTTATGACTTTGGCTAATCAATCGATGGATCGATAAATCGTTTGATGGTTTGGTTTGGTTTTTCGATCTTTTGAGATTAATTTATACCTAGATATAAATTTATTGTTTATTACTATTAATATGTGGGAGGCCTTATTATTGTAAAACCTATTTTATATTATTTTAATTTCAACATTATAAATTGTTTCTGCATTTGACAATTATATTTGTTGTTTAAACCTCTACGGTTCGGACTAAGCGTTTCGCCTCGTAATTTTTAACTTGTTCGTCGAAGGACTGGAACATTTGCCTGCTGCGGTCTTTCCCTCTGAGCATTATTTACCTAGGTGTCTTCATGGCTAGAGTGAATAGGCTCATAATAAACTAGTGTGCCTCAAGGTTAACGATTGCATCACTGCTTACCATCAGGTGGGATCGCAGTCAAGCACTAGTTTATAGCATAAGAAAAAACTGATAAGTAAGCCAGCCAGTCCAGATGCAAAAACCACTCAATGAAATACGAAAAAAAATCTTGGACAAAATGCATTGATTGAGTATACAATGAAAAAGATTTTTTATTTAATAATTTAAACAATAAGATTCTCATCGCACGGAAACTATTAGCTGATCTTACTGATAAACAGTACTTAGCACCTAAAAGAGTGATGTACAGTCAGGGGCTAAAGTCTTTTTGGAAAGTGGCTGGAAGGGCACTACGGCGTTTTTACCTTCCACCTGGGTTAGCGGACGGCGAGCAATGGGTAGCTAGCTGTCCAGCTGTCTAGTAAACGTCCGGGTCCGGACCGAGCCGAGTTTTCAACAGCGAGCTCCAGGCGCGTCTCGAAGAGTTGTCAGCATTCGGTTTACGGGGCCCAGCAGGGTCGATACGCGCTAGGAATGGGAACCACGGATAGGGAATGTCTGAAATGGAAACCATGGTCCTAGAACGCAAAAGGCAACTGAAGGACAAAGGTGTGGTTTTAGTTTAGTTTTCGTCCTCTCTCCTAGCTTTGCTTTGCCCGACAGGGTCCATATTGATTCTTTTTTTTATACCATCATAAACACATATGGAATGCAATAAAGTATTGAATATTGAAAAATTCTGACTCGCCCTACGCGCTCACCTCTGGCTCTCTGGCTGGGTGGACCTGAAATCCAGAGCGGAAAAAGTCATTATAAGAATTTCCACCTCAAAAAAAAAGCCCTGAAAGATGCCTAAAAGACCTTGCTTCCTGCCGAACTGCCAACCCTAGCGATCTAAGGTCGATATAGTGCACGCATCGAATGCCAATGCATGAACACTATTGTCTATAAAAACGATGCGCACGCGTCGCTTGAGAACGAAAGTCAACGAAAATGAAGGTGATCACACGTTCTTTTTTTAAATAGTGTTTGTTTTTTTGTTTGTGTGTGTTTGTTTGTGATTGTGTTCGAAAAGGAATTTTGTTTTTTTTTTTGTGGTTTATTTTGTAGGATTTTTTTTCTTATTTATTTGCTTAGTTGCAAATGGCCAGTGTTAAGTTTGTAATTATTTAGTTTTTGATACAGACTATAGTCACTTTGTTTTTCACTAGAATGAGAATGTAACATATTCTAAAGTTTTTGGAGTATTTAGCAGCAAATATATCGAGATAGCCTTTTCGGCAAGTTTTGTTAGAGTAGCCAATACGGCGCGCACTGTTCCCGCGCGCCTCAAGGAGCTGTCAGCAACAGCAGGGGCCCAGCTGGGTTGAAGCCTACTGGGGCCAGGGTTAATTCGAAAGATAGCTCAAGCCGAAAGGCAACGAAGGAACAGGAGTGGGTTTTTAGTCAGTAAAAGTCCGACACTATCTCCCGTTCCGCCCAAGAGCGAGGGTTGTCATTGGATGATTTTCCTCACCATAAAAAAAGGACAAGCTGTCATTCAATAAATTCCCATCTCAAAAAATAAGAAATCACGTACTTTGGCAACACTAGGTTGTAACACTACTTATGTATTACTACTGCGGTACTACATTACGTTATTATTGTTATTACTATACATGGCTTCATGTGATTACAACATCATGTAGATAACAATAGGTAGGCAAGCTTCTAGGGTTTTTCGTATGGCGTAAGTTTTTGGCGAAGAAGAAATGCAGAATTTGAGAATATATTTAATATATTTTGAGAATGATATTTATCATAGTATTTATTAGTTTATTATTTTAGCATATTTATGTATTTTATTATTATAAATAACTTATTTTATATTTTTCCGTTTGTAGTATCTGTTATTTGTTTATTGTGCAAACCTACCACAGTGTTGTCTTTTTTAACCCAAAGGTTGACTGGTAGAGAATGCCTTGTTGCATTAAGTCCGCCTATGTACCACTACTGTCCATGAAGTTTAAATAAATAAATATAATTCATTGCATCTTCTTGGGCGGAGCGGGAGATAGTGTCAGACTCTTACTGACAAAAAACCCACCCCGTTTTTTCTAGCCTTTCATACCGGGGCTCGAGCCCCCTTTCGGATTACCCTGGCCCGACCTTCGACCCGGCTGGGTCCCTGTTGTTGCTGATAACTCCTTGAGGCACGCGTGAACAGCTTTTAATAGGGTCCATTTGACGATCTACATAAACTGAACTGTTCAAGAGTTCGCAGACTTGAGTATATGGTTTTAATTTCAACTCGATACCTCCTTGCGTTCCCGAGATAAAGGGATTTGACAGACAGAGAGACGGACAACAAAGTGATCCTATAAGGGTTCCGTTTTTTCATTTAAAATACAAAAATATCCAAAATTACAATTGCAAAAAAAAAAACAATTAAAATTAAGACGCATTATAGTGGTCGGTTTTAAACCATTTTTTTTTTAAATATATAATATATTTGTTGTGCCAAGTATAAAATAAATTAATAACACTATTACTACCAGTACCCACAAAATTAAAGCAAGCTTACCGTGATATCCCGTTATTGTTTCAATTTTAATTTGCATCCTCTGCCCAAGGGTTGCGGCCAAGGGTTCATTGATACCATAGACCCCAGGAGCGCCTTACTAGTCTCTGTTTTTTTTTGTATGTAGGAAATCATCAAATAGCTCCTCTCGCTCTGAGTGGAGCGAGAGGGTATCAGACTTTTACTACCTAAAAGCCACCTGGGTCCCTTTTTTTACGCTGGCCAAAAATCATCCCATGACAATCCCCGTTTTTGGGTGCAGCGGGGGTTGGGTGGGGGCTACCTAGGTCCCTTTTTTTACGCTGGCCAAAAATCATCCCATGACAATCCCCACTTTTGGGTGGAGCGGGGGTTGGGTGGGGGCCACCTGGGTTCCTTTTACTTTCGACCAATTTCCAAGTCCTAACAACGACCCTAAGGGCCCGCCTATCTTGCTGACTAATTTGTATATTCAGGTGGGGACAGCCTGCTGTTATCGCCACGTAATCTAATAGCGGTGACGTCACATTTCAGTTTGTGCATACTTTTTCTGTTACTTGACAGTTTTCCCTTCCTTTAGATTTAAAAAGTTTACTTGACTTTCAAAGGGATTTGGAAAATTCTTTTTGTTTCCGATTTTTAATTAAGTTACTTTGATTTAGCCGATTTAAAAAAATGAGTATATTACCCAATGCTAAGCTATGAATATTTAAATTCAAATTCATTTAGTCAATTTCTGGAACATAGGTAATTATAAGTAAGTATAAAATATTGAAAAAATCAATATTTTATATTTCAATTTTGCAAACTATGTCCCGTCAATAAGCATACAAAATCAATCTTACGAAGTTAGTGTTGATGATATAAAAGAATGTAATAGATACGAGTATAAATGCATGTCATATTATGAAATTGTGTTAATCAAATAGAGCAAATGTCAAGAAAATTGGAAAAATAATACATACAGGGTGAAAAAATATATACCAAAAATCAGCCTCACCATACAAAATGATAAACTTGATTGGAAAATTCGTATGGCGAGGCCGATTTTAATTTTCGTTTACTGAAAAAAAAAAATTGTGGAAGGTTATTTAGTTTCGTCTACTGAGCAGGCCCTTAAAGTTTGCGGAGGGCTGTCCCTTACACCTTGTATAATTATGTGCTAGCAATGACTGTTCTAATAGCTTCCTAGCTCTATATTGTATAGCAACCGTTATTAACCCTAGCTTAATCACTTTTGCAAGACTTAATACTAAATGTAACATAATATTGTGAAAATTTCGGCCGAGGGACTTTATTCAGGAATTAGGATGTTTTACGGATTGTGTCAATATTACTTATAAGTAGGAGCTTAATTCTGGTTTATTTTGACTTAAATATAATTTTAGGGTGTTGTTATGGGCTTACTGCAGGGTTTTGATAAGGGCAAGTATGGAGTTATTAAAGTTAAACTAGTCGCGGGCTCGAACTCACTAATGGGTGTCATGTCTCATCTGACAATGTGTCCGACAGCGATAATATTAAGTACTAGCTTTTGCCCGTGTACATAAAATATAGCCTATGTCACTCAGGAATAAAGCAGCTTTCTATCGGTAAAAAATCTCTAGAAGTTCTGGCCCCCTAGCCAAGTTACAACCGTTTCGCTTGCGTCGAACGCTTCGAATTTACCTTGCCGCCAATTCTTTTGTTATGACCACGTGACTGAGCGTTGAGAGCGCGTCGTTCCCGTAGATTTGAAGCTTTTTACTAGCGTTAACTATTGCAGGTTAGCAGCTTGGCTGGGGTACTGGTCCGATTGCTAAAATATTTTTTTCGATAGAAAGCTGCTTTATTCTTGAGTGACATAGGCTACCAAAACTTGTATGGAAAAAGTATCGACTAGTGTAACCTTAAGGTTACAAAAATTGGCCTCACCATACAAACTGTCCAAGTTTATATTTTGTATGGTGAGGCTGATTTTGTTGCTCGTTTCCTGAATGTGTAAACGAAATGAGAGAGAATTCCTGGTTTAGTTTCGTCTACTGAGCAAGCCCTTAAAGTTAGCGGAGGGCTGTCCCTTACACCCTGTATATTGTATGAAAGTGTTGTGAGTTATATTAATTTATTAAATCAAAGATAAAAAGAAAGTTAACGTAAAGAAGTAACATGAAGAGTTCTGACACTAATGTTCCCAAATTTTCTCTAAACCTAGGAGTTGTTGGCTGTGATATCGTTGCTAGTAAGCGGGGCGGTGGCGGAGCCCCCGGCGCCCTACGCGCCCAGCGGCTGGAGGCCTGATGGACCAGCGTTCGTGTTACCACAGAGAGGACAGGAACAGGTAAATATAATAATTTAAAATGTTTCTTGAAATTGAAAATATTGAATTAGAATTTTCTGAAATATCGATATCTCTGTTTTTGCAAAAGTAATAGTCACGTGTACTCATCTTGACGATTAGATTTTATTATTACAATACCACCTTATTTTCAGCAACCATCACAATATCTACCACCACCAGTACCCTTGGATCCTCGCAACCCTAACGTAGAATACGGTACTCCCCAAGAAGAAGACGTATCAGTCCAAGGTCTGCCCCCTCAGAGAGAGGAGGTGCCTTTCTTCAACCGGTCTCCAGTCAATGGAAGGCAAAATGTTGGACAGAACTTCAATTCTGATATCCAGAATTTAGACCAAAGATTTAAGCAGACACAGGTAATTAACCAAATGGGTTCTCTTTAAATATTTGAAGGACCTAAGTCCTAATTGGAGCACTGATAAAATAGGAATAACAAGCCCCTTGGAACAAGTATATTCATAAACGATGATGTAGCCGCCGATGGAGCACGCTTGCTTAGATGTAACCCATTCACTCTTGACTTAAATACGGTAGGTATAGCCTAGGTTGTAGTTATCAGGAAACATTGACTCCGGCAGAGCTCCGCTCCTTAGCTGTATGCATAATGAATGTATTCCCAAAACGCATTGTACGTATAGGTGGGATGATTTCAAGATCAACTTCTTTAAGAACAAAATTTTAGGCGCTTTTATGAATCAATATAAAAGCGTCTAAGTTAAATTATATGTAAAAGCAATACTTGAAAAATTAATTATTTGTAATACTGAAAAACAGTGACATAAAATAATTTTACCCAAAAATCATATAGAAATATATTCAAAGTTGGCAGATATCGCTGTCAGCGATAAAACCAATTAAGTGTAAACTATTCTATTTATTTTCAGTACCAAGAACAACAACAACGCTACCGCGAATTTGAAAGACAGAGACAGAGAGACGCCGAATTCAACGCTGCCAACAGGCTTCCGAAACCTCAAATTCCTGCTCAGTTCGCTCCTAGAACCACTTCCACTACCACCACAACTGAAGCCCCCACCACTGAAGTTTCTACTGAAGCAACTACAGAACAGAACCTGAACGAAGATGAAACTCTTGAATCCCCTAAGAAAGATGCTAAAGTGTCTGTAGAAGTAGCGAAACAAAAACTACAAGAATTCCCCGGAGAACTGTTCCTCAGTTCCTTGGCTCAGCTTCAGTTACAACCCCAGTTTGTGCCTCTCCAGCAGTTCGGACAGCTCCGATCTCCTTTATATCTTCAGCCCGTACAATCTCAAAAACAAGTGGCAGGGTTCAATGCTCAGACACACTTTGCAGCTCTTCCTTCGATAATTGCTCAACAGCAACTCCAGCAACAGAAAGTTGAGCAAGGCTTCCAAAACCCTGCTCTGTTAATTGCTGAACAACCTCAAGCTCAAATTCAACCTGTGACTGCTTACCAACAGCCCCAGTTCCAAGCTGAACCAGTTGCAGTACAGACCGCTCAAGCTGTACAGCCTCAGGGTTTCTATGGACAGCCAAACGCTGAAGCGGTGCCGCAATACCAAACTGTTAATGCTTTCCCGCAGCAACAGTTGCAGCCAGTCCCCCAATTTTCTGCACAACCTGTAGTGTTACAAGCTCAGGGCGCCAACCAATTACCAGGACAGTATCAGCCACAGCAGCCAGCTCCTTTCCAACCACAAACTGTTCAGTTCCAACCCCAGCCTGATCAGTATCAACCCCAGACTGTTCAATTTCAGCCTCAGCCCCAACAGCCTGATCAGTACCAACCTCAGACGGTTCAGTTCCAACGACAGCCTGCACAGTTTCAGCCCCAGCCCCAGCCAGCAGAATTCCAGCCACAACCTGCACAGTTCCAACCTCAACCAGCTCAGTTTCAACCTCAGCCAGCACAGTTCCAACCACAGCCGGCCCAATTTCAACCACAACAACCTAGTCAATTCCAACCACAGTCAGACCAAGAAAGTCAAGACGTTGAAACCAACGTGAACAGTTTCCAACCTCAGTTATACCAGCAGCCAATGCTGGTGCCAAACCAATACCAACAACCAGGTTACATCCAAGCTCAGCTCCTCAACTACCCTGGTCAAGAGATCCAATACCAACAGGCCCAACTATTCCAAGGGCAGTTTCAGCAGCAGAATCAATATCAGCCAAGCCAGAGTCAGGGCCCAAATGCTCTCCAGAGCGGTTTGGATGTGAACCAGCAAGGCAATGATATCGAGGAACCTCAAGATCAAGAGGAGGAAAGCCAAGACGAAGGTAGAACGGCCACAGCAGTCGCAACGGCCTTTGGAGCAAGGTTAGATAAAGTTCCTTTAGAATTTTAATGTAAGGATAAGAGTTGGTGCAGATATGCGATTGGCGTCAAGGTTTTAGTTTCTGTGTCGTGTTTTGTAGTTTTGTTTTGTCGCAATCGAAGGTTGGGTGTGTGTTGAATTGGTAATAATTTCTAGCAATTTTATATAGTTGGGTTCTAAGGATTAAAGATAGTCAATATCTTGTTAGCTTAAATTAAAAAAATTGAAGATCTTTTTACTAAAGCTTGATGTTTTTGCTAAGCGGTTTAAATTTTCAACCAAAGAGGAAAGCATAGTCTGTTGAATTTGTGCTAAGTATTAAAATTTTACTTGTTTTGTCAGGGGTTCAATCATTTGCTCTTGCTTGTTGCATATCCACTTCTAACAACACTTCGTCCAACTTAGATTATTTTAAAGGACATACACTTCTTTAGCTACAACAAGATAACTTATATTAATTCTTTTTTAAAACAAGCTTTTAAAAATTTCTTCGCCGTAATTGAAATTATTGTGACGTAGTTTATGTTTTTGTATTCTTTGCAACAAACTCTTTAATTTTTTTATTTGATACCGATATTGGAGTCCGCCATATTGGATTTAGAATGATGTCACAAGATTCCATTCGCAAAAACATTAGACATTTAAACAAACCTTTTTTACTGTCCGTTCAAATGACTTTGACTTTTATTGCGTTGGTAGCATGACAAATGGCGGCTGCAGTAAATAATTGGTATAGTAACCACTTTTTTGCTTTAAGTCTTATGTCTACGGAATATCTATAAGAAGATTTGTTTAAATGATTAACAATAATGTTGCGACAGGAATTTAGTTAAGCACGCATGCATGTATTGTATATTTTTTTGTACCTGCAAAAAACCAAAAAATATTTTTGCTTGCTTGGTTTTAATTCATGAATCCCCAAGCGACCACCGGTGGCCGCGCATCTATTGTCTTACTATTGTGTCTCTAATTGACGGTATCTGAAGGGTTAAACACCAAAAGCAAGATTTGACCTAAGTTAACATACACACAAACATTGAAAGTTATTGAAAAGCTTGCAAAAATAAAAGTCGTCCGTCACAAAGTCGCAGATGTACGCGTCGTCTTACATCGCGATCACGTACTAGCCACAGCAAATGTAAATTTTCTCGACACAATAGAGACATTGCCCTATTTGACGGTGAATATTGATGTATTTTAATGTATTACGTCCTGCCCATAGATAATGAGATCGTTTATGTTGGTTATGTTGGCACATTGT
Source organism: Mythimna lalbum (assembly GCA_949319445.1). Taxonomy (NCBI): domain Eukaryota; kingdom Metazoa; phylum Arthropoda; class Insecta; order Lepidoptera; family Noctuidae; genus Mythimna; species Mythimna lalbum. The sequence continues at coordinate 4,971,961 of OX439370.1, forward strand.
CTCTGGTTAACTAGGGTGGGGTTGAGTCCAACAGGCTCGAAGCCTACTGGGGCCAAGGATCTGTTTCTTAAAGGAAGATTCGTCCTGGTACGAAAGGCAACGATGGAAGGAGTGGGTTTTTAGTCATCTCTTGGTCCGCCCAAGGGCGGGGGATGTCATTGGATGATTTCCCTAGATTTTTTTTGTAAACAAAAATAAAGAGTAGCAAGTTTTGTATGGAATTAGCCCCTGCCAGTAACTTTGTTCGCATGAAAGTCAGAAGTCATCTCGAGGAAACATACTCCTGCAATTGATTCGTGAGAGCGATCAGTGCCTGGGCCACTCGCGCGCGCCAGGCTCTGGTACAGGACAAGGTCCGGAGCGAGGAAGACTGGCAGGCGGTCGCCTCCTTCTGAGAAGCAATAATACTAGTGAAGAAAGCGGCCACATGAACGAACTTCCTCATGTCCCAGCTGCCAGAATCCAGACCCCGAGTGCCAGCTAACTTTCGTGAGGGCTTGCGGACGACGAGCTATAGTAGCTCGCCGTCTGGTAACCGTTCGGACCGAGTTCGAGTCGTCGACGAAAGAATTGTCAGCAAAACCTTAACAGCTCAGGGGCGAAACCTACTGGGGCCATGGGTTCGCTTCTAACAGGGAAACCCAGTGTTCTTTCTTATCCTACGTGTGTAAAAACAAAAACAGGATCATGTATACCATGTATGCCTATAAAAAGCGTATTATTTTGTTTTCAGGACTCAACCACGAGTGCAGCCTCAATATGGCTCCCCCTACCCCGTGCCAAAGGTGCAGGCGGCTCCTGGAGTCATCACTACTACAGAATTACCTGCTGAGGTAAATAAACATAAACATATATGAATGACTAGCTGACCCGGCGAACTTCGTACCGCCTAAGGGTGTTACCACACCAGTCGATCGATCGTCGATCGATGCCATAGATCTATGGTAGAATGGACGTCGATCGACAGTTTCTACCAGACCAATCGAACGATTGTACATACATTTCGAAAGAAACTGATGGAATATAGCCGGGGTTAATCACGGGGTTAATCGAGCAATGCCATCGACCGGCAATCGATCTATTGGTTAGTCGACCGGTATCCTTCGATCAATTATAGCTACCATACCAATCGATCAACATCAACAGATGTCAATCGATGGCATCGATGGACGATCGATCGATCGATCGATTGGTGTGGTAACACCCTAAGTCACTGAATGTAATATATCTTTCGATGCATGACTATCTACCGATTGTAATGAATTAAAGCCTAAGTAATATATTAAGTTGTACAATGTATAAAAGTTATCTACGTCGATTTTGTACATTTTACGTGATGCGTGCACAAATAAAAACTTCTAAAGATTTGTTATTTAAATGTATAGATTTACCTAATTTAATTCTGATTAAAACAGGAGGTAACTGATGAAGGCCCCGTGGTAGCTCAAGCTGTGGCCATAGCGGACGGAAACCGAAGAAAGAACGCTAAACTAAGGTATGCTAACTAAATTCAAAATTTATGTACTAGTTTATGCCCGCGATTTTGCCTGCGTACATATAAAGCCTATGTCACACATGAATAAAGCTGCTTTCTATGGGTGTTAACATTTTTACAATCGGTCCTGCCCCCCTAGCCAAGTTACAACTGTTTCGCTTGCGTTGAACGCTTCGAGTTGACCTTGCCGCCAATTTTTTTGTTCTGACCACGTGACTGAGCGTCATTCTCGAAGCTTGCTACTAGCGTTAACTATTGCAGATTAGCAACTTGGCTAGGGGGGCAGTACTTTCAGAGATTACCTTCTACAAACAAAAAAAAAAACAAACTTTACCTCTTTATAACTTGTAACTTGTCTGTTTTAATATTGTTTTATATTTTATTGTTTTATCTTTTTTTGTTTTGTCTGTGTTTAAACAGTGTAATTGGCTTAGACCGTTCTATTTAAATAAAATAAATAAGTAAATCAGCTTGTCGCCGGGATAAAAGTACTTTTCCGACAAATATGTGAGAGGTAGCGAGGTGGCGTGCGACAAAAAATAAACACCAATGGCATGCAAGCGAGGAATGTGTGCGCGTACAGCTAAAATAAAAGCGTCCACTGCACATCCTCGCATCAGTCAGCAGCACACCGTGTCACACATTTTCGCACCGCCTCGCTACATCACATAGCCTTGGTGTGTGCATCCTTATTCTGTTATTATACAATTTCCCCTTCCACCAGATAGAAAACATTTCTAACTAAGTTATTATTGAACGGAATTGAATAAATCTTTCTATTTGGGATTTTAGATAAAGTAACATTTTGATTCAAATAGTACCTAATAGTTTGACTGGTCTGTTGGTCTAGTGGTTAGTGACCGTGTTAGGGACCCTGACTGCTAAGCCGGAGGTCGTGAGTTTGATTCCCACCCAGGACAAATGTTTGTGTGATAAGCATGATCATTTATTCTGTGTCTGGGTGTAATTTATCTATAATATGTATGTATTTAGAAATAATTAAATATGTTTATCAGTTGTCTAGTACTCATAACACAAGTTCTGCTTAGCTTGAGACTAGAAGGCGTTATTTGATGGGTGTGGAATATATATATATATATATCTAACTTAGTTTGAATATAACCAACAAGAGAAAAAATCTCACGTGCTTAGACGCGGATCCAAGGACCAATTTGCAATGGCAAGACCATTGGTGGATAGCCGCCATACTGAAATTAGTACCCTGGTCTGTCATACCCATCCAGGCTTCTAATCGTTGATTTAGTTTATCTAATCTATATTTTTTTTTATTCAGGAGTCGTCGAGTCCGACCAGTCTTCACCGTGGATAGATCCGGACACTTAGTGTTGGCGCAAGGACAATAAGCAATACGACTTGAAAGAAATACAATAAAAACCGTCATCTAACGTGGCGTTAACGCTGCGTAAACGTTGCGTAAACGTTGCGTAAACGCTGCGTAAACGCTGCGTAAACGCTGCGTCATCGCAACGTCACTTGATGTTTTCAAGCAAGCGCAACGTACCGTCAACTATCATTTAACATGAATAAGACATCATTGGTGTTATTCTACAGAACTTTACTACCAATTTTGGACTCGTATTGGGGAAATATTTTTTTTTTAATATTTTTGTTGTCGTCATAGTTTTCTTAAACGCTTATTTTGCGGCACTTCTGTAAACACTGACTGAATAGCACAAAGATCGCTTGCACCAGATACTGTAAATACATTAGACACTAAAATAATTTAAAACTTGATCCTGTGTCTGTTATCCGCTTAAAAATATGACATTGACCTAGTGTCTAAATGGTTGTGCATCAAATGTATTATATTAGTAATTTGTAGAGGCAGTATATCCATACTAAGTATTGCTATCTCTTTCTTTTAGCGCAGATGACAAAGAGACAAACTTTTTTGAGTTACATTTAAAAAAACTTCACCGTGCTTTTCATTGCTTTCTTGTTAAATCTGTAGCTAACTTAATCAAACCTAATAATAGAAAACTATACTCAGTAGAAATATTGTAAATCTTTTTCGAGCACAAAAATGGTGTTCAAATCCCGTTGAAAATAATTGTTTTATATTAAATTATTTCGACGGGTGCAAAGTAAAAAAAGTTATCTGCAACTTTGCGATTTTCTGATAATTGCAGTTACTTAACAAATATTTAATATTCTAAGACATGAGAAACCTTTCAAGTGTCAAAAACGAAAAAATAATAGTTTTCTTTTTAATAATATTTTTGAAAAAAAAAAATACCTACTAAATAACTGCTTATTGTTACTAATTCAATAAAGATGATAGAAAATCACGAAATTGCAGATAACTTTTTTTACTTTGCACCCGTCGATTTATTGTTTTGAATTAAGAACATTGTAATGGTTATTATTTCCTGATTATCTACCATCAACTTGCTCTTTAATACGATCTTGTGGAAACAGAAGTACCGTACTATAGGTATGTTATGTGTATTGGGATCGATCTATCATCACTGACAGGATTATCCTTGCTAATAAGCCTGATACAGTGGTGATAGATCGACCGGAGTGTGGCACAATGATGATTGATGTAATGATGTCTTATTCGGTTAACAGAATTCCAGATTTTGTTTCATAAAAGCTAGTTTTGCATTGTAATATTTTCTATCTGTCAAGAGATTCTAATGTGCCTTATTGTCTTTAAATAAAAAGAGGTTATTTATTTGAATTACTATGTCGTTGTGTTTATTTACCCTCACATCCTATGACGAGAAAGGAAAAATTCTAAAGTGTAGTATAACGCGTTATAATCTCATGTGTTGTGTGTATAGAAACAAGGTTTTAATGAAAATCATTTTTTCATAGCAAGCTTTCATAGCTCGGTATACGTATAATAAATACTCGTCAAAATGAATCATACGAGCCCAAACTCGATGGGGTTGTGTCGTTTAACTACCAAGTTCCTATAGTCCCCATCCGGTTCCATCATCAAATCAGCTCCATGTCATAATAATTTTGCATTGTCATCTGATTTACTCATGCATGCAAAATTTCAGCTCAATTGGTTATCGGGAAGTGGGTTAAATTTAATTTCAAAGATTTGATGACAGACAAACATTGGGACAGGTGAAACTAAATAAAAGCTTGTAATAGGTGGTCATATGTTAGATACTGGATTCGCCCATGGACATTAATAGCATTCTTCAAGTCAGTCATAGTCAAATATTTATCAAAAATCTGGTCTTTTCGTGTAAAGTTATCAAAGTTGATCAAAATTAGTATGAGAGGTGTATTCTTTTTTTTAAACCGTTTATCTTTTATCTGAAGGATAATGGACTAAGATCCCAGAGCGATCAGATATAGGAGTGGAACGCGGTCCCCTCCTTCTGCGAATCAGTAATGCTAGCAAAGGAAGAGGCCGCACGTGCAAACGCGAGGGAGTGGCTTTCACGCCCCAGTTGCCGAGATCCCGATCCCGATTTACGGCCACTGCAGGCGCGGGCTTGCGGACGGCGAGCAATGGGTAGCTTGCCGTCCGACCGTCCGGTAACCGTCTGGATAGAGCCCAAGTCGTCGACGGCGCGTACTGTTCCACGCGCACCTTAAGGAGATGTCAGCAAACCGTAGGGGCCCAGCAGTGTCGAAGCCTACTGGGGCCAAGTGTCTGCTTCTGACAGGAAGACTCGGCCATGGTATGAAAGGCAACGAAGGAACAGGAGTGGGTTTTTAGTCAGTAAAAGTCTGACATACGGATATGATTGTATGATTTTCATAGAGGTACAGAAGACAATCTCATGCATGTACTTTACTTTTTATACCTACGCTCGGTGGACGCACACTAATGAGCGTTTGAGCCGGAACTGTTCGATAAGCGGGCCCAGGCGCTCCGAGATATCGTGTCCGTGAGAGGTGTTAATGTGTGCGTTGCTCGAGCGCGCTTTGTATGTAGATTGAATGCTGTACCTATATATTTTGTGGTAATAATCCGATAAGGGATCTCGCTCCATCTAGAGCGGGACCAGTTATTAATGATGGACTCAGCCAAATTAAAATCAAGCCAGCTAAGAAATAAAACTCCGAAATTTCTCACCGAAATGACTAATTCATTAATAAAAGCAAAAAACCGTAGAGACATAACATAACAATGAAAAAAGTTGGAACACTTGAAATTACAAACGCATTTTCCCTTACAATTGCCAAAGGAATTGCTAATAGGCGCTCGAAACTATTTAAATTACTCCTGTTAGAAAGCGTAGTGGTAGCCGTGGATACTGTTACTGTGTCGACCTTCTCCTCCTCCGTAGAAGCACTCTCCTTTGCAAGTGGCACAGGTGGTTTTAAGACCTCAAGATGGTCTTTCAAAAGTTCAGGCGGCTGCAATATCTTTATAGGGTCTACGAATGGTATAGGTTTCGTCACATCTGTAGAAAGTTTGAGCATCAACTGATCTATGACTTGTTTTTGCACCAAGTCACACTGCACGCACATATCCATATCCCGTTTGAAGTGATCTTCAATTGCAAATATTTCTTTATGTAACATTGCTGGAATTGGTCGGTCACAACTTATCGGTGCTACTGTGGTCTCCATTCTTTGAATTGCTACCGTCGGTATTTTACTTTCAGGCTGGTTGAAGATAGCTAGTGATTCTCTTATTTCTTTTGTTATCTTATCAGCCAAAGTATCTTCCAATCTTTTCACGGCAAAATCTAACACTACAGTCAACCGATCCCACATCTCGGCTAAATCTGTAGGATATTTATTTCTGACGCTGTCAGGACACGATCTTCTTAGATCCTCTACTTCTTTAAGTTTGGCTCTAATAGCGACGTCGTTTGGTAAGCTTATATTATTTTGAAGGTAAGTCATATTATTTAAGTCAACAGGCTTCCTTAATACAGATACTCTTTGTGTATCTGTAGGTAGACCACTAGTTATATTTTTCGAAGTTATTGGAAAGTCTTTTGTCATATTAGTATTATCAGGCAGCAATACATCATTCAAATCACTACTCAAGTTTGCACTAGAACCATCAGACGGAGTTTTCGTTGGATAAAATCCGAGATATTTAACCTTGTCTAAAAGAGTAGTTTTATCAGAAAGGTTGTCTGTGAACTCTTCGTTGCTTGGGATACTGGATTGTGCGTTTTCAGCGGGGAACGTTGTTTCCGAGTTGAATGTTAAAGTGCAATCAGAACGTCTACTTGATTTGTTAAAATCAGAACTTGTTTTAGCGATCACAAAAGTATCCTCGTCACTGCGCACTTCCATACCAGACTTTATTTCTTGATCTTCATTGCATTGAACTTTTTCTTTTAAATTCAAAGGAGTTAAAGTCAAATCATCATAATCAACTTTGTAGTTGGGTCCATCACTAGATGGCGGTTTCGACGTAAGTTCAGTGTTATTTTCTAAAAATGTTTCAGAGCTGGTTAAATTTTCTCTATGTATTAATGTCTCATTACTGCTAAAACCAGTCTGGCCTGCGTCTGTTTTTGAAGCATTAAATGCTACGGCCAAGGATACGTTGATAATATCTGATTTATAGGGAGACTGTTTGTTTGAATTCAGTTGAATAATGGAACTTGTAGTTTTCATGTTGTCAAAGTCCTCATTTCTTGATGATGAAGAGTTCATGCGCACTAATGTTTTCTGGCTTGTATAACTTATAAAAGATTTTTTCGTAATTGACGGCGAAGAATTTATAGAGTCGTTATCATTCTCAAAGATACTAACACCAAGTGACGAAATTCGATCGGAATCGGCAAGTAAGTTTTCTTTTGCTAAAACTTTTTTTAAGACTTGTGATCTAGAAACAACTTGTGATAATACATTACTATATATTTGATTCTGAATTTGTTCAGCGTTAGGTGTGCTTAATTTTGTTTTTTCATAATACTTTTCCAGTCTTTTACTGATACTATTTTTTGGTTTTTTGTATTTAAAATGTATGTTCTTAAAATTGATCACCTTTTTATATTTTCTAGGTTTCTTACTGGTACAATTGTTGCTGTCTTTATGTATTTTAATGTGTTTTGGTGCATTAAATATTATTTCAGGCTGTTTATTTACGGTCCAATTATTATCAATTGCAACGAAGCTGCTTATATGGGATTTTTTTTCTACCACATCTCCACATTGGTTGTCATCTAATATATCAATTTTGACTTCACTTAAAGTTGCTATATTAAGTACAGTAGAAAGTTGTTCAGTAGAAGATATTATGAAAGTTTTAGCTGAATTATTAGAGTCGGTTGGTGAGATACTGGGCGTACTATTTTCAGCGCTTCGATTGTTAGTAATAACTTGAAGTTTCTGCGGGTCATCAAGAGTTTCCTGAACAGCAAAGGCAACTACATACGTAGGCATTCGTTTTGGGTATGTTCTTGATGATTTTGATATTTTTCCTTTTTTCAACATTAATTCGTTGTTTGAATCCATTTTGATTTAAATTTACTCTTGGTTATCTGAAACAAACACGTAATGAGGTACTCATTGACAAAAAAAAAAACTCAAATGTTGTGCAATAACTTAATCCGTATTCAATACATTAACTCTAAACAACTAGAAGAGAAACGAATAGATAGCCAGTTATGTTATTTATTTATAACTCATAAAATATTAAATTATTTCACAACGACTATGTGCTAGAATCCTAAGTCGGAGAGTTTCAAAGCGAGAATTGAAGATTGGTTTCGCCGGGTTAAGGGTTTGCTTTCTAGACTTCGTCTTGTATCAACTACCAACTTCGGATCTATTGAGTCTTTAGAAACTTGAAGTGTATCTCTCAAAACATAAACATAAAACAGGCAGATTAATAATAAGACAGGGATCCACAATAACACACAGTACACCAAACCCTCCCCAAAACCCATTCCTCTGCGTTCTTTGTAACATTTCTGCAATCGCATCTCTACCGGGTCTCCATCAGCGCTGAGACATGATTTCGTTGAAGATGAGCAAACTAAAGCAGCTTCCTCATCTTCAACCTCACCTAAACCACGCATGCATACTTCCTCTTCTCTTTCATCAGGAAGACAGGCTGTTGAAGAATAATTATCTATAGGAGTACTCATTGGCTCTGGATCTGGTTTCAACATTGGCATAGAGACAAATTGTAACGATGCATAATTCGTATCAGATCCGCAAATACACGGTGGTAATTTCAGTCTCTCGTGGTCGCCTTCTACTTTCTTTTTTGTCCTTGCAAACAATTTCTTGAGCTGTCTACAGCTTTTGTCACTGCAAGTAGTCGGCGTCAGATTTCGATGAATACTACATACCCGACATTGAGGATTCTTTTGATAATGAAACAAAGCAGTCATTTTTTGTTTTTTAGCCTGTTCGGAAGTTACTTCAAAAAGTGACTTAGATTTCTGTAATGAGCGACATACTGTTTCATCAGTGAGTTTAGTCACTCTGCTGTTTCTAAAATCTGGACGGTCTCTGTTGTTGGACGGCTCGTTCAACTCGTTAGCTTTCGACGTCATGTCAGTGACTCGTAGAATAGACTCGCTTTCGATAATGCGATATGACGTACTCTTCTTTGCGAGTCTATTGTAGAAATCAAACGTTTCCCTTTTTTTAGGCTCCTTAGTTATCTTCAATCCGGATAAAAGCTTTTGTTTTTCAATTAATGCCTTTGAATATTGTATAGCCTTGGATGGATTTCTAAGGTTGATAACTGCTTCAACTTTTGAACTGGATGTATAGTTGCTCGGGTTTCGTGATATGGTAGTTTCGGCATTTGATTTATTGGATTCTCTCTTCAGTTGTTCGCTCACAAATCTTTCCGCTGCTGCAGCCAAATCTCTTATCACTGCTCGAAGCTCACTGATCTCTTGTACTATTTCTAATTCACTCGTTAAGGTGCTTCGCTCAATCAAGCTGTTGCGTTGAGACATTACTTCTTTTTCTTTTGAGTTCACATTAAAAATAAATTTAGCTTGACAGACCGAACTATCAAGGAGTGGAATTATTTCAGGACAAAATTCATTTGAATAGTTTTCGGTTTCAGTTTTATAATTGATTGGTTCTTTGTCCATGTGGACAGCTGCGTCTACTTTAGTTGGTTGTATATTGTAGAGCAAAGTAGGATTGAACTTTACACCATAAACACCCAATGTCTGGTTGCTAACATCTGTGCACACGTCTTTTGTTGTACATTCAGACTTTGGATAAACATTTATTTGTACATCTATTTTAATATTTTTATTTTTATATTCTTCAAAATATTGCATTATATTTTGGCAATGTTTTAAAAAATCTTCCCCAGTAGGTTTCTGACTATTAGCTTTCTTATAGAGAAGTGTAAATTGTTTATTGTGTAAGCTTTGAAATGCCACGGATTTCCTGAATTTGTTAATCTTACCCCTATTCGAGGTCTTCTTATGGTTATTCTTTATTTTAATACTTGAATTTTTCGGGAGATCCAAGTTGGACAATTCGGGAACTGTGCAATCTATAAAATTGTTCGTAGCAATAGGTTTACTATCGTTTTCTTCTGGTAAGCCTTTCTCTATTTTTTTTTGCTTGATACCAAAATCGTTTATTACTTCAGTAAATACTTCAGCGTTGTTTGTTGTTACTTTATTTTCAGTCATTGTGTAATTATTATTTTTGGTACTTTGTTGAATACTTTTTTCAGGAATATTTGGTTCGTTGTCGTAGAGGCTTTTCAAAAGGCTCGGCATGGCTTCTAACTGGACTTTACCAATATCAATATCACCTATTTGTAAGTTTCTGTGATTTGTTGTACTAGAAGTTTCTGTTGCACTTTTATAAAATGGCTTCGGATAAAAAACAATATGCCGCTTTTTCTTTTTGCTAGCTGTGTCATTATTTATGGATCTCTTTGTAAGAGATTTGGTTGAAATTGCAACTAAATCGAAACTTGACGTGTGTATTAATTTATTTGATCTGTCAATGGAAAGGATTATATTTTTGTGTTTGATTTTGTTCATCCTGTACCAAGAGCTGTTTTGCTCATTATTTTCTTCCAATCCCCTTCTGTGGAAACTTCTGGGTATGCTCAAAGTCGAGATGATTCTTAAATCTTTGTAATGGAAAGGTGCGGCGAGTTCCGAAGACCTTTTTTGACTAACGCCGCTTTCACCTGCCGAAGATCCAACCTTCACATAATGAGATTTGTGTTTGCAATATTGACAAGTGAGGGAAGCTGTCGCAACTTTTTTGTTTTTCACTTCTTGTTTGCCAGCCTCCTTATGTAAAATGTAAGTCGAACCCGAAGACGGTGGCAGGTTATTCCTCGTGTCTAACTTCTTAATCAAAGAATCTAGTACAGTATCTATTTTTTGTTTGGTATCCTTATTCTGTATTAAATGTTTTTGTATCCATTGGTTCAGTAGATCTTTCAGATTATCTATCATGAGTGAAGCTATATCAAGAGGTGGATTGCTTTTTTCTGTGTCGTTATCGCCGCAAGCGCTTGTGTCTGGATACTCTTCTATAGTTTCACATTCAGTATCCATTAGAGTAGAGTACCTAGACTTTCCCGAGGTAGTTCCTAGTAAGCTATTCTTCTTTTTCCTGTAATACCTTCGCAGAATACAAACGTCCGTTTCTACGCTCAAATCTCTTTTCACTTTCCCTCTATCCGTATAATACGTATGTTGATTGTTTTCCAAATTCTTCTTAATTTGCAATATACCGCTTTTTGTGTATAATTGAGATGCCCCTGAAATTGTTCTTGAATGTGAAAATGTTGCTGGGTTTGATTTTTTGAAAAGAACCTTCGTCTCTCCATCTTTATTAAGTTTGGTTCTCGAATTTTTGCCCATTTCAACAATCTTCTCTTCTCTTCTGTAAGCAAAATATTTGTATTCTATTCATCTTTATCATTTTCTTTACTTAGTTTTGTAAGTGTAGTTAGAATTTCTGTCTCAATAGTTAATATTCTTCTGTTTATAGTTGGACATTGGGATGGGGTTTACCAATTGCATATTAAATTAAATTGATGTTAAAGTATAACGTAATCTTGTCTGTGTTATACTGTATTTAACTAGAATCACTTAGAATACACGATACGCATTTAACTGGGAATCTACAGGTCACATTTAACGGATAGAAATAAACCAAAATCTTGTCAACATGAACTAGTACATAGATTGGACGATGGCAAGAAAAACATATAACTATGTCATATAATAATGAACAGATCTCGTAAAAGCCTTCTTTATAATCTAAATAAGTTTGTGAGCCTTTGCAAACTACAGGCAGGTCGCATCGAGTAGTTTGTTTAGCTATAGTTTTTGTAACAATAGTGGTTAGTTTATTTTTCTCTATATATATATGTTCGCTCTAAAGCAATTATGTGTATATGCCATCTTCAAGCTACTCGGAACATTGATACGAGACTTATCAACTAATAATGAAATTAAAAAGACTAACCAAATATTGCAAGAAGTCAAGTCATGGTCCAAAAAATACTGTAGTACACAAGATTTTCGTCGTTTCAAGTTTATTTGTAAATTACATAGGATCACACATAAGAAAATTTTGTTCTATTGACATCTCTAATGACATGAATATTCTTCTTTATTATGTTAATGTCTTTATTTAGCTGGTGTCAGGGATTAAGATTTTTTTGGAAGAAAGAGGTTTTATATTTTTCGCGAGATATTTTTTGGACATTGTGTTGATATTTTTTGTGACCTCAATGGGGGTGGTTCTTACGTTAATATAACGTGACGTGGGTACGGGGAAGCCACAACAGCATCCTGAAAACCGTAGCTGAGAATGTGCATGCTCCTGTGTTGAGACATTTCGTTCGTCTGATGATTAATTAGGGAGGGTCTCCCTCTGTTGGTTACTGGGACGGGGCGGGGTGTCTCAGCGCAGGGCCATTTATGAGTCTCAGAGGCTATTTTTTTACTGTTTCCTGACCCTGAGGAGATATAATTTAGAAATAGTTTTAGTCCTTGTGTGTGTTTATTATTATTACTAATAGATTTTTAAGTCTTATGTATATATACTAACCGTTGGATCATGATGTCCGAAAAATAAAAACTTTGAATTTGTTAAACTTGTGTTATTCTAAGGCTTTTTTAGAAGTGTACCTCTTGACTTCGACTACCAGCCACCTAGGCGTGGGCTTGCGTAGGATGAGCACTGGGTAGCTTGTTGTCCTGCCGTTATTTAACCGTTCGTTGATGGTGAGGCGCACTAGTGTATAAAGAGAATATTCACTCTAGCCTTGAAGACACCCAAATTATAATCAGAAGGGAAGACCGCAACAGGAAAATTGAACCAGTTCTTAGATGTATGTTTAAACGACGAGGCGACGCTTACTCTAACGCTTAGTCCGGACCGTAAAAGTTTCAACAACATAAGAGTGGATACTCATCATCATCATCATTTCAATTGATATATGTCCACTGTTGGACAAAGGCCTCCCCAAGTGTCGCCACAATGAACGATCCTGTGCGTCTCGCGTCCATCGGATTCCCGCAACCTTCATTAGGTCATAGGTCCACCTTGTAGGATACTCATTATTATCATTTCAACTGATATATGTCCACTGTTGGACATAGGCCTCTCCCAAGTGTCGCCACAATGAATGATCCTGTGCGTCTCGCATCCATCGGATTCCCGCAACCTTCACCAGGTCATCGGTCCACCTTGTAGGATACTCATTATTATCATTTCAAATGATATATGTCCACTGTTGGACATAGGCCTCTCCCAAGTGTCACCACAATTAACGATCCTGTGCGTCTCGCATCAGGTCATCAGTCCACCTTTAGGAAGCCTTCCAATGCTGCGTCTTCCGGTACGATACCCACCTCGCTTTTATTAGTCTAAATATTTTATTCAAAACTTTCTTTGATAAAGTTACCTCTTCCGAAAGGAAAATAAATCATGAAAATTACATTTCCATCAATTACCCGAAGGTATTCGGAAAGGTATTAGATATTAGTTAGGAACTTTATCTTAATTCGATTAAACTTGTAACTAGAGTGCGTCCCTTTGATCGGCCGACAATTTTAACTGACGGGTTTGGTCAAGATCAGAACTGGATATCTGACATTCTTGTCACTACTTAAGTACTAATTGTACTTGGTCAAGTATTTTTGGGTTAAAGATTCCTTGCGTAGGAATCTAGGTTGGTTCGAGTGGTATTTTGGTTAATGGGCTTTTATTAAAGGGTTCGCGTGGATAAAGCATTTGTTATTTGGAAACACTTCAATCTTAGCGAATTGTTTTGATACTGTAAATTAGTTTTAGATAATTTTGACACATTTATTGGTGAATGGAAGTTTTGGTTAAACACTATGTTTTTGGGTATTGTCAAAATTTTTGAGGGCAAAAATCTAAAAGTAAAAAAAAAACAATATAGTTGTGAAATATCATTATCGGTTCACACCCGGGCGTTTCTTCCACCTGAAGTTAGGAAGATAATAAAGTCGACTGGTAAAAAATACCAAAGGCATTAAGTCCACCTTTGTTGTTGTTCAATTGTGTTCGTTGTGTTCACATGTGTGTTTCATTATTGCATTAAGTTTTAATAAATAAATTAAAATTTTGAAATAAATATCCTCTCTAAACAGGTACCGTTCCTTTTTAGAGTCCGTTAAAATACTTTTCAAAAAAATGCTACTTACCACATTCCACGTCACAACAGACCAATAGTAACACTGTCTTGATTAAAAGGATCTAGAAGGTCCGCCATTGGTCTGCAAACAATGTCTGGAGAAACTTTGATTGGAGGAGACATAATCACATTTAAATGTTTTAAACTTCAACAATGCCTGTTTAATTCTGATTTTGGGCAAGTCTTCTATTGTAGCTGGAGATTGAAAGAAAATATTGGCGGGGTAAGATTGGATTTGAGTTGTGATAATAATGAAAATCTCGAAGCTTAGTAAAAACCGCTTTACGAGTCGATCCTCAAAGTTAAGCAACGCTTGCCGAGGTCAGCCCGTGGATGGGTGACTAACTGACCATTCATTACTTACCGAGACATTTTTTTTTACCGAGAATCACGTAACCTACCAACCGCAACCCTCCGTTGAAGGAAAGACCTCACGGCATCTTCACCTTCCGCATGACGCAGGTTCTCATCGAACATGTCAGTTTGGGAAGTTGCTGCACCGGATTCGTGCGGAAGAAATGCCCGGGTGTCACCGTTCTATGGATTACCCGGAGGACATGGTGGAACATACGGTAGAGGAGTGCCCCGCCTGGGTAGGGCGTGGTACTGGCGTGTTCTCGAGGGGATTTCGGCGGCAACGATCTCACTCGCCGGACACTGGTACAGACCATGGTCCGGAGCGAGAAGGAATGGCAGGCGGTCGCCTCATTTTGCGAAGCAATAATGCTAGCGAAGGAAGCAGCTACACACGTGAGGAAACGGACTACCTCCCGCTCTTGCCGCCGGGTTCCCGACCCCAGCCACTGTATGCGTGGGCTTGCGGTCGACGAGCAATGGGTAGCTTACTGTCCGGCCGTCTGGTATAGGTGGGGTGTAGTGTCCCACGCGCGCCTTATAGAGATGCCAGCGAAACCATAGGGTTAGTCCCCTCGGTTTTTCACAGGCCAAAGCTTACTGGGACTATGGGTTGGCTTCCAAAAGGGAAACCTTAGGTCTTGTTACGTAAGGCAAAGAAGGAATATAGGAATCGGTTTTAGTCAGTAAAAGTCTGACGTGAGTCACGCCGCGCCGAGAGCAGGAGAAGTCATAGGATGATTTCCCACCAAAAAAACCCGGTTGTTCTTTAAAGTTAAGCAACGCTGGTCTGTCCGAAGATGCGTGATCATTCCTTACATATTGAGAGTCTTCAGTGCCTCAGAAAACACATTCTAACTATTTCTAATGGTGCAACATCTTCAACAATACGCTATAATGTTCACAATTTTTTTTTATAGGGTTCCGTATCCCAACGGTGCCAACGGGTAGGGGTCCCGTTGGCACCGTTGATTACTAAGCCTCCACTGTCCGTCCGTACGTCTGTCATTAGGTTTTATCTCAAAAACCGTATGATGTAGAAAGTTGAATTTTACCCAGAATGTGTATTTCTGTTGCCGCTACAACAGATCAAATCAAATCAAATCAAAATCATTTATTTGCTAGAATATGGTACATATATAAGGTGTTACAGTAAATTTGTTTCAGCATATCCTGCCATTACATGGCGTGCAAATATATTCAGTCAGTGTCGTCAATTAATCTAACTTGCACATTACAGGTTCTATTGACTTGTCTTCTAAATATTCTTTTACAGTATAATATTTTTTAATTAATAACAGATTAATCAGTATTTTTTTAAACATTGTCAATGGTAGGTCTTGTAAATGATTTGGTAAATGATTAAAAATAATAATCGACATGCAATAAACATTTTTTTAAAATAATTTTAGCCTAATTGGTGGCAGTCGAAGTCTGTCTTGGCTATTTGGCCTGTCAATGTTCGTTTCGAATAAATTTGAGTTTTTCTTAACGAAAACACATATTTCAAAAATATATAAACAAGCAAAAATTAAAATGAAAAATTCAACAGTTCTCTTAAAATAAACGTTATTTTGCCAGCATTTTTTTTTTTTTGCTTGATTTTAATATTGTAGTACTTACGGCCCTACGGCCTATTGTAGTAGCCCATTGTGTGCGAGTCCGAATCGAACTTTTCAGTTTTTATTTTTGTGTAAGTGTTTAGTTTTTATTATTTTATTGAGCTATAGTGTATATTTTGTGCTGTAGCAATATTTATATATAGCAGCAAAGAAATGATAAATGTTGTCGTAGATTGTTGGCTTGCTATACACTTTGGTGCATACTGTGTATAGCAAGCAAATGATAAATAAATAAATAGCAAATTTTTGGGAACAAGTGCAGACAGCTTATCAATGCGTCCGTGGCGTAGGAGTGTGTTATGGAACCAAAGGCTGCGGTGACTTTGCACGTGTATCAAACGACTTTTTTCAATACACTTAATACGAAGATATGAATAAACGGGGGTTGACCGGTGACTCGAGAGGGTCGCCGCGCGCCAAGCCTGATGAAAATGAAATAACATAGTGGCAGAAGAGCACACGTACTTTTCTGCACTAGTACGAAAAATAGCAAAACATAAAAGGGGGGGGGGGGATCAGAGCAGGTTTTAAAGTAAGTAAGCGTATTGTAAAATCTATCGTACGTAAACATATACGAAATCTGAAGTGACAATAGCAAATATATCAACCATATTTTCTTCACAGA
Organism: Mythimna lalbum; assembly: GCA_949319445.1. Lineage (NCBI taxonomy): Eukaryota > Metazoa > Arthropoda > Insecta > Lepidoptera > Noctuidae > Mythimna > Mythimna lalbum. The sequence goes on from OX439370.1 coordinate 4,988,646, forward strand.
AAAAGGTATAACCAACCAAATTCTTAAGCCACATAACACAAGGCTGAGATACATCTTTTTACGCTATTGGCTATTGGTCATCCTTTCCATATCTGCCCCCCTACTATGACATCTTTAAATCATCATTATTCAGCTATGAGAGAGAGATGGAGCTATACAGGGCGTATTGCACTATCCCTTTCTAACACCGGATCCGGAATGTTTTCAAGATGTCAGAGTAGGGGTTGAAGGTCCTTGTAGGAGACTCGATAAATCATAGTACGAATGTCAAATAAAGCCATATCTCACCACCAACTTGCGAGGCTTGCCGATAGGGACGGAAGTAAGAGGGTAGAATAATGCAATGCGGCAATTTAATCAATCAAATATTTGTCGGGTCAAAACTCCAAAGTCGTGTTGCTAACCTGTCGGTTTTCTATCGTTTAAATTTCGGGTAGTGTGCATTGGAGTTGCATTATTTATTCAGCCAAGTTTGTTCCTGATGATGAAACCACAAAATATATAGGTACAGAAGTAAATCTACATACAAAGCGCGCTCGAGCAATGCATACATAGACACCGCTCACGGACACGATATCTCGGAGCGCCACGGCCCGCTCGTCGAACAGTTCCGGCTCAAACGCTCATTAGTGTAAAAGCGAAGTAGATTTATGAGATTGTCTTCAGTACATATCTATTTTATGATGGAACGGACCACTAGAGCGCTGGACCACTGCGCCACCTTCAGTTTACATCGCCATCTACTATTATACCTATATGATGGACATTGGACATTCCATCCATACGTACAAAGCGTTTTGGGAACACATTCATTATACATACAGCTAATGGAATTCCTAGCCGGAGTTTATTTCCTGATCACTTTCTGATAGCTACAATCTAGGAGGTCTCAAAGTCAAGAGTTACTTCTAGGCTAGCGTGATCCATCGTCGTCCACATCATCGCTTACATTAGGTGAGATGGTGGTCAAACGCGTAGCAGCCTAAATAATAAAAAAAACGTTTCACTTTAACAAAAAAAAAAGTTGTTTTTAAGGTTCTCTGTGAAATCTACAAGAATCTTTAAAACCTGCCCCCTAGCCAAGTTACAACCGTTTCGCTTGCGGCGAACACTTCGAGTTGACCTTGCCACCAATTCTTTTGTTCTGACCACGTGACTGAGCGTTGCGGTGACGTCATTCCCGTACATTTGAAGCCTTCTACTAGCGTTAACTATTGCAGATTAGCAACTTGGCTAGGGGTACTGCTCCTTATTTCGTACATCTATGGCCGATGTAATAGTTGCCAAAAAAACGGGAATATGGACGCTACGAAAATTCAATTTTATACTTTGCTTTTATAGTGATAAAACAAACATACAAGAGTAATATTTTAAGGAAGTACAGCATGCAAAATCATATTATACTTCTTATTAAGCAAAAAATAATATATTTTCTGTTTTATCTCTTCCTTTTTAACCCGCACTGGATAACAGCCCATTCCCTCTTATAGAGAGGAAGCCTGAGCCGCAGTAGTGAGAAGATTAAAAAGGCTGATGATGATGATCATTATCATTTCAACCGAAAGACCTCCATTCTTAAAGATAGGGAGGTCTATGTCGCCATAATGACCGGTTCTGTGCGTCTCACATCCATCACTGCCTGCCTATGTCTGTAGCCTTGGTTCTCCTGTAATATCTTCATTTCTGATATGATCACGCAAGGAAACTCCGAGCATAGCCCTTTATATTGCCCTTTGAGTGACTTTAAGCCTTCTGATGAGGCCTATTGTAAGCGACCACGTTTTGAAGCCATATGTCATCATTGTGACGTCTTGAGACACTGTGTTATATTGGACGAGAAGATTCCAACGCAGCTTCTCGAACGCTGTCCAGCTGGGTCGGATTCAACGATAGACCTCTTTCTCGAAGTTAGACCTTTTTTTTTTCTGTCGACGGGGAAAATCATCATTGACGAAACCCGCTCTTGGGTGGAGCGGGAGACAGTGTCAGAGTCTTACTGACTAAAAACCCCTTGCCGTTCCTTCTAGCCTTCATACCGGGGCTCTAGTTTCCTTTCGGATAACCCCGACCCCGGTAGGCTTCGACCCCGATGGGCCCCTCCTGTTGCTGACAACTCCTTGAGGCGCGCGGGAACAGTGCGCGCCGTCGACGCCTTGGCTCGGTCCGGACAGTTACCGGACGATCGAAGTTAGACCTACCCAACTGGACCGTCTGTCCCAGACAAACGTAGTCGTCCACAACTTCGAGCGTAGTCTCCGATCTTCATTATTAAAAAACAAAATAGGTGTACCTAGGTAGGTACACCTATTTCTTTTTTAAAAGTTATTTAGTCTCTCTTTTCGAAACTATTACTCAGTACAAAAAAAAATCAGATATATTTTTGTTAAACGATGTTACCAGTTAAAATAAAAGACATAAAATACTGTTTTTGTTCGTTCAGCAGCAGGTGGTTCAGTAATAAATTAAAAACATAATTTTTATTGTGGCAACCCAAAAGTCCAGAGAGAAATATATGGGAAAACTTTACTCGGGGTTCCTTCATTATTTCATTTTATATTGGTTACCGTTGTTTTAACTTTGCTTTAGATTTTGTGTACCTAAGTAAGGTAAGCTGAGAAAAGCTGTAGGAATCTAGGAACTGTTACAAATAATATTAATAACTAGCATTTGCCCGCTGCTTTACTCGCAAGCATAAAATATAGCCTAGATGTCACTCAGGAAAGCGGCGAGCATCCTTGCCGGTCTACCACCATGGGATTTGGAGGCAATAGTCTATGTAATAGGATTCTGATCCCGATTTTGGCTAATGCAGGCGCGGGCTTGAGCACGGTGAGCAATAGGTAGCTCGCCATCCGACCGTCCGGCAACCGTCCAGACCAAATCCCAGATGTTGACGGCGCGTATTGTTCCACGCACGCCTCAAGGAGTTGTCAGCAAACCGTAGGGACCCGTAGGAGCAGGCTCGAAACCAACTGGCCCTGGAATGAAGACAAAAAGGAACAACAGTGGGTTTTTAGTCAGTAAAAGTCTGACACTTCACCCGCTCCACCCAAGAGCGAGGCATGATCATTGATTGATTGATTGATTGATGATTTTTCCACCTAAAAAAAAATAGAAGGTCTCTAATTTAGTACCTTAGCATCAAAACACAATAAAATCTAGGCCAGAATGGGCAATGAATATCCGTTAATCTTACAAACAGACTGATCAATAACGTTTTATTGATTGTCAGTGTGTTTGAGTGTACGTGTGGAGAAGAATAATGGTCTCACGCATTTTGACTGGATAAATCACTAGTTTGTGTACACTGCGTACGAATGTGTACACTGGGGTTTATGAAAAACTCTAACAGTGATATTTATATTGTATGTATTATGTATGTTATTGTACATAAATAGTAAAATAAATAAATAAATAACATGAAAATGGGTAGACCTTTAGTGTGGGACGCTACCTGTGTCGACAGTCTTGCGCCATCCCATCTTCTTAGCTCGTCGTGCTGTGCTGGTGTTAAATAAAAATATAACAACCTCATCGGCAGTTACTTTATATTGTTGACATCACACTGTTTCAGTGTGGTGTCAAAATGGACCTAATGGGGGCGTCACTGGTGGCCGGACTGGTGGCCGAGGGAGAGAAACACCATACAGATCTGTAAAAATTGGTGGGAGATGGCGGCGCGACCAGCGTGGCGGCGCGACCAGTAACATTCTGTGCGTGTCCAAGCTGGTCGCGTTATCAAATTGGTTGTCGTTGCAAAAACTTGTTATATCTACGCTCGGTGGACGCACACTAATGAGCGTTTGAGCCGGAATTGTTCGACAAGTGGGCCGAGACGCTCCTGAGATATCGTGTCCGAGAGCGGTGTCTACGTGTGCTTTGCTCGAGCGCGCTTTGTATGTAGATTGACTTCTGTACCTATATATTTTTTGGTGTAACTCTCTATAAAGTGGTATACATTTTGTGGATAACTGCGAGTGGTTGCGCCGCCATGGTATCCCGGTAAAATTTAACCCCTAGTCTATTATAGAAACTGCACAATCACTCGCTTTGTAAACGGCCGTCAGGAAACTTCACACAATATAAACATACACGATTTTCATTAATAAGGTAACCAACGATTAATCATACGAGTTGTTGGGCAACAAACAAACTGTCAAAACAGTCTTCGTACATATACGCACGTTTAGGAGTTAATTATGACGAAGCTGAATTTTCAGACCTTTTAAACCCCGTTTGTAATACAGTGTAAAACAGCTCGTGTGATTTTTAGGGTGGATAAGCTTACAACACTTTTTTTGCAAGCGATTTTCATGCTGTTAGGGTAAGTCATTCTATTAGTACGCATCTGATACGAGTGCGCAATGTTCATAGTAAAAAACAAAAGAAATCTGAAACGTTTATTTTATATAGACCAATTAAAAGTACTTGAATTGTTAAAATGTCGATCAGTCAAAGAAAAAGGGGGGCTGAAAAAACCTTTTTAGGTTTCAGAGACGAGACCCAAAAAGAAATGTACTCCATGAGATGAACTACACTTAGACTCATACATCACATTGAAGACTGTACGAAGCAACAAGAAATAATGTAACCAAACATTAAATGTAACACATAATATGATTTAAAAGAGTGTCCATGGAGTTTCTTGCACGTTCTTCTCCATAGAGATCTACGCTTTGGAACGTGTAATTTAGCTTCACTTTTCTTGGACTGACCGACATTTGACTATTCAAAAGTGCTACATTTGGTCTATTTGAAATAAATGATTTTGAATTTGAATTTGAGGTATGAAAGTGAAAATACATTTTATTTGTGAACACCACAAATTGTGTAGACACGAAATACGAAACATACCTGGGAATAGCCTGTAGCGACATCTATGACGCCACATAAGAACTACGAAGAAAACACGAAATCCTGCATCGCGCAATCAGAGTTCTCCACGCAATTTGAACATATACGACAGCCCGACATAAACTATCGGGCAGTCGCCCACCAGACTAATAACACCCTGTCTGGTCGGAGGATCCTCCCTTTTCAACGGAGGTTTGTGGGACTTTACTCTCTGTCCCGCCTACCTCCAAACTGGTGACCCTCGACAAAGAACGTCAGCGCAGCCTTCGTGCAGCTACTACTTCGTGACGTCATCATCACTTCCTCAAGCTTTCGAGCAACGAGCCAAACAGCCAGCATCCTCGGCTAAGGGTATCCTGACCACCAGTATGTCTACCTGATCATACCTGGTCACCACCTCAGCCGTATCAGCGATCTTGGCACACCGCACCTTCGGCCAGTCATATGAAGAGCCATGAAGAACCTCACCTGGTCGACGCCAGCAATCAAGCCCTACGTCGCACAAGCACCGCTCCGACTCACTGGAGCCAGCAGCACTACTCCGACTCACTGGAGACTGCAGCATCGTCCCGACTCACTGGGACAGCACCACCCCGACTCACTGGGGCAAAACCAAAACCCCTACGCAAGTCACTTTATCTATTTTTATTAATTTTCTAAAGATGAGAATTATTTAGTACAAAATAAAAGTTTGTCTGATTAATTATCTAGAGTAATCTAATTTTATTTTAGATCTATTTGAACCTTATTTGCGTACTTTTAGACCAGCTTTTCATAAAAGAAAACAACAAAGTGGTCCCACCAGGGTTCCGTTTTTTCCTGCATATTGTGATCACTATTAGAAAAAAACCGTTTGGACTAACCCATCGCTGTCCGGATTCGGTTGCTACAAATTTGGTACATAGAAAAAAAAACAGAAAATTCGGACACGCAGGATATTTGAAAATATTTCGCCGGACGTAGCTCTGAAAAACGTAATATGGACGACGGAAACTGGACACACGAATCAGTTAGTGCCTTGCACGAATGAATGTATAGCCGTTGCGATATAGAAAAACATTTCTTTTCATTCCAAAAGTTTGATATTAACCTCTCACTCCACCCAGAGCGAAAGAGGAAACGGTGGAGCACACGGTAGAGGTGTGCCTCACTTGGGAAGAGCATTGTCGTGACCTTGTGGGGCCGATCGGCGGCGGCGATCTCTCGTGCCGGGCCTTTGTACAGGCCATGGTCCGGAGCGAGGAGTGGCAGGCGGTCGTCTCCTTCTGCGAAGCAGTAATGCTAGCAAAGAAGGAGCCCGACTGCATCAGGCTATGAAGCTTATGCCCCAGCCGCTGCCGGGATTCCACTCGCCATTTCCAACCACCGTGAGCGCGGGCATAAGGACGGCGAGCAATGGGTACCTCACCGTCCGGTAACCGTCTGGACTAAGCCCAAGTCGTCGACGGCGTGTACTGTTCCCGCGCGCCTCAAGGAATTGTCAGCAACCGTATAGGCCCAGCAAGGTCGAAGCCTACTGGGGACAAGGGTCTGTATCCGAAAGGGAGGCCCCGCTCTGGTATGAAAGGCAACGAGGGAACGGGGTGGATTTTTTAGGCAGTAAAAGTCTGACACTATCTCTCGCTCCGCCGAAGGGCGGGGGATTTATACTCACCGTAAAAAAAACCCAGATCGGAAGAAATTATTTGATTTTCAGTATAAATGCATTATTATTCCTTTACCTTATTTATTTATACCTTATTTATTCTCATTTCTTCCACAATCTTTCCAAACATTACGCTAACATGCACTGACGTAAAATAAGTATCATTAATTGGCGAGATTACTTTCAGATGAATCTCCAAGGATGCGGGAGTGGTACTTGGTTATCTGGACAGTGACGAGGAACGTTTCGGTCGCTTCCGAATTGTTGGGTCAGAAAGATAAGTTCCCTTAAGCTTTGATTGTTTGTTTTGTTGTAATTAAATAGCTAAGAACATTGAATAGAAAATAAGGAAATAATTGCTATGTCTTTCAATAGATTCTGTTTTGCCAGTGACTATAGCTATCACCTGCAGTTTCGCCCCTGTGAATAGGCTAGTCGCCGTAAAAAATGTAATTAGCCCGTCTTTTAGATTATAAAAAAATATTGGACACGTATTCTTTATTTTTTAGATTAAACAAAAAATAACAAAGATATGGCCCATTAAAATTACGTGTGACGTCACCCCGTGCGAGAAAATGCAGCACGGCGTGATGTCACACGTAACTTTAATGGGCCATATCTTTGAACTTTGAAAATGTAGTTATTTGACCCCGGAAACTACCTTATTAATAAACCTTATTTAAGGGGCGATTCCATATAAAATTATCCATTGATTTTATAGTTTTAATTCGTCTTTTAAAGCGAACGAAATAAAATAAAATAAATCAAATAAATCAAGCTGTTTTTGAGTTTTGGCGAAATTGACGAACAGTAATGGATTTTTATTGATAAAAGAATAAAATAAGTAAAAAATAAAAGTTGTCGTCGTTGAGTCTACAATGTAGCTGCGTATATAGGTACGTGATTCTGTGTGTGTGTCACATGCATGTGTTTCTAAAATATAATGTGAAAACGTTGAGGGTTTAGAAAAAAGCTGTTCTAGTTTTTCGCGAATATTCGAATGATTTGGGAATATTATCCAATTATTGTTACTTTTGATTTAATTAGAGTTATTTATTAATTGACTTTTACTTTATTAGAGGCAGTAGTGGCCCAGCGGTAATGATCCCGACTCACGAATATTATGTAGTGGGTTCCAACCCAGGAAGGCACTTTACTTTGTGTAATTTATTTCATCATCACTAATCTCAGTAACCCCGCGGGCCTCAAAAAACGCCGCTACAAAAAAACGCTTGAAGCGGCCACAAAAGAAGCTAGAAGCGGCCGCAAAAAACAGCTGAAGCGCGCGACACCTCTTGTGTCCGGTGAAGCTTGAAGCCGCTTCAAGCGTTTTTTTGTGGCGGCACCACCACACAAAAGCCACAAAAAAAGGCCGCCTCAAAATGAAGCTTGAAGCGGCGTTTTTTTTGAAAGCCCGTGTGCTGGGATAAAAAACAGTGAAAGAAAACATCGTGAGTAAATAGGCATGTACTCGAACAAAAATAAAAAAATCAAAGACATGCGACATCCACCACCCGCACTACGCTTATGTAGTTGATAACGGTATCATTCCCTCTCCTAGAGTGGAAGTTTGAGTCCCATGAGTTCAAACTTTACAACACAAACAACAGCAACATAATTTGTATTTTCACATTTTGAGATTAAAATTAGCCAAATCCGCCCGGTCCGTTTACCAAAGAACATTTTTCCGTTATAATTGTATTAAAATTTTGCCTGTTCTAATAAAAGTGTTATTTTTTGCTGTATTATATTAATAACATTTACATTAATATTTGTTAGTGGGTACCTACTATTGTGAGCTTACAAACAAGTGTGTGTAATAACAGCCACCGCAGGCGTGGGCTTGCGGTCGGCGAACAATGGGTTTTTTTTTTTTTTTTTCCCGATGGGGAAAATCATCTTATGACAAAACCCGCTCTTGGGCGGAGCGGGAGATAGTGTCAGACTCTTACTGACTAAAAACCCCATCCCGTTCCTTCTAGCCTTCATACCGGGGCACGAGCTCCCTTTCGGACAACCCTGTCCCCAGTAGGCTTCAGCCCAGCTGGGCCCCTCCTGCTGCTGACAACTTCTTGAGGCGCGCGGGAACAGTGCGCGCCGTCGACGTCTTGGACTCGGTCCATTACCGGACGATCGGACAGCGAGCTCGGCTCGCCGTCCGCGAGCCCCCGTCTACGGTGGCCGGAAATCGGGATCGGAATCCCGACGGCGGCGGCGAGGGCGCCTTTGCGCCTCCTTTGCTAGCATCACTGCTTCGCAGAAGGAGGCGACCGCCTGCGGCGAACAATGGGTAGATCGCCGTCCGACCGCCCGGTAACCGTGTGCGAGGGCGTGTCAAATTTTTACTTACTAAAACCCACTCCTGTTCTTTCGTTCTAGAGCCCCAAGGTCCACTTTCGCACAACCCATGACCCCAGGAGGCTTCGTTTAAATTGGCGTCAAGTCCTCAGCAGTGTACAGTTCCCGCGACTCGCAGCCATTAATATCAGCATAGCATCACCACATGTTAGTGTTAACGGCACTACGTTTGTCAAGTGTTAAGGCGCTTGTACCCAGGACTGATGACTTCAGATACGTTATTTTACTCTATATATTACTCCTTAACCGTTGTACATTATCTTTGAATTACATATAATAAATCTGTAGAAGTTTTTAGTTGTGCACGCATCACGTAAATTGTGCGAAATCGATGTAAATAGCTTTTTCATTACTCATACTCTGAAAGTGAGTCTGAACTTGCCTGTGGAGCGGGCTGAAAAGTACAACACTTTTCATCCCTAGGGAGTTTACTTACGTACTTTCACCTAACAACTGTCAAATTATTTAAAAAAAAACTAGGTCTATCTTCTTGTATTCGTAATGAAAAGCACAATGCTTACCTCGGGGTTAAAGTTACTTATTTAGTCCCTCGAATTAGCGACCTCGCTACGCTCGTAGCTTTCACCCCTAGTGTAACAATGTACTATTATACATTTAAATTATGTGTAATTTGACAAATTAATGTTGGGCTGTGAAAAAGAAGGATGGACTTATTTTCTTATTTTCTTCTACCGCCAAGTAGTAGCATACAAGTTGCATTTCGTTTCTCACCAGTCACGATCTACGCTGCCCGCTAGAGTTACGTGCGCTCGCGCCGTTTAAGGGTCAGCGCACACCAGGAGCAGAGCAGAGCAGATTATTTTCTGAGATTATTGAAAAAAATATCTTATGATTATTATCATACTTCGCAAAATTGAATACACGGCCAAATTTGATGCTCGACCATGCTCGAGCAAGCCGACTGCGTGTTCGAGTATGTATTCTACATGCGCGAGCGCGCTCAAGAAAACCGTTCGGACGTATGACTATCAAGCTACGTTTGGCATCAAACTGATCAAGCACACCCACCGGGCAACCCAGACCATATTTACCAGAGATGGCTCTCGCATGGTCGAGTATGCCACCTGCATCATCATCATCATCATCATATCAGCCGAAAGACGTCCACTGCTGGACATAGGCCTCCCCCAAGCGTCACCACAACGACCGGTCCTGTGCGTCACGCATCCATCGGATTCCCGCGACCCTGACCAGGTCGTCGCCGTTGGTCCACCTTGTTGGAGGCCTTCCAACGCTGCGTCTTCCGGTACGTGGTCGCCACTCCAGAACCTTTCGTCCCCATCCACCATGGACGGCTCCATCGCCACCTGCATGCTCGAGCAGTAAAAATTTTGGTCGACCATGCGCGAGCATTTTGCAGTTCGGTCTGCGCTGACCCTAACAATTGTGAACGATCTACCCGCGCTAGGTTGTCGCTGTAACTCGAAGTACTTTTTCTAGGTAAACTCGTTGCTGTTTTACCTGCTTGTGCCTAGCTTTTGCGCCTTCTATAAAACCTGCGTTGTAGTGTTGTGTGCGAGGAAATTATACCTCGAGAAACAACAAGGACTTTTATTTACTCGCCACCTACCCAGTGAGTTGTCAGCAACAGGAGGGGCCCAGCTGGGTCGAAGCCTACCGGGGTCGGGGTTATCCAAAAGGAAACTAGAGCCCCGGTATAAAGGCTAGGAGGAACGGCGCGGGGTTTTTAGTCAGTAAGAGTCTGACACTATCTCCCGCTCCACCCAAGAGCGGGTTTTGTCATAAGATGATTTTCCCCGTCGACAAAAAAAAAAACCTAGCCAGTGAGTACCTACACCACATACACGCAACTCAAACAACTAATTTCTATAAAGAATCGTAATAGTAAATTTTTGAGGAAACCTCGCAAACCTGTAAAGTCTGTTTGAACTATATGAGTTTGGCTCGTCACGATACTTGGCACCTTAATGAATATGTTTGTCAAGTGTCGAGGTGATTACTACTGCCTATTCACTTCTGTTTTCAGTTATTTATTGAGGTTTAACTCGTGGTGGGGTTTCAAACCATTTTATGGAATAGTATGTGAGATTGTTCGAAAAGTTCTCGTGAGTCTAGAACGCAAAAGGTAACTGAAGGACACAGGTGGATTTTAGTCAGAAAAGTCGCTTTTTCGCATCACACTAGACCGGCAGAAGTTCTTTGAAGATGTCCCACTCACCTCAAAAATTACGACTCCAAGTGTCTCCGGACACGGGCCACAAAAAAGCGCTGCCACAAAAAAACGCTAGAAGCGGCCACAAATAAAGACTAGAAGCCGCCACAGAAATCAGCTGAAGCGAAGTGATGAGTGTGAAGTTATAGGTGGGTAAACTCGTAACCTCGTAGCATTGCATGCTACGCCACGTCTACGACGCTACGAGGCTACAAGCTACGCGTAGCAAATAGCAAAGAAACATTTTTCAATACAATTACTCGAAATCCCACTCTAATCTCTATCGCTTTTAGGCAAACAATTTACTGTTTTTCGCACTAGGGCGGAAAAGTTGATTATATTTAATAAATCAATTTATAATAATTAAATTTTATTAAATAGCAAAGACACATTGTTCAATACAATTACTCAAAATCCTACTCTAATCTCTATCGCTTTTAGGCAAACAATTTACTGTTTTTCGTACTAGTACGGAAAAGTTTATTACTATTATCGTATCCGTCTGAGCGCTATGCTACCCCGACGAGTCGCGCATCAACCCCCTTTCATTTACAACTTCGTAAGTGTATTGAAAAACGTCGTATGATACACGTGAAAAATCACTAAAGCACTCGTCTCCATGACAACCTCGCTTACAGCTCGTGCAAACCTCTGTTGCAATGACATTGTCACAACACAATGACACAAAATTTCTCCACATGGATCAAAATGTACTATTTTTCTTTGATACAACTTACCGATATTTAGACCTAAGACCACAAACAAAATAAAAAACCGTTCAAAAAAAGATTACTACCAGTTTACTACCAGCTTCATTTCTCATTAAGAAAAAGGGGGGTAAGTGCAAAAAGCAATAAAAGCAAGCCTACTAGGTAATATACGGGCAACGTCATCTGTCGATCCGTTGGAAGCTGCTCGTAAAATGTATACGAAGTAAATATAAGGCTGCCGACCGGCAAAATGGGGGTAACCGGATTTTCGCGGAAAATGAATCCATTATTGGCTAGACGTTGATTGTTTTACGCCTGAATGGTTCTTATGCTGGCTTTTATTAAAAATGTGCTGATATTTTAGAGCTATTTTATATTTTCTAGTGTATTTTACTTGGTTAGATGAGGAATTTTATATTTTTTAGTGTATTTTATTGAGAACGCGCCTGCGGGTTTGTTCGAAAGAATAACTGCGGCTCTGAAATGCAAAAGGAAACTGAAAAAGCACGAGTGGATTTTAGTCAGTAAAAGTTTAACACTCCCTCTCCCTCTACCCCAGAGCGTGGGAGAGGAGGAGTTATTTGGTGATACTTCACTTTGGAGATGAGGGTGGGTTTTTTTTTAGGTGGGAAATCATCCAATGATATTCTCCCGACCTTGGGCGGAGCGGGAGGACGTGTTCCTTTTTTGCCTTTGGAACAAAACTGAAAGAAACAATAAAATAATAATGAATTACTTAACCCTTCAGATACCGTCAATTAGAGACACAATAGTAAGACAATAGATGCGCGGCCACCGGTGGTCGCTTGGGGATTCATGAATTAATGCGTTACACAATATATATTTAGAAAGACAATGACAGCGCGAACGCGCGCTCGCTTGGAGTTTAATGAATTAAAAAAATATATACTACTTTGTAGCCAACCCTTCTCTTCCCCGCTATTGTTATGAACGTAAGTCTGTTTGTCTGTTAAGCACTCACAAACACTTCATCAATGAACGAATTTAGATGAAACTTGCCCAACGGGTAGAGTTTGGTCCGTTTGCCATTTCAATTCTATCCCATAGATACCACCCTAAATTATAATAGAATACAATAAATCTTTTGGTACCTATATCCTAGTCGAACGTTTCCAGAGGTCAATTTTCATTTTATATTTCAGCAAAATTGTTGCCAAAACCTAGCAGAACAAATTTTACTGAGGGACATAGTTAAAAAAAAAAACAAAAACTACGATTTAACACGCACGGAAAAATACGTGTAGCAGCCTCTCTTTTTTTCATTTTTGACTTGTTCTATTTTCTTTTAGGATCTAAAACATAAAAGCGGTGTCAGAAAAAGGTATTGGAGCGACAAAATATTTACTGCAGGTACTGTTAGTGACTGGTTCACGATATTTCTTATATTTTTACATACATTTACAAGTTTACGATGTTCCTAAGGTATGGATCAATTTCAATATCGGTTCTTCCCACACGCAAATTAGTAAAGTGTTTTCTGTAAGGTCAAAGTTGATTGTGAACTGGAGTTGGATTGTGGACTGCCAAGTTTAAGAAAAGAGACCGGGCGAGCAGCACCCTGGTCTAATATCGGGCTTGTGGACGCCGAGCAATGGGTAGCTTGCTGTCCGATCGGCCGGTAACCGTCCGGACCGAGCCCAAGTCGTCGACGGCGCGCACTGTTTCTGTGCGCATCAAGGAGTTGTCGAGGGCCAGGGTTAGCTCCGACAGGTAGCTCGGGGCCTGTATGAAAGGCTAGAGGAAACGGGGTAGGTTTTTTAGTCAGTAAGAGTCTAACACTATCTCCCGCTTCGCCCAAGGGTGGGGGATGTCATTTCGATGATATTTACCCATCTAAAAAAAAAACTTGGAGCGTCTTCTTGTCGCGGCGGGTGGGTGTGAGGAGATCTGTTATCTCACGGTTGTGGCCATCTCCTTCGCTTGTATTACTGCTTCGCAGAAGGTGCAGACCGCGTACCCTCTCTCATCCCGGACAGTTTTCAGACACTTTTTTTCCAATGATTTCTGTCGCTCTTGGGCTGAGCGGGGCGTGTGAAACTTTTACTGACTAAAACCTACTTTTGTTCCTTCTTTACCTTCTTTTCCAGGCCCCGGGGGTTCTCTTTCGCACAACCCATGGTCTCAGTAGGCTTTTTTTTTTTTTTTTTTATCGACGGGGAAAATCATCTTTGACGAAACCCGCTCTTGGGTGGAGCGGGAGACAGTGTCAGACTCTTACTGACTAAAAACCCCGCGCCGTTCCTTCTAGCCTTCATACCGGGGCACGAGCTCCCTTTCGGACAACCCTGTCCCCAGTAGGCTTCGACCCAGCTGGGCCCCTCCTGCTGCTGACAACTCCTTGAGGCGCGCCGTCGACGTCTTATGGTCTCAGTAGGCTTCGACGCTACTCGGCTCCTACGTTTTGCTGACATCTCTTTGATGCGCGCGAGGAACATTACGCGCTGTCAACGACTTGGGCTAAGTCCAGACGGTCGGACGGCGAGCTACCCATTGCTCGCCGTCCACGAGCCCACGTCTACGGTGGCTGAAGCCTTCTGACGCTAACAATTAATGTTTGTTGCATAAACATAAGTGTTTGTATTTGTTTTATTAATAACACTATCCTTATCTATTTGAGGATTGTAATTAATTATGGATACAAATAGTGCAGTCGGGAATAACTGTTTACCCGGAACAAACATTCGTATGATTTATTTTTTGAAGTGGGTTCTATGAAATATCTCACTTTTGTTACCGAAGTTGTTGTAAAATATATAACAAAGGAATTGGGTTAAGAGCATGGGCAGTATTGCCCTTGTATTTTTTGTCAAAACTTTAAAAAAAACCTCTCACCGAACCACCCCTCTTTTTTTTTGGTCGATGGGGAATATCATCTTATGACAAAACCCGCTCTTGGGTGGAGCGGAAGATAGTGTTAGACTCTTACTGACCAAAAACCCCACGCCGTTCCTTCTAGCCTTCATACCGGGGCACGAGCTCCCTTTCAGACAACCCTGGCCCCAGTAGGCTTCGACCCAGCTGGGCCCCTCCTGCTGTTGACAACTCCTCGAGGCGCGCGGGAACAGTGCGCGCTGTCGACGTCTTGGCTCGGTCCGGACAGTTACCGGACGATCGGACAGCGAGCTACCCATGGCTCGCCGTCCACGAGCCCGCGTCTACGGTGGCTGGAAATCGGGATTAGAATCCCGGCGGCGGCGGCGAGAGCGCCGTTGCCTGAAGCGGTCGGCCTCCTCCTTTGCTAGCATTACTGCTTCGCAGAAGGAGGCGACCGCCTGCCACTCCTCCTCACTCCGGACCATGGCCTGAACCAAGGCTCGGCGCGAGAGGTATCCACCGCCGATCGCCCCCACGAGGGCACGGCGGTGCTCCGCCCAAGTAGGGCACACCTCGACTGTGTGCTCCATCGTGTCCTCCGGATCACGCGCGATATTATGTAAACAAAACCGCTATGATTGAAAACTTCGCCTCTTCGCTATTGAACTAAACTATAGTAATAGAAAGTTCATGAAGCTGTTACGTCGTGGTTTAAGTTAAACGTAAGTTATACTTACGTAAACCATAAGGGCGTGGTTCCATTGCTACTACGCTACGCACAAGTTTTTTTGGTGAGAAATCATCAAATATTTTTTTTATTAATGTTTAAGGCTTTGTTTATGGTGGGAAAATCATCAAATGAGATAGTGTCAGCCTCTTACTGACTAAAAACCCACCCCGTTCCTTCTAGTTTGAAGACTAGAAGGAACGGGGTGGGTTTTTAGTATGAACCGGCGCTCGAGCTACACATTCGAAAGTAACCCTGGCCCCAGTAGGCTTCGACCTAGCTGCCTTTGCTGACAACTCTTTGAGGCGCGCGGGAACATTACGCGCCGATGTCCACGTCTTGGGCTTGGTCCGGAGTTACCGGACAGTCGGACAGCGTTACCCATGGCTCGCCGTCCGCAAGCGTCTACGGAGGCCGGAAATCGGAATAAGAATTCCGCGGTGAGAGTGCCATTGCCTGATGCGGGCGGCCCCCTCTTTTGGTAGCATTACTGCGTCGCAGAAGGAGGCGACCGCCTGCTACTCTTCCTCGCTTCGGACCATGGCCTGAAGTCCTGAACTAAGGCCCGGCGCGAGAGGTCTCCAGTCTTCACCGCCGATCACCCAACGAGGGCACGGCGATGCACCGTCCAAGCGGGGAGCACACCTCGACTGTGTGCTGCACCGTGTCCTTAATATTCTAGGCTTGGATACAACGGCCATGTCTTCGTGTGAAAAGTAATTTGATTACCATTGGAATATGTCCATCTCAAACCGTTCCCGAGATACAGGGTCTTCATAGACAGTTAAACGGACGGACAACAAAGTGATCCGAAAAGAGTTCAGTTTTTTGTTCTTTTGAAGTACGGAACCCTAAAAAGACAGCAATCGAAATAAGAAAAAAAATACATTGTATTATAGTAAAGGTATATTTAATCAATCAATCAATCAATCATTTTATTTGCATAATATGGGTTTACAAAGATGTTAGCACAGGTACAGTTTCACCATATTCAGCTTGTTTTTGCATGCAAATGTATAATATAAATGTCAATTATGGTATTATGTTCATGTCATTAATAATAATACATTCATATTTAGTAGATAGTTATATTATTACGGCGTTGTGTTTTAGATGTGGAATATATTTTTATTATTTATTGTTTGTTGGGTTGAAGGGCCATTTGTTTGATGCGTTAATTTGAGTGATTTATTTATTTTAAAAAGTTGACACGCCTTTCCACTCCGCCCAAGAGTGATATTTCTCACTCGTGCTGAAAAAAAAAAATCCTCTCCATGTACTTCCCAAGCAGCAGTGATACCACGCCTTAACTTCTACTTGCGTGCTGTCCCAATCAAAAGGTTCTCAGTGTTGACTGAAGCTTTGCAAAGAGAAAACTTGTTTGAATTGACTTGATTTATATCCTACAAGAAGTTGCCTTAGTAGCAAGTTAGCACTTAGACGAAGGTTTGAAACCTGGCAGGTACAAATTTTCGTTTTAGAATTAAAAGCTTGGAAATGTATTTTGGTTACTTTCATGACATTTTTAGAGAGAAATCGAAAAGGTACTAACTAAGAGGGTTCGAATATAAGTCGCTTGCAGCATTGCCACATTGGATGCTTGTAATTAAGTAATAACCTCTTCCCCAGGTCATCAGTATACCATGTGAAAGGCCTTGTTTTTTTCGCGGTGGTAAAATCATCCAATGACATCCCCCGCTCTTGGGCGGAGTGGGAGATAGTGTCAGACTTTTACTGACTAAGTAAATTATATGTCAAAGGAATTGGGTTAAGAGCATGGGCAGTATTGCCCTTGTATTTTTTGTCAAAACTTTAAAAAAAACCTCTCACCGAACCACCCCTCTTTTTTTTTGTCGATGGGGAATATCATCTTATGACAAAACCCGCTCTTGGGTGGAGCGAAAGATAGTGTTAGACTCTTACTGACCAAAAACCCCGCGCCGTTCCTTCTAGCCTTCATACCGGGGCTCGAGCTCCCTTTCGGACAACCCTGGCCCCAGTAGGCTTCGACCCGGCTGGGCCTCTGCTGTTGCTGACAACTCCTTGAGGTGCGCGGGAATAGTGCGCGCCGTCGACGACTTGGGCTCGGTCCGGACAGGTACCGGACGGTCGGACAGCGAGCTACCCATTGCTCGCCGACACCCCTGTAACCCGGTGTTCCTAATTTTTTTATATATAATATAAACTAGTGCTAGGCCGGGCCCATAAAATACTCTATGACTGCAACCGGCTTTTAAATTAGGCCAAAACCTAAATCATCGCTTGTCATAAAAACTGTTCCCTAGTTAACACAGCCCAATAAATAGTCCAACGTTTGGCACAGAGCCACAACATACTGTGAATTTAGTCAATAGTTTACGAATCAAATGTTTGCCAAATATGCATTCAATTAATGTTTTGGCAGTAATTCTAAACTATCGCTCTAGGGGGCGCCAAATGCGATCCGACGAGGAATTATGCTAGGGGGTATTGTAGGACAAATTGAGTGCAATGTTTAGTTTTAAGCACAAATCTATCTACCTTATTTTTAGTATACGAAACCTGAAACATTGGTGTAGTATTTTTATGCAAAGAATCTATGTACAAAATTTCAAAACTGTATTATGAACAATCACAAAGCTATAAGTCAGTTATCACCATCCGGGCGACTGAGGGGTTGTCTTGCTTCCACATCCAACTTTGCGCTGGCTTCAATGCCTGCTATGACCTGCCGTTATCTGTTTTGTATTTGGGTCCGTAACGTAATTCACCGAACGTTTATTAATCGATGCACCGCTACTTTCGAATGCGTTTTTGTGATTATTTTTTTTCGTCTTATATTTTTTCATACCTACATAATAGACGAAATCATACATTTTTGAGATATCGTACGTTCTACCCGTGGATTTCGAAATATGATTTTGGTAAAAAGGAAAATAATAAAGTACAGATTAACGGTTTTTTTTTTATTATGGATTTAATTGAATCATATTATAATTTGATTAAAGGTGAGATGGTGGGCAAACGCGAGCCTAAAAAATATAAGCCTAGAAAATATCCACAAGATCGCTGCGTATACAAAATATCTACAGAAAGATGTGTAATGTCAAAGTCAAAGTCAAAAGTTTTTATTTTACATAGGCCTACATGGGCACTTATAAAACGTCAGAAGCTAGTGCACGGTTCCAAACTGGTTGTTTCCTATGGAGAAGAACCGGCAAGAAACTCCATGGTGAAAAATAATCCTTACTAATATTATAAAAATGAAAGTGAGTTTGTTTGTTTGTTACGTCTTCACGCCTAAATGGCAAAACAGATTTTGATGAAACTTGGTACACGGATAGACCATGTCCTGGATAGGACATAGGATACTTTTTATTACGGAAGTATGTTCCCTTGGGATAATTTTCTGCTATCAGGCAGGCGAAGCCGCTGGGAGCAGCTTTTTTTTTTTTTTTTCTTTTTTTCTGTCGACGGGGAAAATCATCATTGACGAAACCCGCTCTTGGGTGGAGCGGGAGACAGTGTCAGAGTCTTACTGACTAAAAACCCCGCGCCGTTCCTTCTAGCCTTCATACCGGGGCTCTAGTTTCCTTTCGGATAACCCCGACCCCGGTAGGCTTCGACCCCGATGGGCCCCTCCTGTTGCTGACAACTCCTTGAGGCGCGCGGGAACAGTGCGCGCCGTCGACGCCTTGGCTCGGTCCGGACAGTTACCGGACGATCGGACAGCGAGCTACCTATGGCTCGCCGTCCGCGAGCCCGCGTCTACGGTGGGCCGCTGGGAGCAGCTAGTAACATTATAATCACATAAGAGCGCTTGTATGAAAATGTACCTCAAAATAGACGCTTTTAAATGCTCTTAATATTTTCTAACAGGACCTATAACATATTTCAAAGCGTCTCTATGTAAAACTAGTTTAAACAGCGTCCGCAGTTCAGGTTTACGTATAAAGACAAAGTTAAACGTTGAACCACTTTATGTACAGTCTAATGTGAAGTAGTTTGAAACTGCAGAGCTTTACATTCCATGAAAATATGGCTTTATATGATTGCATGTACGATAAGTAAGAGATTCCGAGATTAAAGTTTAAGGAGGAGGGGTCACTGTGCGCGTCTATCATGATCATCATCATTTTAGCCAGAAGACGTCCACTAATAATAATAATAATAATAATAACCCCGACCCCGGTAGGCTTCGACCCCGATGGGCCCCTCCTGTTGCTGACAACTCCTTGAGGCGCGCGGGAACAGTGCGCGCCGTCGACGCCTTGGCTCGGTCCGGACAGTTACCGGACGATCGGACAGCGAGCTACCCATGGCTCGCCGTCCGCGAGCCCGCGTCTACGGTGGGCCGCTGGGAGCAGCTAGTAACATTATAATCACATAAGAGCGCTTGTATGAAAATGTACCTCAAAATAGACGCTTTTAAATGCACTTAATATTTTCTAACAGGACCTATAACATATTTCAAAGCGTCTCTATGTAAAACTAGTTTAAACAGCGTCCGCAGTTCAGGTTTACGTATAAAGACAAAGTTAAACGTTGAACCACTTTATGTACAGTCTAATGTGAAGTAGTTTGAAACTGCAGAGCTTTACATTCCATGAAAATATGGCTTTATATGATTGCATGTACGATAAGTAAGAGATTCCGAGATTAAAGTTTAAGGAGGAGGGGTCACTGTGCGCGTCTATCATGATCATCATCATTTTAGCCAGAAGACGTCCACTGTTAGACATTTGGAGGTAAGTTCCGCAAACCTCCGTGGAAAAGGGAGGATCCTCCGACCAGACAGGTGTTATGGTCTGGTGCGCTACTGCCCGATAGATGATTTCGTGCTGTCGTATATATTCAAAACGCGCTAAGAACTTTGATTGCGCGATGCAGGATTCATTCTTATGTGAGGCATAGATGTCGTTACAGACAGAGGCCTCCCCCAAAGGGGGGTTCACCATAATCGCCACGCTTGGCAAGAAGGTTGGCAATTGCAGTGTAATGGTTGAAATCTACAGAGAATGCTGCTGCCCATTTTCTGGTATGCCCTTAGTCACCTCTTACGATATCCACGGGAAGAGATGGGATGGTGTTATTTTCGTCCGAACCCCATACGGTACTGTGCAGTTGTGCACGTCTATGCTATACGGAAAAATATACTCTGCGCGACTTCGCGTGTATCAACATCGTTAACATATATATCATTCCGTATAGGATGCTGAATGCGTGTCCGACCACGTGGACCACATAGAACAACTTCGCGTGGCGTGGTTCTAGTGTAGCTTGCAATTCTAGTTTCCATATAAAATGTATGGACCGACGCGCTCAGATCAGCGTGTGTGGCACACATGTGTGCAGTGTAGTTCTACTTTAAACAATACTGGTAAAATGTAGTACTCCTTGTACTACAGACAGGTACTTACACCTTTGCCAAGCCAATCAATTCATCATCATCATCAGCCTTTTTAATGTTCTCACTGCTGGGACTCAGGCCTCCTCTCTAGGAGAGGGAATGGGCAGTAATCCACTACGCGGGCCCAGTGCGGGTTGGTGAATGTCACATGTCTTCGAATTTTTGGTTCTAGGACATGCCGGTTTCCTCACGATGTTTTCCTTCACCGTTTTTGAGAGCAGTGGTAATGAAATAAATTACACAAAGTAATGTGCCTGGCAGGGTTTGAACCCGCGACCTCGTAAGTCGGAGCCGTTACCAATCGGCCAACACTGCTCTCAATCAGTCAATCAGTTATTCTAAGATATTATTTTTGGAAGGCTTCCCACAAGGTAGACCGGTGACCTAGTGAGGGTCACGAGAATTTGATGGATGCGAGACGCACAGGACCGGTCGTTATATATGATGACACTTGGAGGAGACCTATTTCCAACAGTGGACGTCTTTCGGCTGAAGTGATGATGTCTGCTGGTAATCGTATATTTACGAAGGACCTAAATATTTCATTACTTCAAAGAAATTTGAGAAATACGTTTACATTTTGAAATACTTACCCGGATATACTTTTGCCCGCGCCCTTTGAATGTCATTTCCGTTGCGACGGAACCGGAAATACGACTTCTATTTTCAAATAACTGAGTTTGTGTTGAACGTTTGACAGTTTCCTGTCTCAGTGTTACCAACATCTATATCTTTGTATATAGCTGACTCATGTTCTAGGTACCAAATAAATATGAAAGGAAAAAGTATGAAATGGGTTGGGGGGAGGGTAAAAAATAGTGCTTGACTGCGATCCCAAGCAGTAAGCAGTTAGGCAATCTCTGATGGTGACGCGCATTAGTTAAGCTTATGACCTAATCTCAGCCTACCAAATAAAGATAAACAAAAAAAAAAGACGTGTGGCACTCGGAGACTGCCGCGGTAAAGCTATTGCATAGCATTTTTTATCAACTTATGCAATTATAATTATATATTTATGCTTTATGAATATTAATTGTTAATTCTTTATTAGGTTTGTGATTGAAGTTGACAAGTTGCCATGACAACCATTTAGTGGGGGGTGTTAGGTTTTTTTCGTTACGAAATTTCTGGATTCACGCTCAAGGCCCGCGATAGAACCTATGCAATAGCTTAAAAAAACATAAATGTCGGTCAAGTCATTTCGAAAAAAATCGATAACAAACCTGTGACACTAGATTATTATGTGTAAAAACTGCTCAAATCTTGGAGAAATAATCCTTATTGGCCTGGTCAGAATTTAATCATTGCAATAGTTTGACTATATTGAAAGATATATTGCATTCATTGACTGTTAGGCGGTACGAAGTTGGTCGGGTCAGGTAGTAGTAAACAGGAGGACACGGTGGAGCACATGGTGGAGCACGGTGGTGCCTGGGCGGAGCATCGCAGTGCCCTCGGGGGGGCGATAGGCGGCGGAGACCTCTCGCGCCGGGCCTTGGTTCAGGCTATGTTCCGGAGCGAGGAGGAGTGGCAGGCGGTCGCCTCCTTCTGCAAAGCAGTAATGCTATCAAAGGAGGAGGCCGACTGCATCAGGCAACGGTGCTCTCGCCGCCACCGCCGGCCCTTCAGTTGCTCTCGAGGACCAGGCCGTCCAGGACTTGGGCTTTTGGGCTTACTAAACTATCGGACGGCGAGCTACACATAAATCGTTGTCTAGGTGCTATTTCACTATCTCCCCTCTTTTTACCCTAAAATTTATTCGTTTTATGTACGGACAAGAATATAATATTTTCGTAGTAGTTTCTTAAGTATTTATTATAAAATATAGAGGGGAATGCACCGCTTGACATTATAAACCTATAAACCGTAACACTTGGCCCGGTTTACAATTTTCTTAGTGTGGGCCAAGTTAGGAGATTTTATCAATTTATATGTAGGTACTTTTATAAGTTTATCTAGGACATTACTAACACCGTTTTTTTCTTGTTTTTTCGATGGGGAAAATCATCTTATGACAAAACTCGCTCTTGGGTGGAGCGGGAGATAGTGTCAGACTCTTACTGACTAAAAACCCCGCGCCGTTCCTTCTAGCCTTCAGACCGGGGCACGAGCTCCCTTTCGGACAACCCTGTCCCCAGTAGGCTTCGACCCAGCTGGGCCCCTCCTGCTGCTGACAACTCCTTGAGGCGCGCGGGAACAGTGCGCGCCGTGGACGTCTTGGACTCGGTCCATTACCGACGTAGAACGACGTCGCGGGGCGTGGATCAAGCGTAGATCTACAAGTCTAGTTTCCATATTCATAAAATGTATGGAGATTGACGCCCCCAGATTGGCGTGTGTACACACAGTGTAGTTTTGCCTTTAAAACTCGTGTACGTAAAGCTGTTGGTACTAGCCATAATTAGTAGATCTTTGACAGTTGTTACGGGTAGTCAAGCATAAAAAAAAATTACCATGTATTTTAGCAGAAAATTGATTGTGTACAGTTTTTTTTAATGTTTCCCAATTAGGTACCTACTGGGTTGTGGAGGTCAAATAAGTTGCTCTATATAAAACACAGATACTCAGATGCATACTGTTGGGCACGCCATAATTACGGTGGTAAGTCCCCTCTTTGAGGCATGGCGGGAAAGACCTTACGTTGTCCTCACCTTGACGCAGGTTCTCACTGGACATGGTCAGTTCGGAAGGTTCCTGCACCGGATTCTTGAGGAAGAATCTCCCGGGTGTCACCACTGTGTGTACCACCCCGAGAACCTGGTGGAGCACACGGCACAGGTGTGCCCCGCCTGGGCGGAGCTCAGCCCTGTTCTCGTGGGGGTGATCGGCGGCATCGATCTCTCGCGCCGGGCTATACCGGATGTGATCACGCAAGGAAACTCTAACCATAGCCTTTCCCATTGCCTTTTGATTGACTTAAGTCTTCTGATGAGGCCTATTATTATTGTGAGGGACGACGTTTCAAAACCATATGGCAATACGCAAAGATTAAGTCCCGTATTACAGAACGTCACTCAAAACTCAAGCGTTACTTAAAACTGGTTTTAACCAATTAAATGGCTTGAATCTAGTTTTAAGCAATGCTTGGGTATTGAGCGACGTTCCGTAAAACGAGACTTAATCTAAAATGCATAAAACGCTACCGCTCATAACCTGTACCACACTATAAACGCGCAAAAGCCGTCCAGATTATGTTCAAGATCTGTTTCTACTTAGGAAAAATAGTGGTTTTGTCACAAAAATAACCTGTTTATTCATTCATTCAGAGACTTACAGCCCGAGTTTCGGCAGAAATGGTCTTCGTTGCAGTTTGTATGCGGTAAAGCTCGCTAAAGAAATGCTGAGATATGTTTGGCGCATCGCTTTGAGTGTAACGTTGCATTTATATTTATTTGTTAGGTTGTACTTGACTTTATTTTTGGCAGGTTGGCTACATGGAATTTTGTGCTAAATTATGTGGAAGATCTGTCCAGCAGAAGGATTGTATGGTTGATTTCACATCACCTATGAGTGAGTTAGATATTAGCTCTTTATGTAAGGACTTGTTTGAAAAATATATATTTTTTAATTGATATAAACTAGTGCTTGACTGCGATCCCACCTGATGGTACTATATACCTATTCACTCTTGCCTTGAACATACCTAAATTATAATTGTTCCAGATTTACGTGGTATAAACAACGAGGCGAAACGCTTGGTTTTTATATCCATTTCATCTATATTTGCAGAGTTGATCTGATCCATTTGCTATGCATAGAGGTGTATAGAGAAATTAGGTATCTACATAGTAAAATTATCTTAACATAATCAGCTTTTTAATGCTCCCACTGCTGGGATTCAGCCTCCTCTCTAGGAGAGGGAATGGGCCGTAATCCTCCACGCGGACACAGTGCTGGTAGATGTCACTCGAATTTTTGTTTCTAGGTGAAGGAAAACATCGTAAAGAATGTGGTTTCTTTACAATATTTTCCTTCACCGTTTTGAGAGCAGAGGCGATGACTTAAATAATTATTAAAGAACTTAAACATGATGGGTTATCTTTTGTATACATAAAATGATATATGTATAGTGTCCATGGAATTATTTGTACAATCTTCTCCATGGAGACCTACACTTCGGAACGTGCATTTGAATACATCTTTCTGGCAGACCAACTTTGTGACGAACAGTGCCTGTAAAAGTTTATTTGAAACCTAGCTTTTACACACACATAAAATATAGCCTATATCACTCAGAAATAAAGCAGCTTACTATCGGTGACAATAATTTATTTATAATTCATAATAAATTATTCCAATAAAGTTTACAAAAAATGAACGTTAAGCCAACAGTAATAAGGTTTTTCATACAATTCAGTGATACAATACTAAAACTAAAATATTATTAAAGGTGCAAATAATTCTGGTGCGGAATTGCAATGTTTGTTAGTTGACCGCCCGAACTAGGTTTAATTTAAACCTGGGTTTCAGGCCCTCACTTTGAGTGAATTTAACAGAATGGCACTAGCAGTTATATGCTTTAATAATTAATTCATGAATCCCCAAGCGACCACCGGTGGCCGCGCATCTATTGTCTTACTATTGTGTCTCTAATTGACGGTATCTGAAGGGTTAATTAAGGTTTCAGTAATAAATTGTGTTTGTTTAGATATTTTGGCTGTACTGTCGCATTAAGTTTCCTTGTAAAGATGGTGTAAGTTTGATAAATAAATAAATAAATAAACTTTACAGTTCAGTTTCAATGCAGTAAAATTTTAAATTATAGTAAAACTATTGGTGAAGCGTCAATGCCTTTTATAAATACAGATATATTTTTTAAGGAATAAATATAATATGTTAGTTACTTTTCCCGCATTTTAAAAACATTATTTAGTTTAAAAAAAAAAACAATTGAGTCTCTATTGATGATTCCGCACGCCAATATTTACTACCGCAGCGCCCATTGGTTAGCGTATCGAGCGTTTCCTTGTGATGCTTGCGAACGATCAATAGAGGGCGTCCTCCGCACATCTTTTCGCTCTGTTTTGCCACCGCCATTCGCATTGCGTCGAATGTACACCGCTCCGCGATAAAAATCCCATATCTGTTAAAAACCTGACAATTCTCGTGGAATAAGTGCATCTGCTGCCGTGAGACATTGTGAACTTATAGTGCAGTGGTGTTTTTCACGAGTTCTGACCAGTCCACCGGTGGATAATCAAGATAGCTCGCCGGCCGGCCGCCCACATAGCAACCACACACCCGTAAACGAGGCTTCTTCCAATCATCATGGTTCTAAGTGGGGTCCCTGGATTCGCAAGGTACGTGGGCTTTCTTTGCTGAAAATAGATGTAGTATTATTATTAGTA
Organism: Mythimna lalbum; assembly: GCA_949319445.1. Lineage (NCBI taxonomy): Eukaryota > Metazoa > Arthropoda > Insecta > Lepidoptera > Noctuidae > Mythimna > Mythimna lalbum. The sequence continues at coordinate 5,014,706 of OX439370.1, forward strand.
GGTATCGGTCTCATAAGGAATCATCAACAGGGATTTAATTTTTGTGAAATTTTAATTTGCTTCCGCCGCCATATTGGGTAGTCTTAAAACTCCCACCTTATATTTAGGTGAGGCTATTCTCACGCCTCATCAACTATTACAAAAATACACATAACAATGTTAGCAATTGGACCAGTACTTTAAGAGATTACCTACTACAAACAAACAAACAAAATAACAAAAAAACTTTACGTCTTTATCCCTTCAGATACCGTCAATTAGAAACACAATAGTAAGACAATAGATGCGCGGCCACCGGTGGTCGCTTGGGGATTCATGAATTAAACTATACTAGCTTTTGCCTGCGGCTTAGTCCGCGTTTATTAATATACTTTAATTCCTCTCCCCTTTTCTTCCCTCGTTCTCCCCCTTTTCTCACTTTTTTTTTAATTAGTCCATGTCCGTCTCCAGGGTCCCAACTTTATTTGTAACATCATCTGTGTATTCATCAAAATCGGTTTTGCCATTTAGGTGTGAAGACGTAACAAACAAACTCACTTTCGCTTTTATAATATTAGTAAGGATTTTTATTATTAGTGTGTAGATTGACAAGATCATAATAAATGAAGTTCTCAAGCAATACGTTACCCTATTGAGATGTTCATAAGTAAGAGAAACCTCATCCATCTTGAAGGTTGTTTACAGAACGATAACTACGGAATAATAATAATTAATATAACAGTGAGACGAGGTTTGAGTTTGTAATTAAGAACAAATATGGACGAATGGTGTTATTAGACTATGTTGTGGTTTGAACTAAATAATGGTGGCAGGTACTGAGGAGTAGATATGAATGAATCATCATTATCATCATTATTTCAGCCGGAAGACTGTTGGACATCCCTCAAGGCCTCTCCCAAGCTTCGCCATAACCATCGATCCTGTGCGTCTCGCATCCACCGCATTCCCTCGACTCTCACCAGGTCGTCGGTCAACCTTGTGGAAGTATTTCCAATGCTGCGTTTTCTGGTGCTTGGTAGCCACTTTTTTTTTCCTCTACCACTGACGTAATCAGAGTCTATTGTCTAAGCTACTTCTCTTTCATACCAGCCCCCCTTGCCAAGTTGACAATCTACAATAGTTAACGCTAGTAGAAAGCTATAAATGTACGGGAATGACGCTCAGTCACGTGGTCAGAACAAAATAATTGGTGGCAAGGTTAACTCGAAGCGTTCGACGCAAGCGAAACGGTTGTAACTTGGCTAGGGGGGCAGTTCTTGCTAGCTTTCCTCTCGCACTTTTATTCCACATTCTATTTCTTTCTTTTACGCCTCTTCTTCTAATTTATGGGTGGGACTCCCATTTAACTCTCTACTTTATTAAGACCCTAGAATACATGTTCCTTCTTTGTATCGCTTATATACAATTTTGTGCTTTATTTCTTCCTAGGGTTTTTTTTTGTCGACGGGTAAAATCATCTTATGACAAAACCCGCTCTTGGGCGAGCGGGTGATAGTGTCAGACTCTTACTGACTAAAAACCCCGCGCTGTTCCTTCTAGGTTTCATACCGGAGCTCTAGTTTCCTTTCGGATAACCCCGACCCCAGTAGGCTTCGACCCAGCTGGGCCCCTGCTGTTGCTGACAACTCCTTGAGGCGCGTGGGAACACTGCGCGCCGTCGAAGTCTTGGTGGACTCGGTCCATTACCGGACGATTGGACAGCGAGCTACCCATGGCTCCCCGTTCTTCTTAGGTTTAATAATACACTAACAGTTTCTTTATTTTCAGCCAATCCAGGACCTTACGTCCCCTTCGACCATATATTCTACGACTAATGTGCCTTGCCTGTTAGGACAATGAAAACGCAAAAAGGGAGAGAGTTAGTGTATGTGCGTAAAACTGGAACTACATTAGACCGACGCACACGTGTAACACGCCTGATTTGTACGTAGAACGACGTCGCGTGGCGTGGATCAAGTGTAGCTCTACAAGTCTAGTTGCCATCTAAAATGTATGGAGATCGACGCGCCCAGATCAGCGTGTGTGGCACACGTGTGCGCAGTGCAGTTCTAACTTAAAACTAAGATAGGTGAGTAACGGAATCTCTCCTCTTAAATCGTCGTCCGAATCTCGGTGAGACCAATTTGTAATGGAGAAGGGTTCAGCTGGATTGCGCCAAAAACTGCATTTAGTATGCCTTACAGCTTGCGTTTGTGCCCCGAGCGTGACTCGTGATCCCCAGCTCAAGTGAAGAGCGGAAAGCGATTTCTGAGTAATTCTTTGAAACCAAGAGAGCGTTTCCTTCATCTGGCCTAGCTTTCGTAGCTATCTATTTTGTGTCGTAAGCCACTGGGTGCAAATGAGTGCCTTTGATACATTTAGTGATCGGGGAAAAAGTAATGTGCAAAAAAAATGTGTCTAATGTGCAGAGCAGTGGTGGCCGAGTGTTAACGGCCTCGACTTATGAGTTGTAGGTCGGGGGTTCAAACCCAGCCAGGTGTATTACTTTGTGTAATTTATTTCATCACTACTGCTTTCAAAACGGTGACGGAAAACATCGTGAGGAAACCGGCATGTCCTAGAACAAAAAATTCGAAGACATGACTGTGACATCCTCCAACCCGCACTGAGCCCGCGTGTTGGATTACGGCCCATTCCGTCTCCTAGAGAGGAAGCCTGAGTCCCAACAGTGGGAACATTAAAAAGGCTGATGATGATGATGATCATGAAATAAAAATATCAAAATGTAAAGAAAAAACTAGGCCAGTGGTAGGAATGAGACACTCTCGGTTTCAAAGAAATACCCTTCTGTGTTCCGCGTGCATCGAAGAATTGGAATCATCATCATCTTCCTGCCCTTGTCCCGTTTTATTTGAGGTCGGCGCAACACGTTTTTTTCTTCCATTCTGTCCTGTCACTCGTCATGCTATCACTAACTCCCTTTTCCTTCATATCACTTCTCACACAATCCATCCATCTTTTCTTTGGCCTCCCTCTCCCCCTCCATCCATCCACATCGCATCGAAGAATTGGAATAATTGTGTCAATAATTGATAGGCCTATCAGTCTAGTGATCAGTGGATCTGACTGAGTTCGTGGGTTTGATTCCCACCCAAGACAAATGTTTGTGTGATGAGCATGATCAGCGTGTGCTGCCATCTGGCAATATAGTGAGTGGAGGCCATCTTGGCATTATTCGGCATACTATTTTAATTTAATTTATAGTGTTTCTCAGGAACTGCGAAATCAATTATGGCTAAACAACGGTGATCAATTTAAAAACTATTCTAATATGAAATTATTTACTTAAATAAATACGCTAGCAGTTAAAGGGTTGAAAAATACAAAGATTAGCCTTAACTTTATCACAAGATAGAGTTTAAGGCTTTTTGTATGGTGGGCAAAAATCCAATGACAACCCCCGCTCTTGGGCGGAGCGGGAGATAGTGTCAGACTCTTACTGACTAAAAACCCCGCGCCGTTCCTTCTAGCCTTCCTTCTAGCATCGGGGCTCTAGTTTCCTTTCGGATAACCCCGACCCCGGTAGGCTTCGACCCAGATGGGCCCCTCCTGTTGCTGACAACTCCTTGAGGCGCGCGGAAACAATGCGCGCCGTCGACGCCTTGGCTCGGTCCGGACAGTTACCGGACGATCGGACAGCGAGCCACCCATAGCTCGCTGTCCACGAGCCCGCGTCTACGGTGGCTGGAAATCGGGGCTGGAACCCCGGCGGCGGCGGCGGTGAGGGCGCCGTTGAAGAATTTAAGTTAACTTGGGCCACACTTATTGCTTTTGAGTGTTTAATTAAACCCAACAGCCGCTACCGCCTGTAACTTAAACGGAAAACGTGCACAGTGCAGCTTTTCCCTCGCAAATCGTGAAAAATAAAAAATGGCGGCGCCCGACCCGCTCAGAAACACGTGATGGCAAACAGCTTCTGAAAACTAGCAGACCTTGTTCGAGAGAAATGTTTTTACATGCACTTGTTCCTGAATAATGGATTTTTTAGCTTTATAGTATAGTTTTAGTATCTAGAATTTTTTCCACTACAACTCACCTGATGAAAAGCGATGATGTGGTCGACAATTTTTTTTTAATGTGAGAATAGCATCCAATGACATCTCCGCATCCTTGCGCGAAGAGGGAGTTAACAGACTTTTACTGACTAAAAACCCAATAGGAGTGGGTTTTTAGTCAGTAAAAGTCTGTTTTGTTTGCCTTTCATACCGTGGCCGAGCCTTTCGGAAACAAACCCTAGCCCAGGCTTCGGCCCAGCTGGTTTCTAAAGCCTGCAATAAATGTTGGCCGAGCATTGCCGAGTGTAGCGTGTATACCAACATCTGGACAGTATATTTGCCTTGTCTTGCTATCACTTGGTGTCGCTCGCCTAGTTGGTTGAGTAAAGACAAGCGCCAACGTGTATAGACCTCATTTGGCGTAGCTTGTCACAACTTGCAGCCGCTCGCGATCACTTGCCACACTTCGGAGCGGTGTCGGTTTTTCTGCAAAAATCAAAGGCGCTTGCGTGCGCTCGATCAACATGTGGACGTCTCCTCAAAACTTGGCTATGTTGGCCATTTGCATTGGTTTCCTTCAAGCTTGCCGAACGTGTAGAGAGAAGCGCTTGCCTTGTGTCAATTTGCCTACATTTGCCTAGACTAGCATTGGTCTAAGCTCGGCCAACGTGTATTGCAGGCTTTACGGTTGCTGACAACTTCTAAAGCCGTGAGAAGGAACCATATGCAACGTTGACGTCTTGGGCTTGGTCGGTTACCGGACGGTCAGACGGCGAGCTACCATGATGAGGTCGACGATGGAGCACGCTTGCCTTGTAGTTACTCTTGATTTTACACCCCACGTTGTAGTTATGGTAGACCATACGCAGGCATACCTACATGCCCTAGTCGGTAAACTGCCCCACTTGCATTACTAAGGCTGACCCCACATTAGGCGTGCGCGATCCTCGGGGGTGTGAGGAGCGGGCTGCGTGAGCGTCGCGTTTTGTTGCCCTACGGCGTGTGTGGAGACGACGCTTACGTGTGTGGAGAGTGCACGCGGCGCTCGAGTCGCGTTGTTACCCCTTCCGTCGCGCGCTCGCTGCACATACATCACACGGCGGCAACACGCGACACTTACGTGTGTGGAGAGTGCACGCGGCGCTCGAGTCGCGTTGTTACCCCTTCCGCCGCGCGCTCGCTACACACACGTCACACGGCGACAACACGCGACACTTACATGTGTGGACAGTGCACGCGGCGCTCGAGTCGCGTTGTTACCCCTTCCGCCGCGCGCTCGCTGCACACACGTCACACGGCGACAACACGCGACGCTTACGTGTGTGGACAGTGCACGCGGCGCTCGAGTCGCGTTGTTACCCCTTCCGCCGCTCGCTCGCTGCACGCACGTCACACGGCGACAACACGCGACGCTTACGTTTGTGGACAGTGCACACGGCGCTCGAGTCACGTTGTTACCCCTTCCGCCGCTCGCTCGCTGCACGCACGTCACACGGCGACAACAAGCGACACTTACGTGTGTGGAGAGTGCACGCGGCGCTCGAGTCGCGTTGTTACCCCTTCCGCCGCGCGCTCGCTGCACACACGTCACACGGCGACAACACGCGACACTTACGTGTGTGGAGACTGCACGCGACGCTCGAGTCGCGTTGTTACCCCTTCCGCCGCGCGCTCGCTGCGCACACGTCACACGGCGACAACACGCGACACTTACGTGTGTGGAGACTGCACGCGACGCTCGAGTCGCGTTGTTACCCCTTCCGCCCCGCGCTCGCTGCGCACACGTCACACGGCGACAACACGCGACACTTACGTGTGTGGAGACTGCACGCGACGCTCGAGTCGCGTTGTTACGCCTTCCGCCGCGCGCTCGCTGCGCACACGTCACACGGCGACAACACGCGACGCTTACGCAGCGTAAATTAACTTGCGTTGTATGGTTTATGTTCTCTTAAATACGTGTCTTAGTTTTGCTAGTGGGGCACACTGAGGCCCGTACGCCAGCTTAACCCTATCAAACACACAGATTCAAGCAGGGAATTTTACTTCTTAGCTGTACGCACAGTGAGCTTCTAAAAAGCAAACTCGTAGTCCAAAATGCAAAAGGCCGCTGAAGGAACATAGTGTGGTTTTAGTCAGTAAAAGTCTGTCACAACCTCCTGCTCCCATTTCACCCTAGAACGAGTGAAGTCATTAGAGAATTTCCCTTTTTTAAAAAAAAGTTAAGAACACCAGGGCTAGGGTTTTTTGGACCGTTATGGCTGTATTAAATGATATCTAAATTTTGTAAATTTTTTAGTCAATTGAGGCCGGTATTATGTATTATATTATTGTCGTAGTATATTTTCAAATTCCCTTTTATTTTAAGTGTCACTTTCTACTTAACGCCTATTTTTAACTGACTTAGCTTGGTCTATAAGTGAGACGTCTCTTTAAATTAATTCAGGCGCTTAGTTTTCAGTTCCTGCCTTAAGAGGGTCCTTCTCCACTCGCTTATCGTAAACATCGAAAATGGTTTAAAAGCTTGTTCCTTCATTTAATGCAATCCAACGCGATGTTTGACAAAAAGGATACTCAAAAAAAGAGAGATAATGCCTGGAAACTCTGTTAGTATTCGGTAATTCCGAGATTTACTCGAAAATTTCACAAAACTTGCTCCAGGAAATAGCTGTTTTTTTTAAACCCTTAAAAGTTTTTGGAAAAAGTTATCATCATTTAGAATCTTAATAAAATTTGCAAGGTCTCCAGAAGATTACTTTTTTGACTTTTTTAATTTTTAGGCAAATTATGAAGTGTCAAAGTTCATACAAAATAGGACATTTTCAGAGGTTTTTACTAGATTAGTTTTACACTAATTTAGAAATTGGTTTCTTTAGAAACCTAGATAATATCCACAAGATGTTGTGAGTGTTTCCAAAATATCTAATGAAAAGTGTGTAATAATGTCATTATTTAGGTTGTATGAAAAACAGTGAAAATGTGAGTCGTGATGCACCACCTTAACGTAAAAAGCTTAGGCAAGAACTGTGATGTAACTTAATAAAATTATTTAACCTATTGAATGCTAATCACTTGTAATTAACGGTGTTTTTATTATTACTTTTAAGGGACTTGTATCTATTTTGATTATTTGTTATTCAATAAGTTTTTATTTGATTTAATGTGAACTTTTATTTGTAATTTATTAAAAATAAAATATTTTGTTTAAAAAATGATGTACAGACTAAAATTATTCATTTTGTCTACCCATTTATGAGGTATCTCTGAGTTTATTTCGTAATTTCTTCTCAGGGTACAGACTTCATTGAATCTAGTTGAAATTGACAAAAATATTGGCACATAAAAAGTGTTTTTGAAAACCTATATTTCCAAAATAAATATCATTTATCAGTAACTAGCTCCCAGCGGCTTCGCCCACTTGATAGCACAAAATTATCCCAAGGGAACATACTTCCGGGATAAAAAGTATCCTGTGTCCTATTCCAGGACATGGTCTATCCGTATACCAAGTTTCATCAAAATCGGTTTTGCCATTTAGGCGTGAAGACGTAACAAACAAACAAACTCACTTTCGATTTTATAATATTAGTAAGGATTTTATGGTTTTAGTGTGATTTATAGATTATTTGGCGATTGTATTTATACTTAATGTGTTTATTATTAACATAATTTTAAGTACTAACTACTACTAATAAAATACGAATCTTGCACCAAAAATTATTAAATCGACACCAATATTATAAAGAAGTAAAGTTTTTTTATTTAATTTCATTTTTTTTTATTGTATGGTGTAGTGTCAGAAAGTACCTACTGATTCACACCGATAGAAAGCTGTTTCATTCCTGAGGGACATAGGCTTTTTATGTACGCGAGCAAAGCCGCGGGCAAAAGCTAGAAATGAATAAAAGCTAATCTAAACCGTTAGCTCGGGAGCTAGTTCACACCAAATTTTAATTACTTTCGATTCGAATCTATCCAGTGCCAGCCTTGCTCGATTTGCTGGGCGATAGTCGGACCATAGCCGGGCCATTTCCGCCCCGTGATCGATCGCCCATAATTATGTGGGCCACAATCTAGGTAGGAAACTATTAATCAGTCACATGTACTGGTCTGGACTGGACTGGATTTATTGTATGTAATGAGAACTGGGGAAGATTGGCGGTGTTATGATGCCTGTGGCAGCGGCTATGATGGCTGTGGAAGTATTTTGTGGGGTTACAAATGCGCTACTTATCTTTTTAAGTAAGAAGGTTTGGCTGTGAAGTTTTGCAGTTCGGAGATGTGTATTATTATTGAAAGAAAGATAAATGTTTTTTTTTCTTTTGTATGATATTCAATGTATTCGTAATTTTGATGTTTGTGATTGTTTACATTTTCTATTTACTTATATATTTTTTGCTTGCTTATGTTTATGTTTGTAACTTTGTTGTGCTTGTATATACTGTCTGTTGCTTCTGTGTTGCATCGAATAAATGTTTTATCTATCTTATCTATCTTTCTATATTTTAATTGTAAATCATAATAGGTAGGCTTTTTCTTTTTACCTCGAACTTAACTTGAACTCATCTAATGACTTGTGTCGAGTTGTCGAGAGGCTGTAAATCAGGGTCAGAATCCTGGCGGCAGGAGGGCCGAAGAAACTCGCGTATCACTCTGAATTTCCGTCTTCCGGAGTCTCCCTTCACCTTTTCAATCTCCACGCCCTCCTAGCTCCTTTTGGATGCTGTGTTACCGCGCATCACTCTCAATCTCCTCGTCATTGAGATTTTTGAAAAAATTTCAGTTCATTTTGTTCCCACGAGTATTATATATCATGTTGTATACAACACGTGAAGGTTTTCTGTCGTAGCGCATTCTACACAAGAGAGCAGTGGTGGTCTTACATGTAGGTCACGGGTTCGAACCCAGCCAGGCGCATTACTTTGTGTCATTTAGTTCATCACTACTGCTCTCAAAACGGTAAAGGAAAACATCGTGAAGAAACCGGTATGTCCTAGAACCAAAAATCCGAAGACATAGTGACATTCGCCAAACCGCATTGGTCCCGCGTGGTAGATTACGATCCATTCCCACTCCTAAAAAGGAGGCCTAAGTCTCAGCAGTGGAAACATTAAAAAGATGATGATGATAAAAAAAAAAGGTTTTCAACAATTAAAAGGGAATTTCAACATTCTAGATTTAGATTTAGAACGTTGAAATTTTGGTTTGGTCTGGGCGTTAATGAGTGAGTTAGTCGGGAGTTTGCCTTTTATATAAATAGTAAAAAATAAAGGCAGGCAAGCCTCTCGGCCCACAAACATCAGGCAGTGAGAAGCTACATTATGTTACACTATTTACTATTCCATGCGACGATAGCTATCGCGGAACGTGGCCTGCTGCTCTAAGTACTGAAATAAATAAAAATGTGGCGACATGAGAGGTTACCGTGTCTAAGAAATATGGCTCGGATCTGTCCTTTTTTCCACATTACTGTAAAGGAGGTAAAAAACAACGTGACATACTTCTTACGAGCGTTCTTAGATTTACGTTTTTTACCTTTCGAATACCGTAATACGCTAGTTGCCGTAAAAAATTGAATAAGTCCATCTTTTACGTGTGACGTCACCCCGTGCAAAAAAACGCAGCACGACGTGACGTTACACGTAACTTTTATGGACTATATCTTAGTAATTTTTGATTTAATTTACAAATAAAAAAATACGTGTCCTTTATTTTTGAATAATCTAAAAGACGGACTAATTACATTTTTTACGGCAACTAGCCTATTAGAGACAATAGAAAGATAATGAACGAACGAACATTCAGCCACAAAATAGATAGGTAGAGAAGACAATCTCTTGTAAGTACTTCACTTTTTATACCTACGCTCGGTGGACGCACACTAATGAGCGTTTGAGCCGGAACTGTTCGACGAGCGGGCCGAGGCGCTCCGAGATATCATGTCCGTGAGATGTGTGCGTTGCTCGAGCGCGGTTTGTATGAAGATTGACTTCTGTACCTATATATTTTGTGGCCCAGTGGTTAATCAAACCGGCTTTCATGTATGTGTTCGTAATCGGGCAAGTACCAATTTCCCAGTTGCCATTTATAGATTTTTGAAAGTCGTTGCAGGCAATCTGAAGCCAGGAAGTCTGACTATCAGTCTATCCAAGTTATATCGTGTTACCCAGTAACTGGATTGTGGAGATTTGATAGACAGTCGCTCCATGTAAAACACGGATATTACGGGTTAGACCGTAAACCTACCGTAAGATAAAAATCAGCTAATGACATTCCCCACCTTTGGGCAGAGCGGGAGATAGCATCAGACTTTTACTTACTAAAAACCTACCCCGTTCCTTCTTGCCTTTTGTACCGGGGCTCGATTTTCTTTTCGGATAACCCTGGCTCTAGTAGGCTTCGACCCAGCTGGGCCCCTCCAGTTGCTGACCACTCCTTGAGGCGCGCGGGAACAGTGCACGCCGTCGACGTCTTGGGCTCGGTCCGAACAGTTACCGGACGGTCGGACAGCTAGCTACCCATTGCTCGCCGGCCGCAAGCCCTCGCCTACCACCTCGACCTTGAAAAACTCTACAGAATCAAATGTCTTCTAAATTCTAAGGCCACGTTTCACAAAGTGAGCGAAGCGAGGCCAGTTTATACGATAAGGGGACATTAGAATTCCTCTCAACCAGGCTTGTATCTCAACAGCCCATTACGGTACGTGTGCAGCGTGCTAAACTGGCGGAGATGATATTGTTTAGGTTTTAGAACCAAAAATATGAGATAGATGCTGATCTAATGTGTCATATTTTGAGTTGAATGATCTTGGTTTGTGGGGGATATCTGAGTTTTATAAAACATAGCGGATATTGTTTAGTAAACTAAACTCGTTAAAAAATTTAAGGCCCGATTTGACATTTGAGAAAAACTCTAGAATATAACTTGGAACGAAACTGAAAGAAACAAAATATAATAATTAGGGGATAAGTACGTCCGGTGTAGTAGTAGCTATTTTAGTAGCAGCTACACTACGCCGGACAAGCTGCTAGATAGGAAAAATACAAATAACTGTCCGGACCGAGCCCAAATCGTCGACGGCGCGGACTGTTCCTGCGCTTGAAGAAGTTGTCAGCAACGGCAGGGGCCCAGCTGGGTCGAAGCCTACTGGGGCCAGGGTTAGCTTCGAAAGGTAGCTCAGTCCCCGGTATGAAAGGCAACGTAGTAACTGGAGTGTGTTTTTAGTCAGTAAAAGTCTGACACTATCTCCCGCTCCGCTCAAGAGCGGCATGATTTTCCCACAAAAAAAAATGACAAAACGTGCCTTTTATTTTGTAACAACTTTAGCGTCTACCAGCACTTCGCTCGCAAGAAAATAGAAAATATTATTATAGTCCGTCACTCAGTGATAAAGTAGTATTTTGCCGGTGAAAGAATTTTTTCAAACGGTCCAGTTGTATTTCGGTTTAGTAGTTTAATAATTTATTTAACACACATGGTAGCTACAAAAATCAGTGGTGCTCTGGCTCTTGTACTAGGATATCCTGTATCATAAGAGCCAGTCCTCTCAAAACACAGGGTGATTAAAAAAAAAATGCGTGATAGACAAACAGGAAAAAAAATAAAATAGTCAGCATGCAAAAAGAAAATCATAATAATAGCAATTATACAAAAAAAAAACTAATTAATTTCAAATTGATACTATTTTTACAAAATTATTTAAAACATGTCAAGAGTGACCCTCACCCCGGAGTGTGAGGTGTGAGAGTTGTGTGAGTGTTGAGTGAGTCATAACTTTGCTGTTTATGAATATTATTTATTGAGACAACTTAAATATTTACAAGACCTTTTCTTATTTAAGCTGTTTAAGTATTTGTATCTACTAATTGAAATTAGTGGTGTATGTATAGATTTTGATTTGCTAATAATTAAAATAGCAACTGAATTTTACACGAAAAAATCTCACCAAGAACTTTTTTCATTGGATCTTTTTTTTTTAATTGTTGATAGGTTTGCGCTTGACCGCCATCTAACCTGACGGAAAGCGACCTAGAAGAAACCTATTCACTCTCGACTTAAAGATTCCCGGGTTGTAGTTATCAGGAAACACAGACTCCGGCAAGGAATTCCACTCCTTAGCTGCACGCACAATGAATGTGTTTCCGAAACGTTTTGTGCGTGTAGGTGGGATGTCCACCATAATAGTTCAGCCGACAGACGTCCACTGTTGGACATAGGCCTCCCCTAAGTGTCGCCACAATGATCGATCCTGTGCGTCTCGCATCCATCGGTTTCCCGCAACCTTCACCAGGTCATCGGTCCACCTTGTAGGAGGCCTTCCGACGCTGCGTCTTCCAGTACGAAGTCACCACTCCAGAACCTTTCGGCCCCAACGGCCATCTGTTCTGCGAGCAATTTGCCCTGCCCATTGCCACTTAAGTTTGGCGATTCTTCGGGCTATGTCGGCAACCTTGGTCCTCCTGCTTGTTAGCAATATTTTAGTCGAATTGAATATTTTAGTCGAATTGGCAACTCGTATAGAAGAAAGTCAATCACTCTACCAACAATACATAAAAATACTACAGAAGCAACGTTAGCCTATAATTTATTACTACAACATTTGTCCGGAAGCAAATCTAACCATATCGGTGTCATATCTAATGATAAAAAATACTCAAATATCGGAAAATTGTCAGCTTATGGTGAAATACATAATAAATGCCCTAAAATCTATCAAAAAGAGTAATGGTGTGCACCATAATAACAGGATTTTTTGGCGTAATTCATAAGCGGAAAGCACTATTTGACAGTGACATGTTATTTCTATTTAACTAGCGATAAGCACTTCTGTATGCGTAGCCAAGTTGCTAATCTGCAATCGTTAACGTTAGTAGAAAGCTTCAAATTTACGAGAATGACTTTATCTCAACGCTCAATCACGTGGTTCGAACAAAAGAATTGGGGGCGTAGCCAACTCGAAGCGTTCGACGCAAGCGAAACGGTTGTTACTTGGCTAGGGGGGCTAATGCTTAGAAGTATTAGCGGAAGTACCTCTGTCGAATACGACATCGAGTGGCACATGATAGCTCACTTCAGCTGTCTGTGAAATCGCTCAACCATACCCTTTGCAACGGGATGGCAGGCCGTAGTATGTAAGTGTTGTGCACCTACCATGATGACCCTAAAGAGGTGAGATTCAAATTGTCGGTCGGTTGTCATCTTCAATAGACAACCGAACCTGGTCATCTAGCCAGCCACGAGCGTTCAGATTACAGATGAAAACATATTAAATTCATATCTGTGGTGGACGGCTCATTAGAGATGCTTATTACCTCAACTGTGGAACTTACCCGCTCTGGGTCCGTCAAAATGTCTGTCATCTGGGGGAGGGCCGCTACGGTCCCCTGATTCTTACGTTGAAATATAAGAGAGAGAGAGAGAGAGAAGATCCTCTCCCACTGACAGACATTGTTCGACGGTTGGGTTGGTTTTGCCATAGTCGGGAAAAAATTGCCCCTGACTGTCCGCCCCATGCCCCCATCAAACTATATAATTGTGAATCAACCACGCAGTGTCAACGGTACTATTGTATGTCTATCATCCGGTACCCCCACAGCCCAAACCAAAAAACTTAAAAACTAAAGCGTCGTTCAACATGTTAAAATCGCCAATCGCTCTTCACCTCCATCTTGAACCAGTGTCCCAGAAAAAAACTTCTGGTGTTATCGGTGGCTCGGTAAATCAAAATATATTACAAGTTATATCGTCCACTATCGCTGCTCGGTCGAGAGTGAAACTATTTACTGTTTTTATTTATTTGGTCGCCATGTTGTATGTCGGGTGATATTGAAAAGGTCCGGGGAATAATGCCATAAAAATGCTTCAGCGGATTTGTGATTCTTTATTGTGTAGGTAGATAGTAAATATCAATAAAGGAAGGTGTATATATATAAGATATGTTATTGAGGATTTTCCAAATAAACCACAAATTGTTTCTCTGAAAATCAAAGTTTTGTTTATTTAATACGTACTTACTATATTACAACGTTTAACTATGATCATTACACCTATAACTTACCTGAAAATCAAAGAAACGACATTTAAAGTTTACTAATATCGCCTCCTCAATTATATCCCTTTATTTCATCTCTTTACAATAGAATTTTTAACAATAAAATATGCAAAATAATCTAAACATCATCTGCCATTCAATCACACGTTACCCCGTTCCACAGAACATAAATTCCATTGACAACTTCAACGCGCGAAGCGCGGCAAATTTGAATTAATGAAATGTCATTTCATTACATATATATATGTACCTAAAAATTAAAAAATAAAGTTTATTTTTTAACTCGTATTAATTTTCGCATGTACAAAATTAATTTCTTTAAGAAAACGTCAGATGAACGAACGAAAGCTTGGTATTGAAAAAAAGATTTTCATTAAAAGCTTGTTTATGTAAAGAATCTATGTATAAAATTTCATTACTGTATCATGAAAAAAGTTGTAAGCTTGTTATATTAGCAAAAAAAAACATAGTCATTGGACTATCCAAGCAACTAAGGGTTTGTTTTGCACTTGCACCCAGCTATTTGCAGGCCTCTAATACCTGCTATGGCCTGCCGTGACCTGTGTTGACTTAGTGTCGGTGGTAACCAACTTGTGAGCTTCTTAAATATTTTTGGAAAATATACACCCTCAATCGTAGGGACCCAGCAGGGTCGATGCCTATTAGGGCCAAGGGTCTATTTCAAAAAAGAAAGGCAACGAAACAACGTGGTGGGTTTTTTAGTCAGTAAAAGTCTGACACTATCCCGCTCAGCTTAAGGGCGGGAAATATCATCTGGATAATATTTACCTACCGAAAAAAAAAAACTAAGTTTAAAATCGAATGAGACCTTTGCTTTTGTATCTACTCATAACTAATCACGTCTTTGAGCAAAATATTTTTCTTTTCTGAGATAAGAGCATTTTCTAATGGAAAAAGCCAGACGGATTTTTCTTAAGTTATATTATATATTAAATAGAAAAAGCAAGATAATTTTAATATGTATCGTGTACATTTGTGGGTGAGATGTTATGAATGATTATCATTTATTACATGTACTCAGACTTTTTTATAGGCAAGGAGCTTTACTTGACAAATTAATTTCTGAGATTTTTTTTTCTTTGCAAATATATTATAGGAATAATTTCTGATTATAGGATTGGTGGAATAAGTCATACCTGCATGGTTTTAATTAAAAATACTAAATTTATTATTATTTTAGTTGTTTTAGTTTTATTTACAACTAACAGTCAAAATGACTTTTTGACTGCCCTGTTGGTCTAGTGGTTAGTGACCCTGACTGCTATGCCAGAGGTCGTGGGTTCGATTCCCACCCAAGACAAATGTTAGTGTGATGAGCATAATCATTTGTTCTGTGTCTGGGTGTAATTTATCTATAATATGTATGTATTTAGAAATATATGTATAAGTACGTTTATCAGTTGTCTAATACATATAACACAAGCTCTGCTTAGCTTGGGACTAGACGGCGTTGTGTGATAGTTGTGGAATATTATTATTAATAGGTTTATTATTATCTCTCTCCAAGTAAATAAAACTAGTTACTCAAATCAAAGTTAAACATAAACACAATATGTATGTATACACGAAATATGTTTTAACAAGATGTTTCCTATTCGAGATTTAGTAGGCACAGCATCCGTGTTACAGAGATTAACAATAAATTTGTTAATCCTCGGATTTAGTTTAAGTAAGCTGATAAAATAAGACAAAGGGAATTTGTTGTATTTGTTAAGTAATTATAAATTAAGAGCGCCCATCCTGAGATGCATTTATAGACAAACTAGCTGCTCCCAGCGGCTTCGCTCGCGTGATAGCAGAAAATTATCCCAAGGGAACATACTTCCGGAATAAAAAGTATCCTATGTCCTATTCCAGGACATGGTCTATCCGTGTACCAAGTTTTATCAAAATCGGTTAGGCAATTTAGGCGTGAAGACGTAACAAATAAACAAACTCACTTTCGCTTTTATAATATTAGTAAGGATGTGTGAAAATTTAATAATTTAAAAATTAAAAATTATTTCCAAAAACTCGTTTCCAAGAAATCGTATTTTCTGGAACAAGTTTTGTGAAATATTCAGAATTACCGAATGCCTAGAGAATGGTGAGACGTTATCTTTTTTTTCAAATTACTTCTTTATCAAACATTGCGTTATAATATAATAATATAATGTATATATATTAACAATAGATCGACCGGGAAGAGCCCTCTTAAGGGTGCTATCACTAAATTTCGAGTTTGAACGGCCTATTTAAGTACTGGCTGTTGCCAGCGGATTTGCCTGCTTCAGAAAATTATCCCAATGGAACATATTCCTGGGATAAAAAATAAAATATCCTATAAATAATAAATGTTATTTATATTGCAAATACGAGGGACTGAAACAATTTGCCTGGTGCGGTCTTCCCGTCCGATTATAATTTAGGTGTCTTCAAGACTAGAGTGAATAGGCTCTTAATAAACTAGTGCGCCTCACTATCAACGATTGCATCACTGCTTACCATCAGGTGGGATCGCAGTCAAGCACTAGTTTATATCAATTAAAAAAATAGGTTAAAAAAATCACTTTTACACGTGCTTTTTTTCCGTCTGCGACTGCTCGTGTAGAAAGATTGGCAATAAGATGTAACAAACATACACATACTGATTCACAAGAGTGGTTCGATTCCCACCCAGGACAAATGTTTATGTGATGAGCATGATCATTTGTTCTGTGTCTGGGTGTAATTTATCTATAATATGTATGTATTTAGAAATATATAAGTATGTTTATCAGTTGTCTAGTACCCATAATACAAGCTTTGCTTAGCTTGGGACTAGACGGCGTTGTGTGATAGTTGTGAAATATTATTTTATAATAATATATTATTATATTTACACATTAAAACACTAATGAAGATAATTTGGTTTTCCCATCTGTATTTACTTAGGAAACCAGGCATAAAATGGTGATATGGAAACCTGATTTAGTAGGTCACACAAATATTAATTAAGTCGCACTGTAGGTTACAAGTAACAGATGTGGTTTCATCTGAGACCTTGTTCCATATTAGTTTCTTAGTTCACAAATGTTACTCGTATTGTAAGTAGATATTGAGTTGACTTGTAGATTAAAGTTTTATAGACAATGTACCTAATATAGAGCTTTCAAAAAATATGTATAATAACGCTCGCCCGCCAACTCCTTCTCGGGACGAAATAAGTAACTTTCACCCCTAGGGTAACAATGTATTATTTTACACCACCTGCTCGATAAATGCCCTACTTTACGTCGTATAACAATCACTTAAAGAAAGTCATTCTGTTCTTAGGGAGATAATGCAGTATTGCCGATCCCTAGGGAATAATGAGATTTGAATTTGGAACATCAAACGTTTAGTTTATTCAAAATTCAAAGAGCGTTATAGAAAAATGAAACTATAGAAGAATAACTTTAGAATTTTGATTCTTTGATTTACTTGTAAATATAATACTTACAATTCTCTAATAATATATGAATTGGTCGACTAAATTGTCTTTTAATTATCTCACAGATGGTGTAAAAAGTAGAGTATCCAACATGGGAATAAAGCTGTCCTTGTCTTGGGCGGCTTGAATTCCTCACTTCACTCAGGTTTCTTTATTAACTCCCTTGCAATGCTCGGAAGTTAATTATATAAATCCCTCACTAACGTTCGGGATTAAAATTAGCAATCTTTTTTTTGTTCGGAATTGAACATCGGCCGCCCTCGACTTAAAGACACTGCTTAATCCCCTAGTTACATAATATATTATAATTGAAAGATATCCGCCCCCTCTTTAAAAATAAGATAGTATAACAGCATATTACGAGATAAAAAATAAGAATGAATCCCTGTCTCCCGGCCTAAATAACGTTCTTAGCTAGGGCGGGGAAATGGGGTGTCAGAAATTAATGGAACCATCGATTTAACGAGTGTTGTAATTTTTCTCTGTAGCCAGTCATTTGTCTTTCGTCGAAATTATTATAAAAAAAATAGGGGAAAAATGAGGGGGTCATTTTTTCTTTAGAACTCTTTAGAAGGAATTAATTGTGAGTTTTATCAGTTGTTAGGGTCCTCAAAAGGTAAAAATGGAACCCTCCTAGGATCACTTCGTTGTCCGTCTCTCGGGAACGCGTGAAAGTATAGAGTTGCAATTAAAACCACATACTCAGGTCTGTAGTCTCTTGAAGCTGTGAAATTTCGGGGAGTGTGCTTCGGAATTGCATGTAGCCTAATTCCGTCTAGCCCGTTTCATCATCGGACCACCAGGGGTACGGCGATGTGCCACCGGTACATGGTGGACATATCCCTTATATGCACAAAACATTTTGGGAATACATTCATTGTGGGTACAGTTAAGGAGTGGAATTCCCTGCCGGAGTCTGTGTTTCCTGATATCTATAACCCGGAAATCTTAAAATAGAGAGTAAAATATGGTACTTCTTGGTAAGCGCGCTTCATCATCAAACGCATCTTCGCTTTCCATCAGGTGAAATGGCGTTCAAGCGCAAACCTGTCAACAAAAAAAATAACCATGCCGATTCATCATCGTCATCAGCCTTTTTAATGTTCCCACTGCTGGGACTTAGGCCTCCTCTCTAGGAAAGGGTATGGGCCGTAATCCACCACGCGGACCCAGTGCAGGTTGGTGTATGTCACTTGTCTTCGATTTTTTTTTTTAGTTCTAGGACATGCCGGTTTCCTCACGATGTTTTCCTTCACCGTTTTTGAGAGCGTTCCGGACCCGTGGCTCCCCAGCCGTGGTAATGACAGGAGGGGCCCATCTGGGTCGAAGCCTACCCGGGTCGGGGTTATCCGAAAGGAAACTAGAGCCCCGGTATGAAGGCTAGAAGGAACGGCGCGGGGTTTTTAGTCAGTAAGACTCTGACACTGTCTCCCGCTCCTCCCAAGAGCGGGTTTCGTCAATGATGATTTTCCCCGTCGACAGAAAAAAAAAGCAGTGGTAATGAAATAAATTACACAAAGTATTGCGCCTGACAGGGTTTGAACTCGCGACCTACAACTCGTAAATTGATGCCAATCACCACTGTTCTCAGATTATTACCATCACATCGCTTACGAATTTCAAAATCGCTTTCACCAAGCGGAATGTATCCCAGAAATGGCGGCTATCATTCTAATATTGTCCAATTTCCAGCTACAAAGCTCACAGGAATAAATTGATCCCATTTGAGCTACACTGCATCACTGATTAGGCTAATATCGGCCAGTAGCGGCCACATTACTGGGCTTATTGCCATATTCCGGGCAATATTTGCTGGTATTGTGGGTCAGGGTGACCTGGAAGAATAGCGATAAGAGTTAGCGGGGTTGCCAGTTACATATTATATCCTAAATTATTAATAACTAGTTTTTACCTGCGACTTCGTCCGCGTACATAAAATATTGCCTATGTCACTCAGGAATAAAGCAGTTTTTATTTGTGTAAAAATTTTAGCGATCAAACCAGTACTTTCAGAGATTACATCCTACACTTTTACTTCTATACTTGTGACCTGTTATATACTCGTAAATATAGTTTATCCAAAGGTATCACTATATTATGTGCATGTACTATGCACATAACATAGTCATACCTTTGTAATTATTTTTAGAATTTATGTAACTATTTTAACCCATTTTAACTTTGACTAAATATATTGTTATTATATTTTTTTTTTTTTTGTTATAAACTCATATAAATTACGTTTTTTTTTATAAACCAAATCACAAAAAAAAAAAAAAAAATAGTAGCCCACCGGCATCGGGAACCGGGTCCAAGCCACTGGTGGTCAGGGCTCTTGAGAGAGGAATCTCCTAACTATGCGCGTCGTGTCCAGGAGTACTGCTTATTATGAATTACAGGAATTACATGGCTTGATTCCACCATCCCTTGATTCAACAAAGAAATTGTTGTGACTATTACAATGAGTGTAATTCTACGGACGCCATTGTTCGTATAGCTACATAATTAGATCCGTTCAAGTTGTAAGAGAATCGCCTAGACAATGTACGAGCATAAATCAAGTACAGACCGACATACGAGTGTCTCGTACATGTATATATACAGGGTTATTTGTAAAACACTAGCAACCTCTTAGGACTATTAATAAACAACAACTTTTGTTCTATGACTTTTAAATAAATATTATATTTTAGTTCATTAGATTTTCATACAAAAATAAAAATACTTAAATTGAACGTTCTGAATGTTACGAAGTCTATGCTGGCGTATCAATTTTCTAGTGTGATGAGTACACGAAAATGGTGCGAATGCTTGCTAGGTAGGTGTGATGACAATTCAATTCAATTCAATTTCTATTCAATTTAATTCATTTATTCACTCTTAACAATGTTTTTTTGACAGTTAACAATGTGACTTACAAACTATATTCCACTGTTGTAAGAGTCTGGTGCCTGAAATAGGTTTTTGGAGAAAAGCCTGTGGTACAGGTCACCAGGGCTCCCCCACAGTAAAAAAGGAAAGTACAGTGTTAGACGACCTTGAGTGACAGCAATACGATTTATGGTTGCAGAACATCAGACCATAAAAGGGGTAGACAAAAAAAAATACACAAAATGAATTGTAAAACCAGGTAAAAAGTAAATAAAATAGAGAAACAGACATTATTGAATATGCAGAGGAGGGTATTGGTAGTGTCATGTGGGATGTCTATGTGAATGTCATAGTGTGTGAGAGCGAGTATGAGGAGTAGATCAGCCGTGGAGAAAAGGAAAGAATAATTGAATGGATGGGAATGAATGAATGAGTTTATTTAAGAACTTTTAAAAGATTCTCTGTTTCCTGGTAGTCCAAGGTTTTGAGAAATGCCTGTACTGTTTTGTGACAATTTAATTTGGTTTTAGAGTATAGGTTGAGAGTAACATTTAATTTGTTGTATTAAAACTGACCAAGAAAACAAAAGAATCTCTGAGGGAGTGTGGATTTGAAAGGCGATGAGGGGCAGACTCTTCCCATACGTCGTTTATGTCGAACTGAAGCTGGGAGTGTTTTTTATTTATTGCATGGAGAATGAACGTTTGTCTAACCGTCAGAATGTCCCAATCTTTGTATAACTCGATAGTCGGGAAACGAAAAGGAATACCAGCACTAACCTTAAGTATAGCGCGCTGTGCCCTCTCTACCTCGATGAGGTGCGTTTTACCGGCACCGCCCCATGAGGTGATGCAATACTCGACTAACGACTGGCAAAGCGCAAAGTAAATTAATTTAATGGTTTTTCGATCTGCAGTGCGTCTCAGTATTTTGAAAATATATATAAGTTTGCGGAGCCTTGGAACAAGCACATTAAAATGAGGTTTAAAAGAAAGATGAGAGTCGATGATAATTCCAAGGTATCTCATATTTGCAGTCCTTTCGAGTGTGTGACATGTGAATCTGGAGCTTGTAGAACCACACGAGTGCGCCGTAATAGAAAGAGCTGATGGAGGAAGAAGATTAGCTCTGTGCGCAAATGTTACGTATTTAGTTTTCGACACATTCAAAATCAATAGATTGTTTTGCAACCAATTACTAACAGTGTTTACGCCCAGTTGAGCAGCATCAAACACCTCATCCCAGCTATTGGCACTAAAAAACAGGGCGGTATCATCTGCAAAGGTAACTATTTTTCCTTTGGCTAGAGAAAGCCGATAGAGGTCATTGATGTACACTAAGAAGAGCGTTGGACCGATAATACAACCTTGTGGTACACCAAAGTTGACTGTCAGCTCATCACTAAGTCTTTTATTAATTGTCACTCTTTGCTTTCTTCCAGTAAGATAATCCTCTAATAATTTAAGAGGAGTTCCAAAACATTGTAATTACACCTAGCAAGCAAGGTCAAGTGCATGTTCAGCTACCCTCTGCTATTGCTTTGCTTGCTTACTTCGCATAGACTTTATAATATTTAGAACGTTAACTTTAAATATTTTTATTTTTGTATAACTAGCACCTAAGAGGTTGCTAGAGTTTTACAAATAACCCTGTACATGATAAATGAAAGCCTTATGAACATCATCATCATTTTCGCCGAAAGACGACCACTGTTGGCCATAGGCCTCCCCCAAGTGTCGCCGCAATGGACGGTCCTATGCGTCTTGCATCCATCGGATTCCCACAACCTGTTATTTATATTTCTATGCCCGCAACCCTTACCAGGTCATCAGCCCACAATAAAAGCCTATACATACATATTTATAAATCATATTGATATAAAATGTTCCTATTAGTGTGATTCCCAAGTCTTTTGTCAATCCAAATGCCCTGGCCAGGGCATTCCAAAGTTTCGCTTGCAGTTTCCAACTCAGACCGCTTACATTGCCTCGAGCGTTCCAATATAAGTTACTGGCTCCAATACTAGAAGCGAGTTGGAAGCAATATGGCGGCGCTGGCGGTCGCAACAACTATATTGCATATTACTGCACTGGGATTAGAATTGCAATTATTACTGTAATTGTACCGTTATGGGGGTTTTAAGATTAGTTCTGACTGGGTATTTTATTGAGTTGGTTTGCAAGAAGTGGCAGTGGGTTTGCGGCACTGTAACTCTTAAACGAGTGGTTTTTTTTATTACAAAGCAGGTTTTACAGGTTCAGGTTCTCTAAACGTTGCTATCATTTCGATTACCATAATTAAAGACACAATAGAAAGACAATGAGAGAGCGAACGCCGGCGTTCGCTTGGCGTTTAACGTTAATGAATTAAATCTGGTCATGTTGCACTGAATGTAGGTACCATTTAAACTTGAACTATGTGAAAAATTACATGACATAACTAAATTTCCCATTTTTTTCATCTAATCAATGAAACAGGGACTTCGAAAAGATGATGTCGTTACACAACGCCATCTATCAATCGAATGTATGTTCACCGATATTTCGGTCAATTGTGGACCGATTTTTGATAGTAATTACATTGCATAACTCTAATTAACAGTTAACGAGAGGAGTTTAACGGATACAGATCCGGATACGGATACTACACACGGACAAATAGACTCGAAAAATATCTGATCATCATCTTCCTTTTCTGTCAAAAGGAGGGACGAAACGCATGTTGCTAAAAAAGTTACGAGTTTACATGGATGGATGGAGGGGGAGAGAGAGGCCAAAGAAAAGATGGATGGATTGTGTGAGAAGTGATATGAAAGAAAAGGGGGTTAGTGATAGCGTGACGAGTGACAGGACAGAATGGAAGAAAAAAATGTGTTGCGCCGACCCCAAATAAAAAGGGATAAGGGCAGGAAGATGATGATGATCTTCTTTTTCTGAACTAGCTTGGGGTCAGCTTTCAATCTCGAGGTGTAAGTGTTAATTCACTCGAGTAAAGCCGTGATAAAAAGTGGTGTAAAGAATATACTTACCCAATACTAACAGCTTGCATAATGCATTATCCAGCATCCTGTATACATTTATCGAGCCAAATTCCACCTCCCTTAAAATACCCGGTATAACGCAATATTCCAGCCTCAAATTGTTCACGGCTAAGACTATCAATATTGAACACTATGTAGATATACTGACCACAGTATTTAGTGCCCAATGAAGGGATATAAATGCTAAGTGTTAAATAAAGATCGTGCATTTTACTTACTTTGCCTGCCAGACTACAGAATCGTATAGAAGGTCAATTCCAGGCTTCATGACGAAGTGGTCAGCTACCGGAGGGGCCCAGCTGGGTAGAAGCCTACTGGGGCCAGGGTTATCCAAAAGGAAACTCGAGCCCCGGTACGAAGAGGCTAGAAGGAACGGGGTGGGTTTTTAGTCAGTAAGAGTCTGACAATATCTCTCATTCCACCCAAGACCGGGGGTTGTCATAAGATGATTTTTGCCCACCGTAAAAAAAAGGGCTTCATTACGCCTAGCGCCTGACGCCTAGCACCTGTTGTATCTATTAAGCCTGCAATACATGTCGGCCGTGCTTAGACGAATGCGAGCCTAGGCAAATATAGGCAAATTGACACAAGGCAAGCGCTTCTCTCTATACGTTCGGCAAGCTTGAAGGAAACCAAATGGCCAACATAGACGAGTTTTGAGGAGACGCCCGCATATTAGGCGAACGCGCGCGAGCGCCTTTGATTTGTGCAGAAAAACCGACACCGCTCCGAAGTGTGGAAAGTGATCGCGAGCGGCTGCGAGTTGTGACAAGCTACGCCAAATGAGGTCTATACACGTTGGCATACGTTGGCGCATGTCTTTGCTCAACTAACTCTATGTCTATGAAGCTACACGTCTACGGATAGTAGGCGTAACGGCCCGTTCACGAACTTGCCACTGTGAGCGGGAGCTTAGCGCGGGGCGGCGAGCGGAAATTCAAAAGTATGAACGCGTTTGAAGCACGTCACGAGACGCTGCTACCGCTCATAGCACCGCATATCCGCTTATTGAAGTCACCCCGCTTGCCGTCCCAGCCTTCACCCCGCTCGCCGCTTCATTCACGTCCCCGTTCGCAGCCCCCCTCCAGACCAGGCCATAAATGTGCGTGCACCTGTTTGCGCTTGTTCATACAGAGTTGATCTTCTGAACAGTTATTTTTGTGTCTGTCGGTGTTTGCCGGTCAATTCCTGTGAAATCGGCCAGGGTTGGTTGGTAACATGCTGTTAATTTTTCAATGTTTAAAGCGCCATCAATCCTTTTTATGGGTATGGTATGCGATCATTATTATGGTGGAGTGACCAACATTTGGGTTTTTTTTTTTTAAATTTTTAATCAATGAAAGGTTTTGTTTTGGGGCATGTAGATATGTACTAAAATCTGTGTGTAAATAAAATAATAATACCTATATTAATTTTCTCAGAAACTATAACATCTACAAACTTAAAATTTAGCAGGTTTTCCGAAATTCATCTCCTAAAGGTGTGTAATGGGGTTAGACCCCAAGTTTGTATGGAGAAATCGACTTTCACGCGGGCGAAGCCGCTGGCATAAGCTAGTTTAATATAATAATATTCCACAACTATCACACAACACCGTCTAGTCCCAAGCTAAGCAGAGCTTGTGTTATGGGTACTAGACAACTGATAAACATACTTATATATTTCTAATTTAATATAATAGATAAATTACACACAGACACAGAACAAATGATCATGCTCATCACATAAACATTTGTCCTGGGTGGAAATCGAACCCACGATCTCCGACATAGCAGTCAGAGCCTCTAACTACTATACCAACAGGCCAGTCATTCAGTCAGTCATATAAGATTACCCATCTAAAATACTTGAATAGAAACAAATCAATTATCATTCATACTTGATTAATAAATTATGTCTGAAGCTCGGCCATTAAGCTTACCAGCTAGTCTACTCAAAGGCTCTGTTGACAGTTGACACCATTCGTTTTGAAGACATATGGCATTCGACCATTCTGCTCTTAGTGCTCTATTGAATATCTTTTGAATAGGAGAATATGAATCGAAGTTTAATATTATGCAGATTTGAATTTGAAAGGCTTGGTGTTGTCTATGTTCAATGTGTAATTTATTATAGTTATTACTTAAAGAACAGAGACTTAGGGCAAGATACTATGACCTGTGGTCGCTGTGGTGGCTGGCATAATCAGTTTTGGCTCATACTGCTGGGACTTAAGCCTCTTATCCAGAAGAGCAAATGGGTCATAATCTACCATGTGGGCCCATTAATAGATTCTAGAATAAAAAAAGTAAAAGTTTTAGTTTTATAAAATTCTTCAAGTTTTAAATTTAAAGGTGACTGTCCCAGAAATAATGTTCTAAATCATGGTCACCCTATTTGACAGGAACATTATTAAACATTAATTTGCAGCTCTTCCCTTAAGTAGCCGACTTGCAAGTTTTATTGATTTAAATTATACATTGCAGTCCCTCGTTATACTAGGCAGGGATCATCAACCATTTGGAAAATAAAATGGCTGAATAAATTTTGACAGCAGCTTTCTTTCTTCTGTGAATGTCAGAGGCTGGTACCGCGAGAAAGAAAGAAAACATTTATTTGAGACTTGCACAGCACATACAACAATAAAATAAAAAGTAACTTATCTATCTATCTACTACCTAACTTAAAATAAATAATAATAATAATGTCAAAGTCAAAATATTTTATTTCACATGGGCACTTATAAAACGTCAGAAGCTAGTGCACGGTTCCAAATTGGTCGTTTCCTATGGAGAAGAACCAGCAAGAAACTCCATAGTTATTTTTTTTAAAACGTGGTTATTACAATATTAATAGAATTATGTAAAAGAAAACAATATTAAGTGATTAAAATAAAAGACCTGTGCAAAGCCAAAAATTCTCCTATCTCACCATATGTTGCGATATTTAATAAAAAAGTAAAATTACGCAGAGCTGGTATTCTGATAAGGCCTGGTGATGCCAGGGACACACGTAACATGCTCCACTCAAAAATTATTTGATGATTTCTCACCTAAAAAAACTGGTGCATTATGCATTACTAACAATCATCGCATAACTATGCCTCTATACTGTTACACGCCTATTTTAATTGTACCAAATATCCTGTTTTTGTTCATCTCCAAGGAGGAACTGGCTCCTGAGATACAAGTATTTATTTTACTTAGTTTAGGAGTCAAATGTTCATTTTATTTCCAATGATCAGTGTTTGTACAACTATTGTGTCTGTTACTGTGTGTGTTAAATGTACAAAATAAAGATTATTATTATTATTATCATCTCATCATCTTCCTGTCCTTATCCCGTTTTATTTGGGGTCGGCGCAACACGTTTTTTTCTTCCATTCTATCCTGTCGCTTGTCACAATATCACTAACTCCCTTTTCATTCATATCACTTCTCACACAATCCATCCATCTTTTCTTTGGCCTCCCTCTCCCTCTCCTGTACAAAATAAAGATTATTATTATTATCATCTGCTAAATTTAATTTCAGGTACCAGGTAACAGGTATAATTTTTATCAATCCTATTCCTTCCCATCCTAATTGGCTGGCCAGAATGTTGACTATCCCTTGTAGCGCTTGTAGCCCGTGGTCAGTATTGGGCTCTTTTTGCGCATAATGAACGCTACTTAGTCGATTCTTTTTTGTTTTAGAACATGCTCAAAGCGTGTGAGGTGTTCAATTTTACTTTTTTTTTCTTTTTTTTATCGCTGTGCACGCTTTAGCTTTTTCTTGGTACCGACATTCTATTTAATTTTTTAAATGGGCATTTTCACTATTCGTCGGTTTTATGTAGATATATTATTACTATAGTTAAATACATCGGTCTGTATTAAAAAAAAAAAATGCTAGCCATTTTTATAGTCTGGCATTTTTTTTAACTTTTTATTTATATATAAAATTCCAAAACTGTATCATGATAAATCACAAAGTTATCCAATATGGTTGGAAACATAAATACATGGTCACCGGGCCACCAAAGCGACTGATGGGTGGTTTTGCTTCCGCATCCAGCTGTGCGCTGGCCGAATGCCCGCTATGACCTGCCGTGACCTGTATTGTACTTAGTGTCGGTGGTGTCCAACTTGTGACTTTTTAAAAATATTTATAACATGGTGTAAAAGTTATTGGAATCGATTCAGCTACTGATTCTGATCTAACTATATTTAAGTTTCGCATGTACTAAAAAATAATGTTGTATAGTAAACCTGCGTAAGAAAAGGCTTTACGTTCAAGTCATGAAAGTTCTCGGCCAGCTGTTTTTCAACCTTATTACTAAGAGCATAAGAGCCAAATAGAAAAGATAACACTGCCGTGTTGTAAAGAATGCGAGGTCACGATGTCCTGCTGTGATTGTACAAACATTTTCCTTTGCCCTTCTACGTTAGGATAATCATAGACTAGAGCTGCGGGAATGTTGCCCTGCAATGCAGAGGGCAACAGAAAGAACACAGGCCCTTTCGCTCCAAGGACTCACACTCTAGAGAGAGTGGAAGAAGTTGGATAATTTCTGACATATAAAAAAGCTAATCCCATTTTGGAAGTATGGCAGAATTGATGTGACGTGAATGTTTGCAATAAGCCAAAACAGGGTCCCAACAGGGTCCAGGAACCCTTGCAGTCCCTGGTAGGACATCGATATTGTTTAATTCATGAATCCCCAAGCGACCACCGGTGGCCGCGCATCTATTGTCTTACTATTGTGTCTCTAATTGACGGTATCTGAAGGGTTAAATTTTCTTTTTTTAGGATATGCTGATAAAAGTTTAGCTTGGTACTTTTAATTGTAAAAACAAGACTTGAAAGTTGGTGTTTAGGGCAAAATTTTCAATGGTCAGATATAGGTCCTTTCCCACCAGACTTAGTCCTTCTGCGAAGCAGTAATGCTTGCAAAAGAGGAGTCCGACCGCATCAGGCAACAGCGGCGCTCACAGCGCCCCAGCCACCGCCGGGATTCCGATCCCGATTTCCGGCCACCGTAGGCGCGAGCTTGTGGACGGCAAGTATTGGGTAGCTCGCTATCCAACCGTCCGGTAACTGTCCGGACCGAGCCCAAGACGTCGACGGCGCGTACTGTGACCCGCGCGCCTCAAGGAGTTGTCAGCAACAGCAGGGGCCCAGCTGGGTCGAAGCCTACTGGGGCCAGGGTTATCCGAAAAGAAGCTCGAGCCCTGGTATGAAAGCTAGAAGCAACGGGGTGGGTTTTTAGCCAGTAAGAGTCTGACATTATCTTCCGCACCGCCCAAGAGCGGAGGTTGTCATTGGATGATTTCTGCCCTGCAAAAAAAAAATGGTCAGATATTTTTTATTGAAGTAGATATAGCTATGGCTGTTGACATAATGTTTATGGAGAAGAATGTGCAAGAAACTCCATGGTCATCAGCTTTGGTACCTGGAGAATATTTTCCTGGTATAAAAATTTACTTTAAAGCAGGTGAAACCGCTGCCTAAAACTAGTGTAGAAAACTGATCTGAAAACTGATGACTGTCTGCGTAATACCAGCTTTCTGGATTGGTTGATGTTTTAGCGGTCTTGGTTTATTTGATAGTTACGGATTTGGTTTAAATGATACGACTTTGGTTCGGTTATGGTTTTATGGTTTAGACAACTAAATATACTTATAAGTAAGAAATTAAGCAGATTTAGTCTAAATGATGGCTTGAATGGTTTTGATATGGTATGAGTTACGCGATCGACGACCGAGTACGTACTGACTAATAATCCCTACTTAATATTACAAATGCGAAAGTAACTCTGTCTGTCTGTCTGTTACGCTTTCATGCAAAAACTACTGAACGGATTTAGATCAAATTTGGTAGGTAGGTAAAAGAGACACTGGAATAACACATAGGCTACTTATAATTCCACTGCTGGGCACGGGTCTCTGCCCGCGCGATACAAACTGTAGTCCACGCGGGCGAAGCCGCGGGCGGAAAGCTAGTTACGTATATATGTTAGTTTTATAAAAATGCACGAAAGCAAAAGTGCTTCGCTGTTCTGTTGTATTGCTCCGAACAACTAGTGTTTGATTCAACTGAATTGAATTCCACCACAGAACAGAAAATATAGGTAGAAGTGGAACGTGGCTAAGCACGGGAACCAGTGTCGCCAAACTCACATATTTGCGTATCAAATTGTACATTACACACATAAAAAAACAGTAATATGATTGGCTACGAAGCTACGAATTACAAACTTAACTTTTACAAATCATATTTTTATTGCTTTCATAAATTAGGTCTTATTACAACGTAAGAAAGTTGTTATTATTTGACATGACACAAACAATAAAGAAGTTTTAACCAATTTACAACGAGTTCGGCTACTCAACGCTAGATGGCGCTGTAACCAATTTATTCTATTCAGAACGCTAGTGCCTTTGAAATAGATGCCATATTCACCTGCACATCTAATAGGCGAATCTGGCCTGATGTTGACAAACGCGCGATATCTAAGAGGCACTTCCTCTACTTTTCTTTATTCCGTGAATTTCACCTTCAGTGTGTGAATGCCCTTAGATCACGTTCTAGTGGGTGTTGCAACGTTGCAGGGTTCCGTGGCAATATTGACAATATTACACTTCGGGTTTCAGACACGTTCGACCTTTTTTGTTTATCCATTAATAACTGTAGGTCTGTTCGTTTTTTTTGTTGAAATATAGTGTGTATACCTACGCAGCTACGGTTAAGATGAAAGCCTCTCATGCAAGGGGTTGCGAGTTCGAAACCAAGCAAGTAAGTACCAATGTGGGTTCTTCAATTCATATGTACTTTTTTAAGTTTATCTAGGACATTACCGATACGATTCTATCGATCTATTTAAACTAAAGATTTAAATCTAAATTGTTTATTTTTATTTTTGATAGGTTTGCGCTTGACCGCTATCTCACCAGATGGAAAGCGACGATGCAGTCGACGATAAAACGCGCTTACCTAGAAGAAACCTATTCACTCTCGACTTAAAGATTCCCGGGTTGTAGCTATCAGGAAACACAGACTCTGGCAAGGAATTCCACTCCTTAGCTGCACGCACAATGAATGTGTTTCCAAAACGTTTTGTGCGTGTAGGTGGGATGTCCACCATGTACCGGTGGCGCATCGCCGTACGTCTGGTAGTCTGATGATGGAATGGGCTAGGCGGAATCAGGTCATGCAACTTGTACCCAAAAATTGTAAAGAAAATTGTACCCTTAGATTTAAGTTTCTGTGACATTGTTACTATTTTGGTGTACAACTATTCTATTCTAAATTCCGATTGTAGATATTATGTTCCTATTTTATTGTATAACGTGAGATAAAGCAAAATTAATAACAATAAAATTGTATTTGACTAGACTTATTAGACTGGCCTGCTGGTCTAGTGGTTAGTGGCCCTGACTGCTATGCCGGAGGTCGTGGGTTCGATTCATACCCAGGACAAATGTTTATGTGAATGCATGTACATTGTTCTGTGTCTGGGTGTAATTTATCTATAATATGTATGTATTTAGAAATATATAAAAATGCTTATCAGTTGTCTAGTATTCATAACACAAGCTCTGCTTAGCTTGGGACTAGACGGCGTTGTGTGATAGTTGTGGAATATTATTATTATTTACTTACATTATCTGTGTTTATGTTTTGTGTACTTTTATATCTTAGTAGTTATTTACTTCATAAAAAAAAAAAATATTTATATTATTTCACATAGCTGTTAAAAGTACGTTAACATAATTGGTAATTGAATTGGTTTTTTCGATAACGGGCTATCATATGACTAACTAATGGCGACGTAGCCTTTATTATCTACTTGTCGATGTAGGTATATTGTTACTACAAATTATAGATATACTGAGTTTGAGAACATCTTTCCCCTGGTCCCTGGACGTGAACTACAGTGGCTGATTTGGAAATCTTTAAACCGACTGCAAACCCGCTGTAAAAACAATCTCATTGGGGCTTCCTCGATCCATCTCTAGCACCGTCCCAGTGTGGAGCCTCTCCACAAGACATGCACCACCTTCTATGCTGCCCATCCAGCATAACCACCTGCAGTTTTCAGAATCTATACGAGGCCAACAACAGAGCTCAGCATAAATAACTAAATTCTACATTGTTTATTTTCATAATTTACCTTCGTACCCAATCTATACTGGGTGTAAAGAATAGCCCTCCGCAAACGTTCAGGGCTTATTCAGTAGATAAAACTGAACAACCTTCCGCAAGATTTTTTTTTCAGGAAACGTAAAAACAAATCGGCCTCTTCATACAAACTGTCCAATCAAGTTTTTAATTTTGTATGGCAAGGCTCATTTTTTTTTTCGTTTCCCGAAAAAAAAGTCTTGTGGAAGGTTGTTCAGTTCCGTCTACTGAGCAAGCCCTTAAAGTTTGTGGAGGGCTGTCCCTTACACCCTGTATATCAAAATATCTAATATATCAAAATATCATCTTCTATACTAGAGAGGTCAATTCTGTACATGAAATATATTTCCAAAATAACTATCAGGGGGTGATTAGTGATCGATACTGATGCTAAAAATGCAAACAGTAAAAATTTTGTCTGTCTGTCTGTCTGTCTGTCTGTATGTTCTTTATAGAAACAAAAACTACGCGATGGATTTTAACGAAACTTGGTACAATCATTCTTCATACTCCTGGGCAGGTTATAGTATACTTTTCATCACGCTACGATCAATAGGAGCAGAGCAGTGAAGGGAAATGTTGGGAAAACGGGAGAAATTACTCCATTTTTTAAGCTTCCGTCGCGTTTGCAGCCTTAATGGTTAAAGCTACACAGAAAACATGTATGATGGAAATGTTCTCCTCAAAATTATATAAAAAATGTCCCACGACAGCATACGTCTATCTTTTATGGTTAACTCACAATAACACGTGTAACTCCCGATAGCTTAGCAGTTCTGAGCTTTCTGTTTATTTTTGTCTACTCTTACGTTTATAACACTGAATGTCGCTGGCATAAGCAACAGGATCCGCGTACGAAGTCGCTGGCAGAAGCTAGTCGAAGATAAAAAGCTTAACCTTAGGTCACCAAAACATTTGTAAATAGCAAAACTGGAATTCCCAGAAGTTGTTTATTTTAATAAAGATCTCTTATCAGGTGGTCTGTCTTATCTTCAAGGCAAGACGACAGCGTAAACATTAAAGTTCGAAGGTCTGCCACAATCGAGAGTGGACATTGCTGTGTGGTCTGTTAAAATAACTTTGAATTTATAAAGTATAAAATGTGTTCAGCTCAGAATGTGCTGGGGTTAATAATGTTGTACGTGGGGTGTACGCATTCTTGGGGTGAGTGGTGTATCTCTTTTTTTGTATTTATTTTTTTAGAGTGGATACACACTTTACGCAGGAATCGTTCGTTCCACAGCCCTTTATGGGGAGCCAGTATGGGCGCTGTCGCTGCGTGAGCAACTGCAGGCCCAGCTGAACGCTCAAGAAGAGAAGAGGGTCATGGCAATACGGATGGTGCGGGGATACCGCACGGTTTCCCGTGAAGCTGCGTGCCTCCTTGCTGGCCTGCTACCATGGGATCTGGAGGTAACAGTCCTTGCACACATGCACGATTTGCGTGTGGATATGCAACGCAAGGGCGAAAGTCTGCTGCCGCCAATTGACTCCACGAGGACACAGCGGGGCTTCGTCCAAGCGAGGCACTCCTCTACCTAGTCCTCCAGGTGGTCCTCACAATGGTTCCACCCGGGCGTTTCTTCCCACTGAATCCGATGCACGAACCTCCCGATGTCCGGTGAGGACCTGCGTCAGGCGTAAGATGAGGTCGTCGTAGAGCCGCTTCAACCATTCCTCAACGGACATGGCTGGACTCCTCTTTTCCACCACGATTGTGGCGTGCCCAGGGGCAACTAAGAGTATACCTGTCGATTTCCTTAACAAATACCTTGGACAATAAATATTTTTTATTGTTTCAGATGTGGCCATATCTGTTGGAGATCGAATAGATTTTTACACTAACGACACTAAAACAGACTCCGTACGACTTGAATCTCATAACCTCGGAGCGTTAGCGTATGATGAGGTTCACAACATGCTTCTGTATGTCGACAAACAACGCAACAATGACGCTATATGTGGTTATGGCATAACTTCTAAATTAAACCAATGTTTCACCAAGAGAAATGGCAGAAACATCCATAGCATCTTCTTTGACCCCCCCACAGAATTACTGTACTTCAGTGATACAAATGAAAGAAGTATCAATTGGATTTCTTTAACTTTTGAATCTAATTTTCATGAAAATCTTTTGATAAAGATGGATCAAGGGATTCCCACTGATATTGTGGTGGACAGTTGTAGACGGTACTTATATTGTTCAAGTTAATGTAACTCCGCTAACTCTGTTATCTTCAGCATTTTCAATAGAGGTTTTCTTGTTACAGGTACATTTACTGGATCAACACAGACCTAGTGAGGCCAGTAATAGAAAGGATGAGAGTGAATGGAACAGAGAGAGAAGTTATAATTACTAGTACATCATTGTCGATTAATACAACTTACAAACAAGAGCCACACGCCCTGATCATAGACCAGCAGATGCAAAAGATATATTGGGTTGACCCTTGGTCGACTTTCATGCATGGTTTTCGTTATGCAAATTTGGATGGAACAAACGCAACTGGTTTAAGATTGGCATTCATGTATCCTGATATTTATTATTCATCATCGAATACATTGACTGTTTCAAAAACCAATATCTACGCGGTTGATTGGCACTACGATGGGAAAAGCAGTGTTGAGATAATAAGAAAGAAAGAAAGGACAGTAGGACCAAGTCTATTTGAGTTGGTAGCTAAAAATGTTTCAATCGGTGTAGTCGCTAACTACAAAATTAGTGAACAAATTCAGAATATTGACGACTGTGAAGCACTGAGTAGTTTCGGACGAAAAAACTGTGATGGGCCGACTTGTGACGCGTGTAATAGTTACTATTCTAACAACGGACACTGTAGTGTCAATGATACTGGACTTCCTCAATGCAGGTAAAAAACCTTATACTTCTTTTATTGTATTGGGGTTTTAATTCATCAAATCAGTGACGCTCTGGTGTCACCACTGTGCGGAACGCCCGGAGGACTCGGTGGAGCACACAATGAAGGTGTGCCTCGCTTGGGCAGACCGTCGGTGTGCCCTCGTCGAGGCGATCGGCGGCGGCGATCCCTAGCGCCGGGCCTTGGTACAGGCCATGGTCCGGAGCGAGGAAGAATGGCAGGCGGTCGCCTCCTTCTGCGAAGCAGTAATGCTAGCAAAGGAGGAGGCCGACCGCATCAGGCAACGGCACTCACAGCGCCCCAGCCGCCGCCGAGATTCCGATCCAGATTTCCGGCTACTGTAGGCGCGAGCTTGCGGACGGCGAGCTATGGGTAGCGCGCTGTCCGACCGTCTGGTAACTGTCCGGACCGAGCCCAAGTCGCAGACGGCGCGCACTGTTACACGCCTCAAGGAGTTGTCAGCAACAGCAGGGGCCCAGCTGGGTTGAAGCCTACTGGGGCCAGGGTTAGCTTCGGAAGGTAGCTCAGCCCCGGTGTGAAAGGCAAGAAGGAACGGGTTGGGTTTTTTAGTCAGTAAGAGTCTGACACTATCTCCCGCTCCGCCTAAGGGCGAAGGATGTCATCTGGATGATTTTCACCCACGAAAAAAAAAAGAAGACCACCCAGATTGAGGGGTTGCTTTGCTCTTGCATCAAGCTGTTTGCTGGTCCTAATACCCGCTATGACCTGCCGTGACCTGTGTTGTACTTAGTGTCGGTGGTGTCCAACTTCTATCTCTATTCTGAGAACGTATGCGTATTTCAGTGACACCTGTGCAGTTTAGAAGCACTGCGCAATTGTCTCCTCCCCCTCCAAGCAAGCTCTGCACAGGGGGATGTCTGTGACTGTGATTACATTTTTAAATATTTTTGAGAAAAAATATTACATGGTGTAAAAACTATTGGAATCCAATCAGTTACTGATTCTGGACAAACTATATTCAGGTTTCAAATAATTTTGTCATATGCAAGCACATAAAATATCTATGACCCCTGAGTTTGTTTCGGTGTTTCTTCTCAGGGTAGTCAGCTAGGAAACACCGGCCTCATCTAGCTTAAACAGACGAAAAAAAAAAAATTGACGTGTAAAAGTGTTTTTTTAAACCTATTTGCAAAAATAAATATCATTTATCATTTATCATTTGATGAATCAGAATATTAGACTTGTTCCAATTTTCTTTATTTCAGATGTTATGCCGGTTATTCAGGGGAAAGGTGCGAGGTCGCTGTGTGTGTCGATCACTGTTTGAACTATGGTCTCTGTTACCTGAACGAGAGGAAAGAGCCTTCATGCGAATGTGTTTATGGTTACGAGGGATTAAGATGTGAAGCTGTCAGTAAAGTTCCTACCACTACCACCACCACCACCACTGAAACTCCTATTTATCTGGAATTTTCACCTGATGATTGGGAGTAAGGTAATCATTATGAACGAATTTATTTGAGTTGTCTCCGGGCAATTTTCATTTAATTGAAAGGGTCAAGGAAATTAAAAGTACTAACTACCCCTTCCTCTCCCCTCCATTTCCTCCCCTCTCTTCTCCTTATTTTTTTTACTTGTCCTGTGCGAGTCTCAAATAAATGTTTCCTTCTTTGATTTACAAGGTTTTTGTATAAAAGGTATTTTAAGGTAAAGGTGTGGTTGGTTTTTGTAAAGGTTTTTTAGGTATTTTTTTTTTCTTATTTTGAGTGAAGTATAGACACTAATGTAACAAATCAAACTCTTTTAAAGTCATTGAATTATAAAAACCATAGTTTTTTGTATATCAATGTTTAAAGTCCATAAAGTAAATATGTAATGGTCAAATCACATGAGAACTATGCAGATTTGTCTGAGATGGTCTTTTGAAGAAAAAACCACACAGTTTGAGTGAACCTGTCCAGCCAGTGCAAGCATTTGTCAGTATTACTCACAACTTATTACTCACAACTACTAAGGCTCAAATGTGAGACTAAACATTATAAAAAAAAAACTGGCACCTAATTGTGAAGGACCAATATTTTTTCCATAATTGCCAGGCTCGCGTTCGACCACCATCTCACCTGATGGTAAGCGATGATGTGGTCGACGATGGAGCACGTTTGCTTAGAAGTAACCTATTCATTCTTGACTTAAAGACCCCGAAGCAGTAATGCTTGCAAAGGAGGAGGCCGACCGCATCAGGCAACGGCGCCCTCGCCGCCGTCGCCGGGATTCCGATTCCGATTTCCGGCCACCGTAGACGCGGGCTCGCGGACGGCGAGCCATGGGTAGCTCGCTGTCCGATCGTCCGGTAATGGACCGAGTCCAAGA
This sequence comes from Mythimna lalbum, assembly GCA_949319445.1. Lineage (NCBI taxonomy): Eukaryota > Metazoa > Arthropoda > Insecta > Lepidoptera > Noctuidae > Mythimna > Mythimna lalbum. The sequence continues at coordinate 5,051,486 of OX439370.1, forward strand.
CGTCGACGGCGCGTACTGTTCCCGCGCGCTTCAAGGAGTTATCAGCAGCAGGAGGGGCCCAGCTGGGTCGAAGCCTACTGGGGACAGGGTTGTCCGAAAGGGAGCTCGTGCCTTGGTATGAAGGCTAGAAGGAACGGCGCGGGGTTTTTAGTCAGTAAGAGTCTGACACTATTTCCCGCTCCACCCAAGAGCGGGTTTTGTCAAAGATGATTAGCTATCAGGAAACTCAGACTCCGGCAGGGAATTCCACTCCTTGGCTGTACGCACAATGAATTCTAATTCCAGTGTATGGGACCTAACTCTAGAAACAAGCGTGTTCAAAAGGTTATCGAACCCACTGAAGAACCTCTATGAACCAAAATAAAAGAAACAATACGAATACCCAGCCAGCCACACAAAAATGTCTTTCAAACATACCTACCACAGAACATGAAAAATTCAGCAAATAAAACCTTCCGTTAAATATCACCCTTACTCGGTAAGGGCTTGGTTATACAGTACTAGCTTTCCGCCCGCGGCTTCGCCCGCGTGGACTACAGTTTATATCGCGCGGGCAGAGACCCGTGCTCAGCAGTGGAATTATAGGTAGCCTATGTGTTATTCCAGTGTCGCTTCTACCTACCTACCCATCAACGCGCTATTTATAGGCGCGGCGCCACAACAACTACGTCCCTGCATTTTAAATTTGTAATATCTTCGGAAATATTCACTTAAATTACATGCTGTAAAAAACATATTGATCTATAATAAATACACAATTTAGTTAAAGTACTTAATTGCATAAGGATTAATGCTGTATTGTTTAAAATCACTTCGTAAATAACCATTTTTTTTGTAAAGGATAAAAAATGGTTATGGTGGGTTATCCCTAAGAGATAGACATATACCATCGCAGACTTTTTTGTTGAACTTTTTAAGGTGGACAATACTGTAGTACATTATTTTGGTCTATCTTGTAGGGTACAGCCAGCATTTGCAATATAAGCGCAAAAAAAACGTGCTTATTTACGACATCACATTAGAAACCTCTAAATTTATCAGTGTTTCTCTACTATATTATGCATGTATTATACATATAAACCTTCCTTAAGAATCACTCTATCTATTAAAAAAAACCGCATCAAAATCCGTTGCGGAGTTTTAAAGATCTAAGCATACATAGGGACAGACAGACGGCGGATAGCGACTTTGTTTTATACTATGTAGTGATAAGCAGCTGAGCTGTTGAATTCAGTAAAATTAAGCATAATAATCAGCTTTTCAATGTTCCCACTGCTGGGATTCAGGCCTCTTCTCTAGGAGAGGGATTGGGCCGTAATCCACCACGTGGGCCCAGTGCGGTTTGGTCCCTAAACAGTGAAGCAAAACATCGTGAGGAAACCGGCTGTCCTAGAACCAAAAATTCGAAGACGTGACATTCACCAACCAGCACTGGGCCGACGTGGTGGATTGCAACCCATTCCCTCTCTTAGAGAGGACGCCTGAGTCCCAGGAGAGGGAACATTAAAAAAAGGGCTGATGATGATGAATAAACTAGGGACTGGACAGATTCACTCAGCTCTGTGTGGTTCTTTTCTCTTAAGATAATGTCAAACGCTAATCTGCATGGTTCATAAATGATTTGACTAATACATATTTAGGTCTGTCCTGTAACTTTAAAAGGCACTTGTGTTTATGTTTGATTCGGTATTTCTTCATAGGGAATACAGCTAGGAAGCATAGGCTTCATCTAGTATAAATTGATGTCCAAGAAAGTTATTCATTCAATTTTAAAAATGTGTTAAAATTCAATCTATTATTCTATCCGATCCCGCATAAAAATCGCGATCCCGCAAGTTTTCGGGATTGACGTCATCAATCCCGCAGAGGTGCGGGCTTCCGCATGAGCATGAGTAATCCGAATTCCGAATCCCGCATTAGCGAGATACCGCGTTTGCGGGATTGGATTCCCTATTCATAACCTATTGCAAAATAAATATCATTATCACTTACTTATGACATATCAAATTGCGACGGGAAAAGGAAAAACGCACGCGTGCTCGCACTTTGTAACCGAGCCTTAAGTCAGAAAACATTTTATTGGAATACCAACGGCTGATACAAGAATCCATGTTATTTGATACTCGTACTTTTCACGAAGCGACGCGAACTGGATACTGCGTATATATGGTATATACTAGTATTTTCTTAAGCCGGGTACAGACTGCTGCAACGTAACATGCAATGCAACACGGCCTGAAAGAATTTGCCGTCCTCATTGTCGCAATGTATCATGCAATGTTACGGAATTCTCATGGTGTGAAGGAACGCATTGCGCGCGCGAACTGTGCACACTACGTGCGCAAACAGGACCTCAAGTCTATCATTACAATAGTGTACGAATGATTTCACTGATTTCATGATAGTTGATTTTGACAAGTTTGTTAATTTAGTCTTAGAGGATTTGACAGTTGAGAGGGCGATGACATCACGTGACAGCGACATTAGTCTGTATCCGGCTTTATCTAGTTTAAAACGAAGTTTGTCGAAGAAATGGAGTCTGGATGGATTGAGTTTCGACAACACTTGTTCGATGAATTTAGGATATTTATTTGATTAATTTTAACCGATTTGTATTTTTTTTACGTTAGCACGATATAAACATTGCGTTTGGCTTTTTGTTTGGTTAAATAAAAAATAAAATAAAAATAAAAATCTTATATTTCAGACAAAGTTCATAGTTTGTTAGTATACACAACTTAAAAAACTAGGTTAGGATTAAGAGGTTAAGAGGAGAGCAATATGTTTCTACCTCTCAAACACAGATAAACCTTTTCTATTTGTAGGATTTACTAAATTTTTTGTTTTTTATTTTTTTCTCGAAATTAAGGATGGGTTTGCAAATATTTATTTATTAATTAAAACTTTATGCACAAGTAAGCACTGTACAAAGGCGGACTTAATGCCTTTGGCATTTTATACCAGTCTGAAATAATCAAACAAAATAAGTATCATTCTAAAGAAAATAGTTTTTCTAAACTTAACAACGCGCACAGTCACTACATGTATTCAAAACACTTGTGAAGGAATATTACTTGTCCTTGTAGTTTTATTTCGTTTTTAGCTTAGCTGTATTAGTTGTAGTTGTCACTTGTTTTCTTGCCTATTTAATTATTTAGTATGTATGTATTTAAGTATGTATTTTAGTGTTAAGTATAGTACTTTGTTTTTTTCTCTTTTCTCTCTCTTCACCAATCTCTTGTGTGCACCTTGTGCAACCCCATTTTATGTCCAGGCAATCCCTTTCCATACCAGGTTGCCTGGAAGAGATCGCAGAAAGCGATAAGGCCGCCAATTGTATGTTTTAAATATAAGGCTCAAATGTATGTAATTTATTATCTTGGTGTACAATAAAGTATATATATATAAATAAATAAATAAATAAACGTTATTACTGCACCTAGATTTAACTAAGACTCAGTAAAACAAAGTAAAAAAAAAAACTTTATTGATACGCAAATTTGTGTATTACTAAAGGTTTTTTGAATAAGTTTTTTCTTTATTGGGTACTAGTTTTTGTCCGCGACTTCATCCGCGCACATAAAATATAGCCTATGTCACTCAGGAATAAAGCAGCTTTCTATCGGTGAAAAAAAATTGCAATCGGACCAGTAATTCTAGAGATTATCTCCTACAAACAAGAAAACATAAAAACAAACTTTACCTCTTTATTATATTATACCCCAAGTTACATTACAACCGTTTCACTTGCGTTGAACGCTTCGAGTAAGCCACACCCCCAATTCTTTTGTTCTGACCACATGACTGAGCGTTGAAATGACGTCATTGCCGTACATTTGAAGTTTTCTACTAGCGTTAACGATTGCAGATTAGTAATTTGGCTGGGGGTATAAGTATAGTGTAGATTGATAGGCTCGCGTTTGACCACTATCTCACCTGATAGTAAGCGGTGATATGGCCGAAGATAGAGCACGCTAGCCTAGAAGTAATCTACTCACTTTTGACTTTGGGAAACTTCACACGAACAGAAATATTCTTACCTAATATTCTTACGGTCCTAACCACAAAATATATAGGTACAGAAGTTAATTCATGAATCCCCAAGCGACCACCGGTGGCCGCGCATCTATTGTCTTACTATTGTGTCTCTAATTGACGGTATCTGAAGGGTTAATCTACATACAAAGCGCGCTCGAGCAACGCACACATAGACACCGCTCACGGACACGATATCTCGGAGCGCCTCGGCCCGCTCGTCGAACAGTTCTGGCTCAAACGCTCATTATTGTGTGTCCACCGAGCGTAGGTATAAAAAGTGAAGTACATACATGAGATTGTCTTCTGTACGTATATTACGTACGTAGTATTTTGTGGTAAAACAAAGTAAAATAACCTTTATTTATACGCAAATAAGTTTTTCTTTATTAGGATAGACTTGCGTTTGACCACTATCTCACCTGATAGTAAGCGATGATATGGCCGACGATGGAGCACGCTAGCCTAGAAGTAATTCACTTTTGACTGGCCTGTTGGTCTAGTGGTTAGTGGCCCTGACTGCTATGCCGGAGGTCGTGGGTTTGATTCCCACCTAGGACTAATGTTTATGTGATGTGCATGATCATTTGTTCTGTGTCTGGGTGTAATTTATCTATGTATGTATTTAGAAATACGAGGATGGATTGAAAAGTTCGCGGCCTCAGCCAGAAAAAAAAAAATGTAAATAAAAGTAAATTTATTTTTCCACGTAATCTCCACTTAACATAATGCACTTCTTCCATCTGGTTTCCAACGCCTATATGCCAGTCATAAAAAAAGTTTCTTCAAGGCCTTCAAAAAAGTCACCCACCGCAGCTTCGACCTTCTCATTTGATGAAAATTTTTGACCTCCAAGGTGCTTTTTTAGGTTTGGGAATAAATGAAAATCTGAAGGTGCCAAATCAGGGGAATAGGCGGGATGGGGCAGTAATTCAAAGCCACAATCACGAATTTGAGCCATAGATTCAACAGACGTGTGAACGCGTGCATTATCCTGATGGAACAACACTTTCTTGCTGAGTAATCCTGGCCTTTTCTCTTTGATTGTTTCACGCAAACGACGTAAAAGGGTGCAGTAATAAGCCGAGTTTAATTCATGAATCCCCAAGCGACACCCGGTGGCCGCGCATCTATTGTCTTACTATTGTGTCTCTAATTGACGGTATCTGAAGGGTTAAAGTTTCACCTTTTGCAAGGTAGTCCACCATGATGACACCCTTAGCATCCCAAAAAACTGACGCCATCACCTTGCCAGCTGACAAAATTGCTTTAGCTTTTTTTGGAGTCGGTTCATCAGGTTTTTTTCACTGCTGGGATTGCTGTTTTGACTCTGGGGTGTAGTGGTGTACCCAGGTTTCATCCATTGTCACAAATCTGGCCAAAAAATCCTGTCGATCAGTCTCAAACATTTCCAAACAGTCGCGAGAAATCGTGAGCCGTATTCGTTTTTGTTCAACTGAAAGCAATCTGGGTACCCACCGCGCAGAAACCTTAGAAAATCCAAGTTCATTGACTATGATGCTTTGTGTTCGTTCATACGAGATGCCAATAGTGTCTGCAATCTCCTTGATGGTCAATCTCCGATCTGCCAATATCAGATCACAGATTTTCCCGATGTTTTCTTCAGTCGTAGACGTCGTAGGCCGGCCGGAGCGAGGGTCATCTTCAATACTCTCTCGTCCGCGTTTAAATTCAGCAACCCACTTTTTCACAGTCGTATACGACGGAGCAGATTCCCTCAATGTTGTTGACATATCTTCGTGAATCTCTTTTGGAGTTAGTTTTTTTTCTCCATTCTTTAAAAACGCTGCACTTAGGCTCACAAAATTCAATCTAATTTAAAAACAGATAATGCTATTGCGATAGAATTTTACAATGTGACAACCAGAGAGTAAGCAAATCGAATGAGGTCAGTTACATAAAAATAGTTCAAGTATTTATGTGTTAGGCCGCGAACTTTTCAATCCACCCTCGTATATAAGTATGTTTATCAGCTGTCTAGTACCCATAACATAAGCTCTGCTTAGCATGGGACTAGACGGCGTTGTGTAATAGTTGTGGAATATTATTATTATTACTTTTGACTTTGGGAAACTTCACACAAACAAAAATTTTCTTACCTAATATTCTTACGGTCCCAACCGGGAAGTAGGAAAATGCAAAATATTAAAGTCTTCAGCGCGAATGAGAGACTTACCCCAGGGAGATTGCCATCACATTACTCCCTTTTATCAAACCACGTAGAACCCACATAACTTTTGTTCCAAAACGTTTTTAATAATAAACGTGCTATGTGAATGTAACCGAGTGTTAATATGGTCCCTATCTTCGAACAAAGGAGTCCAAATTTTAAATTAAGGGGCGGATACTCTATTCGTTTATAGTCTGAGAGCTAGCTGCTACGAGCTTTTGAACATGGGTATTTTTTTCATCATCTTCCTGCCCTTGTCACGTTTTATTTGGGATCGGCGCAACACGTTTTTTTCTTCCATACTGTCCTGTCACTCGTCAAGCTATCACTAACTCCCTTTTCTTTCATATCACTTATCATACAATCCATCCATCTTTTCTTTGGCCTCTCCTCCTCCATCCCTCCACATTTTTTACAATAAATATAAATGTTTATATACAACCTTACTTCAGTATTGTAAATTCGAAACACGTGCCTTAAGAACTACAAAAGTAATCTACGGACGGGATCCCGATTTCCAGTCACCGAAGGCGCTGGCTTGCGGACGGCGAGCAATTGGTAGTTTGCCGTCCGACCGTCCGGTAACCGTCCGGTAACCGTCCGGACCGAGCCCAAGACGTCAACGGCGCGTATTGTTCCACGTGAGCCTCAAGAAGATGTCAACAAACCATAGGGGCCCAGCAGGATCTAAGCCTACTGGGGTCAAGGGTCTGCTTCTAAAAGGAATACTTGGCTCTGGTATGAAAGGTAACGAAGGAACTTGGAGTGGGCTTTAGTCAGTAAAAGTCTGACACATAAGAGTTGGAGATATCACTATAAGATAACCTACCTAAAAAAAAACATGGTTTAATAACACTCAGATTAGGAAGTTATATACTCTGTGTGTACCTAATGAACGTTTGCACTGAAAAAAAGTCAACCCTTTTCATAGTTAATTTTACTATAACAAGAGTGAATTTAACAAAATCCACTTTGTTGATTTACATAATCAACCAGTTCTATTTGGTAAAATCAACAATTTCGTGTGTAGGACCATATTGACCCGCGGATTTTATCACATTTACGCGGAATTTAGTAAAATCAATGATTCCTTTTTTCCAGTGTGTGTAAGGTAAAAACGATCTCTATTTCAAATAATTGACTGGTCCACTAATCGTGAGGTTAGGGCCCTGACTACTATGCCGGAGGAGATCGTGATCGTGGGTTCGATTCCCACCAAAAACAAATGTTTGTGTGATGAGCACGATCATTTATTCTGTGTCTGGGTGTAAGTTATCTATAAAATGTATATTTTATTTTTACCGACTTCCCAAAAAGGAGGAGGTACTACGTTCGGCTGTTTGTATGTTTTTTTTTTTTTGTATGTTTGTTCGTCGAATACTCCCCCAAATGTGGACGGATTTTCAAAATTCTTTTTTTGTTCGAAAGTAGATAGTTCTGAGGTGGTCCCATTATCAACAAATTAGGATCTGATGATGGGATCTTGGAGAAATCGAGGGCAACCTTCAAATTTTATAGGCTCACTTATTGATTTTCGCATATTTTATGAAGTATCTTGTGTATTTGCGTATGGTCGTCACCATCTCAGGTAGCTGGGCTGATGATGGAAGGTACAACTCCTTAACAGTAAGAAGTTACTCGAACAGGCAAGGACTGTTTTAGTAAATTGTTTTGATGTTTGATAGGGCATTTGCCACATTTGGTCTCATGATCATCAAGTCATGACCTGATTCTGCAGTCAGGATAGTCTGCAGAGTACCTAAGTCCTCGACAACAAACAGCAGATATATCGAGTTTAGGCTCATTGAAAACGGCTCGATGTGTGAATAAACGTACTGCTAATAAAGAACACCGAAGTACATAGAGACCTGATGCTGAAGCCAGGAGCATCAGGAAAAGTACAAACCTTGAAATTACAGCACCGTAGTCGTGTTTGGGCTCATTTTAAACAGGACTAAATTTTAAGTTCATTGCAATATTGACATAAATCTGGCCTGATGCTACAGCCGGGATTATCAGCATCTAGTCTAATGACTGATTGAAAGATTTACCTTTCGGCTTCATCATCAGATCAGTTCGATATATCCTTTCCCTCTCCAGCATCTAGTCTAATGACTGTTTGAAAGAAGAGGGGGAGAGGATATATCGAACTGATCTGATGATGAAGCCGAAAGGTAAATTAATGTAATCTAACCGTGTTTGGGATTATTATAACCGTTATGAGATGCGCTCTGACTATAAGGTATTTAAGTTTGACTGAGGGGTACTTTTTAGTGATGGTACCATAACTAAAAAGTGTAAAATAAAAAAAACTTTTTACAAAAAAAAAAATATAACCGACTTCAATGATAAAAAACACTGAAAAGTATCAAATAACTTTAATTTTGGAAGTCGGTGTTAAATAACGAAGAGACTAAACTATTATAGAAACACCGACTTCCAAAATTAAAGTTATTTGATACTTTTCAGTGTTTTTTATCATTGAAGTCGGTTATATTTCTTTTTTGTAAAAAGTTTTTTTTTATTTATAATGTATTTATAATGTATAGGCTCACGTTTGACCACTATCTCACCTGATGGTAAGCGATGATGTGGCCGACGATGGAACACGCTGGCCTAGAAGCAATTTATTCACTCTTGACTCAAAGACGCCTAGGTTATAGCTATCAGGAAACACAGACTCCGACAGGGAATTCCTGTCCTTAGCTTTCCTTCCATTTAGAAATATATGAGTATGTTTATCAGTTGTCTAGTACTTAGAGCACAAACTCTAGTTGGTTTGAGACTAGATGGCGTTGTGTGATAGTTGATAGCGATTTACAATATTATAAGAGCAAATAAATGCAGACTTCACGAAATAAAGTGGAAATTTTCATACAGTGCAGTAATTTCACCAAGAAGAAGATTCAACATTTATCTAAAATATTAAAGTAAAAATATGCAAAAAGGGGAAGAATTTTTTCAGCGAAATTCAAGTAAATTTCCCTCGGTTGCTGCATACAAAATAATATTCAACATTCTTTATTTCTAAATAGACTGCATATTTTTATCTCCCGCTATAAATCTGTCCTTATCTCTCCGCATCAGTACCCGACTCCCCGACTATATTTCGTTTTCAGTAATAATGCGGTTTCTTTTATCTTTTCCTTATTATCTTTGTTCCTGTTTATTTCGAAAATTAGAAAATGCGAAACTCTGTAATGAAGTTAGAGAAACATTTTTTTGGGAAGTGTTTTCAGTTCATAATTTTCTTGTTTTGGTAGTTATTTTCGGTTAACGCTGATATAAAGTTGTCAAGGCTACTTAGTAGTGTAATTGGATAAGGCATCGTATTTTTACCGACTTCCCAAAAAGGAGGAGGTATTACGTTCGGCTGTTTGTATGTTTTTTTTTTTTTTTTTTTTTGTATGTTTGTTCGTCGAATACTCCCCCAAATGTGGACGGATTTTCAAAATTCTTTTTTTGTTCGAAAGTAGATAGTTCTGAGGTGGTCCCATTATCACCAAATTAGGATCTGATGATGGAGATCAGAGAGGATCTTGGAGAAATCGAGGGCAACCTTCAAATTTTATAGGCTCACTTATTGATTTTCGCATATTTTATGAAGTATCTTGTGTATTTGCGTATGGTCGTCACCATCTCAGGTAGCTGGGCTGATGATGGAAGGTACAACTCCTTAACAGTAAGAAGTTACTCGAACAGGCAAGGACTGTTTTAGTAAATTGTTTTGATGTTTGATAGGGCATTTGCCACATTTGGTCTCATGATCTGATGATCATGAGTCATGACCTGATGCTGCAGTCAGGATAGTCTGCAGAGTACCTAAGTCCTCGACAACAAACAGCAGATATATCGAGTTTAGGCTCATTGAAAACGGCTCGATGTGTGGATAAACGTACTGCTAATAAAGAACACCAAAGTACATAGACCTGATGCTGAAGCCTTGAAAAAAAAGTACAAACCTTGAAATTACAGCACCGTAGTCGTGTTTGGGCTCATTTTAAACAGGACTAAATTTTAAGTTCATTACAATGTTGACATAAATCTGGCCTGATGCTACAGCCGGGATAATCAGCATCTAGTCTAATGACTGATTGAAAGATTTACCTTTTAGCTTCATCATCAGATCAGTTCGATATATCCTTTCCCTCTCCAGCATCTAGTCTAATGACTGTTTGAAAGAAGAGGGGGAGAGGATATATCGAACTGATCTGATGATGAAGCCGAAAGGTAAATTATGTAATCTAACCGTGTTTGGGATTATTAGAACCGTTATGAGATGCGCTCTGACTATAAGGTATTTAAGTTTGACTGAGGGGTACTTTTTAGTGGTGGTACCATAACTAAAAAGTGTAAAATAAAAAAAACTTTTTACAAAAAAAATATAACCGACTTCAATGATAAAAAACACTGAAAAGTATCAAATAACTTTAATTTGGAAGTCGGTGTTAAATAACGAAGAGACTATACTATTGTAGAAACACCGACTTCCAAATTAAAGTTATTTGATACTTTTCAGTGTTTTTTATCATTGAAGTCGGTTATATTTTTTTTGTAAAAAGTTTTTTTTATATTGCGTTGGGGATAGAAAAATATTGGGAATGGTGTGACTCTAGCATAAATTATGCAAGTTTAAAAAAAATACAAGTCAAAAACCATTAACACAGTGGACAAAGGTGGTAACTACTATTACAATTCTCTGGTATTATTTCGGCTGTTGGCACATTTTAAATCTGAAAAATACACTTGATTGACTGTTAAAACCTTTGCTAGCATCTGTAACTATGAAATGAATTAGAATTGGGGTCGTTTAAATCCAAGGATCGATTTACGATCAGTTAAAACTTATGTTCATGCAAGAAAGTCAGATTTTTTGATTTTGTCAGATAAAACCTTTGTCTACTAAACTCCCTCAATTGTGAAAAGATCATTTATACACTAATATAATAAAGAAGTAAAGTTAGTTTTTATGTTTGTAAAAGGTCTCTGAAAGTACCGGTGCTAAATTTTTTTCACCGACAGAAAAGAAGTAGCTGCACGAAGGCTGCGCTGACGTTAATCGTCGAGGGTCATCAGTTTGAAGGCTGTTGTCTGGTGGGCAACTGCCCGATAGATGATTTCGGGCTGTTCTATATGTTCAAATCGCACGGAGAACTTTAATTGCGCGATGCAGGATTAGTTCTTATGTGACGCCATAGATGGCGCTACATATTTTTCAAAGATATTGTTAGTTGAATTTCTTTGTATTTCTCAGTATCCTTAGGTCATGGGCCTTTGGAAAGTGTACGAGGAGCCGAAGCCAACTGGCAAAGGCAGAGAGACATGCTTCAAACGCTTCCACTAAAAATATTAGAGACTAGCTTTTGACCACGGCTTCGCCCGCGAGTAAAAAAAGTATAGCCTATGTCATTCAGGAATAAAGCAGCTTTCTATCGGTGAAAAAATTTTAGCAATCGTATAGTACTTTAGAGATCACCTACAAACAAAAAAACAAAAATAAAAAATAAACTTTACCTCTTCATTATATTAGTATAGAAATGTAGAATAAAGTAAAATCCGATGGATGCGGGACGCACAGGATCGATCATTGTGGCGACACTTGGGGGAGGCCTATGTCCAACAGTGGACGTCTGTCAGCTGAAATGATGATGATAGAAATGTAGATTTCACATCTTAAAAAAGCAATTAAAATAAATCTCTAAAACAGACCAACATTTCACAAATCACATCAAATTAAATCGAATGTAAACTCTTTTAAAATACATCGCCCGGACTCGAACCCACGTCAATCAATCAAATACTGATTCCCATTAACGTCACATCTGGTTATAATGATCTGGAACGCACTTGATATCAATTATAATAAAGTTAATGGATGTTTTGTCTGTCTGTATACCAATACTAGCTTCTACTAGTGTATTTGTCTGCATAAAATTATTACTGTGATTTAAGAAGTTTAAAGAGCAGTGGTGCAAACCCAGCCAGGCGCATTATTTTGTGTAATTTATTTCATCATCACTACTCTCAAAATGGTGAAGGAAAACGTCGAGAGGAAACCGGCATGTCCTGGAGTCGGCATCGCCGTGCCCTCGTGGGGGCGGAGGCCTTGGTTCAGGCCATGGTCCGGACCGAGGAGGAGTGGCAGGCGGTCACCTCCTTCTGCGAAGCAGTAATGCTAGCAAAGGAGGAGACCGACCGCATCAGGCAACTGCGCTCTCGTCGTCGCCGGGATTCCGATACCAAGACGGCGCGTATTGTTTTTCGGCCCCAGTACGAAAGACAACAAAAGAACAGGAGTGGGTTTTTAGTCAGTGAAAGTCTAACATTACCCTCCGCTCCGCCCAAGGGCGCAAAGATGTCATTGGATGATTTTTTGAGCTTTTTTGAGGTTCCAGGTCTCTGCACAATACAGGAATTATATCATGCACCTGCAAACCTGCAAACTTCAAACCATTTTATCTGACCAAATCTTTCTTCTTTGACAGGGTAAGCAAACAACAATCCAAGTGAAGTCTGATGTAAACATTATGCCATAAACAGTATTACTACGAACAATCTCATCACCAGTTCAATTATTGATTTAATTAAACTAAATTATCATCACATATTGGAAACAACACAGATACACATAGTTTCAGTAATTTTGTTAACGATTTTTATTGGAATCAGATACATTGACGTTATAGTTGGCACAGTCTGTGTATGTAATCTCATCATCATCATTTATAGCCGATATACGTCCACTGTTGGACATAGGCCTCCCCAAGCGTCGCCACAACGAACTATCCTGTGCGTCTAGTATCCATTGGTTTCCCGCAACTTTCACCAGGTCATCAGTCCACCTTGTTGGAGGCCTTCCAATGGTGCGTCTTCCGGTACGCATTCGCCACTCCAGAACCTTTCGGCCCCAAACGGCCATCTGTTGGACATAGGCCTCCCCCAAGTGCCGCCACAATGAAGGGTCCTGTGCGTATAGCATCCATCAGATTCCCGCAACCCTTACCAGATCATCGGCCAACCTTGTAGGAGGCTTTTCAACGCTACGTCTTCCGGTACGTGGTCGCCATTCCAGAACCTTTCGGGCCCAATGATCGAGTCAGGAATGAGGATATCCGCAGAGGAACCAAGGTTACCGACATAGCACAAAGAAGAATCGCCAAACTCTCAATAGAGCTGTATACATTTTGTTGGTGGTGGCGATTGGTCGCACCCCCGAAATATAGTCCTAAGAACAGATTATTTTGAAAGTCGCTCGAATAAAGACCAATAGTAGGAGCTGTTAAGATATACAAACTCAATGTTTTTATGTATAAGCTTTTAACCTCTCAAGATTGCAAATAAACAGTTGTATAGTAATCGTAATTAACTCACAGTGACTCATATGCAAGCGTTTGTTAATTTTAACACAAAGTGCACTCTATATAGATAGGAGCTGCTCCCAGCGGCTTCGCCCGCGTGATAGCAGAAAATTATCCCAAGGGAACATTCTTCCGAGATAAAAAGTATCCTATGTCCTATTCCAGGATATGGTCTATCCGTATACCAAGTTTCATCAAAATCGGTTTTGCCATTTAGGCGTGAAGACGTAACAAACAAACAAACTCATTTTCGCTTTTATAATATTAGTAAGGATTAAAATCAAATGTGTACTCGATAAGACAAGTATTACCCGTGGTTTTGACTGCGTATAAACTTTAAAAAAAATGTCATTCATCATCACCCTACGTTAAATAAATAGGGCTTGACTTCGTTAAATAAATGTCCTAGTCCAAGTTCAATGTCGACACCAATACTATGTTTCGGTAATTACTTATTTATTTTATTTGACTATAGAAACAATTTTTTTAAATATTATTATTATTTAATTCTCATATTGAATGCGCGAATTGACATTACTCTACATTATGACATTTATATTTTTTTGATTATATTTAATTACCAATATTGAATTAATTTTGACATACCTAGCAAATAATTGGAATTTACCACTCGCATGATTAATATTGTATTTTTTTTTCTATGCATGCAACCATATTTGTACGCCTCTAGGCATAACACAGCGACCTATGAACTTTTATAAGATCTGTATCCACTACCTGTGTTATACAAATAATAAGTGATTATTGATTATTATTGATTATTGATAAAATCACTATATGACACAAGAAACCTTAAGAGACTACCAGAAGTTGCAAACCAATGTCCTAACCAAGGTGACCTTGCTAGTTTTAATCCATGTCGACAGCAGTTGTAAACCATGGCCTCCTAGGCTCTTGATTGGGAGGCGCGTTTTCTCAACATACCAAACGTTTTGGCGCGTGGTTGAGATCCATATAGCCGCAACACAAACCAAGGTGAACCAAGGTCACCTTGGAACGTTAGTTTGCAAATCGCGTGGTCAACTCTTTAACTGGCCTGTTGGTCTAGTGGTTAGTGGCCCTGACTGCTATGCCGGAGGTCGTGGGTTCGATTCCCACCCAGGACAAATGTTTATGTGATGAGCATGATCATTTGTTGTGTCTGGGTGTAATTTATCTATAATATGTATGTATTTAGAAATATATAGGTATGTTTATTAGTTGTCTAGTAACATTAACACCAGCTCTGCTTAGCTTGGGACTAGACAGCGTTGTGTGATGGTTGTGGAATATTATATTATATAGTTAAGGTTCAGCTATACCTATTTGCTAGCTATTACTTGAAACGTTGTAAAAAGTTCTTCATAATAACTCAACTGAGGAGCTGTACCCGCTCCGGGTCCGTCAACCAATGTCTGGCTGTGGTCTGGGAGGCCTCTGGGAGGATCTTCTCTCTCCCTCAATCTTATATTTCAACGTAATGACGTAAAACTCAGGGGACCGCAAGAAACCTCCCATAGCCGGACATTTTTGTCGCGGGAGCCAGAGCACTCGCTTTGGCTCCCGCGACAACGCTCACGCCACAGACAAGGAGAAGAAATTTGTTTATTTGGCACACCCACACACACAATAAAGATGATGAATTGTGTTATTGTACATACTAGCTTCTGCCAGCGACTTCGTACGCGGATCCTGTTGCTTATGCCAGCGACAACGGGGTCGTCAAAATCAAAGATCTGAAACGTCTTATGTCGAATTCTAAGAGCCCGGGGATTGGAAAATAACGTGATGCGCGAGACGATTCGAGACGTTCCAGATGTCTCCCTTCCACTTACGCGCGTGACAGTGTGCACACACCTTAGCCATGGTGCCAATGTCTCCGTGTTCGATGTAATTAATAAATGGGTAATTATAGGAAAACGCGCTACTTTCTTTATTCCCAAAAAGTGTTCCCATAGCGTGACTCGACGTCAACGCCATTTACGAAACGTTTGGAAAACGGAAACTACATATTATTTACCCAAATATTATAGTATCTTAGCCATGTGCATCGCCCCTCAGTGAACTCCACAGCGGGTGACGTAACAATCGGGTTTAGGGATCGAACCGCAAGATTAAGTTTGTTTTTATAGTATATAGGTACTTTTCCGGGATAAAAAGTACCCAGTGGTGCCCAGGATATTAAAGAATAATTATACCAAGTTTCATCGTAATCGGACCAAAAGTTTTTGTGTGATGCCTGAACAAACAGACAGACAGACAAAAAAAATTTTAATCACATTTTTGGGTTCGGTGTTGGTCTAGTAACACCCCCTGCCGTTTATTTTTTTTATATATTCAATGTACAGAATTTTCACTTCTACAGATGTAGGTAGGTACCTAAAATAAGTCTAATAGAATGAAATAACCTATTTGATACCTAAGTACTTACCTATTTAAAACTACAGCTAAATAAATTTAAAAAAAGTTCATTTATAATTAAGCTAATACTAAGAAATATTTAAACACTACCAAAATAACTAATAGGTACCTATTTTATAAAATAACAACCAAAGAAATCTAAAAATAAATTATTAAAATCAATTATTGTCTGTCAATCGAACTCTCTGAACGTCTATTCGCATCAACAGCCAAATATTGCCGCCGCGCCCGCCGCAAGCCGCGTCGAGCGCAGCGACCGTGCGCGATGGCTTATTATCGTATTTCATGTATAATTTTGGTGTTTCTATACCGATTTCTATGATATTTTTTTTATTGAATAGATAATAATGTTAACTTTTTTTAATTAGGGATGAGTGAGAGTGTTATAAACGTAAGAGTAGACAAAAATAAACAGAAAGCTCCGAACTGCTAAGCTATCGGGAGTTACACGTGTTATTGTAAGTCAACCATAAAAGATAGACATATGCTGTCGTGGGATATTTTTTATATAATTTTAAGGAGAACATTTCCGTTCTACATGATTTCTGTGTAGCTTTAACCATTAAGGCTGCAAACGCGACGGAAGCTTAAAAAATTGGAGTAATTTCTCCCGTTTCCCCAACATTTCCCTTCACTGCTCTGCTCCTATTGATCGTAGCGTGATGAAAAGTATACTATAACCTGCCCAGGAGTATGAAGAATGGTTGTACTAAGTTTCGTTAAAATCCATCGAGTAGTTTTTATAAAGAACATACAGACAGACAGACAGACAGACAGACAGACAAAAATTTTACTGTTTGCAGTTTTGGCATCAGTATCGATCACTAATCACCCCCTGATAATTATTTTGGAAATATATTTCATGTACAGAATTGACCTCTCTACAGATTTATTATAAGTATAGAAGATATAGATAAAAACCATAGCATCTAAAGTTATTTAATCAATATTTAAAAAAAAATAAAGAATGGATGACGACGAAGACGACGATGAAGACGCAGCGTCGGAAGGCCTCCTACAAGGTGGACCGATGACCTGGTGAGGGTTGCGGGAAACCGATGGATGCGAGACGCACAGGATCGATCATTGTGGCGACACTTAGGGGAGGCCTATGTCCAACAGTGGACGTCTGTCGGCTGAAATGATGATGATGATGAAAGAATGGATGGTAATTAAAAGGTGGTCGTGGTAAAGGGAAAATAGGACGTCTAGTGGTAGTAGTAGTAGTAGTAGTGGTAGGAACTTTACTGACAGCTTCACATCTTAATCCCTCGTAACCATAAACACATTCGCATGAAGGCTCTTTCTTCTCGTTCAGGTAACAGAGACCATTGTTCAAACAGTAATCGACACACACGGCGACCTCGCACCTTTCCCCTCAATAACCGGCATTACATCTGAAATAAAGAAAATAGAAATAAGATCTTTCCATAAAAACGCTTTAAAAACAATTCTATAGATTTTTTTTATATTCTTCTCATCGTATCTCCTTTATTTGATATCATCAACCTTCTTCAGGTGTTGATTTTGGCGCGCGACTCAAAGAAATGTCCAGAAGATGGCCAGTTGAGTCTTTGTTTTAGATAGGAAAATCATTTAAATGACATCCCCCATTCTTGGGCAGGGCGGGAGATACAGTCAGACTTTTACTGGCTAAAAACCCACACCGGTTCCTTCTTTGCTATTGTTTCTCGGCCTCGAGGGTCTCTTTCGCATCGCCTATGGCCCCAGTAGGCCTCGACCCTTCTGGGCCCCTGCGGTTGCTGACAACTCCTTGAGGCGTCGAACACTACGCGCCGTTGACGGCTTGGGCTTTGTCCGCTCTACGTACTGCTCACTGTCCGCAAGCCCGCGCCTACGACCTTTGCTAGCATTACTACTTCGCAGAAGGAGGCGACCGCCTGCCACTCCTACTCGCTGCGCACCATGACCTGCACCAAGGCCCGTCGCGAGAGTTTGCTATGTCTAATAAGTCTGTGACAACATTCGAAAGAGATACTATAGTCATTTGATTATTTTTCACCTCAAAAAAGAAGATGTACCGGTGTGCACCGATGGACAGATGTGTGTGTGATGATGTGTATGTTTTACCTGCATTGTGGAAGTCCATCTTCAGTGACACTACAGTGTCCGTTGTTAGAACAGTAACTATTACACGCGTCACAAGACTCACAAGTCGGCCCATCACAGTTTTTTTGGCCGAAACTAGTCAGGGATTCACAGTCTTCTATGTCCTGAATTTGCTTATTAAATGTGTAATTAGCGACTACACCGATTGAAACATTTTTTGCTGCCAACTCAAATAGAGTTGTTTATCCATTATTTCCTGATTTTTGAACACTGCTTTTCCCATCGTAGTACCACTCAACGGAGTAGAGATTGGTTTTTAACAAAGCATGTATTTGATGATGAATAATGAGTATCAGAATATAGAAGAAATCCAAATCCTAAAGTGGTTACGTTTCTTCCGTCCAAATCTGAACTGTGAAAATAGTGCATGAAGGGGCATTGGGGGAGACATTTGCCCAGCAAAAAGTAAAGGTTAAAAAAAATACAAGAAAGCTAAAATTTTAGTTAAGTAGGTAAATAAAAAAAATGTATGCGAAGCTGTCTTTCCATTTCTTAACTATTCTTTGGTCCAGTACCAGTTAAGCGGTGGAACGAATGTTTCAAATAAATTGAGCCGCCATTTTCAAATGTAAAATATGTTTGTCCTAGTTTGTACTGTCTGCTAGTAATCATAAGTTTCTATATATTTATATTAATGGAAGTTTGAAAGTGGCGCCAGTGACTGAAAAGTTGAAAGGAAATCGGTGGTCTTGGTATGGTCATGTTGGGATCTATCTATAAGGAAAAGACACGGGACAGTAAAGGCCAGTTAAAAAAAAAATACAATAAAGCTTAAACTGATTAGTTATGTAGATAAATAAGAAAAATGTAAGCGAAGCTGTCTTTCCATTTCTTGAATATTCTTTGGTCCAATACCAGTTAGGCGGTGGAACGGGTATTTCAAATAAATTGAGCCGCCATTTTGAAATGTAAAATATGTTTGTCCTAGTTTGTACTGTCTACCAGTAATCATAAGTTTCAGTTAATGTTTAATTTAGACTTACTAAAAGCAGGTGTTGAATTATTCGCAGTAACTTTGCGAGTGTTTTGAAACTGTAATTTATTAGGGAGAAGTTAAAATTAGGACAGTTTAGTTTAGTACCCAGGGATTGTTGTAATTAAATTATAATTTACAATTTCTAAGTGCCTTGATCTCCACTTGTCACTACTC
This sequence comes from Mythimna lalbum, assembly GCA_949319445.1. Taxonomy (NCBI): domain Eukaryota; kingdom Metazoa; phylum Arthropoda; class Insecta; order Lepidoptera; family Noctuidae; genus Mythimna; species Mythimna lalbum. The sequence goes on from OX439370.1 coordinate 5,070,771, forward strand.
ATTGTAAAAGGACATATTTGGTCCGAATCCTATAATAATAATAATGCAATTTTCTCTCCGACGTTTGTACGCTCTCTGGCATAACATAGCGCTCTCTTTATTACATTGCAACACCTTTATTATTGTACCTATGTTAAACAAATGAATAAATGACTTATGACTTATGACTTATGACTTATAATATAATATTTCACAACTATCACACAACGCCGTCTAGTCCCAAGCTAAGCAGAGCTTGTGTTATGGGTACTAGACAACTGATAAACATACTTATATATTTCTAAATACATACAAATTATAGATAAATTACACCCAGACACAGAACAAATGATCATGCTCATCACATAAACATTTGTCCTGGGTGGGAATCGAACCCACGACCTCCGGCATAGCAGTCAGGGCCACTAACCACTAGACTAATCCTGTTTTAATAATAATAATATGCCATTTATTTCAGACAAAAGTCCATATTTTGTTAGTAACACAAGAAACCTTATAAAGCTATTGTTAATAGGTACATACAAAGACACAATAACACTCAAAGCGGCACCGCACCGTAGCAACAGTTTATGCCAGGCCAGTGTCTGTGCGGCGTCACTCCGCAGACGATGTCTCACCTTCCGTCCTGCACCACGTGCCCGGTTACCTGCTTACGTAAGGACCTAATGACAGCATCAGCAGACGGCATTGTCGTGGCCGATTTCTGGGCTGGGCAAGGAATTTGACTGGTTTTGCCATCGATACGCTACGAAGGAGACGCCAGGCCCTGGACGCAACCATCCAGTGTGTAGTCGCATCCAGTGCTGCCATATCGGCGAGTCCCAGCGACCCATGAAGACGCTCAGAAGGCTGTTCGAGCTGACCCGCGTGCGCTCCGTCACAGATTCTTTTGTAGTTGGGAAAATATCAAGGAACTCCTCCTGCTCAGGGAGGAACGAAAAGGATTGTTAGAATTTTACCGACTAAAACCCAATTGTGTTCTTCTATTTCAAACAACCCGCAGCCCTGGTTGCTTCCGGCCTTGGGTTTGTCAAAGAGTTATTAATTTAATGGGTGAAATCGGAACCCTATTGCTAAGGCGATTATCACACTGCCACGCACAACGCTGCATGTTGCGTGTGAATGCACTTACGCGCGTAGGTACTTGCCGGAGTGCAGATCTGCCCTTACGCGCGTAGGTGCATATTGTAAAAGGCTTTTACTCGTTTCATACAAAATTACACACGGTACTACGAGACTCAGTGTGCCATAACTTGCGTGTCACCCCGCACCCACGCGCGTGCTCGCATGCAGGTGCGTGATGTGCATGAACGCGCGTGGATGCATTTTCGGTGTGTTGGATTGTGCGTGTTTTCTATAAAAATGAAGATGAAGTATCTCCGTTTAAAAAGTAACGTTAAAACGTAGTCACTTTGCGTGGTGCGTGACAGTGTGATAATCGCCTTAGACTCTGCTGTCCATCCGTCTGTCACCAGTAAGGAACCCAATCCCGCATCAAAATCGCGATCCCGCATGTCTGCGGGATTGGAGTCAGTCATCCGTCATAAGACCTGTCGTACCTACTGTATGGATCAGAATGTTGGGCTGTGAAAAAGATGGATGAAAAAAGATTGCATGTAGCGGAGATGATGTTGAGATGGATGTGTGGTGTGAGGAGAACGGATAAAGTCAACAGCAGGGGCCCAGCTGGGTCGAAGCCTACTGGGGCCAGGGTTATCCGAAAGAGAGCTCGAGCCCCGGTATGAAGGCTAGAAGGACCGTTCCTTCTAGCCTTCATACCAGGGCTTAAAAACCCACCCCGTGGTGGGTTTTTAGTCAGTAAGAGTCTGACACTATCTCCCGCTCCGCCTAAGAGCGGAGGTTGATATTGCATGATAATACTAAACATCTAATACCATTTGTATGTCTTTGAACGCAATTTTATTGCCTATACTGAACGGAGACCACTTTTTAAATAATTTAATTTAATTTATAAACCTATATCAGTGACTTGAATTTAGTACAGTCAGCTCAACTCAAATCTAATAAAATTTTGGTTTCCTAATATTTTTATACTAAATTAAAGCATTAGCCAAGATCTATAAAAAACTTATTAAGTAATTCATTAATATAGCTACAGCCACAGAACAGAAAATATAGGTAGAAGTGCCCCTAACGTGGCTAAGCACGGGAACCAGTGTCGCCAAACTCACACATTTGCGTATCAAATTGTACATTACACACATAAAAAACAGTAATATGATTGGCTACGAAGCTACGAATTACAAACTTAACTTTTAAAAATCATATTCTTATTGCTTTCATAAATTAGGTCCTATTACAACGTAAGAAAGTTGTTATTATTTGACATGACACGAACAATAAAGAAGTTTTAACCAATTTACAACGAGTTCGGCTACTCAACGCTAGATGGCGCTGTAACCAATTTATTCTATTCAGAACGCTAGTGCCTTTGAAATAGATGCCATATTCACCTGCACTAGTATATAATATGTAATAGGCGAATTTCGCCTACTGTTGACACACGCGCCATATTTAAGAGGCACTTCCTCTAGTTTTCTTTATTCCGTGGCTACAGCCAACGCAACTACATAATCATGATTGCCCTAGAAAAATATTAATTGCAGTATATCAGTTAGGACAGTGAAACTTAAGTGTCAATGGGCAGGCACATTTTTTTTTATTGTTGATAGGCTCGCGTTTGACCATCATCCCACCATTGCACGCAGAACAGATAGTCGATGGGGACGAAAGGTTCTGGAGTGGGACCACGTACCGGAAGACGCAGCGTTGGAAGGCCTCCAACAAGGTGGACCGATGACCTGGTCAGGGTCGCGAGAATTCGATGGATGCGTGAAGCACAGGACCGGTCATTGTGGCGACGCTTGGGGGAGGCCTATGTCCAGCAGTGGACGTCTTTCGGCTGATATGATGATGATGATGATGAGTTAGGACACTTAGCAAGGCGAGTAACGATATGTCCAGCTAAATAGGACAGTCTGTCCGGCTTTCCAGTTTCAAACTCTGGCAACCCTACCTAGATGGCACTTTCAAAAACCTTTAAAACACTCTACAGTACAAGAAAAAGACATTAACCAGCGAGAGGTCAGGTTAAAACATTTTCCAGTAACATTTTATCGTCATAAACTTCGTCGTGTGGTACAAAGTTGGTTGCTGGAAGTTGGTAACGCGTATTTTAAGGGTATTAGCGTCGCAACCCTACGAGGTGTTTTGTTGCCTGTAGTTTGTTTATGTTGGTAGCGCTGGTATTGGTGGTTATCTATATGTCGCAGCTAAATAGCTTAGTGTCCCCGTTCGCGGGCCTCAAAAAACGACGCCACAAAAAAAAAAAAAACTAGAAGCTGCCGCAACATACATCTAAAGCGCGTTAACAGCTTGTGGCGCTTTAAGCGGTTTTAAGCGTTTTTTTTTTTGTGGCGACCGCCTCAAAAGCTGGTTGCTTCATCTAATGCATTCCAATGCGATGTTTGATGAAGAGGCAATGCGAAAAAAAAAGATAGCGCCTGAAAACTCAGTGGGTATTCGGTAATTCCTTAATTTACTCGATTTCACAAAACTTGTTCCAGGAAATATGTGTTTTTTTAAACCCTTGAAAGTTTTTGAAATATAATTGTCGTCATTGGGAATCTTGATTAAGTGTGCAAAACTTTTATTGATGTACTGATGAGTACATTGTGGAGGGCCAAAGTTCACGTAAAATAGAAGATTTTCCATACTTTCAAAGCTAATAAAAACCTCTGTCGTTACTAGATTAGTTTTACACAAATGTTTTGATTTCTATAGAAGTCGATAATATCCATGAGATGGCTGTGTAACCAAAATATCTAGAGAAAGATTTGTAATAACATCGTGATCTCGTAAGAGCGGTTGTATGAAAATGTACCTTGATAACTCTAGAGTCGGACCACACTACACGAATTTAAACTCGGTGCGTTCTCCGCTCATGCTTGTCTCCTTTAGCGTAAACCCACTTTAAGGCGAACATTACACGGTAGATTTTGAGGTCTATACTACTACGACTATAAGCCTACGGTATAATGCGATGATCGACTTTTTTAGTACTTGATTGACGAAAACTATCATTCATGATTGATGGAATTGATTGACGCTTGTATGGCCGTGTAATGGTCGCCTTAAAGTGGATTTACGCTAAAGGAGACAAGCATGAGCGGAGAACGCACCGAGTTTAAATTCGTGTAGTGTGGTCCGACTCTAGAGTAGCCGAGTATAAACGATACTACACGAAGTTTAACTCGGCTCGTACTCTGTTCGTTCTAGTAGGTGGTCGCCTCCTTCTGTGAAGCAGTAATGCTAGCAAAGGAAGGAGGAAGTACGAAGAAGCGGCCCTCACGCCCCAACCGTCGGGGTCCTGATCCGAATTTCCGGCCACCGTAGGCGCGGGCATGCGGACGGTGAGCAATGGGTAGCTCGCCGCCCGACCGACTGGTAACCGTCCGGACCGAGCCTAAGTCGTCGACAGAGTATACTGTTCCAGGGGTGGGATTTCAGTAAGTAAAAGTGACACAACCTCTCGCTCCGCCCAAGAGCGAGAGATGTCATTGGATGATTTTCTAACCTACAAAAAAAATCTGTATGTTTATTTCTTCGTAACTGTCTTGAAAAACGTTTGATAGTCACTCCAACACTCGGCTCCATAACACCCTTACCTACGGCTCGGGCAAATTCCACCTCGGTCGTAATGACAAACTTTCTCAAGTTGTATCAAAATTATTTAAGACTTGTTTCAATCTTCAACTTTCAAGGTAGAACTACACTTCATACACTGCACAAAACGTCGTTCTACAACACAAAATAGATAGATACAGAAGACAATCTCATGTATGTACTTCACTTTTTATACCTACGCTCGGTGGACGCACACTAATGAGCGTTTGAGCCGGAACTGTTCGTCGAGCCGGCCGAGGCGCTCCGAGCTATCGTGTCCGTGAGCGGTGTCTATGTGTGCGTTGCTCGAGCGCGCTTTTTATGTAGATTAATAATAATAATATTCCACAACTATCACACAACGCTGTCTAGTCCCAAGCTAAGCAGAGCTTGTGTTATGGGTACTAGACAACTGATAGACATACTTATATAATATTTCTAAATATATACATATTATAGATAAATTACACCCAGACACAGAACAAATGATCATGCTCATCACATAAACATTTGTCCTGGGTGGGAATCGAACCCACGACCTCCGGCATAGCAGTCAGGACCACTAACCACTAGACCAACAGGCCTGTCGATTGACTTCTGTACCTATATATTTTGTTGTTCTATCGTCAAAATTACACTTCAGTGCCGAAAAATATACTCAACCCATATCCACCTATACAGATTTACTTTCGCGGCTCGCAAACATACATTTATCATAACTACACTTCCATTATCAACGTCTCTTCACCTTTGACGTTGATAAATTGATTGTCACATTATACATTATAATAACACCAATATTACATGGCCTACCACAACCCCCGTTCACCATACAAATAGAGCGACAAAGGGGCAAAAGTGTGACATGGGACAGGTCTTTGTAAATGGTTGATGGAGAAGGTATTTTGTGTTTTTTAGATGAATATTTATGTCGTGTTTTCATACATGCAGGTTTTGGGGTAAGTGCATTTGTGGTTTCTTTTTAGGGTTCCGTAATCAAAGGATAAAATTGGAACCTATTACTAAGACTCCGCTACCAGTCGGTCTGTCACCAGGCTGTATTTCAAAAGCCGTGATAGTTGGAAATTTTCACAGATGATGTATTTCGTGATTTTTTTGTTGTATTTTGCTACGGACGCGGACGCTGGGGAACCCTTCGTGTGCAACTTGTGCAAGTCCGACTCGCGCTTGACCGGTTTTTTATTGTTGGTTCGTGATTTCTTTGTTGTATTTTGCTACGGACGCTGGGGAACCCTTCGTGTGCAACTTGTGCAAGTCCGACTCGCGCTTGACCGGTTTTTATTGTTGATTCGTGATTTCTTTGTTGTATTTTGCTACGGACGCTGGGGAACCCTTCGTGTGCAACTTGTGCAAGTCCGACTCGCGCTTGACCGGTTTTTTATTGTTGATTCGTGATTTCTTTGTTGTATTTTGCTACGGACGCTGGGGAACCCTTCGTGTGCAACTTGTGCAAGTCCGACTCGCGCTTGACCGGTTTTTTATTGTTGATTCGTGATTTCTTTGTTGTATTTTGCTACGGACGCTGGGGAACCCTTCGTGTGCAACTTGTGCAAGTCCGACTCGCGCTTGACCGGTTTTTTATTGTTGATTCGTGATTTCTTTGTTGTATTTTGCTACGGACGCTGGGAACCCTTCGTGTGCAACTTGTGCAAGTCCGACTCGCGCTTGACTGGTTTTTTATTGTTGATTCGTGATTTCTTTGTTGTATTTTGCTACGGACGCTGGGGAACCCTTCGTGTGCAACTTGTGCAAGTCCGACTCGCGCTTGACCGGTTTTTTTATTGTTGATTCGTGATTTCTTTGTTGTATTTTGCTACGGACGCTGGGGAACCCTTCGTGTGCAACTTGTGCAAGTCCGACTCGCGCTTGACCGGTTTTTTATTGTTGATTCGTGATTTCTTTGTTGTATTTTGCTACGGACGCTGGGGAACCCTTCGTGTGCAACTTGTGCAAGTCCGACTCGCGCTTGACCGGTTTTTTATTGTTGATTCGTGATTTCTTTGTTGTATTTTGCTACGGACGCTGGGGAACCCTTCGTGTGCAACTTGTGCAAGTCCGACTCGCGCTTGACCGGTTTTTTATTGTTGATTCGTGATTTCTTTGTTGTATTTTGCTACGGACGCTGCGGAACTATTCGTGTGCAAGTCCGACTCGCACTTGACCCACTTTTTATTGTTGATTAGAGACCCACCTCAGCTTCGTCTGGGTGTTAGAAATCTGAAAAAAATAAAAATAAAACTTGTCTTCTTTCTACTAGAATATGCACCTAAAGTTTTCTCATGATTCACTCTGTCTATCAGTAAAAGCCGCATGAAAATCCGTTTGGTCGTTTTATAGTTTATATCACAAACAGACAGACACGGTATCGCGTCATCGGTACATGGTGGACATCTCACCCATACTTCTATGTTGGGAACACATTCATTATGCGTACAGGGTCTTTAAGTCGTTATATACATAAAGTATAGTCATAAGAACATTTAAAGGCTGTTTATGCTATTCCGATTTATTTTTTAGCCATCACATTAAAAAGTCCAAAAACCACCATCTGCCATTTGACCAAAACCGGACATCCCTTCCGGCATTAAACCCCGAATTAATCTAAAGTAACCACAGAAATAGTTCTAAAATTAAAAACCGCAAACGACAACATTTCCGGCAAACCCCGCCGATTCCGACCCGTTCCGGTTTTGTTCCGGTATCGTTTCGTGCAGTTCCGCATTGGCTATCGGCGGTCACGACCCGTTGCGGCGAAAATGCCGGAAGCACCCCCTGTAGGCCAATAAATATGAAAACATTTGTGTAGAGAAATTATGCTAAAGAGTCTGATCATGTATGATAAACTAACTTTTGCTAGCGACTTTACCTGCATCGAAGTTGAAAATTATCTCTCGTGAACTCCTGGGATAAAAAGTATCGTAAGTCTCGAAGATCCATTCTATGTATAGATGTTATGGCTAGATCTTTTGACCTAAAGAACCCTAGGTTGTGGCTATTAGGAATCACAGATTCTGATAGGGAATTCCACTCCTTATTTGTGTTCCCAAAACGGTTATATACGTATGGGTGGGAATTCCATCATGTACCAATAGCGCAACCCCATAAGTTGAATGGTCCGATGATGGAACGGGCTTGGCGGAATTAAATTGTACAATTCCAATGCAGAGTGCATTGTGTAAACGATATGTAAACGATAGAAGTGAGTGCCCGAAATGTAAACGATAGAAAACTGACAGGCTGGCAACTCAGAGTCAATGCTAATGCTGAAGACCCCAGTTTGCAGCCACATAACAAAATCAGCCTTATAATTTTCCCACTGCTGGTACTCAGGCCTCCTCTCTAGGAGAGGGCAGCCACATTAATACATTTCTGCGTGATTCACATATTTACACAGTATACACGTACACAATAAATATGGTGAGTATATATTTATTATACATCTATTATGTATATTTATACATTCATATATATCTATATATATTTCCAAGTTCACAGCTCACATATTCACTAACACTAAACACAGTTACGGCCGCTACAACTGGCCACGGGACCTTTAACAAGCACCTTTATGTCATAGGAGTTACGGATAGTCCACTCTGCAGAGCCTGCATGGAGAAAGAAGAGACAGCAGCTCATCTGCTTCTAAGCTGCCCTGTGGTCGCTGGTTACAGGGCCAAGCACTTCGGTAACCCAGGTAACCTTTGTGAAATGGTCGGCAACACTAAGGCGCTGCTGGCCTTTCTTGAGGAGCTGGGGTGGATCGAATAACCCATTTGTCCCACCCGTACGCAAAATACGCGCATTAGTCGTGGAGTTGCGGATACCAGCCCGTTTTACCTATACCTATACCTATACCTAACACTAAACACAACAAACATATTGACGTGACACATTGGACACGCGCACTGTCGATGACGCGCCGGCGACTTATTTTCTTCTACCGCCAAGTTGTTACATTCCTGTTACATTTCGTTTCTCACCAGTCTCGATCTACGCTGCTCGCTAGACCTACGTGCGCTCGCGCCGGTAAAAAGTGTTCAACGAATATCTACCCGCGCTAACTATATAGCTGTGCTTGCAAAGACCACAAAATAGATAGGTACAGAAGATAATCTCATGTTTGTACTTCACTTTTTATACCTACGCTCGGTGGACGCACACTAATGAGCGTTTGAGCCGGAATTGTTCGACGAGCGGGCCGAGGCGCTCCGCTCCGAGATATCGTGTCACTGAGCGGTGTCTATGTGTGCGTTGCTCGAGCGCGCTTTATATGTAGATTGACTTCTGTACCTATATATTTTGTGCCGAGACGCTACCGAGATATCGAGTCCGTGAGTGGTGTCTATGTGTGCGTTACTCGAACGTGCTTTGTGTATAGTTTGACTTCTGTACCTTTATATTTTGTGCAAAGTGTGTGTGTATAGTTTCACTGCTATATTTCCTTGCTAGTGCTTGGCTCATTTGCGCCTTCTAATCTACAGTGCTGCAGTGTTGTGTGTGAGGAATATACTGGAGATTCAGCAAGGACTATCTATTCACCACTACCCAGTAAGTACCTACCTACACTTTAACACACTACCCAAACAATCAAATTGGTGACCTTGGACCTGCCCCTCTAGCCAATTAACAACTGTTTCGCTTGCGTCGAACGCTTCGAGTTGACCTTGCCGCCAATTCTTTTATTCTGACCACGTGACTGAGCGTTAAGACGACGTCATTACCGTACATTTGAAGCTTTTTACAAGCATCAACGATTGCAGATTAGTAACTTGGCTAGGGGTACAGAAATGTTCTTCTTTAGCAAAACAAGGCGGCGCATTTTTTTTTGTTTTCCCGTGGGAGAACTTGTGATCTTGGGCCGCAAAGGGCAACTGAAGGATACAGGTGTGGTTTTTGTCAGTAAAGTCTGAAAAGCTCTTCCGCTCCCACCTAGAGCAGGAGAAATCATTGGATGAAGTTCAAACTAAAAGAAAAGCGACTGTCCTTAGGTAAACTATCGGAAGTGGACATTTTTACTAGATATACAGGGTAGCTATTTGAAGTTTATTTTGTGGATGACTTTGTTATTAATGACTATACCAGGTGTAAGGGACAGCCCTCCGCAAACTTTAAGGGCTTGCTCAGTAGACGAAACTGAACAACCTTCCACAAGATTTTTTTTCCGGAAACGAAAAAAAAAAACAGCCTCACCATACAAAATGATAAACTTGATTGCGCAATTTGTATAGCGAAGCCGAGTTTATTTTTTCGTTTCCTGAAAAAATAATTTTTTGAACTTTGTTCAGTTTTGTCTACTGAGCAAGCCCTTAAAGTTTGCGGAGGCCTGTCCCTTACACCTTGTATGTGTATATAAATTTGTTTTCATACTTAGGTTGGGTTTAAGAATCATTAGACAAAAATATGTTTTATTAAGCTAGCTAGTTTTAATTAAGCTTATAAATAACAGAAAAAAAACAGTTTTTAATGTTTTTTTTTTTCATAGCAAGCTTAAGTATAATAATAAGCATAGTGGATCAAATTTAATTTGCAAGATTTGATTACAGACAAACATCGGGACAGGTGAAACTAAATAAAAGCCTATAAAAATGTAAGTTAAATGTAGGTTCAAGAGTTTACGTAGGGACAGTCGAAACACAATACACGTGAATCTACACACACAACCAAGGCACGGTAATAATATCATACAGTATTCCAACTTCATACAAATGGACGAAACGCGAACTATACCTACGCGCCTCGGTTGTAGCATGGGCTCGGCATGTAGACAGTCGCGGCCGTCGCAACTGTGCCGCAGTGACGAGCGTACACGACGGATTTTTTAACAATAATCGCGCGATTATTGTTAGTTTGTATAATTCAAAGTAAAGACGTGGTATTTTATTATTAATAATAGTGGTTTATTGTACTATGTGTATGAATAATACCTACTAGAAAAAGCATTTTATTTAAATCTACCAATCAAAAAACAACACGCATTTTTATTGAACACTTCGTATTCAATCCACAATGTATTTTGTTTATATAAAAAAGTAAGTATATTTACAATCACAAAACTAAATGGAAACACAAAGTAGGCAAATGTAATTAGATTGCTGGAGGCGGGCAGCCCTATCGCATGTTTACGTACCGCGCGGCTGTAGGCATTTATTTCAAAGATACGGCCGAGTTACAATACTGTATGATACTATTACCGTGACCAAGGCGATCCAACCTCCGTGAGATGACGTCGACGGCGCGCACTGTTCCCGCGCGCCTCAAGGAGTTGTCAGCAACAGGAGGGGCCCAGCTGGATCGAAGCCTACCGGGGCCGGGGTTATCCGAAACGAAACTTGAGCCCCGGTATGGAGGCTAGAAGGAACGGCGTGGGGTTTTTAGTCAGTAAGAGTCTGACACTATCTCCCGCTCCACCCAAGAGCGGGTTTTGTCATAAGATGATTTTCCCCATCGACAAAAAAAAAACTTCGTGAGATAAAGCAACTATTCTCTGAAGAACCTAGATTCTAAATTAACACCACAGTGTCCACATAATATCATACATCCGCAAACCGCAAAACACACTTACAACTCCACAAATAAAGCTGGAATAATACCTGCATCACACCATCCAGCACACGATACATTTAATCTACTACCGTACTTTATAAAACTACCCCCGGGAATCCCCCTAATTACCGGACCATGTTACCATAGTTTCAAATCACCCTGGGGTGGTTTTGATGTACTCAGAATTGGATACCTTATGAACACATTTTGGGGTAATATTCAGAGTATGTTGTGCCTGCGGGTTGTCCTGTCATTTTGTATTTAGGTGGCGACGTTTGTGGTTAGTTTTGAGTGATGATTGTGTCTGTTTTGGCAGGAATGTTTTTTGTGTCTCCATAATTGGTAAACTGGGTGTTTCAATAATAATTTTCTAATACACTTACTCGAAAACACTCTCGCGCTTATCCCACCGTTTTTAGACTCGCAATTAACGGTTTGCCGCACTTGTGCTGAAAAGTGCGCATGCTCGACACCGTCACAATATTATTATATTTGTCGTAACAAGGCTGGACGCGTGACGACCCTCTCGAGATGCGTCGTAAGTGTATTAACAGACGTCGTTTGATACACATGCAAATTTGTCACGCAAGCCTCGGCTCCATAACACCCTCACCTGCAGCACGGGTAAATTCCACCTCGGTCGCAATGACAAACTTTCTGCACTTGTATTAAAATGTACTATACTATACTTTTTTGTAGATGCATAAAAAAATACAAAGTGCAGAGGGCCGATAGGCCCATGTTATCGGTACAGCCCTCCTAGCCAAGTAACAACCGTTTCGATTGCATCGAACGCTTCGAGTTGGACACGCACCCAATTCTTTTGTTCTGACCACGTGACTGAGCGTTGAGATGACGTCATTCTCGTACATTTGAAGCTTTCTACTTGCGTTAACTATTACGGATTAGCAACTTGGCTAGGGGTACAGGAGTCCTTCTTATTATTGACTACTATTAATAAATGGACCACTATTAATAGTAAGCGACGATGTGGTCAAACACTGGATTGTGACTGTCGACGTCTCGTTTTTGTATTTTGAAAGAAAAAGGCGTCGCTAACGCTGCTTCGCCCACGTCTAAATTAGTCCACGCTACGCCCCTGTTCTCAAACATGTTCCGATATGAATTGAAACAACTCGCTTATGCCTATTAACAATGTCGGATGTGAAAATTGGCAACTTTACACGAGAGCGAGTCAAAGTTTGACATACGTCATTGTTAACTGGCGAATGGGCCACATCTGACAATGTTAAGGTGGCCCATTTTAAAAACTACACGTAATTTATTTTTTCTTTTTGCTGCTATTAAAAAAAGGGACTTTTTGAGAGTGATTCGTGAAATAAAAAGAAAATGGCAAAAAACATATCCGACATTGTTAATAGGGACAAGCGAACTATCTATAGAGGGGGTATGTTATACCCAAAGGTGCATATAAGAGCTAATGGATAGAATAGAAACTTTTGAAACTACATACACTGTTATTCAGGAACTAGTAAGTACTAAAACTGTATCTGTATTCACAGATATGTAAAACTATACACTGCCAGCGGTCCCGGCAGATGTTGTCAATTTGTTTAGTTCTAATACCAAAAACTAATACCATTTGTAGTTTTTTTAATCATACTTTCTTTTTCTTATTCTATGCTGAACGAATACCATCAACTGGAATTCGAGACGGGCTTCGTCAAATCTGATCAAAATAAATTTTAAATATGAGTCCAAACAAATACAAGGTACTTATTAGATGTTGATGTTAAAATAGAATAATTCAAAAACAAAAACCACTTGTATTTTTTTTTTAAATCATATGTACATATTTTCATTCCAAATGAATATCATCAACTTGAATTTAGCACAGTGAGCTCAGTCAAACCTAATCAAAATAAATTTTAAATATGAGTCCAAACAAATACCACGTAAAGCAAAAAATGATTTTCATTAAAAGCTTGTTTACTACAAACAAGCTTTTAATGAAAATCATTTTTCATAGCAAGCTTTTATAGCTCGGTATACCTATATAGTAATCATACGAGCTTAAACTCGATGGGGTTGTGTCGTTTAACAACGAAGTTCCAATAGCCACCTTCTGGTTCCATCATCAGATCAGCTCCATGTCATAACAATTTTGCATTGTCATCTGATTTACACATGCATGCAAAATTTCAGCTCAATCGGAAACCGGGAAGTGGGTCAAATTTAATTTACAAGATTTGATGACAGACAAACATCGGGATAGGTGAAATTAAATAAGAGCTTGTAAAAATAACTAATGCGATCTCTTTTCGATATCACATTATTTTACCATCGAGTGGGCGAAGCCGCTGACAGTAGCTAGTAATCACATAATACAGGATGACCCATAACAAAATGAATAGAATTCACAGCTCAGCGCGAGAGATAATCATCATTTCGGTGTACGAATGTATTGTGCAGCGTTCCAGCTAGGATATTATGGCACGGAGATAACGAACTATCCCCTGGGACTGTGGCAATAACCGGTATACCTGACAGGTGGGAAAAGCGGGAGCTAGCTGCGAAAATACCGGGAAACGATTTTCATTTGTTTTTTAACTTCGGTTTTAACTGCCATTTTATCTACCAACTAGTTTTTGCCCGCGACTTCGCCCGCGTATGTAAAATATAGCCTATGTCATTTAGGAATAAAGCGAAAAAATTTTAGCAATCGGACCATCCCAGAGATTACCTTCTACAAACAAAAAAAAAGCAAACTTTACCTCTTTATTATATTAGTGTAGAAGTGTAGGTTTTGCATAAAAGCCATATGCAAAAGCTAGCTACACTTCTCCGCCCGCATGAAAGGAAAAACGTTTATATCACACATACAGTAGAAATAAAATAAGTACCAACTACCTATAGTGTACTAGCTTTTGCCCGCACGGCTTCGCTCCCGCTCTTCTCTACTCTACCCTACTATACTCTACTCTACCCTACTCTATCCTACTCTACCCTACTCTACCCTACTCTATCCTACTCTACCCTACTCTACCCTACTCTATCCTACTCTACCCTACTCTACCCTACTCTACCCTACTATACCCTACTCTACCCTACTCTACCCTACTCTACTCTACACTACTCTACTCTACGCTACTCTACACTACTCTACCCTACTCTACCCTACTATACCCTACTATACCCTACCAAACTTCACATAAACCATCTACTAAATAGTCTGAACAAAGCCTAAAAATTTGGTTTGGATAGGTGAGCCCGTTCTTGAGTTATAAAATAACAACGAAAAGTGGCATTGATTTTTATATATATAGATAGGCATGAAAGTAGGTTTCTCCAAACAAACGTTGGACTCCCGTTTCATTCCTGTCGGGATGAATTTTGAAAAATCCTTTCATATTATTTGTATACGATACCGTAAAATTGTAAATACTGTTATATAATAATCTATATCGCGAAACTGTAAACTATGAAATCGTTGTGAACCATACAATTTAACGCGTTACTTTTCGATAGATTATATTTTGCACAAAGGTTTCTGACATAACGGCTAGAAGTGTGAAATGGAGTGGGAAGAAGTAGAGAATTGGCAGTGCGACAGGGTTATGGGCGCCTTCAAATTAGCCGCGAAGCACCGTACGACAGCAGCTTGCCGTCGCGCTGCTTCGTTAATGTAATCTATACAAATTAAAAACGTGCGACCGCAGCCGCGCTGCAGCGCTCAAGTCATCGGTCGACTAGTGATGATACGCACTTAGTTTTTGTCAAGTCTAAACATGAACGAAAAGCAGGTAGCTTTTTACTTTATGAAATTCAGTTCGTTCGTTCGTATCTATACCAAATAAAAAACTTTTTACAAAAAAAATTGAACCGACTTCAAAAAGTACAAAATAATTTTAATTTCGGAAGTCGGTGTTTCTATAATAGATACCTAATCTTGTCTCTTCGTTATTTAACACCGACTTCCGAAATTAAAATTATTTTGTACTTTTTGAAGTCGGTTAAATTTTTTTTGTAAAAAGTTTTTTATTTTTCACTTTTTAGTTATGGTAGCACCATTAAAAAGTACCTACCCTTCAGCTAAACATAAATTACCTTATAGCCAGAGTGCATCTCATAACGATTCTTATAATCCCAAATACGGTTATATTACATGAATTTACCCCCTCCCCCTTTCCCCTCCCCTTTTTCTTTCAGTCAGTTATCGACTACACGTATAAACAAAGCAATTTTACTTGTTACGACAATTCTGCTATGATTCTATGAGGAGTTCTGTTCCTAATAAAAAATAGAAATATCTTCGAAGTTCATGATCAGATCATAACAATATTTCTATGGGACCAACTTGGAAGCATAACCTTTCAATCAAAAAAAAAAATTTTCAAAATCGGTCCATAATTGACCGAAATGTCGGTGAACATACATAAAAAAAAACATACATTCAGCCGAACAAAGAACCTCCTCCTTTTCGAAGTCGGTTAAAAACGGAAATCTTTTCTTTCTTTTTCCAAAAATGTTTTACGTTTTATTAGTTTCGTTCTGATTGAGAAACCAAATTTACAACACTATGATGCGCGAACATAGCGGTTCAAGTGTGGAGGCCGCTGCTGTCGCACGGCACTTTGCGGCTAATCTGAAGGCGCTCTAACTCCTCGGGACAAAGTACTCAAAGCGTTCACAAAAGTATTGTGGAGAATTAGGATTCTGCAGGATAGTATAGAGAAGAGATAGAATATGGGTATCATGCCGACGCCGAATTGGCAAATGTGGTCCAAAACTCCGACGCATTGTCGGATTTTCGGTGGCCAAAAATGAAGCGGATGCACAAGTTCCAAGTGTTTAAGTTCTATTTTAAAGGTATGCGGAGCAAAAAGTAAAGACGTCCCACATACTTTTTTTTATTAATATAAACTAGTGCTTGACTGTAATCCCATCTGATGGTAAGCAGTGATGCAATCGTTGATGGTGAGGCGCACTGGTTTATTAAGAGCCTATTCACTCTTGAAGACACCTAAATTAAACACACTTTCGTTGGAAAGGGAGGACCTCCGACCGTATTATGTCTGGTGGACACCTGCCTGATAGATGATTTTGGGCTGTTCTATATGTTTAAATCGCGCGGAGAACTTTAATTGCGTTTTTATGAAACACCATAGCTGTCGCTACACTATTTTCCTTCAGTTGCCCTTTGTGTTCTAACACCACGGGTTTCCTCTCCAGAAATGTGTGTGTTTGTGTGTATTTTTATTTTCAATACTAAGAACCCTCGCCGAATTTCAGGTACGTTAAATCCAAACGAGTTGGTCAAATACACAGGAGACATAATATAGTGCACAAGTTTGTGGACAAATACAGAGGTGCACTCTCCGTTCCTTTACTCTCCTAGTCCACCGGGATGGAAAACCAACGCGTCTAAGGAAATATCAGGGGCAGAACCAACGGCTTTAAGTGCTTACCGAGTTACGAGATACCATGGTTAAGCTATTGAATGCTAACTGTAACAGTATGTACAACCTTATTCTGTTACTTGACAGTTTTCCCTGGGATAGTTCCACCTTTTTTTTATTATTTTATAATAGGCTTGCGTTTGACCACCATCTCACCTGATGGTAAGCGACGATGTGGTCGACGATGGAACACGCTTGCCTAGAAGTAGGTAACCTATTCACTCTTGACTTTAAGACCCCTAAGTTGTAGCTATTTGAAACAGTTTAAAACTTCATATCTTAAAGATTTTTTGAGGTATGCAGAGCAGAAAATAAAGTCCCACACACCTCCGTTGGGAAGGCAGGATTTTTTGGCCAGACGAGTGTTATGTCTGGTGGGAACCTGTGCGCGAGTCCGACTCGAACTTGCCCGGTTTTTTTATCTTTCAAGTGTGCAGTAATACCTTCAAGAAAGCTCTGTCGATCTTTAAATGTGCCACAGCCCCAAACATCAACGTTGTCTCATCACTACATCGTATAAAACAAAGTCGCTTTTCCTGTCCCTATATCCCTATGTACGCTTGAATCTTAAAAACTACGCAACGGATTTTGATGCGGTTTTTTTAATAGATAGAGTGATTCAAGAGGAAGGTTTACATGGCTAATATTGCACCCGAGCGAAGCCGGGGTGGGTCGCTAGTTAACTTTAAAGGAAGGAAGGAAAAAAGGATTCCCTCGCCACCGCTGATATAACCACAAATTCAACAAAATATTAAACCACGGGCTTGATATAACCGCTAAGTGTTAAAAATAATACAGGACAAGCTTTCACAAACTTTAAGGGCTTGCTCAGTAGACGAAAGACCTTCCGCATGTTTTTTTTTTTCAGAAGACGCAGAAAGAAAATCGGCCTCCCCATACAAACAGCCCAATCAAGTTTATAATTTTGTATGGAGAGGGTGATAAAATCTTCACCATATCTACATCCGTCCTCATTATCATTTCAACCGAAAGACATCCACAGCTAGATATAGGCCTCCATCAACTGTCGCTACGAACGGTCCTGTCTCTCGTCAATTGGATCCCCACGACCCTTGCCAGCACCCCTAGCCAAATTAATCCCTGCAATCGTTTACGCTAGATGAAAACTAATCAAATGTGTGAGAGTCAACGTTAAGTCACGTGATCAGAACAAACGAATAGAAAATTCGTAGCCACATCGTTCTAAATGATAGAATATCGTTTCTACAATGCTCAACGCTACATCCTTTGTTATAGAACTGCTACATTGTAGCACGAGCGGCCGACTCAGGCGCGTCAACATTGCTACCATCTTATCGCTTTCTACTATCGCTGACACCGTGGCGTTACGGATTGGAGAAAGGAATTCGACACGAAACGGTTGTAACTTAGCTAGGGGGCAGGTCACTGGTCTACCTTGTGGGAAGCTTTCAAACGCTTCTTCGGTCCCAACAACTGTTCTGCAAAACCTGCTTACAAACGTCACTACAACAACCGGCCGGTAATGGACCGAGTCTAATACGTCGACGGCGCGCACTGTTCCCGCGCGCCTCAAGGAGTTGTCAGCAGCAGGAGGGGCCCAGCTGGGTCGAAGCCTACTGGGGACAGGGTTGTCCGAAAGGGAGCTCGTGCCCCGGTATGAAGGCTAGAAGGAACGACGCGGGGTTTTTAGTCAGTAAGAGTCTGACACTGTCTCCCGGTCCACCCAAGAGCGGGTTTCGTCAAAGATGATTTTCCCGTCGAGAAAAAAAAAAAAAAAACTGCAACAACCGGACCTGTGCGTCTCGCATCCATCTTAATCCTGCGACCCTCACCACGTCATCGGAAATCCATCCTAGTTCTCTCCAGTTCAACTAACTAGTAAATTACAGGAAGCATGAACGAATACAACCGACAGTGTACTTGTATTTAGCCACTATTCCGGCCTTACACGTCAGTGCAATTATCTGATACAAGCCCCGTAGAGGCGCGATCACGCGGAATAATTCAGCTGGATACATTAGTGTGCACCGCAGTGTATCGACTTTGACTTGTGTGGAAGATGTAGGGCAGGGATGTTAGTATGTTAGGATATGAAATTATTTTAGACTAGCTTTTGCCTACGGCTTGGCCCGCGTCCTTAAAATATAGCCTTCCGTCAGAAATATTGTGTTTTCTATCATAGAAAATCGTGTTTATTATTTTAGCATATTTATTTATTTTAACTAAAAACAAATAAAAAAAAAACTAAACTAAAAATAATTTATTTCATTTTTTTTCGTTTGAATCTGTTATTTGTTTATTCTGGAAACGTACCACAGTGTTGTCTTTTTTAACCCAAAGGTTAACTGGTAGAGAATGCCTTGTTGCATTAAGTCCGCCTATGTACCACTACTGTACATAAAGTTTAATAAATAAATAAGTATCCTTACAAATATTATAAAAGCGAAAGTGAGTTTGTTTGTTACGTCTTCACGCCTAAATGGCAAAACCGATTTTGATTAAACTTGGTACACGGATAGACCATGTCCTGGAATAGGACATAGGATACTTTTTATCTCGGAAGTATGTTCCCTTGGGATTATTTTCTGCTATCACGCGGGCGAAGCCGCTGGGAGCAGCTAGTAGTATATACTCGTATGCTAGAAAGCTGATGTTTTTCACAAACATTTTTTATTTATTTATTTAACCAGACCGATAGAATGCCAATTACACTGAATACAATTGCTAAAATATGTAAAAACACATTAAAGAAAATATAACATATAATATAACTAAACCTCTCATGCAGTCTTCTCGCATATCGCCAGACATTCAGTCAATATCTCTTTCCATTCATTAGCGAATAGATCTAGTCTAGGACTGGATTCAAGGAGAGCGTTGAGTGCAATTAACATTCGCGGAATACGTGACATATGACGTGCAAACGTACGGCAACGTGGCACTACGAATAATTTATGCTGTCTTGCTCGGCAATAGTTATCAGGGACAATTTTTTTTTAATAAGATTGATACAAGCAACAAGAACGATACTTGTGAGGGTTTAACTCTTCAGAGAATGAAAAATGGGTTTTTAGACGACAAGTGAAACCACAGACTAAAGCTAGTGTAGTTTTATAGAAACATAATCACACCAAAACTGAAGTTTGTTTAAACTTAAGATGCTAACGTGTTAAAAATATAAAAATATCTATCACTCGAGTCTCCAAAGTGTTGAAAATGAACAAACTTCAGCACAAAGTGAAATTTGACCTGAAAGGATCTATCGCCAAGTTTTAAAACCCTTAAAGAAGGCAAACGTACCTAGTTAAAAGTTTTATTTTCAAAAATAAAGACTCGACGAAGACCGTGTGGGCACAAAACCGCTCTCGTATCTACCGCTTAATCGGTACGCAATTTATTGTTTTTCGCACTACTGCGGAACGCACCATCACATAGCTTAGTGGAAACAGTCATACAGTTTTACAGTTTAGCTATTACATCATCGCAGCATAGATGCCTAGCATATCTCTGGTGGAAAAGCAGCATGAAACCTAGGAACTGACGTATGATTTGCTCAGATAATACGGCGGCCATTTTTCATCCCATTTGAACCTCTAACCACAAAATAGATAGGTACAGAAGACTATCTACATACAAAGCGTGCTCGAGCAACGCACACATAGACATCGCTCACGGACACGATATCTCGGATCAATCGCCCGGTCGCACTCGTACAGAGGCCGTATTATGACCTCTTAAAACCATCATGATAGGATAGTGCTATTCGTCCTGTATAGCTTTTCTCTTTTTCACACCGAAAATGAAAAAGAGAGGAGCTATACAGGACGAATAGCACTATCCTTTTCTCACACAGAAAACATGATGGTTTTAATATGTCATAATACGGCCGCAGTTCGGTGCAACGCGCTGACGTGCGATCGCCTAGCGTAGGTACAAAAAGTGAAGTACCTACATGAGATTAATATTTCACAATATAATATTCTACAACCCCACAACACAACACAACGCCGTCTAGTCTCAAGCTAAGCAGAGCTTGTGTTATGAGTACTAGACAACTGATAAACATTTCTAAATACATACCTATTATAGATAAATTACATCCAGCCAGACACAGAACAAATGATCATGCTCATCACATAAACATTTATCCTGGGAGGCCTTCGAACCCACGACCTCCAGCATAGCAGTCAGGGCCATTAACCACTAGACCAACAGGCCAGTCAAATGTTGAGAGATTGACTTCTGTACCCATCTATTTTGTGCCCCAACGCCGACCTCAATACAGTTTTTATTGGAATCTAATTTCACCCCTCGAAGACAAGTAGGTATTTGGTTTATCAGATCGGTACTTAGAAGTCGATCGATCAATGCTATTCTTGCTTCTGTAAGCATAAGTAATTTAAATTTTCTTTTTCCGTGAGGGATTTTCCCCATTGTGCGAGCCTATTGGCTAGTACAGGAAATGATGTTTCATTAATATGTTTGATAGGATAGAGCAAAAATAACTCGGGAATAAATCGGTGTACAATTATACAGGGTTATTTATAAAAATCTGGCAACCTCTCAGGCTATGTTACTAACATCATAAACAACAACTTTTGTTCTATGACTTTTTAAGGGCGGGAGATGTCATTGGATTTCCCACCTAAAAAAAATATCTTTATTATACAATATATATTTAAGCCCAACCGCCTGAAAAGTGCCATAAAACAGTGACTTTCTGAAGCCTACTCCTCGGTAACGGCCAAGTTACTAGGTTTGAAAAAAATATACTTATGTTTATTAAAGATTCATGAAAAACATTATCAACATTTGAGTTTTTTCGTGCGATTAATACCTTTGTCTAAAAATAAAAATATTTAGTAATTTCGCCACTTTTCCGTACTCCTTCGAAACAGCTTGGATCTTTAGAAACATTTTATCACACACAAATTGGTACGTAAATATTCTTCAAAGCGAACATAGTATATTTAAATCAATCAATATTTTGCAAAGATGCACTATCCGGGCGCAGCTAGCCGCAATTAAATGCACAGATACTCGTACTGCCGCCTAGGCAGGTACGAGAGTTGTGTCCATTTAATTTCGGCCAGATGGTTCAAGGGACTATATGCCTTAACTATAATAATAATAATAATAATAATAATAATAAAGTTTATTTACCAAAAATAGTTACAGAATATACACAAGTAGATAGCTAGTGGGTAGACTTATACTAGGGATTACAGTGTGTTGCAAAAATTTCTGTACATAATTATAGTAACCCTGCCTCTTAAACTAGGCTATCCTGTATTTTAAGAGACAGTGTCCAGTTTATAAATATACCATTTTTGTACAACAGTGGACAGTGTCGATCTACCGTTTAAATTTGACAGCAGTAATAGGTGTGCGTGTACGAGTAAAATGTGGAGGGGATGTGTAGTGGTGTGATGTGGTAGTTGCTTATTGTGGATTTGTGTGTGTGAATATAGGGGTGAGTGTGTGTGGATGTAGGGGTGAGTGTGTGTGGATGCATGTGTGAATAGCTTGTAAGTGTGCGTTTTTTTTTTTTTTTTTTTTTTTTTTTTTTAGGCGATGTAAGTGAGTAAAGACTCCGTGTATGTGTAGTCTTTCTGTAGTAGCCACTCTGTTACTGTTTGTTTTAATGTGTATGAATTTAAATCTATAATTTTTAGATGTTTGTGAACTTTTTTGTAAATGTGCCCACTTAGGGTATAGAACTGGCGTTTAGCGAAAGAAGTTTTGTGTTGAGTACCCGGGATAACACATGTTCGCTTGTTTGGGTCGGACTTAGGAAGACTGGTGTGTTTTCTCAGAATCGATTTAAGCACAAACAGTTGACGAACCGAAAGGACTTTACAATCATAGTAGAGTTCAGTAGTTGGGTATCTATAGGGCTTTTTCGTCATGACTTTTAGAATCGCTCTCTGTGCTCGCTCAACTCTTAGAATGATTGTCTTTGCTGCACCGCCCCAAACAGCGATACAATAGCCAATCACCGATTGACACAGACCGTAGTACACGATTTTCAGAGTGTCAGCATTAGCCGATTGTCTGAGAGACTTGAAAATGTGTATCAGGCGCATCGTCCTGGTAGTGAGGGCATCAATTTGTTTGTCCCATCGTAAACCGTCATCTATCTGCACTCCTAAATATTTTACACTTTCAGTTCTAGTGAGTGTTTGGCATGTACAGGGTCCTATGGTGTTTGAGCATGTGTGAGCAGTTAAATTGAAGGTATCTGTCGGTGCGGTGTTACGACGAATTGCAAAAGGAATGTAGGTGGTTTTTTGTAGGTTAAGTGTTAATAGATTTGAACTGAGCCATTCCATCACTTCTGCCAGAACCATTTCCGCTTTTGTTTTGACTATATCCCACGTAAGTCCATGCACGAGAATAGCAGTGTCGTCTGCATACGCATATATATTACAGTCTGGGAGGCTCATTCTGCACAGATCGTTGACGTAAATAAGGAATAAGGTTGGACCCAAGATACTTCCTTGAGGAACGCCATAAGATACCGATTCTTCGTCGCTAAGGTACGCATCAATTTTAACGCATTGAGTACGATTTCTGAGGTAATCCTTAAAAACGTCTAGTAATATGCCACGTACACCGAGATGCTCCAACTTAGAGGTAAGTAAGGGAATAGAAACTGTGTCAAATGCCTTGGAAAGGTCTAGGAAAATACCTAAGCATTTTATCTTTTGATCCAAACATTTAGCAACCGTCTGCGTGAAATCCAGTACAGCATCTTCTGTTGACAGCCCAGGTCGGAATCCATACTGGTTGTCAGCAATGATCTTGTTTTTATTAAGAAAGCTGCGTAAACACTTATTGAGTATCTTTTCAAGAATTTTTGATAGCGCTGGTAGAACAGATATTGGCCTGTAATTACTGACACAATTTCTACTCCCCCCCTTGTAAATAGGGTGAACGATTGCCTTTTTCAGGGCATCGGGAAAAACCCCATTCTGTAGGCAACGGTTGCAGAGATAGGTCAATGATTGAAGCAATACATGTCGGCAGCTTTTTAGAATAGAAGATGGTATTCCATCCCAACCCACTGCACAGTCATTCCGTAATTGAAGGATAATTGATTCCACTTCAGCTTCGTCGACTTCCAGGATGGCAGGAGAATTTAATGTGGAGTGTTGAGGGATATTCCTGATAAAGGGGGCCTTTCTACTAGCTGGGGATGACGGACCTGGGTTCTTTTTTATAATGTCTGCTGCCAGGTTTCTCCCTATTGTACTAAAAAAGTGACATACTTCGTTAACGGAGGATTTCGGATTATCTCGTATTTCCAACAGCTCAGAAGGACTGACATGCGTTTTACATGTGTTAGTTATTTGTTTTATTGTTTTCCACAAGTTTTTTGGGTTCTTACTAGCTTTTTCAAGTTCACTCTGCTCATATGAAATTTTTAATTTTTTAAGTAAATCATTGCAAAAGTTTCGGTACCGAACATAGGTAGTTTTAAGAATCAGGTTGTCTGGTGTCTTTTTTGAATTTATGTGCATTCTGTCTCGATTTTGTATACATTTTAGCAAACCTGGTGTTATCCATGGTTTAATAATCCTTTTTTTTCTTGGAATTTTTATTATCTGCGAATGTTTTGATATGGCTGACTTTATTATATTTATGAATTCATTCATGGATGCATTAACGTCATCTATTTGGTATATACTTGCAAAACCGACCTCTTCTAACTCCAACATAACAGCTTCGTGGTTTATGCGAGTGTTGTAGTTACAGGTTTCCCGTTGTGGGTTGGCTTTTGCAATATTAAGTAGGACGGCTTTATGATCTGTTATAAACGAATCCAACACAATTGTAGTTGATGAAAGGTTAGACTTTAGCAGTATGTGGTCTAAACAATGTTCTAACCTAGTGGGAAAAAGATGGGTTGGCATGAGCCCGTGAGAAGCATTTAGAGTTAAGTAGTCAAAGCTACGGACATCCCTGTTTTCTGGTCTAATATCAATATTTAAATCACCTACAATGGCGATATTAGGGCACGAAGATAGGCCCTCATAGACATTATTCAGGCTAGTTATGAAATTGTCGAAATTGTCCTTTGAATTGAATGATGGAGAACGGTATACAGCAACCACGGCAAGGTTTTTGTCTATTTGACATACTAGACAATTCCCACCCTTGAATTCCGGTTCCCATACGTAGCTATGTAGGCTCAGCCTCGTGTAAATCATGACGCCATCGTTTTGATTCGCATTGATACCTGTTGAGTGCGATGCAAAACCGTCCAATGCTGGTAGATAAGTAGCTTTACTAAGCCAACATTCGGTTAAAACGACTATGTCAAAGTCAATTTTAATTGAACTTAATAGCACTTGGAGCTGGTTAAAGTTTTTGTTTACACTACGTATATTTATATGTAACACGGTAATATTGCCATTAGAAATATTGAAATATTTCAAACATTCCTCTGGACTACAGACAAAAGAATTAAAATTTATTTGATCAAGCTCATCATTTATATTATTTATGATAGCCATTTGGACTTAACAGCACAACCAAAAAGTGGAATAGATATATGTATGTGAATAGTTGGGATATATTTGGAGTCTAAATGATTGATGCATCGCTCTATGGAGATTAGATAATATGTTGTTGTGTCATAGTGAAGGGATGTATTGTGTTTTGGGTTTCGTGTTTTTATGTGGAGTATGTCTGAGAGAATGTGTGGTGAAAATTGGTGATCTCTTATAAGTATAAAGTAGAGAAAGATAATTATTTTAAATTTATACATGACTGAAAAATACAATAAAAATAGTCAAATGTTTGTGTTTTCAAGATCCTGAAGACATTTGTCCGAATGAATTATAATTTGTTTGTCTCCTTCTTGTTTGCGCAGGAAGATATTACCGTTGGATATCCAGCAGTATTTGTATGCTTTACTTTTTGCAAACTCTCGAGCTTGAAAAAACAGCTTTTTAGTAGTAGTGGGGAGTTGTTCGGCGATGTAAAACGGCTGGGGCTTACCTGGTAAACCGACGAGTGCTGTGTTTAATTTATCTTCCTTCCCTTTTGCCTTATTAAACGATCGAGTAGCAGATATAATTGCTTGTTTTGTTTGTACCTTTGTGAATTCCGCAATAATCGGGCGCGGAATGGCAGGACTGGTAGATTTACCAGGAAGCCGATAAATATCACGAATATCTGATTCCGGGATAGACAGCCCAACCACGTTTCCAATCTTGCCCACCGTTTTTATCAGGCTGATAAAGGTTTCGGAGTTGTCCTGCGGGATGTTTCGGATTTCAATCGAAGACGAACGTGACTTATGTTGTAGGTCAAGTATCTTCTTTTCCAGATTCTCAATGTAATTTTGTTGAACCCGGCGATCTTTTCTTAATTCCTCTATCTCTTTTTTCATATCTTCGAATTGTGAATTCATAAAGGACATTGACTTCATGATCTCTTCATTAGTTACTCGAATTTGAGCATTAGACGCCTTAATTTGATTATTTTGGCTCTTAATTTCTGCGATATCTTTCAATAATGTAGCCATTAGGGTAGTTTGTTCAGCCAAGGTACACGATATATCTTGATTATTCTTGTCTGCATCCAGCGGGCTAAACACAATCCCGCCTTGTGGGGAATTCCCTTGGCGTGGCCGCTTGTTCCTGTTAACATTTACATAATCGCTAATCTTGACGGCCGAGTTTATATTAGGTTCGGATTGGGTCTGAGTCAGGCCGGTGTTGACTTGTGATTTAGGCGTATTAGGAGGTGAATGCTGTACTCCGGCCATAATAGGTGGCTGTCAATAAAATTTATGATACTTCAATCACTCGGCCCGCAAAGCAACCGGTAAACAATAAACAATCCGTCCAACAATCCACCTCAATCCTTTTAGCACTCACGTACAAGTGTCGTAGAACTCGTAGCCGATGCAGTGTTCGTAGGCAACTCGTAGGCTCGTAGCACTACTAACCGTCGTAGGCGAGCGTGACGTCAGTAGCGCGTAGCGCACCGGTATTTGAGAGTCGGCCGCAACTAGCTCGATGGCGCGTTGGTCACGCGCTGGTCTTGGTCGTTACTTCGCCGAGGCGTCGCCGGTTCAAATCCAGCCAATTCACAATCACTTTTGGGATTCTAATTTGAGCAGCAATTACAAAAAATAGTTTCGTCTCCTTCTAGGACCACCCAGTGGGAGTAGCCGGCAGGTAAAAACACTTAAAGAGTGACAAGGAATTGGATTTAACTAACTTCAACCAATCACAGAATTAAGACGGTAAATTTCTTGAGATGATCGACACACGTCCACTCCGCACAAGGTTAACCGGACGAATCCCGAACAAACTACGTCCCGAACTAGGACATTTCCGCTTCAATTTAACAAGCTTTTATTTAGTTTCACCTGTCCCGATGTTTGTCTATAATCAAATCTTTCAAATTAAATTTGCCCACTTCCCGGTTACCGATTGAGCTGAAATTTTGCATGCATGTGTAAATCAGATGACGATGCAAAATTACTGTGACATGGAGCTGATCTGATGATGGAACTGTAAGGTACTTGGTAGTTAAACGATACAACCCCATCGAGTTTGGGCTCGTATGATTCGTCTTGACGGGTATTAAATAGGTATACCCAGCTATTAAAGCTTGCTATGAAAAAATGATTTTCATAAAAAGCTTGTTGTTTCATCTGGCGTGCAGTTCCCCAGGAAAGCGATCAACGCACTCGGGCAGGTCACGGTGTCAAAACTGTGGAAACTCTAAAAGCTTTGGTAGCTTCGCGAAATAAATACTGGAACGAAAGAGGAACTGGAAAACAGATTTTCATTTGTTTTATGTTTGCGTCGCATGTCGGTAGCTCTTTAGTTTGCTCTTTCAGACTTTTATAAAATAAAATTGATGGAAATAAAAGAAGTGGAATTCCCTGCCGGAGTCTGTGTTTCCTGATAACTACAACTTAGGGGTCTTTAAGACAAGAGTGAATAGGTTACTTCTAAGCAAGCGTGTTCCATCGTCGACCACATCGTCGCTTACCTAGGCGCTGCTTCTAGGCAAGCGATGGACTGTCATCCACATCATCGCTTACCATCAGGTGAGATCGTGGTCAAACGCAAGCCTATCAATAATAATAAATAAATAAATAAAAAATACTAAGGGCAATATTTCCCGGTGAAATATAGAACTAAGCTACCAAACTAGATATCATACAGACACCAGAGTCTCCACACGTACGAGCTGGTCGCGCTACCAAATTGGTTGCGCAACCAAACGGACACAAGTACCCATAGCCAAGTTGCTAATCTGCAATAGTTAACGCCAGTAGAAAGCTTCAAATGTACGGGAATGATGTCATCTCAACGCTTAGTCACGTGATCAGAACAAAAAAATTGGGCGCGTAGCCAACTCGAAGCGTTCGACGCAAGCTGTTTTGCCTCCGCACCCAGTTATGCGTTGGCACCTAATACCCGCTATAACCTGCCATGACCTGCAGTGTACTAAGTGTCGGTGCTTTCCAACTTGCGATAAATATTTTTGGGACAAAATATAACATGGTGTAAAAATTATTGGAATTAATTCAGTTCCTGATTCTGAACAAACTATATTCAGATTTCAGAGAATGTATACTCCATTACCTACTACTACTAACATAATTATGCTATTCAGTCCTACACTGCGCACTATACGAATAATTAAAACAGCTAACAATTCTCCAACCCGACGAAAATACCGTGAATTCCCGACTCCCATTCTTCATCCGTTATTTAGCCTAAATAAATAACATTTATATGCGACAAAACGCTAACTTTTGCACAAAACACGTTCAAACAAACTGTTGTTAGCATATGGAAACAAATGCCAAGTTTTCAATCCATAATAAAATGTAATGTAGCGAGTGCATTATGCATGAGAAAGTTTTAGCCGACGAGTTTCACCCCTACCTATCGAAGTTTAGGGTTGAAATTCAAATGAGCTGATAACAGGAAGCTTGAAACGCGTTAGCAAGTACGTTGATGCTTATTTTTTAGTGGGTATCAGATCAGGAAAATAAAATGATATTTTTTGAGTTAGGCAACACTGTAGGTATTGTTCATGTATTTGGTTTCGTGCAAACAGTTATTTCTGTTATTGAAAAGACGAGTTTTATTTTTATGTTTGCATTTTTTATTTTTTATTTTGTAGTCCCAACAGCGAATGGAAATGTTGGCACGTAGAAAAACAGTGTGCAGTTTTGGATTGCTTAGACAATGGGCATGCAGAAACGAAACGGTCGTATTTATTTGTCATAGACAGTTTTCTTTTAAAATAAGCACTTTTATTGAGAGTGTAGAGAGCAGTGGTGGCCGAGTGGTAATGGCCCCGACTTACGAGTTGGTCGCGGGTTCAAACTCAACCAGGCGTATTACTTTGTGTAATTTATTTTGTCACCACTGCTATCAACACAGGAAATCATATCCTAGAACAAAAAAATCGAAGATATGACTGTGACATCCATCAAGCAGTGCGGGTTGGTGGATGTCTCAGTCATTACGGTCTATTCCCTCTCCTAGAGAGGAGGCCTGAGTCCCAGCAGTGGGAACATTATAAGGCTGATTATGGTGTGCGTCAGAATGGCTGGTGGTCTGTGGCGTTGGTGTATGCGAGTTGATTCAAAAATTGCTACATAATTGCTTATATTTGCTACATATAGTAAATAATTGCTACATAGGATATATATTTAGAAATACAATTTTTTTTTTGACCAGCCATCCTGACGTTTGGTTGGCTGGTCAACCCCTAGTTTAAAGTTAAGCATACAGACTTTCCCAAAATGTATTGCGTCAATAATTGCTACATATTTACTTCATTTATCTAATTTAGTTGTAACTTCAAACATTTGTTAAATAAAGGATTTAGCAATTATTTAAATTATCCCAAGGAAAAGTGCCTGATAAAATATTAAAGGCAAATACTTAGTTATGTAGGTGTCGGTTTAATCGTTTAGGCTCTGGTGTTATGGAGCCGAGTGCTGCAGTGACAAATCTCCACGTGTATCAAACGACGTTTTTCAATACACTTACGAAGAAATACTTACTTTCTCTGGAAATTACGACTCATTTTTTTTTCATTTTATACTGAAGAAAATGTTCCAAAGTTGATTTTAGTTTTGATTTAGATGGCAGCAGGCTATCACAAGTACTTATTAACTTAATCACAATATCTGGTGACGGCGGTCACAATATCTGCTAAGGTGATACTCATTGGATTATTGAGGGTAGGCACATATTTTCGATACACTTTTTTTTTATTGTTATTGATAGGTTTGCGCTTGACCGCTATCTCACCTGATGGAAAGCGACGATGCGGTCGACGATGGAACGTCGAAAATAGGCTCTAATTGCACTACGAATAGGTTCAACATGACATTTTTATCACGTTTGCGTTTTTTTTTAATTTATGAACCGTGATTATTATTTTTTTAAAGCAAAGAGGCGGATATTTTTAAGGTTAGGTAGGGGGTAGGTAGGTTAGGTTTTTGTTATATTTAATGCAAATTAAAATTGTGTTTAGAAACAGAATATCATGAATAAATAATACTATTTACACAGTTTTTAATTATAATTTTTTATTATCAGCAAATTAACAATAATCTGTGTTCTAAATTCAAAAATATTTAAATTTCTAGGATATATAAGGTTTGATATCTATGCTTCTTCTTCATCTGCAAAGGTAAAAAACGCGGGAATAAAGTCTATTAAATATTATTTTTTATTTGTGTTATATTAGGTCTTTACCTATGAAATTTCCGTTCTGCAGTACTGGCCATTTCAAATCAAAATAATTTTTGTTTGGCTAAGAATTCTAATTGCAAATTAATTTTATTTTAAAACATTTTTTTTCCAAAAGTAGTCATTTGTTTATTGATTAGTGTTACATTTTCATCGCATTTCAATCTTTTTCGTCATCATGGATCATGGATACGTTAAAAATTCGAGTAATTATGGAATATGAGTACCGTCGTGGCAGCAACGCGGCACAAGCGGCACGCAACATCAACGACGTTTACGGAGCTAACACTACAAACCAACGCACCACCTGTTATTGGTTTGCTCGCTTCCATTCTGGAAATTTTGACCTGAAAGATGAACCTCGCGGTCGTCCGAAGACTTTGGTCGACAATGACGAAATTAAAGGCGATTGTGGAAGCTGATGATACACAATCTACGGCTGAATTAGCAGCAGCTTTCGACGTTAGCGTCAAAACAATATTGGTCCATTTGCGTCAAATTAGCAAAGTAAAAAAGCTTGACAAATGGGTGCCCCACGAATTCAATGATCGCCAGCGCGAAGTACGCGTCGAGACGTGCCTTGCACTGCTCAACAGACACACAAATGAAGGAATTTTGAACCGCATTGTTACCTGCGATGAAAAATGGATTCAGTTTGATAACCGCAAGCGCTCAGCAAGTTGGTTGAATCCTGGTTCAGCACCTAAACAATGCCCTAAACGAAAACTTACCCCTAGAAAAGTGATGGTCACTGTTTGGTGGTCTAGCGCCGATGTGATTAATCACAGCTTCTTACCAAACGGGGTGAGCATTACTGCAGATGTGTACTGTGAAGAACTGAACACAATGATGGAGAAGCTGGCACATGTCCAACCAGCATTTGTCAATCGCTCGTCTCCGCTGCTCCTGCACGACAACGCACATCAGACATACTGCTCATACTGCACAGCAGACGGTCTCCAAGTTGCAAGAACTGGGGTTGGAAGCTCTCCGTCATCCGCCCTACTCACCAGACCTTGCGCCTACAGACTACTACTTTTTCCAGAATTTGGATAACTTCTTGGCGGGAAAAAAAATTCAATACCCGAGTGGCAGTACAAAATGCCTTTGAAGAATTTGTTGCCTCCCGTCCAGCTGATTTCTTTAAGAAGTGCATCAATAAACTGCCACTGCATTGGCAAAGATGCATTGATTGCATGGGTGATTACTTCGATTAATACAAATAAAAAATACATGAAAAAAATTCGTTTAAATTTTTTCATACAAAACGGCAATTTCATAAGTAAAAAAAACCTATTATTTTGTGAAAAAATTTTTGATTTAAGATTTTAAAAGATTTCTTTAGATGGTACCGCCGTCACCAGATATTGTGATTAAGTTAATAAGTACTTGTGATAGCCTGCTGCCATCTAAATCAAAACTAAAATCAACTTTGGAACATTTTCTTCAGTATAAAATGAAAAAAAAATGAGTCGTAATTTCCAGAGAAAGTAAGTATTTCTTCGTAAGTGTATTGAAAAACGTCGTTTGATACACGTGGAGATTTGTCACTGCAGCACTCGGCTCCATAACCCCAGAGCCTAAACGATTAAACCGACACCTACATAACTAAGTATTTGCCTTTAATATTTTATCAGGCACTTTTCCTTGGGATAATTTAAATAATTGCTAAATCCTTTATTTAACAAATGTTTGAAGTTACAACTAAATTAGATAAATGAAGCAAATATGTAGCAATTATTGACGCAATACATTTTGGGAAAGTCTGCATGCTTAACTTTAAACTAGGGGTTGACCAGCCAACCAAACGTCAGGATGGCTGGTCAAAAAAAAAATTGTATTTCTAAATATATATCCTATGTAGCAATTATTTACTATATGTAGCAAATATAAGCAATTATGTAGCAATTTTTGAATCAACTCGCATACACCAACGCCATAGACCACCAGCCATTCTGACGCACACTGATTATGCTACGCATATACAGTTTTGTTAAATGCTGGCAACCTCTCAGGACTATGCTAAGAATATCATAAACAACTTTTATTCTATGACTTTTAAAAGTGTATCATATTTTATTCCTTCAAATTTTCATACAAAAATAAAAATATTAAAATTAAATGTTCTAAATATTACGAAGTCTATGCGAAGCAAGCGATAGTACAAATAGCTGAGGGTAGCTGAACATGAACTTGACCTATTTACGGGCAGGTCTCACTAGTCGGTCGTTTTTAGTGAAATTCGGCAGTGCAGACGGAATTATCTTTACATGATATTCTAACCGCTTCCGATGGATGCGTGACGCACAGGACCGGTCGTTGTGGCGACGCTTGGGGGAGGCCTATGTCCAGCAGTGGACGTCTTTCGGCTGATATGATGATGATGATGATGATATTCTAAAGTCGAGTACACTGTAATGGTGCGAATGCTTGCTAGATAAAACACTAGCAACCTAGTGTTTTACAAATAACCCTGTTTCACAGGCAAGACAGTCCACGTCTTAGTAAACATTATCAAGATTTCTGTTAGATGTGGTAGTGACGTGCTTCGAGGAAATGGAACTCGGCTAATATCCTGGGACTTGATAGCTCTCTACTGTTGAAGCTGGAAAACACTTTAGGTTTAAATTTTAATTGAGCTGGTTGACCTACTAAATGTTAAGAACATGTTATATACCTATATTCATGCAAATAAATATATCATTCATTCATTCATTCATTTTTAAGAATTATACAACATTGTTTTTAATATATGCAAAACCCGAAACACGTGTCTAGTATTTTTATGTAAAGAATCTATAAGATTTGTACATAGTACACAATTTCATAACTGTATCATAAAAAAAAATAACTGACTTCACTAAAAAAATTAATTGAATTTGAGGAGTTCCCCCGATTTCGTAGCATAGCATAGTAGTTAATATATATTATTAATCAAGAATCACTCGTGCCTGAATACCATTTTTTTTACTATGGATAGGTGATATATAAGCGATGATGTGGATGACAGTCCATCGCTTGCCTAAAAGCAATCCATTCACTCTTGTCTTAAAGAACCCTAGGTTATAACTATCAGGAATCACAGACTCCGGCAGGGTATTCCACTCCCTAGCTATACAAGTACCATCCTAAAATTTTTCTGACAACCCTTTTTCATATTCATAGAAGTTAAAAATCCGCAGAAATAAAACCATTCATATTTCCAATAAAACTCAATAAAATTCACATAAAACTGTTCAAATATTCAAAAAAAAAAAACAAGTCCTAACACTGTACGGACGTTTTCAAAGTTACATATTTAGTTGAAAGCAATTTTCAACGAGATCTTTTTAGCGAAACATTTCGTATGACGGGACTGTTAAAATTAAATTTCAAACTCACTTTTTGTTATTTTAACTTCAGTTTCTGTGTCATGGACGGTAATTCTGACTAGAGGTAGGGTTGTACTATCTCTGGTGGCGAAATTATTCATACTATTCGTGGGGGTGGAAAAACTTTCCTTTCGCATTTTGAGGTTGAATAAAGTACGTTGGGGTAAGATCGGCATAGGGCTAAGAACATATATAAATATAAATTATACCACTTATTTAGTTTTATTTTTAGTGTTAGTCACATTGCGTGCCGCGTCATTATGTCGACCATGCCCAGCAATGTGGCTGGCATTAAAAATAAAGCTAAATAAGTGGTATAATTTACCCCTATGCCGATTTTACCCCAACCCACTTTATAACCCCGAGTGAACGCCGGCGTTCGCGCACCCATTGTTTTCTATTGTGTATCTAATTTTCACGATTGAAAGGTTAAGAAGTACCTGATAATTTGAATATTATAAAACTAAATTACTTATTTTATATTAAAGATTCATCGTATTATGAAATAACTAGCCATTGCCCGCGGCTTCGCTCGCGTTAAATTCCCCCATTTTAGGGAAGTGGGGGGTTACAAAGAGACAAAAAGTAGCCTATGTCACACTCCATCCCTTCAACTACTTATCTCCATTTAAATAATCACGTCAATTCGTCGCCCCGTTTTACCGTGAAAGACGGACAAACAGACACACACACCCCATTTATAATATTAGTATGAATGAATATTAACAGTTTAATAGTAAGAGGATTCGTAAGACAAAATATGTTCGAGTATATTATCGATGTAAGTATATTAATAGCATTGTTCAGGCAGGGGCCATAGTCTTAACACATTTCTTGGTAACCACTTAGCGCGTGCGTTTCTTAGCTTCTTAGCAGTCCTGAGTTGAGCTTAGCGAATACTGACAAATGCTTGGACTGACTGGACAGATCCACTCAAATCTGTATGGTTCTTTCTTCAAAAGACCATCTCAGATAAATCTGCATGGCACTCATATGATTCGACCAATACATATTTACTGTATGGACTTTAAAAGAGCTTTAGACCCCTGAGTTGGTTTCGGTGTTTCTTCTCAGGGTAGTCAGAAAATTTAAGTGTAAAAGTGTTTTTAAATACCCATTTACAAAATAAATATCATTTATCTTTATCACTTAAGCCTCCCAAACCATGGCCAACATAATTATGTTTGTTTTCCATAAATCAAAATAGTTTTCCAAAGGTACATTAGCATGCATGCACTAGCATGCATGGTGTGCACTAGTACAGTGCACACCATGCATGCTTGCAAGTTGGTACCACGTTTCAAGAAAATTGTATAAAGGGCATCTGCGCCCCCTCGTATAGGCATACATGCAGAGGTCCAGGACCTGCAGTATGCCTTGCAGAGGTCCAGGACCTGCAGGGTCCTGAGATAAATAAATTAAATTAAATTACAAAAACTTCTCAGTGACAACCCTGGCAGTGTTGTCCCGGCTCTGTATTTTCTTATGTCTCATAAATGGCACTTGCCGCGCACATCCGTTAATGTATCTCGCTGCACACATATACATTCCTCGTGAATATCGCGTATTACACCGTATTGTAACAGTAGTGGAACAAATGATACAAATATTTTATTAGGAACAGGATCATCTCAATAATTACCATCGTTTGACGTTTTACTGTCCTCGCACACGGGCCTCAAAAAAACGCCGCCACAAAAAACGCTTGAAGCGGCCACAAAAAAAAAGGTTAGAAGCCGTCGCAAAAAACAGCTGCGCGTTTCAGCGGAGAAGCTTGAAGAATAGAATAATATAGAAATACTTTTATTCGGTACAGAAGCGGCTTCAAGCGTTTTTTTGTGGCGACATCGCCGCACACGAGGCACAAAAAAAGGCTTGACGCTGCGTTTTTGGTGGACAGTTAGACAGACTATACCGTAGATTTATCAGACAACAAGATAGAGCAGCTATCAATAATGTCGCCGCCACAGAATACACCTCAAACGTCGGAAGTTGTAGGACGGTTGTCGGCCACCAAAGGCAATCTTCCCATCCGATTATAATTTAGATGTCTTCAAGGCTGGAGTGAATAGGCTCTTAATAAACTAGTGCGCCTCACCATCAACGATTACACTACTTACTATCAGGTGGGATCGCAGTCAAGCACTAGTTTATATCAATTTAAAAAAAGGCGCGGGTTGGCGGACGGTGAGCAAGGGGTAGCTCACCGTCCGGTAAGGGCCTGGTTTAGAACCTCGGAATAAAGAAAAGTAGAGGAAGTGCTCCTTAGATATCGCGCGCGTGTCAACATCAAGCGAGATTCGCCGATTACATGTGCAGGTGAATATGGCATCTATTTCAAAGGCACTAGCGTTCTGAATAGAATAAATTGGTTACAGCGCCACCTAGCGTTGAAAAGCCGAACTCGTTGTAAATTGGTTTTTAGACGAAAAACTTCTTTATTGTTTGTGTCATGTCAAATAATAACAACTTTCTTACGTTGTAATAAGACCTAATTTGTGAAAGCAATAAGAATATGATTTGTAAAAGTTAAGTTTGTAATTCGTAGCTTCGTAGCCAATCATATTACTGTTTTTTATGTGTGTAATGTACAATTTGATACGCAAATGTGTGAGTTTGGCGACACTGGTTCCCGTGCTTAACCACGTTAGGGGCACTTCTACCTATATTTTCTGTTCTGTGCTTAGAACGACGGAATGTAGTATTTCCCGCACGCTATGAGCTGTCAGGGAGTTGACGAGGCTCGCTAGGGCTGATACTACCGGGGTTCCGAGATTGTTCCTAAGATCAATTGCACTGGAACACAAAAGACAACTGAAGGAACCATCATCATCAGCCTTTTTAATGTTCCCACTGCTGGGACTCAGGCCTCCTCTCTAAGAAAGGAAACAGGCCGTAATCCACAACGCGGGCCCAGTGCGGGTTGGTGAATGTCACATGTCTTCGAATTTTTGGTTCTAGGACATGCCGGTATCCTCACGATGATTTCTTTGAAGGAATTTTATAGAAGGTGTGTTTAAGTTAGTAAAAGTTTGACACTCCCTCCCATTTCTCCAAGGGGAGGAGAAGTTTCAATAACATTTTTTCAATACACTTGCTTATAAAGTGACTTATTGCACTGCACTTATATATATAAAGGTACTTGTTACCAAACTGTGACATTTTGATTACCATTACGCACTAGTGCTGTAATGTAGTTAAAACGGTTTTTTTCCACCTGTCCCCGGCCATAATTTTATTACATTTATCGTATTATAGGATGTGCGCAGGTCGTCCCCCACGAGGAAAAGTAAAAAAAAATGGGCGCGCATAATTATGACCACAGATTTTTACCGCCACAAAAGTTTACTAGTTTTACAGTTATTTTCTTCACAAGTGTATTGAAAAACGTCGCATGATACACGTGAGTAATTAATGATTTCCGTTCTCGGCTCTCTTAAGACCCTCGCCTTGGCTCGGGTCTAAATACCGCCTCAACGGTAATCCCTAACATTACACACTTATATCATAATGTACTATTATGATGCAACCGTCTGTTTGTTACAAAACGGTGTGACAATCCAAAAACTTACGCTTAAATAATATTATATTCTCTAAATGAAAAATGTGAGCGCAGTAATTCTCCGTGCACTCTACACCTAACCTATTTATATCATGAACTTTGTGACTGTGCTGTAGTGCTTCAAATGCTCTATTAAGTAACTGCCTTTACGCATTTCAAGCTAAAGAAATGCACAATTCGAGCTTTACTTTTTAGGGTTCTGTATCCAAAGGGTAAAACGGATCTTTATCACTAAAACTTAGCTGTCTGTCACTCTGACACTCCCTGAGTATGTTTCAGTGTTTCTCCTCAGGGTAGTCAGCTAAGAAAGCATTCATCATCATCATTTTAGCCGAAAGATGTTCCACTGTTGGACATAGGCCTCCCCCAAGTGCCGCCACAATGAACGGTCCTGTGAGTCTCGCATTCATCGGATTTCCGTAACCCTTACCAGGTCATCGGCCCACCGTGTAGGCTACGTCTTCCGGTACGTGGTCGCCATTCCATTTGTGAAAGTTTTATCTAGTTTAAACTGAAGAAAGAATTGATATGCAAAAAAAAAAGTGTATTTATAAAACATATTTGCAGAATAAATATCATTTGTCACAAACTGTATCTATCTTCTGTTTCTCATGAACCGTAATAGTAACACAGTTGTAATTTTCACAGATGATGTATTTCAGTTACCACTATAGCAAGAAATACGTAGTAAAAAACAGAATAAAATAAACAACAAGATTAGATTTTCTTGCCGTTTTTTGCTACGGACGGTACCGAACCCGATACCGGTTTCTGTATTTTTTTTTAATGAGATGTCATTAAAAAACCTCCTCCTCCTCTGGAGAAACTTCTTTCTCTAGAGGAGTCAATTTTTTCTTTGGCCCTCTTTTTCCTCTCGATGGATTGTGTGAGATGTGATATGAAAGAAAAGGGAGTTAGTGATAGAGTGACGGTTGACAGTTGACCCCAAAAAATATGGGACAAGGGCAGGAAAATTAAAGTCAAAGTCAAAATATTTTATTTCACGTAGGCCCTACATGGGCACTTATAAAACGTCAGAAGCTAGTGCACGGTTCCACGGGTTTCGGTACCGTTTAATGATAAATATTACCCATTTTTTTAAATAAAATCAAAATCCATATTTAATGCAATATTAAAAATAGGGTGCCTTATGCTGATCCTTGGACAAAAAGAAAAAAAAAACTACAAAAAATTACAAAATATTTTTTTAACGACTTTCCCCACAAAATAACATCATATTTCCTCATTATTAAAGCAGAGTTTAAAAATATATAAAACTAAGAAAAAGAAAAATGGAATAAAACGCGAACAAGGCTTGAAAGTAAGCAGTGCTGTGTGGCGGAAGTTTTACCGCGTCTAAGGGGCCCGGGGACCCACAGGGGCCCGGAGGAAGGGGCCCGAAGGGGGCCTTATCTCTGCCTGAGGGCTTTACAGACTTGTGATAATATAAGTTTGCACTACTTTTTGTCATCTTGACGCGTTTTGTTATCAGAGGGTTAAGTATCGTAATTCGTCTTTATATTTATTTAGTTTCTTGTTTCTTTAGCAGTAGAGAGTTTATTGATCGAGTTCTGTTTATTTGTGTTGCTGGATTTTTGGTAGCAAGTGTAACTGCTGAACTGGTACTGGCTTTGGTTAATTTTTAGCGTACCTCAAAAGGAAAAAAAACAGAATCCTTATAGGATCATTTGGTGGTCCGTTTGTCTGTCTGTCAAGATCCTTTATCTCAGGAACACATTGAGGTATTAAATTAAAATTAAATTCAGGTCTGCGGTTACTTGAAGCTGTGAAAAAATCAAACTTTTGAGTTAGCGAAAACAAAAGATACGATTGTTTATGTATAAAATGTGTAGGCCTTTTTTGAAGTCGGTTAGTAATTAAAACAACTACTGAATTTCACTCCAAAAAATCCCGCTCTAAAACCATGGATGACATTACCGTTGATTGTGTGACGCTACAACCTGCTGAGATCTCCTTACTGCCAACAACAAAGAGAATGCACACCGAAATAGGGATGCTAACAACGTAATTAAAAACATCGATGTATCGATACATCGCTGAATTTATAAGAAAAAAAAATCAAACAGACATACATGAAAATTACGATAAATGAGGTTAAAAGAAATGGTAATATTTGAACCCATCAGAATCCTACTAATATTATAAATGCGATGTATGGATGTTTGTTACTCTTTCACGCAAAAACTACTGGACGGATCTCGATGAAATTTGGTACACGAGTAGACCATATCCCAGAATAACACATAGGATACTTTTTGTCCTGGGATTATGTACGCGGGTGAAGCTGCGGGCAAAAGCTAGTATAAAATAAAATTCAAATTCATTTGAAACTCTCGGATCGTCGGGTCCGAGTGCTCATAAGTTGTTTAAAGATCTGTCGAAACGTAGTTGACACTTTGCGTGACCCAAAGGCTGGCTTTTACCTCGGACAGAGGATAAGCATTCCCATACAACGTGGCAATGCCACCAGTCTTCTGGGCACATTACCAGTCGACAGCGGTGTGGAAGAGTTTTTTGCCGCCATATTTTAGTTAGTTTCAATTAGCGTAGTGTTTTATTATTTAGTAATTATAGTTTTTAATTTACTGTAATTATACTTATTTAATTATTTATAGGTGGATAAGCATCAATGTTTAGCATCGTTTTTTTTTTGTATTAAAATATCGATGTTTTTGAGACATCGTTGTATCATGTGCATCCCTATACTAAAAACCTTTTTGGTAACATTACCAGCGCTAAGTGGATGGGAACCGTTTGAAATGAATAAAAAGATAGTAATCGTATTGTTTCCTACAAATGAAGCTTCCGTGGGATCTGAAAGGGGTATTTTGGTTGGTTTCAGAGTGGTAACAAAAGTATTTTCTTTTAGTCTTGTGCGATCTGAGAATTTGTGTAATGAAATTCATTTTATTTCTTTGTTCATTTAAATATACATCACTATTTTTTAATTAGTATATAAAATAAGTCTCTATCCGTACCAATTTCTGATAATTTATAATATTTCTGTCGTTAAAAGTAAAAAATATGAAATCCCAAAATTGTCTACGAAATTTGTAATTGGTAAATTCATAATTTAATCAATCATTCATAAAAATAGCTCCTAGAAAGCGCAATGTTTTTAAATGTACGGGAATGACGTCATCTCAACGCTTAGTCACGTGGCCAGAACAAAAAAATTGGGCGCGTGGCCAACTCGGAGCGTTCGACGCAAGCGAAACGTTTGTAACTTGGCTAGGGGAGCTGGTCCGATTGCTAAAATTGTTTCACCGATAGAAAACTGTGTTATTCCTGAGTCACATAGGCGCTGTTATGTAAGCGGGTGAAGCCGCGGGCAAAAGTTAGTACTTTGTACAGCTTCATCCCTTTAACAGTTCAGTTTAGGTCGTAAAATGGATCGCATTAAGAGAGCCTACCACGATAGGCTTCTGGCTATCCCAATTTTAGTTAATATCTACCAGCAACAATACTTGTAATCTGCCCTACCTCAGTTTTATAAATAGTCCCTGATAATCTTATCTACCCTCCATCTTACCCAGGATCTTTGTTGCAGCATTACCACAAAATAGATAGGTACAGTAGTCAATCCCATGTATGTATTTCCTTTTTTGTACCTACGCTAGGCGCTAGGGTCAGCGCGTTGCACCGAACTGTGCGAGTACGAGCGGGCGATTGAGCCGAGATATCGTGTCCGTGAGCGGTGTCTATGTGTGCGTTGCTCGAGCGCGCTTTATATGTAGATTGACTTCTGTACCTATCTACTTTGTGCTGATAATCTTATCTACCCTCCTATTTAGGATCTTTGTCGCAGCATTACTTGCGTTGAAACGGGAACTAATGTTTTTTTGTGTCTAGCTTAATGTTGTACATTTAGAGGTATAAAGTTTAATAGTCTTGAGGAAAGGTACCATTTTCTAATGCAGTTAAACGCTTTTTTCTGAGCCGCGGATGAGTTTTGGCATCTAATGGATGGTACTCATCCACGAACCGACCTCGGGAACCATTGCCTAGTCTCGAAGAC
Source organism: Mythimna lalbum (assembly GCA_949319445.1). Lineage (NCBI taxonomy): Eukaryota > Metazoa > Arthropoda > Insecta > Lepidoptera > Noctuidae > Mythimna > Mythimna lalbum. Next base: position 5,112,146 of record OX439370.1, read on the forward strand.
CGAACTGTGCTGCTGTTATTATATAGTCACTAACTACTTCCCTTGCGATGCTCGGGAGTTAATTATATCACTCTCTGCGTTCGAGATTTAAATGTAGCAACATTTATTTCGTTCGGATTTCAACATGCCACCCACGACACGACTTATAGACACAGCTTTAACCCCTATCCATATTGGGCACGCCACAATTATGGCAGTAAGACCCCTCTTTGCGGCGTGGCTGAAAATACAAGGCGTCCTCATTTTCCGCATGACACAGCTGCTCACCGGACATAGTAAGATCGGGCGGTTGCTGCACCGGATTCATGCGGAAGTGACGCCCGGGTGTCTCCACTGTGCTGAACGCCCGTAGGACACGGTGGAGCACACAGTGAAGGTGTGCTCCGCTTGGGCAGAGCATCGCCGTGCCCTCGAGGATCGAGGAGGAGTGGCAGGCGGTCGCTTCCTTCTGCGAAGCAGTAATGCTAGCAAAGGAGGAGGCCGACTGCATCATGCAACGGCACTCACAGCGGCCTAGCCGCCCGCCGGGATTGCGATCCCGATTTCCAGCCAACGTAGGCACGGGCTTGCGGACATCGAGCAAAGGGTAGCTCGCTGTCTGACCACCCGGTAAAAGAATATTTCCACTTCACAGTAATATTGCTGGCAACGGCACATCTCTAGTCAAGACCGAGCTCAAGTTGTCGTAGTTTTATCGAGATAGGTCAAGCCGCTTAAGAGGAGCTGGGTGACAAATACACGTACTTACAGAAAAAATAAACATAAAGATTAACTTTATTATGAAATGTAAATAAAATTAGAGCTTTTTTTTCTAATAAATTTTTTGCGTGAGACCCTTACAAGAATAAGGCCCCAGGTGGTTGCCTTGCCCGCCACCCCCTAAGGCCACCAATTCCAACATGTGTGACAAACTACAGTCTTACCCAGTACCGTAATTAGCTTTTTATACGCTCGAAGCCAGTTCCCGAAACTGGTCCTTTGAGTTGGAGCCCCGCGTCCTCGAGAAGGCATTCTACGACGGTGACCTGAGTGTCCGCATCTAAATATTTCAGACTATGTTACGGAGCGAGAGATTGGTACACAAGAATCTTCTTCTGATGAAACAGATGATACAAAACTTGGTCTTGGTTTGTTCATTTCTGCGCGCCTTTAGAATCTGGATCCTGTGCTTGGGTACCGCCAGCACCACCCTAGTTACCGCATCTAGTTCTGGCCATGAAAACACTAATCTCCTTTCTGATGAAATGAATCATATAAACCTTGGTCTTGGGTTGATCATTTTGACTGACCTGGTTGGTCTAGTGGTTAGTAGCTCTGACTGCTATGCCGGAGATCGGGGGTTCGATTCCTACCAAGAACAAATGTTTGTGTGATGAGCAGGATCATTTGTGCTGTCTGGGTGTAATTTATCTATAATATGTATGTATTTAGAAATATATAAGTATGTTTATCAGTTGTCTAGTACTCATAACATAAGCTCTGCTTAACTTGAGACTAGATGGCGCTGAGTGATAAATGTGGAATATTATTATTATATTTCTACGCCCTGCCTGGGTACCGCCACCACCGCCCTAGTTACGGCTCTGGTCTTACCACGACACTGTGATAGGTACGTACGTCGCCATTAGTCGGCCGGCACTGTGACCACATTACTTCCGACGCTGCCAAGTGGTCATTTACATTTGTCTTTGCGCTTCGTGGCCGGTGGTCATGTAGAGAAATGGGTAGCAGCTTGCTCAGACTATACAGGGTGTTTGTTAATTGAGTGAAAAAAAGAAAGAAAGAAAAGGAAAGGTAATAAGTTAGTCTTCTTTTTTAGGTGGGAAAATCATCTAATGACATTTCCCGCTCTTGGGCCGAGCGGGATATAGTGTCACACTAAAACTTTACTGACTAAAAACTTACTCCTGTTCATAATTTACCATTGTTCCAGGGCCCCGGGGATCACTAAAAGAATCTCACATGGCCCCAGTAAGCTTAGACCCTGCTGAGGTCCCTACGGTTGCTGACAGCTCCATGAGGCGCGCGTGGAGCACTAAGCGCCGTCGTCGACCTAGGCTCGGTCTGGACGATTGCCGGACGGTCGGACGGCGAGCTACCCATTACCGAGGACTCGGCGGTGCTCTGCCCAGGCGGGGTACACCTCTACCGTATGCTCCACCGTGTCCGGGACCTAATGTCTGAGGCCGAAGGTAACAATACCATATTAACGTTGTTCAAAGCCCTGATTACCCAGGACATAATTATGTTTGTGTGATGAGCACGATAATTTTGTTCTGTGTTTGAGTGTAATTTATATATAACTAGCGACCCGCCCCGGCTTCGCTCGGGTGCAATATTATACATATAAATCTTCCTCTTGAATCACTCTATCTATTAAAAAAAACCGCATCAAAATCCATTGCGTAGTTTTGAAGATTTAAGCGCACGTAGGGACAGAAAAAGCGACTTTGTTTTATACTATGTAGTGACACAAGCTTTGCTTAGCTTGGGACTAGATGGCGTTGTGTGATAGTTGTAAAAAAGATCCTCTATTTATTCGTTTTCATTATTTTCATTAATTTACATTTTCTGTAAATCGCCGAAGGAAGATGCCAGAGTATTTGCCTTTTCTATACCTTATATGTTTAGACACCTAGACCCGGAACCTCCGTACGAGAATCGAACCTGCAACACACAACGCAGCAGCCAATCGCTGAACCTATGCGCCTACCATGCTGTCAAAACATTAAAAGCTACATAAAATCTTGATACACTAAACTCACCTCATTATCTTGAACACCCCGAAAATTAATCCAAATGGGCGGGTAATCACCGCGAATGACTGTATAATGGCCCCAAATAAGTATCAAAATTGTTTTTGACCAAAGTGCTAAACATTTTGGGCAGTTATGTGAATGTTTTGAAATTATACTGACATGGAGATTGGTTTGCAAGTAGCTCTTGCATATTTTTTTAGGTGGGAAAATCATCCAATGATATCTTCCGCTCTTGGGCGGAGTGGGAGATAGTGTCAGACTTTTATCGACTAAAAATCCACTTCTGATCCTTTGTCCCAGGGCCCCGGTTTCCACTTTCATCCGTGAACCCGTATTTTCATAGATGAAAAAAAAACAGGAATATTCAAAAAATCTTTTGTTTTTTTTTTGGGGTCTGTAAAAAAAAGGAACTCTAGCCAAGTTGCTAATCTGCGATATAACATAACTATACAAGTTAACGTTAGCAGAAAGCTTCAAATGTACGGGAACGACGTCATCAACGCTCAGTCACGTGGTCAGAACAAAAGAATTGGCGGCAAGGTCAACTCTAAGCGTTCGACGCAAGCGGAACGGTTGTAACTTGGCTAGAGGGGCAGGACCCTATTGCTATCACTCCGCTGTCCATCTACCTAGCCTAACTAATCTATACTTATAATAAATCTGTAGAGAGGTCAATTCTGTACATGAAATATATTTCCAAAATAACTATCAGGGGGTGATTAATGATCGATACTGATGCCAAAAATGCAAACAGTAAAATTTTTGTCTGTCTGTCTGTCTGTCTGTCTGTCTGTCTGTATGTTCTTTATAGAAACAAAAACTACGCGATGGATTTTAACGAAACTTGGTACAATCATTCTTCATACTTCTGGGCAGGTTATAGTATACTTTTCATCACGCTACGATCAATGGGAGCAGAGCAGTGAAGGGAAATGTTGGGGAAACGAGAAAAATTACTCCATTTTTTAAGCTTCCGTCGCGTTTGCAGCCTTAATGGTTAAAGCTACACAGAAATTATGTATAGCGGAAATGTTCTCCTTAAAATTATATAAAAAATATCCCAGGACATCATATGTCTATCTTTTATGGTTGACTTACAATAACACATGTAACTCCCGATAGCTTAGCAGTTCGGAGCTTTCTGTTTATTTTTGTCTATGGCACCAAGGTGTGTGCACACTGTCACGCGCGTAAGTGGAAGGGAGAGATCTGGAACGTCTCGAATCGTCTCGCGCATCACGTTGTTTTCCAGGCTCTTAGAATTCGACACCAGACGTTTCAGATCTTTGATTTTGACGACTCCGTTGTCGCTGGCATAAGCAACAGGATCCGCGTACGAAGTCGCTGGCAAATGTTCTATTTTTTCATATTTAAGTGGGGCTGCCTTTTGCCGTTTTTTGTTACGTACGATACGAAATCCTTCGTGCGCAAGTCCGATTCGCACTTGGCCATTTGTTAATGATAGATAGGTTTGCGTTTGACCACTATCTCACCTGATGGTAAGCGATGATGTGGTCGACGATGGAGCACGCTTACCTAGAAGTAACCTATTTACTCTTGACTTAAAGACCCCTAGCTATGTTGTAACTATCAGGAATTTTATCATGAGGTTTAAATGACAGGCGTGAGAGCGAGAAAGAGAGATGAAGCGTGGCTATACTGGCTATATACCCTATATCCAGTTAGGTCTTAAACTGAATCGCGTTAAGAGGTCGTGGTGGGGCTTTAGGAAGCTTTCCCATATTTTTTTTTTTTATTGTTGATAGGTTCGCGCTTGACCTCTAACTCACCTGAAGGAAAGCGACGATGCGGTCGACGATGGAGCGCGGTTACCTAGAAGTAACTTATTCTGTCTCTACTTAAAGATACCCCAAATTGAACGCACAATGGATGAGTTCCCAAAACGTTTTATGCGTATGGGTGGGATGTCCACCATGTACCGGTGGTCCGATGATGTAACGGGCTAGGTGGAATTAGACTATACAAAACATCCCGAAATGCAACCGGTAAAATAGCGATAGGCTAGCAAATAGGCGTCGATGCACGACTACTACACGACACGACTACACGACTTTGAAGCCTCGACTCGACGAGTGCATCATTGATGATGATCCTCTTTCTGTTGCCTTTATTTTCTACTCTTTCGAACGTCCAATCGACGCATAACATAGTCGGCATAATCATGTTCCTACAGTTGGGACTCAGGCCTCCTCACTAGGAAAGGGAATGGGTCGTAATCCACCACGCGAGCCAAGTGTGAGTTTTTTTTTTCGGTGGCGAAAAATCATCTAATGACAAAAGCCGCCCTTGGGTGGAGCGGGAGATAGTGTCAGACTCTTCCTGACTAAAAACCCCACCCTGTTCCTTCAAGCCTTCATACCGGGGCTCGAGTTTCAGATAACCCTGGCCCCAGTAGGCTTCGACCCAGCTGGGCCCTTCCTGTTGCTGACAACTCCTTAAGGCGCGCGGGAACAGTGCGCGCCGTCGACGTCTTGGGCTCGGTCCGGACAGTTACCGGACAGTCAGACAGCGAGCTACCCATGGCTCGCCTTCCGCGAGCCCGCGTCTACGGTGGCCGGAAATCGGGATCGGAATCCCGGCGGCGGCGGCGAGGGCGCCGTTACCAGATGCGGTCGGCCTCCTCCTTTGCTAGCATTACTGCTTCGCAGAAGGAGGCGACCGCCTGCCACTTCTCGTCGCTCCAGACCATGGCCTGAACCAAGGCCCGGCGCGATAGGCCTCAGCCGCTGAGCCCCCACGAGGGCACGGCGGTGCTCCGCCCAGGCAGGACACACCTCGACTGTGTGCTCCACCGTAGCCCAGGGTGAGTTGGTGTATGTCATGCATCTTCGAATTTTCGAAATCGACGCACCAATTTGCAATCGACGCTACAGGCATGAAATTGTTACTGTTTATATCATAAAAATAATAAAACCTATCAAAAAAAATATCGCACCATTATTTTAAAATGTGAAATAAATTGAGATATTTTGAGAATAAACGCATAACGATTTCGCTAATGGAAGCGATAAAAATATCGCACCGATATTTCGAGCAGTTTTTTGATATTTTTATTTTAAGCGTTATGATTTTGATGCAGCTCGAATTGGTCTTAAATTAGGCACTTAAGTTGAGATTTATGGTTTGTTGGTAGGCAATTGATATCTTTACCGCGATGATTGAGATAGAGAATTATCTGTCTTTTTTCATGTTGCCTTATGGGTGGGATACCAAAAAGTACAAAGCGTTTTGGGAACACATTCATTATGCGTACAGCTAAGGAGTGGAATTCTCTACCGGAGTCTGTGTTTCCGGATAGCTAGGTATAACCTAGGGGTTTTAAGTCAAGACTGAATAAATTGCTTCTGGGCAAGCGTATTCCATCGTCGGCCATATCATCGCTTAACAGCAGGTGAGATAGTGGTCAAACGCGAGCCTATACATAATTTAAAAAAAAATACAAAAAAAAAAAAATTAAGTATAAATTAATTTGTACAAGGAGATTAAAGAAATATTACAGTGAAAGGTATTGCTCTTTCAACATTGTTCCATATACTACCAACTTACTCATGAACACAGTTCAATTCTCAAATTGAGATTTTACCGAATCGCACCTGGCAGCTTTGGACTCGGTGGAAAGGCGTGCGAAGAGACTGATTGGTGATCCAGATATGGTTAAGTCCAATCTTCAAAGCCTTGAGCACAGGCGTAGGGTAGCCAGCCTTTCGGTGTTTTACAGGTTGCATTTTGGAGAGTGCGCGCAGGAATTGATTCCGCCATCCCATTTCTACCACCGGACAAACCGACGTACGGCGAGTATCCACCCTTACGTTGTTGAAACCTCCACGGTCCGGACTAAGCGTTTCGCTTCGTCATTTAAACCGCGTACATCGAGGGACTGGAATAATTTGCCTGCTGCGGTCTTCCCGTCCGATTACAATCTGAGCGTCTTCAAGGCTAGAGTGAATAGGCTCTTAATAAACTAGTGCGCCTCACCATCAACGATTGCATCACCGCTTACCATCAGGTGGGATTGCAGTCAAGTACTAGTTTATATCAGATAAAAAAAAAATCTAAAAAGTTTTTTTTTTGTGACGTAACTACAAAATAGCTTCAAAGGGTCCACAGACAAGAGTATATGTTTAAATTTCAACTCAATGATTCCACGCGTTCCCAAGGTCTTAACAGAGAGACAGACAGACTGATATCAAAGTGATAAGTGATCCTATAAGAGTTCTGTTTTTTCCTTTTGAAGTACGGAATTCTAAAAAAACTTCCTTCACTGTATAACTATATACTTTAGCACAAACTAAGAGCACAATAGAGCCACGTTCCCTCGTCGACTTCAACTGAATTGGGCAGATAAGTCCCTGATGTATTGTTTTCTTTTCCTTTAGACGACGGAAGAAAACCGCTTTATGAGATGGTCACTCGAGGATTAAGGTCATAGTGTGGCTAGCATATTATGGCAGCGGGTATCGCTACATGAAACAGCTTGATAACTACAGTGCGTTTCACCTAAGAAGTTTCTGTGCTGTGATGTTGGCTCCCCTGTCTGTCTACAGAAAAAAGAAGGGAAAAAAGAAAAGAGTTGCCTACTCTACCAAAATTTTTGCACGAAATGTAAAACGAAATCGATTTTAACGGTACTCGCACCACTTTATGGAGAATAATGAGCAGGTTGTTAATGGAGAGGTACGATATTGTGGCGTGGCTGCAGGAATTAATTGCAGGACGATCGAAATGGGGCCCAGCGTTTTATACTTTATTTAAACATAGTTTTTACAGTTTCTAAAAGAAAAAAAATAAAACTATAAGGCAATTGTAAAAAGTAACGAAATATTAGTTAGTCTCCCTAATACAAGGTAACTTCATTGTTAAAAATATAGCAACCCTGTTTTTCCGTATTACCAACATTACGGCAAAGGAACTTACTGTAAAAAAAATTATTTAGTTTCACCTGTCCCGATGTTTGTTTATCATTAAATCTTGCAAATTAAAGATCCACTTCCCGGTTACCAATTGAGTTGAAATTTTGCATGCATGTGTAAATCAGATAACAATGCAAAATTTTTATGATATGGAGCTGATCTGGTGATGAAACCGGAAGGTGGCTTTAGCAGCTTGGTAATTAAACGACATAACCCCATCGAGTTTGGGCTTGTATAATTTATCTTGACGAGTATGAATTACATAGGTATTATACCGTGCTATAAAAGCTTGCTAAAGAAAAAAAAAATACTTTAAAATTTTGTTTTTCAATGACTTCTTCCTCTTTTGAGCAGTGCGGGAGAAGTGACAGACTTTTATTAACTAAAACCCACTCCTGTTCCTTCTTTGCCTTCGTTTTAGGGCCCCGAGTTTCTCTTTCATACAACTATTTTTTTTTGGAGGTGTAAAAATCATCCAATGACATCTCTGCGCCCTTGGACGGAGCGGAAGATAGTGTCTGATTTTTACTGGTGAAAATCCCACTCCTGTTGTTTCGTTGCTTTTCGTACCGGGGCCGAATCTTCCTTTCAGGAGCAGACCCTTGGCCCCAGTAGGCTTCGACCATGCTGGGCTTCTATAGTTTGCTGAAATCTCTTTGAGGCTCACGTGGAACTCGCTCTACTGTCGACAACTCGAGCTTGGTCCGGACGGGTACCGGTTTTACACTGCTACTGAGGAACTAAAAAGTTAATAAATACTTACTAAATGTTAAATTTGCTGTTGTCTAAAAATATGAAAAAAAAGTGGTTCAGACATCCTAACGACAGGCATTTTTTTTACGCGTTTTCTCGCTGTAATAATAATACATTTATAATCATAAATATGTTAATAAGTTAGTTAATATCTGAAGTTAAGTATTTACCAAATAGTAGCAAAAAGGTAGTATATTTTGGTATTTTCTAAATACCAAATATCGCTAGTGTCCAGGGGTTCTGACGCTTACAGATCGCTAGGTCGTAGCTATCAGGAGACACAGACATTGACATTGACACTTGATCCACGCCACGCGACGTTGTTCTATGTACAAATTAGGCTTGTTACACGTGTGTGCCGGTCTAATGTAGTTCTAACTAAAGGTCTTTGCACACAGCCGGCGTGGCGTGGCGGGGCGGGGCGTGGCGGGGCGGCGACGCTGCGCTAGCGCAGCGGCATCGGTCACACTGCGGGCGCGATCACGTCCCGTCGTCAGTACAAATAAGACTTTATAGCATCCCCGCCGCTTCTGACTTGTATTCCCGCTCGGCGCGGCGGCGGCGAGGCACGACGGTTACCGTCGCGTCGAGCGGGACGGCTCTGTGTGGCATCGTCCGTAATATCTAGTACATTACAACTGCTCAGTGTCGCGTCACCGTCCCGTCCCGCCGCGCCGCGCCCGCTGTATGCAGAGACCTTTAACAGTAATTTCGTGTTGAGCGGATGCGCGATACGATGCCGTGTCGTAACACGACACCATGCTGTTTTGTTTAAATATTCATTCATCAAAAAGATTGCATACAATGATGAGAATTTACAGGATCGTTGACAGTGTACAAAGACTGATGAATTAGTGGCTGAGAGACTGTATGTCTAGCTAGCTAGGTTAATAAATAGCCTGTGTTATGGAGTACAGTGATGGTTCCCAAGACAAGAGACATCTCTTTGAGGAGCGCGTGGATCACTACGTGCTGTCGACGTATTGGGTCTATTACCGGAAGGCTGGTCGGCAAGCTATAGGTATCGGCATGGATCTTGAGTGCTCGGCGTCAGAATGGGGATCGCTTTGCGCATTCCATACATTGGCGAGCCAATCGTCTTGCAGCAAGCGCGAACGAATCACGAGTGACGTCTATGACGCGATGGCGCGGCGAGCCAATCACTGACGTTCCCTGCTCCCGCGTCTCACTTCATACCACTAAATAGGCCCGATATTTGACTTCTACGCAACTTGAAGCCAGCGCTCAAGATCCGTACCGGTATTTCTACCCATTACCACAAACACGTTTGGAGGTATGCGGAACAGAGTGTAAAGTCCCGCAAACCTCCTTTGAAAAGGAAGGATTCTCCGGCCAGACAAGTGTTATAGTCTGGTGGGCTACTGCCCTATAGTTGATGTCGGGCTGTCGTATATGTTCAAATCGCGCGGAGAACTTTGATTGCGCGATGCAGGATTTCGTATTTTCTTCGTAGTTCTTATGTGGCATCATAGATGTCGCTACACACGTTATCTACGCAAATCCTCAAGTGATAGCTATTTAACAGGAATCAAAATTACTTCTTTATATTATTAATTCAGATGAACGAATATTTACACACTCCATCCAATTCCTGTCAACGGCGAAGTGGTGTAAGGTTACTTACAAATATTGATTCCAGCCGAGCCGCTGTCAAAATGTTTGTATAGTGAAATCCCCATGTCGTGTATAGGTTCTACAAATAATGGTGTTTGTAGATTCTATGGGATGATGCGGTCCAGTAGCTTTGTTATGGCAATATTACATGGTTCACTTAAGAGGCTGCTTTTTTACTCGGTTATCGTAAACATCCAGCATGGTTTAAAAGCTTGTTGTTTCATCTAGCGCAATCCAACGTGATGTTTGACGAAAAGGCAACGCAAAAAAAGAGAGATAACGCCTGATAACTCTGTTAGTATTCGGTAATTCCGATTACGGAATTAAAAAAACAAAAAAAAAACCCACCCCACAAACAACCCAACCCCCAACCCTTAAAAGTTTTTGAAAAAAATGTCATCATTTAGAATCTTAATAAAATTTGCAAGGCTTTTAATTTTTGATTAAATTATGATTTTCAGAGGTTTTTACTGGATTAGTGTTACAAAAATTTAGAAATTGAATTTAATAGAAGCCTAGATAATACCTACAAGATACTGTGTTTCCAAATCTACCATATCTAATGCAAAATGTGTAATAACGACATAATCGGGTAACAATGGTTGAATGAAAAACAGTGAAAATGTTTGTCGAGTTGCATCCCCTTAAGGGCAAATTGAATCTTGTTTTTCTTCTTTTCGTGTCGATTAACTCAAATTTCGTCTGATTGGCATATAGCATCCTGTATAGCTCATCATTCACCTCTCAAACTCCTAGATATTATAGGTGACAGTCCAGAATGGGCAGTGTTAAGCACAAATAAAGGCTAAATGACGTATTCACGTGGGCAGTACAGAAGGGGCATTACTTGCCCGACCGTCAGCGGGTGTACACGTGTCTACGGCAGCTTGGTGAAACCATTGTGTGTAACTTTTATTTATCAACCTAGCAGCAACTAGACACCGCAGGCAGCAAAGTAGGTAACCTGTGAATTTATTAATACTGTGTTTATAATGGACTGATTACGTTTTTTTTTGCGCAGTAGCCAGGTTTTTGTCCAACAGACGTAAAAGTTCTTTTTTTCAATAATGCCTGAAATAGCAATACTAGCCCTTTTTAGTTTTTTGAAAACATTTATATCAAAAAAATTGGACGTCCTTGGTCAAACAGCGAATTTACCTTTTCTTTCAGTTCTGTCCAAATCAAATCAAAAACATTTATTTCAAATAGACTATTTGCAAGCACTTTTGAATAGTCCACTGAATGTCTCTACTAATGACCTCCAATGACTTCACTAAGTTGGAGGCACGTAGGATAACGGCTAACACTACGTCCGAGGTGAAAAGAACCAATAAAAAAAAAAAACTTAAAACCAACTCTAATCATGAGTACTTAGAGTTGATTTTAAGTTTATTTTTTCTTTTTTCGGCCATAATCCAGCTCTTGATCTTGATAGAAAGCCATGGATGGGTTTACAATGAATCAAACGAGCATAGAAGATGCTTATTTACTCTTTGAAGGCAATTTGTATTACAAGTTATTAAAACTTGGCAACAAACTCAAGATTCAGGAAATCAAAAACAAAACACTTAATATAAATTCACATTTATTATATCCCAATGAATTTTACATCACAAAAAAACTAAAAAAAAATCACTTAAAAATGTTTTTACAAAATACTAGTAAGTATTACTGAAAATAATTATTAAATGCTCAAAGCAAAAGGTACAGTCGTGTACAAAAAGATTCATAATTTTATAAAAAGACAAAGATACCATTTTTACCTTAATATTTTTAAATTACAATTCTATTAGGATTAAGTAAAAATATGCAAATTAACATTCGCTTCACTTTAAAAAATGTTTTCATGATTTTTTTTTCTTTAAATTTTTTATCTTAAAAAACTCAATCAACAATGGTAACTAAAATATTAAATACTGACTGTACCTTCAATATCTATAAATCTAAGTCATGGTACTAATTTTTACAGTTAAAATAATACGCTAATATAAATCTAACCTGCAATAAATTTTGGTCTGTTTCAAACACAATTACCTAAATAAACAATATGTAAAAACTATTTTAATTTATAAAATCAAATATTAATCTCAGTACTCAGTTCACGAAGTTCACGAACATTTAATACAAAAGAATAAACTCTTTTTATATTTCACATTTATCTTTTTTAATATAAAAAGATATTATCTTTTTTTAACAAAAGCTAAATTGTTGGCGATGAAGAAATATTGTTTTTATTCTATTAGGAATTAACTATGTATGTTCTTTTTTACTAATTATAATTTTACTAGATAATGTTTTCTTAAAAGAAATTATCTTTTTTAGGTTTTGTTGACAATATTGATGAATTATACAGTTTAGGCCAAATTGGAACGCTTTTTTATTAAGAATTAAAGTTTAAATTTAATTATTTCTTATCGTGAACTGAGATATCATTCATTCATGCAACTGTTATCACATTAAGTATTCATATTTATAATATTTTATATAATTTACATTTAAACAACATCGCTTTTCCCTCCACGAGTAAGCTTTCAATATTCCGAAATATTTTAAAACAACAATCCGAGGACATAACAGTCAATACGATTTTTAACATTTTCACTTTTCAAGCGTCGATAATATTATCCATCTTTTCGTATATCTTTCGGGAAAAACATCTTTTCTTATCCATTATCCTTTCCTTTACAAACACAAAATTAAATAATAATTATTCGTAAAATAAAAGCTCGATTTTGTGACAATAATTATTATTTTAGATACACATTATTTACTATTTAACTAGTATGGCAACTTTTCGTATAACATACTTATAATATTTACATTATTTACATTCACAACGTTCTTAAGAATATTTGTTTTAGCTAGTCTCGATTAAACAATTTTTATTTTTATTTAAGAAAAAAAGATACAAATCTGTGATTTAGCAAATAATACACAATTTGTTAATCAAATCAAAAATAATTTTGCGCGTTATTTAAAATGTTATTATTTAAATAATTAATTACAATACAATAATGTAATCAAATAATTATTTTTATCTAAATGTGTGTATCTTTTACACAAATTCAGTCTTATACATCTTAACGAAGATGCAAAACTATTTTACAATCTAGGTTTTTCGATCTATCAAATTGACATTTATTGTTCTAGAATGAATACAAAGAAAAATAAAAATAAAGGAAATATGTCAAAAATGTCGCATTATTTTATCAAAACAATTGATTGACATCATATCAATTAACAAATAAATTGATTGTGTAAAATAAAGTAAGACAGATAATACAGAAATAATTCAATTGAAGAAACAAAAATCAAACTTTTCATTAAAAATAAACGGTAAAAAAATCACAACGGACGGGTCCAAAAGTTTCAAACCGATATTCACCGAATTTTATCACATCAAATGTACACTTTACACTTAAAACCACACAATTTGAGGCCTTTTTCTTACTATTGGCCTCTGAATGTGCACTTGAGGACTTTTTTCCAAGTTCACTGTTTGTGTCACTTTGGCTAACACAAGTGTTTTGTTTGTTTGTAACACTAAAGGTATTTTGTCCCTTTTTAATATTTTTTGTCTCAGTCGCACTCTTTAGTAACTTTAGCATGTTCTAAGGAAGTTTCGGTGGCTTTTGTCACACATTTTGGTTCACTCGGCATCTGGGTTGGAGAGCTTCCTGAGAAAGAAAAAAAAAACATTATAAATCAAGAAAAGCAAATGGCATATCACAAATAACAGACATTAATAGTCGGTTATCATAAATAATATTTCCTTGTAGAAAAAAGCTACTAGATATGATAATTTTCCGCCATCTATATATATAAAAATCAATGCCACTTTTCGTTGTTATTTTATAACTCAAGAACGGGCTCACCTATCCAAACCAAATTTTTAGGCTTTGTACGGACTATTTAGTAGATGGTTTATGTAAAGTTTGGTAGGCTAGAGTAGGGTATAGTAGCGTAGAGTAGGGTAGAGTAGGGTAGAGTAGTGTAGAGTAGTGTAGGGTAGAGTAGGGTAGAGTAAGGTAGAGTAGTGTAGAGTAGTGTAGGGTAGAGTAGGGTAGAGTAGGGTAGAGTAGGGTAGAGTAGGGAAGAGCGGGAGCGAAGCCGTGCGGGCAAAAGCTAGTCTATTATAAAGACAGCCAGGAGTGGCTTTAAGTGGCGTGGCGGAGCAGACCCCCACATCAAGCAATGGAGCCGAAAAGTTCTGAAGTGGCCACAGCGGAACGAAAAACATAGTGTTGAAAGACATTTCACACAGAGAACCAATGACCACATGAGGACTACGGAATTTCGCAGATGCGAGGACCGCAGGACCGATCGATATAGTGATGTGGGTAAAATGAAGTTAATCTATAGACACCGGTAATAAGTATAATATAATATTCCACTTTCACACAACGCTATCTAGTCTCAAACTAAGCAGAGCTTATGGTATGATAAACATTGATAAACATTTAAACATACTTGTATATTTTAAAATTATAAATAAATTACATCCGAACACAGAAAAAAAGATCATGCTCATCACACAAAATATTTGTACTGGGTGGGAATAGAACTCACGACCTCTGACATAGCAGTCAGAGGCACTGGCCACTAGACTAATGGCTGGTTTACACAGTGCGAGCTAGCGTACGAGTTAGCCTTCCGAGTAGCTGCACTGCAGTAACTCGCACTGTTTGGACGTAGCTTGCGAGTAACTCGTACGTGCCAGTTGGTCGGTAGCTCGCATCCGAGTTACTTTTACATTTTTTGTTTTCACTCGATGTTCACCCGGTGGCAACTCGCACATAACAGCGGTTCGTGCGTCGCTCGCATCGTTTGGACGCGTTAAGCAGTAGCTCGCCAGTGACAGCCGGGCAGTTGTGAGTGTAACCCGTGTTTTTTTGTGTGCCACGCCTGTGTACTAAATCGAGTTCGAAATGGCTGCGGATATAATTAAATTGTTGACATAGAGCGTACCACCGTTTTTTTTATTAAAACAAATTCACGCGACATCGTGACACGACTCGGACTGGACAGTAGCTAGGTGTCGTGTAGACAGTAAAGGCGAGCCGTGCTACTGGCGTACGAGTAGACAAACCGAGTAGCTGTCTACTGGCCAGGCAGCAGCTCGCACTGTGTAAACCAGCCTTAACAGGCTAGTCGTATGTTACCAAGGCCTCAAATTGTACACCAGCAACGAAACTTGGTGACCTAAATAAATAGGACTGAGGTTGCTATATTCTTTGCCGATCAGACTTTTCCTCCATAGCCATCATTTTACACACTCATAAATCTACTCAATGAGAAAACATTTATCTTTTCATGAGCCTGAATATAATTTTGTGATTACATCAGATGTTTGAACACAGAACAGTTCTATTTACTGAATATAATTAATACGAGCGACAGAGCAATTATATAGAACAAAACCATTTTGAATGTTGAACAAAATGGTTACCTACTTCTATTATGAGTACCTATTAAAAGCTTCATTTGTGTACATTTCTATAGTACATTGTTACACTAGGGTTGAAAGTTACTTATTTCGTCCAAAGAAGGAGTTACATACAACTTATGTATGTTTATCAGTTGTCTAGTAATCATAGCATAAATTCCGCTTAGTTGGGAACTAGATGGCGTTGTGGAATATTATTATAAATCATAAAATAATAAATAAGATATAAGTGTAGTATTCCCAAAGTGTTTTGGGATCACATTCATTACGCGTACAGCTAAGGAGTAAATTCCCAGCCAGAGTCTGTTTTCTGACAGCAATATTCTAAGGATCTTTAAGTAAAGAGTGAATAGGTTACTTCTAGGCAAGCGCCCTCCATCACCGATCACGTCATCGTTTACCATCAGCTGAGATAGTGCTCAAACGCGAGCCTATGCACGAAAAAGTTCCAATTAAAATTTATCGGAAATGAAAGTGCAAATTCAATCAAAAGGTCAAAATTTTCCGAATCGGAACCGAACATCCCTAACATCTCAACTCCATACGCTTCTAAACCTAGCAAATCAAGATCAAATATCTATTTGTTTTCTTGAATTTCAAAACATCCCAGAAGATATGCCTGTAAGGAAAAATATTGTGAAAGCATTTCTTGAACTGAATTTGAAGATTTATGAAGCTTGAACATGGAAATTTGATTTAGGATTTAACGTTGGCGTTGGTATAAGAACTTTACAGGATTTTGTGAATTCCGCTTATTGTAATCCGCCACTTGACATTTAAAATAAAATCTGATAACTGAGCTTAATAATTTTTCCACGGTCCCTACGAATATAAAGACATGTCCAATATATATAATAATAATAATTATAATAATAATATTCCACAACTATCACACAATGCCATCTAGTCCCAAGCTAAGCGGAGCTTGTGTTATGGGTACTAGACAACTGATAAACATACTTATATATTTCTAAATACATACATATTATAGATAAATTACACCCAGACACAGAACAAATGATCATGCTCATCACACAAATATTTGTCCTGGGTGGGAATCGAACCCACGACCTCCGGCATAGCAGTCAGGGCCACTAACCACTAGACCAACAGGCCAGTCATATATATATATATTTATTTCATTATTTACTTTGTTTAATTCATTAAACCCCAAGCCAACGCCGCAAGCAAAAGCCGGCGTTTGCGCACCCATTGTCTTTCTATTGTGTCTCTAATTATCACGATTGAAGAGTTAATTAATTGATAGTATCAATTAAATAAAGTAAGTGAAAAATTATATTTTGGGCATGTCTATATACCGCAGAGATCGTCGGTTTATTAGCTTTACGGACTGACCTAAATTATATATCAGGCATAGCTAACTGTGTGACATCACGTATGGATATGGCAAACGTTTGAACGCATCTTTAAGGGAGGTAATATATATGGTATAGTTCGGTTTTTTTTTTTGACGGGGTAAATCATCTTTGACTAAACCCGCTCTTGGGTGGAGCGCGAGATAGTGTCAGACTCTTACTGACTAAAAAGCTCGCGCCGTTCCTCCTAGCCTTCATACCGGGGCTCTAGTTTCCTTTCGGATAACCCCGACCCCGGTAGGCTTCGACCCAGCTGGGCCCCTCCTGTTGCTGACAACTCCTTGAGGCGCGCGGAAACAGTGCGCGCCGTCGACGTCTTGGCTCGGTCCGGACAGTTACCGGACGATCGGACAGCAAGCTACCCATGGCTCGCTATCCACGAGCCCGCGTCTACGGTGGCTGGAAATCGGGGCTGGAACCCCGGCGGCTGAAGCGGTCAGCCTCCTCCTTCGCTAGCATTACTGCTTCGCAGAAGGAGGCGAGCGCCTGCCACTCCTCCTCGCTCTGGACCATAGCCTGAACCAAGGCCCGGCGCGAGAGGTCTCCGCCGCCGATCGCCCCCACGAGGGCACGGCGGTGCTCCGCCCAAGCAGGGCACTCCTCGACTGTACTGGTACTGGTGATGTGTGACTAGTATTGTGGCACTACATCACTCCCCTAGACCCAAAATAGATAGGTACAGAAGACAATCTCATGTAGGTCCTTCGCAAGCTTGAAGTGGCGATTTTTTGAAGCTCGTGTGCGGGGACAACAGTAACACGACGCAAAGACAGGAAAATACCGAAAATGATTTACTGTACAAGAAATGGAAAAAAATGAGTTCAGAAATACTATGTGCAAAGAGATAAACTACAACGTTAAGAATACCCGAAACACCGGGTATTACTATTTCTCCAAGTGAATATTTGCTTTACTTCAATCTTATTAAGTCCGACTCTGATTAAGTTTATTGTCGACAGCACAGGGGCGCCGACACCGTGGGTGCTCCGGGTTCGAGCACCCGTGAGAAATAAATAGTGGGGGCCGAGCACCGCTGCCCTGCGTTCAAAAAATAATAACTACAGCAACGTAGAATTGCTACTCAGGGTCGTTCTTTTATAACGCAAGTGGCCATAAGCTTTAAGCTAGGAACTACACTGCTAACATTCACACGTGTAACACGTCTGCTTTGTACGTAAAACGACGTCGCGTGGCGTGTTACAAGTGTAGCTCTAAGAGTGTAGTTTCCATATAAAATGTATGGAAACCGACGCGCCCAGATCGGCGTGGCGTGGCACACGTGTTAGCAGTGTAGTAGTATCTTTACAGTGACAGTTGAACTCGTTCGCGTTAAAAAATGCCAGGTTACAGTAAATTACCCTATGACGTCATTAGAGTTAACTCTAAACTCAAAATTGAACGCAGGGCTGAGAATAGACATCAAGAAAAGATCAGTAATCACCTTTTAGGGATGGACGTTTTTTCATTACCCGGCGACCCATTTAGCGCAGTGGTTTAGAGCACTCGAAACGAAAACTCCAAAGGGATTGGTTTCGCGCCGCGCCGCAAGATTCAAGCGAAATATTTTTTTAAGTGATCAGGCAATGACCGCAGTGGTACCTTCGTTATTCCTGGTTTCCATAGTACGAAGGAAAACCTTAATTTGGGACGCGTACTGCGTCCCAAATTAAGAAGAAGGACATTTATTTATTTGTCGATCGATCAGTCAGACAATTTTCGCCACATTTTCGAGTCCTCAAATGAGCATGGGCACATTGAGCACCCATGGGGTTTTCTAAACCCCGGCGCCCCTGTAACAGCATAATTTATGCTAGGCCGTGGTTACTCCGAGCCAAAACACGACTAATCCTCGAGTCTTTTCCACTTCGCTTGACCTCATTCAAGTATACTTACTTCATTAAATCTTTTATAACGATCTTTCAACACTTGGCTGAACCTTGAGAGAATCCTGTACTGGTGTTTAGTAAAGACGAGCTTTGCGACGTTGTTTTATTTAATAATAATTATCAAAGAAAAAAATGGGGGCTTGAGTAAGGGGTAAAATTTTTTTACCAAAAAAATACAACTGGTAAGAGACGCGGGAATGCGATGGATGCGAAACGCACTGGGCTGGGCGTTGTGACGACACTTTGATGTGGACTTTGTCCGACAATGGAAGTCTTTCGGCTGATATGATGATGATGAGTCTAATCGACGAATGGAATATTACATTTTGTTACAAATTAAGAAACTTTGTCAAGTCAAGTTTGTCGCCCGAGCCGCATGCAAAAGTGTTATGAAGCTGAGTGCTGCAGTGACTTATTTCCACATATATCAAACAACGTTTTTGATGACGCAGAAACAAATAAATGGGGTCCACCTGGCGACTAGTGGGGGTTTGACAATGAGTCTGACACGATAAATACATAAAAATGTGGTACGGATGAGCTCGTGCATTTTTTCTGCACTAGTGTGGAAAACAGTAAATTGCGTGTCTAAAACCGTCAAGGCAAGTTTGCCATTTTTTTAATAGATCATAAAACGCCTTAGCCTAAAAATGGAAAACTAGCTTCGAACGCCTCGAGTTCCAATTCCTTTGTTCTGACGTCATCTCAACGCTTAATCACGTGGTCAGTACAAAGGAATCGGAGGCGTGGCTAACTCGAGGCGTTTGAAGCTAGAGAATCGAAACTGGCAAGAGAATTAAAACAATTACAGGTGGCTGTAATTGTTTTGAGCCCGAGACCTGTAATAATGTACAATTACAGGTCTGTTACACTTGGGGTGAAAGTTACTTTTTTCGTCCCGAGAATGAGTTGGCGGCCGAGCGTAGCGAGGTCGCTAATTCGAGGGACTAAATAAGTAACTTTAACCCCGAGGTAAGCACGGTGCTTTTCATTACGAATACAAGAAGATAGACCTAGTTTTTTTTTTAAATAATTTTCATCTGTTAGTTGAAAGTAAAACTCCCTAGGGATGAAAAGTGTGATACTTTTCAGCCCGCTCCTCAGGCAACTTCAGACCTACTTTCAGAGTATGAGTAATGAAAAAACAATGTTCAATAAGGCTTACCATTTATCCGCGTGGGCTTCAAATGTGGTAAAGTGTTGGTAGTTCTATCCAGCACACTTTTACTGTAATACACACTGTTGTTCTCCGGATTGAACTGCACTGGTGGCGAGTTGGAGCAACTTCTGGAGTCCATCGCTAGGGACCTGGGCTCCAGGTGGTATCGGGGCTCTAGCTCTGGCATCTGAGTGAGGTTTAGTGGGTTTCTGTTGGGGTTGCTGTAGAGAGATGGTGGTGGTGGGGTTGCGTACATCTCTGGGGGGAGCAGCTGTTCTGCTGGGAGCTGTAATAGAAATATAGCGTTAGATTGATGTTTTTAAATATAAAATACGTCTGTCTGTTTAATATGCTAACTCCTAAACCACACAACGAGTTTTGATGCAGTTTTCACTAATAGAAAGAACAATTACCGAGAAATATTTGTGTGTATAATTTGCCCCCAAGCAAAGCCGGGGCGGATCATCATCATCATCAGCCTTTTTAATGTTCCCACTGCTGGGACTCAGGCCTCCTCTCTAGAAGAGGGAATGGGCCGTAATCCACCACGCGGGCCCAGTGCGGGTTGGTGAATGTCACATGTCTTCGAATTTTTAGTTCTAGGACATGCCGGTTTCCTCACGATGTTTTCCTTCACCGTTTTGAGAGCAGTGGTGATGAAATAAATTACACAAAGTAATGCGCCTGGCTGGGTTTGAACCCGCGACCTACAACTCGTAAGTCGGGGCCGTTACCACTCGGCCACCACAGCTCGCTATCGGATCGCTAGATTGAAAATAAAAAAACTAAGTGGGAAATAAGATTTTAGAAACAGTAAGAAAATTAACCAATTAACAGATTGAGCCGCTAGGTCAATTAATGTGAAATAGCCACATAACTTTCAAACATTGTCGGTTGAGACTTATAGAGTACCTACCTAATAAATTTTATTACAATATACCTATTTAGTTTCAATAGGTACTATTTCCTTTAAGCCATGTCCACATATTGTTGTAAGCAGTTAAAATAAAAAACTACACCAATAATTCTACATTACAATATCGAGTAGAATTAATTTGCAAATAGTTAAAAGAGCCATTGAACTTCACTCGAAAAAATTTCGCTAAAAACTGTACATACTGGCAAATAAGATGATATTCGAATTGATAGCATAGCATAGCATTATAATATTCCGATTGCTGGGACTTAGGCTTTCTTTCTATGAAAGGGCATGGGCTTTCAAATTACAAAGCGAACATTAATTTTCTTTGACTACCTAAGTCTATGATAGGCTAGTTGCCGTAAAAAATGTAATTAGTCCGTCTTTTAGATTATTCAAAAATAAGGGACACGTATTTTTATTTGTAAATTAAACCAAAAATGATAAAGATATAGCTCATTAAAGTTACGTGTAACGTCACGCCGTGCTGCATTTTTTCGCACGGGGTGACGTCACACGGAACTTTAATGGGCTATATCTTTGTTATTTTTTGTTTAATCGAAAAAAGAAAAAATATGTGTCCAATATTTTTTTATACTCTAAAATACGGACTAAATAAAATGTAGTTATTTTGACCCTAGAAACTACCCTATTCTATAATTAAAATTAATTTAACACTTACCAAACCACTAGTATTCAACGGCAAAGCATTCTTATACTTCAACCAATCTTCATACACCTTGTCATATGGCTGTCTATGACAATCATTGGGCCCAACATTCGGCATATGCAAGCTGCTCATTGGCCCCAAACTTTGTATGCTTGGACCAAGGTTTGGCATTTGTAGTGTTGGGACGAAAGGTCTTCGATACTCCATTGGTCGAACTTGGATGTATTGGCTGCAGGGATCGATATTGTGGTCGTAAAACCTGTCGCAGTTGGTGGACATGTCGTATTTGTCTGTGGTCTTCGAGATAAGCGGTCGTATAGAACTGTAGTCGGTCGTGGAAGATTTATTTGAGCAGCTGTCACTTATTTTTCCGTCCAGTGGTATAATGTCTGGATTTTTGTCTGTAAAAGAAGATAATTATTTTTTAGTACTTTATCCTTTGGTTTTTATGTTTGAGCAAGTGCTTTTGATGTTTTGTTGTTTTGGTGCGGTAATTACAAGATGTTTTTTGGGTTGTAAAAATTTAAGGAATTGTTACAGCTCTTTAGAGGAAAAAAAATGATTGAATTATTGTTTGCCGAGTTTTTATTAAATACTCATTTAGTATTGTCTCGATAACTACACTTTACACGTTAAATATTCAGTACAATATAATCTAAAATTAAATTCAGTGTACAAAATGTAACATAGTAAATACATATTCTAAAAGTGTGCCAAAATTGACTTCCAAAATCGATTTCAGAGGTAATTTTTATTCTAAAATAATCAAGAATTATTTAAGGTTAACCAAATTACTGGTATTGTAAAATCAAAGACTTTTTTAAAACAGTAACCATGTAATTTCTTGCCGGTTCTTCTCCATAGGAAACGACCAATTGGAACGCATTACTAGAACCCATGTAGGCCTATGCGAAATAAAAACATATAAATATTTTTTGGTCCTTTATCGATAAATGATTGATAAGTCTTGATTGCGTCACTAGCATGTTTGTTTGTATGTAGATAGATACCAATACCGATGCACTACCAAAGTAGCGCGTCGATGTCCATATTATTTGCTTACAATAAAATTAGGAGATAATTCTCCTACGTTCTAAAAAAACTAGCTAAATATTTAAGTAAAATTTCAGTGCTTAAATTATGATTGTAACTTAATTTTCTGTTAGTTGAAAACAGGCCATACGGCTTCTTTATTTGATAGGATAGCAAAGAGATATAATAATAATCGACAGTTATGTAGAAGAGTACTTCGATGCCTGAGTGTAACTTTGTGTTTTTGTATTATATTTATGCGCATATGTTTTATAGACCAGGGTTGATAATTTTTGAAACGAAATAAAATCATAGTAGTATGAAACCCACTGGAAACGAAAGAGAATATAACAAAAATGAAAGGAAAAATAATACGGAGAATTTTTCATTGAAAATTAGAGTTCTTTACCAACATTTTAAATAAAAAAAATTACAGTGTGTTTGAGACATAAAAAGGTAAGTTTTCATTTAATTCCGTGGAAAAAGAATAATTTTTAAACTTAGTTATTTGAATTTTTCACATACATTTTGAGGTTATGTGAAAAAAGTGTAAATACAAAAGTTGTAGATCTTTTTATTGTCTAGAACTTTGCACTTTTATTTTTTTTCATAGGACTTGTAGTTTTGTCGAAAATCGAGATAAACTGTTTTTACCCTTATAAACGCACACCCATCCTTTTCCCGACCTCAGATCGCCCGTAATTTATTTTTCCTTTCGTTTTTGTTGTATTCTCTTCCTTTTCCAATAGGTTTCATCCTACTATGATATTATTTCACTTTTTACCATTAACAACGGCTTCAGCACTGGTCTATTAGTATAAATAGCTTAGTTAATATTTATAAATGACAGGACAATAAATTAGTAATTCAGGTGTATCCACTTATTGTTATTCTCATTTTCTAATTGGTTTATAATTAATAAATATAATAAATAACGATGTACTTTTGATAGAAATACCTTCAATAAAGTTTACCTATTTTTCGGTAGGAGTATAAAATGGTATTGTCCTCTTACTGACAAAGGGTTCGAAAATGTGTAGTATTCCGAGATTTATTTCGCTTTCCGATGTCTGAATACTATTCGAGATATATCGAATATTTTGAATGGTCCTTTCACCGGCCTTTGACTGGTTCGCATTTCTTCGAAAAACACGTAATATTTTACTACCAATCTATATATATAAAAATCAATGCCACTTTTCGTTGTTATTTTATAACTCAAGTAGGGTAGAGTAGGGTAGAGTAGGGTAGAGTAGGGTAGAGTAGGGTAGAGTAGGGTAGAGTAGGGTAGAGTAGGGTAGAGTAGGGTAGAGTAGGGTATTTTTTTTTTTTTTTTTTTTTTTTCTTTAATTCAGACACGCCACTCCCTGCCCTGAGCAGGGTCGTTGTTAATCTTAATTTCTGTTTTACTGTGTAAATTTTGTTATTACTTATTTTGTTTATAATATAACTTGTATATATGTATCTTTAATATTTCTTATTCAATATGTAAATATACTAACTAGATAATAAAATATGTAAATATATTGTTTCGTAGTTTATATTTCCATGTTACTTAAATAGTTGTATATATAATTTGTGTATATGCATATATTATATAGTATTTATTCCATTCTTTATTACTTCTTTCTTTCCTCAAGGGTTGCGCAAACGCTTGGAAAACCCAATATTTTGCGCTTGCTTGAGGCCTTTCTTCTTTTTTCATCTATCCTTTCTTCCTTTTATAATTATTTTATGGTTTGTTTTATAATAAGTATATATAAGTTGTAATTCGTGTATAATATTCATAAATTAATTTCTTATTTGTTCCTTTTTATAGCAACCTCTGCTACTTCCTTTGCATATCTTAGAAATATATTCCTTGTCTTTCTCTCTGCCATGATTTCTTTTAAAGTGTCCATGGTAATATTCATGCCTATTTCCTGCTCACTATCATATCTGGCTCGACCGAAGGTCGGGCAGTCGAGCAAGATATGTAGTGCGGATTCCTCGACCCCAGGGGCGCAGACGCACGATGGGTCCTCCTTACATTTGAATCTGGTAAGATATTCGGAGAACCCACCGTGCCCCGTCAAAATCTGTGTCGTGACGCTATCCAGTACGATCTTTCTTATAATTGCGTAGCCCTCGGTAGCGTCCGGAAAGAAGGCTTTGGTCGTCCCGGCTGTCGTCCCTGACTGATATCTCCGGTTCCATTCGCCAAGAGACACTCGTCTAATTTGCCCCCTGACGAATGAGACCGGGCACTTATCGTAGTCAGGGGCGCGTTTCAGAGTGAGGGCAGCCATTTTAGCCAGACAGTCGGCGCGTTCGTTGCCCGCAAGCCCCGCGTGGGCCTTCAACCAGAACAAGGACACAGTTTTATTCTGGTTAAAGGCCGTCCGGAGGTTTTTGCGGGCCTCGACGGCCAGGGGATGCAGGGAGCCGTTATTAACAATCGTGTCCAGCGCAGATCTAGAATCGCTGTAGATTGCGAAGCTCTGCTGAGCACCTCGAACGATGTCACCCGTGGCTCTGCATACGGCCAGGAGTTCCGCTTGATAGACGGTGCCGTAAGATGGCAGTTTAAGCTTGACGGCCTTGGTTTCGGCCGCGCCTTCCCAGTAAGATATTGCAGCCCCCACCTTGCCGTCAATCTTACTGCCATCTGTGAATATCTTGACGGCAAAGTCGCTATTGGCATTCAGTTCGTCCTCGTCTATCAAGCTCTTGAACTTCAGGTGCATATGCATCGCTGGGTGTCCATTTTCGGTGTGCCCTGCTCTCCGCTCGACCTCCCTGCCCGCCAGATCCGGCCGGGGCACTCCCCTCTTTGCCTCGTACAGAGCGGCTGCTTCCTGTATACGGATATCGAGTGGGAGTATCCCGGCGAGGAGCAGCGCTGCGTTCAAGGAGACCGTGCGGTAGGCTTTGCAGAGCTTCTGCGCAAATCCGCGCTGGACGGCATTCAGTTGCTTTCTGACTCCCAGCTTCCCCACTGCCGACGCCCAGGCGCTCGCCGCGTACATAATCACTGGTTCAATGACTGCATTGTAGATAATTCTAATGACATCTGCGTGGAGGCCCCAACTGATCTTGGCCGCCCTCGACAGCTGCCCGTATATGTTAACAACTTTCTTGCATATGTTGTAGATATGTTTGTTAAATGTCAGGCAGCTGTCGATGGTTAGGCCAAGGATTTTTATTTCCTTTGACATGCCGATACTGACCCCGCCCATGCTGAGGAGCGGTTCGTCATATTTTAACTTTCTCGTCACCACCATCGCTTGTGTTTTGTGGGGCGCGAACCTAAGTTTGTTTTTGACTCCCCACTCCCCAACATATGCGAGGGCAGCATTGGCCTGTCTTTGAACCTCCAACGCAGTGTCTCCGTCGATAACCAGGACTATGTCGTCGGCGAACGCCTGGCAATAGATGCCCCTTGCAGTCAGCTCCTTCAGCAGTGGGTCGAGAATGAGGTTCCATAGAATGGGGCCTCCTATGGAGCCCTGGACACACCCCTTGGTTGTGCTCGTGGAGTGTGTCTCCCCACCATACCTCACCTCGACCCTCCTGTCCTGAAGGTAGCTGCTGATCATCTTACGTATGTTTCCAGGACAGCCCTCCTCTTTTAGCCTTACTTTTATGGCCGGCCACCACGCGCTATCGAAGGCTCCCTCTATGTCCAATGAGATCATGGTCATCAGCTTTTTCTGGGTCAGTTTACCTCTTACGTGTCCCATTAGGTCATAGAGGGAGTCTTCGGTGCTCCTCTGCGGCACGAAACCATACTGGCGGGCGCTCATTTTGGGGAGAAGGTGCCACTTCAATCTCCCCACGATCATCTTCTCGAGTACCTTGCCTAAGACCGGGAGAAGGCCAATTGGCCTGTACGACTTCGGCTGGAAGTAGTTTTCTTTGGCGGGCTTTCGTAGAACAACGACAGTCGCCTCTTTCCAGGGCTTTGGGAAGTGGCCCAGCTGTAGACACTTGTTCGCGATGGCCAGAAAAGTCCCTGGGTCCTGCGAGACCACTCGCTCGCAGATATCTGCCGTGAAACCGTCGGCACCCGGGGCCTTCTTTGGGTTAAAGCTTTCCACGGCCACTCTCAGCTCCTGTTCCGTGAACGGGGGGTCATGGTTGTCATCATGTTCCCCGCTCACGGACTCAGCTTGCCTTCGAGTGGCTTGGTGGTCAGCGTTATCCTCACTTATACGGTCCTCCGGGTAGAAAGTTTCAGCGAGTAGCCTCGTCGACTCCTTCAGGCTCAGGAACTTTCCATTCGATTTCAGGGGGACGTCTTCCACTCTTTTAGAAGTGCGACCAATCACCCTGTAAATGCCTTCCCAAAGCCCTTCCCTGTCCTGTTTCCCGCAAAACTCCTTCCAGCTTTTCGTCTGAGCTTCCCTGGTCCTGGCAAAGTACTCAGTCTTCTTTTGCAGGTACTCATCTATCACCCCGGCCTTTCGGGAGGGGGCCGCGCAGCGTATACGCCTCTTCCTGGTGGCGACTTCCCTCTTCAGGGTGGCTAACTCTTCGGACCACCACGGCAAGGTGAGTTTTGTGTGTGTTTTAATGCGTGGGATGTGTTCGGTGCATGCTTTGTGTATATTGTTTGTGAATGTGTTTACTGTGTGTTCAAGTTGTAGAGTGTTAGTGATTGTTGTAACTTCCGACGGGCTGATAGAATGCTCTGCGTTTAACTGAGCCAGTTTCTCACGAAACTGACTCCAGTTCGCCTTCTTTGTGTTATACAGCCTCGTCGTCCGCTGTGTGTGTGTGGTCTCACCTCTCTTCAGCTTCACGTTGAAGGTTATGCCGTTGTGGTCCGAGTTCGTTAGGCTCTGGTCCACCTTCCAGTCACCCACCAGGTCGAGTATATCCGTCGTGCACGCGGTAATATCGACGTGGCTAGTATACGTCCTCCCCCCCCGGACGGTTTCGAAGGTCGGAGTGTCACCGACATTGAGTACCTGCATACCTATTTGGTCGAGAGCGCCCACCAGATTTTCCCCCCTGGAGTCTGTTCCCCCACTGCCCCACCACATGCTCTTGGCATTCGAGTCCCCCCCGAAGAGAAGCCTCGCCGGGAACGCCGCCGCAATTTTTCTAAGCTGCTCCAGGTATGACTCTATGGGCGTGTCGGGCTCAAAGTAGAAGGAGGCCAGTGTGATCTCCCAGGCAGCCGTGCGGATTTTCACGACCACGATGTTGTCGGTCGTGAAATCAGGGCACTGTATGACTTCTATGTCTTGACTGAAAATGGCAATTGCCGCCTTTACAGTGCCCCCCGGACGGCTGCCGTTCTGGAAAATTCTGGCCCCCCTGTACGACTTCAGAGTTCCGATTCCGCCCACATACGGCTCCTGGAGCAGTGCAACTGCGGTTTTGCGTCTGACGGCCTCCAGCATGAGCTCGTCCGTGGCCAATCGCATTCTTTGCAGGTTAGCTTGGACGAACCCATGCCTCTTAGTCTCTTCACGAGGGGGCTCTCCTGTCATGTTGATCGCCGCGGCGCCCTTAGCAATACGCGACGGTGGATCGCGCTATTGCGTCCCACCGTCTGCGTAACGGGCAGTCCGAGCTGAAGCCATTGTGGTTCAGGTTGTCGTGGCCCGCTTTTTTGCAGTTACAGCATTTGGGGGGCTCCCCAGCCAGGCGCGATGGGCAATCAGCTCTCAGGTGAGCGTCGCCGCAGTGCGAGCAGAGGTCATCCTTCCCGGTGCATTGCTTCCGGCCATGGCCGAATCCAAGGCATTTCGTGCACTGCACTAGGGGAGTCTGGTCGAACACCCGTACCCTTTGTAAGTCAATGTGTGCACGACCTGCCCTGGTCAAGGCCTGCCACACCGGGGGGGAGACCTGTACCACCACATGGCTCTCGTGTGGGTTTCTTGCTCGCCTGCGGTATTTTACGGCGACTCTCACCTCATCTTTTTTGAGCTCGCCCAGAAGGTGCTGATTCTGTTTCAGAATCGCTCTGATGATGTCGTCGTCGGTGTTATACGATAAAACATCCGCTAACATCACCAGAGGATCCCTGTTAACAGCCTCCTCAATTTTTAGCCCGGATGCGGAGCCCCCCAATCTGCTCCTTACCAAGTCCAGTTCCTGGCGAGTTTGACACCCTATGACCACTTTTTGGTCTCTGGCCTTCCGCACCTTGTCAACCCGGATACCCGTCTCCCTGGCATCCACGGCGATTCTAATTTTGTCCACGACGGCGGCACTAGAGTCAGTCGAGTTTTCTGAGCTCACTATAATTGAGTGCAGCGGCTGCGGGGGCACGAACTGCTTTCTAGCCACAACGCTCGCGTAGCTCCGACAACGGGGAGAAGAGGGGGGAGCCGGAGGCGTACCACTCTGTTGATTATCTAGTTTTTCGCAGAGTGTGCGTGTAAAGAGCGCACACTTTGCGATCTGTTTCCTGTTCTCCCTCACCTCTTCCAGAACTTGCACCATTGTCGGCACCACGCCGCCGTCACTGTCACTAGTTTGGGTGAGTCTTTCGGCTCCACCTTCACAATCACTACCCCTCACCTCCTGTGCAGAATTTTTCACCAGGGCAACCAGGGTAACCATGATGTGCAGCATTTCCAGTATATTTTTATTAACGGTGTTTTTTATTTCGCGTTTCAGGTTTCCCGATCTGCCCATGGCCTCCTCCACCTCCGCGGCCACTGCCCTCGCTCGGGCGAGGAAGTCCTCCGCCTGCTCAAACTGTCTCGCACCTGCGGATGGCTGTAATCGCCAGGAAGGCGAGCCCGGTGGGTTGCAGATGTTCGGCGTATCGCTATCAGTAGCTACGGTGACGGTAGCTCCGGCGTCACCGACGACACCATCCACGGTTCGCTCCGGAGAGAAGACACAGGGTGGCACCAGGAGAGCAGGTCCGGAGGCAGAGGGGAAAGCGCTCTGCATAACAAACGTTTTACGTCTAGCATTTGTTGATGTTTCCGTCTTTTTTGCGTTTGGGGGAGTCGAGAACATCTTTATTTATGGCAGGAAAAGTAAATTATTTAAAAGTCTGACTAGAGTATGTTGACCAAAAACTAAATTTACAATAATAAATAATAATCAATATATAATATATAATAAGTGTCTAACAAGGAACTCAGGGAAGGCGGTGTCGATATTGTGCCTAATAATTCTCGATAAAAATGATTGTAAATATAAAAGTCTTAATAAAGGTATCCTAATTAATCCTCAATAAAGGCGTCAAAATTTGTCCTCAGTAGAGGTGTCAGTGTCACAATAAAAACCTCAATAGAAGTGTCAAAATCAAAGTAGAACCTCAATAAAAGTGTCTAAATAATTAAACTAGATTATAGGACAATAATTAAACTAGATTATATAACAATTTCATATAAATACAGGCATGTATGTTGTTCTTGCAATTATGGACTGTGGTCAAAAAAAAAAAAAAAAAAAAAAAAAAAAAAAAAAAAAAAAAAAAAAAAAAAAAAACTTTTGACCATACCAATTCTCACAACTTATAGTTCTCGGCGAGCCCTTTCAAACAAGCCCAAACACCGCAGCTCTATCACGAAACGTTCCGGAGTTGCAGCGGTTTACTATTTCGTTTCCGATCCAAGATGGCGATCGAAACTTGCTGAACTGTGATTTACTCCAGAACCATTCGCCCCAATCACACCGTGCTTGGACTCTTCTGACTGGGCCTGACGCAATCTATCCCCCTGTACAGTTTTCAGGCTGAAAATTTTCAGATCCTGAAAAACCTTAAAACTAGCTAGATAGGATGGGTATTTTATTCTTAAATATAACAGTGCAAACGGCAGCTCTCTACGGCCACGCGTTCCGAAGCTACGTCAGGCGTAAGATTTCCAAGATGGCGCCCAAAATGGCGGCTAATTGCGTAACTTCAGCCCCCGTTATCGGAGAGTACCCGAATTTGGGCTCGTTAGATAGGGCTTGAAACACCCCGTTATGATATAATAGTTTCGTTCCCTTAAAACTTACCCCCGATTTATGCTAGCCAAAAAACCCCCTAATCTAGCCAAAAACGAGCACAGTACAAAACTGATACAAGAAAAAACTTTAAAAACTTAAAGGTAAAGTCTCGTCTAAGCTAAGCTATTTTTAAATGGTAATTCCGGTCATAAAAAGACCCTCCTTCGTACCCTTCGGAACAACCCCTAAATTTAAAAAATTTATATCTTCACAACCATAAGAGATTTAAAAATCAAATTTTACATGGACGTAGGGGTTGGTAAGGCACTTACGATTCTTAGCTAAAAATGGGGGGTCGTCGCGACAAATAATAAAATACAGATTTTTGAATTTTCAGAGAAAATTTAAAACCTAATATCTTCAGAGCAGCTTCACCCTTCTTGAAATACAAAACGGCGTCGTGATGAACTCGATGTCCTCTCTCGAGACCATAAGAAGGTGTCTGCCAAACTTTGCTGGAACCTGTTGCACGTGGCCACGTGGTTTGAGGTTTTTCCCAATTTTCACCAAGCGCGGGGGCCGGAAAAATCGGGAAGCAGCTCCAAAAGGTGAGCGTCAGCAAGACGCTTCGTTTAACATCAAAAAATGATGGTGTCACCGATCTAGTTCTCGCAGCGTTTCACTTTTAAACTTAGATTTTTTCAAAATTTTCACTTTTTACGGTTTTTTCAAACTTTTTCAGGCACTCACAGTTTTGTTATGATGACCAATTGATAGTCCGTATTTTTCTGCACACTTAGGTGGTAAACACGACACGAATCGGTTAAAAAATACCACTTAAACAATTTTTTGCAATAAATTTTTGCGCGGAGCAACCGGTAGAGTAGGGTAGAGTAGGGTAGAGTAGGGTAGAGTAGGGTAGAGTAGGGTAGAGTAGGGTAGAGTAGGGTAGAGTAGGGTAGAGTAGGGTAGAGTAGGGTAGAGTAGGGTAGAGTAGGGTAGAGTAGGGTAGAGTAGGGTAGAGTAGGGTAGAGTAGGGTAGAGTAGGGTAGAGTAGGGTAGAGTAGGGTAGAGTAGGGTAGAGTAGGGTAGAGTAGGGTAGAGTAGGGTAGAGTAGGGTAGAGTAGGGTAGAGTAGGGTAGAGTAGGGTAGAGTAGGGTAGAGTAGGGTAGAGTAGGGTAGAGTAGGGTAGAGTAGGGTAGAGTAGGGTAGAGTAGGGTAGAGTAGGGTAGAGTAGGGTAGAGTAGGGTAGAGTAGGGTAGAGTAGGGTAGAGTAGGGTAGAGTAGGGTAGAGTAGGGTAGAGTAGGGTAGAGTAGGGTAGAGTAGGGTAGAGTAGGGTAGAGTAGGGTAGAGTAGGGTAGAGTAGGGTAGAGTAGGGTAGAGTAGGGTAGAGTAGGGTAGAGTAGGGTAGAGTAGGGTAGAGTAGGGTAGAGTAGGGTAGAGTAGGGTAGAGTAGGGTAGAGTAGGGAAGAGCGGGAGCGAAGCTGCGCGGGCAAAAGCTAGTATGCCTATAAAACGTTTTACGCTACCTTCGTTTGTTTTTGAGTGTTGGACCGACAATATTGAACGTCAGAGTAAAAGTAGAGCTACACTGTGCATATGTGTGCCACACACGTCGATCTGGGCGCGTCGGTCTCCATACATTCTATATGGAAACTAGACTTGTAGAGCTACACTTGATCCACGCCACGCGACGTCGTTCTACGTACAAATCAGGCGTGTTACACGTGTGCGTCAGTTTAATGTAGTTCTAGCTTAATTGCGTACAAAGAAGGCGGCAGAAACCGTGAGGTGGATTCCCGTCGGAGATAACCTGGGCGTCGGGAGTACCAAGACGATTTTCAGCCACCGTAGGTGCAGACGGCGAGCAATATGTGGCTCGTCTTTCAGCCGCCTGGTAATGACCAACTCTGGGTCGATATTGGTCACCACCAATATCGACCCAGAGTTGGTCATTATGCGACCACCGAGCGTAGGTAAAGTAAAGAATATACCTACATGTGATTGTCTTCTGTACCTATCTATTTTGTTGTATTGGAGACTGAGCACGTACCAGTGCAAAGTAATAGCCTTTAAAATACCATTGTGAAGGTAAAATTTAATTTCTTCTAAGGTCAGTCTAAAAGAACATTTTCCAGTCCCTGAATCCTAAATTTCACTTCCAATTTCACTCAAAACAAAGGGCCAAAGCCTTAATCCTTCTACACGAAACCGAAAGACTAGGACAATATTCAAATTACACACAATCTGAGGGCTGTTTCAATTAAATATTCAAAACAGTATCAGTGTCTGGCCAGGGTTAGTAATTCATTTGTCTGGCTTTTGCCCGTTTGCTCTCAAGTGGGTTTAAGGTACGGTCAGACAGGCTTATGGTGTAGCGTGAGAGTACAGGTCGGTATTAACCTGTCTTGGGTACAAGGCCATCTGATATAGGTACAATAATTATGTAATTGGTATAATGCACAGCCTAAAGGTTGCCGCACACGGGTTACCGGCCACAACCACATATAACCTATTGTGCCTCAATTTCTTCAGATTTTCACATCATCAGCCGCAATTTTGCTGTTGTTTTCCTATTCTACCTTTTCTTTCCGGTGGGCAAAAATCATCCTATGATAACCCCCGCTCTTGGGTGGAACGGGAGATAGTGTCAGGCTCTTACTGACTAAAAATCCCAACCCATTCCTTCTAGCCTTCATACCGGGGCACGAGCTTCCTTTCGGATAACCCTGGCCCCAGTAGGCTTTGACCCAGCTGGTCCCCTGTTGTTGCTGACAACTCCTTGCGGCGCGCGGCAACAGTGCGTGCCGTCGACGTCTTGGGCTCGGACCATTACAGTACGATCGGACAGCGAGCTACCCATGGCTCGCCGTCTGCGAGCCCGCGTCTACGGTGGCCGGAAATCGGGATCGGAATCCCGGCGGCGGCGGCGAGGGCGCCGTTGCCTGATGCGGTCGGCCTCCTCCTTTACTAGCATTACTGCTTCGCAGAAGGAGGCGACCGCCTGCCATTCCTCCTCTCTCCGGGCCATGGCCTCGACCAGGGCCCGACGAGGGATTGTACCCGGTAATTTGCAGATTACCTAGTTATTACGCATTTGAACGTATTCCACATTATAACGATAACATATGTTTCGCATTTATCTCACATATATCGTGTGCTGTGTTTTCTGCAAGCTTGGTTCTCAGCCATGAGATATGATGCTCACAAAGATAAGCCTGTCTGGTGGTCTTGTTAGTATTCAGAGGAATCTGTGTCTGTTTTGTATGTTGATTGTCTAAGAAACTATGTCACTTTTTGCTTAGAATTATCGTGCTAGATATCGTGTAGATACCTAATTAAGTGCTGTGTAAGTATTTTCTATAACTTCGGTAAAGGGCCAAAGCCCAACCTAAATTTAGGTCGATGTACAATATTAGTGTACTAAAAATAGTTCCAAGAATTGTAAGTAGTTGCGGCCTAGAACTTTAGTGTATCTAGTAAAAAAGTATTCAAATGTAATGATTTTGGCTAAATTCTTTTAAGTATATTCTACTATACCTACTTAAAAGTCGCCTATTTCAAGCAAAAATATGTAGAAACATTACGTTCCTGGTAAATATTTTTTTTGAGATTATTTAAATTAAAAATTACATTTAAATTTCATGTCATAATTTTAGGTTGCTGGGCTGTAATTTTATGATTTTAAAAAGTATCTTGGTCCAGAATGTTTAAATATTTTTGTCATTAAATTAGGTCGTTTAGCCTTACAAGGATAACATCCCATATTAGAAATTATGTTTATTTTTTTTTGAGGTCGGAATTTTCAAATAACTTGCCCACTTTAGGTAGAGGGAAATTGGTTCGCGCTTGACCGTTAATTTGTAGGGCGCGCGTGGATGAACCAATCTCGATGGTTACCGGACGGCGAACTACATGTTGCTCACCGTCTATTTGTCTAGAATCTAAGGTACTTACCTAAACTATCAACGCTTTCCGATTCCTTGGTGCCAGTTAGCGGTATATTCGATGTTTCATCCTGCTGCCTCTTATCCTTTTCGTGTTTTCCTACGAAGACAAAAAAAAAGTTAAATCCTCTAACAATATAAATTCTTCGAAATCTTTCCTGTAAAGTAGTAGTAGGTGCTAGATAAACTTAGAATAACGGTCATTGACCCCCGTCCATTTATTAACATTCTTAATTTCAACAAGCTTTTAATGAAAATCGTTTTTTCATAGCAAGCTTTTATAGCTCGATATACCTAAATTAATTAATACTTGTCAATACGAGCCCAAACTCGATGGGGTTGTGGCGTTACTCTTTAAATGCTTTAAGTTCCACAGTGCGACATAAGTGTATTAATTACAAGTGATTAGCATTCAACGAAGTTTCTATAGCCACCTTCCGGTTCCATCATCAGATCAGCTCCATGTCCTAATAATTTTGCATTGTCATTTAATTTACACATGCATGCAAAATTTCAGCTCAATCGGTAACCGGGAAGTGGGTCAAATTTAATTTACAAGATTTGATGACAGACAAACATTTTGACAGGTGAAACTAAATAGAAGCTTGTAAAAACGGCAATAAAGACATAAAACTGTCTTCAATCGACATGTATCGTGATCCTTGACATGATCTAGTAATGAAAAGCAATTCATTGTTTGTTTTTCGGGTCCTACGCAGAGATATTAGGAAAAGGTCAATGTGCTTTGTTCCACGGTTATCTGGCGCCTACTCATCATCATCTTCCTGCCCTTGTCCCGTTTTATTTGGGGTCGGTGCAACACGTTTTTTCTTCCATTCTGTCCTGTACCCCTAGCCAAGTTGCTAATCTGCGATAGTTAACGCTAGTAGAAAGCTTCAAATGTACGGGAACGACGTCGCCTCAACGCTCAGTCACGTGGTCAGAACAAAAGAATTGGCGGCAAGGTCAACTCTAAGCGTTCGACGCAAGCGAAACGGTTGTAACTTGGCTAGGGGGGCAGTCGCTCGTCACGCTCATCACTAATTCCCTTCATATCACTTCTCACACAATCCATCTGGCGCCTACTATAGACATTTATTAAATTCGATGTCCAAATAAACGTTAAGTAAAAGGTAGGAATTCAGATTTTCATGGAATTTACGTTATGAAGTTAATATTTAATAACGATTAATCATTTGGTAAAATTTATTGGATTCTAGCTTATACCAGACGGTTTACCAGCGTAATATCATTTACGTTAATTTAACTAATACCCCTGAGTTTGTTTCGGTGTTTCTTCTCAAGTCAGCTAGGAAACACCAGCCTCATCTAGTTTAAACTGACTTAAAAAAAAATTCGCTTGCGTCGAACGCTTAGGCCGCTATCACACGGACTGCACCACAACAACCGCACGCAGTCTCTATATTCAACTGCATGCAGTTGTACGTTCGACTTCATGCAGTCATGATACCAACTGCACGCGGTCGGCTGCAGTCGAGAGAAGTCAATATCAATTGTATGCAGTCGTGCCTTCAATTTCACGCGGTCGGCTACAGTCGTGTAGTGTCGCCGCATGCTATCCATCGCTAACCGCATACAGTCAGTGTGCAGTTCATCAAAGAGCAAACGCACATTGACATCGTCAACTTTATTTTGAGGCACTTAAAGTTCAAATCATAGACTTAGCTCTTGAGCTAGATGCGTGGCGTCAACTGCGCAAATTCAGATCAAACTGCATGCAGTTGAATATATAGACTGCGTGCGGTTGTTGTGGTGCAGTCCGTGTGATAGCGGCCTTAGAGTTACCCACACTCCAAATTCTTTTGTTCTGACCACGTGACTGAGCGTTGAGATGAAGTCATTCCTGTACATTTGAAGCTTTCTACGATTGCAGATTTTCAACTTGGCTGGGGATACTGGTCACGACTTCGGTCTTAGCGGCGGCCGGTACGGCGAGCGGTGCAGCATCGGTAGGCGGGCGAGCGCCGCTATCAGCGGCGTCTCGTGGCGTGGTTCAAACATTTTCATACTTTTGTACTTACCGCTCGCCGCCCCGCGCTTAGCTACTGCTCACTGCGCGTGCATGTTCTTGAGGTCTTGCACGGGCCGTTAGGCAATAAGTCCGCTTTTGTACACTATTTCATTAGTGCATAAAGTCTAAATAAATATCAGAAAACCGTCACGAAGCAACACCCATACTCACTCTCCCTCTTGTTGCAGTACTTGCAGCAGAAGATGGCAGCTGACACGACTGTCATGGCGGCGATGACTCCTACTGCTCCCAGGACTATGATCAGGACTGTTGTCAGCTCCACCTTCACGGGAACTTGGGCTGTGGGAAGAACTGTGGCTTTTATATTTCATGTCTTATAAAAACTATTACATGCAGTAAAAAAATCGCTTTTAGTTTTACGAAATGAGACTAATTTTTTACCGACTTTGAAAAGGGAGGTTATTATATATGTTCAACTATATGTATTTTTTTTTATGTAAGTATGTTCACCGATTTCTCGGTCCATAGTGTGAAGAATTTGAAAAAAAAATAGGATCATAGCAGAACTATGTTATCAAGTAAAATTGTTTTATTTGTACGTGCAATAAATGACTGACTGAAGGATAAAAGGGGAGGGGAGGGATAGGATATTTAACAATTTGGTTAAAAAATGTTCTGATACTGTTATTTCAGGAAAAATCACCATTGCATTAACACCAAATGAAAGCAATGGTGCTTCTTTATTACTTTTGCAATATTTAAAGTTATAAATAAAATAAAAATATTAAAAAACAAAATGTTTCTTTTTTATCCTATCTCAAGAGCTGGTTCGAGGTGGGTCAAAAGAATACATGGAAGGAGTTGGGGGAGGCCTTTGCGCAGCAGTGGTAAGTAAAGGCTAATAAAAAAACAAATTATTATTGGAAACTTTTCAACACATGTAATCATACCTGTATGCCGTTGTGGATATTTCAGCAGACTTGAAGTTAATGTCAGAGCTTCACTGTAACCTTTTCTATTGAAGGCTCTGACTGATACCGCCAAAGCGTTGCTTGCTGAAAGGCCTGCTACTTCGAACTCAGGGTCATCACTGCTCACGTTGCGAAGAAGGAGGCCTGTTGCCATGTCGAAGATCTGTGTGGATAAAATGACATAATGCTGAAAAATCGAGAGCAAATAAAGAAAATTAAATTACTAATTGGGTAATTTAGATATTTAATTTATCTATTTATCATCAAACTAGCTGACCTGGCAAACGTTGTACTGCCATATAAAATATTAAACAAAAATATCGTCGGTGACGGCAGGAGGGTAAAAACTAGTCAGCCATCTTGGGTGTTCCGCCATGTTGGATTAAGAATCACGTCTCACAGCTAA
The DNA here is from genome assembly GCA_949319445.1 of Mythimna lalbum. NCBI lineage: Eukaryota > Metazoa > Arthropoda > Insecta > Lepidoptera > Noctuidae > Mythimna > Mythimna lalbum. Next base: position 5,149,920 of record OX439370.1, read on the forward strand.
TCATGCATTGTCATCCAAACTAAACGTGTATGCAAAATTTCGGCTCAACGGTAGAAGATATCTGTTCAAAATTGAGTTGCAAGATTCTACCCGTACCAACATAGTAACATACATATGAGTGAAATAAAAGCCTGTGAAAATACTTAGTAACCCAATTATTCTAAAATCTAAAATTAAACCCAAAAAATAAATAAAAAAGACGATTTGACGGAAGATTGCGAGGCGTGCGTCGCGAATAGTTCGTCTCGCATGCCTCGGGCTGTGGACGTGTGAGCTCACAGTGAGCATTCGCGTCATACGATCGTTGCGAACGCCGCCTCAGTACAAGCCGTGCGCTTCGTGTAGACGGACCGGTGTTGTTTCCGTTTTCTACTGACGAACACCGTGCGTGGTAGTTTACGTGCTCAGCTTGAGCATGTGTCATTCGCGACGCACGCCTCGCGATGCCTGTATGCAGCGAAAGGATGGATTCAGCGTACGTCGGGTTTACCGATGTCCGAAATTTTTATGAAACTTTGTATACAGGTGGACTAAGTTTGTTATTGCACACAGGACTTTTTTTAACCCGGCAGTATATTACCTTGGAACAATTTTCTACTTTCGCACGAACAAACCCGCTGGTAACATTAGTTGTTTCATAAATAAAGCCTAACAAAACGTCTCGCATTGTTATTTTATTCCCCAGACAAAAGCAATACATTGTCTGTTAACAAAGAATTTAATGTCGCTCGCGATTTATTTATTTCGACCTAAGTGACGTTAACAAGACATATTGATACCCATTGATATCTTTAACACAATATATGAAGCTCCTAACAAAAGAAACACTATATCTTTTATTGTCAAATGATGATTTATTTTTTGTTTCTTTTGTAACAGTTTTTTTTTTGATATGACAACCTTTTGAAAAGGCCCTAGAACTTTTAACTACAAAAAAAGATCTGCTACGGTATCAATTATGATAATAACTTCAATGTAAGTACAGTCGCGTCGTAAATAGTTTTTAAATTGGCTACAAATGATTTCAAATTGGCTACAAATGACTTATTGGGTCAAGATGACATCGCGGCAGACCAGTGCGAAGGTGGAGAGATAAGCTGGACAACTTTCGGAGAGACTGGCCCGCAATGGTCGAGGACAGGACAGACGTGTGTAGAAGCAGCTTAAATAATAACAAGAATTAGGGTTATTTGTAAAACACTAGCAACCTCTTAGAACTGTGTTAAGAACATCATAAACAACTTTTGTTCTATGACTTTTTAAAATTTATCATATTTACTTTAGTTCATCAGATTTTCATAAATGATAAATGATATTTATTTTTGCAAATAGGTTTAAAAAAACACTTTTACACGTCAATTTTTTTTTTGTCTGTTTAAGCTAGAAGAGGCCGGTGTTTCCTAGCTGACTACCCTGAGAAGAAACACCGAAACAAACTCAGGGGTCAAAGTCTCTTTTAAAGTCCATACAATAAATATGTAATGGTCAAATGAGAACCATGCCGATTAATCTGAGATGGTCTTTTGAAGAAAGAACCATACAGATTTGAGTGGACCCGTCCAATCAGTGTAAGCATTTGTCAGTATTCGCAAAGCTCAACTCAGGACTACTAAGGAGCTCAACGACTTGACGAACAATACCAATGAAAGGTCATTTGGGTAGGCCGCAGAAAATACTCAAATTGCCAGACAAACGGTTACGAGAAATAAAAAAGTAACCAACATAGTCCTCACATTCACAATAATAAAAAGAAAGTTAATTTTTACAATGTAAAAATACTTACAAAGTAAATATTTATGTCAAAAATTAATAATAATAAACATTATTTAATATAACATGTCAAATTGTAAAATAAAATAATTTACAATGTCAAATTGTAAAATAAAATAATATTACGATGTCAAATTGTAAAAACTAAACATTAATGTCAAAATGAATAAAAAAATTAATGAATAATAAACACAATTTAAAACAAAAAAAAAAAAAATTACAACAGTTATGTTATAAGAATTAGAGAGTACTGGAGCAGATCAGTCCCAAGCCTTTTCGTCATCAACATAGTCCTTTACAGTGTAAAAAGCTTTTTGGAAAAGTTTTCGCTTTACAAATGATTTGAATTTATTAAGGCTGAGTTGTTGAATATGACTAGGCAGTTTATTATAGAAGCGTATACATTGACATCTAAATGAGCCCCCTATTTTTTTGAGCCTGGTTGCTGGAACTACAAATTTATGTTTGTTTCTAGTATTAAAATTATGAATATCACTGTATTTTTTAAACATGTTTTTATTTTTATGTGCATACAAAATGTTCTCGTAAATATACTGAGAAGGTACAGTCATTATATTGATATCCTTAAATTTATCTCTAAGGGAGTACCTGGGACTTAGTTTATAAATCGAACGAACAGCCCTTTTCTGCAAAACGAAAATTGTCTGGATATCAGTGGCATTACCCCACAGTAGACTCTCTCTCTCTACTCATATAAAAATAAAAATATTTAAATTGGACGTTCTAAATATGACGAAGTCTATGCGAAACAAGCGATAGTACTATAGGAGTGAAGATCGGGCAGCGGAGGTGCCTAATGCGCCGCGTCATACAGACGTAGGTAGATATAGCATATAGAATACAGAGTTGAAGTGAACAACAACGAAATCTTGAAGGTTTGTTTTTGGTAAATGTTTTATGTTTTGTAAAAAGTCATAGAACAAAAGTGGTCGTTTATGATGTTAGTTACATAGTCCTGAGAGGTTGCCGGTATTTTACAAAGAACCCTGTATAGACCCAAAGTACTTATGTACATATATGCTCACATCAGTAATTGTAAATTATAACAATAATTACATTCCATTTGCAAACAAGCACCTACATTAGCAGCCCATACCGTTAATCTGCAAACTGAATAATTATACTAATGTTCCAACAAAATTTGTTGGAACTTGTAATTTTGCTAGGATTGCAAACAAGGTTACTATTTACTCAGTAATAAATATGTGTGAACAAACTAACATGAAATGACCGCTTGCAAGTTACATTGCGCAAGTTGGCTAGTGGACTGTTTTAGTTGACAACTTGCGGCAAGTCAAATTAAATATTCACATAGCTGGACTTATATCTAGGACGTCAACTTGCACTGTGAAACTGGAAACAAATATATTAGACCTGAATTGTAAACTATGAGAAATAGGGGGGAAAATACAAAGCAGGTCCCTACAAGAAAAAATTGATGCAGGAAAGGCCAACACTAGAAGAAATTGAGGCAGAAACGGCAAACATCGGAAAAATTTGATAATACACAAACAAGAAGAAGACGAGGAGATGGATTGAGAAGGAGAGGAAGACCGAACAAAAGATGGATGGATTGTGTGAGGAGTGCTATGAAAGAAAAGAGAGTTAGTGATAATTTGACAGGTGAAAGGAATGGAAGAAAAAAATATGTTGCGCCGACTCCAAGTAATATAGGATAAGAAGAAGAAGAATTCAAAAACAAGAAGAAATCGAGGTAGAATAGGAAAACAACAACAAAATTGAGGCTGATAATGTGAAAATCAGAGTTTGGCGATTCTTCGGGCTATGCTTTTAGTCTCACGTAAAACTGGCAATCGGTGATGTTCTATGGTAAAGTGTCACTTACCTCCAACAAAAAGGATTGGTGGATCCCTCCATCGTGTCCTGGTGTGCAGTTCAGGGTCAAAGAGTCGTAAGTCACGTTGGTGATCTCGCACGCTTTGGGAGTGGATGGCTTGTCTGTATGGAAGAGAAAATAACATGTGAAACAAAATATATTTTTTTACAACAAGCATAGCATAATCAGCCTTTTTAATGTTCCCATTACTGGGACTCCACCTCCTCTCTAGGAGAGGGAATGGGCAGAAATCAATCACGCGGGCCCAGTGTAGGTTGATGGATGTCACATATCATCGAATTTTTGGTTCTAGGGCATGCCAGTTTTCTCACGATGTTTTCCTTCACCGTTTCTACAATGTCCTCTAACATGACGCGCATCGCTGCAAATTGTCCAATACCAAGACCAGATAGGCTTACTGGTGGTCAGGATACCCTTAGCCGTGGGTGCTGGCTGTATGGCTCGTTGCTCGAAAGCTTGAGAAAGTGATGATGACGTCACGAAGGCTGCGCTGACGTTCTTTGTCAAGGGTCACGAGTTTGGAGGTATGCGGAACAGAGAGTAAAGTCCCGCAAACCTCCATTGAAAAGGGAGGATCCTCCAACCAGATGTTATAGTCTGGTGGGGAGCTGCCCGATAGATGATTGCGGGCTGTTCCATAGGCTCTAATCGCGCGGAGAACTTTGATTGCGCGATGCAGATTTTTATATTTTCTTCGTAGTTCTTATGTGGCGTCATAGATGTCGCTACAAAATATACCGTGTCACAAGTATTGAGGTCAAGTTGCGGGATAGTGAGCAACGTTGCAGTGTCACGTAGATTAAGCGATGTGCGTTATGTTTGGAGAACTTTTGTGTTCTAATAATAAATAAAGCTATGGGCTCCACCGTAGCCATTTTTTAGCTAGATGGACGAGACTGTTGAAATGTACGTTTTTTGCCGCATAAACCGAAGTATCTTTTCTTCTTGTTAACTTACAAGTTTGTTTTTTTATAGCTTCAAGAATTTGCAGACCTGAGTATATGGTCCACCCGTTCCCGAGATAAAGGGTCTTGACAGACAGACAGATGAACGGACGGACAATAAAGTGATTCTATAAGGGTTCCGTTTTTTCCTTTTGAGGTACGGATTCGGAACCCTAAAAATTAAACCATTTCTAATTTATAAGGTCCATATTAATCAAGTCAGTTCGAAGGACCTCCACTAGTCTCAGAAGAAGAATCTTAAGAACGTCAAACATGGTTTGAACTTTCAAAGTTGTTAAGCAAGCAAAGTTGAAGGCATTAAGAGTCTTATAAACATCGACCCCCTACGTCTAGTACCGTCATACTTTATGTCGACATCCGACCCAATAATTTACACTCCACATGTAGGTACTAGAAGTGTCCGGTACAGGAGAACCATCATATTTTATAGGAATAAGCTGCGGAAATATGTCGTTGTACAGTCCATCTAGCGCTTAACGACCTAAGGTCTTTGATTTGTACGAAGTTGACTCTGGATTTTGACGTTTTATTGGGTCTTCCTTTGATCTAGATCTTTGAAAACAGACCACCCTTTTAGTCTGCCGTCATCAAGCTATTTTGCCGTTATCTGACAAAATCATATTTTGATTTACGCACAAAAACTGCTTAGAATCCTTACTAATATTATAAAAGCGAAAGTTAGTTTGTTTGTTACGTCTTCACGCCTAAATGACAAAACCGATTTTGATGAAAATTGGTACATGGATAGACCATGTCCTGGAATAAGACATAGGATACTTTTTATCCCGGAAATATGTTCCCTTGGGATAATTTTCTGCTATCACGCGGGCGAAGCCGCTGGGAGCAGCTAGTTACGTAGAAATCAGGGGATTTTAATGGCAATTTTATTAATTTGACCATTGATATTTGAAAAATACTTCTAAGAGAGATTAGTGTAGAATTTTTAGCATCTAAAATCGAAAGCCCACCAAATGTTATAATGGTGCTTTAGCTTAGGGAAGGTAGTAGTATGATGTGATGTAAAAATATTTAGGCGCGATGTTCAGAAGACCATATCTATTAAAAAAAAAGATTTAAATTCAAAATTGCAATGTCTTCTTGATGTCATAAAATGAAGGTGTTTTTCGAAAAATTAGGTAATAGTACATTATGATATTAGTGTGTAATGTTAGTGATTACCGTTGAGCTGGTATTTAGACCCGAGCCATGGCGAGGGTCTTAAGAGAGCCGAAAACGGTAATCATTAATTACTCACGTATATCATACGACGTTTTTCAATACACTTGTGAATAAAATAACTGTAAAACTAGTAAACTTTTGTGGCGGTAAGAATCTGTTTTCATATCCGCGCCCATTATTTTTTCCTCGTGGGGGACGACCTGCACCCATCCTAATATGATAAATGTCATATAAATAATAATATCAAAATGTTACAGTTTGGTAACAAAGTGCCATTACATACCTAAGTGCAGTGCAATAAGAGTCACTTTATGAGCAAGTGTATTGAAAAAAGGTGTATTATAATAATTTGAAACTTACCGGCCGGTAGTATATGGAAGAGACACGGCTTTGTCTGTCGGCCCACGGAGTTGGTTCCCGAGCATTGCACCCAGCCGTAGTCTGAAGAAGTATTCACCATGTAAATGTATGTACCTGAATGAAATATTATAAATAAATAAATTTTAGTGAAAGAATATTATAAGACGCAACGTTGGAAGGCCTCTCAAAAGGTGGACTGATGACCTGGTCATGGTCGCTGGAATCCGATGGATGCGACACGCATAGGACCAATCGTTGTAGCGAAGCTTGGGGGAGGCCTATGACCAACAGAGGACGTCTTTCGGCTAAAATGATGATGATGATGAAGGAATATTGCGACTGAGGCAGAATTGCCCCGAACCGCTGGTGAGGGTGCTATGGAGTCAAGTGCTGCAAATTTCCACGTGTATCAAACGACGTTTTTCAAAACGAAGAAATATTAAAGAAAAACAACAAATTACGTGTCTAAAAGTGGAAGATATAGGTGCGGGTTTTCGAGTGTGTTACAAAAATATGTACGGTATTTTAAAACAGGAAAGATGAAGTGCTCTTGTTTTTTCACTGAGCATAAAAAACTCTGTAATGTTTTCATTTTGATGCGCAAATTGATGCCAATTCATTAGTAATCGTCAAAAAAAAAAGAAATACACAGGTACAGAAGACAATCTCATTATACCTACGCTCGGTGGACGCACACTAATGAGCGTTTGAGCCGAACTTTTTGACGAGTGGTCCGAGACGCTCCCGAGACATCGTGTCCGTGAGCGGTGTCTATGTTTGCGTTGCTCGAGCGCGCTCTGTATATGGATTGACTTCAGCCCTCCTAGCCAAGTTACAACCGTTTCGCTTGCGTCGAACGCTTCGAGTTGGCCACGCTTCCAATTCTTTTGTTCTGACTATGTTACTGAGCGTTGAGATGACGTCAGTCCCGTACATTTGATGCTTTCTACTAGCGTTAAATATTGCAGATTTGCAACTTGGCTAGGGGTGATGTACCTATATATTTTCTGTCGTAAACTAGCCTGCATACCAGTTCTTTATTTATTTTATCCAATTTATTTTAATTCATGAATCCCCAAGCGACCACCGGTGGCCGCGCATCTATTGTCTTACTATTGTGTCTCTAATTGACGGTATCTGAAGGGTTAATACACGTACTGTTATTAATTAATATTGTAATTTTAATCTAAAGCAATTAATTGTCAATAATTTCAATTTTATGAAATTTTAATTTGTTTGTGATATAATTTATCCGACAATAATTTTATTACAACTGGAAATCTGATTGTGAATGTATTATGAGTCTATTATTATTTGAGATGAATGAATTTTAATTTAATTTAATTACACTTATGTAACGATAAATTGAATCTTCATAATGTGTCCAATCAAATTACTTTTTTGCATTCCATATTCACATAATATAATGAGGTAAAATAAAATCGTTTTATATTCAAGAGAAATGTCAAATACCTAATTAGAGAATTTAGAGTAATCTAAGTTACTTATCTAATAAAATAAAATAAAAACTGGTTTGTTCTTTATGCCACCGGAAAATGGAAAAAGTCGTGAGATTGTAAAATACCGCGAGAAATTGTAAAAAAAAAATTATAATGCTTTATAATGTTCCCACTGTTGGGATTTAAGCCTGCTCTCTAAGAGAGGGAATTGGCCGTAGTCCACCACACGAGCCAAGTGCAGGTTGGTGGATCTTACATTATGTCTTCGAATTTTTGGTTCTAGGACATGCCAGTTTCCCTACGATGCCTCCTTTCACCGTTTTGAGTGTGAAAAAGACAATGATATGTTGGAAACTAAAAAATTAGGAAACAAAAACGAGTCGTTCGAAATATAAAGAAAAATTATAATTTATAGTCTGTCTAAAAAATCAAACCACTTAGGAATTTTTTATAATATTTAACCATGAAAAAATCTCTTAGTCAACCATAATAATTATATTGAACAAGTGTTGACTACATCAGATTTCATTTTACTCTAATAATTATCCAAGCCGTTTGACTTTTTAGACAGACTTAAATTTATTACAGTCATAAGGAGTTTGCAATTTTCCGGTGACATACAAAGTAATGATGGAAAGTAACGCAGGAGCAGCACGAGGACAAAATAAATACTGCTGTAGAAGCCATACTAGAATGGTTTCAACAAAATAATTTATGTGTGAATATTTCAAAAACAAAATATATTAATTTTTGCAACTACAAGATGACAAATAAAACAATGAAAATTATTGGACGTGATAATGAAATTGACGAAGTTGACAATACAAAATTCTTAGGTATAGAAATTGACAAAAATTGCAATTGGAAAAAACATATTGAGAATGTATGTAACAGGATAAACAGTTTTGTATTTGCTCTGAGAAATCTAAGGAAAACCGTAGGAAGAAAGGCCGCCTTGTTAGCTTATCATGGATATGTCGCATCTGTGTTAAGGTACGGTTTAATCATATGGGGCAATTCTACGGACAGTGACAGGGCTTTTATTGTCCAAAAAAAGTGCTTAAGAGCAGTGTTCGGGATTGGTCCATTAGAATCGTGCAGACCCATTTTTAAAGAGAATAAACTTTTAACACTTGCATGCTTATACATACTAGAGATGGGCTTATTTGTAAAAAAACATCCTGCTCTGTTTAATAAGGCAGATAGCGAAAATCTTTATAAGATAGGTAAAAAGTCTAGAGATCCAACTAAATTAGCAATGCCTAGGCGAGGGACAGCATTTTGCCACAAAAACGCAAGTCGTATGGCAATTAAAATATTTAATAGGATACCCAAGCAAATCAGAGAATTGCCAATGAATCTTTTCCAAAAAGAGCTGAAAACGTGGCTCAGGGACAAATGTTTCTATACGGTAAATGAATTTTTAGACTGTTATATTGATAAAAAGGTACATTAAATAATTTGAAATGAAATAAAATTTAACATTTTGTATTATTTTAGTTTTTGACATTTGTAGTTATTTTTTATTATTAATTTAGGTTATGACATTGGTATATTTTAGTTTATGACATATTGTATCTTCTAGTTTTTGATATTCTGTATTTTTGTTTTTTTAGTTTATGACATTTTGTATCTTTTAGTGTTGACATTTTTATCTTGTAGCTTTTGACATCTTTTATTTCTTAATTTTATAATTTGCAATTAACTTTTTGCTAATTTATCAATGTGTAACTTAAAAATGTGACATTTTGTATTGTAATTTAATGTAATTTTCCATTTTGATGAAATAATTGAGAGTCAAGCCCATTCATAATTAATTTGCATGCTGAATATGAGGCGGAATATGAAGAAACATTATTTTAATTTAAGACCTGTACCTGAAACCATATTTCAAGCAAATAAATGATATTATTATTATTATTATTAGTGTAACAGAGTGATTTACCTGGTAAATTGGGTACAGTGGTCATCGATGTTGTGGTGAGCTCATGCTTACTATGAGCAGAGCTGTTGAACCACCAGTGGTATGACATTGGCTCCTGTGGACAAACAAATAGAATTCATATTGAATGTCAAAAAAATCTAGCCTAACCTACTGTGCTCAGACGTGGTCGCTAGATGGGTCGCAAAAGTTTCGCTTTGGCGTTTTTCAAAAAGCGGTCACGTTGGGTGCATATAGATTGACCGTTAGGTAAGATCTACATAAAGTGGGTGCCTGAGGATGGATGACGCCGCTACGGCAGACCTGGGAGGCTCCAGTAGTAGGGGAAAGGTCAAGCTGAAAAAGGTAAAGTTTGTATTTTTGTTTGCAGGTGGAAATACTGTTCCGATTGCTAAAACTTTCATAAATATAAAAATCACCAATATAAAGCTCCTTAATTGCTAAGTGACATAGGCTATATTTTATGTAGATACGTGGATAAAGCCGCGGGCAAAAGCTAGTCTACATTAAATATGATAGAGGTAAAGTTTATTTTTATGTTTTGTTGTTGGTAGAAATCTCTGAAAGTACTGCTCCGATTGCGAAAACTTTTTTACCGATAAAAAGTTGCTTTATTCCTGATTAACATAGGGTATATTTTTGTACGCGGGTAAAGCCGCAGGCAAAAGCTAATACCTATTAAAAGCCCAAACATAAGGAGTCATGTTCACATCTGCCATTATCGTTTTCAATTAAAGTTCGGACAATTAAGCTAACAAAATATTTGCGTATTTCCTGTTTCGAAGAAAACAGAAAACGTTTTCAGAACGTTAATTGTCAGTAATAATATATTATTACTTCTATTACCAAATATTTATGTGGTATTTCTGAAATAGCTGGAAATTTTGCGTCCATAATATCAATTTACAAACGACCCAGTTAATATAATGCTCTCAATTCTCTAAATGCACCCATCATCATCATCGAGAGTCGGCCACCACTGCCGAGTGGTAACGGCCCCGACTTATGAGTTGTAGGTCGCAGGTTCAAACACAGCCAGGCGCATTACTTTGTGTAATTTATTTTATCACCACTGCTCTCAAAACGGTGGAGGCAAACATCGTGAGGAAACCGGCATTTCCAAGAACAAAAAATTCGAAGACATGTTACATTCACCAACCCACACTGGGTGGGTGGGCACGCCACGATTATGGCGGTAAGTCCCCTCTTTGAGGCGTGGCTGGAAAGACCTCACGGCGTCCTTACCTTCCGCATGACGCAGGTCCTCACCGGACATGGTGAGTTCGGGAGGTTCCTGCATCGGATTCAAGCGGAAGAGACGCTCGGGTGTCGCCACTGTGCGCAACGCCCGGAGGACACGGTGGAGCACACCGTCGAGGTGTGCCCTGCCTGGGCGGAGCATCGCCGTGCCCTCGTGGGGGCGATCGGCGGTGGAGACCTCTCGCGCCGGGCCCTGGTCGAGGCCATGGTCCGGAGCGAGGAGGAATGGCAGGCGGTCGCCTCCTTCTGCGAAGCAGTAATGCTAGCAAAGGAGGAGGCCGACCGCATCAGACAACGGCGCACTCGCCGCCGTCGCCGGGATTCCGATCCCGATTTCCGGCCACCGTAGACGCGAGCTCGCGGACGGTGACGGGTGCGGCGCGCACTGTTCCCGCGCGCCTCAAGGAGTTGTCAGCAGCAGGAGGGGCCCAGCTGGGTCGAAGCGAAAGGGAGCTCGTGCCCCGGTATAAAGGCTAGAAGGAACGGCGCGGGGTTTTTAGTCAGTAAGAGTCTGACACTGTCTCCCGCTCCACCCAAGAGCGGGTTTCGTCAAAGATGATTTTCCCCGTCGACAAAAAAACCCACACTGGGCCTGCGTGGTGGATTACGGCTTATCTCCTCTCCTAGAGAGGAGGCCTGAGTCCCAGCAGTGAGAACATTAAAAGGCTGACTGCCTCCTCTCTTCTTAGTCCCCATTCCTTCTCTTGAGGGAATGGGCAGTAATCCACCACGCGGGCCCAGTGCGGGTTGGTGAATGTCACATGTTTTCAAATTTTTGGTTCTAGGACATGCCGGTTTCCTCACGATGTTTTCCTTCACCGTTTTGAGAGCTGTGGTGATGAAATAAATTACACAAAGTAATGCGCCTGGCTGGGTTTGAACCCGCGACCACTGCTACCCACCGTTCATCTTTTATAACACGGAAATCCAAATCATCAATCATTAATTCCATGATTTATTAACAATGGGTTATTTGAGTACACATTGATTCAACACCTAAAAATTAATTGGCTGCCAAAGCGAGCCAATGGCCCATTTCGGTCGGAAATACATTTCGGTTCCAGTTATTACAATCCTTTGCAGGGAGACGCCATTTTGATTATATCAATTTGGAATTAACTTGGTACGGTCAGCCACGAAAGTGAGTTGCTGACGATTCGAAAACCAAATATTTGGACAATTCGAATACTGTATCCGTGAAAAAGAATCCTTACTAATATTATAAAAGCAAAAGTGAATTTGTTTGTTACGTCTTCACGCCTAAATGGCAAAACCGATTTTGATAAATTTTGGTATAGAGTTAGTTGAGTGCCTGAGGACGAACATAGGCTAATTTTAAAAATTCACAATTAATAAACGCGGCTGAAGCCACGGGTAAAAGCTAGTATTGAAATAAATATGTTTTAATTCAATTTTTTTTTATTGAAATTTTATGTTTTATTTCAATTTTTTTTTCACTGACAATTCTGATTCAGATAAAAAAGTTTTAAAATATAATATAACTGTGCTGGCAAACCTGTCAGTTGTACCTGACAGGTTTGCCAGCACAGTCTAGCGTGTATGGCTACCTTTATTGCGGAGGTCGTGAGTTCGATTCCCACCCAGGACAAATATTTGTGTGATCACGATCATTTGTTCTGTGTCTGGATCTATAATATGTATATTGTATGTATTTAGAAAATATATAAGTATGTTTATCTAGCTGTCTAGTACTCATACCACAAGCTGTGCTTAGTTTGGGACTAGATGGCGTTGTGTGAAACTTGTGGTATAATATAATTATGTTGCTAAAATCTAAACCTTCAGCTTCGCTCTTGAGGCTAACAAAACACTCAAAATAAGTATTTACATATGTTTTATACATTGATGAAAGTAAATACATTTGACAAATAAATTAATCATAAACAAGATTATTTATTTATTTCTTCCTTACAACTATCATTACAGGCACACCTAATGCAAGAGTGTCGTCTTAAAATTAACTTAAAAACAATTATAAATAAAATAAAAAAAAACATGAAAACAAAAATAATCTAGTACCTACTTACCTACATCGATACTATCATATTAAAATATACACGCGTATATTTGATGGGTAATTACCCAACGCCTACGCTATTATGACAGTATTATTATGACAGTATTATTATGACAGTACTAAGAATTACAAAGCTAAAGTGTAAATAGTCTTTCACTGTTAACTGTACCGTTTTACATAATTGATGCATGTTGATAAATACGTATTACTGAATTCATTTGACGCAATGAGAGCAGCCGCGTCTCGTTTAAAATGGCGGAAATGTCATTTATATATTTTAAATGTTTGTTTTTCTATCGTAATGAGTTTTTAAGAGCAACTTTTATTGACGTTACGACAGGATGTAATGCATCCAATTCAATCATTTAAGAAGTCTGATCCTCAAATATATAAACAAACAATTTTTTTATGTGCTTGACTGCGATCTCACCTGACTGCCCCTGATATTTAAAAAGACGTATCTAACAATAAGCAAAAACGGATAAAAAAGATTTTAATGAATGTAACGAGAAATCGGGCCTTTTTTCCTTGTGTTAAAACCGCATTGGAGAGTGTTAGCAAAATATTAAAAATACAGGCAGATGCGCTTTTTTTCCTGATTCCGGCAATGTTTAAAACTAAAATCTGGAAAAATGTTAGACTTTTTTACTAACGGGAGCAGTGATGGTAAGCAGAGATGCAAGCGTTGATGGTAAAGCGCACTAGTTTATTAAGACCCTTTTCACTCAATCCTTAAAGACACATAAATAATCCCACTAGAATGATTTCAGAATAACAGTTCGATTTTAAAATTTCAGTTGTTCTTTTTCCAGTTTCAAATTTTCAACCATACTTAGAATTTCTACAGAAACCAGTTCGAATTTTAAATTTCACTTATTATTTTTGTCCGTTTCAACCGCTACTTAGAAGTTCCACAGAATTACGGTTCGAATTTTAAATTTCACTTGTTATTCTTTCCAGTTTTAAAATATTCAACCATACTTAGAATTTCTACCGAATTACGATTCGAATTTTAAATTTCAGTTGTTCTTTTTCAAATTCTCCCTACTCGAAATTTACACAGAATTACAGTTCGAATTTCAAATTTCATTTGTTATTTTTTCCAATTTCAAACTTTCAATTATACTTGGAATTTCTTCAGAATTACGGTTCGAATTTTAAATTTCAGGTTTTCTTTTTTAGTTTCTCCAGAGATAGGCTATAAAAATCTCCGTACGCGAAAAAAATATAGTTCATTAAACCTGCCATATTTTCTCTTGTACCGACAGGGGAAAAAGTAAACAAAACAAAATCTGGGGTAAAATATACGGGTATGCAGGTAATATAGCTCACTGATGGAGTATTATCTTATTCATGAGGTTACTCTCTTTGGGATACCACGTTATTATGATCTGCTTCCGATATGGACGAGTTTTATTTGTAAACTAGCTTTGTTGATGGCTTTGCTTGCGTAAATGTTCGTAATTAACAGACGAGAACGTAATAAATAATAATATTCCGCAACTTTCTCACAACGACTTTTGGTGTAAAGTAAGCAGAGCTTGTGCTATGAGTACTAGACAACTGATAAACATACTTATATATTTCTAAATACATACAAATCCTTACTAATATTATAAAAGCGAAAGTGAGTTTGTTTGTTTGTTACGTCTTCACGCCTAAATGGCAAAACCGATTTTGATGAAACTTGGTACACGAATGGACCATGTCCTGGAATAGGACATAGGATACTTTTTATCCCGGAAGTATGTTCCCTTGGGATAAATTTCTACTATCACACGGGCGAAGCCGCTGGGAGCAGCTAGTTATAAATAAATTACACCCAGACAAATGGTCGTGCTCATCACGCAAACATTTGTCCTGAGAAATCGAACCCACGACCTCCGACTTAGCAGTCAGGACCACTAACCACTAGACTACAGGGCAGTTCACAATACCCGATTTTAGTAAAGATCTATACTAGTATTATAAAGTTAAGTTTTTATTTTTGGGTTCTAAGTTTTTTTTTGTTTGTAAGAGGTAATCTCTGGAAGTAGGTACTAGTCCGATTGGTAAAAATTTTTCACCGATAGAAAGCTGCTTTATTTCCGAGTGTCATATATTTTATGTACGCGGGCGCCGCCGCGGGCAAAAGCTAGTTAGTTACGAGTATAATTTGTCTGACATTTTCAGCCTGATATCCGTAACGATTTTTGTGAAAACACTTTGGGATCGAAATAAAAATCACAAAAAAAAAATACTATCAGTATCAAAATAAAGCTTTATCCAACCATAAGTTAGTATTTTCAATAAATATTCATGAGTTCCGAATAGTTTTACTGTAACAGTATTTTAAATAACAAAACGACAATATTTTTGCACGCAAAATTGAAAATAACAATTTTTTCAGAGACAAAACCATTTTAAAAGCGTCAATATTGATAAAATTTGATGAAGTCAGCTTACATTACCTGTGTGTCGGTCGAAATAAAGCTGTGTGGGAAAATTGAACTTTGAATCCGTTGTTCTTAAAGTTTACAATCGATTGGCGCGATATTTTTATATTTTAAACCGATATTTTGTGGTCCAGATTTTGAGTCGATAGAAAATTGGCGGCGAATTTTATTATAGTTATTTGATTTCATTAGTTTATTCATTTATTTTTATTTATTAGGATCGTCAACATTAAAAAAATGAACATAATCTAACCTAATATTATAAATAAAATAGAAAGATTTGTACTTTTTAATCTTAAAAGGAAAAAAACGGAACCCTTATAGGATTATTTTTTTGTTCGTCCGTCCGTCTGTCTGTCTGTCTGTCTGTCAGTATGTCTGTCTGTCTGTCTTTCAAGACCCTTTAGTTTCTAATGAATAAACTTAAAAAGTACTGGACCGATTTTAAAAATCCTTTCACCAGGAGAATAAAGGTATAAATTTTCTACTTATGCAAGCAAAGCCGCTGGCAGAAGCTTGTCATAAATAATAAGGAGCGCGTGTATCGTCGATTGTTCTTCCTAGTGAAGTATGGTGGGCCCGGGGCCTTTTTCGTGCCCGACGCCTGCCGACGATATCCGAAGGCTCCCGAACAATACTTCCTAAGCTAACCTGGCTTTATTGCCACGGACGTGCCATTTTTTATAAAAGATAATTCTTAAATTTAATAAAACGCTGAGTAACCCATTAATTGAAGATTTAGGTAACCATTAGTGACGCTTGGGTAATACGGGCACAGAAAAAAAATTTCAGTACTTAAATCATAATTTTTTATCCTGTTTTTTTTGTCGACGGGGAAAATCATCTATGACAAAACCCGCTCTTGGGTGGAGCGGGAGATAGTGTCAGATTCTTACTGACTAAAAACCCCGCGCCGTTCCTTCTAGCCTTCATACCGGGGCACGAGCTCCCTTTCGGACAACCCTGTCCCCAGTAGGCTTCGACCCAGCTGGGCCCCTCCTGCTGCTGACAACTCCTTGAGGCGCGCGGGAACAGTGCGCGCCGTCGACGTCTTGGACTCGGTCCATTACCGGACGATCAGACAGCGAGCTACCCATGGCTCGCCGTCCGCGAGCCCGCGTCTACGGTGGCCGGAAATCGGGATCGGAATCGGATCGGGTCTGCCTCCTCCTTTGCTAGCATTACTACTTCGCAGAAGGAAGCGACCGCCTGCCGTTCCTCCTCGCTCCGGACCATGGCTTTGACCAAGGCCTGGAGCGAGAGGTCTCCGCCGCCGTTCGCCCCCACGAGGGCACGGCAATGCTCCGCTCAGGCAGGGCACATCTCGACAGTGTGCTCCACCGTGTTATACTCATGATTTCTGCCGTAAAACTTAGGCTTCCCCAGGCAAAGTCTTGGTTTTAGCCAGTAAAAGCCTGATACGCTCTCCTGCTCCGCCCTCGAGCAGGAGATGTCATTAGATGATATCTATTATTATTTTACTAGGCACAAAAAATCCGACCTTAAAAAAAACGCCTTTTTTTAAGGTTTTGCCTTAAAAAAAAGGCGGTTCAAAGTCAAAGTCAAAATATTTTATTTCACATAGGCCTACATCGGCACTTATAAAACGTCAGAAGCTAGTGCACGGTTCCAAATTGGTCGTTTCCTATGGAGAAGAACCGGCAAGAAACTCCATGGTTACTCTTTTAAAAAATGTGTTTATTACAATATTCATTGATTTATGTAAGAACAGTGTAGACCAGTCAACACTGTACACAAAAGCACAAAATTAATCATAATAAAATAAAAAAAGTAAGTCGTAATAGAAAGTTATCTAAGTGTTTGTGGATTATACAGTGTTCAAACATTCACATTCCAAAAAGAGGCTACATAAAAAAGCAGGAAAATTTTAAATAATTACAACTGTTAACATATTAAATTACTAACAAATTTAATGCAGTTGAAGTCTAAATAATAAAAATAAAAAAATAAAATATTGCAAAAGCAATGCGTTAAAAAAAGGAAAAATAAATATATATAAATTAAAACAAAGGTGGAGCAGTCAATAGACACAATATTAATGATTTACCAGGGGGCCACATGTGCAGAGGCATTCATTGCTAAACAAGCGTGTCTTCGACATAGTCTTTAACCTTGTAATATACTTTTTTGGTTAGGACACGCTTAATATGAGTTTTGAACTTTCCCTCACTAAGTTCAGTTACCACCTTTGGCAGCTTGTTGTAAAAGCGTATGCTGTTTACTAGGAATGACTTGCTGGTCTTAGTTAATCTCCATTTAGGCAATACAATTTCGTGTTTACTACGCGTATTTTTGTTGTGAATATCGCTTCTAATTTTAAAGAGTCCTAAGTTTTTACGAACATACAAAATGCATTCTAAGACATAAAGAGAAGGCAGAGTCAGGATGTCGATTTCTTTGAATTTATTTCTGAGGGACTCGCGAGGACCCAACCTATAAATAGCTCGGATAGCTCTCTTTTGCAATATGAAAATCGAGTCTACATCAGCTGCAGATCCCCACAGTAAAATGCCATAAGACATAATACTGTGGAAATAAGCATAGTAAACTAACCTAGCTGTGGCTACATCTGTCAATTGCCTTATTTTTCTAACTGCATATGCAGCTGAGCTTAATCTTCCCGAGAGAGTTCTAATATGAGCGCCCCACTGTAGTTTAGAATCGATAGTTATACCTAAGAACACAGTGTCCGCAATAACATCAAGTTTTTTGCCATCAAGAATTAGACTGACACCAACTTGAGGAACATTCGGTAATGAAAACTTTATACATTTTTAACAAACATTCACGGTTCTGACGTCTCACGCCGATCTGGGCGCGTCGGTCTCCATATATTTATATGGAAACTAGACTTGTAGAGCTACACTTGATCCACGCCACGCGACGTCGTTCTACGTACAAATCAGGCGTGTTACACGTGTGCGTCAGTTTAATGTAGTTCTAGCTTTAACTTAAGCCATCACGACACGTATTAAAAAAAAAACATGAAAGAAAAAAGTTGACCTACTGCAACCTTTTACACTGTGACACCAATCGAAGAAAATTCTATCAAGAATCAACTCTCAAGGTCACGAGTTTCACGTCTTAACTTTCATATAAAGCCATTGTACCCTCAAATAAAGACCTCGGTGTGACCTCGAATTGAACTTCCCTTTTCTAATATCTTTTGAGGCATATCTATATACATAAAAGGAGAAACTGACTGACTGATATTAACGCACAGCCGAAACTACTCGGACTAGGAGCCTGAAATGCAGAAGGCGTCTTGCTTGACTGCAATCCCACCTAATGGTAAGCAGTGATGCAGTCGTTGATGGGGAGGCACACTAGTTTATTAAGAGACAGGAGGGGACCAGCTGGGTCGAAGCCTACTGGGGCCAGGGTTATCCGAAAGGAAACTCGAGCCCCGGAATGAAGAGGCTAGAAGGGGCGGGTTTTTAGTCGGTAAGAGTCTCACACTATCTCCCGCTCCACCCAAGAGCGGGGGTTGGCATTGGGTGATTTTTCCGTCCGAAAAAAAAATTTATAGAAATGAGATGACGGAATCAAGTCGTGCTTTTACGATGTAATCCAGCATCCTACGAAAATCCTATCTTAGTATTGTTTTTTTTTTTATTATAGATAGGCTCGCGTTTGACCAATATCTCACGTGGCGATGATGTGGCCGATGATGGAACACGCCCGCCTAGAAGCAATCTATTCACTCTTGACTTGAAGTGAAGTGATTTTCCAAATCCACCCCCTGAGGGAAGCCTCCTGCAAGGTGGACCAATGACCTGGTGAAGGTTGCGAGAAACCGATGGATGCGAGACGCACAGGAACGTTCGTTGTGGCGACGTTTGGGGAAGGCCTATGTCCAAAGGTGGACATAAATCGGCTGAAATGATGATGATGATGATGATGATGATGATGGTGACCCCCTAAGGAGATGAAACAGGGGCCAAAGTTTGTAAGGAGAAACCTAATTTCACGCAGCCGAAGCCGGTAGCAGAAGCTAGTATCCCTATAATCTTCGGAAATAATTTTCTGGGACCAGTTCTTGATAAAGTATTTTTGGTTGGAATTTCATGAAAAGATCTTAAAGGAAAAATTATGAGAGGAAATAAGTATTTTAATGATGTTGAGACGTTCTTTGGGTTATTAGAAGTTATTGGAGCGAGTAAAGGATTTTAGACGGTTGCGGGGTCGCTTTGGAACTGTCTTCTGATGAGCCAACTTTGTCTTGACAACGGAATTTTTGCTAAGGGTTCAGTTCAAACACTGTTTTATAAGGCACTTATTAAATTCTCAATTAGGTAGTTCGTGCGTATCTGATATAAACTAGTGCTTGACTACGATCCCACCTGATGGTAAGCAATGATGCAATCGTTGATGGTGAGGCGCACTAGTTTATTAAGGCCTATTCACTCTAGCCTTCATCATGATCATCATCATATCAGCTGAAAGACGTCCACTGTTGGACATAGGCCTTCCCTAAGCGTCACCACAACGAGCGGTCCTGTGCGTCACGCCTCCATCGAATTCCCGCGACCCTGACCAGGTCATCAGTCTACCTTGTTGGAGGCCTTCTAACGATCTTTGGCGATCTTCTTATGGGCACATTGTAAGTGACCACGTATCGGAGCCATAAGTCATCACTGGCAACACGCACTAGCCTTGGAGAGACCCAAATTATAATCAGATGGGAAGACCGCAGCAGGCAAATTGTTCCAGTCCTTCGATGTACGTGGTATATACGAGAGCAGATTATGTGCTTCTAGTCCTGCGGGCTTGGTCCAGCTAAATTAGCCCTTTAAGTGGAAAACCAGACTGGAAGAGCGAGTGTAGGGTGGACGTGGCGAGGCTATCTCAAACATAAGAACTTCATTTAAGTGTTTATAGTGGGCATGGGGGCGCAGGAAGTGACGCTGGCTATTCAACAGTCACCATAGCTCGTTCATACAAGTCACCATAGCGAATGCGCGGGCGATGAGCGGCAACCCTGTCCCTGCAACCATGGCGCTCTCCGCACTGCGCTGCCAGTCTGGCTAAGTAAATCACGCGCGTTGCCGCACCGCGCTGCCAATGTGGCCAAGCACTAACCTCCTACGTCGGATATCCGATAGACACTCACGTTTAAAGCCAGCCTTTGGGTCACACGAAGAGTAAACTAGGCGTTCTGCGAGGCCGACCATATCAGGCAACGACGCCTACAGCGCCCCAGCCGCCCGCCGGGATTCCGATCCCGATTTCTGGCTACCGTGGGCGAGGGCTTGCGGACGGCAAGCAATGGGTAGCTCGCTGTCCGACCTTCCGGTAACTGTCCGGACCGAGCACAAGTCGTCGACGGCACGCATTGCTCCCGTGCGCCTCAAGGAGATGTCAGCAACAGTAGCTGGGTCGAAGCCTACTGGGGCCAGGGTTTGTTCGAAAGATAGCTCAGCCCTGGTACTTAAGGCAACAAAGGAACAGGAGTGGAGGTTTTAGTCAGTAAAAGTCTGACACTATCTCCCGTTCCACCCAAGAGCAGGGGTGTCATTAGATGATGTTCCCATCGGAAAAAAGTAGGAGTTCTGATAAACCTTTAAATACTGTTTAGTACTCTGACTCCACAGTGCAGAAGATACCACACACATCACCACACACACACAACACACACATCTTACCTTAGGATTGGCATCGAGATCGCAGTCGATGTCTATGACCTCTCCTCTTGCGGCCCTCACCACGATAGGAGCTGAGGACTTGCAGGTTGGCACAACTGTACAGAAGAACAACATATCATATAACAGGGTATGGTAAAAAAAAGATGGACGAGTTTTAAGAAAAACCGATACCTAAACCCTATTGGCAGAAGTAAAAAAAATTGTGTTGGATATCGGGCTTCGGGCTCTTCCAAGTGGCATCATGACCACAGGTGTGCTATTCTCTAAAGAAATCAGCCTTGAACGCAGCGCTGGCCGCAGCGACAAAATCATTGGATTAACAATCTAATGATAATCAATCTATACATTTGGTTGATAATTCTATGTAAGCGCTGCGATCAAGGCTGTTTTCTTGGAGAATAGCACTGGTCCTAAAGGTCTCGCACCCATCGGATTTCCGGGACCCTCTCCAGATCGTCGGTCCACCTTGTGGGACGGCATCTAATACTGCGTCTTCTTATACGTGGTCACCACTCCAGAAGCCCCAGAATCTATTTATCCAGAAAATTCTAACCATACGAGCGCCATTTTGAAAATTAATTCTATCTACTTACACTTGACATCCAGCACCAGGTTCTCCGAGGACCCTTCTCCCAGGCTGTTCCTTGCTGAGCACACATAAGCACCAGCTGCTTTTCTTGACACATGCTGCAGTACCAGGCTTTGGTTGGCTAGGAGGACTCCTGGCCCTGGTTTCACTACTACACCCTGTTTGGAGAAGAATAATGGAGTATTTAAACAAGATGTAACTGGAATAATACATTCTCTTATAACAACCCAATTAGAAAAATAAGTTAGAATCATAATTCTACCATTAAAATTTTATTTAAATTAACTTAGATATACAGGGTAATTTGTAAAACACTGGCAACCTCTCAGGACTATATTACTAACATCATAAACAACAACTTTTGTTCTAAGATTTTTTAAAAAACATAATTCATTTACCAAAAACAAACCTTCAAGATTTCGTTGTTCTACACATTTCAACTGTTTAAAAAGGTCTTGTTGTTATTTAAGTAAAGACTCAATAAATATTTATAGAAAGTTTTATTAGCGTTTGTTTATATCCCAAAATGTCACTCAATGTATGGAAATATTGTACAGGCTATTGATATGAATGAATAAATGACGATCAATATGGAAAAGCAATAGATATGAATGATTGATTCTATTATGTACTAGCGACCCACCTCGGCTTCGCTCGGGTGCAATGCTGATATAAACCTTTCTCATGAATCACTCTATCTATTTAAAAAAAACGCATCAAAATCCATTGCGTAGTTTTAAAGATTTAAGCGCACATAGGGATATAGGGACAGAAAAAGCGACTTTGTTTTATACTATGTAGTAATTTACCAATTATAACAAATTTTAGCGGACCATTTGGGTATTTCTTTTTTACTTTTGACTACAAAAATATTATCAGTAACGGGTATGGATTGAGACCCATTTTTTTTGGTAAGTACCAATAAAAAAATTGGGGTGTATATAAATAAATTCATCATCTTCCTGCCCTTATCCCGTTTTATTTGGGGTCGGCGCAACATGTTTTTTTCTTCCATTCTGTCCTGTCACTCGTCACGCTATCACTAACTCCCTTTTCATTCATATCACTTCTCACACCATCCATCCATCTTTTCTTTGGCCTCCCTCTCCCTCTCCATCCATCCACATGTAAATTCATAACTCTTTTAACAACATGCGTTTCATCTCTCCTCTTTACATGACCATACCATGACAAACGATTTCCTTTAAATTAAAGATTTTAATTTTTTCATATTTGTTTACCACAGAAAAAAATTATATGATTTAACAAAAAAAAAATGCATGCATATTTCCTGTTGAAAAGAAGAAATACAATTATAGACAAGAAACAAGATAACATAAACGTTAGTATTAAGTACTTACATTATGTGTAAAATACACATGATTGTGCCATGGATTTGCTCGTACTCTGCAGTCGAGGTACACGTCTGAGCCCTCGACCACTTTGCTGGCGTCTAAATTCGCACCCAACTCTAGTTTGGCCACCGGTAAATCTGTAAGGATTAGAAAAAAAACGTTCATATTATTATTGTTCACTTACCTCATTAATTTATGCTCAAATGTGATGATTTCATCATTCTATTATTACCCAATTTTAAAACTTTATCAACATTCAATAAAATACACACTCTCGTATAGATGGGACGGCAATCTGGCACGACCGGAGAGAGCTCAGGGGCAGGACATTGGTATTGACAAGCTATTGAGCTTTACATGCTTTCCGAAGCTCGGGGGGTATCATACCACCAACTTACAAACTTCGAGCAGCTACAGAGTAATTTATTATGGAAAAACCCAATGATTTTTTTGCCCGACTGGGGAATCAAACACAGGCTTAGCATTGGTCCTTACGACTACGAGATCAACAAGGCATTGTATTTAGGTACAATCGCTGTCATTTCTGCCTGATCACTTAAAAAAAAATCCCTTGATCCCGTGGCGCGGCGCCAAACCAAATCCTTTGAAGTTTTCGGTTCGAATGCAAGCAAAAGTGAACTTGCGGTGGTCAGGCGAAAGTGTCTTTGATGGTGCGTGTATATTTAAATGACAAAAAAAAGAAATCATTAATGACTTACGTTGTATCTCCATCTTCCAACCATCCTCATGTGTAGAATGCGGCAGACTTGGCTGTACCGCCCTGCAGGACAGCACTCTTCCAGCGTCCTCTATAGTTGGCACGAAGGTCAGGATGCTGCTGGTGACGTTGCCATCTGTTGAGGTCTGGTGGCAAAGAGTTGAGGTTTAATTCTACTGGGACACGTAGTGATGCAGCGAGAGGTAAGAGAATCAGACTGACTAAAACACACCTATGGCCCTTCAGTTGCGATGCAAAGTCCTGGTAACTCTATCGAACCTTTCTGCCATTCTCTTATATTTCCATGAGAGAAATCCAGTTAAATTACGCAAATTACATTTTTGATATTAATTACCCCTCATTTTTTACTTGGAAAAATCGAGCATGAGCTGAAAGTATGTGCCCCAAGAACTGAAAAACTATAAGTTGCCTCCTTTTTTTGTGCAAATAGAAGGGTTGCCTTGCATAAAAGAGGTAAGTAAATAACCATAATTTACACTCATCTAATATTTAATAGATTTTTCTTATGCTAATTGTGTTTTTTAGTCTAATAGAAGCTATTAGTAACGATAGAACTCAATTTGGATGTATTTAAATATACTTAGTCGAAAATATCAAATGTGATGTCAGACAAATTTTATTGTTTAACATCATTGACACCGGATTTAACTAGGCAACCTATTCGGAATGTCTTAACCCTTCAGATACCGTCAATTAGAGACACAATAGTAAGACAATAGATGCGCGGCCACCGGTGGTCGCTTGGGGATTCATGAATTAACCCTTCAGATACCGTCAATTAGAGACACAATAGTAAGACATTAGATGCGCGGCCACCGGTGGTCGCTAGGGGATTCATGAATTAATAAACGCATTATCTAGCACGTAATATTTGTCATAATTGAATAACAGATGAGGGAAGATATTTCTTCTACGGATCTCGTACTAAAAAGATCTCCAGATTGTAGCTATCAGGAAACACTACCAATAAGAACCAACTGAATGCCATCCTGACGTTAAACGGGAGCAAATAATTTACTTCAGAAAAACAATCTTTAAAGAAGAGAAACTCATAAATCCCTTATCAAGATATGCAAACGTCGATGCTTGTTCCCAGCAAATAATGCAAGGAAACAGAAAAGAAATCGTCAACAAACCTTTCAATCTATCGATTTAAATCAACTCATTATCGTCCTTTTTTTTAACTGCTGATAGGTTCGCGCTTGACCGCTATCTCACGTGATGGAAGGCGATGATGCAGGCGACGATAGAACGCGCTTACCTAGAAGTAACCTAAACACTCTTGACTTAAAGATTTCCGTATTAGATACCATTTAGCCCAGACGCACACATTCGGTTTCCGGATGAGGTTTTCCGACCAGGAATTTAGATTCGGGATTCCGTGAGAGACGCACGGAGAAAATTTCGAAACGGATGACAGGTTTTTATCCGTTCGGAAAAAGTAAAAACGTGTGATAAGAGCATTTAGGTTTCCGAATCTGAATTCCTGATCGGGAAACCTAATCCGGAAACCGAATGTGTGCGTCCGGCCTTATACTAAAGACATTACTATTCCTAACAAAATATTACGGAAGAAAATATGGAAAGTAATATATTATTGACAAGAAAAAACGATAAGCAGATACCACTTGGGTGACTGACTTGATATAAAAGTCGATTAAAAATAGAACAGTCAACCCTACCGTTCAATCAATCGAATCGATTCGAATCATTACCGATTCTCGATTCCATCCTTAAGGTTTCAATATACAACTCCTAGTTAATGACAGTCGACCATTGTGCTGTCCATGTCAATCTTGATTCTCGTAATGCTACAGAATTAGGTTCGTTGACTTGAGGGCATCGCGATTGTGGCGACATCTATTAGAAACTGGGGTATAAATCAGTTTTGTGTGCTTGTAGTTCTGGTTTCGGAAAAGAGATGGCGCTACTTGTTCCATGTGAGTACCGATTGTGGTTTTTCTTAATTATAATTGTTTTATTGATAATTAGTTTAGTAGTAGTCTCTGGGTTTTTTTTTAATTGACTAACTATCTGTTCTAACTGGTCCTTTGAAATTATGTGTACCCGACAGTTTGATTATAGTTATGTCCCAGTTACAACACCTGAGTTTTATTTATTTAACCTGTATACATCTATCTTTACAGGTCTTACTGTTCCCGCACACGGGTCTCAAAAAAACGCTAGAAGCGGCCACAAAAAAAAGCTAAAAGCCACTGCAAAAAACAGCAGAAACGCGCGACAGCTTGTGGCGGGAGAAGCTTGTAGCGGCTTCAAGGATTTTTTTGTGGCGGCACCGCTGCACACGAGCCACAAAAAAGGCCGCCTCAAAAAGCTTGAAGCGGCTTTTTTTTGTGGCCCGTGTGCTCGGAGCCGTGTACAGCTAGAATGGCCAACTATACAGTTAAAAACAGTATTATACTGTTTTTCACTTCATTATACTTTTTACTGTTTAACAAAAATAAAGTATACAAAATACTGGTTTCAGCATCGCAATGCCTAACACTACTCGTAAGTGTTCCACAATAATACAGTTTCAGAACCGATCGAATGAAATCATTTATTTTATTTTTAGTTCTAATTGTGGTGAGGAGTATGAAGTTTTAAAAAACATGAAAATTAAAAAGTTGTAGGAGAAGCTTTATGAATATGTAAAATACTGCTATATTTTTTTTGATACTATTTAATATTCTTCTTAGATAAAAAACACTTTATTTCTTGAAAAAAAAAAAAGTTGACAAGCCTACCCTCGGCCTCGAAAAATCAAATATCCAACAACAATATTTTAATTCGATCCAGCAGTTCTGAGATTACACAGTAGCTCTTACAAATAAATTCTCAATCTTTATGTTATTAGTACAGATTTACAATACAAAACTCCCGGATAAGATTAAGCCGATCTCTTAATTCGGAACTGAAGTCTATTGTTCTTGTGTAACCACTTTAATTAAGCTACTTTCTTTACTCAAGATACTTCAGTTGTTTTAGTTTCAAAAGAAAGAAAACAAAGAGTGGAGAAAATAAAGAAATCGGAACAGCATACTGTGAACGAAACATTTTTGTCTGGACTTTGTTTTGTAGTGCTGCACCAAATTATAAATTAAGTTTCGGCTCTCGGCTTTTATTTTGTTCAGTGAAAGACATAATTAGAGGCGAGCTTGCATTCTAATTGAATTTAGTTTTAAAAAAGGTTAATGGATTTTTTTTGTAGAATTTAGGTTTTGTTTTTTGTTGACCAATCAAGATATTTTATATTTTAATTATACATTCATATTTGGAGTTAACCTTTCGAATAGCGTAATTAGAGGCACAATAAGAGAGCGAACACCGTTCGCTTGACTAATTGGTTTAATGAAATAAAGAGATGGCATAGTAAGCGTAGAGGTTGATTGACTAGGCTAATGCAATGCGTGTCACATGTTCAATTCTCGCATGGATGAAATAATTGTATTTCCAACGTATCTGAGATTCCAGGTCTGAGTGTTTTCTATATATGAGTTTACTTGTTAGGGAGTAAACCCTAGTGTAAAGCAAATTTAAATAAATTGACACATTTATCCTCATCATCATCATTCCAGCCAATATACACCCACTGTTGGACATAGGCCTACCACAAGTCTAACCACAATGAACGATCCTTTGCGTGTCGCATTCATCGACTTCCCGCAACCTTCACCAGGTCATCCTTCCACCTTGTAGGAGACCTTCCAACGCTAGCGTCTTCCGGTACGAGGTCGCCACTCCAGAATCTTTCGCCCCCAACGGTCATCTGTTCTGTGAGCAATGTGCCCTGCCCATTAATACTTAGGCAATTCTTTTTGTCACATTTACTTTGTAATAACATTCTGTCCTGAAATTGAGACTTAGCAAGAAATGCTAATCTCATAAAGGTTCTTCGTGCCTAAACTGGACAAGAAAAAGTTTCAGCTTCGTCCATGAATATCACAAGACCAAAGTTTCGTCCTAACTCCTGGTTTCGGCCGAAACTAAGCCAATTTCGGGTACAGCCCTAGTTCGTATTTATCGTTTCCACTGGCCATCTGGCGTGTAATGCGATGCAATGCAAACAGTCTCGCTTGGTGAAGTTCGTTGGACTAATGTTGCGATAAGCTTATCAATGCTAATGGTTTGTACTGGTTACTGAGAACGTTGGGGGATAGGTCATGGTTCTGGTAGGTTTATTTAGGATCCAAATAGTGGCGTAACTATATCATCTGAAGCCCCGTGCCAAATTTATTAGACGAGGTCCAAAATACTATGACGAAATAGGGGTCTTTAAGTCAAGAGTGAATAGGTTATTTCTAGGCAAGCGTGTTCCATCGTCGACCACATCATCGCTTACCATCAGGTGAGATGGTGGTCAAACGCGAGACTATCAATAATAATAATAATAAAAAATATGTCAAACGTTTTGCCAATGAGACTTGACCGTGGCCAGAACATAACTAGAATTATTTCTAATGAATAGAAATTGACTGGCCTGTTGGTCTAGTAGTTAGTGGCCCTGACTGCTATGCCGGAGGTCGTGGCTTCGATTCCCATCCAGGGCAAATGTTTGTGTGATGAGCATGATCATTTGTTCTGGGTCTGGGTGTAATTTATCTATTACATGTATGTATTTAGAAATATATAAGTATGTTTGACAGTTGTCTAGTACTCATAACACAAGCACTGCTTAGCTTGAGGCTAGACGGCGTTGTGTGATAGTTGTGGGATATAGAAATTCTGTAATAGGTTTTATTTGTTATAATTTAGATAGGTAAGTAGGAGTGTTTCAGGATTGTTTAAAGGAGTTACCGTGACCTTGGAACGCAAAGGGCAACTGAAAGAATACAGGTGGGTTTTACTTTGATGATTTCCCGAACCAAAAAAAAGGTAGGTCCCTTCAGAAAAACCGTTAAGGAGCCTACAGGAGTTCTCTTCAGTCTCTCTGAGTGTCTCGGCTGCCTTCCAAATGTCTAGGAACCCAGGGTCATGAAAATTCTTAAAAATGCTCCAAAAACATTCTACTCACCGTCTCTCTAACAGTCTTCAGTCTGGTACCTCCCTTCCACCAGGAGATCGTGGGTTTGGGCCTGGCCCCAACTGCTTGGCAGACCAGCTCGGTGCTCTGACCCGCTACCAGAGGGCGCTTGCCACCTTGAAGACGCACCCAGAGAGGTCGTACTGTGGACAAGAGAAATAAGATTAGGGCTTCAACATTTAAATTAAAAAATAATAACTAGGTATAGTGTCTTCCAACGCTAAGCAACGTTGGTTCGTGGATCCTATCAAACTATTAGTGCTCTATGCCTCGAACAGCAGTTGGTTCTGGCAGTCAGATGTAGATCTTTGACAGTCAGAAGTCAAATATAATTCCGTATTAAATCTCTGTATTACGTACTATTTTGGACCTTAAAAATGCAAAAAGTAAACATAAAACGTTGTTAAAATACATTATATTTTACGCTTTTATTTTTTATATTTTTAGTCCGTATTCACGTGGATTACATGTCTAAAATAAACTAATTACGAGTACATCTTAACTATTTTTAGCGAATCAAGACGAACGAAACTTTGAGCTGTAAATTAAAAAAAAAGTTTACAAAACAGTTAAATAATTACCTATATGTTACACATCATATTAAAAATAAACAAACATAAAAAAAAAAAACATAAAAAAACCATAAATAAATAAACATGAAAATTAAGATCGATCAATTTAAAATTTCAATAGTATCAGTGCCAGTAAAAACCACTGAAATACAACCAAAAAATCAAGACATGATAGAATTTTTCTACAATCAAATTTAAACTAAGGAGCTTTCAAATAGAACGAAACACCTATGGTCATATTGATCTTATCTGTTTCATTTTTAAAATAAAAAATGGTGTACACACTAATGTCATTATTTCAGTTTCGCTAAAAACGGAAAGACACAACAGAATCTCATAACAGAACAACAACAGGTTTGGAACCCGCAGTATGAGACTTATAAGTCCCGTATTGAAGGTGTCCAGAGAAAATTTCTACGTTACCTAGACTATAGAGCACAGCAATACTCTGTTGACTACGAGCATCGCTGTAAACGGTACCACTTCCTTCCTCTGGAGATGAGGCGTCATATTGGAGACATAACTCTGCTGATGGGTATCGCAAATGGCCATATCGACTGTCCTGAACTCGTTGCAAATCTAGCATTACGCACAAACCTAATGGGATTACGTCAGCGACCAATATTAAGTGTACCTTTCGCATCTACTAATTATGTAAAGAATGTTTTTTCAATAAGGAGTGCACTTGATTTCAATAGACTTTCTAGGGAACTTGATATCGACTTGTTCTGCACCAGTGTGCCGTCCTTGCGACGACAAATAGCACAGACATTTTTTTTTAAATAAAATAGAAAATTGTAATCACACTCACATTCTCACGTACTTTCCCTCTCGATATAAAATACATTTTTTTTTTGTCTACGTGTGGAGGCTTGTAATTAGCAATTTGAAAATATCACACTTTGTATATCAATTATTTTGTTAGTCTGTAAGCCTTCTTTAAAATGGAATAAATAAATAAATAACAAAACATGTACAACCCGTAATCAAGCCTTTTAAGACAACTCATCATCATTAAAAACGCCATCACTTCACACCTTGGAAACCATTGATTAATATCGCCCCAAATATGGCGAGATCACTTCGTGACAACAAAATTGGATTTTAATGGCATTTTTTCAATTATTCAATTAAAATGAACATTCTTCCGTTCTTTCGAGCGTCGGAATTGAATTTACTTATGCATATCAAATATCAATTTGTCAAGTTGTTAATTGAATTAAGAATAGGGGTGGACCGACCAGGTGGTGGCCATATGGTCTAATTGAGAAAACAGGAATTTATTTTGACTAGGAGTTGGTACTTTATGAAAATAATATGTAGGTCGCGGGAATCCGATGGATGCGTGACGCACAGGACTGGTCGTTGTGGGGACGCATGGGTGAGGCATATGTCCAACAGTGGACGTCTTTCGGCTGATATGATGATGATGAATGTTGAGGTTGTTTTATTAACCCTTCAGATACCGTCAATTAGAGACACAATAGTAAGACAATAGATGCGCGGCCACCGGTGGTCGCTTGGGGATTCATCAATTAAACTAGTTCCGAGTCAAACGGCGTTTTATCTAAAAGTATTGGATCACGAACCTTCCATGGGTTATAGCTTTAAGTCAGGAGTGAATGGGTTGCTTTATTATTATTTTTTTTTTTTATTATTATTGATAGGCTCTCGTTTGACCACCATCTCACCTGATGGTAAGCGAAATGTAAGGCAAATGTGCTCAATCGTCAGCCACATCATCGCTTACCATCAGGTAAGATACCTAGAGGTCAAACGCGAGCCTATCCATATAAAAAAAAAAATAAAAAAAAAATAGGTATCTACATATTATAGTTTACAATAAAGATTGACTGTGAAGATAAAAAAAAATATGGTTTACTGCATGGTAAACCATTTAATAAATAAAAAAATATTATTCGGGTTCTCTTTTTAAAAGAACCTTTTAGAATTTCAAAAAAAAGTTTAAGAAAATAACCAAAATTTTTCGATCTATTTTATTTATTTATTTTAATCTGTTCCTGATATTATTATTTTTTAAAGAGTAGGTAAGCAGCTGCATATTCCTATGAGGCCCTTACAGTAGACTGTACGACTACTATAATTAGGTTGGTCTCTATTGAAGCTTCTAGGCTTCAACCCACGTCATTAAAGTTAAAAGTACTATTACCAAGGAGCTGTCGACTACAAGTACTACTACCTATCTATATCTACATACCTCATGCAGCGTTGCTGAAGGTTTTATCAAATTACTCCATGATAATTTCTCATCATACTGTTTTTTTTTTTGTGGCAAAAGTACAAAAAAAAACAATTTACATAAGCAATTTACATAATTCATACAAAAAATTATTTAAGGCCAACTTTTTAGGGCCGAAAGTTTTTTAATTCATTGTGGGCTGCAACAATAGCCCACTTGTGGGGAAACAAAGGGCTAACTTAACTACAATTCAAAAGAATCCGATCCCTTTTTTTATTTAGACCACTTAAGACAATTAAGCTGAGGTTTTTGTTGGCCTAACCCTTTTTAGGGTACCGCAAGGATGTGTCGTAAAACCTTTTTGCCAAAGGTTGCACTAAAAACAATGGTTATTTTTTTTTTCGACCATGAGGCCGCAGCCCAAAAAGATGGGCAGATCAGTAGACCGATTCACGTGATCAAAACCGTAACGATATCAAATTCAAATTCAAATTCAAATTTTTATTTTTCGGACATCATGATCCAATGGTTAGTATACATAGGACTTAAAAAACTATTGTTAGTAATAATAATAATAAACACACACAATGACTGAAACTATTTCTAAAATAATCTCCGAGATTCATAAATGGCCCTGCGCTGAGACACCCCGCCCCGTCCCGGTAACTAACAGAGAGAGACCCTCCCTAATTAATCATCAGACGAACGATGTGTCTCAACACAGGAGCATGCACATCCTCAACTATGGTTTTCAGGATGCTGTTGTGGCTTCCCCGTACCCTCCTCATAAGCGACTCCACTTTTTTCCGAATAACGGCAAAAAAGTCATCCGTACGGGCCTGCGCGAACATTTCGGAGGCACTGCAGAAACGAGGAAGTCCCAACATCATCCTGAAGATATTATTATATTGAACACGCAAGGTGTCCAAGGACTATCGCAGCGACTTCGTCGTTTATGTCATTTTTGTATTCACATTCATCAATCGAGTTTGAACGACACCGATTTTTAAATCGTTCAATCGAAGAGTCGTTAAAGCGTATTCAGCTATGTGAATCGTCGTTCAATCGTTGGTTTGATGTAATCTCGTAGATAAACGTTGTATGATCGTGTCGGATGCCAACGACTAAACGTCAAATATTGCGGTTCAGATGTCGTAAACGTAATAATAATAATGTAACTGACAGTACGAGTAGTACTGTGTTATCTGGCAAAAGTCGTTCATAGATCATTTAATTTCGATCCAGTACAATTGTCGTTCTATCATGTGAGAATGTTGAGATGGATGTGTGGTGTGACGAGAATGGATAAAGTGAGAAATGAGTATATTAGGGGAAGTTTGAAAGTGGCGCCAGTGACTGAAAAGTTGAAAGGAAATCGTTTGTCTTGGTATGGTCATGTAAAGAGGAGAGATGAAACGCATGTTGTTAAAAGAGTTATGAATTTACTTGTGGATGGATGGAGAGGGAGAGGGAGGCCAAAGAAAAGATGATGGAAGTGATATGAATGAAAAGGGAGTTAGTGATAGCGTGACGAGTGACAGGACAGAATGGAAGAAAAAAACATGTTGCGCCGACCCCAAATAAAACGGGATAAGGGCAGGAAGATGATGATGATAACAATTGTCGTTCTATCGAATCCCGATTACACACACATACGATGACACGTGAATACCGTTTTTGGATAAGACTTCAATAAAACTTCAACGATATTTGCCTTGTTTGATTTTACGTGAATCAGGCTACAGGTCCGCTCCGTACTGGACACCCCATTGCACGTCGCACTTCATAACTCTAAGAACCGTCACAGATGACGAGATACCATCCATAAGAAGCTAATCCAGCAGGAACTTCACGACCCTCAGTAATGAGGAATACAACTCGAGGAGGAGAATATAGTATATTTATCACTTGATCTTGTATAAGTAAGGGTTATTTAACTGTTTTTTTTTTTGCGAAGGCTTACAATTAATTATTTCCTTAAAATTATCGTTCTTTTTGTTATGAACTTTTCGACGGTCCGGAACATTTTTTTTTAAATTGAATTTTTTCCTGATAAAGAGTATTTCTAATTTATTTTATTTGCTTGGTTTTTTGCTATATATCATGTTGTACGTTATTCTTTTGGCAAAACATATTGCGCTTATTTTTCTTTATACTACCTATTGAGCCACCTATGTTTTGAAAATTTAAATTTTGAGAGAATTAACTATTTAGTTAATAAAATGCAGGAGGCCTTTTCTAAAGTGAACCACTGGTGTTCACATGACAGTTAAAAGTGAATGCCGTAAACAGCAAAAAGCCATCATAAATTAATTAATTCTTTCTGCTCCTCCCCGAATCTATGGTTTTCGAAGTAATCCTTGGTAGTAGTATGGTAGTAGTAGTATGGTTTTCGAACTTTGGGCACTCGCTAAAACGGCACCCAAGTGAATGGCATCTGAGGTATTCCACTTTGGGCACCCATTGATACTTTTCGCAGGCGCTCAAAGTGGAGTCCTTTTTTTTATACCACTTTGGTCATCTACGGATTAGAAGCTACTGGTGTTGGGACGTTATTTCCTCTTCTCTCAAAGTTTTTGGGCCCATTAGATTGCCACATTTATAGCGGCGTCCGTGGCGTTATTAGGTTCTCGCAAAGTGCAGATGTTGAGACACTTTAGGGACTCTAATAAGTGGGCCATCGTCTGGTCAGGGGCACTATAAAATTCATAATTGAATATGACTCATTACAACGGCCATCTAAATAGAAGGCTCTATAACTGTAGGTACTTGTAAACGGACGGCACAGTTGGCGCAGTGATTAAGAAATTGGCTGCTGCACTACATGTCGCGGGTTGGATTTGTTTACGGATCAAAGATTTATATAGCCTACTAGCTTTCCGCCCGCGGCTTCGCCCGCGTGGACTACAGTTTATATCGCGCGGGCAGAGACCCGTGCTCAGCAGTGGAATTATAGGTAGCCTATGTGTTATTCCAGTGTCTCTTCTACCTACCTACCAAATTTGATCTAAATCCGTTCAGTAGTTTTTGCGTGAAAGCGTAACAGATGGACAGACAGACAGAGTTACTTTCGCATTTATAATATTAGTAGACATAGTACCTAGGGATAATTTGCTGTCCCGGGTCTCAGTATTTTGAATAACGAATTTTTTTTTCCAAAACCTTTTTTAAAGAGGTTTTTTTTAATCAAAAAACACTTATTTCCAGGGACAAGTTTTGTGAAATATTCGAGTGAGGGATGGAGTTACTAAATGGCAACAGAACGATCAGGCGTTACATCTTTTTTTTGGCGTTTTCTCTTCGTCAAACATCGCATTGGATTACGTTAGATGAAGTGACAAGTTTTTAAACCATGCTCGATGTTGACGATAGGCGAATGAAAAAGTACCCTCTTAAGTAAATAGACAACAATATATCTAGGTAAGGTAATCATTATATTACCAAAGTAGCGACCCGCCCCGGCTACGCTCGGGTAACAGTATTTCTCCACTGTTTAATGGATGTTATTATACATATAAACCTTCCTCTTGAATCACTCTATCTATAAAAAAAATCGCATCAAAATCCGTTGCGTAGTTTTAGAGATTTAAGCGTACATAGGGATATAGGGACAGAAAAAGCGACTTTGTTTTATACTATGTAGTGATTTACCTACTGTCTGACATGGCTACAAAAAATAAGACCAAAACGTATTATTTAAATTTCATACAAAAGTCGTATTCGATATAAATCCATCAATTACGTACGCCTGTGAAGGATTAAACAATTTTGCATGCAGTAAATAAAATCAATAACTTTTTAAAACTACGGATCCCACTAAAGTAAAAATAAAATTACTTGAAACTGTTATTTGGTACAAGACACAATTAACTTTGTCATTTTGTTATTAAAGTTGAAATTTGTTTGTAGGTAATTATGATGTACAGAAAAAAAAATGCGATGTTAATTATGAATATGGACTTAATGATTTTGAAGATAGGGTTTAAAATCCAATGCAAGCTCATAAATAAAGGCAGATGCAAAAAATCAAAGTTATAGTGTGAGAATATTTTCAAGTGAGTGCGAATTTTTGAGTTTATTGTGTTATTAAGTACCGCGATACGATAAAATTCAATTTTCTAAGGTGTTTGTGTTAAGTGAACATACCTTTGTTTTTTATTGTTTGAAGTTGTGAATAAGTAATGGAGGAAACTGATTAAAATCTTGTGTTTGTGTTAAAAGAGGTCTCGTGATCACATCTGTGGTTTTTAAAAGGAAGTTGATTTCGTGATTTTCATTGCCGAGACAAATCGCCCGAGACCTTGGGCATCGCCCTCTACCGAGTTACTAGCCTGTCGGTTTTCTACCGTTTACATTTGCGTGTGCACTGGAATTGCACAATCTAATTTCTTGTGTCAGATTCAACAAGAAACATCACATCGGTGTGTGTCATTGTGCAGATAACCGCTTGTGTTTACGGTGGAGGTCCCAAAACCCCGCCATAGACGTCCTAAGACACGCAGGGTAATTTCCGGCTACCGTAGGCGCAGTTTTGCTGAAAGAGAGCAAAGGGTAGCTTGTTGTCTGACCATCCGGCACGGACCAAGCCCGGATGGACGCGCGTTTTGCGAGTTTTACACGCATTCCTCAAAGAGCTGTCAGAAAGATTGACACGTCTATCCAGAGCAAAATAAGACAATCGAAGACATGACACAATTAAAAATAAAATATCTACCTACCTATTCAATTTACAGATCTATGAATAATTACTTAAGGATTAAATTTCGTCGAGCAATTGGGTGCCCCAATTCGAAAAATCCCTAAGTCCTTTAGTCCTAGTTAGGGATTTTTTGCACTACTAATACAGGTAGATTTGCCGTTTTTTCTCTATCGATACGTCCAACAATTTTTTTGTTATGATATCCCAACAGAGAGGGAAACAGAAAGGGGGTGGGGGGGGGTTTGGACGTATCGATAGAGAAAAAACGGCAAATCTACCTGTATTAGTAGTGCAAAAAATCCCTAACTAGGACTTAGGGATTTTTCGAATTGGGGCACCCAATTGTGATCTAGCAATTATACCTAATACTATAACAAACTTTCTTGAATTGCAAATGTATCAATTAAGAAACAAACGCCATTTATTCCAATACACCGAAATAAACAAAAACAGACTAAAGTAACACAAGAATAATACATCTAAAATTGCCAGTAAACTTGGAAAAGAAAATAAACAATACGCACTTTGATCAAGCCAAAAGTTTTTATCAACAAGTCCGCCATTTTCCCCTCTTTGATCAAGGGTACTCTAATTTATCATCAACGTGTTTCTCTAGCTTTGAACCATCACTTAAGGTCCTTATTCCCGTTTAATGTCATAAAACAGTGTTTGAAGCCTACTTCATGGTAACGACTGGGTTAATAGGATTGAAAAACCTATACAACGTGTAACGTTAAATGCGCAAAACCTGAAATTAGTTTGATCAGAATAACGAGCAGCATCAATTAAACCACTTTTTAATATAGGATACATTTTTCAAAAAAACTTCGACCTGTCTATTTAGGAATAGGTCAAGCCATCATGTGCGCAAACTCGCCCCAATAGGTAAACAAACACAAATAGTTGTAGTCCAATCAAATTTTCTCATACACAGGATAATAAAAGTTCTTATTTCAATGCAGATATGAATTTTAAACAAACTAAAACTGCACATAAAAACTTTAATTAATTTTTTTAATGTTTTTTTTTCCACATAATTAGGTCAATCGAATTAAAAATCATTTGGGGTGTCTGAGGTTACACGTTGTCTAAGTATGTTTATCAGTTGTCTAGACGTACTCATAGCAGAAGCTCTGCTTAGTATGGGACTAGATGGCGTTGTGTGAAAGTTGTGGAATATTACGTTATAAGTATAATTCCCTCTCATAGAGAGAGGAGGCCTAAGTCCCAGAGAGTGGGAACATTAAGAAAGGCTGATAATGCTATTATGCTATATATATAATTGCAAAGATAATAAATGCGGCCAGTACGAGCAAGTGCGCAATTAACTCCGGCCAGATGTTCAAAGGACTATACGCCTTAAAGTTATCAAAACTTTAAACATTGTTAATTGACTTCACAACGTCAAACGTCAAAGGTAGACCGATTAGCATCTCAAAGTCGATCTGTCAAAATAATTAAAGATGGCGTCCCTTCTGGAAGAAACAAGACAACAAGCGGAGTCAGGAATTATTAAAGTTTGACCAAGTTGCACCATAATTCATTCGGTTTCCTTTGACTTACGGTATTTTGTTGGTTTTGAAGTGGAAGGAAGGTATACCTGTATATAATTTAACCCTTTGAAGGCTGATGTTTCAATAGTCAGCTTATTAAAAGTCTGGTACTCCTTCTCGCTTCCCCTTAGAGGAGGAGAAATCATATATAGGTATTAAAAAAAAACTATAAAAAATATTCTTAACAATAACGAAATTAATGCTTACAATTTAAAAAGTAACACACAGGACCGGTCGTTGTGGCGACGCTTGGGAGAGGTCTATGTTCAACAGTGGATGTCTTTCAGCTGATATGATGATGATGATGATGTTTTAAAAAGTGAGTTTATCTGTATGTTTCATATTTTTCTAAGAAATTTATTTATTTATTTATGACAGCTTGGAGGACTTGTAGCTTATAAAAAATAACTGATTAAAAAGAAACAATCATACACAACAGCTATCTTCGCGTATAATAAAATTGAGTAAAACAAATCAGTATCTTTATTAGTACATTATGATATAAGTGTGTAATGTTAGTGATTACCGTTGAGGCGGTATTTAGACCCGAGCCATGGCGAGGGTCTTAAGAGAGCCGAGAACGGTAATCATTAATTACTCACGTGTATCATACGACGTTTTTCAATACACTTGTGAAGAAAATATCTGTAAAACTAGTGAACTTCTGTGGCGGTTATAATCTGTTTTTATATTTTTTTTTTCTTTTCATCGCGGGGGACGACCTGCGCTCATCCTGATTCGATAAATGTAATAAAATTATGGCAGGGGAGAGGTTGAGCAATAAGGTTTTAACTACATTATAGCACTAGTGCTTAATGGTAATCAAAATGTCACAGTTTGGTAACAAGTGCCATTATATACCTAAGTGCAGTGCAATAAGAGTCACTTTATGAAAAAAATATTTCTAATTGCGAGCGGCATTTTATATTCGGAAATGTAGAAGCTTGTAATAAATATGTGAAAGGTGTGTTTGCATTACAATAAAAAAAAAAAAACGAATGAACAAATTGCGATAATTACCACCCACCGACATTGATAAAGACCAGATGCAAATATTCAGCAAGAACAACTCTCTACTCAGTCACTAATTACTAACATTAACTATGAAAACCGGATAATAAGTCACAGTTCTTAACTAATTACGAGTTATTTATTAATTTCTTTATAAGGATACTAGCGTTGTAATTGGCAATTAATTATTATATTTCTTTTTTTATCATTAAGCTGTACCTACCATAAAGAAAATAAATAATAAAAAAAGAAGTTGACAAAAAATAATAGGCCCGTTTTGACGTTTGCATTTTAACTACCTAGACGTTTGACGTTTGTATTTTAACTACCTAGACGTTTGACGTTTGCATTTTAACTACCTAGACGTTTGACGTTTGTATTTTGACTACCTAGCGGCTTGTCCGGTGTAGTGTAGCTACTACAACACCGGACACCTAATTATTATTTTATTGTTTCTTTCAGTTTCGGTATAAGAGTACTTCCTAGTGTGGGCAAAGTTAAAAAAAAAAACACATTTCACTAAAACTACCAACTGCAAATAGACTTATTTGGTTGTCTATTTTCTGTACATTTTAAAATATATATATATATAAAAAAGTTGCTTTTGCCCGCATCCATAAAATATAGCCTATGTTACTCAGGAATAAAGCTGCTTACTAACGGTGAAAAAATTTTACCAAACAGATACAGTACTTTCAGAACAAATATAGATTACCACCTACAAACAAAAAAAAAAAACTTCACCTCTTTATAATATCTATTAATGGAGATCTTATTAGTCAGAATTGCAGTTCAATGATAAATTATATTCATTTTGCAAAAAGGTTTTAAAAAACACGTCAATTTTTCGTCACTTTAAACTAGATGAGGCCAGTGTTAGCTGACTACCCTGAGACGAAACACCAACTCAAACTCAGGAGTCAAAGACTATTTTAAAGACCATACAGCAAACATATAACGGTCAAATCATATAAGAACCATGCATAGTATCTGAGATGATCTTTTGAGGAAAGAACCACACAGATTTGAGTCGACGGCGCACACTGTTCCCGCGCGCCTCAAGGAGTTGTCAGCAGCAAGAGGGGCACAGCTGGGTCGAAGTCTATTGGGGCCAGAGTTGTCTGAAAGCTCGTGCCCTGGTATGAAGGCTAGAAGGAACGGTATGGAGTTTTTAGTCAGTAAGAGTCTAACACTATTTCCCGCTCCACCCAAGAGCGGGTTTTGTCATAAGATGATTTTCCCCATTGACAAAAAAAAAAGATTTGAGTATGTCAACTGGAGATTTGTCTCAAGATGATATCATTCATATTTCTCGGTATAAATAAATACTGTGAAACCATAAAGTATTTTACCGTGAACCAAACAATAAAAAACACAATCAGTATTACCAAAAAAGTTAAATGTTACCAAAAGCATTTTTGTCAGACACAACAAATACAGAAAAATATTCACCAGCAAATTTCACACGAACGAAAAGGCACCGTAACTCAAAAAATAAATAAAACCACCCATAAACCGCATCCATACAACACCGCATCCATACAACTCTCATCCGTGTCGGTACAATCGCTAACAAAAGTATATCATGCTGTCAATTAGACTCCTTTAGATTATCATCTGCGAGTTATGTATGGCACGATTATATCGTTCGGCTGTTTTCGGGGATTTCCGTGATTTACGACAGGTCACGATTTTGGCGGCAATATGGCGTTTTAAAAGGTTTCCAGGAGGGATTCTGATTGGATTTTTGCTGTGTGATTTGGTGTTGAATATGTGAGATTTTTTGTTTATTTATAAAAAGAGAATTGGAATTTCGAGTATGTGATTTGGGAGCTCTCGGCGCATAAATGTCTAACGCGCGTATTTCTTTGCTCTTGCCTCATTAAAGCCTCAAAAATAACGGTTTCTAAAAGAATTCCTTGACTTTTTGATGTTCCACAGTTAGCTACGTTTTTACTTTTTGATTGAATTGATCAATATCGACTACAATTTTTTTTTCTTGTTACCATCGGAATTTTGGTGCGATGTTGACAATGTACACTTGTAATAGGGTATGACTGATTATTTTGACACAATAATATACTGTTTAGAAATGTATTAGTTATTATTTGTTTATAAGTTAAAGAGATGAGATTTGTAATCATGCAAAATACTAAAAACAAATATTTCTTCTTCCGATTTCGTTTCTCTTTGATGATTCTGGATTCTACTTTTTATTAAGTAGATTTCTACTATTTTTTATTGTTTTTTATATATTTTTAAATATGTTTTACCCATATGCTTTTTCTATTTCATGCAGCATTTTTGTTTTTTAGTTGAAAACAAGTACGTTTTGAAATCGGGCCTATATGGTCAATCTGACACTTCATCTCCAGAGCAAGAAAACTGAGTAGTGTCATTTTAATTAAAAATGTATTATTAAGAACTTGTCCTTAATCCGTATTAATACGAAAACTTATCTTCGTAAGACCTTCAAACATAAACCGTATCTTCTCAATTAATCCTCAATCTCTGACGCAGCATCCTAAAACACCGTTTTAACTTTCACCTCTACTCAAACAAACTACAAACATCAATATTAATCTAAACCCAAACTAATCTGAGAAACCACTTTTGTGTTCACGAGTACAAATCAATACAATAACACGCGTATAAATATCGACATGATAATTCCATCTTGATAGAAAGAGAGGGAAGACTTTGAGTTAGAGTATGAAAGGGATAGCAATAGGTACGTGCAAGTCATGGACAAATATGGATAATCTGTATCGGTAATGATACGTCAATCAAAGGATGCAGGGTAATATTACATCGTGATATGGGAACTGAATTTGTAAGAGAAAAAGGAATACTTAATGCATTTGGATCAAAGAGGTTGCCTTGTGGAGCATATGGAGAAAGATTTGAGTTAACAGGCGGTCCATTTGATGGGAAGTGGTCATCTCAAAGGCAGGGTTGAAATTCGAAGTAATTTTAATGAGGAAATATAAAATTACTTACAAATATATTAACGTTTGCTGTAAGGATACCTAATAGTAGGTTAAGGTCGCCTTTTTCAGTACAGTTTTAATTAATTGTAATATGTACAATAAAGAATATAGGTATAAGAGTTAAGTTGCCCCGCACACGGGTTTCAAGCTTCATTTTGCGGCGGCCTTTTTTTGTAGCTCGTGTGCTTCGGTGCTACCACAAAAATCGCTTGAAGCGGCTTCAAGCTTCACCGGACACAAGAGGTGTCGTGCGCTTTAGCTGTTTTTTGCAGCCGGTTCTAGCTTTTTTTGTGGCCGCTTCAAGCGTTTTTTTGTGGTAGCACCGAAGCACACGAGCTACAAAAAAAGGCCGCCTCAAAATGAAGCTTGAAACTCGTGTGCGGGGACAGCTTTTTTTGTAGCGGCGTTTTTTTGAAGCCCGTGTGCGGTGACAGTAAGAGGTATAATTGGATACTTAACTCAATTTTTTTATCGTTTGTATTAGAAAGTCTTTAAAAAAGTAGAAAACTTTATCCAAAATCGCAAATACAAAAAAATACCGAGCAAGTGCGAGACAGACTCGCGCACTGACGGTTCCATACAAACCTACTAATGAAAACAGTTTAATTCATGAATCCCCAAGCGACCACCGGTGGCCGCGCATATATTGTCTTACTATTGTGTTTCTAATTGACGGTATCTGAAGGGTTAATTCCCGAATTGAGTTACGAAGATTTTTACGGATCGCAAAAAAAGTTTTTTTTTTATGACAAACAACTGTGTAACAACACAGTTTTTAATTTTTTTCCTATAATATTGTGCCATGAGACCTTGCTTCATGCTCAAGATCTTAAGTCAACGGGAAGTAACCTATGAATTTTCATTCCCTTGAGAGTGTCGATATACGTTTTGTGCGACATAAATGGAACGTGTGAAAATGCACCTTTTTTATCGCTAACTTAGAAGTTTGGTTTTTGCACAGTTTCAAGGAACCGCAAACCGTATGTGGTTTTAATTTCAACTCGATACCTTCACGCGTTCCCGATATAAAGGGTCTTGGCAGACAGACAAACAGATTTAAGGGTTCGGCTTTTCCTTTTGAGGTACAGAACCCTAAAAGAATAATCTTTCTGTATGGTGGTCCTTCGCTCAACAAGATTTTTTTTTTCAAAAGAGATCTGCAACTTGATTTGTAACTTGGTTTAAAATTCAACGTACCAGAAATGACTTCGATACACTTTCTAATACCTGTAACTTAAAACTAACTTAAATGCTTAATAAAACAGTAGCAATACTCAAATAATAAGAACCAGCTACGAGCTAAGTACCTAAGTTGGACTTAATTAACATCTAATAAGCGTCCATCTACTTAAGTTAGAGTTAAGTTATCGTACGTTGAATCAACGTTTCTTAAGACTTTGTCTTGGGATTAAGTTTAGAACAGTGATGTGCTTAGCACTGATGTTGTAGCTTTAAGTTTTACATACTTTAATTCATGAATCCCCAAGCGACACCCGGTGGCCGCGCATCTATTGTCTTACTATTGTGTCTCTAATTGACGGTATCTGAAGGGTTAAGTTGAATTCAAGTTTAAGTTTTTGATTTTCATTTGTTTACTACCAGTGAGAGGAGAGGTGACCCATTGGAGTCGTATGTCACGGGTTCAAACCTAGGCAGACACTTTACTTTGAGTAATTTATATCATCACCAATAGCCCAAAAAACGGTAAAAGAAAACATCTTAAAGAAACCAGCATGTCCTAGAACCAGAAATTCGAAGATATGTGACATCCACTAACCCGCACTGGGCCCGCGTGGTGGATTATGGCACATTCCTTTTCTAGAGAGGAAGCCTGAGTCCCAGCAGTGGAACCATTAAAAAGCTCATTATGCTAAACATAGCACCCATAGCATAACAATGTTATGGGTGCTACATGGCTGTTTACCATGACTTTATTTTTGTCCAAATAATATGAATCATGAAATAATAAAATGTACATCTACACTAATATAATAAAAGAGGTAAAGTTTGTTTTTTATGTTATTTTGTTTATAGGAGGTAATCTCTGAAAGAACTGGTCCGACTAGTAAATTTTTTTTTAAAGCTGGTTTATCCCTGAGTGACATAGGCTATATTTTATAGACATGGGCGAAGTCGCGGGCAAATGCTAGTATCTAACAAAAGTACTTACGATTGACATCAATGGATATGTTTTCTGAGACAGGAGCTATCAATGGATCTGTGACAGCCTGTGAACAAAAAATAGCAGTTTAATACACAATTATCATCATTTCAGCCGAAAGACGTCCACTGGTGGACATAGGCCACGCGTGGCCTTGATGACCGGTCCTGTGCGTCACGCATCCATCGGATTCCTGCGACCCTCACACAGGTCATCGGCCCACCTTGTGGGAGGCCTTCGAACGCTGCGTCTTCCGAGACCTGCTCGCCATTCCAGGTCCTTTCGTCCCCATCGACCATCTGTTCTGCGAGCAATGTGCCCACTGCTACTTAAGTTGGGCGATACTTTGGGCTGTCTGTAACCTTGGTCACAAAATAGATAGGTACAGAAGTCAATCTCATGTATGTACTTCACTTTTTATACCTACGCCCAGCAACGGCGCTAGAGTTGGTGCCGCTCTGTCCAAGCGCGCTCGTGCGCGGTGATAAATACCTAATATAAATTGTAAAAATATTACATGGCCACAAAGCCGTGTACGTATCTACCAACCTAACTGTTTTACGTAGATAACTACGTAAAAACAAACTATCAAAGTACAAGCAAATACTTACTCCATAATTTTACAAAAAGTTCAAAGATGCGAGTCTCAAGAGCATGCATTCGCGCTCGCAAGGAGCTAAATTGAGTTGAGATATCGTGTCCGTGAGCGGTGTCTATGTGTGCGTTGGTCGAGCGCGTTTTGTATGTAGATTGACTTCTGTAGTTCTGTGCCTATATACTTTGTACCTTGATTCGTCTGCTTAATCTTTAATACACTGTTAACAGTATTTACTGATACGCAACGACCTTAGGACGACGAGATTAATTTTCGTTTTAA
This sequence comes from Mythimna lalbum, assembly GCA_949319445.1. Lineage (NCBI taxonomy): Eukaryota > Metazoa > Arthropoda > Insecta > Lepidoptera > Noctuidae > Mythimna > Mythimna lalbum. The sequence goes on from OX439370.1 coordinate 5,194,643, forward strand.
TTACTTCTGACAGAGAAAAGATGAAGAAACGAATTAAAGAGAAAATCTACGATTAACTTAATGAAAGTCTGACAGGTTGTCAGGTTTTATTAGCTGAACAAAGAACACGTGATATTTATAAAAGATCTAATTAAACGGAACTTTTTTGTTTAAAAAGATAACGGTTTCCTGCAATTTTACCAGCCTCTTTGGAGCCATGGAGCGCAGTATCCTGGGTGTTCGAATTTCCAACCGCGTAAGGAACACAGAACTGCGCGCCAAAACTAAGTTCAAATATGTTACCCGAAAAGCTGCCACTCTAAAGTGGGATTGGGCCGGACATGTTTGCCGCATGTCGGATGAGCGGTGGGCTAAAAGAGCCACTTATTGGGTCCCATTGAACGCAAGGCGACATCGCGGCAGACCAAGGCGAAGGTAGAGAGATGAGCTTGACTGGCCCGCAATGGCCGAAGACAGACGTGTGTGGAAAAGGGAGAGAAAGGCCTTCGCCCAGCAGTGGGACATAAATGGGCTAACTAACTAACTTTGGTTACTGTTCCGCTCCTGTTAGTCGCAGCGTGATGTTATATAGGTGAGAACACTGAAGACTCCAAGAATTCTTAGATTACTACCTATGACTCACTTTTATATAAAGATCATTTTTATTGTGCTTTAGATTACAATATTGACTGGTCTACACTACCCTTACATAATATCTATTAATCTATACTTATAATAAATCTGTAGAGAGGTCAATTCTGTACATGAAATATATTTCCAAAATAACTATCAGGGGATGATTAGTGATCGATACTGATGCCAAAAATGCAAACAGTAAAATGTTTGTCTGTCTGTCTGTATGTTCTTTATAGAAACAAAAACTACGCGATGGATTTTAACGAAACTTGGTACAATCATTCTTCATACTCCTGGGCAGGGTATACTTTTCATCACGCTACGATCAATGGGAGCAGAGCAGTGAAGGGAAATGTTGGGGAAACGAGAAAAATTACTCCATTTTTTAAGCTTCCGTCGCGTTTGCAGCCTTAATGGTTAAAGCTACACAGAAATTATGTATTACGGAAATGTTCTCCTTAAAATTATATAAAAAATATTCCAAGACATCATATGTCTATCTTTTATGGTTGACTCACAATAACACATGTAACTTCCGATAGCTTAGCAGTTCGGAGCTTTCTGTTTATTTTTGTCTATGGCACCAAGGTGTGTGCACACTGTCACGCGCGTAAGTGGAAGGGAGAGATCTGGAACGTCTCGAATCGTCTCGCGCATCACGTTGTTTTCAAGGCTCTTAGAATTCGACACCAGACGTTTCAGATCTTTGATTTTGAAGACTCCGTTGTCGCTGGCATAAGCAACAGGATCCGCGTACGAAGTCGCTGGCAGAAGCTAGTACTGTAATATGAATATATTGTAAGAACAATCATTTTTTTAAAAGAGTAACCATGGAGGTCCTTGTCGGTACATTCTTCTCCATAGGAAGCGACCAATTTGGAACCGTGCGCTAGCTTCTGACGTTTTGTACTCGTAAGTGCCAATGTTGGCCTATATGAAATAATTTTGAATTATGAATTAGCCTTCTTTTATGAATGGGCTATTTAACACTAGACAACTAGAAGACACTAAAATTTTTTCTGTACGAATCAATAGTTTCTGAGATTAGCGTAATCAAACAAACAAACTCTTCAGGTTTATAAGAAGAATTTATTTTCGACTTCTTCTTCTTCTCCTTCAAACGATAGTTATCTTTTCCCCGTTTTTGTGCCCAGTAGGTTGCTACGTTTATAGCAGCGTTTTTCAAGTTCTCCAAAGGTCTTTATCTATTAAATCATCATTTCTACTGAAAGACAAAAATCTCTAATTTTTACCTATTCTAGTTTATGTCCCACTGCAAGGTAAAGGCCTCCCCTTTCTGTTTCCTTTCATCTGTCTTCCACGATCTCTAGCCAAGTTTGACTTGCAAACGGAATCAGGTACTCTACCACAAGTTCTTAACGCGATCCAATTTACGACCTAAACTTAGCTTACAAGGTGTACAGGGCGCAAGGGACAGAGCTCCAAAAAAATTAAGGGCTTGCTCAGTAGGTCAAACTGAACAACCTTCCACAAGACTTTTTTTCAGGACACGAAACAAAAAATCGGGCTCTCCATACAAACTGTCTAATCAAGTTTTTAATTGTATAGCTCCATCCCTCTTTCTCCATCTCCTCACTCGCACGACTGACATTTTAACACGTCATGGTAAGGCTCCTGATCGTCACACCACCTTCGACCTTTTCCTCTCTTTATCATCTAAATGACGCCCAATTTTCCAACTCACCTGACAAATGATGTCAGTGCCGTAGTCAGACCTCTGCAGCCTGAAGGAGACGGTGGCTCTCGCTTCTGAGTTGGCGAGGAGTGCGTGTGACTTCCACCAGGATACCCTGGCTGTTGGACGACCTGGAAAGATAGTAAGGCATTAGGGCAAATAAAAAGGCTGATTATGATGATGATGAGTCCTCTTAAGGTAAGGCCATATACGCTAGGGTTTACTTGATAGGTTTACCTACACAGTTATACCATGGTAGAGAATTTCTGGAAAGAAATTTGAGTGCCAGTCCAATGACCGCACTTAAGCCTGGCACACGGGCCTCAAAAAAACGCCGCTTCAAGCTTTTTTGAGTCGGTTTTTTTTTGTGGCTCGTCTGCGGCGGTGCCGCCACAAAAAAACGCCTGAAGCCGCTTCAAGATTTTTCCGACGGCTTCTAGCTTTTTTTTGTGGCCGCTGCTAGCGTTTTTGTGTGGCAGCGTTTTTTGAGGCCCGTATGCGGGGACAGTTTGAAATAAAATGCTTTGAATCTTTGCCGTCGGCTACCTTCGTCACTTGTCGGCCCACTACACTTCACTAGCGAGAACAACCAACGACACCTGCGCGCCTCGTAGTTTCTATTTCTGTACGATTTCTCTGAATATACGTTTGTCAGTTTTACAGTCCACTGCCTTTTATTCAAGTTCAAGTTAAGACCAGTAATTTGTTTTACTTTAAGTATCCCCGCACACGGAATTCAAATAAAAGCCGCTTCAAGCTTCTTTTTGAGGCGGCCTTATTTTGTGGCTCGTGGCCGGCAGGGCCGCCACAAGAAAACGGTTGAAGCTGCTTCAAGCTTCTCCGGCCACAAGCTGTCGCACACTTCAGCCGTTTTTTGCGGCGGCTTTATGCTTTTTTTTTGTGGCCGCTTCTAGCGTTTTTTTGTGGCGGCGTTTTTTTAGGCCCGTGCGCGAGGACAGTAAACGTCAATTTAATTAAAATTGAGCAGTTGACTCATTTGTTTTTGTTATTTGTATCAAGAAGCATCGATATTATATGTAGTTATTATACGCACTAAATTAGGCGTGCCGATCATTCACTTCAGTCGACTCAGGTGTAACGTCCTCTGTACACTGTGGATATTAAACGCATCCATAGCAACGTAGCAGCTAACGTGCTAACATCTCTGCTGAAAAAGCACCCTGAGGATACGCATACTGAAAAGTGACTTACTGCCTGGCCTGTTGGTCTAGTGGTTAGTAACCCTGACTGCTATACCGAAGGTTGTGGGTTCGATTCCCACCCAGGACAAATGTCTGTGTGATGAGCATGGTCATTTGTTCTGTGTCTGGGTGTGATTTATCTATATTATGTATGTATTTAGAAATATATATGTATGTATATCAGTTGTCTAGTACCTATAACACAAGCTCTGCTTAGCTTGGGACTGGATGACGTTGTGTAATAGTTGTGGAATATATTATATTTAAGTTTATAATCATCATCATCCTATCAATAAAAAAAATGTGATGTCACCGTGTCAAGGTTACGTATCTACAAAAGGGATGTTATAAGATAGCGAGATGTTTCCACCACTCCTCCACTCTTTCTAAAACCAATATATGAAAATACTAATTGCTGTATAATGTTGGGATCGAGGATCGATTCAAACACAAGCTCGTATGAAATGATACTAACTTTATTGGGGATTATACATTGCTTATATGGGTTACATTAGTTGATCTATAGGTATATGCTTATACACTACATCTCCCTCCTTAAGGAAAAATAAAATAAACCATTTTATGTGGTTTTATTTTATTTTTTAAACTTAATACTAAATTGATTACAATTTCACTTAATATAAATTCTTATTTCAACATTAACAAGGAAATTGATCCTAGAATTTGTCACAATTTGGTACTTCATTAATAATTGTTAATTTTATAATTATTATATGTTTTTACTAGCTTACATTTGGAATATACAATTTTGTACGATTTTTGTGTACAGTATCGGGTTTGCCGTCTTTTAATATTTGTACATTTGGTGATTCATCTTTCAAAACAAGATATGGACCTAAATAGATATTGGATAATTTATTACCAGTTTCATTTCGAATTAAAATCAAGTCGTCTTTTTTATATTTAATGGGATTAGAATTTTTGTCATATTTTACCTTTCGTAATATTTTGGACTGAATCAAGTTTTCACGAGCTTCTTTCAAAGACACCTGTAATCGATATTTTAGTTCTAATGGATAGCTATCATGGTTATAAAGTGGTTCTATTGTTTTCGTTAGACTACTGGGTAAGTTACATTTTCTACCAAATACTAGTTCAAATGGTGTATATTTAGTCTCGGAATGAACTGATGTATTATAACTAAAACTCCAGTAAGGAAGCCAACTGCTCCATGACTCGGGATGATTATCTGTATGTATTCTCAAATACGCACCTAAATTTTTATGTGTGTTTTCGAGTGCACCAATGGTCTCGTGATGGTAGGCTGTTGAATTAATTTTGTTTATATTAAGTAATTTACATACCTCTTTCATTGTGGCTGCCATGAATTCAGCTCCTCTGTCAGTTGCTATTTCCTTGGGGATTCCATAACGTAATACAAAGTTATTCACGAAGGTTTTTGCGATTTCTGTGCTACTTTTGGTTACTAACGGATATGCTTCTACATATTTGGTTAATTCACACTGAAGCGTTAATATATACGACGAAATATGAATATCTTGGTCTAATGGGCCTACTATGTCCAGAAACAATTTTTCAAAAGCAGTGTGGGCTGTGGTTGTTATTACCATTGGTTCTTTAATACGCGTTGAATGCTTTTGTTTTTGACACTTATCACAACTCTTTATAAATTGTGTAACGTCACGCTCTAGCCCAGCCCAGAAATAATATTTTTTTATATTATTGACCATTCGTCTGATACCTGCGTGGCCACTTGTAGGTAACAGATGAAAGTCGTTGAGAATTACTCTTCTCTCGTCTTTATCTTCTATCCTTTCCTGATCTTTTAATACACATAAACGGGGACCGGTCCAACTACTGATTGTTTTTATAGCTTGTGTTAGTTTATCTATAAAATGATTATTTATTTTATCTCTTATAATATACACTTCATTTGTATTAATCTCTTTCGTTAACGTTCTTATATTTTTTAGCTAGTCTTAATTTAGCGAACTGTGATAGTCGACTTTTTAGTACAAACTGCATTAACTCATTCTTTGAAGTGTCCTCTAAAACTGAATCGTAATATTCTATTCCATCTATCAATTGTTTTGTAACTAACTCAGTATCATTCATTACTGGTAGTAAGCTCAGCGCTATCTTTAAATCGAATTTAGACATCGTGGCCGAAATTACTGGCTCACTTTTACATAAATTAGTAATTTCTAAGTACAAATTATAAATTTTAGCTCCACAGTTATCTATTTCTTCAATTTCTGACACACTTTTAAATTCCTTTATTCTTTTTATTTCTTCTATGTAATTAGTGTATTGGTCATACAAAATATTAGCCTCACTTAGTTTTTTACGACATATATCTTCTTGCCTCCTACTGGGGCCAATTTTAATTAAGTATGTTCGAATTTTTAATAAATCATTATGCAGTTCTTTGATAAAGTCCGCCATAAAAATATTACTGCTATTAATTAATCTTACATACAAGTTATTTAATAATACATACCAATATTACTGCATACTACCGATACTGACACTATGATATCACTCTTAAAAATAAAGTCTAATGTTCATTTTAAACGGGTACTTTACTGCCGCGGTTTATACTACGTTTTACGATTACGCACTTTTTTTTTCCCCGCACTTTCACTGCACTATGCACTTTTATCGGCGTGTTTAAGCTTAAGTACTCCCGGCTGCTTCCCTTTACGCGATTTCTCCCGGCTGCGTCCCTTTACGCTGACCCCGAAGCAAACTCGCATATCTTCTCAATACCAATTCGTTCACTTGTCTCTCCACCAATTTTGAGTGACATCGCCGGTACATTTTATACACCATAAAAATGCCTCCTATACCCAGGAGTAGTGCAATAATTAGTAGTATTATGTTGGTGGTAATTGCATGATACAGGAGTTGTTCAGTTTTTGCAGAATTTTGGCCGTTCCCAGCTGCTGTTTGCGCAATAACTACCTCTTCTTTCGTGTTACTTTGCGTGGTGCCCATTTTTCAATTTTTCTGTACCGCAACTAAGATATTGTCCAAACGAACACGGCAGATCACTATATTGTGTATTTGAATTCTTCATTTTGTACGAATGTTTATTAATCACTAGCCGTAAAAGTCATGGTATCAAATTCGCACGCGCGAGGCTGACCGCTCTGGCAGGGTCGCCATATAATGTTGGGATCGAGGATCGATTCAAACACAAGCTCGTATGAAATGATACTAACTTTATTGGGGATTATACATTGCTTATATGGGTTACATTAGTTGATCTATAGGTATATGCTTATACACTACAGCTGCTTAACCTAACAACAGGGCCAAACCTACTGGGGCCATGGGTTGTCCAAAAGAGAACCCCCCGGGGTTCTTCGTTCCTGGAACGAAGGCAAAGAATATAGTAGTGGGTTTAGTCAGTAAAAGTTTGACACTCCCTCTCGCTCCGCCTTACAGCGGAAGAAGTCATTGAATTATTTCCCACCCAAAAAAAATTTTTATAACCAATTATGATGTTTTCAGACAAAAGATTTCTTTTTTCTGTTCTTGTTGTGTACCAAATTAAACACAAGAACATATATTTAATTTAATTCATGAATCCCCAAGCGACCATCGGTGGCCGCGCATCTATTGTCTTACTATTGTGTCTCTAATTGACGGTATCTGAAGGGTTAAAATTATGTCTCCCAAGAATAAAGCGAGACCCAGACTCCGTAGGCATCTCAAGCCTGTAGCCTAGATTCTTTTAACATTTCTTAACAAACAAAGGAATGTTTCTGTTTCTGACATTTTCCTAAACATTCTCAGACATACTTTCCCTAAAAACCAAGTAGACATTTAATAAAAAAAAGTAACTTAACAAATCCTCAACCTTTTAAGTAAACGTCTCCGACGCCCTCTCAAAATACACCAGAAATAATTTTCCACAAACAGGTAACAAACAATTTTCCTCTACACTCTTTACAAAAAAACTCAATTTCCTTGCTTATCCCTCTCTCTAAGCTAACAAAACCCTATTCAGCGCCAAAAAAGTTCTCAAAAAACCGGCCATTTTGTGCCCACATAATTACTGGTCGGGCACAAAAGGCTAGACATATAATTGTATACTTTATATTGTGAGCCGTGAATGGCTGAAGTGAATAAAAAATCGTGTAAAACAATGGAGGTTGTGTACCCTCTGTACCCATGTCAAGCAAGGGTGCGGAGTGTGGTACGAGGTGGGAGCGAAAGCGGGTACCTGCTAATATTTTTTTGCTTAACCCTTCAGATACCGTCAATTAGAGACACAATAGTAAAACAATAGATGCGCGGCCACCGGTGGTCGCTTGGGGATTCATGAATTAAAAAACATAAAAAGGTTTGTATTGCACTGCGTCCTATAGTATATACTCGTTTATATTATATTGTTAGTAATATATGTAATTTATTAGTTTATGTATTGTATATATGTAAATAGTACACCACGAACTACCTGCGTATCTTTTTCTCCTTCTCGGTCAAATCCATCCAAAAGTTGTCAGTAAAAAATCGCTTTTAGCGATAAGACCGCCCATTGTGACACCCTATTAATTTTAAGTTTCTTATGTAATTTTTTATTTTTGGTGTACAATAAAGAATTTATCTATCTATCTATCTATTACGGCTCACCAACAGACTGAGACACATATTCGCACAACACAACTGCTCCAGTCAATCGCCGGATGGGTACTGACTCGTTTCAAATACACTATGTTACAACTACCCTCACAGCCAATACACCACAAGGTGTATAATTAATTACGATGATGATACCCTTTTTATGTTGATTTTATTATTTTAACATTCCTATCAACTTTCATGTTCACTGCCATTTCAGCGTCACCATTATATTTAAATGAAAAACAGAATGTATATTATAGTATGACGTAATTTCAGAGGGAGAAAAATCTCGCTCACACTCACGTTGAGTCATCGGAGTTCGCAGTTTTGGACAGAAAATATCACGTGACATGCGTCTGTAGCGGTCATATGGACATTGATTTATACCGTAAAATCTGCTTGTGACATATATTCCAAATAATAATGCAAGATATTTTTTATATATTTTATAACGCATAACACACGTTACATGAAATTAATCGCTTAAAACACGCTACCGCTTATATCCTGCATCACAACTAAATCGTGTGCGTGAATCGGACATTTTTCGTGAAAATGGAACACCCTCTGGTGACGGCTGATACAGGTTGCTGCAGTCTTGTGTCGGTGCCAGACTATAAGGGCGGACCTACGAGGAAGAAAGTTTGTGCGACATGTCGTGTAAAAAACATTTGTATATGACATCTCCATAAGCTAGTCGCTATTGGACTGGCTTGTTGGTCTAGTGGTTAGTGGCTTTACTTCTATGTCGGAGGTCCAAGACAAATTTTTGAGTGATGACCACGATCATTCATTCTTTGTCTGGGTGTTAAGGTATCTACAATAGTAATGTATGCATTTAGAAATATGTAACTATGTTTATCAGTTGTGTAGTACTCGTAACACAAGCTCTGCTTAGTTTGGGACTAGACGGCGTTGTGTGATGGTTGTGGAATAATAGGTTGGCCACACGGTTGCAAACTAGCGTTCCAACCAAGGTGACCTTGGTTTGTGTTGGGCGTTGAAGCTCATGGATTAGAACTGCAGTCTACACGGATTGCAAGTAGCAAGGTCACCTTATTTGGGACGTTGGATTACGACCATGTTATTGCAACCGCACTGGGGCCGCGTAGTGGATTATGGTCCATTCCCTCTCCTAGAGAGGAGGCCTGAGTCCCAGCAGTGAGAAAATTAAAGAACTGATGAAGATGATGATTGCAATGTGCCCTGCCCATTGCCACTTAAGTTTGGCGATTCTTCGAGCTATGTCGGTAACCTTAGTTCTCCTGCGGATATCTTCATTTTCAAATGGAAAAAAACGGAGATGGTAATAGATAAAGGCAGTAATACTCAAGGCACTGTACAAATCCATTTTGACGAAGGCCTATCCTTCGGTTTATACTAAGTCAACAAGTATACCGCCAAGGAAAAAGAAAGAGTTTTACTACAACCTTTTTTTATCCGCATGTTATTTCTACTTGTAAACAAGTGACTGTCAAGTTCTTAGCAAATGTCGGGGACGGAGCTTACGTCAACATTTTTCTGTTGGCACGCCTGATTTGGGAGGCGGAGAAATTGAAAAAGGGTGTGTGATATGGTTTGTTTTGAGAAAATTAAGAGAAGGACAACGGGATTTCTTTATTTTGTTTTTAAGCTATTGCTTAGCTTCTATCGCGGGCCTTGAGCGTGGAGACCGAATCCAGAAATTCCGTAACGAAAAAAACCTAACACCCCCCACTAAATGATTGTCATGGCAACTTGTCAACTTCAATCACAAATAATGATCACCTAATAAAGAATTAACAATTAATATTCATAAAAAATGCTAAGCAATAGCTTTACCGCGGCAGTCTCCGAGTGCCACATGTCTCTTTTTTTATAATTTGTAGGCTCGCGTTTGACCACCATCTCACTTGATGGTAAGCGATGATGTGGTCGACGATGGAGCACGCTTGCCTAGAAGTAACCTATACCCTCTTGACTTGAGACCCCTAAGTTGTAGCTGTCAGGAAACACAGACTCCGGCAGGGAATTCCACTCCTTGGCTGTACGCCCAATAAATGTGTTCCCAAAACGCTTTGTGCGTATGGGTGGAATATCTACCATGTACCGGTGGCGCAACGCCGTACGTCGTGTGGTCCGATGATGTAACGGACTTGGTGGAATTAGATTGTGCAATTCCAGTGCACACTCCCCGAAATATAAACGATAGAAAACCGACAGGCTACAGGCTTGTTACTTCAAATTGAGGGTTTAATTAGATAGAGACACATATTTTTTGCCGATCTTCCTGAAACGTACACTCATCGACATGTCCCACATACCTCCGTTGAAAAGGGAGGATCCTCCGACCAGACCGGGTGTTATAGTCTGGTGGGCGACTGCCCGATAGTTGATGTCGGGCTGTCGTATATGTTCAAATTGCGCGGAGAACTCTGATTGCGCGATGCAGGATTTCGTGTTTCCTTCGTAGTTCTTATGTGGCGTCATAGATGTCGCTACAACTGTGTATTCTGTTCATCCTAACCTGGTCACTAACCAAGCTATAATTTTTTGCCTTTTGCTTTGCCAGAGAGTTAAGCAGCGCAGCATTCTGGGTGTAAACAGAAGAGACAGAATACGCAATGACACGGTGCGCTCCAAAACGGGCAAAAAGGCTGCCAGGCTCAAATGGGGCTGGGCGGGTCACGTCAGCCGCATGCACAGAAACCGCTGTCTAGTCCCAAGCTAAGCAGCGCTTGTGTTATGAGTACTAGACAACTAACAAACATATTTTTAAAGACATTGTATAGATAAATTACACCCAGACACAGAACAAATGTTCGTGATCATCACACAAACATTTGTCTTGGGTGGGGATCGAACCCAGGATCTTCGGCATAGCAGTCAGAATCACAAACCACTAGACAAACAGGCCAGTCAAATTCTAGATAAAAGGAAACAACATATTCTTCCTTCCCTAGTTCAATTGTTTAGGATCCTGTCTCCTCACTTTCCTGCGCCAAGTAGCTCTATCTTGGGTTATCAATTTTGGCAACTGGGCTTTCTTTCCCTCTCTATATTTTACCACCAGGTCAATGGTAACTTTGAAGCATCCTTAATTGTGTTCATTTACTTAGAAAAGTACATAAGAATTGAGACATTCACATAGATACATGCACGGTTTTGAACCCCCAACCCTATACAGGAGAGGCAGATGCCTTAACCACTAGGATATCGCGATACTTCTAAGCTGGAAAAATAAAACTGTCTAACTAAAATATTGACAACGAAACTACCTTACATACAATATCATAAACTTCTATAACGAACCCATACCCGCATTACTGTCAAACATAAATAGTTAATGCCCACCTAAACAGCGCACTCCGTACGTCAGCGTCACCCTATAGGGTTGTCTAACACACGTTGCATGTTCCCATTACCTTACAGTTACAGTGGTTCCCAAACTTTTACCTTTCTCGCACCCCCTAGAGTTTCTTCTTAAATCACTACTTTCCCCTTTTTTTAGGGTGATAAATCATCAGATGAATTCTCCTGCTATAGTGTAAAGCGATAGAGAGTTTTAGACTTGGTGATAACGGGAGCTTTGTTCTCTGGCTTAGGTCACTTACTCTAGCCCCGTCATCTTCTTCGAACCTAACCTGCTCGTTTCGAGGTGCCCTATTTATCGTCACACCCTGTGAACGGTCACTCTATATTCATGAATAGTCAAGCAATAGCAAGCCATTTTATTAAATAATAATATTCCACAACTTTCACACAACGTCACTTAGACCCAAACGAAGCAGAACTTATGCTACGAATACTAGACAATTGATAAATTTCTAAATACATACATATTAAGATAACTCACACCCAGACACGGAACCAAAATGATCGTGCTCATCACACGAATATTTGTCTTGGGTGGGAATGGAACCCACAACCTCCAGTATAGCAGGCATTGCCATCAACGACTGGTCAACAAGCCAATGCTGTATAAAAGCATCAACTAAATATCATTCAGGCCAGTTGCATCATTTAATTATCAATCTAGGTTGCTAACCGAATAGCAAATTAAACCAGTTGACTGTGACAGAACCAATGAATACTTGACCTTCAAGATTCATTATCAACTGGCTAACCCGTGGGTAAGACCACTAGTGTTTTCTGGCTTCCGTCTACCCGATAGGACTGTACAAAATTTTTGTGTCATTCGCAAGCCCCCAAGTGAAATATGGGGCACGCCTCCACGCATGTTGAGAACCGGTGTCTTAGAATAAACTGTTGTTCCAAACACACCCCTGACATGTTAAGCGTGAAATGCGTTATTTAAGAGGGAGAGAAATTGAGGTAAAAATACTCAGGAAAAGGGAGTGAACTAAGCTTGTGAAAAATTGTGTAATAGTGATCTTACAGAAGTGATTAGGGTTGTCTATTATGTTATCGATAGTTACAATTACATCTTCCTGATACGACAAGGAACTGCTGGCAATCTATGAAGTCATCAACTACTTCAGGTATATGGTCGAAGCTCGAAACTTCGTAATCTACACTGTTCATGTCGGGGTCACCAGTACGGGTTTTTTTTTTTTGGTGGGTAAAAATCATCCAAATGACATCCCTCACCCTTGGGCGGAGCGGGAGATAGTGTCAGACTCTTACTAACTAAAAAAACTTTAACTTTCGTACCGGGGCCGAGCTGACCGCCGTTCGCATACCCGTGCCTACGGTGGCAGGAAATCGGGATCGGGATCCCGGCGGTGGCTCGGGCGTGAGTGCTGTTGCCTGATGCGGTCAGCCTCCTCCTTTGTTAGCGTTACTGCTTAGCAGAAGGAGGCGAACGGCTGCCACTTCCACTCGCTTCGGACCATGGCCTGTACCAAGGCCCGGCACGAGAGATCGCCGCCGCCGATCGCCTTAACAAGGACACGATGATGCTACGTCCAAGCGGGGCACCATGTGCTTCTGCCATGTGCTCCACCGTGACCTGAGGGCGGTCCACATACAAGATTGCGGGTAAGCAGAACCGAGTGTAAAGTCCCCCAAACCTCTCTTTTCAACGGAGGTTTGCAGGACTTAAAACTCTGCCTCACTTACCCCCAAACATGTATGAGTGCTTGTTCTACATCCTACTATACAGGGTGTAAGGGACAGGTCTCCACAAACTTTAAGGGCTTGCTCAGTAAACAAAACTGAACAAACGTCCACGAGATTTTTTTTCAGGAAACGAAAATAAAATCGGCTTCTCCATACAGACTGGTCAACCAAGTTTATAATTTTGTATGGAGAGGCCGATTTTTTATTTGCAATCAAGTAGGTAGTCTTACCTCCCACAGCGATGCACGTCAGGTTGACTTCAGTTCCTTCATCATAAGGGCCCAGGACACCACCTCGGATCTCGTTGCTCTCATGGTTCAGGATTATCAGCCGCTCTGGAGGTACTGGAAACCAAAATGTAATTAGGACTGTGATCATATAGAGGTGAGTTTATCAATTAAATATCAGTAATATTATTACTACGGGGTTACTGGGAAAAGTATTTGTTTATTGTTATCGTTGACCACTTTTTCACCTCGGGCCCTAATCTACCATGACGTTTTCAAATGTCAGGCGAGCGAGCGAGAAAGAAGGCTTTTGTTCCGTGATTTTGTACAAACCATAATTAATTTCCCAAAAATCGTACGTAGGTAAGTATATCAAAACACGGTCTTGAAATCGAACACATTTCAACACTGTATTTTGATATAGAGTCTGTCTAATAAAAGCGTAACCTGGAGTTTTTTTTTTTAATTAAAGTGGCAACATTATTTTGCCGCCAAAATCACGTCTAAGTCTATGATTGCAATTGTCAGTTTTTTGAAACAGATATTTATTTATCAACAATAACTGCTTTATCATGGGTAAAACAATATAAAGTTATGTGCGAAAGCTGCTACACACTATCATCAGTGACTTTAAACAAAAACAAGAAGAGAAAGAAGTTGTTTTCTAAGAAAAACAACAATGTTTATACACGATCTTGGATTTTTAAGTTAGTGTGACACTATAATCTTGATCATTGTTGACTGACCACTAGATATTTTTACGGTATGAATAATGATGACTATTTTAATTGACTATCGCAGTTTTGTGCTCTTGGTATTCTTGTCGGAAGGCCAAAATGCCAAATTGTAAATAAAGAATATTATATACGGCATTTGAGAGAACAGATAAAATAAATTTGGAATAATATCTAACATTTTGTGTATTATTAACCTTTACCATACATCTACCAATAAATAAATCTACACAATTTTAAGTTCTTATACAACTATTGTACAATCGTCATATATAAAAAAATACTCAAGAACCAAAACTTTTTTTCTCCTACTATTTCAATAATACCATATTCAAATTTTTGGGTTTCAACCTCCTTTTCTCAGGTCACGCTTTCAGTAGACGGACTCTACTTACCTACGTCTGTATGACACGACGCAAGCGCATAAAGAACCCCCGCTCCCCTCCGGTGACCATGTATTTATATCGCCAACCAGGTACCATAACTGGCTTATAACTTTGTGATTTTTCATAATACAGTTTTGAAATCTTGTACATAGATTCTTTACATAAAAATACTGGACAGGTTTTTCAGGTTTCGCATGTACTAAAAATAAGATTGTATATGGAAACCAGACTTGTAGAACTACACTTGATACACACCCTGCGACGTTGTGCTACGTATAAATCAGTAGCCTAATTCACGTAAAATCAAACAAGCCAAATATCGTTGAAGTTTTATAGTCGTTTGATCGAAGTCCTATCCAAAATCGGTATTCACGTGTTCTTTAATCGGGATTGGATAGAACGACAATTGAACTGGATCGAAACTAAACGATCTATCAACGACTTGTTGCCAGATACCACAGAGTACTACTATGTTACAAAGTACTCTGTGATTTGAACTGCAATATTTGACATTTAGTCGTTGACATCCGACCCGATCGAACAACGAGAATACCTCAAGCCAACGATTGAATGACGATTCACATAGCTGAATACGGTTCAACGACTCTTCGATCAAACGATTTCAAAATCGGTGTCGTTCAATCTCGATTGATGGATGTGAATACGAAAATGACAAAAACGACTAAGTCGCTACGATATCGTTACGGTTTTGATTACGTGACTCGGGCTACAGGCCTGTTACACGTGTGCGTCGGTCTAATGTAGTTCTAGCTGTGTCCTCCTAAATCTAAGTTAATCTTAAGACACTACCTACTTAAGTTCCACTTAGTGTCACTTAGATTACTTTAATACTTACTAAGCACAGTGAGATTAAGCCTAGTGTTCTTGGTGGGAGACTTGATGAAGTCCACTCGACATCTGTACTGACCACTGTCTTCAGGCCTGGAAGAAAAAAAAAATTGTTTTTAATGTGATGGAACTATTTTTACAAGCTTTTATTTAGTTTCACCCATTCCGATGTTTGTCTGTAATCAAATCTTGCAAAATCGTGAGGAAATCGGCATGTCCTAGAAACAAAATTTTGAAAACATGTGACATATAGTAACCCGCACTGGGCCCGCGTGGTGGATTACGGCCCATTCCCTCTTTTAGAGAGGAGGCCTGAGTAACAGCAGTGGGAACATTAAAAGCTGATTATGCTATGCACATATTATGGTAAACCAGGCATACATTGGTAACATACCCCACCCCACTTGCAAAACTAAGACACAAATTTAAAATTTGGAGCGGGGGTTGTCATTGGATAATTTTTCCCACCATAAAAAAGGCATGCCCCAGTTGGTAATATGGCCCCACTTGCAAAACTAAAACGCAAATTTAAAATTTGCCGCTGCTTTTTTGAGCAGATCTGATTAGTTTATAAATGACGGCAATAAACTTGCGTTGTTTAGTTTATATAACTTTAAATGTGTGTCTTAGTTCTACAAATGGGGCATGTCAACGACTGGGGCACGTATGGCTGGTTTACCATATATTATACTTCCTAATCACAACACAAAATACACATATGCATGTATATATAACAGACTAGCTTTTGCCAGCGGCTTCGCCCGCGTACATAAAATATAGCCTATGTCACTCAGGAATAAAGCAGCTTTCTATCGGTGAAAAAATTTTAGCAATCGGACCAGTACTTCCAGAGATTACCCCCTACATACAAACTTACAAACATACAAACTTACAAATTTTACCTCTTTATAATATTAGTATAGATATCCCAGGCCCATTTAATATACCCTCTGATATCTTTAGACGAGCCAGATGTATTTTAGGGTCGGTCATACGTGGGCGGAGGCTGTTTTGATAGACACCAGAGGCCTGTGCTGAATCATTGATTAAGCTTGGAAACTAGAAACTTAAATGCGATCAGGAACCCATTTAGATTACAGTGATTATATTATTCAATTTGATAGTTAATTAAAACAACTAAATATTACACAACGCCGTCTAATTCCAAGCTAAGCAGAGCTTGTGTTATGAGTACTAGACAACTGATAAACATACTTCAATATATTTCTATATACTACATAATAGAGAGCAGTGGTGTCCGAGTGGTAATGGCCCCGACTTACGAGTTGTAGGTTGTGGGTTCGAACCCAGCCAGGCGCATTACTTTGTTTAATTTATTTCATCACCGCTGCTCTCAAAACGGTGAAGGAAAACATTGTGAGGAAACCGGCATGTCTTAGAACCAAAAATTCGAAGACATGTGACATTCACCGACCCGCACTGGGCATTGCGTGGTGTATTGCGACCCATTCCCTCTCAAAGAGAGGAGGCCTGAGTCCCAACAGTGGGAACATAAAAAAGGCTGAGAATGACATAATTATTATAGACTAGCTTCTGCCAGCGACTTCGTACGCGGATCCTGTTGCTTATGCCAGCGACAACGGGGTCGTCAAAATCAAAGATCTGAAACGTCTGATGTTCAACTCTAAGAGCCCGGGGACTGGAAAACAACGTGATGCGCGAGACGATTCGAGACGTTCCAGATCTCTCCCTTCCACTTACGCGCGTATCATTGTGCAAACACCTTAGACATGGTGCCAATGTCTCCTTGTTCGATGTAATTAATAAATGGGCTATAGGAAAACGCGCTCCTTTCTTTATTCCCTAAAAGTGTTCCCATAGCGTGATATAACTCGACACCAACGCCATTTACGAAATGTTTAGAAAACGGAAACTACATATTATTTACCCAAATATTATAGTATCTTAGCCATGTGCAGCGCCCCTTAGTGAACTCCACAGCGGGTGATGTAACCTACGACCAACTTATTATTTGCGGTTGGTACAGTAATCGGAGAACATTTCCGTTATACATGATTTCTGTGTAGCTTTAACCATAAAGGCTGCAAAAGCGATGGAAGCTTAAAAAATGGAGTAATTTCTCCCGTTTCCCCAACATTTCCCTTCACTGCTCTGCTCCTATTGATCGTAGCGTGATGAAAAGTATACTATAACCTGCCCAGGAGTATGAAGAATGATTGTACCAAGTTTCGTTAAAATCCATTGAGTAGTTTTTGTTTCTATAAAGAACATACAGACAGACAGACAGACAGACAGACAGACAGACAGACAGACAGACAGACAGACAAAAATTTTACTGTTTGCATTTTTGGCATCAGTATCGATCACTAATCACCCCCTGATAGTTATTTTGGAAATATATTTCATGTACAGAATTGACCTCTCTACAGATTTATTATAAGTATAGATAAATTAAACCCAGACACAAAACAAATGATCATGCTCATCACATAAATATTTGTCCTGGGTGGGAATCGAACCCACGACTTCCGGGCATAGCAGTCAGCACCACTAACCACTAGATCAACAAGCCAGTACATGTATGTATCTGGGTCGGTTTTTTAGTGAGAATCCCTACTCCCCTCAAAAAATAATGGATTTATTAAAGTTTACCAACGAGCAATGGAGCACAATTTAGCAAATAGTATAAGCATAAGACGGTAGATGGAACGAGGCCGCGTGGCAGATCGCCGATGCGTTGGACTGACCAAATAAAAACGGCTGTTGGCGGCCCGTTGAACGAGTGTGCCCGGATGACTGCCAGCAGGCAAAAGTGGCGGGAAATCGTGCGGCGTACCCTGACGGCTTCCGGAGAGCTACCTTCGTGGTAACAACGACCACTCTGGCAAGAGTGAAACGACCAAGAAGAAGATAAGCATAAGACACGAGAAGACCGTCCGGTGACCGTCCGGACCAAGCCCAAGACGTCGACGGTTTTTGTTGTCAGCAACCGTAGCGGCCCAGGCCTAGTAAGGGTTACGGGAATCCGATGGATGCGAGCCGCACAGGACACCCTGGTTGTCTCTTTCGCATCACCCATGGCCCCAGCAGACTTCGACCCTAATGGGCCGCTACATCATCACCATCAACATAATTTCAGCCGGAAGACGCCCACTGTGGAACGTAGGCCTCCCCCAAATGTCACCCCAATGAACGGTCCTTTAAAAACACCCAAACTAAAACACAACAGATCTTTTTACAAAAAATAGTGTTGACAAAAATCGATAAACTATAAAACCTGAAACCGATTACATCGACAGGAACGCTGTCATCGAATCAATATCGATATCTCATACCGATACTATAAATTTTCTAAACGATTTTGACGCGATAAATTGGTAAAACTAATCTGAACGTCGGGAAATATTTATGAAATCGAGAGAATATTGCTCGGAGCAACACTACATTTTATATGGATACGCAAAAGTAACGATAAACTATAAAAATATGTGGCAATTGCTGGTATGTATATTTTTATGTTATTGGTGTAAAAAAATAAAGTGGCGTGTCAGTTTTATGACATCTTAGGTTATTTTCTCATATTGGAGGTGGTGACGCAAAACGTGTTGAATTCCTTAGGTACATAATGTACACACATAACACACACACAAAGGTAGACACATGAAGCTTTTTAAAAACACAATATACACCTTTTGTTTGAGGTGGGAAATCTTCAAACAACTTCTCTCGATCTAGGGTGAAACGAGATCACATGTCAGATTTTTACTGACTTAAGCACACCTGTGTCTATTTATTTATTTATTTTACTATTTATGTACGCACAAAACAACAAAAAAAGATAATACTTAAGAGACATTAGTACAAAGGTGTCTTTCAGTTGCCCTTTGTATTGCAGAACCACGGTTTCTCTTTCGAAAATTGTCTTCACTCAAAATCTCGATTAAATGTGCAAGGCTTCTATGGATGTACTTTCTTTTATATTTTTAATATGCGAGTACATTATGGAGCGCCAAAGTTCACGTAAATACTAGATTTTCAGAGGTCTTTACTAGATTGGTTTTACACAGATTTATGTTTTGATTTGACTGGCCTGTTGGTCTAGTGGTTAGTCACTCTGACTGCTATGCCGGAGGTCTTGATAGATAGATAGATAGATAAATTCTTTATTGTACACCAAAAATAAAAATTACATAAGTCTTGGGTTCGATTCCCACCCAGGACAAATGAGTATGTTCATGGGATGAGCATGACCATTTGTTCTATGCCTGGGTGTAATCTATCTATAATATGTATGTATTTGGAAATATATAAGTATGTTTATCAGTTGTCTAGTGACCCATAACACAAGCTCTGCTTAGCTTGGGACTAGAGCCGGGGCGTTGTGTGATAGTTGTGGAATATATTATTATTATTATATTATATTTCTATAGAAGCCTAGATATATCCATAAGATGTGTATCCAAAATATCTAGAGAAAGATGTGTAATAACATCATAATTACGTAATAGCAGTTGTAAGTGAAATGTACCTCAAGTTGGCCGCTTTTAACCGCATTTGCAAGAGGCTACTTCTACAAAAAATGGCTGTTGCTTCCCTACCTACCGGCCAATTCATTTTACTGTAGCCACCTCACCGAGTGGCTAATATATCGCACCTGCTTTAGCCCCCGTCCAGTGGCGTAGCTATACCATCTGAAGACCGTGGTAAAATCATTCGATGGAGCCCCAGAAAAATTGTCTGCTTAGTAAAATAATTTTATATCACAGAAGTACAGAAATAAAATATTCTTTATCTACACTGATATTATAAAGAGGTTAAGTTTGTTTTATTTTTGTCTGTAGGAGGTAATCTCTGAAAGTACTGGTCCGATTGCTAATTCTTTTTCACCGATAGAAAGCTGCTTTATTCCTGAGCGAAGCTGCGGGTAAAAACTAGTTATTAATAAACTGGCAATATTGACACATACATGAGGACTTTTATATTTCGTCTTAGAGGTAGGCTTCCCTGTGGCGCAATATAATACAAGGTGGCGAGACTGGCAAAATACCACGGGAAATTGATCCTTTTCTTAGGAATGCGTTTCATCATCATCATTTCAGCCAAAAGACGTCCACTGTTGGACATAAGCCTTCCCAAGTGTCGCCACAACAAACGATCCTGTGCGTCTCGCATCTATCGCATTCGCGTGACTCTCAACAGGTCATCATTCCACCTTGTGGGACCAACGCTACATCTTCCGGAGCGTGATCGAAATTTCAGAAACTTTCGGTCCTATCGACCATCTGTTCTGAAAGCAATGTACCCACTGCCACTTAAATTTGGCGATTCAAAAAATCGCGATGTTTTTAACTAATCTTAATCATTTACTTGAATTTCTATATACTTCTACTGACCTCAAGGCCTCTTAGACCTTAACAAGCCAGAGGCCCGTGGGATTTTGCCAGCCTCTCCACCCTCTAGTTACGCCCCTGCCCTCGTTGCTAATATATCTCCCTTGTTTAGCCCCAGAGGAGAACGCTAACGTAATCAACGATATTAGACGATGCATTTGTCTTTACTGAGAATAAATTGCCTTCTTTCGTATTAGAACTATAGGTATGGTTTATGCTGTCGGAAAATGTATTGGAAAAGCGAGGTGGTAAAAGGGGTGACCACCCAGAATGTCCTCGACGCTACAAGACGGTTAGAAACTTATTTTATGGGCTAGATTTTGCCAGCGGCTTCGCCTGTGTAAAAGTAGGATTTTTTATACAAACTGGACCTTCGATTCATCCTTTTAGAAAGCTAATTTTGTATAATCCTCTCTTAGTGCCCGCTTACGTCATAAAACGAAACCTTGTACAGAATTCCGCGCTTCTAGCTCCATTAGTTTTGGCTTTGCGTTGATATGTCAGTTAATCAGTTTTCCTTTTATATGGATAGATTCCCTACTCCCCATGATCATTCAGAATTTTTCAGATTAAAAAGTAGCTTATAAAACACAGAAGAATTTGTATCAGAGAATTTTTTTTAAATCGAAGTACGTCCAAAGATGTCGTCACACCACACATCGTGGTTGATATACATATTTGTACCAAATTTCAGCTTTCTTTCTAGTACTAACGGTCACTGAGATTATCCGCGGACGAAGGAACGGACAGACAGACTTGGCGAAACTATAAGGGTTCCTAGTTAACTACGAAACCGTAAAAACGTAGCCTACCTGGAATTTGCAACAGACTTTGTGAAACTTTAGTAAACACAACATATTAACTTCCTTACAAAATATAATACCTACCAATCAGTAATCTCCTAGAATCAATTATGGTGAAATTTTCCACACACACTCTATCGTTAACAAGATGAAAGTACATAATATTTAATCAAAATCTCGTATATTTAAACCCTCCATGGGTTTTACTAATCGAATTGGAATTTGATATTTTGTATATTACAAAGATCTACAGTGCTTGAAACGTGGATTAATTGATTTGATATCGGGTAACGGGTTAAATATGGAGGAAGTGTTTCTTCATTATCGTTAGTATTGAATATCCGATATGTGCTTACTTCGCAAAAAATATATACTTAAAATAAAGATAATCACGGTATTTTTTTTTGTAGGTGGGAAAATCATCCAATGACATCTCAGCCCTTGGACGGAATGGGAGATAGTGTCAGACTTTTACTGACCAAAAACCCACGCCTGTTCATTCATTGCCTTTCTTACCGGGGCCGAATCTTCCTTTTAGAAGCAGACACTTGGCCCCAGTTTCGACCCTGCTGGGCCCCTACGGTTGCTGACAACTCCTTAAAGCGCGTGTAACTATACGCGTCGTCGACGTCTTGGCCGACAGACGCTATCCCAGGAACTACTAGAAATAAACATCAGCTTTGCACCTATTTTTCTATTTCCTTCTTTTTGTCTTTTATTAATATGCATGTATATGAATTGTTAAATAAATAAATAAAAAGTATGCATTCTGTCTCGCATCCATCGGATTCCCGCAACCTTCACCAGGTCATCGGTCCACCTTGTAGGAGGCCTTCCTTCTGCAGGATCGATCGTTGTGGCGACACTTGGGGGAGGCCTATGTCCAGCAGTGGACGTCTGTCGGCTGAAATGATGATGATAATGCATTCTGAGTGATTGATCCATCAACACAGCTTAAACCACTGAACGGATCGCGCTGTTTGGCACGTCGTTAGTACGCAACGCCGACTAGGGCTTTCAATCCGAAATTCCGGAGTTTCGTAACTCCGGAGTTTCGGAGTGATTTTAAGCATTTTTCAAATCCGGAGTTGAAACAAAACACCGGAGTTGAAACCGGTTTTCAAAAACCATGTAAACTAAGGATATCTATGATGTAAACATTATTTATAAAACGACGAAAACCGCATCTTAATTTTTGAGCGTAACCCGTTGTTTGATTCCGTTTTAAGAGCTCGTTTTAAGAGGCGAATGACACTTGCAACTGGAAGTTGACACGTATGTATATATTCGTCGTTTTGAAAAACAAAGATCGAATATTCGATTGCGGAATATTCGATCTCTGTTTTTCAAAACGACGTAGTGACGGATTGACGCTGCTGTGTGTGTGTGTATGTGACTAGTAATATATGCGTTAAATATAATAATGTATAATAGTAATGTGTTTTTTGGAAATTTAATTACGGCGCCAATTTCTCAACATATTAGAATAACTAACAAATCCATCATACAAAGGTGGTCTTGGGGTCAAATTGGAAAATGTTATGGAGCCGAGTGCTTTTTTTTGATTGGTGGGAAATCATTCAATGACTTCTGCCGCTCTTGGGCATGGCGGGACTTCGAACTTTTACGATCCTCAGACTTTTTCGGACAAGAAAACCCACTCCTGTTCTTTTTTGCCTTCGTTCACTTTCACTTTCACACAACCCTTAGCTCCAATAGGGTTCGAACCTGCTGGGCTCCTACGGTTTTGCTGACATGTTCTCGAGACGTAAGTGGAATACAACGCGCCATCCGCAACTCCACGCCTAAGGTGACTGGAAATAGGGATCAGAATCCCGGCAGCTGGGGCGGGAGGAAGGTCATTCCCTCACGTGTGCGGCCGCCATCTTCGCCAGCATTACTGCTTCGCAGAAGGAGTCGATCACCTACCATTTCTCCTCAGTCCGGCGCGAAAAGTCGTTACCGCTGATCGCCCCCATGAGGACACAGCTGTGCTCCGCCTGAGTGGGGCATACCTCCGCCATATGCTCCACCGTGTCCTCCGGGTGGTCTACACAATGATGACACCTAGGCGTTTTCTCTAAATTTACCATGTCCGATGAGGTGTCATCATGCGAAAGGTGAAGACGCTTTTACGTCTTTTTAAACACATCTCAAAGAGGGGATTTACCGCCCTAATTATAACGTGCCCAGCACTGGGTTGTGTCAGTCACTGTCGCAATTTTACCATGAGATCCCGTCGGAACTCTGTCCGCCATCGCCTTCGGAGTTTCACCCTGTTGCATCTCCATGCGCAAATCGCGAATGCGTGCAAGGACTGTTGGCTCTAGATAGGGATCTACCAAGGGTGGTGGCAGGCTAGCATGGAGGCTCACAGTTTTGTGGGAGACCGTGCGGGATCCCCGCACCATCTGGATGGCCAGGACCCTCTGGCATGCGTTCAGCTTGGCCACCGGTCGCTTTCACAACAACGGGGCCCACACCGGCGCTCCGTAAAGGACCATGGACTGAACGGCGTAGATCACCCGGCAAAAGGGTCCTCTAGGTTAGGTTAGGTCAGGAGCCGCTTAAGGGCAGCCCCAGTCCGTTTCAGTTTGGGAGCCAGATGTCTGAAGTTTTCTTCGAAATTCCAACAGCCAGCTGTCTTCTATTGATTAAAATAAAGGGCCTTTTTATTAATTTCTAAAAAAGCTGTCAACTCCGGAGCCAACTCCGGAGTTCCGGATTTCATTGCTTAACATCGTAACTAGCTCCGGAGTTGAAAACTATCCGAGTTTGAATGCCCTAACGCCGACTACTACCTACAGGTCATTGGACTCACTCAGCTGACATTTTCTTAAAGAAGGTACTTCTTTTTTAATTTTATCGTTACAAATCGATAGTGTTCCATGTACAGGATCGATCCTCCACGGGATTAAAACCGATCAAAATTTATCGGTATATATGGCATAGGTACTGAGTTTAGGTACTAGTCTGAGACAGGCGAAGTCGTGGGCACCAATTAGTGTGTTCTAAACTTAAAACATTTTTCAAGGACCTAAAACCAAGCTTATCCCGTAAGTGGTAATATTATAGTAAAACATTACATTACACTAGTCTACACTTTCTAGGCTAACAGGTCATTAGTCCGGCGGCCATATTGCGCCGTTGTGTTCTAGCCTTAATTAATACCATGTTTTGGGCTATAAAGCTCGGGACATACGAGCCGAGTTATGTGCAACTGCGTTTTAGTTTATCTTTGTACTTTATAGTTTGTGTAATCTAGGTTTAGTAATGGCGAGATCATCGTTTTAGTTTAGATGAGTTTTTAAATGTTTTGAAATGGAGAGAAACTATTATGTAAGGTGAAAGTTTCTGGAAAACTATTCTCCTACCCCTACTGCTTGGTACGCAATTTACTGTTTTTCGCACTAGTGTGTAAAAGTGCGCCAGCTCGCCCCCGCCATGATTTATTGTGTTTATCTCGTATCAGACTGGGCGCCGAGCAGCGCCCACGAGTCACCGGGCACCCCTTTTTATTTAGTTTTCTACATAAGAGTATTGAAAAACGTCGTTTTACACACGTGCAAATTGGTCACTGCAGTACTCGGCTCCATAACACCACTGCACCATCGCCTGCGGCTCGGGCCCAAAGACAAAGTTTCTACACTTTTTTTTTTTCTGTCGACGGGGAAAATCATCATTGACGAAACCCGCTCTTGGGTGGAGCGGGAGACAGTGTCAGAGTCTTACTGACTAAAAACCCCGCGCCGTTCCTTCTAGCCTTCATACCGGGGCTCTAGTTTCCTTTCGGATAACCCCGACCCCGGTAGGCTTCGACCCAGATGGGCCCCTCCTGTTGCTGACAACTCCTTGAGACGCGCGGGAACAGTGCGCGCCGTCGACGCCTTGGCTCGGTCCGGACAGTTACCGGACGATCGGGCAGCGAGCTACCCATGGCTCACCGTCCGCGAGCCCGCGTCTACGGTGGCCGGAAATCGGGATCGGAATCCCGGCGGCGGCGGCGGGGGCGCCGTTGCCTGATGCGGTCTGCCTCCTCCTTTGCTAGCATTACTGCTTCGCAGAAGGAGGCGACCGCCTGCCACTCCTCCTCGCTCCGGACCATGGCCTGGACCAAGGCCCGGCGCGAGAGGTCTCCGCCGCCGATCGCCCCCACGAGGACACGGCGTTGCTCCGCCCAAGCAGGGCACACCTCAACTGTGTGCTCCACCGTGTCCTCCGGGCGTTCCGCACAGTGGCGGCACCCGGGCGTCTCTTCCGCTCGAATCCGATGCAGGAACCTCCCGAACTTGCCATGTCCGGTGAGGACCTGCGTCATGCGGAAGGTAAGGACGCCGTGAGGTCTTTCCAGCCACGCCTCAAAGAGAGAACTTACCGCCATAAGTTTCTACACTTGTACTTACCAAAATGTACTATTTCATTGTTACCGCTATTCGATTTTTTTTTTCAATTTCACTTCTCAATATAAAAGGATGTAGATTTGGCTTACCTTAACTTGGTGAGAACCAGCACTGCGGGTCTGGTGTCGCTTCTGAAGGTGGCTCTGACTCCTAGCGTGGAATCCGCCCAATGTGACGTCACGCCTTCTCGAGTGTCCAGTCTGAGGACAAAAACAATTTGTCAATAACGTTTGACAGTATTGCTGTTATAACATTTAAGGTAGGCCTACACTGCGCATACGTGTGCCACACATGCTGATTTGGGCGCGTCGGTCTCCATACAACATAGTAGTCTAGTTTCCATATAACATATATAACATATGGAAACTAGACTTGTAGAGCTACTCTAGATCCACGCCACGCGACGTTGTTCTACGTACAAATCAGGCGTGTTACACTCTGTCAAGCGGCCACGCTGGTCTTGTCAACGGTCCTGGAAGTGGCCGACCTCTTCGCATCACTGCTGGCTGCTGCCTCCGTTGTGAATCAACCCTTAGGTATCATCATCATCATTTCAGCCGAAAGACGTCCACTGTTGGACATAGGCCTCTCAAAGACCGTTCCTGTGCATCTTTTCCGTTCCGTTCTCGAGCTCGCTTTGTATGTAGATTGTCATCTGTACCTATCTATTTTGAGTTTCAGCTTTGTAGCTGAGATTCCAACGAGATGAGCTTATAGATAACGTTATAGGATTAATTAATTCTGTGCCTATGTTTTTTTTTTTCCTTTCTTTTCTGTCGACGGGGAAAATCATCATTGACGAAACCCGCTCTTGGGTGGAGTGGGAGACAGTGTCAGAGTCTTACTGACTAAAAACCCCGCGCCGTTCCTTCTAGCCTTCATACCGGGGCTCTAGTTTTCTTTCGGATAACCCCGACCCCGGTAGGCTTCGACCCAGATGGGCCCCTCCTGTTGCTGACAACTCCTTGAGGCGCGCGGGAACAGTGCGCGCCGTTGACGCCTTGGCTCGGTCCGGACAGTTACCAGACGATCGGACAGCTAGCTACCCATGGCTCGCCGTCCGCGAGCCCGCGTCTACGGTGGCCGGAAATCGGGATCGGAATCCCGGCGGCGGCGGCGGGGGCGCCGTTGCCTGATGCAGTCTGCCTCCTCCTTTGCTAGCATTACTGCTTCGCAGAAGGAGGCGACCGCCTGGCACTCCTCCTCGCTCCGGACCATGGCCTGAACCAAGGCCCGGCGCGAGAGGTCTCCGCCGCTGATCACCCCCACGAGGGCACGGCGTTGCTCCGCCCAAGCAGGGCACACCTCAACTGTGTGCTCCACCGTGTCCTCCGGGCGTTCCGCACAGTGGCGGCACCCGGGCGTCTCTTCCGCTCGAATCCGATGCAGGAACCTCCCGAACTCTGTGCCTAAGTTCAATTATCAAGGCCTGTTTACTTGGTGGAGGTAAGTAGACGACAGTGTGGAAAAAATGCCTATATTTATAATCTTGTCTAGCAGTCTAGACAAGGTTTTGCTAGGAGATTTAGACTGTATATTTTCTTCGGTGTTGTGAGGAGATTTACGATTTAATACAGAATAATTAAATGAGCTTTGTATTAATTTTATTTTGGAAGGTTTGGTTGGCTTTATTGAATAGAAGAACTCAGGTTGCCGACATAGCACGAAGACAACAAAATTTGTTTCTAATGTTTGTCCTCTAATGAGCTAAGGTGAGCAATAAAGTAATAAATCATGATCATCATCATCATTTCAGCCGACAGACGTCCACTGTTGGACATAGGCCTCCCCCAAGTGTCGCCACAAATCTGGAAGTAATAAATAATAAGAATTGTCAAACTTAAGTGACAATGGGCAGGGCACATTGCTCGCAGAACAGATGGCTGTTGGGGTCGAAAGGTTCTGGAGTGTCGACCGCGTACCGGAAGACGCAGCGTTGAAAGGCCTCCTACAAGGTGGACCGATGACCTGGTAAAGGTTGCGGAAAACCGATGTTTGATACACAAAGTAATGCGCCTGGCTGGGTTCGAACCCGTGACCTACAACAACTCGAACGACTTTTGTGAAGCACTATTTTATATCAATTAAAAAAACATATATTATATATCTAAAGATAGGGGTGAAACCGCACGTTAATTTTATATCTTTTCTTAGCTAAAACTTAGCAATGTCAAGTTTTCGAAATCTTCACAATAGAAAGACGAAGACGCAAAATCTTAAGAACTAATAAGAAACCTCATAACGCACTAGTTTGAACAGATTTCAAACACTCACAGCCATCTAAGTTTTAATAAACCCGTCTGAGATCACTTACAAAGGCTATTACGGTTTAGAACTGCGGGTTTTTAGTTCGAGAGAGTCACCGCAAAACGCAAAGGGCAACTGAAGGATCATGGATAGTTGTTAGTCAGTAAAAGTCTGAGACTCGCACAAACTTTTTTTTTTATTTGGAAAATCATTAAATAACTTTTTCAATAGGATTACTCGAAAACCCACTCTTATCTCACCGCTTTTAGACACGCGAAAAGCTATTTTCCGCACTAGTGCAAAAAAGTGCGCTAACCCGCCACCATTTTTTTTACATTTATTGAATCTGGCTGGGCGCGCGTTGACCCAACGAGTCGCCGTTTATTCATTTCTTCGTATGTGTGTTGAAAAACGTCGTTTTTACATGTGCAAAGTCACTGTAGCCCTCGGCTCCATGACACGATGACCTGTGTTGTACTTAGTGTCGGTGGTGTCCAACTTGTGAACTTTTAAATATTTTTGGAAAAAATATAACATGGTGTAAAAATTAATGGAATTCAGTTAGTTACTGATTCTGAACAAAATATATTCAGCCCCCCCCCCCCTCTCCCCTAGCCCAGTTAAAACCGTTTTGCTTGCGTTGCGTCGAACGATTCGAGTTGACCTTGCCGTCAATACTTTTGTTCTGACCGCGTGACTGAGCGTTGGGACGACGTTATTCCCGTACATTTGACACTTTATACAAGCGTTAACGATTGTAGATTAGCAACTTGGCTACGGGTACAGGTTTCGCATAAACTAAAAATAATGTTATATAAACTTACAACATGACGAATAAAATTATGCTTTCCAATCTCTTAATTTTATAAACAAAAATCAATAATCATAATTTCTTGAAGAACTAACTAAAATTTAAATAACCGAAACTTGTAGCGCTACTCCATAACATTAAAAATAACGCGTTAAATAACGGCTAATAAAGTAGTTTAATAACGATTCGCTTGATCGTTTCGGTTATCAGCATAGTGTCGGGACAAAGTCGCCGCCCCGTCTTTGGTTAGTTATATGTTGTAAGTATGCAGATGACCGTAAAATAATTATGATAATGTTTAGTGGGCGAGTAGCTTTAGGTGACGTTATGCCAAGACTGAATTTGAAATAACAATTTAGTTTGATACAAAATACTTGAAAAAAGTATTATTTATTTATTATATTCTTTATTGTACACCACATAAACTAAAAAAATACACGACAAACATTATTCAAAATAAGTTTACAATGGGCGGTGTCATCGCACAGGGCGATCTCTTACAGACAACCTTTGGATGGCCTGAAAGAAAGAATATAGATTTAGGGCTGTCAGTGTACAACATTAGAAATAATATTAATAAGAAATAACAACACGAATACATATATACATTACAAACAAAAATATACTAATAAATATCAAATATGTAACTAAACCAGGAGAAGAAAGTTGTTAGCGTTTGAGCACGTCTCACTTCAATAGGTAACGCATTCCACAAACGAGCAGCTTGGACAGTAAACGATTTGTCAAAAAAGGATGTGGAATGCAGACGAATACTTAATTTCAGATTTTCCGATGATCTCATGGACCTAGAGTGTATCACAGAGGAACTATCGCCAAACTTAAGTGGGAGTGAGCAGGGCACATTGCTAACACAACAGATGGTCGAAGGGGACGAAAGGTACTGGAGTGGCGACCGCAGTTATACAATCGTTGTTATTAATGCACTAGTTTATTAAGAGCCTAATCACTCTATCCTTGAAGACACCTAAATTATAGTCGAACGGGAATACTGCAGCAAGCTAATTGATCTAAGTTTTCGATGTACGCGGTACAAACGACGATGTAAAACGCTTAGTCCAGACCGTAGAAGTTTCAATAATGTAAAGGTGGACACTCGCCGCACGTCAGGTTGTCCGATAGTAGAAAGGTGGTGGAGGAATGAAGTTATGTAATGCACACACCACAGAAAAAATGAAAGAGATTAGAAAGGAAATACTTTCCGATTTGCATTACAACGAGTGTCGCCGCTTGTCTCCTACCCTTTAACTCCTCCACCACTCCTCGACCACGTACACTTAGATCGGAAGTTTGCTATTGGTTGTGTCAATTATGAGCATGATCATATCTCCCCCCCCCCCCCAAAGGCCATCCAAACGTCTCTTATATTTTCCGTGGCACATACTCTCCAAAATAAATCCTATGGAATACCGAAAAGCTGACTACTCTACGCCTGTGCGCCAGGCTTTGTTGCCTGGTTTTAACCAAATCTGGATATCCAATTAGCCACTTCGCTCGCCTCTCCATCTAGTCCAAAGCTGCGAAATGACATTTGGCAGCCTATATGTATTCTGCGAGAAGTATTCTACTAACGATTTAGTCTATTCAAAATGTTCCCAGGAAACAAACATATAACAAAAAACCCTTTTGAAAAATAAAAATAACCGACTTCACTAAAAAAAAATATTGAATTTGAGGAGTTTCCTCGATTTTGCCCTTACCAACAAAAAAAAAATATTTTTTCAAATCGGTTGGCAAGCGATGAAGTTATGCGCGAACAAACATAAAAAAAATACAAACATCCGAATCGAGAACTCCTTTTTTAGAAGTCGGCTAAAAACAACCATTACCGGTTTGTCTAGATTTCTAGAAACTTAAAAAAGAACAATAAAGTTCTTTGTTTATTACATAACATTAGTGTAACAATAATTTCGGACATTACTACAAACCAGCCAACATCACAGAAAGATATTTATGATCCCTTTAAATAAAAAAAACTAGCCAAGCACGAGTCGGACTCGCGCACGAAGGGTTCCGTAACGTATGTAGCAAAAAAACTGCAAAACTCACGTTGTATGGGAAACTTAAATACTTATTAATTCTGTTTTTAGTATTGTAGATGATTTATTTCTGTTACCGCTATAAAGCGGTAACAGAAATAAATCATCTGTGATTTCAACTGTCTAGATATCACTGTCAATGTATTCACAAATTGTCACACATTTTTTGACTTACTGACTAAAAACCCATTCTGTTCCTTCGTTGCCTTTCATACCAGAGCCAAGTTTTCCTTTCAGAAGCAGACCCTTGGCCCCAGTAGGCGACCCTGCTGAGCCTCTACGGTTTGCTGACACCTCACGCTTCATGAGATACAGCCTGGTAACTGATAGACAGCGAGTCTCAATAATAGGGTCTCGTTTTACCCTTTGAGTAAGGAACTCAAAAACCAAATCATTTTACACAGATATTTTTCCTTCCCTCTCATAACAAATTTCACAAAATTTTACTCATTTAGGTACTCCGAGCATTTTAATGAGTACTACAAGAGTCGTTAAAAATACACCAAAAAAGAATTTACTAATTTCGGCGAGCGAATAAGATCTTTAGCTAAATTTAAAAATATGAAACTGAGTTCATACTTTCTTGTGATGTAAGCTAGAGATGTTTTTATCGAGCTATGATTTTGAGTGTCCGACTGGACTACTTAAAAATATCAATAAAATATCCAAGAAGTTGAATATATTATCAAAACTATTGTGGTTCCTAAAGTGTGTCTTTAATAAATTTCAACAGTTCATTAAATAAATTAATAGTTTTTTTTTATTTATTTAAAATGTAATATTGTTTGTAGTTTATGTTCCATAATATCTGGCATTGGTATTTTTAGATTAAAATTTTAATCTACGACTGTTTTTTATTTACATAAAATTTGATAAATATATTTTTTTTTTCAAAATGATTGCTTACTCGTATCTAGTCGCGTTTGTTTTGTATTATTTTTGGTTTTCTCTTCTTTATGTAACAAAAATAAGTATGTTTTTTTTTTTGCTTATTTAAACGCGTTTGTCTCAGGAACTACTAATCAGATTATAAAAAAAATCTGTAAAGGATAGCCAGGTTTATGACTAATATTATAGGTCATAATTATAACATCACGCTACGACCCACGAAAGCAGAGCAGACATTAAAGATGCAGGCGAAACCGTGGGAGACATCTAATTAACTAGCCTCTTCGTCTAGTGGTTAGTGGCCCTGACTACTATGCAGGAGGTCGTGGGTTCAATTCCCACTCAAGACAAACGTTTGTGTAATTAGCAAGATAATTTCGTTCTGTCTAGGAGTAATTTATCTATAACTAGCTTTTGCCCGCGGCTTCGCTCGCGTGAATAAAATATAGCCTATGTCACTCAGGAATAAAGCAGCTTTCTTTCGGTGAAATAATTTTAGCAATCGGACCAGCACTTCCAGAGATATATCCAATAAACAAAAAACAAAAAAAAAACTTTACCTCTTTATTATTATTTTTTTAATGTGTAAAGGTGTAGATAGGTAAGTAATTAGAAATATATAAGTATACTTATCAGTAGTCTAGTAATCATAACACAAGCTCTTTTTATATTGATACTAGATGGGGGTAGAGTAAAAGTCGTGGAATATTATAGATTTATATAATTACAATATTACAAAAATTACAAATATAAATAGTAAATAAATATAGCGTTCGGGAAGCTGCACGGTGTTTTCTCGTCTAATATACCACAGTGTCTCAAGACAAAAGTCTATGACCAGTGCGTGTTGCCAGTGAAGACTTATGGCTCCGAAACCTGGTCGCTTTCAATGAGCCTTATAAGAAGACTCAAAATCACCCAAAAGGCGATGGAAAGGGCTATGCTCGGAGTTTCCTTGCGTGATCACATCAGAAATGAAGTTATCCGCAGAAGAATCAAGGTTACCGATATAGCTCGAAGAATCGCCAAACTTAAGTAGCAATGGGCAGGGCACATTGCACGCAGAACAGATGGTCGATGGGGACGAAAGGTTCTGGAGTGGCGACCACGCACCAGAAGACGAAGCGTTGGAAGGCCTCCTACAAGGTGGACCGCGGGAATCCGATGGATGCGTGACGCACAGGACCGGTCGTTGTGGCGAGGCCTATGTCCAACAGTGGACGTCTTTCGGCTGATATGATGAATAAATATAGAGATACACTTAAACATAAAAAACTTTCATAGACACACAAACAAACCTACACATCTTATAAATTAGATACTTAAAATTGAACGTAAAGTTTCGCTCGGTTCTCTGAGTATTTTTCCAGCACAAAATTCTTTGTGAAACTGTTTTCACTCAAACTTTTCAGTAACAGCGTAAATGCAATTAATATCGTCTGGCTTGGCAGTTGCTTTTAAGAGATTTTACAGGAAATACTGTCTTTCAGCGATGTTTGATTTTTGTAGTTGTGAGCAGCAATTTTGAAAATTTATTTTAAAATCATTGGGAGCACTTCAACCATATATATTGGTTTTTTTGTGCGGATGTGACGTATATCTTCCCTATCGACTGATGTTATGTTATATTTGTTATCTAGCTTTTCTTTCTTTCTTTTCATTTGTGGGCAGAGTGGGAAAGCGTGTCAGACTTTTTCGGACTAAAATCTACGCTCAGTTACTTCGTTGCCTTGTATTCTAGGGCTGGGTGTTCCTTTCAGAAGCGAACCCATGGCCTCAGTACGCTTCGACCCTGCTGGGCCCCTACTGTTTTCTGACATCTCCTTGAGGAGCACGTGGAACAATAAGCGTCTACGACGACTTGGGCTCGGTCCGGAAGGTTACCGGACGGTCGGACGGCGAACTACAAGGACAGCGTAAATGCAATTAATATCGTCTAGTTTGGCAGTTGCTTTTAAAATAGTTTTACAGAAAATACTGTCTTTCAACGATGTTTAATTTTTGTAGTCGAGAGAAGTAATTTCCACAATTTGTTTTAAAATGATTAGGCATACTTAAGCCACATATGAACTGGTGCTGCAAAATGGCATCTAGCAGAGCTAGGATCAGTGGCGAGAGGTGCAAAGAGGCTAATATATATACCAACCGATCACCTGGTGAGGGTCACGGGAAGCTGATGGATAGAAGTAGGTATAGTTTAGTTACCTATCTGCTAATAGAATAAAGACGATCACCACTGCTCTCAAAACGGTGAAGAAAAACATCGTGAGGAAACCGGCATGTCCCAGAACCAAAAAGTCTAAAACATGTGACATCCACCAACACAGCCCGCGTGCTGGATTACGACCCATTTCCTCTCCTAGAGAGGAGGCCTGAGCCCCAGCAATGGGGTATATGACTGATTATGCTATCCTATGCAATGCCTTTTCTACAACCCATTATACCACTCAATACGAGACGATCCCATATTTATGGCGGTAAGTCCCGTATCCGAGGCGTGGCTGGAAAGACCTCACAGCGTCCTTATGTACCGCATGACGCAGGTCCTCACCGGACATGGCACTTTCGGGAGGTACCTGTTTCAGATAAAGTTGGAAGAGACGCCCGATTGTCGCCACTGTGCGCAACGCCCGGAGGACACTCCCTCGTGGCCCTCGTGGGGGCGATCGGCGGCGAAGACCTCTCGCACCGGGCCCTGGTCGAGGCCATGGTCCGCTAGTAAAGGAGGAGGTCGACCGCATCAGGCTACGGCGTCCCCGCCGCCGCCGCCGGGATTCCGATTCCGATTTCCGACCACCGTAGACGCGGGCTCGTGGACGGCGAGCCATGGGTAGCTCGCTGTCCGATCGTCCGGTAATGGACCGAGTCCAAGACGTCGACGGCGCGCACTGTTCCCGCGCGCCTCAAGGAGTTGTCTGCAGCAGGAGGGGCCCAGCTGGGTCGTAGCCTACTGGGGACAGGGTTGTCCGAAAGGGAGCTCGTGCCCCGGTATGAAGGCTAGAAGGAACAGGATGGGGTTTTTAGTCAATAAGAGTCTGACACTATCTCCCGCTCCACCCAAGAGCGGGTTTTGTCATACGATGATTTTTCCCATCGTAAAAAAAAGACGATCTCATATAAACCCATGTCCCACATTACACCACATACCGACCACTATTCAACCAATTATCCCCACGTTCGTTAACCCTAAAACGCCGACGTCACTCAAACCCAAATCACTTGATCACGACTAAGCCTTCGATAGATGAAAAAAAAACAAAAACATATCTATGACAGCGGCAGGAAACGGTTGACACCATAGACACGGGATTCAAATTGACAGATTATAAGGATTAATGTATACTAGTTTGTGTCGCGGCGCTACTTCAGTTTTGTTTATCAGTTTTTTTTCGTGAGAATGGGTTGTTAGATGTGTTTTAAAATTTTAACTTTTTTAAGTGTTTGGGCTCCTGTTAGTAATTGATTTTAATTTGTCTTTAGATTTGAACTCGAAACTGAACTTGAATTTGAAAGAGATAGGCAATGGATTGATATACTTTTTTTATGGTGGGCAAAATCATCCAATGCCAACCCCCGCTCTTGGGCGGAGCGGGATATAGTGTCAGGCTCTTACTGACTAAAAACCCACCCCGTTCCTTCTTGTCTTCATACTGGGGCTCGAGCTATCTTTCGAAACTAACCCTGGCCCCAGTAGGCTTCGACCCGGCTGGGCCCCTGCTGTTGCTGACAACTCTTTAGAGGCGCACTAAAACCCACTTGAGTTCTTAAATTATCCGTTACGTTTTAGGGCCACAGACACACTTTAAAACGTACCCACAGCCCTAGGAGCCTAGGGCTATTACTAGACCCTTTTAATTTTGCTGACATCTCTTTGAGGTCTGTCGAACACAACGCGCCTTCGACTCAGGCCTGATTCTTACCGGACGGCGGGCACCTACCTATTGCTCGTCGTCCGCGACCCCGTACATGACGTAATTTAACGAAGATACGAGTAACATTGAAGCCACAAACTGACTCAAAGAACTACAAATACAATATCGAAAACTTAGACAGTTATGTTACTTCCTGCAAGCTCCGAGGAACGACTCGGTACGCATCATAAACAGGAGTTGGAAACCACATAAAAACGAATTGAAAATTCAGGGAATACGATCAAAAGTTGGTACATTAAAACAAAACAAAAGAAAAGAGAGCTTTTTGTTAGTTCGTTCGACGTACGTTGCCAAGAAATTGTGGCGTAATATAGGTTAGTATCACGCTGCGTCGAAATATGGCGGGCAGAGCTGTCTTTCTTATATAACCGTATTATTTATTTTTAGTATACAACGTGTAACGTAAATGCGCAAAACCTGAAAATTGTTTGATCAAAATAACGAGCAGAATCAATTAAACCACTTTTTTTTCCAC
Source organism: Mythimna lalbum (assembly GCA_949319445.1). Classification (NCBI taxonomy): domain Eukaryota; kingdom Metazoa; phylum Arthropoda; class Insecta; order Lepidoptera; family Noctuidae; genus Mythimna; species Mythimna lalbum. The sequence goes on from OX439370.1 coordinate 5,231,012, forward strand.
CATAAAAAGTCGGTTTTAGTCAGTAAAAGTCTGACACTGCCTCTTGCCCCACTCAGGTCGGGAGAAGTAATTTGATGATTTGTCAACCTCAAAAAAACAGTGCAGTCTCAATCACCCAATGCTAAAGTATCAATCAGAGAAGAGAACTTCTTCATCATCATCATTTCAGCCGAATCAGGTTTTTTTCGGTGGGCAAAAATCAACTTATGACAACCCCCGCTCTTGGGTGGAGCGGGAGATAGAGTCAGACTCTTACTGACTAAAAACCCACCCCGTTCCTTCTAGCCTCTTCATACCGGGGCACGAGCTTTCTTTCGGATAACCTTGGCCCCAGTAGGCTTCGACCCAGCTGGGCCCCTCCTGCTGCTGACAACTCCTTGAGGCGCGCGGGAACAGTGCGCGCCGTCGACGTCTTCGGCTCGGTCCGGACAGTTAGTACCGGACGATCAGACAGAGAGCTACCCATGGCTCGCTGTCCGCAGCCGAATCAGGTAAACTGTTGAGCATAGGCCTCGCCCAAGTGTCGCCACAACGAACAAAGTTCAATGAAAAGAAAAAGCGCTGCCCTTCACTTCCTTTCACTAACAATTACTCCTGTATCCTAGGTGCGTTCAGAAACATGCGAATTGACGTAGTTATATGACTCAAGATCCTCAGGCCCAGAAACGAAACAACAACTATACAACGTGTAACGCTAAATGCGCAAAACCTGAAATAAGTTTGATCAGAATAACGAGCAGAGTCAATTAAACCACTTGTTTTATATAGGTTACATTTTTCAAAAAAATATTAATTGAAAACGTCGACCTGTCTATTTATGAATAGGTCAAGCCATCACGTGCACAAACTCGCCCAAATAGGTAAACTAACACAATTAGTTGTAGTCCAATCAAATTTTCTCTTACACGGGATAATAAAAGTTCTTATTTCAATGCAGATATGAATTTTAAACAAACTAAAACTGCACATAAAATCTTTTTTTTTATGTTTTTTTTTTCTCACATAATTAGGTCAATTGAATTAAAAATCATTTGGAGTGTCTGAGGTTTTGCGCATTTAACGTTACACGTTGTATGTACCTACGTCATACAAATATTTGTACCGAGCGGGAACCGAACCTGCAACACCCAGCGTGGCAGCCATTCGCTAAACCAGCAACCCTGCCATCGAAACTACTCGTAAAGTCTATGTTCATAAACGCTATCTTTCTAAAAAGCTTACGACTATCTCCAGTCCGATATTTCAGCGTAATCCGAGGAGGATTCTGTAGATATACACAGGCGGGTCAAGAATTAATCCTAGTCTTATCTAGCGTCTTAGTCTATGCCAGATCCGAGAATCAATACGAGACTGTCTGCTAGAGAGGATCTTGTCTATGGGTATTGTAGCTGGTCAGTATTATGAGCGGTTTGGATTGATTTCTACTGTTATTATGTAGGTAATTGGGAATTTTCTTTTTTTTTACAAGCTTTTATTTAGTTTCACCTGTCCTGATGTTTGTCTGTAATCAAATCTTGTAACTTAAATTTGATCCACTTCCTGGTTACTGATTGAGCTGCAATTTTGCATGCATGTGTAAATCAGATGACAATGCAAAATTATTATGACAAGGAACCTGGTAGTTAAACGACACAACCCCATCGAGTTTGGGCTCGTATGATTCGTCTTGTCGAGTATTAATTACATACCGTATACCGATTTCGTCATTGACAGAAAAAAAGAAAAAAAAAAAATACCGAGCTATGAAAAAAATATTTTCATTTAAAGCTTGTTTTATTAGTGTTTTTTTATGAAACCATATACATAACACTAATAAAAAATGTTTTTTTTCTTCTAAAAACAGCATCAAAATTGGTTATTAAAAGCAGCAGCAAACAGCATTTTGAATATAAGTATCAAGAATAGTGTACGCAAGAAACATCACATCATAAAATTATAGTGACGTCACATTTCAGTGTTTTCATTCTTTATCTGTTATTAGATTGTTTTTTTTTTTCATTTTAAACAGATTTGAAAAAGTCTTTCTATGTTCGATTTATGATTTAGTTATTATTATACTTTATAGGGTTATTTATTGACGTATGACGTTACATTTTATTGTAAAATATTCATTCTTTTATGTATTTTTAATTGTATATTTGTACTTTTTAAATATATTTTTATTATAATATGTTTCTAAACTAATGAACACTTTTATAATATCTTTATACAAATATTTCCTAGTCCATGTTAGATCCTGGAATTAAGAAGAGGACAATAAACTTATGACTGTATAACTTAACTTCAGCTCAAAACTGCTCATCTCCTGAGAGCTAAAACCGTTAGTAAAACAAGTTGTAGAAGCAAAGTAACTCTCGATGAAGCTCTCAAAGATCCAGCTATTAAAACTAACATTGTCTTTCAAACGGATGATAACTGTATCCACTGTCATTTACGATACGATATTTTAGTACATCAGTTAAATTATTGGACTACTAAAACTTATTGGAAAACAAACAATATTATCTTTTACACGAACGTTAAGTTTGCCATTTAATTGATTCCGCTATCGCCTTTCTAACATAGGACAAGTGTAATTTATGTCTTTTCAAAGCTAGAGTAATTAGGCTCTTAAAAGGCCACCGACCACAGCCACTGGTGGCCAGCGTATTTAGTATAGACGCGCCGCACATATGTAGCTGGTGGCTGCCACTTGCTACAGCAGTATCCGTGACTCGCCACTTGTGGTCGCTAAAGGCCTCACAAAACGCCAACAACCACCACTGTACACTCCTCCACCTCCAGCCCCAATCCCCGTCTCCCGTATACGTTCTACGTATCGCACGCCACGGAACACGACGTCTCAATGGATGTAGCAGCGGGGATCGGGCTATATAATGCCGCGGCTTTCGAGCACCGCCCAGTGGCTGTTGCTCGCTTCTGACACTGTAATAAAAGTGGCGGTAGCGCGCGACAGCCACCGGTGGCCCGTTTGCGCCGAGCTTTATTGGTTAAAAAAAAAATTCAAAATGCCGCACCGTATTACAATGAAAACGCGCGCCATCTTAAAACGAAGTAATGCTTTAGTAAGCACGTTACGTGGCGGCGTTTTTGATGCACGATTCATGTTATGAGAGTATTAACAGTATTAGATTACGTACCTTAATGTCGGGATACGGTATCGAATCAAAGGTATCGATAATGTATGAAGGCGCACAAACAAGTACCTACATACCTAATATGTCTTTTTGACATAAAAGTCCCGTTTTGTTATTAATTTGTCAAAAATAAGCAAAAAGAATCATCATCATCATTTCAGCCGATCGAAGTCCACTGATGAACATAGGCCTCCCCAAGTGTCGCCACAAAGAACGATCCTGTGCGTCTCGCATCCATCGGATTCTCCCAACTAGGTTATCGGTCCACCCTGCAACGTAAAGGACGTTTAAGCATAAGAAACAACAGCTCCGACCAGCCCACGACAATTGGGCACGCCACGATTATGCCGGTAAGTCCCCTCTTTGAGGCGTGGCTGGAAAGACCTCACGGCGTCCTTACCTTCTGCAAGACGCAGGTCCTCACCGGACATGGCAAGTTCGGGAGGTTCCTGCATCGGATTCAAGCGGAAGAGACGCCCGGGTGTCGCCACTGTGCGCAACGCCCGGAGGACACGGTGGAGCACACCGTCGAGGTGTGCCCTGCCTGGGCGGAGCATCGCCGTGCCCTCGTGGGGGCGATCGGCGGCGGAGACCTCTCGCGCCGGGCCCTGGTCGAAGCCATGGTCCGGAGCGAGGAGGAATGGCAGGCGGACGCCTCCTTCTGCGAAGCAGTAATGCTAGCCTAGGAGGCCGACCGCATCAGGCAACGGCGCCCTCGCCGCCGTCGCCGGGATTCCGATCCCGATTTCCGGCCACCGTAGACGCGGGCTCGCGGACGGCGAGCCATGGGTAGCTCGCTGTCCGATCACCCGGTAATGGACCGAGTCCAAGACGTCGACGGCACGCACTGTTCCCGCGCGCCTCAAGGAGTTGTCAGCAACAGGAGGGGCCCAGCTGGGTCGAAGCCTACTGGGGACAGGGTTGTCCGAAAGGGAGCTCGCGCCCCGGTATGAAGGCTAGAAGGAACGGCGCGGGGTTTTTAGTCAGTAAGAGTCTGACACTGTCTCCCGCTCCACCCAAGAGCGGGTTTCGTCAAAGATGATTTTCCCCGTCGACAAAAAAAAAAAAAAAAAAAGCCCACGACAATTTTTTTATGACTTGCTATAACAACCTAACCAACATCACTTGGCAAAAGAACCATTTGGATTATATACCCTTTCGACACTCCTAACCAGACTATGGCCCACTTATTAGAGTGCCCAAAGTATCCCTCCCTACACCTACACTTTGGAGGACCTAAACAAGCTTTTAATGAAAATATTTTTTTATAGCAAGCTTTTATAGCTCAGTATACCTATATAATACTCATCAAGACGAATCATACGAGCCCAAACTCGATGGGATTGTGTCTTTTAACTACCAAGTTCCTATAGCCACCTTCCGGTTCCATCATCAGATCAGCTTCGCTAATAATTTTGCATTGTCATCTGATTTACGTATGCATGCAAAATTTCAGCTCAATCGGTAACCGGCCAGTGGGTCAAATTTAATTTACAAGATTTGATTACAGACAAACATCGGGACAGGTGAAACTGAATAAAGTTTGACGCTAATCTACTCAAAAATAACCGGCGAAAGGGTAGAGTTTGTCCCACAACTCAATTCAAGTCCACTTATTGCTTCCTTGGCCATTATCTTTAAAATAAAATTAATAAATCCTTAAACCTATACCCGAAAATTCGGTCAAGCTGCATTAAAGAAATTAAAATTTACCTAAAAACTCTAGACTATCATAAAACCGAAAATCTTTTGACTGTTCTGAAGTAACCCTAATTTTTTACCAACCCATTAACAGATCCTCTCCTCCTTCTGATACTCCGCTACTCTCACTCCTCAACTTACAACATGACTAGTTGACTACACAACACAAAACACACAAACAAAACAAACTTCACACACACATAATTTCTGCTAAAGTAGGGTTTTTTATTTTATTTTTTTTATTATTGTTATTACTAATTCTATTTTTGCATTAAGCTAAGTAGTTTTTCATTACTATTATATCTAGACTCTTGCACTGTAATAGTTAATTCTAGCTGTGGAAGGGGCCTGGTGACCTGTAACACAGGTTTTTTTTCGAAAACCTATAACAGGCACCAGTCTGTCACAAGGTGGAATATAGCTGAGACATTGTCCTGTCAAATTGTCCTGTCAAAGCTTGTAAAAACGTAACTGATGCTGCTAACAACGTGGCAAGCTACTGGGCTCAAATTCTTTTTTTTATATTACCCACTGTATGTGTTTTAGATATAATAAGTTTTTCTTTGTTATGGTTCTTATAAGACTCTACCATAAAGTATCTATATACTTTATTGCTAGTTTACTGTATAAACTTGCTTTTGGCCGCGGTTTCAACCTTGTACATAAAATATAGTCTATATACCACTACTCGGGAATAAAGCAGCTTTCTATCGGTGAAATAATTTCTGCAATCGGATCAGTACTTTCAGAGAATACCTCCTACAAACAAATAGAAAACAAAGAAAACTTTACTCACCTCTTTACCAAAAAGTAGATATTCTATGTCTCCTGGTTCTGAGCTACCTCCCCATCAATTTTCACCCAAATCGGTTCAGCCGTTCTAGAGTTATAAATAGTGTAACTAACAAGACTTTCTTTTATTTAGATAGATAAATAAATACTTTGAGGGAAAGAAAACCATCGACTCAAGAAGATGACATCTGACATCCAAAAAAATAAAAAATAAAGCTTAGTTATCGAATTTCCCATATCCAAAAACCTCGAATAATAAATTAGGTGTGACAGAAATATCAATATTCCAAAAAATAATAACAGGTGATATCGATACCTGTTACTGAAGTACCAATCGATATCGGTATCTGTTCCAATAACAGTATTAAATGGGGTATCATAAGCGGATCATGTGAGCGGGTGACTCGGAGGAATGGGTGTAGAATGTTTAATCTAAGAGTATTTAGTTATACAACGGTTGTGGTCAACTCCTGCGGTTATTTGTCAAAGGTGCCGATAGACTAATGACCTTTTATAATTGAAAATAGTTCAATGACTGACTGACAAAGGTATGACCAAAAATCCCAGCTAAGTACCATATTGACCGGTCCTGTGCCTCTCGCATCCATCGGATTGGCTTCCTACAAGGTGGACCGATGACCTGGTAGGAGTTGCGGAAATCTAATGTAGTCACCACGCGAGCAATGAATGAGCGATAAATGTCACGAATCTTCGAATTTTTGGTTCTAGGACATGACGATGATGACATGACATGACATGAGTTTCCTCACGATGTTTTCCTTCACCGTTTTGAGAGCAGTGATAATTAAATAAATTACACAAAGTAATGCGCCTGACTGGGTTTCATCCTGCGACCGACAACTCGTAAGTCAGCGTTACCACTGCCAGTAAGTAGTGCTGGCAGTGGTACCGCTGACTAACGAGATCACACACAGAACTGACGAGTTTACACAGATGTGATGGATGCGAGACAAATAACTATTGTTACGTTAAAATCTATGCAGTAAGACACCACAAATTCAATACACATTTCAATGTCTGGATCATAGATATTATACACATAATACGTCTACCAACATAACGTCTTCATAGAGCGTCTCAATATAAACTAATACGTATAATCTGTTCTCAGTAACTCTATCGACGTAATACGGAGCTACCAATCAGTATCAGGGCTGTCACTAGTAATTGGTATTCATCTTGCCGTCACATATTAACAGCCCTAGTTAGTTGAGGGACAAAGGCAAATAAGATTCAGAAATACAACTCCTAAGCGTCCTTGATATCTTTCGATTAAAGGAATCTATGCTTAGGACATGACTTTGCTAGAAAAATAACAGAACAGATGCTTCGATTTTTGAGCTTATTTTTTTACCATTAGTACTCTTTTTCTTATTATTGATAGACTCGCGTTTAACCACCATCACACCTGATGGTAAGCGATGATGTGGTTGACAATAGAGCACTAGAAGTAAACTATTCACTTTTGACTTAAAGACCCCTAAGTTGTTGCTATAAGGAAAAACAAACAAACAAACACATACATACAAACTAACATACAATTTTTTTGTCTTTATACTATTAGTATGATTCAGTATGAAGTGTGATAATGTGATAGGATAATCGTATTTATTCCAAAGGTAAAAACAATATATATATATATATATATATATATATATATTGTTATATATATACACTGTCACACTAGATTTATATATATATATATATATATATATATATATATAAATCTAGTGTGACAGTGTTCGTTATCGAACTTCTTCGAAAGAGGAAAAAAAAGGGAGAGGCCGTAAGTCATTAATCTGGCGGTCTAACATCGAGAGAGACTTCGGAAAAGTCCAACTGCCAAAATCGAAAACCCAGACAAAACAGACTCTCCTGGCGCAGAATTGTGAGAAGACCTGACCCCAAAGGATGGTAGCAGGTAAAAGCAAGAAGAGAGAATTAAAAAAGCTAGAACTACATTAGACCGACGCACACGTGTAACACGCCTGATTTGTACGTAAAACGACATCGCGTGGCATGGATCAAGTGTAGCTCTACAAGTCTAGTTTCAGCCCAGATCGGCGTGTGAGGCACACGTGTGAGCAGTGTAGTTCTACCTTAAGCCTTCTGCATTTACCTACATAATGACACAACTCTGTTATATGATAGCAAAGCAAGCGTCTAATATTGATGTTTATTGAGTCATAGCCTTATAGCACAAAATAGATAGGTACAGAAGTCAATCTACATACAAAGCTCGGACGAGCAACGCACACATAGACACCGCTCACGGACACGATATCTCGGCTCAATCGCCGGGTCGCACTCCTACAGTTCTCGTTCGCACAGCTGCAATGCGCTGACCCTAGCGTGCAAAAAGTGAAGTACCTACATACATGAGATTGACCTCTGTACATATCTATTTTGTGCTTATGAGTAACGTCATAGGATTAATTAATTCTGTGCCTAAGTTTAAGTACCAAGGTCTGTTTACTAAGTCTGTTTTTTAAGCCGAGGTAGACAGATGATGTTGAAAAATTTGTTTTTATAATAATCTTGTCTAGCAGTCTAGACGTGGAGTCAGGATGAATCTTCTGTATTGTGAAGTGTTTTTATGTTAAGTCGATAAGTGAGATAAGTAAACATCAGATATAGTTGGAGCTTTCATGGAAACTGATTATAATAATATGTTTATTGAATTATTTGATTTTCATAATCTATATTCTATATTACTATTATAAAGAGGTAAAGTTTGTTTTTTTTTTGTTTGTAGGAGGTAATCTCTGGAAGTATTGGTCCGATTGTTAAAGTTTCTTCACCGATAGAAAGCTGCTTTTTTCTGAGTGACATAGGATATGTATTATGCATGCGAGCGAAGCCGCTGGCAGAAGCTAGTTATGCATATTGCTCGCAGAACAGATGGCCATTGGGGTCGAAAGGTTCTGGCGACTACGTACAGGAAGACGCAGCGTTGGAAGGCCTCCTATAAGATGGCCCGATATCCTCGTGAAGGTTGCGGGAATCCGATGGATGCGAGACGCACAGGATCGTTAATTGTGGCGACACTAGGGGGTGGCCTTTGTCCAACAGTGGACGTATATCGGCTGAAATGATGATGATGATAAATACTTATAAATTAAGGGTTTTACACTAGAGATAAATCTATAGAGAGAGAGGTATAAAATTGAATTCTCCCTGAACTAGGTATAAACCTGCATCTCAGGTAACTTATTTAAGTGCTTATATTTTAACAAATATAAACTAAAATTAATTAAATAAATAGTAAATAACTTATGAGCAAACTAAAACTTAATAGCTTGTGAATTTATTTACTCAAATACAGACTTTGAGAAGACTTTGCTTATTCAACAAATCTGTTTATGTTTGAACGAAGCAAACAAACACTAAAAAATATAAATAAAAATTTACAAAAAGACCAACATTTGGCCAATTTTAATAAAATTATTTTCATGGTGTTCTCTTTTATAAGTAGATATTATATTTGTGGATTTCCAGAGGTCCAAAAAAGTTCAAAATTAGTGCAGCCTCGCCTTAAGGTGGTGCATCACGACTCACATTTTCACTGTTTTTCATATAACCGCTCATAACTGATTATGACGTTATTACACCCTTTTCATTAGATATTTTGGAAACACAGTATCTTGTGGATATTATCTAGGTTTCTAAAGAAACCAATTTCTAAATTTGTGTAAAACTAATCCAGTAAAAACCTCTGAAAATGTCCTATTTTGTATGAACTTTGACACTTCATAATTTGCCTAAAAATTAAAAAAGTCAAAAAAGTAATCCTCTAGAGACCTTGCAAATTTTATTAAGATTCTAAATGATGACAACTTTTTCCAAAAACTTTTAAGGGTTTAAAAAAAAACAGCTATTTCCTGGAGCAAGTTTTGTGAAATTTTCGAGTAAAACTCGGAATTACCGAATACTAACAGAGTTTCCAGGCGTTATCTCTCTTTTTTTGCATTGCCTTTTCGTCAAACATCGCGTTGGATTGCATTGAATGAAGTAACAAGCTTTTAAACCATTTTCGATGTTTAGAAAGAAGAAAGAAGAAAGAAGAAAGAAGAAAGAAGAAAGAAGAAAGAAGAAAGAAGAAAGAAGAAAGAAGAAAGAAGAAAGAAGAAAGAAGAAAGAAGAAAGAAGAAAGAAAGAAAGAAAGAAAACATGTTTATTCCGCCTAAATAGACGCACTATCGTTTACGATAAGCGAGTGGAGAAGGACCCTCTTAAGTTCTTTTTTCTTTTTTTTAAATGATATAAACCAGTGCTAAACTGCGACCCCACCTGAAGGTAAGGCAAGTATATGAATAGCCTATTCTTTCTAGCCTTCTTCATCTTCCTGCCCTTGTCCCGTTTTATTTGGGGTCGGTGTTACACGTTTTTTTCTTCCTTTCTGTCCATTCCTATTCTTTCTAGCCTTGAAGTCACTTAAATTATAATCGGACGGGAAGACAGCAGCAGGAAAATTGTTCCAGTCCTTCGATGTACGCGGTATAAACGATGATATCCCACCTTCCGTCCTGCATCACGTGCCCGGTAACCTGCTCACGTAGGGACCTAATGACAGCATTGCCGTGGCCGAATACTGGGCCGGGCAAGGAATTTGACTGGTGTTGCCATCGATACGCTAAGAAGAAGAACGACGAAGCAAAACGCTTAGTTCGGACCGTAGAGATACCTCGCCTTAAGTTCACCAAACAAAACACTTAATCAACCACACAAGTACCGCCGTCACCTGTATCGCTTACACAAGCCATATTGATTTCAATCATGACAAGTGGACCAAGTATCCCGATACTCGCCTGTCAGTTTTAAGTACTCTTGAAATGATTAGTAATTTATTTATTATTTTAATGACGATGCAATATGGAGGCTAAAAGCTTCGAATGATTTAGATGTGGTGGCTTTTGTTGACCGGTGAAAGGGTAAGGTTTACTTACACTTATAGATACATCGAGAAGAATAAAATATTTCACGGGTGTCAAAGGTTTGTTTATACCTGTCCTGTATACGCTTTCTCTTCTCAAATGTGACATTTATAATTTTCATATGGATAGCAATGGAATTTGAACTTTATAGTGTACAGCATAGAGTTTATTATTGCAAAAAATGACAATTACCTTGACTTTAAAAATTCAAAAATTACCCTCTATTCAAAAATCTATATGAAACAATCTTCGTTATCGAACTTATCTGAAATGGTCTAATTATTATTTATGAAATTTTCGTGTTTCTTTGGTAGGGTGTAAGAATAGGTCGTAGTTAATATCTACTCTCCTTCCTACAACCCCCATTTTTTTTTTAGATAATTTATATATAAATGATAATGATAAATGATATGATGATAAATGATATTTATTTTTGCAAATAGGTTTAAAAAAACACTTTTACACGTCAATTTTTTTTTGTCTGTTTAAGCTAGATGAGGCCGGTGTTTCCTAGCTGACTACCCTGAGAAGAAACACCGAAACAAACTCAGGGGTCAAAGTCTCTTTTAAAGTCCATACAATAAATATGTAATGGTCAAATCACATGAGAACCATGCCGATTAATCTGAGATGGTCTTTTGAAGAAAGAACCATACAGATTTGAGTGGACCCGTCCAATCAGTGTAAGCATTTGTCAGTACTCGCAAAGCTCAACTCAGGACTACTAAGGAGCTCAACGACTTGACGAACAATACCAATGAAAGGACATTTGGGTAGGCCGCAGAAAATACTCAAATTGCCAGACAAACGATAACGAGAAATAAAAAAGTAACCAACATAGTCCTCACATTCACAATAATAAAAAGAAAGTTAATTTTTACAATGTAAAAATACTTACAAAGTAAATATTTATGTCAAAAATTAATAATAATAAACATTATTTAATGTAACATGTCAAATTGTAAAATAAAATAATTTACAATGTCAAATTGTAAAATAAAATAATATTACAATGTCAAATTGTAAAAACTAAACATTAATGTCAAAATGAATAAAAAAATGAATGAATAATAAACACAATTTAAAACAAAAACAGTTATGTTATAAGAATTAGAGGGTACTGGAGCAGGTCAGTCCCAAGCCTTTTCGTCATCAACATAGTCCTTTACAGTGTAAAAAGCTTTTTGGAAAAGTTTTCGCTTTACAAATGATCTGAATTTATTAAGGCTGAGTTGTTGAATATGACTAGGCAGTTTATTATAGAAGCGTATACATTGACATCTAAATGAGCCCCCTATTTTTTTGAGCCTGGTTGCTGGAACTACAAATTTATGTTTATTTCTAGTATTAAAATTATGAATATCACTGTATTTTTTAAACATGTTTTTATTTTTATGTGCATACAAAATGTTCTCGTAAATATACTGAGAAGGTACAGTCATTATATTGATATCCTTAAATTTATCTCTAAGGGAGTACCTGGGACTTAGTTTATAAATTGAACGAACAGCCCTTTTCTGCAAAACGAAAATTGTCTGGATATCAGTGGCATTACCCCACAGTAGAATACCGTACGACATGACACTATGGAAATAGCTAAAGTAAACTAAACGGGCAGTCTCTACATCAGTTAAATTTCGAATTTGTCTAACAGCGTATGCTGCAGAGCTAAGTTTTTTTGATAATTTGTCTATATGTGGGCCCCACTGAAGTTTAGCATCTAGAGTTATGCCCAAGAACACTGTAGTATCTTCAGGACTCAACTCTTTACCTTTTATTAGCACACTAGTTTCTACTTGCCTAACATGAGGCATGATAAACTTAATACATTTAGTTTTCTTTTCGTTAAGAAGTAGGTTATTTACATTAAACCAGTGTACTATTTTTGAGAGAGCTATATTTATATCGTCAGTAACCGCTTGCTGACGTTTAAGTTTAAACAAAAGTGAAGTGTCGTCTGCAAACAACACTATATTATGGTTATCCTTTATGAGGTAAGGTAAGTCGTTTATGTATATAAGAAACAAAAACGGGCCAAGAATTGAGCCCTGGGGGACACCCATTTTAACTACAGATCCAGGAGATCTTTTTCCATTTACATCAACTCTCTGAATCCTTTCACTAAGATATGATGTAAGAAGATCCAGGGAGGAGTTCCGGATTCCGTAATGGTGAAGTTTCCTGATTAATGTTTCATGGAGAACGCAATCGAAGGCCTTAGACAAATCGCAAAAAATGCCCAAGGTATCGCATTTGTCTTCCCATGCATCATAAATATGTCCTAAAAGTTCAACACCGGCATCGGTTGTTGAACGACCCCTTGTAAAACCAAACTGTTTGGTATGCAACAATTTATGTCTGTTAAAAAATCTTTGGAGTTGCTCTAAAATAAGTTTTTCAAATATTTTACTAAAAGTGGGTAGTACAGAAATGGGTCTGTAATTCGTGGGGTCAGATGTACTACCCGATTTGAACAATGGAATTATTTTACTATTCTTCATTAGGTCAGGAAACTCACCACGATCGATACAATTATTAAAAATATAAGCTAAAGAAGGAGCTACAATATGGATTATAGACTTAACAACTTCCACAGAATTACCCCATAAATCTGCAGTCTTTTTTACATTCAAGGAGTTAAACGTCTTAATAACATCTACATAAGTCACATGTTCGAAACTAAAATCCGAATCGCAAACTTTAACATTTTCTTTAAGCAGAGACTCTGCAGCAGTGGGTGATGAGTTCAGAGATTTTGTTGTTGATATGGGGATCTCTGAAAAAAAGTTCTCAAAAGCCGCGGCAACCTGTGAGTCCGAAGTGATCACATTGTCATTAATTACAAGTCTATAGTCACTAGATGGTCTTGTAGATCTTCCAGTTTCACTATTTATAACATTCCAAGTGGTTTTAATAATATTATTACTATTTTTAATTTTAGAACTCAAGTAACGCGATTTCGCTACAGAACAAAGTTTTTTAAATAATTTTGAATAATTTCGCACATATAAACTAAATTCAGCAGTATTGACAAGAATCCTTTCTTCATACAATTCGTAAAGCCGAGTTCTACTTTTATGAATACCAGTGGTAGCCCATTCACTAAACGACACGTTACTATTGACCGAAATATTCTTAGGTATAAAAGTAGAATTAAATTGATTACAATACATGTTAAAGAAACCTTCATATTGATGATTGAGATCATCATATGTAGACAAGTCTGGTAAATTATCAATGAGTTTAGTTTTAAAATTTTCAAAACGACGTGCAGTTTTAGGGTTAACAGTGATATTCTTTTTAGCCACTATGTGATTTTGATTCTGAAAAATAATTAATTGTCCAGAATGATCAGAATCTAATAAATTTATAATTTCTTTGTGAGTTGGTACAACATCCGTATAAATATTATCTATGCAAGTAGCACTAGTAGGAGCTATTCTTGTGGGCTCCAAAAATAAGTTAACAAGATTGTAGGACCGAAACAGACTTATAATTTTAGTACATAAACCTGAGTTTTCTAATAAATTAACATTAAAATCACCACAAGTAATTATGTATTTGTTTGAATTGCAAATCTTGTGGAATACTTCATCCATTACCTTTTCAAAGCAGTCATACAATCCAGAAGGGGGTCTGTACACACTTAATATAATAAACTGCTCCAATTCAATACAGGCTATTTCAACTGACCGCTCAACAGATAGGCTCACAATATCCTTACGTTCTTTGAATTTAAGGTTGTTGCTTACTAAAATTAGTGAGCCACCCCGTATGGCATCACATCTACAGAAAGAACTACCAACCTGGTGATTACTAAAATTGAACATCAACTGGTGGCTCTTAAGCCAATGTTCTGTTAAGCAAAGAATATCAATATTATTGCAATTAAGGAATAAGTCTACTTCTAAATCCTTGTTCATAAGTCCTTGTATATTTTGATGCACCAAGTTGATACTACTTAACGATTTTAAAACTTTAATGGAAATATTTTGGTTTACATTTATGCTAGAGATTGACTCTGTTGTCTTTATTTCTAATTTAAATTAATATTTGATGCCAAGTTATTGGCAAAATCAATTATTGTGGTGTTGCGTTGCTCAATAGGAGCAATTTGTTTAGCCAAGTTCTTGGCTGTAATAGAAAAATAGTATGATAGCGACATAGCTATCTGTCTCCTACAATACTTTGAAAGATAGTAATTATCTACAAGATTACTATCTTTTGTCAAATAATAGTCCTTGCCAACATAATTGTTGGAATCAATTAAATGAAATAAATTATTATTTAATGTTAAATTGTACAAAGTTGTATTGATCTTATATCTAAAGAGATTTTCTTCCTGTGGCAAACTTTTACTATATGGGAATGTAAACATTACTATTTTTTTTACACTCAGGTTACACAAGGTGCTATAATATTGCAATAGTTCTCCTTTGTTTACATAACCCCTATTACCAACAAAAATTAAAAGTATGGTATCCTGGTGAAACTTACATTTTATAATTTTTTTCATAATATCAAATAATGAACAGCCAGGCATACAGTTATTTATTAATGAGTGTCCCGGATATTCATGTGCCAAAAAGTGGCCTAAACCTTTTCCAATTTCATCACAAAACAATATAACGTAACGTACATTGTTTTGTGATGTACGTAAATACGTATATAGCGTAACAAGTTTTGCCGAGTTTCTAATAATTGAAATAAATCCTAATGGCATTTTGGAGGTATGCGGAACAGAGAGTAAAGTCCCACATACCTCCATTGAAAAGGGAGGTTCCTCCGACAGGAGTTATGTCTGGTGGGCAACTGCCCGATAGGTGATTTCGGGCTGTACTACTTATAATTTTGTTAAAATCGCGCGAAGAACTTTAATTGCGCGATGCAGGATTAGTTCTTATATGACGCCATAGATGTCGCTACAGCATCAAGTTCGCCTCTACACTTTTGTGTGCATAAATAAATAGTTAGCGATCTTAACAATCTCATCGTATCAGTTGAAATTGTAGATTTATAAAAGTAATACTTACGTATAAATAGGCGACTCATGGCCCTGCTTATACCAGATGACCAGCCCCATGCGATCGTCAGGTAACGCCGGAGTGACGTCACAGGGCAGCTCCACACCGCCCCCTGTCGGCGCGTGCAGGGACTCGATTGATGCTGGAACAAAAGAAAAGAGGAGTTTAGACATTTGAATAAGTTGTATGATATTTTTAGTGTAATTTACCATCAACGTTTGCATCACTGCTTACCATCAGGTGGGATTGTAAGCATGCACTGGTAAAAAAATAAATATTTATGGCAAATAATATGGGCATCCCGCACTAAGGTTATTAGGGCATGCACAAACACACAAACACACTAGCGATGAAATCAAAATTTGTTAAGATTTTTTCAAAATAGGTAATTTTTACCCTTAAATTATTCTTGATTCTTTTAAAATTAAAAAAATATATCAATTTTATAAATAGTTTAAATCGTTTCAGTAGCCGAATTGCGCGTTTAAACATTTTGTATATAACTAGATTTAAAGAAGGTATCAATCGATGAAATATTCTACTTAAATAAAGATCAAAACTTCCCTTTGGTCAAAAAATATACATAAACACATAATATATTTATACCTCATTTTTTACGCTCATCATTATCTTCGAACTTGCTGTTATCAATAAATAACGACCAAGACGTTTTGATTCGACAGACGGCGATAAGTATGGGGTAAAATAAACACCGATAACGATATAAAGAGATACCGCGAGATTACAGTAGCGCATGACAGCCCAATTTGGAACAAAATGGCGGTAGCGTCACCAAAGATGGCCGCTTGCATTCAAGATGGCCGAACCCTCTGTCAATAATGACTTATTTACCTTAACTACCGAATTACAAGTTGCGAAAAGACCTACCAATCATTTTACACGTAATTTTTAGGGTTCCAAATCCAAAGGGTAAAAACCCTATTGCTAAGAGTCCACTGTTCGTCCGTCTGTCTGTCTCTCAGTATATCTGTCACTAGGCTGTATCTCATGAACCGTGATAGTTGGACAGTTAAATTTTCCAAGATGATATATTTCGGTTGCCGCTATAAAAACAAATACTAAAAAAACAGAAGACAATAAACATTGAAGGTGTTGGTTTTTAGATAATGGTACGGAACCCTTATTGCGCGAGTCCGACTTGCACTTAGCCGGTTTTTTTTTTCTATTTGAGGTTATAACGATATAAAAATACTGAGTAGGTAAAAATTAGCTTCTGTCAGCGACTTCGCCCGCGTAAAATTCGGTTACAGCGGACGCGAAGTCGAAGCTAGATGTTCGTCTAGTGGTTAGTGTCTCTGACTGCTTTGCCAGAGGTCGTGGGTTTGATTCCTACCCAAGACAAAATATGTCTATCAGATGAACATGAACATTTGTTCTGCATCTGGGTGTAATTTATCAATATATGTAAGTGTTTAGAAATATATAAGTAAGTTTATCAGTTGTCTAGTACTCATAACACAAGCTCTGCTTAGCTTGGAACTAGACGGCTTTGTGTGATAAGTAGTTGTAATATACCTATGTCCAAATTTCATCAAAATCGGTTTTGTAGTTTATCCGTAAAAGCGTAACAGACAGACAGACAAAGTTCACTTTTACATTTATGAAATATGTATTATAATTTTATCGAATTTCCCCCAAGCTGTTTAACAGATGGATGTGCAATAATCACAGTGTTATCCGACTGTTATTTTATCACGATAAAATTGCGATCAGTGAAGAATTATTGGGGTAAAATGATACAGCAGTGAGCAGGGAGGCATTATATTAATGATTCCTTTCGGGCACAATTGGAAGTTCGAACTGCGTTTTATGCTTAACCAACGACGCGGTTATAAAGTGGGTATGCTTTTTAGTTTTTTTTTTGTGGCCTGTAGCGACTGTTACGGGATAATGTGTTGTTAGAGGAAAGATTGAAAATGTGTTAATTATGTAAGAACCTACTGCAAAAAATGCATTTTTTTATTGATATAAAATATAGACTAATTTTGACTGGCCTGTTAGTCTAGTGGCTAGTAACCCTGACTGCTATGCCGGAGGTCGTGGGTTCGTGCCACCCAGGAAAGTTTCGCTTATCCCTATTAACAATGTCGGATGTGAAAATTGACAACTTTACACGAGAGCGAGTCAAAGTTTGACATACGTCATTGTTAACTGGCGAATGGGCCACATCTGACAATGTTAACGTGGCCCATTTTAAAAACTACACGTAATTTATTTTTCTTTTTGCTGCTATTAAAAAAAGGGACTTTTTGAGAGTGATTCGTGAAATAAAAAGAAAATGGCAAAAAAACATATCCGACATTGTTAATAGGGACAAGCGAATGTTTGTGTGATGAGCATAATCATTTGTTCTGTGTCTGGGTGTAATTTATCTATAACTAGCGACCCGCCCCGGCTTCGCTCGGGTGCAATATTATACATAATAAATCTTCCTCTTGAATCACTCTATCTATTAAAAAAAACCACATCAAAATCCGTTGCGTATTTTTAAAGATTTAAGCGCACATAGGGATATAGGGACAGAAAAAGCGACTTTGTTTTATACTATGTAGCGATATGTATGTATTTAGAAATATCTAAGTATGTTTATCAGTTGTCTAGTATCCATAACACAAGCTCTGCTTAGCTTGGGGCTAGACGGCGTTGTGTGATAGTTGTGGAATATTATTATTCCTTTCTTTTTAATAGCTTAATTGCGATCCCACGTGATGGTAAGCAGTGATGCAATCGTTGATGGTAAGGCGCACTGATTTATTAAGAGCATATTTACTCTAGCCTTGAAGACCAGTCCTTCGATGTACGCGATATAAACGACGACGCTTAGTTCGGATCGTAGTTATTAACAACGTAAGGGTGGACTCGACGTAAATCAGGTTATCTGATAGTAGAAATGAGATGGCGGAATTTAGTCATGCAATTCCCGTACATCGAAGGACTGGTCGTCCTTCGATGTACGCGATATAAACGACGACGCTTAGTTCGGATCGTAGTTATTAACAACGTAAGGGTGGACTCGACGTAAATCAGGTTATCTGATAGTAGAAATGAGATGGCGGAATTTAGTCATGCAATTCCCGTGCAAACCCTCCAAAAT
The DNA here is from genome assembly GCA_949319445.1 of Mythimna lalbum. Taxonomy (NCBI): domain Eukaryota; kingdom Metazoa; phylum Arthropoda; class Insecta; order Lepidoptera; family Noctuidae; genus Mythimna; species Mythimna lalbum. Next base: position 5,249,736 of record OX439370.1, read on the forward strand.
GCAACAGGTACAGAAGTCAATCTACATACAAAGCGCGCTCGAGCAACGCACACATCGAAACCGCTCACGGACACGATATCTCGAGAGCGTCTCGGCCCACTCGTCGAACAGTTCCGGCTCAAACTCTCATTAGTTTGCGTCCACCAAGCGTAGGTATAAAAAGTGAAGTACATACATGAGATTGGCTTTTGTACCCATCTATTTTGTGCCAAAAGGTTGGCTATCCTACGCCTACGCTCAAAGCTTTGTTTAATGGTCTTAACTAAATCTGGTTGGATTTGAAAAATTATGATGCGATCTAAACCTGGTAATAACCATTACAAGTCGAAAAATAGTTTGTAAAAAAAACAAACAATTCATATAGACATTGCAAATTAAATAAAAGTTTGTAAAAAAAACAATTACAAATGAAAGCTTTTCATGATACATTTCTATATTCACAATTCATTCATTTCAAAAATTCACAATCCAGTCGAATTTCGCCTAGTAACTCGTTGGTACATTTTTATTAAAAGCTTTATCGTATTCGATATTATTTATTTTTTGTTGAAAAGGGAACATATTTTTTGTTTTAACCTATCCTCTAGGTTTTTAGAAGTGGGAAATCATCAACGATTTCTCCCCTCTGGAGCAGAGCGCGAGGGCATAGACTTACCGAAAAATAACCACCATCTGTCTTTCAGTTGCCCTTTGGATTCCTGAACATGGTCCGAACAGAGGAGTGGGAGGCGGTTGTCTCCTTCTGCGAAGCAGGAAGCCGCACGCGTGAGGCAACGAGGTTCTCACGCCCCAGCCACCGCCAAGATACCGATCCCGATTTCCGGCCACCGTAGGCGCGGGCTTGCGGACGAAGAGCAATGGGTAGTTCGCCGTCCGGCCGTCCAGTTACTACCGAATCTGAGATGTCAACGGTGCGTAGTGTTCCGAGAGCGCCTCAAAGAGATGTCAGCAATACTGTAGGGCTGCCGAGGCCACGTGAATTTACGTAAGAGTTACTGTGACCCCAGAACGCAAAGGGCAACTGAAGGACACAGGTGAGTTTTAGTGAGACACGTCCTCTCGCTCCCGGCGCGCACAGGTCCCGTGCGCCTCAAGGAGTTGTCAGCAACAGCAGAGGCCCAGCTGGGTCGAAGCCTACTGAGGCCAGGGTTAGTTTCGAGAGGTAGCTCAGCCCTTGTGTGAAGGCTCGAAGAAACGGGGTGGGTTTTTAGTCAGTAAGGAACACTATCTCCCGCTCCACCCAAGAGCGGGGGTTGTCATGAGATAATTTTCCCACTATAAAAAGTGGGTTTTAGTCAGTAAGAGTCTGACACTATCACCGCCCAATAACGGGGTTTATCACTAGACGATTTACCCACCATAAAAAAATCGCTACCGCGATATATTCCGTCATTATAAGATTTTCCACATCAAAACTTAAAACATAACACGTAATACAGTTATTACAAATTAACGAGTTCAAATAGGAGTAATCAAATATTAATTAGAGGGGCTTATTTGTACCAAGTAAGGGCTTCTACACACTGACGAATCGATTACGCTTATGATTAATCGGATTACGTTGCTTGTTTCATATGGATTCAATTCCGTGATAGCTTCCTGGATTTGCGTGTGATGTTCGGAAAATATGATATTAGGTAATCATAATTATGAATCTACATTTAATAACGATTAATTTCCTTCCAATGTCATAAAGACGGATGTTTGTCATTTGGCGAAGTAATGTACGACGTACATTTTGCTGGGAAAGTTAGAAGCGTTGCTAAAGCCTTTTCTAGTGTTACGTACATACCTCAGTCGGCAAAAATCGAACCCGTAGGGTTCGCGGGCTTGCGGACGGCGAACAATGGGTAGCTCGCTGTCCGTCCGGACTAGTGTTGCCAGGTCCGATTGGATCAAACTCGGGACAAATAGAAAAACAAATCGGGTAAATCCCGATTTGTTTTCAGAAAAGGACAATTCTTTTTTTGAGGTGGGAAATTATTGACTTCTCCTGCTTAAGGGTAGAACGAGAGAGCGTGTCAGCCTTTTACTGAATTGGGCACGCCACGATTATGGCGGTAAGTCCCCTCTTTGAGGCGTGGCTGGAAAGACCTCACGGCGTCCTTACCTTCCGCATGACGCAGGTCCTCACCGGACATGGCAAGTTCGGGAGGTACCTGCATCGGATTCAAGCGGAAGAAACGCCCGGGTGTCGCCACTGTGCGCAACGCCCGGAGGACACGGTGGAGCACACCGTCGAGGTGTGCCCTGCCTGGGCGGAGCATCGCCGTGCCCTCGTGGGGGCGATCGGCGGCGGAGACCACTCGCGCCGGGCCCAGGTCGAGGCCATGGTCCGGAGTGAGGAGGAATGGCAGGCGGTCGCCTCCTTCTGCGAAGCAGTAATGCTTGCAAAGGAGGAGGCCGACCGCATCAGGCAACGGCGCCCTCGCCGCCGTCGCCGTGATTCCGATCCCGATTTCCGGCCACCGTAGACGCGGGCTCGCGGACGGCGAGCCATGGGTAGCTCGCTGTCCGATCGTCCGGTAATGGACCGAGTCCAAGACGTCGACGGCGCGCACTGTTCCCGCGCGCCTCAAGGAGTTGTCAGCAGCAGGAGGGGCCCAGCTGGGTCGAAGCCTACTGGGGACAGGGTTGTCGGAAAGGGAGCTCGTGCCCCGGTATGAAGGCTAGAAGGAACGGCGCGGGGTTTTTAGTCAGTAAGAGTCTAACACTGTCTCCCGCTCCACCCAAGAGCGGGTTTCGTCAAAGATGATTTTCACCGTCGACAAAAAAAAAAGCCTTTTACTGAATAAAACCCAGACTTTTTCAGTTGCCCTTTGCGTTCCAGGACCACGGTCACTGAAGAAAAGAAAATCATGAGTAGCTAAATTTTAAATATTTTTATATTAAAATTGTTCGAAGATCAATTAATAAGTCATAGATTACTTATGGATTGCGTAAAGAAGAAGATATTATGGTCGAAAAAAACATGCCCTCTTGCTCTGTCAAAGTGACCGAAGAAATAGGCTGAATTAAAATAATAATAATTATTCCACAACCATCAAATAACGCCATCTAGTCCTACACTAAGCAGAGCTTGTGTTATGACTAGACAACTGATAAACCCACTTATTATTTATATCTCAATGTAAACTTATTATAGATAAATTACACCCAGACACAGAGCAAATGATCGTGCTCATCACGCAAACATTTGTCCTGGGTGGGAATCGAACTCACGAGGCATAGCACTCAGGGCAACTAACCACTAGACCAACAGGCCAGTCTAATGATAATGAGTAAATGAGATGATGAGATAAAGAGATGAGGCCAGTGTTTCCTAGCTGACTACCCTGAGAGGAAACACCGAAACAAACTCACTTATTTCAGAAACCCACCCATAGACATATTCTCTCCATGGGTTTTCTGAAAAGGAGTACCTAAATAGGTTCCTATGTCCTTATTTCAGGCCTGTCATTATGTCTTACTTCAAAAAAAAAAAAAAAAAAAACGCCGAGCCGTTGTGTTGTGTGTGTGTCAGTGTCAGTTGCAAGTGCACCTGCAGTCGGTGTACGCCTAATGTGTCCAAGTGTGCGCGCAATTTCTCCCGACATATACATCTGACCTTCTGTCGCTATCTGCTCAGTGTCTCTGAATATACCCAGGATGAACATCAATTTGCATGCTAATCACTCCGGCTCATCTTTACGCAGCCTCCCGTATCGGATTAATGCATGCTCATCTTACTAGATATTAATATAAGTGGAATTATGTGTATTTGAAATTATACGGTTCAATTGATTGGATATTGAATTTATGGTGTGGCTTTAATATTGTAGAAAACTAAGTTCACATTGCACCTTCTTCGGATATTATTTATTTAGAGTCAGTCTAAATCATCTCACACAGTCACACAGTGTCTCAAGACAAACTCGTTTCTTTGCGTGATCGAATCAGAAATTAAAATATCCGCAGAACTAAGGTTGCCGTCATAGCACGAAGAATCGGCAAAGAAATTGCACGCAGAACAGATAGCTGTTAGAGCCGAAAGGTTCTGCAGTAGCGACTGCATACCGAAAGACACAGCGTTGAAAGGCTTCTCACAAGGTGGACCGATAACCTAGACAGGGTCGCTGGAATCCGATGGATGCGAGACGCACAGGACCGGTCATTGTGGCGACGCTTGGGGAGGCCTATGTCCAACAGTGGACATCTTTCGGCTGATATGATGATGATGCTGAATCATCTCGCTCCACCTATAGCGGGAGAAGTTATTTCAGAATTTACTAGCTAAAAATACGGCTATGTAAATAACAGCCGGATAGACAGCGAAGCTTTCGCAAAAGCTTTCCGGTATTCACCCTACAGGTATAATCTACCTTAAAAAACAAAAATAATACGTCGAAATCCAGAACTCGCTTCGAAGTTTGAAGTAGTGATGTGCCGGATCTTTACAAATGTATCTATACAAGCGGTTACGGATACTAATACGGATCATGCGGATAATTGACGTGTAGCGACATCTACACCACTTTTTTTTTCTTCCTAGCCATTACTGTCCCACTGCTGAGGAAAGGCCTCCCTCAAGTCCCTCCAGACATTTTTCTCTCGCGCCATCTCGAACGAGTTCTCGTGATACGCGTCCAGATCATCTCGCCACCTCTTTATAGGGCGACCACAATGGGACTTTCCCATTACAGGAACCCACTTGCGAGGCCACACTTGCCCAGCGGGCGGTCACTGCAGCACAATGAGGAGACGTGACCCGCCCAATCCCATTTGAGCCTGGTAGCCTTATTGCCCATGTCTATTACCCCACCACTTAGGAACTAAAAAAATCTAAAGGAAGGACTACACTGCGCACACGTGTGACATACACGCCGATTTGGGCGCGTCGGTCTCCACAAATTTTATATGGAAACTAGACTTGTAGAGCCACACTTGATCCACGCCATGCGACTTCGTTCTACATACAAACGCGTGTTACACGCCTGCGTCGGTCTAATGTAGTTCTAGCTTAAATCTTGCAGCGAGCCATTAGGATTCTCCGCGCGATTTGAACACAAACCAGCCTAAAATCATACATCGGTAGGCAACGTGCCTAGTCGAAGGATTTTCTCTTTTCAACGGAGGTATGTGGGACCTTACACGCGGTTTCGCATACCACTTAAAAGAGGGTTTGCGTTAGTGAACAGATTTTTTAGCTTTTATTGCGCGTGACTTCTGTTTTGTTTAAAGGTAAGAATTGGTTTCGTGGCACTCTGATCAGCATAGATAAAGTTTTTGCTTGATTAAGAGAGTTAAATTAAAGTAAAGTATCTAGAAAGAACCTCAGTAGTGTAGTAAATACTTACATTATAAAAGGTGCCAAATATTTTGTGTGAAATTTTATCGATATACGGGAAAAAAAATGTGCTGTGGTGGTCTAATGGTAACGGCCCCGACTTACAACTTGTAGGTCACGGGTTCAAACACTTCAAACCCAGCCAGGCGTATTACTTGGTGTAATTTATTTTATCAAATCGCGAGGAAACCGGCATGTCCTTGGAATAAAAAAAAACAAGACATGTACACATCCACCGAATCGCACTAGACTCGCGTGGTGGATTACGGCCCTTTCCCTCTCTTAGAGAGGAGTCCTGAGTCCCAACAGTGGGAACATTAAAAGCTGATTATGCTTATGCTATGTAATGTAAAACATCCGCCAAAAAGTAACGGATACGGATCCTTCTTCTACCTCAGATTATCCGAATATGGAGATCAAGCACATCACTATTTTTAAATAAAAAAGCTTAGGTTGGTATTGTTATTTCTTTTGAAGTCACAAATTAAAATAGTCTTTCCGTAGCTAGACAGAATTTGGCACCGTCACAAAAAGAAGTACAGAGCAAAAAATTTGTCAAGCTTGCTACAAAAAAATGTTGCCACGTTAAAAAAAAGGCTGGCATATTTATTCACTAGACGGTACATGGCAACTTTTATTAAAGCGGCCCATCTGGCATTCTGCCAAAACTATGGCAATGTAGCAGATTGCATGTGACGTCATTTCCTATTAAAACTACCGTCGTGAAATTAAATCGAATTGGTTTTAACGAAGTTTTTTTAAATGGCTAAAGGTTAAATTGATATGGTCACTTTGTACGGTACTTTTATTTTAATTAAACCTCATAATTCAGGGAAGACAAAAGTCACTCAATTGGGCATTTTTCTCTTCATTTTTTAGTAAAAAATATTCCTGTATTATAGCGTTTTTTCAGTGCCAATTTTTTTTAAATTATTATTGATTGGCTTGCGTTTGCCCACCATCTCACCTGGTGGTAAGCGATGATGTGGTCGATGATGGAACACGCTTGCCTAGAAGTAACCTATTCACTCTTGACTTAAAGAGTGAATAGGTCCACTCCTTGGCTCAAACAGTTGTTCAATTTCCAGCTGTTAACATTACAAAGCTGGATGTAGCTATTAGGAAACAAACTCTGGCAGGGAATTCCACTCCTTAGCTCTACGCATAATGAAAGTGTTCTCAAAACAATGCGTTTGTGTGTCCACCATGTACCAGTGGCGCATCGCCGTACGTCTGGTAGCCCGATGATGGAACAGGTTTAGCGGAATCAGGTTATGCAATTCCTTCGTACGCTCCCAGAAATGCAACCGTTTGAAAACCGACAGGCTAGCAACTCAGCGTCGATGCTTGCACCGTAGACGCGGGCTTGCGGACAGCAAGCCATGGGTAGCTCACTGGCCGACCGTCCGGTAACTGTCCGGACCGAGCCCAAGACGTCGACGGCGCGCACTGTTCCCTCGCGCCTCCCCTGCTGTTGTTGACAACTCTTTGAGGTCACTCACTAACTCGTTGAACCCAGCTGGGTCGAAGCCTACTGGGGCCAGAGTTATCCGAAAGGGAGCTCAAGCCCCGGTATGAAGGCTAGAAGGAATGGGGTGGGTGTTTAGTCAATAACAATCTGACACTATCTCCCGGTCCACCCAAAAGCGGGGGTTGTCATTGGATGATTTTCCCTACCATAAAAAAAGCGTCGATGCTCAAGACTTCGAACCTTCGTTTCGACGAGTACATCATTACCAATGATCCTCTTGGCTCGCTTCTCAATTGACTTAAACGCAATTTAAACGCGAACTATTTTCAAAAAACTATTTTAACATTAGGCTTTATCACTGAGTGACATTGTCTACATATTATTATATTTTTATTTTCACGCTGGCGAAGCTGCTGGCTTAAGCTAGTCGTTATATTAATAAAAGTTTGCATAGAATGTAGCATAATCGGCTTTTCAATGTTCCCACTGCTGGGACTCGGGCTTCCTCTAGGAGAGGGAATGGGCAGTTATCTACCACGCGGGTACCCAGTGCAGGTTGGTGAATGTAACATGTCTTCAATTTTTTGGTTTTAGAACAAGCCGTTTCCTCACAATGTTTTCCTTCACCGTTTTGAGAGCAGTGGTGATGAGATAAATTACACAAAGTAATGCGCTTGGCTGGGTTTGAACCCGCCACCTACAACTCACAAGTCGGGGCCATTACCACTCGGCCTCCGCTGCTCTACTCATACAATTCCAACGCTAAATATTTTGGATTACTATTGATTTTGGTCTACAGGATTGAATTTTCATAGCTACCATTTTGCTCCTATAATAAATTGCTATTGTAAATCGATTGCCCAAAACGACCGATCCCACGATTGTTGACCACGAATACACGATCCAGCAATAATCGTAAAAACCGTTCGTGTATTACTCTGTTACGCATGTCAACGAATTGCGTAGAAACGGTCTAATTGCTTTGATCGCGGACCATTGTTCAGAGTGGTGTGAGGGGGCATCGTTTTCTACAGCCTGCAATACACTTCTATATTCTTCTACATTTCTATATTCACAATTCATTCATTTCAAAAATTCACAATCCAGTCGAATTTCGCCTAGTAACTCGTTGGTACATTTTTATTAAAAGCTTTATCGTATTCGATATTATTTATTTTTTGTTGAAAAGGGAACATATTTTTTGTTTTAACCTATCCTCTAGGTTTTTAGAAGTGGGAAATCATCAACGATTTCTCCCCTCTGGAGCAGAGCGCGAGGGCATAGACTTACCGAAAAATAACCACCATCTGTCTTTCAGTTGCCCTTTGGATTCCTGAACATGGTCCGAACAGAGGAGTGGGAGGCGGTTGTCTCCTTCTGCGAAGCAGGAAGCCGCACGCGTGAGGCAACGAGGTTCTCACGCCCCAGCCACCGCCAAGATACCGATCCCGATTTCCGGCCACCGTAGGCGCGGGCTTGCGGACGAAGAGCAATGGGTAGTTCGCCGTCCGGCCGTCCAGTTACTACCGAATCTGAGATGTCAACGGTGCGTAGTGTTCCGAGAGCGCCTCAAAGAGATGTCAGCAATACTGTAGGGCTGCCGAGGCCACGTGAATTTACGTAAGAGTTACTGTGACCCCAGAACGCAAAGGGCAACTGAAGGACACAGGTGAGTTTTAGTGAGACACGTCCTCTCGCTCCCGGCGCGCACAGGTCCCGTGCGCCTCAAGGAGTTGTCAGCAACAGCAGAGGCCCAGCTGGGTCGAAGCCTACTGAGGCCAGGGTTAGTTTCGAGAGGTAGCTCAGCCCTTGTGTGAAGGCTCGAAGAAACGGGGTGGGTTTTTAGTCAGTAAGGAACACTATCTCCCGCTCCACCCAAGAGCGGGGGTTGTCATGAGATAATTTTCCCACTATAAAAAGTGGGTTTTAGTCAGTAAGAGTCTGACACTATCACCGCCCAATAACGGGGTTTATCACTAGACGATTTACCCACCATAAAAAAATCGCTACCGCGATATATTCCGTCATTATAAGATTTTCCACATCAAAACTTAAAACATAACACGTAATACAGTTATTACAAATTAACGAGTTCAAATAGGAGTAATCAAATATTAATTAGAGGGGCTTATTTGTACCAAGTAAGGGCTTCTACACACTGACGAATCGATTACGCTTATGATTAATCGGATTACGTTGCTTGTTTCATATGGATTCAATTCCGTGATAGCTTCCTGGATTTGCGTGTGATGTTCGGAAAATATGATATTAGGTAATCATAATTATGAATCTACATTTAATAACGATTAATTTCCTTCCAATGTCATAAAGACGGATGTTTGTCATTTGGCGAAGTAATGTACGACGTACATTTTGCTGGGAAAGTTAGAAGCGTTGCTAACGCCTTTTCTAGTGTTACGTACATACCTCAGTCGGCAAAAATCGAACCCGTAGGGTTCGCGGGCTTGCGGACGGCGAACAATGGGTAGCTCGCTGTCCGTCCGGACTAGTGTTGCCAGGTCCGATTGGATCAAACTCGGGACAAATAGAAAAACAAATCGGGTAAATCCCGATTTGTTTTCAGAAAAGGACAATTCTTTTTTTGAGGTGGGAAATTATTGACTTCTCCTGCTTAAGGGTAGAACGAGAGAGCGTGTCAGCCTTTTACTGAATTGGGCACGCCACGATTATGGCGGTAAGTCCCCTCTTTGAGGCGTGGCTGGAAAGACCTCACGGCGTCCTTACCTTCCGCATGACGCAGGTCCTCACCGGACATGGCAAGTTCGGGAGGTACCTGCATCGGATTCAAGCGGAAGAAACGCCCGGGTGTCGCCACTGTGCGCAACGCCCGGAGGACACGGTGGAGCACACCGTCGAGGTGTGCCCTGCCTGGGCGGAGCATCGCCGTGCCCTCGTGGGGGCGATCGGCGGCGGAGACCACTCGCGCCGGGCCCAGGTCGAGGCCATGGTCCGGAGTGAGGAGGAATGGCAGGCGGTCGCCTCCTTCTGCGAAGCAGTAATGCTTGCAAAGGAGGAGGCCGACCGCATCAGGCAACGGCGCCCTCGCCGCCGTCGCCGTGATTCCGATCCCGATTTCCGGCCACCGTAGACGCGGGCTCGCGGACGGCGAGCCATGGGTAGCTCGCTGTCCGATCGTCCGGTAATGGACCGAGTCCAAGACGTCGACGGCGCGCACTGTTCCCGCGCGCCTCAAGGAGTTGTCAGCAGCAGGAGGGGCCCAGCTGGGTCGAAGCCTACTGGGGACAGGGTTGTCGGAAAGGGAGCTCGTGCCCCGGTATGAAGGCTAGAAGGAACGGCGCGGGGTTTTTAGTCAGTAAGAGTCTAACACTGTCTCCCGCTCCACCCAAGAGCGGGTTTCGTCAAAGATGATTTTCACCGTCGACAAAAAAAAAAGCCTTTTACTGAATAAAACCCAGACTTTTTCAGTTGCCCTTTGCGTTCCAGGACCACGGTCACTGAAGAAAAGAAAATCATGAGTAGCTAAATTTTAAATATTTTTATATTAAAATTGTTCGAAGATCAATTAATAAGTCATAGATTACTTATGGATTGCGTAAAGAAGAAGATATTATGGTCGAAAAAAACATGCCCTCTTGCTCTGTCAAAGTGACCGAAGAAATAGGCTGAATTAAAATAATAATAATTATTCCACAACCATCAAATAACGCCATCTAGTCCTACACTAAGCAGAGCTTGTGTTATGACTAGACAACTGATAAACCCACTTATTATTTATATCTCAATGTAAACTTATTATAGATAAATTACACCCAGACACAGAGCAAATGATCGTGCTCATCACGCAAACATTTGTCCTGGGTGGGAATCGAACTCACGAGGCATAGCACTCAGGGCAACTAACCACTAGACCAACAGGCCAGTCTAATGATAATGAGTAAATGAGATGATGAGATAAAGAGATGAGGCCAGTGTTTCCTAGCTGACTACCCTGAGAGGAAACACCGAAACAAACTCACTTATTTCAGAAACCCACCCATAGACATATTCTCTCCATGGGTTTTCTGAAAAGGAGTACCTAAATAGGTTCCTATGTCCTTATTTCAGGCCTGTCATTATGTCTTACTTCAAAAAAAAAAAAAAAACGCCGAGCCGTTGTGTTGTGTGTGTGTCAGTGTCAGTTGCAAGTGCACCTGCAGTCGGTGTACGCCTAATGTGTCCAAGTGTGCGCGCAATTTCTCCCGACATATACATCTGACCTTCTGTCGCTATCTGCTCAGTGTCTCTGAATATACCCAGGATGAACATCAATTTGCATGCTAATCACTCCGGCTCATCTTTACGCAGCCTCCCGTATCGGATTAATGCATGCTCATCTTACTAGATATTAATATAAGTGGAATTATGTGTATTTGAAATTATACGGTTCAATTGATTGGATATTGAATTTATGGTGTGGCTTTAATATTGTAGAAAACTAAGTTCACATTGCACCTTCTTCGGATATTATTTATTTAGAGTCAGTCTAAATCATCTCACACAGTCACACAGTGTCTCAAGACAAACTCGTTTCTTTGCGTGATCGAATCAGAAATTAAAATATCCGCAGAACTAAGGTTGCCGTCATAGCACGAAGAATCGGCAAAGAAATTGCACGCAGAACAGATAGCTGTTAGAGCCGAAAGGTTCTGCAGTAGCGACTGCATACCGAAAGACACAGCGTTGAAAGGCTTCTCACAAGGTGGACCGATAACCTAGACAGGGTCGCTGGAATCCGATGGATGCGAGACGCACAGGACCGGTCATTGTGGCGACGCTTGGGGAGGCCTATGTCCAACAGTGGACATCTTTCGGCTGATATGATGATGATGCTGAATCATCTCGCTCCACCTATAGCGGGAGAAGTTATTTCAGAATTTACTAGCTAAAAATACGGCTATGTAAATAACAGCCGGATAGACAGCGAAGCTTTCGCAAAAGCTTTCCGGTATTCACCCTACAGGTATAATCTACCTTAAAAAACAAAAATAATACGTCGAAATCCAGAACTCGCTTCGAAGTTTGAAGTAGTGATGTGCCGGATCTTTACAAATGTATCTATACAAGCGGTTACGGATACTAATACGGATCATGCGGATAATTGACGTGTAGCGACATCTACACCACTTTTTTTTTCTTCCTAGCCATTACTGTCCCACTGCTGAGGAAAGGCCTCCCTCAAGTCCCTCCAGACATTTTTCTCTCGCGCCATCTCGAACGAGTTCTCGTGATACGCGTCCAGATCATCTCGCCACCTCTTTATAGGGCGACCACAATGGGACTTTCCCATTACAGGAACCCACTTGCGAGGCCACACTTGCCCAGCGGGCGGTCACTGCAGCACAATGAGGAGACGTGACCCGCCCAATCCCATTTGAGCCTGGTAGCCTTATTGCCCATGTCTATTACCCCACCACTTAGGAACTAAAAAAATCTAAAGGAAGGACTACACTGCGCACACGTGTGACATACACGCCGATTTGGGCGCGTCGGTCTCCACAAATTTTATATGGAAACTAGACTTGTAGAGCCACACTTGATCCACGCCATGCGACTTCGTTCTACATACAAACGCGTGTTACACGCCTGCGTCGGTCTAATGTAGTTCTAGCTTAAATCTTGCAGCGAGCCATTAGGATTCTCCGCGCGATTTGAACACAAACCAGCCTAAAATCATACATCGGTAGGCAACGTGCCTAGTCGAAGGATTTTCTCTTTTCAACGGAGGTATGTGGGACCTTACACGCGGTTTCGCATACCACTTAAAAGAGGGTTTGCGTTAGTGAACAGATTTTTTAGCTTTTATTGCGCGTGACTTCTGTTTTGTTTAAAGGTAAGAATTGGTTTCGTGGCACTCTGATCAGCATAGATAAAGTTTTTGCTTGATTAAGAGAGTTAAATTAAAGTAAAGTATCTAGAAAGAACCTCAGTAGTGTAGTAAATACTTACATTATAAAAGGTGCCAAATATTTTGTGTGAAATTTTATCGATATACGGGAAAAAAAATGTGCTGTGGTGGTCTAATGGTAACGGCCCCGACTTACAACTTGTAGGTCACGGGTTCAAACACTTCAAACCCAGCCAGGCGTATTACTTGGTGTAATTTATTTTATCAAATCGCGAGGAAACCGGCATGTCCTTGGAATAAAAAAAAACAAGACATGTACACATCCACCGAATCGCACTAGACTCGCGTGGTGGATTACGGCCCTTTCCCTCTCTTAGAGAGGAGTCCTGAGTCCCAACAGTGGGAACATTAAAAGCTGATTATGCTTATGCTATGTAATGTAAAACATCCGCCAAAAAGTAACGGATACGGATCCTTCTTCTACCTCAGATTATCCGAATATGGAGATCAAGCACATCACTATTTTTAAATAAAAAAGCTTAGGTTGGTATTGTTATTTCTTTTGAAGTCACAAATTAAAATAGTCTTTCCGTAGCTAGACAGAATTTGGCACCGTCACAAAAAGAAGTACAGAGCAAAAAATTTGTCAAGCTTGCTACAAAAAAATGTTGCCACGTTAAAAAAAAGGCTGGCATATTTATTCACTAGACGGTACATGGCAACTTTTATTAAAGCGGCCCATCTGGCATTCTGCCAAAACTATGGCAATGTAGCAGATTGCATGTGACGTCATTTCCTATTAAAACTACCGTCGTGAAATTAAATCGAATTGGTTTTAACGAAGTTTTTTTAAATGGCTAAAGGTTAAATTGATATGGTCACTTTGTACGGTACTTTTATTTTAATTAAACCTCATAATTCAGGGAAGACAAAAGTCACTCAATTGGGCATTTTTCTCTTCATTTTTTAGTAAAAAATATTCCTGTATTATAGCGTTTTTTCAGTGCCAATTTTTTTTAAATTATTATTGATTGGCTTGCGTTTGCCCACCATCTCACCTGGTGGTAAGCGATGATGTGGTCGATGATGGAACACGCTTGCCTAGAAGTAACCTATTCACTCTTGACTTAAAGAGTGAATAGGTCCACTCCTTGGCTCAAACAGTTGTTCAATTTCCAGCTGTTAACATTACAAAGCTGGATGTAGCTATTAGGAAACAAACTCTGGCAGGGAATTCCACTCCTTAGCTCTACGCATAATGAAAGTGTTCTCAAAACAATGCGTTTGTGTGTCCACCATGTACCAGTGGCGCATCGCCGTACGTCTGGTAGCCCGATGATGGAACAGGTTTAGCGGAATCAGGTTATGCAATTCCTTCGTACGCTCCCAGAAATGCAACCGTTTGAAAACCGACAGGCTAGCAACTCAGCGTCGATGCTTGCACCGTAGACGCGGGCTTGCGGACAGCAAGCCATGGGTAGCTCACTGGCCGACCGTCCGGTAACTGTCCGGACCGAGCCCAAGACGTCGACGGCGCGCACTGTTCCCTCGCGCCTCCCCTGCTGTTGTTGACAACTCTTTGAGGTCACTCACTAACTCGTTGAACCCAGCTGGGTCGAAGCCTACTGGGGCCAGAGTTATCCGAAAGGGAGCTCAAGCCCCGGTATGAAGGCTAGAAGGAATGGGGTGGGTGTTTAGTCAATAACAATCTGACACTATCTCCCGGTCCACCCAAAAGCGGGGGTTGTCATTGGATGATTTTCCCTACCATAAAAAAAGCGTCGATGCTCAAGACTTCGAACCTTCGTTTCGACGAGTACATCATTACCAATGATCCTCTTGGCTCGCTTCTCAATTGACTTAAACGCAATTTAAACGCGAACTATTTTCAAAAAACTATTTTAACATTAGGCTTTATCACTGAGTGACATTGTCTACATATTATTATATTTTTATTTTCACGCTGGCGAAGCTGCTGGCTTAAGCTAGTCGTTATATTAATAAAAGTTTGCATAGAATGTAGCATAATCGGCTTTTCAATGTTCCCACTGCTGGGACTCGGGCTTCCTCTAGGAGAGGGAATGGGCAGTTATCTACCACGCGGGTACCCAGTGCAGGTTGGTGAATGTAACATGTCTTCAATTTTTTGGTTTTAGAACAAGCCGTTTCCTCACAATGTTTTCCTTCACCGTTTTGAGAGCAGTGGTGATGAGATAAATTACACAAAGTAATGCGCTTGGCTGGGTTTGAACCCGCCACCTACAACTCACAAGTCGGGGCCATTACCACTCGGCCTCCGCTGCTCTACTCATACAATTCCAACGCTAAATATTTTGGATTACTATTGATTTTGGTCTACAGGATTGAATTTTCATAGCTACCATTTTGCTCCTATAATAAATTGCTATTGTAAATCGATTGCCCAAAACGACCGATCCCACGATTGTTGACCACGAATACACGATCCAGCAATAATCGTAAAAACCGTTCGTGTATTACTCTGTTACGCATGTCAACGAATTGCGTAGAAACGGTCTAATTGCTTTGATCGCGGACCATTGTTCAGAGTGGTGTGAGGGGGCATCGTTTTCTACAGCCTGCAATACACGTTGGCCGAGCGTAGCCGAGTGAAGACCAATACCAACATCTAGACAGTATATTTGCCTTGTCTTGCTATCGCTCGGTGTCGCTCGCCAAGTTGGTTGAGTAAAGACAAGCGCCAACGTGTATAGACCTAATTTGGCGTAGCTAGTCACACACAAAAAAAAAGATCCACATAGGCCTCACTGTGTGGTTCTTTTTTTACCTTCTTTTTATTCACAATTATTATTATAAACGAAAATATATAAAATAATGTGTAGAAAATTTTTTAATTTAACTGGGCAACACGATTCAGTAAAAATATACAATCACTACATAGTTTAGACAAAGTCGCTTTTTCTGTCCCTATATTCCTATGTACGCTTAAATCTTTAAAACTACGCAACGGATTTTGATGCGGTTTTTTTTAATACATAGAGTAATTTAAGAGGAAGGTTTATATGTATAACTAGCCGCTCCCAGCGGCTTCGCCCGCCTGATAGCAGAAAATTATCCCAAGAGTATCCTATGTTCTATTCCAGGACATGATCTATCCGTGAACCAAGTTTCATCAAAATCGGTTGTGCCATTTAGGCGTGAAGATGTAACAAACAAACAAACAAACTCACTTTCGCTTTTATTATATTAGTAAGGATATTACACCCGAGTGAAGCAGGGGCGGGTCGCTAGTTTAATATAAATAATACAATATCAACAGAGGTTTTAAAGCTCATTTTAACAAAGCAAAATAATCTTATATGCAAATTAAACAGCACTCATTTAATTGCATCGGACGCCTATTTAAATGTAATACGAACTGGACATAAATAAAATATATCTTTTGATCAAAATGCCATATGTTAATGTGTGAACAATTACGGATGCCTACCACGGAAACCAATTTGCTGGAGGGATGGCGATGGGTGGAAAATAAAACAAAAAAAAAATGTTTGATTGCAGCTTACCTTCTCATAGATTGAATATCAATAAAGGATACATATTGAGGTTACGCCACGCGGCAAAGGATTTTAAATTTTCATTTTTTGAGTGAGGATTTTTTTTTTTTTGGAATGTGGGCCGACGTGATGGATACATTTTTTTATAGTGTTTGGTTAGAAAGCAATTTTTTTTTGGTTTGTTTTTAGTCTTTTGAGTCCATTTCAGTGATGTTTTTTTTTGGAATGTGTGCCAACTTGATGGATTCGTTTATTTTTTTTTTACAGTATTTACCTAAGATAGCTAGTTCATTTTTACTAGTTTTAATTTATAGTTTAAGTCTTTAAGTCTGTTTTTTTTTTTGAAATTTTATCAAAGTTTTTATCGCGACAGACCAAGGCGAAAGTGGAGAGATGAGCTTGATAAATACCGGAGGGACTGGCCCGCAATGGCCGAAGACAGACGTGTGTGGAAAAGGGAGAGGGAGGCCTTCGCCCAGCAGTGGGACATAAATGGGCTAACTAACTAACTTATCAAAGTTGGTTACCGAGTTTTTATTTTGTTGTGGTACTTAAGTACCTAAATTTTTAAGATGTTTTCAATCTTATAGAATCCTCAGAAATCTAGTGACTGATAAAATATACTTTCTTAGAACATAACATCAGGTCTCGATTCCTAGGACTGCACGATTTTTCGAAAAGTCACTGCAGTCCTGGCACGCAAAGGGTGGTATGGTTTTAATCAGTAAAATTCTGACACTCTTTCTTGCTCCAAGGCTCCACCCAGAGTGGAAGGAGTTATATATTTCCCATTAAAAAAAGACATGCCCCCCTAGCCAAGTTACAACTATTTCGCTTGCATCGAACGCTTCGAGTTGACCTTGCCACCAATTCTTTTGTTCTGACCACGTGACTGAGCGTTGAGATGACGTCAGTCCCCTACATTTGAAGCTTTCTACTAGCGTTAACTATTGCAAATTAGCAACTTGGCTAGGGGTGCTGCACTCCTCAGAAGTGTATCGTAATATTGCTATTGAGTAAGTCCCAACAAAGAGCTACTGGTCAAAAGCCTCGCAAAGGTCAACTGAAGAAAGTGGTTCTTTAGTTGGCTTTTGTTTGTGGTGGGTTTTAGTTAGCAAAAGTTTGATACTTCCTCTTGCTCTACCTAGAGTGGTAGGAAGTGATTTCCCACGTAAAAATAAATAAAAAAATTAACACAACATTAACAAGCTAGGTGGTATAATGTCTAATAACAATTACAGTGGTTCACCACTAATTGTTCGCACAACGCCCGTAGAATTTAGCAGGTGTTAAATAATTACCATAGCAACAGAGTATCAATTAACGCTGTAGGTAACTAATTACTTGATTTATGCTTGTACCGTGAGATGTTAATTAATTTATATCTTACGATTATGAGGATATGGATACATACTCTGAAAGTAGGTCTGAAGTTGCCTGAGGAGCGGGCTGAAAAGTATCACACTTTTCATCCCTAGGGAGTTTTACTTTCAACTAGCAGCTGTCAAATTATTTAAAAAAAAAAAACTAGGTCTATCTTCTTGTATTCGTAATGAAAAGCACAATGCTTACCTCGGGGTTAAAGTTACTTATTTCGTCCCGAGAAGGAGTTGGCGGCCGAGCGTAGCGAGGTCGCTAATTCGAGGGACTAAATAAGTAACTTTCACCCCTAGTGTAACAATGTACTATATAAACGAATTGTCATCATAATCGACGACGACGTTTCTTGATGGACATTGACGCCCTTAAAAAAAGTACCTCTTGCACCAGATATGTGCGTATATGCTGCGTTGCTGTGGATGCGATCATAACCTTTGATTATAATAAGAGGTGGCATATAGCTTAGCACTAGTGGAAACTGGTTCAATTTAGCAAGTTTTTAAATAGATAGATGCGTACTATGGATTGTCGCAAGTAATGTAGTTATATGCAGACCAAGAGCACTTACTTACTTAGGGGAGGCGCGCCTACCTCCCCTACTGATACATAGCATGACATAAGATGCTGGTGGCGCGTTCACCAGTTTGTCCTTTAGCAAACAACACCACTCAACTCAATTTGGCCTGTTTTACAGTAAATCAAAAAGACGGAATAAATAATTGTAATAAACGTTGTAGGGGAGGAAATGAAGAAACCAACACGTAAAGATAATTTCGAAAATGTCGCGGACGAGGAGGGTGCACGTGTATGCTTTCACCTGTTGCATAGATCACACTGACGAGTAACGATCGCCCCGCGCGGCCGCGGAACGCCCCTCGCGCTCCTGTCGCGCGCACACGCACAAGCTCCTCGAACGTTCTTTATTTATTAATATAAAAGGCACCAAATTTAAAAAATAGAAATATTGGTTCGCACAGTTAACATCCCCCACCCCAGTGCGTCAGCACTCATCTTCTGTCGGGATTCGAGCGATACGTGCAGCTGACCGCCGCAACGTACCAGTCTTGGTTTTTATATCAAGGACACGTATGCGTCCATCTCTCCCTGCCATTACTGCCTGCACTCGACCGCGCGGCCACACATTACGCGGAGAATCAGGATCGACGATTAGCACAAGGTCACCCACTTGCAAGGGCCTTTGTTCCTGATGCCATTTAGTTCTTGGTCGCATATCTGGTAGTACCTCCCTCATCCAACGCTTCCAAAACAAATCTGCGAGTCTTTGGGAGATGCGCCATTGCTTCCGCAGATATGTATCAGATTCATCGTATTTACCAATTGTAGGTAAGTTACATGAAGTGCCAAGAAGAAAATGGTTAGGGGTCAATGACTCATCGGAGTGCGGTTCTACGCTTACGTGGGTCAGCGGACGGCTGTTGACCATATGTTCCACCTCTGCCAGCAGGGTATTTAGAACCTCGTCACGTGGTGCTCTTTCCTTCAGTACGACCTTTAATGATTGTTTCACGCAACGTATTAGGCGTTCCCACGCCCCACCCCAATGTGGGCTGGCAGGTGGGGAGAATGTCCATGAAGTGCCGTAGTTAGCAGCTTCTCCCTTTAGCGTCTCTTCGTCAAGGTCGCTTATCGACTTCCTTATTTCATTTAGTCCCCCTCTCAGATTAGTCCCGTTATCCGAGAACATGTGTTGTGGCCACCCTCTTCTCGCGGCCATGCGTCGTAAGGCCATAATAAATGCGTCGGAGGTTAGTTTTGACACCACTTCAATATGTATGGCTCGGACAGTCATACAAGTGAACAGCACGCCATATCTTTTCTCTCGTCGCCTGTATTGGACTGTCACCTCCATAGGGCCAAAAAGATCCACTCCACAGAAGGTGAACGGGCGTTGACTATGAGCCATTCTGGCTTCAGGTAAGTTGCCCATTCTGGGTGGGTGCGGCTGAGCTTTTCTTATTCTACAAAACATGCATTTTGAGGTCACATGTTTAATTGTAGGTCTCAAACGTATAATCCAATAATATTGTTTCAGATTATTTACGAGAACTTCTTGGTTTCCGTGGGCGGCCTTCACGTGGTGGTGTCTGACTATCAACTGAGCCACGTGGTTGCGCCCGTCGAGTATTACTGGATATTTGGTTTCAGGTGGTATTCCAGGCGCCTGTTCGATGCGGCTTCCAACGCGTAAAACTCCGTACTCGTCAATCACAGGAGTTAAGGTGAGTAGCTTACTTTTCCGATCTAATGGTTTTTTCTGTTTCAGGTTTTCCAGGTCTTCAGCGAATGTCTGCTTTTGGGAGTGCATAATCAACAAGCGTTCAGCTCTTCTCATCATATCACCATCGATTGCACTTGTACGTTTTTTGCATTTATCAATAAATAATAATACCATACAAGTACTTTTCAGGAGGCGCAACCAGGATGAAAATCTTTCAGGTTCCGGTACAGCAGGTGAGTACTCTTCAGTGACGACGAGAGAAACCCGTTCCAGGTCATCGGTGCCGACCTCCAGCTGTTGTACATCCGCGGGCCAGGTCTCTTCATCCCCGTACAAAAACTCGGGGCCATACAACCATTCATTTTGTAGCACATCCAATTCGCAGGCGTCTCTCGTGGCAATGTCGGCTAAATTCATTTTAGTAGGTATAAAATGCCATTCCTTTATTTGTGTCAACTCGTCTATTTCACCGAGCCGGTGCGCCACAAACGCTTTATAATCTCGCGCAGTGTTTCTAATCCAGTATAGAACAGTTGACGAGTCGCACCAGAAGTACCTTTCTTGTGATAACATATTTCTGTGTTCTTTTGTTATCGTATCTGCAAGCCGAGCAGCGAGGAGCGCCGCCTGCAGCTCTAATCGTGGTACAGACGTATGTTTTAGCGGTGCCACTCTGCACTTACTCGAAATGAACGCTAATCTAATTTGACCGTCATGATCTCGCCAGCGCCAATACGCCACGGCGGCCATAGCATAAGTCGAGCTATCGCTGAATATATGTAGCTGCAGGTTTGTATAATTCAATCTTGTAGCGGAGGCTCGCGCGCATGATTCATTTATAATAGGCTGCCGCTGCGAGCGTGCCGTCGCGGTCGGCAACTGCGACGACTCGCTATCCGGTGCGTTCGGTGCAACTATCTCCGTCTCGCTCATACGTACGCTCGCATGATAACAACGAGGTAATCGAATATGGCCAACTTTTTTAAGAAGTTTTAGCCAATGTAACCATTTTTCATATATGGCGTCTGGTATTTCGTCATCCCAGCCCAGATTGGTTTTCCACATTTGTTGTAATATTATTCTAGCTCTTATAGTGAATGGTGACAGGAACCCGTAGACGTCATAAATAGACATGATTAATCGTAACATTTCTCTTTTCGTAGGACGTTTCAAGCCATTTATAATATTTTCAGGAATTCGTTTAAATGAGGTATCGAATCCTAACGTGTCTTCTTTCGGGTACCAGATTAATCCAAGAGTTCGTTCTCCAGCTTCCTGCTGTCCGACTTTGAAACGTACTGCAGTAGGACATAAGGTTTCTTTTGGTAAGTTTTCTAACACTGCCGCGCTGTTGCTATTCCAGTTTCTTATCTCAAAACCTCCGCATTTATGAATGTATGTGATATCTTTTGTTAATCGAACAGCTGTTGACTCGTCTTCTAAACTATCTATATAGTCATCCATATAGTTGATTATAGATTGCATTTACTGCTGCGGAGTGAGTTGTTTCGAATCTTTTTGCATTTTTGTTTTTTATGAATTGTGAAATGAACGGCGACGAATTCGAACCAAAGATTAATGACGTCATCGCATAAGTCTTCACAGGATCGTCTGGGGAATCTCTCCACAGGAAACGTAGTGCGTTTTGGTCCTCACTTTGTATTTTAATCCTCAGGAACATGTCGCGAATGTCACCCGTCACAGCCACTCTGTTCTCGCGGAATCTCAACATGATTCCGTACAGTGATACAAGTAGGTCAGGTCCAGTTAGTAAATAATCGTTTAATGAAAAGTTATGACTCTTAGCTGCGGCATCAAAAACCAACCTCAGTTTGTTTTTATTGGGGTTGTCAACGCCGAAGTGAGGAAGGTACCAGGTCCTTGGCGTGGTTTGGGTATCGGTCAATTCTCGTGCGTAATCATTGTGTAGGAGATGGTATATTCTCTCTTTGTATCTCTGGGCGTAATGCCCACATTTCTTTAGTTTTCTTTCAACTCCTTTCAGTCTGTTCAAGGCAGTGGTATATGAGTCTGGCATCCTGCAATGTTCATCTTTCCACGGCAGGCCGATGTACCAGTAGCCGTCCTTTAGGATAGAAGTTCTTTCGAGATGGGCTATTGCTCGTTCATCCTCTGAGTTTAGACGAGGTTTCCCTGATACTCCCATAGCTTCTAATGAAAACGAACGGCGGACTTCCTCATGCAAGTCGTTCATTGTGCATTTAGTTTCTATTTGAGATTCGTCGACATCAGTTAAAAACAAAGTTGAATGCTTGCTTCGACATTTGACGTTCACGTGCAAGGACGCGCGGCCGTGTAAACACCAACCGAGCGGCGTACGGGTCAGGTACGGTTCCGTCGGGTTGCCTCGGATGACTTCCAGGGGCAATAACAAATCGTAGTTGTCTTGGCCTATTAGTACTTCCGGTTTACATTGTCCATAACATAATTTGTGTTTTATATTATTAATTGCGTCACTGCACTTTAGTTTATCGAGTGAGATAAATTGCGTAGGTAAGTTTAGTCCTTTTGTAGTTCGTGCTTGCAATGTAAACATCGTACCGTCACTGTTTGACACGCTCAAGTCCACAATTTCACTGTTACACATAAGTTCGCTGCTGTCCCATGCGCCACGCACTTTTAATGTTTGTTTACGACCGCGTATACCTAACTTCACCATAAGTACGTCACTAGCTATGGTCACAGTGGAACCATCATCCAGTAGGGCCACCGTGCTCACTGTTCCGTAAGGTCCGTGTATTTTTATAGGCACTGTCTTTAGCAACACTTGACTATAACTGTCTTCGTTAATGTAGGCGACAGCCTCGGTAGGCGGCGCTGGCGCCGAGGCCGGGGCCGACGCCTCGGGGACTGCCGCGCCGGACGGTTGACACTGCTCCCTACCGCGCCCATCAGGGTAATGCAGAAGTTGGTGGTGCGGTTGACCACAATTGTCCGTATCACACACGGGTGCTGAGCAACTGTCACGGTGATGGCGCGACACCAGACACTTATAACACAAACTGTTTCGTTTTATGAACTGCCATCTGTCCTTACGTAACGCTTTTTTAAACTTTTTACAGTCTATTATTTTATGTTTATTTATTTTACAGAAGCGGCACTTATCGTCACCAATGTTACTGTCTGAAGAGTTTTGCACTAGCACCGTTTGAGTTTTGTTTATGTAATCACTTTGTTTGCGTTTATAGTCACTGGGATTGTATATTAAACTCACTGAAGTTTTTGATATTTTTATGGCTTCTTGGCTCAAAAACTCGGACAATATCACAAGTTTTGGCTTGTCTTCGCTGCTGATGGTTGGGTAACTGTAGTCTGCCCATTTTGAGATAAGCACTGTAGGTAATTTGGACAGGATTATTGATAATACGTTTGTTCCTTTCAGGTACTCATCTTGCCCAATAGCAAGCACCGCAGCGACATAGTTCTTCACTTTCACAGAGAACGTTATAATTTCTTTGTGATATTCCTGGGCCATCGGTTGCAGCTTATTGATCTCGTACATAATTTTAGAAATTATAATATCTGGATTTCCAAATTGTAATTCCAGAGTAGACATCACAACATCCGGAGACGTAGCACTAATCAACAATGCTGTTACTGCATTTTTTGCTGCTCCATGTAAACATTTCCGTAGTCTCCATAAGTTTTCCTGATTGCTGAAGTTACACACTTTTGTTGAGTCTTCGTATGCCTGCTTGAACTGCAGCCAATCCAACGGGTCACCTCCAAAACCAGGTAAGTCTTTAGGTGTACTCAATCGGCTCAGCATTTGAGCATGCGATCCGCTAGCTGTGGTAGCAGCGGCTAGATCCTTGAGAGCGCTTGCCAGCAAGTGAACTGTTCCATCAGTGCCCCCACGGGCAGTTGTTTGCTGCGCCAGCGACGGGAGTGGAAGGTCAAGGTTGCCCAGATTTGTATCCTGCGGCTGAACAGCCTCGGCCTCCAGTTCGCGATGACTCCGTTCCAGCCACTTCTCCACTTCAACTTTTGTATGATTTTCTTCTTCTCTTCCTTCCGATTGTGAACTGTATTCTTCGTTTTCTAGCTCGGCCAAATCGGCCGCCAACTTTTTATCGATTATTTCCATTTGTATTTTTGCCTTGGCTTCTGCTGCTTTTAATTCCAGTCTTTTTTTTCTAGCTAACACTGATGACGATGTGGACTTTGACCGAGATTTCGACTTTGATATTTTTTCCGACTTTGAAGGTGGTTGCAACGCGGCCATGTTGGAACTCGTTTTCATTTTTACACTTTGTACGGCTGGAAATATAGGTTTTTCGACTCGTTTTAGGTCCTTTTTTTGGTCATCACGGTCACTCGTAGTGTTTGGTTGCCTGGAATCATCTTCAGCGGCAGTTTCCAAGCCTTCAGCGCCCTTTGACATTTCGCCATAAAGTTCTTTGTTTTTCTTCGCTGTGCTCCGTGTATTCACCATAGCTCGCGATTTCGGCGGAGTATGAAACATCCAGCAGATGCGGCTCGAATGACCAGATTGTAGGGGAGGAAATGAAGAAACCAACACGTAAAGATAATTTCGAAAATGTCGCGGACGAGGAGGGTGCACGTGTATGCTTTCACCTGTTGCATAGATCACACTGACGAGTAACGATCGCCCCGCGCGGCCGCGGAACGCCCCTCGCGCTCCTGTCGCGCGCACACGCACAAGCTCCTCGAACGTTCTTTATTTATTAATATAAAAGGCACCAAATTTAAAAAATAGAAATATTGGTTCGCACAGTTAACAAAACGTATTGGAATGCTGAGACAACTATTTTAAAGCTGTTCAGAGTGCCTAGTGTGAGTTTGTTTTGCGTTAACGCGATCGACACGTTTAAGACGTTCAGCGCTCCGATTGGCCCACTCCGAGATCTTAACCAATCAGAGAGCAAAACGCGCTAAATGTTTCGATCTCGTAAAGCTTTGGTTTCCTAGGAAAGCGGTGCCGTCATATAGCGGTCGTTTTAACACATCGTCAGTAATTTTTTTCAAAACAAACGTCACAAATGTCATACGAAAAGTATCCAAGATAGAAAATGGACGACCTTGATTTAGCTTTAGTAATTTACTTGGAGGATAAACTATCATCAGAAGAGGAAAATAATCGTTGTTCCGGAAAACGCCCGCTATATGACGGCACCGCTATCCTAGGAAACCAAAGCTTTAACGTAAAAACAACTCGCACTCGGCGCACTGTTCAGTTGGTTGCCTAAATTGTGTAAATAATATGAGATCTGTATCTGCTCGGAGTTTGGAAGTCGGTGGTGCGACACCTCGGAAAGAACGTATAGCCCTTGGACCTGCACCTTGTCAATCCCTGATGTGTAGTGTGAGTGCACCTATGTTTGCCCACTCGCTTGAGCAGTATAATATCTCCTGCGTATTTGGTTAATCTCCATTGAGATTCGGTTAAAAGGATTATTTAACAGTATCATTCAAGCAAGTTTTCTCGGTAAAGTTTTCTTCAGAATAGACTAACATATTCTTGTAGCATTTTGTATAAAAAGAACAACATAATTAACAGACACTGTACTAAAAAGAAAAGAAGTTACTTCCTAGTGTGAAGATGGATGACGACAGTTTTTGTGCTGCAGTTCTTTTTTTGTGCAAGTTGAAAGGTTTTTTTATTCTTTTCCTTGCTTATTTGTGATTTAATGGTCACTTCTGTGCTTATCAACCGTCTAAGAGACAGTCAGCCACAATTGGACTACTCATAGTACTTCTACACAGGAGGAGCCCAGCTGGGTCGAAGCCTACCGGGGCCGGGGTTATCCGAAAGGAAACTCAAGCCCCGGTATGAAGGCTAGAAGGAACGGGGTGGGGTTTTTAGTCAGTAAGAGTCTGACACTATCTTCCGCTCCACCCAAGAGCGGGTTTTACTTCTACGATCGATACTGATTGATAGGCATGCTAAATGATATTAAATAAAACTATGTACCCAATGATTTGAGGTGTTACTATGACGCGGTCCAAACGTGAACTGAACGTGATGTAAAATGTCTGTAAATAATTACAATAAAATTTAATTATGGTGAGAGAGCATTTACGGTGCGGTTGCACTGTACAGTGCTACTGCTAGCCTACCATATTTTTTAATAAAAATAGAGCAGCAGATCGAAGCTCACAACCACTATGAGAGGTCAAAGAATGCGGTCGATGTGGCCGAAATCGGCTAGATGGCATCATCACCAATAAAAACAATAAAATAAAAAAAATTGGTTGCAGTATTTTTCTATCTGCTTGTTTCTCAGCAAAACCACAAGAGAAAAAAATCCAAGTGCTGTTACGGTTACGGGACGCTTTAATAATGGATGGCTTTTTAAATTTTGACGTTCAAAAACTGCTGATTCGCAGTTCACTTTGAAAATTTTAATGATAAAAATACAACATTATTTTTAATATGTATACACGAAACTTGAATACAGTTTATTCAAAATCAGTAACTGAATGGATTCCAATAGCTTTTACACAAAAGTATTTTAAAAGGTCACAAGTTGGACACCACCGACACTAAGCACAACGCAGGTCACGACAGGTCGTACCAGGTGTAAAGCACCGGCCACACAGAACAGACGCAAGGCACGGACCCGTCGCAGTCGCGAAAAGATACATACAGAAAAGACGGGACGCCGTCTTTTCTGTATGTTTTACGTCGCGACGGCTGTATACATTTTATATGCAAGTAAATTAAACGGGCGCCGCGACTGCGACGGGTCTGTGCCTTGCGTGCGTCTGTTCTGTGTGGCCGGTGCTTTAGGTTATATTCTATCAAACAACTGGGTGCAAGTGCAAATCAACCCTTCAATCGCCTGGATGGCCCGGTGCAACAAGCTTATAACTTTGTGATTTGGTGTTTTGAAATTTTGTACACAGACACAATAGTAAGACAATAGATGCGCGGCCACCGGTGGTCGCTTGGGGATTCATGAATTAAATAAAAATACTAGATAGATATTTCAAGTTTCGCTTATACTAAAAATAAGGTTGTATATTATACATATAACTGTCATGTTCAACAGTACACCAGTTTAAGTCAAGTAAAGTCAACGTTTGTTTAACAAGAAATATATAAATTAAGTCATCGACATGACGTCACAACCATTCACGCAGCATAACCTAAACATGTTAATCTTGATCTTGATATATTCGATCTTCTCCATGATAACAATAACTTTTATTTTATTTTAGTTTTAATTTAAATCTCTTCGCTTGTTACTCGTCCTAATTTATTACTTCCCTCGGCAACCCGCAGTTGGATTGTATACGATTATATTGTAGGGTGAGATTAATTATTTTGAATGGAGAAGAATAGGAAACTAATATATTTTCATTAATTTGTCATTATAATAATTTTGTATTGACAGATGAATCAGCACATTGGGAATAATGTTTTGGAGTATTTATTTTGACACCCTAAGTTACATTCAAAAGATCCTATTTGTCATTTTTATTGGAGGTACAATTCTATCTATTTATTTTATATTGATAGGTAGTTGGCTATTATGGTTTGAGTATACCGGAGTAAATATAATGGTTATAATGATGAACCATCGCAGCATGTAATAGCGTTAACACATGCTCGAATTTGGTACGAAGAATCCAGTACGTCCGTACCAAAGTAGACTTAGCGTGATTTTGGTCCGTCGTACCAAGTTTTGGTCGGGTCGGCGCACCATGTTTTCTTCTTCCATTCTGTCCTGTCACCCGTTACGCTATCACTAATTTTCTTTTCTTCCATATCACTTCTCACTCAATCCATCCATCTTTTCTTTGGTCTCCTTTTTCAACTCCATCCATTGACATCTTTACTCATAACTCATATGGTAATACTATTAGAAGAATAATAATAATAATCTTCCACAACTATCACACAACGCCGACTAGTTCCAAGCTTACCAGAGCTTGTGTTATGGGTACTAGACAACTGGTGAACGTACTTATATATTTCTAAAGACATACATAATAAAAATAAATTATACCCATACGCAGAACAAATGATCATGCTCATCACATAAATATTTGTCCTGGGTGGGAATCGAACCCACGACCTCCGGCAAAGCAGTCAGGGCCACTAACCACTAGACCAACAGGCCAGACAAGAAGGTAATTTATGACATAGAGGTTGTCATGACATAATGGTTTTGTTTGGTTTGGCTCTCTCATTGTCTTTCTATTGTGTCTCTAATTACGATATCCGAAAGGTCCTCGCCGCCGTCGCCGGGATTCCGATCCCGATTTCCGGCCACCGTAGACTCGGGCTCGCGGACGGCGAGCCATGGGTAGCTCGCTGTCCGATCGTCCGGTAATGGACCGAGTCCAAGACGTCGACGGTGCGCACTGTTCCCGCGCGCCTCAAGGAGTTGTCAGCAGCAGGAGGGGCCCAGCTGGGTCGAAGCCTACTGGGGACAGGGTTGTCCCAAAGGGAGCTCGTGCCCCGGTATGAAGGCTAGAAGGAACGGCGCGGGGTTTTTAGTCAGTAAGAGTCTGACACTGTCTCCCGCTCCACCCAAGAGCGGGTTTCGTCAAAGATGATTTTCCCCGTCGACAAAAAAAAAAAAATATCCGAAAGGTTAAACCAAATCATTATGTCATGTGATTTGGTTTAAGCTATTAAAATTCGTTAAAGTATATTCATAAATTCTTTAAAATTATTACTTTGGACACGTCACTCACTAAAACCACTTTTAAATTTAGAAAACCGTAAACATAACATGCCCAGAAGAGCTAACAATATGTTCACGGCGTCGACAATGGGGGGTAACTTGAACGTAATTTTCAACGGTACACAATAATGGCTGGCAGGCAAAAACTTTTTTTTTAACTTATTTTTTTCGAAACACCCAAGTCGATGGATAAAGTTTTTTTTTTTTTCAAGAACTAAAATGAATGGATGAGTTATGGAGCGTGGTATTGTGTAGCTGTTGAGCGTAGTTTTTTTTGTTATGTTGGTAACAATGTAAACAAGGGTTTGCATTTTACGAGTATTTGCAATTGTACCTGCGAAATAAAATCCACATGTTAAACCGTATTCAAATTGATTTATTTTTCGGTGACAGTTTTATAAAACTAACGGTGAGTATAGACTACAACATTTTCTGGAGCAACTCTGTGTAATGTAACGTTCTTACGAATGATACAATTCAGGCAAAACCTCAGTTTCTATAGCTTTTCCATGTAATGTTACGTTCCTGCGAATGCTCGGCGTTATGTTACGGGTAAATACTCACAGCGAGTGTGCATTTACCAACATTTCGTTGTACCTTGCGTTCATTCTTTTTTGAAATGTCACCCCGCAACCGCGCATCGCCCGCACTCGTGGCTCGACGAAATGTTACACCAATATGCTCGTTGGTTTGTAACAAAGAGGCGAGCGTGCTCGACGTTTATGATGATACACTAGAACATATCATAGAGCGGCTCGTTGTTCTGTTACAAGCAAATGTAGTAGTCTATACTCACCTTAACAGAAACACTACAAAATATTCCAATTCGATAATGTGAAACACAAATTCAATTATTGAAAATGCGTTGTGGTTGTAGACCTGTTTTTGCCAGTATTCTGATTACTACTACATAAAATATAGCCTATTTAGCTTTTAACCGCGGCTTCGCCCGTCTTTATTAATATACTTTAATTCCTCTCCCTTTTTCTCACCCTATTCTCACTTTAAAAAAAAAGTAGCCTATGTCCGTCTCCAGGTTCCCAACTATCTCTGTAACCGATTTGGATGAAATTTCATCAAAATCGGTTTTGCCATTTAGGCGTGAAGACGTTACAAACAAACAAACTCACTTTTTCCGAACTACCTATTTCTTACAAATTTCTTCAGTACACAAACACCAGGTACTGTTATTTTGGCACATTTAAATATAGAACTTTTGCAGATGAGCAATAAATTACAATTTTGCCAATTTTAAGTGGGGTATTGCATTTTGAAGTGGTACAAGTGACTGACTAATGTTTATATCTGATTCAATTTGGATGCATCAAGCGATTTAGTAATATTTAGCATTATGAAATAACTGGGATGCAGTCTAAAAACTCTTCATATACCTAAAGGAAAACAAAATGTGAAATGATCAGTTTGCTTGCGTATTTAATCCATGTCGCTACATATATTTGTTGATGAAGTTACTAGAAGATATAAGACAAGTTAGAATTACATTAGACTGACGCACACGCGTAACACGCCTGATTTGTACGTACATAGAATGACGTCGTGTGGCGTCGCCTGGCGTGGATCAAGTGTAGCTCTACAAGTCAAGTTTCCATACAAAATGTATGGAGACCGTCGCGCCTAGACTGGCGTGTGTGGCACACCTGTGCGCAGCTGTTCTAGGTTTATTTTTACTTACCTCGCGATCGAGTTTCAATTTAAGGCCTCATTTTATGACCTTAAAGGTAATCTCTTAACAAAGTGACATTTTAACAGCGACAACCATTGATTCAAACTAATGTAAGGAATTCACAACGCAACAATCCTATACAATAATCTGAACAAGAATATCATCGCCAAAGTCTCTTTGTGTAGACCCCCTTATGAACTACAGTTTAAAACGCAAAATAAAACGACATTGCACAAGATTTCCACTCAATACAATCATGACCCACAACAACTTCCTGTACACCATTTCCTACATCCTATTCAGTCACAAAACACCATAAAACAAAGACATACAAATCTACGGCCTCAAATCCCCCCACCCGGATCAAATCCCCCCCAAAAACGGATATAAACGGGCTCATGACATTCATCAAATGTATTGTGCGCCAAACTAAGGGGCATTGTCTGAGCCCCTTCCATACGGACTAAGTCTGTGTTCTCAACGATATTTTGTGCATATGTGCCTATTCGGAGTTAAGCATGGTAGAAGGAATGCCTTTGTAGTTCAATTTTACGACCTTTCGGTCTATTGTGTAGGGTTGGGGGCGTTAATTAGGATTTGGGAGTATCGATATCGATAGAATTTTATTTATTTTGATTGGGGTGAGTTGTTTCAATGCTATGCTATAGTGAAAGATTGTATCGATTACTGGATTTTTTTTATACGTCACCCCATATTAGGAATTACTCCTGTATCGTAGGTGCACTTGCAAATATGTAGCCTCACATACACAAGACCGATAAGTCCGCTTATAATTTGAGTGTCTTCAAGGCTAGAGTGAATAAGTTCTTAATAAACTAGTGCACCTCACCATCAGACATTGCATCACTGCTTACCATCAGGTGGGATCGCAGTCAAGCACTAGTTTACATAAATAAAAAATAAAAGTTTTATATTCGTCAAGTTAATTATTATGAATGATCAAAGTATAAGTTTCTTAAATACTTTTGCTATTAAAGACATCGTTGCTGTGTCATTACAAATAATATTGCTCATTTTGATTCTTATTAAGTACCTAAATTCTTGCAACTTCATTGAGCGTGTATATAATGCCAGTAATTAAGGCTTGGTTTTGAAACTCATCCATATTTTATTTTTTGCCTTTAGAGATTTTTAAAGAAAATGTACGCGTGAATTTAATTATACCTAAAATTATGGTATTGTTTCGAGTACGAAGGAATATTTTGTAATTTCGTAGGCGTTATTTATAATGTAAGCTATTATTATCTAATGAAAGGTATAGGTACGCATTATTTAATAACGAAACTTCGTAATTAACATATGAATTAAATTTCAGACTAACTTACTTAGGTTTTAGGTAACTATTAATTTAGGCATTCACTAGCTTTTAACGAGAACATGAAAGCTTTCAAGTTATAATTAGATAGTTTCGAAATTTCAGAACCGAAAATATTATCTACTTACTAGTTATTGCCCGCGGCTTCGCCCGCATACATAAAATATAGCCTGTCACTCAGGAATAAAGCAGCTTCCTATTGGTGAAATAATTTTCGCAATCGGACCAGCACTTTCAGAGATTACATCATACAAACGTCAAAATAATAATAAAAAAAACTTTACCTCTTTATAATAGCTTCTGCCCGCGACTTCGTCCGCGGAAAATTTCTTGTTTTAAAATAAGATTACACTCGATTAGACGCTGCGCACGTTCAGCGCTAGATTCCTGAGCACGGGCCTGCGATGTTATGGCATTTTGCCTACCAAGCCGCTGCGAGCGCTCAGAGCTAGTCTCCCTATCCCTTGTCTCAGAGACATGCTGCCTTAAATGAGATAGACGCTGTGCACGTTCAGCGCTAGATTCCCGAGCACGGGCCTGCGATGTTATGACATTTTGCCTAAAAAGCCGCTGCGAGCGCTTAGCGCTAGTCTCCCTATCCCTTGTCTCAGCGACATGCTGCCTTAACTCAGATATACGGTGCGCACGTTCAGCGCTAGTTTCTCGAGCACGGGCCCGCGACGTCCTCACATTTTGGCTAGCGAGGCGCTGTGAGCGCTCGAAGCTAGATTCTCTAGCGCGTGCTTGCGAAATATATTCTCTATTTCTCGAGAGGCGCTGCTCATTTTCAGGGGCAGATTCTTCCGTACGGCGTACTCGAGCGGCTCTTGTCTGTGATGTCTGCCGGGACAGTTGAGATTTCCTTTTAGACATGCTCTCAACAAACTACGCACAGACTTGAAAACAATTATGAACAAAGGGAGAGCGACTCGAACACCGTCTGCCTTTACAAAACAAAACAATCGTAATATCGAATAACTCGTATCGATTATTACGATAGAACGAAGTACGAAACTACGGACATACAAAACAAACGTACAACGAAATTACGATATTTTCTTGTAGTAATTTCTTGTGTAATTGCAGAACGCCATCTATGGGCAAATAGGTAAAACGTTGGGCACGCCACAATTACGGCGGTAAGTCCCCTCTTTGAGGCGTGGCTGGAAAGGCCTCACGGCGTCCTTACCTTCCCCATGACACAGGTCCTCACCGGACATGGCAAGTTCGGGAGGTTCCTGCACCGAATTAAAGCGGAAGAGACGCCCGAGTGTCGCCACTGTGCGGAACGCCCGGAAGACACAGTGGAACACACAGTCGAGGTGTGCCCTGCCTGGGCAGAGCATCGCCGTGCCCTCGCGGGGGCGATCGGCGGCGGAGACCTCTCACGCCGGGCTCTGGTTGAGGCCATGGTCATTAGCGAGGAGGAATAGCAGGCAGTCGCCTCCTTCTGCGAAGCAGTAATGCTAGCAAAGGAGGAGGCAGACCGCATCAGGCAACGGCGCCCCCGCCGCCGCCGCCGGGATTCCGATCCCGATTTCCGGCCACCGTAGACGCGGGCTCGCGGACGGCGAGCCATGGGTAGCTTGCTGTCCGATCGTCCGGTAATGGACCGAGCCCAAGGCGTCGACGGCGCGCACTGTTCCCGCGCGCCTCAAGAAGTTGTCTGCAACAGCAGAGGCCCAGCTGGGTCGAAGCCTACCGGGTCCAGGGTTACCCGAAAGGGAACTCGTGCCCTGGTTTGAAGGCTAGAAGGAACGGGGTGGGTTTTTAGTCAGTAAGAGTCTGACACTATCTCCCGCTCCACCCAAGGGCGGGGGTTGACATAAGATGATTTTTGCCCACCATAAAAAAAAAATAAAAAAAAAATAGGTAAAACGTCTGCACAATGAAAGTTATGCTAGGGGCATTTTGCGTTTTAGTAATTTTATATTATCTCCGAAACTGTATGACCAATTGATATGCTGTAAATGGCAAATCTTATCTGTATAATGTTCTTGTGATACTGAAATAATTTATTGTCATAAGAATTAATATTTTGTTGCTCAAATAATCAACCAAACGTAAGTATGCCGAAAAAAAATATTTTTAATGCAATAAAAGAAGTATAAAAAACAAAATATAAAAGATAGAGATATGGTACCGCGGACTTTTTTGTAGAATTAATTAAGACGAATCAGGTAGCTATACATTGTTTTTAATTTTAATCAACTGTTTAGGCAGCGCACGCAAATAATTCTGTTTTATGAGGTATTTTTTTCCGACTTGCTAGACAAAAGTTGTGATAGCTCGGTTAATATACATGCTATAGAAACAATTTATAGCCTATAGCACTCAGGAATAATGTAGCTTTCTGCCAGTTAAAAAAATTTTAGAATTGGATTATTAGTTCCAGAGATTACCCCCTACATACAAACTTACAAACTTACAAATTTTACCTCTTTATAATATTAGTATAGACTAGCTTTTTCCTGCTGCTTCGCCCACGAACATAAAATATAGCATATGTCACTCAGCAATATTGTAGCTTTCTATCGGTGAAAAAATTTTAGCAATCGGACCAGTACCTCCAGAGATTACCTCCTACAAACCAAAACAACTTTACCTCTTTATTATATTAGTGTAGATTAATATTGTAGTTATTATTAGATTATTAGGTCTATTATTATGACTTTAATTATCTACCTATTCCTAAGTCTTTAAATCCCAGAAATAAAACCAAAGAAAATCCTCAGACGATAACTCAAGCCAATTACATCGATAAAAATATCGATAACCAACCCTTAGTCCACCACTAATAACTACAAACGACCCACGCCAGGTGTTCTCAATCTCTGGTCCAGATTCCTTCTCGACAAAGGGGCCGTTCAGTTCTCGTATAATCTAGCGATCGTTCCTCGAAACTGAGATAATCGACTACGTAAAATCGATCCATTATTCGATTATTTTGTGGAATAATAATGAGGTGCCATTGACGCCTGCCGGTCAAAAAAAAAGAAAAAAAGAACATGGCCGCCGCACGTCAAAGCCGTTTTGTGCGTTCCCGCGCATTTGTTGTTTTGTGTTTTTTTTTTCTGGGATTTTGTTAGAAATATGTCTTGATTGTGTCCCAGATATCTCAATGGGTTTATTAAGTTAAATTTTACTTTAGGCAGGAATGTTTGTGTCCTTATTTCACACTTGTTGTGATGTTCCGGGAAGTTATTTATTTGACAGCAGTTTAAATTAAACTGTTCCATTTTCATCAGCTCACATTTTTATTGTGTTATTGTGAATGGGCTTTTTATAGCTTTATCATGTTTAACTCGAGATGACTGTGATAAATACTAACTGTAATTCAATTTTTCTCTCCGTTTTTGACAAGAAAAATATAAGGGCCGTGTACTCAAAGTACTCAAAAACGTTTATTTCAAATAGACCAATTACAGGCACTTTTGAATTGTCAAAATGTCGATCAGTCAAACAAACAAGTGAAGCTAAATTGCACGTTCCAAAGAGTAGATCTCTATGGAGAAGAACGTGCAAGAAACTCCATGGACACTTTTTCGTGTCCAAGTCAAATGCCTATAATTTCTCTTAGTCCTTTTGAAAAAAAAGCTCCACCGCAATCATAAGATTGGATTGGACTAAAATGGAGTTCCTTACAGTTACTATTACCACGAAAGAAAACCTTTGAATAATGATTAAAAAAAAAATCGCGCACGGAATGTTCCGTACCGTCCGAGACGTTCTTCGGAAAAAAACGGCAAAAATCTGGTTTATTGTAAGGTAGTTACAACCACTTAAATATTTATTTTATTCTGTTTTTTATTTTAGAATTCGATGTTACAGTGGCAACAGAAATACATTATCTAAGAAATTTTCAACTGTCTAGCTATTACGGTTCATGAAATGCAGCCTGGTAATAGACAGACTTCATTTCAGCAGAATTATGTCAGGGTCTCTTAGGACATATCTTCACCCTCCCGGCTAACTGTCGTGACTCATCTTCCTGCCCTTGTCCCGTTTTATTTGGGGTCGGCGTAACACGTTTTTTTCTTCCATTCTGTCCTGTCACTCGTCACGCTATCACTAACTTCCTTTTCTTTCATATCACTTCTCACACAATCCATCCATCTTTTCTTTGACCTCCGTCTCCCTCTCCATCCATTCACTTGTAAACTCATAACTCTTTTAGCAACATGCGTTTCATCCCTCCTCTTTACATGACCATACCAAGACAAACGGTTTCCTTTCAACGGCTAACTGTCATGACTAGCAATTGATATTTTTCCAGGGCGACCGTTTTTCGTCCGGGCGTTACCATCACGTTCCTGTAGTTACGTTAGCTGTAGCTTTATTAATTAATCAATAAATGTTTAATATTGCTTTTGGCTTATTCTTTAAGTAAGTAGTGGCCCTAAAGCCCTAAGGTACGAAAGTAGTATGGGTATATTTTCCCTTTTTTTGCATTTACGCAAATCAAAATACGTGATTATCTTCTGAACGGTAAACGACACAGATACGACGATTAGAGAGGACTTATTCGAAATAATTGTAATGAACACGTTGGTAATATCAGTGCAGATACGCCAGTTTGTGAGATAGGACAGTTAGCGGAGAGGGCGACGATATGAGAAAGACTAATGACTGCACTCTAAATCAATGTCAAACATAACAATTTAACAAAGCATTAGTACTTGTAAAGCAATAGTGTCCCGTTTTTATGCTTTCGGAACGAAATCCTAGAAATGTGACTTGGGATATAGAAGAAAGACATAAGTCAATGTCAGACACATCAATCTTCTATTAACAATTTAACAAAGCATTAGTGCTAATAGTGTTGCCTTACTGTACTTGCTAATGACTGAATTAATAGCAAATTAACTTGACATGAGTAGCTCTGACTGGTTATACAGGGCTCAAACGTGTGTCTTGTGTCAGATACAAGCTACCGATAAATATTAGATTTCTATAGAGCCAGTATGAAATCATCCACTCCCCCCGCTTGCGTAAACATTTTTTGTGTTCAGTTTCTTCTAACATACTCTCATGACGATCAGAAAGTGTTCGGTATCGGTGACTAAAAACTTAAAAAAAACCGACTTTACTAAAAAATTTAATTGAATTTGAGGAGTTCCCTCGATTTCGCCAAGATTCCATCATCAGATCCTAACTTGGGACCATTTCAGAAGTATATCCTTTCAAACAAAAAAAAAATATGTTTCAAATCGGTTGGCAATCAGCGAAGTTATGCGCGAACAAACATAAAAAAATACAAACATTCGTTGAGAACCTCCTCCTTTTTTAAAAGTCGGTTAAAAACTGTCTCCATTTGCGCAGCGCCTTAGATCGTAGCCGACACTGATAGTTCACAAAATATGTGTTAGTGACAGATGTCATAATTGGCAGTGGTTGAGCGGTTGGCTGCTGCGCTGCGGGACGCGGGTTTGATCTCCGCATGGAAAAATATTTGTATAGCTTACGGATAGGTATTCCCGATCTGGGTGTCTTCTTGTATGTGAGTTTACATGTTTGTGGATGCAACCACGATACAGGGGTAGGTAATTCCTATTGAGGGGGAAAAGGTAGATAAAGTAATCAAATATGCAATAACAATTTATTTTTCTAACATACCTAATCATAAAAGTATAACTTATACATGAAATAATTTATTTGTGAATTATAATCTGAACATATTTCAAATTGGACATACATTTGCGCTTGATTTAGTAAGTCTGGTTCCATTTACATTAATTTAAAATACAAAATATTCCCAAAAACAAAATCAACAAAAACGGATCCAATCTATACATATAATAAATCTGTAGAAGTTGTTAGTTGTGCGCGCATCACGTAAAATGTACGAAATCGATGTAGATAACTTTTTACATCAAAATTGTGTGTAACTTGGTAAATAACTTGGCTTTATTTCATCGCAATCGGTTGACTATATCGAAAGATATACTACATTCATTGACTGTTAGGCGGTACGAAGTTTGCCCCGTCTGCTAGTTATGGCATGTGTACCAAATATGGAATACTACATATCGATACATAGATATTTTTGGTAGAATTGACTGAAGTGTAGAGGTCAGATAGGCAGCTATCTGACCTCCACAACCCAGTAACTGGCCTCCTTGGCAAAATGAGAGAACCTAGTAAAACGTCTCGCTCCACCCGGAGAGGGAGACGCTATAGAAAAAAAAGGATATCTCCATACTAATATTATAAATGGGAAAGTGTGTGTATCTGTTTGTCCGTCTTTCACGGCAAAACGGAGCGACGAATTGACGTGATTTTTTAAGTGGAGATAGTTGAAGAGATGGAGAGTGACATAGGCTACTTTTTGTCTCTTTCTAACCACCCACTTCCCAGGGGAACCGTGTTACCCCGAATTTAACGTGAGCGAAGCAGGGGGCAAAAGTTAGTTGTAAATAATCGTAACGTACATAATATAGGCGGTTTAGACGTGGACTTATACACACCAGCTCAAAATACCAACACAAACAAACGAAACTCTATTCAAATAACATCAATTCCTGCTCCATTGATTTTCGATCCAGTTTTTATATCATTAACAACATTTTGATCCAACTTTCAATACAATTCTAGTTCAAACTGGTTTGACAAGTTCCTATCGAAGGACCACCCTAACTGCCGACCTGTGATTGTTGTTAGATTGAGGGTGAAGGTAATGAAAAGACCACCATGACTTGATAATTAGGAGATAAAGATGTCAACATTGTTTAATTTGTTTTTATGACATAAACCAGTGCTCGACTGCGATCCCACCTGTTGGTAAGCAGTGATGCAATCATTGATGGTGAATCGCACTAGTTTATAAAGATCCTATTCACTCTAGCCACAAAATAGATAGGTACAGAAGACAATCTCATGTATGTAATTCACTTTTTATACCTACGCTCGGTGGACTCAAAACTTTCGACGCAAGCTAGGGGGCTAGAGGGGCACGTTCGACGATTGGGCCCGAGACGCTACCGAGACATCGTGTCTGTGAGCGGTGTCTATGTGTGCGTTGCTCGAGCGCGCTTTGTATGTAGATAGATTTCTGTACCTATATATTTTGTGATCTAGCCTTGAAGACACCAAAATTATAATCAGACGGGAAAACCGCAGCAGGCAAATTGTTATAGTCCTTAGATGTACGCTGTATAAACGATGCAGCGAAAATATTAGTCCAGATCGTAGAGGTGTTAACAACGTAGGTAAAGGTCATTATTTTGTAGATATCATTTTTTGCTTTTTTTTTTAAACATTTCTCCACACTAGAAATTACTCCTGTGTAATGGGTGCGCTCAAAAACATGTAAATTAACATCTCAACAGAGCAAAGGCACTTCTGTAACCCATACAAATATTTTACCTATATGGAGTTCGAACCCGCGACCCGTAGCGCAGCAGCCTATCGGTCAAACTTTGCGTCAACCATATCATTGAGTAATCAAGTGATATAAGAGCCTAGTCATAAGTATGACCAAACAAGGTAATTTTGTTATGGAAAAAAAACTGTCTGTTCCGTTGATTTGTTATGAAACAGACTTATCTACACTAATATTATAAAGAAGATCTAAAGTTTTTTTTTTTTTGTTTGTAGGTAGGTAATCTTAGCCGACCGGATTTTTTTTTTCACTTATAGAAACCAGCGTTATTCCTGAGTGGCATAGGTCATAATTTATACACCACTAATTATTAATTAGCACAAATACTTAATTCATGAATCCCCAAGCGACCACCGGTGGCCGCGCATCTATTGTCTTACTATTGTGTCTCTAATTGACGGTATCTGAAGGGTTAAAGGGCTTATTAGAATAGGTTTCGTTATTATTTAGGTAAAGTTTTAATGATTAATATTCATAAACATTAAACTTATTAGAGTTTGTTTATGTCCTAAAATGTCACTCAATTTATAAAAATATTGTACAGGCTATTGATTATGAATGAAAAACAATAGACAATCACTGCGCGTAGTATTTCCTAGTAGTAATTGTTATGAATAAATGATCCAATTACGAATTTACCAATTATGAAAAATTTTGTGGCCAATTTTGGAGTTTCGTTTTTTTTTACTTTTGATTACACAATTATGACCAGTAACAGGTACGAATTAAGCCTCATTTTTTTGTGTACTAATTAAAAAATAGGGGTGTATACGCGGGCGAAGCTGCGGGCAAAAACTAGTTAGTGCATAGATTTTTAATAAACCAGTCAGCGGGGACTGACACAAATACCTGAAACTTTAATAACAATTCAATCAAATTCTAAAGCAAACCTCAAAATATCTCTATACCCATACGAAAAGCTATTTCCGGGAAAAAAATTGGGATAAATATTTCCCGTACTCAAACATACAAAAGTTCACATCAAATATTGCAGAATACGAGTGAAACCTTTAGATGGCTTAATATTGGAGATAAAAAAGAAATATTCAAAATGTACCGAGGGTTACAACTCGACTTACTCAGGTTCGGGGTAAATCAAATCAACAGGACATGATGTGTGGTCTAAGTTGCAAACTGTTGGTGGTAAACAAATGAACAGTTACAGTCAAGAGTGAATAGGTTACTTCTAGGCAAGCATGCTTTATCGTCGGGCACATCATCGCTTACCGACAGTGAGATACTGGTCAAACGCGAACTTATGCATAATAAAAAAAATACAAACTGATGGTATTATATTATTATCATATAATAAAAAGAAAACATTACAAATATTTCCTTTTTACTATATAATAATAATATTTTCTACAATTGTATTTTTGTTTTAAATGCTATTTTTTTTACTGAGTGACTTAAGCGTTTATTAGTTTCATAAGTCTTCTTCTTGCTGCCTTTAGCCCGTATTACTTGTGGTCGGCGCAACACGTTTTTTTTCCATTCTGTCCTGTCACTCATCACACTATCACTAACTCCCTTTTCTTTCATCACTTCTCACACAATCCATCTTCTCAACATAAATATGTACCCAAAATGTAACTAGCAAAATGTGGATGTAATAAACGCTTCAGCTTATGTAGAACCTTGCCAGTTATGGACAACTTACAAGGATCTGCCAGATCCATCATCCGCATAATAATAGAAAATTCCAGTAACTGGTGTACCCGTATGCCAAGTTTCGTCAAAATCCGTTCAGCTTTTTGCGCGTGTTGGAGTAAAAAAATACACACATACAGTCAATAGAAACTTGAGCCTTTATAATATTAGTGTGATAACGACGTACCTTTTATCATCAAAGGTTGTATAACCATAAATGTAAGAGTCCAATGTCGATAATTCCGAAACCGTTTCTTTAGAATATTTTATTATCATCATGTCATCTCATATCGTTTACGGGATAAACATATGAATATATCTTATTCTGTTAAAATCTCAGTCCTCGTTAAAAATATGCACCTGTAAGAACCAAATCAATATCTTAGCCAAAATCTAGCAGAGGAGCCAGATCAAATATTACTCAATTTAAAATAACGCTGTCTCAAAACTTTAGCAATTTCATCTCCCGTTGGCAAAATGCCGCTGAATTTTAGGTATTTTATTCAGCGATTGGAATAATTATTTCACGATAGCTAGGTAATCAGACTAATTTTACAAAGCTGAAACTTTGTGAGTGTATGTGTATGTTTGTTAGTTCTTCACGCTTGAGCAGCTGAACGGAATTCGATGAAACTTAGTACACAGGTAGACCATGTCCTTGAATAGCACATAAGATACTTTTTATCCCAGATGTGTGGTGCCTTGAGATATTTTGCTACCATTACTCTGGCAAAGGCGCTGGCAGCAGTTAGTAAACTAATAATGTTTTCTTCTTTTCGAGTTTACTGTAAACTCCTTAACGTCAGAAGTTGTATAGGCACTTAACCATTTCAATAAATAGCTTATTTTTTTAACAGGGGCACCGCACTGTTCACCGCACTTTGGG
Organism: Mythimna lalbum; assembly: GCA_949319445.1. Classification (NCBI taxonomy): domain Eukaryota; kingdom Metazoa; phylum Arthropoda; class Insecta; order Lepidoptera; family Noctuidae; genus Mythimna; species Mythimna lalbum. The sequence continues at coordinate 5,291,172 of OX439370.1, forward strand.
TATACAAAACCCTATTTCGTAAAGTTAACTCTCACAAACTTTTGCCTGTATAATATTAATGCGAAAATGGTAACTAACGCAATACACTAACTATAATATTGCACACTTGCATAAAAATATATTTAGTTATTATGTCTAATTACTTTTTCACCGCTACAGCTTTTAACTTGGACCAAAAAACCCTCGCTCGCAATCAAGTAGCAATCCCAAATTTCATGGAATCTTAATTAAATTACTCACGAAGGCGTCACAAATTACTATAATTGTGGAGCAAAATTAAGTTATTTGTTTACTAATTAACTAGCACATACAAACTCACGCTACTTCCCCATTCACATAGAGAAGCGTTACATACTGCTAGCTAGTAATTATGTAATTATATACAACATTGGTTTTAGTATATACGAAACCCGAAACACGTGTCTAGTATTTTTATGTAAAGAATCTATGTACAAAACCTATCCTATCATAAACAAGCTTTTAATGAAAATATTTTTTTCATAGCAAGCTTTTATAGCTCGGTACACCTATATAATTAATACGAATCATAGAAGCCCAAACTCGATGGGGTTGTCTCGTTTAACTACCAAGTTTCTATAGCCACCTTCCAGTTCCATCATCAGATCAGATCCATGTCATAATAAATTTGCATTGTCATCTGATTTACATATGCATGCAAAATTTTAGCACAATCGGTAACCGGGAAGTGGGTGAAATTTAATTTACAAGATTTGATGACAGAAACACATCGGGACAGGTAAATAAAAGCTTGTAATAAAAATCACAAAGTTATAGATTGATATGTCAGCAAAAATACATAGTCATCGGGCCAACCAGGCGACACAAAACCACCCCTGTTTTATTTCCGCACTCAGCTGTGCGCACCTAATGCCCACTGTGACCTGCCATGACCTGTTTTGTACTTAGGGTCGGTGGTGTCTAACCTTTTTTAAATATTTATGAGAAAAACATTTTTGGAATCGATTCAGTTACTGATTCTGAACAAACTATAATCAGGTTTCGCAGTTATTAAAAATAATGTTGTAAGTAAGTATATGTAACAAACTCGATTTTAAGATGAACTAAATTCGCCTAGGCCAAACCCGTGATATCAGGGCCCGTCCAAAGTGTGCCGTGCCATTGCACGTTGACAGCGCCGTACCTTTGCACGGTGGGCGCCAGCGGGCGGTTGGTTGGGAATGAGTTTTTTTTTTATATTTTAGAATGACTAGACGTGCCTCCATTAACGAAACAAAGAAGTCTGTGTCGATATTTTCCACCATTTTGTTTTATAGCGCACGCCAACTGCGAAATATCGACTGAAAAATCTGAAAATTCGCGCGCGGCATTCCGTTCGCGACACCGTGCGAAGGCACGGTGCCGTGAACAGTGACGACGTCGCGACGTCGTCACTGTTCACGGCGAGAGCCCGTCCTCGTCACAACGGCTTGTGACGAGGACGGGCTCTTAGTACAATAGCGAGCGAAACTAGCTCGGTGTTTTAGGGTATATCGACACGGATATGACCTTAGCGTAGGTTGTGTTATTTTATAGTCAAATCTGTAGATTTTTTGGAAAAACTTGGATGATTTCCCACATCAAAAAAAGCGGGAAAAGTTATTTGTCAATTAAAAAAAAAGACAAGCTCGCATATGCTAAACTGAGTGGTTGCAAATCTACGAACGTAACGAAAGTTATTTGCCAAAATTATACCCGTAACCGAAATCTAATGAAGACGTATCAACACCTACCATATCAACATACCTCCATATATATAGTTAATTTCCTCCATCCAACCTCATCACTTGTCTCCGCTCTCCTTCGTTTACCCAACCCGACACACACACACACACACATATATGTAGTCACAAGTAGCGAACCGTCCTCATTTCGCGGAAGTCGGTAAACAATCCTAATAATCTATTAAAAGACGTTAAGGAGCGAAGGAAAACGGCTGAATTCTGAGGAATACAGAATTTGAAGGAATTTCATTAAAATGTCAAAGAATAAAACAGATAGATTCAGAAGTAGCATACCAGTGACGACACACGCACACATAGAAACACTACATACAGTGAGTGCAAGTGCATTCGCGGCCGGTATTTGTTTTAGATCGCAACATACAATTCGTTTCAAATAAGAGTATTTGCGCCATAGCTGACAAATCGAATAAGTTAGGGTAGGGTGAGCAAAACTAGTTTTTTTTTTTTTTATTAGACCAGGTAAACTTACCTATTTAACAATCATGAAAAGTTTAAGTCATCAGAATTAAATTTTTCAATTCCGTTGATCTCTACGTCAATATGTGAAGTGCTTAAGTAGTAGCAAATGAAAGAAGGTGAATTGTTGCTATCTATGAAAATAAGAAAGCAATTTTGTTTTCTTTTTACTTATTTTGAAAACAACACATTTAGCTAATTTAGATTAATTCGTTTTTACTTCACCTAGATTTAACTAAGACTCAGTAAAACAAAATTTAAAAAAAAAACCATTGATACGCAAATAAGTTTTCTTTGCAAACCGTACTTTTTATTCAATATTTGACAGATCGTCATTGACTTTCCATTTCTTATTTGACAAGCATTGTACGCGTTTTGCGCGAGTTAAGGCCCTTTTTTTTCGGTGAGCAAAAATCATCTAATGACAACCCCCGTTCTTGGGTGGAGCGGGCGATAGTGTCAGACTCTTACTGGCTAAAAACCCACCCCGTTCCTTCTAGCCTTCATACCAGGGCACGAAGTTCCTTTCTGATAACCCTGGCCCCAGTAGGCTTCGACCCGGCTGGGTCCCTCTTGTTGCTGACAAGTCCTTGAGGCGCGCGGGAACAGTGCGCGCCGTCGACGTCTGGGGCTCGGTCCGGATAGTTACCGGACGAGAGTTAAGGCCCTGATCGACGGGCGAGTAAAACCGCGGTCTAATGGCTCGTCGGTGTAACATTGCAATATTGCGGTTTGCGGTTCTGTGCCTTTTAAGCTTTTACTGTTTTTTCGTTCGCCGTAAGAAGCTAACCTTCTGTGTGTTATCTATTCTGTGTCCCAAGTTTGCTAAGATTTCTTAATGGTTGTTTGAGCAAGACTCGTATGCAAATATCTTCTTATGATCAATAAGAGGAGTCGTTTGAAGATATGGTGACGTTATGGGAAAATTATGGGTGATTCTGCCGTAATGGAGGATTGTTAAATGTGTTCTGTCGTGGCGGAGATATTGAATACAATGATATGAGGTTTTGACGGTTATTTAACTGAATATGACTTGATTATCATTCAGAGAAATAATGAGTCCGCTTGGTAACGGCTTCATCGTTAGACGTTCTGAGCGGATGCATAGGCTACCATCCCTTCTTTTTTTTTATCGTTTTTTTTTCTTTCTTCTACAAAGTTGTGTGATATGTAGATAATATGTGTATATATATATATATGTAATTATTTATAAGAATATTCATATCCTTTTACAGCCTTTTATTATTTAAATTCTTAAGATCCATTGTATGCTGTTAGATATCGCTGTCAGCGATAAGACCTCCATTTTATCCATAGATTTAAGTGTGTGTACTTATACGTCGTGTGATCGTTTTGGAGTACAACAAAGTTTAATCTATTCTCTATATAATGATAAAGGATACGCTTGTCTGCTTATAAGAGTAATGTTCCACTATTTTGTGGTTCTAATTAAGTCTTTCGAAAAGGTCGCGTTTAAGTTGAGTGCATTGGTTAACTTGTGCTCTTTCGTCGCGTATTAATACTCTATAGATAATGTTTGAAACATTATCTCGCCTAATGGTACGCGAGACTATCAAAATTAAATCCCTACTATAATATTATAAATGCGAAAGTAACTCTGTCTGTCTGTTACGCTTTCACGCAAAAACTACTGAACGGATTTAGATCAAATTTGGTAGGTAGGTAGAAGAGACACTGGAATAACACATAGGCTATCTATAATTCCACTGCTGAGCACGGGTCTCTGCCCGCGCGATATAAACTGTAGTTCACGCGGTTGAAGCCGCGGGCGGAAAGCTAGTTACTAATACTATGGATCGAGCAAGTATAAAGCTAGAACTACATTGCACACACGTGTGATACACACGCCGATCTGGGCGCGTCGGTCTCCATACATTTTATGTGAAAACTGGACTTGTAGAGCTACACTTGATCCACGGCACGCGACGTGGTTCTACGTACAAATCAGGCGTGTAACACGTGTGCGTCGGTCTAATGTAGTTCTAGCTTTAACCTTAAAGCGAAGCAGACAAGAAGCAAAGAAGAAAGAAAGAAAAATATTTTATTTGCCGGAATGGCCAAAAAGTATTTACAATGATTTAAGTGTATTCAATATAAAGCATGCGCCACTTCCGAGCATTTTCGTTGCGTGGCGTGAATCTAGCGTAGCTCTACAAATCTAGTTACCATATAAAACGTATGGAGACTGACGCACCCAGATCTTTATACAACATTATGAACTTGGTGGGATAGTTTGTACAGAGAAGCCGATTTTTTTTTTAGTTTCCGGAACAAATATCTTGTGGAAGGTTGTAAAGTTTCGTCAACTAAGTAAGCCCTTAAAGTTTGCGGAGACCTGTCCCTTACACCCTGTATTTATAGCCTATGTTATTTAATGATAAAGATTAAACTGGTAATAGTACATTGTTACACTAGGGGTGAAAGTTACTTATTTCGTCCCGAGAAGGAGTTGGCGGCCGAGCGTAGCGAGGTCGCTAATTCGAGGACTAAATAAGTAACTTTAACCCCGAGGTAAGCACTGTGCTTTTCATAACGAATACAAGAAGATAAACCTATTTATTTATTTTTTAAATAATTTGACAGCTGTTAGTTGAAAATAAAACTCCCTAGGGATGAAAAGTGTGATACTTTTCAGCCCTCTGTTCAGGCACCTTCAGACCTACTATCAGAGTATGAGTAATGAAATAGTACATTGTTACACAAGGGGTGAAAGTTACTTATTTAGTCCCTCGAATTAGCGACCTCGCTACGCTCGGCCGCCAACTCCTTCTCGGGACGAAATAAGTAGCTTTAACCCCGAGGTAAGCACTGTGCTTTTCATAACGAATACAAGAAGATAAACCTAGTTTTTTTTTAAATAATTTGTCAGCTGTTAGTTGAAAGTAAAACTCCCTAGGGATGAAAAGTGTGATACTTTTCAGCCCGCTCCACACGCAAGTTCAGACCCACTTTCAGAATATGAGTAATGAAAAAGATTTTTTTAAATCGGTGTGGTAGTTTTAGAGTTTATTCATTACAAACAAAAATACAAAATCACAAATCTTTTCTCTTTCCTACTCGACTGCACTTAGCTAATTTTCGGGTGGCCGAGACTACAACCTTTTAAGGGCCGGATCCACGTTTGGCATTACCACTGAAAAGGATGTTAAAACACTACCCCCAAATCTAAGATTACGGTTATCAAGCCCAAATCACCGACATAACACTATCTGATAACGAACACGGATCCTCTTCATCCCTGTTATTCCAACCGTCTTCTAAGTTAATCACGCCATGAAACTGGCTTTAGTTGATATTTAAAACAAATGTTAGTACTTTGTGAGACATTTGGTTTAAGGTGTTTGGTGATATTTAGGTTATGGGGCCTATAGTAGACGCCATATAAATTTGTAATAATGGTCATTGACCACTGACCCCTCATTGTTGGGATGGCTTATTCCTATAAAATATGAAACTGTTATGTTATTATTATTTTCTCCTTTGCTTATTTTTATACGTTGGAGACATGTGGAACAGAGAGAACACACATACCTCCGTTGAAAAGGGAGGATCCTCCGACCAGACGGGTGTTATGTCTGGTAGGCAACTGCCCGATAGATGATTTCGGGCTATCGTTATATTCAAACCGCGCGGAGAACTTTGATTGCGCGATGCAGGATTAGTTCTTATACATATGACGCCATCGAAGTCGCTACAATACATGTTTTATACATTTTTAAATAATTCTCAAAACACAAGTAAATAAAAATAAAAAATAGTAGTCCACCAGTGTCGGGAGCAGGGTCTAAGCTACCGATGGTTAGGGCTCCAGAGACAGGAACCTTTTCACAATGCGAGCCGCATCGAAGAGTACTGCCTTCTGTAACAGGCCTTTGATCCAACCACGCAACGACAGCTTCGATAGATGGGCGGCGAGACTTTTGGCCATCAAGCCGTTAGCGGTAACGACAATCGGCACAAAGACAGTCGAGTCCACATTCCACATATCGACAACCTCGTGTGCTAAGTCGAGATAATTGACTTGCTTTTCTCTCTCAGCTTTCACGAGCTTTCGTTTGGCTTTATTATTATTATCCTATGCCCATTGATATAATCAAAACAGCAGAAGATACGCCACGCGCTAACATTGCAATCAGAAAAACTGCACTCGAAGCTCACACACATCTACATCAGTATCATCACAGTTGCAAACATACATTCACTGATAGACAAGGACAGAGATAAGAGCCGGCGCTGTCGCGCGAGTGAAATCGCGTTAGCCGCTGAATGTTTACGAAAAACAGATCTATATCGCTTCGCAAAATCAGTCACCGATTGCGACTGAGTGAAACTATGACAAACAATCCTGATTTCAGCGGTCCCCGCGCTAGAGGCGAGTCACTTATCTTCCACTATTTTGATTATATCAAAGCTGAAACACTAGTACCTACTTGTGGAATGTAAATTATTAGGTCTGTTGCCAGCGACATGAAGCATTACCGTACTAGACGTAGGGGTTTGATGTTTATAGGACGCTTAATGCCTTCAACTTTGCTTGTTTACCAACTTTTAAAGTTCAAACTCTGTTTTACCTGAGATAAGTGGAGGCCCTTAGAACTGATTTGATTACAAGCTCTTAATGAAAATCATTTTTTCATGGCAATTTTATATAGCTCGGTATACCTATATAATTGATACTCGTCAAGACGAATCATACGAGCACAAACTCGATGGGGTTGTGTCGTTTAGCTACGAAGTTCCTATAGCCACCTTCCGCCTCCATCATCAGATCAGCTCCATGTCACAATAATTTTGCATTGTCATCTATTTACACGTGCATGCAAAATTTCAGTTCAATCGGTAACCGGGATGTAGGTCAAATTTAATTTGCAAGATTTGATTACAGATAAACATCGGGACAGGTGAAACTAAATAAAAGCTTGTAATGAAGGACCTAACAAATTCGAAAATATATTCTTTCTGTTACTCTTTGCGTTTCAAGGCCGGGGTAAAATCTTTTGAACAAATCTTCGAAGCTGGGAGGGGCATAATTTCCACTTTAAGCCATATTAAAGAATCCTATTGTTTATCTGCAGCCAAAAGAAAACAAAACCAAGGATTAGCGGAAGCATCTATCATCCTAACAATAAAATTACAAACACCGGTTCCAACTCCACAACAGCCATGGACAGAAACTGAAAACTTGAATCGTAAACTCCGTAATTCCATGACTTATGCCCCTACAAAACACCGTAAAACTAATGAAGAAATACCGTTAAAACATTTAACTAAATATTTTCTTTTAAGTAATGGTTGGTTTCGTTTATTTACGACAATGGCGTCCATGGGGGATCCTGTGGGAACGATAAAACGCTACTTGGACGACTGAGAAGGGATTTTTTCACCGCTTCACGCCTCTAGGGATGATCCTTGTACGGTTTTTGTGGGGGGTTTTTATCTAATACGGTTTTCATGTTAGTGAGATTGTCTTTGGTGGCTGTTTATTTTTTTTGCATTATAACTAGTACTTTAGATAAAAGTTACAAGCTCAAACGTAGTTATGTTGGCGCTAGAGGGCGCTGAACTTAACTTTTCTATTCATACAAATTAACAAGTGTGATCATGTATGGAATACTTACTAGCTTCTGTCAGCGACTTCAAACTAAACTGCTAAAAGGATGGATGTATATAGGATTTATAACTCCAACTCTTCTACCTCTTCTTCTCTTCTCTTACAACTCTTCTTTCTCCCTCCCAAGCTTGACATATCCACATGTCATGATGAGGTCCCTTCTTTCATCTTTGGGACAGATCTGCGAGATACCAGCGGGAGTCAATTAATAAACGAGCCAAGCAGATTGGTAATGATTCTTGAGCACTGACGCCAAGTTTTTTTTTAATAATATTTCACAACTGTAACACCCTTCTAGTCCCAAGCTAAGCAGAGCTTTGTTATGAGTACTAGACAACTGATAAACATACTTAAATATTTCTAAACAAATACATATTATAGACTAGCTTTTGCCCGTAGCTTCGCCCGCGTACGTAAAATATAGCATATGTTACTCAGGAATAAAGCAACTTTCTATCGGTGAAAAACAGTTTTGCAATCGGACCAGTACTTCCAGACATTACCCCCTACAAACAAAAAAAAAGTTTTGGAAACACCTTCAGTATGTGTACAGCTAAGGAGTGGAATTCTCTGCCGGAGTCTGATTCTTGCTCTCGTAGACAAAAAAAAATTGTTATTGTTAGGCTCGCGCTTGACCACTATCTCACCTCATGGTAAGCGATGATGTGGTTGACGATGGAGCACGGTTGCCTATACACTCTTGACTTATAGCCATCAGGAACCAAACATCCTCTTCAAACAAATCAATATAATCTTGCCTCGTCATATCGTTTCGTAATCTGACAATATTGTTCGAAACCAGATAAAATACTATCAGCAAGATTCACCTGTGACCCAATTCGGATATCTAACCAATTTATAAAGAAGAGCCATGAGGTCACCACTTGGGATAAAAATAGCGAGTCGACATGACTTCGAGATCGGTAACGTATTGGCTCTTGTACCTTTATATTGGTGCTATATTTATAACACAGAAAAGCTGAAAGAGGTTAGAAAGGAAATACTTTGCGATTTGTACTACAACGAGTGTCGCCACTTGTCCGCACGAACGCGCAATACGCCGCTAACAAACCACGCACACTTAGATCGCATAATTATGAGCATTGCCCTACTTTGTGGCACGCCTGCCCCGCCAAAAAGACCATTCTAAACTCTTTCATCTGTTCTGTGGCTGAAACTACCCTTCTCGAATGATTGAGCTTTCATCCTGTTCTTTTACACCAGCTTATCACGTTTTATAAGTGCCCATGGAGGCCTAAATGATTTTTTTATGCATAGGCTCGCGATTGATCACTATCTCACCTGATGGTAAGCGATGATAGGGCTGAAGATAGAGCGCGCTTGCCTAGAAGTAACCTACTCACTCTTGACAAAGGTCCCCAGGTTATAGCTATCAGGAAACACAGACTTCGGCAGAGAATTCCACTCCTTAGCTGTACGAAATAATGAAGGTGTTTCAAAAACGACTTGTCCGTAAGGGTGGAATATCAACCATGTACAGGCGGCACATCGCCGTACGTCTGGTGGTCTGATGATAGAATGGGCTTAGTGGTTAGGTTATGCAATTCCAACGCACATTAATTACGCATACAGCTAAGAAGTGGAACTTCTCTACCGGAGCCTGTGTTCCCTGATAGTTACAACCTGAGGATGTTTAGCTCAAGAGTGAATAGGTTACTTCTAGGCAAGCGCGTCCCATCGTTTACCACATCGTCTCTTTCCATCAGGTGAGACAATGATCAAGCGCAGTGTAAAAAACCGTTTAGGGGTCGTGGTCCAACTACTTTGTCCAACCAGTTGGCCACGGGTCTTCGGTAGGGGCAGTTGTCCAACTAAAGGCTCGGTAGGGGCAGTTGTACCAAAAACTTTAAGTTGGACAACTGCCCCTACCGAAGACCCGTCTCCAACGTTGATTAGAAGCGTTTAAGGGTCATGGTCCAACTACTTTATCCAACCAGTTGGACCACGACCCTTAAACGCTTCTCTGGCAAAAAAAACAAAGCTACAACCAAAACAGTTTCTCAAGATAAAACATAAAAGTACCAGACGTTACTTGCCTAATACGCCATAAACAGCAGATCCTCGTGCCTTTAAAATTGTTTAGCGCATAAATATCTTCATTTCACGTCATAACGTTAAACAGGTCTTACGTCACGCCATGTTGGATCCATTTAAAACGCTCTAAAAACTTTGAAGCCGAGAGAAACATGCTTCGAAGATAATTTAGGTCGTAGACGGGAGCTAACATGGAGTATTAAGGAATGGAATACTCATAACACTTGTATAATGAACCTATAACGTAACTTCGGTTTCTCAAAGCACGTAGCACTAGAACGTTTTCACTGCGGGAACGAAAACGTCCTTTATGTAAGAGGGACTTTACAAATTACGGTCATATTCCGCATTTGATAGCGGAAAATTTTGAGGCATCTTGAGGTAATCTGTGCAGAGTTTCTTAATTTGTTCCGGATTGTAATTAGCACACAAATGAGTAACATATGATTTTTAACAAGCTTTTTCATTATACACAGTGCCTTGATTACACTTATATTTTTTTTTAATTCGTGGTATTGTCGTTACAATATTTCAGATTTTAACACTGGACACAAGTGATGACGTGATGACACAGAACAGACAGCAATAATATCAGTGCGATGGAGTTGCAACCTTTCGATCTTCTCTATCAAGTTATCGATATGGGTCATACGATACAAAACAGGGTACTAAAGAAAAAACACTGAAAAATTTCATCAAAAAACAACGCCATAATCAAGCCTTTAAGATCCGGTGGGATGTGAGATCCATCGGGGACACTAACAACAGTCATCAGTATTATCAGATGTAGCATACCGCAGTTTCATATGAAGCGATCTATCTGTTATTAGGTAGCTGGATTACACCCTACTCTTTAACAAGACTAGTTACATGTAACTCTAACAATACCATTTAATATTCACTTCTCTTACTAACGTGTTAATAAAGTTCTTAAGTTAGCATTCCATTCATTCTTACTCCATGGTTCAAGCTATTGTATTCCTTTGAGTATAAGCTGGATAACGTGCGCCGTTGTTCGTTTACTGTTATATACTGATACCGTAGAAACTTGGTAGTGAAAGGCAATGGAATATTTTAATTTATTTATGACAGCGATAACTGAATAGACAATACGAGTACTTTGCTTTTTCCTTAGTCTATGAACAAAACCAGAGCGAAAAAGTTACCTTAACCCTGGAAAGCAAACGGCTAGAGATGGAACACGGGGGTTTTTTTTATTCTTTAAAAATTTAGGGACTTTTATAACGCACAGCGTATGTCAGTCCCATCGTGCCCTAAGACAATAATTGCCTACCAAATGAGATCAATGGATCAGGGCCATAAAGTCAAACAATTTTCTCGCATCATCGGAAGTCGGCTTACTTAATATTTGGTGGAATGTGCCTATATTGTTCTTGTTCAACTTCAAAACCCTGAACAACTTACTCCTATCAGCCACATACTGAACACATTCCATTAACAGTGGGGTCCGAGTGCTCACAAATTATTTAAAGACCTTTCGAAACGCCTCGTGGACACTTCGCGTGACCCAAAGGCTGGCTTTTACTTCGGTCAAAGGATAAGCATTGCCATTCAGCGTGGCAATGCCGCCAGCCTTTTGGGTACATTACCAGTCGACAGCGATGCGGAGGAATTTTTCGACGCCTTACATTAGATTGCCATTTTTTTTTTTTAGTTCTCTAGGGTTTTATTTAAATTTTTTAAGTTAGTTTTAATTAATTTAAGTTTATATCTAGAATTAATTATTTTATGGTTTACATTAACAAGTAATGCACATCTTCTATAACTCCACACACCTCTCACATTTTTTTCATCAAGAAAGCGAATTTGTTACATGGAAAATGTCCCGATCTGAGTCTGTGAGCTGTAACAACTAGTTTTCTACTTAAGTTAATATTTACAAACCAAGGTACACGAGCAGGTAGACACTGTATAGTTTTATACCAAATTCCTTTTTCTAATGAAGAAGGGGGTTTTAGTCGGTAAAAATCTGACACGCCCTTTACCCTTCCCGGTTAAAAATTTGGGAGGATTTTTTAAATGGATAGGCTCGCGTTTGAGCACTATCTCACCTGATGGTAAGGGATGATGTGGACGACAATAGAGCATGCTTACCTAGAAGTAACCTATTCACTCTTGACTTAAAGATTCCAGGGTTGTAACCATCAGGAAACACACCCAAGACGTCGACGGCGCGCACTGTTCCCGCGCGCCTCAAGGAGTTGTCAGCAACAGCAGGGGCTCAGCTGGGTCGAAGCCTACTGGGGTCAGGGTTGTTCATATAACCCTGAAGACTAGAAGGAACGGGGTGAGTTTTTAGTCAGTAAGACTCTAACACTATCTCCCGCTCCACCCAAAAGCGGGGGTTGTCATTTGATGATTTTTGCTCACCAAAAAAATTAAAAAAATCAAGAAACAGATTCCGGATTATTTCATTTTGAGATTCTGCCTTCAGGCTTTAGAGATGTCCTACACAGCTATGTGTGTCTCACTTAGCCCTTCAGGGCATAAAGGCGTATTCGAAGAATTTCTCTTCTAGTGCAGTTACGAGCACGAATCTCTCATGCACAAATAGACAGGCACAGAACAACTATTTGCGTGGCTTACAAATATTTGTTCGTGCGAAATTGGACCCGTGGCGCGGGAGCCAATCAATTCAGTACTGCGAGCAATTGAACAAACAACAAGGTTTTTTTAATGATTTTGTAGTTGTAAGATCCTCTAATAGTAATTTTTCTTTTGGGTGGAAAATCATCTAGAAAGAAAGAAAAACAGTTTATTAACGCGAAATAAGACGCATACTTAAATATAAACATAACAACATCAGTCGATAGGGAAGATAGGCGTCACATCCGCGCAAAACGGCCCAACGCTCAGCATAAAGCTGTGACCTCACGCATAATGCGATGAGCTCACAGCGCTGGTTTTTAGCGTGGGCCGATCTAATGACATCCCTGCCCTTGGGTGGAGCCGTGTCAGACGTTTACTGAATAAATCCCACTCCTTTTCCTTCTTTGTCTTCGTTCCAGGGTCTCGGGGTTCACTTTTGCACAACCCATGGCCTCAGTAGGCTTCGACCCTGCTGAGCCGATACGGTTTGCTGACAACTCCTTGAGGCGCAAGTGGATAACTGCGCGCTGTCGACGACTTGGGCATAGTTCGGACGGTTATCAGACGGCGAGTTATCCATTGTTCGCCGTCCGCAAGTCCACGCCTACGGTGAATAGTGATGATGTGGAGTCATTTCATTTCAGAAGAAAGATGTTGACATAGGCCTCCCCCATGCGTTACTACAACGACCGGTCCTGTGCGTCTCGCATCCATCGGATTACAGTGACCTTGACCAGGTCATTGGCTCACCTTATGGGCGGCCTACCGACGCTGCGTCGTCCAGTACGCGAATTCTACTCGAACAAAAGTATTTACTGGAATAAAAAATGAAATCAAGAAAATAAGATTCAATTTATTTTATCACAATTCTGTACCACTAAGGAATTTCTGAATAAAGTCGTGATGTAACGAAATTCCCGATATCGGGATTGGTACAGGCTCGGAAATAGGAGCCAGTAACTAATCTTTTGAAACCTAATATCGTTATTGGGGAAGCTATGCGGCCTAATAAAGTTTACCTTTGTGGGTAAAAGAGACTTTTGAAGACAAATTGATATCAAAGTGTATCGACCTTGACTCGACCAGCCCTCCTAGCCAAGTTACAACCGTTTCACTTGCGTCGAACGCTTTGAGTTGACTTTGCAGCGAATTCTTTTGTTCTGACCACGTGACAGCGTTGAGACGACGTCAACGACGACTTTCTACTAGCGTTAACTATTGCAGACTAGCAACTTGGCTATGGGTATTGATGGTAAATAATATCTGACCTGCAGTCAATTCATGTAAAATACTGGTATGCAACCTGCTGCATACAGCTGGTAAAAAATACTAATATTATAAAAATAAATAAAATATTATCCCATATTCGATGACTATAATCATAGTCACATGAATCGCATCACCCTGTATACAGACAGCAGCTATTACTCAAACAATAAACTAGTCGGTAATTGGATATCTTGTTACTTTTAACGACTTGTAGCACAACTGATCGCTAGATTGATTGGGCGGATCGATTTGTACTGAACGCAAAAAAAGCTAGTTGATTTTCTCTGAACGGTTTAACATCTTTTATGAGATTCTCAATTCAAATTATTTGAAATAATACATTTTGATGCAAGTGGGCAACTTTTATATAAATAATCCATACAAATATTATAAGAGGTAATGTTTTCTTTTTGTTTGTAGGAGGTCTCTGAAAGTACTACTTCGACTGTGATAATTTATTTCACCGATAAAAAGCTGCTAGATTCCTGAGAGACATAGGCCATATTTTATGTAAGCAAGCGAAGCTGCGGGCAAAAGTTAGTATATAATATTCAACAACCTTTAAACAACGCCATCTAGCCTCAAACTAAGCAGAGCTTGTGCTATGAGTAGGTACTAGAAAACTGAAAAACAACCTTATGTAATTCTAAATACATACATACATATTATCGCTAAATTACACACAGACAGACACAGATCGTGCTCATAACACAAAGTCATGGGTGAGATCAACAGGCCAGTAAAAAGTTTATCATTAAAGCCAATCTATGATAAATACTCGTAAGCTACATCCGCCTAGAATCTTCATTTCAGCCGATAGATGTCCACTGTCGGACATAGGCCTCCTTCAAGTGTCGCCACAATTAACGATCCTGTGCATCCCGCATCCATCAGATTCCCACAACCTTCACCGGGTCATCGGTCCGCCTTGTGGGGGGCCGTCCAACTCGGCATCTTCCGGTACGCGATCGCCATTCGGATTGCCCAAACGGCAATCTGTTCCACGAGCAATGTGCCCTGCCCATTGCCACTTAAGTTTGGCGATTCTTCGACTTCGACAAGAATAGAAGAACAATATTTTGGTAAGTCTGAAACACTAATCAATTGCTCTCATTTCTTTTTAAAAATACTAGGAAAAGCAAAAAGAATATAATATACGTTATGTTCGGTTTTTCTGCGAACCATCCTTCCGAGTTCCGACTCCATGTTAAAGGCGCTATCACAAGCATATCGGTTTTCACACATCCAAAGTACGAACGGCCGATACATCGCACAATATAGCATTTTTGCAGTTGTAAAATTAAGTTCATTTCAGGATAATTTTTTCATGAAATAACGTTTAATCTGCCAATATTATATATCACTACATAGTATAAAACAAAGTCGCCTTTTCTGTCCCTATATCCCTATGTACGCTTAAATCTTTAAAACTAAGCAACGGATTTTGATGCGTTTTTTTTTAATAGATAGAGTGATTCAAGAGGAAGGTTTATATGTATGATATTGCACCCGAGCCAAGCCGGGCGGGTCGCTAGTGTATTATATAGGCATTCCATGGATGCGAGACGCGCAGGACCTGTCGTTATGGCCACGCTTGGGGGATGCCTATGTCAACAGTGGACGTCTTTTGGCTGAAATGATGATGATGATGATGATAAGTATAGAGAAACACTTAATTCAACCAATATAAACATTTACAGTGTCATAAATTTCAAGTCACAGGTCGACTGGTAGAAAATGCCTAAGACATGGGGTGTTTTTAATATCGTGCAGGTTTCATCACGCATGCGGATTTGCGGAGATTACGGATTTGCGTAATCTCCGCAAATGACCTACAAGATTTTTATAGAAGTATATTCTTCTTCTTCTTCTTCTCGTGTCGATTCGACTCAAATTTTGTCCGACCAATATTTAGCCACCTGGACAGCTCTGTCGTTGGCGTCGTTTAAATCATCACAAGTATATTGTAATGCGTGCAATACGCACGCAGGACGCGTATTTTTTTGCCTTTTGAAATCCGCACGTATTCGCAAATCCGCATGCTTGATGAAATCCGCATTATACCTATTAAAAACACCCTCAGTCCGCTTTTGTACTGTGTAACTTACTAGTGCATAAAATTTTAATAAAATAAAATGGATAAAAGTGCTTTGACGTTGATCATTTCAGTGAAATAATTATTTGCTAGTGGGAAACGATTCACTGCACTGCTACTTTACCAACCGCCATAAGTAACCTAGCCAAGTTACAACCGTTTCTCTTGCGTCCAACGCCTCGAGTTGACCACGCCCTCTATTCTTTTTTCGGACCACGTGACAGCGTGGAGATGTCATTCCCGTACATTTGAAGTTTTATACTAGCGTTAAAGATTGCAGATTATCAACTTGGCTAAGGATACAGCACCCCTAGCCAAGTTACCAACCGTTTTGTGTCGAATTCCGTTCTCCAATCGGTAACGCCTCGGTGTCAACAATTGTAGAAAACGATAAGTTGATAGCCATGTTGACGCGCCTGAGTCGGCCGCACGTTCTGCAATGCCGCTTTTGTATAACATAGGATGTAACGTTGAACATTGTAGAAAATCGTTCTATCATTTTGAACGACGTGAATTTGGCTACGAATTTTCTATTTGTTTGTTTTGACCACATGACAGCGTTGAGATGACGTCATTCCTGTATATTTGAAGTTTTATACAAGCGTTAACGATTGCAGATTATCAATTTGGCTAGGGGTACAGCTCTTACAAACTAAACGGTTTCCGATTAAGTGGTACTCACAAGGAAAAAGATGAAAACCATTATTTCAAACATCATTATTCTCGCCCGTCGCATCCCATTTTTTCAGAGGCCTTCGCAATATATCTTCATCTTCCATATATCCCTATTAGTCATCATTTCTGAACTCCCCCCTCCCTCCTCCGAGCATCCACTTCATCAATCGTTTCCTATCGTCCTTCAAATTTTTATTAGTAAAAAGTACAAGAAGTGTGTATATGAATTGTCAAACAAATAAGAGTTCATTTTGCAAGTCGATTTCCAGCCACCGTTGGCAAGGGCTTTCGGATGGTGAGGTATGGGTAGCTCGCCTTCTAGCCGTTCTTCTAGCGGTTGCCGTCCAGACCAAGCTCGAGTCAACAGCGCATAGTGATCTCGTCATCTCCACAGGTTGTCGGATGTTGGGTTCTCGGATGGTTCCGATCTTCAGTGTTTGTGCGGAATCACTCCGCAGATAATGTCTCACCTTCTGTCACATTACCTCGCAAATTACTAAGTCTTTACCTCTTTTTTTTACGGTGGGAAAAAAATATTTTATGAGCGGGAGATAGTGTCAGACTCTTACTGACTAAAAACCCACCCCGTTCCTTCTATCCTTCAAACCAAGGCTCGAGCTTCCTTTCGGATAACCCTGGCCCCAGTAGGCTTCGACCCAGCTAAGCCTCTGTTGTTGCTGACAACTCCTTGAAGCGCGCGGGAACAGTGCGCGCCGTCGACGTATTGGGCTCGGTCCGGGCAGTTACCGGACGTTCGGACAGCGAGCTACCCATGGCTTGCCGTCAGCGAGCCCGCGTCTACGTTGGCCGGAAATCAAGATCGGAATCCCGGTGGCGGTGGCGAGGGCGCCGTTGCCTGATACGGTCGGCCTCCTCCTTTGCTAGCATTACTGATTCGCAGAAGGAAGCGACCGCCTGCCATTCCTCCTCGCTCCGGACCAGAGCCCGGCGCGAGAGGTCTCCGCCACCCGCCTTTACCTTAACATCACATGCCTATATAAAAAAAAAAAACACAATAAACACATGTCATGACTAACATAAAAACAAAAGATAACTATATAAACAAATAAACAAAGAGTCTGTTTGTCTATCAAGCCAATAACAATAAATTAAGCTGGACTAGTGTGACAACGATTTTAACAGGACCCGAGACAGTCCCGGCGCCGAAGTAATTGCGATCAATCCGTGCCATAGAGCAAAGAACTAACGTGTCGGCAATGACTGCTAACGCCATCTATAATTCAAAAAGGAAAGCTTTGACTGACTTATCAATATTTAAATTTAGAGAGCTCAAATTTTTCTCAGACTTCCTGTATATTAATTCAACTCCTAAAAGGATTTTTATCCTTTTCTTTTAGGAGTATGATTACTACTTCGCAGAAAAAGGCGGGTGCTTCCCGTTTCCGTCTCCAGACCATAGCCTGAAGAACCAAGGTTGAGTGTGAGAGGGCACCGCAAACTTGAACAGACTGGCCTGTTGGTCTAGTGGTTAGTGACCCTGACTGCTATACCGGAGGTCGTGGGTTCGATTCTCACCCAGGACAAATGTTTGTGTGATGAGCATAATCATTTGTTCTGTGTCTGGACGTAATTTATCTATAACTAGCTTTTGCCCGCGCGGCTTCGCTCCCGCTCTTCCCTACTCCACCCTACTATACCCAACTCTACCCTACTCTACCCTACTCTACCCTACTCTACCCTACTCTACCCTACTCTAACCTACTACTCTACCCTACTCTACCCTACCCTACCCTACTCTACCCTACCCTACTCTACCCTACTCTACCCTACTCTACCCTACTATACCCTACTCTACCCTACTCTACCCTACTCTACCCTACTCTACCCTACTCTACCCTACTCTACCCTACTCTACCCTACTCTACCCTACTCTACCCTACTCTACCCTACTCTACCCTACTCTACCCTACTCTACCCTACTCTACCCTACTCTACCCTACTCTACCCTACTCTACCCTACTCTACCCTACTCTACCCTACTCTACACTACTCTACCCTACTCTACCCTACACTACCCTAATTTTTTTTTCCATAAGAACCTTCTCCTCACAATAACAATCACAACAAAAAAAAAAAACAGCCAAATCGGTCAAGCCGTTTTCATGCCAAGTCGTGACAACAGAAAACGGGGCTCATTTTTATATAGATAGATATGTATGTATTTAGAAATATATAAGTATGTTTATCAGTTGTCTAGTACCCATAACACAAGCTCTGCTTAGCTTGGGACTAGACGGCGTTGTGTGATAGTTGTGGAATATTATATTATTATTATTAACTTCTCCACGAGGACACATCGGTCTTTCGCGCAAGCGGGGTACACCTCCACTTTTTGATCCACCCTATAGTCAAGATGGATTGGAGTGGATGGATTTTCTCCATAGAGATATACGCTTTGGAACGTGCAATTTAGCTTCACTTTCTTGACTGACAATTTTGACAATTCAAAAGTGCTTGTAATAGGTCTATTTGAAATAAACGTTTCTGATTTATGATTTCACCAATGAAAAAACATGTTTTTTTTTTTATGTTTGTTCTGTATTTTTGTTTATGTTGTGTATAATCACTACATAGTATAAAACAAAGTCGCTTTTTCTGTCCCTATATCCCTATGTACGCTTAAATCTTTAAAACTACGCAACGGATTTTGATGCGGTTTTTTTTAATAGATAGAGTGATTCAAGAGGAAGGTTTATATGTACAATATTGCACCAGAGCGAAGCCGGGCGGGTCGCTAGTAAAGAATATAATAAATAAATACGCTTGGTGTGTATGAAAAATTGTGACAAACCCGTCGGGGAGCCTCAATGCTCTGTGATCCATAGTATTTATAGGTACCAATAAAGATTGTAGATAGCAATAATGATTTCGATAGCAGTTATTATTTATTGCTATTTCGATTGCTATTTGCCACTTGTTTATTTGTTGTTTCTCATGGTTCAAAGAACTTGTGTAGAATTTTCCATTTATGAGTTAGTTGAAAATGTTAGTGGTTATTAAATTAAGAGCTTAGTATTTTATTTTCGTGACCGTGCGTAATATAAGAAAAATGGTGTTCGGAGTTCCGTATGGTGTTCGGACGTAAAGAATATCACCATCCCATCACTTCCCGTGGGTGTCGTAAGAGGCGACTAAGGGACATTTCGTGACCGTGCGTAATATAAAGCACTGGAGGTCACCGCATGGTGGTGCGTTAACCACCAACAATAGCGTTCCCAAGGAGGGTTGGTGTCAGGCTGGCGGCCGACTATAAAACAGTTGCCAAATCCTCTGTAACATGTTAGTTAATGATAGAATGCGCGATAGGATTAGGGCGTACCCCACAGGCGACGCGCAGGGGCAGCACCCGGCTCCTGTGGGAAATGTACTAGGGTTGTTGCACCATCCCGGGCGGGTGCAACGTAAGAAGCAAGCTCGGGAAATGAGGAGGTATGCTAGTTGGAATGTTGGGACCATGACTGGAAGGGCGAGAGAGTTAGCGGATGTATTGAAAAGAAGACGGATAAATGTAGCATGTTTGCAGGAGACTAAATGGAGAGGAACAAAAGCGAGAGAAATTGGTGAGGGATACAAGTTTTATTATTGTGGAAGTGATGGAAAAAGAAATGGCGTAGGAGTAGTCCTAGATCGTAAATTAAAAGAAAGTGTGATGGAAGTAAAAAGGATTAATGATAGATTTATAGTTGTGAAAGTTATGTTAGAGAATGTGATGTTGAATGTAGTTAGTGTGTATGCGCCACAAGTAGGATGTGATGAAATAGTGAAAGAGAAGTTTTGGGAGGATTTTGATAGAGCTTTAATGGCCATCCCTGTGCATGAGGAATTGATTGTTGGAGGCGACTTTAATGGACATGTGGGAAGAATGAAAGGTATTTATGAAAGAGTACATGGAGGATGGGGTTTTGGAAGTCTGAATAATGAGGGAGAGACGCTACTGCAATCTGCTACCGCATTTGACTTGGCAGTAGCCAACACTTGGTTTGCAAAAAATGAGGAACACCTTATCACATACAAAAGCGGTCACCACAGGACCCAAATCGACTACTTTTTAGTTAGGCGCAAAAACTTAAAGCACATCAAAGATTGCAAAGTGCTGCCAGGAGAAGATCTAGTATCACAGCATCGACTCCTGGTAATGGAATCAATAGTCGAAATAAAACGCAACAAAGGCAAAGAGCGTCCCCCCCCTAAAATAAAGTGGCATATGTTAGAGAAGAATGATTGTGCGAAGAAGTTCAGAGAGCGAGTGGTTGACAAAATGATAGAGATGGGTGACATGAATGACCGAAGTATAAATGAAAGCTGGAATGAGATGGCAGAGTGTATTAGACATGCAGCGAAAGATATTTTGGGAGAAACGAGAGGAAAGGGCACAATAGATAGGGATACATGGTGGTGGTCGATAGAAATTCAGAATGTGTTGAAAGAGAAGAAAAGAAAATTTAAGGAATGGCAGCGTGTAGAAGTGGGAAATAGTAGTCTAAAAGCTGAAAAAAAGAGTGAGTATGATCTTTTGAAGAAGAAAGCTAAGAAAGCCGATTAGCTAAAGCAAAAGCCCAGGAAAAACTGTACCACACACTGGACAGTCCTGCAGGCCAAAAAGACCTTTATCGGCTTGCAAAAACAAGAGAGAGAATGACGAGGGATGTTTGTCAGGTAAGATGTGTAAGGAATGAAGCTGGAATGGTCTTATCAGATGATGAAAAAATTAAAGAGAGGTGGAAGGACTATTTTGAAAGACTGATGAATGAGGAAAATAATTGGAATGGAATTTTAGAAAATAAACCAGTGAATGTAGGGTTAGTGAGAACGGTTAGTATGGATGAAGTCAGAATAGCAGTGAATGGAATGAAGAATGGTAAAGCCATTGGTCCAGATGGAATACCAGCTGAAGTGTGGAAGTTATTGCGAGTGGATGGTTGGATGTGGTTAGCTTTATTCTTCAATAAGTTGTTGCAGGAAGAGGCCATACCTGATGATTGGTGCAGCAGTTCCTTGGTGCCCATCTTTAAAAACAAAGGTGATGTGCTTGAGTGCAACAATTATAGAGGAATAAAGCTAATGTCACACACTATGAAAGCCTGGGAGAAAGTTATTGAAAGGCGACTGAGAGAAGAGAGTGAAATTTCGCAGAACCAATTCGGTTTTATGCCGGGTCGGGGTACAACGGATGCCATTTTTGCTGTACGCCAATTATGTGAGAAATACAGAAGTGCGCATAAAAACTTGCACATGGTATTCGTTGACCTCGAAAAGGCATACGACCGGGTACCTCGTGAGGTTCTGTGGTGGGCCCTTAAGGAGAAAGGTGTGCCTGGGAAGTATGTGCAGTTGATCCGAGCGATGTACAGTCGGTGTAATACCCGGGTCCGGTCTACAGGTGGCACCACTGACAGCTTCAATGTGGCTGTCGGCTTACATCAAGGGTCGGCTCTCAGCCCTTACCTCTTCCTGATGATAATGGACGCTCTGACGTCGGACATCCAGGAAGAGGCTCCCTGGTGTATGTTGTTTGCCGATGACATTGTTCTGGTTGCCGAGAGTGGCCTAGAGGTCCAGAACAGATTGGAGGTGTGGTGGCACAGACTGGAGAGTGTTGGCCTGAATTGAGCAGAACCAAAACCGAGTACTTGTTCTGCGATTTCGGCGGTCTCTCCAATCCTGTGCCTTTAGCTCTCGCCGGAACACCCATACCGATCTGTTCCGACTTTAGGTACCTAGGGTCGCTCGTCCAAGGGGATGGTGAGGTAGACCGGGACGTAACACATCGGATCAACGCAGGATGGATGAAATGGCGACAGGTCACGGGAACCACTTGCGACCCACGGATGCCCCTCAAGTTGAAGGGTAAAATCTACAAGTCCGTGATAAGGCCTGTCGTACTGTATGGATCAGAATGTTGGGCTGTGAAAAAGAAGGATGAAAAAAGATTGCATGTAGCAGAGATGAGAATGTTAAGATGGATGTGTGGTGTGACAAGAATGGATAAAGTGAGAAATGAGTATATTAGGGGAAGTTTGAAAGTGGCGCCAGTGACTGAAAAGCTGAAAGGAAATCGTTTGTCTTGGTATGGTCATGTGAAAAGGAGGGACGAAACGCATGTTGCTAAAAAAGTTATGAGTTTACATGTGGATGGATGGAGGGGAGAGGGAGGCCAAAGAAAAGATGGATGGACTGTGTGAGAAGTGATATGAAAGAAAAGGGAGTTAGTGATAGCATGACGAGTGACAGGACAGAATGGAAGAAAAAAACGTGTTGCGCCGACCCCAAATAAAACGGGACAAGGGCAGGAAGATGATGATGAGTATTTTATTATGTTGAAACGTCCAATCTAATAAATAATTGTAACAAAAGATTATATAATACAATCAGACTTTTTTAATGCTTCCACTACTAGGACTCAGGTCTCCTCTTTAGGAGACCAGGCCGTAATAGGTACACAACGCGGGTCCAGTGCGGGTTGGTGAATGTCACATGTCTTCGAATTTTTGGTTCTAGGACATGCCGGTTTCCTCAAGATATTTTCCTTCACCGTTTTGAGAGCAGTAAAAATTCGAAATTCGAAGTTTTAAAAAAGTACTAAATCATCGGAAATTCCACCGAACATAACACTCAAGTATTAATACCAACGTTCTGAAACTTCATAATCTCCTAGTACTTAGTAATCCTAGAATGAACGAACTAACTTTAGCATATGTGTAGTTAGCTCGTTCCAGTTGCTTAACTCCAAAGTTCATCTGTCTACATGATAGTCCTATAGCAAAGTTTACTGTAAAGGTTCTTCTAGCTTGAAAGATATATGTCCCACTGTTTTTTATGTCCTGGCAGCACGCACAAACCAAGATTGAATAAAAATTGTCTTAGTGAATAGGTTACTTCTAGGCAAGCGTGCTCCATCGTCGACCACATCATCGCTTACCATCAGGTGAGATGGTGGTCAACGCGTAAAGTCCCGTTAACCTCCATTGAGAAGGAGGACCTTCCGACCAGACAAATGTTGTCTGGTATGGGCAACTGCGCGGTAGTTGATTTCGCACTTTTGTACGTATTTAAATCGGGTTGAAAACTTTAGAGTTTACTACCTGCTGCTAATTCTACGATGCAGGATTTTGAATTTGAGTTTCTTTTTTAATGTCGGTGACATTTTGACGATCTTGAAGACATTTTTATAACGTGATGTGCCTCTTGGCACTAAATCATTTTTTCCTTCACCCTGGGGAAAACTAAAATCGAGACAGAAGACTTCTGCAGGAAACATTAATTATTTAAAAACCAAATCACTGAATCATCAGACATCAACATTTTTTATCACCCCATAACTCTAGCCCATCTTATTATACATCGCGTAGACACAGTTTCGTCGCAAATAGACAGTAATTAAATTTTAATGCACGAAGAGGGTGAGATTTCATCCCTTTTGTTCCTAATTTAGGCTTGTACCTGCGGTTTGTGTGTTAGGGATAAATTCTATAGAAGAGGAAATCAGGACCGTTTTGAGTTTCAGATGAATAAGGGTATCAATTTGGTTATAGGAAAAAATTGGTCGGTGACAAATTAATTTCTGTATCTATTGTACACGTAATACCCACTTTTTAAAGGGTTGATACCCATTTTTTTTTTTTGAGGAGACCTTTGCCCTGCAGTGGAACACCACAGGATCATAATAATTATAATATACTAGCTTTTGCTCGTAACTTTGCCTGCGAACAATAAAATATAGCCTATGTCACGCAGGAATAAAGCAGCTTTCGATCGGTGAAAACTTTTTATCAATCGGACCAGTACTTTCAGAGATTACCTCCTAAAAACAAAAACATAAAAAAAAAACTTTACCTCTATATTATATTAGTGTAGATTATGCGAATCAAGTAGGTATATTGACATAGCACGTGAATTTGAGCTTGTCGAAATGTGGGATATGGACTCAGTAAATACTGTATCGATAGTTGTGTCAGCCATTTTAGTCTAAAAACATCCAGTTTTTCGACTAAAATGATGATGATGAATTGAGGGGCCAGCTAAGTCCCATATCATACTATAACATATTCCACAACGGCGTCTAGTAACAAGCTAAGCTGAGCTTTGTGTTATGAGCACTAGACAACTGATAAACATATTTATACTAGCTTTTGCCCACACGGCTTCGCTCCCGCTCTTCCCTACTCTCCCCTACTCTACCCTACACTACTCTACACTACACTACTCTACACTACTCTACCATACTCTACCCTACTCTACCCTACTCTACCATACTCTACCCTACTCTACCCTACTCTACCCTACACTACTCTACACTACTCTACGCTACACTACTCTACACTACTCTACCCTACTCTACCCCTCTCTACCCTACTCTACCCTACTATACCCTACTATACCCTACTCTACCCTACTCTACCCTACCAAACTTCACATAAACCATCTACTAAATGGTCCAAACAAAGCCTAAAAATTTGGTTTGGATAGGCGAGCCCGTTCTTGAGTTATAAAATAACAACGAAAAGTGGCATTGATTGATATAGATATTTCTAAATGCATACATATTATAGATAAATTACACCGAGACACAGTACAAATGATCATGCTCATCACATAAACATTTGTCCTGGGTGGAAATCGAACCCACGACCATCGGCATAGCATCAGGGCCACTAACCACTAGACTAACAGGCCAGTCAACAGTATAATAGTAGGTGAGCATATCACCATATACTGTAAAAATTCAGACAGACCCGGCGCAGATAAGTCCAAATATGAACATAGTCCCATAGTCAAAAAGATCCAGAAAATATCCAATCAGAAACATCTTTACAAAGATAATGTAAATAGAGACAAAAATTGTAGCGATAACAAAATCTTCCCATCCACCCATTACATTCATTCAGGCATTATTTTAATTTGAAGCTGCCGTTTATGCCCGACCGACTCAGCTTTGAGCTTTATTCTCCAAAAGCACTGAACCGAATAAATGAATTTAGTAGATCTTTTGCTATTAGTGAGAAAATACCAGCTTTGAGATGATTTAAACGAGTGTAATTGTTTCTCGTTAAAAGTTTAATGGATTTGCCAAGATTCGGTTGAGTTAGTAATTACATGAGTATCTTGGACTTGCACAAAGAAACGGGGTGGGTTTTTAGGCAGTAAAAGTCTGACATTATCTCCCGCTCAGCCCAAGAACGGGGGATGTCATAGGATGATTTTCCCGCAGAAAAAAAAATGTATCGTGGACTGAACTCCGTACCAAGGAGTCTATACTTCGAAAATTTGGCATCAACCAGCGTCTACTATCTTTGGTACAGTCTCGTATCTCAGTCTAGCCTTTTTTGGTCACGTATGCCGCTGAAGGGAAGTGGCTATTGAGCGACTTATGGTCCAGGGAAAGATTAAGGGTACCAGGCCACGAGGAAGATCGTATATGAGATAGATAGATTCTTTATTGTAATCCAAAAATAAAAATTACATGAGGAGGAGTGGCAGCCTGGTCACCTTTTTCTGCGAAGCAGTAATGCTAGCAAAGGAGGAGGCCGACCGCGTCAGGCAACGGCGCTCTCTCCGCCGTCGCGAACCGGGATTTCGATCCCGATTTCCGGCCACCGTAGACTCAAGCAACGGCGCTCTCGCCGCCGTCGCCGGGATTCCGATTCCGACGCGGGCTTGCGGAAGGCGAGCCATGGGTAGCTCGCAGTACGACCGTCCGGTAACTGTCCGGACCGAGTCCAAGACGTCGACGGCGCGCACTGTTCCCGCGCGCCTCAAGGAGTTGTCAATAACAGCAGGGGCTCATCCGGGTCGAAGCCTACTGGGGCCAGGGTTATCTGAAAAGAAGCTCGAGCCCCGGTATAAATGCTAGAAGGAACGGGATGGGTTTTTAGGCAGTAAGTCTGACACTATCTCCCGCTCCATCCATGATTGGGGGGGGGGGGGGGTTGTCATTGGATGATTTTTGCCGAACAAAAAAAAAAAAGGGAGGAGTGGCTTAATTGCCGGCGTTCGCTTGGGGTTTGTAACTTAATTACTTCTTGTCAATCTATCTTTCTTCTTCGTTCAATTTTTATTAAAACTTAAATCCTCAATTTCAATGGTCTTGATGTAAGATTGGTACAGCTATATCAATTGGGTCATTTACTTTTTGACATCTATTCCATGAGGCTGTACCAAATATTTGTCCATCACTTATCTCCAGACAGCAAAAACACTATCAATGCCTCATCAAAGACCAGCATAAAACAGCCTTCTAAGTAGAAATTTAATAAAAAAATACGCCTATAACGCTCTTAAGCTTCAGCTCACGTAGACGTCCTTTTAAAAATGTTGTCCTTGGAACCTCGAGGGCGGAATACCAATGTCTCCCAGCCAAGATACATGGATTCGTGTCATGGTGTAAATTATAGGGGCCGTAAAACACAGACGGGGTAACTGCCAGTTAAACATTGTCGCAAAAATGAGGAGGAGGACATGTGGAGAAGGGATGGTGGGTAAAGAATGGGTTTGGATGGCGTTAAATCCGAAACAAACGCAAAAAAGTTATTGAAAGCAAAAAACACGATTTTAAAAGCCTTAAAAGTCTTTTTAGGGGTCCGTACCTCAAAAGGAAAAGCGGAACCCTCAGTTGTGCGTACGTCAGTCGGTCTGTCAAGACCTTTTATCTCGGAAACGCGTGGAGGTATTGAATTGAAATTCAAAAATTAAAACCATTTACTCAAGTCTGCGGTCTCTTGAAGCTGTGAAAAATCTAAGAAGTTAACGAAAAAAAAAGTACTTCCCGTTGACCCAATATCCTGAAATTTGGCAAGTTTTTATACTACAGGTATAAGAATAAATCTCCAAACTGTAAATTTATTGTTAGGTAACAACAAAAAAAAAATTGCAATTCAGAAAAACCTTTAAACCATTCGGGAAATGAACTGTTTACATAGATAAGTTTGTATGGAACCCGGACTCGCACTTAACCAGTTTTTTACTGTAGATAGGCATGCGTTTAATCACTATCTCACCTGTACTCCTAGCCGGGCACGCCACAATTATGGCGGTAAGTCCCCTCTTTGAGGCGTGGCTGGAAAGACCTCACGGCGTCCTTACCTTCCGCATGACGCAGGTCCTCACCGGACATGGCAAGTTCGGGAGGTTCCTGCATCGGATTCGAGCGGAAGAGACGCCCGGGTGCCGCCACTGTGCGGAACGCCCGGAGGACACGGTGGAGCACACAGTTGAGGTGTGCCCTGCTTGGGCGGAGCAACGCCGTGTCCTCGTGGGGGTGATCGGCGGCGGAGACCTCTCGCGCCGGGCCTTGGTTCAGGCCATGGTCCGGAGCGAGGAGGAGTGGCAGGCGGTCGCCTCCTTCTGCGAAGCAGTAATGCTAGCAAAGGAGGAGGCATACCGCATCAGGCAACGGCGCCCCCACCGCCGCCGCCGGGATTCCGATCCCGATTTCCAGCCACCGTAGACGCGGGCTCGCGGACGGCGAGCCATGGGTAGCTCGCTGTCCGATCGTCCGGTAACTGTCCGGACCGAGCCAAGGCGTCGACGGCGCGCACTGTTCCCGCGCGCCTCAAGGAGTTGTCAGCAACAGGAGGGGCCCATCGGGGTCGAAGCCTACCGGGGTCGGGGTTATCCGAAAGGAAACTAGAGCCCCGGTATGAAGGCTAGAAGAAACGGCGCGGGGTTTTTAGTCAGTAAGACTCTGACACTGTCTCCCGCTCCACCCAAGAGCGGGTTTCGTCAATGATGATTTTCCCCGTCGACAGAAAAAAAAAAAAAAAAAAACCTGTACTCCTAGCCAAGTTGCTAATCTGCAATAGTTAACGCTTGTAGAAAGCTTCAAATGTACGAGAACGTCGTCTCAACGCTCAGTCACGTGGTCAGAACAAAAGTATTGGCGGCAAGGACAACTCGAATCGTTCGACGCAAGCGAAACGGTTGTAACTTTGCTAGGGGGGGCTGATAGAAAGCGAAGGAAGGAGCTTGCTTACAAGCAATATATACACTCTTGACATCACAGGCTGTAGAACCAAGTAAAAATAATGCAACAAAATTAGTCGGGTAAAAGTAGATCTTAACAAAAACCGACATACCCCTCTATCAGGCAGAAATTAATCCTGATATCACATTAGTTTTATTTGCGAAACCTCATACGATGACCACAAAACAAATTACTCTAGACTTATTGGTTTCCTGTCACGAGGAATTATTGCTGCTGGGACATGAACACTTCCAGACCAATGAATACTTGGACCCGTGGAGTATTATCTAGGCTATTTTATTTAAAACTAGCTTTTTCCCGCGGCAAAAAAATAACCTATGTCACTCAGGAATAAAGAAGCTTTACATTTATCTCACCTGATGGAACGCGTTTACCTAGAAGAAACCTATTCACTCTTGACATAAAGATTTCCGGGTTGTAGCTATCAGGAAACATAGGCTCCGGCAAGGAATTCCACACCTTAGCTGCACGCACAATGAACATAACATTAGTGCAGATAATATAACTGTCAATTGTAATTGGGTTTTTATTTACTTACATTAATTCATGAATCCCCAAGCGACACCCCGTGGCCGCGCATCTATTGTCTTACTATTGTGTCTCTAATTGACGGTATCTGAAGGGTTAAGGTAGTAATTATAAAATAGCGACAGCTGGCGATAGAAAATGGGAAGCCTTCCTTAATACGCCGTAGTTCGCGACCGCTATGAATAGCGATGATACGAGCCTAGTACGAGAAGGACTTGCGCACGGATTTCCAAACGGTTCCGTAACGTCTGTAGCACAAACAAGAGCAAAAAAAACACGTTGGTTGTATGGGAGCCCTACCTAAGTAGGTATTTATTTTATTCTGTTTTATAGCGGCAACAGAAATACATCATCTGTGATCAACTGTCTAGCTAACACGGTTCACGGGATACAGCTTCGTGACAGACGGATAGACAGACAGACAGTCGGACGGTTAGCGGAGTCTTAGTAATATGGTTCCGTTTTACTCTTCGTGTTAGGAACCCTAAAACGGAAGGATCGAGCTTAAATAATTAGTTTAACTTCGAGGAAGAAAATTTTTATATTTAGGGTTTTCACACCTAATTAAGTTATTCAAAAAATTCTAAGAAGAGGAATAAAGAGCAATTTTATTTTACTTTTTATTAGAAAGAATACAGGTAGTATTCGCTCACAATGAGATTGTCTAGAGGTAATAACATTGAGAGCCTAACCTGAATGACATTACCTAGAGATAATGTAATTTATGGTCAAAGAACCACATCGCTTGTGGCACAAAATATATAGGTACAGAAGTCAATCTACATACAAAGCGGAGCGATATCTCGGAGCGTCTGGGCCTACTCCTCGTCGAACAGTTCCGGCTCAAACGTTCATTAGTGTGCGTCCACCGAGCGTAGGTACAAAAGTGAAGTACATACATGAGATTGTCTTCTGTACCTATCTATTTTGTGCTTGTAGCGTACGAATAAAGAGTATGAACTCTCTAAAATAATAACAAATTTTCAATGAAAATGTATTTTTTAGAACAAGCTTTTATAGCACGGTATATAATCTATACAATTAATAGCCATCAAGACCATTCCAAAAAGTTCTTTCGGTTTCATCATCAGATCAGCTCCATGTCATAATAACTTTGCATTTTCATCTAATTTACGTATGCATACAAAATTTCAGCTCAATCGGTAACCGGGGAATGGATCAAATTTAATTTGCAAGATTTGATTACAGACACAAACATCGGGACAGGTGAAACTATATAAAAGCTTGTAAAAAAATAACGATGGAGTTTCTATTTCAGCTTTTGGAAATTGAAAAACAGAAATTGCGTGAATATTTATGAAATGTACCTACATAAGTATTAATTCGATATTATGTATCATAAATAATATATGTCTTTATAAGACCTTACTTAACGAAACGTCAATAAAGCTATAATCCACTAGTGGTTAAAATTAAAATAGTCTGTGACAAACTACCCGAAATTCAATTATGGCCAATAAATTATTCGGCCGTTCGAATAAATTTTATCCAACATGTCAATTTAATACCAAGTAATAAATTATCAGCGTGGACACTAATATTAAAGTCCACCATAATCCGGACGCGTGGTCACCGTGTTACTGACGTCACAGTATTGGGACAATATTATAATTATTATGACAATGGTAATTAATTAGGTGATAGTGAAATAACGTTTCGAAGGATTATCCTGTATTTTGTCGGATACAAATATTAGCCAATATTGGTAGTACTTTTTTGTTTCATTTTGTAATAGCTTTCATATTATTGGTTATTCTTGTTGGCCTTACAATTTACATATGAGCAACATGTATTCCAAAGATGAACATTGATATTAAGCCCGATTCGGATAAACTAGAAGCCGATTCCAATTTTTGTTTTTTTATGGCTTGTACTACCACTACCAGTAGCGTTTTTGATACAGAGCCTCCTGTATCAAAAATGATTAAAGGTTTTTGTTTTACAAAGAAGCTCCTACTAGCACAAATACTATGAGATTGTATTGTGTTAGGGGAAGACGGAGATGACGGAGACGAACCAAGGTTACCGACATAGCTTGAAGAATCGCCAAACTTAAGTTGCAATGGGCAGGGCACATTGCACGCAGAATAGATGGTCGATGGGAACGAAAGGTTCTGGTGTGGCGACCACGTACTAGAAGACGCAGCGTTGGAAGACCCCCAACAAGGTAGACCGATGACCTGGTCAGGGTCGCGGGAATCCGATGGATGCATGATACAGAGGGCCGGTCGTTGTGGCAACGCTTGAGAGAGGCCTATGTCCAGCAGTGGACGTCTTTCGGCTGATATGATGATGATGATGAAGACGGAGATGGCCAGTGAATAAAACTACAAATCTTTACATACGTCTTAGCCCCTGTAGCCCGGGGGCCTCCTATTATTAATGTATTATATGCAGATAAGGCGGTAGCTACGCCTCTGACCACTATCTTACCTAATGGTAAGTGATCATGTGGTCAACAATGGAGCACGCTTACTTAGAAGACACCTATTCATGCTTGACCTAAATATCCCTAAGTTGTAGCTATTAGGAATCACCGATTTCTCAGGGGAATTTCATTTCTCATAGTTGGTGAAAGACGAAGCAGATAATGATGGTGAAAGTATATAAATACCTAACATAATTATATATATTTTTAGTTACAGTTATAAAGTTATAACTCTACAGTTTTAAAGTCAAACTTAGTAAGTTAAAGTTTCTGTTGACATCACTTTTCAACATATCAGTATTATACGAAGTCAAACTAAAATGTTATTTAGTTACTTGAACACAGTAACAGGACAGAGAACGTTCGCAACTTTGTTGTAGTTTAAACTCATAACAGTTCATCTGCTATTGTGTGATATAACTTTTTGCCATTTCCGTTTAGTACGTTTGTCATCACAAAAGGTAAACGTCTCGCGTAGTCCGCGTGTAGATATATGTATAACTACATGCAGAAGATGAGCAATGGGTAGCTTGCCGTCCGGACCAAGCCAGTCATCGATGGCGCATATTATTCCAGCCGCATCTCAGAGATATCAGCAATACCGTAGAGGCCCAGCAGTGACCAAGTCTACAGGAGGCACGGGTTGACTTCCGAAAGGCAAACCCGGATCCTAGAACGCTAGACAAAGAAGGAACATATGTATGGTTTTAGTCAGTAAAAGTCTGACAAATCCTCCCACTCCGCTCTAGAGCGAAAGTCAGAGTAGAGTTTCTCATCATAAAAAAACTCTATATCTAACCACAAACACTCATAATTCTTTTTTGTTTCTGTAAATTGAAAGCAAAGTACAGCTGATTTATCAAACCCCTCACAAATGACTGGTGATAATGTCTAATAACAGATCTCGTATATCATCATGACGTTTCGGGGGAAAACAGAAACAAATAAAACTACCCCCAAATGGCTATTATTGCGGGTATTAATGAAATACCGGGGAGACCCCAATCTTGAACTATTGTTCGCATTTTTCATACACGTGTGCTATAATGACAGTTGCAGGAATGTCTCCGATATTACGGAAATACCGTGGTCACCCTACAGTTTTATTTTGAAGAATTATTATTGTATTTATTTATTAATTACTATCGATCAAGATTTCGATAAAATATATTTTTAATAAAAAAAGAATTGACCTGAAAATTGAAAATATAGCTAAACTATTGTTATTTGTGGTTTTTTTCTTGATATAACGGTACCTATGCTTCGAACCTGACCCATCCAAATATATCACAGTATATAGCATAATCTTGTTTAAGCATAAAAAAAATCGTTTAGTACCATAGCCTGGATCAAGGTCGGATGCGAGAGGTAGCTTTCGGCGATAGCCTTCCTGAGCATATGGGAGTGCTCTACTAAAGTCAGTCAAACCTCAACCTTATGCTCTGTGTCTTACGGGCGATCCACCTAGTAGTAACACCCGGGAGAGGCTTTTGACCGTTAGTGAAACAGAAACGATAAAATAATTAAACTTAAACTAATAGAAACCCCAAGGTTTCCTTGCGTGATCACATCAGGATTGAAGATATCCGCAGAAGAACCAAGGTCGCCAAAAGAGCCCGAAATCGCCAAACTAAAGTGGCAGTGGACAGAGCACATTGCTCATAGAACGGAGGGTCGATAAGGCTGAAAGATTCTAGAGGAGTGATCTTGCGCCGGAAAACACAGCGTTGGAAGGCCTCCCACAAGGTGGACCGACGACCTAGTCAGAGTCGCGGAAATGCGGTGGATGCGAGACTTGCAGGATCGGTCATTGTAGTGACGCTTGTGGGAAGCCTATGTCCAATAGTGGACATGTTTTGTCTGAAATGATGATGAACGTCTTTACCAGGTTTGGTCCTGCTAAAGACGTCAAGAGATTTATGACAACAATACAACAGACATTCAATAACTAAATTGACCATATTCCTCCAGTTCAAAGTAATCCAAAATAATTCCAGCTGTCCATAAGCCACTAAACGCCACCAAAATTTAACCCTCAAACGGTCAATAGAAACCGCACATCCACTAAAATGCTAGCCGACATCAAACGCTGATTTTAACCCATAAACGCAACACATCAACACACGATGCCATACCTCGTATTGCCAGTATTGCCACCGACGGAGTGCCATAGATGGTAAACTGGCAATCATTTGGCAGAGTGCCACCTGACTGATTATTTGAACGAGCATAACGCTTCAATTGTTCTGCCACCTGTACTGGGTACAACCGTTTCGTATGACGCCAATTGGTTGTACGGTTTGCAGAGAAAGTTAGAATATAAAATAGAACAAAGAACTTTAAAAGTGTTTTATCTTCTAGGTCTTAGGTGCAGCGCTTTCTTTATTTTGGGTTGAGAAAACAACAAATCGTTTCTCGGTGATTCTTTGAAACCGAGAGGTTGTCTCATTCATCTGGCCTAGATTTTTCTTCACAATTTGATATTTTTATTTGTAATCTAGTTTCCCCCTATCACTAAATGTATCAAAGGCAGTCATTTGCGCCCAGTGGCTTGCGGCATAAAATAGATTGGTACGAAAGCTAGGCAATGAATGAGACGTTCTCTCGGTTTCAAAGAATAACCCTTCTCTTAATTTTTGTGAGGTTTCTGAGGAATACGGCCCGAACGCAGAGCTCTAGCCAAAAGAGACATTTTGTTTTAATTACCCGACTACGGTAAAACCAGAGGAGGGATATGATTTTGACAGGCTATGCGCTAACTTCTGACATTTTATAAGTGCCCATGTAGGCCTTTGAGTTTGAGTTTTACGTATGTGTCTGTATATTTATTTGTTCCCTCATAGCTCCTAAACTTTTAATCGTTACTAGTCAAATGACATCGTTAGAACCGTCTTAATCGTCCACTAAAAATTGGCTTCGTGGACCTATAAGAACGTGTGACTACGGACTTTTAAATAAATGTTACAATATTTTTGTAATTTTTCTGCCAACCCTACCCCTCGCTCTTGGTCTGATCAGCCAATTTACGCTGATTGATCGCGACATTTCTCTTTAATTATAGCAGCACGTAATAGCTACGTCCCTGATGCACTTTACCGACTTTACGAAAGAGGTATTATGGGTTTATAAGGTAAAAGAGCTGCAGAATAGTCCGAAAGAATTATCGGGTCTCTGGAACGCAAAGAGCAACTGATAGAACACACGGGTTGTAGTAAGTAAAAATCTAGAACTGCTTCTTGCTGTACCCAGAGCGGAAGAAGACATTTGGATGATTCCAACTTTAAAAAAAAAACATTTTGAGCGTCAACTCGTGTTTTAGGAATCAATATTTTTATCGCTTAGCTGCTGTTTAACGTAAAATATAAACCGCCATGTGGTTTTAAAAATTACTTAAAAAAAAAAAAATATCACACAACTTGCTCTCTTTACCAAAACAGCCAACATTGTAGGGAGAGATATATATTCTGAGAACGGATTTCGTTTGGTGCGCTTTGTTACAAATTGACATTTACTGCCACACTCAAAGATATTTTTATGAACGTTTCTGTAACCAAGAAAAACAAAACGAACATTGTCGTGGAACTCTCGCTTACCCGCTCAGAACGAAGTATATTTCAGTATACTGGGTGACGGCTGACAAAGTTCTGAGTATACGTGTAGATGGATGGAGAGGGAGAGGAAGGCCGAAGAAAAGATGGATGGTTTGTGTGAGGAGTAATGAAAAGAAAAGTGAGTTACTGATAGTTTGACGGGTGACAGGACAGAATGGAAGAAAAAAACGTGTTGCGCCGTCCACAAGGTAGAAAAGGGTGACTGCTGGGGCCATGGATGACTACGGGACCATGTGTGACTAATGGGGCCATGTATGACTACTGGGACCATGGGTGACTACTGGGGGCCATGGGCGACTACTGGGGGCCATGGGTGACTACTGGGGGCCATGGGCGACTACTGGGGGCCATGGGTGACTACTGGGGCCATGGGTGATGCGAAAGAGATCCCCGAGGCTTTGGAACAATAGCAAAGAAGGAACCGGAGTAGGTTTTGGTCAGTAAAAGTTTGATACTATTTCTTGCTCCGCCCAAGAGCGGGTGTTGTCATTGGATGATTTTCCCACCTAAAACAAAAGTATACAGGGTGAAATTGTCAAATGGGTTTGAAATCATTAATAGAGTGACCATGATGACGAAAAAAGACTTGCGGCATATCTATATGAACAGATTATCCGAAGGAGATGAATGAGGACTCCGGTAGGAAATTCCTTTCCTTAGCTGTACGCACAATGAATAGAATAGAAGAAACTAAAAAAATAATATGAATGTGTTCCCATAACGTTGTGTGCGTAGTAGGTATATTTATTCATTTTACTATTTATGAGAGACATACTTTATTTTGTCCGAGAAGCTCTCCAAAAGCTAACTTACACAGCCAAAGTATTCCCAAAGACCCGGCCTATCTCAAAAATTAACATTTATCTCCAAACTGTCCCCTCTATTCTCAAAGAAAATTAATTAAAATGACTAATTTGTTTTTGAAAATTTCGCCTCTTGTCCCACTTAAATTGCTTTAACAATTTATTCTTGATAACTTGTTGGTTTTCGCCATTTTGTTGTTATTATTTATGAAAGGCCACCGTTTGTGATAGCAGGGTTATATCTTAGAAGATTATCTTGAAATAAATGCAAATAAATTATAGGTACAAGGGTA
The DNA here is from genome assembly GCA_949319445.1 of Mythimna lalbum. Lineage (NCBI taxonomy): Eukaryota > Metazoa > Arthropoda > Insecta > Lepidoptera > Noctuidae > Mythimna > Mythimna lalbum. Next base: position 5,327,412 of record OX439370.1, read on the forward strand.
ATTTTCCGGGTATTTTGGGTTAAAAAAAATTCTGGCTTCGTTGTATATTGGATAATAGATTTTGCAAGCGGCTTTGCTCGCGTACAAGAAGTAGCCTATGCCACTCAAGATTAAAGTACCTTACTATCAGTAAAAAAAAAATTGCAATCGGACCAGTACCTACTTTCAGAGATTACCTCTATAGTATATCTTGAACACGCCACAATTATGGCGGTCAGTCCACTCTTTGGAGCGTGGCTGGAAAGACCTCAAGGCATCCTCACCTTCCGTATGACGCAGGTTCTCATCGGACATAAGTTCGGGAGGTTCCTAGAGGTGCGGTAGTGAGCAATGGGTAGCTCACTGTCCGACCGTCCGGCAACTGTCCGGACCAAAGCTTAAGTCGTTGATGGCGCGCACTGTTCCCGCACGCCTCAAAGAGATGTCAGCAACAGCAGGGGCCCAGCCGAGTCAAAGTCTACTGGGGCCAGGCTTCAGGGTATGAAGGCTAGAAAGAACGGGGTGGATTTTTAGTCAGTAAGAGTCTGACACTATCTCCCGCTCCGCCCAAGAACGGGGGTTGCACTTGGATGATTTTACTCACCACAAAAAAACCGAATTAATTCATTACCGGAGCGGGGGCGAAGTTAAAAAAAAATCCGCTTTCCTACTCAAATTTTCATTTCTCACTTCCTACTATTAAAAATCAGTTCCCTGGGAGTTGAAGCAACTATATTGGGTTCAGTTAGTCAACTAATTAACGGTACCAAAAGTTACTGAAATGAATTACATAACTTTGTTATTGGGTTATGTCAAGTTAATGGCACCTACGAGAGTTTAACTCGCTAGCCACGTATTAATTATATTATGATCGCAGTTTAAAGGCAGGGGCTACAAGATAATGTAACCAAACGTTATATGTAACACATAATATGATTTCAAAAAGAGTGCCCATTGAGTTTCTTGCACGTTCTTCTCCAGAGAGCGCTTTGGAACGTGCAATTCAGCTTCACTTTTCTTGGACTGACCGACATTAAATTTGACTATTCAAAAGTGCCTACATTTGGTCTATTTGAAATAAATGATTTTGATTTTGAATGCGACTGGCTGGTTTTCCTGCAAATTGATCTAAAGTAACGGTTTAGGCGAAAGGTGCTCAATTCCTAAGTGACATAGGCTATATTATACAGGGTGTATCTGACATCGACGCACATTCGAATACCACGGATCCAGTACATGATTTTGAACCTCCCAGTGGTGGAATTTTTTGTCGGTTTTTTCCAAAATTTTGAAAAAAAAACAGTTTTTTATTTATTTAAACTGTGTACTCGTAATATCTAATTCTAATCGACCCCGATTATTATTTTTAGTAAAAAAACAAAAATAAAACTTTTGATTTAAAAATAATGAATTAAAAAGTCATCGTGATAGATAAAATCGTTATTCTAATCAATTCTGATGACATTGATAATTTCAAAAGTAATTAATTGACTTTTTTCACTAAAAATATAAAAATAACGATTTTATACAATTTAAATTAAAAAACGTACAAAGTAAGAAAATAGGAAAAACCGACAAAATTTCCACCTCCTAGGGGTCCAGAATGATGTCTTTGGTATTCGTTTGAGCGTCGATGTCAGAGACACCCTGTATAATATAGCCTAGGTCACTTAGGAATAGAGCAGATTTCTATCGATGAAAAAAAAATACTGTGCAATCTTTCGCCTAAACCATTAGTTTAGATCAATTTGCATGAAAACCAGTCAGTAGGATTATCTTGTAGCCCCTGCCTTTAAACTGCGATGATAATGTAATTAATGCGTGGTGGATCGAGTTAAACTCTGGTAGGTGCCATTAGACACCCTGTATGTACGCAGGTGAATCCGCTGGCAAAAGCTAGTAATTCATATTTTAATCAGTTAGTCAAATATTTAAACAACAGTAACCAAATCGGTTGAATAGATAATTGGGCATCAAACATGAAACGATCGCTGATAATAACATTGTTTACTGTTTTTGCTCAAATAAACGCAGCAAATAATTTGATGATGATAAACTTAAACCAATGACATACAGATAACATTTTGCATTTAATTATAAATTTGTTTTGTGGTTAATTGATAGGTGTTATTTGATCGTTATTATTTAGTGAATTTAATTAAGTACAGCTAAATGATTTGTTTATTTTTGACACAGTATTAAATAATATTGTAATAATAATTCATCTGTATTTTTCGGATTACATCTTTTGTTTAACTGCATTGTTTACGTGGACACAGCGACTGGCCCACGCTGAAAACCAGCGCTGTGAGCTCATCGCATTATGCGTGAGGCCACAGCTTTATGCCGAGCGTTGGGCCGTTTTGCGCGGATGTGACGCATACCTTCCCTATCGACTGATGTTATGTTATGTTTGTTATTTAGCTTTAAGTATGCGTCTTATTTCGCGTAAATAAAATGTTTTTCTTTCTTTCTTTCATATCGACGCTTGAAAGGCAAAATGATCTAAGCGACATTTTACAGGAGAGTTTGTTTAGTAGTATCTGTTCTGCGTCAGTAGCATTTGTTTTCATTCCACATATTGTCCAGTCCAGACCCTTCAGATACAAAACAACACAAATTTTACATCATAATAGCCACAAGAAAACAATTTGTGAACAATTAAAACCAAAAAGAATTTGTCAAAAAAAATACAGATAAAAAAAGGCTTGGTTAAGTCTAATCTTCAAAGTCTTGAGCAAGTGTGTGAGTGTTTTACAGGTTGCATTTTAGAGTGTGCGCGGGAATTGCATGAATTGATTCCGCCATCTTATTTCTACCATAGGACAACCCGACGCACGGCGAGTATCCACCCTTACGTTGATGAACTAAGCGTTTCGCCTCGTCATTTATACCACGTACATCGAAGAACTGGAACAATTTGCCTGCTGCGGTCTTCTCGGCCGATTATAATTTGGGTCTCTTCAAGGCTAGAGTGAATAGGCTCTTAATAAACTAGTGCGCCTCACCATAAACGATTGCATCACTGCTTACAGTCAGGTGGGATCGCAGTCAAGCACTAGTTTAATTCATCATCATCATCATCATCTTCTGCCCTTGTCCCGTTTTATTTGGGGTCGGCGCAACAGGTTTTTTTCTTCCATTCTGTCCTGTCAATCACTAACTCCCTTTTCTTTCATATCACTTCTCACACAATCCATCCATCTCATCTTTGGCCTCACTCTCCCCCTCCATCCATCCACATGTAAACTCATAACTTTTTTAGCAACATGCGTTTCGCCCCTCCTTTTCACATGACCATACCAAGACAGACGATTCCCTTTCAACTTTTCAGTCACTGGCGCCACTTTCAAACTTCCCCTAATATACTCATTTCTCACTTTATCCAGCACATCAAAGCACTAGTTTAATTAAGATTAAAAAAAATGATATTTCAATTTGGCAACATTTATTTTTATCGACTAAAAATACGCCTTGACTTATTACCCTTAAAATATTTAACAAAAGTGGGGCCCCGAAGTTGGAGTGCTCTCGAAACTAAATGTTAATATATCAGAAAGTCTGAACACTAATTAAAGGCATGCTTGATCGAGCTTGCTAACTGAACTTAATAATTGCAAAAGGTTTCCGTGGCAACCGACTGATAAGGAAATTCTTCCGAGTAAAACTGTTAGCTAAAGGTGAGTGTAAACTACAACATTTACTTGTAACAGAACAACGAGCCGCTCTATGATATGTTCTAGTGTATCATCCTTTTACGAACTAAACGTCGAGCACGCTCGCCTCTTTGTTACAAACCAACGAGCATAACATTTCGTGGAGCGTATTGGTGTAACATTTCGTCGAGCCAAAGTGCGGGCGATGCGCGGTTGCGGGGTGACATAAAAAAAAAAAACAAGGTACAACGAAATGTTGGTAAATGCACACTCGCTGTGAGCATTTACCTGTAACATAACGCCGAGCATTCGCAGGAACGTTACATTACATGGAAATGCTTTGCAAACTGAGTTTTTGCCTGTATTGTACCATTCGTAAGAACGTTACATTACACAGAAATGCTCCAGAAAATGTTGTAGTCTATACTCACCTTAAGAGAGTAAAGCAAAGACGTAAGTATGACGGTACTTGAAAATAATATAAAAGTCTAATAATAAACTAGCGATGAGGGAGCCGCTCGACAGACCCGCTCCATCTTTATATAGAAGAAAATGTACAGAAATTATTATGAACAGAACCTACCTCGTTTATCGTTATTTTTAATTAGGTACTGAAAACATATTTTTTATATTATCATCATCAGCCGATAGACGTGTACTGTTGGTATACGCCTCCCCCAAGTGACACCACAATGTACGATCCTGTGTGTCCCGCAACCTTCACCAGGTCATCGGTCCACCTTGTATGAGGCCTTCCAATGCTGAGTTTTCCGGTACGCGGTCGTCACTTCAGAACTTTTAGGCCCCAACGGCCATCTGCTCTGCGAGCAATGTGCCCTGCCCATTGCCACTTAAGTTTGGCGATTCTTCGTGCTATGTCGGCAACCTTGTTTTTTTAATATACCTACTTATTATTTTTATTACGGTTCAAAAAAAAAATCATTTGTTAGTACTTGTTAGTCAAAGACGCGATAATTATTTTGCAAAAATGAGCTACAAAATAAGAAAAATATAAACCTTACCAATTTGCGAACAAAAATGTTTTAAAAATGTTTTTTGTTTTCTTGGACTAGGTGACCATATTTAAAATATTGATAAGGACAGTGATGTAGAATGTTTTATTTGTCGTTGTCAAATAAATCTCAATAATATAAAACAAAAAGCTTTTCATGAAAATAACTTTTTCATAGCAAGCTTTTATAGCACGGTATACCTATATAATTAATACTCGTCAAGTCGAATCATACGAGCCCGATTTAATTTGCAAGATTTGATTATAAACATCGGGACAGGTGAAACTAAATAAAAGCTTGTAAATCTAAATGGTTTATTTCCGTTTCTGACATCTGTTAAACTCAACAGAAGATACATTTTGTGAAGTCAACCATCGCTAATCCGGGGTTCCCATTACCAACCGGAGCTACATAAAGTTACAGGTGTGGGGTACAAAATACCCCATCATAAACAACGAACAAACAAAATACCCCCATACAACATTGTAAATTACTCAATCATTCCTAACTTCGGAGTTATAACAAACTGCTTTTTATTATTCAGTCGCAACGCTACTAAATGTGCGTTTTTATTGTCGCGTAACTTCGCGACAATTGCAATGAGATCCATCACCAGTGTTTACGGGCACATCGCTCATTTAAGAGGGTCCTTTTCCACTCGCCTATCGTCAACATCTAAAATGGTTTAATTCATGAATCCCCAAGCGAACACCGGTGGCCGCGCATCTATTGTCTTACTATTGTGTCTCTAATTGACGGTATCTGAAGGGTTAAAAGCTTGTTACTACATCTAGCGCAATCCAACGCGATGTTTGACGAAAAGGCAACGCAAAAAAAGAGAGATAGGTAACGCCTGAAAAGTCTGTTAGTATTAGGCAATTCCGAGATTTACTCGAATATTTCACAAAACTTGCTCCAGGAAATAGCTGTTTTTTTAAACCCTTAAAAGTTTTTGAGGAGAGTAGTCGTCATTTAGAATCTTAATAAAATTTGCAAGGCTTCTATAGTTTTACTTTTTTGACTTTTTAAATTTTTAGGCAAATTATGAAGTGTCAAAGTTCTTACAAATTGAGAGATTTTCAGAGGTCTTTCCTGGATTAGTTTTACGCAAACTTAGAAATTGATTTCAATCGAAGCCTAGATAATATCCACAAGATACTGTGTTTCCAAAATATCTAATGAAAAATGTGTAATAACGTCATAATCAGTTGAGCGGTTGTATGAAAAACAGTGAAAATGTGTGTCGAGATGCACCACCTTAATGGCCACACACGAGAATGAACAGTCGGGTGCAGCGTTGTTTAATAAAAAATAAAAAATAAAAATTTGCCGTCACTCTCTGTCGTCATTAAAATTGTTTCGTGGAAATGAAATATTCAACGAAACAGAATAAAAAAACAAAAATGCTATTTGAATTTTTTGAAGAATTTACTTTGCAAAAATCGTGACGATGGCATTTCCTCTATTTCCGAGCTTTGAGCACTTACCTGAATAATTAAAATGACGGCGATACAATTCTATGAAACTTGGTAGATATTATGAGTGGACCATGTCTTGGAATAGCACTTAAGATACGTTTTATTTCGGGAATATGTTTCCTTGGGATAATTTTCTACAATCACGCTCGCAAAGCTACTGGCAGCAGCTAGTAGTTTTATAAATATTATAGACTAGCTTTTGTCCGCAGCTTCGCCCGCGTACAAAACATATAGCCTATGTCACTCAGGAATACAGCAGCTTCCTCTTAGTGAAAGAATTTTAGCAATCGGACCAGTACTTCCAGAGATTACCGCCTACAAACAAAAAACAAACTACCTGTGTATTATATTAGTGTAGATGGAGATAGTTTTGATATGTTAAATAGTCAAGGAGTTGGGCGCCTCAAGGAGTTGTCAGCAGCAGGAGGGGCCCAGCTGGGTCGAAGCCTACTGGTGACAGGGTTGTCCGAAAGGGAGCTCGTGCCCTGGTATGAAGGCTAGAAAGAACGGCGCGGGGTTTTTAGTCAGTAAGTGTCTGACACTATCTCCCGCTCCACCCAAGAGCGGGTTTCGTCAAAGATGATTTTCCCCGTCGACAAAAAAAGAAAATATGTTAAATAATTAACATATCTATTTACCTATAATAACTAATATTTTTACGCTAGGATGTTTTATCGAGTTACTGACAATTCGGACACAATATGTTCAGATACAGTATCCAAAATTATAGCACATTTAGTTTTTGTTTTTATCTAACTGTAAACAGCTTCAATTTTGGTACTGTCCGAATATTTTAGGTCCGAATCGTCATTATGCCATTTTATAACATGCAAAATGAAGTTATATATTTAAATGACTGTTTATATTTACCTGCATTCTTTATTTATATTAAAATCAGAATAGACACTACGAAAATGCATGGAATTGGTTAAAATCTAAAACCACTAGATACGGGTATCGATTTTAAATCCAATAAAAAATTCAACACTTTTGCCAGCGATTGCACACAAAACCGTCGCATTTTAATAAACAACAATTTACGTTTGTGTGCAGGCATTTCGGGTGTTGCCCGGTTATTGTCAGAATTAATCGCAGGTAAAGTGAGGATTTATTACATGGGGTTTATAACGCGATGGGATTACAGAAGATTTTCGGAAAAAAGTTATGTTTGCTTCATGGGGTGTAAAAGACCCTTAGTGTGTTTAAGTCACATGTTATATGTATTTATGTACGTATGAATCAGTATATTTTTAGCGTTTTTGTGAATATGAAAAGTCAGAAACTTACGAAGTATTCTTGAGTCTTCACTGTACTAGATCGCAAAGGTTAACTGAAGGAAGAGGAGTGGGTTTTAGTCAATAAAAATCGTTTAACCTCTATCACACCTGATAGTCAGTCAATCCAAGGTTTATCGTGTTGCCTAGAAGGTACAGCCTGTTCACGACCATGTCACTGTGAGTGGTAGCTAAGCACAGGGCGGCGAACGTTAAGATCAAGAGTATGAAAATGTTTGAAGAACGCCACGAGACGCCGCGATATAAATCGAAAACGCGTGCGCTTACCGATGATGCACCGCTCACCGCGCCACGCACCTTTAAGACCTAAGTCGTGACCAGGCCGTTACTAGGCGATACAATACTCCTTATCAGACCATAGGCAGTTCCATGTAAAATACGGGACGCGCAGCTTCAGCCGAATCCAGATAGACTAGAAGCCGACCCCAAGCTACGTTGAGAAACCGTAGATGCGAGTTTGCGGGCGGCGAGTAATAGCTAGCTCGCCGTCCGGCCGGCCAGTAACCAACCGGCGCGTAGTGTTCCACACGTGCCTCAAGGAGATATCAGCAAAACCGTTGGAGCCCAACAGGGTCGAATTCGACTGGGGTCATAGGTTTGCTTCTGAAAGGGAAATCCGGGGCCTCGGAATTTAAGGCAAGGGTAGGAATACAGAAGTGGGTTTTAGTCAGTACCTTACCGGTTCTGTGCGTCTTGCATCCGTCGGATTCCTGCGACCCTCACCAAGTTGATGATGTTTTATAAATATCAATAATATACTAACTATGAAAACTTAATAAAAACAAATTTTTAATGAAAATCGTTTTTTCATAGCAAGCTTTTATGGCTCGATATACCTAAATCTATACTAATATTATAAAGAGGTAATCTATACTAATATTATAAAGAGGTAAAATTTGTAAGTTTGTAAGTTTGTAAGTTTGTAAGTTTGTATGTAGGGGGTAATCTCTGGAACTAATAATCCAATTCTAAATTTTTTTTTACTGGCAGAAAGCTACATTATTCCTGAGTGCTATAGGCTATAAATTGTTTCTATAGCATGTATATTAACCGAGCTATCACAACTTTTGTCTAGCAAGTCGGAAAAAAATACCTCATAAAATAGAATTATTTGCGTGCGCTGCCTAAACAGTTGCTTAAAATTAAAAACAATGTATGGCTACCTGGTTCGTCTTAATTATTTCTACAAAAAAGTCCGCGGTACCATATCTCTATCTTTTATATTTCATCTTTTATACTTCTTTTATTGCATTAAAAATATTTTTTTTCGGCATACTTACGTTTGGTTGATTATTTGAGCAACTAAATATTAATTCTTATGACAATAAATTATTTCAGTATCACAAGAACATTATACAGATAAGATTTGCCATTTACAGCATAGCAATTGGTCATACAGTTTCGAAGATAATATAAAATTACTAAAACGCAAAATGCCCCTAGCGTAACTTTCATTGTGCAGACGTTTTACCTATTTTTTTTTATGGTGGGCAAAAATCATCTTATGACAACCCCCGCCCTTGGGTGGAGCGAGAGATAGTGTCAGACTCTTACTGACTAAAAACCCACCCCGTTCCTTCTAGCCTTCAAACCAGGGCACGAGTTCCCTTTCGGATAACCCTGGACCCGGTAGGCTTCGACCCAGCTGGGCCTCTGCTGTTGCTGACAACTTCTTGAGGCGCGCGGGAACAGTGCGCGCCGTCGACGTCTTGGGCTCGATCCATTACCGGACGATCGGACAGCAAGCTACCCATGGCTCGCCGTCCGCGAGCCCGCGTCTACGGTGGCCGGAAATCGGGATCGGAATCCCGGCGGCGGCGGCGGGGGCGCCGTTGCCTGATGCGGTCTGCCTCCGCCTTTGCTAGCATTACTGCTTCGCAGAAGGAGGCGACCGCCTGCCATTCCTCCTCGCTAAGGACCATGGCCTCAACCAGAGCCGGCCGCGAGAGGTGTCCGCCGCCGATCGCCCCCACGAGGGTACGGCGATGCTCTGCCCAGGCAGGGCACACCTCGACTGTGTGCTCCACCGTGTCCTCCGGGCGTTCCGCACAGTGGCGACACTCGGACGTCTCTTCCGCTTTAATTCGGTGCAGGAACCTCCCGAACTTGCCATGTTCGGTGAGGACCTGTGTCATGCGGAAGGTAAGGACGCCGTGAGGCCTTTCCAGCCACGCCTCAAAGAGGGGACTTACCGCCATAATTGTGGCGTGCCCAACGTTTCACCTATTTGCCCATAGATGGCGTTCTGCAATTACGTAATTTTTCTGAATCGCGGTGTCAAGACTTTCTGTGGATTGATGACCCTCTCGAATTATTATGCCCACGTTGTCGTTAGTTGGAGTTCTTCTGTCAGTTGCTTATTGGTTTCGGTTGTTTCGTTCGTATGGTTGTTGTTGTACCTCATAATCGAAAATATCGTAATTTCGTTGTACGTTTTTGTATGTTCGTAGTTTCGTACTTCGTTCTATCGTAATAATCGATACGAGTTATTCGATATTACGATTGTTTTGTTTTGTAAAGGCGGACGGTGTTCGAGTCGCTCTCCTTTTGTTCATAATTGTTTTCAAGTCTGTGCGTAGTTTGTTGAGAGCATGTCTAAAAGGAAATCTCAACTGTCCCGGCAGACATCACAGACAAGAGCCGCTCGAGTACGCCGTACGGAAGAATCTGCCCCTGAAAATGAGCAGCGCCTCTCGAGAAATAGAGAATATATTTCGCAAGCACGCGCTAGAGAATCTAGCTCCGAGCGCTCACAGCGCCTCGCTAGCCAAAATGTGAGGACATCGCGGGCCCGTGCTCGAGGAACTAGCGCTGAACGTGCGCACCGTCTATCTGAGTTAAGGCAGCATGTCTCTGAGACAAGGGATAGGGAGACTAGCGCTAAGCGCTCGCAGCGGCTTGGTAGGCAAAATGTCATAACATCGCAGGCCCGTGCTCGGGAATCTAGCGCTGAACGTGCGCAGCGTCTATCTCATTTAAGGCAGCATGTCTCTGAGACAAGGGATAGGGAGACTAGCGCTGAGCGCTCGCAGCGGCTCGCTAGGCAAAATGCCATAACATCACAGGCCCGTGCTCAGGAATCTAGCGCTGAACGTGCGCATCGTCTAATCGAGTGTAATCTTATTTTAAAACAAGAAATTTTCCGCGGACGAAGTCGCGGGCAGAAGCTAGTATTATATATTAATACTCGTCAAGATGAACCATACGAGCCCAAACTCGATGGGGTTGTGTCGTTTAACTACCAAGTTCCTATAGCCACCTTCCGGTTCCACCATCAGATCAGCCCCATGTCATAATGATTTTGCATTGCCATCTTATTTATACATGCATACAAAATTTCAGCTCAATCGGTAACAAGAAAGTGGGTCAAATTTAATTTACAAGATTTGATGATAGACAAACATCGGGACAGGTGAAACTAAATAAAAGCTGGTAACAGCCATATTTATACGCAGAACAGATGGTCGATGGGGACGAAAGGTTCTGGAGTGGCGAGCACGTACCGGAAGACGCAGCGTTGGAAGGCCTCCAACAAGATGGACCGACGACCTGGTCAGGGTCGCGGGAATCCGATGGATGCGTGACGCACAGGACCGGTCGTTGTGGCGACGCTTGGTGGAGGCCTATGTCCAGCAATGGACGACTTTCGGCTGATATGATGATGATGAACAACCATATTTGAAGTTTCTTGCCGATGTAATATGCAGCCCCTTACATCGATGTACCGAAAACCGCCATAATTTAACACAAACAACAAACCAATAAATCAATTTCACATGACAAACAAACAAACAAACAGCACCTAGATCAATAGCATTAAGGGTGACAATATTAACAAATATTTCTAGGACATGATTGATTCATTCAATCAATCAATTCTGGCTACAGACTGCGAAATACTGAGCAAAAAGGACGAGCTTAATTTATTATTTATGAGCGACAAAATGTAAGGATGAAATAAAATAATAAAAACTTTTTTTTAAGAAATCTCTTTTAGCGGCTTGTGAAATAGAATCGGTGTGGAAAATAGAAATCTATTCAGGTACCTATATAGATAAAATTGAAGTGTCTGTTGATTGATTGAGAAACTTCTTTTTTAATATGAAAGTATATACATTTTTTTATAATTGAAGTTTTTGTCTCTTTGTTTGTTAGTTTCGGATAATCTCCAAAATGGCTTGAACAATTGCGACGGGATAGCCATTAGTAGATGGCTGTAGTAACATAAGCTACTTTGATTAAAAAAAAATGTGGGGTAGTTTCATACAAAAAACTTTCCTATGTACTTGACTACGTGTTAAATAAACGCGTTTTCTATGTTTGTAAATTGTGACTAAGTGGCATTGTGCTTATTAACGAGTCTGATGCGTATCAAGTGGCGAAAATCAGCTGGTACACAACAAAAACAGTTATTCTCTTTTACCCGAAAAGATGGTCAAATAATACATCATTCACCGTAAATCATCTTACGACTTCACCCACTCGCAGAACGGAAAAAAAATGAGTGAATGGTGAAGAGTGTCGGACTTTTACTGACTAAAACCACAACTATGTTCTTTCAGTTACCCTTTGCATCCCAGGGTCGCGTTAACCCCTTCGAGTAGGTTCTAATCAGTTTACTGACTGAAGAGAGAGAGAGAGAGAGAGTGAGAGCTATTCAATAAATCTCTATCTCTACTCTACCTTGAGTAAAGGAGTGGTTCAATAAATTCGTACCTAAAAAACATTGAAAAAAAGTACAGTGAAACCCTAACATATAAAATAGCATAGTAGAATAAGCTTTTTTAATGTTCCCACGGCTGGGACTCGGGCCTCTTCAGAAGAGGGAATGGGTCGTAATTCACCATGAGAACCCAGTCCGGGTTGGTGAATGTCACACATACAAAATATAATTGCCAAAAGCTTTCATGTGTTTTGGAACTAGTCCGTTAATTTTCATTGCATCATGGCCACCCTTACTCTCAGTACTGCAGATTAAATTGAGCAAACAAACTGAAATGAGATTTATTTGTGTATGTAGCGCTGATTTTGTGTTTCATACCGATCTCTACTATTGTTATGTAGATTTTGAATTGGTTAGATTGTTTTTTTCTATTTAAAACTAGCTTTAGCCCGCAGCTTTGCCCGCGTACACTTTATAAAATATAGCCTTTATCACTCAGGAATAAAGCAGCTTGCCATCGGTGTTCAAATTTTAGCTATCGGACCAGTACTTTCAGAGATTACCTCCTACAACCAAAAATCCCACTCGGTCATTACCCATCAGGTCATTGGTCCACCTTATGGGAGGCCTTCCAACGCTGCGTTTTCCGGTGCGAAATCGCCCGCCCTTACCGACAATCCATTGGAAGCGTTCAGAAATGTATGTATAAAGAAAGAAAGAAAACATGTTTATTCCGCCCCAATAGACACACAATAAATTACAAAAGATTAAACAAACAAAAATCCAGTTTCACTTTCAGGCCATGTTTAGACCGGGTATTAACTGTGTTATACCATAGACAATACAAAACACAGTTGTCTAGGTTGTCTATTGCACACACATTGCACACAAATCAACATAAACAATAATAAAAAAATACAAATAATATTTTAAAGAAGCGAAGAATTTTTTTTTTTTTTTTTTGTTTATTAGCTATCTCTGAAAGTACTGGTCCGAATGCTAATTTTTTTTCACCAATAGAAAGTTGCTTTATTCCCGAGTGACATAGGCTATGTTTTATGTAGGTGCAGTAGCGACGCCGCGGGCAAAAGTTTGTACAATATATAAATCCAATTTGTTCGTCACATCTAAGTAAGAATAGGTATGTATGCTCACAACACACACATTGTAATTTTTATTCGTACTAACTCAATACTAACATAATATTTTTTTTTAAATGATTTTTGTACCTACCAAATATTTGCACGCCACACGTGGCAGAATGTGATGAGACTATTCATTTATTTCAAGACCATTATGTACCATATTCTGACTAAATAAATGAATTTGAATTTGAATTTGAATTTGAATTTGAACAACATATAATAATAATAATATATAATAATAATTTATTTAAGACTAGCTTCTGCCCGCGACTTCGTCCGCGGAAAATTTCTTGTTTTAAAATAAGATTACACTCGATTAGACGATGCGCACGTTCAGCGCTAGATTCCTGAGCACGGGCCTGTGATGTTATGGCATTTTGCCTAGCGAGCCGCTGCGAGCGCTCAGCGCTAGTCTCCCTATCCCTTGTCTCAGAGACATGCTGCCTTAAATGAGATAGACGCTGCGCACGTTCAGCGCTAGATTCCCGAGCACGGGCCTGCGATGTTATGACATTTTGCCTACCAAGCCGCCGCGAGCGTTTAGCGCTAGTCTCCCTATCCCTTGTCTCAGAGACATGCTGCCTTAACTCAGATAGACGGTGCGCACGTTCAGCGCTAGTTCCTCGAGCACGGGCCCGCGATGTCCTCACATTTTGGCTAGCGAGGCGCTGTGAGCGCTCGGAGCTAGATTCTCTAGCGCGTGCTTGCGAAATATATTCTCTATTTCTCGAGAGGCGCTGCTCATTTTCAGGGGCAGATTCTTCCGTACGGCGTACTCGAGCGGCTCTTGTCTGTGATGTCTGCCGGGACAGTTGAGATTTCCTTTTAGACATGCTCTCAACAAACTACGCACAGACTTGAAAACAATTATGAACAAAAGGAGAGCGACTCGAACACCGTCCGCCTTTACAAAACAAAACAATCGTAATATCGAATAACTCGTATCGATTATTATGATAGAACGAAGTACGAAACTACGAACATACAAAAACGTACAACGAAATTACGATATTTTCGATTATGAGGTATCTATCAACAACAACAACCATACGAACGAAACAACCGAAACCAATAAGCAACTGACAGAAGAACTCCAACTAACGACAACGTGGGCATAATAATTCGAGAGGGTCATCAATCCACAGAAAGTCTTAACACCGCGATTCAGAAAAATTACGTAATTGCAGAACGCCATCTATGGGCAAAAAGGTGAAACGTTGAGCACGCCACAATTATGGCGGTAAGTCCCCTCTTTGAGGCGTGGCTGGAAAGGCCTCACGGCGTCCTTACCTTCCGCATGACACAGGTCCTCACCGAACATGGCAAGTTCGGGAGGTTCCTGCACCGAATTAAAGCGGAAGAGACGCCCGAGTGTCGCCACTGTGCGGAACGCCTGGAGGACACGGTGGAGCACACAGTCGAGGTGTGCCCTGCCTGGGCAGAGCATCGCCGTGCCCTCGTGGGGGCGATCGGCGGCGGACACCTCTCGCGGCGGGCTCTGGTTGAGGCCATGGTCCTTAGCGAGGAGGAATGGTAGGCGGTCGCCTCCTTCTGCGAAGCAGTAATGCTAGCAAAGGCGGAGGCAGACCGCATCAGGCAACGGCGTCCCCGCCGCCGCCGCCGGGATTCGGATCCCGATTTCCGGCCACCGTAGACGCGGGCTCGCGGACGGCGAGCCATGGGTAGCTTGCTGTCCGATCGTCCGGTAATGGACCGAGCCCAAGACGTCGACGGCGTGCACTGTTCCCGCGCGCCTCAAGAAGTTGTCAGCAACAGCAGAGGCCCAGCTGGGTCGAAGCCTACCGGGTCCAGGGTTATCCGAAAGGGAACTCGTGCCCTGGTTTGAAGGCTAAAAGGAACGGGGTGGGTTTTTAGTCAGTAAGAGTCTGACACTATCTCTCGCTCCACCCAAGGGCGGGGGTTGTCATAAGATGATTTTTGCCCACCATAAAAAAAAAATAGGTAAAACGTCTGCACAATGAAAGTTACGCTAGGGGCATTTTGCGTTTTAGTAATTTTATATTATCTTCGAAACTGTATGACCAATTGCTATGCTGTAAATGGCAAATCTTATCTGTATAATGTTCTTGTGATACTGAAACAATTTATTGTCATAAGAATTAATATTTTGTTGCTCAAATAATCAACCAAACGTAAGTATGCCGAAAAAAAATATTTTTAATGCAATAAAAGAAGTATAAAAGATGAAATATAAAAGATAGAGATATGGTACCGCCGACTTTTTTGTAGAAATAATTAAGACAAACCAGGTAGCCATACATTGTTTTTAATTTTAAGCAACTGTTTAGGCAGCGCACGCAAATAATTCTATTTTATGAGGTATTTTTTTCCGACTTGCTAGACAAAAGTTGTGATAACTCGGTTAATATACATGCTATAGAAACAATTTATAGCCTATAGCACTCAGGAATAATGTAGCTTTCTGCCAGTAAAAAAAATTTTAGAATTGGATTATTAGTTCCAGAGATTACCCCCTACATACAAACTTACAAACTTACAAACTTACAAACTTACAAACTTACAAACATACAAACTTACAAATTTTACCTCTTTATAATATTAGTATAGACAACAATTTGGTATGGATGGTGTGGTGTGGTGGTGTGATGGGTGGTGGTGTTTTTTTTTTCTTTTTCTCGACGGGGAAAATCATCATTGACGAAACCTGCTCTTGGGTGGAGCGAGAGACAGTGCCAGTCTTACTGACTAAAAACCCCGCGCCGTTTCTTCGTTTTGGTGTGGGTATGTTTTTTTTATCCGAAGCAACTATCTGTAGACCCATACAATTATTTGTCCCGTGCGGGAATCGAGCCCGAGATACGCAGCACAGCAGCCAATCACTGCATCACTGAGCCAACCTTGCCGTTAAATTAACTGGCTTAACATGCGGTTTCATTTCTATGGTCTATTCTACAGGAAAGGCAATTCGCGATAAATAAATAGCGTGCATACACTCAGAGATCAGCGCACATTTTTTTTTGTCACTGTTTGTTTGACCACTATCTCACCTGATGTTAAACGATAATGTGATCGACGATGGAGCATGCTTGCCTAAAAGTAACCTATTCACTTTTAATTCATGAATCCCCAAGCGACCACCGGTGGCCGCGCATCTATTGTCTTACTATTGTGTCTCTAATTGACGGTATCTGAGGGGTTAAATGTGTTCCCAAAACGTATACCCTACCTTTGTATACTTATATCGTTTTTTTTTTTA
Organism: Mythimna lalbum; assembly: GCA_949319445.1. NCBI lineage: Eukaryota > Metazoa > Arthropoda > Insecta > Lepidoptera > Noctuidae > Mythimna > Mythimna lalbum. Next base: position 5,343,879 of record OX439370.1, read on the forward strand.
TAGGCCAGCGTTTGACCGCTATCTCACCAGATGGTAAGCGATAATGTGACCGACGATGGAGCACGCTTGCCTAGAAGTAACCTCATAATCATATCAGCCGGAAGACGTCCACTGTTGGACAAAGGCAAGAAGTAACCTATTCACTCTTAACTTAAAGATCCATAATATTTTTAATTCCAACTCATTCTAAGTTATACATAAAATCAGCGAATTCATAATAAAGCTACAAAATTAAACAAACTCATCTTCAGGAGCTTAAAACAATAAAAACCATCGATACATCACACCTCTACGCCCAAACAACTCTATTATCACAGCCGAGTGACAAAATAATGTCGATACGATCGTATCACGGCAATATTTCAAAATCGAATCGAATTCCTTTAAATTGGACTCGATTACAGGTAGTAATTTGAATAAATAAGGGTTGGGGGAGGCGTGGTCGTAAATTCCTGTCTCATTTAATGGTCTTGATATAGGGTCACTATTGCTATCGATTTTGAAGGGTTTTGTTCGTGTTTAGCTGAGATTATGTTTTTTTTTTTCATATCTATATGTCACGGCTTAAGATAGTTGTGAACATAAACTTAAGATTAGCCGGCTAAACTTAGGTTTATCTTCGAGGTTCGGCTAATGTTTGATATCATGTTACTTTGCTTTGTGACTTTTCATCTTTATTATATTGTAAGGAGAATCCTCTCTTACGTCAGTAGCTACCCCCTACCTCGCCTATAAAAGCAGAGTGCTGGCATAGACGGCCCTTTTTGCTGCTCCGCGCTCGGACTGGACGGACGTGCGAATCATCAGCTTGTCGCAAAGTTACGTAAGCCATTTGAGTTTAGTGTAGTAAAAGGTGATAAAGTGAAATTTTGTTTATCAGATTTTAAGTGTTAAGTGAATTGTATTGATTGTGATTTTAATAAATTATTGTTAATTAGAAAAATGGTTCTTTTGTTGTAGTTTGTTTTTTTTTAATAATTTTCCACTTCTGAAGCTTATATCAGAAGTGGGATAGAGAACTTTTTAAGCCCACTTAGAGAACGTTTCGTAGCTATAAATTGTCGTGAACAGAAAAACCATTTTTATTATTTTTATTTTTGTGCTTCTACCCACTTTATTACTTTTATTTTTATTCGATTTTGTTTGCTTGTTTTTTTTTGTGATAATGGGGCGTGAAGGCTCGTGTACTCGTAACAAACGGTCACATACTCGGGATAAGTCACGCGGCCGCAAACGACGTCGATCTCGTGGGTCAAATGATCGCAGTAGTGGTAGATCGTACCGCGATTCGAGTAGGAGTCGTCGTACTTCGCGAGATGGCTTACGTAATCGAGATAGGCATGATTCTCGTAGTCCCGAAAGGCACCGATCGCGTACTAGGGATAGGCGCGATTCGCGTAGTAAGGATCGTTCGCGTAGCAATATCGGCAATAGAAAGCGCACTTATACTCCGTCGCCCCCGGTTCAAACGAGCTCTACCCACAAGAATAGCGAGGTTTTACAAAAAGCTAAGGATCCGATAGTCCTTAATACGTCGGAACGACATCGGTCTATGGAGTCTAGCGTCCCCAACTCCGAGGTATCCACTCTCGCTCATGCCTTGATGCAAGCAATAAAAACGATGCAACCAGCAAGATCGCAGCACTATTACGTGTCGAACTTTGACCCATCAATTAACAGCATCGAAGCATGGTGCGACGAGGTGGATCGTGCTAGAGAGGCTAACGGGTGGAGTGATCACGAATGTTTGTCGCGTGTGGCTACTTGCCTTAAGGGTGACGCTAAGGTCTGGTTGGGGGAATGGGTGACGAACGATAGGACGTGGTCCAATTTCGTACGCGAGTTCAAACCCCTTTGTCCGAGTAAATTAGACTACGCAAATATTTTGTTAGAAGCTATGAATACTACGTCGGACAAGTATACGACTTACTCAGAATACGCCCGTCGTACCTTATTGCGTCTGAGAATAGTCCAGGGGCTAAGTGATGAATTACGAACACTAATAGTTATCCGCGGTATAGACAATCCACAGGTGCGTGCAGCTACTGCTAACGCCAACTTAACCCCTGATACTATCGTCTCGTTTCTGTCAATTTACGCGAAACCATCGAAGTACGACAAGGTCGTCGATTCTAAGAGGCAAGGTCAAATAAAATTAAACCACCGTCCCGGGCCAAAATGTTTCAATTGTAACCAAACTGGTCACATCAGTCGCAATTGTAAGAGACCTAAGGTAAATACAACCAGTAGTAAGCCTGCTAACGTAGCTTCGGACTCGTGTAATACACAACCCTCGTCGAGCAAATCTTGTACGTTCTGTAAGAAGTCGGGACATACTGAGGACAAATGTTTCACTAAAGCTAAATCTGAGCAACGAAATCCGCGTAATGTCAACCTTTGCTCTTATCGATCAAGCATTGCACAAAGTAGTGATATGACTACCGCGATAGTAGATGGAATACCTGTAGACGTGCTCATTGATAGCGGGGCCCTTGATGTGTCCCTTATTTCTTCAAATGTTTTGAAACATTTTACGTGTCAGCCAAAACCGAGACGTTGTGTATTGAAAGGTTTGAGTGAGAAAGAAGTGGTCGCAACATCTTACGTCACACTCACGGTGGAGTTCAGTGAGATTGCTATTGAAGTCGACTTAGTGGTAGTTCCATCGACTTTTATGAACGCTCCTATCATAATTGGAACTGATGTTTTGAACCGCGAAGGCATTACTTACATTCGTACGAAAAATGAGCAATATCTCACGCGTTGCGATAAAATTAGCGCTAAAGTCAATGCTATTCGTATGAGCGACCACATCAAAGTAAATACGCCCCTTCAGGGTACAGAGTTGGATAGTCTTATGTCCATCATAAACGAGTTTTCCGAGTATCTAATATCAGGGACTGCTATGACCACAGTCCAAACAGGTGAGATGGAGATAAAGCTTACCAGTCCCACCCCTGTCGTGTATCGTCCTTATAGACTATCCTACTCTGAAAAACTTAAAGTGAGGAAAATCACGCAAGACCTTTTAGATAAGGGAGTGATTAGGCGTTCGAAATCTGAATATGCGAGCCCGATTATACTGGTAAGAAAACGTGATGGTTCAGATAGGCTCTGTGTCGATTTTAGGGCGTTAAATCGAATTACAGTAAAAGATCGATACCCTCTGCCACTAATAGATGATCACGTTGATAGGTTAGGCTCTTGTAGATTCTTCTGTAGCCTTGATATGGCTACAGGATTTCACCAAATTCCTCTTAAAGAGGAATGCATTCACTTCACTGGTTTTGTGACACCGGAAGAACACTTTGAGTACGTCAAAATGCCTTACGGTTTAGCTAATTCCCCAATAGTTTACCAGCGCATTATAAATGACACCTTACGCAGTCATCTTAATGAGGGAAACGTCCTGGTATACGTCGATGACGTCCTTCTACTAAGTAATTCTGTGACGGAAGGGATTGAACTGTTACGTAAAGTACTCAGAACGCTAACATCAGCCGGTTTTTCCATAAACTTAGCTAAATGTTCGTTCCTTGTTACAGAAGTAGAATATCTAGGGAGGTTAGTTAGTCAGGGTCAGGTTAGGCCGAGTCCACGGAAAGTGGAAGCCTTGGTTAACACCTTGCCACCTGAAAACGTAAAACAAGTACGCCAACTCTTAGGCTTGGCGGGATATTTTCGGCGGTACATAAAAGATTACTCCACTAGAACCGCTCCCATCACTCATCTAACCCGTAAAAACGTCAAATTCAATTGGACTCCCGAATGTGAAGCCATTCGCCTCGATCTCATTAGAGAACTGACCAATGAACCAGTCCTTTCCATCTTTAATCCTAGCTTTCCCACCGAAGTCCATACAGATGCCAGCAGTGCTGGATACGGTGCGGTACTCCTACAAGTACACCCAGATTCAAAAAAACACGTTGTGGCTTATTTTAGTAGGTCCACTCAGGGTGCCGAACGAAAATACCACTCCTACGAGCTGGAGACCCTTGCCGTAGTTAAAGCCCTCCAAAACTTTCGCCACTATCTGGTTGGTCTGAAATTTGTGGTGGTAACAGACTGTAACGCCCTTAAGGCAACCGAACGAAAGAAAGACCTTTTGCCTCGAGTGGCCAGGTGGTGGATCTACCTCCAGGACTTCCATTTCTCAATCGAGTATCGAAAAGGAGTGATGATACCCCATGCTGACTACTTAAGTCGCAACCCCGTTACTGTCAATCAAGTTTCTAGACCTAGAAATTGGGCTCACATTGCACAAGCAGCCGACAATGAGACGCAAAATCTCATTCAAAGACTTCACGATGGCAATCTTGATTCTAATCGTTATTCCGTCCGAAATGGAGTCTTATATTACAAGTACACCCCAGTAGGCCAAGATCCACGCCTACTCTGCTATATACCCAAAGGGCACAGACTTAGTCTTTTGAGAGTATTTCACGACGAGCACGAACACATTAACGCAGAGAAGACCCTTGACCTTATCCTAAGACATTTTTGGTTCCCCGGACTCAGACCGTTCGTTAGCAAATACATAGCCCACTGTCTCGTGTGTGTGTCGCAGAAGAGAGTTCCACGGGCTCCTTTGCAAACAATTACTTCCTGGGAAAAACCCGATACACCATTCCACACCGTTCACATGGACGCCTTGGACCCTCTGCCTGTGTCTGAAGGGTACAAATTCGTTCTACTCATCGTCGACGCTTTTACCAAATATACCCTCCTCTACCCGATTCGTAGACAAGACGCTAGTGAATTAACCCTTCAGATACCGTCAATTAGAAACACAATAGTAAGACAATAGATGCGCGGCCACCGGTGGTCGCTTGGGGATTCATGAATTAAAACGTGTGGTTTCTCAAGCTATTTCTTTGTTCGGAGTGCCTAAGCTTATGGTCACTGACAAGGGACGAATGTTTGAGTCTAGTGAGTTCGTGACTTGGATAGATGAACTCGGTTGTAATCTTCATTACATAACGCCGGAAATGCATCAGGCGAATGGCCAAGCTGAGCGTTACATGCGTACCGTCCTCAACATGCTACGTATCCAGGCGAACCACAAGAACGTCCCCTGGTCACAAACGTTGTGGAAACTTCAACTGGTCTTAAACATTACAAGACAGAAGACTACGCAAGTATCACCATTGAACCTTTTGATTGGCACCGAATCTACAACCCCTGTGATTCAAGCTCTGGTGCGCGATATAACGGTGGAAGGATCGACACCAAACCGAGAGGCCCTACGTGAAGTAACCAGAAGCAGGGCCCGCGAACTTCTAAGGACCAATCAAGCCAAGCAAGACGAACAGGTTAACCAACGGCGACATCCACCTCGCCAATTTAACGTTGGTGACTGCGTGTTTGTTATTAAATTTTCTCAGTCAACAGGAAAACTTGACTCTGGAATGCGTGGTCCGTATAAGGTAGTAGAAGCACTGCCTAGTGGACGCTATACGCTGCGTTTGCTCAGCGGTAGCTATGGAAAGATTACACAGGCTGCTGCCCAGTACATGGTGCCGTGGCGTGGCGAGTGGTGCCCAGAAACGTGCGCCGCATTCTTTGAGAGTAAGTTAATCACTGCTGTTCGATTTACAAAAGTAGCATCGTGTTTGTTTGAATTTACAGACAGGAGTGATGTGTTGGCTGCTGTGCTGTACTGCGGTACCACCGGTAGCAGGCGCATTTGTGTCGCCGATTGTGTTGGTACCTGCTGCCGAGTCACAGGTAGCCATATTGATTTGACCATGTACGGTCAATTTGTGGTCTCACACGCATGAATATCATCGTGTTGAGAGAACTCGTGCGTATGAATACGGTCTGCGTATCGAGTGGGCTCTTACGCATGATTGCGATCAGCGTATGGGTCGGCTTACACGTATGAATACGGTCTGCGTGTTAAGCGGCTTGCACGTATGAATACGGTCTGCGTGTCAAGCGGGTCTACGGGTTGGTAGACCATGTTGCAGGTGGCGGAAGCTGAATGCTGGCCGCGGTCGCTGACAGCAATATGGCAGCGAAGAACTAGTACTTGCGCGCTGGACACATACAGGACAATGCTTTTGCTTTGTTTTTGGTTTGAAAAAGATGGATGTGTGTGTCTACTTACAAACTTATGAACTATTTGAAAGAGCGATGAATGAATTAATTGGCTGAAGACGAATGGAACTTTATGAGAGGCTGAACGCTTTTATAAAAATTGCTGGAGTAGCTTCTAATAAAACCTTGTTTGCAGATAAAGATGATGACGACTCTGAACAAACGGAATCCTCTACTGTAGTCGACCCATCGCCTCGACCAGTTGGCGAAGCGTAGGTCGAGCCGCCGACCTCTCCCATTGCGGGTCCTAGCCGGGCCACACCAGAAGTTTGTGTCGAGGACGACACCTCGTCAGGAGAGGCCGTGTAAGGAGAATCCTCTCTTACGTCAGTAGCTACCCCCTACCTCGCCTATAAAAGCAGAGTGCTGGCATAGACGGCCCTTTTTGCTGCTCCGCGCTCGGACTGGACGGACGTGCGAATCATCAGCTTGTCGCAAAGTTACGTAAGCCATTTGAGTTTAGTGTAGTAAAAGGTGATAAAGTGAAATTTTGTTTATCAGATTTTAAGTGTTAAGTGAATTGTATTGATTGTGATTTTAATAAATTATTGTTAATTAGAAAAATGGTTCTTTTGTTGTAGTTTGTTTTTTTTTAATAATTTTCCACTTCTGAAGCTTATAATATTATATTATTTTATTAATAAAAGTCTTCAAAATACTAAACAGTAATTAATGTTATTATTATTATTGTATTTTAGGTAGACTGGTATTTTTTTTTTCGGTGGGAAAAATCATCTTATGACAACCCCCGCTCTTGAGTGGAGCGGGAGATAGTGTCAGACGCTTACTGACTAAAAACAATACCCCTTTCCTTCTAGCCCTGGCCCCAGAGGTAGACTGGTAGAGAATACCTAAGACATTAAGTCCGCCTTTGTACCTTTATGTTGTATGAAGTTTTAATAAATAAATAAATAACACGATTAATGTAAGATAATTAAAATACATAATTAGCATTAGCTTCTACATTTTTAGCCAAGGGCCAGCGGTTACTCTTAAGTTTAGACGGCTTGTGATCATTAGCCGGTCTTGGAAGATAAACCTAAGTTTAGCCGGCTAATCTTAAGTTTATGTTCACACTTATCTTTAACCGTAACATATATAAAAAATGAATAGCTGTTCGTTAGCGCTAAAACTCGAGAACGGCTGGACCGATTTGGTCAATTTTGGTATTGAATTATTCCTGACAGTCAAGGAAAGGTTTCTATATTATTCATGAAATATTTGATTTTTTTAGATCACTCAACTGAAAATTTATTTTTGTATTGCGATCAATTTTACGACCTGAACTGAACTGTTAAAGGGATGGAATACAGGGTATATAGCTTCATCCAACTGTCTCAGACGACTCTTTATCACGTCATGGTAAAAACCCTGACACAAAATATATAAGTACAGAAGTCAATCTACATACAAGGCGCACTCGAGCAACGCACACATAGACACCGCTCAAGGATACGATATATCTCAAAGCGCCAAACGCTCATTAGTGTGCGTCCACCAAGCGTAGATATAAAAAGTGAAGTGAACATAAGATTGTCTTCTGTACCTATCTATTTTGTGCTCCCTGATCCAATGATGAAACCGGAACGAAGTTATCTTGTTTAAAGGCAATCAGGTTATTAATGGTAATATCCTGTAGGTATAAGCCTGGTCGTTATGGCATCCTTGAGAGAAAGTCTATGTCCAACAGTGGGCGTTATTCGGTTGAAATGATAGTGATGACTATAGAACTTGAGTACTATTTAGGTTTAGTTTACATTTTTTTGTTAGGGTTATCTACAGATAACCCTAACAAAAAAATGTAATAGTCTGTATTATTATTATATTATGTCATTATTATATTATCAGTCTATACTATATTGTTTAGTAGTCTGAATTAAAAATTGCATGCTGAATAAAAGGCGGAACATGCAGAACCTTGTACCTGTTGTATTTTAAGATCTGTATAGATACCGGCACGGAACTTGAGCGATGGCTTCAAGTTGCTCAGAAATCAAATATGGGGCCTATTTAGTGTTATGAAGCGAGACGCGGGGGCGGGGAGCGTCAGTGATTGGCTGAATAGACGCTACTCGATCGACGTGATTCGTTCCCTGCGCTAGCTGCATGTATCTAACAACGACAACGATTCGCTCGCCAATGTATGGAATGCGCAAAGCGATCCCCACTCTGACGCCGAGCGCTCCCGTGTTTCAGGCAAATAAATGAATTATTATTAAAAGAAAAGACTATTTAACCAAAAAATATTACCTACTCTACTTCCATATAAAAAACAATAAAACGGGTTTAAGTGACAAAGAACCAGAGACAGTCCAACATCCTGTTAACGTTTTATTTTTATTAGCCACCCTCTATTTAAAACCACAACGCTTCAAAATCCTTACCAAAATAAAAAACCCTCGAACGACCACTTTACATATTCCACAAGACCATTCGACTACCGATAGAAACCCCTATTAAGTCCAAACCATACCGTTTTATGTTATAATTCTACCATAAACTACGCGAACAGGACTATCATGGTAAGAGGCCAAACGAAGCGTTTCTATTGGCTTCTACTACAACAGATATACTCAACCTTTCGGCCCGCGGGCCGTATGAGGCCCACCGGCCGCATGTGGCCCACCAAACATTTCTGAATGGCCCTGTAGCCTACCACAATATTGTTGGCACAATCTGCACTAATATGTTAATGTATTTTTTGTTTTTTGTTTGTAGGAGATAATCTCTGATAGTACTGGTTCGATTGCAAAAAGTTTTTCTCCGATAGAATGCTTTATTCTTCAGTTATAATAATATAAACTATTTTATGTATGCGGGCAAAGCCGCGGGCAAAAGCTAAAAATTTACCAATCGGACCAGGAGTTTCAAAGATTGCCTCCTACAAAAAAAAAACTTTACCTCTTTATAATATCAGTGTAGATAGTCCATTTGTAACAAAACATAAATCAACGATTGCATCACTGCTTACCATCAGGGAGAATCGCAGTCAAGCACTGGTATATATAATTTAAAAAATATATTAGAGTTTAATTTGACTACAGTTTATTGCGGCCCATCATAGTAGAAGCACTATGTGGCCCAAAAAGAAAAAAGGTTGAATACCACTGACGGTACTACAAGATGGCGGCCGATAAGGCCTTCCGATTTTATGGGATACGATCATGGGGTTTCAAGACATGAGTTTATGGTTTAACGGTGATTTGGTTCAGTATTGTTTTATGGTGTTTTGTAGGTTTATGATGTGTTGTAATTTTGATGATGTAGGAATAGGATTAAGTCGCACAGTTTCTTGACGCCGAACTTCAAAGAAAAACTGGATTTAAAAAAAAAAACTATCTACTTCCAACGGCTTCAATAGCATGAAACCCGAAAATAATCTGCCGGGATAAAGAAAGTATTCTATGTGCTAATCCAAGATATGATGTGAGCATAAAAAACATACACACACACACACGAACTTTTGCCTAAACAACTTGTAACGTTAAATGCGCAAAACCTCAAACATCCCAAATGATTTTTAATTCGATTGACCTAATTATGTGAGAAAAAAATATTACAAAAAAATTAAAGGTTTTATAAGCAGTTTTAGTTTGTTTAAAATTCATATCTGCATTGAAATAAGAACTTTTATTATCCCGTGTATGAGAAAATTTTATTGGACTACAACTTTTTGTTTGTTTACCTATTTCTGCGGATTTGCGCACGTGATAGCTTGACCTATTCATAAATAGACAGGTCGAAGTTTTTAAGGAAGATTTTTTGAAAAATGTAACCTATAAGTATTAAAAAGTGGTTTAATTGATTCTGCTCCGTATTCTGATCAAACTAATTTCAGGTTTTGCGCATTTAACGTTACAACTTGTATAATATTAGTGTGATTTTATTTTGTCTTTATTTGCTGGGCCATTCTGTAATAGGTACATCGTTAGCTTCAAGATCTACACTGCGCACACGTGTGCCACTCACGCCGATCTGGGCGCGTCGGTCTCCATACATTTTATATGGAAACTAGACTAGTAGAGCTACTCTTGACACACGCCACGCGACGTCGTTCTACGTACAAATCAGGCGTGTTACAAGTGTGCGTCTAATGTAGTTCTAGCTTCACTGTGGCCAGGAATCACTTAGCGACTCTCAACGCCCGACCACCATCACGTTTATGGCGTTTTTGCAGTTGGGGAAAGGATACGATCAGCATAATTGAATTTGATATTTAATTTAAACAATTTTTTTCAAGCATAGTCGTGTCGCATCACGACCTAAACTAAGAATTTTGTAAAAAAAATCTACCGTCTTTTTTTTAATTTTGATTCATAAAAGTACTACTGTTTGAACTAACACAAGTACAATGCAATTTATTTGCATGACGATAATTTTATTACCCAAATCATTAAAAAACAAATCCATCAACAAAATACAGGCTGTTGTAATTCAAATACTAAGAAAAAAATCGCGTTCCAAAATCAAATTTATAAATAAATGTAAGATTTCTTATTAGGCTGCCTCTCTTGGACTTCTCAAACAGTGAAGGGAGATGAAATTGAACATTAATATAATTAAATTAAAACTTTTGTTCAAGACAAAGTTAGAGCTTTGTTAATAGGGTCGACAGCCAGCGTTTGATGAAATACAGGCTGTTGTTTATAAGACTTCAAATTCTAGTAAAACGCTCAAATTTTTTAAATTAAATATTCATTCGAGACATAAAATAACATTGTATAATGTGTACTCAATAATCTGAAAATCTCTTGGGCGGAGCAATGCCGTGTCCTCGTGGGGGCGATCGGCGGCGGAGACCTCTCGCGCCGGGCCTTGGTTCAGGCCATGGTCCGGAGCGAGGAGTGGCAGGCGGTCGCCTCCTTCTGCGAAGCAGTAATGCTAGCAAAGGAGGAGGCAGACCGCATCAGGCAACGGCGCCCCCGCCGCCGCCGCCGGGATTCCGATCCCGATTTCCAGCCACCGTAGACGCGGGCTCGCGGACGGCGAGCCATGGGTAGCTCGCTGTCCGATCGTCCGGTAACTGTCCGGACCGAGCCAGGGCGTCGACGGCGCGCACTGTTCCCGCGCGCCTCAAGGAGTTGTCAGCAACAGGAGGGGCCCATCTGGGTCGAAGCCTACCGGGGTCGGGGTTATCCGAAAGGAAACTAGAGCCCCGGTATGAAGGCTAGAAGGAACGGCGCGGGGTTTTTAGTCAGTAAGACTCTGACACTGTCTCCCGCTCCACCCAAGAGCGGGTTTCGTCAATGATGATTTTCCCCGTCGAGAGATAAAAAAAAAAATCTGAAAATCTAATAGGCTCCTTCCCGCCTACTCATGTCAAAAGTATTATTTTTGTAACACTACTATAAAGGCGAAAGTTTCCATGTACGTTTGTTACTCATTTACGCCAAAACGTCTGAACAGATTTGTTTTTTTTTTGTACAAAAATGAAACGCGTTTTTGAACTCAAATAAAAAATAAAAACGCGGGCCGCGGGGGAACTACAGCCAAGTAAACGTCTTCAAAACCTCTTCGTTATTTACCTACTCACTGTTGGACAACAGAAGTGAACTACAAAAGCAAAAAAATGCCAATGTTACGTCAAGTTTACAAACAAATAAGAGCAAACCAAAGCAGTGTAAGCACTGTACAATTGCTGCTACAAAAATAAAACATCCTGTAGGACATCACGAAGCATAAAATTAATTTCAAAGCTAGACAAAAGTGATAATTAAATGAAGAATATTTTATATGACTCGGAGGAGTCCATTATAGTTTACAAAGAGTTCTCAGAAAATATTTGCTTGAGAACAACTGTTGTAATATAATATTATTAAATTAGTTCAAGTTTTGTACCCACATTTAATATTTTTGACTAGCTTCTGCGAGCTACTTCGCCCGCGTGAAGGTAGGTATCTATCCCAATAGGAGGTGAATTTTGGAAAATTCTTTCTTATTCTTTGTCATCATTTCAGCCGACAGACGTCCACCGTTGGACATAGGCCTCTCCCAAGTATCGCCACAATGATCGATCCTGTGCGTACCGCATCCATCTGATTCCCGCAACCTTCACCAGGTCATCGGCGCTTATTCTTTGTATATGTTATGTAATAATAATAATATTCCAAAACTATCACACAACGCCGTCAATCGCAAGCTAAGCAGAGCTTGTGTTATGGGTACTAGACAACTGATAAACATACTTATATAATTCTTAATACATAATTATAAATAAATTACACCCACACACAGAACAAATTAATGATCGTGCTCATCGCTCAAGCTTTTGTCCTGGGTGGGAATCGAACCCACGACCTCCGGCATAGCAGTTAGGGCCACTAACTACTAGACCAACAGGCCAGTCGTCAAATAAATCGTGACAAAAGCAAGAGAAACACTTAATTCTCATTTAAACACAAAATGTACAATTTCTAATTGGCTCCCTTTCATAATAAAGTTCTATGAAACTTTCTTGAGATACCAACTTTTAATATAACGATATACATACAACCATGACAACGTTTTTAAGTCAAAGAAAATGGCGAATCTTCGTGAATACTACACCGCAAAATGTAGTAAGTAACGTTATGTAAATATCTATTATAAGTATACGTGTTTACAGGGTTATTTTTTAAAAATACTGTCATCCTCTCAGGACTATGTTACTAACATCATAAACAACAACTTTTATTCTGTGACAAGTATTAAAAAATATCATATTTTAGTTTATCAGATTTTCACACAAAAATAAAAAGATTTAAATTGAACGTTCTAAATATTACGAAGTCTATGCGGAGCAAGCGATAGTACAATAGCGAAAGGGAGCGGGGATAGTGCGGCGGAGGTGTTTGATGAGCTTACGTCGCATCATACAAACTTAGGGAGGTATAGCAAAATACGGAGTCGAAATGTGTAAGATAGAACAACGAAATCTTGAAGGTTAGTTTTTGGTAAATGAATTACCTACGTTTTGTAAAAAGTTATAGAACAAAAGTTATTTTTTATGATGTTAGCAATACAGCCCAGCAAAATTGTTAATTTTTTACAAAGAGCCCTTGTATATTATGTGTTGTTATACCAAGAAGAAAGGTGATATATCTAAAAAGTACATTCCAAACAGAAGTCTATTTTTACGTTAAAGTAACGTATGCCAATCTGGGTACGTCGGTCTCCATTCTCCATACATTTTATATGGAAACTAGACTTGTTCCTAGGGCTACACTTGATCCACGCCACGCGACGTCGTTCTACGTACAAATTAGGTGTGTTACACGTGTGCGTCGGCCTAATGTAGTTTCAGCTTAATATTATCTACAGGGTGACTTATTAATATCGAACTTTCTCCATACGATCATGGCGAATGTACCTACAATTAGAAATAAGAAACGTTTATTTCAAACAGACCAATTACAGGCACTTTTGAATTGTCAAAATGTCGGTCAGTCAAACAAACAAGTGAAGCTAAATTGCACGTTCCAAAGCGTAGATCTCTATGGAGAAGAACGTGCAAGAAACTCCATGGACACTCTTTTAAATTATGAGTTATATGAATCTTTGTTACATATTTCTTGTTGCTTCTATTATAATAATAATGATAATGATTATTATGTGAGCACAATAAAGATAAGTAATAACAATAAAAAAGTAATAATTAAAACAAATAGAAATAGAATATATTTCTCATTATTATTTTTTTGTTTATATTTTTACCCAAAAAGTTTTTTGGTTGAAAACATCGTTTATATCCAAAGTGTAATATCAAATGTAATTAAATCTAATGGAATTCAATTTCAATTCAAAATTCAACAAAAATAATGGTTATAGCATTTTTTAACCCGTTGGATTTATTTTCGCGAATTCGGAAATATCTCACGAAATGCGAGATTTCAAAACAGACACACATGCCAAGAAAAAGTTTAGTTTTCCTGAATAACGGGAAAACATTGTTCCTGAACAATGTATTTTCACTTTATTACTCTTACTTAGACGTGATTTAAGCTGTGAAAACGGAGCCAAGTGGCGATTAGTAGTACACTTGGCGAGATGCCTAAGTATTTTCCTATATTTTTAACTATTTTTGTTGCAGTAACTGTTAACTAGGTTAGTTGACCACTTTTAACTAGACGATGACCCAACAACTCCGATTTAAACTGAGTTTTTTAGGAGCTTAAGACTAAATTAGGTATGTTAATTAAGAAGACGGAAGGTTAAAATGAATAGGTTCTTAATAAACTAGTGCGCCTCACCATCAACGATTGCATCATGGTTTACCAACAAGTGGGTTTTGGCTAAAACGAAATAGATTTTATAACTTAGCTGAATCTTCAATTTTATTTTCGCATAATGTGTAAAAGAGTTGAAACATTAAAAACCCGATATTGTCAAAGCAGATACGATACTAATGAATTTAGGGTTTGGGACCGGGTAGCTGATCCAAACGCCAATTTTAGAAAGGGTCATGATTGAAGTCCAATTAGATCCTTTGAAGTCCTTTTTAGATATAAATAAAAATAAATTACTTCTTTATTAACTAGTCATCCAACCGAGTTTCACCAACCCGCACTGGGCCTGGGATTACGGCCCATTCCCTCTCCTAGAGAAGAGGCCTGAGTCCCAGCAGTGGGAACATTAAAAAGGCTGATGATGATGATGAGCACTGAGAGGGGATTTTACAAAATACACCCTTAAGGGGGTTGAAACAATGGTCCAAAATTTATATGAAGACATCTTCTTTCATGCAAGCGAAGTCGCTGGCAGAAGCTAGTAATTAAATACATAAAATCCAGCCCTCAATATAAATTCAAATAAGTAAAATTTTCATTAAAAAACCTTTTTATAAAAAGAAGATAACAGACTTCACTAAAAAAATGAATTTGAGGAGTTTCCTCGATTTCACCAAGATTCCATCATCAGATCCCAACTTGGTGACTGTGGGCCCATTTGGTTACCCTTTCTAACAAAAAAATATTTTTTCAAATCGGTTGGCATGCGACAAAGTTATACGCGAACAAACATAAAAAAAAACATACAAACATCCGAATTGAGAACCTCCTCCTTTTTTAGAAGTCGGTTAAAAATTGTGTTAAATTAATGCCTTTCTCATTGCCAAAACCCCGTTCATTTTAAACTTAACTAACACAAACACGTACAATATAAATCTCTTGACTTTTCACGACCATTTATTGCGACCTATTTAGATAGAAACCTTATTATTCCAAAGGGTAGAAAGGTAATAAATAGCTCTAATATATTATGTTTCCAAATAAACCTTCGCGCCTTCGGTTGATATTCCGCTGTTGAACTTACCTGAAAAAAAAAGAAAGTTACGTGTTAAGTATTTTTAAATTTTGTGCGAAAAAAAAACATCAGCCTGTAGTTATTTTACGCATTCGTTGATCGTCGATTTTTAAAGGATTTGTCCTGAGAGGAATCGAACCCACAACCTCCGGCATAGCAATCAGGGCCTCTGACCACTAGACCAAACAGCAGACAGTATATGACTAAGGGCATGTGCACATTTGAGACAAGACGTCTAAGACAGACTTGTCTACAAATTTATTTACACTATATATTTTTTCCTATTATAGTTAATTTATTTGCTACATCTGTAGTATGTGAACGAATTGCTTTTACAGTCAATCACTTAGTGCCTAATAAAATCGCAGTACTCAAACAGCTGAACATATAAAACATGTAGTTTTAACAACTCTTGAGAAATATATGATTTGGCTAGTTTTTTAAAGTCGGCCGCCAGCCTGACACCAACCCTCCTTGGGAATGCTTTCGTTGGTGGTTAACCCGCCACCACGGGGTGACCTAAGGTGCTATGCACAGTCTCTAAATATCCCTTAGTCGCCTCTTACGACACCCACGGGAAGATATGGGATGGTGCTATTCTTTACGTCCGACACCATACAGTACCATATATATCCTACTAATATTATAAATGCAAAAGTTTGTAAGTATGGATGTTTGTTACTTTTTCACGCAAAAACTACTGAACGGATCTCGATGAAACTTGGTACACAAGTAGACCATATCCCAGAATAACACATAGGATACTTTTTTATCCTGGGATTATGTACGTGCGTGAAGCCGGGGGCAAAAGCTAGTATATATATATAGCGATATTTTATCAACAGTCCTAGCTCCCCATGTCGTAGACAAGTCTGCGACGTCGAGACCTGAGATAAGACTGTCTTAGACAGACTTGTCTACGACAGTCTTGTCTCAAGTGTGCGCAAGCCCTGTATGGTCTAACGGCAGTCACTGTATTACATTCCGAGCTTTGATCCCAAAGCCTAGTTTCTCAACGCGACTCTGCATACCGAAATCCTACCCCCAAAACATTGTATTCTAAATTAAACCATGTCCTACTTAAGTTGAAGCAAAACGATTTTGTTCCAAACACATGTATCTGACTAAAGACTGAATAAATACAGTCCTGAAAGTTAGACCAAAATAATTACTTGGGTACCTCATATTTTAAATGTTATGCGAGTTTTGTTGGAGAAATCTGAATACTGAAAATAATATTTGAAATGGTAACATTATGAAAACTGAAATTGTGTATTTTATTTAAATTTGGTTTATTTACGTAAGTGGAAAAGTCAGGTACGAGTATTATATTTTGTAGGTTAAATATTTATTTTCAGAGTTGCGTAGACAAAGAGTAAAAATGGGACCATATTGTTAAGACTTCACTGTTCGTGTGTCTGTCACCAGGCTATATCTCATGAACCGTGATAGCTAGACAGTGAAATTTTTACAGATGTATGTATACGTCAGGTATTCCTTTTGTAAGATAAAAAGGTTTTTTTTTTTGTGCACAGTGTGAACAGTGCGCGCCATCGACGTCTTGGGCTCGGTCAGGACAGTTATCGGACGGTCGGACAGCGAGCTACCTATGGCTCGCCGTCCGCGAGCCCGCGTCTACGGTGGCCGGAAATCGGGATCGGAATCCCAGCGGCATACCTATGATGGGTGATGCCCTGTGCTGTTTAACATGTTTAGTTGAAAAAAAAAAAAAAATTTTATTATAAAGCCCGAACAGAAAAATGTCTACTAAAATAAACTAAAAATTTACAAACCCCTTTTGAAACTTTAATAAACATCACAAAAACTATAGGGACAGTTGAAATAGTAACCGAATTAAAATTCAGTTTCTAATGAAATCACCAATAATGTATTCCGACCTTAATAACTAACCCGTTAGGGGAGCATAAAGTGCAAAAGTTAACACAACTGCCACAAAACAAATAAGAAAAGAAGTACAACTGCATAGAGTCCTCCAAAATTGCACATAATTTTCACCTCATAAATGCCCATTTAAATGGAGAGAGTTTCTCGTCTGAAAGATACGATATTATCGAAAACTTAAAAAAAAAAACCCGGAAGACGGAGCCTCCAAAAAGGTAGACCGATGACCTGGTGAAGGTTGCGGGAATCCGATGGATGCGGGACGCGCAGGATCGTTGGTTGTGGCGACACTTGGGGCAGGTCAAGTGCAATTCGAACTCGTGCTCTGAGTGTTCCGTACAAATTCACCTATGTAAATAGTTCATGAATGGAATTTTGAAGATTTCTCCAGATTAAGTTTTTTTTTTTTTGGGACGCAACAACAAAACTGATTTTAGATTAATTTCTATATCTATGCTATAAAACCTTGCTATGTGCCAAATTTTACAATTCCGGGTCGATGTGAAGTATCCTGCGAATTTTATTCCACAGATAGAGCAAAAATACACATATTTTTGCGACATAAACAGCCGTATTTTGTTTTTTCTTTAACTTAGAAGTTTAATTTTTTTATAGCTTTAAGAAACTGTAGACTAGATTACATGGTTTTAATTTCAACTCGATACCTCCAAGCGTTCCCGAGTTAAAGGGTCTTGACAAAGAGATACAGATTGACAACTAAGTGATCCTATAAGGGTTCCGTTTTTTTTTCTTTCGTTTTGAGGTACGAAACTCTAAAAAGAGTATTAGACGATTTTCCACCGAAGGATATTCACTTTTTTATGGTGGAAAAATCATCTAATGACAACCCCCGCTCTTAGGCGGAGCGGGAAATAGTGTTAGACTCTTACTGACTATAAACCCACCCCTTTCCTACAAGCCTTCATACCGGGGCTCGAGCTATCTTTCGTAACTAACCCTGGCCCCAGCACCGCACGATCTCCCGCGAAGCGGCGAGCCTTCTGGCTGGCCTACCACCGTGGGATTTGGAGGCAACAGTCCTTGCACACATGCACGACAAGCGCGTGGAGATGCAACGCCGGGGTGAAAGTCCACTACCGCGACAGGTCGACGTATGGCGGACAGAGCTACGGCGGGATCTCACGGTGAAATGGCGTCAGCGACTTTCGCAACTCAGCACTGGGCACGCCACAATTATGGCGGTAAGTCCCCTCTTTGAGGCGTGGCTGGAAAGACCTCACGGCGTCCTTACCTTCCGCATGACGCAGGTCCTCACCCGACATGCCAAGTTCGGGAGGTTCCTGCATCGGATTCGAGCGGAAGAGACGCCCGGGTGCCGCCACTGTGCGGAACGCCCGGAGGACACGGTGGAGCACACAGTTGAGGTGTGCCCTGCTTGGGCGGAGCAACGCCGTGCCCTCGTGGGGGCGATCGGCGGCAGAGACCTCTCGCGCCGGGCCTTGGTTCAGGCCATGGTCCGGAGCGAGGAGTGGCAGGCGGTCGCCTCCTTCTGCGAAGCAGTAATTCTAGCAAAGGAAGAGGCCGACCGCATTAGGCAACTGCGCCCTCACAGCCGCCGCCGCCGGGGTTCCAGCCCCGATTTCCAGCCACCGTAAACGCGGGCTCGTGGACAGCGAGCTATGGGTGGCTCGCTGTCCGATCGTCCGGTAACTGTCCGGACCGAGCCAAGGCGTCGACGGCGCGCACTGTTCCGGCGCGCCTCAAGGAGTTGTCAGCAACAGGAGGGGCCCATCTGGGTCAAAGCCTACCGGGGTCGGGGTTATCCGAAAGGAAACTAGAGCCCCGGTATGAAGGCTAGAAGGAACGGCGCGGGTCTTTTAGTCAGTAAGACTCTGACACTGTCTCCCGCTCCACCCAAGAGCGGGTTTCGTCAATGATGATTTTCCCCGTCGACAAAAAAAAAAAACCCTGGCCCCAGCAGACTTCGACCCAGCTGGGCCCCTGCTGTTGCTGACAACTCCTTGAGGCGCACGGGAACAGTGCGCACCGTCGACGACTTGGGGAGAAACCATCTTGGGTTATAAAAAGTTTTGGAAACCTTTACCCTAAAAATATTTGTGTCTATTAAGGAATGAACCTTCTGCAATCCATCTCAACATTCCCCAACTGCCTGCATCGAAATGAAGAGACTTTGTGAATAGTGCCATATTTACCCATTCTCCCGGATGAATTCGGGTCACAATTTGTGGGTGGCAACGTTTAGATATGTGTTAATGTGCCCTGTATCGTCCGCCATTTTGGTTTAGTTTACGTTGTTGACCAGTTTTAATGTAGGGATTTAAATAGGAATAGCAGTATCTAGGGGCACGGCAGTGCTGTTTCATGGCTTGGCTGTTTCGTTACTTACTTCAGAAACTAAATATTAGCATCACCTCCACGACGGTAGCGAAACGATGAAGCCATACACTTTTACTGATATGTAGAATTTGTGAAGTTAGGGTCGGTAGAGTTAGGCCGTGTAGATTCAGAAGCTTGGCTCTACATGAGATCTGATATCTTTTTCACAGGGCAAACCTTATGTGGTCGTCTTGGCAAAATTTTACATGAAATGTTTTTGGGGGGATTGTAGTTAGTTATACTGGTATGTTGATCTTTACAAGCTGTTATTTAGTTTCAGCTGTCCCGATGTTTGTCTGTCATCAAATCTTGTAAATTAAATTTGACCCCCTTCCCGGTTACCGATTGAGCTAAAATTTTCCATGTGTAAATCAGATGACAATGCAAAATTATTATGGCATGGAGCTGATCTGATGATGGAACCGGAAGTTGGCTATAGGAACTTAGTGGTTAAACGACACAACCCCATCGAGTTTGGGCTCGTATGATTTATTTATTTATGTACACACAAACACTTAAAAAAATTTTCATGGCGCCCAACCCGTGATGTCCTCCCATACAACGGCTATTATGAGACTATGACGTCATTTCACATCTTCCATCATAGTCAGCCTTTTAATGTTTCCACTGCTGGGACTCAGGCCTTCTCTCTAGGAGAGGAAATGGGCCGTAATCCACCACGCAGGCCCAGTGCGGGTTCGGTTTGGAACGCATAGTAGTAGGAAATGCTATAGTGAAACCATTTAAAAATTTAATTACTTGTAAACTTGGCAACCCTGATAAGCATATAAGTCACTAAACCGGCACAATCCTTTCTTGGAGCCGATTCAAATCTGTCTAGACTCGGGGATTCGAGTCCCAACATTAAATATATGAAATCTTAATCTATCTTAATTATCTATGTACTTGATATGGGTCATGTATTATAATGGTAGGCTTTAAATGTAATTTCTAATCTAGATTCATTAATAACCTAACCTTTCATTAGTTTTAATTGAGTTTTACTTGAGAGGACTTTTCAGAAAGGTTTTTGGATGCAATGTCAAGTATAGTTATGTGAAGGGAAGGGATGAAACACGTGCTACTAAAAAAGTTATAGGTATATATAATATATAGGGTTTTTTTTTCGATGGGGAAAATCATCTTATGACAAAACCCGCACTTGGGTGGAGCGGGAGATAGTGTCACTCTTACTGACTAAAAACCCCACCCCGTTCCTTCTAGCCTTCATACCAGGGCTCTAGTTTCCTTTCGGATAACCCCGGCCCCGGTAGGATAATATACAGGGTGGCTGGTAATTAGTGACCGATACTTATCCACGTGATTGTACTCATGTTTACAAACAACTTTCCCAAAGAAACTTTTTTTTATACTCATTAGTTTTATCACAATAAAAAATAACTATTCGCGCGAATTCACGCCGTTGTCTCATATACCTTACCCACAATAGTGATAGTGCACCTGCGCCGCTTGTAAACCCATCGGTGTATGTAATCAGTGTAGGTATCGACATATTCCGGTTAAATGCTATAAGTTAAATAATGAGTAGGTATAAAAAAGTTTGTTTGAGAAAGTTGTCTGTGATCATGAGTACAATCACGTGTCGACAATCATTATCGGTCACTAATTACCAGTCACCCTGTATGTGGATGGATGTAGGACAACGAGCCATGGTTAAAGTCAATGAGCACACTAATTCTTCTCTCACTAATTTTTAATTCATCATCATCATCATTTCAGCCGACAGACGTCCACTGTTGGACATAGGCCTCCCACAAGCGTCGCCACAATGATCGATCCTGTGCGTCCAGCATCCATCGGATTCCCGCAACCTTCACCAGATCATCGGTTCACCTTGTAGGAGGCCTTGCGCCGCTGCGACACCCAGTACGCGGCCGCCATTCCAGAACCTTTCGGCCCCAACGGTCGTCGATTCTGCGAGCAATGTGCCCTGCCCATTGCCACTTAAGTTTGGCGATTCTTCGTGCTATGTCGGCAAGCTTGAGTCTCCTGCGGATATCTTCATTTCTGATTCGATCACGCTAGGAAACTCCGAGCGTAGCCCTCTCAATTGACCTTTGGGTGACTTTGAGCCTTCTGATGAGGCCCATTGTGAGCGACCACGTTCCGGCACCATATGTCATCACTGGCAACACGCACTGGTCATAGACTTTCGTTTTGAGACACGTGGTATATTGGACGAGAATTTTTAATTAGTAAAAATATTTAAAGGAATTATTAGAAAAAGTCTTGTTATTATTTAAGTAAAGTCTCAATAAATAATTTAGCGTTTGTTTATCCCAATGTCAATCAATTTACGGAAATATTATACAGGAATGAATAAATGACGACAAAAATGGAAAAATACTGCGCGAATTATTTTATAATAGCAATTGTTATGAATGATTGATTCTGTTATGAATTTACCAATTATGAAGAAATTGTCGTTGACAATTTTGGAATTACATTTTTTTTATTTTTTATTACAAAAATATGATTAGGGTACGGATAGAAATCCACTTTTTTGATGTATTAATAAAAAAATCCTTTTACATTTTTAAGTGTTTAATCCCCTTACAGAATTAAATTCGCTTCTTTTTCTTAGCCTGGATATTATCCGATATAAGTATATCAGACCAAAAAATCCGTTTTTTTTTATATTTATTATAAACATCAGATTTTTTCGAAATCCTGGTACATGTGGATGGATGTAGGACGACGTGCTACGGGTAGCTCGCCGTTCGGCCATCTGGACCAAACTCGAGGAAAATCTGGGAAAAAGCTCTAGGAATGCAAGGCAAAAAAGGAACATTATGTGGTTTTAGTTAGTAAAAGTGTGTCACGCCCTCTAGCACCAACCTGGAGCGGGAAAAGTTATTGGATGATTTCCCATTTTTACAAAAAAAATACAATCAAATTAAGAACCTCCTCCTTTTTATGATATCGGTTTAAAAGAGTTCTTTTTTATTATTATTAATAGGCTCGCGTTTGACCACCATCTCACCTGGTAAGCGATGATGTAGTCGACAATGGAGTACGCGTGCCTAGAAGTAACCTATTCACTCTTGACTTAAAAACCGCTAAGTTGTAGCTATCAGGAAACAAAGACTCCGGCAGGGAATTCCACTCCTTGGATGTACTCACAAGTGTTCAAATTCGATTGCTGACAAACCTCGCAAGTCCAGTAGCCCGATTCACGTAATCAAAACCGTAACGATATCGTAGCGACTTCGTCGTTTTTTATTCACATCCATCAAACCCGATCGAAGAGTCGTTGAAGCGTATTCAGCTGTGTGAATCGTCATTCAATCGTTGGCTTGAGGTATTCTCATAGATAAACGTTGTTTAATCGGGTCGGATAACAACGACTAAACGTCAAATATTGCAGTTCAAATCACAGAGTACTTTGTAACATAGTAATACTCTGTTGTATCTGGCAACAAGTCGTTGAGATATCGTTTAATTTCGATCCAGCCCCCATAGCCAAGTTACAACCGTTTCGCTTGCGTCGAACGCTTTGAGTTGACCTTGCCGCCAATTCTTTTGTTCTGGCCACGTGACTGAGCGTTGAGACGACGTCGTTCCCGTACATTTGAAGCTTTCTACTAGCGTTAACTATTGCATATTAGCAACTTGGCTAGGGGTACAGTTCAATTGTCGTTCTATCCAATCCCGATTATAGAACACATGTATTCCGATTTTGGATAGGACTTCGATCGAACGACAATAAAACTTCAACGATATTTTGTTTGTTTGATTTTACGTGAATCAGGCTACAGAACTCCCCTGCAGCGTAAACCTTATAATAATCTCGTTGAACTTCCGAGCTTTCAAAATTAAATTCAAAAACGATTGGCCGTACTTATATAAACATTATATGATATTTATGTACGTTTGTTTGTCATTTTGTCTCAGCATGTGACTTTTATAGCACACTGTTGAAGATTGTATCTTTATTTTTATAAGATTTTATAAATAAACGCCAAGAAATGCCGCGGTTGGTTTGTTTAAGATATTTTTATGATATTTTGACGTCCGTTTGTTCATTGTATGGGTATATTGAATTGACGTACGAACGTTTCATTATGTGTAGGTATTGTATTTTATTTCCTGTAGTTGTTTCTGTGGGTGTGAAGAGGTCATCTGTTATTTCAACATAGGTGAAAACATTATGGAAACAAAAATAATTTGAAAGAGTTTCCGATGCTACCGTATGCACGAGTTACATCTAATAATCGTCATAATCAGCCTTAGTAGAGTAGGGTAGGGTGGAGTACGGTAAAGTAGAGTAGAGTAGAGCAGAATAGGGCAGAATTAGATAGAATTGGGTAAAATAGAGTAGAGTAGGGTAGAAAAGAGTAGAATAAGGTATAGTAGGGTAGAGCGGGAGCAAACCCGCGGACAAAAGCTTAATAGGCTATATTTTATGTATGCGGGCGAAGCCGCGGGCAAAAGCTAGTATCTAATAATCGTCGATAATCAGCCTTTTAAAGTTGTCAATGCTGGGACTCAGGCTTCCTCTCTAGGGAATAGGCCGTAATCCACCACGCGGGTCTTTCAATTTTTGGTTCGAAGATATGCCGGTTTCTTCATAATGTTTCCCTTCACCGTTTATAGAGAAGAAAGAAAAATGTTTTATTTGGCGCAAAAACAGAGATTCACACAGTGCAGAAAAACTTTTTTAAACTTAAGATAACTAAAACAAAAAACTAACATTACATGTCTCACGTTTGCGCCAAAAAGGTTCAGTTCAGCAAAAATACCTGATACGAGATAGTTGTCTGACGCTGGTTTTCAACTGAACCAGTAAGAGCAAAAATAAAATACACAAAGTAATGCGCCTCTGGCTAGACATGCCAGTTTACTTACAATGTGGAAAACATTTTCACCGTTTTAATTCTTAAATCGTGATAATTTGAGACACAATAGAAAGAAAATGGATGCACGAACGCGTTTGCTTGGGACTTAATGAATTAAGAATAGTGGTAGTGAAATAAATTAATCATAATAATGTACCTGACTGGGTTCGTACCCGCGACCTACAGCTCTTAAGTCGGGGCCGTTACTACTAGGCCAGTACCCCAACTACTACTACCCTCAGTTCTATACTTAGACTACAAGACTTGTTTACAACCGCATTTACAACAAACTAATTTCACGCAGAGTGGCTTTCTTAGCTTTAGCACAAAGGAATAATGCCCAATTAGTTTACCCGCACAGTTGACTTCATTATCTCAAAAACTAGTCTCTTTTCTCTCATTTTAGTTTGGATTCTTACTAACTTAACTTTAAATATATATTTTTTTAATTTTTTTACGCAACTTCTTCTTCTTCTCGTGTCGATTCGACTCAAGTTTTGTCCGACCAATATTTAGCCACCTGGACAGCTCTGTCGTTGGCTTCGTTTAAGTCATGAAGGGTGCAGGTTGTTGTGCATGCTAGGCAGGAAAGAAGACACATATTATATAACGCAACTAAATAGTAGTGTCTTTTTTGATGGAGTGTAAGACATTTCCTGACTATCAAATCCACCCATGATCCCCAGTTTCGAAAAATCCAGCAGCTTTCGTGCATCGGCCCTAACAGGTCCTTTCAATAACTTTTCATCATTATCATCATCATTTCAACTAAAACACGTGACCCTCACCAGGTCTTCGGTCCACCTTCTAAGAGAGGAACTAGGAACCTCTTCCAAGAACTTTTAAAGCTTTTTTTTTTGTTTCAGGAAAAACAAACAGTAGAGATATACAGAACAGCTCAAATACAACAATATAAAACAATCATGGTACCCACTACGTTTTCCACAGATTAAAATATCGAATACTTAAAACTAGTAATATAGTTTACCTATAAAAATAATTCCCTAATACATAAGCTTTGTCAAGTATTTAAAACAAGCTTTTAATGAAAATAAGTGTTTTCATAGCAAGCTTTTATAGCTCGGTATACCTATACTATAATTAATACTCTTCAAGACGAATCATATGAGCCCAAACTCGATGGGGTTGTGTCGTTTAACTACCAAGTTCCTAAAGCCACCTTCCGGTTCCATCAGCAGATCAGCTCCATGTCATAATAATTTTGCATTTCCATCTAGATTACACATGCAAGCAAAATTTCAGCTTAATCGATAACCGGGAAGTGGGTCAAAATCAATTTACAAGATTTGATGACAGACAAACATCGGGACAGGTGAAACTAAATAAAAGCTTGTTAAAATAATCAGTCTTCAAAACAAAAACTTAAGTTTCCAACTCTTGCCGTCATTACATATTCGCTACAACATCTCAGTTACATGAATGAAACTTCTTAAATATTTCATCATACTTTCCACAGAGTACAGAAATGTCTCAGCGGCCATTGTAAATTAAACGTCAGGAGTCAAAGAGCAATACCCGGGCGCTATAGGCGTAGGCTTCTGGACAACGAACAATGGAGCAATGGGATATTCAGCCGCTATAGGCGTTTCTGGACAACGAGCAATGGAGCAATGGGTAGCTCGCCGTCCGGCCGGCCGCCGCAAGATTGCTGAGGGTATTAATGAATTTTGAAAGTCAGCAGTTTTGACCAAGGTTACCGATGTAGTCCGAAGAATCGCCGAACGAAAGTGGCCGTAGGCAGGCACATTGCTCGCATAACAGATGGTCGATGGGGTTGAAATGGTTCAGAAGTGACAGCCGCGTACTGGAATACGCGGGCTTAGCAAGTGTCCATGAGGTAGATTTGTGAGCTGGTGAGGTTCGCGGAATTCAGTTTGATGCAAAACGCACCAGTCTGGTCGTTGTGGCGACACTTGGACGAAGCCTAAGTCCAATAACGGATGTCTTTCGGCTGAAATGATGATGATAAGTTTGGAAGTTGGTGGTGTAACTCTCGTGCCTCAGAAAGCGCTTAAAGACGTCAGTTATTTCTCTCCATTTGTGTAAGATCGCCGTCCCATCAGATTATGAGTATTAAGGAATACAGAGTGATCCTGTGTTAGCGCACACAGCCTTATGCATTATAATATTCGTATTTCTTCTTGCAAACAAGGCTATTTATTTTATATTTTAGTAGATTTCGGTTAGCATAAGCATATAGCATAATCAGCCTTTTAACCCTTCAGATACCGTCAATTAGAGACACAATAGTAAGACAATAGATGCGCGGCCACCGGGTGTCGCTTGGGGATTCATGAATTAATGTTCCCACTGCTGGGATTCAGACATCCTCTCCAGGAGAAGGAATGGGCCGTGATCCACCACAGGGCCCAGTGCGGGTTGGTGAATGTCTTGTCTTCGAATATTTGGTTCTAGGACATACCAGTTTCCTCACGATGTTTTTCTTCACCGCTTTGAGAGCAGTGGTGATGAAATAAATTACAAAAAGTAATGCGCCTGGTCAGGTTTAGTCACGCGACGTACAACTCGTAAGTCGAGGCCATTACCACTCAACCACCTCTGCTCTCGGTTTTGGTTTGGAGGTAGCTCTAGTTACTCTGAAGTCTGTGGCAAGTTAACTTGCGCCAAACTATGCAGTAGACGTGAAGTTTGCACTTCCGAACAAGCTGTGGTCTGCATCGTGGTGTAATTACATTGTTTAAGAATATGTGAAGGGATTAATAAAATATTCAAAATAATGTAATGTTTGGCGACATTTGGTGTAAATGTCTCCAAGCGTCAGCCAGTTATAGCGTCCCCCCAAGAGCCTACCACCACACGCACAAGCCTTGCGCGCAAGCCGGTTTGTATACGAAACACCGTGCGTCATCATCATCATCATTTCAGCCGACAGACGTCCACTGTTGGAAACAGACCTCCCAAGTGCCGCCACAATGATCAATCCTGTGCGCCCCGCATCCAAAATAAAAAAAAAGGTAATTTTCATTTAATTATCCAAAGACACAATTTAACTGAAATTATTCCAAAATCTCAGCCTATTTTATTAACAAAAGATCTTACAAATAGATATAATATTAATAACAGCCAAGCCATTCAACAAGTTACTTCAAAATACCTCATTACACATTTAACACCCCGATAACCTTTCAACCTAAGCAATAAAATAGGATCTAAATTTAACCCCAGGCTTCTAATATAGACCTATAAACCATTTTTCATTCGATATCATAGAACGCCCGATAGGATTACATTGGCGGCTGTGTGCAAAATGCAAATGCGGGAACGTAAAAAAACGAATTGACAGAAGGTTCATTTTCAATTAATTTATTATAATTAGAAAATTTAAAATATCGAATTGGTAGTATCATAAACATATCGCAATGAAACTCCTCCTAGTCGTTATTGTATACTGTCTAATAATGAAATCGATATAATATGGTCATAGACTACGATATAATATGAGATATCGAGAGACATGTCGCTATCGAGAGAAAAAAATTGAAAGACTAGAGAGAAACATCATGGTGTTTTTACAAGCTTTTATTTAGTTTAACCTATTTCGATGTTTATCTGTCATCAAATCTTGCAAGTTAAATATGATCCATTTCCCGGTTACCGATTGAGCTGAAATTTTGCATGCATGTGTAAATCAGATGACAATGCAAAATTATTATGACATGGAGCTGGTCTGATGATGGAGGCGGAAGGTTGTTTAACAAACAACCCCGTCGAGTTTGGGGTCGTGTGATTCGTCTTAACGATCATTAGTTATATACCGTGCTATAAAAGCTTGCTATGAAAAAAATTTTTTCATTAAAAACTTGTTTAAACAAAGATTTAGCTTGGAAAGATTGGAGCGGGGGCTGTTGACAAGATGGCACTACAACCTACAACTTAAAGTTATTATAAAGGCATAAGTTTGTGTGTGTGTTTGTTACATATTTACGCTCGAACGGCTAAACGGATTTGGAACACGAGTAGGCTATGCCGAGAGATATTTCTGTGATAAAGAGTATACTATGTGCTATTTCGAGATATGGTCTACTCGTATGTCAAATTTCATCCAACTCCGTTCAGCATGGGACAATTTTGGCAGCTGTTAGTTATACTTATAGGCCAAAAAACCATACTTGGCGTTTAGATAGAAAGGTTAACCCTTCAGATACCGTCAATTAGAAACACAATAGTAAGACAATAGATGCGCGGCCACCGGGTGTCGCTTGGGGATTCATGAATTAACCTAGTCTTCCCTCTCCTAGAGAGGAGGCCTGAGTCCCAGCAGTGGGAACATTAAAAGGCTGATTATGCTATGTAAGGAGACGGATCACTGACAAGATGAAGGCTGACAAACATATATGGGCAATGAGGTGAAAAGGATACCTCTCCTCACAGCCTTTAATTAGGGTGCGACTAGGACCCAACCTTTAAAAAGTTACATTAATTTGCCAAGTTATACTTTTGTTCCTAATTTCTCATTGTTTCAAACCCAACGCTACTTCAAACACGGGGCGTGAATTAAATTGTTACGATACGATACGATGCCGATAGTTCGATATCGTATACACAGATCATCCTCAGCGCTCCCCTAGGCAACGGGATCGTCGAAACATTAAACCGTGTGTGTCAATGAGTGTCGCCGTTTCCTAGTAGTCTTTGACTGATCGCGACCATTCTGACTAGATGATCGAAATTAGTGTCCCGTTTTGGTGGGCAATCACAACAAAATTAAGAGTGAGTGTCA
Source organism: Mythimna lalbum (assembly GCA_949319445.1). Lineage (NCBI taxonomy): Eukaryota > Metazoa > Arthropoda > Insecta > Lepidoptera > Noctuidae > Mythimna > Mythimna lalbum. The sequence continues at coordinate 5,373,138 of OX439370.1, forward strand.
GACAGGGATTCCCTCTCCTAGAGGGGAGGCCCGAGTCCCAGCAGTGGGAACATTTAAAAAAGGCCGACTATGACTATGTCAGACAGGGAAGATGGGGAGAGTTTCGAATTCAATGGGAGGAAACAGGTATCATGTAATACCATCACTTGGAAAACACAGTGAAGTAAACAAGTCAAAACCAAACCAAATAAACAGGTTTTCTTTCTTTTTCTTTTTAAGTATACCAACGCTGCGTTATATATCAATTTAAATTTATCTTTTTTTTATTTTGGCCTCGCACAGGACATTATTATCTTTTTTTTTTAAACGATTATATGAGTAATTAACAAACATTTTTTTCTTTTTTTCATGCCACCACGCCTCGTGGAGCCGATCGGCCCAGGATTGTAAAAAGCTACTGAAGGAACACAGATAGATAAATCTGTCTTCCTCCCGCACCAAAACTATTCCACGCTTGAATAAAAAAGGAATGCTTTTCCGTAAGCTCAGAATAGGCACCACAGTTAAAACAGTCAACAAAGTACAAAGAAACAACTTGGTCAACGTCATAAAACATAGTCAAATGACTATGTTGACACACAACAACTTTACAGTAATATAGCTTATACATCAGAATAACATATAGAGTACAATTTATAATGCACGTAAGAGCTAATTCCACGCGGGCAAAGCCATTGGCAAAAGCTAGTCAGAAAAAACCTCGAAGCTTCTTCAGCTATGACTTTCACTCTCAATAAATCCAACATTTAAATACAATGTTTTATTCATTCAGGCATTAAATGAAAAAAAAAAACAAAAGCATTTCGATTTGAACCGGGAAGCTTTGACATCTCATTTCCCTAAAGTCAGTTCCAGAATCGATAAAATGTTGAATCTGATCTAATGAGTCAATGGTGCCTATTTTATCCCCTTAATTTTCAATAAAAAACGTTCTATTTGCATAAGCCACTTTAGGCTTCCCACAAACTTACGACTGTCGTGTGTCGTTAACCATTTTAGTGGTTGTAAATTTAGTGGAGAGCATAGAGTACGGAACGACGTGCCCGCAATGACTAGACCCCACATACTTATATTAAATTAAACCATCTGTTTGTAATGTCAAAATGGCATCTTTAAATTAAATGCATTGTAAATGTTTCCACGGTACTTATACTAAAAACAATATTTATGTCTGTCTGTATGTTTGACTTGCGACACTTCACTGAGCAGAGACTTGGTACTTGCATGTGTTTATTATTAACTTTAACAAATTACACTAAAACCATATCTTTTTCTAAAAACCGTATCTTTATTACACAATGAAGTCATCATCATCATCTTCCTGCCCTTGTCCCGTTTTATTTGGGGTCGGCGCAACACGTTTTTTTTCCATTCTGTCCTGTCACCTGTCACGCTATCACTAACTCCCTTTTCTTTCATATCACTTCTCACACAATCCATCCCACTTTTCTTTGGCTTCCCTTTCCTCTCCATCCAATATCCATCCACTTGTAAAATCATAACTCTTTTAGCAATATGCGTTTCATCCCTCCTCTGTACTTTATTACACAATGAAGTAGCAACTAATATTTCAAATATTTGTTAGACTCTTTATTACGAGCGTAACCTAATAGTGATAACGTCACATGTAGTCTGTGTATGTGCATACATTTTCTGTTATTTGACAGTTTCTTATTCCACCAGATTTGAAAGGAACAACTTTCTTACCTTTTAACGGATTTGAATAAAATTTTCGATTCGCGGTTTTGGATAATAAATTTTAAAATTGCTATAAGAAAACGTTGGCACTCATTGACGCACATTACATACAAATCAAAATTTGTGTGTAATGTTTCGACAATGCCATATATAGCTGCCACGTTAAAGTTTCTTTGCTCTGTGGCAGTAAGACATTTTAATTTTAAATAGGCAGTATGTTTTATTGTAAACTTGACTACTCTGTTTTAGAATCAACATAGTTATTCTAAGTAGTTTAATTGTTTATTTTTATTAATTATTTTGTTACAGTTCTCCGAATTTAAATATTTAATGCACCAAACCGGTATCTCATCCGTTTCATTCCAAAAATTTACGATGCAAGACAGTCTACGATATTTAGTGTTTTTAATTCAAAAATGCTCTTACTCTGTATGAGATTTCTTAAGTGAAAATAATCATTTCACACCGTTTTACCCCCTTAGAGGTAGTGTTTCATAAAATCCGTTCTTAGCGGCTGTTTACACCCTAAGGAACCTAGCTGCTAAATTTTAAGCTTGTAGGTGTTACAGTTTCTGAGATTTCGTGATTAATCAGTAAGTGGTATTTCGCTTATATACAAGTTTTTAAATAGGTAGTTATTTTTTTATTACAATTTTCCAAATGAGGGTTTTTTTACGGTGGGCAAAAATCATCTTATGATTACCCCCGCTCTTGGGTGGAGCGGAAGATAGTGACAGACTCTTACTAACTAAAAACCCACCCCGGTCCTTCTAACCTCTTCATACCGGGGCTCGAGTTCCTTTCGGATAACCCTGGCCCCAGTAGGCTTCGACCCAGCTGGGCCCCTCTGTTGCTGACAACTCCTTGAGGCGTGCGAGAACAGTGCGCGCCGTTGATGTCTTGGGCTCGGTCCGGACAGTTACCGAACGATCGGACAGCGAGCTACCCATGGCTCGCCGACCGCGAGCCCGCGTCTACGGTGGCCGGAAATCGAGATCGGAATCCCGGCGGCGGCGGCAAGGGCGCCGTTGCCTGATGCGGTCGGCCTCCTCCTTTGCTAGCATTACTGCTTACTTATTATTCCTCCTCGCTTCGGACCATGGCCTCGACCAAGGCCCGGCGCGAGAGGTCTCCGCCGCCGATCGCCCCCACGACCCCCCGCCCATTAGACCCCGTCCATTTGTAAAAGCATAGGCCTCCTGTATTGGACCTATTAGGTCCAACACTGTGATGAATGCCAGTACTAATTCTCTTTTCAAAAGCTACCAAATTTAAAAATAAATAAAAGTAAACGCTATTACATTCACGGTAAACTCAAATACATCCATAAACAAAGCTTAGTAACCATAATAAACAACTTTACATACAAAAGAAAATAACCAGACAAAATAAATTAAAATAATAAAGAACGATATATACTACGTTAAATAATGTTAGGTACTGAAACATAACCTCGCTTCACGAGACGACCTACTAAACTTAAATTACGTAAGACAATCCCCACGCATAATCGTAAGTCGTAAGTTTGTAGCAAGCCTTATACCGTAGGAGGCCTTTTAACCAAGCTTTATGGTTGTTTGCCGCTATAAAGAAAAACATGAAGCATTAAAGTGAATAAGATTGTTATAAAGACAAATAAAATAATGTTACTTGTGCTAGCGGGTTAAGAAAAAATAAGTTGTTCCTGAAAAAAATTAATAGACAAGTGTGGCTTGTTGGTTTCCATTTTTTTTTTTTAGGTGGAAAATCATCCAATTACTTCTCTTGCTTTAGAGTGGAGCGAGAGACTAACGGCCCGTTCACGACTTCGGTCTTAGCGGCGCGCGGCGCGGCAGGCGGCGCGGCGGCGGCAAGAGGTGCGTTTTACACGCCACGTACCCTCAGTAGCGGCGAGCGGCAGCGGCCGAGGTGGACGTATTTAGGTAGTCGGGACGTGCTCAAAATTATGGCGTTATCAAAATTATCCCTTCTGTGTACAGACAATATAATTATGGTAGCTGATACTACGTTATTATGTTATCAATATAAATTAAACTTACCATCATATTCCGGAAAACATTGTTTTATTTCTTCCCACAGCCTTTTTATAACGTTTTTATATTTATGTTGGGGATGTTTTGACATCCATATAGGGGGTCGATTTAAAATTTCAGTAATAAGCGCCTCGGTATCTATTACCGCCACAAAATTGTCTAAAATTTTTTGTATACGAGTTCGCCGCCGAGTCCGTCACACCTACACCGCTATCCACGCCGCCAAACGTGCCGCTCTGTTTCGTGGCGTCGTGCTCATTCGCTTGTACTTTTGATCTCGCCGCTCGCCGCACCGCGCGCCGCTGCAGTTATTCGCTCCGACAAAACCGCGCGCATTTTCGCTATGAGCGGCGACTCGTGGCGTGTTTCAAACATTTTCATACATTTGTTTTTAACGCTCGCCGCCCCGCACGCCGCCGCCGCTCGCCGCGCTGAGGTCGTGAATGGGCCGTAAGGGTGTGTATCACGCATTCAGGGGCAATCCCACATGCGTGATTAAAACCGCAAGATAGCTATAACCTAGGGGTCTTTAAATCAAGAGTGAATAGATTGCTTCTAGGCAAGCGTACTCCATCGTTGGCCACATCATCGCTTACCATCAGGTGAGATAGTGGTCAAACGCAAGCCTATCCATAATAAAAAAAAGGTATTAAAACCTCTTAAAGGTAGAACTATATTGTGCACACGTGTGTCACGTACAACCGATCTGGGCGCGTCGGTCTCTATACGTTTTATATGGAAACTAGACTAGTAGACAGTACCGTAACCAGCCTTTTATTCGCCCGGTGCGTGCTACCATAATTGCGCCCCTAGAAAAAGTACAATGGAAACAAAAAGGACTAGGTATATAATTTTGGCGCCCCTTCGGGGTCTGCGCCCTGTACCTGGGCACCGCTGGCACCGCCCTATTTACGGCACTGCTTGTAGAGCTACACTAAATCCACGCCACGCGACGTCGTTCTACATACAATTGATACATAGAATCGTTTGTAGAACATTTGGTTTTTATGTTCTACAAACGCGCGAGGATGCATTTTCAGTGTGTTGGACTGTGCGTGTTTTCTATACAAACGGAGATACTTACAAGTATCGTTAAAATACGCATTCACGCGCCACGCTGCGTGGTGCGTGGCAGTGTAATAATCGCCTAAGTTGCCCTTTGCAATACAAGGCCGCAGTAACTCTTTCAATCGCGTAGTCCTAACTTAACCCTTCAGATACCGTCAATTAGAGACACAATAGTAAGACAATAGATGCGCGGCCACCGGTGGTCGCTTGGGGATTCATGAATTAAAGTAAACACATTAAATACGTGGTTGTCCGTTCTATTCACATCTGCCACACCCAGTTGATATCATAGTAGTGTGCGACATTTATTTGCGCTTGGAACCTGTCTCGAACTTAGGATTAGCTCGCTGTCCGATCGTCCGGTAACTGTCCAGACCGAGCCAAGGCGTCGACGGCGCGCACTGTTCCCGCGCGCCTCAAGGAGTTGTCAGCAACAGGAGGGACCCATCTGGGTCGAAGCCTACCGGGGTGAGGGTTATTCGAAAGGAAACTAGAGCCCCGGTATGAAGGCTAGAAGGAACGGCGCGGGGTTTTTAGTCAGTAAGACTCTGACACTGTCTCCCGCTCCACCCAAGAGCGGGTTTCGTCAATGATGATTTTCCCCGTCGACAGAAAAAAAAAACTTAGGATTAGAACACACTGGCCTCATCAAATATAAACTGACAGAAAAAACTGACGTACGTAAGTGTTTTTAAAAACCTATTTGCGAAATAAATTTAATTTATTATTTGCTGCGACGCGATACGACCCTATGCTTCGGACTACTTTATTTTCTTTATTTAAGTTACCAACTTACAGCGATAATGATTTATATATATTTTTATTTTTTTTATTTGATGATAGCGATACGTATACAACAAAATTTAGGTTAGGAAAACATTTAATAAGCACGTCAACTTGAGATGGTCTTTAGCGTTATATTGAATCCAGAAATTCGTCAAATTAGCTCAAAAACATAGGTTTTATTTAAAATCCTCTTTTTTAGAGATGAGAAATTATCAATCCATTTCTCCCGCTCTAGGAAGAATAAGGAATAAGGAGTGCTAGACTTTTTCTGATTAAGAGTAGAGTTCAAATAGATGAGTAGGATACTCATCTATTTGAACTAATAAGTTCTTGAGATTAGTGTATTCAAACAAAGTACTTACTTAACTTTATAATATTACATTAAAAAAATAAAATCGCACAGCGTCGCCTCTCAGTGTGTGCTGATCCTTACGTTTAATAATAAAAGGCTTTGTTGTCTAAATGGTCAAATAAAAGAGCCCACACACGAATCCAAGCTATTTATAGTATTACAGTAATTTTGCGATCTGTGACCTAATCTAAGAGTTGCCTTTAAGTTGAAGAGTTAGAGGGTTATTATTTTTATAAAGGTTACATTTATTACTACTTTCTGCTAGTGATCTTATAGAATCACACTAATAGGATAAAAACTATATACAATGTGGTATTCCAGGACATCTGACATCTGTTCGGTTTTTGAGCGTGAAGAAGTAACAGCAACACACAAAAAATATACACAACATGACATAACAACAAAAAACAGGTTCAGTTGAAAACCAGCGTCAGGCACTAGTTGTCTGGCAATCATGCTGAACTGGACCTATTTTGGTGCAGCCATGAGGCACACAACCACTTTATTTTTTATTTCTTGTATTTGTGTTAGGCCTTGCTGTACCAAATAAATTATTTTTCTTTCTTTCTTTCTTTCTTTCAAACACAACAACAACTACACCAACAACTAAAACATCAACAACAACTTGCACAAAGTAATTTGGTGGTTTTACACTTTATAAAAATACCGTGACTATATCTTCATCTAGTTCGTAAAACTGCACAAATGTAACTAATACATAAAAAAAAAACTAAAACCCTAAGATACACCAGAAAAAAAACCATACATAAACAATTCTATATTACCCATCAAATAAACGTAATTGCTTTATAACTGGATCTTTCTATTCAGAAAAACCTTCAAGAAAAAGGCAATAAAACCCGTACTGGCAATTAAAAAGTGATTTTTTACTTTTTCTTAATAGATTGGCTGAGAGTTGGAATTTAAAACTGCTTTCATTAAAATAGTGGTAGGGGTCTACTAGGTTTTATGATTGGAGTATTAATTGAGGTTGGAAATGTCAAAGGCATATTTTGCGGCACGGTTAGCTCAGTGGTTGAGTGATTGGCTGCTAAGCGGCAGGTCACGGGTTCGATTTCTGTATACAGTAAGTGAGTATATACAGTAAGTGAGTTTAGAAGTGAGATATTACAGTAAGTGAGTTTACACTCACTCACTTACTGTAATATCTCACTTCTAAACTCACTTACTGTAATATCTGTGAACGTAATCGACGATGAAGTGACAAGAACTCCTAAGTGACATTTTTGGGATTTTATTTTTTTTACGTAAATAGACTTTAAATAATCGTTTGCGTGAGCTGGCAAAAGCAGCTAATTTTATATCTTATTTTTTAACGAGTTGACTATAACTGACAATAACTATTAAGCAAGTATGCATCCAATTTGCTGACGAGATCACCTAATGAACTAACACAATAACAAAATTATGTTCTGGTAGATAAAGGTTCTTGTCACTTCATCGTCGGTATGCATGATACAAAAGTAATTGATAATGGTTCTTTTTGCTTCTTTCTGGGGAGAAGCGAGAAGACATGTCAGACTTTTACGGACTAAAACCCTTCAAATAAATGCAATTTTCTTTCTTTCTTTTCTTTCTTTCTTTTCTTTCTTTCTTCAGAGTCCTTCAGTCGCTCATTTTTTCGGTTTTTGTCGTTTTGCTGGCACCTTTTTGAGGCGCACGAGGAACGCAATGGATTGTCAACGACTTGGGCTCAGTCCTTGCCGAACGACCAGACGGCGAGCTAACCGTTGCTCGTCGTCTGGAAATGATGGTTACAAGAGACAAGTAGCCATTAATTGGCCACAAATCGAGACTCTAGAGCTACGCTATTGATAAATTCCAGTTGAAAAACCTAATACCACTTTTCTTGGCAGAAGCATCGAGGTAGAAACAGTTATTAATTTATTTTTGAAATACTCTCAGAAAAAGTAGGTAGATACTAAAAGTAATTTTCAGCACACACAGTATTTCACTGAAAGGCCCATTATTTTAATTTAAAATACCAATATTTAACGGCAAAAAACAGAACAAAACCAAAATAAACTTGGCAAGCAATTACCGAACAATAAAATAGGATAAAAATAGAGCTACCTAATACAATAATAATAAACATTCTGGACCGAAAATTGGAAACTTCGCCCTACTTTAAAAACTAAACACAGAACTTATTTATCTACTTACAAGTACCTAATTACGGGGGAGAAATAGACCGCTCGAAAATGTAGCGATATTTAAGAAAGAAAGCATTTAAGTATATTTTTGTACAAGCTTTTATTTAGTTTCACCTGTCCCGATGTTTGTCTGTAATCAAATCTTGCAAATTAAATTTGACCGACTTCCCAGTTACCGATTGAGCTGAAATTTTGCATGCATGTTTAAATCAGACGACAATGCAAAATTATTATGACATGGAGCTGATCTAATGATGGAATCGGAAGATGGCCGTAGGAACTTGGTAGTTAATCGACATAACCCCATCGAGTTTCGGCTCGTATGATTCGTCTTGACGAGTATTAATTATATAGGTATACCGAGCTAAAAAAAAGCTTGATTTTTATTAAAAGCTTGTTTAACCTTTCGAGTCAGTGGTAGACTCTTTAAATGATTTAGCCTCAATATGTGTTTACGCTAATTTCAGAATTGGTAGCATTTTTTTTTTTGATGATATTACCAGTTGCAGTATTTGACTGCGATCCCACCTGATGGTAAGCAGTGATGCAATCGTTGATGGTGAGGCGCACTAGTTTTATTAAGAGACTATTCACTCTAGCCTTTTTTTCCGGTGGGAAAATCATCCAATGACATCCCCCGCTCTTGCGCGGAGCGGGAGATAGTGTCAGACTTTTACTAACTAAAAACCCAGTCCTGTTCCTTCGTTTCCTTTCGCACCAGGACCGAATTTTCTTTTCAGAAACAAATCCTTGACTCCAGTAGGCTTCGACCCTGCTGAGCCCCTACGGTTTGCTGACAACTCCTTGAGGCGCGCGTGGAACGGTACGCGCTGTCGACGTCTTGGGCTCAGTCCGGACGGTTACCAGACGGTCGGACGGTGAGCTACCCATTGGTCGCCTTACGCAAGCCTGCGCCGGTCGGCGAGAATCGGGAACAGAATCCCGGCTGTGGCAGCGAGGGCGCCGTTGCCTGATGCGGTCTTCGCATCCTGATCCTGACCATGTCCGGTGAGGATATGCGTCATACGGAACTCTGTAAGACTTGAGAATCAAACACAGAACCCTACTCAGCACTCGCGTTGTTCATTAGAGCTACAAAGAAGATATTTTTTTCAATGAATATGAAATAGGTACTCGATACTCGATAATTTTATTTCCATAAACGCTTATCGATACTTTCATTACGATATTTCCCTACACCTGAGTATTTCCACCCTTTAAAAGCCGAGGGCACTTTCTTTGCTAAATTAACTCAATAATTGGTTGAAGTAAATTGCGCTGCGTTATACTCTACTTAAATGTTAAGAGCCTCTGTAAATGTAGGTAAATTCAATAATGTTTGGAATGGGACAAAGGATGAGAGGTAGCGAAAGAGTAAACTACGTCGGATATATCCGACAAGTATATCTCGAGTTTATTCCGAGTTGCACATCCACGACCACTCCATCTTGTCAGCTCTTCAGCTAAGCGAGATGGAGTACCCAGTAGCAAACACACAACTCTAGCGAATACACTCATCAGACCAATCCAAAGCGGGCGGCCAAATGGTTTTGACCAGTATCTCACCTGATGGAAAGCGACGATGTGGTCGACGATAGAGCATGCTTGCCAGGAAGTAACCTATTTACTCTTAAGATAAAGATCCTCAGGATATAGCTACCAGGAAATACAGACTCCCGAGAATTCTACTTCTCTTCAAGGAATGTGTTACCAAAACGGTTGAAGCGTATGGGTTGACTGTATTTCTTTAAGTCAAGAGTGAATAGGTTATTTCTAAGCAAGCCTTATCCACCATTAGCCTCATCATCGCTTAACATTTATTTTAATTTTAATTAGTCAAGTGAGCAATTTCAGAACGTTTTAATAAGTACTGCTATGCTATAATAAAAATATGTCAGTCAGTCAGTTTCTCCATTTATCATAGCATAGTCGGCCTTATAATGTTTCTACTGTTCGGACTCAGGCCTTCTCTGTAGGAGAAGGAATGGACCCGTAATCCACCACGCGGGCCCAGTGCGGGTAGGTGGATATCATATGTATTCGAATTTTTGGTTCTAGGACATGCCGCTTTCTCTATTTATACGAATAGAGAAGCCACAAAAAAAATGTACCTCCAAATCGCTATCGCTTGTGCTTTAAGCCGACACACGCGTGCAAAGCAGTATAAATTAAAAATATAATTAACTCGGCACCAAGAACACATTTTCTACTCATTAAAACGAACTCCTCGTTACAAACGATATCTTTAAGTACACACTTAGAAAATTATAACACATAGAACATTTACTTTACACGTGGATAGGGATTTCATGTGTAAAAACGAAAATATATAAGAACTTATTTTGTTGCTAAAAACATTTCCGTTACTGTTAAGCTGTAGCTGCATTATCTCATCACAGTTGTGTTTGGGCCCTTAGAGCTGGGCGCGACGATGCGTTGCGGCGCCGCACCGCAAACATTTCGACGAATTGGCGGGCCGTACCAGCGAATCGGCCGCCGTCGAAATATTAACGCATCGTGTGGCCCGGCCCTCTCATATAAAAATTTCTGCTCCATTTATCATTGTATCCTTCCATGTGATACCAGCTTAAAAAGCAGGAAAATCGTTAAATCTTACAAGGAAACAGAGCCTAACAACCAGAACGGGATGTGTTTACAATTTGTCTCAGCTTGGCAAACTGCCATAGAGGGTGAACTCTCTATAATTATGTCAAACGGGACTGTAAACAAGTGTTAAGTTTTGCTACGGATCGTTAGTTTGGGTAAGTCTTTTAATATCGTCTTTTAAAAGTATTTTAGAGTCTACTCAGAAATAGTAGACTGCAGGATTTTTTTAAAGAGCCTTCGTGGCTCTCGCAAAGGATCACGGGTGGATTTTAGTCAGTAAAATTCGAACACTTCTCTCGTCCCCCTCCTCTCACGTTGTTGAAACCTCTACGATCCGGATTAAAATTTGCCTACTGTGGTCTTCCCGTCCGATTATAATTTAGGTGCCTTCAAGGCTAGAGAATAGGCTCTAAACTCATAAAATAATAATAATGATCTTTATTGTGAGTAACAATGAGAATCATTTATTGTTAGTACAGTTTATCCCTATCCCTACTAATATTATAAATGCGAAAGTAACTCTGTCTGTCTGTCTGTCTGTTACGCTTTCACGCAAAAACTACTGAACGGATTTAGATCAAATTTGGTAGGTAGGTAGAAGGGATACTGGAATAACACATAGGCTACCTATAATTCCACTGCTGAGCACGGGTCTCTGCCCGCGCGATATAAACTGTAGTCCACGCGGGCGAAGCCGAGGGCGGAAGGCTAGTTTTATTATAAAACAAACTTACAACTACAAACTTACAACTGTATTTGTGTCACTAACATAACAAAAATACAGTTGCAAATTACAATACCACACACAATAAATCATTGCTTCAGCATCCCAGCTGACATACTGGAGCAATGATTCACTAATGCGCCTCACCATCTACGATTCATCACTGCTTACCATCAGGTGGGATCGCAGTCAAGCACTAATTTATGTCAAATACAATAGAAAACCGACAGGCTAGCAGCTTGGCGTTGATGCTCCAGACTTTGAAGCTTCGACTTAATTAAAGAACAATAAATTAATGAATTAATGTTCAACACAGCCATATTATTATTACATATATATGTATTTTATTTTATACTAGCTTTGCCCGCGCGGCTTCGCTCCCGCTCTTCCCTACTCCACCCTACTATACCCAACTCTACCCTACTCTACCCTACTACTCTACCCTACTCTACCCTACCCTACCCTACCCTACTCTACTCTACCCTACTCTACCCTACACTACCCTACTCTACCCTACACTACCCTACTCTACTCTACCCTACCCTACCCTACCCTACCCTACTCTACCCTACTCTACCCTACTCTACCCTACTCTACCCTACTCTACCCTACTCTACCCTACTCTACCCTACTCTACCCTACTCTACCCTACTCTACCCTACTCTACCCTACTCTACCCTACTCTACCCTACTCTACCCTACTCTACCCTACTCTACCCTACTCTACCCTACTCTACCCTACTCTACCCTACTCTACCCTACTCTACCCTACTCTACCCTACTCTACCCTACTCTACCCTACTCTACCCTACTCTACCCTACTCTACCCTACTCTACCCTACTCTACCCTACTCTACCCTACTACTCTACTCTACCCTACCCTACTCTACCCTACTCTACTCTACACTACCCTATTTTTTTTTCCATAAGAACCTTCTCCTCACAATAACAATCACAACAAAAAAAAAATCAGCCAAATCGGTCAAGCCGTTTTCATGCCAAGTCGTGACAACGGAAAACGGGGGTCATTTTTATATATATAGATAATTTGCTTTTTGTTTTCATTTACAGTATTTGTTATTTGTTTATTGTGCAAACCTACCAGTGTTGTCTTTTTAACCCAAAGGTTGACTGGGAGAGAATGCCTTGTTGTATTAAGTCCGCCTATGTACCACTACTGTACATGAAGTTTAAATAAATAAATAAATAAATATTACTTACTAATTCCAAGCGAAAAAAAAAATTCCTTGAAATTCTAATTTTATCCAAAAATCGTGTAGCACTGTAATTACGCAAGAGTATAAAAAAACATATCTAATATACCTCTCGGCCCTCCAATTAAGATTAGGTAGGAGGTAAATACCATTTTTTACCGAAAACTAAGATAATTAAGAAAACCATGATCAAATTAAAAGAATTTAAATCCCTCTTGTAATTAAAACGGGCCTTTGACTGTTTTCACGAAAAAAGTAATTGGACTGATTTTTATTGGACCTAGGGAGACAGACTATTTATTAGTTATTACATTTACAAGATCAATCTTAGAATCTAGTGCTAATTTGCTCTAAATTTCTTAAATTTACTTTCTTAGTGAAAAAAACACCGCCTCAAAAAACGCTAGAAGCCGCCGCAAAAAATAGCTGAAGCGCGCGACAGCTTGTAGCCGGAGAAGCTTGAAGCGGCTTCAAGCGTTTATTTGAGGCGGCACCGCCGCACACGAGCAACAAAAAAAGGTCGCCTCAAAAAAAAAGCTTGAAGCGGCTTTTTTTGTGATTCGTGTGCGGGGACAGTTAGGGTTCCCTACCCAAGGCTAAGCTAAAAAGGCTACCCTTATTGCTAAGTCTGTCTGTCACCAGGCTGTATCTCATGGACCATGATAGATAGGTAAAATTTTCACAGATAATGTTTTCCTGTTGCCGCTATAACTATATATTGACTGACCTGTTGGTGTAGTGGTTCGTGACCCTGACTGCTATGCCGGAGGTCGTGGGTTCGATTCCCACCCAGGACAAATGTTTGTGTGATGAGGATAATCATTTGTTCTGTGTCTGGGTGTAATCTATACTAATATTATAAAGAGGTAAAATTTGTAAGTTTGTAAGTTTGTATGTAGGGGGTAATCTCTGGAACTCATAATCCAATTCTAAAAATTTTTTAACTGGCAGAAAGCTACATTATTCCTGAGTGCTATAGGCTATAAATTGTTTATATAGCATGTATATTAACCAAGCTATCACAACTTTTGTCTAGCAAGTCGGAAAAAAATACCTCATAAAACAGAATTATTTGCGTGCGCTGCCTAAACAGTTGCTTAAAATTAAAAACAATGTATGGCTACCTGGTTCGTCTTAATTATTTCTACAAAAAAGTCCGCGATACCATATCTCTATCTTTTATATTTTATCTTTTATACTTCTTTTATTGCATTAAAAATATTTTTATTCGCATACTTACGTTTGGTTGATTATTTGAGCAACAAAATATTAATTCTTATGACAATAAATTATTTCAGTATCACAAGAACATCATACAGATAAGATTTGCCATTTATACATAGTATATCAATTAGTCATACAGTTTCGGAGATAATATAAAATTACTTAAACGCGTTTTACCTAATTGCCCATAGATGGCGTTCTGCAATTACGTATTTTTTCTGAATCGCGGTGTTAAGACTTTCTGTGGATTGATGATTCTCTCGAATTATTATGCCCACGTTGTCGTTAGTTGGACTTCTTCTGTCAGTTGCTTAATGGTTTCGGTTGTTTCGTTCGTATGGTTGTTGTTGTTGATAGATACCTCATACTCGAAAATATCGTAATTTCGTTCTACGTATGTTCGTAGTTTCTTACTTCGTTCTATCGTAATAATCGATACGAGTTATTCGATATTACGATTGTTTTGTTTTGTAAAAGCGGACGGTGTTCGAGTCGCTCTACCTTTGTTCATAATGGTTTTCAAGTCTGTGCGTAGTTTGTTGAGAGCAAGCCTAAAAGGAAATCTCAACTGTCCCGGCAGACATCACAGACAAGAGCCGCTCGAGTACGCCGTACGGAAGAATCTGCCCCTGAAAATGAACAGCGCCTCTCGAGAAATAGAGAATATATTTCGCAAGCACGCGCTAAAGAATCTAGCTCCGAGCGCTCACAGCGCCTCGCTAGCCAAAATGTGAGGACGTCGCGGGCCTGTGCTCGAGAAACTAGCGCTGAACGTGCTCACCGTCTATCTGAGTTAAGGCAGCATGTCTCTGAGACAAGGGATAGGGAGACTAGCACTGAGCGCTCGCAGCGGCTTGGTAGGTAAAATGTCATAACATCGCAGGCCCGTGCTCAGGAATCTAGCGCTGAACGTGCGCAGCGTCTATCTCATTTAAGGCAGCATGTCTCTGAGACAAGGGATAGGGAGACTAGCGCTGAGAGCTCGCAGCGGCTTGGTAGGCAAAATGTCATAACATCGCAGGCCCGTGCTCGGGAATCTAGCGCTGAACGTGCGCAGCGTCTAATCGAGTGTAATCTTATTTTAAAACAAGAAATTTTCCGCGGATGAAGTCGCGGGCAGAAGCTAGTTTATCTATATTATGTATGTATTTAGAAATATATAAGTATGTTTATCAGTTGTCTAGTACCCATAACACAAGCTCTGCTTAGCTTGGGACTAGACGTTATTGTGTAATAGTTGTGGAATATTATTTAAAAAAAATAAAAAAAATGTTATTGTTTTATTGCTGTCTTTTACTTGATATTAAAAACGGCAAAAGTTTAAAACAGCAACGTTTTAAACGTATGGATATCACTATTTGTAATATGGTTCTCAAAATAGATCACTATCACTATATTAGTGTCTACATGTTGTTACTACATTGTGTGTATCTACGAGTGTGTATGCCAAATAAAATAGTTTTCTTTCTTTCTTTTCTTTCTTTCACTCTCCTCCATTCACCTTTATATGGTGTAAAAAAGTCAATCTCACAATTTTCCCATCGACTACAAACTATATAGTTAGTTTATTAAAATTGATAAAGTAATTTCTCATATCAATATGCTAACTAGTAAACACTACACTTAAGTGTGTGCAAATAAGGCCTATAAAGATTTTACATCAAGTTTCTAAGATTACCTAGAATACAAACATAGTTAGTAATAATAGGACTGGTTTTTCTGCTTAGGCCACCCACGGATTAATCGTATAACCTGTATGTTTTTCATTTAAAAGAGTCCTTTTCCACTCGCCTACCGTCAACATCGAGCATCGTTTAAAAGCTTGTTACTTCATCCAAGAGCCGGGCCACGCGATGCGTTGCGGCGCCGCACCGCAAATATTTCGACGAATCAACGGACCGCACGAGCGTGGCGTCACTCGTGTGCTCGCCGATTCGTCGAAATATTAGCGGTGCGGCGCCGCAACGCATCGTGTGGCCCAGCCCTAGTGCAATCCAACGCGATGTTTGACGACGACGCAACGAGAAAAAAACAGATAACGCCTAAAACCTCTGTTAGCATTCGGAAATTCCGTGATATACTCGAATATTTCACAAAACTTGTTCAAATAAAAGAAATACGTGTTTTTTTTTTAAACCACATGTTTTTTATATTTTTAATATACCAGTACATTATGGAGGGCTAACATTTACGTGAAATAGTAGATTTGCTGAGGTTTTTATTGGTTTCTTTTTACACAAATTTATATTTGGATTCCATAGAAGCTTTGGTAATATCCTGCGCCAAACGTACCATCTAATTAACATTACAATTATAAATAAATACAAGAAGAGAACTAGCTTTTGCCCACAGCTTCGCCCGCGTACGTAAAATATAGCCTATGTCACTCAGGAATAAAGCAGCTTACTATCGGTAAAAAAAAATCCGCAATCAGACCAACACTTTCAGAGATTACCTCCTCCAAACCAAAAAACGGCTGCTCTCAAAACGGTGAAGGAAAACATCGTGAGGAAACCGGCATGTCCTAGAACCAAAAATTCGAAGACATGTGACATCCACCAACCCACACTGGGCCCACGTGGTGGATTACGGCCCATACTCTCTCCTAGAGAGGAGCCTGAGTGCCAACAGTGGGATCATTATAAGGCCGACTATAGAAAAAAAAAAAAAAAAAAAAATTTAAAATACCTCTTTATAATATTAGTGTCTCTTTTGTAATTCATATTACGTAAAACAAAACAAAAAATCCCATTTATAACAATAACCAGGTATTATAATTTAATTATACTTTACACACAGATTTGTTAATTAAAGTAATCACAAACTTTCCAAAACAATCAAAAACACTTATGTCTATGTCATGAAAGTTTATCTTCCTAATACGTGTTGCACACCAAGAGCTAGGCTAAGTTAGCTTAGCTCGCATAGATTATGCAGTTTTCCATACTTGTGTGTAGACCGCAAGCTGCGAACTAAGCTATGTGAGCTAACTAAAATATGCGAAGCTAAGTTAGTTGTGTATACATGCGCAGCTACACGAGCTAAGCTAAGCTCTAAGAAATTGAATGTGTTGACATATCCAAGGTCTGGGATGTGTTTTTTTTTTTTTTAAATAATAGGTTAGTATTTTTGTTTACGGTGGGCAAAAATCATCCAATGACAACCCCCGCCCTTGGGTGGAGCGGGAGATAGTGTCAGACTCTTTCTGACTAAAGACCCACCCTGTTCCTTCTAGCCTCTTCATACCGGGGCTCGAGTTTCCTTTCGGATAACCCCAGCCCCGGTAGGCTTCGACCCAGCTGGGCCCCTCCTGTTGCTAACAACTCCTTGAGGAGCGCGGGAACAGTGCGCGCCGTCGACGTCTTGGCTCTGTCCGGACAGTAACCGGACGATCGGACAGCGAGCTACCCATGGCTCGCCGTCCACGAGACCGCAGCTAAGCTAAGCTCTAAGAAATTGAATGTGTATTGTGTTGTCATATCCAAGGTCTGGAATGTTTTTTTTTGTCTACTTCTGAGAGTAACGTATTTAAAATCGAAAATATTCATGGCGAGTGTCATACCGACACTGACTGAAATTTGGCTTAGCTCTTGCTGTGCGCGCCATTTCTAGCTTAGCTTAGCTTGGTTAGTTTAGCTTTGGCATAGATTAGTTTGTGGTCTGCAACCCTCTAATACTTTATTAAAATAAATTCTAACATAACTAAAAATGTATCGTATAATAATTTTATTATTTGATTAATTAGAAGCCATTGTGAGTTTGTTGTTATGTTTACGACCTCTAAGAAAAAAGGTCTCAGCAGGGAAGTAATGGTCACAAGATATTTCAAACCTTCTAAATCAAATCTCATTAAGGATAGCATGTGTTATTAGCAGGGGTCGGAATTGGGTAGAGTCGTTTATGGACTTGCATCGAAATGTTGATATTAATTAAATATAAAATATTTTTTTTTATTTTCTAATGAAAAACGTGTGGCCAACAATGTTACAAACTAGCGGCCCGTCCCGGCTTCGTACGGGCAACAAATGGCCTATGTTACTCAGGGTGAATGTATCTTTCCAATAGTGAAAGAATTTTTGAAATCGGCATAGTACTTTTTGAGTTAGTCAGTTTAAGTTTATTCATTACAAACATACACACAAAAATACAAATTTTCCCTCTTTATAATATTTTTATTTTAAGTGTAGATAATAAAAAGCTGCGAGATAGGTAAGACAAAAAAAAAACAAAGATAATTATCATACAATTTTATTTGTATTTTTCATTGAATAAGATCTCTCTACGTCGTAGGTGAGGTTAACTTTATCCACTTTCTTCCTCCGAGGAGGAATTTTTAAGAAAAAAAAGAGAGAGAATTTTTTTTTGTGCTATATTTCTGACGGTGTCATTAGAAATCTGCTCTTTAGAATGAATGAGGCATATCCACTTGGCGCGCACTGTTCCCGCGCACCTCAAGGAGTTGTCAGCAACAGGAGGGAACCAGCTGAGTCGGAGCCTACTGGGGCCAGGGTTATCCGAAAGAGAGCTCGAGCCCCGGTATGAAGGCTAGAAGGAACAGGGTGGGTTTTAGTCAGTAAGAGTCTGACACTACCTCCCGCTCCGCCCTAGAGCGGGGGTTGTCATTGGATGATTTTTTGCCCACCATAAAAAAAACAAGATATTGGCTACAAAGCCGCTGTGTATCTTTTTAAATCTTGTGACAGTAATACTCAATCCTAGTCTTCATGTCTATGATTGGATTAAAAACTAGTTTATCCAAACTAGGGACGTGGAATGTCCGCCATCAATCAAACAAAGATTTATATCTATAGTTACCCTCAAATCATACTGGATTTGTAACAATATGTCTTACAAATTATAGTTTTATTATAATTCATGGGGAATGTAAATTAGGTTAGGAGATGATTTGTAAGATCGTTGATCTAAATTATTTAGTTTCACCTGTCCCGATGTTGGTCTATAATCAAATCTTGCAAATTAAATTTGATACACTTCCCGGTTACCGATTGAGCTGAAATTTTGCATACATGTTTAAATCAGATGACAATGCAAAATTATTATGACAGGGAGCTGATTTGATGATGAAACCGGAAGGTGGCTATAGGAACTTGGTAGTTAAATGACACAAACCCATCGAGTTTGGGTTCGTATGATTCGTCTTGACAAGTGTTATTTATAAAGGTATACCAAGCTATAAAAGCTTGTTATGAATAAAATATAAATATTAATATAATTCAAATTAATATTTACTAGAAAACGAAATCTAATGGACTCGTTAAATTAAGTAGATTACCCCAAAACAGACTATACTAGTTTATGTACTTATCATGTCAATTTCATTGTAGCTCCTCGATTAAAACTTACCTGTAAACAAAAGAAACACATAATTTTAATACATAAAACACAAGTAGGTAATGTAGGTATGGACGTTTTTGAAAAGAGAATATCAAATTAGTTCCAAAGTAGGTAATTCTGGGGTGCAAGACTGTTGGAAAGAGTTATCATGGTTCTGGAATGGGAAGGAGATCTGAAGAAATAAGGTTCGGTTTTAGTCGGTTAAAGTATAGGCGGTCTGTACAGCCTAAAACGGGAGAGCTTATTTGACGAGTAGTTTTTACCCGCAACTTCATTTGCATGAAGTTTATTAGTGAAAGCCTTGTCATCTGTTTATCCATTTCGCAGATGCTTCCACCTGCGAATTAAGTACCGTTACCTCGGGAAAATTAATTAAAGGCTTACTAGCCTAAGTTACTCTTTGTTACATCAGCTATCCGTCAGTGAAATTCCGTAAAACGGATCAGCCGTTTCGAAGATTAACCAGTGAGAAATAGGTAGCTCGTCGTCCGAACGTCCGGTAACCGTCCGGACCGAGCTCAAGTCGTCGACGCCGCGTAGTGTTCCACACGCCCCTCAAGGAGTTGTCAGCAACCGCAGGGGCCCAGCAGAGTCGAAGCCTACTGGGGCCATGGGTAAAGCGAAAGAGACCCCCGAGGCTCCGGAAAATGGCAAAGAAGGAAAAGGAGTGGGTTTTTTGTCAGTAAAGGTCTGACACGAAGGGTTTGGTGGGGATTTTCCCACCTAAAAAACAAGAACAAGCAGACATTTTTTCTTTATCAGATTTACTTTCAGCTGTTAGTAAAACAGGCATATCAATTTTATTTATAGTAACGATTTCCCACCTCAAAAATAAAAAAAAAACATTAGGGAATCAATTGATGAACACACCAGTTTTCATAAAATGTCCACCACTTCAACAATCTAACACAACGATACCACCCTACATTAAATGTCCAACAAACGGACAGCTATCACCATATCGACATCAATATACAGTCCTTGAACACATTACGGCCGTCCCAACCACAGACACTAAGGTGACCCTTTCGACCCCGGCTGATGTGTTCCGCCACTAATTTGGCAGGCAGCCGCTTCACTAAGGGTCGCCGCATACAGAAGAAGATACAAGCGGCCAGAAAAGAAGCTGAAGGGCGCGACAGTCAGTCTGTTGTGGCAGGTGGCTGCTACTTTTAACCCCGGCTAATGTATTCCGCCACTAATTTGGCAGGCAGCCGCTTCACTAAAGGTTGCCGCATATAGAAGACGATACAAGTGTCCAGAGAAGAAGCTGAAGGGCGCGACAATCAGTCTGTTGTGGCAGGTCGCCGCACATGGCCACATGCCACAGCCAAAAACACCGGCACGGGAAGCTAGAAGCGGCCGCAAAGGAAGTTGAAGCGCGCGACAGCCACTTGACGCCGGGTGCTGCTATTTTTTAATTCATAGTGTCGCCGCGCATGAGCCACATGCCACAAACAACCACAAACGCCGGCACAAGTAGCTAGCAGCGGCCACAAAAGAAGCTGAGGCTCGCGACAACCACTTGTGGCTGCTACTTTTTTAACCCGTACGCGTAGTATCTTAATGGGCTCTGACGAAGAAGGTTTAAATGCGAAAGTGGCGTATGACAGCGTTTTGTATCGGGCGGCGTTTAGTGGCCACAAGAAGCAAGCAGCGGCAATAAGTAGCGTGTGACGGCCACTAGCGTCAACCGTGTGCGGCGAATCCATATAAAATGTATGAGAACTATAAGAAATATGCCCGTAGTGGCGGCGTTTTGTGGTTGTGGCCGGTGGCCCGTGTGCGGCGACCCTAATAGACAGCCACACTACGGCAGTATTGGTATTTGATAGTGTTGCCATTAATGTACGGCTTGGAATTATGTACTTTACAGAATATTATCTAGCTTACACCTGCGACTTTATGCGTGTTTAAGTAGACATTTATTGTCTCAAGGGTATATAACTTTTTTTTAACCCTTTAAGATAATTTTCTCCTTGAGAATGTTGAGATGGATGTGTGGTGTGACGAGAATGGATAAAGTGAGAAATGAGTATATTAGAGGAAGTTTGAAAGTGGCGCCAGTGACTGAAAAGTTGAAAGGTAATCGGTTGTCTTGGTATAGTCATGTGAAGAGGAGGGATGAAGCGCATATTACCAATAAAGTTCTAGTATTCATGTAGATGGATGGAGAGGGAGAGGAAGGCCCAAGAAAAGATGGATGGATTGTGTGAGGAGTGATATGAAAGAAAAGGGAGCAAGGGAGTTAGATCACTAACCTGTCAATGAATGGATGAATGGAAGAAAAAAACGTGTTGCGCCGACCCCAAGTAATATGGGATAAGGGCAGGAAGAAAATAATTTTCTCCTTAAGGCCCAAGCGCCCGAAAAGTGCCATAAAACAGTGACCTTCGGAAGCCTACTCCTCGGTAACGGCCAGGTTAATAGGTTTGAAAAAAATATATGTTTATTATAGATTCATGAGCAACATTTTCATTACATTTTTTCGTGCGTTAATATTATTGTCTAAAAAAATATTTAGCAATTTCGCAACTTTTCCCTACTCCTTTGAAACGGCTTAGATCTTTAAAAACATTTTTACACAAAAAAAATTGGTGATTAAATATTCTTCAAAGTGAACATAGCATATGTTAGTAAATCAATCAATATTTCACAAAGAAAATGGATTTAAAGCTTGTTACTTCATTTAATGCAATCCAACGCGATGTTTGACGAAAAGGCAACGCAAAAAAAGAGAGATAACGCCTGAAAACTCTGTTAGTATCCGGTAATTCTGAGATTTACTCGAAAATTTCACAAAACTTGCTCCAGGAAATAGCTGTTTTTTTAAAACCTTAAAAGTTTTTGGAAAAAGTTGTCATTTAGAATCTTAATAAAAGCAAGGCTCTTACAGTTTTACTTTTTTGACTTTTTTAATTTTTAGGAAAATTATGAAGTGTCAAAGTTCATACAAAATAGGAGATTTTCAGAGGTTTTTACTGAATCAGTTTTACACAAATTTAGAAATTAATTTCTATAGAAGCCTAAATAATATCCACAAGATACTGTGTTTCCAAAATATCTAATGAAAAATGTGTAATAACGTCGTAATCAGTTATGACCGGTTGTATGAAAAACAGTGAAAATGTGTGTCGAGATGCACCACCTTAAAGGTAAGCCGTCAGTCACTATGGTGACTCTTACTAACAATTCTGCAATCATCGTATCAGTGATGACTATGATATTACAGATCTCAGAATGTACCAATCTTTTAACCCAGAGGAATCCCGGAGGACACGGTGGAGCACACAGTTGAGGTGTGCCCTGCTTGGGCGGAGCAACGCCGTGCCCTCGTGAGGGCGATCGGTGGCGGAGACCACTCGCGCCGGGCCTTGGTTCAGGCCATGGTCCGGAGCGAGGAGGATTGGCAGGCGGTCGCCTCCTTCTGCGAAGCAGTAATGCTAGCAAAGGAGGAGGCAGACCGCATCAGGCAACGGCGCCCCCGCCGCCGCCGCCGGGATTCCGATCCCGATTTCCGGTCACCGTAGACGCGGGCTCGCGGACGGCGAGCCATGGGTAGCTCGCTGTCCGATCGTCCGGTAACTGTCCGGACCGAGCCAAGGCGTCGACGGCGCGCACTGTTCCGGCGCGCCTCAAGGAGTTGTCAGCAACAGGAGGGGCCCATCTGGGTCGAAGCCTACCGGGGTCGGGGTTATCCGAAAGGAAACTAGAGCCCCGGTATGAAGGCTAGAAGGAACGGCGCGGGGTTTTTAGTCAGTAAGACTCTGACACTGTCTCCCGCTCCACCCAAGAGCGGATTTCGTCAATGATGATTTTCCCCGACGAGAGAAAAAAAAAAAAAAAAAAGAGGAATACAATAAAAAAAAATCACTTTTAAATTAATCATGTTTTATAAGAAAAACAGTCCAACCGCAAATCAACAGACCGCAATAATACGGCGACGGGTTCACGTATTCTATTCTAATCCCAAATCTACGAATCCGTTGAAAATCTGATTCTCGGAACAGAATATTATAATAAAGCCAACCGCCCCTGACCTTCCACGACCCTTCCGCTGTATAAATCAATATTGAACCAACCCTCACTAATCTGAGTCAAACTATTAAGCTGAGGGTAATAAATTCTCATAAAATTCATTATTAGAATATTCCTTTTATCGATTTTTAATCTGTTTGGAAGTGTAAGGCTGATTCGTAGATAGGAATTTGGATTTTATGAATTTTTAAGGTTCCGTAACCGAAGGGTAAAACGAGACCCTATTACTAAGACTCCGCTGTTCGTTTTTCTGTTACCAGGCTGTAACTCACGAACCGTGATAGTTAGACAGTTGAAATTTTCACAGATGATACAATGAACGATGATCGTTTCTGTTTTCGCTATTGACAACAAATCCTAAAAAACAGAATAAAATAAATATTTAAAAGAGACACAACATTCATGAAGTTTTTGCTGTTTTTTGCTACGGACGGTACGGAAACCTTTGTGCGTGAGTACGGCTCGCACTTGGCCGTTTTTTTTTCTAATCTTGCGTACTTATCAATTCTAATTTTTTTAAAAAGCTATTGAGCTCAATAAACATAGGGGAGGCTGGTCAGAATCGCGATTTTAGCACTGGTCCTACATATCATGATTACATTTATAAATGTTATCACAACCTAAATTCCTTATTATAGAATTAGTCACCTGTAGACTTGTTTTGATATAGATTAATTCATGAATTCCCAAGCGACCACAGGTGGCCGCGCATCTATTGTCTTACTATTGTGTCTCTAATTGACAGTATCTGAAGGGTTAAATATAGCTGTGGTAGTTTTTAGGGTTGCGTACCCCAAAAGGAAAAACGGAACCCTTATAGGATCACTTTGTTGTTCGTCTGTCTGTCTATCAAGACCCTTTGTCACAGGAGTACAAAAGCACTTCCTGTTGGCTTAGAATCCTGAAATTTGGCATGAAGCAAGGTCTCATAGCACAAGTATGGGAATAAATCTGAAAATTCTAAATTTGTAATTACATTATTCAGAAAAATCGGAACTCAATTCGAGAAATTAACAATTCATACGTAAGTTTGTACGGAACCCTCAGTCCGCGAGTCCGACTCGCACTTGCCCAGTTTTATTTATTAAAAATTGCTCCATATTAGGAATAACTCCTGTATCGTGGCTGTATTTACAAACATACAAACTCACATACACAACCAACCAACATACAAAGACGAGGCACAAATAGATATACAACCTTAATTTCCTTGAATATTTTCTCCAGGTACGAGCTTCCATTAAAATACCCAGCAATGCTACAAGGGAACTAGTGAGATTATTAATAGGAAAACCTATAACAATCAGCTCGGGCAGACCGAAAAGCTAGCTTTGAAGCTTCATGGCATTTTCCAGATATTTCGCTCTGTGGAAATTTTGTCCAATTATCTTTGCCTTTCGGAGTGCGCTTGAAATGGACTGTACTAACAATCTGCCACAACGCAGTGTTATCTGTTTTCAAAACCAAGGCCATGTTTTTCAAGTACCTACATATCACAAAATCTGTCGATTTCTAAAACAAACGTCAGCCACTCTGATGGTTGGAATACATTTAATTCAGAACTATTACGTCATCATCTTCCTGCCCCTGTCCCGTTTTATTTGGGGTCGGCGCAACACGTTTTTTTCTTCCATTCTGTCCTGTCACTCACCACGCTATCACTAACTCCCTTTTCTTTCATATCACTTCTCACACAACCCTTTTTGAATTTAAATAGGGAATGTATGTAAAAATATTTTCAATAGACTTACTCAAAAACCGATGACAAACGTGTGTGGAAAGGGAGAGGGGGCCTTCGCCCAGCAGTGGGACATAAATGGGCTAACTAACTTACACAAAAATCTGTTCCCCACCACTTTTAGGCACGCATTTCAATGTTTTTCCCACTCGAGCGGAAAAGTACGCGTGCTCGCTCCCATCACTATTTTATTACATTTATCGTATCAGACTGAGCACGACTCGACTGAGGTATTAATATGTCTTTGTAAGTGTAATGAAAAATGTCTTTTGATACGCGTGAAAATTTGTCACTACCAACCTTGGCTCGATAACGCTCTCGACTATGGCTAGGATGAATGCGGCCTCAGTTACAATAACAAATCTCCACTTGTATCAAAATGTACAATTGGTAACTGACCAAGTTTAACAATATAATTACACAAAAATATTTGTAGAATACTAACTGTGAAAACTATATCAAAATTAGTAGAAAAGCAAATGATACCTCCTACAAATCTTTTTTTTTACCACTCACCACCAACGATTGCATCACTGCTTACCGTCAGGTGAGATCGCAGTTAAGCACTGGTTTATATCAATTAAAAAAAACTGTGAGGCGTTGAATACGTGACGTGTCAATGAATGTCTTTTAGAAGAAGACCTTCCAATCCGACATGTCCGGTTTGTCATATCCTGGAAATCAAAATTCGAAGACATGTGACATCCACCAATGGCAAAGGCCCGTGCAGTGTATTACGGCCCATTCCCACTCCTAAAGAGGAGGCCTGAATCTTAGTAGTAGGAACATTATAAGGCCGACTATGCTTTGCTATGCTTCCAATCTGGCTATATGACAGACTTAACCCAAACTCATATTGGAATATAGGACTTGGCCAAATTGGAAGCGAAGATTAAACCAGTCAATACCGAAGCATATAGCCTGATGATCATCATAGACAGACCCAGAAATACACACACTGGACTTAATGGTACAGATCTGCATGCATTTGCAATGATAGTCCCACTTAATTCAAATGACGTCAAATGTAATATCGTTCACACAACACTAAAGTACAACGATAACTCTTCAATTTAACGCGAAACTAGTTGGAATAACATGTTAGTTCGAAATCGGAGTTGGCGATTCTCGATAAGCAGTTTCGAAATGGATATTATTACAGTTGAAATTATTGGTATATACCAGAATTCGAGGATATCGAAAGTTTCAAGTTTTGGTAATGGATTGTGGGGTGCGTGGTGTTTTGGGGTGAATGGGGAACGAGGTAGGCAGAGATGGTGGAGGACAAAATATAGTTTGCGACTGAGATGAGAAGCATATCTATACATATAATAAACCTGTAGAAGTTGTTAGTTGTGCGCGCATCACGTAAAATGTACGAAATCGATATAGATAACTTTTTACCGACTTCACAAAACGGAGGAGGTTCTATGTTCGGCTGTTTGTGTTTTTTTTTTGTATATCTGTTCATTGAATACTCCGCCAATTATGAACGGATTTTCAAATTTTTTTTTTTTTTTGTTCGAAAGTAGATAGTTCTGAGGTGGTCCCACTGTCACCAAGTTAGGATCTGATGGGATCTTGGAGAAATCGAGGGCAATTTTGGAAGTCGGTGTTAAATAACGCAGAGACTTAACTATTATAGAAACATCGACTTCCAAAATTAAAGTCATTTTTCAGTGCTTTTTTAACATTGAAGTTGGTTATATTTTTTTGTAAAAAGTTTTTTATAAATTAAAATTATGTAAACTTGACATATTACTTAACAATCTGTTGACTATATTTTTTGACATTCATTGACTGTGAGGCGGTATGAAGATCGCCGGGTGCATCGGATTTATGCTAGCGATTAGCTGTAAACTATTAAATACTAATTTAGTAATATGTGTACCTAGATCACAGAAACGATGGACTGATAGGTATCAGTCGGAATGTACCAAGTTACCGCGGCATTGGAACGCAGAGAACTATTGAAGGAACTCAGGTGTGTTTTAGTCAGTAAAAGTCATCCTCTCGCACCACCCGAACTATTTGTAAATCACGGAATTACCGAATGCCAACAGAGCTTTCAGGCGTTTGATGAAACGCGAAAAAAGAGTATCTCTCTTTATCAGTTTTTTCGCGTTGCCTCTTCGTCAAACATCACATTTGATTGCGTTAGATGAAGCAACAAGCTTTTAAACCATGCTCAACGTCGACGATAGGCGAGTAGGGAAGGGCCCTTGTAATGACCCATGGCACAGCTTGTCCCGTAAAACATTTTAACATTCTCCCACGCCTTTAATTCTAATTTTAACACTATTATAGCACTATTATAGCACTTATAGTAACACAGGAACATTCTGCAACACTATAGAATAACAAAGTAGGCACTCAATTACCCGTGTTAGCTGCATGGTTAATGAGAGGAGGAAACTGGGATACGGGCGCGAGTGGTTCCGTTGTTTTGAGGTGAGGTGCCTTTGTATGCGATGATATAGGGCTCTGGACTTTTGTGCCGACAACTGCATAAATTGCATATCCTTCATGTTGTGTATGTGCGCTTATAATGTCTATGTGTGTGTGGCTGCGCCCGCGCGAGAACGCCGGTTTCGCTCCGTCATAGTCTTTCTATAGTGTCTCTAATTACGTTATTCGACAGGTTAAACTACAAAATAGATAGGTACAGAAGTCAATCTCATGTATGTACTGCACTTTTTTAACCTACGCTAGGCGATTGCGCTTAGGTCAGCACGTTGAGCCGAACTGTACGAGTGTGACCGAGCGATTGAGCCGAGATATCGTGTTCGTGAGCGGTGTTTATATGTTCTCAAGCGCGCTTTGTATGTAGATTGTCTTCTGTACCTATCTATTTTGTGGTTAAACAGTGTGCCAATTAGCCCTGACGTGTTTCACTTATCACCCGTATAAAGTATTTAACATTGGTTTTAGGACATCGGACATCGGTCCCCTCACAATATTTTCCTTCACCGTTTTGAGAAGTTATTGTTTATTCTACGGTAAGTCATTTAAATAGAAACATCAAGACAAACTTATGAAATTATTTGGAAGAGAAAACAGTTTTTTGTCGACTAACATTTATTCGTAGAAAACAACTTTAGCAAATGGTATTATTTCAAGCCATTTCAAATGTTCAGCGTAAAGTTAGTATCAAGACAATAAGAACGACACCACTTTATATTTTACAACACAGATGTTATGTAACATAAAAGGTATGATTTTATATGTTACGTACTTATATACTAGTAATACCTATGAGTATGAAGTTGGAGAAAAGTACATATGTAACTATGATATAGGTACTAACAGAAGGTTCACTGCTAGGGTCTAGATTGGGCATAGTCGGCTTTACAATGTTCCCACTGTTGGGACTCAGGCCTCCTCTCTAGGAGAGGTAATGGGCAGTAATCCACCACGCGGGCCCAGTGTGGGTTGGTGGTTGTCACATGTCTTCGAATGTTTGGTTCTAGGACATGCTGGCTTCCTCACGAGGTTTTCCTTCACCGTTTTTGAGAGCAGTGGTGATGAAATAAATTACGCAAAGTAATGCGCCTGGCTGGGTTCGAACCCGCGACATACAACTCGTAAGTCAGGGTCAATACTACTCGGGCACCATTGCTCTCCAACGCACAGTGACTCCAAAGCAATCGAAGTAAAGCTAGGCAATTTTTTCCGAGTCATCCTTTCTACAATGCCATTACCCATCGGTGCCTCTGAGCCTTCTATATTCCTCACACTATGAACACAAACATAACCATAGAAACTTTTACTATTATTGTTCATGCTATTATTTTAATAAAATTTTATATTCGAGGCGCCTGAAGGTTGTTCGTAAGATGGCGTCCTCGATTTTATATGGCGCACAATATTGTCGAAACAATTTTTATAGTGTCGGTGAATTGTAGTATTTTTTGTTAATTTTATCGTTTATTTGTGATTTGTTTTGTATCCAGCTTTTGTTAGAATTGGAATGTATTATTTATTTCTTTTCATACGTAATTTGTATTTACGACTAAACGACTATGTTCCTCTTTAGTCTCGTCTCGTCATATTTTGCGTGTGGTTACGGTACTATGCTGAGCGTTAGGCCGTTTTGCGCGGACATGGCGCATATTTTTCACAAACAATACATATTACTTGTTAGTCCAAATAAAATGTTTTCTTTCTTTCTTCCTCTTCTGCCTTTTCTAGTGTGTGTTATCAGTGATGACATGACTGGACTCATAATGGGGCTCATCTGAAGGCCAATTGTGAATGACCACTTTTAAAAGACACCCAAATTGTTACGTATAAATGATTCTGATTCTAATCCTACTTTGTGTCAAGCCTGCCCCGCCCACGAGGCCATTCTAACCTCTTTCATCTATTCTGTATCCGCTACCACTGGGACCACACCTTTCGTCGTACGGAATAGAACAAAAGTTGGAATCTTCAAGTTTTACATGGTACGTGATGTCGTCACTAGGATATTCAGTTTTACGATAACTGGGCTATTGAGATTTTAGTATATATTACTCCTAGATACATACTCCTCTCCTAGAGAGGAGAACGCACGTGTCTGCAGTAGACAGTGGCGGATTATCCATGTACCAAGAGTAGCGTAGTGTATGCTACAGGTCCCGCGTATTCGGGGGCCCCACGCGTTCAGGGATGCACTAACGTAAAAAAATATTTAGTCAAAGTATAATATACATTGTAATCCGAATACAGCTCACTGAATGTGATAAATCTTAAATTTTCCTCATTACCATAATTTCCAATCTTATTTTAAGATTGGAAAT
The DNA here is from genome assembly GCA_949319445.1 of Mythimna lalbum. Taxonomy (NCBI): domain Eukaryota; kingdom Metazoa; phylum Arthropoda; class Insecta; order Lepidoptera; family Noctuidae; genus Mythimna; species Mythimna lalbum. The sequence goes on from OX439370.1 coordinate 5,402,930, forward strand.
TGATTATCTACACTAATAAGTTAAAGTAAGGTAGATCTGGTAGTACTACTAGTCCGATACCTAAAATCTATTCACCGATAGAAAGCTTCTTTATTCCTAAGTGACATAGGCTATAATTTATGTACGCGGGCTAAGCCGCGGGCAAAAGCTAGTTTAGAATAATAATAGTACTAAATAGGTTTAAACAAGGGGCCTCTTGATTGAATTTGCTACAGGCCCCGCGTTGGCTTAAACCCCAGAACCTTTCAGCCCCATCGACCATCGGTTCCGTGAGCCACATTGCTCACTGCAAGTTTGGCGATTCTTCGGGCTAAGCCTTGGTTCTCCTATGGAAATATTTATTTCTCAGACGGATATTCCGTGCAACCCTCTCCATTGTCCTAGTTATATTACCAATGGTCAAAATAAACTTTAACCTTGACCAAAAAAAATTTCTTTAATAATTAAATATTCATAAACAACACCCCCATCCTTGACAACGTCTTCCGCACTAATTATGAGGCTGTACCCTTTCGCCACTACCCTTCCTCACATTTCTATATACCCCACACAAAAATAAAGGGCGTGAACATAACGAAATTAATTTAACTCGGGCTTCTTTGTCGGCAAAAACAAAAGAAGCGGGGTGACGGTTAATTTTCGTAGAACTTCCGACTGCCCCGGATATATAGTACTGTGATGCTTAGATTAAATAAGCAAGGATAAGTAGAATTGAACGTCAAAGAACATTTATTTAATTTGGTTTCTGCTTCTGGGAAATAAAGGAAAACTTCTGAGGTGACGTAGAAATAATGACATTTATTCTAGGTCGTGGAATAGGCATAGTAATCTAAACATTTGGGGGACAAAATATCCCCCAAATGACGCGCAAAACTGTATATGATCTGATATCCCAAGCGTCACGTGAATGCCTTGTAGAATGTTGAGGGTTGCAGGACACAAGCAACGTTGCAAAGTCACTTAGATTGATTGTTGCGCGTCATATAGAGAAAGCATTTTTCATTGAGCAAGCGCGACATTTTGTCGTTCGTCGGTTTTTTAATATACATATCAATTAGTTAACTGCTGGGCACAGGATTTTCCATTTTCTTTTTAGAAACATGCTTATTATTTGCTTCAGGTATTTTGGAAGAAAAAACAAATTGTTAAGTTTCTAGTCACATAAAGCCTTGTAGTACCATACAACTTCTCAATTATTTCGTAACGTAATCTACCAAAACACGGCATTCGCAGAGAAAAGAAAAATTTAAACCAAATACGGTACGGTACTGTTACGGTGCTCCTTGATTAATTGAACCTTACAATTTAATCAAGACTCTCAACTCAAAAAGAAAACTCCAAGGTTTGTTCAAGAAACACGGAAAAATGTAATTCCATCTTGCATTGTAATAAATTGAAAATTTCCTATCCATATTTGTACGATCCGAGAAAAAATTGTTTGACGTCATTTTGTTTAATTAGAAGACGGGTTTAACTGCTCCAAAAAAATGAGTAAAAAGAAAAATTGGCCTTGATATTTATAACTGCGTGTTTTTTTTTTATTGTGGAGCAAAATATTCTTAATCATAGAAAAGAAAATAGCAGGAGTCACTCTGACTGCCCATTTTTTTTTATTATTATTGATGGGCTCGCTTTTGACAATGGCCGAGGCCACCCATCCAGATAGGAAGGATAGCTTGAGTCCAAGCCTGGTCGTCAAAGGCCTTGGCCACGTTTAAAATTGAAGTAAGAGTATATTATATAATTTGGTCATTTTTTCAAAATAATCACCCCCAGTTGTTTCCATAAATAAGAAGCGCAAAAGAAATATATATAAATATGTGTGAACATTCTTTAAGGCAAAATAGCAGATTTTCTGAGGCTTTTACTGGATTAGTTTTGCACTTTATAATTTGATTTCAATGGAACCCTAAAATAACTAGAAAAAGATGTGAACTAATACTAAAATCACGTAAAAACGGTTGTATGGAAATATATCAATGGTTGGGGGGCTCTTAAACAATGAAATCATCACGTTCGGGTTCGATACAAAGTTTCAAAACAGAAACTTAAACTATGAAAATCAAGCACTATTCGTCTACCTTCATATCTGACTAAACGTGAAGGTGCTTCATCAATCCACTTAGAGAGTTTGGCAGTAATCAAGGTCCATTCATTGGTATCATGTTCCCCGTCCTATGAACTTCGATTGGAATCAATATTCCAAGGTAAGGAGCCGTTTTCAAGCGAAATATGGGATGAGCGAGGAAGCAGACTGGAGTTTGCAGCGGGATGGTTCAGAAAATCCACCGTGACACTTTTTTTTTCACCCCTGGTCTTGGGCGGAGCGGGAGATAGTGTCAGACACTTACTGACTAAAAACTCACCCCGTTCCTTTTAGCCTTCATACCGGGGCTCGAGCTACTCTTACAGAATGCAAAGGAATAAAGGCGAGTTCAAATAGGAAGTTCAAAAAACACTGAAAAGTACAAAATAATTTTAATTTCGGAAGTCGGTGTTTCTATAATAGATACCTACCTAATTTTGTCTGTTCGTTATTTAACACCGACTTACGAAATTAAAATTATTCTGTACTTTTCAGTGTTTTTTACATTGAAGTCGGTTTAATTTTTTTTTGTAAAAAGGTTTTAATTTTTCACTTTTTAGGATAACCTTATGGTAGCACGCACCACTAAAAAGTATTTTTATGTTTATCCTTTAGATACGCATAAATTACCTTATAACCAGAGTGCATCTCATAACGATTCTAATAATCCCAAATACAGTTAGGTTAGTTTCTTTCTTTCTTTTTTTCTTTCTTTTTATAAACAAAGCTTGTGTTTTGTGTTTGTTGGCTGAAGAGAAAAGTTTTGTGTGTTTCGTATTGCATGATTATCTAATTACAATAATTTTTAAAGCGCTAAACTTTTTATCTAAAAAATTTTTTATCATCCAGTGCCATTCATGTTTAAGCTGTATCTTTCATTTTATGTATTTGCAATATTTTTTCAATTCAATTATATTTTTGTTTGAGTGTAACTCTTACTATGGTGTTTTTTGTCAAATTGGAATACTGAGTTGTTTCATAACTTGTTATTATTTTACATTGTGTTTGAACATTACTTAAACAATATCTCGCGTTTTATACGGATTTATGCTACGATATTTTGATAATGGATAAGAACAGTCTAACTATCTACTACCAAAATTGTAGGGGTATTAGAACCAAATTACAAGCATTGTTTTTGAGTATACTGTCGTCTTCCTATGACATAATAATTTTAACTGAAACGTGGCTCATACCCAATATTAGCAGCTGTGAATTTATTGATGCTCGATACGTTGTGTACCGTTGTGACCAAGATCGCAATTTAACTAAGAAGCAGGACGGTGGCGGGGTCCTAATCGCAGTATTGCGCGGACTTCAATCGTGTTTGGTTGATTGTCACAGTCATCAACAGGATGGCTTCACGGCCTGCGCTGAGCATCTTATGATTGGAATTCCATACAAAAAAAATAGTTCCAAAATGCACATTGTGAGTGCTGTGTACATGCCGCCGTGGGCTTCCTCTGATGAGTACATCTCACACTTTGATGCACTGCAGGAGTTTTTGAATGAACCTTATGTTGAGGGTGTGTTCATTGTTGGCGATTATAATCTTCCTGACATAGCGTGGACGGCCGTCCAAGTCGGTGGCGGACCACCTCAGGCTGCTGGTATGACCTGTACTGGAACCTCACCTATCTATTCACAACTGCTCCAACTTATGTGATCCCTTAATGCTTACCAATATAACAACATACCCAACGGTAATGGGAAAATTCTAGACCTATTTATTTCTAATATCGACAGTACCATAGATTCTCCATTGGACACGTTATTGCCTGTAGACCCTCACCACCCTCCGTTTGTTGCAATGGCTCCCAACTGTTTATCAATGCAAGTTTTAAAAAGAAAATCACTATTTAAATATGATTTTCGCAAGGCAGACTATGATGTTATCAACAGGCAGATTGATGAAGTTGAGTGGTCAAAGCTGCTCAGCCACCTACCATCGGAAGAAGCCGTTGATATATTTTATGAGAAACTAAACGACATTATCAGCTCGAACGTCCCTCGTATTAAGTCCCGGTCACTTGACTTTCCAGTCTGGTTCTCTGCTCATTTAATTAAACTTTTCAAAAAAAAAAACAACGTCTTTGGATTAAGTGGAAGAAATTTCAGAATATAAAAGACTACAATGAGTTTGCTGAATATCGAACAATTTTCAAGGAAAATTGTCAGACTTGCTATTTAACTTATCTTAAATCCGTTGAAGATAATCTGACTAATAATATCAAACACTTCTGGAAATACATAGCAAATCGCAAAAATAAATCTGGTATCCCATCGACGATGCGTTATCAGAATGTTAAGTCGAGTGACCCAGACGTGATCTGCAGCATGTTTTCAGATTTTTTCTTATCTGTGTTTGAACCTAAATCTCTATTACTGTCGGCATGGACTCCGCCAACACACTGTAATCCTAACGCTAGTTTAATTGATAACCTATGTATCGAGGAATCTAAAATTCTGAAGGAGCTGAAGTCACTTGATCAGTCCAAGGGAGCAGGCCCTGATGGTTACCCGGCTTTGTTCTTTAAGTTCACCGCTGTTAGTATCTGTAAGCCGCTCCATATTTTATATAACAAGTGTTTAAGCGAGGGTGTTTTTCCTAATGTATGGAAGCTGGCTAACATCACACCTGTACATAAAAATGGTTCAAAGCATGATATAGAGCAATATAGACCTATTTCTATTTTGTCAGCCTTGTCAAAGCTTTTTGAAAGACTTGTACATAATGAAATTTACCCAATCTTACACAGGGTTATCCTCCCAGAACAACATGGGTTCGTTCAGCAGCGGTCAACTATATCTAATTTACTCATTTTTTCTGATTACATTGACAAACGCATGCAAGTAGACGCTGGTTATACAGACTTCAGAAAAGCATTTGACAAGATTGACCGTGAAATCCTTTTGAACAAATTAGCATTCAATGGCATAAGGGGAAACTTGCTTCGCTGGTTCTCATCATATATAGAAAACAGAACGCAGAAAGTTGTAGTGAAAGGATATCAGTCTGGGTCTGTGGCCATAACTTCCGGTGTTCCCCAGGGTTCAATTTTGGGACCACTGTTATTTATTATATATAGAAATGATTTTAATAAATGTTTTGAAAATACAAAATTTCTCTTGTACGCTGATGATCTAAAGTTATATAGGGCAATAAAAACTGTTGATGATTGCCTTATGTTCCAAGAAAACCTAGATAGACTTGTGGATTACTGTCTTGACAATAAATTACACCTCAGCCTTCCCAAGTGTAATGTCATAAATTTCACTAAAAACCGGTCAATCATATATTTTAAATACAGATTGCACAATACCACGCTCACTAATGTATCTACTGTGAAGGACCTAGGTATACTATTTGACAATAAGCTCACCCTGAATCAACATGTTGAAAAAATTGTTAACAACCTATTCAAGATGTATGGGTTTGTAATGAGATCGTCTACAGAATTTAAACGGGTTTCCACTTATCTATACTTATATAAGACGCTTATACGATCACAGCTGGAATATGCCGTCCCAATCTGGAACCCTTTCTATAGGAAGTATGTAGATGAGATCGAGAAGGTACAGAGTAAGTTTTTGCGTACCATGCTGTACAGGTGTTACAGGGCCCGCTTACCTTATTCACAATTGTTAAGTAAATATAAGCTCATTACCCTAGAATCTAGACGCAAGTTCTTGGAAGCATCTGTACTGCATGGTATTGTTCATGGCAACTTTGATTCGATGGATCTCACTAGTAAGTTATGCTATGCAGTCCCTCGCACTGTTAATATGCGTAGCGTTCGTGCAGGTACTTTATTTGCGGTAAATAGCTGTCGTACTCATTCTGGTTTGCGCTGCCCCATACGTCGAATGGTAAATACATACAATAGAACTTTTATCGATATTGATATTTTTGTATGCTCTAAGTTAAAGTTTAATGTAATTAACACAATGTAATTAAAATTTTGTCTGAAAATTGTATAATTTAATCTTATGTTGTATTCTTGTATTGTGTTATTAATATAAGAATTGAATTGATGTATATTTTTGATGGTTTTATTATTAATTTGTATTGTAATATTTTAACTATTTTTTTGAATTAATTTAATAATTTTGCAATGTAATTATTTATTTAATTAATTAATATGCTTGTTTAGTGGCACTCATTATCAATTTTTTTTTTATGTTTTGTTTTGTATTGTGATGTTTTAATTATTTATTTTTTATTCAATTAAGAACTTTGTATGTAATTTAACAATATGCTCGTTTAGTGGCACTTATTATCAATTTTTTTTTTGTTAAAACGAGGATAATGCAGTGGGCTGCAATATTGTTACTACTGAAATAATTTATTGTTACTTTGCTAAGCACTGTATATTGTGGCTGTTAATTGTCCCTAATAAAAAAAAAAAGGCAATTTTACTTGTTACGACAATTCTGCTATGATTTTATGAGGAGTTCTGTTCCATATCTTCGAAGTTCATGATCAGATCACAACAATATTTCTATGGGACCAACTTAGAAGCATAACCTTTCAATCAAAAAAAAATTTCAAAATCGTTCCACAATTGACCGAAATATCGGTGAACATACATAAAAAAAAAACATACATTCAGCCGAACATAGAACCTCCTCCTTTTCGAAGTCGGTTAAAAAGTTGAACAATTTGCCTGCTGCGGTCTTCCCAACCAATTATAATTTAGGTGTCTGCAGGGCTAGAGTGAATAGGCTCTTACTAAACTAATGCGTCTACCATCAACGATTGCATCATTGCTTACCATCAGTTGGGATTGCAGTCAAGTACTAATATATATCAATAAAAAAAGCCTCGTCTTCCACTCTAGGAGGGACTAGAGCGGAAGGCTCGAAAAGAAAATCGCCATCCTACAAAGTTAAGCAATGCTTGCTGACGTCGGTTATCTACTGGTCCTGGCTGTCACTTATAGATCTTTGACAGTTGTAACAGAAACCCAAGATTGTAGTGTATGCGATGTGTCAGAGAGAAAACGATCAGCCTTTTTAATGCTCCAACTGCTGGGACTCAGGCCTCCTCTCTAGGAGAAGAAATAGACCGTAATCCACCACGCGGGCCCACTGCGGTTTGCTGAATGTCCCATGTCTTCGAATCTTTGGTTCTAGGACATGCCGGTTTCCTCACGATATTTTCCTTCACCGTTTAGAGCAGTGATGATGAAATAAATTACACAAATTAATGCGGCTGGCTGGGTTTGAAACCGCGACCTACAACTTGTAAGTCGATGCCGTTACCACTCGGCCACCACTGCCCCATACTCTATCAATTAATCGTAATTATTTGGACTGTTAACTGATCTGAAGGCTATTAAGTTTGGTTGTTCGAGTAGAAACAGACACCAATTTGCATGCTGCATAAATTATTCCATATTGTTGGTTTGGACTACGTATCCTTGGCTAATTTTATACAGATAAATACCGGTACCTATTCATCTGCATCTGGTTTGAATGGAAACTAACCCAGACATAAATTGATAAATGCTAGGAAGATGGGCTGTCTGGAAGCTGCCAGGGTTCGACGTACAACTTTAAACCACTTTTGCCTATCACCTGGGCGAACTCATTAATGTTTAGCTTCTAGAAAGCTACCTTCATGATAACCACCATCGTTTTGGCAAGAGTGAAAAGACCAAGAAGGAGAAGAGGCAGATGGAAGGAATGAATGATTGTTTCATTCATCATCCTACTGTCTATCATCTAACATGCAAACACAGCCTGGTAAAACGGGGCATTATAGACCCCTATGACACCCAGTAAGAGACCGATGCTCCTGACTAGACAATGAGCAATTTCTTAGAGTGCCCAAAGCGTCTCTGCACCTGCACTTTGGAGGACCATGAAAACACAACTGACGCCGCTAAGAACTTGAAAACCATCGATTCGAAAAGACGACTACTACCTAACATAGCAAAATATGGCATAGCATAGCACTTATTAACATAAATTCACGCTTTTTACCAATGTAATGTATTAATTATTATTATTTTTCCTATGTTTTTTCGTATTTTTTATTTTGTTCCACATAATATAGTTTACTACTATACCTAATATATATTTTATTTAGTCTCCGTAAGTATGACCGTGGCATCACCGCGGGCCCTAACAGAATACCAGCGCTGCGTTATTTATTTTTATAGATATCGCAGCATATGCTGAGTTAGGTGCCTTTTTGACCTTGCACAAATTCTTCTGTGTTTATTGTACCTATTTTTTAATTTATATAACGGAGGATCGATATCAGTGGGTCGCGACATCGGAAATAACACTCACAAAAACTTTTGATAACACTTTTAATTACTCGTAACACACACTCAGTACAAAATAATCAAGGATGCCTGAGATATGGCTTGATTAAGAATTTAGGAACGCGGGAAGTTCAGCGTGGAGTAACCAATGTCTTCCCTGACCGCCGGACCGATTCAAAGTGTCCTCCAAATCCACGGACACCCGACACGTGGCCCTATTGCCAGTTAGCCAATTTACCGGTCAACGTCAGTACCTGTCAATGTCGAATAATCGATTATACCTCCGGATCGACATTTGACTCGACTATTCGCTCAGTGTTGCTATTACTCCACGCTAACCATCCCCAAGTTAATACTTGACGTTCCCAAACGTAAGCTGTTCAATCCAACTACATAGTTCCTCCAGTGAAAGATAGGTGGCGCTGATGCAGACCGACTGATATGCGTCAACGCTTCGACATATATTTTTAATATGTGTGAGGTTCGAATAAACGGTTTTTCTTTCTTTCTTTCTTTCTTTCAAAATTTCATTCTCAATCCCTCAAAAGGTGCCTGAAACCAAGTAGAAAATTATCCCGGGAACATACCTACAACCGGGATGAAAAGTATACTATGAGCTATTCCTGGACATGTCCTGCCCGTGTGCCAGTTTCCATCCCAATCTGTTCTAGTAATTGAGCGTGAAGGCGTAACATACAGTAGAAAAAGAAAAAAACCACTCAAGCGCGAGTCGGTTTCGCGGACAGAGGGTTCCGTACAAGCTTACCTATGTAACTACATAGTTCAATTCCCGAACCGAGTTTCGAAAATTGTTCCAAATCGTAATAAAGTGATTATTTTGTTGACGAAAATATATAATATATTTTTGTTGGATTAAAAATTTTATAGTTTCAGACTTTTTCCTTTACTTGTGTTATGAGACCTCGCTGCTTGCCTTTCAAGATTCTAGGTCAACGGAAAGTACACTACAGGTTTTGATTTAATAAGAGAATGTCAAAATATGCGCCTAAATCCTTACTAATATCCTAACTTCCTTACTAATATTATAAAAGTGAAAGTGAGTTTGTTTGTTACGTCTTCACGCCTAAATGGCAAAACCGATTTTGATTAAACTTGGTACACGGATAGACCGTGTCCTGGAATAGGATAGGCTACTTTTTATCTCGGAAGTATGTTCCCTTGGGATAATTTTCTGCTATCACGCGGGCGAAGCCGCTGGGAGCAGCTAGTGGATCATAAACGAACTTATCTAAAACTTTTAACTTAAAGCAAGCTGCTTTTTTACTGCTTTAAGCTGCAGTAAATCTGCGCATTTGATATCAATTTCAACTACCTTCAAGCATTCTTGGGAAAAAAGGTTTTGACAGTAAGACAGACAACAGAGTTTAATTTTTGGCGACTTAAGTTGTGGAACCCAAAAAAAAGTAATCCACTTTATATTTTATTAGCCAATAATCTCAACAAATTCTCGAAACATAGCAGGAATCATATCAGAAGCATCTTCTTACTAGAGATTAATCGTCGGCGATCCGGCTCCGAGATTTCCCTTGGGACTGCTGTGGGTTTATTGCTAGTATTAATGAGTCTTGTTTGTTAATGAAGCGGTTGACAGCAAGAGAAATTGTTCTCGGAAAAAAAAGTATTGAAGTTTACTTGTTGATTTCAAACTAAGTGGAGTTCCCTGCCAGAGTCTGTGTTTCCTGATAGCTACAACTTGGGGGTCTTTAAGTCAAGATTGAATAGATTACTTCTAGGCAAGCGTGCTCCATCTTCGGCCACATCATCGCTTACCATCAGGTGAGATAGTGGTCAAACGCGAGCCTATCAATAATAATAAAAAAAGTGGCAGATTTTTTTTTACAAGCTTTTATCGGTACGTGGTTTCACCGGTACCGGTACATCCCACCTACACACACAAAACGTTATGGAAAAACATTCATTGTGCGTGCAGCTAAGGAATGGAATTCCTTGCCGGAGTCTGTGTTTCCTGATAGCTACAACCCGGGAATCTTTAAGTCGAGAGTGAATAGGTTTCTTCTAGGTAAGCGCGTTCCATCGTCGACCGCATCGTCGCTTTCCATCGGGTGAGATAGCGGTCAAGCTTAAACCTATCAATAATAAAAAAAAGTAGTTAATTTCACCTGTCCCGATGTTTGTATGTCGGTTATCTTTCAAATTTTTCGGGGGCAATAGGCGTGCTAAGAGGCTGATTGGTGATCCAGATTTGTTTAAATCCAAAGCCCGAGCACAGGCGTAGTGCTCGAGGCACCCTGTAAAATATCGGTACCTTTTTTCTCTTTATTTTTTAGGGACTTTAATCTCAATGAGCATGTCAGCCCCATCGTAACCTAAAAGTGAGTATAGAGTACAACATTTTCTGGAGCATTTCTGTGTAATGTAACATTCTTACTGATCTATATATACAACGTGTAACAAAAAGGGTATATACATCAAAAAGCCCTGAAGTTTACCGGTGGTATAGAATCTCTACACAAAGTTTCAGCTCAAAATAAATTACTCAAAGAATTGATACCAAATTCTTGGTATCCTTGGTATCGTATGATTCTCGAATTCAAATCATAACAAACGTGTCACAACACTACGAGGGTCAATAACATTCCACGTCACTTGCTAATACTAATAAAGACTTCTTCTGTAAATCTGATCGCCTAGTACCTCTCTTCCTAATTCTACCTAATTTCGATACGCGCGGCGCGCGCGTGAATGAAACGCTCTGTTTGCCTAGTACCTGCCTACTTAAAATTTTGCCTCAAAAAAGCAGAAGGTCACGCGAGGCAAAATATCTACAGGTGTCAGTTTCTGGATGCGACGGAAGAGGTATGGGTGCTGACCTTCATTCTGCAACACTCGCCATACCTACTTGCATATGGTTAGAGGTATACAGCGCCAATGCAGCTCGCCGAGTGCGCTAGTACCTACGTGGGTTATTTTCAAAATGCTCTAGTACGGCCTCCTCAAATTCTGGATCGATAGTGTTTGGGCGACCCCCTAAACCAGAAACGTGGAACCAGTTTGTTGCAGACGATGTTCCTTTCAGTACCTATGTTACAAAGTACCTACTCTGTGAATGTACCTACCTACTATCCGATGGAAGCCCGCCACCGAAGAAACTGTCGGCGCTCAGCTCCTTCTAGGTACCCGCGATAAATCGAGGACGATAAAGTTCGCGAGCAGCTCGCACATTACCGGCCGTCCTCTCTTCCGACATACAACATCATCTCATAATATTCACTATTACTTAACACCATCACCATAGAAATGCCATCACACACGATTATCACAACTGCAATAAAATAATGTTTAAAATCCAAATCACAAATTATGCTATGCGACTGCATCGTAAGATTATTGGTCATCCACTAATGCAAAATTATATTTATTTATTTACCTAAATTTGACTTTCGGCGCGTACAAAGATGCCGCCATTGCCGCCAAAGAGAGTAGCCGAACGGACGACGACAACATTGCCATCTCTCTCACATTAAACACGCAGGCGGCGCGTGCGACTGGGACAAAACTATTTTATCGTGTTCAATAACATTTGAGCTTCTCAAAGGAATTTTTTTAGGGATCTGTGAACCGTTTTTTTAAATTATCAATAACAATTCTTGTTTCTTATGGACTCCTAGTACTTTCGCATATTTTTCATTTATTTTAAAATGATAAATTAAGACTAAACTGTGCTACTACTGGTAATGTTTTTGTAGAAAAGGCAAAAAGTTACGCAAAGACCTAATTGTGCGTATAATTTTAGAAATAAGCGCGAAAGATTTGTTGATTTGTTTATAATCTCGGAGTAAAATTAAACTCACACGCATTCACGCGGCGTCGTGAATGCGCACACTACATCTAAATAATTAATTTCTTGGTAACTAAGTACATATCCTATGTATAGCAACCGACATAAAAAGAATTAGGTACGTAAGAAAATTCATCTCGACCCAGCAAAAAGTGACAACTTATTGAAGTCCTCTAATTAAATAAAATTCAAGAACGGAACCCACTGGGAGTTTATTTGTACCAGGAGGCACATAAGTTGCTTAGAGATGATATTTGGGTTCATTTTAACAGATATGAAATCCTTTTTCGCAGCGTCTAACGCCGAGTACAACGTTCGTTTAGATGTTACGTAGGTACCTACTTCGTTTAAATTTTTCGTAAACTAAGTATTTGTTACTATCCTATCTACGAGTACGTAAAACAATAAAAAAGTATGTAGGTAGATATTTCTAAAAAATTTCGTAAATACCAGATAGGTACCTAATTATTCCATATCCTTACGAATATAAGGGTATTCGTAAGGATATGGAATAATTACTTAGTCTACTTAGTCTCCTCTAAAAGCGGCGTGAGTCGCACGAAAAATAATATGCGCTGCGCGCTAACGAACACGGCCCTACGTGGCGCGCAGGTTTTTCGATGTCCAACGCACGCACTCGCTCTAGTTTTTGGCTTGGTTTGTTGTACACAAACATAATCTTAGTCTTTGTAGGAAAAACTTATTTCTTCTTAAAACTATTTTTCTTAAAAAAAATGTTAGAAAAAATAAACATGCGGAACCCTTTATCCACTGTTTGAAGAAATACCAGGAGTAAGAGGTTTGTTTTTAGTCATAAACAGTTCAATGACACCGATCAGCTGACTTTTTGCTAGTGATGTATTGGTTTCAGTTTGAAATGTTCGGTTTCTGGTATCATATGTATGGAATAATTCACAACTTCCTACCATGTAAACATAAGGTTAGAAAACCCTTTCCGTATCGTTTGTTATCTTATCAAGAGGCCGTGCACTTGGTATGTATACCCCCTTTTTGTTACACGTTGTATAAAAATCAATGCCACTTTTCGTTGTTATTTTATAACTCAAGAACGGGCTCGCCTATCCAAACCAAATTTTTAGGCTTTGTTCGGACTATTTAGTAGATGGTTTATGTGAAGTTTGGTAGGGTAGAGTAGGGTATAGTAGGGTAGAGTAGGGTAGAGTAGGTTAGAGTAGGGTAGAGTAGTGTAGAGTAGTGTAGAGTAGGGTAGAGTAGAGTAGGGTAGAGTAGGGAAGAGCGGGAGCGAAGCCGTGCGCGCAAAAGCTAGTACAATATATATGAATGATACAATACAGGCAAAAGCTCAGTTTCCTAAGCATTTCCATGTAATGTAACCTTCCTGCGAATGCTCGGCGTTATGTTACGGGTAAATGCTCACAGCGAGTGTGCATTTACCAACATTTCGTTGTACCTTGCGTTCATTTTTTTTTTAAATGTCACCCCGCAACCGCGCATCGCCCGCACTCGTGGCTCGACGAAATGTTACACCAATACGCTCGATGAAATGTTACACCAATATGTTCGTAGTTTTGTAACAAAGAGGCGAGCGTGCTCGACGTTTCGTTTGTAAAAGAATGATACACTAGAACATATCATAGAGCGGCTCGTTGTTCTGTTACAAGTAAATGTTGTAGTTTATACTCACCTTAAAATTAATTTACAAAAACAACATAACTTAATAACCAACAAAATTGTTTTACCAAAGTTGAGCTACCGACACATTGCCATGTCAAATGTATGCTTAGCAGCATCACTTCTAGGATTAGCCAGGATTTAAAAAAAATACCTAATCAATTTTATTGATATAAAAATTAGGACCGATCGTTGTGGCGACGTTTGGGCCTGAGCCTATGTCCAACAGTGGCTAATATGATAATGATAATGTTAGAAAAAGCCGTCAATTTTACAATGATTTCCCGATAGATAAAAAACATAAAAAAATATTTTGTTCATAAATTCAAGAACTAATATGGTATTTTTAAACCGAGCACCTTTACAAGCTACCAAAACAAATCAACAAAAAAAAAAACAACCGCAGCAATTAACACAGCACAAAAATATAGCAACGATAAAATATCTCAATCGGTTGCACATTGATCATTTCGCACTGCCATAAATAAAACAAATGAACAGGGACCCATTTAAAATTATGACGTCACACTGCCTTTATTTATCTCAATGCCCAGTGGGCTCCATTTATCACTTGTATACCATATTTAGTACAACATTGTGTTCCATAATTATTTTTTCTACCTTTACGGGCGTAGTGACTCATGTGCGTAATGGGGCACTATTTGTAAACCGTGTTATAAGACTCTATATGGCTTGAGATTAATAGGGTTTATATGAAAAATGTATTAGCTTTTTAAATTTGATGTTTCGAAGGGTTAAATAAACACTGGTAATGTCGTTTTTAGCTATTGCATAGCTTCTATCGCGGGACTTGAGCGTGGAGACCGAATCCAGAAATTCCGTAACGAAAAAAACCTAACACCCCCCACTAAATGGTTGTCATGGCAACTTGTCAACTTCAATCACAATTTAATTGCTTATGTTGATAAAAGATGCTATGCAATAGCTTTACCGCGGCAGTCTCCGAGTGCCACACGTCTTTTTTAATATAACTAGATTACTATCTTGTGACAGAGATTGAGATTCGAATAGTTGCAAATGGATGGTATTTTATCGAATGGCAAGCTATACATGTAAGCATTTTGGCGGATAAAAATAAAGGACGACTCCATTGAATCAGAACTGGCTTTCTGTACAGTCGAAAGTTGTTGTTATTACAAGCTTTTATTTAGTTTCACCTGTCCCGATGTTTGTCTGTAATCAAATCTTCTAAATTAAATTTGACCCTTATCCCCGGTTACCGATTGAGCTGAAATTTTGCATGCACGTGTAAATCAGATGACAATGAAAAATGATTATGTCATAGAGCTGATCCGATGATGGAACCCGAAGGTCGCTATAGGAACTTCGTAGTTAAACGACACAACCCCATCGAGTTTGGGCTCGTATGATTCGTCTTGACGAGTAATAATTATATAGGTATACCGAGCGATGAAAAATTGATTTTCATTAAAAGATTGTTTTATGTATTTAATTAAGCCTTCCTTACAACTATCATTGCATAAATATAAAATATCTTATAGTATTATTATTATTGAAATTTTGTCTGTTACGATTTACCTAACTCAGAAACTACTCGACCGATTTAAAAAAAAATAGGAAGCAGGCTTCCGAAACATTGTCATCACAACCTAGCAAGCATTCGCACCATTTTCGTGTACTCATCACACTAGAAAATTGATACGCCAGCACAGACTTCGTAACATTCAGAACGTTCAATTTAAATATTTTTATTTTTGTATGAAAATCTGATGAACGAATACATGATTTTTTTTTTAAGTCATAGAACAAAAAGTGTTGTTTATGATGTCCTTAACATAGTCCTAAGAGGTTGCTAGTATTTTAAAAATAACCCTATATAAAAACAATTGCTTCCGAGCGAATAATATATCTAAATTAATTTTGACGTGAAGATTCGCCGCAATTCTCGTTATTAACATATATCGCGAATTGCGGCGGTTAATGGAGTTTTGACGAGAAGGTTGTTCAAAGGATACAATAAAGAATATAATATGCAGTAAATAATCATCATCGTCATTTCAATCGAAAGAGGTCTACAGCTAGACAATAGATATCAAGTCAATGAACCCAACAAAAAATCAAAATTCCAACCCTTATAATTTTATTCAGAAAACCCCAACAATTAATCGGTATTATCAATCAAACAATCGAATAAATCAACTCGAGTCAAATCAATCGATTGTAGACATATGATCTATCTTTTATAAAAATTAAATTTGTGGAAGACCAGACTTGCCCACGGGACCAAATATTATTAGATTGTGCAAATGTTGTTCAGAAAAATATTTCATATTTTTCTTTAGAAAACTGATTGTATTTTTTCATATTAGTTTTATTGATAGGCTCGTGTATGTTCTGTTTGGCTGTATGTTTATTATACTATCGTTATCTTTTTGTTGTTGCTGTTGGGTCTCCTAATAAATAAATAAATAAATAAATAACCAATCTCTCCAAGGTGGCCAGTTAAAATCCAATTTTCTTAAGTTTTTTTTTATATTTTGCAGTTCAGTATCAACTTTTATGAAATCAAAAATCAGAAACGTTTATTATTTTAAATAAAACAATTAACACAGATAACAGAGTGTACTTGCGACAGATAATTTAGACAACTGCGTTATCTATGGTGGTATGGTACAATACAGTTAAGCCCGATACACACATAGCCAGGCGGGGCAACTGTTTTTTTTTTTTGTATATTTTTTTGTAGTGAGGCCTATGTCCAACAGTGGACGTCTTTCGGCTGATATGATGATGATGATTTTTTGTAATGAATTATGCGTCTATTCAGGCAGAATAAACATGTTTTCTTTCTATTTCTTTCAATGACAGCCACTTTTGAATTAGCTGACGACCTTGAACACCTGTACAGATCTTCATAAATTGTTGCTAAGAAAGCTAAGAACTATCTCGATTACGTCAGCTTTCAAACAAAAAAAAAAAACGCATTAAAATCCATCAATTCGTTTGGAAGCTAGGATACCACGGAAAGATAACACCCCCCCCCTCTTTTCCATCATCATCTTCCTGCCCTTGTCCCGTTTTATTTGAGGTCGGCGCAACACGTTTTTTCTTCCATTCTGTCCTGTCACTCGTCACGCTATCACTAACTCCCTTTTCTTTCATATCACTTCTCACACAATCCATCCATCTTTTCTTTGGCCTCCCTCTCCCCCTCCATCCCCCCTCTTTTCCATGGGGGGTTAAAAACCTAAACACCATATTTGTCTGTCTACACACATGTTCTGTGTCCATCTAACCCAATAGTTTTCAAAGGGTCAAAAATCTGTAGTTTGATCATTAAAAGGGACGAAAATAAACAAGTACGGAACCACGGTCCATATAATCCACAGCTAACCTCTTTGTAACCCAATTTATAATGTTCACAAAAACAGAACAGATGTAAGCGTTTACCCCGTGTACCCTATTGTAGTTTGTTTTATCGTATTAAAAACAAGGACAGAAGTATCAATGCATAGAAACGATCAATTTTTTGTTTTCATTAGTATACTTGCAGTCGGTCGTCAGAACGAACGGGCTCCAGCCGTCGTGACAGGAGACGCCGAGAGGTCGACGAGCAATAGGTAGCACGCCGTCCACACGTCCGATAAGGACCAACCTCGAGTCGTCGACGGCGCGTAGCGTTCCGCTAGAGCCACGAGGGAATTTCAGAAAAGGAAACCCTAAACCGCAACAGAGCATTCCGTCAGTGGCTCTGTAGTCAGAAAAAGTCTGCCACGGCCTTTCACTCCACCCTAGAGTGGGAGAAGACATTGATTGATTTCAAGCCGGGAAGGGTCACTATAATCTATACTTATGTATAAAACGAGAAACTGGCTGACTGTCATATCAACGCATAGCCGAAAATATTGGAACTAGGGGCATGGAATTTTGCACGAGGTTTCCTTTTGTGGTGTAGGCGATCATAAGAGGATTTTCTGATGTTCACCCTCTGAGGGGTTAAAACGGGGGTCCAAAGTTTATGTGGACAAACCTACTTTCACGCAAGCGAAGCCGCTTACAGAACCTAGTTTTAACATATTCAGTCTATTTGCTGCGATTAAAATCGCACAATACTCAGCACGCTATTTGTCGCATTTTCACATAAATGTTTTGTGGTTATATGCAGCAATAAACTTTAAGTTAAATTAAAAGCAAACGATAAATTCTACAACGGTTTCCAGTAAATCTTTACACATGCGAAATAAATTTATATTAATCAAAAGTAAGAGGAAATGTGCCCAGAACGCTGGCAGCATTGCCACGCTGGATGGCAATGCTGATTCGTTGACCGAAGAAAAGCCCAGCCCTCTGGTCACGCGAAGAGTCGACCAACTGTTTGCTAATATCTCGAACAACTCGATGAGCGCTCGGACCCCATGGCCCTAGTGTTTCAACCCCAAACGGCTCAAACATATAACTTCCGATGAGGTTATTATATTTACGCCGTTTGAGGTTTTCTGCACCTGCAGCAGCCGCACCAGCACAGCCCGCCGTACTAAGAAGATGGGATGGCGCAAGGGTGTCGACACATGTTGCATCCCACACCAAAGGCCTACCCAACTTCCAAGGCATTATGGTCATCCCGTCTGGCCTCTTCCCATCGTCGCGTGCCAAGCCATTGGGTTCTAAAACAGCTGGCACCCCGGCGGCGACAAGAGCTCGACGGATGATGTCATTAATACTGGCATGTCGTGCTATCCGACCGGCGCTTCTACTGCAGGATAGGCCATGGTGTCCGAGGCGGTCGACTGCTTCGCCGCACTGACAACGATGTGGAGCTCCACTAGGAGCACCCAGACGTAGGCATGTAGCGATCCGGAAGGTGGAGTCACTCAACATAGTACCTATGTTAGGTGAAGGTAGAGCCTGTAGCCAGAGACCCGACTCCCATTCACCCACAGCCAGTAGGCGGGCACGCTCAGCAGTATTGGTGGACGTGTTTATGAGATTATTCCGTACCAACCTGCAGAGCGGCTCATCCCACTGTCTCTGGGAAAATGGACTCTCGGGCAACGCCTTATCCGGGCAAGCCACTTTCCAGGCGTCCACGGCGTCGGTCAAGCACGGCACCTCATAGTTAACCAATGATGGAGTTAAGATTTTTTTGGTTAACTGTTGAGTGCTGTGAACCGAAGACAGGAACGCCGGTAGACTTACACTAGAAATTTTGCGAATGCCGAGCCCACCAAAACGGATGGGTAGCGTGGCTTGTATCCACGCTCGGTCATTCAGGGCCACATTTAAAATGGACGTTAATGCGTATCGAATAGTTTGATCAATTTTGTCCAAAAGATGTGGTTGTTTCCATAAAGGAGATGAGCGAAGAAAATACATAAAATTTGGTGCAAAACAACAATATCGTATGAGGGTGAAAGCCGAATGTAGGTTAATTTTGGAAAGTCTTTCCGAAATGTAGTTAAAACGTTCAATTTTATCGTTAATGAATAAAGAAAAACTGTCTTCCAAAATTGGAGAACCTAGGAGGTGCAGTGAACTTTTATCTAAAATTTTGATTTCTGGAGCTATTGTAAAAAATTTTTGTAGAGTCGATTGTCTGTCAGTACTGTCAGAGATAAAAATTTCACATTTTGTATGATTAAGGTCAAGGCCAATAAATTTGAATTGTTCTTTGAGAATTTTGAAATCTTCTAAAACGGTTTTTACGTCACCTCCCAGTGTTCCATCATCTAAATACCACACGTTAAATTTGGAATTTAACCTTTGGATGATTGGATGAATAGCCAAGCTGAAAATGACTGGCCCGAGAGGGTCACCTTGTTGGCACCCTACTGCAGATTCCAAAACATTATCTTTATATAATAATTTTGAGGGATGCCTATAGCATTGCCATAAAAAGCCGAAAATTTCAGGTAATTCTTTTTTTGCTTCAGCCAACAAAGTGTCCCTGTTAATAGAATTAAAGGCGTTTTTAACGTCAACCTTTAGGATGACCTCACCCTTATTAGAATTTAGGAATGTAGCGAGGGCATGTACGGCAGCCTCACAGCCTCCTCTTGAACCAAAGCCAAGCTGAAGGGGCTGGAATTTGTCTGTTAAAGAGCGGCTGTATATTTTACAACAGATTTTGGCTGCCGTACGCCTATAAGTGCATCCGACAGCGATGGGACGAATGCCGCCGTCCTTCTTGCGCAGGGCACATAAATTTGCCCCGTACAAGACATCGATGACGGCATCGTTCACGCCGCCGGAGAGCATAAGAGTAACAAGAGCCACAAGTTCCTTCAAAAGCGACTCACCAGCTTCCCCGGCGCCTGAGCTTAAGAGATCCTTTAAATGTTGAGGAGTCAGGCCGTCGAGGCCACCGGCGGAACCGCTCCTGAAGGAGCTCACGGCTGCAAGTAACTGTGGTGCTGAAATTTGCAAAAATGATGAATCCGAATTAGGGGTGTCAGGAGGGTCAGGGAAGGTGAGGTCGTCCGCAGGCGCTGGGTGCTTACTCTCCAGGGCTGAAAGTGTATCTGGAGAGTAAGGCGCCACCACATCACTGCTGAACAGTAGCCTAGCCGCTCCCCTAATGTCACCCTCACCTAATTTGGATTCCACATGAAAGCACACATCTTTCTTAGAAATGTTATTGAAAGCGGGTAAATTTTGATCTAAAATGTTAGTCGCAGTCAGCATTGCCATCCAGCGTGGCAATGCTGCCAGCGTTCTGGGCACATTTCCCATTGACATCGATGTGGACGAATTTTTTGATGCCCTATAAGTTCCTTTTGTTTTTTACTCGTTTGTATATATTTTTTCTTTAAGTTTGTATATATACCTATTAGTTTATAATATTTAATAATTAAGATGTATATATGTATGTTAATAAAAAATACTCTACTAGTAATAAAAAAAAAAAATTCAATAAAAAAAAAAAAAAAGTAAGATAAATAAATGATTGTAGACATGTGGAACAGACTGTTGTACCAAATTCCTCCGTTGAAAAGGGAAGATTCTCCGACCAGACGAGTCTTTTTGTCTGGTTTCGACAACTGCCCGATAGATTATTTTGGGCAGTTTATGTTAAAATCGCGCGGAGATCCTCTCGCGCGTTTCTCGTACACCCGTGTGTACGAGAGAGTTGAGTGCCCATCGCGCAATTGTACACACGGGTGTACGAGAGTGACTTGCACCGATTGGATATTTTTTCTGTGACGTATATTTTCAAGTTGCAACCCGTTCTTTAGTCGATTGAACAGAATAGTTCATTCGCTTTCTATTAAAATATTTTCCATTGGCAATATCGATACATGGAATGAAGAAGATTGAAAAAAATTAAGTGATCCGTCATTCAGCTATCTGTCACTTTTTGGCGTCATTGTTGCGTGTGGTTGCGTGCGGACGCAAATCATGTTTCCAATTAGAAAACTGTGAATAATCTTATAAGATTTATATAGAATTACTGAGAAATAAGTGTAGATTACGTTGCAAGTGTTTGTTTTTGGAAAAGTAATAAATATGCCAGTGAAAAAGTGACGAAACTTGTGAAGATGCGTATTTTTTTCCGTCATGACCGTCGTGTTTCGACTTGTTTTAGTGCAAAATTTATCTCGAAATGCTTTGAAATCTACATAAGTTGTTAGTTTATTTACCTATAAACATAATGAAGTTACTACAAAGTGATATAATTGCATATTGTTATCATAATCGTTGTTGAAAGAAAGTAAACCGGTAAAAATGGCGCCGAAGTTCTGGCAACAGTACGCCGCGATGTACCTATCTCGTCAGTGTTTACATTATGCGCGCCAGTAATGGCGCGGCTTTTTGTTGAGTTCCGGAAAAAGTGATTGTGTCGTGTAATTATTGTGTTTTGATGTGATATGAGTAATATTGTTTTTGCGCAAATATATGGACTATCGTATTCAAGTGTTTTTTTCGAGAATATGTGTGTGGTTTTGGTGTAATGTGAGAAAGTTAAAGGTTACGTGTAAGAAAATTTGCAAAATGCCAATTTATCTCGTCGCTACGAAGTCAGGTCAGTTTCATTTATTTATAATCTTACACAGTTCGATAGGAAAACTAATGGGCTTTCCGGAAAGGTATAATTTATTGCATATAATTATCAATATAACCACGAAATTTGCGTTTTTCTCAAGGTCAAACCAAAAAAAAAGAATAATCGAAAAATCCTCGCCGCGTGGGGCATTTAGGGTGAAAGTTCGCGAAGGCTGCTCACCCACGTCCGATAATCGGTGACCGATTTTTTGTAGGTGAAAAATAGAACACACTGATAGCAATAGTGCAACGCACACTTCCTACAAAAAGTCGGTCAGAAATAAAGAATATGTTACAAATATACAAAACGGCCCGATTATCTGTCCTACAAAGTCTGACGTGGCCGAGGAGCGTAATTGCGCGATGCAGGATTTCGCAGCTTAGTTCTTATGTGACGCCATAGATTACACCATAGACTACATTAGCTGGAGATCGGAGATCGATGGTTTTTCTGAATGCGTCATGATCCGTGCCAGGCCAGTGGAGGTTGGTTCCAGTGGGTCGGAACCGGAATCCGCACAGTTCTCGGTAAGTCGGGATTTACATTCAAGTTTGATTAAATTGCACCTGTTGCACTTTTATGCACTTTTAAATACCTCTTTTTTATTCACACTTCAAAAAATTTAATAACAATCTTTAGTCCGTGTTCTTTGAGTGTGTCCATAGAATCACGAGCCCTATTAGAATACCAGCATTTGATGTGATAGAAGCCTTTTCCGTACAGGTCTTTGCTTTTGTTCTTTTTATGTTATTTGTAAACAATTTTATTTTATTCTGTTGTTTATTCTGTGCCTTATTCTATCTTTACTTTCTATCTTTTTCTTTCTCTATTTCTTTCGTTAAATTCAAAGCAATGTAGATTGGACCTTTCGTCTTTACCCATGACGTGACCAACACCACAAAGGCACGACCACTGCGGGCGGTCCAATAATGTGTGCCTTACCTAATGTAAGGTTATCTTTAAAAAAAAAACGTCGGGTCATAGAACAATAAGGTTTTTATGCCTACCGTCATTCGTGTAGGTGTTGATTTATATACCATGCTTTTTATGGCTTGGGGTTACCAGCCATTGTGTGGTACGAATGCAATTCGGTAGAGAATTCATGGGAATTGTGTTTTAATATCTGCATGGATATATTTATTATGAGGTATTATGTTTTGTGGCTCTCTAAGAGGGTTTACGAGTGATGATTATTTTGTAAATGCTTATGTCTTACATGGCTTCATTTGTAGGTGGAAATATCTCCCGCTCTTGAACGGAGCGGGATGGCGTGTCAGACTTTTACCGACTAAAAACCCACTCCTGTTTCATCGTTGCCTTTCGTACCAGGACCGAGTCTTACTGACAGAAAGTCTGACCGTCAGTCTATCCAAGGGATCCAAGGTTTATCGTGTTGCTGGGTTCTGGAGATCTGATAGGCAGTAGCTCCATGTATACTTAAGCATAAGCATAATCAGCCTTATACTGTTTCCACTGTTGGGACTCAGGCCTCCTCTCTAGGAGAGGGAATGGGCCGTAATCCACCACGCGGGCTCAGTGCGGTTTGGCAGATATCACATGTCTTAGAATTTTTGGGGACATGCCGGTGAAGGGAAACATCGTACGGAAACACGATGTTTCCCTTGACCGTTTTAAGAGCAGTGGTGATTAAATAAATTACACAAAGTAATGCGCCTGGCTGGGTTTGAACTGGGGACCTATAACTCGTAAGTCGGGGCCGTTGCCACTCGTGCACTACTGCTCTAGCTAGCTCCAGGTAAACGATGGGTATTCAAACGATTCAGCAGCCAAATGCTACCATCATCATCATCATTATTACAACCGATAAGACGTCCACTATTGGACATAGGCCTCCCGAAATATCGCCACAATGAAAGGTCCTGTGCCACCCGCATAAACATTCACTAGGTCATCGGTCCACCTCGTAGGAGGCCTTTCAACGCTGCGTCTTCCGGTACGCGGTCGTCACTCCAGAACCTTTCGGTCCCAACGACCATCTGTTGTGCGAGCAACGTGCCCTGCCCATTGCCACTTAAGTTTGGCGATTCTTCGTGCCATGTCGGCAAGCTTGGATCTGTGGATATCATCATTTCAAATGCTCTACCACTGCCCAAACCGTGCCATCACATATTCAGGTACTAGCTTAAAACGCGCTAAATTCCCAAATTCATTGAAATCTGGACCAAAATCATGTCAGTTTTAATTAAAACATCAAATGTAATTATCTGCACATCGGCTTTGTGCCGAAGTCTTTAATTATCAACAGCCAGAGACTGAACGTGCCGATGATCAGCAGAGATATTATATTACTAAAGTAGGTGCCAGTGAAATGTGGAATAACGGTCATTGACCCTCCTACATTTGTTGACATTCTTAATTAAGTCCAATCTTCAAAGCCTCGAGCACAGGCGTAGGATAGCCAGCCTTTCGGTGTTTTACAGGTTGCATTTTGGAGAGTGTGCGCAGGAATTGCATGACTTGATTCCGCCATCTCATTTCTACCATCGGATAAACCGACGTACGGCGAGTATCCACCCTTACTTTGTTGAAACCTCTACGGTCCAGACTAAGGGTTTCGCTTCGTCGTATATACCGCGTACTTCGAGGGACTGGAACAATTTGCCGGCTGCGGTCTTCCCGTCCAATTACAATTTAAGCGTCTTCAAGGCTAGAGTGAATAGGCTCTTAATAAACTAGTGCGCTTCACCATCAACGATTGCATCACTGCTTACCATCAGGTGGGATCGCAGTCAAGTACTAGATTATATCAGATTAAAAAAAAAAATACAACAAGCTTTTAATGAAAGAATTTTTTTCATAGCAAGCTTTTATAGCTCGGTAAACTTAAATAATTAATACTCGTCAAAACGAATCATACGAGCCCAAACTCGATGGGGTTGTGTCGTTTAACTACCAAGTTCCAATAGCCACCTTCCGGTTCTACATCAGATCAGCTCCATGTCACAATAATTTTGCATTGTCATCTGATTTAAACATGCATGCGAAATTTCAGCTCAGTCTGTAACCGGGAAGTGGGTCAAATTTAATTTACAAGATTTGATGACAGACAAACATCGGGACAGGTGAAACTAAATAAAAGCTTGTAAAAAACGCAAATAAAGACTTATAGCTATCTTGAATCGACATGTATCATCCTTTATATGATCTAGTAATTAAAAAGCAGTTCACACAGAGATATTAGGAAAAGGTCAATGAACTTTATTCCACAGTTATCTGGCGCCTTCTATAGCTTGTAATAGAAACACGCTTTTCAAACGTAGTTTTTGATAGATTTTACTCCAAAAGTTTCAAAACAGTTGCTTTGTTAAAAGCAACTGTTTTGAAACTTTTGGAGTAAAATTACTCGTAATTAGAATAATTTAATTAATAGAACAGATCATGCTTAATATCTTGAGCAAAAGGATCTAAAGTTAATGGAAGTTTTGATGGTGCGTCTTGTTCCACGTGCCTTTGAGATGTCAGCCAAACTGAAGGGAGGAAGTACCCAGCAGGTCCAATACCCGCTAGGGTCACGGAAAATTTCTGAAAAGGAATCCCGTGGCCCTAAAACACAGAGGTCAACTTAAGGACACAGGTGGAGTTTTAGTCAGTAAAAGTCTGGCATGCCCGCTCCCGCTTCACCCTAGGGAAGGAGAAGTCATTAGATGATCCCACACCTCCGAAGAAGGCTTATTCCAAGGCCAGCTCTCTTCAAGTCTTTCTCGTTGTGCTGTATCTGTCCCGAATAAAAGTATTTCTATTCTATTCTTTCTCGTAGTCTGCTCGACTCTAATTTGAATTATCAAATTGAAAGTTATAAGTAGCTTCTTATTGATTAACTAGCTTCTGCCACCAGTTTTACCCACGTGCGAGGTTTCTCCATACAACCTTTGGCCTCCCGTTTAAGGGCGGGCTGCCTATTGCTCGTCGTCCGCAACGCAAAAAACTGCTTGCGGCTACCGATGTCCGGGTCTTCTTCTGCGGCGATGACAGGGGTGTGAAGATTTATTTTTTCTTAATGCTTTCTGCCACCTCCTTCGCTGACAATACTGCTTCGCAGAAGAATGTGCCGCTTCTAATTCCATTTGCTCACGCTTTCTGAAGAACGAGTTCATCATATATTATGGAGAAAGAGGGCCTCCTCCTTCTCCATAACGCTGGCCAGTTGTTGTCCCCGGTGGTTCCTACGTCTAAATTCACTCACAGCTCGTCACCGTCTCGTCTGTCTAGTTTCGCGTTGAAATCCTCCATGACCATCATCATCATCATCATCATCATCATCATCATCATATCAGCCGAAAGACGTCCACTGCTGGACATAGACCTCCCCAAGTGTCGCCACAACGACCGGTCCTGTGCGTCACACATCCATCGGATTCCCGCGACTTTGACCAGGTCGTCGGTCCACCTTGTTGGAGGCCTTCCAACGCTGCGTCGTCTTCCATAATCACGGTGAAGTGACTCTTAGAACCATGCATGCCTCTGGATTCATCCTCATACATGGTCTTTACTTCATCATCGGAGTGTGTCGAGGTCGAAGCGTAAACCTGTATGACCTTCAGCGAATATCTTCACCAGGGATGAAGCAATGTAACACTATAATATAATTTCCAATAAAAAAAACAATATGCATTTTACTCATTCAGGTTACAGGAAGCAGTTAAAGCTTCTATCAAAAATGATTTATTTTACTGAAATAATAAAACTGCACGGTTTATTACCTTTGCGTAACCCAGTTTCGAATCATCGTACGTTCACCTTTTACTAAGGGTTAAACCATATCATATCAAAACAAAGAAGGAGGCCTTCCTTCTTCCTCCTACAAGGTGGGCCGAAGACCTGGTAAGGGTTGCCGGTATCCGATGGATGCGAGACGCACACGACCGTTCATTGTGGCGGCCCTTGGGAGAGGCCTATGTCCAACAGTGGACGACTTTCGGCTGAAATGATGATGATGATGATATCAAAACCAAATAACACTACGCTCGAATAGACCTATACAAGGTAGCAGATCTTCTTAAAATATAGTACTCGTACATTGGACCTTTTCCAAATATCTCCAATATCGAAGGTACCCGAAAAACCATCAACGAACTGTTTTTCAGAAAAGGTAAAGCATCACGATAGATGTCGATTCAAGACAGCTTTATGTCTTTAATTCCGTTTTTGAAATTAAGAATGTCAATAAATGTAGGAGGGTCAATGACCGTTATTCCACGTTCATTTGGCGCCTACCTTAGTTCTTCAAATCTTATTAATAAACTTAAAAAAAAAAAAAACAGAAAAATATTAACCAATAGGATTGCACAAAATTAGAGAAGCTGAGATTAATATTTCGCCGTTTCTCCGCTCCTGAGGAAAGGCAGCCTCTACTACTCGCCTACGTCATAAAAGGAAGTTTTGAGCAAAATCCCAGCAGCTTCGGCTGTGCGTTGATATGTCAGTCAGTCAGTGTCTCCTTTTACAAACCCTATTTTTAGGGCCCAAAAAATAGGGTTTTAGGAAAGGCCTCCCACCGTCATAGGCATCCTGAGCCGACCTCTCAAGACTATGTTACTAACATCATAAACAACAACTTTTGTTCTATGACTTTTTACAAAACATAATGCATTTACCAAAAACAAACCTTTAAGATTTCGTTGTACTATCTAACACATTTCAACTCCGCTTTTCGCTATACCTATCTATATTAGTATGACGCGACGCAAGTGCATCAAGCACCCCCGCCATCCGATCTCTGTTCCCCTCATCGCTTGTTTCGCATAGACTTCGTAATATATAGAACGTTCAATTTAAATATTTTTATTTTTATATGAAAATCTGATGAACTAAAATATGATAAATTTTGAAAAGTCACGGAACTTAGTGTCCTGAGAGGTTGCCTGTGTATTATAAATAACTCTGTATATATTTAACCTTAGTAGGTACACTCAGGTTTAGTATTTTCAACCCTCAAATAAGATTACTCCCTAAAGCATTCTTGAAAGTGAACGTGATAAAGATATATTAGGGGTCGCAAACATTTTTTACAATTTAGATCGCAGTAGATGCTTACATGGAAAAACACTCGCCATGAAATGGTCGGTAAGAAGTGTGTCATCACGCTAATACTATAGAGGCGATAGTTTGTATGTTTGTATATGTTTTCTTAGTTCTTTAATAATAAATAGCTTTTGCCCACGGTTTCGCCCGCGTACATCAAATATAGCCGATGTCACTCAAGAATAAAGCAGCATATAGATACTTAACAGGTAATCGGTTGTCTTGGTATGGTCATGTGAAGAGGAGGGATGAACCGCTTATTAGTAAAAGAGTTCTGAGTATACGTGTAGATGGATGAAGAGGGAGAGGAAGGCCGAAGAAAAGATGTATGCATTGTGTGAGGAGTGATATGAAAGAAAAGGGAGTTAGTGATAGCGTGACGAGCGACAGGACAGAATGGAAGAAAGAAACGTGCTGCGCCCACCCCAAGCAATATGGGATAAGGGCAGGAAGAAGAAGAAAGTATATTCATATTAAAGTATAACAAACCAAATAAGTTCCAGGGTCACGACGACTCTTTCTTTTTCTTCTCCACAACCCTGGCAGAGAAGTAGGTACACCGAGCCTTAGAATATCTCATAGGACACTTGTATCCGGGGACTATGGTCCTTTGGGAACATTTTTTACTTTCAAAAGAGCGAAACCGCTCACTGAAGCTAGTCCTATAAATATTTTAGAGGACTTCTCATCAAATAATGAACGCTGGGGACATGGCTTTTTTAAATAGGAGTCCATTTGGGGGTTAGGTATTTCTCCGTCTCCGTTTAAAGAGCAGTAGTGAAGAATTCAATTACACAAAGTAAAGCTCCTACCTTTTTTTTATGGTTGGCAAAAATCATCCAATGACAACCCCCGCTCTTGGGCGGAGCGAGAGATAGTGTCAGACTCTTACTGACTAAAAACCCACCCCGTTCCTTCTAGCCTTCATACCGGGGCTCGAGCTCCCTTTCGGATAACCCTGGCCCCAGTAGGCTTCGACCTAGCTGGGCCCCTGCTGTTGCAGACAGCTCCATGAGGCGCGCGGGAACAGTGCGCGCCGTCGACGTCTTGGGCTCGGCCGGACCTGAGTTTGAGCCCACGACGTATCGCTCGTAAGCCGGAGCTGTTACCACTGGGTCATCACAGCTTTCACTTTTCATTAGAGCAACATCCAAAATACACGTTTTCTTTTAATTACATAATTACAGTTCATTTCCTCAAAAAAAACTTTTTTTATATTTTTTACCTTGTTTCAAGATGGTAAGAAAACCTGAAAGAAATTGAATTTTGTGGCTTTAAAGACGGATGCGAAGTGGAGAGAGCCACTTTATCCGAAAGTGTACTTCACAGGATTAGGAGAGGAAGCCACTTTGCGAGGAAATGTCGGTGTTTTAGAATAAAAAGTTACATATGAAAGAATTAGCTGGGAATGGAGGGTATTTTAATGTTTTTTTAAAGCAAATACAGAAGTGTAACTAAACTACGAAATTTTACATTACGCATTTGTTTTTATTATTATTATTGATAGGCTCGTGTTTGACCACTATCTCATCTTTCTTTTTATTCTGGGTAAAATTATCCAATGACAACCCCCTGCTCTTGGGTGGAGCGGGAGATAGTGTCAGACTCTTACTGACTAAAAACCCCACCTCATTCCTTCTAGCCTTCATACCGGGGCTCGAGCTCCCTTTCGGATAACCCTGGCCCCAGTAGGCTTCGACCCATCTGGGCCCCTCCTGTCGCTGACAACTCCTTGAGGCGCGCAGGAACAGTGCGCGCCGTCGTGAAAGAATTAGCTGGGAATGGAGGGTATTTTAATGTTTTTTTTTTAAGCAAATACAGAAGTGTAACTAAACTACGCCTGGGATCGCGTTTGACCACTATCTCACCTGGAGGTAAGCGACGACGCACGTCAACGACTGTTTTTTAATACACGAATATTTCTAAAAACTTCACCAGAATATTATTTTTTTTTCTGTAGACACACCGATAAAAAATATCCCTTCTATTTATTTAACGTTAAGTACTAAAGTACCTACTGAACCCAATTCCACACGAAACAGCAAATTTCTACAGAAATCCGATAACATCTTCAATTTCATGACTACATTTAATAACGAATAGAAAACTCATTATTTTTAAGAAGCAAAGTAAGTACAAGTGGCTTTTTTCGTAAGTCAAGCTTATAATATGTATTGTTACATTATGGACTATTTTTGTCGTATATTTTCCACCGAGTTACGGCACAAAATAGATAGGTACAGAAGTCAATCTCATGTATGTACTTCACTTTTTATACTTACGCTAGGCGATCGCGCTATGGTCAGCGCGTTACGCTGAACTTTACGAGTGCGAGCGCCGATTGAGCCGAGATATCACGTCCGTGAGTGGTGTCTATGTGTGCATTGCTCGAGCGCGCTTTGTATGTAGAGTCGGACCGGGCGATTGAGGCCAGATATCGTGTCCGTGAGCGGTGTCTATGTGTACGTTGCTCGAGCGCGCTTTGTATGTAGACTGTCTTCTATACGTATCTATTTTGTGGTTACAGTCTTTTTCCACTGAGACCCACACCGATGTACCTAAGTAAGTAGGTCAATTTGATCACGTGTGTCATTTGTTTTTGGAACGAAAATTAATGTGACAGATCATCATAAATCATCGAAAATAAATAAGCTTTGCGAATACTGACAATTGCTTACACTGACTAGACAGATCCACTCAAATCTGTATGGTTCTTTCTTCAAAAGACCATCTCAGACAAATCTTTATGGTTCTCATGTGATTTGACCGTTACCTATTTACTGTACTTATGGACTTTAAAAGAGACTTTGACCCCTGAGTTTGTTTCGGTGTTTCTTTTCAGGGTAGTCAGCTAGGAAAGATCTGCCTTATCTAGATAAATTGACGAAAAAAAAAACTTGACGTGTAAAAGTTTTTTTTTTTTTTATTTATTTGCAAAATAAACATCACTTATCATTTGTCAAGAGCACGTAAACGTCAGTGATTGGTTCTTTATAAATCCCTAAACCGAAGTTAAACTTTTAAGGTACATCTACAGTGGACCTACGTGGGTCACGTACGCCGATCTGGGCGCATCGCTCCATACATTTTATATGGCAACTAGACTTGTAAAGCTAGATTAGACCCATGCGGACGCCATGCGACGCGACTCTAGTACAACTGGGGCGTCGTCGCCCATATGTGCGGCGGTCTAATGCAGTTCCTGCTTTATGCGCTCTTGAACATTTTTGTCATAATAATTTTTGGATATGTGTATTCTCCCCATTCTGACCTATGGCGCACAGACTTGGTCTTTGACTAACATGCAAAGGTCCAAACTCAAGGTTTGCCAACGTGCTATGGAGCGCAGCATACTAGGTGTTAAGGTGACGGATCGCGTTCGAAACACTACACTGCGCTCCAAGACGCAAATCATTGACGTAGTTCGGAAGGCTGCCCAGCTTAAGTGGGACTGGGCTGGACATGTCTGTCGCATGCCGATCGAGCGGTGGGCCCGGAAAACGCAAAATTGGTGCCCTGAAATCGCACGTCGGGGTCGCGGCAGACCAAGAAGGAGATGGTGGGACGACTTGGATGTCTTCCTTGGGAATTGGAAAGAAGTAGCTCAGAACCGGGAACATTGGAAGGAGTGGAGGGAGGCCTTTGCCCAGCAGTGGGACGGTATGGGCTAGATGTAATAATAAAATAATAATAATTTTGTGAGACAGGTAGGCAACATCCTTTTATCCCCTACCACTTGAATCACTCTATCTATAAAAAAAAAAACCGCATCAAAATCCGTTGCGTAGTTTTAGAGCTTTAAGCGTACATATGGATATAGGGACAGAAAAAGCGACTTTGTTTTATACTATGTAGTGATCAAAATCCGACCAAACTGCCCAACGGAAAAATCACGGGATAATTTTTAACCGACTTTCAAAAAAGGAGGAGGTTTTCAATTCGGATGTTTGTGTTTTTTTTTTTATGTTTGTTGGCGCATAACTTCGTCCCTTACTAACCGATTTGAAAAAAATTTTTTTATTTGTTGCAAAGGGTATGCTTCCCTAATGGTCCCATATTCACCAAGTTGGAGTAGAGCGGGTTTAGTCAAAGATGATTTTCCCCGTCGACAAAAAAAAAAAAAAAAAACCAAGTTAGGATCTGATGAAGGAATCTTGGCGAAATCGAGTGAACTCCTCCTCCCATTTTTTTTATAAAAAGGTTTTTTAATCAGTAAAAGTCTGACACTCTGCCTCTCGCTCCAGAAGTGATTTGGTGATTTCCCACAAAAAAAAAAAATGAAAGAGATTGAAATAACATTATCATTTCCAGTCAGAATTCAAATTAAAGCCCACTTGTCCAACGGATGTTTTCCACACATTCCTCTGACTGACCAATAATAAATAATTTATTTTACATTGAAAATCCCAGGCGGAGATACAGAGTTCAATTTATATTTCAAATTGAAAAGTGCCGAGAAAATAATATTATAGTGTAATTAATTGATTCATTAAAATATTATGTCGGTAATAATTTCAACGTGTTTTGTTTTTTTTTTTTGTGTAACGTGACAAAAGCCTACCTAGTAAATTTTTTGGGCTTTTAAAATTGGAAATCGCTTCATGTAAAATAATTTAGTGATTTCTGAAGGGTGTCTAAGAAGTGTATATTTGGAAGAAGGATATATACAGGGTGTCTCTGCATCGACGCACAAACGAATGCCATGGATTCAGTACATGATTCTGGACCCCCCAGTGGTGGAATTTTTCGTCGGCTCTTTCTTAATTTTGAAAAAAGAATCAGTTCTTTTTTTCACTTCTTCAGATGCGGTCAATTAGCGACACAATAGTAAAACAATGACAGCGCGAACGCCGGCGTTCGCTTGGGGTTTAATGAACTAAGGGTCTATTCACTCTAGTCTTAAAGACACCTAAATTATAATTGGACGGGAAGCCCGCAGCAGGCAAATTGTTCCAGTTCTTCGATGTACGCGGTATAAATGACGAAACGAAATGCTTAGTTCGTTCCGTATAAGTTTCAACACTGTAAGGGTGGATACTCGCCGTACGGCGGGTTGTCCGATGGTAGAAAGAAGATGGCGGAATCAAGTCATGCAATTCCCGTGCACACTCTCCAAAATGCAGCCTGTAAAATATTGAAAGGCTGGCTACCCTATGCCTGTACTGGAAGCTTATAATAATCATACCGATGTGTTGCCATACTAAATTTGTATATAAGTTAATTCTTTTGCTTGCGGCCAGAGTAATCCGAAAGGGGGCTCGAGCCTCGGTAGAAGGAACGGGGTGGGTTTTTAGTCAGTAAGAGTCTGACACTATCTCCCGCTCCACCCAAGAGAGGGGGTTGTCATTGGATGATTTTTCCCAACGAAAAAAAAAAATACCCATGTGTTGCCATACCAAAATTTGCATATAAGTTTATTTACTACGTCAATCAAAAAATCATACCTACGCATTTCCCAACAATATTAATTCAGGGATTCCACGAAATATTCTTATTTTATAAGCGAATAAAGCTGGTAGAGCGAACATTTTTATATGTAGAAGATAAACAGAAAAGGCAACTCATGCAAAATGATTGTTTTGTATACAAATGGGTATTGTTTGAAATATGGTTTATTTACTTTTACGAGGGCGGGCCGCGTAAAGGCGCCTGTCCATTGCGGCGTACCATACAATGAACATTGCATGACCGTGATAGAAATTTTCGTTCGGCGTTAATTTATTTATTGGAGACAAACGACAGTTACATGTTAGAGATAGAGAACCAAGCATCAGGCGTATGGCGATATCCACCTATACGCACAAAAAGTTTTGGGAACAACTACAGCTAAGGAGTGGAATTCTCTGCCGGAGTCTGTGTTTCCTGATAGCTACAACCTGAGGATCTTTTGGTAAAGAGTGTTACTTCTAAGCAAGCGCGCTCTATCTTCGACTACATCGTCGTTTTCCATCAGGTGATCAATTCAACAATACAAAAATAATCTTATAATTAGATGGAACGAGGAGGATGTGTAAGCGAGGAGGCCCGAGTCCCAGCAGTGGGAATATAAAAGGGCTGATATGCTTATGCTAACTTGTTTAGAACGGTCATCATAGTTACACGCGGTTGTTAGTGTTACATTGAAATGCTGACGATCTGGTTTGGCAAAGTCACCAACTATGCACGGAGCGTATCGATATCGGCTAATTATAACACTACGACAACGGTCGGGGCCGGAACGATCTGGTCGGGGCATACCCTCATAAGTTTCAAAAAAAGAATATTGCTAATCACACTGCTAGTACGGTTATGTTATGGTACGATATAGTGGGCAGACTCCTTTATGATTTATGCCTGACGTGAGTACACTTGGCTATGGAGATTTTTAATAAATAAAATAGCTACTGGGCCTTTTTCATTTTTGGCACAAACTACTTAAATGAAATTGAAAATGTTGTCTTTTTACAAAAAAGTAATATTGAGCTGTTCTTTAAAACTCTGCAGCAGCCGACTTATTGTGGCCTTGGAAAGTAAAGGGCAACTGAAGGACACCAGAGGCTTTTAATCAGTAAAAGTCTGACACGTCCTCTCGATCCACCCCAGAGCGGGAGAAGTTTTTTTAATGATTTCCCACAGTCACATTTCATCAATCATGTTTAGCTCGAGCCCCGGTATGAAGGCTAGAAGCAACGGGGTGGGTTTTTAGTCAGTAAGAGTCTGACACTATCTTCCGCTCCTCCCAAGAGCGGGGGTTGTCATTGGATGATTTTTGCCCACAATTTGATTAAATAAAAGATGTTAAAGTTTTAAAAGTCTCAGACGAGAGACCTGGGAGGTTGCCAGTGTTTTACAAATAACCCCGTATAATTATTATGTTTGTTAGCTAGTTATAAGATTGCGTCATTTCACGTAAATAAACTGTATTTCTTTCTTTCTTAAAGTCTGAAACAACAGAGAAGTCATTAAAATTTGATACTAAATAACCCACTTATTTCAGCTACAATATTTCCATATTATTCTCAGAATATCAGATTCCCTGAACAACAAAGTCATTAGAGTTAATTCCACGTACTTGTCAAACATTAATGAAAACTTGAAATTACTGGAATTGGCAATTCTAGTAAGCTTTGCTTTGTGTGGTCTGTCTGTCCCATAAATAGGACACTCCATCACTTCTTTAGCGCGGCCATTTTGTTTTTTAGTTGTAGAGCATCTGTTTATAACAAGCTTTTAGTAATTTTTTTTTTTTTATCGCGACACCTCTTGTGCCTGGTGAAGCTTGAAGTCGCTACAAGCGTTTTTTTTTGTGGTGGCACCGCCGCACACAAGCCACAAAAAAGGCCGCCTCAAAATGAAGCTTGAAGCGGCGTTTTTTTGAAGCCCGTGTGAGGGGATAATTAAAAGTGTTAAGCTCAAATTAACATCAAATCCTCAAGTCTTCCATCCCTTTAGAGCAGAAGAAGAAATCAAACCGAACCCCGAAAAGATAAGGCCGTGTATGCTCCGCTAAAGGCGCATTTTTTGACACTCTCAAGGAAATAATAATAATAAATAGTATCGCGCGCGCTTCTGTTGTTTTTTGCAGCTGCTTCTACCTTTTTTAGTGGCCGTTTCAATCGTTTTTTGTGGCGGCGTTTTTTTGAGGCCCTTGTGCGGGGTTAGTTAGATCGGGCAACGACTTTGCGTACGTTGGGCTGTTTTCGCTTGTTGTACGGAGTCAACCCTCTGTGTTATTCTTTTGTTTAGATATCAGTCAGCCATTTTGTCCGAAAACGGTTAACCCTGACCTTGTAGGTCTTCGTACTTTTTACGCAGGAAATTCGCCGAATTCACTTAATCTTATTCCTTCAGAATACTTTTCTCTACTTCTTTTGTTATTATATTTTTTGCTAAAGCAAGTTTTGGGATGAAATCTGAGAAAAACGTTTAAACACTGTCTACGTGACGTGTAGTAAGTATTTCAAATTGGGCCCCACATTTGCTTGCTCCAATTTCGAATGTTTTTGAAAGAAAAATATAAGCATTTTTCCTAACCAGCTAAACAACGAACAGCAATAATAAGTGTTGTGCCAAAAAGAAAACGTGAAAGAAGCCTGCATTATTATCGATATTGTTTTTCCTCCTCCCTAGTCATTTCCTCAATTTGCAACATCGTGTTTACACTGGATTATTTTAACCCGACAATGCTTGAATACTTATTCAGTGCGAAACATTCAAAACAAAACCGGCTAAGTGCGAGTGGGATTCGTGCACTATGGGTTCTGTACAAAAAAAAAAACATTTAAAATAATTCAAAAAGTATTTTTTTGTCACTTAAATATTTATTTTATTCTATTTTTAGTATTTTGTTCAAAAGCAGCTACTGAATTCAGTTTATCTTAAAATATACTTAATATAATTTTACAATAATTTTGTATCATAAAATAATCAAAAATTTACATTTTAGGATAAAATAAGAACCTATTTTAATAAATTCTAGACATATCTTGATTAGGCAACAAAAATACATCATCTGTGAAAATTACGTCTATCAATCACGGTTCATGAGATACAGCTTGGTGATAGTCTACAGAAGGACAGCGGAGTTTTTCTTTACCCTTTGCGTACGGAACTCTAAAAATATCTTCAGCAAACAAAGTTATTGAAGAAAATTTTTGATTAACGGAAAAGAGAAAAAGTATCTTTTCTTTTTGAACAAATAAATTCTAAAAAACAAAAAAAAACCTACTATCCTTACTTATTGAAATGAAAACAGGGATTGTAAGACAATTTATTGAATCAGCAAAAAGTATGGAACCTTTGTTGGACGTCAAATTTTCATTTATCTGTTATTTCTACCGAATGAACAACTGAAGAAAGTTTCCGTTTTATTTAGTTTACGAAGCATTGGGTTCGTTTTGAAAAATACTTTCCTTATTAGGAACTATAAAGCTAGAACTACATTTTTTTGTTTTACGGTGGGCAAAAATCGACTTATGACAACCCTCGCTCTTGGGTGGAGCAGGAGATAGTGTCAGACTCTTACTGACGTAGTTAGTAGCTGTAGTTCACCGGGTCATCAGAAAATAATATAGTGAACAAATTATTATTAATAGCAACAAGAATAAACTATATTATTTGGACATTAATCCTCTTAGCCATCTTTAGCTACAATTTGCCCGAAATCATACAGAATAACTCCTCGGAAAAAATCCAATTTTGACGGTAGAAACGTCGCAGTTATGTAGCTCCTAGATGGCTTCAGTCACAAAATAGGTAGGTACAGAAGACAATCTCATATATTATGTACTTCACTTTTTATACCTTCGCTCGGTGGACGCACACTAATGAACGTTTAAGCCGGAACTGTTCGACGAGTGGGCCAAGACGCTACCGAGATATCGTGTCCGTGAACGGTCTATGTGTGCGTTGCTCGAGCGCGCTTTGTATGTAGATTGACTTCTGTACCTATCTATTTTGTGGAGGTAGCTTCTATATGGGTTCAGTTCAGCGAATACTAGGTCAGAGGTAGTACAAATATTAGTCTGGATTCTAGGTAATTGTTTCGAGTCTGGGGAGCTTAGCTTAGTGTTGCTATGTGTGGCTTAATACTGGATACATTCTATTACAGAAGGTGCTGCTCGTATAATATAATACGTATATTAGATAACTAGCTTTTGCCCGCAGCTTCGTTCACACATATTAAATAATAATAATATAATATATTCCACATCTATCACACAACGCCGTCTAGTCTCAAGCTAAGCAGAGCTTGTGTTATGGATACTAGACAACTGATAAAGATACTTATATATTTCTAAATACATACATATTATAGATAAATTACACCCAGACACAGAACAAATGATCAAGCTCATCACATAAACATTTGTCCTGGGTGGGAATCTACACCACGACCTCCGGCATAGCAGTCAGGGCCACTAATCACTAGACTACTAGCTTTTGCCCGCGGCATCGCTTACATACATTAAATATAGCCTGTTACTCAGAAACTCGGCCTTCTATCGGTGAAAAAAAATATCGCAATCAACCAGTGTTCGATTGCGACTTTCAGAGATTAACTCCTACAAACAAATAAAAACAAACTTTACCCTTTATGATATGAGAATATCCTAACATTTTAAGCTAAAACTAAATAAAAGCTTGTAAAAAAACCTATATTAATCCTGCTACATAGCTTACTTACGTAGGCTATATAATTTTATTCTTCTTCATAAATAACAGTGATTATACTTAGCTTCAGTTTCAGCAACAAGCATTTCATCCTTATGCAATTTTAATGTTCTTCAATGAAAACTTACCTGAAAACAAAGAAACATAAAATTAATATTTCTGCATCATTTCTTAAATACCACAGGGTTATTATTATTATTATTTTGAAGTTACGGGGCTATGCATCTCCCGTTAGTGTAGCTGATGTAGTCACTGCGACCTAAAAGATCTATTGTGACTCGCCACCTTTTTAGAGTAACTCTTTTAGCCCGGGGGCTTCCAGGAAGTCTAGAATACTCCTAGCTTTAAGAGTTTTAATCTCCTCCGGGCGAATAATGTGTCGGCCCAGATGGATACTCCGTTTGTGGATAAGGGGCCCGCACTCACACAATAGGTGCTTAGGCGTCTCCCTCTCCTGATTACAGTACCGGCAAACATCAGCGTCATTCAGTTTCATGTGAAATTGGTGCCTGTTTAATTTACAACAGGGTTAGATCCGAAAGGTAGCTCAGCCTCCGGTATGAAAGGCAACAAAAGAACTGTCGTTTTTAGTCAGTCAAAGTCTGACACTATCTCCCGCTCCGCACAATTCGAACGCCTCGAGTTGGTTACGCCTCCGATTTCTTTGTTCTGACCACGTGACTCAGCGTTGAGATGACGTCAGAACAAAGGAATCGGAGGCGTGGACAACTCGAGGCGTCAGACACAAAACAATTTAAACGAAACGGTTGTAACTTGGCTAAGGGGGCGGAGTTATAATCGATTACTTTTCAATGTGACCGGCCATGATACAAACTAGTGCTTGACTTCGACCCCATCTGATGGTAAGCAGTGATGCAATCTTTGATGGTGAAGCTTAGTCACTCTAGCCTTGCAAACATGATTTAACTCGGATTGCAATCCTTTGATTTAAACGACGGGGTGAAACGCTTAGTCCGGACCGTAAACAAAAGTATTGTCGTAATTGGGTCATCACATCACATCTACAGAATCAGTTTTACAAACAATCAAGAGTGTGTAGTATCGTGTGCTCTTTTTCTTTCTAAAAAAAACATGGTTCGTTTGAGCCAGGGTACGGGAAAAAGGCCACGAAAAAAGGTCCAATAATTCAAAGCTAGCGAAGTTGAATTTACACATTCGGCCATTTATTTTATGTTCGGACTATGCCCACTATCAAAATATTTAACTTACTCTATTGTAATTTGTAATATAGTCCTGAGATACCTATAGCCAGTTATCATCATCATCATAATTTCAGCCGAAAGACGTCCACTGTTGGACATTGGCATCTCCAAGTGCCGCCACAATGAACGGTCCTTTGCGTCTCGCATCCATCATCGGATTCCCGCAACCCTTACCAGGTCATCGGCCCACCTTGTAGGAGGACTTCCAACGCTACCAGCCAGTATTATTAAAATAACCCTGTATACATACTATATTATATATTATACTTTGACGCTTCAGCACAGGTCCAAGCCCGAGGTTTGTCAGCGAGCCATGGAACGCAATATCTTGGGTGTTTGAATTTACGACCGCGTAAGGAACACAGAGCTGCGCGCCAAAACTAAGATCAAAGATGTTACCCGAAAAGGTGCCACTCTAAAGTGGGATTGGGCCGGACATGTTTGCCGCATGTCGGATGAGCTGTGGGCTAAAAGAGCCACTTATTGGGTCCCATTGAACGCAAGGCGACATCGCGGCAAACCAAGGCGAAAGTGGAGAGATGAACTAGATAAGTACCGAAGGGACTGGCCCGTAATGGCTGAAGACAGACGTGTGTGGACAAGGGAGAGGGAGGCCTTCGTCCAGCTGTGGGACATAAATGGGCTGACTAACTAACTAAAATACTATATGACTTGAGTCAGTACCTAAGCACTCAAAGTCATTACTTGGGACGGACCAACAATAGCCAGTAATTGACAGTACAGACTGGATTGAATTCAATTGTTTTAGAGTAACATCTCCGAGTGAGGCTGTTTGTGAATACTATGTTGGCTTAGGACCACTGTGTACAGACGCGTAGCTTGATATGTGTGCCTGCTCAAAGCATATATATGTCGCAGCCATCTGGTTAAATTAGCCATCCAATTGGACGCCTAGACCGTTCGTTAAACGGCATTCAATGAAATGGCTGAAGAACAACTAGCCATGTCATTGATCGCAACGTTTAACGTTGTGTAGTCATTTAGTTTAGTAGGGTTACCATGAGTAACTATATAAAACTACTTTTTAGAAATAGTATCCACCAACTAGTGAAATATTATTAAATCAATAAGTAGCGGAACTAAATTTGAATCACTTGGCTTAATCTTGATTATAGAATATTATTATTATTTATTTATTTATTTATTTATTATATACTTTATTGTACACCGTTACACATACAAAAGAAAACTTAAAACTAAAACACATACATACAATGGGCGGCCTTATCGCATTCCGCGATCTCTTCCAGGCAACCTGGAATGGACAGTAATTGCCTGGACAAGAAATGGGGCTGTCATAGGTGTGACAAACCAATTATAACATAATAAAATATATTATAATAGATACACAGATATATATATATATATATGCTGTATAATAGACCTTTGTACTTTTATGTTGCATGAAGTTTTAATAAATAAATAAATACAGGGTTATTTATAAAACACTAAAAACCTTGCACGACTGTATTACGAACATCATAAACAAGAACTTTTGTTCTATGACTTCTTACAAAACATAATTCATTTACTAAAAACAAACCTTCAAGATTTCGTTGTTCTATAAACACATTTCAACTCTGTATTTTGTCATTTCTACCAACGTCTGTATGACGCGACGCAACGTACCAAGTCCCACGCCGTACAATCCCCACTCCCTACCGATATTGTACTATCGCTTGCTTCGCAAAGACCTTGTAATATTTAGAACGTTAAATTTAAATATTTTTATTTTTGTATGAAAATCTGATGAACTAAAGAATGATAATTTTGATGGAACAAAAGTTGTTGTTTATGACGTTATTAACCTAGTCCTGGGAAAATGCTAGTGTTTTACAAAAAACCTTGTATACAAAACTATGAAACTTGGTCAACGAAGCGGCAATGACATGACGGTATAACGTTGAGCTCGCATACACCAAGCGTATAATGACGAATATCTACGCGTCTATGAGGATACGCGTCCGTGGACTGAAGGCCTTAGGTTTCTGCGCGGACTTGCCGACGGCAAGCAATGGGTAACTCGTCGTCCGTCTGTCCGGTAATCGTCTAGATCGAGACCAAATCGTCGACGGCGCGTACTGTTCCACGCGCGCCTCAAGAGGTCAGCAAACCCCCCATAGTCCAGCAGTGTCAAAGCCTACTGGGGCCAAGGGTTTGCTTCTAAAAGGAAAATTCGGCCCTGGTATGAACTATCTTGCATTTCGAACCAAGGGTTTAATCTTCCTTTCAAAAGCAGACCCTTGGCCCCAGTAGGCTTTGAGGCGCGCGTACAACAATACGCGCCGTCGACGTCTTAGACTCTGTCTGAATTGTTACCGGACGGTCGGACGGCGAGCTACCCATTGCTCGCCGTTCGCAAGTGCGCGCCTACCGTGACCGATAATTGGGATCGGAATCCCGGCGGTGACCAGTGGACAATCACAACACCAATCAACAAATTAACGAAACCATAGCAGGGAAACAAAAAAGTAGGTAGTCTCTTCCAATAACACCCCCCTTGGGATCGATTTCCCATTGAGTTGGGGAGCGATCGGTCCAATTCTTGTCAATTAATTACAACTGTGTCGACAGCTCGAGGAGTGGACGAAGCCTTTTTGATTAACTTCCGTAGATACTTTTATTATATTGCTAAGTAGCTGTTTCACGCGGCTTTGTTCGCGTGGAGTTAAGGGGATGCAACTAGACATACATTTTCACTGTTTTTCATATAACCGCTCTTACCCGATTATGACGTAATTACGCATTTTTCATTAGATAATTATTTTGGAAACACCGTATTCTGTGGATATTATCTAGACTTCTATTGAAATCAATTTCTAAATTGGTGTAACACTAATCCAGTAAAAACCTCTGAAAATCTATTTTGCATGAACTTCATAATTTACTCAAAAATTTATAAAGTAAAAAAAGTAAAATTAAAGAAACCTTGCAAATTTTATTAAGATTTTAAATGATGACATTTTTTTTTTTTCAAAAGCTTTTAAGGGTTTAAAATAAACCGCTCTTTCCTGAAACAAGTTTTGTAAAATATTCGCGTAAATCACGTAATTACCGAATACTAACAGAGTTTTCAGACTCTATCTCTCTTTTTTTGCATTGCCTTTTCATCAACCATCACGTTGGGTTGCGTTAGATCAGTGGTTCCCAAACTTATTTTGTCTACTGCCCACTTTGAGAATAAATATTTTTTAGCGCCCCCATTTTTTCACCTATTTAAAAACCACTATAACTTCAAATTAAATTAATTAATTATTGTGACCTAGATATGTATATTATGTATATTAACGGGTCTTTCTGGGTCTCTTCCCGCCCCCCTTGAGACCTGCAGCGCCCACAAGGGGGCGTTATCGCCCACTTTGGGAAAGACTGCGTTAGATGAAGCAACAAGCTTTTAAACCATTCTCGATGTTGACGATAGGCGAGTGGAAAAGGAGCCTCTTAAGGTCATTACTCTCCCTTATATTAAAAGGAAAAATTGTGTAAAAAAATTCTCGTCCGTTTCGGAGATGTAACCAATACCTAACATAATTATTTAAATAATAATAATAATATTCCACAACTATTACACAACGCCGTCTAGTCCCAAGCTAAGCAGAGCTTGTGTTGTGGGTACTAGACAACTGATAAACATACTTACATATTTCTAAATACATACATTATAGATAAATTACACCCAGACACAGAACAAATGATAAACATTTGTCCTTGGGAATCGAACCCTCGACCTCCAGCATAGCAGTCAGGGCCACTAATTACTAGACCAACAGGCCAGTCAATTTTAAAAACGCTCAAATGTATATTTTTACTAAATATAAGTTTATTTACTTATTTAAAATACTGCTACATCACCTAAATTTAACATTATAGAAAAACAATTGTACCGTAACACAGGTACGGAATTATTGTTATTGTTTTTGTATTGTGTAAGTAACGGATACTTTGCGAAAACTTTTTTCATCTATCTATATCTATATATATAAAAATCAATGCCACTTTTCGTTGTTATTTTATAACTCAAGAACGGGCTCACCTATCCAAACCAATTTTTTAGGCTTTGTTCGGACTATTTAGTAGATGGCTTATGTAAAGTTTGGTAGGCTAGAGTAGGGTATAGTAGCGTAAAGTAGGGTAGAGTAGGGTAGAGTAGGGTAGAGTAGGGTAGAGTAGTGTAGAGTAGTGTAGGGTAGAGTAGGGTAGAGTAGTGTAGAGTAGTGTAGGGTAGAGTAGGGTAGAGTAGGGTAGAGTAGGGTAGAGTAGGGTAGAGTAGGGTAGAGCAGGGTAGAGCAGGGTAGAGTAGGGTAGAGTAGGGTAGAGTAGGGTAGAGTAGGGTAGAGTAGGGTAGAGTGGGGTAGAGTGGGGTAGAGTAGGGTAGAGTAGGGTAGAGTAGGATATATGTAGTAGGGTAGAGTAGGGTAGAGTAGGATATATGTAGTAGGGTAGAGTAGGGAAGAGCGGGAGCGAAGCCGTGCGGGCAAAAGCTAGTATAGCATAAAATTGGATCATGATTCATGCTGTAAAAGTCACCAATTTATCAAATTGCATGTGACCAATAACACTATTCTAAGTATCAGCAAGAAAGTCATTGAGCCGAGACATTTTAATCATGTTCAGTGTAGCTTTACAATTACTTCGCAATCAGCTGACCCAAATCACTTTCTTTCTCCCCATCACAAAGCAAATTAAATACAACTGAGCAACACTAAAAATATCCTCATTAACTAAGTCATCGACCCCAAGTCATATAAAACTTTTAACTCCCGAAAGCATTCCCTGAATCTCACACTTGGTAGTTTTCGAGATATCCTTACTTTTCGCCATCTCTTTCACTCTTA
This sequence comes from Mythimna lalbum, assembly GCA_949319445.1. Taxonomy (NCBI): domain Eukaryota; kingdom Metazoa; phylum Arthropoda; class Insecta; order Lepidoptera; family Noctuidae; genus Mythimna; species Mythimna lalbum. The sequence goes on from OX439370.1 coordinate 5,447,060, forward strand.
TACTAACAGTTAAAAGAGCAAGAGGGATGCACGATTAAGTATCTAGTGTTGTTCGTCGGTCCGCATTTGTAATCCGATATCCGTGTGCGGGCAACGGGTGACGGATTATAGTGACGTGCACTATCGATTTATCGATTGTCGATGGGATTAATTAGCTGCGGGTTAGGTGACTTAGTTTGCGATGTTGTTGCTGGATATTGGCTGTTTTCTGTGTAAATGAGAGCCGCGTTAGGTTACGATAAATGAGAATTGTGGACAGGATCGCGGCGTAGTTTGGTCTTGTTTGTTTGTTACAAAGGTTGGTTTAATATTAGTGAATGAATACAGAAGAGGTAATAACGGTAGCATCAAATTGCGTATTACGAAACAATCACCAATTTCTTAGAAATAACTTTGTTTATCGTCTTTTCAGGGAGAATAATTATGTAAACACAATTATTACTCAACTATTTTTCTTAGTACCTATTTATCTCAGTGATTAAGTAGTACTTAGCATTGCCGTCTTGGCATTGCCGTCTCCCAAATACAAACATCTAAATATTACAAGACAATAGTTTTTAAAATATAAAATGTTGTCTAAAATAAAATTTTGCGCTAACCTGGCAGCTTTGTTTGCATTTCTATTTTAATATTTCTTTCTTTCCGTTTCTAAAACCTTCCTAAAAGACGAAAAAACCTAGGTACTAAGAAAATACAAAATGACTTGAAATATAAATGAAAAAACGACAAAAACTAAGAAAAACTAGCTGTCCTTCTGTTTACATGCAAAATAAAACGCAATGGACAAGCGCCGCCAAACAGGTCGGGCATGAGACAAAAGAAACGACTAGATTGTTCCGGACAGTATTTTAATTAATTGGTTCGAAAATATGCTTTCTTTAAAATGAGATAATTGGACTACTTTACAGGATGCATTTTGGAGAGTGTGCGTAAGAATTGCATAACTTGATTCCGCCATTTCAATTCTACCATCAGACAACCCGACGTACGGCGAATTTCCACCCTTACGTTGTTGAAACCTCTACGGTCCGAACTAAGCTTTTCGCCTCGTCGTTTATACCGTACGAAGGTCTGGAACAATTTGCCGGCTACGGTCTTCCCGTCCAATTATAATTTGGGTGTCTTCAAAGCTAGAGTGAATAAGCTCTTAAAAAACTAGTGCGCCAACCATCAGAGATTGCATCACTGATTACCATCAGGTGGAATCGCAGTCAAGCACTAGTTTATAACAATTAAAAAAAACTACTACCAGTCAAATAATTGACAAAAACTAAGCAGATTAAAATAAATCAATAATTGTACTTTAAAAAAAAATTACCGTTTCATTTACAGACAGGCATTTTGCTAACATGCTGATCACAAATTGTTATTAAAATTTAACAAGCAAACTAACAAATATGTAAACCGAAATATAAGTATTACATTAACATCTATCAAACTCCATTTCAAACCCGTCTAAAAACCAGTAGAACAGAAATATTTACAATCATTTTAAGCCGGAACACATTATCGACAGTTGTTGACAAGTTACGGTGGCCGGACGTCATCGATTATGTAATGTATCGATAGAAAATCCAATCAGTGCCCATCACTAGTGACGTGATCCCGTTAATTCAAACAGCACTACTTCATGTCAATTGTCATCTGGTTTTGACACGTGTGTAATGTTTAGGGGTGACAGATTTGGATTTCGCAATCTTTTGTTTTTGAATGTGACATAAAAAGCATCACTAGTGATTTTGAAATTGATTTTTTTTACAAGCTTTTATTTAGTTTCACCTGTCCCGATGTTTGTCTATATTCAAACCTTACAAATTAAATTTGACCCACTACCGGTTACCGATTGAGCTAAAATTTTGCATGCATGTGTAAATTAGATGACAATGCAAAATTATTATGACATGGAGTTGATCTGATGATGGAACCGGAAGGTGACTATAGGTACTTTTTAGTTAAACGACTCAACCCCATCGAGTTTGGGCTCGTATGATTCGTCTTGACGAGTATTAATTACATAGCTAAACCGAGCTATAAAAGTTTACTATGAAAAAATGATTTTCATTTAAAGCTTGTTTGTACAGTTTTAGGCTGTTTAAAGTCTGATCTAAATACATTAATATACAGATCCAAATCATAAATAACAGATCTAGATCAACAGTAAGGACAGTTATTATTTCCTTGAGAGTGTCAAAAAATGCGCCTTTAGCGGAGCATACACGGCCTTATCTTTTCGGGGTTCGGTTTGATTTCTTCCTCTGCTCTAAAGGGATGGAAGACTTGAGGATTTGATTAATTTGAGCTTAACACCTTTAATATCCCCGCAAACGGGCTTCAAAAAAACGCCGCTTCAAGCTTCATTTTGAGGCGGCCTTTTTTTGTGGCTCGTGTGCGGCGGTGCCGCCACAAAAAAAACGCTTGAAGCGACTTCAAGCTTCACCAGGCACAAGAGGTGTTGCGCGCTTCAACTGTTTTTTGCGGCGGCTTCTAGCTGTTTTTTGTGGCCCCTTTTAGCGTTTTTTGTGGCGGCGTTTTTTTGAAGCCCGCGTGCGGGACAGTAAGTGTTCCTGAGAAAAAGGCTCTATTCAGGCGAAAAGACGGACAGACGAAAAATAAAATGGTTCTATAATGGTACCGTTCTCGAGGTCTTACCAAATCAATTTTGTTAAGTTTTGAGTTGGTTCATTTTCCATAAATACATTGTTTTTTTTTTCAACCAAGATACGGAACTCTAAAAATAACATACCACCCCAATAATTATAACCAAGACAATAATATTTTGTCTTACTAGGCATAGACATTAAACGACACAACTTCATAGAGATGGAACACTATAAAGATTATGACAACTGTACCCTAACAACTAGAATGTTCTAGTAAATGGACATATTTACATTTCTGAGCAGGATTTTACGATTCACAAACATTTTACGGTTTTCTTTCATTACTTAGGTTCTTATAGTTAGTTGTCCAGTGGGTTATGTTAATCAAAATGATCTTGGAAGGAATGTAGGTCGATAGTCTTCGGAAGAGACTCCACCAGTCCACCTCAGTAGGCTCCTACTGGGGCCAGGGTTAGCTCCGAAATGTAGCTCAGCCCCGGTATAAAAGGCACGAAGGAATAGAAGGGGTTTTTTAGTCAGTAAGAGTCTGACACTATATCCCGCTCCGCCCCAGGGCGAGGGGTGTCAATTGGATGATTTTTACCCATCAAAAAAAAAAGGCCCAGTAGGCTTCAGCCCTGCTGGTAACTGAAGGAACATAGGTGTGATTTTAGTCAGTAAAAGTCTGACACGCACTGCCGCTCCACCCTAAAGCGGGAGAAATCATTAGATGATTTATCAACTAAAAAAAAATTGTATACTTAAAGGTTCAGTTTTGTGAGTGTGTGTGTATATTTATTACATCTTCACGCCCAAACAGCTGAACAAATTTGAATGGTATTTGGCATACTAGTAGACCATATTCTGGAACAGCTAAGGGACTAACACAAGGCCGCTGGCAGACGCTAGTTTTTTTTTTACTATGCACATATACCTACAAAACCACCTTTTTATAAAACAAAGAACTGACTTCACTAAAAAAACTAATTGAATTTGAGGAGTTCCTTCGATTTCGCAAAGATTCCATCATCAGATACCAACTTGTTGACTATGGGACCATCTGGAAAGTATACCCTTTCCAACAAAAAAATATTATTTTCAAATCGGTTGGCAAAGTTATGCGCAAACAAACGTAAAAAAAACCGAATTAAGAACCTTCTCCTTTTTAACCGACTTCAAAAAGGAGGAGGTTCTATGTTCGGCTGAATGTATGTTTTTTAGAAGTCGGTTAATTAAAATTTTAATTACAAAAAAAAAACAGATATTTTACCCAAATCTTTAGACAAACATACCAAAACATTGACCAACCCATTCCCTGTCAGCCCTGGTAGAAACCCGATATATTTTGTACCATTTTCGGTCCGTCCCATATATGGACAGATTGAATGGCAGCTTGTTGTGTAACCGTATATTATCTCGTGAGCTTTTACTGCGACAGTCCCATTCAATGAAAAGGGTATCTCGGTATGGGGTTTTGGTTAAACAAACAGACAAATATATAGGGTATAGTATTAAACATACTAAGATTTAAGAAATACTAGCTGTTTCCCGCGACTTCGACCGCGTCAGCCCCCATAGCCAAGTTACAACCGTTTCGCGTCGAATTCCGTTCTTCAATCGGGTAGGGTAGTTTCCAAGGTCAAAATAACTACATTTTATTTAGTGCATTTTAGATTATAAACAAATATTGGACATGTATTTTTTGTTTTTTCGATTAAACAAAAAATAACAAAGATACCTATAGCCCTTTAAAGTTACGTGTGACGTCACCCCGTGCGAGAAATGCAGTACGGCCGACATTACACTACACGTAGCTTTAATGGGCTATATCTTTGTTACAAATAAAAAAATACGTATCCCTTATTTTTGAATAATCTAAAAGACAGACTAATTACATTTTTTACGGCAACTAGCCTATTCTAGCATTGAATAAGTTGGTAGCCATGTTGACGCGCCTGAGTCGGCCGTTCGTTCTACAATGTAGCGTTTGTATAACAAAGGATGTAGCGTTGAACATTGTAGAAACGATAACAAATTCATTCTATCATTTTGAACGATGTGAACTTGGCTACACATTTTCTATTCGTTTGTTCTGACCACGTGACTTAAGGTTGAGTCTTATACATTTGATTAGTTTTCGTCTACCGTTAACGATTGCAGATTTATCAACTGGGTGCAGCCCCTCCAGCCAAGTTGCTAATCTGCATCCTAGTCCGTGCGTCACTGCGGGGTGCCAACTGAAAATCAGCGCTGGGTGTCTAACGCCCAGCAAATACTGAGGTGGTCACCCTTTCGGTGCGGGCACGCTCGGCGCACTTTGTACTTTTGTTTTTGTTTACTTTGTCTATTATCCGTTGTGCTGTGCTGTGTCTGTTCTGTACCGAATAAAAGTATTTCTATTCTATTCTATTCTATTCAATATTTAACGCTAGTAGTAAGCTTCAAATGTACGGGAATGACGCTCAGTCACATGAATAGAACAAAAGAATAGACGGCAAGGTCAACTCGAAGCGTCCGACGCAAGCGAAACGGTTGTAACTTGACTAGGGGGCAGGTTCGTAAAACACAGCAGTAAATAATAATTCTGTGCTAAGGCTCATACTCAAAGAAACCAACTCATTTATTTTTCTATCACATAAAACACGCCAATTACCTTGTAAACGTAAGCACAAACTATATGGGTACAGAAGTCAATCTACATACAAAGCGCGCTCGACGATATCTCGGTAGCGTCTCGGCCCACTCGTCGAACAGTTCCGGCTCAAACGCTCATTAGTTGAAAACCGGCGTTTACTTTAGCTACTGCTTATCAGATTTCCACAACCCAGTTACTGGGCAACATGATAGTCCTTGAATGACTTGGATAGACTGATGGTCAGACTTCCTGGCGTATGTTACGACTGTCAAAGATTTACAAAACTGGGACCAACAGCACAAAATAGATAGGTACAGAAGACAATACTACACCAGGAGGGGCCCAGCTGGGTCGAAGCCTACTGGGGCCAGGGTAATCCGAAAGGAAGCTCGAGCCCCGGTATGAAGAGGCTGCAAGGAACAGGGTGGGTTTTTAGTCAGTAAGAGTCTGACACTATCTCTCGCTCCACCCAAGAGCGGGGGTTATCATGAGATGATTTTTGCCCACCGTAAAAAAAAATGTATGTACTTCACTTTTTATACCATCTACTCAGAGTAGGTATAAAAAGTAAAGTACATACATGAGATTGTTTTCTGTACCTATCTATTTTGTAACGTAAACGAAGCAAAAGGAATACGTAAGCTCGCTGCAGTTGGCGATCTAAATATTTGCCTACTCCATGTAATGGGAAAGGCAGTTAGTTTATGTAGGTTTCCACTTTACGGTAAAATAAAGTACAAATTTAATAAAAAGAATTTGTTTTTACAAGCTTTTATTTAGTTTCACCTGTCCCGATGTTTGCCTGTCATCAAATCTTGCAAATTAAATTTGATCCTCTTCCAGGTTACCGATTGAGCTGAAATTTTGCATGCACGTGTAAATCAGATGACAATGATAAATTATTATGACATGGAGCTGATCTGATGATGGAACCGGAAGGTGGCTATAGGAACTTGGTAGTTAAACGACACAACCCTATCAAGTTTGGGCTCGTATGATACGTCTTGACGAGTATATTATATAGGTATACCGAAGTAGAAAAGCTTGCTATGAAAAAATTATTTACTTATTCAAACAAAGCATATTGACACAGTAGACTCCAAACAGCAATAAATAAGTGCTATTTAATGTATACCCAATTCGCGTTATGATTAGACATTTAAAGAAACATTTTTTACTGTCTGTTCAACCGATTTTAACTTCTATTTCGTAGGAATAAGGGTGCCATTGAAAGCAAAAAGGTGGTTACAATACCAACTATTTACTGCAGCCGCCATTTGTCATGCCACCAACGTAATAAAAGTCAAAATCGGTTGAACGGACTGTAATTAAAGGCTTTTATAAATATCTTATGTTATTTTGAACAGAGTGGATAAAATAGTTTTTAGATGCAAAAATGTATAAAAATCAGTACAGAGCTGATCCTGAGGGCAATACCCGCTAGCTCGCTGTCCGACCGTTCGATAACTGTCCGGACCGAACCCAAGGTGTCGACGGCGCGCACTGTTCCCGCGCGCCTCAAGGAGTTGTCAGCAACAGGAGGGGCCCAGCTGGGTCAAAGCCTACCGGGGCCAAGATTATCCGTAAGGAAACTCGAGCCCCAGTATGAAGAGGCTAGAAGGAACGGGGTGGGTTTTTAGTCAGTAAGAGTCTGACACTATCTCCCGGTCCACCCAAAAGCGGGTTTTGTCATAAGATGATTTTCCCAATCGACAAAAAAAAAGGGCCATACCCGCAGCCTTTTTAGTATGCTGCCTCATTCTGATAATATAACTAACTTCTTCTTCTGTTTGTATATCTCGTGGCCAGATCGGGATCAGTCCAAGTAATAATGTATAGATAATTTTCCATTACATCAAAAAAAGTCCTGAAGAAACGCTAACTTAATTACTTCTAAAAAACGTTTCATTACAATATAAATACAACGTTATTAAACGACATTACAATGTCAAATAATTAGCTACCTATTGTAACGAAAGACAATAGAACGACCCGCCTGTAAAAAAAAAAGTAATATACTCCTAATTCCTTTCTGCATAGGCTTCAGATTTATAATATATGAAATTTTGCTAAACAATACACACAATTTTGCTAATAGGAAAGTATCTTAATTAAAAATATCTCTCCTGTAAATTTAATCTGTATTTATGTAGGTATCGAGTATAAACAAGGTTTTGATGAAAATCATTTTTTCATAGCAAGCTTTTATAGCTTGGTATACCTATATAAATGAATACTCGTCAAGACGAATCATACGAGCTAAAACTCGTTGGGGTTGTGTTGTTTAACTACCAAGTTCCTATAGCCGCCTTCCAGTTTTATCATCAGATCAGCTCCATGTCATAATAATTTTGTATTGTCATCTGATTTACACATGCATGCAAAATTTCAGCTTAATCGGTAACCGGGAAGTGGGTAAAATTTAATGTACAAGATTTGATGACAGACAAACATCGGGGCAGGTAAAACTAAATAAAAGCTTGTAATAATAAATAAATAAAAAGCGAAATACCACTGACTGATTAATCATGAAATCTCAGAAACTATAACACCTATAAAATTAAAATTTGGCAGCCAGGTTCCTTATAGGGTGTAGATATCCGCTAAGAACGGATTTTCCGAAATTCACACCTTTAAGGGATGAAATGGGGGGTCCAAAATTTATATGGACAAACCGACTTTCACGCGGGTGAAACCGTTTGCGGAATTAGAGGCTAAGTATTTAATAGCTTAGTCGGCCTTATAATGTTCCCACTGTTGGGACTCAGGCCTCCTCTCTAGGAGAGGGAATGGGCCGTAATCTACCACGCGGGCCCAGTGCGGATTGCTGGATGTCACGTCTTCGAATTTTTAGTTCTAGGACATGCCGGTTTCCTCACCGTTTTGAGGGCAGTGGTGACGAAATAAATTACATAAAATAATGCGCCTAGCTTGGTTAGAACTCGCGACCAAAAAAAAAATTAAAAATTTTGAACTCATAAGTCGGGGACGATACCACTCGGCCACCATTGCTCTCCAATAATAGTATTTAATAAAAAAAACCTATTTTCAGGTACCACCACTATTCTAAAGATCGTATGCCATCAAAACTTCCGTATCTCCTAAACTCGCAAGGATATTACGTAAGGAGTAATAGGAATTTCTTCTATAATAGACACATCAACAACTGTTTAGACAAATCAAGGAAGCGTACATACACACAGACAGTTTGATAAAAGCTTTTTTCTTACAAGAACCGAGATGAAAGGAAGACGCATTTAGTTTTTCCGGATACATCAGAATTGGGAACACTGATTGAAACCCAACCCTTCGTCCTGTGCGACGGAGAGGGAATATAAAACAGTTGTGAAGTAAAATATAGGACTAAGACACATAACATCAAACTAGTATTCCCTGAAGGCGAAACGAAAGCAGATGTGTACACTCACTATTCCGATCAGAATCCGATTTTTTTTCACTTATAGTAAACCTACACACAACAAACATACATGCCCCAGTCGGTAATGTGCCCCACTTAAAAAATTCAGACACTTATTTCAAATTTGGTGCTTATTTGAGCCTTCGAGCATAAGGTGGCTATAGGAACTTCGTAGTTAAATGACACAACCCATCGAGTTTGGGCTCCTCATGACGAGTATTAATTATATAGGTATACCGAGCTATAAAAGCTTGCTATGAATAAATAATTTTCATTAAAAGCTTGTTTTTCGTTTTAAGCTTTGTACATGTATAAAAAATAAGATAATTCAGTGCTTATTGCTATTTTAAAATCGAATAATAAAACCATAGACAATGATCATAGTTGCGAATTTAGTAGAAATATTTTTTCATATTTGAGTACTGTATGTAAAGCCGTGGTGGCCCAGAGGTAAAAATCCCGAGTTATGAGTTGTAAATTGCGAGTTCAAACCCCGCCAGGATACTGTGTGTCATTTATTTCCACGGAATAAAGAAAAGTAGAGGAAGTGCCTCTTAGATATCGCGCGTTTGTCAACAGCAGGCGAGATTCGCCTATTACATGTGCAGGTGAATATGGCATCTATTTCAAAGGCACTAGCGTTCTGAATAGAATAAATTGGTTACAGCGCCATCTAGCGGTGATTAGCCGAACTCGTTGTAAATTGGTTAAAACTTCTTTATTGTTTGTGTCATGTCAAATAATAACAACTTTCCTACGTTGTAATAAGACCTAATTTATGAAAGCAATAAGAATATGATTTGTAAAAGTTAAGTTTGTAATTCGTAGCTTCGTAGCCAATCATATTACTGTTTTTTATGTGTGTAATGTACAATTTGATACGCAAATGTGTGAGTTTGGCGACACTGGTTCCCGTGCTTAGCCACGTTAGGGGCACTTCTACCTATATTTTCTGTTCTGTGTTTATTTCATTACCACTGCTCTCAAAGCGGTGAACAAAAAACCAGCATGTCCTAGAACCAAAAATTTGAAGACATGGGACATCCACCAATAGGCGTGGCCCGCGTGGTGGATTACGTCCCATTCCCTCTCCAAGAGAGGCCTGAGTCCCGTCAATATAAACATTATAAGGCTGACCATGCTATGTATGTACCGTTAAATACAACTACAGAACTATCAATTGTCCTCAACATAATTAAACAAAAATCAATCATGTATACAAAAAGATAAAGTTTATAATAGATTGCATTTAAATACGTCGGCATTTCTCAAAGACGAATGTGTGAGGGGCAAGTTGAAAGATCAGAATGTCCATTAGGATTGACGTGTCGTTAGATCAATGACCGATGTAGGAATGAGGACCTGATCAAATCATCGGCCAGGAAACGGTATGTGGCTAGGAATTAACCAAGCACAGGATTTTTAAAAATCTATGGGGGTTCTTTGACCTATAATTTTTTTTCTGGGTTCTATAAGGGTCCCGTTTTTTCCTTTTTGAGGTACGGACTCAAAAAGAAACAAGCTTTTAATGAAAAACATTTTTTCACAGCAAGCTTTTATAACTCAGTACACTTACCTATATAATTAATACTCGTCAAGACGAATCATACGAGCCCAAACTCGATGGGGTTGTGTCTAATACTACGAAGTCCTATAGCCACCGTCCGGTACCATCATCAGATCAGCTCCATGTCATAATAATTTTGTATTGTCATCTTATTTAGAAATGCATGCAAAATTTCAGCTCAATTGGTAACCGGGAAGTGCGTCATGTCATAATAATTTTGCATTGTCATCTTATTTACAAATGCATGCAAAGCTCAATCGGTAACCGGGAAGTGGGTCAAATTTAATTAACAAGATTTGATGACAGACAAACATCGGGACAGGTGAAACTAAATACAAGCTTGTAAAAAGTAAACTAGAATCGTTAGGTCTACAAAATGATACAAAATACAGAATAAGTGCTTTATAAAACTACATTCAGGAAATTTTACTCGCTTATTTGACGACTCTTTGTACCGTGAGAGTTTTAAAAGCGTTGTTATGATAGAAAGTCAGGAGCAAATACTTCTCAAAAGTCATAGTACGAGTATATACCGGAATATACCTAAAGTATTTTAGTACCGTAAAGTTTGAACATTGTGCATCGTATTTTATGAACAACTAGAAAATACTGCAACTTTATTACTTTATTAGTAGTTGGAAAACATTGTGAGGAAGCCTTAATATAGACTGAAGGGTTGTTTGAAAGACCTGTCAACGTATATGTGTAGGAGTTATTTAGTGTATACAACGTGTAACGTTAAATCCTTGAGAAGGCCTGTCATACTGTACGAATCAGAATGTTGGGCTGTGAAAAAGACGGATGAAAAAAGATTGCATGTAGCGGAGATGAGAATGTTGAGATGGATGTGTGGTGTGACGAGAATGGATAAATTGAAAAATGAGTATATTAGGGTAAGTTTGAAAGTGGCGCCAGTGACTGAAAAGTTGAAAGGGAATCGTTTGTCCTGGTATGGTCATGTAAAGAGGAGAGATGAAACGCATGTTGCTAAAAGAGTTATGAATTTACATGTGAATGGATGGAGAGGGAGAGGGAGGCCAAAGAAAAGTTGGATAGATTGTGTGAGAAGTGATATGAATGAAATGAGACTTAGTGATAGCGTAACGAGCGACAGGACAGAATGGAAGACAAAAACGTGTTGCGCCGACCCCAAATAAAACAGGATAAGGGCAGGAAGATGATGATGAACGTGTAACGTTAAATGCGCAAAACCTGAAAATAGTTTGATCAGAATAACGAGCAGACTCAATTAAACCACTTTTTAATTAGGTTACAATTTTCAAAAAAATCTTCATTAAAAATGTTCCCCTGTCTATTTCTTACTAGGTCAAACCATCACGTGCGCAAACCCGTCCAAATAGGTAAACAAACTCAATTTTACCGTTTTTTTATTAGTCAAAATCAATCAATCAAAAAATCAAAAACGTTTATTTCAAATAGACCAATTACAGGCATTTTTGAATTGTCAAAATGTCGGTCAGTCAAACAAACAAGTGAAGCTAAATTGCACTAGTGTAGATGACAGTCAGGAATTACTACATAAAACAGTGGTGGCTATTGTTACTTCTCTACCCCAGTTATTTGGCCTGTATAAGGATAAAAAAAATATGATACCAAAAGCAAAAACCGGCTACAAAAGGAAGCATAACTCCAAAAACCAACATAAAATTTATAGGCACTCGATTTCCCACGATAAGCTTCCTAAAAAAAACCCTTAAAAAGACAACATCTGACAAGCATCTCTATAGTGTATTTGCATTGTAAATACCGCAATAAAATGTACCAGAAACAAGGATATAGTAGCATTGTAAAATGCAAACTTATACTGCAATTTCCACAATAAAGTTTCAACTTTATCGCTGAAACAATAAAGTTGTGAGCGTCGGTAATGTTAAGTTTGTCAATCTTGAAGTCCGTTGTAAGATTTATGTTGGGTAGTAAAGTAATATGATTCCCACGTGCATAGAATGGGAGAAGGTACTGCGAAATGTCGTGAACAACAAAATGGCGGCTTAAGGGCATGCAATTCGACATACATTTTCACTGTTTCACAACCGCTCTTACGCGATTATGACGTTATTACAAATTTTTCATTAAATATTTTGGAGACACAGTATCTTGTGGAATTATTTAGGCTTCTATTGAAATCAATTTATAAATTTCAGTAAAACTAATCCAGTAAATCCTCTGAAAATCTGCCATTTTTAATGAACTTTGACACTTCATAATTTACTCAAAAAGTAAAAAAGTCGAAAAAAAAAACAATAGAAGAAACCTTGCAAAAATCAAGATTCTGAATAACGACAACTTTTTTCAAAAACTTTTAAGGGTTAAAAAAGTCGTATTTCCTGGAACAAGTTTTGTGGAATTTTCGGGTAAATCACGGAATTACCGAATGCTAACAGAGTTTTCAAGCGTTATTTCTCTATTTTGCGTCTCCTCTTCGTCAAATATTGGTTTGGATTGTGTTAGATGAAGTAACAAGCTTTTAAACCATGCTCGATGTTGACGATAGGCGAGTCGAAAAGCAGCCTCTTAAGGGACAACATTAGTGAGTTGGGTGGATCCCCGTGTGAGAATTAGACAGCCCATGTCGTTTTACCATAGTACCTCCTTGGTTAATCTAATTTATGGTTCCCTTAGAAATTTAGCTGATGAACCCCAAACTGAATTATGTGGGACCAGTCCCGCTAAGTGGGCCGAGGATCATAAAGAGTGACTGGCCTGGGACAGACTGCGGCGCCATTGTAGAAATAGAAGACTACGATAGAGTTCAAGAAGAAAAAGTTTCCTCCTCCATGAGTCGTTTATCCTCAATGCTGAGGGTCGTGACCTCGACGAATAATTTACTGGTGGACTATACAAAGTGTAAGGGACAGCCTTCCGCAAACTTTGAGGGCTTGCTCAGTAAACGAACATGAACAACCTTCCACAAAACTTTTTTTTCAGGAAACGAAAAAAAAAAATCGGCCTCGCCATACAAATTGTCCAATCAAGTTTATAATTTTGTATGATGAGGCTGATTTTAAACGTGGGCCACGCTTAACACGTAGAATCGCGTAGCGTGGCGTGGATCTACTGTAGCTCTTCAAGTCTAGTTGCCATAAAAAATGTATGGAGACCGACGCGCCCAGGTTGATGTACCATTTTCGCTTGAATCCTGTGAAGCGGCGCCAATCGAAACCCTCGAAGTTGTCGTTTCGATAACAAGCAAAAATGAATTTAGCGGTGGTCAGGCGGAAGTGTCAGGATAGGTGTGTGCAATGTAGTTCTACCTGAGTCTTATTACATAGACTGTTCGTTAATTATAGGAAAAAAAAGCACCAAATCGTGTCACACCCAAAAGAAGCATACTTTCCTCGATTCAGTAAAAAAAAATACCATATTTTTTTGCAGATTACCCGCCATTTCCAAAGTTGATTTTAGCAAAGGCTTTTTAAACTGAAAGTTTGTTTAACTTATAAAAGTACAGTGCTATTTGCATTTTATACGAACGTGGTGAGAATTCTCCGAATTAATTTATACTTGCAGTTTTGTGGTTTCATTTCTGTTTGGTTCATAGTATGGTTTCCAGAAAGGAACGGGTAGAGAAGAGTGAGAGAGATAACAAGATGTGTAAGATTAAGGTCAAATTAAAGGTTAAAGATTTATTTAGGAATTTAGGAAGCCTTATGAGGGTTTCTGTATAAAATCTCTTAGCGATAAGACCGAGTATTGACATTGTTAATTATTTGTTATTTATTTTATTCATTTATCACTACATATCACAAAATAGTAAAAAACAAAGTCGCTTTTTCTGTCCCTATATCCCTATGTACGCTTAAATCTTTAAAACTACGCAACGGATTTTGATTAGTTAGTATAAAAGACGCATCTAACATTTTATCCAGATTTGAGTTACCTATATGTATACATTGCTGGAATCAGGAAAAAAAGGCGCATCTGTCTGTATTTTTTATATTTTGCTAACTTTCTCCAGTGCGGTTTTAACACAAGAAAAAAAGGCCGTTTCATTCATTAAAACATTGTTTTTATCAGTTTTAATTTTTCTTACATACGTCTTTTTAACTATCAGGGGCAGACATGAAATCTCAATTTTCGATTTAGATTTAATAATAACAAATTCTAAATATAGAGCCGTCTCCAGACTGACTTTGTTTTTAATTATTACTTATTGCTCTTTATGTTTTCTTTTTTTCTTTATTTTACTATTTTTTCTATATTATTTGATTATTTATTTATTTGTTCCTAACACATAAAATTTATTCACATATAAATAATTTAAACGAGTTTCTTGCTCGTTTTTCTCCATAGAGATCTACGCTTAAAAAGTGCAATAATCGGCTATTGAATAAAAAATATCTAAGAAAGGAACAAACCAGGTTAATCACCCTACCACAAAATATATAGGTACAGAAGTCTATCTACATACAAAGCGCGCTCGAGCAACGCACACATAGACACCGCTCACGAACACGATATCTCGGTGCGCCTCGGCCCACTCGTCGAACAGTTCCGGCCCAAAAGCTCATTAGTGTGCGTCCACCGAGCGTAGGTATAAAAAGTGAAGTACATACATGAGATTGTCTTTTGTACCTATCTATTTTGTGACCCCACTAAGAAGCAGGCCCATATATTTTCGCGACCTCCTTACTCGTTCACTTACAAACAGAAAAAAAAACCGTCATTTAAAAAACCCACACAAAAAGCCAAGGCCAACAGTCAAACAGCCAATTACCTGCCCTTCCTAAACAGTCCGACTGATAAGGCCGATATCCCCTTATCAAACGACCAGACATAATCAACCTTCCATCAGAATACCTTCAAGGTACCTTGTTATCAAAGGTCTGGACAAAACAGGGTTTGACCCTTATATAGAAACGCTAATATTGACTTGGAAGGGTCAAAAGTCCCTTTTAAGGGGTCCTATTCCGAGCATTTTCGGTAATGAGAAAAAGGTTGGGATAAGTGTCTTTGCTTTTTTTATTTATTTTTTTCGTTCGGTTTGTAATTGTTTCAGTTAAGTGGGAATTTGCGTTTTTAAGGTAAGTGTTAGAGTTATTCTGTGAAAGAATTTTTGAAATCGGCGCAGTGGATTTGAGTTTAATCATTACAAACTTACAAACAAAAATACAAATTTTCTATCTTTATTATATTAGTGTGTAGACTAATTATTACCATATGTAATTTACTTTCAAAACTTTGTGCGACACTCTAAACTAATTAGGATATAATTGCACCTACTAATTACCATATCAAATGACTGTATTAGCGACTTAATTAGTTTTGATACTGATACCTACTGTGTTCGCGATACCATCGAATAATTATAACACAACGATACTAATACACTAATAGTTTGTTTTTCGATTAAATTTTTAGCAAAGAATTTATGCTGATACTAGTAATGTCAGTTTTCTTTGACATTTTATTTGGACATGACAGTTATGTCATCTACACTATAATATAAAGGGGTAAAGTTTTCTTTTTGTGTTTTTGATTGTAGGAGGTAATCTCTGAAAGTATTGGTCCGATTGCTAAAACTTTATTCCTGAATGACATAGGCTATATTTTATGTATGCAGGCGAAACCGCAGGCAATAGCTAGTACAGAATATCATTAAATAACTCATCCAACTCTAGGAACATTTTGATATGAGAAAACCTAAAATAATTCTTCCCGCCTGTGGTGGAGCAAGAGTTAGCGTCAGACTTTTACTGATCCTTAAGACGCCCTTTGAATTCGAGGGCCGCGGTGAAAATTAGGCTGCGGACTGGAACGCAAAGGCTAAACTCCACATTTTTTTTTATAGATAGACCGTTTGACTACTATCTCACCATTTTTTACCTATATACCCACCTATTTTTTTAGACAAAAAAAAATAAACTTTTTTTGTACAAAAAAATAGATATTTAACCTATTTTTTTTTTGTATAAAAAAAGACTTCACATGCCATACGCAGGCTAAATAGAATATAAGATAATAATAACGTAACATAAAAAAAAACCACCAAATGTAATTACTAAATGTGAATTGTGTGTAAATGTGAATTGAATTTGAATTTTGAATTTGAATTTGACACTGAACTGAGCAACGCCAACCTAAAAACATTCTCAATTTTTTCAAAACTTAAATCACTCGCAATAATATCGAATTAATTAACTAACGAACGGTTCACGAAATAGGACCCCAAATAAGACCAAAACGTTGGATTGGCAGAATTCAAAACGAGTAGTGGACCCGGCCGGGCTAAAGGGATTAAGTTTGGATCCAAATTGTGGACTGTATGTATTATGGTTACCGAATATTATACGGCCATTTGAGGTTTTTAACTCGGAATCAGGCATTTTGATCTCTTTTTGTAATGGTTGGTCTGGGCGTGTTGAAAGGGGATTCTAAAGGAATGTTTAATGATACCCCGATTTTATTTTATATTAGCGAGTGTCCTATCTGCGAATCAAAATGGTCGTTTCTGATGAAACCACAAAGAGTGTTTTTATTTGTATCGCGGATAGGCTCGTGTTTGACTACTACCTCACCTGATGGTAAGCAATGATGTGGCCGATGCGACGATGGAACACTGATGGACTAGTCGTTATGTAGACATTTTGGGGAGGCCTATGTCCAGAAATGTCTATCGACTGAAATAATGATGATATACTAACACGTAGCTATAATTTTGACGTTGTCCTTATAACGTCCATCATCATCATCATTTCAGTCGAAAGACGTCCACTGTTGGACATAGGCCTCCCCCAAGTGTCGCCACAATGACCGGCCCTGTGCGTCTCGCATCTATCAGATTCCCGCGACCCTTACCAGGTCATCGGTCCACCTTATGGGAGGCCTCCCAACGCTGCGTCTTCTAGTCACGTACCAGAAGACGCAGCGTTGGGAGGCCTCGCCATTGCAAGACCATTCGTCCCAATCAACCATCTATTCTATTATATATTTTTGTTAAAACGTCCAGTCTATCAAAGTAACGCAAATAAACAAAGTTATTCAATTACTTGCGTTTCATTTTGGAAGAATTATGTCCTTCCCAAGTTCCTATTGATGATAAGTAAATACGAACATAATTAAGGGATCATAATTATCATATTTCTTTGTAAAACAGTCGCTACACTAATTAATTTGACGAAATGTGCTGTTGAAGACGATTCATCGGAGTTTCGTATAATTATAATTTAATTATCATTTTGTATAATTCATCACCCTCCCTGCTAACTGTCGTAACTAGCAATTGATATTTTTCCAGGGCGACTGTTTTTCGGTCGGGCGTTACAATCACGTTCCTGTAGTTGCGTTAGCTGTAGCTTTATTATTGATTTAATAAGTTTTTTTTTAAATTAATCTTGGCTTATTCTTTAAGTTAGTAGTGGCTTTAAAGCCCTAAGGTACGAAGGGAGTGAGGATATTTTTTCCCGCCGCCGCCGGGATTCCAAACTTGATATTCTTGCCACCGCAGGCTTGCGTACGACGAGCCATGGGTAAGCTCGCTGTCCGACCGTCCGGTAACTGTTCGGACCGAGCCCAAGTCTTCGACTGCACGCACTGTTCCCGCGCGCCTCAAGGAGTTGTCAGCAACAGCAGAGTCCAGTGGGGTCGAAGCCTACTAGGACCAGGAATATCCGAAAGGGAGCTCGAGCCCCGGTATGAAGGCACGCAGGAACGGGGTGGGTTTTTAGTCAGTAAAATGCTGAGACTATCTCCCGCTCCGCCCAAAAGCGGGGGTTGTCATTGGATGATTTTCCCCAACAAAAAAAACACCCCTCCTTTTGCACTTACGAAAAACAAAATACGTGATTACTGATTATCTTCTAAACGGTAAACGACACAGATACGACGATTAGAGAGAACTTATTCGAAATAATGTAATGAACACGTAGGTAATATCAGTGCAGATACGCCAGTTTGTGAGATAGGACAGTTAGCGAGGAGGGCGGTGAGTTATGTAGGGATATCTAGGGCACCACAAGAGAACTGCACGAAATACGAAGTCCTGCATCGCGCAATTGTTTTCAGGTCTTTAAGTCCGAAATTAATAGATTACTTCTAGGCGTTAAATAAAAAAGCAATATTATAAAGAGGTAAAAGTAAAGAACGAAGCGGAGCGCAGTTTCAGTGTCATATGAATTTCAGGCGCCGCATCCGCCCACCGGATGCGGAGGCCAGAGAGGTGGAGCTGTATGAGGAATACAGGGAGGCAAAACGCACCCTCCGAACGGAGATAAGGCGGGCCAAACTCGAGGCCCGCAACGTGTGGCTGGGGTCTCTGAACGCGGATCCGTGGGGGCGCCCGTACAAATTGGTACGGGATAAGCTACGCCCCTGGGCTCCGCCGCTGACTCAGAGTCTCCGGCCCCAACTCGTGGAGGGTGTGGTTAGCTCTCTGTTTCCTGCGCGGGGGGAACACTCCCCCCCGCCCATGGCTCCGCCTCCGCCAGCGGTGTCTGACGCGGTTCGCAACAGCGACGACGACGACAATGCTCCAGAAGTGACCGAGGTAGAGTTGAGAGTGGCGGTGCGAAGGCTGAGTGCCAAAAACACCGCCCCAGGACCCGACGGCTTGCCAGGAAAAGCCTGGGTCCTGGTCATGGAGGCTCTCGGGCCTCGACTGAGAGGGCTCTTCAGCGCATGCCTGGAGAGGGGCCAGTTCCCACTTCGCTGGAAGACGGGGAAACTGGTCCTCGTAGCGAAGCCAGGGCGCCCTGCGGACTCTCCGTCCGCATACCGGCCCATTGTGCTGCTCGACGAGGTGGGCAAGCTCTTTGAAAGAGTAATTGCAAACCGCCTCGTCGTGCGGCTAACACGGGTGGGGCCGGACTTGTCGGACGGACAGTTCGGCTTTCGCAGGGCGCGCTCTACTATAGACGCCATCATGCGCGTGCGAGCCCTCACGACAGGGGAAGCGGTGTCCCAGGGTAGGTGTGTCGTGGCAGTGTCCTTGGACATTGCCAACGCCTTTAACTCTCTGCCCTGGAGTACGATCCGGAGGGCACTCCGGTACCACCG
Source organism: Mythimna lalbum (assembly GCA_949319445.1). Lineage (NCBI taxonomy): Eukaryota > Metazoa > Arthropoda > Insecta > Lepidoptera > Noctuidae > Mythimna > Mythimna lalbum. The sequence continues at coordinate 5,466,295 of OX439370.1, forward strand.
GGTGCCCGAATACCTCTGTCTAGTGGTCGAGGCGTACCTGTCAGACAGGTACATTGTCTACCCCGGTCACCAGGGAGACTGGAATCGTCGAGAGATGTCGTGCGGTGTTCCGCAGGGGTCGGTTCTAGGCCCACCCTTGTGGAACATCGGCTACGATTACGTGCTGCGCGGCGACTTCCCTGACGGGGTCAGCGTCGTTTGCTACGCAGACGACACGCTGATCCTAGCGCAGGGAGAGTCGCACCAGGCGGCGGTCGCTCTAGCGACACGCGGGGTTGCGATAGCCGTTGGTAGGATCCAGGAGTTGGGACTCGAGGTGGCGCTGCATAAATCCGAGGCAATGTGTTTCCACGGCCCTCGGAACGCGCCACCATCGGACTCCCAGCTTACGGTAGGAGGAGTTCGCATCGGCGTCGGGTCGACGATGAAGTATCTGGGACTCGTCCTCGACAGCCGGTGGAATTTCGTAGAACATTTCCGACGTCTGTCTCCCAAGCTTCTCCGGGCTGGGGCTGCTCTCAAGCGGCTCCTGCCCAACCTTGGGGGTCCAGACGCCTCCTGCCGGAGGCTCTACGCGGGGATCGTTCGGTCCATGGCCCTCTACGGGGCGCCGGTGTGGGCGCCGTCGCTGGCAAAGCGACCGGCGTCCATACTGAACGCCTGCCAGAGGGTCATGGCAATACGGATGGTGCGGGGTTACCGCACGATCTCCCGCGAAGCGGCGAGCCTTCTGGCTGGCCTACCACCGTGGGATCTGGAGGCAACAGTCCTTGCACACATGCACGACATGCGCGTGGAGATGCAACGCCGGGGTGAAAGTCCACTGCCGCAACATGTCAAGGCATGGCGGACAGAGCTCCGGCGGGATCTCATGGTGAAATGGCGTCAACGGCTATCGCAACCCAGTGCTGGGCACGCCACGATTATGGCGGTAAGTCCCCTCTTTGAGGCGTGGCTGGAAAGACCTCACGGCGTCCTTACCTTCCGCATGACGCAGGTCCTCACCGGACATGGCAAGTTCGGGAGGTTCCTGCATCGGATTCAAGCGGAAGAGACGCCCGGGTGTCGCCACTGTGCGCAACGCCCGGAGGACACGGTGGAGCACACCGTCGAGGTGTGCCCTGCCTGGGCGGAGCATCGCCGTGCCCTCGTGGGGGCGATCGGCGGCGGAGATAGATAGGCTATACGTACGAAAGCGTGCCGCGGGCAAGAGCTAGTAGATTATAAAAAAAAGTATATTAGGTAGGTACTGGTATTAGTTTGGGACTGGGAGCTGACCCAAAATAGTTGTCAAAAGGCTGAACAGATTGATTGAAACTTAGTTACATCGTAGGTCCACCGGGAAACCAGAGGTTCGTTAATATAAACATGAATTCCGTCGGCTAACTAATCAAGGAGGCCGTTTGTTAATTTGTTTCTGAATTTAAACCCACCGGTGACATACGGACGTACAGAGGTTTAAAGTAGTTAGATAGTTCTCTGGTTGATTTATTAGTTTATTACTTTTCTTTATTCATTTTTGTTTTCAAAGGGAATCCTTTAAAAGAAGCTCAGGATTTGGGGATTAGTCTGTCACTAAAACCACCCCGCAGGACTCGCATGGCGCGGGCTCGCAGACGGCGAGCCATGGGTAGCTCGCTGTCCGATCCGAGTCCAAGACATCGACGGCACGCACTGTTCCCGCACGCCTCAAGGAGTTGTCAGCAGCAGGAGGAGCCCAGCTGGGTCGAAGCCTACTGGGGACAGGGTTGTCCGAAAGGGAGCTCGTGCCCCGGTATAAAGGCTAGAAGGAACGGCGCGGGGTTTTTAGTCAGTAAGAGTCTGACACTATCTCCCGCTCCACCCAAGAGCGGGTTTTGTCATAAGATGAATTTCCCCGTCGACAAAAAAAAAGGACTCGCATGGCACAACTAACAGTTAATGTTCCCACTGCTGGGACTCAGGCCTCTCTAGGAGAGAGAATGGGCCGTAATCCACCACGTTTGGGTTGATGAATTCGAATTTTCAGTTCTAGGACATGCCAGTTGCCTTACGATGTCTTCCTTCACCGTTTTGAGTGCTCTTCAAACGCCCACCAAATTCCGCTTTCACCACTTCACTGTACCAGAGAGTAAGTATGTGGTGTCCACTGCTGTGGTGATGAAATAAATTATACAAAGTGTTGCGCCTGGCTGGATCTGAACTCCAGACCTATAACTCGTAAGTCGGCACGGTTACCACTGGCTCACTAATGCTTTGTCGGGCCCGAATGTACTTATATCTCGAAGGTATTGCTAATTATGTGTACACTTAGTGCCTAAACTCATATTTAGGCACTATTACGGTTATATAAGTTTCACCCATCCTATAGCCACCAACTAAGGCTAAAAGAAAATTATTCTATGGGCTTTTCTGGAACCTAGTCTATCAGTTTCCCAAAGGAGTAACAAACATACAAAAAGACACATCCAAAATTTCAGGTTTACAATATTCGTGTGATTTACTCTCAATTCTTGAAAGATGATCTAAAAAATGTAGTACAAAGACCTCAATAAAAATCACTCAAGATCTTACTTGATCCCCAAACCCTAAGGGAATTCACTTAGTACCCTGTAAGGGTTTACCCACTTCGATGCCAACTCGTGCCTAAAATAATAAGCCGGATTGATCTGTAAGGTTCAGCGAAGATTCCAGTACCTATGGTTCAAGTCGGAATCGACGCCTCGAAGGGTTCCACGCACGCCTCAGATGTGAACAAAGCCGTGGGGACCCAGTAAAGCTGGTGCCTACTAAGGTAGGTGCCAGATAACCGTGGAATAACGGTCATTGACCCTCTTACATTTGTTGACATTCTTAATTTCAAAAACGGAAATAAAGACATAAAGCTGTCTTGTTTGACCCTTTACATGATCTAGTAATGAAAAGCAGTTCGTTGTTTGTTTTTCGAGTACCACCGCAAAGATATTAGGAAATGTCAATACTGACGTGGAATATGGTAATATTCCACGGCTATCTGGCCTCTTCTATAGGGCTTTTTTTTTGAGGTGGGATAATCATTTAATGACATCCCCCGCTTTTATGCGGAGCGGGAGATAGTGTCAGACTTTAACTTACTAAAAACCCATTCCTATTCCTTCTTTACTATTTTTAATATTCCCATTGTTGGGACTTGGGCCTCCTCTCTAGGAGAAGGATTGGGCCGTAATCCACCACGCAAACCCAGTGCGTGTTGGTGGATGTCACATGTCCCTATTTTTATGGTATATGTGTAAACCATACATGTATATATATTATTTAAGTACCATCACTGATATTATATTTTATCACCTATATTGCACTCCAAAACCGGTTTTACGTCCGTTGCGTCACAGCCACAGGTTCAGTTGAAAACCAGCGTCAGGCACTTGTTGTCTGGCAATCATGCTGAACTGGACCTATTTTGGTGCAGCCATGAAACACACAACAAGTTTATTTTTTATCTTTATTTTTTTTTTTGGTATTGGTTTTTGTATTTGTGTTTGGGTCTTGTGCTGTGCCAAATAAATTATTTTTCTTTCTTTCTTTCTTTCTATGTCTTCGAATTTTTAGTTCTAGGACATGCCCCGGTTTCCTCACGATGTTTTCCTTCACCGTTTTGAGAGCAGTGGTGATGAAATAAATTACGTAATGTGCCTGGATGGGTTTGAACCCGTGACCTACAACTCTAAAGTCGGGGCCGTTACCCTCGGCCACCACTGCTCACTCCACCCTAAAACGAGAAAAGTCATTGAACGTATTCCCACCTCAAATAAAAAAACATATATATCCTTACCTATATCAAATGAAAAAGCAATTCCTAGTCCACATTTTTACCTTTGAACTTGGTAACATTTGTCAACGTGTCACGTGCCTTCCTTACTTGTACCTAAGTAAAATAATGTCCCTAGGCCTTACCCTTTGAATCTATTATGTACTTACTCAAAATCTATTACTAAAATGAAACGAGCAACGTGAAAAACTATGTCAGAGAATATTACATTATGTAGACGTTAGGATGTGTCTAAAAGTCTAAATCTACACTAATATAAAAAAGGTATTTTGTTTTTTTTTTTGTCTTTATGTTCATTTGTTTGTAGGAGGTTTTTTTTTTAGGAGATAATCTCTGGAAGTACTGGTCCGAATACTAAAAAAATTTTATACACTTTTTTTACGTAGGAAAATATTACAATGACATCTACGCGCCCTTGGGCGGAGCGGGAGATAGTGCCAGACTTTTACTGACAAAAAACTCACTCGTGTTCCTTCGTTGCCTTTCGTACCGGGACCGAATCTTCCTTTCAGAAGCAGATCCTTGGCCCCAGTAGGCGTCGACCCCGCTGGGCCCCTACCGTTTGCTGACCACTCTATGAGGCGCGCTTGGAACAATCAAAATCAAACAAACGCGCCGTCGACGCTTTGGGCTCAGCCCGGACGGTTACTGGACGGTTGGACGGCGAAATACCGATTGCTCGCCGTTGGCAAGCCCACACCTACGGTGGCCGGTAATCGGGATCAGAATCTCGGCGACGACTGAGGCTCGAGGGCCGTTGACTAACGCATGCGGCCACAACCTTTGTAAGCATTACTGCTTCGCAGAAGGAGGCAACCTCCTACCACTCCTCATCGCTTTGGACCATGGCCTGTACCAAGGCCTGGCGCGAGAGATCGTTTCCGTCGATCTGATTTTTTACACTTAAGAACCTCATACACTTAAAAAAAAACAGTTGTAAGTATATGATAAAAAAAACAGTCAATAGTCAATATGACGTTACAAACAGACACTTAAATTTCCTCTATGTGTATAGATTTCAGCTCTGTAATAAATAGCACACGATCACTCTTAGCCTTAAGCCGAAAACTTTCAATAGCCCCTAAAGTTAGCCTAACTATTTGCCTAAGACTACCCGACATGCTTGTGAAGTTCCGACTTCACCCTATCCTTCACAAAGGTTCAGTTTAGGGGAGGAGTGGGAGACACGGATACACGGTACGTGTCAGATTTTGTATTGAAAATAGTTTAGATTTATAGTGTTGCTAGTATAGCTTCTGCCTGCGGTTTTGTCTGTGTGAAAGTAGGAAATTATCCCAAGGAACACACGCCTCGAGTAAAAAGTATACTATATCCTATTTCAGGGTATAGTCTAAGCTTCTCATCCAAATCCGTTGAACCGTTTAAGCGTGATGGAGTAACAAACATACAAACATTCATATCGACGCTTGAGTAAACTTTACAAGAGAGTGATTTAAAGTAAAAATTTTTGGAAAAAAAAATGGTTAGTAAAAAAAAAGCGGATTTAGATACTACTAGCTTCTGCCAGCGACTTCGTACGCGGATCCTGTTGCTTATGCCAGCGACAACGGGACAACTCAAAATCAAAGATCTGAAACGTCTGATGTCGAACTCTAAGAGCCCGGGGACTGGAAAACAACGTGATGCGCGAGACGATTCGAGACGTTCCAGATCTCTGCCTTCCACTTACGCGCGTGACAGTGTGCAAACACCTTAGACATGGTGCCAATGTCTCCTTCTTCGATGTAATTAATAAATGGGCTATAGGAAAACGCGCTCCTTTCTTTATTCCCTAAAAGTGTTCCCATAGCGTGATATAACTCGACACCAACGCCATTTACGAAATGTTTAGAAAATGGATGGCTCATTAGCGCATTTCATGTATAACTTAGGTGTTTCTATACCGATTTCGATGATTCTTTTTTTATTGAATAGATAATAATGTTAACTTTTTTTAATTAGAGATGAGTGGGAGTGTTATAAACGTAAGAGTAGACAAAAATAAACAGAAAGCTCCGAATTGCTAAGCTATCGGGAGTTACACGTGTTATTGTGAGTCAACCATAAAAGATAGACACATGCTGTCGTGGGATATTTTTTATATAATTTTAAGGAGAACATTTCTGTTTTACATGATTTCTGTGTAGCTTTAACCATAAAGGCTGCAAAAGCGACGGAAGCTTAAAAAATGGAGTAATTTCTCCCGTTTCCCCAACATTTCCCTTCACTGCTCTGCTCCTATTGATCGTAGCGTGATGAAAAGTATACTATAACCTGCCCAGGAGTATGAAGAATGATTGTACCAAGTTTCGTTAAAATCCATCGAGTAGTTTTTGTTTCTATAAAGAACATACAGACAGACAGACAGACAGACAGACAGACAGACAGACAGACAGACAGACAGACAGACAGACAAAAATTTTACTGTTTGCATTTTTGGCATCAGTATCGATCACTAATCACCACCTGATAGTTATTTTGGAAATATATTTCATGTACAGAATTGACCTCTCTACAGATTTATTATAAGTATAGATTACCACAAATATTTATAGGTACAGAAGTCAATCTATATACAAAGCGAGCTCGAGCAACGCACACAGACACCGCTCACGGACACGATATCTCGGGAGCGTCTCGGCCCACTCGTCGAACAGTTCCGGCTCAAACGTTCATTGGTGTGCGTCCACCGAGCGTAGGTATAAAAAGTGAAGTACATACACGAGATTGTCTTCTGCACCTATCTATTTTGTGCTATTACCGAGATAAATAATATCTAAATCCTTAATCCGACTATTTCGTAATATTTAACAAAAAAAAAATCCCGTAAAGTACACTCAATGTCACTTCATCATTTTTGACTTTCAAGCATCGATATAAAACTTTGCCTTTATAGTAGATATATTATTGTGGTGTGAAGATTATCTAACAATAGAAGTGTATCTTTTGATCTTCGGTTAAGTTCTTTGAAAAGGAGCTTTTCCAACGAACGTTTGGATTATCATCATCATCATCATTTTAGCCAAAATAGACGTCCACTGCTGGACATAGGCCTTCTCCAAGTGTCGCCACAACGACCGGTCCGGTGATTTCTTTACAGCCTCAAGATACCGCACACAGGTCTAACCTGTGTAACTGATATTAATTTCAACCTCATATCACCAAGCTTTCCTGAGAAAAAGAGTCTAAACAGACAGAAAGACAACGAAGTGACCGTGTAGAACCTTTCTTCTAAGTCGTAGGGCTATACTTCACCGAGACACCATGGTGGCGCGACCAGTCGCCGCTACCAACAAAATATATACAGCTCTTTAGAGAGTTACTCACCTGGTGTCCGTTCGGTTGCGCACCAATTTGGTGGCGCGACCAGCTCGAACGAGTGGCGACTCAGGTGTCTCTATGCCGTTCAGTTTGGTAGCTTAGGGCTATATTTCACCGAGACACCATGGCGGCGCGACCACTCACCGCTACCAACAAAATATATACAGCTCTATAGAGAGTTACTCACCTGGTGTTCGTTTGGTTGCGCAACCAAATTGGCGCCGCGACCAGCTCAGACGAGTGGCGACTCTAGTGTCTGAACACCATGTCACCAGAACACCAGGGCGGCGCCATGGTGCACAATCATCGTTTGCAATCCTGCAATGATGATTTTGCAGGGCGGCGCCATGGTGTCCTGGTGAAATATAGCCCTAAGCTACCAAACTAAACACCATTCAGACACTAGAGTCGCCAATCGTCTGAGCTGGTCGCGCCGCCAAATTGGCGCAATTGCGCAAAAGCCCGTACACTCTTGACAGAGTTGTCTGTTGTTCTGCCCCAACGCCTCTCTCGCAACACGACGCCAAACAGCTCTGTTTGGTGTGTAACCCCTATACCCCTTTTTACTTGTGAATAACAGAACCCCAAAACACAATACCCCTTTTACAATCACATACTAATATAAAATGGTACTTCAAAGAAAGAATTTTCATGTCCCAGTACACAAAAATATGATTAATCCTGATGACAACCACAACAAAATACGAATAAATCCTTTTAAGAAGCAGTAAATGCGTAACATGTAAGTACAAAGGCAACACTCAAATAAGATTTAGGCCGATTCCCACAAGTATTCCTAACGCTAGAATTAGCAGTGACATAGAAAAAATATATGAGAATCGTTAGTTTTAGGGTTCTGTAATAGAACTGGAAATCACAAAATAGATAGGTACAGAAGACATACACACAAAGTGCGCTCGAGCAACGCACACATAGACACCGCTCACGGACACGATATCTCAGAGCGCTTCGGCCCGCTTGTCGAAGTGTTCCGGCTCAAACGCTCATTAGTGTACGTCCGAAGAGCGTCCAAAGAACGCCAAACATAAGTGGCAATGGGCAGGGCACATTGCACGCAGAATAGATGGTCGATGTGGACGAAAAGTTCTGGAGTGGCAACCACGTACCGGAGGACGCAGCGTTGGAAGGCCTCCAACAATGTATATGTGTATACCTCGATAAATAAAGTCTTAAGAGGGTCCTTTTTCACTCGCCTATCGTAAACATCGATAATGATTTAAAAGCTTGTTACTTCATCTAACGCAATCCAACGCGATGTGTGACGAAAAGACAACGCAAAAATAGAGAGATAAAGCCTGAAAACTTGGCAAGTATTCGGTAATTCCGAGATTTAGGTACTCGAATATTTCACAAAACTTGCTCCAGGAAATAGCTGTTTTTTATTAAACCCTTAAAAGTTTTTGAAAAATGTTGTCATTTTGAATCTCAATAAAATGTGACTTTTTAGTTTTTAGGCAAATTATTAAGTGTCAAAGTTTATACAAAATAGGAGATATTCAGAGGTTTTTTACTGGATTAGTTTTACACAAATTTAGAAATTGTTTTCAATAGAAGCCTAGATAATATCCACAAGATACACAAAATATCTAATGAAAAATGTGTAATAACGTCATAATCCGTTATGAGCGGTTGTATGAAAAACAGTGAAAATGTGTGTCGAGATGCACCACCTTAAAGCAAATTGACAAATAAAACAATAATGATAAACAGAACCACTACACCAAACACGCATACCATTTCTTTTCTATAAAAGACTATATGAAAAGAAAACGATTTTGAATCCTTTGATACATAAAGAAGCGCCCAGTTTGAGTCATGTCACGTAAGTTATAAGATATTTCGGCTTTTCCAATACTTTTCTAGGATAAAAGATAAAAAAGATACGCCTCGTTTTGTTTGCGGTAGTTTGTAGTATAGAATTTCTTTATCTTTTCTCTTTATTTCATAGGAGAAATTTGTAAATGCTTGTAAGGTTATATTTTTGTGTGAACATGTAGAACCAAGGCTGCCGACATAGCACAAAGAATCGCCAAACTTAAGTGGTAATGGACAGGGCACATTGCCGTTGGAGCCGAAAGGTTCTGGAGTGGTGACCGCGTACTGCCTCCTACAAGGTGGACCGATGACCTGGTGAAGGTTGCGGGAATCCGATGGATGCGGGACGCACAGGATCGATCATTTTGGCGAAACTTGGGGGAGGCTTATGTCCAACAGTGGACGTCTGTCAGCTGAAATGATGATGATGATGATGAACATGTAGAAAAGTTGCTAATGTGAATAAATACTTAACGTGATGTAAAGCTAGACAACATTAGACCGACGCACGCGTGTAACATGCCTGTTTTGTACTTAGAACGACGTCGCGTGGCGTGGACCAAGTGTAGCTCAACAAGTCTAGTTTCCATATAAAATGTATGGAGACCGACACGCCCAGATTGGTGTGTGTTGCACAGCAGGGTAGTTCTAGCTTAACAGTCGCAGGATTCAATCTATACTCCATCAGTTTAGGTTGTTAACTATGTAAACAATCGCAATCTTAATATGTCTTTTATCTAAAAAAATATCTAAAAATGATTACAATTAGGTATTGAGAGCCGTGGTGGCCGAGTGGTAATGACTCCGACTTTCAAGTTGTAGGTCGCGGGTTCAAACCCTGCCGGGCGCCTTACTTTGTGTAATTTATTTCATTACCACTGCTCTCAAAACGGCGAAGGTAAACATCGTGAGGAAACCGGCATGTCCTAGAACCAAAAATTCGAAGACATGTGACATTCACCAACCCACACTGGGCCGACGTGGTGGATTGCAGCCCATTCCCTCTCCTAGAGAAGGAGCCTGAGTCCCAGCAGTGGGAACGTTAAAAAGGCTAATGATAAAGATTACTTAACCCTTCAGATCCCGTCAATTAGAGACACAATAGTAGGACAATAGATGCGCGGCCACCGGTGGTCGCTTGGGGATTCATGAATTAAATCGATGTTGAATTAACTAAATTTTAATAATTTTTGTGTCTTTTATACGATTTATTTTAAATAAAAAGACATAAGTATCAAGATTTTTACCTTTAGTTAACTATCTTAACAGATTGAGTATAGAGTGGTATTTGTATTTTTTCGAAACCCAAATTTTTTTCCATCCGCGGTCTTCGACAAGATGTAACCCATTTAACTATATATACAGAACTCTATCACATGTTTCACCCATTCTCATGCCACGGAAATCCATATAAACCACATTTTAATAATTCTCCGGCTGATTTATTGTGCCTTGCCCACATTCGCGTAAGATATTACGCCACTTTTACGCGTTCAGTTACTGGGTCATAAATCAGATATACGACCTTCCGCTCGGTGTGTGTTTGCCCTTATGAGATGCCGAAGTGTACTCGCGCTACGTGGAGCTCGTGGCAAAGTAATAATTGCCACACGTGTCGATTTTCAAAGTTAAGTTAAAAAAAAAAACAATCATCATCTTCCTTCCTGCCCTTGTCCCGTGTTATTTGGGGTCGACGCAACACGTTTTTTTCTTCCATTCTATCCTGTCACCCGTCATGCTATCACTATCTTTTCTTTTATATCACTCTTCACACAATCCATCCATCTTTTCTTTGGCCTCCCTCTCCTTCTCCACCCAACAACCAGTAAAAAAAAATAAAACAATGAAAAAATTAACTGGGTAAGTGCGAGTTGGACTCGCGCAGCGCAGGAAGAAAGAAAAGCAATTTATTTACGTGAAAAAGATGCAATCTTAAAACTAGATAGCAAACATAACAACACCTACTGATAGGAAAGATATGCGTCACATCCGCGCAAAACGGCCGAACGATCAACATAAAGCTGCGGCCTCACGCATAATGCGATGAGCTCACAGCGCTGGTTCTCAGCATGAGCCGGTCGCTGTGTCGACATAAAGACGGTGCAGTGAACTAAAAGATGCATCACAGTATAAGACTTCTCGCACGATTAGAACATATACATGGTATACCTTCAACCGTCCGAAATCTAAAATTATATAACACAGCATTGTGAATCTCAAACCAGTGCAGTTTCGAGCAAAAGTGTCAAAACATATCACACATAGTACGAATTAAAAACTTTTTCACAGCGAGAACTTTTCCGAAAAATCTACGAACTTTTTCTGGAAAATACCTAATAAAAACACCACAGTAAAAAATAACTTTTACATTACCCCGTACAATGTATAGCAGATTCAATCCCGAAGTTTTAATTAGGACATAAATTGACAGCCTGCATCGGGGACATTTTTACAACTTGAAAGTTCTCTAAAGCCTGCAATGTTGGCCGAGCTTAGACCAATGCGAGCCTAGGAAAATATAGGCAAATCGACACAAGGCAAACACTTCTCTCTACACGTTCGGCAAGTTTGAAGGAAACCAATGCAAATGGCCAACATAGACGAGTTTTGAGGAGACGCCCACATGTTCGGCAAGTGCGCGCCTTTCTTCTTCTTCTCGTGTCGATTCGAATCAAATTTTGTCCGATTAATATTTAGCCACCTGGACAGCTCTGTCGTTGGCTTCGTTTAAGTCATGAAGAGTGCAGGTAGTTGTGCATGCTGGACAGGAAAGGAGATGACACACATATCCTGTGAAGGAGCTTACACTGGCACTGTATTTGCAATGGGTCAAGGAAACCCCATTTTGCCAGATTATCTTTGCAGCGGCCAACCTGAGTCCGCAGTCGGTTCAGAGATTTCCAGATTGGTCACTGCAGTTGGTGTCCCGGCGGCAGATGTTCTACCGGAGAGATAAAGTTTGGGGGAGTGGGATATCTCTTTCTCCACAGTTCGCGTCTCTGGTCTGAATCACTGTTGTCCGAGGAGGTCGTAGTTCGTAGAAAACTTTTGCGGATCTTTAAGCGTGCATGTGGGAGTTGGTGCCCATGCGAGGGGGTGACGGTGCGCGCCTTTGATTTGTGCAGAAAAACCGACACCGCTCCGAAGTGAGGCAAGTGATAGCGAGCGGCTGCAAGTTGTGACGAGCTACGCCAAATGAGGTCTATACACGTTGGCGCTTGTCTTTACTCAGCCAACTAGGCAAGCGACACCGAGCGACAGCAAGACAAGGCAAATGTACTGTTTAGATGTTGGTATTGGTCTTCACTCGGCAACGCTCGGCCAACATGTATTGCAAGCTTTAAAATATCTGCTAGAAGAGGCGTCGCCCGTCACAGTAGAAATGATATCAAGGGCTGTCTGAACTGAACCCGTGTCGTCAACGGCGTGTAAGGTTCCATGCGCACCTCAAGGAGATGTCAGCAAAACCGTAGCGGTCTAGCAGGGTCAAAGCCTGCTGGGGCCATAGATTAGGTATGTGAAAGAGAACCCTGGGGCCTTGGAACAAAGGCAAAGAAGGAACATAGGAGTGTTTTTGTCAGTAAAAATATGACACGCTATCCCACTCAACCCAAAACCAGGAGAAGTCATTAGATGATCAGTTAGTTAGTTAGCCCATTATGTCCCACTGCTGGGCGAAGACCTCCCTCTCCCTCTTCCACACACGTCGGTCCTCGGCCAAAGCGGATTACCCACCACAAAAAAATGGTCTATCCGTGTATTAAGTCATCGAAATCCCTTCCCTCCTCTCTGGACTTGAAAAACCAACAAAGATATAAATACGCAAAGTATATAGTAAGTTATGTAGTGTGATATCTGTCTAACTCTAATCAGGGAACAAATCGAATCAAAGGGATGGCTGAACCCTAAAATGGCTGAAAGCTACCCACGATTACACAGAATCATTGTACCAACTGTTTGAGCGGAATCGAAACTAGTAAAAGGAGATGCAAAAGGTCCATTTAGAATAACGTGCGAAGAAAACTTGGCTACTTAAGGAACACAGGTGGGTTTGGCCTTAAAAATCTGACACGCCCTCTCGCTCCATCTAGACTTTTTTTTTTCAGTTGAAAATCGTCGTAATCCCGGAAGGATTACGACGATTTTCAACTGAAAAAAAAAGTAGATACTTCCCGAGTTCCCATTTTACAAACCAACCAAATACAAATTCTTCAGTTCAGAAGCCGGATATTACGACCCTGCGCTGTGAGCGGTAGCTAAGCGCGGGGCGGCGAGCGGTGAGAACAAAAGAATGGAAATGATTGAAGCATGCCACGAGACGGCGCTCATAGCGCCATGCGCCCGCTTACCGATGTCGCCCCGCGCCGCTCCCCGCTAAGACAAAATCGTGAACAGGCCGTTAATCCCTTATTTTAAGGAACTCGACATTTCAGAAGCAGTTTGTCTTTTGAGTCTCCGTGTGCGAGTCACGACCATTGCACAAAATAGATAGGTACAGAAGACAATCTAATGTATGTACTTCACTTTTTATACCTACGCTCGGTGGACGCACACTAATGAGCGTTTAAGCCGGAACTGTTCGACAAGCGGGCCGAGACGCTCCGAGATATCGTGTCCGTGAGCGATGTCTATGTGTGCGTTGCTCGAGCGCGCTTTGTATGTACATTGACTTCTGTACCTATATATTTTGTGACCATTGATAGTACGAATCTTCTGAATAAATCTGCAGGGTGATTACGGACAGAATAAGAATTTTAAGTGCAAACCCGCTGTAGATCCGCCCGTCAGACAACGGGGTTAATGCACCAATTACCGGCCGCCGTTCGTAATTATAGAAAAGTTTTCTTTGGCGAGCTGAAATTTTTAATAGTTCCGTCGATTCATCTTTTTTTGGTACTTTTTTCGTAATTTTTTCTGAACTTTTTACTTACTTAAGCTTAATGCACAATGGTGGTATATATTTCGTGGCCAGATTTTTCATGATGTGTTCAAATAATTCATGAATCGCTTTTTTTTGGTGCCGTTGGGCGGAATGGGAGATAGTGTCAGACTCTTATTGACTAAAAATCCCACCCCATTCCTTCTTGCCTTTCATACCGGGGCTGAGCTAAGTACCTTTCCGAGCTAACCCCCCTGGCAATAACCCCAGCTGGGTCGAAGCCTACTGGGGAGTGGGCTTCGACCCAGCTGGGCTCCTATTGTTGCTGACAACTCCTTGGGGCGCGGGAACTGTCCTTTGTACTTTTATGTTGCATGAAGTTTTAATAAATAAATAAATAAATAACTGTAAGTTATTAATACTTTATGTAACCTTTGGGTGATGCAGAGAAAAAGTAGTGGTAATAATGACAAGAAAAGTAAAAGTAATATTATTATTTTATTTCACAAATTGACTATTTTATGAGAAAGAAAGAAGAAATTTCTTTCTTTCGTTTTATTTCTTATTGAACTTTTTTTTTCTTATTTAATAAACTATTTTATTGTACCTACCTACTTTCATGACATTTCTTTGAATTGAACGGTTTATCTAAAAGATTAAGAGGGTCCTTCTCCACTCGCTTATCGTAAACATCGAAAATGGTTTAAAAGCTTGTTACTTCATTTAATGCAATTCAAAGCGATGTTTGACGAAAAGGCAACGCAAAAAAAGAGAGATAACGCCTGGAAACTCTGTTAGTATTCGGTAATTCCGAGATTTACTCGAAAAGAATCATGACCATCAACGGTACTGCTTTTTCTCATGCATCAAGATAAAAATTATATTACAATTATTTTCTTTACTTTTTAAGTGATTCTGCAATTAGAATGCCAATTTTGTATAGGGGTTTATTTTATAAACTTAATAAGTTTTGAAATTGTTTCGATAAAATGAATTACCTATTGCCGGCTATTCTTACGTTAAAGTGTTGCCATAATCAAAATAAGTAAATATATTGACAACTCCTAATCGTTTTTTTTTGTATACGATTAAAAATTAATATAAATGTAAAGTCATTGGAAAGGTAAATCGCGGGGTTTTTATAAATAATAAAGCGAGATGATACTACTGTAGTGTGAAATAAGTAGTATTTCACACACAGTAGTCGTATTATTTTGCTTTCAAAACTTTTTAAAGCAATTTCACTTTGTTGGCAAACGATACATATGAATGATTGCATAGATTTTTTTTAATTATCTTGCTTCTGTCTGATATAAATCGAACCTTTTTAATAAATTAATGATTATAGAACTAAATCAGTCGAAATAATTATGTGTCGAGTGTATTTATTCGAGTAATCAATTTTTATTTAAAATCTAAAGTGGCAACATTGGTGTTGGTGTCTCAAATTGAATTGTCATTGTCTTGTCAAAAAGTGCAATGTCAATTGCGCGTGGTGCATGCTACGTTTGTTCATTGCCATTTAAATATTACAGTTTTTTTTTGTGTTGATCGAGTCCTACTCTCCACAGTAATTGTGATATTCATTGTAACTATTTGTTTATGTCTTGTTTTCAATCACTATCGCTAACTTTAATGTGAAATTGTGAATCTTACGCCAGGACGTTTTTACGCCGGGAAGTTTTCACTTTGTTTGAAGTTTGTGTGTGATTCGTATTTTGTTGTACTGTACTGTACTACTTAGTGACTACTAAAAATGTCGACCACTTCGCGTGAGGTACCGACAACAAGAACAATCGACCGGCGAAACCGGTGTATCAATTGTTTTTTTGCAATCCTAAGAAATCAACGCAGGTATGCTTTGGAACAAGCTACTCCTCAGATGATCAATGTGTTACAGTCATGGATAACTCCTACTCAGGTAAGCACATTCTATTGACGTTTTCATGCCTATCAGTCTATTTCTTGATTTCTCAGACAGTTTAAACCTATCCAGTCATTCTCTCGTTTTTATATTTTAATTTTTGCTTTTTATAAATCACATATTAAAATCTAGACAAATTATAGCATAAAATCAATGTCACAATGCTGAAATTGGAAGCACTCCGTGCTGTAAGCACAATATATAATTATGTTGTGCGGCCCATTCAGTTGGGCTTGAAGTTGGTGATTGTGACATTCCCTTGCTCATTCTATTATACTATATTCTAATGACCTTTTTTATATTTATATTTCTTTGATTGCAGCTGTCTCCAGGAAGTATAATTTGTTCCGAGTGTTTTGGACTGCTTCAAAATCGAGTTAATACAATGTCCGAAGGAAGTGCTATGCCTTTGCCTGCTCTTGGACATAGAAGAATCTGCTTTCCTTGTGGAAATTCTATTTTACGAGCACCAAGAACATACCCTGTGCGACATGATCGACAAGAAAGAAACATTTTAATGAGACTGGTTCCACTGCACTTGGTAAATATTTATTAGTATCTTATTGAGAATATGGAGTGTCTAATACAGAATCTGTCTACTTGGGTAACAGAAAAAATATTTAAGCACCTTATTTTTTTTAGGTTTCCAGAATGGAACGTGTATGTGCTGCATGTTGGAGATCAGCTACAAGAGAAGTACAGAGGCAACAGCAGCATGATTCAAATCGTCCTACTGTAGCACATGCTGTGTCAAGTGATGATTTCAATATTCCTGAGCCACCTCCTCTTCCATCTTCAAGGCCAGTAACAGTTCAATTAGCGGCACCAAAAATCACATCATCTTTATATAGACGTGCTGCAAACACATCTGGCCACTGCATATTCGTTAATTGTTTTGAAAATGAACGTCTACTTGTACCATGTGCTATAAAAGATTTATTATTGTATCATTATAAATTCTATGTACCATCTGGTGCATGTGTTTGTCGTCACCACTTGGATCACGGTTCTTGGAATGAATTAACCTCCCAGTTGAGGGATTTTACTGGTAGTCAATTTGATAATATTATGACTATGATGCAGCGAGCAGCTAATAACAGATTTGATTTTTCAAATATTAGGATGATGCCTCCACATTTATGTCATTATTGGCTTGGATTCAATGCTGACCAGTTTTATGATTTACTTAACAGTATCCCAAATCTAGCAGAACAGGTACCAAATGCTTCTATAGCCTTATGCATATATTTAGTTAAGGTAAGAACTGGTGACAGCAATGAAAGGTTGGCTACTCTTTTTAATAAACCTCGAACCACTTTAGAACGGTGGATGTCAAAAGCAAGAAATTGTTTAATGAGTGATTTTGTCCCCTTTCACTTAGGATTTAATCATCTTACTGTACAAGATGTTGCTTCTCGAAATAAGATTATACCAGAAGGACTGTTTAGTAATCCTGATTTGCCACCAGATGTTAAACCTGCAATAGTTATATGTGATGCTACCTATGTTTTTGTGCAAAGTAGTTCAAATTATTTGTTTCAGAAACAAACCTACAGTTTACAAAAACTAGACAACCTAGTTAAACCATTTTTGATTGTGTGTTGCGATGGCCACATTGTGGAATGTCTTGGTCCATACAAAGCCACTCTTAATGATGCTACAATCACAAGTTTAAACTTAAATAATGAGGGATCTTGTATAAGATCATTTTTTAGAAGAGGTGATATTTTTCTTCTTGATAGAGGATTTCGAGATGTTATAAATGAACTCCAAGAACACGGTTTTGTCACCCACATGCCAGAGTCTCTCTTAGAAAATGAACACCAATTAACAACCCAGCAGGCAAATCGGTCTCGTCTAGTAACCATGTGTCGCTGGGTTGTAGAAATAGTCAATGGTAGGATAAAAAGAGACTAGACTATTCCGTCATGTATTCAATAATAGAGCTGCTATGCACCTCAATGATGATTTTAGGATTTGTTGTGCCTTATTAAATAAGTTTCATGTTGCCATAGATGACCCACCGGAGGCTTTGGAATATGTTACAATAGCTAAAAGTAGACTTTTTCTAGTAAACCATCTGGCAACATATGTAGAGCAAGAAAATCTTAACAGAAGGAGAGCTAGCTTCCAAACAATTGATGGCAATCATCCTCATTTGGATAGATTCCCACAACTCACAATTACTGACCTTAAGCGGTTTGCTCTAGGTACATATCAATTAAAACAGGCCAGATCTTATTTTGGGGAACATGTTCGTCAGTCTGGAATATATTCAGTGGAAGTGAATACTGAAATTGATGAGGATATTCCTCTGATTTTAGGCCTAAATAATTATTTGTTAAGAGGTAGGATTAAATCCAGGCATGTGAACAGTCGTACATATTACACGTATTTATTAATAAGCAGAGATGATGCTGTAGCAAATACATTACAAGCCATAGTAGGTTATTGTTGCAACTGCCTTGTTGGTAAGCGAACTGTTGGCTGCTGTGCTCACATAATGACAGTGGTGTGGTTTTTGAGTTGGGCTCGATACAATGATATCACTGCTCCAGCATCTTATTTAGATGATTTTTTTAATGAAAATGATGAATGACGTCATTCGCTGTTTCTATATGTATAGGTACCTACCTACTTACTGTAAGGGTTAGATATACTATGATTGATTATATACCTACCTATATGTTTAAAGTGCTACCAATGTCACTGGAACAAATTAAAGATCTCTTTGAATTCTATTGTTTTTTTTTACAGCTCTCCTTTTTTTGTATTTGTAACTGTTTTAACAGAAAATATAAAGGCAAGGTACTGATTTATTTAAGTCTCTATCCCATCAGATATGCTAATTAATCTGCTCTCCAAACTACGACCTATAAACTTACCTCTATACACGACGGATATTTCTATTTTGAGGTTAAGTTACGTTTTCTAAAAAATCTTGGAAATGCGGGTTTTGATTCCAAAATGGCAATCGTAGATGGTTATTTGGTTAATTTATAAACCATCTAAAACAACTTTGGAATTGACGCAACTCTGTACCGTGGTCCATATTGGCGTGGTCATTCTTCTTTCACAAAACTTGCTTCAGGATATAGCTGTTTTTTTAAACCCTTAATAGTTTTTGGAAAAAGTTGTCGTCATTTAGAATCTTAATAAAATTTGCAAGGTCTCTAGAGGATTACTTTTTTGACTTTTTTAATTTTTAGGCAAATTATGAAGTGTCAAAGTTCATACAAAATAGGACATTTTCAGAGGTCTTTACTGGATTAGTTTAAAACAAATTTAGAAATCGATTTCTCTAGAAACCTAGATAATATCCACAAGATACTGTGTTTCCAAAATATCTAATGAAAAATGTGTAATAACGTCATAATCAGTTATGAGCGGTTGTATGAAAAACAGCGAAAATGTGAGTCATGATGCACACCCTTAAACTTCAGTTACAAAGGTAGATCACGCTTCAGGCGTGATTTAAAAATTTCAGGGTTCACTGAACTCTGTCCACAGAGATAAGGGTGATTTACCCAATCTTTATTTTGGAACTTCATTTATTTTATCAACGTGGGATTTTCTAAATTTAACCTCAATTTTTGGGTCATATCTATTTTGCTTTTTGATAAACCACCAAATATAAATATTTAAGCATAAAAATTAGGCGATTAATAAAAGTCATTTCATTAAATAGTTTTTTTTTGAAAAAACTATTTAATGAAATGGAGGGAAAAACTGGAGGACTTTTTTATGAAAATTGGAGGACTTTTTTATCAAAACTGGACGACTTTTTTATGTCTAGTGGAGGTTTTTTTTTAAACTGAAGAAGTCGTTTGTATATAAAATAGCGACTAATAGGTAAGCTTTTATTCAACACCAACTAATTGGACAAACTAAGCAGTCATACGAACTGTAAATTGAATGTTAATATTATCAAATAGTGGACGTCTTTCGGCTGATATGATTATCAAATACCTTACTATTGACATTTACTACTTTATTCTAAACCACACAAAAAGTTCAAGTTAAGTGGAAATTGTGAATTCAATTAAAACTTGGCCCAAGTAAAGAGAAACTATAAAAGTTTAATCAAACTTCTCTCAAAGTTCAAGTTACATAAAAATACTTTAAGCGCGCCTTTTCTGTCTAGTAAGGAATATTTTCTAGATGTTTCTTGTTGGTCATTTTTGTTCATAATTAAATCTGAAAAAAAAAAATTTTGGGTATTGGACAGAATTAATTCATGAATCCCCAAGCGACACCCGGTGGCCGCGCATCTATTGTCTTACTATTGTGTCTCTAATTGACGGTATCTGAAGGGTTAAGTTGAGACTGTTTTGTTAGGTGTTTTAATTATCATACTGCTTACCAAGGTAGGCGCACGATAAATGTGGAAAAAGTCATTAACCCTCCTGTTGCCATTCTTGATGTCAAAAACGGAAATAAAGACATACAGCTGTCTTGGATCGACATATATCGTGATCCTTTACACGATAGCATAGCATAGCACAGTAGGCATTATAATGTTCCCACTGCTGGGACTCAGGCCTCCTCTCTAGGAGAGGGAATGGCCTGTAATCCACCACGCAGGCCCAGTGCGGGTTGATGGATGTCACATGTCTTTGAATTTTTAGTTCTGGGACATGCCGGTTTCCTTTACACGATTTAGTAATGAAAAGCTGTTAATTGTATGTTTTTCTGGTATCAGATGGTATTGCACCATACAGCATAGACGTAGTTGTCCAGGTTATCTGTCACAACTACTCTTTGTTGTCTGTGGCATTTTATCGCTAAATAACTTACGCTAAATAACTTTAACTAATATTGCGCGCCTGCACCAGATTATACATCGAATTAAAATACCCCGTTATTTCATTAAAAAAAAATATTCTCTGAACAAAAATACTGCTCAAACTCAACCCACACACAGGGTGTCCAAATTAAATTTCGAAACTCCCCAATTCAGACGAAAGAACGGAATTATAGAAATTGAGTAGCAAATTGATTCGACGTTTCTGTAAAATCATGTATATATGGGCCGGTTCGAGAGAGCACTGTTTCATCGAAATTCGATGTCGAACTCTCGATTCTTTTTTCGGACCTTTCGATAGCTTTATCCGTTATAGGGGAACACGGAGCCAATGAATGCTATTAATTTATTGATACAAAACCGGAAGAGCTCTTTTTATCTTTGCTTAGCAATTGAAATAAATTCGACGGGTATTTTCATTGGATTTTTAAAGATTTTTACGATTCTATTTCGGTTAGATCGAAAACGATTTTACGTATTGCCACCCAGTAATGTTTGTAGAAATACTTCGAGAGCTTTTAATATTTAATAAACATTCTTTCGATAGATATATTATTGCAAAAGCGGCATTTGGAAAATATAATAAAGATTTTAGAAATACAACAGAATTTAATGAAAAAAAAATTAAAAGTGGTAGGTATAGATATCGTAAAAAAATTGTTTGCCAGTAAAGTTTTAAGTCTCAAGCAATAATGGCGAGCTTACGACCATCAGGACGTTTTTTTAAACTAACTTCTCATGCTACAGCGTGGAGCGAAAGGGCCTGTCAGACTTTCACTGACTCCTTGAACCCACCTGTGTCCTTCAGTTGCCTTTTGCGTTCTAAAACTACGGTAACGTAAACGTAAACGCTCCATGTAGCATGCGGGTTATTATTATTATTATTGAACATAAGGGGCTATGTTTCTCCCGTAGTATAGGGGATGTAGTCACTGCGACCTAAAAGATCTATGGTGACTCGCGCCTTGTTAGAGTAACTCTTTTAGCCCGGGGGCTTCCAGGACGTCTAGAATACTCCTAGCTTTAAGAGTTTTAATCTCCTCCGGACGAATAATGTGTCGGCCCAGATGGATACTCCGTTTATGGATAAGGGGCCCGCATTCACACAAAAGGTGCTTAGGCGTCTCCCTCTCCTGATTACAGTACCGGCAAACATCAGTGTCACTCAGTTTCATGTGAAATTGGCGCCTGTTTAATTTGCAGTGGCCGGACCAGACCAGAGCCAGGACCAGAGTATGCGGGTTGGTCGGACGAAACTACTTACGAGTATAAAATGATATGCAAATGTAAAATAACCGATTTAAATTTGATAGGAAAATAATTGAATTATTTAAGTCAGTTTAAGGTGTACCATGTAACAGTGCAAGTGCCTAAAATACAAATATTAAAATGTTCTATACGAATGCACTTGTTAAGAAACTAATCTCAGTCGATTTTTTCCAGGCTGCAGGGTTACCGCTAGGCTGCAGACTGCAGGGCTCTAGAACGCAAGGGGAAACTGAATAAACACAGATGAGTTTTAGTCAGCAAAAGTCTGACACCCCTCTCGTGCCACCCAGAGCGGCTAGAATCATTTGAAAATTTCCTACATCAAAAAACAAACTTTTACTGAAAATATTTTTTTTATAGCAAGCTTTTATAGCTCGGTATACCTATATACCTAATTAATTATCCGTCAAGACGAATCATACGAGCTCAAACTCGAAAGGGTTGTGTCGTGTAACTACCAAGTTCCTCTAGCCACCTTCCGGTTCCATCGTCAGATCAACTCCATGTCATAATAATTTTTCATTGTCATCTGATTTACACATGCATGCAAAATTTCAGCTCAATCGTTAACCGGGAAGTGGGTCAAATTTAATTTACAAGATTTAATTACTGACAAATATCGGGACAGGTGAAACTAAATAAAAGCTTGTAAAAAAAAAAGGTGTTTATTTTCATTTACACCAGATTCCGCTATGATGTTTACATTAACATTTGTGCACAATTTTCCTCAGTGTCGTAACCGCATTTCCTACTTGTCGCATAGTAAATATAAATTAGAAAAACAAACACTGAATGCACCCTCGGTTTACATAAATCGCACTCTTTTAGGTCAAGTCTCTCCATGACCGATATTTCTTTCAGACGACATTGCCCTCTGCTTTTATGAGACCCAGTACTTCGTTAATACGGCTCTTAGAGGGCCCTTCTCCACTTGTCTATCGTCAACCTGTGCGTGGTTTAAAATCTTTTTGGTTCAAACGCAATATTTGATAAAGTGTTAAAGCGAAAAAAATAAAATAAAACTAGAACACTCTGTAAGCTTTCGTAAATCCCGGGGCCAGGGTTATCCGAAAGGAACTTGAGCCCCGGTATGAAGGCTAGAAGGAACGGGGTGGGCTTTTAGTCAGTAAGAGTCTGACACTATCTCCCGCTCCACCAAAGAGCGGGGGTTGTCATTGGATCATTTTTGCCCACCGAAAAAAAAGCCGACAGCGATGTGAAAGAGTTTTTTGACGCCATATTTTAGTTAGTTTTACTTAGCGTAAGGTTTTTTTTTTATTTTACTGTAATTATAGTTATTTAGTTGTTTAGAAGTAGTAATATTTTATGGTTTGATTTTAATTAAAACCTAGATAATATCACAAGGTATCTGCGTATCTAAAATATCTAGAAAAATATGTGTAAAAACGTCACAATCAATCTCTGTCCATTCTAGGTTGCTTGGAAGAAATCGCCTGGTGCGATAAGGCAATTGTGTGTTTTCTATTGTATGGTTTCTTTTTGTAAATTTTTATTCTTGATATGCAATAAAGAATATATAAATAAATAATCACGTAAGAGCGGTTGTTTGAAAAATAATGAAAATGTAACTCGGGTTGAACGCTCTTAATATTCAAATGTTATTAACTTCATAGAAGTGTTTGGATTAGCAAAGTCAACAATATAGGATCAAATTAAATAAGGGTTGGTTGCTAAATTGATTGAAATTGAGATCGTGTCAAACCCTACTTTAAAACCAAAGTTTGAAAGGTCTTTGGTCGAGAGGAGTTAAGAAGGTTGACAAATACAATTTTTGATTTAGTAATCGGGGTTAAAAACGAAGTTAGTCCACATAGGCTAACCAATAATGTACAGGGTTATTTGTAAAACACTAACAACCTTGCAGGATTGTTCTGTGGAGTCATAGCACAAAAGTTGTTATTTATGATGTTAGAAACATAGTGTGGGCAAAAATCATCCAATGACAACCCCTGCTCTTGGGTGGAGCGGGAGATAGTGTCAGACTCTTACTGACTAAAAACCCACCCCGTTCCTTCTAGCCTCTTCATACCGGGGCTCGAGCTTCCTTTCGGATAACCCTGGCCCCAGTAGGCTTCGGCCCAGCTAGGCCCCTCCTGTTGGTGTGGACAAACTTCGTTTTTTACCCCGATATCTGAATCTAAAATTTATTGTTTTTGTCAAAGTCCTGAACTCCTCAAATAACCACGTACACATACCAGCGGTCCTAGCAAACGTTGTCCTCCCAGAATGCTGGCACATTGTCAGAAGAATAAAATGGGGACTCGATTTCAGCGCCCATTTTCATTTTCAAATCATCCAGAGACCCACTCAAATATACACACTAAATTACTTTTAAATCGGTCAAGCGGTTTAAGAGGAGTTCGATGACAAACACACATAGGTACAGTGGAATTATACATATCTCCAAAATACATCCATTAGAATAATAATAATATTCCACAACTATCACACAACACCCTCTAGTCCCAAGCTAAGCAGAGCTTGTGTTATGAGTACTAGACAACTGATAAACTTACTTATATATTTCTAAATACATACTTATATAGATAAATTACACCCAGACACAGAACAAATGATTATGCTCATCACACAAATATTTGCCCTGGGTGGGAATCGAACCTACGACCTCCGGCATAGCAGCCAGGGCCACTGACCACTAGACCAACAGACCAGTCAAAGATTAACGAAAGTCTAGCTACCTACCCAAAGCCTGTCTCATTTTAAGTTGCTTATATAAAGCAAAGCAAATAACAAATATTGACATTAAATAAAGCAATATTTAAGATCAAAAAAGTTTTGTAAATACCTATAAATTCCAATTTTCATTCATGTTTACAATTTTACGCAAAATTTTCTGCTCTAACCAAATTGAAGAAAAATGAGCTTTACGTTATTGGATTAAGAGCTATGACGGTCGTAAATTAGTTGGTAATAAGACTAATCCCTTGGACCGCCGCCAGAGGTCGCTTCGCCAATATGGTAGTTATTATTCATTGAGTTTGAGTGTAACATGCAAATACAACCTCAGTAACTAGAATTATATTTTAGGTCCAATTACGAAACTTAAATAGAGCAGCTGTTATGAATTTTAATTAAATAAGACTCCATTTGGAATTAGGAAACTATGAATTATGAAGGACATTATAGGATTATGAAGAAATTAGAAAAAAAAATGAGAATTCGATGGCAGCGCCACCTAACGGCTTTCAAACCATCCAGACACCCATTCAAATGTACCCACAAAATTTCGGTAATAATCTAATAATAATAATCGGTCAAGCCGATTAGAAGTTAGGTGACCCGCAGAAGAATCATATAGTCATATATAATATATATATTATATATGACCGATACTTAAACACGTGATTATACTTATGATTATAAACAACTTTCCCCAAGAAACGTTTTTTTTTAGATAAGATAAGATTTTCTTTATTTGTTTAAACATTGTATACATACAGTATGCAAGATATAAATTTATTCTTTGAGTCCAGCCATGTTTATGCCGAAGTATTGGCGTACAAATATTTATAAAATGGAAAATTAAACATAATAATATTGATAATAAATTCTAACACATAAAACTTAGCTAGGATTTCAGTTACAAACTTATAATAAGGCCATTTAATACGAAATTGTTTTTATCTTATCATGTCAACATTCAAAATAAATAATAATATCTTATAATTATTATTATTATATCTAGCCCATATTGTCCCACTGTTGGGCAAAGGCCTCCCTCCACTCCTTCCAATGTTCCCGGTTTTGAGCCAAATAATAAAAAATAAAAAAATCAGTTAAGTATGTCAAACAAATACAAGAACAATGTCAAAGCTACATAGCTCGTTTTATCATAATAAGAAAACGCGGGGAACAGTTGATGGGACGCAGGCGTGCGCGCGCGATTTGCGTGTTGCATTGTTGTGATAAAACTAATGAAAAGAAAGAAAAAAATTTTTATTTGCCGGAAAAGGCGTAAACTTATTACAAACAATTTACATGACAAAAAGAAATTAATATAATAAAAACAGTGTAAAATAATAATAAAAATGTAAAATAAAAAAGTGTAAATTCGTGAAAAATAATAAGGTATCTGCGTAAAACAAAACTTCTTGCAATTGTGACCAAATGGTATTGTGCAGGTTTACAAGTTTGAAACAGACAAAGTCGCGGGAACTAACTAATCAAGAATAAAATAGCAAGGTTAAGGATTTACAATGCATTAATTTAATCTTCATTTGTTAAAAAACAATTAAACGAGTCTACACAAATGACTTTACGAAGAATCAATTACAACCAACGGGGCCAAACCACTGTTGTACCACATAGATAGATACAGAAGTCAATCTACATACAAAGCGCGCTCGAGCAACGCACTCATAGACACCGCTCACGGACACGGTACCTATCTCGGACTGGTTTGGATCTGTGCGAGCGCGAGTATGACACTCGCGCTCGCACAGATTTTTCCGCTTTTTTTTTTGTCGACGGGGAAAATCTTCATTGACAAAACCCGCTCTTGGGTGGAGCGGGAGATAGTGTCAGACTCTTACTGACTAAAAACCCCGCGCCGTTCCTTCTAGCCTTCATACCGGGTCTCTAGTTTCCTTTCGGATAACCCCGACCCCAGTAGGCTTCGACCCAGATGGGCCTCTCCTGTTGCTGACAACTCCTTGAGGCGCGCGGGAACAGTGCGCGCCGTCGACGCCTTGGCTCGGTCCGGTCAGTTACCGGACGATCGGACAGCGAGCTACCCATGGCTCGCTGTCCACGAGCCCGCGTCTACGGTGGCCGGAAATCGGGGCTGGAACCCCGGCGGCGGCGGCGGTGAGGGCGCCTGGAGCGGTCGGCCTCCTCCTTTGCTAGCATTACTGCTTCGCAGAAGGAGGCGACCGCCTGCCACTCCTCCTCGGTCCAGACCATGGCCTGAACCAAGGCCCGGCGCGAGAGGTCTCCGCCGCCGATCGCCCCCACGAGGGCACGGCGGTGCTCCGCCTAAGCAGGGCACAACTCGACTGTGTGCTCCACCGTGTCCTCCGGGCGTTCAACACAGTGGCGGCACCCGGGCGTCTCCTCCGCTTGAATCCGATGCAGGAACCTCCCGAACTTGCCATGTCCGGTGAAGACCTGCGTCATGCGGAAGGTAAGGACGCCGTGATGTCTTTCCAGCCACGCCTCAAAGAGGGGACTTACCGCCATAATTGTGGCGTGCCCAGGAAGAGTGTCATCCGCTTGAAGCACGTGTCTTGACTTCTTCCTACAAAAATGGAGCAACAAAATAAAAACTTATTACAACTGTTGAATTGTCGTTTTTAAGCTGCTAGTTGTTTCAGAGAGGTAAGTAGGTATGTATTAGCTTGTATTTCGATGGTTCGTTTTAACGTAACACAGAACGATTAGGTTAGTAAAGCGACCCAGCGAACCGGCCGCCCGAGCAGCAGCAATCACCGGCGTCATGCAATAGAACGGCAAACCCAGCGTAACCGCCGATCGTAGGTGGTAAGTTTTTCTTTTTTATCGACCGTTGATGAGTACAAAAAAGTGTGACGGAGGTGTATTTAGTCCACTCAGTCACACAGATTCACCACCACTACCACCACCACCATCAGCCTTTTTAATGTTTCCACAGCTAGGACTCGGGCCTCCCCTCTAATAGAGGGAATGGGCCGTAATCCACCACGCGGGCCCAGTGCGTGTTGGTGAATGTCACATGTCTTCGAATTTTTGGTTCTAGAACATGCCGGTTTCCTCACGATGTTTTCCTTCACCGTTTGGAGAGCAGTAGTGATGAAATAAATTACACAAAGTAATGCGCCTGGCAGGGTTTGAACCCGCGTCCTACAACTTGTAAGTAGAAGCCATTACCACTCGGCCACCACTGCTCTACCCACACAAATTAAAAAAAGGAAAATATATCCAACAGCCAAATAAAAGCCCTTGAATAATAGTATGTCATGGTATTATACTAATAAACTTTAAAATATCGATCATAATTACGATACTAGTATCTACATTATTTTGCAAGAGGACAAGCGATTGTCGGTAAAAAAAGAAGCGCGACCCAGGTATGAAAAGTGAAG
This sequence comes from Mythimna lalbum, assembly GCA_949319445.1. Lineage (NCBI taxonomy): Eukaryota > Metazoa > Arthropoda > Insecta > Lepidoptera > Noctuidae > Mythimna > Mythimna lalbum. Next base: position 5,494,216 of record OX439370.1, read on the forward strand.
TATACATGAGATTGACTTCTGTACCTATCTGTTTTGTGGTTGTACCTCACCTAGTTTAAAACCAATTGCGCTATTCTGCAGGCAAATGAACAGGAAGCCATAAATGACTGAAACATCATAAAACCATTAATATATGAGCCTGGAAAAAGGTCGCTGAAGTGTTTTATTGGCGGGTTTACTGAAGAACATGGTTGGTAATGGTTTTATTTTTTTTTCTTTTGTAAGCTTTATTTTTATTTAAAAAAAAAGAAATCAGGGATCCGTGCGAAATTGGAAAATCCTTGAAAGTCCAAACAAACCTGGAAAAACCAAACAGCATTGTGCTGAAAACCACAACTCGTAAAAATGAGAAAGTTGTAAGATGAGTCTGACGCGGGCATTGCAGTCCCATCAAAACCAGTCCAGCCGTATTGGAGATTAGCCGAAACAATTTGACAGACGGACACACCGATAGAAAAACAGACAAAAAAAAATACGATTTTCGGTAGGTATTGATATTCTGTATCGACATTTGGTATCGATATCCATCGATATTCGGTATCGATATTCCGTATCGATATTATTATTTTTTTACGGTGGGCAAAAATCATCTAATGACAACCCCCGCTCTTGGGTGGAGCGGGAGATAGTGTTAGACTCTTACTGACTAAAAACCCACCCCGTTCCTTCTAACCTCTTCATACCGGGGCTCGATTTTCCTTTCGGATAACCCTGGCCCCAGTAGGCTTCGACCCAGCTGGGCCCCTCCTGTTGCTAACAACTCCTTGAGGCGCACGGGAACAGTAATAATATATAATAATAATAATAATATTCCACAACTATCACACAACGCCATCTAGTCCCATGCTAAGCAGAGCTTGTGTTACGGGTACTAGACAACTGATAAACATACTTATATATTTCTAAATACATACATTTTATAGATAAATTACACCCAGACACAGAACAAATGATCATGCTCATCACATAAACATTTGTCCTGGGTGGGAATCGAAGCCACGACCTCCGGTATAGCAGTCAGGGCCACTAACCACTAGACCAACAGGCCAGTCGAACAGTGCGCGCCGTCGACGTCTTGGGCTCGGTCTGGACACTTACCGTCCGTATCGATATTTGGTATCAAATATACTCTCATATACCTAATTATAACTTCCAACTCTATTCTCATATGAAATAACCAATACAAATGAATAACAAATACTTATGAACATCTGTATACAAGCGATTGTTTGTTTGACTAACTCAATATTTCAATTATTTGTAGCAAACCAGCAATGTACACTTTATTAACTAAACAATGTTATTATAATGCAGTCCGGACGTTTCTATTGAATAATAATGTATTGTCTGATTTTTATTTAGTACTAACGACCCGCCCCGGCTTCGCTCGGGTGCAATATTATACATGTAAACCTTCCTCTTCAAGGTTTCTCTTTAAGGTGGACTGACGACCTGGTAAGGTCGCGGGAATCCGATGGATGCGTGACGCACAGGACCGGTCGTTGTGGCGACGCTTGAGGCCTATGTCTAGCAGTGGACGTCTTTCGGCTGATATGATGATGACGATGAAACCTTCCTCTTGAATCACTCTATCTATTAAAAAAAACTGTATCAAAATCCGTTGCGTAGTTAAAGATTTAAGCGTACATAGGGATATAGGGACAGAAAAAGCGACTTTGTTTTATACTATGTAGTGATAGTGATCCTATGATTTGATGGCATTGTAGCGTCATCAATACAAAGTTATAAGTATGTAAAACACTAAAAAACTTACAGGACTGTAATACTAACATCATAAACAACAACTTTGGTTCTATGACTTTTTACAAAACATAATATTTTTTTTTTATAAAAACAAAAAAAAAATCTGTTTCTGTTTTGGTATTTGTTGTTGTAGCGGCAGCAGAAATACTATTATATCAAAGAAAATTTCAACAGTCTAACTATAAAGGTTCATGAGATACAGCCTGATGACTGACGAACAGACAGACAGCGGAGTCTTAGTTTTTACCCTTTGAGTACAAAACCCTAAAAATACGATCTCATTATATTCCGCTTGAAAAAACAGTCAGCAATTCATTTTTCTGATGCAACACCATAATAGCGAAGGACCCAAAACTATACAAAACTCCAATATGGCGGCCCCTTCAAATTCAAAATGGCCACCCCATAGCCAATATTGGACGATATAAAATTCGCGGCGCGTAACCATTGATGAATAACTAAGCACTTGTGCGCAAACGGGCCAATGTTTGTGGAAACCATTTTGTTGGTGACCATGTTAAGCATGGTGTAGTAATTTTGTGGTTAGCTGGACATGAAAAAGCAGTTGGTCATTTTTTTCTTACGTTTTTTGAACAGGACAAAGTTGATGTGACTGAAAAGTTGAAAGGGAATCGTTTGTTTTGGTATGATCATTTGAAGAGGAGAGATGCAACGCAAGTTAGATACTAAATGACTAATGAGGTAAGAGTGAATCGATGAAGAGGGAGACCAAAGTATAGACGGATGGATTGTGTGAGAGTGACATGAAAGAAAATATATTAGCAATATATTTCCTACATTTAAACGTGTCTGTAGCCTAGGAATGAGATTTTATCCCCTGGAACTACTTCTGTTCTAGACCGCCCGGAGGAGACAGAGGAGCATACGGTGGAGCATGCAGTGTTACATTCGATGGAGCATACGGTGGAGCAAGCGGTGGAGCAGCGCCGTGTTCTTATGGAGGAGATAGGCGGCGGCGACCTCTCGCGCCCTGCCTTGGTGTAGGCGAGCGAGATCCCGAATAGAAGTATGATTTATTCAGTAAGAGTCTCAGACGCACTCTCCCTCCACCACAGTCCGGGATAAGTCATTACATAACACCCACACCACAAAAAAAGAAATCCCTGAAACTTATCCACGCCATTTTTTCGCAGCGTTCGCCTACAATATCTCCAAGATCTTAATACCAGGGGATCAACAGCTTTGATGTAATATTTGTACATAATTAGAAGACTGTTCGTCGTAAGGGATCAACATTATCTTCGGAATATAGGATGAGAGGATTAGTGCTCCGTCTATAGAAAATACTCTGATTAATATTTGAGTAATGACTTAGCGAAAATAGACGCAAGTTTTGCTGAAGAATCTTTTATCTTAGCGTTGGAGGGTTTACGATTCGTGACGAAACAGAGGTATTGTTGGATACTGAACATTAATTTGGAGGCGATAATTATCTAGGACGTAGAGCGTAATAGCAGGATTGTGAAAATATAAGCTGCTAGAGCTGGAAACCCACAATTCTCACGGGAAAATACGAAGAGGTGTGGTGAGGTGTCGTATACAATATTATTTTTAGTGTATACAAAGCGTTTTGGGAATACATTTATTGCTCGTACAGCCAAGGAGTGGAATTCCCTGCCGGAGTCTGGGTTTCCTGATAGCTACAACTTGGGGGTCTTTAAGTCAAGACTGAATAGGTTACTTCTAGGCAAGCGTGCTCCATCGTCGTCCACATCATCGCTTACCATCAGGTGAAATGGTGGTCAAACGCGAGCCTATAAATAATAATAAAAAAAAACTTGAATATAGTTTATTCGTTACGTACGTTTATTATTATTATTTCCTTTATTCACTTAATATACATACAAATTATATTTTTAAATATTTCAGTAAAAAATAAAAAAACATTTAAAAATATAAAAAATAGTGTCCCACCGGTATCGGGAACAGGGTCCAAGCTACCGGCGGTCAGGGCTCCAGAGAAAGGAACCTCCTGACTATACGAGCCGTGTCCAGGAGTACCGCTTTCTGAATGAAGCCCTTGATCCAATCGCCTAACGAGAGCCTCCTAAGGTGTTGGTCGAGGCTCTTGGCTATTAAGCCATTGGCTGAAACGACTATCGGTACAATGATCGCTGAATCCACTTCCCACATGTCGACAACCTCGCGAGCCAAGTCAATATACTTGATTTGTTTATCTTTCTCGGCTTTCACGAGGTTCTCGTCATGCGGAACGGATATGTCAACAATCATTGCACGCCTCTCGCATCGGTCCACCACCACTATATCAGGCTTATTGACTACAATAGTCCTGTCAGTGATGATGGATCGATCCCAGTACAACGTGATATCGCCATTATCGAGAACTGGGTCGGGCACATACCTGTAGTATGGCACCTCCGATTCCACAAGAGAGTACTTCAGAGCAAGTTGCTGATGTATAATCCTGGCTACAAGGTTATGTCTATGCAAGTATTCCCCGTTAGCTAGACGAGAACAACCAGAGATAATGTGGCGGATTGATTCACCCGGTCGGTGACATGCCCGACAGATGTCAATCGTGCCATCCTTCACAATAAATCTTCGGTAGTTATTCGTCATGATAACTTCGTCCATAATTGCACAGACAAAACCTTCGGTTTCCCCAAAGAGTTCACCGACGCGCAGCCAGGCTACAGACGCTAGTTGGTCTACATCGGGCCCATGAAGGGCCCGGAAAAAGCGTCCGTGAAGTTCCTTACTCTGCCATACTTCCTTGCGTACGTTATTGTCAAGCACTACAGGTTTGCGCCAGTTCTCGTTCGCCAAGGAGAGCGGGGTGAGTCCCTTGTCCACTGCCACTACATCACGATGCATACCCACGTCGGCGGCTAGGAAGTATTCCCTGAGACTGCATACCTCGCGATTGTGTAGGGTCTTAGCATTTAAAAAGCCTCGACCCTCACACTTCCGCGGGGTATACAGTCTCATAACCATTATTATTATTATTATTATTCAGAATCAGTAACTGAATCGCTTTCAATAATTTTTCACCATGTTACATTTTTTCTCAATTTAAAGAAAGGTCACAAGTTTCACACTACCGCGGGTCATAGCAGGCACTAGGGGCCAGCGCACAGCTGGGTGCAGGAGCAAAACTACCCGTCAGTCGCTCGGATGGCCTGGTGACCATATATTTATGCGGACAACCAGGTTATAACTTTGTGATGTTTCATGATATATTTATGAAATTTTATATATAAGTTATTTTTACAAAAAATACTAGACACGTGTTGTATAATATAGGTGTGTGCGTCATTAAGCTTGCTAGGGGAGTGGAAATGTTCGAAAGAGGTACTTAGATCGCAAAGGATAACCTAAAGAACTTATTTTCGCACGATCACTGTGTTGCCAAAAGTAATATTATAGGAACAGCTACAACTACCATTGAAGAAGTCCAGATACCACCAAAACCGATATAAGTATAGAAAAAAGATAAAAAAATTATTCCGAGATTAAAATGGCATCTCTGCAAATAATCCATTTAAAATTACCCATTATTTGTAGACTCAGGGTCTTCCCACATAAAACTGCAAAGAAAATTATAAGAAAAACAAACATATTTACGTCTATATCTCTTTTTTCCTTAAGCCCGGACATTTTGGTCCGTGCCGTGCGGTCACTGTAATTTAATCATTCAATTTCGGCGGAGTTCGTAGAGGCGGAAATTGCCGAGAGCACCCGAACGTTACTCTGACGTGGCGCTTTGCGAATGGTGTAATTTAAAATTGGTATGGCTGAATAAACGGCTATGTTTTATGAAGATTTCAGAAGAGAAGAAAATGTTTGAAATTGGAATATGTCGTGTATGGATGCCTCTATTGTACAATAGAGGCATCCATACTCTAACGTCGACTTTATCTACACTAATAACTCTCCCTGCACACTGTCTCAAAAAAACGTTAGAAGCGCCCACAAAAAAAAAAGCTAGAAGGCTGAAGCGCGCGACAGCTTGTGGCCGGAGAAGCTTGTAGCGGCTTCAAGCATTTTTGAGTTTGTAGAAGGTAATCTCTAAAAGTACTGGTCCGATTGCTGAAATTATTTCACCGACAGAAAGCTATATTTTATGTACGGGGTTAAAGCCGTGGGCAATGGCGAGCCCTATATGGAATACACTCAAGAGCTTTACCAGTAACTTCGTGGAAAAACACAATAAAAATAGTAATTTATTTTATGTAATCTACAGAGCTCTCTCTCACATTCACATCATATAGGTACCTACAGAGGCTATACAAAAGTATAAATTATGAGTTTTTGCCAGCGGCTTCACCCGCGTATATAAAATACAGCATATGTCAATCAGAAATAAAGCAGCTTTCTATCGGCCCAAAACTTTCAGAGGTAACCTCTGAAAGTTCTATAGTCCGATTGCCAAAATTGCTCCTGCAAACAAAAATAATAAAAAAAGCCAAAAAAGTTGATAAACCTTTCAATCAATGTAAATGATAATAATTAAACCCATTAGCCCAGATTTAGATTTAGAGTCGCATCACCAAATTTTTTAAGGCGGACAACAATTTCCGTTTCTTTTTTCACTTGAATTTTATCTTTTTCATGGTGTACGTTGTGCTCCTTTTTAATTCTATTTTTCAAGAATACAAGTATGCTTTAGCATCTCTCACGCAGTTTCATTAAATGCAAACACCTATAACTGCTCAAACATAATCATATACCAATTTTACCCCATTCAGCGAAAAATCTTTAATCTATACCAAAACCGGATTCAAATTAGGTACTTCTTTACATTTGAGATCAAATATTTCAATAGGATTTTGTATGTAATATCCATTTCACGGACGGGTTCGATTCTAAACAAAATCTGGATAGAACCTCTCTGGTTTCCAAAAGCGTATTAACCCTTAAATGCATAGTGTCCCAAAATTGAATCATCAAATTAAACCACCAATATCCGTCCATAATATTTGTGTTTGATACATTAGGCTGTATGAAATGTTTCTTTTGCTCCTTCTCTAACCATAGAATAACTCAACTAGTGACATTTTGTCTTGTTATCTGTGGCCGATTGACATTTCACTTTTTGGCGCGCATTTCTCAAGGAGGTTTGAGTTGAGTGCACTTTGGCGACATATATCACGAAGTTATTTGCTGATTTTGGAGAACAAAAATTGTTTTCTAAAGGTAATGACTATTATTTATGCAATATTTTACGCTTTTTTCAATTTACTATAATTGTTATATGAACAAGAAGCTTTTTCACAGCATGCACTATTGGTACAAATTACTTCTGTTATTTGAAGTTATACATTTTGTGATTTTATTTATTTTGCTTTGGTGAGGTATGCATGCGGTTGGTTATTTTGTTTTAGAAATGGCAGAAAATAATAGGAGAGATGGTTTTTTTTTTTTTTTTTTTTTTTTTCTCTCGACGGGGAAAATCATCATTGACGAAACCCGCTCTTGGGTGGAGCGGGAGACAGTGTCAGAGTCTTACTGACTAAAAACCCCGCGCCGTTCCTTCTAGCCTTCATACCGGGGCTCTAGTTTCCTTTCGGATAACCCCGACCCCGGTAGGCTTCGACCCAGATGGGCCCCTCCTGTTGCTGACAACTCCTTGAGGCGCGCGGGAACAGTGCGCGCCGTCGACGCCTTGGCTCGGTCCGGACAGTTACCGGACGATCGGACAGCGAGCTACCCATGGCTCGCCGTCCGCGAGCCCGCGTTTACGGTGGCCGGAAATCGGGATCGGAATCCCGGCGGCGGCGGCGGGGGCGCCGTTGCCTGATGCGGTCTGCCTCCTCCTTTGCTAGCATTACTGCTTCGCAGAAGGAGGCGACCGCCTGCCACTCCTCCTCGCTCCGGACCATGGCCTGAACCAAGGCCCGGCGCGAGAGGTCTCCGCCGCCGATCGCCCCCACGAGGACACGGCGTTGCTCCGCCCAAGCAGGGCACACCTCAACTGTGTGCTCCACCGTGTCCTCCGGGCGTTCCGCACAGTGGCGGCACCCGGGCGTCTCTTCCGCTCGAATCCGATGCAGGAACCTCCCGAACTTGCCATGTCCGGTGAGGACCTGCGTCATGCGGAAGGTAAGGACACCGTGAGGTCTTTCCAGCCACGCCTCAAAGAGGGGACTTACCGCCATAATTGTGGCGTGCCCAGCACTGGGTTGCGATAGTCGCTGACGCCATTTCACCGTGAGATCCCGCCGGAGCTCTTTCCGCCATACCTCGACCTGTCGCGGTAGTGGACTTTCACCCCGGCGTTGCATCTCCACGCGCTTATCGTGCATGTGTGCAAGGACTGTTGCCTCCAGATCCCACGGTGGTAGGCCAGCTAGAAGGCTCGCCGCTTCGCGGGAGATCGTGCGGTAACCCCGCACCATCCGTATTGCCATGACCCTCTGGCAGGCGTTCAGTATGGACGCCGGTCGCTTTGCCAGCGACGGCGCCCACACCGGCGCCCCGTAGAGGGCCATGGACCGAACGATCCCCGCGTAGAGCCTCCGGCAGGAGGCGTCTGGACCCCCAAGGTTGGGCAGGAGCCGCTTGAGAGCAGCCCCGGCCCGGTTGAGTTTGGGAGCCAAACGTCGGAAGTGTTCTCCGAAATTCCATCGGCTGTCGAGAACGAGTCCCAGGTACTTCATCGTCGACCCGACGCCGATAGGAGAGATGGTGACATCGAGTTTTGGTTGCGCCAGCTAGAAGATGGCGCCATTTCTGAAGACGATTTCGAGTCGGACGGTGATGAACTTGATTTTCATCCTACCCAACAAGATTTATTAGATGTTTTAGAAAATAATGATGATGACGGTGAAACTAGTTCTAATGATAATAACGAAGAAATTATATCCGATCCTCCTATTGTAATAGCGGATGCTGTTCCTTCAAATAATAATGATACACCGGTACATTCTTTAGACATTCAGAGGTTGATATGGAAAAACCAACCTCTGCCATTCAACGAAAACGCCATAAAATTTAATGGAACTGAAGAATACCCTGAAAGTTTGATGAACCTTCAGACACCTTTCCAATTTTTTTCCTACTTTTTTACTGAAGAATTTCTTTCACGAATTGTTACCGAAACAAATAATTATGCTGTTCAAAAGAAACCTGATAGACCTGACATCATAACATTAGGAGAACTGCGAAAATATCTGGGAATCTTGATTTATATGAGTGTCTACCACTATCCAAGTGTACGTGGTTACTGGGCTAACAAGCACGGGTTTGAGGCAATTTTAAAAGCGATGCCAGTTAATAAATTTGAAAAAATAAGAAGAGTACTTCACTTCAACGATAACAATAAACACTTACCAATAGATCATCCCCAGCATGACCGACTTCACAAGCTACGCCCTGTAATTGAACATCTCAATACCAAGTTCTCCAGCATTCCAATCAGTCAGCGCTTATCCATCGATGAGCAGATGTGTGCCACCAAGATGGGCCATTTTTTAAAACAATATTTGCCTAATAAACCCCATAAATGGGGTTTTAAATTATTTGTATTGTGTTCTCTGACAGGTTTTGCTTATCGCTTTATAATTTACGCTGGCAAAGAAAAAGATGATCGTTTGCCTAACGAGCCTGATATAGGAGTTGTATCACAAACAGTGATAAAACTTTCAAGAATAATTCCCAGACATGCTAATCACATTATATACCATGATAATTTCTATACCACATTGCCCTTGATGTATTATTTAGCTAAAGAAGGAATACAATGTGTAGGAACTGTTCAAAGAAACCGCCTAGGTAAGAAATGTAAATTACCCTCAAAGCAGGATGTAATGAAAAAACAAGTGCCAAGAGGGTCGTATGTGGAATATATTACACATATTGATGGGGTCGATATGTCTTCAGTTAGCTGGAAAGACAACAAACAAGTGGTTCTGCTCTCGACCTACGTAGGAGCTGAACCAATACAGTCCATCGAACGGTATGACAAAACAGAAAAGAAAAAAATAATTATAGACTGTCCAAAAATAGTCAAAGAATACAACGCCCATATGGGGGGCGTTGATCTCATGGATTCGTTTTTGGGCAGATATAGAATAAAAGTCAAGACCAGGAAATGGTACATGAGGATTTTTTACCACCTTTTAGATTTGACTATTATAAACTCTTGGGTTCTGTACAAAACTGTAGAGACAAGAAAAGGAGCTGATCCAAAAAAGCTGAAAAATCTTGCAGAATTCAGATCAGAGCTGGCTGATGTCTTATGTACCTATGGAACTACGACCCAGCCAACAAGAGGACGTCCTAGCAACAGCACTGATACCATAGAGGCAAAAAGAAAGAAAGGATGCCAGGTTTTTCCACCGTCTGACGTTCGGTTGGACAATCTTGGTCATAACCAAATTAAAACCGACCAACGTATGAGGTGCAAGAGACCTGGCTGTAAGCTACAGAGCTTTGTCAAATGCTCAAAGTGCATGGTATTCCTGTGTGCAAAGAAAGGAAACGATTGTTTCAATTTATTCCACAGTTAATTAATAAAAGCATTTTTTAAGTCTATTTTGCATAATGTCCCAAAAATGCATCTCCTTGATTTTTTGATTAAAAACCTATAAAATGTTAATAGTTTTTTTTTTAATTATTTTTCCCGTTTTTGACAGCTTCTAAAGAATTGAAACCATTTTTTTCAATACAATTTATTAATTCATGCATTTAAGGGTTAAATCTGTAGCGAAATCGAGGACGTCACTATTTATTTAGTTCATAAGACGCCAAAGCAAATATATGCTCGAAATGAAAAAGTAGAATGAATGTGTGGACATGTCTTAAGTAATTGGTTGGCAATATTGGACAGATAGGTGCCTTACGACCTCTTCACCACTTCGGTCTTAGCGGCGCGGCAAGCGGGGCCTCATTGGTAAGCGGCTGCGCGGCGCTATGAGCGGCGTCTCGCGGCGTGCTTCAAACATTTTAATTTTTTGTTACCGCTCGCCGCTCTGCGCTTAGCTACCGCTCACTGCAGCAAGATCGTGAACGGGCTGTTATATACATAGGTCCGTGACAGTAGGATTGGTATATTGCTCGCAGAACAGATGGTCTATGGGGACAAAAGTTTCTGGAGTAGCGAACACGTACCAAAATACGCAGCGTTGAGAGGTCCCACAAGGTGGACCGATGAGAGAAGGTCGCGGGAATCCGATTGATACGAGACGCACAGGACCTTTCGTTATGGCGACACTTGGGAGAAGCCTATACACAACAGTGTACGTATTTTGAGGGTGCAGTTGCTGGAGTCGCACCGTAACGTCAATTTCAAGGCGTTCGTGGTGCGAGTCCCGAACACTTTTCTGCCCCTCGTGTTGAAGGAAGACTTTTGGCCGCAGGGCGTGGTGTTCCGTCGCTTCCGCGGACAGGTGCCACAGAACAACACGAAGTGAACTTAGTGCAATGTGAAGTGTAACTAACATAGATTTAAGTCACGACAACTTGTATTTATTCTATATATATATATGTTAGTCTGTATATATCTATGGGCCAAGATGCCTGATAATAAATGATTTATTATTATTTTCTTTATTTTTCCATTATACATATTTTTGATATTTTTAAATATTTCTTAAAACAAATATAAAAAAAAAAAAACATTTAAAAATACAAAAAATAGTTGTCCACCGATGTCGGGAGCAGGGTCCAAGCTACCGGTGGTTAGGGCTCCAGAGACAGGAACCTCCTCACAATGCGAGCCGTATCGAGGAGTACTGCCTTCTGTATCAGGCCCTTGATCCAACCGCGCAACGACAGCTTCGACAGATGGTCGTCGAAGCTTTTGGCTATGAGGCCATTGGCGGTCACGACAATCGGTACAATGATAGCTGAGTCCACATTCCACATGTCGACAACCTCGTGAGCTAAGTCGAGATATTTCATTTGTTTCTCCTTCTCAGCTTTCACGAGATTCTCGTCATGTGGGATGGTGACATCGACTATCATTGCGCGGCGCGCTAATCGGTCTATCACCACTATGTCCGGCTTATTGGCTACAATAGTCCGGTCAGTGATGATAGACCGATCCCAGTACAACGTGACATGGTCATTTTCAAGAACTGGGTCGGGCACATACCTGTAGTACGGTACCTCAGAATCCACTAGGTTATATTTAAAAGCAAGTTGCTGGTGAATAATCCTGGCTACTTGGTTATGCCTGTGCAAGTACTCGCCGTTAGCTAGACGAGAACAACCAGAGATAATATGTCTGATAGACTCACCCGGACGATGGCATGCCCGACACACGTCAATCGTCCCGTCCTTCATAATATGTCTCCGGTAGTTTTTCGTCAAGATAACTTCGTCCATTATCGCACAGACAAAACCTTCAGTTTCCCCGAAGAGGTTGCTGAACCGTAACCAGGCCACGGACGCCAAAAAATCTACATCAGGCCCATGAAGAGCCCGAAAAAAGCGTCCGTGAAGCTCCTTGCCTTTCCATATTTCCTTGCGGTCATCAATAGTAAGTACCACAGGTTTGCGCCAGTTCTCTTTAGCCATGGATAACGGGGTGAGTCCCTTGTCCACTGCGACCACATCGCGGTGCATACCCACGTCGGTTTTGAGAAAGTATTCTCTGAGGCTGCACACCTCGCGGTTGTGTAGAGTCTTTGCGTTCAAAAAGCCACGACCTCCACACTTCCGAGGGATGTACAGTCTCATCACCGAAGATCGTGGGTGATGCATCCGATTCGCGGTCAGCAATGTACGGACCCGCCTATCCAGGGCGTCTAACTCAGTCTGAGTCCATTTGAGTATGCCGAAAGAGTACATTAAAACCGGCATGACCCAACCGTTGAAGGCGCGCACCTTATTTCCGCCCGATAGAAGACTGTTTAAAACCTTTTTCAGGCGGCCAAAGAAGCGCTCCTTCAACGTTTGCTTCATGTCAGCGACGTTAATGCCTAACGCTTCCGACATACCCAAATACTTATAAGTTTCGGTCGAGGAGAGGGTTCTAAGGTGAATAGAATCCGAGAGTTGAATTCCCTCGGATTCTACTATCTCCCCTCGCCTTACATGCATGACTGCACATTTATCCACACCAAATTCCATCCTGATGGCACTACTGAAAGTTTCAGTTATTATTATTATTATTAAGATGATGATGATGATGTGTAATTTCTATTTTTTACCTATTTAAATACTTTTCCAAACCGCTGATAATTCCTATCAAAAACTAAACTGCACCCGTTTACAAGCACTAAAATTCAACTGTTCCAAATGGCTTTTAGAAAACCGTTTTCAATGCATTAATCCAGTTCCTAGCTAGCAAAAGTCGATCTATTATTGAAATGGGCAATTTAAAAATTTATAGACTACTGTTGAAAGCAAAAAAAGTCGCAAGCAGTAAATCCTGGAAGTCGTTAGACTTTTTATTCACTTTCAGCATCTTTTTGTTTGAAATCATCCCACTGCTGGGACTCAGGCCTCCTCTCTAGGAGAGGGAATGGGCCGTAATCCACCACGCGGGCCCAGTGCGGTTTGGATATCACATGCTTTTGAATTTTTGGTTCTAGGACATGCCGGTTTCCTCACGATGTTTTCCTTCACCGTTTTGAGAGCAGTGGTGATGAAATACATTACACAAAGTAATGCGCTTGGCTGGTTTCGAACCCGCGACCTGCAACTCGTAAGTCGAGGCCGTTACCACTCTGCCACCGCTGCTCTCAAAACAGCTGCGTTTTTGTTTGAAAGTTTCAGCATACTTCCGAGAACAACAGAACTTATTGGAATAAATACAAATTATGTATAAGAGTAAAATATTGTTTAGGAAGTTCTTCAAACCTTCGTAATAATGGCGAAGGGAATCGAAGATGAAATTAATTCGGAGAAATTATTAATGAGAATTTATGTTTATTTGAAGGGTTCTGTTCGCACAGGACCGGTCGTTGTGGCGACGCTTGGGGCAGGCCTATGTCCAACAGTGGACGTCTTTCGGCTGATATGATGATGATGAAGGGTTCTGAATAACGTTGATTAAAATTTCTAAAAATACTTTAAAAACAAGGAAATACAATTAGAAACCATGTGTTGATAAAAAATCAAGAAATAAGATAAATCGTACACTATATAAATAAGTTGCAAAAGGTATATTGAACTTTTTATTTATTTACAGGTACTTGTAAATTTAGCAGAGCAAAAGGTGTCCCTGCATACGGGCAACAAAAAGAAGCAACCACAAGAAAATGCCGCCACAAAAAGGAGCTAGATGCGGCTTCTAGCTTTTTTTGTAGCAAAATAGTTTCGGCTGTGCGTCGTTATGCCAGTCAGTCAGTTTCTCCATTTATACACCTTGTTTTTTTTAGGTGAGAAATCATCGAACGACATCTCCCGCCCTTGGGCGGAACAGAGTGGGAGGGAGTGTCAAACTTCTACCGACTAAAACTCACTACTAGTTCCTTCGTTGCCTTTTATTCCAGGGCCGGGTTTTTCTTTCAGAAGCGAATGTATGGCCTCAGTAGGCTCCGATTTGAACCTGCTGGGCCCATATGGTTCACTGACATCTTCATGAGGCGCGCGTGGAACGTTTATACATCGTGTAGCTCGGTGTAACGTTAAATGCGCAAAACCTGAAATTAGTTTGATCAGAATAACGAGCAGAATCAATTAAACCACTTTTTAATATAGGTTACATTTTTCAAAAAAATCTTCATTAAAAACTTTGACCTGCTATTTATGAATAGGTCAAACCATCACGTGCGCAAACCTGCCGAAATAGGTAAACAAACACAATTGGTTGTACTACAATCAAATTTTCTCATAAAAGTTCTTATTTCAATGCAGATATTAATTTTAAACAAACTAAAACTGCACAAAATAAAACCTTTAATTTTTTTTAATGATTTTTTCTCACTGACCTAAAAGGTCAATTAAATTAAAAATCATTTGGGGTGTCTGAGGTTTTGCGCATTTAACGTTACACATTGTATATAAATGAAATTGACCTTTTGATATTTAGTTAAGAAATTATCCCGTGCCAATAATCATGAATGATAGATAACAAATTCCGAACTTCAACATAATAAATTCCCAAAGATTTATTGGAGACATCCAAAGCAAAGAAAACTGGAAGATCCCAATTTTAATTACATTCTGTAGACAGTACAAATATCAACACTAAATTGGGCAGTAATATGATTATGTCAAAATTCGTTTAGATACGTAATTTGGAAGGCATGATACGGGTGATGAACGTCTTGCAAAAACTAACTTTATACCTTGGAAATAAGGTCGAATTTTCCTTGGGACGTGATGGTAATTACTGCTCAGCCAATGTCAACCGTAACATGTAAGTGATAAGGATGAGTTTTAGTTGTGTGTCAGCTTAATTATTTATTTTATGGTGTAATGAGGGTCTATACGTAATTTGTGGGATAGGTTTAGTGAATTTAATTGAACATGACGTGTCGCTTCTTGTTTTATAGGTCGTAAATCTTTATTATATTATTAATATTTTTGGGTAATAAAAATATTGGTTTGTGTATGTTTGTCAGTTGTAATAAATTGCTCTAGGCCTTTCTCCGTGATCAATTTTACGAAGATTTAATTGGAATAAGAAATTGATGATACATGAAATGCTCATTAAACACAAAAACACATTTTAAGATGTGTTTACCAATCATTCAATGACATTCCTAGCTCTTAGGCGGAGCGGGAGGTAGTGTCAGACATTTACTGACTAAAAACCCACTCATGTGCCCTTGTTACCTTTCGTACCAGGGCCGAATCTTCCTTTCAGAAAGAGATCCTTGGCCCCAGTAGGCTTCGACCCTGCTGGGATCCTAAGGTTTTGCTGACAACTCCTTGAGACGCGCGTGGAACAATATGCGTTGTCGACGTCTTGGGCTAGGTCCGGACGATTATCGGACGGTCGGACGGCGAGATACCCATTGCTCGCCGTCCTCAAGCCCACGTCCAGGATAAGCACAAGCACACGCCCAATCGCTCTACTCGCGGAGCCAAGTTTGGACTTACAACGAGCCTCCAACGATCACTGTCCTCGACCCCTCTATGTTCCCTATGTGGACGCGAAACCCTCTATGTTCTTCAAAAATCCGACAATAGACGAAGCATAGCCGAGCATGAACCAATCTTCAAACCAGATAATTGTTTACCTAAACTAA
Source organism: Mythimna lalbum (assembly GCA_949319445.1). Classification (NCBI taxonomy): domain Eukaryota; kingdom Metazoa; phylum Arthropoda; class Insecta; order Lepidoptera; family Noctuidae; genus Mythimna; species Mythimna lalbum. The sequence continues at coordinate 5,510,109 of OX439370.1, forward strand.
TAAAAGTCTTTCAGCCCGACCTTATACTAAATGTAAAGGTTAAATCTCAACACAAAACAACCTCCAAAACAGACAATTGTTTAATAAACCAATAGAAATCATTCATCCTCATCGCTAACTAAAGGTTAAATCTCAACCAAGACACAAAATAGACAGGTACAGAAGTCCATCTGCACACAAAACGAATACACCTATCTATACCACAAAATAGATAGGTATAGGAGACAATCTACATACAAAGCGCGCTCGAGCAACGCACACAGACACCGCTCACAGACGCGATATCTCGGCTCTATCGCCCGCTCGCTACCAATGAGCGTAGGTATGAAAACTGAATTGAGAATCGGTGAGATAGACTTCTGTACTTATCTATTTTGTGGTCAAGATCCAACCAGGACAGGGTTGGCGAACCCCCAGATCACGTCCAACGCTGTTAGATTTAAATCCCGTCCTATTACAGATAACAATCGTTCCCAAATATTGACTGTGGCAACCCTACGAGTGCCTTGATTCAGGGTTGTGTAGACTCAGCCTTATTTGCAGGCTGTGTTTTGAAACGGAATTGAGGTTTGCTTGTCAACAAAATTTGGAGTGGGAAGGCGATATAAGACACATATTGATAAATCTGATTATTGCTTGAATCTTGAAAAGAAAGAAAAAACGAAGGAAAATATATTTATTTGACATACACATACAGGTAGTCAGGTACACAACAATAGATAGAAGGATTGTGTGAGAAGCGAAATGAAATAAACGGGAGTTACTTACCTAGTTATAGAGTGACAGGTGGCAGGACAAATTGGAAGAAAAAAACGTCCTTCGCCGTCCCTTAATAAGACGAGACAATGTATTTTTCCAAGTTTCTTTAGGACATTACTGACACCTTGTGCTTAGGAAAACACGTAGCCATAGGTCCCGGTTGTCATTCGTAGATCTTAGACAGTCGTTACGGGTAGGCAGATGTCAAAAATTCTGACCATCACGCTATCCAAGGAGTAACGGTAACTGAGTTGTAGAGGTCTGATATGCAGGCATCATCATCATCAGCCTTTGAAATGTTCCTACTGCTGGGACTCAGGCCTCCTCTTTAGGAGAGGGAATGGGCCGTAATCCACCACGCAGGACCAGTGCGGGTGGGTGAATGTCACATGTCTTCGAATTTTTGGTTCTAGGACATGCCGGTTTCCTCACGATGTTTTCCTTCACCGTTTTGCGAGCAGTGGTGATGAAATAAATTACACAAAGTAATGCGCTTGGCTGGGTTTGAACCCGCGAACTACAACTTGACAACTCGTAAGTCGGGGCCATTACCACTCGGCCACCACTGCTCTGATAGGCAGTCACTCCATGTTAAACATGGGTATTCAGCCGCCTCCTGATAGACTGGAAGCCAACCCCAAGCTAGTTGATAAAGGCTAGAGAGACGAGACGAGATTACTGATATTCAGGCTTCAGTTCCATCCATCTCATCTGATGGTAGCGATGATGTGGCCGACTATGGAGCATGCTTACCTAGGAGTAGCCTATTCACTCTTTACTTAAAGACCCCTAGGTTGCAGCTATCAGAAAACACAGACTCCGGCAAAGAATTCCACTCCCTAGCTGTACGCATAATGATTGTGTTCCCAGAAAGTTTTGTAAGTACGGATGGGATGTCCACCATGTACCGTTTGCGCAACACTGTATGTCTAGTGGTCCGATGATGGAACGGACTTGGCGGAATTAAATGATGCAATTCCAGTGCACACTCCCCGAAATGTAAACGATAGAAAACCGACAGGCTAGGGTCTCAGCGTCGATGCTCAAGACTTTGGAGTTTTGACTCGACAGGGGGGCATCATGCTAATGAGCTTCTTGGCTCACTCCTCAATCTCGCATGTAAACGGATTAGAGATATAATAAATAAAATCTTGGGTATAGTATAAATCTTAATACATAATCCAAATAATAATAATCTTAAAATCCCCGCTTTGATCCAAGATACTTAATGAAAATCTCACCACAAAAGGTATTATCCTTTTCAAATATAAATACAGATTTTTATTATGAATCTAGAGTGTTCATTCTACATATTAATTTAATCCTTATGTTCACCAGTTTTACACGTGTAACACAACACCCCCTTTTTTTCGGTGGGCAAAAATCATTTTATGACAACCCCTGCTCTTGGGTGGAGCGGGAGATAGTGTCAGACTTTTACTGACTAAAAACCCACCCCGTTCCTTCTAGCCTCTTCATATCGGGGCTCGAGTTTTCTTTCGGATAACCCTGCCCCAGTAGGCTTCGACCCAGCTGGGCCCCTCCTGTTGCTGACAGCTCCTTAGGCGCGCGGGAACAGTGCGCGCCGTCGACGTCTTTGGCTCGGTCCGGACAGTTACCGGACGATCGGACAGCGAGCTACCCATGGCTCAAGAGTCTAATCTTCTATATTTTAATATACAAGGTTATATGTAAAACACTAACAACCTCTCAAGACTATGTTAAGAACATCATAACCAACAACTTTTGTTCTATGACTTTTAAAATTTACCATAATTTAGTTCATCAGATTTTCAAACAACAAAAAATGCGGCAAAACTAAGAATTATTTGAAAAAACCTATCAGCTATCTACTTACATGCTTCCTCAATGAGATTCTCCTGTTGGCTCTCGACGCAGTACTGCAGCAGTATCGTGAACAGCACGCCAGAGATCACGTGCGATCTCGAGAACGACATCGTGGACAACACTAGCTGTTTCTATCGATATGAAGCACTTTTTGGTTGCACATCACTAGCACTTACACGCACAATTGAGTTTGTCACTGTTGAAGATCCATTTGATTTCTGTAACAAAAGAAAAATTATATTAAGCACTGTTTTAATTACAATTACATAAGTATGTACAGTGCTATTCACTTAACCCTTCAGATATCGTCAATTAGAGACACAATAGTAAGACAATAGATGCGCGGCCACCGGTGGTCGCTTGGGGATTCATGAATTAAGAAGTTCCTTTGCCGTAATGTTGGCAGTACGGAAAAATGTGTTGCAATATTTTTAGCAATTAAATTACTTAATATTAGGGAGATTAACTGATACTTCGTTACTTTTAACAATTGGCTTTTTTTTTTTTTTAATCTATTTTTGAATAAAGTATAGGACGCTGGGCTCCATTCCGAACAGAATTGCAGGACAATTCCTGCAATTCTGTCAAATACCAAAAACGCCACGCCATAATATCGTACCTCTCTATTAACAACTTCCTTTTAGAGCTGCTTTTTATAAATAAAATCTCATTTCCCTCATAATTCTCCAAAAAGTGTTGCAACTACCGCTAAAATCGATTTCGTTTCGCATTTCGGGGAACAATTTTGGTTGAGTATGCAACTCTTTCCTTTTTTCCATTCTTTTTTGTTTAGACAGACAGGGAGCCAACATTATGCTAAAGGAACTTCTTAAGTGAAACGCACTGTAGTGAGTAAAACTCAATTCATTTTAATTCATGAATCCCCAAGCGACCACCGGTGGCCGCGCATCTATTGTCTTACTATTGTGTCTCTAATTGACGGTATCTGAAGGGTTAAAAATGAATTTTGTGTGTGTTAATTTTCCTTTTACTTTTACACACAGTGTCTTTATATCAATTTTCTCCAACTCTCTTTTCCCAGGTATGCTGGAAGAGATCTCTTTAGAAATAAGCATCACCTATGTTCCTTTTTTTTGTTTTCTACTTCGTCTATTTTATTATTGTACTAGCTTTGCCCGCGCGGCTTCGCTCCCGCTCTTCCCTACTCCACCCTACTATACCCAACTCTACCCTACTCTAACCTACTACTCTACCCTACCCTACTCTACCCTACTCTACCCTACACTACCCTAAATTTTTTTTCTATAAGAACCTTCTCCTCACAATAACAATCACAACAAAAAAAAAATCAGCCAAATCGGTCAAGCTGTTTTCATGCCAAGTCGTGACAACGGAAAACGGGGGTCATTTTTATATATATAGAAGATGTACATAAATAAATAAAAATACACACACACAAGTTTCCATATGTAGTACTACTTATTTATTGGCTATTTCAAGAACAAGCTTTTAATGAAAATATTTTTTCCATAGCAAGCTTTTATAGCTCGGTATACCTATATAATTAATACTCGTCAAGACGAATCATACGAGCCCAAACTCGATGGGGTTGTGTCGTTTAACCAAGTTCCTATAGCCACCTTCCAGTGCCATCATCAGATCGGGTCCATGTGTTTTGCATTGTCATCTGATTTACACATGCATGCAAAATTTCAGCTCAATCGGTAACCGGGAAGTGGGTCAAATTTAATTTACAAGATTTTATGACATACAAACATCGGGACAGGTGAATGGAATTCAGGGGGCGGGGGTTATCATTGGATGATTTTCCCACCATAAAAAAAGAAAAAAGAAGGTAGCTAAAAAGTTTTGAATTGTTATGAACAATACTATTACGTGCGAAATCAATATTCATACCTTTTTTATTATTAAAAATAAAACCTACAATATACCCGTTGGTTCCCTAAAAGGGTCCTTTTTAAGTTCATATTCAGGTTACGGTCAAGGCATAGGTATTGGTTTCATTCAAACCCATTCAACCGAGGTGTGATTAATTTTAATATTCCATAACATACATGGAAAAGATGGAAGGATGTGTGAAAAGTGATATGAATGAAAAGGGAGTTAGTGATAGCGTGACGAGCGACAGGACAGAATGGAAGAAAAAATCGTGTTGCGCCGACCCCAAATAAAACGGAACAAGGGCAGGAGGATGATACACACAACGCCATCTAGTGTCAACCTAAGCAGACTTTCTGCTATTTGTACTAGACAACTGATAAACATACTTATATATTTACGTCGCAGGGAAATGATATAAATGCGCCAGTTATTGTGTAAATTGGTTTTATTATTTTATTCATCAACAGTATGCTTTATTTCACTATACATTTATTTTAGTGAAATGACATATCTCTGACGATAAATTGGTCGACACTAGATACTTTTAGTAAAAAGACATAATAAACAGGAATATTCGACATCTACCGGGATTTCATGAAATCCCTCATTTAAAAATTAAATAAAGTACACGCCGACACAAAACATACATATATGATCGTGCTCATCGCAGAAACTTTGTCTTGGGGGGAAACCGCGACCTCCGGCATAGTAGTCAGGGCCACTAACCACTGGACCAAGAGGCCAGTCTTTAAATAAATTCCCAAAACATACCTATAAACTTCATAGTAGACAGTCGAAGTTGGTTTTCCAATTTTATTAACCATCGGCTGAACTAAAATTCCGAGATAAAAGTATTCTATGTAGGTACTATTCCAAGACATGGTGGACATCCCAGAGCCGGTTTCTTCAATGACGATTTTCCCCGTCGACAGAAAAAAAAAAACCCATACGTACAAAGCGTTTTGGGAATACATTCATTATGCGTACAGCTAAGGAGTGGAATTCCCTGCCGGAGTCTGTGCTAGTGTCTGTGTCATAGCTATAACCTAGGGGTCTTTAAGTCGAGAGTGAATAGATTGCTTCTAGGCAAGCGTGTTCCATCGTCGGCCACATCATCGCTTACCATCAGGTGAGATAGTGGTCAAACGTGACCCTAAACATAATAAAAAAAACATGATCTACCCGTATAAAACATTTAATCGAAAACTAGCATGAAGGAGTAACAAACACACACACACAAACACTTTTGTATACCCAATTCAGGGAGGTGCGACACTAAAGGTAAATGAACTATAAATATAATACCATAAATTATAAGACTACAGATACTGCAAACATTTTACATTAAAATGTGACGTTATGTCATTTGGTAGGTTATAAATCCGCCATCTTTTTTTTTCACTATCTGTCAACTTGTTGATATGAGAGTGCCTCTTTCAAATATTTTTATAGAATTTTTGTTATTCGCCGAAGAAAAGGCGTGCAACGAAAACGCCAATACATTCAACAGAGCAGGAATTTGTTATTAATACATTAAAACACGGCGAAGAAACTTGGCCGAAGGTACTTACATAGTTTTCTTTGTTTACATTTTGTCTCAAGCCCAAATGAATAGGCTATAGTTAGGTCCAACTCCTGGGCAAAGACCTCCGACTCCTTTCATCTTTCGCAAGCCAGCGCTTCCTCTTGCCAATTCTGGCGGGATCTGTCCAATTCGTCTCGCCATCTCCTTCGTAGTTTTACTATTTCAGGGTACCAGCATTGCGCTACTACTACTGTTTGTTAGGCATGTGGCAGACATGTCCTGCCCAGTCCCATAAGTAGCCTTTCACACTAATTATAAATCCGAAACTTTGTGACACTCGTTTAATAAGGGTTGCGCGAATCCAATGGATGCGAGACGCACAGGACCGTTCATTGTGGCGACACTTGGGGGAGGCCCATGTCCAACAGTGGACATCTTTCTGATGATGATGATGATTAACACTTCCGTTTCCGGTTCCGCTAAGATTTACATTTGACGTTGCATCACTAGCACCCAATCACTATAATATTAAAATACTTTTACGCACATCACAGTGTAGTATTTTAATCTCCACACTAAATCATATCATTATACATATATGTATGTATAAGAACACTCCACACTATTATTTGTATAAGAACTTTTTTTATAACCGCGGAGATACTACACGCACTGCACTCCGCAATCAACTGAGCTCACCGTTGATCATAGTTTACAAACACGCAAACGCTAGCATTGCCCCACCATTGCTCCGACAGTTTGCAACGGACCAATAGCAGCGCGACATTAGTGTTGCCTTCTTAAATAAATAACGTATTTTAATTTAAATGTTTTAAACAAATAAATTAAGTATTATGATAACCGTAATTCCACTGACATCAAAATAATTGCATTTCTCTGTAGAAATGTACGTCCGTTTGAGAAGCTACTAAAGTATGTTTAATATTTCTTCATGCTAGAACGGCTCAGTCTGTTTTACGCGTGGGTAGACTATTTCTAGGAATAAGACATAGGTATTTTATTACTAGCTGCTCCCAGCCGGCTTCGCCCGCGTGATAGCAGAAAATTATCTCAAGGGAACATACTTCCGGGATAAAAAGTATCCTATGTCCTATTCCAGGACATGGTCTATCCGTGTACCAAGTCTCATCAAAATCGGTTTTGCCATTTAGGCGTGAAGACGTCACAAACAAACAAACTCACTTTCGCTTTTATAATGTTAGTAAGGATTAAAAGCTTTTATTTAGTTTCACCTGTCCCGATGTTTGTCAGTCATCAAATCTTGCTAATAAAATTTGACCCACTTCCCGGTTACCGATTGAACTGAAATTTTGCATGCATGCAATTATGTGTAAGTGATGACAATGCAAAATTATTATGACATGGAGATGATCTGATGATGGAACCGGAAGGTGGCTATAGGAACTTGGTAGTTAAACGACACAACCCCATCGAGTCTGGGCTCGTATGATTTGTCTTGGCATGTATTAATTATATAGGTATAACGAGCTATAAAAGCTTGCTATGACGTATCATAATGTTCCTTTGAATCAGAAATTAAGATATTCGCAGGAGAACCAAGGTTGCCGTCAGCACGAAGAGTCGCCAAACTTAAATGGCAATGGGCAGGGCACGTTGCTCGCAGAACAGATGGCCGTTGGGACCGAAAGGTTCTGGAGAGGCGACTGGGTACCGGAAGACGCAGCGTTGGAAGGCCTCCTACAAGATGGACCGATGACCTGGTGAAGGTTGCGGGCATCCGATGGATGCGAGACGCACAAAAAAAAAACCACAAAAAACTCACACTAAATAAATACTTTTCTTTCTTTCTTTTTTTTTCTTCGCACAGGATCGTTCATTGTAGCGATGCTTGGGGGAGGCCTATGTCTAGCCGATGGCAAGCGCTAGTTTCAATATATAATACCGTTTCGAAAATTCAAAAATAAACACGTTCGAACTCTCTTCCAAGTCCTTACAAAGATCTGTATCTGGCCATCCACCGAAATAAACGTCTTGAAAGATGGTCCCTCAGACTTGCCGAAAGGCAACCTCAGTGATCGATATCGAATCTGCAGATCTTTTCGCGTTTCGATTGTCTTGTTTTTTCGATGGGTTGTGTGTAGGGTTGCCAGCCTTTTTTTTGGCTTAACTATAGTATTTTTTTTTAATAAATGGTTGTTAACAATATAGTAGATACTTTAAAAAAATTCAGTAAAAAAAATCGGCTAAGTGCGAGTCGAACTTGCGCACAAAAGATTCCATAACATTATTTTTGTCTAAAAAGACATTAGACACTATACATAGGCAAACATCACGTTTATTATACGGGAGCTCCCTTAAATATTTTATTATATTGTATTTTAATATATGTAATTATTTATTTTTAAAGTGTGTAAATATTCTGAGAATATTTCAAGCGTCTACCTGTTGCAGTTATTAACCCTTCAGATACCGTCAATTAGAGACACAATAGTAAGACAATAGATGCGCGGCCACCGGTGGTCGCTTGGGGATTCATGAATTAATATTAATCAAAAAACGGCAAAAAAATCTCGTTTGTTGTATGGGAGCTACTTAAATATTTATTTTATTATGTTTTTAGTATTTTTTATTTCTACGCCAGAAAATTTCAACTGTCTAGCATTTTTAGCATTTTGGTGCTTACCTGTAATAAATTGTGACACTAGAATATAAAAAGTGAAGTTTTGAAATTTAAGTGTTAACAATTGTTGGTGAGCCTAGTATTTTTTTTTATTGTTGATAGGTTTGCGCTTGACCGCTATCTCACCTGATGGAAAGCGTAGATGCGGGCGACGATGGCACGCGCTTACCTAGAAGAAACCTATTCACTCTCGACTTAAAGATTCCCGGGTTGTAGCTATCAGGAAACAAATAAAATAAATAGGATCCCGTTTTAACACTTCGAGTACGAAACCCTAAAATATACATATTTTTTTTTAACTAGCTTCAGCCAGCGGCTTTGCCCGCATAAAACTACTACCTCAACGGTCATCAGTCCAACAGTAAACATAACTGATTAAAACTGGTGTTTTTAAAAAAAATACACCATCATTTCCCACAGCAGTCAGTAGCTAAGTACAATTAACCGATTTCACATAAAAACGTCGGATTGATGCTTTAATAAGCTGAGCAAATTAAGCCGTCAGTCCGACCGATCGGCTACCCGTTAATGACAACGTATTGGATGCTTTACAGAGTATAGCAGCGGATAGAGCTGCCATTGTCAGATTAGAGATAAATAATATAATAATAATATCACATACGCCGTCTAGTCCTCTAAGCAGAGCTTTTATTATATAGATAAATGACACCCAGACATAGAAAAAATGATCATGCTCATCACATAAACATTTGTCCTGGGTGGGAATCGAACCCACGACCTCCGACACAATAGTCAGGGTCACTAACCACTAGACCAACAGGCCAGTCAAAAAAGATGTTGCTTTGATAAAATAATCATTTTCATTTCAGCAGATAGACGTTCACTGTTGATCATAGGCCTTCTCCACGTGTGGCCATAATGACCGGTCCTGTGTGCCTCGCGGCCAGATTCTGATTTTCGTGACCCTCACCAGGTCATCAGTCCACCTGTGGGAAGTCTTTTAACGCTGTGTTTTCCGGTATGTGATCGCCACTCGAGAATTTTTCGGCACCATCGACCATCAGTTTTGCGAGCAATGTACCGCGTGACCCTAGCCCACTGCCGCTTAAACTTGGCAATTCTTCGATTGTATAATTATATTTGCTTCCTCAGTTATTTTTGTTAGATGACATTGTATCACAAAGCTAGGCAATGGGCCTTCTCTTCCCAAATGTCCCTGACTTGGGAAATCTCTAAGTTTCCAAGTTGTCCCGCGAACATCAATTGATCGTCACACCTGCTTCGCCGTGGTCGACCTTGGATGCGTAGTCTTCCCTGAGGCCGTCAAGTGAACAACGATCTACTTGATCAGATTATAAACATTATTTGAAAAGTACAATAAAAATTCTCAAAGTTCAGAGGTAGCTTAATAGGACGTGGTATCAATCACGTACATAAAATGTAACCTATGTCACTCAGAAATGAAGCAGCTTTTTACCGATGAAAAATTTTTAGCAGTCGGAATAGGACTTTAAGAAATTACCTCCTAAAAAAAAAAAAAAAAAAAACAAACTTAACCTCTTTATAATTTTATAGGGCAGACTTGGCTAGTGCGGAAATTTTTCACGATGCCCTGTCTAGCGTTAGCCACAGAGTCGATTCACTACTCTATGTGATGCTTATTGGCTGATTATAAATTTACCTGGGCTTTGACATCGACCGATTGGTTGTGTCCGGGCTGACGTGAAGGTAAATAATTGTGTTTAATTAATTAGGGCTTTTGTAGGTGAATGTGAAATGGGTCATTGTAATGGTGTTTGTATTATTATGAAAGGTGGTATTGTGTTTTGAAGGATGTTTACTGTAAATAGGCTAACTTATTGATAGACATTGCGTATTGGATTGATTGTGTACGTGTACGGGCAACTGGTGAGAAGTGGTGGCCGAGTGGTAACGACCCCGATTTATGAGTTGTAGGTCGCGGGTTCAAATCCAGTCAGGCGCATTATTTGTGTAATTTATTTCATTATTACTGTTCTCAAAACGGTGAAGGAAAACATCGTGAGGAAACCGGCATGTCCTAGAACCAAAAATTCGAAGACATGTTACATTCACCAACCCGGACTTGGCCCGCGTGGTGGATTACGTCCCAGCAGTGAGAACATTAAAAAAGCTGATAATAATGATGACGGGTAACTACGATTTCCATTTTATTTTCGGTCTATGAAAAAACCCAAAGAAGGTGCAGAAGAAGAAGAAGAAAAGAACACAGCCATCACCCGTGTGGCACCTCGCTTACTTGGCATCGAATCCAGTTACAATAACAAGCGGGTACATTGTTCAGCCATCTCGTGTCAGTTACGAAAACAAGAGTATATCGATTACACTCAAATTACTACGCGAATGATTATACACTACGGTTCTAAATGATAGGTCTTAATATCTATTATCTTTTCGTTGAGATACAGTCTTTATACTATAAATACAGATCCAGTAACTTTGTAGGCATATTGAGTTTCTATTATAGTGCTTCATTACTTTTCAATACACTTATTCGAAAACCCGCTCCTTTCTGTTTTAGGCACAAAATTTACTGTTTTAAAAGTGCACGAGCTCTTCTCCGCCACAATTTATTGTATTTATCGTATCAGGCTGGGCGCTAAGCGACTTCCCACGAATCGCCAGCCCCGTCATTTATTTATTTTTTCGTAAGTATTGTTACGCCGTTAAACTTCAACACGTCATATCTCCGACAAAATAAAGAATGGCAACGAATAATTAAAACGCATTGCTGTTCGAAAGCTCTAGAATCAAAGTACCTACCTAGCCTGGCAAGATCTGGAACATTCCTTCATAAGTACTCCTTGTACCTACTATTTAGTAGGTATGTAATCTGTAGGTATCTATAGGTGGATAAGGGAAGTGGTACTTTCCGCCTTTAACAATAGAGTCGAAATTCGCATGAGTGACTCGCGAAGGACAAAGTAATAAAATTGATTTATGGCCCCGCGACGCGACTCTATTGTTCTGGAACTATCCTGAGACGTCAGTATCTAGAATTTTCTTTGCTCCGCGTATAAATACGAGCCCCCGAACGGAAGTGAGTCAGTTTTGATTTCGACTGCGAACGAGAGCGATCTACCTAAGTGTGCGAAGTGATTTTATCCAACGACCGAGGCGATAGTATAACGGAACTCTAGTGCTTACTGTGATTTGGATTATTGCTGACTGGACAAATTACTTATTGTTTGTGGTGAATAAAGGTCTCTATTGGTAAATTGGCATTTAATTACCTACGTACGTAACAGTATATTTGGAAAACATCATTTGATACAACTCCATAACATTCTCACCTGCGGCTCGGGCGATTTCCGGTCTGGACGCAATGACAAACTTTCTCAACTTATATCAAAATGGTGGGATGCCTACTAGGCCCAAACAGTTTAACAAGTTTACCATCGATTCGAAAAAAAAAAGAAAAATAATGCATGTAGAAAATAATAACCAAGAACTTGAAAACAATATAAAACTTCACTCAACAACTGAACTACCACAACTGCATGAAATCCGACCACTTAGCAAAGGCATATAAAAACCTCCATTTCCTTCCTCCACTCATTAATCTTAATCGATATCAGCATCGAATGTCACATTCTTAACTCGAGTATAGTCGACTATGGCGCCAGTAACAACACCCGACTCGATTCAACTCGATTGGAGTCGATTACGTGATCGATTTTATTTGCAATCGCTTTGGAGTATAGATGTTTGTTTGCCTTTTTTGTAGGATTTCCTGCCGGAGTCTGTATTTCCTGATGGCTGTAAACTAGGGGTATTTAAATCAAGAGTGAATAGGTTACTTCTAGGCAAGCGTGCACCATCGTAGGCCACATAATCGCTTACCATCAGGTGAGATGGTGGTTAAACGCGAGCCTATCTTCTACACTAATATAAAAAAGAGGTAGTTTGTTTAATACAAGAGACATCTGAAGGTAGGTTTAAGTCGGTAAAATACTGACATTCCTTGTCACTCCAACAAGAGCGGGAGATGTCATGATGATTTCGTACCCCAAAATAACGAAATATCAGTAAAGAATAAAACTAGCACAAAAAAACCGAGTTCCCTCGATTTCGCCAAGATTCCATCATCAGATACCAACTTGGTGACTTTCAACAAAAAAATAATTTTTCAAAACGGTTGGCAAGCGAAGAAGTTATGCGTAAACAAACATAAAAAAAAATACAAACATCCGAATTGAAAACCTTCTCCATTTTTAGAAGTCGGTTAAAAAGCAAGAAGAAGGATCAGCCAAGTACTGGTTAATATTATTATTTAAAAAAATGCCAGTACCAAGTACATGGTAGTTAATATCGAGTACGGAAAAAGTAATTACACCCGTCAATAAAACCCTTACGAAAGATCTCATTCTCATCCCAACATACCATTATAATCATACAAAGTAACTTCCACAATCACCATTCCCTAGAAACGCATTCCCTTAACATACATACTCCTTAATTAAAACAGCCTATAACAATAACGCTACCACTGGAAACCAATACACCAAAAACGATAACACTAACATTACATAAATTGAGCGGAATACTAACCCCTCCTTTACTAACAGATCGTTAGAGAAACCAGAAATGCGAATATTACCCAAATTTTAGGTACACGGGCCACTCGCCTCTTGTGGTCAGCGACAGCAACTATTATATTCTTAAGTCTATTCTGTATGGACTTTAAAAGAGACTTTGACCCCTCAATTTGTTTCGGTGTTTCTTCTCAGGGTAGTCAGCTAGGAAACACCGGCCTCATCTCGTTAGAACTGACTGAAAACAAAATTGACGTGTAAAAGTGTTTTTTGAAAATCTATTTACAAAAAAACTTTTTACAAAAAAAATATAACCGACTTCAATGATAAAAAACACTGAAAAGTATCAAATAACTTTAATTTTGGAAGTCGGTGTTTCTATAATAGTTTAGTCTCTTCGTTATTTAACACCGACTTCCAAAATTAAAGTTATTTGATACTTTTCAGTGTTTTTTATCATTGAAGTCGGTTATATTTTTTTTGTAAAAAGTTTTTTTTATTTTACACTTTTTAGTTATGGTACCACCACTAAAAAGTACCCCTCAGTCAAACTTAAATACCTTATAGTCAGAGCGCATCTCATAACGGTTCTAATAATCCCAAACACGGTAAGATTACATTAATTTACCTTTCGGCTTCATCATCAGATCAGTTCGATATATCCTCTCCCCCTCTTCTTTCAAACAGTCATTAGACTAGATGCTGGAGAGGGAAAGGATATATCGAACTGATCTGATGATGAAGCCGAAAGGTAAATCTTTCAATCAGTCACTAGACTAGATACTGATAATCCCGGCTGTAGCATCAGGCCAGATTTATGTCAACATTGCAATGAACTTAAAATTTAGTCCTGTTTAAAATGAGCCCAAACACGACTAAGGTGCTGTAATTTCAAGGTTTGTACTTTTCCTGATGCTCCTGGGTTCAGCATCAGGTCTCTATGTACTTCGGTGTTCTTTATTAGCAGTACGTTTATCCACACATCGAGCCGTTTTCAATGAGCCTAAGCTCGATATATCTGCTGTTTGTTGTCGAGGACTTAGGTACTCTGCAGACTATCCTGACTGCAGCATCAGGTCATGACTTGATGATCATGAGACCAAATGTGGCAAATGCCCTATCAAACATCAAAACAATTTACTAAAACAGTCCTTGCCTGTTCGAGTAACTTCTTACTGTTAAGGAGTTGTACCTTCCATCATCAGCTCAGCTACCTGAGATGGTGACGACCATACGCAAATACACAAGATACTTCATAAAATATGCGAAAATCAATAAGTGAGCCTATAAAATTTGAAGGTTGCCCTCGATTTCTCCAAGATCCCATCATCAGATCCTAATTTGGTGATAATGGGACCACCTCAGAACTATCTACTTTCGAACAAAAAAAGAATTTTGAAAATCCGTCCACATTTGGGGGAGTATTCGACGAACAAACATACAAAAAAAAAAAAAAAAAAAAAAAAAAAAACATACAAACAGCCGAACGTAGTACCTCCTCCTTTTTGGGAAGTCGGTAAAAATAAAGATCATTTATCATTATCATTTATCTATTCTTAAAAACAAAACGTTGCCCCACAACGTGGTTGCATTAACAAACATGTAAACTCTCATATAAACTAAACACTGAGACTAGGAACAACTATAAATACTGACTACTCTACAACTGTTCGGTTCTCTATCATGGTACTAAGGTCTGACCAGAAACATGAGAAAAGCGGATCACTCGTTCAATGAAAAGTTGTTATTACTGTGGCTCTTGATTATGTAACTGCCCCCGGAGTGTGTCAACATCATCACAGCCAGCAATGTCTACGGAAAATAATGTCAATGGTGTTGGTATAGTTGCATTAAGTTGCCTGGCATTTAAACCGCATTTATTTGCATTCGAGCCGCAGGATTAGGATCTTAGTGACAGCGATAAATTAGCGGCACAGCCTTCATCGGTAAGTTTTTCTAGTTGATATTTTTGTATTCATGGCGTTGAGTTAAAATAACGATTGCACGCCACAATCACTTTTACTTCACAGTAGTTATAATTAGGTACAGACTTAGGTGTATAAGTATACCCAAAAATGCCTTTTAACCTCCTGTCAAATTTAAAAACGAACTAACTGTCATTCTTTTAAACGCTTTATCTTACGCAACTCGTAAACAACATCACGGAATGTCTCATTGCCGCTAAATTATCATAATCGCAGATATACAGTTGAATAGGGAACATGTTTTAAAATGTAATTCCCAGCCACATTACTGCCACTTGTCTGTGGCTCGTCTGCACCAACCCTTACGCTCCATTCCCGTTTGACCAAAAACCTACGTGGTTGAAATACAAATGATATTATAATGATATTAGATTTCTAACTAGGATAGCTCATTTGCATGTAGTAAGCATCTGCGTTAGGTTCGATGCCAGGCCGGTGTAATACACTGAATTTGAGAAGGGAATAAAAAGAGATTGGTTTTTTGGGCCTCATTAAAGCCTGGTTGAGGTTAACGAAATTTCGTTTTGGTATTTGGAATATGGGTGAGCCATATTTAGCGGCAAATTGAGATTCTTAAAAATAAGCTCTAGATTCTTAGAATAAAAATCTAGGCCATAATTAATAGGCATAAAAAATAAGTTAAGTAAAGAAATTATTTCCCTAGCCCTACGCTCAACTAGCGAATGATTTTTTTTTGGTTGATTAAAATCATTCAGATGACATCCCCTACCTTTGGGCGGAGCGGGAGATAGTGTCAGACTTTTACTGACCAAAAAACCCACCTGTTCCTTCGTTGCCCTTTATACCGGGGCCGAGCCTTTCTTTTCAGAAGCAGACCCTTGACCCCAGTAGGCTTCGATCCAGCTGAGCCCTACGTTGCTGACAACTACTTAAGGCGAGCGGGAACAGTGCGCGCCGTCGACGACTTGGGCTCGGACCGGACAGTTACCGGACGGTCGCCGGTCGGTTTGGATATGGGTGCCCTTTAAGCGTCAAATTGGGTTTCTTTAAAATCTGCTCTAGATTCTTAGGATAGAAATCTAGGCCATAATAAATAGGCATAAAAAAATTTGAAATTGTAATTTAACTTAACAAAAGAAATTATTTCTTATTACGGATAGGTTCGCATTTGTCCAACATCTCACCTGATGGTTAACGATAATGTGGCCGACGATGGAACACGCTTGACTAGAAGTAATCTATTCACTCTTGACATGAAGACCCCGAAAAGAAGTTGTTATCTATCATATATAACAACCCAGTGGTATAGCTATTAGAAATCTGACTCCGGCAGAAAGAAATCGTCAAAGGAGTGGGATCTTTTGATGATTTCTCAACCCAAAAATATAATATTATTATTATAGTTGACTTGACAACAAGAGAGTCGTGTGAAAATAATTTTCACACAAATATGGCTCTTGAGGAAAACATAAAATGAGAAATCTAACAAAGAAATGGCTTATTGTTGGAAAACCAGATTGCCATGAAGCAGAAATCATAAAAAAAAATATTATAGTTAGCCCATATTTTCCCACAGCTGGGCAAAGACCTCCCTCCACTCCTTCCAACGATCACGATTCCTCGCTTTCTCATTCCAATTCTTAAGGAAGTCATCCAGGTCGTCCCACCATCTCCTTCGTGGTCCTGCCTCGACCCAAAATAATACCGAAAAAAAAAAAAACAAAAGCGACAAACCAAATTCCATTAGATCATGCTCCACAACTCAATAAAAATAAGAATTCAAAGCGTTTTTCTCTTACAAAGCGAACTGATTATTGTCATCGCAATATCCAATGGAATGTCAAGCAAAAATATTCATATTCCACCAAACATCAAAATATCGCAATCACAAACATACCAACTTTGTCGTCACGACGACACATCCAAATTCGTCGAACCATGCGCAAAAATGGGCCAAGCCATTGTGGACTTTGAGAGCGAATATGTCACCGGAATAGGGTCCATTGTCATTCGAACATTGATAAATAAGTCTAAAAGGAATGAAGTTGCGAGTAATGAAGATCTCTGAACAGTTTTCGAGTTTTGAAGGCTTTTGTGTGAGAATATTTGTGAGGTGGATAGTTGGGACCAATGTTGGGTTAAAGGTTAATGTGATATAAAGGGAACGGCAAATGTTTGGTGTTGGTGTTTTGATGTAGGTGTCGATATATTTATTACTAGCTTTTGCCTGCGGCTTCACCCGCGTACATAAAATATAGCCTATGTCACTTAGGAATAAAGCAGCTTTCTATCGGTGAAAAAATTTTAGCCTTCGGACCAATACTTGAGATACAGTTTGTTTTTTTTTGTTCGTAGGAGGTAATCACTTAAAGTACCTTTTTTTTTTTTTTTCGACGGGGAAAATCATCAGAGCGGGAGACAGTGTCAGACTCTTACTGACTAAAAACCCCGCGCCGTTCCTTCTAGCCTTCATACCGGGGCACGAGCTCCCTTTCGGACAACCCTGTCCCCAGTAGGCTTCGACCCAGCTGGGCCCCTCCTGCTGCTGACAACTCCTTGAGGCGCGCGGGAACAGTGCGCGCCGTCGACGTCTTGGACTCAAACCATTACCGGACGATCAGACAGCGAGCTACCCATGGCTCGCCGTCCGCGAGCCCGCGTCTACGGTGGCCGGAAATCGGGATCGGAATCCCGGCGACGGCGGCGAGGGCGCCGTTGCCTGATGCGGTCGGCCTCCTCCTTTGCAAGCATTACTGCTTCGCAGAAGGAGGCGACCGCCTGCCATTCCTCCTCACTCCGGACCATGGCCTCGACCAGGGCCCGGCGTGAGAGGTCTCCGCCGCCGATCGCCCCCACGAGGGCACGGCGATGCTCCGCCCAGGCAGGGCACACCTCGACGGTGTGCTCCACCGTGTCCTCCGGGCGTTGCGCACAGTGGCGACACCCGGGCGTCTCTTCCGCTTGAATCCGATGCAGGAACCTCCCGAACTTGCCATGTCCGGTGAGGACCTGCGTCATGCGGAAGGTAAGGACGCCGTGAGGTCTTTCCAGCCACGCCTCAAAGAGGGGACTTACCGCACTTAAAGTACCTACTGGTCCGATTGGTATATTTTTTTCCCTGATAGAAAGCTGCATTATACCTGAGTGACGAAAGCTATATTTCATATATGCTGGCAAACCCGCGGGCAAAAGCTAGTGATTTTTAGGTGTAAGCTAGTCTTAAGATTACGTTTTTTCCTGCAAATAAATTATTTTCAATACACTTACTCGAAAACCCGCTCTAAGGCACGCAATTTACTGTTTTTCGCACTAGTATGGAAAAGTGCGCGCTTGCCCTCGATACAATTTAATTACGCTTATCGTCTCACGAGTCACATCAACCCTAACGAGTCACGTTTCATTTGTATCATTGTTAATGTGTTGAAAAACGTCGTTTGATACTATGAATAATGCAATGATGAATATTGCAATTAATACACACCAATAATAAGACTAAAGGCTCATTGTGACTATTCATAGCATATTAAAGAAAAAGGAGGTTAATATCCCATATTACAGTTATCTTCTTAGAAATGTACGTGACTGGTTTTAATTGCAACCATAAAATAAGAGCTAATCTATGCTTTAATTATTAAAATTGGCATAGCGGTGTAACAGAGAGGTGTTGTGATGACCTACTAGTTATAGCAACCTTCTCACATGCATGGGGATACGAGTTTGATACCGGGAAAATACCAATGTGATTTTCTTTATTTGAAATCTAAGGGTTACCACACTAATCGATCGATCGTCGATCGACATCGGTCGACGTTGATCGATTGGTGTGGTAGCTTTAATTGATCCGTTGTGCTGTGCTGTGTCTGTTCTGTACCGAATAAAAGTATTTCTATTCTATTCTATTCTATCGATGGATACCGGTCGACTAACCAATCGATCGATTGCCAGTCGATGGCATCGGTCGACGTAGATCGATTGACCCCGGCTATATTCCATCAGTTTCTTTCGAAATGCGTAGTAAGCGCGAGGGGCCCGGGCCGCGGGCGGGCACCGGGTGACATGGGGAGCTCAAGCAGCTCGATCAACGTCGACTTATCCATTCTACTGTGGTACTTATCGATTGGTGTGGTAGAAACTATCGATCGATTGGTGTGGTAGAAACTATCGATCGACGTCGACTAATCCATTCTACCATCGATCGACGATCGATAGTTTAGTTAGTCTACGACACTAATATCTGTAAAGTCCTTACAGTCAGACAATTATTTATCTTGCACATATTACTATATCAGCATCAAAGAACCTCCTATGAAATAATCACCACAAGACGCAAAGACAAGATATGCCAGCCCTTCCGCTGTAAATACTTTTTTACAAGAAGGTTTCCATGTTTCCAAGGTCCCCATCTCTACAATAGTCTTAACAAAATACTGAACTTTTACTCACTCCCTATAATATCATTTAAAAAGAAACTTAATAATTGGCTGCAAACACTTAATTACGACAACACTGAAAGCTTATTGTCGTCTCAATACACCTCCCGATAAAACTTTATTCGGTCATCATTTGATCATCACTCGCTACCATTACTCACAAATATAGGAAAAACACATACATACACACACACAAACAACATTACACACACATACCTTCACACACACCTACACACACTACACTACACACTCATCAAATTTTTTCTTTTTGTATTAATTCCTTTTCTAAAATAGTTTATTTGTCTACTTAAGTCATATAATTTACAAGTCATATTAAAAATACAAAATGAGTTTTAACATGCTGTACCTGTACCTAAATGAAAATATGAAACATCCAATTAGGGTTGGGCCCAGCATCTTTAATACAAGTTGTCTTGGCAACTTAGTAAGGGTGCTGGTGTCGCCACATTATTGTATATTCAATTTAAACTGTATGCACTACTATGTATTTAATATAAAATGTAAAACATGATGCAAATAAATTATTATTATTATTATTAAAAAAAAAAAAAACAAAAAAACTATTGATCAGGGACTTGAAACATTAAGCCGGGTGAGCCTGCGCCAATTTTCTAACAAAACATGTTATTAAAACATGTTAATCATTCGTCTCAGCAAACAACAACTGTTAGGCTACGTCCCTGTTCGGTTAGCAAACAATGTTATTCTGTTAGCAAACATGAAAACACGGCGCAGCGGACCTGGTTTTAGATACTCAAAATACCGGTACGCGTTGTTCTGGTAGCAAAATTTGGTACCGCTCCTCAAGGATCGTTCCAAATCTTTAAAATTTACTGGGCGAGCAGTGTCATCACTTTCCATCAGGTGAGATAGTGGTCAAACGCGAGCCTATCAATATTAAAAAAAAAAAACTAAATGTGTGGTTTACCAATCTACAGTTATGTCTGGCCTGCGGACGGCGGGCCATGGCTAGCTCG
The DNA here is from genome assembly GCA_949319445.1 of Mythimna lalbum. Classification (NCBI taxonomy): domain Eukaryota; kingdom Metazoa; phylum Arthropoda; class Insecta; order Lepidoptera; family Noctuidae; genus Mythimna; species Mythimna lalbum. The sequence goes on from OX439370.1 coordinate 5,530,675, forward strand.
CTGTCCGCCCGTCCGGTAACTGTCCGGACCAAGCCCAAAACGTCGACGGCGCACACTGTTCCCGCGCGCCTCAAGGAGTTGTCAGCAACAGCAGGGGCCTAGCTAGGTCGAAGCCTACTGGGGCTAGGGTTATCTGAAAAGATGCTCGAGTCCCGGTATGAAGGCTAGAAGGAACGGGGTGCGTTTTAGTTAGTAAGAGTCTGACATCGTCAGACACTATCTCCCACCCCACCCAAGAGCTGGGGTTGTCACTGGATGATTTTTTCTCACCAAAAATAAAAATTACGCAGTTATGTATGAACTAATATGAAACTATACAGTATTCACAAAGAATTTGTAAGAGTATGTTATTTATTAAAACAGTCCTAATGAACACAGGTCAGGTTTTATCGCCGCATTTTATCACCAAACAGTTTAAGATAAAAGCGAAAGAGGTAACACTCAAGTCAGAACAACATTAGACCGATGCACACGTGTAACTGCCTTCCACAACGTCGGAAGGCCTCCTACAAGGTGGACCGATGACCTGGTGAAGGTTGCGGAAATCCGAAGGATGCGGGACGCACAGGATCGATCATTGTGGCGACACTTGGGGGAGGCCTATGTCCAACAGTGGACGTCTGTCGGCTGAAATGATGATGATGACACGTGTAACACGCCTGATTTGTACGTAGAACGACGTCGAGTGGCGTGGATCTAGTGTAGCTCTACAAGTCTAGTTTCCGTATAAAATGTATAGAGATCGACGCGCTCAGATCGGCGTGTGTGGCACACGTGTGCGCAGTGTAGTTCTATGTTTATCATGATAAGAGTCAGGGCCACGGGAAGGATCCTGTGGTCCTGGAACGCAAAGGGCAATTGAACGGACAATCCTGCAGTCCCTAGCACCTGTCTTTTTTAGGTAGAAAATCATTCAATGACTACTAGCGTGGAGCGAGAGGGCGCAGCCTTTAACTGGTTTATCACTCTTTCAAACGTTCCCGCAGCCCGGATGGCAGGCATGTACTTGCGGACTGTGAGCCGATTGAGTAGGTCGCCGTTCAGCCGTCCGGTAATTATCCGAACCGAGCCCAAGTCGTCGACGGCACATAATGCTACGCGCTCTTTAACGAGACGTCAGAAAAGCCGTAGAGGCCCAGCAGGATCGAAGCCTACTGGGGTCATGTGTTTGCTTCTGAAAGGAATACCCGGGGCCCTGGAACGCAAGCCAAAGAAGAACATAGGAATGAGTTTTAGTCAGTAAAAGCCTGACTCTACCTCCCACTCTGCCATAGAGGGGGAAAGTCATTGAATGATTTCCCACCTTAAAAACAAGGCCAATTATAGGACTTATATTTCTTTTACCATCAGTCATCAAGACTCTCATTACTTAGACCACAGTTTAAACAACGATTAGTTTCCCCGTCCACCTACTTTGTATGTTTGTCTAATTACAAAACACTTTGAATTAATAATCGTGGGCCAACGCATAACTTTTACGTTTTTCATTAATTATAAATAGTTTCAATTAATTTTCTTTGAGTGCTTTGTCCAATAGAGGCGCCGGAGGGTATGAATTTTTAAGTAATTTTTTCTTTTTTTTAATTTTGGTTATGGAAAGTTTTACAACGGTAAATAAGTTGCGAAAGAGTCAGTTAGGTAATATAAGCACCTACATAATTTACATATTTAAAACGGTAATCTTTAGAAGGTAAATTGGAAGTATAACTATAAACGATGAAGCAAGATATTGTCAATCGCAGATAGGTTTCACCAGTTTTTTTTTTTTTGATGTAATTAATGATCACAAATTTTCTTTTGGTCTGAGTAGAGCAAGCAAGAATGAAAACGGTGAAAGAAAACATCGTGATGTTTGGTTCTAGGGCATGCCGGTTTGGCATGCCCTAGAACCAAAATTTCGGAGACATGTGACATTCACCAACCCGCAGTGGGCTCGCGTGATGGATTACGGCCCATTCTCTCTCCTAGAGAGGAGACCAGAGGGAACATTAAAAAGGCTGATGATGATCATGATTTTTTTTTTTTTTTCTCGACGGGGAAAATCATCTTTGACGAAACCCGCTCTTGGGTGGAGCGGGAGACAGTGTCAGACTCTTACTGACTAAAAACCCCGCGCCGTTCCTTCTAGCCTTCATACCGGGGCACGAGCTCCCTTTCGGACAACCCTGTCCCCAGTAGGCTTCGACCCAGCTGGGCCCCTCCTGCTGCTGACAACTCCTTGAGGCGCGCGGGAACAGTGCGCGCCGTCGACGTCTTGGACTCGGTCCATTACCGGACGATCGGACAGCGAGCTACCCATGGCTCGCCGTCCGCGAGCCCGCGTCTACGGTGGCCGGAAATCGGGATCGGAATCCCGGCGACGGCGGCGAGGGCGCCGTTGCCTGATGCGGTCGGCCTCCTCCTTTGCAAGCATTACTGCTTCGCAGAAGGAGGCGCCCGCCTGCCATTCCTCCTCGCTCCGGACCATGGCCTCGACCAGGGCCCGGCGCGAGAGGTCTCCGCCGCCGATCGCCCCCACGAGGGCACGGCGATGCTCCGCCCAGGCAGGGCACACCTCGACGGTGTGCTCCACCGTGTCCTCCGGGCGTTGCGCACAGTGGCGACACCCGGGCGTCTCTTCCGCCTGAATCCGATGCAGGAACCTCCCGAACTTGCCATGTCCGGTGAGGACCTGCGTCATGCGGAAGGTAAGGACGCCGTGAGGTCTTTCCAGCCACGCCTCAAAGAGGGGACTTACCGCCATAATCGTGGCGTGCCCATGATGATCATGATGAGAACAAGCAAGCATATCACATTCTTACTTGATTTTTCACGACGTGAATCAGAATTAAACACACACACATCATCATTCCAGCCGAAAGACATCCAATGTTGGACATAGGCCTCCATCAAGTGTCGCTATAACAAGCGGTCCTAAGGGTCTCACATCCATCGGATGTTGGACATAGGCCTCCATCAAGTGTCGCTATAACGAGCGGTCCTGCGGGTCTCGCATCCATCGGATTCCCTCGGCCCTCACAAGGTCATCAGTCCAACCTGTGGGAGGCCTTCGAAAGCTGAGTGCCCACACACACATACCAACTTTCGTCTCTATAGTAGGTGTGGCTAAACGAACGTCTAAAAAATAATGAGAGAGGCTAACGAAGATAGATGTAAGATATTTGTCACATTGGATCTATTATTTCAGCATCAATGTGCCCAGACGGGTGGAAACGCCTGGATGGGCGAAAAACCAGTATTTGATAAGACTGCCACCTATGATCGATTGCTTTGAAGATGAAATGAGCGTCGAACTGAAATAATAAGACGTGCCATCTGCTTATTGGACAAAAAACCTAGGCTTTTGTAATGTTGAAGGGTTTTCTGTCATATTTGTTTCGAATTTCGCTATATGTTGCCAGTGGCTCTGCCTGTGAGATAGACGAAAATTATCCAAAGGTGACATACTCCTGGAGCAGTGGTGGCCGAGTGGTGATGGCCCCGACTGTTGTAGGTCGCAACCTTGACGGCTTGCCATTCCTTCTCGCTCTAGACTTGTACCAGGACCTGGCGCGAGAAGTCGTTGCCGCCGAACACCCCCACGAGGACATGGCGATGCTCGGCCCAAGGTACATGCCGGGGCACACCTCTACCACATGCACCACCTTGTCCTTCGGGCGATCCACATAATGGTGACAGCCATACAAATCCAGTGCTGGAACCTCTCGAACTTACTATGACCGGTGAGGACTGGCGTCATGCAGAAGGTGAGGATGTCACGGCATCTTTCTAGCCACTTCTCGAAGAGGGGACTAACCAATAGGTATATATTATTTCCAGATAGAAATGCAGCCAATAAGTATAATTATATAAGTAGATACATCATATTTCCAGTGATTGCCTCCTACACACACATAAAAAACTTCATTAAAATATTTGTCTAACTGCAATTTGTTAATGTTAAAATTTCTGAATAAATAAACACACAGACATGTTTTACTAAGTTGAAAATAAAATACAACTTGGATGAGATTACCATAAAACAAGTTGAACAGTTGGTAACTTCATCAAAAGTCAGTTTCAAAACCCAAAAAATTTAACTAGTTTTAATATTCAATTCCAACGAAAAGCGTTGTAAAACCTTTGAAGGATTCCAACGTGTTAAATACATCACTAAAAAGATTGAAACGACATTCTATTAGCGGAATCGGCTCAAAGTTATTGGGCAAATGGCTAAGACGGGCCGATTTAGCACAGTCACGCCCAATTAACTGACAAAGGAAACATTTTTGAATAAAGAATGAAGATTTTTAAATTTAGAACAGCGAACAAAATGGCGGACGTGCATAATCCCGCGTTTACGCCATTTTGATGTTGCTGACATGCCGCGAAACAGATTATGTGCGGTAGGATAACTTTGATGGTTTTTTTTTATTTATGTAGAATGTGGCGTTGCGGAACAAGCTGCGTGTGTAATTTATTTAATGATTCCACTAGAATAAAAATGAGACAAAGGTTTGACGTGCGGCAGTAATTCTTTTAAATGCCTTTTGAATGTAGGAACATACGTATTTCTGTATGATGAACTGCGGTTTGAAAGAAGTTTTTCAAAACCGCAAAAAAAAATTTCTTTCCTAGCTTTAGCTAGTACAAAAATAATCGGCGAATGTCTCAACGTTACTCAATGTAACGTAATCAGCCTTTCAGTGTTCCCACTGCTGGGACTCAGGCCTCCTTTTAAGAGATGGAATGGGCCGTAATCCACCAAACGGGCCCAGTGCGGGTTGGTGAATGTTACATGTCTTCGAATTGTTGGTTCTAGGACATGCCGGTTTCCTCACGATGTTTTCCTTCACCGTTTGAGAGCAGTGGTGATGAAATAAAATAAAGGGTTTGAACCTGCAACCTTCGGTTTGTGAGTCGGAGCCGTTTCCACTCGGCCACCACTTGACTGCTCTCACTCCATGTAAACACAACAAAACATTAAGTTATTTAGCTTCATAGCTCATGGTCGAAATTTTGACGTGCATAATCCACGTTTATGCCATTCTGATTTTTTGTATATCAATGTTCTGATACCACCATCCAGGCTACTATATAAATAAGTGCAGTAGGTTCACTTTGTACATATCAACTTAGAAGAATAACTACACTAATAACAAAGGTAAAGTTTGTTTTCTGCTTGTAGGAAGTAATCTCTTGAAGTACTGGTCCGATTGCTGAAAGTTTTTTACTGATAGAAAGACGCTTTATTCTTGAGTGACATAGGCTATAATTCATATATACGGGCGAAGCCGCGGGCAAAAGCAAGTAGAAAGATAATAATCAATTTGATCGAGATGGAAGTTAAATTGGATTTTTTACATTTTAAAATGTAAAGTTATTGTCTCAAAAGGTACTTTGGAATCTATTTCAGGAAAGATTCATTGCTTTTTTTGAGAAATATTTTCCTTAGTCATGTCCCAATAAAAATAACAAAAGCTCTCTTGTCCAAGTAAAACTCATAATAATATTATGAGTTCGATACATACAATTATTGTATGTAACGTTAAGACGAGCAGTCAGATGCCAAAGCGACGGCTAAACGTCGATAATTTTTCGTTGCATTGTCGCGGCACGTCTGTCTTTGAGACCCTCTAGAACTACATTAGACCGACGCACACGTCTGATTTGTACGTAGAACGACATCGCGTGGCGTTGATAAAATGTAGCTCTACTCGTCTAGTTTCCATATAAAATGTATGGAGACCGCGATCGACGCGCCCAGATCGGCGTGTGTGGCATACGTGTGAGCAATGTAGTTCTAACTTTTTTTTTAATGATTGATCTTCGAAATGTCAATGCCAATGGCACTTCTGTATTCTCCACGTCTATCTTGATTATTAATATTTGTAATTCCGTAATTTCCAATGGTCCTTCTACGATTTCCTGCCCTTTGTCACCAGGAATTATGTTCGGAATTCTGTTAATTCTTGTGCTGAATGGGATTCATATTTTTTGTGGTGAAAATTCACGAGAGCGAGACCTTTTTGATTATATTATATGCGAACGAGCTGATTTAGAGGCCCCGTTTACGTTTTAGGTTATAAAGATGGCGCCTTTATACTTTTGTGGACGGCATTAAAGTTGCTTTTTTAGGAGATTTCGCTGTTTTGCCAGTTTATGAGGTCGTTGAATTGTTGTTTGTTTGGGGCAAGCAGGGTTTAAAGGTGTGGGTTACGTCTGAAGATATGTGGACATTTTATTTTGATTATTTTGTTGTGATGAGAGGTAAATAACGCCTCTATTCGCCAGGAAATACTGGCGGTATGTTTACCTCTTCTGAGTGGTAAACAGTAATTTATGTTGGCCCTTATTTTACTGGTATTATAAATCCTATGCTATTCGAGCCAGGGCTGGTGGATACGGGGGTTTACCATGGTCTTCGCATAGGACATCTGAAGGATCACAAGTCTGAGACTTCCTCGCGCTCCACTCAGAGTGAAAGGGGTCATATGATGATTTCTCACGTCATCATCTTATCCCTAGCCTTTTTTGGGGTCGACTTCCAGTCTAACCTGATGCGATTAAATACCCGTGTTTTACATGGAGCGGCAGCATATTATCAGACCTCCATCACCCAGTTACTGGGTAACACGATACTCCTTCGAGACAGTGATGACACCTGAAAGGACTGTCAAAGATACACGCATGACAACCAGGACCGACCGCTTTATGTGCTTTACGAGGCCTGGGGTGTCAATAATGTCTTAAAAAGTATATGTAGATACTTTTCTAAGTAAGAATCAAATCCAAGACTGAAGGTAGAACTACATGGCGAATACATGGGCCACGTTCGCCGATCTGGGCGCGTTTGCCTTCATACAGCTACAATTTACCACGCCACGCGACGTCGTTCTACAAACAAATCAGGCGTGTTACACGTATGCGTCGGTCTAATGTAGTAGCTTAATGAAACAGCTAAATCCTCTGATTTATTGGACTGATATAACTTTTATTACGTTTCAACAACAGATTATCTCGCCAAACTTGAGCCACAAAATATATAGGTACAGAAGTCAATCTACATACAAAGCGCGCTCGAGCAACGCACACATAGACACCGCTCACGGACACGATATCTCCTCGCCCTCGGCCCGCTCGTCGAACAGTTCCGGCTTAAACGTTCATTAGTGTGCGTCCACCAAGCGTAAGTATGAAAAGTGAAGTACATACATTTTTTTTTTTAATCTTTTTTTAAGGAGCTTTGTCTCAGTTTAGACTATGTCGCTCCATCGTAGCCAAATTTTGTGTAACAGTTTATTCTAAGTGGTTGTGATAAACTTTGTACAAGACTCTTGCCTCGCCCCTCGTTCCCGGTTTAGTAAGTACATACATGAGATTGTCTTCTGTACCTATCTATTTTGTGCTTGTAAGTACTAGTGTTTCTTAGTAAAAATTAGGCGGTATTCGATTCACGTACCTGGTCTGCCTACAGAAAAAGTTTAGGGAACTATTTCGTGCAGAAGTTGTTAAACAGACATACACGTGGAACAGGGCTCTATTTAGGTATTTCAATCAAAATTAACTTATCTGAATGTCTTCAAGAGGAAACTTAAAGAGTACTTCCTTTCATTCATCATCAGCCTTTTTAATGTTCCCACTGCTGAGACTCAGGCCTCCTCTCTACCCTCGTGGGAGCGATCGGCGGTGGAGACCTCTCGCGCCGGGCCTTGGTCGAAGCCATGGTCCGGAGCGAGGAGGAATGGCAGGCGGTCGCCTCCTTTTGCGGAACAGTAATGCTAGCAAAGGAGGAGGCAGACCGCATCAGGCAACGGCGCCCTCGCCGCCGCCACCGGGATTCCGATCTCGATATCCGGCCACCGTAGACGCGGGCTCGCGGACGGCGAGCCATGGGTAGTTCGCAGTCCCATCGTCCGGTAACTGTCCGGAGCGAGCCCAAGACGTCGACGGCGCGCACTATTCTCGCGCGCCTCAAGGAGTTGTCAGCGACCGGAGGGACCCAGCTGGGTCGAAGCCTACTGGGGCCAGGGTTATCCGAAAGGAAGCTCGTGCCCCGGTTTGAAGGCTAGAAGAAACGGGGTGGGTTTTTAGTCAGTAAGAGTCTGACACTATCTCCCGCTCCACCCAAGAGCAGGGGTTGTCATTAGATGATTTTTACCCACCGAAAAAAAAAGGCCTCCTCTCTAGGAGAGAGAATGGGCCTATGGTCCATTGCCTCTTCTTGAAAGAATCTTAGCCGAACATTAACTATAACGCTGATTATATTCATAAGTTGTACTAATTATAAAACAGAAGAATTTATCTGTTTAAACGTGCTAATCTCAGGAACTACTCATTCAAATAGGATAAAAAAAAATATTGTTGAATAGCCCATTTATCGGGGAACTCTATCTACACTAATATAATAAAGAAAGTTTGTTTTGTTTTGTAGGAGGTAATCTCTGAAAGTACTGGTCCGATTGCTAAATTTATTCCACCGATAGAAAGCTGATTTATTCCTGAGATGTCACTCATACATACTAATATTATAAATGGGAAAGTGTGTGTGTCTGTTTGTCCGTCTTTCACGGTAAAACGGAGCGACGAATTGACGTGACCTTTTAAGTGGAGATAGTTGAAGGGATGGAGAGTGACATAGGCTACTTTTTGTCTCTTTCTAACCCCCACTTCCCTTAAATGGGGGAATTTAACGCGAGCGAAGCCGTGGACAAAAGCTAGTGTGCTATATTTTAAGTATGCGGGCGAAGCCGCGGGCAAAAGCTAGTAGGCTATATCACGCTACAACCAAACAGGAGCGGAGCAGTAACCAAACATCCGGTTGAACCATAATGGCTTGCCTACTGGGGCCAGGGTTATCTGAAAAGAAGCTCGAGCCCCGGTATGAAGAGGTTAGAAGGAACGGGCTGGGTTTTTAGTCAGTGATAGTCTGATACTGTCTCCCGCTCCACCCAAGAGCGGGGGTTGTCATAAGATGATTTTTGCCCACCGTAAAAAAAAAATCGTAATGACTTTTTCCACTTAGTACCCTACGAATTAGTTTGTGGGTCTCTCCTAGTCAAAGTTTTAGCGACAACCCCCAACTGGATACCACTTTAGGTCGTTAACTTACAAACTAACCAACTGGAACATAAGTTAAATTTATTCCCCGACCTTTAACCCAAAAGTACCCAGCCAACCCAATAATTCCTAACGCTAACAAACACAAGCCAGTATTAACTAAATACTCTCTGTTCTTTTGAATTATTACCAGTTAAATTCAAACAAATTATAGGGGAAAGTTATTTTATTTTAATTGGTTTTTCACGCGTCGCGGGGTTCGGCCGCGGCCATTTTGAATTGTGGGTTTGAGGTGGGCTGGACTATTGCGGTTTCAGGACTAAAAATATGATTGGAATATTTTATGGTCTTTGTATGGTGAAAAATCTATACATCTATGTATACATACAAATAAAATTGGAGTGTCTGTTTGTAATATTGAAATAACCGCTTTTTAATACATACATTTTTTACTATTTTGGTCTGTCTGTCTGTCTATTTGTTCCGGCTAAACTCTGAAATGGCTGGACTGATTTTTACGGGACTTTTATTGGCAGGTAGCTGATGGCTACTTTTATTTTAGAAAAAATAAATTCAAAATCCTGTAGACGCGACCGCAGTCGCGGGCACAGCTAGTTATTGATAAAAATGGGCGTCATCAGAAGGTTTCCCACTCAAACGGCGATGGAAAGGGCACGCAAAACAGATGGTCTTTGGGTGATTTTGACGATTCTTCGGACTATGTCGGCAGCTTTAGCTCTCCTGCAGATATCTTAATTCCTGATGCGATCACACAAGGAAAATCCGAGCATAGCCCTTTCCGTTGCCCTTTGGGAGGCTTTAAGCCTTCTGATGGGCCACGACCACGACGACCACGTTTCAGAGCCATTCGTCAACACTGGGAACACGCACTGGCCATAGACTTTCATCTTGAAGGTAGACCTGTATGGCTGCAATATTTTAGCTACGACCTTCTTCATGCATACAAGCATAATAGAGTAGCTTTTGCCAGCGGCTTCGCTCGCAAATAAAAAATATAGCCTATGGAACTCAGGAATGAAGCAGCTTTCTATCGGTGACAGCATTTCCGCAATCCGATCGGCACTTTCAGAGATTACCTCTTCCATACAAACATTTGTTCTGGGTGGGCTTCGAATTCAGGACCTCTGGTATAGTTGTCAGGTCCACTGACCACTAGACCAACAGGATAACATAGCATATTCAGCCTTTTGAATGTTCCCACTCCTGGAACTCAGGCTTCCTCTCTAGGAGAGGGAATGGGCCGTAATCCACCACGCGGGCCCAATGTGGGTTGGTGTATGTCACATGTCTTTGATTTTTTGGTTCTAGGACATGCCGTTTTCCTCACGATGTTTCCCTTCACCGTTTTGAGAGCAGTAGTGATGAAATAAATTACACAAAGTAATGCGCCTAGCTGGGTTTGAACTCGCGACGACAACTCGTAAGTCGGAGCTGTTATCACTCGGACACCACTGCTCTATACAGTAGTAGACCAGGCCAGTCTGCATACAGTGTCTGCAAAATTGTAATTGGATGTTTACTAAGCTAAATATTAGCAAACGCAATGTATACTTACTGAAAACACAAATCATACAAGATTATTTAAGTGTGTTAGTATTAAATTGGAGGTGTTGAGTGGTTTAAGCCAGAAATGAGTGTGAAATCCAGGAATTCTCTGAAGATTTAGTCGTTATTTTAAGTAATTTAGTTAGTGGTAAACGTTAACTAACAAGAACCACAAAATAGATAGGTACAGAAGATAATCTTATGTATGTAGTTTACTTTTTATACCTACGCTCAGTGGACGCACATTATTGAGCGTTTGAGCCGGAACTGTTCGACGAGTAGGCCGAGGCGCTCCGAGATATTGTGTCCGTGAGCGGTGTCTGTGTGAGTTGCTCGAGCGCGCTTTGTATGTAGATTGACTTCTGTACCTATATAGATATTATGTGCAAGAACTATTGGTAATATTTTTTCTAGAAAGCTAAACATAATCAGCCTTATAATGTTCCCACTGCTGGGACTCAGGTCTCCTTTCTTGGACACGCCAAAACTATGGCACCCCTACTTCACTTGAGTTTTTTTTTGAGTTGGGGCATCATCCCCAACCAGGCGCTTTACTTTGTGTAATTCATTTTATCACCACTGCTCTTAAAACGGCAAAGGTAAACATCGTGTGGAATTCGGCATGTCCTAGAACAAAAAATTCGAAGACATGTGACATCCACCAACCCGCACTGGGCCCGCGTGGTGGATTACGGCCCATTCCATCTCTTAAAGAGGAGGCCAGAGTCCCAGCAGTGGGAACACTGAAAGGCTGATTACGTTACATTATGTAACGTTGAGATATTCGCCGATTATTTTTGTTCTAGCTAAAGCTAGGACACACATTATTTTGTCGAGTTGAGTAAAAATCAATTAACCTCATCAATTCTGGGTGGAGCCGGAGTTTCAAACTTTTATTGACTAAAGCTAGAACTATACTGCGCACTCGTGTGCCACACACGCCGATCTGGGCGCGTCGGTCTCCATACATTTTATATGGAAACTAGACTTGTTGGACCCATTCCCTCTCCTAGAGAGGAGGCCTGAGTCCCAGCAGTGGGAACATTATAGAGCTGATTATGATTGTGATGATGATAATGGGAGATCATGAAATATTTTTTCCCGCTTTATGTTTTGAGCGAGAGGGTCTGACTGACCTGACTACCCATAGGTAGATACTCTTTCGAACAATCTTACAGCCCAGTTCCCTGCTAGTCAAGACGTGTCATTGCCCTATGAACATTCCGCTGTGTAAATGAGATAGTGCTATTCATTCGATATAGCTTTGTGTCTCTAAGCCCGCGCCTACGGTGGCCGGAAATCGGGATCGGAATCCCGGCGGCGGCAAAAGCGCCGTTGCCTGATGCGGTCGGCCTCTTCCTTTGCTAGCATTACTGCTTCGCAGAAGGAGGTGACCGCCTGCCACTCCTCCTCGCTCCGGACCATTGCCTGAACCAAAGCCCGGGTCCATCTGGTTTTTCACGATATTATCGTCGGGTCTCCGCATGACATGTCCATACCATTTTAACCTGGACTCTGTGAGGGGTGCTTTCCCCAAATGTAAAATGTAATTAATGTTTCGCAATACAACTACCAGCTTAATGGAATGCTTTCATTTAGAAAATAGCAGTTCATTTTGTATCCCTTTAGAAATCACTCGTTTGGTAATATTTACTTAATGCTTCGTTTTGAAATTTTGATTAGAATTTCGGCAAAGTACTTTTTGTATTAATTTGAAATTAAATAGTTCTGTGTTTTCAAGTAAACAAGAATTATGTGACAATTTACATTAATGGTTTTTAAATTAACTTTTTGTAATAAGTATTTTAAAGGGCCTAAGCTATTACGTAACTACGCATAGGTATAATAGTTTAGGTTTTTTGAAATGCTTTGTAAAAAGAGTGTTGAAATTACGCACAAGGTTAAGATTAAAATGTTCCAATTTTTTTTATTATTAAACAAATTTTGATTGTTTTCAAATCAATCAATTACTATCAATTCTCATAAGGACTACTAAATTTGACTAGCGCTAAAAAACCACACGGACCTAAGAGCTGTTAGCAAAACTGCAGGGGGGCCAGCAGGGCCGAAACATACTGGGGCCATGGTTTGGCTTCCCAAAGAGAAACCTGGGGTCCTAGAACACAAGGCGAAGAAGGAACATAGGAGTGGATCATCCTTACTAATATTATAAAAGCGAAGGTGAGTTTGTTTGTTTGTTACGCCTTCACGCCTAAATGGCAAAACCGATTTTGATGAGACTTGGTACACGGATAGACCATGTCCTGGAATAGGACATAGGATACTTTTTATCCCTGAAGTATGTTGGAATAATTTTATGCTTGGAATAATTTTATGCTATCACGCGTGCAAAGCCGCTGGGAGCAGCTAGTAATCAATAAAAGTCTAATACGCCTTCCCGCCCCAGCCTAAAGCGAGTTAAAAACCAAAAAGTGAAAAAAAAAACACGTTTATGTTTGTAGAACCTACTATTAATCCTCTCTTAATCTCCCACTCAACTCCACGACATCTCACTCCAACTTTAAATTAAGTTATCATAAATAACAACCTCTTATTTATGGATACATCGCCGCCGCCATTTTCTATGGAAGACTTCCCATAAAAAGATTATACCACCCATGTATACAATGGAGGTATTAAAATCAATTTATAGGCTGGATTATAAAAGTCACAAGTTAAGGTACTATTAAATCAATTTTGTTGTTTTTTGTAGTAAAATGTTATGTGTATGTGACCTAAATGAGGACACTTAAAAGTGCTCTAAAATGTATGCGAGTCATTATAATTTTTAGTAATGCATTTAAAAACTCTAGTCTGGCAACCCTGCTAAGGTCTCTTGCTTCCATTTAGTACTATAGGACAGTGACTTTTGAGTGTCTTTTTGAGTCTAGTGTTTGAAAAAAAAAATACGATTGCCATGTCAAAAAATAAACTAAAGATCAAAAAACAAGATATTTGCTAATTTAAAGAAAACTGAAACACCTCACATGACTCATCGACTAAACACGGAACCTCGGAAACCCCCGACTGTGATGAAAATTTCAGTTAACATAACACTCCTTTTTAGGCAGTCGTGTAACAAGCAACAGGAGTGAGTTTATAGCCATCGATATGAAGAGATGTCATTGGAGGACTTTCCATCAAAATCTACAATAGACTTAAAGATACGTAATGCATTTTTGGCTTTTATGAACTACTTCTTATTTTTAAGTAAAATTTATTAGCCTATTTTTATATTTAAATAATTTTAATGTTCACGTCATACAGATAGTGTCTGTAGTACTCAACTGTTACTCGTATTTAGTCACTAACAGTACTCGCCTGTCCCAGCACACGGGCCTCAAAAAAACGCCGCCACAATAAAACGCTATAAGCCGCCGCAAAAAAACAGCTGAAGCGCGCGACAGCTTGTGGCCGGAGAAGCTTGAAGCGGCTTCAAGCGTTTTTTTTTTGTGGCGGCACCGCCGCACACGAGCCACAAAAAAAAAGCCGCTTCAAAAAGAAGCTTGAAGCGGTGTTTTTGAGGTCCATGTGACACTTGAGTTCATTCGTTCATGCGTTCGTTCACGAAAATGATTGCACACGCAAACCGAGGCATTCTAGTTTGGTCTCTCGTCGAGTAAGGTCGATTTAAGAGCAAAAGTTAAGTGAATAAAATAGTTATCCTGAAGAACTGTAATCTCATTTCCTGACCTCCAACAGTACATTGTAGCTATCAGGAAACACAGACTTCATAAAGGGTACACAAACGCATAAATATCTGTCCGTGACAATACAAATGCTAGCAATATAAACGATCACATAGAATGCCCAGAGCATTAGGCGCCATCATGTAAATTGTAGCGGGTTTTCATTGAAAGGATAATTACTGCGGAAATCTACAATGCGGACATATTAGGAAATTATGAGAACATTTAGCAATATTGGTAATTTTATTAAAAGGTGTAAGTACGTATATGGATTACTGTGTGGGATAATGAAAAGTTTGGCGACATGCACTCGTGGATATTGCGAGCGAATTATTAACATAGCCAGCCTATCGATATTTTATAGGATACATTATGGAGAGCCTCCTACAAGAAGGACAGATGACCTGGTGAAGGTTGCGGGAAACCGATGGATGCGAGATGCACGCACGTTCGTTGTGGCGAGGCTTGGGGGACGCCTATGTCCAGCAGTGGACGCATATCCGCTGAAATGATGATGATTATGGAGAGTGTGTTGGGAACATGGAAAGGGCTATGCTCGGAGTTTCCATGCGTGATCGCATCAGGTAGTTATCCACAGGAGAACTAAGGTCGCCGACAGTCAAAAGAATCGCCAAACTAAAGTGGTTGTGGGCAGGGCACATGTCACACAGTGGTAGGACTTGATCTAATCGCTGATACCAATTCACTGTATCATGAGCCGAAGACCACGTCTTATCTACTTATGGATATCAAATAGAATAAATAAGTAACACGATCTGAACTTACTCCAAGGATTACCTTACAAAGGAACAACAAATACACTTTTTATTCAAAAATATCAACCCAATACTTTTCGGTGCATCTATTACCGAGATTCCAACACACATACGCACCTCTTTATGGGTAAGATAAGCCAATTTTATCCCTTTAACCGTAGGTGTAACTGTGTAACTATCTACGCCTACATACAATAAATTGAAATGTCTTCATAATAAAAAGATATATCTCTATTAGAGTTTTTATTTATGAGAACAGTTTTAAACTAGTTTGGGTCGTGGTCGTGTTTAGGCTTCGTTCGGACTGAGACACTTTTGTGTTGGGATACAGTGTCGCAACTAAGTCACTGTGTCAAAGTTTGTGTCGATTGGCATAAAGATTCCTAAGAGACTAATAACTTAGTTATATATATTGGTATGTATATTGCTGTTGGCGTCTTTGTATTCAATATTAATTCATGAATCCCCAAGCGACCACCGGTGGCCGCGCATCTATTGTCTTACTTGACTATTTATTGTGTCTCTAATTGACGGTATCTGAAGGGTTAAGCAAAAAAAAATCTAAGTCATATTTTATTACACACATTGGTTCGCTGACCATCGAAAATTGGTCAGTTAAGCGTTACTATTTTATAAACAAGTTTTACTTGGGAAATTACATTACAGTTGGTTGTTTGCCCCTTTGCCCCTATTCATTTTGGTACAATATTCCATAGGTACTAAAAAACACGGTAAAAAATCTATTTCTGAAACAATATTAAAATTGGTTATCAAATGAAGCAGCAACTGGCACTTCAAATGTTGATTTCAGGTAGAACCTAGCGATATCTCTTTTGCACACACGCAACCTTTGTGACTGTTTGTGCGCAACGTTTGTGTGTATCGTTGGACTCACATTTCAGTTAGGGCATCCTTTTTCTGTTACTGAGTGTCCTATTCCACCAGATTTGAAAGATTTCTTTTGAACCGATTTGATACTTTTTTACTTTTTCTTTTTGACCTAAAAAAATAAGGCTACTTTTTTTTAAATTGTTTATAGGCTCGCGTTTGACCAGCATCTCACCTGATGGTAAGCAAGACTTCCTAATTCTTGTATCTCAGATGGTTTGTAGATAAGTGCGTGGTGCGTAACAACGCTCAAAATCCAATGTGTTTTCGCCCTTAGCCAGAAAATCGAACTAAACCCCCACTCAGCAAACATACAGACAAACAAACTCAATTAGGAACTTTGTTTTTAACATGTATGATTTATGTCTTAGCACTACTACTACTCACAAGTTCATAGAGTCCATTATAATCTACAAATGGTAGAGAACAGAACTTCTAAACTACCCCTTTCAGCCTTGAAGTTCTAACGGGGAGGTACTTAAGTACATTTAAATTCATGTTCAAGTTTATGGGTTAGTTCCAGGCCATGAATAGGGGGTCTTATGGCCTCGTAATATTGTTCAAATGGCGATTAAGGCCATCAAATAGTGTGGCCAGTTCATCGTCTAGTGCCTCGTGTATCTTAAATGGTGTGTGCTGAGTTGGCGTATCGTAATGGCTTTGGCATTTGGATTGATTTAGTATTATAGTAATGTAGAGTAGTCCCACTGTTGAGACTCAGGCCTGCATTCTATGCTCCCTGCATGGGCTGTAATCCACCATTAGGGTCCTGTATATAGCACGAAGAATCGCCAAACTTAATTGGCAATGGGCAGAGCACATCCAAGAATCTGGAGTGGCGATTTCGTACTGGAAGACGCAGCATCGGAAGGCCTCCTACAGGGTTGACCGATGACCTGGTGAAGGTTGCGGCAATCCCGATGGATGCAGGACGCACAGGATCGATTATTGTGGGGACACTTGGGGGAGGCCTATGTCCAACAGTGGACGTCTGTCGGCTGAAATGATGATGATGAGGGTCCTGTGTGTATTGATGAATGTCTCATGTCTTCGATTTATTTTTACCATCAGACAACACACAGACTGACGTTGTTTAAACCTCTACGGTCCGGACTAGGCGTTTCGCCTCTTCGTTTATTCCACGTTCCTAAATTGAAGGACTGGACCAATTGGTCTGCTGCGGTCTTCCTGTCCAATTATAATTTAGGTGTCTTCAAGGCTAGAGAATAGGCTCCTAATAAACTTATACACCTACCCATCAACGATTGTAGCACTGCTTATTATCAGGTGAGATCGCAGTCAAGCATTAGTTAAAATATATGGTTCTAGGATTTGACGCCGATTTCTTTACAATGTTTTCCTTCACCGTTTTGAGAGCAATGGTGATGAAACTTAATTACCTAAAGTAAAGTACATGCCTAGGTTTAAACCCGTGACGTATGACTCAACAATATAAGAATCGTTGAGTTAGCTCGTTCCAAACAGTAGGCTGCGGTCAGGAGCGAGGGAAAGGCCGTTTAAAGTCCCGGTAGCCCGCACAAATCTGTTTCAAGTTTGCCTGTTCGCATCTGTGACTTGGGCAGTTGAAATACTCTCTATCTGATTGGATATTTTCTACACTAATATTATAATGAGGTATTTTGTTTTTTGGGTTTTATGTTTTTTTTATTTTGATTGCGAAATTTTTTTCACCGATAGAAAGCTGGTTTATTCGTGAGTGATATAGGATATATTTTTTGTATGCGGGTGAAGCCGCGGGCAAAAGCTAGTTTTTACCGACTTCTTTATAAAACAAAGGCGATATAGACGGAGGGTTTGTGTGAAGAGTGATATTAAAGAAAAGGAAGTTAGTGATAGCATGACGGGTGACAGGATAGGATGGAAGAAAAAAATGTGTTGCGCCGACCCCAAATAACACGGGACAAGAGCAGGAAGATGATGAAAGGCTCATATACAAACACTGTGGCAGCATGGGCACGTAATTGATTTGTCACATATATCGGACTGCGACGCTGAAAGGGATAAAAAACATACCAGCAAAATAGTTCTTTTTCGCGATCAGTCCTGTAAGATTCAGGTCAAAAGGTCAAACTCATAAACGTAATTGATTAATGAATCAATCTACAGATCTATCTACCATTCATTTTAATTGTTTTCCATCTGCACTGAAATATTGGGTTTCTAAACTAATTGAATGAAGTTTAGAGTGGAGCTTACAATTTATAGCACGTGCCGACTTCGGTGTTATCGCGTTTCTAGTCGATAAATTCCTAGTCTGGGCTATGGGAATATTTGATGACCTATATCGTTAACTGAATCGTTGAATTTAGTATTTATTTTGTTGTTATACGTAAAATGTATCGGTATCTTTAAAGCTAGAGTGAATAGGCTCTTAATAAACTAGTGCGAATC
Source organism: Mythimna lalbum (assembly GCA_949319445.1). Lineage (NCBI taxonomy): Eukaryota > Metazoa > Arthropoda > Insecta > Lepidoptera > Noctuidae > Mythimna > Mythimna lalbum. The sequence continues at coordinate 5,549,045 of OX439370.1, forward strand.
ACCACCGACGATTGTATTACGCTTTCAAGCAATCTAGAACTACACTAGACCGACGCACTGACGCACTCGTGAACCACGCCTGATTTGTACGTAGAACGATGTCGCGTGGCGTGGATCTAGTGTAGCTCTACAAGTCTAGTTTCCATGTAAAATGTATGGAGACCGACGTGCTCAGATAGGCGTGTGTGACCTTTCAGCTCTAGTTTATAATATTTAAAGCTTCGTTGCTGCGATGGTTGCAAGCGACTGCCGAGCATGGGGTTCTGGTTTCTCCCGGATCGGGCAAAAAGTTCTATTGGGTTTTTCCATTACGAATTACTCTATATAGCACCCGTAATTTTGCAGTTACTGGTGTGACATCCCCGCGCCGTTGATTCTGTACCTGATCTCTCTCCGGTCGTGTCAGATTGCCGTCTCATCAGACTATGAAGGTAAAGGAACAGAGAGTGCACCTTGGTTTGCGCATGAACTTGTTCACTATAGTATCTCCTACGTCCTCGGCTACCGTGATCGCAAATCAGTCTAGACGATTATTTTTTATTTATTTATACGTAGGACGCCTTCGCTTCATATATGTACGTGATAGTATTATAGCAAAACCATGATTGACGATATTGATTGATTCATTGCTTGACAGCATGGTAAGCGCAGCGGTTGGACGATTGGCTTTTACGCTTTATGTCGCGGATTCAATTCCCGCACGAAATATTCGTAAATAAACTGAAAGCAAATCTTTAGTCCGTTTCTAATCAGGCCATCGTGAGTATAACCACAAGCACAGCTCAAAAATCAAATGTGTTTACCAAAGAACACTCGTAATCTCCAATATCTAACAGATACGTTCATCTCCCCCACATTATGTGTCATTAGAAGTATACTCCTGCCTACTCCCTACCAGGGATGTCATGAGTATAAAAATTCGAATCTGAATCCGGATGTAGGATTAATATTACAATAGGATACGGTTAAAATTATTTCGGATTATCAGAAATCAGAAACGCTTATTTCAAATAGACCAATTACAGGCACTTTTGAATTGTCAAAATGTCGGTCAGTCAAACAAACAAGTGAAGCTAAATTGCATGTTCCAAAGCGAAGATATCCATGGAGAAGAACGTGCTAGAAACTTCTTCCCTCTCTTAGAAAGGAAGCCTGAGTCCCAGCAGTGGGAACATTATAAGGCTGATTGATAATGCTTAGTTTCAGTTACGGATTAGGCGCAAAATACATGCAGCAAGATTTTACTTCTAGCATAGCATAGCATAGTCGGCCTTATAATGATCCCACTGTTGGGACTTAGGCCTCCTCTCTAGGAGAGGGAATGGGCCGTAATCCACCACGCACTCGTAAGTCGGGGCCGTTACCACTCGCCCACTTCTGTTCCCGGGTGGCCAAGCAGGGTCGAAGCCTACTGAAGCCATGGGTTCGCTTCTGAAAGGAAAACCCGGCCTTGATATGAAAGGCAAAGAAAGAGCAGGAGTGGGTTTTTAGTCAGTAAAGGTCTAACACACCCTTTCACTCCGCCCAAGGGCGAGAGATGTCATTGGATGACTTTCCTACAAAAAAAAGATACGTCATGGTTTTTTTTATTTCGGATATTCGGATTACAGTTACGGATTTTCATAACATCCCTACTCTCTACACATCAAGTCAAAATTCTCCCCATTAAACGTTGACTCGAACATGATATGGTAATAATCATTAAAGCAATCTCTTGGTGAGCTCTTAGACTAAAAAGCGTTGTAAAATGTTGTTGTGTGTCGTTCTGAATGCTTGTCAGATGAGGTCTACTGTGGAGGGAGCATTTAAAATAATAGCTTCCACGAGTAGCGGAGTACGTGCTTATTATAAATCTAATGAATATACAGAAAATCTCTTTAACCTTAAATGTCGGATATATCCGACTTTACACTGCATGTCGTCCGATTAGAAAAAAAAAATGTGTAATTATAATTACAAGCTTTTATTTAGTTTTACCTGTCCCGATATTTGTCTATCATCAAATCTTGCAAATTAAAGATCTACTTCCCGGTTACCAATTGAGCTGAAATGAATGCATGTTTTAATCAGATGACAATGCAAAATTATTATGACAAGGAGCTGATCTGAAGATAGAACCGGAAGGTGGCTATAGGAACTCTGTAGTTAAACGACACCACCCCATCGAGTTTGGGCTCGTATGATTCGTGTTGACGAGTATTAATTATATAGGTAAGTATTATATCGTACTATAAAAGCTTGCTATGAAAAAAATAATTTAATTCATGAATCCCCAAGCGACCACCGGTGGCCGCGAATCTATTGTCTTACTATTGTGTCTCTAATTGACGGTATCTGAAGGGTTAATTAAAAACTTGTTTGTAATTTTAAAGTTGTACATTATAAAAATGTAATTTTAATGAGAGATGGCGCTGTATTCAGATTTTATCTCCAATTTTTCTCACCGCCTAAAGCTCTTTTGGATTATCACAAATGTTTCGAAATCAAAATTAGCCAAAACGCTCCAGCCGTTCTCGAGTTTTAGCGAGACTAACGAACATCTATTCATTTTTATATTTATTATATTCTTTATTGTACACCACATAAAAAAAGAAAAATACAGGACAAACATTATTCAAAATAAGTGTACAATGGGCGGTCTTATCGCACAGGGCGATCTCTTACAGACAACCTTTGTATATAGGGTGACCGGTAATTAGTGACCGATAATTATACTCATGATTACAGACAACTTTCCCAAAGAAACTTTTTTTTTATACTAATTATTTAACAAATATTATTTAATCCGAACATGTTGGTACCTACACTGATTACATACACCGATGGGTTTGCAAGCAGCGCGGGTGCAATATCACTATTGTAGGTAAAGACAGCGGCGTTGCGCGGCTAACAGCTAAGAGGGCGCGAATTTGCGCAAACAGCTGTTTTGTTATTGTGATAAAACTAATGAGTATAAGAAAAAGTTTCTTTGGGAAAGTTGTTTGTAATCATGAGTACAATCGCGTGTATAAGTATCGGTCACTAATTACCAGCCACCCTATAGACACCCCTGCCTAAAATCTGGGAACGGTTTCCAACAAATCCTTTCTCAAGCCAACTGAAGTAATACAAGTAGCACCTAGACCATTCCTCATAAGAAGATAGAAGTGTCACAAAATACAATAAACTAAAGTGAATATATAATATAATATATCACGTAGATAATACATTAAAACGTCTCCTACATCTGCTAGTTGATATTATTCATTTGCTGCTAGTCTAGTAGCAGCGCATCGCATTTACTTCGTACATATTTAGGAATATACGAGAGTGAATTTTGTACGGGTTTGTAGCGTTTTTTGGAATAAGATCTTAATAGGAAAGAAGTGTAGTAAGCCCGACTTGCTCATGAAAATGGGTTTAGCCGCGACTCCCATGTGCAGGTTGTGTGAGGAACATACAGAACGCATGGAGCACCTGTTGTGCACATGCGATGCTTTGGTTAACAAGCGAATGAGTCTTCTAGGGGTAGGATATCCAAGACCAGAAGATTACAGGCTCTTATGGCATCTCGTTGTGAAACTTATGAAGGTGATTTTCAGCGAGGTTGGGGAGGAGTAATCTATTTAGGGGACCACAAAAGATCCATATGGGTCGAAGTGTCCGAGTTGTTTCTCGGCCCCTCAATAAGATAAGATAAGAAGCCCGACTTTATAAGTCCAGTCAAGTAAATTGAAGCATAAGGCACGAAATTGCAAAAACAAAAAAGTAATGGGGGGTTTTTTTTTTTTTTTTTCCGACGGGGAAAATCATCTTTGACGAAACGCGCTCTTGGGTGGAGCGGGAGACAGTGTCAGACTCTTACTGACTAAAAACCCCGCGCCGTTCCTTCTAGCCTTCATACCGGGGCACGAGCTCCCTTTCGGACAACCCTGTCCCCAGTAGGCTTCGATCCAGCTGGGCCCCTCCTGCTGCTGACAACTCCTTGAGGCGCGCGGGAACAGTGCGCGCCGTCGACGTCTTGGACTCGGTCCATTACCGGACGATCGGACAGCGAGCTACCCATGGCTCGCCGTCCGCGAGCCCGCGTCTACGGTGGCCGGAAATCGGGATCGGAATCCCGGCGACGGCGGCGAGGGCGCCGTTGCCTGATGCGGTCGGCCTCCTCCTTTGCAAGCATTACTGCTTTGCAGAAGGAGGCGACCGCCTGCCATTCCTCCTCACTCCGGACCATGGCCTCGACCAGGGCCCGGCGCGAAAGGTCTTCGCCGCCGATCGCCCCCACGAGGGCACGGCGATGCTCCGCCCAGGCAGGGCACACCTCGACGGTGTGCTCCACCGTGTCCTCCGGGCGTTGCGCACAGTGGCGACACCCGGGCGTCTCTTCCGCTTGAATCCGATGCAGGAACCTCCCGAACTTGCCATGTCCGGTGAGGACCTGCGTCATGCGGAAGGTAAGGACGCCGTGAGGTCTTTCCAGCCACGCCTCAAAGAGGGGACTTACCGCCATAATCGTGGCGTGCCCAAAGTAATCGGGGGTAAATATTCAATTGTGTGTTTTGGAGCAAGGGCCATTGGCGGCGGCGATCTCTCGCACCGTGCCTTGGCCATGGTCCGGAGCGAGAAGGAGTGGCCGGCGATCGCCTCCTTCTGCGAAGCAGTAATGCTAGCAAAAGAGGAGGCCGACCGCATCAGGCAACGGCGGCGTTCACAGCGCCGCAGTTGTCGGGATTCCGATCCTGATTTCCGGCCACCGTAGGCGCAGGCTTGCGGACGGCGAGCATTGGGTAGCTCGCTGTACGACCGTCCGGTAACTGTCCGGATCGAGCCCAAGGCGTCGACAGTGCGCCAGTGCGCCTCAAGGAGTTGTCAGCAATAGCAGCTGGGTCGAAGCCTACTGGGGCCAGGGTTATCCGAAAGGGAGCTCGAGCCCTGGTATGAAGGCTAGAAGGAACGGGTGTGTTTTTAGTCAGTAAGAGTCTGAGACCATATCCTGCTCGCCCAAGAGCGGGGGTTGTCATTGGATGATTTTTGCTCACCATAAAAAAAACTCTTATGTTACTTCTTTGCCTTCGTTTCATGTCCCCGGGGTACACTTTCACATAACCCATGGCCCCAGCAAATGATGACGCTACGTTGTCCCACAAAATGTTGTCCCGTATATTTCCAACTGCACCAAGTCACTTACATTTGCGATTGTCTTGGCGTTTGAACTTACAAGATATATAGTGCCGCGTGGCTTCATTCACATAAATATGCAGTGTCGACGCTGTCGGGAGAGCTGGCAACGCTTGACTTAGGATTTAATTTACAATGCCAGATCTTAGTGTTTGAGGAGCTTTGCAGTGTTAACATAGCTGGCTCAGTGTCACGTCTTCTCTTGAGATGAACGCCATAAAATATATGATCTGCCCATCCTGCATAACCACCTGCACTTTTCAGGATCTATACGAGGCCTATATAGTATAAATGGCTGCCTTAAAAATTGAAGTGAGAAGGCGAGGAACCTTGATCGTTGGAATGAGTGGAGGGAGGCCTTTGCCCAGCAGTGGGACCATATAGGCTAACTATAATATAATACGAGGCAAATAATAGAGCTGTGTAAGTTGCTATATCATCATCATCTTGCCTGCCTGCCCTTGTCCTTTGTTATTAGGGGTCGGCGCAACACGTTTTTTTCTTCCATTCTATCCTGTCACCCGTCATGCTATCACTAAGTTCCTGTGTTTTCATATCACTCTTCACACAATCCATCCATTTTTTCTTTGGCCTCCCTCTCCACCCATCGACATGCTAGCAATTTGCAAGTTGCCAAATACTGGTCAGAAAAAGTCTAATTTGAGAACATCGTCACGAAAAGAATAATAATAAATGATCGTGTGCCTACTCATATATATCCTATGTCACATGTCATGCACAAGAGTTGCATCATTATTGTACCCAAATTAGGTTGTCTAGAATAATGTATAAAATGTTTAAGGAGTCGCTCTCCGAGCTCGGTCTGTAACAACTGTGTACTTGGTTTACATAATATATCAATTATATTGTGAAGCACTCTTCCTGAGTTTCAATTAATTATCATCCGAGTGACCTTACTACACAACACACCAGTTCCCCACTGCAACACAGGCAAATTGGTGACCCCGACGTGATCCCTGCATCATGACCAGTGAAAACAAAACACCTGCTCCTAGCGCCGCATCCGAGCTAGCAACCGTCACAGTTTCTTCAAGAATTCCGGAATTTTGGTGTGATCAAGCCCGACTATGGTTCGTACAATGTGAGGCGATACTGACACCACAAAAATTAAGTGATGAAGCCAGATTTAACCTTGTTGTCACAAAATTGGGCAAAGAGGTGATACAACAAGTCAGCGACATATTATTACAGCAGCCGCAGGCAAAGAAATATGAAACTTTGAAAGAAAGACTGTTAGCAGTGTATGAAGAATCGGAAGATCGTCAACTGCGAAAACTTCTGAGCGAAATTGACCTCGGTGACCAAAAGCCTTCCCAACTTTTAAGGCGCATGCGAGATTTGGCAAGAGGCAAAATTCCCGACGAAACGCTTAACATTATGTGGCAAGGACATTTACCATCGTCAGTGCGTGCCGTACTTGCAGTCACTGAAGTTAAGGACCTTGAGAATTTGGCGACAATTGCAGACAAAATTTTGGAAGCCACCCGACCTCCGCACGTAGCTGAGGTCACCAGTGAACCGTCGACATCACAAGCCGACCTTTCTACATTACAAGCGCAAATTGCCCAATTAACCTTGCAAGTGATGGCACTTCAGAATGCACCAAGATCCAGAGAAAGGAACCTAAGTCAGAGCAATTACAACCGTTATCGCTCTAAGTCTCGAGGCCGTAATATGATACAGAGCGGGTCAGACAACGCTGGCGGACTATGTTATTATCACGCTCGTTTTCGCCACAGAGCTAACAGATGTACAGAGCCGTGCACATGGAAAAAACAAAATACTCAGAACCAGGAAAACTAAATTCGGTGCAGTCAACGGCGGATGTCTGCACCATCTCACCATCCCACCGCCTTTGCGTGACCGACTTAAACAGTGGCCTACGTTTCTTGGTGGATACGGGAGCCAATGTATCCGTGTTACCTGCCGTGAAAAAACCATACAGCAACCGTGACTGTGATAGTTATGAACTTTATGCCGCGAATGGAAGTGCAATACGAACTTATGGAACCAAGAAATTAGTACTAAACTTAAAATTACGACGACCTCATCCTTGGACATTTATATTAGCCGATGTGAAACAGCCAATCCTTGGTGCTGACTTTTTAAACCATCATAAACTTTTAGTGGACGTGAACGGTCATAGACTTATTGATTCTCTGACGAATCTAAACGTTATTGGGTCTATAGTCGATTACACTCAAGATACAATCAAAACAATAGATGTTACGAGTCCGTACTACGACTTGTTATCAGCATACCCAGATATAACCAAACCCTTGTGCTACAAGGACACTCCCAAACATAACGTTATGCATCATATCGAGACTACCGGCGCACCTGTATTTGCTCGCGCGAGACCACTTCCCCCAAATAAATATCTGAAGGTCAAGAAAGAATTTGAATACATGCAACAAATCGGCATATGCAGACCTTCAAAGAGCTGCTGGTCCAGTCCACTTCACGTCGTTGCTAAAAAGAATGGAGAGATAAGACCATGTGGTGATTTTCGCAGTCTAAACGCTATCACTAAGCCGGATAGATATCCCATTCCGCGCATTCATGATTTTACTTATTTACTCGCGGGGAAGAAGATATTTTCAAGAATCGATTTACACCGCGCTTATCATTTTATTCCTACTGCACCGGAAGATATCGAAAAAACGGCCATTATAACTCCATTTGGCCTGTTTGAGTTCCCAAGGATGACCTTTGGCCTAAGAAATGCAGCACAGACGTTCCAGCGTTTCATGAACCACGTGGTATTTCAAGGACTAGACTTCCTTTTTAACTTTGTCGACGACACTATTATATTTTCAAATTCGGAAGCTGAACATCGAACACATCTGGAAACTGTATTCAAACGTCTCAACCATTACGGCGTAACAATCAACTTGGCTAAATGTGAGCTTGGCAAATCAGAACTCGACTTTTTGGGTTACCGTGTGTCAAAGGAAGGTCTACGACCCTTGAGCGAGCGAATCAAAGTTATAACAGAATACAAGAAACCAGAAACGGTAGTAGAATTACGACGCTTTATGGGAATGATAAATTTCTATAGAAGTCATTTACCACATGCAGCAACATACCAATCAATTTTGAACGCATATTTACATAATAGCAAGCGCAATGATAAAACGAAAATCACATGGAACAAGGAATCAGAGGAGGCGTTTGAGAAATGCAAAAGCAGCTTACATGAAGCTGTTATGTTATCATACCCTGTTGCCAGTGCACCACTAGCTATTATGACGGACGCTTCCAACACCTGTGCAGGAGCAGTACTCCAACAGAAAATAGATCAAAATTGGAAACCACTATCCTTCTTTTCGTGCAAATTCAGTGAAGCGCAGCAGCGTTACAGTGCCTACGACAGGGAACTGCTTTCTATATACATGGCAGTTAAGCATTTTCGACATATGATTGAAGGACAACAAGTGACTGTTTACACGGATCACAAACCACTCGTGTACGCGCTTCACAAAAAATCCACAAGCGGAAGTGACACACCGAGAAGACTTCGACACCTGGATTTTATAAGTCAATTTTGTACTTCAATAGAGCATATTCCCGGCTCACAAAACGTCGTAGCAGATACTCTATCCAGAATCGAACAAATAGATGTTCCTTCACCACTTGATTACAATACTATAGCAAGAGATCAACAAAATGACGAAGAACTTAAAGAGCTACTGAAATCAAAAAAACTAAATTTTAAAACTTTCAATCATTCACATGGCAACGAGCCCATATATTGTGAAATATCAAAACAACACGCGCGTCCGTACCTACCGAGAGAGTATCGTGTAACAGCCTTCAAAGCAATTCACGGTATCAGTCACAGCGGTACACGTGCCACAAGAAGAATGATTACGGATAGATATTTTTGGAAATCAATGAACTCTGACATCAACAAATGGACTAGAGCATGTTTAGACTGCCAAAAATCCAAAATACAACGCCACACCATATCACCACTCAGCTCATTTCCCATAAGTAATCGTTTTGAACACCTCCACATCGACATTGTGGGACCATTAACATATTGTCAAGGGTACAAATACATTTTGTCCATGATCGACAGGGCAACAGGCTGGCCGGAGATAAAATGCCTGAAAGATATCACCGCTGAAAGTGTCTCAAAAGCGCTATATACTCAATGGATCACAAGATTCGGATGTCCAGCCAAAATCACTACAGATCAAGGCCGTCAATTCGAGTCACAGCTGTTCAGCAATCTGGCGAAGCGTTTGGGTATATCAAAAATACACACCACTGCATATCATGCACAGGCCAACGGAAAAATAGAGAGGATTCATAGAACGCTCAAATCAGCACTTATGGCACGCGGAAATACCGAAGACTGGGTTAACGAACTGCCCACCGTTCTATTAGGTTTGAGAGCTAGTTTACGCGACGACACTGGTGTATCTGCAGCCGAGTTGGTCTATGGTACAACATTAAAACTTCCAGGAGATTTCTTTGAGCCGGCAACGCCGTTTTCTCCCGAAAATGAATCGTTTCTACAAGACTTACGTACACGTATTCGAAAATTAGCAGCGATTCCACAAAGACAACACAGACAAGTTAATATATTTGTACATCCGGCCTTGGCATCATGTTCACACGTATTTGTTCGCTGCGATCATACTAGGAAACCCTTAACACCCCCATACGCTGGACCCTATCAAGTCATTGAACGAGACACTAAATATTTCAAAGTCAAGATATCGGACAATATTAAAATAATTTCAATAGATCGTTTAAAACCAGCTTTCTTGGTGCACAATGACTCAGAAATACAATACAGTACGCTCAAAAAGGCCAAAGAATGCACAACAAGCTCCGAAGCACCTAGAGACAACTTAAAGGAGCATGATAACAATAACAATCAGCGCAGAACCAGATCCGGACGCCTTATTAAGCGGACAGTGCGATTTACGCTTACGTGAACACGGTTCATACATTTCAGTTTCTCACCACAAACAATTAGTAGATATATCACCGCACCGTTTACCCAAGAAAAAAAAACACAACAATGGGAAAAACACAAAGTCGGGAGGAGGTAATCATTGCTCAAAACGGAGGAGGTAATCAAGCAACCACAAATCAGCAACTGGAGATGACTCACGAGAAACTAAATTGGATAGCTTACACGATCACCGCTACTCTGCTCGTCGCTATCGGGTACATAATATGGAGATTTTGTGCCAAGAAGTACACGGAACACCTGAGACGAGAGCTGCAAGGAGCTAGGGCCAGTCGCAGAGTACCCCAGCCCTCTCACGCCGTGCCAACATACTCTGTAGCCTGACCGCAACGGCAAGAAGTATGTGCGTTCAAGTGATCGGTGCAGCAAGTGTAGTGAACGAAAGTAGTGGTTGGTTAAGGTTAAGTGATGGTTTAGATAATAAGATGTAATCGTATAATATTGTCTTATTTTAATGCACGTTATTTATGTAGCTCATCTACCACTTAGTTTAATCTTACGAGCTAAATACATACTCAACATGTAGTAAACCTACCAGTAATAACGTAAATTAATTACTATTATTTTTTATGTATAAGATATATATATATTTTTTTTTCTTTTAAAAAGGAAGGGAAGTATTGTGCCTACTCATATATATCCTATGTCACATGTCATGCACAAGAGTTGCATCATTATTGTACCCAAATTAGGTTGTCTAGAATAATGTATAAAATGTTTAAGGAGTCGCTCTCCGAGCTCGGTCTGTAACAACTGTGTACTTGGTTTACATAATATATCAATTATATTGTGAAGCACTCTTCCTGAGTTTCAATTAATTATCATCCGAGTGACCTTACTACACAACACACCAGTTCCCCACTGCAACACAGGCAAAATCGTCTGTCGTCGTATGGTCGTCTGTTCTGTTAATCGAGAACCCGGCTTATCTCTAGCACTTTTAGGCATGCAAATTATTCTTTTCCGCACTAGTGTGGAAAAGTGTGCAACCTCGCCCCCAGGACAATCGATTGTATTTGTCATATCAGGCTGGATGCTAAAGCTTCGTAAGTGTATCGAAAAACATTGTTTCATACACGTGGAAAGTCATTGTAGCACTCGGCTCCATAACACCCTCACCTACAGCTCGGGCCGCTGGTTCTAGCGCAGGGAGAGTCGCACCAGGCGGCGGTCGCTCTAGCGACACGCGGGGTTGCGATAGTCGTTGGTAGGATCCAAGAGTTGGGACTCGAGGTGGCGCTGCACAAATCCGAGGCCATGTTTTTCCACGGCCCTCGGAATGCGCCACCATCAGACTCCCAACTTACGGTAGGAGGAGTTCGCATCGGCGTCGGGTCGACAATGAAGTACCTGGGACTCGTTCTCGACAGCCGATGGAATTTCGGAGAACACTTCCGACGTTTGGCTCCCAAACTCAACCGGGCCGGGGCTGCTCTCAAGCGGCTCCTGCCCAACCTTGGGGGTCCAGACGCCTCCTGCCGGAGGCTCTACGCGGGGATCGTTCGGTCCATGGCCCTCTACGGGGCGCCGGTGTGGGCGCCGTCGCTGGCAAAGCGACCGGCGTCCATACTGAACGCCTGCCAGAGGGTCATGGCAATACGGATGGTGCGGGGTTACCGCACGATCTCCCGCGAAGCGGCGAGCCTTCTGGCTGGCCTACCACCGTGGGATCTGGAGGCAACAGTCCTTGCACACATGCACGATAAGCGCGTGGAGATGCAACGCCGGGGTGAAAGTCCACTACCGCGACAGGTCGAGGTATGGCGGACAGAGCTCCGGCGGGATCTCACGGTGAAATGGCGTCAGCGACTATCGCAACCCAGTGCTGGGCACGCCACAATTATGGCGGTAAGTCCCCTCTTTGAGGCGTGGCTGGAAAGACCTCACGGCGTCCTTACCTTCCGCATGACGCAGGTCCTCACCGGACATGGCAAGTTCGGGAGGTTCCTGCATCGGATTCGAGCGGAAGAGACGCCCGGGTGCCGCCACTGTGCGGAACGCCCGGAGGACACGGTGGAGCACACAGTTGAGGTGTGCCCTGCTTGGGCGGAGCAACGCCGTGCCCTCGTGGGGGTGATCGGCGGCGGAGACCTCTCGCGCCGGGCCTTGGTTCAGGCCATGGTCCGGAGCGAGGAGGAGTGGCAGGCGGTCGCCTCCTTCTGCGAAGCAGTAATGCTAGCAAAGGAGGAGGCAGACCGCATCAGGCAACGGCGCCCTCGCCGCCGCCGCCGGGATTCCGATCCCGATTTCCGGCCACCGTAGACGCGGGCTCGCGGACGGCGAGCCATGGGTAGCTCGCTGTCCGATCGTCCGGTAACTGTCCGGACCGAGCCAAGGCGTCGACGGCGCGCACTGTTCCCGCGCGCCTCAAGGAGTTGTCAGCAACAGGAGGGGCCCATCTGGGTCGAAGCCTACCGGGGTCGGGGTTATCCGAAAGGAAACTAGAGCCCCGGTATGAAGGCTAGAAGGAACGGCGCGGGGTTTTTAGTCAGTAAGACTCTGACACTGTCTCCCGCTCCACCCAAGAGCGGGTTTCGTCAATGATGATTTTCCCCGTCGACAGAAAAAAAAAAAAAAAAAAAACCTACAGCTCGGGCGACTTCCGCCTCGGTCACACTATCATCACTTGTATCAAAATGTACTATTTCTAAGTATACCTATTGAAGTCAGTATCTAATTTAACCATCATCTCCAGTCAACAGATTTGCCTCTCCAATCAAGTACTTACATCTGAAGTAAATCCAAAGCTGCTAACCAGCTGCTACCAGCCATCATACGAAGATCATAGCACCTAGCCTCAGAGCAAGGAAATATTGGAGTTCAGAAAAATTACACAAAGAAGTTCACAGATGCGTGTCTCAAGCGGCTGCACTCGCGCTCGCACAGGTCCGAGCGCTCTGAGATATCGTGTCCGTGAGCGTTGTCTATGTGTGCGTTGCTCGTTTGTATGGTGTCGTCTCCATACAAAATTATAAACTTGTCCTTTCGGCACCTCAGATACAGAAGCCTTCCCATCTTAGTACGACCCTAAGGCACAAAATAGATAGGTACAGAAGACAATCTCATATATGTACTTCACTTTTTATACCTACGCTCGGTGGACGCACACTAATGAGCGTTTGAGCCGGAACTGTTCGACGAGTGGGCCGAGACGCTACCGAGATATCGTGTCCGTGAGCGTTGTTTATGTGTGCGTTGCTCGAGCGCTATTTGTCTTTGTAGATTAACTTCTGTACATTAGTATTCTGTGTAGTAGTTTCTTCACAAAGACAATCAATCAACCCAAAACATTAAGCGCACACAGAGAAAACAGCATATGTATTCAGAACAGCAATTGTGCTGTAGTGCGCTTAATCGCCCATGCAGCACTATTTTATGCTAACTCCGCTGTTTGCAGCGGCTGCATATAGCGGAGTTAAATTGAATGTCATGCTATGTTACTAATGTGTGTGAGATATGTGATGGTTTAGACTCGTGTATGTACGAATGTATTGATGATTTTGGTATGACGGGATTGATTAACTGTCGAATGAAATTGCGGTATCGTCATCATGTTTATCCTATAATGTTGGGTAATCAGAATCACACTAATGGATTGTGTGAGGAGTAATATGAAAAAAAAATGGGCAAGTGCTAGTCAGACTCATCATCACTGGCCTGTTGGTCTAGTGGTTAGTGGCCCTGACTGTTATGCCGGAGGTCGTGGGTTCGATTCCCACCCAGGACAAATTTTTATGTGATGAGCATGATCATTTGTTCTGTGTCTGGGTGTAATTTATCTATAATATGTATGTATTTAGAAATATATAAGTATGTTTATCAGTTGTCTAGTACCCATAAACCAAGTTCTGCTTAGCTTGGGACTAGACGGCGTTGTGTGATAGTAGTGGAATATTATATTATTATCATCATCAGCCTTTTTATTGTTCCCACTACTGGGACTTAGGCCTCCTCTGTCTAGGAGAGGGAATGGGCCGTAATCCACCACGCGGGCCCAGTCCGGGTTGGTGGATGTCACATGTCTTCGAATTAATCAGACTCTGAGGATTCCGTGCACTTTACAGTTCCCGAATGGAGTCTCGAAGATTTTTCCGAATAGCAAAAAAGTTTTTTTTTTGTGACGTTGGTTACAACAACTGTTTTCAGATTTATTCCTATACCTGTGCTATAAGACCTTGCTTCGTGCCAAATTTCAGGATTCTGGGTCAACGGGAAGTACCCTATGAATTTCGATGTTTGACAGTATCGAAATATAGGTTTTTACGACATCAACGACCGTATCTTTTTTTTTCGTTAACTTAGGAGCATATTTTTTTCACAGCTTAATGAGACCACCTGAGTTCAGGCAACTGACCGATAGTTGCCAAGGCAATACAAAGGGCAACCTTAGCATTGCCCTGGCATGCATTGGTTTTTTTATGGGTAAAAATTATCCAAATGACATCCCGGTCCCTTGGGCGGAGCGGGAGATAGTGTCAGACTCTTACTGACTAAAAAACCTACGCTGTTCCTTCTTGCCTTTCATACGTGGTGCGTGGCAGTGTGACAATCGCCTCATCACAAGCTTTTATTTAGATTCACCTGCCCCGATGTTTGTCTGTCATCAAATCCCACCCTCTCCGGCCCACGCGACCCACTTTCCGGTTACCGATTGAGCTGAAATTTTGCTTGCATGTGTAAATCAGATGACAATGCAAAATTATTATGACAAGAAGCTGATCTGATGATGGAACCGGAAGGTAGCTTTGAGAACTTGGTAGTTAAACGACACAACCCTATTGAAATTAGGCTCGTATGATTAGTCTTGACGAGTATTAATTATATAGGTACACCGAGCTATAAAAGCTTGCTATGAAAAAATGATTTTCATCAAAAGCTTGTTTATTAAGCTCTGTTTATTGTCTCTCAGATTTTCAATTTATATTCATTTAAATGGTAGGTAGTTATCCGTAGCCTGAAACATTTTCAGGCTTGATTTACTAATGTCAATCGCTGTCAATTACAAAAGACACAATGTTGAAGAAAATGGGGAGTAATTTATTTACCTACAGTTAAACAAATCGTTGAGTCAAGGTCGTTGCTGGATTATATTCCGAATTGTTTGGAATCGGATTACATTTGAAACGCACATTTATTTTGCGTACAGCCAAGGAGTGGAATTCCCTGCCGGAGTCTGTATTTCCTGATAGCTACAACTTGAGGGTCTTTAAGTCAAGAGTGAATAGGTTACTTCTAGGCAAGCGTATTCCATTGTCGTCCACATCATCGCTTACCATCAGGTGAGAGGTCAAACGCGAGCCTAAAAGCTCAAATACTCAATCAACTGCCTAGTGATGGTAAGCGATAATGTGGTCGATGATAGAGCACGCTTGCCTAATAACCTATTCACTCTGGACTTAAAGACCCCTAGGTTGTAGCTATCAGGAAACATAGACTCCGGCATCCCATACAAACTAGCACTTGACTGCGATCCTTCCTGATGATAAGCAGAAATGTAATTGCTTATGGTAAAGTGTACTAGTTTATTAAAGAGCTTATTCAATCTAGGCTTGATAATGTGTAAATTTATTTATTTATTTATTTAAACTTCATGTACAGTAGTGATACATAGGCGGACTTAACGCAACAAGGCATTCTCTACCAGTCAACCTTTGTGTTAAAAAAGAAAACACTAAATTAAAAATGGACGAGAATACCGCTGCAGCCGAATTGTTTCAGTCATCCGTTATAGGCAATATACACAATGATGTGAAACGCCTTCTGTCAGTCATATTTAAAAGACTTGCTTCTTTCTCTTAGTAAAAGTTTATAGGTCAGTTTCATTTACCTATACACCACAAATTTATAATTAGTACAAAATACTTCAAGGGCTTATTAGAAAAGGTCTTGTTATTATTTAAGTCAAATCTAAATAAATAATATTCATAAACAGCAAAGTTATTAGCTTTTGATTATATCCCAAAATGTCACTCAATTTATGGACATAATATTGTGCGGACTATTGATTATGAATAAATAAATGACGATCAAAATGAAAAACACTGCGCATAGTATTTTCTAGTAGCAATTGTTATGAATTATTGATTCTATTATGAATTTATCAATTACTAGTTTTTGCCCGCGGCTTCGCTCGCGTTAGAATCGGGGTAACACGGCTCTCCTCCTTTTAGTGAACTCCACTGCGGGTGACGTAAACTGCGACAAACTTATTATTTTCGTTTGGTACAGTAATGGGTCTAGGGATCGAACCGCAAAATTAAGTTTGTTTTTTATTATATATACTTTTCTGGGATAAAAAGTACCCCGTGTGGTGCCCAGGATATTAAAGAATAATTACAACAAGTTTAATCGTAATCGAACCAGTAGTTTTTGCGTGATGCCTGAACAAACAGACAGACAGACAAAAATTTTTTTATGCACATTTTTGGGTTCGGTGTCGCTCTAGTAACACCTCGTGCCATTTATTTTTTTGATATTTTCAATGAACAGAATGTTCACTTCTACAGATTTATTATAAGTATAGATGACAATTATTTGTGGACAATTTTGGAATTTCTTTTTTTTTACTACAAGACTTTAGTCCCCCCTTTTTTTGGTGGGTACTGATTAAAAAACAAGACGGCGCTAGCGAAGAATGTCTGGAAGAACTTGGGGGAGGTCTTTGCCCAGCAGTGGGACAGTAATTGCTAGAGAAAAAATAGGGGTGTAATATACAACGTGTAACGTTAAATGCGCAAAACCTCAGACACCCCAAATGATTTTTAATTCAATTGACCTAGTCATGTGAGGAAAAAAAAAATTAAAGGTTTTATGTGCAGTTTTACTTTGTTTAAAATTCATATCTGCATTAAAATAAGACTTTTATTATCCCGTGTATGAGAAAATTTGATTGGACTGCAACTGTTTGTGTTTGTCTACCTATTTGGGCCCGTTTGCGAACGTGATGGCTTCACCTATTCATAAATAGACAGGTCGACGTTTTTAATGAAGATTTTTTTGAAAAATGTAATTTATATTATAAAGTGGTTTAATTGATTCTGCTAGTTATTCTGATCAAACTAATTTCAGGTTTTGCGCATTTAACGTTACACGTTGTATATCGAATTAATGACAAGAGGTCCCCATGCGACTTGCTTTATCAGTGCCCGTGCTCCACCAAGCTAGTGTTTGACAGTCAAATGCATTGGACAGGTTGCGTCACTTAATTTATGCTAACTTGCTAGTTTGTAGTCTTCAAGGAGCTGGTAATTGAATCTTGTATGACTGTTTGTTTGAGACATTTTCGAGAAGAAGCATGTTGCAGTGATGAAAATACAAAGATGAAAGTGTGTTGTAACGAGAATTGATTACTTATTTTTTCGCAGTGGGAAAATCATCTAATGACATCCCACGCTCTTGGGCGGAGCGGGAGATAGTGTCGGACTTTAACTGACTATAAACCCACTCCTGTTCCTTCTTACCGAGGGTTGAGCCACCTTTCGGACTAACCCTGGCTCCATAGGTTTCGACCTAGCTGGGTCCCTGCTGCTGCTGACAGCTCCTTGAGGCGCGCAGGAACAGTACGCGCCGTCGAAAAATTCCACATACTTACAAATACTTAACTAATCTAACATACAACTATATTAACAATCAATATAAATATCATACAGGGTGTCAGAGACAGCTGCCCGCAAACTTTAAGTGCTTGCTCAATAGACGAAACTGAACAACCTTCCACAAGATTTTTTTCAGCAAATGAAAAAATGAAATCGGCTTCTTAATACAAAATTATAAATTTGTCCTTCGGCACCTCGGATACAAGAGCCTTCCCATCTTAGTACGACCCTAAGGCACAAAATAGATAGGTACAGAAGACAATCTCATGTACATATGTACTTCACTTTTTATATCTACGCTCGGCGGACGCACATTAATGAGCGTTTGAGCCGGAACTGTCTAACGAGTGGGCTGACACGCTACCGAGATATCGTGTCCGTGAGCGGTGTCTATGTGTGCGTTACTCGAGCGCGCTTTGTATGTAGATTGACTTCTGTACCTATATATTTTGTGCCTAAAGGAAGTAGTAAGATGGGAATAGTTATGTAATAAAACTTATTTAGGGCAGTAAAAGACAGATGGCTGCCTACTATATCCCTATTTACTATGTCTGGAACTGATTAACGCTTAAGACAACGCTGGGTGTGTGTGGAGACAATGTGCCGATATATGTGCGAGAACGATAAAAAGATATAAAATATACTAGCTGAGTAGGCAAAACGCGTTCTGCTGTACAAATTATCTACACTAATCACTACATAGTATAAAACAAAGTCGCTTTTTCTTTCTCTATATCCCTATGTACGCTTAAATCTTTAAAACTACGCAACTGATTTTGATGCGGTTTTTTTTAATAGATAGAGTGATTCTAGAGGAAGGTTTATATGTATGATATTGCACCCGAGCGAAGCCGGGGCGGGTCGCTAGTACTATAATATAATCTACACTTACTTATATATATTATACAGGGTTGTTTGTAAAACACTGTCAACCTCCCAGGACTATGTTAAGAACATCATAAACAACAACTTTTGTTCTACGACTTTTTACAAAACATCATTCATTTACCAAAAATAAACCTTTAAGATTTTGTTGTTCTATCTAACACATTTCAATTCTGCATTTTGCTGTCCCTACGTCTGTATGACGCGACAAAAGCGCATCAAGCACCCCCGCTGCCCAATACCCACTCCCCTCCGCTATTTTACTGTCGCTTGCTTCGCATAGTCTTCTAGTATTTAGAAGGTGCTAATTGAATATTTTTATTTTTGTATGAAATTCTGATGAACTCATTTTTAAAAGTCATAGAAAAAAAGTTGTTGTTTATGATGTTAGTAACATAACCTAAGAGGTTGCTAGTGTTTTACAAATAACCTTGTATACTAACTTTTGCTCGCGGCTTCGCTCGCATACACAAAATATAGCCTATGTCACTCAGGAATAAAGCAGCTTATTATCAGTGAAAAAAGTTTTAAAAACAAACTTTACCTCTTTTTAATAGTAGTGTAGATATTTGAATAATACAAAGATGTGGAGACCCTTTACTTCTCACATCTAATTCTATCCTTACCACAGCCTCCCCCCTCCCCCCACACTTATGCAAAGCACGCCATTCATCGTGGCCTCGTATGCATGCCGAGTCAAACGGACTTTCACATAACGTTTGATGGGACATGGCCTTCCTTACTTTCATTATATAAGGCTGGCATTTTTCTCTGGAAGTTTAATTTTGAGGGGGAGAAGTGATGATCATGAATTGCAGTGTGTTATGATATGACAAATGTCTCTGAAAAACAGCTAAAACCCACCTTTTCTATTTGCAGGAATTACTAAATTTTAAATAACTTTTGTTTTTTTTTTCAAGTCAGAGCGCAGAAAATCTTGCCAAAGCGTTTTAAAAACCGGTTCTGACCTAACAACGCCATCTATTGGTCAAAAACTCAATAATTTGTCTAACAACACTATTCGAAGAAAATTTTTAGTATTTTGCAAAAGTGTTATGCTTTAATAGTTAAAGTTTTAAAAATCGTGCCGTTTAAACCTACGTGCTTAGACACAATTTCACAGATTCATCTCCAATCCTCCTAATTGGAACCAGTACATCCAGGTTCCCTAAAGGAGCATTACGTACGCCCTGGTGACAACTGTCATCAGTGTCTGCTTCAGTGGCGTGCAGACTGGCCGTAACGTCTATACACGTTTCATGTGTGACGTCATTGTAGTGATCGGTGTAGGCTGAGAGCTAGGAAGGGATTAGGTGCCTTCATCTACATCAGATATTGACTTTTTAATATATTTTGGTAGAAAACTAACTTCCGTCAGAGACTTTGCCCGTATGAAAGTAGACAATTTATAGCCTATTATAGCACTCAGCGACATGATGTTATATATTATTAAAAAAAAAAAAAAATCAGTAGTAGTTTTTGTTTTCGAGGGGAACCATCAAAAGGCACCTGGACTTTCGACGATGCATAGTTTATGAAACTTCTATATAGTAAAAAAAAATTAACGAAAAAGAAGAAAAAATAAATAAAACTTGAATATACCACTGGAGTTGTTAGTTTGTGATTTTAGCGGATTTTAGTTTGACCTACATGCAGTAGTACTATTACGAATGGAAATTTAAAAAAGTTACTGTGATTCCAAGAAAAAGACTATTATATTGTAAAAAAAAAAACTTAGGAATATCTTCCAATCCAATTATCCGATAAACGTATCAGTACCCGTCTCTACAGCAAATATGGGGACAATAAAACCAAACCTAACCGAGGTAATCGTATACACTGATTTTCAACAAACGGTGTATCAATAAGCAAGTACCTACTTTAACAAACGCCATTACATTCTCCAAATAATTTGATATAATTCTACAGAGCTGTCATCAATAAATGGTTCGGCCGTTGTTATCCAATGTTTGTGACAGCCATTGTCAAACACGTAACAACAGAAATTGAACCTTATTTATACAAAACAAAACTCATATTGTATCGATCATAACACACATAAAACGATAAGTTAATAGTCCCCCATTTTCCGCTTGTTTTCTTCTTAGGCTAAGAGACAGGGAACTGATATTCGCAAGTTGTTAGAATTATTTGCAAGAACAAATGCAGCTTATATGTCGGATTTTATTGAAGGTAATAATAGTAAAACACTAATCCGGTGGATATGGGTGACTTTGTTAAGTCGAGCCAGACTGTTGTAACGTAACATGCAATGTAACACACAATGAAAGAATTTGCCGTCAAAATTGTCGCAATGTATCATGCCATCACCATCTATCATGTATGGACTGATGTTATGTTATGTTTGTTATCTAACTTTAAGATTGCGTCTTATTTCGCGACAATAAACGGTTTTTCTTTCTTTCTTTCTTTCACTGTAACAGAATTCTTACACTCTGGACGAACAGAGCATTTGAACTACGTGAGTAGATACCATCGCTAATATATCTGCATGATCACTTAAAAAAAAATTCGCTTGAATCTGCGGCCCGGCGCAAAACCAAACCCTTTGAAGTGTCTATCTCGAATGCAAGCAAAAATGAACTTAACGGTGATCTTTCATGTTACATGCTCGGTTCGTGCGCGCTCCTTTCACGTTACCTTGCATGTAACGTTACAGCATTCTGAAGTCGGTTTTATGGCATACTTTGATCTTAGATCATTATGAGTATGGACAAAGTTTGGCAATGAACATCATTTTTCCATAAGTATGAGTAGCAGTATTGTTTTCGCGCCTTCTTTTCGTACTTTAATAAAGAAAGAAAAACATACCCAATATTTACTGGTATGTGTGATTCTGCATCAAGTACCTGTAACAAAAATAACACAAATTGTTAATTCGAGATAAAAACATTTAAAAATCGAACCCGGAAGAGATGACGTATATCCCTAAGCGCCGTCTCCTAGACTAAAATGTTATGTCATTCGCAGTACTACCCGACATTTGTATGTAAATGTACGTCTATAGAAGATACCCTTGCGTAAACTTCAACTAGTGACGTGACTTATCGACTATCGATATTTTTCAACTAAAACTTTCGACATTTGTTTTCAAGAAGTTGAAAAACTAAATGAAATATTATTCCGATAAATGTTTGACTGGAAAATTCGAATGGAGTTTCGCTGAAACTCGCTGCGTAAACATTTTTCAATGTCGCAAATAAATTATTGAGCTTTCTAAATATAACGAGTTTTGTATACAAAAGACTATTAAGAATACTTGGAAATACATAATTATATTTTACAAATTTTATCAAAGTATTGAAATAGGTTTTCTTTGTGTAAAACTATGATTGAACAAAATTGTGTTCTTAAAAAGAAATTTCTTTCTAGAGTTTCGTGCCGCAGCCAATCTGTCTGTCCGTCTGTCAAGACCCTTTTTCTCAGGAACGCGTAGAAGTATGAAGCTGAAATCCTACTTAAAAAAAAATAGCCTATGTCCGTCTCCAGGGTCCCAACTATCTCTGTACCAAAATTTATTAAAATCGGTTCTGCCATTTAGGTGTGAAGACGTAACAAATAAACACTCACTTTCGCTTTTATAATATTAGTAAGGATACTCAGGTCAAGCAGACACACTTCAAGCAGCGATTAAAAATTTTCTAAATTTCAAACTTCTGTTCTGAGTGAACGCAATGTAATAAGGCCATCTAGGCGTCTACCATCCATTTAGGCGCATATTTTATTTTATTTTACTTTTATTTTTTATTTGGATAGCCAATCACTACTTATACAATACATTGGAATTGAATCGTTGATTAGTGTAGCAATTAACTAAAGGCTAACATCACAATATGCATTTTTCATTATTTTTTCATATTTCCGTTGACCTTTTTTGACTCTTTGTCAAGAAGTCATGGCACAAAAATATAATAATTCTGAAAACTGTAAAATTTAATTTTCGTAAAAAAATGTATTTCAACGGTTCGGAAAAATTTTCAAGACTCGAAGACAACTTTGTACGGAACCCTCAATGCGACTCGCACTTACCCAATGTTGTTTTTATATGTATTGTAAAATTAGTATATACCTAAGGCACTAAGCCAGACCTATTTAATCCATAATTTCTTAATTATGATTTACAAGTCATAATTAAGAATCTATGATTTGTACGAGGACGAATGATTGTCAAATAATTTTCGTAAAAACAATAGGATATGAAAAATAATCTCGGGCAGCTTGTATAACGATATATTAATATTATCAGAGTGCCAACCCCATCGTTGCTAATTCTTCTTTGAATTCGTAAAATATTCCACCAAAATAATTGCAAAAACACTTTATTTTCACGATATTTTGTAATAAAGAAAGAAAAAAGTAAGTAAATAAGTAGTAGTAGTAGTAGTAGTAGTAGTAGTAGTAGTAGTAGTGTAGTAGTGGTAGTAGTAGTGTAGTAGTAGTAAGTAGTAGTAGTGTAGTTTTGTATTTTGTAATACTTGCATCACTTCAGTTAAAAGACATCCACTGTTGGAGATAGGCCTCCCCTAATTGGCACTATAATGAACGGACCTGTGTGTCTCGCATCGCTTACAGTGGGCCTCATCAGAAGGCTTAAAGTCACCCAAAGGACAATGCTCAGAGTTTCCTTGTGTGATTACATCAGGAATGAAGAATGCATGCATGTTTGAACATAAAATAAAATTGAGTTGGTTTCACGATAATAATACAAAGCGCACTGTGATTTTTGCAAATAAGCTTAGATACTTTTTAATTAATTCATGAATCCCCAAGCGACACCCGGTGGCCGCGCATCTATTGTCTTACTATTGTGTCTCTAATTGACGGTATCTGAAGGGTTAAAAATCTGATAAAGTATACCATTAATTTAAAAGTGGCACCAGTAACTGAAAAGTAAAAAGGAAATCGTTCATTTTTAGCATGGTCATGTCCAGTGGAGATATTATTACGTATACGCAACGTTTTTAGTAGCATTAAAAGAGTTATGAGTATACCTGCGTAAGTATGGATGGAGATTCTTTGGAGATGGATAGAAGGTGTGAAGGCTGATATAAAAGAAAAGAGAGTTAGTGATAGCGTGATTAGTGACCTGTCACTAATCACGCTATCACTAACTCTCTATCGCTATCCTGATAGAATGAAAGAAAAAAACGTGTTGCTCTGATCCCAAATAACATGGGGCAATTTTTTTAGGATTATTTTCCTGGATTATCGACTGGCTTGTTGGTCTAGTGGTTAGTGGCCCTGACTGCTATGCCGGAGACCGTGGGTTCGATTCCCACCCAGAACAAAAGTTTGTGTGATGAGCATGATCATTTGTCCTGTGTCTGGGTGTAATTTATCTATGATATGTATTTAGAAATATATAAGTATGTTTATCAGTTGTCTGATACCCATAACACAAGCTCTGCTTAGCTAGGGACTAGACGGTGTTGTGTGATGGTTGTGGAATATAATATTAATCCTAAAAAAATATGTAGGAGCACTCTATACGGAAATCACCCAATAATTCTCAATGTAAATTCATTAAGGTACAGCTATCACTAAACACAGACACCATATAATATTTTATCGATAGTTCTCACACCACCTCACTAGCTACGCGTGACAAACGAATTACGTTGCAAAAAGGCATAGACCCGCCAAACGGGTCCCATAAAAAAGGTCTCGCATAAAACAAAAGATTCCTGAATTTCATGACATGAGGTCGCATAACGCTGTAGGTGCCATGTGTGAAGTCATTTAGTCTCAAATGTCTGTAATTTAATGCCAGGTGTCTTTGTTTATTGGGAAATATGTTATTTTATGGCGTTTTTGCCTATATTTTTATGATGGTGTAGGTTGTTTTTTTTTTGTGATTTAGTTGGATATAATATCCAATAGGACTGCAACAATTTGCCTGCTGCGATGTCCCCGTCCGATTATTATTTAGGTGTCTTCACGGCTTGTGTTTCAAGGCGATGTTTACACTGCTAGGACTCTGGCCTCCTCTCTAGGAGAGGTAATGGGCCGTTCCATTCTTTGGAGCCCTGAGCGCTGGTGGCTTGGTCCCAGTTTCCTACACCGGATGGTAACTTTTTTTATTTAATGAGCAGTGGTGACCGAATAGTAATGGCCCCGACTTACGAGTTGTAGGTCGCGAGTTCGAACCCAGCCAGGCGCATTACATTGTGTAATTTATTTCATCACCACTACTCTCAAAACGGGGAAGGAAAACATCGTTAGGAAACCGGCATGTCCGAGAACCAAAAATTCGAAGACACGTGACATTTACCAACCTCTCCTAGGCCCGCGTGGTGGATTACGGCCCATTCCCTCTCCTAGAGAGGAGGCCGAGTCCCAGCAGTGGGAACATTAAAAAGGCTGATGATGATCGAAAAAAAAATGTAAGAAAGGATCTATTAATCCTTAGATTACACTTAATCTAGATAAGAATTTATACTCAGATGTCAAGTGAACCAATATAGAAGAGTTTAGTACTAATCTGAAAGCCAGCCTGTTCCTAATTTTACGAGGACGATTCATTACATACTAAGGAACGAACATAAAACGGATTACTTTACTACCAGAGATAAATTCCGAGGGAAACTTTCTATTTGTGTTGCGTGTGTTTAGAGCTCGATTTTGGCCATTTTTCAGGCTAAAACTTTTATGACTTACGATTTACTAGCAGCTCCCAGCGGCTTCGCCCGCGTGATAGCAGAAAATTATCCCAAGGGAACATACTTCCGGGATATAAAGTATCCTATGTCCTAGTCCAGGACATCGTCTATGCGTGTACCAAGTTTCATCAAAATCGGTTTTGCGTGAAGACGTAACAAACAAACAAACTCACTTTCGCTTTTATAATATTAGTAAGGATGGAAGGAACGTCTTGTGGTCGCAAGCTCGACTGCTGAGCGTCAGGACTTAGGTTTAATTCTCGGGGCGGGCAAATGTACCACTGGTGTTTTTCTTGTAAAGAAATGTTGACGAAAAATTTCACCACTGGGGAGCCCAGAACCATGTATTGGATACACGGCATATGACTTTACGTACCGATGTCTTTTTTTTTAACGACTTCAAAAAAAAAAGGAGGAGGTTCTCAATTCGGAAGTTTATATTTTTTTAAATGTTTTTTCGCGCATAACTTTGTTGCTTACCAAAAATTCGAAGTAATGTGACCTTCACCAAACCGCACTGGGCCCGCGTGGGGGATTACGGCACATTCCCTCTTTTAGAGAGGAGGCCTGAGTCCCAGCAATGGGAACATTAAAAAGGCTGATGATGATGATGATGATGATTCCACTCATAATCACCTAACTAGATGCCTTTATCAATCCCGCACAACACTACATCAAAAAACCCAACATCTTTAGTTCCTTACCCACACAGGCCCAACGTTTACTTTCAAGCCACGCATACACGACAAGGGTACTCAACCACAGCTACAGAGCCACAGAACTACGTCATTAGTACAGTCAGCCCCTGATTATAAGGCTGAATATAGCAATTAAGGTTTTCTGAAAAGGATTTTTTTATGTGGGCTGTAGTCTTTAAGTAAAGTCGGTCTGTTGAAGGCTAGTGAAAGGTCACTGGCCTAGTGGACTAACGAGTTTATAAGGAAAAAAGAAAAAAAAATACATAGGTCCGTCATTCGTCATCATCATTTCAGCCGACAGACTTCCGCTGTTGGACATAGGCCTCTCCCAAGCGTCGCCACAATGATCGATCCTGTGCGTCCCGCATCCATCGGATTACCGCAACCTTCACCAGGTCATCGGTCCACCTTGTAGGAGGCCTTCCGACGCTGCGTCTTCCAGTACGCGGTAGCCACTCCAGAACCTTTCGGCCCCAATGGCCATCTGTTCTGCGAGCAATGTGCCCTGCCCATTGCCACTTAAGTTTGACGATTCTTCGTGCTATTCACATAAGTCCACTTCACAAATAAAGTCGAAAGTTGGTGTAGTCTAATGTTTGTTAATTCTCCATGGAGTTGGAGGTGGAGCGGGAGATAGTGTCAGACTCTTACTGACTAAAAATCCCGCGCCGTTCCTTCTAGCCTTCATACCGGGGCTCTAGTTTCCTTTCGGATTACCCCGACCCCGGTAGGCTTCGACCCAGTTGGGCCACTCCTAAACTACCAAAGAGCTGAGAAAAGAAAATGCACCCGAAAATAATAATATTCTACAACTATCACACAACGCCGTCTAGTCTCAAGCTAAGCAAAGCTTGTGTTATAGGTACTAGACAACTGATAAACATACTTATATATTTCTAAATACATACATATTATAGATAAATTACACCCAGACAGAACAAATTGTCATGCTCATCACATAAACATTTGTCCTGTGGGAATCGAACTCACGACCTCCGGCATAGCAGTCAGGGCTACTAACCACTAGAGCAACAAGCCAGTAAAAAAAAAATCGTGTCAATTACAGTTTCTGATCATCATCTTTATTTGATACTAGACTTTACCCGCGTACATAAAATATAGCCTATACCACTCAGAAATAAAGCAGCTTTCTATCGGTGAAAAAAATTTTGCAATCGGACCAGTACTTTCAGAGATAACTAACCAACAAACAAAAAAATAAACTTAACCTCTTTAGATATTATAAGTATTAGTATAGGTTATACCTAATCGATTTACATAAACGCAGATATTGCTACTGATGTCAAAATATTGATATAAACTGGCATAACTATCACAAAAACATGACCACTGTAACCGAGTTTAATTTCAATCGCATTTAAAGCAAGCTATCGTCATAATATTGCGACAATTCGTAGTTCGCACTACATCTTAACTTAATGACAACTCATAGACTACCTACTCGTAAAGTCGCTGACTCATTCTATGGATTGGTTTGGAAACATTCGGGACGATAGTCTGTTTTTTTGCTCTTGGGCGGCGCGAGAGTGTGTGTCAGATTTTTACTGACTAAAAACCCACTCCTGTTACTTCGTTGCCTTTAATACCAGGGCCAAGTTTTCCTTTCTGAAACAAATCCTTGGCCCCATTAGGCTTCGAACCTCATGGTTGGCTGACATCTCCTTGAAGCGTGAGTGGAACAGTACGCACCGTTGACGACTTGAGCTCGGTCTGGACAGTTATTGGACGGTTGGACGGCGAGCTACCCGCTGCTCGCCGTCCGCAAGCCGGCACCTACTGTGGCCGGAAATCGGGATCGAGATCCCGGCGTCGGGACGATAGTGGGATAGGATCTGCAGTTAATTTGCGATCTTCCATACACATTTTTTACCTCATTGAGAAGCATTACTGCAAAAAAAAAGTGAAATAAGGGCTTTTACAAAAAAAAAAAACCAATCGAGCCATAAAAAATATCACTATAAAGTACAAAATACCTTTACATTTCGAAAGTCAGTGTTAAATAACAAAGAATCTAGAAGCATTTTGACATTTACGTGTTTTGTATTTTTTCGTAATTAAAAAAAAATACATCAAGTAAAAAATGTGAAAGAAAAAACTCAACGATAGTCTTCCCAAAGGGTCGATAAATATCAGTCCTTCTTTCAGTATGATAACTTCATGAAGGATTTAATTTGAGTAACGTAAAGCACGCTAGAAGCTGAATATATTTTCCTACGACCATATAAAACATGCAATAAAAAATTCAATATGAACTAATAACATTATTTTTAGGATCCGTTGTACTTACAGCTAAAAACTCCGTAAAAAAAGTATAAAATTCATGGAAACATAAACTTAAAAGTACTTTAGTTTTATGATAGTAAGTTGTCATACAATAAAATTTATACCTCCGGATAAAAAAGTCGTAGCGAGCAAGCACGCAATGTTGATGAGTATATTTTCGCACACAGATAAAATCGTTGTGAGAAAGCCAATTTTATTGAATCTCTGTTTTTACTTTCCACCTAAGGGTAGGTTCCTATCATGAAAATCCCATAGGAGTACAAAATATATAGGTACAGAAGTCAATCTACATACAAAGGGCGCTCGAGCAACGCACACATAGACACCGCTCACGGACACGATATCTCAGAGCAACTCGGCCCGCTCGTCGAACAGGTCCGGCTCAAACACTCATTAGTGTGCGTCTACCGAGCGTAGGTATAAAAAGTGAAGTACATACATGAGATTGTCTACTGTACCTATCTATTTTGTGATTGCTGTAAGTAATGGATAAAGATTTTTGGATGGCCGATTAAATCCCCAGAGGATCAAAATACTCGAAGCATCTGATGAAAATAGAACGTTTAGAGATCGTTGAGTTCGGCAAAGGAAGGACCACTGGGTAAAGAGAGCCAATAATGGATGTGATTTTGCTTTTATTTTTTTTAAATCACCTGAAAAACGTGATGACAATGATACAGAGAGTTCTGGAATAACGATTCCGCTATTTGGACAGTAGAATGCTGGAGTTTTCTTGTGTGACCGGATCAGTAATGAATCAGGAGAACCAAAGTTATAAATGCAGCCCAATGAACCGCCAAACATAATTGGTAGTGGGCAGGGAACATTGCTTGCAGAACAGATGTTCGATGTTCGATGGAGTGGTGCCGCGCACCAAAAGACGCGGTTATCCGATAGATGAGAGAAGCACAAGAACGGTTACTGTGGCTACATTTGTGGGAGACCTATGTGTAATGAATGAATACTTTCATTTTTTTTTTTGTGCTACTGATTAAATGATGTCAGCCAAAAGCGTAGGGCCTTCTGAAAGTGAAACCTGTAGCCTTGGAACGGAAAAGCAAAGACGGAAGATAGGTATGGTTTTAGACAGTAAAGTCTGACACGCCCAGCTCCACCCTAGAGCGGGCGAAGCCATTAACCCACCTCAAAAAAAAAATATACTAGGTAAAAGTTATAAATTATATTTATTTTGCAAATAGGTTCTAAAAAAACATTATTGCACGTCAAGTTTTTTTTCGTCAGTTTAAACTAGGAGAGGCCAGTGTGTCCTAGTTGACTACCCTGAGAAGAAACACCGAACAAATCCAGGGCTCAAAGTTTCTTTAAAGTCCATGTAGTAAATATGTAATAGTGAAATCATATGAGAACCATGCAGATTGGAGTTTCAGATGGTCTTTTGAAGAAAGAACCACACAGATTTGAGTGGACCTGTCCAGCTCAAACTTAGGACTACTAAGAAGCTCATATATATTTTATAATATATATATATTTTATTAAATATATATCCTAATATATATTTTATTTAGTCTCCGTAAGTATGACCGTGGCATCACCGCGGGCCCTAACAGAATACCAGCGCTGCGTTATTTATTTTTATAGATATCGCAGCATATGCTGAGTTAGGTGCCTTTTTGACCTTGCACAAATTCTTCTGTGTTTATTGTACCTATTTTTTAATTTATATTTTTAATATGTGTGAGGTTCGAATAAACGGTTTTTCTTTCTTTCTTTCTTTCAACTAGGTACTCTATCGTTTGGCCAAGCTTTGCCTTAGAAAACAAATACAACTTCCAAGTAACATAATAAACAACGAATTTTGTTACAAAACGCATGAACACTCGACAGAATCAATACAGTACATAAAATATTATGCAGAACCAATTGACTGGTCTTGTTGGCAAGTAGTTTATAAACTCGAGAAGCCATTTAAATTGTCACAAGCAGAGATATAGCAAATATAGTGCAGCGAAGAATAAAGATATTAACATAATTTACTTGGCTCTTGAAATGTAAAGTTGCAACTGAGCTAGGTTTTGAGTTTTTAGTCGACAATTCATTCTGATTTTGTAGAAATTCTGTTTCTTATACAGGTTTACTGCAAATTGTTGTCACATAAAGTTGTTGGGTTTTGGATTAAGGAGTCTACATTTGGAGGATATTGTACTGGCCTTTAATATATAGGGTTATTTTTAATAGACTAACAACCTTGCAGGACTGTAGTACTAACATCATACACAATAACTTTTGTTCTATTTATTTATTTATTTATTAAAACTTCATGCAACATAAAAGTACAAAGGCGGACTTAATGCCTTAGGCATTCTCTACCAGTCTACCTAGGGTGGTAAAGAGAAAAACGTGGTAGGTTCATAAAAAAAATAAAATTAACATAAAAGTAGACTATGAAAAAAAAGGACTCAAAAAACAAATACAAAATAAACATACATATATAATTTAATATAAAATATATTATTATATATACATATATACATATATATATATATAAAGTACAAGAAAGAGGTTTTGAGACGACTTCACTATCTATTTAATAAATAATTCCGCAACATCCGCTTAAAAGCGTACAGACTGGTGGCCGTCCTGATGTCAAGAGGAAGCGCATTCCACAGAAGTATAGACTGAACATGAAAGGAAGAATGAACAAAATCAGAAGTATGAGAAGGACAAAGCAGTAAAAGATTGTTAGAAGAACGCAGATTTTTAGTATGAGAAGAACATAGATATTGAAAGCGAGATATGAGATACGAAGGAGGAGTGGGAGAGTTGAGCAAAGAGTAAAGTGTAGTCAGAGCGCGCAAACTCCTTCTCTGGCGAATGGGCATCCATTTGAGCTCAGATCTGTAGCTTGATATATGGTCATATTTCCTCAAGTTGAATATGAACCGGATGCAGTTGTTGAGGAGCCTGTCAAGTTTATCTAGCAACAAAGCGTTCAGGTCAAAGCAGCACACGTCACCATAGTCGATTACAGGGAAAATTAAAGTTTGCACAAGCGTAGTCTTTGTCTTTGCAGGCAGAAAGTTCCTCAGACGATACAGACACCGTAAAGTCCCGTTGACTCTTTGGCAGACACTGGAAACCTGATTTTGCCAGCCAAGGGTCGAGTCAAGATGTAAACCGAGATCCTTTACGCTAGGACTGATGGGAATAATGGCACCATTAAAAATAATTGGAGGAAGAGTATTATACGCCACTTTACCCATCATGCGCGAGCTTCCAATTATAATGGCCTGACATTTTGAGGGGTTTACGGACACCCCAAACCTATCAGACCAATCCTTGATAGCGTCCAAATCTCGGTTCACATCCCCGATAGCGTCTGACAAACTCTCCACCCGCGCAGTTGTATATAATTGAAGATCATCGGCGTAAAGATGATACGAACACCGAAGACAGAGAGTTATGAAATTAATGAAGATTGAGAATAGCAATGGAGAAAGAATACCACCTTGTGGAACGCCAGAATCAAGATCACGCCAACTCGACGAATTCTCGTCAACGCGAACCGACTGCTGACGCCCCCGAAGATAAGACGAAAGCCATTCTAGCGCCTCAGACGAAACCATAAGATGGGAAAGGATAGATAGAAGAATATCGTGACTGACAGCATTAAAGGCATTGGAGAAATCAATTAATACCAAAACAGTAACCTTGGTGTCCTCCATGGCTTCTCTAATGTCACCAGTCACTTTAAGTAGAGCAGAGGCAGTGCTGTGACCAGGCCTGAATCCAGATTGAAATGAATCAACAAGATTGTTCCTGTGAACAAATCCCGAAAACTGCTTGTGGACGCAGGCCTCCAGCACTTTGGACAGGAAAGGAAGAATAGAAATTGGACGAAAATGGTTAGGTAGGGAGGGATTAGAGATTTTAGGAAGTGGACGCACGTAAGCCATACGCCACAGGGATGGGAATTGGCCGGAATCAAGGGAAAAATTAATAATGTGGGCAATCGGTGGAAGAAGAAAGTCAAGGATTAATGTAATCATATGACGACTAATGTCGTCATGACCCACAGCTTTGGATTTAATGGACAGGATGATCTTTTTTATTTCGTCTAAGGTAACTGGAGAAAAGTGGAATGGTTCAATAATAGGAGCCGGTAGGCCAGAAATGAAATCAACCGTCTGAGACAACATTTGGGAATCCAAATGACAAGAGGTTGTGAAGTGACGGTTGATATTATCCAGGACGATTGTTTTAGGGAAATCCACATGATGTGGTCTACCGATACCGAGAGTTCCAAGGAACTTCCAGATATCAGCAGGTGAAGAAGAAGATATATTTTCGAGAATATGGCGGCGTTTAGCGTTACGTATCACCTGATTACACCGATTTCTTGCAGCTTTGAAAAGTTCTCTGTTTTCGACACTACGATCCTTTCTAAATTTACGAAAGGCCCGGTCCCTGCGCCTCATCGCCATACGAACACCTGTCGTCATCCAAGGGGCGGGTTGACGTTTAAGCCTGACCTTCTTGACAGGAGCGTGTCTGTCGTAAAGCGCAAGGACCGTCCGATTGAAAACATGCAGTTTGTCATCAACAGATGTCGCTGCCGCAAGCTGATCCCAATTAAGCTCCGACGCATCCTGGCGCAGCCTATCAGCATCCATGTGAGCAAAACAACGCATGTGCAAAACCTTAATAGGAAGTTTAGGTGGTTTTAGGATATAGGATAGGAAAATGAGGTCGTGATGGGAAAAACCAGGTGCAGGGCACTGGCCGTGAGAGGAAACCAGGGAGGGAGTGGACGTAAGGATTAAGTCGAGCCATGTGTCATCACCTGAGGTATTGAAGTGAGTAGGTTGCAGTGGAAGGACATGGAGACTAACGGAATCGATGATATGAAGGAGTTTACGGGAACGAGGGGATGGGTGAGAGAGGTCTGTGTTGAAATCACCCATGATGACACAATGCGCATACTCTGACCCTACTGACTCCAGTGCTAGCTCAAGATTGGAAAAATAGTCAGTAGCAGGTGGACAGTAAACAACGCCAAGTAAGGTCCTGACACCTCTGACGTATACCTCCAAAAACAAATACTCAACGGAACCACTATATGATGAAGGAGAGGATGAAATAATTTTAAAAGGAAAATCGCTACGAAGATAAATAGCAACACCACCTCCTCCCTTTCCAATCCTATCATTACGGATAAGAATGAAACCGGGAAGAGGGTAGGTGGTAGAGAGAAGATGAGGTTTGAGCCAACTCTCAGAAACCAGGACGGCATGTACATTGGCGTTAGAAAAGGCGTCATACAAATCACTGTAGTGACTTGGCACACTTTGAGCATTAATGTGGCAGATATTAAATAAATTAGGCTTTTGTTGGGAGAAGCTACGACGCACAAAGTCACCAAGGGTGTCTGTCACGGAGCTAAAGCTCGCATTAGCAGATGAATTAAAAGTTTCATTTGCAGAGTGAAAGGAGTCGTCTTCAGAAATCATATAAAAATATATAAAAATAAAATAAATAATAATAAAAATAAACTAAGGCTAAGCCTTTGGGCTTTACACTACTTTCTGTTCACCACCCACCAGCAGCACCAGCACATAATTAAACAAAATTGAAAAATAAAAAGTAAGGAAACAACAAACACAAAGCAGCAAAAGCAAGCGAAGGACAAAATGGTACACAACAAAACATGAGCAAAACAAAACGCAATTTACACGACATTGAAAGACACAGAAAAATAAAAAAGTAGAGAACGTATTCTTGACAACAAATTGCTTAGTGTCCATGCTAAAAGCCTAGATACCAAGTTATTATAAAAAGAGAATGCAACTGACAGATGACATTGACAACACTTACATTCATGTCAAACTTGTCAAAAATACGTCTGTGGGTGAAATACAAATTTACTGACGCAATTTTAAAATTAAACAAATACCTGCCACCAAATAAATAAAGTTAAGTGACGAAAATTAGCATAGTAAGCGGGTTCACAAGTATGACAAATATTGCACAATAAATAATTGAACAACCATGACAGAACAACAAATGAAACAGGATCAGAAAGTGATTTTTAGGTTCATAGGTACACTTAGCTTCTACGCCCTGCGCCACTGCCACCAGATGACGACTGCCCAGCCTTCTTGGGATACTTAATCAACAAGGGATTAAGTTCCTCTAACGTGGTTATCTTGTGCCGTGTTCCATCGGGGGCTCGTATAACAATAACGCCGTCCTGGGTCCAGCATGCCGGCATCCCAAAGTGTAGACGCGCTTTGCTGAATACTGCCTGTCTAACCCTGGTCAGGAACTCTTTCACCGTGACAGTGGAGCCCTTCAACCCAGACTTTGCCTTCCAAACAGCAGCCCTTTGGTCAACATTGGAAAATCTTACCAAGATTGGTCGGCTGCGTGTGGGTTCTCTGCTTGATACGCCCAGCCTATGACACACCTTGATGGACGACGCAGTGATGTTGGGCAGGGCCAGTTTACTGTGCAGAATATCCACCACTAAAGCCCTGCAGTCTTCCTTATCCGCTTCAGCAAAACCCATGAAGATGAGAGCCTTCCGACGAGTCCGTGTCTCCATGCCGTCAACCACTCTGGAGCACTCGGTGATTTGCTTTCGAAGAAGTCCCAACATTCCAAACATCAGTTCCCTGAATGAACGGAACTCCTCTCGAATTTTGGCTACGGTGTCCTTGGCAGGCCCCGCACACTGGATTTGTGCCTCGAGCTCATCCATCTTCTTTAAGAAGCACTCCTCCAGGTTCTTCTGAGCCGACTGAATCTCCTCTAGTGTTGACATTTTAAAAATTAAGTGTTGGACTTGTAAAGTACTAGTGATAGCTGGTAGGTGGTCTAGTTTTAAGGATTATGTTGCATATAGTGTTTCACCAACGTGAGTACAGCAGATTTAGTTGATAATCTAACTATTAATGATAACGAAATTACTTAAAAATACTAATTATTAATTTTAATTAAAGCTGTTCAAAAATACGCGTCTTATCTTTTTCTACACCTACCGCCGAAAAAAACTTCTATGACTTTTTATAAAACATAATTCATTAACCAAAAACAAACCTTCTAGATTTCGTTGTTCTATCTAACACATTTCAACTCTGTATTTTGCTATATCTACCTTCATCTGTATGACGCGACGCACACGCGCCTAGCACCGCTGCCCGATCCCCGCTCCCCATAGAAGAAAGAAAGAAAGAAAGAAAGAAAGAAAGAAAGAAAATTGTGTTTATTTGCATTACAAAAATAGGTACACCTTAAAATATTACAAACAAAGGCCATACAAATATTTGTTTCGTGCGGGAATCGAACGACACACAGCGCAGCAGTCAAGGCCTCCTCTCTAGGAGAGGGAATGGGCTATAATCCACCACGCGGGCCCAGTGCGGATTGGTGGAGGTCACATGTCTTCGAAAAGTCTGGAATGAAAAGCAACGAAGGAACTATGTAGGAGTAGGGTTTAATCAGGTTAAGTCTGACAGGCTCTCCCGCTCCGCCCACGGGATGGAAATGTCACCACTGCTCCACCCGTGCTGACAGGAAGACTTAAAATATATTTTCTACGCCGTCAGAATTCGGCGAAAAATAAGAATCAAAAGTAGACATGAGCCACTAACACGATCAATCATAATTACTGTATAACATCTAAATTTAATTCCAGATTTGAGGAAAATCGAGAGACTTATATCTAGTTACGAGAAGCATTAAGAAATTTTTGATTTATCTTATACAGGGTTATTTGTAAAACATTAACAACCTTGCAGGACTGTTCATCATCATCTTTCGCAACACGTTTTTTTCTTCCATTCTATCCTGTCACTCGTCACGCTATCACTAACTCCCTTTTCTTTCATATCACTTCTCACACAATCCATCCATCTACATGTTAACCTTGCAGGACTGTTACTAACATCATAAACAACAATCTGCAAATAAAATTTCTTATTCTTATTAACAACTTTGGTAAAACTTACATTTACCAAATCAAACCTTCAAAATTTCAGTGTTCTTTCTAACACATATCAACTCTGTATTTTGTTATACCTACCTAAGTCTGTATGATGCGACGCAAGCGCATCAAGCACCCCCGCCACCCGATCCCACTCCTTCCCGCTATTGTACTACCGCTTACTTCGTATAGAGTTCGTAATATTTTGATCGTTCAATTTAAATAATTTTATTATTGTATGAAAATCAGATTAACTAAAATATGATACATTTTTAAAAGTCATAGAACAAAAGTTGTTGTTTCTGATGTTGGTACCATACCAACCTCTCTGGACTGTGCGTAGACAGTGTTTTACAAATAACCCTGTATATTTTAACTTCGGTCAAAGAAATATGTGTATAAAAATTTGTTCTAAATAACCTGTTTGATGGTTAATTAGATTATTAGGAAAAAAAAACAATAACCGGCTTTACACAGTCATTTTTTGTACAAGAAGCAGCAATCGTAGCCAAAAGAAACACGCTTGCGCAACAAAACGCTGTTGAAGGTTGAAAGGGGACGAGAAAGTCCGCGGGTTCAGTGCCGAGAGCGCGTGATTGAATTGCTGTGTAAATGCGTAGCGTCCGTGGGCAATTAGCAGAAATGTAACAAGCATAAATCAAGCAAGCAAGCATAAATCTTGGGCCTACTGTCCACGCACGCGTAGCTTTCTAGATGCATATTCGTCACTATGCACTTGGTGTACGCCTGCTCACAGCTCGCATACAAAACTCTTAAAACTCCACGTCGTTGACAGTCAGATAGGCTTTAGGCTGGTTTTAGAGCCGCGTTGACCGTCGGACCTGACGCCCGCAAACAAACTTATCCTCTAGGAAGCGTTTTAGAATAAAATTTTAACTATCAGCGCGTGCATTGGTCAGTGGCCGTACGCATCACGGCGCTAACCAACGCACACAGGCCTGTCTTCAGTGGGCGTTCTAGTGTCAGACCGAGCGGACGTCAGCGTAAGCAGTAGTAGTAGCGTCAGTACAAAGCAGCAATTATTTGTGCGTCTGTACTCCACAGTGATAAGCACGATACTGAAGGTCTAGCGCTGAACCTCAGCGCTGACAACCTACACGCTGAGCTGTCAGCGTGACTCTAATAGCAATTTACTGCTCGGTGACATTCACCAACCCGCACTGGGATCCGCGTGGTGGATTATGGCCCATTCACTCTCCTAGAGGAGGCCTGAGTCCCAGCAGCGGGAATATGGCAGAACCCCTCGTTAAACGTCAGCGTTCAAAGGCTGTTTGTGACTGTACATACACATACATAACAATACATATACTGTCTTACAAATCTATTTCTTGACGGATTTTTCCTTCTCGATTCGTCGTGCAGGTCATTAAGAGTAACAAAAACTAAAGTAGGCCAAACTTAGTCGGCCATTTTGCTAAACTTTGCACGTCGCAGCAAAAAAATGGGGTAACTTCGGACGTTACGTTTGTATACTACGTTGTGTTGTGTTTTGGAGTGCAGGCTAAGTTGGTACAGGTTGTGTTGTGTTGTTGCATTGTGCGTACAGTTAAAGAATAGTCGGTCTTTCTTGATAGCTACAACCTAGGAATCTTTGCGTAAAGATTCTTAGCTTGTAGCTGGCCTGTTGCTCTAGTGGTCAGTGGCCCTGACTGCTGCCGGAGGTCGTAGGATTGATTCCCACCCAGGACAAATGTCTGTGTGTTAAGCACGATTATTTGTTCAGGCGTATTACTTTAAGTAATTTATTGTATCACCACTGCTCTCAAAACGGTGAAGGAAAACGACTTGAAGAAACCGGCATGTCCTAGAACCAAAAATTCGAAGACAAGCAACATCCAAAAACCCGCTCTGGGCCCGCGTGGTGGATTATGGCCCATTCCCTCTCTCAGGCCGACTATGCCATGCTGTGCAAATAAACCCGCATGATTGAACTGTAAACGTTGCAATTGGTTATTATAGAACTTATTTCTAAAAAAGAAGAAAGAAACAAACAAAGGAATGATAAAAGGTGCCGCGATTGGCTCGCGTCGCCGCGGGTAACACCACTGACAAGACGTGCCTAGCCACTTGCCCGGACGCGAACGTCTTCGCGTTGCCGCGGGCGACCAACTGCAGTTTTTGAACTTTTTCAAGCGATACTGGTCTTTTAACTATGTAAATAAAGTTTAAAATCATTTCAAGCCGCGTCGCTACTGGCTGCTGCCATTTTGATATGAATTGGCCCTTAGGAACTGAAGTAAACGGCTGATGAAGTGGCATACGGAAGATTTTATAATTGAAATCAGCTTCGCAATGTTACTCAATCGTGCAGTGCACAACACGGAGTAGCTCATCTATACTAATATTATAAAGAGGTAAAATTTGTAAGTTTGTAAGTTTGTATGTTTGTAAGTTTGTATGTAGCGGGTAATCTCTGGAAGTACTGGTCCGATTGCTAAAATTTTTTCACCGATAGAAAGCTGCTTTATTCCTGAGTGACATAGGCTATATTTTATGTACGCGGGCGAAGCCGCTGGCAAAAGCTAGTAGTTGATAATGTTGTTCATGAATCTATACAGGGTGTAAGGGATAGCCCAACTGTACAAAAAAATCAGCCTTACCATACAAAATTAAAAACTTGATCGGATAATTTGTATGTCGAGGCCGACTTTTTTATTCACTTCCTAAAAGAACGTGATGTGAAAGGTTGTCCAGTTTTGTCTACTGAGCAAGCCCTTAAAGTTTGTCACTTACACCCTGTATAAACATTTTTTTTTCATCGAAGAGTAGGCTTCAGAAAGTCACTGTTTTATGGCACTTTTTGGGCGCTTGGACCTTAACAGCTCTACGGTCCAGACTTTGCCTTGAACATTGGAAGATTGGAACTATTTGCCTGGTATGATCTTTCCTTCCGTTTGTAATTTAAGTGTCTTCAAGGCTAGAGTGAATATGTAATTAAAGGTATACCGACCGAGCCATAAAAGCTTGCTATGAAAAAATGATTTTCATTAAAAGCTTATTTATATCCACTGCAGTTCAATTTTACCTTTTTTAACCACAAGTTTCTTTTATTTTAAACAGCTGTGACCCATTTTATCTGTCCCCTACTACGCACATATAAGAACTGCTGCCCATAAAACGACACGACCCTGTTCCTATATACGTACTTACGAATTACGAGTCGTACATTCTACTTACTACTTGCGATACGTAAGCCCTTACGAGCAGTGCCGTAAATAGGATAGAGCCAGCGGTGCCCGGACATAGGGCGAAAAACCCAGATGGGGCGCAAATAATTTTTTCATAACTTTTACACAACGCCATCTAGTCCCAAACTAAGCAGAGCTTGTGCTATGAATACTAGACGACTGATAAACATTCTTATATATTTCTAAATACATACATATTATAGATAAATTGCACCCTGACACAGAACAAATGATTGTAGGTACTCAACACACAAACATTTTGTCCTGGATTGGAATCGAACCAACATTCTCCAGTATAGCAGTCAGTGCCACTGACTACTAGAGCAAATAGCCTCTCAAATTATATTAAACTAAAGCTAAGTTTTGTATCATTCATTTCATCACAAGTAAGTGTTTTCCATTGCCTCTCGCTCAGTAGCATGGCCTGACCTAGAGTTGGACACTCAGGTCGCTATTGTCGATTTCCTCTACGAGTACATGGCGGAGCTCTACCCTAGCGGAGCAAAGTTACACCATATGCTTGACCGTCAGCTCCAGGCGATCTGCATAATAGTGACATCCGAACCTCTCTTCCCGCAATCTAAAACAGGTACCTCCCGAAACACTCATGTCCTGCGATGACCTGCATCAGGCGGATAAACTTACTAGGATTTTTTTGAGGGGGCGCAGTTTCAAAAATTTTCACTGGATGTAAAAAAGGTTTAGTTACGGTACTACTTACAAGTAACGATACGTTTTTGGTACTAACAGTTACATTCGAACGAGTATGCGTTGCGTAACTACCCTGGAACTATGTCAATGGTGGTTCCAGGAGTTTTAGAAGGATGCGCTAGATTTCTTATAGCGTAAGTCTGCCAAGATGTTTCATTATCCGGCTTTGTATTGAAAGTGTGGATATTTTTTCAGGAAATTTTTATGAGGTTTATGTCTAGTTGTTTATGCCACCATTTGGGAAAATAGCGTGAGTTTATGAATTGGACAACTGGAAAAGATAGCCAGTGGATGGCTGGATGATTTAGCTAATAAAATTCTGACACTGACACGATCATCCAATGATTTCTATCTGACTTAGTGAAGCCAGAGATCCACCCTAGAGCGGGAGAAATCATTGGTTTTTTTTGTCACAATTTCAAAATTACCATTTTTGTTTTAAGACCTACGTAAATAACTTATAGCTTTCAAGAAATTTCATGAAACTCGCTATAAAACTTTTTTTTATTTCGAAACTTAAACTTTAATTTTTAGGACCCAGGA
The DNA here is from genome assembly GCA_949319445.1 of Mythimna lalbum. Taxonomy (NCBI): domain Eukaryota; kingdom Metazoa; phylum Arthropoda; class Insecta; order Lepidoptera; family Noctuidae; genus Mythimna; species Mythimna lalbum. The sequence goes on from OX439370.1 coordinate 5,589,780, forward strand.
TTTTTTTTTCTATTTTTTTTAGAGTGTTGAAGGCAAGAATTTAGTAATCCGTTGAATATATAAAATCTTGGGCTGAAGGTCATATATCATATCATATCATCATCATCATATAAGCCGAAAGACGTCCACTGCTGGACATAGGCCTCCCCCAAGCGTCGCCACAACGACCGGTCCTGTGCGTCACGCATCCATCGGATTCCCGCGACCCTGACCAGGTCGTCGGTCCACCTTGTTGGAGGCCTTCCAATCATATCATATCATTTCAAGTCTATTCATACCTATGAATAGACTTGAAATAAAAACTCCAAACTAAATATCTTAAAATAACGAGCTGTTTAAAGAAACGAAAACTTAACTATGTTAAAATAACGCGATATTATAAAGTATTATGTCAAGAGTTTGTCTTAAGTTTCTCAATAAATTCCTCCACATCGCTGCCGACTGAAAGTATGAAGTGTTTATGTTGAGTGTTTATTAGTACAGTTAGTTAAATTTATAATAAAGTTTAGTTGTATTTTATACAACACTAGCTGCTCCCAGCGGCTTTGCCCGCGTGATAGCAGAAAATATCCCAAGAGAACCTACTTCCGGGATAAAAAAGTATCCTATGTCCTATTCCAGGACATGGTCTATCCGTGTACCAAGTTTCATCGAAACTGTTTTGCCATTTAGGCGTGAAGATGTAACAAACAAACAAACTCACTTTCGTTTTTATAATATTAAGTAAAGATTAGCTTTTGCCCTCGGATAAAACAGCTTTCTATAGGTGCACACATAGATTAAAAATCAGTTTTAGTATATGCGAAACCCGAAACATAAGTATAGGTAATATAGTAGGTATCACCACTTACTGTATGGATACTGTATGGATCAGAATGTTGGGCTGTGAAAAAGATGGATGAAAAAAGATTACATGTAGCAGAGATGAGAATGTTAAGATGGATGTGTGGTGTGACAAGAATGGATAAAGTGAGAAATGAGTATATTAGGGGAAGTTTGAAAGTGGCGCCAGTGACTGAAAAGTTGAAAGGAAACTGTTTGTCTTGGTATGGTCATGTGAAAAGGAGGGACGAAACGCATGTTGCTAAAAAAGTTATGAGTTTACATGTGGATGGACGGCGGGGGAGAGGGAGGCCAAAGAAAAGATGGATGGATTGTGTGAGAAGTGATATGAAAGAAAAGGGAGTTAGTGATAGCGTGAAGAGTGACAGGACAGAATGGAAGAAAAAAACGTGTTGCGCCGACCCCAAATAAAACGGGACAAGGGCAGGAAGATGATGATGATGATGACCACTTACGTCCGGTTGTCCGCAATAATGTCCCAATTCTACTGAATTATGTAGTAAACACCTAGTTTTAATGACTGCAGTGTTCTATCTAAATAAATCTCTTGTATCTTGTAACAGTTCCACTTAAGATAAAGAAACAGTGCCATTAACACAAGCTACCACTAACTTAGCTCGCTTAAAGTTTAAAACATTTCAAACAATATTGTCTTAGCAACATTATTGCACTATTAAAACAGATTTATTATATAAAACAGTAGTTAAAACTGTCTACGAATACAATAATAACGATGTTGCCGGACAAGTGCGATTTAATTTGACATTCCCAAGTGTTTACTTACTGCTACATAGTTACAGCGAGTAGTACCGGAACAAATTAATTAGAAACGTATATTGTACTAGCTTCTGCCAGCGTCTTCGCCCGCGTTTATGCAGAAAATAATGCCTATGTTACTCGGTGATAAAGCAGCATTCCACTAGTGTAAGAATTTATTAAATCGGTCGAGTAGTTTTTGAGATTTTTGAGTACAAACAAATAAAATCTCTATAGTCTAAATAAAAAATACTTCTTAAAATCTCGTGCCACAGTGTGCTCAACTCCTCTGAAGGGGGGAAGGGTTTGCTTGGTCAGTTAGTTATCATCATATCAGCCGAAAGACGTCCACTGCTGGACATAGGCCTCCCCCAAGCGTCGCCACAACGACCGGTCCTGTGCGTCACGCATCCATCGAATTCCCGCGACCCCGACCAGGTCGTCGGTCCACCTTGTTGGAGGCCTTCCAACGCTGCGTCTTCCGGTACGTGGTCGCCACTCCAGAACCTTTCGTCCCCATCGACCATCTGTTCTGCGTGCAATGTGCCCTGCCCATTGCCACTTAAGTTTGGCGACTCTTCGAGCCACGTCGGCAACCTTGGTTCTCCTGCGGATATCTTCATTTCTGATGCGATCACGCAGGGAAACTCCGAGCACAGCCCTTTCCATCGCCCTTTGGGTGACTTTGAGTCTTCTTATAAGGCCCATTGTAAGCGACCACGTTTCGGAGCCATAAGTCATCACTGGCAACACGCACTGGTCATAGACTTTCGTCTTGAGTTAGTTATAGTGTAGAAGTAACGTAAGTAAGAAGTAAGGTAAGTAATAATAATAATATAGAGAAAGATAAACAAATCAAGTATATTGACTTGGCTCGCGAGGTTGTCGACATGTGGGAAGTGGACTCAGCGATTATTGTACCGATAGTCGTTTCAGCCAATGGCTTAATAGCCAAGAGCCTCGACCAACACCTTAGGAGGCTCTCGTTAGGCGGCTGGATCAAGGGCTTGATTCAGAAAGCGGTACTCCTGGACACGGCTCGTATAGTCAGGAGGTTCCTTTCTCTGGAGCCCTGACCGCCGGTAGCTTGGACCCTGTTCCCGAAACCGGTGGGACACTATTTTTTATATTTTTAAATGTTTTTTTTTATTTTTTATTTAAATATTTAAAAATATAATTTATATGTTTGTACCATGAATAAAGGAAATAATAATATAATAATAAATCATTTATTATCAGGCATCTAGGCCTATAGACATATACCTTACAGACTAACATATATATAGAGTAAACACATCTTGTCGTTAGTAAATAAGACTTAAATCTATGTTAGTAACACTTCACATTGCACTAAGTTCACTTCGTGCTGTTCTGTGGCACCTGTGTAAAGACGTCCTACGTTGGACACAGGCCTCCTTTTCTTGTCGTCACGTTTTCGGTCATATCCTTTTTGACGTCAACCAACAGCATTGCGGTCGCGTCCAATCACGTATTAGCGTCTATGCCATAGTCTAGTCTATGCAAATTGCCACAGACTACAAAAACGAGTTGCACAAATTGTGCTACGGGGGCATCGTAGTGTTGCCACTTTATTAAAATGTATATATTTATTTATCCGCATTTTTAGTTTTTTTCATCGGCCCACGCTGAAAACCAGCGCTGTGGGCTCATCGCATTATGCGTGAGGCCGTAGCTTTATGCTGAGCGTTCGGTTGTTTTGCGCCGATGCGACGCATATCTTCCCTATCAATTTCAAGTTGTTATATTATGTTTGTTAGCTAGTTATAAGATTGCGTCTTTTTCGCGCGAATAAACTGTTTTTCTTTCTTTCTTCTTTCTTCCAAGTGTCGCCACAACGAACGGTGGCCCTGTGTTTTTTGAGTCCATCAATTCATCTAACCACGAATTACACCAAAGTACACCCAGGGATGTTACGGAGCTTCGACTCCGGTTCCGTTAAGTCGGAACTTCCGATTATTATTACACCTTCGGTTCCGACTTCGGCTCCGACACTTTTAAATCGGAGGTTTTAATCGGAGGTCGAAGCATAACATAGCGGCGACGGCGGCCTGTGTCGACTGTTATGAACAGGTTCATAGATTTAATATAATGTGTGTTCTTGTTTATTTGTAAATAATATGCTAATTGTTTTTCATTGTTTGTGTTTTATTTTATAATTTAAAAAAAAATGATTAAAGAATGTTTTATTTGTCCGTAAATAAAAATTCTTTCTCATGTCACCACTTCTGACCCTGCCTCCGACTCCGATTCCGACTCCGATTCCGATTCCGATAAATCAAATTTAAAAACTCCGACTCCGACTTCGGTTCCGATAAAACTACCTCCGTTACATCCCTGGTACACACCACATTTAAAAAAAAAAATGCACCGGTGACGCGCGTTTTTAAAAACGTGCGTCGACGACGCTCTTTAGGTCTACAGGTTTCGTCTGACTCGCGTGCGTAACGCGTCTGTATCGCTTCAAACGTCAACGTCAAAGTCAACGGCGCGTTTTTAAAAACCGTGGTGCTCACAGGCCCCTTATCTCACAGGACTAAATGGACTCTAAAGATCTACAAATAGCAGCTGCGGCTAACAGCACATACACACATACATGATCAAATAAATCTAACGTATTCTCAAGAAAAGTGTTGACGTAAATAAATCCGAAGAATGTTATTTCCATCGAGAATGCTCAAGAGTTCCTAACTGTAGACAACAAATGAAACTGCATGTCTTCCATTTTGGTACGGGAAACTAGTGTGAGCATGTGTTCGAGACTTTATGGATTTCCTCCTACTTGTTTTAAATGTACTTATTAAGAGCCTGGATAAGTAGGAACCGATGAAATAATAATTTGAGGTGACAAATCAAAAATTTTAAGCAGAAATTGCAGATTCCGAATACGGCCTGTCCCCCTAGCCAAGTTACAACCGTTTCTATTCTCTTGTGTCGAACGCCTTGAGTTGGCCACGTGACTTCGCGTTGAAATGACGTTAGAACAAAATAATTGGAGGCTTTAGCAACGCGGTGAGCGGGGCAGCAGCAGTAAGCGGGCCGCTATGAGCAGCGTCTAGTGGCGTGCTTTAAACATTATTATAATTTTGATCTTACCGCTCGCCGCCCCACGGTTAGCTACCGCTTACAGCGATAAGGTTGTGAAAAGGCTGTTAGACATAGCATTATGGACCACTTTTGGGTTCTGTAGGTGAGAGAGGAAAGATAATTTTACGCAATTCAAAGCCTCAAGTAGAAAATTACCGCAAAGAAACATACTGTTCCTATTCCAGGATATGGTCTATCCAAGTGCCAAATTTCATCGGAATCCGTTCAGCCTTTCGAGCGTGAAGAAGTAACAAACATACAAAAACGCACACTCTTGCAAACTTTCACCTTTATAAAATTAGTGCGAGATCAAGCATTTTGTGCGAGGTAACTTTTAAACAATTCTTTGAAAATATAATTATCTTCAGCTACGAGTATTTAGGCCAGACTTTAGACTCATTTTCTAAAAACAATACGCAAGGCAGATATTTAGAAAATTCTAGTGCTTGCTAAATAGATTACCTAAATACTAGTTTAATATCGACCTCGTCTAGTCTGACTTGTGTTAAAAGTCTAGTGCCAAGAGATGTAATATATGTTGACAAGTTTAGGATACCTACTCGCTACAAAAGGCTTTGAGTGTATTGCTAAGGCATTCTTGAACAGGCTGGTAGAGTTTCTAAAGTCCTGCAAGCATTGCAGAGAAATGGAAAAGGTGAGAGGTTTGCAGGAGAACCAAGGTCACCAATAGCCTGAAGAATCGCCAAACTAAAATGGCAGTAGGCAAGGCACAGTGTACAACCTTGAAATTTTGGAATGGGATCAGCATAATCTACAAACAAATCTCAAATCTCGACTTACGAGTCGCGGGTTCAAACCCAGCTAAACGCATTACTTTGAGTAATTTATTTCATCACCACTGCTCTCAAAACGGTGAAGGAAAACATCGTAAGGAAACCGGCATGTCCTAGAACCAAAAATTCGAAGACATGTGACATTCATCAATTCGCAATGGGCCAGCGTGGTAGATTACGGCACATTCCCTCTCCTAGAGAGGAGGCCCGAGTCCCAACAATGGGAACATTATAAGGCTGACTATGCTATGCTAGGCAAAACACATTGCAAAGTAAATTTTGGAATGGGGTCAGCATAATCTAAGAACAAACCTCAAAACGTGTTTCCATTTTATCCATCTTCCACACTTTATGTTTGGTCACCCGACACCGGTAAGTTTCTCCGTAGAATCCACCGAGGACTTTCCTAAAAGCTTACCTACATTTTCGAAGAAATCCTAGGAACTACACTGAATTTATACCTACCCCTATACCTAGGTTTCGTCTACAAGATTCTAAGGCAAGTTATTTATTTTAAATTCTTCCAGACTTGTTTGTTAAAGCTGAAAATATTTGTTCAGTGTAAAACGCTGTGAATTTTTCTAGAAGAAACGTTTAGCGTGTTGTTTTATTTATTTATTTAGTACAGCAAAATAGCTATTAACACTAAATTTTGTTAAATCCTTTCACTCTGTCTTCTCACAGAATCGCAAACTTTCTAATACTATCATCAAAAGTCACAAAGTCAAAATATTTTATTGCACATAGGCCTACATGGACACTTATAAAACGTCAGAAGCTAGTGCATGGTTCCAAATTGGTCATTTCATATGGAGAAGAATCGGCAAGAAACTCCATGGTTAGTCTTTTAAAAAAAGTGGTTGGTGTTACAAAAAAGAAAGCTTCCACATTCATCAGCAAACAAATCCAATCCAGGACAATCCAATCCAGGGGGGGTTGGTCTTCACGAACGCGTTGAGCATCGTTAGCATACGCGGTATAGGGGAGGTGGATCGAGCTACAGTGCGTTGAGAAAGTTGCTAAACCTGATACTTAATAATGTACTATCGCGGTCATTTCTGCATGATCATTTAAAAAAATTTTTGTTTGAACCTTGCGGCGCGACGCCAAACCAAACCCTTTGAAGTTTTAGTTTCGAGTGTAAGCAAAAATGAACTTAGCGATGGTCATATAGAAGTGTCTTTGATGGGACAGGGCAGAAAGTAATCAAAATTTTATAATCAGCATCATATCAGCCAAAAAACGTCCCATGCTGGAGGCTTCCTTTAAGTGTCGTCAAGGAACGGTCCTGTGCGTCTTTCATCCCAAACAAAACAGCCTAAGTGGCAATAGCAAGAGCACATTGCTCGTAGAACAGATGGGCCCGAAAAGTTCTTGAGTGGCGACTGCGTACTGATAGACGCAGCGTTGAAAAGCCTCCCACAAGGAGGACCGATGACCTGGTGAAAATCGCGTGAATGCAATAAAAACTATTGTGCAATCAGGACCGGGTTTATTACTAGAAGACTGGAATTTGTTACCAGAGTCTGTGTGTCCTGATAGCTACAACCTATAATGTAAGGTTAACTTCTAAGCAAGCGTGCTCATTCGCCGACCACATTGTCGCTACCCATCAGGTGAGATAGTGGTCAAAGGCGAGCCTATCAATAGAAAAAAAAGTACTACTTTATTAGAATTATATCAGGGGTCATAGTCGGCCTTATAATGTTCCCACTGCTGGGACTCAGGACTCCTCTCTAGGAGAGGGAATGGGCCGTAATCCAACACGCGGAACCAGTACGGGTTGGTGGATGCCATGTCTTCAAATTTTTGGTTCTAGGACATGCCGGTTTCCTCACGATGTTTTCCTTCACCATTTTGAGAGCGGTGGTGATGAAATAAATTACACTAAGTAATGCTCCTGGCTGGGTTTGAACACGCGATCTACAACTCGTTACAACTTGGCCACCACTGTTCTTTTGCTAGCACAAAATAGAGTCTATGTTAAAGACAAATATAATATAATACAAAACCATGCCTCATCTACCCCCAAAACCACAACACTATAACAAATCCCAAAAGGAAATACTATTTAATATAATCCCGGACCGCATTGAAGTTTAAATATTTGACATGTCACAGATGTTGCCCAAAATAGTTACGAACGAGTGTTAGCTTGGGCCCAAGAGGTCTTTTGATGTAGCCCGGGAAATGTTAGCTGTACTTACAAAATAAATCAGAAGTTCCAGTAGCAATATTTATAACAAATCTAGCCTTTACTGAAGCCCTACACATTGCCGGCGTTAGGGGGGACACGATGGGGCGACGGCCCAGGGCGTCTAACTCAGGGCGGCGCCAAGGTCTGGAGTTGGAGTCTCCTGCCTCCCCTGGTGCAAACCCTCAAAACTGTGCTCTACGCTCTGCATATGCATATTTTTTTATTGAGACATTTTTTAGATAGATTTTTTTGGGTTTGTGGTCGAGGAGCGACTCTAACAATATCGTTAATACTCATATCGCTCCTCGACCACACTGCGCTTATGCTTCGCACTAATGCGATACTTCCACCTGGACGCCACAATATTTTCGCCCGGGGTGTCAGTTGCCCTTACGGGCGCACTGGCCCTACATCAAACCCTTTACGCGATCCATTTAGAGACCACAACCTGAAGTGTTAAAGAAATGGATCTATACAGGGTGTTTCTGATATCGACGCACAAACGAATACAATGGATCCAGTACATGATTCTGGGCCCCCAGTGGTGGAAATTTTCGTCAGCTTTTTACGCTAATAGAACGCTACTTTATCATTGATATTATGCAAAAAAAAAATCACAAGATCTTCATAGCTTTTGCCCACGGCTTCACCCGCGTACATAAAATATGTCACATAAAAATAAAGCAGCTTTCTATCGGTGAAAATATGTTAGCAATCGGACCAACACTTTCAGAGATTACATCCTACAAACACAACATAAACGTTACAGCTTTATAATACTAGCGTAGATTAAGCTTTTGTTTCCTAGGAAAGCGGTGCCGTCATATAGCGGCCGTTTTAACACATCGCCAGTAATTTTTTCAAAACAAACGTTTGTGACGTTTGTTTTGAATAAAATTCCTCATACGAAAAGTATCCAAGATAGAAAATGGACGACCTTGATTTTGCTTTAGTATTTTTCTTGGAGGATGAACTATCATCAGAAGAGGAAAATAGTCGTTGTTCCGGAAAACGGCCGCTATATGACGGCACCACTATCCTAGGAAACCAAGGTTTAAGAGTAGCGATGGAGCGACCGCTAATCCGACCTTATTATTATTGATAGGCTTGCGTTTGACCACCATCTCACCAGATGGTAAGCGACGATGTGGTCGACGACGGAACACGCTTGCCTAGAAGTAACCTATTCACTCTTGACTTAAAGACCCCTAAGTTGTAGCTATCAGGAAATACAGACTCCGGCAGGGAATTCCACTCCTTGGCTGTACGCACAATAAATGTGTTCCCAAAACGCTTTGTGCGTATGGGTGGAATGTCTACCTTTACAAACCAGTTACTGACCAATTATACGACACCTTTTGGCGATACCAGAAAACTAACGTTAAGTTATGTTGATTTAAACTTCTGCCTAACTTATCCAACAGTCAGGATCATAAACTAATCCGATTTTGAAATCTACGTGAACATCCGACAAACTACTGCCTTTTGATCTTCAAATTAAGGATGTGCATTCAACCATAATTTTAGTCTAAAACCTCATTAAACTAAATACGATAGAGTATAGAAGAATAGAATAGTGATACACATGTGCGTCGGTCTAATGTAGTTCTAGCTTTAAGGTGGTGCATCATGACTCACATTTTCACTGTTTTTCATACAACCGCTCATAACTGATTATGACGTTATTACACATTTTTCATTAGATATTTTGGAAACACAGTATCTTGTGGATATTATCTAGGCTTCTATTGAAATCAATTTCTAAATTTATGTAAAACTAATCCAGTAAAAACCTCTGAAAATTTCCTATTTTGACAATTCATAATTTGCCTAAAAATTAAAAAATTCAAAAAAGTAAAACTTTGGAACCTTGCAAATTTTATTAAGATTCTAAATGACGACAAGTTTTTCCAAAAACTTTTAAGGGTTTAAAAAAAGAACAGCTATTTCCTGGAGCAAGTTTTGTGAAATTTTCGAGTAAATCTCGGAATTACCGAATACTAACAGAGTTTTTCGTTAAACATCGCGTTGGATTGCATTAAATGAAATAACAAGCTTTTAAACCATTTTCGATGTTTACGATAGGCGAGTGGAAAAGGAACCTCTTAAAAGCTTAAACTGCAATAGACCAGCGCGTGGGCTGCGCCTGATTTTTAGGAAGAGTCAAGTCGCGAGGCGTGAATCTAATGTAGCTCTACAAGTCTAGTTCGTACGTAGCCCACGTATGCCCAATGAAGTGCCTTTATGAGTATTCTCGTACACACAAGATGGTGAGAATAGATTGTATAAGGGGTTATGAAAGAAAAAGGAGCGGATACCGTGTGACAGGACAGAATGGACGAAAAACGTGTTGCGTCAATCGACACATTTTTTTTTTATAAGGGATAAATAAATCATCTTATAAATTAATAGAGAAAGATTCAGGCCTCCTCTCTAGGAGAGGGAATGGACCGTTATCCACCACGCGGGCCCAGTGCGGATTGGTGGATGTCTCATGTGTTCTAATTTTTGGTTTGTCGGTTTCATCACGTTTTCCTTGAAAAATTAAATTACACGAAGTACCTAATGGACCTGGCAGGGTTTGAACCCGCGACCAACAACTCGTAAGTCGGAGCCACCACTGCTCTCAAAAATAGTTTACCAAACTTAAAATCGACTTTAAACGATTTTTGATACAAGAAAACATTTTTATTCAACAACTTTTCAGATAAGATAAAGGAAAGATTCAGTGATAAAAAATAATTGATCATTCAATGAAAAAGTTTTCAATTAATCCGTGTCTGAGACTAGAGAGAGAATTAATTGGATTTCGGAGATAATGGAATTTTTCATCCAATAGCTAGGCAGTCTTGTCGACGGATTATCTGATGGGTAGGTAGGTAGTGTTTACTACCAGTATTGGATATCTGCTGGTTATCCGATGGGGATAAAAGAGCGACCGAGATAGAGCCCACTCACTCTTTATTTAGGGTCGCCAAACATAATGTTGTATATTCTAGTTACAACATTTTTTGACTTTTTCGATTAGGATTTTTTTTTTTATGTTATTTTATATTACTGTTTTGTACGTAATTTATCCAATGACTTATCCCACAGTAGGGTGAAGCGTAATGGCGTGTTAAGGTATGATTCCAAACTCAGCAACAAGCAGCAGTGTTGTAGCCGCAGTGCTGCCACACATTGCCACACTGCCTACATTGCTGCCGCGACATTGCTGCCTAGCTCGGAATGTAATCTCATATAAGCTTATAGAAATTGCATGGGAACCAGTAGTGTCGCGGCATCATAATCGAAATCTTTTACTGACTAAAACCACACTTGTGTCCTTCTTCCATCTGTAACCTCGGGGTTCCCTTTCAAAAGTCAACCCACGGCCCCAGTAGAGTAGGGCTGAAGCCCTTCAGGGCCCGTACGGCTTTGTTGACATCTCTTTGAGGTGCGCGTGGAACACTGCACCGTCGACGACTCGAGCTCGGTCCGGTTACCGAACGGCCGGATGGCAAGCTATTTATTGCTCATCGTCCACAAGCCTACGCCTACGGTGGCTGGTAGTCGGGGTCGGGGTCGAAGCCTACTTCACTAGTATTAGCGCAGAAGGAGGCGACCGCCACCCATGGTCCTCGCTCCAGACCACAGCCTGAACCAGGTCCCGGCTATGATATTAAAAACAATACAGCCAAGGAGTGAAATTCCCTGCCGGAGTCTGTGTTTCCTGATAGCTACAACTTAGGGGTCTTTAAGTCAAGAGTGAATGTATTACTTCTAGGCAAGCGTGTTTCATCGTCGACCACGTCGTCGCTTACCATCAGGTGAGATGGTGGTCAAACGCAAGCCTATCAATAATAAAAAAATAAACGTGGTGTAATAGTTTTCTGGTGGTACCTCACTAAAATAACTATACGTTCTATCGGTTTTCGCGAACATATCGGATTAGTGAAGCAAAAATCGGTATAATCCGATTTTTCGCAAAACCGTTTTCGTGAAAACACGATTTACGTGAACCTAGGTTGACTTAAAATAGATCAGACCTTCTATCCTATTAATATCCATTTCTCGCCAGTCACCCACACCCCCGTCTAGTCTGTATGATATTATTATGATGAGATATGTTTATATAACATTTAGCACAAAGAATTGCCAAACTTAAGTGGCAATGGGCAGTGCACATTGCTTGCAGAACAGATGGCCATTGGGGCCGAAAGGTTCTGGACAGGCGACCGCGTTCCGAAAGCCACAACGTTGGAAGGCCTCCTACAAGGTGGACCGATGACCTGGTGAAGGTTGCGGGAAACCGATGGATGCGAGACGCACACGATCGTTCGTTGTGGCGACGCTTGGGGGAGGCCGATGTTCAATAGTGGACGTCTATCGGCTGAAAGGATGAGGATGATGATGATGATGAAAATTAGTGTAGATTGCATCGGATAGCGTTAGATGAAACAAAAAGCTTTTTAACCATGCTCAAATTGACGATAGACGCGTCGGGAGGGACGATCTTAAGTGTAAGTTAGAATTCTAATCAAATAAGGGACGTTATTATATGGTCCTATTTTATCTAATTAAGATAATCTTTATCGGGGCCTTGTTTCTTATTTGAAACCCGGGGAAATGGATCAATAGGGTCGAAATAAAGTTAATCTTAGTGTTAGTGCGTTAAATGTAAGTGGCTGTGATTTTGTGATCATCCTTACTAATATTATAAAAGCGAAAGTGAGTTTGTTTGTTTGTTTCGTCTTCACGCCTAAATGGCAAAACCGATTTTGATGAAACTTGGTACACGGATAGACCAAGTCCTGGAATAGGACATAGGATACTTTTTATCCCGGAAATATGTTCCCTTGGGACAATTTTCTGCTATCACGCGGGTGAAGCCGTTAGGAGCAGCTAGTTTAAATTATATTTTGTCTTGAGTTAACTAAACTATGGGCCTCATCTGAAGGCTAGAACTACATTAGATCGACGCACACTAGTAACACGTCTGATTTGTACGTAGAACGACATCGCGTGGCGTGGATCTAGTGTAGCTCTACAAGTTTAGTTGCCGTATAAAATGTATGGAGATCGACGCGCCCAGATCGACGTACGTGCCACACGTGTGCGCAATGTAGTTCTTTAAAGACCTTTAAAGTCACCCAAAGGGTAATAGAAAGGTCTATGCTCGGATTTTCCATGTCGCATCAGAAATGAAGATATCCGCAGGAAAACCAAGAATTCCAGGGTAGGGGGCTGTGGGTGCAGTATGACTTTTGCTGCCTGGACTAGGAATAGCTGCTAATAGCAGACCTCGTCCCGTATTTTGATTTTGTTTTCTGTTGCTAAAAATTATCCAGATGCCATCCCCCGCCCTTAGGCGGAGCGGGAGATAGTGTCAGGCTCTTAATGACTAAAAAATCCACCCCGTTTCTTCGTTGCCTTTCATACCGGGGACAAGTCTCTCTTTCGGAACTAGACCCCTTTTTTTTACGGAGGGCAAAAATCATCTTATGACAACCCCCGCTCTTGAGTGGAACGGGAGATAGTGTCAGACTCTTACTGACTAAAAAGCCACCCTGTTCCTTCCAGCCTCTTCATACCGGGGCTCGAGCTTCTTTTCAGATAACCCTGGCCCCAGTCGGAACTAGACCCTTGGCCACCCTTGGCCCTCGTAGTATTAGAATAGAGAGTTCGTCTAAGAGAAGCGCGCGTGGTACACTACGCCTCACCATATCAGGTCAAGACTGAGTACTACTAACTCAAGCTTAAACTGTTGCCGTAATGCTAGCAAAGGAGGAGGCAGACCGCATCAGGCAACGGCGCCCTCGCCGCCGCCGCCGGGATTCCGATCCCGATTTCCGGCCACCGTAGACGCGAGCTCGTGGACGGCGAACCATGGGTAGCTCTCTAACCGATAGTCCGGTAACTGTCCGGACCGAACCCAAGACGTCGACGGCGCGCACTGTTCCCTCGCGCTTCAAGGAGTTGTCAGCAGCAGGAGGGGCCCAGCTGGGTCGAAGCCTACTGGGCTAGGGTTATCCGAAAGGAAGCTCGTGCCCTGATATGAAGAGGCTAGAAGGAACGGGGTGGGTTTTTAGTCAGTAAGAATCTGATTTGTGCCCACAAAAAAAAAAACCTTGAACTGTTGCCCCTGACATTTATCTGACTGTACTACACATCCCTTAGGAAAATACATGCGCAATAATGTTACGATAACATTTTACGATTCCGACCCAAATTCTAGAACACAGTCATAAATCTTTATTCAAAATTAGATTGGCCTAAAGATTAGCATTAAACCTGTCAGCAAAGTAGATTTACTAAGCTTATCTCTGTCGAAAATATAAGTAAACCTTCCTAACTTCCTTCTGCTACGTTGTTACCCAATTTCGTTGGTTCCCGGTCACCGATTGGCTGATGCGGGAAAATGACAGCCATGACAGTTCGACAGATATTCTCGATAAGCGAACGAAAATAAGTGAGAAAAATCCTTGAAAATATTTGGAGGGAAAACGCTGAGGTGACTTGTTTGTCGAGTAAGGTGAGATCAGCAAAATAGTACGATCAAATAAAACAGATAAAAAATTGGTTCTTATTAAATTTCTTCAATTTCAGTTACCGTTTACTTGTCTGGTACCGGATATCATAAACCACTGAACTAAGAGCACAAAATAGATAGGTACAGAAGACAATCGCATGTAGGTACTTCACTTTTTATACCTACGCTCGGTGGACGCACACTAATGAGCGTTTGAGCCGGAACTGTTCGATGAGCGGGCCGAGGCGCTCCGAGATATTGTGTCCATGAGCGGTGTCTATGTGTGCGTTGCTCGAGCGCGCTTTGTATGTAGATTGACTCCTGTACCTATATACTTTGTGCTAACTGACGTTAGCGGTAAGCAATGCCTCATTAGCCATGAAATCTCTAGTTGGCTTCTTTTCCCTAATCCTTTCGAATGGTTTCGATCTTTAGAAATATGTTTACAAAAAAATGCCGGTTGAGTGTTCTTTAAAATGCACATAGTATAAGTAAACCAATCAATATTTTGCAAATAATTTAGTTTTTTAATTTATTTTGGCACCAAATGAAGAATTCCAAAAATTTATTATGAAACGCAAACACAAACAAGTTTTTAATGAAAGTCGTTTTTTTATAGCAAGCTTTTATAGCTAGGTATTATATAATTAATAGTCGTCAAGACGAATCATACGAGCCCAAACTCGATGGGGTTGTGTCGTTTAACTACCAAGTTCCTATAGCCACCTTCCGGGTCCATCATCAGATCAGCTTCTTGTCATAACAATTTTGCATTGTCATCTGATTTACACATACTTGTAAAATTTCAGCTCAATCGGTAACCGGGAAGTATGTCAAATTTAATTTACAAGATTTGATGACAGACAAACATCGGGACAGGTGAAATTAAATTAAAGCTTGTAAAAACAAACTTTACCTCTTTATAATATAAGTGTAGATGTATGTAGATTCAATATCAGTAGAAACCAACAAAGTTTAATCTTTGGTTATTACAATGATGTCCTATAACGAGCGAATTCAAGCAAAAGCCAGCACGTTCTTACCCCAAAATCTCTCAGGCTCACGAAATCACAAGCAAATCTTGTAAAATAATTCCAAGGTGGGATGGGAGGCACGATGTTATGTTGGTCCCACAGCTGGGCTAATTGGACCGGATAACGTGGGATAAAGTATAATCCTCGTCTTTGGGACGATCCCTAATTTGACTTTACGTGTTGTCAGTTTGTTCTCATTAGCTGGTTTTAGGTTATTTTTGGGAGACTCCTTTTACTTGAAAATTGTAATTTCGTTTAAAAAAACCTTTAGCAGCTTTTGTAAGCCATTGAATGTGTGTTTTGCTTTATTTATTTTAGCTTTTTGTATAAGGATTAATATTAACCACATGCAGACCGTTAAAGTTGATATAGGGAAACTGCGCAGATACTCGTAATACCTAATCTACACGGGTGCCCGCAACTGTTTTGCTATTTAAAGATCTCCACCAAAACGACTACATGCACACCGTTTAAGTTGAACTAGCAACACTGCGCAGGTAATAATCCAGTTTCCGCGACAGGGACCACGACACGTGCGCGACATCACGCGACACGTGGCGCCCTCGCGGGCGCCCGCTTAATGCAGTTTCAGCCCTAAAAATTTTAGAATCTTTAGAACTTAAACAATTCGACTTAGGGTTTGCGTACAACTATACGCTTCAGCACAGGTGTTAGAAGTCTGAAATGCTCAGCTTTTCTTTACTATAATATGCAAGTGTTGTACAGTCAAACCTTGCTCATGAATCACTCTGTCAATTGGTGAAAACGGTATGAAAATCCGTTCAGAAGTTTATGAGTTAAACGAACAGACATGCAGATGTGGTGGGACTTTGTTTTGTAATATGATAATGATGTAAGGATATTTAGACGGCACGGGTAGTGCAGTGGTTGAGAGATTGACTGCGCTGGGGGTCGTGGGTTCGATCCCCGCAAGAAACAAATATTTGTATAGCGTACAGACAGGAATTCCGGGTCTAAGTTTCTTGTGTATGTGAATTTACATGTTTGTAAACGCACCCAAAGATGATAAAATGAAACGGGTTATAGATATACACATTTAAGATTTTGCTTTAACCCTTCAGATACCGTGAATTAGAAACACAATAGTAAGACAATAGATGCGCGGCCACCGGTGGTCGCTTGGGGATTCATGAATTAAAGTTCCCAATAAAAAGAATCGACTCTTTGAACTAAAAAGTATGGCGAAAAATGCTTTTTTCACAAAAAATATGAGCTTTAGAACCAAAATAGTTTTTCAACTATAACTTTTCAGCAGCTGCACAAAATAAACGTATCTGCATTTCACAGCATTAATCATAAATGTGTTGCACTACCGTTTGCTTAAAACTTTTCATTATAAAACAGTAGATATTTACTCTATTTTTAATTAAAATAAAACAAACTCCATGAAAATTAAAACTGTGCAAGCAAACCCTGGTTTAGATTACAGTTGAGATATTCCCTTTGTGGTATAAAAACATGTTATACTCTAATTTCGAGAAATACGCTGAATTCCAGCACACTCGTATATTAAAATGAGACGTACTACATATATGGAAATATTTTAGCTTTGAATATATGTGTAGTATTAAGGCCCTAGCTCCCCAGCAGTGCCATAAAACTGTGACTTTTTAAAACCTACTCCTCAGTAAAGTCAATATGTTTGAAGACTTGCGGACGGCGAGCAATGGGTAGCTCGCTGTCCGACCGTCCGGTAACTGTCCCGACCGCGCACTGTTCCCGCGGCGCCTCAAGGAGCTGTTATCAGCAGCCCAGCCCGGTCGAAGCCTACTGGGGTCAGGGTGATCCGAAAAGGAAGCTCGGTCCTGGTGCGAAAGGCAAGAAGAAAGAGGACTGGGTTTCACCTTAGACATTGTTTTTAATGTTGTAAAAGTGCTTGTAAATGAATAAAATAAATAAATACTAAATTGATATTTTTTCGCTTGTATTCCTTACTTGGTCCTTTTAAACAGTTTTAATCTTTAGAAATACGCTTACACAAAAAATTGCTTCAGAATGTACATACGAGTAGCATATCGCTTATCCCTATTAACAATGTCGGATGTGAAAATTGGCAACTTTACATGAGAGCGAGTCAAAGTTTGACATACGTCATTGTTAACTGGCGAATGGGCCACATCTGACAATGTTAAGGTGGCCCATTTTAAAAACTACACGTAATTTATTTTTTCTTTTTGCTGCTATTAAAAATAGGGACTTTTTGAGAGTGATTCGTGAAAGAAAAAGAAAATGGCAAAAAAACATATCCGACATTGTTAATAGGGACAAGCGATATGTAAATCAATCAGTATTTCGCAAAGAAAATGGTTTTAAAGCCCAGTGAGGCTCTATGCGGGCGCAGACGGCAGTACGAGTATGTGTGCATTTAACTCCGGCCAGATGTTCAAGGGACTATACGCCTTAAAGCTGGGAAGGTTTCGGGTGACTGATATTATTTTTAGCTGACTTAAATAAATGAAGACAACGGAATGGCGTTTGTCTGAAAATTATTCGGGCTTCTGCTGAACGAATTGAAAGGTCAAAAAGAATACATTTATCTATTAGTTTCTTTTGGTAAATGACTTGATGATAGCTGTGCCTAGTCCGTACCATCATGGTCTTGCCGGATGGAGAATCTCCATAGAAAACGACCAATAAAAGCCGTGAACTAGCTTCTAACGTTTTATAAGAGCCCGTGTAGACCTATATAAAATTAGTAGGTAAAAATTGACAATATTAAAAACATTGTCATAGCAGCTGAGGTGGAATATACGCCCGAGCTAAAGGCGAGGTCATTATGAGGCCAATTGACTGCAATGATAAACGCTCACGTGTATCACGACGTTTTTCAACACACTCGTAAAAAAAAATCATTAACATTGATACTATTAATTGTATCATCGCGAAGAGCCAGATCCAGTTTTCAAATAAGTGGGCTGAAAAAAATATTTTAATTCGACACATATTAAAGAAAAATCGTAACTTCACGTGACACAAAACAGAACACATATACAAATTACCCATCTACATTTCTGTATGCTCAATTTCGTGCTAAGAGAAGTCTTGTAATTTCTCAGACAACTACGCACTAATTAGATTCTCAAGACCCTTTTACAAGACCTAACGTGTCCTAACCTTAGTATTTAAGTGAACTTCTAGGTCATTTGTACCCAACCCCCAGACTAAAACGAGACTAGTTACATCATAAATATAGGCACAGAAGTTTGACTCAAGCGAAAGCCGGTACACGCAAACATTGACTTTGTATAACATACATAAACTTATAATGTTCCTACTGCTGGACAACAACCGCCCCGACTTACGAGTGTAGGTCGCGAGTTCAAACCCAGCCAGGCGCATTACTTGGTGTAATTTATTTCATCACCACTGCTCTCAAAACGGTGTAGGAAAACAACATTAGGAAACCAGCATGTCTTAGAACCAAAAAATTCAACATCCACCAAACCGCACTGGGCCCACGTGGTGGATTACGGCCCATTCCCTCTCCTAGAGAGGAGGCCTGAGTCCCAACAGTGGGAACATTATAAGGCCGACTATGCTATGCAATGCTAACCGAAATCAATGGCTTTACATGCTTTCCGGAGCATGGAATATCAGATGATGTTGACCCTCTGTACTTTCCTATTTTGTGTTCTCATTACCCTTCGTATGTACCCCAGTAATCATTACCCCGAAGGCTTACAAATAAGGCTAGACTAATGACCACATTTTCTTTTCATCTACAAATCTCAGCTGAACAAAATAGCCTGGAATGACCTTAGGAAATTGCGGGCAATATTAGCCGTTCAGAAATGAACGATACTTGGGAAATAGCTCACGAAATTAACTCATTATTTCCATATCCTGTTAGTAATGTTTGCGGCAGACAGTCAAGCTTTTGTGTAGATGGTCAAGCTTTTTTGTCAGTTCTGTTTGAAGCCATTTGTAGTTACTTAACTTTGTACTTTATCATCATCATCATCACATCAGCCGAAAGACGCCTACTGTTGAACATAGGCCTCCCCCAAGCTTCGCCACAACGACCGGTCCTGTGCGTCACGCATCCATCGGATTCCCGCTACCCTGACCAGGTTATTGGTCCAACTCGTTGGAGGCCTTCCAACGCTGTACCTCAATCGTCAAAATCCGGCATAGACTGATTCGGGTTTCTTTATGTCGAAATATTTTTTTTCGTATAGACATTTCGGTTTCGAAAGCAAACAATGAAATGATAAGATGACTATGGCCCTTTGATTAACAAAGGTTTTGAAGTGCTACAAGAGTGGGGATGGTCTTCATACATTTTTGTGCATTGTTTTTTGTTAAGCGTAGCTTGCATCCGACTCAACACAGAAGTGTTCACGTGTGCGGAGTCCCTAATTGCTATATAAATAATAAACCGTACAAGCTCATATAATTATTGTTTCTATTTAATTAATTATTTAATGAATCCACACTAATACTAAAGAGGTAAAGTTCCTCATGGTGAAATGGCGTCAACGGCTATCGCAACCCAGTGCTGGGCACGCCACGATTATGGCGGTAAGTCCCCTCTTTGAGGCGTGGCTGGAAAGACCTCACGGCGTCCTTACCTTCCGCATGACGCAGATCCTCACCGGACATGGCAAGTTCGGGAGGTTCCTGCATCGGATTCAGGCGGAAGAGACGCCCGGGTGTCGCCACTGTGCGCAACGCCCGGAGGACACGGTGGAGCACACCGTCGAGGTGTGCCCTGCCTGGGCGGAGCATCGCCGTGCCCTCGTGGGGGCGATCGGCGGCGGAGACCTCTCGCGCCGGGCCCTGGTCGAGGCCATGGTCCGGAGCGAGGAGGAGTGGCAGGCGGTCGCCTCCTTCTGCGAAGCAGTAATGCTTGCAAAGGAGGAGGCCGACCGCATCAGGCAACGGCGCCCTCACCGCCGTCGCCGGGATTCCGATCCCGATTTCCGGCCACCGTAGACGCGGGCTCGCGGACGGCGAGCCATGGGTAGCTCGCTGTCCGATTGTCCGGTAATGGACCGAGTCCAAGACGTCGACGGCGCGCACTGTTCCCGCGCGCCTCAAGGAGTTGTCAGCAGCAGGAGGGGCCCAGCTGGGTCGAAGCCTACTGGGGACAGGGTTGTCCGAAAGGGAGCTCGTGCCCCGGTATGAAGGCTAGAAGGAACGGCGCGGGGTTTTTAGTCAGTAAGAGTCTGACACTGTCTCCCGCTCCACCCAAGAGCGGGTTTCGTCAAAGATGATTTTCCCCGTCGACAAAAAAAAAAAAAAAAAAAAAGAGGTAAAGTTTGTTTTTTATTGTTTTGTTTATAGGAGGTAATCTCTGGAAGTACTGGTCCATTTGCTAAAATTTTTTCACCGATAGAAGCTGAAATTTTATGTACCCGGGCGAAGCTGCGGGCAAAAGCTAGTAATAAACAAACAGTGGCTTGTATATAATCTATACAGAGTACAAGACAAAGTAGCTTTCCACGTTCTTTTTACAAGCTTTTATTTAGTTTCACCTGTCGCGATGTTTGTCTGTCATCAAATCTTGCAAATTAAATTTGATCCACTTTCCGGTTACCGATTGAGCTGAAATTTTGCATGCTCGTGTGATTCAGATTACAATGCAAAATTATTATGACAAGGAGCTGATCTGATGATGGAATCGGAAGGTGGCTATAGGAACTTGGTAGTTAAACGACACAACCCCATCGAGTTTGGGCTCGTATGATTCGTCTTGACGAGACTACCCAGCTATAAAAGCTTGCTTTGAAAAAATGATTTTCATTAAAATCTTCTTTCAGCTGTGTCCTTGTTAACCACATCTTTAATTTTGATGCGGTTTTCACAAATAGAAATAATGAGATAATTGGTACCCATGGCCGGGGTGCGACACTAGCAATTACTTAAAAACAATACAGTTCAGTTAAGTAATGGTATTTTTAATTTCAGTTAATTGGAGGCTTCCGGATGGTACTTTTGATGATTACATAACAACACGCTCGTATGTATACCCATTTATTTCTTATTTTTTTCGATGGGGAAAATCATCTTATGACAAAACCCGTTCTTGGGTGGAGCGGGAGATAGTGTCAGACTCTTACTGACTAAAAACCCCAACCCGTTCCTTCTAGCCTTCATACCGGGGTACGAGCTCCCTTTCGGATAACCCTGGCCTCAGTAGGCTTCGACCCAGCTGGGCACCTCCTGCTGCTGACAACTCCTTGAGGCGCGCGAGAACAGTGCGCGCCGTCGACATCTTGGGCTCGGTCCATTACTACCCATGGCTCGCGGTCCGCGAGCCCGCGTCTACGGTGGCCGGAAATCTAGCTCGGAATCCCGGCGGCGGCGGCGGCGAGGGCACCGTTGCCTGATGCGGACTGCCTCCTCCTTTGCTAGCATTACTGCTTCACAGAAGTAGGCGACCGCCTGCCATTCCTCTTCGCTCCGGACCATGGCTTCGACCAAGGCCCGGCGCGAGAGGTCTCCGCCGCCGATCGCCTCCACGAGGGCACGGCGATGCTCTGCCCAAGCATCCATCGTGTCCTCCGGGTGTTCCGCACGACACCCGGGCGTCTCTTCCGACTTAATCTGAAACAGGTACCTCCCGAACGTGCCATGTTCGGTGAGAACCTGCATCATGCGGAAGGTAAGGACGCCGTGAGGTCTTTCCAACCACGCCTCAAAGAGTTACCGCCATAATCGTATGTATACCCTATCAGAGTAACAATATGATATCTACCTACAATAATATTTTGTCAACTATAAAGCCGATGATTAAATCCAGAGAGCAGTGGTGGCAGAGTGTTAATGGCCCCGACTTACGAGTTGCAGGTCGCGGGGTCACACCCTGCCCGGCACATTAGTTTGTGTAATTTATTTCATTATCACCTGCTCTCAAAACGGTGAAGCAAAAACATCGTGAGGAAACCGACATGTCCTAGAACCAAAAATTCAAAACACATGTGACATTCACCAACCCGCACTGGGCTCGCGTGGTGGATTACGGCCCATTCCCTCTCCTAGAGAGGGGGCCTGAGTCCCAGCAGTGGGAACATTAAGGATGATGATATGATAATGATTAAATCAACGAGGCAGTACTAACTGTCCCCGTACACGGGCCACAAAAAAAAAAATCCACTTCAAGCTTTTTTTTTGAGGCGGCTTCTTTTTGTGGCTCGTGTGCGGCGGTGCCGCCTCAAAAAAAGACGACACAAGAAACGTTTGAAGCCGCTTCCAGCTTTTTTTGTGTGGTTATTGAATTGGGCAAGTTTATATTGAACTGATAATTGGTAAGCTTACTATAACTGTTTTCACAGAAAGAAAGTTTGTTCCAAGACAACCATATAGTTATGTACATGTTTAATTCACTAGTTACATAAGTATTCACACAGGATTATACTGTCAACTGTTTCGAGACTTGTACACAGTTTGACTGACATATTGTGTTCAGTGTTCGAGCAACTGATTATACATGATTCATTAGTGTTAGTACATACTAAAACTAATGTATCTAATGTATGATAGATGTCACACGTCTTCGAATGTTTGGTTATAAGACTTGCCGGTTTCCTCACCATGTTTTCCTTCACCGTTTTGACAGCAGTGGTGATGAAATAAATTACACAAAGTAATGCGCCTGGCTCGGTTTGAACCCGCGCCCTACCTGTTGGGACTCAGGCCTCCTCTATAGGAGAGGGAATGGGCCGTAATCCATCATGCGGCGCCAGTGCGGGTTGGTATATTGTTGCCCACGGCTTTGCTGCTAAAATTTTTTCACCGATTGACCGCCGAAAAATTTTAAGCATTCGGACTAATACTTTCAGAGATTACCTACAAACATACTAACTAATTATTTTTACCTCCTTATAATATTCGTGTAGATAATTAATCACGTGCAAATCAGGGGTATTTACCTACATAGTAAAAAATTGTGTACTTCAATTTTATAATAAAGCAATATATTGTAGCTAAATATAAACCATTAACATGCAAAAGGCTGAAAGCCCAGATTTCTTTAAAGCAATATCTACAATAAAAACTGACAATAAAGCCTGATCGTTTGCACGCCCGAACAATGGGAGTCGGTATTATTCCGAACAACGCAAAAACCGCAAGTAATCAATCAAAAGAGGAATGTACCGTTTGCCCTAGTATTCCAGATACAACATAATGTATACAGAAATCTGTTATGGAAAAGGGTTAATTTGGAGCCAGGAAACATAATAAGTATAATTTCTCACAAAAATTATATGGAAACCAAATGTTTTACCCACAGAAGAGATAAAAGAAGATAGAATGGCCTTGTGTGCGGGGCAGGCGTGCCAAAAAGTAGGGCAATGCTCATAGTTCAACTACCAATAGCAAACTTGCGATCTAAGTGTGGGTGGTCTGTTAGTTGCGTAATGCGCGTTCGTATTGGTTTATTGCCTGTAGTGGAGTTAAAGGGTGGGAGACAAGCGGCGACACTCGTTGTAGTACAAATTGGAAAGTTGTTGCTTTCTAACCTCTTTTATCTTTTCTGTAGTTTTACCCAACACAGGAATATAATAAAAATCTTTATTTTAAAAACATGTAAAATGGTTTTATTACAAGCTTTAATTTAGTTTCACTTGTCCCGATGTTTGTCTGTAATCAAATCTTGCAAATTAAATTTGATCCACTTCCCGGTTACCGATTGAGCTGAAATTTAGCATGCAAGTGTAAATCGGATGACAATGCAAAATTTTTATGACATAGAGCTGATGTAATGATAAAACCGGAAGGTGGCTATAGGAGCTTGTTAATTAAACTACATAACCCCATATAAAGGTATACTGTGCTATAAAAACTTGATATAATGTTTTTTATTTTTATTCTTAGACAAACATCGGGTGAAGCTAAATAAAAATTTGTAAGTAATAATAATAATAAATCGTCACGGAATCACGAGACCGTTCGAATTTCAAAGTAAAGAAAAAAAATTTTCAAACAAGCAGTCACAAAATTAATTCAAAAAATTTTTAACAAAAGATCTAAAATTAGCCACAATTATTTTTTTTTTTCATAACGGAAAATTATTCTTTTACCGTAACAAAATCAAGCGGAACTTTCTTATTCTGAAAAATTCACTTTAAAAGTACTTTTCTTTGTAAATGGAAGCTTCAAAAACCCTTTCACCTTTCCGAATTAAAACAGGCTTTTAGAAGGTTTTGGGGTCCCTGATTACACCGTGAAGAGCCACCGTAATCACGTAGGTCTCGGGTTCCGCATAATTATGTAAAAACAGGCCTCTAAAAGTGTTCGTTAAAAGGCAAACGAGACTACAGATGTTCGTTTAATTTATGATTTTCAGGAATTTTTAGGCGAGAGGAGGGTAGATGGATATTTATATTCGCAGCCGAAGCTTTGTAGGTAGATTGATTGTAATAAATTATAATACTAATTGCCTTTGATGTACGTTATGAAAGTTGGGTTATATTCCGTTAAACAATATCTAAATACAAAACAGCTAAATATAATCTTTTTTTTTTCGAGGTGGGAAATCATCCAATGACCTTAATTACACCTGTGTCCTTCATTTGCCCTTTACGTTTTTTGACCACGGATTTCCTTTTCAGAAATTCTCCGTGTGCCTAGCAGGCATCGGCCCTGCTAGGCCCCTTTGGTTTTGCTGACTATGAGGTACTCGTGGAACACTACGCCATAAAATAGATGGGTACAGTAGTCAATCTCATGTATTTACTTCACTTTTTATACCTACGCTAAGCGAGCGCGTTACGCCGAACTGTACGAGTGCGACCGTGCGATTGAGCCGAGATATCGTATAGCGCGCTTTGTATGTAGATTGTCTCCTGTACCTATCTATTTTGTGACTTCGCACCGTCTAGAAGACGGGCTCGGTATTTACCGGACGAGCGGACGGCGAGCTACACATTGCTCCTCGTTTGCAAACTCACGTCACTCACTTCATTCACTCTAGGGTGGAAGAAGTAATGGGCTGATTAAACACCTCAAAAGAAAGCTTCAACTGGACAAAGACCGTCGATTTTTCATTTGAGTGACCTTGAGCGATCTCCGGACCTGTTAAATAACTGCGAAAAAAGTTCCTCTTGCAGTAAATCTATCACAGAGCACAATTAGTCCGTCACGAGTAACATAACGGCCATCCAATCGGTAGTTAACACCGTGGCGTTTGGGTAACAGCCAAATATGGCCGTTTAAGGCATATAGTCCTTTGGACATCTGGCCGGGGTTAAGTGCACACAATACTCGTACTGCCACCTTAGCCATAGATGATGTGTGAATGAGATGTGTGAAGACACTTCCGCCTGACAACCACGAAGTTCATTATTGCTTGCACTCGAAAAGAAAACTTCAAATATATGGTTTGGCGATACGCCGCAGGATTCAAGCAAATTTTTTTGCGAGTGATCAGGCAGAAATGACCGCGATTGTACACACGTCTGACTCTGTAAATCTTGAATGACATTGAAAAACACTTAATTATCGTTTATTTATTTGTCCAAAAATTTTGGTTTCTATATTATATAATTTACATAATTATATATATAATTTACGTAAAGCCGCGCAATTACGTAATAATAATACCCTGAGGTGCCCGAGGGGTTAAAACCATTTTGTTTACGTAATTTTGGTTGATTTAGGTATTTACTTAAGCTATGTTCATTCTGTTGTGTAAACATATCTAAAGGTCAAACCAATTTGAAAGGAGTAGGGAAGACCACCGAAAAAATATCATTTAAAAATCATAAAAAAAATTTCGTTGATAATCTTGTACATAAATCAATGTTAGTTAGCCCATTTATGTCCCACTGTTGGGCGAAGGCCTCCCTCTCCCTTTTCCACACACGTCTGTCTTCGACCATTGCGGGCCAGTCCCTCCGTTACTTATCAAGCTCATCTCTCCACCTTCGCCTTGGTCTGCCGCGATGTCGCTTTGCGTTTAATAGGACCCAATAAGTGGCTCTTTTAGCCCACCGCTCATCCGACATGCGGCAAACATGTCCGGCCCAATCTTACTTTTCAGGTAACATCTTTGATCTTAGTTTTAGCGCGCAGCTCTGTGTTCCTTACGCGGTCTGAAATTCTAACACCTAGGATACTGCGCTCCATAGCTCGCTAACAAACCTCGAGCCTGGACCTCTGCTGAAGCGTCAAAGACCAATAAATCAATAAACATAATTAATTTTTTTTCAAACATACCTATTAACGTAGCCTTTACTTCTGGGTAGGCTTCAGAAAGGCACCGTTTTATGACACTATTCGGGCGTCAGGCCCTTAAACTTTTTACAAAGTGCCGGGTGTTAGCAATGACTTGAAAAAATAATTTCTCGCCATTTTGTGGAAAACGAATACGATAACCGATATTTATGGGGATCGAAAAACATTACCCTCTTTTGAGCTTTACCGCTGTTGGGTAGCAATTTGTTTTTACTATTTATAGGCTCGCGCTTGACAACTATCTCACCTGATGGAAAGCGACGATGTGGTTCAATATCATCATCAGCCTTTTTAATGTTCCCACTGCTGGGACTCAAGCCTCCTCTCTAGGAGAAGGAATGGACCGTAATCCACCACGCGGGCCCAGTTACCACCATCCCGCGGTGAATGTCACATGTCTCCGAATTTTTAGTTCTAGAACATGCCGGTTTCCTCACGATGTTTTCCTTCACTGTTTTGAAAGCAGTGGTAATGAAATAAATTACGCAAAGTAATGCGCCTGATAGGGTTTGTACTGGCGACCTACAACTCGAAAGTCGGAGCAATTACCACTCGGCCACCACTGCTCTCAAGTGATACAATAATGTTTAGGGTATTCTATTTGAAGGTTAATCAACGGAATCATATTACTGTCTGTTCGTCTGTATGTCAGCGGGCGGTATCATGAACAATAATAGAAAGTAGAAATTTCCAACAGTAGGTGTGTCAGTCGTACGAAATTGAATGAAATTGGTCGTATGCGAGTCGATCTCGCATTTGGTCGGCTTTTGCGAAAATCAGAAAGTCTAAACACTATGATGCTGTAGCCGAATGAATATCATAGTTTTGATATCCACCATTTTTTTATGAAGGAAATTCTAATGGCTGTCACACACCACCCATACAAAGTTTATTTGATTTACCCTTCTCTCAAAGCCATTCACTTTCATACTCAAAGCTTTGATTTGCTTTTTTTTATGGTGGGGAAAATCATCCAATGACAACCTCCGCACTTGGGCGGAGCGAGAGTAATTGTCAGACTCTTACCGACTAAAAATCCACCCTGTTCCGCTCGAGCCCCGGTATGAAGGCTAGAAGCCTTCATACCGGGGCTCGAGCTACTATTTAAACTTTGATCAGCCTGCCAAATGTTGCAACAAAACTCAAAAAAACTGTTTCTTTTTCATTGGACTTATGTGGTTAGAAGATATATCCTAATTGCATAATTAAAAAGGTCCCAATATCATCAAATTCAGTATTAATCTTGTTCATTTACAGACAAACAAAATAAATCCTCGTTACACGATTTTTCAAGTAAAACAAACAAAAGATCCTCCAAAATAAATTGAATTACAGCAATAAAAACTCCACACCTCGTACAGACCCCGAAAAAAGCGGCAAGCCGCATCCGCTAGCGTTCACCCGTTAATCCCATATTTGTTTATTTGTCACTCAGGTCATTTAACAAAAGCAGCCCGCCTGTATTTTTTACACTCAGTATGTGGGTTATATTTCTCTTACGAAGCTAGTGTGGTTATGCAATTCATTGGGATGGAAAATACGGGAAATGTGGTAAAACCCCGGGATTTTCGTTGTTCTGTCATATTTACCTACAAACATCGGGCTAGGAGTATAAATCTCGCTGGAATAACTTTGTATGTTTTCAGAATCCGGTTTCTGGCATGGAAGAATATTTTGTTTGATTAATTTTACGTTGGATTTTAGCGCTAAAATGGCTAACCATTTTTCGCTACGTGGACATTGCTACAGATGTTCTTGTAATTTATACATGCAGATGTGTGTGGCTAAAATAATGTTTTCAAATTTCGGAATACAGATTCAATAAACGATTTATGTCCAATGCTAAAAATTGATTTAGATGTTTTCAAACCAATAGCTTATGTGTACAGTATTTTTAGGTAGGTATATAGGCCAATTACAGGTCAACCAGTATTCACAAAATAAATAGTTATATAACACAAAAAAACCGGTCAAGTGCGAGTCGGACTCACGCAAAAAGGGTTCCGTACCGACCGTAGCAAAAAAAAGCAAAAAAACCCCTTTCGTTGTGAAGGAGCTTAAACATAGGTACATATTTTATTTTGTTCTGTTTTTTAGTCTTAGTAATTATAGCGGCAACAGAAATACATCTATGAAAATTTCAACTGTTACGAAGATCAAATGTCAGAAGGACAGACGGACGGACAGCGGAATCTTAGTAATAAGGTCTCGTTTTACCCTTTCGGTACGAAACCCTAAAAAAACTAAGGCCATAGTTAAAACACTTAAGTTTAAATTTAAAACCAAAATAGAAGAAAAGTATATATCCCAAAGAGTAAATACCTGCACATTTCAATGCTGACCATATTTTATTTTAATGTCAAAATATCACCGTATTTCGTTCAAGCACTCAGCTTTTAAGATATACCTTTAAAATAGAACACACAACCCTCATTGGCAGGTAACATTCTACAAAATAGAAAACGCGAAACCGCTGTTACCCACGTAGCATTTCCTTAAAGATATCCCGGGACCCGGGCTCTCGGGAACCCGGAATTCGAGACGCCTGCCAACACTAGCTGAGGCTGATTTATTCGCGGCAAGCGAGAATTTAAATTAAAGCACATTAGGAGCATATAATGTGTTTTTGTATATGCTTTTGTTGGTATTTAATATTATTTATGCATATGGTGCAGATGTAAGAAATTGCGGAGAGAAAAACACAGATTGCTTTTTGTTTTGTTAAGTTTTGTTTCTTTCTTGTAGATTAGCTTAAGTTTGAAGCTGGATGCTAATGCATTTGTTTACTGTTATTTTATATTTATAACAAATGATTTTGTTGTTTTAATACTCGTTTTTTTTTGTAACCTTTATGTAATTTATTTTGTATTAAATTATGTGTTCATTGAAATCGACTACACACAATAATTTTATTTTCTCTTGCATTATTGTAGCGACAAGCCATATATTTTTATTGATATGTAGAATTTGTGAAGTTCGAAGGGTCGGTAGAGTTAGGGCGTGTAAATTCAGAAGCTTGGCTCTACATGAGATCTGTACCCCTAGCCAAGTCACTAATCTGCAACAGTTAACTAGTAGAGCTTCAAATGTACGGGAATAACGTCGTCTCAACGATCAGTCACGTGGTCAGAGCAAGGTCAACTCGAAGCGTTCGACGCAAGCGAAACGTTTGTAACTGGGCTAGGGGGGCTGATATCTTTTTCACAGGGCACACGTTATGTGGTCGTCTTGGTAACATTTTACATAAAATGTTTTTAGTGGGATAGTCTCTTTTGATTTTATAATTTTTTTAAACTTACTGTGTCTGTGTGGCACTGGTGTTGTCTGGCATATATGCTGAGCTGGACCTACTTTAGCACAGCAATGATGACAACTATTTTCCATGAAAAAAAAAAAATGATCATAAAAACAAAGTTTCTTTGGGAAAGTTGTTTGTATTCATGAGTACAATCACGTGTTCAAGTATCGGTCACTAATTACCAGTCATCCTATTTTTTTTCTACTTTTAACTAATTGTGTTTGGTCGCTTGTGTTGTGCCAAATAATTTTCTTTCTTTCAAATTCATTCTTGCTCTGAGCATTTCTCGTATATAGGTCAGGCCCGTTTTCTCAGGGGTGTCGTGGAGACGATTAGGGGTTGGCAATGGGTTAGCATTACGGGCACTGCACACCTGTGGTCTGATATTATGGTCGCTTGAGTGGTGAACGAAGATATAATAATATTTGACGAGCAGTGGTGGCTGAGTGGTAATGAATCCGACTTACGATTTGTAGGTCGCGTGTTCACACCCTGCCAGGCGCATTACTTTGTGAAATTTATTTTATCACCACCGCTCCTAAAATGGTGAAGAAAAACATCGTGAGGAAACCGGCATGTCCTAGAACCAAAAACTTCGAAGACGACGTACCATCCATCAACCCGCACTGGGCCTGCGTGGTGGATTACGGCCCATTCCCTCACCTAGAGAGGAGGCCTGAGTCCCAACAGTGGGAACTTTATAAGGCCGACTTTGCTTTGCTATTTTACACAATAATCATGCAACGCCGTCTAGTCCCAAGCTAAGCAGAACTTGTGTTATGAGTAATACAAGCCTACGGCATAGCAGTAGGGCCACTAACTACTAGACCAATTGGCCATAGGGACATTGATTATTTTAGACATGAAATATTTCTGTTACCGCTATAACAATTAATAACTAAATACAGAATGAAATATAAATATTTAGATTTTTCCACCTAAAAAAAGATACTTAAATAGACAAGTTTACAAAATTTCATCTGTAACTATCCTTTTGGGGTGGGAAATCATCAAATAACTTGTCTAGTTCTGGGAGGAGTGAGAGTCTTTCTCTCACTCCACTCTCCGTCAGACTTTACTGACTAAAAACCACTTTTGTTCCTTCTGTTACCCAAAGCGTTTCAGAATTATAATTATGGTAACTCTCGAGTAATCCGACAGTCCAAACATACGCAGCATCACTCACAAAAAATGTTGAGTTATGATATAATTAGATAGTAATTAGTTGGAAACCTTTTTTTAGATGGGAAATCGTCTAATGACTTCTGCCGCTCTAGGGCGGATCGGGAGGGCGTGTCAGACTATTACTGACTAAAGCTACACCTATGTTCTTTCAGTAGCCCTTTGCGTCCTAAGGACCACGGGTAATCTTTTCAGAAGACAGCCCACAGCCCTAGTAGGCATCAACACTGACTGTGTTGGAATTTGTTGCAAACCTGTTACTACAAACCACCAAGTCTTACGGCTTACAAGTTAATCCTTCCAAGTCTCAGGCCATGATCATAGGCAGTCGATATTATCGGAATTCGCTTAATATGTCTACTTTGACGTCTTTATCTTTTAATGGCTCGACTACTGAATACTCTGACTCAGCCAAGAATCTTGGTGTCACAATGGACAGCAGTCTCTCTTGGCGAGCGCAAGTAAATGAGGTTAACCGCAAAGTTCACTTTTCTTTCCCCAGCCTTAAATCCCTTCAAAGGTTCTTGCCCTTCAAAACTAAAATATATTTAGCCCAAACTCTGATTCAGCCAATCATTGACTATGCGGATGCCTGTTACCTGGATGCCACTGAGGAGCTATTAAATAAGCTTGAGCGCTTGCAAAACTTGTGCATTCGTTTTGTTTTCGGCCTAAGAAAATACGACCATATCTCTCAATTCCGCAAGGATCTCAAGTGGCTCCTTATCCGTCTTCGTAGGAACACTCGGGTATGATGTCTCCTGTACAACATCCTATTCAATCCTGCTTATCCTGGCTACCTGCGTGATCGTTTTTCGTTCACCCGCCCTGCCGACGCCCTTTGCAGAGCCCACCTTAAATACCATCTTAATTTCCCATCCCATAATACTCATTTCTATTCCAACTCCTTCTCTTTTCATGCAGTTCGACTGTGGAACTCACTTCCAGCTAAGATCCGTGACGCGTGAACTATATCTGTGTTCAAAAAGCTAGTCAAAGAACATTACCTCTCAACCATTTCGTAAAGTTATATTTTGTATATATACTTATAATTTAATTTATGTATTGTATCTATTTTGATATATTTATATATGTATTATATGATTTAATTTAGATAGTTATAGTAATTTTTTTTTTCTCCCATTTATTTGTATACACTGTGTCTACATCTCTCATCCAACTCTCCTGTCGCAGGTCTGCTGGAAGAAATTTCATTTGAAATAAGCAGTACCTTTGTACTCTTCTTTCTGTATTTGTTAATTTCATTTTTTAAGTGTTTGTGTGTACATAAATGAATAAATAAATAAATAAATAAATACAATATAAAATAACTAAAAATGAATGACAAGTTTCAAACTGTCAACACACAGTAAATTAAACAATAAAACAAAACGTTTATAAAAAAAGCCAAATTCCAAGCTAGTACGAATGATGAAAAATTCAAAAAAATCTCAAAACATACTACAAACATTTTCGACATTCGCTGACAATGCACCCGGATTGGGGAGTTTGTTCCTCGTGTCGGCATTCAGAATACAACGACAACGGTGTCGGCGTCCGAGGGCCATTAACCGACACATTTCGCCGACGCGCAATTCACACGTTCAAATGGCACTTTGAATGGGTATTTTTATTTAGTGGATATTACGTACATATGCTAGCATATTTTCTCGCTACATTTCCTCTGAATTTGCAAACAGAATCATAACACCCGGGCTAAACACATATATAAGTCTTCATAAAGCAGCCAAACAAACTAAAGGATTTCAAACATAGGCAAACAATTCGCTTCGCTGACAATGCAGCGGGATTAGCACGTTTGTTCGACATGTCGGCATAGTCTGCGTTTCGCCGACACCGCTGTCGGCGTCCGTCGCCCATTAGCCGACACATTACGCCGAGCGACGCGGAATTCCACATTCGAATGTTCAGTTTGAATAAATGTTTGAATGTGGATTATGGTTCGTATGAACTAAACTAAAATGGCGGATGGAAATTAGGAGTTTTGAAGGCATTAGAATATAGTTGTTAGATTGAAAAGTTCGTTATACAAGTATTTTGTACTAACTATATCGCAATTTCCAAAGCGGAACACTGCAGAAGCATGCTTTAGTAGTATTCTCGTTCCTACGTAATCTGATTTAGGGTTTGTACAGGCTTCGCAGCAGTTGGTAGGAATTAATTCTAGAATAGAGAGCAGAGCTTTAGCTGCTTTTAGGTAGCTTAGTTTTAAGGTATTATTTTTTTAATAGGCTCAAGTACACTTTCCTGAATGAAGGTGCCCGTATGTATTGTTAGGGCTGTATTTCACCGGTACACCATGGTGGCCCAACTGGTCGCACCGTCACGGTGTCCCATTGAAAATATCCCCTTAAGCTATCAAACTAGACACTATACAGACACCAGAGTCACCACACGTCCGAGCTGGTCGCGCCACCAAATTGGTTGCGCGACCAAACCGAAACCAGGTGAGTAACTCTCTATAGAGCTGTATACATTTTATTCGTAGCGACGACTAATCGCGCCACCATGGTGTATGTGCCGAATGGTGTCTCGATGAAGACAAAATTAAGAATAAATTCTTAATTCAACGCTATAGGTAGCGATGCCAGGCTTTGCAGGCTTTTTAGTTGCGTGTCCGGCCAAATTTGAGCATTTTGTGGCTTTTGTTAGGCTTTTTATTAGACTTTTTGTTAGACCATTTTATTTAGAACGGTCATTGGAGTTTTGCCTTACCTTGTATCGCTAGCACAAGTAGAGCGGACATGCAATAGTCTAGCAATAATATCACTTAATTTATTGTTTTTTCTTTAGAATTCAAAAAGATTTTATGAATTTTATAAGACTTAAAAAAATATCGGCCTTTTTGACTAAATGTCCGGCTAAATAGCATAGATTGTCCGGCTTTTCAGTTTCAGGACCTGGCAACCCTAGCTATAGGTCTTTCTCTTTCTAACCAATGAAAATACTCGTACCATACTACAAGTTGGCGCGCTGGAATGAAAAACGAGAAATGGCTTCGACATGGATACTTTGATGTAAAATTGATGTATTTCAAGTGTGTGCATAACTGGAAAATGGAGCTGAGAATATTATTGTGCGATGAATCGACGACCACAGCGGCTTGCCGAGAAAGCTTACTCGATACATTTGCTCTTAAATATTGCAGAAACATTACAATGAGTTAAGGGTAGAACTACACTGCGCACACGTATGCCACACACGCCGATCTGGGTCCGTCGGTCTCCATACATTTTATATGGAAACTAGACAAAGAGCTACACTAGATCCACGCCACACGACGTCGTTCTACGTACAAATTGGGCGTGTTACGCGTGTGCGTCGGTCTAATGTAGTTCTAGCTTTACACATGCATGCACATGCATTATAATGCAAATCTAAGTACTCATACCTGTCTTTTTTATGGTGGGATAACACCTATTGATTTCTCCCGTAGAGTAGACCAAGAGGATTTGGCAAACATTTACTGTCTAAATTCATGCCCTACTGTTGTTCCTTAAATTGCCTTTTGCGATCTAGGACCGCAAGTATACCTTTCATACTCTTCCTCATGGCCCTAGCTGGCATTGGCCCTACGGTTTGCTGGCATCTCTTTGATGCGCGAGTTCCACGCGCCGACACCTCCATCTAATCCCAAAATAAGCAGAGCTTGTAATATGAGTAGTGGACAAATGATAAACATACTTATATATTTCTAAATACATGCATATTATTAGAATAATTACACCCAGACACAAAACAAATGATCGTGCTCATCACATAATCATTTGTCTTAGGTGGGAAATGAACCCACGACCTCCGGCATAGCAGTCAACGCTAACCACTAGACCAACAGGCTAGTCATATTGCTAAAGATAGAATAGAATAGAATAAACTTTACTGTAAACCAAAATAGTAACAATGTCACAGAAACTTAAATCTATGGGTACAATGGCGGTCTTATCGCTGACAGCGATAAGTATCTTCCAGACAACCTTAGGATGGAATATAAGAACTTAAACTAAAAAAAAAGAAGATGAAGATGTATTTTTTTCGTTGTTTGTTTAAAAATACATAAAAAGTTTATATATTATTATCCGGGTTTCTAAGCTGAAATTCCGGGATTTTTACGCTTTTTTTCTTGGTTGACGGATTTTAGAGACGGCAACCATACCTTATTACCTTGGGATAATATTCTTGACTTAGCAATCGAAATAGCAATTAATAATAAATTGCTATCGTAATCATTATTGCTATCTACAATCTTTATTGGTACCTAAACTACAAATACTATGGTTCACAGAGCATCGAGGCTCCCCGACGTTTGTCACAATTTTTCTTACACACCAAGCATATATGGACTCGCCTGTCCTGTTGGTCTAGTCATCTAGTGGTTAGTGGCCGTGACTGCTATCCCGGAGGTCGTGGGTTCGATTCCCACCCAGGACAAATGTTTATGTAATGAGCATGATCATTTGTTCTGTGTCTGGGTGTAATTTATCTATAAAATGTATGTATTTAGAAATATATAAGTATGTTTATCAGCTGTCTAGTACCCATAACACAAACTCTGCTTAGCATGGGACTAGATGGCGTTGTGTGATAGTTGTGGAATATTATTATTAATATTCTATTTTCACGCAAACCAACTCAGTGACAGAAACTTGTTCACAATAAAAGAATACCCATTGGCA
Organism: Mythimna lalbum; assembly: GCA_949319445.1. Lineage (NCBI taxonomy): Eukaryota > Metazoa > Arthropoda > Insecta > Lepidoptera > Noctuidae > Mythimna > Mythimna lalbum. The sequence goes on from OX439370.1 coordinate 5,625,396, forward strand.
ATCCCATTCAAGAATCTTTCCCTATTATTTTTCTATACCCTCAAGCAATATTGACAAAAAACCTTATTAGACGTTGGTCGACCCCTGGGAGTACCTCAAATTACGTTGGGTCACATTGACCCTTGACATAATGCAAAAATTTAGACGCCATCATGGTTGGAGGGGATCCTTTTTTGTGTAAATAAAGATCAATTAAATTACTTTTGTGTCCTTCTTATTATGATGGTGGACTGAATAAAAAAGCCTCAGGGATGTTTAACTACTAGTTTCTGCCTGCGGCTTCGCCCGTGTTATATAAAAAAGAGGTAAAGTTTGTTGTTGTTCTATCACACTGCCACGCACCAGGCAGCGCGTGAATGCATGTTTTAACGTTGCTTGTACGTATCTCCGTTTGTATAACACGCACAGTCCAACACGCCGAAACTGCCTCCACGTGCGTTCACGCACATCACGCGTCTACATATGGAGAAACAGGCGCACACGCGCGTGGGTGCGTTTGTATAACACGCACAGTCCAACACACCAAAAATGCATCCACGCGCGTTTACACAGATCACGCGTCTACATGCGTAGAAACAGGCGCACTCACGCATGGGTGCGTTTGTATAACACGCACAGTCCAACACGCCGAAAATGCATCCACGTGCGATCACGCAGATCACGCGTCTACATGCGGAGAAACAGGCGCACACGCGCGTGGGTGCATTTGTATAACAAGCACAGTCCAATACGCCGAAAATGCTTCCACGCGCGTTTACACAGATCACGCGTCTACATGCGGAGAAACAGGCGCATACGCGCGTGGGTGCGTTTGTATAACACGCACAGTTCAACACGCCGAAAATGCAACTACGTGCGGTCACGCAGATCACGCGTCTACATGCGGAGAAACAGGCGCACACGCGCGTAGGTGCGGGGTGACACGCAAGGTATGGCACACTGAGTCTCGTAGTGCCGTGCGTGATTTTGTATGAAATGAGTCAGAGCCTGCGTGAAATCACAAAACCCAACTACGCGCGTGAGTGCTTAAAAACCCTAAAGATCTGCGTCATCGTGTGATTATGCAGATCTGCACTCCCGCAAGTACCTACGTGAATAGGTGCGCGATAATCGCCTAAGACTTATCATTGTTTGCTCCTAAATGATTCACAAGCAAAACTGTACTTAAACATTACAGATTATTCTTTCCTTCACTGGCAATTCTATCTATCTATCCTTAAACAAACTCCAGATCGTAGAAACTGTTACACACACAGTATGAAAGAAACAAACATAATTCAAATCCCCCTTATTAGGGATCCGTAACAAAAAGGTTAACGTGATACTAAGACTCCACTGTCCATCTGTTTATGGTCGGTGGAAGTTTTCGCAGATAATTATTTCTGTTGCCGCTTTATCGAAAACAGAATAAAATCAATATTTAAGTGGGGTTCCCACAAAATAAATGTGATTTTTTGCCGTTTTTTGCTCTATATTAATACCGGTAATAGATAACGCTTGAATATTCACAGAATATCTATTTGTATATTCACTTTAAATATATATAATTAATATTTAAGGGCTTATAATTATTTTTTTTGTGCTTTTGTATACAATGTTGACTGGTCTACACCGTTCTTACATAATTCTAGAAATATTGTAATAACCACTTTTTTTATAAACCGACTTCAAAAAGAACAAAATAACTTTAATTTCGGAAGTCGGTGTTTCTATAATAGATACCCAATCTTGTCTCTTCGTTATTTAACACCGACTTCCGAAATTAAAGTTATTTTGTTCTTTTTGAAGTCGGTTTAATTTTTTTTGTAAAAAGTTTTTTATTTTTCACTTTTTAGTTGTAGTAGCACCACTAAAAAGTACTTACCCTTCAGCTAAACATAAATTACCTTATAGGCAGAGTGCATCTCATAACGATTCTTATAATCCCAAATATGGTTATATTACATGAATTTACCCCCTCCCCCTTTTCTTTCAGACAGTCATCGACTACACGTATAAACAAAGCAATTTTACTTGTTACGACAATTCTGCTATGATTCTATGAGGAGTTCTGTTCCATATCTTCGAAGTTCATGATCAGATCGTAACAATATTTCTATGGGATCAACTTGGAAGCATAACCATTCAATCAAAAAAAATATTTCAAAATCGGTCCACAATTGACCGAAATATCGGTGAACATACATACAAAAAAAAAAAAACATACATTCAGCCGAACATAGAACCTCCTCCTTTTCGAAGTCGGTTAAAAAAGAGTAACCATGAGTTTCTTGCCGGTTCTTCTCAATAGGAAACGACCAATTTGGAACCGTGCACAAGCTTCTGACGTTTTATAAGTGCCCAAATAAAATATTTTGACTTTGACTTTGACTACCATTCAAAAACCGTGATTTTATTTGCCTATAATATAGTGTCTAATTTTCTAATAGATAATGGTACGGAACTCTTCGCATGAGTCCGAATCACACTTGGCTGGTTTTATACGATTTCAGATATAAATCTTTAAGGCAACGCAGTATAACCATTGCTACATTATGTGTTACATGAAAAACATTCAAAGAGTTCTATCAGGAATTCACTATCGTGCCAGAAAAACCATATATTCCGGACAAAATATTGGTTTTTCACCATTCAGCCGCTCCAGCGTGATTTATGCTCTGAGATGGAAAAATTCGGTTCAGCGCTGCATCGCTGAATGTCTAGGTTTGGGATTGTAGCCGTTGGCGCGCTTTTCAATGTTTGATGGCTTATGGAGAACCAGGGGACTTATGGTTTAGAAAATAATTGAGTATTTTGATGTTTTATTGATTCATTAAACCCCAAGCACAAAATATATAGGTACAGAACTCAATCTACATACAAAGCGCGCTCAAGCAACGCACACATAGACACCGCTCACGGACACGATATCTCGGAGCGCCTCGGCCCGCTCGTGGAACAGTTCCGCCTCAAACGCTCATTCGTGTGCATCCACCGAGCGTAGGTATAAAAAGTGAAGTACATACATGAGATTGTGTTCTGTACCTGTCTATTTTGTGGTTAATAGGTGGTTTTTTTAGGTTGGAAATCAACCATTGACTTCTCGCGCCCTTGGGTGGAGTTGGGCGCGTCAGACTTTTACTGATAAAAACCAACTTATATGCTTCGACCCTGCTGGGCTCTACTTATGGCGCGCGTGAAACATTACGCGCTGTTGACGACATGGAGTAAGTCTGAACGGTCGGACCGCGACCCTTTCGCCTGGTCGATGGGGACGAAAGGTTAAGGTTCAGAACCTTTCGTCCTCATCGACCATCTGTATCCGAACAATGAACTCTACCCATATTCTACCCGCGTGCAAAGTTTTATTCAAATCCGTTCGACTGTTTAAGCATGAAAGAGTAACAAACTTACATACATACAAACTCTGTCTAAAAAAAGAATATTAAGACTATGGTGTGGTTGACAACTAGAACTTCAGAGTGTTGAATTCGCTTCCAGACTCATGTAAAGTTTGCTTACTTTTATCGTTTTGAAAATTTTTAATTGACAATCCGAGCCAACGTTTGTGCCCATTTGATGCCAACAAGTATATATTGGCACCCCTCCTCGCCTGTTAAGAACTTCGCCTACAATTTCTGACTAGGTAAATGGACCACGTTTCAAAGCCATATGTCATCACTGCCAACCCTCAATGGTCCGAGCCAAGGCGTCGACGGCGCGCACTGTTCCCGCGCGCCTCAAGGAGTTGTCAGCAACAGGAGGGGCCCATCTGGGTCGAAGCCTACCGGGGTCGGGATTATCCGAAAGTAAACTAGAGCCCCGGTACGAAGGCTAGAAGGAACGGCGCGGGGTTTGTAGTCAGTAAGACTCTGACACTGTCTCCCGCTCCACCCAAGAGCGGGTTTCGTCAATGATGATTTTCCCCGTCGACAGAAAAAAAAACCCTCAATGGTCAAAGACTTTCGTTTTGATACACTATGTTAAACGAGAAAAAACCGGGGACTTCCCGAACGCTGCCCATTCAAGTCGGATTCGACAACTGACCTCTTTCATAATGGTCCTCATCAGAAGGTTTAAACTTTAAAGTCACCTAAAACTCCAAAGATTCAAAGCATTTACTCCCTTCACAAAGAAAAATTATGCTAATTGCACATTCCAAAGCGTAGATCTCTATGGAGAAGAATTTGCAAGAAACTCCTTTTTATTCAACTTATGTAACCGAGATATTTGTAATATCTCTGTTACATGTTTCGTCTCGTTATTATATTGAGAAAAAAGTAAAAAAAAAATGAAATTAAAATAACTCACTAGCAATAAAGAGCAATTTTTTTCCCCAAATACAATAATAATAATGATTAAAGCTCGAACTACATTGACTCACACGTGTTCCACACACACTTATCTGGGCGGTCAGATAGGTGTGCATCCATACATCCCTACTCATCCCTATCCCTAATTAATATTATAAATGCGAAAGTAACGCTGTCTGTCTGTTACGCTTTCACGCAAAAACTACTGAACGGATTTAGATCAAATTTGGTAGGTAGGTAGAAGAGACACTGGAATAACACATAGGCTACCTATAATTCCACTGCTGAGCACGGGTCTCTGCCTGCGCGATATAAACTGTAGTCCACGCGGGCGAAGCCGCGGGCGGAAAGCTAGTTTTGTATAAAAACTAGACTTGTAGAACTACACTTGATCCACGTCACGCGACATCGTTCTACGTACAAATCAGGCGTGTTACACGTGTGCGTCGTTCTCATGTAGTTCTAGCTTAATAGGATCCATGTAATATGTAGCTAAGGAATTTAAAAGCCCCGTATTTTACAGACTTTTCTAAAAGCCTCTACCATTTCCCTGGATCGATTATATACCTATGTAGGTACCGACCGCTAGCCAACACTCCAGTCTTGGCAGAACCTCAAGAAATTTGAGTGTGCTCTTTGTCTGTACCCAATTCTAAGAGATGACTTATTGTCAAGGCACGGATAGAATACAAAGAGGTTTGCTAGAAAGGTATCTGTGATCTGCTTTTTATTTTTTTACATTTTTATCTACGTATTTTTATGAAATATGGGCCTACTCTGTTCATTTGGGGGGAGGAGGTTCTGGAGTGGCGACCGCGTACTGGAAGACGCAGCGCGGAAGGCCTCCTACAAGGTGGACCGATGACCTGGTGAAGGTTGCGGGAGGTCGATGGATCGTTCATTGTGGCGACGCTTGGGGAGGCCTATGTCCAACAGTGGACGTTTGTCGGCTGAAATGATGATGATGATGATAGGCCTACTCGTAGTAATAGCCAGGCGATTCCCGTAGCTGAGCAATAAGTAGCTCACCGTCCGCCTATGCCTCACGACGCCCCATGATTTCACGGCCTAACTATGATCCTTAAATAATAGATTACTTTTTAAGTCCAAATGGAATAAGTCACGAAATCCAACCCATGGAATAGTGCATTTTAATACCAATGGAGAAAGTTTGCCATTGCTACCGAGGCGGACTTGAGTGCTGCAGTGACAAATCATGTGTATCTAACGACATTTTTCAACACAACTATGTATGTCATAAATAAACGGGGATCAACGCCTGATCGTGGGGATCGCTTAGCGCCCAGCCCGATACGACAAATGTGATAAATTGTGGCGGAGACGAACTCGCGCACTTTTCCGCCCTAGTGCGAATAGTAAATTGTGTGCCTAAAAGCGTATACGAGCAGGTTTTCGAAAAAACAATGTTTCGTATTCCTTTTTTAGCGTTTCCCAGTATTTCGTCCAAATTCCAATCCCTTAAAATATTGGGAAAACCAAGCTTACCGAAATAGCATTTTCGTAATCCATCGCTTTTCCTCGTACCGCTGACAAAACGCAATTTGTCAGCACAAATCATTCGGCTTGGATATTGCACATGCAGCCAAAACACTGACATCCAATCCGATTCGAGGCCGCGATAGAAAAAACGACTATTTTATAGAATTTTCACGGCATTGGGTTATAGAGGTGTAAAGTGTGGTCTTCCCGTCCGATTATAATTTGGGTATCTTCAAGGCTAGAGTGAATAGGCTTTTAATAAACTAGTGCGCCTTACCATCAGAGATTGCATCACTGCTTACCATCAGGTGGGATCGCAGTCAAGCACTAGTTTATACGAATTAAAAAAAAAAAAAAAAAAGTTTTCAAAATATTTGGTAACTGCTAAAGAATTGTGTAGGTGGTATTTTTTTGGCATATCCGGATTTCAATTTATATTCAAATCTAGTATTTTTAGACCGAGACCTAACACACGGACGATACAGGATCGATTAAACGGTGGCAGATCATTGAAACAAAATCAAAATAAAAAAATCAAAGCATTTATTTCAAATAGACCATTTGCAAGCACTTTTGAATAGTCAAATGTCCGGTTAGTCCAAGAAAAGTGAAAATAAATTGCACGTTCCAAAGCGTAGATCTCTATGGAGCAGAACGTGCAAGAAACTCCATGGACACTCTTTTAAATCATATTATGTGTTTTTTTTTTTTTTTTTTTTTTGTCGACGGGGAAAATCATCTTTGACGAAACCCGCTCTTGGGTGGAGCGGGAGACAGTGTCAGACTCTTACTGACTAAAAACCCCGCGCCGTTCCTTCTAGCCTTCATACCGGGGCACGAGCTCCCTTTCGGACAACCCTGTCCCCAGTAGGCTTCGACCCAGCTGGGCCCCTCCTGCTGCTGACAACTCCTTGAGGCGCGCGGGAACAGTGCGCGCCGTCGACGTCTTGGACTCGGTCCATTACCGGACGATCGGACAGCGAGCTACCCATGGCTCGCCGCCCGCGAGTCCGCGTCTACGGTGGCCGGAAATCGGGATCGGAATCCCGGCGGCGGCGGCGAGGGCGCCGTTGCCTGATGCGGTCGGCCTCCTCCTTTGCAAGCATTACTGCTTCGCAGAAGGAGGCGACCGCCTGCCATTCCTCCTCGCTCCGGACCATGGCCTCGACCAGGGCCCGGCGCGAGAGGTCTCCGCCGCCGATCGCCCCCACGAGGGCACGGCGATGCTCCGCCCAGGCAGGGCACACCTCGACGGTGTGCTCCACCGTGTCCTCCGGGCGTTGCGCACAGTGGCGACACCCGGGCGTCTCTTCCGCTTGAATCCGATGCAGGAACCTCCCGAACTTGCCATGTCCGGTGAGGACCTGCGTCATGCGGAAGGTAAGGACGCCGTGAGGTCTTTCCAGCCACGCCTCAAAGAGGGGACTTACCGCCATAATCGTGGCGTGCCCAATCATATTATGTGTTACATATTGTTACGCCGTTAAATTTCAACACGTCATATCTCCGACAAAATAAAGAGTGACAACGAATAATTAAAACGCATTGCTGTTCGAAAGCTCTAGAACCAAAGTACCTACCTAGCCTGGCAAGATCTGGAACATTCCTTCTTAGGTACCTGTTGTACCTACTATTTAGTAGGTATGTGATCTGTAGGTATCTGTAGGTGGATAAGGGAAATGGTACTTTCCGTCGTTAACAATAGAGTCGAAATTCGCGTGAGTGACTCGCGAAGGACAAAGTAATAAAATTGATTTATGGCCTCGCGACGCGACTATTGTTTTGGAACTATCCTGAGACGTCAGTATCTAGAATTTTCTTTGCTCCGCGTATAAATACGAGCCCCCGAACGGAAGTGAGTCACCCAACTCATTGTGCTAATGACCGCCATCTTCAACGGCGCATTAAGCAACAACATGTTCCCCCAAGCATGGAAGCAGGCCACCGTCATAGGTATCCCCAAACCAGGCAAGCCCAAGTCTGACCCCACCAGCTACCGCCCCATCAGTCTCCTAAACGTTCTCGGTAAAATCTACGAGAGGCTTATTTATAAGCGTCTCAAAGACTACGCCGAAACAAAGGGTCTCATCCCCAACGAGCAATTCGGGTTCCGTACCGAACACTCGTGCATCCACCAAGTCCACCGCATCGTAGAGCACATAAGCGTTGGTTTCCAACGTAACGCGATGACGGGCGTCTTGTATTTCGACATAGCAAAGGCTTTCGACAAGGTCTGGCACAATGGCTTATTATATAAGCTATACCAACTCGGCGTGCCTGACCGTCTCGTGCTCATCTTGCGAGACTTTCTGTCGAACCGTACCTTCCGCTATCGCATCGAAGGAGCGTTGTCCTCCCCTCATCCGATTAGAGCAGGAGTCCCTCAGGGCTCCGTAGTTTCCCCTCTTGCCTTCACGCTGTTCACCAGCGACATTCCCCAAGATAAAAAGGCCCAGTTGGCCCTATTCGCTGACGACACGGCCATTTATTACACCGGTAATGACCCCAGGGCTATCGCTCGTAACCTTCAAAACTCCGCAAACCATTTGGGTGAATGGTTCCGGAGATGGAGGATCGAGGTTAACCCTGATAAGAGTCAGGTGGTTCTCTATTCGAGACCGCGTAAAACCGTTCTCCCCCCCCCCTCCGATCACCATGTACGGCAAGCCGATCCCCTGGGCAAAGCGAGCCAAGTACCTCGGAGTGATCTTAGATCAGCACCTGTCCTTCGCCGAGCACATAAAGCAGGCTCGCTCGCGAGCTGCTTTCGCTCACGGTAGGCTTCACTGTATGATGACTGCCCGCAGCAAATTGTCACGCAAGTGCAAATTGCGCCTCTACACCGCAGTCATCCGCCCGATCTTGACGTACGCCGGTGCGATCTTCGCACATGCCAAGGCCCGTCACATCCACCGGATGCAGACCCTCCAAAATCGTATCCTCCGTAGGATCCTAGGAGCCCAATATTACATCCGAAATGAGAATATTCACTTGGATCTCAGAGTCCCCACCATACAGCAGTTCATGAAGCGCCTGTGCAAGCGCTTCTTTGACTCTGCTGTGAAGCATCGCAACCCCCTCATCGTACGGGCAGCCCGTTACGAACCCTCCCGTATCTCCAAGATTCGCCGACCAAGGCACACTCTCGTTACCCCAGACGACCCCATCACCCTGCTCCAAGAGAGCCGTAGGGAAACCAGTACAGTTAAGAGACCATACAAACCGACATCCTACAGGCCTCGCCGCCGAGGTCCGCCGCGACAATCTCGTAAATGTCCTCCCCGACTTTTGCTCGAGCCAGCCCGCGCCGCTGAGCTGTAGCTTTAAAATTCCCCAAATAATAATAAATATTATTTTTTTGTTGCTCGATCCAGCCCGTCCCTTTGCTGCCCTCCCCCAGTGACGCCCTAAGCCGAGGCTCGTACCCCACAGGGGGTGCCCTTAGCGTTGTCACTTAAATTGTAAGTAGTTTTTAAGTAAGCCCTGGCTGGAGGCTTTGAATTTATTCAGGGCCGCCACAGGCAAGACCGGTTGAGCAGACGACAACCTCAGAGGTTGACCTGCGAGAGGCCACTCACAAAAAAAAAAAAAAAAGAAAGTGAGTCAGTTTTGATTTCGACTGTGAACGAGAGCGATCTACCTAAGTGTGCAAAGTGATTTTATCTAACGACCGAGGCGATAGTATAACGGAACTCTAGTACTAACTGTGATTTGGATTATTGTCGACTGGACTAATTACTGATTGTTTGTGGTAAATAAAGTTCTTTATTGGTAAATTGGCATTTAATTATCCACGTACGTAACAATATAATGTTTGGTTACAAATTGTGACCCACGGATACCCCCACAGTTCAAGGGTATAGTTCAAATCTTTAAGTCCGTGATACTGTAGCTATCAGAATGATGGACTGCCAACAGACGGATGATAAAAGTATCGGAGATGAGGATGTTGAGATGGATGTGCTGTGTGACGAGAATGGATAAAGTGAGAGTTGAGTGTATTAAAGGTATTTTGAAAGTGGCGTCAGTGACTGAAAAGTTAACAGGGAACCGTTTGTCTTGGTATGATTATGTGAAGAGGATGAAACGCATGTTACCAAAGGAGTTAAAAGTATTCATGTGGATGGATGGAAAGATAGAAGGAGGTGAAAGAAAATAAGGTTGGATTGTGTGAGAAGTGATATGAAAGAAAAGAGAATCAGTGATAGCGTGATGGCTGATAACATAGAATGGTAGAGAAAATCATATTGCGACAAGGGCAGGAAGATGATGATTCAGATCTTATATAGGTAGTGAAAGAACTCGCTACTTACAAAATTGTTAAAGCAATATCTTCAATGTTTACTCGCTTACCTAAAACAGAAAAAAATAATCACATTAATATTTTTAATAGAGATGTCAGCGGGGTCCAGCAGGGCAAATGCCTGCTAAGGCCATGGGATCAGTTTTGACTCATGATCCCGAAACACAAAAGGCAACTGAAGGAACATAAGTAACAGTAGTAGTAGTAGAAAAAAATGTGTATTTGTGGCCCTAGTCTCCACACTAGGATCCCCTGTGTCGTGGTAAATTAGGCAGGTAACAATAATTAACTAAGTTGTATCAAGTTACTACATCCTTACTAATATTATAAAAGCGAAAGTGAGTTTGTTTGTTTGTTACGTCTTCACGTCTAAATGGCAGAACCAATTTTGATGAAACTTGGTACACGGATAGACCATGTACTGGAATAGGACATAGGATATTTTTTATCCCGGAAGTAAGTTCCCTTGGGATAATTTTCTGCTATTACGCGGGCGAAGCCGCTGGGAGCAGCTAGTCTTAATATAATATTATAAGTAGTCTAAACTATATACAGAGTATGTGTGAAGTGTTATGAGTGGGTGAGTTTAGTTGAGTTTAAACCAAGCGAATACCGAAAAGTAAAAACACAAGGAAAGTGCATTCTGGTCTAAAAAAAGTGAGGTTTTAGTCAGGAAAAGTCTGACACGACCCCAGAGCGAGAGAAGTCATTAGAAGCTTTACCACTCCAAAAAAAAGTCCAAGCCCCAGAATACTGAAACGTTTTTCCATAGCAGAGTCAATGTAACTGCAGTTTAATTTATAAATTAGCACACTTACTGGAAAAGAAAAGCACTATGTTTCAATTTAAAAGTAGCAAGAGTATGCACTTTGTGGCAATTTGCCAGCCTGTCGCTTACAATGACCTTATGTATCTCAATCCGTTTGTCTAAACAGAAGTAAATCTTCTGAGATTTCAGATACTGTAAGTTATAGTTTCTTTTTTTATACCCTTTAAAACCATTGCCATAAATTTCGTCAATGGTTTTAAAGAGTCATAAGTTTCGTCAAAAAAATTGACATAAAGACGCCCAGATGATCATTATAGTGACGAAGCGCACGCTTGGAAGACCACCCTCCACTTAGTTGACGACGGTCCAAAGAGACCTAAACGAAGCTCATCTCGACATCGACATGGCACAAAATCGTGCACAATGGAATGGATGGATTTGGGGGCCGACCCCAAATAAATGGGATAAGGTCTAGCCAGAAGAAGAAGAAGACATCAATTTCGTAACTCGAATACTTTATAAAAATAAAAAAAATCCACACTAATATTATAAATGGGAAAGTGTGTGTGTCTGTTTGTCCGTCTTTCACGGGAAAACGGAGTGACGAATTGACGTGATTTTTTAAGTGGAGATAGTTGAAGAGATGGAAAGTGACATAGGCTACTTTTGTCTCTTTCTAACCCCCCACTTCCCAGGGGAACCGTGTTACCCCGAATTTAACATGAGAAAAGCCGCAGGCAAAAGCTAGTAAAAAATAAATAAATAATATTCCACAACTATCACACAACGCCGTCTAGTCCCAAGCTAAGCAGAGCTTGTGTTATGGGTACTAGACAACTGATAAACATACTAATATATTTCTAAATACATACACATTATAGATAAATTACACCCAGACACAGAACAAATGATCATGCTCATCAAATAAACATTGATCCTGGGTGGGAATCGAACCCACGACCTCCGGCATTAGCAGTCAAGGCAACTAACCACTAGACCAACAGGCCAGTCAATGCCAATACACGGTGGTATATGTATACCATGTACGTTTATCCATGTTAACAAATAACATTTTTCCTTTTCAAATAAATATTTCATATTGAAAAATCAAGAGGCATTTGAAACAAAATTGAAATAACAAAAAATAATAAATTCTGTCAGTTTGACATTAAAAGGAAAATATTTACTATTGGATTCATCAATATTCGACTAGGACAATTGCGATTTTTTTTAGGATTCTATGCATAGTGTATTTTCATTTCATGGAATGTCAGTTATTCAAAGCATTGAATGGGGCATACAGCAAAAAATAAAAATAAAACTATCGAATTCAAAATATGTCGCATACATACCAGTTTGCATGCTGTTTCTTTCATAGAATTTTATTTTTATATTCTACTAGCTTTCCGCCCGTGGCTTCGCCCACGTGGACTACAGTTTATATCGCGCGGGCAGAGACCCGTGCTCAGCAATGGAATTATAGGTAGCCTATGTGTTATTCCAGTGTCTCTTCTACCTACCTACCAAATTTGATCTGAATCCGTTCAGTAGTTTTTGCGTGAAAGCGTAACAGACAGACAGACAGACAGAGTTACTTTCGCATTTATAATATTAATAGGGATTTCATAAATGTCATAGAAAGGCTGACACATGACACATTTTGCGCAATTTTTTTTCCTGCGGCCCTAGCCAAGTTACAACCGTTTCGCTTGCGTCAAACGCTTCGAGTTGGCCTTGCCGCGTTTGCCGTGACTGAGCGTTGAGATGACGTCGTTCCATTTGAAGTTTTCTACTAGCGTTAACTAATGCAGATTAGCAACTTGGCTAGGGGTACTGGTTGATAGGTTTTAGGTACAAAATAGGTTTTTAATTCTTATTTCAATGTTTGTGCTGCCTTTATAATTTTCCCACAACTGAAGAAGAAGATGAAAAAGAACCTTACCGCTCAACGCTAGTAGCTGTCACTGACATCTCTGCTAACCCCATAACTCATCTAGTCATCTCACACGAGCCTGTTTCTTACCTGAGGCAAAATTATGGCTTCAGATAAAACAAGCTCCCGAGTTTGGAGAATCTGATTATGCCAATTAATTTCGTTTCTGGCAACATCAAAGATTTATACCATGTTGCTAACTAAAGGGTTTTCTTGGAAATGTTTCTATAATGAACGTACTTATCTTTCTAATAAAACCTAAATCAGTCGAAATGAGCGCTTTTTTGAAGTGGGAAACGAACTGAGGGGGAACGAGAGGGCATATAAACTAGAGCGCCTCACCATCAACGATTGCATCACTGCTTACCATCAGGTGGGATCGCAGTCAAGCTCTGGTTTTAATCAAATAAAAAAAAAAAAAAATATCAAACTTTTACTGAAAAAAAATTCACACGTGTTCCTTCATATTCATATAATATACTCTAATCGCGCGGAAAGCTATATAGAATCGAACCCACGACCTCCGGCATAGCAGTCAGGGCCACTAACCACTAGACCAACAGGCCAGTCGAAAAACATACCCTCTTGCCCACCGAAAACAAGAAAAATTCTTCATGAGTTCCCACCAAATAAAAGCATATATTAACAAACAAAATAACATTGCAAACACTCCATTAAAAACCGTTCCCAAATGAAAGGAGCGAAACTCAGTGAAAGGTAAAGATTGCCAGAATAATGACAAAAGTAACCCAGAAATGCTTAAAACATTTCTCAAAAAGTATGTAAATGACATCTCCAAACTTTTTGCTCAAATTTCGGGAGTTTCAAACAGTTTTAACCCTTCAAAGTTAGCGTGTGGGGAGGGTGATGGGTCTTTTAGACCCCTTTCAAAAATAATTGGTGTATCAAATTGTCTTATTCGGGAGTTTTGAAGGTTATATTTTATGCAATGAGCTGGAACTTTTGCTGGAAGTGATTTAAATGGTAAGTTTTAATTAATTGGTACTGATTTGAGTTTTTGTGATAATTATAGTGTTATATTTGTCCTTTTGGACCACAATGCGAATAGTCCTTTTTTATGGTGGGGAAAAATCATCCAATTACAACCCCCGCTCTTGGGCAGAGCGGGAGATAGTGTCAGACTCTTACTGATTAAAAACCCACCCCGTTCCTTCTAGCCTTCATACCGGGCTCGAGATCCCTTTTAGATAAATTCGAATAGTCCTGCAAACCTGCAGACGCAAGCTTCGACCCTGGCAGGCCCCGTCAATAACGTTGACAAGTCTATGAGGCGCACGTGGAACACAAGGCTCCGTCCGTCTACCTAAGCTGGGTCCCTATATGACGGCAAGCTATCCATTACTCGACGTCAAACAAGCTCCTACGCCGTTTTTCTAGAATAGCACATAGGAATATGTTTCCTTGGGACGATTTGCTACTATTACGCTTGCAAAGTTGCTAGTAGAAGCTACATGGTTTTAAAATAAAATCTATGATAATTTATGGACACTTTAAACATTGAATTTTTAGATTAAACGTGAAGGTAAGAGAACACAAGTGAACCTGTTATAATTTAATATTCCAACATGAAAATTGTTTGCACACCAGCGCGTTTTAATAATTTCACTATAAATTAAAATAATGCTGAACGTTAAAAAATGTATGGCAGGAATTTTCGTGGAGTTTGCCAAAATGGTGGTTCACTGGTAAACAGATATTTATAATAGAGCGGCGTACTTAAATCATTTTTATTGTTGCGCACTGAATGAAGAATGCACGTACAGGACCAAATTATTTGCAAATTCTTGATTGCGTAAATGGACCCTCTGTTTAACTTGGTTTATCGTTTTCGCCATGTCGAATTTTTTTGGGTAGGCGTTTTTTAAGTCAACGATTGCATCACTGCTTACCATCAGGTGGGATCGCAGTCAAACACTGGTTTATATCATTATAAAAAAAACATCCAATGACGTCTCCCGCCCTTTCGTGTCTTACTGGCTAAAACCCACTCCCAGTTCCATTGCGTTTCATAACAGGCTCGGATTTTCCTTTCAGAAGTAAACTGAGGACACGGCGGTGGTGCTCTGCTCAAGCGGGGCTAAACTCTACCGTATGCTCCACCGTGTTCTCCAGGCGATTCTTCCGCACGAATCCTGTGCAGGAACCTCCCGAACTGAGCTCGAAGCCGGTGAGAACCTGCTCTATGCGGAAGGTGAGGACGCCGTGAGGTCTTGTGGGTTTGGTTCTGGTAAGTCGGGACCGTTAGATGCGCTACAATTGAGATTAGATCAGATTAGAAAGAACAATTATGAAACAGAAACTTTGTTGCTGTTGTTATTGAACTACAAAATATATTGGGAGGCTGGTTCAATTCGTACCTGATGGCTTTAACGCTGTTTCTATATCCTGAGAGACTCCTGTATCGTGGATGCGTTCACAAACATGTAAGCTCTCATAAAACTCCCAGACCTGGGGGTCTACTCGCTTTCTCCGAAAAACGAAGTTTCGATTGAAATTTCGCGTGTTTCCTACCACGGTTCGTTTCGTTCCCGAAATTTCGTACAAACGAAAATTGTTTGACGTACCGAATCTCTAAACCTACTCTAATTAATTATGTTTCGAAAACAAAATATAATTATGACAGAGGATTGTTTGCAATTTTAACGTCAAATGAATATCGTTCGTTTACGAAAGTTTCGTTTCGGAGAAAGCGAGTAGACCCCCTGGAACAACCATCGGGTTCGAATCCGAGACATACAACCACGGAGCAAGTATAGAAGCATACAACGCAGCAGTCAATCGCTCAACCACTGCGCTAATCGTGGCGTCAAGGTTAAGTAAGGTTAAGCAGTCCCAACTTAATAGTGGTAGTTAAGCTTAGTTTTTCATGGGCTTGAGTCCCATAATAAAAGTTGTACCCATGACTTAAGACACTGGAAACATCGATTAAACATAACTGTTGTTTTATGGCAGAGGTATAAATACTCCTTAATACGCCCGCATTGACAAGAAATAAAATAAGTACATTCCTACTAACGTTAGTCCATTCTAAACCCAACATAAGCCAAGCTCCACCAAACAACATTGGCCGTACCCATCGCTCACAATCGAGTTATAGACCGCAAGACGTTACCTTGCAATGTGGTTCGACCGCAATAGGCCATTTGATTCCTAAGACCGCGATGATCGATGGGACGAACGTTTGGTCTAGACAAACTGGCGTTGATGGATCCAATTTTGTTGTTTGTAATTATTAAAATCAAAAATAAAAGTAGTGTGACTTACTAAGAGCCCTAAAAGAGTGCGTTTAACTTAAGTCACTGAGATCATTAATGAAACCTAACTGTGGAAATATGGCAGTAGCTTAAACACTCTTTCAAACACATTATTTTCATAAGAAATTACACAGGTACGTTAATACTAACGTTAGTCCACCGTAAACCAAACATACGCCATTCTCCAACCAACATTGGCCGTACCCATCGCTCACAATCAAGTTATAGACCGCAAGACGTTACCTTGCAATGTGGTCCGACCGCAATAGGCCATTTGATTCCTAAGACCGCGATGATCGATGGGACGAACGTTTTGTCTGGACAAGCTGAAGTTGGAGCTGATGGATCTAAATCGAAAATAAAACTTGCTTACATTAATAGGACTCCTGAAAGTGTACCCATGACTTAAGTCACTGAGATCATCGATAAAACATAACTTTGGCAGTATGACAGTAGCTGAAAAACTCTTTCAAACATACTATGTTCACAAGAAATTACATAGACACATTAACACTAAGGTGAGTCCACCATAAACCAAACCTACGCCAATCTCCAACCAACCAACAATGGCCGTACCCATCGCTCACAATCAAGTTATAGACCGCAAGACGTTACCTTGCAATGTGGTTCGACCGCAATAGGCCATTTGATTCCTAAGACCGCGATGATCGATGGGACGAACGTTTTGTCTGGACAAGCTGAAGTTGGAGCTGATGGATCTAAATCGAAAATAAAACTTGCTTACATTAATAGGACTCCTGAAAGTGTACCCATGACTTAAGTCACTGAGATCATCGATAAAACATAACTTTGGCAGTATAACAGTAGCTGAAAAACTCTTTCAAACATACTATGTTCACAAGAAATTACATAGGCACATTAACACTAAGGTGAGTCCACCATAAACCAAACCTACGCCAATCTCCAACCAACCAACATTGGCCGTACCCATCGCTCACAATCAAGTTATAGACCGCAAGACGTTACCTTGCAATGTGGTTCGACCGCAATAGGCCATTCGATTCCTAAGACCGCGATGATCGATGGGACGAACGCTCGGTCTCGATAAGCTGACAGTGACGGATTCCATTTTGTTACGATCAGATGAAGACTTGAAGATGTCTGTGATCCTTTTTCGTAAGTGCTTTAAGGATTCTTTCCTTATATTTGCGAAGGAAAGATAATGCTCTGGATTTGGGGTGGGAAGGTCTTTAAACTGTTTAGTGGGGTGTTGGAGTGTTTGAATTGCGATGGAACGGAACGGTTTTTTTTGTAAATGATCTTGGAAATCACTGATAAATTATTATTTTTCTGTTGGTATAATCACACTAATGTTTAGTGGGATTATTTTTGCGTTACTAAAGGCGAAACATTGTTTAATACTAGAGAGTAACGAGGATGTTTGTGACTTCGTATTTGGATGAAATCAGGCACAGGAGTTTTATTTTAACTTTCGCTCCAATCCAATGGCTTTTACTAATCAGCCTACAGCTGTCTAAGGATATAAGCACGAGTTCGGGAAATTTCTTGAAAGAAAACTTTTATTCCTAGAAAAAAAGGGTAATTGAAGGTCCTTTGATTTCTAGGACTAAAGACACTAATCTGCATGGTTCTCATATGATTTGACCATTACATGTTCTGTACTGTATGGACTTTAAAAGAAACTTTGACCCTGAGTTTGTTTCGGTGTTTCTTCTGAGGGTAGTCAGCTAGGAAACACCGGCCTCATCTCGTTAAAACTGACTTAAAACAAAATTGACGTGTAAAAGTGTTTTTTGAAAACCTATTTACAAAATAAAGATCATTTATCACTACAGTACGTTAATGCAGGGTAAGTGAAGAAACTTACTTACCTTTTGATTTCGAGGCCTACAGGTTTTTTTTTTTCAGAAGATACTCGTGGCTCTAGTGGGCATCAGCCATGCTGGGCTTCTAAAGTTTTGCTGACATTTCTTTGAGTCGCGCGTGGAAGACTACACACCGTCAACGACTCGGGTAGACGGCGAGTTACAAACTGCTCGTCGTCCGCAAGACACAACATTTAGTCTCAAATACCTAGATTGATAGCATACTCCTAAACACTAAAGCACTAGGTACCCTAACAAGCATATCAACAATCTAATCACACTTCCTTTAAGCTCAAAGTAGGCACTAATTAACCTAGATCTAATTTATCGCTTCAAGCTATTCTCATTATATCACCTAGAATCCCTGCCTACCCAATAAGAGAACAGCGTGAAGATACGCCTGTGTATGACAGGGCTCAACGGCCGGAATAATTTTAGGAAGTTCGAGACTGGAGTTACAAAAGGTAGATATACATTTAAGTATAAAATGGTCGCTGTACAAGTGAGAATGTGAAGTTATTCTTGAAAAAACTCGGAGAAAAAAATTAAAAAAAAAACCGGTCAAGTGCGAGTCGGATTTGCGCTCGAAGGGTTCTGAACCGTCCGTAGCAATCACGAAAAAGGCAAAAACTATCACGAATTTTGTATGGGAGCTCCACTTAAACTTTTTTATTCTGGTTTTTAGTACTTATTATTCTAGCGGCAACAGAAATACATTTTTCGTGAAAACATTTTTTTTTCTCAAATCGGCTTACTGCGAGTCAGACTAGCAAACGTAAGTTTCCGTATCGTCCGCAGCAAAAAACGGCAAAAACAATTACAAATGTTGTAGGGAGCTTCACTTTAACATTTATTTTATTCTGTTTTGAATATTTGTAGCGGCAACAGAAATATATCGTCTGCGAAAATTGCAATTTTCTAGTTATCACGGTTTATGAGATACAGCCTGGCAATGGACGGACAGCGGAGTAAAAGCAACAGGGTTTTTAACCTTAGGGTACGAAATACTAAAAATAAACCCATAAAAGAACAAACTTTTCCACACTGTATTCCTCAATATTATTACTAACATTACCGCTGCAAAGATAATCTGGCAAAATGGGTTTTTCTTGACCCATTGCAAATACAGTGCCAGTGTAAGCTCCTTCACAGGATATGTGTGTCATCTCCTTTTCTGTCCAGCATGCACAACTACCTGCACTCTTCATGACCTAAGCGAAGCCAACGACGGAGCTGTCCAGGTGGCTAAATATACACGAGAAGAAGAAGATTGGCAAGAGAAGAAACTTGGCATTCTTGCAAAAGTCCGGCGGTACTTCACACCGGAACAGCTTTTAATGTTATACAAAGCGCAGGTCCGTTCGTGTGTGGAGTACTGCAGCCACATATGGGCTGGTGCTGCAAAATGCCACCTGGCAGCTTTGGACTCGGTGGAAAGGCGTGCGAAGAGGCTAATTGGTGATCCAGACTTGGTTAAGTCCAACCTTCAAAGCCTTGAGCACAGGCGTAGGGTAGCCAGCCTTTCGGTGTTTTACAGGATGCTTTTTGGAGAGTGTGCGCAGGAATTGCATGACTTGATTCCGCCATCTCAATTCTACCATCGGACAACCCGACGTACAATGAGTATCCACCCATACGTTGTTGAAACCTCTACGGTCCGGACTAAGCGTTTCGCCTCGTCGTTTATACCGCGTACGTCGAAGGAATGGAACAATTTGCCTGCTGTGGTCTTCCCGTCCGATTATAATTTGGGTATCTTCAAGGCTAGAGTGAATAGGCTTTTAATAAACTAGTGCGCCTCACCATCAGAGATTGCATCACTGCTTACCATCAGGTGGGATCGCAGTCAAGCACTAGTTCATACGAATTAAAAAAAAAAAAAAAAAAAAAAAAATGTAAAAATCGGTGATTGACGCATAAATACAATTTATTTTGCAAATCGATGATTTTAATTCATGAATCCCCAAGCGACCACCGGTGGCCGCGCATCTATTGTCTTACTATTGTGTCTCTAATTGACGGTATCTGAAGGGTTAATAAACAATACCGCGATTATTTTTTGGTCGTGCAAAAATTTAAAATATTTCTATTTCACATAGACAGACATTATAAAACGTCAGAAGCTAATGCACGGTTCCAAATGATTCAGTTTTTACTAGAATTTAAATTGCTGCCCTGGAACGGACCTGTAAACCAACCATGATGTGTTAAATATACTCTAGAGAATGTATACCTCCATCCCTCTTTCTCGCTGGTTAAGTGGTGGAGCTACATGGAGCTGCATGCATGCATGTTTAACAGCTCAGATCGCACAGTTTCGCGTGAAGAGCTCAAGGTAGCACGGCTGGCCTTCAGCAACTAGTGCACATTGTGGCATACTCCCGAAAGAACTGCCCTTGAGGGAAAGAAACTCAGAGGTCCAGATCTTGCTGGGGCCAGAGTAATCCGAAAGGGGGCCCGGTATGAAGGCTAGAAGGAACGGGTGGGTTTTTAGTCAGAAAAAAAAAAACAAAAAAAAGCCATAAAAAAGAGGTCCAGATCTCTTTTAAAGTTTATACTCAAATTATATGAGAAACATGCAGACTAATGGGTGCCTGTGCTTGTAGCTGGTATCTAGAGGAAAGAACCACACAGCTTTGAGTGGACCACGAGTGGACATCAGCGGAATAGCTAGTTCCAAAAGGTGCTCAATATCGAAAATTCCTATGTTTTTTTACAACTTAGATGCTCAAAGACTGTCAGACGGAGTCGCGATAGATCAGGACAGAGATAGCCAGTGAATAACGATAACTTTACGATTTTTTTGCACACATTGGAGCCCCTGTAGCAAGGAGGCCCTGGTGGACATGTTCAGTTAGTGCAAGCAATTGTCAGTTTTCGTGTAACTGAACTCATAAGACATCATTTGGTAAAACTAAACTTGCTGGCGAGGATTGGAAAACTGCGCTGCGCTAGACTGGATAGTTGGCAAAAACTAACACATTATTAGTTTCATCTATGCCAAAATAAAGACGCAGTTTATTGTGTAAGAGCCAAGGATAAACTTGAACTTTTTAAAAGGCAGTAAAATACTATTAAAAAAACATAAAATTACGAACATTAAATTCAAACTTTTACAGCAACATCAAAACAGCTGTACATAAACTTGAATTCAGGCCCAGTGTAAGCCAAAGTTGAATTTTGGACAATCCAATTCAGAAGTACGCCGAACTAACTTTTAGAAAGCTCAAAATATAGTGGGCTTAACATAATTATACGGTAGAAACTATTTTATGCTGACCTCTTGGCGTTGGGCCAAAGACTTCAAAAGTGTTTCGGCTTAGTCAGACCATGGTTTTATGAATATAGGAGCGGTTATTGCTGTGTGGTCAGCCATGGAGGATAAAGGTTCGATGGAGGGTAGTCAAGACGATATCGGTCGGAAAATGGGTATCGATAACCTTGCGAGAGCTGAGATGGTTTAGAAGAAGTTTATAGTAGTGTCTTCGAGGTTTATGAAGGTGTTTCCTACGCAAAATCATTCAGCTATGTAATGTTCCCACTGCTGGAACTCAGGCTTCCTCTCTAGGAGATTAAATAGGCTAACCACCACGCGGGCGTCATTTCTTTTAAGGTGGGATCTCCTTAATGACTTCTCCCGGGTAGGATGAGAGGAAAGTATGGACGCCGGTCTAAGAAGCGATTTAGATTTAACTAGTTATACTAAAATTTAATATGGCGGTTTCCAAACACAAATCATAGAAATAAAACATGGTTTTATTTTTTCTAGCCTACCGATTTTCTATCGGTTGCATTTCGAGGAGTGTGCATCGGAATCGCATAACTTAATTTCGCTAATTGGCCCACTAGACGTATTTACAGTGCGTGACCCGTCATGAATATGATGGACTCCTCACCCATACGCATAAAATAGGTTTAAGTACTTACAGCCACAGCTCTATTTCTTGATAGCAACAACCTAGGGCACAGTTAGTTACGAGTGAATAGTTTATTTCTAGGCATGCGTGCTCTATCGTCGACCACATCATAGCTTCACATCAGGTGATAGTGATCAAGTGCAAGCCTATTAAAGAAAAGCTATAAATCCTCTCCAGAAATCAACGACAAAACAAATCGTCTTACTAACCATTAACCAAACCAAGAAAACTTCCATTCAAGTAATTACCATCGAGTATAAACGGAACTTCGTCAAAGTACTTCCATGGCAAATGGCGGGTCTAATAGTTTCCATAAAAACATTTGGCAGACGATACAAACATATCTCTTGTATCAACGTCTATTTGGTAGAATGCCAGGCAGTGTATCTACTATAAACCTTTTCAGGCAGCTTTTTGTTGGATCACATTGAAATGTGTTGACCTCATAGTTTTATGAGGGGTGGTGGTGCATGATTCCACCATCAGGCTGCTGCATTATATTTTTTTTTAATGACAAACTAGTGTTTGACTGCGATCCCAGTCAGTCACTCAGGAATAGAAGCTTTCTATCGACGAAAAAAATTTCGCAATCGGATCAGTACTTTCAGAGGTACCTACTACAAACAAAAAAAAATGTAAAACCAAACTTTACCTCTTTATTATATTAGTGTAGATTAAGAGTGGCCAACCAAAGAAATATTTCCATGCAACCGCTCTTACACGGTTAAGACGTTATTACACATATTTTTCCAGTTATTTTTAAAACACAAATATCTTATGAATAAGATTTGTAGACAAAGACGTCTGGAAATCTACTATTTTGCGTAAAATTTGGCCTTTCATAATGTACTCATAAATAAAAGATAAACTGCACTACTGCTCTTTTTTCGCGTTGCCTCTTTAACAAACATTCCGTTGGATGAAACAAGAAGCTTTTAAACCATGATTATTTTGATGATAGACGCTCGGAAAGGGCCTTCTTAAAACATTAAGCGGATCTTTATAATCAGCGCTGGGTGTCTTGTCTATGCCCATCAAAGGGCTTGTCTATGCCCATCAGGCTTGCTCGGCGCAATTTGTACATACTTTTGTTCTTGTTTACCTTATGTTTATAACCATTGTGCTGTGTCTGTACCGAATTAAAGTATTTCTATTCTATTCTATATAAGTCCAAAAATTAAACTCGACCTTCCAATAACTTTGTCTATCTCAAAAATTTATAGAGATATTGCATAGAAATTCTTCTCATGTGCACACGAGAGTATGGCTGGCTGGATTTATGCACGAAGCGCAGTTTGTGGGATCATAAAATGTGATTATTATATAAAGCTCACATACTTGTTTCCGTTATGAGACAGGAAAAACTATGTAGTTACCTGGGATGGGTTAAATTACTTAGTAGGGCTATAGTTTTAATGGTTATAGGAAGGGAACCTGGGACAGAAGATAGCCGTTGACATAGAACGTGGCAATTCCGCCAGTCTTTTAGACACATTACCAGTATCAGACTTTTTCTGAGAAACCACGCCTATGCTCTGTCTAAAAAGTCAGACGACTTTGGTAATTATTAAGGTAAAATCAAATCTGATGTAGTTAACACTGGTTCAATTATCAAGGTTGATTAAGAGATCTTGATCATTGTTTCCTAATGGAAGAACCTCATAAAAAGTATCGAATAGTATTTTTTAAATGATTTAATTTATTATTAGAGACTTTTTAACTATGAAAAATGTAAAATATTTTCGATTAGAATATACCTATTTCAGTCTCTTTAATGATATTTTTATTACAAAAGTAGAATAAAATTGCAAAGATGTATATGTATGAAGTGTAGTGTCATAAGTAATTATAAAGTAATAACCAAAATCAAGAATCTTAATTGTTTATTGTACACTATGACAACTTATAAAATAAGTAGATAACAAAGTTCATGTGTATAGGCGAGCTTAACTCAAAGATGAGTTTTCTTCCTGCAAACCATTGAGCGATAGAGAGAGATGACAATAGAGGGTAAGGTCCAGTGTACAATTTTTAAAATTAAAAGTATTATGAATAAAATAATAAGACATCATCAAGATCATCTTAAGAGAAATTGATTCTAAATATTCTATTCCCCTTGTGGATTCATCATCACTACCCATATTGCGATCAACAACTGTTGTAGAACTATCATCATCCCAAGAATCAAATGTTTGACAACAAAAATTCTTGCAACGCGAATTTTAGTTGTCATTTACTTGTTTCGCAACAGATTTTTTATTCCTTTCAAAAATTCCCAAGTCGTTTGATTTTTTAGACAGACCAAAAATTTACCCAGGGCCTCAGTAGGCTTCGGCCCTGCTGGGATATCTCTTTGAGGCGCGCGTAGAATATAACGACGACTCGGGCACGGCCCGGATAGTTACCGGACAGCCGGACAGCGAGTTACTAATGAGTGTCTCTCAGACTGGAAAAAAAACAAACAGAAAAGTCAAATGATGACTTAAAAACAATATAATCAGCATTTTAATGAACAGCCACTTATTTTGCCGAGCAGCTGCATCGGACATAATAAACGAATGTGAAACTGAAACATGGACTGAATTCATTTCATTAAACGCCGAATTGAATGGCCAGTGACCTTTGCCCTAGTGCGGGGTGGAGAACCTTTATTGGCGATCGTGATCTCAAACATAAAATAATGTAATAAAGTAGACGTGTCGGGCTGCTGAAGAAACTTTACTTGGAGAATTACTGGATAGAAAAGCTTTTATTTAGTTTCATCTGTCCCGATGTTTGTCTCTAATCAAATCTTGCCAATTAAATTTGATCCACTTCCCGGTTACCGATTGAGCTGAAATTTTGCATGCATGTTTTAATCAGATGACAATGCAAAATTATTATGACAAGGAGCTGATCTGATGATGGTACCGGAAGGTAGCTATAGGAACTTGGTAGTTAAACGACACAACCCCATCGAGTTTGGGCTCGTATGATTCGTCCTGATGAGTATTAATTATATAGGTATACCGAGCTATAAAAGTTTGCTATGAAAAAATATTTTATTCCACAACTTTTCACACAACGCCTAGATGGCGTCCCGAATTAAGCAGAGCTTTTACTATGGGTACTAGACAATTCATAAACGTACTTATATATTTCTAAATGCAATTACAATAATGCAATTAATTAAGAATAAGAATAATATATTATTACAGAAGATACATTTATATAAGTTGGTTCCTGGAACTCACACCAGGATTCCCTGTGACGTGAGATCCATCCTTCCATACCTTACATTTTTGTCAACTTCAGAACATGTTCCTTAAGCTAATTTAATTTTAAGAAGCAATACAAAACAAGAATGGTTACCGAATGAGTGTGCATATTTTTTTTTGTAGTATATCGAAGATGTTTTATTTTTTTATAAGTTTAGTTCCACGTAAAAGTTAAAATCGGAACAAGTGTTTGTTAAATAAATATTACAATACATTTTCAATGTTTTTGTTCCATTTTCAGTAAAAAGAAATCAATAGATCAAAAGTTATACAAATTTGAAATAAAAGTAAATTTTAATTAATAATTGTAACAGTAGTTCTCTTTATTCAAATAAAACTTACAAATAACCATGTGTGTGTCTATACAGTATCGTTCATTTGTGTCCCCGAATTATTAGATATGTCACTGTATCGCGTGCCACAACTGGTACGCGTGCCATAGGTTCACCATCCCTGCCATAGTGCGTGGCACGGCCATAATTGATGGCTTTGTATTTGGCTGTACGAACTTCTGTGAGGCAAAATTGGACATTGAATTTCATGAGACTTCGGATTGATTTTTATCTGGAAGATTTTGCACAGAAATCGGGTATAACTCTGTGAAATATTAAAAAAAAAACCGCCCAAGTGCGAGTCTGACTCACGCACGAAGGGTTCCGTACTGTCTGTAGCAAAAAATCACGTTTGTTGTAGGAGCCCCACTTATTATATTTTATTCTGTTCTTAGTATTTGTTGTTTTAGCGGTAACAGAAATGCATTCTTGAAAATTTCAACTGTCGTGCTATCACGATTCATGAAATACAGCCTGGTGACAGACAGACTGACAGTTACAGCCTAAGTCGTCGACGGCGCGCCCTTTTGCCGCGCGCCTCAATGACTTGTCAGCAACAGCTGGGTCGAAGCCTACTGGGTCTGTTCCGAAAAGAAGGTTCGGCCCCGGTATAAAAGGCAACGAAGGAACGGGTTGGGTTTTTAGTCAGTAAGAGTCTGACACTTTCTCCCGCTCCGCCCAAGGTGGGGGATGTCATTTGAATGATTTTTACCCATAAAAAAAAGCCACACGCACAGCGTAGTCTTAGTAATAATATTCCGTTTTACCCCTTGGGTAAGGAACCCTAAAAATAAGCACAAATGTGTGTTAACTTCCTCGAGAGAGGTGAACAACTGAAAGTAAGACAAAATTGGGTCAACAAACTCATCTAACATCGCATTATACAACATACGATCATAGAGGAAAACGTTCTAAATAACAAATGTATACCATAAGTTCATAAGCTGTAGGTTTAAAATCCCTTGGCACTTGAGGCGTTTTGGGATAACGAGATAGTTCGAGAGGTACAGGGTGAATTTTTCAAGTGTGCATGGATGGCAAAATCCCAAACTATGAGGAATGGAACGTTCAAACGAATCTCAGGTTCAATATTGATGAGAAGTACAACTGTTTGTCGTTTGACATTTTTTTTTTCGGTGGGCAAAAATCATCTTATGATAACCCCGCTCTTGGGTGGAGCGGGAGATAGTATCAGACTCTTACTGACTAAAAACCCACCCGTTCCTTCTAGCCTTCATACCGGGGCTCGAGCTCCCTTTCGGATTACCCTGGCCCCAGTAGGCTTCGACCCGGCTGGACCCCTGCTGTTGCTGACAACTCCTTGAGGCGCACGAGAACAGTGCGCGCTGTCGACGTCTTGGACTGATTATTATGTTTATGCTATTATTTCTTGCTATATTTTTCGCTTCCTGACGTAAAACGTGTACTGTGTATAAATTTCCAATAATGTATTTAATAAAGATACTATCTCAGGCAGCCATGCCCTCAGGATAGCTCGTTAATAGATCCCTGAGATTACCACCATTCACGTGCATCTATAGGTACTAATATTTAATATCTTCCTAGATTTTATAATTATGCATAAACTAAGGTAAAGGAAGAAACACGCAGGTCGTAATTAATAACATCCACAAAATTCTAACTCAGTTGTGGGTCGAGCTGACGAGCTTACGTCAATGTACTTTTTTTTCTTTAGAACTGTTAAATTTTATATTTGGAACTAATTAAATTATAAAATAAACTTAAATAATTAAAAATAATATATGCACTAAAGGCCTAGCTAAATATGACGTCAAAAATCTCCTCCGCATCGCTGTCGACTGGAAGTGTGCCCAAAAGGCTGGCGGCATTGCCACGTTGTATGGCAATGCTTAATCTCTGACCGAGGTAGAAGCCAGCCCTTGGGTCACGCGAAGAGTCAACTGTAGAACTGTTTGTATAAATTGTTTGTGTATAATCTATATATATAAAAATGACCCCCGTTTTCCCTTGTCACGACTTGGCATGAAAACGGCTTGACCGATTTGGCTGATTTTTTTTTTGTTGTGATTGTTATTGTGAGGAGAAGGTTCTTATGGAAAAAAAAAATTAGGGTAGTGTAGGGTAGAGTAGGGTAGAGTAGGGTAGAGTAGGGTAGGGTAGGGTAGGGTAGAGTAGGGTAGAGTAGTAGGGTAGAGTAGGGTAGAGTAGGGTAAAGTAGGGTAGAGTAGGGTAGAGTAGGGTAGAGTAGGGTAGAGTAGGGTAGAGTAGGGTAGAGTAGGGTAGAGTAGAGTATAGAGTTGGGTATAGTAGGGTGGAGTAGGGAAGAGCGGGAGCGAAGCCGCGCGGGCAAAAGCTAGTAAAGAATAAAGATTCCAAAAAGGCATACTATATCATCATCATTTTTAATTGTCCCATTTTACTTGAAATCGGTGCAAAACGTTCTGTTTTTTTAATTCATGAATCCCCAAGCGACCACCGGTGGCCGCGCATCTATTGTCTTACTATTGTGTCTCTAATTGACGGTATCTGAAGGGTTAATTGATATAAACTAGTGCTTGACAGCCATCCCACCTGATAGGAAGTAATGATAGTAAGGATGAAGGCATTAGCTTTTTAAGAGCCTACTTACTCTAGCCTTGAAGACATCTAAATTTTAATCGGACGGGAAAACCGCTGCAGGCAAATTATTCTAATACTTCGATGAACGCGGTATAAACGACGAGGCGAAACGCTTGGTCTGGACCATAGAGTTTTCAACAACGTAAAGAAAGAAAGAAATATTTTTTTTAAGGTGCATTGGCGTTCGTCAGGTTGTCCGATGGCTGAAATGAGACGTTGGAATCAAGTCATGCAATTCCTACGCACTCTCCAAAATGCATCCTGTAAAACACCAAAGGCTGGTTACCCTTGGCTGGTTGGTTTTTTTTCTATCTATCCTGTCAACCGCCACTATCTCTCCTCACACAATTCATCCATCTATTGTTTAGCCTCTCTGGTCGAAGCCTACCGGGGTCAGGGTTAATTTCGAAAGATAACTCGCGCCCCGGTTTGAAGGCTAGAAGGGGTGGGTTTTTAGTCAGTAAGAGTCTGACGCTATCTCCCGCTCCGACCAAACCCCCGCTGGGTTGTCATTAAATGATTTTCCCACCTTAAAAAAGCC
The DNA here is from genome assembly GCA_949319445.1 of Mythimna lalbum. Taxonomy (NCBI): domain Eukaryota; kingdom Metazoa; phylum Arthropoda; class Insecta; order Lepidoptera; family Noctuidae; genus Mythimna; species Mythimna lalbum. Next base: position 5,653,963 of record OX439370.1, read on the forward strand.
TCTCTGTCCCTCTCCATCCATCTCGTAACTCTGTTGCCATACTAAATAGAAACCTAAAAAAATGTATAAATAAGAAAATAGTACTATCAAAGCAAAAAGGTTTTAGTTTGCAAACTGCCACATAAAACATATACACACATGCTAAAGAAACGCAAAACAAAAACATGAATATATTAACAGTATACCTAGCATTGTTTTACGACTTTTGTCATACTGTTTCATTTGCACTCTGAGTAAAGGCGGTGTTCCACAGATGCCCATAGCTAAGCTATGCTTGTGTATACACCACAAATTTTTAATTAGTACAAATACTTATAGGGTTTGTTACAAATGGTCTTGTTATTACTTTATTAAAGTCCCAATAAATTATATTCATAAACAGCAAAGTCGTTAGCGTTTGTTTTTATCCCAAAATGGCACTCAATTTATGGACATATTGTACAGATTGGATTATGAATGACGATCAAAATAGAAAGACACGGTGCGTAGTATTTTCTACTAGCGATTGTTATGAATAATATTGATTCTGTTATGAATTTACCAATTATGACAAGTTTTTGGTAAATATATGATAAATTTGTTTTTTTTTTCTGGATGCTGGATAGAATCCAAGACAACGTCTAAACACGAAGACCTAGCGGATTAGGCGCACAATGCCAAATTCGCAAAATGTCATTCCTCAATATGCCACACTAGAAAATGCCACATTAGCATAGCATAGCATAGTCGGCATTATAATGTTCCCACTGATGGAAATAAGGCCTCTCAAAAAAAAAAAAAACACAAAATGCCACACTAGCAAAATGACACATTAAAAAAGAAACTGCTCGAAGTGACATTTTGTACATTATGCGAAAGGTAATTTTGCGAAAGTGCCATTTTGCTAATATGACGATTTGCGATATGGCGTTTTGAGAATATGACAATGTGCGCCTAATTAGACGTAGCTAACGAAAAAAAATCGCATTGCTTATTATGTCAAACCATTCCTCGCAGTGGATGCTCGCCCTAACCATTGTTACAAAAACAAAGTACTTATCTAACACTCGAATAATGTTGGCCATTTGTAAGGGTTTGCTCAGACGGCGACACATATGTCGCCTATGTATGAGTAATGGATCGTATCGGGCGTGACGCATCGAATATATGGCGAGTCCTGACGGTTATGTATGTTGGGTTAGATGTTCATTGTAGTGAGAGAAAAACTTAGTTGCATGTGGAGTTAGTGTCGTTATTATTTATGAAAGATTTATGAGTTAATATAAAGACTCGTATGACTATATTTATTTTCAGGAATGAGGAACATTATGAAGATATTTATCATAGATGCAAACACTGTTTATACCTATCATATGAAACGAAAAAGTAGAAGTACGGCAAACGTATGAAGTTAAAAATTATATCTCAGCAGACGTCTTATAATACGCAAACTATAAGACTATTTAAGGTAGTCTATCATGTCTATACGACAGTTTGTTGCTTAATTTATTATGGTTTTTGGCTAAGAGGTGGAGTAAAATTAAATGTCTAGTTCAAAGGCAGTATCGGATTCAGCAGAACAAACCATACCACAGTAGACGTGGGCTTGCAACACGACGAGCTATGGGTAACTCATCGTCCGGCCCTTTGGTAACCGTCAACATCAAGCCCGAGTCGTTGAAGACGTATAGTGTTCTACGCGCGCTTAAAAGAGGTGCCAGTAAAACTGTATAGGCCTAGTAGAGCCGTAGCCTACTGGGTGAATGGTTTTTTTTTTACGGCTGGCAAAAATCATCCTATGACAACCCCCGCTCTTCGGAGCCATTGGCCGACTTCAGAATGGAAAACCCGTGATCCTAGAACGCAAGGGCAACTGAAGGATCATAGGCGTAGTTTAAGTCAGTAAAAGTCTGACTCTCTCTTTAGATTGGATGATTTCCCACCTTAAAAAAAGTAGAGCAAACCATTTATCTTTGTTTACCTGCAGAATAGCTCTCTATCCTTTTATGATCCCTTAAGCTTTCCCTGTTCCTATAATTGGCAGAACAACAAATTTTAATTAGTTCAAAACAATAATCTTGCTTAATTCAGAATGCTACCTCACGTTTAAGTAATAACTTACAAAAGCAGAGATAAGCTGAGACTACAAACACGTTCAAAACACAAAACTGTCTTTATCCATTTAAAGACGGGTTCAATTAAACTCCAAACGAAAACATTAAACTTAAACTTCTGTTAAGAACAAGTACATAGCATTATTACCCCCATTATCATCCCACTCACAACCTTTCAATTAGTCTAACTTTCCACCAGCACCGATACAAAGTAAAAGTAGCAAGATGCAAGTAACAAGTCGGTAAACTTTTAATAATGTGCAGTAACTCGGCAACAATGTGACAACAGAAATGTGTCCCCATCTGTACAAGGCATAACCCTTACTCTAAAGACTAATTTCAAGTGTGTGAACCGTTAAATTTGGTCTCGAAAGTTTGAGAATCAATGGAAATTGTGTGGAAACTTTTGGCCAGTGATTCTTGAAGTTTTTTAATGATGCCGCCATTGCTAATGTACTCATTAACGCGGTCCTTTTTCTTTGGGAATGAGTTCGAAGTAAAAGTTTTAGACAGAAGGGAAATGTTTGTTCCATTACCGAGTTTTGTTTGGATTTTGTGGTACTTTTTGTTAACAGTTTTAAACGAATGAATTTGCGTATGAGACTGTGAGGAACAATCAGGGATGTTGAGTTAATTATGACGCTTAAGAGAGTCCTTTTCCACTCGCCTATCGTAAACATCGAAAATGATTAAAAAGCTTGTCTTGACTTCATCGAACGCAATCCAACGCGATGTTTGACGAAAAGGCAACGGAAAAACCGAGCGATAACGCATGAAAACTCGGTTAGTATTCGGTAATTCCGAGATTTACTCGAATATTTCACAAAACTTGCTCCAGAAAATAGCTATTTTTTTTTTAAACCCTTAAAAGTTTTTGAAAAAAGTTGTCGTCATTTAGAATCTTGAGATGCATCACCTTAAAGGGATGCAACTCAACAAACATTTACACCGACCGTCCGGTAACTGTCCGGACCGAGCCAAAAACGTCGACGGCGCGCATTGTTCCCGCGCGCCTGAAGGAGTTGTCAGCAACAGGAGGGGCTCAGCTGGGTTGAAGCCTACTGGGGCCAGGGATATCCGAAAAGAAGCTCGAGCCCCGGAGGAACGGGGTGGGTTTTTAGTCAGTAAGAGTCTGACACTATCTCCCGCTCCACCCAAGAGCGAGGGTAGTCATTGGATGATTTTCATTGATGAAAAAAAGGCGTAGCGTTTTTTTTTTTATTTTAAACACAAAATAAAGTAACTTTAAAGAGAATAACTGTAGTGATAATCACCACACTACGGCCAAAATGAGGCGTCTTAGTCTGTATTTCCTTGGCGAAAACATCCCATTAAATATGCACTATAGATATTTATCTAGTTGGCAGTGGTTCTCTTTGGCACCAGTAGAACTGTGCTAGCCATGGGTTACTTCTGCATGATTAAAATCTTGGGAGGTAGTGCTGTAAACATTATTACTTTTGAATCGTTAGGGAGGAAATCAAGGCTCGGATACCGGTTAAATTTTCAAACCGTTATTATGTACTTGACGCAAAACCTTTTACATTTAAACGGTTTAGAGCAATAAAAACCGGTTAATACGGACGCACAATAAAGAAACGACGCGCGCAGTTCAGATTTTATTCAGTAGAAAGTTTACCGACATGCCGTTCGCCGAATAAACCGGTTAATTTAGGTTAAAATAAAGTTCACGTTCTTAAGAAAAGTTCGGAGGAAAACCGAAATAAACCGGTGTTAACCGGTATTTTTTAAACCGGTTCCTTGGAGGAAATTATTAGGTGAAGAATCAAGAAAGAAAAAAATTATTGGGCGCACAAACATTTTTTTTTAAATTGTTATAAACTAGTGCTTGACTACGACCCCGCCTGATGGTAAGCAGTGATGCAATCTCTGATGGTTAGGCGCACTAGATTATTAAAAGCCTATTCACTCTAGCCTTGAAGACACCCAAATTATAATCGGACGGGAAGACCGCAGCAGGCAAATTATTCCAGTCCTTTGACGTACGCGGTATAAACGACTAGGCGAAACGCTTAGTCCGGACCGTAGAGGTTTCAACAACGTAAGGGTGGATATTCGCCGTACGGCGGGAAAAAAATAGAAACTAAATTTAAAAAAAAACTAACATTGCAGTCTTCATATAAAGGGACGCTGCGACATATTTCATAGCTAAATCACGGGTTCAAACCCACCCAACGAAACCCAGGCGCATTACTTTGTGTGTTTATTTTAACACAGCAGTAGCATTACAGACATACATCCTTACTAATATTACAAAAGCGAAAGTGAGTTTGTTTGTTTGTTACGTCTTCACGCCTAAATGGCAAAACCGATTTTGATGAAACTTGGTACACGGACAGACCATGTCCTGGAAAAGGACGGAAGGACGGAAGTATGTTCCCTAGGGATAATTTTTTGCTATCACGCGGGGAAGCCGCTGGGAGCAGCTAGTTACTACATTTTTATAACCAAAAATAGACATGAGACATTCACCAAACTGCACTGGGCCCGCATGGTGGATTACAGCCTGTTTTCTCTCTTAGTGAGAAGATCTAATTTCACCTAGCCCGTTCCACCGGTACATGGTGGACATCCCACCTACACACACAAAACGTATTGGGAACACGTTCATTGTGCGTGCAGGTAAGGAATAGAATTCCTTGCCGGAATCTGTGTTTCCTGATGGCTACAACCCGGGAATCTATAAGTCAAGAGTGAATAGATTACATTGCGATTCATCGTCGACCGCATCGTCACTTTCCATCAGGTGAGATAGCGGTCAAACGCGAACCTATCAACAATTAAAGAAAATATCAAAGTCCTAGCAGTGGAAACATTATGATGCTGATTGTATGCTCTCCCTCTCTCTATCTCTCTCTCTCTCTCTCAACCCACAGCAAAAGTTATTTAATGATTTCCCATATAAAATTCACCAAAACCTTCGTCTCTCAAAGAAAACAGATTTCCCTCCCAAACAATCTAGATAGCGCCGCACTCTGAATGAGATATGGAATCCATTACATAACGATATTATACGTTGGAGTCAGGGCTCCAGGGAGACATCGGAGCGAAGGTAATGGTTTGAAGACAAAGAACTTGAGTTTCGCGTAAAAATATTTGCGTTATTTTTCAGATTTTTGACTACCTCATAATCGTAACATAACATCTTACCTGTTAGTCCCGGCGGGTTAGACAGAGGTCCATATTATGTCAGTTGGCAATTTGTAAAAAAAAGTCGCGAAGCCACTCACTAGGAAATGCTTCTGTATCGTGGTTGCGTTCAACACAGACATATGAACTCGCGATACATAAGATACTCAGACCTCGATCAGCTTTATGTTAGGTTTTATAAATACACTAGCGACCCGCCCCGGCTTCACTCGGGTATTTCTCCACTATTTTGTGACTGGCCTGTTGGTCTAGTGGTTAGTGACCCTGACTGCTATGCCGGAGGTCGTGGGTTCGATTCCCACCCAGGACAAATGTTTGTGTGATGAGCATAATCATTTGTTCTGTGTCTGGGTGTAATTTATCTATACTATGTATGTATTTAGAAATATATAAGTATGTTTATCAGTTGTCTAGTACCCATAACACAAGCTCTGCTTAGCTTGGGACTAGACGGCGTTGTGTGATAGTTGTGGAATATTATTATTATTATTATTTTTGGAAAATGGTTTTTATTCTCAGCTCTTTGGCTGGTTTTTAACTACATTTACGAGCCGAAACCAAGTAAATGCAGCGTGTGGTGTGTTACGTTGAGGGTGTGTTATGATGGGTACCTAATGCGTTTTCATCTATTTGCATGAACTTTCTAACAATACGACATGTATTCAGGATAGCAGCTTTTTGTAAGGTGATATAGAGGGTTTCTTTTAAGTTTAGTAGTTTTAGACTATGTAGTAGACAATTTGGAATGACGCCTGTTGTGGAAAGAACGATTATTATTATTTAGAAAAACGTTGATTGTTACTTAGCTCTTTGGCTAGTTTTTAGCTACATTAACGGGACAAGCCAAGTCAATGTAGCGTGTGTGTAGTTGGTGTAGAGTGGATGTTATGAGGAGAAATTTCATTTTCCTCTATCTGCATGAACTTTCTATTCTGCAGGTGTTCAAAATTGCAGCTTTTTGGAGAGAAATGTAGGTAGAATCTTTTAAATCAATTAATTTGAGACTATTGTGAAGATTATTAGGTATAACTCCTGTAGAAGAGACAACTATAGGCACGACATATACTTTTTCTTGCCTCCAGATTCTTGTTACTTCTTCTTTAAGTTCTGCATATTTACTTAATTTCTCTCCTATCGTCTTTTGTAAATTATGCGTATTGGGGACTGCAATATCTATGAGGTATGTAACTCTATTAACTTTATCTTGGAGAATGATGTCTGGTCTATTGTAGTGAATAGTTTTGTCAGTTAGAATGGCGCGATCGTAGTAGAGTTTGTGTGTAGTATTTTCTAAAATAGTTTGTGGGACGTAATTGTAATAAGGAGTAATAACATCTTGATTTTCAATGAGTTTATGTTTGGTTGCTAATTTTTGGTGAATGATATTTGCCACCTGATTGTGTCTATGAGTATAGTCAGTCTGTGTGAGCGTTGTACAGGTATTATTATTATTATTTAATGGATGTTATTATACATATAAACTTTCCTCTTGAATCACTCTATTTATTAAAAAAACCGCATCAAAATCTGTTGCGTCGTTTTAAAGATTTAAGCGAACATAGGGATATAGGGACAGAAAAGCGACTATGTTTTATACTAAGTAGTGATAAGGAATGTGTTCCGTGCGGGGATCGAACCTGCGATAAGCAGTTCAGCAGCCAATCGAACAACCACTGTCCTAACTGTGTAAATGGCCTATCATCTACATGTCCATCTCTTTAAGTGTAGCTTAACCTAGAAACCAGTTGTGCGTGCAGCTAAAGAGTGGAATTCCTTGCTAAAGTCTGTGTTTCCTGATACCTACAACCCGGGAATTTTGAAGTCGAGAGTGAATAGGTTTCTTTTAGGTAAGCGCGTCCCATTTTAGACCGCATTGTCGCTTTCCTTCAGGTGAGATGGCGGTCAAGCGCGAACTTATCAACAATAAAAATAAAAATGGTCGACATTCTACCCATACGCACGTAAACGTTCTGGGAACATTCATAGTGCGTATAGCTATGGAGTAGAATACCCTGCCGGAGTCTGTTTCCTGATAGCTACCACCTAAGGGTTTTTAAGTCAAGGGTGAATAGGTTACTTCTAGGCAAGCGTGCTCCATCGTTGACCACATCATCGTTTATCATCAGGTGAGATAATGGTCAAGCGCAAGCCTAACAAAAAAAAAAGATTATGAAAAAAAACTTACGACAATATTTATTTCAAATTCCGCCAATGACATTAACATACCTGTAAACAAAAAGAAAACACTGTTGATATTACGAACTTTATCTAGCTTTTGCATGAAGTGAATTTCGTAAATATACGGCCTCTGTCACTCAGTAATAAAAATGTTATCTGTGTGTATGGTACAGTTATGTATTTTTTTTAAATCAGTCTAGCAGTTTTTGAATTTGTTCTTTACAAAAAATAATACAGTAATTTAGATTTTAATGTATAATTACATCTCTGGAAAAAAAAAAAACAACAAATACGTTCGCATTTTAAATTCTAACTCAAAATAAGAAGCCACCCAAAAAAAAAAAATTATTACAGGGCCAATTCTAGCTCACCAACTAATATGTCATGCAAAGTTCCAACTACCCACAATTCTGATGATTTCCCTTGACACTTACCTACTTGCTTGCTGTCATGTAAGTAGTTCTCGTATTTACATATTTTGCTAGAGACAAGTTAAATTAGAAATTGCTTGAGGTCAAAAACCTGTAACATATGAGCGCTTTGGTCTGCTACCGTGGACGGCAGTATTGGAGCTGCGTGTCACGAGTTCGATTCCCGCTCCATAACTAAATATTTGTAGGACCTACGGATAATTGTACCAAGTCAGGGTGTTTTGTGTATGTGAGTTTACATGTCTGTGAATGCACCCAAAATACAGGAGTCATTCCTAGTATAAGGCAATATTTAAAAAAAATGGTCAAGTGAGAGTTGCATTCGCGCACCGAGAAGACGGGAGTAAATGTGGCGTACAAGGGCCACAAAAAAGTCGCCACAAAAAAGCTAAAAGCAGCCACAAAAAAAAACCTGAAGCGCGCGACAGCTTGTGGCCATGCGTGCAGTACCATAATGAACTCTGACGAGGAAGGATTAAATGCGCAAATATGACGGCATTTTGGCCGCCACAAACAAAAGCTAGAAGCGGCTTCAAGTTTTTTTTTTGAGGCAGCACCGCCGCACACGAGCCACAAAATAGTCCTCATACGAGCCCAAACTCAATGGGGCTGTGTCGTATAACTACCAAGTTCCTATAGCCACGTTCCGGTTCCATCATCAGACCAGCCTTGTCATAACAATTTTGCATTGTCATTTGATCTACACACGCATGCAAAATTTCAGCTCAATCAGTAACCGGGAAGTGGGTCAAATTTAATTTACAAGATTTGATTACAGACAAACATCGGGACAGGTAAAACTAAATAAAAGCTTGTGAAATACATGTACGGCCCATTCCCTCTCCTAGAGAGAAGGCCTGACTCCCAGTATTGGAAACATTATAAGGCTGAAAATTACGAACTTAAAAATCGAATCAAAAAACCACAGTACCTACCAACACAAACTCACAGCTTCGCACCCGCACCAAATTCGAAGCGATAAAACTTAGAACTTCAATAAATCAAGTCTCAAAATAGGTACTCGGGCAGGTCCCTTCGAAAATACGCCTAAATCGAACATAAACCACGTTTAACGAGATACGAATCGCTCAGCATTTCGGAACATTTGTTATCACGATAACGCGTAATGGTGACGTCATCCATCATCGTGTAACGTCATTAATATTAGAATTTGTTCGAGCGATCGGCCCGAAGTACTGGAAGTTGCGTCGTTTATATTACCATCGAATGGTATGGGGTTCAGTGTTGATTTATCAATTTCCTTATTAGAACATTTGTTAGTAACTGGCGATCGGTCCCAACTTCAGACAGGTGTTAGAAATCGTTAAAAATCGCGGCTTTTCTCTATTAAAATATGATTTTTTTATACACTAAAACCTTTTTTATGGAGCACTCTATCTACTGGTGAAAATTGCATGAAAATCCGTTCAGTTGTTTTTGAGTTAATCGCGAACATACGTCTACAGTATATTTAGATGAAGATGCGGTGAAGGCCTTTGGTAAAAAACCGGATAAACGCGAGTCAGACTCGCGCCCTGAAGGTTCCGCTTGTATGAACCCTCAGAGCGCAACTTCAAAAGGAAAAAACGGAACCTATATAGGATCACTTTGTTGTCCATCCATCCGTCTGTCTGTCTGTCAAGACCCTTTATCTCGGGAACGCGTGAAGGTATCGCGCTGAAATTTTAACCATTTATTAAGGTTTACGGTCTTTTGAAGCTGTGAAAAAAATCAAACTTTTAAGTTAACTAAGAAAAACAAAGACATGGCCGTTTATGTCGCAAAAAGCAACACTGCGTTTTCAGTCGCCACTATAGAATCTTTCGGCCCCAAGGACCATTCGTTCTTCGAGCAATGTGCCCTGCCCCCAGCCACTATAGTTTGGCGATTCTTCGAGCTATGTCGGCGACCTTGGTTCTCCTGCGGATATCTTCATTCCTAATGCGATCACGTAATGAAACTCCGAGCATAGCCCTTTCCGTTGCCCGTTGGCCAACTGTAAGTCTTCAGATGAAGCCCATTGTAAGCGACCATGTTTCAGTGCCATATGTCATCACTGGCAACACGCACTGGACTATCGTCTTGATACACTGTGGCATGTTGGAAGAGAAGATACTGCGCAAGTGCGCAGCTTCCTGAACGCTGCTCAGCAGGGTCGGATTTACAGATTGACCTCTTTCTCAAAGTTAGACCAGCCCAACCGGATTTTCTGTATCCAGGTAAACGTAATCATCTACGACTTCAAGTGTAGTTTCCGATCTTGATCGGAGTTGGGGCTAAATGGTTATTTACCATGACTTTGGTTTTGTCCATGTTTATTTTAAGACCTACTTTTTCGGAAGCTCTACTAAGGTCATCGAGCATTGTACAGAGCTCCTCCGTAGTAGTCTCACTAGTATATCGTCTGGAAGACAGCTGCAAGCAATTTGATTTTGTAATTATATATACTACTGCTTGACTGCGAACCCACCTAATGGTGAGCAGTGATGCAATCTCTGATGTTTAGGCGCACTGGTTTATTAAGAGCCTTGAAGACACCCAAATTATGATCGGACAGGAAGACCGCAGCAGGCAAATTGTTCCAATACGACGATGTACGCGGTATAAACGACGAGGCTGAGAGCTTAGTCCGGAACTTCGGATCATAAAGGTTCTGTTTGCTAAAAAGTTGATTAAACACAAACCTACACAAACGGCCGAAAATTTCACAGCGGCCTTTGATTTCCCTGACCAAACTCAGTATAAAAATGAACTCCAAAAAAATGCAAATAAAACTATTCCCGAGTTATTCATCCATCTTTTTTTATAACCCTTTAAGAGCCTTGCTTCACTTTATAGCCCTCTTGAAACCACCCTTAAAAGATTTATATTAACTTTTAAAATATTCATTCAATTTGGCGGTACAAGTAATATTCTTTGGGGAAAAAAACTTAATCTTCTGTCGGTTAGGTGTTAGAGAAATTCTGCTAAAAGGTAATTTGAAGCCAATGAATAGACTGAGGAAATTAGTATCTTTTTATGGCTGAGTAAGATGAGATTACTTGCGTAAAACTCATGAAAGGTACAATAACAGTAATTGGTATTGTCGTTCATTGTTGAGTTTCGTTGCTTCGGTGGTTCTTTTCAAAATAAATCAAGCAATGAACGCTTTGCCATTGTGCCTGAAGTATGCGTTTCAACCCCGCGGCCATGGCGATATTTAACAAAAAAAAAATATGCTAAGATTTTGTAAAAAATTGTAAAAGTGCCGACTTTTACAATATTTTACAAAATCTTGCAAATTCTTTACAAATCCAATCTTGTAGAAAGTTGTTCAGTTTCGTCTACTGAGCAAGCCCTTAAAGTTTGCGGAGGGCTGTCCCTTACACCTTGTATAAAAAAATATAGACCTCAGAATAGGTCGTAGGCTATTTGTTAAGCTAGAACTACATTAGACCGACGCACACATGTAACACGCCCGATTTGTACGTAGAACGACGTCGCGTAGCGTGGATCTAATGGAGTTCTACAAGCCTTTTTTTTATTGTTAATAGGTTCGCGCTTGACCGCCATCTCACCTGATGGAAAGCGACGATGCGGTCGACGACGATGGAACGCGCTTACCTACAAGAATCCTAATCACTCTCGACTTAAAGTTCCCGGGTTGTAGCTATCAGGAAACAGAGACTCCAGCAAGGAATTCCACTTCTTAGCTGCACGCACAAAGAACGTGTTCCCAACACGTTTTGTGCGTCTAGTTTCCAAATAAAATGTATGGAGGCCGACACACCCAGATCGGCGTACACCGTACATGTCAGGCAGGCGATCGCCTCCTTCTGCGAAGCAGTAATACTAGCAAAGGAGGAAGCAGACCGCATCAGGCAACATCGCTCTCGACGCCGCCGCCGGGATTCCGATCCCGATTTCTGGCCACCGTAGACGCGGGCTCGCGGACGGCGAACCATGGGTAGCTCGCTGTCCGATCGTCCGGTAACTGTCCGGACCGAGCCCAAGACGTCGACGGGCGCCTCAAGGAATTGTCAGCAACAGGAGGGACCCAGCTGAGTCGAAGCCTACTGGGGCCAGGGTTATCCGAAAGGAAGCTCGTGCCCCGATATGAAGGCTAGAAGGAACGGGGTGGGTTTTTAGTCAGTAAGAGTCTGACACTATCTCCCGCTCCACCCAAGAGCGGGGGTTGTCATAGGATGATTTTTTCCCACCGAAAAAAAAAAAACCGTACATGTCACAAGTGTGCGCAGTGTTGTTCTACCTTTAACCTGCTACCCTCACCACTACCTCAGTTACAATTTCTTTCTTTGAAAATTAAAATAGCAAAACAACGTTTGCCGAGCCAGCTAACAATATTATTAATAGTGCTACTTTCCTAGAAGAACTCTTCTCTCTCGCAAGCTCTATAACGTCTAAGGATATTATGTTATAAATATGTAAGAAGATACTGGAGCTCGACTTCGCAGTTCTTTTATGATATCCGCAAGAAATAATGAATGTCGTTTATCTTAACACTTTCATTACCACTACGATTTTCGCGATGTTGTCCCGGATGCCGCCTACATTTTACGTTGGACTCGCTGGGCGAGTCGCCGGCGCTGTAACACGAATTGAATCGACTCGCCACGCGAGTTCAGTGGCATAGCGTTAGGGTGAAAACAATGTTTTGTTATTTTTGTGGCCGTGACAGTGTACGTTACGTGTTTAACGCAATTAAAAAGTGTTTAACTAACATACGGTGTAATTTAACATATAAAAATGGCAAGAAACACTATAGATAAAAGAAAAGGTAAGTTTGTTTCGTAATTTATGCAGTGACTGTCAATCTTATAAATAGTGGTTATTGTTATATAATAACACATATGCCTATATAATAACACCAAATTCGAGCCCCTACAAGATGTAGAACACAATCCGCCGTTGTTTTACGAGTGAATGTGACTTTTGGTAAAATGAAAATAAAAGTATCAACCGTACATATAGATATTTCATTAATAAAAGTTTGAGAATCTATGTCAGTGAACTCGCCTAGCGAGTTCAAGGCATTGCAGAATAGTTTATTTTCTTTCGATTATAAACTGGGTCTGCACACCCGGCCCACCACGTAATTCTTTAGATTAGGGTATATTTAGTCTTCAGTATCATTTTAACCATAAAATACACATGCATTTTGGAAAAAAATAGCAAACACATTGAACTCGACGGGCGAGTCTACGGCGCTGGAATAAAATTTACGTGGACTCTCCGGGCGAGTCGGTGGCACTGAACGTGTTAAAAGATGACCAAAAGAATTTTTTTAGAAGAATAAGCAGTAAACCTTTTATCAGTTAGAAGATACAGTAATCATCCACAAAACACGGTAATCAATCAATTCTAATGATGGCAAAATTGGCGCAGTGGTTGAAGGATTTGCTGCTGCGTTGCGAGACACAGGTTCGATGTCCGCACGGAAAAAAAATGGGCGTCTCTCATACACATACACAAACACACGCACAACTACTCACATTATAAATATGAGTTTACATGTTTGTGATCGCACCCATAATACAGGAGTTATTCCTAATGTAGTGAAACGTTTAAAAATAAAAAAATCATCATGCTCGTGAACGGATGCCGTCAGTTGAAACTGGTCAACTCTTCAACCTGCCAGTAGCTTGATAAAATTTTTTAATTGTTATTGCCAGCACAATATAGATAAGTATCTACATTATGCTCACATAATTGAAGCAAAAATATGTTAACAAGATTTATGTAACTCATTGATTGAAAAGAGTGTCCATGGAGTTTCTTGCACGTTCTTCTCCATAGAGATCTACGCTTTGGAACGTGCAATTTAGCTTCACTTGTTTGACTGACCGACATTTTGACAAATCAAAAGTACCTGTAATTGGTTTATTTGAAATAAACGTTTACTTTGGTGACAGCAATGAAGCCCAGTAAATGGCAATGGGCAGGGCACATTGCTCGCAGAACAGATGGCCGTTTGGGGCCGAAAGTTTCTGGAGTGGCGACAACATACTGGAAGACGCAGTGTCGGAAGGCCTCCTACAAGGTGGACTGATGACCTGGTGAAGGTTGTGGGAATCCGATGGATGCGGGACGCACAGAATCGATCATTGTGGCGACACTTGGGGGAAGCCTATGTCCAACAGGGAGCGTCTGTCGGCTGAAACGATGATGATGAAGTCAAAGAATTGAAAAAAAAATCCATTCTTAGGTAAAAAACAACCAGCACTTAAAAACTAGTGTGCTTCACCATCAACGATTGCATCACTGCTTACCATCAGGTGGGATCGCAGTCAAGTACTAGTTTATCTTCTATATATATAAAAATGACCCCCGTTTTCCGTTGTCACGACTTGGCATGAAGACGGCTTGACCGATTTGGCTGTTTTTTTTTTGTTGTGATTGTTATTGTGAGGATTTTATTTTTTTTTCCATAAGAACCTTTCTTATGGAAAAAAAAATAAAATTAGGGTAGTGTAGGGTAGAGTAGGGTAGATTACGGTAGAGTTAAGGGTAGAGTAGAGTAGAGTAGGGAAGAGCGGGAGCGAAGCCGCGCGGGCAAAAGCTAGTATCAGATAAAAAAAAAACATCGGGCGATCTTCACTCCAACAACCGAACAGAGCAAAAACTTAATAAATCACAAAAAAAGAAAGAAAGAAACTGTCTACTGAAAGCACTTTCACACCTAGGTTCGCAAAAGAAACAATAAAAAGATACTTCAATAGTTTCATTTACCTCCACCTAGTTCAGGCGTGCCCGGTTTAAAATAACCCTTGGATAAAGTATAAAAGAAACGCTGCATAAGTGAAAAAATGGAAAAGAAAAGAGCAGAAGTGCAATCATTCCTCACGTTATTAGCTGATGAAGCAGTAGTGCTGGCGAAGGAGACGGCCGCACGGGTGAGGGGGAATAGACATCCACACGCCCCAGTCACTGCGACCTCGACTCGGCAGCTGAAGGCTTGTGGACGACGAGTAATGGGTAGCTCGCTGTCCGGCAGTCTGGTAACCGTCCGGACCGAGCCCGAATCGTCAACGGTGCGTAATGAGAGACATCCTCTAAGAATACGAGAATGTCTGAAAAGGAATTTCGTCCTAAAACGCAAAGGCAACTGAAGGTTGGTGCAGGTGTGGTTTTAGTCAGTTCTTCCCTAGAGCGTTCCTCCCAAGAATGGGAAAAGTCATTGGAAGATTTCTCACCTCAAAATACAAAACGTTATTCACCGATAGTCATTTTGTGGAAAGATATTATTTCCTTATATAGAGAGTAACCCACCAACCAGCACGGCCTTGGCCTGCGATTGGCGGCCCATTCTTTCTCCTAGACAGGAGGCCTGACTCTTAGCAGTAGGAATGGGCCGCGGGTTATATCTTATTCATATATTGGTTTATTTGACACCGACTAAAAGTATACAGGGTTTTTTGTAAAACACTAGCAACCTCTCAGGACTATTTTAAGATCATCATAAACAACAACTTTTGTTGGAGGCGTAGGTGGGTACAGCAAAATACAGAGTTGAAATGTGTTAGATAGAATAACAAAATCTTGAAGGTTTATTTTTGGTAAATATATTATTATTTTGTAAAAAAAAACATAAAACAAAAATTGCTGTTTATGATGTTAGTAATACAGTCCTGCAAGGTTGTTAGTGTTTTACAAAGACCCCTGTATACGGAACTGCTTGCTAAGGTCTTCCTATTCTACATTATCTCCACACCCATTTTTTCAAACTGAGTTTTCTGTACTAACTCCTTGGTGAGATCTTCACATCGTTCAAGTAGGTCACGCTAGCGAGAAGTGGAGGATTCTTGTGTCAATGTGAAGAATTGACACCTGGTGTGTGTAATATGTAGCTCCGTTGAATTCGCAGCTTGCGATACTTTGATATCGGAGTTTTTTTTTTACAGTTTATTATGTTCATTGATAAGGTTTTTCTCCTGCTTATCAATTCCTTTATGGAAGCAATTGCGAACTTTTTATGCAAAATTTGTGTGCATGGCTGTATGTTTTTTTTTTTTGGGTCAAATTTTGCAAATGACATTTATGTTATGGAAGCAAGTGATTATAACAAAACATGCGCGTAATATAAAAGATACCCTGCTTATCTACTGTGAATCAGAGTAATAAAAACCAATGTTTTTCACATCTATGACTTTAGAAGTCTAATCAAAAATCTATAAGATCTCAAAATAATTAGTCCAAAAGCGAGCGAAACGAGCTCGGGATTTTAGGACACTCCAACTTAGATAGGTTAGGTTTTAAGGGAATAACAGGGGCTAAAAAGAGCGAGCAAAGCGAGCGTACGAAGCATCCGAAAACCTATCCCTTTATATTTGGGAAAAGCAAAGCATATTGATTTTAGAAATGAAAAAAATAATTACTAACTCAATATAGATTTGGCAGACAGATATATGCTACCGTGATGTTACCAGATATTGATCACATAAGTGACAAAGAAAAGATTTCAAAGGAAAATTCCGATCAGGAAAGCAAACCTTGCGATTTGGATTCCAATTGAAAAAATCATTTCTTATTAAAAGGAAAGTCGAATAAAAAAATACGCTTTCTTAGCTCCTACGGCTTCTATCTTTTGTAGCATCCTTATAATTCAATAAATTCGTATACAGCGTTAAATAATAAATGATCTTTGTGCTCACACCTTTAAGCAAGCAAAAGATTGAAGATACACAAGCTTGTTAAGAAAGATCAATCGTTATTCGTGTCAACTGTCAATTGCTTTCTATTCTCATTCAATTTTATACCTTAATGCTGTGAACATGGACTTGACTTTTCTTTGTAAGACGTGGAAAAGTAACGTATCGGTATTCAATTTGTTTGTAAGTAGCACTTTTCTGTTTTGTAAAGGTATCAGTGATTTTCGTGATTGGAGTTCTTTGTAATGCCCACGCAAATATTCGCACGATTGCGTGGGCAAGCCTGCCGGTGTTATCCTTACTAATATTACTAAAGCGAAAGTGTGTTTGTTTGTTACGTCTTCACGCCTAAATAGCACAACCAATTTTAATGAATTTTGGTACAGAGGTAGTTGGGACTTTTTTTTTTACGTTGCCCAAAAATCATCCTATGACAACCCCCGGTCTTGGGTGGAGCGGGAAATAGTATCAGACTCTTACTGACTAAAAACCCAGCCCGTTCTTTCTAGCCTCCTCATACCGGGGCTCGAGCTTCCTTTCGAATAATCCTGGCCCCAGTAGGCTTCGACCCAGCTGGGCTCCTCTTGTTGTTGACAACTACTTGAGGCGCGCGAGAACAGTGCGCGCCGTCGACGTCTTGTGCTCGGTCCGGACACTTACAGGACGGTCGGACAGCGAGCTACATAGTTGGGACCCTGGAGACGGACATAGGCTATTTTTTTAATTTTTAAAGTGTGAAAAGGGGGTGAAAGAGTAAAGTATATTAATAAACGCGGGCGAAGCCGCGGGTAAAAGCTAGTTACTTGATAAAATTTAAGGAACAACCAAATTTTCTTTCGCTATTTCAGGACTGATGGCATTGTGAAAGTTCTCAATTAAATTAAAGTTACGATGTTTATGTTGCTGGTACTAAATAGGGTTGTCAAGTGTAATCTAATTTAATCTATCTCTATCTATATATATATAAAAATCAATGCCACTTTTCGTTGTTATTTTATAACTCAAGAACGGGCTCACCTATCCAAACCAAATTTTTAGGCTTTGTTCAGACTATTTAGTAGATGGTTTATGTGAAGTTTGGTAGGGTAGAGTAGGGTATAGTAGGGTAGAGTAGGGTAGAGTAGTGTAGAGTAGGGTATAGTAGGGAAGAGTAGGGTAGAGTAGGGTAGAGTAGAGTATAGTAGGAAAGAGTAGGGTATAGTAGGGTAGAGTAGGGTAGAGTAGGGTAGAGTAGGGTAGAGTAGGATAGAGTAGGGTAGAGTAGTGTAGAGTAGGGTATAGTAGGGAAGAGTAGGGTAGAGTAGTGTAGAGTAGAGTATAGTAGGGAAGAGTAGGGTAGAGTAGGGTAGAGTAGGGTATAGTAGGGAAGAGTAGGGTAGAGTAGGGTAGAGTAGGGTAGAGTAGGGTAGAGTAGGGTAGAGTAGGGTAGAGTAGGATAGAGTAGGGTAGAGTAGGGTCCTCCTCCTTGCGTCGTGTTCCTCAATGCTGAGGGTCGTGACCTCCCTGCTTCATCACTTTATCCCTTATGATGTCTTTCCATCTGTTTCTGTCTCTGGCGATGTGAAGTGCACTGTACATCGTAGAGTCAAGAGCGGTGCGGATCTGGTCGGACCAACGTATAGGGCTGCGCCCGCGGGGCCTTTTTCCATCCACTTTGCCGGTCACCATGAGCCTTTCGAGGTTGCCACCGTCTTTCCTTGCAATGTGACCGAAGTATTGTAGAACTTTGCGAAGGCACTCGGACGACAGTCGTGAGGAGATTTTCAGTTCTTGCAAGATGGATACGTTGGTCCGAAATGCTGTCCAAGGGATACGGAGCATCCTTCTCCAGCACCACATCTCAAAGGCGTCGATGCGTTTGCGGTCTGCAGCCTTTAGCGACCAAGTCTCAGCGCCATATGAAAAGATCGAGAACACTAGTGTCCGTACCAATTTGGTTTTGGTCTTTACGGAAATGTTACGATCCTTCCAAACTTTATTAAGCTGAGACATAGCGCTCTTAGCTATTCCAATTCTCCTGCGAACTTCCCTCTCGCACGACCCATCACTGCTAATATTGGAGCCCAGGTAAATGAAGTTATCCACTGTTTCTAGGTCTAAAGCGCCAGTGAGCTCCAATTTCCCAGATCTATCTACCACCATGACTTTGGTCTTGGACCTGTTTACGGAAAGCCCCATCTCTTCGCTGATACGCTCCATTCGGGCTAGAAGTGCAACCATTTCTGTCTCATTTGCTGCAAGCAGAGTAGTGTCATCAGCGTAACGCAGATTGGTGATTTTTACGCCACCAACGGTGATGCCTCCCTCCCAATTCTCGCAGGTAAGTCTCATGATGTATTCTCCGTAGATGTTGAATAGGATTGGCGACAAAATACATCCCTGGCGCACTCCTCGGTGAAATTTAAACGGTTTTGATGTCGTTTTATCGACTCTTACGACTCCCTGGCTTGAGCTGTACAGCGTGCGAAGTAGAGCAATGAGATGATCCGGCACTCCCAGTTCGTGTAGGACCCTCCACAAGCAACCCCAGTTAACACAGTCAAAAGCTTTGCTGTAGTCGACGAAACACATTATCACTGGCGTATCAAACTCGTAAGCCTTCTCAATAAGCTGTCTGACATTAAGAATCTGCTCTCGAGTGCCCTTGCCCTTAACGAAACCCGCTTGCTCCTGCGGGATTTGCCAATCCAGATAGTAGCGGATGCGATTATTTAAAATATGAAGCAAAATTTTGCTGGCATGTGAGATGAGGGACAAAGTTCGATAATTACCGCAGCTCTTTGTTGACCCCTTCTTGTGCAGCGGAAGAGTTACGGACTCCGACCAGTCAAGCGGCCAATCACCGGTCTGCCAGATGTGTGAGCAAACCTAGAGTAGGGTAGAGTAGGGTATAGTAGGGTAGAGTAGGGTATAGTAGGGTAGAGTAGGATAGAGTAGGGTAGAGTAGGGTAGAGTAGGGTATAGTAGGGTAGAGTAGGGTATAGTAGGGTAGAGTAGAGAAGAGCGGGAGCGAAGCCGTGCGGGCAAAAGCTATAGTAGTACCTATATAAAAATCTCGTAACAGTGTTTTTTACCAATTTCCTGTGAAATGGTTCGACCGACTTTTTTGTTTTTATTATTTAGGTCCATGAATAGTTCGATCTTTTTCTTTGATCTATACTAATTTTATAAACAGGTAAAGTATGCTTTTTTTTTGTTTGTAGGAGGTAATCTTTAAAAGTAACGGTCCGATTACTAATTTTTTTTCATCGTTAGAAAGCTGCTTTATTCCTGAGTGATGCCACTCAGGAATAGGCTATATTTTATGTATGCGAGCGAAGCCACGGGCAAAAGCTAGTACTTTATATGGCAGAACAACGTTTGCCGAGTCAGCTAGTATATTTATATTAACGGTAACTGTCTTAATTGTGTCTAATTTTGTAATCTATGAATTTAATAGAGTAGGTACTTTAAAATACTCTCCTTATTTCTACTCTGATTTGGAATCAAACTAAATTTGTGTTCTCGGTCATAAATTGCAATTGAAATTGCTTAGTAATTTACCTATTTTTTTAAT
Source organism: Mythimna lalbum (assembly GCA_949319445.1). Taxonomy (NCBI): domain Eukaryota; kingdom Metazoa; phylum Arthropoda; class Insecta; order Lepidoptera; family Noctuidae; genus Mythimna; species Mythimna lalbum. The sequence goes on from OX439370.1 coordinate 5,674,040, forward strand.
TATTGATAGGCTTGCGTTTGACCACCATCTCACCTGATGGTAAGCGATGATGTGGTCGACGATAGAGCACGGTTGCCTAGAAGTAACCTATTCACTCTCAACTTAAAGACCCCTAAGTTGTAAGTTATCAGGAACAAAGACTCCGGCAGGGAATTGTACTCCTTGGCTGTAAGCACAAGAAATGAGTTCTCAAAAACGCTTTGATGGGCGGGATGTCTACCATGTACCGGTGGTGCAACGTCCTGTGGTCCGATGATGGAACGGATTTGGTGGAACCTATTATTCGAATACACGAAATGTAAAATGTTTTGTAAGAAGTAAAACAACTAAACACAAAACAACTAAAAACAATAAAACTTTTTTCTAATAATCTGCTTTGAGTTTGCCCCTTCTAAGGCCGGACGGTCACATTCGGTTTCCGGATTAGGTTTTCCGATCAGGAATTCAGATTCGGGATTCCGTGAGAGACGCATGGAGAAAATTTCGAAACGGATGTCAGGTTTTTTTCCGTTCAGAAAAAGTAAGAACGTGTGATAAAAGCATTTAGGTTTCCGAATCTTAATTCCTGATCGGGAAACGTTATCCGGAAACCGAATGTGTGTGTGTCCCGCTAAATGAGATGTTTCTATTTCTTCTAAAATAAGGTGTCAACCCTAGGTACAAGTTTTACATAATTTATTACGTCAAAAAGTTGCGAAGCGTGTATCGCGATTTGTATTTTCGTGTTGACATTTTTATAATGGACACCCATTATTACGGACAAAATGTTTCTAAAAATACTTTTTTATCGTCATTTCAGCCGAAAGACTTCCTGCTGGATATAGGTCTCCCCTAAGTGTCGCCCTAACAACTGGTCCTGAGCGTCTCACATCCATCGGATTCACGTCACCAGATCATCGGTCCACTTTGTGGGAGGACTTCCAACGTTGCGTTTTCCGGTACGAAGTCGCCATTCCAGAACCTTTGGTCTACATCTGTTCTGCGAGCAATGTGCTCTGCCCACTGCCACTTAAGTTCTTTGCGATTCTTTGTGCTATCTCTGTAACCTTGGTTCTCCTGCGAATATCTTCATTTCTGATGTGATCACGCAAGGAAACTCCGAGCATAGCCCTATCATTGATGTAGGATTTATATGGTAACAGAAGTTCTAAAGAACGAAGGCGAAACGAGGATTGACATATCATCAAACTTTAACACGAAGCAGGTAGGTCCATCCTAAGTCGGTAAAAGTATGAAGGAAAATTTCATTTTAGGTACGCGAGATCAGCTGGGTGACGAGTCAATGAACTCTTGCGCGCGACCGACGCACGACGCGCGACGTAGGTATGGTACCGACTCCTGCGCGTAACCATTGTTTTGATGGATGTTGCGAGTTTTATATTATCACTTGCTGTTTTTTTTTTTTTAAAGAGTTACACCGCTCTAAAAGCTTTGGATGAATAGTATTTTATAAGAGAAACCACCGGTTCAAAGGATTAAAACGAATTTTAATAAAATACACAAAAAAACGACGAATATAAACAAGACTAGCAGTTTTTACACTTAAAAATTGTCTTTAAAGAAAATGGCAAAAATGTAAGTAGATACTCGAAGCAATTCAACTAAAAAAGAACTTCAAAGGTTCACTATATCATCCCTAAGGAATTTACTTTCAAAAAACCTTCTTTACATGTCTGTTAAACTAAATTTTGTAGTTAAAAACCTTTTTCACCTAATTACATTTTAGATATAGAAAAAAATGCGGTTCAGAAGAAAACTAAATTAAATTATGCTCGAAGTAGCTACAAGATGCTAAGTAAATAAGATGTCTTGAATTTTTGTTTAATAAATTCTTGAAAATTTTTGGCCGAGGGAGACTTTAACTGCCCAAAACCGGTGTCTCCTGTTAGTTGCGTTTCACGGCTACTGTAACTCTTTGAACAATCCGCCATCTCATTTCTACCCACAGAAAAGATGAAAGAGGTTCGAAAGGATTTAAATACTTTCCGATTTGTACTACAACGAGTGTCGCCGCTTGTCTCCCACCCTTTAACTCCACTACAGGCAATAAACCAATATGAACACATATTACGCAACTAACAGACTACGCACACTTAGATCACAAGTTTGCTATTGGTAGTTGAACAATGTGCATTGCCCAACTTTGTGGCACGCCTGCCTCCCCATTCTAACCTCTTTCATCTGTTCTGTGAGACAACCTGACGGACGGCGAGTATCCACCCTTACGGTGTTCAAACCTCTACGGTCTAGTCTAAGCGTTTCGCCTCGTCGTTTATACCGCGTACATCGAAGGACTTGAACAATTTGCCTGTTGCGGTATTTCTGTCCGATTATAATTTGGGTGTCTTCAAGGCGAGAGTGAACAGGCTCTTAATAAACTAGTGCGTCTCACCATCGACGATTGTATCACTGCTTACCATCAGATGGGATCGCTACTTTATATCAATTAAAAAAATCCTGATCCTTCAGGTTTTTTCTGTTATCTAAAATTATCTATGAGATCTAAAAATCGATTTTAGATTATTTTTTTTCAAATGTCTTTACTGGATTAGTTTAACACAAATGATGTTTTGATTTTAATACAAATCAAAATAATAGCCACAAAATAACTGTGTTTCTAACATTTTAAGACAAAGGTGTGCAATAACGTCAAAATCTCGTAAGAAAGGTTCCCTCTCAGCAACATTGGAGCAAAAAGTCAAAAGTTTCATGACTTGATAATTTGGTTGGATCCGGGTCAAGCTTGGGCCAAGGGATAATGGCATAATGTCATGTATTTTTCATGCTCTGCATGATACTGCAGATACAGTTTTATACTCGAGCCACGAGCGTCTAAACGAGATGTCAGCAAAACCGTAGGGGCTCAGCAGGGCAGAAGTCTTCTACCGTGGACGCGGGCTTGCGGACGGCGAGCTATGGAGAGCTCGCTGTCTGATCGTGCGGTAACTGTCCGGACCGAGCCCAAAACGTCGACGGCGCGCACTGCTCCCGCGCGCCTCAAGCAGTTGTCAGCAACAGCAGGGGCCTAGCTGGGTCGAAGCCTACTGGGGCCAGGGTTATCCGAAAGGGAGCTCGAGGCTCGATATGAAGGCTAGAAGGAACGGGGTGGGTTTTTAGTCAGTAAGAGTCTGACACTATCTCCCGCTCCGCGCAAGAGCGGCGGTTGTCATTTGATGACTTTCCCCACCATAAAAAAGGACTGTAGTCTTCGGAGGCCATGAGTTCGCTTCTGAAAGGAAAACCTGAGGTCCTGGGACGCAATAGAAAAAAGGAGCATAGGAGTGAGTTTGAGTCAGTAAAAGTCTGACACGGCCTCTCGTTCAGTCCCAGAGTGAGAGAAGTCATTGGATGAAGTCTCACCTAAAAAAAGAAACTGGGCAAGAGCGAGTCGGACTCACGCACTGAGGGTTCCGTAAAGCTTGCATTGGTAAATATTTCAATTCCCGATTTAATAATAATAATAATAATAAGTACCGTACTTGATATAGCGGTCCCTCATGACGAGAACCTCGTGAAAGCTGAGAATGACAAGCAGATCAAGTATCTTGACTTAGCTCGCGAGGTTGTCGACATGTGGGAAGTGGATAGAGCAATCATTGTGCCGATAGTCGTAACAGCCAATGGCTTAATAGCTAAGAGCCTCGAACAACATCTAAGGAGGCTTTCGTTAGGCAGCTGGATCAAGGGCCTGATCCAGGCTCGGAGAATGAGGAGGTAGCGGGGACTTCGGGGAGAGGCTCAAGCCTCTCCATGAAGAAGCGCTCCGCTTCTTTCAGGAAGGAGGACGGATCGTCTTGCTCCGAGGGGGGGGCGAAGAAGATTCCTACCAGCAGTCGCGGCGCGGGTCGAGCCCGCGGGAAGGGGAGAGGCCTTACGGCCAAAAACTCCGCTGAGCGAGCCGACAGGCTTGCCGCGGAGGGGCGCCACCCCGGCGCGGCCGACTCTGGGAGGGACCTCTCAGAGCCGTCCGGCAGCGAAAGGCGTACCGAGGCGGAGTCAGGCGGGGAGGCGGCCATGCCCTTCAAGGAGCTGGCTGTCACCCTGCTTCGGGACATGGCCCGCCAAAGGGACAAAGCCACTCGCGAGAGGACGATCCGTCGTCACGCTAAATCCCTCCAGGGGGCTCTAGACGCCTCCGTCGAGAAGAGGGTGGCGGAGCTCCGGGTGGAGCTCCAGGCCGAACTCCGGGCGGAGATCCGGGCAGAGCTCGCTAGAGCGCCGAACGGAGGCCGCCAGGAGCCCATGGAGGAGGGGCGCGAGGAGGAGCGCGAGCAGGAGCAGGGGCAAAGTCGGCCCCAGCCCCAGCCCCAGCCCCAGCCCCAGCCCGAGCCGGAGAGTCAGCTGCTGACATTGGTGCAGCGGGAACTCGCAGCTTTGCAGCAGGGGCTGCAAAAGCAGCAGCTGGAGTTCCAGCAGCGCGTCCAGCAGCAGCTGTCTTTCCTGGAGGGCATTGTCCTGCGCCCTCCACTGGCGGCCTCTGCTCCGAAAAAAACGGCGTCCTATGCCGCTGCCACGGCCGCGGCTTCTACGCCCAAGGCGGGCCCGTCGGGGCAAACGGGGCGCGGGGCTGCGGCGCCGGAGCCTGCGAGGCCAAGGCCGGAGCCTGCGAGGCCGGCCCCAACGGGCAAGCAGCAGCAGCGGCGGAAAAAGGGTGCGGCGGTGCCTGCCGCTAAGCCGGCAGGTCCTGCTGCCGCTGTGGCGACTAAGCCGCGCTTGCCACCTCCTCCACCCGAGGAGCTTGGCGCCGAGTGGACGGTGGTCGGCGCCAAAAAGCAAGCGGGCAAGGTGGCCAGAGCGGCCAAAAAGCGCGCGAGGCGGCAGGAGCGAAAGAAGCGGGCCATGGCGGCGCGTCTTCGCGCCCCGAATTCCGAGGCTGTAGTAATTACGCTACAGCCTGAAGCGGAAAAGAGGGGCGTGACGTACGACGACATCATGGAGAAGGCAAAGCAGGCGGTGTTGCCCCACCTTGGCGAGCTCGGAGCCGCTGCGGGCTTCCGAATGAGGCACACGATCACCGGGGCCCGAATCCTAGAGGTCCCCGGTGCGGCCAGCGGTCCTGCAGCGGACGCCCTGGCCGCAAGGATCAGGGCGTCCCTCAGTTCGGAAGAGGCCCGAGTGTCCAGGCCCACCAAGTGCATCGACATGCGCATAATGGGCCTGGACGATTCCGTCAAGGTGGACGAGGTGGTGGCCGCCATTGTCAGGGCGGGTGGGTGCACGACCGAACAGGTTCGGGCGGGTGCCATCCGTGCTGACAGCACGGGCATGCGAGCCGTTACGGTGAGCTGTCCCGTGCAGGCGGCCAAAGCGATAACGGCCGAGGGCCGAAGGCTTTTGGTGGGCTGGGTCTCCGCACAGGTCAAGCTGCTGGAGCCCAGACCTCTGCGGTGCTTCCGCTGCCACGTGGGGCACCACGTGGGAGCCCACTGCGCCGCGGAGGATCGCAGCGACCGCTGCCACCAGTGTGGCCAGCCCGGTCACAAGGCCGCAGATTGCCGTGCTACGCCGCACTGCTACGCATGTGCGGCGGCCGGCAAGCCGGCCAACCACCGGGCTGGGGGCAGGTCCTGCGACCCCCCCGCCAAGGCCAAGGGCAAGGCCCGCAGGCCCATCCCCGCCGAGGTCCTCGCCGCCGCAGCCGCCTCGTTGGCCGCCGCCGCAATCGCCGCCGCACCCGCCGCCGCGGCAGTGTCCCCTAGGGGGGCTCGGGAGGAGACCGTAATGGAGTGTCAATAACGGCCCCATTACGTCTCCTCCAGGCGAATATCAACCACTGCGCCGCCGCTCAGGATCTGTTGCTCCAGAGCATGGCGCAGTGGTTGATCAATGTCGCCGTGGTCACCGAGCCGTATTTTGTCCTGCCCAGTGGTGACTGGGTTCAGGACCTGGACGGCTCGGTGACCTTAATTACGTCGACCGCCGCCGGTACCCCGCCCCCCGAGTCCGTCACGAGGGGGCGGGGTTGCGTGGCAGCACGGTTCGGGGACATCGCCGTGGTAGGCGTCTACCTGTCTCCGAGCCGATCTCTCGACGAACTCCATGTCTCCCTGATGGAGCTAAATTCCGTCGTCGCTGGGTTCGGTTCCCTCCCCATGGTTGTTTGCGGGGACTTCAACGCCTGGAACACGGCTTGGGGTTCCCGGTTCACGAACCAGAGGGGTCGGATGGTGGAGGACTGGGCCTTGGAGCTGGGCCTGGTCGTACTGAACCGGGGTTCTGTCCCCACGTTGGTGCGGATGCGGGGTGAGTCGGTGGTGGACATTTCGTTCGCCAGCCCCGCTCTGTCGCTGCGTGTCGTCGACTGGCGCGTGATGGAGGAGGTGGAGACGTACTCCGACCACCGGTACATCCGGTTTGACGTCTCCGCCGAAACCTCGGCCGCGCCGGTCCGACAGAGCCCTTGCGGTCCGCGGTGGGCGCTTAAGCAGATGGACCGGGAGCTCCTCCTGGAAGCCGCGACGGTACAGGCCTGGGTGCAAGCACCGGACAGGCCTGTCGACATCGACGTCGAGGCGGAGTGGTTCCAGGAGGCCATGTCGCAAATCTGCGATGCGGCAATGCCCCGTGTCCGTCCAGGACGAGCTAAGCGCCAGGTGTACTGGTGGTCGCCGGAGATCGGCGCCCTGCGCAACGCGTGCAATCACGCGCGACGCCGGTACGCCAGGCACTGCAGGCGCCGCATCCGCCCGCCGGATGCGGAGGCCAGAGAGGCGGAGCTGTATGAGGAATACAGAGAGGCAAAACGCATCCTCCGAACGGAGATCAAGCGGGCCAAACTCGAGGCCCGCAACGTGTGGCTGGGGTCTCTGAACGCGGACCCGTGGGGGCGCCCGTACAAGTTGGTACGGGACAAGCTTCGCCCATGGGCTCCGCCGCTGACTCAGAGTCTCCGGCCCCAACTCGTGGAGGGTGTGGTTAGCACTCTGTTCCCTGCGCGGGGGGAACACTCCCCCCCGCCCATGGCTCCGCCTCCGCCAGCGGTGTCTGACGCGGATCGCAACAGCGACGACGACGACAATGCTCCAGAAGTGACCGAGGTAGAGTTGAGAGTGGCGGTGCGAAGGCTGAGTGCCAAAAACACCGCCCCAGGACCCGACGGTTTGCCAGGGAAAGCCTGGGTCCTGGCCATGGAGGCTCTCGGGCCTCGACTGAGAGGGCTCTTCAGCGCATGCCTGGAGAGGGGCCAGTTCCCACTTCGCTGGAAGACGGGGAAACTGGTCCTCATCGCGAAGCCAGGGCGCCCTGCGGACTCTCCGTCCGCGTACCGGCCCATTGTGCTGCTCGACGAGGTGGGCAAGCTCTTTGAAAGAGTTATTGCAAACCGCCTCGTCGTGCGGCTAACACGGGTGGGGCCGGACTTGTCGGACGGACAGTTCGGCTTTCGCAGGGCGCGCTCTACAATAGACGCCATCATGCGCGTGCGAGCCCTCACGACAGGGGAAGCGGTGTCCCAGGGTAGGTGTGTCGTGGCAGTGTCCTTGGACATTGCCAACGCCTTCAACTCCCTGCCCTGGAGTACGATCCGGAGGGCACTCCGGTACCACCGGGTGCCCGAATACCTCTGTCTAGTGGTCGAGGCGTACCTGTCAGACAGGTACATTGTCTACCCCGGTCACCAGGGAGACTGGAAACGTCGAGAGATGTCGTGCGGTGTTCCGCAGGGGTCGGTTCTGGGCCCACCCTTGTGGAACATCGGATACGATTACGTGCTGCGCGGCGACTTCCCTGACGGGGTCAGCGTGGTTTGCTACGCAGACGACACGCTGATCCTAGCGCAGGGAGAGTCGCACCAGGCGGCGGTCGCTCTAGCGACACGCGGGGTTGCGATAGCCGTTGGTAGGATCCAGGAGTTGGGACTCGAGGTGGCGCTGCATAAATCCGAGGCAATGTGCTTCCACGGCCCTCGGAACGCGCCACCATCGGACTCCCAGCTTACGGTAGGAGGAGTTCGCATCGGCGTCGGGTCGACGATGAAGTATCTGGGACTCGTCCTCGACAGCCGGTGGAATTTCGTAGAACATTTTCGACGTCTGGCTCCCAAGCTTCTCCGGGCTGGGGCTGCTCTCAAGCGGCTCCTGCCCAACCTTGGGGGTCCAGACGCCTCCTGCCGGAGGCTCTACGCGGGGATCGTTCGGTCCATGGCCCTCTACGGGGCGCCGGTGTGGGCGCCGTCGCTGGCAAAGCGACCGGCGTCCATACTGAACGCCTGCCAGAGGGTCATGGCAATACGGATGGTGCGGGGTTACCGCACGATCTCTCGCGAAGCGGCGAGCCTTCTGGCTGGCCTACCACCGTGGGATCTGGAGGCAACAGTCCTTGCACACATGCACGACATGCGCGTGGAGATGCAACACCGGGGTGAAAGTCCACTGCCGCAACATGTCAAGGCATGGCGGACAGAGCTCCGGCGGGATCTCATGGTGAAATGGCGTCAACGGCTATCGCAACCCAGTGCTGGGCACGCCACGATTATGGCGGTAAGTCCCCTCTTTGAGGCGTGGCTGGAAAGACCTCACGGCGTCCTTACCTTCCGCATGACGCAGGTCCTCACCGGACATGGCAAGTTCGGGAGGTTCCTGCATCGGATTCAAGCGGAAGAGACGCCCGGGTGTCGCCACTGTGCGCAACGCCCGGAGGACACGGTGGAGCACACCGTCGAGGTGTGCCCTGCCTGGGCGGAGCATCGCCGTGCCCTCGTGGGGGCGATCGGCGGCGGAGACCTCTCGCGCCGGGCCCTGGTCGAGGCCATGGTCCGGAGCGAGGAGGAATGGCAGGCGGTCGCCTCTTTCTGCGAAGCAGTAATGCTTGCAAAGGAGGAGGCTGACCGCATCAGGCAACGGCGCCCTCGCCGCCGTCGCCGGGATTCCGATCCCGATTTCCGGCCACCGTAGACGCGGGCTCGCGGACGGCAAGCCATGGGTAGCTCGCTGTCCGATCGTCCGGTAATGGACCGAGTCCAAGACGTCGACGGCGCGCACTGTTCCCGCGCGCCTCAAGGAGTTGTCAGCAGCAGGAGGGGCCCAGCTGGGTCGAAGCCTACTGGGGACAGGGTTGTCCGAAAGGGAGCTCGTGCCCCGGTATGAAGGCTAGAAGGAACGGCGCGGGGTTTTTAGTCAGTAAGAGTCTGACACTATCTCCCGCTCCACCCAAGAGCGGGTTTTGTCAAAGATAATTTTCCCCGTCGACAAAAAAAAAAAAAAAAAAAAAAGGGCCTGATCCAGAAAGCAGTACTCCTGGACACGGCGCGCATCGTTAGGAGATTCCTCTCTCAGGAGCCCTGACCACCGGTAGCTTGGACCCTGTTCCCGATGCCGGTGGGCTACTATTTTTTATATTTTTAAATGTTTTTTTTAATGTGTTTTACTTAAGAAATATTTAAAAATGTAGATAATATGTACATACTAACTAATAAATGGAATAATAATAATAATTTATTTTCAAGTTTGCACTCATAGAATGGTTAGTAACAACTTAGGACTATGTTAGTAGCTATTAAATTCTAAATACACAAAAATAAATTAAATTCATTGCAATATTTTAAAATGTCCCAAAATAAAATGTCATTAATCAAAATAAATTAAAATAAAAACTAAAATAAAATTTAAACGGAGTTTGGAAAAAAAATCTGAATCGCTAAAATAAGTGTTTTTTTGGTGACGTAACGACAAATATTTGTACTGTAAGACCTTGCTTGATCTCAAATTTCAGGGTTCTAGATTAACGGAAAGTATCCTACCCTAAGAATTTTGATACCCTTGAGAGTATCGAAATATACCTAAGTTTTTTTTAACTACATAAGTTAGAAATTTGATTTGTTAACACCTTCAAGGGACGGTAGTTTTAATTTCAACTCGATATCTCCGGATAAAGTGAGAAATAAGTATATTAGAGGAAGTTTGAAAGTGGCGCCAGTGACTGAAAAGTTGAAAGGTAATCGGTTGTCTTGGTATGGTCATGTGAAAGGGAGGGATGAAGCGCATATTACTAAAAGAGTTCTGAGTATACGTGTAGATGGATGGAGAGGGAGAGGAAGGCCGAAAAAAAGATGGATGGATCGTGTGAGGAGTGATATGAAAGAAAAGGGAGTTAGTGATTGTTTGACGAGTGACAGGACAGAATAGAAGAAGAAAACATGTTGCGCCGACCCCAATTAATATGGGATAAGGGCAGGAAGAAGAAGATCTCCACGCGTTCCCAAGGTCTTGACAGACAGACAGACAACAAATTTATCCTAAAAGGGATTCGATTTTTCCTTGCGAGGTACGTAATCCTAAAACGGAGTTTATATTTCAGCAATATGTTAAGAGGGCTGTGTATGAATTGAATACCTATAAGGAAGGGTGTAAGTGGCGCCAGGGACAGAAAAGTTGAAGGGAAATCGTTTGTCTTGATACGGGAATGAGGAGGGATGTTGTGAAGGGGTTTCTGAAAGAGTGATCGATGAGAATCTTGACGGATTGAAGGGAGGAAAATATGAATGGATTGTGTGTGGAATAATATACATCATGTGTTAGATATCGATGCATAAATGTCTACCATGGATCTAGTACAAACTGTGAATAAAAATCTGTACATTTTTATTTTCAAGGTTATAGTTATCAGCAATAAAAAAAAAACCACTTCAAGCTTCTTTTTGAGGTGGCCTTTTTTTGTGGCTCATGTGCGGCGGTGCCGCTACAAAAAAAGCTTGAAGCTGTTTCTAGCTTTTTTTTTTGTGGCGGCCAAAATGCCGTGCCATTCGCGCAGTATCATAATCCTTCTTTGTCAGAGTCCATTATGATACTGCACGCATGGCCACAAGCTGTCGCGCGCTTCAGCTTTTATGTGTGGCCCGTGTACGGGGGCACTTAAGACCCTTTACATAATTTTCAATTTACAATATAGTTAAAAAATTATAACATTACAATGTCAAATAACATAAAATATCAAACAAATAAAAGAAAATACAAGAAAACCAATAAATAGAAGTCAAAAAAAGTATTAAAATAAATCATAATAAAAGTCACAATAATTTTCAGTCCAAATTATATTTACGTCAAAGTTAAATTAAATTAAACCATAAATTCGTCAAAAGAATGAAAGCTTGCTCGATAAGCCATTTATCAAAAAAACATTATTCTAAATGAAAATGACATTCGAAATTAAATAGAGCTGACTACCGTACCTATTGACTACTGCAGAAGCTTGCCGAGAAGGTTGAATCGATACAGTTGTTGCCAAATTATTGCAAAATGTGTCACATACGTACTTGGAAAACAAAGAGACAGTAATTTGTATCAAGCCGACGAACGGCGAGTATACACTTATGTAGTTGAAACCTCTACGGTCCGGACCAAGCGTTTCGCCTCGTCGTTTATACCACGTACATCGAGGGACTGGAACAATTTGCAATTTGCTCGAGCTTCTTTACAGATAACCCTGGCCCCAGTAGGCTTCGACCCGGCTGGGCCCCTCCTGCTGCTGACAACTCCTTGAGGTGCGCGGGAACAATGCGCGCCGTCGACATCTTTGGTTCGGTCCGGACAGTTACCGGACGGTTGGACAACCCATTGCTCGCCGTCCGCTTCACCGTGTCCTCCGGAGCTTCTGAATTCTGGTGGCAGCTTTTGTGTCTGTGGCATGTGGTCCATTTGCGGAGACAGCTCTGCTAGTCTAGTTGCCATATAAAATGTATGGAGACCGACGCACCCAGCCCGACGTACGTGGCTCACGTGTACCACGACACGTACACGTGTACAAATGTAGTTCTACTTTTATTTAGCCCGGACAAACCACGGTGTCAGTACTGTTTAAATCAATTTAAATCATACCATTTACAATACATCGGATTAGGATATAAGTCACCCGTGATCAAATCATCGTATAATCCCATGTCTACATTATTGTAATAAGCTTATAATTAGTCGAATAATCAAGTCAAGTTAACCTACTAATCTAGCCGAAGCCGTAAGATTATTCGGCCCTAGAACGCAAAAAACAACTTAAACAAGATTTTAATTAAAATATTTTTTTTATAGAAAGCTTTTATAGCTCGGTATACCTATATAATTAATACTCGTCAAGACGAATCATACGAGCCCAAACTCGATGGGGTTGTGTCATTCAACTACGAAGTTCCTATAGCCACATTCCAGTTCCATCATCAGATCAGCTCCATGTCATAATAATTTTGCATTGTCATCTGATTTACACATGCATTTCAGCTCAATCGGTAACCGAGAAGTGGATCAAATTTAATTTACAAGATTTGATGACAGACAAACATCGTGACAGGTGAAACTAACTAAAAGCTTGTAATAATAAAAACACAGGAGGTGTCAGCAAACCGGAGGGGCCTAGCAGGGCCGAAGCCTACTGGGACCATATCAGCAGTCAGCTGTCAGCTTGCAGACGAGTGATAGGTAGCCGTCCGATCAGTGTCCCAGTGTGCCTTGTAGTCGGGGTTGGGGACTAAAGGAGGCTCCTATTGTGATAGGAGCTTCCTGAAAGATGAAAGAGGTTAGAAAGGAAATACTTTCCGCTTTGTACTACAACGAGTGTCGCCGCTTGTCTCCCACCCTTTAACTCCACTACAGGCATTAAACCAATACGAACGCGCATTACGGAACTAACAGACCACGCACACTTAGATCGCAAGTTTGCTATTGGTTGTGTCAATTATGAGCATGATCATATTTTGATGCACGCCTGCCCCGCCCACAAGGCCATTCTAACCTTTTTCATCTTTTCTGTGCTTCCTATAATTCTCTTAAGAGGGCTCCCTTTTTCACTCGTCTATCGTAAACATCGAAAATGGTTTAAAAGCTTATTACTTCATTTAATGCAATCCAACGCGATGTTTGACGAAAAGGCAACGCAAAAAAAGAGAGATAACGCCTGAAAACTCGGTTAGTATTCGGTAATTCCAAGATTTACTCGAAAATGTCACTAAACTAGCTCCAGGAAATAGCTGTTTTTTTTTAAACCCTTAAAAGTTTTTGGAAAAAATGGTCATTTAGAATCTTAATAAAATTTGCAAGGTTTCTATACGTTTTACTTTTTTCATTTTTAGGCAAATTATGAAGTGTCAAAGTTCATACAGAGGAGATTTTCAGAGGTTTTTACTGGATTAGTTTTACACAAATTTAGAAATTGGTTTCTATAGAAACCTAGATAATATCCACAAGATACTGTGTTTCCAAAATATCTAATGAAAAATGTGTAATAACGTCATAACCAGTTATGAGCGGTTGTATGAAAAACAGTGAAAATGTGAGTCATGATGCACCACTTTAAAAAGAATGTTTAAATCGAACAAAACTGAATGAGTTTATCTCATCATACAGAACAAACATTAATTTCAGTATTTCATGAAATAACTACTAATTATGAAAACGTCAAAGAGAGCCGGCGCCGATTTCATGTAAATTGGATGACCATGCCAAATGAGCCGTCATCCGCTGACTTCGGAACTCGCTTGCATTATGTATTACCCTTAATTGATTTTATTTAACTGTAAACATTATCAACGGAAAACATTGACGGATTTTAACGGCTTAGTAATAATTATATTCTACTTTGATCATTACCCGACTGTTTCAAAAAGCGGGTGATGTGTTTCGTCAGTATACATGGTTATTTGTAAAACACTAACAAGAAGAGGTAAAGAAGACAATCTCATGTATGTACTTCACTTTTTATACCTACGCTCGGTGGGCGCACACTAATGAGCGTTTGAGCCGGAACTGTTCGACAAGCGGGCCGAGGTGCTACGAGATATCGTGACCTGGTGAGCGGTGTATACGAGTATGTGTGCGTTGTTCGAGTGCGCTTTGTATGTAGGTTGACTTATCTGTACCTATATATTTGATGGTATTACTAACATCATAAACAACAACTTTTGTTCTGTGACTTTTTATAATAAACATAATTCACTAACCAAAAACAAACCTTCAAGATTTCGTTGTTCTATCTAACATATTTTAACTCTGTATTTTGCTATACCCACTTTTAAGTCTGTATGTCGCGCCGTAAGCGCACCCTACCCGATCCTCGCTCCCCTCCTTAACTATTTTTATTATTATCCTATTTTACTATCACTTGCTTCGCATAGACTTCTTAATTTACAGAACGTTAAATTTAAATATTTTTATTTTTGTATGAAAATCTGATGAACTGATGAGCTTTAAAAAACGTAGTATGTACAGGGCTTTAGTCTATGTCAGAGTTAGGTTTTTGACAGCAGTATTTCTTTCTTTTTCAACAATATAGTTCCACCATAGCACTCTCTAGGCTAGACTTCATGACCTTCGGTTTCGCTGATAGAACTTCACTTGGCATAACTAAACTCTAAATATAGTATAGAACTACACTGCTCAACATATGCCACGCACGCCGAACTGGGTGCTTCGGTCTCCATACATTTAATATGGGCTTGTAGAGCTACAATTGATCCACGCCACGCGACGTCGTTCTACGTACAAATCAGCCCCCCTAGCCAAGTTGCAACCGTTTCGCTCCCGTCGAACGCTTCGAATTGACCTTGCCGTCAATTCTTTTGTTCTGACCACGTGACTGAGCGTTGAGATGACGTCGTTCCCGTACATTTGAAGCTTTCTACTAGCGTTATCTATTGCAGATTAGCAACTTGGCTAGGGGTACAGGCGTGTTACTGCATCAGTTTAATTTAGTTCTAGTTTTAGGCATCTGATGTCAAAAAAATTCAAGCAGGTATTTCATAACTTTGCCCCCAAAAAACCAGTTCCCTTCACCCCAAGTTCTTTGTGCTGTTAATACTTGTCCCCCCCTAACTTTCGACCTTTGTATTCAATATAATTTATTATTGAAATGGACTTCAAAAGACGCGGGGAATACTAAAGTGACCGTGCTTTCTTGAATAACTAGCAGGCCCATTTGAATTTTTCAGTGCGCCTCGTCGAGTTTTTTGCGAAGTTGTTAATGAATTTTTGTGTATGTATGAAGTTAGGGGAGGTTTTCAATTGTTTCTTGTTACTTTAGCAATTTAGTTGCCGGTATTTTTTAACAGAATTACTGTGTTTTGGAGGTCTGATAGGCAGTTGCTCCATTCAATATACTAGTATAATATACTACTATACCAACAAAATGTAAGATGTATCTGGGTACGCTGGAAATCAGCCCCAACATGGTTGAAAACAGCTCGCAGAACAGATGGCCGTTCGGCCGAAATAATCTTTGTATTTTTTTTAAATCTCTTTTTAATTTTTTTTTAAATTATCCCATAGTCACCAAGTTAGGATCTGATGATGGAATCTTGGCGAAATCCCGGGAACTTTTTTTTTTACGATAGGCATAAACTCATCCAATGACAACCCCCGAACGTGCCATGTCCGGTGAGGACCTGCGTCATGCGGAAGGTAAGGACGCCGTGAGGTCTTTCCAGCCACGCCTCAAAAAGGAGACTTACCCCTATAATTGTGGCGTGCCCGTCGCGGAAACTCCTCAAATTCAATTCACATTGTTAGTGAAGTCGGTTATTTTTTTTTTTATAAAAAGGTTGTTTTTCCGTAAAAAGCTTTCCTCAAAAAGATTTTACTGAAAATCGCTGAAGGTAATTTCGCCGCATAAACACGTTACGTAAATACAAACATAGGTAAACAGGCGAACACTAATGAGGATCATGTCTGACAGACAGACAGTATCGAGAATACTAACAAGATTTCATAAACAAAATAACTACATTCTAGGTTCGTGTACCCCTACTCGAAGAATATTTGGATAACTTTGTGTTTACGTGGCAGTTCCTAGAAAAGAGAATTAAGCTAGAAATACATTATACCGACGCACACGTGTAACACGCTTGATTTGTAAGTAGAACGACGTCGCGTGGCGTGGATCAAGTGTAGCTTAAAGTCAACAGTTTTTATTTCACATAGGCCTACATGGGCACTTATAAAACGTCAGAAGCTAGTGCACGGTTCCAAATTAGTCGTTTCCTATGGAGAAGAACCGGCGAAAAACTCCATGGTTTTTTTTTACGGTGGGCAAAAATCATCTTATGACAACCCCCGCTCTTGGGTAAAGCGGGAGATAGTGTCAAACTCTTACTGACTAAAAACCCACCCCGTTCCTTCTAGCTTTCAAACCAAGGCTCGAGCTTCCTTTCGGATAACCCTGGCCCCAGTAGGCTTCGACCCAGCTGGGCCCCTACTAAGAAACTCCATGGTTACTCTTTTAAAAAAATGGTTGTTCATACAATATTTCCATATTACAGTAGACTATACTAATATTATAAAGAGGTACAATTTGTAAGTTTGTAAGTTTGTATGTAGGGGGTAATCTCTGGAAGTACTGGTCCGATAGCAAAAATTTTTTCACCGATAGAAAGCTGCTTTATTCCTGAGTGAAATAGGCTATATTTTATGTACGCGGACGAAGCCGCTGTCAAAAGCTAGTAATAGATATTATGTAAGAACAGTGTAGACCGGTCTATATTGTACTTAAAAGCACAATAAAAATAATTGGCGTGCGAAAAGGCTAATTGGTGATCCAGACTTGGTTAAGTCCAACCTTCAAAGCCTTGAGCACAGGCGTAGGTTAGCCAGCCTTTCGGTGTTTTACAGGATGCTTTTTGGAGAGAGTGCGCAGGAATCGCATGACTTGATTCCGCCATCTCAATTCTACCATCGGACAACCCGACGTACAATGAGTATCCAACCATACGTTGTTGAAACCTCTACGGTCCGGACTAAGCGTTTCGCCTCGTCGTTTATACCGCGTACGTCGAAGGAATGGAACAATTTGCCTGCTGTGGTCTTCCCGTCCGATTATAATTTGGGTATCTTCAAGGCTAGAGTGAATAGGGTTTTAATAAACTAGTGCGCCTCACCATCAGAGATTGCATCACTGCTTACCATCAGGTGGGATCGCAGTCAAACACTAGTTTATACGAATTAAAAAAAAAAAAAAAACATATTAATTCATGAATCCCCAAGCGACCACCGGTGGCCGCGCATCTATTGTCTTACTATTGTGTCTCTAATTGACGGTATCTGAAGGGTTAAAAAAGTGAGTCATAAAAGGATGTAATCTAAGAATTCGCGGAATCTACAGTGTTCTTACATTTACATTATACGTATACCGAGGCTATATACGAGTAAAACAAAAAAAGCTACGGAAAAAAAAATAGCTCTATAAGTTTAGTTTCCATCCTTACTAATACGTATTATAAAAGCGAAAGCGAGTTTGTTTGTTACGTCTTCACGCCTAAATGTCAAAACCGATTTTGATGAAACTTGGTACACGGATAGACCATGTCCTGGAATAGGACATAGGAAACTTTTTATCCCGGAAGTATGTTCCCTTGGGATAATTTTCTGCTAATAATAAGCAGAAAGCAGCTAGTATATAATGTATGAAGACCGACGCGCCCGGCTCGGCGTGTGTGCCACGTGTGCAGTGTGTAGTTCTAGCATTAAGCTAGAACTAAATAAGTTAACTACGTGTTACACAATTTGCACGTAGAACAACGACGCGTGGCGTGGATTAAGTGTAGCTCTACCAGTCTAGTTCCCATATAAAATGTATGGAGACCGACGTGCCCGCATCGGCGTGAGTGATACACATAGAGTAGTCTACCCTTAATGCTTTCGAGTATTATAGAGACGTATAAATACGATATGACAATCATACTCTTCCTGCTCTTATGTGATCACGTCTTTCTGTGGGGCAGTAATGCGACTGAAACTCACCTCTGACAGGAGACGGCACTCGAGCAGGAGTCGCGGGACGATTCACAGCCACCGTAAGCGCAGGTTTGCGGCCTACGAGCAGTAGGTAGCTCGCCGTCTGACCGTCAAGTAAGGACCGAGCTAGAGTCACCGGTTCGTAGTGTTCCAAGTACACTTCAAAGAGATGTCTGCAAATTGTTGGCAGGTAGCAGCCCTGGCTGCCAGCCCTCGCGAGAAGGTAACTGAAGGATTACTATGGGGTTTAGTCAGTGAAAATTTGACACTCCTTTCGCCCCACCAAAAGCGCGGAAGTCATTTGATGATTTACTACGTAAAAAATGGCTATGTGTCTTTGAATTTTCCTTAAATAAAAATATCCTTAAGAGACAGGAAACATGAGCAAATATAATGCTAAAACAGTTTGTAACCATCTTAAGAAAAACAAACTTCAACAACGCAAACTAAACACAACACCTTCAATTTGTCAGAATCTCCACCTCCTTCTCTAGTCTATGCCTCCACTAAACTCAGCTTACAATCAATTTCCTCAAAGAGATGTCAGCAAACCGTAGAGGCAGGGCAGCCTACTGGAGCCATGAGTTATGCAAAAGTGAACACCGAAATAAGGAGGCCTATGTCCAATTGGCGGCGGAGACCTCTCGCGCTGGGCCCTGGTCGAGGCCATGTTCCGGAGCGAGGAGGAATGGCAGGCGGGCGCCTCCTTCTGCGAAGCAGTAATGCTTGCAAAGGAGGAGGCCGACCTCGCCGGGATTCCGATCCCGATTTCCGGCCACCGTAGACGCGGGCTCGCGGACGGCGAGCCATGGGTAGCTCGCTGTCCGATGGTCCGGTAATGGACCGAGTCCAAGACGTCGACGGCGCGCACTGTTCCCGAGCGCCTCAAGGAGTTGTCAGCAGCAGGAGGGTCCCAGCTGGGTCGAAGCTTACTGGGGACAGGTTTGTCCGAAAGGGAACTCGTGCCCCGGTGTGAAGGCTCAAAGGAACGGCGCGTGGTTTTAAGTCAGTAAGAGTCTGACACTGTCTCCCGCTCCACCCAAGAGCGGGTTTCGTCAAAGATGATTTTCCCCGTCGACAAAAAAAAAAAAGGCCTATGTCCAACAGTGGACGTCTTTTGGCTGATATGATGATGATGATGACTCCCGTAATGAAGGAAAAGAAGAAACACCGTGCCGACGACTTTGTTGACACTGTTATCGGCCCATGCTGAAAACCAGCGCCGTAGAGTCGCCGCTTTCAGCGTTGTGGTCTCGGTATTATGCAGAGCGTGCGGCCGTTTTGCTCGGAAGCGGCGCATTCTTTCCATTAAATGTACTAATAATTTGTAAACACGTTTTAGCCTTTCCGGCAAATAAAACGTTTCTCTTTCTTTTTTTTAAATAAAGGAGTGGGTATAAGTCAGTAAAAAACTTGCTGGTTTCCGTGGATAATTTCGCAGCTAAAAAAAAAAGCCTTTAATCAATTTCATCAAAAAACCCAAGATCTTTCTCTTCACCTTAACAAAACCTTTATTTCTTTCTTTCTTTCTTTGAAGTCAATATATTCCGCCATTTTGTTTGGGTGGGCAATAACTCAAACTACATCACGGCCAATGGATAGCGACAAATGACGTCATCAGCCACAATGCGATGCCTCCTCTAGTCCTTATCTTTGATGCGTGGAAACGTCAGCGGTTTTATTAGTATTTTATAAAGTGGAGGAAAGAATAGGAAACGTCTGGAAAATACTTCATAGTGTCTTCACCTAAAATAAGCCTAAAACGATCGCCGAGCCGCCGAGATTCCGATCCCGATTTCCGGCCTACGGTAGACGTGGGCTCGCGGACGGCGAGCCATAGGTAGCTCGCTGTCCGACCGTCCGGTAACTTTCCGGACCGAGCCCAAGACGTCGACGGCGCGCACTGTTCCCGCGTGCGTCAAGGTGTTGTCAGCAACAGGAGAGGCCCAGCTGGGTCGAAGCCTACTGGGGCCAGGGTTATCCGAAAGGAAGCTCGAGCCCCGGTATGAAGAGGCTAGAAGGAAGGGTTGGATTTTTAGTCAGTAAGAGTCTGACACTATCTCCCGCTCCACCCAAGAGCGGGGGTTGTCATTAAATGATTTTAGCCCACCGTAAAAAAAAGGCTTAAACGATCAAAACGGACTTATTGACTAAGAAAATGTGACAACCCTTTTTAGGATTCCGTATCTCAGAAGGAAAAAAACGGTACCCTTATAGGATCACTTTGTCGGGTATCGGTCTGTCAAGACCATTTGTCTGACGATCTGGGGAACGCATGGAGGTATAAGGTTGATTGAAACCATATACTCAGGTCTGCAGTCCTTTGAAGCTGAGAAAAAATTAAACTTCTGAGTTAACAAAAAAAAAAGATATGGCCGTTACTGTTGCAAAAAACGTGCAGGTATTTCGACACTCTCAAGGGAATCAAAATTCATAGGGTACTTCCGGTTGACTCAAAATCCTGAAAATTGGCATGAAGCAAGGTCACATAGCACAAGTACCTACTTATAGAGAAATACTTATCTGAAAACTATAAATTTTATAGTTTATACGTCACAAAAAAAATATGCTATTCGGTAAAATTGGGAATTGAACTATTTTCACAGGTAAGTTTTTACGGAACCCTCAGTGCGCGAATTCGACTTATCTGGTATTTTAAATTGGAATATTTTCAAATAACTTCCCCCATTTTTTCCAGTCAATTAAAACACAATAATTGAATTAAAAAATAGACACTTCTTCGTTCATCTTTTCTCTACTTATGCAGGAAAATATCGATGGACAAGTACATCCTTTGAACTCACTTATGTATATAAAAATAAGGTACTATAGGCTCACCACTTCCAGGTAAAAAGTCACCTACGCACGTATTAGGAGCCAATACAAATGACGTCATCAATCTCTGACGCGTGACGTGCCACCACGTGTGCCTCAAGTGATTGCCTTCTGTTACAAGAGGTAGAGTGACGTCAGAGGACTTTTATTTGAGTTTGAAACTGAAGAGGCATTAGTTTGATAAGGTTGTGGTCGTGACATATGCACCTAAGTTTGCATACGACTTCGAGTCGAATACCTATAAAATTACCACAACCAGACGAACGGCGATGCTGATGCTTGCCATATAATATGTATGGAGACCGACGCGTCCAGATCGGCATGTGTGGCACACGTGTGCGCAGTGTAGTTCTACCTTAATTCCGTTAAGCCCGTTCCATCAGACCACGAGACGTACGACGATGCGCCACCGATACATAGTGGACATCCCACCTACACGCACAAAACGTTTTGGAAATACATTCATTGTGTGTGCAGCTAAGGAATGGAATTCCTTGCCGGAGTCTGTATTTCCTGATAGCTACAACCCGGGAATCTTTAAGTCGTGAGTGAATAGGGTTTTTCTAGGTAAGCGCGTTCCATCGTCGACCGCATCGTCGCTTTCCATCAGGTGAGATAGTGGTCAAGCGCAAACTATCATTAATAATTAAAAAAAAATACAAACAACATTTAGCAGCTTCACCTGCGTTCATAAAATACAGCCTAAGTCACTCAGGAATAAAACCGCTTTCTATCGGTAAAAAAAAATTTGCAATCGGACTAGTACTTTCAGAGAACTACTACTACAAAAAAATAAATAAACTACCTCTTTAGAATATTAGTGTAGACGCTACACTAATATTCTAAAGAGCCACGCTACGCTTGACCACAATCTTACCTGATGGAAAGCAACGATGTGATCAACGCTTGCCTAGAAGTAACCTATTCACTATTTACTTAGATCTTTAGATTATAGCTATCATGTAACTACAAAATGTCACTTTTAACTTGGCTACTTGGTAAACTGTGCAAATGAATAGCATCTATACACAACCGTCCACGGCGCGCACTGTTCCCGCGCGCCTCAAGGAGTTGTCAGCAGCAGGAGGGGCCCAGCTGGGTCGAAGCCTACTGGGGACAGGGTTGTCCGAAAGGGAGCTCATGCCCCGGTATGAAGGCTAGAAGGAACGGCGCGGGGTTTTTAGTCAGTAAGAGTCTGACACTGTCTCCCGCTCCACCCAGGAGCGGGTTTCGTCAAAGATGATTTTCCCCGTCGATAAAAAAAATCTATACACAACTGGTTTTAATTAGTACAAATGCTGAAATGGTCATTAGAAAAGGTCTTTAAGTAAAGTAAGATATAATATTCACAAACATCAAAGTTATTAGCGTTTAATTATATCCCAAAATGTCACTGTGAAAATATTGTATAGGTTATTGATTTATGAATGAAAAACAATAAAAAAAACATTGCGCTTAGTATTTTCTAGTAGCCATTGTTATGAATTGTTGATTAGGTTATGAATCCTTACTAATATGTTTGTTTGTTTGTAACGTCTTCACGCCTAAATGGCAAAACCGATTTTGATGAAACTTGGTACACGGATAGACCATGTCCTGGAATAGGACATAGGATACTTTTTATCCCGGAAGTATGTTCCCTTGGGATATTTTTCTACAATCACGCGGGCGAAGCCGCTGGTTTACCAATTTTTTTTTTTTTAAATCCATATTTTTTTTAAATCAGTAAAGGGTACAGATAGAGCCCCATTTTTTTATATATTAGTTAAAAAACAATGGTAAAACATCCGAAGTTCTTTAAACTCCAATATATTTCTATATGTTTTTACCTTTGAGATTGTCATAAATAACCTCTAAAATCTCTACTAAACCACTTGTACTCACTGCAAAACATTATCAATCAATCATCAATAACTTAAATTTAACTGTCCCCGCAAACGGGCTTAAAAAAAAAACGCTAGAAGCAACCATAAAAAAAAAGCCGCCGCAAAAAACAGCTGAAGCGCGCGACAGCTTGTGGCCGGAAAAGCTTGAAGCGGCTTACATAAAAAATATAAAACAGCAGCATCTGCTTCAGTACATTAATTTATTCGTAACCGCAAAAACCACAAACCTGCCAAGCTATTAACTTAAATTGCCGATCAAATAAATATAACCGACCTTTGTCATAAGCGACATTGTAGGAGCCAACAGTTTCACCCAAAACTTCGTAAAATATCTCTTTTCAACTAATTAGTAATCGCTGTAATTCACCTTGATCATAAAATTAAACTTTCTAATGAAAATAGAACATACATTTAGCCCTAAACTGCTTTAAATACTTTTAGTTCAATTGAGGGTAGTATTTTATTCTGAGGTATACAGGGTGGATCAAAATGTGAACAATTATTTTGAACATCGAAATAGGTATCTACTCTTTTGTTATAAAACAAGGGGATTTGGTTTCCAGGAAAAGTATTTGTCATTTCATTGCTTTTAGCACAGAAAAAAATATTGTTTCGGAAATTCTGAAATACACAATTTAAAAAATAAAATGTTTTTCCTGTTTTTTTTTTTTTATTCTTATTTTTCACAAGCTGCTGCCGGCTTCGTCCGCGTGATAGTAGAAAATTATCCTTAAGGAACTTACTTTCGGGATAAAAAGTATTCTACGTGCTATTCCAGAACATTGTCAACACGTATAGCACGTTTCATAGAAATCTGTGCAGTCGTTCGAGCGTGAAGAAGCATAAAACTCGCGCAGACAAAAACTTTCGCCTTTATAATATTAGTGTGATTTTTAAGTAAACTATGATTGACTGGCCTGTTGATCTAGTGGTCTGTGGCTCTGACTGCTATGCCGGAGGATGTAGGTTTGATGCCCACCCTGGACAAATGTTCATGCGATGAGCAAGATTATGTGTTCTGTGTCTGGTTGTAATTTATTTAGAAATAATACAGGGTGTAAGGGATAGCCCTCCACAATCTTTAAGGGCTTAATCAGTAGACAAAACTGAACAACCTTCCACAAGATTTTTTATCAGGAAACAAAAAAAATATCGGCCTCTCCATACAAATTGTCCAATAAAGTTTTTAATTTTGTATGGTGAGGCTGATTTTTTTTTAATTCCTGAAAAAAGTTTGTGGAGGTCTGTCCCTTACACCCTGTATGTATCTCAGTTGTCTGGTACTCATAACACAAGCTCTGCTTAGTTTGAGACTATGTAGATGGCGTTGTGAGAAAGTTGTGGAATATTATTTGAAAAACACACACCCAGTACCTAGTTGTCTAACCACGATAGTTCAAAAGCCATTAAAATAGTTTTAATGGTGGTCTGTTATCCAACACCATGAAATTATGAGGGTGTATTGATTGCCCAAGTTCTGAAGGGTTACAGACTGATATCGATGGGGCTACACAGTTATTGATAAGGGATTACTACGGTTCGGATTAGGGTTTTGAGGTTAATATCATAAGGTCGAGGTGATATTTAATGAACAGGTGGTGGGTTCAAATTTTTTTAGGGTTTTTTTGTGTATATTAGGTATTGTTTAATTTGTGACTGGGACAAAAATTCACCTCAATGAGCAACCATAATAAATTATAATTAGTCTTGTTATCCAAGGCTGAATATTTCAAGACTAAGGTCACAAAATATATAGGTACCGAAGTCAATCTACATAGAAAGCGCGCTCGAGCAACGCACACATAGACACCGCTCACGGACACGATACCTCGGAGCGCCTCGGCCCGCTCGTCGAACAATTGCGGCTCAAACGCTCATTAGTGTGCGTCCACCGACCGTAGGTATAAAAAGTGAAGTACATACATGAGATTGTCTTCTGTACCTATCTATTTTGTGCTAAGGTGCTCCATTGTCGACCACATCATTGGTTACCATCAGGTGAGATAATGGTGAAATTCAAGCCGAAATAATACGAAAAAAAATTAGACTAATATAAATTATAACGATGCAAGTCGTTATCCCTACTATTATTATAAATGCGAAAGTAACTCTGTCTGTCTGTCTGTTACGCTTTCACGCAAAAAGTACTGTGCGGATTTAGATCAAATTTGGTAGGTAGGTAGAAGAGACACTGGAAGAACACATAGGCTACCTATAATTCCACTGCTGAGCACGGGTCTCTGCCCGCGCGATATAAACTGTAGTCCACGCGGGCGAAGCCGCGTGCGCAAAGCTAGTAGTCTATATATAAACACCAAAATGTATAAATAAATACCGACACACGTGTGTGGATCAGTAATTCCTTCACGCTTAATTGGTTTAACCCTTCAGATACCGTCAATTAGAGACACAATAGTAAGACAATAGATGCGCGGCCACCGGTGGTCGCTTGGGGATTCATGAATTAATGGCTTAATTTGGATATTTGATGAGTACACGAGTAGACTATTTTTTAGGATAATAAATAGGATACTTTTTTATCCAGGAAGTAAGTTTCCTCAAGATCATTTTCTACTTTCAAAACTATGACAGAAGCTAGTTATTGCAAGATTCCATTTCTTATTTTCTCGTTTCTTACATAACGAAGAAATCACTATCTACTATTCTACAACCATGACGTTGTAGTGACTAGTATATTTTTAAAGGGATTTAAATGAAAAACTGAAGAAATTTTATAAGCATTTAATTATAAAAAGACCAACAAAACATATAAAAATGGCTACCTCATTTTCTAGATACGGAAAAATATATCTGAGAGCTCTACAATACACACGCGATTCTTTTTAAAAATTGTACTCTTTAAAAGAATCTTGTGCACAAAAATACACAACACACTGCAGCACAAAAATCTCATGGAAACAAACGGAAATAATAAAACCACATTTTTATCTACGTCCCGAATAATAAAAATCTCGACCATAATGTTACGCTCAAGTTACTCCGTGATTAAAGCGTGAACTTCTAAGAAAACTCCCTTTAATACTAAATACAATTTTCCTCCGAAAAAAAAGGAACCAGGAATAGTAATATATTTCGGTTTTCCTGATATCTCGTAGCTCACCGTAGCGTGAAGCGTAGCACTGTAGCTCGTAGCCGGTAGCCGTAGCTACGAGACGTAGCAAGTAATATATTCGCTATCAGTATTACTTATTGAGAAATTTTCGTTGAGGCAGATTTCGCGAGGCTAGAATATTTAAACCGATCGGTCATGTTTGGTTTGAAATATCATGTTGAGGAAATTTGAAAATTTTGTTGGAAAAATATCTAAATAATTTATGTTGGAGCAGTGGTGGTCGAGTGGTGAAGGCCCCGACTTACGAGTTGTAGGTCACGGGTTGAAACTCAGCCAGGCGCATTACTTTGTGTATTTTACTTCATCATCAGGTGAGATAATGGTCAAGCGCGAGCCTATCAAAAGGATTATTATTGGTTGAGCTGAGTGGGGCTGATGCACGCGTCATGCTCGTGAACGGGTGCCGTCAGTTGAGACTGGTCATCTCTTAACTGCCAGTAGCTTAATTCAGTTTTTATCTTTTAATATATTTTTTATTTTAATTTTATTATCTACATTGTGCTCACATAATAGAAGCAACATGAAATAATGTAACCAAACATTATATGTAACACATAATATGATTTAAAAGAGTGTCCATGGAGTTTCTTGCACGTTCTTCTCCATAGAGATCTACGCTTTGGAACGTGCAATTTAGCTTCACTTTTCTTGGACTGACTGACATTTGACTATTCAAAAGTGCCTACATTTGGTCTATTTGAAATAAATGATTTTGATTTTGATTTTTTTGATTTTATGAAAAAATAACTTACAAAAATATTTTTTTCAAATTCCGCCAAATAAATTCACATACATGTAAACAAAAAAAAAACACTGTTATTACTACGAACTATAGTGTTTAGTTGTAGGCCAAGGGTTTAAGCCCAGTCAGGCGCAATACTTTGTGTAATTTATTTCATGATCACTGCTCTCAAAACGGTAAAAGAAAACATCATGAGGAAACCAGCATGTCCTAGAACCAAAAAATTCGAAGACATGTTTTTTTTTTTGTCGACGGGGAAAATCATCTTATGACAAAACCCGCTCTTGGGTGGAGCGGGAGATAGTGCCAGACTCTTACTGACTAAAAACCCCGCGCAGTTCCTTCTAGCCTTTATACCGGGGCACGAGCTCCCTTTCGGACAACCCTGTCCCCAGTAGGCTTCGACCCAGCTGGGCCCCCTCCCGCTGCTGACAACTCCTTGAGGCGCGCGGGAACAGTGCGCGCCGGTCGAAGACATGTGATATCCACCAACCCTCACTGAGCCCGCGTGGTGGATTACGGCTTATTCCCTCTCCTGAGAGAGGAAGCCTGAGTCTCAACAGTAGGAACATTATAAGGCCAATTATGTTATGTTGGAAAAATATAGTTGGGTAACGCGACATTTTAATCTTATCTTAAAATATAGTTTGGTAACGCGACATTTTAATCTTATCTTAAAATATAGTTGGGTAATTTCAGAGATTATCTCCTACAAACAAATAAACTAACTTTTCCTCTTTACAATATAAGATAATCGAGACTCGATTAAGGAATCAGACATAGGAAGTTTACAGACACAAAATATATAGGTACATCTGTACCTCAATCTACATACAAAGCGCGCTCGAGCAACGCACACATAGACATCGCTCACGGACACGATATCTCGGTAGCGTCTAGTCGAACAGTTCCGGCTCAAACGCACATAGTGGGCCTCCACCGAGCGTAGGTATAAAAAGTGAAGTACATACATGAGATTGTCTTCTGTACCTATTTTGTGCCTCGGTGCGCGAGTCCAGGTGGCGCTTGACTGATTTTTTTTTTAACTTACAACATAATCAATTTTATTATTATAGTGACAAAAGATAAAAGTCGACCATGGCCTAATTAATGAAAATTCACGCTGATGTTTCAACGACAGTCTTTTTTAAAACAAAGAAAGTTACCAAGTTTCTGTAGCACGCGATCAATCTACATAATTCATCGAAATACACTTTCGTAGCGAAAAAATATTCAAAACTTTTCCTTTGCGAGCCGCGCTGTAATTACAAGTGACTTTTCTACAAGTTCATTAACTAATTTAACTGTTGACCACAGATTTTTTCGATGTCCAAATATAAACATACTAGCTGCTCCCAGCGGTTTCGTCCGCGCGATAGCAGAAAATTATCCCAAAGGAACATACTTCCGGGATAAAAAGTATCCTATGTCCTATTTCAAGACATGGACTATGCGTATAGTTTCAAGTTTCATCAAAATCGGTTTTGCCATTTAGGCGTGAAGACTTAACAAACAAACAAACTCACTTTCGCTTTTATAATATTAGTAAGGATTTTTTTCTTGAACAACAATTTTTAACCAAGTTTTAGGGTCTTTTTTTAAGTGGGAAGTCATCTACATGACATCTCCCGCCTTTAGGCGGAGCGCGAGGATGTGTCGACTTTTACTGACTAAAAATAAACTCGACGATTTAAATTTTAACTGACTTCTAAAAAAAGATGAGGTTCTCAATTCGGATGTTTTTTTTTATTTATGTTTGTTCGCGCATAACTTCGTCTCTTGCCAACCGATTTGAAAATTTATTTTGTTGTTTGAAGGGTATACTTCCCAAATGGTCCCATAGTCACCAAGTTGGGATCTGATGATAAAAGCTTGGTGAAATCAAGGGAACTCTTCAAATTCAATTCAATTTTTAGTGATGTCGGTTATTTTTAACCGACTTCGAAAAGGAGGAGGTTCTATGTTCGGCTGAGTGTACGTTTTTTTTTTGGACCGATTTTGAAAATTTCTTTTCTGATTGAAAGGTTATGCTTCCAAGTTGGTCCCATAGAAATATTGTTATGATCTGATCATGGACTTCGAAGATATGGAACAGAACTCCTCATAGAATCATAGCAGAATTGTCGTCACAAGTAAAATTGCTTTGTTTATACGTGTAGTCGATGACTGACTGAAAGAAAAGGGGGAGGGGAAAGAGGGGGAGGGGAAAGAGGGACGGGGTAAATTCATGTAATATAACCGTATTTGGGATTATAAGAATCGTTATGAGATGCACTCTGGCTATAAGGTAATTTATGTTTAGCTGAAGGGTAGGTACTTTTTAGTGGTGCTACCATAACTAAAAAGTGAAACTTAAAAACTTTTTACAAAAAAAAAATTAAACCGACTTCAAAAAGTACAAAATAACTTTAATTTCGGAAGTCGGTGTTGAATAATTTTTTATAAAAAGGTTTATTTTTATTTTTATGTCAATGTGCAAAATGGAAATCTTTTGACAGAGCTGATAATGATGTCACCGTTAAGCTATATAACATTACATATTTTAACAGCAAACAATAACTTTTCAAACTGTAATTTCATATACCTTAAAACTTCACACATATAACAGAGCAGTTATTTCCCGTCTACAATATAACCGTGTAACGCCTTCGTACATTCCGGAGTAGGTACTTTATTTTTATAGCCAAGCCATTCTCTGTGGAACACAAGACTTAACACTCCGTACAAATATAAGAAAGTTGTGAATTATTTTCTGATGTTCGCAACTAAGTTTGCAGCTATTTTTCAGTGGAGGGTTGGGGGAGGGTGTTTCAGGACGAAAATAAACTTTGATTTTCTTGTTTTAAATTGAGCACAAGATAAGTGGCAACGAACTTTTCGTACCAAAGGACGGTACTATAAATAATAAATGATAATTAGTTTGCAAATAGGTTTTTAAAATACACTTACACATCAATCTTTTGTCAAAAAGTTTCCAGAAAAGAAATACCGAAATCAACTCAAATATCAAAGTCTCTTTTAAAGTACACACAATCATCATCTTCCTGCCCTTGTTATTTGGAGTCAGCGCAACACGTTTTTTTCTTCCATTCTATCCTGTCACCCATCATGCTATCATTAACTTCCTTTTCTTTCTTATCACTCTTCACACAATCCATCCATCTTTTCTTTGGCCTCTCTCTCCCTCTTTTAAAGTACGCACAGTAAACATGTAATTCTCAAATCATATGAGAACCATGCACATTAGTGTCTCAGATGATCTTTTGCAGAAAGAACCACACAGATTTGAGTGGACCTGTCCAGTCAGGGCAAGCAATTGCCAGTATCGTGTAGCTCAGCTTAAGACTCCTAAGGAGTTTAACAACTGTTACTATTCTTGAATAGGAGTCATAGCTCATTTTTTTAGAATTAAAAGCAAGAATGTTCCCACTGTTGGGACTCAAGCCTTCTTTCTAGGGGACGGAATGGGCCATAACCCACCATACGGGCCCAGTGCAGATGGATTTCACATTATCTTCCAGTGTTTGGTTCTAAGACATGCCGTTTTCATTACGATGTCTTCCTTCACCACATTAAGAGCTGTAGCGATGAAATAGCAGTGATAGGCCAGTGGTAACTGACCTCGACTTACGCGTAGATCGAAGGTTCAAACCCAGGTAGATGCTTTGCAATGTGAATTTATTTTATTTCGATACTTCTATGTAAAAAGCAAACGAGTAATAAAAATACCAGAATAGTAAAAGGTTGGACTAAAGCTAAAAGTAAAAGAGGTACTAAATTTTTAGCATAGGTAGGTAGTGCTAAAAATTTACTACCTCTTTCTGAAATACTTACATTGTACCTAGTACTATAACTTTAGCTTTATAATGCTACACTTAGCATAGAGATAGGGCGTCGGGAATGTTCGAAAGCCAAGGCCCTGAAACTCTACCTGCCCTTAGGCAACTTTTTTTATGTTGGGAATATAATATGACAACACCCGCTCTTGGGCGGAGCGGGAGACAGTGTCAGTCTCTAACTGACTAAAATCCCACCCCGTTCCTTCTAGCCTTCATACCGGGGCTCGAGCGAATCTTTCGAAACTAACGCTGGCCCCAGTAGGCTTCGACCCAGTTGGGCTCCTGCTATTGCTGACAACTTCTTGTGGCGCGCGGGAGCAGTGCGCGCCGTCGACGACTTTGGCTCCGTTACCGGACGGTCTGAAAGCGAGCCCTTAGGCAACTGAAGAAAAACAGGTGGGTTTTAGTCAGTAAAACTCCGACAACGAAAGCGGACTTTCGGACTAGCGCCATAGAGGCTCTCTCACGCTCTATCTAGAGAGAGAAGTAATACAATGATGTAACACTAAAAAAATACTACGATATTTTTTTTAAATTCTCCCAAAAATGATGCGAAAATATTGCTAGAAAAGTTTCGGCATTCCTCGAAATAGCTAAACATCATATCCCATCCCATCGGTATCTTACATTTTTTCCCAGTCACAGAGAAGAAATATGCGAAAATGTTTCGCAGTTAAATCCAACGCTCGGCGGGTAACCAGGCGTCCTAACAACACTTGAGGTTTTAACACGCTTTCAAATTCATGCGCTGAAATTTAAAAATGTAAGCCTGGAAAATTCCGTTTGAAATTTTATGATATTATGGCATCTCTGAGTTAAGGTTTTTACCTCGTAAACGCATTGTTAAAGTTGTGTCGTAAAAGCGTTGTCTATTTTTAAAAGGAGTTACGTAGGATGCTTGTTGCGGGAATTTCTAGTGTAAACATATAGCTTACTACAGTCTAGTTCTCGACATTATTGTGTTGGAAAATTAAAAGATAATACAGTGTCAATATCTAATAACAACAACACCATTATCTTAATGAATAGTGTTGTACTTGATAAACTCGAAATAACATCGAAAGACTACAACAATTTGCCTGCTACGTTCAAGGCTAGAGTAAAAAGGCTCTTAATAAACTAGTGCACCTTATCATCAACGATTGCAACCATTAGGTGGGATCGCAGGCAAGCACTAGTTTATATCATACTAGCTTTCCTCCCGCGGCTAAGCCCGCGTGGACTACAGTTTATATCGCGCGGGCAGAGACCCGTGCTCAGCAGTGGAATTATAGGTAGCCTATGTGTTATTCCAGTGTCTCTTCTACCTACCTACCAAATTTGATCTAAATCCGTTCAGTAGTTTTTGCGTGAAAGCGTAACAGACAGACAGAGTTACTTTCGCATTTATAATATTAGTAGGGATAAAAAAAAATACAGCAGGCAAAAAACACGTTTAATTTTTGTAATTTTTTACATATCAATAAAGAATTTGGTTACCGTATCCCACATTCTCCGGACTTATGACCAATGTCCGGGCGTCTTTTGAAGGTTTACCCTCGAAAACAAAATAAAGGTGTAGTGAGACAGTACTTAAACACGAAGCAACCAATAATAAAAAGCACACTAATCATTAAGAATTCAACATCAATATTGCTTAGAGATAACAATAAATATATACTTACACTATTAGGGTTACTTTCGTAAACAATGAATTCGAAATGTTTCAGAAAATTAATTGAGTTTTGCTGTTTTCATAGTAACTAAGTCTTAATATCAAGACAAAACAAAACTTTCTAGTCAAAATATTAGCCTGAATACTTCTCTCAGAGGCAGATAATCTTATTAATCTAGCCTAACAAATCTGTACAGTTCAGTTTAAAGGTAGTTTCACACGAGGGCAGTTTGTCGTACGATGACAAGCGACAATTTCCACGCGATAATCGCAAGTGACCGACCGTCGGTGCGTACGTCCGTCGGTCAAGCTTGTCATTTGTATGAAAATTCACAAGTAG
Organism: Mythimna lalbum; assembly: GCA_949319445.1. Taxonomy (NCBI): domain Eukaryota; kingdom Metazoa; phylum Arthropoda; class Insecta; order Lepidoptera; family Noctuidae; genus Mythimna; species Mythimna lalbum. Next base: position 5,706,171 of record OX439370.1, read on the forward strand.
CAGTGTTCGACCGACCGTACGCACGCGTATTGCTACACACTGCGTACGAGGACCGTCGGTCAAGTGCGTCTGCATGGTGGACCGACGCACTATGGAACTGCTACACCAAAAACACCACTTCACAACCAGAGTCATTTCCGAATAGTCAGCTACTTATTGCTCGCCCTCCGAAAAAATGGTGACTTCATCTGCCTTTTTTTTTCGTCGGTGAGAAAATCAAAAAAAATGGCATCTCCCGCTATGTGCGTAGCGGGAGATGACAGAATTTTACTGACTGAAAGCCACTCCAGTTCCTTCGTTGCCTTTCGTTGTGCTATGCCTAGCCCCAGTAGACTTCGACCCAGCTGGACCCTTACCGTTGCTGACAAGTCCTTAAGGCGCGCGGGAACAGTGCTCGCCATCGACGAGTAACTTCCTCTGCAAGCTTTTTTCTTCAAATAATCGACTACTTCTACCAACAAATGCTCATCGGGTTAGCCGCATCTGGTTAGACTGCCAGCCGACCTCAAGCTAGTTGGAAACCATAGGGGTCCAGCAGGGTTGAAGCGTACTGGGGCCTTGGGTTTGCTTCTGAAAAGAAAACCTGGTCCTGGAATGCATGGCAACGAAATAACTAGGAGTGGGTTTTATTCAGTAAAAGTCTGACTCGCCCTCCCACCCGGACCAAGGGCGGGAGATGTCACTGGATGATTTCAAACTGTGGCGGTAAACGGCAGCTACTTGGAGGTTTATTTCAAGCTTGTACTCTTTGTGTTTTCAATTCATGTTACCGGACGCAGGATGTTTTTTTTTTTAATATAGTTGCGAAAAAAGCTAAGGAGATGATTCTATCAACAAATGCCCATGATGTAACTAAGCCTTAAACTTATAGTTCAGCTTAGAACTTGGCGGTCTCATAAATTTAAACTCAATTACAAGATTCAGATCAACTGACGGATGGCGGCTAGTGATTGCAATCAACTACGAATGGTATTAATATTATATTAGTGGAGGAAAGTTTTGGTTTGGAACTAGCTGTGAGCCGTGACCTGGATTGATAAAGAAAGGGATTTGGGTACATTAAATTTGAATTTACATTTGTAGTGTACAGGTATGAGGAATAAGTTCGGAAATTTCTTACTGTCCCCGCACACGGGCCAAAAAAACGCCGCCACAAAAAAAAAGCTAGAAGCCACCACAAAAACAGCTGAACCGCGCGACAGCTTATGGCTGGAGAAGCTTGAAGCGGTTTAAAGCGTTTTTTTGTGGCGGCACTGTCGCACATGAGTCACAAAAAAAGGCCGTTTTAAAAAGAAGCTTGTAGCTTGAATTAATAAATAAATTAATGCTACAGTAATATTGAGAGCAGTGGTGGCCGAGTGGTAACGGTCCCGATTTACGAGTTGTAGGTCGCGGGTTCAAACCCAGCCAGGCGCATTACTTTGTGTAATTTATTTCATCACCACTGCTCTCAAAACGGTGAAGGAAAACATCGTGAGGAAACCGGCATGTCCTAGAACCAAAAATTCGAAGACATGTGACATTCACCAACCCGCACTGGGCCCGCGTGGTGGATTACGGCCCATTCCCTCTTCTAGAGAGGAGGCCTGAGTCCCAGCAGTGGGAACATTAAAAAAAAAAAAGGCTGATGATGATGATGATGACAGTAATATTCAAACATAATAATTAAGATAACTAAAACATGACAAAGACCTAATTAAGTTTGAGAGGACTTCCAAGTAGTGTCCCAAAATTTGCGCTTGAAGAAACTTCTTTGTAACATTAGATCAGATAAAACCGACCTAAATCACAGAATAAACTAGCAACAGAGTTAGCCATTGTATGGAAACCACAGGATGCAATCCCGCAGTGCTAACCACACGACTGCCTGTTATCACACATTATTTATAACGTGATTGGGCTGACCAAAATGTTGAATAATGTCCATTTACGTTGGTAAACTAATCCGTTCGTTGGTAAGATAAACAAAAGCATTACTGATGATTTGATTAAATAGAAATGATGGAATATAATAAAATTTATTGTACACCAAAAAGTAGCAATAGTAGTATGATCAGTTTAATACTGTAGCCCACCTTTTTTTTTTAATTAAGTATCTGGCAAACTCCGGACGTCGTTCGATAGGGACAAAACCCAAGCCGATCCAGGCTTTTTTAGACCGTCGCCGTCGTTGTATTACACGGGCCAGAAAGAGCTGTCAGCAAAATTGACGTGGCGTGCAACGCAAACGGCAACTGAAGGAACACGGTGAATTTTTACCGTATTAACAAAAAGGAAGTACTATGTTCGGCTGTTTGTATTTTTTTTTTTGTATGTTTGTTCATCGAATACTCCGCCAAATGTGGACGGATTTTCAAAATTTTGGATTTTTAAAGTTCTGAGGTGGTCCCATCGTCACCATATTAGGATCTGATGATGGGATTTTGGAGAAATCGAGGGCAACCCTCCAATTTTATAGGCTCACTTATTATTCTTCGCATATTTTATGAAGTATCTTGTGTATTTGCGTATGGTCGTCACCATCTCAGGTAGCTGGACTGATGATTGAAGGTACAACTCCTTAACAGTAAGAAGTTACTCGAACAGGCAAGGACTGTTTTATTAAATTGGTTTGATAGGGCATGCCACATTTGGTCTCATGATCATCAAGTCATGACCTGATGCTGCAGTCAGGATAGATTTGGTACTTTTCAGTGTTTTTTAACATTGAAGTCGATTATATTTTTTTTGTAAAAATTTTTTTTAGTCAATAGTAGTAAGGGCTATATTTTACCGGAACACCAATTGCGGCGCGACCAGTCGCTGCTACCAACAAAATGTATACAGCTCTATAGAGAGTTACTCACCTTGTTTCCATTTGGTTGCGCAACAAATTTAGTGGCGTAATCAGCTCGCACGTGTGGCGACTCTGGTGTCTGTATGGTGTTTGGTTTGGTAGCTTACGGCTACATTTCACCAAGACACCTTGGCGGCGCCACTAGTCACTCCACCATAGTGTCCCGGTGAAATATAGCTCTTAGACGGTTTGATTGTCAGTAATCACCCTATCACTAACTCCCTTTTCTTTCAAATCACTCCGCATACAATCCATTCATCTTTTCAAAGACATGCTTCTTCATTTACTTTTAAATTCGTAACTATTATAGTAACAAACGTTTCCCGTAACGAGGACTCAATGAAACATTTGGTGGTGCAAGGGAAAGTCGAGGGCAAAAGATCTCGTGGACGCTCTCCAACACGGTGGACGGACCTCATCTAAACTGTGACACACTGCAGCGTAAATGAAGGCTCCCAAGCCGCCAAACAGAGAGCTGCATGGTGTCGTATCGCGAGAGAGGCGGTGGTGCGGGACTCGACCGAGACATGACCACGACCACTTTGTCAAGAGTGTACGACTGAGAAGAAGAAGACGTTTCATTCCTCTTCTTCAATTGACCATACCACGACAAACGATTCCCTTACCACTTTCCAGCTACTGGAGCCAATTTCAAAGTTCCTCTAATGTAAGTACTCATTTCTCACTTTATCCATAGATACTCGTCAAACCTCACATACATCTCAACATTCTCATTTCCACTACGTAACATTTTTACTGATCCATATTTTTCACAGCCCAACATTCTGCATGACCTAGATGAGCTTATAAGACTCAAAAGATGTTGTCTCCAAACAAGAAAACAGAAAAAAAAACTTTAATGAAATACAAACGCCACTTAATCTGCTCAGCGTGGTTTTTTTACTAGCTTTAATTACGAGCGTAACGGCGCCATTTTGAAAGCCAAGTTTTATCCATGCACTCTATTTGTTGTCCTAATTGGTAGCAGTAGTTAACGTAGTGTCTACTTCTCATTATGCGTAACGAAAGGCGCGCACTGACGTTTAGTCTGAGGGAGCTCTAGGCTTTGTGTAATTACGTTTTTCTTTGGCCTATGAATCAGTGTTGCTTTGCTATTCGATGTGGCAATGCTGCCAGCGTTCTGGCTAATATTCGCATTGATGGCGATGTGGATGAATTAGGGTACAAGGCTAAACCGTTTCAACTTTGAGAAAGTAGAAAACTTAGTCAGATCCGTAACTTGAAGCTTTGATACTCGCTCACATACACTACACAGTACACACCAACGAAGTAACAAATAAATGCAAATACTAAAATTCTATTTTTGCACATATCTATACATAACAAACCCACTCATCCCTTACACCCACATTGTCATGTTTACTCTTTTGAAATCAGTTTGAAGTTGGAATTGTTTTATTCTACCGTTTCTTTTTTGTTTTTATAGTTATTATGATTTTCGCACACGGACCTCAAGAAAAAACGAAGTAAAAAAAACGCTAGAAGCAGCCACAAAAAAAAACTAGAAGCGGCCGCAAAAAAACAGCTGGATCGCGAAAAAACGAGAAACTTAAAGCGGCTTAACCCTTCAGATACCGTCAATTAGAGACACAATAGTAAGACAATAGATGCGCGGCCACCGGTGGTCGCTTGGGGATTCATGAATTAAAGCGTTTTTTTTTGTGGCGGCACCGCCATACACGAGCCACAAAAAAAGGCCGGCTCAAAAAGAAGCTTGAAGGGGCATTTTTTTGTGGCCCGTGTGCGGAGACAGTAAGTGTATTAGTTATTTTTTGTTTGTCTATTATACAACTTCTTACTAATCATCCTGTATATAGCGAGGTCTTTGAGATACAGGATCCTAGTACAAGAGCTAGAGTAGCTAGTGTACTAGGATATCAGTGGACTCACCACATTGTGTTCACATAATAGAAGCAACCAGAAATATGTAACCAAACATTATATAAGAAGAAGAAAGAAAACATGTTTTTTCCGCCTAAATAGACGCAAAATTCACATTTGGTCTATTTGAAATAAATAATTTTGAATTTCAATAATGTTTGAGTCTGTATTATGTTAAACAAATTATTAAAATTAAAATTACAAGTGATACCCCGAGTAGTCACGACAAAAGCTAGCCTGCCGTAAAGGTATTCTTTTGTGGAATACTTTTGCTGTTGCCCTTTAACGCTTGCAATATTAAAAGCATTTTAGAGTCCTCGTTCTAAAAACTAGTCTCTACCATTATTCTACAACTAAGGTTCACACATTGAGTTTATATTTAAAACGTCCCCCGTGTCAACTGAAAGTAACTTGGCTTGTAGTCTGGTTGGGGAAGGGTACTCGACCTTTACGGGTTTGGAAAGGATCGCTAAAGGTGAAACTATAGTTGAGCTTTTTAAAGTAAAATAAAGCATAAGAATAACGCCAAAAACTGTTACTGTACCCATAGCGGTATAACCTTTCATTGATATCTGTTTTTTTTTAAGGTCTACTCAAAACCCTTCCCTCTATAAGAGAGAATACCTGAGTCCTAGCATCATCATCATCATCTTCCTGCCCTTGTCCCGTTTTATTTGGAGTCGGCGCAACACTTTTTTCTTCCATTCTGTCCTGTCACTCGTCATGCTATCACTAACTCCCTTTTCTTTCATATCACTTCTCACACAATCCATCCATCTTTTCTTTGGCCTCCCTCTCCCCCTCCATCCATCCACATGTAAACTCATAACTTTTTAGCAACATGTGTTTCATCCCTCCTTTTCACATGACCATACCAAGACAAACGATTTCCTTTCAGCTTTTCAGTCACTGGCGCCACTTTCAAACTTCCCCTAATATACTCATTTCTCATTTTCTAGCAATAGGAAGATAATAAGAGGTTGATTATTTTACCCAAAATCGAAATATGTGACCTGCAAAATACGAAGACATTGAGCGCGCTTTATAGACGGAGTTTCTAGCCACTCGAAGAGTTGCAGCATAGCGTCGAAGCTTAACCGGGTAGCCGGGTAACATTGGAATAAGTAAGAACTCGTGGTCAGAATAATAGCAACCGTGCGTATCGATCTCCAAGGACAAGCAACGCTAGCTGATATCGGTCTGTTGATGGGCGAGATCTTGACATAGCGACTCGTCTCTGTACGTAGAAAAAGCCATTGGACCGGGCTGTCATTTGTAGACCTTTGACAGTTGTTATACGGATAAACAGAAGCCAAAAAATCTTGCTAAGGGGATGACACAACCACTAAGTTGTTACGTTCAGAAGCCTGGGCCTAGGCCCCGAGAAAAAACTAGACACTAACACAAATAATTCATAAAACACATTTATATCGACGATGCGGTTACATACTTCAAGCCCCAGAACGCGACGTGGCTTTTCTGGATTGCCACATTGAGTTACCGCCATTGTTTTAATTGCCACGTCACAATATTTGCACTGTGTGTTATAAGCAATATCTTCGTTTCATAATCATCATCAGCCTTTTTAATGTTTCCACTGCTGGGACTCAGGCCTTTCGAGGAGAGGGAATGGGCCGTAATCCACCACGCGGGCCCAGTGCGGATTGGTGAATGTCACATGTCTCCGAATTTTTGGTTCTAGGACTTGCCGGTTTCCTCACGATCTTTTCCTTCACCGTTTATATTGCGATTTTAGTCCTCGAGTCTTAATTTTATATTGACTTTTATTCACGTTTCAAATGAATATTAAAATATTTACCAAAGATACCGATACCACAAAATATAGTACAGAAGTCAATCTACAAACAAAGCGCGCTCAAGCAACGCACACATAGACACCGCTCACGGACACGATATCTTGGGAGCGCCTTGGCCCGCGTGTTGAACAGTTCCGGCTCAAACGCTCATTAGTGTGCGTCCACCGAGCGTAGGTATAAAATGTGAAGTACATACATGAGGTTATCTTCTGAACCTATCTAGTTTGTGCCGATACATCCCACGCAATCGTCAGTGCTTGCCAGCTCTTAGCCCGCGATTGACCGCCCAGTGTCCTGACGATTAATGGCCGCAGTCCTATTTGAAATTCAAATCAAAGTCCGCGGTCGTGTTAAAAGATTCAGTGCCACCCCTGATTCGTAGGGTTGTCACGTTGGCGCCGGCACAATTACAGGGGAGAGGCATGTTAGGTATTTCTAGGTGTTGAGATTTGATTCGCTGCGAAGTTAGTGTTAGAATTTTTGATGATTTCTGTGTTGTAGTTGATTTTGTGTCTGTGATTTTAAGGTAGATACATACTTGATATGTAATCTTTATTTCCCAAAAAAAAATCTAATGTTTGTGTATGTAAGTCTCTTTCTTTTGATGACGTCTCACTAAAGGTATGATTCCGAACTCGGCAACAAGCAGCAGTGTTGTTGCCGCAGTGCTGCCACACATTGCCATACTGCCTACATTGCTACCGCGACATTGCTGCCTAGCTCTCAATGTAATCGCGGCAGCACTGCTGCGGCAGCGTGGTACGGAATCATACCTTAACAAAGCCTCTTTTAACCGGCTACAAAAAAGAGGAGTTTCTCAAAACGTTAGTTGTTTTTTTTTTGTCTTAGAGGTTAGAAAGGCACTACGCATAAGATTGTAAGATAGATAGTGTATTTTTGCAGGAAGAAGCGTTTTTGTAATTCTTGATTACGTAATTTGTAAAAATCCTTTTAACCGATGTATTTGCATTATGATCTATATCAGTTTGACATCACAGTGCCTGCCAGAGAAAATCGTCCACTTTTGGACATAGGCCTCCACACAAGTGTCACCACAATGAACGGTCCTGTGCGTCTGGCATTCATTGGATTCCCGCAACTCTTACCAGGTCATCGGTTCACCTTGTAGGTAACCTTACAACGCTGCGCTTTCCGGCACTGAAACCCGCCCGGCGGCGGCGGCGGATGAAAGGGTGTTTTTAATATCAAGCGATTTTGATCACGCATGCAGGATTGATTCGCACGCGTAACCCCCACAAATTCCATTTCATACAAGTATTTATTGTAATGCGTAGAATATACACGGAGCAAACCTGCATGCGTGATAAAATCAGCACGATATTAAAAGCAGGCTAATAGGAAATAATAATATTTATTTTGCATTTTTTATGAAACAAGTTTAAAAAAAATTGTGTGATATCGATCTAGTATTGCAGATAAATAAATATAGTTAAAAAAAACCCTAAATAATTCACTATTTAATTGAATTGTTTTGTATTTTTTTTTTAATCACTACATAGTATAAAACAAAGCCGCTTTTTCTGTCCCTATACCCCTATGTACGCTTAAATCTTTAAAACTACGCAACGAATTTTGATGCGGTTTTTTTATAGATAGAGTGATTCAAGAGGAAGGTTTATACTCGTATGAATAATATTACACCCGAGCGAAGCCGGGCGGGTCGCTAGTATGTCTATAATATAATCAGTATAATCAAAATATTTTAATCGGATTATTGTATTGTCATCGGTCATTGACGGGTGTGCAAAGTTTAAAGAAAATCTGATTGCCCAAAGCTGGGCAAAATCGAACACAAAGGCGGTGGTTACAAGCAAACAAACAAGCAAATAAAAGCGTGTTAAAAATCCGGCTGGATTGGAAGCCGATCTATTTACCTAACTGTGACAACCCTATCGCCAAGGGTGGACAGAACCGTCAGTTACACGAAGGTAGCCGTCAGTCTTTGTCTGTTACTTTGGATTGCAAAGGAGGTATCGTGGATTAATAATGAAAGGAAAGTCAAATGGGAAGCCAGCTGGAAGGTGCTTTGGTACTTTAATCCTGTTGTCTGTTTGTTGAAAGCTTATCATTAATAACTGAGCTCTCTTCTACGAAGTTTTTAATATAATTTTGATATAAGTACCACAAAATAAATACAGAAGACAATCTCATGTATGTATGTACGTCACATTTTATACCTACGCTCGGTGGACGCACACTACTGAGCGTTAGAGCCGGAACTGTCCGACGAGCAGGCCGAAACGCTTCCGAGATATCGTGTTCGTGAGCGGTGTCTGTGTGCGTTGCTCGAGCGCGCTTTGTATGTAGATTGACTTCTGAACCTGTTTGTCGTTGCAACCGATACGGAATTTGCACGAGCCGTGGGCGAGTTTGTTATGGAGCCGAGGGCTGCAGTGAGAGAGATTTTTTCAATACATTTAAAAATAAATTAATAAACGGGGGTAGATCGGTGACTCGTGAGGGTCGACGCGCGCCAAGCCTGATACGATAAATGTGATAACTTTGTGGCGGGGACAGAACGCGCACTTTTTTGCACTAGTGCGAAAAACAATTGCGTGCCTAAAAGTGGTGGGATAAGATATGGTTTTCGAGTAAGTGTATTGAAAAATAATTATACATTCTTGGAATCACAGGCGTATAGTAACCGGCCCTCAGTATTCTACAGGATGCATTTTGGAGCGTGCGCAAGAATTACATGACTTGATTCCTCCATCAGCTTTCTACTATTGGACAACCCGACGTAAGGCGAGTATCCACCCTCACGTTAACACCTCTACGGTCCGGACTAAGCGTTTCGCCACGTTGTTTATAGCGCTTAAATTGAAGGAATAAAATCACTTGCCTGCTACGGTTTGCCCATACAATTACATATAATTTAGATGTCAAGGCTAGAATGAATAGGCAACTAATTAACTAGTGCAATTCACCATCAACGATTGCATCACAGCTTACCATCAGGTGGGACCGTAGTCAAGCACTGGTTTATATTTAAAAAAAAACATGCTTGACTCACTTCTAAGTATCTAAAACTAGATCTCACTACATGGAAGGATAATATCGTGAGCGATTCGGCATGCCCTTTCACTCAAACTTTGAAGATACCTTGTTCTTTACACAGCAGACAACTTGTTCTTTCGATTTACGCGGTATAAACGAAGTGAAACGCTTAGTCCGGACCGTAGACGTGTCAACAATGTGTGAGTGGACACGCTCGCGGTGCGTAAATTGTAATTTATACATGAGAATCGCCTCTTTACGACGGGAAGTATTAATATAACGAGGGCGGAGCCGCAGGCGACAGCTAGTCAATAACAAAAAGGAACCTAAACCATGGACTATTGCTTGCCTTTGTCCCTTAGTCACAAAACTGGTCAAAACTCATGAAAACACAGCTCATAACAAGCATTTACGTTACAAAGCGGAATAAAACAATGAAACCTAGTTAGCTAATGTTTACAAAATATAGTAACAGTTTGTTGATTCGCCGTGGAAATGTTCAACATAGTTAAACATAACTGTACAATTAACTACATGCAAGGAAACACTTAACTTGCTTCGTTTACATTTTTATGTCTGGGATAGTTTCGTTTAAACTACGGTTAAGTTAAGCTGTTGTATTACTTGTGTTATGCTGTGGAATCCTTTGTACTTGAGACATAAAAGACAGTATTAGGGTGCGTTTTTCCACTCAATAAGATTCGGCATTAAATGAGAAAGAGTGACAGTCTATACTGTGCAGAATGCGGCACGGTGTAAGATTGCCGATTCTTGAGTGGAGCGGGAGATAGTGTCAGACTCTTACTGACTAAAAACCCCGCGCCGTTCCTTCTAGCCTTCTTACCGGGGCACGAGCTCCTTTTCGGACAACCCTATACCCAGTAGGCTTCGACTCAGCTGGGCCCCTCCTGCTGCTGACAACTCCTTGAGGCGCGCGGGAACAGTGCGCGCCGTCGACGTCTTGGACTCGGTCCATTACCGGACGATCGGACAGCGAGCTAACCATGGCTCGCCGTCCGCGAGCCCGCGTCTACGGTGGCCGGAAATCGGGATCGGAATCCCGGCGACGGCGGCGAGGGCGCCGTTGCCTGATGCGGTCGGCCTCCTCCTTTGCAAGCATTACTGCTTCGCAGAAGGAGGCGACCGCCTGCCATTCCTCCTCACTCCAGACCATGGCCTCGACCAGGGTCCGGCGCGAGAGGTCTCCGCCGCCGATCGCCCCCACGAGGGCACGGCAATGCTCCGCCCAGGCAGGGCACACCTCGACGGTGTGCTCCACCGTCTCCTCCGGGCGTTGCGCACAGTGACGACACCCGGGCGTATCTTCCGCTTGAATCCGATGCAGGAACCTCCCGAACTTGCCATGTCCGCTGAGGACCTGCGTCATGCGGAAGGTAAGGACGCCGTGAGGTCTTTCCAGCCACGCCTCAAAGAGGGGACTTACCGCCATAATCGTGGCGTGCCCAGGCCACTTGTGTGTCATTGCCAATAAATTGGATTGTCCTATAATTCGGTATTTAAGCCAACAACATGCTCCTGTAAATAGTGTCTACTAACATAGTTGTTAAGTTTTTGTGTTACTAACATCTATGTTTTTTGTATTTGTTTTTGTTTACTAACATAGTTTTGTAAGTTATTGTGATACTAACTTTATTATGGAACTTTATTCTGAAATAAATAGATTATTATTATTATAAGCATAGCATTGACAATTCATCCCTATTATGACATGCTTTGTTTTTTTTTTGTTCTATTAGGTTCGCACTTGACCAACTCTCATCTGATGGTAAACGATGATGTGGTTATCTTTATAGAGTGACGGTTGAATGAAGTCAGTAAGCAAAATAATAATATTAAGCCCAACTGCCTAGGACCCGCCGGAAGTATGTACATCCATGGTCCGGACCGAGGAGGAGTGGCAGGCGGTCGCCTCCATCTGCGAAGCAGTAATGCTAGCAAAGGAGGAGGCAGACCGCATCAGGCAACGGCGCCCCCGCCGCCGCCGCCGGGATTCCGATCCCGATTTCCGGCCACCGTAGACGCGGGCTCGCGGACGGCGAGCCATGGGTAGCTCGCTGTCCGATCGTCCGGTAACTGTCCGGATCGAGCCAAGGCGTCGACGGCGCGCACTGTTCTGTATGAAGGCTAGAAGGAACGGCGCGGGGTTTTTAGTCAGTAAGACTCTGACACTGTCTCCCGCTCCACCCAAGAGCGGGTTTCGGCAATGATGATTTTCCCCGTCGACAGAAAAAAAAAAGTATGTACATAAAACTATCGACCATTGCGGAATCTATTTCAATGCATCCGTCCATGAAATTGACATGGGCAAAAATTACCATACGAAATTGAAACATTTTACGTTTAAGAATAGACAGACGCTCATTAGCTATGAACATGCTAACCATGCATGAAATTGGCATAGACAACATTGAAAATAGGATATTGAAACAAACTAGAGGTAGGAATACGAACAAGCCTTTTTAAAATAATGAGGCTCTTGCCAATCTTGCTCAGCGCAGCGTCCTAGGTTTGATGACTGTGTCGAGCAAAAAGTGCTATGCGGTTTTTTAATAACATTATTTTGTACAAACATAGGCTTTGGACTTCAAAATGGATCTTATCTAATTTTTTGTGTTCTGTTTCCGCATCTAGAGCTATATTTCACTGAGACACCATGGCGGCGTGACCAGTCGCTGCTATCAACAAAATGTACTTCCACGCGAACGTAGACGCGAGGAAATCAATAAATAGATAATTTTAAATTAGTAAAGATAAATACCTCTTTTTTTTCTTAACACTGTTAGACTAAAAAGTTTATGCATGAGCGCATCCCTACTGTTGAGAACTACACTACGCACACGTGTGCCACGTACGCCGATCTGGACGCGTCGGTCTCCAATGGAAACTAGACTTGTAGAGCTACACTTGATCCACGCCACGTGACGTCATTATCCTCACAAATGAGGCGTGTTACACGTGTGTCGTTCTAATGTATTTCTTACTTTAAGGTAGAACTACACTGCTAACACGTGTCGGTCTCCATACATTTTATATGGAAACTAGACTTGTAGAGCTACAATCGATCCACGCCACGCAACGTCATTCTCCGTACAAATCAGGCGTGGTCCACGTGTGCGTCGGTCTGATGTAGTTCTAGCTTTACGCGCTCTATCCACGGTGTTATATCCTTACTAATATTATAAATGCGAAAGTGAGTTTGTTTGTTTGTTTGTTACGTCTTCACGCCTAAATGGCAAAACCGATTTTGATGAAACTTGGTACACAGATAGACCAGGTCCTGGAATAGGACATAAGATACTTTTTATCCCGGAAGTATGTTCCCTTGGGATAATTTTCTGCTATCACGTGGGCGAAGCCGCTGGGAGCAGCTAGTTTTTGAATAGTTTTGAAGTTAAAACTGCATTTATCTTTAATACTAAGTGTGTCCTGAAAGCTCCATATATACTGGTTGGTTACACTATTGTCTAGTACGTCGTATGCAGTATCGACCTCGTCTGATTTATATTGCTGAGCTATAATCCTAGGAGCTTGTTAGCTGTCTATAGGTTTATTTGACACCAGGAGTGGATATATATAGGAGCTATGTGTTAGAAACTCTGATATTGATGTATTCCAGTTAAACTGTAGTAATAATATTCCACAACTAGCACATAACGCCATCTAATACCTAAGCTGAGCTTGTGCTGTGAGTACTAGACAACTGATAAACTTACTTATATAGTTCTACATACATACAGGTTAGAGATATATTACACCCAGACACAGAAATGGTCGTGCGCATTATGCAAACATTTGAAAGGGTAAGTGGAAGTGGAAGCTCGCTGTCCGACCGTCTGGTAGCTCTCCGTGCCGAGCCCAAGGCGTCGACGGCGCGCCTCAAGGAGTTGTCAGGAACAGGAGGGGCCCAGCTGTGTCGAAGCCTACTGGGGCCAGGGTTATCCGAAAGGAAGCTCGAGCCCTGGTATGAAGAGGCTAGAAGGAACGGGGTGGGTTTTTAGTCAGTAAGAGTCTGACACTATCTCCCGTTCCACCCAAGAGCAGAGTTTGTCAAACGATGACTTTTGCCAACCGTAAAAAAGAAAATGCAACTTAATGGAACGCACAGATTCGTAACACAACCGCCTGAATTTCGCTCTACCCTCTTAAAAAACAGTGCAGAACAGTTACAAAGTGGTCAGTTTATTACTGTCAGTGTCTCAGTGACGGCGACAAGATACGGCCGGCCATTCCTTCCAACACTCCTCCATTTTTATTATTCGGTTCGTTACGGAAATCTATTTATTTGCGGGAAGCTTCCAGTGCGAAACCTTAATTATTTTCTATTTTTTTTTCAGCCAATCAGCGGGGATGAAAAAAGTGCAACTTTTTTCAGTCGTGTGCTCGGGGATTGAATTTTGTTTTGTTAGTTATGGATTGGTTGAGGTGAGCTGATGATCTGATGAAGGTCGTGGGAATCCGATCGTCATTCTGGTGAAACGTTAGTCATCATTTCAGCTGATTTCAGCTGAAATGATGATAATATAGTACGAGATCCGTAGAAGAAATCTCTTCCGTCATTTGTTATTCGATTATGATAAATATTATGTGCTAGATAATGACATTCCGAATAGGTTGCCTAGCTAAATATGGTGCTAAAGGGAGGTATACAATCAAATTTATTACATTTTTGACATCAATTGAGGGGTTCATTTGTTATTTTGAAAGAATGTGTCCCAAAGAACTGAAAAACTTCTTAACAACACAACAACTGAAAAAGCCTTCTTTTTTTTGGTGCAAATAGGAAGGTTGCCTCGTATAAAGAGAGATTTTTCCAATAAGGCACCTATAAATACAATTTGCCCGTTAATTCATTAGCAATGATTTTCCCCTTTCCCGTTAAATTACTTTTAATTACATAATAGGTACAGTTCACCAATTCACCTGACATTTAAATGTCTACCTTTAAGTTTTTCCAACTAAATACCCATAAATAGAATCAACCAATTAATTCTTTCCAACGATTTCCCAATTACTGGTAAATAATTTGTAATTACTTTGTACACTGAGCAATTCGCCCATTCCTTCACCCGCTTGGTAGTGGGCGTGTCAGACTTTTACTGACTAACACCCACATAGGAACATTCCTTCATTTGCCTTTTCCGTTCTAGGGCTACGATAACTCCTAACACGTTATTTCCCACCCTCAAAAAAAGTTTCTTAATTCATGAATCCCCAAGCGACCACCGGTGGCCGCGCATCTATTGTCTTACTATTGTGTTTCTAATTGACGGTATCTGAAGGGTTAAACAATAATAAAGCAATTATCTACAATCATCTTTAATGATACATTAATAGGTATAACAAACTTAAAATTAAAAAATAACACTTGGTAAAAAAAGAATCATCCAAGATTTTTCAGGCTCTTGAAAACTCATCTTTTTTTTCGTTAACTTAGAAATTTGATTTTTTCAAGAAACCGCAGATTTGAGTACACGGTTTCAATTTCAATTCGATACCTCCATGCGACCCCGCCCGAGATAAAGGGACAGACAGACAGATAGACGCATAACAAAGTGATCCCATAAGGGTTCCATTATTTCCTTTTGAGGAAGGGAACCTTAAAAAGGTTTGGTAAAGGTTCTATTAGTTTAGATTAAGTAGTAATAATGTGTTAAATTAATTAAATAAGTTTGCATGCTGTAAGGCAAAATGTATCGGGACTCTCCACAATTTAACACCATATCTGTTACCTACATTATTGGCAAATAAATGATTTCTATTTCTATTTCTATTTGTTTTTTAATTACCCAACTCAAGTCCTCAGAAATGCTATTAAACACCAAATAATAGTTCCACATATATCCTACGCAGCCGTGCATTTTGCAAGCTACATTCTCCACTTTGATTGGCTCACCACACCACAAGAGCCTGTGTGCATTCCATTATAACCTTAATTGAACACCAGGAAATTACAAGCATGTCTCCTGGCTACATACTGTACCTAACTAGTTACTTGTGGGTAAGGTAATATCCTTGCTTGTGACAAAGGTATGACATCTATACCATTGAGATAAGGTGTATATTGCAATGATTAACGCTCACACGATCATGGAACAAAGTCTACTCGTCTCTTTAAAATATATCACCGCATTCATCACACCTTTCCATATAAATTACGGTGTCGTCCTCTATGATCCATGGTCTTTTTTTGTAGGTTGGAGAATCATCTAACTGACATCTCCCGTCCTTGGGCGGAGCAGGACGGCGTGTCAGACTTTTACTGACTAATCAGTGAGCTTTTAGTCAGTAAAAGTCTGACACGGCTGTTCCTTCTTTGCCATTGTTCCAGAGCTCTTTGTTCATTCATCCATAGCTCCAGTAGGCTTCGACCGTGCTTGGCCCCTACGGTTGCTGACAACTCCTTAAGACGCGCGTAGAACTGGTTGGTCCAGACAGTTACCGAACGGTCAGACGGCGAGCTATCCATCTTTCGGAAATCGGGATCGAAATCCTGGCAGGCTGGGGAGCGAAGGTCATTGCCTCGCGTATGTTGCCGCCCCTTTTGCCAGCATAACTACTTCGCAGAAGGCGACATGGTCTGGTCATCATCATCATTTCAGCCGACAGACGTCCACTGTTGGACATAGGCCTCCCCCAATCGTCGCCACAATGATCGATCCTGTGCGTCTCGCATCCATCGGATTCCCGCAACCTTCACCAGGTCATCGGTCCACCTTGTAGGAGGCCTTCCGGCGCTGCGTCTTCCAGTACGAGGCCACTCCAGAACCTTTCGGCCCCAACGGCCATCTGTTCTGCGAGCAATGTGCCCTGCCCATTGCCACTTAAGTTGGCCTGGTATCAAGTATCTATTATACCACGTATTAACCTACATAACGTTTATAATATTCTACTATCAGGCATCGGCCATACTAGGCCCCTACGGTTAGCTATCTCTTTGCCACAAGTGGCCAAGCTCATCAATAAGTGTACAGTATATAATTTTCAGCAGGTACACTACACATCCAGTAAACTAGTTTCACATAAGCACATTCACAATCTACACACAGCCACAGTAACGCATGAACAGCGATGCAAGTTGAGGAGACGCATGCAATACGATCGCTGTGACATCGCCACTTGTAGCTACCTGAAATATGGGGTACATTCAGGGGTGGCACGAGAAAAGAACAGATAGGGGAATATAGTATTTATTCCATCGGATTTATTTATGGGCGCTTAGGAGATCCAAGCCCCCTAGCCAAGTTAAAACCGTTTCGCTTGCGTCGAACGCTCGAGTTGTCCTTGCCGCCTTCTTTTGTTCTGACCACGTGACTGAGCGTTGAGACGACGTCGTTCCCGTACATTTGAAGCTTTCTATTAGCGTTACCGATTGAAGATTAGCAACTTGGCTAGGGGTACAGGTATTTATTCCAATTGGTCTATTGGCAGAAATAAGATGAAACGTGCCTTTTTTTGTTCTTTTGTTTTTACAATTTACCACTAGGAAAAAGTGGTAGTAGAACGAACTGAAGCACTTGTTTTTTTTTGTTTTTTTTTTATGGAAAAAGAAATGTCAGGCTTCCGAAAGGCTAGTATTCAAAGCACTGCCTGAGGACTTCTTCAATAATTTGTTTTACACCATCAAACGGTTATCTTCTTCTTCTTCCTGTCCCATATTATTTGGGGTCGGCGAAACACGTTTCTTTCCTTCCATTCTGTCCTGTCACCCGTCAAACTATCACTGACTCTATTTTCTTTCATATCAGTCTTCACACAATCCATCCATCAAACGGTTATCACTGCCACATTAATATTATAAAGGCCAAAGTTTGTGTGTGTATGTTTGTCACTTCTTTACGCTCTAACGGCTGAACGGATTCCGATGAAACTTTGCCCATTTTTTATACCGGGAGACCTTAAGATAATTTTCTACTATCACGCTGGCAAACCGCGCTTATCAGAACACGTAGTGTGATTGGTCCACTTTGTAGGAGGCCTCTGGTAAGGCTTGTTGGAACCCGATGGATGCGAGACGCACCGTATGGCGACACTCGAGGGAGGCCTCCGTCCAACATTGGACGTCTTTCGGCTGAAATTATGATGATGACGCTGTCAGAAGTTAGCTTTAAATAAATAAAAGGTTTTTTTTAAACTTCGTCCAGTATTGTGAGGACCTTACCATCCTACCATCTGCTCAGATGCAAGATTGAACACCGTTACAAAGCCACCTAATAAATTGCACCACTTCTGCAAGCAACACTTGCAAACTTGATACAGGCAGCCCTGTATCGTCTAGCTCGCTACATCACTATTTATCTTCAGCCTCATTCTCGTTCACGGGATGAGTACTTCCAGTAGTGGGTAGGGTTACAACGCAAACAAAGCGTTCTAGGTTCTTGGTAAACTAGACGGTTCAATGAGGTTTTTGTTGAATAAGGCAATCTATAGTTAGTAGCCCAAAGGGCGATGGAAAGGGCTATGCTCGGAGTTTCCTTGCGTGATTGCATCAAAAATGAAGATATCCGCAGGAGAACCAAGATTACCGACGTAGCTCGAAGAGTCGCCAAACTTAAGTGGCAATGGGCAGGGCACATTGCACGCAGAACAGATGGTCGATGGGGACGAAAGGTTCTGAAGTAGCGACCACGTACCGGAAGACGCAGCGTTGGAAGACCTCCAACAAGGTGGACCGACGACCTGGTCAGGGTCGCGGAATCCGATGGATACGTGACGCACAGGACCGGTCGTTGAGGCGACGCTTGGGTCCAGCAGTGGATGTCTTTCGGCTGATATGATGATGATGATAGGTAGTTGATTGGAATATGCAGCGTCCAGGTCATCAGTTGACATTTTGAGAAGTCTTACTTCCTCCCATCACGTTGAACGATGACCTGGTTTGTTTTTTTTTGCACAGTTTTGTTTAGTTTCACCTGTCCCGATGTTTGTCTGTCATCAAATCTTGTAAATTAAATTTGACCCACATCCCGGCTACCGCTTGAGCTGAAATTTTGCATGCATGTGTAAATTAGATGACAATGCCAAATTATTATGACATGGAGCTGATCTGATGATGGAACTGGGAAGGTGGCTATAGGAACTTGGTAGTTAAACGACACAGCCCCATCGAGTTTGGGCTCGTATGATTTGCCTTGACGAGTATAAATATTTTTTATATTTTCATTGCAAGCTTGTTTCATGAGAAAATCAACCAATGAAATCCCCCACTCTTACTCTCGAGGGCGTATCAGACTTTTACTGACTAAAACCCACTCCTAGTTCCTTTTTTGCCTTCGTCCCAGGGCCCCGGGTCTCACTTTCACACTGCCCATGTTCCCAGTAGGCTTCGGCCCTGCTTGGCCTCTACGGTTTACTGACATCTTAAAGCGCTCGTGGAATACCACAACGACCTTCGACGACTTGGACGGTTACTAGACGGTCGGAAGGCGAGCTACCCATAGATCGCCATTCGCAAGCCCGTGGACAGCATAAGAAAGGTTTTTATTTAAATTTATACTAGAAGAAGATAAAACTGGGGTCCAAAGTGTGTATACAGACATCAACTTTCACGCAGGTGAATCCACTGACTGAAGCTGGTATATTTACATAAGTAGTTGAAGAAATCACTAGAAATGTATCAAAGAGTATAATATCTCTTCTTCTTCTTCTTCTTCCTGCCCTTATCTCATATTACTTGGGGTCGGCCCAATAAGTTTTTTTCTTCTCTAATATACTAATTTCTCACTTTATTAATTTTCGCCACACCACACATCCATCTCAAAGAGTATACAAGGTGTAACGGTAAATGCGCAAAACCTGAAATTAGTTTGATCAGAATAACGAGCAGAATCAATTAAACCACTTTTTAATATACGTTACATTTTTCAAAAAAATCTTCATTAGAAACTTCGACCTGTCTATTTATGAATAGGTCAAGCCATCACGTGCGCAAACCCGCTGAAATAGGTAATCAAACCCAAATAGTAGTAATCCAAACAAATTTTCTAATTATTTTTTTTCTTTTTTTAATTTCAGATACAATTTATTGTTAATGAATAAATGACTATGACTACTATAAAAGTTCTTATTTCAATGCAGACTTAATTAAACAAAATTTAGAGAATTAAACAAACTAAAACTGCTCATAAAACCTTTATTTTTTTTTATGTTTTTTTTCTCACATACTCGTAATTAGGTCAATCGAATTAAAAATCATTTGCGGTGTCTGAGGTTTTGCGCATTTAACGTTACACGTTGTATGTAATTGTATTATTGATAGAAAAATTAGGTAGTCTACGAAAACGAAAAAGTAAATAGACTGACGTAATTTCTGTAGTAATTCATGAAGATCATTTTATATCTATTCATCTAATCCAAGAAGTAACTCTAGAAATAGTTGCTTCGAAGATAAATAGCAGAGTCATACATAAGGGAAGTCTAACAAAATGAAATGTAGTAAATCTTGGGGTCAACTGATGGCTTCACTAAAGTGGTCACTTTATGGGCCTAATTTACGAAAATTGTGCCAAGAAACTGGTCAGAAAATACTGCTATATGTTTTTGTGGTAGCGTTTTTTGATGATGAGGAAGTATCTGGGCTTAACATACTTGTATGTGTATATTTCAGGCTGATGTCACTTCTAAAACGCGTATTGTTATGCTGAGGTGGTCGCCCTTTCGGTGCGGGCACGCTCGGCGTACTTTGTACTTTTACACGAAGGCCTTTCAACGCTGCATCTTCCGGTACGTGGTCATCACTCCAGAACCTATCGTCTCCATCGCCCATCTGTTCTGCGAGCAATAGGACACATTGCACCTGAAGTTAGGCGATTCTTTGGGCGATGTTGATTTTTCACTCACTCTGGTCTGAGCGAAAAAACAGAGTCAAGATTTTTAATTATTAATTCATGAATCCCCTAGCGACCACCGGTGGCCGCGCATCTATTGTCTTACTATTGTGTCTCTAATTGACGGTATCTGAAGGGTTAAAACCCACCTGTGTATCTTTAGGTGCCCTTTGCATGTTAGGGCTACGGTAGCTCTTTTGAACAATCGCGATGATATTCTTTGCACGTCTTAATGGATGAAACTTGGTATACAGGTTTTTTTTTTTAGGTAGGAAATAATCTAATGACTACTACTCTAAGGTGAAGCGTGAGTGCATGTCAGACTTTTACTGACTAAAAAAACCACACCTATATATTCCTTCAGTTATGCTTTGCGTTCTACGACCACGGGTTACCTTATCAGAAGTCTTCACATGGCCTGAGGCACATATATCATGACCTGGAGTAGGACATAGAATTTTTTTATCCCAGGATATCCTTTCATCATCATCAGCCTTTTTAATGTTCCCACTGCTAGAACTCAGGCATCCTCTCTAGGAGAGAAGAAAGAAAGAAAACACGTTTATTCCGCCCAAACAGACGCACAAAACATCATAAAAATACAAGAACAAATTTCCCTGTCAGGCCATCAGCAAGAGGGAATCCTGATATCATCATCATCATCATTTCAGCCGACAGACGTCCACTGTAGGACATAGCCTCCCTCAAATGTCGCCACAATGATCGATCCTGTGCGTTAGTTAGAATAATCTAGAAAAATTTTCTCTGCTGGCAGAAGCTACATAGCTCTCAGCCTGTCTAGATATTTTCTCAAGATATCTGTAAAAAAAAAGCAAAAGACGAAAGATAAACTACTCAATGTTTATCTGCGACCCTTCATTTATGACCCACTTGCGATTTGCGATCTCTTCAGGAAACTCAAGTTACAGCAATAAAAAAAAACAACAAAAACTTCAGCAACTAAAACTGGCCGTGTCATCTGTTCCGCAGATCAATATAGGTAAGATGGCAGGTGCGACCAAGTACTTCCTAACTCTTTGCAGATAGTTAAGCTGACTGGATATGGCATGGCCGTATTACAACAGTGTCGTCGATTAGTAGCTGTAGTGGTGCAGTATTCACTTTTAAAAGGCAAAAAAATATCAAACTACCTTGTTACAAAAAAACCTTGTTAATGTACATTTATCCATTATCTTGGACGTATGGACTTCATCAGCTCTTATAAAAGAAAACACTTCTCGGTTTAACAAGTTAAAAATTAAAACTTTCTATAAAAAAAAAATTTACTGATTTAATTACAAAATTGAATTGAATTTGAGGAGTTCCATTTCGCCAAGATTCCATCATCAGATCCCAACTTGGTGACTATGGGACCATTTGGGAAGTATGCCCTTTCTAACAAAGAAATAATTTTTCAAATCGGTTGGCAAGCGACGAAGTTATGCGCGAACAAACATTAAAAAAAATACAAACATCCGAATTGAAAACCTCCTTTTTTAGAAGTCGGTTAAAAATGGGTTTAGACGGCAAATTACAATACTTGCCAGCGGCTTCATACACGTAAAAATCCATGGAAACGTATACACGGGACAAGGTAGATAGATACTACACTAAGTACTAATTCAAGCTTTGGTCTCCCCGTGTTCCGAATTTCATTCCAACCCATTCAGCCATTAATAAATGATTAATTGCTTGATTAACAAACACAGAGTTGGAGTCAGGGGTGAATACTGTAGATACTCCCGTCATCATCATCATGTATTTTTAATGTTCCCACTGCTGGGACTCAGGCTTCCTCTCTGGGAGAGGAATTGGACCGTAATCCACCACGCGGGCCCAGTGCGGGTTGGTGAATGTAACATGTCTTCGCATTTTTGGTTCTAAGACATGCCGGTTTCCTCACGATGTTTTCATTCACCATTTTGAGAGCAGTGGTGATGAAATAAATTACACAAATTAATGCGCCTGGTATGTTTTGAACCCGCGACCTACACTTCGTAAGTCGGAGCCATTACCACTCGGCCACCAGTACTCTCAATACTACTGTCGTAACGCTCAAAATAAAAAGGAATTCTGTTAGATAAATACGTCCTAGATTTTCTGAAATATCTTACATTTATTAAGTCTTGAATATTACGGAAATAAAAGATAAACTAGATCCATTATTTTAAGGCATACCCTTCAACTTCTACTTTTCTTTTTAAGAAAAGTAGTAAGTAAGTAATTCGTCTGCTGTCCTGTCATGCATAATTTAGTACCACAGAAAACCTACTTGAATTTTAACAAAAATAAAAGTACGTACTTGACTTTCTTACTTGGATTAATTAGGGTTCCGTACTGAAAGGGTTTTTTTTACGGTGGGCAAAAATCGTCTTATGACCACCCCCGCTCTTAGGTAAAGCGGGAGATAGTGTCAGACTCTTACTGACTAAAAACCCACCCCGTTCCTTCTAGCCTCTTCATACCGGGGCTCGAGCTTTCTTTCGGATAACCCTGGCCCCAGTAGGCTTCGACCCGGCTGGGCCCCTGCTGTTGCTGACAGCTCCTTGAGGCGCGCGGGAACAGCGCGCGTCGTCGACGACTAGGGCTCACTCCGGACAGGTACCGGACGGTCGGACAGCGAGCTACCCAATGCTTGCCGTTATTCAATTCAGGCATTCAACTTACATTTATGTACTTATACACTTCACCGTAATTTTCATCAAAAAAAAAACTTTTTAATTCAAGAGTCGCTTCTAGTAAGACTATATTTTTTAATCCGTGGACTCAATCCCGCAATATCGGTCACCTTTACAATGGAACAAAGGAAACTCTGATTTATGTCGAAGCCCATAAAACACAAAGTGCATTGGTATCCAAAGCGATTTTGATTCGAGATTTATTCTTCTTCTGTTAAAAGAAAACGTTTATTTATGACTGTTTTCATTTTTACGTAATTAATCTGTGCGAAGCTTCGAAGGGTGAAAAATGGGAAGGAATATTTTGTTCCGGAAAAGAATATTATTTTCCGTAAAAAAATTGGATCGGTTTAAATTTCAATAGTATCTGGTATCCTGATATTTTCTATGATACCCGATATTCCTCATCGGTATTTTGGCTTCCTTATTTTGATATTTACTTTAATCAAAATCTATTTTGGAACAAAATTGTGGAGTTTCATAAGTCAGTAGGTATCTATACAAGTGGAAAGAAACGTTAGCGTTAACCTATCTACTTCGTAATGTTGGTACTCCTTTTTTAAGTTGTAAAATCATTCACAGATATCTCCCGCTCTTGGACGGAGCGATCAGACTTTTACTGCCTAAAAACTCAGTCCTGTTCCTTCGTTGCCTTTCATACCAGCAACCCTAGCCAAGTTGCTAATCTGCAATAGTTAACGCTAGTAGAAAGCTTCAAATGTACGGGAATGATGTCATCTCAACGCTCAGTCACGTGGTCAGAACAAAAGAACTGGCGGCAAGGTCAACTCGAAGCGTTCGACGGAAGCGAAACGGTTGTAACTTGGCTAGGGGGGCTGGGCCAAGTTTTCCTATCAGAAGCAAACCCTTGGCTCCAGTAGGCTTCCCGACCCTGCTGGACTCATACAGTTTGCTGACATCTTCTTGAGGCGCGTGTGGGTATAGTAGAGCTACATTAAATCCACGCCACGCGACGTCGTTCTACGTACAAATCAGGCGTTGTCCACGTAAAGCTTAGCTTAGTCGGCCTTATAATGTTCCCAATGCTGGGACAAAGGCCTCCTCTCTAGGAGAGAGAATGGGCCGTAATCCACCACACGGGCCCAGGGCGAGATGGTGAACGTCACATGTCTTCGAATTTTTGGTTTCAGGACATGCCGGTTTCCTCATGATGTTTTCCTTCACCGTTTTAAAAGCAGTGGTAATGAAATAAATTACACAAAGTAATGCGCCTGGCAGGGTTTGAAACCGTGATCTTCAACTCGTAAGCCGAAGACATTACCAATCGGCCACCACTGCTCTCTCATTTTAAAATTATTTTACTATATTAACTGATCTTTATATCAAATCTATCATCATCATTTCAGCCGACAGACGTCCACTGTTGGGCATAGGCTTTATATCAAATACAATTGAAGATTCTGTAGTTAAATAATGATTTTGTAAACCTTACTAATATTATAAAAGCGAAAGTGAGTTTCTTTGTTTGTTTATTACGTCTTCACGCCTAAATGGCAAAACCGATTTTAATGAAACTTGGTACACGGATAGACCATGTCCTGGAATAGGACATAGGATACTTTTTATCCCGGAAGTATGTTCTCTTGGGCTAATTTTCTGCTACCACGCGGGCGAAGCCGCTGGGAGCAGCTAGTTATACCATATATCTCTACCCTCTTTACATACCCAGGAAAAACACAACCTTTTTTCATTAAAACAATTTAATTACTCACATCTTTTCGCCAAATAACCAAATGATTAGATCCTAAGCAACGATTATTGCTAATTGGTCCTCACAGTTCCCACTTGACCTTTTTATTTTAAGCGACCTTTATAAAATGAAGGCTCTATTTAATAAATTACTTACATTTCGTTAATTCGACTTTGTTATTAATTCAGGGTGGCCCATACCTGGAATTTGAAAAAGAAAATGTTAATTCATTTTTTTCAGTTTCTTTTAAATTGATAGGTTGGTTAACTTATATAAAATGAAACTTCAATATTTAAGTTATTGTTATTAATTTATTATACCTATTATAAAGTGGTAAAGAAAAAATAAAAATGAAATAATGTTTTTTTTTTTATCTGTAGGAGGTAATCTCTGAAGTTGAAAGGGAACCGTTTGTCTTGGTATGATCATGTAAACAGGAGGGATGAAACGCATGTTGCTAAAAGAGTTATGAGTGGGTGGAGAGCGAGAGGGATGCCAAAGAAAAAAAGGATGGATTGTGTGAGAAGTGATATGAAAGAAAAGGGAGTTAGTGATAGCGTGACGAGTGACAGGACATAATGGAAGAAAAAAACGTGTTGCGCCGACCCCAAATAAAAATGGGACAAGGGCAGGAAGATGATGAGGAGGTAATCTCTGAAAGTAAGTCTGTACCCCTAGCCAAGTTGCTAATCAGCAATAGTTAACGCTAGTAGAAAGCTTCAAGCTGTGCACAAAAGCTAGTTGTTAATATAAAAATAGGTTTTCGGACCATTTTAAAAGAGAAACCATGGAGTTTCTTGTCGGTTCTTCTCCATAGGAAACGATCAATTTGGAACCGCTAGCTTCTGACGTTATATAAGTGCCCATGTAGGCCTATGTGAAAAAAAATCTTTTGAATTTTTTTTTGTACCACAATACCTAGATTCCTGATAATACTCTATCCACGTAAAAAACGCTTATTTATAACTGCGTGACATAGACATATTTTTTGCTATCACGCAGGCGAAACAGCTGGCAGAAGCTAGTTCAATACATAGAAAACATAGCTTGACAAAATATCTTTAACAAAAGTGACATAACATGTACATTTTATAAGAAAAACTCAAAAGAAACCTACTGCCTGTTCCTTACTTTGGAAAAAACCCTGGACCCCAATTGGATCCCAATTCACCGCTGAGTCAGTCCTCTGTCAGGTTCACAATAGGCCAATCGGCGTCTGCATGTCAATGGGCCATCTGGTCGCATTGTGCGTTCGATTTCATTCCAGTGGGGTACGATCGATGAGGCGGCCATATTGGTTTGAGATCAGGCAGGTAAGTATCTATGGTTTCACTGTGGTGACCATTGTAGATACCGCGGATTCAGAGATTACTGTTTTTAGGGTTACGTACACAAAGGGTAACAATGAGACCCAATTACTAAGAGTCTAATGTCCGTCTGTCTATCACTAGGCTGTATATCATGAACCGTAATAACTAGACAGACACTATAAAAACAAAATAAAATATTTTTTTAATGGGGTCCCATATATAGAAATAATGCAAAAGGTTAGAATGGCCGTGTGGGCGGGGCAGGCGTGCCTCAAAATATGATCATGCTCATAATTGACACAACCAATAGCAAACTTGCGCTCTAAGTGTGCGTGGTCTGTTAGTTGCGTAATGCGCGTTCGTATTGGTTTATTGCCTGTAGTGGAGTTAAAAGGGTGGGAGACAAGTTGCGACACTCGTTGTAGTACAAATCGGAAAGTATTTCCTTTCTAACCCCTTTCCCCTTTTCTCTGGTCCCATACAATATCATGAATTTTTTAACGTTTTTGTAGATAATGGTACGGAACCCTGCGTGCGCGAGTCCTATACAACGTGTAACGTTAAAAGCGCAAAACCTGAAATTAGTTTGATCAGAATTACGAGCAAAATCAATTAAACCACTTTTTAATATAGGTTACATTTTTCAAAAAAATCTTAACTGAAAACGTCGACCTGTCTATTTATGAATAAGTCAAGCTATCACGTGCGCAAACTCGCCCAAATAGGTAAACAAACACAAATAGTTGTAGTCCAATCAAATTTTCTCATACACGGGATAATAAAAGTTCTTATTTCAATGCAGATAAGAATTTTAAAGAAACTAAAACTGCACATAAAATCTTTAATTTTTTTGTGTTTTTTTTTTCTCACATGATTAGATCAATTGACTTAAAAATCATTTGGGGTG
This sequence comes from Mythimna lalbum, assembly GCA_949319445.1. Taxonomy (NCBI): domain Eukaryota; kingdom Metazoa; phylum Arthropoda; class Insecta; order Lepidoptera; family Noctuidae; genus Mythimna; species Mythimna lalbum. The sequence continues at coordinate 5,733,194 of OX439370.1, forward strand.
TCTGAGGTTTTGCGCATTTAACGTTACACGTTGTATACTCGAGAGGTGGTCCCGGATAAGACCACACCGCAAATGAAGAGAAAGCTAAACCATTTATGCGAAGTCACAATATCGCACTATATAATATGCACATCATAAAACAGACAGTTACGAATTATAATTTAGTTTTAACATAGCTTATTAGAAAATCTTATGACGTTTGCAATAATTTAAAATAATGGAACTTTCACCTAAGATTTTACTTTGGTCCTGAGTTATACAAAATACGTAACTATCCGTAGGTATCACAATTTAAAAAATCGCCACCTTAAAATAAAAAACATATTTCTTTTAGCGGTAGGAAAATCATCTAATGACATCCCTGCTCTTGGGCGGAGCGGGAGATAGTGACAGACTTTTACTGACTAAAAACCCACTTCTGTTCATTCGTTGCTTTTCGTACCGGGGTTTGAGCTATCTTTCGAATTAACCCTGGCCCCAGTAGGCTTCGACCCAGCTGAGCCCCTGCTATTGCTAACAGCTCCTTGGGGTACGCGGGAACAGTGCGCCCGTCGAAGACTTGGTATCGGTCCGGACAGTTATCGGACGGTCAGACAGCGAGCTACCCATTGCTCACCATCCGCAAGCCCGCGCCTACGGAGGCCGGGAATCGGGATCGAGATCCCGGCGGCATAAAAAAAAGTCAAAATTTATTGTTTTAACGTTCAAAAAGCTTTAACTTTTAAACTTACAAAAATACCTAACCATAAGTAGGCACTACAGAAATACGTAAAAATACACGAATACTCTTAACGGAATGGCGTACTAAAAATAACATTTTTCAAGCGTCCTCATTCAGTATTTGCCGAACAAAGGCTTGACCTAACTCCGCTGGCGATGAAACGTCTATACTCTATGGGAATACAGGGTGACCAAAAAGTTTTTATGATTTTTTAAGACCTAGTCATCATTTCAGTCGATATGCGTCCACTGTTGGACATAGGCCTCCCCCAAGCGTCGCCACAAAGAACGTTCCTGTGCGTCTCGCATCCATCCGTGTCCCGCAACCTTCACCAGGTCATCGATCCACCTTGTAAGAGGCCTTCCAAGGCTGCGTCTTCTGGTACGCATCGCCACTCCAGAACCTTTCGGCCTCAAAGGCCGTCTGTTCTGCGAGCAATGTGCCCTGCCCATTGCCACTTAAGTTTGGCAATTCTTCATGCTACGTCTTCATGAATTCTTGATTCGATCACGCAAGAAAACCCCGAGCATAGCCATTTCCATTGCCCTTTGGGTGACTTTAAGCTAAGACCTAGTAACTAAATTAAAAGTCACACGTTTGAATCTTCAAGGTTAATTGTCCCTTGCCGAGGTCAGGCTGTAGATGGGTCACCATCCATTGTACACTTTTCGTTCCGTAAGTTAAGCTCGTTAAACCGTTTTTTCCAGTTCACAAGGTCTATGAAAGTCGTACGGATTGTGAAAAACCGAAAAAATTTACATTAGACTTTTTATTCATTAAACCCCAAGCGCTTGTTCTCTCATTGTCTTTCTATTGTGTCTCTAATTACGGTATTTGAAAGGTTAATAAGTAAGTCTAATGATATTTTTAACAAGGTATTACTGGTTACGAAGGACAGCAGGTGCTCCTTATAAAATGCGGGTATCCAGCTGTAGCCGGTCGAACTGGAAAACAGACTTTTTCTGACTAAAAACCAACTTCTGTTCCTTCTTTGCTATTGTTCTAGGACCCCGGAAATCTCTTTCGTAACACCCATGGCCCCAGTTAAGTGGCAATTAATTACGATTGATGATATCTTCGAAACCATGCATTGCTGGACCGCATATTTCAGGAATTTTAGTATTATTTTTCCATACAGAATATAAACCGTGAGTTATGATATATGAAAAACAACACAGTGTATATATACCTACATTGTTATTATTTTCTTGGTCAACAACACTTGACAAATCTTTTAGATCTTTCCCTGATTGCTGTTTGAAATTGCGACAACTTTTTATCATTAAAATAGACGATTTTTGATAGAACCGAGATGGTCACCCTGTATATTTTTATATCTTCATCTATTTGTATGAGGCTCTCGTTGGAGCTTGGGATAATTTTTTTGAAAAGAGGTTTTCATGTCAACGGCTAGTAGTGGTCAAGGAGAAATTAAGAATAGGTCATTTTGTTTGGAAATATAGACGTCCATAAACGTAGTATATTTGTGAACAAGTACGATAGTGTGGGCTTGCGGACACTGAGACGTCCGGACGTCTCGACGGCCGGCCGTCCGGTAACCGTCCGGAATTTTGATTTTAACCCTTCAGATACCGTCAATTAGAGACACAATAGTAAGACAATAGATGCGCGGCCACCGGTGGTCGCTTGGGGATTCATGAATTAATTAGAAGTACAGTTTTTCTTAACAATTTTTAAGGAAAATACCGTACAAAAACCAGAAATCTTTGAAAAGTCGTCGTGTTTTTTTATTTTTATAATAGCATTGTAATATCACGTCACACTTATATTATAGACGAAAGTTTGTATGTATGTTACTCCTTCACGCTTAAACAGCTCAACTTTTTGACGACATATAATGTTATGTTTAGCAAGGATAAGAAATATAAATGACTTTATACATAGTCATTTGTAAAACACTAACATCATTATTTTATCTAACACATTTCAACTCTGTATTTTGCCAGACCTACCTACGTCTGATAGACGCGACGCAAGCGCATCAAGCACCCCGCCACCCGATCCCTGCTCCCCGCCACAATTGTACTATCGCTTGCTTCGCACAAACTTGAATATTTTTATTTTCGTATGAAAATCTGATGAAGTAAATTATGACAATTTTTTAAAAGTCGTAGAACAAAAGTGGTCGTTCATAATGTTAGTAATATAGTATTAAGAGGTTGCCAGTGTTTTAAAAATAACCCTGTATCCTTATTACCTAAAACACTACCGCCTTCACATCGAAATTCTTAAGTTAAAATAACTTCAGAATATCAGAAACACGGATAATAATGAAACCAAATATTCAGGCTACGAGACTTAAATAACCCAAAAATAATAAGTAGATAAGTATGCCGCAAACACAAAACCATTATAATTCCAAATACCCTACGTGACAGGATTTAGTTCGTTCAAAGTAACAACACCTTTATTTACTCGCGAAAGAGCTTATCTTTTCTAACTTTACGTTTTCTTGTAATTATGAGAGGAAATTTGAAGGTAGTTGGAGAAAATTACTGTTTGAATTTGAGGGTAGACGAGGGTTTTTATTAGCCTATTTAATGTCTAAAAGCTGGGCAAAAACCTTCCCTTTCTGCTACCAAACCTCTCTGTCCAGGGTAATCTATGGCTAATTTTGCTTCCTGAGCATGATCAGATCTTCATACCAGGTCTACCTCGACGATGTCGTTCTCCCTCTGAACTCCACCCTTAGGTGGTCATCGATCACCCTTTCGTTGCGGGCACGCTCAGCGCATCCTGTACTTTTGTTCTTTTATACTTTGTGTATGTAACCGTTGTGACACAAAATATATAGGTACAGAAATCAATCTACATACAAAGCGCGTTCAAGGAAGACACACATAGACACTGCTCACGGAAACGATATCTCCGGCTTAAACGTTCATTAGTGTGCGTCCACCGAGCGTAGGTATAAAAAGTGAAGTACATACATGAGATTGTCTTCTGTACCTATTTATTTTGTGGTTGTGCTGTGTCTTTCCAGAATAAAAGTATTTTTATTCTATTCTCCTTAACTCAAGTAGCAGGTGCTGGCAAAAACACAGCCAAGCTGAAGTGGGAGTAAACTGACCACGTCGCACGAATACACCTGGACAGATAGGCGAGGATTGTCGGTTTTAGTCAGTAAAACTCTGACACACCCTTGCGCCCACGCTGTGTGAGATGAGTCAATTTATGGATCTCCAACTCAAAAAAAAAGTAAGGTAGAAAATGATGCCAAGGGATGAAGTATTATCCTTCAAGATAAAAATCCTGTGCTATTCTAGGACAGATGGCCGTCGGAGCCGAAAGGTTCTGGAATGGCGAACACGCACCGGAAGACGTAGCGTTGGAAGGCCTCCTACAAGGTGGACCTGGCAAGGGTCGCGGGAATCCGATGGACCATTCATTGTGGCGACGCTTGGGGGAGGCCTATGTCCAACAGTGGACGTCATTCGGCTGAAGTGATGAATGATGATTCCAGGACATAGTCTATCCGTGTGCTTTAATCCAAATCTGCTCAGCAGTTCGTGTGTGAAGAAGTAACAAACAGACATACATGCACATACCATCACACACGTATTCTCCAAGAACTGCTTCCTAAACATTTACCTACGCGCGTAAAACAGCATGAGGAAAAACGTATGAAAATACGAAAAATACTGGTTATTCTGAGCGATTTCCTTAACGTAATGGTAGAGCATGGAATCGTAACGCAGCACTGTGATTTACTTATGAAAATAAAGGACAGGCCGTACTCTATCTATCCTGTGCCGTAAATATCGGGTACGTGACCTCTATGTTTGGTATAAGTGAAAAACTTGTAGCGAGTAGGTTGGTGTCAAAAAAGGGGTTTAATATTACATATTTTTGAAAATTAAAAAAAAACCTACCCACATACCAGGATAACAACGAATCCGGGATTACGGGAAAAGGAAACCTTGTACGAAATTAAAAATACCTTACTGTAGGGGCCCCTAGTAGCGTCTAAGCCTACTGCGGCTTATAAGGATCTGTTTCTGAAAGGAATATTCGCCCCGGTATGAAAGAATACGAAGGAAGTAGACAGCAGTGGGTTTTAATCAGTAAAAGTCTGACACTATCTCGCGCTCCATCCACGAGCAAGGGATGTCATTGGATGGTTTTGCCACGTAATAAAAAAAAACAATACTGTCAGTGGCAATTCGAATTACAAAATGGTTTCAAAATTTTCTCAACCCGCTTCATCCTTTAACTTGTGAACAATATCTTATGCATTCCCGTGGCGTGCCACAGCGGAGGGTCAGTTAGACAAATGACGTCATCAATGATGATGGATCGCTTCCACGTCTAAGTTCGACATGCCTTGTCTTATTAAATGATACTGTGTTTTTGTTCGACGAGGAGATGAGGATGAGGAAAAAGGTTTCGCGGTTTTGTTTTGAGTAAATGGATTTCAGGAGTTCGCAAAAGTAAAAACAGCCCCAGGGGTTGATTGTCGAGGATAAACAATCATGAGTGACCACTCAATACTGTCGACACTTGTGTGTTAGGACTATATTTCACCGGGACACACCCGGGACATTTCGCCATGGTGCCCCGGTGAAATATAGCCCTATCAGTGACGAAGGTTCCATACAACTCGATTCCCACCGGCTTCCCTTCAGAAGTTTAGAACACAACCACTCTCTATCGTAATTGAGAAATGGCACAATCAGTAATTATAAAACTACAAAGAAACATTACAAAACGCCTACACTAAGTATACACTATGGACATTAAATCAACAAAATTTGCTTTTCAACAACATGTTGCTTTAAAATAAGCCGCAGGCGCAATCGGCTTTTTAGCGTTTAAATTTCTATACAAGAATACGTCATGACGTCACACAAAGGTCGATGAACCTGCGCGCTCTAAAGCGCTCCGGCAAGCCGGTTTTTTTTCGAGTTATTTGATAGAGTTTTATTGAATCGGCTTAAAAACTACTAGACTGTTTTTAAAAATTCTTTCACCACTCGAAAGCTACATTATCCACGAGTAACATAGGCTAAATTTTATTTTGGAAAAAAATAGGGTTCCCTAAGATATTTGGGTTTTTCGGACACAAGGTGTAAAAAATCAACCAGAAACATTACTTATTTTGCGTACGCTGCCTGAACTATTAAAGATAGAACCGTAAAATGTTCTAATTAATTGTAGATCTTATAAATATCTACAAAAAAGTCAGCGAAACAGTATACCTATCTATGTCGAGTGAGGCACAACAACCATTTTTTTATCTAATCATCTTGATTTTTTTTTGGATTACATTTGAACGCATTTATTTTACTCATGCTATTGACCCTTATCAAAATAAATTATTTCATCACCAAGTACAGTTTATGTAGATAATATTTGGTCTTTGAATGATTAAAATTGGACGTTTGGTTTTGAAGTTATGGCGAAATTAAAATATTACGATTTATGCTGGACGGCCCAAGCGTCACCAAGGCGGGGCTCGGGGGTGCGCGTGCGGGAGGTGAGTTTAGATCTATGAGTAAGGTCGTGCGCGAAGTCTGATAATTTTCGTGCGATTTTTTTTAGATTTTGTTCTTAAAACTACACCTACGCAAAAGTTCTTCTCAGAGCTGGTTTTTTTAAACATTTTCATATATCCCTTTACAATAAATATCAACATGCGTAATTCAAAAACAAGAACGATTATCTGACCTAGCAATTATTTCTATAGAAAAACGTTCTTTACTAAAAATTAAGAATCTTCCCGGCTTTTATGTCTTAGCGCACTTTGTAAGAAAGAATAGACGAATAGCTTTAGAGTATAAGTAGTATTATTAGTACTTAGTCGATTAAGTTTTGTTTAATTTACATCATATCATCATTTCACCACAAACGGCTTTTATCAAAGCCACTTCTATTATGCTTGCAAGTAGCGTTGCCAGGCGTCCGGATAAAGCCGGACATAGTCATAGGCCAAATTTGAGCATTTTTGGCTTTTGTTAGGCTTTTTAAAGACCATTTTGTTTAGAATTGTCATTAGAGTTTTGCCTTACCTTGTATCGCTAGCACAAGCAAAGTGGACATGTAATAGTATAACAATAATATCACTTAATCTTATGGTTTTTTCATTAGAATTTAAAAAGATTTCATGAATTTTATTAGACTTAAAAAAAATGTCGGCCTTTTTGACCAAACGTCCGGCTAAATAGGATAGATTGTCCGGCTTTTCAGTTCCAAGACCTGGCAACCCTACTTGCAAGACACTGTTTCAATATCTCAGTGCTTACACGTATAGTAAAAGTGGACTGAAGATACATCTGCCTATACAAGACTGAAGCCAGGATGCCAATCACAGATTTTCGGTAAGGACTCAAGACTGCGTGCCCGCGCTCGGAGTAGGCTAGGCAAGCATTTTTTTTTTTTGCTCCGGCTTACCTCTCTCAATATTTCACGCTTCGCCACTGAGCCCTATGCTACCAAACTAGACACCATACAGACACCAGTCGCCACACGACCGACCGAGCTCAAGACGTCGACATTTCCAAGATGGCGGGTGAAGTCATTATATGATTTCCAACTTAAAAAAAAAGACAGTTGAGTTCTAGTCAGAAAAGATCTGACACTCTTGCGGGAGAAGATATCTGATGGCTTACCACCTCAATAAAAGACACTATGGACTATATTTCACCGGGACAACAGGGCGGCGCGACCAGTGGTCATTACAACTAAGACCAGACAAGAGCAGGAAGATGATAATGGGATATTTCATAAAGTAGATCATCACCTCACACGGCTTCTTCAAGACAGTACTTTAATATGTGGGGACGATCGACGGTAACAATCTCTTGCGTCGGGCCTTGGTACAGGTCATGGTCCGAAGCGAGGAGGAATGGCAGGCAGTCGCCTCCTTTTGCGAAACAGTAATACTAGCAAAGAAGGAGGCCGCACGTGCACGCGCGAGGGCAGAGATATCAGCAAACCGTAGGGGCCCAACAGGGTCGAAGCCTACTGGGGCCAAGGGATTTCTTCTGAAAGAAAAACTCGGCCTTGGTATAAAAGACAGCGAAGGACCAGGAGTGGGTTTATGGTCAGTAAAAGTTCGATAGACCCTTTCGTTTTGCCCAAGAGCTGAAGATTTTATTGAATGATTTTCCCCCCTGAAAAAAAATCCCGTTACTTTTTATTACAAAGAGCATTAAAAACTTAGCGTAAAACCTTATACTTTTCAATTAACATAGCCGAGTTTGCAAGAAACTTGCTAGTTATAGCCCTCGACTATGTCGCAGAGCAAACCCAGACAATCTCATTACACTAAAGCCTGAACTTGCAGGATTAGAGCTACGGACTTATGACAGTTTGGTTTTAATATAATTACTGTTTAGATCTATGGAGGAAATAAATTAAAGGATATTAAATAGATAGTGAAGGAAGTAATCTTGTAAAGAAAGCTATTTTTTGACTAGATAAAAATTCATTCCAGCCGAAAGACGTCCACTGTTGGACATAGGCCTCCAAGTGTCGCCATAACGACCGGTCCTGTCCTGCCATCCATCGCATTCCTGCGATCCTCACCAGGTCATCAGTCCACCTTGACAAAGGCCTTTCAATGCTGCGTCTCCCGGTACGCGGTCGCCACTTCTGAACCTTTCGTCCTCTTCAACCAGCTGTTCTGCAAGCAATGTGCTCTGCCCAGTTGAGAAACCATCAAAAGACGACTCCTGCTCTATTACCATAAATTAAAATTAAATCCACACCTAGTCCTCGTTCCTTTCATACTTTTCTCCATGACATGTGTTCCCAAAACGCTTTGTGCGTATGGGTGGAATGTCTACCATGTATCGATGGCGTAACGCCGAACATCTTGTGGTCCGATGATGGAACGGACTTGACGGAATTAGATTGTGCAATTTCAGTGCAAACTCTCCGAAATGTAAACGAGAGTCATCATATTTTAGTTCATCAGATTTTCATACAAACCTAAAAATATTTAAATTGAACCTTCTAAAAATTGCTTAGTTTATGCGAAGCTAGTGATAATATCGGAGGAAAGCGGGATCGGATGCTAGGGATGCTTGATGGGCTTGCGTCACGTCATCCAGACGTAGGTAGGTATTGTAAAATACAGAGTTGAAATGTGTTATATAGGTGTTGTATACATCGTCAAAGGTGAAGCTTGCACTATTATTGCTAGATAGATAGATAAGACATTTAAAATTAAAACCAGGTGCTTCTCATTAAAAAGATCTCAACATAAACTAGTCGCCTACTCATAGTTTCAGCGACAAAGTAATGTAAATTAAGAAAACTTTCATACCATGGTCTTATTTTACGTCGAATAATTAGTTTTTGCTCAAGTTTTACGTAATGGACGAAGTAGGTTTGACTTTGTTGCATTTAATATTATTTTTCTTTAATTTTTAGGTTTACTTTTAGTAATCTTTAGAATCTCTCTTGCTCTCAAACATTATTTTTAATATATGCGAAACCTGAATATAGTTTGTTCAGAATCAGTAACTTTTTTTTTTTTTCTGTCGACGTGGAAAGTCATCATTGACGAAACCCGCTCTTGGGTGGAGCGGGAGACAGTGTCAGAGTCTTACTGACTAAAAACCCCGCGCCGTTCCTTCTAGCCTTCATACCGGGGCTCTAGTTTCCTTTCGGATAACCCCGACCCCGGTAGGCTTCGACCCAGATGGGCCCCTCCTGTTGCTGACAACTCCTTGAGGCGCGCGGGAACAGTGCGCGCCGTCGACGCCTTGGCTCGGTCCGGACAGTTACTGGACGATCGGACAGCGAGCTACCCATGGCTCGCCGTCCGCGAGCCCGCGTCTACGGAGAATCAGTAACTGAATCGATTCCAATAATTTTCACACCATGTTATATTTTGTCCCAAAACTACACTAAATACAAAACAGGTCAGGTCATCTGAAAGGAAACTCGAGCCCCGGTATGAAGGCTAGAAGGAACGGGATGGGGTTTTTAGTCAGTAAGAGTCTGACACTATCTCCCGCTCCACCCAAGAGCGGGGGTTGTCATGAGATGATATTCCCCATCGAAAAAAAGGGTCACTATGTCGCCCACCAGAAAACATAGCTGGCTTATAACTTTGTGATTTTTCATAAGTTTTGAAATTTTGTACATACGATTTTTTAGGATATATGTTTCAGATTTCGCGTATACTAAAAATAAGATTGTTTATTCTTTTTATAATTATCTCTTTAGATTCTCATAATCTAAAATCTATTTTGAAAACATATTAATATACTATTGTATAATGTAGACGCATTTTTTTTTTCTAAGTTTGAAAATTTGAGTACCATGGATCAATGTATGGTTTTAGGTTACTATTGGACTTGTTTGACATAAATGAGCATGGCAGTTGAGAGTTTGTCATGCTCACTCAAATTTCTCATTGATGGAGGCGCGTGTGATGGATCATTCAGATCCTTTCAAAATGGTTGAGCTGAGTATAGAGTGTTCATCATGGTCTGTGAAAGGACGCTGTCAGCCATCTCTTAGCTGACTTTCTTGTACACTCTTCTCCGTAGAGATCTACACTTTGGAATGTGCAATTTGCATTTATTTTCTGAGTGACTGACTTCTTTACTATTCGAAAGTGCCTGAAAATGGTTTATTTGAAATAAATCTTTTGGCTTGAATAAACCTTACAATGTTCCCGGTGCTAGCACTCAGGTCTCCCCTCTAGGAGAGTAGAGTCTCTGAGAGGAGTATGGCAGTAGTCCACTACGCGGACCTAGTACCGGTTGATGGATGGTACTCTTCCCCAACTCCCTCTCTGTCTTAGTATTTTTGGTTCCAGCATATAGCGGGTTCCTTACGGATGATTTTTCTTCACCGTTTCTTTCTGGGCCTATTGTGTTGCCATTTTTGCGGATTTAGTGATTAGTTTGCTTTAGTAAGTGTTTGCAGTTTCAGAGACAAATAAAAATATACCAAGCTTATAATGTCCCACAGCTGGACATCCCTCTCCGTTCCTTTCTTTGTTCCCTGCTCTAAGCCACTTTTTGCCAATTCCTAAAGAAGACATCCAATCCAAGTCATCCCGCAATCTCCTTCTTGGTCTACCGTTAGCCCATCGTAAACTAAAATACTTCTTTGTTACATAATTGTTAGTTTCGAAACTCCAGAATTAAATTCGACCGAATATTATACAAGCCACAGCCAAGAACCTCCCTAGAGATACCTAGGTATACCGTAACATAAAATCAAGCAGGCTTACCTAGATTAATATCAACCTAACTAATAATTCCATACCTAATATTTAAGAACAGAACTTCGAAGCAACCGGGAATATAACCTAATGAATACCGAAGTAACAGGAAGTATTTCGTAACAGGTACGTATTGAGGTATGTGAAACTATCAGATATAACTGTTATTAAAATCTATTAGTAACTGTGACCGAAATCCCTACAAAAGTTAATAATTAAGTACTTATTTATGTCTAATTGTAGTTACTACAATATGGTAATCATCTCGAGCAAAGTTCGATCATGGTGGCCAAACTCAATAGAGATTAGCCAAGTATGCAGGACATTATTATAACGCACAAGTGCGTGAGCAACACAGGTTCCTTTACTCACATATTGCAATGGGACGGCTATTTGACACACCGCGAGAGATCAGACGCAGAAAGACTGACCACCCAAAATCACTGATCATAAAAATAAAGTAAAATAATTCCATACCTGTATCTTAATTTGTATGTGGGTGTTATGAGAGGCGACTAAAAAACACAACAGAGAATGGGGAGTTGTACTCTTCGTGCACTGCAACAATCACACTGCGATCGTCCACCCGAAAACAACAAAATTAGTCGTAGTGTTGATCCTTGCGAGAGTAGTGCCACGTTTAAAAATGGACGTCTTTCAATCGAAATGGTAATGAAATTCCTTAAACTAAAATCCATAACGAAAACTATGAACTAATGAATAATGACCCTATTTGAAACCGGTTTCAGGTACGGTACCGGAAATCATACCAGTTCGATACTCGGTACCGGATCTGATATTATATCGGTATAATACCGGTACCGGGTAACATACCTGTTCCGTAATGAGTGCTAAAGCAAACTGGAGTATTCTCCTGTGTCCAATGTAGATAAATAGTGTTTAATTGTAAACAAGCTTATTGTCCGTACTTTGTATTGAGTATTGACTAACAATTAAAGCAGTTAATGAGGACTGTTGTAGAAATTAGAATAGTTAGTTTTTAGGTTATTTTAGGAAAAAGACTGTCTCTAGTTGTTTATATTCTAAGTTGTATTTTAGTTTATTATGGTTTACGATTCAAAACTTGATAAAGTGCTTATACAGCAAACTGTTGAGACCTAAAACATTTAATGACTTGAGGCGAAAAAGTGAATGAATTTCAGCCCACCGTATGCGTGCGTTTTGCGGACGTCGAGCAATAGGTCGCTCGCCGTCCGCTCGTCATTTTAGTCATTAAACCCCAAGCAAACGCCGGCATTTGCCCTCTCATTGTCTTTCTATTGTCTCTAATTACGGTGGAGCCTCCAACAAGGTCTGATGACCTGGTGAAGGTTGCGGGAAGCCGATGTATGCGAGACGCGCAGGAACGTTCGTTGTGGCGACGCTTGGGGGAGGCCTATGTCCAGCAGTGGACGTGTATAAGCTGAAATGATGATGATGATGACGGTAGAGCCCGAGTCATCGACGGTGCGTAATGTTCTACTTGCGTAGGGCCGATGCCTGCTAGGGCCCCATGGGTCCTAGAACGCAAAAGGCAACTGAAGAAACCGGTTTTAATCAGTAACAGTCTGACACACCCTCGTTACAACCTAGAGCGAAAAGAGATATTATATGATAACCCAGAAAATTTTTTTTTTTTAAAATAACACTTTACTTTCAGGTGATAGAGGTAAACCGACATTTTTTTATTTTATTTTTTTATTTTATATATACTAGTGCTTGACTGCGATCCCAGCTGATGATAAGCAGTGCACTAGTTTAATATGAGCCTAATCACTCTAGCCTTGAAGACACCCAAATTATAATCGAACGGGAAGACCGGAGCAGGCAAATCGTTCCAGTCCTTCGACGAACGAGGCGAAACGCTTAGTCCGGACCGTAGAGGTTAAAACAACGTAAGGGTGGATATTCGCCATGTGTCGATTAAAAAATAGAGAGAAAAGATAAAAATCTCCAATCGATCAAAGTTCAGTAGCCTGCTCATTCGTAACTGGCGTAACTTTGAAATATACCAGCAGCTATCCAGTCTGAATCATAACTATGAAAAAGGAGACGAGCAAGTTTTGCGAGGTTTATTTATTTTAGCCTAGTTTGCTAGATAGAGGTGCGGACACTACAACTATTTTGGAATATTTTCTAGCACTAGTGCTCCATTTTTTGAAGCGTTTTTCGAAACATGCTGGCGTAATAGTACAATATGGCTATTTATTTTTTAGTTAGGGCGCCTTTAAATTAGCCGCGAAGTGCGCTAAACGCTTCGAGTTTGCCGCGCCGCCAATTCTTTTGGTCTGACCACGTGACTGAGCGTTGAGAGACGTCATTCCCGTACATTTGGAGCTTTCTACTAGTGTTATCGATTGCAGATCAGCAACTTGGCTAGGGTTACTGGTGCGAGGCTGTAGCGCGGCGTTTTTAATTTGTACGGATTAACAAATGCGATATTTGATTCAATTGGATGCGGGACGCACAGGATCGGTCATTGTGGCGACACTTGGGGGAGCCCTATGTCCAACAGTGGACGTCTATTGACTGAAATGATAGATTAACAAAGCAGCAACGACACTTCGCAGCTAATTTGAAGGCGCCCTTAGGGTAAGTAAAAAATACGCGCTCTGTGCAGACTTTCGAATAGGCAAAAATTACGAGTTTTCGTTTAAAGAGTATATTTTTGAATAACAGAGGGTAATATAAATATCAAGATTGTATTATTGTAATGATAGAACGAATACCAAATATATTTTTTTGGTCTATATTATCTCGCTGTAATGCAAGTTTTTAACAATTTCTAAAGAATATCCTCTCATCCAATCCCACACACACAAACCGTCTCTACAATCCCTCGCACAGAAAACTGAACTAAATCCATCTCACACGTCACCAGCACGTTTGTCATATAAACTAGCGCTAGACACTCCACTTGAAAGCAGGAAAGTTATGCTGACATAAAGTTTTAAGTTAAATTGACTTTCGCGAGCTATGTGGACAAAATTATTCGTTCTGCTTTGACGCAGTTGAAGTGGTCCGGAGTGCATGGGTGGTGATGAGCGGTAGCGAGTGCGGGGCGGAAGCGATGCGGTCGTGGATGCACGGTGTTGGCGGAGTGCGATTGCGAAGCGATCCGGTGCGGTACACGCGAATTGAAAGAAAGAAAAACATTTTTATTGGAGGGAAATGACGCAATCTTATGACTATAAAAAATATAGACATTCTATGGGGAAAGATATGCGCCATGCCAGCGTAAAGCATAATGCCGTGGCCAAATGCATAGTGCGAATATTACTCGGTGCTAGTTTTCAGCGTGTATCCGTGACGGTGTCGACAGGAATACGTCGGAACAGGATTGTGTGCTATTAGATTTAAGTATAATAATAATAAAAAATGCATAAATGAAGCAGATAAGTATTACTCTCACGGTTTGGTGACTTATTTTAAGCGAAGCGGCCATTTCGTGCGCATGTCGGACCAAACCGCCGCTTCGCGTTGAATTAGCGTGAACCACATTTTCTTTTGTTACGGTATCCAATCCTTCTCTCACTCTTAAGCAGAACGGGAGGGCGTTACCGACGTTTGCCAGTTTGCTGGCATCTTTTTGATGAACACGTGAACCGTTACGCGCTGTCAACTACTTGAACTCGGTCTGAACGATTACTGGACGTCCGCAAGGCGAACTTCCCATGATACACCGTCCACAAAACCACGACTAAGGTGCTCGGAAAATGTCTTGCGACCCTCGACACCTATTCTCGTTGGGGGGCCATAGTCAGACACTACAGAAACAGATGGCGTCAACGATTTCTTAGTATTTAAAACATCACTCCTGTCACAACCAGTACCAACGTTTCTCATCACCCTGAACGTAGCCTTAGACGCATTTAAAGAGGAAATTCAGTACTGAATTATATTTCATATCATCACAGTGGTCTGCTCCTCAGGGGCGAATATGTTTGCGAAATGATGAGGAATGAAGTTTGCAAGTCGATTGGTTTACAAGTTTGATAGCTGTCATGAGGATGCATTGGGAAGTTCGGTTACAAACTTTGCAGACTGGAAAATGTTTTCAATATGGCTTCTTCTTAGCGTATCGATGGCAAAACTAGTTTAATTCCTTGCCTAGCTCGGAATTCGGCCACGGCAATGCCGTCCGCTAATGCTGTCATTAGGTCCCTACGTGAGCAGGACGTAAGGTGGGACATCGTCTGCGGAGAAATGCCGCACAAACACTGAAGATCGGAACCATCCGAGAACCCCCACCTGTGGAGATTGTCTTTGCTGCGCCGAAACTGAGTGCGGAGTCTGTTCTAAGTTTTCCAGGTTGGCCATGGCAACTGGTGTCCAGGAGAGAGGTTCTCCAATCGCTCTATAAAATCATTACAGGGTTCATGG
Source organism: Mythimna lalbum (assembly GCA_949319445.1). Classification (NCBI taxonomy): domain Eukaryota; kingdom Metazoa; phylum Arthropoda; class Insecta; order Lepidoptera; family Noctuidae; genus Mythimna; species Mythimna lalbum. The sequence goes on from OX439370.1 coordinate 5,748,505, forward strand.
GGGTCATGGAGGGCCATAACTTCTCCCGCCAGAGGTCGCATCTCCCCGAGGTGGTGTTACATTGAGATGGGATCACGCTTGCAACCAAACTTTTACGACTCTTAAGTCTCTTTTAATATGGCTTGAGTGACTAGCATAGCTCATAGCAAGTTACAGAAGATAGTTGCACTTTAGATATTTCATTTAATGATTGCTTTTCATTTCGGAGACAGTCAACTGTGTCATTTAACAGTCGTTGGGTCGAAACGCCGACGGTTGAGTTGCCGAGATAGTAACGGCGACTGATTGCGCCACCATGGCTTCTCAGAGAAATATAACCCTTTTTTTATTTTTTTTACGGTGGGCAAAAATCATCTTATGACAACCCCCGCTATTGAGTGGCGCGGGAGATAGTGTAACCCACCCCGTTTCTTCTAGCCAACTCAATATAGCCCTTAAGAGGCTGCTTTTCCACTCGCTTATCATCAATATTGAGCATGGTTTAAAAGCTTGTTGCTTCATCTAACGCTATCCAACGCGATGTTTGACGAAAAGGCAACGTGAAAAATGAGAGATAACGCCTGAAAATTCTATTAGCATTCAGTAATTCCGTTATTGACTCGAATATTTTACAAAACTGGTTACAGGAAATACATGTTTTTTTGAGACCCTTAAAAGCTTTTGAAAAAAATTATCGTCTTGTATTTGTATACTTTTTTTTTATTTTTGAGTAAATTACGTAGTGTTCATGCAAAATAGCAGATTTTGAGAGGTCTTTACTTGATTAGTTTCACAGAATTTTTTATAATAATTTCAATGGAAACCTAGATAATATCCACAAGATACTGTGTTACCGAAATATGTAATAAAAAAAGTGTAATAACGTCATAATCGCGTAAGAGCGGTTGTATGAAAAACAGTGAGCATAAATGTCGAGTTGCATCCCCATAAGGACACGTTTCTTTTAATACCACAAATTATGACCGTAAAACCCTTTCAGACACAAAAAAGGTACAATCCAAATACACTCGAGTACTGTCCAGCGAAAAATGGCTCCACACAATGACAATAGAAACCCCCAACTCTTATCCGATCTAAAAGGCACTTGGGAACCCGCAAAACCGTGAGATAACATTTCTTTACCACTAAAAGTGTCACAACACTGATCCAGCACTTTATTAAGTGCATTACAAGCAACTCAGAACGCACTTGTGCGAAACGAGATGAATTATTCCACAGACGTTTGGGAAGAATTCACGGATTTATGAAAGTACCAGCTTTTTCGTGCGTGAAGAAAGTTTTAAGTGGAAGAGGGTAGAACAACATATTAATTGGTTTGGGGAAAACTTGGATACATAGTTATACCACAAAATATATAGGTAAAGATGACAATCTCATGTATGTACTTCAGTTTTTATACCTACGTTCGGTGGACGCACACTAATGAGCGTTTGAGCCGGAACTGTTCGACGAGCGGGCCGAGCCGCTCTGAGATATCGTGTCCGTGAGCGGTGTCTATGTGTGCGTTGCTCGAGCGTGCTCTGTATGTTGGTTGACTTTAATTTCGAAAGATATTTTGCGTTTTTTGCAGAACAGTTTACCTAAGTAATACAACAATAGTTTTAGTATATACAAAAACCGACACACGTGTCTAGTAGTTTTATGTAAAGAATCTATCAATGTACAAAATTTCATAACTCTATCATGAAAAATCAATTTGTAATTGCTGACGCCTAATGCCCACTATGACCTGCCGTGATCTGTGTTGTACTTAGTGTCGATGGTGCCCAACTTGTGACCTTTTTAAATATTTTTAGGAAAAAATATAACATGGTGTAATTGATGTCAAAACTATTGGAATCCATTCAGTTACTGACACTGAAGAAACTATATTCAGGTTTCGCATAAACTAAAAAGAATGTTGTATATACAATCCCTAGAGGTAGAAGCTATTCATTAAAAACCCCGCGGACGGAAATAGAACCCGAGTACTTGTGCATAATAAAATTAACGTGAAATTAAAAATTCTTCTGGCTATAAGAAACATAATGTAATTTGCGTACTCTGATACTCAAGTACCCAGCCAGGCGCATTACTTTGTGTAATTTATTTCATCACCACTGCTCCCAAAACGGTGAAGGAAAACATCGTGAGGAAACCGGCATGTCCTAGAACCAAAACTTTGAAGACATAATGACATTCACCAACCCGCACTGGGCCTGTGTGGTGGATTACGGCCCATTCCCTCTCTTAAAGAGAAGGCCTGAGTCCCAGCAGTGGAAACATTAAAAAGCCGATTCAATTTGAACTTTGGTAATATTTCTGTCTGCGGGTTGTAAAGTAAGGTTTCTATTTCAGATTACTTATATTTGGGTAACGGTGGGCAAAAATCACCCAATGACAGCCCCCGCTCTTGGGTGGAGCGCTTGCCTGATGTGGTCGGCCTCCTCCTTTGCTAGCATTACTGCTTCACAGAAGGAAGCGACCGCCTGCCACTCATCAAGGTGATCCTGCTAGTTTCAATCCTTGTAGACAGCAGTTCCAAACTATGACCTTCAACGCCCTTGGTTTGGAGGTGCATTTTCTCAACCACCAAAAAAAAAGGTCACCTTGGTTGGGACGTTGGTTTACATCTGGTCGCCCCTTGATTCGATATGGTCAATGCAAACCTTAGCAATTTCAATAAACATTACACCCTCCACCAAGAACTCCCAAGACCCCCTAATCATGAAAATCCCTCTAAAATGAACATCCAAGTAACCGGGCACTTAACTGGAATCAAGTTGAACATCTAATATCACTAACAGTTCCCTAACTTTAGTTTAAACTTAAACCACGTTCAATGTATTGCCTATCTCACCATCTATGGTACGTAACTGCACGATCAGATTTAATCCTAACTTGTGTAGATATGGATATTGTCTCTGTTATGCATGTTGTACAGTTAAAGCTATGGATTTGGGATAGTTTGAGAGATATTACGTTACAGGGTCAGGGCCTTTAAATAACAGTCGTGCGAGCGTAAAAGTGGGAGCTATACATGTACATCCTCTTACTTATATGCTAGTGATCCTCAGCCTTTTAATGCTCCCTCTGTTGGGGCTCAGGCCTCCTCTCTAGTAGAGGGAATGGGCCGTAATTCACCACACGGACCCAGTGCGGTTTGGTGAATGTTCCATGTCCTCGAACTTTCGGTTCTAGGACATGCCGGTTTCCTCATGATGTTTTCCTTCACCGTTTTGAGAGCAATGGTGATGAAATAAATTACACAAAGTAGTGCTCCTGGTAGGGTTTGAACCCGTGGCTTGTGCCCCGTAAGTCGGAGTCATTACCACTCGGCCACCACTGGTCTAACGATGACGTGTTAAAATAACAGTCAAGTGAGCGAGAAAGAGGGATGGAACTATACATGTCTAACCTATATAGCTCCATCCTTATAACAATTCGTAAAATGGATTATTTCAGAGCTCGTGGTAGGGCTTCAGATCGTCGAAATCCTGGTGGTTAGATAGCCACTGAATATAGAAAGATGAAAGAGAGGGATTTAGTCATCGCTATAGCTTAGTTACAACATATTTTCCTCGCAACTTCTCCACTTTTTATCACCCCATCGGAGCATCTTCCCCCTGGACGCGAACTACAGTGGCCAATTTGGAAATCTCTAAACCGCTTGCGAACCCAGGTTGGCCGCTGTAAAAGCAATCTGGCCAAATGGGGCTTCCTCGACCCATCTCTAGCATAGTGCCAGTGCGAAGCCTCTCCACAGGACATGCGCCACCTGCTATGTTGCCCATCCTACATTACTAACTGCAGTTTTCAGGATCTATACGAGGCCAACAATAGAGCCGTACAGGTTGGCAAAACAGAAAAAATATAGTTTGAGAGCATCGACACGAAAAGAAGCAGAAGCATATCTTCGACTGGACGACATGTCTCCTGACTATGGCACACCCGCTTTATAAATTATATGACTGGTTAAACTTGGGCTACATAATAACTTGTAACCATAACTTATTCTATGTACTCGGCTAATTGTTTTTTTATTTGTGTTTTGTTTCGAATTAGATCATTGTTAGCACTGTTACATCTGATTTACGACCGTCGAAATCCTTACTACTATAAAAGCGAAATTGAGTTTGTTTGTTTGTTACGTCTTCACGCCTAAATGGCAAAACCGATTTTGATGAAACTTAGTACACGGATAGACCATGTTCTGGAATAGGACATAGGATACTTTTTATCCCGGAAGTATGTTCCCTTGAGATAATTTTCTGCTATCACGCGGGCGAAGCCGCTGGGAGCAGCTAGTATATTATAAGTTTTTGCGACATAAACGGCCGTATCTTTTTTTTCCGCTAACTCAGGAGTTTGATTTTTTCACAGCATCAAGGGACCGCAGAACTGAGTATATGATTTTTATTTCAAGTTGATATCTCCATGCATTCCAGGGATAAAGGGTCTTAACCGAAAGACAAACCGACCGACAGACAGACAGACGGACAACAAAGTGATCTTATAAGGGTTCTGTTTTTTCCTTTTGAGGTACGGAAAAAACCGAATAAAACAAGGAAAAAAACAATAAAACAACCTTTCATATGCGGGCTCGCAGATGGCGAGTCATGGGTAGCTCGCTATCCGTCCGTTCGGTAACTGTCCGGACCGAGCCGAAGACGTCGACGGCGCGCACTGTTCCCGCGCGACTCAAGGAGTTGTCAGCAAGAAGAGGGGCTCAGCTGGGTCGAAGCCTACTGGGGCCAGGGTTATCCGAAGGGAAGCTCTAGCCCCGGTATGAAAAGGCTAGAAGGAAGGGGGTGGGTTTTAGTCAGTAAGAGTCTGACACTATCGAACCCATCGAGTGCGAGTCCAACTCGCACTTGGGCAGTTTTTGATATTTCAAAAGGTTTTAATAGAATTTTACAGACTGCAAATGTATAAACGGAGCAATTCTATTACCACGAATGTGTAACATAACTACCCTACAAAAACACTCATGTACCTACTACACGATTCTCCAAAACAGACCAGTTAAATACCCTCAATCCAGCTGTTACGAGCTTCCCCGATCACCTAGATAGTAACAGCCAGACTCACAGAACTCCCTGATCGCCCCTTTGTCCAGCTCTCGCCTCAGTTAGCTCACAAGGCTAGTAAAATAAAAGGGAAACGACCTGCTAATCGCATACGAATGGCAGCTTATAGTGATGGAGAGGTTTAACGGGGGTTCTGATTGAAAGTGGACGAAGAATCATTGCTTGTTTGTGATTTGTTTTAGTCGATTTAAGAAAAAAGAACTGGAAAATTGCGAGTCGAATTCGCATAAGAAGGGTTTGGGTCGGCCTTATAATGTTCCCACTGTTGGGACTCAGGCCTCCTCTCTAGGAGAGGGAATGGGCCGTAATCCACCACGTGAGTACAGTGCGAGTTGGTGAATATCACATGTTTTCGAATTTTTAGTTCTAGGACATGCTGGTTTCATCACGATGTTCTCCTTCACCGTTTTGAGAGCAGTGGTGATGAAATAAATTACACAGAGTAATGCGCCTGGCTGGGTTTGGACCCGCGACGTACAACTCGTAAGTCAGGGCCGTTGCAACTCGGCCCACTGCTCACAGATAATCTACACTACTATTATAAAGAAATAAAGTTTTTTTTTTTTTTCTAGGAGGTAATCTCTGGAATTATTGGTCCGATTGCTAAACTTTTTTCACCATTAGAAAGCTGCTTTACTCCTAAGTGACATAGCATACAAGCATAATCAGCCTTTTAAAGTTCCCACTGCTGGGACTTGGGGCTCTTCTCTTCTCTTCGCTGTCCATTGTACCTATAGATTTAAGTTTATGCTATGTACTTTTGGTGTACAATAAAGTTTATTCTATTTTATTCTAGGAGAGGGAATGGGCCGTAAAAGCGACATAGGCTATATTTTATATACTTCCGCAGGAGAAGCCTAAGAAGGAGGGGCTAAAGCTATTAATCTATCATCTAGGGTAGGATTATAACCATTTCCGCTACATCCATACTTTATGTATACCTACAACAAAACATTTCATAATTAATTAAACCAATATTAGTCGATATTATTTCCACAGCAGATATTACGCAATTCATAGCGACAGATCCTGCTGTCAAAACGAGATATATCATACAGGCTGTGAGAACACAAGGCTTATGAAAAAGCCTATACACATATATGCTAGTGTTATTTCTACGTAGCTAGCTCGGTAGAGTACCTAGGTTACACTTCAACGCCTAACTAGTGAGCTTAGGGAACGCTGGTAACGACCTCCTGTGTTCGAGGTGTGGTGCAAAGCAGAAGATTGTTGAGTTTTAAATCAAATTCTTCATCATCACCATCATATCAGCAGCATCATATCCCCAAGCGTCGCCACAACTACCGGTCCTGTGCGACACGCATCCATCGGATTCCCGTGACCCAGACCAACGCTCGCTCCAACGCTGCGTCTTCCGGTACGTGGTCGCTACTCCAGAACCTATCGTCTCCATCGACCATCTGTCGTGCGTGCAATGCGCCCTGCCCATTACCACTTAAGTTTGGCGACTCTTCAAGCTATGTCGGTAACCTTGGAGAACCTGCGGATATCTTCATTTCTGTTGTGCCCACGCAAGGAAACTCCGAGCATAGCCCTTTCCATCGCCCTTTGGGTGCCTTTGAATCTAAATCTTACGTCCATATAATGGAAAAAATCTCAACTTTCATCGCCTTAGGGCTATATTTCACCGGGACACCATGGCGGGGCGACCAGTGGTGCCGCTGTGGTGTCCCGGTAAAATATAGCCCTAAGCTACCAAACTAGACAGACCCCAGAGTCGCCACACATCCGAGCTAGTCACGCCACCAAATTGGTTGCGTAACCAAACGGATACCAGGTGAGTAACTCTCTATAGAGTTGTATACATTTTGTTGGTAGCGGCGACTGGTCGTGCCGCCATGGTTCCGGTGAAATATAGCCCTTAGTCGCCTCGTTCGAGGACAAAACTCTTGAGTACTGACAATACTGCGAAAGCGTCACCGAGCTATTTTAACGCAAACAACAACTGAAGGAAATTTCTTAACTACAGCAATCCCAGTAGTAGATACGTAGAAGATCCCAATTTTACTAATTTTCTTTTAATAATAATAATCAATTTATTTCAGGCAACATGTACCCAAATCACAAATACCTTATAGACTAACATACATAATTACTTATAATAAATCATTTTGTTAGTAAACATCATTTAAAACTACGTTAGTAACGCTTCACTTCGCATTGTCTTTGTGCTGTCCTGTGGTATTTGTCTACAGAAGCGACGAAACACCACGCCCTGGGGCCATAAGTCTTCTTCCATAGCAAGGTGCAGAAAACAGGTACTCGCACCACAAATGCCTTAAAATTTATATTCCGGTACGACTCCAGCACCCTCAGTGTGTACTTCAGTGTGTTTTAAAAGTGTGGCTTGTTCCTATTCGCTATTCATTTGTAACTTGTACCACAACAATAAAACTCAAAGGTAAAATCGCACATGTAAGTCCTTTACATGAACACTGAAAATTGCTGTTTTACTACTCTATGTAATGTTCGAAATATTATGTATTATGAACATCTTTCTGTATCTCTATCAGGAAATGTTACGGAGGTTCTATTCCGATTCCGTTTCGGAACTTTTTTTCTTTTTTTTTTTCTCTGTAAATGTAAATGTATCATCTAATGACATCCCTCGCTCTTGAGCAGAGCGAGAAATAGTGTCAGACTTTTACTGACTAAAAACCCAATCCAGTTCCTTCGTTACCTTTCGTACCGGGGGCTGAACTACCTTTCCGATCTAACCCTGGCCCCAGTAGGCTTCGACCAAGCTGTGCCCCTGCCGTTGCTGACAGCTCCTTGAGGCGCGCGGGAGCAATGCGCGCCGCCGACGACTTGGGCTCGGTCCGGAGAGTTACCGGACGGTCGGACAGCGAGCTACCCATTGCTCGCCGTCCGCAAGCCCGCGCCTATGGTGGCCGGAAACTCGAAGCGCTGTGAGCGCCATCGCCTGATAGGGTCAACCTCCTCCTTTGCTAGCAATTGATTTTGAACCTCCGATTCCGATTTCGGTTCGGATTTTTATTTGGATCGAAATCGTTATAAACAAATTTATATCTACTGCCGGCCGGCAGTGGAGAACCTGCTTTCTATCGATTATCCTTTGACTTGTACTTTGTTTCGTATTTGGCATGTTGTGAGTTCGCATTTCATTAACTTTTCAGATACCGTCAATTAGAGACACAATAGTAAGACAATAGATGCGCGGCCACCGGTGGTCGCTTGGGGATTCATGAATTAACGCCGGTTGCAGACCGAAAACTAAGTTAGTTTAGCTTAGCTCGCATAGCCGACGCAGTTTTCCATACTTGTGTGCAGACCGCAATCTTTGAGAACTAAGCTATGTGAGCTAACTAAACTATGCGAAGCTGAGTTAGCTGTGTATGCCGATGCGTAGCTTGGAAAACTGCGTCAGCTATGCGAGCTAAGCTAAACTAAACTTAGCTCTTGATCTGCAACCGGCTTTATACCTACTTAACCAAGCTTTTGATTAGTTATAGCTGTTGGATTAGATGCCTCTGCCGTGGCCTCCGATTTTAGTTCCGATTCCGATTTCGGTTCAGGTTCCGATTCCAATTCCGTTTCCGGTTTTGATTCCGATTTCGGTTTCGATAAACCAAATTCAAAAACTCCGCTTCCGAATTGAATCCCGACATAAGTACTTTCGAACTTAAAAAAAAATGACTCAATGAGATGGCAGTTAGAGATCAATATTTTACTACTAAAGGAAAATTTCTCCACTTCACAAGACTATATCATTATTACCAGGGAAAAATACCCACGTTAAGTGTCATTCAATAACAAACCATAATTATAAAATTTGATTAATGTAAGTGGATGAAATGACTAAGAATAGCTTCAGCAATTTTTATCGCGTAAACGTAAAAAACTGGTGAAGAGGGAGTTGGACTCGCACAAAGGGTTCCGCAAATCAAACAAAAAAAAACACCGACAAAATAACGTTTCTTGTATAGGAACCCCTTTTAATTTTATTATGCGTTGTTGTAGCGACAATAGAAATACATGCTATGGAAATGACAATATTCTACCTCTTACGGTTTAGGAGATAGAGACCGCTGATAGATGGACGGATGGACAACGGAGGCTTAGTAATAGGTCCTAGAGCCTCCGGGTCATCATCATCAACATCATCAACAGCCTTTTTAATGTTCCCACTGCTGGGACTCAGGCCTCATCTCTAGGAGAGGGAATGGGCCGTAATCTACCACGTGGGCCCAGTGCGGGTTGGTGAATGTCACATGTCTTCTATCTTCTCAATTTTTGGTTCTAGGACATGCCGGTTTCCTCATGATATTTTCCTTCACCGTTACCCTTCGGGTCCGACACCCTAAACATTGTCCTAAGGTAACATATCTCCGGAATAAAAAGTATCCTATGTGCTATTCCAGGACATATTCTATCTGTGTGCCAAAGATCCTTCCTGTATTGCCAAAAACTTTTTATGTAAAATCAAAAATACATTTTTCCATCATAATATCAACTAAATGAACAAAGAGCCTGAAATGATTTTAAAAAATAAGGAAAAAACTTTAATACTATTTATATCAAACTTTCAGCGACACGATAAAAATAAACACCTCCAAACTTGTCAAACTTTCCACCATTTGCAGGAAAATTAGAAAATAAATGGAATCTTATCTAGATATATACGTTCTGATACAGAAACGCTTAATTCCATTTCATATAACTTTTAATTAGTTTCAGCGGTTTGTCGAGAAATTAGTTTGCCATTGTTCTTTTTCTGTGTACTAGATATTATTGTTATAATATACTAGCTTTTGTCAGCGACTTCACCCGTGTTAGGAAGCAGGGGCCCAGCTGGGTCGAAACCTATTGGGGCCAGGGTAATCCAAAACCAACTCGAGCCCCGGTATGAAGGCTAGAAGGAACGGGGTGGGTTTTTAGTCAGTAAGAGTCTGACACTATCTATCGCTCCGCCCAAGAGCGGGGGTTGCCATTGGATGATTTTCCCCACCATAAAAAAATAAACACAATTCCGGGATAAAAAGTATTCTAGGACATGGTGACGTAAAAGCATGGTCTACCATCTTTTGACCACATCGCATTTGATCACTATCTCACCTGATGGTAACCTTTAATGTGGTCGACGCTGGAGCAGGCTGGCCTAGAAGTAAGCTACTTACTTTTGACTTAAAGACCTTCAGTTTGTACCTACAACCAAAAAGAAGAAACTGAGGAGAAGAAGTCATTTAGTTAGAGCCAATTGAAGTTTCTGGTCGTTCTTAGATATAATTCTGTACCGTAATATTTTTGTAAAAAATCAATCATAGACGCATAAAAAAATCCTTTCAAAATCAAAGTTCCCCAAAGTCCTGCTAAGCCCCTCCATTATCGGATGGTGGGCATCCCACCCATACGTTTTGGGAACACGCATATTGTAAGTACGCTTTAGAAGTCTAATTCCCTGAGAACTATACTGCTACACGTGTGCCACACACGCCGAACTGGGCGCGTCGGTCTCCATACATTTTATATGGAATCTAGACTTGTAGAGCTACACTTGATCCACGCCACGCTACGTCGTTCTACGTACAAATCAGGCGTGTTACACGTGTGCGTCGGTCTAATTTAGTTCTAGGCAAGCGTGCTCCATCGTCGACCACATTAAAGCTTAATCAGCTGAATTAGTGGTCAAACGCGAGCCTAAAACTAATAAAAAAAGTTACTAAAATAAACTGGAAAAACTGAAAAGAAGTTCCATAAAGGCACGTTTATAGCCACCATTTTAGTTACAACCTAGATAATATCTTTCAAGCTCAGACAGACAAAATACTTATCGGCAAGATAAATATCACGTTCAACCTAAAAAAATAATAAAAAATAGAGTTTACGACCCTTATACAAAAGTTTATGGGATCATTAAAGGGTATTACAATACATTTTATAGGAGTATAGGCAACAAAATTTCAATAATCGGGTAAAATGTGACGTCATTCAGGTATCGTTAGCGCCTATGTCACGTTCGACTCCAGAGCATACACACAAAATAGATAGGTACAGAAGTCAATCTACACACAAAGCGCGCTCGAGCACACATGGACACCGCTCACGGACACGATATCTCGGTAGCGTCTCGGCCCGCTCGTCGAACAGTAGCTCGATTCACGTAATCAAAACCGTAACGATGATGTCGCGACTTAGTCGTTTTTGTCATTTTCGTATTCACATCCATCAATCGAGATTGAAGGACACCAATTTCGAAATCGTTCGACTGAAGAGTCGTTGAAGCGTATTCAGCTATGTGAATCGTCATTTAATCGTTGGCTTAAGATATTCTCGTAGACAAACGTTGTTTGATCGAGTCGGATGCCAACGACTAAATGTCAAATATTGCAGTTCAAATCACAGAGTACTTTGTAACATAGTAGTACTCTGTGGTATCTAGCAACAAGTCGTTGATAGATCGTTTAGTTTCGATCTAGTTCAATTATCGTTCTATCCAATCCCGATTAAAGAACACGTGAATACCGTTTTTGGATAGGACTTCGATCGAACGACTATAAAACTTCAACGATATTTGGCTTGTTTGATTTTACGAGAATCAGGTTACTGTCCCGGTTCAAACGCTCATTGGTGTGCGTCCATCGAGTGTAGGTAGAAAAAGTGAAGTACATACATTAGATTGTCTTCTGTACCTATCTATTTTATGGCATAGACGCGCACACGTTGTGAATTGTTGAGCGCTGCGGTAAGCGATTTTATAATAGTTTTTGATTGGATTTTTACCTACCAGATGACGTATGTATTTTATGACGGAGATTGTATAAGTACGTATACTCTCTGTAATAAAGTACATGCGTAATCGAACGTTGATTGTAATAGTAATTGAAATTGTAAAGCCACGAGGTAGTAGTAATCTTCTATCTATAATATAAAAATGAATCTCTAAATGTGTTGCTAAGCGCAAATCTCAAGAACAGCTGAACCGATTTCGCTAATTCTTTTGTATTGTGTAGACATTCATATATGTAGACAGCCTTTAATTATAATGCTTCCTCAGCATTACTGTTTGTTACTTATTATATATTTTAGACACAATAAACGGAACCTTGAAACCAAACACACGTATTCTTCATTACTTCAAACCCCTAACTACCAGAACACCACACTTTTTTTGTTGTGTTTGTTATTATGAGAAGAAGGTTCTTATGGGAAAAAAATCATATTAGTAGGGAAGTGTAGGTACAAACGATAAAGTAACTTCGCGCGGGTGAAGCCGCGGGGGTACAGCTAGTATACAATTAAAGTGAAACACCAGTCACTGATTAATCACGAAATCTCAGAAACTATAACACCTATAAACTTAAAATTTTGCAAGTAGGTTCCTTATATACCATACACCATCCTACCTATCGTCCAATCGATTTGGCTCATACCAATCCACTCCCACATACGGAACTACAGATTGGACAAACCTGTATCGTCAAACCTATTGGACGATAGGTAGGATGGTGATTGACCGGCATTATAGGATCTAGACATCGGGGGGTGAAACGGGAGTTGGTAAATAAAAATATTCCACAACGTCATCTAGCCTCAAACTAACCCGAGCTTGTGTTATTAGTACTAGAAAACTGATAAACATACTTATATATTTCTAAATTCATAGATGTTATATAGATAAATTACACCCAGACACAGAACAAATGATCGTGCTCATCACACAAACATTTATCTTGAGTGAGACTCGAAGCCGGTATAGCGTCATGGCTACTAACCAATAGGCCAACAGGCCAGTCAAGAGGTAGACTGAAGACCTGGTGAATGTCACCGAGGTACCAGTCGATGTAAGCAGGCCTTAGCCCAGCAGTGAACATATTTCAAACGAAATTATGATTCATCACCATCTTCCTGCCCTAGTCCCGTTTTATTTAGAGCCGGCGCAACACGTTTTTTTCTTCCATTCTTTTCTATCACTCGTCACGCTATCACTAACTCCCTTTTCTTTCATATCACTTCTCACACAATCCATCCATATTTTCAAACGAAATTATGATTATGATATTTAAATCCCTTTTCTCTACAAATTATTAAGCGCGTGGAAAAGGAATTTTCGTCAGGGGATCTTTTAAAATTCATCAGTCCAGCTTTATATTCATACTCAGAGGAATAATTATTTTTGGGTATAATACAAACAAAGCACTCTTTTCTGGCTCCTGAATAAATTTTCCGCGGAACGTTTTAATAGCCACAACCTGCTACCTAGGTATTAAATATTACAACCGTATAGATCCATTAATCTTTTGAGACTAGAGACAATATTGTCATGATGAAAACTGGCAACTTAGCGATCATTTACATTTACCTTGTTTTAAACTAGTCCGTAATTTCTGAAAAGGAAACATGTGGTCCTAGAACGCTAAGGGCTATATTTCACTGAGACACCATGGTATTTTTTCTCTCGACGGGGAAAATCATCATTGACGAAACCCGCTCTTGAGTGGAGCGGGGGACAGTGTCAGACTCTTACTGACTAAAAACCCCGCGCCGTTCCTTCTAGCCTTCATACCGGGGCTCTAGTTTCCTTTCGGATAACCGCGACCCCGGTAGGCTTCGACCCAGATGGGCCCTTCCTCTTGCTGACAACTCATTGAGGCGCGCGGGGACAGTTACCGGACGATTGGACAGCGAGCTACCCATAGCTCGCTGTCCACGAGCCCGCGTCTACGGTGGCTGGAAATCGGGGCTGGAACCCCGGCGGCGGCGGCGGTGAGGGCGCCTGGAGCGGTCGGCCTCCTACTTTGCTAGCATTACTGCTTCGCAGAAGGAGGCGACCGCCTGCCACTCCTCCTCGCTCCGGACGATGGCCTGACCACCAACCAACCAAGGCCCGGCGCGAGAGGTCTCCGCCGCCGATCGCCCCCACGAGGGCACTAGCATTGCTCCGCCCAAGCAGGGCACAGCTCTACTGTGTGCTCCACCGTGTCCTCCGGGCGTTCCGCACAGTGGCGGCACCCGGGCGTCTCTTCCACTCGAATCCGATGCAGGAACCTCCCGAGCTTGCCATGTCCGGTGAGGACCTGCGTCATGCGGAAGGAGACACCATGGTGGCGCGACCAGTCACCGCACCAACAAAATGTATACAGCTCTATAGAGTCTCATTTGGTGTCAGTTTGGTTGCGCAACCACTTTGGTGGCGCGACCAGCTTGGACGTGTGGCGACTCTGGTGTCTGTATGGTATCTAGTTTGGTAGCTTAGGGCTATGTTTTAACAGGACACCAGAGCGACGCGGCGAGGCGAGCTACGCTATTGTTGGTCACGATTCTCGTCCAAATTGTTTTGTCATATTCATCGTCATCCTCCTTCCATTTCAAGGTCCTAGTAGCAATTCCATGTCGCCCATATTTGAAAAGAATCTCAGTATTTCATTCTTCGGTGTTGGTAACGCCATAGATAAGAACAGAAGTCACGCACACCAAACACCTAGTCACCGGATACATCCTCTACTCATTCCGTGCTAATAAACGATGGTTTTCAACAGCGGACACTATAAAAAGGTGCTTTGATCAACGATTAAACTGATACATATCTCTTAGAGCTAACCCTCACGCTAATACCGAAGGCAGAAGCTTGGTTACCCCACATTATTGATAAGTAGGTTATGCTGTTGGTTTGTTGGCTCTATAGAACGAGCGAAAACGCACGCAGACCTACAAATACATGCTTTTTTAGTGTTCCATTCCTCCAAAAGAATTATAGGATCACTTGGTGTCCGTCTGCCTGTCAAGATCCTTTACTTCAGGAACGCGTCGAGGTATCTAGTTTTAATTTGAGGAAATTAAAACTTGATGCTATGAAAAAATCAAACTTCTAAGTTAACGAGAAACAAAGATACGGCTGTTTATGTCTCAAAAAACGTGTATTTTGACACTCTCAAAGGAATCAAAATTCATAGGGTACTAGGTACCCTTTGACCCAGAATCCTGAAATTCGGCACAAAGCAAGGTCTTATACTCATAGCATAGGAATAAATCTGAAAACTGTAAATTTGTATCTAGTTACTTCATAAAAAACACTTTTTTGCGATTCGGAAAAATCTTCGTAACTCAATTAAAGAATTGAATATTGTTTTCATAGGTAAGTTTCTACGGAACCCTCAACGCACCAGTCCGACATGCACTTGTCCGTTTTCTTTTAATTACTGATCGGCTCGCGTTAGACGACTATAGCACCAGATATCTTCGCTCTTCATTTCAGCCCAAAGATGTCCACTACTGAATAGGCCTCCTCCAAGTGTCGCCATAATAACCGGTCCCTCTCTGAGCGGAGTGAAAGGGAATGTCGGACTTATACTAATTAAAAGCACTAGTGCTCATTCGACAAACAATGTAACAAATAATGTATCAGCTGCTAATTATAAATGACAAATACGGCAATTAGGTTATTGTGAGTCAATAATTACCTTCAAATTCTATTACAATAAATGATTCATAATGTACTAAATGTGTTTAGAAGGGCAGTTTCCGCAAAACGACTAATTTCTATCAGTTTCTTTGGTTGAGTTCAATCTACAAAGCCTCGAGCACAGGCGTAGGGTAGCCAGCCTTTCGGTGTTTTACAGGATGCACTTTGGAAAGTGTGCGTAGGAATTCCATGACTTGATTACGTCATCTTATTTCTATTATCGGACAACCCGATGAGCAGTAAAATATTGATGCGACTCGATGCTTTCGGGATTGCTATAGGAGTACTTATAAGCCTAAAACTATTTTATTTTATAGTTGTATAGTTGAGCTGTGAAAAAGACGGATTAAAAAAAATTGCACGTAGCGAAGATGAGAATCTTAGATGGATAGTGTGGTGTGACGAGAATAGACAAAGTGAGATATGAGTATATTAGGGGAAGTTTGAAAGTGGCGTCAGTGACTGAAAAGTTGAAAGGGAATCGTTTGTCTTGGTCTGGTCATGTGAAGAGGAGGAATGAAAGCATGTTGCTAAAAGAGTTATAAGTGTGGATGGACTGAGAGGGAGAGGGAGGCCAAAAAATAGATGGAAGGATTGTGTGATAAGTGATATGAAAGAAAAGGGCGTTGATATTGAATTGATAGCGTGACGAATGACAGAACAGAATGGAAGAAAAAAACGTGTTGCGCCGACCCCAAATAAACCGGGGGAAAGGCAGGAAGATGATGATTAGATCTACCTATGATGATCTCACGATCTAATATATTGAATTCTGTGAATAGCGACTTAGCCCTCTTTCTTTCCAGAAAAAAATATATTTTTTAACTGATATAAACTAGTACTTGACTGTGATCCCACTTGATGGTATGCAGTGCAATCGTTGATGGTGAGGCGCACTAGTTTATTAAGAGACTAGCTGTTCCCAGCGGCTTCGCCTGCGTGATAGCAGAAAATTATCCCAAGGCAACATACTTCCGGGATAAAAAGTATCCTATGTCCTATTCCAAGACATGATCTATCCGTGTACCAAGTTTCATCAAAATCGGTTTTGCCATTTAGGCGTGAAGACGTAACAAACAAACAAACTCACTTTCGCTTTTATCCTACTAATATTGTAAATGCGAAAGTTTGTGTGTATGGATGGATGTATTGATGGATGTATGGATGGATGTATGGATGGATGTATGAATGGATGTATGGATGGATGTATGGATGGATGTATGGATGGATGTATGGATGGATGTATGGATGTTTGTTACTCTTTCACGCAAAAACTACTGAACGGATCTCGATGAAACTAGGTACATGAGTAGACCATATCCCAGAATAACACATAGGATACTTTGTATCCTGGGATTATGTACGCGGGTGAAGCCGCGGGCAAAAGCTAGTAATATTATAAATAGTAAGGATAAGGATTCACTCCAGCCTTCAAGACACCCAAATTATAAACCGGACGGGAAGACCGCAACAGGCAAATTCTATTCTATTCATCCTTACGCTACCGCTTATCACTATGTTCAAACCTCAAATATCATCCACAATTGTCCACGAATGCTACCACTCTTGACGACCCCTTCTGATTACGAAAAACCGTTTTCCCACACATTGAAACCACGGGTACTTTTAGACAATCATAATTACATATATCCAATCGAAAACACGAGTAGAAATTGGATTTGATTATTGTTTCGAACAATAAAAAATCTATTTCAAATCGGAAAGCAGATTTCGTACGCAATGCATACGTGTTTTTTTCACATTCAATTCCAATTGTTTTGCGAGTTCAAATTTCGAATTTGGAACGTTTGAAATGAAACGATTCGGTTTAGATGTAAATTGTTGTTCTTAATTGAAATTGTGATTTTTTTTGTGTTCATGGTGAAAATGGAAACTAGTCTTTTTAGTGAAATAAGTTAAATTGAATAATAAATGTACCTGCTAGTACTTTGATGTGGACTACACTACAGCTCAACGTTTGATTGTTGGTTTACCTGAAAAGGAAAAAAAAACAATATATTCAATGAGATACAAATAGACACTTCAATAATTCAGACGGTGTTGGACAATCGAGTTTATTCATGGTAAGTGATGTGTTACTTGAATAATTATTTTAAAACAACGAAAAAATGTTGTCAAATTTAAGCTTGGCCCGTCACCGTCGTGACGATACGACAACGATGCTACAAAGCATTGTCATAAAAATCGGTCGATAGATAATTACAAAGGTACCATCGTTCGCGGTCATTAATGCCAGATCTCTTAAAAAAATTGCTTGAAGTCTGCGGCGCGGCGCCAAACAAAACCCTCTGCGGTTTTCGTTTCGAGTGCAAGCAAAAATGAACTTAGTGGTGGTCAGGCGGAAGTGTCTTTGATTTTAGGTAGAACATCTACAACAAATAGGTGCACGAGTATCACGTCAAGTCCCATTAATTTATTTATTATTATTAAGTGTATTGAAAAGCGTCGTTTGATACACGTGGAAATTTGTCACGGCTCCATAACACCCTCACCTGCAGCTCGGGCGAATTCCGCCTCGATCGCAGCGACAAACTTTCTTCACTTGTATAAAAAAAGTAGTATTTTTAAAACGTGATAAGAGAGCATTTATACCTGGTTAAGAAAATTCTACGAAAGGGATATCTAACTCTTTTATTACTCCCAAGAGTGCCAATAGGATAAAAACGATCCTTTACTTTCCTACCCTCTCACCAGATCCGTTTTGCGTGCACAGATTTAAATATCATTTTTATAAGAAAGAATAAAAAAAACTGGCCAAGTGCGAGTTGGACTCGCGCGCGAAGGGTTCCGTACTGTCCTTGAGAATATTCGGCAAAAAAAATCGCGTTTGTTGTATGGGAGCCTTCCTTAAATGCTTATTTTATTTTGATTTTTGTTTGTTGTTATATACTTCATACCACCGAAATGAGCATGTTACGTTGGGCGGGTGGAGTTAATCTCAAAGACAAAGTACGTAACGAACACATAAGGGGGAGTTTCAGGGTAACGCCCATCACTGAAAAACTCACATAGTCTAGGTTAAGATGGTATGGACATGTCATGCGGAGACCCGACGATCATATCGTGAAAAAGTGCCTTTCCATGGCTACACAGAAGAGAGGGAGAGGTAGACCGCAAGTCACCTGGATGAAAAATGTCCGCAAGGACATGCAAAAGCTTAGCCTTACAGATGACTATGCTTATCAGCGAAACGAATGGCGCCGCATGATTAAAAAAGCCGACCCCGAGTAACGGGAAGAGGCGCGGACAAAGAAAGAAGTGTTTGTTGTTATAGCAGCAACAGAAATACATAATTTGTAAAAATTTCAACTGTCTAGCTGTCGCGGTTCTTGAGATTCAGTCTGGTGACAGACAGATGGATGGGTCCTGGGTCCTGGAGACAGCGTTCCGTTTTTACTTTCAATAGGGTTCCGTTTTTACCCTTTGACTACGGAACTCTAAAAAGAAAAACATTTCATTTCGCGGATACTAACATTATCTTAACTTACAAATCTTCCTCTTCTTCTTTTCAATTCGATGGTAAATTTGCAGGACAAGAGCATCCACGAATGGCGCTAAATAAATCGTTCTGCGATTTCCAATACCCAGCGCACCCTGGACAGCTAGCACTCGGTAACGCAGAGTCTAGCTGATTAATCCTTTCACTACGATGGTAAACTCAAACGGTTCTCTTCAGTACCTTCTTGTCAACCACCTCTATACAACGTGCTATCACCATAGTTACCGTTATATCACCTTTACAAAACTTTTTTGCGGAATAAGCTTTACTTATAGTACTGTTTTGCTGGTTGGGGTCGACGACATGTAGTGTTCTATGCGCGCCTCAAGATGTCAGCCAACCGCAGGGGCCCAGAAGGGTCGATCTTTAAGGGCTGAAGGTTTTTTTTTATGGTGGGCAAAAATCATCTAATGACAAACCCCGCTCTTGGGTGGAGCGGGAGATAGTGTCAGACTCTTACTGACTAAAATCCAACCCCGTTCCTTCTAGCCTTCATACCGGGGCTCGAGCTCGCTTTCGGATAACCCTGGCCCCAGTAGGCTTCGACCGAGCTTGGCCCCTGCTGTTACTGACAACTCCTTGAGGCGCGCGGGAACAGTGCGCGCCGTCGACGTCTTGGGCTCGGTCCGGACAGTTACCGTCGGACAGCGAGCCACCCAATGCTCGCCGTCTCGAAGGTTAAGTTAAAACAGTCATTGAAAGAATAGCTCGTATTTAATTTTTCGTTTTCGCAGTAATCGAATATTATCATTACCTCGAAAATCTTTATTGAAATACTGTTAGTTTAATTATATTTATCTCGTCAAATTTCAGTAATGTATTCCACATTGCTGAAATTTGGTGTGAAAATTAATATTGTCGGATGAAATTTTCCAATTCGGTTGCCCTTTTCGACGAATGTATTATTTTAATGTATTCTGAGAAGTTTGTATTTGTGAACATTGGCTATATCAAATAATGGTAATGCAGGATATTATCACAAAAGAGATAGGTACAGAAGACGATCTCAAGTATGTACTTCACTTTTTATACCTACGCTCGGTGGACGCTCACTTATAAGAGTTTGAGCCGGAACTGTTCGACGAGCAGGCCGAGACGCACCGTGATATCGGGTCCGTGAGCGGCATAGATATATTTCTATGGTGAGCGGTGTCTATGTGTGCGTTGCTCGAACGCGCTTTGTATGTAGATTGACTTCTGTGCCTATATATTTTGTGACATTATTTTCTGGAATCTGGTTCTGCCAGAGACTTTGACCGTGAGTTAATTATCCCAATGGAACACACTCCTTGGGTGGATCTACATGAGACCGGCAAACATGTGGGCCACGCCTGATTTGTTCATAACGGCGCGTCGCGTGGCATTGCGTAGCGTGGGTCTAAGGTAGCTCTACAATTCTAGTTGCCACATAAAAGTATGGGCCCACGTGTGCCCAATGTAGTTCTACCTTAAAAAGTATCCTAATACTGGGCACGCCATAATTATGACCGTAAGTCCCCCTTTGAGGCGTGGTTGTAAAGACCTAACGGCGTCCTCACCGGACATGGTCAGTTCGGGAGGTTCCTGCATCGGATTCGTGCAGAAGTGACGCCCGGGTGTCACAATTGTGTGGCCAGTCCGGTAGACACAGTGAAGCATACGGTAGAGGTGTGCCCCGCTTGGGCAAAGCACCGCCATGTCTTCATCGGGACGATCAGTGGCAACGATCTCGCACGCCGGGCCCTGGTACAGGCGGTCCGGAACGAGGAAGAATGACAGTCGGTCGACTCCTTCTGCAAAGCAGTAATGCTAGAAGGAAGTGGCCGTAGACGTGAGGGAACGGCCCTCACGCCCCAGTTGCCGGAATCCCGATCCCGATTTCTAGCCACCGAAGGCGTACGCTTGCGGACGGCGAGCAATGGGTAGCACGCCGTCAGCTCGTCTGGCAACCGTCCGGACTCGGACCGAGCTCAAGTCGTCGACGGCGCGTAGTGCTCCACGCGCTTCTCAAGGAGATGTCAGCAAAAAGTAAGGAGCCAGCAGATATAAACCCAAGGGCTTTGGAACGCAAGGCGAAAAAGAAACACAGGAGTGGGTATTAGTAAGTCTTCTTCTTCTTCTTCTTCTTTTCGTGTCGATTTGACTCAGATTTTGTCTGACCAATACTTTGCCACCTGGACAGCTCTGTCGTTGGCCTCGTTCAGATCGTTTAGGGAGCAGGTAGTTGTGCATGCCGGGCAGGAAAGGAGATGACACATATCCTGTGAAGAAGCTCCACACTGGCACTGTATTTGCAGTGGGTCAAGGAAACCCCATTTTGCCAGATTATCTTTGCAGCGGCCAACCTGAGTCCGCAGTCGGTTCAGAGATTTCCAGATTGGCCACTGCAGTTCGTGTCCCGGTGGCAGATGTTCTGCCGGAGAGATAAAGTTTGGGGGAGTGGGATATCTCTTTCTCCACAGTTCGCGTCTCTGGTCCGAATCACTATTGACTCAAACCCATTAGTAAGTAAAAGTCTGACACGCTCTCTCGCTCAGCTCAAGAACAGGAGAAATCATTAGACGATTTCCCACCTAAAAAAACCACTGGAGCTTAACTTAAAAGATCGACCCATTCGGCTTAGGTATATTATTTTTACCACGAACTACTCAAACAATCTAGAACAAAATACTTTATTCATAAAACTTACTCAACAACGTTTTACATAAAATAGTTTTACGTTCGGTTGAACCAAGTTATCGACGAATTCCGAAGACATCGTCTTTTGTAAGGCATGCAAAATATTTTGAACAGGTTCAGTTATGTCTCGGCACAGATAAAATTGCATACGTTAGTTTATATGCATCTGTATTCAAATCACGGATATCTATACCTCAAAATATA
The DNA here is from genome assembly GCA_949319445.1 of Mythimna lalbum. NCBI lineage: Eukaryota > Metazoa > Arthropoda > Insecta > Lepidoptera > Noctuidae > Mythimna > Mythimna lalbum. The sequence continues at coordinate 5,770,397 of OX439370.1, forward strand.
TAGGTACAGAAGTCAATCTACATACAAAGCGCGCACGAGCAACGCACACATAGACACCGCTCACGGACACGATATCTCAAAGCGGCTCGGCCCGCTCGTCGAACAGTTCCGGCTCAAACGCTCATTAGTGTGCGTCCACCGAGCGTAGGTATAAAAAGTGAAGTACATACATGAGATTGTCTTCTGTACCTATCTATTTTGTGTCTATACCCTGTTCGGCTTAAGATTTGACAGATACCTTTTTTACTGTCTATTTAGCTGATTTTAACTTCTATTTCGTAGGCATAAGGATGGCATTAAGAGCAAAAGAGTGGTTACAATATCAACTATTTACTGCAACAGTCATTTGTCATGCCACCTACGTAATAAAAGTCAAAATCGGTTGAGCGGACAGTAATAAAAGGTTTTCATAAATTTCTAATTTCATTTTGAACAGAGTATACATGAATTGCTAAAGAGTCCTGATAGGGTAGTCAACCTAATGTCATGGTAAGCTATGGGTAACTGACAGTCCGGTAACTGTCCGGACAGAGCCCAAGTCGTCGACGGCGCGCACTGTTCCCGCGCACCTCAAGGAGTTGTCAGCCCAGCTGGGTCGAAGCCTACTGGGGCCAGGGTTATCCGAAAGAAACTCAAGCACCGGTATGAAGAGACTAGAAGGAACAGGGTGGGTTTTTTAGTCAGTAAGAGTGTGACACTATCTCCCGCTCCGCCCAAGGGCGGGGATGTCATTTCGATGATTTTGACCCACAAAAAAAGGTAACGAAACCAAAACGTTTAGAGCTAGATCTATTTTTGGGTAATAAATCATCAAATAACTTTTCTACCATCATCGACAACTCAACGTACGGCGAGTGTCCACTCTTGCGTTGTTGACAACTACGGTCCGGATTAAGCGCTTCACCTCGTCGTTTATACCGCATACATCGAAGGCACGCATTATCGCGTACCTCGAATCCAGCAGGTTCCGCAGCCTGCACCAGCTCATCGGTCCACCTTTTAAGTAGCCTTCCAAAGTTTCTTCCCAGTAAAAGCCGTCAAGACTATATTCACGTCAAATTTCCTTAGGAGTTGTCCACCCAAATTATGAAAATTCATCTCGTGATACCAAAAAAAAAGAACATCAAATTTTATCCTTGTATTTAATTAGTTTTACCTACGTCTTTAATTTCTTTTAAAACAAGACAAGACCCACGCAAATGACAAAATAAAAAAGGCAAAAAAATAACAGGCGAGGGAAACGATACGCCGTAATTATAACTTCTTCAAACAACTGTGTTATAATTTAAAGTAATATAAACTTGAGATACAAAGACTAGAAAATTGGCAGAAGGACCATTGCTCTTTTATTGGTTTCGTATTTATTTATATCCTCTTCACCGTAGTTAACTAAAAAACGAAATCGTAGGAGAGCTACATCGGGTTGCGAATTAATTTATTTTTTACACCTTTCACACAACACCCTCTAGTCCCAAGCTAAGCAGAGCTTGTGTTATGAGTTCTAGACAGCTGATAAACATACCTGTATTTCTAAATATATACATATTATAAATAAATTACACCTAGACACAGAACAAATGATCACGCTTATCACATAAACATTTGTCCTGGGTGGGAATCGAACCCACGAGGTTACTACGAGGTTACGAATCGAACCTCGTGGGTTCGATTCCCTCCGGTATATTAGTCAGGGCCACTAACCACTAGACCAACAGGCCAGTCAAAAAAGAGAGGCAGTGTTTGAAAGAGTTACTGCAGCCCAGAAATTCAAAGGCCAACTGAAGGAACACAAATAAATTTTTGAAAGTCATACTTTTACTGACTAAAATCAAGAAAGAACTTATTTGATGAACCTCTACCTCAAAAATAAAGAAAAGCTAGTCATAGACAAACTCACAAATAACGCATTGAACAAGCGACGAGACCCTAGCTTTTTCTTTTTTCGCTCTAGGACAGAAAGAGGTGAGAGATGTTTTCTAACTAAAACCCACTAGTATCCTTCAGTTATCTTCTGTATTATAGGAACATGGTTACGCTTTCAAATGTTTCCGCAGTCAAGCATAGCCTGCAATCCAATTTCATAATCAAACCGAACGTTTGCACGAAATGGTTCTTCTGTAGAAATAGTTTTGTAGCATCTAGGACAAGCTTGATACTTGTTTGCAATTTAATTTAAAGAAAAATAAGGCAGGGAAATAGAGTTTAGAACTTGTTCTGTACAGAAGACCAATCGGAGGGGATCTTGAAGTCAGAAGAATACATAACAAAAATTTTTAGTTCTTGAAGCTAGGATCGATCTACTTTAGTATCTTATTCGTTCGTGAAAGAAGTATGAAGCTATCAAGGATTTAAAGTAGATGCAGCAAATTTGGAATTCCATTTTGATAATCGGGTAAATGTCGGAGATGAAACGGTTTAACTCTTGTTTAATATTTAATAAAAAAGGATAAAATTTAATATAAAAAACAATTAAACAAATTGAAAAGGACGAGTCCTCTTAAAATTTCAATTAATTGAAAAATTTCCGTCTTTGTGTTCAGATTAGGAGTGCAGGTTACTTAGAATACCTACTTTATTCGTTATCAGAGCAGTATTTCATTATCACTACTCTCAAAACGGTGAAGGAAAACATCGTGAGGAACCAAAAAATTCGAAGACATGTGACATTCACCAACCCACACTGGACCCGCGTGGTGGATTACTTCCCATTCCCTCTCCTAGAGAGAAGGCCTGAGTCCCAACAGTGGGAACATTGTAAGGCCGACTATGGGTTGGTTTTTTTTAAATAGAAATTGTAAAATCTCTTAAATCTTTATTGTATATGTAGGTTTATAGTCTTCGTAATATGCATATATTCAAATTACCTGCAGTATCTTTATTGTGCCCTCCATACACCTAGTTTTGTTTATATGCTCGATATACTTAAAACTTGAAATTTTTTTAACAGTTCTTCGAGCCGGATACATTATTTTTTTAAAATTTCATTTAAGTAACCTACTTTGTCCCAAACCTGGGCAAACGCTTCCTTCTGCCATTTCCTAACAACTCCGCCCGCTTTTTAATAATAAAATAGTTTAAAAACAAAGTCAATTTTCATATTTGATTGACTGCGGCGTTCTTCGAAACTTCGCAATGGACTTTGACCCGGATAAATCATTATTTAGAGAACTTATTTTGAAAGTATAAAGCCTTAATATTACAAGCAGCTGAATATAAAGTAATTTTATCTTACCATCTGATGACAATGCATTTTTCCTTCACAAGAAAAGAAGCGATGAGTCAAAGAATTGAAGAAAAAGATATCAATGAAGTCCCAAGTCCTTTCTTTGGCTGACATCGGTGATGAAGCGAAAACCTTATCAGAAATCTTCGATTGTGATTGAAGTATTTCGTCTGACATTAGAAAAGATTGCATTTGACATTTTAGAGACGTCAAATACTTTGCGAATGAAGAGGGGGTATTGAAGCGTTTGTTGACTCGTATCAAAGATTTTATATATCCTACTAGAGTAGACTAGATTGACTACGAAGAAATATTAAATTGTCTAAAGTGTTCTTTATTCTCATTAGCATTAAGTTCATGTGTGTTATTGACACGCAAAAGGGAAAAATGGCCTTGAGCAGGACACTAAGATAAATCCTCTGTGTCCCTTTCTCACAAACTACCAGAAAAAAATAAGAAACAGATGGTAGTTTTAAGATTGTTCCAGTTATCGTTAAATAGTCCGTGTTCATGCATTTTGATAGGTTTATGCAACATAAAATGAATTGCAACTAAATATTTTATTTCAAATATTGCTTCTTGAAATTTTATACGCATTCTTCTTGTATTTAATGATGATTTCATTTAGATATAGTAGCTATTCGTAGTAATTTTCAAATTATGAAAGGCAACATTTAGGTTTCAATTTGACAGAATTTGACATCAATAAACAATATGGCTGATGCTTCATATGGCTAAAGTTGTATTTTTAATTGTTACAAGTTTTTATCTCAATGTTTAGTAAAGTATAAAGTGTGCAAGATGTTCAAAACGTTGCTGTGTAAAGTTTCGCAATAGTGATGAGTATCCTGTTTGTGGAATTTCATTTTATTTGGTAAGTTTTCTGTTTTGTTTACAAAATATTTATGTAGGGTGACAACAAACATCGTTTTGAATTTCATGCGGAAATTAAAATATATTAACTGCCTGTAAAAATACATAGAGAAGGGGCATCATAAACGACTCAGAAGACGGACTGGGTGCTAAATTTTATAAAATTTGATTGTCTACTGTTCAAGTTTTACATTATTATAAGCAAATTTCTAAATATCTGAGGCTCAATTTTTTTTTTTTTAATAAATCAAGCGCGTCCCAATTTTACTAATTTTATTTTTTCTGTTGATCGGGCGCCTTTGGCCGCTCGGCGATCTTCGGCTGCTCTAATGACACAACGGAAAGCGGCGAGCAGCGGTGGCCAGAGGTGCGGCATGCGGGACGTGTCTTCGGCCCAATTCAGTATATAGTTATCTGTGACCAGTTCTTAAAACGACGCGCGTGCGCTCCAAAATCTTCTCCACATCGATATAGTACATTCGAGAATTATATTCATTTTAAATATAATAGTCTACTGTCTTTAACTTTAGTCCTTAGGTAGGTCCCTAATAAATGCCGCACGCAATGCTGCACGTATGTGGCTTAACCGTTAACTACTAGTAATATATTATTTTTTATGTTTTGTTGTAGATTTCCAAGAAACGAGAACCATCGGAAACAGTGGCTTTGAAGTTGTGAAATTAAATTTTTTTTTTTCAGCAACAGTTTTATTTGTAGTCGCCTCATTAAGTCTGAAGATGTAAAGTTAAATCAACACTAAAACCTAATTCTATTCCATCTGTATACCCTTTTGTAAGTTCATCCGTTGTTAAAAATCCGTTCAGTAGTTTTTGAGTTGATTGCAAACAGATATAGACAAACGAACATAGTGGGGGACTTTTTTTGATGTGGTAAAATCTCCAATAATTTATCCTGCTCTAAGGTAGAGCGCCTTACGCTCCATCTTAGAGCGGGACAAGTTATTTGAGGTTTATACTGAATAAATCTACCCGTGTCCTTCAGTTGCCCTTTGTGTTCCAGGACCATGGTTTCCCTTTCGGAAATTCCCTGTGGCGCTAACGGGCATCGGCAATAATTAGTAGTAGTAGTTAGTATAAATAAATTTATAAACCAGTCGAGGATCATTTATTTAATGTATTGTTTATTTGTTAGTTAATAAGTGCAATTTAACGTAATAAAAAATGTACAATTTCGCATCAGTCTATTTTTAATAAAGTAAAAATAAAAGAATAACATTAGTTTTATTATAAACTAACTAGTTTTTTCTTTCAGACAAACCTTATTCTGATAGATGCAGCCGTTCTGAAGTGATCTTCTTACGTAGGTACACACACATTAGGCATTTTTTTATCAGTGTAGGTATTTCATACTCGCATACGAGGATATTGCTATTGTAATATATACGGACATCAGCTATTTCCTAGTACTTACAGAGAAAACTCACAGTTCCCTTTTGGTAAGCATATTATACATAATAACTGTTTTTGAACTTGCATGTCTATTTTAATGTATCAAAAATATCTTTAACTAACTTTTGAGCAAAATTGTCCTGCAGTATGTAGCTAGTGTATGGACACACTAGTAGAACGAGATGACAGGACTCTTTCTGACTTTCCTTTTCGGGTACGCTTTTGAGGCTGTCGTAGTCAATCTAGTACTAGGATATATAAAATCTTTGACTCGTATACAACGTTTGATTTATTTAAGATATTTGTACAACTGTCAACTTTGTTTGTTTACGTTATTTTTAAGTCTTGTGCAATGAAAAATCGTTAACCAATTACTACAGTAAAGGCGCGTTTAAACTTTTTTCTGATTTATGTATGCAATCATTATCGCCATGTGGCCCAAAGAGTGGATACTACAAGTGGTATACGTGGACGACAGAGTGGATACTATAAGTATCGCGTGTTCCATCGTCGCTTACCATCAGGTGAGATAGTAGTCAAACGTGAGCCTATCCATTATAAAAAAAAGGTATATCTGGTCCACAGAGTGGATACTACAAGTGACATATGTTGTCCACAGAGTGGATACTACAAGTGGTATACGTGGACCACAGAGTGGATACTACAAGTGGTATATGAGCTCCACAGAATAACGACAAGGGGTATAAGTGGTCCACAAAGTAAATACTACAAGTCATATTTGCAGTTCACAGAGTAAATACTCTTACTGGTATATAAAGACACTAAAATTGGTACGGACTCATAATTTTTCATAAATATAATTAAATAAAATAACAGAAGGACTGCCACATTAAAATTTGATGCCTAACTGATCCTTTATCAATGTGAATGAGCTTAAAATAACCTGCGCATTTTCTGGCCATTCCGAAAATATAAAATTGTAATTTTCATTTTTAATCTTGCCTTGACTGAAAGGCGACCTCTTGTATCGATGAAAGGTATTTTTTAACCTCAAGAACTGAGTTGAGGTTAAAAAATACTTGAGACATAATTCAGATGAATGAGATCTTAATCGATCATTGAAATTAGGCAAAGGTTAAATGAAGATCCCACTAATATTAAAAAAGCCGAAAGTATGTGATGCGATGTATTGTGTAAGGTTCTGAAAAAAAGAAAAGAAAGAAAACCCGTTTATTTGGCACAGAGGTACACACAATGATATAACAAATATTATAGTATAGAAACTTGAACTTAAATAAAATACATCTACATTGTATGTCTCACGGCTGCGCCAAACAGGTCCAGTTCAGCATGATGCCAGGCCACTACGAAGCAGTTGCCTGACGCTGGTTTTCAACTGAACCTGTTCTGGAGTGGTGACCACATACCAAAAGACACGTCGGGAGGCCCACAAGGTGGACCGATGACCTAGTGAGAGTCGAGGAAATGCAATGGATGCGAGACGAATAGGACCGGTCGTTATGGCGACGCTTGGGGCAGGCCTATGTGCAACATTGGACGTCTTTCGGCTGATATGATGATGATGATGAAATCTATGCTAATATTATAAAGTAAAAGAACAATTTTGAAACAATGTTTTATTTAATGTTCCATGAACTTCTACAAACTAAATTGATAACAGTACTAATATCTGCCTCTGTCCTTTAATTATATTTATCTTAATTTAATTTATAATTCCGCCAGAGGCCGCCTCTTTGTATGACTCTCCAAACATGCCAGATTTAATTGAATGAAGCATTTCGGTTTGTTTCTGAGTCTCTGTAAATTAATATTATGAAATTAAATCGTATGTATATAAAAGAATGAATATCTATATATATAAAAATCAATGCCACTTTTCGTTGTTATTTTATAACTCAAGAACGGGCTCAACTCTCCAAACCAAATTTGTAGGCTTTGTTCGGACTATTTAGTAGATGGTTTATCTGAAGTTTGGTAGGGTAGAGTAGGATATAGTAGGGTAGAGTAGGGTATAGTAGAGTAGAGTAGTGTAGAGTAGAGTAGTGTAGAGTAGAGTAGTGTAGAGTAGAGTAGTGTAGAGTAGTGTAGAGTAGTGTAGAGTAGAGTAGTGTAGAGTAGAGTAGTGTAGAGTAAAGTAGTGTAGAGTAGAGTAGAGTAGTGTAGAGTAGAGTAGTGTAGAGTAGGGTAGAGTAGGGTAGAGTAGGGTAGAGTAGGGTAGAATAGGGTAGAATAGGGTAGAGTAGTGTAGAGTAGGGTAGAGTAGGGTCGAGTAGGGTAGAGTAGGGTAAAGTTGGGAAGAGTAGGGAAGAGCGGGAGCGAAGCCGTGCGGGCAAAAGCTAGTTTTACAATAAAATTTGAAATTAAATTAGTTACAAAGAGGTAAAGTTTGTTTTTTTTGTTTGTAGTAGGTAATCTCTGAAAGTACTGGTCCGATTGTTAAAACTTTTACACCGATAGAAAGCTGCTTCATTTCTGAGTGACATAGACTATATTTTATGTGCGCGGGCGAAGCCGCTAGCAGAAGCTAGTATGTAATAAATTTGGTTTAATGTTTGGTAAAAAGATTTAGTTATTTCTCATTTTAATATTGCTGAGAGAAACGTGAAGAATGCAATGGGTTATTTGTTTAATCAACATAAAATTATTTTCAATACGCTTACTCGAAAACCCGCTCTTATCCCACCGCTGTTACACACGCAATAGACTGTTTTCAACACTAGTGCAGAAAAGTGCGCGTACTTTCCCCCGCCACAATGTAATTACATTTATCTTATCAGGCTGGGCGGGCGTCTATCCCCACTAGTCGCCGGTAAACACCCGTTTATTCATTTTTTGGTACTCGTATCGAAAAAGGTAGTTTGATATACGTGCTAATTTGTAACTGCAGCCTTTTAGTCAGTAAAAGTCTGACACTATCACCCGCTCCGCCCAAGAGCGGGGGTTGTCATTGGGTGATTTTCCCCACCACAAAAAAAAAGCCCTCGGCTCCATAACACACTCGCCTGCAGCTCGTGCAAATTCCGTCTCGGGTGTAATGACAAACTTTCTGCACTTGTATCAAAATACAAGTACTATTTCAGTGTTAAATAACGAAAAAGGGGTGAAAAAGAACAACAGAATAGTAAAATGCGATGCGCAAGACTGTACCTAAAATCTTGAAATAAAAAGGTTACAAAAAAACTTTTCATACTCGTATTTAAATTCAGTGTTCCAAAACATTCGTTGTTCCTCCAACACTAGAAATGCTGACCTCCTGGGAAATAAAGACAAAATCTAGTTCTGATTACTAGAGCAACTAGGCAACAATATTACATTTTAACTTCTACATCGACAGCAATAAGGTTCAAATTAGAATGACCGATACCTAGAGACAAAATAGAGTTGTCTTTTGTGTATTTGATAGTAAACAACAAAATTAGATGTTTTGTTATGTTGCGTGAAATATTTGAAATTAATTAAATGTCAGGTTTCCCCGAAGGACTCGTGTCACGAACAACCTATATTAATATAGCAGTTTATTGGACAAAGCGACGGTTTTAATGCTATGCGGGCAGGCAAGTGTCAAGGGAATTTGAAGCTTATGGATCTGTGGTGTTTTTTTATGTATCTGTTATAAAAGTATTACTAATTAGTAAGATACTAGAGGTATGTAAGTCGTCGGGGGTATGTGTTTAAGTCGTGGAGGAGATCACCGGTAACGATCTCTCGCGCTGGGACTTGGTACAGGCCTTGGTCCGGACCGAGAAGCAGTGGTAGGCGGTCGCCTCCTTCTGCGATGCAGTAATGCTAGCAAAGGAGGAGGCCGCACGTGCACGCGCGAGTGTGCGGCCCTCGATCCCGATTTCCGCCACGAAGGAACAGGAGTGGGTTTTTAGTCAATAAAAGTCTGACACGTTCTCCCGCTGACTTTTCTACCTAATTATTCTTTCTAAAAAAATATTTGGATAGGTAGGTTTATTATAATACATTATTCTGATAACTGAAAATCGACAAACAAATGGAAACACTAAAAAATAGATAGCAATCGTTTTCATCTCGTCTATTTTTTTTTTTGGACAAATGACGATGGCCTCATCACTTTTTGCGGACTAACGGAAAAAATAAAAGGTAAGTAAGTCGTGAAAACTTTCCTCACTTTTTTTTCGCTACAAAATGGCTACACAAATATCTACGCGAAGAAATTTCCATTAAGTATTACGTTCGATAAATATTTGATACAAACTTTAGTCTTTAGTAATAAAATGGATAAAGGAAGAAGGAAGAATAATTCTGATAAGTACAGATTCAACTAGAATATTTCAATTAAGTGAATATAACAAGGAATTTCGTGAAAGAGACTTGAGGAAGAGATGTAGGTAAGTAGATAGATATTTAATTTACCTTAGTTAATTCATGAATCCCCAAGCGACACCCGGTGGCCGCGCATGTATTGTCTTACTATTGTGTCTCTAATTGACGGTATCTGAAGGGTGGTGAAGGGTGAAGGGGGAAGGTGATTTTTTATGGCAATAATCATCCAATGATATCTTTTTTATTATTATGAATAGGTAATAATCACAGATATAGACATAGATAACGCAAGAGCAACTACTTCGCGTGCCTAGCTTACGTTCAAAAATCGTAAGTGGCCACTTTCGCGCTCAGTCTGCATCGGTGCATAGCGCTAGTCAGACGTCAGTTATATGCGTAACTAATTTAAAAGTTATTATGTTTAATCTAATACCCTTTGTAATACCTTGGTAATACCAAATTTGAGAAAAATAAAACATGTGTATTACATAATAGGTAGTCAAAAAATGGCACGCTTGGTTTTTATACAGATCGTGATACTTGCGTCTATGTCTATCTATATCTGTGGTAATAATTCTCAGATTTTCTCAACAATAATATGCAATACATCTGAGTCCCAGCAGTGGAAACATTTTAAGGCCGAGTATGTATGTGTATATTGCTCTTAAACCTTGCTTATGAACTACTCTGTATATTAATGAAACCACATGAAAATTCGGTTGGCAGTTTTTGAGTTAATCTCGAACATACAGACAGACAGATGCAGCAAACAGCTTTCTCTTATAACAAACTAGCTTTTGCCCGCGGTTTCGCTCGCGTTAAATTCGGGGTAACACGGTTCCCTGCCACGTGGGGGTCAAAAAGTAGCCTATGTTGCTTTCCATCTCTTCAACTATCTCCACTTAAAAAATCACGTTAATTCGTCGCTCCGTTTTGCAGTGAAAAACGGCTAAACAGACACACACTTTCCCATTTATAATATTAGTATGGATGTGATATTATAACATGAAAATTGTAAAGCATGTGAACACTAGGGGTATTCATAATTTTCTTTTATGTAACTTCATAACTAGTTTTTCACTTTACCTTCACATAAAGGCGTGAACCGTTTAAGCCCGCACGTAAGTTTCTTGATAAGTTAAATATTCATTAACTGAGGTTTAGTCGAGACCCACATGCAAAGGGAGGTTTTGAAATTGGTGGTTGGAATTATAAAACTATTTTCAGGAACATAAGTCGTTATTTATCTCTGTGTGCTAATGAGATAGCATAGCATAATCAGGCTTTTTCAATGTTTCATTACTGGGACTCAGGCCTCCTCTCTAGGAGACGAAATGGGCCGTAATCCACCACGCCCAGTGCGGGTTGGTAAATATCACATGTCTTCGAATTTTTGGTTCTAGGACATGTCGGTTTCCTCACGATGTTTTCCTTCAGCATTTTGAAAGCAGTGGTGATGAACACACAAAGTAATCTTTCAGGCTGGGTTTGAATCCGCGTCCTACAACTCGTAAGTCAGGGCCGTTACCACTCGACCACTACGCCTCTTATTCATCTCTGTGTTCATCATTTCAATGTCTGAGTTACAAAGCGCAAAACTAAACGCCCAAATCCATAAATTTTAAAATCACCCAACAAACCTGCTTATCCAAACAGCAAAATTCAAACCGACAACCTTTCTTCCTAAAGCCAAACACTCCACCACTAAGCCATAAAGGCCACGACCCATTATCTACTCCATAACAATTGTTAGTAACAGTCATTGCCGAAGAAACGGCGCAAAATCTCTCCTTTTCATCTCATTCAGACGCATAAATACCTTTCCTTTCTTAAAGTCTTCGCCTTAACGATCAAAGGGCATTTTGAAGCAACAAGAACCTTTCTCCAAAAAACTCTATAGATTTTCGTACATAATCATGACTTGTTCGAACGTGGTAGGGCGGCTACATGTATGGTTAATCGATAAGGGATTGAGTTCGCAGTTCTTGGGTTGTTTGCGAGAACCTTAAGTGAAAAGTCATGCCAGGGTCGCGGGGTTAGAAAGAGTTACTGGGGTCATGAAACAGAAAGAGTAACTGAAGGAATACTGAGATTAAGTCTGACACTCCTTTTCACTCCACCCAGAGAAGCGTAAGGACCCTTCTCTCCAAAGACATCTTATAATTTCAAGCGTTCGGAGGGATGGAGCTATAAACTCTAACTCCATTCCTTTAACAGTCCAGTTTAGGTCTTCAAATGGATCGCGTTAAGAGGTCGTGACTCAGAAGGTCACAGCTGTACCAGCCGGACAGCCGGCCGAGTGTAATGAACCTGACGGTCCCTATGTTGATTCAACCGATACAGATAATGTAATACCGGAGGGTGCGTCCACTAGTGATCGGCGATTTGGTCGATCATTGCGCCCAAGAAAAGCCATAGACTTTAAGAAATATTTTAAGTAATAGTATCTTAACTAATGAATTGTTTGTGTGTATAACAGGGTTTCGAAATAAGGTGGTTAGGTGTTTGTAATTGTAAGCGCGCGCGCACCTCGCGCCCCACCCCACCCATCAGCAGGAGGGGCCCAGCTGGGTCGAAGCCTACTGGGGACAGGGTTGTCTGAAAGGAAGCTCGTGCCCCGGTATGAAGGCTAGAAGGAACGGGATAGGGTTTTTAGTAAGTAAGAGTCAGACACTATCTCCCGCTCCACCCAAGAGCGGGTTTTGTCATAAGATGATTTTCCCCATCGCAAAAAAAAACCTTACCAATGAGTACTGAGTAATAAACCAGTGGGCACTATACACGGTCGTTTCATTGCTAGTCGAGTAGGTACCTACGCTACCTACATATATGCTAGCGGGTCATGTCAGCCCCATGCTTAAGGACCGCTGGGCAAGCGTCGCCACACAGTGGGTTTCTACTGAAGGAAAGCGCTGTCGAGGCCGGCCTAGAAAGAGGTGGCAGGGTGAATTGGACGCCTACCACGAGGACTGGTAGAGAAGGCGCAGGAGAAGAAAGTTGGGAAGGACTTGGGGGAGGCCTTTGTCCAGCAGTGGGACAGTAATCATCATCATCATCATATCAGCCGAAAGACGGCCACTGTTGAATAAAGGCCTCCCCCAAGCCTCGCCACAAAGACCGGTCCTGTGCGTCACGCATCCATCGGATTCCAGCGACCCTGACCAGGTCATCGGTCCACCTTGTTGGAGGCCTTCCAACGCTGCGTTTATCGGTGTGCGGTCGCCACTCCAGAACCTTTCGTCCCCATCGACCATCTGTTCTGCGTTCAATGTGCCCTGCCCATTGTCACTTAAGTTTGGCGCTTTTGCGTGCAGTCCACCGCAGACTACCCCATTTTTTAGTTTAAGTTCTTATATTCCATACTAAGGTTGTCTGGAAGATATCGCCATTGTACCCATAGATTTAAGTTTCTATGTCATTGTTACTATTTTGGTGAGTACAATAAAGTTTATTCTATTCTATTCTATTCTATTCTATTCTATTCTATTCTATTCTATTCTTCGAGCTATGTTGTTAACCTTGGTTCTCCTGCGGATATCTTCATTTCTGATGTGATCACGCAGAAATCGCTAGTAAAAAATAAAAGAAAAATAATCAATACGCATTCCTATGTATTAAAACAGCATCGATCTGTGATGTGTCGTCGCAGTCGTATTGCCGTTTCAGGCCTGTTTCCGCCAGCTTTTATAAAGCCTACCCATTTGTGCCCCATTCAAATCGATTAACGTCAAACCATTTACGTGTAACTGCCCTAAACCCAAGCGTTCACAACAGGGTGTTTAAACGTAGGGTACTTGGCAATTCGAGAACACTCGTCCAACGGCTATGTAGTAGGTACTCATATCATAAAATGTTACGCGAAAATAGGGTTGCCTATCGTACTCTAAAATAGAGTATTGTACTCTAGGGAGACGCCTAAGCACCTGTTGTGTGAATGTGGGCCCCTTATCCACAAACGGAGTATCCATCTGGGTCGACACATTATTCGCCCGGAGGAGATTAAAACTCTCAAAGCTAGGAGTATTCTAGACTTCCTGGAAGCCTCCCGGCTAAAAGAGTTACTCTAACAAGGTGGCGAGTCACAATAGATCTTTTAGGTCGCAGTGACTACATCTCCTACACTATGGGAGATGCATAGCCCCTTTTCTTCAAAAATAATAAATAATAAATTGTACTCTATATTCAATATGTCCAACAGTGGACGGCTTTCGGCTGAAATGATGATGATGACCCCATCATCATCATCATCATCTTCCTGCCCTTATGCCGTTTTATTTGGGGTCGGCGCAACACGTTTTTTTCTTCCATTCTGTCCTGTCGCTCGTCACGCTATCACTAATTCCCTTTTCATTCATATCACTTCTCACACAATCCATCCATCTTTTCTTTGGCCTCCCTCTCCCTCTCCATCCATCCACATGTAAATTCATAACTCTTTTAGCAACATGCGTTTCATCTCTCCTTTTTACATGACCATACCAAGACAAACGATTCCCTTTGACTCCATATTAAAAAAAAAAAAAAAACAACTAAAAGCACCAAGAATTTTGTATTTTATAGTATTATTTTTTATTCGATCAAATTTGAAGGTTATTTACTTTTTGCCGTAGCTATCTTTTTAAATAAGTGTTGTAAACCAATAAACAATTTTACCTGAAGATTCGTTTTGATGAAACGAATCGACGATAGCTGTATTTAACTTCATTTAGGTAAAAAATATCAGACGAATGTTAGTTCTGATTGGAGTCATACAATCCTTTTAAAAACAATGTTTTGTTATGAGCTTAAAAAAGGACCAAAAATACCTTTTCAAAAACTTTTATACTTGTGATACTTTTTGAATAAGTCCATAGACTTTTTACCTCTTTTGAAATGAGAATTATACTCTATTTCTTCTAATAAAAGTAGACAACCCTACGCGTAACTGTACTAGCAGTTTAAGGGTATACGGCCGAAACCTAAATGGTATTTGAAATGTATGTTGAAATACTATGTTTCGAATAATGAAGAGAATTTAGTTTTATAGGTACTAAAGATAGGCCTGAGGATTATTAGCATTCAGTGATGAACGAAATGTATTCAAATTAATTACAGTATAAGGCTGCAAAGCGTAACCGGAAGACGTAGGGTTGGAAGGCCTCCTACAAGGTGGGCCGATAACCTGGTAAGGGTTGCGGGAATCCGATGGATGCGAGACGCACAGGACCGTTCATTGTGGCGGAACTTGGGGGAGGCCTATGTCCAACAGTGGACGTCTTTCGGCTGAAATGAATGAATCAAGGATAAGGCTGCGGGTGTGTTCGACAGTTACCGTGGCCCCAGAACGCAATAGGAAGCTGAAGAAATACAAATAGGTTTAGTTGGTAAAAGTTCTGACATTTCCTCCCGCTTCATTCAGAGCAGGAGAAGTTATAAGATGATTTTCCACCTAGAAAAAGTATAATCTATGGGTCCGCTAGAGCCGATGCTTGCCACAGGTACAAGATTGCTCGTAAGAGTTACCGCGCCCTTGCAATGCAAAGGGTAATTGAAGGAACACGGGTAGATTTTAGTCAAGAAACTCCCTCTTGCTCTACCCAGAGCGAATTCTGGACTAAAATCAACATTTACCGAGTGCTTATTCACAACTGTCATCCCATGGAACACCCCTTTTTTTATTAGTAGTCTCGCGCTTGACCACCATCTCACTATGGTCAGCGATGATGTGGTCAATGATGGAGCACGCTTGCCTAGAAATAACCTCTTCATTCTTGACTTAAAAGTCCTCATTCCTAGTTAAGTCTAACGCTTTTAATGCAAACCCATGAACGGTGCGATGGGTTTTTTTTTTTTAATAAACTAGTGCTTGATTGCGATCCCACCTGATGGTAAGCACTGATGCAATCGTAGATAGTGAGCGTCAGTTTATTAGGAGCCTTTTCATTCTAGCCTTGAAGGCACCTAAATTATAATAGGATGGGAAGACCGCAGTATCAAGTTTGATACCAAGTTTCTAGAAGCAAGTACTGTTTAAAATATGCTCTAATCTCCTGGATTAGACGCGACGGAGGTTCTACCGTTTACTCTAAGATTATGCTACGAGATACTGAATAAATTTTGATCTAGTTAAAGGCTTGTTTACGGTTAGCCTATGTAGGATTTTAGGCCGAACTTTTTGGTAGGGTTTTAGCAAGATATAATTTAGATTTGCATTTGAAATTAAATGTTTTGGTCAGAGGGTTCTTTAAGGGTCAGAATGTTGGACTGTGACAAAGATGGACGAAAAAAGGATGCACGTAGTGGAGACGAGGATGTTGAGATGGATGAGTGGAGTAACGAGACTGGATAAATTAAGAAATGAGCACAGTAGAGGAAGTTTATAAGTGGCGCCAGTGTCAGAAAAGTCAAAAGGAATCGCTCATATGGATATGGTCATGTGAAGAGGAGGGATGAAACGCATGATATTAAAAGAGTTATGAATATAATATATAAATATATATTCCACAACTATCACACAACGCCATCTAGTCCCATGCTAAGCAGAGCTTGTGTTACGGGTACTAGATAACTGATAAACATACTTATATATTTCTAAATACATACATTTTATAGATAAATTACACCCAGACACAGAACAAATGATAATGCTCATCACATAAACATTTGTCCTGGGTGGGAATCGAACCCACGACCTCCGGCATAGCAGTCAGGGCCACTAACCACTAGACCAACAGGCCAGTCAAATATACATGTGGATGGATGAGAAGAGGAAGAGCAAGGAAAAGATGGATGGATTGTGTAAGGAAGAAAAGGTAGCCAGTAATAACGTAACTCATGACAAGATAGATTGGAAGGAAATAACGGATTACACCGACTTCAAGTAATATGGGAGAAGTTCAGAAACATGATGGTTTTTTATTTATATGAACCAGTGCTTGACCGCGAGCGATCCCACTTGATGATAAGATGTGATGCAGTCGTTCATGGTGAGGCGCCACAGAACAGAAGAATCTACTGTAGGATTACTGTGTTCTGTGTGAGGCGCACTAGTTTATTAAAGTAAGACCCTCCAGCCTTGAAGTCACATGATAGTCCTAAATGATAATCGGATGGGAAGACCGCATGATGGTCACACTTTTATCTTTATTATTGAACACAATAAAGATGAAATTGGGCATCTAGGCCGCCAGAACTATAAAATGTTATATCACTAGACAGATTGATTGACAATTTGTTTTGTCAATCAATCTGTCTAGTGGTTTTCTGACTACAGCAGGCCCAATTGCTTCTAGTCCAACTAGATGCTGTTGCATGGTGCTCTACCAACCACTTACAGGATAATTTCTGGTATCTTTCTGATATCTTTCTGGTATTTATCCTTCTGACTGGCGGAAAAAAATAAATAATCCTTACTAATATTATAAAAGCGAAAGTGAGTTGGTTTGGTTGTTACGTCTTCACACCTAAATGGCAAAACCGATTTTGAAGAATTTTGATACAGTGATAGTTGGGACCCTGGAGAAGAACATAAGATAGTTTAAAAAAAATGTGAGAAAAGGGGAGAAAGTGGAGAAACAGTAAAGTATATTAATAAACGCGGGCGAAGCCGCGGGTAAAAGCTAATAACACATATTTATTGGAATAAACTGGCAGTCAAGTCGACGTTCCGTTAAGCTCCCCACAGCTATTATAAAATAAAATGTACTTAATGAAGCAATTTATTAACGTATGCTACAAAAAAAAAAAACAACTTGCCCAAAAGCAAAAATTCACACGGTCACACCAATAGTACAGAACAAAGAACTCTGAATACCTAACACACAAGAAAAATATTCACAAAAATTACGAGAAAAAACCGCAAAACATTTTTCTCCAAAGATAAAACAAGCTTTTAATGAAAATATTTTTTTCATAGCAAGCTTTTATAGCTCGGTATACCTATATAATTAATACTCGTCAAGACGAATCATACGAGCCCAAACTCGATGGGGTTGTGTCGTTTAACTACCAAGTTCCTATAGCTACCTTCCGGTTCCATCATCAGATCAGCTCCAAGTCATAATAATTTTGCATTGTCATCTGATTTACACATGCATGCAAAATTTCAGCTCAATCGGCAACCGGGAAGTGTGTCAAATTTATTTTACAAGATTTGATGACAGACAAACATCGGGACAGGCGAAACTAAATAAAAGCTTGTAAAAAAAAACTCCGTATGGTTATTGGCGGGACTTTTCCAGTGAAAATCGGAGACTGTTTTAATTAATCGCAAATTGGTTCCCTAAGGAATATTGCGATGTAAAATTGGTCTAGTTTTGTATCTGTAGTGTCTACGTAGCTGGACAATATGTGGAATGAAGGAACTACACTGCGCACACGTGAGCGACACACGCCGATCTGGACACGTCGGTCTCGATCCATTTTATATGGCAACAAGACTTGTAGAGCTACACTTGATCCACGGCACGCGATGTCGTTTTAAGTATAAATCAGGCGTGTTACACGCGTGCGTCGGTCTAATGTAGTTTTCTAAATTCATTGACTTTCGTCTTGATGAGTATTAATTATATAGGTATACCGAGCTAGAGATGTGCCGTTGCCGGCAATCTGGGAATATTGCCATCAATATTCATACATCGGGCAATATTCCCACCAATATTCCCACTTCACGGCAATATTGCCGGCAACGGTACATCTCTATACCGAGCTGTAAAAGCTTGCTATGAAAAAATGATTTCCATTAAAAGCTTGTTTTTCTTACCTTGTCTATTTTTTTCAATTAAGTAATTGTTTATTTCCTTTTTAGTTTTCTTAGTGTGTTAGTAAAATACTTTTCACTAGTGCTGATCTTCAGACGTATCTTTTCGTCGAAATGGAAGTGTCCCAAACAAACAGTAGAAGTCTGGCCTTGTTATAAAACCAATCAAGCTTTCCGAAGTATGTTGTTTTACTGTCTTGAACTTCCAAATCGAATCACCTCTGTAGGCACACAGCCGGCGAAGGAAATTTTCCAATCATTTCTAGGTAAAAACTTGCCCCTTAAGGCACTTCGTACCTACCCTATTATTATTCTCTCTATTTCGATAGTTTAATTTACCTCCTTAAGGGGTGGCCGAGTGGTAAGGCCCCGACTTACATGTCGTAGGTCGTGAAAAAAAAGAAAGAAAGAAAGAAAAATAATCCGAAAGAAAAAAAAACCCTGAACTGGCAGACGCGTTATTACTTTGTGTAATTCATTTCATCACCACTGCTCTCAAATCGGTGAAGGAAAACATCGTGAGGAAACCGGTATATCTTAGAAGCAGAAATTCGAAGACATGTTACATCCATCGACCCGCACTGGGCCCGCGTGGTGGATTCCGTCCATTCCCCCTCCCGGAGAGGAGATTTGAGTCCCAGCAGTGGGAAAATTAAAAGGCTGATTATTTATTATACCTCACAGCGAGACTAACAGAATATCAGCGTTACGTTATTTATTGTTTTAAATATCGCAGCAAATGCTGAGTTAGGCGCCTTTTTGGCCTCGCACGGATTTTTATTAAATTATTTCTTGTCTATGTATTTCTAATTTATATGAATGTTTGAAGTCCTTTTTTTCTTTTTCTAACCTGAATTGCGACATTCTGGTCCTTTATTTTACTCAACCGTTGAAGTTGTAAATACGAAATGTTACAATATGTTGTTGATAGATTTTTTTCTGATTTGATTTTCTCTATAATTATAATATAATTAAAGAGAAAAAAACGCCTTATTACATTTTATTCAAAAATGCTTTGTTTATTAAAGAGTAACTTTTCGCCTGCGGCTTCGCGTACTTAAAATACAGCCTATGTCACTCAGGAATAAAGCAGCTTTCTTTCGGTGCTAAAATTTTAGCAATCGAACCAGAACTTTCAGAGATTACCTCCTTTACAAACAAAAAATAAAATTTTACATCTTTATTATATTAGTTTAGATTTCACCTAAATAGAGGCCAGTTGTGGTAGTCATTCCAAAACACATCACAAAGTAATTTTTTACGAACTGCGAAACACCGCCAAAAAAGTAAAGAAATTTCTTATCCCGTTATCTAGCACCTTAAACACTAATTCAAACTTAACTGAACATAAAAATCATAATTCATAGCGAAACAACATTATCAAAGTCTTTGTACAACATAATTTTGTTAAAAAAAAGAACCGAAAAATTACCCTTTGCCGAAAAAAGGCTAAGCAATTTTCCTAATTCCTAAAATTTTCAGACCTAAAGAATTTGATTAATGAGTTCTACCTAAGCTTGGAAAGTAAGCATTTAGGTAAAAGGGACTCTTGCTACAAACGTACGGTTTTATATATGGGTATATGTCGGTATTCAAGTGGTGAAGACCTTAGGAACAAAAGTTTGTATGTACAGAAAAACGAAAAATATATTATATGTTTGCAAATAGGTGGGAGCAGAGATGTGCCGTTGCCGGCAATATAGGAATATTGCTGACAATATTGCCATATTGCTAATTTGCTTGGACTTTTCGTGTGATCTTGCTATATGGCCTTCCCATTCCCATTTAAGTTTTCATGAGTGTATAAATTCATTTATTATGTTTATATACTTTTCTTATCGTAATATTCTTCTGTTGGGCAAAAGAAAGGGCTATAATCGGAGTTTCACATGAGAAATGAAGATATCCGCAGAAGAACCAATGTTATCGCCGTAGCTCGAAGAATCGCCAAACTTAAGTGACAATGGGCAGGGCACATTGCACGCAGAACAGATGTTCGATGAGGACGAAAGGTTCTGGAGTTGCGACCTCGTACAGGAAGACACAGCTTTAGAACGCTTTCCACAAGGTAGAAAGGTGACCTAATCAGGGATGCGAGACGCACAGAACCTTAGGGGAGACCTATGTCCAACAGTGGACGTCTTTCGGCTGAAACGATGATGATTCTTCTATTTGTCTTTGATCATTCAGGATCTAAAAACACTTTCTGCCATTAACTGAATCTCAAAGAAACCATCTTGAAAGGGTTTTCTTCAAAAGAAGAACTTCAGCTTCAGGCATTTTACCACCTGGACCTTCTATTTACTTAACTCTACGCAAAGTATCACCCTGAGCAAAGCATACACCTTTATTTTAAACCGCTTGACATTTCAAATGGGGTCAGTCTGCCCCAAAATGGCTCGTCTGAATTCCAAGGCCTGCCGTTGAGGGCAAAAATAGTGCTTGGACATAATGTAAACAGTAGACTTCGTGTTTTTATGGCTGTAAGTTAAACAGAAAAACTAAGTGGATAGGAATATTTTACTGTGTTTGGTCTAGACTTTTGAAGATAGTGTTTTTTGGTCTTAGTATGGGTGTGTCGTTTAGTGGGGGTTGAAGTTATTTACTCAAGTAGATTTTGTTGGACTTGCTTTACTAGTTTTGGAAGAACATGGTTACTAGGACTACCTACTTAAGATTTAAGTTATTACTGAACAATTTTGTCGTGATTGTGTTCACTAACGGTGGTTTTATAGAGAACACTTAAATTTCTATGTTTTTGTTGCCAGAATATTTTCATCATCATCATCACCTTTTTAATACTCCCACTGCTGGGACTCAGGCCTCTCTAAGAAAGTGAATGAGAGAGAATGGGCCCAGTGCGTGTTGGTGGATGTCGCATCATGTCAGCTGATCTGATGATGGAACCGGAAGGTAGCTGTAGGAGCTTGGTAGTTAATGATAAATCGTCCGGCGTCCTGCTAGCAGGACTTTCAGTTCTTCCGGTAGGACGCACCTTTTTTATTAATATTGGGTGAAGGTTTCTGCTGGTAGGATTTGTAATAACACAAGTAGATAGTCTGTCTCTTTATGATTGTGGGTGTGTTTGTCGCATTGTTGTAGCATTATTGTGAGCAAAATGGCCACGATGTAAAGACGTGGAGATCGCGTGCGCTCGCTAGCGTCGAACGACGATGCGCCGGGAAGAAATAACGCGGGGAGTCGTCAACATTTTGGAGATGCATTTGCAACATCTTATTCGTATAGAAGAATTATAATTATATAGAAAGATACACAATAACTTGTTCTCGCGTCCATGCAAACGAAACTGCGGGTATGGTATACCTACTTAAAAAAAATGAATTCTGCAATCGTAATTACAACTTTGAGTACCTACCAAAAGTATATAAACATATCTATGTAGGTATTAGAAAAATAATTTTATGTTACCTATCCTATATTACTGTAATTATAAACCCAACAACATAACTTTTCGTTTATTTCAAATAAATAAATAATTAAAAGTGGTTAGTTCAAAATGTTTGTTTCCCCTGATTTTGTGATTCGTCTGAGTCGTCCTGCCAGTAGTCGGCGTGCTGCCAGAAGGACGAGCGTCAAACTTCATACAAATTACTGATTAAGATGACTTTGAAAGTCCTGCTAGCAGGACTTTCAAAGTCCTTCCAGAAGAGCTTCCAGAAGGAAATTTTTTTGGACGATTTATCATTAAACGACACAACACCATCTAGTTTGGGCTTGCATGATACGTCTTGACGAGTATTAATATATAGCTATATACCGTGCTATAAAAAATAACTAATACTCAATTTCGAGTGTCCGTATTAGATTTTCATGACGCTTCTCCAAGTTCACAAAAATAACAAAAACTGAGCAATTGCAAGTAGGACTCGCGCACTGAGGTTTCCGTACAAACTACGAGTACAATTCCCGAAGGAATCTTGAAGATTTATCCGAATTGTTAAAAGGTTTATTTTGTGACGTATTATAACAACACTGTTTTTAGATTTATTCCTATACCTGTGCTATGACCTTGATTCATGACCCAGAATCCTGAAATTTAGCGAACCCGATGAATTTTGATTCCGTAAAGAGTGTCGAAATCATTTTTTTAACTTTTCACAGCTTTAAGGAACCATAGACTTGAGTATATAGTTTTAATTTCAACTCAATACGTCGACGCGATCCCGAGACAAAGGGTCTTAACAAACAGACAGACAGACAACAAAATGATCTTAGAAGGGTTTTTCCATTTGAAATACGGAACCATAAAAAAGCCAAGTTCAGAAACAATACTTCGTTATTTGGACGGAACATCTCAGCATTGGTATTCAAAGGAGAAATAAATTTAAAATGGCATTCCCTGTCAAGGAAATCAAGCGAAACAGGCAAAGGGAAATAGACTGATTGAATTGAGAAAAAATGCACAACTTTGTGTTGAGTTTGTTACAGGAACTTGGACGACAAAAAGAGAGAGAATATTGAGTCTAGACTGGCAATTGCCTTGCCTCTTCGCCATATACTGCTGTTCCTAACCATATTTACATTTTATATATTTTTACACCACGTGCTCGATTATGATTATGTATTTATATAATTATCAATCCCTCACTAACGTCCGGGATTAAAATTAGCAACTAATTTTAAAATTCGTTTC
Source organism: Mythimna lalbum (assembly GCA_949319445.1). Taxonomy (NCBI): domain Eukaryota; kingdom Metazoa; phylum Arthropoda; class Insecta; order Lepidoptera; family Noctuidae; genus Mythimna; species Mythimna lalbum. The sequence goes on from OX439370.1 coordinate 5,793,565, forward strand.
GTTTAGATTTCGACGACATTGCTTTATTCCTAGTCACATAATCTACTATTATATTTTTTCAATACACTTGCTCATAAAGTGACTCTCATTGCACTTCACTTAGGTATATAATGGCACTTGTTACCAAACTGTGACATTTAATCACCATATGCACTAGTGCTATAATATGGTTAAAACCTTTTTACTCAACCTCTCCGTCGCCATAATTTTATTACATTAATCGTATCAGGCTGGGCGCGCGTCGTCCTAAACGAGGAAAAGAAAAAAAAATGGGCGCTCATGAAAACAGATTTTTACCGCCACAGAAATGTATTGAAAAACGTCGTATGATACTCGTGAGTAATTAATGATTACAGTTATTTCGGCTCTCTCAAGACCCTCACCATGGCTCGGGTCTAAAGCCTCGAAGGTAATCACTAACATTTATATCATAACGTAATATTAGGATAACGTCAAGTAATAAACTTAGGACAGAATATTTCGTTAGTCTCTAGTAAGAAAAGTACTCGATACTATAAAGTAGGGATGTAACGGAGGTAGTTTTATCGGAACCGAAGTCGGAGTCGGAGTTTTTAAATTTGATTTATCGGAATCGGAATCGGAGTCGGAGGCAGGGTCAGAAGTGGTGGCATGAGAAAGAATTTTTATTTACGTACAAATAAAACATTCTTTAATCATTTTTTTTTTAAATTACAAAATAAAACACAAACAATGAAAAAAAATTAGCATATTATTTCCAAATAAACAAGAACACACATTATATTAAATCTATGAACCTGTTCATAGCAGTCGACACAGGCCGCCGTCGCCGCTATGTTATGCTTCGACCTCCGATTAAAACCTCCGATTTAAAAGTGTCGGAGCCGAAGTCGGAACCGAAGGTGTAATAATAATCGGAAGTTCCGACTTAACGGAACCGGAGTCGAAGCTCCGTAACATCCCTGCTATAAAGTATTTATACTTTTACGACGTACGTTTTTTTTTTTCGGTACGTATCGATGTTTTCTATTCGATGTCGTGTCTCTATACGAATGTTATACTAAAGGAGTTTTTTTGTTTTTTAATATTTGGGAGATTATGTTTTTGAAAAAACCTTTTTATAAAAAAAAAAAAATAACCGACTACACTAAAAAATTAAATTGAATTGAATTTGTGGAGTTCCTTCGATTTCGCTAAGATTTCATCAGATCCCAAATTGGTGACTATGGAACCATTTGGGAAGTATATCCGTTCCAAAAAAAAAAAAATTTTTTTCAAATCCGTTGGCAAGCGATGGAATTAAGCGCGAACAACCATAAAAAAAATACAAACGTCAGAATTAAGAACCTCCTTTTTAGAAGTCAGAGAAAAACATAGCATGACGATGTATGAGATTGAGGTAATAATACTTACAGTTGTTGAGATGATTTGAAAGAGAAAACGCGGTCCTGGTTCGCAAATCACAAATGGAGGAACATTGATAGATTTAGGCAGTAAAAATCTGACACTCTTCTACGCTCCACCCGGAGCAAGAGGAGTTATTTTTCGATTTGATACCTCAAAAAGCCAGGGTATTTAGGGTTTTTTTTTTTCTCGACGGGGAAAATCATCTTTGACGAAACCCGCTCTTGGGTGGAGCGGGAGACAGTGTCAGACTCTTACTGACTAAAAACCCCGCGCCGTTCCTTCTAGCCTTTATACCGGGGCACGAGCTCCCTTTCGGACAACCCTGTCCCCAGTAGGCTTCGACCCAGCTGGGCCCCTCCTGCTGCTGACAACTCCTTGAGGCGCGCAGGAACAGTGCGCGCCGTCGACGTCTTAGAGGGTATTTAGGGTTGTAAAAGATGACAGGAGACATAATACTCGAGTTTTTTTATTCTTTATTTTAAGGGTTTTTTGCTAGTGCGATAATATCCGACTTAAAAAGTCTAAAAACGATATACAAGGAGCAAAAACAGAATAGTGAAAACTTGAGAAGATACCTTTACACTGCATTATTTACTTTGTTTAATTGATACTATCAATTATTTATTATTAACTAGCTGCTCCCAGCGGCTTCGCCCGCGCGATAGCAGAAAATTATCCTAAGAGAACATACTTACTAAAATTTGCAGTGCCCTTCCAGGGTGCATGTTAATACTGTGTCATGAAATTTTAATGCATGCTTTATATCCTGTGTTTTACATGTCAGCAAATAAGTAAAAAAATAAATAAATAAATACTTCCGGGATAACAAGTATCCTATGTCCTATTCCAGGACATGGTCTATCCGTGTACCAAGTTACATCAAAATCGGTTTTGCCATTTAGGCGTGAAGACGTAACGAACAAACAAACAAACTCACTTTCGCTTTTATAATATTAGTAAGGATTTCCCCCAATCCTCCAACAACTTCTTTATTTAGTCGTTTGTCGTTAAACTCTCTAAATAGAAAATACACAGCTAATCCCAAAATAACTTTCGTGTTACCTAATTTAAGGGGACAGAAAAAAATGGCGGACTTATTAAATAAGGAAGGGGAAGGAATTGGGGGAATCGCAAAGGGAATGCTGATGAGGTAAATAGGTAGACGCTACTGTTTCATTAATTAGCCTGCTTAATGTTGGAGAAAATCGAGTGTAAAATGAGGTTTTAACCATAAAAAAACATCAGGCCAGTATAAACCAAAGAGTTCTTTTTTATGGTGGGAAAACATCTGATGACTTCTCCTGCTCTTGGTCGGGCGTGTCATACTTTTACTGACTAAATACCTATTCCTGCATTGCCTTTGTTCCAAAGCCCGGGTTCTGTTTTTACTTAACCCATGGCTCCAGTAGGTTTCAGCTCTGCTGGGCCTCTTCGACTGAGATCTCCTTAAGGCTCTCTACTCAGTCTGCACGGTTGCTGGGCGACCGGAGAGCGTGCTATCTAATGCTTGCCGTCCTCAAGTCTGCATTGCTCACGCGCCACAGCACAAATGTGAGATTTTTTTTAATAAATGGAAGAGCTGGCCCCTCCACGACGCGTGATGCGTCAGATATCTCTTAGCGTAACCAACAAAGCAGTGAAAGGTCATTCAACACAAATGTTTCAGGCAAAACCATTCTTACTGATATCATATGGAAAGGGCAGCTTCCAATTGCCGCTACCGGGCCGGTTTGCACAGTGGTTGGGCGATTGGCTGCTGGGCTGTGGGTTGCGGGTTCGATTAATAGTATTTTGAATTTCGAACTTTGATTCCCGTACGGATCAAATATATAGTCGTATTTGTATGGCCTATATCTGTTCCGGATCTGGGTGTGTTGTCTATGTGAATTTATATGTTTGTGAACGACCCAATAATTCGGTAAGTAATTCAACCTATTATATTTTTTTAAGAGGCAATCAAATGTACAAAAATACTGCAGAATAAAATGACAACAATATTGAAAATAACAAGTACAGACAAAGGCATTACAGAATTAGAACAGCAAAAAAATAATTGTACAATACGCGGTGCACAGTCGCGGAAACAAGCGCTTCCAATCGCGCCATGCACAAAATGAAAAGAACAATATAATGAAAATAAATGAGAAATATCGACTGTCAATAAAAGCATCACCGACCAAATAAAAACCTTGCCTAAAGACAATAAAGTCGAAATTGAAATGTCACAGCATTTATTGTTACATAGATTTATTCTTTGGTCTGGAAATCAAATAAATGCTGTACCAGCTGTTTATGATTCGGAACACGTCGGGACATTAAATTGACGGAAGCAGGATATTTTGTTGTCCGAAGCGCATGTTGGAGTGAACGATTGTGGTATTGTGTGAGCTATTATTTTGTGGCTCACTGACTGCACTTCAATAGGGTAGTAACTGAGATAGCATTTTTGAAAAATGACGTTGGATTCAAGCTAATTTGAACTTTATCGTAAGGGGGTAACTATCATTGCGTCGTTTTACTTAAATTCATAGAACCTAGAGTCAAACATAATGAAAGCAATACTGAAAGATGACAAAGACAATTAATAAATCTGCCTAGCTTTTTACCGAATAAGTGCAGAGCGAAAGAATGCCAAATATGTGCAGAAAAATATTTTATTTGGCACACATAGATACACACAATGTAGAAACAATATAAAACTAACATTGTGTGTCTCGCCTGCACCAAATAGCTCCAGTTTAGCAAAAATGCCAGACTACAACGTGGTATTTACCTGACGCTGGTTTTCAACAATTGGCTTACAGTCTAACCGCTTGTGCAAGCCACAAGACTATCAGTATTTTACATGGAGAACATTAAAAAGGCTGATTATGCTATGTTATGCTGTTGGTCTAGTGGTCAGTGGCCCTGACTACTATGCCAGAGGTCGTGAATTCGACATCTACCAATTCGCACTGAGCCCGCGTGGTAGATTACGGCCCCTCTTAGAGGACACTTTTTTTTTTTTTTTTTGTCGACGGGGAAAATCATCTTTGACGAAACCCGCTCTTGGGTGGAGCGGGAGACAGTGTCAGACTCTTACTGACTAAAAACCCCGCGCCGTTCCTTCTAGCCTTCATACCGGGGCGCGAGCTCCCTTTCGGACAACCCTGTCCCCAGTAGGCTTCGACCCAGCTGGGCCCCTCCTGTTGCTGACAACTCCTTGAGGCGCGCGGGAACAGTGCGTGCCGTCGACGTCTTGGACTCGGTCCATTACCGGACGATCGGACAGCGAGCTACCCATGGCTCGCCGTCCGCGAGCCCGCGTCTACGGTGGCCGGAAATCGGGATCGGAATCCCGGCGACGGCGGCGAGGGCGCCGTTGCCTGATGCGGTCGGCCTCCTCCTTTGCTAGCATTACTGCTTCGCAGAAGGAGGCGACCGCCTGCCATTCCTCCTCGCTCCGGACCATGGCTTCGACCAGGGCCCGGCGCGAGAGGTCTCCGCCGCCGATCGCCCCCACGAGGGCACGGCGATGCTCCGCCCAGGCAGGGCACACCTCGACGGTGTGCTCCACCGTGTCCTCCGGGCGTTGCGCACAGTGGCGACACCCGAGCGTCTCTTCCGCTTGAATCCGATGCAGGAACCTCCCGAACTTGCCATGTCCGGTGAGGACCTGCGTCATGCGGAAGGTAAGGACGCCGTGAGGTCTTTCCAGCCACGCCTCAAAGAGGGGACTTACCGCCATAATCGTGGCGTGCCCATCTTAGAGGACACTCAAATCCCAACAGTGGTAACAATACAAGCCTGGAGACTTGTTTAGGTTTGTAGATATACTCGTATTGTCTAAATAAAAATAACACACCTGTATAAAGCCATGAAACATAAATTTCAAACGACAAAAGCCAGGATTCAGTGAAACTAATGCAACAAATATTAATATTATTCTGGTCTGTCCCGTATATTTTGATAGTACTCGTAAATCTAAAAGTTTTGAACACAGAAAACAGTGACGCAATCTGTTTTCTCATATTTTTATGTCAAAAGCTTAGTTTGAAAAATAAACGTTTTGCTATAAATTTTTGACCTTTGTTGAAAAGTATATTTTTCATTACTCATACTCTGATAGTAGGTCTGGAGTTGCCTGAGGAGCGGGCTGAAAAGTATCACACTTTTCATCCCTAGGGAGTTTTACTTTCAACTAACAGCTGTCAAATCATTTAAAAAGAAAACTAGGTCTATCTTCTTGTATTCGTAATGAAAAGCACAGTGCTTACCTCGGGGTTAAAGTTACATATTCAGTCCCTCAAATTAGCGATTCACATTGAGTAAACTTTACAAAAGTGAACTCAAAATTTTAGCTTTAAATCACACTTTTGTAAAGTTTACTCAATGTCGCTTAGATCCTTTTGCCTTTCAACCGTCAATATAAATATATATAAATCAATATAGTCTTTTCTCCTTATCGATTCTAACACGTGCGTGTCACGTCGGTACCGCTAAAAACGCGCGTCATCGGCGCGTTTAAAAATCGTGATGTGCACAGGCCCTCAAAAAGCACGAATCAAAAGTAAAAAATATTCATCAAAACACACTGAATATTCTTGAAATAGTACATTGTTACACTAGGGGTGAAAGTTACTTATTTCGTCCCGAGAAGGAGTTGGCGGCCAGCGAGGTCTTATTATGTACCTACGCATTAATATCATACTAAGGTGTCAGGATGGGTAACGGTTATTAACTGTGTATCAAAGTTCCTATGACTTGTGTGTAGGGAAAGGGTTTTATGAAGAAAAGCACAAAAAGACAAGACTACAGTGCGTTTCACTTAAGGTGATGCATCACGACTCACATTTTCAGTTTTTCATACAACCGCTCATAACTGATTATGACGTTATTACACACTTTTCATTAGATATTTTGGAAACACAGTATCTTGTGGATATTATCTAGGTTTCTAAAGAAACCAATTTCTAAATTTGTGTAAAACTAATCCAGTAAAAACCTCTGAAAATGACCTATTTTGTATGAACTTTGACACTTCATAATTTGCCTAAAAATTAAAAAAGTCACAAAAGTAGTTCTCTAGAGACCTTGCAAATTTTATTAAGATTCTAAATGATGATAAAGGTTTAAAAAAAAACAGCTATTTCCTGGAGCAAGTTTTGTGAAATTTTCGAGTAAATCTCGGAATTACCGAATACTAACAGAGTTTCCAGGCGTTATCTCTCTTTTTTTGCGTTGCCTTTTCGTCAAATATCGCGTTGGATTGCATTAAATGAAGTAACAAGCTTTTAAACCATTTTCGATGTTTACGATAAGCGAGTGGAGAAGGACCCTCTTAAGAAGTTTCTTCGGCGTAATGTTGGCTCCACAATCTCCACAGACTCCCTGGCTTCCACAGGCTCCCTTCATTTTTGTGTTTGTCTACACAAAAATGAAGGGAAAAAAGGAAAGAGTTGCCTACTCTACCAAAATTTTTTTGTCCCTTTTTCTGTCCCTATATCCCTATGTACGCTTAAATCTTTAAAACAACCCAACGGATTTTGATGTGTTTTTTTTTAATAGATAGACTGATTCAAGTGAAAGGTTTATATGTATAATATTGCACCCGAGCGACGCCGCGGCGGGTCGCTAGTTACATAATAATTTACCTACAGGATTATCACCAATACGTATTTTTATAAGTTTAGCGTTTTACACACAGTAACATTTGCTCTGGTAGGTACTTCTACATTTGATTTAAACTTCATAAATGTTACCAGTGTATAAAATACAACAAACGGTATTCGTGAAATATTAAAATACATGATTTAATTTCGTCATACAAATGATGAATCTAACACACGCGACCCAATTTTTAACGAAAACAAAATCAGCCTCTCCATACAAATTGTCCAATCATATTTGTTATATTGTATGGTGAGGTTGATTATTATTATTTCGTTTCCTGAAAAAAAAATTGTGGAAGGTGGTTCAGTTTCGCGTACTGAGCAAACCCTTAAAGTTTTCAGAGGGCTGTCCCTTACACCTTGTTTATATATTAGTGCTGTGATTTGGTGGATTTGTTTCTCATTATAATTTTGTTTATTTGTATGTATTTATATAAGTATTTATTTATAAAAGTTTTATTTATATTATTGTATATTTATTTTGGTTTTAGTTTTTTTATTGGTTTGTTTGCCTTTATGTTGCACCTACCATGTTTTATTTCTGCACCACCCTAAGGTCGACTGGTAGAAAATGCCTAAGGCATTAAGTCCGCCTTTGTACTGTAATAGTGCATAAAGTTTTAATAAATAAATAAATAAATTGGTGATCCTGAAAAAGTTCCGTTTTTTTCCTTTTGAGGTACAGTACCATAAAAACACAAAAAATCTGTGGTGTGGTCTTTCCATTGCAAAAGAGATCATAAAATATACACTTAGTTGCCCAAAAATTAGCACAATTTCGATAAACATCTATCATTATACCAATCACTGAAATCAGTAGTCACAGCGCATTAAAATTAAATCTATTAGCGCTGTTTAAAACAATCGTTCCACAAATGACATATAAAACATTGACGAAACCACAATTGGGCTCAAACCTACTAATTAGCGTGTATTTTCAGTAAATTAATGCTGGCATAATGATGCGGGATAGTTCCGCATCATGTTCTGTTTAAAAAACATCGGTTTGAAGGTAGAATTACTCTGCTCACACGTGTGCCTCGTACGCCGCTCTGGGCGCGTCTGTCTCTTCTCTAGTCTATACATTTTATAAACCGACCTAGGCCGGACGCACACGGTCATTTTACGCGGATGTGTGCATATCTTTCCTATCTACCGATGTTATATTATGTTTGTTACCTAGTTACAAGATTGCGTCCTTTTGCGAAAATAAACTATTTACTTTTTTTCTTTCTATTTCTGAAAAGTTTTTAAAAGTACAAACGAATTACCTCCTTTTCGGCCCGATAAAAGTTGAATTTTTAAAACCCCTTTAGTTTTGTTTATTGTTATTGTTATCCCATTTAATTATTTTTCTTTGATTGTTATCCTTGTTTATGAATTATTTTTTATATATATTTCCGTGATTTCAGCTGTGACAAAGAGTATAACGGAAAGAGGTGCGACAATAGTAAATGCAGCAATTATTGTTTAAACAAAGGAGTTTGTTCCTTAGATAAAAAGAATAATCCAGTCTGTAAATGCAAAGATAATTCTGTAGGTTCAAGATGTGAAATATTAAGTTGTCTGAACTACTGCATGCAAGGTTCATGTTATCGCGCTAATACGGGAGATCCTGCATGCAGGTAAACACATATTTCTTGGATTAATATGTTTGCTAATTAACTCATTTTTAGGGTCCGACATATGCCGGCAAAAACGAAACCCTTATAGGATCACTTTGTCATCTGTCTGTCTGTCGGTCAAGACCAGTTTTCTCAAGAACGCGTGAAGTTATGAAATTAATATCAAATACTCAAGTCTGCTACCTAGATGGATGGATTGTGTGAGAAGTGATATGAAAGAAAAGGGAGTTAGTGATAGCGTGAAGAGTGACAGGACAGAATGGAAGAAAAAAACGTGTTGCGCTGACCCCAAATAAAACGGGACAAAGGCAGGAAGATGATGATGATGATGACTCAAGTTTGCTACCCTTGCTTGATGTAGTGAAAAAATCAAACTTCGTAGTCAACGCAATAGACGTAGTCAAGGCCTTTAATGCTCATTTTAGGCACTTATTTTGACACTCGCTAGGAAATCAAAACCTATAGGATACTTCCCATTCATTTTGAACCCTGAAAGGCATGAAGCAAGGTCTCACAGCACAAGTAAAGGAAAATGTCTGAAAACGGAAATTTGAAGTTACACAAGGAAATATTTTTTTTTACTAATAGAAAAAATCTTAGAGATTTTACTCTGAAATGAAACAATGTGTTTAAGAATCTTTGGCCTCCAACAAGGTGGACCGACGACCTGGTCAGGGTCGTGGGAATCCGATGGATGCAAGGCCTATGTCCAACAGAGGACGTCTTTCGGCTGATATGATGATGATGATGATGATCTTTGTACGGAACCCTCGGTGCGTGAGTCTGGCTCGTGCTTGGCCGGTTTATATTAAATATTTTCGTAATTTCAGGTGTAAATCCGGTTTCATGGGAGAAAGGTGCAACAAAGCCGTGCCGTACATCTAAACAACAGTGTGTGTTGTTTGAAAGAGGGAGATGAGCCATCCTGTAAATGTGCTGGCAAACGCGAAGCATCAAGACAAGAATAATATAATATTCCACAACTATCACACAATGCCATCTAGTCCCAAGCTAAACAGAGCTTGTGTTATGAGTACTAGACAATTGATAAACATACTCAGATATTTATTCTAAATACATACATATTATAGATAAATTACACCCAGACGCAGAATAAATAATCACGCTCATCACACAAACATTTGTCCTGGGTGGGAATCGAACCCATACCTCTGGCATAGCAGTTAGAGCCACTAACCGCTATACCAACAGGCTAGTCAAAGATCTGATTTGAAAAGAAGCTGTTGCAAGTCATATAAACTTTTCCCAAAAATCTCATGGATGTAGCAGAATCAAACTAAATCTAGCTAAATTATTATAGATTGTCAAATTAGCAAAAGCCGAAAAAAGTCGGTTTGTTTTTATGAATTTTTACGAATTTGTCTGTGTTATGCATGCTTCGCATTAGATTGAATGGAATGACTTAGACTAAGTTTGTTTTAAGTACTATGCAAGCAGGTAGTAGATTTAAATTCTTTTTTTATTTAAAATACTTATTTTTATTAAAAACTAGCTGCTCCAAGCAGCTTCGCCCGCGTGATAGCAGAAAATTATACCAAGGGAACGTACTTCCAGGATAAAAAGTATCTTATGTTCTATTCCAGGACATGGTCTATCCGTGTACCAAATTTCATCAAAATCGGTTTTGCCAATGAGGTGTGAAGACGTAACAAACAAACTCACTTTCGCTTTTATAATATTAGTAAGGATTAATTTAAATTAAAAAACTTGCCTACTACTATACAAGGCGCCAGATAAACTTAAAATAAAGTACATTGACCTTTCCCTAATATCTCCAATATATCGAAGGTACCAGAAAAACCATCAATGAACTGTTATTCAGAAAAGGTAAAGGATCACGACAGATGTTGATTCAAGACAGCTTTGTTTTTTATTCCGTTTTTTAAATTAAGAATGTCAGTAAATGTAGGAGGGGCAATGACCGTTATTTCACGTTAATTTGGCACCTACCTTAATAACTGAATACTGCCAGAAACTGATTTACCTATTATGTGAAGTTTGCAGACCTTAGTATTTATTACAGTAACCGTAAAAGGGTAGTTTCCAGGGTCAAAATAACTGCATTTTATTTAGTCCGTATTTTAGATTCATCATCATCATCATCATATCAGCCGAAAGACGTCCACTGCTGGACATAGGCCTCCCCCAAGCGTCGCCACAACGACCGGTCCTGTGCGGTATTTTAGATTATAAAAAAGTATTGGACACGTATTTTTTCTTTTTTAGATTAAACAAAAAATAACAAAGATATAGCGCATTACAGTTACGTAAGACGTTAACCCGTGCGAAAAAATGCAGCACGGCGCGGCGTGACGTTACACGTAACTTTAATGGGCTATATCTTTGTCATTTTTTTTTTAATTAGACGCTTTTTTGTTCATCTGAGAAGTCATCTTTATAATAAAACTCACAAACTGCTAAACATATATAATCACAAAAAACAAGAATGCAAAAAAAAGCTAACTGAATGGTTATTAAAGATAAACTATGACGACACCGAACATATGCTTAATAGTATTGTCTAATCATATTTAGGTAACTAAAACTAGATCCACTCAAACGCACGTACATGCACACGCAAGCCATCACACACACATACACCTACACTACACTACGCATATTCTGTACCACAGAACAGAAAATATAGGTAGAAGTGCCCCTAACGTGGCTAAGCACGGGAACTAGTGTCGCCAAACTCACACATTTGCGTATCAAATTGTACATTACACACATAAAAAACAGTAATATGATTGGCTACGAAGCTACGAATTACAAACTTAACTTTTACAAATCATATTCTTATTGCTTTCATAAATTAGGTCTTATTACAACGTAAGAAAGTTGTTATTATTTGACATGACACGAACAATAAAGAAGTTTTAACCAATTTACAACGAGTTCGGCTACTCAACGCTAGATGGCGCTGTAACCAATTTATTCTATTCAGAACGCTAGTACCTTTGAAATAGATGCCATATTCACCTACACATGTAATAGGCGAATCTCGTCTGCTGTTGACACACGCGCGATGTCTAAGAGGCACTTCCTCTACTTTTCTTTATTCCGTGTTCTGTACTAACACTACCTTTTTACCTTTTTACTTAAATTAAAACTATTTACTGTCTTCATATAAAGTGGTCGAGTATCTTACTACATTATCAGCGCGTTTAGTACAAAATCTACTTAAGCCATGTAATAGTTAAAGGGTGGAAACCTGGTGTCCTGAAACACAGGCCTAGAGCCTAGCTTAGGCACCAGTCTCCTACAATATATAATTTTAACTGGTTTATTGTTTGTGTTTTTTGTATACTTATTGAAATATTTGTTAATTACTATATATTGTAGTGAGAAAAATAAAGCATATTATTATATTATATTTTTGTTTTAATTTACAAATAAAAAAAATCCTGTCCCTTATTTTTGAACAATCTAAAAGACGGTCTAATTACATTTTTTACGGCAACTAGCCTTTTATATGAAACGAGAAGTTACTTGTTCCTAGTCTAAAGAATTAGCATGGTAATGAAGAATTTGCTGCCAATTTTCTGTACACGTTTTTATATGGCAGCTATGGGAGAAATACTCCGTTGCCTGAGTGTATTTTGATTTTGTAAATATATTTGAATAGTTAGCATAAATAATAAGTTTAGTTGTACCTATTATTTAAACAAATGTATAATTAATAGCACATATTTTAACTTAAACTAACTACGGTAAGTAACTTAAGGTGGTGCATCACGACTCACATTTTCACTGTTTTTCATACAACCGCTCATAACTACGTTATTACACATTTTTCATTAGATATTTTGGAAACACAGTTTCTTGTGGATATTATCTAGGTTTCTAAAGAAACCAATTTCTAAATTTGTGTAAAACTAATCCAGTAAAAACCTCTGAAAATGTCCTATTTTGTATGAACTTTGACACTTCATAATTTGCCTAAAAATAAAAAAAAGTCAAAAAAGTAATCCTCTAGAGACCTTGCAAATTTTAACTTTTAAGGGTTTAAAAAAAACTGCTATTTCCTGGAGCAAGTTTTGTGAAATTTTCGAGTAAATCTCGGAATTACCGAATACTAACAGAGTTTCCAGGCGTTATCTCTCTTTTTTTGCGTTGCCTTTTCGTCAAACATCGCGTTGGATTGCATTAAATGAAGTAACAAGCTTTTAAACCATTTTCGATGTTTACAATAAGCGAGTGGAGAAGGACCCTCTTAATTAATTACAATTAATTAAAACAAGACAAGTAGTTTTTTGTTGTAAATTTTTTCTAGTGTCTAGTCCACTTCCATTCGATAAAGATGCGGAGGAAATTTTTCGATGCCACTAAATGCACTAAACCTTTAGTGTACCGATATATATGTAGTTGTAATTAGTTAAGTGTTTTTATAATAATTATTATTCAACTTAAATACAACAACACAACACCAACAACAACAACAACTTAAATAAGTAGCTAATGTTAAATAAATTCCCATTGTTTTTATTATGTTAGATTTAGAATAAAAGTGTTAAATTAATTAAAAAATAACTATAACGCCAAAGAAGGTTTAAGAAGACCGCCACATTAAAGTTAAAGTGAGAAAAATGTATTATTTTCTGAAATAAATTGTTTAAATTAATCTTTTCACACGCTTTTATTTAGTTTCACATGTCCCGATATTTGTCTGTCATCAAATCTTTTAAATCAGAACTGAAGATATCCACAGGAAAACCATGGTTGCCGACATAGCACGAAGAATCGCCAAACTTAAGTGGCAATGGGCAGGGCACATTGCTCGCAGAACAGATGGCCGTTGGGGCCGAAAGGATCTGGAGTGACGACCGCGTACTGGAAGACACAGATGTAGATTCCTATAAGGTGGACCGAACCTCGTGAAGGTTGCGGGAATCCGATGGATGCGGGACGCACAGGATCGATTATTGTGGCGACACTTGGGAGAGGCCTATGTCCAACGTGGACGTCTGTCGGCTGAAATGATGATAATGATGATGAAAAAAGTTCATACATTCATAAATCCGTGAATTCTTCCCAAACGTCTGTGGAATAATTCATCTCGTTTCGCACAAGTGCGTTCTGAGTTGCTTGTAATGCACTTAATTAAGTGCTGGATCAGTGTTGTGACACTTTTAGTGGTGAAGAAGTGTTATCGCACGGTTTTGCGGGTTCCCAAGTGCCTTTTTTTATCGGATAAGAGTAAATAGGGTCTATATTGTCATTGTGGGAAAACAATTTTCTCTCGACATTTTTCGAGAGTCTTTGAATTGTACTTTTATTGTGTGTGACAGGGCTTTAAGGTCATAATTTGTGATATTAGAAGAAACGCGTTCCTTAGTGTTTTTGGGTGATTATTTGAAGCCATAAGTGTCTCATTCATCTGGCCTAGTTTTTACTGTACAATTTGATATTTTTATTTGCATATTAGTTTTCCCCGATCACTAAATGTCGGATAAGAGTAAATAGGGTCCATATTGTCATTGTGGGAAGACAATTTTCTCTCGACAATTTTCGAGAGTCTTTGAATTGTACTTTTATTGTGTGTGACAGGACTTTAAGGTCATAATTTGCGGTATTAGAAAGAACGTGTTCCGTAGTGTCTTTGTGTGATTCTTTGAAACCGAGGGAATGTTTCGTTCATCTAGACTTGTTTTTTCTTTACAATTTAATATTTTTATTTGCGTACTAGCTTTCGCCCGCGCGGCTTCGCTCCTGCTCTTCCCTACTCCACCCTACTATACCCAACTCTACCCTACTCTACCCTACTCTACCCTACTCTACCCTACTCTACCCTACTCTACCCTACTCTACCCTACTCTACCCTACTCTACTCTACCCTACACTAACCTAATTTCTTTTCCTCACAATAAGAATCACAACAAAAAAAGAATTGGCCAAATTGGTCCAGGCGTTGTTGAGTTATGCGCTTATCAACACATTTTGCGATTCATTTTTATATTATAGATTAGTTTTCCCCGATCACTAAATGTATCAAAGACACTCATGGAAATGAGTGAGCCACTGAGCGGAAGCTCAGTGGCTTACGACACCAAATAGGTACAAAAACTAGGCCAGATGAATGAGGATAATGTACTAGATATCAACTAACACATCTCAAATAAACAATATTTAGAAAACCAGTCTTACAATATGGTTAAACGTAAGAATATATCGACATGACGATCATAGAGACTTCATACGATTCAAGCTTCAATAAGTTATTGTGGGAGAAAATCGAATGCTTACATGCTCTCCATACATAAGTATTCCGAGTCGTTTTAACGCGTTATTTGACGTAAAATGGGTATCTTTTACACGTTAAATATAGCGTGAAATTGTGTATGTTTTTGGTGGAGTAAAAATGTCTATAAGGGAGTTACTGACTGCCCTTGGTTGTCTGGTAGAGAATGCTTAAGGCATTCAGTCCGCCTGTGTATCTTTTTGTGTTGGACGCCGGACGATTTAAGTTACCCACCTCTCAAACCCCAAATGAATGCCGGGTCCGCATAAATTATTAACATATTGAGCGTTTAATTTATAGGTTATGTACCCAAGAACGTAAATAAGAAGTTTTTCATAAAGTAGTCTTATACATATCGAAAATAAGCAACCTTTCCATCGCTCTCCGACCGCCCGGTAACTGTCCGGACCGAGCCCAAGACGTCGACGGCGCGCCCTGTTCCCGCGCGCCTCAAGGAGTTGTCAGCAACAGGAGGGGCCCAGCTGGGTCGAAGCCTACTGGGGCTAGGGTTATCCGAAAGGAAACTTGAGCCCCGGTATGAAGAGGCTAGAAGGAACGGTGTGGGTTTTTAGTCAGTAAGAGTCTGACACTGTTTCCCGCTCCACCCAAGAGCAGGGGTTGTCATGAGATGATTTTTGCCCACCGTAAAAAAGCAACCTTTCCATTTATGCCTACTTAAATGCCCAAGGCTGAAGGGCACACAGGCTAGGGTATATCTGACAGGTTTGCCAATCAATCAATCGAATGAAAAATTTCTATAGACATACATTAAAAAAAAGTTTTTTTTTTCTCATTTCATGGCCGGCTACCGCGAAAACTGAATTCATGCAGAAAGCTGAACGGATGCGTACGTATCCCAATATAATACTGATATTTTCTATGTATAAAAGCACAATTGAGCGTTAACTTTGTTTGAAAGAGTTACTGTGACCCTTGTGTAGGTACTGTGGCAAAGGGCAACTGAAGGAACACAGGTGGGTTTTAATCAGTTAAAATCTGACACGCCTTCTCGTTTAAACCCAGAGCTAGATGAGTTATTTTATGGACGAAGACAAAATAAAAGACATAGTTCTTGATTATTAAAATTTAACAACTTTTACCTCTAGTCAAAACAACCTAAAATTACAACCTAATTTACCGAGAAAATCCAGACAGAAAACTATTGGAATAACAGTAAATATTTGATCTATCTCTCACTTCCAAACAAGAGGTCTATTTTCTTAGGAAAAACTTATCTTCGTCGAGTCGTTCATTTTCGAGTTTTGCGTTATTTGTCACAATTTTTTGTGCAAAGAATGGTGGACCGTTCAGACAAAAAATTGAATGTAATTTGCTTCGACACTAAAAGAGATTGCTTGCCGAGTTATTTTTGAAAAAGAGTGTTTTTTTGCTTATAAGTCAAATTATGGAAGTTGTGGGTTGTTTTTGAAGGCTTGTAACAGTACATAGATATACTTAGCTTTCTGTATTTCGACTTTACTTTTTGATATCCATCGACTATTATCTAGAATATAATGGACTAGGTTTTGCCCGCGGCTTCGCTCGCGTTAAATTCGAGGTAACACGGTGCCCCTGGGAAGTGGGGGGTTAGAAAGAGACAAAAATTAGCCTATGTCACTCTCCATCTCTTCAAATATCTCCACTTAAAAAATCACGTCAATATGTCTTTCCGTTTTGCCGTGAAAGACGGACAAACTGGCACACACACTTTCCCATTTTTAACCTTTATTGTATTATGAAATGTGAAATTATAATAGTACTTTCCACTATTACAAATATATGGCCTTTGTGTTAATCCATAAGCTGTTCTAGTATAAATATCATCCAAATACCCATTTGAGAGTGTCAGACACACACACAAATATAACCATAATAAACCTTATATATATGCTGAGACTCCAGCCTCTTCTCTAAGAGAGGCAATGGGCCGTAACACACCACGCGGGCCCAATGCGGATCAGTAACTCGCATGTCTTCGAATTTTACAAGCTTTTATTAAGCTATTGCATATTTAGTTGCACCTGTCCCGATGTTTGTTTGTCATCAAATCTTGCAAATTAAATTTGACCTACTTTCCGGTTACCGATTGAGCTGCAATTTTGCAAGCATGTGTAAACCAGATAACAATGCAAAATTATTATGACATGGAGCTGATTGGACGATGGAACTGGAAGGTGGCTATAGGAACTTCGTAGTTAAACGACGCCACCCCATCGACTTTGGGCTCGTATGATTCGTCTTGACGGGTATTAATTATATAGGTATACCGAGCAATAAAAGCTTGCTATGAAAAAATGATTTTCATTGTGAGGATACTTGGGCCTATGTCCAACAGAGCACATATTTCGGCTGAAATGATGATGACTAAAATCAGTAGTGTACAAAAGTTTAACAACTGTCTGTTGACAGGCCTGTTGGTCTAGTGGTTAGTGGCCCTGACTGCTATGCCGGAGGTCGTGGGTTCGATTCCCACCCAGGACAAATGTTTATGTGATGAGCGTGATCATTTGTTCTGTGTCTGGGTGTAATTTATCTATAAAATGTATGTTTTTAGAAATATATAAGTATGTTTATCAGTTGTCTAGTACCCGTAACACAAGCTCTGCTTAGCATGGGACTAGATGGCGTTGTGTGATAGTTGTGGAATATTTGTCTAAGTCGGATTAATGAATTAATAATAATAATAGGTAGGTACCTCTTAATTCTTAGCGTCTTCTCTTTTACTCAAAAGTAATTTCTATTTCCTCGTACATAAAGTCCCTTTTTCCTTTCCTCATACAAGCCTCATGTAATATGTACGGAGGTAATATAATAAGTAAATAAGCTCAAGAACTATAATAAAACTCTTTCTGCCGACTGACATACCCGTATTTTCCTTTAGACTTATCCTTACATAAAAATAAGTGAAATATTAAGTAATGAATAAAATATATCTTTGTCTACCATCTACCTACGTAACTATTTAGAGGCATAGACGGAAGAGAAGGTAAACTTTTAGTAGACATTCTTTTTCGGGGGTTAGATCATTCACGAGGGCTTGTTGAGCTCCTAAGTTTAAGACGTCGACGGCGCGCACTGTTCCCGCGTGCCTCAAGGAGTTGTCAGCAACAACCTAGGGCCAGGGTTATCTGAAGGTACGGAGTGGGTTTTTAGTCAGTAAAAGTCTGACACTATCTACCGCTCCGCCCAAGAGCGGGGGTTGTCATTGGATGATTTTCCCACCAAAAAAAAACCCAAAAAGTATATATAGGGATCCTAGTGATACTAGGATAGCATACCGATGCTTGTGTTAATTTCTTCAAACATATTTTGTATATCAAATGGACCTTCTACATTTCTCTACCCTGTAACACAGCGGCTAAGTGGCCAGACCTTTTCATCAAAAAACCCTTTTTCTATTACATACATTGTTTATTTTGTGTCTTGTTTATATTTCATAAAATAGAATAGAACAAATGGAATTGTTGTTTGAATACCGTATTGTTGGGTAAATTTAATATACTGTGTGAAGATTGCTTCTTAATTCGGACCCACGAAATTCAAAATCTCTTAAGTTTCTGGCATTCTGCAAGTCAGTGTTAGCACAGTGCGGGTTGGTGAATGTCACATGTTTCCTCACGATGTTTTCCTTCACCGTTTTAAAAGCAGTGGTCATGAAATAAATTACACAAAGTAATGCGCCTGGCTGGGTTTGAACCCACGACCTCGTCAGTCGGGCCGTTACCACTTGGCCACCACTGCTGAGGACTTAATGAAACAAGGCATTCTCTACCAGTCAACCTTTCGATCATTCCGGGGAATCTAATTTTGAAATTCAATTTAATTTAATAATAATTAATTTAATTTGTGTGTTGACATTGATTTCAATTTTATGTAAATTTATTATGAATATTGTCTGTATGTGTATGATTATATAACTGGAATGAGTCTTTGGTACTTGAAATAAATAAATAATAATAATAATAATTAGTTTGAGTTTGAAATACAGGTTTAAAATTACATATTGTGCTTATTTAAATGTAAATCAAATACAAATTTCACGTAAATCACGATGAACTCTTCAAAGCAAGTCCATCATTCGCAAGCGAGTCCTCAGTTCTGTCAGCCTGTTCCTCCCGGTGATGGATGTTCGGAAGTCGTCAGACGAAAGCTTCCCCTTCCGCGTAATTCGTCGTGTTTCCGGGACAGTCCCGTCGAGAGGGACGGACTGGAGTACTGTGGAGTTAGTGTGGAGGTAGATGAGAGATTGTCTGTCTGGCAAACGAAAACTTCACCGTGATGTAATGGAAGCGATGAACCGTTCAGATGTTAACAAAAACGAAACAGAATTAAAACTAACGTCACCATAGTTGTAATTTAACCCAATTAGGAACACAATTGAAAGACAATGAAAGAGCGAGCGCCGGCGTTCGTTTGGGGTTGATGCCGTAATTCAACAATGTTGGATATACACTAATTATAATAAAGAGAGCTTTTGAGAGCAGTGGTGGCCGAGTGGTAATGGCCCCGACTAACGAGTTGTAAGTCGCAGGTTCGAACCCAGCCAGGCGCATTACTTTGTGTAATTTATTTCATCACCACTGCTCTCAAAACGGTGAAGGAAAACATCGTGAGGATACCGGCATGTCCTAGAACTAAAAATTCGAAGGCATGTGATATTCACCAACCCGCCCTGGGCCCGTGTGGTGGATTACGGCCCATTCCCTCTTCTAGAGAGGAGGCCTGAGTCCCAGCAGTGGGAATATTAAAACGGCGATGATAATAAAGGGCTAAAGTTTGTTGTTTGTAGGAGGTAATCTATGGAAGTACTGGCACGATTGCTAATTTTTTTTCACC
The DNA here is from genome assembly GCA_949319445.1 of Mythimna lalbum. Taxonomy (NCBI): domain Eukaryota; kingdom Metazoa; phylum Arthropoda; class Insecta; order Lepidoptera; family Noctuidae; genus Mythimna; species Mythimna lalbum. Next base: position 5,813,325 of record OX439370.1, read on the forward strand.
GATAGAAAGCTGCTTTATTCCTGAGTGACATAGGCTATACTTTATGTACGCGGGCGAAGCTGCGGGCAAAAGCTAGTTAAATATAATCTAGTCATCTCATACACGTAGGTACTTTAAACAGAGTCCCACAAACTCAACTCAAGCGTATGACCACACATAACTTAGCATTTTGATGTGAAGTGATAACGTGATAGCTGTTAATAGCTCATAATATGTTAGGGTCCTCATAAAGACGACAATCGACATTACTATGTTTGACGTAGTGGGGGGTTGGACCACCTAGTCATTATGAAATAGCATAAGTATCAAACAACACACACAAAACAATACCAATCACACACGCACACACACATCTAAATAACTTGTTTTTTTTTTATGGTTAGCAAAAATCATTCAATGACGACCCCTGCTCTCGAGCGGAGAGGGAGATAGTGACAGACTCTTACTGTTTAAAAATCCAACCCGTTCCTTCTAGCCTTCATACCGAGGCTCGAGCTCCCTTTCAGATAACCCTGGCCCCAGTAGGCTTCGACCCAGCTGGGCCCTCCTTGCTGTCAACTCCTTGAGGCGCGCGGGAACAGTGAGCGCCGTCGACGTCTTGGGCTCGGTCCAGACAGTTAACAGACGGTCGGACAGCGAGCTACCGATGGCGCGCCATCCGCAATCCCGCGTCTACGGTGGCCGGAAATCGGGATCGGAATCCCGTCGGCGATGGCGAAAGCGCCGTTGCCTTATGCGGTCGGCCTCCTCCTTTGCCAGAATTACTGCTTCGCAGTAGGAGGCGACCGCCTGCCACTCCTCCTCGCTCCGGACCATGGCCTGAAACAAGGCCCAGCGCGAGAGGTCTCCGCCGATTTAAATGACTTGGATTCCTTTACAACTAGTGTGGCGTCGGCCAGAAGACGCAAAGAAATGCAGAATTTAGTGAGTTACAAGCGCAGAGAGACAAAGCCAATGGTTTTTCTATAACCTTTAATCTGTCACGTAGTCGTGACCGTGGCGTGCCGGACACATTTAACTTTGTCATAACTGTGACAGTTAACAAAGGATAATCCGGGTCGCAGGTACTTAGCTTTTCTTGGTTCAGAACCGTAGGATTTGAAAATCTCTCTACACCAGTATTAAATCGAGATATCTGCTTGCACACAGACATAAAATACGAACCCACAGACAGAAAGGTACAAAATTAAAATCATAAATTCTCTTGCAGCGTCGTCTGAAAGCTGTCTGCATACGTGATCTAAAAATTCAATAATAAAATGCAGGTTTCAGTCGACTTTCTCAGTACTGTTAAATGGTGATGTGAAGTCATTTTTCATGGAAATTCCAGTGGAATATATCACACTTTAAATATGGTATTGTCATCATCCATAGAAAGTGTGTCTGTCCGTCTTTTACGGGAAAATTGAGTGACGAATTGACGTGATTTTTTAAGTGGAGATAATTGAAGAGATGGAGAGTGACATTGGCTACTTTTTGTCTCTTTCTAACCCCCCACTTCCCAGGGGAACCGTGTTACTCTGAATTTAACGCGAGCGAAGCCGCGGGCAAAAGCTAGTTATCACATTGTAGTAGAAAGACGATATTTATACAAAATCATTTGTACTTTTCAAGTTTTAATTTTTAACTTTGATACCCTATAGCTAGGGTTGCTAGGTCTTTGAACCGGTAGCCAGACAGACCATCCTATTTAGCCGGACATTAGGTCAAAAGGTCTGACATTTGTTTTTTAAGTATAACATGAACTATCTAACAGAGTGTGGGAACTGTTAATGGTACAAGTGACAATGAAGTAAACATTTTTTTGGTACCACTAGTTGTTGAGAATGAAAATTAAGTGATCCGATTTACTTAGTTCCATTTCGCACGAATAGTTGGTTGGTTCCGTTGGTCGGAATGGAAGAATCAAAGGTGATCCGATCGAGTTCCATTCTGATCAACCAGTTGATCGGTTCAGTTGATCGGATTGGAAGTACTGCTTTTAATAACAATAAAATTCTTAAAATCTTTTTAATTTCTAATGAAAAAACAATAAAATTTAATAATTTATATGCTAGACTAATTGCGTGTCCGCTCTGCTTGTGCTAGCGAGACAAGGAAAGGCAGAACTTAAATGACAATTCTAAACAAAATGGTCAAATTTAGAAAGTTTTAAAATGGCAGACAGGCCGGACTCTGCCTAATTTAGCCGGACATGCAACTAAAAAGCCAGAACGTGTCCGGCTTTATTTGGACACTTCGCACCGCTACCTACAGCCAATTTTAAATAGTGTGCTATTATCATCAATTGGCTTTTTTCATCCCAACGAGAGGACGTGTCAGACTTTTACTAACAAAACCCACTTTGATTTCTTCTTTTGGCCTTCCTTTAAACGTTCCCGAAGCCCTAGCGCGCCTAGTAGCGGACGGCGAACCATGGATAGCTCGCTGTCCGACCGTCCGGTAACTGTCCGGACCGAGCCCAAGACGTCGACGGCGCGCACTGTTCCCGCGCGCCTCAAGGAGTTGTCAGCAACAGGAGGGGCCCAGCTGGGTCGAAGCCTACTGGGGCCAGGGTTATCCGAAAGGAAGCTCGAGCCCCGGTATGAAGAGGCTAGAAGGAACGGGGTGGGTTTTTAGTCAGTAAGAGTCTGACACTATCTCCCGCTCCACCCAAGAGCGAGGGTTATAATAAGATGATTTTTGCCCACCGTAAAAAAAAAGTCCTAGCAGGGATTGGCCCTGCTGAGCTTCTTCAGTCTTGCTGACTTTGAGGGACACGTGTAACTCTACCTGCCATCGACTTGTCCTTACCAGATGGCCGGACGCAATATCTGAAGACCTACAACCAGATCAAGAAACTTTTCTTATTTTGGAAGTCAGTTAAAACAGCGGGACCATTACACACTCGCACGTTCCACAACCGCAGCAATCATCATCATCATTTCAGCCGACAGATGTCCACTGCTGGACATAGGCCTCCCCCAAGTGTCGCCACAACGATCGATCCTGCGCGTCCCGCATCCATCGGATTCCCGTAACCTTCAGCAGGTCATCGGTCCACCTTGTAGGAGGCCTTCCGAAGCTGCGTCTTCCAGTACGCGAAGACCGCAACAATCAGAAGTTACAAATATATTAAGAACCAGCTTCGCCAGCGTACATAAAATATAGCCTATGTCACTCAAGAATAAAGCAGCTTTCTATCAGCGAAAAAATTTTAGCAATCAGACCAGTACTTTCAGAGATTACCCACCCCTACAAACAAAAAAACAAACTTTACCTCTTTAAAATATTACTAGCGGCTTGTCCCGGCTTCGCACGGGCAATAAATATAGCTTATGTTACTCAGAGTGAACGTAGCTTTCCATTGGTGAAAGAATTTTTGAAATCGGCACAGTAGTTTTTGAGTTTATTCATTACAAACATACACATAAAATTGCTCGCAGAACAGATGGCCGTTGGGGCCGAAAGGTTCTGGAATGGCGCAGTGTCGGAAGGCCTCCTACAAGGTGGACCGATGACCCGGTGAAGGTTGCGGGAATCCGATAGATGCGGGCGCACAGGATCGATCATTGTGGCGACACTTGGGGGAGGCCTATGTCCAACAGCGCACGTCTGTCGGCTGAACTGATACACACAAAAATACAAATTTTCCCTCTTTATAATATTAAAAATGTAGATTTCAGATCCATTTTAATAAACCCGACGCAAAATATAAGCTTCCCAGGCATCCAGTATTCAAGAAATAAGGGTAAAAAATCAACAAGGAGTTAAAATATTCACAAACAGAAATGTTCTATTGAAGCGAATTCATTTTAACGTAAATGATTGATGGGAATACCATTTACTTCGCATCCATAGAACCCGGCGTATAAACAGAGGTTGTTGACATGTAGGTATAAAGATTTTATGCCTTGTATGTACATTATGGGATTGTTGGGGAAAAATTCAGGAAAATCGTTTAAGGGTACGTTCAGAGAGCGGTGAATAGGGCGATAGCGGGGGCGGTAGCGGGGGCGATTAGGTAGTTGAATATGAAGATATTTGATGGTTTATTGGTGGATTGTTTTTCTTTTTTGGTTTGTTTATTTGTTTTTTTTTTTTTGGTTTGTTGGTTTTTTTTTATTTCCCGCTAGTGACTGATTTTTACTGACTAGAACCCAACTGTGTCTTGGAATGAGGATGGGATACTGGTTATCCAACAAGGAATAAGATTCCTAGCTATGTATTTTCTACTTAAACGCAACTGAAATCGTTGGCAGAAACTGGTGACACTAATATTAGGAAAGCGATTTGTGAGAGTGTATGCTCGTTATTCTTTCACACGCAAATAGCTGAACTGATTCGAGTGAAAAATTGGCTCACGTGTAAACCATCTCCTAGAATAGCACACCGGACACATTTTAACCTGGGAGTATGTTACCTTGGTCTGGTTTTTAACTTTTGCGCCAAGTTGTATGCATTTGATGCTTCACGCCTGACTTCGCAAGTTCCTCACCTTGGCTGTGGCCTAAGGTTTGGAAGTAAAATTGTCGAAATGAGACGCTTTTACAACAGAGTACAAAACGATGTACGTAATAATGTTTACTGGTAAACAATTTGGGAATATAGTGCCAATATGTCGTCGTTTCCAGGATACTGATCTCTTGTTATAGAAATAGAATTTCTTCAGAAGTTTTCTGACGTTATCGTTTTTTTGCTTAGCGGTGTTTTTTTTAGGTGGGATAATCACCTAATGAATGAATCCCCCGATCTTGAGAGCGACATAGTGCCAGAATTTTACTGACGAAATACCAACTTCTGGTCCTTCAATTGCCTTTCGTACCGGGGTCGAACTTTCCTTTCAGAAAGGAAACCTTGGGCCCAGTAGGCTTCGACCCCGCTGGGCCTCTACAGGTTATTGAATGATACGCGCCTTCGACGTCTTGAATTCGGTCCGGACGATTACAGGATGGTCGGACGGCGAATTACCCAGTGCTACCCGTCCGCAAGCCCGCGTCTACGGTGGTCGGAAATAAAGATCAGAATCTTGGCGGCGGCTGAGGCGTGATTACCTAGCGATGTACTAAACGAATTATTATGCGTAGCTAAAGTAAATCATTAATTTATCTATAGTATGTATGTATTTAGAAATATATAAGTATGTTTATCAGTTGTCGAGTACCCATAATGGACTAGACGGCTGCGTTGTGTGATAGTTGTGGAGTTGTGGAATACATACGAGTAATTAATCATTTATTGCATAAAAAGATCAGCCCATTCATTAAACCCCAAGCGAACGCCAGTGTTCGCGCACCCATTGTCTTTCTAATGTGTCTCTAATTATCACGATTGAAAAAAAAATCAGCTCAATCGGTAGCCGGGAAGTAGGTCAAAAGTGAATGCTCAAAAAAAATCCAGCTCCGACAGAAACGAGATGTCTCTCAAATGATCAATAATAGTAAGTAATAAAACAATAACCAGCTATTTGCAAGATTTGATAGCGGACAAACATCGGGACAGGTGAAACTAAATAAAAGCTTGTAAAAACAATTCATTGTGTTTTATCAAAATCAAAAACCTATTCTATATTCGAATATTTTTTAAAAAGTGTTTGGAGGGTATGCGGAACAGAGTGTAAAATCCCACATACCTCCTTTGAAAAGGGAGGATCCTCCGACTAGACAGGGTGTTATAGTCTGGTGGGCGACTGCCCGATAGTTGGTGTCGGGCTGTCGTATATGTTCAAATCGCGCGGAGAACTTTGATTGCGCGATGCAGGATTTCGTATTTTCTTCGTAGTTCTTATGTGGCGTCATAGATGTCGCTACAAGTATTTGTCTAGCCAGTCCTCAAGTTTGTACAGCACTATTTTGAATGCGATCTCTCTCGATATATTTTTCGTGCATCAGACATACCTACAAACTTTTTGGCAAAACCTGAGGGGAATGTGTACCGTTGCAGAATCAATTCATGTATTTCATTTCTGGTTAGGAAAAGAGATTATAAGCAAGAAAATCAATTTGAAAATGTTCTTGTGCAGGATAAGTTCTTGAGAAATGTGGGCTAAGTCTTAAGAGGTAGCAGATAAACATTTTTTATTTTATTTAGATTATACATTCCCGTAGCTGGCCTCCCCTATATAAATAAAATACCCTAATATTATTTATTATTATTATTCCATTTATTTTCTCTACACTAATATTATAAAGAGGTAAACTTTGTTTTTTTTTATTTTTTTTTGTAGGTATTTGGTCTTGTATTTTACCTATAGAAAGCTGCTTTATTTCTGAGAAGCCGCGGGAAAAAAATAGTTGTTTATATTTATACATATATTACTAAAAAAATAAAACATAACAAAACTTGTAAAAATTGGCAGCCCACCGGTATCGGGAACAAGGTCCAAGCTACCGGTGGTCAGGGCTCCTGAGAGAGGAATCTACTACTACTTACTAAAACCTACCCATGTTCCTCCAGTTGCCGTTTGTTGTCTAGGACCATGGGTTTTCTTTTTTAGAAATTATCGAACAACGTATTAAATTCCCAGTCAATTAATTGGCCTCTAATAAATTCTTGAAAGTGCAATTTTCACTTATGACATTTCAAATCAAATTCAACTGGCACTAAAACTCATCATCATTTCAGCCGAAGGACCTCCACTGTTGGACACAACCTTCCCCCAAGTGTCGCTACAAGGACTGGTCCTGTGCGTCTCGCACTAAAACTGATGAAAGAAAAATTTTGGATAGTATTTTTCCGAATCATAATAAAAAACAGACTCAACCGAAATTTTAAAATAAAAAAAGCTATCATTTTATTCTTTTATTACCAGATCAGTACAATAATAACATAAAAATAAAACCAAGTAACCATCAGAATCTCGTTATTGTACGTAATTCGAGTATATTAATGAGATATAATATTAAAACTCCATTTTCTTTAGTTATATTCGAGCAATGACGTCTATTACGGTCGTTAACTAACAAATTGAGCTTTGTTCAAAATTCTTATTAAATTATTCAATGTTCCCAGTTAGTTCTATTCAATTTTATGTGTTAGGTATATAGGCCCTACGAGGGCACTGAAAAACTGGTCAAGTACGAGTCGGACTCGCACACAACAAAGGGAATATTAATCTACACTAATATAATAAAGAGGTAAAGTTTGCTTTTTTTGTTTTTTGTTTATAGGAGATAATCTCTGAAAGTACTGGTCCGATTTCTAAAATTCTTGCACCAGTAGAAAGCTGCTTTATTCCTGAGTGACAGGCTATATTTTATATATACGTGCGAAGCCGCTGGCAAAAGTTAGTAATTTATATTATCGAGAAAAAAGGGCCGACAAAAGTCTCGTATTAATTTCTTTTTTAAGTATTTTCCATCTCTTTAAAAAAATGGGTTTCGCGCAATTTCTGGAAAGAAAACCCGTAATCGTAGAACGCAATGTGTAACTGAAGGACACAGGTGTGGTTTTCAGTCAGAAGTGATCTGACACGATGGAACAGGACGGGGGTATACTACAGTGGGATAAGTCATTGGATGAAATACCACCTCAAAAAAAAAAAACTTTAAACAAATTCACGCCACTGGGAGCTATTTTATTTCGGGAGGGGTTTCATCTTACAGTGCAGTCATTTGATGAATTCCCACTTGAAAAAAAGCTTTTAATCAAAACGTCACTAGGAAAAATCACAATTTCGCAAATCTCTATCGCTTATAAATCGGCCCACAAATCTGTCATAGGTGCTCATAAAGAAAATTATACGACCAAAGTGTTAGGATACGAGCGTTTTGGGAATTATAACTCGCGCTGGACTCGCGGAAATATATCATTTGCGATTTGGAAAAGTCGGGGTTGGAATCCCAAGTTTTCTAGGTTAGGGTGTGGACACAAAGGGTTGTTTTCGTTCTGAAACATTTAGCGAGTTTTTGTGTCTCTGTAGATTATCGTGGCCTGTTGGTGAAATCTGTCTGTCTTTTTGACAATAGGGCATCCAAATTATGGCAATATGTTAGGCGTTTATCCTAGAACCAAACATTCGAAGACGTGTGACATCTACCAACCCGCGTGCTGGTTGATTTACGACACATTCCTTCTCCTCGATAGGAACCCACGCGTGTAATGGGACCCAATAAGTGGCTCATGCGACACAGCCCATCCGACATACGGCATACAAAAAATATTTGTTGCGTGCGAGAATCGAACCCGCTACAGACAGCACAGCAGTCAATCGCACAACCACTGCGACAACTATCGAAAAAATTAATGACTTAGTTAAGTGTAAAAATGTATAATAACTATAGATTACTAGCTGCTCCCAGCGGCTTCGCCCGCGTGACAGCAGAAAATTATCCCAAGGGAACATACTTCCGGGATAAAAAGTATCCTATGTCCTATTCCAGGACATGGTCAATCCTTGTAACAAGTTTCATCAAAATCGGTTTTGCCATTTAGGCCTTTTTTTTTTTTGTCGACGGGGAAAATCATCATTGACGAAACCCGCTCTTGGGTGGAGCGGGAGACAGTGTCAGAGTCTTACTGACTAAAAACCCCGCGCCGTTCCTTCTAGCCTTCATACCGGGGCTCTAGTTTCCTTTCGGATAACCCCGACCCCGGTAGGCTTCGACCCCGATGGGCCCCTCCTGTTGCTGACAACTCCTTGAGGTGCGCGGGAGCAGTGCGCGCCGTCGACGCCTTGGCTCGGTCCGGACAGTTACCGGACGATCGGACAGCGAGCTACCCATGGCTCGCCATTTAGGCGTGAAGACGTAACAAAACAAACAAACTCACTTTCGCTTTTATAATATTAGTAAGGATTAATTTTTAAACAAATAAAGAGATATCTGATGTTTTGTGGAGTGGAAAGATAAAAATAAAATGCTAAGCTGTCAATTATTTCAAACCCATTGAACAATATCGACTATAGTTTGTTTTTTAGTTTTGTTTTCCAAACGAACTATTACACAACGAGTTTTGAAGTTTTATTATCCATCCATTTAAAATAGTTAAATTTATCAGTTAATACATGAGTTAATGGAAATGAATCTTTCAAAAACAATGGTTATGTCAAACAGCACAAACAGAAGAATATCAGTAGACAATGAAACATTAAAATATACAGAAAAATATATCTACCTTGGAAAACAAATTACCTTCGACAGAAAACACAATGAATTAGAAGTAGAACGAAGGGCACAAAATACTTGGAATAAGTACTGGTCATTAAGCGAAATATTTAAAAGCAACATGCCAATAAAGATCAAAACAAAAGTTATGACGTCATGCCTCCTACCATGCTTAACCTACGCCTGTCAAACTTGGAAGTATACATCAAAAATCAAAAACAAAATAATTACCTGCCAACGTGGAATAGAACGAAGCATGCTTAACATTAAAAAAATACAAAAAATTCGCCACACAAAAATTAGAAAAATCACCAAAGCCAAAGATGCTCTAAGTTTTGCTAAAAAATTAAAATGGAAGTGGGCAGGTCATGTAGCGAGGCTAGAGGATGACAGGTGGACTAGCCGGGTGATAAAGTGGAAGGGTCCATACGGCAAACGTCTCAAAGGTAGACCATATTCGAGATGGGCAGACGAAATAATAAAAATAGCGGGGCCCTGCTGGACGCAAATAGCCCAAGATAGAGACAAATGGAATTCTTTAGAGGAGGCCTTCACCTTCGCCTAGGGAGGGGTTCTTGCACATGAATAAGTGTCAGTTTTGATTATTTCACAGATATTGTAACTTTAACTTTACCTTGTAAATACCTATTTGTAATGCAAGAAATATAAGGCTTTTTTATTTTTTATTTTATTTATTTTACATGAGTTAATACAGTTAAGACATGTCTATGGAAGTTTAAAAAAAATCATTGAAGATTATAAAAGTAAAGATAGTTTACAGTAACTGCACAAAATAGATAGGTACAGAAAATAATTTCATGTATGTACATCACTTTTTATACCTACGCTCGATGGACGCACACTAATGAGCGTTTGAGCCGGAACTGTTCGACGAGCGGGCCGAGACGATACCGACATATCGTGTCCGTGAGCGGTGTCTATGTGTGCGTTGCTAGTGAGGAGGCCTGAGTCCAAGCAGTGGGAACATTAAAAAGGCTGATGATGAAGATGTGGAGTCTGTGTCTGTGTGTGGTCAGATAGCTAAAACGTGAGAACTACATCTAGGCAAGCATGCTTCATCGTTGACGACATCATCGCTTGCTAACAGGTGAGATAGTGCTAACGTGCTAGTCTGTTTTTTCTTTCTTTTCTATCTTTCTATTAAAAACTTACTTTTGCTCGCAGTTTCGCCCGCTCACATAAAATATGCCTATGCCTATACTCATGAATAAAGCAGCTTTCTATCGTTGAAAAAATTTTAGCAACAGGACCAGGGGTTCTACTCGCTTTATCCGAAAAACGAAGTTTCGATTGAAATTTCGCGTGTTTCCTACGACGGTTCCTTTCGTTCCCGAAATTTCGCACAAACGAAAATTGTTTGACGTACCGAATCTCTAAACCTACTCTAATTAGTTATGTTTCGAAAAAATATATAATTATGGCACAGGATTGTTTAATTGAATATCGTTCATTTACGAAAGTTTCGTTTCGGAGAAAGCGAGTAGACCCCCTGTATTTTCAGAGATTATTTCTTACAAAAAAAAATCTTTTTATTGATCGGCTATAAGCTGCAGAAAAAAATATATTCAAATGGGATTTTACTAATTAAAAAATCTTGTCAGATTCGTAAAATATATTCACAAAATCGTAGACATTGTGAACGAGCCCTATTCCCAACCCTTTTCCAATAGTTCTTCAAGGTTTCGCCCCTCATAGAATATTTTGTATCCACATTTTTTCAAAAGAAAATTCTCTATCTATGCGGAAGATGACGTTCTAACATTTTCCGGCGCTTACATATCGGTAATCTTTGCTGACATTGGGATAAAAATATACCGGTTTTGAGATGCTTATTGTAAGGGTAAATTGGGTGAAGCAGAAGGTTTGTTGCATTGCTTTTTACCTTTTTTTTCAGTGGGTAAAAATCATCCAATTTCAAACCCCGCTCTTGGGTGGAGCGGGAGATAGTGTCAGACTCTTACTGACTAAAAACCCACCCTGTTCCTTCTAGCCTTCATACCGGGGCTCGAGCTCCTTTCGGATAACCCTGGCCCCAGTAAGCTTCGACCCAGCTGGGCCTTCTGTTGCTGACAACTCCTTGAGGCGCGCGAGAACAGTGCGCGCCGTCGACGTCTTGGACTCGGTCCGGACAGTTACCGGACGATCGGACAACGAGCTACCCATGACTTGTCGTCCGCGTATTGCTTTTTAGCTGAGTGTGGATCTAACAAAAGGTGATCCAGTCGGAAGTTCCTATGATTGACCCACTGGCATTTTGACAATTCAAGTGGCTGTAATTGGTCTATTGGTATGCTGAACTGGACCTATTTTGGTGCAGCCATTTGTACACAGTTGTGTCTGGGCCTTGTGCTGTACCAAAAAAAAAATATTTTTCTTTCTTTTTCTTTTTGTCTATTTGAAATAAACGTTTTTTTTTTTAACAGCTGTCAAATATTTTTGACAGCTTTAGATTCATACGTCAAATGTAAAGTTTAAACAATTCTTTTGCGATATTAGTCGCTAGATCTTAAAACTACTGCTCCAAAGCGGTAAAATTTTAAAAGTTGTTCTATGTAGAATCAAAAATTTACTTTTTAATTTATTTACGTGTCTATTTTTTTCCAGTTTAATTCATGAATCCCCAAGCGACCACCGGTGGCCGCGCATCTATTGTCTTACTATTGTGTCTCTAATTGACGGTATCTGAAGGGATAATAACTGTTATGGAGCCCCTAAAAAGCAGTGGTAAAAATTATATTATTTAAAAAAAGTTTCCTAATTCTCTATTATTCAAGGGCTTTACACTATACAAGGTGTAAGGGTCAGCCCTCCGCATACTTTAAGAGGGTCCTTCTCCACTCGCTTATCGTAAACATCGAAAATGGTTTTAAAGCTTGTTACTTCATTTAATGCAATCCAACGCGATGTTTGATGAAAAGGCAACGCAAAAAAGAGAGATAACGCCTGGAAACTCTGTTAGTATTCGGTAATTCCGAGATTTACTCGAAAATTTCACAAAACTTGCTCCAGGAAATAGCTGTTTTTTTTTTTAAACCCTTAAAAGTTTTTGGAAAAAGTTGTCATCATTTAGAATCTTAATAAAATTTGCAAGGTCTCTAGAGGATTAATTTTTTGACTTTTTTAATTTTTAGGCAAATATATGAAGTGTCAAAGTTCATACAAAATAGGAGATTTTCAGAGGTTTTTACTGGATTAGTTTTACACAAATTTAGAAATTGGTTTCTTTAGAAACCTAGATAATATCCCCAAGATACTGTGTTTCCAAAATATCTAATGAAAAGTGTGTAATAACGTCATAATCAGTTATGAGCGGTTGTAAGAAAAACAGTGAAAATGTGAGTCGTGATGCACCACCTTAAGGGCTTTTGCTCAGCAGACGAAACTGAACATCTTTAAACAATTTTTTTTCTTTTCCTGAAAAAAAATCTTGTAGAAGGTTGTTCAGTTTCGTCTGCTGAGCAAGCCCTCAAAGTTAGCGGAGGGCTGTCCCTTACACCTTGTCTTCAAGACAATATTTTCCTTTTTTTCTATTCATCGATAGTTGATGGAAAAAACTTCCCAGATACATATTGTATGTTTTAAGATATTTCATTTTTCTCTACCATCTCAGTCTACTCACAATGATTAATTGGAAAGCCAAAAGACTTGCCAACAAACTCATCTACTTATCGTTGACAGTCAAGTTGTGGCCTTTTGAGACGCCGCAGTATTCTGTGCCAATGCCAAATGCTTGACAACTGTCAATTGGATGCTTCAGTTTATTTTATGTTAAACAAGATTTTGTTTATTCGTACACCCCTAATTTTTAATTAGTACAAATACTTAAAGGGCTTATTAGAGAAGGTCTTGTTATTATTTATATAACTAGCGACCCACCCCGGCTTCGCTCGGGTGCAATATTATACATATAAACCTTCCTCTTGAATCACTCTATCTATTAAAAAAAAACCGCATCCAAAACCGTTGCGTAGTTTTAAAGATTTAAGCGCACATAGGGATATAGGGACAGAAAAAGCGACTTTGTTTTATACTATGTAGTGAAGTCTCAATAAATAATATTCATAAACAGCAAAGTTAGGAGCGTTTGTATATATCCCAAAATGTCACTCAATTTATGGATATATTGCACAGGCAAACAGCTAAGTGCAAAACGACTCCTCATTCGCCTAGATGCCTGGATGGAGTGACTATGTATTTTTGCTGACATAACAAACTTATAACTTAACCCTTCAGATACCGTCAATTAGAGACACAATAGTAAGACAATAGATGCGCGGCCACCGGTGGTCGCTTGGGGATTCATGAATTAATGATTTTTCATGATACAGTTATGTTAACATTCTTAACATAAAAATACTTGTCACATGTTTCGGGTCTTGCATAATTATACGATTTTAATATTGGTTGCGGGAATCCGATGGATGCGGGACGCACAGGATCGATCGTTGTGGCGACACTTGAGGGAAGCATTTGTCCAACTGTGGACGTTTTTCGGCTGATATTATGATGATGATGATGATAATTATGCCCAAATTAGTGTTGTATATTCATAACTCTTTTATAACATGCGTTTCATCCCTAACATTTTGTTTAAACAAACTTCAGTTTTTTAGACACGGTTAGATAAATTGAACCTTAGCACGGAATCGAATGGCAAGGTATATCGTTTCTGCATCCAATATTAGATAAGTAGAAGCTACCAGCAGAAATTCTAAACGTAAATACTTTGACACGCGAGATCGGGGAAAAACATGAAGCGTAAAATTCAGATAAATTCGTGGAATTCCGTACATTAGGTACGCAAAACTTTTGACAACTGCTGAGAAGCAAGTCACGGAGTCTTTATTGGGTTGTGAGTAGGTAAAACATTTTCATAAATATACTACGTATAATAAAGAACTGCTATCTTTTTTTTTCATCAACTACTAAATTAGTATCTTCATCTACATACACTAATTTTAAATAGGTAGTTTGTTTTTTTGTTTCTCTAAAAGTAAAAATTTATCTCTGAAAGTACTAGTCCGATTGCGAAAATTTTTCACCGATAGAAAACTGCTTTATTCCAGAGAGTGATAAAGGCTATATTTCATTTATGCGGTAGTAGCCGCGGGCACAAATTAAGTTCGCGAGCACACTATATCCAAATAACTTAAAAAAATTTAGATAACAGCAGTTTTTTTTTTGATCTTCGTATATTGTTCGTAACTATGTGATTCACTTAATTGATCTTCAGTTGTCTACTCAGATACACAAAATAAATAGTTGTGAAGGAAAAGGGGTGGGTTTAAGTCTGTAAAAGTTTGACACTCCTTCTCACAACAACCTGATCGGGAATAGTTATTAGAAACTTTCCCACATTAAAACAAAAAGGGTTTAAGTAATGCTGTTTAAAAAAAACATTTAAATCGCAAATATTACCAAAATCTCGCATCGTGGCATAGAGAACCTTAATCCGATCCTGTCTCGCAAACAATCGGGGGCTTCCGGCTAAATTGGAAGAGATTTCTTAATTTTTAAATGAGTAAGTAACCTACATTGATGCAAAAAAATAAGAAAAAACTAAACCAAAAAAGACACGGTGTTAATTTTTATTGGTGGGATTTTTTTTGGTGTTTACCACCAAAAAAAAACACCAATAAAATATTAACACTGTTTCTATAAATAAAAAAAAAGATCGCCACCGGTTGGTATAAATAAAAAAAAATACTCACATTTATCGCAAAAATTACGGTACAGAGAACCTCAAACCGATCGTACCTCGCTAACAATCGTAGCAGTAACGGAGCCGGGAACCCCCGGCTAATTCAGAAGATATTTTCTAAAGATTTATTTAAAAGTTTAGAGGTTACTTTAAAGTTTAGAGGTCTTGGCAAGCGTTCTCCATCGTCGACCACTTTATTGTAATTATGTTGCAAAAATTACCAAAATCTCGCATCGCGGCACAGAGAACCCTAATCCGATCCTGCCTCGCTAAAAACGTAGCAGTAACGGAGGGTTCCCGGCTAAATCGGAAGAGATTTTTTTAAGAGTAAATAGGTTACTCCTAGGCAAGCTTCATCGTCGACGTGGTCGACGTGGTCAGGCGCAAATAGTACAAAAAATACTCAAATTTTTGTTGCAAAAATTACCAAAATCTCGCATCGCGGCACAGAGAACCCTAATCCGATCCTACCTCGCAAACAATCGTAGCAGTAACGGAGGGTTCCCGGCTAAATCGGAAGGGTTAACACACGCAGCCTTTATCCGGGTCCCGGAGACAAGATCCACTCAGCGCACTTATTGGACGTACCTGTAAAAAAGAAAGATGGCGTCATGAAAAATGTTAAGGTATTTTAGTGAAGGATGGTAGATAGGGTTCTTTGTTTTTTGGGTTGTTTTAGTTGAGAGCTGATTATAGGAAGTTTGTTACATTAACAGGTTTAAAAAAAAAACTTTATTGAATGACTATACCTGTGAAATAAAAAGATAGTGCCTGAAGTAATTCGCTGTGTGCAGACGCTTAAACGTTAGTTTACCATTTATCAATCATTTTATTTTTGTAATTCAATAATTTATTAATAATTTTATTAATGTAATTCAACAATGTATCAACAATTTTATTAATGTAATTTAATAATATATCTAATCTTTATGTAATTTAATAACTTTTGCATTCCTGCATGTAATTTATTTCATCTCTCAAAACAGTGAAGGAAAATGCCATGTCCTAGTACCAAAAATTCGAAGACATGTGACCAACCCGTACTGGGCCCTCGTAGTGGAGTACGGCCCAATCCCTCTGAGTCCCAACAGTGAGAACATTATAAGGCCAACTATGCTCGTACAATATGAATCTACATACCTAAATAAATGTAATATATAAAAATATACGTACATACTAGTAAATACCAACATACATAAACGTCCACCGGATTCCCGTGACCCTGACCAGGTCATCGGTCTACCTTGTTGGAGTCGGTCTACGCTGCGTCTAATGAGGCGGAAATCCAATGGATGCGTGACGCACAGGACCGGTCGTTGTGGCGACGCTTGAGAGTGGCTTATGTCCAACTGTGGACGTCTTTCGGCTAATATGATGATGATGATATTATACAAGGTGTAAGGCACAGCCCTACGCAAACTTTAAGGGCTTGCTCAGTAGACGAAACTGAACAACTTCCCAGGAGATTTTTTTTCAGGAAACGAAAAAAAAATCAGCCTCACCAGACAAAATTATAAACTTGATTGGACAATTTGTATGGCAAGACCGATTCTTTTTTTTCGTTTTCTTAAAAAATAATTGTGGAAGGTTGTTCAATTTCGCCTACTGAACAAGCCCTTAAAGTTTGCGGAGAGCAGTCCCTTACACCTTGTATAAACGAGTATTATGTAAGATGTAAGAGGAAGGCTCCAAAAGACGAGAAGGCCATACAAATATTTATTTCGTACGGGAACCGCGATACGCAACGCCAATCGCGTCAACCGACTGCAGACTTTTAAGGCTACTGTGTGATTCACGCATATTAATAAAAGGTACAGAACCAACTGACAAGGAAGTGTCAGGAAGGTAAAATACGCCCGCGAGCTAAATTAAATTCTCAGAATAAAATAATAAAATGCTTGCTGTAACTGACTGCACAATTATTGGTTGCGAAGTGATATGCGATTTTGAATCTTATGACAAGATTTACCTATGAGATTTTTACAAGCCATTATTGGGCAAAACTAGTAGAGATAAGTGATTTCAATATTGAACCGTAGTGTTACCGATAGATGGTTTTAATTACAATTTCTTGATGGTGGTCTTAAACTTTTTTTTTGAGCTGGAAAATCATCTTATGACTTCGCGCACTCTGGCGCACATTTTACTCACAAAAACTAGAGCGAGGAAGAGTGGCAGGCGGTCGCCACTTACTGCGAAGCAATAATGCTAGCAAAGGAGATGTTCAAAAAATGTGTATAAATTATTTGTATTTATACACATTTTTTGGACATCTTTTAACCCTTCAGATACCGTCAATTAGAGACACAATAGTAAGACAATAGATGCGCGGCCACCGGTGGTCGCTTGGGGATTCATGAATTAAAATCATTATTTTGGATAAATTATGGTGATTTAGATTTTAAATTTTTTATTATTTGCTTTATTGAAGTTTTGGCATCAAAATAATCTAATTATGATGTAACTACGATGCTTAGTTATTGTGAAAAAAAAAACATTTAATAAGAGCCAAATGTTGAGAATTTTGATGAAATTGTGACTTAAAAAATAAGAAAATGAAATATAATTAGAACTAGCCATTAATGCATTTCAAATATGATAATGTTGCGCTAATTTTCCATTCAAAAGATTTGTAAATTCATTATATTATTGCCATTAACGAAGCTCACAAACATAAGTCTGAAGAGCTACTTATGTTTACTGATTGAGTTACCAAACATAATACACCCAAATTGACTTAAAAAAAGAACTGGCTACTACTCATACTATGGTTAAATATGTGCTATAATAATATTTCAAGTTGTTTCATTATTTTGTTCAAAAAAAGCATACAAAGATGCGCTAATAATTTGCGGCGGGTGAATTTTTACAAGACTGCAGCCTTAATACACAAAATAATAACATACAAGTGAAGTCAACAATAATAAGATACGTTCCACTTAGACACCCACGAACGTAGAATCAAATTAAATTAACCATAAATAAGGAAGTTAGACTTAATAAACGTATTAATTAACAACAAAACAGGAACCCAATCTTCACATAAACTCAATAAATTTCTCCTACCATGAAACTCTTAACATCATTAGACCATAACATCGCGAACGCGTTAAACATATTCAAACCCAATTAGCTACGTCACAGATGTGACGTCATGTGAAATTTAATTAATCACACCGTTTCCGGGAGCCGTCCGCTCCA
Organism: Mythimna lalbum; assembly: GCA_949319445.1. Taxonomy (NCBI): domain Eukaryota; kingdom Metazoa; phylum Arthropoda; class Insecta; order Lepidoptera; family Noctuidae; genus Mythimna; species Mythimna lalbum. The sequence goes on from OX439370.1 coordinate 5,831,331, forward strand.
GTTTCGAAATTCCTGACAGTTTCGGAATTCCTGATGTTCAATTGATGAGCTTCCAATTTCGAGTTGTATGGATTAAGGATTAGTGTTATATTAATGGAAGAAAATTTCTGAAGGCGGCGTTGACATCGTTTTTTTTTTAATTGATATAAACTAGTGCTTGACTGCGTTCCACCTGATGGTAAGCAGTGATGGAATCTCTGATGATAAGGCACACTTGTTCCTTAAGAGCCTATTCACTCTAGCCTTGAAGACATTGTTATTGCTTGTTTCTTCGTTGTTAAAAAATAGGAAGTCCTCAATTTATAAACATAAACAGTTTTTTTTTTCTTCAGAACTCCCTCAGTTATGAACCAATATGGTTTTTTTTTTAATTAAAAGGATATACTGCTAAGATATTTTTTCTCCGAATCAAATTCTTAGGATAAAATTAATAACTAATGAAATGAACTTTTCAAAAATTATAGGAATTAAACGATTTTGGTACTTTCTTCAACAGTTCAAGATTCTTATTGAAAACAATTGGCATACAGTAAGCATCAATTTCACTTTAACAACACCCCTTTTTCGTGTTTTTATTTAGATATCGGCTTTTTTTTGTATTCTCGGAGATCTTGTTTCCTATGATGTTGAAACAAGAAAATAAGGAAAGATTTATTAGTACTGCACCTAAGTACCATCTGGTACTCAGTTTCTACATCGGATGGGGACTATAAAGATAAATCAATTTATATACCTAACCTTTTCTATTTAATGTTTACCGTCACTTGAAATAACAACTCATAATCTTCACAGTTCTTTAGGGCGCTTTAAATTTAGACGCACGTTTATCGTACGTCAGCCGACCGGTTGGAGTACGTTAGCAGTCTGACAACAAGCGCCTAAATTGAGAACGTATCTGTCTGCCGTGCGTTTGTATGCCAGTGATGCGCTATTCAACACCAAATTGAACACGTGGTACTTGTGGCGTTGCCGTCCTGTTATCGACCGTTCGCCACACGGTTGCCGTACCGCGCGCTTTTTATGAAAAATACGATCGTCCGTAGCCGTACGCTGTGCAACTAACGCACCGCATCCGCACCGCAGTAGGCCATAAAAAAACGCATAAATTGAAAGCACCCTTACACAGCTTTCTTCTCCTACGTGGTAAAAATGGTCATAGTAGTTTATTGATAAGGGATTCTTACAAGTCATATACAGATATTTCAAATTAAATAATAGTTAACAAATGACACAAATAGTTACATTACAATGTCAAATAATATAAAATGTCAAGCAGTTATAATAAAATAGAAGGAAACAAGTCAATAGAAGTCAAATCACAAATTAAAATAAATGATAAAATTAAAAGTCACAACAATTTTCAGTCCAAATTAAAAGGAGATGTCCGCTTTTTGTATGGACGTTGGTTTTTTATTCTGAGAAAAATCTAACCAGCATCAAAGTGTACTCAAATAAATACGACAAAAATATGGAACTTGGAACTACAGAAATAATATTTTTAAACCCCTCCATTTACGCGAAAAATCATAAAATAATAATTGATAGTATTCATATTTTATTCATTGTTGGCAGCCCTTAAAAAAGGCTCCGTCACTCTGTAACAATGTCATATTCGACTCTCAATGTATTTGACATTCATCTGTCACTAGCGTTAGAGATATTATCAAATATTGTGATTTACATGTGAACTTTCAGCTTAGAGCATTAAACTGTTGTAAGACATTCAGTGAAGTCGCCATAATTAAACAGCGTGGTCTCAGTTTTTGATGGATAATGCTACACATTTTTGACAAAAAATAATGCAACAACGGTCGTATTATTGTTTTTGTTTACATAATAGACATACAAAATATTGATTGACACTGACAGTAATGACAGTTCTCCTCTGTTTATTTTGACAAGTTTACTTTTTTTTGGGTGTGTTCACTTTATTAACCTAGATAATTAGAAAGGTTTGTTCGTTTTAGAAGTAAATTCTCACTAAAATAAAAAAACGATTTTTCTCAAAAGTGGAGGTGTTTAAAAATGTATGATATAATCAGAAGCACTAGGTTTTGAGATGTCTATCCAAATATGTTTAGCTTACTCTGGTTAGAATTATTAAATAATAAAAAACCATTTCCGGACATGTCCTTTACGTCAAAGTTAAATTGCATTATATCAAAAATTCGTCAAAAGAATAAACAATAGGGTGTTATATATTAGAGAATGCTTAAATGCAGCATCCTGAGGTACTGTAAATACTTCCTAAACGACTTAATGCAAACTAAATCTCTCTCAAACACATAAGCTACACAAGTTAATGGAACAACTCCCAAACGGCTACCAGATGACAATTGACGAGACAAGACAAGGAAACGCAGCCACAGATAATGCATGTCAGTTCATCTGTAGCATACTGAACTATGACAAATTGAATTAATTACCAGGCACTACCAGTTGCAGAACATGTCAGCCATTTCCTACAGTAAATTATTATAATTGTTATATAAATTCGGATTGGCGTAACATAGTGAAAGGGTAACGCTGGTTAGATGAGTACAGAAGGTCGGATCCGTACGTCTATCAAACCTTTTTCAAACTATGCTGGGATCGGCATCTAGTCGACCTCATCATCATCGTCTTTGCGGCTGAAAGAAGAGAAAGAAAGAAAACACGTTCATTTGGCACACAGATACACACAATGAGACAACAATTATAATCTATATCTATATATATAAAAATGACCCCCGTTTTCCGTTGTCACGACTTGGCATGAAAACGGCTTGACCGATTTGGCTGATTTTTTTTTTGTTGTGATTTTTATTGTGAGGAGAAGGTTCTTATGGAAAAAAAAATAGGGTAGTGTAGGGTAGAGTAGTGTAGGGTAGGGTAGGGTAGGGTAGGGTAGGGTAGAGTAGGGTAGAGTAGGGTAGAGTAGGGTAGAGTAGTAGGGTAGAGTAGGGTAGAGTAGGGTAGAGTAGGGTAGAGTAGGGTAGAGTAGGGTAGAGTAGGGTAGGGTAGAGTAGGGTAGAGTAGGGTAGAGTAGGGTAGAGTAGGGTAGAGTAGGGTAGAGTAGGGTAGAGTAGGGTAGAGTAGGGTAGAGTAGGGTAGAGTAGGGTAGAGTAGGGTAGAGTAGGGTAGAGTAGGGTAGAGTAGGGTAGGGTATAGTAGGGTGGAGTAGGGAAGAGCGGGAGCGAAGCCGCGCGGGCAAAAGCTAGTTATAGTATACAAACTTAAACTTAGAATACAATCTACATTATAAGTCTCACAACTGCGCCAAATAGGTCCAGTTCAGCACGATGCCAGGCCACTACGTAGCTGTTGCCTGACGCTGGTTTTCAACTGAACCTTGCATCATTAATCAGCTGTTAGGTGTGAGGTAAATAACTGTATATCATTATATGCAGATAAAGACGACCACTGGTGGACATAGACCTCCCCAAAGTGTCACCACGACGCGAAGACTGGTCCTGTTGATCTGAGATCCACCATATTGCAACCAGGTAACCTCACCAGGGCTAGCTTGTGGCCTACTTTCTTAAGACCTTTTATTATCATTGAAATCCTACATCAATGAGACAGCCAAACGAGAATTGACCAATCATCAAATGTTAACGTTTACGATCTGGCCAGTTTTAGTTGGCCATATCATGAAGGTTCTGGAGTGGCGACCCGTACCGGAAGACGGAGCGTCAGAAGGCCTCCGACAATTTGGACTGATGACCTGGTGAAGGTTGCGGGAAACCGATGGATGCGAGACGCACAGGAACGTTCGTTGTGGCGACGCTTTGGGGAGGCCTATTTCCAACAGTGGACGTGTATCGGCTGAAGTGATGATGATATCATGAAGTCATCAGTTCTAAGATCTGGCAACGACAGCTATCCAAAACAAATGCCAGTAGAAGTGCCCGCATTATCGCTGGTTATATGGAGCTGATCTTCTGTCCCTACTTATCGAGTGACAGCAATTAGGAATTGATTAGGTTTTACGCCTAATTAACTTGAGATTTGAATTAGGGATGGGAATTTAGCTGTCTACGCTTGGGTTTATGAAGATTTGAATTATTATTATGTTTGAGAGTAATTTTAGGATGCTAATTTATATTAATAGGCTGTCCTTTGACGTTAGCTCACGATTCAAATACTACCTACCTAGGATTACGAAATAGCTATAAAATGAAGTTTTTATGGCGGGAATTAGTTTTACTGTCCCGAACATGGTACACGTTTTGAGGCGGACTTTTTTGTGGCTCGTGTGCAGCTGTGCCGCAACAAAAAAACGCTTGAAGCGTCTTCTCCGGACACAAGGTGTCGCGCACTTCACTGTTTATTGCGGTCACTTCTAGTTTTTTTTTGTGGCCACTTCTAGCTTTTTTTTGTGGCCACTTCTAGCTTTTTTTTTGTGGCCACTTCTAGCTTTTTTTGTGGCCGCTTCTAGCTTTTTTGTGGCGGCATTTTTTTGAGGCCCACGGATTGATTCTCTCTTATATTATTTGCGGCAATTTAGAATTAGACAAAATGACTTCAAACAGTCAAACTTACACTTTCCTTGCCTTGTTCTACACTTGGGGTCGTTTTCCAGTCTAACCGGATGTGGCTGAATACCCATGTTTTACATGGAGCTATCAGACCGCCACAACCCAGTTACAGGGAAACATGATACTGTTTGAATAGACTGATGGTTAGACTTTCTGACTATATATATATATACCTAAGGACTGTTAAAAATCTACGAATGACAACATGGACCATGGTATTTACGTACTTTCCTAGGTACAGGGTGTCAAGATAATAGATAAATTGATTATAAAACTATCTTTGATTGTAAAAAGGGCTTAAACATGTTTACCTAAGCTTGAAAAAAGAAGTGCCTCACGATTTGACTGATCTGTAATGAAAATTGACACAAAACACAATGGTCAGGCCAGGTAAAAGTCTAACACGCCCTCTCATCCAGAACAAAAGAAATTATTTGTTGATTTCCTCACCGCAAAAAAGTGAATAAAATTCATACTTAATGTTACTATTTAAATTAACTTTGACGTTAACCGTAACATAGCTCTTAACACCCCTCTTAGTCTAGACACAAAATAGATAGGTACAGAAGACAATCTCATGTGTGTACTTCATTTTTTATACCTACGCTCGGTAGACACACAATAATGAGCGTTTGAGCCGGAACTGTTCGACGAGCGGACTGAGACGCTACCGAGATATCGAGTCTGTGAGCGGTGTCTATGTGTGCGTTGCTCGAGCGCGCTTTGTATGCAGATTGACTTCTATACCTATATATTCAGTGGTCTAGAGTCGGAACATATAACAGAGGCGATACCGCTTGTCAAGCATCTAATTACAAGTTATAACGATTCAAAAAGGTGGAGATGATTGCATACCAAAAACCTTCGATCGGTAAATAAGTGGTAGTCAGCGACGCCAATCAGACACGCAGACAGACGGGCTGATATTATGATTACTGGGTTGGTAGCGTCAGCGGAATAAGTCGGGATATGTTTTATTATTGTTTAATTATTTTACTGCGATTTAAAACATGCCTGCCACAATTTGGAGAGATTAATCTTTACCCGCGTAAATTGAAAAACATTTTTTATGAGTTGTATGTTGTGTTGGAGCCCAACAAGGGCTTCACTTTGTGTAATTTATTTGAAAACGGTGAAGGAAAACATCAAGATGATACCATTACCTACGTCTCAGAGTCAAAACTTCAAAGGCATGGGACATATATCAATCGACACTTTTTTTTTGTCGACCGGGAAAATCACCATTGACAAAACCCGCTCTTGGGTGGAGCGGGAGATAGTGTCAGACTCTTACTGACTAAAAACCCCGCGCCGTTCCTTCTAGCCTTCATACCGGGGCTCTAGTTTCCTTTCGGATAACCCCGACCCCAGTAGGCTTCGAACCAGCTAGGCCCTTCCTGTTGCTGAAAACTCCTTGACTACGTGGCGGATTACGGCCCATTCCTTCTTTTAGAGCAGAGGTCTGACTTTCAGCAGTGAGGACATTGTCTACCTAAGAGCGAGAATGGGCCGTAAGTCCAGTGTGGGTTTTTTTTACGGTGGGCAAAAATCATCTTATGACAACCCCCGCTCTTGGGTGGAGCGGGAGATAGTGTCAGACTCTTACTGACTAAAAACCCACTCCGTTCCTTCTAGCCTCTTCATACCAGGGCTCGAGCTTCCTTTCGGATAACCCTAGCCCCAGTAGGCTTCGACCTAGCTGGGCCCCTCCTGTTACTGACAACTCTTTGAGTGAGGGTTGGTGGATATCAAGTCTTCGAATTTTTTAAGATTCTAGGAAATGCCGGTTTCCACACAAAGTTTTCCTTTACCCCTTTTAAGAGTGATGTAATAAATTATACAAATTAATGCGCCTGGCTGCTTTTGAATCCAAGATACACAAACTGGCGGCCACGATTGCTCTTTAAACAAAAGAAATATCAAAACTTTTATCTCCGTCCGTGCAGACAATACAAACGGACAATAAAAGCATCAAAGTGATAATTCGGGGAAGCTGCACAAGTGTGGAAAATAGCCTTCGGGCCAGTCACTAATCACAGTAATCAAACAAATAAGAGGGTTTTGAAGTAACCTCTAGAACTCCGGAGTTAAATATATGGTTTTAATTATTTTTTTTAAGTTCTATTTTACATTTTATCGAGATCACTCCTGTTATAATTATAACACACTAGCTTTTGCCCGCGGCTTCACCCGCGTACATAATCCCAGGATAAAAAGTATCCTATGTGTTATTCTGGGATATGGTCTACTCGTGTACCAAGTTTCATCGAGATCCGTTCAGTGGTTTTTGCGTGAAAGAGTAAAAAACATCCATACATCTATCCATACATCCATCCATACATACAAACTTTCGCATTTATAATATTAGTAGGCGTTTTTATTTACGCGTCCTAAACTAATATAGTTTAGGACGCGTAAAATAAGCTTTTTTCGCGCACAGGACCGGTCGTTGTGGCGATGCTTGGAGTAGGCATATGTTCATCAGTGGACGTCTTTCAGCTGATATGATAATGATGATTTTTCTGTTTTGTTGATTAGAACAGCATAAAAACTATGCGTTTCGCCTCGTCGTTTATACCGCGAACATCGAAGAACTAGAACAATTTGCTTGCTGCAGTCTTCTTGTCCGATTATAATTTGGGTGTCTTCAAGGTTAGTGTGAATAGGCTCTTAATAAACCAGTGCGCCTCACCATCAACGATTGCATCACTGCTTACCATCAGGTGGGATCGCAGTCAAGCACCAGTTTATATCAGACTAGCGGCCCGTCCTGGCTTCGCACGGGCACTAAATATAGCCTATGTTACCTCAAGGTGAATGTAGCTTTCCAATGGTGAAAGAATTTTTGAAATCGGCACAGTAGTTTTTGAGTTTATTCGTTACAAACATACACACAAAAATACAAATTTTTCCATCTTTATAATATTAGTGAAGATAAAAAAAAAACTAGAAAAACATTTATTTTTTCCTTTTTTCATAATATCCAGTACAAACCAATTTGCTAATAATTAAATCAGCTGCTTGAAAACTTGCAAAAAAACCTTTTTTTTTTAATAATTGAAACAAAAAACCTTTCGAATAAAAAAAGGTATTATAAGTATAAAAAAGAAATGTCAAATAGGAGACCTATTTCAATTTTCCTTCTTATTTTTATACTCATGAGATTATATTTTGGGATATCGGGATTACTTTTAAACTAGCATCCATTAGTAAAAACCTTTTTTTTTACGAGTCTTGGTAAACATTATTTGTTGTATGTTAACTTATCTTTCTTTATTTCACAGAGCTAATCCGGGGATACAACAATATTACAACCTTCAGCCCAAAAACTATCAGTGATAAAAAAAAAGTTTTTAAATATGACTAGAATTTTTTTTTATAGGTTTGCGCTTGACCTCTTGACAATCATCTGATGGAAAGCGACGATGCGGTCGACAACGGACCGTGCTTACCTAGAAGTAAGCTATTCACTCTCTTATTGTAGACTATGTACAGTGTGAGTAACTTCTATAAAAAAAAATTAACCTTACTGTTATTTATAATTTTACACAGTTCAAGTTTGCATCTTTAATAGAGCTTGAAACGTTTTGAAAACACATTCATTGTGCGAGCAACTAAGGAGTGGAATTCCTTGCCGGAGTCTGTGTTTCCTGATAGCTACAACCCGGGAATCTTTAAGCCGAGAGTGACTTAGTTTTTACTAGGTAAGTGCGTTCCATCGTCGACCGCATCGTCGCTTTTCATCAGGTGAGATAGCGGTCAAGCGCGAACGTATCAACAATAAAAAAAAGCTCGCATTTGAGATCTTTGCACGTAACTACCCATAGGTCGCAATCCCTTGAATGAATTATAGAAACAAACATATTTTTTATTCCGGTTAGAAAAAAACTGATATAAATACATCACAATAGATGGACAGTATACACGTAAAAATATGTTTCAAATTTAAAAGTACGCAATAAAACATACCGGTAAATATTGAAATGTAACAGCTTTTACAAAATGTTAACGAAAAAATATCGTCTATTTTAATTGTCTAACTCAAACACGCGTGGCATTCGGAAAAATATGTTTTATTAAACATACGAGGAAAATTGGGATAAAGTAAAATTAATACATCGCTGTATGTTTTTTTTAATAAAAATATGTTTTACATGCCAGTGTTATGCGTGTTTTTACTGTGAACGAATAAAACAAGAAAATTATTAACTTTTTAAATAAAAGAGTAATTTGCTGATGATTTGAAAATAAAAACGTTCACATTCGTAAATCTAAACTCAAATCTATGCACTAGATATTGTAATTTTGACAATCAGAATTGGGAACGTAATCGCCATTTTGTTTTTAAATTGTTTACCCGCCATACTTATTTGAACAGCCTGTATTGCTGTTTTCCTTAAGAGGGTCCTTCTCCACTCGCTTATCGTAAACATCGGAAATGGTTTAAAAGCTTGTTACTTCATTTAATGCAATCCAACGCGATGTTTGACGAAAAGGCAACAACAGAGAGCAACGCAAAAAAAGAGAGATAACGCCTGGAAACTCTGTTAGTATTCGGTAATTCCGAGATTTACTCGAAAATTTTGCAAAACTTGCTCCAGGAAATAGCTGTTTTTTTTAAACACTTAAAAGTTTTTGGAAAAAGTTGTCATCACTTAGAATCTTAATAAAAATTGCAAGGTCTCTAGAGGATTACTTTTTTGACTTTTTTAATTTTTAGGCAAATTATGAAGTGTCAAAGTTAATACAAAATAGGACATTTTCAGAGGTTTTTACTGGATTAGTTTTACACAAATTTAGAAATTGGTTTCTTTTGAAACCTAGATAATATCCACAAAATACTGTGTTTCCAAAATATCTAATGAAAAGTGTGTAATAACGTCATAATCAGTTATGAACGGTTGTATAAAAACCGTGAAAATGTGAGTCGTGATGCACCACCTTAAAGTAATTTTGTGGGTTCTTGTGAAATTACTGACCCGTTTCAGGAGACATTTCGTTTCTGATAATAATAATAATAATAATAATCCTTTAAAACTTTAACTCTATGGGGGTTCCAGGTTTCTATCTGCTAGCGATAATGACTTTCCATAGGGAAAAATGTCCCCTCTTTGCCCAAATCACACTAATATTACAAAAACTAAAGCTTGTGAGCTTGTGTTTTTTTTGGTGGGTATAAATTATCCCCCGGGCGGAACGGGAGATAGTGTCTCAATTGCTCTACTTGATAGACTTATTAAAAATAAAACATAAATTAAATTTAAAAAAATACAACATAGTGCCTCATGGCTCCGCCAAAAAGTCCAGAGTTTCTTGCACGAGCTCTTAACACGATCCATTTACGAACCTAAGTTGAACTGTTAAAGGGATGGAGCTATACAGGTTTTATAGCTCCATCCCTTTCTCGCTTGCACGCTTGACATTTAACACGTCATGATAAAGCAGATAAGAATAAAGCTAGAACGACACAGCACACACGTGTACCACACACGGCATCTGGGCGCGTCAGTCTCCATACATTTTATATGGCAACTAGACTTGTAGAGCTACACTTGATCCACGCCACGCAACGTCGTTCTACGTTCAAATCACACGTGTTACACGTGTCTAATCTAGTTCTAGTTTAATACCCGAGAGTTACGCAGCGGCTGCCTGACGCTGGTTTTCAACTGAATCTATATATATAAAAATGACCCCCGTTTTCCGTTGTCACGACTTGGCATGAAAACGGCTTGACCGATTTGGCTGATTTTTTTTTTGTTGTGATTGTTATCGTGAGGACAAGGTTCTTATGGAAAAAAAATAAAAATTAGGGTAGTGTAGGGTAGAGTAGGGTAGAGTAGGGTAGGGTAGGGTAGAGTAGGGTAGAGTAGGGTAGAGTAGGGTAGAGTAGGGTAGAGTAGGGTAGAGTAGGGTAGAGTAGGGTAGAGTAGGGTAGAGTAGGGTAGAGTAGGGTAGAGTAGGGTAGAGTAGGGTAGAGTAGGGTAGAGTAGGGTAGAGTAGGGTAGAGTAGGGTAGAGTTGGGTATAGTAGGGTGGAGTAGGGAAAAGCGGGAGCGAAGCCGCGCGGGCAAAGCTAGTTTTAGATAAAAAGAAAATCTTCAACGAATTTCGTAATTCCATCACTAAAAGATTTAAAGATAAGCCTTTAAGGCCAAAGATGTCAAAGGGGTCCATTAATCAACAACAAATTTAATAAATACCGAGTCGTTGAAAACAAACAAAGATTTGATTAATCGCTCCAGTCTAGCCTCGAGTCTTTCAAATTTGAAGTTCAAGTATCAAGATTTTCAGGGTTTTGGGATTGTTCGGGATAGTTATACACTGAGAGCTTTGTTTTTTAAACTACAACCTGAAAGTAAACCTAGCCTTTAAGAGGGTCCTTCTCCACTCGCTTATCGTAAACATCGAAAATGGTTTAAAAGCTTGTTACTTCATTTAATGCAATCCAACGCGATGTTTGACGAAAAGGCAACGCAAAAAAAGAGAGATAACGCCTGGAAACTCTGTTAGTATTCGGTAATTCCGAGATTTACTCGAAAATTTCACAAAACTTGCTCCAGGAAATAGCTGTTTTTTTTACACCCTTAAAAGTTTTTGGAAAAAGTTGTCATCATTTAGAATCTTAATAAAATTTGCAAGGTCTCTAGAGGATTACTTTTTTGACTTTTTTAATTTTTATGCAAATTATGAAGTGTCAAAATTCATACAAAATAGGACATTTTCAGAGGTTTTTACTGGATTAGTTTTACACAAATTTAGAAATTGGTTTCTTTAGAAACCTAGATAATATCCAAAAGATACTGTGTTTCCAAAATATCTAATGAAAAGTGTGTAATAACGTCATAATCAGTTATGAGCGGTTGTATGAATGGGCACGCCACGATTATGGCGGTAAGTCCCCTCTTTGAGGCGTGGCTGGAAAGACCTCACGGCGTCCTTACCTTCCGCATGACGCAGGTCCTCACCGGACATGGCAAGTTCGGGAGGTTCCTGCATCGGATTCAAGCGGAAGAGACGCCCGGGTGTCGCCACTGTGCGCAACGCCCGGAGGACACGGTGGAGCACACCGTCGAGGTGTGCCCTGCCTGGGCGGAGCATCGCCGTGCCCTCGTGGGGGCGATCGGCGGCGGAGACCTCTCGCGCCGGGCCCTGGTCGAGGCCATGGTCCGGAGCGAGGAGGAATGGCAGGCGGTCGCCTCCTTCTGCGAAGCAGTAATGCTTGCAAAGGAGGAGGCCGACCGCATCAGGCAACGGCGCCCTCGCCGCCGTCGCCGGGATTCCGATCCCGATTTCCGGCCACCGTAGACGCGGGCTCGCGGACGGCGAGCCATGGGTAGCTCGCTGTCCGATCGTCCGGTAATGGACCGAGTCCAAGACGTCGACGGCGCGCACTGTTCCCGCGCGCCTCAAGGAGTTGTCAGCAGCAGGAGGGGCCCAGCTGGGTCGAAGCCTACTGGGGACAGGGTTGTCCGAAAGGGAGCTCGTGCCCCGGTATGAAGGCTAGAAGGAACGGCGCGGGGTTTTTAGTCAGTAAGAGTCTGACACTGTCTCCCGCTCCACCCAAGAGCGGGTTTCGTCAAAGATGATTTTCCCCGTCGACAAAAAAAAAAAAAAAAAAGCGGTTGTATGAAAAACAGTGAAAATGTGAGTCGTGATGCACCACCTTAAGTCAAGAGTGAATAGGTTACTTCTAGGCAAGCGCGTTCCATGATCAACCACATCAAACACGATCCTATAAACAAGCTTTTAATGAAAATCATTTTTTCATAGCAAGCTTTTATAGCTGGGTATACTTATATAATTAACAATTAATATAATTAAATAAAAGCTTGTAAAAAAAAAATCGAAATCCGAAAATTGTTTACGAAAATATCTCGCACATTCATATTTGAATCATCATTAATAATATTGCTAAATTATTAATATTGCTACTAGAATAATTAATAATATTGCTACTAGGAAATATTACGCGCTGTGTTTTTCCATTCATACAATAGCCTGTACGAAATTTCCATAAATTGAGTGACATTTAGGAATATAAACAAACGCTAATAACTTTGCTGTTTATGAATATTATTTAATGAGACTTTACTTAAATAATAACAAGGACTTTTCTTATAAGCCCTTTAAGTATTTGTACAGATAAAAAATAGTGGTGTATAGATTACTAGCTTTTGCCCGCGGCTTCACTCGCGTTAAATGTGGGGTGACACGGTTCCCCTGGGAAGTGGTGGGTTAGAAAGAGACAAAAAGTAGCACTCTCCATCTCTTCAATTATCTCCACTTAAAAAATCACGTCAATTCGTCGCTCCGATTTGCCGTGACAGACGGACGAACAGACACACACACTCTCCCATTCATAATATAAGTATGGAGTATGGATAGTTTAAAAAAAAGCCAGAGAATACTATTTTCATTCCGGAAGTTTCTTTCCTAGAGATAATTTCCAACTTTTAGCATTACAAAGCTGGCAAATCCAGAAACTAGTATATAACAAAAACTGCAGACATAATGTAACTGCGCTCAAGTCCAAAGTTTTCGCGGTTCTTCGCCCAATTACTTAAGAATCAAGTTGGCGGCAGAATCATAGCGGCAGAACAAACAAGTCCAACTTAAATGCAAGTTATCTTTCTTGGAAAACCTTTATTATAGTTCATCTTAACCTCTGGTTAGTAGAGTGGGGAATTGCTGAGATTTTTATAATGGAGATGGTGCCTTATTCTGTAGACATGACTAATATGATTTTTTTTTTTTTTTGTAAAGCTAGTCTAACAAGCATAACCTTAAATAATTATTTTATTTGGTTATTTAGTATTAGTTGTTATAACGGCAACAGAAATATATCATCCGAGAAAAAGGCAAGATAACATATCTCATCTTCAATCTATCTGCGACTTAGCTAATTATACCTAACAGCACAGACTATTATTATATTTACATAAAACAAGTTCAAATATTAACGAAAATGGTACTGAATCATTACTTGTCGAGATTGCATGTATTTCACATATTAGGTACATCAGAAATATCTCACGATTTGAAGATATATCTAACTTTAGTTACACAGACTCTGGAACGGGATTTATTTAGTTAAGTAAACATTTGTATGAGAATAGATCAAATTCCAGACGTTTATTTTATGACTGCCAACACTGCAAAGCGTGGCGTATGTTTTGATGAAGAAGATCATAATCATTACGCCAGGGTTCATAAAAGAGTAGAGCATAGTCGGCCTGATAATGTTATTACAGTTGATACTCAAATCTCCTCTCTAGGAGAGGGAATTGGCCGTAATCCACCACGCAAGCCCATTTCGGGTTGCTGGATGTCACATATCTTCGAATTTTTGGTTCTAGGACATAGTTCCTTCATAGTTTTGAGAGCAGTGGTGATGAAGTAATGCGCCTGGATGGAGTTGAAACCGCGACCTACAACTCGTAAGTCGGGGCCGTTACCACTCGGCCACCACTGCTGCTGCACTGTCCTAAAAGAGACTAGCAGCGAAATACAAGACAGCGGGTTTGAAACCATGACACGGGCGAAAATACGGACTGAATTTCCATCATCATTTTTTCAATGCTGGACACAGATCTCTCCCAAGTGTCGCCACAACGAACGTTGCTATCCGTCCTGCGACTCTCACCAGGTCATCGGTCTACCTTGTGGGAGGCCTTTCAACGCAGCGTCATCCGACACGCGGTCGCCATTCCAGAACCTTTCGGCCCCATCGACCATATCTACATCACATACAGCTATATATCGGCGACTTTGTTTCTCCTAGGGATATCTTAATTCCTGATGAGATCGCATAAGGAAACGTCGACTGAATATTACTCTACACCAACTGAGCCGTCATATGGCCAGTAAAATGACACTTAAAACGTTTTAATACAAAATTCCTGTTATGAAATACCACCGTTTACTCCGGAATGTGAGTAAAAACATTGTATCGTTAACTAGCAGTCCGCTAGCTCGTAGACGCTACTTAGTAAGAGTCAATTAAGAGAATAACTGCCCCTAAGCCAAGTTACGACCGATTCGTTTCGATCCACTTGCGTCGAACGCCTCGAGTGTACCATGCCTCCAATTCCTTTGTTTTGACGTCATCTCAAAGCTCACTCACGTGGTCAGAACTGAGGAATCGGAGGCGTGGTCAATTCGAGGCGTTCGACGCAAGTGAATCGAAACGTAACTTGGCTGGGGGGTTGTTATTCTTTAATTCATGAATCCCCAAGCGACCACCGGTGGCCGCGCATCTATTGTCTTACTATTGTGTCTCTAATTGACGGTATCTGAAGGGTTAAATCTTTAGAATACCGTAATTAAAGAGACAATCCAGTAGGTAAGCGGTCACCACTTCAGAACCTTTCAGCCCCAGCGGCCATCTGTTCTGCGACCAATGTGACCTGCCCATTGTCACTTAAGTTTGGCAATTCTGCGTGCTATTTCGGCAACCTTAGTCCTCCTGCGACTATCTTCATTTTTGATTCGATCCCGCAAGGAAACTCCGAGCATAGCCCTTTTCATTGCCCTTTGGGTGACTGTAAGCCTTCTGATGAGGACCATTGTGAGCGACCACGTTTCGGAGCCATATGTCATCACTGGCAACACGCCCTGTCATAGACACTGTGGTATGTTGGACGAGAAAATATCGCGCTTACGCTTAGAGTTTACTGAAATAATTGTCGTTAGCGTCTTAGCCTCGCGACCGTTTAGCAACTTAAAAGCTGCCAATGGCGTTTAAAAGGTTAAAAAGTAACTCACACACTCACTTCACTTTCATTTTTTGCCTGCCAAAGTTCAAGAAAAAGTATCTCTAAAGTTTTAATGCTATGTCTAGACTGCATTTAGTGCTCAAAGTAATTTAATCAATTTCCTTTGAAGTTACGTGTTGGCTATAATTAATGCTGCACTCTCAATTAGGAGTCAATTAACGCGAGAAGATACGATATTTTATTTACTCTGATGTTTAATTAAGAGTTGTGACTTTGTAGCGATTTAATGGAGAAAGTTTATGTTGTTATTATCATATTTAAGTAAATGGAATTAAAAATAGATCAACACTATACAAGGCGCTAGATAAACTTGGAATAAAGTGCATTGACCTTTTTCTAATATCATTTTTTGGGGAACACATTAATTATGCGCATTGGAATTCCTTTTTTTTTTGTCGATGGGGAGAATCATCTTATGACAAAACTCCCTCTTGGGTTGAGCGGAAGATAGTGTCAGACTCTTACTGACTTACTTACTTCTAGCCTTCATACCGGGGCTCAAGTTTCCTTTCGGATAACCCCGGCCCCGGTAGGCACATTGGAATTCCCTGCCGGAGTCTGTGTTTCATGATAGTAACAACTTAAGGGACTTTAAGTCAAGAGTGAATAGGTTGTTTCTAAGGCAATCGTGCTTCATCGTAGGCCGCACCATCGCTTTCCATCATGTGAGATAGTGGCTCAACGCAAGCCAAGCGAACGTAACCATAGACGCGAGTAAAGCCGCGGGGGACAACTAGTTTGACATAAATACATAAAAGTTATTAACACAATTATTAAATCAAGCTTTAGTAATTATTGGCTAATTTAAACAATTTATATGTCTTGTTAAGCCATAAAACCTAAATTAAATGTTAAACAGACACAGTAAACTATAAAATTAAATATTTTATATCGGTACTTTATTAGGTTCGAACATGATTTAGCTACGTTACCTAATTAAGTATCACGGCATGGTTTAATAAAACCTTCATGATCGATAATTTATTTTATTTGTGAACTAGGTGTCTCCTGTGGTTTCAATCGCATCTTTAGTTCCTCTGCTGCACTCCCGTAGATTGTGGGTGCGTGATGTATGCGACAGTGGACAACAGACCTTACAGACAGAAGAACGAAGGTAGAACTACACTGCGCACACGTGTGACACACACGCCAATCTGAGGGCATCGGCCTCCATACATTTGATATGGAAACTAAACTTGTAAATGTACGCGAGATCCACGCCACGCTATTTCTACGTACAAATCAGACGTGTTTCACGTGTGCGTCGGTCTAATGTAATGTAGTTCTAGGTTTAACGTGGTTCGAAATCGAAGGGGAATCTCGGTATGTATGGCATGTCATGATGTCACCAATCCAGAGCCCGACAACGGTACCGTAAAATGGGGTGAATAGAAACTCGGGGGTGAATAGAAACAAAACTTTGGTTTGGTTTTTCACTTTGCTACCATATTTTCCGCTTCTAACAAAGCATATACTTTCTAGGATAACAATTCATTAATAAATTGATATAGTTAAATGCTGCAAAAAATATTCAAATATCGAGAAAATACCCTTTGAATTTTCGTTTCTATTCACCCTTGAGTTTCTATTCACCCCATTTTACCCGGTAAGTGTTGCTTAACTACAGACGAGCGTCCTATGATGACTTCGGCGGCTTTTAATTAGCCACGAGTAGTGCCCCCGCTAGGGCGGACCACTGCCGTGTCCTTGTAAGGGCGATCAACGGCAATGACCTCTTGCGCCGGAATCTGGTACAGACCATGGTCCGGAACGAGGAAGAATGGCAGGCGGTCACTCCCTTCTGCGAAGAAGGCGTCCGCACGCGTGAGGGAACGGACTTCTACTCGCCGCAGCCACCAGGATCCGAACCCTTATTTCCAGCCACCATAAGCGTGGGGTGAGTTTGTGGACGGCGCGCAGTGGGTGCACGCCGTCCGATTTATTATGCGCACCGATCCCGAGTCATCGACAGCGCGCGCTACAAAGAGATGTCAGCAAAACCGCAAAAGCCTAGCAGGGCCGAAACCTACTGGGGTCATGGGTTGTTTTCCAAAATTGAAACTTGAGGAACTGGACCGCTAGGCAATGAAGGAACATAAGTGTGGTTTTAAATAAGAAACTTCATTCAAATAGACCAATACTAGACCCTTTCGAATTGTCAAAATGTCAGTCAGTCAAAAAAAAAGTGAAGCTAAGTTGCATGTTCCAAAGCGTAGATCTCTATGGAGAAGAACGTCCAAGAAACTCCATGGACACTCTTTTAGACAGTAAAAGTCGGAGAACCCATTGGATGATTTCCCACCATCCAAAAAGCCAAGAGCTCCATCTAAAGGCAGTTTAGAGTAACAACTTCTTACCATACACAAATACCTCTATTCCTCTCCCATAAAAAAACAAACTAAAACAGCTATCCTTTACAGAATCTTGAAATCCAACGCCGTACTTCCAATTTGCACCGCCATTTCAGGCTTCTTAAATTTATTGGTTATTCGATACTTTTTCTCTTCTGTGTCTTCAGATATCAAAGCCTGCTTCTCGTAGCAATTACTATAGAATTTGTTCTGTTCACTATTTCCATAAACACAACGCATAAATATGGCTACCTTATGGTGTGTTTCTACAGGGATGACAAACCTTTGGTGGTTGTGTCACTACAATTAATCTGAGTTTTAAGAGAGCAGTGGTGGCCGAGTGGTAATGGCCCAGACTTACGAGTTGTAGGTCGCGGGTTCAAACCCAGCCAGGCGCATTACTTGTTGTAATTTATTTCATCACCACTATGTATTTTATAAAAAGAAAAACTTTTTACAAAAAAAAATTAAACCGACTTCAAAATGTCCAAATAACTTTAATTTCGGAAGTCGGTGTGTGTGAAGTTTTTTATTTTTCACTTTTTAGTTATGGTAGCACCACTAAAAAGTACCTACCCTTCAGCTAAACATAAATTACCTTATAGCCAGAGTGCATCTCATAAGATTCTTATAATCCCAAATACGGTAAATATTACATGAATTTACCTCCTCCCCCTTTTCTTTCAGTCAGTCATCGACTACACGTATAAACAAAGCAATTTTACTCGTTACGACAATTCTGCTATGATTCTATGAGGAGTTCTGTTTCATATCTTCGAAGTTCATGATCAGATCATAACAATATTTCTATGGGACCAACTTGGAAGCATAACGTTTCAATAAAAAAAAAATTCAAAATCGGTCTACAATTGACCGAAATATCGGTGAACATACATACAAAAAAAATACATACATTCAGACGAACATAGAACCTCCTCCTTTTCGAAGTCGGTTAATAAACTGACTGTCATATCAACGTACAGCCTACTAGAAACTACTGGGACTAGGAACGTGAAAGTTAGAACTAGGTGTCCTTTTATGACGTAGGTGAGCACTGAGAGGGGAATTTCCAAAATTCATTGATGAAATGGAGGTCCAAAACTCCAAACCTACTTTAATGCGGACGAAGCCGCTGGCCAAAGCTAGTCACTTATAAGCCTTGTGAGTAATGTATTTTAAGTCTAACTATAACCAATATTTTATTAACTTATAAGAATAATGTCTTTCACTTACCTAGTATTTAGAAGTTTTAACTTAGTTTAACCAAATTATTCATGTTAGCTTATAGGCTATAATTGAAAGGTCAACTAATTGTTTTACCTCAAAACTTGTAAATATAAGGTCGATCTATTTTAGATTATTAATATTACGATAAATCGATATAATTAGATATCGAAGACAAACACGTACGTTATTTTTTCAGAAAGCAATTATTATTTTCACCTACAGCGTTTCTACAGAAAGCAAACAGTTAATTAAACTTTTAATAAAGTAAAACAAGCTTTTACTAAAATTTTTTTTTCATAGTAAGCTTTTATAGCTGGGTATAACGATATAATTAAACCTCGTCAAGACGAATCATATAAGCCCAAACTCGATGGGGTTGTGTCGTTTAACTACGAAGTTCCTGTAGCCACTAGCCACCTTTCAGTTCCATCATCAGCTCAGCTCCATGTCATAATAATTTTGCATCGTCATCTCATCATCATTGTAACCAGAAAGTGGGTCAAATTTAATTTTGCAAGATTTTATTACAGACAAACATCGGGACAGGTGAAACTAAATAAAAGCTTGAAAGAACACTTGATCTATTAGCTTAAAGTTGCAGGGTGTCTAATAATTCTCAACTCCACCAAAATGTTTGTCACCCCTGCCGTTCGTCTTCAGTTTCCTCAGAACATCTTGTTAGCGGCTCCGATGTTTCTCTGTGATTTCATACACTGTTTGCAGGGAACAATCAGCGAAATGGATGGTTTGTGCCAGCAATTTGCAGCTAGAAACAGGATACAACGCCTTAGAATTAGAACGGCCATGTTGGAATTTTAATGTTAGGTGTTCTATGTTTAAATTGAGGAGCTCGAAGGAATATGTTATTTGAGTCATTTTTATTAAGCCTCCAAGCGATTATGAGCTCTTTTTAAAGGATAGATCTTTCGACTAGACGGAGGTAATGTCTGGGCCAGGGAACTGCCCGATAGTCGATTTGGAACTTTTGTACATGATCTAATCGCGTTGAGAACTCTGTTAACGTAATGCAGAATGTTTATATGGTGACATAGATAACGCTACAGCAGAATTATTAGCTCTGTGAAATACAAATTATGTATTAAATGGGTAAGTGTTCCCGGAAGTACAACAGTGTAGGAACAGGCGTAGGGTAGCCAGCGTTTCGGTGCCATGATGCATTTTGGAGAGTGTGCGCGGGAATTGCATGACTTGATTCCACCTGCTCATTTCTACCATCAGACAACTCGAAGAATTTACGTTGTTGAAATCTCTACGGTCTGGAGATCCAGGCCGTTTCACCTCGTCAATTATACAGCGTACATCGAGGGACTAGAACAATTTACCAGCTGCGGTCTTCTCGTCCTATTATAATAAAATTAGGGTGTCTTCAAGACAAGAGTGAATAGGCTCTTAATAAACTAGTGCGCCTCACCATCAACGATTGCGTCACTACTTACTATCAGGTGGGATCGCAGTCAAGCACTAGTTTATATCAATAAAAGCTGTTCAGTGTTTTTAGATGATGTTGTTCTGTACATATCTAAAACATAATTTGCAATTACGTCGGTAACCACACAAAGTTAACGCGACAGGTCCTACGTTTTAAGCACTTAGCTGCACTTAGGATCTCAGGTGAACTAAATGAGCTATGCACTAAGACCTAACTAGATAAAACAGCACTAAATTGCAAGCATACGTAGTTATCAGGACATGTTCAAGTTTCTTCGAAATCTGTTCAGCCGTTTGGGCGTGAAGAAGTAAAAACATGCGACGTACTCACAAATTTATGCCTTTATTAAAGCATAGCATAGCAGCCTTATAATGTTCCCACTGCTGGGACTCAGGCCTCCTCTCTAGGAAAGGGAATGGGCCGTAATCCACCACGCGGGCCCAGTGCCATAAAGGCCCCCTTTATTTTAAGCTAGACTTTAATTAGCTACATTAGACCGACGCACACGTATAACTCGCCTGATTTGTACGTAGAACGACGTCACATGCCGTGGATCTAGTGTAGCTGTACAAGTCTAGTTTCCATATAAAATGTATGAAGACCGACGCGCCCAGATCGGCGTGTGTGGCACACGTGTGAGCAGTGTAGTTCTTAATGCTATCGTAGGAGGCTGCCGCACTCGCGAAGTAACGGTTCTCAAACCCAATCGACTCAACAATCCGTTCCAGCCACCAAAGGCTTGCGGACGGCCAGCAATGAGTAGATCGCCGAGCTTCCGTCCGGCAACCGTGCAGATCACGCCGCGTCAACGTCGCGTAGTGTTCCACACGTGCCTCAAGGAGATGTTAGCAAAACCGTAGTTGCCTAGCAGGATCGAAACCTAATGAGGTTCGCTTCAGAAAAAAAAAAACCGGGGCCCTGGAATGCAAGGCAAAGAAGGAACATATCGCTCTGCCCAAGAGCGAGAGAATACATTGGATGATTTCCCACTTCAAAACAAAACAAAAACATAATGCAATCGCAAACATATTTAAAAAAACAGCGTTAAAACAACCAAATAAACACATTATAATCTGGTCCTCATAAATCATAAAGCCGAAACTCCTATGTGCAAATGAAATTAGTTATTTATAACCCGGAAAATGTCACTTTAATCTATAGTTTCGGGAGCAAACTGGAGAACTCTAAAATAGTTGTTTTGTTACATTTATGATGTATGTTTTGAGGTTAAATCGTACTTTACTGTAATGGCCAGCCATTTGTCATCCATAAAGTATCTGGATTAAGGCTTTGTGGTAGAAAAATTATAGTTTGGGGACTTCTCAAAAGAAGAAAAACATGACAGATTACCTGATGACCTAAAAGCCCTAGACTGTGATAAGCTTTACGTAAAAAGCGAAAAAATAAGATGTTTTGTCGCCACTAACTCGAATCTAATCTTTTTTTTGCTTGATGGGTATCTAGTTATTTTAGGGTTCTAGAAAAAATAAGAAACAGCAAGATACTTCACGGTTTCTCAAAAATTAAATTTCTTTTTTATATATAATGCAATCCATGATACAAAGTTAATAGGTATGATAAGATAGTGTTGATCAGTTAACAGTATCAAATAAAAATTTGTTTAATTATATTTTGTTATGGACAGGCTCGCGCTTGGCCAGTTCCTCACCTGGTGGTCGACGATGGAGCACGTTTGCCTAGAGGTAACCAGTTCACTCTTTACTTAAATATATCCAGGTTGTAGCTATCACCAAACACAGACTCCGACAGGGAAATCCACTCCATATATTATTTAATCTAGTATACCGGTCTACGGATTCTAGTGTCCTCATATTTATATAAATTATAGAAAACATATAAAATGAAACTAGTAAAATTAATTATTCATATGACAGTAACGAATGAATGTCATGGCCACACAAGGCGCTAGTTATGATATGATTAATTTAAAAAACGATTATCTCTGGAAGAACTAATCTGAATGCTATCAAAGTGATAAAAATATGACCGGGTTGAAAAAAAAAGATATATTAGAAAAACAATAAACAGTTCTTGTGCAGGCAGTAAAGCTGCTGGAAGAATATACAAAGATCTTGTGCAGGTAGCGAAGCTGCTGGAAGAATAATACACAGATCTTGTGTATTCAGTAAAGCTGCTGAAATAATAATACACAGATCTTGTGCAGGTAGCAAAGCTGCTGGAAGAATAATACAAAGATCTTGTGTATTCAGTAAAGCTGCTGAAATAATAATACACAGATCTTGTGCAGGTAGCGAAGCTGCTGGAAGAATAATACAAAGATATTGTGAATTCAGTAAAGCTGCTGAAATAATAATACACAGATCTTGTGCAGGTAGCGAAGCTGCTGGAAGAATAATACAAAGAACTTGTGTATTCAGTAAAGCTGCTGAAATAATAATACACAGATCTTGTGCAGGTAGCGAAGCTGCCGGAAGAATAAAACACAGATCTTGTGTATTCAGTAAAGCTGCTGAAATAATAATACACAGATCTTGTGCAGGTAGCGAAGCTGCCGGAAGAATAATACACAGATCTTGTGCAGGTAGCAGAGCTGCTGGCAGAATAATACATAGATCTTGTGCAGGTAGCGAAGCTGCCGGAAGAATAATACACAGATCTTGTGCAGGTAGCAGAGCTGCTGGCAGAATAATACATAGATCTTGTGCAGGTAGCAGAGCTGCTGAAAGAATAATACAAAGAACTTGTGTATTCAGTAAAGCTGCTGAAATAATAATACACAGATCTTGTGCAGGTAGCGAAGCTGCCGGAAGAATAATACACAGATCTTGTGCAGGTAGCAGAGCTGCTGGCAGAATAATACATAGATCTTGTGCAGGTAGCGAAGCTGCCGGAAGAATAAAACACAGATCTTGTGTATTCAGTAAAGCTGCTGTAATAATAATACACAGATCTTGTGCAGGTAGCGAAGCTGCCAGAAGAATAATACACAGATCTTGTGCAGGTAGCAGAGCTGCTGGCAGAATAATACATAGATCTTGTGCAGGTAGCGAAGCTGCCGGAAGAATAATACACAGATCTTGTGCAGGTAGCAGAGCTGTTGGCAGAATAATACATAGATCTTGTGCAGGTAGCAGAGCTGCTGAAAGAATAATAAACAAATCTTGTGCAGGTAGCGAAGCTGCTATAAGAATAATAAACAAATCTTGTGCAGGTAGCGAAGCTGCTAGAAGAATAATACACAGATCTTGTGCAGGTAGCGAAGCTGCTGGTAGCCTCTAAAATTAACTAATCATTACATTACCTACATATACAGGTAGATTTTAGTCAATGAACGTCTGATAATCTCACGTCACCCAGTGTAGGAGACGTCACATAGCATAACTATTCCTAGCACCATTGTAAGTCCTAAACAAACTAACTTACTCAGACCATTTCACATACACAGATGAATGGCAAGTATGATCGTAACTTCCAAACTTCATAAAGGCTTTTCTAAGTCATGGCCGCGTAAATGGCCTTTGATAGTTTGATCCCAGGCCCAGGCCTCCTTTGACTGAGTTCCACTTTGACGTATTTACATAAACGATGGTCTTACTCTGAAATATTAGGCCGCGTTCAGACATTGTGAGCGTGCGACGCGAATCGTTGCGTATGTAATATTTGTTATCATTATCATCATCATTTCAGTCGAAAGACGTCCACTGTTGGACATAGGCATCCCCTAAGTGTCACCACAACGATCCCGTGCAACGCCGGTCCTGTGCGTCTTGCGTTTGTCATAATAACAGATAATACAAATAATTAACAATCCCTAATATTATAAATGCGAAAGTAACTCTGTCTGTCTGTTAAGCTTTCACGCAAAAAACTACTGTACGGATTTAGATCAAATTTGGTAGGTAGGTAGAAGAGACACTGGAATAACACATAGGCTACCTATAATTCCACTGCTGAGCACGGGTCTCTGCCTGCGCGATATAAACTGTAGTCCATGCGGGCGAAGCCGCGGGCGGAAAGCTAGTTTTATGATAAGACCGAAATTGTAGCAACACTTATTACGAATAAATTGATTTGACACTACCTCAGGTTCAATTCGGCGCGCACTGTTCCCGCGCGCTTCAAGGAGTTGTCAGCGACAGGAGGGGCCCAGATGGGTCGAAGCCTACTGGAGCCAGGGTTATTCGAAAGGAAACTCGAGCCCCGGTATGAAGGCTAGATGGAACGGGGTGGGGTTTTTAGTCAGGAAGAGTCTGACACTATCTCCCGCTCCACCCAAGAGCGCGGTTTGTCATAACATGATTTTTTCCCACCGAAAATAAAAATATGTTATACCTATAATTCCACTGCTGAGCACGGGTCTATGCCTGCGCGATATAAACTGTAGTCCACGCAGGCGAAGCCGCGGGCGGAAAGCTAGTTTGGTAAAAAACTAAAAATATAGTATAGTTATTATGGTATAACATGATATACCGTTTACATGATATCAAAACAAATGACCTAATTTCATGTGATCCAATGTTAAATGTATTACATACTAGCTTGTGCCGTCAGCTTTGCCTGCATCTGGTTTCTCCATACAAACTTTGGAAAATCATATCTTAGTGCTCGCTTACATCATAACAGGTAGCCTTGTGCAAAGTTTTACGCTCCTAGACCTATATAACTTTATTTTTCTCTAATGACAAACATTCACTTCATATAATATAATAGTACTAATAGTATAGTATAGTAATTTTAATATTTTATAATATGTTTTTTATATAACGTTCAGTTGGTCTCATTGTTAAATTTTAATAATTTCCAACTAAATTCTGTAATGAACATGAGGAAACATAATATTGTTGCCCTGAAACACAGGTTTTCATTAACCTAGATCAAACAAGTCTTACATTTCAGTTTGATTTTTTTTTAACCCTTCAGATACCGTCAATTAGAGACACAATAGTAAGACAATAGATGCGCGGCCACCGGTGGTCGCTTGGGGATTCATGAATTAAATATGTAAATTATGTATTTTATAGAATTAGAGGAATCAAGGTTACCGACCAATTTAGCACGAAGAATTCCCAAGCATGGGCAGGGCACATTGCTCGCAGAACAGATGGCCGTTGGGGCCCAAAGGTTCCGGTATAGCGACCGGAAGACGTAGCGTTGGAAGGCCTCCTACAAGGAGGGCCGATGACCTGGTAAGGGTTGCGGAAATCCGATGGATGCGAGACGCACAGGACCCTTCATTGTGGCGGCACTTGGGGGAGGCCTATGTCCAAGAGTGGACGTCTTTCGGCTGAAATGATGATGATGAAATTATAACTTCTACACATATAATAAATCTGTAGAAGTTTTAAGTTGTGCTCCCATCACGTAAAATGTACAAAATTGATGTAGATAACTTTTATAAATTAAAATTGTGTGTAACTTAATATATTACTTAGGCTTTGTTTCATTACAATCGATTGACTATAGCGAAAGATTTATTGACTGTTAAGCGGAGTTCACCAGGTTACCTAGTTATTATCTATATATATAAAAATCAATGCCACTTTTCGTTGTTATTTTATAACTCAAGAACGGGCTCACCTATCCAAACCAAATTTTTAGGCTTTGTTCGGACTATTTAGTAGATGGTTTGTGTGTGGTAGGGTAGAGTAGGGTATAGTAGGGTAGACTAGGGTAGAGTAGTGTAGAGTAGTGTAGACTAGAGTAGTGTAGAGTAGATCAGGGTATAGTAGGGTAGAGTAGGGTATAGTAGGGTAGAGTGAGGTAGAGTAGGGTAGAGTAGAGAAGAGCGGGAGCGAAGTCGTGCGGGCAAAAGCTAGTTAGTTATAAAAACCAGCCTGTTTTTTTTTCAGTAACCAATTTCGCGAATTGTGTCAACTGTCCCACTAAAATTTGCCCCCTTTCCAACAGTTTGAAGACAGGTGACCAGCCCACAATGGACCTGCGAGGTGGATTATACAAAACACCCCTTGCCTCCCTCAGAGAGAAGGCTATACAAGGCCAATCCTAGCCGTGGCAAAGTCAAAGGCAGATTAATGTAGATGAAACCGTGTGACCGGTGCTGGTGAATTCTATATACAGCTCCTGTGCGAGCCGTAGGTTTTATCTGGATGCCCGATGATATTATGTTGTGTGTCAGTGGGCTTACCAGGGCTTACCTACTGATGGTTTAAGTGTGCGATCGGTTTAAGAGCAGACCACGTGACTGAGTGTTTAGATGACGTCAGAACAAAGGAATCGGAGACGTGGCCGACTCGAAGAGATCGACAAAAGAGAATCGGAATGAAGCGGTCGTAACTTGGCTAGGCCTGTAGATTTGAGTCAAATCAGCACGAAAGAAGAAAAATGTAGGAAATGGTCCCAAGAGAACTTACTCTTGGCATAAAAAGTATCCTATGTGCTAATCCAGAACATGGTCGACTTGTGTGTCAAGTTTCATCGATCGCAATTTTTATTGTTATTTTTGTCTTGAAAATTGTGTAAAATAATAAATATAATTATGTACTTATTTATGTAATAATTTTAGTCTTAAGTTTGCGCCTTTTTGGGCAGTTTTTCTTTCTTTTTTCTTATACACACATTTACAAACTTTTGCCTTATAATCTTAGTGGACGTGCAGACATGGTATCTATACTCAGCTTTAGTAAATAATTTCGTGTCAGAGAATTCAATTTGTTGATTCTAAGAACCATGTTATCAGATATCTCAATGAAGTCTAAGAGAACTTGTAGAACGGAAATTCTTTGTCTTTCAATGAAAACTATCAACATTATCTAGACCTCACAAAGCGAACCGCTGGAAGATTCTTATCTCGATGTCAGTCGAATAATGAAATTTGTGTGGTCTAGATTTTCCGGTGAAGTGGAAATCTTCTTTAGGAGGTTTTTTTTTTATGGCGGGCAAAAATCATCCAATGACAACCCCGGCTCTTGGGCGGAGCGAGAGATAGTGTCAGATTCTTACTGACTAAAAACCCACCCCATTCCTTCTAGCCTTCATACCAGGGCTCGAGCTCCCTTTCGGATAACCCTGGCCACAGTAGGCTTCGACCCAGTTAGGGCCCTGCTGTTGCTGACAACTCCTTAAGGCGCCCGGGAACAGTGCGCGCCATCGAAGTCTTGGGGTCTGTCCGGACAGTTACCGGACGGTCGGACAGCGAGCTACCCATGGCTGAAGGAGCTGGCCATGGGTAGCCATGGCTCGTCAAATGAAGATTAAGAGAACTTGTAGAAATGTCTTTGTCTTTCAATACTGAAAACTATCATAACCATTATCTAGACCTCACAAAGTGAACCGCTGGAAGATTGTTATCTCGATGTTAGTCGAATAATGAAAATTGTGTGGACTGGATTTTCCGGTGGAGTGGAAATCTTCTTTAGGGGGTTATTGACGGGATATTTGTTGTGTACGTCACTGAATACTTGCTAATGCAGTTAGTTTGAGATAAATCTCGCGTGATTATAAACTGTCGAGCAATTATGAACAGGTCGATAGAAAGAAATAAAATGTTTGTTCGTAAGAAAGAAAAAATACTCAATACTCAATACTTTATTGCATTCCATATGTGTATATGATGGTATTTATAAAAAAAAGAATCAATATGGACCCTGTCGAATTGAAATGAATTGTCGAAATGTGTTGTCCAAGCAACATCTCGGAAAATCATGTGGTCTTATTCTCTCTTCTTCTTCTCTCTTATTATTGATAGGCCTGCGCTTGACCATAACACGCTAGATTAGAAGTAACCTATTCACTCTTGACTTAAAACCTGGTTGTGTAGAGCTATCAAGAAACAGACTTCGGCAGGGAATTTCACTTCTTAACTGTACCACAAAAAAGCACCTATCTATTTTCTAGATGTACACACAATGACTGTGTTCTTAAAACGTTTTGAGCGTTGTGATTAATTTTTGAAATATTTCAACTAACAGTACAAAATAAAGTCTGTCTGTTTAAGTGCTGATTTCCTCTAAACCACGCAATGGATTTTAATGTGGTTTTCACTATTAGTACAAGCAATAAACTAAGACAATTTATTTAAACAACATGCAACCGTGCTAAGTAGAAGTGGGTCGTTAGATCTTATAATATACGGGGTGCAGACCAAGAGCTAAGCTAAGTTAGTTTAGCTTAGCTCGCATAGCTGACGCAGTTTTCCATACTTGTGTGCAGACCGCAAACTATGCGAACTAAGCTAAGTCATCATGTTCCTGCCCTTGTCCCGTTTTCTTTAGGGTCGGCGCAACGCGGTTTTTTCTTCCATTCTGTCCTGTCGCTCGTCACGCTATCACTAACACCATTTTCATTTATATCACTTCTTACCCAAGCCATCCATCTTTTCTTTGGCCTCCCTCTCCCTCTCCATCCATCAACATGTAAATTCATAACTCTTTTAGCAACATGCGTTTCATCTTCTTTACATGACCATAGCAAGACAAACGATTTCTTTTCAACTTTTCAGTCACTGACAAAACTTCCCCATAATACATTTCTCATTTTATCCATTCTCGCCACATCCATCTTAACATTCTCATCTCCGCTACATGCAATCTTTTTTCATCTGTCTTTTTCACATGCGAACACACAGCGAACTAAGCTATAAGAGGTAACTAAATTAAGCGAAGCTAAGTTAGTTGTGTATCATGCGCAGCTACACGCTAAGCTGAGCTATAAGAAATTGAATGTGTTGACGTATCCAAGGTCTGGAATGTCGGTTTTTTTAATAATAATGATGAATGATAAATGATGATAAATGATAAATGATATTTATTTTTGCAAATAGGTTTAAAAAAACATTTTTACACGTCAATTTTTTTTTTTCGTCTTTTTAAGCTAGATGAGGCCGGTGTTTCCTAGCTGACTACCCTGAGAAGAAACACCGAAACAAACTCAGGGGTCAAAGTCTCTTTTAAAGTCCATACAATAAATATGTATGCATTTAATAATAATAGGTCAGTATTAATCTTCTTCTTCTGTGTAACGTATGAATTTTCTTCATCGATTATATTCATGGCAAGCATCATCCGCCTCATTGAACTTCGACACTAACTGAGCTTTGGCTTAGCTCTTCGTGTGCATGCTATTTATTTCTAGCTTAGCTTAGCTTGCTTAGTTAAGCTATAGCATAGCTGAGTTTTCGGTCTGCAACCGGCTATAAAATCCTTTGAAGATCTTTAAGGGTACTAGTTCACTCATCATCATCATTTCAGCCGAAAGAAGACCACTGCTGGACATAGGCCTCTTCCAAGTGTCGCCACAAGAACCGGTCCTGTGCGTCTCACATCCATCTCATTACTGCGACTCACAACCAGGTCATCGGTCCATCTTGTAAGAGACTTAACAACACATCTTTCGCTACGCGGTTGCCACTGAAGAACCTTTCGGCCCCATCAACCATATCTTTGTTCTGTGAGCAATATGCCTTGCCTTTGGCGATTCCTCGGGTCAAGTTGGTAACTTTGGTTTTCTTGTGGCCATATTTATACCTGATTCGATCACGCAAGGCATGATTCTCATATCCTACCTCTACTCTACACTATCCTGCACAGCCCAAATTATCCTCAATACCTCCGATCTTACTATCTACTGCACAGAACAGAAAATATAGGTAGAAGTGCCCCTAACGTGGCTAAGCACGGGAACCAGTGTCGCCAAACTCACACATTTGCATATCAAATTGTACATTACACACATAAAAAACAGTAATATGATTGGCTACGAAGCTACGAATTACAAACTTAACTTTTACAAATCATATTCTTATTACTTTCATAAATTAGGTCTTATTGCAACGTAAAAAAGTTGTTATTATTTGACATGACACGAACAATAAAGAAGTTTTAACCAATTTACAACGAGTTCGGCTACTCAACGCTAAATGGCGCTGGAACCAATTTATTCTATTCAGAACGCTAGTGCCTTTGAAATAGATGCCATATTCACCTGCACTAGTATATAATATGTAATAGGCGAATTTCGCCTACTGTTGACACACGGGCGATATCTTAGAGGCACTTCCTCTACTTTTCTTTATTCCGTGATCTACTGTGATCTCTCTCTATCGCTCAATGATTTGCTGGAAGAAATCTCAACTTTGAGTTAAGCTCGCCTATCTACATAGACATAAATTAATTATCATATTGTAGAATGAAGATTTAAGGAAACTTCAAGCATAGCCTTTTCCATTGCCCTGTGAGTGACTTTCAGTTTTCCAGTTCCCTAAGTTATTCAATTCAAGTAGAACTCGAATTGCAGTCAAAAGAGCACAAAGTACTACCCAGACATTAATGGGTAGTATCCAAGATGATTCTATGAGAATTTATTGCCCAGATCTCCACGTAACTGGAATATTATTACGCCAATTACGGCCGGAGCTTCATGCCTTGTAGGCAGTTAAGCCATTGTATGTTGGACTTGGGCAGAAGGCTGACTTTTGGCAAAACCATGGTTTTTTTACAGTTAGACCAGCTTCTACTGATGGCTTCGCAACAAGGTGTGTTTTTCTGTGTAGCAGCTTGTAATGTAGTTTTGATAACACTGAAAATGGCTCACCTGATATTATGGAGGATTTAAACTAGTCTTGGCAGTGCTAGGAACCTCCAATAATAAATAAAGGAAACCCTACAAAACTTGAAAGCAAACAAAGCATGCTCAATCGTCAGCCACATCATCACTTACCATCAGGTGAGATAGTGGTCAAACGCAAGCCTATCAATAATAAAAAAAAACTTGACCTAATTGATGCAGGTTCTTTACTGATGCTTAGTCCTGCGTGTATGGAGTTAACTTATTTATTAAATAATATATTGCTAGACTAATAGAAGCCACTAATGTGTATAGCTAGCCAACAAACTAAATAAAAATATACAAACATTGATTAGGGCTTTATTGCTACACAAAAACCATGTCAAATTTCGGTTCCTGAGTCATCAGGGCGTTCAGTAAATTGAGCGCCTGGGCTGAGGGGGTATATCGAGCCGAGGTGATGGTCGGGCTACGAACAAGCACCGTGAGGCACGGGCGCGTGACCCCCGCAGTCGATCCAGAGCGAAAAGTAAGCAGCGAGCAGGGGTGGTCGCGTCATCAATAGTATCGTTCAGAAGCTGATAGAATGTAGGGTGAACAGGGTGAATTGGAGACGGCAGTTGAACGAGGTGATGCGATGTTAAACTCAACAATACGACCAGAGTTGCTGCGCCTATGTGGGGTTGATCTGGAGACTGCGGGGCCGCCCAAACTACCCTAGGGATCGCCATCGAATCCTCTCATCCGGTCGTCATCCGATGGTGCCAACCTAGGATTTCTCGCAAGCGGGGCAGCTTTTCATGTGTTGCTAGCACAATACTTCGGCTCCCACTACCCGCGGTCTGCCAGCAAAGCATCCTGCTTTGGATCCCGCTACCCTTCACGATCAGATCATACCGCCCATACATTGCACAACTACTTAGACCTATCCTCCACCATACGACTTCACCAGACATCATGATGGATCGCTTGGCGGCAAGACTTTGTAAAAGGTTACCCATGGCTTAGGCAGAAATGCATCAATAGCGCACATTTACGTGCCAGTTGTAGCGTGTTACTGGCTACGATACTGTAGCCAAAAAAAAGATACAAATGAATCTTCTGCATCCATCCTACATCATGTATAAGCCATGGAGGTGGCGAAGCTTATTAAGGCATGCCAGCAACCCCATTACGGGCTGCAAAAATGCGGATTACGCTAGGATATTAAACGGTTAAATTATTTTCGTTTAGTTTGTTATGACGTAAAAGAGATTTATGCCATTATTTATTGTAAGCGTCCCGTTTGTTTTCTGTTTTATTAGTAAAACAGTGTTAACCTATGCATAAGAATGTTTTTTATTACAGAAGACAAATAATATGAAGATTGTGACATTTTATCACGAATGGGGAACAGCGGTGTAGCGACATCTATGACGCCACATAAGAACTACGAAGAAAATACGAAATCCTGCATCGCGCAATCAAAGTTCTCCGCGAGATTTGATCATATACGACAGCCCGACATCAACTATCGGGCAGTAGCCCACCAGACTTTAACACCTGTCAGGTCGGAGGATTCTCCCTTTCCAAAGGTGGTATGTGGGACTTTACTCTCTGTTCCGCATACCTCCAAAGTGGCGCTATTTTCTAAGAAAACAGCCTTGAGCGCAGCGCTGGCTGCAGCTACGAGTCGACAGCGCATTACATTGAATTGACAATCTAATGTATAGGCGCATTAGATTGTTAATTCTATGCACCTATTTGGATTTCGTCGCAACGGGCAGCGCTGCGCTCAAAGCTGTTTTCTTAGAGAATAGCACGGCTGAAATATTCCAGTAACTTGATTATGTACATCATTGAAAGATCGGTTGCCCAATTGCTTTATTCAAAACGTAGTGGAGCGCTTGAGGTCGAAACTTGATAGATAATCTTCAAAATAAAGACTTATTCATATGACTTGCTTTTGCCCGCAACAAATTGCCCGCGTGCATAAAATAGAGCACATAGGCTCTATTTTATGCACGCGGGCAATTTGTGTCTTTATTTCACTCAGGAATAAAGCAGCTTGCAGCATATTTTTTTTTGTTTTTTATTTAAGTTGTGTGATCCTGGTGAGAGTCGCCAAATAAATATTTTTTTCTTTCTTTCTTTCTTTTTCAGCTTTCTATCGGTAAAAAAAAATGTTTGCAATCGGACCTGTACTTCCAGAGATTAATTACCTCTTACAAACAAAAAAACAAATTTTACCTCTTTATTAGATTAGTGTGGAAGTGTAGATTACTTGGTCACCTCAAAAAACTTTATCCAAGACATAATTTGACTCAAACCAAATTCAATTTAATCGTTATAATGAAAATGAACTTGCTAAGAATGTATGTTATGAAAAATGCTCGGGATTTCTTGGACCGAGTTTCGAACAAACGCTTCCATTCTTGAGGAATTGGGTGTAAAGGAACGCTTGTCTACACTGGTGCGCAGTCGTATTTTTAAATACTTTGGCCATATTTGTCGATGTGGAGGTGACTGCATCGAACGCCTTGTTATACAAGGAAAGGTAGATGGAACGAGGCCGTGTGGCAGATCGCCGATGCGTTGGACTGACCAAATAAAAACGGCTGTTGGCGGCCCGTTGAACGAGTGTGCCCGGATGACTGCCAGCAGGCAAAAGTGGCGAGAAATCGTGCGGCGTACCCTGACGGCTTCCGGAGAGCTACCTTCGTGATAACCACGACCACTCTGGCAAGAGTGAAACGACCAAGAAGAAGAAGAATGTAGAATTATACTAAAGCAAGAGGCAACTCTAGGAACTTGGTGGGTTTATGCCAGTGAAAATCTGACACTCTTTTCCGATCCACCCAGAGCCTGAGAACCTAACGTAACGAGGCCCTTTAGTATCCCCGCACACAGGCCTCAAAAAAACGCCGCGTCAAGCTTTTTTTCCACAAAACAACGCTTGAAGCCGCTTCAAGTTTTTCCGGCCACAAGCTGTCGCGCGCTTCAGCTGATTTTTGCGGCGGCTTTTAGTTTTTATTTTTTGTGGCAGCTTCTAGCATTTTTTTGTGGCGGCTTGTAGCTTTTTTTTGTGGCCGCTTCTAGTGTTTTTTTCAAAGCACAAAACATGACAATGACAACGAAGGTTAAATAGCCATAAAACTCAAGGTTTTCTTCCCATGGTTGTAAGGAACTATCTATTACGACCCTAAGACAATCCTTTTGCACGATTCCGTCCATAAATCGTGTCACGCACTCCGATTGTGAGTAAAACGCAGTCCCTGCGAACCTACCTGACCTTTCTGAATCCCCAATCAGGTCCTCCTCCCGTTGGCACTTTTGTTGGGGTTTCCTTTGTCAGGTTGTCGTCGACTGAGTAGAAATAAGATCCAAGGCTTCTTTTTATGGTGTAAAAATCATCCAAAGACAACCCCGCTCTTGGGCGGAGTGAGAGATAGTGTCAGACTCTTACTGACGAAAAACTATTCATGCCGGGGCTCTAGCTCCCTTTCGGATAAACCTGGCCCCAGTAGGCTTCGACCCAGCTGGGCCCCTCCTGTTGCTGACAACTCCTTGAGGCGCGCGGGAACAGTGCGCGCCGTCGACGTCTTGGGCTCAGTCCTGACAGTTACTGGACCTGCGTACCTACCTGACCTTCCGATCAGGTCCTCCTCCCGTAGTTACTTTTGTTGGGGGTTTTCTTTGTTAGGTTGTCGTCGATGGAGTAGATATGAGATCCAAGACTGATTCTGTACTTTGTGTATTATTACTCTTTACAGTTCATTCCATCATCAGACCACTAGACGTACGGCGTAGCGCCACCATGACACATGGTAGACATCTCACCCATACGCACAAAGCGTTTTGGAAACACATTTATTGTGCCTACAGCCAAGGAACGGAATTCCCTGCCGGAGTTAGTGTTTCCTGATAGCTACAACTTAGGACTCTTTATGTCAAGAGTGAATAGGTTACTTCTAGGCAAGCGTGCTCCATTGTCGACCATACACAAAATGTATTTTTTTTGATAATGGAAAAATATAAAACAATTTTATTTATTTTAATTGATATAAACTAGTTCTTGACTGCGATCCCACATGATGGTAAGCAGTGATGCAATCATTGATGGTGAGGCGCACTTGTTTATTAAGAGCCTATTCACTCTTGCCTCGAAGACACCTAAATTATAACCGGACGGGTTATATATAACGGACCTTGGTTCTACTTTCTCACCCAGAGTAAAGTTTCTACAGAATTTGAATGTGAGAGAAGTTGCTACACACATACACCCACACACATACCTAACGCAGTAGTACGTTACTTCTATACAAGCATGTTCCATCGTCGATCACATCATCGCTTACCATCAGGTGACAAAGCGGTAACGCGCAAGCCTATCACAACTTAAAAAAAAACCCCTGTGGTCAGACATTCACCACTAACGAAAATCGATAAAAAAAAACTTCAGCACTAAAATCAGGCTCAAAGAGACCCATTTTGAAGTGACGATGTGAAAATAAAAAAGAACGGTTCATTAAGTTCCGTCAACCGCGAAATTAGATTCTAGAGTAATTAACAAGAAAGGTCAAGGTTCTTTGAAAACTAAGTTTCAGTATCGATTTTGACACTAACTAAAAAAAAACAGTCAAGTGTGACTGGGACTCGCGTTTGACTAATATTTCGTTAACATATTTGAATATAAGTGTGGTTTAAGTCAGTTAAAAATCTGACACGCACCCGTCTTCTTCGCCCTAGAGCGGAAGAAATCATTAGATGATTTCCCACCTTTAGAAAAACATACAAAAAATCGTGCGGATTTCATAACGCATGCGGGTGTGCTCCGCATACAGAAAATTTTAAAATGCAAGAAATATTCGAGGCATTACAATAAATACTCGTATGAAATGGACGTATGCGGGGGTAACGCGTGCGGAGCCATCCCGCATGCGTAATCAAAACCGCACGATATTAAAAACTCTAAGCTGGTATTATGTGTGGTACTAACCTGGTCTTCGTGTTTGAGAGGGCGGTTTTGTATGCAGAATATTGGATGCTAGACTGACCTGTGAAAGATAGAAATAACACATTAATTCATTTGCCTGCCTTTGAATATGATTTAGGGTCTGTTTCTATTAGTTTTTTTTTTGTTAGTTGATTGATTTTAGCCTTTAAAGTGAATGTTTTAGTGTAACTCGCGAAATTAGAATTTTCTTAAGATTTCTGCATTTTGCAAGCCTATGTCAAGTAGCATGTTGATTTAAATTTGATTTGCGACTGTAAAACCTATTTATTAACAAAATAAAAATAATAAAAATATTCAATACAACTCTCTCAGTTGCGTCTAAATGGCTAAGTAACTCATGAAAAAAAAAAAACAAAGTTAAACGCAGGGCGGCGAGCGGTAAGATTAAAGTATGAAAATGTTTGAAGCATACCACGAGATGACATTCATAGCTAAAACGCGCGCGCTCACCGATGCCGCCCCGCTCGCCGCATCATGCGCTACCAAAGACCGCAGTCGTAAACAGGCCGATATTATATAATTAGTAAGTTTATTAATAACTCCGTAAAGTCACATTTGTTACGGTCTTAAATTATAGTTTTAATGAACATAAAATCTGACAGTGACCAGCAAAATGCAAAAAAAAAACGGAAGTTAATTTCGCAAGTAACCTTGACGCTTCCCCCTTAATTTGAGGGGCATCCGTGGGTCATAAATTGTTCAAGAAGAAATTAATTATTAGCTTTAAAAGTAATAAGTAAAGACCATAAAGATGGTGGGCTAAAATATGTAAAAAAAACTTTTTACAAAAAAATTATAACCGACTTCAATGTTAAAAAAAACACTGAAAAGTACCAAATAAATTTAATTTTTAAAGTCGGTGTTTCTGTAATAGTTTATTCTCTTCGTTTTTTTAAAAAAACAAATTATACCGACTTCAATGTCCGAAACATTGAAGTCGGTTATAATTTAGTTTTTTATTTTACACTTTTTAGTTATGGTACCACCACTAAAAATTACCCTTCAGTCAACCCCCAAACACGGTTAGATTACATTAATTTACCTTTCAGCTTCATCATCAGATCAGTTCGAAATATCCTCTCCCCCTCTTCTTTCAATCAGTCATTAGACTAGATGCTGGTAATCCCGGCTGTAGCATCAGGCCTGACTTAGTCCTGTTTAAAATGAGCCCAAACACGACTACGGTGCTGTAGCTTCAAGGTTTGTACTTTTTCTGATGCTCCTGACTGCAGCATTAGGTCATGACTTGATGATCATGAAACCAAATGTGGCAAATGCCCTATCAAACATCAAAATAATTTACTAAAGCAGTCCTTGCCTGTTCGAGTAACTTCTTACTGTTAAGGAGTTGTACCTTCAATCATCAGTCCAGCTTCCTGAGATGGTGACGACCATACGCAAATACACAAGATACTTCATAAAATATGCGAAAAACAATAATGAGCCTATAAAATTTGAGGTTTGCCCTCGATTTCTACAAGATCCCATCATCAGATCCTAATTTGGTGACAATGGGACCACCTCAGAACTATCTACTTTCGAACAAAAAAAGAATTTTGAAAATCCGTTCACATTTGGCGGAGTAATCGATGAACAAACATAAAAAAAAAAACGTACAAACAGCCGAACGTAGTACCTCCTCCTTTTTGGGAAGTCGGTAAAAATTAAA
Source organism: Mythimna lalbum (assembly GCA_949319445.1). Taxonomy (NCBI): domain Eukaryota; kingdom Metazoa; phylum Arthropoda; class Insecta; order Lepidoptera; family Noctuidae; genus Mythimna; species Mythimna lalbum. Next base: position 5,868,824 of record OX439370.1, read on the forward strand.
GAAGTCGAGGGCAAAAGATTATGCGAACATTCTCCAAAACGGTGGACGGACCTCATCAAATCGGTGACACACTGCAGCGTTAACGAAAACTCCCAAGCCGCCAAACACAGAGCTGCATGGCGTTATATCGCGAGAGAGGCGGTTGTGCGGGACTGGACGAGGCAGCAGCACAAACATGCAAGAGGGAACGACCCTCACGCCCCAGCTGCCGGGTCGATTCCTATTTCCAGCCACGGTAGACGCAGGCATGCGGACAGCGAGCAAAGGGTAGCTCGCCGTCCGACCATCCAGTAACCGTCCGGACCGAGCCCAAGTCTTTAACGGCACGTATTGTTCCAAGCGTGCCTTACGTAAAAGGTCAACAGACAGTAGGGGCCCAACAGGGTCGGGTCATAGGCTAGTGTAGCAAGTGCTAGATTACGACAGTGATTTTTGAGTCCTTCAACAAATTATAGGTGGATCGAATGACAGATTTGTCCCACCCGTACGCAAAATACGCGCTTTCAACGTGGTGTCACGGACACCAGCCCGACATACAATACAATACCACTAGCACAAAATCCCTAGATACAGTTTTTTACCAAAAAAATACTTCCTCCGCAGAACCAGCTTAATACGGCTTATAATACAGGCGTTGTAAACGTCAGGCGAGCCAAAAATATTGCCAAGGGGTTCAAGCTATGGCAGCCATTAGTTATGACGTCCCCATTACGGGGTGCCGTCTTACGCACTTTTATAAATGAAAGTCATTCTTTGGTGTTATTGTTTATGTTCAAGCGGTTTCTGGATTTGAGGGTAGGTAGAGAGGTAGCACTTAGATTAAGACGTTTGAAGAGTTGTTTGCGCCAGTTCTTACAATATTAGGAACTGTTGACGGCTGGGCGGCGTTTGAGAAGCTGCGCGGTATCTTCTCGTCCAATATACCACAGTGTCTCATGACGAAAGTCCTGACCTGTACATGTTGCCAGTGATGTCTCTTAGTCGTGAGGAAACCAGCATGTCCTAGAACCATAAATTCGAAGACATGTGGCATTCACCAACTAAACCCGCGTGGTGAATTACGGCCCATTCCCTCTCCTACAGAGGAGGCTCAAGTCCCAGGCTGTAAAAATACAAATTTTCTCTCTTTATAATATTAGTGTAGATAAAACATACTGAACACCTTTATCTTACAGACTAATCCAACACATTAACCAAACAACACAAAATTACCCTACAGTTCTTAAAACACTTGAATTCACCCCAAATTACAGCTATTAGCCACCTCAAGTTAATTGGTAAGAGTTTTAAGTCAAGCGATAGCCACTTAGAAAGGAAATGGTGAACTATGGTCGGACGTTGTTGTGTCTATTAAATATTAAGTACAGTTGCTTGAGGCGTTGTTGTTTGATAATTAGAGTATCACTAGTTAAGAGGGTTTTTTCCAGTCATAATCAGCCTTATAATGTTCCCACTGCTGGGACTCAGGCCTCCTCTCTAAGAGATGGAATGGGCCTTAATCCACCACGCAGGTCCAGTGCGGGTTGGAGAATGTCACATGTCTTCGAATTTTTGGTTCTAGGACATGCCGGTTTCATCACGATGTTTTCCTTCAACGTTTTGAGAGCAGAGGTGATGAAATAAATTACACAAAGTAATGCTGACTGGGTTTAAGCACGCGACCTACAACTCGTAAGTCGGGGCCGTTTCCACTCGGCCACCACAGCTACCTTTTCCAATCATCTAACGTAAATATCGAGCATGGTTTAAGCCTAAGTTGTCGACGGCGTAATGTCCCACGCGCGCCTCAAGGAGTCAGCAAACCGTAGGGGCCCAGCAGGATCGAAGCCTACTGGGGGGGGGGACAAGGATTTGTTTCTGAAACGAAGATTCGGCCCCGGAGGAACAGGAATGGGTTTTTAGTCAGTAAAAGTCTGACACTATCTCCCGCTCCGCCCAAGAGCGGGGGTTATCATTGCATGATTTTAGCACCTAAAAAAGAGGATCCTTCTCCACTCGCCTATCGTCAACATGGTTTCAAAGATTATTGCTTCACCTTTGACGCAATCAAACGCGATGTTTGATGAAGAGGCAATGCAAAAAAAAGAGAGATAACGCCTGAAAACTCAAATGGCATTCGGTAATTCCATAATTTACTCGAATATTTCACAAAACTTGTTCCAGGAAATACGTGTTTTTTTTTTAAACCCTTAAAACCTTTGACGTTATTCAGAATCTCGATTAAATGTGCAAGGCTTCTATTGATGTACTTTTTGATATTTTTAATATTATGAGTAAATTATTTGTAAAACACCGGTTACCTCTCAGGACTATGTTACTAACATCATAAACAACAACATTTGTTCTATGACTTTCAAACATTTTTTATTTTTTAGTTCATCAGATTTTCATACAAAAATAAAAATAATTTAATTAAAGTTCTAAATATTACAAAGTCTATGCGAAGCAAGCGATAGTACAATAGTGGAGGGGAAGAAGGTTATTCGGCGGGAGTGCTTGATGCGCTAGCGTCGCTTCAAGCACCCCCGCCGAATAGAACAAGGAAATATTTTTTGTAAAAGTATTATGTTTTTTAAAAAGTCATAGAACAAAAGTTGTTGTTTATGATGTTAGTAATACAGCCCTGCAAGGTTGTTAGTGTTTTACAAATAACCCTGTATAAACCAGTGCTTGACTGCGATCCCATCTGATGGTAAGCAGTGATGCAATCGTTGATGGTGAGGCGCAATATATTTTTTTTTTGGTACAAAATAACACCAACAGATTTGAATTACAATGTGACCTATCTCAACAGACCATCCAACATCCACCATCGACACGACCATCGGATATTACATTAAAAATAATAAATGCAAGCTGTGTACTCTTACATAACTCTTCGCAGAATATTACTAAACCAGATACTTACGTAGAATTTACAATCCAAAGATGGTGTAAAATTATAACCACTGCAACTCACATCCCCACAAACATTAGATACTTAATAACTCCAATAAAACAACAGCACATACCCTGCTTACCTCACAGTCGTATACAAGACGTAATGAACTCGCATTAAAATGTATGAGAGTACTTCTAAAGTAATTTGAACAAACTGGGGATGATTATAAAAATGTTTTTGTATTTCTGTACCATCCCTGAAGTATTGTTTCTTAAATTATTTCTTTAAGTTGTGATAATTTTCTTGGCATTTATCCTGACTCAGATTGTCGACAGAAAATAGATAGGTACAGAAGACAATCTCATGTATGTACTTCACTTTTTATGCCTACGCTCGGTGGACGCACACTAATGAGCGTTTGTTGTCCAAGGCGCTCTGAGGTATCGTGTCCGTAAACAGTGTGTTTGTGTGCGTTGCTCGAGCGCGCTTTGTATGTAGATTGACTTCTGTACATATATATTTTGTGACAATAGGTTGTTGTATCTACATCTGTTTTTAAAAAGTGACTGAATTAAATTTTAAAGGGCTTATAAACTATAACTAAAAAACTTTTTACAAAGTGTCGATTATTGTTTAGTTAACAGATTTAGAACGTACTATTTTCAAGATGTGGGTTAATTATATTTTATTGTTGTGTAAAGTTAAATGCGAAAGCGGTTTGAACGTCTGTACGCCAATTTTTTTTTGAGGAGGGTAATCATCAAATTACTTCTTCCTCTCTAAAATGGAGCGAAAGGGTGTGTTAGTCTTTTATTGACTAAAATCTGTATTCTTATATCTTCATTTACCTTTTGCCCTTTCATGTTATAAAACAAAGCCGTCTGTCTTTCGATACGTCTATTCGCAATAAAGTACTTAGGGGATTTTTATGTAATTTTCACCAATAGACAGAGGGATTCATAAGGAAGGTCCAGGTGTATAATACATGGATATTACACCAGAAAGAAGTGGAGCATTTCAAAGATTTGTAACACCCGAGGCTGAAGCTGGTGGCTAGATAAAAATAAATCTATACTAACAATAAAAAATAATGACGTAAAACCATAACTATTCATAAATAAGACCACATTTTTTGTGGTAAACCCTAATGAGAGCCCATAAAACGCCATAAAAAGGATGTCGTGGTTTACAACTCATACCGGTGCGGTGGTTCAATTATGACGTCTCATAAAATTGTTATGGCCGCCATACATTGTAGATACGTAGTGTTAGAAATAATTATGAGCACCCGATAAAGAGAAGGAATTTGGAGTAATTTTGTTGCCTACTTGCTCGTATCTGGGGGCACGGTAGTGCCTCCGCCAAAGACAAGCCAAGCGAAGCGCAAGGGCACTACCTACTTTTTCTCGAAGTGTTTTGTCGTTTTTTTGAACCCTCATAGAGTTGGTTTCCGATGTACCAGACAGTTCATATTCTCAGGATATGATGTCAATAATAGACTAATTAAACATACAAAATCTCAATTGAATAGCTCTAATAATTTAGATTTTATCATATATCAGTAAAAATGTATGGCTTGGCTGTTTCGTTACTTACTTCAGAAACTAAATAATCGCATCACCTCCACGACGGTAGTGAAACAGAGAAGCCATAAATTTTTACTGATATGTAGAATTTGTGAAGTTAGGGTCGGTAGAGTTAGGCCATGTAGATTCAGAAGCTGGGCTCTGCATGAGATCTGATATCTTTTTCACAGGGCAAACCTTATGTAGTCGTCTTGGCAACATTTTACATGAAATGTTTTTGGTCACAACTATTATTTTGTGGAGGCGGAAGTTTATGTGGTACTATCTTTTGCCCGCGGCTTCGCCCACGTACTATCACGGTAATTTCTGCCTGATCACTTAAAAAAATTTCACTTGAATCCTGCGGCGCGACGCCAAACCAAACACTTTGAAGTTTTCGTTTCGAGTGCAGGCAAAAATAAACTTAGCGTTGGTCAGGCGGAAGTGTCTTTGTTGGTACATTCAATATAGTCTATGGATAAAAGGAATGTATGGACAATGTGAAATGGAGCGTAAAGGTGTGAGAGTGAGAAAGAAAGGGTATGAAAGAGACAGTTGATATATGGCGACTTTTGAACGTCAGTGACAGAAGGACGGAGTAATTTTTTTTTTTTTTTTTATTATTGATAGGCTCGCGTTTGACCACCATCTCACCTGATGGTAAGCGATGATGTGGCCGACGATGGAGCACGCTTGCCTAGAAGTAACCTATTCACTCTTGACTTAAAGACCCCCAAGTTGTAGCTATCAGGAAACACAAAAAATATATTAATTAAGCTTTAAAATAAGGAGAAATTGTAACGAGACAAGAAAATAAATAAGCCAGGGATGCTGTACCAGCAGTTTTATTTTCTAATCGGATGCAGTCCCCAAATACTACAGATAGATTGAGACCCTAATACCATGACAGATTCCGACAAAATAATTTACTAAGTTTTATCAAATCAAGCTAATGTTCAGTCAGTCTCGCGAAACAAACTGTAACAATTTTCGGATTCCGTCATTTCACATTAGAACGAGAGAAGTCATTGTATGATTTCCCACTTCAAAAAAAAGTACATCGATCAAAATATCAGCTACTACGAGAGACAATCGTTTCACACGCCTCTCCTTCCATATTTTTAAAATCCACAAACAGACACAACATTCACAACAACATAATAGTGCTGGGACATGCGACATAACCCCGGGACAAGGCGTGCCCATTTGGGGACTAAACTTTCATCGTACCCGTTCGGGGACATGAATATCACTTCCGCAAAACCACCATGTACAACCACACCCCATCGATTTAACCCTAAAAACTCTTCCTTTTAGCATGAAGCCTTTGTAGATTGTGTCAGATATAAATCAGGAAATCGCATGCATATGTAGAATGAGCCCTGTTTCCTACCGCCATTCATTGGGGGCGCATACATTTGCATGCGATTTGCTTGTGAGGGTGGAATTTAAAATCTTTTGACCGTTGGACGGTTGAAGAATGGAGTGTAGAACTCTGGTGTCTTGTTTTTGTTTTATGTAGATTGGTTATGAGCTGTGCAAGTGCAAACTGCATTTGTGGTTGGGCTGATTTATGATTCTTTTCAGTCAATATTTGGGTAAGCAGAGCAAAATTGTATGATATTTTAGACAACTGATTTGTATATCTGAAACCGCACACAAAATTTTTGTTTTACCTACAGATAAGTGGTAGGCTCAGAAGGTCTGGATATCTTGGGTATGTGAGTTTATGTTTGTGAGCGCATCCACGATACAGGAGTAATTTCTAAAGTGGGCAACGTTTCTTAAAAAAAAAGGACATCATCCATCGACTTCTCCCGTTCTATGGTAAAACGAGAGGGCGTGACCGACTTTACTGTGTTTCTTCATTTGCCTTTTGCGTTGTAAGGCCATGGTAATTCTTTCGGACATTCCCGTGGCCAAACTGGGCCCCTTCAGTCATGCTGACATCTCTTTAAGACGTGCCTGGAACTCTAAGCGGCGATGCATCATCGGTGGCCGGGAATCACCCTGTGACTCCCGTGTTCAGGGCCTCTCTGTTCTGATAAAACTTGTTAACATTTAACTTATTAATTGGATTCTTTGAAACAGTGATTATTACTTCCTTTGACTACTCTAAAACTACTCTTGTCTTCCCAAGTTGAAACAAAACTCAGCCTGAAACATATCAACTAATTGCTCAATCACTAGAAATTGCTCTTAAAAGTTCTTTCACAAAAGCTTGCTCTTACACGGGCGCCTCACTCAAATCGTTCGGATTCCACTTTCCAAGAAATCCTATCTAATTCACTTGCTACAGAACTTTAATTAAAAATTAAACCCATTAATTTAATGAAAAGGACAGTTCGCTAGTCCTCAAAAATGTCTTAAATGTACCTTCTAAATTATTAAAAGACGGCTTGACAATTCTTTGAATTAGAACCCCGTTGAATTCAATTAATTCACTTCAGGACGATTAATTTGAATACAATGTTCCCATTTGGGGATCTTCACGTCAGCAGATATTTTTTTTTCCGCCATTCTCGGACATTTAACAAGAGGAAGAAGTAATTAAAACTTAAGTGCTTGACGTCAAATAAATTGAAAAAGTTTCATCAATAGCATGTAATTTTATCCCGTGTGATAGGGACTAGGGAGGGGACGATGCGGTATCGGCCACGGGAAAAGTTTCGGTTCTCCAGTTTTGTATTCCCGGGAATAAGTAAACATGGTGAAATTACTTTATTAACATTTAATTGAGTTTTTTTTAAAAGGTTTTTAGATATCATAATAATTAAATGAAAACATGTAGACCCTCAGGGGTCACGCAATTTGTTACTTTTTTTTATTAAGTACTTTTACATGGTAATTTCGGTGCGAACAGAAACTTGGTCAAACAAAAAGTAATTAGGTTCTTACTTTTCCTGTTAGTTTTCTTGTACAAGTTAATGACTTGCTGATAACTTCACCACGGTTTTTTTTTTGTGAGGTGGGAAATCGTATAATGAGTTCCCTCGCTCTAGAGTGGGGCGACAGGACATGTTAGCCTTTAACTATTTGTTGCTCTGTGCTCTAGTATCACTAGTTTCCTTTTTGGAAATTCCCCGTAGCCCTAACGGGCGTCAGCGCTGAACTTCACCATGGTGTTCTTTTTAATAGGGTAGTTTCCAGAGTCAAAATTACTACATTTTATTTAGTCCGTATTTTAGATTATAAAAAAAAATTGGACACGTATTTTTTCTTTTTTCGATTAATCAAAAAATAAAGATTTAGCCCATTAAAGTTACGTGTGACGTCACCACGTGCGAAAAAATGCAGCACGGCGTTACGTTACACGTAACCTAAATGGGCTAAATCTTTGTCATTTTTGGTTTAATTTACAAATAAAAAAAATATGTGTCCCTTATTTTTGAATGATCTAAAAGACGGACTAATTACATTTTTACGGCAACTTGCCTATTGTTGATAGGCTCGCGCTTGACCACTATCTCACAGTGCGATTCTCATTAAATGATGTCGTCGATGATGGAGCACACTTAGCTATAAGTATCTTATTCAATCTTGACTTAAAGACTCCTAGGTTGTAGATATCAGGAAACAGACTCCGGCAGGGATTTCCACTTCTTAGCTGTACGTACAATAAATGTGTTATTGCTGCTGTTGTTTAACTTTTAAAAGATCAAAGACTTCCACTGAAAGTTCTTAATAATTATTAAGAACTCTCAGATGTTACAAAAGCCTTTTGCTAAAGGCGTTTTTTTTTTCTTAGTGTTTTCCAGGAGCGACAACTATTTGTGACTGCGTGTTGATAGAAAACCTTCCTTATTTTTTGAGTATTTCTTAAATGCATTCATAGATTATCAAAAAAATTATAGGTCGCATCGCGGTCATACAAGCTGAGTGTCCTATATTATGGCTTGGAATTCTGGAATTTCTACTCAGTGAACAACAAATTTAATGATCAGTTAAAAAAATGACCACACTTGCAGTCATTTTATTTTAATACTAGCGACCCGCCCCGGCTTCGCTCGGGTGCAGTATTATACATATAAACCTTCCTCTTGAATCACTCTATCAAGTAAAAAAACCGCATCAAAATCCGTTGCGTAGTTTTAAAGATTTAAGCGCACATAGGGATATAGGGACAGAAAAAGCGACTTTGTTTTATACTATGTAGTGATATGTAATAATGTAATCAATTACTCATTCACTATGAATAGGTACTAATTTTGACTTTAATAATACTGTATAACTATAATTCTAAAAACAACTACTACCCCAAATGTTTGCATGCTACATTATTATGACTAAGTGTTATGGATCTGTTGTCATATCCCTACTAATATTATAAATGCGAAAGTAACTCTGTCTGTCTGTCTCTCTGTCTGTCTGTCTGTCTGTTACGCTTTCACGCAAAAACTACTGAACGGATTTAGATCAAATTTGGTAGGTAGGTAGAAGAGACACTTGAATAACACATAGGCTACCTATAATTCCACTGCTGAGCACGGGTCTCTGCCCGCGCGATATAAACTGTAGTCCACGCGGGCGAAGCCGCGGGCGGAAAGCTAGTTTTATGATAAGACCGAAATTGTAGCAACACTTATTACGAATAAATTGATTTGACATTACACATTACAAAACTGTCATTGACGCCTGTATCGCCACTACCTCAGGTTCAGTTCGGCGCGCACTGTTCCCGCGCGCCTCAAGGAGTTGTCAGCGACAGGAGGGGCCAGATGGGTCGAAGCCTACTGGGGCCAGGGTTATCCGAAAGGAAACTCGAGCCCCGGTATGAAGGCTAGAAAGAACGAATTAGGGTTTTTAGTCAGTAAGAGTCTGACACTATCTTCCGCTCCACCTAAGAGCGGGGGTTTGTCTAAGATGATTTTTCCCACCGAAAAAAAAAAAAAAGTTCAGTTGAAAATCAGCGTCGGGCATTTTTATGTACAATTCGATCTATTTTGGTCTATCTTACTAGTGTTTGCGTGCCTTGTATTGTGCCAAATAAACACAGTTTTTCTCTTATTTCTTTTCTTCTTTCCTTATTCACTAGCTAGAATTTTCCATCAAAACCCCCAAAAGCATATTTTGTTCCATCCTCAACACACAAATTTTACCAGAACCCCAAAAACCGTATCTCACCCCAAAACTTGTTGCAACATCGCCCTGATTACCGTAGGAACGGTGGCAACAAGCGGCAACAGACCTAAGCAAACATGTGTTCAAACTCCGTCCCTTTACACAAGACTTTTATAAAACTCCTGTTTACATGGTCACATGGATTTAAGGGCCTGCAGATATGATATTTAGTGTACAGAGATTTAGATGCCTGAAGGCTTGGTTCAGTCCAGCGGTTCAGCGACTAAATATCCTTTAGAGTAAGAGTAACTGGATGCAGCTGGATCAGTGGGTAACCCAGTGGTAATGGCCTCGTCTGACGAGTCGCGAGTTCAAACCCAACCACACCGGGACAGCTTTTAATGTTATACAAAACACAAGTCCGACCCAAGCCACATAGGGGTTGGTGCTGTAAAATGCCACCTGGCAGCTTTGGACTCGATGGAGAGGCGTGCAAAGAGGCTAATTGATGATCCAGATTTGGTTAAGTCTAACCTTCAAAGCCCAGAGCACAGGCATAGGGTAGCCAACCTCTCTGTGTTTTACAGGTTGCAATCTGGAGTGTGCGCGGGAATTGCATGACTTGATTCCACCATCTCAATTCTACCATCGCACAACCCGACGTACGGTGAGTATCGACCCTTACGTTGTTGAAACCTCTACACTTCGGACTAAGCGCTTGGCCTCGTCTCTATACCCTGGTTACTGGTTGGTCCTTGATCTCCTCTTCTTCTTGTTCTTCCTCGCTTTAACCCTTCATTCAGGGGATCTTCACCGGGGTCGCCTGTCCTCGTTTTTAGGCGCCAGGATAGGATCCATCCTGGGTCGTCTGTGCGTCTAGCTGAGCTTGTTCCAGACATTTGAATATGGTTGTCCACCACGTAACTAGAGGGCGCCCTCTGCCTTTTTTGGGTAGTCCTCGGTACGAGTGGTTATAAGGTTTTAGGGGTTTTAGTATTTATCCCTAACGACTGTCAAAGATCTAAAAATGAAAATCAAGACTAACAAATACATCGAGGCGCTAAAACTAAAAGCAGTATCAAATAACTCGCTTCTAAGCGCGACGCAAATAAATTGCCAAAACACAATGCTGATTCTTGAAAGTGCAAAATGGCCGATCGGCTATGCTTGTCTGGTAAGACCCTAAAGCATTTGTGAAGTGCTTATTCACGTGATCTCCAATGAGGATGGGAATGTAATCAAATCACGTGCTTCTGCACGTGACATAAGACTTCGATTAATTTGGACATATGAAAGTGTAAGATTGGCGTAAGGATGAATTAGGATCGTAAAACATTGATGAAATGTTCAAGATGCGTGGACTATGTGAAGATTATCGAGAAAGGACATTATAAATACTACCTCTCCTTCCCATCCATTCCTTCTGTCTCTCTCTCTCCTTTTTTTCGTAGGGTCCCAGCAGGGTCAAAGCCGACTGGAGCCATAGCCTTGAAACGAAGGTAAGGAAGGAATAGGAGTTGGTTTTAGTCAGTAAAGTCAGTCTGACACGAAGGGCGGAAGAAGTCATTAGATGATTTCACATCCAAAAAAGTTCTCTTTTGATGCACTTATGTTGGTTTTTCTATCATTTATTTGAAGACCTTAATTCAGCAGTAGGACTTTGAACCGGCAAATGCATTTTTTATTCTCAACCACTTTGTTTTGTATTTATTTTTTGCATTTAGAAAGTATTTCCGGCTCACCAAAAGTGGAACACACATATACCTACACCTATACATACATACACCTATCGGCGGGACATGGTTTGTACAAAAATATTGGAAAACACCTGTAATCACCTATGTTCACAAAACGAATAAATGAATTTGAATTTGAATATATATTCGCACAACACAACTGCTCCAGAAAACCGCCGGATGGCCACTGACTCGTGTCAAATACATTACGTCACAATGCATAAGACTACCCTCACAGCCAATACACTACACACTGAAACTCCTGAATCCCAATGGCAATCACCTGGCAAGATCATCATCACCATCGTCATCAGCCTATTTAATGTTCCCACTGCTGGGACTCAGGTCTCCTCTCTAGAAGCGGCAATGGGCCGTAATCCGCCACGCGGGCCCAGCGCGGGTGGACTGGCAAGATGCTTGATGGATAGTCTCGGTTATTATGTTTAGCCATGAAACACTAAAACATGCTTTGAGATCTCTAAACTCGCCTATATTCATGAACTCAGTTATCAAATTACTTTATAACCTGTTTTCGAGTACAATAAAGAAATTAAAGAAAACCAACAAAAATGTGACACAACCACGTTTGATACATAAACAAACACAAAGGAAGGAAAGATTAAACAAAATAAAAGTGAGGAAAAGAATTGGGCTCTGAACGGAAACTTTTAGACGATGTGAAGCGGAACAATGCCCGAACATAAACAAGGAATTTTCACGGTAAAATTTCCTATCAAAACGTAACATTATAGTGTTCACAGTTCGCACCTAGTGCTTTTTATTTATCTACTAGCTTTTGCCCGCGCGGCTTCGCTCCCGCTCTTCCCTACACGACCCTAATATACCCAAATCTACACTACTCTACCCTAGCCTACTCTATCCTACTCTACTCTACCCTACACTACACTATTTTTTTTTCCATAAGAACCTTTTCCTCACAATAACAATCACAACAAAAAAAGAATTGAATTAGCGAAATCGGTCCAGGCGTTGTTGAGTTATGCGCTTACCAACACATTTTGCAATTCATTTTTATATCAAAGATACTATAGTATTAGTATATGCGAAAACCGAATCACGTGTCTAGTATTTTTATGTAAAGAATCTATGTACAAAATTTCATAACTATAGCTTGTTATATCAGCAAAACTAAATACTCATCAGGCCATCCGGGAGACTGACGGGTTGTTTTGCACTTCACCCAGCTATTTGTTGGCACCTAATGCCCACTATGACTTTCCGTGACCTGTGTTGTACTTAGCGTCCGCGTTGGTGGTGTCCAACTTGTGACCTTTTAAAATATTTTTGGGGAAAAATATAACATGGTGTAATAATACATTATGATATAAGTGCGTAATGTTAGTGATTACCCTCGAGGCGGTATTTAGACCCGAGCCATGGCGAGGGTCTTAAAAAGAGAGCCGAGAACGGTAATAATTAATTACTCCAAGAACAAAAAAATCGAAGACATATAAGATCAACAACCTACCAACCATGGTGCGCGTGGTGGATTACGGGCCATTCCCTCTCCTAGAAAGGAGGCCAGAGTCCCAGCTGTAGGAACATTAAAAAGGCTGATTGCTATGCTAAGCTAGTTGAAAGCTCATAAAATACAGCAGGTGAAAATTCTGAAAACTGAAATTGTTATTTCGAAGAAATGGTCAAGCATTTATTGCTTGTTCATATTGATTACCACACGAAACCAATACTTAAGCGAATGTGTAAGTATGGTTTTATACGGAAATGTCGGTGCATTCGTAATTATAAGGTTTGTGGTTTGAATTCCTGCAATATTAATAGTTATGGTATCTATTTCACATTCCATTAGTCCATGTGTTAAAACAGGTTAGCTGATACAAAGTTTCCATCAAGGAAGGCGATCTTTTTCCTGGATTTTTTAAACTCTTGATAGGGTTGCGCTTGACCACTATCTCTCCTGGTGACGACGGTCCACGCTTGTTAAGAAGTAACCTGTTCGCTTTAGACTTAAAGTTCCCCAAGTTGTAGCTGTCAGGAAACGCAGACTCCGACAGGTCCACTCCTTAGCTGTACGCACAATGAATGTGTTCTCAAAACGGTTTTGGCGATTATGGGTGGGATGTCCACTTATATACCGATGGCTCATTGCCATACGCCTTAATGGAAACTTAGTTTTTTTGCTGAAATATCCAATAGCAAGTTCCAGGCTATATAAACTAGGCAATCATCACCATTGATTAAATATCAATTTATCTAGAAAATCAGATAACCTATTTAAGTCTTCAATAGTGATAATTAGAGACATAATAGAAAGACAATGGGTGCGTTCGCTTGGGGTTTAATGAAATAATTAACCGGGCGAAGATTTTTTTTATATCTAAGTCTGTTGATGGTTCTGTCTCTTGGGAGTCTTTTTCCTGTATGTCATCATCAAATCGCTCAGGGTGGAGCGAGAGGCAATGCCAAACTTTTAATAACTAAACCCACCCATGTTTTTTCAGTTGCTTTTTGCGATCCAGAACCCTGAAGACTCTTTCAAATCCACAGTCTCCTAAAAGATGAAGTTACATTGTAACGACCGACGACAGTAAGACTTCCAAAAGTTCCGTTCAAAGATTCGAGGCACAGAACAGGGAATCTCCACGCCCGGGCATCAACATCATTTTTTTTTACTGTAGCCTGCTTAGCAAAGTTCTGTGACAGATTTCACAGAAATTTGGCTATTCCGTTGTTGCTATGTCTGAGCATTTGTTTCGTGGAGAATTGAGTCATCCATTGCCCACTCTCACTATTCTTATTCGGGGAATCGCTTTATAAGATTTGGAACGCTGTTCCTTCTCAGTCTTGAGTAGATTTTACTTCCAGAACCCGTTAGTCTAGCAGCTAGAGCATTCTTCTTCTTCCTGCCCTTATCCCGTTTTATTTGGGGTCGGCGCAACATGTTTTGCAAATTCGCAAATCAATATACGGGCCAAACTTAAGTGGCAGTGGGTAGGGCATATTACTTGCAGAACAGATGGATAAATAGGACCACAAGACGCAGCGTTGAAAGACTTTCTATAAAATGAACTGATGACCTGGTGAGTCGCGGGAATCCGATGAATGCGAGACGCACAGGACCGGGAGGACCACCAGGAAGATCTATGTTGAACAAAGGAAGTCTTTCGGCAGAAATAAAGAACACATTTGGCTTGTATAGAACATTCTGGTAATGCCGTCTCACTTGTTCGAAGCTCTGTGATTTATTTCAAGGTCTAACAAGATTGAGAAGTCTAACAGGCTTCCGAAATACCTACCCCTGCATCCTTAAGACCTTAGCAAAGAACTTTGCGTAATTGAATTTATTCTAAGCGAAGTTGGAAACAACAGTTGGGTAATAATGCAGGCCCCGTACCGACAGTTCATTTACTTAAGTATGCTGAATATTCTGTTGGAACTTCGCTCCTCCACCAACTTGGGGAGAAAAATACTTATTGATTTCTTAAGGAGCGGTTCGTTACACAATTAATCTTTTTCCGTCGCTTTTGGACCAAGTTAATTTAGTTTAACGGCTTTTTGTATGGAGCTTCTTGGGATGGTTCATTTATTTTCTTAGGCTATTAATTATTTTCTTTTTTTTTTCGGTTGAAGTGTCGATTGATTGTACCTTTGCACAGGGATGTTATCTATTTGCTGGGAGAAAACTGTCCAAGTTACTACTAGAGGTGAGTAAGGGTTGGTTTTAATAAGTCATCAACATAATTTCATACAGCTGGACATAAACCTCCCTGAAGTGTCGCCACAACGACCAGACCTGTGCGTCTCGCATCCATCGGATTCAAGCGCTTTTCTAGGTCATCGTCGCAGTGTTGGTAGGCTTCCCCATTAATACTTTGGTGGAAAATCGTCAAATAACTCCTCTGCGGCTTTGGGAGGAGCGAGAGCGGGTGTCAGACTTTTTCTGACTAGAACTGTACCTATGTTTCTTCTTTGCCTTAAGTTCCAGTACTTTGGGTTTCCCTTTTGCAAGCCAATCCATGGCTCCAGTAGGCTTCGACCCTGCTGAGCCCCAACGGTTTTGCTGACATCTCTTTGAGTTGCGCCGTTGATGACTCGGGCTCGGTCCGGGCGACCAGACGGCGAACTAGCCATTGCTCGTTGTCCGCAAGCCGTGTTTCTTCAGTTAACCTTTGTATTCGAAATCTACGGTAGCTCTTTCAAAGAATTCAGTAGAGAGGTTATTGTCCGAGACTGAGCACAAAATATATAGGTACAGAAGTCAATCTACATATAAAGCGCGCTCGAGCAACGCACACATAGACACCGCTCACGGACACGATGTCTTGGAGCGCCTCAGCCCGCTCGTCAAACAGTTCCAGATCAAACGCTCATTAGTGTGCGTCCACCGAGCGTAGGTATAACAGTGAAGTGCATACATGAGATTGTCTTCTGTACCTATCTATTTTGTGCTTTGAGTCTCTGTATTCTCAGATGAGCATCAAAAACAAAACACTATCCAACTACAAGGCATCTTACTAACAAAATGAAAGTGCAATTTACTTCAGTTACTCAGTTATTAAAGTTAACACTACAAAACAATGGGAGTTCTTAATACAAGTGCGAACATTTTAATTTGCTTCTCAAAACTGTTCAATTTTGAACCTTAACACTGTAGTATAAGGTTGAAAATCGGTGTAGAAGGTGAGTTTCCATCGTGTATTAATTAGTAGAAATGTACGGTAAGTCCTAATTGTTTTTATTGAGTGTTGGTGGTTATTAGTGTTTATTAAAACACCAGCAGTTTCTTTAAAGAGATTGTGGGTTTAATTAGTTTTATGGGTTCTGATGTTTACTATCGGGTTTATTGGTGAGCTGTATTGAATTAAAGAGGTCGGTAAAAGTGGTGGGTTGACTTGAACTTATGATAAGTGGGTTAGTGGTATTTTTACTAGACTAAGCCTACTAGGTTATGTTTTTTGATTGTATGTATGTTTGTATATTTCTTTGGCATGACCAGCTTAAACGGATTGATGCATTTGAGCTGGTGAGGTGTCGTTAGATCCCTCTTAATTGTGAGAGTGAATCTAGGTAGGTAGAAAAATATAAAAAACTAAAATGATCGTGACATATTAATGCATTTGTGCAATTTAGCTTCACTTTTCTTGGACTGACCGATATTTGACTATTCAAAAGTGCCTACATTTGGTCTATTTGAAATAAATGATTTTGAATTTGAATATCTTCTCGTTTTTACTCTTGCACAGATTTGCCTGCTGCGGTCTTCCCATCCAAATATAATTTGGACGTCTTCAAGGCTAGGGTGTATAGTTCTTACGAGTAATAAACCAGTCCGCCTCACCATCAACGATTGCATCACTGCTTACCACCAGTTGGGATCGCGGTCAAGCACTAGTTTATATCAGATATAAAAAAACTTGCGCAACGGGCTAAGGTTCCGGAACTTGATTTTCACAAATATTTTCGCACTGTCTGAATATTCTAGCAAATATACGCATAATCACACAACCATAAGAATTTTCACATGAAATAAAACTATGTATTTAAGTATCAGTTTTGAAACAATATAAGATTATTGGCTGACTCGGCGAACGTTGATCTGCCACATAATTTGTGAAAGAAAAAAAAATATAGTGGATACCGACACAGCGACCGGCCCACGCTGAAAACCAGCGCTGAGCTCATCGCATTATGCGTGAGGCCGGAGCTTTATGCTGAGCGTTCGGTCGTTTTCCGCGGATGTGTGCATATCTTCGGATCTTCCCTATCATTTGATGTTATGTTATGTTTGTTAGTTAGTTTTCAGATTGCGTCTTTTATAGCGTAAATAAACTGTTTTTTTTTTCTTTCTTTATACCAAATATAAACAAAAGAATTCATGAAAATTGGTCAAGCCGTTTTGTATGCATTACATAACAAATATTCCAATTTTCATATTTTACATATTTTTATCTGATTTCTTAGGTATTAGGTAAAAACAAAAAGGGTCCACTTGGTGAATGACGTCATATTCCGTCTCCTACAAAAGAAGCCTGAGTTCCAGCAGTTGGTACATTACAAGGCTGATTATGCTTTTAATGACTTCAGTATATTCGAAGGCTTAAAGTCATCTAAAGGGCAATGGCTATTGCTTGGAGTTTCCATACGCGGTAGAATCAGAAATTAAAATATCCAAAATTAAGTGCCAATGTGCCTTGCCAGTGAGTAGGGCACATTGCTCGCAGGACAGATGGTCGATGAAGTCCGAAAGGTGCAGTTTACTAGTACTAGGTACTAGTCTACTACTACTACTAGGTACTAATCTACTACTACTAGGTACTAATCTACTACTAATAGGTACTAGTCTACTAATACTAGGTACTCGTCTACTACTACTAGGAGCTCGTCTACTACTACTAGGTACTCGTCTACTACTACTAGGTACTAGTCTACTACTACTAGTACTGGGTACTAGTCTCGAGTCACGACCGCGTACCGAAGACAATCGGACTTCGGAATGACCGCCTGTCAAGGATCTACAATACCAACACGGACCAACGGCTCTACGTACTTTCTAAGGAATCAAGTCATGTAAAAATGGTCACCCATCCACAAACAGACCTCGGCAAGTGTTGCTTAACTTAAAAGATCTACCCGTTTTATTATTATTCAGATACCAAAAAAAATATATTATAAAGCCCATTAAGATTTATTTTTATTCATCTTCACCCGAAAACACCAATACGCTTTCCCAAAAATGAAACTCTAAATAAATACACCCATTTGCAAACTTCCCTAACCGAATATCTTCGGATAACCGAATCTTCAGTTACCAGGAGATAAACCCTGAAGGTTTTATTACCTTCTTATAAAGAGAGACTTATTGAAACCGAGCTATAAATCGCAGGCACATTAACTTAGTCTGTATGAATTGGTTTCTGGGCTTAGGTGTTATATTATACGGTTATTCTGTAACAGTTTCTGAGTGGAGTGTATTGGGTTTTGAGTATTTTCTTTGTGTTTACCTTCTATTTTCTCGTGAGATGAGCTGCTCAAGAGCAAATCTTCAGATAATGTCATACCTTGAAGTAGTAGGCGTAAGTGTAAAGATAGTCCTCTCATCCAGATTTCGCCAGCCTCATGTATCTAGTAGAGTGTTAAGCAAGAACTACATTAGACCGACGCACACGTGTAACACGCCTGATTTGTACGTAGAACGACGTCGCGTGGCGTGGATCTAATGTAGCTCTATAAGTGTAGTTAAAAAAATGTATTGAGACCGACGCGCTCAAATCGGCGTGGCGTCCCACACGTGTTAGCAGTGTAGTTCTACCTTTAAAAGCTAGAACTACACTGCTAACACGCACACGTGTAACACGCCTGATTTGTACGCAGAACGACGTCCCGTAGCGTGTTACAAGTGTAGCTTTACAAATCTAGTTTCCATATAAAATGTATGTATAGAGACCGACGCGCCCAGATCAGCGTGTGGCACAAGTGTGGGCAGTGTAGTTCTACCTTTATAGTTACCTTCAAAATTGAGCCCAACTCCTTAGGCATGGTATAAATACATCCTGTTTTTATCTGAGAAATCATGAAATGGCTTTCCACGCTCTAAGATGGAGCAGGAGGGACTAAAACCTAATGTTCCTTCAGTTATCCTTTGCAAGGACGGTGCCTGACTCTTTCAAACATGGCCTACCAGGGAGCAGCCATCAGCTCTTAACTAATATAATCACGCCAGCTGATATCTCAATGGAGCATACGTAGTTTGGGCCACGTTGCACGCCTATTTTGGGACCACATTATTGTGAGCTATTTTGGGACCACAACTATTGTGAGCTATTTGGGACCACATTTATTGTGAGCTATTTTGGGACCACATTTATTGTGAGCTATTTTGGGACCACATTTATTGTGAGCTATTTTGGGACCACAACTATTGTGAGCTATTTGGGACCACATTTATTGTGAGCTATTTTGGGACCACATTTATTGTGAGCTATTTTGGGACAACATTAATTTATTGTAAGCTATTTTGAGACCACATTTATTGTGAGCTATTTTGGGACCACATTAATTTAATGAAAGCTATTTTGGGACCACATTTATTGTGAGCTATTTTGGGACCACATTAATTTATTGTAAGCTATTTTGGGACCACATTTATTGTAAGCTATTTTGGGACTATTTTTATTATGAGCTATTTTGGGACCACATTTATTGTGAGCTATTTTGAGCTATCTCTGAAAGTACTGCTCCGATGCTAAAATGTTTTCACCGATAGAAATCTGCTTTATTACTGAGTGACATAGATGACATAGACATAGATTTTATGTAAGCAGGCGAAGCTGCGTGCAAAATCTAGTCAATAATCATCATTATCATTTCAGCCGACAGACGTCCACTGTTGGACTAGGCCTCCAAAAAGTGTCAAGTCAATAATAATAGTAAAAAAAAATCCAGCGACAAAATCATTCAGAATCAAATTAAAATACTACAAAAGCTATATAGGTTTAATTCGACTGCAGTTTTTTTCCCAGGAATAAAACAAAGGGCTTAATAATACCGTTATTGTTGATCTTAAACAATTCCCTTTCAAAACCCTTTCAGTCAGTCTTTGTGATAGTTTAATTCGTTTAATTAAGCTTCGACTCAACGGGTGTTGTTGATTGGGGCTTACCATGACGTGTAAAATGTCATTTGTGTGAGGGAGAAAGAGGGATAGAGCTCCTTCTCCTTCTTAGTCGTTCACCCTTGACAGAGTGGTCGTGGTTGACGATATTGCATTTTCGTTGGCGAGTGAGGCTCCCGCGATGCGTCTCTACTTGTCACGGTACAGAAAGAAAGCACAAAATAGATAGGAACAGAAGACAATCTCATGTATGTACTTCACTTTTTTTACCTACGCTCGGTGGACGCACACTAATGAGCGTTTGAGCTGGAACTGTTTGACGAGCGGGCCAAGGCGCTCCGAGATATCGCGTCCGTGAACAGTGTCTATGTGTGCGTTGCTCAAGCGTGCTTTGTATGAAGATTGACTTCTGTACCTGTATATTTTGTGTCTGAACTATGGAGGTTTGTATTGCAGCTCTGATGAGGTCTGTCTAACGCGTAGGTGACTGCCCGCGAGACAGCTTCCCCTCCACTTGTCCCTGGACAACTAGTCACTCCATGGAGCTATACACTCTATAATAGCTCCATCCCTTTGATAATTCAGTTCAGGTCGTCGAAAGCATCGCGTTAAGAGCGACTGACCCGAGGTACGTTTTGGTACAGCTGTTTTTACGTGATTATGAGGTTATTACACATCTTTCTCCAGATATTTTGGATACACAGATGTCTTGTGGATATTATCTAGGCTTCTATAGAAATCAAAATATGTTTACTACTAACTAATGCAGTAAATTTTGGGCCTCCATAATGTACTCATTATATCCTTACTAATATTATAAAAGCGAAAGTGAGTTTGTTTGTTTGTTACGTCTTGGTAACTTGGTACACAGAAAGACCGTGTCCTGGAATAGGACCTATAATAGGATACTTTTTATCCCGGAAGTATGTTCCCTTGGGATAATTTTCTGCTATCACGCGGGCGAGGCCGCTGGGAGCAGCTAGTTAAAAATATAAAAAAAGCCTTGCACTTTTTGTGAAAAAGATAAAAAAACACGTATTTCCTGGAACAAGTTTTGTGAAATATTCCGTAAATTTTACGGAATCACCGAATGTCAACAGAGTTTTCAGGCGTTATCTCGCTTTTTTCGCGTTGTCTCTTCATCAAACATCGCATTGGATTGCGTTAGATGAAGCAACTTTCAAACTATACTCGATGTTGACAATAGGCGAGTGGGGAAAAGCCCCCTTAAAAGCTTGTGGTAAGGACTCTGTATATCACGTGATTTTGATCCCCTTTCAATATTGTGTGAAAGTCTTTGAACTGGTTAAAAGGTCATAAAGGGGATTGTGTTACGGATTTAAGTTAACGATGGAAAATTCTGTTGGGTCTAATGAAACTGATAGGCGACCTTCACAGGTCGTATGTGACAATCCGACATTTTTGTTAGTTTCTATAAATGTAGGTGCATTTTCTTCTTTAAACTTTAGAGGTATGCGGAAAAGGGTGTACAGTATCGCAAACATCCATTGATAAAGCAGGATCCTCCAACCAGACGGATAAAGGTAGAACTACACTGCGCACACGTGTGCCACACACGCCGATCTGGGCGCGTCGGTATCCATACATTTTATATGGAAACTAAGCTTGTAGAACTACACACGCGACCTCGTTCTATGTTCAAATAATTGAAACGCAACGTCATTTGTCAGAGCAAATGTATCGTCTAAGCCTATGACAAGAAACGCCATATTATCTCTGATTGCGGGTAGTTCCAATGTAACTTGGGCCGCAACCACAAATGCACCCTTGCATATTTTCTATAGATTAAGAGATGAGACTCCATTTTCAGGATTCCTGTGAAGCTTAACCTCTTCACTTGATACTTTGTAGTCATAGACTGTGACGTCCCAACAAGCGCGCCAAAATGGCGTTTAAACTACCCTTACGTGTAATTTTTTAATTTTTTTTACCTTTTTATTATTATTTTCATTTATATTTTTTTACTATTACATAACGATATGACCTGTTATAAATGATAATGATAAATGATATTTATTTTGCAAATAGGTTTAAAAACACTTTTACACGTCAAAAAAAATTTTTTTTTCGTCTGTTTAAGCTAGATGAGGCCGGTGTTTCCTAGCTGACTACCCTGAGAAGAAACACCGAAACAAACTCAGGGGTCAAAGTCTCTTTTAAAGTCCATACAGTAAATATGTAATGGTCAAATCACATGAAAAACCATGCCGATCAGTCTGAGATGGTCTTTTGAAGAAAGAACTATACAGATTTAACCCGTTGTATACCGGGAACGCATATGTACGCAAGACACAGTGACTTTTTAATTGTGTCTCTAATTACGGCAGGTTAAATAAAATTAAAAAAAAATACGCTTGCGTATTAATTCGAAAAAATAAATGTTACTGAAACCACTTAAATAAATGTAGAAACGTACATAGTTACAATAGTTTCTTCCCACAAGAAACCTCTTTCGCAATCAACAATTCTTGAATGGACCAAAACTTTTACCAACGGTCACTGTGTACCAACTGAACCAAAAGGCACCAACATTCAAACAGTTCCAATGCTTCTTTCTGACCAACAAGAAACTGAAAGAGATTTAATCCAAACTTTCTTTAGTTTTACTGTTTCTTCGGCGACTTTCAAAGAAAACTTCAAGTGGTAATTTTCTAGCGCAAATTATAAGTCAGGAATGAGAGAAAAGTTGGACATTACTGGAAGTCAGGGTATGGAATGGTTAAGTACTTGATGGTGCGAATTTCTTTTTCTGCCAATTTGAATAAACGTTCTGCCGTCTCGTTCTAAATTGTGAGGCGTAAAGCGCGCAAGGAAGAGACGGAGATAACATTTAGTTTTTCGAGCAACATTGTTCTGTTTTTAAACTTCATCATTATCTTTTCAGCCGAAAGACGTCCACTGTTGGCCATAGGCCTCCCCCAAGCATCGCCACAACGACCGATGTATGTATGGTACAAGACCGATGTATGTCCCGCATTCATCGGTCTTGTACCATAATTCTGTAACATCCTGCATGCTAAAACTGCATGCATACCCATGTGTTGACAAATAAACTTATCTTTATCGGATTCTTGCGACTCTGACCAAAATCCAATCAAGTCCACTGTGTAGGTTCGTCCCCATCGACCATCTGTTCTGCGTGCAATGTGCCCTGCCCATTGCCACTTAAGTTGTCGGTAACATTAGTACTCCTGCGAATATCTTCATTTCTGATGCGATCACGCAAGGAAACTCCAAGTTAACCCTTTCCATTGCTCTTTGGGTTACTTTAACTCTTCTTATGAGGCCCATTGCAAGCGACCTCGTTACCATATGTCATCACTTTCGTCTTGAGACACTGGTTTTAAAATGAGGCTTAGAAATTATACTGTTTTAATTAAGTCAAACATCTCATTCAAGTATTTTAAGTATTTTAAGAATCATCATTGTTCATTCAAGTATTTTATTAATTCAGTATAGCTTATTCCAAGTTAATTCATGAATCCCCAAGCGACACCCGGTGGCCGCGCATCTATTGTCTTACTATTGTGTCTCTAATTGACGGTATCTGAAGGGTTAAATAACTAAGTTTAAAACTAAATTCCCAATTCGATTCTTTCTGAGAACAGAGCAGTCTATTAGTTCTTGGTAAAGAAGACTTAGTTTCATAATGGTTTTACTGAGAAGACCTAAGAGCCTGTCCAGACACCTCAGGCCTTTCACGCGCGAGATACTAGAGCTACATATAATCCCATCCAGATACCTAACCTACGTACGTTTCCTCACTCGCGCGTAAAACGCGTGCGATGCGCCACCGGTACATGGTGGACATCCCGCCTACACGCACAAAACGTTTTGGAAACACATTCATTGTGCGTGCAGCTAAGGAATGGAATTCCTTGCCGGAGTCTGTGCTTCCTGATAGCTACAACCTGGGAATCTTTAAGTCGAGAGTGAATAGGTTTCTTCTAGGTAAGCGCGTTCCATCGTCGACCGCATCGTCGCTTTCCATCAGGTGAGATAGCGGTCAAGCGCAAACCTATCAATAATAAAAAAAAATGAGCGAGACTCTCCAGTCGAGAGTCTCGACTCGCCCGATTTACGCCCGAGTACCGCGTGAGTCGACATACTAGGGCGCCATTGCTGCGTCCAGTACTACGCGCGACTCCGCGCGAGTCCGTTGCAAGTGGACGTATTTAATTTGAAATGGAGCATAATAAATTCTAACGATGTTACTGACTTCCGAAAGTAGTTGAAAAACTTTTCAGTGTATTCTCTGAGCTTTGGATATAATGTTAGAAATATACTATGCGTCATTTTGTCACGTAGAATCGTTGACGATGTTTCTGTTGACGATAATGCAAGCCACAACACAATCGCTATTTCCGAATCCATGTTTGTAACTGGCTGGATCCTTCCCAGCGTAGAAACGCGCGTAAAACGCGGTATCTAGACGCAATAGAAATTGAGACGCGCGAGTGGAGTCGCGCGTAAAACGACTTATCTGGACAGGCTCTAAGTCTATACAGTCGTCTCTCGTTAATTCAAACCAGCGACAATTCAAACATCTCTAGAATTCGAAGTTATTACGAGCACAATAGAAAAATTCTTGCTATTTCGAAACCAATTTTTCGAGTGCTGAAAAGTTAAAAACGAATCCTTTTTTTTCTTATTGCCATGGAAAGAGGAGAGATGAAGCAAAGGAAAGCATGTTAGTAAGAGTTATGAATATACATGACGATGGATGGATTGTGTCAGAAGTGATATGAAAGAAAAAGGAGAGAATCGCCGCGTTTCCGCGCTTACATCGTCGAGTAGTCTCTACGATCGAGCGATTATTCCACCAGTGTTTCGTCGCGACTCGTTACGGAATCGCCGCGTTTCCGCGACGAGGCGTTGTGCAATACGTTACTTGATAGACAGGCAACGCAGAAATGACTTGTGTTTGACAGCGCTCTCGCTGCGAGAACGCCACGTCCCATGGCGAGCCCGCGTCACGACGTTTCACTCGCACTCAGTCACTCGTCGCATCGCCGCGATAATATCGCCGTGTTGAGATACGTTCTAAGAGAGTGTGTGTGTGTGTGTATGTGTGTAGAGTGCGTGGCTGGACGATAATATCGCCGCGATTCTGTCGCTCAAGGAGATGGTCCTTTCGTGATAGCGTAACGGGTGACAGGACAGGAAGAAAAAAACGTGTTGCGCCGACCCCAAATAATACGGGACAAGGGTAGGAAGATGATGACATTTTCATAATTGACAATTAACACTCGTTAATTCGAACATAAAACTCAAAATTTTAAAAGTCCTTCGAGTTTCTATGTACAATATGTCTCTATGTGTTCGGGTATTTATGTACCATCAAAGACAATTCCGCCTGACCACCATTAATTTCATTTTTGCTTGCACTCGAAACGAAAACTTCAAAGGGCTTGGTTTGGCGCCGCGCCACAGGATTCAAGCGAATTTTTTTTTTTTTTAGTGTTTAGGCAGAAATTACCACGATAGTATAGTAACTTTCTCAGTAAATCTAGCTTTTTTCGTTATAACCAAAACATTTGTCTCAAAACGTAAGCATTTTCCAAGAAATCAACTTGATGCAAATCATATGAAGAAAAATATATTAGAGGCTCATAAAACCCGCCGCCTTCATATTTTAATAGATGAGAACCAGCCGTTTTTTACGCGTGCTAAGCATAAAAATCGTGCTAAGAAATTCAAATATAAAAGTATTGCAGAAGATGGAAGGATACCTACATATTCAATTCGGTTTAGATTAAAATATTCCGCGAAAATGTTTTGCGTCTCTGATCTGAAGCTGGATGTCTTTCGGCTGAAATGATGATGATGATCAATGATGAAAACTCCTTGAGATTTCTTCCATACGCTTTCAAAGTTTAAAAGTAGAACTTCACTGCTCACACGTGTGCCACGTACGCCGATCAAGACGCGTCGGTCTCCATACACTAACTTGTATCAAGTGTAGTTGGTACAACTACACTTGATACATGCAACGTTGTTCTACGACTTCTACGTACAACTCACGCGTGTTACACGTGTGCGTCGGTCTAATGTAGTTCTAGCTTAAAGGTAGAACTACACTGCTCAAACGTGTGCCTCACACGCTGATCTGGGCGCGTCGGTCTCCATACATTTTATGTGGAAACTAGACTTGTAGAACTACACTTGATACACACCACGCGACGTCGTTCTACGTACAATATAATAATGGAATATAAAATAATATTCCAAAACCACAACGCCGTCTAGTCCCAAGCTAAGCAGAGCTTGTGTTTTGAGTAGGTACTAGACAACTGATAAACATACTTATATATTTCTAAATATGTACATACATAACATATTATAGATAAATTACACCCAGACACAGAACAAATGATTATGCTCATCACATAAACATTAGTCCTGGGTGGGAATCGCCGGAAACCCACGGCATAGCAGTCAGGGTCACTCACCACTAGACCAACAGGTCAGTCAAACAAAGGCCAGACAAACAAATCAGGCGTGTTACACGTGTGCGTCGGTCTAATGTAGTTCTAGATTAATATTTCTAAACAAATACAAGAAGGCCAAGGCCGTATTAATAACCAGCTTTTAGCAAGTTTTCTGTAATTATAATTAAATGCAGGTTTATCAACATTCCCATATTTAGCGAATTAAATAATCTATAATCTTGAATCTAATAACCTTGTAACGAGTCTTACAGAGAATTACAAATTCAAGTGGCTAGATAGGTAAAGCTAATTTGTTTGTGTATCTGTTTTTACGAACTAAAATAAAATAGATATACACATGTCGGCTCCATAGAACGCAATTAGGCGCACGCACACAACATAACTTGTATGCGCGGCAATATCAAACAAATGCCGGTTACGAGAGCATTATTTTGCAATCACTGTACTATATAATGCATTTTTTTTTAATTTTCCCTAACCGTTACTGTCCCACAGCTGGGCAAAGGCCTCCCCCAAGTCCTTTCAGACATTCTTCTCTCTTCATTCGTCTCGAACCAGCCCCCCTAGCCAAGTTACAACCATTTCGCTTGCGTCGAACGCCTCGCGAGTTGGCCACGCCCCCATTCTTTTGTTCTGACCACGTGACTAAGCATTGAGATGACGTCATTCACGTACATTTGAAGCTTTCTACTAGCGTTAACTATTGCAGATTAGCAACTTGGCTGTACTGTACTGTTCTCGTGATACGCGTCCAGATCATCTCGCCACCTCTTTCTAGGGCGATCTCGATGGCGCTTTCCCTTTGCAGGAACCCACTGCGTGGCGACATTCTCTCAGTGGTCACTGCTCATACGACTGACGTGACCCGCCCAATCCCATTTGAGCCTGGCAGCCTTTTTGCCTAAGACTATATTATGTAATAGACGTTGACAAAAAATTTAAAAAGTAAAATAATAAATCACTAAATTACGGATTAACTACAAGGTTTTTTGTAAGAAAACTCATTCCTGAGTTAAGCTCGCCTTTGTACCGGAGGAGACGGTGGAGCACACAGTTGAGGTGTGCCCTGCTTGGGCGGAGCAACGCCGTGTCCTCGTGGGGGTGATCGGCGGCGGAGACCTCTCGCGCCGGGCCTTGGTTCAGGCCATGGTCCGGAGCGAGGAGGAGTGGCAGGCGGTCGCCTCCTTCTGCGAAACAGTAATGCTAGCAAAGGAGGAGGCAGACCGCATCAGGCAACGGCGCCCCCGCCGCCGCCGCCGGGATTCCGATCCCGATTTCCGGCCACCGTAGACGCGGGCTCGTGGACGGTGAGCCATGGGTAGCTCGCTGTCCGATCGTCCGGTAACTGTCCGGACCGAGCCAAGGCGTCGACGGCGCGCACTGTTCCCGCGCGCCTCAAAGAGTTGTCAGCAACAGGAGGGGCCCATCTGGGTCGAAGCCTACCGGGGTCGGGGTTATCCGAAAGGAAACTAGAGCCCCGGTATGAAGGCTAGAAGGAACGGCGCGGGGTTTTTAGTCAGTAAGACTCTGACACTGTCTCCCGCTCCACCCAAGAGCGGGTTTCGTCAATGATGATTTTCCCAGTCGACAGAAAGAAAAAAAAAAAAAGCTCGCCTTTGTACGTGCACTGTCTGTATCTACATAATGTCATGTTATGTCCTTGTCAAAATCAAAAATGAAGACATCCGCAGGAGAACTAAGGTTGCCGACATAGCGCAAAGTATTGCCAAACTTAAGTGGCAATGGGCAGGGCACATTGCTCGCAGAACGGATGGCCGTTGGGGCCGAAAGGTTCTGGAGTGGTGACCGCGTACCGGAAGACGCAACGTTAGAAGGCCTCCAACAAGGTGGTCTGATGACCTGGTGGAGGTTGCGGGAAGCCGATGGATGCGAGACGCGCAGAAGCGTTCGTTGTGGCGACGCTTGGGGGAGGCCTATGTCCAGCAGTGGACGTGTATCGGCTGAAATGATGATGATGATGATGATGATGATGATGTCCTTGTGTACAATAAAGAATTAACTTTTTAAATACGCCAACGGTATTCATCAGTTTTAAGCCTGTTTAAGTATGAAAGTAAACTTAATCACTCTTTCTCTAAGCTAATACCGTATCATTTATATTACAAGAACACGTATAATATGAATATTGAAAATCATATTAATATTGGCAAAACCAATATTTAATAGGTATGATATCCTAATATCAGATTTCAAATTTATTCCTAACTAGCTTTGCCCGCGCGGCTTCGCTCCCGCTCTTCCCTACTCCACCCTACTCTACCCTACTTTACCCTACACTACCCTAATTTTTTTTTCCATAAGAACCTTCTCCTCACAATAACAATCACAACAAAAAAAAAAACAGCCAAATCGGTCAAGCCGTTTTCATGCCAAGTCGTGACAACGGAAAACGGGGGTCATTTTTATATATATAGATTCAATATTAGGAATATCTAGATTTTAACCTAATATTACATCTGTAATAGTAGACAATTGTAAGGTTTTAGTCAGTAAAAGTCTGACACTTTCTGCTCTAAAAAAATACTGTTTAATCTGTTAATATTTAAAAAATATTATACTGTTAAAGAATATTTAGAAGACAAGTCAATAGAACCTGTAATGTGCAAGTTAGATTAATTGACGACACTGACTGTGAATATATTTTCACGCCATGTTATGGCAGGATATGCTGAAACAAATTTACTGTAACACCATATGTACCATATTCTAGCAAATAAATGTTTTGATTTGATGATCTATACAAAGTTATTTATAAGCTTGTTATGTCAGCAAAGATAAAAGATTACCGGACCATCCAGGCGACTGAAGGGTTGGTTTTACACTTGCACCCAGCTGTTTGCTGGCTCCTAATTACCGTTATGATCTACCGTGACCTGTGTTGTTATTGTCAGTGTTGTCCAACTTATGACATTTTTAAATATTTTTGAGAAAAAATATAACATAGTGTAAAAACTATTGGAATCCATTCAGTTACTGATTCTGAACAAACTATATTCTGGTTTCGCATTAATTAAAAATAATGTTGTATCATCATAAAGCTGCTTTATTCCTGAGTGACATAGGTTATATTTTGTGTAAGAAGCTGCGGGAAAAAGACTAGCTTTCATTCATCATCATCATTTCAACCGATATACGTCCACTGTTGGACATAGGCCTCCCCCAAGCGTCGCCACAACGAACGTTCCTGTGCGTCTCGCATCCATCGGTTTCCCACAACCTTCACCAGGTCATCAGTCCACCTAGTTGGATGCCTTCCAACGTTCCAACGTCAATTATACACGTAGCAATAATTAAACTTTTAAAAGTTACAAAGTAATCATAAATTGAATCGTCTCTATACCACAGGTGTAAAATTGTTTCAACATTTATTTTAAGAAGATTACTTAGAAGATTTCTGTGGCGATAGCAAACACATTGAAATTTATTGCATGAAAAACTAAAAGCTTTACATTATACCTAACTAGAACGAAGTGACTGGTCTGTTGGTCCAGTGGTTAGTGGTCCTGACTGCTATGCCAGAGGTCGTGGGTTCGATTCCCATTCAGGACAAATTTTTGTGTGATGAGTACGATCATTTGTTTATTTAAATAAACTTTATGTACAGTAGTGGTACATAGGCGGACTAACGGCCCGTTCACGACTTCGGTCTTAGAGGCGCGCGGCGCGGCAGGCGGCGCGGCGGCGGCACGAGGTGCGTTTTACACGCCACGTACCCTCAGTAGCGGCTAGCGGCAGCGGCCGAGGTGGACGTATTTAGGTAGTCGAGATGTGCTCAAAATTATGGCGTTATCAAAATTATCCCTTCTGTGTTTAGAAAGCAGTATATTTTTAAAACAAGTATGAGAGAAGGAGTGCACGAACTTCTTCACAAATTTCTTCCCACAACCTTTTTATAGCGTTATTGTATTTGTGTTGGGGATGTTTTGACATCCATATAGGGGGTCGATTTAAAATTTCAGTAATAAACGCTTCGGTATCCATTACCGCCACAAAATCGTCTAAAATAAAATATTTTATGAAATTTAAAATGAGTTCGCCGCCAAGTCCGTCACACCTACACCGCTATCCACGCCGCCAAACGCGCCGCTCTGTTTCGTGGCGTCGCGCTCATTCACTTGTACTTTTGATCTCGCCGCCCCCCGCACCGCGAGCCGCGCAACGATTCGCTCTGACAAAAAAAAAAAACATACAAACAGCCGAACGTAGTACCTCCTCCTTTTTGGGAAATCGGTAAAAACCGCGCGCATTTTCGCTATGAGCGGCGACTCGTGGCGTGCTTCAAACATTTTCATACATTTGTTCTTAACGCTCGCCGCACCGCACGCCGCTGCCGCTCGCCGCGCTAAGGTCGTGAATGGGCCGTTAATGCCACAAGGCATTCTCTACTAGTCAACCTTTCGGTTAAAAAAGATACTGTGGTAGGTAGGCAATTTGTTCTGTGCCTGGGTGTAATTTATTTGTAATGTGTACGAGAATGTATTTAGAAATATACAGAGCTATTTGTAAAAAACTCAACTTCAGTCCTGCAAGGTTGTTGAAATTGAGTTATTATTAACATCATAAACAAAAATTTTGTTCTATGACTTTTTTTTACAAGCCATCATTATCGTCGTTTAATTACGAAGTTCCTATAGCCACCTTCCGGTTCCATCATCAGATCAGCTCCATCTCATATAATTTTGCATTGTTATCTGATTTACACATGCATGCAAAATTTCAGCTCAATCGGAAACCGGGAAGTGGATCAAATTTAATTTGCAAGATTTGATGACAGACAAACATCGGGACAGGTGAAACTAAACAAAAGCTTGTAAAAGAATTACTGCACAGCCAAGTGTACGAAGTTCGGAGCGGTCCAGATTTCATAATATGAAACTATGTTCACACTCGTGTCGTCATCAGGAAATAGGGATCTAACATTAGATATTTTTGATGAGCCGGCTCAAAATCAGGTTGGAAATGAGGTTGCCACTACAAAATGTGATGCAAATGATAGAGGTGGGCGCATTACTGAAAGGATTGCGGAAATAGAGGCGAGTATCGGATCGAATAGATAATTAATGTGATAACCTCATGGAGGCAGGTTGGTAGTTGGCAGTAAGCATGAAATGGAAGCTGATCTGTGTGCGATACGTGTTTGGTTAGTGATTATGAATGAATGAATTTTAGGTTGTGGCATGGCATTTCCTGCATTGTGTTTACAACGAACCAGTAGCTCCAAAACTATACATAATTGGTTCGATGGAAATAAATTATTTTGTAATACAGGGCTTTCTTCGATAAGAAAGAAGGCTCTGAAACTCATAATCGTATCTTTGACTTCTAAACTGTTATTTCTTTGTTAAGACGTGGACTTTAAAATGGATTACTATAAGTTTGTGCTTCTACTTTTAATTATATTTTTGTATTTTCTCGAGCATCTGTTTCTAGTCCTTAATGAATAAATTTAAAAAAAAATGCGAGCTGTGGTGGCCGAGTGGTAATGGTTCCGACTTACGAGTTGTAAGTCGCGGGTTCAAACCCTGCCAAGCGCATTACTTTGTATAATTCATTTCATTACCACTACTCTCTAAACGGTGTAGGAACATCGAGAGGAAACTCCTAGAACCAAAAATTTTAAGACATGTGACATTCACCAACCCGCACTGGGTCAGCGTGGTGGATTACGGCCCATTCCTTCTCCTAGAGAAGAGGCCTGAGTCCCAGCAGTGGGAACATCAAAAAAGCTGATGATGATAATGATGATTATGAAATAAAATAAAATCTCGAATAATCCTGCAAAATGTGATACGGAAAATCACTACATAGTATAAAACAAAGTCTCTTTTTCTGTCCCTATATCCTTATGTACGCTTAAATCTTTAAAACTACGCAACGGATTTTGATGCGGTTTTTTTTAATAG
This sequence comes from Mythimna lalbum, assembly GCA_949319445.1. Classification (NCBI taxonomy): domain Eukaryota; kingdom Metazoa; phylum Arthropoda; class Insecta; order Lepidoptera; family Noctuidae; genus Mythimna; species Mythimna lalbum. The sequence continues at coordinate 5,901,054 of OX439370.1, forward strand.
ATAGAGTGATTCAAGAGGAAGGTTTATTTATATAATAACATCCATTAAATAGTGGAGAAATACTGTTACCCGAGCGAAGCCGGAGCGGGTCGCTAGTTTCTTATAAAATAAACAGTACATTGGTACATTTTTGTAACGGTCTGTCTTCTTCTTATTATATGTGTGTACAAAAATGATAAAGTTAATAATTATAAGGCCTAGGACCTAGCCCAGATGGCGACCAAAGCTATTATAGCAATTCTAGTTATTGTTTATGCTAATAACTACACACTAAATTCTATTAATACACTACCTCTACAACGCAAACAAAACAATAATTTAAACCTGTTTTATGCTCAGATAACAGTTTTACTAGTACTCGTTGATTAATTAAAGACTCAGTTATCTAGCCACCTGCCTAGCTAGCCTGGGTACCTAGGTAATAAGTGTGAATACTAGGACACCTAAACGGATAGCCTATGGTCTAGGAATCCTTGGAAATTAACATATTATTGTATTTAATAATGCTTAATGCGTTGTGCGGGATTTAAGTGTTCAACATAATGGTTGTTTATGGTTTTGTGATTTGTCAAAATTCTAAGCACCAACTTATTTATTCATTACTAGCTGCTCTCAGCGGCTTCGCCCGCGTGATAGCAAAAAATTATCCCAAGGGAACATACTTCCGGGATAAAAGTATCCTATGTCCTATTCCAGGACATGGTCTATCCGTGTACCAAGTTTCATCAAAATCGGTCTTGCCATTTAGGCGTGAAGACGTAACAAACAAACAAACTCACTTTCGCTTTTATAATAGGTATTAAGTAAGGACTATCAGTAGGTAACGAAATCGATTCCAACATTTTTCCAAAAATATTTAAAAAAGGTCACAAGTTGGATACCACCGACACTAAGTACAACACAGGTCACGGCAGGTCATAGCGGACATTAGACACTAGTGCACAGCTAGATGCGGGAGTAAAACAACCCAGCTCACCCGTGTGGCCCGATGATCATGTATCTGTGCGGCTAAAAAGTCGAATTCATGAAATTTGGTACACAACTTATTTACCTACTTAAAAATACTAGAATAGAATAAACATTATTGTACACCAAAATAGTAACAATGTCGCAAAAACTTAAATCTATGGGTACAATGGCGGTCTTATCGCTGACAGCGATATCTTCCAGCAACCTTGGGTTCTCAAGGAGTTGTCAGCAGCAGGAGGGGTCCAGCTGGCTCGAAGCCTACTGGGGACAGAGTTGTCCGAAAGGGAGCTCGTGCCCCGGTATGAAGGCTAGAAGGAACGGCGCGGGGTTTTTAGTCAGTAAGAGTCTGACACTATCTCCCGCTCCACGCAAGAGCGGGTTTTGTCAAAGATGATTTTCCCCGTCGACAAAAAAAAAGACAACCTTGGGATGGAACTTTCAACTAAAAAAATAAGTAGGTACGTAAAACTAGAGACGTGTTTCGCATTTCGCATATGCTGAAATTAATGTGGTATATTAGGGTTTACAAGCTTTAGACACAGCGCTTCATAAGTACCTACTTTTTGTTATACAGGATTATTTGTAAAACACTAGCAACCTCTTAGGACTACGTTAAGAACATCATAAACAACAACTTTTATTCTAAGACTTTAAAAAAAAAACATATTTTAAACAGATTTTCTGAATGTTACGAAGTCCATGCTGGCGTATCAATTTTCTAGTGTGATGAGTTCACGAAAATGGTGCGAATGCTTGCTAGGTAGGTGTGATGACAATGTTTCGGAAGCTTGCTTCCTATTATTACGAGAACAGTGCGTGGGAGCCGTAAGTAGATACGGGAAAATACAGAGTTGAAATATGTTAGATAGAACAACGAAATCTTGAAGGTTTAGTTTTTGGTAAATGTATTATGTTTTGTAAAAAGTCATAGAACAAAAGTGGTCATTTATGATGTTAGTAACATAGTCTTGAGAGGTTGCTAGTATTTTACAAATATCCCTGTATAATCCATCATCCAATTTTTCCATATTTTATAAGTATAATTGTCGATAAAATAATTATTATTATTATTTACATCGTTCATTTTGACTTTTTTATGATTATTATTTATGACATAATTATTTTTACTTTTTTTCGTTTTTTTTGTGATATGTTTTTCATTTTAATTATCATTATTATTAATTTTCTGTGATTTAATTTTAATTATTATTATGTGCCTATAATTTATATGTGTGGTTACTTTACTGTTAGTGTAAATTGGCAATAAATAAATAAATAAATAAATAAATAAATAAATAAATAAATCCTACCTGATGGTAAGCGACTTGTTTGAACAACATACATTTAAATATTTAATCACGGCATTCTGTATCAACTTATCTACATACACAATATTTATCGATTTTTATAGTGACAATCATAATAGTTTTCACCATAAATAGGAAGTAATCAATTTCGTTATACTTATTTGGTAAATAAATTAACAAATTATTTAGGTCAAATATTATCGATTAACTTACAAAGAATTTCATTTTATATGAGAACCAATTTATATGCGTTTGAATAGAACATTTTTAAACACATGTTTAATATACAAATGAAAATTATTAATGGAATTAGTAAACATTTAATATATTCATTGATTAGACGGTACCTTTGGTCGCACGCAAGCGACAAGATTCCAACTTTATGTCAGAGTGAAACAGGTATATTAAATTAACCGAAACTTTGCGATTTAATATAATATTAAATGTTAAAGTGAGACATGAATGTAATTTATTGTTACTGATATCATACGGTGAGGTTGAGGCGCGCGGGAACAGTGCGCGCCGTTGACGTCTTGGGAGAGATATCAAGCTCAAAGGAATCTACGAATTATCTTCCTGCCCATATCCTGTGTTATTTGGGGTAAGCGCAAATATGTTTTTTTATTTCATAGGTTAATTATTCCAGAGTTTTGATTTCCAGAAGTTTATTTTTAGGTAAAGTGGCAAAATCTTCGAGTTCATCATTATCCTCTTGCTGCCCTTCCCCCTGGTTATTTAAGGTCGGCGCAACACGTCTATTTCTTTCATTCTATCCTGTTCCTGTCACACTACCACTAACTCCCTTTTCTTTCATATTACTCCTCAAACCACAACCTATTTATCCTTTCTTGGGACTCCCTCTCCATTCAATCACATGTATACTTATAACAAGAGACACCAACAAAAATAGAGTAATATGTGTTTCTTCCCTCCTCTTTCCATGCACTAAAATCTATGGTAGTTAAATGGAGCTAGGCAGGACTCATAGAAAGGCTTAGTGATGATCGGTGGAGTAAAGTGGCTACATAGATATTCTAAGTGGCTCGTAGTCAATTTTTTATACCCCTAGGTGAAATGTCTACTATTATGCGGACTAGTCATCATCATCATCATTTCTACCGATAGACGTTCACTGTTGGACAAAGGCCTCCCCCAAGTGTCGCCACAATGAACGATCCTGTGCGTCCCGCATCCATCAGATTCCCGCAACCTTCACCAGGTCATCGGTCCACTTTGCAGGTGGCCTTCCGCGCTGCGTCTTCCGGTACGCGATCACTACTCCAGACGGCCCCAACGGCTATCTGTTCTGCGAGCTATGAGCCCTGCCCATTGGCACTTAAACGCGGGCTAGTTTTTTTTTTTTTGTCTAATACCTATAAGTACTTGACTGCGATCCCACCTGATGGTAAGCAGTGATGCAATCGTTGATGGTGAAGCGCACTAGTTTATTAAGAGCCTATTCACTCTAGCCTGGAAGACGCCTAAATTATAATCGGATCGGGAATATAAATAATCCTGAAAAACAAAAAACAGGAGATAATTGAATGAAAACAGACGCAACAAAGACAAGAAATAACTAAGCGAAAGACAAAAGACAAACAAGTTTAAAATAAACTACCGACTATTCATAAAATAAACAACTGTACGATATTACTTCCAACTTGAAAAATAACAACATTTACATCAAACATTTTCTCTTAATTGAATTGCTCAAGAAAAGCAATAGAAGCAAGTTTTGCTTATTATTTATCAGCTTATTGTTTAAAAGATGTGCTTAGGTAAGCAATTGATTGCCTGAAATACAAGTGAAATATCTTTGGCAAACGACCCCGTTCTTTGAGGAAATAACTACCGTCATTTCGGTAAGTAATAGGAATATTGCTCTTTGAACAAACTAAGGACGAGGAAAAGAAACATAATGTTGTGTATTTTTTTATTTTCTTTATGTCTGATATCGTTATTTGGCTTAGTAAAGAGGAAGTCTTTATTATTTTACGTTACATTTGTGATTGTATTGATTACTGTATCTATTGGAACGGAATTGGATAAAAAAACTTGGTACTTATTCAAATAATTTTCATGATACGCTATCGATATTATGTTGTCAGGTTATTTAGGTGGCAACCTAGAATAATTGTGCTGGGATCGGTTTATCACTGACAGGACTAATTCTGCCCTCGATAGTAAAAAAGACGCATTTAACGTTTTTTTCCAGATTTTAGTTTTAAACATTGCCGGAATCAGGAAAAAAAAAAGCGCATCTGCCTTTATTTTTAATATTTTGCTAACACTCTCCAGTGCAATTTTAACACAAGGAATAAAGGCCCGATTTCCCGTTTAAACCTTTTTTTATTCGTGTTTACTTATTGTTAGATACGTCTTTTTAACTATCAGGGGCGTTCTTCTCCATAGACATCTACGCTTTGGAACGTGCAAATTAGCTTCACTTTACTTGGACTGACCGACATTTGACAATTCAAAAGTGCCTGCAAATGGTCTATTTGAAATAAATGCTTTGATTTTGATTTTGCAGTTGTAATAAGTCGGATATAGTGATGATAGACCGATTAGCGCACAGCACAATAACAGTCGATGCTACCATCCCACGACGAAGAACCTCTTCAAAGCTAAAAGAGAAAAGCAAGTCAAATATCTCGATGAGGTTGTTGACAAGTGAAATGTGGAATCTGCTGTCTAAGTGCCGATTATAGTTACCGCCAACGGCCAGATTACCAAAAGCCTCGACCTGTCGAAGCTGTCGTTGCGCGGTTGGATCAAGGGCCTGATACAGAAGGCAGTTCTTTGATAAGGCTCGCATTATGACGAGGTTCCTGTCTCTGGAGCCCTAACTACCGGTATGTTTGACCCTGCTACCGATTTTAATAATGTAACTAAGTGTTATGCACTTATAGTTGTATGTATAAAGTTTCTATTGCATGTTTGCTGTAAGTACGCATTAAAATAATTTATATATTTTTGTGAACAATAAAAAAGCAAATAAGGGATATGTAGAATAATTTATTCAAAAAATAACGTTTACAAAAAATGAACTTAAAGCCAACAGTAATAAGGTTTTACATACAGTTCCGTGCCTAAAAATATACTAAAACTAAAATATTATTAAAGGTGTAAATAATCGTGGTTCGGATATGCAATGTTTGTTAGTGGACCACCCGAACTAGGTTAATTTAAACCTGTGTTTAAATTAACCTAGTTATAAATAGACTTAGGTCCGAGTTTTTTTTAAGCCACTGTGGCTTGAATTCTTCGACTAAATCTGCATTAATATTATACAGAGGTAAAGTTTGTTATTACGTTTTTTTTTGTTAGTAAGAATCTCTAAAAGTACTGGTCCGATTGCTAATTTTTATTCACCGATAGAAAGCTGCTTTATTCCTGAGGCTAAATTGTACGTACGCGACTGAAGCCGCAGGCAAATTCTAGTAGAATATATTCTGCTTTTTTAAGTAAATCAAACATACCTAACCCAAAAAAAAACTTAATACCATCTCATATTGCATAACACCATCCCCGTTTCCTAGTAAAGGTCCAAATGAGGACTATGCACGCAAACGCCGCATTCGATAAAACAAAATACTGCTTTACCTGTACAACGTATATGGTGCGTTTACACCAGAGATGAGCTGAGCGGAGCTAGCGAGGGATGTGTGGGATTTCAAACAATACGACTGTATGATTTTCTGAGTTAAGCTTATGTTGGGCTCTCAGCAATGTGATACTATAATAGTGGCAAAGACTAAAAAATAAAAAAAAACGCCAGTACAAAAAAACGCTAGAACCGGGCCCAAAAAAAGCTAGAAGCCGCCGTAAAAAACATTTGAAGCGCGCGAGGCCAGAGAAGTTTGAAGCGGCGTTTTTTTGAAGCCCGTGTGCGGGGGGACAGTTAGGATGATACATGACATTTCAAAGCTAAAACAATTAAAAATGGTGACGGGAGCCCTTTTGGAGGACTGTGCCTATAAGTAAACTATGACGTTAAAAAAAGCTACCTTTCAGACTTATTTGAAATATTAAAGAATTACAAATCAATTTAAAAGCAACTAATGTAGCAAACTTAGGTAACAAATATGGAGAAATAACGTATAGAATAATTTTAACTTAACAGTTAATTCTAGTTAGTTTAAGCGTGCAATGTGCTCTAGGAATGACCAAGTGGTCCCACACACAGCTAAATGCCTTACGCAAGACGTACTTTTAAAGCACATCTTATCCGCTTCGCTGAATCATTTAGCTTTAAATAAACTGTTTTTCTTTCTTCTTTCTTTCTTTCTTTCTTTCTTTGGTAGAAATAAAAATAGTTTCGTAGCGTAACCCACCGCTTAGTTAGCTTAGTCAGCTCTAGTGTAAGAGCTGCCTTAGACGTGGTATATTTAATTTCACTTAGAAAACATAATGGAATAGGAATTATCGGGTGCATTTCATCTTGGGCTGCATTGTGTGATGAATGGTCATGTATTTTCTTGGTAACAGAAGTAACATAAAATGAATGGACGAACCAGAACGGATTACGATTATTAACTTGGAGTTTGAGGTTTTTGTTGCGGTGGGAAAATCATCTAATGACATCCCCCGCTCTTGGGCGGATCGGGAGATAGTGTTAGACTTTTACTGACAAAAAACCCACTCTTGTTCCTTCGTTACCTTTCGTACCGAGGCTGAGCTATCTTGCGAACTAACCCTGGCCCCAGTAGGACCCAGCTGGGCCCCTGCTGATGCTGACAACTCCTTGAGGCGCGCGGAAACAGTGCGCGCCCGGCGTGAGAGGTATCTGCCGCCGATCGCCCCCACGAGGGCACGGCAATGTTTCGCCCAAGCAGGGAACACTGTCTGCTTGGGACAACAACTGTGTGCTCCACCGTGTCCTCCGGGTGTTCCGCACAGTGGCGACACCCGGGCGTTTCTTCCGCTTGAATCCGGTGCAGGAACCTCCCGAACTTGCCATGTCCGGTGAGAACCTGCGTCATGCGGAAGGTAAGGACGCCGTGTCGTCTTTCCAGCCACGCCTCAAAGAGGGGTCTTACCGCCATAATCGTGGCGTGCCCAAAACCTGTGGTCCTAGAACGCAAAGAGCAAAAGGTCTAATTTTAGTCAGTAAAAATCTGACACGCCTTCCCGCTACACCCTAGGATGGGATAAGTGATGAGATAATTTCCCACCTCCAAAAAAACTGTTTATTAGGCATAAGGAAGAAATTTCTACGAAGGAAGAAGATATCCGGATAGCAAGTCCGCTGCTTAACTAGATGGAATCGTACTTAAGTTCCACTACTGCAGACAAAAGACTTTTCAACCGAGCGCCATTCACTCGATTCTCGGTAACCTTCATCTAGCTTTGAACAACTCGTAAAAAATATAGCATTCTATTTTCCTCTCGTTAGTAACCAATTAAAACAAGCGACTATAGTCTGTCTAAAAATACTTTTATCCACTTATATCCGATACTTTTGGCTGTTCGTCCACATCTGATAATCGGTTGCCGATTTTTTGTAAGAGAAAAATAGAACACACTAATAGCAATAGTGCAACGCACACGTCCTACAAAAAGTCGGTCAAAATACAGAACAATGTTACAAATATACAAAATAAGCCCGATTATCTGTCCTACAAAAAGACTGACGTGGGCGGGTAGTGTAAGGCTCTTCTACTAGTAAACAATGATCAAGATCTTTTAATCAACCTTGACTATTGAACCAGTGTTGACTACATCAGATTTCATGTTGCCCTAATAATTACTCAAGTCGGTTGACTTTTTAGACAGACTTTACCCCAAATAATAGTCGTAGAACTGTTCATTCCGGTCTAATTTCCAATTATCGAAAAATTTTACGTCCATTTTTTTTTCTTGTCGAATTTTAAATGGAAAAATTGTAAAGAATTTTGAAGGGCAATAGATTTACTTTTATAACAGCATCATTTCTTTATGATTTTTCCCGCTCAGGGTGGAGCGGGAGGTCACACGTGTACCTATTTTTTATAAGTGGGAAATCATCAAATGACTTCTGCGCCGAACGTGGCAAACTTTTAGTAACTAAAGCTATACTCCTTCAGTTGCCCTTTGGCTTCTGGAACCATGGGTAACCTTTTCAGAAGTGGACCCATGGCCCGAGTAGGCTTTAGCCCTGCTGAGCCCTTTCGGTATCGCTGACTATATATGACTTTGACAAGCACAAACTCAACGCAACGTCGCGTCGCCTCGACGATACAGTCAACTTACACCGACAACTTTGAAAGACTTTCAACCACGACATTTTATAATAAATCAATTTAAAGTCCATATTTGCAGGTTCAACCTTATTAATGCAATCAGTCATGTTGGGCAAACGAACTTATGGCATGCGACACCAAAATGGCGGCTGATCACGGCATTCTCTCATAGACAAGACAGGGGCAAGTAAATCTTAATAAAAATTGACGTGAATCGCTCCCTGATGGGTAGATTGTCTATGGTACAGGAAGAGATATTGGCGTGTTGATAAAATCAATAACCTTCGCCTTTTCACAGTTCCTATGTTGGGGTCGGCTTTAACTTCGAGCTTAGCCGTATAGCTGAATAAAATAACAAGCTTTTAATGAGAATATTTTTTTCATAGCAAGCTTTTATCGCTCGGTATACCTATATAATTAATACTCATCAAGATGAATCATGAATACGAGCCCAAACTGGATGGTGTTGTGTCGTCTAACTACCAAATTCCTATAGCCACCTTCCAGTTCATCATCAGATCAGCTCCTTGTCATAATAATTTTGCATTGTCGTCTGATCAAACTATTTTCAGATTTTGCGCATTTAACGTTACACGTTGTATAGTCAACCGATTGTGATGAAACCAAGCCTAAGTAATATGTTAAGTTACACAATCTAAGTTTATTACGTATATTTTACGTGATGCGCGCACAACTAAAAACTTCTACAGGAGAAACATTATTCAAAATAAGTGTACAATGGGCGGTCTTATTGCACAGGGCGATTTCTTACAGACAACTTTTTGATGGACTGAAAGAAAGGAGGATAAATAAATAAATAACTTCTACAGATTTTTTATATGTACAGATTACTATTCGATCGATTCCCACCCAGGACAAATGTTTATGCGATGAGCATGATCATTAGTTCTGTGTCTGGGTGTAATTTATCTATAATAATGTATGTATTTAGAAATATATAAGTATGTTTATCAGTTGTCTAGTACTCATAACACAAGCTCTGCTTAGCTTGGGACTAGACGGCGTTGTGTGACAGTTGTGGAATATTATATTATATTATCAAATACGAATTCCAGCATTCTAGTATTCTCTTTCTGCAGTATAAACACAACTTTTTATACAATTGCGATTCATGTCAACATCTCTATTGTATCGCTTAACAAAACCATTCGATTAAGGTTCAAAATAAAACCACAAAAAGTCATCCATCCCATTGTACAATGTACAAACCCAACCCTCCGATCTAAATTAATTACAGTGGCCTTCTAAATCAAACGCCTATTTATTGAACCCACGTCAAAAGGCGACATCTACAACATACACGAGAATTTCAATAACATCCTACACGAATAGATATCGCATGATGAAATCCATGTACTATTCAATGCGCGATAATTGGGACTCATTTTACCCAGTTTTATCCGATTACGTCAAAAGGGAGGGTAATGTTTTTCGAGTGTATGTATATGTCGCAGCCATCTGGTTAATTTAGCCATCCAATTGCAAGCCTAGGACGTTCGTTAAACGCCGGCATCCAATTGGATGCCTAGGCCGATAGTTGTTTGAACTAAAATCACTCAACGTTTAACAACTTGGCGTATTGAAAGTTAGCCCTTTCGAAATGACTGATCAAGACTCAACCAAGTGATTCAAATTTAGTTCCGCTATTTATTAATTTAATAATATTTCACTATTACTTGGTGGACACTATTACTAAAAAGTAGTTTTATATCATTTATAAACTCATGGTCACTCTATTAAACTAAATGACTATACTACGTTCAGCCAGCGTTAAACGTTGCTATCAACGACATGGCTAGTTGTTCTTCAGCCATTTCATTGGATGACGGCGTTTAACGAACGCCCTAGGCTTGCAATTGGATGGCTAATTTAACCAGATGGCTGCGACATATACATGGTTATTTGGAACACTGGCAACCTCTCAGAGCTGTGTTAACCCGCTTGTTGTATTTTAGTTTGTGAGATGTAGTTAGAGTCGTTTTAGTTGTGAGAGCGCCACTCTGGCGCCACTATAGACCGCTAAATTTTGATCGTTTCAATCCCGTGGAGGGTCTATCTGGTACATGGAACACTATCGATTTGTAACGATAAAATTAAAAAATAAAGTACCTTTTTTAAAACTCGTATTAATTTTTGCATGTACGAAATTAATTTATTTAAGAAAACGTCAGCTGAGCGAGTCCATTGACCTATAGGTAGTTAGTACGCAACGCCGACTTACTTAATTAAGTACATACATAGGGTAGGTATCAAATAACGGAAACGGGTCAGAGCAATGGGTTCAGTACTTCTCTGAAGGAGCATATTCGCAAAAGCTTTTCCTTACATAAAGTCACCCATTGCGTCTCTCTAACGGGGCCAGGATTATCCGAAAGGAAACTCGTGCCTTGGTTTGAAGGCTAGGGCGGGGATTGTCATAAGATGATTTTTGCTCACCGTAAAAAAAAACCCATAGCGTCTCTCAGTCTGTCTATCCGCGATAACTCAAAAACTACTGAACGGATTTTCATATAGTTTTCACCAATAAACAAAGCAACTAACGGCGAAGGTTTCGGTGTATAATAAAGGCATATTGTAGTAGAAAAAAGCTGAGAATTTCAAAGATTTCAAACACCCGTACGAATCTGAGGCAGGTCACTAGTCAACACGAATATAACAACGAGGTAATAGTACATTATGATATAAGTGTGTAATGTTAGTGATTACCGTTGAGGCGGTATTTAGACCCGAGCCATGGCGAGGGTCTTAAGAGAGCCGAGAACGGTAATCATTAATTACTCACGTGTATCATACGACGTTTTTCAATACACTTGTGAAGAAAATAACTGTAAAACTAGTATTTTTTTGTGGCGGTAAAAATCTGTTTTCATATGCGCGCCCATTTGTTTTCTTTTCCTCGTGGGGGACGACCTGCGCCCATCCTGATACGATAAATGTAATAAAATTATGGCGGTCGAAAGGTTTAACAATAAGGTTTTAACCACATTATAGCACTAGTGCGTAATGGTGATCAAAATGTCACAGTTTGGTAACAAGTGCCTTTATATACCTAAGTGCAGTGCAATAAGAGTCACTTTCTGAGCAAGTGTATTGAAAAGTTTATTTTCTGTTTTTTTGTTTGTAGGAGGTAATCTCTGGAAGTACTGGTCCGATTGCTAAAATTTTTTCACCGATAGAAAGCTGCTTTATTCCTGATTGACATAGGCTATATTTTATGTACGTGGACGGAGTCGCGGGCAAAAGCTAGTTTCTAATAAAAATATATCCTTGTAAGATCAAACTAATAAATTATATATTAGAGAAATATAAGTATTATTTACAAGTTAATCGTAACTATCTCTCGATTATTTCTAGATATAAACTTAAATTAATTAAAACTAACTTAAAAAATTAAAATAAAACCCTAGAGAACTAAAATAAAAAAAATTAAAAAAATGGCAATTTAATGTAAGGCGTCGAAAAATTCCTCCGCATCGCTGTCGACTGGTAATGTACCCAAAAGGCTGGCGGCATTGCCACGCTGAATGGCAATGCTTATCCTTTGACCGAAGTAAAAGCCAGCCTTTGGGTCACGCGAAGTGTCCACGAGGCGTTTCGAAAGTTCTTTAAATAATTTGTGAGCACTCGGACCCCACGATCCAAGAGTTTCAACCCCAAAAGGCTCGAAAACATAATTACCAACAAGGTTATTATATTTTCGCCGCTTGAGGTTCTCTGCAGCCGCTGCAGCAGCACCAGCACAGCACGACGAGCTAGGAAGATGGGATGGCGCAAGAGTATCGACACAAGTAGCGTCCCACACTAAAGGCCTACCCATCTTCCATGGAAATAGAGACATACCGTCCGGTCTTTTGCCATCGTCGCGTGCCAGGCCATGAGGTTCCAAAACTATAATGTTACATCTATAGAAAAAAGGTCTCCACATACCACCGCAGTGGGTAAGCAAACATAGTAAGTCAATATCATTTTATATGAATGAAAGGTCGAAGCTGTCATGGTGGCAATCAATTTTCCCCTTTATTGTTAGTAAAGGTTAAGTTATAGGACGCAGAGAGAATTTAAGTAGCAGGGTTTCTTGAACAAATGAAAGCCATGTCAAAGCCCGAGCGTAGCCACGGCTTTAACTATAGTGCTTTATTATCGCATTACACTTAAGGGCCTGTGCACATCAAATTTATTAAACGCGCCGTCGACGCGCGTTTTAGAAACGTGTCAAAAGCCTACAGGTTACGTTTGACTCGCGTGCGTATCGCGTCTGTATTGCTACAAACGCGCGTCAACGGTGCGTTCAAAAAACTTGGTGTAAGCAGGCTCTAAGATGGAAGACCCCTTATATCGAAAACACGTGGACGTGAGTTCAAATTAAAATATACTCAGGTCTGCGGTCCTTTGGTAGTGTAAAAAAAAAACAAAAAATCCTATATTTTGACACTCTCAAGGGAATCAAAATTCATAGGGTAAAACCCCCGTTAACCTAGAATCCTGAAATTCGACATTCGGCAAGGTTTTATAGTACAATTTTTTTTTTATTGCTATAAACTAGTGTTTGAATGCGATCCTACTATCGATGATGGTGAAGCGCACTAGTTTACATTGTCACGTCACAAAAAAATGAGATACCTTAATTTTGCTGACTGGCTGGCTCATCATCACGTGACTGGAGATGACATGAATGAACTACATTCCCATAGTTCATTCCATCACGAAATCTTGTCAATAAAATATTACCTGAAAACAAAGAAAAACATCATCATCATCTTCCTGCCCTTGTCCCGTTTTATTTGGGGTCGGCGCAACATGTTTTTTTCTTCCATTCTGATTCACGTTTTTTTCTTCCATTCTGATTCCCAAACAAAGAAAAACATCAATTAAAAAAAATTTAACATTTTATTTTCCATTCTTTACAAAATATTCTCGAATTCATTCGAACGATAAATAAATTGAGGAACTCATTCAATCGGTCATTCATTTGTGAATTCGTTCTTTGCTCATCGGTCAACATTTGACTGTCAACATTTTTGGTAAATATTGGACCCTTTTGGAGAGGCTTATTATAAATTAATAATCGGTTTTCTTTCTGTATGAAAATTGGATCATATTTTTATAATGGCGTATTTTGACACAAATCATTATTGTTTATTTGTCCAAGTATTTGTGAATAGTCTTGAGTTAGAAGGTAGAACAAAATGGTATATTCAAGCTAGAACTACATTAGAACGACGACTTATACACAAAATATACAGATACAGACAGAAGTCAATCTACATACACATACAAAGCGCGCTCGAGCAACGCACACATAGACACCGATCACGGACACGATATCTCGGAGCGTCTCGGCCCGCTCGTCGAACAAATGATCATTAGTGTGCGTCCACCGAGCGTAGGTATAATAAGTGAAATAGTCTTCTGCACCTACAGTGCGTTTCACTTAAGAAGTTCCTTCGGCTTAATGTTGGCTCCCCTGTCTGTCTACAGCTACACGAAAAAGAAAGGAAAAAAGGAAAAAATTGCCTACTTTACCAAAATTGTTCCTCGGAATGCGAAACGAAATCGATTTTAACGGTAGTTGCACTTATTGGAGAATTATGAGGGGAATGGGATTTTATATAAAAAAAAAAAACAGGTCTAAAAGGAAGTTGTTAATAGAGAGGTACGATATCGTGGCGTGGCGTTTTCGGTATTTCAAAGAATCGCAGGACAATCGGAATGGAGCCCAGCGTCCTATACTTTATTCAAAAAATAGTTGCATTGTTAAAAGTAACGAAATATCAGTTAATATCCCTAATATTAAGTAATTTAATTGCTAAAAAATATTGCAACACTGTTTTTCCGTATTGCCAACATTACGGCAAAGAAACTTCTTAAGTGAAACGCACTGTATCTAATTTGTAGTAGCACAAAATGTTATATTAATTAAGGCAGGGCGCAAACTATTGTGTCTTGTGTCAGATATAAGCTACCAATAAATATTTCTATAGAGCCAGTATGAAATTATCCACTCCCTGCGCACTTATGACGATCAGTGTTTGATGTCGGTAACTTCGATCACCATCAGAGATTGCATCACTGCTTACCATCAGGTGGGATCGCAGTCAAGCACTAGTTTATACGAATTAAAAAAAAAACTGGAAAAAAGAGTTCCACGAACAATATTTATATCGCCAAAGGAGTTTAGTTTTTCACCTTTCACCTTTTAGTTTTTCACGACCCAAAATACCGACTTCGGAAAAACCAACTCTTATTTTGGTATTGTTAACTGCGTACCTATGAGACAAAAGACATGAGAATGGTTTTAATCCATTTATTTGTCTCATATATTTTTAGACTGGCGCACTAACACGAAATGATTTGTTACACAAAAGGTGAACTTAGCCGAACCGAGCGCGCCAAAAAATTATCTCGATTCGTTCGGCGCGTTCAGTTCTGTAAAGTGTGTTTTCACCTCTATCAGACCACGCCGCAGTCTAATAGTAAGTGGGGGGATTCGACGAAGATTGACAATGGATAGACGGAGTCATAAGTTTTAAAACTAATCATCTAAGTCAGCGGTCGGCAACCTTTTGGCAAGCAAGGGCCACAAGGTGACAAAATAAACTATAGAAGGACCGCAGTCATTATACTCGCGTTAACCCAAGAAGCCCAACATACCTTCACATAATAATTGGTAATATTCCATTGAAAATATAAAAATGCATATTGTTAAAAAATTGAATATTGTTAAAAAATACGGAATTTAATTCGTACACGTAAAACTTACATTAGATAAAAACAATAGAAACATAAAGAAATGCAAACTACAAGCTAACCTACCTAAATAAGAAACCGATTTTACACAAATTTTAGTGCGATGTCTGAGGTTGCATTTGAGAGACTATTTCTTGTATCTTAGCAGTCATATTTGTCGTTGATTTTGATAATTATAACATGTTTATAAAACATTCATGGGCCGTAAGTAAGACGTCCGCGGGCCGCGTGTTGCCGACCGCTGATCTAAGTGTTGAAACAAGAAATTTTAATGGTTAAAGTTTAATATTCTCAATTCGATCTGTGATTTTTTTTAAAAGCATTGTCAATTTTTAAAACGTTTGATTAGATTTTGATTTCATGTTAATTTAATAATTTCTTTTTATAATATTTATATTTTTAACTAGCTGCTCCCAGCTGCTTCGCCCGCGTGATAGCAAAAAATTATCCCAAGGGAACATAATTCCGGGATAAAAAGTATCCTAATATGTCCTATTCCAGGACATGGTCTATCCGTGTACCAAGTTTCATAAAAACTCGGTTTTTCCATTTAGGCGTGAAGACGTAACAAACAAACAAACTCGCTTTCGCTTTTTTAATATTAGTAAGGATTAGATGTAAAACTACAAGATATGTCACACACACCTTAGGGCACTTACCCACGGCGACTTTTTGTACCTATACTGAAGCGCGTTAGCAGCGCGTTGGCATTTTTTTTTATAGCGCTTGCAAATGCGACTAACGCGCGTTAATAGCGATGCTGTCGCGCGCTTACGGAAGGCGCGACAGCATCGCTACAAAAAGTCGTCAATGGCGAGAGCACTTACTGTCCCCGCACACGGGCCACAAAAAAAGCCGCTTCAAGCTTCTTTTTGGGGCGGCCTTCTTTTGTAGCTCGTTTGCGGCGGTGCCGCAAAAAAAAACGCTTAAAGCCGCTTCAAGCTTCTCCGGCCACAAGCTGTCGCGCGCTTCGGCTGTTTTTTGCGGCGGCTTTCTAGCTTTTTTTGTGGCCGCATCTAGCGTTTTGTGGTGGCGTTTTTTTTAAGGTCCGGGACATTTAGGCAGCTTTTTATATTATTATTTTTTTTATTAAAAAAAATGCAGTTTCTTAAAGATAGATCACGGAAACCAAGCTAAATATCTACTAATTATTATGGTAATTAAAACCGTGTCTACAGAAAATACTTCAACTCAAACACTATCTATACCCACAAAAAAACAACTTCAGACAACGACAATAAAAAACCAGCTGCTTCACCTTCTAAAGAGTTAGTATAATCCCCTTCTCATGGTCCATTTAAGAGCTCACGAGTCATACTTACTGTCCAGGTAACTTGTCCCTTTTTTATGGCGCCCCGTCCCAAGTAATGGCGAGTGGGCCCATGGCTTATGGGGGATGGAAATTGCCGGATAATGGTAGTGTATGTAGCTGAAAAAAGTTACGGCAGCGTGTAGTGCTTGGTTTGTGTGACGTGGTGGGGGGAAATGGGGGAAATGTATAGTTTGTTTTTATTTGCCCTTTTTTGTGAACAAACTTGTTTTTTTGCAACTTCATTCGTTTTAAGAAACACATACGGTATTATTTATTGTAATCGAAATCACAGAACCCATACAGCGTGGCAATGCCGCCAGTCTTTTAGGCACATTACTAGTCGACCGCGATTTGGAAGAATTTTTTGACGCCATATTTTAGTTTGTTTTAAATAGGGTTTTATTATTATTTCTGGTCTTTCTGTAGTTAGTTAAGTATTTTTCAAATATAAAATACACTTCTATACTAATATTAAACCGACGTACGGCGAGTATCCACCCTTACGTTGTTGAAACCTCCACGGTCCGGACTAAGCGTTTCGCTTCGTCAACTGCACGTATGCTGACACTGCATGCTCTTGCCCCACTTTAGCCAGAGCTGACGATTTAAAATATCTAGGTGTCACGATTGACCCAAATCTAAATTTCCGTAAACATATCGAACTCTTGTGTACGAAAGTGCGCAAATTAATATATGTTTCAATTTTGGCATAATGTTCTCTAATATAATATATACCTTATACTCGTTAATGTTTATTTTTGTATACATTTATCGACATAGTTTTTAGGTATTATCGTACCATAAGCTTATTTTCGTAGATATAAATAGAATGTATTTTTGTAATAGTATTACTCTAATTTTAAATTTTACTGTCGCATTGAAACTGAACTGTAAAGTGATGGCCTGAAACACAGGTTTAAATTAACCTAGTTCGGGTGGTCCACTGACAAACATTGTATATCCGAACCACGATTATTTGCATCTTTAATAATATTTTAGTTTTAGTATATTTTTAGGCATTGAACCGTATGAAAAACCTTATTATTGTTGGCTTTACGTTCATTTTTTGTAAACGTTATTTGAATAAATTATTATTATTATTATTATTTTCTTTATTTTTCCATTATACATATTTTTGATATTTTTAAATATTTCTTAAAACAAATATAAAAAAAAAAAACATTTAAAAATACAAAAAATAGTAATAATAAATTATTATTATTATTATTATTATTATTATTATTTATACCGCGTACATCGAAGGACTGGAATAATTTGCCTGCTGCGGTCTTCCCGTCCGATTACAATCTGAGCGTCTTCAAGGCTAGAGTGAATAGGCTCTTAATAAACTAGTGCGCCTCACCATCAACGATTGCATCACCGCTTACCATCAGGTGGGATTGCAGTCAAGTACTAGTTTATACCAGATAAAAAAATAAAATAAAAAAATATTACGAAGAGGAAATTTTTTATATTTTGTTTTATTTTTTGTTTGTAGGAGGTAATCTCTGAAAGTACTGGTCCGAATGTTAAAATTTTTTCTTCGATAGAAAGCTGCTTTATTTCTGAGTGACAGACTATCTTTTATGTGCGCGGATAAAGCTGCAGGCAAAAGCCAGTTATGTGTAAACAAATATCAACTTTATTTATTAACCACCTGAGGCACATAGCATTATAGATTGCAACAAATATTTGAGGCTAGTATAAAATATGCAATGGGAACAAATCTGGTTAAATATACTTTCTTTTCCATTTGCACACCTAATTACCTTCTCCAACCAAACCGTTCACACACCCATAAACACATAAAACTAGCATTTATATTCTACAACTTGAAATAATGTTTTAAAATGCATTTGAATGAAACTCTTTACCGGATAATCATCGTTGCTAGACCGAGAGTGCATAAAAGCGCTCACAACGACTGGCAATATAAAAAGTACAAGAAAATGGAATAATATAACCCGGAAGGAAACGCGGTAAGCTTTTCTTTTCGAAACCGTAATCAGTTTTGAGGAATTGTGTTGAAATGTGGAAAGTAGCAGCTATGCTTGGAGTTTCGTATAATATAATAATACGTATATAATAATAATAATTTAATGCTGTTGCGTCGGGTACAACTAGAAGCCGATACCACAAAATAGGTACAGAAGACAATCTACATACAAAGCGCACTCGAGCAACGCACACAGACACCGCTCACGGACACGATATCTCGGCCCGCTCCGTCGAACAGTTCCGGCTCATGCCGGCCATACACCATCCTACCTATCGTCCAATCGGTTTGACGCTACAGATTTGATCCAATCTGAAGTTCCGTGTGTGGGAACGCACAATAGTGTGCGTCCACCGAGCGTAGGTATAAAAAGTGAAGTACATATACATGAGTTTTTCTTCGATCTGTTTGGTGATTTGGAGCAATGCGCTGACCAGTGTGCGATCGTAGAGCGTAGACAGTGAAGTACATACATGAGATTGTCTTCTGTACCTATCTATTTTGTGGTTAGGAGCTGACCTGTGTGCGACCGTAGAACGTAGGTATAAAGAGTGAAGTACATACATGAAATCGACTTCTGTACCTATCTATTTTGTGGTTCGGAGCAATGCGCTGACCTGTGCGCGATCGTGGAGCGTAGATAGTGAAGTACATGAGATTGATTTCTGTACCTATCTATTTTGTGCCGATACCATGTTCTTCAGAAAATACTTTCAATAAGAACCTACATAATAAGAAAGACATCGTTAAGTTTCCTAGCAACAGGTCGTTGAAGAAAACTATGAAAGATTCTTTTATCGTTCACTACGTCTTGAGAACAAAAGAAATATTAAAAAGTTACTGTAATTAGTTCTCAATGGCGACTTGTTGCTGTCATCGTAGTTTTTTATCTTATATTGCAGTTGATTGGGAACAATATTCTTGAGAAATGAAAATAGATTTTTGTATTTCTTCATTTTTATTGTAGCCAACAGAAGTGTGACACTAATTATTATTCATCAAGCTCAGCCTAGAGGGAGAGGAGTTATTCGATGATTATCTTTACTAAGGAGGGAACCACCTCTGAAAATAGGGCAAGTGCGAGTCGGACTGACGCACTGTGGGTTCCGTACAAACTTACCTATTTAAATAGTTCAATTCTAGAATGGAGTCTCAGAAGATTTTTCCGAATCGCAAAACGTGTGATGTAACTACAAACTTACTGATTTCAGATTTTGTCTAGCATTTGGGCTATGAGACCTTGCTTCATGCCAAATGTCAGGATCCTAAGTGAACGTGTTGTTTTCATTCCCTTGAGAGTGTCAAAAGTCGAAATAAACGTTTTTTGCGACATAAACGGCCGTGTACGGTGTACGTACATGGGAAAATAATTTAGTTAAATTAGCCGAATGTAAGACGTGTACTTTGAACGCGACCTACATGAGAAATTGCATTGACATGACAGATCAACGATTGCATGCATTTATGTAAAATATTTTACTTTAGTGTTCAATTAGACGTGGTTTGAGTCGGACTACTTGCATTTTTATTTAGACTCTTCCCGTTAGGCACTCAGTGACATTTCTGCATTTCTTACATTGCATTGACATCATACTTATGTTAGGATTGCACCCTACATAATAATTTTTTTGGTCCTTCGTAACCTTTGCAAGTATCATACAGTCCGATACATCGGTCGTTCGTCGCGCGGGATCTGTGTCGTATCGGCTTACCGTACCACGCGTGTAGCCGTGCAGGAGCATTCGGGGAGGTAGCAGCGATCCAGGTTCCAGAGCGTCGGAAGCATACAGGGAGAGTTCCTGATTTTCAAGTAAGATCGTTCATTTTTTATCTTACGGGTTTGTAATGGAGGGGTTAATCGTGCGTCAAGCTGAGATCCTTGAGGAGGTGAAAAAGATCCATTCTAATTTCAAGAAGGACTCGGCGAGCAGGAAGACCACCGATTACATCCGTAATAGGCTTGAGCGGTTAGATTTACTATGGAAGGAATGTGAAGAGAAGAACCGGGAGCTGAGCGCAGTAGAAGAGAAAGATCATCAGTACTTTACCAGCAATATCTATGAGGTCATGAAGAGCTGGTACTACGGAGCGCGTCAGGAAATTGCAGCGTTCGAGAAGAAGACACTTGCTGGGCCCAGCAACGCCGGCCATAGTAAGTCAAATGTGGAGTTTGACAAGACCCTGTTCGAGACATTTTTAGGAGCAGAGGACAAGCTACTCGAGTTACAGCAGTTGCAACAAGCTAACTTTCGTGCATTCACTAGGTTAGTAAATCGAAGCTTAGATGAGGTTAAGGAAAAATGGGAGATTGAGGATACGCTCAAGACAGTAGAATTTCGGTGGACGGCAATTGACAAATTACACTTACAAATTGACGGCATATTAGACGGGAAACCTCATGATTATTATGATGATTTCAGTCGTTATGAGGATGCATTTATAAAAATAAAACGGGCGTTGAACACAAAATTAAACGCCTCTGTCCATCAACAACAAACATTGCCTAAAATTGACATTCCCACTTTTAACGGTAATTATGCATTATGGCCTACATTTATGGATTTATACGTAGAAGCGATTCATAATAACACAGCTATTGCAAAGACTCAGAAAATGCAGCATCTAAAGGGCAGACTTCGCGGGGAAGCGGAAAAGCTCGTACAACATTTACACATTGCACCCGAAAATTATGACACGTGTTGGGAAATTCTGAACCATAGGTACAATAATAAATTCTTGTTGTTCACCAGGAATTTCCAGGTATTCATGCGTCAACCTAATCTGCAAAAACAATCTGCATTCGACCTTAAGCGATTATATGACACTAGCAACGAAACCATAAACGCGATACACAATTTGGGAGTAGATACTAGCTCGTGGGATCCGGTCCTAGTTTACGTTCTATGCGAAAAATTAGACTCGGAAACGTACTCGGAATACATGCAGTCCAGGTCGGATCCGCGCGAGATACCAACATTCAATCATTTTATGGACTTTGTCGAAAATAAGTTCATGGCTCTAGAACCGCTGCATAGGAAAAAGACAGAAAACAGTAATAAACCTACATTAAAACCTCAACCCAACACGCCATACCCGTACAACAAAAATTACAAATCAGCAAATTTCCAAACAAATAAAAGTTCAACAAACTTTTCTCGTAATTACCATGCATCAAACGCTGGGCAAGTTAGCAAGATTAGCTGTCCATTGTGCAATAATAATCACGCGTTATTCCAATGCTCTAAATTCACTGACATGCTAAGTTCGGAAAAAATTGCATTTATTGAGAACAATAAAATATGCAAAAATTGTCTGTACGTGCATACTAAGGGTTACTGTGCGTCACAGAAAAGATGCAGAGACTGCAACGAACAACATAACACACTGTTGCACAACGATATTTCGAAGTCAGCACAAACGCCCTCAGCGACACAAACTGCGCCTAAACCGTCGTCATTGGCTTCAACTAGGTCAAACAAAAACCTACAAAACAACTTCGCATCAAACAATGATGATGAAATACTATTACCAACAGCGCTGGTACAAGTAGAGACAGCTGGAGGTGACTACATGACACTAAGGGCTTTAGTTGATCAAGGGTCACAAATCACACTGATCACGGAGAATGCAGCTCAAAGACTGGGCATACAGCGCCAACAACTGAGCGCAAACATAAGCGGGATCGGCACAGTATCTAATAAGAGCAAAGGAAAGATCCATTTGTCATGCAAGTCCCTGCACAATGACTTCCGCTTTACAACGGAAGCAGTAATCATGACACGAGTGGTGAACAATCTGCCTAACGTTACATTTGCAAAGAAATCTTGGACCCATGTGACAGACATTACGCTAGCCGACCCAGAATACAATATCTCAAGACCCATAGATATACTTCTGGATGCACATGTATTTTCAGAAATACTCATGAGTGGCTTAGTCAAAGGGGGGATTAACGAACCCATGGCACAACAAACAAGATTAGGGTGGATACTGTCAGGCAATGTCACAAAAACATTTAACTGTAACGTCGTAGTAAATGAAACTGCCGACTTGACAAAATATTGGGAAGTAGAAGACATCAGTGGGGATGCATGCAATTCCATGACGTCAGAGGAGCGATACTGTGAGGAGTTCTATTCGGAAACTACAAAACGATTATGCAACGGCAGATATCAAGTTCGTTTACCAATGAAGCCTAACTTTCATCAACTGCTGGGTAAATCTAAGTCGCGCGCTGTAGCACAATTCATGCAAATAGAAAAGCGATTAAGCAGGGATGAGAAACTATCGGATAGCTACATCAAATTTATGCAAGAATATCTGGACCTGGGACACATGAAGGAGAGTAAAGCTGACCTAAATGCGGCATGTTACCTACCACACCATGGGGTCCTTAAACAGGATTCCGTGACAACCAAACTCAGAGTGGTTTTTAACGCCTCCCAGAAAACTGACACAGGTTACAGCCTGAACGACTTGATGGAATGCGGTCCCAAGCTACATCAGGACTTACTGACATTACTACTTGGATGGCGACTATACAAGTACGTCTTTACTGCAGACTGTGAGAAGATGTATCGTATGATCTTGGTACAGGAAGAAGATCAACATTTGCAGAAGATCGTGTGGAGGGAAGGCAATCTAGATCCTTTAAAAGAGTACCAGCTATGCACAGTGACGTATGGTACCAAGGCAGCACCATTCCTAGCTCTTCGAACACTGAAACAGCTAGCAAACGATGACGCAGAAAAATACCCGTTAGCAGCTAAGGTCATCGCAAGCGAGATGTATGTTGATGATGTCTTAAGTGGCAGCGACTCTATCGAACAAGCACAAGAAATTCAAGATCAACTTATCAACATGCTAGGAGGAGCTGGCCTGACACTACGGAAGTGGTCAAGCAATGACCCGACCCTGATTGAAAGATTATCGTCATCAGATCGTAATCAAACAACAATGCACTTTACAAACGATGGAATTACAAAAACTTTGGGGGTCCAGTGGAATCCTACAACTGACACTTTTTCGTTTACAAACAAAATAAAATTTGACAGCAAAAAACAAGTTACAAAAAGGAAACTACTATCGGAGATATCGAAAATCTTCGACCCACTTGGCTGGCTGACACCTGTGACAGTAAAGGCAAAACTTCTGTTCCAAAGCGTCTGGGTATCAGGATGCGATTGGGACGAAATACTACCTGACAGCGTGCAAGAAGAATGGAAGCAGTTTACCGGCGACTTGCATCACATAGCCCAACACCAAATACCGAGATGGCTGGGAGATACAACAAAACCTTTCCAAATTCATGGGTTTTGCGACGCGTCAGAAAAAGCGTACGCATGTGCTATATACTTGCTGACAAAGAATAATAAAAACGAGCCAGTGACTACACTTATCGCTGCAAAGTCAAGGCTATCACCCGTCAGCAAAAAATTGACACTTCCACGGCTCGAACTATGCGGAGCGTTATTGCTATCACGGTTGATGAAAAAGGTTCTCAAGGCCTTTAAATGGGATACCTTGCACAGACATACATACGCTTGGACGGATTCAATGATTGTACTAGGCTGGCTGCACGGTGACGTTACAAAATGGAAGTCATTCGTCAGCAACAGAGTACAACAAGTGCATGACGTAATTCCAAAACAACATTGGAGTTATGTCAAATCGGAGGAGAACGCTGCAGACTGCGCATCACGCGGCATCAGTTGTTCCCAACTATTGCAACATCCGTTATGGTGGCAAGGGCCATGCTGGATGAAAGGTTACAGTTCCGAACAAGCATATGACAAAATTGTAATTACGCCGACGACATGTGAATCAAAACAAAAAGAAACGCAAACGTGTGTTGTGAAACTTGAACCGTCGTCTATTGTAATTGAATTATTAGACCGACACAGTGATATGACTCGCATTACAAGGGTCATAGCCTGGATAAAACGCTTCATAAACAGCTGTTTGACTAAGGACACTAATCATACCACCTATTTGACGACTGCAGAATTACAAAGTGCTGGAAAACTTGTAATGAAGCAGACTCAACTGCATGCCTTCAAGGACGAGATCACGAGACTGAAGGAAAACAAAAGTTTGTACACCAACAGTAACCTACTGAGTTTGAACCCATTTCTGGATAAAGATGATACTCTGCGAGTGGGAGGAAGGTTACAGTACTCAAACTTAAATGAAGACGCTAAGCATCCAATTCTACTACCACACGACCACAAACTAACAGAACTATTGATTTGGCAAGCGCATAGAAGAACACTACACGGGGGTCCCAAATTAACCCTGACGCATTTACGACAAAGAGTTTGGATCGTCGGAGGTTATCGCGCCGTAAAAAAGGTCTTACACAAATGCGTAACATGTCGCCGATTTAATGCGAAACAAACAAACCAGATTATGGCTGACCTACCCGAGGCGAGAGTGACAGTATCTCGCCCGTTCACACATACAGGTGTCGATTTTACTGGCCACGTTGAGATCAAGGCAAGTAAAGGCCGAGGCGTCAGAACACTACTGGCGTACGTTGCGGTATTTGTTTGCTTAGCCACAAAAGCGATCCATCTAGAACTAGTATCAGAATTGTCTAGTACGGCGTTCCTAGCGGCTTTCAAGCGCTTTTGCGCACGGCGAGGCACGCCACGGGATATGTACAGCGACAATGGCACGAACTTCGTAGGCGCAAACCGGATCCTTTTGCAACAATACAAATGCATAGTACAGAACATTGACAAAGTCTTTTTGGGAAAAATATCAGAGATGGGAGTTACGTGGCACTTCAATGCTCCTGTTTGGCCAAGCGCTGGCGGACTGTGGGAAGCCGCTGTGAAAAGCATGAAATATCATCTCAAAAGGATCATTGGAGATCAACGCCTAACCTATGAAGAATTTACCACTCTGCTATGTCAGATTGAAGCTTGTTTGAACTCACGACCATTATGCACCGTTACAGAGAATGCCGAAGAACTAAACTGCCTAACTCCAGGACATTTCTTAACTGGCACGTCACTGATGACAATTCCAGAACCAGACATTGACAGTACCTACCATCCAAGCAAGAGATGGCAAATTGTGCAAAAACTTGGCAAGGACTTCTGGAAGAAATGGTCGCAAGAATACCTACAACAACTACAAGCAAGACTAAAATGGAAACGACAAAATACGGACACACAAATAAATGACATTGTATGCATTAAGGATGACAAATTACCTGCAGGAAGATGGGCACTAGGTCGAGTAACGGAGCTACACCCTGGAAAGGATGGCCACACTAGAGTTGTGACACTACAAACTGCAAAAGGCGTAACTAAACGACCTGTTACAAGATTGGTACCATTAGTTGAAGCTGAGAAACCAAATCCAACTAACACTGACAACCTACCGAAAAACAAACGAAACCGATCCAAAAAGCTTACCTGGAGCAGCTTGGTATGTTACACACTGGTGCTGATTACGACATTAATAACACCCACTGTCCAGCAAGATATGAAACTTACCCAATTGACGAAAAATCAAACGATTTACTTTGACAAGATTGCAGACTTACAAGAAATTAGAGATGAATGGAAATTGGTCTTCTACTATAACATGACAAATTACTGGCGCAATGTAGACACTCTACAAGGATTCGTAGCTCACATAAAGCAAGCACGTTGCGATCAGTGGTTGATGCAATTTCACGTCTTAATCAACCAACTCGAACAAAGCACAAGTGAACTCAACTATTACAACGAACTACTCAAGTCTCAGCAAATAATTCAACATAGGTTCAAAAGAGGAGTGATCGACGGAGTAGGTTATGTTGCAAACTCGTTGTTTGGAGTATTGGATCAACATTTTGCAGAACAATACGAGCAAGATATCGACACCATACAACACAATGAAAACCACCTGCTACAACTGCTTAAAAACCAGACCAGTATCCTAGAAACGGAAAATAATATTGTAAAGCGCAATGAAGCAACAATGGTAAAGCAATTTCAGTTAATAAATGACCACCTCACTTCTCTGCAAAACCAGACGATTAGAGATCAACTTGAGACGTCAAATGCGTTCTACATAGTCACATCGGCCATAGCTGCAGAAAGAATGGCTCAAAACTTAAAGGACGTCCAGGAGTCTCTTATCAACACCTTGACAAATATGTACCAAGGACATATGGACGTCCACCTACTATCGCCGACCCAAATGCAAAGTGAATTAGATAGAGTAGCTCGTCTACTACCTCGCGACTCTACACTACCGGAAGTTCGAAACGACGTAAGGGACATCTACAGGCTGTTCAGAATACATGCACGCATAACACAGAACTACTTGTTGATGGAAATAAAAGTACCGATTTTGAGTGATGCCCTATACGAGCTTAACAGACTGATTAGCATTCCTCAACGCATTGATATCAATCGGGTACTGTACGTTATTCCTAACTCTGAACTAATAGCGTTCAACGTTAACCAATACTCATTCATACCGTTAGAACAATATGACATCCATGAATGCCAAAAATTACATGACCAAATTCTAATGTGCAAATTAAATCAACCTATATACAATGCCGGCGATCGACATAAATCTATTTGCGATGTACAGCTGATCCGAGACAACGAGGAACACAGCGGTTATTGCCATACGGAAATAAAAATATGCACCGACAAATGGGTTAAATTACATAAACAAAACACCTGGTTTTATTATTGTTGTGACACGTGCGAAGTGCAATTAGTGTGCGACACTCAAATGACATCGGAGACGTTACGTCACTCGGGTCTCATAACACTAAAACAAGGATGCAACTTGCAAGGCGACTCATTTACACTACACGCTTATATGGAACATAGAAGTGACATTTTAGTCAAGGAACCATACGCGATGATTATGCCCACAATCTCTCCAATTAACAACATTATCAATACCTCGATTCGTAACTCATCATTGCACCTGGTAACTCACGAAGAGACGTTCAAGAAGATTGACTCACAACTAAAGTCAATTAAAGAACAGACCAACATAAAGACCTTATCCTCTCATGACGTCCATCACTACATTGCTATCTATGTGGCTGTTGCGATTAGCATTGCACTGCTTGTAACATCGGTGTACCTTTGGCGAAAGATGGCAACCCAAAGACAGGGGGAGGGTCCGCAAGTAGCGAGAAGCAGAAGGCAGGAAGAAGGAGACCGCAACGTCGAAGACGAATGCAGCGAGATCGACAAACGGAACTCAAAACCAAAAGTGTCAGTGAATGTGAATGCCAACCCTACCTCAAGTGAAGTGACATTTGACACTGAAAGACACAGTAATGTGTGCTAACTTAGTATTTAAGTAGTGACTAATAGATAACAATTAAGTGTACTCTTCTTTTTATTTACATTATTTATAATATAGTCGTAATCCATTTATAACCATCTACATTTTATAATTTTTACATTGTATCATTTACATGTTTACGTCCTTTTATCTTAAGGTTGTTATGGTTTATATAAATTGATATTAGTTTATTTGTTTTCTTGTTTTGTAGTGGCAATATGTACGGTGTACGTACATGGGAAAATAATTTAGTTAAATTAGCCGAATGTAAGACGTGTACTTTGAACGCGACCTACATGAGAAATTGCATTGACATGACAGATCAACGATTGCATGCATTTATGTAAAATATTTTACTTTAGTGTTCAATTAGACGTGGTTTGAGTCGGACTACTTGCATTTTTATTTAGACTCTTCCCGTTAGGCACTCAGTGACATTTCTGCATTTCTTACATTGCATTGACATCATACTTATGTTAGGATTGCACCCTACAGGCCGTAAATTTTTTTTTCCTTATATTTGAAATTTGATTTTTTCACGGCTTCAAAGCACCGCAGACCTGAGTATATTGTTTTAATTTCAACTTTATACCTTCACGCGTTCCCAGGACACACAGGACAAGGTCTTGACAGACAGACTAACGGACAACAAAGTGATCCTATAAGGGTTCCATTTTTTCCTTTTAAGGTACGGAACTCTGAAAAGTATAGGAAGCTTGCGTTACGGCTGGAACGTAGGTCAGGTTTTAATCAGTAAAATTTTGACACTTCCTCTCCCTCCACCCAGAGCGTAAGATACAAATTTTTGCAGTAAATAACGGCTTTCATGGGCAGTCGTGTCGCGATAAAGCGACAACGGGCGTCGATACAAATTGATCTACAAATATCAATTATGCCGCGTTAAAACGCCTCATCCTAATTTAATTATACATAAACACAATTACCTAATCATGTTTTTTCATAAAACAACAACCTATGTTTATGCTGCTAAAATCAAATTAAGAATTGTTTTTGTTTTACATGAAAAAACATCGTTATTTTTGTATGCTACTCGCCGGAATTGTTTGTTTTTCGAGTTCTACCCTTCGGTGTTGATTTTTTATTGTTGTTTTAAATTAAATTAATTTTAAAATAATGCAGAAATCAAATAAAACTGTCGAGAAGAAAGTTTTCGCATTTAGCGTGTGGACACAGTATTATCCTGAGTGTTCAGCCGTTTTCCATGGACGTGGCGCAAAATTTTCATAGAAAATGTTAATAATCTGTAAGTCCTAAGATTGTGTCTTTTCCGTCTTTCTTCTTTTTCTCAAAGATCTCAAGAGTAATTTACTTCTAGGCAAACGTGATCTAAAAAAACGGTGAACATTCAAAACTAGAGCTGTAATGAACCGTATGTATTCGTTACTGAGTAACGGGTGCTCCATCTAGTACCCAGTAACGAAACGTTACTCAGGAAATTATTTCGTTACTCGCATGTTTCGTATTATGGGTACCATATCAGTTCATGCAAGTTCCGTTGATGCGTATTGAAACGTTAGCTGGTCGCATGTTTTACGCGTGCGCGGTGACTTCAAAAACATTCTTTACAAAGAACGATTTGTTTACTAAGACAACAGGTTTGTGTTTTTTTAATTTTGTTTAAAATTGTTTTGTTTCATTTTTTAGGTTTGATTATATTATAAGCAAAACAATTCATATGCTGATTTATCGTTGAAATGTTGTTTAAATTTTATTGTCAATAAATAATCTTTGACACCGACTTGATGTTTTTACATCGTACTGTACGCGTACGACTTGATTCGTTGCTCATATGACATGCGGTATCAGTAGCAACGAGTAACGTAACGATACGAAAGTAACGAGTATTCATTGTCATAGTAACGAATACATACGGGTACGATTTCTTTCGTTACTTTTACAACTCTATTCAAAACTAAAGTTCGTGAGCTAATTCGTAAGAAGTTGGCAGCAGTGTCATCACATGTTAATGTTTTCCCGTTGTCAATTTGGACTAGCACTAAATAGGACTCACAAAGTGAGAAATGAGTATATTAGAGGAAGTTTGAAAATAGTGCTAGTAACTGAAAAGTTGAAAAGGAATCATTTGATTTGGTATGGTCATGTGAAGAGGAGGGATAAAATACATGCTACTAAAAAAAGTGTGAGTGAATACCTCTTCATTCATAGAGGGAGAGAGAGGTCAAAGAAAAGATGTTGCTGAAGAGAGGTCAAAGAATTTAGCGTCACTTTTCTTAAACTGACCGACGTTTGACTAGGTATTCAAAAGTGCCTGCAAATGGTCTATTTGAAATAAATGCTTTGATTTGATTTGATGGATGGATTGTATGGGAAGTGATATAAAAGAAATCGGAGTCAGCGATAGTCTGAACAATGACGGGACAGAATTAAAGAAAAAAAGTTACACCTATCCCAAATAACACGGGACAAGGGCAGGAAGATGATGATCTGTAATTGGTTACATAAAACCAATTACCCTTAATTTTATTATACGTATAGAAAGACATGAAAAATAAAAACACTTAACTAATTAAAACTATATATACACAATAACTTTTACCTAAAATATGGCGTCAAAAAATTCCTCCGCATCGCTGTCGACTGGAAGTGTGCCCAAAAGACTGGCGGCATTGCCACGTTGTATGGCAATGCTTAATTTCTGACCAATTACCCTTGATTAAAATGGCGGCTCTTACGTCAGAGAGCTGTCAAATACGTCGCAATAGGTTCGAAGGGTTTGACAGACAATGGCATATTGTAGAGCCGTTGTGAGTTGTTAATTTGTTATTTACAAGCTAAATTAACTGGAGATTTAGACGGAAGGATCAATTTATCTTTAGCATTTATTGTCTTATCTGATAGGTAGGTTGTAGGATGTTACGTAATACTTATGAATGAGCTAATGAGGCTTAAGTTTCCACTAATTCCGCCACACCCTGTAGATTAATTTATCTAGGTGTAAGATCTAAAATTTTAACTATTTTATTTGTTAGACACCACAGTTTTAATCGCAAATTAAATATTTGACGTTTATTAAGAAGTTAGTTTAATGTTTATCTACGAAGATTAAATTTACTGTAAAAAAAAATGTGATGGCTTTAAACTTGTCCTTAAGAAAAACACTGAAAGGAACCGCAAACAAAATTTTAAGGAAGCAGGAATGTTCCAAAGAAGTTACCATGACCCTGGAACTTAAAGAGACACAAGTAGTTTTTAGCCAGTTAAAGTCTAACTTTTCCTCTCTCCACCTAAAGCTGAAAGAAACATTTCAAGATTTCCCACAGAAAAAAGATTTTTTTTTCAAGCACAGCAAAAAAAACTTCAGCGTCTGATCTAGCGATGACCCTGAAATTTTTTTCTTAGTGATTGTCGCGGGACACCGATGGATGCAAGATACGCTGGACCGGTCGATATAGCGACACTTGGAGGGGGCCGATGTCCAACAGTGGATGATGATGATGATGATGATGATGATGAGCAAAGAAACTTTGCAACTTAGCTAAAAAACCAAGCAAACGTAAACTCAAAGACCACATTCAACTTCTACCCTACCAATCCATCTCGCAACAATACAATACAAAATTCAGATCTGTGGGTAGATGTGAATTCCGTCCGTGCTACGGGAGGGTAGGTAAAGTGTGTCAGTGCATAAGCAGTGACAAATTGGTGGGGCATACCCGCTCAGTAGTTGTGACGGGGACTAATGACGTAATGTGCGGGACGTGTGCAATGGTGCATAGGACTTTCCCCTTCTACGTTTTAGGTTTGGCTTAAAACAAGCTTTTAAAGAAAATATTTTTTTCATAATAAGCTTTTATAGCTGGTTATACCTATATAATTAATACTCGTCAAGACGAATCATACGAGCCCAAACTCAATGGGGTTGTGTCGTTTAACTACGAAGTTCCTAAAGCCACTAGCCACCTTCTAGTTCCATCATCAGATCAGCTCCATGTCATATTTATTATGAAAATGAAAATGTCAGAACACTGTATAATCCACAAACTCTTAGATTACTTTCTATTACG
The DNA here is from genome assembly GCA_949319445.1 of Mythimna lalbum. NCBI lineage: Eukaryota > Metazoa > Arthropoda > Insecta > Lepidoptera > Noctuidae > Mythimna > Mythimna lalbum. The sequence goes on from OX439370.1 coordinate 5,932,991, forward strand.
TCTTACTTTTTTTTATTTATTATGATTACTTTTGTGCGTTTGTGTACAGTGTTGACTGGTCTACACTGTTCTTACATAAATCAATCAAAATTGTAATAAACACATTTTTTAAAAGAGTAACCATGGAGTTTCTTGCCGGTTCTTCTCCATAGGAAACGACCAATTTGGAACCGTGCACTAGCTTCTGACGTTTTATAAATGCTCATGTAGGCCCATGTGAAAAAAATATTTTGACTTTGAATTTTGCATTGTCATCTGATTTACACATGCATGAAAATTTTCAGCTCACTCGGTAACCGGGCAGTGGGTCAAATTTAATTTGCAGAATTTGATGACAGACAAACATCGGGACAGGTGAAACTAAATAAAAGTTTGTAATAATAACTAATAACTACTATCCACCTTTTCTTCGTACCAGCTAATATTAAATATTTACTATGACATTATCCATTCCTTTCGGAGTTGGGAAGTATTCAAAATTGGCATTATGTAGATTTTAGCCGCGAAGCTCGAGATCCGAGAATTTTATGCTAAATTATTGAATCTACAATTTTTATTTTATAAGTTTATGGTACTGAGAAATTGGTTACATTAGTTCTGAGGAAGCCGAGTGTTGTTTTATGAAAATTACCTTGTTATGTATCTTTACCAGAAGCCAAGAAGGAACTCCAAAGAAAAATTAAAGGGAAAGAGAGTATTATGTAATGGTTGATAGAGAAAGAAGGATGACAGAGTATTGTTATGCCGAACGACCCCATATAAAATTGTACTACCTACCCCTTGAGCTAGGTCAAAAAATTTAAATGGCATAAATTCAAAGTCAACGTCAAAAGTTTTTATTTCACATAGGCCTACATGGGCACTTATAAAACGTCAGAAGCTAGTGCACGGTTCCAAATTGGTCGTTTCCAATAGAGAAGAACCGGCAAGAAACACTATGGTTACTCTTTTAAACGTAACGTAACATTCTGAAGCCTCCTCCTCGGCAACGTCCAGGTTAATACTTAATAGGTTTAAAAAATATATAGGTATGTTTATTATAAATCGTAACTGGCCCCAATTAAATGCACAGATACTCGCACTGCCGCCTAGGCGGGTACGAGTGCTGTGTCCATTTAATTTCGGCCAGTTGTACAAGGGATTTTAAGCCTTAAAATAACACTAGTAGTAGTAGTACTGAACAGATTCTCGTAAACAATTTTACCACTTATAACAAGACACATTTAGTTACGCCATTTCGGTCAACGATGTTCTTTTTTACGATATGATTCAATCTCAAACATTCATTTTTTATGACTACCCTACAATTGCATGGCATTGTCGCAACTAGTTGTAAAACTTTTGTAAGTGATGTGACCGTAAAAATTCTATTACCCTTCGCATCTGGGGTAACGGTAGTGTTGTTTGGCAAGGTCGATAAAATAGTGATGGGATTTGTATCGATTTGAAGATTAGAATCGGATCAACATTAGTTTTGTTAGATTTCATTTTTTGTTGAAATTACTTTGTTTGTCTGTGTCACACAGATCAAAAAATGTTTGTAAGCCTACACAACCATAATCAATACGCCTAAAGGGGTGAACAGACAGTTGCAAACTAGCGTTCCAACCTAGGTGACCTTGGTATGTGTGTTTGGTTTGTATTGCCGTTACATGTATGTAAATCACGCGCCAACACGTTCGGTGGATGAGAAAAAGCGACCCCAAATCAAGGGCATTGAAGGTCATGGATTATAACTGCTGTCTACACGGATTGAAACTAGCTAGGTCACCTAGGACGCTGGTTTGCAACAATCTGGTCACCGCTTTAATGAGACGGTACTTATCATGTACCATGTCCATCATACCTTCAAAAGGCATCAGGATTTTCGGAGGACGACCAGGGTATGTGGGATTTGTACCTCACAAAACGAACCCAGTGGACACAATCAGCACATAGCCCTGTTATGCTGTTACCTCTCGTAAAAGACTAAGTAGTCCAGAATTCCTTCTGTTGCGGGATACTGATGAGATGAGAACTACACTGCGCACAAATGTGCCACACACGCCGATCTGGGCACGTCGGTCTCCATACATTTTATAGGGAAACTAGACTTGTAGAGCTACACTTGATCCACGCCACGCGACGTCGTTCTATGTATAAATCAGACGTGGTCTACGAGTGCGTCGGTCTTTTTTTTAAATTGTTTATAGGTTTGCGCTTGACCGCTATCTCACCTAATGGAAAGCGTCGATGCGGTCGACGATGGAACGCGCTTACCTAGAAGAAACCTGTTCACTCTCGACTTAAAGATTCCCGGGTTGTAGTTATCAGGAAACACAGACTCCGGCAAGGAGTTCCACTCCTTAGCTGCACGCACAATGAATGTGTTTCCAAAATGTAGTTCTAATCTAGTTCTAGCTTTATGATCATAAATTGCAATCATATCAGTTTCATATCTTAATTAAACGTGAAGGTTTGAAGGCCTGAACATAAATTGCAATCAGTCAAAATAGATCAAACCTCAAGGTTGAATAATAATAATAATAATAATTGCCATTTGCTCTCTCTTTACAAAGTTGACTTACAGTTAATTTTGACAGGACAATGTCTCAGCTATATTCCACCTTGTGAGAGACAGGTGCCTTTTTTTACGGTGGGCGAAAATCATCTTATGGCAACCCCCGCTCTTGGGTGGAGCGGAAGATAGTGTCAGACTCTTACTGACCAAAAACCCACCCCGTTCCTTCTACCCTCTTTATACCAGGGCTCGAGCTTCCTTTCAGATAACCCTGGCCCCAGTGGGCTTCGACCCAGCTGGGCCACGACCCAGATAGGCCGCTGGCTGGGCGCGCGGGAACAGTGCGCGCCGTCGACGTCTTGGGCTCGGTCCGGACAGTTACAGGACGGTCGGACAGCAAGCTACCCATGCCTCTCCTTCCGCAAGCCCGCGTCTACGGTGGCCGGAAATCGGGATCGGAACCGCGGCGGCGGCGGCGAGGGCGCGAGGGTGCCCAGCACTGGGTTGCGGCAGTCGCTGACGCCATTTCACCATGAGATCCCGCTGGAGCTCTGTCCGCCATGCCTTGACCTGTCGCGGCAGTAGACTTTCACCCCGGCGTTGCATCTCCACGCGCATATCGTGCATGAGAGACCGGTGCCTGTTATAGGTTTTCGGAAAAAAAACTTGTGTAACAGGCCACCAGCTAAATTAACTATTACAGATTTACCGTGCAAGAAAACGATCTCAATACAGAATCCCAATCAAATGTTATTGGGGACGAATAAATAGCCAATATTATTTGGTAATAATATCGTAATTTGTCAAACAACTTATTAGTTCCGATTCATTAGAGAATAAAAGTGTTATTCGTCAAAGGAATAAAAGCGGACGTAACTAGGCAATAAATACGAATGTACCTATTCCAAGGCTGGTCCTCAAGATTAATTCCATCTCGAATCATCCACCGTAGGCGCAGGCTTGAGGACGGCGAGCAATGGGTAGCTTGCTGTTCGACCGTCGGGTAACCGTCCGGACCGAGTCCAAGTCGTCGACGGCGCGTACTGTTCCCGCGCGCCTCAAGAAGTTGTCGGTTTAACCCTTCAGATACCGTCAATTAGAGACACAATAGTAAGACAATAGATGCGCGGCCACCGGTGGTCGCTTGGGGATTCATGAATTAACTCCGACTCGAAAATCCTATCATTGTGTGAACCGCCCGGAGGACACGATAGAGGTGTGCCCCGCATGGGCGGAGCACCGCCGTGTCCTCATGGAGGCGATCGGCGGAAACGACCACTCGCGCCAAGTCTTAGTTCCAGCAGGACCATGTCCGGAGCGAGACGGAATCGCAGGTGAACGATTCGTTCTGCAAAGCACTGATGGTAGCGAAAGAGACAAGGTAGACCAATGCAAGACGCACAGGACTGGTCGTTATGGCGACACTTGAGAAGCCTATATTCAACAGCGGGCGTCTTTCGGCTGAAATGACGATGATGATGATTTTTTTTTTATACTAAAAGAAAGAAAGAAAGAAAGAAAGAAAGAAAAATAATTTATTTGGCACAGCACAAGACCCAAACACAAATACAAAAACCAATACCAAAAAAAAATAAAGATAAAAAATAAAGTTGTTGTGTGTACTAGACTCATCTCTTTAACCATTTGAATAACGTAATTAGAAACACAATAGAAAGACAATTAGAGAGCGTTCGCTTGGAGTTTAATGAATTAATGCCCTTTTTAAACCACCTCTAATATTTTCAAGTCAAGTTATTAAAAATAACCTAACTCAACCTATGTTAGGTCATCTAGTTTATGTTTAAAGCCTGACTTATCTTCATAATGCCCTTCTAAAGTCAACTCCAATAAATTCTAGTCACAAGTTATTCAAAATAGACTTATTGGGTAGAATCCCAAACTCGTAATTGCATCGAAACAAACAAAAGGCCTCAAACAGAATTATTAATGGACTTGTTCCAAAGTTTTTTATCAATATTTATAATATTTTGTTGGACATTGAGCATAAATATTGAACGATTTGTTTGTAGTAAAAGCCGGGCTTTCAATAGATTCAGAATTACTGTAGGTAATCATTATTTTGAGATTATTGAATGGTCTGAGGTTGCGATGTTTGATAAAAAATTACCTAGACCTAGTCACAAAATAGATAGGTACAGAAGACAATCTCATGTATTTACTTCACTTTTTATACCTACGCTCGGTGGACGCACACTAATGAGCGTTTGAGCCGGAACTGTTCGACGAGTGGGCCGAGGCGCTCCGAGATATCGTGTCCGTGAGCGGTGTCTATATGTGCTGTGCTCGAGTGCGTTTTGTATGTAGATTGACTTCTGTACCTATATATTTTGTGCCTAGATCTAGTTTCATCTAAATCTCTTTACCTAGTCAGATGATTAGGTAATTTAGTAGCCATTTTTACGGTTCCGTACCTCAAAAGGAAATAACGGAACCCTTATAGGCTCATTTTGTTGTCCGTCTGTCGGTCTGTCAATACCCTTTATCTCGGGAACGCGAGGAGATATTGAGTAGAAATAAAAACCATATAAGTATATATCTCCGGGGTCTTAAAGAACAACAAGAAAAAAAATACTTTAGTTTGTGGCCAAAAACGTAGATTTCAGCACTCTAAGAAATCAAAATTCATACATATATTTTATTTATACTTCCCGTTGACCCAGAATCCTGAAATTTGGAGTAAATAAAACAAGGTCTTATAGCACAAATACAGGAATAAATCTGAAAACTGTAAAATTGTTGTTACGCCACATTTCTTTTTTTCCAATTCGGAAAAGTCTTCCGATACTCCATACTGGAATTGAACTAATTACATAATTACATAGGTAAGTTTTTACCGAACCCTCAGGGCGCGAGTCCGACTCACTCTTGCCCAGTTTTCATAGCCCGAATACTTTTCCAAGCCTAAAAGCTGGTCCATTTCACAGACTACAACAATCATCCCTCTTTTCTTCAAGACTCCTCATTTTTACGGTATCTCACTAAATAACTACAATTTACTTGACAAATTCTTCCACAATTTGTTTGGGAGACATTTTGTGGACCACTCTCTCTGATGAATAATGTTGGATAGTAAAGTTTATTAGCTAAATAAAAGGAATGGATCAAAGAGGTTTCGTAAGACCTGTTTTATTGAGTTGGATCTGATGGAGTGACTCAAAATTAAAATGAATCTGATCTATATCTACCTAGCACAGCATAGCATAGTTAGCCTTTAATTTTTCCCTCTCCTATATCTTTTTTTTCGATGGGGAAAATTATCTTATGACTACCCCCGCTCTTGGGTGGAGCAGGAGATAGTGTCAGACTGTTACTGAATAAAAACCCCACCCTGTTCCTTCTAGCCTTCATACCGGGGCTCGAGTTTCCTTTCAGATAGCCCTGGCCCCAGTAGGCTTCGACCCAGGGGTATGAAGGCTAGAAGGAACGGCGCGGGGTTTTTAGTCAGTAAGACTCTGACACTGTCTCCCGCTCCACCCAAAAGCGGGTTTCGTCAATGATGATTTTCCCCGTCGACAGAAAAAAAAACCCAGCTGGGCCCCTCCTTCCCTCTCCTATATCTACCTCTTTTGACTGAAATGATAACGGTACATCTCTAGTGACAAAGATTTTAAAGATTTCTAATGGGATTGCTTTATCACGTAGTCATTCCGATGGCTTAACACCTGACACGACACCTCGACTTCCGCTCTGGGTAGACCAGAGCAGAAGTCCTTTCCTAGACAACTGTGTTGTCTATGGTATATGGTGCAATACAGTTAAGCCCTATTACACACATGAGCTGGCGGGGAAACAGTTGTTTTTTTTTTTTAATATTTTTTGTAACGAATTGTGCGACTATTCAGTCAGAATGAACATGTTTTCTTTCTTCTTTGATGTATTACACCTCAAAAAGAACGGTCAGTAGCGACATACTGTGATGTGAACTAAAGGAACACAGACAGGTTTTAGTCTTCAGAAGTCTGAAACGCTCTCTCGCTCCTAAAGCGGGAGATGTGATTCAAATAATTCATCATAATAGTGGCCTTGTTCTAATCCGAAGACATGTGACATTCATCAAGCCGCACTGGGCCCGCGTGGTGAATTACGGTTCAGTCCCTCTCCTAGAGAGAAAGCCTGAGTCCCAGCAGTGGGAACATTAAAAAGGCTGATGATGATGATGAGTGCCCTTGTCCTATGTTATTTGGGGTCCGCGCAACGCGATTTTGTTGTCACCCGTCATGCTATCACCAACTCCTTGTTCTCAGTGATTGAATTAATTTCCACATCCAAAAAAAAAAAACATAGTCAGTTGCAAACATTTTAAACGTCAATTTGTCTGGATCCCAAGCCTACATTTAGACGGTTGTGGAAATCATATAATCCCGTGAAGAATACCCTCAGATGGTACAGGACGATAATGATGAAAGATTTCTATCCTAAAATTTATTATACACGATTTTCTTAGAATAAGATCTCGAGGAAGACAGGGCTAAACTTCCAGACTTTTTGATTATTCCAAATCTAGAATTTTCGCAGCCCACTTTGTCTGATTATTAAACTCGGCCAAGTTTTTAGACGCCATATTTCTTTGCGTAGTCAAATTATTTAGATTTCTCAAGTTTTCAGTAATAAAGATAAGTTTCGACAGTTTTAATATTCATGCAAATAAACGAACGATCACAGATGGGTAAACATTTCAATTTTAGGATTTGTGAAATAAAGAAAACTCTGCCAAATAAATCAATGGCTGGCAAAGAGGCAAAATTTACGATGTCATTTTTCAACAAAGCTATGTATTTTCAATAAAATAAAACACGACGTGCAAGGCTGCAGACACCACCGGTTTAAAACAAAACCAAATTTTGCACTACCCCTGCGTTCAGGGGGTTGGGAGCGGTTTCGTTTCTATCACAAAATTACTCATCATTTCAGTTAAAAGACGTCCACAGCTAGGCATAAGCGTCCCTCAAATATCACCTAACCACAACGAACGATCCTGTGCGTTTTAAATCTATCAGATTGACGCGATCTCACCAAGCTCAACGATCTACCTTGTGGGAGGGCTACCAACGTTGCGTCATCTGGTACGCAGTCGCCACTACAGAACTTTTCGGCCCCATCGACCATTTGTTCTCCGAACAATGCTCTACTCACTGCCACTTAAGTTAAGCGTTTCTTCGGACCACGTCATTTAAAACTGCAATTATGCTATACATTGCGTGATATAGAGCATCTTTCAAAGCGTACTGGCAAACGAGTGTTTTAAGTAGAGCAACTACCATAGCGTATCGCAAATTACGTCACTCGCAATATGTGCCAAGTAAACCTTCACAGGAAGACACGACTTAGGGATTAGTACAGCATCTCGTACGGCAGCAGACGTGTTCCATGTCAGCATAAGTCAAAGGTCGTATACTAATCTGACTAGATATTTCCCAATAACGTTGTATCTGAAATAGGATGGTTACAACCTACGCTACTACTAGCATAATAAATGAATAATCCTGAGAGTAATATGTGTTTTTATTGTAGAAGGTACCTGTTTTTTTACAAGCTTTTATTCAGTTTCACCTGTCCCGATGTTTGTCTGTAATCAAATCTTGCAAATTAAAGGTCTACTTCTCGGTTACCGATTGAGCTGAAATTTTGCACGCATGTGTAAATCAGATGACAATTTAACATTATTATGACATGGAGCTAATCTGGTGATGGAACCGGAAAGTGGATATAGGAACTTGGTAGTTAAACGACACAACCCCATCGAGTTTGGGCTCGTATGATTCATCTTGACGAGTATTAATTATATAGGTATACCGAGCTATAAAAGCTTGCTATGAAAAAAATGTTTTTATTAAAAGCTTGTTAAATGATATGAACTAGTCCTTGACTGCAATCCCACCTGATGGTAAGCAGTGATGGAATCGTTGATGGTGAGGCGCACTAGTTTATTAAGAGTCTAACCTTGAAGACCACCAGGACGACTGCAGCAGGCAAATTGTTCCAGTCCTTCGATGTGCTTGTCGTTGAAACCGCGTGGTTTAAACGACAAGCAAATAATCGGCTACTAACTGAATCGATCACATTTGTTTTTAAAATAGGTTTTTTTTTACAGTTTCGTAATACTTTAGTGATTTCCGATACTGCTAAATAAGGCACAAAGCGTGAGTGTGCGTACACTATAAAGATTTTATGTATCATTACCATACAAAAGAAATATCGGAACCATTTTGTCACCACTGCGCCCACGCAACCCCACGCTATATTCCATTTATTTATTTAATTTTTTTGAAGCCATACCAAACAAAAGATAACTTCTCAAATTACTTAATTGTAAGTGTGTCAAAATACTTTCATCTGTCCGAGATATCTACAAACTCGAAGGCGCGGTCGCGTGATGGGAAGTCTCAGATATGATTTTCAGATACGACAAAATTGTAGAGTTGGATTAGCAACACAACAGCCTTACCATGACGTTTTAAAATGTAATTCGAGCGAGCGAGAAAGAGGGATGGAGCTATACATCCTATATAGCTCTATCCCTTTAACAGTTCAGTTCAGGTCGTAAACTGGCCTGTTAAATCGCGTGATAAGACCCCAGGTGGTCACAGTAGATTGAAACAACAATGTATCGCCATAGATTGAAAACTTCATAAATGCGAAAGAGATTACAAGAGAAAGAAAAACTACATTCTGTAAAATTTTTGAGACAGCCTATTAGGGTTCCGTAATCCGTACTCAACCGTGTTAATGTCTCGATGTCCGAACGTCCGGTAACTGTCCGGACCGAGCCCAAGACGTCGAGGGCGCGCACTGTTCCCGCGCGCGTCAAGGAGTTGTCAGCTACAGAAGGGGCCCAGCTGAGTCGAAGCCTACTGGGGCCAGGGTTATCCGAAAGGAAACTCGAGCCCCGGTATGAAGACGCTAGAAGGAACAGGGTGGGTTTTTAGTCAGTAAGAGTCTGTCACTATCTCCCGCTCCACCCAAGAGCGGGTGTTGTCATTAGAAGATTTTTGCCTACCGTAAAAAAAAAACCGTGTTAATGTTCCAACTGCTGGGACTGTGGCCTCCTCTATAGGTGAGAGAACGGGCCGTAATCCACCACGATGTTCCAACTGCTGAGACTGTGGCCTCCTCTACAGGAGAGAGAACGGGCCGTAATCCACCACGCTGGTCATGTGTGGGTAGGTGAAAGACACACATCTCCGCATTTTTATTCAAATCAAATCAAAAACGTTTTTTTTTTTCAAATAGACCAATTACAGGCACTTTTGAATTGTCAAAATGTCGGTCAGTCAAAGAAAAAAGTGAAGCTAAATGGCACGTTCCAAAATGTAGATCTCTATGGAGAAGAAGGATTATTCCTAGGACATTCCGGTTAGCTCACGACACTTTCCTTCACCGGTTTAAAAGCCTGGGTTCAAACCCGCGACGTACAACTCATTAAGGGGCTGAAACGACTAGGTGAGAAATGTTCTTTATAAATACAACAAGATGACAACCCAAAAACATAACACTTTTCAAATTGACATCACCACCTTTTAGTCACAAAACAATCTCGCTTGACACCAAAAAACTAATTAATCAAAATTAATAGCTATAAAACAACACGTGTCGCGTGACTGTCAACGTAGAATAACATTACAAACACAGCAATTTCTGAGAATACGATACACAAACTAATACACGGTTTCTTTATAATTAGTGTTGTTTGGAGTCAAATGCAGTTTGCACGGAAGGTGGGAATAATAACATGGCATTTTAACTTAGGGGGTGTAGCTGTAAGCAGGAAAACCATAGCTTAAACATAGCTGTAGCTAGCTTTAGTTTTTTTATAGTTGTAGCTTTAGCTTAGATTTAAATTTCTGTGAAAATGTTACTATTTTGGTGTACAATAAAGCTTATTCTATTCTATTCTTACTAACCTTAATAATTATGATTTTACTTTCAATATGAATCTCTCGGAGAGTAGCAACAACGGAGTTGGTCGTTCGCGGGGATCAAAAGCTTTACCATGACCTCTTAAGGCCCCATTCACTACCTTGCCGCAGTGAGCGGTAGCTAAGCACGGGGCGGCGAGCGGTAGGAACAAAAGTATTAACATTTTTGAGTCACGCCGCGAGGCGCCGCTCAAAGCGCCTGGCGCCCGCTTGTCAATGCCGCCCTGCTCGCCGGGGTACAAAATTAGTTTTAGTATATGCGAAACCCGAAACACGTGTCTAATGATTTTATGTAAAGAATCTATGTTCAAAATTTCTATACCCGTATCATGAAAAATCTATTAGCTTATTAAGTCAGCAAAAATACATAGTCACCAGGCCATCCAGACGACTGAAGGGTTATTTTGCAATTGCACCCAACTGTTTGCTGGCTCCTAATACCCGTTATGACCTGCCGTGACCTGTGTTGTACTTAATGTCAGTGGTGTCCAACTTATGAACTTTTTAAATATTTTTGGGAAAAAATATAACATAGTGTAAAAAACTATTGGAAACCATTCAGTTACTGATTCTGAACAAACTATCAGGTTTCGCATAAAAATAAGGTAGTTTAGGGTGTGTAGGTCGAACTCTCTTGCGCAGAGGGGGTTCCGAAATCGTCTTTTATGAGGTAACGGCGTTCTATGTGCTGATGGTGATCACCGGGGTGGTTTTAGTGAGGTAAAAACCAGACTCCCCGGACTTATCCCCAAAGTCCGGGCTCCTTTTGAAGGTTTCCCCTCGAAAACAAAAAAAAGAAAGAAAAATTATTTATTTGGTACAGCACAAGGCCCAAACACAAATACAAGAACCAAAGAAAATAAAAATAATACAGATAAAAATAAAGTTGCTGTGTGCCTTTTTTTTTTTTTTTTTGTCGACAGGGAAAATCATCATTGACGAAACCCGCTTTTGGGTGGAGCGGGAGACAGTGTCAGAGTCTTACTGACTAAAAACCCCGCGCCGTTCCTTCTAGCCTTCATACCGGGGCTCTAGTTTCCTTTCGGATAACCCCGACCCCGGTAGGCTTCGACCCAGATGGGCCCCTCCTGTTGCTGACAACTCCTTGAGGCGCGCGGGAACAGTGCGCGCCGTCGACGCCTTGGCTCGGTCCGGACAGTTACCGGACGATCGGACAGCGAGCTACCCATGGCTCGCCGTCCGCGAGCCCGCGTCTACGGTGGCTGGAAATCGGGATCGGAATCCCGGCGGCGGCGGCGAGGGCGCCGTTGCCTGATGCGGTCTGCCTCCTCCTTTGCTAGCATTACTGCTTCGCAGAAGGAGGCGACCGCCTGCCACTCCTCCTCGCTCCGGACCATGGCCTGAACCAAGGCCCGGCGCGAGAGGTCTCCGCCGCCGATCGCCCCCACGAGGGCACGGCGTTGCTCCGCCCAAGCAGGGCACACCTCTACTGTGTGCTCCACCGTGTGCTCCACCGTGTCCTCCGGGCGTTCCGCACAGTGGCGGCACCCGGGCGTCTCTTCCGCTCGAATCCGATGCAGGAACCTCCCGAAAGTTGCTGTGTGCCTCATGGCTGCACAAAAATAGGTCCAGTTCAGCTAGTGCCTGACGCTGGTTTTCAACTGAACCTGTGTCAAAAATCAAAAAAAGGTCCATCCCTCTTTCTCGCTCGCTCGCTTGTCATTTTAACACTTTCCAAAAGATATCTCTTGTAGAAGAAGCTGTAACAATATTTACCTCGGTGTCAAACATCACAAGACGACTCAAGACCAAACTGGATCTATGCCAAGCCTAACAACTATGTCCCATGTAATGTTATGTAAACTACATAAAAACTTAGAACTCCGATACACTTCGAGTCAAGCACATCGATAAATTTAACTTAAGATACGGAGTTATCTTGAAGTAAACCTGTTAGCTGTAAGTGGGAGATAGTGCCAGACTCTTACTGACTAAAAACCCACCCCGTTCCTTCTAGCCTTCATACCGGGGTTCGAGCTCTCTTTCGGATAACCCTGGCCCCAGTAGGGAAGCGGGAGATGTCATCGGATGATTTCCCAGCTCAAAAAATCGTACTTAAATAAAAACAGCATAAAAGACAAAAATATTTGCAATCCAGTTTTATTAAAATTCCAATCATTAATTACAAAGTGTTGCAAAATCAATTAATTCATGAATCCCCAAGCGACCACCGGTGGCCGCGCATGTATTGTCTTACTATTGTGTCTCTAATTGACGGTATCTGAAGGGTTAAACAAATAACTGAAAATTTTATAATTTAATTAGTTCCAAATGTAAAATTTACCAAAATAAAAATAACTGAAATACATTTCAACTCGCATTTGATAACCTGAATTCGCTACTGCTATCATCAAAAACATTTATAAATAAAAATTGAAACTCATTGCTACTACAGCAAATAAAATATTCGCGCGGAATCTGTGCAGTTCTGTTATCGACAGTAAATATCGATACACCTATCGATAAGGCCCAACACTTATACTTCAATGAAACATATTAAACTTTATTGACATTAGTGCAATCAAACAGAATATGTTACAGAAGTTCAAATAAAAGCTTTGTCTTTAGAAGTAATAAAATTTGTTCCAATATAATTATACCTTACTAGCTTTGCCCGCGCGGCTTCGCTCCCGCTCTTTCCTACTCCACCCTACTATACCCAACTCTACCCTACTCTACTCTACCCTAATCTACCCTACTCTACCCTACTCTACCCTACTACTCTACCCTACTCTACCCTACCCTACCCTACTCTACCCTACTCTACCCTACTCTACCCTACACTACCCTAATTTTTTTTTCCATAAGAACCTTCTCCTCACAATAACAACCACAACAAAAAAAAAATCAGCCAAATCGGTCAAACCGTTTTCATGCAAAGTCGTGGTCATTTTTATATATATAGATTAGCGTTAAGATCATCATCTTCCTGCCCTTGTCCCGTTTTATTTGGGGTCGGCGCAACACGTTTTTTTCTTCCATTCTGTCCTCGCTGTCGCTCGTCATGCTATTACTAACTCCCTTTTCATTCATATCACTTCTCACACAATCCATCCATCTTTTCTTTGGCCAAAAGGGAGTTGGTGATAGCGTGAAGAGTGACAGGACAGAATGGAAAAAAACACGTGTTGCGGCGACCCCAAATAAAACGGGACAAGGGCAGGAAGATGATGATGACTTGTAAAGCTACACTAGAACCACGCAACGCGATACTTAAAACCCCAGGTAATGCTTCATCATCGTCATATCAGCCGAAAGACGTCCACTGCTGGACATAGGCGTCGCCACAACGACCGGTCCTGTGCGTCACGCATCCATCGGATTCCCGCGAGGTAATGCCTATCCTGACTAATTAAAGATCTCAAAGGGCAAGGGTATAAGTTTTTCGCAATGCCCAAGACTTCCCCTACTGCATATTTCCTATACTGCCGCGAACGAAGTATCAATTTTATTGTAACACAGATAGAAGTCGTAAAAGCGAATGTAAACTTTAATGTCATAGCAGTAAAGTTTAAAGTGAACTGGTTTAATGTTCTATGGCTGTTTGACGTCTTAGATCCAGTAGTTTGAACTAGGATTATTAAGGATGTTTGTATAGACATAAGCGGAGCGGGTAAAGATTACAGGGATTTGTACAAAAATAGGTTTCTTTGAAGGCTTATCTGTGTTATAAATGTTATATAATTTTTTACAAGGCTCATAATTTCAGCTCTGTTTGAATTATACCCAATTGCTCTGCTAAGCTCTATTACCTACTAGCTATTTTTTTTCTTTCGGTGGGCAGAAATCATGTTATGACAACCCCGCTCTTCGGTGGAGCGGGCAATAGTCTCAGACTCTTACTGACTAAAAACCCCACCCCGTTCCTTATAGCCTTCATACCGGGGCTCGAGTTCCTTTCGGATAACCCTGGCCCCAGTAGACTTCGATCCATCTGGGCCCCTCCTGTCGCTGACAACTCCTTGAGGCGCGCGAGAACAGTGCACGCTGTCGAGGTCTTGGGCTCGGTTCGAACAGTTACCGGACGATCGGACAGCGGGCTACCCATGGCTCGCTGTCCGCAAGCCCGTGTCTACGGTGGCCGGAAATCGGGATGGGAATCCCGGCGGCGGCGACGTGAGCGCCATTGCCTGATGCGATCGACCTCCTCCTTTGCTAGCATTACTGCTTCGCAGAAGGAGGCGACCGCTTGCCACTCCTCCTCGCTCCGGACCATGGCCTGAACCAAGTCCCGGCGCGGGAGGTCTCCGCCGCCGATCGCGAGGGCTAGCAATTTTATTTTCTTTGCTAACAATGCAGCCTACGTTCAATTCACAATATCGTCCAAATATAAATACATACGAGTAGTATGTAATCTACAAAGCGTGCAGGTAACAACTACACAATTTTAAACTAACTGCCACCTATAGGAATTCAATTACAGGTAGACCAATCCCACCTTACAGTTTTTTCATTAAAAGTCCATTCACCACCATTGTGGTAGCCCATCTACACAATGGTTGACTTTGGCCCATTATTGCATGGCTATTGATGACATAGAAACTATTTTGATTCGGTTCGATGAATGGAGTGGATGACAAAAATGTGGGACACACAATACAATGGAATGCAAAGTTATTTTGGGAATATAAAGTCATTCAGAGAAAAATACGGTTGAATGGCAACTGTGGTATTAACTCGTTGATTTAAAAAAAAACTTTTATGACTCGAACATATTACACTTATTCATAACAAACAATAACACAAAAATATTAGTAGATTATGCACCGAGGGGCTAAAGTTGTGTCTTATGACACGGGCGTCGGGATTTAACTCACGAGCAAAGCGAGGGAGTTAATACAAGAATCCTGAATGCAGCGAGGGATTCAAGCTAGCCCAAGGCAAAGACACCTTTAGCCCAGAGGAGTATACTCTACTTTTTACACCTACTGTGAGAAAATAATAGTCACATTATTGACCAGCGGGTCATAATGAAAACATTATTGACCGGCTGTGCCCCCGGCCACTAATGACTCACTTTAGGTTAAGGTTGCTTGACATATAATTTGACATTTTCGAGCAGGTGGTGTAAAAAAATATTTTCTGTTTATTAATCTCTACACTAATATAATAAAGAGGTAAAAGTTGTTTGTTTTTTTGTTTTTTGGAGGTATTCTCTGGAAGTATTAGTCCGATTTCTAAATTTTTTTCATCGATAGAGAGCTGCTTTATTCCTGAGTGACATAGGCTATATTTTATGTACGCGGGAGAAGGTGCGGGAAAAAGCTAGTATGTGTAAATTATAAGAATTTATTACATGCTAGCCAGCTGGCAGGCGGTCACCTCCTTCTGCAAAGCAGTAATGCTAGCAAAGGAGGAGGCCGACCGCTCCAGGCGCCCTCGCCGCCGCCGCCGCCGGGGTTTCAGCCCCGATTTCCAGCCACCGTAGACGCGGGCTCGTGGACAGCGAGCCATGGGTAGCTCGCTGTCCGATCGTCCGGTAACTGACCGGACCGAGCCAAGGCGTCGACGGCGCGCACTGTTCCCGCGCGCCTCAAGGAGTTGTCAGCAACAGGAGGGGCCCGTCTGGGTCGAAGCCTACCGGGGGCGGGGTTATCCGAAAGGAAACTAGAGCCCCGGTATGAAGGCTAGAAGGAACGGTGCGGGGTTTTTAGCTAGTAAGAGTCTGACACTATCTCCCGCTCCACCCAAGAGCGGGTTTTGTCAATGATGATTTTCCCCGTCGAAAAAAAAAAGGCGGCTTTGTCAGAGTGAAAATAGAAAATGGTCCCGAGGGAACATACTCTTAGGCTAAAAAATATTCTATATGCTACTCCAGGGCACGGTCTACCCGTACGTCAATTTTCATCGAAATCTACGCTTACCGCATCTAGCGGACTCCAGCGACCTTCACCATATTATCAATCGACATTGTCTGAAGGCCAAACAGATTCAATACATTAAAATCTCCAGAACATTCGTTCCAACTCAAGAATCTCATCACAAACTGGTAAACCACAACATAAATAAATGCCACAATAAAAAATATAACAAAAAAGGTCACAAATAATAAGGTCGCTCAACCAAACCCTGGCAATCATTCCGTTAAATTGGCCAAATTAATTCGCTACCAACATCACGGCATAAAAAGAAAAAAAAATTGTAACATCCAACGGTTCAATTTTCAAATCCTGCGCATAATTGACTTGCTCGTAAATATAGAATACCTTCCCTTTTGTGGTTTGGAGAAAAAAAGATGCGGCAAAGTTACGTGAGCGTAATTTTCGCCGCTAAATGTGAGTTGCCGAAATTTGAGCTGATTGTAAACAGGGTGTAAAGGACAAGTCTCCGCAAACTGTAAGGGCTTGCTCTGTAGACGATACTCAGTTTCCTGAAAAAAGTGTGTAGCTTGTGGAAGGTTTTTCTCTCTCTCGTGCCACCCAGAACGGGAGAACTTATTTGACGGGCGTAATGTTATTTTATGAAACGGTGTTAACAATCTAACAAACGTGCGATTTCAGCAATCCTGAAAGACTATTTTTATTTTATGTAAGATAGCTTTTGCCCGCGGCTTCGCCCGCAATCATAAAATATAGCATAAGTCACTCAGGCAGAAATAAAGCAGCCTTCTATCGGTGAATATTTTTTTGTAATCGGACCATTACTTTCAGAGATTACCTCCTACAAACAAGAAAACAAACTTAAACTCTATAATATTAGTGTAGTGCTTGCCACTTGATGGTAAGCAGCGATGCAATCGTCGATGGTGAAGCGCACTAGTTTATTAAGAGCCTAATTCACTCTAGCCTTGAAGACACATAAATTATATTCGGACGAGATCTCTGCTGCAGGCAAATTGTTCTAATCCTTTGATCGATATAAACGATATAAACGATTCAATGTCAAAAAGAGGGTTTTACTAGAATTCTTGAATAGTTCTATTAGAATCTATTTCTTTTGATGTCGGTTAAAAACTACAGCAAAACCCAATCTTTACGCACACACCTATAGATGAAGATTTAGAAGTTCATGTGCAAGACAGTAAGACAAACAAACTAACAATAAAATTATGATTTTATGATGCACACAGTTAGAATTAAAATCTCCCTCCATTTAAGAAAGCGAATCAAAATGTTTACCCGCGAACGCGCCTAACATAAACACAGGTTTACACCGTCATGCGATTAACACGGTTAAGATTAGGGATTAAGAAGCAGATTCGCTTGACAGGTTATGGTAAGGATGTTGAGATAAGAACAGGAAACGCGGGCAGATGTTTTGATAACAAACCTGTTAGTATGTCTTGGGAGCAAACATTGGAATACTGGGTTGCTTGAAATGTATGAAGATTTTTGTTATTTAGATATTTTGCAAAAAAAAAAAAATACAAAATACCTACATATTTTGTTGCAAAAATTTGATTTAAAGCTATGAAACTTCGTACCGTAACTAAAACTATAGGACACCAAAAAAAAAAAATTGTATCCTTGACCGAAATAAGGGTGTTTTTAATATCACCCAACGCGTAACCATTTCATATAAGTATTTATTGTAATGCGAGGAATGCGCACGCGGAACGCGTTTTTTATATTTTGAATTATCTACATGCGGAGCAAACCCGCATGCGTAATGAAATCCGCACGATATTAGAAACACTCTTACAGTTTCGGATAAAGGTGGAGTCTAAATGACAGGTTACGTAGATTTTTGTCAGTTTTGCCCGGCCAAACAAATGATTAATTCATGAATCCCCAAGCGACCACCGGTGGCTGCGCATCTATTGTCTTACTATTGTGTCTCTAATTGACGGTATCTGAAGGGTTAAGAATAGAAGTCAAGTCTTGCTATTTGTATTTTATTTAATTTTAAAATTTTAAATTTCTTATTATATCCTTTATCGACATCATCGGAAAGTAGCGCATAATCCGGTATAATTACATATCTGAAACCGGTATATTTGTAGTAATACCTATGTTATATCAGTTATGATATTTCATACCATAAGATCCCAAGTTCAATTTAAACGCGTTTGATAGGCAAAATGAAAAATGTTAAAAAAAAATATTTTTTAAGTTTTTCTAGTACCAGGCATCCTATTTTTTCTTCCTGATATCTAGGTTCCTGCGTATTTGTTTGCAGTGCAGCATTATTTTCTCAAACATTAAAAAAAAAACTGCTAATCAAATTATATACTTCCCTTCTTTAAGGTCCCGTAATTATGGTAACATCTGCATGTCTTCGCTAAATTATGCAAATCGAGGGACTTAATTTTTTGACGAAATTTTCTGTTTTACGGCAACAAAAACGGCGTTGACACAAAAAAGCCCGGCTTTGCAAAACACATATTTAACTTGTCAAAAGAGAAAATGGCGTCTTGTTAAAGAAATCCATATTTAGGTAATATTTCTTTCTATAAATACGTACCTTTAGAAAAATCGTCTTTTTTTTTGGTGGGCAAAAATCATCCAATGACAACCTCTGCTCTTGGGCGGAGCGGGATATAGTGTCAAACTCTTACTGACTAAAAACCCACCCCGTTTCTTCTAGCCTATTCATACCGGGGCTCGAGCTTCTTTTCAGATAACCCTGGCTCCAGTAAGCTTCGACCCAGAAATAATACTAGCTTCACATCCGCGATTGTATGGTTCTCCTTACAAACTTCGTACATCTATGTCTACCTTTTACGGGATGAATTTTGGAAGATCTTTTCTTATTATTTGCGTCATAAAAGACACCCCTAAGCAAAATTGCAGCGGTCTGGATCCAAGGGTGTGGGTTGGGCATTAATTAGGTATTAACTAAGTCAGGACTTTGCTTTTTTAAACGATTTTATATAAATACAGATTATGTATTTTAATAAAAGAAACTAATGATCCGTTTTCCATCTAACAGGAAAAATATTTAGACAGACAAAACACCAAGAGATCTTATTAGCAGAAACTGACATAATGCGACCACAAAATAGGTAGGTACAGAAGACAATCTCATGTATGTACTTCACTTTTTATACCTACAGTCTGTGGACGCACACTAATGAGCGTTTGACCCGGAACTGTTCGACGAGCGGGCAGAGACGCTACCGAGACATCGCGTTCGTGAGCGGTGTCTATGTACGCGTTGCTCGAGCGCGCTTTGTATGTAGATTGACTTCTGTACCTATATATTTTGTGCTACAACGAATCAAAATTACCTAGTCAAGTTCTTTCATCCCAGTAAAACAGACATCACTAACACAATAAACGAGAAACTCTAAATACCGTACCCTTCCCTTTGTTAGTCGGTTAAAAATAGCCGACCATACTGTTCAGGCGAACGTTTATTTATCGGTCTTTCATCCGAAAGCCCAATTTCTAACATGACCGGTTGCATAATAATAACATCACGGTTTTCCCGGAAAGGGTTGGAGGGGACTAAAACTGAACCGTTGACTTCAGAAAAGGATATTTTTTTGACGTTTCGAAATTATAAAGGCATACCTAATAGGTTCGACTGTCGACCGTAGGCGCGGGCTTGCGGACGGCTAGCAATGTGTAGCTCGCTGTCCGACCGTCCAGTAAGTGTCCGGAACGAGCCCAAGTCGACTTTGTTCCCGCGCGCCTAAAGGAGTTGTCAGCAGCAGCAGGGGCCCAGCTGGGTCGAAGCCTACTGGGGACAGGGTTAGTATCGAGAGGTAGCTCAGCCCCGATATGTATGAAGGCACGGATTAACGCGGTGGATTTTTTGTCAGTAAAAGTTTCTGACAGTATCTCCCGCTCCGTCCAAGAGCGGGGCATGTCATTGGATAATTTTCCCCCCTAAAAAAAGTTGAGATTTACAACTAAACCGGAGCGTTTTAGTAGCACAACTGTGCCGTTTTCCACACTAGCTTACTTGACAGTTATAACTGTGCAGACAAATTTGTCAAGTACACATTAGCTTGTACGGCTACCTTTAAATGCATTCTGGTCTCGATTGACATTTGTATGTCGGCAAAGTCAATAGTACGGAAAATTGCGTCGGTGCAGTCAATAGTACGGAAGCTAGTTTGATAACGAGACGAAGTGTTGTACTTACACTATACCTACACATTTTGACAGTCTGGCATGTCGTTCAGTGAATCCAGCTATAAAAGAAGTGATCAAGAACTCTAGAGCTTTCTTGAACTTTGGACTTCATGCGACCAAAAAATACTTTAGGAACTTACTGTCTTTCGACTCTTTGTGAATTGAATACTTTAAAGCCTACATCATAATAAATTAGTTGCGAGGTCTGGCTTAGCTGGTTTGTTGCTTATTACCCACACAAATGTTATCGGAAGGAGATTTTTACTCTGATCCTCACTCGCATCCTGAGCCGACATGCACATCTTTGAAAGTTGTTACAGATAGTTGAAAGGTAGAAAATTTGATACTAGTTTAGAAAAACTCGACAGGGAAGCTCAGGGACAAGGAAGTCAGAAGGCAAAAAATCTAACATCAGACTTACTGGCATTATTAAGGTCAGACAGGCAGTCACAGTCCAGTCAGGTTAAAAGCCGATCTCACTGTAAGTAGTCTGGCAATGTTTTGGCAGATAAAGTATACTAGTAAAGTCCCTCCTTTTTTTTAATCATTAAAAGGTATACTTGTAGGGGGACCTTTTGAATGCTTAATTAGCTTCTCTTACTCTGGATGGAAAGATAAGGAATGTTAAGACTAATTGCCTAAAACCGGTTATAACATTTACTCAAACTGGCAGACAATCAATAAATCTACCTGGTAGCGCCATCTCTTTTTAATGTCGTAAATCAAGGATATGTTTTTTGAGATTTCGCGGGCGATCGATATCCTACCCTATATATCATTCCTTCATTCATTCCATTTCCTATTTCGTACGCCTTCAACACGGGTCGACAGAACGAACCGAAACTTCTACGTGAACGGTCCCCGTGTCTCAACCGCCGGCTCCAAACCTCATGTCTGGAGACTGATGCATCTAACTCGTTAGATTGCCGAGGACCTTATAAACGCGTCTATTGCCCGCCTCTCGGATACAAAAACAATTGTGCAAACTGTGTAAAGTGTGGAGTGTGATTGAGGCCGTCGCCATCTTGGAGCAGAAGATCACCAGCTCGCCGGTCTTCGCGCCACGTGGGCTAACTTCGAGTCTCAGGTAAGGCGTACGATCCTCACAATCCCTTAATACAGATCGCTCGATTGCATCCGAGAATATTTTCCCGCCTTTTAGCGCAACAATTGCCAGCCGCCTTCAAATACAGTCCACTATTGAAAATAGGCACGAAATTATAAGGTTTCTCAAACCCGCTACACCATTTTTTTTGGTCATTCGAACCGGGTATATTTCTAAAATATATCCTTTTACCATAATTTCTTACGTAGGAATCTACGTAAAATTCTTACTTGGGTCGTGGCACCTAGCCGCCTACCCACATAATCAAGTTGTAAATGTAAACCCAATACGTGGTTCCATCAACACCGCTATAGCAGGTACACTTAACGTATCTACTATAATTCATTCTTATTTAAAACTAACTTGTCGTATTGTAAATTTCCATATTTCAAGCGCCTTCTAGTTTAACCGCCCTTATAGGAATCACCTACCTCCAATTATAAATCGTGAATAAGTTACGTTCCGAATACCGCGGAGTAGACATTCATTCTATAAGAGAAAAATAAAATAAAATAGGTGTACTACTTGTAGGTACCTACGCAGTATAAAATATCATAACTTTACCGAATACGTTTCGACGATTGCGGGCTATAAGTTGCATATTTATACCTACTTATTTGTCTTAGACAATATTCGTACTTAAAAATAAAACTAGCGTGAATAGTGATGCTATTGGCGTATTGTACTTCAATCTAAATATTTGGTTTAGTGGGTGCTACGAAAAAACTTATTTCGTCATTACCTACGCAGCTGTTAATGCGAATACCGTTACCGCAGTACAGTCACACACAGTAGTATTACTTTTCTACATACAGTTGTCCGTTTAAGTTTTATATACATAAAAATAATTACTTTTGTTTGTGTGGTTATTTGTAACTACATTACATAAACATGTCGCGTGATGCGAAAGCAATCACTTCTTCGGAAGATCAACAGTTGATGATTTTAGAAGCTAAGCGTAATATACTTTTCGAGCGTATGCAGTCAATTTATGATCGCTCTAAAGTCGCCAACACTTCCGAGGCTGAGAGGGAAGGCTTTCTAAACTCTTGTGTAACAATAGATGATATTCGAACGGACTTTCATAAATTATTGGATGTTTATAATGCAAGGTTACTGGCTGTATGTCCCAATGCAAAGCCTAGCTATCAAGCCTACGCCTCATTCGAGGATATGTATTGTTCCGTTAAACGTGTGATGTCACAGTTTGAAGATAAGCCGTCCGGGAAGCACAGTGTGGTTGATTCTGCAGCATGCAGACCAAGGTTGCCGCCAATCGAACTCATGTCATTCGACGGTGATATACGAAACTGGCCATTATTTTATGCAAGTTTTAAATCTACCGTTCATGACAATATGTCGTTGTCGGATGCAGAAAGATTGTACTATTTAATAGGTAAGCTGTCGCCGAAGGCTCAGTCTGTGTTCGCGGGCGTCACACCCTGCGCTGAGAATTATAAAGTCATATTCCAGGCGCTCCTTGATAGGTATCAGGATATTCGTGCCCTCGCATCTACCTATTTGGATCAAGCTTTAAATCTTAAACTGTCCGGTCCCGCGTCTGTTTCCAATTACCAGCTATTCATGGACAACTTCGTTACCGCAATTAATTCCCTTAAAAATCTTAAGTTAGTTGACCTTCTGGATTTTATTTTATTGCACCTCGCAATAAAAAAGTTTGACACTGAAACTATTCGCGCTTTCGAGATGACAGAACGTAATCATAAGATGCCCACTCTAGATAGTTTTGTCACCTTCGTCAAAGATCAGTGTCGGATATTCCGTAATACCCAACCATCCTCTTCTAACAATAATAAGTCTAATAATTCAGACAATTCACATAAGTCGAGTAAATCGCGTAGTTTTAATAATAAGATTTCCGCTCCTAATTCGCAATCATATGTAGCTTGCTCGGAGTCAAATAATTCAAACAAGTGTCTGTGCGAATCAAACCTACATGAACACTTATATAAATGTCCCGCCTTTGATAATTTGACTCCGACGGCTCGTTTTAAATATGTGAAAGACAACAATGCGTGTGTTAATTGTTTGAGTATTAGACATAAGACAGTTAGCTGTTCTTCTAAATCAAAGTGTCGCACATGTAATCAACGTCATCACACATTGTTGCATTTTAATAAAAACGAGCGATTATCATCTGCTGTGATGTCACATCCAGAGTCGGTTCCGACGCAGACTATTACGTCACAATCCGAGGTATCGTTGTGTACGACATCTGTCGCCTGCTCTGCTCAGTCGCGTTCGATTGACGCTCGGTGCGTTTCGGCGTCGCCGTCGGCGAAAGATAGCACGCAATGTACGGCGTACACAACCGTTCTGCTCGCTACTGCACAAGTAGTGATGTACGATGCGGATGATAAGCCGCACATAATACGTTGCTTACTAGATAGCGCTTCACAGAGTAATTTTATTACTTCTGAATGTTTTAAGCGTCTAAGACTTTGGAAAAACTTTCATACTTCTAACTTAATAGTTAAAGGAATCGGTGGGTCGGAAAAACCAGTTAAGGGTTCCGTAGATATTAAATTATATTCTCGTTTTAATAGTGATATTAATTTTAACGTTTCATCACTTATTGTTGAACGTATAACGGAGGCACTGCCGACCGCTCTCGTCGATGTCTCTAAACTTACACATCTCAAAACATTACCGCTCGCAGATTCGAAGTTTGCGGAGCCGAGCGGTATCGATGTTTTGATTGGTGCTTCTATATTCCCGCGCTTGCTATTGCCTAACATAGTGCATAGCGAGCAACATAATATACCGCCCGCTATTGAAACTGTGTTGGGGTATGTGGTTATGGGTTCCGTACCTACAGCACATATTTCACACTGTTCGAGTACAACATCATGTTGTTCTGTTCTTGAAGAACCCAGTTTAGATTCGCTTCTCAAGCGATTCTGGGAGCTTGAACTAATCTCCGCCTCGCCCTCGCAGAGCCGTCAGGATCTAGAGTGCGAAGAACATTTTCGCGCTACCACTGTTCGCGATGAGAGTGGTAGATATGTTGTGTCGTTGCCATTTTGCGACGACCCGTATTCGCTAGGCGACTCGTACGCCGCCGCACTTAGGCGTTTTCATTGTTTAGAGCGCAAGCTTGATGCATCCTTAGGGTTGCGCGGCGCTTACAATGACGTCATACGAGACTACATAAATAAAGGATATTTGAGTCCAATTGTAAAGGATGACAATGTTGGTAATCTGTCGTATTATATTCCGCATCACGGTGTCGTTCGCGAAGATAAGACTTCCACTAAACTTCGCGTGGTTTTAGACGCTAGTAGCCAAACTACATCGGGTCAGTCGATTAACGACATTCTACATGCGGGCCCCAATCTACAGGGTGATTTATTTAATATCATAATTCGTTTTCGTCTCTTTCAAATAGCCCTGTCTGCTGATTGCCGCCAAATGTTTCTCAATATCGGCGTTCGCGAATCAGATCGTAGATTTCAACGCATCTTTTACAGATTTAGCAAACATGAACCTATAACGGTTTATCAATTTAATCGTGTTTGCTTCGGATTTAAGTCAAGTCCATATCACGCTTTACGTGTAGTCCGCCAGTTAGTCGCTGATGAAGGCGATAATTTCCCCGCAGCAGCTGCTGCTGCTTCTTCCGCATTATATATGGATGACATCGCCTGTAGTGTCATGTCCATACCGCAAGCAATTTCGCTTTGTGATGAGCTTATTCAGCTCTTCAAGCGAGGCCAATTCGATCTTGTCAAGTGGACAAGTAACTCGAAGGAGGTTCTCGCACACATACCCGATACTCATAAGGCTTCTCCTGATATCGAGTATGAGAAGTCTGTACCGCATAAAGTCCTGGGTTTACGCTGGGACAAGTCCTGTGACAATTTCCGCTTTGACGCCGTCACACCAGATGACAAGTGCACTAAGCGAACCATACTTTCCGCAGTGGCTCGACTATGGGACTTAATGGGGTTTGTCGCCCCCACTATTCTGTATGCCAAGCTTTTAATTAAGGAGCTTTGGCTGTCAAAGTGTGACTGGGACGACATACCACCTGACCATATAGTCGTCGCTTGGAAACAGTTTTGCGCTGAGCTTTCTGCGCTTAATGAAATTATTATACCGCGTCATCTGGGGTTGATCGATGGATGCACCATGAATTTAGTAGGTTTCGCTGATGCCAGCGAGCGTGCTTACGGCGGAGTCGTATACATGCAAATAAGAATTGGTTCTAACTACTCCGTGCAGTTAGTTAGTGCGAAGTCTAAGGTCTCACCTGTGAAAACCATTTCGGTGGCTAGACTGGAGTTGTGCGCGGCGCTACTGTTGTCTCAGTTGCTTCGAAAAGTACAAGACACAGTATCGCCCCACTACTGCATCAATAAGATATACGCATTTACTGACTCTAAAGTAGTGCTCGCCTGGATAAATTCCTCACCGCACCGTTGGCAAACTTTCGTTGCCAATCGGGTTACTAAGCTAACAGAGCTTATACCCGCTGATTGTTTCAACCACGTCGCTGGTACTGAGAACCCCGCTGATTGTCTGTCTCGTGGTGTTACGCCAGCTAAACTCTTGCATCATCCATTGTGGTATAATGGACCCTCATGGATTTCTCATGATCCATCTGAGTGGCCCATACATAATTTTGACCACAATGCACTGCATGAGAGCGTACCCGAACAGAAATCAGTCGCTCATGCCGTGGTTTCCGATGTTACGGAATCACCAATTTACGCGCTAGCACTACGTGTGTCGTCATGGTCTAAATTGCTGCGTGCGATTGTTTACGTCTATAAATTTTTAAGACAACTGCCTAGTGCACATACTGTATCAAGCTCTGATCTCAAATATGCAGAAATTAAATTGCTGCGAGCTGTACAGGATGTTCATTTCCGTAACGATATTCTAAATTTAAAAAACAATAAGCCATGTACGCCCGCCCTACAGAAGCTTAAGCCGTTTCTCGATGAGCACGGCATCATACGTGTTGGTGGTCGTCTCACAAATTCTGACGAACCCTACGAATATAAACACCCCTGTATACTACCGCGTCATGACCATATTGTCGATCTACTTGTTGATTTTAGTCACAAGAAACATCTTCATGCTGGTCCAGAGTTGCTTATGTCCTTACTCAGGCATAATTATTGGATTTTAGCTGCTCGTCGAATAATTCGCCACAGAATCCACAAGTGTAACACTTGCTTTAAATTCCGCCCGCGTCCTGTTCATCCACTTATGGCTGATCTACCTAGCCAGCGTGTAAACCAAGTCGACAAGGCGTTCACTCACACCGGTTGTGACTATGCAGGCCCACTGCAGTACACACCATTTCGTGGTCGAGGTGTCAAAAGTCGCAAGGCTTGGCTCTGCATTTTTACGTGTTTGACATCGCGCGCCACGCACATTGAAGTGGCAACAGATTTAAGCACAGTAACTTTCCTTGCAGCCTTAAAACGCTTTCTTTCGCGACGCGGTCCTATTAAATGCTTATACACCGATAACGGTACTTGTTTCGTAGGTGCAAGTTCTTATTTGCGCGACCTTCATAAATTTCTTAAAGATTTTCGTCCTCATCTCGAGGAAGAGCTTTCCTTAAATCATATAGATTGGAAGTTTATTCCACCTGCTTCTCCACATTTTGGTGGATGTTGGGAGAGTATGGTTAAGGTGGTTAAAACTCACCTTTTCAAAGTTATAGGTCAACAAATCCTCTCCTATGAGGAACTTATAACTGTCCTTAGCCAAGTTGAGGCTATAGTTAATTCGCGGCCACTCACCGCTATGAGTAGTGACCCTGCTGAACCATCAGCGCTGACCCCTGCGCATTTCTTGCACACGGCGCCATTGTTGTCTCTACCCGCTCCTGAAGCAGACACGCTCAGCTTGCTTCAGAGACATACTCTGCTAGACAAGCTTGTGCAGTCGTTCTGGCAGCGCTGGCGTTCAGAATACTTACATCAACTTCAGGCTAGATCCAAATGGAATAGTCCTGCACCTCCTATACAAGAGGGTACTCTTGTAGTTATCATTACTGATAACTCTCCGCCTCTTTCATGGCCGTTAGGCATTATTGAAAAATTGCATACCTCTAAAGACGGTACAACCCGTGTTGTTACTGTGAAGACCGCGAAGGGTAGCTACGTGCGCCCTGTTGTACGTCTGTGTCCGTTACCGACTCAATAAGGCCTGGCTTGATAGTTAGGTCTCTTAGTTTTAGTTAGTTTCCGACGCAACATAATTGCTTCTCTTAAAATTTAACTGTATAGGTATGTAACTGATAGTATTATGCAACTCGCAGCTATTATTACTATTAATTTTAATATTAAATTTTTCGCATCTTAGTCTGTATTACTGAATAGGTATTTGGTAGTACACCTCATAGAGCTAAGTTTAACTTTCATTAAAGGTGACCCTTTAAGGCCGGGGAAATGGTAGCGCCATCTCTTTTTAATGTCGTAAATCAAGGATATGTTTTTTGAGATTTCGCGGGCGATCGATATCCTACCCTATATATCATTCCTTCATTCATTCCATTTCCTATTTCGTACGCCTTCAACACGGGTCGACAGAACGAACCGAAACTTCTACGTGAACGGTCCCCGTGTCTCAACCGCCGGCTCCAAACCTCATGTCTGGAGACTGATGCATCTAACTCGTTAGATTGCCGAGGACCTTATAAACGCGTCTATTGCCCGCCTCTCGGATACAAAAACAATTGTGCAAACTGTGTAAAGTGTGGAGTGTGATTGAGGCCGTCGCCATCTTGGAGCAGAAGATCACCAGCTCGCCGGTCTTCGCGCCACGTGGGCTAACTTCGAGTCTCAGGTAAGGCGTACGATCCTCACAATCCCTTAATACAGATCGCTCGATTGCATCCGAGAATATTTTCCCGCCTTTTAGCGCAACAATTGCCAGCCGCCTTCAAATACAGTCCACTATTGAAAATAGGCACGAAATTATAAGGTTTCTCAAACCCGCTACACCACTACCCTTAATTTAACGACCTACCTACATACTATTTCAATTCTTTTCTTTATTGCTATATCACATGTGTTACATAAGATCTCAAAAATTCAAACAAGTGCACATGGACCCTGTCGGGCACAGCAATTATATAGATATAAGTAGGTAGGTAGGTATTTACATACTATTTAGTTAGACTACCTTATCTGGATGGATACGTATACTGGCATCTTTTATTACCGTGGTAGATAGAATTCGTACTGATACTACGACACACATGACACGACACGACACATACGACACACACACACATTCGACATTACGTATTTGAAGTAACATATTAGACATCACTAATGTAAATACGGTGAGGTTCAGGGGCACCCCTTTTCAGGCTTCCCAAGGACGTGCCCTAACAGGCATTGTACAGAAGGGTTCTGCAATGGTAGAAGTCATTTAATGATTTTCCACTTCTTTTTTTCGTGTGGATGCTCTCAATTTATACTTTTTCTGACCAATATTTGGCAACCTGTACAACTCTATTGTTGACCTCGTATAGATCCTGAAAACTGCAGTTTGTTACGCAGGATGATAGCAGGTGGCGCATTTTCTGTGGAGATCCACACTGGCACTATGTTAGAGATGGGTCGAGGAAACCACTAAAAAAATATTCGACTCGTTATAAAAATATTCTGAAACCGAGGGTAGATAGAGCCGAATATAAGCATTTCACAAAACTGCCGCTATATCCGATATTACGCTCATCATTACACCGGCAGCAAACGACCGATATAATGAGCTGCTACTTAATTTTCTACAAATTAAGGGCCTTTTATTTTAAACGTTATGGACACGCAAATGTTTTTTTTTATATACAACGGTTCGTAAATTGTAGTGATTATCTGTGATTTTGTTTGGACTAGTCAGGAATGGACAAGTGTCTTTTAGTGGTGTGGGAATTTTTTAGATCTTACAATGGAAACTTCATCATCATCATCATCATCATCATCATCATCATCATCGTCAGCTTCCTGGCCTTGTCCCGTTTTATTTGGGTCGGCACAACACGTTTATTTCTTCCATTCTATCCTCCCACTCGTCACGCTATCACTAACTCTCTTCATCATTTCAGCCGAAAGACGCCCACTGTTGGACATAGACCTCCTCATGTCGCCACAACGAACGGTCCTGTGCGTTTCGCATCCATTGCATTCCCGCGACTCTCACCAGGTCATCGGTCCACCTTTTCATCACTCAAGAACCTTTCGTCCCCATCGACCAATGTACCTTGCCCACTGCCACTAAAGTTTGGCAATGGAAAGTTATTCTCTTGTAATTTTTTGTCTCGTGATGACGTCTCAGTCTCATTAAGCAAGACTGTCATCTTGCCCGATGAAATTCCATGGAACAAGCGATTCCTAAAGCTTACAGTCACCGCAAGGACAATGGAAAGTGCTATGCCCAGCGCTTCCTTGCGTGATCGCATCAGCATCAGAACCAGTAGAACCTAGAAACTAGGCAGTGGACAGGGCACGTTGCTTGCAGAATAGATGGTCAATGTCGAACACATGCCAGTGAACTGATGATCTGGCAGGGTCGCGAGAATTCGATGGATGGGAGACGCACAGGAAGGATCTTCGTGGTTACACTTGGGGAGGCCTACGTCTAACAGAGAAAGTATTTTGGCGGAAAATCATCATCATCATCATCATTTCAGCCGAAAGACGTCCACTACTGGATATAAACTCCCCAAAGTGCCGCCACAATGAACGGTACTGTGCGTCTCGCATCCATCGGATTCCCAGGTCATCGGCCCACCTAGTAGGAGGCCTTCCTACGCTACGTCTTCCGAAATAATCAAAAAAAAAAAAACTTTTTACAAAAAAAATATAACCGACTTCAATGATAAAAAACACTGAAAAGTATCAAATAACTTTAATTTTGGAAGTCGGTGTTTCTTTAATAGTTTAGTCTCTTCGTTATTTAACACCGACTTCCAAAATTAAAGTTATTTGATACTTTTCAGTGTTTTTTATCATTGAAGTCGGTTATATTTTTTTTGTAAAAAGTTTTTTTTATTTTACACTTTTTAGTTACGGTACCACCACTAAAAAGTACCCCTCAGTCAAACTTAAATACCTTATAGTCAGAGCGCATCTCATAACGGTTCTAATAATCCCAAACACGGTTAGATTACATTAATTTACCTTTCGGCTTCATCATCAGATCAGTTCGATATATCCTCTCCCCCTCTTCTTTCAAACAGTCATTAAACTAGATGCTGATAATCCCGGCTGTAGCATCAGGCCAGATTTATGTCAACATTGCAATGAACTTAAAATTTAGTCCTGTTTAAAATGAGCCCAAACACGACTACGGTGCTGTAATTTCAAGGTTTGTACTTTTCCTGATGCTCCTGGCTTCAGCATCAGGTCTCTATGTACTTCGGTGTTCTTTATTAGCAGTACGTTTATCCACACATCGAGCCGTTTTCAATGAGCCTAAACTCGATATATCTGCTGTTTGTTGTCGAGGACTTAGGTACTCTGCAGACTATCCTGACTGCAGCATCAGGTCATGACTTGATGATCATGAGACCAAATGTGGCAAATGCCCTATCAAACATCAAAACAATTTACTAAAACAGTCCTTGCCTGTTCGAGTAACTTCTTACTGTTAAGGAGTTGTACCTTCCATCATCAGCCCAACTACCTGAGATGGTGACGACCATACGCAAATACACAAGATACTTCATAAAATATTCGAAAATCAATAAGTGAGCCTATAAAATTTGAAG
Source organism: Mythimna lalbum (assembly GCA_949319445.1). NCBI lineage: Eukaryota > Metazoa > Arthropoda > Insecta > Lepidoptera > Noctuidae > Mythimna > Mythimna lalbum. Next base: position 5,964,336 of record OX439370.1, read on the forward strand.
GTTGCCCTCGATTTCTCCAAGATCCCATCATCAGATCCTAATTTGGTGATAATGGGACCACCTCAGAGCTATCTACTTTCGAACAAAAAAAGAATTTTGAAAATCCGTCCACATTTGGGGGAGTATTCGACGAACAAACATAAAAAAAAAAAAAAAAACATACAAACAGCCGAACGTAGTACCTCCTCCTTTTTGGGAAGTCGGTAAAAATAGCTATTCACTCCTGCTTTGAAACTTTTTGTTCAATAATCCAACTGAAACATACGATCAGTCATCATCGACTCTTTAAGTTTCATTGCACTCAACGCTCGCCTTGAATCCAGTCCTAGACTAGATCTATTCGCTGATGAATGGAAGGAGACATTGACTGAATGTCTGGCGATTTGCGAGAAGACTGCATGAGAGGTTTAGTTATATTATCTGTAATATTTTCTTTAATGTGTTTTTATATTATTTGTACCTATTGTAATCTTATCAGTGTAATTGGCATTCTGTCGTTCTGGTTAAATAAATAAATAAATTGAAGTGCACCCGCCACCGTCACTTAGAAACTATTTTTAAAATTCCCTTGTGCCTCTTACTGTATCAGCAGCGCGGCTCACACCTGTTATTATTATTAAATAGAATACAAGAATCTTCCTTTAATTAATTAAAAAATATTTACAAACAGTCAACCATTAATATCAATCACTAACTCTGGTACCCAATTAAAACGAGCCTAGTCGAAACATAACCAACAACTGTCAAATTCGTCCACAACTTCCGACAAACGACAGACTGACTGACAATCCTGACTGTCGGTCTGACTGACAAGCACGACGTCCGTTTGTTTTTACAATGACCAAAGTATTTTAACAATCGTGACCCGCTAAACTGTTGCAACTTTCAAACAGGGATGTTGAAAGTAGCCAAATTGGATGCAGATACGAATATTGAAATAATATTAGGTACATACCGGTTCCGGATGATTTTGGTTATAGATATTAAAATTTATTATGAACTAGCTTTTACCCGCGGCTTCGCCCGCGTTTATCAATATACTTTGCTCTCTCTCCACCATTTCACAAAAAAAAAAATAGCCTATGTCCGTCTCCAGAGCCCCAACTATATCTGTACCAAAATTCATCAAAATCGGTTTTGCCATTTAGGCGTGAAAACGTAACAAACAAACTCACTTTCGCTTTTATAATGTTCGTAAGGATTTTAAGTAAAATACAAATTTTATAACAAATACCAAAAATATTATACTAATATTTCTAGTCTAGTTTATCATTTAGACTCGGCCTTTATTATTTCGTAAGATTATTTGTGTATTTATCTATGTGCCTTAGTTGCCTGATAATAAAGGATTATTATTATTATTAGCATAATTACTGTCCATCCCAGGATGCCTGGAAGAGATCGCGGCATGCGATAAGGCCGCCCATTGTATGTATGTGTTTTAGTTTTAAGTTTCCTTTTGTATGTATAATGGTGTACAATAAAGTATATATATAATAATAATAATTATTTATTATTATTCATTTATAGTTTATTTCAGAAACAACATAATAGATTTAAAAAAAAAATAGATTCGATATATCGGTGTCTAGTACTCATAATAACTACTAGACTGACTAGACGGCGTTTTGTGATAGTTGTGTATGGGATATTTGTATTATATCTCTATCCGAATTTTTTATATCGGATATCCGATATTCTCGGCTACGGAGCGCCACAACATCCCTACTTTCAAAAAGTAGAAACAGGAAATGACTGCTTCTGAATAAATCATCCCCCATTTATTGTTAAAGTTGTTTCACTTTAGAGTGGGACGGCGATCACTCACCCTACCCTTTCCCTAATATTTTTGAAGAATTAACTAAGTAACATTTTATGAGTAACAAAAATGTTGAGGATCACGATAGATGTCGATTCAGGACGGCTCTTAGTCTTTTTTCAAATGTAGGTCAATGACCGTTATTGCTTTACTAAAACGCTACAAGTCACTTTCAAAACATTTTTGGTATTAGAATGGAATAAATCTTAATAATTCGGTTCTAATAGTAAAAACTAATACCATTTGTATATTTTTTTTATTTTCTCTTCCGAACGAATACCAAAAACTTGAACTTGGTACAGTCATGTCAATAAAAACTAAAAATAAGTTTTAAATATAAGTCCAAACGAATACCAGTGGTATTAGTTTTTGGTATTAGAATGGAATAAGTCTTTAATATCTAAGTATATTTTTTTTTACTTTATTTGTTCACACATGATAGAGACAAGAAACGTAACAGAGATATTTGTAGAGTATGGAGTTTCTTGCATTCTTCTCCATAGAGATTTTGAATGTGCAATAAACATCATTTTTTTCGTATTAGATTCATCATTATTTGTATTATATATATTTTATGTACGCGGGCGAAGCTGCGGGCAAAAGCTAGTCCTTAATAAAGAAAGAAAGAAATAAAATGTAGAAATAATCTTTACTTTGGTACGTTGTTTAATTAGGCAATTAGCTTCTGCTGACAAATGTAATCTCGGCTATTTTAATTGGACATCTAAAAATAATTACAACCAATTTGGGGCACTGACATGATAGGTATGCGATTGAACGAAGAATTTCAGAAACAGGAAGAAAAGTAGCGCAGTATTTTTTTTTAATGTTGGTAGGTTCGCGCTTGACCGCTATTTCACTCTGGAGTGGACTCAAGGTTTCAGGTAGCGTAACATGATTGGCGCATTTAGGGTTATTCTTCCTGGCTCATGACATGATCGGCTTTTTGTATGAATTCATCAGTATTTCGTTGTCCATCTTAGAAGCTAGACCTTAACGAATGCTACATCATGCCTCTTCAAAAGTCGCGACAACGACCGGTCCTGTGCGTCTCCCATACGCGAATTCCCGCGTCACCGTGCAATCGGTTCACCTGGTGAGAAGCCTACCATGGCTTGTGCGAAAGTGAACCCCGGGACCCTGGAACGAAGGCAAAGTAGGAACAGGAGTGGGTTTTTAGTCAGTAAAAGTCTGACACGCCCTCCCACTCCATCCAAAGGCGGAAGAACTAATTCTGCTTTCTAAAATTTCCGTATAGACATTCCCCTACACTAATATAATAAAGAGGTAAAGTTTGTTTTTTTTTGTTTGTAGGTGGAAATATCTGAAAGTGCTGATCCGATTGCGAAATTTTTTTTACCGATTGAAAGCTGCTTTATTCCTGAGTGACATAGGCTATATTTTATGTACGCGGGCGAAGCCGCAGGCTAAAGCTAGTTACTAATAAGAGGATTAGATCACGCAAACTTATCAAATAACAACAGCTGACCACGGGGTCAACGGCCATTAATAGCTTTGATACGAGACATTTTTCTCCTAGATCTAGACGACACGATCGTCATCGTCATAAAAACCCCTCTGCACATCACTACACCTGCCTACACCTTTGCAAAAGCAGCCGTGACACGTATTTTAATTAGTAAACTCAGTGGTTCCCAAAGTTGACTGCAATGCGACCCGCCTGACAAAAACTTTCTCTCTCCATGTTAGGCACACTTAATTAAATACAGGCAAAAAGTGAAGGAGTTATTACCTTTTATTGTAATTTTTCTCTTAATTATGTATTTCGTTGTCTTGTCTTTCAGACATAACTTGTTTATTTTCAGAAAAACAAAATCCTATTGCAGGGCCAGCTATCGGGTAAAATTGTGTTTTCAAGCCATTCTGGGACTCACTCAAATATACATCCAAATCGGTTAGATTTGGATGATATTTTGTGTGTATATCGGCCGCTTAAGAAGAGTTTGGTGACAAATACACGTACATTAGAATTATATGTACACTAATATAATAAAGAGGTAAAGTTTGTTTTTTTGTTTGTGTGAGGTCTGAAAGTACTGGTCCGCTAAAATTTTTTCACCGTTCGAAAGCTGCTTTATTCCTGAGTGAGTTATGTACGCGGGCGAAGCTGCGAGCAAAACCTAGTATTAAATAAATATATTTATTAGTATATAATTTGGAATTGTATGCATTTTATTATGACCTACCTATCCTACCACCTAATTCACACACGTCCAGTCCATTCAAAGGTGGTTTGTCTGTAAGAGTGTATCCTATACAATAAGATCGCCCATTGTACAGTTATTTTTACAATGGTTTTGTGGTATATTTTTATGAAGAATACACAAAAGAAAAAAGAGATAAACACAAAGTCTATGTTAAAGTCAAAAAAAAGGACGCTTTGGTACCTTAGGCATCGGCTTTTGACGTAAGTGTTCGTTTACGACCCCCAATAGGTTCATCGGCGTAAAGTTTGAGAATTACTGAGCTAGCTTATGAGATCCTATCTCGCACACTTGATAGTCTCGTTTGCATGAACCTGAGCTGCACTTGTAAAACTTGCCATGCACTTCAGTTTTAACTTGCAGCACTAAACATTAAACTGTTGATGTTAATTCAGTTCTGCTTGCGAATGTTAATTAATTAACTTTTATGGCGAGCGACAGTTGTTATGAGAAAATTGTTTTCACAGTGATTTGACTTAACTGCAGTTTAGGATAAGCCACCAGGTTCAGGCTTAAATATCAGACTTTTACTGACTAAAACCCACTCCTGTTCCTTCTTTGCCTTCGTTCCAGGGACCTAAGACCCTCGTCCTAGGTTCCTAATTTTCACGAAAACCGAAGAAAAAGTTTTGGCACCAAAATTGAAAAATTAATAAAAATGTGTTAGGTACATATTCAACCCAGGTAAGCAATTAGGCATGACGAACGATTATATCTTGTCTTCATCACAAAATGACTCAAATGAAAAAATATCAGAATTCTAAAATTTTAAATTTCTTCAAACCCCAAGCAATTCTTTCCGCACTTATCTCCATCAATGAAAACTGTCAAGTCACACTGACACACTGAAATGCAAATCTTCGGCGACAGTCGTTTACTTTCGCATTTTGATATTTTTTACCGGACTAAGTTTGAATTGGATCGATAAGTAAGTACTTATATTGGAGTAGGTCACCATCATCATTACAGCCGAAAGACGTTCAATGTTGGACATACGCCTCCCTCAAGCGACGCCACAACGACCGATCCTGTGCGTCTCGCATCCACCGCATTCTTGCGACCCTCACCAGGAGTAGGAACTAAGTTGGAGTAGGTACTTATCAAAACTAAAACTGTTCGGACTTACAAGTTGTAGGCAGGTGCATTACTTTGTGTAAATTAATTCATCACCACTGTTTTAAAAACGTTGAAGGAAAACATCGTGAGGAGACAAACATGGCGTCTCCTCATGATGTTTCCCTTCACATAGAACCAAAAATTCATAGACATGTGACATTCATCAATCCAAACTGGTCTCGTGTGGTAAATTACAGCAGCCTATTTCTTCTCCTAGACAGGTCTAGAGTCCCAGTAGTGGAAAATTATAAGGCCGATTATACTACGCTACCAAAAATACACACGCACAAAATGCACACATGCCTATCATACAAATTTTCACCTTTTAAATATTAGTAGGTACAAGTTTAATAAAACTGCAATACCTACTTCGTAAGAACCACCTAGGACGTACCATAGATGTGTATATATTGCAGTGTCATACGAAGACAATGCTTCGAAGACTTATGGCCTGTAATTGCAGCGCTATCTGCAACTGGAACGCAGTAATTTCACTTAGTGGAAGATAGTCAACTATACCATTTTCCACCTTTTGTGGGGGTCGACTCACCTCCACAAAAGGTACCTAGTTAATAACAGCATGTATTGTTCACGATGGTTCACAAAGTAATTTAATAGTAATTTTAGTTTTTAATTCCATAATATCAATAGTAATTTTTAATTTAATTATTAATGAAAAAATATTTTCTTTCACAAAAAATAATTAAGTATTGTATATACTTCAGTATACGCTTGGGGGGAGGCCTATGTAACAGTGGACGTCTTTCGGCTGATATGATGATGATATTTAAGTATTGTATTTTAATTTATATGCTTGCATTATACCTACAATAGTATGAATTTTGTGTATTCTGATTATACATACCTCTGTGTAGATCCCGAACACCCTTTTTTGAGAAATTATTAAACGATTTCTCTCGCTCTGAATGGCACTCCACCAAAGTGAGTACCAGACTGTTACTGACTAAAATCCACCGTCGTTTCTCCAGTTCCAGGGGCACGGCGACTATTCAAACCATCCCTCATTCCTATCAAAGAATCCCACAACACAACCTCCCTTAATAACAATATGGCTGACCGTCCAGCCATTTCCGGCCAGCAAACATTATTGCATAGCTTTGAGGAAAACAAGCCCATTAAGCTTGTAAGTGAACCAAAGTGCTAATGCCGCCGAAATTAATTTCCTGACATTGTAATTCTTTTGCCCTCCACTTTCTGTTTCCCCCAAATGAAAATGGAGTGCGCATAAAGTCGGACAACTGAATATCTCGGTGATCTTTTAATATTGTATTTTTCTATCGTCATTGCGTGTACAAGAGCTTTCTTTGGCATTGATTGTTTTCCTTCGAGTCCATTAGTAAGTGACTGTGGTGAAGGGCAAAATTTAATATTAGATCTTTTATTGAGGTAGGAGCTCATCGTCGAGGTCCACTGAGGCGAAGGTGGTGTGACGATCAGTGCCCTGAGTGTGAGTTGTCTTTAGGAGAACGCGATCGAAACGTTTACCGCGTTTCGCTCTCTGATTGGTTTACAGCTTGGAGCGGGCCGCTCAGAGTGCCGAACGTCATAAACGTGTCGATCATGTTTAGAGATGTGCCGTTGCCGGCAATATTGCGACCAACGTGAAGTGGGAATATTGGTGGGAATATTGCAGGGAATATTGCCCGATGTATGAAAATTGGTGGCAATATTGCTAGCAATATTCCCAGCAATATTCCCAGATTGCCGGCAACGGCACATCTCTAATCGTGTTTACGTAAAATAAACTCGCACTAAGCACACTGATCATCTACGCGGACAAACGTAGAGAAATTGCCCAAGACTGAAAGGAAGGCCGTCGTTCAGCAGTGGGACACTCAGAGCAGGAAGAGTTATTTGATAAATTCTTTTTTTAAGCCTAGGTATATTTAAAAAAGGAAGTTATCAAATAACTCTTCCTGCTCCGAGTGGAGTGAGAGTTTCTTTTACAAAAAGTGCTAGTTTATCAAACAATAACATTTAATAAGAAAAGGAAGCGCTTTACAAGATTTTCACGGCCGAACGAAGATTAGTCTATCAAAATTCTACTTATCCCTTCCAACGCGTCACTCACATTTTCCCTCAAAAAATGTAAACAAAAGAGTCCACTTTAAGAGTCCCCCAAACTGACTTTAAGAGTCCCCCAAACTGACTTTAAGAGTCCCCAAACTGAATTACGTTGTCTCCAAAGCATAATGAGGGGCCATAATAACTAAGTTCAAAGTTATATTTTCTGAAATCAAAATTGACACATTCTTTCCTCCTCAGGGTCTGTTTAACAAAAAGTTATTATTTTTAACGTATTTCCTTAACTGGGTCAAAGAAGAACTCTTTTGTCTTAAAGGCGGACATTATTAAAAAATATTTCCTGAACGAAACTTTTGAGGAATTTGGATTCAGTTAAGGTCGTCGTACCTATAAAGTTAGTTATTTTATCCTCTTCAAAAATATTCACATTTCTGTATGTGTTAGCGTAAAAGAATGAATGAATGAATGTGTTCCCAAAACGTTTTGGGAACCACGGAGTAAGTTGGGAACACATTCATTGTGTATTGTGACTCCCCACATACATTGCGTATTGTGATTCCACTCCCTAGCTGCATACAGTTGGGAGTGGAATTCCTTGCCGAAGTCTTTGTTTCTTGACGGCTACAACCCGGAAATCTTTAAGTTAAGAGTGAATAGGTTTCTTCTAGATAAGCGCGTCTCATCGTCGAGCGCATCGTCGCTTTCGATCAGGTGAGATAGTCATCAAACGCCAGCCTATCTGTGTCTACATAATATACCTACTAATATTTTAAAGCCGATAGTTTGTGTGTTTATGTACATTTTTTAGTTTAAGTTCTTATATTCCATCCCAAGGTTGTCTGGTAGATATCGCTCTCAGCGATAAGACCACCATTGTACCCATAGATTTAAGTTTCTGTGACATTGTTACTATTTTGGTGTACAATAAATTTAATTCTATTCTATTCTATTCAGGTGGAAAGCGACGACGAGATCGACGATGGAGCGAGCTTGCCTAGAAGTACCCTATTCACTCTTGACTTAAAAAATCCGCAGGTTGTAGTTATCCTGATAATTGCTGTATCTTCCGATTTTGCGATTAATCGACTTAAAATCCTCCTCTAAAACCCGTAGTGCAAAAGGAACTGAATTATGAGTAAGGAAAAAACACGGGCGAGATATCTGCTTTTTAAACATTATGCATGAGGCAAAAAATTCGTAACTAAAATATGAAGTCAAAAATGTCCTCCGCATCGCTGTCGACTCGAAATGTGCCCAAGAGACTGGCGGCATTACAACGTTATATAGCATTGCTTAATCTCTAGCCGAGGTTGGTCTCTCTGCTCTTGGCTCACGCGAAGAGTCAACTAGGCATTTACTTATCATCATCACCATCATCTTCCTGCCCTAGTCCCGTGTTATTTTGAGGCGGCACTACCGGTTGGCCGTTGGGGCCGAAAGGTTCTGGAATGGCGACTTCGTACCGGAAGACGTAGCGTAATAGCGTTGGAAGGTCTCCTACAAGGTGGGCCGATGACTTGGTAAGGGTAGTGGGAAGCCGATGGATGCGAGACGCACAGGAACGTTCATTGTGGCGACACTAGGGGGAGGCCTATGTCCAACAGTGGAAGTCTTTCGGCTGAAATGATGATGATGATGATGACAACCGGTTGCGGTTTTTTCGTCGTTTTTGTCATCTATCATGCTATAACTAACTCGCTTTTCTTTCATATCACTCTTCACACAATCCATCCATCTTTTCTTTGGCCTCCTCTCCCTCTCCATCCATCCACATGTATACTCATACTCTTTTAGTGACATACGTATTTTTCTTCGTGGGAAAATCATCTAATGACAACCCCCGCTCTTGGGCGGAGCGGGAAATATTGTCAGACTCTTACTGACTAAAAACCCACCCCGTTGCTTCATGCCTTCATACTGGGGGTGAGCTACCTCTCGAAACTAACCCTGGCCCCAGTAGACTTCGACTCAGCTGGGCCCCCAATGTTGCTGACAACTCCTTGAGGCGCGCGGGAACAGTTCGCGCCGTCGACATCTTGGGCTCGGTCCGGACAGTTACCGGACGGTCGGACAGCGAGCCACCCAATGCTCGCCGTCCGCAACTAACCCTGGCCCCAGTAGGCTTCGACCCAGCTGCTTAGTAACATACGTTTCGTTTCCATCCCTATTCTTTACAAGATGATATTCTAAACATAAAATATTTTGACGGTTTTCTTGCTCATCATCATCATTTCAGCCGATATACGTCCACTGTTGGACATAGGCCTCCCGCAAGCGTCGCCACAACAAACGATCCTGTGCGTCTCGCATCCATCGGTTTTCTTGCTCATTTCTCACAAATTGCAATTTTTTGAGTTGGGAAAGGGATTCATTATGAGGGTACGAAAAACAGACTATTACTTGTTCTAAGTAATTTCCTCTAGCCTTATCACATATCCCAAAAACGGGGGCTATAAAGTCAATCTGCGGATAATATTCGTCTTGAACAACAAACCCCGAGTTTTTATCATTTAGGAACAGACGACCATAGTGTAGGACTGTTGCAGAAGTTCAAGTTAGTTCTGTCTTTAAAATCTTTTGTGTGATATTTGTGGAAAATTATTATTATCATTGTTTTTACTTCTCAGTATTATTATTATTCAATTTATTAATCGTATTATTAATACATTATTAAATATTAAAAAAAAAAACACGTTAATAAAAAAACATAAAATTTAAAAAATTTTAGCCCACCGGCATCGGGAACAGGGTCCAAGCTACCGGTGGTCAAGGCTCCTGAGAGAGGAATCTCCTAACAATGCGCGCCGTGTCCAGGAGCACTGCTTTCTGGATCAAGCCCTTGTTCCAGCTGCCTAACGAGGGCCTCCTCAGATGTTGTTCGAGGCTCTTTGGTATTAAGCCGTTGGCCATTACGACTATCGGCACAATGATTGCTCCATCCACTTTCCACATGTCGACAACCTCGCGAGCTAATTCTTACCTTTATTACGAAGGCTCGGAGTTGAACAAGTGTTCAACGCCAACGTAGGAAAGTTCCTATGCTTATAATGTTAGTGTAGATTATAGTTGAGCAGTGGTGGCCGAATGGCAATGGCTTTGACTGGCCTGTTGATCTAGTGGTTATTGGCCCTGACTGCTATGCCAAAGGTCGTGGGTTCGATTCCCACCCAGGAAAAATGTTTGTGTGATGAGCATAATTATTTATTCTGTGTCTGAGTGTAATTTATCTATAATATGTATGTATTTAGAAATATGTAAGTATGTTTATCAGTTGTCTAGTACCCATAACTCAAGCTCTGCTTAGCTTGAGACTAGACGGCGTTGTGTGATAGTTGTGAAATATTATTATTATCTATGTCTATCTATATCTGTGCAGTACACCGATCACCTCAGTTTTTATCCACCAAACAGTTAAGTGAACCAAATCAAAGGCTCGGGAAACCTAACAAAGACTAGCTGACCCAAATTTCAAAGGGAGTGCCGATCTACAAGCTACACTGTTACGTAGAGCTGATACCACAGAGCAAATATTAGTGAAGCTGTTGCTAGTCCGTGCATGTGATCAGAGTCAAGAGCTGGTACGGAGTCAGGGACTGAGGACTCGTCATGTTTGTGTAGTTAGTTCCATTTTTAGATGGTATTCGGAATAGATTGTAAAAGTCTTGCAATTAAAAGGGAGGATTTTACGACCAGACGGGCGTTGTGTCTGGTCCGGGCAACTACCCGATAGTTGATTTTAGACAGTTGTTTAGACGTCGTAATTGCCAGGATAACTCTTATACAGCGATGAAGTATTTTATGTATAAATTAATAATAATAATAACCAAACCGACCAACACCTTAGGAGACTCTCGTTAGGCGACTGGATCAAGGGCTTGATTCAGAAAGCCGTACTCCTGGATACGGCTCGTATAGTCAGGAGGTTCCTTTCTCTGGAGCCCTGACCGCCGGTAGCTTGGACCCTGTTCCCGATACCGGTGGGACACTATTTTTTATATTTTTAAATGTTTTTTTTTTATTTTTTATTGAAATATTTAAAAATATAATTCGTATGTATATTAAGTGAATAAAGGAGATAATAATAATGTTTATTTGTCAAAAAAAACAAAATGTGTCGAGCTTACATTTAAAATAAATTATCAAAATACAAAATTTGGCTATGATGGAGCGATATAGTCAATATTGTTGACTGGCCTGTTGGTCTAATGGTTAGTGACCCTGACTGCTATGCCGGAAGTCGTGGGTTCGATCCCCACCCAGAACAAATGTTTGTGTGATGAGCATGGTTGTTATGTGTTGGGTGTATCTATATGTATAAGTTTAGAAAAATATAAGTATGTTTATCAGTTGTCTAGTACTCATAACACAGGCTCTGCTTAGCTTGAGACTAGACGGCGTTGTGTGATAGTTGTGAAATCTTATTATTATTTATTATTATTATTGTGACAAAGCAAAGGAGGGGGAGAGAGAGGCCAAAGAAAAGATGGATGGATTGTGTGAGAAGTGATATGAAAGAAAAGGGAGTTAGTGATAGCGTAACGAGTGACAGGACAAAATGGAAGAAAAAAACGTGTTGCGCCGACCCCAAATAAAACAGGACAAGGTCAGGAAGATGATGATTATTGTGACAAAGCTCTTAAATAAAGATAAAAAAGGAACTTAAAAGTTAGCTGCAGTAGAAGTATCTACGTTTCATTTTAGCCAGTAATCACTTGCAATGCGTTCCAAATGAGAATAGGATCGTTTGCATGATGTGACGTCACGATTTACTGTCAAATCGAGGAAAGAAATTTTGAAACTTTAACTGTTTTACGAAAAATTTAATTTATTTATGAACTTGTAGGCCTTTGCCCAGCAGTGGGACAGCACAGGCTAATATAAAAAAAAAAAAAAAAAAATTATGAACTGTGAACAAAAAAAGTTTAATCAGAATTCAGTTCTTCAATTTTACTCATCTCCAAGTTCCTCAATTTGGACCAAATTTCTTAGTTTTGTCAGTAAATCGTGACGTCACAACAAAAAATCGATCCTATTCTCATTTGGAACGCACAGTATAGCAACAAATTAATGACCTCACTACCAGTACTTCTGCAGCTAACCTGCTTAGTGGCCAAAAAAGTCGTGGGATGAAAAATAGCCTCTCCGGGTTGAAGGTTTTTGTGGTACCCGGGGTCTTGTCGACACCTTTTGTTTTAAAGGGGTTGACTTTTTAGGATAAGAGGGTTGATTTGTTGGATTCCATAACCGGGGGCCAATGTTAATGGGAATAAAATTGTAGACTTTTGATTGTTACAATTTTATAAGAGTTTTTTGTTGTACCCTTTCATTTGGGGGTTGAATTCTTTTTTGTTTTTGGTAATCGTTTCAAAAACTTTTTAAGGTGACTAAGTACTGTGAAAGATGTTAGTGGATAGCTAAGTATAGTTCATAACTAACTAGCTTTTGCTAGTGGCTTTGCCTACGTGATAGTGAAAAAAAAAGTATGCTGTCACTTAATGATAAAGTAGATTACACAGAATTTTTTTTTTTTAAAGTTGGTCTAGATTTTTGGTTTAATTTATAACAAATAACGAAAGATAAAAAACTTTCCTGTTTATAAATTGTTGCCTGTAAATGCTTCAGACTCCTAAAAAACCACAATCCCAAAAATTGGGTCACATTTTCATGAAGTTTTTCTTTTATTGCGAGAAGCAAATTTTTTTTTTTTCAAATAAAAGTAACGTAATTATAACATCAGCTATCGGACCAAATCTTAAAAATTGTGATTTTGTTATGTACATAGGTATCAAATATAGGTCTTTGAGTTCAGAAAGGGAAACCCGTGGTCCTGCAACGCAAAGGTCGAAAAAAGAACGTGTGTATTTTGTCAGCAAAAGTCTGACACGCCCTCCGGCTCTGTCGTAGAGCGGAAGAAGTCATTGCAAGATTTCTCACTTACACCTTAAAAATATTTTATTAAGTTAATTCAATTTTATTTACTTCGTATCATATTACATGTGTTCTGTCGGTCTAGTAGTTGGTGGCGCTGACTGCTATGCCGGAGGTCGTGGGTTCGATCCCCACCCAGGATAAATGTTTTTGTGATGAGCATGATCGTTTGTTCTGTATCTGGGTGTACTTTATCTACAAGGTGTAACGTTAAATGCGCAAAACCTGGAATTAGTTCGATCAGAATAACGAGCAGAAACAATTAAAGCACTTTTTAATATAGTTTACATTTTTTTTTAAATCTTCATTAAAAACTGTCTATTTATGAATAGGTCGAGCCATCACGTGCGCAAACCCGCTGTAATTGGTAAACAAACACAAATAGTTGTAATCCAATCAAATTTTTTCATACACGGGATAATTAAAGTTCTTATTTCAATGCAAATATGAATTTTAAACAAACTAAAACTGCTCATAAAACCTTGATTTTTTTTTAAATGTTCTTTTTTCTCACGTAATTAGGTCAAACGAATTAAAAATCATTTGGGGTGTCTGAGGTTTTGCGCATATAACGTTACACGTTGTATATAGTGTATTATTTAGAAATATATTTTTAGGTATGTTTATCAGTTGACTCATAGCACAAGCTTACTTAGTTTGGGTCTAGATAGGGTTGTGTGAAAGTTGTGGCATATTATTATTTATTATTAATAGAGTCGATCGGTATCCTGAATCGACATATTACAATAGATATGAATGACCGGATGGCCACACAAGCAGATGCCAATTAATCAATAATGAAGCATTATCTTTAAAGTCATGCCAATAACTAGCGGCGGCTCTTTCATTTACCTACTTGCAAATCAGAATATAAAGTACCTATTCCATTCATATTTAATTGAATACATTTATAATTGCCGTAATTACTGTCCATTAAACGCGAAATCTCTGTAAAACCTACCAATTATAATATATTCTTATTTACATGTGTTTGTCATCTAACGCCACCTAAACGACATGACCGATATATTTGAGTGGGTAATAAACCTGGATGGTTTAAAAATTAGACCCTGTAGGTGGCGCTACAATCGAGTTCTCAATTTTTTTTTGCGAAAAGCCTGCTTCCGGACGGGATGACGTCTGTCGGGATTGCTAGTATTTTTTTTTTTTTTTTTTTTTTTTTTTTTTTTTTTTTTTAATTCACGAAACTGATCTACAATCATACAATCGAAAAAAGTAAATCTTATAAAATAATATATCTGATTGACACCTACTAGATGTGAATCTTACATGCATATTTAAAAAATAGTCACTTACAATTAAAAATTCATTAATATTTAACATAAACTTAAAGTACGAATTCCTCATGTTAAGAAGAAACCTAAAAGAAACATTAATCAAACACTAATTTGAGTTATGCCATTAAATCTCTGAGTCTAGCTTTTATTGAGGCTACAGAACCAGTAAAGACATCAATTTCGCCACGAACAGAGTTGGCAAAAGAAAGCATGCGGCTTATGGGAGAAAAATTTCCTATGTTAGTTCGACTGTGAGGCAGGACGAAAGTTCTTCGGTTAATTAAGCGGCTACCACTACGAGGGACACTAATGTTTACTTTTTCTAAAATCTCGGGAGAATCTATTTGACCATTAATTACTTTAAATAAAAACATGAATTCTAAGAATTTTCTACGTGCGCTTAATGATGTTATTTTATAATGGGTTAATCTAGAGTTGTACGAATGCAGCCTACGACATTTGTTTTCTGAGTAGCATAGATGGTACAGAAACCTTTCCTGAACGCGCTCTATCCGATCCGAGTGTACCTGATAAAAAGGGTTCCATACCGTACTACAATACTCCAGAATACTGCGAATAACACAGTTGTAAATAGAAATAGTCAGGGAGGGTTCTCTAAAAATTTTCATTTCCCTGACGATGAAACCTGACAGTTTAGATGCCCGATTTATAATTTGATCGTAATGACTCCTAAAACTTAAACCGCTATCCACCAAAACACCAAGATCCCTGATAGTATCAACCTCTTGTAGCTGGCTGTTATTGATTGAATAACAAGTTTGACAGGTTTTTTTCTTTCGGCTAAATTTAATAAAATAACATTTGTTTTTATTTAAAGACATATTATTTTCTGAACACCAATCAAATACGCTATCCAAATCTTGCTGAAGCTGAACAATGTCAGATTCGTTATTAATAGTTCGATAAAGTTTTAAATCATCGGCAAAAAGTTTGTATTCGGAGTTAATATTGCTACCCAAATCATTTATGAAAACTAAGAAAAATAAAGGCCCCAAGTGTGACCCCTGAGGCACCCCTGATGGTATATAACACTGCCTGGATTTAAAACCTTTGAGATATACTAGCTGTGAGCGGTTTTTTAAATAAGATTCACACCAACGCAGTAACGATCCATGAACACCCATACATTCCAATTTAGTAATGAGTATATTGTGATCTACTAAATCGAACGCCTTTTTAAAGTCAGTGTATATTGCATGAACTTCACTACCTTCATCCAATGCTGACGATATATAAGAGATATACTCAACTAAATTGGTTTGCGTCGATTTCTTTGGGCGAAAACCGTGCTGATTATCATCTAGCACGTTTTTTATGTGACAAAACATCTTTCTCTGCACAAGCAATTCAACAACTTTACCACACGTCGAAAGAATTGATACTGGTCGGTAATTCGCAACATCGTCAACACTACCAGATTTAAATATCGGCGTAATGTGTGCTATTTTCCACTGATCAGGGAAATAGCCCTGTGATAAAGAGCAGTTGAAAATTATAGTAAGAGGATCAGCTAGGTTCGCTGCACACTTTCTAAGGAAGAGAGGAGGGATTGAATCAGGTCCCGGGCCTTTATCACAGTCAAGGGAAGACAAGCAATCAAAAACTTCTTTAACTTTAAGTTGGCAATTACAGAAAATATTATTGCTGCAGGGAATGGGTTCAACTGGCGTTGAGGAGCGTGTACTATTGTTTCTTCCATATATAGACTGAAAATGATCGGAAAACAAATTGCAAATTTCCTGGCCTCCCCGTGCAAACTCGTTGTTTTTTAAAGTCATCTTATTAGGAATACAACTGTCACCTACCCGTTTACTTTTTATGTACCTCCACACATACTTAGGATTAGTGCGCAGATGTTCAGTTATACTCCTTTTGAAATTTGCATAGCAGTCTTGTATCATATCACCGCAACGCGTTCTTAAGCATTCATATGTAATTTTATCTCTAGGGTTCCCATATTTTTTATATAGTTATATAGTATATCAGATAGTATATTAATGTCCACAAAAATAGCTAAAAGTTTTTATGTTCTCGATGCTTTTATATTCTTCTATCACGCAGGTTCTGCCACAGACAGAAGCTAGTATCGCTGATAAACAAATTGACTGACTTTTAATAATAAATTGAATCCTCTGTCAATACCAAGTCACCTCTTACCTGGTTGACATTTAATTTATTAAACCCTGAGCGAACGCCGGCGTTCACACCGTCATTATCTTACTATTGTATCTCTAATTGACGGTATCTAAAGAGTAACAATACTCAGTTAAAATTCCTCATCATCATTATCATCATATCAGCCGAAAGGCGTCCACTGTTGGACATAGTCCTCCCCCAAGCGTCGCCACAACGACCCGTCCTGTGCGTCACGCATCCATCGGATTCCCTTGACCCTGACCAGGTAATCGGTCCACCTCGTTGGAGGACTGAATCTTCCGGTACGTGATCGCCACTCCAGAACCTTTCGTCCCCATCGACCATCTGTTCTGCGTGCAATGTGGTGCCCATGGGCACTTAAAGTTAAAGTTCCTACATTAACATAATATCTTGGTGAAATTATTATAAGAAACGTTAGTAAAACAAAGGATCATCTTCCAATTAATTCATGAATCTCCAAGCGACCACCGGTGGCCGCGCATCTATTGTCTTACTATTGTGTCTCTAATTGACGGTATCTGAAGGGTTAAGTCACGTTCTATGTAGGAACAACGGCCTACGGAAATTGGTGGGATTGCCTAACAAAATATTGTTAGAAGTCTTTGTCTATTATTCTATGTAGGTATATACGTAATATTTGGCTATATTCATCAGCCTTTTTAATGTTCCCACTGCTGGGACTCAGGCCTCCTTTATAGGAAAGGGAATGGGCCGTAATCCACCACGCGGGCACAGTGCGGGTTAGTAAATGTCACATGTCGATTTTTTTTTTTTAATTCTGGGACATACCAGTTTCCTCACGATGTTTTTCTTCACCGTTTTGAGAACAGTAATAAATTACACAAAGTAATGCGCCTGACAAGGTTTGAACCCGCGACCTACAACTCGTAAGTCGGAGCCATTACCACTCGGCCATCACTACACTTTATACTATACTACAGTTTATATCGCGCGGGCAGAGACCCGTGCTCAGCAGTGGAATTATAAGTAGCCTATGTGTTATTCCAGTGTCTCTTCTACCTACCTACCAAATTTGATCTAAATCCGTTCAGTAGTTTTTGCGTGAAAGCGTAACAGAGAGAAATATTATTGCATTTCTGTATTTTATGACACGTAGTGTGCAATGCAAATACTATTCATTAATACAATTTCAATACCATTTCACCCGGTACCTAAAAATACATTTAAAAATAACGTACAAAACATAACCTACAAATCTAAAATACCCACTCTCCTTAACACAAACAACTCTCGAATGTGCAATTTCAAATTCAAAATTTCAAACTTCGTTCAAAGAGAGAATGAACCAGAAATGCGAACGAGTGAACTAAAAGAACGAACGAAACGAACTCTTATTACTACGCCAAGTCCAGTGGAATTCATAAAAAGGGTCGGTGGCGTTCTACGTAAATTGTTTTAAGATGAAATGTACATTTTCTATTGGAAATGATTTAATGTATAATTGATTATGGTTACATGCCTAATTGTCAGGTATTTTCATGTGGATTGGAACAAAAACACTCACCGGCAAGTCAATCAAATTAATCTTTTCTTTAATTTAGTTAGCTGAAAATCAGTATTTTGACCAGTTTTAAAAGACATTTGCTTATCTCCACAGCCCAGTTACTGGGTAACACGAAACCCTTTAAGCAAAAGACAAAGGCATTAGGCAAAACCAGAATGAATTTTTCAATACACCTACTTGAAAACTCGCTCTTATCCCACCGTTTTAAACACGCAATATACTGTTTTCCGCACTAATGCAAATCATTAAATATTATACAAAATTCTTAGGTCGTTTGATTTTTCACACTGACTATATTGATTGAGGCCGTAGGTCATCACTACACAACACTTCTATATTTTTCAACTTTGAATGTAAACAAGAATAGTGTCAAAACTCTATTTCTCTTCATTTACAATACAGATGATGCAGATTCTACCAATTTAAACTGATATTCAGTTAATTAATTAATGAACAAAGCACCGAAACAATTAAAAAGTAAATGATGATGGACAAGCAATTAAAGCAACAAACTAAATTATTTTTAAATAAGGGGGAACCACCTATGTAGTAATAAAAGAAGCGATAAAGCCATTAAGGTAGAACTACACTGCGCACACGTGTGTGGCACAACACGCCGATCTGGGCGCGTCGGTTTCCATACATTTTATGCAACTAGACTTGTACAGGTACACTAAGCGACGTCGTTCTACGTACAAAACAGACGTAGGCCACGTTTGCGTCGATCTAATGCAGTTCTAGCTTTAGGCACAAAATATATAGGTCAATCTACATACAAAAGGCGCTCGAGCAACGCACACATAGACACCGCTCACGGACACGATATCTCAGAGCAACTCGGCCCACTTGTCGAACAGTTCCGGCTCAAACGCTCATAAGTGTGCGTCCACTGAGCGTAGGTATAAAAAGTGAAGTACATACATGAGATTGTCTTCTGTACATATCTATTTTGTGCTTTAAGTGCGGTCAATACGAGATACATTTCCATACATCCTCTTTTACGTGATTATGTGACGTTATTGCAAAATATGTATTGTTTATTTCTTGCAAAACATAGGTTGATGGGCCGGAAGGTTCTGGAGAGGCGAACGCACAAAGAAGACGCGGCGTTCGATGGCCTCTCACAATATGGACCGAAGCTGTTGAGGGTCGCTGGAATCTTTTGGATCCGAGACGCACAGGACTGATCCACAAATAGATAGGTACAGAAGACAATCTCATGTATGTACTTCATTTTTTATACCTACGCTCGGTGGACGCACACTATGAGCGTTTGAGCCGGAACTGTTCGACGAGCGGACCGAGGCGCTCCGAGATATTGTGTCCATGAGCGGTGTCTATGTGTGCGTTGCTCGAGCGCGCTTTGTATGTAGATTGACTTCTGTACCTATCTATTTTGTGATTGATCGTTGTGAGCAAGGGAGCAGGCATACTCGTATGTCCAGCAGTGGACACGTATCGGCTATATTGAAGCAGGAGAACCAATTATGCCCACTTGACTTGAATGTCACGCTTCCGAGCCCCAATGACATTAATCACATTCTAGGTGAACGGTTAGCAAATTGATCGGTGACCGCAAGATAATATGGTTTAAGATCTTGCTGCCGAGAATTCAAGCATACAGATTTAAACACTATTTTGCTGTCTTAACAAAGTGTGAATAAACTCTAATAATAATATATTCCACAACTATCACACAACGCCGTCTAGTCCCAAGCTAAGCAGAGCTTGTGTTATGGGTACTAGAACACTGATAAACATACTTATATATTTCTAAATACATACATTTTATAGATAAATTACACCCAGACCGGTCAGGTGGACCGACGACCTGGTCAGGGTCGCGGAAATCCGATTGGATGCGTGACGCACAGGACCGGTCGTTGTGGCGACGCTTGGGGGAGGCCTATGTCCAGCAGTGGACGTCTTTCGGCAGATATGATGATGACGATGACGATGACACCCAGACACAGAACAAATGATTATGCTCATCACACAAACATTTGTACTGAGTGGGAATCGAACCCACGACCTCCGGCATAGCAGTCAGGGTCACTAACCTAGACCAACAAGCCAGTCGACCAACTATAATCAGAGATTGCACCACTGCTTATCATCAGGTGGGATCGCAGTCAAACACTAGTCTATATCAATTTAAAAAAAAACTTACCAGTCGAATTAATTAGGAATAACAGTAATGTTTGGTTTTTGAATTTAGGATAAACATGAATTCGAAAAAATTAGGTGAATTTGATCAATCTTACGTAAAAATAAATTTTACATACTTTGTGTCATAGATGTTACGAAGACCCGTGATATAGCTGAGATTCTAATTTACTCACCATCAGACATTGCAGCACTGTTTACCATTAGGTGGGATCGCAGTCAAGCACTAGTTTTTATCAATAAAAAAAAAACTGTTCCGATTTTGATATCGGAACCGAATTTGGAATCGGAGGTGAAAGTCTAATCGAAAGTTCCGAACCTACGTAACATGTCTGCTGAAAACTAAATACTAGGCGTATTTTTAGGGCTTTAAACTCCAATGTATCACACAATTTTAAAGTGCGATTCATTAAAGAAATAAATTAAAAATATAATATTAAACTAAAACGCATTTTTACTAATTTTTCGTCCACTTCCCCTTTATACGACATTTTCCTGTCGGAGATGTTATCGGCAGGGTCAATTTATAATGCTGTTAAATTTATTGAGTTCACCCTAGGGACCTCATCGATCTGCTTTAGAGATTGTGTTAAAAGAATTTTAACCTAGCTTTATTTTTGGGGTTCCTTAACTAAAGATTAACTAACGAAACCTACTCGTGTTACTACATTCTACTGTCCACCCGTCTGTTTATTCGTTTGCGGGGTGTATCTCACGATCAATACAGGTATGTAGATAGCTTAAATAAACATTTTTAAGTAAGAGTACATTAGACCGACGCACACGTGTAACACGCCTGATGTGTACATCAAACGACGTCGCGTGGCGTGGATCAAATGTAGCTCTACGAATACTAGTTTCAATACAAAATGTACGAGTATGAAGACCGACGCGCCAAGAACGGCAAAGATTCAAAGCATTTTATTTCAAATAAACGATTTCCAGGCACTTTTAAAGTTCAAGAAATCAGTCAGAAAAAAATATTCTAATTGCACATTCCAAAGCGTAGATCTCTATGGAGAAGAATGTGCAAGAAACTCCATGGACACTCTTTTCAATCATGTTGTGTAATTACAGTAAGTATATGACACGTGTTGTACACGTGTGCGCAGTGTAGTTCTACCTTTATACTTGTCGCGCGGGAAACCGTCCCAGGGTGCATTCTGTCGATTACTCTTCCACTTGTTATTTTGCATGTTGTGAGTCATGTTTTTTTATACTTATTTTAACCGAGTATTGATTAGTTCCAGTAGCGTTACCAACTTACAACCAAGGTAACTGATATAGCCCGAAGAATTGCTAAACTTAAGTGGCAGTGGGCTGGGCACATTGCTCCCAGAATAGATAGTCGATGGGGCGGTAAGATTCTGGGTGGCGACCATGTACCAGATTCAGCTTGGCCCGATGACATGGATGCCAGTCGGATAGGATCGTCCTTATGGCGACGCTTAGGGAGAGGCCTATGTCCAACAGTAGCCGTATTTCGGCAGTGATTCATTTGACGCCTACGCCTAACTGATATCGGAGCCAGAATCGGAACCGATGTCTGAATCGGAATCAGATATCAGTTACGATAACAGTTCCGATTCCTGACTCTGCCTTCTCTTTATGTCTTAGAATGCATTTTGTATGTTCGTAAAAACTTAGGACTCTTTAAAATTAGAAGCGATGTTCACAACAAAAATACGCGTAGTAAACACGAAATTGTATTGCCCAAATGGAGATTAGCTAAGACCAGCAAGTCATTCCTAGTAAACAGCATACGCTTTTACAACAAGCTGCCAAAGGTGGTAACTGAACTTAGTGAGGGAAAGTTCAAAACTCATATTAAGCGTGTCCTAACCAAAAAAGCATATTACAAGGTTAAAGACTATGTCGAAGACACGCTTGTTTGGCAATGACTGCCTCTGCACATGTGGCCCCCTGGTAAATCATTAATATTGTGTCTATTGACTGCTCCACCTTTGTTTTAATTTATCTATATTTATTTTTCCTTTTTTTAACGCATTGCTTTTGCAATATTTTATTTTTTTATTTTTATTATTTAGACAACTGCATTAAATTTGTTAGTAATTTAATATGTTAACAGTTGTAATTATTTAAAATTTTCCTGCTTTTTTATGTAGCCTCTTTTTGGAATGTGAATGTGAGAACACTGTATAATCCACAAACACTTAGATAACTTTCTATTACGACTTACTTTTTTTAATTTTATTATGATTAATTTTGTGCTTTTGTGTACAGTGTTGACTGGTCTACACTGTTCTTACATAAATCAATGAATATTGTAATAAACACATTTTTTAAAAGAGTAACCATGGAGTTTCTTGCCGGTTCTTCTCCATAGGAAACGACCAATTTGGAACCGTGCACTAGCTTCTGACGTTTTATAAGTGCCCATGTAGGCCTATGTGAAATAAAATATTTTGACTTTGACTTTGACTTTGATTCCAATATACCAAATTTAGAAACTCCGCTTTCGATATCAGTTCCAAATGTTCCAAATACCAAATCACTTTAGTTAAATCTAGTTTTCAGTATCAAAGCTAATATGCTTAGCTTTGTGTCGCTAATGTAAGGCTCTACATTAGATACAAAAGCATGATTTTATGCATGGATGTGCTTAGTTAGCGCTAAACATTTAGTCACTTCAGTGGCCTGAACTAATGGATGGAATTCGACAGAAGTGGTAAGCTGATTGAGATTAGGCGGACTGCCAACTATTTACTGCGATGATTTTGTGTTGGTCTCTGTAAATAAGGCTGGGGTTAGCTGTGATTTTGGGACCGCTTATTTATTTTGAATTTATGACGTCACAGAACAATTTTTTGTTGTTTTCAACCTGTCTTACTTTCCGGCCACCGTAGACGCAGGCTCGCGGACGGCGAGCCATGGGTAGCTCGCTGTCAGACCGTCCGGTCACTGTCCGGACCGAGCCCAAGACGTCGACGGCGCGCACTGGTCCCGCGCGCCTCAAGGAGTTGTCAGAAGCAGGAGGGGCCCAGCTGGGTCGAAGCCTACTGGCACCAGGGTTATCCGAAAGCTCTTGGGTGGAGCGGAAGATAGTATAAGACTTTGACTGACAAAAAGCCAACCCCGTTCCTTCGTGCCTTCATACCGGGGCTGAGCTACCTCTCGAAACTAACTCTGGCCAAACCCAAATTGGAAGAAACGACGCAGCAAGTCTTCATTCATACCTACATCTCAGCATATTATATCCATTCACACGTTCCATCCATATTTTCTTACCTACAAAATAGCCAAACAAAATTGATTCTTTAGTAATTAATCATCGATGTCCCATCCCACGCCAAAAACAATAGTTCTTTGGAGGTAGGCGGAACAGAGAGTAAAGTCCCGCAAACCTCCGTTGAAAAGGGAGGATCCTCCGACCAGACAGGGTGTTATAGTCTGGTGGGCGACTGCCCGACAGTTGATGTCGGGATGTCGTATATGTTCAAATCGCGCGGAGAACTCTGATTGCGCGATGCAGGATTTCGTATTTTCTTCGTAGTTCTTATGTGGCGTCATAGATGTCGCTACATCACTCCCCTCCGGAGATCGGAGATCGATGGTTCTTGATGCTTCTTGATGTGTGCCAGGCCAGCGGTAGGTTGGTTCCAGTGAGTCGGAACCGATGCCGCATAGTTCTCGGTGAGTCGGAACTGTCTGCGGTGATGCCCCAGTGAGTCGGGGTGTTGCTATCCCAGTGAGTCGGGATAATGCCCCAGTGAGTCGGGGTGATGATGTCCCAGTGAGTCGGGATGATGCCCCAGTGAGTCGGGATGATGCCCCAGTGAGTGGGGGTGGTGCTGTCCCAGTGAGTCGGGACGATGCTGCAGTCTCCAGTGAGTCGGAGTAGTGCTGCTGGCTCCAGTGAGTCGGAGCGGTGCTTGTGCGACGTAGGGCTTGATTTCTGGCGTCGACCAGGAGAGGTTCTTCATGGCTCTTCATATGACTGGCCGAAGGTGCGGTGTGCCATGGTCGCTGATGCGGCTGAGGTGGTGACCAGGTATAACCAGGTAGACATACTGGCGGTCAGGATACCTTTAGCGGAGGGTGCTGGCTGTTTGGCTCGTTGCTCGAAAGCTTGAGGAAGTGATGATGACGTCACTAAGTAGTAGCTGCACGAAGGCTGCGCTGACGTTCTTTGTCGGGGTCACCAGTTTGGAGGTAGGCGGAACAGAGAGTAAAGTCCCGCAAACCTCCGTTGAAAAGGGAGGATCCTCCGACCAGACAGGGTGTTATAGTCTGGTGGGCGACTGCCCGACAGTTGATGTCGGGATGTCGTATATGTTCAAATCGCGCGGAGAACTCTGATTGCGCGATGCAGGATTTCGTATTTTCTTCGTAGTTCTTATGTGGCGTCATAGATGTCGCTACAGTTCTATATAATATAATGGTAATAATATATACGATTATAATTACAGGTTTAACGATATGAATAAATGTGATATTTCAGTATTAATGACTGATAATGATAATGTCAAATGTAGTCTAACTTTAGGCACTATTGTAATTATAGGCTCTGAAACTAACCAGTGGAAATTAGAATAATTACCTTTTCTTTCCGATGGGGAAAATCATCGTATGACAAAACCCGCTCTTGGGTGGAGCGGGAGATAGTGTCAGACTCTTACTGACTAAAAACCCCATCCCATTCCTTCTAGCCTTCATACCGGGGCACGAGCTCCCTTTCGGACAACCCTGTCCCCAGTAGGCTTCGACCCAGCTGGGCCCCTCCTGCTGCTGACAAATATTGAGGCGCGCGGGAACAGTGCGCGCCGTCGACGTCTTGGACTCGGTCCATTACCGGACGATCGGACAGCGAGCTACCCATGGCTCGCCGTCCGCGACCCCGCGTCTACGGTGGCCGGAAATCGGGATCGGAATCCCGGCGGCGGCGGCGAGGGCGCCGTAGCCTGAAGCGGTCGGCCTCCTCCTTCACTAGCATAACTGCTTCGCAGAAGGAGGCGACCGCCTGCCATTCCTCTTCGTAGAATAATTACCTGTATTATTAGATTGTTATTTGTTTTAAAATATCGACTCTTTTTAGGACGGACGGCAAGCAGTGGGTAGTTCGCAGTCCGACCGTCCCGTAACTGTCCGGACCGAGCCCAAGTCGTCGACGGCGCGCACTGTTACCGCGCGCCTCAAGGAGTTGTCAGCAACAGCGACCCAGCTGGGTCGAAACCTACTGGGGCCAGGGTTATCCGAAAGGAAGCTCGAGCCCCGGGATGCAGGCTAGAAGGAACGGGGTGGGTTTTTAGTCAGTAAGAGTCCGACACCATCTCCCGCTCCACCGAAAAAAAAAAGGGTATAAGTCTTCTGATGAGGCCCATTGTAAGCAACAACGCTAACGTACGTATATGTATACTAAACAAGCAATATAACCAACCTCAGTTAACATCTGATGTTGCTTGTCGTCAGAATAACACTAATGAACGCAAACCGCTCACATTCAGTTATACAGTGAGAGGTGTTCCTAACTACTACGCAACGCCCATTGGTCCGGAACAGTTGGCCTCTGAGTGTTACCAAGTAAATACCAGGAATTTGCTTCACTGCTCTTGTATGTGTTTGTATGAAGTTACATGTAGGTACTTGGTTGTAACAACTCTAGTTTGAGTATATGGGAACCCCGAAACATCGTGTCTAGTATTTTTATACAACGTGTAACGTTAAATGCGCCAAACCTGAAAATAGATCAGAATAAGGAGCAGAAAATATTAAACCACTTTTTAATATAGGTTATATTTTCACATACACGGGATAATAAAAGTTTTTATTTCTATGCAGATAATAATTTTAACCCTTCAGATACCGTCAATTAGAGACACAATAGTAAGACAATAGATGCGCGGCCACCGGTGGTCGCTTGGGGATTCATGAATTAAACAAGGTAAAACTGCAAATAAAACCGTTAAATTTTTATTAAATGTTTTTTTTCCATAGAATTAGGTATTTTAAATTAAAAATCATTTGGGGTGTCAGGTCTGAGGTATTGCGCATTTAACGTTACACGTTGTATATGTTTGTATGAAGTTACATGTAGGTACTTGGCTGTAACTAGGGTTCTAGTGTGAGTATAAGCGAAACCCGAAACATGTGTCTAGTACTTTTATATAAAGAATCTATGTACAAAATTTCATAACAGTGTCATAAAAAATCATCAAGTTATAAGCTTGTTATGTTATCTCAAGAGCAGTGGTGGCCGAGTAGTAATGGCCCCGACTTACGAGTTATAGGTCGCAGGTTCGAACCCAGCCAGGCGCATTACTTTGTGTAATTTATTTCATTACCACTGCTCTAAAAACGGTGACGGAAAACATCGTGAGGAAACCGGTATGTCCTAGAACCAAAAATTCGAAGACATGGGACATCCACCACCCTAGGTTGACTGGCAGAGAATGCCTAAGGCATTAAGTCCGCCTATGTACTTTGTGTTGCATGAAGATTAAATAAATAAATAAATAAATAAATCCACTAACACGCACTGGGCCCGCGTGGTGGATTACTCTCCTAGAGAAGAGGCCTGAGTCCCAACAGTGGGAACATTAAAAAGGCTGATGATATTAGTGTAGACTAGTGTAGAAAACAAAATGAACCAAATATTACTTAAGTGGTTCGGTAGAAAACTCTACACAAAGTTTTCTGCAACTATCACCTAAAGATTATTAAAATACAAGCAACAACTATGGCCAGCACTAAAAATAAATTGAAAGGGAAATGGATTCAGTTCTTGATGGGAACGCAACCTGTTTTTCACTCACATAAATAAAAGATGGCGTCTCATTCACTGGCAGTAAGATTTCTGTTCTTATTGCTTGCAAACGTAGTTATTAAATGGCTGTTTTACAAGGTGGAAGCCTATTTTTGTCTGCTTGTTAAACGCACTTTCCATAAAATATCAACAGTTTCAGCCGTTGTTAAATAATTGTGTTAAATCAATATGCCTAGTCTTTTTCTAGCTTTATTATATAATAGTCAGCTTCAAATTTGACTAATGTTTGTGTTGCACACACATATCGATGCGCTACCATTGTAGTGTATCGATTATCATATTATTTTTGGCTACATAACTAACTTACAGACCAAGAAGGAGATGGCGGGACGACCTGGATGTCTTCCTTGGGAATTGGAAGAAAGTGGCTCAAAACCGGGAACATTGGAAGGAGTGGAGGGAGGCCTTTGCCCAGCAGTGGGACAATATGGGCTAGATTTAATAATAATAATAACTAACTTGTAGTTCAAAGTAATCTTGTTGTCTAATCTTGAGAGTATAACAAAATTCAATAAAAACAAATCATTGGGTGCCTAAGCTAAGGTCGCGTCTTGTCATGTAAGAACGCATTCAACTGAAAGATGTGACGCACAAGATTTTCAGCCACGATGCACAACAAGCCGTGACTCTGCCAGACAGCTGATAACATTAATTTATTGAACAGTTTATGTGCGCAGTTTCTTTATACAACGTGTTTTTTTTTTATATCCCATATAGAGACCATATTAGTGATTAGCGTGACGAGTGACAGGACAGAATGGAAGAAAAAAAAACGTTACGCCGACCCCAAATAAAACGGGACAAGAGCAGGAAGATGAGTATAAGACTGGCCTGTTGGTCTAGTGGTTAGTGGCCCTGACTGCTATGCCGGAGGTCGTGGGTTCGATTCCCACCCAGGACAAATGTTTATGTGATGAGCATTATCATTTGTTCTGTGTTTGGGTGTAATTTATCTATAAAATGTATGTATTTAGAAATATATAAGTATGTTTATCAGTTATCTAGTACCCGTAACACAAGCTCTGCTTAGCATGGGACTAGATGGCGTTGTGTGATAGTTGTGGAATATTATATATATATTATTATATATAAAAAAAGAGTACATAATCCCAAAAGCTAGTTTAAAATAATGGTGATAAGTAATATTAGAACAAAAGTTATTGTAAGTAATACAGGATTGCTTCGGTAGCGTTGAACACAGATTTTAATTTGATAAGCCTTAATACCTATCACCTAAAAGAAACAGATTTAACGCTGATGAAAGAATATTTTTACATGTATCTTTATTGTTTATGCACCACCTTTATTTTTGAGGTGGGAAGTTTTTTTATTATTATTATTACTTGCGCTTGACCACCATCTGACCTGATGGTAAGCGACGATGTGGTCGACGATGGAACACGCTTGCCTAGAAGTAACCTATTCACTCTTGACTTAAAGATCCCTAAGTTGTAGCTATCAGGAAACACAGACTCCGGCAGGGAATTCCACTCCTTGGCTGTCAATAAATGTGTTCCCAAAACGCTTTGTAATCAAACGAATAACTACTGCGCTGATAAGTAGATGCAGAGCAAAATACAGAGTTGAAATGTGTTAGATAGAGCAACGAAATCTTGAAGGTTTGTTTTTGGTAAATGTATTATGTTTTGTAAAAAGTCATTGAACAAAAGTTGTTGTTTATGATGTTCTTAACTAGCACCTAAGAGGTTGCTAGTGTTTTACAAAAAACCCTGTATAGGTATACCTACCGAGATGAGAATGTTAAGATGGATGTGTGGTGTGACGAGAATGGATAAAGTGAGAAATGAGTATATTAGAGGAAGTTTGAAAAGTTAAAAGGGAATCGTTTGTCTTGGTATGGTCATGTAAAAAGGTCGTACGCATAATGCTAAAAAAGTTATGAGTTTGCATGTGGATGGCTGGAGGGGGAAAGGGATGCCAAAGAAAAGATGGATGGACTGTGTGAGAAGTGATATGAAAGAAAGGGAGTTAGTGATAGCATGACGTGTGACAGGACAGAATGGAAGAAAAAAACGTGTTGCGCCGACCCCAAATAAAACGGGTCAAGGGCAGGAAGATGATGATGTGTTATGTTTTGTAAAATGTCATAGAACAAATGTTGTTGATTATGATGTTCTTAACTACCACCTAAGAGGTTGCTAGTGTTTTACAAATAACCCTGTATGGTAGGTATGTAGGTATACCTACCGAGCTATAAAAGCTTGCGCGCCTCAAGGAGTTGTCAGCAACAGGAGGGGCCCAGCTAGGTCGAAGCCTACTGGGGCCAGGGTTATCCGAAAGGAAGCTCGAGCCTTGGTTTGAAGGCTAGAAGGAACGGGGTGGCTTTTTAGTCAGTAAGAGTCTGACACTATCTCCCGCTGCACCCAAGAGCGGGGGTTGTCATAAGATGATTTTTGCACACCGTAAAAAAAAGCTATAAAAGCTTGCTATGAAAAAATGATTTTCATTAAAAGCTTGTTACTGAACAAAGAAGTCTAAGCAAACAACTTAACCCTTCAGATACCGTCAATTAGAGACACAATAGTAAGACAATAGATGCGCGGCCACCGGTGGTCGCTTGGGGATTCATGAATTAAAAAAAGTTAGATCATTTTTAAATAATGTGACTAATTTAAAAATGACCTAAGTTTAAGTCGTTTATGCTTTTAGTCCTGTTTTAGTCATAAGTACTTCAGTAAAATCAAGCAAAAAAAGAATTCAAAAAAAGAACAGCGTTAGGTCAATAGGCACAAAGGGACGTTTACAAATGGGATGAACCCGGCCGGTTGTTGCGTAACGGAAAAAGTATTTCATAAGGCCATACATATATTCTAAATGTTTTGATAACCTTCGCAAGGCCCTATTCTAGGTTACGACAAACATCATAATAATTCTGGTAGTTACCTACTCGTGCTTGAGTTGTAAAAACAGCAAATAGTAAGACAGTTATCCTCGCATTTATTTTTGTTTGAAAGTGTTAAAACGGTCTAACCAACATAGAATGTTAGTACTTATACAGGGTTTGTAAAACACTGGCAACCTCTCAGGACTATGTTACTAACATCATAAACAACAACTTTTGTTCTATGACTTTTATTTTTTTTTTTCATATTTTTGTGCATCAGATTTTCATACAAAAATAAAAATAATTACTTAAATAAATGTGCTAAATATTTATTTATTTATTAGGAGAACCTACAGCTACAACAAAAGGATAACAATAGTATAATAAACATACAGCCAATTACGGGTTCTCATTTCATTACGAAGTCTATGCGAAGCAAGCGATAATATTCGGAGGGGTTTGGTCGGCTGGGGTGTTTAATGCGCTAGCGTCGCGTCAAGCACCCCCGCCAAATAGAACAAGGAAATATTGAAGGATTGTTTTTGGCAAGTATTATGTTTTGAAAAAAGACAGAACAAAAGTTGTTGTTTAAGATGTTAAGCTTTGGTTTCCTAGGAAAGCGGTGCCGTCATAAATAGCGGCCGTTTTAACACATCCTCAGTAATTTTTTTAAAACAAACGTCACAAACGTCATACGAAAAGTATCCAAGATAGGAAATGGACGACCTTGATTTATCTTTAGTAATTTATTTGGAGGATGAATTATCATCAGAAGAGGAAAATAGTCGTTATTCCGGAAAACGACCGACCGCTATATGACGGTACCGCTATCCTAGGAAACCAAAGCTTTAGTAATACAGTCCTGCAAGGTTGTTATTTTTTAACAAATAACCCTGTATAAACCTAACCCTACTTCTCTGAAACAACCTTTTTTTTATAAGTGCCTGTAGAAATGTCTATTGCAAAATAAAAATATCCGTTTTTTCAAATAAACTTTCGAACGTGTAACGGTATGAGATGGAATCGAAAAACATAAAAGCTAAAAAACCTCGTTTCCCATATGCCTACTGCCATTCAGTCATGCCTGGTTTAGACTCTTTTTACATATCTAGGCTGGAATTTGTGCGACCAGCCCGGACAGGACGGGTCAATTAAAAAAGGTTTAACTACTCGAAATTGAATGACTTGGTACCTATCTACTAGTCGAATGGTTTGGTCTGTAACTAATACGAAAATTCGATAGAATTTCAAGTGATTACAATGACTTAAGAGCCGGTTGTAGTCACTGAGTATTTTGTATGAACTTTGCCCGGGTCCGATTTTGGAACAGCAGTATTATCCTTACTAATATTATAAAAGCGAAAGTGAGTTTATTTATTACGTCTTCACGCCTAAATGGCGATACCGATTTTGATGGAACTTGATACACGGATAGACCATGTCCTGGAATAAGACATAGGATACTTTTTATCCCGGAAGTATGTTCTCTTGGGATAATTTTCTGCTATCACGCGGGCGAAGCCGTTGGGAGCTGCTAGTTTTTATATAAAAAAAAAACAATAAATGTTCAACATTTTAAGTACTTAAGTAGTTTTAGCGAGGCCCTTTTAAAAACATACTTTATTATTATTTTTTAACTTTTAATTAATTATTTTCGTGACGTAATCTCGTAGACATACACGTTTGAAATCGCAAGTTTTTCACATTCGCGATTTTATTTATCGAGCCAACTAATTTATATCATGTTTTCATTTTTGCCCGGCGGTTGGTCATATAGTCAATTTTAATAAAATAATTTTTCAAGCTGGTCTCTTTTATTTATATTTGTGGATTTCCAGAGGGTTAAAAAAGTTCAAAATGAGTAGAACCTGGCCTTAAATTATATTCATTGCTGAGAACAGTTACTGTATAGTTAATTGCGTTGTAAAGGGTTTTCTCTAATAATGTTATTCTACCTGAAACCTACATAATTTCCACTAATTGACTTATTGTTTTATCATAACATATATTATATTATTATTATAAAATTAAACACAAATTCAAATAGAATAGAATAAACTTTATTGTACACCAAAATAGTAACAATGACATAGAAACTTAAATCTATGGGCAAATCTTTCGTCTAGGTAGGTACTTCGAAATTCGCAATTCTATGAGCGTTCGAGAAATAATGTTTAAATGATAAATGATATTTATTTTGCAAATAGGTCTTAAAAAACTTTCGACATTCTAAACTAGTTGAGGCCGGTTTCGAGATTTTGATTCATTGAGGCAGTGAGACTGTCGCGTTCATAAGTTTTAGTTCCGTAATACAGAACGTCACTCAAAACTCAATGCTTCAGTATTGAGCGATGCTCTGTAATACGGGCCTTAAATTTCAAACGCATATATGAGAAAGAAAACTTGTAGGTTACCTATTTTTATTTTATTTAATCAAACAACATTCGATTTCAAATAGAGAACTCAATCAGCCAGTACATTAAATTAGCTACCGTAGAGACAGCAGACCAAAGACAAAAATTCCTGTTTTAATCGAAAACGGTTTGTTTTAAAAATAGCAATTCGATTAAAATCAGTTTTTGCCTTTGGCCTGCCGTCTCTTGTGTTCGCGACTAATACCTAAACAGTTCAATTAAATGTCTAGACACAAGACTTCAGAACACGTCGTCCATAATAGAAAAGGCTTAAGTGAGCTTTTGTGTCTGTTTCGCACGTTTGCTGCAGAAATCACGAAGCCAAGCAATTTAATATGGAATTTCGACGGCCATGGCTGAACTTTTTATAGCGGAAAATTAAAAAGTTCACACAAGGGTGGAAAAGCGGTGAAAGAGAGATGAATGTAGATAAAATATTAATGTTTCTTGGGGTCCCATTTTATTCAGATAGCATCCATGAATAGCGAAATTTTAAAATTGATAAAGGCCCTGGACCACTCACTCGTATTGGATTCGTATTTGTAATTCGGTATTTTAATGGATTTTGGATCCATTTTTAAAATGTTTGTAAAAAATCATGACCGTCCCTACGTAAAAATGTAAATTGTAAACGCATAAATGCTTTTAAAATTACCAACTGTAAGTAAGTAGGTGCTTAGGGCACAGAATAACTACTATTACAAGTTTAGGGTACTAATTTTTTTGCACGACTACCTACAAATGTTTTGTTATTTTTTTATTATTGTGGTTAGGCTCGCGTTCGACCACTATATCACCTGATGGTAAGCGATGATGTGGTCGACGATGGAGCACACTTGCCTAGAAGTAACCTATTCACTCTTTGACTTAAAGACTCCTAGGTTGTAGCTATCAGGAAACACAGACGTGCTATTATGCTAGATCTGAAAGGAGGCCAATAGAACCCTGGAATGCCTACTAGTAAACATGTCGAGTTCGGGCTCATTAGACTCGTCTTTTTTTATTGTTGATAGGTTTGCGCTTGACCGCCTGACGACCTGATGGAAAGCGACGATGCGGTCGATGATGGAACGCGCTTACCTAGAAGAAAGCTATTCACTCTCGACTTAAAGATTCCCGGGTAGTAGCTATCAGGAAACACGTCTTAATTCATGAATCCCCAAGCGACCACCGGTGGCCGCGCATCTATTGTCTTACTATTGTGTCTCTAATTGACGGTATCTGAAGGGTTAACCATCTTTTACTTTTTTAGGTAGATTTTAAACATCCGGGGTACCTACCTATATTAAAATTTTAAATTTTGCTATTATTATTCATCAGAATTAGCCTCTAAAACATTATTCCGTAGAAATCGGTTGAATATCACTATTTTCTCACTTTTAAATAAGAATTATGGTTAGTCTTGGAACTTAATTATGTTAGGCTACTTACAATGTCGAAAGCTCTTATCAGGCATCGACTATTAACACTTACCTACCCCTGTGCACCCAATCAGTTTCTGATCAATAGTTACGTAAGTAAACTACCTAAGGGTGTTTTTAATATCAGGCGGTTTGAATCACGCATGCGGGATTGCTCCGCACGCGTAACCCCCGTAAATGTCCTTTTCAATTGTTGAAATGCGTAGAATAGTGCACGCATGCGGGACGCGATTTTTTTTTTGCTTTGTGACACGTTCTGCATGCGTAGCAATTCAATATGCGTCCTGAAATCCGCACGATATTAAAACATTCTGAATCTAGGTACCTACTTTGGAAACCAGCAGGCCAAATCAAAAGATTGAACAGCTGTTCAATTGATAAATCAATCCAATTTATTTTGCAAATAGATTAAAAATAACTCTTTTACGCGTCAGTCTCCTTATCAATTTAATTCATGAATCCCCAAGCGACCACCGGTGGCCGCGCATCTATTGTCTTACTATTGTGTCTCTAATTGACGATATCTGAAGGGTTAACTTAGACGAGGCCTTGCGGCTACCCTGAGGAACACTAATAGAAACTGGTGCCTGCCTACCAAGTCTATTTTTTAAGTTTTATTGACAGGAACTAATACACCTGCCTACAGTAATGAGAAATGAGGTCTAGATTCAATACATCTGTACCTTTTTTATATTTTACTATGTACCTACCTACATAAAATGGATCGATATGAAATTATAACGATGTATTTTTAAGGCCCGCATTCTATGAGAAAATTACTAATGAGATACAATTAGGATAATAGAAACTTCTTACTTACATTCTTCGTGAAACTGCGGTGGGTATTTTTATAACTATACTAGCTTTGCCCGCGCGGCTTCGCTCCCGCTCTTCCCTACTCCACCCTACTATACCCAACTCTACCCTACTCTACCCTACTCTACCCTACTCTACCCTAATCTACCCTACTCTACCATACTCTACCCTACTCTACCCTACTCTACCCTACTCTACCCTACTCTACCCTACTCTACCCTACTCTACCCTACTCTACCCTACTCTACCCTACTCTACCCTACTCTACCCTACTCTACCCTACTCTACCCTACTCTACCCTACTCTACCCTACTACTCTACCCTACTCTACCCTACTCTACTCTACCCTACCCTACTCTACCCTACTCTACCCTACTCTACCCTACACTACCCTAATTTTTTTTCCATAAGAACCTTCTCCTCACAATAACAATCACAACAAAAAAAAAATCAGCCAAATCGGTCAAGCCGTTTTCATGCCAAGTCGTGACAACGGAAAACGGGGGTCATTTTTATATATATAGATTACCAGGTGGTCTAAAGAGCGTGTCTTAATCTAGACTGATAAAACTTTATAAAAAAATGGCTACCGATCTGCCGATTCACAACGGATAATAATCTTGTCTAGTTAAAATAGATGGGACTATGCGAGTAAAACATGATATTAATTTGTTTAAAACAAATAATATTTGAATAATTTAGCGATTAAATGCATCTTTTATGCGGGCATCGAATTGGTTAATTGTTTTATTTGATTTCTATCATCGAAATGGAAAAATGGTTGTAGCTACCATTTTCTCATGCATCACCGTTTGAGATAATAGAGTTTTATTCCGAGGTTGCGGAACTGCCGACAATACCTATGTAACCTAGGTAGGGAGAATAGACTTTAAAAATAGATGTCCTAGATGCAAGGTAGAGATATTTTTAAAATAAAATTCTAGAATAAGTGCCTACCTGTTTATCCCGATACAAATTGGTTCATAAACGAGTCGTATATTAATTTTAAAATATAAAAACTCAGACATCGGAATTTCGAATTCTGAGTCCGTTGATCGATCTATTTTACAAAAATGAATAACGGATTTATTATTCCAAGAACCGAACTTCAAAAGGATATTTTTTTATACAAATGTAGGATGCCAGATATGCCTATGTAAGTACCTAAATAAACAAAATAACACGCCTACAATCTTGGTTCCCGAGTCTTATCGGCCAATACCACTGATAGGCTATTTCTTGAGAACTGTCCGAGTGACGAGTTTGACAGGTTATTAGGGTTTAAATGGTTTGCATGCCTAGCCCTAGCTTAGAACTAGCAATCAAACAAACTAACCTGTTATATAGCACAGACACAAAATTTTCAGAAATCTCGTACAAGTCAAACACAAACCACACACTATATGATAAATCTTATTTCACATAATCCCGCCACAATAAAACATTTTAATCACACACCAAACTCCATAAAAATGCCCCATTTGTGAGCTAAAACTTCATACTGTTTAACATTACACTGAAATCCATCTGTATATCGTCAATTTTACGAGCGACGTAATTTTGGAGAGAGAGAGCGCGACGATCTCTCACATCCGAACGGCACGAGCGAGGAGGCTCGACTGACGCGCGCCGCGGAGAAGTCGTGTAAGCTCGTACAAAAAAAATAGAGCGGCGTTTATCGATATTCCAAATTCGAATTTTTAATTAGAGTGTAACCAACTGTTGGTTTCCTGATGAATACAAGCTGTTAATACTTTTAACGAATGAATTTGTGTTTAATTTGTTAATTTTAGTCGAGTGCTGTATGAATTTTAATAAAGACTTTAATATCGGAAATAAAAAGTTTTACAGCTGTTTTATTTTTGTTGGCAGCCCTTAAATTAGCGTTGCGTGGTAATAAACTGTGAAAAGCCAACGTTTTGCTGGCACGGCCTAGGTTTTAGAGTTGCCATTTTTCAAATACCTTAGTTTTTGCGTTATATTATAATTACAAACTTATGAAATAATTATTCCGCAAAATTCCGTTACGTAAACTTCATTTATATTCCGTG
This sequence comes from Mythimna lalbum, assembly GCA_949319445.1. NCBI lineage: Eukaryota > Metazoa > Arthropoda > Insecta > Lepidoptera > Noctuidae > Mythimna > Mythimna lalbum. Next base: position 6,000,968 of record OX439370.1, read on the forward strand.
TCTAACTAAAAATAGCACCCATATCACGCCTGACGGTGAATCGATTGACACCTTGTCAAATTCGCTCCAGTGGTTTTGGCAGGACGAGGGATCATCCAAACTTTCGTTGCTAAATATTTATAGGTTACTTACCCATACGAACTTCTTGCTAAAAATTTTCATATTATCATTTTGATTCAGCTGAGGACGTAGCAGAGGTACCTAATAATGATTTTCAACTCTCATTTTATGATTAAAACTAAAAAATAATAATATTTGGCTTTTATTTGTGATATGTGTGAACTACTTTTACAGTTTGCTTATTAGGTTCAAGTCACACTATCCGAACTGACCAAAAAATCTGGACTCCGGATTGCTATTAAGGAAACTACAGAAGAAAACCACCTAAATACTCTGCGCTCAACCCAGAAATTGAATTAAAAACCTCATACACAACAGAATAAGGATAAAACAATAATATTTTGAATTATTTTCTAATTAAAAATATTAGCAAGTAGACAAATTAAAATACTACTCATTGAAAAGACTTAAATGACAATAGCCTAGAGCTTAAAATCACACCAACAACATAACCGGTGAGAGAACTAGTGGGCGACCCTAAGCATCCCAGCTGTTGCTAATAAACACCCCAGTTATTCCGAACGCACGACCCAGTCAGTATTCTTACGACTTCTAGTCCATTTAACTTGTCGCCAGAGTAAATAGGGACACGATAAACCCACGTTTCTATTACGTATCAAGTAGGGTACCTGAACTATCTAATAATAAACCTAAATGGTTGCAGATTGTTAAATTTAACTGAGTGAATTATTTATTTGCATCTTAATTCATGAATCCCCAAGCGACCACCGGTGGCCGCGCATCTATTGTCTTACTATTGTGTCTCTAATTGACGGTATCTGAAGGGTTAAAAAAGACGCGCAGCGTCGTCTTTCGCAGAATGGTGTACCATTCTCCCTTTTCAACGGAGGTTTGCGAACTTTAAACCCAGAATCCTTTAAATTATCTGCTTTAGCTTTTTCCTGACTACATTAGGGTCGGTCTCCAGTCTAACCTGATGCAGCTGATACCCAGTATTTTAGGTGGAGCATTCAGCCTGTCTGACCGACATCCGTAAACCAGTTACTGGGTAACACGATATCCTTTGGTATGATGTCACGTTTTCTTGCTTCGGACTACCGTAACAAATGTCAAAAATCTACATATGATAGGCGGGACCAAAGGTTTCATGTACTTTCTGATTTGCATAGAAGTCTCGATACGATGGTTAGCTAACTGCGGATCAATTTTAGCAATCGTTGCTTAGCCTTAAAACGGAAGTCGGTATTTTTATTTAGTTTTGTTTCTTCGTTACTTAACACCAACTTCCGAAATGTCAAGTTATTTTGCAGTTTTTATTTGTGGTACCCCTCAGTTAGACCTATGTAAATAATGTGAAAATTCTAGAGTAAGATACTTATAGAATAGGTTTATTACATTAGTTAGGTCCATAACAAGCATACCAATAAAATTAAATTATTTCTCTCAATTTCCAGAACCTGATCTTGGTAGCATGGGACCACCTAGGAAGTATACCCTTTAATTCAATAAACCCAAAGCGAACGCCGGAGTTCGCTCTCTCATGGTTTTTCTATTGTCTCTAATTATGGTATTCGAAAGGTAAAAACAAAAACGCATCGGAAATCGGTGCGAGTAACCAGGAAACATCATCATCATCATATCAGCCGAAAAACGTCCACTGTTGGACATAACCCTCCCCAAACGTCGTCACAACGACCGGTTCTGTGCGTCATGCGACCCTGACCAGGTCATCGGCCCACCTTGTGCAAGGCCTTCCAGCGCTGCGTCTTCTGGTACGCGGAACATATATAATATACACCGGACGTAACGGCATCGGGGAGCGTATATCGGGGAATATATTAAAAATAATAAAAAAAACCCCAATTGAGTACCTCCTCCTTTTTGAAGTTTCCTCCAATAAGTAGGTACGTATTTTGAAATAACCTACCAGTCATATACAGTTGCAAATAGTAAACTTAAACTGAACCAATTATTTTAATTTATAGCTAAAGCTCTACTAAGTAGTTTTCAGTTTAAACCATAACTACAGAATTATCGACTGGCTAAGTGCAATGTTATCGACTTTTGGCCAGCTCTATTTATGTCAAACGGTGTTTTAATTTTAAATGTTTGTTCCGTTGGCTGTGGGTTGTAGAATTTTATTTGATTTAGTTTAGTCGGCGCTTCGGCAGGTGTTTTGCAAAATTTTAATCCTTTAGGCAAACTGTTTGTAGAGGACATATTTTATATTTAGACCAGTAAGTTGGTGAATGTTTTATTTTTTATTTTTTGTCGAAAGGTACTGGTACCTACCTAGTTTTATTGTAGTATTTCAAAAATACTGGGCATCCATTATAAGTGTTTTTTTTTATAAAAAAGAAAACTGAGCAACTGCGAGTCGGACTCGCGCAATGAGGTTTCCTTACTGTGTGTTCCAAATGAGAATAGGATCGATTTTTTGTTGTGACGTCACGATTTACTGTAAAATCTAAGAAATTCGGTCAAAATTGAGGAACTTGAAGATGAGTAAAATTGAAGAACTGAATTCTGATTAAACTTTTTTCGTTCACAGTTCGTAAATAAATTAAATTTTTCGTGAAATAGTTAAAGTTTCAAAATTTCTTTCCTCGATTTGACAGTAAATCGTGACGTCACAACATGCAATCGATCCTATTCTCATTTGGAACGCACAAAGATTTTATATATCCTACTAGAGTAGATATATAAAATCTTTGGGAACGCATTGTACAAACTTTTTTATATAAATAGTTCAATACCCAAATAGTGCCTCAAGATTTTTGCGAAACACAAAAACTTTTTTTGTGTTTTTCTGTGTTTTCTTGGGACGTACGCGTACCTAACAAACATTTTTACTGTTTTCAAAGTTATTCCTATACCCGTGCTGTAAGACCTTGCTTTATGCCAAATTTCAGGATTCTGGGTCCACAAAAATTCATAGGTACTTCCATGAATTTTTGTGACATAAACGACCATATCTTTTTTTCGTTTTCTTAGGCGACCATTATACGGTCGTCAGTCAATTCCATCAATCATGAATTATGGTTTTCGTCAATCAGTACTAAAACACGCCAATAATCGCATTAGTCTAAAACTGTGGCAAAACTGACTTCTGAGCTTGATGTTGTTTGATGTTTTGACTTTGACTTTGACTTTGACTTTGTAGACCTGAGTATATGGTTTGAATTTCAACTCGATACCTCTACGCGTTCCCGAGAAAAAGGGTCTTGACAGACAAACAGAGGGACGGACTACAAAGTGACACGGAACCCTAAAAAACAGGTCCACACAAGTCTACCTAAGTAATCATTATCACACGTTCATAATAGTACCTACTTTTTATAATCCCGCAAACGAGTATCAAAGAAATAAAACAGTCATTAAACGTCTACTCTATGGGCAGTAGCATTTTTTTTTGCACTAGCAATGATTGAAAGCCATCAATCTTCATGTAGATTAACTTTTTGTCTCTGATATTGACCCTTTACAAAGAAATAACATGGCACTAATATCGTTTTAATTTTTTTTTCTGGTTATTTTTAATAGGCTTAGGTATTTAAATACGCACGGGTATGGAATGACAGTAGACGCGGGCTTGCCGATGTCGAGTAATGGGTAGCCCGCCGTCCGGTAGTTAAACGGACAGAACCCAGTCGTCAACAGCGTGTAGTTATCCACGTGCTCCTCAAAGAGATGTCAGCAAACCGTAGGGGCCAGGCAGGGCTGATGCCCGCTAGCTCGGACCACAGGGAATTTCTGAAAAGGAAACCCGTAGTCCTAGATCGCAAAGGACAACTGAAGAACACAGATGTGGATTTACTCAGTAAAAGTCTGACACGCAGAGCAGGAGAAGTCATTGGATAAAAAGGGTATGGAATAAGTCATAGAGTGGTAGAGCTGGCACTGAAACAGGAGTTTGTTTAAAGATAAGGAGATTAAAAGACAATTTGCCTGCTGCGGTCTTCTCATCATTCATTGATTTCAGCCGAAAGACGTCCACTGTTGGACATAAGCTTCCTCCAAGTGTCGCTAAAATTACAATACTGTGCGTCTTGCATCCATTGGATTCCCGTGACCCTCACCAGATCATCAGTCTTCCCGTCCGATTATAATTTAGGTGTCTTCAAGGCTAGAGTGAATAGACTCTAAGTAAACTAGTACGCCTCTCTATCAACCACAGAAAAGATGAAAGAGGTTACAGTGGTCTTGTAGGCGGGGCAGACGTGCCTCAAAATATGATCATGCTCATAATTGACACAACCAATAGCAAGCCTGCGTTCTAAATGTGCGTGGTCTGTTAGTTGCGTAATGCGCGTTCGTATTGGTTTATTGCCTGTAGTGGAGCTAAAGGGTGGGAGACAAGCGGCGACACTCGTAGTACAAATCGGAAAGTATTTCCTTTCTAACCTCTTTCATCTTTTCTGTGCTATTAACAATTGCATCACTACTTACCATCAGGTGGGATCGCAGTCAGGCACTAGTATTTTTATATTAAGTACTAGCTTTTGCCCGCGCGGCTTCGCTCCCGCTCTTCCCTACTCCACCCTACTATACCCAACTCTACCCTACTATACACTACTCTACCCTACTCTACCCTACTCTACCCTACCCTACCCTACCCTACTCTACCCTACTCTACCCTACTCTACCCTACTCTACCCTACTCTACCCTACTCTACCCATAAAATGCTAGCATTTTATGGAAATTATTATTATATTACTATTTTATTTTTATTTTATTTTATCTTGACTTATCTAAATGATTTATTAACGAAACTTTTATGACAGAATTTTAACAATAAGAAATTTATTAAGAAGGATTTTTACTATTTATTAAAATATAATTCATATTTGTATAATTGTATAATATATATATATCTATCACCGTAATTACAGTAATAAACTACAAAAGCGGAAACCAAATAGAACCTACAGCCTTTAAAACTACCCTGCGCAACCTGACGGCAGGGGAGCCTTTCGCATGGCAGGAGTGGTTTTTAGCCGGTAGGAGTCCGGCACTACCCAGAATGCCTTTCTGCAAGGCAGTCTGGGTGTCCATGATGGATTTCCCACTCCTGCCACAAACTAAAAAAAAAAAAAAAAAACCCTACTCTACCCTACTCTACCCTACTCTACCCTACTCTACCCTACTCTACCCTACTCTACCCTACTCTACCCTACTCTACCCTACTCTACCCTACTCTACCCTACTCTACCCTACACTACCCTAATTTTATTTTTTTTCCGTAAGAACCTTATCCTCACAATAACAATCACAACAAAAAAAAAAACAGCCAAATCGGTCAAGCCGTTTTCATGCTATGTCGTGACAACGGAAAACGGGTCTCATTTTTATATGTATACATTCAGTCAAAAAAGTATCGGGAATGGATGATTTTTTTATGGTTCCAAATTCAAATTTTTGTTTTTTTGTAGTTGTTAGATTGGCACAACTGTTTTCCATTTTGGCGGCGAGTTTGAGTTGCATCTGTTATTTATATTAAATACAGTGCTGGTTTTAGTAATATCATATATAGTGTGTATTGCGAATTTCATAATGGACAAAAATATCGAACAAAGAGTTTGTCTTAAATTTTGCATCGCCAATGGAATTTCGTTTTCGGAGTCACTGAAAATGTTACAGAAGGCTTACGGTGAATCGACTTTATCAAAAACTCGTGCTTATGAGTGGTTCAAAGCGTTCAAAAGCGGTCGAGATGTGATGGAAGATTTGCCTCGCTCTGGTAGGCCGTCAACGTCTGCAACTGAAGTTAACATCGCAAAAGTGAAGGAAATAGTGACTGAAAATCCCCATTTAACTCTGAGAGAGATAGCCGCCGAACTTTCTGTATCTCACGAGTCGATCCGTACCATTTTAACTAATCATTTGGGTATGAAACATGTTGCTGCTCGGCTAGTCCCAAAAGATCTGAATTTTCTCCAAAAACTCAATCGCATGAAAGTCGCTGAGGACATGCTAGAACGAATCAGTTCGGACCCAACATTCATGAAACGCATTGTTACTGGTGACGAGACGTGGGTTTACGAGTTTGACATGCAAACTAGTCAACAAGCTTCGGAGTGGCGCCTTCCAACTGATCCGAAACCGAAAAAACCACGCCAAAGTCGATCAAAAGTCAAAGTCATGTTGACTGTTTTCTTTGACTATCGCGGTGTTGTGCACTCTGAATTCTTACCGGAAGGTCTAACGGTAAATAAAGAATATTATTTGAGCGTTATGCGGCGTTTAAGAGAGCAAATTCGACGAAAAAGGCCAGATTTGTGGAAAGAAAATTCTTGGATTTTGCACCACGACAATGCGCCTTCGCACAAGGCTATCATTGTGAACGAATTTTTGACCAAACACTCAACAAATACCATCCAGCAACCACCATATTCACCAGATATGGCTCCTGCTGACTTTTTTCTTTTTCCTAAACTCAAATTACCACTTCGTGGGACCCGTTTTCAATCGATAGAAGACATAACGGAGAATTCGCGGCGAGAACTGAACTCAATTCAGGAAGCAGCGTTTAAAAAATGTTTTGATGAATGGATTATTCGTTGGCGCAAGTGTATCGTTTCTAAAGGAGCATACTTTGAAGGTGATAAAATAAATTTGGATGAATAACAGACATTTTGTGTATTATTGATCTTTTCCCGGTACTTTCTTGACAGAGTAGTAGATTAAAAATAAAAGTTATGAAGAACACTGTCGCCAATGTGTCGCCGACTGTCTAAACGTCTACCATTCAATCAATTTCCAATTAGACGAGGCTTGCATAACCTATGACCTACTCAAGACGCCTCGTAGAAGCTAGTAATAGATTCCGATACTGTCTATGGTTGAAGGTTTCTAGACTTCCTAGTATTCAAGCAATTAGCTATGGATATTGATCATAGACTTATGACTACTACATAGACGGTGAAGTGTGACCTTCTAAGTTTTTTCACATGGTCGCTCCGACTTGTTTCCGAACTCCTTTTGAACCGTGGTCCTTGAGGCGCGCATCGTCTCTGAATCAATCGGAATAGGTAGGATGAACTAGACTAGATTTCTTAGAACTGTTGTTCCTTGAAACTAGACAGATGCAAATAGTTCTACCGCAGTGCTTTATTTTAGTTATCAGAACTGTCTAGGTATAGTTTCACTAATTTTTTTTTTTTTTTTTTTATTATTGATAGGTTTGCGCTTGACCGCTATCTCACCTGATGGAAAGCGACGATGCGGTCGACGATGGAACGCGCTTACCTAGAAGAAACCTATTCACTCTTGACTTAAAGATTCCTGGGTTGTAGCTATCAGGAAACACAGACTCCGGCAAGGAATTCCATTGAATTCCAATTCTCTACGGTTTAACTCAGAAATTTGATTTTTTCACATCTTCAAGCGACTGCAAACTTGTGTATATAGTTTTAATTTCAACTCGATACCTCCTCGCGTTTCCGAAGTAAAAGGTCTTGGCAAACAGACGGATAACAAAGTGATCCTATAAAGCTTATATAGCCCGTTTGAGGTACGGATCCCTATATAGAAGCTGAATACAATATCTATCTAAATTTAAAATAATAGTTGACTGGCCGATTTCTGGGCTGGGCAAGGAATTTGACTAATTTTGCCATCGATACGCTAAGAAGAAGAAGTTGACTGGCCTAGTGGTTAGTGACCCTGACTGCTATGCCGGAGGTCGTGGTTACGATTCCCACCCAGGACAAATGTTTGTGGGATGAGCATAATCATTTGTTCTGTGTCTGGGTGTAATTTATCTATAATATGTATGTATTTAGAAATATATAAGAATTAATTGTGTATTTTTATTAACATACATATATACATCTTAATTATTAAATATTATAAACTAATAGGTATATATACAAACTTAAAGAAAAAATATATACAAACGAGTAAAAAACAAAAGGAATTTATAGGGCATCAAAAAATTCGTCCACATCGATGTCAATGGGAAATGTGCCCAGAACGCTGGCAGCATTGCCACGCTGGATGGCAATGCTGATTCGTTGACCGAAGAAAAGCCCAGCCCTCTGGTCACGCGAAGAGTCGACCAACTGTTTGCTAATATCTCGAACAACTCGATGAGCGCTCGGACCCCATGGCCCTAGTGTTTCAACCCCAAACGGCTCAAACATATAACTTCCGATGAGGTTATTATATTTACGCCGTTTGAGGTTCTCTGCACCTGCAGCAGCCGCACCAGCACAGCCCGCCGTACTAAGAAGATGGGATGGCGCAAGGGTGTCGACACATGTTGCATCTCACACCAAAGGCCTACCCAACTTCCAAGGCATTATGGTCATCCCGTCTGGCCTCTTCCCATCGTCGCGTGCCAAGCCATTGGGTTCTAAAACAGCTGGCACCCCGGCGGCGACAAGAGCTCGACGGATAATGTCATTAATACTGGCATGTCGTGCTATCCGACCGGCGCTTCTACTGCAGGATAGGCCATGGTGTCCGAGGCTGTCGACTGCTTCGCCGCACTGACAACGATGTGGAGCTCCACTAGGAGCACCCAGACGTAGGCATGTAGCGATCCGGAAGGTGGTGTCACTCAACATAGTACCTATGTTAGGTAAAGGTAGAGCCTGTAGCCAGAGACCCGACTCCCATTCACCCACAGCCAGTAGGCGGGCACGCTCATCAGTATTGGTGGACGTATTTATGAGATTATTCCGTACCAACCTGCAGAGCGGCTCATCCCACTGTCTCTGGGAAAATGGACTCTCGGGCAACGCCTTATCCGGGCAAGCCACTTTCCAGGCGTCCACAGCGTCGGTCAAGCACGGCACCTCATAGTTAACCAATGATGGAGTTAAGATTTTTTTGGTTAACTGTTGAGTGCTGTGAACCGAAGACAGGAACGCCGGTAGACTTATACTAGAAATTTTGCGAATGCCGAGCCCACCAAAACGGATGGATAGCGTGGCTTGTATCCACGCTCGGTCATTCAGGGCCACATTTAAAATGGACGTTAATGCGTATCGAATAGTTTGATCAATTTTGTCCAAAAGATGTGGTTGTTTCCATAAAGGAGATGAGCGAAGAAAATACATAAAATTTGGTGCAAAACAACAATATCGTATGAGGGTGAAAGCCGAATGTAGGTTAATTTTGGAAAGTCTTTCCGAAATGTAGTTAAAACGTTCAATTTTGAAATATATAAGTATGTTTATCAGTTGTCTAGTACCTACCCATAACACAAGCTCTACTTAGCTTGGGACTAGACGGCCATGTGTGATAGTTGTGGAATATAAAAAAATAGTTTTCATGGAGTGAATGACTTTCTGGAACTATCTTGCTCACTCAAACGCTTTGTTGGTGGTCTTGGCAATGACATATGCTGAATAATTCGTTCTCTTTCAAAATGGTTGAGCTGAATGGTACTAGCGCATGAGTCATGGGCGCCAGCAGTTGAGATCTTTCAACTGTTATCCAGTTATTTTAAAATTATGTTCAATGAATTGTTGTTTTTCTGCTTCAAATGCTTTTAACGTGCATATCTTTATAAAGCTAGAACTATTTTTGACGCAACTATGACGTTATTACACATTTTTAACCGACTTCGAAAAGAAGGAGGTTCTATGTTCGGCTGAATGTATGTTTTTTTTTTTGTATGTATGTTCACCGATATTTCGGTCAATTGAGGACCGATTTTGAAAAATTTTTTTTTGAAAAACAGCTTCCGAGTTGGTCCCATAGAAATATTGTTATGATCTGATCATGAACTTCGAAGATATGGAACAGAACTCCTCATAGAATCATAGCAGAATTGTCGTAACGAGTAAAGTTGCTTTGTTTATACGTGTAGTCGATGACTGACTGAAAGAAAAGGGGGAGGGGATGTATCGAACTGATCTGGTGATAAAGCCGGAACGTAAATTCATGTAATATAACCGTTTTTTTGATTATTAGAATCGTTATGAGATGCACTCTGGCTATAAGGTAATTTATGTTTAGCTGAAGGGTAGGTACTTTTTCGTGGTGCTACCATAACTTAAAAGTGAAGTTTTTTATTCATTAGATATTTTGGAAACATAGATCTTGTGGATATTATCTAGGCTTCTATTGAAATCAATTTATAAAGTGTAAGACCTTAGAAAATCTGCTATTTTGCGTGAACTTTGACGCTTCATAATGTACTAAAAAATTTAAAAAGTCAAAAAAATATAGCAATCCTTGCAAAAATCAAGATTCTGAATGACGACAATTTTTTTCAAAAACTTCAATGGTTTAAAAAAAAACACGTATTTCTTTGAATAAGTTTTGTAGTTTTGTTTTTGTTGTTTATGTTAATCACGAAAATAACGAATGCCGACAGAGTTTTGAGGCGTTATCTTTCTTTTTTCGCGTTGCTTATTCTTCAAACATTGCGTTGGATTGCGTTGGATTGCGTTAGATGAAGCAACAAGCTTTTATACCGGTTTTATACTCGCTGTTGACGTTGGTGTGAGTGGAAAAGGAGCCTCTTAGTATGAGCTATAGTTTTTGAAAATAAATAAAACATAACAAATGTTTACTGTTACAGTAATCCGATGGATGTGGGACGCACAGGATCGATAATTGTGGCGACACTTGGGGGAGGCCTATGTCCAACAGTGGACGTCTGTCGGCTGAAATGATGATGATGATGATAAACAAATGTTTTCGTTACAATGCTAGTATTTTGTATTTACGTACAGGTAAAATACAATAAACATACGCAGAATTGAGTAGGCTACAATGCGTTTCATTATACGGCTTTTCAATAATTGAGTTGTCTGCACTGCCATATTGTGAAACAATACATCGTCTCAATATATTGTAGTTCACAAATTGCCTGAGAAAGGCAGCAACTGGTACAAAATGGTGTAGGAAGGACTTGGAGTTGAGGGTTACGACGAAAAATGAACGATTTTCCCCACGTGCAGCTAAGGAATGGAATTCCTTGCCGGAGTCTGTGTTTCCTGATAGCTACAACCCGGGAATCTTTAAGTCGAGAGTGAATAGGTTTCTTCTAGGTAAGCGCATTCCATCGTCGACCGCATCGTCGTTTTCCATCAGGTGAGATGGCGGTCAAGCGCAAACCTATCAACAATAAAAAATAAAAAAAACATTTTTAGGCCCTGATTCCTGAACAGTACTTTAAAACAGTGACTTTCTGAACTCCTCGGTAACGGCGAGGTCAATAGTTAGTTAGTTAGCCCATTTATGTCCCACGGCTGGGCGAAGGCCTTCTTCCCCCTTTTCCACACACGTCTTTTTTTATTTATTTTTTTTATGTTTGTGAAAATCATTCAATGACAAAGCGCGCTCTAGGGCGGAGCGGGAAGACGTGTCAGACTTTTACTGACTAAAACCCACTAAAACTAAAAAATCTAGCTTTTGCCCGTGGCTTCGCCCGCGTACATAAAATATAGCTTATAACAGTCAGAAATAAAGCAGCTTTCTATCGGTGAAAAAATTTTAGCAATTAGGACCAGTACTCAAACAAGAAAACAAACTTTACTTCTTTATAATATTAGTGTAGATTATTGTTACGCCGATAAAATTTCAACACGTCATATCTCCGACAAATTAAAGAGTAGCAACGAATAATTAAAACGCATTGCTGTTCGAAAGCTCTAGAACCAAAGTACCTACCTAGCCTGGCAAGATCTGGAACATTCCGTCATAAGTACTCGTTGTACCTAGTATTTAGTAGGTATGTAATCTGTAGGTATCTGTAGGTGGATAAGGGAAATGGTACTTTCCGCCATTAACAATAGAGTCGAAATTCGCGTGAGTGACTCGCGAAGGACAAAGCAATAAAATTGATTTATGGCCCCGCGACGCGACTCTATTGTTCTGGAACTATCCTGAGACGTCAGTATCTAGAATTTTCTTTGCTCCGCGTATAAATACGTGCCCCCGAACGGAAGTGAGTCAGTTCTGATTTCGACTGCGAACGAGAGCGATCTACCTAAGTGTGCGAAGTGATTTTATCTAACGACCGAGGCGATAGTATAACGGAACTCTAGTGCTAACTGTGATTTGGATTATTGTTAACTGGACTAATTATTTATTGTTTGTGGTAAATAAAGTTCTTTATTGGTAAATCGGCATTTAGTTACCCGCGTACGTAACATTATGTTGTAGATAAAACGTTCATGTACAATACTCGTATATTTTCTCCATAAAATTAGGAGAAAGTTGGGTTGCGCTAAAGACTAAATAACTTGTATAAGAATGAAATGCCAAACAATAGACACTTCTGTGGCGGCAGTGTAGGAAGTGGATACACAGAGTATTATTATTATAATAATACATAGAGTAACCTAATAAATAAGATGAGAGCACCTATTGTTTCTTTGCGTGATCGAGTCAGGAATGAGGATATCCGCAGAAGAACCAAGTTTGCCGACATAGCACGAAGAATCGCCATTGCAAAGTCATTGGATGCATAATCAGCCTTTTAATGTTTCCACTGCTGGTAATCAGGCCTCCTCTCTAGGAGAGGGAATGGGCCGTAATCCACCACGCGGGCCCAGTGCGGGTTACGTGTCCTTGGATGATTCACCTCAAAACAAAATGCCCTAAGCATTTTCTACACACGATACAGTGGTAGGCACTGATCGCGTTCAATATCCTTGGTGAAATTCACCCTGAAGTTTAAGGTTTTTCAGAAAAATTGACATCATTCAGAATCTTGATTAAATGTGCAAGGTTTCTAATGATGTACTTTTTATATTTTTATATACTAATACATTATGAAGGGCCAAAGATGTGCGATAACATCATAATCACGTAAGAGCGGTTGTGTGAATATTTATCTCAATGAAAAACCTTTTTATAAAAAAAATAACCGACTTCACAAAAAAATTGAATTGAATTTGAGGAGTTCCCTCGATTTCGCCACGATTCCATCATCAGATCTCAACTTAGTGACTAGATCCCAATTTGGGATACCCTTTCCAACAAAATAATAATTTTTCAAATCGGTTGGCAAGCGACAAAGTTATGCGCGAACAAACATAAAAAAATACAAACCTCTGAATTGAGATGCTCTTCCTTTTTTAGGAGTCTGTTAAAAAAAAATGGCCGCTTTGATGGCTCGGTGACTATGTATTAGAAGCGTCCTTTTTAACCGACTTCGGTTAAAAAGGACGCTTCTCAGAGTCTTCAAAGTTTTTAAACACTATCCTTCACTTCTGTCATGTGAAACTTTCATTTAGAGAGGACCCCTAAAGCATTCAATAGCAAAACAAGTGTAAATAAACAACACATCACATACACTATGTTCGTATACTCGCTGTATCCGCGACTCTATTTCTCGCCTGAACGCATCTACACTGTATCTCATGAATGGCATGCGTTGGAATCGCTTACATTTGCGGAATTAAACATCCGATGCTTTCCTTGAATTTCTAGTTACGTGAACAGTGTGTTGTAGTTCTTTTTCTTTTGGAAATACAAAACGTACAACAGGGAACAGATTCATTATGCGTACAGCATTTTTTTTAGGTGGGAAAATCATCTAAGTAGATAGATAGATAAAGCATTTATTGGCTACAACACAACACATGCACCAAATCACATATTACACACAAGTTATAAAAATTAAGCACTGTCTTAGGTATACTAATATACAACAACAAAGAAAAGAAAAGAAAAAAGATAATAATAATAATAACACCTGTAGGTACTTAGACAAAATAAAAAAAGAAATTCCAAAATAGACCCATGTCGTGCTGCACCAATAGGAGTCCAGCTCAGCATGTGTCAGGCAAAAATACCTGACGCTGATATTCTGCTGGATCCTTGCGGTGAAATTGAAACGCTAAGTGGCATCTCCCGCCCTTGGGCGGAGCGAGAGGGCGTGTCAGACTTTTACTGACTATAAACCCAATCCCGTTCTTTCTTTGAGATTGTTCCAGGTCCCCAGGATCTCTTTTGCATCAGCCATGCCCCCAATTATGTGTACAGCTAAGGAGTGGAATTCCCTCCCGAAATCTGTTTTTCTGATAGCTATAACTTAGTGATCTTTAAGTCAAGAGTGAATAGATTTCTTCCAGGCAAGCGTTAACCATCGTCGGCCACATCATCGCTTACCATCAGGTGAGATAGTGGTCAAACGCGAGGCTATTAATTCATGAATCCCCAAGCGACCACCGGTGGCCGCGCATCTATTGTCTTACTATTGTGTTTCTAATTGACGGTATCTGAAGGGTTAAAATAAAAAAAGAGCAGACCCCAAGCTACATGTCATCTGTTTATAGTAGTCCACATGACTGATTATATTTAACATGATAACAGATATATATTTAACATGATATAATTAAAATAAAAAGATTTCAAAGAAGAAAAATCTAAGGCTGAGAACTGACGAAACGGTTTTTACCCGCCTCGCAATGATTAGTTGAGGTCCAGGTCTTTCTGGTGTCTAGATGGGCAGTGGACTGCCCATCTAGACACCAGAAAAGAGCTGGTTCGTTGTACTTTTAAATCTGGCTTTCTCTTGCACACTCTCCCTTAGTCCCCGCTGTAGTCGCCCGCTAACCTTTGACCGCGACTCGCGCAATTTCAGTTGCCCGCCGTTTTAGCTGGAGTCGCAAACAACCGCACACTCCACGAGCGTACAAGGCGTCGTGTAATGTACTTGAATTTTTTAAACTACGAGTAATATTCTACAGAAGCCCGCAATCGCGGCAGCCGCGGGTAAAAACCGCTTCGTCAGTTCGCAGCCTAAGACTTTTAAACCCAACATTGCGATACTCAGAGTTCTAAGTAGGCAAACATGTCTTCGCTAATACCCATATCCGGTAAAACTTCTCACCAAAGTTCAGCGCTTTAAGTTAAAGTCCTCTTGATAACTTAACCACTGGGTAAGTTTCCAGTCACGGGTTCACAACTTGAAATTGGGATGTTTCTAATACAAAAACAAGATGGCTAAGTGTTTTGGGTAAGTGTATTTTGTATTGGGATTTTGTTAAAGAAAACAAAAGTAATATTTCTTCTATAGGTAGACTACTGAGTAAAGGTTTCCTTCATTCTTTCCAATGGTTATGGTTATTATTATTATTTTATTTATTTATTTTATACTAGCTTTTGCCCGCGGCTTCACCCACGTACATA
Source organism: Mythimna lalbum (assembly GCA_949319445.1). Classification (NCBI taxonomy): domain Eukaryota; kingdom Metazoa; phylum Arthropoda; class Insecta; order Lepidoptera; family Noctuidae; genus Mythimna; species Mythimna lalbum. Next base: position 6,016,152 of record OX439370.1, read on the forward strand.
ATCCTAGGATAAAAAGTATCCTATGTGTTATTCTGGGATATGGTCTACTCGTGTACAAAGTTTTTGCGTGAAAGAGTAACAAACATCCATACATCCATCCATACATCCATCCATACATCAATCCAGACATACAAACTTTCGCATTTATAATATTAGTAGGATACATATCTGTTTTATTTTTAAATATTTCTTAAAAAAAAACATGTAAAAATATAAAAAATGGTTGCCCACCGGCTTTGGAAACAGGGTCCAAGCTACCGGTGGTCAGGGCTCCTGAGAGAGGAATCTTCTAACAATGCGCGCCAAGTCCTGTTTTGTTATTATTATTCAGTTCATTCATTTACAAACATATAAATTATCATCATCACATCATCATCATTTCTGCCGATAGACGCCCTCTGTTGGACATAGGCCTCCCCCAAGTGTCGCCACAATGAACGATCCTATGCGTCCCGCCGAAAGGTTCTGGAGTGTCAACCGCGTACCGGAAAACGAAGCGTTGGAAGGCCTCCTACAAGGCCTCCGACTGAACGAAAGAAAAAGATTTAGGACTGTCAGCGTACAATAACATCCTTACTAATATTATAAAAGCGAAAGTGAGTTTGTTTGTTTGTTACGTCTTCACGCCTAAATGGTAAAACCGATTTTGATGAATTTTGGTACAGAGATAGTTGGGACCCTGGAGTCGGACATAGGCTATTTTTTTTTTTTTAAGAAAGAGTAAAGTATATTAGTAAAAGCGGGTAAAGCCGAGGGTAAAAGCTAGTAAAGAATAAAGTAAAGATGTAAACAAACATACATAATACTTACATACTAATAAATATTATTCATGTTGCGTCATTTTCACAATCTTATCTCAAAAAATGCTGAACTAATAAAAGTAAACACGATAGTAATAACAAACCTAAAAATAAACACCGGTCTGTTTTATTTTATAACTGTAATGTGTCCAGTTACAGAACTAATGTAATTATTTACTCGTATATTATAACTAATTATAGAAATTATAATCTTGTTCATGTAAATAAACTGTTTCAAGCTGCGTAATTATGTATATGTAATTTGTGTTCGCAATGCGTGTTTGTGTTTGTTTTGATTTAGAGTTTCTATTGTTTTAATTTAATTGGTTTTTGGCCGTGTGTGGAGAACTAAGGCACAAAATAGATAGGTACAGAAGTCAATCTACATACAAAACGCACTCGAGCAACGCACACATAGACACCGCTCACGGACACGATATCTCGGCTCAATCGCCTGTTCGCACTCGTACAGTTCGGCGCAATGCGCTGACCCTAGCGCGATCGTCTAGCGTAGTTATAAAAAGTGAAGTACATACATGAGATTGACTTCTGTACCTATCTATTTTGTGACTAAGGTTTACCGATAGAGATATAAGTCTATCTAAAAAGTCAAACGACTTGAATAATCATTAGGGCAAAATGTAATCGGATGGTAGTAGTCAACACTAGTTCAATAATCAAGGTTTATTAAGAGATCTTGATCATGGTTTACTAATAGAAGAACCTTATGAAAAGTATCGAAAAGAAGTATTTTTTAAATGATTAAATATTATACAAAATTCCAAAGTCGTTTGACTTTTAGGCAGACCTTTACCTATATGATTTCGGTACAATATAGTGCCCTTGATTGCCCGGTCATTGCCTGCCTATAATTCCTAACTTACAGTAACTAAGCAGTCCTAATCTATCTCCAGCATCATGTCCCATTGCCGTCTAAACTCCACAAACTCTGGGCGCAAAATAGATAGGAACAGAAGACAATCTCATGTATGTACTTCACTTTTTATACCTACGCTCGGTGGACGCACACTAATGAACGTTTAAGCCGGAACTGTTCGACAAACGGGCAGAGACGCTACCGAGATATCGTGTCCGTGAGCGGTGTCTATGTGTGCGTTGCTCGAGCGCGCTTTGTGTGTAGATTGGCTTGTATACCTATATATTTTGTGGTGTTGGCCCTGACCAGTCAGGTGCTGAAACCGCTGAATGTTTCATTGGTTCCGCATTGAACCAAACAATCAGACGCGCTGGTTTGCGCTCGAGCGCTTTTTGTCGCTTTAGCAAGCCAAACTTTGAAGTGCGGATGTTGTTGTAGTCAGAAATCGATGAACGGGTGGCCATTTTTATTTGAATTCGAAATAAGAACCATTCAACGGTCAACTTTTATTATTACTGTTATTGTTATTATTATTTACTAGCTGATCTCAGCGGCTTCGCCCGCGTGATAGCAGAAAATTATCCCAAGGGAACATACTTCCGGGATAAAAAGTATCCTATGTCCTATTCCAGGACATGGTCTATCCATGGTATTGGGTTTTGCCATTTAGGCGTGTTACGTAACAAACAAACAAACTCACTTACGCTTTTATAATATTAGTAAGGATTTAAGAGGGTCCTTTTGCACTCGCCTATCGTCAACATCGATTTTTACAAGCTTTTATTTAGTTTCACCCGTCCCGATGTTTGTCTGTCATCAAATCTTGCAAATTAAATTTGATCCTCTTTCCGGTTACCGATTGACCTGAAATTTTGCTCGCATGTGTAAATCAGATGATAATACAAAATTATTATGACTTGAGTTGATGTGATAATGGAGCTGGAACGTGACTATAGGAACTTGGTAGTTAAACGACAACCCCATCGAGTTTGGGCTCGTATGAGTATTAATTATAGGTATATAGAGCTATAAAAGCTTGCTATGAAAAAAATATTTTCATTAAAAGCTTGTTGCTTCATCTAAAATCCGACATAGCATAATCAGCCTTTTAATGTTCCTACTGCTGGGACTCAGACCTCGTCTCTGGGAGAGGCAATGGACCGTAATCCACCACGCGGATCCAGTGCGGGTTGGTGGATGTCACATGTCTTCGAATTTTTGTTTCTAGGACATGCCGTTCCTCACGATGTTTTCCTTCACCGTTTTGAGAGCAGTGGTGATGAAATAAATTACACAAAATAATGGATAGATAGATAGATAGATAAATTCTTTAATAACTCTAAACCACCCCACCCCCCTCTTTCTCACTCTCTCTTTCTTTTCTTTTTTTCTCTCTCTTTTTTCTTTGTTTCTCTCTTTTTTTCTCTTCTCTTTTTTTTCTTTTTTTGTAATGACTCGTAAACTCGTTAGTCGATGCCGTTACCACTCGGCCACCACTTTCTTTGGCTTTTAAAAAAACGTTTATATTAACAAAAATATAAGAAAGGTGAGTTCTAACTAAATATTTTGTTTTTCACCGTCTTCAAAGAATTACTTAGGGCTCCAACTGACAGAGTGGCTGTCAGCCGGCTCCTTAGGGGCACAGCGAAATGATATGAGTGTTTTAATGCCCCTTTTTATTTTTAAAAGCCTCTTACTTTGACATTTAATATTTTTCTTCAGTATTTATTTCGTTTTTAAGTCTATTTTTTTTGGAAATATTTCTGAGATTTTAAATCTCGAAGAAATATGTCGCGTATATTTTAAAATAAAATGTTTCTGTGTCTCTGTGGCATCATAATTTGTAAACTGGTGGGTGATTTTATAGTTTAATTTAGAAAGTTTCAGAGTGGTGTGTTTGTAGGGGTGCAGCAGGGTCGAAGCCTACTGGGGCCAAGAGTCTGCTTCTGAAAAAAAAGGCTCGGCCCTGGTATTAAAGGCAACGAAGGCACGGGGTGGGTTTTTTAGCCAGTAAAAGTCTGACACTATCTCCCGCTCCACTCCGGGCGGGGGATGTCAATAGATGACATGTGCACTAGCTTCTGACATTTTATAAGTGCCCATGTAGGCCTATGTGAAATAAAATATTTTTGACTTTGACTTTGATGATTTTTACTTACCCACCAAAAAAAAGTGGTGTGAGAGTTGCTTGTAAGCCAGCACTGCTATTTGGGTAGGTTTAGAGCTAAACTCGTATCCCTGTATCAATCCGCTTTGATGAGATATAACAACTCGCTCGTAGGTATCATCATCATCTTCCTGCCCTTGTCCCGTTTTAGTTGCGTCGGCGTAACACTTTTTTTTCATCCATTCTGTCCTATCATCACGCTATCACTAACTCACATTTTCTTTCATATCACTTCTCATACAATCAATCCATCTTTTCTTTGGCCTCCCTCTCCCCTTCCATCCAACCACATTTAAACTGATCACTTTTTTTGCAACATGCGTTTCATTCATAGATATCGTGGTTTCATTTCTCCTTTTCACATAACCGTATCAAGACAAACGACTCCTTTTCAACTTTTCAGCCACTGGCGCCACTTCCAAACTTCCCTTTTTTATGGTCGGGAAAATCATCCAGTGACAACCCCCGCTCTTGGGCGGAACGGCACATAGAGTCAGACTCTCACTGACTAAATACTCACCCCGTTCCTTCTAGCCTTCATACCGGGGCTCGAGCTCCCTTTCGTATAACTCTGGCCCCAGTAGGCTTCGACACAGCTGGGCCCCTGCTGTTGCTGACAACTCCTTGAGGCGCGCGGGAATTCAAACTTCCCCTAATATACTCATTTCACACTTTATAAATTCTCATCTCCGTTACGTGCAATCTTTTTGTAATGTATTTAAGTGCTCGTTATCATAATTATTCTTGTCTATCTTGCAAGTAACCTTTTAATTAAAGCATTTTATGATAACTGCAACCATTTTATTGGCAATTGAGATCTTTTTTTATTTTAGACTATAAAACGTAGGTACACTATCTTTAAAATACCGGTGCAGGCTGTTTTTTATTAGCTTTTAAATTACTCTAGGGTTTTAACGGGACCTCTGTTAATTGAAACTGTTTTGTTCAGATGTTATTCATTGAGATATCGATTTTATTTACGTTTATTTTGTCTTGGTATGGTCATGTAAAAAGGAGGGACGAAACGCATGTTGCTAAAAGAGTTATGAGTTTACATGTGGATGGATGGAGGGGGAGAGGGAGGCCAAAGAAAAGATGGATGGATTGTGTGAGAAGTGATATGAAAGAAAAGGGAGTTAGTGATAGCGTGACGAGTGGCAGGACAGAATGGAAGAAAAAAACGTGTTGCGCCGACCCCAAATAAAACGGGACAAGGGCAGGAAGATGATGATGATTATGATCGATTTTATTTACGTAGATAACACTGATGAACAACACTCCTGGTGCATAAAAAACTGGGCAAGTGTCGTGAGTCGGACTTGCGCTCTGAGGGTTCTAGGTCAACGGTCTCTATGAATTTTGATTCCTTTGAGAGTGTCGAAATGTACGTTTTTTGCGACATAAACGGACATATATTTTTTTTCGTTAACTTAAAAGCTTGATTATTTTACAGCTTCAAGAGACCGCGGTTTTAATTTGAAGTTAATACCTCCACGCGTTCCGGAGATAAAGTGTCTTAACAGACAGACAGATTAGACGGACAACAAAGTGATCCTATAAGGGTTCCGTTTTTTTCTTTTTGGGGTACGGATCCCTAAAAAGGCTTGTTTAAATGTCTAATATTATTTCAAATATACAGTCCAGAACCTTGTCCTAGATAAACTTAGAAACTGTTATTACGATTTTTGGTATCTTACATTTTTTTTTATTAAGTACATGAGAAAATCATATGACATCTCCCGCTCTTTTACTGACTAAAAACCTCTCTCTCCTGTTCCTTCTTTGCCATTGTTCCAGGGCCCCGGGATCTCTTTTGCATCATCCATGGTGCCAGTAGGCTTCCACTCTGTTGTGCCCCTGCAGATAATATCTAACATTGGACATAAAATAAATCCCCGACAAGCACAATAATGAAACATACAAGTCAATTATGTTATTCAACGTCCAAAATAAATTTAAACTCATATTAAAATATCCATTTTAGTTACATACAAAACAGCTAAGCTTGTTAACAAAATAAATTGTCCATGAAATATCATGCCACGGGCAATTTGTTAACAAAACTAACATACGTGTTTTAAACAAAGCTCAAAAACTTATATAATATTATTGTTGTATGACTGATGGACAATGTCCGTACCTAATTCTATATAGTTGGAATAATAAAAATATGGTAAGAACTTATGCCGATGCGTTGGACTGACCAAATAAAAACGGCTGTTGGCGGCCCGTTGAACGAGTGTGCCCGGATGACTGCCAGCAGGCAAAAGTGTGCGGGAATCGTGCGGCGTACCCTGACGGCTTCCAGAGAGCTACCTTCGTGATAACCACGACCACTCTGGCAACTACGACACTACTGAACGGATTTAGATCAAATTTGGTAGGTAGGTAGAAGAGACACTGGAATGACACAAAGGCTACCTATAATTCCACTGCTGAGGACGGGTCTCTGCCCGCGCGATATAAACTGTAGTCCACGCGGGCGAAGCCGCGGGCGGAAAGCTAGTTCACAATAATTTAGTTTTTTGCATTTTAGTTCACATAAACTCGATAGAGAGTTTTGTACATTTTTCCCTCTCCGCTGAATGGTGTTATTAAGATTTTCCGCGGTTCAGTTTGACTAAAGTTTCTTTGGTATGACATCAAAAATTTACAACAAAATATCTATTGACATTTTGAGCACTAAGGAAATTGCAATATTTAAATATAAATTACGTAATTTCTTAATCGATAAGGCTTCCTAAACGATCCAGAATTTCCTAAATTAATGAATAAATATGTATTTTTGACATTTATAATTTTTTTGACTCAATTATTTTTAAATATTTTTAGTATAATTTGTAATTTGTTATTGTATGCCTAACTGGCAGGACATAATGGAACTTGTAGGACTAAATTTAATAAAACCATGCACGCGTCTGTGCCTTCCCGTGCAAAACGGCGTACGCGAGCGTCGCGCCCCACCCCCGCGCTCCGCCGCGCAGTCCGGCTAGCGCTTCCTTATCGTTCACACACTTTTTCCTAATAAAAAAATCACTGCGCCACGCATTACACGACAGCCTAATTTAATAATGTGTTTGAAGTTTTGTACATGTCGTACCGTACAACTTGAAATTTGTACAATCAACCACATTTGCACCCTACAAACTATAATTTATTAATAATTTTTAACAACTGTATGTAACCTATGCCCACAATAAAGACATTCTGATTCTTTATATTGTAATCAAAATTACTAGATCTAAGCTTGGCGTCTGATTTACATCGTAATATGAGTAAGATTTCCTCAGATCTTTTAGAGAAATTGTACAGACAGGTTGCTGACATAGCCCGAAGAATAGGCAAACTTAAGTGGCTGCGGGGGCAGAAGGTACATTGCTCATGAGCTCATGCTTGAAGAACAGATGGTCGATGGAGTCCAAAGGATTTGAATCTGGAGTGATGACACATTTATCATAGAAAGTCACTGCACTTATAAAAGTGCACCAAAGTGTAAAATGTACCATTTCTTTAACGTTGCTGTTTCATAAGTGAAGAGCTAGAGGTGCTATGACATTTAAATAAAATTATTGATAGAGTTGCAACTGCAGATAAGATGTACACAGAAAATGTCGCGTGTAAATACTAGTAGCACTTAACTTTAACACAGCCGTAGGCGAGGGTCTTAAGAGGGTCCTTCTCCACTCGCTTATCGTAAACATCGAAAATGGTTTAAAAACTTGTTACTTCATTTAATGCAGTCCAACGCGATGTTTGACAAAAAGGCAACGCAAAAAAAGAGAGATACCGCCTGGAAACTCTGTTAGTATTCGGTAATTCCGAGATTTACTCGAAAATTTCACAAAACTTGCTCCAGGAAATAGCTGTTTTTTTTAAACCCTTAAAAGTTTTTGGAAAAAGTTGTCGTCATTTAGAATCTTAATAAAATTTGCAAGGTCTCTAGAGGATTACTTTTTTTACTTTTTTAATTTTTAGGCAAATTATGAAGTGTCAAAGTTCATACAAAATAGGACATTTTCAGAGGTGTTTACTGGATTAGTTTTACACAAATTTAGAAATTGGTTTCTTTAGAAACCTAGATAATATCCACAAGATACTGTGTTTCCAAAATATCTAATGAAAAATGTGTAATAACTAGAGATGTGCCGATTAGTCGGCGACTAGTCGGTAAAGCCGACTATCCGGCCACTATCGTAGTCGTCGATTAGTCGGCGACTAATCGGCAAAGAGCGCCGACTATCCGGCTTCTTACGTTCTTCTTATTTCGTACGTGTACAGTTAAACTGTCTTCAATATTTTGTTGGCTTTTCTGTCTTAAACTGACTTCTGATGACACTGAAGTTGTCGAAGTAGGCACTGCTTTAGGTAATTCTTCTGCTGAGATTTGAGACTTGGTGGAATCGTCTGTGCTTGAACATTTGATAGCAGAACCTAACTGAGGTATCAGGGTTAGATGTTGAATTTAATATGGTTGTTCATGCTTGTAGTGTTAGCTGTTTTGCCTTGCCCACCACGAGAAATTATCACTTGGCATTGGTTACACTTAACTTTACGGGAATCATTGTCCAATTGTTCAAAAAACATCCATACACGAGATTTTCTTTTGACATGTTTAAATTTTAATTCTACTTGTTCACTTCAATGAATAATTACAGTATTATCTTTAATTATGCACAAAAAAATATTTTTTTTACACTAAAACACCGCTCTCGACCATTACACAAGCAAAAATGAAGGAACGATGCGAAGTAAACAAAACATGTTTCGACACGCTTGCAGGCGGCGTATGCGATTGCGCGCGAATCAGCCGTAAACGAAGCGTTACGGAAATCCCCGAAACCGTAATCGGCTTAGCCGACTAGTCGGTCTTATTACAACCGACTAATCGGCTAGTCGGCTAGTCGGCGAAAGTCATAATCGGCACATCACTAGTAATAACGTCATAATCAGTTATGAGCGGTTGTATGAAAAACAGTGAAAATGTGAGTCATGATGCACCACCTTAAGAAGTCGAGTGCTGTAGTGAAAAACCACGTGTATCAAACGACGTTTTTCAATACACTAACGAAGACATAAATAAACGGAAGTTGATTATCGACTCGTCATTGTCGCGCAGCGCCCATTCTGATACGATAAATACAATAAATTGTGGCGGGGACGAGCTCGAGCACTTTTCCGTACTAGTGCGGAAAACAGTAAATTGAAAAATATTTTTTCTTTGACTTTGCTGTTTCTTAGAAAGTAAAGAGCTAGAGGTGCTATGACATTTAAATAACACTATAGATAGAGTTGCAACTGCAGACACGAGTACACAGAAATGTCGCGTGTAAATACTAGTAGCACTTAACTTAAACACAGGCACAGTTATAAATGTTACGTCTAAGAAATTATTATTCATAGATGCAATGCAATTACACTCGCGCTTTGCTCTCAAGGAAGTGACGTCATAGTAAAATGGCGCTGCGCATTTCGCTAAGCTACTGGGTACATGAGTGCCGGGGAATTTGGAGTTTACATTTCTGTTCTGAGATAGTTTTTGTGCATGATATAGTACAATTGCTTCAGGTTGGTAGCTTTGTAGGATTGGATGAAAATAGCAACTGGTTTAGCTAGTATAAATCTGACATTTCTTGGTGACATGAAACATGACGCGCTGACCACCCAGCCTGGTCATTATCGAATAGCGAGCTATACAATGCTTTAAAATTCAAGCTCGTGATTTGGCCGGCAAGCTATTTAATACTCGCCGTCCGCAAGCTACATGACAAAGATAGTCTACGGTAAGTCCCCTCTTTGAGGCGTGGCTGGAAAGACTTCACGGCGTCCTTACCTTCCGCATGACGCAGGTCCTCACCGGACATGGCACGTTCGGGAGGTACCAGTTTCAGATTAAATCAGAAGAGAAGCCCTGGTGTCGCCATTGTGCGGAACGCCCGGAGGACACGGTGGAGCACACAGTCGAGGTGAAAACGAATACCAAAAAGATAGTCTACTACTAATTTTTTCAGGAAAGTTGAAGAAGATGATAATCGTAAAACGGGGTGAATAGAAACAAAACTTTTGTTTTGTTTTTCACTATGATACCATATTATCGACTTCTAACAAAGCATCGACTTTTTTACCGACTTCACAAAAAGGAGGAGGTTCTATTAGAACCGTTATGAGATGCGCTCTGACTAAAAGGTATTTAAGTTTGACTGAGGGGTACTTTTTAGTGGTGGTACTATAACTCATCATCATCTTCCTGCCCTTGTCCCGTTTTATTTGGGGTCGGCGCAACACGTTTTTTTCTTCCATTCTGTCCTGTCACTCGTCACGCTATCACTAACTCCCTTTGGTGGTACTATAACTAAAAGTGTAAAATAAAAATCTTTTTACAAAAACAACATAACCAACTTCAATGTTAAAAAAAAACTGAAAAGTACAAAATAACTTTAATTTTGGAAGTCGTTGTTAAATAACGAAGAGACTAAACTATTATAGAAACACCGACTTTCAAAATTAAAGTTATTTTGTACTATTCAGTGTATTTTTAACTTTAAGTCGGTTATATGTTTTTTGTAAAAATAAATTGATATCGTATTTAACGATATTCGCTGCAAAAAATATTCAAATATCGCATAGCTACCCTTTGAAGTTCTGTTTCTATTCACCCCATTTTACCGTGCACGAATACGGCTGGTTTCGGCTGGAACCGCTGCCATGCATTGTTGATGGCCTAAAATATCGATTCATGTTACCTTCGTACTGTCTCAGTAACTAAATTGCATGGTTTAATTTAATTGATTAGTGAACCTTTTCTAAGATTAAGATAAATATCTAATGATGATAAAACAAACAAAAAAAGCATTGATTTGAATAACTTTTATTAATAACTTTTATTTTTGTTTACTTTGTGTATAAAACCGTTGTGCTGTGTCTGTTCTGTACCGAATAAAAGTATTTCTATTCTATTCTATTCTATTCTATTCTATTCTATTCTATTCTATTCTATTCTATTCTATTCTATTCTATTCTATTCTATTCTATTCTATTCTATTCTATTCTATTCTATTCTATTCTATTCTATTCTATTCTATTCTATTCTATTCTATTCTATTCTATTCTATTCTATTCTATTCTATTCTATTCTATTCTATTCTATTCTATTCTATTCTATTCTATTCTATTCTATTCTATTCTATTCTATTCTATTCTATTCTATTCTATTCTATTCTATTCTATTCTATTCTATTCTATTCTATTCTATTCTATTCTATTCTATTCTATTCTATTCTATTCTATTCTATTCTATTCTATTCTATTCTATTCTATTCTATTCTATTCTATTCTATTCTATTCTATTCTATTCTATTCTATTCTATTCTATTCTATTCTATTCTATTCTATTCTATTCTATTCTATTCTATTCTATTCTATTCTATTCTATTCTATTCTATTCTAGTCTATTCTATTCTATTCTATTCTAATAAAAAATCCCTCCTGAAAAAAAAACGACAAAAAGTTTCTAACGAGTTGAATCTGTGATTGAACTTAAATAAAAACTGTTTAGTAGTTACTTTTTAGGGTTCAATCTATATATATAAAAATCAATGCCACTTTTTGTTGTTATTTTATAACTCAAGAACGGGTTCACCTATCCAAACCAAATTTTTAGGCTTTGTTCGGACTATTTAGTAGATGGTTTATGTGAAGTTTGGTAGGGTAGAGTAGTGTAGAGTAGAGTAGAGTAGGGTAGAGTATGGTAGAGTAGGGTAGAGTAGGGTAGAGTAGGGTAGAGTAGGGTAGAGTAGGGTAGAGTAGGGTAGAGTAGGGTAGAGTAGGGTAGAGTAGGGTAGAGTAGGGTAGAGTAGGGTAGAGTAGGGTATAGTAAGGTAGAGTAGGGTAGAGTAGGGTAGAGTAGGGTATAGTAAGGTAGAGTAGGGTATAGTAAGGTAGATTAGGGAAGAGCGGGAGCGAAGCCGAGCGGGCAAAAGCTAGTAATATATATATTCCACAACCATCACACAACACCGTCTAGTCCCAAGCTAAGCAGAGCTTGTGTTATGGGTACTAGACAACTGTTAAACATACTTATATATTTTTAAATACATACCTACATATAATAGATAAATTCCACCCAGACACAGAACAAATGATGATGCTCATCACATAATCATTTGTCCTGGGTGGGAATCGAACCCACGACCTCCGGCATAGCAGTCAGGGCCACTAACCACTTGACCAACAGACTAGTCAGTTCAATACCCAAAGAGTAAATACGGCACAACCCGAAAATCTGTAAATATATAACTTCTAGGTAAGCGCGCTCCATCGTTGACCGCATCGTCGCTTTCTATCAAATGAGATAGCGGCCAAGCGCAAACTAATCTCCAAAGTTAAAAAAAAAAACTTATTGCTATCACTCCGCTGTCCACCTGTCTGTCACCGGCCTGTGTCTCATGAACCGTAAGCTAGACAGTTGAAATTTTCACAGACAATGTATTTCTGTTGTCGCTATATCAATAAATACTAAAAACAAAACAAAATAAACTTACTTATAAACAATTATAATTACGGTAAATTAAAAACAAATAATTATAAAACCCTACGCTAATTACATCAGGTTAGATGGTGGTCAAACGCAAACCTATCAATTATTTAAAAAATACAGTATATAGAATAAATATTTTTTTTTTCATTTAATTTTGTTTTTTATTTTATAATTATGTACATCTTAACTATTTTTCTTTATTCATTAACGACAAAATTGAACGTTTTAACTACATTTCGGAAAGACTTTCCAAAATTAACCTACATTCGGCTTTCACCCTCATACGATATTGTTGTTTTGCACCAAATTTTATGTATTTTCTTCGCTCATCTCCTTTATGGAAACAACCACATCTTTTGGACAAAATTGATCAAACTATTCGATACGCATTAACGTCCATTTTAAATGTGGCCCTGAATGACCGAGCGTGGATACAAGCCACGCTACCCATCCGTTTTGGTGGGCTCGGCATTCGCAAAATTTCTAGTATAAGTCTACCGGCGTTCCTGTCTTCGGTTCACAGCACTCAACAGTTAACCAAAAAAATCTTAACTCCATCATTGGTTAACTATGAGGTGCCGTGCTTGACCGACGCCGTGGACGCCTGGAAAGTGGCTTGCCCGGATAAGGCGTTGCCCGAGAGTCCATTTTCTCAGAGACAGTGGGATGAGCCGCTCTGCAGGTTGGTACGGAATAATCTCATAAATACGTCCACCAATACTGCTGAGCGTGCCCGCCTACTGGCTGTGGGTGAATGGGAGTCGGGTCTCTGGCTACAGGCTCTACCTTCACCTAACATAGGTACTATGTTGAGTGACTCCACCTTCCGGATCGCTACATGCCTACGTCTGGGTGCTCCTAGTGGAGCTCCACATCGTTGTCAGTGCGGCGAAGCAGTCGACCGCCTCGGACACCATGGCCTATCCTGCAGTAGAAGCGCCGGTCGGATAGCACGACATGCCAGTATTAATGACATCATCCGTCGAGCTCTTGTCGCCGCCGGGGTGCCAGCTGTTTTAGAACCCAATGGCTTGGCACGCGACGATGGGAAGAGGCCAGACGGGATGACCATAATGCCTTGGAAGTTGGGTAGGCCTTTGGTGTGGGATGCAACATGTGTCGACACCCTTGCGCCATCCCATCTTCTTAGTACGGCGGGCTGTGCTGGTGCGGCTGCTGCAGGTGCAGAAAACCTCAAACGGCGTAAATATAATAACCTCATCGGAAGTTATATGTTTGAGCCGTTTGGGGTTGAAACACTAGGGCCATGGGGTCCGAGCGCTCATCGAGTCGTTCGAGATATTAGCAAACAGTTGGTCGACTCTTCGCGTGACCAGAGGGCTGGGCTTTTCTTCGGTCAACGAATCAGCATTGCCATCCAGCGTGGTAATGCTGCCAGCGTTCTGGGCACATTTCCCATTGACATCGATGTGGACGAATTTTTTGATGCCCTATAAGTTCCTTTTGTTTTTTACTCGTTTGTATATATTTTTTCTTTAAGTTTGTATATATACCTATTAGTTTATAATATTTAATAATTAAGATGTATATATGTATGTTACCATATTAATTTCCTTGATTAAAAATAAATGTATGCGTATCAAAAAAAAAAAAAAAACTATTAAATATTATAAGTTAATAGGTATATACAAACTTAAAATAATAATATGTACAAACGAGTAAAAAAGGCACAAAAACGGGGAAAAGTCAAAGGGCATCAAAAAATTCGTCCACATCGATGTCAATGGGAAAAGTGCCCAGAACGCTGGCAGCATTGCCACGCTGGATGGCAATGCTGATTCGTTGACCGAAGAAAAGGCCAGCCCTCTGGTTTGATGCCCTTTGACTTTTCCCCGTTTTTGTGCCTTTTTTACTCGTTTGTACATATTATTATTTTAAGTTTGTATATACCTATTAACTTAGAATAAATATAATAACCTTGTTGGTAATTATGTTTTCGAGCCGTTTGGGGTTGAAACTCTTGGATCGTGGGGTCCGAGTGCTCACAAATTATTTAAAGAACTTTCCAAATGCCTCGTGGACACTTCGCGTGACCCAAAGGCTGGCTTTTTTTCGGTCAAAGGATAAGCATTGCCATTCAGCGTGGCAATGCCGCCAGCCTTTTGGGTACATTACCAGTCGACAGCGATGCGGAGGAATTTTTCGACGCCTTACTCTAAATTGCCATTTTTGTTTATTTTTTTATTTTAGTTCTCTAGGGTTTTATTTTAATTTTTTAAGTTAGTTTTAATTAATTTAGGTTTATATCTAGAAATAATTATTTTATTGTATTCATAATCTATAAACTTTAAAATTTAGTATATAGTTATATCACTCACTTATTTTTAGTTTAATATATTCGTGTCATGTTCCATTAAACGAATACCAAAAGAAAAGAAATCAAAAAGAACTTTCGACCGTGACAGGACTCGAACCTGCAATCTTCGGATCCGAAGTCCGACGCCTTATCCATTAGGCCACACGGTCCTTGTTCTGATGGCTACAATAGCCCTTTGTGTTTTGCGTGGTATGGATTTCGCATATCTGCTTTTACAAACAATATTTTTACCGTACATTGAGTGTTTAAATACAATATGTAACTTGATGTATATATTACAGACCCTCATACATCCAAATTAGAAAATTCAGTTAAGTTAATTAAGTTTAAATTTTTCGACACCTCACTTTAAATTGCCGTTTTTTTTTTAGGTCTTTGGGGTTTTATTTTTAGTTTTTAAGTTAGTTTTAATTAAGTTAAATTTATTTGCTGTTAACCCTTCAGATACCGTCAATTAGAGACACAATAGTAAGACAATAGATGCGCGGCCACCGGTGGTCGCTTGGGGATTCACGAATTAAAGAAGTTAAAGAAAATTAAGTTACAAATCGCTAAATCTGAAATTTTACTTAAATGCACTTTTTTATGTGGAAAAATCATCCAATGATTTATCTCGCTCTTAGGCGGAGCGGGAGGGTATGTCAGACTTTTACTGACTAAAAACCTACCCCGTTCCTTCTAGCCTCTTCATACCAGGGCTCGAGCTTGTTTTCAGATAACCCTGGCCCCAGTAGGCTGCGACCCAGCTGGGCCTGCTGCTGCTTGCTGTTGCTGACAACTTCTTGAGGCGCGCGGGAACAGTGCGCGCCGTCGACGTCTTGGGCGTGGTTCGGACAATTACCGGACGGTCGGACAGCGAGCTATGGGTAGCTCGGTGGCCGGAAATCGGGATCGGGATCCCGGCGACCTCTATATTATACAGTAGATTGTTTCGTAATTTGATAATAGAATTAATCTATTTTCAGAAAGTTACACGTGTTACCTGTCTTCAGTCACATTTCCTGTTAACAACGCGATGTGGAGGAGTATTTTGACGTCAACTTACTTCGTTATGTAGACAACATTAGTTTTATTATAATTATGCGAAACCCGAAACACGTGTCAGGGGGTCTACTCGCTTTCTCCAAAACTAAACTTTCGTAAACGAACGATGTTCATTTGACGTTAAAATTGCAAACAATCCTCTGTCATAATTACATTTTTTTTCGAAACACAACTAATTAGAGTAGGTTTAGATTCGGTACGTCAAACAATTTTCGTTCGTGCGAAATTTCGGGAACGAAAGGAACCGTGGTAGGAAACACGCGAAATTTCAATCGAAACTTCGTTTTTCGGAGAAATCGAGTAGTGGTATTTTTACACAAAGAATCAATGTACAAAATCACAAAGTAATAAGTTTATTATGTTATCTAGTTGTCCGCACAAATACATGGTCACCGGGTCATCTGGACGACTTAGGCGTTGTTTTGCTCCCGCACCTTGATGCTCAGTGGTGCCTAATGCTCGCTATGACCTGCCGTGACTTGAGTTGTACTTAGTGTCAGTAGTGCCCAACTTCTGATATTTGTTAAATATTTTTGGAAAAAAGGTTTCGCATATAAGTACTAAAAATAATGTTACATATTATGGGTGACAGGGCAGAATGGAAGAAAAAACGTGTTGCGCCACCCCAGGTAATATGGGATAAGGGCAGGATCATGAAGAAGAAGAAGAAGGTATTATGTATGTACATCGTTAGGTTTTGTATAAATAGCTATAAGTGATATTTAAGTTTCGTTTGTACTGAATACTCTTACTTAAAGAAATTCGATGCATGCCAGACGCACAGGACTGGTCATTATGGCGACACTTGAGGGGCTATGTCGTCTTTTGGCTGAAATGATGATGACGATATCTACGAGAACATACATCTATATATATAAAAATTAATGCCACTTTTCGTTGTTATTTTATAACTCAAGAACGGGCTCACCTATCCAAACCAAATTTTTAGGCTTTGTTCGGGCTATTTAGTAGATGGTTTATGTGAAGTTTGGTAGGGTAGAGTAGGGTATAGTAGGGTAGAGCAGTGTAGAGTAGGGTATAGTAGGGTAGAGCAGTGTAGAGTAGTGTAGGGTAGAGTAGGGTAGAGTAGGGTATAGTAGGGTAGAGTAAGGTAGAGTAGTGTAGAGTAGAGTAGTGTAGGGTAGAGCAGGGTAGAGTAGGGTAGAGTAGGGTAGAGTAGGGTAGAGTAAGTTAGAGTAGTGTAGAGTAGAGTAGTGTAGAGTAGAGTAGTGTAGAGTAGTGTAGGGTAGAGTAGGGTAGAGTAGGGTAGAGTAGGGTAGAGTAGGGTAGAGTAGGGTAGAGTAGGATAGAGTAGGGAAGAGCGGGAGCGAAGCCGTGCGGGCAAAAGCTAGTATAGTATATGTACAAAAACTATGCTATGATATTTATTCTTTAAAATATTTAGAAATGACATTTATGTAATATATACTTAACTTTTTCCACTCGCCTATCGTAAACATCGAAAATGGTTTAAAAGTTTGTTACTTCATCTAACGCAATCCAATGCGATGTTTGACGTAAAGGCAACGCAAAAAAAAAGAGATAACGCCTGAAAACTCTGTTATTATTCGGTAATTCCGAGATTTACTCGAATATTTCACAAAACTTGCTCCAGGAAATAGCTGTTTTTTTTAAACCCTTAAAAGTTTTTGAAAAATGTGGTCGTCATTTAGAATCTTAATAAAATTTGCAAGGTCTGTAGAGGTTAACTTTTTTGACTTTTTTAATTTTTTGGCAAATTATGAAGTGTCAAAGTTGTTTGTGACAGTCATGATGCACCACCTTAAGATGGTGCATCTCGACACATATTTTCACTGTTTTTCATACAACTGCTCATTACTGATTATGACGTTATTACACATTTTTCATTAGATATTTCGGAAACACAGTATCTTGTGGATATTATCTAGGCTTCTATAGAAATCAATTTCTAAATTTGTGTAAAACTAATCCAGTAAAGACCTTATAAAATCTCCTATTTTGTATGAACTTTGACACTTCATAACTTGCTTAAAAATTTAAAAAGTCAAAAAATGTAAACTATTGAAATTCTAAATGACGACAACTTTTTTGGGTTTAAAAAAAAACAGCTAATTCTCTCAGCTAAAGCTCTTAATACATAATACAGATATTACAAAATTTTGATACAAGTGCAGACAGTTTGCCATTGCGACTGAGGTGGAATTCAATTAAAACACAGAGTCGTATTAACGCTCAAAGCAACAAGGACCGTGTGGCCTAATGGATAAGGCGTCGGACTTCGGATCCGAAGATTGCAGGTTCGAGTCCTGTCACGGTCGAAGACATCGTTTTTTGTTTTGAACAGATTTATAAATGAATTTGTCTTTCTATTTCTGAGGACATATACACAGATACAGTGAGTACCTGGTAAAAAAAAAGAAGTGTTTGTGACGTGGACAGCTTACAGCACTGGCAAAGACTTATCTTTGTCCTAGTTTTAGTCAGTATAAGTCTGACACGCCCTTCTGCTCCATCCTCGCTTCCACATGAACGCGCTCGCTGTGGAGTAATTTCATGGTCTTTCATCCAGTGGGTATGAGGTCTTTTAGAGGCAAAGTTAAACTTCTTTGCAGTGCGCATGACGCCTTTCCGCCCAAACAAAAAAAAAAATCTAAATAACACCGCCGCAATGCTTCGTGAGAGAATCAATTTTATATATTTGTCTCTGTTATACCCATAGAATTGTTAACATAGCTGTCCGCCGTACAGAGTGAAAGAAAGCGATTTTGACTGCCGTATCTGCGAGAAGTAACGCATGTGGCTTATTCGACCTCATAACACATGGAACGTGCTGAAAAATTAAAATACTCTTTTTTAATGAAGTCGGTTAAAAACTGCAATAGTTTCGCAGTTCTTATGTAGTATGTATGTCCGTAATGTGTCATGTCTAATGATAGTAGTGTTTAAGATCATCAATCCGTCATCATCATGCACACAAGTTAAATGGCAGAAGCGTAGCGTAGACTAGTTTAGACGTGGGTGAAAGTGCATCAGCGAGGCCTTTTTTCTTTCATAAATTCTAAAACGAGGCAGTCACTGTCATAAACCAGCGTTCGACCACATCGTGACTTACCATCAGGTAAAAAAGTGGTTAAAACAGAACCTATCTATAATCCCAAGTCGTCGACGGCGCGCACTGTTCCCGCGCGCCTCAAGGAGTTGTCAGCAACAGGAGGGGCCCAGCTGGATCGAAGCCTACTGGGGCCAGGGTTCCGAAAGAGAGTCTTAGTCCCAATACGAAGGTTTGGAAGGAATGGGTGGGTTTTTTAGTCAGTAAGAGTCTGATACTATGTTCCATTACGCTCAAGGGTTGTCATTTGGATGATTTTTACCCACAAAAAAATAACTATCTATTATAAACTCTCGTTCTTTAAGAAGCGAGAGCTCACGCGATGCCTCTTTGGGTGGAGGCTGTATGCCAGGGCCTGCATCGCCTACGATACGGTACTGTTCATCATCATCAGCCTTTTTAACGTTCCCACTGCTGAGGCTCTAACCTCCTCTCTAGGATAGTAAACGGGCCGTTTTCCACCAGGCGGGCCCAGTGCGGTTTGGTGGATGTCACATGTCTTCGAATTTTGGGTCTAGGACATGCCGGTTTCCTTGCGATGGTTCCTTCACCGTTTTGAGAGCAGTGGTGATGAAATAAACAACACAAAGTAATGCGCCTGGCTAGGTTCGAACCCGCGACCTACAACTCGTAAGTCGGGGCCATTACCACTCGGCCACCACTGCTCGCACGCTACTGTCAGCTGGAATGGATATGTTCTATTCCTAACTACCCATATATTATTGTCGACGTTTACAAGTCAGCGATTAGATTCAATTGCAGTACACTACAAAATGGATACCATTTGCAATCCCATGAGTTCATTAAAATGTTTATATTGAAACGAATGTGTGGTAAAACCATTCCGCAATAGTAGTGAGATATATTTTACATAACTAGTTGTTACGTGGGAGTTTGTTTACATTTTAAACTTTAACCTCTTATATTCGATACGATATACAAGATTATTTTTAGTATATGGCAAACCTGAATATGCGATGGAAAGGGTTATCCTCAAAGTTTCCTTGCGTGATCACATCAGAAATGAAGATATCCGCAGGAGAACCAAGGTTACCGACATAGCTCGAAGAATCGCCAAACTTAAGTGGCAATGGGCAGAGCAGAACAGGTGGTAGATGGGGATTAAAGGTTCTGGAGTGGCGACAACGAATCGGAAGACGCAGCGTTGGAAGGCCTCCAACAAGGTGGACCGATGACCTGGTCGGGGTCGCGGGAATCCGATGGATGCGAGACGCACAGGACCTTGGGGGAGGCCTATGTGCAACTGTTTACGTCTTTCGGCTGAAAAATGATTCTTCCGATTGTCTTTTATCAGCCGCGTGACGCACAGGACCGGTCTTTGTGGCGACGCTTGGGGGAGGTCTATGTCCAACAGTGGACGTTTTTCGGCTGATATGATGATGATGATGATATGCGAAACCTTTATATACTTTGTTCAGAATCAGTAATTGAATGGATTCCAATAATTTTTATACCATGTTATATTTTTTCCCAAAAATATTTAAAAAAATGTCACAAGTTGGATACCACCGGCACAAAGGACAAAACAGGTCACGGCAGTGTTTCAGTATTTCTGTTTTGTGTCGGCAGCACGTTCTTCTGAAATTGACTTTTTTCTGATGATTTGACTGACTTTTTTCAGATGATGATGTAGTACGTAAACACTGCCATTGTATTATTGATAGGCTCGCGTTTGACGACTATCGCACCTGATGGTAAGCGATGATGTGGCTAACGATGGTGCACGCTTGCCTAGAAGTAACCTATTCTCTCTTGACTTAAAGACTTTCCCTTAATTTCCTTAAAAAAACTGGTTTAACACTTGACTATATGTGGTAGAGTGTAGAAATTAACGACTTACATATAGATTATAATGTGTTAAAGAACCAGTAAAGTGCTACTACTCCAGTACTTAGAAATTTAACTATTCAAATAGCATATTAGGCTTATCTTAAATATCCTTTTAGTATACCCTGGGCACTTAGCCCTGCCACCAAAAAGAAGTAGTCTGTCTGCTTATGAGAGCAGTGGTGACTGAGTGGTAACGGCCCCGACTTAAGAGTTGTAGGTCGCGGGCTCAAACCCAGATAGAAGCATTACTTTGTGTATTTCCGGCCTGAGTCCCAGCAGTGGGAACGTTAAAAGGTTGATTATGCTATATTATATGCTACTAGCTTTTGCCCGCACGGCTTCGCTCCTGCTCTTCCCTACTCTACCCTACTCTACCCTACTCTACCCTACTCTACGCTACTCTAAGCTACTCTATCCTACTCTACCCTACTCTACCCTACTATACCCGACTCTACCCTACTCTACCCTACACTACTCTACACTACTCTAATCTACACTACTCTACCCTACTCTACCCTACTCTACCCTACTCTACCCTACTCTACCCTACTCTACCCCACTCTACCCTACTCTACCCTACTCTACCCTACTCTACCCTACTCTACCCTACTCTACCCTACTCTACCCTACTATACCCTATTCTACCCTACCAAACTTCACATAAACCATCTACTAAATTTTTTTTTTTTTTTTTTTTTTAATTCGTATAAACTAGTGCTTGACTGCGATCCCACCTGATGGTAAGCAGTGATGCAATCTCTGATGGTGAGGCGCACTAGTTTATTAAAAGCCTATTCACTCTAGCCTTGAAGATACCCAAATTATAATCGGACGGGAAGACCACAGCAGGCAAATTGTTCCATTCCTTCGACGTACGCGGTATAAACGACGAGGCGAAACGCTTAGTCCGGACCGTAGAGGTTTCAACAACAAATAGTCCGAACAAAGCCTAAAAATTTGGTTTGGATAGGTGAGCCCGTTCTTGAGTTATAAAATAACAACGAAAAGTGGCATTGATTTTTATATATATAGATTACCAGGTCACCGGTCTATTTTGTGGGAGGCTTGCTAACGCCGCGTCTTCCAGCACGCGGTTGCTACTTCAAAACCTGTTCGGCCCCATCACCCGCAATATATACCGTGATTTTCCAGACATTCTATACCTAACTAGCTTTTGCCAGCGACTTCGCAAACGTTAAAATAGATTTCTCCATACAAACTTTGGACCGTTTTTGCATCCCCTTAAGGGCTAAATTTCGAAAAATTTGGGCTCGCCTACATTATAAAAGAAAACTTTGTCTTCCTGCCCTTATCCCGTTTTATTTGGGGTCGGCGCAATACGTTTTTTTTCTTCCATTCTGTCCTGTCGCTCGTCACGCTATCATCAACTCCTTTTCCGTTCATATCACTTCTTACAATCCATGCATCTTTGGAGGTAGGCGGAACAGAGAGTAAAGTCCCACAAACCTTCGTTGAAAAGGGAGGATCCTCCGACCAGACCGGGTGTTATGGTCTGGTGGGCGACTGCCCGATAGTTGATGTCAGGCTGTCGTATATGTTCAAATCGCGCGGAGAACTTTGATTGCGCGATGCAGGATTTCGTATTTTCTTCGTAGTTCTTATGTGGCGTCATAGATGTCGCTACACATCCTTTCTTTGGCCTCCCTCTCCCCTTCCATCCATCCAAATTTAAACTCATAACTTTTTTAGCAATATGCGTTTCATCTCTCCTTTTCACATGTCCATACCAAGACAAACGATTCCCTTTCAACTTTTCATTCACTGGCGCCACTTTCAGACTTCCCCTAATATACTCATTTCTCACTCATACAAGAAAACCTTGTCTAAAATTTCACGGCATGTCGTTTTGTCAGTGCGTTGATATATCAGTCAGTTTCTCCTTCAATACATATTAGGAAACAAAGTCCCACGCTGCGTCTGTCTGTCTGTTTGAGATAAACTCAAAAACTAAAGCACCAATTTTCAAGCGGTTTTCACCACTCGATAGCGTGATTCTCGAGAAAGGTATTATATAATTTGTTAAGTATTTGTAGTTATTTCTAGGAAAGAACCCGTGCGAAACCGGGGCGGGTAGCTAGTTTATGTATATAGATAATAAAGTACATATTCAAGAAATAAATAAAAGAGAGAAATCATGAGAGGCATAGACCGAAACCATACGAATAATAAGCTTCGAAGATGAGAAACCAAATTAATATTCAACCCGTGATCAGCACAAGTAAAAGTAACCGATATTGCTGATATTACTGATATTTACCGTTAAATATAACCGATATCAGATTTCTCTGAGAATATATATCATAAAGAATAGATATTACTCGTATACAGGGTGTATAGAGAATAAATGAATTGGTTGTGCCCTCATTAGTAAGGATCAATTTATTCATCCCTTGAATAATCCGGACTTTGGGTAGAACGGGGAATGTCTATTTGAAGAAGGATTTGTTTCCGTATTTATTGAATCAATGTATTATCATCATCATCATTTCAGCCGATACACGTCCACTGCTGGACATAGGCCTCCCCCAAGCGTCGCCACAACGAACGCTCCTGCGCGTCTCAATCAATGTATTATATATGTTATTAATTAAAGTATTGTTAAGCTTTTTTTATTATTTGTTTTTTTTTTAAAGAAATGCTCTCGTTTTTAATTCAGTTTTTTATTTTATTTCTTTCGCTGCTATTTTCAATCAACAGTACACTTGTATTTATTTTTACAGAGGTAATTTTCATGTTTTCTACGTATATTATTTGTAAATTTTCAGATATTATGTCTACCGAATTGTGAAAGATTAATGGCGTTATTAAAAAGTACTTATCCTATTTTTAATCAGTATAAAAAAATGGGACTTCTATCCGGACCCGTTACTGAGTATATTTTTGTACTTACTCAAAAGTAAAAAAAAAAATATATAAAAATGAAATCATCCCAAAATTGTTCACAAAAATTCGTCATTCTCTTCTTCTTCTTCTTCTTAGCGTATCGATGGCAAAATCAGTCAAATTCCTTGCCCAGTCCAGAAATCGGCCACTGCAATGCCGTCCGCTGATGCTGTCATTAGGTCCTTACGTAAGCAGGTAACCGGGCACGTGGTGCAGGTCGGAAGGTGAGACATCGTCTGCGGAGTGACGCCGCACAGACACTGAAGATCGGAACCATCCGAGAACCCCCACCTGTGGAGATTGTCTTTGCTGCGCCCAACCTGGGTGCGGAGTCTGTTTAGGGTTTTCCAGGTTGACCATGGCAACTCATTCGTCATTCATTCGTCGTTTATAATTGGTATATTTATAATAGCTTTTTTTTGCATGTTGTACCGTCATTTATTCATTCATAATCTAAATAAAGCCCGTACAATATTTTCATAAATTGAGTGACATTTTGGGATATAAACAGCTTATAGCTTTGCTATTTATGAATATTATTTATTGATACTTTACTGAAATAATAATAAGACCTTTATGTATTTGTACTAATTAAAACTTAGTGGTGTATAAAGTGGAACCACGAAGTAATTCTGTCTCAAAGATAATATTAGCTACTACTTACACAATTATTTATGCATGAGAATTTCTTCAAGTCGAAAAAAGTTGAGGAGATTTTTTTATATTTTTTTCAGCCTTTGCAGTGCAGTACTGCAAAAACTGAGCATACGAATGAATCGTCTGAAAAAACTCGTTTGTACGTCAAACGACTTCTCGCAAGACCTCGATTTTTCTACCGTTTGAACAAAGGTTCGTTCACAGAATGAGAAAAGGTTCACCCAAAGGCTAACTAGTAGAAAATGCCTAAAGTATACCTACTTTTGTGAGCATAAAGTATTTTAAAAACAAAAAAAAATACAGTAAAATAGTTTTTTTTATTAGTTTCATTTTAAACTGGTAACATTATATAAATGTACAAGAAAAAAGAGTAATTTTGACGTAGGGACACTTTTTAATTAAGTTAAGGTCGAATAATAGAAAGTGCCAGTATGTACACTGTACAGCGTTTATTACTAGTACATAAAGTTTTAATAAATAAATAATTAAACTAAAAAAGTGTAAAACAAAAAACTAAAAAAAAAAATTAACCGACTGTAAAAAAAAAAGTGCAAAATATTTTTAATTTGGGAAGTCGGTGTTAATACCGAACAGACAAAACTATTATAGAAACACCGACTTTCGAAATTAAAGTTATTTTACTTCCTGACTAAACGCCATCTGTGTTCCTCCAGTTGCTGACGTAAATGTTTTGAACAATCCCATTGCTCTCCAAAAGGCTGACAGACTTGCCACTTTGGCGTTGAATGAAAAAGTTCCTTCTTCGATCGAAAAACAAAAAAAGATCTTCAATTGAAAGATTCACCCTGTATAAGCATTGTTTGCGAGACAATAGTAATAGTGTTCTTAAAATGCATATTATATTTTTATGCATGAACCTACATATTTATGCATATATGAAAGAATGAATATTTTAGGAATTTTCCCAGATGATATGGAAATGATAACAGAACATGAAGTTTATAACGTTTGTAAAATATTATTTTAATACAGCTTTGTCCAGACTCACCGCAGGAGAACCAAGGTTGCCGACATAGCACGAAGAATCGCCAAACTTAAGTGGCAATGGGCAGGGCACATTGTTCGCAGAAAAATATCTTATGGAGTGCCTCAAGGCAGTGTGCTAGGGCCTTTATTATTTCTTATATATATAAATGACTTTCCTCAGAATATACCCTATCCTATGACATTATTTGCTGACGACAGTACTATTATTGTTAAACTTGATAAAAATAATAAAGACTTTGAAGCTAACATACTCAATGCATTACAACAAGCTGTTAACTGTTTGGAGCATAACAACTTAATTATAAATTTGAAGAAAACAAAAATTATGAATTTTCGTCAAAGAGTTGCTAATTTGCCACTAAATGTAATCTTTAGTAACGAAAAAATTGAAGAAGTTGCAAGTACAAAATTTTTTGGCTTAACAATCGACAATAAACTTAACTGGAAAGAACATACTTCTTTATTAATTAAAAAAATTAGTAAGTTTGTTTTTGCTTTGTATAAACTAAAGAAAGTAGTCAGTCAAGCAGCGGTAGTCACTGCATACTACGGATATGTCGATTCCATACTACGCTACGAAGTCATGTTTTGGGGAAACTCCTGCAATAAGGACATGGTATTTAAAGCGCAAAAAAGATGCATTAGGGCTATTACCGGTATAAAAATAACTGATAGCTGCAAACCTTATTTTAAATCGTTAAAAATTATGACTTTACCTTGCTTGTACATATTTGAGACTTCTTTATTTGTTAAAAAGAACATGCATCTATTTAGAAAAGCATCTGAACATCGCTATAAAATGATTAGACAAGAATATAGACATAAACTATGCATTCGGCCATCAAAGACCGCCTTGATGCACAAAAGTATACTTTGCATGGCACCTAAAATATTTAATAAATTACCAAATGGAATTAAAGACCTAAATATTATTCAATTCAAAAATAAATTAAGACATCTGTTATTGGAGAAATGCACTCGCAATGACACTATTGAAGAATTCCTTAATGATAAATTATAAATTATTTGACATTGATATTTAATTTAATTTTGTTATTGTATTATTATTTTCATTGTAGTAAGTTATTTGACATTTATTTACTGTTGACATTGTATATTTGAGTGTAGTAAGTTATTTGACATTCATATTTATTTAATTTTGACATTGCATTATTATCCTAATTTCTATTCATTGACCTATATTGTTTTGTTATAATCCTTAATTTTATTTGAATTTGTTGATTATTCTTATTTACAGTAACTACTGAATTATAAGAAAGAGTGTACACCTTCAAGGTAGATTTTTGAGGAACTAATTTATTTATTATTAAGATCTCATGTAAAATGTACCAAAAATCACACCAATAAATTAATTTTGAATTTTGAACAGATGGCCGTTGGGGCCGAAAGGTTTTGGAGTGGCGACCTCGTACTGGAAGACGCAGCGTCGGAAGGCCTCCTTAAAGGTGGACCTATGACCTGGTGAAGGTTGCGGGAATCCGATGGATGCGAGACGCACAGGATCGATCATTGTGGCGACACTTAGGGGAGGCCTATGTCCAATAGTGGTCGTCTGTCGGCTGTAATGATGTTGATGATGATGATTGTCCAGACTAGATCACATTTGATTAGGATAAAACCGGGGTAAGTGCACTGAGGGTTCTGTACAAACTTACCTAAGTAAATAGTTCAATTCCCAAATCGAGACACGAAGGTTTAACCGAATCGAAATTGAAATTTGTTTTTTTGACGTATCTAAAAATTTTCAGTTTTCAGATTTTTTCTTAATCATGGGCTATGAGACCTTGCTTTATGACTTAGGAGTCTAGGTCAACGGGAAGTACCCTATAGGTTTTCATTATCTTGCAAGGGTCTTGAGGGACCAAATACTGTCTTATCTTTAGATTGCGCTGATTTAGAATTCGATGGTTTCATTGCTTTCAATCATATTATGTAATTACAATATCTCTATAATACTAGTGTAGATTTGTTTCAGTGCAAACATGGTTCTATCATGTTCCTAAGTAGAAAATAGTCTCACAAGAAAATGAAAGAATTTCTTTTTCTTGTGATGGGAAAGTTACGCGATGTTTTCTCCTTTATAATTAAAATAAATGAACCGACTGTTACCAAGGGAGTTTTTAGGGTTCCGTGGTAGTTTTTGAAACAAATAATAATTATATGTAAATATGCTAGTTTACGTACTGGAAGACGTACTCATTGAAAGCCTCCTACAAGGTGGGCCGATGACCTGGTAAGGGGTTCGGGAATCCGATGGATGCGAGACCCACAGGATCGTTTATTGTGGCGGCATTTGGGGAGGCCTATGTCCAACTGTGGACGTATTTCGGCTGAAATGATGATGATGCTAGTTTTTCATACTGAATTTTTCAACTACCAACTTTGATGAGGGTCTAAGCTTCAAAGTTTCAGTTCAAGTTCAGGACGGATAGACGGGAGTTTCAGGATTCTAAGTAATTGAAAGTTAAGGACATCACACTAATATTGAAATAGGCGAATATTTATGAGTGTGTTTATATTATAAGTATCTTTGTTTGTTACTCATTCATGCTGGAACTTTTCTTTTTAATGTCGGCAATCATCAAATGAATTCTCCAGCTGTAGGGTGGAACGGGAGCGCTTGTCAGACTTTTACTTATCAAAACCACATCAATGTTTCTTCAGTTGCCCTTTGTGTCTCAGGAACACAGAGTGCCTTTTCAGAAATCGACCCTAGTCTAGTAGGCACCGAACCCTGTTGGGCTCCTACAGTTTTGCTGACATCTATTTAAGGCGCCGGTGAAACACAACACTAAGGGTTCTGTACAAATTACCTAACCTATAAAAACAGTTCAATTGTGTTACGAAATTTTTCCGAATCGCCAAAAGACGTAACTACGAATTTAAAATTTTCAGATATTATCCTATGTTTGTGCTATGAGACCTTGCTTCATGCCAAATTTCAGGACTCTAAGTCAACGGGAAGTACTCTATGAGATTTGATGCCCTTGAGAGTGTCGAATTAAATGTTTTTTGCGACATAAACGGCCGTATCTTCTCGTGAACTTAGAAGTTTGATTTTTTCACAGCTTGAAGGGACCGCAGACTGAGTATATGGTTTTAATTTCAACTCGATACCTCTACGCGTTCCCGAGATAAAGGGTCTTGGCAGACAGACGGACAAGAAAGTGATCCGAAGAGTTCCGCTTTATCATTTGAAGTACGGAACCCTAAATATCAAGACTTCTAATTAACACTACCTACTGGAAAAATATTTGCGTATCATTTAGCGAATTAAGACAAATACTTAGACACGGTAATAGTATCATACAGTATTGTAACTCAGCCGTATCTTTGAAATAAATACCTACAGCCGCGCGGTACGTAAACATGCGATAGGGCTGCCTATATTTACTTTTTTTTTAGTGTTCAATAAAAATGCGTGTTATTTTATGATTGGTAGATTTAAATAAAATGCTTATAAACCACTATTATTAATAACTAGCTTTTGCCCGCGCGGCTTCGCTCCCGCTCTTCCCTACTCCACCCTACTATACCCAACTCTACCCTACCCTACTCTACACTAGTCTACACTACTCTACCCTACTCTACACTACTCTACCCTGCTCTACCCTGCTCTACCCTGCTCTACCCTGCTCTACCCTGCTCTACCCTGCTCTACCCTGCTCTACCCTGCTCTACCCTGCTCTACCCTGCTCTACCCTGCTCTACCCTGCTCTACCCTGCTCTACCCTGCTCTACCCTGCTCTACCCTGCTCTACCCTGCTCTACCCTGCTCTACCCTGCTCTACCCTGCTATACCCTGCTCTACCCTACTCTACCCTACTCTACCCTACCCTAAACTAACAATAATAGCGCGATAGTTATTAAAAAAAACCGTCGTGTCCTCTCGTCACTGCGGCACAGTTGCGACGGCCGCGACTGTCACCATGCCGAGCCCATGCTACGACCGAGGCGCGTAGGTATAGTTCGCGTTTCGTCCGTTTGTATGAAGTTGGAATACTGTATGATATTATTACCGTGCTTAGACTTTCCCCAAGAACAAATCTAGACTCCTAAATCTAATCTCAGACAGGCACACAGACAAACAGCACTCTCACGTAATTTTGAAGATGCTAATTAAGACAGAAGTTCCTAAAATGTACTTGTGTACTACCCGAAGTCTGAGAGATAAAGTTTTCTTACGCCCTTGACCTTCGCTTGGTATAATGCCAAGAATTTTGGCATAGATCAAGAGATTGATGGTAGATACGACGTTTCTAATGCTAATATTCAAACGTGTTCTAAATAAAACTGGAACGACAGAAAATAGATGACAGTCTGACTATCTTTTTTGTCTCAGTTTGCATTATATTTGTTTTAGTACACTCTCAGTAAGGTTCAGTTGAAAAACAGCGTCAGGCAACAATTTGTCTGGCATTTTCGTCTCGCATCCATCTGATCCCCGCGACCCTCAACAGGTCATCAGTCTACTTTGTGAGAGGCCTTCCAATGCTGCATCTTCCGCTGTGTAGTCGCCACACACATAGATGGTCGAGGGAGACGAAAGGTCCTGAAGCGTCTCCATCGACCATCTGTTCAGCAAGCAATTTGCCCTGCATACTGCCACTTTCAGCGATTCTTCGGGCTATATAGATAACCTTTGTTCTTCTGCGGATATCTTCTGCGTACGTACGAAGAAAAAATTCTCAAGTGTCGCCTCTGTTCATTTCTATAACTCTGTGCTTCTCGTGACTGTAACTTTTTCTTAATCCTGCTCTGTTACTGTGTAGTGGAATAAACCACTTGATTCATATCAGTTTAGTTCAAGAGTCCTCTTCAAGTGAATCTCTCTATCTTCGTTATTTTGTAGAACTAGGTCTAGTCTAAAAGATACGCTAGATTTCGGCTGTTTTATTTTCTACTGGTGTGTATCTGAATTTTTAGATCTCATCATTATTTTAGCTGAAAACGTCCGCTGCTAGATATAGGCTTAGTAATCAGCAAATCATTACTCCCGTTCTGATTGGATTGGAAGGAATTCTCATTTTTACTGACAAAAATTTACTTACGGGGGCGCGGAAGATGGAAGGAGTGGAGGAAGGCCTTTGCCCAGAAGTGGTACAGAACAGTTGCCTTTATGTTTCAAGGGCTACGGTAACCTTTCGGACAATCCCACAGCCTAGACAGGCATCAGCCCTAGTGGATCCTGTCTATCTATCTATTGATAGAAGATCTAGAGAATATCCCTGGCCCCCATTTTTTTACAGACAGACAGCAGTTTTTTCTTACTCATGAGACATTCACTGTTGTACATAGACCTTCCCAAAGTATCCCCACAAGAAACGATCCCGTGCGTCTTGCATCCATCAGACTCTCGCGATCCTAACCAGGTCCACCTTAAGATTTTTTACTCATATATTCCGGGTTGTATCTCCGTATTGATGAAACTGGAGATACTCTGTTCAGATGAAGAACGGGAACCCTTGACTAGAAATATATCTCCCTTCAAATCTCGTGTCACAGTTATTTGTTATCAAATTCCATCGACCGGCTTGACCGATCTTTATGCCATTTTTTGTGTAAATTTGGTAGGTTTGAAAATAGGTCGTCAGCTCCTCCTTACATTTGACATTTTTCGTTGATTAACTAATACTAGTACCACTAATATTATAAAGAGGTACAGTTTGTTTTTTTTTTGTTTGTAAGAGGTAATCTCTGAAATTACTGCCCCCTTAGCCAAGCTACAACCGTTCCGCTAGCGTCAAACGCTTCGAGTTGGCCTTGCCGCCAATTCTTTTGTTCCGACCACGTGACTGAGCGTTGAGATGACGTCATTCCCGTACATTTGAAGCTTTCTACTAGCGTTAACTATTGCGGATTAGCAACTTGGCTGGGGGTACTGGTCCGATTGCTAAAATGTTTTCACCGTTAGAAAGCTGCTTTATTCTTGAGTGACATAGGTCACATAGGTTATATTTTATGTACGAGGGCGAAGCTGTGGGCTAAAGCTAATAATTTATATGGCAGCACAGCGTTTACCGGGTCAGGTAGTGTATGTATATGTATATGACGTTTGCACAGTTGGAACGCAAAAGATTGCCAGTGCACTCTACGGCTTTCAATATTCAAAGCGATACTAATTAAAATGCAGGAAACCATAGTCTTAAAGTTGACAGTAAAAGCTCTACGCCCACGTCTCGGTTAGGGCTTGTATACACTAAGCTTTTTATACGCGCGTTTTTTTGCACGCGCTTCGGCGAATTGTTGTCGCGTGCGGAAGCGGAAAGTAGAACTTCACTGCGCACACGTGTGCCACACACGCGGATCTGGGCGCGTCGGTCTCCATACATTTTATATGGAAACTAGACTTGTAGAGCTACACTTGCTCCACGCCACAAGACATTGTTCTACGTACAAATCACGGCGAGTTACACGTGTGCGTCGGTCTAATGTAGTTCTAGCTTGATTCATGCGTTGTGTGCATTCTGTGTTTTTTACAGCGTAGCAGCATCACATGACTTTTTTTAAACATTCAATGTTTTTTCCTGCTTTAGGGCGGAACGAGACGGCGTGTCAGACCTTTACTGGCTAAAACTCACTCTGATGTTCCTTCTTTGGCTTAGTTCCAGGGTTCCGGGCTTCTCTTTGGAAAGCGAACCAATGGCCTTCGTAGACTTCAGCCATGTTGAGCCCGTACGGTTTTTCTGACATCTCTTTGAGGGGCGCATGGAAAATTACACGCTGTCGACGATGTGGCTCGATCCGGACGGCTACTGGACGGCCGAACGTTGAACTACCCATTACTCGCCGTCCGTATGCTTTTATGAAGAGATATTTTTTTTTACTACTGCTGTTGTGGGTTCCATCATTTCTCCTTGATTTATATAGCTTCGTATAAGGTTGATTTTTACTTTCAGGATTAAAGATTGATTTAACGATTTGAGATTTTGATTGGTAGCTTACAATCTATTCTCATTTAGTTCTTCCCAATACGTGAGACGAAGAAGTATGCGTTTACGAACGCCCACGCGTAATTTACGCGAAGGAAACGCGCCATGTGAACAGACCCTTAGGATTCAATTTCTCTAGCTTTTACCACTTTTACTCGATACCCACCAAGTGCAAGCAATAAATTAAAACCCGATGTGCCTTTCCATTCGCCGGTAGTAATAGGAGAGGCATTTATATAAGAATGGTGAGAGTGATGGTAGACAAAACTATCTTTATTTAGTGCTAGCTGCTCCCACCGGCTTCGCCCGCGTGATAACAGAAAATTATCCCAAGGGAACATATCTCCGGGATAAAAAGTATTCTATGTCCTATTCCAGGACATGGTCTATCCGCGTTCCAAGTTTCATCAAAATCGGTTTTGTCATTTAGGCGTGAAGACGTAACAAACAACAAACTTTATACAAACTTTTGACCCTTCTTTAATTCCTAAGGGGGTAAATTTTGGAAAATCCTCTCTTAGTGCTAACCTTCGTAGTAAAAGCACTTGTGCAAAATTTCACGCTTCTAGTCCGTGTAGTCTAGTAATCAGTTTTTCCTTTTATACATATACAGGGTGTCTTTGACATCGATGCACAAATGACCCCAATGACGTTTGAATAGGTTATTTTTTTTACTAAATATGTCATCGAAGTTAGTTTGAATAAAGAATTTACACAGCTAAAATTTTGTCGATGTCAAAGACACCCTGTATATTTATTATTGTGATGGTTTGTCGTAACGGCTCAGTGGTTAACCCACCCGCCTCTCGTGTATGAGGCTGCAGATTCGAAACCGGGCAAGAACAAACGCAAATTCAATTCGTCATGTACTTTTCCAAAGTTTGTCTTGGACAATACTGACACCCCGTGCCTCGGAAAGCATGTAGAGCCGTTGGCCCTTTGTTGGAGATCTTTGACAGTTGTTCAAGGCAGTCAAACGCCAGAAAGTGCGATCATCAGTGTATCCAAGGGGAATCGTGTTCTCAGTTACTTGTTACTGGAGGTCTGATAAGTAGTAAAACACTAGGTATTCATTTCAAAAGAGTAATTAAAGTTGAAAAGAGTATGACCAGTGTGTATTGCCAGTGATGACATATGGCTCCGAAACGTGGTCGCTTACAATGGGCCTCATCAGAAAGCTTAAAGTCACCCAAAAAGCAATGGAAAGTGCTATGCTCGGAGTTTTCTTGCGTGATCGAATCAGGAATGAGGATATCCGAAGAGGAACCAAGGTTACCGACATAGCACGAAGAATTGCCAAACTTAAGTGGCAGTAGGCAGGGCGCATTTCTCACAGATCGGATGGCCATTGGAGCCGAAAGGGCCTGGAATGGCGACTACGTACCGGAAGACGTAGCGTTGGAAGGCCCCCTACAAGGTGGCCGAAGACCTGGTAAGGGTTGCGGAAATCCGATGGATGCGAGACGCACAGGACCGTTCATTGTGGCGGCACTTGGGGGAGGCCTATGTCCAACAGTGGACGTCTTTCGGCTGAAATGATGATGATGATGAATGAAAGTTGATGGTTTTTCATGTTACATGTATTCTCATATTCTATTTAGCCTGTGGCATGACACAAAACTTTTCACCAGGATTAACGCGTCCTCGAAACTTATATACCTTGAAAACTAAACATGTACTTACATAGTAACCTTCAATTAAACTACGATCCAAACTCTACGTGTGTCGACGACTCCTGGCAAAGTAATGCATACTCTAACTTTAACTTAAGTTCGTTCGTTAAGACCGTGCGAAGTAAGGGTAAGATTTCCTCCTGGTTTGATGCAGTTTTAATTGCGATATGTCACTAGGTATGTCTAAGTAAATAACAAAAAAAAAGGGTTCCTAAAACAAGGAGCATAATCTGTAGCTCTCTGTCCGACCGTCCGGTAACTGTCCAGACCGAGCCCAAGTCGTCGAACACGCGCACTGTTCCCGCGCGCCTCAAGGAGTTGCCAGCAACACCAGGGGCCCAGCTGGGTCGAAGCCTACTGGGACCAGGGTTAGTTTCGAGAGGTAGGTAGGTCAGGTATGAAGGCACAAAGTAACGGGGTGGGTTTTTAGTCAGCAATAGTCTGACACTATCTCCCGCTCCGCTCATGGATGTGGTGGAGATGTCATTGGGTGATTTTGCCACCTACAAAAAATATAGATCAGGGCTCAAGAAACAGGAACCTGTAACAATGAGTACCACTTTTTTATCAAGCGTTGTATCAAAAATAGATAGGTACAGAAGACAATCATGTATGTACTTCACTTTTATACCTACGCTCGGTGGACGCACACTAATGAGCGTTTGAGCCGGAACTGTTCGACGAGCGGGCTCCTCGAGATATCGTGTCCGTG
Organism: Mythimna lalbum; assembly: GCA_949319445.1. Lineage (NCBI taxonomy): Eukaryota > Metazoa > Arthropoda > Insecta > Lepidoptera > Noctuidae > Mythimna > Mythimna lalbum. The sequence continues at coordinate 6,050,760 of OX439370.1, forward strand.
AGCGGTGTCTATGTGTGCGTTGCTCAAGCGCGCTTTGAAGATTGACTTTTGTACCTATACATTCTGTGGTTGTATCATCACTTCACATATTATGAAAATTCTAAACACTTATAATGACACCCGAGGGGTGAAATACGTTGGTTTAAATAGCTCCCCACACAATATGGGTTATACGGCTTTATATACCGTAAAACCGGCTTGAATGGAGCCCATAATATTCTCCGAATTTTCCATTCTTTCCCGAAGCCAGCATTATTATCGTTTAGCCAGCTAAAATGTTCGGGTACTGCCTTTTAGTAAATTAACTCGTCTAGAACAATTTTAGTAGGTTGAAAAAACTGGCCAAGAGCGAGTCATAGTTGCGTAATCGGTGTTCCGTTTTGTTTCTAGAGGTATGTTTATCAAGTATTTGTAGCCCACTTGGTTTGGTATAGGTGCAAATCTTGTAATGAAAGTTTGTGTGTGATTGTATGTAAGTATGTTACTTCTTCAGGCTTGCACGGTTAAACAGGTTTGGATGAAATTTGACACGGGGATAGTGCGTTCCCTTTTTATTTTCAGCAGGATCTGGTGATACTATATCATTATTTTTTTTTACGACTTAGGTAAACTGAACAGTTAAAGGAATGGAGAACCATATCCCACATCATGATGGCAACGCCCCAGAAAGACGCCACGGTGATCCCGTTCAGGCAACTGAAGGATACAGATGGGATTTAGTCTTTTAAAAAAAGATAGTATAATATCAAAGACACTTCTGCCTGACCACCGCTAAGTTCATTTTTGTTTGCACTTGAAACGAAAATTTCGTACGGTCTGGTTTGGCACCGCGCCGCAGGATTCAAGCAAATTTTTTTTTAACTGATCAGGCAGAAATGATCGCGATGGTACATTATAGCTTTATGCGGAGCTTTGGGTACGGAACCCTAAAAAGAGGATAATCCAATGCAGTAAAACTTCTAGCTTGAGCCTAGATTTTCCTGAGCTAACACTAATCGAGCTGACGTCATGAGGGGTGAATGCACCAATTTCTATGCCTCGCCGATAACTTTATTCCTTTTTGTGGAAAAAATTGAGAATCCTTTCATATGAGGGTAGTTAGAGAACAGGTTTAAAGCAGAATCATTTTATTAAAACTGATGTAAAATAAAAGCGAGAGATGTGATCAATCGGGTCTACCCACTGGAATGAAAATGACCAGCTCCCCCTAGTCGCTGGGGCTAGGGTCTGTTTCAAAGGGAGGCACGGCCCCGGTATGAAAGGTAACGAAGGAACGGGGTGAGTTTTTTAATCAGTAGGAGTCTGGCACTATCGCCCGCTCCGCCTAAGGGCAGGGAATGTCATTTGGATGATTTTGACCCACCGTAAATAAAACCCCTAGCCAAGTTACAACCGTTTCGTTTCTCTTGCGTTGAACGGGCGCCTCAAGTCAGCCACGCCTTCGATTCCTTTGTTCTGAACATGTGACCGAGCGTTGATATGACGTCAGAACAAAGGAATCGGAGGCGTGGCCTACTAAACATTACAAGTTTGATTGTTTCACAGCTTTCAGGCAGAGTTAACGAAAGAAAAGATACTTTGGCAGAGTACCTACTAGCCTATAACCAAAAAATTTGCAGTATTTCCGTGTCACACGTCTTTATTTTCTGTTTTCTTCAAGCCGTATTTTCGCTCGTATCAAGAAGCCCGAATAGTTTTAACTTACGTTTGTGGTTTCAAAAGCTGCATTACGCTAGATAGGATTCCTCTAAGCTGGTATAGAAACGAACGCTGAAATCCCAACCGTGTTGAATGTGAACACATTGCAGGCTAGCTGTTTTAGGAATACTACAGAAGACCGTTTTAAATCGGTCCGATGAAGGTGAGAAAAATCAGACGTCGTTAAAACATCATCATAATTACAGCCTAAAAATGTCCACTGTTGTTGTCGAAAGTGCGTTGGTACTGATCCAGCGCGCCTCAAGGAGTTGTCAGCAACCGTAGGGACCCAACAGGGTCAAAGCCTACTGGGGCCAAGGGTCTGTTTCTGATGGGAGGCTTGGCCCTGGTATGAAAGGCAACGAAGGAACAGGGTAACCCACCCTGTTTAGTCAGTAAGAGTCTGGCCAGAAGTGGCTAAGGACAGAAAAGAGTGGAATAACGGAAGGGAGGCCTTTGCCCTGCAGTGGGACACAATGGGCTCATAATAATAATAATAAAGAGTCTGACATTATTTAGCTCGGCCCAAGGGCGGGAGATGTCATCTCTCCCAAGTATCTCCATGGATTCGAGACGCAAAGGATATTTCATTGTGGCGACACTTTGGGAGGCCTCTATCTGACAGTGGACTTCTTTCAGTAGAAATTTTGATGATGATAAAACATAATTGTAGGTGAAGTTTGTCGGTAGACATCACCTGTCCCATTTATATTAACTTTAAGTATACAATAAAGAATATGTGTAGGTAGAATGATGATGTTGACTATTGATTCGTGAAGAAGAAGATGAAACAATTTTACAGCGTAATAATAAAGGTAGAACTACATTAAGCACAAGTGGGAAGCAGTAATGCTAGCAAAAGAGGAGGCCGACCGCCGCCGCCGGGGTTCCAGCCCCGATTTCCAGCCATCGTAGACGCGGGCTCGTGGACAGCGAGCTATGGGTAGCTCGCTGTCCAATCGTCCGGTAACTGTCCGGACCGAGCCAAGGCGTCGACGGCGCGCACTGTTCCCGCGCGCCTCAAGGAGTTGTCAGCAACAGGAGGGGCCCATCTGGGTCGAAGCCTACCGTGGTCGGGGTTATCCGAAAGGAAACTAGAGCCCCGGTATGAAGGCTAGAAGGAACCGCTCGGGGTTTTTAGTCAGTAAAACTCTGACACTGTCTCCCGCTCCACCTAAGAGCGGGATTCGTCAATGATGATTTTCCCCGTCGAGAAAAATAAAATTGGGCCACGTACGCCAATCTGGGCACGTCGGTCGGTCTCAATAGATTTATATATAGCAACTAAACTTGCAGAGCTACATTAGATCCGCGCCACGCAACGCCATGCAACGCGCCGATACGTATATATCAAGCGTGGTCCACGAATGCGTCTTGATGTCTTTATAATAAAAAAAGGGAACCAAGCATGACTTACGATACAATTTTTATTCATGAAATGTGAAGACAGATATTATAGAACATAAAAGCGAACACAGCTTATACATACAAAAGATTAAAAATGGCTGCTTTTAGTCGGAGCCCAAATCTAACCGACAAAAATCGTCCGATTCAGGATAAAATCGGTCACCGAGAAAAATCGGTTGTCTTTGTGTAGAGGTTTCCAAAACGAGTGTCGCCTTTACAGAAGCTGTATTAAGCCATTCCAGTTTGTTGATGTTAAGGATAAAAAGCTTGGAGATGTATGATATTTTCCTCTATCTGGCGTTTTGCCAGGATCTGCTTTACTGAGCAAACTGTTTGGAGTAACGGCTCCTTTGAAAGGATAGTACAATATTATCAAATCGGTTGGAGCGTTGTGATGTAACATGGAGTTGGAGATGAATGATGTTTTTGGAAGATACAAAAAAGAAATAAGCTTAATTTCGAAAGCCTGTGTTTTTTCATTTTATTTCTTCGTTTTACCGGTAGTACGACACGTGAGCTACTTTTTTTTAAATTTATTTGTTTGTTTTGTGTTTGTATTAATATTTTGTTGTCTACAATATTTTTTGCGCCTAAATCCTTCTTCTAAAATTCTTTCTTGGTAAATATCTTGTAAGAATATTTTATCACACAATTTTACTGGAGAATGAAAGAAACTGTTTGCTGAAATAAAAGCATGGAAGAGATTGGTGGTGTCTTTTGATTTGTAAAATGTTTACTGTAGTACTTTAACTAATAATGCCAATTTTCTTATGCAGTTTATGAAGAAAATGTCATTTACGTTTGCTACATCCATACTAATATTGTAAATGAAAAAGTGTGTGTGTATGTTTGTCTGTCGTCGTCAGCGACAAATTGACGTGATTTTTTAAGTGGAGATAGTTGAAGAGTTACATAGGCTACTTTTTGTCTAACCCGTACTTTCTAGGGGAACCGTATTACTCCGAATTTAACGTGGGCAAAAGCTAGTTATACTATATTTTGAAGAAGATATCGTTGAACAAAAAACAAAAAAAACATTCATTCGAATTGATAACCTCCTCCTTTTTTTGAAGTCTGTTGAAAAAGAGCATACTTGGCTGCAGTTTTTTAAATTTTCTACAGTGTTTTGAATGGACCAAGCCCCGCACACCATTCCTCAAATTACCAGAAACAAGAGGGGCGATAACCAGAACAGTCGTGAGGCAATGAAGCTTGACTGATTCCGGAGAAATGATCCAACTGTCTGGCCTCCGATCATTAACGAAATGAACCAGAAACGAAAGACACAGCAAAAAAGAATAATGAAACATAATTTGTAATAATATTTATTCATTTAAAGCATTAGAGCAGTGGTGGCCGAGTGGTAATGACCTCGACTTACGAGTTGTAGGTCGCGGGTTCGAATCCAGCCAGGCGCATTACTTTGTGTAATTTGTTTCATCACCACTGCTCTCAAAACGGTGAAGGAAAACATCATGAGGAAACCGGCATGTCCTAGAATCAAAAATTCGAAGACATGTGACATTCACCAACCCGCACTAGGCACGCGTGGTGGATTACGGCCCATTTCCTCTCCAAGAGAGGAGGCCTGACCACGGCCTGACGCAACTGTGGGAACATTAAAAAAGTTTCTTGTCTCGTTTCTCTTGCGTCGAACGCCTCGAGTTGGCCACGCTCCCGGTTTTTGTTCTGATCACGTGACTGAGCGTTGAGATGACGTCATTCTCGTTCATTTGAAGTTTTCTACTAGCGGGGATAGCAGAATATCAACTTGGCTAGAGCTACTGGAGCAGAATAAGGTGTCGGGTGAAAAAAAAAAACAAAGTGAATCCATTAACTATTTTAGGACACAAACTTACTATAAATTATTCAAATCCCTAAAGCTCACTTTAATTCCTACCTAGGCCGAAAATATCCCTAACACCTAAATTACATTGGTAAAATACTCTGTATAATATTCATAAGTGTATGAACTTGTAATACCTAGGGTTGTTTGTCACAAGGCACGAAATAGATTGATCCAGAAGGTTCACTAAGTCAGATGGCTTCAAGCCGGTGGCCTGACACATATTATTTTGTCATTATATTGTTTTATTATTATTTATTACTTTTTTTAAATACACAAGAATATAATATATTGCCTTTTATGTATTGCAGTTTTCGTAATGGTTTTTTTATCATTATTATTTTATTGGTCTAATGAAGAATTGTGTAATGTAGAAGCACTTTTTTTTAAGTTTGGATAATGTGAAGTACCATGGAGCCGTTTTTACTAAGTTGCAACTTGTTTGACCTTTGTCAAACAAGCAATGAGCAAGCCAGTTGAGAGTGTCTATGATGTGAACGGAGTTTAGATCTTTAATTGGCGTTCAGGAGACATTCAAGCCGTTGGTTCCGGATATTACTAATACTTGGGACTCTTTGAAGGTTTAAAGAATCATCAATTCAAAAGACTGGAACAATTAATAATTTGGGTGTCTTCAAGGCTAGAGTGAATAGGCTCTTAATAAACTAGTGCGCCTCAATGTCAACGATTGCGTCACTGCTTACCACCAGGTGGGATCGCAGTCAAGCACTGGTTTATATCAATAAAACAAGCTTTTAATGAAAATCATTTTTTCATAACAATCTTTTATAGCTCTGTATACCTATATAATTAATACTCGTTAAAACAAATCATACGAGCCCAAACTTGATGGGGTTGTGTCGTTTAACTACCAAGTTCCTATAGCCACCTTCCGGTTCCATCATTAGATCAGCTCCATGTCATAATAATTTTCCATTGTTATCTGATTGAAAATTTCATCTCAATCGGTTAGCGGGAAGTGGGTCAAATTTAATTGACAAGATTTGATGACAGACAAACATCGGGACAGGTGAAACTAAATAAAAGCTTGTAATAAAAAATACCAGGTTCATTTTTGCAAAGTTGTTAAATTGGACCTTCTGTAACCATCAATTGTGTACAAGTGGCGTCAAATAAGTCACTTCTACTTCAAACTAATAACTTCTGAGAACTAATTAGTAGTATGAGAAAACTCTTGCGTCCTATTTTGGCAGAATTTGGGCGGGTTGTAGCAAGTTTGATTATATGGGAAGGTGTATGAGCCTTGATGTATGTTTGGGTTTGTGCGTTCCAATTTTCAACTTTGTGGGTATATCGCTTTTGTTTTTAGGGTTCTGTACCTTAAAAGAAAAATTATTTTGCATTGTCTCCTGATTTACACATGCATGTTTGGGGGGTATGCGGAACAGAGAGTCAAGTCCCACATATCTCCTTTGAAAAGGGAGGATCCTCCGGCCAGACAGGATGTTATAGTCTGGTGGGCGACTGCCCGATAGTTGATGTCGGGCTGTCGTATATGTTCAAATCGCGCGGAGAACTTTGATTGCGCGATGCAGGATTTCGTATTTTCTTCGTAGTTCTTATGTGGCGTCATAGATGTCGCTACACATGCATCAACTCAATCAGTAACCGGGAAGTGGATCAAATTTAATTTGCAAGATTTGATTACAGACAAACATCGGGACAGGTGAAACTAAATAAAAGCTTGTAAAAACGGAACTCTTATAGGATCACTTTGTTGTACGTCTGTCTATCTGTCAAGAACCTTTATCTCGGAAACGCGTAAAAGTATCGGTCTTATAGCACAGATATAGGAATAAATCTGAAAACTGTAAATTTGTTGTTACGTCACAAAAAATACCTTTTTTGCCTTTCGGAAAAGTCTTCGAGACTCTATTTGGGAATTAAACTATTTACATAGGTAAGTTAAAAGCTTGTACGGAATCCTCAGTGTGCGAGTTCGACTCTTACTCGCCCGGATTTTTATTTGTTGGATCTATTTGAAAATATTTTTTTTTACCATCACATTTGCTTTTTTTGATTCCAGCACGGGATTCCAGTGATTTTGGTCACATTTTTTTTTTTTTTTTTTTTTTTTTTTTTTATCTGATATAAACTAGTACTTGACTGCAATCCCACCTGATGGTAAGCGGTGATGCAATCGTTGATGGTGAGGCGCACTAGTTTATTAAGAGCCTATTCACTCTAGCCTTGAAGACGCTCAGATTGTAATCGGACGGGAAGACCGCAGCAGGCAAATTGTTCCAGTCCTTCGATGTACGCGGTATAAAAGACGAAGCGAAACGCTTAGCCCGGACCGTGGAGGTTTCAACAACGTAAGGGTGGATACTCGCCGTACGTCGGTTTGTCCGGTGGTAGAAATGGGATGGCGGAATCAAGTCATGCAATTCCTGCGCGCACTCTCCAAAATGCAACCTGTAAAACACCGAAAGGCTGGCTACCCTACGCCTGTGCTCAAGGCTAATTGGCTAATTTATTTTGGGTAATTACCCAATAAGCGCCAAAAATAAACTAATGATATTTTATATACGAAATGTTGATTTTTTATCATAATCTAATCTTTAATGATAATAAAAGTAAAAAAGTACTGGGCAAGTGCGAGTCGGACTTGCATACTGAGGGTTCCAGAGAGACGTTGACGTCCACTTCTGGACATAGGCCTCCCCTAAGTGCCACTACAACTAACGATCCTGTGCGTGTCACATCTATTGACTTCCAGTAACCTTCACCAGGTCATCGGTCTACATTGTGGGAGGCTTCCAACGCAGCATCTTTCGGTACGTGGTCACCACTCCAAAAATGTTTGCCCAAATCGATCATCTGTTCTCCGAGCAATGTGCCCTGCCCACTGCCACATAAGTTTGGAGATTCTTCGGACTATATCGGTAACCTTATTTCACCTGCGGATATCTTCATTCCTGATGCAATCACACAAGGAAACTCCAAGCATAGCCCTTTCCAAATTGATACTCCTGTAACATATTTCTGTTCGAAGAAGCGCGGGTACAATGACCTCTGTACAAACGAGTGTATATCCGGATACGTGCTTCTGTGAAGACACAGGGTTAAGATCTGTGGAAGTCCTGGAAGCGGCCAGCTAAGAAATTGATTGGATGAATTTGTAAAGTCAGTTACGCAAAGCTCATCGATACTCAATAGATCGTTGTGATAAAATATGGTCCTTGGACAACTGCTGTATAAAAATCTCAATGTTTAAACAATAGACGGTGACACCGCTGGATCTGGATCATCTAATCCAGAGCTTCATACGTAGAAGGCCACTGCAAATACAACTTGGCAAAATGGGGTATTATAGACCCTTCGGATACTCAATGTGAGTACGGTGCTCCTGTCCAAAACATGAGCCCTACCATACATTAGAGTGCCCCAAGTGCCCATACACCAGCACTTTGGAGGATATGATGAGTGCCACCGATGCTTCTATTTATGTAGCCAGCCATCTACTAGGCCCAAACAGTTTGACGAGTTACCATCGAATCGAAAAGAAGTAGCTATAGAAAGTGAGCATCAAAAAAGTCTTTGGGGAATCCGTCTCCTAACGGGTTAAAGGTCATTAAAATGATGATCTTTTATCCATCGTTTATTCTGCGACCCTCACCAAGTCATTAGACCCCCTTGTGGGAAACCTTTCAATGCTGCTTTTTCCGGTACGTAGTCGCCACTCCAGAACCGTTTGATCTGAAAAAGCAATGTGCCCTGCCCACTGCTATTTCAATTTGGTATTTCTTCGCGCTATATCGGTAACCTTGGTTCTCTTGCGAGTATCTTCATTTCTAATCCGTTCATGCAAGGAAACTTCGAGCTGAGGCTCCACCATTATTACCCTCTGGCTGTCTTTAAACGGATGCCACTTCTAGCCAACTAGTTACATCTATAGTGATATTCGAGAGAAAAAGATCAAATATATTAGTGTGTCCGACTGTCCGCTGTCTGTGAGGGAACAAGTTTAATATGTATATGCTTATATTATTCACGTTATTTCATGTTATTAGTCAAAGTAAATCATAGTAATTCTTCGTTTCTTCATATGTTTTCTAAGCTTATATGCAAACTAGCTTTTGAACGTACATAAAATGTACGAGTAGACTATGTCAATCAGGAATAAAGCGGCTTTCTATCGGTGAAAAAATTTGAACAATCGATCCAGTACTTCCAGAGATTACCTCCTACAAACAAAAAAAAAACTTTACTTTTTAATATTATAGGTATTTTTTTAAATACTGTCCCACTGCTGGGCAAAGGCCTCCCTCAACTTCTTCCAGGCATTCTTTTCCCGAGCCACCTAATTTGGGTGCATAAGTGGTATAGGGGTGTGTAATATTCCAGTTAAAGAAAACAAAACAGTTCAAAACACAACACACAGACACACAAACAGTTCGAAATCGTGGTGGACAGTTTCTTCGTTTCAAGGATGTTCAGAAAAGACACCTAAAGAGATGCGAATTCGACCTCGCCACTTGGGAGAGACAAGCTCAAAATCGGCCTGAGTGGAGACTTCATGTGCAGAGGCACGTACAGGCCTTTGAGAACAAAAGGAGGTTGGAATGAGACTAAAAACGCGACGACCTCAAAGCTAGACTACCATCAGCATATATCTTACCGATAATGGTGTTCTGACATGTCCGCTCTGTGATCGGAGTTTTTCGGCCAAGGTTGGATATGCAAGTCACATGAGGGCACATAAAAGAGCAGCAGATCTGAGCTCACAACCACCATGGGGAGCCAAGGAATGCGGTCATCATCATCATCATCAGCCTTTTTAATGTTCCCACAGCTGGGACTCAGGCCTCCTCTCTATGAGAGGGAATGGGCCGTAATCCACCACGCGGGCGCAGTGCGGTTTGGTGGATGTCACATGTCTTCGAATTTTGGGTCTAGGACATGCCGCTTTCCTCGCGATGGTTTTTTCACCGTTTTGAGAGCAGTGGTGATGAAATAAATTACACAAAGTAATGCGCCTGGCTGGGTTCGAACCTGCGACCTACAACTCGTAAGTCGGGGCCATTACCTCTCGGCCACCACTGCTCTACCACTGCTCTAAGGAATGCGGTCGCTGTGGCCGAAATCGGCTAGATGGCATCAATCATTCCAGTTAGGTACCTACATGCTTTATATCACACATAGACCAAGTCGTGGGCACAAGTAGTATATTATAATGCTTACCGTCTCTCCAAGTATCGGTTATCGAGCTCGGAACCACTAATCCGATTATCGTCATTTCTCAGAGAGAAGATCGTTGTTACGGAATAACATCCGCAAGGCTCGATCCCAAGGTTAAGCAAAGGTTATCGAAGTTGGGCTGTATATAGGTGACTGTCTTAACAGCCTGGTCACGACCTTGCCGTTGTGAGCGGTAGCTAAGCGTGGCGCGGCGAGCGGTAAGAACAAAAGCATGAAATATTTGAAGCATGCTAAGAGACACCGCTCCGCTCATAGAGACACGGGCTTGCTTACCGATACTGTCCCGCTCGACACTCCGCTTGCATCACCGCTCGCTGCACCGCTTGCCACACCGCTCGCCAAATTTTGTATCCAAAACAGTCATTGCCAGCGACAAACGGACAGACAGACAGACAAACAGACGGACAGTGAACCCTTGGATTACAGAACACTAAACATTAGTCAGTATCTAATTGATGCAATTACTTACAATTAGTCAAATCCCCGCCGACTACAACGTTACTTATAGTAATTAACTCTATCAATAAATGCAAAGAGAAAACATTTGATTAAATGAAACCTCTCAGCAGATCAATATGTCAATATGGTCAGCAAATATAAGATAACATACGTCTCCGTCCATCTTGTGCGAAATCCTGACAAACAAATGATTCATCCCGACACCGCCCGACCGGACAATAAGAACATTTTTCTTCGTAGCCGCTCCATATTGTTTCGCCTTGGCTTTACTCGCTCGTAAATGAATAACACTCAAATATTAATTTATTTTGTAGGAAACTTTTACAATTCTCGACGTTAGGACAATGGAATAACATAATAATACTATTTTTAGAGTTTTTTTTTCGGTGAGAAAATCATCTAATGCCATCGCTGTTGGGCGGAGCGGGACATAGTGTCAGACTTTTACTGACTAACCCACCCCGTTCCTTCGTACTTTCATACTGAGTCTGAGCTGCCTTTCGGAGCTAACCCTGGCCCCAGGCTTCAACCCAGCTGGGTCCCTGCTGTTGCTGACAATTCCTTGAGGCACGCGGGAACAGTGAGCGTGTGTTATGAGTACTAGACAACTAATAAACATACTAATATATTTGTAAATACATACATACTATAGATAAATTACACCCAGACACAGAACAAATGATCATGCTCATCACACAAACATTTGTCCTGGGTGGGAACCGAACCCACGACCTCCGGCATAGCAGTCAGGGCCACTAACTATTAGAACAATAGGCCAGTGAAATATGTATCAGCCATAAACTGCGGGGTGCCAATTGAAAATCAGTGCTGGGTGTCTAAAGCCCAGCAAATGCTGAGGTGGTCACTCTTTCGGTGCGGGCACGCTCGGCGTACTTTGTACTTCTGTTTACTTTGTGTATATAACCGTCCTGTGTCTGTACCGAATAAAAGTATTTCTATTCTTTTCTATTCCATTCTATTTCATTCTGTTCCATTCTATGACATTCTATTACATTCTATTCCATTCTATTCCATTCTATTCCATTCTATTCCATTCTATTCCATTCTATTCCATTCTATTCCATTCTATTCCATTCTATTCCATTCTATTCCATTCTATTCCATTCTATTCCATTCTATTCCATTCTATTCCATTCTATTCCATTCTATTCCATTCTATTCCATTCTATTCCATTCTATTCCATTCTATTCCATTCTATTCCATTCTATTCCATTCTATTCCATTCTATTCCATTCTATTCCATTCTATTCCATTCTATTCCATTCTATTCCATTCTATTCCATTCTATTCCATTCTATTCCATTCTATTCCATTCTATTCCATTCTATTCCATTCTATTCCATTCTATTCCATTCTATTCCATTCTATTCCATTCTATTCCATTCTATTCCATTCTATTCCATTCTATTCCATTCTATTCCATTCTATTCCATTCTATTCCATTCTATTCCATTCTATTCCATTCTATTCCATTCTATTCCATTCTATTCCATTCTATTCCATTCTATTCCATTCTATTCCATTCTATTCCATTCTATTCCATTCTATTCCATTCTATTCCATTCTATTCCATTCTATTCCATTCTATTCCATTCTATTCCATTCTATTCCATTCTATTCCATTCTACTCCATTCTATTCCATTCTATTCCATTCTATTCCATTCTATTCCATTCTATTCCATTCTGTTCCATTCTATTCTATAAAAGTCATATCGATTACCGACGTGACATTTTGGCTGAAGTGTATTATTTTGAACGATATTGCACTATGGCAATACCGTTCTAAGGATTCTGCTACACAGCAGAAATATGACCAAAACTAAGTAGATTCCAGAAGAATTTCTATCTCAAGTATCTCCTATTACTTAGACTTATGTGACGTAACATTTCACCTCATCGTTCGTACCGTTATTGGGTACATTTGTCCCCCATAGTTCGCTTACAGCCAGTAATGTAAGTACTTCGTCGCGGTTCGAGGCTAGTGGGTTACATATAGTGTTGCCAGGTGTCTCGATTTGAGTAGGACATCCCGATTTTAAGGGGTCTGGTGATAAGTCCCGATTTTAACCCTTTGTCGAGACGCTATAGGTCCTGATTTTACTAACCTCCGTAGTCAGTTATTTTTTGTGTTTATTTGGGAAATCTTCCAATGATTTCTTTCGCTCAAGGACAAAGCGGGAGGGTATGTCAGACTTTCACTGACTAAAACTTTTTCAGGAACCCGGCTTTCCCTTTTGGAAGCAAATACATGGTTCCAGTAGGCTTCGGCCCTGCTGGGCAGTCGACAACTCGGATTCTGTCCGAACGTTTACGGGATGGTCGGAAGGCGAGCTACCAATTGTTCGTCGTCCACAAGCACTCGCCTACGGCGTCTGGAACTCAGGAAGAGATTTTTTCTGAGAAATTCCCGATTATTTTTATCTTTGATCCCGAATTTCCTCTTACTAGACCTGGCAACACTAGTTACAAATGTCCTCCTTTCTTGAAACATTTCAGCTCGGAGGGTTTGCACTTAGTACCTATTGCAGTCGCTCCGTTGCTGTTACATTCGATTTGAAAATCTAACGAAGTATTATCATGTTTCCGTGATAGAATATTCTTAGTATTGTGGTTACTTTACGAGTTTTATTTAACTTGCAATGTTTGTATGTATGTTCACTTGTTTTGGTGTAGAGTAGATATGAATAACAATCTTAATAAACTAGTGCGCCTCATCATCAATGATTGCATCACTACTTACCATCAGGTGAGATCACAGTCAAGCACTATTTTATATCAATTAAAAAAAGGGATGTGGAGGAATATTTCGAAGCCTGAGTTTACTTTGTGTTTTTGTATTATGTTCATGTACATAGTTAGGTTTTAGTGTAAATAGTTTAGTTAATATTTAAGTTTTTATTGAAGAGAGTGTATCATCTTCCTGCCCTTGTCCCGTTTTATTTGGGGTCGGCGCAACACGTTTTTTTTTTCCATTCTGTCCTGTCACTCGTCACGCTATCACTAATTCCCTTTTCTTTCATATCACTTCTCATACAATCCATCCATCTTTTCTTTGGCCTCCCTCTCCCCCGCCGTCCATCCACATGTAAACTCATAACTTTTTTAGCAACATGCGTTTCGTCCCTCCTTTTCACATGACCATACCAAGACAAACGGTTTCCTTGATTGAAGAGAGTGTATACAAATTACAAATCAAAAATAGATTCCTCAAAAAAAAAAAAAATAACAAGTATTTTTTTATTTATTGACTAGATATCGTATTTTTATATGAGTGTAATAACAATCTGAAATTTTATGCAGATTCAAAATTTTACTTTTATATAAACATTGCTTAATCCTCACTAATATTATAAAAGCGAAAGTGAGTTTGTTTGTTTGTTTGTTACGTCTTCACGCCTAAATGGCAAAACCGATTTTGATGAAACTTGGTACACGGATAGACCATGTCCTGGAATAGGACATAGGATACTTTTTATCCCGGAAGTTTATTCCCTTAGGATAATTTTCTGCTATCACGCGGGCGAAGCCGCTGGGAGTAGCTAGTTTTTATATAAAGGTGAACTTTTATCATAGCTATATCGCTAAAAGCCAACAACCAATCATCGACTGCAGTGCTGGCAGACTTACGAGTTTACAGGTCGTGGACTTAAAAGCAGCCAACCAGGCGCATAACTTTGTGTAATTTATTTCATCACTACTACTCTCAAAATGGTGAAGGAAAATATAGTAAGGAAACCGGCATGTCCTAGAACCAAAAATTCGAAGATATATGACATTCACCAACCCGCACTGGGCCTGCGTGGTGGATTAGGGCCCATTCCCTCTGCTAGAGAGTAGGCCTGAGTCCCAGCAGTGGGAATATTAAAAGGCTGATTATGGTATGCTTATTTCATTCAGATTATTGCAAACAGAAAAACTGTAGAGTCCAAAATCGCATAGCACATAGAAACACACACAGATTCATTCCCAGTATGATGTGTTGACTAGTTTGTGTAAATAAAGCTAAGCCGGATGATCCTCAGGGCTATACCTCAAGTGGCGTCGCTCCGGCGCCCGAGGAGCTGGGTGGTGATAGTGTCGGTAAAGGACATGAGAGAAGGAACTAAGAAACTGCATAGATTTAATGTTTTTTTTTTTTGGAGTAGGTTCAATTCCAATATCCATGACTTCTCCTGCTCAGAGGCGGAGCGGGAGGCCGTGTCAGACTTCAACTTGAGGGGCATCCGTGGGTCACAAGTTGTTCCAGTGACCTGTCGCCATTTTTACATCATGTTATATTTTTTCCTAAAAATATTTATAAAAGTCACAAGTTGGACACTGCCGACACTAAGCACAACACAGGTTACGGCAGGTCATAGCGGGTATTAGGCGCGTGGCGTGGCACGTGGCGACCGCGTAGCGAAAGACGAAGCGTTGGAAGTCCTCCAAGAAGGTGAACCGATGACCTGGTGAAGGTTGCGGGAAACCGATGGATGCGAGACGCACAGGATCGCTCGTTGTGGCGACGCTTATAGCAGCCGATATACGTCCACTGTTGGACATAGGCCTCCCCGCCTATGTCCAACAGTGGACGTATATCGGCTGAAATGATGATGATGATGATGTTATTATTAAACTAAAACTTATGTTGTGTACGATACACATCGATGTTACAAACCCACATGACCTCATGATCTGTCGAAAGGCCACATCCTTGGTGGTCTGATCAGTCAATAGCCTCGGCACGCTTCAACGCTCCTCAATGGACACGCTCTAATAAAACTGTAGTGGACATATTACGTGGACATATACCTAACAGTTATGTTATATAACGTATAGGCATTATGATGAGAGGAATATGGGTTTGCAGACAAGGTGAATGATGCAAAAATAATGTTTCTACGTTAAACTCAGAAAAAATGTATTCGTGCCATTTGTGGCTCATTTTATAGACAAAAAAAAAAATTCAAGAAAAATTCTAATTTATTCGAAACGAACATTGACAGGCCAAATAGCCGAACACAAAGACAGACTTCGACTGCCACCAATTAGGCTAAAATTATTTAAAAAAATGTTTATTGCATGTCGGTTATTATTTTTAATCATTGACAATGTTTAAAAAAATACTGTTTAATCTGTTACTATTTAAAAAATATTATACTGTTAAAGAATATTTAGAAGACAAGTCAATAGAACCTGTAATGTGCAAGTTAGATTAATTGACGACACTGACTGTGAATATATTTGCACGCCATGTAATGGCAGGATATGCTGAAACAAATTTACTGTAACACCATTTATGTACCATATTCTAGCAAATAAATGTTTTGATTTGACGTTTATTTTGAGGTTCCGTATCCCAAGGGTAAAACGCATGACGACATGGGCTCGGTCCAGACGTTTGCTGGACGGTCGAACGGCGAGCTACCCATTGCTTGCCGTCTGCGAGCTTGTGCTTACAGTGACCGAATCAGGGTCGTGAAGGCTGTTCCCTCGTGAGTACGATCTTTGCTAGCATTATTAAACAGCCTCCTCCTAAGTTCTCGGTGAGGGAATCAGACCCATAATCCAACACGTGGGCTAAGTGAAGTACCTTCTAAATGTACAAAAACAAAGTATGAGGTGCGCCAGCATTCCTCAAATCGTTTTAAAATTACTTGGTCATAAATAAAACAAGTAGGTAATACCTCTTACGATCAAAGTCGGTCAAATGACCCGAATGAAGTATTGGTGAAGCACCTATCATTTACGAATTACTATAAATCGTGTATACCCTATTCGTGTTAAGATTAGACATTTAGAAACCCTTATTACTGTGTGTTTAACCGATTTTCACTTCTATTTCATAGACATAAGGATGGTATTAAAAGAAAAAAAAATGGTGTACAAAACCAACTATTTACTGCAGCCGCGTATGGGCTGGTGCTGCAAAATGCCACCTGGCAGTTTTGGACTCGGTTAGAGAGGCTAATTGGTGATCTAAATTTGGTTAAGTCCAACCTTCTAAGCCTTAAGCACAGGCATAGGGTATCCAGCCTTTCGGTGTTTTACAGGATGCATTTTGAAGAGTGTGCGCAGGAATGGCATGACTTGATTTCACCATCTCAATTCTACCATCGGACAACCGTACGGCGAATATCTACCCTTACGAGGTTGTAACCTCTACGGTCCGGACTAAGCGTTTCGCCTCGTCATTTATACGGCGTATGTCGAAGGAATGGAACAATTTACCTGCTACGGTCAAGACTAGAGTGAATAGGCTCTTAATAAACTAGTGCGCCTCACCATCAGAGATTGCATCACAGCTTACCATCAGGTGGGATCGCAGTGAAGCACTAGTTTATATCAATTTAAAAAAAAACCGCCATTTGTAATTCCACCAACGTAATAAAAGTCAAAATCGGTTGAACGAACAGTAATATAAGGTTTTCATAAATGTCTTATGTTATTTTGAATGGAGTATAGGCCAGTTTGAAATACTTGACGTAAAGGCTTGCCCTTTACTGTAGGATTGAGGCACATATCAGTCGTGGCATCGTCACGTCCGTCATCAATCACTGATTGTATATGAATGACTGAGATAGTGATGAAGCGTATATACTGGAACAGGTATTTGGAATACGTCTGTGGCTGGACATGCAAATACTTATTTATTTATTTATATATTCTTTGTTGCACATCAAGAATAAAAATGTACAAAAAGAAACCGTACAATAGAAAACACACAATTAGCGGCCTTATCGCACCAGGCGATTTCTTCCAGGCAACCTAGAATGGACAGAGATTGCCTGGACACAAAATGGGGTTGCACTTGGTGCAAAATATAAAAGTAAACAAAAAACTTAATAAATACTTAAAACTCAAATAGATACACATATACATACATACCAAATATATATATATGTCGAAGCGTTGACGCATATCAGTCGGTCTGCATCAGCGCCACCTATCCTTCACTGGAGGAACTATGTAGTTAGATTGAACAGCTTACGTTTGGGAACGTCAAGTATTAACTTGGGGATGGTTAGCGTGGAGTAATAGCAACACTGAGCGAATAGTCGAGTCAAATGTCGATCCGGAGGTATAATCGATTATTCGACATTGACAGGTACTGACGTTGACAGGTAAATTGGCT
This sequence comes from Mythimna lalbum, assembly GCA_949319445.1. NCBI lineage: Eukaryota > Metazoa > Arthropoda > Insecta > Lepidoptera > Noctuidae > Mythimna > Mythimna lalbum. The sequence continues at coordinate 6,068,530 of OX439370.1, forward strand.
AACCGGAATGGGGGTAGGTCCACGTGTCGGGTGACGGTTGATTTGGAGGCCACTTTGAATCGTTCCGTCGGTCTGAGCAGACGTTGGTTACTCCACGCTAAACTTCCCGCGTTCCTAAATTCTTAATCAAGCCATATCTCAGGCATCCTTGATTATTTTGTACTGAGTGTGTGTTACGAGTAATTAAAGGTGTTATCAAAGGTTTTTGTGAGTGTTATTTCCGATGTCGCGACCCACTGATATCGATCCTCCGTTATATATATATATATAATATAAGCAAGAAAGTAAGTCAAGAAATGAAGTCATGATCACAGTGCCAAGTAATGATCCTTCACAAGCCTTTACCTATTGCGTCCGCACTTCATAAGTGCGTCTCGAGTATTAGGCGTATGGCCTTTGTTACGTGAATACTTAAAGGACGCGCCTCAAGTAGGTATTTAGGCATATGGCGTCTGAAACGTAAATATTTGATGGACTACCTAATCGATGAACACGATTAGGTGTAAGAAATGTGCAGGAAATATTATTTATTAAAGAAAACAACAAAAAATAATAATATACAAGGTGTAAGGAACAGCCCTCCGCACACTTTAAGGGCTTGCTCAGTAGACGAGACTGAACAACCTTCCACAAGATTTTATTACAGGACGCGAAAAAAAAATCAGCCTCACCATACAAAGTTATAAAGTTGATTGGACAGTTTGTATGGAGAGGCCGATTTTTACCGACTTCCCAAAAAGGAGGAGGTACTACGTTCGGCTGTTTGTATGTTTTTTTTTTTTTTTTTTTTTTTTTTTTGTATGTTTGTTCGGCGAATACTCCCCCAAATGTGGACGGATTTTCAAAATTCTTTTTTTGTTCGAAAGTAGATAGTTCTGAGGTGGTCCCATTATCACCAAATTAGGATCTGATGATGGGATCTTGGAGAAATCGAGGGCAACCTTCAAATTTTATAGGCTCACTTATTGATTTTCGCATATTTTATGAAGTATCTTGTGTATTTGCGTATGGTCGTCACCATCTCAGGTAGCTGGGCTGATGATGGAAGGTACAACTCCTTAACAGTAAGAAGTTACTCGAACAGGCAAGGACTGTTTTAGTAAATTGTTTTGATGTTTGATAGGGCATTTGCCACATTTGGTCTCATGATCATCAAGTCATGACCTGATGCTGCAGTCAGGATAGTCTGCAGAGTACCTAAGCCCTCGACAACAAACAGCAGATATATCGAGTTTAGGCTCATTGAAAACGGCTCGATGTGTGGATAAACGTACTGCTAATAAAGAACACCGAAGTACATAGAGACCTGATGCTGAAGCCAGGAGCATCAGGAAAAGTACAAACCTTGAAATTACAGCACCGTAGTCGTGTTTGGGCTCATTTTAAACAGGACTAAATTTTAAGTTCATTGCAATGTTGACATAAATCTGGCCTGATGCTACAGCCGGGATTATCAGCATCTAGTCTAATGACTGATTGAAAGATTTACCTTTCGGCTTCATCATCAGATCAGTTCGATATATCCTTTCCCTCTCCAGCATCTAGTCTAATGACTGTTTGAAAGAAGAGGGGGAGAGGATATATCGAACTGATCTGATGATGAAGCCGAAAGGTAAATTAATGTAATCTAACCGTGTTTGGGATTATTAGAACCGTTATGAGATGCGCTCTGACTATAAGGTATTTAAGTTTGACTGAGTGGTACTTTTTAGTGGTGGTACCATAACTAAAAAGTGTAAAATAAAAAAAACTTTTTACAAAAAAAATATAACCGACTTCAATGATAAAAACACTGAAAAGTATCAAATAACTTTAATTTTGGAAGTCGGTGTTAAATAACGAAGAGACTAAACTATTATAGAAACACCGACTTCCAAAATTAAAGTTATTTGATACTTTTCAGTGTTTTTATCATTGAAGTCGGTTATATTTTTTTTGTAAAAAGTTTTTTTTTTTTTTTCGTTCTATCAAAAAAGCTAAATAAATAAATCAAAAAAGCTGTACCAGCTGTACCTAAAACGTTTGTACGTATGGGTGAGATGTCGATCATGTACCAGTGCGCGGTGGCGTAATACCGTACGTGTGTTGGTCCGGTTGGTGTAATTAAATTGTGCATTCCCGATGCACCCTTCCCGAAATGTAAACGATAGAAACCCGATAGGCTAGCGAGTCAGCTATAGGAGCATCTGCCCCCCTAGCCAAGTTACGACCGACATCATCTCAACGTTCAGTCACGTGATCTGAACAAAGGAATCCGAGGCGTGGCCAGTTCGAAGCGTTCGACGCAAGAGAATCGAAACGAAACGGTCGTACCTTGGCTAGGACCGCGTGCCTCTTAGAGAAGTTAGCATAAATGATGGGACCCCAGAACCGATTCCTGACAGGGCTGTAGACTTGCTTGAAAGAATTACTGCGGGTCTGGTACATTTCTGATGGAACACAGGTGGATCTTAGTCGGTAAAAGTCTGACACTCCTCGCTCCCCTGAAGAATTACATAACATTTTGATACAAGTGCAAAAGTTTGTCATTGCGACTGAGGCAGAATCCGCACGAGCCGTAGGCGACTGTGTTATGGAGCCGAGGGATGCAGTGCAAATTTGCACGTGTATCAAACGACTTTTTTTAACACACTTACAAAGAAATTAATAAACGGGGGTTGACCGGACCTAGGGGGGTCCAGCCTCATACGATAAATATAATATCATTGCGGCGGGAGAGAGCTCGCGCACTTTACTGCACTAGTGCGGAAAATTACTTATTTGAACATTGACTTGGACGTTGAGTTCTTTTAACGACCAGTTATGTAATTTTAAACCATAGAACTACTAAGCAACTGTTCCATAATATAACTTAATTATTATGATAAAACGGTCGAGTAGTGATGTGCACTTGCTCTACTTATTACTCGGTATTTTAATTAAACTCAGTAATTATTACGAGAACCCCGACCTTTGACGCTCTTGCAAATTGTTTTCTGCTGACAGAATGATTGCGTTAACTATTTACCTACGTAATTAATATAGGTAGCCTAAAATAGTACATTATGATATAAGTGTGTAATGTTAGTGATTACCGTTGAGGCGGTATTTAGACCCGAGCCATGGCGAGGGTCTTAAAAGAGCCGAGAACGGTAATCATTAATTACTCACGTGTATCATACGACGTTTTTCAATACACTTGTGAATAAAATAACTGTAGAACTAGTAAACTTTTGTGGCGGTAAAAATCTGTTTTCATAACCGCGCCCATTTTGTTTTCTCGTGGGGGACGACCTGCGCCCATCCTAATACGATAAATGTCATAAAATTATGACGGTGGAGAGGTTGAACAATAAGGTTTTAACCACGTTATAACACTAGTACATAATGATAATCAAAATGTCACAGTTTGGTAACAAGTGCCATTATATACCTAAGTGCAGTGCAATATGAGCAAGTCAAGCAGTCACTTTATGAGCAAGTGTATTGAAAATATTATTTATTACATATTTATTTTTAACAGTTCATGTGTGTACATGAACTGTTAAATAAATAAAAGAAAAGAAGACGGAAACAGAAAAAACGGGTACATAAGTGATGCTTATTTCTAAAGAAATCTCTTCCAGCATACCCGCGAAAGCAGAATTGGAACAAGTTTTTAATGAAAATAATTTTTTCATAGCAAGCTTTTATAGCTCGGTATACCTAATAATTAATACTCGTCAAGACGTTGATCGCTTGATCCGGACAGTTACCGGACAGTCGGACAGCGAGCTACCCATTGCTCGCCTTCCGCAAGCCCGCGCCTACGGTAGGTTTTTTTTTTTCGGTGGGTTAAATCATCTTATGACAAAACCCGCTCTTGGGTGGAGCGGGAGATAGTGTCAGACTCTTACTGACTAAAAACCCCATCCCGTTCCGTCTAGCGTTCATACCGGGGCACGAGCTCCCTTTCGGACTCACCGGACATGGCAAGTTCGGGAGGTTCCTGCATTGGATTCAAGCGGAAGAGACGCACGGGTTTCGCCACTGTGCGGAACGTCCGGAGGACACGGTGGAGCACACAGTCGAGGTGTGTCCTGCCTAGGCGGAGCATCGCCGTGCCCTCGTGGGGGCGATCGGCGGCGGAGATCTCTCGCGCCGGGCCCTAGTCGAGGCCATGGTCCGGAGCGAGGAGGAATGGCAGGCGGTCGCCTCCTTCTGCGAAGCAGTAACGCTTACAAAGGAGGAGGCCGACCGCATCAGGCTACGGCGCCCTCGCCGCCGTCGCCGGAATTCCGATCCCGATTTCCGGCCGCCGTAGACGCGGGCTCGCGGACGGCGAGCCATGGGTAGCTCGCTGTCCAATCGTCCGGTAATGGACCGAGTCCAAGACGTCGACGGCGCACACTGTTCTCGCGCGCCTCAAGGAGTTGACCGTGTCCTCCAGGCGTTGCGCACAGTGGCGCCACCCGGGCGTCTCTTCCGACTTAATCTGAAACAGGTACCTCCCGAACGTGCCATGTCCGGTGAGGACCTGCGTCATGCGGAAGGTAAGGACGCCGTGAGGTCTTTCCAGCCACGCCTCAAAGAGGGGACTTACCGCCATAATAGTGGCGTGCCCAGCCTACGGTAGGTGGAAATCGGGATCGGAATCTCGGTGGCTGGGGCATGAGGGCTCGTGCGGCAGCCTCCTTAACTAACGTTACTGCTTCGCAGAAGGAGGCAGCAGGCAGGCTTTACCTCGCCTACGGTGGCCGGAAATCGGGGTGAAGCGGGGGTCCAAATGTATATGCAGAACCTTACCTTCACGCGAGCGAAGCTGCTAGTTGAAGCTAGTTTGACACAATTATTATTGAGACACGACACACAAACACATAAATAACAACACACACAAATACGTCAAAACCCGTGAACATTAAGGGAACGGGTCTTATATGTCACAATCCCGCAATAAGATAGAGCGATTTACGGTGACGTGCCAAGATCAATATGCCCTACACAACTCCCATCGCCCAAAGCGCCTAAATCACCATCAATTTCATTCATCACCCGTCAAACCCCATTAACGTATATCCTATATTACTTCCAACTAATAGGATACCATGAAGATACAGTGGTAATTATTATACCATTGATTTTGACTTACGATGCATGAACTTCACTGAGCTCACCGCCACAGGAATGGAGATGGGAAATAATAGTATCGATAAATTAAAGAAATATAAAACGAGCGGAGATTTTATGGGTCACGTTTTAAATATCGATAAATTTTCATGGACACCACTATTATTATGTCGATGTAAAGGATTTTATTGTATGTGGCGCTGTTTATTGAAACAAGAGGTTTAAATTGAATTTTGGTGGTACAAAAGTTGATTGGCGTTAATGTTGCAAGGGCTTTTATTGAACTGCAAAACCAATTAAGTAATGAAAAGTGTTGATTTTATTATAATTGGATGTTTTCATTACGGTGAAAGTGGGTTAACTAACTGTTATGAGTTAATTTTAAATAAAACATTATTTTTCGTTAATTGATAACAAAATACGATACTTAAGATGCTTAATTGACATGAATTAAAAAAGCCGGGTAGTTATAGATATGGTCTCTTGCGATTGGGTTTTTTTAACATGCTAATTCAGTTTTTTAAACATGCTATTCTAACACATTGATGTCTTTATCTTTCTCATTCATATTTTTTTTTTTTGTAAATTAATTTACGCATGCGAGATGCATAAGAACGGGCGATGTGACGATGCTTAGGGAAGGAGTGGTTATGTTCAGCAATAAACGCTTTCAGCTAAAATCCTATTACACATCACAAGAACGGATCAAAAACAAAATTATAACGTTTAAATAAAAATATCGATATCAAACTTATTTCGACCGACATCACCCCATCCCTTAACGGGTGTCAGCTAGACTGACCACAGCATTTCCTCCTAGACTGTTCAAGCTCCGATTATAAATTGCGGGCCCTTTATTGTGCTTAAATAGTGCTGTGCCTTGTGGTCGCTCTTGGTGACACTTAGCGGTCTCTGCAGACAGTTTGTCGACTTTAGCGTTAAATATATTGTTGTGGATTGTGACGATTTAGTTAGTGCTGTGTTGGTTTTAAAGCGTTAATGAGGCATTTTGGTTTTTATACACCCATTTTTATATTATATTAATAGTACAAAAAATTGGGGCTCTATCAGTCCTCGTTACTAATTTTACGACACCGTTACTGTTTTTTTTTTTTGTAGCCAAAAGTAAAAAAAAGACATCCCAAAATTCTTTCCGAAATTTTGTCGTAATTGGTAAATTCATAATTGAATCAATAATTGCGACATCATCATCTGATCATCATGAATTATGCGAAGTTGTGGTATGACGATGGAGCACGCTTGCCTAAAAGTAACCTATTCTTTCTTGACTGCAAAATCCCTAGGTTTGAGCTATTAGGAAACACAGACATGTGGCAGGCCACTTCCACTCTTTAGCTGTACGCACAATTAATATATTCCCAAAACATTTAGTGCTTGCGTGCTATCTTTTAAACAGTCTTTTCACCCCGACAAAATTTATTCCCTTTAACCTCGTTGATACAAGAACGCATTCTATTTTCTTTAACTACCCTCTCAGCGCCGCAAAGCTATCTGGAATAGCAATAAAACTCTTTCCGAACTGAACTCCACTTAATGTGCATTACCTAGGAAAGTGCTATTACCTAAGTTTCTAGACTAGTTCTTAAGATTAAGTTACAGAATGACCGCTTACACAAAATAGATAGGTACAGAAGTCAATTTACCTACAAAGCGCGGTCGAGCAACGCACACATAGACACACGGACACGATATCTCGGCTCAATTCAACTCATTGCGAGCGCGTATGCACCCGCTTGAGACACGCGTCTGTGAACTTTTTTTGTGAGCGTAATAGAGCAAAAAAAAGTTATAACTGCTTAGTGGACGGTTTTTTAAATTCAACAATAATTGCTGAATTATCGTTTTTAAGCTACCAGCCCCTCTAGCCAACAACCGTATCCCTTGCGTCGAATGCTTCGAATTGACCTTGCCGCCAATTCTTTTCTGACTATGTGACTGAGCGTCAAGATGACGTCATTCCCGTACATTTGAAGCTTTCTACCAGCATTAACTATTGCAGATTAGCAACTTGGCTAGGGGTACAGTTTTACGACGTAATTAGGTAGGAATTTGCTTGTACTTTGATAGTTCATTTTTACGTAATGCAGAACACTTAGGTAGGTAGATAAATACATGAATTTCTAGACATGTAATATTTTTATAATTAATATTAGGCACCTATTTGTCGCCGCGCCCGAGCGCGCTCCGAAGGAGCGGTGCCGGCCCTAGCGCGATTGCTGAGCGTAGGTACGAAAAGTGAAGCACATACATGAGATGGACTTCTGTACCTATCTATTTAGTGTCGCATACTTGTTCACTTTGACTAGAATAAACCTCGTTGCATTTAAGCTGTGGTAGAGTTTAAGGATCAAATTGTCTTGGACAAAAAGATCAAAGGACGAAATTGTGGTCATTGAAACTAGAATTTAAGATTAAATTCGTCTTATAAAATTACAATAGGTATACGTCTTAGCTATTAATAATATAATTAATTAATAGGTACAGATATCAATATGTGACTTAAGCATATAAAACTAATTCAAAAAATCCTTCACATCGTTGTCAATGAAAAATAATAACGCTGATTCATTGGCCAAAAAAGCTAAGTTGAATCTTTTGCCAAAAAAAGCCCAGCTCTCTGGTCACGTGAAAAGGGTTGCCAGTTGTTTGCTGATATACAGGGTTATTTGTAAAACACTGGCAACCTCTCAGGACTATGTCACTATCATCATAAACAACAACTTTTTTTTTGTTTAAATAATCAAATATCAGTTTTTGTATTGAAAATATATTTAAATACCATAGTTATTTTTCAGAAACAAGTTACGAAAAATCTATTCTCGAACTATAATTTCGTACCCTTATTGCAAAAAGCCAACTATCTAAATTTTTTGCCCAAATTCAGTTAAAAGGTATAAAATTAGCTATCGATTCGTATCATCACATGAATGTGCAAATGGTTAGTAGCTATGAACTTATTTACAATGATAACTTCGGCAAAAAGTAACTAACCTACAGACTTGATTGAGTAAAATAATATAATACAAAAAAGTAGATAGTTGGTTTTTGCAAAAAGGGATACGATTTGCTTTTACAGGCTGAGTTATTAAATTCTACACCATAAAAATACTTTTGATTTGACAAAAGCTTTGAATCCGGCTCGAAGGACCATCTTTTTAAATTTTATTTACTTTACTTTTAATACTAATTTAGAAAATTTTATTTGCAATACTGTGAAACAGAGATAACAAAAAGCTATGTTATTCATACTATAAATTTAGTGTAAGTTAGGACGATAAAGCGAGTCGGGCGACCACATAAAGTCAACTAGAGAAACCACAGAGCTAGCTGCGGTGTCCGACATCTGTTGTGTATAATTAGAACTCTAGAGACACTAAATACTCGACATAGAAAGTTCTGATTCAGTGTAAAGTGAATAATGTTTAATAGATTAAATGTTTTGGGCGACCGAAGGTTTGGGGCACCGATTTTAAAGCGCCATGTTGAGAGGTTCAAAATTGGAATGCCAATGTGACTTTGAAAAAGTGGAGTTCATAGATCTCTTCAACGAGGCCATTGTCGGCACTTTTAAATAGTCAAAATTTAGTCATGTAGCCTTTGCCATACCTACTGTTAGCCTGAAGTACTGCAAAGTGGATGGAAAAGGCCTCGCGGGCGCAGCCCTATACGTTGGTCCGACCAGATCCGCACCGCTCTTGACTCTACGATGTACAATGCCCTTCACATCGCCAGAGACAGAAACAGTAGGAAAAAGATCATAAGGTTAAAGTGATGAAGTAGGGAGGTCACGACCCTCAGCATTGAGGAATACGACGCAAACCTGAAGTAAATTCAAATTCAAATTCAAAATCATTTATTTCAAATAGACCAAATGTAGGCTATTTGAAATAAATGATTTTGAATAGTCAAATGTCGGTCAGTCCAAGAAAAGTGAAGCTAAATTGCACGTTCCAAAGCGTAGATCTCTATGGAGAAGAACGTGCAAGAAACTCCATGGACACTCTTTTAGTACTAGTAATTACTAGATTACATGAAGATATTTCTGTGTGCGTAAGTAAGAATGCGCGCTCAGTGTCATCATCATCATCATATCAGCCAAAAGACGTCCACTGTTGGACATAGGCCTCCCCCATGCGTCGCCACGACGACCGGTCCTGTGCGTCACGCATCCATCGGCCCGCGACCCTGATCAGGTGATCGGTCCACCTTGTTGGAGGCCTTCCAACGCTGCGTCTTCCGGTACGTAGTCGCCGACATAGCTCGGAGAATCGCCAAACTTCAATGGGAAGGGCACATTGCACGCAGAACAGATGGTCGAAGGGGACGAAAGGTTCAGTGTCATCATACATATATAATTAAAAATACATGGCTAAATGTGTTGCTAAGCGCGAAACTAGAGAATTACCTTCTGTGCCAGCTTGGTGGACTGTTTTTAAATAATTTTTTGAAGTCTCCGGATGGTTCTTATGAGGAGAAAATTGTAAATATTGAACGGAAAATTGTAATAAAAATTTATTTTCTCCATTATATCCAATTATTTTTAGCTGTCAAAATGAAAGGTTAACTGTCAATTATAATAATAACTTTTGACAAAATGACGTCTTTCTGTCGAAACAGAAAATAATAATTACACAACAACCATCTTATTATCTTTTCTTTAGGTGAGAAAATCAAAGACATCCCGCTCTAGGGCGGAGCGTCAGACTTTCACTGATTAAAAACCAACTCCTGTTCCTTCCGTTGCCTTTTGTACCGGGACCGAATCTTCCTTTCAGAAACAAATCCGTAGAATGAAATAATAATGCATATGTATATGAGACTAGCTTTTGCCCGCACGGCTTCGCTCCCAGCTCTTCCCTACTGTACCCTACTCTGTCCTACTCTACCCTACTCTACCCTACTATACTCTACTCTACCCTACTCCATCCTACTCTACCCTACACTACCCTACTCAACCCTACTCTACCCCACACTACCCTACACTACTCTACTCTACACTACACTACTTTACCCTACTCTACCCTACTCTACACTACTCTACCCTACTCTACCCTACTCTACCCTACTCTACCCTACTATACCCTACTCTACCCGACCAAACTTCACATAAACCATCTACTAAATGGTCCGAACAAAACCTAAAAATTAGGTTTGGATAGGTGAGCCCGTTCTTGAGTTATAAAATAACAACGAAAAGTGGCATTGATTTTTATATATATAGTTGTAACCGAAATACTTGATATGAGTATTCCTCATTAAAAAAGAATTACCTACTACGGAACAAGCTTTTAATGAAAATCATTAATTCATAGCAAGCTTTTATAGCTGAGTATACCTATGTAATTATTACTCGTCAAGACGAATCATACGAGCCCAAACTTGATGGGGTTATGTCGTTTAACTACCAAGTTCCTCTAACCACCTTCCGGTTCCATCATCAGATCAGCTTTTTTTTTTGTCGACGGGGATAATCATCTTTGACGAAACCCACTCTTGGGTGGAGCGGGAGACAGTGTCAGACTCTTACTGACTAAAAACCCCGCGCCGTTCCTTCTAGCCTTCATACCGGGGCACGAGTTCCCTTTCGGACAACCCTGTCCCCAGTAGGCTTCGACCCAGCTGGTGCTGACAACTCCTTGAGGCGCGCGGGAACAGTGCGCGCCGTCGACGTCTTGGACTCGGTCCATTACCGGACGATCGGACAGCGAGCTACCCATAGCTCGCCGTCCGCGAGCCCGCGTCTACGGTGGCCGGAAATCGGGATCGGAATCCCGGCGACGGCGTCGAGGGCGCCGTTGCCTGATGCGGTCGGCCTCCTCCTTTGCAAGCACTGCTTACTGCTTCGCAGAAGGAGGCGACCGCCTGCCATTCCTCTTCGCTCCGGACCATGGCCTCGACCAAGGCCCGGCGCGAGAGGTCTCCGCCGCCGATCGCCCCCACGAGGGCACGGCGATGCTCCGCCCAGGCAGGGCACACCTCGACTGTGTGCTCCACCGTGTCCTCCGGGCGTTGCGCACAGTGGCGACACCCGGGCGTCTCTTCCGCTTGAATCCGATGCAGGAACCTCCCGAACTTGCCATGTCCGGTGAGGACCTGCGTCATGCGGAAGGTAAGGACGCCATGAGGTCTTTCCAGCCACGCCTCAAAGAGGGGACTTACCGCCATAATCTTGGCGTGCCCATCATCAGATCAGCTCCATGTCATAATAATTTTGCATTGTCATCTGATTTACACGTGCATGCAAAATTCCAGCTCAATCGGTAACCGGTGGCTATAGGAACTTGGTAGTTAAACGACATAACCCCATCGAGTTTGGGCTCGTATGATTCCTCTTAACGAGTAATAATGATCCGATATTTACCGAGCTATAAAAGCATGCGATGAAAAAATTATTTTCATTAAAAGCTGAAGTGAAGTGGATCAAATTTAATTTGCAAGATTTAATTACAGACAAACATCGGGACAGGTGAAACTAAATAAAAGCTTGTAATAAAAATTAAATGCATAATTATTCCCTATTACAAAAAATCTTAAACACACCATATCCAACCCATACCCTAATTCTCCTATTATAGCATATGATAAATATTTACCTTAAAAACTCGCGCACGCGTCGACCACGTAAACCGAGATTAACTACGCGTATATCAATCTTAACCCTTTGTAGTACAGTTATAAATTACCCAGTAAACCATCGTTAACTGCAGTTAAAGTTTAATTTTAAACTGGTTAGTGTAAACTGGGTATTTTTGATACTATTGAAGTTTAATTCGTTATTACAGGAGTGTTTTGGTACTAATTATATTTGATTTAATAGTCGTGTAATTTTTTTTTTTAAACTTTTGTACGATAGAAAAACATGATGTTGATTGTCACCTAGTCCCAAGAGATTTGAGAGTTTTGATTCACCATCATGTAAAGATAATTACGTCCGCACTGCTGAATTTCCCTACAAGAACACGTACGACGCGACGCAAGCGCATCAAAGTCGCCCGTAAATAGGTCAAGTTCATGTTCAGCTACCCTCAATAATTGTACTATCGCTTGCTTCGCATAGACTTCAATTTAAATTATTTTTACTTGTCTGAAAATCTGATGAATCAAAATAAGAAAATGTTTTAAAAGTCATAGAACAAAAGTTGTTGTTTATGATGTTCTTAACTAGCACCAAATAACCCTGTATATTTTGTGCCGGCGTTGTCTCTCATTATCTTTCTATTATGTCTTTAATTACAGTACTTATTCGAAAGGTTAAAAGCTCAACGACCTCTTATCATAAAGTTTCTATTTAAATTACAAGAGATTAACGAAGATAACTCGTTATAAATAAATAGGATTAAATATTAAGATAGCGGTTAAGTCGGCAACATCAAACGATCGCGCTGTTTTCACGGAAATCCTTTGTAAGTAACGGTTCGTCCTTTTAGAGTCTCGTGCAAAAAGGTTAGATACATTTGGAAGTTTAAAGTGAGTGTTTCTCAGAATTTTGACAGGAATATTAGCTTTTAGCTATAGAACTGGTCGGACTACACAACCACTAGAGGGCACAAACTAGTTTTTTTTTTTAAACTTGGCTTGGACTAGGAATTTCTCCTGTATCGTGAATACAGGATACCCATGCAAGTATAGTAGATTAGATATACAACATTTTTTGTTAGTTTATGCGAAACCTGAATATAGTTTGTTCAAAATCAGTAACTGAATGGATTTCAATAGTTTTTCCATCCTGTCATATTTTTTTCCAAAAATATTTAAAACTAGCACTTTGCCCGCGACTTTGTTCACATATAGCGAACAAAGCCACCGCTGGGCACGCCGCGATCATGGCGGTAAGTCCCCTCTCTGAGGCGTGGCTGGAAAGACCTCACGGCGTCCTTACCTTCCGCATGACCTAGGTCCTCACCGGACATGGCAAGTTCGGGAGGTTCCTGCATCGGATTCAAGCGGAAGAGACGCCCGGGTGTCGCCACTGTGCGCAACGCCCGGAGGACACGGTGGAGCTCATCGTCGAGGTGTGCCCTGCCTGGGCGGAGCATCGCCGTGCCCTCGTGGGGGCGATCGGCGGCGGAGACCTCTCACGCCGGGGCCTGGTCGAGGCCATGGTCCGGAGCGAGGAGGAATGGCAGGCGGTCACCTCCTTCTGCGAAGCAGTAATGCTTGCAAAGGAGGAGGCCGACCGCATCAGGCTACGGCGCCCTCACCGCCGTCGCCGGGATTCCGATCCCGATTTCCGGCCACCGTAGACGCGGGCTCGCGGACGGCGAGCCATGGGTAGCTCGCTGTCCGATCGTCCGGTAATGGACCGAGTCCAAAACGTCGACGGCGCGCACTGCTCCCGCACGCCTCAAGAAGTGGTCAGCAGCAGGAGGGGCCCAGCTGGGTCGAAGCCTACTGGGGACAGGGTTGTCCGAAAGGGAGCTCGTGCCCCGGTATGAAGGCTAGAAGGAACGGGGCGGGGTTTTTAGCCAGTAAGAGTCTGACACTATCTCCCGCTCCACCCAAGAGCGGGTTTTGTCATAAGATGATTTTCCCCGTCGACAAAAAAAAAAAAAAAAATAGCCACCGCGGACTTTTCGGTAGACCTATATAAGATACACAATTCCACCATATATTATTTAACGGACTTCGAAAAGGAAGAGGTTCTATGTTCGGTTGAATGTATGTTTTTTTTTATGTATGTTCACCGATATCTCGTTCAGTTGTGAACTGATTTTGAATATTACTTTTTTTTTGAAAGGTTATGCTTTCAAGTTGGTCCCATAGAAATATTGTTATGATCTGATCATGAAAACATGACACATTGTTGCAACAGTTTCCCACCGGGGGTTGTCCTTGGATGCACTAGCATAGCGCGTACAGGTCACCGGTTGATCCCACGTTCCATTAAAAGCGTCAAAAGAGCCCCTGCGAGTTGGTTTCGACTCCTCGTACGCCTTACAAAGGTCTAGGACTCCAGGGTTCTGAGATATAATAAGCCCATATAATAATAATATATTTATTCAGAGTTAAAATTTGGTAAAATAGTTACATAAAATCTTAGGAATAATTACAAAGCTATGACTATGAGCAGTGGTGGCCGAGTGGTAATGGCCCCGACTTACGAGTTGCAGGTCGCGGGTTCGAACCCAGCCAGGCGCATTACTTTGTGTAATTTATTTCATCACCACTGCTCTCAAAACGGTGAAGGAAAACATCGTGAGGAAACCGGCATGTCCTAGAACCAAAAATTCGAAGACATGTGACATTCACCAACCCGCACTGGGCCCGCGTGGTGGATTATGGCCCATTCCCTCTCCTAGAGAGGAGGCCTGAGTCCCAGCAGTGGGAACATTAAAAGGCTGATGATGATGATGATGATGATGACTATGACCCTGAGCAATGGTATTATATCCATCGATAAAAGGCAGGGGGTCACTTGCACACTCAATATATTGGCCCTAAATATACTTATTCATGATTATTATTAAAATGTTGTATGCGTTATTCAATATACTTTTCTAAATAAAGTTCTCATCTTTAACACAAAATAAAAGAAACGTTCAATTGTTTATAAGGTCCGTAAAATGCTTGTTTTTCTCTTTAAACAATTTATGGCCCCACCCTAGGGGGTAATGTGGACGCTTTGTTTTCTATTAAGTGGGCATATTCCTTTATTTATTGGGGGAACGCGATTCAAATACTTTAAATTTACATTTTAAAATGGTGGTTTGGGAATTAGGAATGGAAGGCATTTTTGTTTAAAAACGTATCTTTAGATAAGTTTATTTTTACGTATTTTGCTAAAAAAGTTATGAGTTTACATGTGGATGGATGGAGGGGGCGAGGGAGGCCAAAGAAAAGATGGATGGATTGTGTGAGAAGTGATATGAAAGAAAAGGGAGTTAGTGATAGCATGACGAGTGACAGGACAGAATGGAAAAAAAAACGTGTTGCGCCGACCCCAAATAAAACGGGACAAGGGCAGGAAGATGATGAGAATCGAAATCAGATCAGAAGAATCAGAAGTTACTCAGGGACCCAGCTGGGTCGAAGCCTACTCGGGCCAGGGTCAGTCCGAGAGGTGGCTCAAGCCCCGGTATGAAAGGCAACGAAGAAACAGGAGTGGGTTTTTAGTCAGTAAAAGTCTGACAGTATCTTCCGCTCCGCTCAAGAGAAGAACTTTCGGGATTTGAATCGAGGGTCCATTATATATCATTTATGATATTAAATACTTATTCACACTAATTTAAATTAATTTGTTTTAAGTAAAAAACAATAGATACACTTTTTGATACATTACAAACATTATTCCAAGTACAATAAAATTATGTCAGATAAATTAAATCACAATTAATTTAAATTACATTATTTTGAAATGATTAAAATTAAGATTTATTGCATTTTAATTACATTATCTGTTAATCAGTACATAATATTATATTAAAATATACACTAAATTGTAAACGTAACGAATCCGATGTGAATCCCTCCTGTAAGCCTAATCAAGTATTTTTTTTAAACTATCACACAACGCCGTTATGACCGTTAGTTACACGTTAGCTAGTTATGAACGTTTCGTTTCGATTTTTATTCTCCGACCGCCTCGAGTCAGCAACGCCTCCGATTCCTTTGTTCTGACCACGTGACTTAATATTGCAGTTATAGGAGCAGTGGTGGCCGAGTGGTAACGGCCCCGACTAACGAGTTGTAGGTTCAAACCCAACCAGGCGCATTACTTTGTGTAGGTAATTTATTTCGTCACCACTGCTCTCAAAATGGCGAAGAAAAACATCGTGAGGAGACCGGCATGTCCTAGAACCAAAAATTCGAACACATGTGACATTCACCAACGCGCACTGGGCTCGCGTGGTGGATTACGGCCCATTCCCTCTTCTAGAGAGAGAAGGTCTGAGTCCCAGCAGTGGGAACATTGAGTCATTCCCAAACATTTGAAGTTTAGTACTAGCGTTAACGATTGTTGATTATCAACTTCGCTAAGCCCTCTGGTATACATTGGTGCCTGACGATGAAGTATCTGGCTTTAGTCCTCGACAGTTGGTGGAATCTCGAGGAACACTTCCGACGTCTCGCTCCCGAACTGGATCGGGCCAAGGCTGCGCTTAACCGGCTCCTACTCAATCTAAGAGGTCCAGACACCTCCTACCGAAGACTTTACGAGGGGATCGTATGGTCCATGGTTCTTTATAGAGGGCCAGTGTGGGCGCTGTTGCTGCAAAAGTGACTGGTGACCAAGCTGAATGCACCCTACGGGGTAATGGCCATCCGGATGGTGCGGGGATACCACAAGGCCTCCCGTGAAGCAGCGACCTTGCCGGTCTGCCACCATGCGATTTAGAGGCAACAGTGCTTGCACAAATGCACGGTTTTCGCATGTACGGCACGCGCTGTTCCCGCGCGCCTCAAGGAGTTGTCAGCAACCGTAAGAGACCAACAGGGTCGAAGTCTACTGGGGCCAAGGGTCTATTTCTGAAAGAGAGGCTCGGCCTCGGTATGAAATGGGGTGTGTTTTTTAGTCAGTAAAATCTGACACTATCTCCCTCTCCGCCCAAGGGCAAGGGATGTTATCTGGATGATTTTTATCCACCGAAAAACAAAACCCTAGTCTACATAAATTTTACTGTATGTAGAAAAGGATTCATTCATTTCAGAACCCATTTGTCAACAGTCCCTTAACCTATAACTTAAAAAAATCTGTGTCAACGGTTCCTTGGTCTCAACGATCCCAGAATTTATTGCCTAGATTTATAGTCCATAATCTTTAATACCTAAAGGTCGGAATGGTAGTCAAATAGGACGTTTAAATAATAATTGGTACTTACAATTGAGCCGGTCTCACATTTTCATATAAATATTTATTGCTATCTATTTTTATTAGTATTTCATTTTATTGGGTTAACTCTAGAAGTTGACATACATAATAAAAGCTTGTAAAAACAGGCCTATCTTCTGCAGTGGAACTTCATTAAGAGGGTCCTTTTCCACTCGACTATCGTAAACATCGAAAATGGTTTAAAAGCTTCTTACTTCATTTAATGCAATCCAACGCAAGGTTTGACGAAAACGCAACGCAAAAAAAGAGAGATAATAACGCCTGAAAACTCTGTTAGTATTCGGTAATTCTGAGATTTACTCGAAAATTTCACAAAACTTGCTCCAGGAAATAGCTGTTTTTTTTAAACCCTTGAAAGTTTTTGAAAAAACTTATTGTCATTTAGAATCTTAATAAAATTTGCAAGGCTTCTATAATTTTACTTTTTAGACTTTTTTAATTTTTAGGCAAATTATGAAGTGTCAAAGTTCATACAAAATAGGAGATTTTCAGAGATTTTTACTGGATTAGTTTTACACAAATTTAGAAATTGGTTTGTATAGAAACCTTAAATATCCACAAGATACTGTGTTTCCAAAATATCTAATGAAAAAGGTGTAATAACGTCATAATCAGTTATGAGCGGTTGTATGAAAAACCGTGAAAATGTGAGTCATGATGCACCACCTTAAACCCCAAGCGAGCGCCTTTTTCGCTCTGTCATTATAATAATAATAGTATCTCTTCAAACGTGATAATTAGAGACACAATAAAAAGACAATGGGTGTGCGAACGCCGGTGTTCGCTTGGGGTTTAGTGAATCCACAACTATCACACAACGCCTGATAAATATACTTCTTCTTCTTCTCGTGTCGATTCGACTCCGATTTTGTCCGACCAATACTTAGCCACCTGGACAGCTCTGTCGTTGGCCTCGTTTAAATCATTTAGGGAGCAGGTAGTTGTTATAAACATACTTATATATTTCTAAATACATATTATAGATAAATTACACCCAGACACATGAACAAATGATCGTGCTCATCACCCAAATATTTGTCCTGGGTGGGAATCGAATCCACGACCTCCGGTATAGCAGGTAGGGTCACAAACTACTAGACCAACAAGCCAGTCAATCATTGATTTTCTATTGTGTCTCTACATACATATGCTCCCACTGCTAGAACTCAGGCCTCCTCTCTTTAGAAAAGGGAATGGGCCGTAATCCACCACGCGGGCCCAGTGCGGGTTGGTGGATGTCCCATGTCTTCGAATTTTTGTTTCCTCATGATGTTTTCCTTCACCGTTTAGAGAGCAGTGGTGATGAAATAAATTACACAAAATAATGCGCTTGGCTGGGTTTGAACCCGCGACCTACAACTCGCAAGTCGGACCGTTACCACTCGGCCACCACTGCTCTAATGTTCTCTAATATTATTTACAACACATAAATATATACTAATAATTACTTTCAGTAATAGAAATAACTGTTTCGATAACGTAAAACATGAAATTTTATTCATAAATGGTTCATTAAAATTTTAAAATATGTTGGAGTACATTTGAATATTTTAGCTATTATTTCCACGCTAGTATTAATGTTACCTTACTGTTTTTCAGATATGTTTGCTGGGGCCCTACCACGAGCTCCTAACGCGATCCATTTTGCGACCTAATTAAACTGTTAAAGGTATAAAGATAATGAAGCGCGCTCCATCGTCGACCGCATCGTCGCTTTCCATAAGGTGAGATAGTGGTCCATGGTTCGGAGCGAGGAGGAAAGGCAGGCGGTCGCCTCCTTCTGCGAAGCAGTAATGCTAGCAAAAAAGGAGGCAGACCGCATCAGGCAACGGCGCCCTCGCCGCCGCCACAGCTCTTCCCGATTTCCGGCCACCGTAGACGCGGGCTCGCAGACGGCGAGCCATGGGTAGCTCGCTGTCCGATCATCCGGTAACTGTCCGGACCGAGCCCAAGACGTCGACGGCGCGCACTGTTCCCGCACGCCTCAAGGAGTTGTCAGCAACAGGAGGGACCCAACTGGGTCGAAGCCTACTGGGGCCAGGGTTATCCGAAAGGAAGCTCGTGCCCCGGTATGAAGGCTAGAAGGAACGGGGTGGGTTTTTAGTCAGTAAGAGTCTGACACTATCTCCCGCTCCACCCAAGAGCGGGGGATGTCATAAGATAATTTTTGCCCACCGAAAAAAAAAGGTGAGATATTGGTCAAGCGCAAACCTATAACAATAAAAAAAATGCCTGCTGCGGTCTTCCCATCCGATTATAATTTAGGTGTCTTCAAAGCTACAGCGATTAGGCTCTTAATAAACTAGTGCGCTTCACTATCAACGATCACATCACTGCTTACCATCAGAATCGCGGTCAAGCACTAGTTTATACACCGCTAGATTCTGATCGTTTTAATCCCGTGGAGGGTCGATCCGGTACATGGAAAACTATCGATTTGTAACGATAAAATTAAAAAATAAAGTACGTTTATTTTTAAACTCGTATTAATTTATGCATGTACGACATTAATTTCTTTAAGAAAACGTCAGCTGAGCGAGTCCAATGACCTGTAGGTAGTTAGTACGCAACGCCGAGACGATCAAAATTTAACGGTGTAGGTACAAATAAAAAAATACTAGAGCGAAAAAGTGGGATAAAGTGGTCAAGCGCAAACCTATCAACAGTAAAAAAAAAAACCTACCCCTATCCATTCTGTAGGTACGTGTAAGCACACTCTGTAACCCATTTTGCAACTTAAATTTTATGAAAACCTCTTTTGTTCAGAATTTCAGCATAATAAACTAGGGTACCGAGGGTAAAACACAATAAATAGGGTAAAACTATCTAAAACTTCACTTAATAAATAAGACCTACCCTGTTACCTTCCGACACTAATAGACTATTCCCTTTTGGGTAAAAAATCGGTTTTCAATAGTCTAGCGTCTAGTTTCGGGTTGCGATACCTGAATTGGTTTCAGAAGAGAGATTGTATAATAAGTTAGTGAAACAATGTGGACAAAGGAAAGTTGAGGACCAGAAGTACAACTTGATATCACGATGTATTTTTTCCGTCAAAAGTCTATTAAAGTCTATATAAATCCGCGCACAGATGTAATCCTTGCTGGCCAATCAACGTCTTTTTTTTTTTGTCGATGTGGAAAATCATCTTATGACAAAACCCGTTCTTGGGTGGAGCGGGAGATAGTGTCAGACTCTTACTGACTAAAAACCCCACGCCGAACCTTCTAGTGTTCGTACCGGGGCTCAAGTTTCCTTTCGGATAACCCCAACCCCGGTAGGCTTCGACCCAGCTGGGCCCCTCCTGTTGCTGACAACTCCTTGAGGCGCGCGGGAACAGTGCGCGCCGTCGACGTCTTGGCTCGGTCCGGACAGTTACCGGACGATCGGACAGCGAGCTACCCATAGCTTGCCGTCCACGAGCCCGCGTCTAAGGTGGCTGGAAATTGAGATTCGAATCCCGGCGGCGGCGGCGAGGGCGCCGTTGCCTGATGCGGTCGGCCTCCTCCTTCGCTAGCATTACTGTTTCGCAGAAGGAGGCGACCGCCTGTCACTCCTCCTCGCTCCGGACCATGGCCTGAACCAAGGCCCGGCCAATCAACGTCTTACCATCAACGGTTGGTGCTGAAAATCAGCGCTGTGGCTCTGTCTTACACGAGCCCCAGCATTTTGCTGAGCGCTGGCCGTTTGGCGCGGATGTGACGCATATCCTATCGCTTATACGTCGTTTTTTGTTTTTATTTTTTAACTCTTTTTCTTTCTTTTTTTCGAAAGCGAGCTATGGAAAGAAGTTATTCACGCAGTCAAAAGAACAGACCGGATAGGGAGCAGTATATTTCGTTCCAAAACACAAATTGTAGATATACGCAATTCAGCACCTTACCTAAAAATAGCTACCCATTGCTCGCCGTCCGCAAATCATTGCCTACAGTGGACAAAGGTATGATGTTATGACTTGTTTCTTAGTACCTACTAAGATTACTGTTGTCTTCCTTTACAGTGGCAAGGTTTTTCGGAAATGAAGTTTTTATGTAAATGCCTCTTGTAATATAGCCTACATAATATATCATTGGTTCAAAAGAAATTGCTCAAGTGTACTGTGAGTTATTATCTTTATTTATTGATAAATATTTATGTGTGTTCATGTTTTATTGAAAGGATCATGCTTTGAAGTTTTGTACTAAAATACAAAGCTTAATCTTTTGTCGATTTTGAGAGATATCTCCTTTAGTGTTTTCAGATGATGGGCCGTTTATGTCGCAAAAAACGTATACACCGCAAAATAACCCAGGGGTAGCCCGCTGTCCGACCGTCCGGTAATTGTCCGGACTTTTCCCGCGCGCCTCAAGGAGCTGTCAGCAACAGGAGGGGCCCAGCTAGGTAGAAGCCTACTGGGGCCAGGGTTATCCGAAAGGAAGCTAGAGCCCCGGTATGCAGAGGCTAGAAGGAACGGGGTGGGTTTTTAGTCAGTAAGAGTCTGACACTATCTCCCGCTCCACCCAAGAGCGGTGGTTATCATTGGATGATTTTTGCATATCGTAAAAAAGCACCTTTTTTGAAACTCGTATTAATTTAAGCATGTACGAAATTCAAAGTCCAATGACCTGTAGGCAGTTAGTACGCAACGCCGACTACTACCTACAGGTCATTGGACTCGCTCAGCTAACGTTTTACTAAAGAAATTAATTTCGTACAAGCGTAAATTAATGCGAGTTTTAAAAAAAGGTACTTTATTTTTAATTTTATCGTTACAAATCGATAGTGTTCCATGTACCGGATCGACCCTCCACGGGATTAAAACGATCAAAATTTAGCGGTGTACTTAGACACTCTCAAGGTAATCAAAATTCATTAAATTGCCCTAGAATCCTAAAAGGCATGAAGCAAGGTCTCATAGTACAAGTACAGGAAAAAATCTGAAACCTATTGAAGTGAGACGTGCTCAAACGCTACCAACGTTTAAGAAAATGATAAAAGAGCATTCTATTTCTCTTTGATTTTTTCTTCTCCTAGCTTAATTACATATTTGATATATATTAGTATACTAGCTGTACCTCCGCGGCTTCGCTCCCGCTCTACCTTACTCTAGCCTACTCTACCCGACTCTACTCTACTCTACCCCACACAACTAAATATTACCGTCACAAAAAAATAGGTTGTCTTATTACAGTTCGGAAAAATCTTCGTAATGCCGGCCATACATCATCCTACCTATCGTCCAATCAGTTTGACCCTACAGGTTTGATCCAATCTGTATTCACTCCCATACACGGAACTATAGAATGTAGGATGGTGTATGGCCGGCATAACTCAATTCGGGAACTGAAATGTTTTCATAGTTAATTCATGAATCCCCAAGCGACCACCGGTGGCCGCGCATCTATTGTCTTACCATTGTGTCTCTAATTGACGGTATCTGAAGGGTTAAGTTTATGAGCAACCCTCAGTGCGCGGGTCCGACTTGCACATGTCCGGTTTTTTCCTGTCCCCGGAATCGATACCAGGACCATCTCTGCAGTCGCGCTTGCAACCACAAGACCAAAGACACAGTTCCACAAACCAATATAATTGAGTTCTAAATTGGTTTCCAGTACCAAGAATCTGTTTTCAATATATTCAACATGAAACCTGTTCGTCCATCCGTAAAGTGGACTTACAATGTAACGTAGGTATGTGTAATCAATTAAATGACAGAACGGTAAGAGGTAAGTACACAATGTAAGCATTGATTTGCATTTAGTACTAAATTGATTTCATTGAGTATGTACTAGTCGTTGGGGCTTTTGAAATTGCGTACGTTATGGCGTAGTCACGACTGCGGTCTAAGCGGCGAGCGGCGCGGTGAGCGGTCCCGGCATCGGTATGCAGGCGTACGGCGCTATGAGCGGCGTCTCGTGGCGTGCTTTAAATATTTTCATACTTTTTATTATACCGCTCGCCGCCCTCGGGGCTGTTACAGACAAATGTAGAAGAAAAAAGTCAAATATATTTATTTGTCACACATAGGTCCGTTTCCTTTTAAGTTTATAGTTTAGTAGTAGTTTTAGGAATGTTAAGTGGTTCTAACATATAAAAAAAGCACTGCTAACCTTAGTTCACTGTTTGTATGTTTTGATAGTGCCACCTATACTGTTTAGGCATAAACTCTACCAGAGTTTCAACCTGAGCCGACGATCGGTGAGAGGAACGTGTTTCATTTGGAGTGGACTGAAACGTTGTTGTTGTTTTAGAAAACAAAATAAACACTTCTTTTATTAATATTATTTTTAAACTTTTACAACCAGAAATATAAAACTACTTCATGATTATTTCACAATTATTTTTGGCACTGAACGATCAAGAAACAAACAAAACATAAACTAAACAAAACAATACAACGCACTATAAAACTTCAACGCATAAAATATTGTCCACAGATTACTAATGATATTATCTGTCAGTCATTTTTTTTCGTAAGTTAAGCATAGATTATATTCACGGCACGAACTTAGAGTTTTCTGTTTTTTTTTACTTATTAGCAGCCTCAAATTCCTTTAAATAAGATATTTTAATATAAACATCCATAATAGCTGAAATTCTGTGTCAAAAACTGGTAAAATAAAAAACCGATAAACCTCAACTTACATTTAGTTGAGTGTGGTAATCACTAGTACAGTATTGGTCGATTCGGAGCTCACTTCACTTCGCAAGTGCCTAGGTGATGCTTACAGAATGCAAAATCAAGGTCGTTTTGAACCTTATGCGAAGTGATAGTGAATAGCGAAGTGAAATGCGAGTTGTTGTCTGAATTTTACAGAATCGACGTACAGGACCTTTTTTTTTTTTTTCTGTCGACGGGGAAAATCATCATTGACGAAACCCGCTCTTGGGTGGAGCAGGAGACAGTGTCAGAGTCTTACTGACTAAAAACCCCGCGCCGTTCCTTCTAGCCTTCATACCGGGGCTCTAGTTTCCTTTCGGATAACCCCGACCCCGGTAGGCTTCGACCCAGATGGGCCCCTCCTATTTCTGACAACTCCTTGAGGCGCGCGGGAACAGTGCGCGCCGTCGACGCCTTGGCTCGGTCCGGACAGTTACCGGACGATCGGACAGCGAGCTACCCATGGCTCGCCGTCCGCGAGCCCGCGTCTACGGTGGCCGGAAATCGGGATCGGAATCCCGGCGGCGGCGGCGGGGGCGCCGTTGCCTGATGCGGTCTGCCTCCTCCTTTGCTAGCATTACTGCTTCGCAGAAGGAGGCGACCGCCTGCCACTCCTCCTCGCTCCGGACCATGGCCTGAACCAAGGCCCGGCGCGAGAGGTCTCCGCCGCCGATCGCCCCCACGAGGGCACGGCGTTGCTCCGCCCAAGCAGGGCACACCTCAACTGTGTGCTCCACCGTGTCCTCCGGGCGTTCCGACGTACAGGACCTAGACCATGACGTTTAAAGTTCGATTGTTTTAATCCCCTTCAGTGTTTAAATACCCTACAGCCTATCACAACTTTTTTCGTGTTTCTCGCTAAAGAAATATTGGAACATGTATAACTTTATCTGTTAATATCTATTATATTTTTACCTGAAATTGTATACACACATTTTATTTCGTCAAAAATATTTATTTCTTTATATATTTACTAGCTGCTCCCAGCGGCTTCGCCCACGTGATAGCAAAAAATTACCGGTATAAAAAATATCCTATATCCTATTCCAGGACATGGTCTATCCGTGTACCAAGTTTCATTAAAATCGGTTTTGCCATTTAGGCGTGAAGACGTAACAAACAAACAAACAAATAAACAAACTCACGTTCGCTTTTATAATATTAGTAAGGATTTGGTATATTTATGTTTGAAACCGTTTGCTCCGTCACTTATCACTGAAGGTTCATTGGAAGACCAGCGTTAGACAGTATTTTTCTGTCTGGCAACATTGCTGAAATTAACCTTTTTGGCGCGGCCGTGAGTCATATCGACGATGAAGTGACAAGAACCTTTATCTACCAGAACATAATTTTGTTATTGTGTTAGTTCATTAGGTGATCTCGTCAGCAAATTGGATGCATACTTGCTTAATAGTTATTGTCAGTTATAGTCAACTCGTTAAAAAATAAGATATAAAATTAGCTGCTTTTGCCAGCTCACGCAAACGATTATTTAAAGTCTATTTACGTAAAAAAAATAAAATCCCAAAAATGTCACTTAGGAGTTCTTGTCACTTCATCGTCGATATGTACAATGATATTGTTTTTATTTACTTTTATACTTTTTGTTTTATTTAAGTGGTGTGATCCTGGTGAATGTCGCCAAACAAATATGTTTTCTTTCTAATCTTATTTAAGGTTGGGTTAGAGAGAGCTATACAGGTTTTTTTTTCGGTGGGAAAAATCATCCAATGACAAAACCCACTCTTGGGTGGAGCGGGAGATAGTGTCAGACGTTTACTGACTAAAAACGCACCCCGATCCTTCTAGCCTTCATACCGGGGCTTCAGTTTCCTTTCAGATAACCCTGGCCCCAGTAGGCTTCGACCCAGCTGGGCCCCTCCTGTTGCTGACAACTCCTTGAGGCGCGCGGGAACACTGCGCGCCGTCGACGTCTTAGGCTCGGTTCGGACAGTTACCGGACGGCCGGAAATCGGGATCGTAACCCGGCGGTGGCGATTGCACCGTTGGCTGATGTTGTCGGCCTCCTCCTTTGCTAGCATCACTGCTTCGCAGAGGGATGTGATTGCTTGCCACTCCTCGCTCCGGTCCATGGCCTAAACCAAGGCCCAGCGCAAGAAGTCTCAGCCGGAGCTATACAGGTTGTCTAGCGCCATCTCTTACCCACACTGAAACAAGATTAAAACAATCTTACTTTGGACGTCATGGTACCCCCGGTCAGATCATCGACCTTCACGTAGGTTGCTGATGAAGTAGGTTAGGAACCATATTAGGGAGGACCTCCCACATTTCTAGGAGTCACAGCCGAACCAATTACCAAATTTTATCTAAATAAGTATCTCAATATGCCGTTCACCTACGATTAAACATCAATCTATTTTGAACTTTACTCCTTTGCAATAAAGTCACATATTTATGAATTTAGGTTTTATTTACTTCAGTTTCTGGTACACCCACACATGTCAAAGTTCTAATCATTTCTAGGGTATTAATTTAGATATCAATTCCTATCATAGCAATTTAAACCATATTTTGAGAGTTTTAAGGTGTAATTTGAATTGTACAAATTTTGAAAGCAGCGTAGGCGTTAACATTTGAACAAATACTAGATTAAATAGTTTATAGATTTAATATCTAGTTTTGATATTAAAGCAAACGAGTTTTCGTAATGGTGGCCTAATGTAAATATTTTAGTATGGGAATTCTGGTAGCCGGTAGCTAAGTGTAGGGTTACCATTTATGTAATAATTTGAATATGAATTGGAAATTATTGTGATCTGGTCATCTTGTCGTTTCCCAGTGTCGTATGACGCCTTTTATGTGGTAACTATTGCCATATTTCTGAGGAGAATCTTTAATGCGATTTTAAAAGGCTCGAAAACGAACACCTGGATTTTTGTTTTAATTGAGGAGGAAAATAATCACAATCCTTACTAATATTATAGAAGCGAAAGTGAGTTTGTTTGTTACATCTTTACGCCTAAATGGCAATAACCGATTTTGGCTAATTAAAAAAAAAAGTGAGAGAAGGGGGAGAAAGAGTAAAGTACATTAATAAACGCAGGCGAAGCCGCGGATAAAAGCTAGTTAATCATAATTACAATTCTGCTATTAGTGTAGAAAATAATTCTGCAAATTCCGTTTAAATGTTTTCTCACTAGTGGCGGAGATCGAGATGAAGCGAATTCCACAGTGAGATGGACTATAGAAAAAGAAATAAACAAAATCAGAAGTATGTCCAAACATAAGTCCAAACAGTAGGTGATAGAGTCTGTCTAGTGTCTAAAAAGTCAAACAACTTGGGTAATTATTAAGGTAAATGAAATCTGATGTAGTCAACACTGGTTCAATAATTAAGGTTGATTAAGAGCTCGCTCCGTGATTAAGACATCGTTATCACTGTTTACTAATAGACGAACCTTATAAAAAGTATCGAATATAAATATGCGCGCCTCAAGGAGTTGTCAGCAACAAGAGGGGCCCAGCTGGGTCGAAGCCTACTGGGGCCAGGGTTATCCGAAAGGAAGCTAGAGCCCCGGTATGCAGAGGCTAAAAGGAACGGGGTGGGTTTTTAGTCAGTAAGAGTCTGACACTATCTCCCGCTCCACCCAAGAGCGAGGGTTGTCATTAGATGATTTTTACCCACTGTAAAAAAAAAGAACCTTATGAAAGTATCGAATGTATATTTTTTTAAGGATTAAATATTATACAAAATTCCCAAGTCGTTTGACTTTTTAGACAGACTATAGTAGTCAATAGATGTTGGGTATACAACCTCTGTCCTCTCACATTTTATTCTCGTATATCATTATTTTGTCATGTCACTAATTGAAAATAAAATGTCGATACGTTAAGTACACAATAAATACACAAACAAGCTTTTAATGAAAATCATTTTTAATAGCAAGCTTTTATAGCTCGGTATATCTATACATATAATTAATACTCTTCAAGACGAATCGTACGAGCCCAAACTCGATGGGGTTGTGTCGTTCAACTACCAAACTCCTATAGCCACCTTCCGATTCCATCATCAGATCAGCTCCTTGTCATAATAATTTTGCATTGTCATCTGATTAATTTCAGCTCAATCGGTAACCGGGAAGCGGGTCAAATTCAATTTATATTTAGATTTGATGACAGGTGAAACTAAATAAAAGCTTGTAAAAAATAGGCTAGTAATAGCTACTAGACACACACCTGATCTACGGAACTTCTAAAATTAACGACATGATTACCTAAACACGGCAGCTGACCACTTAACTAACACAAACTCGTACAATGCATCAATCTGTCCAAACCTAGATAAATAACGTCAGTACGCTCACGTTCTTGAGATCCAGATTAAGAACCGGTTTTGAGAGATAAGATCAGTAGGCAAATGCAATAGATGGCCTTGAGAAGATCTTGTGAATTGAGTAAAAGGGATCAACAGGCTGGCCCAGAAAGAAATGCACTTATGATTTTGCGCGCATTTTTAACCGACTTCTAAAAAAGGAGGAGGTTCTCAATTCGGATGTTTTTTTTTTATGTTTGTTCGCGCATAACTTCGTCGCTTGCCAACCGATTTGTAAAATTCTTTTTTTGTTGGAATGGGTGTACTTATCGAATGGTCTCATAGTCACCAAGTTGAGATCTGATGATGGAATCTTGATGAAATCGAGGGAACTCCTCAAATTCAATTTAATTTACACTAATAAACGCCTTTATTTACTATCCACGCGATTTCAACGGCCTATAGTCTTAAGACTCCCACCTACACGCACAAAACGTTTTGGAAACACATTGATTATGACTGTGTTAAGCATACAAAACTTTAAAGCGTCGTTGCTGCTTCGTTGACATGGTTTCATAGTTTTGTATGTAAGCTTCACGCAGGCGTACACCAAGCGTATAATGACGAATACGTGTCTATGAAGCTACGCGTCCAAAGACAATAGTCTTTTTTTATTGTTGGTAGGTTTGCGCTTGACCACTATCTCACCTGATGGAAAGCGACGATGCGGTCGACGATGGAACGCGCTTAGCAAGAAGAAACCTATTCACTCTTGACTTAAAGATTCCCGGATTGTAGCTATCAGGAAAAACAGACTCCGACAGGGAATTCCCCTCCTTATGACATAAATACTTTCAGTACAAACACTGACTCAGGCAGGGAATTATAATAATTAATATAATATTCCACAACTTTCACACAACGCCGTCTAGTCCCAAGCTAAGCAGAGCTTGTGTTATGGGTACTAGACATAAACATACTTATATATTTCTAAATACATACATTTATCACTACATAGTATAAAACAAAGTCGCTTTTTCAGACCCTGTATCCCTATGTACGCTTAAATCTTTGAAACTACGCAACGGATTTTGATGCGGTTTTTTTTAATAGATAGAGTGATTCAAGAGGAAGGTTTATATGTATAATATTGCACCCGAGCGAAGCCGGGGCGGACCGCTAGTAATAAATATAATATTCCACAACTATCACACAACGCCGTCTAGTCACAAGCTAAGAACTTGTGTTATGAGTACTAGACAACTGATAAACATACTGACATATTTCTAAATACATACATATTATTATAGATAAAATTTTACTCCTTAGCTTGTACTCTACGTACTTTGCTGACAAACCACTTTTTAATCATAATTTTTACTCGTATGTTTGCGCAGCTGGGAAGAAAAAACAGCAAAGAAATGTTACAAGACATTTTTATTGCACTTTTCAAGGCAGTTGCCTCCACCGCATATATTCTCAAGTACTTAGTTTTTATGTACAACAATATACTTTTTGTTTTGCGACGTAAATTTTACCGATGTTTCGTACAAACTTCTTGATTTATTGTGCCACATATATTTTTAACAAGGATGCGAGCGATTATTCTCGTAAAAAAAAGTATCTACGGATGAAAGAAGATACATATTAAGTTGTCGGTTATTGGAGATATATTAGATATATTCCGAAATAAATTGGTAGAAATCATCAATCAAATCGTCGATCGATGCAAACGATGGTAGAATGGATTAGTCGGCGTCGATCGATGGTAGAATGGATTAGTCGACGTCGATCGATAGTAGAATGCGTCTCCGTAATAATAGCATGAGCAAAATCGTACTGGCCAACAACAACGCGTCCTGTTGTGAATACATTTCGAAAGAAACTGATGGAATATAGCTGGGGTCAATGGATCTACGTCGACCGATGCCATCGACCGATGCCTTCGACCGGCAATCAATTGATTGGTTAGTCGACCTGTATCCGTCGATCAATTAACACCAATCGATCAACTTTGACCGATGACATCGATCGATTGGTGTGGTAACACCCTAAATGGCATCACTTTGTGGTCCATTTGCAAGATACTTTTTGTCAGGAAAGCTTGGAGGTATGCAGCTGGAATTAACGTCAAAAAGTCAGGCTATAAGGAACGGCGCGGGGTTTTTAGTCTGTAAGAGTCTGACACTATCTCCCGCTCCACCCAAGAGCGGGGGTTGTCATAAGAAGATTTTTGCCCACCGAAAAAAAAAACCTGCGAAATGTCGTCATAAGGTGATTTTCCCCGTCGACAAAAAAAAAAAGGTACATTACTCCTTAGTGCAGAGAAAAAATGAAACTTTCAGATTAATGTAATCTAAAAGTGCCATTCAAACCTCAGCTGCAGGCTGCGGATGCAGACTGTGAATCCAGGTAGTACACGCATGACACGCTGCCATGTAGGCTAACATCCGTAGCCGGGAGTAATCCGAGGCTAGTTGCATGTGCTGCCAGAGTAGAAAATCTACGGTTCAATCCAATATGAGCACTATCAGCTCCGAGTAGCGATTATTTTGAACTTGTCTAAACAGTTAAAGTCTAAGGGTTGAAGTAACGTAACTACGTGCGCATCGAGCGGCTGCAGGACTACTGGTCTGCGATCGGCTGTGGCTGCAGGTCGCGGTAGCACTCGCAGTCGAAGTTCGGGGGCAGGTGTGGCCGCTGCCGCGTTTGGAATGGTTTTCACAAAAATCCATACAACTATATAGAAAACCAGCCGTGTAGTTGCACTCGCTTTCGTGTTGCCGCTGCATGTACTGCCTGCAATCGCAGCCTGCCTCCGAGGCTCAAATGGCACCTTAAAGACAAGACTGCTTAACTGTTGCTGGATTTTTTTCTATTTTTTTAAGTAAAAGAAACCTGCCCTCCCAGCCAATTTACAAACATTTCGCTTGCGTCGAACGCCTAGCCACAATGCCACGCGATGCCCACGCCCTCGATTCTTTTGTTCTGACCACGTAACTGAGCGTTGAGGTGACGTCATTCCCGTACATTTTAACTTTTTAACTAGCGTTAACGATTGCAGATTATCAACATTGCTAGGGGTACTGTATACATATGAAAGAGAGATCCAGTAGATATAATTTTCAGTACACCATTCATCGTTCTGACAACAAATTCGGAAATTACTAACAGAATCTACTTTTTGAATTCCAAAATATACACGACACTCTCTTTACTATTCAATGTATCGTGTTTATATATCTTAATGTACTTACTTCTAAATAGAATTGTGGCAACTGGTTTTTCAACGGGAGCCAGATTAATTCATGAGGCTACAGTAGATTTAGCGACTATAAGGGGACGTGCTCACTGGCGGCGAAGAATTCGAATTTTTTTTGGAAGTCGATTAAAATTAAAAAAGAAAGTAAATTTTTTTGGAAGTCATTTAAAAAAGAAAGTAAAACTCGAAACTGATGCCACAAAATAGATAGATACATACGACAATCTCATGTATGTACGTACGCATATGCACACTAATGATGGTTTGAGCCGGAACTGTTCGACGAGTGGGCCGAGGCGCTCCGAGATATCGTGTCCTTGAGCGGTGTCTATGTGTGCGTTGCTCGAGCGCGCTTTGTACGAGTATGTAGATTGACTTCTTTATCTATATATTTTTTGCTGATGCGCCGCTAATTTGGGCTCACTGGCGCCAAAACCTTTTTTGGAAGTCGATTAAAAAAGAAAAAAAAAATCGAAACTGATGCGTCAGTAACTTTAGTTAATACAAAGTAATAATGAACTTAGAGCTAGTTCAATATAACTTACTACTAACAACAACTTAGAACTAGTTAATTTCATGAATTACTTGACAAAGATTTGTTGTGTCATTAATTATTTACATACAGGACAAATGTTTGTATGTCATAATGACGCCATTTATTAGTAGATTACCAAACTTGTTAAAATCAATAATTATGAAGTCAATGATAGACTATTCTGACACTATTGTAATAGCAGATTTGAGGCCCTGCACAGTTGTGCAACATATACGCTCTGGTTTACCTGTACAACTTATCTGTACAGGTATACCCTACTTCCCGGGGTCGGGGTTATGCGAAAGGAAACTAGAGCCCCGGTATGAAGGCTAAAAGGAACGGCGCGGGGTTTTTAGTCTGTAAGAGTCTGACATTATCTCCCGCTCCACCAAAGAGCGGGTTTTATCATAAAAAGATTTTCCCCGTCGATAAAAAAAAAGGTATACCCTACTAGCGTGTAAGGCGGGCATTAAGGAACAAAGTTTGTTCCTTAACTACGGGTTTTGTTCAACAAACTCTATAGTTAAAAAGTATGCTATGTGATAATATACGAGGACATGGTCTACCCGTGTGACAAATTTCACTGAAATCTATTCAGTATAAAGTATTCGAGCATGAAGTAGTAACAAACATATACTTATAGATACCGGTACGGATCTCGTGAGACGCGGGGGCGGGAAGCGTCAGCGGTTGAATCGCCGCACCATCGCGTCATAGACGTCACTCGTGAGTCGTTTCCTGCGCTTGCTGCATGTATCTAACAACGAAAAGAAAGAAAGAAAGAAAGAAAGAACGATGACTGGCTCGCCAATGTATAGAATGTGCAAAGCGATCCCCACTCTGACGCTGAGCGCTCAAGATCCATGCCGATACCTATACGAACTTCGCTTTTTTTAAATTATAATGAATGATTATTATGAAAGGTTTCATTGTGATGCCTTCATCTGAGACTATATATTCAGTAAAAGATGTCTGACAACATGCTGATAACGAAATATTCGTATTATTATACCAGTCTAGACTGGATTAAAATAGAAATAATATTCGTGTTACCAAGACATACTCATTAACTCCATTCCTGTCTGCTCGATTTTACTAGATAATAAGAGTATTGATATTTATTGAAAACTAGCATTTGCCCGCAGTATTATTATATTAATAAGTAAGAAAATTGCATACAAAACTATGAAACTGTGTCGACGAAGCGGCAACAACACGACGGCTTGACGCAGAGTTCCATAGTTTTGCAAGAGTATAATGACAAATGGAAATGGAAAGGGCTATGGTCGGAGTTTCTGGTATGAGGATATCCGCAGAAGAATCAAGGTTGCCGACAAAGCACGAAGAAACACCAAACTTAAGTAGCAATGGGCAGGGCACATTGCTCGCAGAACAGATGGCCGTTTGGGCCGAAAGGTTCTGGAATGGCATCTACGTACCGGAAGACGTAGCGTTTGAAGGCCTCCTACAAGGTAGGCCGATGACCTGTTAAGGGTTGCGTGAATCCGATGGATGCGAGACGCACAGGACCGTTCATTGTGGCGGCACTTGGGTGAGGCCTATGTCCAACAGTGGACGTCTGTCGGCTGAAATGATAATGATGATGATGATAATGTTAAATACGCGTCTATGAAGCTACGCGTTCATGGACAGCACGCCTTACTTAGAAAATATTTTTCTGACTTTATTCCAACGACTTCTGTTACCCACATTGTACACTAAGCCTTACTTTCGGCTCCGAGTGACAGATCCCTGTTGACAGCACTGTATTGTAGGCTTTAGCCGGGTACTTTGCCCGGGTATTTTGCGTAATGCCCTGGTTCTTTCTTTATTGTTTTATTTCGGAGACGATCCTTCGGTGTTATGTCAATTACAATGTGAAGACTTGAGAGTGGAAATTTTCTTTTGGATATTGTAGCCTCTGCTTTATTAATAATAATAATAATAATAGCCATTTATTCTATATTTCTTAAGCTGACATTTCAAATGTTGTCAGTGATTGGTAGGTTTCGTTAAACTATGTTAGTAAGTATGCCTTATTGCATTAAGTCCGCCTATATACCACTACTGTACATGAAGTTTAAATAAATAATAAATAATTTTAGTATCAATTTCGTTGAAATATTGACCATGGGTATAGTCCATATTTCAACATAAAACTTGATACTAAACCTTAAGGGTAAAGGCCTCCTCCATCTTCTTTCACAACTCTCTGTCTTTGCCAGTATTTAGCAAATAGTTTCCTACTACCTGGATGATATCACTAGCCCACCGACTCATTGATCTTCCAACATCTAGCATCTACAACCGGTAGCGAATTATACAATAAACTAAATAAAAATATTAATAAGCCAACGTTAGTAAAAAGGATTGTAAAACTAAATTGATCAAATTATTACTTACTTTAAATTATAAGAAAACTGAAAAATTACTCGATGTAGAAAATAGTAACTAGAATTATCTATATTTATCTATACACTGTACAAGTTCATACTTTATTATATTTATAGTGAATCCCGGACCTTTTTTCCGCATGAGTCCGGTGTAGGAATCTCCCCGACTTACCATGTCCAGAGAGGACCTGCGTCAAGCGGAAGGTGTGGTGTGTTGCCTTTAACTACTCAAAGAAGGGACTTACTGCCATAATTTTGGCGTGGCCACTTCGTTTACTAAATCAAGTTTTAACTTCGAAGTAAAATAGATTGTGCCAAGACAACCTCATTCCCATACATCCACTCCATAAAAACAGAAACTAATATATCTTAGTTCTAGTAAATCCACTTCGAGAAAGCACTGACACGTTCCAAGATCTAAGATATGACATGTGTAGGAAACTACTTTGCATCGAAGTAAGAATAAAGCTGTAGAGTATACACAATATAATAATTATAATAGTATTCCACAACCATCACATAACGCCATCTAGTCTCAAACTAAACAGAGCTTGTACTAGGAGTACTAGATAACTGACAAACAAACTTATATATTTTTAAGTACATATACATTATATAGATAAATTACTTTCAGACACAGAACAAATACACGATTATTTGTTCTGTGTCTGAAAGTAATTTTCTAAAAACTCAACATACAAATATTTGTCTTTATAAGTTGGTTTACATTTACGTACGTTAGGTTTTAGGGTGTACAATAAAGTTTATTCTATTCTATTTGTTACAGACGAGATAAATCATATTTTCCCGAGTTTTGTGTTCCACGTGCGCCTCAAAGATATATTTGCAAAATGGACAGGCTCAGTAGGGCTCGCTAGGGCCACGGGAGAATTTCTGAAGAGGAAACCTGTTGTCTTAGACCGCAGAGGACAACTGAAGGAGCATATGTGGGTGTTAGTTAGTAAAAGTCGGACCCTCTCGCACCACCCAGAGTGGAATAAGCTATTTGATGACTGACAACATCAGAAAGAAAAATTGTGCTATCGACACTTCGCATGCACTCTATGTCTTCTTCATACTCAGACCTCTCATCCTTATATAGTTGTGACCTAAATATCTCCAAGTTTCTTCGTATCATTATAGAAATACGTTACACACGCCTTATTCATACGGGTCAATACTTAGAAGCGTAAACCACATCATGTGTCTATCTTCAATTAACTAATGGATATAGGCTTTAGTCTAACCACAAAATAGATAGGTACAGAAGTCAATCTCACAAGGAGTTGTCAGCAGCAGGAGGGGCCCAGCTGGGCCGAAGCCTACTGGGGACAGGGTTGTCCGAAAGGGCGCTCGTGCCCCGGTATGAAGGCTAGAAGGAACGGGATGGGGTTTTTAGTCAGTAAGAGTCTCACACTATCTCCCGCTCCGCCCAAGAGCGGGTTTTGTCATACGATGAGTTTCCCCATAGGAAAAAAAAATGTATGTACGAGTACTTCACTTTTACAAGCTTTTATTTAGTTTCACCTGTCAGTTTCAGTTTGCATGCATGTGTGAATCAGATGACAATGCAAAATTATTATGACAAGGAGCTGATTTGATGACTGAAGGTGGCTATAGGAACTTGATAGTTAAACGACACAACCCCATCGAGTTTGGGCTCGTATGATTCGTCTTGATGAGTATTAGTTATATGGGTATACTGAGCTATAAAAGCTTGCTATGAAAAAATAATTTTTATTAAAAGCTTGTTTATCATAGTTCCTTGATGAGACTGATGAACTATGGAGTATTATATCCCTTATAGCGATGTACCCATCGGTGGCTCAGCTCACCCGTGGTTCAACGCCGATTGCATTCAGGCTGAAGAGCGTAAGCGTTCGGCGTTCCTCGCTTGGGTTGACGCTCGTGACCGCAAAGCTCCGGATCTGAGTTCAAAGAAGAGAGCCTTCAACCATGCTGCCAAGTCCTACAAAAAGGCACTGAAGAAGGCTCGCTTCGACCGCATTACCCGTATTGGCACAAAGCTCTCTGCGCAGCCGTCCGGTAGCAGAGCATTCTGGTCCCTTGCCAAGTCGGTCGAGGCGAACTTCTGTCGGCCCACATTGCCTCCGCTGGTAAAGCCTGATGGGACACTTGCTCATACGGCAAGAGAGAAAGCAGGACTCTTTGCATCTCTCTTCGCTCATAATTCTCGTCTTGACACTAGCAATGCAACTCCACCGACTCTGCCTCATTGTAACTCTTCAATGCCCGAAGTCCACATGAGGAACCGAGAAGTACTGAGAGAGCTGCGTCGTCTAGACGTGAATAAAGCTAGTGGACCAGATGGCATTCCAGCGATTGTTCTCAAGGCTTGTGCTCCCGAGTTGTCTCCTGTACTCACGCGCTTGTATCGCCTCTCGTTTAGGACCGGTATAGTGCCCAAGTCCTGGAAGCTTACTAACGTGCAACCCGTGCCCAAAAAGGGCAGTCGTGCCGATCCTTCCAACTATCGGCCGATTTCGGTAACCTCCATACTCTGCAAGATTATGGAGCGTGTATTGAACTCGCGCCTCATGGCATATCTGGAAGGTAACGATCTCCTCAGTGACCGGCATTACGGGTTTCGCCGCAAGCGGTCTACTGGGGACCTACTAGCGTATGCCACCCACTTGTGGGGCGAGGCCCTTGAGAAGAATGGGGAAGCGATTGCCGTATCCTTAGACGTCTCGAAGGCCTTTGACAGGGTATGGCACGCTAGCCTATTGAGTAAGCTTCCAGCGTACGGCATTTCCCCTGGTCTGATCAACTGGGTAAAAGACTTCCTGAGTGAACGGTATCTTCGAGTTCTTGTCGACGGATGCTCATCAGAGCCGATGACGATTAATGCCGGAGTTCCTCAGGGGTCTGTTCTCTCTGCAACTCTATTCCTGTTGCATATCAACGATCTGCTGGTGCCCGGTATCTATGGGTATGCAGATGATAGCACAGTTGTAGAGAGATACCTGCCCGGTGCTCGGGCTAGTAAGGAGCTAATACAGTCCGAAAGAGAGGCTATGGTAGAGCGTACGAATATCTCACTTCAGGCAGTCTCCAAGTGGGGTGAAGCCAATCTTGTGGGATTCAACGCCTCCAAAACGCAAGCGTGTCTGTTTACCGCTAAAAGGAGCCCGTTCACCTTAGCTCCTGCTTTTCGGAATGTTTCCCTGGAGTGTACCGACCGTCTTCAGCTTTTGGGAGTCGAAATTTCCTCAGACCTTAACTTTGGGCGGTTCATTGAGTCCAAAGCCAAAGTAGCTGCTAGAAAACTTGGCATTCTTGCAAAAGTCCGGCGGTACTTCACACCGGAATAGCTTTTAATGTTATACAAAGCGCAGGTCCGTTCGTGTGTGGAGTACTGCAGCCACATATGGGCTGGTGCTGCAAAATGCCACCTGGCAGCTTTGGACTCGGTGGAAAGGCGTGCGAAAAGGCTAATTGGTGATCCAGATTTGGTTAAGTCCAACCTTCAAAGCCTTGAGCACAGGCGTAGGGTAGCCAGCCTTTCGGTGTTTTACAGGATGCTTTTTGGAGAGTGTGCGCAGGAATTGCATGACTTGATTCCGCCATCTCAATTCTACCATCGGACAACCCGACGTACAATGAGTATCCACCCATACGTTGTTGAAACCTCTACGGTCCGGACTAAGCATTTCGCCTCGTCGTTTATACCGCGTACGTCGAAGGAATGGAACAATTTGCCTGCTGTGGTCTTTCCGTCCGATTATAATTTGGGTATCTTCAAAGCTAGAGTGAATAGGCTTTTAATAAACTAGTGCGCCTCACCATCAGAGATTGCATCACTGCTTACCATCAGGTGGGATCGCAGTCAAGCACTAGTTTATACGAATTAAAAAAAAAAAAAAAGACTGATATTTTTTTTACATTGCTACATACCGAGATACTTTATGATTTTAAATATATTACAGATATTTATGTCAATATCTTGTAAAGTTTAGATAGATATCTGTATAAAAACGACATTGTCGGCACTGTAGGTCTATCATAAGAAAACAATTATGTTAAGAATAATATTTTTGTATATGACTGTTTGATGGCAAAAAAAAAGCAGAACTGTACAAGTGCGACCGGGCGATGAGCCGAGATATCATGTCCGTGAGCGGTGTCTATGTGTGCGTTGCTCGAGCGCGCTTTGAATGTAGATTGATTGTTGATTGTTTGCTTTGTTTGTACCTATCTATTTTTTGGTCTAACTGTGTTAAGATCTGGAGGACTGGTGTTGAGAGATTGTATGTTTGTTCCCCACTTGTATTTATTATAAGTCAAAATCTGCGTGTTCAGGTTCTGAATAATCATGTGTAGGTTTTTTTTATGTTTCACCAAAACGTTCATGAAAAGTTGGTCTGTAGTTGGTTGGTTGGAAGTTGGTTTTAAATAAAAAACGAAACCAGAAAAACTGACTTCGAAAATAAAGCTATTTTGAAAGTTTTAGAGTATTTTGTGGTGAAGTTGGTTGTTTTTTTGTAAAAGTTTTTGGCTACGTCTGTAGGTATTTGTAGAGTTTATGGGTCAGCCACACCAAAAGATCACACTGGATGTCTTGCGTATCCAATCATCATCATCACCATTATTTCAGCCAAAAGAAGTCCAACGATCAGTTCTGTGCATCTCGCATCCACTGGATTCCCTCGACTTTCCCCAGGTCCTCCTTGTAGGAGGCCTTTCAACGTTGCGTCTTTCGGTACGTAGTTGCCACTTCAGAACACTTCGTCCTCATCAATCATTTGTTCTGCAAGCAATGTGCCCTACCCACTTCCATTTAAGAGGCTCCTTTTCCACTCGCTTATCGTCAACATCGAGCATGGTTTAAAGGCTTGTTGCTTCATCTAACGCAATCCAACGCGATGTTTGACGAAAGGCAACGCAAAAAAAGAGAGATAACGTCTGGAAACTCTGTTAGTATTCGGTAATTCTGTGATTTTCTTGAATATTTTACAAAATTTGTTCCAGGAAATAGCTGTTTTTTTTAAACCCATAAAAGTTTTTGAAAAAAAAAATGGTGGTCATTTAGAACCTTAATAAAATTTGTAAGGCTTCTATAGTTTTAGTTTTAGACTTTTTAAATTTTTGAGTAAATTATGAAGTGTCAAAGTTCATGCAAAATAGCAAATTTTCAGAGGTTTTTACTGGATTAGTGTTACACAAATTTAGAAATTGATTTCAATAGAAGTCTAGATAATATCCACAAGATACTGTGTTTCCAAAATATCTAATGAAAAATGTGTAATAACGTCATAATTGAGTAAGAGCGGTTTTATGCAAAACAGTGAAAATGTGTGTCGAGAAGCATCCCCTTAAGTTTGGCGATCATTGATCTTTAAAAACTTCCAAATACCAAGTGGTAAATTCTCAAAACAACATTCCCAAAATTGGTTCAAGAACCTCATACTCAGTGTAAGCAGGAAAATCTTGGAGTTTCCCAAACACAAGATATTTACTTACTTTGTCTAACGTTATCATTCCATTCCATTCGGAGAATTATTTATAAAAGCGACGTGACATTTATCAAAATGAATATAAATCATAGGTTTGACCTAGTTTTTTTTAAAACACACGCACGTTTCGAACAAATCTTGGAACTCGACATATGGGGCGAATATCAACACATCCCCTTTATTATTTGACCTGAATATTTACTAGATTTTAGGGTTCCGTGGTTAGTTTTTCTTTTTTTCTCTTACAGCGTCGCCCTCCCCGCTAACTGTCCTATGTCACAAACTGGCGTATCTGCACTGACATTATCTACGTGTTCATAAAATTATTTCGAATAAGTTCTCTCTGATCGTCGTATCTGTGTCGTTTACCGTTTAGAAGATAATCACGCATTTTGTTTTGCGTAAGTGCAAAAGGAGGGACAAAATATCCTCACTACCTTCGTACCCTAATAGAATAGAATAGAATAACATTTATTTGCATAAAAATACGGTATAAAAGATGGTACAAAGATTAAATACAGAGCATACATGTTTTTGCTTAACATTTTAAGCGCGCAAAGTTTTGTGCATACATTTAGGTCATTAATGTTTTTTGTCAAAGAACTCTTTAATACTATAAAAACTATTAGTAGACAGCCAATCATACAATTTACTTTTAAATAATCTGGTATTAAGAATTTTTTAGAGCCTCTATTAACTTAAAGAATAAGCCAAGAGTAATTTAAAAAAAACTTATTAATTCATTAATAAAGGTGTAACGGTCGACCGAAAAACGGTTGCCTTGGAAAAATATTATTTGCTGGTTAGGATAGTTAGCAGGGAGGGTGACGACAGCCGGACTCAAATGGGATTAAGCGGGACGCAGTGGTTTCCTGCAAAGGGAAAGCGCCATCGAGGTCGCCCGAGAAAGAGGTGGCGAGGTGATCTGGACGCGTACCACGAGAGCTGGTTCGAGACGGCACGAGAGAAAAATGTCTGGAAGGACTCGGGGGAGGCCTTTGCCCAGCTGTGGGACAGTAATGGCTAGGGAAAAAAAAGGGGGGGAGGTCGCACGAACTGCTTAGGGTGTTTTTTAATATTGTGACGATTTCATTACGCATGTAGAAAATTTCACAATGCAAAAAACGCGTACCGCGTGTTCCACGCATTAAAATAAATACTTGTATGAAATGGACTTTTGCAGGGCCCCACAAAAGTCCATTTCACATAAAAACACCCTTATATTCAGCTTTTACAAATACAAATCTTTAAGTATCTAGTGCGCCTCACCATCAACAATTGTATCACTGCTTACCATCAGGTGAGATCGCAGTCAAGCACTAGTTTAGATCAATAAAAAAAAAAGTATAATTCTCGGTCTTTCGCTACTTTAACATACATAGGTACGTTTTAGTCAAAAGTAAAAAAAAAAACAAATCTCAAAATTGCCCCCGAGTCATAACTGAATCAATTATTCATAACAATTACTAAAAGAAAATATCTACTACGCGCAGTGATTTTCCATTGTTTTTCACTCAGCTTGTACAGTGCGTTTCACTCAAGAAGTTACATTGCTGTCATGTTGGTAGTATTGAAAATAATGTTGCCATATTTTTAGCAATGAAATTACTTAATATTAGGGAGACTAACTGATACTTTGTTACTTTAACAATTGCCTTTTTTTATTGTTACTATTTTTGTATAAAGTATAGGGCGCTGAGCTCCATTCCGATTGTCTTACAATTCTTTCAAATAACGAAAACGCCACGCCACAGTATCGTTCCTCTCTATTAACAACTTCCTTTGAGGCCTTCTTTTTTAAAATAAAATCCCATTCCTCTCATAATTTTCCAAAAAGTGTTGCAGCTACCGTTAAAATCGATTTCGTTTCACATTTCGGGGAACAATTTTGGTAGAGTAGGCAACTCTTTCCTTTTTTCCCTTCTTTTTGTGTAGACAGACAGGGGAGCCAACATTACGCCAATGTAACTTCTTAAGTGAAACGCACTGTACAATCTTTCCATAAATTGAGTGACATTTTGAGATATGAAACAAACGCTAATAACTTTGCTGTTTATGAATATTATTTACTGAGACAAGATTAAATATTAAACAAGTCCTTTTCTAATATACCCTTGTATTTGTACCTATTAAAAATTTGTGGTGTAAATGGAACACTTAAATAGATAGAGTGATCAATGAGAAAATCATTGATCACTCTATCTATTGCGTAAACTACATGATAATCCGATCAGTAGTTTTTGAGTTTGTTGCGTTCATACACACACACGCGTTGGGGGATAATTTTTTTTAATTGATATAAACTATTACTTAACTGCGATCCCACCTGATGGTAAGCAATGATGCTATCGTTGATAGTGAAGCGCACTAGTTTATTAGTAACTTATTCATCATCATAATTTCAGCCAAAGGACGTCCACTGCTGGACATGGGCCTCCCCCAAGTGTCACCACAACGAACGGTCATAAGACCATGCGGTGGATGCGAGTCCCACCGGGTCATTGGTCCACCTTGTGGAAGGCCTTCCGACGCTGCGTTTTCCAGTGCTCGGTCGCCACTCTAGATCCTTTCGGCCCCATCGACCATCCGTTCTACGAGCAATGTACCCTATCCACTGCCACTTTAGTTTGGCTATGTCGGCGACCTTGGTTCTCCTGCGAATATCTTCATTCCTGATGCGATCACGCAAGGATACTCCGGGCCGTTTCCATTGCCCTTTTGGGTGACTGAGCTTATTCACGCCTTAAAGACAACTAAATTATAACAGGACGCGAAGACCGCAGCAGGCAAAATGTTCTATTTATAAGATTTACATCTTAGAAAACAAATTCTCTAGATTTAACATCTCCGCTAGATGCAATAAAGAAACTAGTTTTCTAGTTTCTTACCATTCTTGTTATGTAAGTTGTAAAACATGGAATACTGCTCTCCAGTCTCCAGTACATCATAACTTTTTAGTCCTCAGCCCATTGTGGTCTCGCATTCTGAAACTTTTTAACTATGATTCCAGAGTGCTCGGTCAGACTGTAAGCGAGGACGGGTGCGGGGCGGGCACGGCGCGGCTATCTCAAACATAAAAACTTCATTTGAGTGTCTAAAGTGGGTACGCGGGCGCGGGAAGCGGCGCGTGTTGCTCAACATTGGAAATTATGATCATCATCATCATCATATCTCAATTAACCGCGCTGCCAGTGTGGCCAAGTAAATCGCGCGCGTTCTCGCACCCGCGCTGTTCAACGCACCGCGCTGCCAGTGTGGCCAAGCAAATCGCGCGCGTCCTCGCATCCGCGCTGCCAGTGTTGCCAAGCAAATCGCACGCGTTATCGCACCCGCGCTTTTCAACGCACCGCGCTGCCAGTGTGGCCAAGTAAATCGCGCGCGTTCTCGCACCCGCGCTTTTCAACGCACCGCGCTGCCAGTGTGGCCAAGTAAATCGCGCGCGTTCTCGCACCCGCGCTTTTCAACGCACCGCGCTGCCAGTGTGGCCAAGCAAATCGCGCGCGTTCTCGCACCCGCGCTTTTCAACGCACCGCGCTGCCAGTGTGGCCAAGCAAATCGCGCGCGTTCTCGCACCCGCACTTTGCAACGCACCGCGCTGCCAGTGTGGCCAAGCAAATCGCGCGCGTCCTCGCACCCGCGCTGCCAGTGTGGCCAAGCAAATCGCACGCGTTATCGCAACCGCGCTGTTCAACGCTCCGCGCTGCCAGTGTGGCCAAGCAAATCGCACGCGTTATCGCACCCGCGCTTTTCAACGCACCGCGCTGCCAGTGTGGCCAAGTAAATCGCGCGCGTTCTCGCACCCGCGCTTTTCAACGCACCGCGCTGCCAGTGTGGCCAAGTAAATCGCGCGCGTTCTCGCACCCGCGCTTTTCAACGCACCGCGCTGCCAGTGTGGCCAAGCAAATCGCGCGCGTTCTCGCACCCGCGCTTTTCAACGCACCGCGCTGCCAGTGTGGCCAAGCAAATCGCGCGCGTTCTCGCACCCGCACTTTGCAACGCACCGCGCTGCCAGTGTGGCCAAGCAAATCGCGCGCGTCCTCGCACCCGCGCTGCCAGTGTGGCCAAGCAAATCGCACGCGTTATCGCAACCGCGCTGTTCAACGCTCCGCGCTGCCAGTGTGGCCAAGCAAATCGCGCGCGTTCTCGCACCCGCGCTGTTCAACGCACCGCGCTGCCAGTGTGGCCAAGCAAATCGCGCGCGTTCTCACACCCGCGCTTTTCAACCCACCGCGCTGCCAGTGTGGCCAAGCAAATCGCACGCGTTCTCACACCCGCGCTGTTCAACGCACCGCGCTGCCAGTGTGGCCAAGCAAATCGCGCGCGTTCTCGCACCCGCGCTGTTCAACGCTCCGCGCTGCCAGTGTGGCCAAGCAAATCGCGCGCGTTCTCGCACCCGCGCTGTTCAACGCACCGCGCTGCCAGTGTGGCCAAGTAAATCGCGCGCGTTCTCACACCCGCGCTTTTCAACCCACCGCGCTGCCAGTGTGGCCAAGC
The DNA here is from genome assembly GCA_949319445.1 of Mythimna lalbum. Classification (NCBI taxonomy): domain Eukaryota; kingdom Metazoa; phylum Arthropoda; class Insecta; order Lepidoptera; family Noctuidae; genus Mythimna; species Mythimna lalbum. Next base: position 6,112,543 of record OX439370.1, read on the forward strand.
AAATCGCACGCGTTCTCACACCCGCGCTGTTCAACGCACCGCGCTGCCAGTGTGGCCAAGCAAATCGCGTGCGTTCTCGCACCGTTCCCCTCAACGTACTGCGCTGCCAGTATGGTCGAGCACAGAAAGTTGGTTGAATAAACACGTTAAACACGTGTTTAAAAGTTTTGAACAAAAAGTTATGGCCAACGTTGACAACTTCAAGATTTTCTGCACTAGTTGTCGTATGGTTTTTTTACTAACTTTGGACACTGGTTTGGAATAAAAGTTTTGACGGCAGTATTTTTCATGTAAAGAATTTTTTTTATCATAACTGAAATACACCAATTGAAGCTTTTTTATGTGAAAAATCATTCAATTACTTATCTCGCTCTTGGGCTGTACTTTCTAAAACCCACTCGGAGAGGGGCTTCGGAGACTTCGACTATACTGGGCCTCTACGGTTTCACTGACATTTCTTTAGTGCACGCGTGGAACGCTTCAAGCCGTCGACGACTCGGGTTTGGTCCGGACCTTGCCTTGATTTTGCGGACAATGCCTACGGTGGCTGGGAATCGAGGTCAGGATCCCAACGGCAATGGTTCCAATCCGCGCTGAGCACGTATGGATTACGACTCGCTGGCAGTCTTAAACAATAATAAACCTCTCAGAACTATGTTACTAACATCATAAACAACAACTTTTGTTCCATGACTTTTAAAAATGTATCTTATTTTAGCTCATCTGATTTTCATGGAAAAATAAAATTGAACGTTCTAAGAATTGAACGTTCTAAATATAACAAAGTCTATGCAAAGCAAACGATAATACAACCACAGAGCTTCGACTCTACAAGCGCATCATTGTCGATGATTCTCTTGGCTCGCCTCTCAATCGACTCCAGGGCATCAAGCTGGTATTTGGCAGACCCATCACAAAGATGAGAACAGTACTCCGTACACGATCGAATTTGGGTTTTATAAAGATTAAGCAGCTCTTCTTCCTTTCTTTCTGTAACTACTGCAAGGAGTAGGAATCATCAACAAAATGTAGGTTTCGAACAGTTACAGTTTGTTGTCAAATTAGACCTCTTAGAAATTAGCTCCTATTGTTTAGGGCTGCAGAATTGATCGAAAGAGTTACTATGGTCCTGAACCGCAAAGCTACTGAAAGTACACATGTGGGTTTTGGTTTTAGTCAGCAAAAGTCTGATTCTCCCTCTTATTCTACCCAGGGTGGCAGAAGCTATTTGATGGCAAGCTCACCTCCCCAAAATATACTTTTTCTACGGAACCTCCTGCATTTTTTCAAACTCGCACTTAACCAGATTTTTTTACTATTGTACGTCAATGTCTATATTAGGCGATCTAGAACCTGATAAGATTTCAGACCGTACCCAGAGTGAGTACTGCTGAATATTTATTACTATTCAGGCTTCTATTTCGTGTAGATATTGGATTTTTTTTGATGTTCGTGTCTAATCGATTTTTGTCTGTTTTACAGTTTATCTGGTCATTGACCTTTTGAAGTCGAAGTATCTAGAGTTGGGGGTTAGTGCAACCCTTGAATGCAAAGACTTTCATCGATTGTGCAACTGCGAACCTTTAAAATGTTTGGACATATCATCCGTAATCAAAACTCTTTAGAACGTTTAGTGGTACAGGGTAGAGTAGAGTGAAAAGGTTACCTCTGGGCAAGCGTGCTCCATCGTCGACCACATCATCGCATACCATCAGGTGAGATGGTGGCAAGGGGCAACGTTCTCGCGGTCGATCACCTACCAGATGGATAGACCTCATCAAACCGTCTTCTAAGTGTTGAATACACTCGTAGTGCCGCGAATAGAGAGAGATGGAGAAGTCTAGTAAAAGCCGCAACCAAACTACCAGACGATTGATGACCACGACTACTCCGCCAGGAGTGCACGACTAAGAACAGGGAGAACAAAGGGCAATGAAGGGACACATATACATATATACATCTTAATTATTAAATAACACATATAGGTTTTAATCAGTTAAATTAATATTGCTTATTCCCGAAATACTACTAATTAATTATAAACATGTTAATAAAGGTACAAGATTACCGGCAGTAAATGCCGCTGGATAAACAAAAATGATGAATAAATGATATTTGTTTTGCAAACGGTTTTAAAAAAGGGTTAAAATTTACAAATCCGTGATAAGGCCTTTTTTTTTTGTTGACGGGGAAAATCATCTTTGACGAAACCCGCTCTTGGGTGGAGCGGGAGACAGTGTCAGACTCTTACTGACTAAAAACCCCGCGCCGTTCCTTCTAGCCTTCATACCGGGGCACGAGCTCCCTTTCGGACAACCCTGTCCCCAGTAGGCTTCGACCCAGCTGGGCCCCTCCTGCTGCTGACAACTCCTTGAGGCGCGCGGGAACAGTGCGCGCCGTCGACGTCTTGGACTCGGTCCATTACCGGACGATCGGACAGCGAGCGAGAGAACCCATGGCTCGCCGTCCGCGTCTACGGTGGCCGGAAATCGGGATCGGAATCCCGGCGACGGCGGCGAGGGCGCCGTTGCCTGATGCGGTCGGCCTCCTCCTTTGCAAGCATTAATGCTTCGCAGAAGGAGGCGACCGCCTGCCATTCCTCCTCACTCCGGACCATGGCCTCGACCAGGGCCCGGCTCGAGAGGTCTCCGCCGCCGATCGCCCCCACGAGGGCACGGCGATGCTCCGCTCAGGCAGGGCACACCTCGACGGTGTGCTCCACCGTGTCCTCCGGGCGTTGCGCACAGTGGCGACACCCGGGCGTCTCTTCCGCTTGAATCCGATGCAGGAACCTCCCGAACTTTCCATGTCCGGTGAGGACCTGTGTTATGCGGAAGGTAAGGACGCCGTGAGGTCTTTCCAGCCACGCCTCAAAGAGGGGACTTACCGCCATAATCGTGGCGTGCCCAGTGATAAGGCCTGTTATACTATATGGATCAGAATGTTGGGCTGTGAAAAAGACGGATGAAAAAAGATTGCATGTAGCGGAGATAAAAATGTTGAGATGGATGTGTGGTGTGACGAGAATGAATAAAGTGAGAAATGAGTATATTAGAGGAAGTTTGAAAGTAGCGCCAGTGACTGAAAAGTTGAAAGGTAATCGGTTGTCTTGGTATGGTCATGTGAAGAGGAGGGATGAAGCGCATATTACTAAAAGAGTTCTGAGTATACATGTAGATGGATGGAGAGGGAGAGGAAGGCCGAAGAAAAGATGGATAGATTGTGTGAGGAGTGATATGAAAGAAAAGGGAGTTAGTAATAGTTTGACGAGTGACAGGACAGAATGAAAAAAAAAACGTGTTGCGCCGACCCCAAGTAATATGGGATAAGGGCAGAAAGAAGAAGAAGAAGGTTATAAAAAAACGCTTTTACACGTTTTTTTTTTTCAGTCAGTTTAAACTAGATGAGGCCCGTGTTTTACCACCGAAATAAACTCAGAATATTCACTAAAATATATTAATAAATCAATTAACATTATTATTACAACTTTAATAAAAAATTGCATTCCTAACAAGCTTTTAATGAAAATATTGTTTTCATAGCAAGCTTTTATAGCTCGGTATACCTATATAGTCAATACACTTCGAGACAAATCATACGAGCCCAAACTCGATGGGGTTGTGTCGTTAAACTACCAAGTTCCTATAGCCACATTCCGGTTCCATCATGAGATCAGCTCCATGTCATAATAATTTTGCATTATCATCTAATTTACACGTGCATGCAAAATTTCAGCTCAATCAGTAACCAGGAAGTGGGTCAAATTTAATTTGCAAGATTAGATTACAGACAAACATCGGGACTGGTGAAACTAAATAAAAGCTTGTATATATAAAAAAATAGTTTAAAAAGTTTTACATTAAATTAAAAATCGAACGCTCTCGCAGCGTTGGCTTCCGACGTATTTTTGACGTTCATCACAGAGGTTCAATATAACCAATTTCTAAATTAATTCTTCGTCAAGGAATGGTCAGAACTTCCGTAGATTTAACCCCTAACCGCGGACCTATTTAGATATAAATAAATAGCTGCCTATTAACCCCACTGGCCTCACAACCTATACCCTGAACTTTGAATCTCAGAATTATTTAATACATTCGCTTTGGAAACTGATTTAAGAGGGTTATATTTTATTAATGGGTCTTTAGAAGGTTCTACCCGTCAATTTGGGTTAAAGTCGGGGTAGTAACAGATTTGTACAACGTAATGACTGTATCGTTTTTGGTTTTTGTAATATTGAATTGTCTATTGTCGTGAAAAATACCTCTAATTTAGGATGGTGAATTTAAGAGCGTCGTTTTCCGAGGCACATTTCATACAACCGATCTTACAGATATCGGTACGAATCTTGAGCGTTTGGCGTCAGAGTTGGGGATCGCTTTGCGCATTCCATACAATAGCGAGCCAATCGTCGTCGTTGTTAGATATATGCAGCAAGCGCAGGGAACGAATTAAGAGTGACGTCTATGACACGATGGCGCGGCGAGCCAATCACTGCAACTCCCCGCCCCCGCGTCTCACTTCGTGCCACTAAAGAGATCTGATATTTTACTTCTGCGCAACTTGAACCCAGCGCTCAAGATCCGTGCCGGTATTTGACTTTGGTGTTTCCTTGATTGACACATCTTTCTTTACATATTTTGTAAACAGCTATCTTATGGATATTATATTATTATATTTTCATGTGAACCCGGCATTGACCTCTTTTGCACGAAAGCGAGCACAGTTAGGAAGCACTTAGCAAAGCCATTTTTTGAACAACCAGCACCTATTAGCACTTGAATCACAGAATTAATATTTATAAAATTATTAAGAGTTAACAACTTTGTGTTAACCTGTTGTTGGACCAACTCTAGTTTTTGTTCTTTTTGTCACTATAACTACTTACATGTGGAAGCTTGTAATTAGCAATTTAATTACCTACTATTGTCTTTATGTAGTTATTAGTCTGTAAGCTTTCCTAAAATGTGAAAAATAAAATAATAAAATATTAATCTAGGTTTTTATAGAAATCTAAACATATTTTTTGTAAAACTAATCTAGTAAAGACCTCTGAAAATCTACTATTTTACATGAACTTTGGTCCTCCATAATGTATTCGTATATTAAAAATATAAAAAAGTACATCAATAAACGAGGACAATTTCTCTGGAAAACTTTTAGGGGTTAAAAAAAATACATATTTCTTAGAACCAGTTTTGTGAAAAATTCGAGTAAATCAGAGATTTTTTAAGTTTTCAGAATTTATTTTTAACCCCCGACAAAAAAGAGGGGTGTTATAAGTTTAGGGTGTCTGTGTTTCTTCTTTTGTATGGCCTCTTTTTATCAAACTTCGCATTGGATTGCGTTAGACGAAGTAACATGCTTTTAAACCATGCTGGATGTTGACGACAGGCGAGTGGAAAATTTTAGTTTAATTTAGTCAAGGGTACACTTGGAGCCATCTTTCTTTAATTCTTTAATTCTTTATTGTACACTATAAAAACTTATAAAATAGGTGGATAACAAAGTTCATGTACATAGGCGAGCTTAACTCAAGGATGAGTTTTCTTCTAGCAAACCTTTGAGCGATAGAGAGAGATGATAGAGAGATCCTTTTGTTTTGCTTTTATATTATCACCACGCTTGGCAAGCGCATAGAAAGAAAACAGCTTAAAATGTTTATGTGCAGTTTTGCTTCTGATAACATACACCACATCAGCGATGAAAACGCATAGTCGCAGTATTGTGTAGCGAATCGCAGTGTGTAGGGACTGGAGTATACTTACTAATAGTATAAAAGCGAAAGTGAGTTTGTTTGTTTGTTTGTCTTCACGCCTCAATGGCAAAATCGATTTTGATGAAACTTGGTACACGGATAGAACATGTCCTGGAATAAGACATAGGATACTTTTTATCCCGGAAGTATGTTCCCTTGGGATAATTTTCTACTATCACGCGGGTGAAGCCGCTGGGAGCAGCTAGTACATATTTAATAATTAAGATTTATTTAAAACCCTATCAGGAAAACATTCCTCATTCATTATCACGCAAGGATGCATTCGGAAGTAACGGAGAAGAATGGGATCTATTTAAGTACGGTATGGATATTCATAAGAACCACCATAAGAACACCACAGTCAATCTTGGAACCAAACCATATGATTGTCGTTGGTCATAAAACCATACCTGTGTTTGTCACACATAAATTCCTTTTACCCTCCCCACAAAATAGATAGGTACAGAAGACAATCTCATGTATGTACTTCACTTTTTATACTTACGCTCGGTGGACGCACACTAATGAGCGTTTGAGCCGGAACTGTTCGACGAGCGGGCCGCGACGCTCCGAGATATTGTGTCCGTGAGCGGTGTCTATGTGTGCGTTGCTCGAGCGCGCTTTGTATGTAGATTGACTTCTGTATCTATATATTTTCTGCCCTCTCCTTATCATACGTTGGGTAATAAACTACAGTTTATTACTAAACTGACAATAGTGTTTGCAGTTAAATTCTAGTAAAATTGTCGTTAATGAACTATAAATATCTTTTACTATTCGCCATTGCTGTAAAGGTTTGTAATTTTGTAGGAGAATTGGTTCAAATAATGTGTTTGTTTTCCTATAAAACCAAATATATTACCAGTTGTTTATGAGGGAGTGCAATTTCATAATAACTTACCGATAGAAATAAGGAGTGCGATTTCGTTCAACAATTTTAAGACCCTACTAAAAAAACACACATTCTTTAAAATGTAATTATTACATAATTCTAAAATACATGTATAAGAGTTTAACAAAAAAACAAAAAACATAAATAAAATCTTGCGTAAGTAGTACTACTGAGTGACTTATTTGCATTGTGATAACGAGACCGCATTATTTTTCGGCAGGCGAGGTAATTTGACTTAGTTTGTAATAGCATTGTTTTTGGAAATACCCACCAACCAAATTTTGAGAACATCTTTTCTGAACATTACCTAACAGTGCCCCCAAGTATATTTGTGGTCTGTATTCCGGGCTATCGACAGTCAATTATGTACTTGACACCTTGCAGTGCATGATGGGTACAGATGGAGCCATTCCAGGACTAGGAAAAGACAGATGAAACAGCTCAAAGAGAAGGAATGCACTGACCTTTCGAACTCCGAGGCAGGACCTCCACGTGGTTTGGCCGGCGATTCTGGGTTTTCCGTAACTCTTGAGTCCAGGAGCGAGGAGAATTGGTGGAAACGAACACTGCACGGTTCACAAGCACAAAGCGTTTGCGGTCTAAGCAAAGGACGGTTAGAGTTCAACAATATTCAATTTTCTAATAAAAATGCGCGGCGCGACGTTTTTGCGTTGCGAGAGATTTCAACGGTCTATGTTCTTCCTTCTGTCTCTCTTGAGGTAGTGTGAGGAAAAGGGACAGAAGATAGGAAATGTTGCGAGCTGTCAGTTTGACAAAAACGCGGAGGTGTTCTTTATATGCGGCTGAATTCGGAAGTAATTTTACGCGGCAATCACAAAGTGCTATTGGCGCAACCAAACATAGACTTAAAATAATTAGTAAGTCCGATTGTCAATTATGAATAGTTTATCTTTTTTTATAGTGGGGAAAATCAACCAATGACAACCCCTGGTCTTGGGCGGAGCGGGAGATAGTGTCATACTCTTACTGACTAAAAAACCCACCCGTTCCTTCTAACCTTCATACCGGGCCTCGAGCTCCCTTTCTGATAATCCTGGCCCCAGTAGGCTTCGACCTGGTTGGCCCCTGCTGTTGCTGACAACACCGCATCTACGGTGGTCGGAAATCGGGATCGGAATCCCGGCGGCGGCGAGGGCACCGTTGCCTGATGCGTTCGGCCTTCGCTAGCATTACTGCTTCGTAGAAGGACGCGACCGCCTGCCGCTCCTCCTCGCTCCGGACCATGACCTGAACGAAGGCTCGGCGCGAGAGGTCTCCGCCGCCGATTGCCCCCACCAGGGCACGGCTGCCTTAGTTTTCAAATTTGTTCTCATTTAAGTGAAATGCGAGTTTTTTATGAGCAATAAATATATTTAATCAGATATATCCTGAATCGAATCCACTACACACAGCGCAACAGCCACTTCTTCCCCGAATGTGTACCTAGTTAGGAGATAAGGTACGTACAATACTGGTTTGTAAGTATAACTCAGACCAGGATAAAGCTTAGATGAGAAGATTCGGTGATGTATATCAAGCTTAATAGTTGCATTTAATACATAGGCAGATTATAGGTACCGGCGGATTAAGTTGCATCGCTGTATTTTGTAAGGCTTGTTGCGTAGTGAAAGCGTAGCGATTAAAGGATATACTACCGCTTTATCTTACTGACAAAAAATGTGTGCGAAGAAGATTTTTTCAGAAGTAGACTATGGTCGACCGATGTTGATTATGGCAGTCCTTAAGAGGGTCCTTTTCCACTCGCTTATCGTAAACATCGAAAATGGTATAGAAGCTTGTTACTTCATCTAACGCAATCCAACGCGATGTTTGACGAAAAGGCAACGCAAAAAAAGAGAGTCATGATGCACTCACCTTAATCTCCCGCATTCATAAACCAAAGAAGTTCCACGATATATCTCGTATATGGCATAAAAATTTGTGTAAAAATCTGATATATAATTTTTTGCTGGCATTCATTATCCTTTAACTAAAAACTATGGATCGCGTTCGCGTAGCTTTCGGTACAGCAACGCCCTAACCATTACCATACAGAATAATACCATACTCGTTGAGCATTGAATTTGGCCTAAATCCTATTTCCTGATAGAATTTGGACTTTACGGCCGAAGATTTGACCTAAATGGGCCATTTCGATGAGAGCACATAATCTTAGTGCCCTGTATTATACGAAGCAGTAGGATACAATTTCTACACTAGTGTGGAATTAAGAGATAATATTGGAATTAGTGTAGTTGAATAGATTTCCTGGAACACAGGGCTTCTGTTTATGACTGTGCTGAAATATATAATAATATTCCACAACTATCACACAACGCCGTCTAGCCCCAAGCTAAGCAAAGCTTGTGTTCTGAGTAGATACTAGACAACTGATAAACATACTTAATTTCTAAATATATACAAAATACCAATGGTCGTGCATTCAGCTCATCACACAAACATTTGGTCCTGGGTGGGAATCGAAGACACGACCTCCGGCATAGCAGTCAGGGTCACTAATCACTAGACCAACAGGCCGGTCTAATACTCATACATACGTCATGAAAAGTTATGTGTTGCAATCGAGTGCAAAGATTTTTCATCTCGTGCTCTTTTGGTTCTCTCGCTAACGCTCAGGATTCAAATTTTAGAATCCTTCACTTGCTCGGTCATTAAAATTGAGCACGCGATTAAAAAGCTTGCACTCTTGTATAACTATACATTACTGCAGGTAATAAAGGACCTGTAACCTTTTTGTGTAAAAGTAAAACAATTGAATAAGATTGAATTGGATTGATCTAATTCAATTGTTTCTTTTCAATTTTAAGTTCGTAAATACGAACTCAACCTGAACGAAGTCGCGAGCTACAGCTAGTTTACTTAAATATATGTATATTGAAAGCCTCATTCATAAGAAACGGTTCATATTCTTGTAGCTGAAACCTGATGAATATCAAGATCTAATTAACATGACAATAAGTGATAATTCAGATTCCAATCAGGTTTAAGTTTATCGTTAATTGGTATCAATTACTTGTAATATCAGCTAAGTACCTAAGCTATCAGTAATAGAATTGGGTTAGTTACTATAACTATCATCGAGTTAGGAAAATTAAAGTCCTGTTTATGACTATTTTCGTGAAAATATGTTTGAGAGGAAAGGGGATGTCCATTAATCACGTGTTTTTTTTTTGTAGGTATGTTTTTGCCCCTTCTTTCCTCCCCTTACTCCTCTTCCTTGGTGATATGTGATAAGGAGTAAGACTCTTCCCCGCGCCCCCCCAATATCACGTGGATTTGTAGTACCTACAAATAATCATATTTTTTTGCATTATCTTAAAATAAAGGATTATTGTACAATCTTATTTTATTCTAAAATTAAAGACCATGGTAGAAACTAGATAGAAAGGTTGAAGGTTGTTTTTGATAGGCATACAAATTCTTTTTTTTTGCGCGTTTGGCGACAAAATAAATACACTTGATAACTTACTACATTCCCCTCCTCCTTGTGCTATGTTGTAATTTTTGACAAACCCCTCACTCAGCTGAGTTATCATGACTCTGTGACACACAGAGTAACTGAACGAACAGAGCTGGGTTTTATACAGTAAAAATCTGACCTTCCTGCTAGAAGACGCAGCGTTAGAAGGCTTACAACAAGGTGGACCACTGAACTGGTGACGGTTACGAGAATATATCTACCCCAGCCAAACCCAGCCAGGCGCATTACTTTGTGTAATTTATTTCATCACCACTGCTCTCAAAACGGTGAAAGAAAACATAGTAAGGAAACCGGCATGTCATTTAACCAAAAATTTGACGCCATGTGACATCCATCAATCCGCACTGCGCCCGCGTGGTGGATTACGGCCCATTTCCTCTCCTGTAAAGGAGGCCTGAGTCCCAGCAGTGGGAATATTATTAGGCCGACTATGCTATGCTATTATTTTACACTAGTCTGCACTTCTGTACTAATCACTACATAGTATAAAACAAAGTCGCTTTTTCTGTCCCTATATCCCTATGTACGCTTAAATCTTTAAAAGTACTCAACGGATTTTGATGCGGTTTTTTTAATAGATAGAGTGATTCAAGAGGAAGGTTTATATGTATAATAACATCCATTAAATAGTGGAGAAATACTGTTACCCGAGCGAAGCCGGGGCGGGTCGCTAGTAATATAATAAAGTGGTAAAGTTTGATTTTGATTTTGTTTGTAGGAGGTAATCTCTGGAAGCTAAAATTTTTTCACCGATAGAAAGCTGCTTTATTCCTGAGTTACCTAGGCTATATTTTATGTACGCCGACGTAGCTGTGAGCAAAAGCTATAGATACCTATTAAACCAGTTTTTTTGCCAAAAATGACCGAAACTATAATCATCATTCTCATCATCATTTCAGCCGACAGACGTCCACTGTTGGACATAGGCCTTTTTTTTGCGGTAGGAAAAATCATGCAATGACAAAACCCGCCCTTGGGTGGAGCGGGAGGTAGTGTCAGACTGTTACTGACTAAAAACCCACCCCGTTCCTTCTAGCCTTCATACCGGGGCTCGAATTTTCTTTCAGATAACCCTGGCCCCAGTAGGAATCGACCCAGCTGGGCCCCTCCTGTTGCGCGCCGTCGACGTCTTGGGTTCGGTCCGGACAGTTACCGGACGGTCGGACAGCGATTGGACATACGCCTCCCCCAAGTGTCGCCACAATGATCGATCCTGTGCGTCCGTAATAATAATACTATAACCAAAACTTTGGTCGTTCTCTAATAGTTTGTTATTAATTGTTAATTATCGGCTTTTACGTTGTCATGGTGACTTTGATTGAAATGGACGAAGTTTCCTTTTAAAGGACTTAAGCGCGTCCATTCCGAGGTATATTTTCAAAACTGCTCTTACGTGATTATGATGTTATTACACATCTTTCTCTAGATATTTTGGATACATACATAGCTTTCTTGTGGATATTATCTAGGCTTCTATGGAAATCAAAACATTTTATATAAAACTAATCTAGTAAAGATCTCTGAAAATCTATTATTTTACGTGAACTTTAGCCCTCCATAATGTACTAATATATTAAAAATATAAAAAAGTACATCAATAGACATGATGACCTGCATATTTAATCGAGATTCTGAATAACTATATTTTATTTGGAAAAACTTTTATGAGTTTAAAAAAAAACGTATTTCCTGGAACATGTTTTATGCGAAAACCACGAACTGGGACTTGTACAGACGAAAGCTCCAGGAGAGACTCCTAGACGTCCCTAAAACCATACGCTCCCCTGAAACATTGGACTATGCTGTCACTCAAGTTACTGAAGCCATTACAGCCTCTTACCAAGAGAGCTGTCCTCTAAGAACTGTGAGGGACAGAAAAGTGACATGGTGGAACAAAAGGCTCGATGTTTTAAGGGAGGAATCACGTAGGTTGTACAGACGAAAGCTCCAGGAGAGACTCCTAGACGTCCCTAAAACCATACGCTCCCCTGAAACATTGGACTATGCTGTCACTCAAGTTACTGAAGCCATTACAGCCTCTTACCAAGAGAGCTGTCCTCTAAGAACTGTGAGGGACAGAAAAGTGACATGGTGGAACAAAAGGCTCGATGTTTTAAGGGAGGAATCACGTAGGTTGTTCAATAAGGCTAAATCGACTGACGACTGGGATCGGTATCGGAAAGCTTTAACTACCTATAATAAAGAAATCCGAAAGGCGAAAAGACTTTCATGGAGGAAGTTCTGCGAGGAGATTACTAAAGTCCCTCAAGGAGCCAGAATCCACAAAGTCTTATCCAAATCGCCTACGAATCAACTGGGACTCTTAAAGAAACCAGACGGTGCCTTCACTACATCAGCGGAGGAAACCCTGAAACTTTTGGCGTCAACACACTTCCCTGGCTCGGTGATGGCACAAGACATCATCGTACCATATTCACCTCATATCCGCCTCTTCAGGCCTACAAATGAAGACTGGAGAAGAGCGGCGAGGTACTTTAGACCAAACAAGGTAGAATGGGCTATAGACTCATTCAAGCCGATTAAGTCTGCAGGTGATGACGATATCTTCCCAGCTCTCCTGCAGCAAGGGAAGACTATACTCATCCCTATCTTAATCAAAATCTTCAGAGCAAGCTTTGCCTGGGGATATATACCTGAGAAATGGACTACAGTTAAAGTCTGTTTTATCCCAAAGGCTGGTAAGAAAGACTACTCTCAACCAAAGTCCTTCAGACCAATAAGCCTTACCTCCTTCCTACTCAAGAGTATGGAAAAGGTTATAGACGAATGCATCAGGGATGGACCATTAAGGGCTAACCCTCTGCATCCGAAGCAACATGCTTACCAAAAAGGAAAATCCACAGAAACTGCTCTGTTAGAACTAACAGACAGGATCGAAAGGGCTTTGGAAGATAAACAGATAGCCCTATGTGCTTTCCTTGATATTGAAGGAGCTTTCGACAACGTCACCATAGACGCCCTTTCCAAGGGAATGAAGGCGAAAGGGATTGACGAGACAACTACTCGTTGGATCGAATGCATGCTCCTCAACAGAACTATCAGTGTTACCTTACACGGAACTACAAAAAGCTTCAAAACAACTAAAGGGTGCCCACAAGGAGGCGTTCTATCGCCACTTCTATGGCTACTCGTTGTTGACCAATTGCTGGTTGAAGCCTTTAAAAGAGACTTAGATGTACACAGTTATGCTGACGATGTGGTGGCTTGTGTTATCGGCCCCTGTCACAGCACGGTATCATCTATACTGCAAAGATCTCTGAACGTTATAAACACATGGTGCACAGAGAACAATTTATCGGTTAACCCGAGTAAAACAACAATAGTCCCCTTTACTAGGAAGCGAAAGTTGGACAAACTTGTAACGCCCACTGTAAAGGGGACTCGCATACCATTCTCCAATGAGGTCAAGTACCTGGGCGTAACTATCGACCAGAGACTGACCTGGAACACTCACATTAATAATGTGATTCAAAAGGCTAAAATAGCTTTAGGAATATGCTGTCGCATAGCAGGGACGAAATGGGGCCTAAACCCTAAAATCGCCCTGTGGTTGTACACCGCTATAGTTAGGCCGATAATAACGTATGCCTGCGTAGTATGGTGGAGGAAAACATCCCAAGTGACAGTCATTAACAAACTTAATGGTTTGCAGAGACTTGCATGCATTATATCAACAGGGGCCATGTCTACAACCCCAGGAGCTGCTCTAAATGCCCTGCTTAACCTTCCGCCACTTCATCTATTAATTGCGAAGGAGGCGAAAGCGGGCATGTATAGAATAAACAGCACTGGCAAAGTAAACTGGCGCTCTCAAGCACTGAGATCGCTACACGAATCAGTGCTTGAACACGATCAGCTAGCTATGACAACAGACGTCATGCTTCCACAGTGTAGCTTCACAAGAAATTACACAGTGGAACTGCCGAGCAGAGAGGATTGGGCAAGCAACCTCATTACTTGCAAGGCTGGAAGCCTGATCTGGTTTACAGACGGATCCAAAATGGGTGAGAATGTAGGATGTGGAATATTTGGCATTAGCCCGAAATTCAGCAAAAGCTTGAATCTGGGTAAATATGCCACCATATTCCAAGCGGAGGTATACGCCATTATAGAATGTGCGGAAGCCAACCGTCAACGAAACTACATAAATCAATTAATTCTGATTTACTCAGATAGCCAGGCAGCTCTTAACGCCTTGAACTCGAATACAATAAATTCGAAACTGGTAAAAGACTGCGTTAACAAACTAAATGACCTGGGGCAAAGGAATAAAGTTATTCTGAGATGGGTACCGGGTCATTCTGGAATTACTGGCAATGAAAAAGCCGACGAACTTGCAAGGACTGGGGCTCAGGGTCATCAGATAGGACCAGAACCTTTCTGTGGTATCTCAAAGAACCAGGCCATGCAGACCCTTAAGGGCAACCTATTTGGCGATTCAAAAAAGCACTGGTTGTTACAACCAGGACTGCTACACGCCAAATCTCTTATAGAAGGCTACTCACAAAAACGAACTGCCGAGCTTCTTGAGCTTAGCAGGACGAACATCTGTGCGATAGCCCGCGCCTTAACCGGCCACTGCAAATTAAACAGGCACCTTTTTCACATGAAACTGAGTGACACTGATGTTTGCAGGTACTGTAATCAGGAGAGGGAGACGCCTAAGCACCTGTTGTGTGAATGTGGGCCCCTTATCCACAAACGGAGTATCCATCTGGGTCGACACATTATTCGCCCGGAGGAGATTAAAACTCTCAAAGCTAGGAGTATTCTAGACTTCCTGGAAGCCTCCCGGCTAAAAGAGTTACTCTAACAAGGTGGCGAGTCACAATAGATCTTTTAGGTCGCAGTGACTACATCTCCTACACTATGGAAGATGCATAGCCCCTTTTCTTCAAAAAAAATAATAAAAACATGTTTTATGAAATATTCTATTACTAGCTTTCCGCCCGCGGCTTCGCCCGCGTGGACTACAGTTTATATCGCGCGGGCAGAGACCCATGCTCAGCAGTGGAATTATAGGTAGCCTATGTGTTATTCCAGCATCTCTTCTACCTACCTGACAGACAGAGTTACTTTCGCATTTATAATATTAGTAGGGATTCTAGTCATCATCGTCATCATATCAGCCGAAAGACGTCCACTGTGGGACATATGCCTCCCCCAAACGTCACCACAATGACCGGTCCTATACGTCACGCGTCCATCGGATTCCCGCGACACTGGCCAGGGGCCAGGGTCGCAGGATCGCTTCGGGAATCGTTTCAGGAATCGGTTTGGGAATCGAATCGGGAATCGGTCCACCTTGTATTTTTTTTTTTTTTTTGTCGACGGGGAAAATCATCATTGACGAAACCCGCTCTTGGGTGGAGCGGGAGACAGTGTCAGAGTCTTACTGACTAAAAACCCCGCGCCGTTCCTTCTAGCCTTCATACCAGGGCTCTAGTTTCCTTTCGGACAACCCTGGGAGTCAACCAGGGAGGTCGCCGCGCAGCACGTAGTCGTAGCCGATGTTCCACAAGGGTGGGCCTAGAACCGACCCCTGCGGAACACCACACGACATCTCTCGACGTTTCCAGTCTCCCTGGTGACCGGGGTAGATAATGGACCTGTCCGACAGGTAAGCCTCGACCACTTGACAGAGGTATTCGGGCACCCGGTGGTACCGGAGTGCCCTCCGGATCGTGCTCCAGGGCAGAGAGTTGAACGCGTTGGCAATGTCCAAGGACACTGCCACGACGCTCCCGCCCCGGGACACCGCAACCCCTGTCGTGAGGGCTCGCACGCGCATGATGGCGTCCACCGTAGAGCGCGCCCTGCGAAAACCGAACTGTCCGTCCGACAAGTCCGGCCCCACCCGTGTTAGCCGCGCGACGAGGCGGTTTGCAATGACTCTTTCAAAGAGCTTGCCCACCTCGTCGAGCAGCACAATGGGCCGGTACGCGGACGGAGAGTCCGCAGGGCGCCCTGGCTTCGCGATGAGGACCAGTTTCCCCATCTTCCAGCGAAGTGGAAACTGGCCCCTCTCCATGCATGCGCTGAAGAGCCCTCTTAGTCGAGGCCCGAGAGCCTCCATGGCTAGAACCCAGGCTTTCCCTGGCAAGCCGTCGGGTCCTGGGGCGGTGTTCTTGGCACTCAGCCTTCGCACCGCCACTCTCACCTCTACCTCGGTCACCTCTGGAGCGTTGTCGTCGCTGTTGTGGTCCGCGTCAGACACTGCTGGCGGGGGCGGAGCCATGGGCGGGGGGGAGTGTTCCCCTCGCGCAGGGAACAGAGTGGTTACCACACCCTCCACGAGTTGGGGCCGAAGACTCTGAGTCAGCGGCGGAGCCCAGGGGCGTAGCTTGTCCCGTACCAATTTGTACGGGCGCCCCCACGGATCCGCGTTCAGAGACCCCAGCCACACGTTGCGGGCCTCGAGTTTGGCCCGCCTTATCTCCGTTCGGAGGGTGCGCTTTGCCTCTTTGTATCCCTCATACAGCTCCGCCTCTCTGACCTCCGCATCCGGCTGGCGGTTGCGGCGCCTGCAGTGTCTGTCGTACCGGCGGCGCGCGTGGTTGCACGCGTTGCGCAGTGCGCCGATCTCCGGCGACCACCAGTACACGCGGCGCTTAGCACGACCTGGAGGGACTCGGGGCATTGCCACGTCGCAGATTTGCGACATGGCCTCCTGGAACCACTCCGCCTCGACGTCGATGTCGACAGGCCTGTCCGGTGCTTGCACCCAGGCCTGTACCGTCGCGGCTTCCAGGAGGAGCTCCCGGTCCATCTGCTTAAGCACCCACCGCGGACCACAAGGGCTCTGTCAGACCGGCGCGGCCGAGGTTTCGGCGGAGACGTCCAACCGGATGTACCGGTGGTCGAAGTACGTCCTCACCTCCTTCATAACGCGCCAGTCGACGACACGCGGCGACAGAGCGGGGCTGGCGAACGAGATGTCCACCACTGATGTACCCCGCATCCGCACCAACGTGGGGACAGAGCCCCGGTTCAGGACGACCAGGCCCAGCTCCAAGGCCCAGTCTTCCACCATCCAACCCCGTCGGTTCGTGCGCCGAGAACCCCAAGCCGTGTTACAGGCGTTGAAGTTCCCGCAAACGACCACGGGGAGGGAACCAAACCCAGCGACGACGGAATTAAGCTCCATCAGGGAAAGTTGGAACTCGTCGAGAGATCTGTTCGGGGGCAGGTAGACGCCTACCACGACGATGTCCCCGAACCGTGCTGCCACGCAACCCCGCCTCCTCGTGACGGACTCGGGGGGCGGGGTACCTGCGGCGGCCGACGAAATTAACGTCACCGAGCCGTCCAAGTCCTGAACCCAATCTCCACGGGGTTGGACAAAGTACGGCTCGGCGACGACGGCGATATTGATCGACCACTGCGCCATGCTCTGGAGCAACAGATCCTGAGCGGCGGCGCAGTGGTTGATATTCGCCTGGAGGAGACGTAATGGTGTCGTTATTGACATTCCATTATCGTCTCCTCCTGAGCCCTTTGTGAGGGTCCTGCCGCGGCGGCGATAGCAGCGGCAGCCAGGGTAGTGGCTGCGGCGGTGAGGACGTCAGGGTGGATACCCCTCCTGACCTTGCCCTTGGCCTTGGCGGGAGGGTCGCAGGACCTACCCCCAGCCCGGTGGTCGGCCAGCTTGCCGGCCGCCGCACATGCGTAGGAGTGCGGCAATGCACGGCATTCGGCGGCCTTATGACCAGGCTGTCCGCACTGGTGGCAGCGGTCGCTGCGATCCACCTCTGCGGCGCAATAGGCGCCCGCATGGTGCCCGACGTGGCATCGGTAGCACCGCAGAGGTCTGGGTTCCAGCATCTTGACTTGGGCTGAAACCCAGCCCACCAACAGCCTTCGGCCCTCGGTCGTGATGGCCTTGGCCACCGACACGGGGCAGCTCACCGTGACGGCTCGCATGCCCGTGCTGTCAGCGCGGATGGTGCCCGCCCGAACCTGATTGGTCGTGCACCCTCCCGCCCTGACGATGGCGGCCACCACTTCTTCCACCCTGACAGAGTCGTCCAGACCCATAATGCGCATGTCTACGCTCTTGGTGGGTCTGGACACTCGGGCCTCCTCGACGTCCAGGGACGCCCTGATCTTGTCGGCCAGAGCGTCGGCGAGTTCACCGCTGTCCGCCCCGGGGACCTCCAAAATTCGGGCTCCGGTCATGGTCTTCCTTATTCGGAAGCCCCCGGACCAACGACTATTCTAGTAAATCACGGAATTACCGAACGCCAACAGAGTTTTCAGGCGCTATATCTCTTTTTTTGCATAGCCACTAGCCACTTCATCAAACATGGCGTTGTATTGCGTTAGATGAAGCAAAAGCTTTTAAACTATGCTCGATGTTGCCGCTAGGCGAGAGGAAAAGGACCCTCTTAATGCCGGTGTAAAACTCTCCAACATTCAACTAATTATCCAAAATAACTTCCAATAACTCAAGAAAGTCCACGTATTCCACCAGTTTAGAAATTCCGAAGAAATTACTTCAACTCAATACGATATGCCGAAGTTAAGGGGACTCGAGTTGTTTCTAATTAGACATCTCGAGATTCTGAACGAAAATAAATCACAAATCTTATTAAATTAATTTTCAGGGGTTTGAGGCCAAATATATTGGAGATTTCTTTTCAACTTTCGTTAAAGAGATGCCCTATTAGCCTAGGTCTAAGGTTGTCAAAGTTTCACGCGTTTAAGACCTATATGTTATGCATAAATGATGGAACTCGCGAAGGTGCCTGCTAAGATTGCATCACTGTTTGTAAGTATTAAAGTGGCCCTGGGAGGCAAAGGGCATCCAAAGATACAAAAAGAAAACAACAAGACTCAACTATGATATTAAAAAGTTTTAAAAGTGATTGATACTTTAAAAAAATGTTTTTTGATGTGAAGGCGATATTGTGACGAAAAACGGCATGATGGCCAAGCTCTTGACTTGATGTTCCTCATTTGTTTTTTTTTTTGTGCATATTTGAAGAAGCGTGTTTTATATACACTAATACTATAAAGAGGTATAGTTTGTTTTTTTTATTATTATCTTCCAGAGAGTACTATGTAATCTCTGGAAGTACTGGTCCGATTACTACATTTTTTTCACCAATAGAAAGCTGTTTTATTCCTGAGTGACATTTTATATAAACTAGCTGTACAAGCAAGTTTTACATATATAATCATTAAAAATATCCCGATAGGAACCTAAGACTTTTGACATTTTGAATAGCAGTAGCATAACTCATCATCATCATCATATCAGCCGAAAGACGTCCACTGTTGGACATAGGCCTCCCCCAAAGCTTAACACATTTATGATTACGGCCTACTGGACTGGACACGTATTCGTCATTATACGCTTGGTGTACGCCTGCTCACAGCTTACCTATAGAACTAATGAAACTCTGTCAATGAAGCGGCAATGTCGTACCTTCCTGTAGTAGACATAAGAAGAGCATTATAAGCAAAAAAGCGGTCACAATACCAACTATTTACCGTAGCCACCATTTGTCATGCCACCAACGAAAATAAAAGTCGAGATTGGTTGAGCTGACAGCAAAAGAGGATTATTTAAATGTCTAATCATATTGTAAATAGAGTATAGAAGTGACTTCTTTTTGTAACTATTGATAGGCCCACGTTTGACCACTATCTCACCTGATAGTAAGCGATGGTGTGACCGAAGATGGAGCACTCTTACTTATTCACTTTTGATTTAAAGACCCCTAGGTTGTAGCAATCAGGAAACACAGACCTTGGCAGGGATTTCCACTCCTTAGCTATGAGTGCTGTGCGCATAATTTATACTTAACGTTTGAGAACCACAGGTACATCTCGATATTAAAATATAGACTTTTTACTTTTAAACTTTAACTATCAATGACATGACTTAGCATGACTTTCATTATTAGCTTTTTAAAGGGCGATTCTTAAGTGGATATTGAACCCAAGCTTAGAGCAAATTATCTAGATATCGACTGCTATTTATAATTAATTTAATTTGATTATAAAATAATTAGATAATATAAACGAGAATGATCCTAAATTGAAACTAAATATTCCATTTTGATTTAATTGAATCTTTATTGCATCTTCTTATATCTTCACGTGGACTCTATCAGGCACAGTAATTTTATGTAAATTATGTTAAAAATAAAAAAAAGGAGGTAAAAGAGTACCTACGGGATGTTTCAGAAGTTATTCACTTTTATAGATGTCTAACATTTATGAAAATGCACTTCAGAAGTTGAGTTGGAAAATTGTTGATTTATGATTTACTAGCTTTGCCCGCGCGGCTTCGCTCCCGCTCTTCCCTACTCCACCCTACTATACCCAATTCTACCCTACTCTACCCTACTCTACCCTACTCTACCCTACTCTACCCTACTCTACTCTACCCTACTCTACCCTACTCTACCCTACTCTACCCTACTCTACCCTACCCTACTCTACCCTACTCTACCCTACTCTACCCTACTACTCTACCCTACTCTACCCTGCTCTACCCTACTCTACCCTACTCTACCCTACTCTACCCTACTCTACCCTACTCTACCCTACTCTACCCTACTCTACCCTAATCTACCCTACTCTACCCTACTCTACCCTACTCTACCCTACACTACCCTACACTACCCTAATTTTTTTTTCCATAAGAACCTTCTCCTCACAATAACAATCACAACAAAAAAAAAAAATCAGCCAAATCGGTCAAGCCGTTTTCATGCCAAGTCGTGACAACGGAAAACGGAGGTCATTTTTATATATATAGAAGATAAGCTGATTTAGAAGTCGAGTAGGAATATGATTTATATGTACTGGGTTTTTTTTTCCAGTATATATAAATCAAACGAATAGAAAGTACAAATGTCAACAATAAAGTAGGTAAATTAAATTCATCTTTCCTTGACGAAATAGTGTTTTATGAAGTTTCGAGTTTTTTTTTAAACTAGTGCTTATCTGCGATATCATCTGATGGTAAACAGTTATGCAATCGTATATGGTAAATCGTTCTGTTTTATTAGAAGCCTCACTCTAGCCTTGAAGACCTCTAAATTATGACGAGAAGAACGCTGAAGGCTAATTGTTTCAATCCTTCGATGTACCATCGAGGTAATTTCTGCCTGATCACTTAAAAAAAATCGCATGAATCCTGGGGCGCCGCGCCAAATAAAACCCTTTGAAATTTTCGTTTTGAGTGCAAGCAAAAATGAACTCAGTGGTGGTCAGGCGGAAGTGTCTTTAATGGTACCTACCTACGTGATGATTAAAAGGCTGTTTTTTCAAAACCATCCAACGCTTTGAAACACGCAGCTATCTTTTAAACTCTTCACAGCTGGGCTCCACTGGAATACCAACTGCCTATTGTTTTTCGCAAAGCTCAACTCAGCAAGCATTTTCTTGCACTGATTGTACACGTGGACAAGTCTATTCGAATCTCTATGCTTCTTTCTGACTATTACATATTTACTGTATGTACTTTAAAAGAGACTTTGATCCCTGAGTTTGTTTTGGTGTTTCTTCTCAGGGTAGTCAGCTAGGAAACACCAGTCTCATCATCATCATCATCATTTCAGCCGATACACGTCCACTGCTGGACATAGGCCTCCCCCAAGCGTCGCCACAACGAACGCTCCTGCGCGTCTCGCATCCATCGGCTTCCCGCACCTTCACCAGGTCATCAGACCACCTTGTTGGAAGCCTTCCAACGTTGCGTCTTCCGGTACGCGGCCACACCTAGTACACCGGCCTCATCTAGTTTAAATTGACGAAAAAAAAGTTGACGTGTAAAAGTGTTTTTTAAAACCTGTTTTCAAAATAAATATTATTTATCATTTACAGCAATGTCTATCTTATCTAGAAGTTTTGAAATAAAATCTTTCAAACATCTGACAGAATCGTTTACGTGAAACGAAATATGTGTGACGATAACGAAATATTTAGCGCTGACTAAAAGAGGGGTAAGTCATATTTTGACGATTTTAAGTAAAATAGCAACATTCTGTACTGAACTGTTATCATCTGCCCTTGTCTCGTTTAATTTGAGATCAGCGCAACACGTTTTTAGGGTTCCGTATCCCAAAGCGTAAAACGGGATCCTATTACTAAAGCCCCTGCTGTCCGTCTGTCTGTTCTTTTGTTATCAGGAAGGATTTTTAAGAATAATCAGAATAAGAAGCTTCTGTTTAGGACTTCGACCGAAGACCTCCCACTCCGCCCAAGAGCCCTCCCACTCCGCCCAAGAGCCTTCCCACTCTGCCCAAGAGCAGGACAAGTCATTGAGTGATTTCCCACTTAAAAGAAAATATCTGCGAAATGTAGCTTTTTGAGATAGTATTAGTTTAGTTCGCAGCCGGCAGAATATTTCCCAAAGCAAATGTTTTCCGCTGTGACACTCAATTTGTGCCTGTTATTGACACGGCCACATTTCTGTACAAAATATCGAGAATGTGTCCACGGCGATATTTTGCTGATCTTTATTTAGGTCCTTATAAACAGCAGCTTCTTATTACTAAACACGTGTTTTATTGATAGGACCTATTTTGTTTCTTTTTGTTAGGTTACCTTTAAAGGAAAAAAACGGAACCCTCAGCCTCCCCACACGGTCCTCAAAAAACGCCACTTCAAGCTTCTTTTTAAGGCGACGGTGCCCTCACAAAACACGCTTGAAGCCGCTTCAAGCTTCTCCGGCCACAAGCTGCCACGCGCTTCTGCTGTTTTTTGCGGCGGCTTCTAGCTTTTTTTTGTGGCCACTTCTAGCGTTTTTTTGTAGCGGCGTTTTTTGAGGCTCATGTGAGGCGACAGTTATAGGATTTCCGCTAAAATGTTGTGTTCCGCTTTCAGCTAAAATGATGATGTTGATGATGAATGGCACATATAGGTATGTAATATCGACTATGAAAGGAGTTGTTATTACTTTGTATGAAAACTGCGCTTAATATATTAATATATGGATCAGAACATTTTACGGTAATATTAAGTAATACGATGTTATTATGAATTTAATATGAAATTGTTGAATGACGTATTAATTAATGTTGCGAACGAAGGTAAAATATATTATTATACTCTTGCAATAAAGCTGTATGGGTCAGATGAAAATATATAGATATACATAACACAACTATCACACAACGCCGTCTAGTCCCAAGCTAAGCAGAGCTTGTGTTATGGGTACTAGACCACTGATAAACATACTTTTTAGTTCTAAATACATACATGTTATAGATAAATTACACCCAGACACAGAACAAATGATCATACTCATCACATAAACATTTGTCCTAGGTGGATATCAAACCCACGACCTCTGGTATAGTAGTCAGGGCCGCTAACCACCAGACAATAGACCAGTCTATTCAGTAATTGTTTTTAGTGTTCCTTGGGGTTTAAAAACAGGGTTCTCTATTTTTCATAAGTGGGACAATCATCCAATGACTTGAATGATGAATGAGTGGGAGACAGTGCCAGACTTTTATTGACTAAAATTCCACTCGTTGCATTTCAAACTGGGGACAAACTTTCCTTTCAGAGACAGATCCTTGGCCCCAGTAGGGTTTTTTTTTTTTTGTCGACGGGGAAAATCATCTTTGACGAAACCCGCTCTTGGGTGGAGCGGGAGACAGTGTCAGACTCTTACTGACTAAAAACCCCGCGCCGTTCCTTCTAGCCTTCATACCGGGGCACGAGTTCCCTTTCCGACAACCCTGTCCCCAGTAGGCTTCGACCCAGCTGGGCCCCTCCTGGTGCTGACAACTCCTTGATGCGCGCGGGAACAGTGCGCGCCGTCGACGTCTTGGACTCGGTCCATTATCGGACGATCGGACAGCGAGCTACCCATAGCTCGCCGTCCGCGAGCCCGCGTCTACGGTGGCCGGAAATCGGGATCGGAATCCCGGCGACGGCGGCGCCCCAGTAGGCTTCGACCCTACTGGGCTCCTACGGTTACTGACATATCCTGGAGGCAAGCGTGGAACACTGCCTGCCTTCGGCGACTTTGGCTCGGTCCGGACGTTTACCGGACGGGCGGTCGGAGTCCTACCCATTGTTTGCCGTCCGCAAGTTTGCGCTTACGGTGGCAGAAAATCGAGATCGGAATTCTCAGCGGCTGTTGCGTTGGGGGTGTTCAATCACGCGTGCGGCCCTCTCCTTTGCTAGCATTAAGGCTTCCCAGAAGGAGGGGACCGCCTGCCACTCCTCCTCACTCCGTCCGGACCGGAGACTTTGTGTCAGGCTTTTACTGACTACCAATTCCATTCCTTGTTTGTCATTGTTCCAGGGCCCGTGGGGCGCCAAGGCCATTACCTAGCCCGTGCGGTCGCCTCCTTAGCTAGTATTACTACTTCGCAGAAGTAGGCGTCCGCCTGCTATTCCTCCTCACTCCAGACCATGGCTTGTAACAAGGCTCGGTGCGAGATATCGCTGCGGCCAATCTTCCCCACGAGGAGACGGCGGTGCTCTGCCCAGGCGGGGCACACCTCTACCGTGTACTCCACCGTAGCCCATAATACAACAAACGTGATATTTTTTGCCAGTTTTTGCTACGGATGGTACGGGACCCTTTGTGCGCGAGTCCGACACCCACTTCGCTATTTTTTTTTTTGTTACAATAGTATATTTATAAAATTTTCAGATATATGTGTCTAAACTTGCACAAATTATAATATCATAAATTGCTCTAAACTTGCACAAATTATAATAACATAAATTGCTCTAAGCTTGCACAAATTTTATTATAATATCACGTAGTGTCTTCCATATTGCAACCACAAACCTGTTTATTACCACAAAAAAAATATTGCCACCTATAAATAATGTCATAATAAAAAACAACAAAATTTAAAACGAGATGTATGATAATAATTGCGTTTTAAAAGTACAAGACGATAATTTATTAGCATCTTTGGGTAGTTATATTAATTGAAAGCCTTTAAGTGGACTATATTAAACTGCCGTTACTGGCAACCCTGAGGGCATATGGCTGTGTGCACAATAACGACTTTGCGATTGTCACTTTTAAATATTATATTAATAATCTTTGTTGTGGTGGATTACGGCCCATTCCCTCTCCTAGAGAAGAGGCCTGAGTGAGTGGGAACATTAAAAAGGCTGATGATGATGATGATGAATCCTTGTTGGAAAAGCTACCTGCCCCCCTAGCCAAGTTATAACCGTTTCGCTTGCGTCGAACGCTTCGAGTTGACCTTGCCGCCGATTCTTTTGTTCTAACCACGTGACTGAGCGTTGAGATGACGTCATTCCCTTAAGCGAAAACTCATCGACATATCCTGCCCATCCTAACGTTTATAACCTCGGTGGCCAAAGAAAAAAAATACCAGGAAAAAAATTGGAAAAAAAAAAAATAAACTAGCAAGTAAATAGGATATGCGTCACATCCGCGCAAAACGGCCAGTGGTCAGCATAATGCTGAGGCCTCAGGACAGAGCCTCAGCGCTGATTTTCAGCACCAGCCATCAACGACGGTGAAACGCTCTTAGGCGGAGCGGGAGAACATGTTAGGCTTTTACGGACGAAACAACTCACTCCTATGTTCCATTTTTGCCTTCGCTCTTGGGTCCAGGGTTCTCTTTCGCACAAGCCATTGGCCCTTACGGTGTTACTGACATCTCCT
Organism: Mythimna lalbum; assembly: GCA_949319445.1. Lineage (NCBI taxonomy): Eukaryota > Metazoa > Arthropoda > Insecta > Lepidoptera > Noctuidae > Mythimna > Mythimna lalbum. Next base: position 6,138,347 of record OX439370.1, read on the forward strand.
TGAGACGCGCGTGGTACATCACGCGGCGTCGACGACTCGAGCTCGGTCCAGACGGTCACCGGACGGTCGAACGGCGACCCATTGCTCGCCGTCCACAAGCCCACGTCAACGTTGGCTGATAAGCGACCGTCCGCCATTTCTCATCACTCCGGCAATTTCTTTACTGCCCATCTTTAAATTGCCCACCTATTCTATACAACGTGTAACGTTAAATGCGCAAAACCTGAAAATAGTTTGATCAGAATAAGGAGAAGAATCAATTAAACCACTTTTTTAATATAGGTTAAATTAAAAAAAAAAAATCTTCATTAAAAATGTCGACCTGTCTATTTATGAATAGGTCAAGCCATCACGTGTGCAAACCCGCCGAAACAGGTAAACAAACACAAATAGTTGTAGTTCAATCAAATTTTCTCATACACGGGATAATAAAAGTTCTTATTTCAACGCAGATATTAATTTTAAACCAAGTAAAACTGCACATAAAAACTTTAATTTTTTTTTAAATGTATTTTTTTTCACAGAATTTGGTCTTTTAAATAAAAAAATATTTGGGGTGTCTGAGGTTTTGCGCATTTAACGTTACACGTTGTATAGGTATTGTTTTTTCTTCTAAAACTAGGGTAACATCATATTGACTTGCCTATTGGTCTAGTGGTTAGTGACCCTGACTGCTATTCCGCAGGTCGTGGGGCCGCTAGGACAAATGTTTGTGTGATGAGCATGATCATTTGTTCTGTGTCTGAGTATAATTTATCTATAATATGTATGTTTTTAGAAATATATAAGTATGTTTATCAGTTGTCTAGTACCTACTCATAACACAAGCTCTGCTTAGCTTGGGACTATATCGCGTTGTGTGATAGTTGTTGAATATTATTATTATAATGTTCTGCACCAATAAACTGTCATTTAATTTCCTTGTGATTTCTTCTTCATCATCATCATCATCATCAGCCTTTTTGATGTTCCCACTGCTGGGATTCAGGCCTCCTCTCTAGGAGAGGGAATAGGCCGTAATCCACCACGCGGGCCCAGTGCGGGTTGGTGGATGTTACATGTCTTAGAATTTTTGGTTCTAGGACATGCCGGTTTCCTCACGATGTTTTCGCCGGTTTCCTCACGATGTTTTCCGTCACCGTTTTGAGAGCAGTGGTGATGAAATAAATTACACAAAGTAATATATTTGTGTGATTTCTTAGTTTACAAAAATATTTAGCAATTCTAATTCCAATGGTAATTGCAAACAAGTTGCTTTTACAGTAACAAACCTTATTACTGGTCTAATCGTTTACCATTTACAATTTGTACATTGCCTTCAGATTGAAATTCCTGTGCTTGCATGAAAGTTGCTCATAATATGGACACCGTAGCAATTCTCATGCTAGCGAAACATGCTAACTATTTAGCAAAGCATAGCATGAAGTTAATAGATAAATTAAAAATAACAACAACTTAAAAAGAAACCTTATATTGTCGTTATTTTTAATTTATAATATATATTTTTTTTTGTATAAGCTTAATTACTAAAAAAAAAAAACGAAATACGTTATAAACGTTTTTCTGAAATCACAATTAATTCTGAATTAATTTATTGTTTTATTTATTTCTTTCTTTCTTCATCTTACATCAATCTTAATTAGAATTAATTTTAGAATTGGATTATTTGTCTCGCAGTCTGTACACAGTCTGTATATTTCAGAATGACGTGTGAGTCGAAAAACTGCAACCAAATACCAATGTTTAAAAAAATCACATAACTATGATAAATCGCACATACTATAAAACTGATACAGATATCAGCTTTAAAATAATAAATTGACTATAATAAAGCAATAAATATTCCTCACTGCTGAATAAATCTCCGGTTGACAGCTATAGAGATTAAAAATTTGATCGATTGCCATTCGATTTTCAAATGACAGCCCTATAAGTTTTAGAATCGATATTATTGCAATCATGTTACTGAAATCGATAATCGGTTCTTGATATAGAGTGTGGAATCGTAGAGCCGGAGATTGCCGGAGAGTCCGTATAACGTGCGCTGAGTACAAAAGACGTTTAATTTTTTTTTAAAGTATAATCTAAAATACAAAGCATTGGTTTTTTTTACTGTGGGCAAAAATCATCTAATGACAACCCCCGCTCTTGGGTGGAGCGGGAGATAGTGTCAGACTGTTACTGATTAAAACACCAGCTCCGTTCCTTCTAGCCTCTTCATACCGGGGCTCGAGCTTCCTTTCGGATAACCCTCGCCCCAGTAGGCTTCGACCCAGCTGGCCCCCTCCTGTTGCTGGCAACTCCTTGGTGCGCGCGGGAACAGTGCGCACCGTCGACGTCTTGGGCTCGTTCTGGACAGTTACAGTACAAAGCATAGGTTCAATCGTGTGTACTGTACTGCAGCCATGTATGAGCTGATGCTGTAAAATGCCATCCAACAACTTTGGACTCAGTGGAAAGACATGCAAAGAGGTTATTGGTGATCCAGATTTGGTTAAGTCCAATCTACAAAGCCTAGCACAGGCGTAGGGTAGTCAGCATTTCGATGCTTTACGAAATCTATTTTGGAGAGTGTGCGCGGGAATTGCAAGACTTGATTCCGCCATCACCTTTGTATCATCGAACAACTCGTCGTACGGCAAGTATCCACCCTTACATTGTTGAAACTTCTATGGATCGGACTAAGCGTTTCGCCTCGTCGTTTATACCACGTACATCGAGGGATTGAAGGAACTTGCCTGCTGCGGTTTTCCGTTCGATTAATTAAAGTGACTTCCAGGCTAGAGTGAAGAGGCTCTTGATAAACAAGAGCACTTCATCATCTTCGATTGCATAGGGATGCAATCGTGGACTGATGGAAACCAGGGGCTTACCATCAGTCTAGTACTAATTTATATCACAGCTGCTCATTTTTCGCCGTCAGCAAGTCCATGCCTGCAGTCACCGACAGTGTGTGTGGTGAGAAAATCATCCGATGACTTCCTCGCTTTCGGACGAAGCGGGAGATAGTGTCAGACTTTTACTGACTAAAAACCTACTCCTGTTCCATCATTGTCTTTAGTACCAGGGTCGAATCTTCCTTTCAGAAGCAGATCCTTGACCAGTAGGCTTCGACTATGCTGGGCCCGTACGGTTTGCTGACAACTCCTTGAAGCGTCAGTTGCCCTGCGACTCTTTACGATGGAACGTCTACCGTTGAAGCGTATCTTCGCTCTATGGCATTCGATTAACCATGTATCATGTTTTTTTAAATGTGGAACAATTGCCCATCGAATGTTTTCATTCCTCGAGGCGTTCGTATTAAGGTACAGTACTCATGGGATCTTTAGTGTCATATTAATCTTGAGAGAATAAATTTATGATTTGCGAGTTATTAATGTAAAATTAATTAAGGAAGTAAGGGACAAATTGCACAAGGAGAGTTATGGGTGGGCTGCCTTGAGCATGTTTCGGTATTTTATTATTATTATAGGTTGCAAAGTCGTTAATTACCGTCTGACCTAATAGCTGTAGAGTTCTAATAGCTGTAGAATAGTAGAAAATTTGTCACAACTGATATTCATGAAGTTGTTGGTGAAATTCAAGTAATACGAGTAACCTTTAACTACCAGAAATGACTGGTGTGTCAAAAAACTTCCCTCATCATTATTTCAGCCGAAAAATATCTGCTGCTGGACATAAACTTTTCAAAAGTGTCAACCTTGAGGGAGGCCTTCCAAAGCTGCGTCTTCCAGAGAGACAGAAGCTAGTGCACGGTTCCAAATTGATCGTTCCCTTCGGAGAAGAACTGGCAAGAAACCCCATAATACCGCTCGGTCCACGGCACACATCCAAGACAACATTTTCTGGGTCGGCCTGGACCGTCCGTCTTCTGATACCGACTTAGCGGATACTTTTGCCTAATGGCTACACACAATTTATGCGGCTGACGTGACCTGCCTAGTCCCATTTGAATCTGGTAATACAACCTTCTTACCCATGGTTTGAACTCTGTCCTGCTGTTTAACGCTCAGAATGCAGAAGTAACTCAAAAATATATCAGTATAATTGACGGAACTCGCTTTGATCAAGCCTGCTTGAGCTACAAGACTGGTCAAAAGAGTTACTGCGACTCTAGAACGCAAAAAGCAACTACAGGAATGCGGGTTTTAGTCAGTAAAAGTTTGTTACTCCCTCTCACTCCACCCAGAGCGAGAGACTTTATTTGTTTTTCTTTTACGGTGGGCAAAAATCTCAATCAATGACAACCCCCGCTCTTGGGTGGAACGGAAGGTAGTGTCAGACTCTTACTGACTAAAAACCAACCCTGTTCCTTCTCTCTTCATACCAGGGCTCGAGTTTCCTTTCGGATAACCCTGGCCCCAGTAGGCTTCGATCCAGCTGGGCCCTGCTTTTGCTGACAACTCCTTCAGGCGCGCGGGAACAGTGCGCGCCGTCGACGTCTTGGGCTCGGTCCGGACAGTTATCGAACGGACAGACAGTGAGCTACCCATGGCTCGCCATCCGCGAGCCCGCGTCTACGGTGGCCGGAATGATGATGAAGGTCTCATAGAACAAGTAAAGGAAAAAGTCTGAACACTGTAAAGTAGAACATCTACGTCATAAAATGATTACTTTTGCGATTCGGAAAAAACTTCGAGATTCACTACGGGAATATAACTATTTACAAAAGTAAGTTAGTACGGAACCTCTTGGTGTGCAAGTCAGACTCGCACTTGACCGTTTTATTTTCTTTTTAAGCTCACGTCTTTGTAACGTAGCCGTTGCTATGCAGATTAAAACTAGGATATTAAAGAGTTGATTTACATAATTGCCGGAACATATAGTCTATAAAATAACTGGTTGATATGGGGGTGCATAATGTTCTCCACTTTTGTACCTTTTATCGTGGTCGTGGTTGCCCTAAGGTGTTTTGAACACAGAACTGATGAAAGAGGTTATAACAAAATCAATCCAATCAATCTAATCTTCATGTACCATGTACTCAGAAATAAACGATACTATTCTATTCTATTTTAATGGCCTTGTGGGTGCGGCAGGCGTGCCACAAAGTAGGGCAATGCTCATAGTTCAACTAGCAATAGCAAACTTACGATCTAAGTGTGCGTTGTCTTTTAGTTGCGTGATGCGCGTTCGTATTGGTTTATTATTAGTAGTGGAGTTAAAGGGTGGGAGACCAGCGGCGACACTCATTGTAGTACAAATCGGAAAGTATTTAATTTCTAACTAATTTCAAAACAACGCCGCCACAAAAAAAAAAAAAAAATCGCTAGAAGCTGCCACAAAAAAGCTAGAATCCGCCGCAAAAAACAGCCGGAGCGCGCGGCAACTTGTGGCCGGCTAGAAGCTTGAAGCGGCTTCAAGCGTTTTTTTGTGACGGCACCGTCGCACACGAGCCACAAATAAAGGTCGCCTCAAAATGAAGCTTGAAGCGGCGTTTTTTTGAAGCCCGTGTGCGGGGACAGTCAGTGCTCGCCTACATCCTAAAAAGAAAACTTGTACAAAATTTCACGCTCTTAGTCCCAGTAGTTGATATGTCAGTCAGTCAGTTTCTCCTTTTGTTGTGTATATCTATAGATAATAGGTTTTGACTGCATAGTAGTCCAAAATTAAGCTACCTTATTCAAGTTTTATTTAAAAATAAAGCGCATTTAAATTTACATCTGTTTAGATGTTAATTTATATGCGCTTTATAATTAAAAAGTTAGTGGTTTAACTTTTTTAAATACTATTTTGAATATGTTATTAAAATTAAAAAGTGTGATTTTCTAAACCACACTTTACAATTTTATTTCAACAATAGTGTAAATATGGCATTATTTTATCTTGTGGTCTAGTGTAACCGATGGTACAGGTAGAAATAATTAATTATTCACCAAATAAATTAATAAACTAGTTCCCACTATAATTCCGTGTTACGTAAATGTTGTAAATTATATATTTTTGGTCTGTGGTTAATGTGGTGAACCGAGGAAAAACTTAGGTATTATTTATATGGGCGGATAATGTTTTGTTATTACAAGCTTTTATTTAATTTCACCTGTACCGATGTTTGTCTGTAATCAAAACTTGCAAATTATATTTGACCCACTTCCCGGTTACCGATTGAGCCCAAATTTTGCATGCATGATAAATGATCTTTATTTTGTAAATAGGTTTTCAAAAAACACTTTTATACGTCAATTTTGTTTTCAGTCAGTTCATGTGTAAATCAGATGACAATGCAAAATTATTATGACATGAAGCTGATCTTGTCATGTAACCGGAAGGTGGCTATTGGAACTTGGTAGTTAAACGACACAACCCCATCGAGTTTGGGCTCGTATGATTCGTCTTGATGAGTATTAATTATATAGTTACAGACGGCGCTATAAAAGCTTGCTATGAAAAAATGTTTGTGTCTACAATGCTATAATGAGTAAAATTAGTAAATAAATCAATATTTCTGTTTCGCCATAAGTATCGCCATTTTTCTCACTCGTCTGTCATTTTAACACGTTATGGTAAGGTTCCAGAGCCCCAAAGGCAACCGTTATCTTAACTCTTTATGTAACTGATTCATAAACACAAAAAGTTGAACCAACGAACCACAGTTAACTAAACTACAGTTAGTTTATACACCCCCCTAACATAAAACTTGTTAAAATGAATGGCTAACTCAAATGAGAGTTGGTCACGTTATTCAGAAGGATATATTTACATTAAAACTGTTTGTTTGTTTATTTGTACCGGGTTTTATGTAACAAGGCACGTGGCTCTGTCGGTTTGTGAAATTTATAATATTTACTAGCTTTCCGCCCGCGGTTTCGCCCGCGTGGACTACAGTTTATATCGCGCGGGTAGAGACCCGTGCTCAGCAGTGGAATTATAGGTAGCCTATGTGTTATTCCAGTGTCTCTTCTACCTAGCTACCAAATTTGATCTAAATCGGTTCAGTAGTTTTTGTGTGAAAGCGTAACATACAGAGTTACTTTCGCATTAAAATATTAGTAGGGATAGTAGGGATTATCCTTATACAGGTTTATTTGTAAAACACTAGCAACCTTTTAGGAATATCATAAACAACAACTTTTGCTCTATGACTATGAAAACCTTTTTATAAATAAAAATAACCGACACCACAAAAAAAAAATTGAATTTGAGGAGTTCCCTCGATTTCGCCAAGATTCCATCACCAAATCCCAACTTGGTGTTTATGGGACCATTTGGAAAGTATTAATAAAAAAAAAATCAAATCGGTTGGCAAGCGAAGAAGTTATGTACGAACAAACTTTAAAAAAATAATAAGGTACAATTATCCGTATTGAGAACCTCCTCCTTTTTTAGAAGTCGGTTAAAAACCAAGTAAACCCGAGTTCTTAAATATGTTTTCATTAATAAAACTTAATGCATCCTGCCTTGCTATGAATTAATTGATAGGGAGAGCTAATTATTGTGCCGCATGAGTAATGGGGGGTCGTTACCGACGAAATTGTTACTTTCATTCATGTTTTTTGTTGTTTTTTTTTCTATCACACAACGCCGTCTAGTCCCAAGCTAAGCAGAGCTTGTGTTATAGGTACTAGACAATTGATAAACATACTTATTTATTTCTAAATCTATATATATATATATATCATCTATATATATAAAAATCAATGCCACTTTTCGTTGTTATTTTATAACTCAAGAACGGGCTCACCTATCCAAACCACATTTTTAGGCTTTGTTCAGACTATTTAGTAGATGGTTTATGTGAAGTTTGGTAGGGTAGAGTAGGGTAGAGTAGGGTAGGGTTGAGTAGGGTAGAGTAGGGTAGAGTAGGGTAGGGTAGGGTAGGGTAGAGTAGGGTAGAGTAGGGTAGAGTAGGGTAGAGTAGAGTAGGGTAGAGTAGAGTAGGGTAGGGTAGGGTAGAGTAGAGTAGGGTAGAGTAGGGTAGAGTAAGGTAGAGTAGGGAAGAGCGGGAGCGAAGCCGAGCGGGCAAAAGCTAGTATTATAGATAAATTACACCCAGACACAGAACAAATGATCATGCTCATCACAGAAACATTTGTCCTGAGTGGGAATCGAACCCACGACCTCCGGCATAGCAGTCAGGAATGTTTTGATCATTTTTATATTTAAAATTATACTTGTTATTGCCGCGAATCATATTTTGGTAAAGTTACAACATGTCACTGGCCTGCAAGTTGCAAAAACGTAAGAAAATTTGAATTTTACGGGCTGGTTGGAGCATTCACCTTAACCCAAAGGTTGCCGGTCGCCTCCTTCTGCGTAGCAGTAATGCTAGCAAAGGAGGATGCCGACCGCTTCAGGCGCCCTCGCCGCCGCCGCCGCCGGGGTTCCAGCCACCGTAGACGCGGGCTCGTGGACAGCGAGCCATGGGTACCTCGCTGTCCGATCGTCCGGTAACTGTCCGGACCAAGCCAAGGCGTCGACGGTGCGCACTGTTCCCGCGCGCCTCAAGGAGTTGTCAGCAACAGGAGGGGCCCATCTGGGTCGAAGCCTACCGGGGTCGGGGTTATCCGAAAGGAAACTAGAGCCCCGGTATGAAGGCTAGAAGGAACGGCGCGGGGTTTTTAGTCAGTAAGAGTCTGACACTATCTCCCGCTCCATCCCAGAGCGGGGTTTTTTCAATGATGATTATCCTCGTCGAGAGAAAAAAAAACCCAAAGGTTGACTGGCTCTACAAGATTCGAACTTCATTTCCTATTTCTATGAAACGAGAATATCTTTGCCCTTACACGAGACAGTTACAGTTACATTTTAACAACTTTACTGCACCCGTCTGTAATAATTCACATCATTTTATGTCCATAATGAACAAAAATACTCGCTTAATCAAGGTTTCCTCCCAATGCTCTACTCGAACCGACTTCAAGTATCAAGAACCTGTTTATTTTTAATATCACACAAACATACCAACATTCTTTTTAAATATAAATACAGGTGGATTTATTAAGCTTTAGTGTAGCACGGTATATTTCCTGAGGACCCCGATTTCTAAGGCCCCAATTCCCGAGGACTCCCATCCCCGAGGACCCCGATCCACGGGGGCCCCGGCCCTGAAGACCCCGATTGCGATAAATATGATTACATATATTTTTATTCTGTCATTGTTAGTTTTTCGTAAGTGTACTTTATTCCACGGTTTTCCGGTGCCAACATAGCATTTAAAATGGAGTGATGGCTCCATCTAAAAAAAAGTTTTTTTTTTATATGCAGGAAACGTTATTATAACCAGCCTGTATGTAAGTGCAACACGTTCTCTTTCACACGATTCCATAATTATACGTTTAAAAATCGAACAGAAGCAACGATTATTATCATACAGGAGTCCAATGGTACTTAATTCAATCTTTGTTAAATCGGTTACACCCACAATAAACGAGAAAGACGTAAGTAACAATAAAAAGTTACAAGCGAAACGCGCCCTTGCTGCAAATAAAATATTCAAAAAAAGAGCGAAAATTGAATGGTTTGTTTTGTAAGTACAGGAATTCTTGACATTTGCGTCGGTGTTGCCTTGTTTTTTGGTTCGTCTTAAATGACACTCTCGTGTTCTTCTAATTTCAACTTTGGTAAAATACAATAGAGTTTATTTTTGCTTGTTTTTAGGGCGTATATTTATTGTTTCTTTAGGTCATAATACCACCCATTTTCTCGTCAATGAACAGGCGCCAGTAACCAGTTTGACCGGTCGTGCGCACTTAACTTTGATCCGAAAAATTTGGAAGAGTAAGTTTTGGAACTTTATAAATGACGCATTAATGCGATAGTGTTTCCTGTTTTTATTTTTATCTGGATAAAACAGAAATATTTCACAATTACTGAATAAAATAAATACACTAAAACTTCAACAGATTCGGACATTACCTAAAAGGTTACGTTCATAAAAAAAATAGTTTTGGCCGCGGCAAGACAAGTCTTAAAACCTCCACAACTCCTAAAGTAAGAGAATAATTTATTATTCTTCTTGAAGTCTAAAAGTTAGCTGTAAACTTTAAGAAGTGGCCAATCAAAATATATGTGAATCCTTACTTATAATATTATAAAAGCGATAGTGACTTTGTTTGTTACGTCTTCACGCCTAAATGGCAAAACCGATTTTGATGAATTTTGGTACAGGGATAGTTGGAATCCTGGAGACGGACATAGGCTAATTTTTTTTTAAGTAAGAAAAGGGGTAGAAAGAGGGAAGAAAAGGGGAGAGGAATTAGAGTATATTTAAAACGCGGGCGAAGCCGCGGGTAAAAGCTCCCTTACCCTTACCCTCAACATCACCATGTAAACACTGAGAGCAGATATCAGCGCATAAAACCGCACAGAAAACAATAAAAAACATAAAAAAAAACATAAAAATCAAAATGTCAAAAACACAAAGCGCCAATCGTAGCACAAATTGGTAAAATATTCCAAATAACCATCCCGGTTATAGAGAGGTACCGATCTTTTATCATTTTCCCGCATTTCCGGGACACGGGATCTCTCTACGATATTTATATACAAGCTTATAAATGTCGCGGAATATTTGGTAAAAACATGTTTTCGCGAAAAACCTAGGTTCGTTTTTAAATTTAAATTTTTGTTGAAAAATAAGAAAGTATTCAAAGATTCAAAGCATTTTATTTCAAATAAACCATTTGTAGGCAATTTTAAAAAGTCAAGAAGTCCAAAGCGAAGATCTCCATGGAGAAGAATGTGCAAAAAACTCCATAGAGACTCTTTTCACTCATGTTATGTATTACAAATATCTCTGTTACAATATGGATGTGAGACGCACAGGACCGGTCGTTCTGGCGACATTTCGGGGAGGCTTATGTCCAACAGTGGATGTCTTACTTGATGATGATGAAGAAAATATTTCTTAATACGTCGATCTGTTTAGAGTCTGTGTGTCTTGATAGGTAACCTAGGGATCTTTAAATCAAAACTGAATAGGTTACTTCTAGCCAAGCGTGTTCCATCGTCGACCGCATTATCGCTTACCTTCAGGTGAGATAGTAGTCAAATGAGAGCCTAACTATACTGCCCCTGATAGTTAAAAAGACGTATCTAACAAAAACGAAAACTGAATGAAATGGGAAATCAGGCCTTATTTCCTTGTGTTAAAACCGCACTGGAGAAAGTTAGCAAAATATAAAAAATACAGGCAGATGCACCTTTTTTTCTTGATTCCGGCAATGTATATAACTCAAATCTGGAAAAAATGTTGGATGCGTCTTTTTTTACTAACGGGGGCAGTATAATAATGATAACACGAAAAGATTAGGTGTTATTTTCCTTGTTTGAAAGAGTCCAAGTCGATTACAAAAGTCCTAGGATGTTTATAAAAAAACGACATTTCGATTATCCTGCAACATATACAAGCTTATAAATAATGCTGATATATATTTTTCGCTGTTCGCATTTAGCCTGAAGCGTGGAAGGCGCCAACATATTTTTTGCAACGCAAAGTTTGAGACGAGCGTCACAACGGTCTACATTTTATTTTTCGGTTTAATTTATAAAAGTTTGTTTGTTTTTTTTTCTGTTTCAAAATGGACTTTGTTTTAAATAATCTTATTATGAGAGATGAGCCTAAAAGATTATGGTACTGATATAATCTCTTTGTAATTCCACTGCTTAAAAGTTTTATTCAGTGAGCTAGGATTTGTATCGTCGCTGTCGGTAAAGCCTTTATTGTGGAAAAACTTGAGACGAAAGTTTATTTAATTATTAGAAAATCTTTTGGTAAACAATAAGACAATAGATTAAATTTTGCCCTCGGGCTTAGGACTGAAAAGTCTAGGGTTATATTATTTTGTGTTTAAATCTTCCTCTTCATCATTTCAGCCACAAAACGTCCACTACTGGAAATACGAGTAGGTACAAAATGGATAGGTACAGAAGACAATCTCATGTATGTATTTCACTTTTTATACCTACGCTCGGTGGACGCACACTACTGAACGTTTGAGCCGGAACTGTTCCGAGGCATTCCGAGATATCGTGTCCGTGAGCGGTGTCTATGTGTGCGTTTCTCGAGCGGGCTTTGTATGTAGATTGACTTCTGTATATTTTGTGATATAGGCCTCTCTCAAGTGTCGCCACAACGATCGATCCTATTCGTCTAGCATTCATTAGATTTTACGGGTATGAGAAACTTTCACTAGGTCATCGGTCTGAAGAGTCGCTAAACTTAAGTGGCAGTGGACAGGGTGCATGCAGATGTAGCTGAAAGGTTCTGAAGTGGCGACCGCGTAACCGCGTTGACACAGCGTTGGAAGATATTATATTCTTGGTGTTGGTTGGTGATTATTCTCTTTTTATTTTGATTTACCTTTTAAACTGTACAGACATATTGTTTTCAAACAAATATTTGAAGATAAATTGAAAAAATTCTGTACTAACATAAGGATGCCATATGATTTTCGCATGCTTCAAGAATGATTGTATTCTAAATCTGTTTCAGTCTGTTAAAAATAACTTTAGATTTTTATCATTTTTAATACAGATTTACGGGGTTACCATGACGTTCAAAGTAAGATTATTTTAATCTTGTTTCGGCGTGAGTAAGAGATGGCGCTAGACAACCTGTATAACTCTGTCTCTTACCCACACTAAAACAAGATTAAAACAATCTTACTTTTAAACGTCATGGTCTAGGTCTATGTCGCCAAAATAATTAAACTTCTGACTAGATTTGGAAATTTTATAAATCGATACCAATACCTACTTATTAATTGGTACAAAATGCTTGTGTGCATAAATAAACAATGTAAAGCTTACCTACCTAGGGTTAATCAAACAACTCCTTCCACTTTGGCTGCAACAACAGGGAGTGTCAGACTTTTACTAACTAATACTCACACATATTCTATCAGTTGCCTTCCCCGTTCGAAGGACGTCTAACTCTTCCCCCAAAAAATCAATCACCACTTCGTATCCACATCAACGAATCCACGTCAATTCTTTCCCCCGACCATGTCGTCGGCTAACTTCAACGTCGCGTTAATGATATCAGTTTGATCACATCAAAACATCTGCCTTACCTCCGTAATTAACGAATTAAAAAACTTTTTACAAAAAAAATATAACCGACTTCAATGATAAAAAACACTGAAAAGTATCAAATAACTTAAATTTTAGAAGTCGGTGTTTCTATAATATTTTAGTCTCTTCGTTATTTAACACCGACTTCTAAAATTTAAGTTATTTGATACTTTTCAGTGTTTTTTATCATTGAAGTCGGTTATATTTTTTTTGTAAAAAGTTTTTTTTATTTTACACTTTTTAGTTATGGTACCACCACTAAAAAGTACCCCTCAGTCAAACTTAAATACCTTATAGTCAGAGCGCATCTCATAACGGTTCTAATTATCCCAAACACGGTTAGATTACATTAATTTACCTTTCGGCTTCATCATCAGATCAGTTCGATATATCCTCTCCCCCTCTTCTTTCAAACAGTCATTAGACTAGATGCTGGAGAGGGAAAGGATATATCGAACTGATCTGATGATGAAGCCGAAAGGTAAATCTTTCAATCAGTCATTAGACTAGATGCTGATAATCCCGGCTGTAGCTTCAGGCCAGATTTATGTCAACATTGCAATGAACTTAAAATTTTGTCCTGTTTAAAATGAGCCCAAACACGACTACGGAGTGTAATTTCAAGGTTTGTACTTTTCCTGATGCTCCTGGCTTCAGCATCAGGTCTCTATGTACTTTATTATCGGTGTTCTTTATTAGCAGTACGTTTATCCACACATCGAGCCGTTTTCAATGAGCCTAAACTCGATATATCTGCTGTTTGTTGTCGAGGACTTAGGTACTCTGCAGACTATCCTGACTGCAGCATCAGGTCATGTCTTGATGATCGTGAAACCAAATGTGGCAAATGCCCTATCAAACATCAAAACAATTTACTAAAACAGTCCTTGCCTGTTCGAGTAACTTCTTACTGTTAAGGAGTTGTACCTTCCATCATCAGCCCAGCTACCTGAGATGGTGACGACCATACGCAAATACACAATATGCGAAAATCAATAAGTGAGCGATTTCTCCAAGATCCCATCATCAGATCCTAATTTGGTGATAATGGGACCACCTCAGAACTATCTACTTTCGAACAAAAAAAGAATTTTGAAAATCCGTCCACATTTGGGGGAGTATTCGACGAACAAACATACAAAAAAAAAAAAAAAAAAAAACATACAAACAGCCGAACGTAGTACCTCCTCCTTTTTGGGAAGTCGGTAATAAAGAGCTCGGACCGATTTGAAGGAGACCATCTTGGACGGAAGATTTATTGCTTTGAGAGTATTGTTTTAGTAATGACGTCATGCCTTCCAGGTGGTAGCTATTTGGGTTTTGACTGGCCTGTTGGTTTAGTGGCAAGTGGCCTTGACTACTATGTCCGGAGGTAGTGGATTCGATTCCCACCAGGACAAATGTTGAGCATGATCATTTGTTTTGTGTCTGGGTTTAATCAGTTGTCTAGTACTCATAGCACAAGCTCTGCTTAGTTTCTCCTTCTGTGAAGCAGTAATGCTAGTGCTAAGTGCGTTCCATTCTAACCTCTATCATCTTTTCAATCTAACGAGCATTGGTGTCCAGACAAAGCGACGCGAGCCGCAGCCGACCACGAAGGAGATGGTGGACCGACTTTGATGTCCTTAAGAATTGGAACGAAAAAGTGAGGAACATTGATTGTTGGAAAAAAATGGATGGAGACCTTTGCCCAGCAGTAGGACAAAACGGGCTAGTTATAATGAATAAAAATGAAATTCAAAAATGCGCTTAAAAAACAGTTATTACATAAAGAGATAAAAATCTCTAGGCTTTAGGCCCTAACAGACGTTGCACAGAGGGGGTTCCGGAATGGTCTTTTGAGAGATAACGGGGCTCCTTCTACGTGCTGATGGTGATCACCGGGGTGGTTTTAGTGAGGTAAAAATCCCACACTCCCTGGACTTATCCCCAAAGTCCGGGCGCCTTTTGAAGGTTTCCACTCGAAAACAAAAAAAAGGCTTTAGAAGATATTAACGATCTGTTTTGACGTGGAATACAAGCTACTGCTTAGATTAATAAATGCTCTAGCCGCTCCTTGAGTATGCAGAGCATGAGGAGCTGAGATGTAAGAAAATAAGGTATAGCGCCATCTATACCGCACATACGAACTAAAGGTCTGACGTCACGCTAATCCTACATCGCGCTATCAAAGTTCTTTGCACGTTTTGGACATATACAACAGCCGGGTAACAAACACTGGGCTGATGCCCGACATTACAGCCGTCTGGTTGGAAGACCCTCCTTTTTCAATCAAGGTTGTGGGAATTTCTACCCTGTTGTATGTTCAGGGTTATTTGTAAAAAACTAACAATCTTGCAGGACTGTATTACTAACATCATAAACAACAAATTTTGTTCTAAAAACACTTTTACTCCTCAATTTTTCTTTCGTCAGTTTAAACTAAATGAGGCCGGTGTTTCCTAGCTGACTACCATGAGAAGAAATATCGAAACAAATCAGGCGTCAAAGTCTCTTTTAAAGTCCATGCAATAAATATATAATGGTCAAATCACATGAGAACCATGCAGATTTGTCTGAGATGGTCATTGCTCGCTGTCCGTAAGGCCACACCATCGGTGGCTGGAAAATTATGGATCTAGGTTTTTGACCACTATCTTACCTGTTGGTAAGCGATATGATGTGGCCGATGATGGAGCATGCTTGCCTAGAAGTAAACTATTCACTTTTGACTTAAAGATCCCTAGGTTGTAAGAAGTGAGATTTGATTCCAAATCTTTAAAATTAGATTTGCAATAGCTCCTCCGGCAAAGACGACTACCTACGTAGTTACTTATAGTCTATAGTCTCCTTTGATACGCAAAAAGGTTTTAATAAAGCAGATTAATCTTTTTTCTCAAGGATGTAACAGTCAAGCGAAATTAAAAAAATCTGAGAGTTCCCTTCTTAAAGGTTTGCCATTCGTCTAGCCGTATTTTCACTTCCAAAATTACCTTTTCACTACCTACGTATCACTTTGGACTGGCCTGTTGGTCTAGTGGTTAGTGGCCCTGGCTGCTATGCCGGAGGTCGTGGGTTAAATTCCCACCAAGGACAAATGTTTATGTGATGAACATGATCATTTGTTCTGTGTCTGGGTGTAATTTATATATAATGTGTATGTATTTAGAAATATATAAGTATGTTTATCAGTTGGCTAAGCAGAGCTTGTTTTATGGGTACACAAGCTCTGCTTAGCTTGGGACTAGCAGGCGTTGTGTGATAGTTGTGGAATATTATTATATTACTATTATTCGTTGTAGTCTGATTTTCACTTCCAAAATTACTTTTTCACTACCTATCACTTTGTATCGGATGCTAATTTCTTTTAATTAGTTTTTTTATAGACATGCTCATCCTTGACCACTATCTCAGCTGGATCATCATCATCATGATTTCAGTCGAAAGGCGCTGTTGGATATAGGTCTCTCCAAGGTGTCGCTACAAGGAACGGTGACCATCTGTGGGTTTATTCCAGAAATTCCCACCGATAAATCCCCACCAGTAGGGATTCTTACACTTATTTTTCCAAAAATCCTCACTGGTGGGGATAATTATCGATGGGGATTTCTGGAATGAACCCATCTTACTTTAACACAATTTTCAAGGGAATGGTCCTATAATAATAATGTATTTTATAAACAGATAACAAAGATAAGATAAGCTATATAGGGTGTATAATTCCTTCCCTCTTTCTCACTCTCACGTTCGATATTTTGATGTCCCGTATAATATGTATTCTAATCTATTCTATTATTTATTTATTTCATCATCATCACCATCATATCAGCCAAAAGACGTCCACTATTGGACATAGGCCTCCCCCTAGTTGATCTGGTGATGGAACCGGAAGTTGACTACAGGAGCTTGGTAGTTAAACGACACAACCTCATCGAGTTTGGGCTCGTATGATTCGTCTTGACGAGTATTTATTATATAGGGTTATTTGTAAAACACTGGCAACATCTCAGGACTATGTTACTAACATCATAAACAACAACTTTTGTTCTATGACTTTTAAAAATGTATCATATTTGATTTCATCAGATTTTCATACAAAAATTAAAATAATTTAATTAATGTTGTAAATATTACAAAGTCTATGCGAAGCAAGCCATAGTACAATTCCGGAGGGGGTTGGTTGCGCTAGCGTCACGTTAAGCACCTCCGCCGAATAGAACAAGGAAATATTGAAGGATTGTTTTTGGTAAATGTATTATGTTTCATAAAAAAATCATAGAAAAAAAGTTGTTGTTTATGGTGTTAGTTACAGCCCTGCAAGGTTGTTAGTGTTTTACAAATAACCCTGTATAGGTATTATACCGTGCTATAAAGGATTGCTATCAAAAAAATATTTTTATTAAAAACTTGTTACGATTTAACTCGCTAACTAACTTTACCTCTTTGTAATAGGTATTAGTGTAGACATAGATAGCATAGAAGACTAACAACAAAACACGCTGAAATACAATGGCATAAAAAAAAACCTCAAAATGAATTTAAAAATGCTTAAACACAATCATTAAACCAATAAAAAAAAATCACAGAATAGGTGGCAATTCAGCCTACAAAATTTAATAAGAATTACCCTCAATATAAATGCGAACCTTTTACGTATTCAGATATGGAAATATAAAAAAGAAAAGTCGGTCAATGGTAAAGGAAAAAAAAAACTAATATAAAATGGATGTAAGGCCGATCAAAGGGAGTCAAGCAAAGTAAATCTTGGAATGAATGACTTCTACACACCTTCAGTAATATAACGTGCGAAGGTAAATCAACCGATATACAGGGTGCTGTTTTAATTATGGAGAAATTTGATAACCTTAAGAATTAGCCTATTTATTCATCATCATCATCATCATCATCATCATATCAGCCGAAAGACGTCCACTGCTGGACATAAGCACCTGCCACACAGAACAGACGCAAGGCCGTTCCAGTCGCAGTCGCGAAAAGATACATACAGAAAAGACGGCGTCCCGTCTTTTCTGTATGTTTTACGTCGCGACGGCTGTATACATTTTATATGCAAGTAGATTAAACGGGCGCCGCGACTGCGACGGGTCCGTGCCTTGCGTCTGTTCTGTGTGGCCCGTGCTATAGGCCTCTCCCAAGCGTCGCCACAACAACCGGTCCTGTGCGTCACGCATCCATCGGATTCCCGCGACCCTGACCAGGTCGTCGGTCCACGCCTATTTATTATTTTTGTTTATTTCACAAACTTAGGGGTCTTTAAGTCAATAGTGAATGGGTTACTTCTAGGTAAGCGTGTTCCATCGCCGACGCCATCATCGCATCATCAAACGCAAGCCTATCAATAATAATAAAAAAAAAAAATTAGGAGAACTGAGTAAACATTAGATAACTGATAACCATCTTCCTTTCACATAGATTATCTAAATTACCATTTTTTTCTAATATCTTGTGGACCTTTATCGGTTAAAAGGATAATGACGATGATTTCATATGTTTTTTCTTACCAATTTATTTAATTTTAAAGTTCCATGCCAATTTCGATTGTATGTTTAATAATGAACCAACTAAGCTGCATAGTTTTTGATCGTTTAGATTCATAGAATATTGACAAGCGGTCGCCCTTTTCTGCAAAGCAATAATGCTGGCGAAGAAAATGACCGCAACTGTAAGGGAACGGATATTCTAACATTTTAGCCGTCGTATGTCACCTCAGGAAATGCCCCGGGTTACGGCCGTCGGGAGTCGCAGGTCGATCGGCCTTAGTAGACGTGGGTTTTGGGCGACGAATAATAGGTAGCTCGCTGTCGTCGGGTCGTCTGGTAGGGTCTACGTTTTTTATAGAGATGCCGTGGTCTTGGAAAGCAAAGAGCAACTGAAAGACACATGTGCGTTTTAGTCACTAAAAGTCTAAAACACGTCGTTCCTCCCTAGACTGAGAGCAGTCATTGCATCAAATTCCAGCTCAAATAAAAACCTTCATAGAATATTGTCACGACGATTTTCTCAAAGGTAAATAATTCTTCCTTCCCCATTCTTCTCCAAAGTTTAACCTCCACCCTGTATAAAATAGTAGTAAGTCTCCATTGACGTATGTATAGCCAAGTAAAGGCGTCGGGTCGCGGCCTAGAATTTATTTGAATAGAAAAATGTGGTTGTGCGTTGAGTAATGGCTATCCGGATTGAGTCACGTAATATTTTTTGGCGTTAAGATGGACTGTTAGGGAAACTACTCGAACGCTGTGTGGAGCTAGACGATAGTGTTTATTTTTTATTACTTCAGTTTTTCTGCTTCTTAGAGTTAACAGTCTTCTATCATCATCATCATTTCTACTGCTGGACATAGGCACAAAATAGATAGGTACAGAAAACCATCTCATGTATGTACTTCACTTTTTATACCTACGCCCGGTGGACGTACACTAATGAGCGTTTGAGCCGGAACTGTTCGACGAGCGGGTCAAGACGCTACCAAGATATCGTGTCCGTGAGCGGTGTCTATGTGTGCGTTGCTCGAGCGCGCTTTGTATGTAGATTGACTTCTGTACCTGTGTATTTTGTGACATAGGCCTCTGCTAAGATTACCAAAATGACCAGTATATGACTGGTCTCTTAGTGCGTCTTACATCCATCGGATTCCCGCAACCCTCACCAACTCGTCGGTCCATCAAGTGGAGGTATTTCATGATAGTAACTGGGCTGCGTTTGTCAGTTCAGATTATTTATTTCTATATTTATTTACTCGCTGTCTCTCGCGGTATCACCTGCATCCTTGGTTATGCTATGAACTATTGGCTCTGCGTCCAATAGTTCATAGCATAATGTTCTATAGTCTATAAAAAGCTATCACTAAAATATTTTTCGAATTACCAGAACCAGTAGGTAGTTCTAGAGATTAACGCATTCAAACAAACAATCTTGTTATAAGTCGGTCTTAAAAGTCAAATGACTTGAGAATTGTGTATAATATTTAATTAATCATTTAAAAAATACTTATATCCGATACTTTTTTTAAGGCTCTTCTATTAGTAAACAATGATCCAGATCTTTTAATCAACCTTGGTTATTGAACCAGTGTCATCAGATTACATGTTGCCCTAATAAATACCGAAGTCGGTTGACGTTTCACACAGACTAGTCTGTCTAAAAAGACTTGGAAATTATTAAACGAATTAAAAAATCTGTTATATATAATTACATACAATACTTTTTATAAGATTCTATTAGTAAACCATGATCATCTCTTTGCAACTTTGATTGTTCAACCAGCCTTGATACATCAGGACCTAGACCATGACGTTTAAAAGTAAGATTGTTTTAATCTTGTTTTAGTGTGGGTAAGAGACAGAGCTATACAGGTTGTCTAGCGCCATCTCTTACTCACGCCGAAACAAGATTAAAATAATCTTACTTTGAACGTCATGGTAACCCCGCAGATTTAAGAATTTGATTAGATTACCCAAGTCGTTTGACTTTTTAGACAGACTCTAGCTTTAACTTGTTATTATATAGTCGGTAAAAGAATAACAAACACGCATACTACCAACTACTGCGACGTCCGGCACTACCCCAGGATATCAGGATGGCAACCAACCGCTTTGCAATTTGCAAACACTCTGAACTAACCTTTACTTTGAAGGTCAATTCAAAGTGAAGGTTACCGAGTACATTCGTAAAAAGTTGGCAGTAGTTTCATCACAAGTTCTAATAAATTGGTTTCTTATTATTTGTTGCACCAATCGTTACACTAGATTCGTGTATTCTTCTTTTCCATTTTTTTTCTCTATTCGTTGTAGTTTAAGTACCTAAGTGTAATTATAATATATTTTATATATAGTGTATTTGTATCTTATGTATTTGTATGAAGAATTTTAATTATATGTAATTGATAATATTGCACCTACCACAATTTGTCTACCCAAAGGTTGACTGGTTGAGAATGCCTAAAGGCATTAAGTCCGCCTTTGTACTCTTTTGTGCATGAAGAATAAAATAAATAAACCGGCTTTCAAGACATTATGGGCTGCTGATGAGACATCCTAGATGGAAATGCTCGACTCAAGAACAAGATAATGATGAGAATCTAATAAATATAAGGGTAATACTTACAGCATCTATTCTACCAGCAATAAATTCAATGTAACATGCACAGAATCTATATATTTATCGATTACTTAGAAATTGGCAAGAATCCGAATGGCGACGGTTTGAATAATATTGTGCTTGTGCAGGGCAAGTAGGAGGTACTTATTTATCTTTATATGTTTTATGCTCCATATAATATCTGTTAGAGCAGTGGTGGCCGAGTGGTAACAGCCCCGACTAACAAGTTTTAGGCCGCGGGTTCAAACTCAGCCAGGCGCATTACTTTGTGTAATTTATATTCATCACTACTGCTCTCAAAACGGTGAAGGAAAACATCGTGAGAAAACCGGCATGTTCTAGAATCAAAAATTCGAAGATATGTGACATTCACAAACCCGCCCTGGGCCCACGTGATGGATTACGGCCCATTCTCTCTCCTAGAGAAGAGGCCTGAGTCTCAGCAGTGGGAGCATTAAATAGTTGATTAATTTTATGCTTATAGGCTTCCAATAAGCCAGACATACCCACCAGAACTTTTCCCTCCTCTAATAAATTTGATACATTTGATAGCAGCATTTGATAGCTGCATTTTTTTCCGGACACCAATTTGATCTGACTTAACGAAGATGCGTTGAAAGAAAGTAAATTATGAACAGAGTGGTTGCTTTGTAAAAACCTTTCGATCGTTAAAGCGGCGACTTTTGAATTTAATTTATTGTATTTATTACTACTGTTGGAGATTGATCGCTGATTATATTTAGGAATGGTTGTTTGTGAGAAGGAATTTTAGAATTGTAGCATGGCTGTAAGTCTCCAAAACTTCTCGTTATACAAATATTTGGAAGGGAACTCCGCTAGTGTACGAGTTATACTGCTAACAAAAATTCAATCTGCGTGGCCTTTCCTCAAGTACGACCCGTTCACGGCCTTTCCTTTGGGAATGGTAATTAAGCGTGTGGTGGCGAGCAGTAAGATCAAAAGTATGAAAATGTTAGGAAGCACGCCCGCTCGCCGCACCGCGCGCCATTATCGGTCAGCTAATTAGTGAATCTTGGTAGTCTGATGCTGACTATTAGTATTTTACATGAAGTATCTGATCTCCACGATCCAGTCACTGCGAGCAATACTGGTTTCAGACCTGTTGGTTTTTGACTACTCATAAAGACTGTTCATCTACCCGTATAGGTAGAGAGCAGGTAAGTACATATTCTCTAACACTGGTAGATGAACATCGAAGTCGACTAAGAGAATCTTCTCTTAGTCTACTTTTCTACTTTCACGCGGGCAAAACCACCTGCAGAAACTAGTCTACATAATTATATAGCATAATCGGCTTCATAATGATCTTATGAGTATTGCTAGGATTCAGGCCTTCACTCTAGGAGTTGGAATGGACCTTAACAGACTACAAGGGTTTGGTATGGATTGGATTAATCTTCAAACCCTTACGGCCCGTTCACGTCTTCGGTCTTAGAGAACGCGGCGCGGCGAGCGGGGCGATATCAGTAAGCGCGCGTTTTTGCTATGAGCGGCGTCTCGCGGCAAGCTTCAAACATTTTAATACTTTTCACCTTTCCGCTCACCGCCCCGCGCTTAGCTACCGCTCACAAGGTCGTGAACGGGCCGTTACTATCAAAACATTTCTGTCTCCTATCCATTACACGTATAGGCCACAAAATATATAGGTACAGAAGTCAATCTACATACAAAGCGCGCTCGAGCAACGCACACATAGAAACTGCTCACGGACACGATATCTCGGTAGCGTTTCGGCCCGCTCGTCGAACATTTCCGGCTCAAACGCTCATTGGTGTGCGTCCATCGAGCGTAGGTATAAAAAGTGAAGTACATACATGAGATTGTCTTCTGTACCTATCTATTTTGTGTATAGGCCGTCCTATTCATCGGGCAGTAACATTATTTCCGTCACATTTAGCCCACAAAGCCTCTTATATCTTAGATCAGGATATTATTCATACAACTAAGATGAAAGAATACTAATTTACACGACACATTACAAAGAATAAACCACCTTAACAGCTTACAAACAAGGTGTAATATCAGTTGTGCAGTTTTCAAAAGGAAATCCAAGTTTTTGAACTATGTGTGTGGTCCTTAACGATGTTGATACACTGGCGTGCAAAAAAATCGTGTAAATTTTCTTTTATTTGTTAGGGTTTAGTAATATGTGTGGCCTTTGGTTTCTTAGCCAGTGTAGTTGATGCCAAGGTTATGGATACAGTGTGGAATTAATTGATCAATGTGGAGATTGTGCTGATATCGGATGTGTTTTTTTTTTCGGTGGGCAAAAGTCATCTTATGACAACCCCCGTTCTTGGATGTAGCGGGAGATAATGACAGACTCTTACTAACTAAAAGCGCACCCCGTTCCTTCTAGCCTCTTCATTCCGATGCTCGAGCTTCTTTTCAGATAACCCTGACCCCAGTAGGCTTCGACCCAGCTGGGCCCCTCCTGTTGCTGACAACTCCTTGAGGCGCGCGGGAACAGTGCGCGCCGTCGACGTCTTGGGCTCGGTCCGGACAGTTACCGGACGATCGGACAGCGAGCTACCCATGGCTCGCCGTCCGCGAGCCCGTGTTTACGGTGGCCGGATGATATAGGATGTAAATATTCCATTGAAACTGGCCTAACTGGAAATATTTTGGGTTCCGTACTCGAAAATTACCAACAAGACCCTATTACTAAGCCACCGTTGTCCGTTCGTTTTTCTTTATATCCGTCAGTCTGTCAGCGGGCTGTTTCTCTTAAACCGTAAGAGGTAAAGAGTTGAAGTGTTTTTGGGTGAAGGACACTTAGACCCCAGTGTATGTGAATTTCTACGTTTTGGTTTGTTTGTTTTATATTGTAGAATAGAATACAGATATTTTGAATTTTTTTTTAATTTACCACTTTTTTTTTGTGTCATCAAAAAATTACTGCTTAGTAGTAATCTTTTGTCTTGGTATGGTCATGTAAAGAGGAGAGATGAAACGCATGTTGCTAAAAGAGTTATGAATTTACATGTGGATGGATGGAGAGGGAGACGGAGGCCAAAGAAAAGATGGATGGATGGTGTGAGAACTGATATGAATGAAAAGGGAGTTAGTGATAGCGAGACGAGCGACAGGACAGAATGGAAGGAAAAAAACGTGTTGCGCCGACCTCAAATAAAACGGGACAAGGGCAGGAAGGTGATAATGATGAGTAGTACTAATTAGTGCTTTCACACTACTAAAGTACGGAGCAACGACAAAAAAAAAAGAAAAAATAACTACAACCGTTCGCTTTTTAATTATCATATTAAAAAAAAAAATTACTTTGCCAATATTTTTGCAACCAACTTTATTTAAAAAAAAAAAAAAATAGAGATTGTCGGTGTTCGTAGAAGTCTAAAAGACCCTTTTTATCATCGGTAGGACGCGCATAAAGATCATTTATCATAATCAAGCTGCGAACCAAATATCTACTGAAAGATACCGACACTCTGGAGGGGAGGGGGGAGTCACAGAGTAGGTGAAGACAGAAGGTTAACGTGGAAATGAACGCGCCATTGTCGCCCGCGAAATTTGAATTGTCTTAAGTTCTTTTTAATTCTGTAGGTCAGTGCAGTTTTATATGGATTAAAATATGATTTGCGATCGTAAAACGCATTTTTTTATTCTTATTTATTTATTTACCAATTTATGTACACGCAATTAGTACATAAAATAAATAATAAAATACAGCTGACTTAAATGTAAAAAAATAACTGCAAAATGTTGATATCGGATGTCGATGTTTCTGTAATAGTTTTGTCTCTTCCTTATTAATACAGACTTCCGAAATTAAAGTTATTTTGCACTTTGAAGTCGGTTGTATTCTTTTTTGTAAAAAGTTTTTTTTTATCCGACTTCAAAAAGATGGAGGTTGTTATTGGATATACGCTCTTATCTCCAACACTAACAATCAGATTAGAAAATCTTTCTTTGTAGAATATCTAGAGTCCTGCCCTGCTAGCCAAGTTATAACCGTTTCGTTTGCGTCGTGCTTTCGTTGAATTCTTTTCTTTAAACAATGTGACAGAGCGTTGAGATGAGCCTTTCTTAGCGTTAACTATTGCAGAATAGCAACTTGGATAGGGGTACTGACGTATAGTAGATACTTTTGCGAACTCTCACGAATGCAATGTATTTTTATGAAGCAGACCTTCTTCTATCTTCTTCTACAGTATCAGGACCTTCGAAAGTGGGTTCGGATAGTAAGATCCCTTCATCGAGGGGGGATGAACACCTCATTTGTCTTGTATTATCAAAGTTATGATTAGATAGCGCCGTACTTCAAGTTTGTAATGCAAAGTAGAAGAGAGGACTAACTAAATATGTAAGACAACATTGTAATGGAGATATCTTATCTTACAGTCCGTTTGGGGTTAAGAGAAATGGTTTGAAAATTCTCATAAACAACCCGACATACGTTGAGTGCCCAAACTTACGTTGTTGAAATCTCTATGGTCCCGAGTAAGCGTTTCGACGCTTCCGTTTCAACGCGTGTGTTTGAAATAACTCAGGGAACTATGTTGATAATTATATATTTATATGTACCTATATATCATACTAAAATGTCAAGATGGATAACGGTTATTTACTGTGTATCAAAGTTTTGTGTAAGTAAAGGGTTTTATGAAGAAAAGCACCAAAGGGACAAGACTAAGTATTTATTTATACGAATAAGTAGTTGCTTGGTTCCAAAACTAGGTCAATCGTGAGGAAAAATCAGCAAGAAACCTCATGGTAGCTTCAAGTATAGTATTTTACAGTAATTTCACAATAGATATCGTACTCGACAATTTTTTCAACAAATTACCTTTGCAGACTAAACCTGCCTGAATTCTATCAGTTACCCTTAGCGTTAAAAGCCGCGATGAGTTTTTCGATCCATGCCAACTTACTACCTAATAGAAGGTACTATATTATTTAGAAGCATAAAATATTCTTATTTCTACCTCCCTTAAAAATAAATTTCTCCACTATTACATCGGCATTTTCCTTCACGACTATAAGACTACATTTCCTGAAGGAACAATGCAATGTTTCTTTTACTAGAGTATTTACTGAACGAGATTTCTTCAGATTCACAGAATAAAACAGTTTGCAAAGGAATTTGTGTCTCTGTCGCTTGTACGCAAATATGCAGACTGAAAACTAAGTAGGATTGTAATAGTCTTGAAATAACTGAAATAAAAGTGCTTACTGTCTCTCCCTTTAGACGTGGAATGCGTTGAAAACGTGTAGTTACACGGAGAGAAAGAAAATTACATAAATACGGAGAATTGTTACTGATAAATAAAATAATAGTTTGCCAGAATAACGGTAGAACTACACTGCGCACACGTGTATCACACACTCCAATCTGGGCGCCGCTGTCTGTATACATTTTATATGGAAACTAGACAGCGTTTTTTGTTTCGGTGGGTAAAATTCATCCAAATGACATCACCCAAATGACAGACTCTTACTGACTAAAAAACCCACCCCGCTCCATCGTTGCCTTTCATACACACGGCCTCCTCCAGCTTATTCCCGTCTTCTCTATTTGCGGCTTCTCCTATCCAATTTTTTCCCGTTATTGCTGTTATGTCATCTGCCCAGCGTTTCCTTGGTCTCTTTTCTCGTCTCTTACCACTGGGTACTGTCTTGTCTAATGACCTGTATCGACTGTCAAATGATAGTCGGTACCATCGAATTTACTATATGAGATCCTGATCTTTTTCTCAAAGATTCCTGTGGAAATAATACCTGTTTCTTTGAGGTGAGGTTGTCGACACCCTTACTCGTTATGCAGAAGAAGAAGGGACGGTATTCAAGGGGTACTTCACCGTAACCATTCTTGAGAAAAGGTTCTTATGGTGAAGCAATACTTGCATCTTACTTGTATGAGCAGCTTTATATCTACACTGAGCACTATATATATATTCGATGTACATTCTTCCGGTGTTAGCGAAATGATGATAATGACAGCTTGGTTTGAAATAAAAAAGTGCAGAAAAAATATTTTGAATTTCGTTTAAAAAGTCATAGACAAATTAAATCTCTTTAGAGATTTATAATAAGCATTACTGTACATTCTATACATTCTATAATACGCATTAATTTTATACGAGCGATCTATGTATGAGAACCGTACACCAACTTCCAAAATCCAGGATGCTACAAACTTAATTCATAATGGAAAGACTCAATAGTAATGTTTTGCCTGAGCCCGGAATTAAACCCAGGACCTTACACTTATCAGTCACACTCACAACCATAAGACTAATGAAGCAATTAAACGTTAATTTATGTTATAAAAAAGTACATTTCTTTTAAACGCTTCAAATAACCCCTTTCGCTCTCTTTACGGCAGCCATTTGATTTCGAATAAAAATCAACAGATCAACTACTTAGAGCCAATGGCACACTATACGATAATGTGGAATACATTGTGTATCACAACGGATACGAACGGATACGAAATGGTTCGTATCTCGAATAACAGATAAGAGACGGCGCGGATACTCGAGGATTTGTAGTCGCGCAGGCACTACAGGTGTTTGCTGGTAAGATATTTACGGTTGATTTTTTTTACAAGCTTTATTTAGTTTCACCTGTCCCGATGTTTGTCTGTAATCAAATCTTGCAAATTTTTGACCCACTTCCCGGTTACCGATTGAGCTGAAATTTTGCATGCATGTGTAAATCAGATGACAACGCGTAATTATTATGACATGGAGCTGATCTGATGATGGAACTGGAAGGTGGCTATAGGAACTTCGTAGTTAAACAACACAACCCCATCGAGTTTGGGCTCGAACGATTCGTTTTGACGAGTATTAATTGTATAGGTAATTAGGTATTCCCAGCTTGTTTTAATAAAAAAAGAATGAGATCTTGAACTCAAGAATTTGGAGCCCTAAAAAGGTATTAAACAGGTATCATCGCGGTCATTTCTGCTTGATCACTTAAAAAATTGTTTGCTTGAATCCTGCTGCACGGCGCCAAACCAAACCTTTTGAGTTTTCGTTTCGAGTGTAAGCAAAAATGAACTGATCGGTTGCTAGGCAGAAGTGTCTTTGATGGTGCAACAGGTAGCTATCTAGTGCCTTTGCCACGGATGCTGGAGAGACTATTTGCAAGGAGGTATCTATGTATCCCATAGTAGTACAAGTTTTCTTTTGCCCATTTATACAAAGAAACTAACTTTGTCAAAAACTAGGGAATTAAAATAAAAAGATGCAAGAGCGAGTGAAGCTACCTCTCCCTCTCCTCTCTGCGTCAGACCACTGAGACACGATTACAGAAGCAAAACATAACATATAGTACCTGAATTTCTCATATGATTCGACAAAAAAAGATGACATCATGTGACGACGACGTACGGCGAGTATCTACCCATACGTTGTTGAAACCTCTACGGTCCGGACTACGGTTTTGCCTCGTCGTTTATACCGCGTACGTCGAGGAACAAATTGCCTGCTGCGGTCTTCCCGTCCGATTATAATATGAGTGTCTTCAAGGCAAGAGTGAATAGGTTCCAAAACTAGTGCGCCTCACCATCAAAGATTGCACCACTGCTTACCATCAGGTGGGATCGCAGTCTAGCACTAGTTGATATCAATTAAAAAGTGGTAAATTGTATCGCCATCTCAGGTATATCTTTCAAACCAAAACCTTTAACATCATAACTAAACAATGTCTATTTCATTCAATTACCTCTATTAACATAATGTCCAACGACCACAATAAAAAAGATGGAAACCAAACACCTCACAGCAGAAGCCATCAAATAAAGCTAAAATAATACCTCTTAAACTTGTATAAAACCAGAAATGCGCTAACCTGCTGTGTTCCCAGGAATGGGATGAACTTGTTGTGTTTATTAGCCACTTATTGGAAATATTATTCCTTGTATGGTAAGTATTCATTTGATTGTAATGACTCAATCGGGGGCGAGTAAAAAGTGATATAACAGGATTGGTAGTAAGATGTGAGAAGTGGTCTGAGAAATTTCATGGAGCTTTTTATAATTTTAATTTAGTTAGACATCAATATATTTTTATAATTCTCATATTTAGTATCCAAAAAGTTATGAGTTTACATGTGGATGGATGGAGGGGGAGAGGGAGGCCAAAGAAAAGATGGATGGATTGTGTGAGAAGTGATATAAAAGAAAAGGGATTTAGTGATAGCGTGACGAGTGACAGGATTGCAGTATGTTACAAAGTACAGAATGAAAGGAAAAAATGTGTTGCGCCAACCCCAAATAAAACGGGACAAGGGCAGGAAGATGATGATGAGCACCCAAAAATTTATTGTTTTTATAAGTTTATAACACAATCAGTTAGTAAAATTAATAACATTATTATCTATACATATAATAAAATCGTAGGAAAGTCAAAACTGTACATTGAATATTTTTTTAAAAGAATACTTAGAGCGTGATCTACAATCGATATCGAAGTCAAAAATATAGTTTTTAGAATTTTTGTCTGTTTGTCTGTTTGTCTGTATGTATGTCCGGGCTAATCTAAAAAAGTACTGCACAGATTTACTTCAAATTTTGCATGAATATTACTAAGAGGTCGGGTCAACATATAGGCTACATATTATCACGCTATCACCTACGGGGGAGGAGCTGTGAATCTTTATTTTTCTTACGCATTCTGTGACAGCGTGTAATCTAACGACGCATATTTAAATGTTGTTTTTGAGTAAGCCATACTATTATCTAGCTTTACTCTATAAAAACTACGCCAATTAAGTAACTTGGGCAGAGAAACAGTTATTTTAATAAATGTTAGTAGTATAAAGACAATTTTAAAACAGCGCCATCTATGAGATTTCATAAAAATCAAATCAAGTTACATGACACTCTTTGGAAATTAATAATTTAAATTTGATTATGTTGGCGAGGTTAGTAGTTAGTTATTCTTAAAATTCATAGATGGCAATGTACATTTTCTTCATAAAAGTTGTATCGCATATTTCGTTTTGACAAATTCAAGTTCCAACAAAACTCTCAAAATCTTGAGCAGAGTTGAAGAAGACAATTTAATAAAAATGCTGTGTTAAGTATTACAAAAGAGTTATGTTCATTGATGATCATCAATTTCATGTAGTTAGTACAAAATAAACATTGACTGTTAATACTTTTGTTCGGTACCTATTAACCTATGTGATTATTGCTTGGCAATTAATATATTTTTATGTCGTATGCCTAATTATAAACTTTACTCACTCGAACACATTTATTTTATGTTAAAATAGTGTAAAGTCATAATAATTTTTCAGTGAAATGTTTCCTTTTCCAACAAAAGGAGCGATGAAGCGACGTTTGCTCTACAGAGCTCTGATAACGGTCGGTCGCTACATCAGCACGTCCGGTTTGGCGGATACTGGCGTTCTCTATACATGACAGGCATCCTACCGTCATACATGTAGACGTCCACCTAGAGAAGAAACGGCCAGCGCATATATTTTGATCCCGAAAACGTTGCTGAACGCTTGGAAAATCCGCGACAACCAACTCTGTTAAAATTTTTCAGGCTCTGTAAAGTCGACTAATTTGCGAGATCCCTTACGTATGACGAGGTGCCTTCATATTACACTTACAACAAACAAAGGGGTGTATATAACCTACATCAACGAGGAGGTGCTGTGGAAGGTTTTCCGGGAATTTTCAAGGACACCGCATTGGGTAGGGTTTATACCGTGCATCCGAATAATGGCGAATGCTATTTTCTGCGGTTGTTACTTCACACTGTCCGATGGCCAACATCTTTCGCTTTTCTGAAGACATTTGATGGCGTGGAGTATCCCACTTACCGCGCAGCCTGAGTAGCACGTCACCTTCCCGACCGTGACAAAAATTGGGATGACACCCTCGCGGCGAGCGTCAGTAACAGTCCCAGCCGCATGCGTCATCTGTTTGCCGTCATCTTGGTGTTTTGTGGAGTCGCGAACCCGGTAGCTTTGTGGGAGAAGTATCGCCATCATCTGTCTGAAGATTTTCTACGAGCTTTGAAGCGTGCTACTGGAGATGAAGTCAAAGTAATTGATGAACGCGTGCTGAACACCTGTCTCAGTTCACTTCAAGATGTGGTAATTTCTATCGGCGGCAATCCACTGATTAATTATGGGTTACCAGCTCCCCAATCATTACCGCATCAAGACCGTGGAAATCGGGAGTATAACGCCGAGACCAATTACGATCCGGGCGAAATGACCACCGTGACCACCATACGAAATTACCATATCGCTTATTCAGAGCAAAAACAAATTTACGACACCGTCCCTGAAATCATTGGGCAAAACCAGATCTTCGTTGTGGTCATAAGTTCGTACGCTGCGCTTGACCATTTATATGAGAGCTCGGCTCGATGGCAATGCACGTGCTCGAGAATTGTCCGATATTCTTCTAAGTCTTGGCGAAGGCACTCTACCAGAAGACAGAGGTGTAAAGGTGATGATGCTTCCAGAGTCTCTCGGTAGAGTGGAATCCAGCGTAGAAGAACTCATTCGCTGTGTGTACGGGGACATCAGTCGTATACCGCACCAGCAGAATTCTTGGATGTGTGAGCCCAAAAATGCTGGACCAATTAACGAATGCATTCTCTTGGAAATTGAGGGTAATGAGAAGTAGTCTACACTTCGGTAAACACTGTCGTTGTGCAAGATGACGCCACACATTATCCCGTGCCTACCGGGTTCGGGGTTATCCGAAAGGAAACTAGAGCCCGGTATGAAGGCTAGAAGGAAAGGCGCGGGGTTTTTAGCCAGTAAGGGTCTGACACTATCTCCGGCTCCAACTAAGAGCGGGTTTTGTCATAAGATGATTTTCCCCGTCGACAAAAAAAAAACACATTATCCCGTGGGATTTCTGAACTCCCTGTCAGCGAGTGGACTTCCAGCGCATACCATCAAGCTGAAGGTTGGTGTCCCGATTATGCTTCTTCAGAACCTATCTCCTCCGAAGTTGTGTAACGGGATTCGCCTTAAAGTTATCACGCTCCACAGACACACCATTGAAGCGGAAATTCTTTTGGGTTGTAGCGTCGGCGAGGCAGTATTTATACCACGCATTCCCATCATACCTCATAACTTCCCGTTCCGATTCAAGCGCGTACGGTTCCCCGTGAGTAGGACCATCAATAAGTCACAGGGGCAGACACTGAGGGCAGTGAGTGTCGCCCTCAGGACGAGTTGCTTCTCACACGGAAGTGTTGTAAAGTATTATACCTTTGTATGTATTTTTACTCTTTTATGTCCTGGAATGTATTCCTGCATTATTTTCTCTATTTCCTTTAGTCACATCTTATGACTGAACGTAGCAGAATTCCCATATAACTCTCTTCACTTGCAAAAAAAACTTATATTTTAGTTTTTTTTTTGCAAGGTATTTTTGGTGCTGTAGAGCCTTCACGCAGACGACGTCGCGGGCAGCAGCTAGTAAATAATATTAAATAATGAATACTACTTAAAAAATAGTCAATTACCTAATTTTTTTTTATTTTTTTTTATTTCTTTCTTTTTTTTTATTATGATTATTTGTTTCTTGTTTTATTATTGTTAAATATTTTTGCTATAATTTTATTGCAGAAAAAATGTTTTATTTTAATTTTCTGATTGTTGCAGCACTTGAATAGTGTTAAAATAATGTCGAATGTCTAATCTTGACGATCTCAATAAATAAAAAAATAAAATAAAACAACATGTTCTAAAAATAGTTTTGATTATGAATGTGTATTGGAATATGCGCGTTATGAAACCATAGTCTTAAATACGGCATGGCATATACGCAATACGGCTATGGTACATAATTATTCATAATTCAGAATGCTCTTCAGTACCATTCTTACAGATCGATCTGAGAAATTTATAATTAGACAAAATCAAAATGCGTGTGGAGCATAATGTTTTTGTATGGTATTCCAATCTTTCTGAATTAATAATATGAATTCAGATTAAGAATCAAGAGAGCCGTTGCCAGTCCAGTCATTGTAGACTTAAACTACAATCAAGATATTAAAAAGTTATATGAACTTTTTAGAAGATTGTTTTAATATAGTTAGAACCACATATTGTTAATTTAATTTTTAATGAATGCCGGACCAAGCCCGTTATTTGCTGTCCTCCTGCGACCACGCCCTGAGACGGGGCCCGTAACCCACAGGAGGTGCCCATAGCGTGCAGTCGCATAGTTTTTAGGTTTTTATAAGTCATGGCGGGAGTTTTTAATTTATTGAGGTCGAACAGATAAGGCAGCTAAGCAGACGATAACCTAATAGATTGATGTGTGGGAAGCTACTCATAAAAATATATATAATGTAGGTGCATCGTGATATGTTTTATAAAATTAGTTCATGCTTATGTTCATAGATGGTGTGTATTAAATTAGTTCTTAATTTGATTAACAGATGGCTTTACAATTACGTCATATTCCTAAGTCGCGATATTAAGAATCTCCGGGCTTTAATGAACCGTCGCAGATTTTTTATGATTTGTGAGTTCAGTTATTCAGGTTTAGAATTTTATCCATTTTGGAAGGTACTTAGAATATTTAGCACTTTAAACTACCAAATAGTGAATTCTGTACTGCATTAGACCTAACACAAATAGTCTAATATTATCTAAACAAAATAAATTCTATCACAAAATACCATTTGATAAACACTTATTTCATAAAAAAATCGAATGAATTTAAGCCATTACTTTATTATTTATCACTAATTAGACACATAATAAATAGCTAAGAAGGAAACAGAAAAGTAGGTAAAAATGTGATGCTTATTTCTGAAAAAATCTCGTCCAGCATATCTGCGGAAGAAGAGTTGGAAAAAAGGAGATGTGCAGATACCGTGTATAAAAAACATAAAAAAACAACTTCCATCATCTCAGTGGATGGGAGACTAATTCAATTCTGCCGCGCTTGGGTCGCGTGACCAACACTTTTTGCTTGTTAAAATACCTGCCCGCAGTGAATGAAAGAACGAATGGCCGAGTGAATGGTTGAGTGAATGAGTCCCGGCGGGACATCGGCGCAATTAACTTTTTTACTTGAAACGTGTCGTACGGAAATGAAACGACTTTATAATAGGGATGATTGAATGAATCTTGTTTTAGGGGCTTGTAATGAGATGTTGTTTGTTTGATAAAATGGTGTTTGGGATTTTGAGGATTGCTGATATTACCGAGTTATAAGTATATATGTGGATAGATGGAGAGAGAAAGGGTACCCTTTTTAGGGTGGAGGAAAATCATCCAATGATTACACCCGCTCTTGGGCGGAGCGGGAGATAGTGTCAGACTCTTACTGACTAGAATCCCACCTCGTTCCTTCTAGCCTTCATACCGGGGCTCGAGCTTCCTTTCGGATTACCCTGGAGAAAGGGTAGCCTAAGAAAAGATAGATGGATTGTGTGAGAAGTGATATGAAAGAAAAGAGAGTTAGTGATAGCATGACGGGTGACTAAACAGAATGGAAGAAAAAAACGTGTTGCGTCGACCTCAAGTAACTTGTGACAAAGGAAAGAAGATAGTGAAGGTGTTGATAATTTTCTTACCCGATGTTTATGACCCGATGGTTCTGTACCTCAAAAAAAAACGGAATCCTTATAGGATCGTTTTGTGTTCCGTCTGTCTGTCAAGGCCCTTTTTCATATATCACGTTGAGGTATTGAGTTGAAATTAAAACCATATAAGTACTCAAATCTGTGGCTGCTGTCTGAAAATAAAACTTCTGAGTTAATGAAAAAAAAGATACGGCCGTTTATGTTGCAAAAAACGTGTATTTCGACAATCAAGAGAATCAAAATTCATAGGGTTGATCTAGAATCCTGAAATTTGGCATAAAGCAAGGTCTTATAAAACAATTTATTAGTATAGGAATAAATTTGAAAATTGTAAATTAGTTGTTACGTCGCAATTCTTTTTTGTGATTCGGAAAAATTTTCAGAGACTCCATTCCGGAATTAAACTATTTACATAGGTAAGTTTGTATGGAAGCCTCAGGGTGGGACACGGTAGGCGTGGGCTTTTGCAAACGGCGAGCAATAGGTAGCTCGCTGTCCGACCGTCCGGTAACTGTCCGGACCGAGCCCAAGTCGTCAACGGCGCTCACTGTTCCCGCGCACCTCAAGGAGTTGTCAGCAACAGCCAGCCCAAATGGGTCGAAGCCTACTGGGGCCAGGGTTAGCTCCGAAAGGTATCTCAGCCCCGGTATGAAGGCATAAGGGAATGGAGTGGGGTTTTTAAGCCAGTTAGAGTCAGACACTATCTGCTGCTCCCAAGGGCGGGAGATGTCATTTGTATGATTTTTAACCTCCGAAAAAAACCCTCAGGACGGAAGTCCGACTTGCACTTGCCCAGTTATTTTTATTTGAACATTTTACGTAAACCGTAATTAGGAGAAGTCTTACGTTAACAAAACTAGACGTCTGATGGCAACACAATAAATCGCAGACAGACAGTGACACGACAACCATTTTTCATAGAAATTGTTAGACGAATAGGCCTGTCTGCAGGAATACGTTTATTAATGGAGGCGTTAGAATACATTTATTTGAAACAGACAACAGGAACAAATAAAAATACTTGAGAATAATGGCGGCCGAGTGGTAACGACCCAGACTTACAAGTTGTAGGTCACGGGTTCAAACCCAGCCAGGCACATTACTTTGTGTAATTTATTTCATCATCACTACTCTCAAAACGGTGAAGAAATACATCGTGAGGAAACCGGCATGTTCTAAAACCACAAATTCGAAGACATGTGGAATACGGTTACGGTCCTTTCCCTCTTAGAAAAGAGACCTGAGTTCCAGCAGTGGGAACATTAAAAGACTGATTATGCATGTGGAATATCGTCCAATGACTTCTCCCGCTCTGGATGTTGCGGGAGGGCATGCCAGACTTTTACTGACTCTTTTCCTCTGTCCTTCAGTTGACTTTTGCTTTCTAAGACCACGGGTTTCCTTTCAAGAAAATGCCCGCGGTTCTAGCGGCCATCAACCTTGTTGGGTCTTTACGGTTTTCTGACCTCTCTCTGTCGACGACTCGGATTCAGTTTGGACGCTTACCAGACGGCCGGACGGCCAGCTTTCCATTGCTCATCGTCCGCAAACCCACGGCTACAGTGGCTAAAATTCTGAGTTAGATTCTGGTTTTTTTATAATCTACTAGCTGCTCCCAGCGGCTTCACCCGCATGATAGCAGAAAATCTTTTATCCCAAGAGAACATACTTCCGGGATAAAAAGTATCCTATATCCTATTCCAGGACATGGTTTATCCGTGTACCAAGTTTCATCAAAATCGGTTTTGCCATTGAGGCGTGAAGACGTAACAAACAAACAAACAAACTCACTTTCGCTTTTATAATATTAAGTAAGGAGAAGGAGGACAGTTTATTCTATTCTATAATAAGGTTTTAAATTCTATTTAATTTAAGATCTGGCCATGACATATTAAATTCGCGCAAACCCAGGGCAATTCGCTACTACTAACTATGAAACAGTTTCAGCAGGAAGTACTATCGCAGTGAGAAAATTCTGAGTTAGGTTATTGGTCATTCATTTTTAGCTGCAATTTTTCCACATTTTACTTTATAGGTGAATCATTTCTGCAGTTTGTAACTGTAATTGAAAATTCTTCGTGCTTTTAGTTTTTTCAAAGTAGATCGAATCTACAAGAAGGAACGAAAAAAAAATCGGCCTTACAAATTGTCCAATCAACTTTACAATTTTTTATGGTGAGGCTGATTTTTATTTTCGTTTCCTGAAAAGAAGAGGCTAGAAGGAACAGGGTGGGTTTTTAGTCAGTAAGAGTCTGACACTATCTCCCGCTTCACCCAAGAGCGGGGGTTGTCATAAGATGATTTTTGCCCAACGTAAAAAAAACATTTGTCAAAAAACGGCTGAAATGATGAATAGTATGATCTCCTGAGGGATGTGCCCTAACAGGCGTTGCACAGAGGAGGTTCCAGAATGGTATTTTAAGATTTAATGACGCCCCTTCTACGTGCTGATGGTGATCACCGGGGTGGTTTTGGTGTGGTAAAAATCTCACACCCAAAGTCCAGGCGCCTTTTGCAGGTTTCCCCTCGAAAGCGAAAAAGGTATATAAGAATGATATACGATTGTACCACACTATTCCGACAATCGAAATCCCGACGAACGCTATCCCGACAGATCACTATCCCGACCTGCAGCAGATCGACAGAACACTAAGTCGATGAAGTTTATCTCGACTGATACAGGGGGATTTTTACAACAACAAAATCCTTACTAATATTATAAAAGCGAAAGTGAGTTTATTTATTTGTTTGTTACATCTTCACGCCTAAATGGCAAAACCGGTTTTGATGAAACTTAGTACACGGATAGACCATGTCCTGGAATGGGACATAGGATACTTTTTATACAGTTACCAGCTACAACTAAAAGGAATATTTTTGCGCTTAATCTTTTCATTCCGTGACCGAACATAAAGATTGCAGACACAATTCATTTACCACCACAATCAGTCCGCAGCGAAACGAAGGTACAAAGGAGCAAAAAGCAGTGGAATTAAAATCCCGCAAACTGAGTGCGATGCGCATAGCACGTGCCATCTTTGTACCAATTAGTACTGTTTGCTTTTCCAATGTAAAACTAAGCAAAAAAAATGATCATGTAACCAAAAGATTTTTAAATACAATTTTAGGTTTTAATCTTAAAATACTCACTAAGCAGCCTACTCGTTTGTCTAGTGGTACATGTATAGACAACATATTTCATAATGCTCGCAGTAATAACGGAGAAGTGATTGAGACTGCACTGTCAGACCATACTGCGCAGATATTAAAATGTAACGTAAAAAAGACGTGTGCAATACATTCTTGGAAAGTGTGTATTCGAGACTTCTCTACCGAATATGTAAGAAAGTTCATAGAGTGTATTTCAGCCTTGACTTTTAGAGAAATTTATGAACTTGACGACCCAAATTTAGCA
This sequence comes from Mythimna lalbum, assembly GCA_949319445.1. Taxonomy (NCBI): domain Eukaryota; kingdom Metazoa; phylum Arthropoda; class Insecta; order Lepidoptera; family Noctuidae; genus Mythimna; species Mythimna lalbum. The sequence continues at coordinate 6,176,441 of OX439370.1, forward strand.
TATGACGAATTTTTCGCGACATTTAAAGTTTTTTATGACCTATGTTTTCCCAAGAAAACTGTTACCAAAACCATTAACAGAAAACAAAAATGGTTATCAAAAGGTATTAAAACATGCAGCAAAATTAAACGTAAACTACTATGGCAATATCGTAAAACCAAAACGGAAGACAATAAAAAAATATACAAATCTTATACGGCTAGATATAAAAAAATTATAAGGCTGACGAAGTTAGCACAAAATAATCATTACATCAGAACATCTGATAACAAAAGTAAAGCAACCTGGAAAATAATAAATGACAATAAAGTTGACTTCCCTCGCGAACCATTAACCAGAATAGTTCACGACGGTAGGGAAATAACAAATACTCAAGAGATTTGCGACGTCTTTAATGACTTTTATGTTGAAATTGAGAAAATTACTCCAAACTCTAATGAGGCGCTGCGCCAAATAGACAGAGTCAAACATTCAATTTTCTTAGAACCAACTACACCAATAGAGGTATCAAGGACGATTCAGTCTCTCAAGAATACCAAAAGTACAGGTAATGATAACTTCACAACAAATATCATCAAGAAAGTCCATAATATTATTTGTTACCCTCTGTCTCACATCATCAACTTGTGTTTTGAAAAAGGAATCTTTCCAAATAAACTTAAAGTATCGATTATCAAACCAGTGTATAAGAAGGGGGATAAGACCTCAATTAAAAACTATCGACCGATAGCGTTAATTTCCATATTTTCAAAAGTCATCGAAAAAATTATTCACTACAGGTTGTCCAACTTTCTTGAGTCGAAGAATGTTTTAGTTGACGAACAACATGGCTTTAGGAAACACAAGTCAATCAACCTTGCCATCTTTAGTTTTCTTAAGAAAATAATGTTTGGCGTAGACAAAGCCAATTCCATCTGTGCTATTTATATGGACATGACAAAAGCCTTCGATTACGTTGACCATACCATGCTTATTGACAAGCTGGAGAGATACGGAATACGCGGTAAGGGACTAGAACTTTTCACTTCTTACTTATGTAATCGGCAACAATACACGGAAATAAATAACATTGATATTAAAACCAAGCGTGAAACGACCTATCACTCAAAATCTAGAACGGCGAAGTTTGGTGTACCTCAAGGCACCGTGCTAGGCCCCCCACTATTTCTAGTATATATTAATGATCTTCCAAAAAATGTTAAATACCCAACGATATTATTCGCTGATGATAGCACAATAATAATTGAAGCAAATGAATCTTACACCTACGAACAGGAAATTAATGATACATTAAAGCAAACCATAGAATGGTTACAAGCAAACAATTTACAAATTAATTTAGAAAAGACTTGTATTATGCACTTTAATCAAAGACGAAAACAACAAAATCCATTAAATATTAACTATAAAGGAGTTTCAGTTACCACAACGGATAATACAAAGTTTTTAGGGTTAATAATAGACAACAAACTAACGTGGAAACTGCAGGTTGAAGAAGTGTGTAAAAAATTAAATACTTTCTCTTATGCCCTTTATAAGCTATCCAAATTTGCCAATCGGGATGCTGTCCTTATTGCCTATCATAGCTACGTGGAATCCGTTCTGAGATACGGAATAATTTTCTGGGGAAACTCCACTAACAAAAATGACGTATTCATTGCACAGAAAAAATGTATACGTGCAATATGCAATTTACGTTCAGAGAACAGTTGTAAGCCATATTTTAAAAGACTAAAGCTTTTAACATTCCCGTCGTTGTATATTTACGAGGTTGCACTATTTGTGAAAACAAACCCACAGCTTTTTGAAGTTAGACCTCCAGCAAACCCACGGTTGAGGAAAAGAGAATCTAATATTCTTTGTGTTGGCCGCAGTAGAACGGCTCTTTTTCGCAAAAGTATCTATCAAATGGCTCCAATTATATATAATAAGATTCCCAGAGAAATAAAGAATCTCAATGTTATTTTATTTAAAAAACAACTAAAAGAATTTTTAATAAATAAATGTTACTACTCCACGACTGAATTTATAGAGGATTATGGTTGACCAATTTAATATTTGACATTATTTACATTCTTATTTTTAATCTACAGCTTGACATTTTAATTGTATAGTTATTGACATTTTGAATTATCATCACAAAATGTACCTTTTTATGGAATTTTTATGTTTATGAGTAGAATGTTACTGCTCCACGACTGGATTTGTTATGGATTATGATTGAATATTTTAATATTTGACATTGTTTATTTACTTTATTTCATTCAAGTGCTTGACATTTTAATTATATAATTACCTATTGACATTAGAAATATCATCACTGCTCCATCCAAATAAATGTTACTGCTCTACGACTGGATTTATGGTTAATTAAGAATGACCATTTTGATATTTGAGATTACTTATTAATTTTATTTCATCCAAGTGCATGACATTTTAATTGTATACTTATTTATTCACATTACAATCATCATCAAAATTTATAGAATTTGTATGCTTACGAGTAGAATGCAGCGCACTTTTATTATTCTGTAACACCTTGTGTTTTTTTTTTTACCTGCATTGAGACAAATAAAAATGATTTGATTTGATTTGATTTGATTTGATTTGATTTGATTTGAAGCAGATACGTTTTTATTCAAGTTCAAATTGAATTAGGAATTCTCTGAGTTCTCAAATTCAATTCTTTTGCTCTGGCTATAGTAATTTGGGGGGGGTGCGGAACAGTGAGTAAAGTCCCACATACCTCCTTTGAAAAGGGAGGATCCTCCGACCAGACCGGGTGTTATGGTCTGGTGGGCGACTGCCCGACAGTTGATGTCGGGATGTCGTATATGTTCAAATCGCGCGGAGAACTCTGATTGCGCGATGCAGGATTTCGTATTTTCTTCGTAGTTCTTATGTGGCGTCATAGATGTCGCTACATCACTCCCCTCCGGAGATCGGAGATCGATGGTTCTTGATGCTTCTTGATGTGTGCCAGGCCAGCGGTAGGTTGGTTCCAGTGAGTCGGAACCGATGCCGCATAGTTCTCGGTGAGTCGGAACTGTCTGCGGTGATGCCCCAGTGAGTCGGGGTGTTGCTATCCCAGTGAGTCGGGATAATGCCCCAGTGAGTCGGGGTGATGATGTCCCAGTGAGTCGGGATGATGCCCCAGTGAGTCGGGGTGGTGCTGTCCCAGTGAGTCGGGATGATGCCCCAGTGAGTGGGGGTGGTGCTGTCCCAGTGAGTCGGGACGATGCTGCAGTCTCCAGTGAGTCGGAGTAGTGCTGCTGGCTCCAGTGAGTCGGAGCGGTGCTTGTGCGACGTAGGGCTTGATTGCTGGCGTCGACCAGGAGAGGTTCTTCATGGCTCTTCATATGACTGGCCGAAGGTGCGGTGTGCCAAGGTCGCTGATGCGGCTGAGGTGGTGACCAGGTATGACCACGTAGGCATACTGATGGTCAGGATACCCTTAGCCGAGGGTGCTGGCTGTATGGCTCGTTGCTCGAAAGCTTGAGGAAGTGATGATGACGTCACGAAGTAGTAGCTTCAGGAAGGCTGCGCTGACGTTCTTTGTCGAGGGTCACCAGTTTGGAGGTAGGCGGAACAGAGAGTAAAGTCCCGCAAACCTCCTTTGAAAAGGGAGGATCCTCCGTCCAGACCGGGTGTTATAGTCTGGTGGGCGACTGCCCGATAGTTGATGTCGGGATGTCGTATATGTTCAAATCGTGCGGAGAACTCTGATTGCGCGATGCAGGATTTCGTATTTTCTTCGTAGTTCTTATGTGGCGTCATAGATGTCGCTACAGTAAAAATTGCCGATCTACGAATAATCGTTTGCTACGGTGTCCCTCATATTGTTCTGGGTTTATCAAACTGAAATCTGAATGCGATGCGCATAGCACGTGCCATCTTCGTACCAATTAGTACTGTGTGCTTTTCCAATGTACAATCTAGCAGATACGTTTTTATTCAGCTTCAAATTGAATTAGCGATTCTTATCCGAGGTTTCAAATTCAATTCTTGTGCCTTAGTAAAAATCTCCGATCTACGAATGATCGTTTGCTACAGTATCCCTCATATTGCTCTGGGTTTATCAAACTGAGTGCTATGCGCATAGCACGTGCCATCTCCGTACCAATTAGTAGTGAAGTGCGATTTTCCAGTGAAGAACTTAGCAGTTACGTTTTTATTCAAGTTCAAATTGAATCAGCGTTTCTTATCTTTTTTTTAGGTGGGAAAATCATCCCATGACATCCCTTGCTCTTGGGCAGAGCGGGAGGGCGCGTCTCAGATTTTTACAAGATTTTATTTAGTTTTATCTGTCCCGATGTTTGTATGTCATCAAATCTTGAAAATTAGTTTTGACCCACTTCCCGATTTCCGATTGAGCTGAAATTGTACATGCATGTGTAAATTAGATGACAATGCAAAATTATTATGACATGGAGCTGATCTGACGATGGAACCGGAAGGAACTTGGTAGTTAAACGACACCACCCCATCGAGTTTGGGCTCGTATGATTCGTCTGGACGAGTATTAATTATATAGGTAGGTATACCGAGCTATAAAAGCTTGCTATGCAAAAAATGATTTTCATAAAAAGCTTGTTTTTCAAATGTGTTGTATCGATTAGGTTGAAATGTGGTGCCAAACACGTCTGCGACCCAATCATGAATGGTCACGTGAAATGAATTTGTAATACGAGGATCACATTCGGGATGCAAATTGGAAAGTAGGCTGTTAAGAATAAAGAAAGAAAGTTTTTCAAACTGTACCGTGCAACATTTGAAAGGGTTTTTGGAATCTATAGCTCCGCCCAGGGAGGTTGTGTCAGACTTTACTGACTAGAACCCACTCCTCATGTTCCTTCGTTGCCTTGCATTCCAGGGCTACGTTTTCCTTTCAGAAGCGAACCCATGGCCCCTGTAGGCTTTGACCCGGCTGGGCTACACATCTTTGTAAAATTTCAGCTGAATCGGTAAGTGGGTCAAATTTAATTTGCAAGATTTGATTACAGACAAATATCGGAACAGGGGAAACTAAATAAAAGCTTGTAAAAATTTATAATTCACCTTTATCTACGAAACTGGTGACTCCTAAAATATTGAAAATATTCTAGACAGTAGGCCATTCTTTTTTTTTTAACATTATAAACATTTTGATTCTTTTGGAACAATTGTGCACGAGAAAAAAAAAATACTTGGGTCTGTTCTTTTCTTTGTTTTGAAATTAGTCATTATCTACACCTATCACGTAGGCAGGACTTGGGTGGAGCATCGCCGTGCCCTCGTGGGGGCGATCGGCAGCGGTGACCTCTCGCGCCGGGCCTTAGTTGAGGCCATGGTCCGGAGCGAAGAGGAGTGGCATGCGGTCGCCTCCTTCTGCGAAGCAGTGATGCTAGCAAAGGAGGTGGCCGACCGCATCAGGCAGCCCCCACCGCCGCCGCCGGGATTCCGATCCCGATTTCCGGCCATCGTTGACGCGGGCTCGCTGACGGCGAGCCATGGGTAGCTCGCTGTCCGACCGTTCGGTAACTGTCTGGACCGAGCCTAAGACGTCGACGGCGCGCACTGTTTCCGCGCGCCTCAAGGAGTTGTCAGCAACAGGAGGGGCCCAGCTGGGTCGAAGCCTACTGGGGCCAGGGTTATCCGGAAGGAAGCTCGAACCCCGGTATGAAGAGGCTAGAAGGAAAGGGGTGGGTTTTTAGTCAGTAAGAGTCTGACACTCTCTCCCGCTCCACCCTAGTGCGGAGTTTGTCATTGGATGATTTTTGCCCACCGTAAAAAAAAAACGTAGGTAGGATTGAGAAGTTTTACCAGCAAGAATAATTGAAGAAACGACGAATTGAAGTACAAACCAATTTTCTATTCAATTGAAATATCGTACAGGGCTATTTCTGTGAAATTGTTTAAATGCCATGTACAGAGTATTCTAATTGATATAAATTTTGGTGAAATACGTCTTAATTGAGTGATTAAGGGTAGGTGGTAAGCTGTACACAATACACGTGTAACCCCAGAATCTATTAAGGGTCTTATTAATAAACAGGGTGTCTCCGAAATAATCCATTTGTGTATAAGAAATTAAAAATGTATTTATATAAAGTATGTAAGGGTAAGATCGGCATTGGGGTAAGAACGTATAAATATAAATTATATTATTATTATTATATACTTTGTTATACACCATTACACATACAAAAAGGAAACTTAAAACTAAAACACATACATACAATGGGCGACCTTATCGCATTCCGCGATCTCTTCCAGGCAACCTGGGATGGACAGTAATTGTCTGGACAAGAAATGGGGCAGTCATAGGTGTGACAAACTAGAAATAAACATAATTAAATATATTATAATAGATACACAGATATATACATATGCTGTATAATCTATCTATCTATATATATAAAAATGACCCCCGTTTTCCGTTGTCACGACTTGGCATGAAAACGGCTTGACCGATTTGGCTGATTTTTTTTTGTTGTGATTGTTATCGTGAGGACAAGGTTCTTATGGAAAAAAAATAAGAGTAGGGTAGGGTAGAGTAGAGTAGGGTAGGGTAGAGTAGAGTAGGGTAGGGTAGGGTAGAGTAGGGTAGGGTAGGGTAGAGTAGGGTAGGGTAGGGTAGAGTAGGGTAGGGTAGGGTAGAGTAGGGTAGAGTAGGGTAGAGTAGGGTAGAGTAGGGTAGAGTAGGGTAGAGTTGGGTATAGTAGGGTGGAGTAGGGAAGAGCGGGAGCGAAGCCGCGCGGGCAAAGCTAGTAGATATATAAATATATACATATGACGTGTAATAGATTCGGCAAAATAAAGCTAAATAAAGGTATAATGTATTTATACGTTCTTACCCCAGCTCACCTTACAGGGTTATTTGTGAAACACTGGCAACCTCTCAAGTCTGTGTTACTAACATCATATACAACAACTTTTGTTCTTTAAAACAAGGTTCATTTTGAAAATTAATTCATTAAACCCCAAGCGAAGCCGTTCGCTCTCTCATTGTCTCTCTATTGTATCTCTAATTACGGTATTCGAAAGGTTTATTAATTTTCAAAATCAGAAAATTTTATATGTTTGTAATATTTAATAACATTGTCTTAGGTACCTATAATAAAAACCTAAACTATCTGTCTGTCAGTCTGTCTGTCCGTTTATTTCTGTTCATTCATTTCACACAGACATCATTTCTTTTATCTCTAAACTAAACAGTAAACAATAAACCAATTACTTTTTTTAAATGTTAACTATTCATAGAAGTGCCGCCTAAGAATGATTTCCCGTAATATTAATTATAATAATTTAAAAACCTTTTTATAAAATAAAAGTAATTGACTTCAATAAAAAAAAAAAACTTAGTAGTTACCTCGATTTCACCTAGATTCCATCATCAGATTCTAACTTGGTGACTATGGGACCATTTGGGAACAAAAAAAAATAATTTTTCAAATCGGTTGGCAAGCGACGAAATGCTCGAACAAACATAAAAAAATACAAACATCCGAATTTAGTACCTCCTCCTTTTTTAGAAGTCGGTTAAAAAAATATTCATCACACCGAAATTTTCGCTAACTCACATTAATTATATTAAGTCGAATTAATTGGTTCACATAAATTTACAATAAAAATAATAAGGTACAATACAAAAAGAGCAAATAAATACAGAATAATTTAGATGTTAAAAGGTCGGTGAACCGAATAACGACTTAAACACATGTATTTTCAGAACCCATTAGAAAACTTCTCAAAGTCTTCACAAAAATGGACAAATAAGGAGAAATTTCCAGATATTGACCAAGAAATGTTTCTGAGAAATATTTGTAAGTGAAATGGGTCTTTGAAATTCAATAAGGAATCATTGGAAATTGGGATTTGGTGAGTTTTGGCTTGCCAGTAACAAAAGCTCTCACATTTGTGGCACAAAAGTGGGATTGGTTTCGAAATCTACACTACATTAATTAATAATAATATAATTATAATATATAATAATAGGATATCCGCAGAGGAACCAAGATTACCGACATAGCACGAAGAATTGCCAAACTTAAGTGGCAGTGGGCAGGGCACATTGCTCGCAGAATGGATGGCCGTTGGGGCCGAAAGGTTCTGGAATGACGACCACGTACCGGAAGACGTAGCATTAGAAGGCCTCCTACAAGTTGAGACGATGACCGGTTAAGGGTTGCGGGAATCCGATGGATGCGAGACGCACAGGACCGTTCATTGTGGCGGCACTTGGGAAGGCCTATGTCCAACAGTGGACGTCTTTCGGCTGAAATGATGATGATCATGATGATATAATAAAGAGGTAGAGTTTGTTTGTTTGTTTGTAGGAGATAATCTTTGAAAGTACTGGTCCGATTGGACAGGTCCACTGTTGCACATAGACCGGTCCTGTGAGTCTCACGTCCATCGAATTCTGGCGACCCAACGCTGGGTTTTCCGGTACGCGTGGTCGCCACTCCAGAACCTTTCGGCCTCATCGACCAAGAATTGAAAAACTCACATTGGTACTTGTCCAATTTTGAACCCACAACGTCATTTATTTATTTATTTAGTTAACTAGAACGACAAAATGCCAATTTCACTGATTACAATGGGTACAAATTATGTAGAACACATTAAAGAAAATATAACAGATAATATAACTAAACCTCATGCAGTCTTCTCGCAAATCGCCAGACATTCAGTCAATATATCCTTCCATTCATCAGCGAATAGATTTAGTCTAGGACTGGATTCAAGGAGAGCGTTCAGTGCGGTTAACATTCGCGGAATAGGTGGCAACGTGGCACGCATGAGAAGCTTTTCTAAGACACCATTACTCAATGGAAACACACACTATTATTCCATCGCTAATTAACGCTGTAGGTACCTAATACAGGTTTGAACCTGACACCTCATTGTTTTACGATTAAGGCCTAATTATAGCTTCGTAACGTTTACGCTGCCCGCCCACGTCAGGCTTTTTGTAGGACAGATAATCGGGCCGATTTTGTTTACGAGTATTTGTAACATTGTTCTGTATTTCTGACCGACTTTGTGTAGGACGTGTGCTATTGCTATCAGTGTGTTCTATTTTTCTCCTACAAAAATTATCGGACGGCCACGGATTATCAGACGTGGGCGAGGAGCCTAACGCTAACCACCCACATCAGACTTTTTGTAGGACAATTTTGTATATTTGTAAGGCCACCGATTATCAGACGTGGGCGAGCAACGTCTGATAATCGGTGGCCGATTTTTGAAAAATAAAACACACTGATAGCAATAGTGCAACGCCCATGTCCTACAAAAAGTTGGTCAGAAATACAGAACAATGTTATAAACATACAAAATCGGCCCGATTATCTGTCCTACAAAAAGTCTGACGTGGGCGAGCAGCGTTACATTGTTCTGTATTTCTGACCAACTTTTTGTAGGACGTGTGCGTTGCACTATTGCTATCAGTGTTGTATTTTTCTCCTACAAAAAATCGGCTACCGATTATCGGACGTGGGCGAGCAGCCTTAGAAATAAAAGCCAATAAACCTTTGTTTTACACTTTTGGGGACGATTAATTTTGCTCGGTTTACACGAGTCGGGACCCGTTTTAATGGATTTCCGTTGAAACTTGACACTTGTAAATAAGTATTTTGTTGGATTTGTGTTTAATGAGCAGTAAGTCGGAACAGGTACCTAAATACACATAAAGCACGTGGAAGTAATAACTAGAGTTGATAATACCTTCTTTTAAAAAACCTCGGAACCGTATGCATGGTGATATTTATTTAGTCACTGAAAAGTTGTAGGGAGATCGTTTGTCTTGGTATGGTCATTTAAAGAGGAGGGATGAAACGTTTGTCACTAAAAAAGTTATGAGTATACAGGGTTATTTGTAAAACACTAACAACCTTTTAGAACTGTATAACTAACATCATAAACTTTTGTTCTATGACTTTTTACAAATCATCACTTACCTAAAACAACAAACAACCTTCAAGATTTCCTTGTTTTCTTTAACACATTTAAAATCAGTATTTTGCTGTATCTACTTACGGCTTCCGCACACTGTTCTCATAATAATAGTAGCAGGATTCCGAAACATTGCCATTACACCTAGCAAGGGTTCGCACCATTTCCGTGCACTCGACATTAGAATATTGATACACTATCATGTAAAGATAATTACGTCCGCACTGCCGAATTTCGCTACAAGAACACGTATGACGCGACGCCTGCCCAAGACGACCGACCGACTAGTACTAAAGGGTCGCCCCATAAATATAGAAGGTCAAGTTCATGTTCAGCTACCCTCCACTATTGTACTATCGCTTGTTCAATTTAAATATTTTTGTATGAAAATCTAATAAACTAAAATATGATAAATTTTTAAAAGTCATAGCACAAACGTTGTTCTTTAAGATGTTCTTAACATAGTCCTAAGAGGTTGCTAGTCTTTTACAAATAACCCTGTATAAGTGAGCGAGAGGGAGACCAAAGAAAAGATGTATGGATTGTGTGAAGAGTAATGAAAGAAAAGGTAGTTAGTGATCGTATGATGGGTGACAGGATAGAATAGAAGAAAAAAACGTGTTACCCACTTGACGTGACGCCAGTTGGTCATGTAAATAAATACGATGTTATATAAAAGTAAAGCACAAAATAGATAGGTACAGAAGACAATCTCATGTATGTACTTCACTTTTTATACACTCGGTGGACGCACGAAATCTCATGACAATGCAAAATTATTATGACAGGGAGCTGATCTGATGATGGAACCGGCAGGTGGCTATAGGAGCTTGGTAGCAACCCCATCGAGTTTGGGCTCGTATGATTCGTTCTGACGAGTATTTATCATATAGGTATAAAAAAAGAAAAAAAAAAAGCTAAAAAGCTTGCTATGAAAAAACGATTTTCATTAAATGTTTATTTCTCATACACAGTATAATATCTTATTGCACAATCAACAAATAATTATCTCGAAAGTTGCACAGAATCTAAACAGAATGATACATTGCCCAGACAAACTTATTACATAGTTGGCTTTTAGAAAGTATGTCACAATTATCCTTATAGGCTAGTTATAATTGACTCTTTTGTTTAACGGACAATGCTTGCCCCGAGTAGGGTTACCAGATGAACAAATCAAAAGTCCGGAGAAAAGGCCTGATTTGCGGAGAAAATCCTTAGATTATTGATTTATACATAACTAGCTTTTGCCCGCATACATAAAATATTATATAGCCTACTAGCTTTTACCCGCGGCTTCGCCCGCGTTTATTAATATACTTTAATTCCTCCTCTTTTCTTCCCTCTTTCTCCTCCTTTTCTCACTTTTTTTTAAATTAGCCAGGGTCCCAACTATTTCTGTACCAAAATTCATCAAAATCGGTTTTGTCATTTAAGCATGAAGACGTAACAAACAAACAAACATACTCACTTTCGCTTTTATAATATTACTTAGGATACACTCAGGAATAAAGCAGCTCTCTGTCAATGAAAAAATTTTAGTAATCGGACCAGTACTTTCAGAGATTACCTCTTAACAAAAAAACAAACTTTACCTCTATTATTAGTGTATATAAGTCTCTAGAGTCTCACCGACACCACAGTCAAACCATTGCAATGGTTTGAGCGGCTTAGTTTATAACTTACCTTACAATTTTAAAATAAAATAAACATAAAAATAAATAATTTCACAGTAAAGGGGAGGGGGAGGATTGTAGTGGCACGGGCTCGGTAATATAATAAAAAAAGAAAGATTATTTTAGAGTATTTTTTTATAGAAGATCCTTATGCTTATTTTATTGAAAATGTTTAAAATCACAAGATTAGCAAAATACAGCTGTAATCCTGAAAGGATTCCAAAAACCCTAAGATGTCCGGACAAATCCTGAGATATGGTAACCCTGGCTAATATTTGGATTGGCCGGTCGGGGTTTGAATTGGTCACTTATCAAATATTGTAGCGAGTCCTTTGTTCTTCTCAAAGCGGGTTGTATGGGTTTTGAACATGTTTTTAACTAAACTATGTGTTTTAGTTTTGGCGGTTTATTTATTTATTTATTTATTTATTTTATTCTTCATGCACAAAAGAGTACAAAGGCGGACATAATGCCTTAAGGCATTCTCTACCAGTCAACCTTGTTTGTCTTCAGAAATGGAATGAATATGTGATAATAAATAATGATTCTATCGCAAAATTTTGCTAGCGTACCGATTTTTTTTTTTCATTTATATTTCGGGGACTGTGCTTGTACATAATGCTCAGGGTTCCAGATAAGCCAAATAAAAGATGAACAAGGTCAGTATAACAATTTATGCACAGATTTTTCAAATTAATTCAACTAAATAATAAAAAACTTAAAAAAAAAAATAACCGACTTCACTAAAAAAATTGAATTGAATTTGTGGAGTTCCCTCGATTTCGCCAAGATTCCATAACATCAGACCCCAACTTGGTGACTATGGGACCAATTGGGAAGTATACCCTTTCCAACAAAATTTTTTTTTCAAATCGTTTGACAAGCGACGAAGTTATGCGCGAACAAACATAAAAAAAAAAACATACAAACATCTGAATTGAGAACCTCCTCCTTTTTTAGAAGTCATATATAATCGTAAAGGTACACAGGGGGGTTTCCGCAAGCTGAGAACAATAATAAATGCGTCAGCATTGTGGAACTGTGCCAGATTACAAAAGAACCGATCGTTAAAATAATAGGCGCAAACACTTACCCCGTTTCCTCCACAATTCGCACTCAAAAGAACAACTGCTCAATACACCACTGTCCTAGCACGTATTACAATCGGTATATTCCAATAAAATTACCAAATTAAGCAAAGTAAAATAATAATCTGGGATAGCTTTACACCGTCGACGGCGCGCACGGTTCCCGCGCGCCTCAAGGAGTTGTGAGCAACAGGAGGGGCCCAGCTGGGTCGAAGCCTACTGAGGCCAGGGTTATCTGAAAGGAAACTCGAGCCCCGTTATGAAGAGGCTAGAAGGAACGGGGTGGGTTTTTAGTCAGTAAGATTCTGACACTATTTTTCGCTCCACCCAAGAGAGGGGGTTGTCATAAGATGATTTGTGCCACCCGTAAAAAAAAAGAAAAAAAAGGACAGCTTTACACGATCGTTCGAGTGTTTTCATTCTTTTTTTTCCATCATCTTATGCGCGGTCTCACTAATTTCCCCCACCGTCACTTGTCAAATAATATGTGATGTTCATATTCAGGTTTCGCATATACTAAAAATAATCGATACAACTCGTAATATACTAAAGAGGTTTTGGGGCTCCATTCGGGAACTGTAGTTTATCTACAAGAAAACTTCAGTGCACGCACTTGCCCAGTTTATTGTTTGTAGAAGGTAATCTCTGAAAGTACACGGGGTCTACTCGCTTTCTCCGAAAAACGAAATTTCGATTGAAATTTCGCGTGTTTCCTACCACGGTTCCTTTCGTTCCCGAAATTTTGCACGAACGAAAATTGTTTGACGTACCGAATCTCTAAACCTACTCTAATTAGTTATGTTTCGAAAAAAAAACAACATAATTATGACAGAGTATTGTTTGCAATTTTAACGTCAAATGAATATCGTTCGTTTACGAAAGTTTCGTTTCGGAGAAAGCGAGTAGACCCCCTGGTCTTATTGCTCAAACTTTTTGACCGATAGAAAGTTGCTCTATTCCTGAGTGACACAGGCTATATTTTACGTACGCAGACGAAGCCGCGAGCAAAAGCTAGTATTGTATATTTTAGTTCTTGCGAACCACAAGTTGAGAACCCCTGTTACCTATTGTAATTTCGCTTTGTATTGCAAACAATTCGGTATATGGTTACTCTCTAATACACAATGTAACAAATAATGTATCAGCTGTTAATTATAAATGACAAATACGGTAATTGGGTTATTGTGAGTCAATAGTTACTTCATATTGTTACTATTTCGACAAATGATTCATAAATGAACGAAATGTATTTAGAACGGACTGGTTCCCGCAAAACTAGTTTATTAGTCCATTCGAATTACAACATAATAATTATGTTTTGTGAAACTCGAATTAGTGGCTAAAGTTCCAAATTATTGTAACGTTTTGTTGTAGATACACACAATAGACGCAAGCTGACGCGCGCTTCAGCTTTTTTTTTGTGGCCGCTTCTAGCTTTTATTTGTGGCGACGTTTTTTTTGTGCCGGCTTTTTTTGAGGCCCGTTTGAGACTAAAGCTTATTTATCGATTGTAACTCAATAAAATCAACAGTAATGAGCAATTTTTCATCGTCATATTTTTATGAGTTTTTTAAGATTTTATTTTTATTTAAAAATAAATAAAACTTCATATGATAAAATCGATATCAAAGTAGGTACATACTACCTTGATATCGATACAATTTACTGACACTGTTCCCGCGCGCCTCAAGGAATTGTCAGCAGCAGTAGGGGCCCAGCTGGGTCGAAGCCTACTGGGGCCAGGGTTATCTGAAAAGAAGCTCGAGCCCCGATATGAAGAGGCTAGAAGGAACGGGGTGGGTATTTAGTCTGTAAGAGTCTGACACTATCTCCTACTCCACCCAAACGCGGTGGTTGTCATAAGACGATTTTTGCCCACCGTAAAAAAAAAATACAATTTACTGAACATAAGGATTCAAAAAACAACCAAATAAGAAAAAAAACAACCATTAATAGGATTTTTATTCAAAAACGTTCCCGATTAAGTTGTTGGAACAACCGGTCGTTATCAGAAACTTGTTGCTACTGAGTACATATATATCGATGTAATTAATTCAGGGAACATCACTAAATTATGTTAAATGCCTCATATTATAGGCTGGACGTTAGGAGAATAAGTTTATCAAGCTGTTTATGTACTAGAGTGGAATATTAATGTAGTTTAGTTAGGGTTTTAGAGGTGATCTGCAGGATGGTTCGAACCGCGATAGTTTTTTTTGTAGGTTGGAAAATCATCCAATAGCATCTTTTTTTTTTTTTTTTCTTTCGATGGGGTAAATCATCTTATGACAAATCCCGCTCTTGGGTGGGGCGGGAGATAGTGTCAGACTCTTACTGACTAAAAACCCCGCGCCATTCCTTCTAACCTTCAAACCGGGCTCTAGTTTCCTTTCGGATAACTCCGAACCCGGTAGGTTTCGACCCAGCTGGGCCCCTCCTGCTGCTGACAACTCCTTGAGGCGCGCGGGAACACTGCGCGCCGTCGACGTCTTGGACTCGGTCCATTACCGGACGATCGGACAGCGAGCTACCCATGGCTCGCCGTCCGCGAGCCCGCGTCTACGGTGGCTGGAAATCGGGATCGGAATCCCGGCGGCATATAATAGCATCTCCCGCTCTTGGGTGAACCGAGAGGGTGTGCTAGGCTTTACTGACTTAAAACCCATTCCTGTTCCTTCGTTGCCTTTCATACCAGGTCCGAATCTTTCTTTCAGAAGCAGAGCCTTGGTCCCAGTAGGCTGCGACCTTTCTATCTACTTGAGGCGCATGTGGAACACTACTACGCGACCTCGACGGGTTTGGTCCAGACAGTTATCGGACGGTTGGACAGCGAGCTAGAAAATGCTCGCCGTCCACAAGCCCGCGCCTATGATGACCGGAAATCGGGATCGGATCACTTACCGCCATAATAATGGCGTGATCAGCACTGGGTTGCAATTACAGTCGCTGGCGACATTTCATCATGAGATAGATCGATAGTAAGCGCGGCCCTTTTTATTTTAAAATGGAATATCATTTAGCGACTTTTTTCGTACAAGGACGGAGCGCGAGGGTGTCAGACTTTTACTGACTGAAACCGTCTCCTACATCCCTTAGGATTCGGGGTTCTCTTTCGGACTACATATGACTTTTACTGACGAAAACCCACCTACGTTCCTTCAGTTGCCCTTTGCGTTCCAGGACCACGGTAACTCTTTCGAACTATCCTGGGGCCCAGGAAAGGGGGTGACTGTTAACATAACGAATCAAAGAACCAGTCATTTTTCGGCGCTCCCATTTCTTTATGAGAATACTAGCTTTTCCCCGCAGCTTCGCCCGCGTATATAAAATATGTAGGTACTTAGCGGTGGTTAGGCGGAAGTGTCTTTGATGGTACATAAAATATAGCCTACGACACTCATGAATAAAGCAGCTTTCTAATGGTGAAAACATTTTAGCAATCGGACCAGTACTTCTAGAGATTATCCCCTACATACAAACCTCTTTATAATATTAGTATAGATTCAAATACTCGTAACTCATAGAAACATCGTGTGTGGTCTACAATAAACCCGTAATTACTACCAATATTAATTACTTACTACTGTATTATCAAGCTACCGCTAAAATTCAAAGATTTTAAATCAAAGATAAATTAGTTTAAAAAGTTTGTATGATTATAAATAAAACAAAATTCTTAACATCCATGACGCTATAAATACAATCTAATTAAGGCATCGTTATGAAAACGTCTCGATTAATCGTTAATCGGCTCGGTTGAATAATCGATTGATATTAATCGATTCTGTGTGTGTGGTCGGATGTTTGACCTGTTAGTCGGTACTGTTTATTAAATGATGAGTTAGACTTAGTTTTTTTGAAATTTATTTATTTATTACTAGCTTTTGCCCGCGGCTTCGCCCGCGTACATAAAATATATGCTATGCCACTCAGCAGTTTTCTATCGGTGAAAAAAGCTTTAGCAATCGGACCAGTACTTCCAGAGATTACCTTCTACAAACAAAAAAACATAAAAACAAAACTTTTCTAATTTTAAAATAATAAGGGAAGATTCATTTATTTATTACATTATATACTTTATTGTACACCTCATAATGTGGACAAGATAAAAATTTACAAAAACGAAGTATAAAATTGGCAATCTTCAAGTAGTCTCTTGATAGGGTTAAGGAGTTTTAAACTAGTGTTTGACTGTGATGGTAAGCAGTGATGCAATCTCTGATGGTGAGGCGATGTTACTAAACGCTTGGAGCGCGAAGAACAATTAAAGAAGCACAGGTGGGTTTTACTGTCCCCGCACACAGGCCTCAAAAAAAACGCCGCTATAAAAAGCGCTAAAAGCGGCCACAAAAAAATAAATAGAAGCTACTGCAAAAAACAGCTGAAGCTTGTGGTCAGAGGAGCTTGTAGTGCCTTCAAGCGTTTTTTTGTGGCGGCACCGCCGCACACAAGTCACAAAAAAAGGCCCCCTCAAAAAGAAGCTTGAGGCGGCGTGATGGAGACTTTTACAGACTAAGTCCCCACTTAGTCTGTAAAAGTCTACACTCACGCAAACAAAGCCGTTGGCAGAATCTAGTGCGTGGCAAAATAAAAGTCAGGTTGATTTTATTTCGAAACTAGCTTTTGCCCGCTGCTTCACCCGCGTACATAATCCCAGGATAAAAAGTATCCCATGTGTTATTCTGGGATATGGTCTATTCGTGTACCAAGTTTCATCGAGATCTGTTTAGTAGTTTTTGCGTGAAAGAGTAACAAACATCCATACATCCATCCATACATACAAACTTTCGCATTTATAATATTAGTAGGATAAAACATTAATAAACGCCTACTCCTTTCATATAACCTAAGCTTACCTAGAAATGTTACACATAACGTATTGAATTTCATTAGATCTAAATGAACAGGAAATATTGTAACTGCAATAATGCACTAACAATAAAATAATTAGTTTAATTGGAACAAAATTGTGCTTTGAGTTTCAATAAAGATATAGACGTTATACACTGTCTCCACCAGTGGACGTTTTTCCGCTGAAATGATGATGATCACCGTAGGCGCGGGCTTGCGGACGGCGACCAATGGGTAGCTAGACGTCTCGACGACGGCGCGTATTGTTCCACGTGCGCCTCAAAGAGTTGTCAGCAAACCGTTGGGAGCAGGGTCGAAGCCTACTAGGGCCAAAGGGCTGCTTCTAAAAGGAAGATTCGACCTTAGTACGAAAGACAACTAAGGAATCGGAGTGGATTTTTAGCCAGTAAAAGTCTGACACTGTCCCCCGCTCCGCCAAAAGGCGCGGAGATGTTTTTGTCCCACTTACAAAAAAAAATACACCATGTCCACTGACTACAATGATGATGATGAAAGTCTGTACCAAGGCTGGCGCCGATAACCTTCACGAGGACACGGCGATGCACTTCCCAAGTGGGGCACACCTCTACCGTGTGCACCACCATGTCCTCCGGGCGGTCTACACAGTGGCGACACCTGGGCGTCACTTCCGCACGAATCCGGTGCATGTACTTCCTGAACTTACTATGTTCGGTGAAAACCTGCGTCATGCGGAAGGTGAGGACGCCGTGAGGTTTTCCCAGCCACTCCTCATAGAGGGGACTTACCGCCATAATAGCGCTCTATAGCTTGCATTCACACTCAAGAGAGAACCCATTAGCCTTAATACTCACGTTTATTTACAAAATTATTTGTATTGCTGTATTAGAATTGATTGGAAAACTTTCGCGGCCTGTTTGAATAGGTTTGGCTATATTAATGTTAATAGGTTATTAGGGGTTATTGCTATCTATCAGTTTATCCGTTTTTTTTTACTTTTGCGTTGCTTCACACTAAGAATTATTTCTGCGTCGTAAGTGACCTTCCGGTTCCATCATCAGATCAGCTCCTTGTCTGAATAATTTTGCATTGTCATCTGATTTACACATGCATGCAAAATTTCAGCTCAATCGGTAACCGCGAAGTGGGTCAATTTAATTTACAAGATTTGATAATAATAATAATAATAATAATAATGTAGCTACACGACCAAAACCAGCTGTGCCGGCCTGGCAGTGCAGGATCGAGCGTCGTATCGGTGGGGCTAGAGCACTCATCGGCAAACTGATCTGCTTCAGGGAGGGCAACACACGCCCAAGAGTGATGCGCTTTGTGAGACGGGCATTTTCGGGGACTGACATCAGCCCCCGAGACTATATGTCCCGAGTCACAGAGCGCATCGACTTCCTGAAGCAGAAGGTGTATGCATGGGCAAACCGTATCCGCAGGTATAAGAGGCGGGTTGAGCGATACAACCAGAATCGCACATTCCGGAGTAATGAAAGGTGGGTTTATAGGGCTTGGGAGCGACCGGACCAAGGTGTGACTGACGCGCGCCTCCAAGATGATGATGCCATGATTTCATTCTGGCGCAACATCTGGTCGGTGCCAGTCAGTCACACCGAGGGTGACTGGACTCGGGAGGTTGAACGTGCGTGCGATCGGATACCACAAATGGGGGCAATCGACATCAGCCCCCAAGATGTAGCTCGTGCAGTCCGTCCGTTGCCTAACTGGAAATCTCCAGGGCAGGATGGGCTGCACAATTTTTGGCTTAAGTGGTTCCAAAAGTCGCACGCTCGCTTGGCATCCCAATTCCAGTCTGCCTTAGAGTCAGGGTCGCTGCCTCAGTTCCTAACAACAGGAGTAACCCACCTGCTCCATAAATCAGGTAGTACTGCGGAGCCTAAAAATTATAGACCGATCACGTGTTTGCCGACGGTCTATAAAGTTCTTACATCCATACTGAGAAGCAAAATTAATAGTCATATTGACAAAAATTCGATCATGTCACCTTCTCAGAATGGATGTAGGAACGGGTCTCGCGGTACTAAGGAGCTGCTCCTCATTGATATGGCCATTAGCCAACAGGTTCGACGTTCCCGAAAGGATCTGTCGACATGTTGGATAGATTATAAGAAGGCCTATGACTCTGTTCCTCATACATGGCTCATGAGGGTGCTTGAACTGTATAAAATTGATACAATTCTACGCACCTTCCTGATGTCGTGTATGAGGCAATGGAGTACGGTCCTCCGCTATCCAGGATGTCGAAATATCCAGGGGAATAGCGAACCTGTTAGGATTGAGCGAGGTATATTCCAGGGTGATAGTTTGAGTCCACTTTGGTTTTGCCTAGCCTTGAATCCTCTAAGCACACTGCTGGAGAATTCAGGTCTAGGCTATAGGTTGAAGAGAGGTGGTCAGGTTATATCTCACCTCCTTTACATGGATGACTTGAAACTGTTTGCCCCCAACAATCTGCAACTGATGGAGCTACTGAAGGTAACTGAAACCTTCAGTAGTGCCATCAGGATGGAGTTTGGTGAGGACAAATGTGCAGTCATGCATGTAAAGCGAGGGGAGGTTGTGGAGTCCGTGGGCACTCAACTCACGGATTCCATAAACCTGAGGTCCCTCTCGTCAACCGAAACCTATAAGTATTTGGGTATGTCGGAAGCTCTAGGCATCAGTATCACTGACATGAAGCAATCGTTGAAGGAGCGTTTCTTTGGGCGCCTGAAGAAGGTATTCAATAGCCTTCTTTCAGGCGGAAACAAGGTGCGCGCCTTCAACGGTTGGGTCATGCCGGTACTGATGTACTCTTTCGGCATACTTAAATGGACTCAAACGGAACTTGACGCCCTGGATAGGCGGGTCCGTACATTGCTGACTGCATACCGAATGCATCACCCACGATCGTCGGTGATGAGACTGTATATCCCGCGGAAGTGTGGGGGTCGAGGCTTTTTAAATGCTAAGACCCTACACAACCGCGAGGTATGCAGCCTCAGGGAATATTTCCTAGCTGCCGACGTGGGTATGCATCGAGATGTAGTGGCAGTGGACAAGGGACTCACCCCGCTCGCCCTGGCCAACGAGAACTGGCGCAAGCCTATAGTGCTTGACACTAACGATCGCAGGGAAGTATGGCAGAGCAAAGAGCTTCACGGACGCTTTTTCCGGGCCCTTCATGGGCCCGATGTAGACCAATTGGCGTCCGTAGCCTGGCTGCGTTTCGGTGACCTCTTTGGGGAAACCGAAGGCTTTGTCTGTGCAATTATGGACGAAGTTATCATGACGAATAACTACCGGAGATTTATTGTGAAGGACGGCACGGTTGACATCTGTCGGGCATGTCACCGTCCGGGAGAATCAATACGTCACATTATCTCTGGTTGTTCTCGTCTCGCTAACGGAGAATACTTGCATAGGCACAACCTAGTAGCCAGGATTATACATCAGCAACTTGCTCTGAAGTACTCTCTTGTAGAATCAGAAGTGCCATACTACAGGTATGAGCCCGACCCAGTTCTTGATAATGGCCATATCACTTTGTACTGGGATCGGTCCATCATCACTGACAGGACTATTTCAGCTAATAAGCCTGATATAGTGGTGGTGGACCGAAGTGAGAGGCGTGCAGTGATTGTTGATGTTTCCATTCCGCATGACGAGAACCTCGTGAGAGCCGAGAAAGATAAACAAATTAAGTATATTGACTTGGCTCGCGAGGTTGTCGACATGTGGGATGTGGACACTGCGATCATTGTACCGATAGTCGTGTCGGGTAATGGCTTAATTGCCAAGAGCCTCGACCAACACCTTAGGAGGCTCTCGTTAGGCGGCTGGATCAAGGGCTTGATCCAGAAAGCGGTACTCCTGGACACGGCTCGTATAGTCAGGAGGTTCCTTTCTCTGGAGCCCTGACCGCCGGTAGCTTGGACCCTGTTCCCGATACCGGTGGGATACTGTTTTTTATATTTTTAAATGTTTTATTTTTATTTTTGAAATATTTAAAAATGTAATCAATATGTGTACAAAATAAATAAAGAAATAATAATAAGCTTTATTTGGGTTCATTTTGACAAGATTCAATAAATTTACAGTAATGCGATACACAAAAGACTTAAATGCTAGTTTATTACAAATTCCCTGGACCCCACACTAGGATTCCCTGTGTCGTGGGATCCAGTCTCTTCCCGAGTTCAGCAATAATTATAATAGTTACAATTTTATATATAGAGAAAAAAAAAATTGTTAGAG
The DNA here is from genome assembly GCA_949319445.1 of Mythimna lalbum. Lineage (NCBI taxonomy): Eukaryota > Metazoa > Arthropoda > Insecta > Lepidoptera > Noctuidae > Mythimna > Mythimna lalbum. The sequence goes on from OX439370.1 coordinate 6,198,240, forward strand.
ATATAAAAATTAAATTTAGAAAAAAATTGTTTTACTGATGATAACAAAAAAAAAAAAAAAAGTGTTCAGGTGCTTTTGAGTGAGTGTATGTGTATGTGTGGAGTGTGAGGTATAGTGTGTGGGTGAGTGTGGAGTGTATAATAGATGTTTGCCTGTTTTCCTGTTGATGTAAAGCATTTTACGACTGTATTTGTAAAAGGTCTTCCGTTTGGTCGTAATTTTTGGGATGTAGCCATTTATAAGCAGCATTTTTAAAACATCTATAGGTTAACATGGTTATATTGCTATCGTGTGAGTAGAATTTAGTGTAGAGATAAGGTCCGAGAAACGCAAAAGATCTTCGTGTAAAAGAAGAGTGTACTCTTGGTCGATCCCATTTTAGCGATCTAGACGTATGGCGGGCCAGTTTTTTTGCATTTCTATGAAATCGTAGCAGTATCGAAGCGATGAACAATTGCCTCACACGGAGAAGACTAGATTCCGAATACAAAGCGTCAGTTGGATATCGCCATGGCTTTTTGTATGCTATCTTAAGTATAGCTCGTTGAGCTCGCTCCAGTCTAAGCAAGTTGGTTTTGTTTGCTGCTCCCCAGACGGATACACAGTAACTTAACACGGGTTGGCATAGGGTAAAGTACACCATAATTTGATGACAGACAAACACATCGGGACAGGTGAAACTAAATAAAAGCTTGTAATAAAATTAATGCATTTCTCCAGGAGCTATGAAAGGACTGAAAGATTACCACCATGGTGTAATAATGTTCTTGTACATAAACTTGCATACTCCATTCAGTCTTCTTAATCCATAACCACAACTCACAACAGTCACTAAACTATTTTCACAAACGCACCACCAATACACACAACTCACACAAACACACACACACACCCCTACCTCACCACGTCACACACTTCCGTGCACATAAAACAAAAAACTTAGTACAATTTAAAATCATTGACTCCTTAATTGATCTTGGTGAGTCTGTTATGTTAAGTCTGAGAATGCATGTTAATTATTCTTGCTACCCTAATATTGTAATTTATTTATGATCGAGTACATATTATCTATAGTATCAATGAGGGTTTTTAAGAGGGTCCTTTTCCACTCGCCTATCGTAAACATCGAAAATGGTTTACAACCTTGTTTCTTCATTTAATGCAATCCAACGCGATGTTTGACGAAAAGGCAACGCAAAAAAAGAGAGATAACGTTTGGGAACTCTGTTAGTATTCGGTAATTCTGAGATTTACTCGAAAATTTCACAAAACTGGCTTCAGGAAATAGCTGTTTTTTTTAAACCCTTAAAAATTTTGGGAAAAAGTTGTCGTCATTTAGAATCTTAATAAAATTTGCAAGGTTTCTATAGTTTTACTTTTTTGACTTTTTTAATTTTTAGGCAAATTGTGAAGTGTCAAAGTTCATACAAAATACGTCATTTTCAGACGTTTTTACTGGATTTCTATAGAAACCTAGATAATATCCACAAGATACTGTGTTTCCAAAATATCTAATGAAAAATGTGTTATAACGTCATAATCAGTTATGAGCAGTTGTATGAAAAACAGTGAAAATGTGAGTCATGATGCACCACCTTAAGACCACTTCTTTAGCTGAGATGTCTTTTACTTTAGAAAATATATATGTCGTGGCCAAATCTTAGAAATTGATCACTTCTTGATAAGGCCAATCAAAACTGGGCCGATCGTTTTAAACGTTAAAGTTTGGTGATATTTCAATCTTCTCTGATCAATCTTTAGACCTTTTATTGTAATTGAAATGCCACATCAATGATATGGCCAAACAAGGATTGACATTATCATTAAATGTTAACGTTTAAACAATCTAGCCAGTTTTACTTGGGTTACTGATCAATTCTAAGAACTGGCCTTGACACAATATAAGTGACATTGACGTCTAACGTTTGACGTTGATGTCTAACTAATTTATTTATTTACTATTTACTTGTACAACGTTACAGCCGAAACTAATGCGTTGTACAGAAACTAAGAAATAAAAGAAGAAGAAAAATAAGAAAACGTATACATTACCACTAAAATAAAATAACATATTCCACAAATGTCATTAAGATAAGCTTTTTTGCAGGTACCTGGACCTGATGACTCAGTGCTGCAACCTGGCGACCGTTGGGCACCTCACATCAGGCAACGGCGCCCTCGCCGCCGCCGCCGGGATTCCGATCCCGATTACCGGCCACCGTAGACGCGGGCTCGCGGACGGCGAGCCATAGGTAGCTCGCTGTCCGATCGTCCGGTGACTGTCCGGACCTAGCCCAAGACGTCGACGGCGCGCACTGTTCCAGCGCGCCTCAAGGAGTTGACAGCAACAGCAGACGTCCAGCTGGGTCGAAGCCTACTGGGGCCAGGGTTATCCGAAAGGAAACTCGAGCCCCGGTATGAAGGCTAGAAGGAACGGGGTGAGTTTTTAGTCAGTAAGAGTCTGACACTATCTCCCGCTCCACCCAAGAGCGGGGGTTGTCATAAGATGATTTTTGCCCGCCGACAAAAAAAAAAGCCTGGCGACCGTCATTTTAGAAAACCCTCATTTCAAGTGTGTTTTAAAACTATTAACTTTCTTGAAACAAAACATTTCTAATAGTCTTAAAAAGATATTATCAGTACAAAACATAAAAGAAAATGGCGGTAAACAAGTTATATATCCGTAAGAAGACGTTAACCCGTTAATATCGATAGGAAACTGTAAAATATCGGTAGAGACATAAAATGAAGTAATTTTGGCTGGGGAATAAACGATATACTACTCTGTCAAGAAAGTACCGGGAAAAGATCAATAATACACAAAATGTCTGTTATTCACCTAAATTTATTTTATCACCTTCAAAGTATGCTCCTTTAGAAACGATACACTTGCGCCAACGAATAATCCATTCATCAAAACATTTTTTAAACGCTGCTTCCTGAATTGAGTTCAGTTCTCGCCGCGAATTCTCCTTTATGTCTTCTATCGATTGAAAACGGGTGCCACGAAGTGGTAATTTGAGTTTAGGAAAAAGAAAAAAGTCAGCAGGAGCCATATCTGGTGAATATGGTGGTTGCTGGATGGTATTTGTTGAGTGTTTAGTCAAAAATTCGTTCACAATGATAGCCATGTGCGAAGGCGCATTGTCGTGGTGCAAAATCCAAGAATATTCTTTCCACAAATCTGGCCTTTTTCGTCGAATTTGCTCTCTTAAACGCCGCATAACGCTCAAATAATATTTTTTATTTACCGTTAGACCTTCCGGTAAGAATTCAGAGTGCACAACACCGCGATAGTCAAAGAAAACAGTCAACATGACTTTGACTTTGGCGTGGTTTTTTCGGTTTCGGATCAGTTGGAAGGCGCCACTCCGAAGCTTGTTGACTATTTTGCATGTCAAACTCGTAAACCCACGTCTCGTCACCAGTAACAATCCATTTCACGAATGTTGGGTCCAAACTGACTCGTTCTAGCATGTCCTCAGCGACTTTCATGCGATTGAGTTTTTGGAGAAAATTCAGATCTTTTGGGACTAGCCGAGCAGCAACATGTTTCATACCCAAATGATTAGTTAAAATGGTACGGATCGACTCGTGAGATACAGAAAGTTCGGCGGCTATCTCTCGCAGAGTTGAATGGGGATTTTCAGTCACTATTTCCTTCACTTTTGCGATGTTAACTTCAGTTGCTGACGTTGACGGCCTACCAGAGGGAGGCAAATCTTCCATCACATCTCGACCGCTTTTGAACGCTTTGAACCACTCATAAGCACGAGTTTTTGATAAAGTCGATTCACCGTAAGCCTTCTGTAACATTTTCAGTGACTCAGAACACGAAATTCCATTGGCGATGCAAAATTTAAGACAAACTCTTTGTTCGATATTTTTGTCCATTATGAAATTCGCAATACACACTATATATGATATTACTAAAACCAGCACTGTATTTAATATAAATAACAGATGCAACTCAAACTCCGCGCCAAAATGGAAAACAGTTGTGCCAATCTAACAACTACAAAAAAACAAAAATTATAATTTGGAACCATAAACAAATCATCCATTCCCGATACTTTTTTGACTGAATGTATACGTACATCATTTAAAGCGATACTAGGATTAGTGAGATGGTTTCATCATCATCATCATTTCAGCCGACAGACGTCCACTGTTGGACATATGCCTCCCCCAAGTGTCGCCACAATGATCATCATCATCCATCGGATTTCCGCAACCTTCACCAGGTCGTCGGTCCACCTTGTAGGAGGCCTTTTGACGCTACGTCTTCCAGTGAGATGGTTTGTTTGCGATTAAAAACTTAGTGAAATAGGTTTTTAATTGACGAATTGACGATATGGCCAAACGGGTCGATATGAGCAGTGGTGGCCGAGTGGTAACGGCTCCGACTTACGAGTTGTCGGTCGCGTGTTCAAACTCAGCGAGGCGCATTTCTTTGAGTAAACCAATCCGCACCTCATCCCTCTCCTAGAGAGGAGGCCTGAGTCCCATCAATGGGAACATTATAAGGCTGACTTTGGCCAAACGAAGATTGAAATATCATATAAACTTAACATTTAAAACTGGCCAGTTTTACTTGGCCATATAGATAAAGTGATCAATTTCTAAGATCTGTCCTCGATATTATGCATCATATCGTTTATGCAAAGTCCCAAAATATATATAGAACAGAAGTCAATCTACATACAAAGCGCGCTCGAGCAACGCACACATAGACACCGCTCACGGACACGATAACTCGGTAGCACCTCGGCCCGTTCGTCGAACAGTTCCGGCTCAAACGCTCATTAGTGTGCGTCCACCGAGCGTAGGTATAAAAAGTGAAGTACATAAATGAGATTGTCTTCTGTTTCACCTATCTATTTTGTGGCAAAGTGTTCCTACCATTTTGTGTCCACTCTCAATAAGAAAATGTTTCTTGAAGTGTCTATAAATTTTGTTTCAATAAGTTTCGAATAGCAATGGAATTTCAGACGCCATTTTGGATCCTTTGTTCCTGGTTGTTTAGTTCAGGAAGCAATAAAGACTAAGTTTATTTAAGACTGAGAAAATGAATGAAGCTATATAAAATCTTGATTGTGTAGATATGGTTTTTTTATTTATTAATTTTTTGGTCTACCAACAATTGTTTACACAACAACTTGAAACTTATAGTACATGTAAATTTTTAGGTTAGATACCAATTACTTCTCGTGCTCTTTAGCGAAGCTACCCATTAGAAGTAAGTAAAAATCTGACAAGCCCTCACGCTCCACTTTAGAGTGGGAGAAGTCATCAAACGCACCCACGATATAGAAGTTATTGAACAAAATAACCACTGTTATTTCTTATCTACTGTCAATAACAAATGCAGATCTACACGGGCTACAATAAAACGCCGCTTCAAGCTTCTTTTTGAGGTGGCCTTTTTTCGTGGCTCGTGTGCCGCTGCCGCCACAAAAAAACGCTTCAGCGGTTTTTTGCGGCCGCTTCTAGCTTTTTTGTGGCGGCGTTTTTTTTGAGGCCCATGTGCGAGGACGCTAAGTATCAACAGATCTACTTCACTATACTTACATATACCTCCCATATGTCTCAACATCTAGAGCCAATCGAAATCATTCAGCAATTCAGGCTGCGTGCGCGCACTGTCGATCATGACGTCATTAATCTTAGCTAAGTAACGATACTATGTCAACCGGTGACGTATTTACTACTATAGCTCAGAATCCATCCATACTAATATTATAAATGCGAAGGTGAGTCTGTCCGCCTGTTTGTTTGTTATACAACGTGTAACGTTAAATGCGCAAAACCTGAAATTTGTTTGATAAGAATAACGAGCAGAATCAATTAAACCACTTTTTAATATAGGTTACATTTTTCAAAAAATCTTCATTAAAAATGTTGCCTTGTCTATTTACCTACTCGTATGAATAGGTCAAGCCATCACGTGCGCAAACCCGCCGAAATAGGTAAACAAACACAAATGCTTGTAGTCCAATCAAATTTTCTGATACACGAAAACACACAAAAGTTCTTATTTCAATGCAGATATTAATTTTAAACAAACTAAAACTGCACATAAAACCTTTTTTTCTTACAGAATTAGGTCAATTTAATTAAAAATCATTTGGGGTGTCTGAGGTTTTGCGCATTTAACGTTAGACGTTGTTTTTACATGCTAGGATTACTGAATCTATTTTGAAGAATTTCGGTAAAGAGATAGATTATACTTTGAAGAAGGAAATAGAATATTTGCTTGACGAGTAACTACTATAAAGAAAGTAATACTATATCGTGCATGCGCAATCGACGTGCGCTAGCTCGGTATAGTATATTCCATACTTATAGCAAAGATGCAATTTCTAAAATTTTTGTTTGTGTCTCTGTTTGTTTGTTCCGGCTAATCTCTGAAACAGCTAGATCGATCTGGACGGGACTTTTACTGGTAGGTACCTAATTAATGTTATAAGCAGTAACTTAGGCTACATATATTTTAGAAAACAACTTAGGGTTCTGGCCAAAAAAAAATTCTTTTTAAATGTGACCAAAATAATGGCTTTGTGCTGATTTACGAGTCTGATGCAGACGAAGTCGCGAGCAATAGCTAGTAAATAGATAAATAAGACAGTTCTAGTTGCGTTCTCATGTAAGATAGGAATCATTCCTTCAACATCGATTCTAGTCATGTAGGCTTTAAAGTATTGTGAGGAAAATATGGTTTATTTCATATTTGTGAAAGCGAGATAGAATCTTCTAATGGTTGATTAGTGTTTTAGTATCTTAGTAATAAATAAATAAATAAATATATACGAACCCTCAAGTTCTTTGAACAAACCACCCGTTTCTTTTTCTTTTAGGTTTTTTTTTCGGTGGGAAAATCATCTAATGACATCTCCCGCTCTTGGGCGGAGCGGTAGATAATGTCAGACTTTTACTGACAAAAAACCCCACTCCAGTTCCTTCTTTGCCTTTCGTACCGGGCTGAGCTACCCTTCGGAGTTAACCCTGGCTCCAGTAGGCTTCACTGCCCAGCTGAAACCCTGCAGTTGTTTTTCATTTAGGTGGGAAATCTTCCAATAACTTCTTCAGACTTAAATTTTACTGACTAAAACGCTCTCCTGCCCCCCTAGCCAAGTTACAACCGTTTCTTTTCTATTCTCTTGTGTCGAAAGCCTCAAATTGTCCACGCCTCCGATTCCTTTGTTCTGACGTCATCTCAACGCTCAGATACGTGGTCAGAAGAAGTTGTCGTAGCTTAGCGTTGCATCACGTAGTAATAAAAGAAATACACGTTTTCAGAAAATTACAACTCTCAAACTCCTAACTTCTAACACACTCGATATTCAGACAGTCTTACTCGATGTCGCGTAGTGTAATAAGGGTCAGACTGTCTAACTCAAAACGAAAAATAAGACAGTCTAAATATCGTGTGCTTAATAACGCGTTGCGCGTAGCTCGCTGACAGACAAACGGGCGAACAGAGGGACGGACAGACGTACAGACAAATAGTAAATACTTAGTAATAGGTATCTTTCGAAAACGTAACTTTGAATACGTAGTTCTTTCTACTCTAATATTATAAAGAGGTAGGTCATTTTTTTCTTGTGTGTATGAGGTATTGATCCGATTGCTAAAAATTTTTCACCGCTACTAAGTAGCTTTATTAATGAATGACATATTACATATTTATGTACAGGCAAAGCTGCGACCAAAAACTAGTGTTTAATAAACAAAACCACCCAAAAACCGGAACAAAGATTCATAATTTATTTTCTAACAAAATGAGGCAGACAATATCCGACATTTTAGTAAAAAAAAGAGAAAATCTACATTTGTACAGCCACAGTGGAAAATTTCCTCGTCAACATTCATCAACTTCTGACAGTCACAAATAAGTGCAAATTGTGAGTTGTGGCGTGTCAATTTGTGCCAGTGTGTCCCAGCCTTATTATGCGAGATTCTGGGGCCTAAATCAGACTGGTAAATACTATATTTTGCGGACATACTATTAGGATGCCGCGGGTGTGCTTAGAGTTTATAAAGTTTTGTAATTTTAACAGTCACTCGTGTTTTTAGACATCGAAATAGGGTTCAATAAGGATAAAATTTTAACCCTTCAGATACCGTCAATTAGAGACACAATAGTAAGACAATAGATGCGCGGCCACCGGGTGTCGCTTGGAGATTCATGAATTAAGATCTAAAAGAATTATCATTAGGCCTTTGCTCAGCAGTGAGACACACAGTAAGCTATTAAAAAAAAATTAAGATTATTGAGCACTAGCTTTTGCCCGCAGCATCGTTTGTGTACCTACTTTGTATATAGCCATGTCACTCAGAAATAAAGCAGTTTTCTATCTGTGAAAAAAATTTCGCAATCGGACCAGTACTTTCAGAGATTTACCTCCTACAAACAAAAAAATAAACTGTACCACTTTATAAAATTAGTAGGTATAGATGTTTTAGACTTTTGCTAACTTAAGCCTATCCGTTTTCTTCCTACCAAGCCTACTCCCAGACTTCCAAGGCCATAGTAACTAATTCAGCTACCTGAATGTGCGATTCACGTTCCTGACGTTTCTCGATCAACAAGCGTTGGGCGGCCATGAAGTTTTTTTTTTAATTCTTACTCCACACTAGGAATAACTCCGAATATTTTTCCCGCGCGGGAATCGTCCCACTAGGATACAAAATTTGACTATTCAAAAGTGCCTGCAAATGCTCTATTTGAAATAAATTCCTTACATAATGTGTTATAATATAATCCCAGGCTTGTTAGTGAGAAAGAGGAGAGCTTTTTGTATGGTGTATGGAACTGTACACTATATAATAAAGCTCTAATCCCTTAACAGTTCAATTTAGGTCGTCAAATGGATCATGCACTAAGAGCTTGTGGTAGGGCCTCCGTGCGGATTAAAGACCCACAACATTTACCAACAATCACGCCCGATGTCAAATTAAAACTTTTTAACGAGAAACATTTCACAAATAACCAAAACTCGTCAAGTCGTAAATCATTTCTTAAAACAAATACCTAAGGTAAACTTTTTTAATAATGTCATTTACCGTTACAGGTTGACAGGTTCAATTAGGATACTCCTTTCAGGAGTCGAGAACTCGAGATGGCGGCGCGAGGTGTTCCATCACCTCTCTCTTAGACGTAATACCCCATTCTGGGAGTGGGGTGAATTCCCTAGAGTCATCATCTCACTTTAAAGGGGTTTTTTATGGTGGGGAAAATCATCCAATGATAACCCCCGCTCTTGAGCGGAGCGGGAGATAGTGTCAGACTCTTACTGACTAAAACCCACCCCGTTCCTTCTAGCCTTCATACTGGGGCTCGACCGAGTAGGCTTTGACCCAGCGGGGCCTCTGCTGCTGCTGACCACTCCTTGAGGCGCGCGGGAACAGTGCGCGCTGTCGACGTCTTGGGCTCGGTCCGGACAGTTACCGGACGGTCGGACAGCCAGCTACCCATGCCTCGCCGTCCGCAAACCCGCGCCACTTTAAAGGGGTGATAACAGTTGCAAAAAAAGGGTGAAAGGTCACAAAGGACTTCTCACGCAAAATCCAAGTTTTCGTCAATCGCTGTCTCCGTCGCATTGTCGAAGTTTACTGATCCAAAACAATATCCAACGTAGAGCTGTTGGAAAAATGCCACGAGAGTCCGATCGACCGCTAGATAAAGCGTTGCAAGTGGAGATGGATTGGCCACACGCTTCGAAGGAATTCCGATAACATACCCAAGCAAGCGTTGGACTGGAATCCGAAAGGAAAATGAAGGCATGGCCGTCATAGTCAAACCTGGCGTCGCACTGTGTTGGCAGAAGGGGCAAGCAACGGAATGACGTGGAGCGGGATGAAGCGTGAACGTTCGCGATGGAGGATTACTGTAGACGTCCTCGGCCCCATCTAGGGGACATAGGACATTAAGTGGAGTAAGTCAAGAGGGTTTACAAACCAACGTTCCAATAGAGGCGATCTTGCTAGTTTCAATCCGTGTAGACAGCCATTGCAATCCATGACCTTCAACGCCCTTGATTGGGCCAGCGTTTTCCCAGCTGCAGTGACTGATTTGCGAACGTGTTGGTGCGTGGTGTACATCTATGTAGCTGCAACACAAACCCAGCTCCTAGCCAGCCAGCCAGCCCAAGGTCACCTTGGTTGGAGCTTGGATTTTATTAAAAGTATATAATATCAGTAGAAACTTCACATTGGTACTTACCCGGTCTCGAACTCGCCATCTCATGCATGAGAAGCGGATATTTTAACCACGGGCCTATCATAACACTAGACTAACAGAAGACCAGACCGTTACAGAAAGCTAAAAATTTAATAGAAGAACCAATATTTCTCAAAATAAAGACCAGACAGACCATCAAGCAGTTTATTATTAGCGAAACCAACGCATTATGTAAATGTTCACGCCACGACTCGGCGACATCCACAATACAATGAGTTTTTATATTATTATATGAATGTATTCGAGAATAAATTCAGCGGATGAATAATTCAGGAGCCTTCTCCTTGAAGATAGCCTGGATAATATTTGATGTTTAATTTTAAGATTCCCTTCCTCTTTTTAAGGGGGGACGCAGATAATTATGTCGGCCGGCGTCCGATTTTTTGTTGGAGGGGATCAGTCACTTGCCGGAAGACCGCGTTGGAAGGCCTCCTACAAGGTGGACCGATGACCTGGTAAGGGTTGCGGGAATCCGATGGATGCGAGACGCTCAGGACCGTTCATTGTAGCGACACAGTGTTCAACAGTGGACGTATTTCGGCTGAAATGATGATGATGATGATGATGATGATCAGTCACTCGGTAAACTTCTGGCTAGTGTATGCTTGGGCTTGTTGACGGTGAGTAATGGGTAGTTCACCGTTCGGATCACATGGGCACGCCACAATTATGGCGGTAAGTCCCCTCTTTGAGGCGTGGCTGGAAAGACCTGACGGCGTCCTTACCTTCCGCATGACGCAGGTCCTCACCGGACATGGCAAGTTCGGGAGGTTCCTGCATCGGATTCGAGCGGAAGAGACGCCCGGGTGCCGCCACTGTGCGGAACGCCCGGAGGACACGGTGGAGCACACAGTTGAGGTGTGCCCTGCTTGGGCGGAGCAACGCCGTGCCCTCGTGGGGGCGATCGGCGGCGGAGACCTCTCGCGCCGGGCCTTGGTTCAGGCCATGGTCCGGAGCGAGGAGGATTGGCAGGCGGTCGCCTCCTTCTGCGAAGCAGTAATGCTAGCAAAGGAGGAGGCAGACCGCATCAGGCAACGGCGCCCCCGCCGCCGCCGCCGGGATTCCGATCCCGATTTCCGGCCACCGTAGACGCGGGCTCGCGGACGGCGAGCAATGGATAGCTCGCTGTCCGATCGTCCGGTAACTGTCCGGACCGAGCCAAGGCGTCGACGGCGCGCACTGTTCCCGCGCGCCTCAAGGAGTTGTCAGCAACAGGAGGGGCCCATCTGGGTCGAAGCCTACCGGGGTCGGGGTTATCCGAAAGGAAACTAGAGCCCCGGTATGAAGGCTAGAAGGAACGGCGCGGGGTTTTTAGTCAGTAAGACTCTGACACTGTCTCCCGCTCCACCCAAGAGCGGGTTTCGTCAATGATGATTTTCCCCGTCGAGAGAAAAAAAAAAAAAGAAAAAAAAAACCGTTTGGATCACAAGACGTACGGCGTTGCGCCACCGGTACATGGTGGACATCCCGCCCATACGTACAAAGCGTTTTGGGAATACATTCATTATGCGTACAGCTAAGGAGTGAAATTCCCTGCCGGAGTCTGTGTTTCCTATAGATAGCTATAACCTAGGGGTCTTTAAGTCGAGAGTGAATAGATTGCTTCTAGGCAAGCGTGTTCTATCGTAGGCCACATCATCGCTTACCATCAGGTGAGATAGTGGTCAAACGTGAGCCTATAGTATGAAGAATTAGTAGTATGAGAAGAAAAACAAAACTCGATCGTCTATAGTTTGCCTAAGCATTAGTTTGCAGGAGACGTTCATATTTTGAAGTAGTTTCATGAATCTTCTTAAGCAGACTTTCTTCTGTCGTGGTCTTTTTATTATGACTAAAGAATGGCAGGCCAGTGGCTTTGTATAAAAACTACTAAATGTTTTGTCTAATACTGTTGATAAAGTACAAGTGCTGCAAAAATGGACAAAACGGACCCAAGTCTGCTATTTTTTTTATAAATTCGTCATGTCAGCAAACCTTAGGGTCCAGCACGGCTGATGCCCAACAGGGCCGCGAGGATTTTCTGAAAAGGAAACTCGTGGCTTTATAACGTAAAAGGCAAGTGAAAGATACAGGTGTGGTTAAGTCTGACTTGCTCTTCCACTCCACCCAGAGCGCGTGAAGTCATTGGACGATTGGACCTTAAAAAAGCTTAAAAATTCGAAAAAACTTAATATTAGGCCCATTCTTACGTCCTAATTCTCGATTCAGAAACCGGCCCTGTGCATTTTAAACAACTCATTTGATGTAATTTTTTACTTAAAAGACAAGCAGAAAATATGATTGTCCAAAATAAAGAACCCACCCTAAAAAGAAGCGCTATAAAAATTCATAATTTAATCTTGTCATATAAAATTTTATGTAATAAATCCGCCCTCATCACTCTTTTACGACAGAAAATCAAAATCTGATCCATATTGCAGCATTAAAATATTTTAAAGGACTGTAAACCGTCCAAATTCCTTCCTTATAATCTTGAAAATGCAGTTAAATATTCGATAAAACTTTATCATCCCGTGATATACCTCAGTAACTTCGTACACAGATCGTTTCCAAAACCTTCCGAAACCTCTCATTAGATAACAAAAACCAACATAAAAAGAAATCTAGAAAACACAAAATACTCCAGCAAGACATCTCAATTTAAGCTGGTTAGTGAAAAACAAAAACCAAAATGTCACGACCCTTGGTTTTTCATCCATTTATTAGCAGAGGTAGGTTATGTTAGGGGTCAAAGGAAATTGGCTCTAAATAAAACGATATCCATGATCGAGCGTTTAATTTATATCCGTTGTAAAACACGAATAATATTGCTTTGGTATTGACAAGAAGTATGAGTTTTGGTAACCCTTGTTTTATTAGAAGACACAGTGTAGAAATACAAGCAAAATTTCAATACAAAAATCCAGTACAACAACTTTTCTTACTGCGTTTTGAAGTTAGACTGTGACTTTTCATAGGGTTGAGAATCATACCAACCAAGTATGATAGAAAAATATATCGATACTATTGGAGTTAGATTACCTAGAATAACGGATGGAAGAAATAATAATTGGTTTGTACGTGTCGTAAATAACTATGAAATATGACTTCGTTTTACAGAGCCAAGATCGTAATAGTGAATTTCTCTTTGCTATTATTTTGATTTCAACAATAAACAATAAATATAATGGTAAAATAAATAATGTAATGTAAGATGGTTGGAAAGATTTATGTCTGGAAAAAGAGAGATTATTTTAGTTTAGTTATGCTTATAATAAATTGGTTTTTTTTAATACAAATAAAAGATATTTTTGGGATTTATTTGTAGTCGCACATACTGGTATATTAAACTAAACTTAAAATTACAGTAGTTAGGTATTCTATGAACTTAAACGTGAAATCTTAGTATTTCATGTGTTTGCAAAATTAAGTATTTGATTGTATGCTGTATATATCTTTATTTATTTTATTTTTCGTTTTAAATAGGACTAGGAATTTAAGTAAGTTGTACTAAGCACTTATAGTTATTCTGTTGTGCTAAAAAAAAATATCTACTGTAAACTAAGTTCTTATAATGGTGAAACTTTGCAAGTGTGCGAGAATGTTCGCTACTTTTTCACACTAAAGCTGCTGAAGAGATTTGGATGAAATTCGGTACACGGGTAGATTATTTTAATAACCAAAATTTAAAGTAAGTTATTCTGTCCCTAGGAAGGTATTGTAGTACTGGTGAGCCCAAGTGAATAATGAGATTTGAATTTGGATAGTCATTGTTTTTTTATAAATTAAAAATAAACACAAAAAAATACGTGCTTCAAACAAGTTTATTCAAAAATCCAACTAAAAATAAAATGTGTTTACTTACGAGTCTTTTTTAAAAAAAAAGTTGTGAAAGAGTGGGATCGTTATAGAAAATTAAAACCATAGAATCTTAGAGTTTGTTACAGAGAACTTTGTTTGTTTTAAATCTCAAAACATGTCGAGTGATAGTTAAAATTAACGTGTAAATAATACTTATATTTTCCAATATTCAATTTGTTTTAGTAAATTTGTCTTTTAATTACCTCACAGATGGTAAAAAAGTAGAGTATCCAACACGGGGATAAAGCTGTCTTTGTTTTGAGTGGCTTGAATTCCTCATTTCACTCAGGTTTCTATATTAATTCCCTCTTAATGCTTGGGAGTTCATTATATAAATCCCTCACCGACGTTCGCGATTAAAACTTAGCAACCTTCATTTCGTTCGAAACTCAACATGCCACCGATTTAAGGACTCTGCTTTATCCCCTAATTATATGTAGCTTGCGGTCCAACCATCCGGTAACTATTCAGACCGAGCCCAAGTCGTAAACAGCGCGTATTGTTCTACGGGCAACTTAAGGAGATATCAGCAAACCGAAGGCGCCCAGCAGGGTCGAAGCCTTCTGAGGCCCTGGACTGAAAGGCACAAAGGAACAAGGAGTGGGTTTTAGTAAGTAAAAGTATAGCACGCCTTCTCCACCGGCCTGAAGGCGGGAGATGTTATTGGATGATTTTCCACCTGAAAAAATCATCAATCTACTATTTTATACCTATACTAAGTTCCCTTGGGACCAATTTCTACTTCCACGCACACGAAGCCACGAGCAGACACTAGTAAAGAACACAAAGAGAAATATTTACACACAGAGATTCAAAACAAACATTCCACTTCTACACATGAAAACCGATTGCGATCAAAACTATCAAAAACAAACCGCAAACCAATTTCTAAACAAAACAGCTAAACATTTCCGAACCAACATCGATACATCGATATTCAAGTGAACGATCCAGTAATCGTTTCCCCACACTACTCGTAACTCGTACCGCATAATTCGGCACTTAGGTATCATCCACTGGCGACATAACTGCTCCAATGACGTAGTTCCATCGATTCTGCTTGATGCTTGTTTATGTTAGAGCCTTGCATCTCGGGTGAGGATGAGAGAGGAGGTGATCTATCTATACTTATAATAAATCTGTAGAAGTGAAAATTCTGTACATTGAAAATATAAAAAAAAAAAAAACAAATGGCAGGGGGTGTTACTAGACCGACACCGAACCCATAAATGTGATTAAAATCAATTTTTGTCTGTCTCTCTGTTGTACTCTTGAATCTTTAAAACTCAACGGATTTTGATGCGGTTTTTTTTAATAGATAGAGTGATTCAAGAGAAAGGTTTATATGTATAATAACATCCATTAAATAGTGGACGAAGCCGGGGCGGGTCGCTAGTATACAATAAAAAATAAACTTAATTTTGCGGTTCGATCCCTAGACCCATTACTGTACCAACCGAAAATAATAAATTTGTCGCAGTTTACGTCACCCGCAGTGGAGTTCACTAAAATAAGCCGAAAGGGGAACCGTGTTACCCCGAATTTGACGCGAGCAAAGCCGCGGGCAAAAGCTAGTATAAATTTTGACACGGACTGTTAGGAAAGAAGTCATTACATAATATTTTCATAATCAGCCTTGTAATGGTCCCACTGCTGGGACTCAAGCCTTCGCTCTAAGAGAGGCATAGGAATGTTGGACCGTAATCCACAACGCGGACCCAGAGCTGGTTGGTGAATGTCATATTACTTTGAACTTATGGTTCTAGGACATGTAGGATTCCCTTCACCGTTTTGAGAGTAGTGGTCAGTACAGGCACTTGCCTGGGTTTGAACCAACGAGCTACAACTCGTAAGTCAGGGTCATTACTACCACTATTGTTCAACCATTAATAAAATGGGCAGGTCACCTTCTTCTGTGAAACAGTAATGCTAGCGAAGGAGATGGTCTCAACTGTGAGAGAACAGTCATCCTCAGGCCCCAACCGCCGCCCCACTCGCTCCTGATATCGCCGCAGGAGACGCTCCAGGTATAGGTGACTCCCTATACCTGGGGCGTCACGACGATCCTCGACCACCGTAGGCGTAGGCTTGTTTGACAACGAGCAAAGGAAAGCTCACCATCCGTATGTCCAGTACTGACCGAGCTGGAATCATCAACGCTCCATCAGCATCTGTGTCCTGTTCCTGGGCACTGCTGGCACTGCCCTAATTACGGCACTACATATGGGAGGACATTTTTTTTATAATGGATAGGCTCGCTTTTGACCACTATCTCACCTGATGGTAAGCGATGATGTGGGCGACGATGGCACCTGCTTGCCTAGATGCAATCTATTCACTCTTGACTTAAAGACCCCTAGGTTATAGCTATCAGGAAACACAGACTCCGAAATGTTGTCCTCTAATCTATTTGAGGCTTTATTTAACATCGACCAAGCTCATTTCTGAAAATAAATACCATAAACGTTGCCAGACAAAAGCGTAAAACTATCCCTAAATATCTGCCCCCTAATCTTTTCACATCAGGAGACTACCCTCCGCTGTTTGTCGCATAATTCGGTACTAAGCAACTATCGAGTAGCGATCCCCGTATTGATTCACAGAATCGAGATAAGTGCCGATGTTAGGTTATCTTTATCGCGGCGTTCCTTTGAGAACGCCGAGCAATATCGATAGAATGGAGATATTGCTTGGCGTTCCTCGTTTTCCTTTATAGTGTGGAGGTTATTTTGGCAGTGATGCTTAAGCTCGTTAGTAAATGATCTTTGATGTTGTTTGGTCTTGATTGTAATTAGATATTAAGGGTATAATGTCAGCAGGGGCCCAGCTGGGTCGAAGCCTACTGGGGACAGAGACTAAAAGGGAACTCGAGCCCCGGTATGAAGGCTAGAAGGAACGGGGTGGGTTTTTAGTCGCTAAGAGTGTGACACTATCTCCCGCTCCGCCCAAGAGCGGGGGTTGTCATAGGATGATTTTTGCCCACCAAAAGAAGGGTATAATGTAGATTTAAGGAGGGGACCTCCTCACGCCTCAGGCCACGTTTGAGATGCCCCGGGCATCGGAATTTAAAGGACGAGTCACAGCTACAGTAAGTGCAGGGTTGTGGACGGCGAGCAATGGTTAACTCGCCGTCTAGTAAGATTTGCTGCGGGAATAATACAAAGAGTTAACGTGGCCCTGGCACGCTATGGGCCACTTATGGAACACAGCGCGGAGTAAGTATAAAATGATCACAGGTAGGTCTTTGAAAGCAATAGGGATTGTCACAACACACAGAGATAATTCTAATTACTTCTCTACATCATAAAATATCCCTATAGGAAAAACTGAATCCGTTTTTGCCCCTTTAAATCATTCTTAAGTCGGTATGCATTTAAGCGGAAGTTGCAAAATCATTTTCTACACCAATAGCAGAATCGTCTCAAAAACTTCTTTCCTTACTTTATATAAATATATATTATATGAAGTATATATATTATATTAAATATATATGTACTAGCTTTTGCCCGCGGCTTCAAAAAAAAGTATCCTATGTGTTATTCTGGGATATGGTCTACTCGTGTACCAAGTTTCATCGAGATCCGTTCAGTAGTTTTTGCGTGAAAGAGTAACAAACATCCATACATCCATCCATACACACAAACTTTCGCATTTATAATATTAGTAGGATGTTTATTTTAACTATATGTAAACTTTTTACTCTTGTTTTCAAAACATTTTTTTTTTGTGCGCCTACCATATTGTCTCTTCACCTCCCTAGGTTGACTAGTAGAGAATGTCTAAGGCATTAAGTCCGCCTATGTACTTTGTGTGGCATGAAGATTAAATAAATAAATAAATAAATCATTATGAATAATAAGCAAAATTCACGTAACATAATATTATAAATCCAAATTACACTCATCAACCAACGTTGTCATGCTTAAACACGATTACGGCTCTGCTCTAACCTCAGATGTCATAATTAACATCACTCGGAAAGGGTTTGATAAACTAACTTGAACTTTTAGGGTCGAACGATCGCGCAGGATCACTGAAAAGGTCTAATGCTCTTTTCTGCACGGGTCTTGGATGTAGATAAAGTATAGATAGGTTTAACGAATTTATTACTTACTAGCTTTTACCCGCGGCTTCG
Source organism: Mythimna lalbum (assembly GCA_949319445.1). NCBI lineage: Eukaryota > Metazoa > Arthropoda > Insecta > Lepidoptera > Noctuidae > Mythimna > Mythimna lalbum. Next base: position 6,216,458 of record OX439370.1, read on the forward strand.
CCCGCGTTTATCAATATACATTAATTTAATAATAATATTTGTTCTTGACTTCCCTCTTACTCCCCCTTTTCTCACTTAAAAAAAAATAGGCTATGTCCGTCTACAGGGTCAAATACAGCGATCGAGCAATATTTCTAATAAATTTTATCATAAATGTATCTTTTTAAATTTTGTTTTAAACACTGCAAGCGATTTACTATCCTTAACATTATTGGGTAGATAATTATCTACGCTAATATAATAAAGAGGTAACGTTTGATTTTTTCTAGTTTGTAGGAGGTAATCTCTGAAAGTACTGTACTCCAACCCAAGTTGCTAACCTGCGATAGTTAACGCTAGTAGAAAGCTTCAAATGTACGGAAACGACGTCGTCTCAACGCTCAGTCACGTAGTCAGAACAAAACAATTGGTGGCAAGGTCAACTCAAAGCGTTCGACGCGAGCGAAACGGTTGTAACTCGGCTAAGGGGGCTGGTCCAATTGCAAAATTTTTTCACCAATATTTCTATCGGTGAAAAAATTTTTGAGTGACAAGGCTATAATTTATGTATGTAGGCGAAGCCGCGGGGAAAAGCCAGTTATTTATAATTTTCATTGATTTTATTTGACTCTAAGTACTCGCGCCTTCGCTGCTGGACATCATGATCGCCTAAGTTCATGAAGAACTTTATCTAATACGGACCTCTGGTCATGAGTTTGAGACCATCTAAAGAGGTCCTGATGAATGAGTTCCTACAGAACCCGCTGGTAGAATTTATTATCTCTTCTACCTGAGCGGTTGAAACGGTAAAATGAACCGTCCGATGACCCACTTTTTCCTAAAGGCACGTCCTTTGGAATCGTGAGGTAATAGATACGATAGTTTCCTGTGGTCTCACATTTTTATTTTACAAGGACCAAATATTTTTTCCCAAGGAAACTATTATACCCACTAAGATTTCAAAAAATCTTTATTAGGAAGGTCTGTTGTTGAGTAAGTTACTTTTTATAACGAAAAAATGCATTGTTTCTATAAAAGACACCGGGAAAAGTTAAACTTTTTATTATTATATACAATAGGGTGACAGCAAACTTTAAGGACTTGGCCAGTAGACGAAACTGAACAACCTTCCACAACAATTTTCTAAGGAAGCAAAAAAAAAATCAGCCTCTCTATACAAACTGTAAAGTTAAGTTAAGTGTAACTGTTAAGTTTATAATTTTGTATAGAGAGGTTGTTTTTTTTAGTTAAACTGTTATTTAACTATTTCTCAAGTTATTTCTGTTTTCTACTACAAAATAGAAATAACGAGGGCATGATCACTCGCTTCGCTCGCTCACTAGACCCCGCCATCCCCTACTTAACTAACCTGTCCGAGTCGGGGTGCCCCAAGTCCTAAAGGACTCACCATCACCACATCACTCACCACAAACCGCGCCAGACGTGCCGTCAATTATTAAGATGATTGACAGCACGTTTGGCGCGGTGGTTTAGCGATTGACTGCTACTCTGTGTGTCGTGGGTTCGATCCCCGTAAGATTGAACTAATATTTGTATGATCTACAGTTAAGTGTTCCGGGTCTGGGTGTCTTAAGTGAGTTTATATGTTTGTGAATGCACCCACGATACAGGAATCATTCCTAGTGCAACGAAAAACAAGTGTTTAATGAAAAGTTTTTTTTCATAGCAAGCTTTTACACCGCACTATATCTGTATAATTAATACTCGTCAAGACAAATCATACGAGCCCAAACTCGATGGGGTTGTGTCATTTAACTACCGAGTTCCTACGGCCACCTTCCGGTTCCATCATCAGATCAGCTCCATGTCATAATAGTTTTGTATAATCATCTGATCTACACACGCATGCAAAATTTCAGCTCAATCGGTAACCGGGAAGTGGATCAAATTTAATTTGCAATATTTGATTACAGACAAACATCGGGACGGGTGAAACTAAATAAAAGCTTGTAAAAAAAGGTGTATGTTGTCTATTAAAATTTAGTGTGAATTTAGTATTATTTAGTAAAGAACAAACATTTTAATGCGCAGTAAAAAATATCCCTTTGTTAAATAAGTGCAGAAAAATTGTTTAAATAAAAAAAATCTACTAACAAACAAAATAATCTTCAATACCCCAACCAATACCTAAACACACAATAATATATCCATTCAAATATCTACAGACACCAACCCAACAGTTTTCAACTTTGCATTCACAGACAGACGTGACCACATTGTGAATTTTAAACCCAAGATTACCGAGAGCACGGTAATAATATCATACAGTATTCCAACTTCATACAAACGGATGAAACGCGAGCTATACCTACGCGCCTCGGTTGTATATTTGTATGGTCATCACGGTTGTATGGTCTCGGCATGTAGACAGTCGCGGCCGTCGCAACTGTGCCGCAGTGACGAACGGACACGACGGTTTTTTTTAACAATAATCGCGCTATTATTGTTAGTTTGTATAATTCAAAGTAAAGACGTGGTATTTTATTATTAATAATAGTGGTTTATTGTACTATGTGTATGAATAATACTAAAAAAAAGCATTTTATTTAAATCTACTAATCAAAAAACTACACGCATTTTTATTGAACACTTCCTATTCAATCCACAAAGTATTTTGTTTATTATATAAAAATAAGTATATTTACAATCACAAAAAAAAAACGGAAACAAAGTAGACAAACGTAATTAGAATGCTGGAGGCGGGCAGCCCTATCGCATGTTTACGTACCGCGCGGCTGTAGGCATTTATTTCAAAAAGACGGCCGAGTTACAATACTGTATGATACTTTTACCGTGCCGAGAGTGTGACTTGGAGGAACGCCAGTTGTAATTCTAACATTCGTAGTAGTTTTAAAGAATAGGATAATGTAAAGTGTCAGAAATCAGAAACGTATATTTTAAATGGACCATTTATTGGCACTTTTGTATGGTCGAAATGTCGGTCAATCAAAAAAAAGTGAACAAAATAATAATTGCACGTTTCAAAGCGCAGATCTCATTGTCTCCGCACGGGCCTCAAAAAACGCCACCACAAAAAAACGCTAGATGCGGCGACAAAAAAAAGCCGAAGCGCCCGTCAGATTGTGGTCATGCGTGCATAATGGACTCCGACGAAGAAGGATTAAATACGCAAATGGCATGCGGCGGCATCATTATTATTAAACCGCAGTCGCAAAAAAGGTCGAATGGTACCACAAAGAAAAGCTTGAAGCCGCTTCAAGCATTTTTTTTGTGGTGGCACCGCCACACACGAGCCACAAAAAAAGGCCGCCCCAAAATGAAGCTTGAAACGGCGTTTTTTTGAAGCCAGTGTGCGGGGACAGTCAATGGAGAAGAACGTGCAAGAAACTTCATTGACACTCTTTTAAATCATATTATGAGGTAAGTAAATATTGGGCACGCCACGATTATGGCGGTAAGTCCCCTCTTTGAGGCGTGGCTGGAAAGACCTCACGGCGTCCTTACCTTCCGCATGACGCAGGTCCTCACCGGACATGGCAAGTTCGGGAGGTTCCTGCATCGGATTCAGGCGGAAGAGACGCCCGGGTGTCGCCACTGTGCGCAACGCCCGGAGGACACGGTGGAGCACACCGTCGAGGTGTGCCCTGCCTGGGCGGAGCATCGCCGTGCCCTCGTGGGGGCGATCGGCGGCGGAGACCTCTCACGCCGGGCCCTGGTTGAGGCCATGGTCCGGAGCGAGGAGGAATGGCAGGCGGTCGCCTCCTTCTGCGAAGCAGTAATGCTTGCAAAGGAGGAGGCCGACCGCATCAGGCAACGGCGCCCTCGCCGCCGTCGCCGGGATTCCGATCCCGATTTCCGGCCACCGTAGACGCAGGCTCGCGGACGGCGAGCTATGGGTAGCTCGCTGTCCGATGGTCCGGTAATGGACCGAGTCTAAGACGTCGACGGCGCGCACTGTTCCCGCGCGCCTCAAGGAGTTGTCAGCAGCAGGAGGGGCCCAGCTGGGTCGAAGCCTACTGGGGACAGGGTTGTCCGAAAGGGAGCTCGTGCCCCGGTATGAAGGCTAGAAGGAACGGCGCGGGGTTTTTAGTCAGTAAGAGTCTGACACTGTCTCCCGCTCCACCCAAGAGCGGGTTTCGTCAAAGATGATTTTCCCCGTCGAGAAAAAAAAAAAAAAAGGTAAGTAAATATTAGTTACATATTTCTTGTCGATTCTATTATGTGAGCACAATCTAGATAAATAACGAAAAAAAGGTACTTAAATAAAAAAAAATAGAAATTGAAATAAGCCACTGGCAGCTAAGAGATGACCAGTCTCAACTAACGTTGCCCGTTCACAAGCATGACAGGTGCATCAGCTTCACACAGCTCAACCAGTTTGAAGGGAACTGAATGACCCAATAACTATTGTAGTGAAATGTCAACCGCTAAGCTAGGAAATGATCTCTTCAAACATGACAGCTTGGTTGGCGCAATAATTGATCGATTAGCTGCAGCGCTGCGTGTCGCGGTTTCTATTCCGTTGTTCGAATAGTTCTATGTCTTATTACAAAATATATAGGTACAGAAGTCAATCTACATACAAAGCGCGCTCCAGCAACGCACACATAGACACCGCTCACGGACACGATATCTCGTTAGCTTCTCGGCCCGCTCGTCGAACAGTTCCGGCTCAAACGCTCATTAGTGTGCGTTCACCGAGCATAGGTATAAAAAGTGAAGTACATACATGAGATTGTCTTCTGTACCTATCTATTTTGTGGTCTAAGTGTCTTGATTATGTGAGTTTGCGTCTTTGTAATTACATCCACGATACAGGAGTATTTTCTAAGGTGGACTAAAGAAGAAACTAGCTTCTGCAAGCAGCTTCACCTGCGTGAAGGTAGAAAATTATTCATCACCATCATCATCATCGTTATTTCAGCCAAAAGACTTGCACAGAAAGCTTGAAAAAGATCAAACTTCTGAGTCAACGAAAAAAAAGATACGGAAAAAAACGTACGATTATATACGTGTATAGTTCGACACTCTCAAGGGAATAAAAATTATAAGGGTACTTCTCGTTGACCCAAAATACTGAAATTTGGCATGAAGTAAGTTCTTAGAAAAACTCAGATGCCTTTTTTGTTGTTGATAGGTTCGCACTTGACAGCGGTCTCACCTGATGGAAAGCGACGATGCAGTCGACGATGGAACGCGCTTACCTAAATTCACTCTTGATTTAAAGATTCCCGGGTTGTAGCTATCAGAAAACGTAGACTCCGGCAAGGAATTTCACTCCCTAGCTGTACGCACTTGAACTTCTTGAAAATACGGACGATTAATAATAACCAGGACATCAAGCAGGGCAGCATTTAATAAGCATAAAAAATAAAATATAATTACGTATATCCGACGATAAATATGTAAACATTTAACATACTTTCATCTTACATTACTTAAGAGCGACCAACCCGAGATAAAGTTTTATACAACCGCTCTTACTTGATTATGACGTTGTTGCACATTACTGTCAAAATATTTTGGAAATACAGACATCTTATGATATTACCTAAGTTTCTATTCAAACAAATCTCTTAAAATTTTCCATTTTGCGTGAACTTTGGCCTTTCATAATTTACGTAATTAAAAAAATTATACAAACAACATAGTTGCACTTTTAATTATTATTTCCAGAAGCTTTTAAGCTAATTAAAATAAAACCCATATCTCTTGGAACAAATTTTGTTTTGAATGCCAACAGATCTTTCCGGCGTTATCTCTGCTTTCGCCTCTTTATCAAACATTGCGTTGAAAGAAACAGCAAGCAAGAAATTGTAGAATATATGGTTTTTTAAACCATGTATTCTAAAATTTTTTACACAGCATCATCTAGTCCAAAACTAAGCAGAGCTTGTGTTATGAGTACTAGACAACTGATAAACCAACTTACATATTTCTAAATACATACATGTTATAGGTAAATTACACCCAGACACAGAACAAATGATCATGCTCATCACACTTGAACATTTGTCCTGGGTGGGAATCGAACCCACGACTTCAGGTATAGCAGTCAGGGTCACTGACTATTAGACCTACAGGCCAGTCGAAATGCCAACCTTGCTCACGTTGATCGGGAAGGACCCTCTTAATTGACGGATATGGTAATTAAAAAACCCCAAACAAAAATATTATGGTAAATAGTCACTCCTCATTTCCACATAACTCTAATATGTTTGTCCACAAAAAACATGTCCCATGATTGTATGTATATTCGTCGCATTTATGACTAAAAGCCTACCGGAAGTCGGCTAGGGTTGCTTTCATAGAGCATCCGGCACGCAACCGGAAGTACATATCTACACATGAGTTAGAGCCGGAAATGACGACGTTTTGTCGTCGCCATGTTTTATGAATAAAAATATTGTCAAGTGTGAGTTGAATTAAAAAGGTGACATTTTTTTAATTGATATAGTTCGGTACTTTGTGTTTGAATCGTTACGTATAGTTAGAAGTCCGGGAATCTGACACTGGTGTTGGTCAAAGGCTATCTGTTATCTATTTAATAGATTGTGGAGATCAGATCATCCTTTCGATGTTTTACAGGATGCTTTTTGGAGTGTGTGCGCAGGAATTGCATGACTTGACATGATTGATGTACAATGAGTATCCACCCATACGTTGTTGAAACCTCTACGGTCCGGACTAAGCGTTTCGCCTCGTCGTTTATACCACGTACGTCGAAGGAATGGAACAATTTGCCTGCTGTGGTCTTCCCGTCCGATTATAATTTGGGTATCTTCAAGGCTAGAGTGAACAGGCTTTTAATAAACTATTGCGCCTCACCATCAGAGATTGCATCACTGTTTACCATTAGGTGGGATCGCAGTCAAGCACTAGTTTATACGATTAAAAAAAAAAAAAATCAGTAGTCGCTTCATGTAAATACATAAGTATCCTGCAAAGGCCCACCTCAACGTAGCTGGGAAAGGTTAAACCTAACCTATACATTTATATACCAAATACAATAGCTCCAAAGTCTTGAGCATCGCCGCCGAGTTGCTAGCCTGTCGGTTTTTTAACGTTTACATTTCGGGGAGTGTGCTCTGGAATTGCACAATCTAATTCCGCCAAGTGCTTTCCATTTTTTTTTTTTTTTTTTTCTCTCGACGGGGAAAATCATCATTGACGAAACCCGCTCTTGGGTGGAGCGGGAGACAGTGTCAGAGTCTTACTGACTAAAAACCCCGCGCCGTTCCTTCTAGCCTTCATACCGGGGCTCTAGTTTCCTTTCGGATAACCCCGACCCCGGTAGGCTTCGACCCAGATGGGCCCCTCCTGTTGCTGACAACTCCTTGAGGCGCGCGGGAACAGTGCGCGCCGTCGACGCCTTGGCTCGGTCCGGACAGTTACCGGACGATCGGACAGCGAGCTACCCATGGCTCGCCGTCCGCGAGCCCGCAAGTGCTTTCCATCATCGGACTACAAGAAGTACGGCGTTGCGCCACCGGTGCATGGTAGACATTCCACCTAAAACATTTATTCTGCGTACAGCCAAGGAGTGGAATTCCCTGCCGGAGTCTGTGCTTCCCGATAGCTACAATTTAGGGGTCTTTAACCCTTCAGATACCGTCAGTCAATTAGAGACACAATAGTAAGACAATAGATGCGCGGCCACCGGTGGTCGCTTGGGGATTCATGAATTAAGTCAAGAGTGAATAGGTTACTTTTAGGCAAGTGTATTCTATCGTCGACCACATCATCGCTTACCATCAGGTGAGATGGTGGTCAAACGCAAGCATGAAAATAATAATTTAAAAAAATCAAATGCTTTTCTCTAGTCTCGCTAAAACTAAAAGACGACCTAACTGTTTTAAATTAATAGAACATTTAATTTGAATTAATGAAAGAGAAAAATAAGGAAACCCCCATAAAAACAATTTAATTATTCAAAATTGACAGTTTTGTATTTGAATCGCCTCTACCCATTTCACGAAAACGGAGCCGCGTGTAACAGCTAATCCTTACTAATATTATAAAAGCGAAAGTGAGTTTGTTTGTTTGTTTGTTACGTCTTCACGCCTAAATGGCAAAGCCGATTTTTATGAAACTTGGTACACGGATAGACCAGTATGACGAAGTATGTTCCCTTGGGATAATTTTCTGCTATCACGCGGGCGAAGCCGCTGGGAGCAGCTAGTGTCTTATAAATATGTAGGCTGTTAACTTTTTGATGTCCTATGAGGACTTTCTTTCATTCTTTCTCTGTAATTATTTACTTGTAATAACATGGGCAGGGCACATTGCCCGCAGAACAGTTATGGCCGTTGGGACCGAAGGTTCTGGAGTGGCGATCGCGTACCGAAAAACGAGGCGTCGGAAGGCCTCCAAGGTGGACCGATGACCTGATGAAGATTGTGGAAATCCGATGGATGCGGGACGAACAGGTTCGTGCATTGTAGCGACACTTGGGGGAGGCCTATGTCCAACCGTGATGATGAACGATAATGATGATGATAATGATGAATAACGTGGCATATTTCACTATAAAGCTCTTTTGCATAAAAGCTTCACTCATGGAAAATAACTCCCAAGCCCAAAAAGCAAATCCTCCCATTCAAACCAAAGTCCTCACCCGAGGCCTCTTATAGAAGGTAACAACGTCCTCAAGGAGTCCCCAAACTCGCAAACTACTCGACAATTCCGATACAAAATTAGTATGGACTGACAACCAACCCCCTCGATGCTGAGGAGTTACAGGCAAAGCCGTTACACGACACACGGAGGCCTCTCGAAAGTATGAGATTGGCTGCTACTATTGGAGGGTTTAGAAATGGCTATAGAAGAATGATCGTGTATTCGAGTGAAATCATTTTTTAACCGACTTCTAAAAAAGTCGGAGGTTCTCAATTCGGATGTTTGTATGTTTTTTTTATGTTTGTTCGCGCATAACTTCGTCGCTTGCCAACCGATTTGAAAAATTATTTTTTTATTAGAAAGGGTATATACTTCCCAAACGGTCCCATAGTCACCAAGTTGGGATTTGATGATGGAATCTTGGCGAAATCGATGGAACTCCCCAAATTCAAAATAGTGAAGTTGTATATTTTTTTATAAAAATTTTTACGTTTTTCTTGAAGTTTTCAGTTGGGATCAGTGCTTAGCTGAACTCAAAGTTGCGTAGCTAGGGGACTCTGTAAAAAAGAAGAGAGAGACGAAGGACTCGCGATCATCCAATAAAGAGATTGAAATGAAAAATTATAGAGAGAAGAGTGCAAGGTAGAAGGTTCTATCTATCTTGCTTCTAGGCAAGCGTGTTTCATCGTCGGCCACCTCATCGCTTATCAACAGGTGAGATAGTGGTAAACGTGAGCCAATACATTATTAAAAAAAAGAGTCTAGTTTCTACACTTAGTCTTGTGCGGACCATCATGCTTGTAGGAGAAGAAGTTCTTTTGTCACCATATATGGACCAAAGTCGGTTACTAGACTGAGTTTCAACATGTCTTGATTGAGTTACTTATCCACTGTATGGTTCGTACTAATTTAATGTAACTTTCTGAAAATATTTGTACGCTGGAAACAGCAGAATATTTTGGACATAAAATTTTATGTAACACCTTGTAACAACAATATTCTAACAAATAAATTTATTATGATTATTATTCATTCGATCATTCTGTACTAGAATTGTTTATGTTTTTGTTTTGATTTTTTATTTTGATCAAAAAGAAAATTTAATGTTGTGAAGTTTAAGTTGGGGGTGAAGTTGCTAAGCGCGCCTTAATAAGGGGCTCTACTACTGCGAGAGTTGCGTAACCAGACCTATGGAATCCTGGGCTCTGTTCCTCATAGAGCCGTAGGTTTTGCGCTTGCTTCCCGGTCTTGTCAGATTGCCGTTCCTTTGGACTATGTGAGTTAAGGAACACAAAATACTTCTCCTCTCCAGTTGGAAGAATTATTATTACATCAAAAATCCTTACTAATATTATAAAAGCGAAAGTGAGTTTGTTTCACGCCTTCACGCCTCAATGACAAAACCGATTTTGATGAAACTTGGTACACGGATAGACCATGTCCTAGAATAGGACATAAGGTACTTTTTATCCCGGAAGTATGTTCCCTTTGGGATAATTTTCTGCTATCACTCGGGCGAAGCCGCTGGGAGCAGCTAGTAACTCATAAAAAGATAAATTCAAACACAAAGTTTTTTATTTATTTATGAGGCAAAACTCCTCAAAGGTATCGTGAATAAGTAACAAATGGTACCACCCGTCCGTGGGTTAAGTGTGACCAGTCTCAAACTCGTCTGAAGGACTCTCGGACCTCGGATCATCTTATGTAGCACAACACACATACATATATAAGCTATGTGTATGCGTGTAGCATACATATATATCTGACGGATTATTACACTTCTTGTTGTTCGGGGTTACGGGATATTTGTCACGGGATACTAAGTTTTCTTGGTAATCTTTTATTGGGGTGCATTATACGAGATTGCACTAGTGTTGAAAATACTTATATGGGTGGTTCTTTTTCTTTGTTGGACTTCAATCTATCAGTGTGATGGAGGGGTGTTTTGTTCATTATGTCACGACAGTTAAGAAAAACTGGGCAAGTGTGAGCCGGACTCGCGCACTGAGGGTTCGGTACAAACTTACTGAAAACAGTTCAATTACAGAAATGTGTTACGAAGTTTTTTTTAATTGGAATTGAAATTGATTTTTGTGACGTATCTACCAAACAGTTTGCAGTAATTTTCCTTTACTCAAGAGCATAAGTAAAGGAAAATAACTCAGATAATTTAGGGTTTCATAGCAATGAGACCTTGCTTCATGCCAAATTCCAAGATTCTAGATCAACGGTAACTTGTATCCTAAAAATTTTGATTCGCTTGAGTGTCGAAATATACGTTTTTTGCGACATAACAGGCTGTGTGCTGTTTTTTTTCGTTAATTTAGAAGTTTGTTTTTTTCACCACTTCATTACATTACACTAGATTTAGGCATAATTTATTATGGGGTTAATTTCAACTCGATATCTCCACGGGTCTTGACAGACAGACAAACAGACGGAAAACAAAGAGCTACCTATAAAGGTTCCGTTTTTGTCTTTTGCGGTACGGAACCCTAAAAAAACCCAAATGATATTTAATAAAAAATAAGAAGCCTAGATAATATCTACAAGGTATTTGTGTTCCCAAAATATCTATTGAAAAATGTGTAATACGAGTAATTTCGTCACGTAAGAGCGTGTATAAAAACAGTGAAAATGTCAGGTGGGATGCTCTTAAAGTTCTGCCTCCCTATCTAAGTTACAACCGTTTCTCTTGCGTCGAACGCCTTGAGTTGGCCACGACCCCGATTCTTTGTTCTGACCACGTGCCTGAGCGTTGATATGAAGTCATTCCCGTACATTTGAAGTTTTCTACTAGCGTTAACCATAGCAGATTATCAACTTGGCTAGGGATATTGTAGTCCTCTTAAGACGAGTCGTAAACAGCGTCGTAAGTGATGAGATGAGATGTGTTGATCACATACTCTGGAGAGATTCCTATTACTTGGCCAAACAAAGTAGGTAAATTGGAATTCTCAAGGAAAATGGAAGTGGTACCATCCCTGTTCTAGAAATTGAAACCTGGCGTCGCTCTGTGTTGATATAAGCGACGAGCATAAGTGTAATTTTGAGCGAGATGAATCGTGAAAGTGAATTTAGGATTTTGATTAAATTCGGTCATGGGTACACTCCCAGGTTAGTCCCGAATCGAAGAAGGAATGAAAGGCGGTCTTTTTCTGCAAAATAGTAATGCTAGTGAAGGAGGTGACCGCACGCGTGAGCAACCCCGATTACTAGCCACCGTAGGCGTGGGTTTGTGGACTACGAGTAATCGGTAGCTCGCCGTGAAACCGTCCGGTAACCGACTGAATGGAGCTCGAGTCGACTGCGCATTGTACGCGCGCCTCAAGAAGATGCGGCCATGGTCCGGACCGAGGAGCAGTTTCAGGTGGTCTCCTCTTTCTGCAAAGCAGTAACGCTAGCAAAGGAGGAGGCCGCACGCGTGAGACAACGGTGCTCTCGCCCCAGACTCCGCCGCGATTTCAATCCCGATTTCCGGACACCGAAGGCACGGGCTTACGGACGTCGAGCAATGGGTAGCTCGCCGTCCGACCATCCAGTAACCGACCGGACCGAGCTTAAGACGTGGACGGCGCGTATCGTTTCACGCACGCCTCAAGGAGTTATCAGCAAAAGTTTTCGAAACGGAGGCTCAGCCCCGGTATAAAAGGTAACGAAGGAACGGGGTGGGTTTTTTTTAGTCAGTAAGAGTCTGACACTATCTGCCGCTTAGCCCAAGGGTGAGGTATGTCATCTGGTTGATTTTTACCCATTGAAAAAACACACACCAACATCTCAAGCGTTTGAGATAGCCGCGAGCGCGCCGCGTGCGCCTGTCGCTAGCTTGTCCGCTACTTAGCCCGCACGTGCGTTTCGTTCGTGAACACTACGAAATTATGCCATACTAGCTTTCCGTCCGCGGCTTCGCCCGCGTGGACTACAGTTTATATCGCGCGGGCAGAGACCCGTGCTCAGCAGTGGAATTATAGGTAGCCTATGTGTTATTCCAGTGTCTCTTCTACCTACCTACCAAATTTGATCTAAATCCGTTCTGTAGTTTTTGCGTGAAAGCGTAACAGACAGACAGACAGACAGAGTTACTTTCGCATATATAATATTAGTAGGTAGGGATGTTTTTTTTTTTTTTTTTTTTTTTTCTGTCGACGGGGAAAATCATCATTGACGAAACCCGCTCTTGGGTGGAGCGGGAGACAGTGTCAGAGTCTTACTGACTAAAAACCCCGCGCCGTTCCTTCTAGCCTTCATACCGGGGCTCTAATTTCCTTTCGGATAACCCCGACCCCGGTAGGCTTCGACCCCGATGGGCCCCTCCTGTTGCTGACAACTCCTTGAGGCGCGCGGGAACAGTGCGCGCCGTCGACGCCTTGGCTCGGTCCGGACAGTTACCGGACGATCGGACAGCGAGCTACCCATGGCTCGCCGTCCGCGAGCCCGCGTCTACGGTGGCTGGAAATCGGGATCGGAATCCCGGCGGCGGCGGTGGGGGCGCCGTTGCCTGATGCGGTCTGCCTCCTCCTTTGCTAGCATTACTGCTTCGCAGAAGGAGGCGACCGCCTGCCACTCCTCCTCGCTCCGGACCATGGCCTGAACCAAGGCCCGGCGCGAGAGGTCTCCGCCGCCGATCACCCCCACGAGGACACGGCGTTGCTCCGCCCAAGCAGGGCACACCTCAACTGTGTGCTCCACCGTGTCCTCCGGGCGTTCCGCACAGTGGCGGCACCCGGGCGTCTCTTCCGCTCGAATCCGAGGTAGGGATGTTTGACATTTCGTGACCGCGCCCGGTACTGCGCCCACGAGTCAACGTGAACTAACTCTTTCGAACAATTTCGGCAGGCGTCGGTCCTAAAGGCTTCCAACAGATTCTGAGAGACTACAATTTCATCACACAAGAAGGAACAGTGATACATATAAATACATCTATGCCCTCCATGTTACCTCATATATTTCTATCGTCCGTCCCTCACTGAATATAATAACACACGTGCACACGTTATGTTGTAGTTAAGTTATGAAATATGATTGATTACAACTGACTATTTTGAGAAAATTGTCGTGGTACAAGTGTTTTCATTTTTTTTTTTAACCTTTTGAACGCCAATCACTTGTATACAAGTTCGAGATTTTCGTGTCCTCAGCGCCACTACTTGATTAGTAGGGTAGAGTAGGGTAGAGTAGGATAGAGTAGGGTAGAGTAGGGTAGAGTAGGGTAGAGTAGGGTAGAGTAGGGTAGAGTAGGGTAGAGTAGGGTAGAGTAGGGTAGAGTAGGGTAGAGTAGGGTAGAGTAGGGTAGAGTAAGGTAGAGTAGGGTAGAGTAGGGTAGAGTAGGGTAGAGTAGGGTAGAGTAGGGTAGAGTAGGGTAGAGTAAGGTAGAGTAGGTTATAGTAGGGAAGAGCGGGAGCGAAGCCGTGCGGGCAAATGCTAGTAATAGTATAAAATAAATTTACGACTTTTACAAGACCTTTTATTTTGTTTTTATGGAAAATTGCCCTGTTATAAGCCATATTTTTAACTTTTTCACATATAGGTAATAAGTTCTTGTTTGTTTTATCTTCAAAAAAAACATTTGTTAGTTAGTTTATCATAGAAACAATTTGTTCCGTGGCGCTGGAGGACACATCGCCAATTATATAGATGGGCGTCGAAAAGGTTAAGTATTTTTAATGTATTTATTCGTGAGATATACGTGTAATGGTGTAAAATTTAGAGAGAATCAAAGAAAAAGCAAAAACAAAGGAGGAGTGTACAACTCGACCAATGATAAATTATATCACACTAGCTTTTACCCGTCGCCGCCCGCGTTTATTAGCCTATGTCCGTCTCCACGGTCCCAACTATTTTGGTACAGAGACCAAAATTCATCAAAATCGGTTTTGCCATTTAGGCGTGAAGACGTAACAAACAAACAATCAAACTCACTTTCACTTTTATAATATTAGTAAGGATCCACAAGCCTTTTATTACACAAAACCATAATTATAATCAACCAAAAAAATAACCAAACATTTAACTTTCAAATTTAATCACTCCACAAAAAGTCCAACGTTCATACTTGCACCGCGACACGTGTGTGCGGAGGAAAAAATAAAGAAAAACGCAAACGTCCTGCGCCCCGAGATAACGTCAATTAGTAAGATGTATGGCTGTTTCGTAAAGTGTGGCCTGACCACATAACAGACGAGGTAAGAAGGTTGACATTTCAAAAACATACAGCATAGCATACAGTTGGGACTCAGGCCTCCTCTCTAGGAGAGGGACTAGGCCGTAATCCACCACGCTGGCCCGGTGTGGGTTGGTGAATGTAACATGTCATCGAGTTTTTGGTTCTAGGACATGCCAGTTTTCTCACGATGTTTTCCTTCACCGTTTTGAGAGCAGTGGTGTTGAAATAAAATACACAAAGTAATGCACCTGGCTGGATTAAACCCGCGATCTGCAATTCGTAAGTCGGGGCCGTTACCACTCGGCCACCATTGCTCCAAACACATACCTACATCACACTTATATTCTAAAGGCAAAATCACATCACACTAATATTTCAAAGGCGAAATCACATCATATCACACTAATATCATAAAGGCAAAATTACATCACACTACATCCTTACTAATATTATAAAAGCGAAAGTGAATTTGTTTGTTTTTTTGTTACGTCTTCACACCTAAATGGTAAACCGATTTTGATGAAACTTGGTACACGGATAGACCATGTCCTGGAATAGAACATTGGATACTTTTTATCCCGGAAGTATGTTCCCTTGGGATAATTTTCTGCTATCACGCGGGCGAAGCTGCTGGGAGCAGCTAGTAGTAATATAAAGGCGAAAGTTTTTATGAATGTACTCGTATCACCACACATACATAAAAACTTTGCAGTGTAAATTTAAATTCAGCAAGTTAATATTTAAATCCTATTAAATTAAATTAGGAACAAACCTCGAATCTAAGCTCTAAGGAACTAAGAAATCCCATATAACCCACAAACTTTTTGGAATACTTTTAACAGCTCTGTAGCGACCTCTATGGCGCCACATAAGAACTACAAAAATACGAAATCCTGCATCGCACAAACCACAGAACAGAAAATATAGGTAGAAGTGCCCCTAACGTGGCTAAGCACGGGAACCAGTGTCGCCAAACTCACACATTTGCGTATCAAATTGTACATTACACACATAAAAAACAGTAATATGATTGGCTACGAAGCTACGAATTACAAACTTAACTTTTACAAATCATATTCTTATTGCTTTCATAAATTAGGTCCTATTACAACGTAAGAAAGTTGTTATTATTTGACATGACACGAACAATAAAGAAGTTTTAACCAATTTACAACGAGTTCGGCTACTCAACGCTAGATGGCGCTGTAACCAATTTATTCTATTCAGAACGCTAGTGCCTTTGAAATAGATGCCATATTCACCTGCACTAGTATATAATATGTAATAGGCGAATTTCGCCTACTGTTGACACTGGCGCCATATTTAAGAGGCACTTCCTCTAGTTTTCTTTATTCCGTGGCACAAACAATGTTCTTCGCGCGATTTGAATATATACGACAGTCCGAAATTAAATATGGGGCAGATGCCCATCAGACATAACACCCGTCTGGCCGGAGGATCCTCCCTTGTAAACAGAGGTATGTGGGGGGCTTTACTCTCTGTTCTTACCTCCAAAGCTCCATTGAAACCGGAATTAGTAAAACGTCCAAAACTAACAAAAAGGATTGTTTGTGTATAATATAATGAGTAGAATAGCCATCATCATCTTCCTGCCCTTGTCCCGTTTTATTTCGGGTCGGCGCAACACGTTTTTTTCTTCCGTTCTGTCCTGTCACTCGTTACGCTATCACTAACTCCCTTTTCTTTCATATCACTTCTCACACAATCCATCCATCTTTTCTTTGGCCTCCCTCTCCCCCTCCATCCATCCACGTGTAAACTCATAACTTTTTTAGCAACATGCGTTTCGTCCGTCCTTTTCACATGACCATACTAAGACAAATGATTCCCTTGTAACTTTTCAGTCGCTGGCGCCACTTTCAGACTTCCTCTAATATACTCATTTCTCACTTTATCCATTCTCATCACACTACACATCCATCTTAACATTCTCATCTCCGCTATGTGCAATCTCTTTTCATCCTTCTTTTTCACAGCCCATTATTCTGATCCCTACAATATGACAAAATAGCCAAATAAACTTTTTTAACCGACTTCGAAAAGGAGGAGGTTCTATGTTCGGCTGAATGTATGTTTTTTTTTTGTATGTATGTTCACCGATAATTCGGTCAATTGTGGACCGATTTTGAATTTTTTTTTTTCATTGAAAGGTTATGCTTCCAAGTTGGTCCCATAGAAATATTGTTATGATCTGATCATGAACTTCGAAGATATGTAACAGAACTCCTCATAGAATCATAGCAGAATTGTCGTAACAAGTAAAATTGCTTTGTTTATACGTGTAGTCGATGACTGACTGAAAGAAAAGAGGGAGGGGATGTATCGATCTGATCTGGTGAAAATGCCGTAAGGTAAATTCATGTAATATAACCGTATTTGGGTTTATTAGAATCGTTATGAGATGCACTCTGGTTATAAGGTAATTTATGTTTAGCTGAAGGGTAGGTACTTTTTAGTGGTGCTACCATAACTAAAAAGTGAAAAATAAAAAACTTTTTACAAAAAAAAATTAAACTGACTTTAAAAAGTACAAAATTATTTTAATTTCGGAAGTCGGTGTTAAATAACGAAGAGACAAAATTATGTATCTATTATAGAAAAAAGTTTTTTATTAGTTTCTGTAAATCTTGGTGCACCATGACAATATTGAAATCAAAAAGATTCAATGACGGCAAAAAAAAAATTCGTGAATAACAATCTGAAGGATGACACAGAATGGGACTTCTACGTAACCCTGTGTCACAGCACAGCAGATATAATAATGTATGAGATGATTATACGATCTCATTGTGGAGCAGTGACCACTCGAATTAGTGTCGCTATATCTCACTGGGTGTTAGCACAAGGATAAGATTTTAGGCCATTGTTTAGGCTTGCAAAGGTGGAAAAAAAATAAAGAAAAAATGGTTGTAGATTGAAGCTTATGTCACAGGAATGGAGAAATCACGGTAAAAGTCACGGTATTCGCTCAAGGAGTTGTCAGCACTCCTGTTGCTGACAACTCCTTGAGGGCCCAGCTGGGTGGAAGCCTACTGGGCCAGGGTTATCCGGAAGGGAGCTCGAGCCCAGGTATGAAGGCTAGAAGGAACGGGGTGTGTTTTTAGTCAGTAAGAGTCTGACACTATCTCCCGCTACACTCAAGAGCGAGGTTGTCATTGGATGATTTTTGCCCAACAAAAAACAAACGGTATTCGCGGGATAGGAGTTCCAAGAACTATTTTGTTTTATATAAAAAAACGTTGCCGTATGTAAACTAGAAATTACTCCTGTATCGTATTATTATTTATTATTATTTTTCATTTCCAAATATTTATCATTATTTAATACAATAAAAAGCAATTACTAATACACTAAAATAAACCATTTACTCTATATTTTCATAGAACCGCATACTTTCCAATAATATCGCAAAAGTTGCGTTACACTTTTATGTTATCATAAAAATAATTGAAATAATTGTATTGTGTTGATTGCTAGGTATACTGTATTGTATAAATTCAATTGATTGACATTAATTTAATTTTATTTACATTGACTCATTTATTGTATTGTTTTGTAAGTGATAGGTACATGAATTTAATAAACTTGTTGCTGTAATTAATATTTGTGTCAGTGTGTTTGTATAATTAATATGTGTAACCCTGGCCCATTTATTTATTTATTTAACACGTCATGCACATAAGTAAAGAGGCCACTTCAGATTGTCGATTCTTCGAGCTATTGCGGCAACCCTGGTTCTCCTGCGGATATCTTCAGTTAGAGAGGAATTTTAATATTATTACTAATGTAATAAGGTCCTTTCGGCCCTACCGATTATATGTTCTCCGAGAAATGTGCCCTGCCCACTGTCACTTACGTTTGGCAACTCTTCGGCTGTATATATAAATATCACTACAAAGTTTTCACTGATACGTACAAGAGAAGTGTCTTGAAAAATGTAACAAAACAAAGCTATGAAACGCACCTTGCTATCTCACCCACAAATAAACCATAAATATGTCACCCATACCATCTCAGTAATATTAGGGGGAGACCACAGAGCTACGAGATACATCGGCAACTACTGGAAACGGCGTAGTCAAAACTATTTATATTTTCATAGACTCATAGGTACCGGGGTGTTACTTAAACTAACACGCCGGTACTATGGCTGTATTTATTAATAGGCGTTGCACAAAGTCGCAAGGCTGTAGCTAGCCACATAGAAAGAACAAAAACAATTTAATGGCCCTCGCCATCCAATGCTTCAGCACATAGTTTAAAGCAGATTACAGCAGATTACAGCAGATTACAGCAGATTACAGCAGATTACAGCAGATTACTGCAGATTACAGCAGATTACAGCAGATTACAGCAGATTACAGCAGATTACAGCAGATTACAGCAGATTACAGCAGATTACAGCAGATTACAGCAGATTACAGCAGATTACAGCAGATTACAGCAGATTACAGCAGATTACAGCAGATTACAGCAGATTACAGCAGATTACAGCAGATTACAGCAGATTACAGCAGATTACAGCAGATTACAGCAGATTACAGCAGATTACAGCAGATTACAGCAGATTACAGCAGATTACAGCAGATTACAGCAGATTACAGCAGATTACAGCAGATTACAGCAGATTACAGCAGATTACAGCAGATTACAGCAGATTACAGCAGATTACAGCAGATTACAACAGATTACAGCAGATTACAGCAGATTACAGCAGATTACAGCAGATTACAGCAGATTACAGCAGATTACAGCAGATTACAGCAGATTACAGCAGATTACAGCAGATTACAGCAGATTACAGCAGATTACAGCAGATTACAGCAGATTACAGCAGATTACAGCAGATTACAGCAGATTACAGCAGATTACAGCAGATTACAGCAGATTACAGCAGATTACAGCAGATTTTTTATATGTGTTATATAATAAATTATTATATCCAAAGAAATTTCTTTGGATATTTGATTTTGTAACTGTTTGTTGGTGCTCAAAATAAAAATAAAATGAGCAATGTCATATCTAGTCGCTACCGCTTCGGAGTTCTTTGCTCTGTTGAGAATCCATGTGTCTGTATCATTGATCATTTTACTTGATTTTACATTCCTTCCGTTTGGAGATTGTGATAGTAAAATATATTCGGTCTGATTTATTTTGCTTTTATCTTAATAAGCTATTTTATTTGTATCTTCACTTTGTTATATCTATGAGGAGTGGTTTGGTAAAAAGATCGATTTTTTTTTTGTTCCTTCGTAGCCTTTCGTACCGGAGCTGAGTTATCTTTCGAAACCAACCCTGGGCACAGTAGGCTTCGAACCAGCTGAGCCCCTGCTGTGGCTGACAACTTCTTGAGGCGCGCGGGAACAGTGCGCGCCGTTGACGACTTGGGCTCGGTCCGGACAGTTACCGGATGATCGGACAGCTACCCATTGCTCGCCGTCCGCAAGCCCGCGCCTACGGTGGCTGAAAATCGGGATCGGAATCCCGGCGGCGTTTAATGTTTCTAATAAAGACCTTTTTTAAATTAAACGAGACGGTCTGATGGCGAGACTTTTGACTCTCTTTTTCTATTCAAAAATAGAATCGAGAATCGAAATTGAAACTCAACAATGAAAAAATGCTAATCGCTTCGCCAATAAAAAGCAAAAGTAAACTAAACATAGGCACGCTGAAAATAATGAAAAACCAGTCAAGTGCGATCGGATTCACATACTGGAGGGTTCCGTGTTATCGTATTTTTGTCACAATCTTCTACACTAATATTATAAAGAGGTAAAGTTTGTTTTTATGTTTTTTTGTTTGTAGGAGGTAATCTCTGGAAGTAGTGGACCGATTACAAAAAAAATTCACCGATAGAAGCTTTATTCCTGAGTGACACAAATTATATTTTAAAGTAGGTGGGCGAAGCCGCGGGCTAAAGCTAGAAAGCAATATTGGAGCACAAATTCAACTTTTTTGATGGAGAGAAAACATTACGGTCAATTATCAAAACAACAAATGTAAGTCTGTAATTGTAAAAAAAAATGACGAAACTAGAAATTAAGTTTCCTGACTCCTTTACTTCTGCCGACATAGCACGAACAATCGCCAAACTTAAGTGGCAATGGGCAGGGCACATTTCTCGAAGAACAGATGGCCGTTGGGACCGAAAGGTTCTGGAGTGGCGACCGCGTACTGGAAGACACAGCTGACCTGGTGAAGGTTGCGGGAATCCAATGGATGTGGGACGCACAGTATCGATAATTGTGGCGACACTTGGGGATAGTGTCAGACTCTTACTGACTAAAAACCCACCCCGTTCCTTCTAGCCTCTTCATGCCAGGGCTGAGCTATCCTTTCGAAACTAACTCTGGCCTCAGTAGGCTTCGACCCAGCTGGGCCCTTGCTGTTGCTGACAGCTCCTTGAGGCGCTCGGGAACAATGCATGCCGTCGATGACTTGGGTTCGGTCCGGACAGTTACCGGACGGTCGGACAGCGAGCTACCCATGGCTCGCCGTCCGCGAGCCTGCGTCTACGGTGGCCTGAAATCGGGACCGGAATTCCGGCGGCGGCGGCGAGGGCGCCGTTGCCTGATGCGGTCGGCCTCCTCCTTTGCTAGCAAATAACTTGTGAGCACTCGTACATTACTTGATTTTAATTTCAATTTGATACTTTCACGCATTCCTGAAAAAAAGTTTATTGATAGACTTACAGGCAAATAATGAAGAGATTAATAAATTTTATTTTTCTTTTCAGTTGCGAAACCCTAAAAAAAGTACAAGATAATAAACTCACGCTTTACGCGCTGCGTAAGCTGAAACATTTTGATAAAAGGTTTTCACAAAAGCCCACGTAGTTCACATAGTGGTAGTTAGTTGGAAACTTTTCAACAAATAACCCCTTTTTGCTCAAAAAACTATGTTAATCAACTCTTTGATATTCGACGTAAAAACGTAATGAATATATTAGGTACGTCTATATTATGTTTACCTCGCATGGTTATATTTATGTATGAGATTATATCAAAGCCCATCTTCGTTATATTTCTCCACGTGTATTGTCGGATTTAATATTTATGTTTTTATATATATAGCAGCTACCTGAATTGATAAAGATATTATTAGCATTCGTAAATAATGATTACGGATTATCACAAGGTAGAAAATGTAAGACCAACCTTCTCAAGAGGTTTTTCATCATTATCATCATTTCAGCCGACAGACGTCCACTGTTAGACATAGGCCTGCTAGACGTTTTTATGTTTACTTTATATAAACTAGTGCATGACGGCACTAAATAGATGAGTACAGGAGACAATCATGTATGTACTTCACTTTTTATACCTACGCTCGTTCGACGCACACTAATGAGCGTTTGAGCCGCAACTATTCGACGAGTGGGTCGAGACGCTACCGAGATATCGTATCCGTGAGTGGTCTGCGAAGCAATGATGCTAGCTAAGGAGGAAGCCGACCGCATAGGCAACAGCGCCCTCGCCGCCGCCGCCGGGATTCCGATCCCAACTTCCGGCCACCGTAGACGCGGGCTTGCGTACGGCGAGCCATGGGTAGCTCGCTGTCCGACCGTCCGGTAACTGTCCGGACCGAGCCCAAGACGTCGACGGCGCGCACTGTTCCCGCACGCCTCAAGGAGTTGTTAGCAACAGGAGGGGGGCCCAGCTGGGTCGAAGCCTACTGGGGCCACGACTTTATCCACCAAGTCCAAAGCTGCTAGGTGGCATTTTGCAGTACCAGCCCATTTGTGGCTTCAGTACTCCACACACGATCGGCTTCATTAAAAGCTGTCCCGGTGTGAAGTACCGCCGGACCTTAGCAAGAACGCCGAGTTTCCTAGCAGCTACCTTGGCTTTGGACTCAATGAACCGCTCAAAATTGAGGTCTGAAGAAACTTTAACTCCCAAGTGCTGAAGGCGATCGGTGCACTTCAGGGATATATTCTGAAAAGCAGGAGCCGAGGTGAACGGGCAATCCTTACTCATATTATAGAAGCGAAAGTGAGTTTATTTGTTTGTTACGTATTCACGCCTAAATGGCAAATCTGATTTTGATGAATTTTGGTACAAAGATAGTTAGGACCCTTAAGACGGACATAGGCTATTTTTTTTAAGTGAGGAAAGGGGGAAGAGGGAAGAAAAGGGGAGAGGAATTAAAGTAAACGCTAGTTTTTGTGATAATGCAATTGGAATTCTATAACTCTTATTTAGTAAGAGCTTGTCAAGTATATAGAATGCCAATATAATTGCCTTATCCAAGTAATGTTTTAATTTACTAAAAGTTTTAAAAGAAATCGGTCCTGTCACTGTAATGCGAGTAAATTGAAAAGCCTTTACTTTTTCACTTTAATAGACTTTACAAATAAGTTTTGTAGAACTTGTTGAACATCGCTCTTTATTAAAATTGATCAAATGTAAACTGAAAGTTTAGCATAGTAAATATAATTATTAAGGTTTTTGAGAAATATTTATTTGTTTTAAGCCCAAGACGTCGACGGCACGCATGTTAACGTTGCAGGCCTTAAGGAGTTGTCAGGAACAGTAGGGGCCCAGCTGGGTCGAAGCCTACTGGGGCCAGGGTTATCTCAAAAGGAGCTCGAGCTCTTGTATGAAGGCTAGAAGGAACGGGGTGGGTTTTTAGTCAGTACGAGTCTGACACTATCCCCGCTCCACCCAAGAGCGGGGGCTGTCATTGGATGATTATTGCCCGACATAAAAAAAAGGTAATTCAAAAGTACAAAGGTGGACTGTTGCTTTATAGTGCGTCCAGATGAATGCGACGCTCGCGAGTTATTTTATAAAAGTGCAAAATTTCACCTTTCTAGTCCCAATAGTTTCGGCTGTGCGCTGATATGTTAGTCAGTCAGTTTCTCCTTTTATATCTATACTAGCTGCTGTCAGCAGCTTCGCCCGCGTGAAAGTGGGTTTCTCCAAACAAACTCTGGACCCCAATTACACTCCTTTAGGAGTGAATTTTGGAAAACCCTCTCTTAGTGCTCACTTACGGTGAGCACTAAGAGAGGGTTTTCCTAAAAGGAAACCATGTGTAAAGTTTCACACTCATTGACCTAGTAGTTATTATTATTATTTTGAAGATAAGGGGCTATGTATCTCCCGTAGTGTAAGGGATGTAGTCACTGCGACCTAAAAGATCTATTGTGACTTGCCATCTTGTTAGAGTAACTCTTTTAGCCCGGAGGCTTCCAGGAACTCTAGAATACTCCTAGCTTTAAGATTTTTAATCTCCTCCGGGCGAATAATGTGTCCAGAGGTCCAAGGCCCAGATGGATACTCCGTTTGTGGATAAGAGGCCCGCATTCACACAAAAGGTGCTTAGGCGGCTCCCTCTCCTGATTACAGTACAGGCAAACATCAGTGTCACTCAGTTTTATGTGAAATTGGTGCCTGTTTAAGTGACCTAGTAGTTTCGGCTGTACGTTGATATATCAGTCAGTCAGTTTCTCCCTTTATACATATTAATGAAACTAAGCGGAAAATAGAGATACGCGACCCCATTTTCTTTGAAACATAATTTAGATGCATGGACTTTCTAAATGCAAAATAATGCTTTCAAGATACGATATTATCTATTCCATTTTGATTCTCGTGTCTTTATGACAGGCAAGATCTAAAACAAAATTAGATTTTATGTAGGTACATTACACATGTGGATGGGTGGAGAGGGGGAGGTAGGCCAAGGAAAAGATGGATGGATTGTGTGAAGATTGATATGAAAGAAAAGGAAGTTAGTGATAGCATGACGGGTGACAGGATAGAATGGAAGAAAAAAACGTGTTGTGCCGACCCCAAATAACGCGGGACAAGGGCAGGAAGATGTTGATTACACTGTATAGAGGCGAAAGTTTATAAGTGCGTGTTTGTTTGTTTCTCCTTTACTCTTAAACAATTGAACGTATTTAGATAATAATAACAATATTCTACAACTATCACACAACGCGCCATTGAGTTCCAAAGTAAGCTGAGCTTGTGCTATGAGCACTAAACAACTGATAAACATACTTATACATTTATACAAGTCTTTATTTAGTTTCACTTGTCCCGATGTTTGTCTGTAATCAAATCTTGCAAATTAAATTTGACCCACTTCCCGGTTACCGATTGTGCTGGAATTTTGCATGTATGTGTAAATCAGATGACAATGCAAAATTATTATGACATGGAGCTGATCTGATGATGGAACAGGAAGGCTATAGGAACTTGGTTGTTAAACGACACAACCCCATCGAGTTTGGGCTCGTATGATTCGTCTTGACGAGTATTAATTATATAGGTATACCGAGCTATAAAAGCTTGCTATGGAAAAAATTTTTTCATTATAAACTTGTTTGAGATACTTTTCTATCACCCGGCCGAAGCTATTGAGTAGCTAGTATATAAATAATTTTCAATTAATTTACTCAAATAGTTACGTTGCGTCACGTATACCGAGAAACCGCTGTGGTTTCCAATGTAAGTTTCGGTACCAAACATATAACTTTGTTCTTGCAAGTTCGCCTAAAGTTACGTTAGAGAAACTATGTCGTTTGCTAATAGAAACGCTTTGTAAATTCGGCAATCGACTAATTGCTAAGGGTTCTTTGGTCGAAGTGTGTAAGTTTAATGACCTAGGCAAATTATAACCACAAAATAGATAGGTACAGAAGAAAATCTCATGTATGTACTCCCGGGCCTTGGTTCAGGCCATGGTCCGGAGCGAGGAGGAGTGGCAGACGGTCGCCTCCTTCTGCGAAGCAGTAATGCTAGCAAAGGAGGAGGCAGACCGCATCAGGCAACGGCGCCCCCGCCGCCGCCGCCGGGATTCCGATCCCGATTTCCGGCCACCGTAGACGCTGGCTCGCGGACGGCGAGCCATGGGTAGCTCGCTGTCCGATCGTCCGGTAATTGTCTGGACCGAGCCAAGGCGTCGACGGCGCGCACTGTTCCCGCGCGCCTCAAGGAGTTGTCAGCAACAGGAGGGGCCCATCTGGGTCGAAGCCTACCGGGGTCGGGGTTATCCGAAAGGAAACTAGAGCCCCGGTATGAAGGCTAGAAGGAACGGCGCGGGGTTTTTAGTCAGTAAGACTCTGACACTGTCTCCCGCTCCACCCAAGAGCGGGTTTCGTCAATGATGATTTTCCCCGTCGACAGAAAAAAAAAAAAATGTATGTACTCCATTTTTTATACCTAGACTCGGTGGCCGCACACTAATGAACGTTTGAGCCGGAATTGTTCGACGAGCGGGGCCAGGCGCTCCGAGATATCGTGTCCGTGAGCGGTGTCTATGTGTGCGTTCTTCGAGCGCGCTTTGTATGTAGATTGACTTCTGTAGGTACCTATATATTTTGGGGTATTACATAAACTGAATGTTGAGATGGATGTGTGATGTGACGAGAATGGATAAAGTGAGAAATGAGTTTGTTGGTTTTTTAGGAAGTTTGAAAGTGGCGCCAGTGACTGAAAAGTTGAAAGGAAATCGTTTGTTTTGGTATGGTCATGTAAAGAGGAGAGATGAAACGCATGTTGCTAAAAGAGTAATGAATTCACTTGTGGATGGTTGGAGAGGGAGAGGGAAGCCAAAGAAAAGATGGATGGATTGTATGAGAAGTGATATGAATGAAAAGGAGTTAGTGATAGCGTGACAAGCGACAGGACAGAATGGAAGAAAAAAACGTGTTGCGCCGACCACAAATAAAACGGGATAAGGGCAGGAAGATATTGACATTAACTGAATCTATAGTTACTAAGAGTACAACAAAAACATACCGCAATGTCTCAAGATGAAAGTCTATGAACAGTGCATGTTTCCAGTAATAACATATGGCACTGTAATACCAGTATGGTCGCTTACAATCGGTCTCATGCAACCAAAGGAAAGCAGGATGAGGATGCAAGCAATGGAAAGGGTTATGCTCGGAGTTTCCTTGCGTGATCGTATCAGGAATGAATACAAGGTGTAACGTTAAATGCGCAAAACCTGAAATTAGTTTGATCAGAATAACGAGCAGATTAAATTAAACTACTTTTTTCAAAAAATTCTTCATTAAAAACGTCGACCTGTCTATTTATGATAAGTTCAAGCCATCACGTGCGCAAACCCGCTGAAATAGGTAAACAAACACAAATATGTAGGTGTAATCCAATCAAATTTTCTCATTCACGGGAAAATAAAAGTTCTTATTTGACTGCAGATGAGAATTTTAAACAAACCAAAACTGCTCATTTTAAACCCTATAATTTTTTTTAATGATTTTTTTTCTCACATAATTAGGCCAATCGAATTAAAAGTAGGGTATAGTAGGGTAGAGTGGGGTATAGTAGGGTATAGTATGGTAGAGTAGGGTAGAGTAGGGTAGTGAAGGGAAGATCGGGAGCGAAGCCGCGCGAGCAAAAGCTAGTGCAAAAGTGGAGATGACAAGACTTTATCACAAAATCATGGAATCAAACAGACTCAACACAGTTTTTATCTAGCTGCATCTAACTTGACTAAACGCCCGAGTTAGTTAGGAAAAAGCTTGACAGTTTTGATTGATTTTAAACCAGCAATTCAATCCCGTTACCAGACCACCAGAACTCGACAAAAATTATTTTATACATTTGAAACAACTTAATAATTCCATGCTCGTTCTCATTACACTCCTTGATGATATGTAATAAATTTAATCTGAACATTATCGTTCCACATTTGACTGCTAAATTCATATTTATGACAATTTTACGACCTACGACTCGTTTCTAATGAAGACGTTAAATTAATTCCAGCCTTTACGATCCGTACGGTGACAAACGAGCCGGTAAATTACATGGTATTTTTATAAATGGTATCTTTTAAATATTTAATTTTCGAGGAAATTGAGTGCTGTTTATGATAGAAGGTTGAATTTTTTTTTTGTCAGTTGCCGGTTTGGTTTTTTGTTTTGGAACGAACAGCTGATTGAAGGAATTCCGCCATCTTGTTTTTAAAAAGAGAAGGAGTAGCGTTTTAAAAGTCCTCATATTTTGTTTTTGTACCGTCATTTTATAAACCTCGAAATTGAATAATCTGAAACGCGTTTTCCCAAAATCGCAGCTATAATATGGGATGATATCATTACTTGGCTACGTTCACTTAGGAATTACAATCTATGAAACTATTTTTTTTTTATGATTGGAAAATCATCCAATGACAAACCTCGCTCTTGGGTGGAGCGGGAGATAGTGTCAGACTCTTACTGACTAAAAACCCGCCCCGTTTCTTCTAGCCTTCACACCGGGGTTCGAGCTCCCTCTCGGATTACCCTGGCCCCAGTAGGCATGAAACTATCAATGCCTTTGTAAATATACTGTTCTTTAATGTAGTATAAACAGTCACAAAAAAGAAGTTTTTGGTAAATATCACATTGAACTATTTTGTGTTTTGCAACATCCCAATAAACTCTTCCACCAAATTGAAATAAACAAAATTCGATCTCAATTATCTGCACGAATTACCATTCAATTTTGATGTAATTCAGTCAGCAAAATGAATTGAATCAACATTAAATCTTTCCCCTTCTCGATCAAAAGAAATGTAACCAAATATTTATTTTCATTCTTCAAATATCAATACCCATTACAAACAAAATAAAATCACAATTAGGCCGGCAATAAGTCATAACAATAAAAAAAAATAAGAATAGAAATACGACCCCGTTTCTCGGAACGGCTTCATGCCATAGACAATTAAAAATAAATTAACGTCGTGGCGGGAAAGTTGACGTTTGAGATGCAAAATGGCGGACTTATTACTTTATTGCTATTGAGTCGTATTATTGCGTTTTATGACGTTTGTACGCAATCTACGAATATGTGTATTTTAATATAGTTTAGATGCCAATTGGGACAGGAAAACGGGTCGACGATTAATCTGAAGTAGGTATTGATATGTTGCGTAAACACAATAATGAAACTATTTAGAAACTCATTAAAATAATGTTGAAATAGTTTTTAGGTTTTAGGAGCAGTGGTAGCCAAGTGGAAACGGCCCTGACTTACGAGTTGTAGGTCTTGGGTCTAAACACAACCAGGCGCATTACTTTGTGTAATTTATTTCATCACCACTACTCTCAAAACGGTGAAGGAAAACATCGTGAGGAAACCGGCATGTTCTAGAACCAAAAACTCGAAGACATGTAACATGTGACATCCACCAACCCGCACTGGGCCCGCGTGTTGGATTACGGCCCATTCCCTCTCCTAGAGAGGAGGCCTGAGTCCCAACAGTGGGAACATTATAAGGCCGACTATGCTATGCTATTGAAGAATTTATCTAAATTTTACACTTTAGTAAAAACTACAGCAACAGTTAATGTTGCCACATAGCGTTTTGTAGATGTTGCCAGTTCGTAATATAGCAATTTGTAGCAAGAACAACACTACAATTTTCTCTTGACAACTTTAATTAGACATTTATTTGCTCAAGTAGGTTAGTGGGAAAATTCGACGTTGGAAGTTGGGATTTTATTTCAGTGTTTCATAAAGAAATAGTACAACCTACATTTTGATATAAGTGCAGAAAGTTTGTCCTTGCGACCGAGGCGGAATTCCCACGAGCCACATGTTATGGAGTTGCAGTGACATATTTGCACGTGTATCAAACAACGTTTTTCAATACGCTTACGACTTGTGGTGGTTGATGCGCGCCTAGCTCTGTACAGCAAATGTAATAAAATTTCACACAATTTTCTGCACTAGTGCGGAAAACAGTCAATTGCGTGCCTTAAAGGAGTGGAATAAGAGCGGGTTTTTGGGTAAATGTATTGAAAAAGATTTTTATCTTGACGAAAAAAATTCACAAAACTAAAAGAGTGGAGTGATTTAGTTTAGTAGTGGAGAGTTTTTTTGTTTTATGTGTCTTAAGGTCCGTTCAAATGTTTGCTTAGACGTAAAAAAAACACGGCATTTACAAACTCTCAGGATACGAAGATTTCTGTTAGATGTGTATTTTATGTACTAGGTTTTGCCCACGCACATAAAATATAGCCTAAAGACTTAGGCTTCAGGAATAAAGCAGCTTTCCATCGGTGAAAAAATTTTAGCAATCGGACCTGTACCTACTTTCAGAGAATACCTCTTACAAACAACACAAAAAAAAACAAAACTATACCTCTTTATTATATCAGTGTAGATAGTGTATATTAGTGCAGATGCCAACATAAAGAATAAACTAATACAGGACTATTGAAAAACGCTTCAAAGCTCCAACCCCTACTAATATTATAAATTCTCTATTAAAACTGGTCAAGAACAAGACGGCTCTCACTGGCTGCAACAAAAGGGGCAGGACACCATATGATAGAATCCGCCTTCCAAGGCTAAAGACCTTGTCTGCAACCCAGTTCTCGACATATCTGACCATACGTATTTTCAACGCTGTGAGTAGAATATTCGCAATACCGAGTGAGTTCTCTGAGGCTAAAAATAAACTAAAAAAATGGTTAATGGGACGAACATACAAGGAAACAAAAACCTTACTTTGTTGCAATAGTTAACACAAACTGACAAACACAAACACACCACACACCCTCACTCACACTACACTATCATTGCTAACTGGTAGGATAATTTATTTGTATAGTTTTTTAGTATTTTCTTTTATTTTATGTAATTCCTTGGCTCTGTATTTTTATTGTGAAAATTTTTACGTAACGCTTGCTGGCTAAATTATCTTGTCAACTCTTCATAATTTCTGGGTCACCAAGATACAGGCCTTGCCTAGTTTAGGACCCATTGCTAACTTGACAATGTCATTTTTAGTTAATTCCCTAAGTCTCTTTAAATATGTAACTGGTCAAACTGTGTATATCTTAAATTAAATAAATAAATAAAAATTAAATAAAAATAAATAAAAATGCGAAAGTAGCTCTGTCTGTCTGTCTGTTACGCTTTCATACATAATCATCACAAGGCATACATATATTACATATATATATATATTACATAATCACAAGGCAGGGCATATGCTTCGATGCAAAAAAGAGAAATGGAGCAAACAGGTGACAGTTTGGTACCCAAGGGATGGTGTCAGGAGCAGAGGACGGAAAGCAAGACGATGGGAGGATGATATGAAACTCACTATAGGAACTCACTGGATTAGAGTAGCAGCAGATAGGAAACAGTGGAAAGAGTTGGAGGAGGCCTTTGCCGTAAGGCACACCGAAATCAGAGACATTCTGTAACCGCATGCATGTAAACAGTACTTATAAGTTTTATTTTGTGATAAGTTTTAAGTTTTCGGAAATAAAAGGCTATATTATTATTATACATAATCACAAAGTCATGTACTTATCTACCCACCTAATTGTTTTGCGTTACGTAAAAACAAACTATTAAAGTACCAGCAAATACCTACCTAATAAAGTCTTAAAATTGGAAGCTTAAAAAACGATAATTCAGCAATTAATGTTGAATTTTAAAAAAACCGTCCACTATACAGTTATAAGTTTTTTTTTGCTCCATCTTTTTCTTTCTGTCTTTATCTTTCATATTACTTGGGTTCGGCGCAACACGTTTTTTTCTTCCATTTTGTCCTGTCCCCCGTCAAACTATCACTAACTCCCTTTTCTTTCATATCACTCCTTACACAATGCATCCATCTTTTCTTCGGCCTTCCTCTCCCGCTCCATCCAACTACTCAGAACTCTTTTAGTAATATGCGCTTCATCCCTCTTCTTCACATGACCATACCAAGACAACCGATTACCTTTCAACTTTTCAGTCACTAGCGCCACTTTCAAACTTCCTCTAATACTCTAATACTCATTTCTCTTTTTTTTGTCCCATTATTTTACAAAAAAGTTCACAGAGGCGTGTCTCAAGCGGGTGCATACGCACTCACAATGAGCTGAATTGCGCCGAGACATTTTGTCTGTGAGCAGTGTCTATGTGTGAGTTGCTCGAGCGCGCTTTGAATGTAGATTGACTTCTGTACCTATCTATTTTGTGGCTCTACGTTAGAAAAACTAAATCGATTTGATATGTCAGCGAGTTTCTGATATTATAGTTTTTGCGGCACGCGGCTCGCTAGTGTTCCAAAAGTCTTTTGTTTGATTTCTGCTGAACTTGACAAGTTTTTTCTTGGAATTTCTTTGACTTAAATATTGGGGCTTATTCTGGTTTTGAAGAATTGCGCAAATTGAAGTATTTTCTTGTTATTTTAGTTTTGGGTGTTCCGATTGGGCTGTACCTAGTTTCCGAATGTGACTATTGATTAGTAGTTTAATTTTAAATTGCATACGTTATGAAACAGGGCATTGTTTGTCTTGGTATGGTCCTGTAAATGGTGGTGGTGATGGTGGTGTAATGGTGGTCGTTAAGACACTTAGGAGTATTACAGTAAACCTGCGGATTATTTCATATCTATAGTTTCCCTCTTATCTGCTCATCCCTTTCCTGCACATACTTATCGAATGATTTTACGTCGACACCCACAATTTTTTATTTTTTTATTATGGATAGACTCGCATTTAACCACTATCTCACCTGATAGGAAGCAATAATGTGGCCAACGCTGGAATACGCTCGCCTAGAAGCAATCTATGGCGTTTTTTTAAAAACTGTGAAGTGTTGCGTCCGCATTCAAAGTCGAAAGTCTTGTGTAATTTGGTGTTTGGCTCTCGTCGTATGAGCTAAGCTGTGCCTAGGATATGTGAAAACCTTCTTTTTAAGAGATGAGTTGTTCTAACCTATTTTTCCATTCGATACGTCATATTCCACCTAGCAGCAACCCCAAATAGTTCGCAATCTTTTTCCCAAACCGTAAAAATATCTACAAAAAAATATGTTGTTATAGTAAACCACAGCTGAATCATATAATTTGACAATGACAGCTGAGTAATATAACCGGATTTACCGATCTGTATTTTTTCCCCAATGACCACTAGCTACCAAATATGGCAGTTTATCGCAAATGAAATCGGCAGCACTATAATTACAAATCGTGAAAAAAATAAATAAAACAATCCGATCTTCAATTACTTTACCGTCACTCGTAAACATAAACAACACATTTTATTTGTTAATTTCATATCCAAACAAGTTGAAATGAAATAACCGCCAAAAAAAAAAGAATTGAAAAACATGACACTACATTTTTATTATTTGCGACCATAAATACAACCGTTTCGGTTTTAAAAAAACTTGCGCATGTAACATGGAAATTGAGTTATAAAGTTGCCAGTGGCAAAAAAGATTAAAAACATGCATTTTAGTAATAATGTGAGATTTATTGGCAAGCTTCGGCGGTTCTGTGGGCAGTGAGTTTGCATACTCGGTTGGACGAGTTGATGTATTACCGTAAAACGCATAATTTTTGCTAGAATAAACCCTGGAAATATGTACGATATTTACCGTTTTATACTGAAATTTAATTAATAATATGTAACAGCTGTGCAGTATTTTATGGATATTGGTAGTGCAAAATGAAAAGAAAGAGGTTAATGAAATTACTGTACATACAAGGTAATTAACTAATTAGATTAAGTCAGGAATACAATTGGTTTGTCACCTTAACTGCGTAAAGCGGTCGCCTGCAACGTGCATCCATCGCGTGACAAAGCGCGCGTTTCGTGTGCGATGCGGCGGTCCTCGTCGCGGAAACCTCATTATTACCTTTTCAGTATCACTAGTGCGAATTTGACGATATGTATGTAGTCGTGTCGATGGAGAACTTAATATAATATTACGACCACCGTACGCGCAGGCAAGCCCGGGCGTATGGTGGACAGTGAGCAATTGGTAGCTTGCTGTCCGACCGTCCGGTAACCGTCTGGAACGAACCCAAGTCGTCGACGGCGTGTAGTGTTACACAAGCGCCTCAAGGAGTTGGCAGCAGTCGCAGGGGCCCAGCAGGGTCGAAGCCTACTGGGGCTATGGGTAGTGCAATAGAGATCCCCGGGGCCCTGAAACAATGGCAAAGAAGGAACAGGAGTGGGATTTCCACTCACGCGCGCGCTCATGTGCGTGTCGTCATTTCCACTTATCTGAAGTCATTTCGAAGCGCTAATTTCTCTGCTTGCAGTGCTACTTTGTGGCCTTGTAGGTAATTGACATACATTTGTTTTAGATGCTAGACGCTGATGCTTGTAGCACAAGGCGAGTATGCTTGGAGCGTCGCATTTCGTGGGTTGGTAATGGTAAATATCGCTTGGCAGCAGTGACCGGCCCTGATACAAACCATGGTTCGGAGAGAGGAGGAATGGCAGGCGGACGCCTCCTTCAGCGAAGCAGTAACGCTAGCAAAGGAAGCGCCTGCCCGCTTGAGAGAACGGACATACTCGCGCCCCAACCGCCAGAACCCCGACTCCCGACTATCAGCCGTCGTAGGCGCGGGCTTGCAGACGACCTGCAAAGGTAATCATCAAACAATGTGTCCCACTCTAGGTGGAGCGAGAGAGAGTATCAGACTTGTACTGACTGAAATTCCATACGCACGTTTTGGGAGTGCATACAGGTAAGGTGTGGAATTCCCTGTCTATGTTTCCTGATAACTACAACCTGGAAGTCTTTAAGTCGAAAGTGAATAGGTCACTTCAAGGTAAGCATTTCCCAAAGATGACCACATCGTCGCTTTCCATCAGGTGAGGTAGCGGTCAACCGCGATCCTATCAATTATATAAATGAAATAGCACACTGTTAATAAGTAACATAATATGTCACTATAATTGTGCTGTTTCTTTTGAATATTATAAATACAGATATTTGCACAGAAATAATGTATTCATTCCTAATACTATATACTTTATGTTTGCCAATTTGTTAAATCTATAGGTATGAAGTCGGCCTCCCAATTTTATCCTTACAAATTGCCTGCAAACACTAGATATAAAATGTTATTGGAAATACTCTCAACAGTAAATATTTCGCAACTCTCTTCCTTTTTTTCGGTTAAATAAATACGATGCTACCAGATTGACTATCGGTACATCAAAGTGCTGAAATGTTTGTACAAAAACCCTACCATGTGAGTCCGGCTTCAGGATCAGACCTCGAAATCTATCCTCTTGCAGCGAGGAGAATCTATCCCTGCCTCACAGCAGGGAGACGTCATTTCTCCGAAATTGTTCACGACCGCAATGGAGGATATCTTCTAGTTTCTGGAATGGAGAGGGCTAGGCATTCATGTCAATAGTGAGACATCACTCTTCTTCGGTTTGCTGACGATATAGTTGTCATGGCTGAGACTATGAAGAAGCTCAGAACAATGCTCAGTGACCTCAGTAGAGCTTCCGAAAGAGCGATACTTAAAATGAACATGGATAAAACTAAAGTCAGGTTAATATCCATGTAGCATCCACTCCTATCAAGACTGGAGGCTCTACGCTCGAAGTTGTGGACGACTACGTTTACCTGGGACAAACGGTCCAGTTGAGTAGGTCTAGAAGAGAATCCGACTCGGCTGGGCAGAAATGATGATATCCGCCAACATAGCACGAAGAATCGCCAAACTTAAGTGGCAGTGGGCAGGGCAAATTGCTCGCTGAACAGATGGTCGATGGGGCCGAAAGGTTCTAGAGCGGTGACCATGTACCGGACGACGCAGCATTGGGAGGCCTTCCACAAGGTGGACCGACGACCTGGTGCAAGACGCACAGGAGCGTTCGTTGTGGTGACACTTAGTGTAGGTTTATGTCCAACAGAGACGTCTTTTGGCTGAAATGATGATGATGATGATGACATATGTTTTTGATTATGCAATGTTCCTTATCACTAGGGAGTAAGTACGGTTCAATGGGTAGTCTTCATTAATCTATCCCGGGCTGAATTCCTAGCCAGAGAATGTTTAATATAACAATTTTCATTAGTAGTTTGTAGTTCGTTGGTTACTCGCTAATCGAAAACAGTTTCACGTCCGACATTACACTAATACCAACAAACTAATTGTCAATAATTTTAGGTGGTTTATTAAGCTCAAAGCCAAGATAGCTGCTAGGAAATTTGGCGTTTTTGCAAAGGTCCGGTAGTACTTCACATCGGGACAGCTTTTAATGTTATACAAAGCACTGGTCCGATGGTGTGTGGAGTACTGCAGCCACATATGGGCTAGTGCTGCAAAATACCGAGCTTTGGAATCGGTGGAAAGGCATGCGAAGAGGCTAATTGGTGATCCAGATTTAGTTAAATCTAATCTTGAAAGCCTTAAACACAGGTGTAGGGTAGCCTAATTTCGGCTATCGTACCCACCCTAATCTTGATAAATAAAAAACAATTATAATTTTAACTTTTAAATTATAAAAGGCTATAATTAATTATACCAATTCTCTAGACTAATTACAATAGGATTAAAAATTTAACACTAATTAGTAAAAGTGTTTTAATGGCTTTGAATATTTTAAAGTTATTGCCAAAATTTTGTCAAGGGCAAAACGAGGTGAATTTCGTAGGTCTTTTACCTGATATTAAACCGATGTTTTATGAAAAACTAGCTGCTCCCAGCGGCTTCGCCCGCGTGATAGCAGAAAATTATCCCACGGAAACATACTTCCGGGATAAAAAGTATCCTATGTCCTATTCCAGGACATGGTCTATCCGTGTACCAAGTTTCATCAAAATCGGTTTTGCCATTGAGGCGTGGAGACGTAACAAACAAACAAACTCACTTTCGCTTTTATAATATTAGTAAGGATTTAATAGTACTATAGTACTAATATTTTAAAGAGGTAGATTTGTGAGGAGTTTGTGAGTTTGTGAGTGAGGGAGGTTTGTGTTTTTTTTGTTTGCAGGACACTGATAGAAAAAAAAAAATTTTTTTTTTTGGTGGACAAAAATCATCCAATGACAATCCCCGCTCTTGGGTGGAGCGGGAGATAGTGTTACCAACCCGTTCCTTCAAGCCTTCATACTATAACCCTGGCCCCAGTAGGCATCGACTCAGCTGGGCCCCTCCTGTTGCTGACAACTCTTTGAGACGCGCGGGAACAGTGCGCGCCGTCGACTGATAGAAAGCTGCTTTATGCCTGAGTGACATAACCTATATTTTACTGGCGAAGCCGCGGGAAAAAGCTAGTAGTTTGTGGAAGTCGCATATCTTCGAATTTCTGGTTTTAAGATTTGACGGTTTTCTCACGATGTTTTCCTACATACATTACTATTAAATAAAACAACAACATTACAATCACTGTGTGGGTTGGTGGATGTCACATTTATTTCTTTCTTCTTTCTTTCTTTCTTTTTTGAGAGCAGTGGTGATGAAATAAATTACAGAAAGTAAATCGCCTGGCTGGGTTTGATACCATGAGGTACTCGCAATAAGAGGTCGTTACCACAGGGTTACCACTGCTCTCCCAAGTCATTGATGACGATTGGCGCGTAGTGTTCCATGCGCGCCTCAAGGAGTTGTCATAGGGGCCTAGCAGGATCGAAGCCTAGTGGGACCATGGGTGATGCAAAAGAGCTCCCCGGATCCCTGGAACAATGGCAAAGAAGGAACAGGAGAGGCTTTTTAGTCAGTAAAAGTCTGACACTATCTCCCGCTCCTCCCAATAGCGGGGGTTGTTATTGGATGCTTTTCCAACCTAAAAAAAAGGGTCGCCACTGCTCTATAGCATATTAAGAGTCGTTGCATCCAAACTGCATACGAAATAGTTCATTGTATCAGCATAGACTCAATGATCAATTTTCCATGCATGATATTCTGCCCAAACCTTCGTAAACACCCGGTCTACGATGGCTTGTTCAGTTAGGATTTGCATAGACACTATAGCATTGACAACCAATGTACAGAGCCAAGCTTGCAAAATCAAAGTTTATGGATATAAAATCAAAGTACATAGAGACATAAATTCACACTTTACCCATAAGTCAGGCGAATTACTTTGTGTAATTTATTTCATCACCACTGCTCTCAAAAAAGAAAGAAAGAAAGAAGAAAGAAAGAAATGTGACATCCACCAACCCACACAGTGTTTGTAATGTTGTTTTATTTAATAGTAATGTATGTAAAATGTTTATCAATTGATATGTATTCATGTAAAGGTTTTGTCTAGAGGTACTAACCTGCCTTGGATGAATGTTTACACTCAGAATAGACTCCAAAATTTGTCACTCGAACGGTGGTTGCTGAAAACCAGCGCCGTAGATGTCTAGACTTGCCTAGCGTCACGGTATATGCTGAGCAATGACCTATTCTTGCTAAGATTCGACGCACAGGTTGGATTCTTAGATTTTAATGGTAAAATTGTGTTTTTTAGTTTATTTTTATGTTTTTTTTTTTACTGTTTATTTTGTTATGTTTGTCTCTGTCGAAGCCAGCGTCAAAATGCCAAAGACAACAAAGAGTAGTTGCAACAGATAACCTGCACAACTCTTTTGTCTATGGTGTAGGTGCAATCACAGAGTAAATTGTTACTCAATACATTTAAGCCCTGTTTACATGACCTGGCAGGCATTTTTTTTCTGTAATGATTTGTGCGTCTATTTCATCATCATCATCATTTCAGCCGATACCGCCACAACGAACGTTCCTGCGCGTCTCGCATCCATCGGCTTCCCGCAACCTTCACCAGGTCATCAGACCACCTTGTTGGAGGCCTTCCAACGTTGCGTCTTCCGGTACGCAATCGCCACTCCAGAACCTTTCGGCCCCAACGGCCATCTGTTCTGCGAGCAATGTGCCCTGCCCATTGCCACTTAAGTTTGGCAATTCTTTGCGCTATGTCGGCAACCTTAGTTCTCCTGCGGATGTCTTCACTTTTGATTCGATCACGCAAGGTAACCCCGAGCATAGCCCTTTCCATTGCCCTTTGGGTGACTTTAAGCCTTCTGATGAAGCCCATTGTGAGCGACCACGTTTCAGAGCCATATGTCATCACTGGCAACACGCACTGATCATAGACTTTCGTCTTGAGACACTGTGGTATGTTGGACGAGAAGACACCGCGTAGCTTCCCGAACGCTGCCCAGCCGAGCTGAATTCGACGGTTGACCTCTTTCTCGAAGTTCGACCTACCTAACTGGACTGTCTGTCCGAGGTAGACGTAATCTTCCACAACTTCGAGTGTAGAGTCTCCGATCTTGATAGGAGTGGGCGCTACATGGTTGTTAATCATGATTTTGGTTTTATCCATGTTCATTTTAAGACCCACTCTTTCGGAAGCTCTACTGAGGTCATTGAGCATTGTGCTGAGCTCCTCCATAGTCTCAGCCATGACTACTATGTCGTCAGCAAACCGAAGGTGCGTCTATTTAGGCGGAATAAACATGTTTTCTTTCTTTCTTTCTTTCTTTTCACACTGGGCCCGCGTGGTGGATTACGATCCATTCCCTCTCCTAGAGAGGAGGCCTGAGTCCCAGCTGTGGGAACATTAAAAGGGCTGATGATGATGATGATGATGGCCCATAAGTTTAGGTAGATACAGAGTAAAATAAGACATAAGCGGTCTTGTCAGTTTCACTAATCCGAACATTACACGGTAGGTTTTGCTGTCAGTTTAGCCACAGTCAAAGCCTTGATTGACGAAAAACCTGCCGTCTAATGAGATGATTGGCGGTTTTTAGTACTGTTTGACGAAAACCATCATTCATGATTGATGGAATTGATTGACGCTTGTATGACCGTGCAATGGTCGCGTTTGAAGTTTGATTTTTTCACTCATGTTTGAGGTAGAAAATGTCTTCTATTTCAGCTTCATACCTCCACGTGATCCTGAGAAAAAGGGTCTTAATATACAGATAACAAAGTAATCCTATGAGTGTTGCCACACACGAGCCACATGCTACAGTCACAAAAGCTGTCATGACTTCACGAGAAACTAGAAGCGGCCACAAAGGAAGCTGAAGCGCGTGTCAGCCACTGGTGGCCGTTGGCTGCAACTTTTAACCCATAGGACTCTGACTGGCGGCCACTGGCCTTAAGGTGGTGCATCACGACTTACATTTTCAGTGTTTTTCATACAACCGCTCATAACTGATTATGACGTTATTACACACTTTTCATTAGATATTTTGGAAACACAGTATCTTGTGGGTATTATATTATTGTGGGTTTCTAAAGAAACCAATTTCTAAATTTGTGTAAAACTAATCCAGTAAAAACCTCTGAAAATGTCCTATTTTGTATAAACTTTGACATTTCATAATTTGCCTAAAAATTAAAAAAGTCCAAAAAGTAATCCTCTAGAGACCTTGCAAATTTTATTAAGATTCTAAATGATGACAACTTTTTCCAAAAACTTTTAAGGGTTTAAAAAAAACAGCTATTTCCTGGAGCAAGTTTTGTGAAATTTTCGAGTAAACCTCGGAATTACCGAATACTAACAGAGTTTCCAGGCGTTATCTCTCTTTTTTTGCGTTGCCTTTTCGTCAAACATCGCGTTGGATTGCATTAAATGAAGTAACAAGCTTTTAAACTATTTTCGAGGTTTACGATAAGCGAGTCGAGAAGGACCCTCTTAACCGTGTGCGGCAAATCCATATAAAATGTAGAAACTTACAGGAAATATGCTAGAGGCGGCGTTTTGTAGTTGTGGCCGGTGGCCCGTGTGCGGCAACCCTAAGGGTTGCGTTTTAACCAATTTAGATAAGGAGCCCTAAAAATACTTGTAGCAAGCTTTTAATGAAAATATTTTTTTATAGCAAGCTTTTATAGGTCGGTATACCTGTATAATTAATACACGTCAAAACGAATCATACGAGCCCAAACTCGATGGGGTTGTGTCGTGTAACTACCAAGTTTCTATAGCCACCTTCCAGTTCCATCATTGGATCAGCTTCTTGTCATAATAATTTTGCATTGTCATCTGATTTACACATGCATGCAGAATTTCAGCTCAATCAGTAACCGGGAAGTGGGTCTAATTTATAAGATTTGATGACAGACGAACATCGGGACAGGTGAAACTAAATAAAAGCTAGTAAAAGAAGATATTTTACACCTTCCAAAAATAAACGACAAAATATGCAATTTTATAATTAGAACTGAACTCCTACCGAAAAACCGTGACACAAGTATCATCTGATATTTGGGTAATTTAACTTTGAGGATGCTTACGGAACATAAGTTGTTTACCGTGTGCTAACGACAAAATGATTCAAAATAATTCAGAATAGGGATGTAATGGAAGCCAGCTTTGAGAGTGCGGAGGTAGATATGTTTGTCATCATCAAAACGTTTTGGTTTTAAAGTGGGAGATTATGAAATAAGTTCTCCTGCTCTGGGCGAAGTGAGAAAAAGTATTTGTTTTAAGCTTTTTGCTGTAATTATAGCCCTGTGTTATCTACCTGTCGACCTTAAGAGGATGCAGAAACATAACATAGTAGGGGCGACTTCATAGAAGATAATAGATTAACCCTTCAGATACCGTCAATTAGAGACACAATAGTAAGACAATAGATGCGCGGCCACCGGTGGTCGCTTGGGGATTCATGAATTAAAATAAAATATATAAAAACGAATCCAATCATCTAATACAGTGATCTTTCTCAGTCACTCCAAGGTTTGCCGCAAGAAAAGTCATTGTTGCGTTAAGCTCGCTTCTGAAGGTAGGTACTATCGCGGTAATTTCTGCCTGATTATTTAAAAACCGCGCCAAACCAAACCATTTGAAGTTTCCGTTTCGAGTGCAAAGAAAAATGAACTTAGTGGTGGTTTTTTTTAAGGTGGGCAAAAATCATCCAATGACAACCCCCGCTCTTGGGTGGAGCGGGAGATAGTGTCAGACTCTTACTGACTAATAATCCACCCCATTCCTTCTAGCCTCTTCATAGCGGGGCTTAGCGGTGGAAGTGTCTTGTGTCTTTAGTACATGAATTATCAAATCAAACAAGAAAACCTTTTTATAAAAAAAAAAATAACCGACTTCACTAAAAAATTGAATTGAATTTGAGGAGTTCCCTCGATTACGCCAAGATTCCATCATCAGATCCCAACTTGGTGACTATGGGACCATTTGGGAAGTATATACCCTTTCCAACAAAAAAATATTTTTTCAAATCGGTTGGCAAGCGACGAAGTCATGCGCGAACAAACATAAAAAAAAAAACAAACATTCGAATTGAGAACCTCCTCCTTTTTTAGAAGTCGGTTAAATAGAGAATATTCATGATTTTACCAACTTCTTGCGAATGTGTTCACGTGCTTTCACTATAAAGGAGAAGCGATAGGTCGAGTATCAGACTTTTTCTGATTATAACCTACATATAACATGATCTTTCAGTTTGTAACTCTTTTTGCAGCTGTAGAATGCTGCCACAATATTTGTAGAATTACCGCATTGGCGGATGCGGAGGCAGAGTTCTGTAACAACCCTAAGTCAGGAAGTATCATAACTTTTCCATTTCGTAATTATTTAACAAAATAATCGTCGTATTGGGCACAGTTGTCAACTTTGCTTACCTGTGCTCAGTGCCTAAATCATGCCCAACAGGGTAGATTAGAAGTTGGGTTGAAATGGAATATTGCTTTATATTTAGAAGTTTATAATGCGAGATCTAAGGACTGGCTTTTACCTGGAGAAGAGGGTAAGCTTTGTCGCACAGTGTAGCTCATTACCACACTGTAAGGCAATGCTTACCAGTATTATAGGTATATTACCAATTGACCGCGATTTAGAGGAGTTCCACATCGAAAAACTCTACTACACTTAAGGGTTGTATTTTGTTTTTTTTTTTATTTAGTGTATATGTTACCGGTAATCTCCGGTACATCCGGTAGGTATTCTATACAA
Organism: Mythimna lalbum; assembly: GCA_949319445.1. Lineage (NCBI taxonomy): Eukaryota > Metazoa > Arthropoda > Insecta > Lepidoptera > Noctuidae > Mythimna > Mythimna lalbum. The sequence continues at coordinate 6,258,889 of OX439370.1, forward strand.
TACCATGCTATCTAGCGGCTTTGGATTCGGTGGAGAGGCGTGTGAAGAGGCTAACTGGTAATCTTGTATTGATTAAGACCAATCTAAAGCCTGAACCACAGGAGTCTTGCCAGCCTTACGGTTTTCTATATGATGCCTTTTGGAGTGTGCGCGGGAATTACATTATTTGATTCCGCCATCGCTTTTTTACCTTCGGATAACCCGACGTACGGCGAGTGTCCACCCTTACACAACGTGTAACGTTAAATGTGCAAAACCTGAAAATAGTTTTATCAGAATAAGGAGCAGAATCAAATAAACCACTTTTTTATAGGTTAAATTTTTCATAAAAATCTTCATTTAAAATGTCGCCCTGTCTCGCCGAAATAGGTAAACAAACACAAATGGTTGTACTCCAATCAAATTTTCTCATCACGGGATAGTAAAAGTTCTTATTTAAATGCAGATATTAATTATAAACAAACTAAAACGGCACAAAAGAAGAATTTAAGAAAAAAAAATTAAAAGGTTTTATAATTCTTTTAAATGATTTTTTTCTCACTGTTTTAGGTCAATTAAATTACAAATAATTTGGGGTGTCTGAGGTTTTGCGCATTTAACGTTACACATTGTATTGTTAACACCTCTACGGTCCAGAATTTGTCTACTGCCGTCTTCCCGTCCATTTATAATTTAAGCATCTTCAAAGCTAGAGGTAATAGATTCTTAATAAACTAGCGCGCTTCACCATCAACGATTTCATCACTGTTTACCATCAAGTGGGATCGCAGTCAAGCACCTATTATATAAAAAATAAATAATTAAAGAACGCCTTGCCTTTTCCTCACATCATTTCAGCCGACAGACGTCCACTGTTGGACATAGGCCTCCCCTAAGTGTCGCCACAATGATCGATCCTGCGCGTCCCGCATCCATCGGTTTCCCGCAACCTTCGCCAGGTCATCGGTCCACCTTGCAGGAGGCCTTCCGACGCTGCGTCTTCCAGTACGAGGTCGCCACTCCAGAACCTTTCGGCCCCAACGGCCATCCGCTCTGCGAGCAATGTGCCCTGCCCATTGCCACTTAAGTTTGGCGATTCTTCGGGCTATGTCGGCAACCTTGGTTCTCCTGCGGATATCTTCATTTCTGATTCGATCCCGCAAGGAAACTCCGAGCATAGCCCTTTCCATTGCCCTCTGGGTGACTTTGAGCCTTCTGATGAGGCCCATTGTGAGCGACCACGTTTCGGCACCATATGTCATCACTGGCAACACGCACTGGTCATAGACTTTCGTCTTGAGACACTGTGGTATATTGGACGAGAAGATACCGCGCAGTCTCCCGAACGCCGCCCAGCCGAGTCGGATTCGACGGTTGACCTCTTTCTCGAAATTAGCTCTACCCAACTGGATTGTCTGTCCGAGGTAGACGTAATCGTCCACTACTTCGAGTATAGAGTCTCCGATCTTGATAGGAGTGGGTGCTACATGGTTGTTTATCATGACTTTAGTTTTGTCCATGTTCATTTTAAGACCCACTCTTTCGGAAGCTCTACTGAGGTCATTGAGCATTGTGCTGAGCTCCTCCGTAGTCTCGGCCATGACTACTATGTCGTCGGCAAACCGAAGGTGAGTGATGTACTCGCCATTAACATTGATGCCTAGTCCACTCCAGTTCAGAACCTTGAAGACATCCTCCATTGCGGCCGTGAACAGTTTCGGAGAAATGACGTCTCCCTGCCTCACGCCCCGCTGCAGGAGGATAGGTTTCGAGGTCTGGTCCTGAAGTCGGACTGACATAGTGGCGTTTTTGTACAAACACTTCAGCACCTCGATGTACCGATAGTCTATCTGGCACCGTTGGAGAGACTGTAGCACAGCCCATGTCTCGATCGAATCAAAGGCTTTCTCATAGTCCACAAACGCTAGACAGAGAGGCAGATTATACTCCTCGGTCTTCTGTATAACCTGCCGTAGCGTATGTATGTGGTCTATGGTGCTGAAGCCTTTTCGGAATCCGGCTTGTTCGGGAGGCTGGAAATCATCGAACCTGCGCGCGAGACGATTCGTGATGACTCTGGAAAACAGCTTGTAGACATGGCTCAGAAGTGAGATGGGTCTATAATTCTTGAGCAGGGTCTTGTCGCCCTTCTTAAAGAAGAGTACCACCACACCTCCGCTCCATGCCTGTGGCGTTTTTCCCTCGAGTATGACGGAATCGAATAACTTCTGAAGGGCCTTTAGGACCGGTTTTCCACCCGCCTTCAGGAGCTCAGCCGTAATTCCGTCCTCACCCGACGCCTTGTTGTTTTTCAACTGTTTCAGAGCCATCCGAATCTCATACAGGCTGACGTCCGGGATATCTTCAGTGTAGTGTCGAGTCAATCTAGCTCTTGGGTCGTTTGCTAGATTTGCAGCGGGTTTGGAGATTGACGTGTATAACTGTCCATAAAAAGCCTCGATCTCTCCCAGAAGCTCCGATTTGGCGGATACGACTCTGCCATCGTCGGTCTTCAATTTCGTGAGCTGGCTCTGCCCAATAGACAGATCTCGCGCAAACACCTTGGAGCCCTTATTCCGCTCAATCGCGTCTTTAATCCTCTCGGTATTAAATCTGCGAAGGTCGCGTTTCAGAGATTTCGAGATCCGTTTATTGAGCTGCCGGTACGTGCACGCATCATCTGAAGACTGCAAAGTCATTTCACGCCTCTTCTTCATGAGCTCAAGAGTTTGATCAGTGAGCCTCTTGGTCTTGCTTGTACGAGTCTTAAAAAACTTAGACCCGACCGTATGGACAGTTTCCACGAACCCATCGTTGTATTCGTCCACGGAGCTTCCTAGGCACTCGAAACGATTTTGAAGTTCGAGCTGAAAGTTTTCGGAGTTTTGGATCTGGATCTGTGCAGGGCGGAGCGTAGACTTCATCAGTCGAGATCTTTCAAGCTTGACATTGATATTCAATGAGCCTCTTACCATGCGGTGATCACTTCCGGTTTTCACCGCATTGATCACGGAGACGTCATTGAATATTTGCTTCTTCGTCGACATGATGAAGTCAATCTCATTTTTACTTGCACCATCAGGGCTTTGCCAGGTCCATTTCCTATGCTCACGCTTTCTGAAGAAGGAGTTCATCATGTAGAGGCCCTCCTTCTCCATAAAGCTGGCCAGTAGGTGTCCCCGGTGGTTCCTACGTCCAAATCCAAATTGCCCCACTCGCAGCTCGTCACCGTCTCGTTTGCCCAGTTTTGCGTTAAAGTCCCCCATGACCACGGTGAAGTGAGTCTTAGGACCATGTATGGCTCTGGATATATCCTCATACATGGTCTCTACTTCGTCGTCGGGGTGTGTCGAGGTCGGAGCGTAAACCTGTATGACCTTCAACGAATATCTTACTGATATTCTGAGTATAAGGTACGCTACCCTGGTCGACACACTCTCGATCCTCACCACATTGTTCACAAGGGACCTGTGGACGATAAACCCGACACCACCTTGAGACAGCCGGTCCCCTTCCCGGAAATAGAGCAGGTTACCAGATCTTAGGATTATCGTGTCCTCCCCCTGTCTTCGGACTTCGGATAACCCCACAATACTCCATCGCAACCTGCTCAACTCCTCTTCGAGTTCGGTTATCTTCTCGTCGGACCTGAGTGTACGCGTGTTGTACGTTGCCAGGTCCAGTCGTTGACGGTTAATCGATCCCGCCCGGAGATTTTTAGCACCCCGGACCCCAGGGCCGCGCTCACGCCCGTCCACGCTAGCACTACCGCTGGAGTCGCCGAGCACTTGGGGCCTGTTTTTTGTGCTTCTCTGCATTATGGGGGGTTAGGACCTTAACCCGCCGCGCTGGTCCAATGCGTGTTGGCGGGTCGCCAGAGCCTCGTTTGTTCGTCAGCAGGGTGCACCACGTGCAGGTGAGGTTGGCTTGGGTCCCGATAGGTGTTGGTTGAGACCCCGTATACACCCCTTTCCTCACATAAACACATCCAATGCTAATAAGAAACCGATCTCCTGTCGAATTAACTTTACCCACACTCATCGCCGCCATATTTTACAAATACGGCCAAAAAAAGTGAGCATCGAGTTCAATTTGCATGAATGCAACAAAAAGGTTTATGTTTTTTACGCGTTGCTGCGGGCTTGAGTACTGATTGTGACTATTTGCATTCTAAATTGCAAATAATGGAATTGAATATTTTAAGTTTACTTTAGTAGCTGATGAATTTTAATTTAAAATGGACAACATACAAACAAATTGTTATTAGTCAATAATGAATACGTGTTAATTGAGTTTTCATGTTAATTAGATTCAGTTTATGTAACTAAATATTTTGGTTTTGAAATGAAACGTTTGTGGGTGAAAATCACGTTTTGGTATAATATTTAGTTTTGCAATCATTTTATTGTAAATAAATTGTTCTGTTGATTCCGGTTGTCTTTAGATCATTTACTGATTTAATGATTTTTAATGTCGTTAGTTGGATGGTTTGCAGGATTATTAGAAGGAGTTATCGTGCTTTTAGTATTGATATCACATTTGTAAAACTCTTCTAAGCCCTTTTTTATGTACCTAATTCCCTATTTTTTTTGAGTGGTAAAATCTCTAATCAATCCTACGGTTGCTGTCAACTCCTTGAGGCGTGCGTGTAACCCCACGCGCCGCCGACGACTTGGGCTCGGTCCGGACGATTATCGGACGGTTGGACGGCGGGCTACCCATTGCTCGCCATCTGCTAGCTCGCGGCAATCGGGATAGGAATCCCGGCGGCTCGGGCGTGAGAGCCATTGCTTCGCGCGTGCGGCCGCCTCCTTTCCTAGCATTACTGCTTCGCAGAGGAGGCAACCGTCTGCAACTCCTCCTTGCTCCGGGCCATGGCCTGTACCAAGGCGCTGCACTGCCATGTAATTCCCTATGTGTTATTGTTTGGCTACACTAGGCGGGCGCCCGCGCGGTTTGTACACAAGTGATTTTTTTTACTTGTTAACTTGATGTACAAACTAGATCTGAGTAGGTCTCGTTTGTACCAAGTCGAGCAGCTAAAATTCATGAATAATGCCGTAAATACTCTTAAATAGTATGCAAGTGTTCCTGTTTTCCATTTGCTAAATTTATGTAGGCAGCCTCGGCACTAAAAGATGAAATATTATCTCGAAGCATTAACTGCCTCAGGTGTGAAAAATGTAATGGGTGCTATTACATGAACGGCAGTGTAATTTTTGGAGTAAAAAGAAAAATAGTATCGGAAGGTATTTTATTTTTATGGCGCTTTTTTATGTAAAAAAAGTTGAATATTACTTAATATAATAATATATAGTTTTAGATATAAGTAGGTCTACTAATAAAATTTTCATTTTGTAAGTTGGTATACAGGGTGTATGGTTCATCGTGTGCCAATTCAAAGTAGTCGACTAGACGGACTAGAGGGACTTTTTGACACCTAAACACTTCCCATGTACTGTGGACTATTTTTCATCTACTTTTTATTGTTTAATGAAAAAAAGACCCAAACTTTTCATTAAAATACAAATGTTTAAAAAGTATATAAGTGGCCTGAAGTCGGGTTCAGAATCCCGGCGGTGGCTGGGGCGTGAGAACCGTTCCCTCACGCGTGCAGCCTTCTTTACTAACGTTACTGCTTCGCAGAAGGAGGCGACCACCTGCCACTGCTTCTCACTTCGTACTGTACTTCAACGCCTGGTAGGTACATTGCTCACCTGTGATTTTTCAAACCACACCTAAACTCGCGATAAACTAGTATCCAACTCGTACCTCGTAAATCCGCTCTCTGAACACAAAAAATACCTATTCTATTCCATCTACCCAGAGAGTTGTTAGAAGGACAAAGACCCGTCATTACTTTATCAGTGTTGCATGAAAAATATGGCAACCGTACCTTTGGTACAGGTTTTGCTTGCATCTAATTTGGTTTAATTAAAATGGATTCTCTGTAGCCTTTTCGAACAGAATAATGGAATTTTAGAAAGCTCCATGCAAAAAACAAGGTATATCGTAATGAACTGATTTTGCTGAATAAATACTTCCACTAGGTGGGCCGATGACCTGGTGAGGATCGCGGGAATCCGATGGATGGGAGATGTATAGGACCAGTGATTCTGGTGATTTTTTTGGAGGCTGTTCGTATCTCCGAGTCCTCTATGAGGATTGGCTGGCAAGACGTCACAGTGTCCTTTCCTTCCGCATAACGCAAGTCTTTGGGGGAGTCCAGGGTTTTAGAAGGTGATTGTTATTTTTCTAAAAAAAATAACAACCTCCTTCTGATAAAATGAATGACACAAAATAGTTCTTGGTTTGATCATTCCTGCGCCTAAGGGTCTGCACTTACAGTGCACATACATACTTTGCAAGTTAGGCTAAGCGCAGACTTGTGTCACGACAGTTTTAAGACAGACTTGCCTCACATTGACAAGTCTCCCTCAAAACTAAAACGAAACTGTTTTGTCTACGATACGTCGCACACCTGAAACGAAATAGTCACACCGCATGCATCAATTCCATTTCAGAATCAAAATGGACTTCATCGATACTGTTGTCAGGGGAGTAGCTACCGCCGTATCAGGGCTACCAAGCTACAGGGGCCCCGAAATGTGTAAAAAATCGTAGCACAGCATCTATAACTTTTAACTCTCTTATTAATGAGAAATGCGTAGTGAATGAATAATTATTATAAAATTATACAATGTTCCATTTTTATAGCTTGCTCCGTTCGTTCTAGGCATGTAGCATACTCTACATAAGATCACAACAAAAATTTAATCTCTCTTCTATTCCAGAATACTTCAAGAAGGTAGACCTGAGTCCCCGCAGTGGGAACATTATAAGGCTGACTATGCTATGCTAGGTAGGAATATCTTTCAAGGCCTACCTTGACTTTGTCTAGAAGTATCTAAAAATCCTCGATAATTTTTATATGGGACTGACTAGGCCACTGACTATTGTATTAATTTTTCTACGAGTTCTTCGTCTGTAAACATGATGTAACGCGTTTACTTTCTGAATCAAACTGAACGCGACGAGACTACTAGAGTGAAGATACGTCACTGTTTTGTCGTCGATGTGCGCGCCCGAATACATACAAAAGGGAACCCGACAAACATTAAGGTAGAACTACAATGCGCACCTGTGTATCACACACGCCGATCTGGGCGCGTCGGTTTCCATACAGTTTAAAGTCTATAGACGTCTTGATCCAAGCCACAAAATATATAGTTACAGAAGTCAATCTACATACAAAGCGCGCTCGAGCAACGCAGATGCAGATACCGCTCACGGACACGATATCTCGGAGCGCCTCGGCCCGCTCGTCGAACAGTTCCGGCTCAAACGCTCATTAGTGTGCGTTCACCGAGCGTAGGTTTAAAAAGTGAAGTACATACATGAGGTTGTCTTCTGTACCTATCTATCTATTTTGTGTCCAGGCCATGCGAGGCCACACGACGTTCTTAGTCAGACATGTCATGCGATTCAAGATCCATACCTACCCTATCGTAGACGCGGGCTCGCGGACGGCGAACCATGGGTAGCTCGCTATCCGATGGTCCGGTAACTGTCCGGACCGAGTCCACGACGTCGACGGCGTGCACTGTTCCCGCGCGCCTCAAGGAGTTGTCAGCAGCAGGAGGGGCCCAGCTGGGTCGAAGCCTACTGGGGACAGGGTTGTCCGAAAGGGAGCTCGTGTCCCGGTATGAAGGCTAGAAGGAACGACGCGGGGTTTTTAGTCAGTAAGAGTCTGACGCTATCTCCCGCTCCACCCAAGAGCGGGTTTTGTCATAAGATGATTTTCCCCGTCGATAAAAAAAAAGACATGTCTCTGGGCAGTTTTGATACTTTGTTTAAAGTGTGCGCGTCTTCATAAGTTTTGTAAAGCAGTAGTCTGTCTTAAAACTGTCGTGGCTCAAGTCTGTTCTCAGTCTTAAATAACAGCTTCTAACAAATGCACACACCTACTTCCGAATTATTATCATAACACTTGTATTATTTTTAAAGTAATCTCACGGGTTTTTCCCATGGGAAGACCCTGAATCTGCAGAGCGCGGCCTGCTACGATACCGATGTTGTCTTTTAAGTTGGGGTGAGTTGATGTGGGTAGGTATATAGGACATTTTTTCTTTTATTATTATTCAAGATTCTCAGTTCTATCTTTTGTTTGATAAAAAAATTTTGGGCCTACAAACAAACGCAACGCGTATTTTAATAAATTATAGTTTAATTTTATGTTTGTAGCGACATCTATGACGTCACATAAGAACTAATCCTGCATCGCGCAATTAAAGTTCTCCACTCGATTTGAACATATAAAGAACAGTCTGATATCATCTATCGGGCAGTTGCTCACCAGACATAACACCCGTCTGGTCGGAGGATCAGCCCTTTTTAAAGGAGTTATTTTATATACTCTCTGTTCGGCTCACCTCCAAATGTTCTTTTTATTTTTTAGTTGTTAATTTTATTTTATTTTTCTTTGACCTTGATTTCAATCATGATATTAATTTTTGACATCAGCTATGACTTTAAATTTAATTTAAAATTGTATTTTTATTTGATTTTGTTTTTCATTTTTAATCAACAAATACGATCGCTAAACTGGTGAGAGTCACGGGAATCCGACGGATGCGAGACGCACAGGATTGTTCAATGTGGCGACACTTGCGGAGTCCTATGTCCAACAGTGGACGACTTTCGACTGAATTGATGATGATTATAATGATGATATTGAATGGGAAACGCATTAGCTCCTATAAATACAGTTTTAAGTTAACTCAGAAGCCAGAAAATGTCATTAAGACACGAAAAAAAAAAACATTGTTATGTAAAAGTTTAAGCATAGGTAGGTATGTATTTTGCATTCTGGCAACGTTTCCCAATTTTAACATAAGATAACATATAAAGATAAATGAACATCTTATTATCTTTTGTAGGCTCATCAGATTATATTATGAAGTTATAGTTAAAGTTTAAACTAGGATTTTCTTCGGAATTTCTAAGTTGATTTATCGATATTGCGGTAAATACCTACGCGTTTTACTGGGTTTCTCTATATTTAACCTTTCGAATACCGTAATTAGAGACACAATAGAAAGACAATGAGAGAGTGAACGCCGGCGTTTACTTGGAGTATAATTAATTAAAATCTATCTATCTATCTATTTATCTATCTATCTAACTATTCAAAGAAGTATTAACAAGGCCAACGTCCGCTAGGGCCACGTGGAATTTCTGAAAAGGAAACTCGTGGAGGATCACGAACTACATTTTGCGTTAAAACACGGGCCAACGCGTCGGCAGTGCGCCTCAACCCTTAAAAGTTAGCGTCCCATGCGAAAATTTTTCACCCAACTGTGAAAAACTTTAACTTTAAATTCAAATTTTCTGGCTCTTACCTGCCTTCAGGGTTTCCTTTTCAAAAATCCCCCGTGCGAGCTAGGAAGCTAGAACGTAAAGGGACTGAAAGAAACAGGTGTGGTTTTATCCTACGTCATGCGCCACCCAGAGTGGGAAGCTCCCGTATTGTTAGAATTGCTGTTGCAATCCAGGGCCGCTTTTGAACAGTCTAGCAACCTGATAAGAAATTGAAAAGAAAATATAGGTAATATGTAATAGTATTCTACAACTTTCACACAACGCCATCTATTCCCAAACCAAGCAGAGCAAAGATATCGATTAGATAAAGTAGTATATTATTCTGCACATAAATAAGTACTAAATGATACAGTTGTAAAAGTATCATTTTACAAACTCGGCATACACTTATATTCATTTAAATAACCTTAGTTAAGTTACAGTTTCATGAACTACTAACTGAACTATATAGGATAGACTGAGCTTATTGTATTCCTGTAAAATTTCGAAAATAACCAATTTATTTCGCACTGTTTCGATAACGAGATTCAGGCATTTACCAAAATATCTGATTTCGTATGATTGCATGCAACACAACGCCCGCGGCAGTTATGCAAATGAATATTTGCTACAAAATAAGTTTACAGCACAGAATATAATATTATCAACGTATATAAAAATAGTTTTGGTTTTTACTTTCCTTTGAAGGTTGTATTAATAAAGACTTCTCGTCAATTTCGTTTATGTTGTCAATTTGTGATTAAGTGTCCGCTCACGGGAATAAAAAAAACGCCGCTTCAACATTTTTTTGAGGTGGCCTTTTTGTGGCTCGTGTGCGGCGGTGCCGCCACAAAAAAACGCTTGAAGCCACTTCAAACTTCTCCGGCTACAAGCTGTCGCGCGCTTCAACTGTTTTTTGTGGCGGATTCTAGCTTTTTTGTGGCCGCTTCTAGCTTTTTTTGTGGCGCCCGTGTGCGGGGAGAGTAAGGTTGGGTTTCTGAATTGTTAGGTATGCTTCACGTATGAAGACCCTTCGCCGTAAGGTTGGCAATACGGAAAACAGTGTTGCTATATTTTTTTATTAGAAATAAAATTACGATTAATATTAAGGTGATTAATTGATATTTTGTTACTTTTAACAATTGCCTTATAATTTTGTTTATTTTTTCTTTTGGAAACTTTAAAAACTATTTTTGAATAAAGTATAGGACGCTGGACTCCATTTCGATTGTCCTGCAATTCTTTCAAATACCTAAAAGCCGACAACACAATATCGTACCTCTCCATAGACAACTTCCTTTTAGACCTGATGTTTTGAAATAAAATCACATTTTCCTCATAATCCTCCTAAAAGTGTTGCAACTACCGTTAAAATCGATTTCATTTCGCATTTCGTGCAACAATTTTGCTGAAGTAGGCAACTCTTTACTTTTTGCTGTGACATTCATGAATCCCCAAGCGACCACCGGTGGCCGCGCATCTATTGTCTTACTATTGTGTCTCTAATTGACGGTATCTGAAGGGTTAAGATAGAGGAAATCATCAAATCGTTTATGGAAATTTTCTTCTGGTTAGGGTGGAGTGGGAGGGCGTGTCAGACTTTTACTGACTCATACCAAACCTTCAGTTGGGGTGTCTCGTAGAAAAGAAAAACGGCTTCCGTTTGTTTATCGTGTGATTTACATTTATCTTAATTCATGAATCCCCAAGCGACCACCCGTGGCCGCGCATCTATTGTCTTACTATTGTGTCTCTAATTGACGGTATCTGAAGGGTTAATACAGAAAAATACTTCTAATTATATAATTATCAACTGACTTGCCTGTTGGTCTAGCGGTTAGTGACCCTGACAGCTATGCTGGAAGTCGTGGGTTCAATTGTCACGCAGTGTTTATGTGATGAGCACATGATGAGCATGATCAATTGTTCTGTGTCTGGGTGTAATCTATCTTATATGTATGTATTTAGAAATATTTAAGCATGTTTCATAACACAAGCTCTGCTTAGCTTGGGCACGTTAATAATTGGGACTAGACGGCGTTGTGTAATAGTTGTGGAATATTATTATTATATTATTACTAGCTTTTGCTCGTGCAAATTCGCTTCCGCTCTTCCCTACTCCACCCTACTATACCCTACTATACCCTACTCTACCCTGCTCTACCCTACTCTACAGTATCCTATGTCCGTCACCTGGCTCTAAGCTACCTACCCACCAATTTTCAGCCATATCGGTACAGCCATTCTTGAGTTATAAATAGTGTAACTAACACGACTTTCTTTTATATATATATAGATATAGATATAGATAACTATGTACATAAATAAGTATAATTAAGATCGTAGGTACCTGACTTTCATACGTTCGTAATTACTCGAATTGATTCATAGATTTGAAAAGTAAAGATGATGGGACCGTAACACATTCACTATACAAGAAACACTAGCGCCTCTTCTTGGAACGACGTGTATTCTTGTAAGAGCGGCTGAAAATATCGGGTTAAAATAAAATGCAGCAATATATATGTAACCAACGCGCGCCGCTTCAAAGTTACGTCGTACAACCGATAGACGTGATTTAAGCTGGCATTGTCTTTGTTGTTTGTTTTGTAAGTATGCGACTGCTCCCGAAGATTGCCGACCACTCCCGAAGGTTACCAATTTGAGTCAATGTTTTGGTACTTACCAACAAAACTTGCGGTCAGCCCAGTCCTTGCTATCTATGTCAATGTATCGATTGCAATCATTCACACTCACTTGTATCACCGAACTTTAGCACAGTTTATGTGCACCGCCAAACATGAATGGGAACTCAAAAACCAAAAAAAGCAACGCTTATTGACGTTCGAACGCTACCACACTCGTCCATTTTGTTTTGGCGGGACGGACCGCACCGCCATCTTTGTTTTTTTTGTACTTTTTAAAAACTTTAAAAGCGGGGCACAGTAATTGACAGATGCGGTCTTCGATTTGTGAACTCTTTGCTCATATCTTCAAAGTAATTTATTCGGTATTTAATTTTAAGTGGCAACCGGAAAGGTATGCAATTATTTATGAGGGGATTAAAAGTAATATTTTTGGTTCCCATTGCATATCTTGGTACAAATTAAATGGGATTATGTCTTTTGTGTTTTAATAACGCAGTGTCCATTTTGGACTTATCAATGTCGAAAACATTAATTGCTTGAGATTGAAAGGTATTTAATTAAGCTTGATAAATAAAGGTTTTATCATGTTAAGTTTCGAATTTCATATAGACTGAATCTACACAAATCAAGATATATTTTTTTTTTAATATTGATAGGTTCGCGTTTGACCACTATCTGACCTGATGGTAAGCGATGATGTGGTCGAGGATGGAGCACGCTTTCCTTGAAGTAATCTTTCACTCTTGACTTAAAGATTCTGCCCTAGGTTGCAACCATCAGGAAACAGTTTCCGGTATTGAATTCCACTGTTTAGCTGCATGCAAAATGAATGTATTATATTTAGTTAGTAGTATATATACAGAAAAATCTCTCCATACCGACCTTCTGTCAATCATGTACCTACTGATTGAAACCTCTGATAAGTTTCATAGAATAAAACATATGTCAACGACAACTGTTCAATAAACTATCAAGATCCATCTTTATCATTTCAGCCGAAAGACATCCACTGTTGGATATAGGCCTCCTCCAAGTGTCGCCATAACGACCTTCGCATTCCTGCGAGTTCCTTCATTCATCCATACCCTAAAGTAACTCGACAATCTACGTTCCGTCAGAACGTCACTCAAAACTCAAGCGTTACTTAAAACTAGTTTCAACCAATCAAATGGCTTGAATGTAGTTTTAAGTAATACTTAAACTGTCCCCGCACAAAGGCTTCAAAAAAAACGCCGCTCCCAGCTTCGTTTTGAGGCGGCCTTTTTTTTAGGCTCGCGTGTGGCGCTGCCTCCACAAAAAAAAACGCTTGAAGCGGCTTCAAGCTTCACCGGACACAAGAGGTATCGCGCGCTTCAGCAGTTTTTTGCGGCCGCTTCTAGCTTTTTTTGTGGCCGCTTGAAGCGTTTTTTTGAGGCCCATGTGCGGGGACAGTTAAAATCATTAAAATTCTGTTTTTTCCATAAAGACCCATCATACAGTCTCTCTTGAAATATTTGTTTTTGTAAATTTTGTAGAACCGCGGGCTGGTTCTTGTTTGCATATTTTACATACGCTTAAAACAAACATTCCTAAAAAAATAAGAATTTTAACATTTTATTTTTATCTCTCAGTAAAACGTTTATACTAGAAATCTGAGATTTTACAATTTTGTTTAACAATAGAGTTCTGGTAGTGTACCTGTTTTCCTCTTTAGTAGTTCCGTAGTCAACTAGGAACCCTTATAGTTTCGCCATGCCTGTCTGTCTCTCTGTCCGCGGATAATCTCAGTGACCGTTAGCACTAGAAAACTGTTTAGTACCAATATGTATATCAATTAGGCCGACAAAGTGGTAACATAAAAAGTGGCAAAAAATGCTCTGGACCGAGCCCAAAACATTGACGGTGCGCACTGTTCCTGCGCGCCTCAAGGAGTTATCAGCAACAGGAGGGGCCTAGGTCGAAGCCTACTGGGGCCAGGGTTATCCGAAAGGGAGCTCGAGCGTCGGTTTGAAGGCTAGAAGGAACGGGGTGGCTTTTTAGTCAGTAGGAGTCTGACACTATCTCCCGCTCCACCCAAGAGCGGGGGTTGACATTGGATGATTTTTTTCCACCAAAAAAAAGCGCATCGTGGGGATCAACGAATTACTTTTTTGCTCTGGGTGGATAAAAGGGGAGAATCAAATCTTTTACTGCCTAAAACCTAGTTTCATCATACTTTTTGCGTTCTAGGACTACGAGTTCCCCTTTCAGAAGCCGACACATGACCCCAGTAGGCTTCGACCCCGCTGCGTCTCTACGGTTTTGCTAACATCTCTAAGGCGCGCATGGAACCCAACGCACCTTGGATGACTCTGGCTTGATCTGGTCGGTTACAGGACAGCCGGACGGCGATCTACCTATAATTCGCAAGTCCTCGCCTACGGTAGCTTGTAGCCGGGGATGGGGCCTCAGTGTCTGGAGTGTGAGTTTAACCATTCCCTCACGCGTGCTGCCATTACCTTCAATAGCGTAACTGCTTCGCAGAAGAAAGCGATAACCACCCATTCCTCCACGCTCCAGGCCATGGCCTGTACCAGGGCCCAGCGCGAGAGATCGCCACCACCGATTGCATCCACGATGACACAGCAGTGCTCTGCCCAAGCGGAGCACCCCTCCACTATTTGCTGCACTAAAATCCACCTGTGTTCCCTTAATTGCCACGGTGACTTTTTCGAACTACCCTGCAATTCAAAACGAATATTTCTTATTACTAGATCCAAATTGTCATCATCATCATCATCATTTCAGCCGAAAGACGTCCACTATAGGACATAGGCCTCCCTCAAGCGTCGCCACAACGACCCTGTGCGTCTCGCATCCATCGCATTCCTGCGACTCTCACCAGGTCGTCGGTCCACCTTATGGGAGGCCTTTCAACGCTGCGTTTTCGGGTGTGCGGTCGAACCTTCCGGCCCCATCGACCATTCATTCGTACAAATACGTATATTTAAATTAACGAAATACAGCCTATCAAAGCTTTCCGCTCATCACATCTCCATAACATAAATTATTCCAAATTCAAATGCAATTTCAAATGGTGTCAAACAGTTTCAACAACTCATTACACTTACTAAGAAGGATTGTCGACGAGGCTCCTTCCTACTCCTAGTAAGTAGTGCCTAGTAACAAACTTCCTAGTCGGATCCACTAGGAACTTAGTACGGGCCTCGCTAAGTCTATAAGTATGTCTTGAAATTCAGAACTGCGTTAATGTTTTGCTTGTTTTTGAAGAAGATACCTACCTGATCATCAACACCATTTCAGCCGAGTAAAACGTATGACATTGGCATTTGTAATACAATCCTCTCTTCTCCAATGTCCGATAAAGCTAAACAATTGTTTGAGTTAGCCTTAAGGTAGATTGTAAGTTTTTGTGTTTTCTGTATTGGGCGATATAGTCGATAAGCGACAAAGCCATTTAATCAAATAAAATTTTAAAAAAATCAGCCGAAAGACTTCCACTGTTGGACATGGCCTCCCCTAGCGTCGCCACAACGACCGGATCCAGCGGATTCCAGCGACCCTGACCAGATCATCGGTCTACCTTGTGGGAGGCCTTCCATCGCTGCGTCTTCCGGTATGAGTTCGTCACTCCAGAACCTGACGGCCCCAATGACCATCTGTTCTGCGTGCAATTCAGTCGATCATTTTCGATATAAAAAAACAAATTTAAATCGTATCTGGTGGTTACCACTGTTGTTTCAGGTTTTTAAAAGTTCATTGGTTGGAAATAGTTTCACAGGTGTAGCTTCCCTCGGCGAGCAATGGACAGCTTAACATCCAGCTTTTTTTGCTTTCAAAGGAGGAGGCCGCCCGAGCACGCGTGAGGGTATCCGGCGTCCAGCCGCCGGGATTCCAATTCCCGGCCACCGTAGGCGTGGGATTGCGGACGTCGAGTAATGGCTAGGTCGCCGTCTGACCATCCGGTAACCGTCCAGACCTCATCGACGGCGCGTAGTGTTCCAGGCGCGCCTCAAGGAGATGTCAGCAAACCGTAGGGCTCCAGCAGGGTCGAAGCTTTCTGGAGTCGTGGGTTCACTTCTGAAAGGAAAACCCGACCCTGTTATGAAAGGCAAAGAAGGAACAAGAGTGGACTTTTATTCAGTAAAAGTCTGACATACACTCTCGCTCCGCCCAAGAACGACAGATGTCATTTCATGATTTTTCCACCTACAAAATAGGTGTTTGGATAATTCTTTAAAAATTACTTTAAATGAATTTTCATATTATGGAATTCTTCGAAACTTTGGAGAGTCTAGATAAATTGACAGTCTTGAAATATTATGTGGTTTTGTAATTTAATATTGAATAATAATCTTTATAAATATATATATCTTGACTATTAAATATTATAAATTAATAGGTATACACAAACTTAAAATAATAATATGTACAAATGAGTAAAAAAACTTTTTACAAAAAAATTAAACCGACTTCAAAAAGTACAAAATAACTTTAATTTCGGAAGTCGGTGTTTCTATAATTGATACCTAATCTTGTCTCTTCGTTATTTAACACCGACTTCCGAAATTAAAGTTATTTTGTACTTTTTGAAGTCGGTTTAATTTTTTTTGTAAAAAGTTTTTTATTTTTCACTTTTTAGTTATGGTAGCACCACTAAAAAGTACCTACCCTTCAGCTAAACATAAATTACCTTATAGCCAGAGTGCATCTCATAACGATTCTTATAATCCCAAATACGGTTATATTACATGAATTTTACCCCCTCCCCCTTTTCTTTCAGTCAGTCATCGACTACACGTATAAACAAAGCAATTTTACTTGTTACGACAATTCTGCTATGATTCTATGAGGAGTTCTGTTCCATATCTTCGAAGTTCATGATCAGATCATAACAATATTTTTATGGGACCAACTTGGAAGCATAACCTTTCAATCAAAAAAAAAAAAAATTCCAAATCGGTCCACAATTGACCGAAATATCGGTGAACATACATACAAAAAAAAAAAAAAAAAACATACATTCAGCCGAACATAGAACCAATATTTAAAAAGGCTGATAAATTGGGAAAACTCATAGGGCATCAAAAAATTCGTCCACATCGATGTCAATGGGAAACGTGCCCAGAACGCTGGCAGCATTGCTATGCTGGATGGCAATGCTGATTCGTTGACCAAAGAAAAGCCCTTTTGGTCACGCGAAGAGTCGACCAACCGTTTGCTGAACTAACCGATTCCTAACAACTCGATGAGCGTTCGGACCCCATGGCCCTTGTGTTTCAACCCCAAACGACTCAAACACATAACTTCCAATGAGGTTAGTATATTTACGCCGTTTGAGGTTTTTTTGCACCTGTAGCAGCCGCTCCAGCACATGTGTTAGTAGATAATATTTCCTACCTTTTTTTTTTCGGTGGGCAAAAATCATCCTATGACAACCCCGCTCTTGGGTGGAGCGGGAGATAGTGTCAGACTCTTACTGACTCCACCCCGTTCCTTCTAGCCTTCATACCGGGGCTCGAGTTCCTTTCGGATAACCCTGGCCCCAGTAAGCTTCGACCCAGCTGGGCCTATCCTGTTGCTGACAACTCCTTGAGGCGCGCGGAAACAGTGCGCGCCGTCGACGTCTTGCGCTCGGTCCGGACAGTTACCGGACGGTCGGACAGCGAGCTACCCATGGCTCGCCGTCCGCGAGCCTGCGTCTACGCTGGCCGGAGATATTTCCTACCTTCATTTTCCTCTAATAGCCGCGGTGTTATACTAAGATGATTTATTGAACCACTATACAAATTCTCTTATATCAAGTTAAAATATCTGTTATAAAAGTTAAGATGAATGCCAACAGTATCAGCATTCCAAAGAGCGTCAATGTTGCCAGCGCAAAAAAATCAAACTACAACGAAAATGCGGAGTGAAACTTCATACAAGTTGTATCGGTTTTTCTTACAAAGAAAAGTTTTGCTGAGAGTTTTAGCGACACACACTTGCTTAGAGAATGTAAGACAAACATAATCAGCCTTTTAATGTTCCCACTGCTGGGACTCAGGCCTCCTCTCTAGGAGAGGGAATTGGCCGTAATCCACCACGTGGGCCCAATGTGGGTTGGTGAATGTCACATGTCTGTGGCCTAGTGTTAACGAACCCGACTTTCAAGTTGTAGGTCTCGGATTCAAACCCAGCCAGGCACAATACTTTGTGTTATTTATTTCATCACCTCTGCCCTCAAAACGGTGAAGGAAAACATCGTGAGGTAGGTAACCGGCATGTCCTAGAACCAAAAATTCGAAGACATATGACATTCACCAAATCGCACTAGGCCCTCGTGGTGGATTACGGCCCATTTATTCTCCCAGAGATGAGGGCTGAGATCGAGCTGTGGGACCACGAAAAGGCTGATTATGCAAAGAAACATGTAACTAAACTAAAAGTCAACAACGGTTCAAATCAACCATTTCTGTAACCAACCAAACCAACAGACCGATAAACAAATGTAATTGTACACAAAGGAATCCCAGCCCCCTCTTCAAGCATGCGTGACAGACTTTCCTTACGTATATACGACTCCTATGACCCATCGATAAGACACAGTAAGAAAAAAATAAAAGACGAAATGATACACAAGAGGAAGAAAGAAGCAAACTAAAACAAACTCTTGTAACTTTGATCTTAGAGTGCAAATTCGCTTGGGGGCTGTTAATAGTTTCGGAAGGCAGCTTCATCAGTGCAGCGGAGCGGGTGACTTGATTGACAAGCGAATATACAGAAGTTTGTTTGTATGTTAGTTTAGTAACGTGTTTCTGTTAGATGGAGTGCGTAGAAAAATTTAAGGAGAATTTGTCAGGTGTGGCAAAATAGTCACCATTGATATATACCCTGTAGCATAACACTATCCCTGATCTAATTACTCATCATTACACATAACTATGTAGTGTGGTAATACTGTATGTTTATTGATGCATACATCTTTATCCACTGCCCATTGGGCACGCCATAACCGTGGCAGTAAGTCCCCTCTTTGGGGTGTGGCTGAGCCCAGTAGCTTGCCGTCCAGCCGTCCCGTGATCGACTGGAACGAGCCCAGGTCATTGACAACGGTTTGTTTTCCACGCGCTCCTTAAAGAAATGTCAGCAAACCGTACGGGCTCAGCAGGGCCGATGCCCACTAGGACGCCAAAAGGCAACTCAAGGAAACAGGTGAATTATTAGTCAGCAAAAGTCTGATACGCCCTCTAGCTCCGCACAGAGTTGGAGAAGTCATTGGATGATTTCCCCCCTTAAAAAAAGAACTGTACATCAGAATTTCAAACTGCAAAAAAGGCGGCTAAAATCATTGTATATAGCAGAGATGAGTGATGAGTGATGAAGCTGGGAGGTCACGACCCTCAGCATTGATGCAAGGAGGAAGGTAGCAGACATGAGAATGTTAAAATAGATGTGTAGATGCAGTTCGGAGAGTGAGTGTCGGAATTAAATAATTTAATTTCACCAAGCCCGTATGAAACGTAGCGTTTGGTAGACCGTAACCCGTTAACTACGGTCTACCAAACGCACGGCGTTGCGTCTCCAGTACTTGATGAGTATCCCACCCACACGCAGAAAATGGTTTTGAGAACACAAATTCATTATGCATACAGCTAAGGAGTAAAATTTCCTGATGGAGTCTGATAGCTACAACTTAGGGGTCTTTAAGTCAACAGTGAATAGGTTACTTCTAGGCAAACGCACCCCATCGTTGACCACGTCTATTTCCATCAGGTGAGAGCGAACCTACAAAAAAGACTCCTTATCTGATCTTCACTACCCGCAATAACTACCACAGACTTTCTCCAAGAAGAATATTCCTTATAGGAACCTTTCTATATATTTTCTTTTTTTTGTCATCAATCGTTTTTCCCGCTTCCGCTACAGTCATGATCTAACCCTACGTAACATGGTTTACGAGAAACTTTCTTCGACCGCGTTGAGGTTTTTACCCTGTCAAAACTTCTACCAACTTTGACGTAGGGATATGTTATGGAAATATTATTTTCTTTATCTTTTAAGGGTTCTGTAATACAAGATGAAATAATAGAACCCTGTTATATTACGAAGGTTGAGAAACTAATAGGTATACGTATTCCTGCTTTGGCAACTTTGGACCTCCCGTTTCACCCCTATAGCGTGGCATAATAAGCCGTTCAATGTTTCCACTGCTGGAAGTCAGGCCTTCTGTCTAGGAGAGGAAATTGGTCGTATTTCATCACGCGGCTGGGCCCAGTGCGGGTTGGTGAATGTCGCATTCACATGTCTTCATTCATTCATTCACCCCTATAGGGGTCAATTTTTTAAGTCTTCTTATTCGTTCAAACATCATAAAAAGCATCTATGTGCATTTCAGCGTTCTAGGTCCACGCAAATGCTTTGGGTTTTAGTCAGTATAAGTCTGACACTCACTCCTGCTCCTCCAAAAAAGGAGTAGATAACAAACTCTTTATCTTACAAGACATTCAATAAACTTGGATTGTAAAACTGCAGCGGTTTGAAAAATATATCTTTTGGTATCTTGAGCGAGAAAATAAAATTGGTTTCGTTTACTGGAAACTTGGAATTTCAACTGAACTGAACTCAAAGCATTTATGTGATTTTACCATTCTTAGCCTAGGGATTTTTTTAATGCAGGTAATAATCCAATTACTGCTCTCACTCTGTAGAGACTTTGACTAAAACCAGAGCTATGGTCCTTTTTAGCCTTGCATTTCAGGACCCTGGGATTTCCGTTCAGAAGCGAACCCATGGTCCCAGTATAATCTTCGACCCTGCTGGGTTTTACTGACATATCATTGAGGTGCGCGTGTCTACTACGCGTCGTCGAAGATTCGGGCTTGGTCCGGATAGTTACCAGACTGCCGGACGGTGAGCTACCCATTGATAGTCTTCCACAAGCCCACGGCTATGGTTGCTGGAAATTGGGTTCGAGATTCCAGCGACTGGGGCATGAGGAAGTCTGTTCCTTCACGCCTGCAACCGGTTCCTTCGCTAGCATTACTGCTTCGCAGAAAGGGGCAACCGCCTGCCATTCCTCCTCGCTCCGGACCATCGCTCGCCTATACGTACAAGGGCCTGGCGCGAGAGTAGGTATTTATCTATTCCTAGAAAAAGAAGTTCATTTTAAAAGAACTTCGCACATATACTCGTACAAACATACGTACAGATCAAATAAAGAATCTCTTTTTTTTAAATCACTAAAATAACTATTACAGGTATTCTAAAACTAACTTAAGGTCTCCATATATTTACCATATCGCAGTTGTAACGGCTTTACTTCAAGCATTCACGAACGTTTAATGGTAATGGTCGGAATAAGATTTTGTTAGAACACGATAAGCCAATGAATGGGCGGTTTTACTAGCGGAAATAATGATAACAATACTTATTTACTGTGGCATTTGATAAGGATATTTGTAGAAGTATCACAGTTTTAGGGGATGGCCAAGTTATTGATGGAAATATATACTAGAAATATATTTACGAGATTACGCACAGAACAGAAGAATGGATTCCTGTGTTCTGTGTAGCGATGTGCCGTTACCGGCAATATGGCCCTGAAGTGGAAATATTGGTGGCAATATTGCCAGAAATATTCCCATATTTCCGGCAACGGTACATCTCTAGTTCAGTGAGATTACGTCACGGAAATATTTGAAAATTAAAAAAAAATATAAAGCTTGTTTTTTAAAAGGGCCTTGCAAAAACAAAATTCTTGAATAGGGATCGTTTTTTTTTTGTTTTATAAAAATAAAACCGCAGTTACGGGGCCGCGAAATCGACATAGACCCGTTCGGAGTTCATTCAAAAATCTCATTGACAACAATCGGCTCTTAAGGCACGCATGGAAGACACGCAGTTGACGACTTCGACTCGGTCCAGTACCCCTAACCAAGTTGCTAATCTACAATAGTTAACGCTAGAATGACGTCATCTCAACGCTCAGTCACGTGGTCAGAACAAAAGAATTGGCGGCAAGGTCAACTCGAAGCGTTCGACGCAAGTGAAACGGTTGTAATTTGGCTAGGGTAATAGTCATAGATTATCGCTATTTACTGAATGGTTATTTTGTTCATATTGCATCTCAAAAACAACTTAACAGATGAAGATGTTATTTGATCATGTGTGAACCAACAGATTTAAGTAGCTTTTTGAGATATTATAGAGTAGTCTCGGTATGCATAGACCTACTAATTGACATCTCTCGGGAACTCTTGTCAGAGTGGTCGTGGCTGATGATGAACAGGTGAATTCTCTCCATTTCTGGCGGTTGTTGGCATTACGCGCACACTGTACTGCTGTCGACTGCGTAGCCCTGGTAATGAGATCGACCCAACGAGCGAAGCAACGAACTAATTGACATTTTTAACACTTATAAAATCTGTGAGACCGATCCTTCTGTCATGTCTCCTTTGCGTTCATCCACTGCCACATAAAGGGGTTCAAGTGTCACCGAAAATTGTTTTCAGTATAATCTCCAAATCTTTATGCTGCAGTTACAATAAAATAACTTAAATTCTTATCCTTTTTGACATTTAGAATGTCTTTTGTTTGTAGTTAGAAACATCTCGAGATTATTTGCTCGAAAATGTGTAACTGATATAATTTGCAGAACCTTGAATCCTAATGACTATGGAAGGTTTCATAGTATAATTTTTACTTGTCATACATCAGGAACTTTAATGCAAAAAATGTTATTGAGTATTTTATTTAGGATTTGCTAGAAATTATATTTATTTCTTTAAAATAAATATAATTTATTTATTATAATAATTAATAATATATATTATATTTTTACATATTTTTTATATTTTTTTTTCTATCTTTGAAATTATATTTTTTAATTATATTTTATTTTGCCCAAATAGACGCACAATAAAATACAGCAATCTGTCGGGCCGTCTGTGATACGGGCTTGGGCGGAGCATCGCCGTGCCCTCGTGGGGGCGATCGGCAGCGGAGGCCTCTCGCGCCGGGCCTTTGTTCAGGCCATGGTCCGGAGCGAGGAGAAGTGGCAGTCACTCACATACACAAAAAGTTAAGACCTGAAACAACTATCTGTACGCACTGTAGCTCATGTAAATATTTATTCCGATTGGGAATCGAACTCGTGGCACAGCAGTAGATATGCACAGCAGCAGCAGGGTCCGATCTAGGAGGAGGGGGGGAGGGGGCAAGCCGGGTATTTGTAAAGGGCGGCAATAAATTAGGGGTGGCAAAATTGATTTATTTTAATTTTCCAAACTATCCATCCACACCCAAGTTGGTTTGAGAATTTTATGCGCCTCCTTCCAAAATACTGTTTTTGTCGACGGGGAAAATCATCTTATGAAAAAACCCGCTCTTGGGTGGAGCGGGAGATAGTGTCAGACTCTTACTGACTAAAAACCCCGCGCCGTTCCTTCTAGCCACGGATAATGCTTCTAGTCTTCATACCGGGGCACGAGCTCCCTTTCGGACAACCCTGTCCCCAGTAGGCTTCGACTCAGCTGGGCCCCTCCTGCTGCTGACAACTCCTTGAGGCGCTACCCATGGCTCGATGTTCGCGAGCCCGCGCTTCCAACCTACTTCAGGTTGGATAGTGGAAATATTTAAGACTCATGACTTATATGATTTTGTGTATGTAATGGGCGGTGAAAATTATCTTTGCCTGGAGACGCTAAATAGCTAGATCGGGCCCTTAACAGCAGACATGCTGCTCCGCTTTGAGTGCTTTTGTTGGTTGAGTGATAATTCAACCAATGAACTAATTGAGGATATCCGCAGAACAACCAAGGTTGCCGACATAGCACGAACAATCGCCAAACTTAAGTGGCAATAGGCAGGCCACATTGCTCGAATGACTTAGCGTTGGAAGGCCTCCTACAAGGTGGACCGATGACCTGGTAGGGGTTGCGGGAATCCGATGGATGCGAGACGCACAGGACCGTTCATTGTGGCGACGTCGACGCTTGGGGCCTATGTCGAACAGTGGACGTCTTTCGGCTGAAATGATGATGATGAATTAATCGAGTCATCTTTCAATTCAGTCTGGTTAAACAGGCGGGATAATATACGTATAACGGAGGATCGATATCAGTGGGTCGCGACATCGGAAATAACACTCACAAAAACCTTTGATAACACTTTTAATTACTCGTAACACACACTCAGTACAAAATAATCAAGGATGCCTGAGATATGGCTTGATTAAGAATTTAGGAACGCGGGAAGTTCAGCGTGGAGTAACCAATGTCTTCCCTGACCGCCGGACCGATTCAAAGTGGCCTCCAAATCAACCGTCACCCGACACGTGGACCTACCCCCATTCCGGTTAGCCAATTTACCTGTCAACGTCAGTACCTGTCAATGTCGAATAATCGATTATACCTCCGGATCGACATTTGACTCGACTATTCGTTCAGTGTTGCTATTACTCCACGCTAACCATCCCCAAGTTAATACTTGACGTTCCCAAACGTAAGCTGTTCAATCTAACTACATAGTTCCTCCAGTGAAAGATAGGTGGCGCTGATGCAGACCGACTGATATGCGTCAACGCTTCGACACGGCCGTCCTGATGATCACACGTCCTCGTGTGGAGTACCTGGAATGAAAGAAAATCCTCGAACAGTACTCATTCTAGTCGTTCGGCCAATCTTGGCCCAAGAGAGTGGGACATAAAAGGTATTCTGATCAAAATCATCAATCACGTCCAGAAGAAAATCACAACAATCTCAATCTCTCAAAGCCGACATGTTGAACAACACTCAAACTCATTCAAATAATAGGAAACTCATTAAAATATTGCAGTGCTCATACTCTGACCTCCATCCGGTCTTCATCATCACACTTATAACCTCCATCCGGCTATAAGCATCAAACCAATCGACCTCCATCCGGTCTTCATCATGACACATTATAGCCTCCATCCGGCCATAAGCATCAAACCAATCGACCTCCATCCGGTCTTCATCATAACACATTATAGCCTCTATCCGGCCATAAGTATCAAACCAATCGACCTCCATCCGGTCTTCATCATAACACATTATAGCCTCCATCCGGCCATAAGCATCAAACCAATCGACCTCCATCCGGTCACTAACACAACAGGCAACCTCTATCCGGTCACCTCCACATGTAACCTCCATCCGGTTACAAACAACACCATCAAGATAATCATTTCGAGCCTTTAATCAAAATAATCCTTAAAGTAGGTTTGTTCAACATGTTACTTTATTTTTCCTATAACGTTACAGATTATAAGAAAACTCTTACTATGCTAGGTACTCTAAATGTTAAGTTGACTACTTAGTATTCAACTAGTCTTGTCAGCGTTATCATTTTCGTCATAGCTAGTCTCGTCATCATCGCCTACGTGCATGTCAACGTCAGTTATTTTTCGCAGGCGGTTATGTGCGTACTTCGAAACATAACGGTCACCATTAAGAACCATAACGGTCACCATTAAGAACCTCAATCACTCCTGCGCATCCCTACAGGATCGCCAAGTCTCTCAAGACTTAATGGTTTCCCACAGTACGTCCCAGATTTGATCGCAATTTGAATTGAATACCGCGTACTTACGGACTACTGTGACCGCTAGATACCGGTTTCTATTAAGCTATGACTACAAATCAAATCTCCTATAATCTGATCATCTTATAAACTTCATCGTCATCATCAGCCCTTTTTTTTATGTTCCCACTGAAACGCCTGCGTTTCATTTTCTTTCTATTGCGGTGTCACTGTCTTTCTATTGCGCCTCTAATTGACACGATTGAAAAATTTGGAACGTTAAAGGTTAACCGACTCTTTCATAAAAAAATAAATTAATTCTTATTCAGTTTTCGTGGCGCTGCTGTCAAAAAAAGAAACTTTACCGCACGTTAAATCTTTAGAAGAACGGCATACACGAGAATATTTAGGTTCAAACCACCCGAAGTAAACTACTAGACCTATTAACTGTCCCAACTGAGCTATGATCGCGATCTGCTTTCTGAAGTTCTATATCTCCTAACTTCAGCACTTGACTTTATTTCATATCCTAAACTACTCGATTTGCATTATGAAAAACAACCACTCTTTCAAATCTAATGAAAATCCGGCTTTAATCAACGTTTGTAATACTACATTAAGTCTCTCGAAGTTCTTAATAGATTCCAAAATAATCAAAATATTGACAACTCAAACTATGACGTAGGTTTATCAAAAACCCCGTTGAAAAACAGAGTCACGTTTCGATACCGACTGGCATAGTCAAATGTTTATACTGACCGCTGAAAAAAATCATCATCATCATCACCATCATCACCATCATCACCATCATCACCATCATCACCATCATCACCATCATCACTATCATCACCATCATCACCATCATCACCATCATCACCATCATCACCATCATCACCATCATCACCATCATCACCATCATCACCATCATCACCATCATCACCATCATCACCATCATCACCATCATCACCATCATCACCATCATCACCATCATCACCATCATCACCATCATCACCATCATCACCATCATCACCATCATTTTCTTCCATTCTGTTCTGTCCCTCGTCACGCTATCACTACACCTACACAACCAACACAAACACACGCAACACCCTAACCTAACCCTAGCCTATATACAATCTAATTTTTTTAAAATAAAGCGCACTATGTAAACGAGTTATTTGGTCCGAGATACGTGGCAACGAATACCAGTAAGGCACGTTATTGTTTAGTTTACAGTAGTCTTTGCACATTATTTCTGACCGGTCGAGTTTTTAAGCCGAAAGAGCTAAATTAACAGACACCGTATTACTCGGTAAAATAATATTTGCACGCAACAATTCATCTACCCGCTCACGCATTATTATTTTATTTTTTTTTCGCGCTAGGCCGCTATGGTCGTCTTTTGCTAAGATGAGTCAAACGAATAAGTTCACTTTTTGTAACACGCGTTTATAGCATACATACTGTCATAGGTACACGTCAATGTCAATAACGTAAAAACTATCTATGGAGGAGTTATCACTGTCAAACAAAAATCGAAACGGTATCTACCGGATATACCGAGGGTAGATGTAATTACAATTGTTTATGTCGTGAACTTTAGCAATTTAATAAAAGAAGTGTGTCACGCACGATCATACTATTTAAACTGAATCCTTGCAACAATATTTCACGGCCAAAATATCACTTCGCAAATAGATGCTGTGAATAAAACCTCAATCAAACTACGCAAGTAATCTGAACACGCTAAACTGACCCTTCAATGTAACAAAACTGTGTTTACGTTTGCCGTGAAATAGTGATGACAGACTTTAAAGTGAAAGAGATATAACACTCAGCATCAGAATTAAAATGGAATGTGAATACCTGACCTTGTTCCTGGTTCCTTTGACAGCACATACGTCATCCAGTCACTCGCTACGTGATGCCTTGGCACCACCATCGCCTTCACGTCGCTTGCTTCGTCCAATTATTCCACAGTGTAACATTTGACAGGTAGCGTTTGAAACGACTTCAAGCGTTTTGTGTGAAACGTTTTCTGATCTGGTATCGCACTCGACACACTGCACCTCAGGCACGCACACACACACACACGCGAAGCACGTATCGGAAAGTAGTACATCGTAAACGAGCACTTGCACCCATCGCTCTTTTCCCGGTCACTAGCTGGGTGGTACGTTGTAATTAGCTCTCTGGGGATACAGCGGTACCATGGTCCAACATTTGTTGCTCAGGATTAGGGAACAACCCCAGAAAAAAACCTAATCAGACCATTTAAGTCAGCTCTTCAATCCGGTTCTTACTTTCTTAAAGCGACCATAAGCAGGGCGCCATGTTGGTCTTGGTCCGTCAAGCACATTTCTGCAGTCGTCAACCAAGCACGTGCATCTACATCTTGTTTCTCAGGATCGAAATCCGGTAAACGAAGGCCATGTGACGACGTAGTAGGTGTTTTCATGGCTTGAATCAGCGTCAGAAAATTGCGGTTCTGTTGTTCCAACAAACGCATCCATTTTTCGTCGCTAGCGTTTTCATTTTTGAACACGTGGGTCGTCGTGGTCCAATCCCAATTCTGATAACGGAGGATCGATATCAGTGGGTCGCGACATCGGAAATAACACTCACAAAAACCTTTGATAACACTTTTAATTACTCGTAACACACACTCAGTACAAAATAATCAAGGATGCCTGAGATATGGCTTGATTAAGAATTTAGGAACGCGGGAAGTTCAGCGTGGAGTAACCAATGTCTTCCCTGACCGCCGGACCGATTCAAAGTGGCCTCCAAATCAACCGTCACCCGACACGTGGACCTACCCCCATTCCGGTTAGCCAATTTACCTGTCAACGTCAGTACCTGTCAATGTCGAATAATCGATTATACCTCCGGATCGACATTTGACTCGACTATTCGTTCAGTGTTGCTATTACTCCACGCTAACCATCCCCAAGTTAATACTTGACGTTCCCAAACGTAAGCTGTTCAATCTAACTACATAGTTCCTCC
Source organism: Mythimna lalbum (assembly GCA_949319445.1). NCBI lineage: Eukaryota > Metazoa > Arthropoda > Insecta > Lepidoptera > Noctuidae > Mythimna > Mythimna lalbum. Next base: position 6,287,388 of record OX439370.1, read on the forward strand.
AGTGAAAGATAGGTGGCGCTGATGCAGACCGACTGATATGCGTCAACGCTTCGACACGTATATATACAGAAGAATTCTTATTTAACAGTTAAAGGAAAAAAACTGCTATTTATTAATACTAAAATTATTTGTTCTCGTTTACCGTTATGTGTTGATACACAAATCATAATTATGAGGAAATTGTTTATTAGGTATTCGTTAGTATTTTTGAAAAGGAAAATAAATAATGTTTCGATATATCCTTACTAATGATAAAAGATAAAAGCAAAAGTGAGTGGTTTATTTGTTACGTCTTCACGCCTAAATGGTAAAACCGATTTTGGTGAAACTTGGTACACGGATAGACCATGTCTTGGAATAGGACATAGGATACTTTTTATCCCGGAAGTATGTTCCCTTGGGATAATTTTCTGCAATCACGCGGGCGAAGCCGCTGGGAGCAGCTAGTTATGTATAATATAAACATAAATCTTTCCTCTAGATTTATTATCATGAACAAATACAATATACAATATCCTTCCCTTGCCTTCCTTTTTTTGGCCTTTCGCCCTTGATCCTTCACTTGCCTTTTGCTTTCCAGGAACATGGGAGCTCTTTCACGCAATTCGGCAAATTCCTAAAGTGAATCAACTTTTTTTTAAATTAAAGTCAATGACATAACTGTCTATAGGGAGGTTGGGAGGTTTGGGGGAGGCCTATGTCCAACAGTTGACATCTTTCGGCTGAACTGCCTAACGGTACATGCCTATGCATATGTGTGACATTCACCAACCCGCACTGGGCCCGCGTGGTATATTATGGCCCATTCCCTCTCCTATAGAGGAAGCCTGAGTCCCAGCAGTGGAAACAATAAAAAGGCTGATGATGATGATGATGACGTGACTATTGGAGAGCAGTGGTCGCCAACTGGTAATGACACCAACTTACGAGACCCAAAACCCAGTCAGGCGCATTACTCTGTGTAATTTATTTCATGACAACTATTTTCAACACAGTAAAGGAAAACATCGTGACGAAACCGGTATGTCCTATACAACGTGTAACGTTAAACGCGCAAAACCTAAAAATAGTTTTAGTTAGTTACATTTAAAAAAAAAAAAACATTAGAAATGTCGCCCTGTCTATTTATGAATAGGTCAAGCCATCACGTGCGCAAACCCGCCGAAATAGGTAAACAAACACAAATGGTTATAGTCCAATCAAATTTTCTCATACACGGGATAATAAAAATTCGTATTTCAATGAAGATATTAATTTTAAACAAACTAAAACTGCACATAAAACCTTAAAATTTTTATAAATGGTTTTTTTTTTCACAGAATTAAGTCCATTGAATTAAATGATTTTTAATTAAATTGATCTTTAATTAAATTAATTAGAAATCATTAGGGGTGTCTGAGGTTTTGCGCATTTAACGTTACACGTTGTATATGTGACATTCACCAACCTGCAATGGACCCGCGGTTTACGGTCTATTAGCCTCCCGTCTGTTACTATATCTCCAGGAGATATCTGTCAAAAAACGCGTGTCTGGTGGGAATCTCCTGGAGATATCGTGGATCGGGTCGGATTTAATGCAAAATATTGCCTGTCTAGAGTATACCTTTCTTACTCTAACTTACACAGACTGTAGGTGAAAGAATGAGAAAGGCATAAAACATCACATGCTAAACATTCAACAACATTTTTTATCGGAACGTTTTTCTGTTGTTTTGTTCGGTGTGCGGGTTGACACCTAAGGCTGATTATGCTATGCAATGCTATATTATACGTCACTAATATGGCATTACGTCGCGTCGCTTCTACGCAGTGATTTACTCTATGCTGATTGTCATCAGTTTACGTGTTCACATAGCAAAACGGTCGAATGGCCCTGCAACCACGTCTAGTATCATTAAATATTTGTGACCATGATAATTGAAAACGTGTTGATTGGAGTTAGATCTAAATGTCTATAGGCTAGGCATAATAGTACCAACATTTATCACTGAATCAATGATTTTGAACCACAACTTAAATTCATAGTCATTTAGCCGAAAGACGTCCTCTGTCTGAGGACTGGCCTGTTGGTCTAGTGATTAGTGGCCCTGACTGCTATACTGGAGGTCATGGGTTCGATTCCCACCCAGGACAATATATTTTTTTAACCAGAACGACCAAATTTCAATTACACTGATTACAATAGGTACAAATTATGTAATTACACTTAAAAGAAAATGTAATAGATAATATAACATAACCTCTCATTCAGTCTTGTCATAAATCGCCAAACATTCAGTCAATATCTCTTTCAATTCATCAGCGAATAGATCTAGTCTAGAACTGGATTCAAGGAGAGCGTGGAGTGCGATTAGATCAGGATCTAAGTTGCGGGGGTACAGCTAGTAATATAATAAAAATAACGAAAGTAATATTGCAGAGATATTTATATTCTTTTATTTGTAATTTTGACGATAAAACTATAATAAATAATAATCACAATAAAAATATTTTTAATTTATTACACAATAAGTAATCTGCCCTCTAAGGGGTGATCTCGTTTCAAGACTGTTTCTACTAATTACGTATTATGTAGGTATGGTTAGGTTAAGATAAGTGGGAGAATACCTACTTACTTTTTTTAATATAAAGATAAAATCTTTAAATAAAATATTTTAATGTAATTAAAATAGTTAAATACATTAAGAAAGTAATGTAAAACTCATAATTTACTTAAAATAGGGGTGGAGGGGGGGGGCTAGTGATAACGATGTTTTAAATGTTAGTCTGTAAACTCTATAAATTTCATAATTATAATAAAATCAGGGTTTAGTTAATGCATTTCATCTAAAAATAATAATTTATATAATTCTAATTGAATTATGTACATTTTTATTTTTAGTTATATACATTATTATTTTTTAGGCATAAATATAAGTTTCCAAACATTTGTATTCTCATAACTGTACGAACTCTGTGACAACTTGTTTACATTTATAGGTTTGGCCTCTTAATATAATGTTTTATTTATATCAAAAAAGATGTCTTATCATCAGGACAATGTGCAACTATTGTATCAGTAATTAAAGAAAACAATACCGAGTAAAGTTTTACCGCAGGGCTAAAGTTACCCCACTTTAGCCCTGCGGTAAAATGTTGGTATAAAGTTTTTATAAGAACATTAGAAAGTGTGTTTACTGTATTTATATTGGTTAATTAGTTCACATGACTATGACATTTAGCCAATAACAAAAACTTGGATCTGAATTACATAAATAAAATAATAAATTAAACGTTTTCAATTCAATAATAATAATCCAACAAAAACAAATTGAATTTAATTATTGAATTTGTAATAACAATACAATACTGATAATATAAATACCTAATAATAATAATCTAGAGACATTTATAATTCATCAATAGAGGATTGACACCTATTCAACAGGAAATTATTAATCTGGGTTTTAAAAGTACTGGTGTAGATATAGATAGTGTTTTTTATATTTAAAAGTTAGCTTTTATATCTAAACTAGCGACCCGCCCCGGCTTCGCTTGGGTGCAGTATTATACATATAAACCTTCCTCTTGAATCACTCTCTCAATCTATTAAAAAAACCGCATCAAAATCCGTTGCGTAATTTTAAAGATTTAAGCGCACATAGGGATATAGGGACAGAAAAAGCGACTTCGTTTTGTACTATGTAGTGAAGTTCAGGTCAAAGTTATACCTCACTTTACGGTAAAAAATATTTAATTCCCGTACCATGAGTCTGGGTTGTCTGTTGTATGAGCACAATTTCCGTTAGCAAATTTGGGCATATTATCAGGACAAGACGTAACTAGTTTCGTGTCACCAACAGCGCTTTGTCCGTTGTCTATAGTAAACATGTGTGACGTAAGCACTACGTCATAAAGGTACAGCAACGCCTCTGCAGGAGTAGCGTCCTCCAATATCGTGGCGACTGGATCTATCTTAGAGGGGAGCTCGGCCGCAGCAGTGGCGACTGCGATCACCAATATTACTGCCAGCATCGTACTGAAACTGAAAATTCCAGGGTTATTTGTAAAACACTAACAACCTCGCAGGACTGTATTACTAACATCATAAACAACTATTTTTGTATTTTGTAACAAAAGTTGTTGTTTATGATGTTAGTAGACTTTTTTCAAAACATGGTTTTTGAACCAAAAAGAAACATTCAAGATTTATTTCTGTCTAACACATTTCAACTCTGTTGTTTGCTATACCGACAGAAACGCATCAAATATGATAACAATCCCCACCATCCGATCCCCACTCTCTTCCGTTAAAGCAGGTACTATTGCTTGCATCGCGTATACTTCGAACGTTCAATTTTTTTTTTCTATGAAAATCTAATGAACTAACTATATGACCGTTTTAAGAATTAGCTTTGTAAATAGCTCCTGAATTGATTTGTTATACTACAATTCACTCAGGCCTCCTGCAAGGTAGGCTGATGACCTCGTAAGGGTCGTGGGATTGCATCTTGCATCAAGTGCCTGGTCCTGTGCGGTACTGGACCGTTCATTGTGGCGGTACTTCGAAGAAGCCTATTTGGATGTCTTTAAAAAAAAATCCAAAATATTCCAAAAAGTTATTGGCATTTTAAAGGGTCAACGGGAAGTAAGTAACCTATGAATTGTGATTCCCTTGAGGGTGTCAAAATATACGTTTGCTAGGTGCTCCCAGCGGCTTCGCCCGCGTGATAGCAGAAAATTATCCCAAGGGAACATACTTCTGGGATAAAAAGTATCCTATGTCCTATTCCAGGACATGCTCTGTCCGTGTACCAAGTTTCATCAAAACAGTGTACGGTTTTGCCATTTAGGCGGTTTTTTTTTTGTCGCGGGGAAAATCATCTTTGACTAAACCCGCTCTTGGGTGGAGCGGAGGATAGTGTCAGACTCTTACTGACTAAAAACCCCGCGCCGTTCCTTCTAGCCTTCATACCGGGGCACGAGCTCCCTTTCGGACAACCCTGTCCCCAGTAGGCTTCGACCCAGCTGGGCCCCTCCTGCTGCTGACAACTCCTTGAGGCGCGCGGGAACAGTGCGCGCCGTCGACGTCTTGGACTTGGTCCATTACCGGACGATCGGACAGCGAGCTACCCATGCCTCGCCGTCCGCGAGCCCGCGTCTACGGTGGCCGGAAATCGGGATCGGAATCCCGGCGACGGCGGCGAGGGCGCCGTTGCCTGATGCGGTCGGACTCCTCCTTTGCAAGCATTACTGCTTCGCAGAAGGAGGCGACCGCCTGCCATTCCTCCTCGCTCCGGACCATGACCTCGACCAGGGCCCGCCGCGAGAGGTCTCCGCCGCCGATCGCCCCCACGAGGGCAAGTCGATGCTCCGCCCAGGCAGGGCACACCTCGACGGTGTGCTCCACCGTGTCCTCCGGGCGTTGCGCACAGTGGCGACACCCGGGCGTCTCTTTCGCTTCCTAACCTAACCTTCCGAACCTGCCATGTCCGGTGAGGACCTGCGTCATGCGGAAGGTAAGGACGCTGTGAGGTCTTTCCAGCCACGCCTCAAAGAGGGGACTTACCGTCATGCCATTTAGGCGTGAAGACGTAACAAACAAACAAACTCACTTTCGCTTTTATAATATTAGTAAGGATTGCGACATAATCGGCTGTATCTTTTTTCCCTTTAGTTCAATTAAAGGAGGAAACTTCATTTTGATTCCAGTCGAAACAGGAAATAGAAAATTAAATATTTATGTTTTTGCCTTAATGAGGATGCCAAAATATATCGTTTAATTTCTAAAAATGCTGTATTTGCTAGAATAATACGACTTAAAGTATTAATTGCGTAATTAATGTGTAACTTTACAAGAGTGCATTTTAAAGTTGTCTGCTTTGCATGCTCAAACATAACTGACAACGTCAATAACGACAAAACAAATAATAAATAAAAAAATGAAATTTAATTTTGATTTGCAATTTTTAAGACCTTTGCCCAGTAGAAAAAGTTTTGGTAAGACTTGGGAAAAGCCTTTGCCCAGCAGTGGGACACTAATGGCTAGTAAAAAAAAATCTTTTTATTTTCCAAGAGTAATTTTAATGCTTGAATCACACTGCGCACACGTATGCCACACACGCCGATCTGGGCGTGTTGGTCTCCATACATTTTACATGGAAACTAGACTTGTAGAGCTACACTTGATCCACGCCACGCGACGTCGTTCTACGTACAAATCAGGCGTGTTACACGTGTGCGTCGGTATGATGTAGTTCTATCAAAAAGCGTTTTAAACCTAGTCTTTATTTATTATTTATTTATTTATTTAAACTTCATGTACAGTAGTGGTACATAGGCGGACTTAATGCAACAAGGCATTCTCTCCCAGTCAACCTTTGGGTTAAAAAGACAACACTGTGGTAGGTTAACGAACGCCCTAGGCTTCCAATTGGATGGCTAATTTAACCAGTTGGCTGCGACATATATATTATTTTTAATTAGTTAAGCGTATTTTATTATTTAATTTTTTTAATAAATTATTATTATTATTAAGTACATAAACTAACTAAAAAAAAATTACCTTATAATAATATCTGGAATGAGGGTGCCACAGTAGACTTAATATCACAAAACTCTCTACAACAGTAAATGCTGTTCAACTTCCGAATTCTATTTATTCTGTCTAATTAAATGATATAGTTACATTATTATTTTCCTGAGTTATAATTAGGACGCGTACTGTTGTTTCCCTGTGCTAAAAGTCTGACCTGACTTGGTAACACATTTCTATTTATCTTTAAAATCAGTCATCATCATCATCAGCCTTTTTAATGTTCCCACTGCTTTTTTTTTTTTTCTCTCGACGGGGAAAATTATCATTGACGAAACCCGCTCTTGGGTGGAGCGGGAGACAGTGTCAGAGTCTTACTGACTAAAACGAGCTACCCATGATCGAACGACGATCGGACAGCGAGCTACCCATGGCTCGCCGTCCGCGAGCCCGCGTCTACGGTGGCCGGAAATCGGGATCGGAATCCCGGCGGCGGCGGCGGGGGCGCCGTTGCCTGATGCGGTCATGTTCCCACTGCTGAAACTTAGGGCTCTGCATTTTAAATCTTTGAAAATATTTATTTGAATTACATACTGTAAAATGCCATATTGATCTATATTAAACGCACAATGTATTTAAGATACTTAATTATATAAGGATAAATGCTATATTACTTAAAATCGCCCCAACGGCCATCTGTTCTGCGAGCAATGTGCCCTGCCCATTGCCAATTAAGTTTGGCGATTCTTCGTGCTATGTCGGCAACCTTGGTTCTCCTGCGGATATCTTCATTTCTGATTCGACCGCGCAAGGAAACTCCGAGCATAGCCCTTTCCATTGCTCTTTGGGTGACTTTGAGCCTTCTGATGAGGCCCATTGTGAGCGACTACGTTTCGGCACCATATGTCATCACTGGCAACACATAAAGGAAAAAATGGTAATTATGGGTTATCGCTAAGAGAAAGACATAAACCATTGTAGATTTTATAAAAGACTTTTTAAGGTGTACAATACTGTAGTACATTATTTGGATCTATCTCGTAGGGTGCAGCCAACATTTGCAAAGTAAGCATAAAACAAGCTTTTAATGAAAATATGGTTTTCATAGCAAGCTTTTATTGCGGTAAAATACCTATAAAAAAACTTTTTACAAAAAAAATTTAAATCGACTTCAAAAAGCACAAAATAACTTTAATTTCGGAAGTCGGTGTTTCTATAATAGATACCTAATCTTGTCTCTTCGTTATTTAACACCGACTTCCGAAATTAAAGTTATTTTGTGCTTTTTGAAGTCGGTTTAAATTTTTTTTGTAAAAAGTTTTTTATTTTTCACTTTTTAGTTATGGTAGCACCACTAAAAAGTACCTTTTTTTTTTTTTTTTTTTTTGTTTTCGAGGGGAAACCTTCAAAAGGCGCCCGGACTTTGGGGAAAAGTCCGGGGAGTGTGGGATTTTTACCTCACTAAAACCACCCCGGTGATCACCATCAGCACATAGAAGGGGCGCCGTTACCTCTTAAAAGACCATTCCGGAACCCCCTCTGTGCAACGCCTGTTAGGGCACATCCCTAAGGAGACTGCACAGTAGTCTCCCCTGAGCCTCTTTATGTACGGCAGCACGTGATCACTGTGCCACCGTCTTCTTTGGAATCACTCGATGGGCGGGCAGTGTCCCCACTCTGCACGCCCGTGTTTCCATAGTCCCGACTGCATTGGATGATGCAAGCGGGGTTTCGGCGTGTTAGGTATCGAGGCGGTTGCCTCCCCGACGCCTTCTTCTTCGAGCGGGATTAGCTCTCTCCCGGTCTCGCTCAGCCGCCTCCTTCTGGACCATTACAGTCTCACAAAATGAGGCAACTTCTTTCCAGTTATCTGGCCCAGCCAGCATAGCCCTCACTACCGCTGGTAGAGACAGATCCTGCCCAATCCTGGCGACCAGGACTCGTCGCTCAGTGACCCACGCTGGACATTCTTCCAGCGTGTGCTGTGCAGAATCAATCGCGCTTCCACAATGGTGGCAATTGGCCGTAGCTTCTCGCCCAATCCTATTCAGGTACTCACCGAAGCAACCGTGCCCGGTCAGCACCTGAGTGAGTCTGTAGGAGATGCGCTCCTTTCTTTTCAGCCAGGCTTCGAAGTGCGGTAGGACGGCTTCGACAACGCGCTTGCGCGAGAATTGCGGCTGCTGAAGCCGCTCGCTCCACCTCTCGAGCGCGTGTCGCCGTTCCTGCCGTCTCAGCCTTACTGCAACGATCCCCGGCACGCTATTGCCACTTTGGCGTATGTCGCGAATCCGGTTGTAGACCCTCGCGTCCATATCTGCCAGGATGTCCAGTGGTGGAAAGCGTGCTAGGAGAGTTGCCGCCTCGAAGGATACCGTTCGGTATCCACGTGCAATCCGAATGGCCACTCTCCGCTGCAGACTATTAATTTTTGTCCTGCAGCGACGGACACCTGACAGTCTGTTTGACCACACAGGTGCCCCATAAAGGACCATTGATCGCACGACACCCGCGTAGAGGCGGCGAACTTCTTCCCGAGGGCCCCCGAGGTTGGGCAGCAACCTATGCAAGGCACCCACTGCTCTTCCAACGCGGGGGACTAGTCGCTCGAAGTGCTCTTCGAAGCCCCACCTACCGTCCAGAGTTAGGCCAAGATACTTTATATGTTGACCCACCTGGACTTGCGCATCCCCTACTGTCACCGATAAGCTGGGTGGCTCTCTAGTCCTTGGCAGTTTGTGGAACCAGAGCGCCTCAGTTTTATGAGGCGCTATCTCTAAACCCAGCTCGCGGATTGCAGCCACGACTCTTGCCAGACCAAGCTCAGAAAGTTGGATGGTCTCATCGAATGTATTCCCACCGGCCAACACCAGGGTATCGTCTGCATAACAAATGATATTTACGCCTATGGGGAGATCGACACGCAAAACGACATCGTATGCAAGGTCCCACAAGAGAGGGCCTAAAACCGACCCCTGCGGAACCCCACACGTTATCTCCCTCCGATGAACGTTACCGTCCCGGCTGACATAACAAATATGCCGGTCACGTAAATAATCCCATATGATGCGCTGTAAGTAAGGTGGCACTCTGTGATAGACCAGTGCCGCCCTAATCGCATTCCAGGGCAAGGAGTTAAAGGCGTTGACGATATCTAAGCTTACCGCCAACGCCACTCCACCCTGTGACACTACTTCCTCCGACAGTGAGCGTAGGCGTAGGATTGCATCGACAGTAGAGCGCTGCCGTCGGAAACCATACTGGCTATCTGCAAGGTCAGGACCAACACGTGACAGGTGCTCAACGAGCCTCTCGGCAATTATTCTTTCGAATAGTTTGGAGACTTCGTTAAGCAAGCAGATGGGACGGTACGCAGAGGGAGACTCTGAATCCCTGCCTTCTTTCCTCAACAAGACCAATCCAGCCTCCTTCCAGTCGGTAGGGAACACGCCCGCACAGAGACAGCTGTTAAACAGTTCTCTTAGGCGATCCCCTAGAGCATCCATAGCTAGAACCCACGCGCGGCCAGGAATACCATCCGGGCCTGGTGCGGTGTTACGAGCCCCCATGCGTCTTACGGCTCGGTCTAGTTCACCCTCAGTGACCCCCAACTCGTCGGACCAGTCCGAGGGTGGCAGGAGTGACGAAGGACTGTCCCTTGCTACTGGAAAAAGTGTTGTTATAACTCTCTCCAGTAGCCTCGGATCCATGGTTTCTGTAATAGGGGGGACCCAGGGACGTAATTTGGCCATGACCAATTTGTATGGTCTACCCCATGGGTCCCTGTCCAGTCCCTCGAGAAGCTCCTTCCAAGACCTTGACTTGGCATCCGCGATTCCGTGTTGGAGCTCCATTGTCGCTTCCCGGTACGCTCTATAGGCTGTGGCTATTTGCTCATCCGAGGCTCTCGGTTCTCTTCTACGTCGAATGCGCTGAAACTGGCGTCGTAACCTCAAACAGCAGAACCACAACTGTGCGATGTCTTCCGACCACCAGTAAGCCGCACCAGGACGCTGGGCGCATCTGACTCGGGGCATGGAAGTGTCACAAATCGACGTCATTCTGTCTCGGAACCAAGCCGCCACTTCCTCTGGATCGGGTGGGACCCCAGGGGAATGAACATCTTCTGGCCACGCCGCGACGTTAGCAGCTGCAACGAGCATATCTCGATTGAGCCGCTTAAGGGCCCAACGTCGCGTCGGTTGGTTAGAACCTAGACGGTTCGGGCTATCGTAAGGGGGTAATGTTACATTAAAAATGATGTGGCGATGGTCGGACAGTGTGACCATATCCTCCGCCACTCTCCATTCCGACACCATGCGGCCAGCAGATGGACTCCCCCACGACAGATCCACAATCGACTCACCTTGCCACCTAACGCACGTGGACACTGACCCCCTATTTAGAAGTAGGAGATCAAGCGACGCTGCCCAGTTTTGTATCGCGCGTCCCCTTGGCGTATCCCGGGTGTTTCCCCAAGCTCGGGAGTGAGCGTTGAAATCACCCAGGACGAGCACTGGACGAGATGAGCATTTGTATCGAATGCAATACGCAACCCTGTCCAGATATCCCTCAAATTCCGTGAGGGAAATATTAGGAGAAACGTAGCAGCCCACAATGGCAAGAGATCCCCATTCCACAGCAACGAAACCTTGCCCCCTGTCTAGTAGAGAGCAGTGAAGCCGACCGCTTCCACCAGCCCAATAAATGGCAACAGAGTCCACGGTGTCTCGGAACCAGCGAGGATGATCACGAAGGCCGTAGGGTTCTGCTACTACCGCCAAGGCAACACTAAAAAGTACCTACCCTTCAGCTAAACATAAATTACCTTATAGCCAGAGTGCATCTCATAACGATACTTATAATCCCAAATACGGTAAATATTACATGAATTTACCCCCTCCCCCTTTCCCCTCCCCCTTTTCTTTGCGTCAGTCATCGACTACACGTATAAACAAAGCAATTTTACTTGTTACGACAATTCTGCTATGATTCTATGAGGAGTTCTGTTCCATATCTTTGAAGTTCATGATCAGATCATAACAATATTTCTATGGGACCAACTCGGAAGCATAACCTTTCAATCAAAAAAAAAAAATTCGAAATCGGTCCACAATTGACCGAAATATCGGTGAACATACATACAAAACAAAAAAACATACATTCAGCCGAACATAGAACCTCCTCCTTTTTGAAGTCGGTTAAAAATCATCCTACACGTCAAGGCAAATCATACGAGCCCAAACTCGATGGGTTTGTGTCGTTTATATACCAAGTTTCTATAGCCACCTTCTGGTTCCATCATCAGATCAGCTCCATGTCATAATAATATTGCATTGTCATCTGATTTACACATGCATGCAAAATTTCAGCTCAATCTGTAACCGAGAAGTGTATCAAATATAATTTGCACCTGTCCCGATGTTTGTCTGTCATCAAATATGACAGCCATACATCGCGACAGGTGAAACTAAATAGAAGCTTGTAATACAAATTTGTTTATTTACGACATCACATCAGAAACCTGTTAAATTATAAGTTTTTCTCTACTATATAAAGTATGTATTATTTATGTGTAAATCTTTTTCTTGATGACTCTATCTATTTAAAAAAATCTGTTGTGTAGTTTTAGAGTTTTAGAGATCTTCATGCAACAAAAAGTACAAAGGCGGACTTAATGCCTTAGGCATTCTCTTCCAGTCAACCTAGGGTAGTGCAGAGACAATATGGCAGGTGCATAAAAAAAAGAAAAATATAAGCATAACCGGGAAGAAACTTTATTTTATTATACTATGTAGTGATATTGTTATCAATACCTACGTATGTGTAATTAAAAGATATGATTTAGCTGTTATTTTCCGCAGCAATAATTAGGGTATTTGTGGTTGGTTGGCTAATGGTAAAAACTTAACCCTTCAGATACCGTCAATTGGAAACACAATAGTAAGACAATAGATGCGCGGCCACCGGTGGTCGCTTAGGGATTCATGAATTAATGTTTTATGCTGGCAGGTCGTGGGTTCAAATCCGCTTTGAGCAAGCATAGCGTCGCTAAGTTCTACCATCACATACAGTATGTCAAAATCGAGAACTTTTCCGGCGAACAAATAAACTGTTAATAGTACATTACATACATTATAAGTGAGTGTTAGTGATTACAGTCGAGGCGGTATTTAGACCCGAGCCATGGCGAGGGTCTTAAGAAAGCCGAGAACGGTAATCATTAATTACTCACGTGTATCATACGACGTTTTTCAATACACTTGTGAATAAAATAAATGTAAAACTAGTAAACTTTGCTGGCGGTAAATATCTGTTTTCATATGGGCGCCCTTTTTTTTCCTCTTGGGGGACGACCTGCGCCCATCCAGATACGATAATGTAATAAAATTATGGCGGTGGAGAGGTTGGTAATCAAAATGTCACAGTTTGGTAACAAGTGCCATTATATACCTAAGTGCAGTGCGATAAGAGTCACTTTATGAGCAAGTGTATTGAAAATAATAATAATAAGGCATGTCTCATCGTCAGAAAGTTCTAACAAACTGGTGAACACGAAATATGTCCACTTCATAACGCATCCTTGACATAAGTCACTGTGACCACGACATATATAGGTCGGTACAGAAGTCAATCTACATACAAAGCGTGCTCGAGCAACGCACACATATACACCGCTCACGGACACGATATCTCGGTAGTGTCTCGAAACGTTCATCGAACCTGGCTCAAACGCTTATGAGTGTGCGTCCAGCGAGCGTAGGTATAAAAAGTGAAGTACATACATGAGGTTGTCGCACGTCCAGGAGCTAAGTGATTCGGTAGATATTAGAGGACCAATTTCCAGCCACCGTAGGCGTGGGCTTGGATAATGGGTAGCTCGCTGTCCGACCGTCCGGTAACTGTCCGGACCGAGCCCAAGTCGTCGACGGCGCGCTCTGTTCCCACGTGCCTCAAGGAGTTGCCAGCAACAGGAGGGACTCAGCTGAATAGTATTTTAATAATATATTCCACAATAACATTCCACAACTATCACATAACGCCGACTAGTCTTAAGCGAGCTTGTGTTATGAGTACTAGACAAGTGATAAACATGCCTATAGAAGTATATTTCTAAATATGTACATATTACAGATAAATTACTTAGAATTTAAATGATTATGCTCATTGCAAACATTTGTTATTCATGGGAATCGAACACAACCTCCGGCATAGCAGTCAGGACCACTAACCACTAGACCAACAGGCTAGTCCGATTATAATAAAGTGGTGTGATTAATGATCAGTTGCATCCATGCTTACCATCAGGTGGGATCACAGTCAAGTATTAGTTTATATCATTTAACACCATTCTTTTAAAAATATTTAGTAAAATAAGGAATAAAAAACTCAATTTTAAAAATATAACTCATTTTATTATGATTTAAATTGCAAAAATAAAAATAACAAGATATTATAAAGCATAAACATACTAACCGTAGCATGAGAACGAACTTGCACTTATATATAGTAAAATATAAATATTATCCATAATTTATTTATTTATTTACAAGCACTTGGACATAATTACGAAGGAGATCCAAGACAACTTAAAAAATAAACAAGGAAACTTAAAAACTGAAAAAAAAAACACTAAAACTTTTAAAAGTTCATGCCACGGACTTACTCAGTAAATAAAACTTCAACAATATTTTTATTTTACAAAACAAAATTGGCCTCACCATACAAAATTATAAACTTGTTTGGACAGTTTGTATGGAGACGCCGATTTTTTGTAAAATAAAAATCTTGTTGAAGTTTGCGGAAACTTATCTCTTACACCATTTATATTGAAGGATAAATTAATGGAAATAAATCTACCCAAACTACCAGCCCACCTAGCTAAGTTACAACCGTTTCGCTTGCGTCGAACGCTTCGAGCTGACCTTGCCGCCAATTCCTTTGTTCTGATCACGTGACTGAGCGTTGAGTTGACGTCATTCCCGTACATTTGAAGCTTGCTACTAGCGTTAACTATTGCAGATTAGCAACTTGGCTAGGGGTACTGGACATCAAAAAGTTATGAATGAATGAAAAGTAATTTTTGTTTTTTTAACGTTTTCGTTTTTATTAGCCCCTTACTAAAGTATTTCCTTAAACCGAATTTTTTATAAATATAATTATTGCCTAAAATAATCATCATCACCAAACCACACAAGGGGATCTTCTGTAGTTGGTGGACAATATGAGGATTTTGACGTACTACCAGGACATAGTTTCATATTTGCTATCGACCCTTGTCCGTTGTATGTAGTAAACATGTGTGACGTAAGCACTACCTCATAAAGGTACAGCAACACCTCTGCAGGAGTAGCGTCCTCCAATATTGTGGGGACTGAATCTATTTCGGTGGGGAGCTCGGCTGCAGCAGTGGCGACCACAATCACCAATAGAATTGAGGTGAGCATTGTAACGGCCGCAGGTTCCTGGAAATAAAATATATTTAGGATCAAATTGCATTTAGTGGCAAAGAACCTGCAGACGAAAAAAAATCTGTATCGATGTCCACCATTCCATTTCCATTTCAATATACAGGGTTTTTTGTAAAAAACTGGCAACCTCTCAGGACTGTGTTACTAACATCATAAACGAACTATGACTTTTAAAAATGTTTTTTTTCATCAGATTTTCATACAAAAATAAAAATAATTAAATTAATGTTCTAAATATTACGAATTCTATGCGAAGCAAGCGGTAATACAATTGCGCAGGGGAGGGGGTTTGGTTGGCGGGGGTGTTAGATGCGCTAGCGTCGCTTCAAGCACCCCCGCCGAATAGAACCAGGAAAATTGAAGGATTGTTTTTGGTAAATGTATTATGTTTTGAAAAAAGTCATATAACAAAAGTTGTTGTTTATTATGTTAGTAATACAGTCCTGCAAGGTTATTAGTGTCTTACAAATAACCCTGTAGATAAAAAAAAAAATGTATAGATATTAGTTTTCAAGTATCTACTACTGACTTTGATCCTGTAATTAGCTTTGTAGTAGTAACCGACCGAATATTCGTTTTCAGCCATTTTCGGCCACAAAATGGATATTCGTATGGATATATTTTTGTTTATGGCCATAAACCTGTCGAAGCTTCGGCCAAGCCAAATATAAAAAAACCGAATAAAAAAGTACATCTTATGTAACAATTTTCTACAAGAAATACCCTTTCCATTAATGTAGACCACTTGTTATACACTTAGCCATCGAAAAACAATTAAATAAATATTGTTTTATTTTATTTCGTACGTATGAGCTTGAATCGACCTAAAATAAAACAACTTTTTTTGGCCTAATTTTAGTAATTTTAAAAGTTTAAAAACATATATTTAGAAATATATAAGTATGTTTGTCAGTTGTGTAGTACCCATAACACAAGCTCTGCTTAGCTTGGGACTAGGTGACGTTGTGTGATAGTTGTTGTGGAATATTATTTATATCATTGATTTTTGCCCAGCGGTTCGTCATATAGTCAATTTTATTAAAGTAATTTTTCATGATGTTCTCTTCTGTATTTAAAAGGTTTAAAAAAGTTCAAAATGAGTAGAACCTGGACTTAAGGTGGTGCATCATGACTCACATTTTTACTGTTTTTCATACAACCGCTCATAACTACACACTACACACACACACACACACACATTATTACACATTTTTCATTAGATATTTTGGAAACAGTATCTTGTGGATATTATCTAGGTTTCTATAGAAACCAATTTCTAAATTTGTGTAAAACTAATCCAGTAAAAACCTCTGAAAATCTCCTATTTTGTACAAACTTTGACACTTCATAATTTGCCTAAAAATTTAAAAAAGTCCAAAAAGTAAAACAGTGGGAGAGTATAGGTCTTAAAAAAAAGTATAAAAAAAGTATAAAATTACCTTGTGTAAAATATCTGGAGGACTTAAAAAAAAACTACACAAGGATAATTCCACTTTGCGTCCACTGATCAAAATGAAGTGTAGTGAGTGTTGGCGTGTATTATATATCCTGTAACCTGTAATATTACATAATTAATAAACGTATATATAACTCATTATCCTGCTAGACTATATTAAATGTTTCAGATAATGTGGACACTGAATGTTATAAAACATGTTATAATAACATGTTGTCATGTAAAACAATGTTATAAACGGATAGCACTGAAGATCGACAAACGACAATGGTTATATAACATTGTTATATTGCATTGTTATTCTAATGTGTACAGTATTGTTTTATGTTGCAATGTTGAATAACAAAGTTACATAATGTGTACGTGTTACAAAACATAAGTTATGTAATATGATAAAACACTTGTGAAGGAATATTACTTGTCCTTGTAGTTTTATTTAGTTTTTAGCTTAGCTGTATTAATTGTAGTTGTAACTTGTTTTCTTGCCTATTTAATTATTTAGTATTTAAGTATGTATTTTAGTGCTAAGTATAGTACTTTGTTTTTTTCTTTTTTCTCTCTATTCACCAATGTCTTGTAATGCACCATGTGCTACCCCATTTTGTGTCCAGGCAATCTCTTTGCAGCAGGTTGCCTGGAAGAGATCGCGGAAAGCGATAAGACCGCCAATTTTATGTTTTAAATATAAGGCTCAAATGTATCTAATTTATTATCTTGGTGTACAATAAAGTATTTATAAATAAATAAATAAGTTACGTAGTCTATACGTACCGTAAGGGCCAATATGCAAATTGACAACTTTTCAATAGAGGCTTTCGAAGTTTCAAATTGACATGTCACAGTTTTTTTTTTATTGATATAATCTAGTACTTGACAGCGATCCCACCTGATGGTAAGCAATGATGCAATGAGATCATGATTGATTGAGTTGATGTGGTTGGGACGGGTATGTTATTATATTGTCGAATTGTTCGGTTGGTCTCTCTTTGGCATTGGTGGCATTTATTCTTCCTCGTTGTCTGCCGCTCATTGTAATTGTGTTTAAGTAAATTATATTGTGGGTTTAATTTTTTAACTTGTTCGGGGACAAAATTGGTTGATAGTCGTCGTAGTTTAAGGGTTCTGTTATATTGTGAGAAATTGGGTTTAATTAAATTACTTTGTGGGTAAAATTTAACTTCTTGGGGATAGTGTTCATATTAATTTGTACGTAATACGCAATTACTTTTAACTCCTAAGTGGGGACAGTTATTGTGACGGACGGGAACCTACGGAACCCTACGCAGAGCGTGGCCTGACACGCTCAGGGCCAGTTTTTTTTTTGAATAAAATCTTATTCCCCTCATAAAGTGTTTCAATTTTGCTAGAGTAGGCAACTCTTTTCGTTTTTATTTTCTTTTTTCCGTAGACCGACAGGGGAGCCAACATTACGCCGAAGGAACTTCTTAAGTGACACGCACTGTACGAGACTTAGGTGGATCGCACTTTGGTCCAAGTTTGATAATTCAAAAGAGTAACAATGACGTTTTCTTCAAATCACTACATAGTATAAAACAAAGTCGCTTTTTCTGTCCCTATATCCCTATGTACGTTTAAATCTTTAAAACTACGCAATTGATTTTGATGCGGTTTTTTTTAATAGATAGAGTGATTCAAGAGGAAGGTTTATATGTATAATATATCATATGAAGGTTTATACATCCATTAAATACTGTTACCCGAGTGAAGCCGAGGCGGATCGCTAGTAATTTATAAAAGATAAGCATGCATTTTTCCAGTTAGGCATCATAATAAGTTATGCGTAGTGTGACATACTAATAAAAGGCAAGTGACGTATACACGTGGACGGTACTACAGAAGGGGCATTACTTGCTCAACCGTCAGCAGGTGCGCACGTGTCTACGGCAGCTTGGTGAACCCATTGTGAGTAGCTTTTCTTTATCAACCTAGCAGCAACCCTGGACACCACAGATCACCACACGTAGCAACAGATTTTTAACAATAAAGGTATGATTCCGAACCACGCTGCACGCAGCAGTGCTGCCGCGACACTACTGGTCCCCATACAATTTTTATAAGCTTATATGAGATTACATTCCGAGCTAGGCAGCAATGTCTCGGCAGCAATGTAGGCAGTGTGGCAATGTGTGGCAGCACTGCGGCAACAACACTGCTGCTTGTTCCCGAGTTTGGAATCATACCTTTAAACTCCGAATTAGCGATTTTATTTTTTCACAAATCTATCTGAAACTGATTGAACCCATTAGAACACATTCGGCAGTTATTTAAATCGCATTGTACCTACCATGTTTATCACTCATAATATCATTTAGTTTAAGGAAATTGCATAAATCAATGTACAGTTTTTCCTTATCGAACTGTTGAAATGTAATCGCTTTCCTCATTTAATAAACCTAATATCCTCTAAAATATCATATAACTAGATTTATTGGACTGGCTTGACTTTCTTTAATCGAAATTATCACGACTGATAGAAACCGAGCAGACACACTCGTCTCTTTTTCTCTCACACAGGTCTCAAAAAAACGCCGTCACAAAAAAAACGCTAGAAACGGCCAAAAAAAAAGCTAGCGTAAGTCGTTTTCGATTATTCTGCCAGTGACATTTTGGAACGGCATTACATACCTTACATACCAACATACAGGCTGTGGCGTAAATAATGGAAAACCCTGAAACTGTCGATTGGCCAGATTATCATCCATCATTTACCTCACTTATATCACCATATGCCCACGGATGTCCAAATTATTGATTTTTGATATTTTAAATAAAAATCGTACTTCCTCAATCAAAATCAGCTGTCATTTCTTTAATTGGTGACTTTCTCTCGTTCGGTTTTTTTTTATGTCACACCTGAATGTTTGTATTATCAGACCAGTATAGTAAAAAAAAGGACCAGTATCAAGTTTTTTTATTAAAATCTAAAATATCATGACCAAAAATAGTTAATTTCAAATTTTAACATTTATTTTTAAGGAATTATAATTTTTAGGCCCCTGTATTGCAAAAAAAACTGTTTGATACTGCGGTGGCTCATTATTAAAAAAAGCCTATAATGCAAATTCTATAATATATAATGTATAAATAATAACCAATATCTTAATGAAATACAAAGTTTTTTTTTTCAATATTTATTTTCAGTTACTGTTAATATGTTTTATTGTGTCAATAAACCCATACTGATCAAATTGCTGTAAGAAAACCCAGTTGTGGGTTAAGCTCGCCTGGGTGTTTGTAAGGGATTGCCTTCCGCAAACTTTAAGGGCTTGCTCAGTAGACGAAACTGAACAACCTTCCACCTAATTTTTTTTAAGGAAACGAAAAAAAAATCGGAAAAAAGAGGAAGTCCTATTTTTGTTGTTTGTTAAAATTGAGTTTACAATACAGAAGAATGAAAAAGAAGAAAGAATTTAAGTCGTAAAATGAATCGTGTTAGGATCTCGTGGTAGGGTTTCAGTTCTATAAAACAAAGATGGCGGACGGGAACGCGTCTCCTCCAATAAAATGCTAATATCAAAAACTTCAATTTCAGTATTGAAATATCAAGAGCTCCTAGGAAATCCGTTGGATACTTTTTGTTATATATGTATCTGTTATGATATATAAAATCTTTGGTTATATGGGTTTTTTAAATGCAAGCTTATATATGTGTCTGTCAGATACTAGGTATTTCATTCAATGATATGTTTGAAAAGGTTTCTTTTAGAAAGTTTGTGAATATACAACGTGTAACGTTACATGCGCAAAACCTCAGACACCCCAAATGATTTTTAATTCAATTGACGTAAACTTAAATTAATTAAAACTAACTTAAAAAATAAAACCCTAGATAGGTAACTAAAAAAAAATGGCAATTTAAAGTAAGGCGTCGAAAAATTCCTCCGCATCGCTGTCGACTGGTAATGTATCCAAAAGACTGGCGGCATTGCCCCGCTGAATGGCAATGCTTATCCTTTGACCGAAGTAAAAGCTAGCCTTTGGGTCACGCGAAGTGTCCACGAGGCGTTTCGAAAGTTCTTTAAATAATTTGTGAGCACTCGGACCCTTTTTTTTTTGTCGACGGGGAAAATCATCTTTGACGAAACCCGCTCTTGGGTGGAGCGGGAGACAGTGTCAGACTCTTACTGACTAAAAACCCCGCGCCGTTCCTTCTAGCCTTCATACCGGGGCACGAGCTCCCTTTCGGACATTCGGACATTCCCATTCGGTCCTGCTGAGCACTCGGACCCCACTATCCAAGAGTTTCAACTCCAAACGGCTCGAAAATATAACTACCAACAAGGTTATTAGATTATAGTGAGAAAAAAAAAGATTTTTTAAAAATAAGCTTTTATGTGCAATTTTAGTTTTTAGTATTACCAGTGCTTGACTGCGATCCCACCTGATAGGATGACCTGAAATGAACTCGCAGAGTTCTCTTAGACGTTTTTCTTAGAACGTGGAACGAACCGACGACGCCCCGTACGCGCTTTGCAATTGCTGTCAAGAACAACCTGCTGGTGAAGGGAAGCTATGGTTTTGGGAGGCTTAAGTGGACTGGCAACCAAGAACTAAGTAAAGACTCTTGATTCCTACCTGAACAATTATTTTGCAGATTAAAAATAATCTACATTAATTTCAAATCACCATATTGCATCCTTACCACATGTTGCCGACATAGCACGAAGAATCGCCAAACTTAAGTGGCAGTGGGCAGGGCACATTGCTCGCAGAACAGATGGCCGTTGGGGCCGAAAAGTTCTGGAGTGGCGACCGCGTACTGGAGGACGCAGTGCGGAAGGCCTCCTACTATGTGAACCGATGACCTGGTGAAGGTTGCGGGAATCCGATGGATGTGGGACGCACAGGATCGATCATTGTGGCGACACTTGGGGGAGGCCTATGTCCAACAGTGGACGTCTGTCGGCTGAAATGATGATAATGATGATGATACTGCATCCTAAACACGAAATACTCCAACAAAATTTTACCAAGGATACAAAACTCAAATTAGTATGATTTACATCGCGATTAAATACAAGATGTTGAGGAAATGCATCTCTTTGTGATGAGGCAACAGCTGAGATTGATGGCCATACCCGTCGTCTCGTTAGAAGGAAGATGTAAGGTAATGGTATTGTAATTAATTTGACGAGATATGCTAATACTGTTTTTGATATTAAGATATGAAGGGGACTTTCGTCCCCTTCATATCGTAAGTAAATAATAAAAATTAAAAACTATAAGTCAGGACGCCTACGGCCCTTTCGATTTTTCGAGAGATATACGTAACCTACACTCCCATGCATTCTCCCTATACTTACGTACGGAGCGCAAACCTGGTCTTTGACGCCTCAGCAGAGGTCCAGGTTTGAGGTTTGACAGCGAGCCATGGAGTGCAGTATCCTGGGTGTTCGAATTTTTGACCGCGGAAGGAACACAGAGCTGCGCGCCAAAACTAAGATCGAAGATGTTACTCGAAAAGCTGCCACTCTAAAGTGGGATTGGGCCGGACATGTTTGCCGCATGTCGGATGAACTGTGGGCTAAAAGAGCCACTTATTGGGCCCCATTGAACGCAAGGCGACATCGCGGCAGACCAAGGCGAAGGTGGAGAGATGAGCTTGATAAATACCGGAGGGACTGGCCCACAATGGCCGAAGACAGACGTGTGTGGAAAAGGGTGAGGAAGGCCTTCGCCCAGCAGTGGGATATAAATGGGCTAACTAACTATACGTAACCTTTAAAAAACACCCAAACTTAGGGGTAAAGTCCAGGGAGTGTGAGATTTTTACCTCACTAAAATCACCCCGATGATCGTCATCAGCACATATAGGTAGCGGCGTTACCTGATAAAAGACCATGAATTCCTTAGCAGGCTCGACCCAGCTGGGTCGGAGCCTGCTGGAGCCAGGGTTATCCGAAAGGGAAGCTCGGCCCCGGTACGAAAGGCAAGAAGGAATGGGGTGGGATTAGTAAGAGTCTGATACTATCTCCCGCACCACCCAAGGTTGGGGGATGTCACACAAAAAAAACTCCTTTAATTTAAAAGTAAACCATCGCGGGATCAACAAGGCGATATCATTCGAATTCCGAAGTATACTATGATGACTCAAGACTACGATTAAATCTACTCCAGAAGGTTACCCTTTCGGCTCCATCGACCATCTGTTCTGTGAGCAATATGCCCCTGCCCGCATATTTTTCAGGTTATATTTGCAGTCTTGGTTCTCCTGTGGATATCTTCACTCCTGTACCACTAGCCAAGTTGATAATCTGCAATAGTTAACGCTAGTAGAAAACTTCAAATCTACAAGAATGTCATCATCTCAACCCTCAGTCATGTGGTCAAAACAAAAGAATTGGGAGCGTGTTAAGAGGGTCCTTTTCCACTCGCTTATCGTCAACATCGAAAATGGTTTAAAAGCTTGTTACTTCATCTAACGCAATCCAATGCGATGTTTGACTAAAAGGCAACGCAAAAAAAGAGAGATACCGCCTAAAAACTCTTTTAGTATTCGGTAATTCCGAGATTTACTCGAATATTTTACAAAACTTGCTCCAGGAAATACTTAGCTGTTTTTTTTAAACATTTAAAAGTTTTTGAACAAAAATGTCGTCATTTAGAATCCTAATAAAATTTGCAAGGCTTCTATAGTTTTACTTTTTTGTTTTATTTTTAATTTTTAGGCAAATTATGAAGTGTCAAAGTTCATACAAAATAGGAGATTTTCAGAGGTCTTTACTGGATTAATTTTACACAAATTTAGAAATTAATTTCTATAGAAGCCGAGATAATATTCACAAGACACTGTGTTTCCAAAATATCTAATGAAAAATGTGTAATAACGTCATTAATCAGTTATGAGCGGTTGTATGTAAAACTGTGAAAATGTGTGTCGTGATGCACCACCTTAAACTCGAAGCGTTCCGCGCAAGAGAAACGGTTGTAACTTGACTAGACTGTTGCGACTGAAACTCCAAGTATCGCCCTCTCCATTGCCGATTGGATGCCTTCTGATGAGGCCCGTTGTAAGCGACCACGTTTACCCTACCACCAACCATATGTCACTAAACCAGCAACACACAAAGTCTTTGATCAGTACTTTCGGCTTGACGTACTTTAGTATGTTGGCCCAGAAGATACTGCGCAATATCCTGAATGCTGTCCAGCCGAGTCTGTTGGACGATTGACCTCTCTCTTGAAGGTATACCTACCCAGGTGGCTATTAATCCTAAATTGATTGAATGTGAATTCTGTTACTTATTGTAAAAGGTAACAAATATAATTAAGCTAAAAGGTTCCACCTCCATAAATACCTGTTTATTTACGATTTAATTTACTCGTCTTTTTTATCCAATAGTTATAAATATGTCAACGTTGTTTTTGATTATTTCTTTTTTTTCCGTTTTCTTTTTATTGTAAGGGTTCTAAGATAGGTAATGCCATTAGTGAAAATCATTCAGTTTTTTTATTTGATGATTTCTGCTTTATGGCAATCTGTTTTAAGCCACTTCTTTGTTTGATTTCTCTGTTTATTTTTCTTCAAGATCCATACTTGTGTGAATTTATTTAAATGTTCACAATACAACAATCTGTTCATTTCCAATGTCTTGTGCACATGACAAGCAACTGTGCAACCAACAAACAACCTAAAGGATCTAGGTATGTACAAAATTTCATAACTATATTAAGAAAAATCACAAAGTTATAATCTTGTTATGTCAGCAAAAATACATAGTCACCGGGTCATCCAGGTGACTGACAGGTTTTTTTTTTTGCACTTGTACCGAGCTGTTTGCTGGCACCTAATGACCGCTATGACCTGCCGTGACCTGTGTTGTACTTAGTGTCGGTGTCGGTGGTGTCCAACTTGTAACCTTTTAAAATATGTATGGGAAAAAATATAACATGGTGTAAAAACTACTGGAATCCATTCAGTTACTGATTCTGACCAATTATGTATATTCAGGTTTGCATATACTCAAAATAATGTAAGGAATTTATTCCGTTTTAATACCACTCATCTAATACCACTGGTATTTGTTTGAGCCTGTGTTTATTCCCTATTCCGAATGGATACCGTTGCTCCAACGAATACTTAAAGAAATTCAAAGATCTAAAGTACAAATGACAAAAAAGTAAAATAACAATAAATAGTAAAGTACAAGTAAATGTTTTGCATAGGACCTTTAATTGAAATAAAATCCATATAAATCCAAAAAAAAGTATTTATTTAACAAATATCTAGTTAATTAATAAATTGTGTTCGGATAACCAGCTCTAAAAAACACAAAGCCACCGTTTCTATTATGCAAGTCAAGCTTTCTGTTTTCCTCAAGATGTTAAGGGTTGATTATAGCTTCCTCAGACATGATTAAAAAGTGATTAGTTAGTGAACATTTTTGTATAATACGGTCCTATAAAAATATTAGGAAACCAAAATTTGATAAGTTTGACTTGAGCTGCCTGTATTAAATTCAAGTCACTGATTTGGGTTCATTAAACAACCCATACATAAATTAAATTAAATTATTGAAAGAGTGGTCTGCGTTCAGAATCCTTACTAATATTATAAAAGCGAAAGTGAGTTTGTTTGTTTGTTACGTCTTCACGCCTAAATGGCAACACCGATTTTGATGAAAATTGGTACACGAATAGATCATGTCCTGGAATACGACATAAAATACTTTTTATCCCGGAAGTATGTTCCCTTGAGATAATTTTCTGCTATCACGCGGGCGAAGCCGCTGGGAGCAGCTAGTATTCAATAAAAATGCGTTTAAAGTAATACTAATGGTATTAGATGTTTGGTATTAAAATGGAATAAATCACTTTTTGTTTTAGCGACCCTTTACTGACCCCTCTGAATCTTATAAAAATATCCATACTTATAAAAATAAAGCTGAAAGGGGAGAATGAGGGTAATATTTTGTTCTCGTTTGCTTCCCTTCCTCCGATACCAGGAATTTAGTAGCGATGCACGATAGTGCCAACCGCCAAGTTCGCAGCAAAATCTGACTACAAATGAGCGGATTTTATCTCTGATTTATGCTTGCGGTACACGTGTGTTGGAAACCCAAACTTTATCCGGAGAAACTAATCCAGGCTCGTACGAATTGAAGCCGTGGTATAGGTATCATCATCATCATCATCATATCAGTCGAAAGACGTCCACTGCTGGACATAGGCGTCGCCACAACGACCGGTCCCCTACGACACGTTTCCATCAGATTCCCGCGACCCTGACCAGGTCATTGGTCCACCTTGTTGGAGGCCTTCCAACGCTGCGTCTTGCGGTACGTGGTCGCCACTCCAGAACCTTTCGTCCCCATCGACCATCTGTTCTGCGTGTAATGTGCCCTGCCCATTAGCACTTTAGTTTGGTGACTTTTCGAGCTTTGTCGGTAACCTTGGTTCTCCTACGCATATAGGTATTATTTCTGCCAGCAATAGCCAATACTTTTCAAGCAAATTATTGCATCTATCCAATTCTATCTATCCAGTTTTAGAATTTTTGTCAGTCTGTCTGTTCGTCTGTCTGTTTATTCCTGTTAATCTCCGAATCAGCTGGACTGATTTTGATTTGACAAAACTTTGACTGACGGTTAGCTAATGTTACAAGGAATAACTTAGGCTACTTTTCAGTTTCGAGAAATAGATAACATATTTTTTTTGCAGAATTGCCTCAAAAAGGAGAGTAAAGTTGTTGAACTCCACGCGATCGAAGTCAGTAGTAACCGCTAGTTTATTATAAAATTCTTCTTCATCTTCTTAACATTTTGATGAACGCGCTCTCGCAGCGAGAGCGCAGCGAACGCGCTGTCAAATACAGGTATTTTCTGCGTTGCCTGTCTGCCAAGTAACGTATATAAACATACTAGCGACCCGCCCCAGCTTCGCTCGGGTAACAGTATTTCTCCACTATTTAATGAATATTATCCCTATCCCTAGTAATATTATAAATGCGAAAGTAACTCTGTCTGTCGGTCTGTCTGTCTGTCTGTTACGCTTTCACGCAAAAACTACTGAACGGATTTAGATCAAATTTGGTAGGTAGGTAGAAGAGACACTGGAATAACACATAGGCTATATAAACGCGCGATATAAACTGTAGTCCACGCGGGCGAAGCCGCTTGCGGAAAGCCTTCCTCTTGAATCACTCTATCTATAAAAAAACCGCATCAAAATCCGTTGCGTAGTTTTAAAGATTTAAGCGTACATAGGGATATAGGGACAGAAAAAGCGACTTTGTGTTATACTATGTAGTGATGTACGTAACGTAGGAAACGCCATCATTCCGTAACGAGACGTCGCAGGCACGCGACAATAGTATTTACACTCATTTTTAAAAAGTCTCTCAATTAAATTCTATAGTGCTAATAAACACAAAAAAAAAATACAAAAAAAAGACGTGTGGCACTCGGAGACTGCCGCGGTAAACCTATTGCATAGCATTTTTTATCAACTTATGCAATTAAATTGTGATTGAAGTTGACAAGTTGCCATGACAACCATTTAGTGGGGGGTGTTAAGTTTTTTTCGTTACGGAATTTCTGGATTCGGTCTCCACGCTCAAGGCCCGGGATAGAAGCTATGCAATAGCTTAAAAAAAAACATACATTCACCCGAACATAGAACCTCCTCCTTTTCGAAGTCGGTTAAAAATTTATAAGAATATTTAACATTTAAATTCTCGCAACAGTGAAAAAAAATACTATGTTATATACCTAGTTTACTTATTATACAGGGTCATTTGTAAAATACTAACAGCCTTGCAGGACTGGATAACTAACATCATAAAAAACAACTTTTGTTCTATGACTTTTAGTTTGTAATAGCTTTAATGTTTTTTATGGTTATTTCTAGGCAAGCGTGCTCCATCGTCGACAACATCATCGCTTACCATCAGATAAGACGGTGGTCAAACGCGAGCCTATCAATAATTTAAAAAAAAATGTAAATGAAGTCAAAGTCAAAGTCAAAGTCAAAGTCAAAGTCAAAGTCAAAGTCAAAGTCAAAATATTTTATTTCACATAGGCCTACATGGGCACTTATAAAACGTCAGAAGCTAGTGCACGGTTCCAAATTGGTCGTTTCCTATGGAGAAGAAACGGCAAGAAACTCCATTACTCTTTTAAAAAATGTGTTTATTACAATATTCATTGATTTATGTAAGAACAGTGTAGACCAGTCAACACTGTACACAAAAGCACAAAATTAATCATAATAAAATAAAAAAAGTAAATGAGTGTCATGAGTTGGCATGCCAGAGGAAAAGTAGAATTTTTACTTGTTTTCCTGTAAATAGTTAGTCATTTAACTACCGATATATTTACAGAAAAACAACGACGAATTTGGATAATTAATAACCATCAAAATGGAATACAACTTGGAATTGAATTGTATGACGAGTCATAACAGGAAGAACAAGCTAGTTTGCGGTTTTTTGTTTGACGTGTAGACGGGTTGTACCTATTGAATGCATAAACAGCCAAAATTAAAAACCGTTTATTTTCTGGTTTTCCTAAAAAAATACGGTTAACTAGGTAACCGGTTTTAAAATTACTTTTTTTGAAATTTATTTTTAAGTAACAATTATAAATTGCTTGTAAAATTCTAAATAATTATTTTAAAACATATCTATTAAAAAAAATATTATATACATAATATGGCCATGGGCAGGGCACATTGCACGCAGAACAGATGGTCGATGGGGACGAAAGGTTCTGGAGTGGCGACCACGTACCGGAAGACGCAGCGTTGGAAGGCCTCCAACAAGGTGGACCGACGACCTGGTCAGGGTCGCGGGAATCGTCGAAGCGGGTCGATGGATGCGTGACGCACAGGACCGGTCGTTGTGGCGACGCTTGGGGGAGGCCTATGTTCAGCAGTGGACGTCTTTCGGCTGATATGATGATGATGATGATGATGGCCATGAATTCTGTTAAAAAAAAAACTAACTTCATAAAAACGAAAGTCTCGGAATGATGTCATACATAGAGAACCTAAGCCAGAAATCTCTCGAATCAGACCCAGAATCACAATCTGATCTCAAATCAGATTCAGAATCTCTCGTCGTCGTCATCGTGTCGTTCTTTTTTTGTGTTTGTCTCTATATAGGTATTCAAAATATCCACCACTAGCCTAAACACAGGCTTTAATGCGTTCAGGCTACGCGTCTATCTGTTTATGTACGGTGGACCATTGGAAAGTGGTCCACCGCTGATCGTAAATAATTTTTAAGGATTTTTATTTATTTTCAAAAAAAAGGAAGAGATTGTTACGCTAATATACAACGTGTAACGTTAAATGCGCAAAACCTGAAAATAGTTTGATATAAGGAGCAGAATCAATTAAACCATTTTTTTAATATAGGTTACAATTTTAAAAAAAAGTTCATTAAAAATGTCATCAGAATTCATGGCCAAATTAGGTTTACAATATTTTTTTAATAGAGTGAAGTGAGGAATTCAAGTCGCCCAAGATAAAGACAGCTTCATCCCCGTGTTGCATACTCTACTTTTTACACCATCTGTGAGATAATTAAAAGACAATTTGGTCAACCAAATCATATATTAGAGATATATAAGTATTATATTTACAAGTTCATCAAACTAACAAAATCCCCTACTCCAAGATTCTATAGTTTCAATTTTCTATAAAGCTCCCGTCAGAAAGCAGGTTTTATTCTATTTTCTTTTTTTTTTTTTGTTAGTGGCCAGTTTAAATTTCGAATCAACTTGTTCGATGCACGTAAATTTTAATTCACAATGTTGACGATTTTTGATGTTCCAAATTCAAATCTCATTATTCCCTAGGTATCGGACAATACTGCATTATCTCCCTAGGGAATAATGACTTGCTTTAAGTGAGGTTTGTATGACGTATAAAACGACATTATCGAGCAGGTGGTGTAAAAATAATTTTTCATTACTCTCTGAAAGTAGGTCTGAGGTTGCCTGAGGAGCGGACTGAAAAGTATCACACTTTTCATCCCTAGGGAGTTTTATTTTCAACTAACAGCCCAGCAGGAGGGGCTCATCGAAGCCTACTGGGGCCAGGGTTGTCCGAAAGGGAGCTCGTGCCCCGGTATGAAGGCTAGAAGGAACGGGATGGGGTTTTTAGTCAGTAAGAGTCTGACACTATCTCCCGCTCCACCCAAGAGCGGGTTTTGTCATAAGATCATTTTCCACATCGAAAAATATAAACTAACATCTGTCAAATTATTAAAAAAAAACTAGGTCTATCTTCTTGTATTCGTAATGAAAAGCACAGTCCTTACCTCGGGGTTAAAGTTACTTATTTCGTCCCGAGAAGGAGTTGGCGAGGTCGCTAATGCTAGTGTAACAATGTACTTACGAGGCACTTAATACTACAGTTATCCTTAATTCATGAATCCCCAAGCGACCACCGGCGGCCGCGCATCTATTGTCTTACTATTGTGTCTCTAATTGACGGTATCTGAAGGGTTAATAATTTCCAATTATAATTGTACCCAGGGAAAAGTAACACAAAATCTACGTACCTACTCAATATTTTTAGAGAATATAGCAGTTGGGTTTAATTTTAAAATAAAAACAAACATCTTGATTAACATATATTTTACTGACAAATTAATTTATAAACATATATTAAATTAAATGAGTTTCACAACTCATTTAAGAAATCGTTACATTAAATAAACACAAAATTCACTAATAGTAGATTATGCAACGAGGGGCTAAAGTTGTGTCTTATGTCACGGGCGTCATATTGAATCTCGAGCGCAATGAAGGATTCGGGATTTAACTCACGAGCAAAGCGAGGGAGTTAATACAAGAATCCTGAATGCAGCGAGCTAGCCCAAGGCAAAGACACCTTTAGCCCAGAGGAGTATACTTTTTACACCTACTGTGAGAAAATAATAGTCACATTATTGACCAGCGGGTCATAATGAAAACATTATTGACCGGCTGTGCCCCCGGCCACTAATGACTCACTTTAGGTTAAGGATGCTTGACATATAATTTGACATTTTCGAGCAGGTGGTGTGAAAATAAATTAAAATGATACAAATTATAAGAAAAAACATCATCACTAACATTCAATAAATTGAAAATGGTTCAGTTGGTAATCTCTTACATGCGACATTATACCTAATTACGACTATTATTACTATTTTGGCGTACTAAAGTTTATTCTATTCTATTCAATTATTATGTTATTTGTCAAAATTATACTGGCTTATATTATTTAAAAAAATCTCAAAAAGTGTCATGTTTCGTCAACTTTTAGATAAAAGGATGTTTGACTACGGTATCTAAAATATAAACGACTTTTACTGGCCTGTTGGTCTAGTGGTTAGTGGCCCTGACTGCTATGCCGGAGGTCGTGGGTTCGAGTCCCACCCAGGACAAATGTTTGTGTGATGAGCATGATCATTTGTTCTGTGTCTGTGTCTAATTTTATAATAAGTATGTATTTAGAAATATACAAGTATGTTTATCAGTTATCTAGTACCCATAACACAAGCTCTGCTTAGCTTAGGACTAGACGGCGTTGTGTGATAGTTGTGGAATAATAAAAAAAAGAATGGGACATTGTACAACATTTGTATCAGTAAATGAAAAAAAAATGTATAAAACCATATTTCCAATTTAAATAAAGATTCAATCCTTGTAGAATTCTGCGAAGTCGAACAATGGTGGTTCTGTTGTAGGAGTACAACCATTTGAAACTCTGCGCATATTATCAGGGCAACGCATACCTTTATTGGAAGCAATGGAACCTTGTCCGTTGTCTGCACTAAACATGTGTGGCGTAAGCATTACGTCATAAAGGTACAGCAACACCTCTGCAGGAGTAGCGTCCTCCAATATCGTGGGGACTGAATCTATCTTAGAGGGGTGCTCGGCCGCAGCAGTGGCGACTGCGATCACCAATATTACTGCCAGCATTGTCTGGGCTGTATAGCTGGAATGTAAATAAACTTGGTCAACAATCAGAGTCCATTTTTTAGTATGAAATCGACTCTTCCGATACCCAGTGCAAGTGCGTTGCTCCTGATCAGACGATGGCCATCGCAGCCAGTATCAACGGCTTTACTTGCTTTCCGAGGCACTGGGGTGTCATAAGACCTAATTCTAGTTACACAAAAGTTATTCTTTATTCATTAAACCCCAACCGAACGTTCGCTCTCTCATTGTCTTCCGATTGTATCTCTTAATTACGGTATTCAAAAATTTAATGAAAACCCATGATTACTTTTTGTCCAACCCAGGCAACGAAACTAAAACCTTATTCAATAGTAGCGCTTGCAATGACGAGATTAACGCGACAGTTAAAAATAAGAGAGTCACCAGTTTAGGTAATAATTTCTTAATATGAATTAAGTTATATTTTTAGTTTATGCGAAACCTGAATAAATTTGTTCAAAATCAGAAACTAAATGAATTGCAATTGTTTTACACCATATTTTATCCCAAAAACATATAAAAGGTTTACAAGTTAGACACTACCGACACTAAGTAGGTACAGCACAAATCACGGCAGATCATAGCGGGCATCAGGCGCCAACCAAGGCAAGTGCAAAACAACCCCTCAGTCACCTGGAAGGCTGGTGACTATGTATTTTTGCTGATATAACAAACTTATAACTTTGTGATTTTTCATGATACAGTAATGAATTGTACATAGATTCTCTACATAAAAATATACTAGACACGTGTTTCGGGTTGCGCACATAATATACTAAAAGTAATGTTGTATAATGTAATATTATTAATTACCTTTCCAAGCCTTTTTTTGCAGTACCGAAAGGCGTAGCGTTGGAAGGCCTCCCAAAAGTTGGAGTGATGACTTGGTACAGTTCGAGGGAATCCAATGGATACGAGACGCACAGGACCGATCGTGATGGCGACACTTGAGTGAGGCCTATGTTCAACAGTGGATATCTTTAGACTAGAATGATGATGATAATTATTTACTTTTAAAAATTAACTTGTTTCAGGATGGCACAGTACAGGAAAATGGCTACACCAGGAGTACGCGTAGTACAGATACGTGTGAACCAAATATTACTATGTTATGTTACATATATTGCGGAAACAAAGCATTATATACTAGTTGGCTGTTATCGTTAAAATGAGACTTGGGTTTTCGGCATATTTTCTAGGATAAAAAAACACGTTGTTTTCCAGTCCCCGGGCTTAGAATTCGACATCAGACGTTTCAAATCTTTGATTTTGACGACCCCGTTGTCGCTGGCATAAGCAACAGGATCCGCGTACGAAGTCGCTGGCAGAAGCTAGTAACATAATAATTGAATAGAATAGAATAAACTTTAGTACACCAAAATAGTAATAATAGTCGTCATCATCATCATTTCAGCCGACAGACGTCCACTGTTGGACATAGGCCTCCCCTAAGTGTCGCCACAATGATCGATCCTGTGCGTCTCGCATCCATCGGTTTCCCGCAACCCTCACCAGGTCATCGGTCCACCTTGTAGGAGGCCTTCCGATGCTGCGTCTTCCAGTACGAGGTCGCCACTCCAGAACCTTTCGGCCCCAACGGCCATCTGTTCTATAATAGTCGTAATTAGGTATAATGTCGCATGTAAGAGATTACCAACTGATCCATTGTCAATTTATTGAATGTTAGTGATAATGTTATTATTATTATTATTATTTTTATATATTTATTTATCTCAGGACCCTAAGGTCCTGGACCTTTGGAAGGCGTACGAGGAGCCGAAACCAACTCGCAGAGGCCCTTTTAGATGCTTTTAATGGTGGATTGTGGTACCAACCGGCGATTATCCCTGTATGCGCTATGCTAGTGCATCCAAGGACAACCCCCGGTTTGAAAAACTATTGCGATACAATATGGAAAACAAAATAATAAGGCTATGATTTTTGGAGTCTTAGGTGGACTGATATCATGGAACTATGTTAAGACTATGGCCCCTGCCTGAACAATGTTATTAAGATCCATCGATAAAAGGCAGGGGGTGACTTGCACACTCAATAAATGGGCCCCCAGAAACGGCCGCTAGCACGAAGTGACGTAGCAACAAGAGGGCAACATATCCTGAGGCGCTTGAGGAGTGGAGAGGCATACCACGGCTATCAGGACAATCCCGGAAGTACGGTCAAGATCCCTACCAGCACCTTACTGGATTATACATCCTTCTCCCGAGCACGAGCTCTTGCGAATCTCCACTCAAGCCAGCCAATAAAGGCAAGAGAGAGGTGGGAGCTCTGTTCCTCGTCAGTGTTCACTACGGCCGGCCAATGAAGGCAAGCCGGAGATGAAGAAGAATTCTCCCGGGAGATCGGGTCCGTGGGGTCGCTAATACCCAACAGTTCGCCACAAAACTGCCCTGCGGATTGTATCTCTCTTAGTCTGGCCCCTCACCCTAGGCATGTTACGGCAAAGAAAATTCTACCGATACAGACCTAGGGTATTTTGGAGCACACAAGCCCCACCACGACGTCAACGTGGAGATACGACGATGGGGTTATTATTATTATTATTAATGTTTTTTCTTATAATTTGTATAATTTTAATTTATTTAGGTATTGAATTTTGTGTTTATTTAATGTTATGATTTCTTAAATGAGTTGTGAAACTCATTTAATTTTATTAAAAATTAATTTGTCAGTAAATTATATGTTAATCAAGCTGTTTTTTTTTATTTTAAAACTAGCGACCCGCCCCGGCTTCGCTCGTGTAACAGTATTTCTCCACTATTTAATGAATGTTATTATACATATAAACCTTCGATTTAAGCGTACATAGGGATATAGGGACAGAAAAAGCGACTTTGTTTTATACTATGTAGTGATTATACCCAACTGCTATAACCTCTAAAAATATTGAGTAGGTGCGTAGATTTTGTATTACTTTTCCCTGGATACAATTATAATTGGAAATTATTAAGGATTACTATAGTATTAAGTGCCTCGTGATTAAAATTATTTGTATTGTTAACGTAAGTAATTAAAGTTACTAGCAGAGAACTTCATTCACCACAAACAATAACTTTGTCCAATAAAAAATAACCCAAATCAGAATTAGCTCTCAAATTCCGTTACACTATCGCTTAGGTCGTTAGATAAAATTACTCCACACACTTAGATAGTTCGCTCTTGTATCTCTTTTGTTTTGTTAGTTAGTTACCATAGTGATAAGTTTTTTTTTAGTGTAGTGCTTGACTGCGACCCCACCTGATGGTAAGCAGTGATGCAATGTCTAATGGTGAGGTGCACTAGTTTATTAAAACCCTATTCACTCTGGCCTTGAAGGTACCCAAATTATAATCGGACCGGAAGACCACAGCAGGCAAATTGTTCCAGTCCTTCGACGTACACGGTATAAACCACGAGGCAAAACGCTTAGTCCGGACCGTAGAGGTTTCAACAACGTGTGGATACTCATCGTACGTCGGGTTGTCCGATGGTAGAATTGAGATGGCGGAATCAAGTCATGCAATTCCTGCGCACTCTCCAAAAAGCATCCTGTAAAACACCGAACAATTTGTTGATAAACTTTTTTCTCGACCAGGTATACATAGAAAGCGCGATCACGATAACTTGGCGCATAGCTGGTGGCGTGCTTCATGTTGCCCTCCTATTTGGCGATTCAAAAAAGCACTAGTTATTACAACCAGGACTGCTACACACCAAACCTCTTATAGAAGGCTACTCACAAAAACGAACTGCCGAGCTTCTTGAGCTTAGCAGGACGAACATCTGTGCGATAACCCGCGCCTTAATCGGCCACTACAAATTAAACAGGCACCAATTTCATATGAAACTGAGTGACACTGATGTTTGCCGGTACTGTAATCAGGAGAGGGAGACGCCTAAACACCTTTTGTGTGAATGCGGACCCCTTCTCCACAAACGGAGTATCCATCTGGGCCGACACATTATTCGCCCGGAAGAAATTAAAACTCTAAAAGATCGGAGGCTTCCAGGAAATCTAGAATACTCCTATTCTAGATTTCCTGGAAGCCTCCGGTCTAAAAGAGTTACTCTAAAAAGGTGGCGAGTCACAATAGATCTTTTAGGTCGCAGTGACTTCATCCCCTAATACTACTAGAGATTCATAGCCCCTTATCTTCAAAATAATAATTAATGTTGCCCACCTAACAAATCAATGTTCCTTATTTTAATTAAAAACACTCTTTTATAACACAGTGTAATTTAAAGAGTTTATTAGCTATAATATATTTATTGCAGCTACTAAAAAGAAGAGAGAGATACTATTTAGATATTATATTAGATTAGATATTATTCTAGATTTAGATATTATTCTAGATATTACCACTGAGAGTAGTGGTGGCCTAGTGGTAACGACCCCGACTTACGAGTTGTAGGTCGTGGGTTCGAACCCAGCCAGGCGCATTACTTTGTGTAATTTGTTTCATCACCACTGCTCTCTAAACGGTGAAGGAAAACATCGTGAAGAAACCGGCATGTCCTAGAACCAAAAATTCGAAGACATGTGACATTCAGCAACCCGCACTGGGCCCGCGTGGTGGATTACGGCCCATTCCCTCTCCTAGAGAGGAGGCCTTAGTCCAAACAGTGGGAACATTAAAAAAGGCTGATGATGATGATGACTAAAAAGAAAGTAATTTTGATATGTCTTGTAAAAGAAATATCTTTTTAAAAATAGGATTTTTAATATTATTGATAGGCTTGCGTTTGACCACCATCTCACCTGATGGTAAGCGATGATGTGTATTATGTGTTTCATATCATATAATACGTTCAGGTATTCTAAAATTATAGAGTACTAGCTGCTCCCAGCGGCTTCGCCCGCGTGATAGCAGAAAATTATCCCAAGGGAACATACTTCCGGGATAAAAAGTATACTATGTCCTATTCCAGGACATGGTCTATCCGTGTATCAAGTTTCATCAAAATCGGTTTTGCCATTTAGGCGTGAAGACGTAACAAACAAACTCGCTTTTATAATATTAGTAAGGATTCCTATTGTATAATACGAAAAAAATTGTGGCCTATAGTTCTTAGTGAGTACATACTAAAAACTATTTGCCTCAAATTCTCTTTTGTTAATATTCGTTTAGTTATTAAAATAACTAATCGAGCACTAACTTTTAACTTTTCATATAGGTTACGCAGAACTTCAAAATCTCATACCACAAATCAATAATTTTTCATTTACGATTTTGTTCTTG
This sequence comes from Mythimna lalbum, assembly GCA_949319445.1. Classification (NCBI taxonomy): domain Eukaryota; kingdom Metazoa; phylum Arthropoda; class Insecta; order Lepidoptera; family Noctuidae; genus Mythimna; species Mythimna lalbum. The sequence goes on from OX439370.1 coordinate 6,324,023, forward strand.
GGATCCGTCGATTAGTTATAATATATTGTTACGTAAGTAGGTAATTAAATGGGTAATTAATACTTATTTCTCACTTTATCCATTCTCGTCACACCACACATCCATCTCAACATTCTCATCTCCGCTACATGCAATGTTTTTTCATCCTTCCAACATTCTGATCCATACAGTATGACAGGTGACGTGAAAAATACTGTAACCATGTCATATGTACGTACTTTAAGTTTTTGGTACAATTACCGGCTACAATGTACCTTGTTCACTTATTAGGTAAATAGTACCTAATAATAATTTTAGAGGTATAGCCCACTCATTGCATTGTCTGCATTTTAAACAAAGCCCGATTTGGTAATGAGTGCTGGTTATCCTTCTTCATATATCAATTTTATTCTATACATTTAATGAAACAGTAAAATTATGGACGTACCTATGGTATTAATTGGCGCAAAAAAAAAATACTGAACCAATCCTGTTCAAATTTTGCATACATAAAGCCAAGGATACACTAGGGAACAAATGTGCCACGACATATATCGGCGACATGTCAAGCGAAGCCGGCTAATTTCACCTGACAAATATGGCGACAACGCGCGACTAATGGCCGCAGCGACGTCAGACGAAGTCGTGCTACTTCGCGAAACTTCCCCTGACATATCTGGCGACATCGCACGACTTATGATGACACGTGTCGCGCGATGTTGCTAGACATGTCGAGCGAAGTCCGGCAACGTCGCGCTACCTCATCTGACGTCGCTGGCGACACGTGTTGCACGACAATTGTCCCCTAGTGTATCCTTGGCTTAATCCTTTTGGGTCTGTTCAGCTGTTCAAGGTCATCAGTTTGTTCGTTAGCTGCGGCAGGGATCTTAAACACATAATGGGTGTTTACATTGAAATGTATGTGTAACTTAATATTTGAAACACTCATGACACTCTATGCTAGTGCCATTGAGCTGGTCTGATGATGGAGCTCGAAGGCAAGAGACGCAAACCTGGATTGCTTGTTAGTATATCCATCCAGTTTTGGCTCATTTAGATTCATCATAACCAAGTTCTATACATTTCTCATGAACCTGAGCTCAAGCACCTGGCCCAGAGAGAGCATCCGACCACGATACGCAGTCAAACACAATGGGCTAATTGCCTACAAAAATTGAATAAGTCCGTCTTTTAGATTATACAAAAAATAAAGGACACGTATTTTTTTATTTGTAAATTAAACCAAAAATGACAAAGATATAGCCCATTAAAGTTACGTGTGACGTCACGCCGTGCTACATTTTTTCGCACGGGGTGACGTCACACGTGATTTTAATGAGCTGTATCTTCTTATTTTTTGTTTAATCTAAAAAAGAAAAAATACGTGTCTAATATTTTTTATAATCTAAAACACGGACTAAATAAAATGTAGTTATTTTGACCCTGGAAACTACCCTATTATATATAGGTAACTAGCTTTTGCCCGCACGGCTTCGCTCCCGCTCTTCCCTACTGTACCCTAATCTACCCTACTATACCCTACTCTACCCTACTCTACCCTACTCTACCCTACTCTACCCTACTCTACCCTACTCTATCCTACTCTACCCTACTCTACCGTACTATACCCTACTCTACCCTACTATACCCTACTCTACCCTACTCTATCCTACTCTATCCTACTCTACCCTACTCTACCCTACTCTACCCTACTCTACCCTACTCTACCCTACTCTACACTACTCTACACTACTCTACTCTACTCTACCCTGCTATACCCTACACTACCCTACCAAACTTCACATAAACCATCTACTAAATAGTCCGAACAAAGCCTACAAATTTGGTTTGGATAGGTGAGCCCGTTCTTGAGTTATAAAATAACAACGAAAAGTGGCATTGATTTTTATATATATAGATTAGTAACGACACAGACATCTCTATAGGTACGATGTTTGGTATATAATACATGTCGATCATCCACAACACCGCATTTTAATAACAGAAACAGATTTAGTATTACCTCTGTGTTGTACTTTTCCTGTAATAGTGATTTCCTTCCACATATATACAAGGTAAGCAGTGATATTATATTATGGTACCAACTGTTTGTTGCCTATATTTCAAAACTATAATCATTAATCAATTTTAACCCCTTTTTGTTGATTGTAATCATTATTTGTCCAAATGTGTCTAAAATTATAACATTGTGAATATTTACAAAAATTTTAGATCTTGTGTTATATGAAAAATTATAAATAATAATATTTAAATACTAAATAAAAATATATACATTTTTCACTAACTGTGGGTTGTCCTTGTGTGCACTAGCATTGCACTTACAGGGATAATCATCGGTTGGTACTTTGTTCCACTAAAAGTGTCTAAACGGCCTCTGCAAGTTAGTTTCGGCTCCTCGTAATAATAATCTATAACTATTCCATAATTTAGGTATATTTTTTCCTGACAAGACAATGTCGTACATACCGATATATTTAATGACATGTTTATCGATATGTGTATCGATATGTGTATCGCTATGTTTATCGATATGTATATCAATAGGTTAATCGATGTGTTTATTGATATGTTTATCGATGTGTTATCGTTATGTTTATCGATACGTTCATCGATATTTTAGGGTCGATATTGTCGAAAGTTCGATATATACAGGGTTATTTGTAAAACACTAGCAACCTGTTAGGTGCTAGTTAAGAACATCATAAACAACAACTTTTGTTCTATGACTTTTTACAAAACATAACACAATTACCAAAAACAAACCTTTAAGATTTCGTTGTTCTATCTAACACATTTCAACTCTGTATTTTACTGTATCTACTTACGGCTCCCGTGCACTGTTCTCGTAATAATAGTAAGCAGGCTTCCGAAAAATTGTCATCACACTTACCTAGCAAGCATTCGGACCATTGTCGTGTACTCATTACATTAGAGAACTGATACGCCAGCATAGACTTCGTAATATTTAGAACGTTCAATTTAATTATTTTTTATTTTTTACTGAAAATCTGATGAACTCAAATCCCTACTAATATTATAAATGCGAAAGTAACTCTGTCTGTCTCTCTGTCTATCTGTCTGTCTGTTACGCTTTCACGCAAAAACTACTGAACGGATTTAGATCAAATTTGGTAGGTAGGTAGAAGAGGCACTGGAATAACACATAGGCTACCTATAATTCCACTGCTGAGCACGGGTCTCTGCCCGCGCGATATAAACTGTAGTCCACGCGGGCGAAGCCGCGAGCGGAAAGCTAGTATGATATATTTTTTAAAGTCATAGAGCAAAAGTTGTTGTTTATGATGTTAATACCATAGTCCTGAGAGGTTGCCGGTGTTTTACAAATAACCCTGTAGTTGCATTGTCAACTTTAAGACAACGCTTTGGAAATAAACAACGAGATTGCGTTATGTAACTAAATTAAATTTATTATTTCCAGTTCCATTACCAAGAGTCGCTACAATGAGAGTATTATTACTGTTGATCGCAATCGCCACCATGTTTAACGTTGGAATAACGTATAGCATCCTACAACAACGTACGATACCTTGCGAAGGAGGAATGCGAAAATTTGCTAATGGAAGGTGTGCTCCTACAACACCTGAACCATTGAATTTATTTGATAGTGATTATTACTAACCCTTCAGATACCGTCAATTAGAAACACAATAGTAAGACAATAGATGCGCGGCCACCGGTGGTCGCTTGGGGATTCATGAATTAAAGCATTAAAACATTTTTAAATGTTTTATTTATTTTCCATCAAATCATTTTTTTTTCCATATATATACAACGTGTAACGAACTCGTAAAATGTGCAAAATCTCAGACACACCAAATATTTTTAATTCAATTGATCTACTTATGTGAGAAAAAAAATAAAGGCTTTTTGTGCAGTTTTAGTTTGTTTAAAATTCATATCTGCATTGAAATAAGAACTTTTATTATCCCGTATATGAGAAAATTTAATTGAATAACAACTATTTGTGTTTGTTTACCTATTTGGGTGAGTTTGCACATGAGATTGTTTGACCTATTCATAAATAGACAGGTCGACGTTTTTAATGAAGATTTTTCTGAAATATAAAATTTATATTAAAAAGTGGTTAATTGATTCTGCTCGTTATTCTGATCAAACTAATTTCAGGTTTATCGCATTTAACGTTACACGTTGTATAGGTATAAACTAGTGATTGACTGCAATCCCACCTGATGATAAGCCAGTGAAGCAATCGTTGATGGTGAGGCGCACTAGTTTATTACGAGCCTATGAACTTTAGCTATGGCTCTAACTGAAGGCTCTTTGTTTTATACAGCTGTAACAAATCTGGGTAGTTTGGAGGCCTGGAGCCCAGTTACACAGGATTTTCCTAGTACAGGCTGCAGTCTTCACAACATCAATGAAAAAGTACAAAATAAAAACTTTTTTTCTTAATAAAAACATTCGCCTGACCGTCGCTAAGTTTATTTTTGCTTGCACTCGAAACGAAAAGTTGAAAAACGTTTGGTTTGGCGCCGCGCCGCAGGATTCAAGCGAATTTTTTTTTAAGTGATCAGGCAGTAATCACCGCAATGGCACCTACTGTAAACAAGCTTTTAATTAAATAAATTTTTTCATAGCAAGCTTTTATAGCTCGGTTTATACCTATAATAATTAATACTCGTCAAGACAAATCATACGAGAACAAACTCGATGCGGTTGTGTCGTTTAACTACCAAGTACCTATAGCCACCTTCCGGTTCCATCATCAGATCAGCTCCACGTCATAATAATTTTGCATTGTCATCTGATTTACACATGCATGCAAAATTTCAGCTCAATCCGTACGGTCAAATTTAATTTACTCAATACTCAATACTCAATACTTTATTGCATTCCATAGTACATATAGGTGGTATAAACATTGTCAAGATCAATATGGACCCTGTCGGGCACAGCAAAGTTAGGAGAGAGGACGAAGACTAAGTAACAATTCATGGAATTAATTAATTAATTATTATAGGTACATTTTTTTTTTTTGTTTTTCATCGTTATTTTTTAATTATGTACTATGTATATTTAAATGAAGCTATTTATGCATGTTTTTATGTTATTATATTGTTATGTCTATTTATTGGTAAATTATGTCTAATATTTAATTTATTTTTGTTATCATTATTATTAAATTGTTTTAATGTTGATATTAATTTATGTTTGTATATTATTATAACGTCTTTGTTTAAGCAAATTATGTAAGGTATTTTTATTTATTTTTATCGTCACCATTATTAAATTATGTATTTATTTAAATTAATTATGTATACATACTATAATTATGCCTGTGTATAGTTTTGATAAATGATGTCAGATATTGTTCCTGTCTTCATTATTATTAAATTATGTCAATTATTTCATTTGTTTTTGTAATCATTATTATGAAATTATGTTATTTTTAAATTAATTTATGTATGTAATGTCTTTGTATAGTAAATTGAATGTCAGGTATTTGTATCGTCATCATTTTTAAATTATATATTTATTTATATTCATTTTAACATTGGATCAATGATGTCTAAATGAATAAATTATTATTATTATGTATAAATTTAATTTATAATATAAATTATGTAAGTAGCTAAATTGTTACAGTGATACAGTATGTAATTAATAGTTTTTACTGTAGTTTATGTTTATCGTTATAGTATTCATCTATAGTATAGTAAGATTTGTCTATTAGAAATTGTTTTAGTTTATTGATGAATATGTTATTACTGTCTGCATTTTTGATGGATTCTGGTAACTTATTATATATTTTAATAGACATGACAAATGCACTAGAAGAGTGCATTTTCAATCGTGAAGTGGGTATGTTAAGCCTATTTTTATGTCTAAGTGTGATTTTAGTTTGAATGTCCTCTCTTTTGGTATAGAATTGTGGATATTTTCGAACAAATTTGCAAATTTCCAGTATATAAAGACAGGGTAGAGTTAATATTTTTAGCTCTTTGAAGTAGGGTTTACAGGAGTCGGAATCTTGCATATTCATTAATATTCTTATCATTTTTTTCTGTAAAGTGAATAGTGTAGGCGCATCTGTGCTATTTCCCCATAACATGATTCCATATTTGAGCCATGCAAATGCATATGAGTAATAAGTAACTAATGCTGTTTTGAGGTCTGTTGTTTTTTTTATTTCTCTGAGGGCGTATGTGAACTTAGATACTTTAGCTTTTATTTTTTGAATGTGGGGTTTCCAATCTATGTGGGAATCTACGTCTAGGCCTAAAAGGGTAAATTTATTTACAACTTCCAAGTTGTGTCCATTGTAATTTAAATCGATATTTATGGGTATTTTTTGTCGTGGGTAGAAAGTTATGATTTTTGTCTTAGTAAAGTTAATTTCAAGGTTGTGTTCGTTCATCCAGTGTGTTGTAGTGTCAAGTATGGAAGTCAATTTTTGGTTTAAATCTATATTATTGTCACATGGTGTTAAAATAGAAATATCGTCGGCGAACAACACGCATGGCTCATTTATGTGGTTAGGGAGATCATTGATGTAAATAAGGAACAGTAGACATCCTATCACTGTTCCTTGTGGTATTGATGCATTTACGGGTATTTTTTGAGATCGAATTAATTTAATTTCTCTTGTTTTGCTATTGTAATATTCAATTTCTACAACTTGTTCTCTGTTCTTAAGGTACGAGGTGAACCAATCATGACTTTTTCCGCGGATGCCAATTTTATATAGCTTATTTAATAATATATCAAACTGAACTTTATCATATGCTTTCGTCATATCCAAGAGCAATCCTATAGCATATTTTTGTTATTAATTATGTTAAGGGCTTCTTGGATATATTTGTAAACAGCTAAAGTCGTTGATCGGTTTTTGCGAAAACCGTTTTGACTGTCGTTAAATATATTATATTTTTCACAAAAAGCATAGACGCGGTCGCACATAGCTTTTTCAAATATTTTCGAGGCCGTCGGCAACAAAGCGATTGGACGGTAGTTGTTTGGGTCGGTTTTTGAATTTTTTTTATGGATCGGTTTTATAAGTGCTTTTTTTAACAAGTCGGGAAATACGCCTTCTTCAAAAGATTGGTTGATGAGTAAATAAAAAGGTAAAGTTAATTCGTCGGCACATTGTCTTAACAAGGTAGGTGGGAGTTCGTCAATTCCGTGGCTTCTTTTATTTTTAAGATTTTTAATTATTCTATTTACCTCATAGGGATCTACTGGGCTAAGATACAATGTATTTTGTGTAGATGAACTTACTGGTAGTCCTTTTGGTTTATTGCCGATAGGTTTTTTTGTGTTATCCCCACCTATAGAAGCAAAGAAGTGATTGAATGTGTTTACTACATCTTTGGGTTTGGAAATTAAGCTATTATTTATTTGTAGTGTTATATTGCGTTTTTCACTTTTTGTTATCTTATTTGTACGTTCATTAATAATTCCCCACATTGTTTTAACTTTATTGTTAGATTGCATCATTTTATTTTTATAGTGAAGTTTTTTTGCAGCCGTGACAGTATTTTTCAATATTTTTTCGTATTTTTTGTAATATTTTGTTAATGTAGGATTTTTTGCTTTTAATGTTAATGTTTTTAATAGTCTTTTATTTGTGCAAGATTTTTTTATTCCAGTAGTGAGCCAATATTTTTTATGTTTTGTTTTTAATTTAATTTTACGTAATGGTATACATTTATTAAGAATAGAAATAAGTATGTCATTGAATTTTTTATAATTAATATTAATATCATTATCAGTGGTGAGAATTTCGTTCCAATTAAGATTTTTTATGTTTTCTTTGAATTTTAGTATATTTGAATTACTATAAAGCCTTTTCATGGAGTACCAGAATTTTTTTTCAGATTTTTCGGGTATTTTTAAATGTAAAATTGTGCTATGGTGGTCTGAAAAGCCCAATTCTTCTGTGGTTGCGTACATATCTTTGTGGTTAAAGTTAGTAAATATTAGATCTAGACATGTCGCAGTGTTTGATGTAATACGTGTAGGGCTTTTTACATGTTGATTAAAATTATATTCCTGCATTAGGTTTAGAAATTGAGTAGTTTTTAAATTGTCTGATAAAACATTAACATTAAAGTCACCCCCTATAATTATATTTAATTTGTGGTATTTATTGTTTATATATTTTAGAATTTGTTTTAATTGCTGATAAAATACTTCTTCCTCTCTTCTATTCCAGTACATAGTTACAATTAATAAATTTTCTTTTGGCAATTCCGTGGCGCATAGTTCTATAACATACTCAATAGACATGTCTGAGATGTCGTTTCTATGGATGCTTTCAATATGTTCTTGTAAAAATATACATACACCGCCACCTGTTCTAGTGCTGCGACAGTATGAGGATGCACATTTATATCCACTAAATTTAATCAGATCTAGTTTTTCCTGAGTTAGCCAAGTTTCTGAAATACATATTGCCTTATATATTGAGTTTTCGTCAATAAATGCTTCAAGTATATTTACAAGATTTGATGACAGACAAAAATCGGGACAGGTGAAACTAAATAAAAGCTTGTAATAATATAGTACTACGCATTATTTTTTTTTATTCTATGCTCTAAGATTTTTAGGTACAGAAGTTCTGAAAAAAAAGTTCTGAAAGGACAGCCTGTGTCCCCGTCTACCGGTGCATGCCAACTGAGCATTTTTTTTGGTGGGCAAAAATCATCCAATGACAACCCACGCTCTTGGGCGGAGCGGGAAATAGTGTCAGACTCTTACTGACTAAAAACCCACCCCGTTCCTTCTAGCTTTCATACCGGGGCTCGAGTTTTCTTTCGATTAACCCTGGCCCCAACAGGCTTAAACCCAGCTGGGCCCATCCTGTTGCTGACAACTCCTTGAGGCGCGCGGGAACAGTGCGCCGTGAACGTCTTGGGCTCGGTCCGGACAGATACCGGACGGTCGGACAGCGAGCTACCTATGGGTCACCGTCCGCGAGCCCGCGTCTACGGTGACCGGAAATCGGGATCGGAATCCCGGCGGTGGAGGCGTGAGCGCCGTTGCCTGATGCGGTCGGCCTCCTCCTTTGCTAGCACTACTGCTTCGCAGAAGTAGGCGACCGCCTGCGAGGATCTGTGTCACGCGAAAGATGAGGACTTCATGGGGCCAGCTCAGGTGCTACTCAAAGAAAGTCTTACTGCCATGATTATTGCGTGACCAGAGACAAATTGACACACTGCCGGGCAAAGAAGTTTTTTTGACTGGCCTGTGGTTAGTGGCCCTGACTGCTATGCCGGAGATCGTGGGTTCCCACCCAGGACAAATGTTTATGTGATGAGCATGATCATTTGTTCTGTGTCAGGGTGTAATTTATCTATAACATGTATGTTTTTAGAAATATATAAGTACGTTTATCAGTTGTCTAATACCCATAACACAAGCTCTGCTTGGCTTGGGACTAGACAGCGTTGTGTGATAGTTGTGGAATAAAAATAAATAAATAAAGACCTTCCAATCCGCGTCCCGAATCATTCTATACCGCGCAATCTCTCACTCACTTTTAAATATAGAAAAATATTGTAACAACATGTTAAGCTGGAGCCACAAAATATATAGGTACTTACAGAAGTCAATCTACATACAAAGCGCGCTCGAGCAACGCACACATAGACACCGCTCACGGACACGATATCTCGGAGCGCTTTCGCCCGCTCGTCGAACAGTTCCGGCTCAAACGCTCATTAGTGTGCGCCCATCGATCGTAGGTATAAAAAGTGAAGTACATACATGAGATAGACTTCTGTACTTATCTATTTTGTGCTGGAGCTTGGTCTCTAAGTAGCTTACAACTCTTTATTGTGACGCCAAAGACGCTTTCTTAGTAACAATGTGAATTATTTATTTTCTTGAAATGCTGAAGCTTTCTTTAGAGTGGCGTTTATAGAACCATTTTTGAAACTTACTACATGTTTTCAACAATTCTTAACTTCTTTCTTCTGAGTTTTTAGCTTTGAAATCTACAATTTCAAGCCTTATTCGGTGTCTGTCAATATTGTTGTAATTTAAATTAATTGACATGGGTAATTTAATTTATTGTTCATATTATTGTTTTCGACATTTGTGATTCATTTTATTGTTATTCATTTTATTGTTTTTGATATTTAATTTAATTGAATGATTTGATCTCTCTAGGAGAGGGAATGGGCAGTAATCCACCACACGGGTACAATTGGTGAATGTCACATGTTTTCGAATTTTTGATTCTTGGACATGCCGGTTTCCTCACGATGATTATCTTCACCGTTTTGAGAGCAACGGTGATGAAATAAATTACACAAAGTAAAGCGCCTGGCTGGGTTCGAACCCGCGACCTACAACTCGTAAGTCGGGGCCATTACCACTCGGCCACCACTGCTCTCTATTATCATCAGTCAGTTTTTCTTTTAAATGCTTTATGCTAAATGCTTTATACTGTTAATTAGTGACCGATACTTATCCACGTGATTGTACACATGATTACAAACAACTTTACCAAACTTTACGTTCCCTAGGGAATAATACTCGGGAGTTAATTATATAAATTATTAAAACTTACCAGCCTTCGTTTCGCTCGCAATTCAAGAGGTCGCCTGCGAAGTCAGCCCCACTAGCTAAGTTAGCCATTTCGGTTCAATTCTCTTGCGTCGAACGCCTTGAGTAGGCCACGGCTCCCATTCCTTTGTTCTGACCACGTGATTGAGCGTTGAGATGACATCAGAACAAAGGAATCGGAGGCGTGGCCAACTCGAGTCGTTCGACACGAGAGAAAAGTAAAGAAACGGTTGTAATTTGGCTAGGGAGGCAGGAGTTTAGTCCCTTCGGTTCATTTTCTGGGTGGTGTTTCAGGTAGAATCTAGTTTTTAATAATATTTTCTGTGGAATGAGCTTCCTCTTAACATCAGGATGGCCACCAGTTAGTATGCAATCAAGCTGAAGTTGCGGCTTTATTTTAGCAGCTGGTAAATAAATAAATGTACATCTTGGTATAACTAGATTCTGATAAATTACAAACGTGCTGGGGCCTAAGTCTGTTATTTTTATAAATTCGTCATTCCAACACGATCCCATTGTCATTTTGTTAAAAGTTCGTGGTCTGTTAAATTCATAATCATCGATCATTGGTCAGTCATTGGTCTCGTAATAGTATTGTGGTAGAATGACAATATCGAGCTTTCTCATAATAAAATAAAAGCAATAACTGCACAACGACGTTCTAATGGTAGGACACTGAAAAAAATTTAAAATTCAAAATTTTAGCAGATTACCGCAAAGTTCCTCAGACATTCATTTGTCACTATTGGCGAGATTACCGTTCTCTGCCATTTCTTTCAATGGAGTGTCAGTGGTTGATCATGGTAAAGTAATCAAAAAAAATCTAATGGCAACCCTCGCTCTTGGGTGGAGCGGCAGATAGTGTCAGACTCTAACTGACTAAAAACCCACCCCGTTCCTTCTAGCCTCTTCATACCGGGGCTCGAGTTTCCTTTCGGATAACCCTGGCCCCAGTAGGCTTCGACCCAGCTGGGCCCCTCCTGTTGCTAACAACTCCTTGAGGCGCGCGGAAACAGTGCGCGCCGTCGACGTCTTGGGCTCGGTCCGGACAGTTACCGGACGGTCGGACAGTGGGCTACCCATGGCTCCCCGTCCGTGAGCCCGCGTTTTCAGGGCCCGGAAATCGGGATCGGAATCCCGGCGGCAGCGGCGAGAGAGCCGTTGCCTGTTGCGGTCGGCCTTGCTTGCTAGCCTTACTGCTTCGCAGAAGGAGGCGACAACCTGCCATTCCTCCTCGCTCCGGACCATGGCCTCGACCAAAGCCCGGTGCAAGAGGTCTCCGCCGCTGATGTTTGGAAAGTTCAAACTACCAAACTTGTCAAAATCAATAATAAAATTATGAAGTCAATGATAGACCATTCAGACACTATTGAATAGCAGATTTGATGCCCTTGTCTTGACGACCTAGTTGCAAAATTAGTTACAAAAATAGAAATATCCGATGTAAAGTGAGACTTGAGCTATAAAACCTGAAACAATCTAAATAGAACTAAAACCACTGCGCTGGATAATATATTTTTTTATTTTTTTCTGAGATAAAAATATTTTGGTGCAAGTCATAAGAACTACTCCAAATTGTAAGCTCTTCCAAAACTTGATATTTTTGGATAGGTTTTCTTAATTAAGTCAAATAGATTTTGGGGTATTATTATTACGTAATTGCACGTTTTTACGTAAATCACCAAAAAATAATAAAAAATATATAAATAAACTTTTTCTGGATTTTTCTAGAAAAAACAAATATATAGAAACCAAAATTTTCGGCCAAAAAGATTTCTTTATTCTTTGTTGTACGCAAACAATTTATACAAACAGTTTGTAGAAGCACAGTTGATGTACATTGGCGAGCTTAACCCACAGCTGGGTTTTCGTATAAACGTGTGTACAAAACAACAATTAAGCGTTTTTCAAGGTCATTCAAGTTGTACACACGTATGTACAATTGGCGCCCGAAAGGTTAAGTATAACTTTTCTTTAAATCTTTTTTATTTAAGGGATTTTCGTAAACCAATTTGGTGGCGCGACCAGCTCGAATATGTGGTGACTCTAGTGTCTGTATGGCCCCCTAAGGTATAAAAAGCTAAATCGCTACTCTCCTAACCCTTGCACCACCGTCAAGATTCTTTTTTTAAGACGGCCGGACCTCAAAATTGTAAATTCATGTCTCTGGTCTACAATACCAGTGCCAGCGCACTTTTGAGGGTTAATTAGGGTTGTTCATTTTTTTATGTATTCCTAATGGTTCCGTACCGTTGCGTTCAATGTTTCTTATTGCTGGCTCTGAAATATTACTGTTTTATTTGTTTAGTTTGGGGTCGCGTTTTTATTTTTGTTTTCAGTTGGAAATTTTTGAGGAAATTTATTTTTTTTTTGTTTCGCACGGATTGTGCATTTAGCTAAACTTAAGCTTAGAAAATATTTAGTTAAGTAAGTCATGTCAGTTGATATGACGTATAGCTAAAAATTAAAGAAATCAGAATCCAGATATATTACTATGTGTATGTATATAATTATAATAGTAGGTATATATAGTTTTTCACTATGCATGTTATATTATTTTTTTTGTACTCATTTTCCTTTTACTTTTACACACAGTGTCTACATCTCTTTTTTCTCCAATTTTCCTTTCGCAGGTATTGAAAGAAGAGAAGAAGAGATTTCGTTAGAAATAAGCATTACCTTTGTACTATTCTTGTTCTTTTTATTATCGAGTGTACAAAAATTGTTAAATAAATAAATATAAAAACCTTTTTATAAAAAAAAAATACCGACTTCACTAAAAAATTATAGGTAATTTTTTATTAACATACATATATACATACATCTTAATGATTAAATATTATAAACTAATAGGTATATATTATATATAAACTTAAATTAATAATAACAAAAGTATTTCACGGGTTTGATTTATGCTCCAGTGAAGATATAAAACCCAGCTTTTCTTACCACCTATAATAACTACAAACAAAACTGCTGTAAAACAACCTTTTAATGAAAATCATTTTTTCATAGCAAGCCTTATAGCTCGGTATACCTGTATTATATAATTATTATAATTAATACTCGTCATGACGAATCATACGAGCTCAAACTCGATAGGGTAGTGTCGTTTAACTACCAAGTTCCTATAGCCGATCAGCTCCATGTCATAATAATTTTGCATTGTCATCTGATTTACACATACATGCAAAATTTCAGCTCAGGTGAAACTAGCTGCAGGTAAAACTAAATAAAAGCTTGTAATAATAAAGTAGAACAATTGTACCAAGACCCCACAAATGTATTCATTTGAAATATTAAATAAGTACCTACCGTAGTAAAGACTGGAGTAATTGAGCTAACAAATGTGGTACAACCCTACGATTAGAGGAACTTTATCATGAGATTACAAATTGTAAGGGGTTGAGTAGACGATAGACCGTTACTTTCTTTGAATATTAAACTTCATATCAGGGGCTTAAGTCTGCTATTTTTATAAATTCGTCATTCCAACACGATCCCACTGTCATTTTGCTAAAAGTTCGTAGTCTGCTAATTCATTATGATCGATCATTGATCGGTTTTGGTCTCGTAAAGCGCAAGCCACACCGCCAGCTGGCGGGCGGGCTAGGAGGGTGGGCGAAGCGAACGAAGGAAACTATACAAACTACGCGAAATATTGACGAGCTAAACTATGGGGTTCACACCGAAAACTACGGACAGACGAGCGACTTTCATCGATATATGACATACTAGCTTTCCGCCCGCGGCTTTGCCCGCGTGGACTACAGTTTATATCGCGCGGGCAGAGACCCGTGCTCAGCAGTAGAATTATAGGTAGCCTATGTGTTATCCAGTCTCTTCTACCTACCTACCAAATTTGATCTAAATCCGTTCAGTAGTTTTTGCGTGAAAGCGTAACAGACACACAGACAGACAGACAGAGTTACTTTCGCATTTATAATATTAGTAGGGATTCATCGTTCACAAACTAAACACTACACTGCTATTCGAAAGACGAGCGTCGACTAGTCTACTCGAAACGGGGAGGACGGGCGAACGAACCGGGCGCGCCAACGAGGTGAACGAGTAGCTTCGCTGGAATCGTCGGATATTTGAATGAACCGAAGTATGTAAAGAGGTGAAACGATGTTCGCCTGCCTAGCCCGCCCGCCCGCTAGCTGGCGGTGTGGCCTGCGCTTAATAGAGTTGTGATAAAATGACAATATCGAGCTTATTAAAAGCAGTGACTGCACAATGACGTTCTTCTGGTAGGTCACTGATCAAATGAATTGTCAACATTTTCGCAAATTACCGCTTACGTCAAACATTAATTTGTCATTATGTACGAGATTACCATTCCATGTCATTTCTTTCATTGGAGTGTCAGTGGTTGACCATTGGAAAGTCATAATGTCGCCATTATATTAGTAGATTACAAAAACATGTCAAAATCAACAATAATTAAATCAATGATAGACCATTCTGACACTTTTGGAATAGCAGACTTGAGGCCCAGGTGGTCAAATTAACTCGGTTTCTATTTAACCGGCCTGTGATCACCCTCAACCTTTACTGCTATGCCAGAGGTTGATTCCCACCCAGGCCAAATATTTATGAGATTAGCACAATCATTTGTTCTGTGTCTGAGTCCAATCTTTCGATGTACGCGTAATTACTTTTTTGTTATCGTTCTGACTGTCACATCACTGGTCCACGACTTCTCTGCAGGGTAAGCCTGCTTTGCGGACGGCGAGCTATAGGTAGCTTGCAATCTGTCCGTCCGGTAACTGTCCGGACCGACTGACTATAAACCCACCCCGTTCCTTCTAGCCTCTTCATACTGGGGCTCGTGCTTCTTTTCAGATAACCCTGGCCCCAGTAGGCTTCGACCCAGCTGGGCCCCTCCTGCTGCTGACAACTCTGAGGCGCGCGAGAACAGTGCGCGCCGCCGACGTCTTGGGCTCGGTCTGGACAGTTACCGGACGATCGGACAGCGAGCTACCCAAGGCTCGCCGTCCGCGAGCCCGCGTCTACGGTGGCCGGAAATCGGGATCGGAATCCCGGCGGCGGCGGCGGCGAGGGCGCCGTAGCCTGATGCGGTCGGCCTCCTCCTTTACTAGCATTACTGCTTCGCAGAAGGAGGCGACCGACTGCCATTCCTCCTCGCTCCGAACCATGGCCCCGACCAGGGCCCGGGCCCGGGTCTATGTCGATTTTGCGGCCCCGTAACAGCGGTTTTATTTTATTAAAAAAAAAATTTTTTGCGAGATCCCTTAAAAAACAAGCTTTATTTTATTTTTTGTAACCTTTCAAATATTTCAGTGACGTAATCTCTTAGACATATACGTTTAAAATCGTAAATTAGGGTCAAATTCGCGATTTTTTCTTATTGAGTCAACTAATTTATAATTATCATGTTTTGATGCCCGGCGGTTGGTCATACAGTTAATTCTAATAAAATATTTTTTCATAGTGATCTCTTTTATATTTATTGATTTCCAGAGTTTTAAAATGAGTGGAACCTGGCCTTAAACGCATTTCAGAGCAGCTACGAAAATGAATGAATTAATAAAATCCCTCTCAATTATTTTAGTCTTGTCTAGAATAACTTAATTATTCCACCCAAATTCTATTATTAAAGTAAATACTTAGAAACTCGGGCTGTTATTCAAAAGCCTCCATGAGCCTCATTATGCCAACACACGATGGCGAACCCTCCACAAACATCACTCCTTCAGAACTAACGTGGAGACAGGCAGAGCTCTATATGTGTTTCTATATATATTTACTTTTCTGTTTTTCTTTGGTTCGAAGGCCTGTCTGTGTTGTGTTATGAGAACATTGGAAAATAACTAGAAGATAAACATTACGAGGTCCAGCAAGAGCTTTATTTTAGGAGGTGGAAAATCATCTAATGACATTTCTCGCTCTATGGGAGGGTGTGTTAGATTTTAACTGACTAAAAATCTTGTTGTAAAGTGATGACATATGGCTCCGAAACAGACAATATCAGAAGGCTTAAAGTCACCCAAAAGGTGAGATATTCGAAGCTAGGAAGCTATGTTCGAGGTTTCCTTGCGTGATCGAAACAGAAGTGAAGACATCCGCAGGAGACCTAAGGTTGCCGACATAGCACGAAGAATCGCAAAACTTAAGTGGCAATGGGCATTGCTCGCAGAACAGATGGCCGTTGGAGCCGAAAGGTTCTGGAGTGGCTATCGCGTACTGGAAGTGATGAGCATGATAATTTGTTCTGTGTCTGGGTGTAATTTATCTACATATAATATGTATGTATTTAGAAAATAATATATAAGTATGTTTATCAGTTGTCTAGTAGCCTAAAACAAGCTCTGCTTAGCTTGGGACTAGACGGCGTTGTGTGATAATTGTGGAATATTATATTATTATATTCTCTTTATTTATTTTATATACATATTATAATACATTTTTAAATATTTTTTTAACAAATTCCTACAAAAAAAAAAACCATTTAAAAATATAAAAAAATAGTAGCCCACCGGCATCGGGAACAGGGTCCAAGCTATCGGTGGTCAGGGCTCCTGAGAAAGGAACCTCCGGACAATACGCGCCGTGTCCAGGAGTACTGCTTTCTGGATCAAGCCCTTGATCCAACTGGCTAACGAGCCTCATCAGATGTTGGTCAAGGCTTTTGGCTATCAAACCATTGGCCGTCACGACTATCGGCACAATGATTGCTCTATCCACTTCCCACATGTCGACAACCTCGCGAGCCAAGTCAAGATATTTAGTTTGTTTATCTATCTCAGCCTTCACGAGGCTCTCGTCATGAGGGATATTATTATTTCTTACTGGCAACTTTTTGAATTACTTACTTACATTTGCTTGCTTGCAAACAAGTTGTCAGTTTAAACCCAGCCTAACACCCTTGAGCATTCGAAGCCTGAATTGTATGTCGTATATAACGAGTATAGCTCATAATTATTTATAGCAAGCCTGTTGAGATATAATGTTGATACCTAGATAAGATAATGTAATTATTGAGCTTTGGAGGACATTTTCTTAGTGATCTATTTTTGTTAATAGATTTTCTAGGTGGTCTTTTATCAGCTATCTACAAGAAATCAGCTACCTAGAAATCTTGTGATGTTTTTCCATCTCAAAAAAGGGGTTGCTTAAAATTACGGAGGAGAGTTTTTTTTTATATTGATGTATATCAGTGCTTGAGTGCGATCCCACCTGATGGTAAGTAGTGATACAATTGTTGATGATGAGGCGCACTAGTTTATTACGAGCCTTGAAGTTTAACTTGAGCTATCAAGTGGGATCGCAGTTATGCACTAGTTTATATCAGATAAAAGAAAAATAATAATAGCCTCAATCTAGACTTGAAGACACCTAAATTATAATTGGACATTTGCTCTTTCATGTGTGCTATTCAAAAATATATCAATTAGTTCCGAAAAGGTGGTCTCAAAAGACGAGTTTACCAAGGTAAGCAGTGAACAAGATTCAATGAAAAATGATAAATGAAGAAAACCCTTTTAAACCTGCTGAAGTGAATAAACGAAAAACCAAATATCTAGTTATTTAACACACTCGTTTACACTCCCACAAAACACGCCATAGATATAAAATGGCGGCCTCTCACTACAGAGAGGCGCTTGCATCAGTTATCTGTGGAAACCTTTCACACTTGTCACCCCAAATCATGTCGACTACTTTCCTGAAAGATATCGTACTGGCATGCACAGAAATGTTAGAGAGATTAATGTTTCTAAGGCTGTGTTCAAACCAAACTGACTGTCAGCCGCCGAAAGTGAGCGAACGTTACGCAGTTTATTGTATTTCCATACATATTCACTTTTTCGTTCACATCTAACCGACGATACGTTATTACGCTATGCGTAGACGCTGACATTCGGCAGCCGATTAATATAGCGTGTCACTACGCTCCGCGGACGCGTATTGTATATTGTATAGCGTATTGTCAGCATACTTTGAACGAAAAATACCGTTTATTTTCACGTTTATAAAGAGGCTCACAGTCGGCGGCTGACAGTCAGTTTGGTTTGAACACAGCCTAATAGTATTTTCGGACCCATTTCATTTTCATAATCATAAACACAAAATGGTTTATTCGCTTTTTGGGGTTCATAATGACTCTTATCAAAAAGTTTAAAGAAACCCAAACCGCAATGAAACGAGTTATGTACTGGAGAGAGCAGTGGTAGCCGAGTGCTAACGGCCCCGACTTACGAGTTGTAGGTCACGGGTTCAAACCCAGCCAAGCGCATTACTTAGTGTAATTTATTTCATCACCGCTGCTCTCAAAACGGTGAAGGAAAACATCGTGTGGAAACCGGAACCTGGAACCAAAAATTCGAAGGTATGTAACATCCACCAACCCGCACTGGGCCCGTGTGGTGGATTACGGCCCATTCCCTCATTCCCAACAGTGGGAACATTATAAGGCCGACTACTATGGCAAGGGTTAGCTCCGAAAGGTAACTCAGCCCCGGTACGAAAGGCAACGAAGGAGCAGGATTGGGTTTTTAGTCAGTAAAAGACACTATCTCCCGCTTCGCTCAAGAGCGGGGGATCTCATTAGATGATTTTCCCACCGAAATAAAAAAGTACTCCCAAAGATTACCTTTTACAAACATAACAATTTTGTCTATTTCGTTTTACCCAAATGTATTCACAAAACCAAACCAAAAAAAAAACTATTGAAATAGCAGAGCTGGGTTCAATGAATATTATAAATATTCAAAGAACATAAATCAGTAGTTCACGAGTGTACCGGGCACCGTGCCAAAGATCTATGACCAATATATGATATGACACACTGATGTGGATAACCCTTCTTGTATATTTTTGTCAGGTATATATGTTTTTCTTACAGGATTATTGAAATTGCAGGAGGTAACAATATAATAAATATCTTGTAATTATATTTAGCTTTTAAAAATGCAGAAGTAAACCAATTGTAAAATTTTTGTAGACTACTATTTATTGGAATAGGATAGAATAGAGTAGAATAGAATAGAATGGAATAGAATGGAATAGAATGGAATAGAATGGAATAGAATGGAATAGAATGGAATAGAATGGAATAGAATGGAATAGAATGGAATAGAATGGAATAGAATGGAACAGAATGGAATAGAATGGAATAGAATGGAATAGAATGGAATAGAATGGAATAGAATGGAATAGAATGGAATAGAATGGAATAGAATGGAATAGAATGGAATAGAATGGAATAGAATGGAATAGAATGGAATAGAATGGAATAGAATGGAATAGAATGGAATAGAATGGAATAGAATGGAATAGAATGGAATAGAATGGAATAGAATGGAATAGAATGGAATAGAATGAAATAGAATGGAATAGAATGGAATAGAATGGAATAGAATGGAATAGAATGGAATAGAATGGAATAGAATAGAATAGAATATCCATAGTTAAATAAGATTAAATTATAAGATTACCTCAATTAAATAATCTACATTGCATTATCCTTTTGACTGACTACGTCGGATATATCCGACAAAAACTCACCAAATTGAAATTGCTCTGTAACCATCCAACAGCAATTTCAGCACGTGTCGCTGGCTGGGCCTCCTACATCAGTACAAACGTCGCACCGTGCCAAAAAACATAAAAAGCGCTGTACCTCGCCATACTAACCCCAATCAGCAGGATATCATACAAGCTAATCCAACTGATCACAAAGGACCCACATCTGAAACATTAGAACTGCTTAGTATAAATAACCAAACCCCCATGCCAACGACTTCAGTTCTTCTGTCGATGACCACGTTTCTCCTGACAACGACATCATTTCTACCGACACCTTTACTGATGACGACCTAGCTGATGCTCAAAGCTGGACAAAAATAAAGGAAAAGAAATTCAGGAAACCTATGTCGTTATGCGGCGTCGCTGGGCCTAATATTACCAACTTAAAAGCAGTCGAACCACGTGAATACCTACACTTGTGGAATATGTAGTCCAGTACCGACGATGTTCATGACTATCTGCGTCAATTATGTCCCACGGGCGTGTGTACGGTCGAACAACTACGAGCTATAGGAAGTTATAAGTCGTATAAGATCGGTGTTCCAATAATTTATTATGAAAAATATTATTCTGTTGATGTATGGCCAATGAACGCAAGAGTCAAAACTTGGATTGCACGTAATGGGAATCATAAGGCACCTGATAGCGCCCACATGAGTCAACAGACATTTTGTGCCCAAACCGTCTCATATTAGAATTAAGAACTTTAAGAGGGTCCTTTTCCACTCGCCTATCGTAAACATCGAAAATGGTTTATTGTTACTTCATTTAACCCTTCAGATACCGTCAATTAGAGACACAATAGTAAGACAATAGATGCGCGGCCACCGGTGGTCGCTTGGGGATTCATGAATTAATGCAATCCAACGCGATGTTTGACGAAAAAGCAACGCAAAAAAAGAGAGATAACGCCTGAAAACTCTGTTAGTATTCGGTAATTCCGAGATTTACTCGAAAATTTCACAAAACTTGCTCAAGGAAATAGCTGTTTTTTTTTAAACCCTTAAAAGTTTTTGGAAAAAGTTGTCGTCATTTAGAATCTTAATAAAATTTGCAAGGTCTCTAGAGAATTACTTTTTTGACTTTTTTAATTTTAGGCAAATTATGAAGTGTCAAAGTTCATACAAAACAGGACATTTTCAAAGCTTTTTACTGGATAGATAATATCCACGAGATACTGTGTTTCCAAAATATCTAATGAAAAATGTGTAATAACGTCATAATCAGTTATGAGCGGTTGTATGAAAAACAGTGAAAATGTGAGTCATGATGCACCACCTTAATGTTTTGTACCAAAATGTCCGTGGTCTCAAGACTAAACTCTCAACTTGGAGAACGTACTTGTTACAGTTGGAACATAATCTCATCGCTGTAACAGAAAGCTTTCTCGGTGCTTCTATTGAAGATGGAGAACTTGCAGCTGGCGATTGGAAAGTGATGCGAATGCGATGCGACCGGAGTACACCGTGCGGCGGAGTGATGCACGCTGCTCGCGCACCTATCGTGCTGCGTCGCCGCTGCGATCTTGAAACGGTCGGCGGTGAAGACTTATGGGCCGATTTTTCATGGTGCGGCCGAACTGTTCACGTATGTGTGGCATAATCTGTCATGTCTGGGTGTAATTTATCTATAATACGTATGTATTTAGAAATATATAAGTATGTTTATCAGTTGTCTAGTACTCATAACACAAGCTCTGCTTAGCTTGAGACTAGACGGCGTTGTGTGATAGTTGTGGAATATTATTATTATTATTTCTTTATTTATTTTGTACACATATTGATTACATTTTTAAATATTTCAAAAATAAAAATAAAACATTTAAAAATATAAAAAACAGTATCCCACCGGTATCGGGAACAGGGTCCAAGCTACCGGCGGTCAGGGCTCCAGAGAAAGGAACCTCCTGACTATACGAGCCGTGTCCAGGAGTACCGCTTTCTGGATCAAGCCCTTGATCCAGCCGCCTAACGAGAGCCTCCTAAGGTGTTGGTCGAGGCTCTTGGCAATTAAGCCATTACCCGACACGACTATCGGTACAATGATCGCAGTGTCCACATCCCACATGTCGACAACCTCGCGAGCCAAGTCAATATACTTAATTTGTTTATCTTTCTCGGCTCTCACGAGGTTCACGTCATGTGGAATGGAAACATCAACAATCACTGCACGCCTCTCACTTCGGTCCACCACCACTATATCAGGCTTATTAGCTAAAATAGTCCTGTCAGTGATGATGGACCGGTCCCAGTACAAAGTGATATGGCCATTATCAAGAACTGGGTCGGGCTCATACCTGTAGTATGGCACTTCTGATTCTACAAGAGAGTACTTCAGAGCAAGTTGCTGATGTATAATCCTGGCTACTAGGTTGTGCCTATGCAAGTATTCTCCGTTAGCGAGACGAGAACAACCAGAGATAATGTGACGTATTGATTCTCCCGGACGGTGACATGCCCGACAGATGTCAACCGTGCCGTCCTTCACAATAAATCTC
Source organism: Mythimna lalbum (assembly GCA_949319445.1). Classification (NCBI taxonomy): domain Eukaryota; kingdom Metazoa; phylum Arthropoda; class Insecta; order Lepidoptera; family Noctuidae; genus Mythimna; species Mythimna lalbum. The sequence goes on from OX439370.1 coordinate 6,346,626, forward strand.
CGGTAGTTATTCGTCATGATAACTTCGTCCATAATTGCACAGACAAAGCCTTCGGTTTCCCCAAAGAGGTCACCGAAACGCAGCCAGGCTACGGACGCCAATTGGTCTACATCGGGCCCATGAAGGGCCCGGAAAAAGCGTCCGTGAAGCTCTTTGCTCTGCCATACTTCCCTGCGATCGTTAGTGTCAAGCACTATAGGCTTGCGCCAGTTCTCGTTAGCCAGGGCGAGCGGAGTGAGTCCCTTGTCCACTGCCACTACATCTCGATGCATACCCACGTCGGCAGCTAGGAAATATTCCCTGAGGCTGCATACCTCGCGGTTGTGTAGGGTCTTAGCATTTAAAAAGCCTCGACCCCCACACTTCCGCGGGATATACAGTCTCATCACCGACGATCGTGGGTGATGCATTCGGTATGCAGTCAGCAATGTACGGACCCGCCTATCCAGGGCGTCAAGTTCCGTTTGAGTCCATTTAAGTATGCCGAAAGAGTACATCAGTACCGGCATGACCCAACCGTTGAAGGCGCGCACCTTGTTTCCGCCTGAAAGAAGGCTATTGAATACCTTCTTCAGGCGCCCAAAGAAACGCTCCTTCAACGATTGCTTCATGTCAGTGATACTGATGCCTAGAGCTTCCGACATACCCAAATACTTATAGGTTTCGGTTGACGAGAGGGACCTCAGGTTTATGGAATCCGTGAGTTGATTGCCCACGGACTCCACAACCTCCCCTCGCTTTACATGCATGACTGCACATTTGTCCTCACCAAACTCCATCCTGATGGCACTACTGAAGGTTTCAGTTACCTTCAGTTCCTTATTATTATTATTATTGTTATACATCAAACCTAGCGCAAGTGATGGCATGGTTTTGTAAAGTGGAAGATTATATAAATAATTTGAAAGGACTTGTTATCATTTTAGGTGACTTAAATCTAAATAGTGCTTCGTTAAATATTAAAAATTATTATTGTTATTTTGTGTCTTTTTGCTATATGAACGACCCATATCACCCAGCGTTACATATTGAGGTAAATATTAATGTACGTCATTCCTGAGATTCGATAGAGTCAGCCTAGTAATATAAAAAAAAAAAACAACGATTGGAACTTCCGCAAATGCGACTTTGAGCAACTTTATTCCATTCTCTCTGGCGAGAATATTTGGCAGGAGGTTTTAGAATCCTGAGATGTAGAAATAGCCACTCTTAATCTCTACGAAATTATCTTATGATTTCTTTGACGCTTCCATGCTTAAAAAGAACAGTGGGAGGTCGATGAATAAACGCTATCCAGTGTGTTATACAAATGATATCATTCAGGATATAAAGCTCAAGTTGAGATTCCACAAGAACTGGAGGAGAACTAAGTGCGATGGCACTTATTTGTTATTCTCGAATCTTAGGGTAAGCTTGAAGGCCCGTATTGCGGATGCTTATACCTTATATATGAGAAATATAGAAAGTAAAATAAAAACCAACCCTCGTAATTTCTGGTCACACATTTCCAGCTTGCGGTCCAAAGGTGGGTTTGAGCCTAACATTGTATACAAGGGTATAACTTTTTCGGGATCTTAGGCGGCAGGGGCGTTTGCTGAGTTTTTCTCTGATGTTTTTCTACCTGATGCTCCGCGGCTTGATGCTGATCATATCTCTGCTGCTGTTTATACCAGCAACAGCAATTATATAAGTATACCTCCCTTGTGCCCAGTAGACCTTATAAAGTCATAAATAAACTTGAACCTAACAGTTCTATCGGCCCAGACAATATTCCCCCCTTTATTATTAAAGATTTAAGAAATATTTTTATTGATCCTCTTTGCCATATTTTCAATTTAGCTTTTCAGACTGGTATATATCCCTCTCAGTGGAAGGTTTCCAGAGTCACACCAATACCTAAAACTCAAAACAAAAGTTCCGTTGAAGATTACATCGCAATTTTATCTTACCCAGCGAAAGTCTTTGAGAACATCCTCCACAATGCCATATACCAACAAATAAACACATACTTATGTAATGAGCAGCACGGTTTCAGTGGCAATAGATCTGTTGACACCAATCTCCTGACACTGGTTGATACTGTTATATATCCTCTAGCTTAGACCGCGGACATCAGGTACACGTACTTTACTTTGACTTCCGGAAAGCGTTTGATAGGATTAATAATGACATCATCATATCAGCCGAAAGACGTCCACTGCTGGACATAGGCCTCCCCCAAGCGTCGCCACAACGACCGGTCCTGTGCGTCACGCATCCATCGGATTCCCGCGACCCTGACCAGGTCGTCGGTCCACCTTGTTGGAGGCCTTCCAACGCTGCGTCTTCCGGTACGTGGTCGCCACTCCAGAACCTTTCGTCCCCATCGACCATCTGTTCTGCGTGCAATGTGCCCTGCCCATTGCCACTTAAGTTTGGCGACTCTTCGAGCCACGTCGGCAACCTTGGTTCTCCTGCGGATATCTTCATTTCTGATGCGATCACGCAGGGAAACTCCGAGCATAGCCCTTTCCATCGCCCTTTGGGTGACTTTGAGTCTTCTTATAAGGCCCATTGTAAGCGACCACGTTTCGGAGCCATAAGTCATCACTGGCAACACGCACTGGTCATAGACTTTCGTCTTGAGACACTGTGGTATATTAGACGAGAAGACACCGCGCAACTTCCCAAACGCTGCCCAGCCGAGTCGGATTCGACGATTGACCTCTTTCTCGAAGTTAGACCTACCCAACTGGACCGTCTGTCCCAGGTAAACGTAATCGTCCACAACTTCGAGTGTAGAGTCTCCGATCTTAATAGGAGTGGGTGCTACATGGATGTTAACCATAACTTTGGTTTTGTCCATGTTCATTTTAAGACCCACTCTTTCGGAAGCTCTACTGAGGTCACCGAGCATTGTACTGAGTTCTTCCGTTGTCTCAGCCAAGACTACTATGTCGTCGGCAAACCGAAGGTGAGTGATGTACTCGCCATTGCTATTAATGCCTAGTCCTCTCCATTCCAGAACCTTGAAGACATCCTCCATTGCAGCCGTGAAGAGTTTAGGAGAAATAACGTCTCCCTGCCTCACACCTCGCTGCAAAAGGATAGGTTTCGATGTTTGGTCTTGGAGTCGGACTGACATGGTGGCGTTTTTGTATAAACACTTCAGCACTTCGATGTACCGATAGTCAATCTGGCACCGTTGGAGAGACTGCAGTACAGCCCAGGTCTCGATCGAATCAAAGGCTTTCTCGTAGTCCACAAACGCTAAGCAGAGAGGCTGATTATACTCCTCAGTCTTCTGTATAATCTGCCGCAGCGTATGTATGTGGTCTACGGTACTAAAGCTTTTGGGAATCCGGCTTGTTCGGGAGGTTGGAAGTCGTCGAACCTGCGTGAAAGACGGTTCGTGATGACTCTGGAAAACAGCTTATAGACATGGCTCAGAAGTGAGATGGGTCTGTAATTCTTTAGCAGGGCATTGTCGCCCTTCTTAAAGAAGAGTACCACCACACCTCTGCTCCATGCCTGTGGCGTTTTTCCCTCGAGGATGACGGAATTGAATAGCTTCTGAAGGGCCTTAAGGACCGGTTTTCCACCCGCCTTCAGGAGTTCGGCTGTAATTCCGTCCTCACCCGACGCCTTGTTGTTTTTCAGCTGCTTCAGAGCCATCCTAATCTCGTACAGGCTGACGTCCGGGATATCTTCGGTGTAGTGTCGAGTCAATCTAGCTCTTGGATCATTTGCTAGATTTGCAGCGGGTTTAGTGATAGATGTGTATAACTGCCCATAAAAGGTCTCGATCTCTCCCAGAAGCTCCGATTTGGCGGAAATGACTCTGCCATCGTTGGTCTTCAGTTTTGTTAGCTGGCTTTGTCCAATAGACAGATCTCGTGCAAAAACTTTAGAGCCCTCGTTCCGCTCAATCGCCTCCTTAATCCTTTCGGTATTAAAGCGACGAAGGTCGCGTTTCAGAGACTTTGATATCCGTCTATTGAGTTGCCGGTATCTGCACGCATCGTCTGAAGACTGCAGAATCATCTCACGCCTCTCCTTCATGAGCTCGAGGGTCGGATCCGAGAGCCTTTTTTTCTTATTTGTACGGTGAGTTTTGAAAAATTTAGACCCAACCGTGTGGACAGTTTCCACGAACCCATCATTATATTCGTCCACGGAGCTCCCTAGGCACTCGAAACGGTTGTGGAGTTCGAGCTGAAAGCACTCGGAGTTTTGGATCTGGATCTGTGCTGGACGGAGCGTAGACTTCACCAGTCGAGACCTTTCAAGCTTGATGTTGATATTCAATGTGCCTCTTAACATGCGGTGATCGCTTCCAGTTTTCACCGCATTGATCACAGAGACATCATTGAATATTTGCTTCTTGGTCGACATGATGAAGTCAATCTCATTTTTAGTTGCACCGTCAGGACTTTGCCAGGTCCACCTTCTATGCTCACGCTTTCTGAAGAAGGAGTTCATCATGTAGAGGCCCTCCTTCTCCATAAAGCTGGCCAGTAGGTGTCCCCGGTGGTTCCGACGACCCAATCCAAATTGCCCCACTCGCAGCTCGTCACCGTCTCGTTTACCCAGTTTCGCGTTAAAGTCCCCCATGACCACAGTGAAATGAGTTTTATGACCATGTATGGCTCTGGATACATCCTCATACATGGTCTCTACTTCGTCGTCGGAGTGTGACGAGGTCGGGGCATAAACCTGTATGACCTTCAGCGAATATCTTGATGATATTCTGAGTATAAGGTACGCCACCCTGGTCGACACACTCTCGATCCTCACCACATTGTTCACAAGGGACCTGTGGACGAAAAACCCGACACCACCCTGGGACTGTTGATCACCCTCCCGAAAATAGAGCAGGTTACCGGATTTAAGAATTATCGTGTCCTCCCCCTGTCTTCGGACTTCAGATAATCCTACAATACTCCAACGTAACCCACTCAATTCCTCCTCAAGTTCGGTGACCTTCTCATCGGACCTCAGTGTACGCGTGTTGTATGTTGCCAGGTACAGTCGTTTTTTGGGGTAGCCGGATCCCTTCCGGAGATTCTTAGCACCCCTTGCCTCGCCATTGCCTTGACCGCTACCGGAGTCAAGGATAGCCGGGCTGCCGGGCACTAGGGGCCATTTTTTTGTTGTGTCGTTCATAGGGGGGGGTTTGCCATAATCGCCACGCTTGGCAGGCGGGTTGGCGATCGCAGTGTGGTGGTTGAAATCCACAGAGAATGCTGCTGCCCATTCTCTGGTATGTCCCTTAGTCGCCTCTTACGACACCCACGGGAGGAGATGGGATGGTGTGATTCTTTACGTCCGAACACCATACGGACGACTTGTTGCGCCGAATAATGACATACTGCTGATGAAACTAAACAAAATTGGTTTCTCACCCTCTCTCCTCCGTTTTTTCGCAGACTACCTACGCGATCGTCAGCAGTTTGTTAGGCTCGGAATGTACGAATCCGGTGCCTATCACACGCGTTCCGGAGTGAGTCAAGGTTCAATTTTGGGGCCTTTATTATTCTTAATTATGATAAATGATCTTCCCCAAGTTCTGCGTCACGCAAAATATCTATTGTATGCCGATGACTTAAAACTTTACCTCGAAGTGAACTCCGAGTCTGACTGTTCGGCATTACAACAAGACATCATCATCTTCCTGCCCTTGTCCCGTTTTATTTGGGGTCGGCGCAACACGTTTTTTTCTTCCATTCTGTCCTGTCGCTCGTCACGCTATCACTAACTCCCTTTTCATTCATATCACTTCTCACACAATCCATCCATCTTTTCTTTGGCCTCCCTCTCCCTCTCCATCCATCCACATGTAAATTCATAACTCTTTTAGCAATATGCGTTTCATCTCTCCTTTTTACATGACCATACCAAGACAAACGATTCCCTTTCAACTTTTCAGTCACCGGCGCCACTTTCAAACTTCCCCTAATATACTCATTTCTCACTTTATCCATTCTCGTCACACCACACATCCATCTTAACATTCTCATCTCCGCTACATGCAATCTTTTTTCATCCGTCTTTTTCACAGCCCAACATTCTGATCCATACAATACAACAGGCCCTATCACGGACTTGTAGATTTTACCCTTTAACTTGAGGGGCATCCGTGGGTCACAAATGGTTCCCGTGACCTGTTTTATAATTAATTTAATTAAATAAATATATGGAAAAAAAAACAGTTAAAATTGTTTCAATGCTTAATTTTAATCACTAGAAAAAAAATCCAATGGTTCGAGTGTTGTAGGAGCACACCTTCCGTTAGCAAATTTTCCCATTCCTCCTGGGCAAAGTTTTGAAAATGAGATGGAAACCGTTATTCCAACGTTAAACATGGTGGCGATTGCGATCAACAGTATTAAAACTCTCATTGTAGCGTCTCTTGGTAATGGAACTGGAAATAATAAATTTAATTTAGTTACATAACGCAATCTCGTTGTTTATTTCCAAAGCGTTGTCTTAAAGTTGACAATGCACCAACAGGGTTATTTGTAAAACACCGGCAACCTCTCAGAACTATGGTATTAACATCATAAACAACAACTTTTGCTCTATGACTTTAAAAAAAATATCATATTTTAGTTCATTAGATTTTCATTCAAAATCAAATTGAACGTTCTAAATGTTGCGAAGTCTATGCTGGCGTATCAGTTCTCTAATGTGATGAGTACACGACAATGGTCCGAATGCTTGCTAGGTAAGTGTGATGACAATTTTTTGGAAGCCTGCTTACTATTATTACGAGAACAGTGCACGGAAGCCGTAAGTAGATACAGTAAAATACAGAGTTGAAATGTGTTAGATAGAACAAGGAAATCTTAAAGGTAATTGTGTTATGTTTTGTAAAAAGTCATGGAACAAAAGTTGTTGTTTATGATGTTCTTAACTAGCACCTAACAGGTTGCTAGTATTTTACAAATAACCCTGTATATATCGAACTTTCGACAATATCGACCCTAAAATATCGATGAACGTATCGATACACATATCGTTACACATATCGTTATACATATCGTTAAACATAACGGTATGTACGATATTGTCATATCAGGAAAAAATATATCTAAATTATGGAATAATTATTCAAATTCAAATTCAAATTCAAAATCATTTATTTCAAATAGACCAAATGTAGGCACTTTTGAATAGTCAAATGTCAGTCAGTCCAAGAAAAGTGAAGCTAAATTGCACGTTCCAAAGCGTAGATCTCTATGGAGAAGAACGTGCAAGAAACTCCATGGACACTCTTTTAAATCATATTATGTGTTACATATAATGTTTGGTTACATTATTTCATGTTGCTTCTATTATGTGAGCACAATGTAGATAATAAAATTAAAATAAAAAATATATTAAAAGATAAAAACTGAATTAAGCTACTGGCAGTTAAGAGATGACCAGTCTCAACTGACGGCACCCGTTCACGAGCATGACGCGTGCATCAGCCCCACTCAGCTCAACCATTTTCAAGGGAACCGAATGACCCAATACACGCGCCACCAGCAGCGAGACATTTAAGTGAGCATGACAAACTCCTAACTGCCATGCTCGTAATGTCAAAAACAAAAGAATACAAGTCGTAACCCAATATAAAATGCTTCATGGTACCTCACATTCACAAATAGGAAAAAAAAAAGTGCTTCTACATTAAACAATGCTATGGTTTTCAAAAACAAAAGTAATAAATGATCATAAGTTTAAACTATATTTTCAAATTACAAAAAAATAAAAATAATTATAGTTTCCAAGCCAATCAATACACCCTAGTGTGGTAGTGGAGCTGGACCAGCATTGAGCCAAGCATTTTTATCTTGTATATAATCCTCCAACTTATAATATGCCTGCCTGCATAGTGTGCGTTTAATACAAGATTTAAATTTTGTTTCATTGAGTTCTAAAATTTGGGGAGGTATTTTATTATAGGATTTTAAACAGTACCCCATGAAAGAAGAGGCCACTTTTGCCAATCTGAAGCCTGGTTGAACTATCTGGTCCCTATGTCTTGTAACATAGTTATGTCTATCGCCTCTTTTGCTAAACAGATGAAGATTTTTTCTAACGTACATGATGTTTTCATAGATATATTGACAAGGCACCGTCATGATGTTAATATCCTTAAACAGCTGTCTTAGAGAATCGCACCGGCGGAGATTGTAAATAGCTCTGATGGCTCTTTTCTGTAGTATAAAGATTGAGTCAATGTCTGCAGCCCGTCCCCATAGTAAGATACCGTATGACATGATACTATGAAAATAACTAAAATAGACTAGTCTAGCGGTATCAACATCCGTAAATTGGCGGATTTTTCTAACAGCAAATGCAGCCGAGCTAAGCCGTCCTGCAAGAGATGTTAAATGAGGACCCCATTGTAGCCTTGAGTCAAGCGTAATCCCCAAGAAAACCGTTTTTTCGACAAATTCTAATTTCTCATGGTTCAATACAATGTCACAATAACTACTTTTGACGTTCGGTAAGGAAAATCTTATACATTTCGTTTTTTTGCCATTAAGAACTAGATTATTAGCAGTGAACCAGTTTTGGACCTGCAGTAAGGCGTTATTTTCATCGTCAAGATTATTAGTCCTTCTATTTATCTTAAATATCAGAGAAGTGTCGTCAGCAAACAACACCATATCAAGTTTATTTTGCAACAAATATGGTAAATCATTAATATAAACTAAAAATAAAAAAGGACCTAAAATTGAACCTTGGGGTACCCCCATTTTCACATTTAATCCCGACGAATTGACACCGTCTATTTGAACTAGTTGCTGTCTGTCATTTAAATAAGATTTTATTAAGCTTAACGCTGTTTTGCCTAGTCCGTAATGCTCAAGTTTCAGGAGTAATGTTTCATGAACCACACAATCAAACGCCTTAGACAGGTCGCAGAAGATGCCAATAGCATCTTGTGCTTCTTCCCACGCATTAAAAATGTGTTTTAGTAAGGAGACACCGGCATCAGTTGTACAACGTCCTTTGGTGAAACCGTACTGTTTATCGTGTAAGATGTTATTGGTGTTAAAATGATTAATCATTTGATTTAACATCACCTTTTCAAATATCTTGCTAAAAACCGGCAAAACGGACACCGGCCTATAATTATTAGTGTCTTTACTGTCCCCGGATTTAAAAAGTGGTATAACTTTACTATATTTCATTAGATCCGGAAAGACTCCTTGATCTATACACAAATTAAATATTAAAGCTAAGTACGGCGCTATTGTCTCAATAATTGAAGTACAAACTTTGATAGACATACCCCATAGATCTTCGGTCAATTTAACCTTGATTTGTTTAAAAGCTTTTATTACTGTTATGGGGTTTATATGCTTAAAATTAAATTCAGTAGAGCAGGCTGCAACGTTCGCCTGCAATAAACCAAAAGCATGCGATGGGGACGAATTTAGGGCTTCAGTAGTTTTAATTGGTATACTGGTAAAGAAATTTACAAATTCTTCTGCAACTAATTTACTATCACTAATAAGACCATGACGAGTCTTCAATGTGTAATCATTTTTATGTATTTTGTTCCTGTTAGTTTCATTATTTATAATCTTCCAAACCGTTTTTATTTTGTTATCAGCTGATTTAACTTTATTGCTAATATATAAGGCCTTAGCTGCCTTACAAGTATTTTTAAACATTTTTGAATATGTAGAAACATATTTATTAAATGTTTCAGTGTTAATAATAGGCTTAAGGCCATACAGCTCAAAAAGTCTCTCCCTACTTATCCTGATTCCTTTAGTTGCCCAGTCACTAAATCTAAACTTAGGGCAGATACTTTTAGATTTCTTTTCAAAAGTCTTATTAAATTCGGTTTGAACTATTGAAAAAAAATTGTTATACGAAACATTACCATCGTTCACTTCATGGTTCCAATCACCCAACCTGCTAGTTAAAGTGCTATTAAATTTATTTAGCTTACCAGATGTTATTGGTCTGGATTGTATCTGCACTTGTTCTATTGGTAAGTTAGATTCAAAATTAACCATCAGGCCGCTATGATCAGAAGGCAGATAATTTACAATGGCTTTTTCTAAATAGTTGCAGCAACAAAAAACATTATCTATACATGTAGCAGTAGTTGTCGTTATTCGAGTTGGTTCTAGAAACACATTTGATAAATTAAAAGATTTGAAAAGATTTAATAATCTACTGCTATCTGAATTATTTTCTAAAATATTAACATTAAAGTCTCCACAGACGATTACTTGTTTATTACCAATTGAAAGTTTTGCCATAACATCTTCCATGACTGACTCAAAAATAGAGTAGTTTTGATAATTAGGGGGCCTGTAAACGCACACTATGACATGCCTATCCAGCTCAACACACGACACTTCAATGCTATGTTCAATGGACAGTGCAACTATATCTGTGCGAGTTTTAAATTTAATACTATTTTTAATAAGGATTAATGAACCCCCACGTAACATTGACTTCCGGTTAAAACAACTGCCCACATTATAATTATCATAATTAATTAGCATTTCATAATCTTTTAACCAATGCTCAGTAAAACATATAATGTCAAACATTGTTTTTTCCAAAAATAATTCAATTTCCAATTGTTTTGCAGAAAAACCCTGAATGTTTTGAAGAAACAAATTAAAGGATTTTCGCTTACCCCCTGTTGCTTGAAAGCTAGAAGATACTTTATTGTTATGTTGACATACATTGCCAACAGTATCAACTGTTGTCTTATTACCTAGTTTAAAACATTAGTACTATTACTAATGGTGGGACTAATTACCGGGTACGTCGACATACTACTTATGTCTGAGTAAATATTAAATGCTAATAGCTTTGCTATTTGACGTCTTAAAATAATAGGCAGGTACACAGTATACCTGGTCGAAAAAAGTTTATCAACAAAATTGTTGATGTCAAAAAATAAAAACTTATCACTATGATGGCTACTTAAAAAATGCATATGCATATTTAGCATATGTATGTACTTATTTTGTCTGTCTGACAAGTGCTCAAAGTAAGGAAAAGCACACAAAATAATCTTCCTACAATTTATCCTTAACAGTTCAGTGACACTATTGGTGATGTCGTCTTTCTTCACGTTTAAACTATTACCCACAAATATAGTTAGAATAGTATTGGGATCATATACTTGCTTATTTACCAATGACATTATGTGATGGTAGGAAGCTTGAGGTGTACAATAATTTTGAGAAGGAAAAGGGAGTTTTTTACTAACTAATTGCCCTAATCCTCTTGCTATACTGTCTGAAAATATGATTGATTGATAATTCCCGCTGTTTTGAGAGGAAAAATTACAATTTTCTGAATCTACCCCTTGAGTTAATGCTTGCTGAATGGGGGGAACCTGGTTGGGAATACAGTCCTGAGCACTGATGACCTGGGATGAGTTCTCCGTTACCACAGGTTGGAGGCCAGCCTGGTTAGATTCTCTCTGACAAGTACATCTGTTGTTTCTAAGAGAGTCCACTTTGTCCACTAACTCATTTGTTGCAAGAATATGTTCGTTTATTTGTTTCTTTGAACAAACATATTTGTTATGAATTGATTTTAGCGACTTATCAAGATCTTGAATTTCAGACTGTAAGCGCTGAGTGTCAATTTGATTATAGATTATTATTACGAGGAGCCGAAAGTAACTTGCAGAGGCCCTTTAGACACTATTAGTGGAACAAAGTACCAACCGACGACTATCCCTGTAAGTGCAATGCTAGTGCACACAAGGACAACCCTCAGTTAGTGAAAAATTTATATATTATTATTTAAAATTTATATATAATTATTTATAATTGTGCATATAACACAAATAAAATAATAATTGTGTATTGTGTGTGTGTGTGTGTGTTTTGTTTTGTTTTGTTGTTCTATGTACCTATTTTTCTGTTTCTGTCTTGTTTTCTTTTATAAGTTCAGTGTGTACATGAATTGTAAAATAAATAAATAAATAAATAAGATCCAAAATTTTAGTAAAATATCTACAATGTTATAATTTTAGACACATTTGGACCAATAATGATTAAAAATCAATCCCTTTTGGATTCAACATCATCATCATCAGCCTTTTTAATGTTCCCACTGCTGGGAATCAGACTTCCTCTCTAGGAGAGGGAATGGACCGTAATCCACCACGCACGCCCAGTGCGTGTTGATAGATGTCACATATCTTTGAATTTTTGGTTTGAGGACATGCCGGTTTCCTCGCAATGTTTTTCTTCACCGTTTTGAGAGCAGTGGTGATGAAATAAATTACACCAAGTAATACGCTTGGCTGAGTTCGAACCCGCGACCTATAATTCGTAATTCGGGGCCATGACCACTCGGCCACCACTGCTTCCCTTTTGAATTAAAATTGATTGGTGAATATAGTTTTGAAATATAGGCAACAAACTGTCGGTATCATTATATAATATCACTGCTTACCTTGTATATATATGTGGAAGGAAATCACTATTACAGGAAAAGTACAACCCTTTGTATACTAAATATGGTTCTGTAATTAAAATGCGGTGTTGTGGATGATCGACATGTATTATATACCAAACATAGGTACCTATAGTGATGACGTGTCGATACTAAATATATATAATTGTCTTTTTTGTATATGTTACGGCTAAAGATAGGTGTGAACATAAACTTAAAATTAGCCTACTAAACTTAGGTTTATCTTCGAGGACCGGCTAATGTTCGATATCATGTTAATTTGCTTCGTGACCTTTCATCTTTAGGCGGCTAATGTGCACATTAGCCGAAACGAAACGGCTAAAAATGTATTCGATCGTGCCCCGGTATGAAAGCTAGAAGGAACGGCGCGGGGTTTTTAGTCAGTAAGAGTCTGACACTATTTCCCGCTCCACCCAAGAGCGGGTTTTGTCAAAGATGATTTTCCCCGTCGACAAAAAAAAGGACGCGCGGTGACACGACAAATGACAGGCTAATGTATGACTTCATACATCAATAGCAGGAAATCACGTTTATTTTTAGTTTTATTTGAGTCAACAGATCCACTTTGCCGACGTCGCTCGAAGAGTCGCCAACTTAAGTTGCAATGGGCAAAGCACATTGCACGCAGAACAGATGGTCGATGGGGACGAAAAGTTTTGGAATGGCGACCACGAACCGGAAGACGCAGCGTTGGAAGGCCTCCAACAAGGTGGACCGACGACCTGGTCAGGGTCGCGGGAATCCTATGGATGCGTGACGCACAGGACCGGTCGTTGTGGCAACGCTTGGGGGAGGCCTATGTCCAGCAGTGGACGTCTTTCGGCTGATATGATGATGATGATGATGAGATCTACTTTACGAGTGCAGTATGAGTCATCATCATGACGTTCCTGCTTTGTTCCATATTAGGTACTCGGGGTCGGCACAGTATGTTTTTTTCCTCCATTCTGTCCTGTCAATCGTCACGCTATCACTAACTCCCTTTTCTTTAATACCTCATACAATCCATCCTTCTTAACTTGGATCTCGTTTTGCTCACCGTACCTGATTTGATTTGACAGTTATAACAGGTATCTGCAGAAGTCAATCTACATACAGTGCGTTTCACTTAAGACGTTCCTTTGGCGTAATGTTGGCTCCCCTGTCTGTCTACATAAAAAAGAAGGGAAAAAGGAAAGAGTTGCCTACTCTACCAAAATTGTTCCCCGAAATGCGAAACGAAATCGATTTTAACGGTAGTTGCAGCACTTTTTGGAGAATTATGAGGGGAATGGGACTTTATTTAAAAAAAGCAGGTCTAAAAGGACGTTGTTATAGAAAGATACGATATTGTGGCATGGCGTTTTCGGTATTTGAAAGAATTGCAAGACAATCGGAATAGAGTCCAGCGCCCTATACTTTATTCAAAAATAGTAAAAAGAAAAACCAAACAAAAACGCAATAGTTAAAAGTAACGAAATATAAGCTAATCTCCCTAATATTAAGTAATTAAATTGCTAAAAATATTGCAACACTGTTTTTCCGTATTGCCAACATTACGGCAAAGGAACGTCATAAGTGAAACGCACTGTACAAAGCGCGCTCGAGCAACGCACACATAGAAACCGCTCACGGACACGATATCTCGGTAGCGTCTCGGCCGACGCGCCCAGATCGGCGTGGCGTGGCACACGTGTTCGCAGTGTAATTCTACCTTAAAGCTTGTAAAAAAGTTTGGATTACAGTCCAAACCAATCAACCAATCCAACCAACCAACCATACAATATTTTGGAAGTATGCGGAACCGAGAGTAATGTCCCGCAAACCTCCTTTGAAAAGGAGAAAGGATCCTTCGACCAGACAGGTGTTATAGTCTGGTAGGCTACTGCCTGATAGTTGATGTCGGGCTGTCGTATATGTTCAAATCGCGCGGAGAACTTTGATTGCGCGATGCAGGCTTTCGTATTTTCTTCGTAGTTCTTATGTGGCGTCATAGATGTCGCTACAATATCAATACCAATATCGGTCCAATCTACTACCATATCAAGCACTATCTCTATTTTCTTTCAATTTATTTTAATAGAAATCCTTATACGCTCTCATCGTATTGCACTAGTTAATATCAGCTTATTTAATTACCCTTATACGTTTCCTGTTTTTCTTCCATTCCGCTCTCATAATACTTAGTATACAATACTGGCTTGGGTCATCGGTTTTGCTCGAGCAATAGTGGGACATTTACCCAACGGAACAACGTGGCAATGCCGCCAGCCTTTTGAGCACACTTCCAGTCGACAGCGATGCAAAGGAGTTTTATGACGTCATATTTAGCTAGCCTTTAGTGTATATATTATTTCTATAATTGAGAGCAGTGGTGGCCGAGTAGTAAAGGCCCAGACTTACGAGTTGTAGTTCACGGGTTCGAACCCAGCCAGGCGCATTACTTTGTGTAATTTATTTCATCACTACTGCTTTCAAAACGGTGAAAGAAAACATCTTGAAGAAACCGGCATGACCTAGAACCAAAAATTTGAAGACATGTGTCATTCACCAACCAGTACTGGGCCCGCGTGGTGGAATACGGCCCATTCCCTTTTCTAGAGAGGAGGCTTGTGTCCCAGCAGTGGGAACATTAAAAAGGCTGATGATTATGATAATATTGTAATTTAATTTGTTTAATAAATAAATATTCCCAACAGAATATTTACGTTACGGCAGCAGACACCGCCGTGTCCTCGTGAGCGATCAGCGGCAACGACTTTTCGCGTCGGGCCTTGGTTCATGTCATAATCTAGAGAGAGAATAGGCGGCGGTCTCTGCTTCTGCAAATCAGTAACGCTAGTGAAGGAGGCGGCAGCACGCGTGTGGGAACGGACATCCTCACGCTCCAGCCGCCGGGAACCAAACCTCGACGACCAGCCACCGTAGGCATGGACTTACGGACGACGAGTAATGGGTGGCTCGTCTCTGGCCATCCGGTAACCGTCAGGACCGAGCCCAAGTCGTAGACGTGTAGTGTTCCACGCGCGTCTCAAGGAGATGTCAGCAAAACTCTGGAGGTCCAGCAGGGTCGAAGCCTACTGGGGCCAAGGGTTATGCGAAAGAGAACCTCGGGGCCCTGGAATGAAAGTAAAGAAGGAATAGGGTGGATTTTAGCCAGTAAAAGTCTGACACACCCGCCAGCTTCGTCCAAGGGCTGAAGATGTCGTTAGATGTTTTCCCACCTAAAAAAAGCCCACCACTATCATTACATCATCATTGTCAGTCCCTTTCGCTCGTCAAGTATGTGCAGGAAAGAGATGGAAATAGAAATGCTATAAACAGTCAAAAAAAAAATTAGCACGAGGGATTCCGTACCGTCTTTAAGAAAATTCGGCAAATAAATCGCGTTTGTTGTATGGGACTCCTCTCCCCTTAAATACTTATTATTTTTACTATTATTATATTATTACTAATATTAATATTATTTTATTTTGATTTTTAGCAGCAAAAAAAAATACATAATTTATGAAAATTTCAACGGTCTAACTATCGTGGTTTTAGAGATACAGCCTGGTGACAGACAGATGCTAAAAATTTTTTTTTCCTTGTTATTAAGAATAAATTTCTTGATAATTAATTACAATCTAGCCTGTAATTTGAATGTAACTTATTTTTATACGGTTTTTTTTTTAACCCTTCAGATACCGTCCATTAGAGACACAATAGTAAGACAATAGATGCGCGGCCACCGGTGGTCGCTTGGGGATTCATGAATTAAACTAAGAATAGCGTCCTTTAGCACTTATAGAAGTCCATAGCACTTTCTTAGAATCTGATATCGATAAAAACACTTTGTTCATGTGTTATTTGCATAGCACAGCATTGATCACTATTATACACTAACTTTAAACACTACACTAACTCAAAAGTTTTAGTACTTTTTAGCCTACGGGTCCGTATTGCGCGATAATATAGAATCAACGTAACCAGACAGACAGTCACTTTCTCGTATTTTTTTTTTCTGTCGACGGGGAAAATCATCATTGACGAAACCCGCTCTTGGGTGGAGCGGGAGACAGTGTCAGAGTCTTACTGACTAAAAACCCCGCGCCGTTCCTTCTAGCCTTCATACCGGGGCTCTAGTTTCCTTTCGGATAACCCCGACCCCGGTAGGCTTCGACCCCGATGGGCCCCTCCTGTTGCTGACAACTCCTTGAGGCGCGCGGGAACAGTGCGCGCCGTCGACGCCTTGGCTCGGTCCGGACAGTTACCGGACGATCGGACAGCGAGCTACCCATGGCTCGCCGTCCGCGAGCCCGCGTCTACGGTGGCCGGAAATCGGGATCGGAATCCCGGCGGCGGCGGTGGGGGCGCCGTTGTCTGATGCGGTCTGCCTCCTCCTTTGCTAGCATTACTGCTTCGCAGAAGGAGGCGACCGCCTGCCACTCCTCCTCGCTCCGGACCATGGCCTGAACCAAGGCCCGGCGCGAGAGGTCTCCGCCGCCGATCACCCCCACGAGGACACGGCGTTGCTCCGCCCAAGCAGGGCACACCTCAACTGTGTGCTCCACCGTGTCCTCCGGGCGTTCCGCACAGTGGCGGCACCCGGGCGTCTCTTCCGCTCGAATCCGATGCAGGAACCTCCCGAACTTGCCATGTCCGGTGAGGACCTGCGTCATGCGGAAGGTAAGGACGCCGTGAGGTCTTTCCAGCCACGCCTCAAAGAGGGGACTTACCGCCATAATTGTGGCGTGCCCAGTCACTTTCTCGTATAGAATATGTATGAAAGTAAGATTTAATATGGTAATAATGTCTGTCTTTATATTCATCACATGTGTTTTATTACTCATCTTCAGTTCTTAATAACGCTATGAACTAATTCCATTATAAATTTAATATCGGTGACCCAGAAATGTTTCGTAAAAATACGTGCGTGGATGTAATGTATGCCAAAAAAATCTGTCTAGGAGTACTACTACGTCTTGATTGGTTCTGATTGGTACGGGGGAGCGGGGTACTTTGTTCTGATTGGTCGAGACTATTTGGAAATAGGCTAGTTGCCATAAAAATGTAATTAGTCCGTCTTTTAGATTATTCAAAAATAAGGGACACATATTTTTTTATTTGTAAATTAAACCAATAATGTAAAGTTACGTGTAACGTCACGCCGTGTTGCATTTTTTCGCACGGGGTGACGTCACACGTAACTTTAATGGGCTATATCTTTGTCATTATTGGTTTAATTTACAAATAAAAAAATATGTGTTCAATTTTTTTTTATAATCTAAAATATGGACTAAATAAAATGTAGGTAGTTATTTTGACCCTGGAAACTACCCTATTGTTCTGTGGTGACCTACATCAGATCTATAAGTCATATGTGTTGACAGACATGTGTCGCCTGTTATTAGACGTCTAAGGGCTAAAAGCCAAGTAATTAAATTATTGTTTTTTGCTAAAATATAGATGGGTACGAATATGTACCATCAAAGACACTTCCGCCTGATCACCACTGAGTTAATTTTTGCTTGCCCTCGAAACAAAAACTTCAAAGATTATGCTTTAGCATCGCGCCGCAAGGTCCGAGGGATTTTTTTTAAGTGATAATGCAGAAATGACCGCAATGGTACATACCTACGTCCCAGTTCATAATTTAGTTCCTGATGGACGTATAATCCACACGATCGAAGCCCCAGGCTAACCATAATATACATAGTAGACTAACCTAACCATATGTAGCAGTCAAACCAGACACAGTAATTGTTACTTTCTTGACGTATTTAAGATTTTCTGATAAAACGCTGCTTATCAGTTATAAGAGGATAGTTTAATTGAGACGAGTATGGTCCAAGTTAAAAGAAACAAGCGTATATTGATAAAGATGTGTGTGTCTGTGGGCGGTTCGCGTGTTTGTGTGTGTGGTGCGCATGTGTGTGCTTGTGGCGTGCGTAAAGCTTTGGTTTCTTAGGATAGCGGTGCCGTCATATAGCGGTGAATGACGTCACTAGAACGTTGTCTATGTAAACATAATGGCGCGGTTTCCTAGAGAGCGGCAACTGACACCGTAACGTCAAAAAGCGGTGCCGCCATTTGCATGATTGCCGTCTTATCGGTGTCCGATGGTTTCGTGAACGTTTCATTGATAGCGGTGAAGCTATTTTTAATACGTATTTGTTTTTTTTTCGGAACAAGGACTATTCTCCTCTTCTGATGATAGGTCATCCTCCAAGTAAATTACTAAAGCTAAATCAAGGTCGTCCATTTTCTATCTTGGATACTTTTCATTTGACGTTTGTTTAAAAAAAATGACTGACGGTGTGTAAAAACGGCCGTGTGGAACTTTCCACATGCTATTTCCACGTCACCGTAAAGACGGCCGCCTTTTCGCATCCGTAATATTACGGCCCCTATATGATGGCACCGCTTTCCTAGGAAACCAAAGCTTAAGGGATGGTATATTTTATTTTACGTAATAATACATATAATAATAATATTTTATTAATAATCAAGTACATTATACATGACTGTTAGAACGATGATCCCCAAACTAGATGTTAATCTATTTCTTGGGGATCAGAATTGTAAATTATATTCTTTTCAAAAGGTCATACATAAAGATTATTAACACAATCAAACCGCAGCGTATTGCAGCATTTGCAGCGGTGCTTCCGTACTTGGGTTTTATCCATTCTATTAGTAATTTCTTAAATAAATATTACATATTAAAGCGAACAAAACAAAATAAATGTGATTAAAATCGATCATTTCAAGTTTTTGTAAGACTATCGAAAAGCAATTGATTTTAATATAATAATATAAAATGTAAGAAGATACAGATTTTTTTTTTTTTTATTTTATCATGGAAAATGTCTAGTCTTATTTGCCGGAAAAGTCGCAATTTTCCGGTAAATAAAATCATTTTCTTTTTTGCCTCTTTCTAATTGTATTAATTTTTCAGAACTGATAATATTTTAAATTTATGAGTCCACTCCTAAAAGATAAACAATAAATTATGAGCCACCCCGTAGTGCCACTCTATGCTAAGCCTTTCAAAAGAACCTCAGTCATTGCAAATACATTTAAAAACCGCTGACCACTTAAAACTTGCAACAGATCCATCACACTTATTCAAGTTGAGTGACACCGGCGCACTTAGTTAGTCTGTACCATCGTCAACAAAATTCATTACAACACTGATAGTCCATTTAAATATTAATGTTCTAGATGAGATTGCAGCCTCATTCAATGACTAATGTAGATAATCTAATTAAGTTGCCTAGTACACAAGAAATTTATGATGTTTTTTTTTTTTTTTTTTGTGTTTATTATCTTGTGAAAACGCGTATTTTTTTGCATGAATTTCGGGTTTATTATCTCGCTATAATGAAGAGTTACGTTCTATTAGGATTTTTTCATGTGAATAATTTATAAAGTATCAAGATTTTTAAATTGAGTTACTCAGTCCAGTCAAGATAAAAATGAATTGATGGATCAGCCTTGTAGAATTTCAGTCAGTAAGGTTTGCATTTTTTCAAATATTACGCCACTATTATAAAGGAGATTTGCGAGTGTGTATATTTGTGTTTTTTGTTACTTCTCACGCTCGGACGGCTGAACAGATTGCGATAAAACTTGGTACATGGGTTGGCGATGAAACTTGGACACATAATACAACACATCAATACTCAATACTTTATTGCAATCTATACGTATGCAAAGATGGTGTTGAAAAGTGTCATAGATCAATAGAGGGTCTATACAGACGTACAGTAAAATTAGAAGCAAGGTCTCATATTATGACAACTGGTTGCCGCAATACCTCTGACCCACTAGGTCCAATGTCGGCTTAAAGGTTACCATGAATCTGAAACGCAAAGGGTAATTGATAGAACACTGGTATAAGGTATATTCACCATCAACGATAACATACTTACCAAGAAGTGGTTTCTGAGTCAAGCACTAGTTTATATAAATAAAAAAAAGATTCCAGTGAGTTTTGGTCAGTCTATCCATAATTACGAAAAGTCAAAGTCTGAGAGTACTTCTCGCTCTACCCAGAACTGGAGTTTGATGAATGTTCATCCAAAAAACAATAAAACAGCCCTTCTTTAGATGTTTTCAAGAGGAAAATAAAAGAGCATTTCCTTTCACAATGACATAGTATATATATATATCTATCTATCATATTATATAGTATGTGTGTATTTATGTATGAAGGTATACTTATTTATGTCTTATTATTTTATTCATAGTATTTCTAATTTTCAAATTGTACACTGGACCCCACCCTCTATCATCTCTCTTTATCGCTCAAAGGTTTGCTGGAAGAAAACTCATCTTTGAGTTAATTCATGAATCCCCAAGCGACCACCGGTGGCCGCGCATCTATTGTCTTACTATTGTGTTTCTAATTGACGGTATCTGAAGGGTTAAGCTCGCCTATGTACATGAACTTTGTTATCCACCTATTTTATAAGTTGTTATAGTGTACAATAAAGAATTAAAGAAACAAATTCTCTGTATCACTTCCAGACCCGACTGTACTCGTTAGTACTTCTCACT
This sequence comes from Mythimna lalbum, assembly GCA_949319445.1. Lineage (NCBI taxonomy): Eukaryota > Metazoa > Arthropoda > Insecta > Lepidoptera > Noctuidae > Mythimna > Mythimna lalbum. Next base: position 6,367,596 of record OX439370.1, read on the forward strand.
CACTGACGTACCGTGATAAGTAAATTGAAAAATCAGTGAAGAGTGGCTACTACTGTGGTCAACCACTGTTAATAATAATTATTATAATCTTCTATACTTATAATAAATCTTTAGAAGTAAAAATTCTGTACATCGAAAATATTAAAAAAAAAATGGCAGGTGGTGTTACTAGACCGACACCGAACCCAAAAATGTGATGAAAAAATTTTTTGTCGGTCTGTCTGTCTGTTTGTTCAGGCATCACGCAAAAACTTCCGGTTCTTGCGTGATGCCTGAAGTTCACATAAACATTTCGCATGCTTAATCATAAAGAGACCTAACTCAAAAACGAAAGTATTTGAATATTAAAAAATATGTTTCAATAATAAGGTAAAATTTTCAAATACCCACATTTGCGCACATGCGATTTGTCATGGGTGGGAATCAAACCCACGACCTCCGGCATAGCAGTCAAGGCCACTAACCACTAGACCAACAGGCCAGTCAAATTATGTCCCAACAGTGGGGAAAATATCGTAGGCTGATTACGCTATACCTAAAATTAGCGTGACGCGTTGTTATTTCCTGATAACTACAACTTAGGGGTCTTTAAGTCAAGAGTGAATAGGTTACTTCTAGGCAAGCGTGTTCCATCGTCGACCACATCGTCGCTTACCATCAGGCGATATGGTGGTCAAACGCAAGCCTATCAAAAAAAAAACTAAGTTTATGATTTAAAAAAAAAAGATGAAACCATGGAACCCCGATGTCTTCAGAAAATAAAAATACATTATTATCAATACATTTATTTACAAACTGAAGAAAAATATTATATTTTTCTGTCTATTGTCAATATAGATATATTTCTATACCTAAGAAACCCTGAGATTCTGTAGAATAAATAAATGTTTTATATTTATTTTAATGGTTATTTTTCTGTTGTTATTTATTTTGAGAATAAAACATAAACGTTTTGTTTGTTAGGCAAAGATTTATATCTGCTATTATAGATTTTTTTATAAGAATAATTATAATCCACAACTATACACCAATAATTTTTAATTAGTACAAATACTTAAAGGGCTTATTAGAATAGGTTTCGTTATTATTTAGGTAAAGTTTTAATGAATAATATTCATAAACATTAAACTTATTAGAGTTTGTTTATGTCCTAAAATGTCACTCAATTTATGAAAATATTGTATTATTGAAAGAATGAAAAACAATAGACAATCACTGCGCGTAGTATTTCCTAGTAGTAATTGTTACGAATAAATGATCCAATTACGAATTTACCAATTATGAAAAATTTTGTGGCCAATTTTGGAATTTCGTTTTTTTTTACTTATGACTACACAAATATGACCAGTAACAGGTACGGATTAAGCCTCATTTTTTTGTGTACAAATTAAAAAATAGGGGTGTATATAACAACGGCGTCTAGTCCCAAGCTAAGCAGAGCTTGTGTTATGAGTACTAGACAACTGATAAACATACTTCTATATTTCTATATACATGCCATATAGAGATACGCGGGCAGTACGGTGAGCTTCCCATTGCTCGTCGTCCGGATGCCCATGATATTTTAGATGGAAAGTAGGATCAGGGTCCCGGTGGCTAGGGCAATAGAGAAGTCAATCTCATGCATGTAGTTCACTTTTTATACCTACGCTAGGCGATCGCGCTAGGGTCTGCGCGTTGCGCCGAATTGTATGAGTGCAACTGGGGGATTGAGCCGAGATATAGTAATTATCGTGTCCGTGAGCGGTGTCTATGTGTGCGTTATTCGGGCGCGCTTTATAGGTACATTGTCTTCTGTACCTATCTACTTTGTGGTGCGTCGTGTGCACTTCGGACGCCGCGTTACTAAAGACCTATTGCTTATTGCTTATGCTTATTATTATTTATTTCTTTTTTTTTCAACAACGTCGTCTAGTCCCAAGCTAAGCAGAGCTTGTGTTATGAGTACTAGACAACTGATATACATACTTATATATTTCTAAATACATACATATTATAGATAAATTACACCCAGACACAGAACAAATGATTATGCTCATCACACAAACATTTGTCCTGGGTGGGAATCGAACCCACGACCTCCGGCATAGCAGTCAGGGTTACTAACCACTAGACCAACATGCCAGTCAATATTAATGCGTCATTCAATCTAACGTCATGAAGCGTGACGTCAGAAGTTTTGATGTAAAACAGGTTCTACCCAAATATATATATGTATTATAGAAGTCTGGGTACAAACACGATAACCATGTATGGTCGTCAATACTTGCTTGTTTGGTCGGTCCATTACCGGACGATCGGACAGCGAGCTACCCATGGCTCGCCGTCCGCGAACCCGCGTCTACGGTGGCCGGAAATCGGGATCGGAATCCCGGCGGCGGCGGCGGGGGCGCCGTTGCCTGATGCGGTCTGCCTCCTCCTTTGCTAGCATTACTGCTTCGCAGAAGGAGGCGACCGCCTGCCACTCCTCCTCGCTCCGGACCATGGCTTGAACCAAGGCCCGGCGCGAGAGGTCTCCGCCGCCGATCACCCCCACGAGGGCACGGCGTTGCTCCGCCCAAGCAGGGCACACCTCAACTGTGGGCTCCACCGTGTCCTCCGGGCGTTTCGCACAGTGGCGGCACCCGGGCGTCTCTTCCGCTCGAATCCGATGCAGGAACCTCCCGAACTTACCATGTCCGGTGAGGACCTGCGTCATGCGGAAGGTAAGGACGCCGTGAGGTCTTTCCAGGCACGCCTCAAAGAGGGGACTTACCGCCATAATTGTGGCGTGCCCAGCACTGGGTTGCGATAGTCGCTGACGCCATTTCACCGTGAGATCCCGCCGGAGCTCTGTCCGCCATACCTCGACCTGTCGTGGTAGTGGACTTTCACCCCGGCGTTGCATCTCCACGCGCTTATCGTGCATGTGTGCAAGGACTGTTGCCTCCAGATCCCACGGTGGTAGGCCAGCCAGAAGGCTCGCCGCTTCGCGGGAGATCGTGCGGTAACCCCGCACCATCCGTATTGCCATGACCCTCTGGCAGGCGTTCAGTGTGGCCGCCGGTTGCCTCATCAGCGGGTAGTCACGGTTGAGTCAAAACATTCAAATAATAATAATTATTATAATAACGAAAACCTCGTGATAGCCGAGAAAAACAAACAAATTAAGTTTATTGACATTTTTTTAGGTAGGAAAATCATCCAATGACATCGCCGCTCTTGGACGGAGTGAGAGGCCGTTTCAGACTTTTACTGACTAAAAACCTCACTTAGGAGTGGGGTTTTTAGTCAGTCAGTTTCCTTCGTTGCCTTTCTTATTAGAGCCAATTCTTCCTTTCAGAAGCAGACCCTTGGCCTCAGTAGGCTTCGACCCTGCTGGACACCTACGGTTTGCTGACATGTCCGTCCGCCGTGGACGAGTTGGGCTAGGTCCAGACGATTACCGGACGGGGGTATATTGACTTGGCTCGCGAGGTGGTTGACATGTGGGATGTGGATTCGGTGATCATTGTACCGATAGTCGTGCCAGCCAATGGCTTTGTAGCCAAGAGCCTCGACCAACACCTTAGGAGGCTCTCATTAGGCAACTGGTTCAAGGCCTGGATTCAGAAAGCGGTACCGCGGACCGAGCCCAAGTCATCGACGGCGCGTAGTGTTCTTCGCGCGCCTCAAGGAGTTGTCAGCAACCGTAGGGGCCCAGCAGGGTCGTAGCCTACTGGGGCCATGGGTGATGCGAAAGAGATCCCCGAGGCCTTGGAACAATGGCAAAGGAGGAACAGGAGTAAATTTTTAGTCAGTAAGATTCTGACACTATCTCCCACTCTGTCCAAGAGCAGGGGATGTCATTGGATGAGTTTCCCACCTAAAAAAAGGGTAATTTATCTTTGAACACATCACTAATTTTTATTGCCACCACAAAAACTATTAACCAACCAACAGGTCGCCAACAATACGTGCAGAAAACTGTTCTCCCATGAAACAAGATAAATCCTTCAACTGCCAACTTCACAATTTAATCGTGAGCACCACCGTCTGCTGGCTGTTTCCGGAAACCTTGGAGCAACAAAAATACCTACTCAGCATTCTAGTGCAGCATTTTAATGGAAATAAAGAAAAGGGGGGATTAAGGTAGCTTTTTTTACATTTTTTATTTATATTCCACAACTATCTCACAACGCCGTCTAGTCCCAAGCTAAGCAGAGCTTGTGTTATGGGTACTAGACAACTGATAAACATACTTATATGTTAATAGATAAATTATACCCAGACACAGAACAAATGATCATGCTCGTCACATAAACATTTGTCCTGGCTACTAACTACTACTACTAGCTACACTGCTCACACGTGTGCCACACAAGCCATCTGCGCGTGTCGGTCGCAATACATTTTATTTGGAAACTAGACCTGTAGTCCTACACTTGATACACGCCATGCGACAAAATATTTAGAGGTTTTTTATCACGTAAGAATGATTGTATGAAAAATAATGATAAAGTACCTCTGGTTAGACGCTCTTAACTAATTACTCTAGCTATACTATACTACTATACTTACACAAAAAAAAGTATACATAATACAAACTTCTGTGAGCGGCTTCCCTCGCGCGAATGTAAAAAAAAACTCATCAAAAAAGAATCTTGATAGACAACCAGATTACCAGACGGACAACGATATTGTACGGAACATTAAAACTACATTTTTACATGTACATGATCGTACGTATGAGGTACATGATCGTCATTCCAGAACCTTTTGGCCCCAACGGCCATCTGTTCTGCGAGAAATGTGCCTTGCCCATTGTCACTTAAGTGGCAATTCTTCGTGCTATGTCGGCAACCTTGGTTCCTCAATAATACCAATCGCAAACATTAAATTAAAAAATAAATTCAATTTAAAGCAATATACGAACAAAATAAACAAATTGTAATTACCCACTTCCCATTTATTCACACAAAAGTCTCATTTAAATAAATACCAATTAAAATCAGCAAATAAAAGATATTATGACTTCCTTGTTTAATTTGATTGGTTTCGCGACACTGTCAAAGAGTATTATTCAATTTACATTTTTATTATTTACTTATTTTTGTCTCTAAAGGATAATCAAATAAAGATATCCTAACGAAACGTTATAAAAAGGTATTATTGAATAATCTTTTATCTTTTGTATTTACTTTGAGCAATGTCAAACATTTGAATTTTTGGTTCTTGGACATGGACATCCGCCAATCCGCACTGGGCTCTCGTGATGGATTATGACCCAATATTTACCTAGTAGAAAGGTTTACGTTTTGCAAAAATCATCTTAAGACAACCCTCGCTCTTGGGTGAAGTGGGAGATAGTGTCAGACTCTAACTTACTAAAAAGCACCCCGTTCCTTCTAGCCTTCAAACCAAGGCCCGAGCTTCCTTTCGGATAACCCTGGCCGCAGTAAGCTTCGACCCAGCTGGGCCTCTGCTGTTGCTGATAACTCCTTGAGGCGCGCGGGAACAGTGTGCGCCGTCGACGTCTTGAGCTCGGTCCGGACAGTTACCGGCCGGTCGGACAGCGAGCTACCCATGGCTCGCCATCCGCAAGCCCGCGTCTACGGTGGCCGGAAATCGGGATCGGAATCCCGGCGGCGGCGGCGAGGGCGCCGTTGCCTGATACGGTCGGCCTCCTCCTTTGCTAGCATTACTGCTTCGCAGAAGGAGGCGACCGCCTGCCATTCCTCTTCGCTCCGGACCATGGCCTCAACCAGAGCCCGGCCGCGAGAGGTTTCCGCTGCCGATCGCCCCCACGAGGGCACGGCGATGCTCCGCCCAGGCAGGGCACACTTCGACTATGTGCTCCACCGTGTCCTCCGGGCGTTCCGCACAGTGGCGACACCCGGGCGTCTCTTCGGCTTTAATTCGTTGCTGGTACCTTCCAAACTTGCCATGTCCGTTGAGGACCTGCGTCATGCGGAAGGTGAGGACGCCGTGGGGTCTTTCCAGCCACGCTTCAAAGAGGGGACTTACCGCCATAATTGTGGCGTGCCCACCTAGTAGAGAGGTCTGAGTCCCAGCAGTGGGAACATTATAAGGCTGATTGCTATCTGAATATGTTGAGTCTGGGTCTTGGTTTCTTGATTACAATAACGTGTACACGTATTCACGTTTTTCTTCGACGATATTTGAAAGTAAGAACAAAAAAAATTACTTTTCCTGGGTTTTCCTTTCAGAAGCGAACCCAAGGCACAAGTAGACTTCGACGCTGCTGGGTCCCAGCGGTTTTGCTGACATCTCCTTGAGGTGCGCGTGTAACCGTGGTTGGAACGGTTACCAGACGGCAGGGCAACGAACTATACATTGTTCGCCGTCCGTAAACCCACGCCTATGATAGCTAAAAATTGGGTCAGGATCTCGGCGGCTGGGGTGTGGGGAAGTTCTTTACCTTACGAGTGCCGCCGCTTCCTTCGCTAGCTTTACCGCTTCTCAGAAGGAGGCTCGCATCGCTCTGGACCATGGCTTGTATCAGGCCCCGGCGTGAGAGGTCATTACCGTCAATCTCCCCCTCGAGAACAAGGCGGTACTCCGCTCAAGCGGAGCACACCTCCCCTGTGTGCTACACCTAGGGATGTCAACTTCTTTTACAAGATATATAAAGTATATATTTATCTGAGAAGAATTTTTTAAGTTATTTTTTATTTTTTTAATACATATTTTTACAGCTTTTCGTACAACTTATCAATTTACCGTATGTTTTTAAAAACTGCACAGGCCAAATCACAATTATAACTAAAATTAAAATAAACGAGGAGCTCATTCGATTCATTCTGAAACTCTATTATTGAGAACTGTTTTTCTTTCTTTCTTTGTTTGATAAAAAAAAAAAATGTGTGATCGTTTAAGTCTTACACGAGTAATGAGTCATCATCATCATCATCATTTCAGCCGATACACGTCCATTGCTGGACATAGGCCTCCCCCAAGCGTCACCACAACGAACGTTCCTGCGCGTCTCGCATCCATCGGCTTCCCGCAACCTTCACCAGGTCATCAGACCACCTTGAGTAATGAGTAGTGTTAAGCATTTTGATGCTGAAAACAGTATTTTGTATACCTACTTTATTTTTGTTCAACAGTAAAAAATACTCGTATGACACTGTCTTCGACAGTATAACGTGTCCTCGAGGCGATCAACACAACGAAACCGGGCTTGCGGACGGCGAGCCATAGGTAGCTCGCTGTCCGACCGTCCGGTAATTGTCCAGACCGAGCCCAAGACGTCGATGGCGCTTACTGTTCCCGCGCGCCACAAGGAGTTGTCAGCAACAGCGGGAGCCCAGCTGGGTGGCTTATCCGAAAGGGAGCTCGAGGCCTGGTATGAAGGCTAGAAGGAACGGGGTGTGTTTTTAGTCAGTAAGAGTCTGACACTATCTCCCGCTCCGCCCAAAACCCAAGAGATGTCATTGGAAAAAAAAACACCGTAAAAAAGTAATTTTTAAAGAACTCAAGAACAGTTGATAAAAAATTCGTCATTGAAAGAAAACTAAGCGCCAACCTGGAAAGAATTTACAAAATTAATAAATCTAATTTTAATAAATTTGGAAAGTTGAAACCTTCGCCTTTATAATTCAATATGTAGCAAAGTTCTCCACCGTGGCTTCGAGTTTCTTCAGAAGTCGGAAGGGGAAGGGAAGAAAGTAAAAAAATCGAATTTATTTTAAGTATCAGAATGGTTTCTGTAATTTAAAAAGTTGTATTAACTTTTAGAATGTCTAGTGTATCGTTTGGTGTTTTGTTATTCAGTAGATGTGGGATACAAGTTGTGTTTTTGCCAGTTTGAACTAATATTAGCGAGTCACATTGGTGTTCAAACAAGGAGGCGATTTCCGGCTACCGAAGGCGCGGGCTTGCGGAAGGCGAGCAATGGGTAGCTCGCTGTCTGACCCTCCGGTAACCGTCGACGGCGCGTACTGTTCCCACGCGCCTCAAGGAGTTGTCAAATGAAGTTGAAGAAGTTCTCCTCGGGCCAAGGGTTTGTTAGAAGGCTCGGCCCCAGTATGAAAGGCAACGAAGGAACGGAGTAGGTTTTTTAGTCAGTAAAAGTCTGACACTATCTCCCGCTCCGATCAATGGCAAGGGATTTCATCTGGATGATTTTTACACACCGAAAAAAAAAGTCACATTGGTGCGGCTGCGAAGCAATCTGATGCGGTTCAAGCGAATTCAACGCAAATCTATTAGCACACAATACCAATCCAACATCTTGGTATCGATGTCCAGATCCATGGCCAGATCTTAGAATTGATCACATCATGATATGGCCAACTAAAACTGAATAGATTGTTTAAACGTGTTAACGATTCATTTGATGATATGTCAATCCTTGTTTGGTCATATCATTGATGATTTAAATATCATTAAACTTTAATTCAGGCTGTAGACTAGTGAGCCCGCCTCACCATCAACGGTTGAGCACTGCTTACTATCAGATGGGATTACAGTCAAGCGCAAGTATACAGGGTTTTTTGTAAAACTTTGGCGACTTTTCAGGACTACATTACTTACATCATAAACAACAACTATTATTCTATGGCTTTTACAAATTTATCATTATTCTAGTTCATCAGATTGTCATACAAAAATAAAATTATTTTAATTGATTGTTCTAAATATTACGAAGTCTATGCAAAGCAAGCGATAGTACAATATAGGGAAGAAGTGGGGATCGGGCGGCGGGGTGCTTGTAAAAAATCATAGAACAAAAGTTTTTGTTTATGATGGTAGTAATACAATCCTGCAAGTTAGTGTTTTACAAATAACCCTGTATATCTATATATACTAATATTATAAAGAGGTAAAATTTGTAAGTTTCTAAGTTTGTATGTAGGAGGTAATCTCTGAAAGTATTAATCCGATTGCTAAATTCTTACACCAATAGAAAACTGCTTTATTCCTGAGTGGCATAGGCAATATTTTATGTACTTACGCGGGCGAAGCTGCGGGCAAAATCTAGTCAATTACAAAAACTGCAACTAAATTATGGAAGTCTTACTGGTGACCTATGACCAATACTGGAAACAGAATTCTGTACAATGAGAATATTTGAATCAGTTTTAAATCAAATACTTATTTTCCAACCTTCAAGACTACAGCAAAGCTGACACGATCTATCTTATTTCTTGCCGAAACGAATTCGCCAAAACTCGCTAAATCTTCATTAAAAAGCGATTACGCAGGAAGAACAATTTTATTTTCTTTATTTTACGCTTTTCCGCTTACGTAGTGAGATCCAAGCGGCGTCAATAATGAGAACTAATGGTTAAGTGACTTACAACTACTCAGAAGCTTAAGAAGATTCTTCGATTGAATGGCTCTTTAGGCTTTGACAATATCAGCCTAATTGACAGGAACCACTAGGGCTGGTGCCTGTCAAAACTGCGAGTTTATTTAATCAACCAACCTACCACTAGCCTGGCTTGCATCAAGAAGCATCAAGAACCATCAATCTCCGACATCTATGGCGTCACATAAGAACTAATCCTGCATCACGAAATCAAAGTTCTGCCGTTTGAGCATATACGATAGCCCGAAGTCATCTATCGGGCAGTTGCCTACTAGACATAACACCCGTCTGGTCAGAGGATCCTTTTCAACAGAGGTATGTGATTTTACTCTCCGTTTTGCACACCTCTAAAAATCATCGCAGCCCTGGAATGCAAAACCGTAGGGTAGCAGAGTCAAAGTCCACTGGGGCGGTCAAGGAGTAATGCGCGATTGATACCAATGATTCCTATGGTCCCACCCTGACTTACTTTTGGGCACACCATAATTATAGCGGCATGTCCTCTCCTTGAGGAGTGGCTGGAAAGACGTCACGGCGCCCACACCTTTCGCATGACACAAGTCCGGGAAATTCGCGAGGTTCCTGCACTGGATTCGTGCGGAAGAAACGCCTAAGTGTCGCCATTGTGTGGTCCGCCCGGAGTGTACTCCGGAGATGCATAAGGTGGAGGTATTGTGGCAATTGGCGCCAACGACCTCTTGCACCGGGCCCTGGTACAGGCCAAGTTCTGGAGCGAAAAGAATTACCCACCCATACAAAAAGGCGCAAAAAAAATCTCTAGAATATTTTTCGACTCGCCTATCCCAAGTGGCAGACCAAGGCGAAGGTGGAGAGATGAGCTTGATAAATACTGGAGGGACTGACCCGCAATGGCCGAAGACAGACGTGTGTGGACAAGGGAGAGGGAAGCCTTCGCCCAGCAGTGGGACATAAATGGGCTAACTAACTATCCCACGATCGGACAGCGAGCCATGGGTAGCTCGCTGTCCGATCGTCCAGTAATAGACCGAGCCCAAGACGTCGACGGCGCGCACTGTTCCCGCGCGCCTCAAGGAGTTATCAGCAGCAGGAGGGGCCCAGCTGGGTCGCAGCCTACTGGGGCCAGGGTTATCCGAAAGGGAGCTCGTGCCCCGGTATGAAGGCTAGAAGGAACGGGATGAGGTTTTTAGTCAGTAAGAGTCTAGACACTATCTCCCGCTCCACCCAAGAGCGGGTTTTGTCATAAGATGATTTTCCCCATTCGAAACAGAAAAAGCACTATCGGTATAATCTATCTATCACTCACTGCAATCTTAATTAGTAGATAACAACAAAACTATTTCACCGAAATCTCCAAAATAGAACCTTCCTAATAACATCTTGAACGGATACAACTCACGCTTGACGTTTCTATTTGGGTATTAATTCATTAGAGCACAACAGGAACCCTTCTTAAGGCAGGAAGGGCTCCGTACAATAGTAGGATTCCTTCTTTTTTCCTGAGGAAATAAAACGTGTCGAATAAAACCTACCCTTACAAGTGGGTTAGCGAGTTACGAATTTAATAAGGAAATGGAGTAGAATAGTGTACTTTGAACTGTTGATACAATGAGAATAAAAACCTTTTTTCAATACACTTGCTCATAAAGTGGCTCTTATTGCACTGCACTTAGGTATATAATGGCACTTGTTACCAAACTGTGACATTTTGATTACCATTACGCACTAGTGCTATAATGTGGTTAAAACCTTATTGTTCAACCTCTCCACCGTCATAATTTTATGACATTTATCGTATCAGGATGGGCGCAGGTTGTCTCCCACGAACAAAAAAAAAACAAAATGGGCGCGCATATGAAAACAGTTTTTACCGCCACAAAAGTTTACTAGTTTTAAAGTTATTTTCTTTACAGTTGTATTGAAAAACGTCGTTTGATACACGTGAGTAATTAATGATTACCGTTCTCGGCTCTTAAGACCCTCGCCATGGCTCGGGTCTAAATACCGCCTCAACGGTAATAACTAACATTACACACTTATATCATAATGTACTATTATAACAAAATACAACCGACCTCAATGTAAACAAAAAACACTGAAAAGTACAAAATTATTTTAATTTCGGAAGTCGGTGTTTCTACACAAGTTTTGTCTCTTCGTTATTTAACGCCGATTTCCAGTTGTATTTTTTTTTTTAAAGTCTTTTTATTTTACACTTTTTGATTGTACTACACTGTTTGATTTGATTATGGTTGAGTGGCATTTTCTAGTGGTGATAAACACTAGAAAGTGCTCCTCAGTCAAACTTAAATCCCTTTTAGCCAGAGTGCATCTCATAACAATTCTAATAATCCCAAACACAGTTAGATTACAATAATTTATTTTCCGGCTTCATAATCAGATCAGTTCGATATATTCCCTCCCTTTTTTCTATCAGTCAGTCATCAACTACACGTATTAACAAAGCATTTTTACTTGTTACGACAGTTCTGCTGTGATCCTATGAGGATTTCTGTTCCATATCTTTGAAGTTCATGATCAGATCATAACAATATTTCTATGAAACCAATTGGAAGACCAATCAATCAAAAAAATTATTTTCAAAATCGGATATCGGTGAACATCCCTAAGAAAAAATACGTTCAGCCAAACATAAAATCTTCTTCCTTTTGAAATCGGTTAAAAATACATGTTTCTCAATAGAAGTAAGTTATCAATCAAATGACGATCATTAAACTGAAAACCAAGAGACCCTTAGGTCAATATCTTGATTATATAAATATTTCCAAATTCATCAGCAGCCTTTTTTAATGTTCCCACTGCTGGGACTCAGGCCTCCTCTCTAGGAGAGGGAATGGGCCATAATCCACCACGCGGGCCCAGTGCGTGTTGGTGGATGTCACATGTCTTCGAATTTTTGGTTCTAGGACATGCCGGTTTCCTCACGATGTTTTCGTTCACCGTTTTGAGAGCAGTGGTGATGAAATAAATTACTCAAAGTAATGCGCCTGGCTGGGTTCGAACCTGGTCGAACCATTACCATTATACCACCACTGCTCTCTTTCCAAGTTCACAACTCACATATAACTTATACACTAAACACAACACACATACCTATTGACACGGTAATAATATCATACAGTATTCCAACTTCATACAAACGGACGAAACGCGAGCTATACCTACGCGCCACGGTTGTAGCATGCGTTCGGCATGTAGAAAGTCGCGGCCGTCGCAACTGTGCCGCAGTGACGAACGGACACGACGGTTTTTTTTACAATTATCGCGCGATTATTGTTAGTTTGTATAATTCAAAGTAAAGACGTGGTATTTTATTTTTAATAATAGTGGTTTATTGTACTATGTGTATGAATAATACAAAAACAAAAAAGCATTTTATTTAAATCTACCAATCAAAAAACAACACGTATTTTTATTGAACACTTCCCATTCAATCCACAAAGTATTTTGTTTATATATAAAAGTAAGTATATTTACAATCACAAAAAAAAAACGGAAACAAACTAGGCAAATGTAATTAGAATGCTGGAGGCGGGCAGCCCTATCGCATGTTTACGTACCGCACGGCTGTAGGCATTTATTTAAAAAAGACGGCCGAGTTACAATACTGTATGATACTATTACCGTGCTATTGACGTGACGCATTGGACACGCGCCGGCAACTCATTTCCTTCTACCGCCGAGGTGTTACATTCCTGCTACATTCGTTTCACACCAGTCACGATCTACGCTGCGCGCTAGAACTACGTGCGCTCGCGCCGGTAATATAAAGTGTTAGAATTCTACCCGCGGTAACCTATCGCTGTTCTTGTGAAGACTATCTGTTGTTGCTACTGTAATATACCAGCTTACACTTGGCTTCATTTGCGCCTTCTAATCTGCAGTTTTGTAGTGTTGTGTGTGAGGAATATAACTGGAGATTCAGTAAGGATTTTTATTTATTCACCACTACCCAGTGAGTACCTACACCACACACACACCACCCAAACAACCAAACACTTGTGTACTACAATACCTTCGCTGAAATTGATCACTGTAATCGAAATTCGGTTGGAAGATTTCTAACATTGTTTCTGCCAGCGGCTTCGCCCGCATGAAATTTACTTTTTCATGGAAATTTGGACCCCTATTTTACCCCTTTTAATTCATGAATCCCCAAGCGACCACCGGTGGCCGCGCATCTATTGTCTTACTATTGTGTCTCTAATTGACGGTATCTGAAGGGTTAAGGGTGGAGTTTCTTATAATCCGTTCTTAGCGGATGTCTACACCCTATAAGGAACCTGGCTGCCAAATTTTCAGTTTGTAAGTGTTATAGTTTCTGAGATTTAATAATTAATTCATGAATCCCCAAGCGACCACCGGTGGCCGCGCATCTATTGTCTTACTATTGTGTCTCTAATTGACGGTATCTGAAGGGTTAATTAGTGAGTGAGTGGTATTTCGCTTTTATATATTTTTTTTTACATTCTCTTTACAATATTGCAAAAAAAAATAATTAAAAATACGCTTAAAGTTATTTAATAAAGCATGTAGGTATTACATATTGGAACGAAGATTAAATATTTCAACAGAATTAAGTTTTACATTTTCGCTACAAAATGGAAAATATCCCTCTTTAGCCTCTGTAGCAATTATAGTATAAATGAATTCAGTAAGATCAACATTATTTATATATGTTGTAGAAAAATATATACCTATATGTAGGTATGGTTGCACCGATAGCACTTTGTAATTGCCGCGTAAAATGATTTCCAAATTTAGCCGCATATAAAGAATACTTCCGCGTTTTTGACAAACCTTGCAACATTTCCTATCTTCTGTCCCTTTTTCTCGCACTACCTCAAGAGAGACAGAACGCAAAGACGTCGTCGCGCGTGGTTTTACTAGAAAATTTAATATTTATTTACAACTATGTTCTGCCAGCGACTTCGTACGCGGATCCTGTTGCTTATGCCAGCGACAACGGGGTCGTCAAAATCAAAGATCTGAAACGTCTGATGTCGAATTTTAAGAGCCCGGGGACTGGAAAACAACGTGATGCGCGAGACGATTCGAGGCGTTCCAGATCCTCTCCGGTCTCCCGTCCACGTACGCGCGTGACAGTGTGCACACACCTTAGACATGGTGCCAATGTCTCCGTGTTCGATGTAATTAATAAATGGTTTATAAGAAAACGCGCTCCTTTCTTTATTCCCAAAAAGTGTTCCCATAGCGTGATCTAACTCGACGCCAACGCCATTTACGAAACGTTTAGAAAACGGAAACTACATATTATTTACCCAAATATTATAGTATCTTAGCCATGTGCAGCGCTCCTTAGTGAACTCCACAGCGGGTGACGTAACCTACCAACTTATTATTTGCGGTTGGTACAGTAATCGGGTCTAGGGATCGAACCGCAAAATTAAGTTTGTTTTTATTGTATATACTTTTCCGGGATAAAAAGTACCCAGCGTGGTGCCCAGAATATTAAAGAATAATTATACCAAGTTTCATCGTAATCGGACCAGTAGTTTTTGCGTGATGCCTGAGCAAACAGACAGAAAGACAAAAAAAAATGTAATTACATTTTTGGGTTCGGCGTCGGTCTAGTAACACCCACTGCCGTTTATTTTTTTATATTTTCAATGTACAGAATTTTCACTTCTACAGATCGCGGCGACCGTTACACAAAAATAGCATGATTCAGTATTCACGCGCAATGGCTTATTAGCGTATTTCATGTATAACTTTGGTGTTTCTATACCGATTTCTATGATTATTTTTTTATTAAATAGATAATAATGTTATTTTTTTTTTTAATAAGGGATAAGTGAGAGTATTATAAACGTAAGAGTAGACAAAAATAAACAGAAAACTCCGAACTACTAAGCTATCGGGAGTTACACGTGTTATTGTGAGTCAACCATAAAAGATAGACATATGCTGTCGTGGGATATTTTTTTATATAATTTTAAGGAGAACATTTCCGTTATACATGATTTACTGTGTAGCTTTAACCATTAGGTAAGGCTGCAAACGCGACGGAAACTTAAAAAATGGAGTAATTTCTCCCGTTTCCCCAACATTTCCTATTGATCGTAGCGTGATGAAAAGTATACTATAACCTGCCCAGGAGTATGAAGAATGATTGTACCAAGTTACGTTAAAATCCATCGAGTAGTTTTTGTTTCTATAAAGAACATACAGACAGACAGACAGACAGACAGACAGACAGACAAAAATTTTACTGTTTGCATTTTTGGCATCAGTATCGATCACTAATCACCCCCTGATAGTTATTTTGGAAATATATTTCATGTACAGAATTGACCTCTCTACAGATTTATTATAAGTATAGATAGAAGATTTACTTGTACAACGTTACAGCCTAAACTAATAATTTATACATAAACTAAGAAAAAAAAGAAGAAGAAAAAAGGAAAACATATACACTACCACTAAAATAAAAAAAATATCGCACAAAACCAAATTAGACAAGGTTCACTTATTTTTTTCATCTATCCTCTCACAAAACCTTAGACATTCACGACTCACATTTATCCATCTCCCAGCAAACAATATTGTTGAACTCTAACCGCTTTTGCCTAGACCGCTAACGCTTTGTGCTTGTGAACCGTGCAGTGTATTTACCACCAATTCTACTCACCACTGGACTCAAGAGTTACGATGAACCCAGAATCGCCGGCCGTGAAAGTCAATTCTCGGAGTTCGAAAGGTCAGTGCTTTCCTTTTCTTTGAGCTGTTTCTTCTGTCTTGCCTAGTCCTGAAACGGCTCCATCTGTATCCATCATGCATTGCAAGGTGTCAAGTACTTAATTGAATTTCAATAGCCCGCAATACAGTCCACAAATTTTATACTTGGTGGCATATTTGCGCCACCAATGTATGTTAAATCTACACAAAGTTCTTACTCACTCACTTACTCGTCACTTATGGAGCAACTGAAGTCTAAAGTCAAGCTGGTAACCGTCCGGACCGAGCATCCAGAAGACGTCAGCAAAACCGTAGAAGACTAGCAGGCATCTCCCCTGCGGGGAGTTCCTGAAAAGGAAACCCGTGGTTCCAGGAATCTTAAGCAGCTGAAGGAATTGGAGGACCACTTAAGGATACAGGTGTGGTTTTAGTCAGTGAAAGTCTGACACGCCCTTCTTGCGATTACGAGAAGTCATTGACTGGCCTATTGACCTAGTGGTTAGTGGCCCTGGCTGCTACGCCGGAGGTCGTGGGTTCGATTCCCACCCAGGAAAAATGTTTATGTGATGTGCATGATTATTTGTTCTGTGTCTGGATGTAATTTATCTATATAATATGTATGTAGGTATTTAGAAATATATAAGTATATTTATCAGTAATCTAGTACTCATAACACAAGCTCTGCTTAGCTTGGGACTAGACAGCGTTGTGTCATAGTTGTGAAATATTATTATGTTTTCCCACCTCAAAAAAAACCCCTGACGAATGTCTTACTACATAATGACATTGTCTAGATAAACTATGCATTGTATATCACACATACGATGATATACACAAACAAAAACGAAATTTAATCACATTAATAAGTTTATCACTTAATTAAGCAAGCCAATAGGTAAGCATCACATTACACAAATTAATTGGATTAAGTTTCGTTCATTCATTCGTTCAATTAACCGATATTTGCGCTCATATTGTAATGTTTTTTGATGATAGTTTTTATCTTAATTGCATTGCAGATACAGACTATATGTATGTTGGTATAATGTATTAACTGTTAAAGGAATGGAGCTATGTAGGGTGTATACCATACCTCTTTCTTGCTCGCACAACTGACACTTTAACACGTCATAGTAAGTCCTCTGTTATTATTTCGTTTTAATGGTTCAACCTTTAGTACTTACAAAATAATTTCATGACTATATTGCGATTATGTATTAAAAACAGACACTTGACTTTCAAATTCTAATATTCGATCAACTAAAAACAGAACTAATAAAAAGTTCCATTTATAAATTGAGTCAGACTTAATGCCTAAAGTGATTCCATTCACTCATTCACTACTCAAAAACGTTCATTCAATTTTGACAGAAGGTTCCTCCAGCACTTTCGCACATCCCGTTCTCCAGACGGTATTAGATAAGAGTCGTCTCGTATCGTGTGAGGGTTGAAAAGGGTGCGCGACTGTGCCAAGACGGCCCTGATTAGGACCTGAATCTATTCTCCAAGATATATTGCCTTTATTTCCCCCTTTTTTATTATTCCACCCTCTAAAAACATCTGTTTGACTTTTATTGCAATTTACTTACTTGAACCTTTCTTTTATGTTGTGTTGAGGTTTTTGGTGAATGAACGAAATGAACGGAGTGAATGGTTGAGATTGACGTCTTGAAAGATTGAATGGTTCGTTTCTCGCTGAATGGTTGTGTGGAGCGGTTTTGGTGTATGTTTTAAATAGCTGTGGGATCTTATTCGTGTTTGTGAATGTGGTGGAAGTGAAAATACAAGAGCTTAATTATTACTGAGACAGTTATGATATGTAGGGATAGGTACTCTACTTAAAAGAAATCTTTGATGGTGGAACAAACAAAATGGCATCGATTTTGACGACTTACGTTCCAGAGTAGCCTACGAAATTTTAATTTCCCAAAGATTTTTGCATTATGTAGCTCAATATCAATATCAAATAGTATACTAACAAAAATTATATTTGCTTTAACGACATGTATGTATTTACACAATTATAAAATACACTTTAGAACTAACACCATACTTGTCTATGGAGCATTTACCTTAAACTGACCTTAACTTACATTTCAAACATAAAATGAAACATGTATTCTTATCTAAAAACGTAAGTACCTATTCCCGGCTATGAGAGATATTTCTGGACTCGGTATAAATGTTTTTAAAATTTGCGATGCATATTTTTATCTGATGGAGGATCAATTCTAACATGGACTGTCACGTCAACGATATCCATAAACATTGAAAATTTCCCTTGCTACATAATTCATGTTTCTCCACATCACATGCCTTTCAAAATTTTGAGAACATTTCCTTCACAAAACAATTTGTACCCAGTTCTCTCAATAATAACTCTCCAATTATATTTTCATGAACAAATGTAGCCAGTTGGTAACTTTACGAACATAGAAACTGTTTGCACGGTGAAATGTTTCAAGTAAATACCTCTTGCCAGCTGCTAGAGCACAGGTTCTCAAACTTTGGGGCGTTCCCCAAATCTTAAGGGGCGTAGATTGGCTCTAAAAATACGACAAAAGTATATGTGTATTATTTACAATGACGGTATGGTTGGCAGTGGTATTGCGGGCTCGATTCCCATTCGGAACAAATATTTGTCAGAATAGAATAAACTTTATTGTACACCAAAATAGTAACAATTTCACAGACACTTTCAGTTAGGTTTTCCAAGTCTGGGTTTCTTATAGATAGAGCTTACAGGACTTTGAACACACCCACAATACAAGAGTTATTTTCAGTGTAACGATTGCCCCACTTAAAAATAAATTAGCTTTTAAAGAAAATATGACCTTGTTAAAAAAAGCCTTGATTCCAATAATCCTGTGTATAAAGTGACCTGATGAGTAACGACGACTCTACTTACTAATCAGGTTTGGCTCATGCGGGCGTTGATTTAATGTACTTAGTTCCCGCTTTAATTCATGAATCCCCAAGCGACCACCGGTGGCTGCGCATCTATTGTCTTACTATTGTGTTTCTAATTGACGGTATCTGAAGGGTTAAGAAGAAATCTGAGCTGGAGGCGCGTACGATAAAAGTTTGTGAACCACAATGTTAGAGAAAAGCGGTGCGAATTGTGTCGGGTTTCATTTTGATGTACATCGCAGTTTACGTGGAGTATATAAATTGTTGGGTAGTCATTTGAACTGTTATAGACTTATAGGAACTGTTAATGAGTAGAATGCTGTCGTTGGTGGTTTTACTAAATTTCTCTCTTAAGATGTAGAGCTACATATTGATGTAGCTATATTTTCATCAGGGGTTATAATGGCTATTGACCTTAGTGGCAAGTCCACTGGATTCCACGGTTTTCATTAGTTAAAGAACAGTAGACTTTTAGTAGACTTTCAATGTTCCCACTGCTGGAACTCATGCCTCCTCTCTAGGAGAGCGAATGGGCCGTAATCCACCACGCGGACTTAGTGCGGGTTGGTGAATGTCACATGTCTTCGAATTTTTGGTTCTAAGACATGCTGATCTCCTCACGATGTTTTCGTACATCGTTTTGAACGCAGTGGTGATGAAATAAATTACACAAAGGAATGCGCCTGGCTGGGTTAGTACCGACAAACAACTCGTAAATCGGGGCCGCTATCACTCGGCCACCGCTGCTCGAGCTGGGGACACGTACGATAAAAGGTTGAGAACCACAAAGCTAGAGAATAGCGGTGCGAATTGTGTCGGGTTTCATTTTGACGTACATCGCAGTTTACGTGGAGTATATAAATTGTTGGGTAGTTATTTGAACTGTTATAGGAACTGGTAATGAGTAGAATGCTGTCGTTGGTGGTTTTACTTAATTTCTTTCTTGAGATAGAGCTACATATTGATGTTGCTATGTTTTCATCAGTGGTTACAATGCTTTTGAGCTATCATAGCCCACTGGATTCCATTATTTTCATCAGTATGAAAACAGTGGACTTTAAGGTCCCCATCACTATAGCGCAGCGCCGCCCCCGTACAACGGCACGGTGCCGCGAACAGTGCGCCGCGCGCGTATTCCCAATTTTTCAGTCGATATTTCGCAGTTGGCGTGCACGCGTGTGTAAAACAAAATGGTGGATAATATCGATACTGATTTCTTTGTTTCGTTAGTAGAGGCACATCCACTGCTTTGGGATAAGACTAATGAATGAAAATTGAATTGTGCGCAGCGCAATGTTCGCGGCACCTTGCAAAGGCATGGCGCCGTGGTGAAGAGGACGGGCCTTTAGTAGAGCAAAGTAAGATCCCTTCAGTAAAGTATGTATTTTTACAAGCTTTTATTTAGTTTCACCTGTCCCAATGTTTGTCTGTCATCAAATCTTGTAAATTAAATTTAACCTACTTCCCGGTTTTCGATTGAGCTGAACTTTTGCGTGCATGTGTAAATCAGATGACAATGTAAAATTATTATTACATGGAGCTGATCTGATGATGGAACCGGAAGGTGGCTATAGGAACTTGGTAGTTAAACGACACAACCCAATCGAGTTTGGGCTCGTCTGATTCGTCTTGACGAGTATTAATTATATAGTTATACCGAGCTATAAAAGCTTGCTATGAAAAAAAATATTTTCATTAAAAGCTTGTTTCCCAGTATAATCATGATAATTAATTGATATTTTTTGCTAGTTGCAGACAGCGGCTTCCCACACGTCATCTTCCTGCCCTTGTCCCATATTACTTGGGGTCGGCGCAACACGTCTTTTTCTTACATTCTGTCCTGTCACTCGTTACGCTATCACTAACTCCCTTTTCTTTCATATCACTTCTCACACAATCCATCCATCTTTTCTTTGGACTCCCTCTCTTTCTCTCCATCCATTCACATGTAAACTCATAACTCTTCTATTGCGGCTTCGCACACGTGATAGTAAAAAAAAATCCCAAGGAAACATATTCTAAGGATAAAAGGTATCCTATGTGGTATTCCAGGACATGGGCTACGGTCCGTAGGTACACTACGCCATTCGAGCTTGAAGAAGTAAGAAACACACACACACACACTTATAAACATTTCATCATCATCATTTCAGCCGATACACGTCCACTGTTGGACATAGGCCTCCCCCAAGCGTCGCCACAACGAACGTTCCCGTGCGTCTCGCATCCATCGATTTCCCGCAACCTTCACCAGGTCATCAGTCCCTTGTTGGAGGCCTTCCAACGTTGCGTCTTCCGGTACGCGGTCGCCACTCCAGAACATTGCGGCCCCAACGGCCATCTGTTCTGCAAGCAATGTGCCCTGCCCATTGCCACTTTAGTTTGGCAATTTTTTGTGCTATGTCGGCAACTTTAGTTCTCCTGCGGATGTCTTCATTTTTGATTCGATCACGCAAGGAGACCCCGAGCATAGCCCTTTCCATTGCCCTTTGGGTGACTTTAAGCCTTCTGATGAGGCCTATTGTGAGCGACCACGTTTCGGAGCCATATGTCATCACTGGCAACACGCACTGATTATAGACTTTCGTCTTGAGACATTGGTATGTTGGACGAGAAGACACCGCGTAGCTTCCTGAACGCGCTGCCCAGCCGAGTAGGATTCGACGGTTGACCTTTTTCTCGACGTTCGACCTACTCAACTGGACTGTCTGTCCGTGGTAGACGTAACAAAGTATAAACATTTGCTTTTATAATATAAGTGTAGTTTTATTTTCGGTGGAAAAATCATCTGACATTCCCTGCTCTTGGGCGGAGCGGCAGATAGTGTCAGACTTTTACTTACTAAAAACCGCCCCGTTCCTTCGTGCCTTCATACTGGGGCTGGGCTGCCTTTCGGAGCTAACCCTGGCCCCAGTAGGCCAATAATATAAGTGTGATATAATGCATTTTACTTTATTCCATCACAAATTAAATCGACCAGACTATTTGGAATGTCTGCTCTCTAATGAACTGAACGATTTTAACAAGGCTTACCATAATTTTAAATTCAGAACAAGTCAGTACAATAATTTGAAAGGCTTGCCGCACACGGGCCTCAAAAAAACGCTGCCACAAAAAAACGCAAGAAGCGACCACAATAAAAGCTAGAAGCCACCGCAAAAAACTGCTGAAACGCGCGACAACTTGTGGCCGAAGAAGCTTGAAGCGGCTTCAAGTGTTATTTTTGTGGTGGCACCACCGCACACGAGCCACAAAAAAAAGCTTGAAGCGGCGTTTTTTTAAGCCCGTCTGCGGGGTACACTACTGCCTTTGTGAAAAAATAGTAAGTATTAATAAAACTTGTACCAAGTCTATAAAATATTTTTGCAAATTGTACTGAACCTTATCTTGAAACATCTGTCGAACAAAATTTTCTAAAAAGAAGAAAAAACAAATTATTTAGACTCGAGAAAACTTCTATTGTATCTCTCTATGCCTCCATTGTTCTGAATTTTGCAGAGACAGTTTTGTGTGTTCAAATCTGAATTAATAATTGAACAAGAGTAACAAACAAAGTTGAACATTGAACAAGACGAAACTTGGTGCCCACTGAGTTCCAATACAAACGAAATATCGTGGAAAACACGATTGTATAAATAATTTTCATTGCATTGCTGTTCATTAATCCCCTTTTTTGGTGGGCAAAAATCATCCAATGACAACCCCCGCTCTTGGGCGGACCGGGAGTAGTTCTTTCTGGTGGAGTATGTACCCATAACATTCGATATTTATACTAGGCATGCCTTTTAAGTTCTGTCGTTTAAATATTTCCCGCTAATTTTGAATTTAGAATTGCTAAATTTTCAAATTTGTTTGAATTTAGAATGGCAAAACAATTGACATAATTAGAATTGATGCAACTATTTAGTCATAGGGTTGTTTTGTCGCGCATAAAAATGAATCTCTCTAAGGAAAACGTTCGTGCGATAACTTTTTACAATTTTTGAAGAGGCCTAACTCGGATTCAATGTTTTGAGGAGTTAAGTTCTGTATTGTATAATGAAATTCCTTGACTACGGACTGTCGAACGCTGGTATTTAGAATTCCGGCGTGGAAATATTAGTCTTCGTGACAAATCTCGTGAAGGACGTCCAAAATACGCCTTTACTGAAGAAAACATCGTTGCTGTGAGACAACTGATACTCGAAGATCGGCATGTGACAACCATTCAAAAGATCTTGCATGAAGAGCTAGGTGTGAGAAAGCTAGTTTGCCGATGGATTCCGCATTTGGTTTCCGATGATTATAAGGCGACCCGCGTCAGCTGGTGTAAGAAATCTTTCCAAAGGTTCAAGCGAGGAGAGTCAAATCACGTCTACGACATTATCAGTGGTGACGAATCTTGGATTTATGTCTACGACCCTGATTCCAAAGAGCAATCCACAACCAGGGTCTTCCGAGATGAGCAAAAGCCGACTAAAGTTTTTCGCTCTCGAAGCACTTCGAAGACGATGTTGGCTACGTTCGTGGCAAAAATCGGTCACGTTGCAAGAATTGCGCTTGAAGATCGTAGAACGGTTAATGCAGAGTGGTATACTACAATTTGTTTACCACAAGTCATCGCTGAAGTCCGGAAATCTAACCCAAAGCGAGGCATCATCCTACACCATGACAACGCAAGCTCACATACCGCTGTTAAAACAATTGATTATTTCAAGCAGGAAAACATAGAAAGTCTTGACCTAAGCCCTAACGATTTCTTTACATTTCCTAAAATTAAGAAAACTCTCTCTTCTGATGAGGCCCAATGTAAGCGTCCACGTTTCGCAGCCATATGTCATCACTGGCAATACACACTGGTCATAGACTTTCGTCTTGATACACTGTGGTATGTGGGACGAGAATATACCACGCAGCTTCCCGAACGCTGCCCAGCCGAGCATGTTGGATACTTTTATCCTGGAAGTTTGTACTCTTGGAATAATTTATACGTGTAGATTACATTAGTGAAAGACATTTAAAAAAAAAAAAAAAAATTTTTTTTTTTGCAAGTTATTGTCTACATTTCTTTTATAGTTTTTTTTTTTACGAGTCTGTTGAAAGGATTTTCTCTAGTAATAAGCAATTCCTTTGTACTTACAATGTAAAAGAATTATCTTTTACGGTATCCCCAACTTACTAATATTATAAAGGCGTTAGCTTTAGGTAAGGCGTATTGTGTATGCTTGATACTTCTTCACGCTCGAACGGCCAAACAGATTTGGATAAAATTGTCACACGAATAAACTATGTCCTGGAATAACACATACACAATAATATAATAATAATATTCCACAACTTTCACATAACGCCATCTAGTCTCAAAATAAGCAGAGCTTGTGGTATGAGT
Source organism: Mythimna lalbum (assembly GCA_949319445.1). Taxonomy (NCBI): domain Eukaryota; kingdom Metazoa; phylum Arthropoda; class Insecta; order Lepidoptera; family Noctuidae; genus Mythimna; species Mythimna lalbum. Next base: position 6,391,871 of record OX439370.1, read on the forward strand.
ACTAGATAACTTATAGACTAGCTTTTGCCCGTAGCTTGGCCCACGCACATTAAATATAGCAGCACTCAGGAATAAAGCAGTTTTCTATTGGTGAAAGAACTTTAGCAACGGGACTTGTACTTTCAGAGATTTGAGAGATTACAAACAAAAAAAAACTCTTTATAATTATAATATTAGTGTAGAAAAAAGCCTCGCTAATGTGTCTCGCCCACGTCTAAATAGTCCACGAAACGAAGAAGAACGACGAAAACGAAATAGCATAAAAAATTCGTAAAGAAACAACCAACAATCAACTAGAAACGATTAATTAATCCTGTACCGCGACCCATCCAATTACTGTCCCCGCTTATCGCCCCTTCACATCAAGACAAGCTATCAAGTCGCCCGCTCTGTTACAAAACTATTCATCATTACTCAACAACAGGTAAATAAGCTATGGTTATATTCAGTTATATTTTACTTGAATATGACACTCCGTGGGTTCAAAAACTGAACTTATAATGAAGTTACGTGACCTCTATTCAGTATGAAAATAAATAATGAAAGAAAAGAAAAAAAAGAAAGAAAAAAAAGAAAAGAAAGAAGAGAAAGAAAATAAATTAAAGTATAAAAAAAGAAAGAAAAGAAACAAAAGAAAGATAAGAAAGAAAAGAAGGAAAAGATATGAAAGAGAGAAAGAAAAGAAGGAAAAGAAACAAAAGAAAGATAAGAAAGAAAAGAGGGAAAAGAAATGAAAGAGAGAAAGAAAAGAAGGAAAAGAAATGAAAGAAAGAAAGAAAAGAAAGAAAAGAAAGAAAAGAAAGAAAAGAAAGAAAAGAAAGAAAAGAAAGAAAAGAAAGAAAAGAAAGAAAAGAAAGAAAAGAAAGAAAAGAAAGAAAAGAAAGAAAAGAAAGAAAAGAAAGAAAAGAAAGAAAAGAAAGAAAAGAAAGAAAAGAAAGAAAAGAAAGAAAAGAAAGAAAAGAAAGAAAAGAAAGAAAAGAAAGAAAAGAAAGAAAAGAAAGAAAAGAAAGAAAAGAAAGAAAAGAAAGAAAAGAAAGAAAAGAAAGAAAAGAAAGAAAAGAAAGAAAAGAAAGAAAAGAAAGAAAAGAAAGAAAAGAAAGAAAAGAAAGAAAAGAAAGAAAAGAAAGAAAAGAAAGAAAAGAAAGAAAAGAAAGAAAAGAAAGAAAAGAAAGAAAAGAAAGAAAAGAAAGAAAAGAAAGAAAAGAAAGAAAAGAAAGAAAAGAAAGAAAAGAAAGAAAAGAAAGAAAAGAAAGAAAAGAAAGAAAAGAAGGAAAAGAAATGAAAGAAAGAAAGAAGGTGTTATAGTCTGGTGGGCTACTGCCCGATAGAAGATTTTGGGCTGTTCTATAATGTTGTAATCGCGCGGAGAACTTTGCGCGATTAGGATTAGTTCTTACATGGCGCCATAGATGTCGCTACAAGCTTACGCCTTCAGTGGCTGGAAATCGAGGTCAGGGTCCTGGCAGCGGGCTACAATGTAGTATCGCACTTAACATAACATTTCCCTTTTCCAGGTGTTGTTTCCACCAAATTCAAAAGTAAACAAGCTTTCGCAACAAACATTCGAGCGGTCCAATCTGCAATATTTAGTGAACACTTCGGGGTCAGTGGGTGAATAGGAAAACCACACAGAATAAATAGGTGCAGAAGGTTAACGCTGCGCGCCCACGTCAGACTGTTTGTAAGACAGATAATCGGGCCGATTTTGTATATTTGTAACATTGTTCTGTATTTCCGATCGATTTTTTGTAGGACGTGTACGTTGCACTATTGCTATCAGTGTGTTCTATTTTTCTCCTACAAGAAATCGGTCACCGATTATCGGATGTGGGCGAGCAGCCTAATACTTTGATCACACGTACCGAGTAAAATGGCGAGACAGTAAAATGTTGCTCGGCCGAGACAGTGATGTAAGCGAATTGTAGAGAAAAGCGCTCGGCCGAGCAGTTGGCGCTGTGTTTACACGTACCGAGTGCTCGGCCGTGAGCTCTGTCTCACCTGTTTACTCGGTATGAAAGTACCGAGTACACCCAAACTGATTCAATTTAACAACTATGACGTCACAACATGGCGCTAAATCGTTCTTATTCTAAATTAAATCGCATACGCGTCTTTTTGCGTGCAACTGCCGGAGTCTGTGTTTCCTGATAGCTACAACTTAGGGGTCTTTAAGTCAACAGTGAATAGGTTACTTCTAGGCAAGCGTGTTCCATCATCGACCACATCGTCGCTTACCATCAGGTGAGATGGTGGTTAAACGCAAGCCTATCAATAATAAAAAATAATAAAAAAAACTGTTTTCTCTTATTGCATGGACCGAACCTTCTGTACCTGTCTCTGTAATGATTAGGGACCGTTTCAAGGTAAAACTGTATTGTTTACGTTTTATTAAAGTGCTTTTTTGTTTTCAACCTCGTTTATATTTGTGTTTCGTTTTTATTGTCTTGAAGTAACGGAGGTTTTGCATTTATATTTTTAAGAGGGTCCTTCTCCACTCGCTTATCGTAAACATCGAAAATGGTTTAAAAGCTTGTTACTTCATTTAATGCAATCCAAAGCGATGTTTGACAAAAATTCAACGCAAAAAAAGAGAGATAACGCCTGGAAACTCTGTTAGTTTTCGGTAATTCCGAGATTTACTCGAAAATTTCACAAAACTTGCTCCAGGAAATAGCTGTTTTTTTTAAACCCTTAAAAGTTTTTGGAAAAAGTTGTCGTCATTTAGAATCTTAATAAAATTTGCAAGGTCTCTAGAGGATTATTTTTTTGACTTTTTAATTTTTAGGCAAATTATGAAGTGTCAAAGTTCATACAAAATAGGACATTTTCAGAGGTTTTTACTGGATTAGTTTTACACAAATTTAGAAATTGGTTTCTTTAGAAACCTAGATAATATTCACAAGATACTGTGTTTCCAAAATATCTAATGAAAAATGTGTAATAACGTCATAATCAGTTATGAGCGGTTGTATGAAAAACAGTGAAAATGTGAGTCATGATGCACCACCTTAATTGCAGTCTTTCAAAGAATTTGTAACAAACTTTCTTTATACAAAACTAGCTTATGCCCACAGCTTCGCCCGCGTACATAAAATATAGCCTATGTCACTCAGAAATAAAGCAGTTTTCGATCAGTGAAAAATTTTAGCTATCGGACCAGTACTTCCAGAGATTACCTCCGACAAACAAAAAAATAAACATCAAACTTTACTTCTGTATTATATTTGCTCTATTTTTCCTCTTTCTTTATTTTTTATTTTTTTATTTTTCCCTTTTTTTCTTTTTTTTTTTTGTAAAAGATACTTTTAGATAATTTAAAAGTAATCGAGCGTTTAGATAAATCAAAAGTATTTATATGCAGTTCCTTCTCAAATCAATAGCATAGTATAATCAGCATTTCAGTGTTCCCATTAGGACTCAGGCCTCCTCTTTAGGAGAGACGAAAATATCTGAATCAATATTAGGATTATAATCGAATAATATTCCATAATAATATAATATTCCACAACTATCACACAACGCCGTCTAGTCCCAAGCTAAGCAGAGCTTGTGTTATGGGTACTAGACAGCTGATAAACATACTTATATATCTCTAAATACATACATAATATAGATAAATTACACCCAGACACAGAACAAATGATTATGCTCATCACACAAACATTTGTCCTGGGTGGGAATCGAACCCACGACCTCCGGCATAGCAGTCAGGGTCACTAACCACTAGACCAACAGGCCAGTCAATATGTCAACACAAAATACCGAATTCACTTAAAGGCTGTCAGGTTAAAATTAATATTAATAATAAGCTACAAAGTTGTGTTTTAAGTTTGTACGTACATAAATAAAAGGGTAGTGACTACTTTATTTTTATGGTGGGGAAAATCATCCAATGACAACTCTCTTGGGCGGGGAAGAGAGATAGTGTCAGACTCTTACTGACTAAAAACCCACCCCGTTCCTTTGTGCCTTCATACCGGGGCTCGAGCTCTTTCGAATCTAAGAAAAAATGTTGACTGGATCAACACCAAATGGTTCAACAACGGCCCGTTTGGTGTAGTGGTTATGCGAAGGGCAGCTGCGCTGAGTGTCGCGGGTTCATCACGTCTACTAATACTGTAATATAGAAAAACGAACTGCCTCCAGCGGTTTCACCTGCGTGAGAGTAGGTTCTCCATACAAATACACGCCATCCCGGTCCAATTTGTGTGTACATAAATTATAAAGTAAATAATGATGAATTGCTAATATCAATTTAAGTAGTTTGGCTATTAATGTCAGAGAAAATTCATAGACATTCAAGCATCACCTGAGGCTAATACTAGTTAATGTGCACTAATTGTTCATAAATTTTCAATTAGCTGGATATACCTGAAACATGACGTGAGAGTAATTAGCTGACTTGAATGGGAATGACATTTCCATTCAACTCAGTTGTGTTAAAATTAACCGCACTCTTGCCAAATGTTATTGAAAGGTTTAAATATTTTACTATTATAGCTAACAAGCTTTTACCCGCGGCTTCGCCCGCGTTTTCTCCTCCTTCTCTCACTTTTTTTAATTAGCCTATGTCCGTCTCCAGGGTCCCAACTATCTCTGTACCAAAATTCATCAAAATCGGTTTTGCCATTTAGGCGTGAATACGTAACAAACAAACTCACTTTCGCTTTTATAATATTAGTAAGTATTATTGAATCTGTTCTGCGAGCAATGTGCCCTGCCCATTGCCACTTAAGTTTGGCGATTCTTCGTGCTATGTCGGGATAACCTTGGTTGGACATACTACTTATTTCGCAATGAAAAATTTTGTAAAACATTTTTTTTTTCATTATGTATAGGCTTACGTTTGACCACTATCTCACCATACATATACATGGTAAGCGACGATGTGGCCTACGACGGAGCATGCTTGCCTATAAGCAATCTATTCACGCTCTACTTAAAGACCCTTAGGTTATAGCTATCAGGAAACACAGACTCCGGCAGGGAATTACATTGTAGGTACTACTAATCTACTTTTGTCACTGACAATTGACAAAAAATAATGAGTTATAAAATTAAATTATTTGCAGACTAAAAGCCTATAAGAATATCTCCAGATTAATCATATTATAATAATCACAAAATAAGTCATGTCCGATGCGCGACAAAAATCCAAGAATGTGCAATGAATAATTTCGTAGCAGTCGCAAAGCATACGAGACGTCTACGACGTAATAGATACTAGATGTCTCAAGGTCACAACACAAGATGGCTACGGCGTAGTAACGATGACACGAGTCGCCTACGGTGTAATTGTGACGTCACAATTCGTCTACGGTTGTAGTAATAAAGTCACGAGATGCCTACGGCGTAGCAGTGGTTGTCACGCACGAGGTGGGTACGGCGTAGTAGTGATGACAAGAGTCGTCTACGGTGTAATAGTGACGTCACAATTCGTCTACGGTTGTAGTAATAAAGTCACGAGATGCCTACGGCGTAGCTGTGGTTGACACGTACGAGGTGGCTACGGCGTAGTAGTGATGTCAAGAGATGTCTACGGCGTAGTAGTGATGTCAGGAGACGGCTACGGCGTAGTAGTGATGTCAGGAGACGGCTACGGTGCAGTGTAGTAAGACAGCTATTTATTTGAATTCATAGCAGTAATTTCTATTAACAACTAATTTAACTAGAGGAGAAGCTCGTACCTAAGGAATAACAGCCGTACGGGTATGCCATGTAAGACCAAGCAGCGCTTGCCAAGGTTGGCCGGTGACCATCTATGCCAGCCCTTTTATCGCTTTTTTTTTTAAAATTATCTTTAAGATTATTTTATGTATAGTGTCTATGAGCCATAGTAGCCTGAAATAAAGAATTATTATTTATGGGTACAACCTGGTCAACAGACCTCTAAAAGTCTGCAAGCATGCTAAAGGAGTTTGCAGAAAAAATAAAAGTGATGTGGCAATCGCTTTACAATAAGCGTGCGTTTTGTTTTTTTTTTATGTAGAAAATCATCCAATGCTATATATATACTACTCTGTCAAGAAAGTACCGGGAAAAGATCAATAATACACAAAATGTCTGTTATTCATCCAAATTTATTTTATCACCTTCAAAGTATGCTCCTTTAGAAACGATACACTTGCGCCAACGAATAATCCATTCATCAAAACATTTTTTAAACGCTGCTTCCTGAATTGAGTTCAGTTCTCGCCGCGAATTCTCCTTTAGTCTTCTATCGATTGAAAACGGGTGCCACGAAGTGGTAATTTGAATTTAGGAAAAAGAAAAAAGTCAGCAGGAGCCATATCTGGTGAATATGGTGGTTGCTGGATGGTATTTGTTGAGTGTTTGGTCAAAAATTCGTTCACAATGATAGCCTTGTGCGAAGGCGCATTGTCGTGGTGCAAAATCCAAGAATTTTCTTTCCACAAATCTGGCCTTTTTCGTCGAATTTGCTCTCCGCACGCCGCATAACGCTCAAATAATATTCTTTATTTACCGTTAGACCTTCCGGTAAGAATTCAGAGTGCACAACACCGCGATAGTCAAAGAAAACAGTCAACATGACTTTGACTTTTGATCGACTTTGGCGTGGTTTTTTCGGTTTTGGATCAGTTGGAAGGCGCCACTCCGAAGCTTGTTGACTAGTTTGTATGTCAAACTCGTAAACCCACGTCTCGTCACCAGTAACAATGCGTTTCATGAATGTTGGTTCCGAACTGACTCGTTCTAGCATGTCCTCAGCTACTTTCATGCGATTGAGTTTTTGGAGAAAATTCAGATCTTTTGGGACTAGCCGAGCAGCAACATGTTTCATACCCAAATGATTAGTTAAAATGGTACGGATCGACTCGTGAGATACAGAAAGTTCGGCGGCTATCTCTCTCAGAGTTGAATGGGGATTTTCAGTCACTATTTCCTTCACTTTTGCGATGTTAACTTCAGTTGCAGACGTTGACGGCCTACCAGAGCGAGGTAAATCTTCCATCACATCTCGACCGCTTTTGAACGCTTTGAACCACTCATAAGCACGAGTTTTTGATAAAGTCGATTCACCGTAAGCCTTCTGTAACATTTTCAGTCACTCCGAACACTAAATACCATTGGCGATGCAAAATTTAAGACAAACTCTTTGTTCGATATTTTTGTCTATTATGAAATTCGCAATACACACTATATATGATATTACTAAAACCAGCACTGTATTTAATATATATAACGGATGCAACTCAAACACCGCGCCAAAATGGAAAACAGTTGTGCCAATCTAACAACTACAAAAAAACAAAAATTTGAATTTGGAACCATAAACAAATCATCCATTCCCGATACTTTTTTGACTGAATGTTAATCAACAAAAAAAAAAACTTTTCTGAATTTTTCTAGGTAAATCAAATAATAAAATATAATTAAGTATATAGAATAATATATAGAGAAAACAAAATTTTCGTCCAAATAAATTTCGTACAAACGTATGTACATAACAAAACTTAAGCGTTTTTCAAGGTCTCCAAGTTGTACAGACGTATAGTACAATCGGTGCTCGAGGGATACCACACCAAACGCCTGTTTTTTTAAACTACGCTGAAATATATTTTTTTATTTTAGCGTAGTTTTATCCACTGAAATATATTTTTATGTAAGAATAATAAGGTTACAATTATCCCTCGTGGGGGCGATCGGCGGCGGAGACCTCTCGCGCCGGGCTCTGATCGAGGCCATGGTCCGAAGCGAGGAGGAATGGCAGGCGGTCGCTCCTTCTGCGAAGCAGTAATGCTAGCAAAGGAGGAGGCCGACCGCATCAGGCAACGGCGCCCTCGCCGCCGTCGCCGGGATTCCGATCCCGATTTCCGGCCACCGTAGACGCGGGCTCGCGGACGGCGAGCCATGGGTAGCTCGCTGTCCGATCGTCCGGTAATGGACCGAGTCCAAGACGTCGACGGCGCGCACTGTTCCCGCGCGCCTCAAGGAGTTGTCAGCAGCAGGAGGGGCCCAGCTGGGTCGAAGTCTACTGGGGACAGGGTTGTCCGAAAGGAAGCTCGTGCCCCGGTATGAAGGCTAGAAGGAACGGCGCAGGGTTTTTAGCCAGTAATAGTCTGACACTGTCTCCCGCTGCACCCAAGAGCGGGTTTCGTCAAAGATGATTTTCCCCGTCGACAAAAACAAAAAAAAAGGTTACAATTATAAAACTTAGTTATAGTAAGAATGTAACAGAATTGTGATAGAGAATTCTAGGAATCCATTAAGTCAGTCTACCTATTAAGGCTGAAATTAAGTTTAAATTAACAGCATTTTGCTGGGAATTCTTTTGTACAAGATTGTTTTCCTTTAAGGGATTAAAATAATGCTTTGTTCCATTACCGTTAAAATTAAATATTATTTTAATCTGTTACAAGATGTGCGAATCCCCGAGTAAACAAGTTTTATAAAGGAGTTTGGAAAATATGTATTATGTTATCAAGCTAAATAAAGCTTGATAACATAATATATGTAATGAAATGACATTTCATTAATTCAAATTTGCCGCGCTTCGCGCGTTGAAGTTGTCAATGGAATTTATGTTCTGTGGAACGGGGTGACGTGTGATTGAATGACAGATGATGTTTAGATTATTTTGCATATTTTATTGTTAAAAATTCTATTGTAAGGAGATAAAATAAAGGGATATAATTGAGGAGGCGATATTAGTAAACTTTAAATGTCGTTTCTTTGATTTTCAGGTAAGTTATAGGTGTAATGGTCAAAGTTAAACGTTGTAATATAGTAAAGACGTATTAAATAAATAAAACTTTGATTTTCAGAGAAACAATTTGTGGTTTATTTGGAAAATCCTCAATAACATATCTTATATATATATTTCCCATATACATTTGCAGCTGCAGTGCAATTATCTTGGTGTACGAGTACAATAACTCGTACACCAAGATAATAAATGATACAATTTGAGCCTTAAATTTAAAAACATACTATGGGCGGCCTTATCATATTCTGCGATCTTCTCCAAGCGAGACGCTTTAGGAATTACTCCTGTATCGTAGGGTCCACGACCCACTCCAGGTCATCAGTCCACCTTGTGGGAGGCCTTCCATTGCTGCGCCTACTTGTCAGCTACTTTAAAACCTTACCGCCCTGCACTCTGTCACTTAAGAGGGTCCTTTTCCATTCGCCTATCGTAAACATCGAAAATGGTTTAAAAGCTTCATCTAAAGCAATCCAACGCGATGTTTGACGAAAAGGCAACGCAAAAAAGGAGAGATAACGCCTGAAAACTCGGTTAGTATTCGGTAATTCCGAGATTTACTTGATAATTTCACAAAACTTGCTTCAGGAGATAGCTGTTTTTTTTAAACCCTTAAAAGTTAAAAAAAAGTTGTCGTCATTTAGAATCTTAATAATATTTGCAAGGCTTCTATAGTTTTACTTTTTTGACTTTTTTAATTTTTAGGCAAATTATGAAGTGGCAAAGTTCATACAAAATAGTAGATTTTCAGAGGTCTTTACTAGATTAGTTTTACACAAATTTAGAAATTGGTTTTTTCAGAAACCTAGATAATATCCACAAGATACTGTGTTTCCAAAATATCTAATGAAAAATGTGTAATAACGTCATAATCAGTTATGAGCGGTTGTATGAAAAACAGTGGAAATGTGTGTCGTTAAGATGGCAATTCGTCCGGCTTAGTAAATTTGATAAACTTTACCCGACCAGAAGAATAGTTGAACTTTAATTTTGAATATAATAATATAAAAATATTATACAATATAAAATAGCAAAATTATTCTGTATCAATAAAAAAAAAGACAAACATAAACAGACAAATTTTCTCATAATACAAACAGCTATATTTCCAAAGAATCTAATACTATCTAGTAACAGACACTTCAGCCTGAAGTGTAGGCTTTAGTGCCAAACATTATGAGATACATCACTCGGTAAACAGGCTCTGTTGTGTAAGTAAATCCGGGGGTATTGACGAATGGGACCACTACTTTCTTTGTTAGTTACAAATGGGTCGGAGTATTACTAATATCTTAGCTATTATTATTTTTGAGCATACTCGTATTGGTAGTGGTATTTTTTTCTGAATTTAACACACTACGAATAATTTTCTTCTTGATTTAGAAATTCAGGCCTCTTAGAATTTGGCGGTCGCCTTCTGCGAAGCAGTAATGCTAACAAAGGAGGCGGCCGACCGCATCAGGCAACGGCGCTCTCACCGCCGCCGGGATTCCGATCCCGATTTCTGGCCACCGTAGATGCGGGCTTGCGGACGACGAGCTATGGGTACGGGTAGCTCGTTGTCCGACGGTCCAGTAACTGTTTGGACCGAGCCCAAGTCGTCGTCGGCGCGCAGTGTTACCGCGTGCCTCAAGGCGTTGTCAGCAACAGCAGGGGCCCAGCTGGGTCGAACTGGGGCCAGGGTTATCCGAAAGGGAGCTTGAGCCCCGGTATGAAGGCACGAAGAAACGCGGTGGGTTTATAGTCAGTAAGAGTCTGACACTATATCCTGCTCCGCCCAAGAGCGGAGGTTGTCATTGGATAATTTTTACTATCATAAAAAAAGCCTCTAAGAATTTGGAACCTGGTGTATTACATTGAAGTGGGGAAGTGTCAGGCGTGCGACAAATAAAACGACTGTGCACTTCATCAATCTTGTTCACAAGACCATACCAAGACAAATGATTCCCTTTAAAATTCTAGTCACTTTCAAACTTCCTCTAATATACTCATTTTTCACTTTATCCATTTTCGTCACACTACACCACATTCATATCCATGTAGCAGCCCAAACAGCCATATTTTCATCAAATATTCGCAACGATAGGTCCATTTACACAGTCAATCATTTACCGATACAACTATAAAATGCATTTAAGCTGACTAGTTAAATTACTGACCATCCAATCCAATAAATATAAAATTTAATTAATAGCAAATTACGTTTTCAAAGTCCGATAATGACCGGCGCTACTTTAAATACTATGTATCACTAGTTGCTACCAGCGACTTTGCCTTCATGAAAATTACTTTTAAATAGTCCCAATTGAACACCGGTAATATGCTTTGTAATTGAAGTGGTTATTCTTACTAATAGTATAAAAGCGAAATTGAGTTTGTTAATTTGTTTGTTACGTCTTCACGCCTACTCGTAAATGGCAAAACTGATTTTGATGAATTTTGGTACAGAGATAGTTGGGACCCTGGAGACGGACATAGGCTATTTTTTTACGAAAAAGAAGGAGAAAGAGTAAAGTATATTAATAGACGCGGGCGAAGCCGCGGGTAAAATACTAGCTTTTACCTTTAAATAAATAAGAGATTTAAATAGAATAGAAATCAAAGGTGAAAATTTACTAGGCAAGTGATATAGATAGATAGATAGATAGATAGATAAAGAATTTATTTGATGCAAACAGAAAAGCAAACAAGTAATATTACACAAGCACAATAAAATTACAAAAATAAGCACATAAATTAACAAAAAATAAAATAAAAATGTTAACAATCACAAACATAAATTTAGCGAGAACCTTCATTAAGCACAAACATAGGTACTTATTTTGTGAAATAAACAAAATAATAATAATAATAATAGTAGCATAGTGCGGTGTGCGCTTCACGGCTGCATCAAATGGGAGCCCAACTCAGCATGTGTCAGGCAAATATACCTGACGCTGGTATTCTGCTGGGTCCCTGTAGTGGCATACGGACGTCGAGCCGAATTTGTGGAAGAAGTAGAAGTGCTAGTGTAAGTGTTTGTCATAAATGTAGTGTAAGTGATAGTGTGGGGAAAGTTGTGTAAGTATACAATTTAATCAATTTAGTGTTTAATTGTGTATGTCCAACGTTGGTGGTTTTGCATTGTGATTTAATTTTTATGGGGAAAAGTGCAATTTATTTAGATATGACATATCATACAATATTTTTTGCGTAACTCTACAAGCAGCGTTGGGAGGCCTCCCACAAGGTGAACTGAAGACCTGGCGAGAATCACGGGAATGTGGTGGATGTGAGATGCACAGGTCTACAGGATAGGTCGTTGTGGCGAAGTTTGGGGGAGGTCTATGTCCAACAGTGGACGTCTGGTTGACGGTTCCGATCTTCAGTGTTTGTCCGGCGTCACTCCGCAGACGATGTCTCACTTTCCGTTCTGTACCACGTACCCGGTTACCTGCATATGTAAGGACCTAATGACAGCATCAGCGGACGGCATTGCCGTGGCCGATTTCTGGACTGGGCAAGGAATTTGAGGTCTATGGTCGACTGGTAGAAAATGCCTAAGGCATTAAGTCCGCCTTTGTACTGTAATAGTGCATAAAGTTTTAATAAATAAATAAATAAATTTGACTGGTTTTGCCATCGATATGCTAAGAAGAAGTGGACATCTTTCAGCTGAAATATTGATGATGGTGAACTCTACATCAAGGAGTTTGTATACAGACTGAAAGTCCACCACATAATTCCCTACTGCTGGGATTCAGACTCTAGTAAAGGGAATGGGCCATAATCCACCACGCGAGCCCAGTGCGGGTTGGTAGATGTCACAGTCTTCGAATGTTTTGTTCTGGGACATGCCAGTTTTCTCAAAATGATTTCCTTCATCGTTTTGAGAGCAGTGGTAATGAAATAAATTACACAAGTGTCTGACTGGGTTTGAATCCGCAACCTAGAACTTGTACCCCTGGCCTACCACTGTTCTCAAGCATCCTATTTGCGATTCCAAGATATGGTTTATCCTTGTGCCAAATATCCATATGCGTTCAACCACGGCAAGTACTAATGCAATGTTGATAGCACAAAAAAGGTAAAAGAGGTTAGAAAAGAAATACTTTCCGATTTGTACTACAACGAGTGTCGCTGATTGCCTGTAGTGAAGTTAAAGTGACCTTTTAACTTCACTACAGGCACTAAACCAACACGAACGCGCATTACGCAACTAACAGACCACGCACACGTAGATCGCAAGTTTGCTATTGGTAGTTGAACTAAGAGCATTGCCCTACTTTGTGGCACGCCTGCAACCAAGGCCTAACCAACCAGCCAACCAACCAACTTACAACCAACCAAACAACATACCAACCAACAACCAACCAACCAACCAACCAACCAACCAACCAACCAACCAACCAACCAACAAACAACCAACCAACCCATCAACAATCAACCAACCAACCAACCTCTTTCATCTGTTCAGTGCGCTCAACTGTTCGAGCGTGAAGAAAAAACAAACTCACTGACAAACTTTCGTTTTTATGTGTTATATTAATGTGATTAAAATGAATAATAATAATTATTATAAATCTGGTTTTAATATTGAAATGTGTGTGCATCCATTTTAATCAGCGCTCTTCAGTGGGATTATGAACTGGTGTATTCCAGGGCTTTTGATAATAATTATGCTCGTAAAATATATTTTAGTATGATGTTGGATTTTGTAAAGGCTTGTGGTAACCGGATTGTATGTGTTCCTCTTATTTTAATACTAATATTGCAAAATGGTATAGATTGTTTTTTATTTGTAGGTGGTTTATGAAAGTACTGGTCCGATTGCAAAAGTTGTTTCACCGATAGAAAGCTGCTTTATTCCTGAGTGACATAGGCTATATTTAATGTATTTGGGTAAAGCCCCGGGCAAAAGCCAGTTGATTATTTTAAAAAGTCCGCCGTTTGATTCATTTAGTCGAATCGAGTGTAAAAATGTATTGAACAAGCAAAAAGCTGAAAGTAAATTTTCCTTCAAGCATAAAATTCGGAACCTCTGCGCCCGAAAGTCTTCATAATTTTTTTTGTATGTATTTTATCTTAATTATAACGATTCGGTATTTACATAGTATTTATTAGTTTGTAATTTTAGCATAGGTACATATGTAATTTTATTATTATATACCTCTTAATTGAAAAATACTTCATTGTATTTGTAATTAAGTTTAGGCCGCAGTTTCACTCGCGTATATAAAATACTTACAGTGTTCAGATTTAATAAAAGGGAACGGAATCATAGCGACTAATAATGGGTAATTTAGTACCCTTCAACTCGATAGATGGCGTTGGCGTCGAATTAGAAGTCGCTATGGTTTCGTTACCGCGGGTAGCATAGGGTACGTCTAAGAAAATGGTTTTTTTGAGTGCAGTATAACATTTTTGTGATTCGATTCGGTAAAGTTTCAATATACGCGATTAGTTACCAGTCCAGTGTTTGATTTTGGCTATTGTCTCCAAGTCGACCTTCGGGTTCGAACATACAGCCTATGTCACTCAGGAATAAAGCAGTTTTCTTTCGATGAAATAATTTCAGCAACCGGACCAGTATATTCAGACATTACCTTCTACAACAAAAAAAAAAACTTTACCTCTTTATAGTATTAGTATAGATGTAGATAGCTATTATTTATTTATTGAACACACTTACCACAATATTATCTCTTTGAACCTAAAGGCTCGCTGGTAGAGATTACCTCTTCGCATTAAGTCCAGCTATGTACCACATAAATTATAATTTTTATAGTTTTGCTTCATGATTAAAAAAATACTTCCCATATACCAATAAAAAATATATGTAATCAAGAACAAATTTCATTCCACTTTTCGTAAACCACTCACACAAAAACCTAGACGTCCTGCCTACGTCCGTCTACAAGCAAATTATACGACCTTAATATGACTTTAATTTTCCTTTACAGAATATATTATTTTATTGCTTGCCTGCTGAAAAAAATAGCTATGTAGAGTAATTTTTGTGTAATATGTGCGTGGACGGTCAAAACTAAAATTGTTTCCTTTTGCTTCACCATCATCATCTTCATTATTTCACCAAGACGTCGATGGCGCGCACTGTTCCCGCGCGCCTCAAGGAGTTGTCAGCAGCAGGAGGGGCCCAGCTGGGTCGAAGCCTACTGGGGACAGGGTTGTCCGAAAGGGAGCTCGTGCCCCGGTATGAAGGCTAGAAGGAACGGCGTGGGGTTTTTAGTCAGTAAGAGTCTGACACTGTCTCCCGCTCCACCCAAGAGCGGGTTTCGTCAAAGATGATTTTCCCCGTCGACAAAAAAAAAGCCTCCCCCAAGTGTCGCCACAATGAACGATCCTGTGCATCTCGCATTCTTCGGACACCGGATGACGTAGCGTTGGAAGGCCTTCTACAAGTCGGACAGATAACCTTATTGCAAGTGAAAAGATAGCCGCAACTGAAGGTTGCGGGTATCTTTTTTTGTTCTTGTAATTCACAGCCCTGGAACGCAAAGCAAAGAAAGAATGTAGGTGTGGTTTTAGTCAGTAAAAGTCTGGCACGCCCTCATACTCCGACTTAGTGCGGGAGAAGTCATTTTTTTTTTTATCTGATATAAACTAGTACTTGACTGCAATCCCACCTGATGGTAAGCGGTGATGCAATCGTTGGTGGTGAAGCGCACTAGTTTATTAAGAGCCTATTCACTCTAGCCTTGAAGACGCTCAGATTGTAATCGGACGGGAAGACGCAGCAGGCAAATTATTCCAGTCCTTCTATGTACGCGGTATAAATGACGAAGCGAAACGCTTAGTCCGGACCGTGGAGGTTTCAACAACCTAAGGGTGGATACTCGCCGTACGTCGGTTTGTCCGGTGGTAGAAATGGGATGTCGGAATCAAGTCATGCAATTCCTGCGCGCACTCTCCAAAATGCAACCTGTAAAACACCGAAAGGCTGGCTACCCTACGCCTGAGCTCAAGGCTTTGAAGATTGGACTTAACCATATCTGGATCACAAATCAGTCTCTTCGCACGCCTTTCCACCGAGTCCAAAGCTGCCAATCCCCCCTCAAAATTAAAAATAAGGTACCATAGTCAAATTACATATACAGAGTTATTTGTAAAACACTAGCAACCTCTAAGGTGCTGATACGCCAGCATAGACTTCGCAACATTTAGGACGATGATGATATTTTTTTTTAAATTCATGGAACAAAAGTTGTTATTTCTGATGTTAGTAACACAGTCATGAGAGGTTGCTAGTTTTTTTACAAATAACCCTGTACCTATACATAACAAACAGCGCAATCGGTTATGAGTAAATGTTACAAAATCCATCTGCAAAGCCCTAAACAAACACACATATAATGCGAACATTGAAAGTTAAATAAAAGCTTAAAATAAATAAGAATAGTTTCGCCATCAACGCCCACTTGAAAAACAGTCACCCTGTCATTATTTAGCTAAAGGAACCTTTCTCCGAAACTAAGGGCAACTTCTTTTCTGCTAACGATGAAACTTTACCTTTTGAAGTGTAGTAGACATACCATTAAGGAGACCCTAAGTGGTTTGTTCATTTTGTGGTCAAAGTAAACTGCAGTGTAAACTTTCTCCTAAGAGTATTTACGTAGAAAATGTTTTGCACCTTTATAACATACTAGCATTTGCCCGCGGCTTCGCCTGCGTACATAAAAATTGCCTATCTTCTTCTTCTTCCTGCCCTTATCCCCATATTACTTGGAGTCAGCGCAACACGTTTTTTTCTTCCATTCTGTCCTGTCACCCGTCAAACTATCACTAACTCCCTTTTCTTTCATATCACTCCTCACACAATCTATCCATTTTTTCGTCGGCCTTCCTCTCCCTCTCTATCCATCTACATAAAAATCTATTATTAGCATCAAAACGATATCTTCTCCCTACCCTGCGGTCATGCCTATAAAAGCAGAGCGCAGCCAGTGCTCGCCCCTTACTTCGTGCCCAGCAGCCATCGTGATAGCATCGTTTAGTAATATTGTTGTTATTTTCTTTTGTCTAAGTTACTAATTGTATTTATTTAAATTGATTAAAAATCGTTTCTAGTCATTTTGTTCATTTTTTTTTAATAAAATTATTAGCAACCGCCATTACTATATAAAATATAGCCTATGTCACTCAGAAATTCTATCGGTGAAAAAATTTTAGCAATAGGACCAGCACTTCCAGAGATTACCTTCTTAAAACAAAAAAAACATATTCAACACACAATACAACAAATAATACCAATCAATGACAAACATACAACAAGCAAACGCCGGCGCGGCGTTCGCTTGGGTTCTTATTGTATTTCTATTGTTTCTAATTACTGTATTCGAAAAGTTAACCAAACTTTGAATCGGTAAACTTACTTCAAACTTCCAATATTTCACTTATGAACGAAAATCTGGACTTATCTCAGGTAATAATTAACATAGACTAATTGCCAACTAATTGTTTAACTGAAAATCCCTCAGCTTGACAAGAAACAATTCAGAGCACCTCTTCAGAAACTTCCAACAAATCAATTATGTTTGCGTGAACTAAAACGAAAATTCAATTCGCCAAGTCCCGAAATTTACAAAGGCCATCCAATAGGGTCTAAATTCAATTATTTCTAAAAATATACTCAATTTAATTGGTCCAGAAGTTGTTCGGACTTCTTTATTTCGAGGTTTTAAGACGATGAAAGGCAGTGCTTAAGGGGAAGTTATTCGGTGCTCTGTTAAGGAGAAGCGACATCTTGAGGCTGTAATCTGTTGAGTTGCTTCGCAACCGAGCATAGAGATAACACTGCATTGAAATTGGACATACGGGCTTTAAGTAGAGCGAACAGGAGTTGATCTCCTTCTAGAAAAAATTACGACATTAGCCAAACTGACTTCAAAATAATAAAAATTATAATAATATTCCACAACTATCACACAACGCCGTCTAGACCTAAGCAGAGCTTGTGTTATGGATGGACCACTGATAAACATACTTATATACACACATATGTACAAAAAAAAACTTAAACTACTTACTTATACTACACCTTAAATAAATACATAACGTACATAAATAAAATACAAAAACACAAAGTACACTCAGGCGTCGAAGTACTCCTCCACATCGCTGTCATCCGGGAATGTTCCCAGAAGACTGGCAGCATTACCACGTTGGATGGCAATGCTAATTCTTTGAGCGAAGTATGAGCCAGCCCTCTGGTCACGCAAGGTGTCGATCAGTCGGCGAGAAATTTCCTTAAAAAGGAGACGTGCATTCGGACCCCATGACCCAAGCGTTTCAACCCCAAACGGCTCAAAACTGTAATTACCAATAAGGTTACAGTATTTGCGCCGTTTAAGGGTCTCAGCAGCCGCAGCGGCAGCGCCAGCACAGCCCGCCGTACATGGAATATGGGATGGCGCAAGGGTGTCGACACAGGTTGCGTCCCACACCAGCGGCCTACCCACCTTCCACGGTACCAACGTCATACCATCTGGTCTCTTTCCATCGTCACGTACCAAGCCATTTGGTTCTAATACAGCTGGTACGCCGGCGGTGACAAGAGCTCGACGAATAATATCGTTGATGCAAGCGTGTCGAGCTATGCGGCCTGCGCTCCTGCAGCAGGACAGGCCATGGTGTCCGAGACTGCCGACGGCTTCGCCGCAGTGGCACCGATGTGGAGCAACACAAGGGGCGCCTAAGCGTAAGCAAGTTGCTAGCCGAAACGAGGCGTCATCCATCATGGTGCCTATGGTGGATGACGGGAGTGCCTGAAGCCATAAGCCCGACTCCCACTCCCCCACAGCCAGTAGGCGCGCACGCTCCGCAGTATTTGAAGACGTATTGATTAGTTTGTTACGTATAATACTGCAGAGCGGCACATCCCACCGTCTCTGCGAGGCCAGGTTGTCGGGCAAATCCGTGTTGGGACAAGCCATTTTCCAAGCATACACACATATTATAGATAAATTACACCCAGACACAACAAATGATCATGCTCATCACAAAAAAATTGTCCTGTTTTTCTATTGTTTTAAAAAATTGCTGTTTGTATTTGCTATAAATGTGAAAAAGAGCCTTTGGATGGTCTTTGAGATCGCCAGTGCAAGATGTACTGGGAACATACCTCCAGTTTGGAAAGTATTTTAAATAGGTCTTGTTTCGACTGGTGACTTCAAGGATCATGCTGACATGGAGCGGGAGCAGTGGGCATGTGCAAGCGCGCAACATCCTTGGTAAGCAGAGTGCGGGCTAGCTCCAACATCCTTCTAGCGATGATTTCTGCTAAACTGGATTGTCTTTACATCCAGCATTGTTCAAGTAGACATGTTCCATTACCAATGCTGGAGAGAAGGTATTAATTTTATTTTTCTTTATTTAATTTAGCTAATGTTTAATTGATTTAATTTTTGTTTTTTAATGTATTTTGTTAGCACACCCGCCTAAGGCTTCTATGCTCCATATATCCAAATTATGGTTAGCTAAGCATGAATATTATTGATGTATGTATTCTTTTCACATGAAACTGAGTGACACTGGTGTTTGCCGGTACTGTTATCAGGAGAGACGCCTAAGCACCTTTTGTGTGAATGCGGGCCCCTTATCCCCAAACGGAGTATCCATCTGGGCCGACACATTATTCGCCCGGAGGAGCTAGGAGTATTCTAGACTTCCTGGAAGCCTCCGGGCTAAAAGAGTTACTCTAACAAGGTAGCGAGTTACAATAGATCTTTTAGGTCGCAGTGACTACATCCCTTACACTACGGGAGATGCATAGCCCCTTATCTTCAAAAATAATAAATAATAATGTATCCTTTGTACCAGAAGATTCGCCACCTCTTCCACCAGTATGTCCCAAAGGTAGAACACTGCACATTCAACCATTGCAGGCACGCTGACGGCAGAGAGAGACCATTAAATTTTATTGTGCTCGAAAATCGCGCGGTTTGTTCACACGGCTCCGAGCTTTATTTCTTTGATTGATGCTACTAGAAAAAGATTTTTGTAACATTTTTGTACAAATTATCTAGTAGAAACGCTAAGGGGTCATGTTTGTGGAGAACAAAGTTAAAGACAAATGGACCCCACGTATGCCACGTACGTGTTGCAACAACGGAGAGTTAGAGTGCATACTCACAACAACCTGCTCCCCTAGTCAAGTTACAACCGTTTCTATTCTATTCTCTAGTATCGAATGTCTCGAGTTAGCCACGCCTCCGATTCCTTTGTAACTTAGCATTAAGATGACGCAAGGTAACTCTGAGCGTAGCCTTTTCTATTGCCCTTTGGGTGAATTTAAGCCTTCTAATGAGGTCAATTTACTAAAACGCTCCCAGTTCGCAGTCAGTAAGCAGGTTTTATTATATTTTCTTTTTTTTTTTTGTTAGTGCCCAGTTTGAATTTCGAGTCAACTTGTTCGATGCATGTACATTTTAATTCACAATGTTGACGATTTTTGATGTTCCAAATTGAAATATCATTATTCGGCCATACTCCATTGTTTCCCTAGAGAATAATGATTTGCTTTAAGTGAGGTTTGTATGACGCATAAAACGACATTATCGAGTAGGTGGTGTAAAAAAGATTTTCTGCCTCACTTATCAACAAATATAATTACCAGTATCTTCCTCAATTACCTTTCATAAAAACCCGACTCCACAGTACCCAAAAATTCAAACAATAAAACTGAACCGAAAAAGTTTTTAACAAACGAGAACCTTGCATGCTAGCCGTCGTTAACAACTGAAAATTTCAGCTTGAACATATTAATGGACCATGTTTAACTAGGCAAGGTAATAACAGGAAGGAGAGAAATAAATTAGGGTTGTTGGGCAAACGTAAAATTTCTATTAGTCCCCAACTCGTTACACGGGCAACTTTTGTTGCTCAATTCATAGTCATAGTAGTCATAGCCATAGTAACTACAAAGAGTAGTTTATTGGTAAGGGATACTAACAAGTCATACAAAATGTTATATTATACTTATTCAACAAATGATTACATACAATGTCAAATACTTGTAACACATAATATGATTTAAAAGAGTGCCCATGGAGTTTCTTACACATTCTTCTCCATAGAGATCTACGCTTTGGAACGTGCAATTTAGCTAAACTTTTCTTGGACTGACCGACATTTGACTATTCAAAAGTGCCTGCAAATGGTCCATTTGAAATAAATGATTTGATTTGACTTAACCCTTCAGATACCGTCAATTAGAGACACAATAGTAAGACAATAGATGCGCGGCCACCGGTGGTCGCTTGGGGATTCATGAATTAATAAAGAATGTCAAACAAATAAAAGAAAATACAAAAAAAAATTGAAGTCAAATAAAAATTAAAATAAATCATAAAAATGTCAATAATATTCAGTCCAAATTATTATTATTATTGTTATGTAACTGGCTACCCTATTGGTCTGGTGCTTAGTGGGTCTGATTGCTATGCCGGAGGTCGTGGGTTTAATTTCCACTCAGGACAATTGTTTGGGTTATCAGCACGATCATTCTTATGTACCTGGGTGTAATTTATCTATATTATGCATTTATATAAAAATATGTATGTTTATCGGTTGTCTAGTAATTATAACACAAATCTGCTTAGCTTAGGACTAGACGGCGTTGTGTGATGGTGGAGGAATATTATCATTGTGTACTATCTTGGGTAAAATATGACGTGAGGACAACATCAAGCTATTTTTGAGATGTCAACGTATTTTTTTTTTCTTAAGAAAAACATACAAACAACTTCCTAGTGTGCATCAACACACTAGGAATTACTACTGTATCATGGGTGCGCTCACAAACATGTAAACTCACATACCCAGGACACCCAGACTCGGAATACCAGGCGGTCGCCTCCTTCTGTGAAGCAGTAATGCTAGCAAAGGAGGATGCTGACCGCATCAGGCAACGGCGTTCCCACCGCCGCCACCGGGATTACTATCCCGATTTCCGGCCACCGTAGACGCGGGCTCGCGGACGGTGAGCCATGGGTAAATCGCTGTCCGACCATCCGGTAACTGTCCGGACCGAGCCCAAGACGTCGACGGCGCGCACTGTTCCCGCGTGCCTCAATGAGTTGTCAGCAACAGGAGGGGCCCAGCTGGGTCGAAGCCTACTGGGGCCAGGGTTATTCGAAAGGAAACTCGAGCCCCGGTATGAAGAGGCTAGAAAGAACAGGGTGGGTTTTTAGTCAGTAAGAGTCTAGCACTATCTCCCGCTCCACCCAAAAGCGGGGCTTGTCATAAGATGATTTTTGCCCACCGTAAAAAAAAAAGACTCGGAATACCTATTTTTTTATGTATAAGCCATACAAATATTTGTTCCACATTGGAATCGAACACACTACCCGCAGCGCAGCAGCCAATTGGGTAAAAGAGCGTAACGGGCGAATTGCAAATTGAAAACAGCATAGATTATAACGACTATTTGTAGTTTACCTGTGGCAACTGTTGTCGTCAGTAGTTGCCCGTGTAAGAAGGTTCAAACAGTTCAAAATGAGAGGACAGAGTGTTGACGTGAATCACTTTTTTGAGGACAATTTTATAAGAAGTAGGTAGTTATAACAATAATGAATTGTCCCATATCGGAAAACAAATCATACCAAGAGACCAAAAGAACCACCAGTGGTCATGTATAAATATGTAGTACTGGTATTCCACATAGGGCAATTGAAGGAACACGGGTGGATTTAAGTCAGTAAAAGTCTCCTCTCGCTCCACCCTGAGTAGGTGATGTAATTTGATGATTTTTCATCCCGAAAATTCAAATACTCCATCAAGTCCGAGTCGGGCTTATGCACCAATGGTGTCGTACAAACCTATGTTAGTAATTCAATTCTCAAAGAATTTTTCGTATCACAAAGAAAGTTAATATTTTGTGATGTACCTAACTACAAATTAGAAGATGGCACTGTAATCGAGTTCTCAATATATTTTTTTTTTTGTTTTAAGTGGGGATTTTGTTTTAAAGATTATCAAAATACCTTTATCTAACTTAAAACATAAAAATAATTAAAAATTACTGGTGTATGTTTGTGAACGCAACCACACAGTTGTTCATTGGCGACTTTTTTTATAAAACCACTTTCTCCATCCACGATTAAGCTATACAATTTCAGGGAGACTAAATTGAGGCCCAATTACGCGACGAACTTTTCCCTTAACATCCCGGTTTTTAGAAAGCCAAATTCTGCTTCCAATAAAACATTTTCAAAGACATACTCTGACATAAACAACCTCCTTGATTAAAGCGAACGTCTACCAACATGACGCAATGTACACGAATACCAACCGAATGGTAATACTACGGATACACTCACTACGATTGTTTCAAATTGTCTCCGGGATGCCAGAGTTATTGAGTTTGTGGTATTTCTACCTAAATCCCTACTAATATTATAAATGCGAAAGTAACTCTGTCTGTCTGTCTGTCTGTCTGTTACGCTTTCACGCAAAAACTACTGAACGGATTTAGATCAAATTTGGTAGGTAGAAGAGACACTGGAATAACACATACATAGGTTACCTATAATTCCACTGCTGAGCACGGGTCTCTGCCCGCGCGATATAAACTGTAGTCCACGCGGGCGAAGCCGCGGGCGGAAAGCTAGTATTGAATAGTTCGCAATCCCTCTGTTTGAGTTGTATTTTTTTTCATTGATATAAGCTATAGCCAATACGCGTTAAGGTTAGTTTAAAGGAAATCCTTTTTACTGTCTGTTCGACCGATTTTAACTTTTATTTAGTAGGCATAAGAATGGCATTAAAAGCAAAACAGTGGTTACAATACCAACTATTTACTGCAGCCGTCATTTGTCATGCCTCTAATGTAATAAAAGTCAAAATCGGTTGAACGAACAGTAATAAAAGGTTTTTATAAATGGTTTATGTTATTTTGAAAAGAGTGCTTGACGGCGATCCCGCCTGATGGTAAGCAGTGATGCAATCTCTGATGGTGAGGCGCACTAGTTTATAAGCCTATTCACTTTTGCCTTGACGACACTCAGTGTTTACTGTACCTATGAGGACCAACTCAGCAGACCTAGCCAAGTTACGACAGTTTCGTTTTGATTCTCTTTCGTCAAACGCCTCGAGTCGGCAACGCCTCTGATGCTATTGTTCTGATTACTTGACTTAGCGTAGAGATGACGTCATTCCCATACATTTGGAGTTTGGAGGTATGTGGAAAAGAGAGTAAATTTCCACATACCTCCATTGAAAAGGGAGGATCCCCGGACCAGACCGGTGGAATATGTCTTGTGGAAAACGGCCCGATAGATGATTTCGGGCTATCCTATACATACTACTCTGTCAAGAAAGTACCGGGAAAAGATCAATAATACACAAAATGTCTGTTATTCATCCAAATTTATTTTATCACCTTCAAAGTATGCTCCTTTAGAAACGATACACTCGCGCCAACGAATAATTCATTCATCAAAACATTTTTTAAACGCTGCTTCCTGAATTGAATTCAGTTCTCGCCGCGAATTCTCCTTTATGTCTTCTATCGATTGAAAACGGGTGCCACGAAGTGGTAATTTGAGTTTAGGAAAAAGAAAAAAGTCAGCAGGAGCCATATCTGGTGAATATGGTGGTTGCTGGATGGTATTTGTTGAGTGTTTGGTCAAAAATTCGTTCACAATGATAGCCTTGTGCGAAGGCGCATTGTCGTGGTGCAAAATCCAAGAATTTTCTTTCCACAAATCTGGCCTTTTTCGTCGAATTTGCTCTCTTAAACGCCACATAACGCTCAAATAATATTCTTTATTTACCGTTAGACCTTCCGGTAAGAATTCAGAGTGCACAACACCGCGATAGTCAAAGAAAACAGTCAACATGACTTTGACTTTTGATCGACTTTGGCGTGGTTTTTTCGGTTTCGGATCAGTTGGAAGGCGCCACTCCTAAGCTTGTTGACTAGTTTGCATGTCAAACTCGTAAACCCACGTCTCGTCACCAGTAACAATGCGTTTCATGAATGTTGGGTCCGAACTGACTCGTTCTAGCATGTCCTCAGCGACTTTCATGCGATTGAGTTTTTGGAGAAAATTTAGATCTTTTGGGACTAGCCGAGCAGCAACATGTTTCATACCCAAATGATTAGTTAAAATGGTACGGATCGACTCGTGAGATACAGAAAGTTCGACGGCTGTCTCTCTCAGAGTTGAATGGGGATTTTCAGTCACTATTTCCTTCACTTTTGCGATGTTAACTTCAGTTGCAGACGTTGACGGCCTACCAGAGCGAGGCAAATCACATCTCGACCGCTTTTGAACGCTTTGAACCACTCATAAGCACGAGTTTTTGATAAAGTCGATTCACCGTAAGCCGTGACTCCGAACACGAAATTCCATTGGCGATGCAAAATTTAAGACAAACTCTTTGTTCGATATTTTTGTCCATTATGAAATTCGCAATACACACTATATATGATATTACTAAAACCAGCACTGTATTTAATATAAATAACAGATGCAACTCAAACTCCGCGCCAAAATGGAAAACAGTTGTGCCAATCTAACAACTACAAAAAAAACAAAAATTTGAATTTGAAACCATAAACAAATCATCCATTCCCGATACTTTTTTGACTGAATGTATATTCAAATCGCGCGGAGAACTCTGACTGCGCGAAGCAGGATTAATTTTTATGCGGCGCCATAGATGTCGCTACAGAAGTTTTCTACTAACATTATTTATTGTAGATTATCAACGTGGCTAAGCCCTTAAGACTATTAAGGTTTAAAGGTTGAGCTACTTAGTAGTCTTAAGTTGAGCTGCACGAACACTTTTTTTTTTTGTCGACGGGGAAAATCATCTTTGACGAAACCCGCTCTTGGGTAGAGCAGGAGACAGTGTCAGACTCTTCCTTCTAGCCTTCATACCGGGGCACGAGTTCCCTTTCGGACAACCCTGTCCCCAGTAGGCTTCGACCCAGCTGGGCCCTTCCTGCTGCTGACAACTCCTTGAGGCGCGCGGGAACAGTGCGCGCCGTCGACGTCTTGGATTCGGTCCATTACCGGACGATCGGACAGCGAGCTACCCATGGCTCGCCGTCCGCGAGCCCGCGTCTACGGTGGCCGGAAATCGGGATCGGAATCCCGGCGACGGCGGCGAGGGCGTCGTAGCCTGATGCGGTCGGCCTCCTCCTTTGCAAGCATTACTGCTTCGCAGAAGGAGGCGACCGCCTGCCATTCCTCCTCGCTCCGGACCATGGCCTCGACCAGGGCCCGGCGCGAGAGGTCTCCGCCGCCAATCGCCCCCACGAGGGCACGGCGATGCTCTGCCCAGGCAGGGCACACCTCGACGGTGTGCTCCACCGTGTCCTCCGGGCGTTGCGCACAGTGGCGACACCCGGGCGTCTCTTCCGCTTGAATCCGATGCAGGAACCTCCCGAACTTGCCATGTCCGGTGAGGACCTGCGTCATGCGGAAGGTAAGGACGCCGTGAGGTCTTTCCAGCCACGCCTCAAAGAGGCTGCACGAACACTGACAAATGCTTGCACTTACTAGACAGGTCTACTCAAATCTATGTAATTCTTTTCTCAAAAGATCGTCTCAGACACTAATCTGCAAGGTTCTCATATGATTTGACCGTAACATGTTTGTTGTAAAAAACAAAAAAAAACTTAATATTTTAGGTATTAGTTAGGCGAACACTGTATAACCTTACAAACTCTTAGATTACTTCCTTTTTAAATTACTTTTTTATTTGAATTATTATTATTTTTTTTGCATTTGTGTACAGTATTGATCTACACTGTTCTTACATACTATCATATTGTAACACCTACCATTTTTTTTAAAAAGAAAACCATGGAGTTTCTTGCCGGTTCTTCCCCATAGGAAACGACCAATTTGGAACCGTGCACTAGTTTCTGACGTTTTATAAGTGCCCATGTAGGCCTATATGAAATAAAATATTTTGACTTTGATTTTGAGGTTTTTTTTTTTAAGTCCATACCTAAAAAGAATAAAATATTTTTTTTCTTTAAAACTTTTACTATTAACTCATAACGTCTTTAAACAATTTATATGATATACCTAAAAGCTTGCCTAGCCTGTTGTCTTTAGACCTTTTACTATCATAGAAATTCTACATCAATAATATGGCCAAAAAAGGATTGACATATCATTAAATGTTAACGATTAAACGATCTGGCTATATTAGTTGTTATATAAGTAGTTTCTGATTACTACTATATATATTATAATGATTATTTTTATTTACATTTTGACATTTGATGATTCTTGTTTAAAACTTTATTTTACAATTAGACTTAGAACTTAGAAGGTTCTTTATTTTATTTTAATTTGATAATATTTTAATGATTTGAAAAATATTGATAATAATATTTTTTATTTTATTTTATATATGTCGAGTGTTACATTTTGTAAATACTAGTATTTTATTATTGTGAATGTGGGAACTATGTGGATTACTTTTTTCTTTTCTGTATTTTTATATGATGTCTGGCAGTTTTGAGTATTTGACGCGGCCTACCCAAATGTCCTATCTTTGGTATTGTTCGTCAAGTCGTTGAGCTCCTTGGTAGTCCTAAGTTTGAGCTACACGAATACTGACAAATGCTTGCACTGACTGGACAGGTCCACTCAAATCTGTGTGGTTCTTTCCTCAAAAGGCCATCTGAGACACTGGTCTGCATGGTTCTCATATGATTTGACCATTACATGTTTACTGTATGGACTTTAAAAGAGACTTTGACCCCTGAGTTTGTTTCGGTGTTTCTTCTCAGGGTAGTCAGCTAGGAAATCGGCCTCATCTCGTTAAAACTGACTGAAAACAAAATTGACGTGTAAAAGTGTTTTTTGAAAACCTATTTACAAAATAAAGATCATTTATCATTTATCATTTATCTGGCCAGTTTTAGTTGGCCATATCATTAAATAATCAATTCTAAGATTTAGCCACAACATATATAAACTTAGAAGATACAAACTTATTTCCCTGGAACATAGCAACATCTACCAATAATGCTACCCAAAACGACACGTTGATTCCCGCTCCCGTCCCGCCCCCGTCCCGCGCCCCGCGACGCGCCCGTCCTTTTAATTTCACCCTAACTGAATTAGTAATGTGTTGCGTTCTAACAATGGTTCGTTTTCTATACCCTCAAAGGGAACACGGCTACCTATTTCGTGTTTTTATTTACTTGGAAATACAATTTACATTATCTAGTCTTTTGAGGAATAAATTGGCAGAACTATGAGTTAATTGAGATGTAAATTACTGTTGTCTGTTGTAGGCGTGTTT
Organism: Mythimna lalbum; assembly: GCA_949319445.1. Lineage (NCBI taxonomy): Eukaryota > Metazoa > Arthropoda > Insecta > Lepidoptera > Noctuidae > Mythimna > Mythimna lalbum. Next base: position 6,419,871 of record OX439370.1, read on the forward strand.
TGTGAAGATAGATATTCCTTTGATTACCAGTCGCTTACGAAACAAGTAAGCCATTATGATTGTAACTTACCTACACGTGAAGAGCGAGCGAATTAGTATAAGGCTCTCGCGTTAGTTGCATTTGCAAGCGCTATAGAAAAGATGCTAATGCGCTACAGCATCGCGACTGTATCGATGCGAACGCGTTACAGCATTGCGACTGCATCGCTACAAAAAGTTGCTAAGGGCGAGGGTCCTTAGAGTCGAAAAATTTATAATATTTTTTTATTTTTTATTATACTTCCTAAAAATCTTTTTTTATTTCCATTAAAACATGGTTGCCTTACACATTTTGAACTACTCCTGTATCGTGGGTGCGTTCAAAAACATCTCAGAGACCCAGATACCGAAAAACAACAATCTGTAGGCCATACAATTTTCTGTTCCGAACGGGAATCGAACCCGCGTCACATAGCGTAGCAACCAAACGATTAAACACTGCGACCACCGTACCGTTAACAGGCCTCTTACAGCCTTACAGACAGAGAGGTCCCCTCTCTGTTTGCTATCCGGCCCTCTTGGTCACTTGGACGGTCTAGCTACTCTCTAAATAATAATAATAATACTCTCGTATATTTATTTTACTATTTGACTGTTACCTCACGAGGACCGTTTATGTTTCTTCATCCCTTCTCTCTCTTCATCTAAATTCCATACCTACCTATTATCCAGGGCTGTAGCTTGTATCGAATTTAAGGTAGCTTTGATTACAGATAGGGCGGAAGTACAAAAAAAATATCATAATTTATCTGCCCTCGAAGCACCGGCTCCTGAATCAATCACAATGTACATCACTGACCTCTAGATCGTTGATATACAATCAATAATCAAGCCAAAGCCAAAGCTATTCATAGACAAAACAAAATCTTTGACAAAGCATGAGGGTATTAAATCCTGACGAAGAACAAGTGAACAAGATGGCTGAACTTCCAGATTTGGATGTACAGATCCACGTCTCAGTGAGAATAGGTAGGGCGTTGTGATTTCAAGGTATGGCATCGCTCCACAATTCCCCCCCCCCCCCCTTTCCCTAGCTACGTCCTACGTACCTACTATATAACTATAGCAAGTGTGTGACAAGTGGAAGTCCTCTGCTCCAATTAAGACATTCAATCGATAAATCAAGTGTATGACTCGACCAGTGCATCATCGCCATTGATCGTCTTGGCTCATTTCTCATGCGCATCAAGCGAATATTTGGCAGATCTATCCCAAAGATCATAAATGATTTTAATTTTGCAAATAAGTTTAAAAAATACTTAAACTAGATGAGGCCGGTGTTTCCTAGCTCTCTACCCTGAGAAGAAACACCGAAACAATATCAGGGTTCAGTCTCTTTTAAAATCCATACAGTAAATATGTGATGGTCAAATCATTTGAGAACCATGCAGATTTGTCATTTTTTATGGTGTGGAAAATCATCCAATGACAACCCCCGCTCTTCGGCGGAGCGGGAGATAGTGTCAGACTCTTACTGACTAAAAACCCACCCCGTTCCTTCTAGCCTCTTCATACCGGGGCTCGAGCTTCTTTTCAGATAACCCTAGCCCTAGTAGGCTTCGACCCAGCTGAGCCCATGCTGTTGCTGACAACTCCTTGAGGCGCGCGGGAACAGTGCGCGCCGTCGACGTCTTGGGCTCGTTCCGGACAGTTACCGGACGGTCAGACAGCCCTATCTATCAGCCCTATATCCTATGTGGAATACCAGTACTACATATTTAAACATGACCACTGGTGGTTCTTTTGGTCTCTTGGTATGATTGGTTTTCCGATAATATTATGTGACGATTAATTATTATTATAACTACTTCTTATAAAATTGTCCTCAAAAAAGTGATGTACTTCACGTCAACACTCTGTCCTCTCATTTTGAACTCTTTGAACCTTCGTACACGGGCAACTACTGATGACAACAGTTGCCACAGGTAAACTACAAATAGTCGTTATAATCTATGCTGTTTTCAATTTGCAATCCGCCGCCCGTTACACTCTTTTACCCAATTGGCTGCTGCGCTGCGGGTAGTGTGTTCGAATCCAATATGGAACAAATATTTGTATGGCCTACATAAAAAAATAGGTATTCCGAGTCTTTTTTTTTACGGTGGGCAAAAATCATCTTATGACAAGCCCCGCTTTTGGGTGGAGCGGGAGATAGTGCTAGACTCTTACTGACTAAAAACCCACCCTGTTCTTTCTAGCCTCTTCATACCGGGGCTCGAGTTTCCTTTCGAATAACCCTGGCCCCAGTAGGCTTCGACCCAGCTAGGCCCCTCTTGTTGCTGACAACTCCTTGAGGCGCGCGGGAACAGTGCGCGCCGTCGACGTCTTGGGCTCGTTCCGGACAGTTACCGGAAGGTCAGACAGCGAGCTACCCATGGCTCGCCGTCCGCAAGCATGCAGATTTGTCTGAGATGGTCTTTTGAAGAAAGAACCATACAGATATGAGTGGACCAAAATTGAGAGTATGTCATACAAAACAACATAGCATTAAAATCCCCGCAAATCCCTTATTATATTATTATTATAATTAGCCCATATTGTCCCACTGCTGGGCAAAGGCCTCCCTCCACTCCTTCCAACGATCACGGTTCCTCGCCTTCTCATTCCAATTCTTAAGGAAGCCATCCAGATCGTCCCGCCATCTCCTTCGTGGTCTGCCTCGGCCCCGCGTTGCTGTGTCCGGGCACCAATTCTGCGTTTTACGCGCCCACAGATCGTTGGACATGCGGCAGACATGTCCTGCCCAGTCCCATTTAAGTTGGGCAGCCTTTTAAGCCACATAAACGATTTGCGTTTTGGAGCGCAGTGTTGTGTTTCGAACATGATCTGTTAATTTAACACATAAAATGCTTAACAAAATGCAAATCCCTTAAAATTTTCGAAAACAAAAAGCAAAGACTAACTAAGCGTGCGCAGACAGGACACTTGACAAACATTAGGAAAGAAAACAAAGTCCCCAGCTCGGTACACATCCGTACACGAGTGTAGACCCAGCATTGTTCGCACGACGTCACAATGTAACTGGTTTTGAGAAGAAAACTGACAAAGGTTTGTTTGTCTACGCAAATATGGATATAGATGGCGTCTAGTCTTGAATTAGAGAGGCTGGATACGGTATTACACAAATATAAAAAAGGCTATATAATTTGTATTTATTTCTATTTATGTTAGCGCGGCTTTTCTCCCGCTCTTCTCTACTCCACCCTACTATACTCTACCCTACTGTACCCTACTCTACCCTACCTTACCCTATTCTACCCTACTCTACACGACTCTACCCTACTCTACCCTACTCTACACAACTCTACCCTACTCTACCTTACTCTACCCCACTCTACCCCAATCTACCCTACTCTACCCTACTCTACCCTACTCTACCCTACTCTACCCTACTCTACCCTACTCTACCCTACTCTACCCTACTCTACCCTACTCTACCCTACTCTACCCTACCTTACCCTATTCTACCCTACTCTACACGACTCTACCCTACTCTACCCTACTCTACACAACTCTACCCTACTCTACCTTACTCTACCCCACTCTACCCCAATCTACCCTACTCTACCCTACTCTACCCTACTCTACCCTACTCTACCCTACTCTACCCTACTCTACCCTACTCTACCCTACTCTACCCTACTCTACCCTACTCTACCCTACTCTACCCTACTCTACCCTACTCTACCCTACTCTACCCTACTCTACCCTACTCTACCCTACTCTACCCTACTCTACCCTACTCTACCCTACTCTACCCTACTCTACCCTACTCTACCCTACTTTACCATTCTCTACCCTACTCTACCCTACTTTACCCTACTCTACCCTACTCTACCCTTTTTTTTTTTTTTTTTTTATTTTTTTTTTTTTTTATAACGCTGGGAAAAATGCGTTACGCATACCCTCCCTCGGGGGAGGGAGGGGTATGTGGGACTCCCCGGTCAGAGCCGGTATACCCACTAAACGACCCAGCGGCGCTCCCGCATCGTCTGTGAGTGGCGAAGGACTGGGCAGCTGGCAGAGCCTTTACGTCCAGTCCTCCGCGGACGATCGCCCGCCTTGACGGCGGGCCCTACACGCCCCTCTCAACAAGGAGGGGCCCGGGAATGCCGCGAGCGCTCGGCCATTCCCGCCCGACGGTGGTGGTGATCTGTGCAATGCGGGCGAAGGCGCCCCCGCGCCTGTCGCCCGCTAATCACCACCTGGGGGTGGGAGAAGGCGATCGAACATTCGCCTTCTCCTTCCCCTTCTTCGTCTGCGGAGCGGTGCGGCGAGAGGGTCGTCCTCCCGCTCACGCTCCGCCGCCTCCTTTTGCGACATAACATCCTCGCAAAAGGAGGCGACCGCGGTCCAGGCCTCCTCGCTCCCCAGCATACATTCGACCACGCTGGGGAGCGAGAGGTCCTGCCCAATAACCGCAATAAGACTGCGGCGCTGCTCACCCCAGGCCGGGCACGGCTCGAGGGTGTGTTGGGCCGTGTCCTACTCTACGCTACTCTACCCTACTCTACCCTTCTCTACCCTACTCTACCCTACTCTACCCTACTCTACCCTACTCTACCCTACTCTACCCTACTCTACCCTACTCTACCCTACTCTACCCTACTCTACCCTACTCTACCCTACTCTACCCTACTCTACCCTACTCTACCCTACTCTACACTACACTCTACCCTACTCTACTCTACCCTACACTACCCTATTTTTTTTTCATAAGATCCTTCTCACAATAACAAACCCTACAAAAAAAGAATTAGCGAAATCGGTTCAGCTGTTCTCGAAATTTGGGCTTACCAACACATTTAACGATTCATTTTAATATTATAGAAGATGTTTGCTTGCGTGATCGAGTCAGAAATGAAGATATCCGTAGGAGGACCAAGGTTGCCGACATAGCAAGAAGCTTAAGTGGCAATGGGCAGGGCACATTGCTCGCAGAACATGCCATTGGGGCCGAAAGGTTCTGGAGTGTTGACCGCGTACCGGAAAACGCAGCCTTGGAAGGCCTCCTACAAGGTGGCCCGATGACCTTGTGATGGTTGTGGGAATCCGATGGGTGCGGTACGCACAGGATCGGTTATTGTGGCGACACTTGGGGGAGGCCTATGTCCAACAGTGTACGTCTATCGGCTGAAATGATGATGATGACGTACATGTTATGTTGTTATGTTTGTTGTGGAGCAGTGGTGGCTGTAACGGCTCCGTCTTACGCGTTGTAAGTCGCGGGCGCGGGTCCAAACCCAGCCAGGCGTAATACTTTATGTACCTAATTTATTTTATCACCACTGCTTTCAAAACGGTAAAGGAAAATTTCATAAGAAAAGTAGCATGTCCTAGAACTAAAAATTCAAACACTTATTGCATTCACCAACCCTCACTGGGCCCGTGTGGTGGATTACGGCCCATTCCTTCTCCTAGAGAGAAGGCATGAGTCCCATTTCATAATAGACTCTGACGAAGAAGGTTCTTGTGCACTCGCCAATGTACCGCCCTCACGCCGCCCCAGCCGTCGGGATTCCGAAGCTAACTTCCGAGCACCGTAAGCGCGCGCTCATGTGAGCTACCCATTGCTCTTCCACGGCCCTCGGAACGCGCCACCATCGGACTCCCAGCTTACGGTAGGAGGAGTTCGCATCGGCGTCGGGTCGACGATGAAGTATCTGGGACTCGTCCTCGACAGCCGGTGGAATTTCGTAGAACATTTCCGACGTCTGGCTCCCAAGCTTCTCCGGGCTGGGGCTGCTCTCAAGCGGCTCCTGCCCAATCTTGGGGGTCCAGACGCCTCCTGCCGGAGGCTCTACGCGGGGATCGTTCGGTCCATGGCCCTCTACGGGGCGCCGGTGTGGGCGCCGTCGCTGGCAAAGCGACCGGCGTCCATACTGAACGCCTGCCAGAGGGTCATGGCAATACGGATGGTGCGGGGTTACCGCACGATCTCCCGCGAAGCGGCGAGCCTTCTGGCTGGCCTACCACCGTGGGATCTGGAGGCAACAGTCCTTGCACACATGCACGACATGCGCGTGGAGATGCAACGCCGGGGTGAAAGTCCACTGCCGCAACATGTCAAAGCATGGCGGACAGAGCTCCGGCGGGATCTCATGGTGAAATGGCGTCAACGGCTATCGCAACCCAGTGCTGGGCACGCCACGATTATGGCGGTAAGCCCCCTCTTTGAGGCGTGGCTGGAAAGACCTCACGGCGTCCTTACGTTCCGCATGACGCAGGTCCTCACCGGACATGGCAAGTTCGGGAGGTTCCTGCATCGGATTCAAGCGGAAGAGACGCCCGGGTGTCGCCACTGTGCGCAACGCCCGGAGGACACGGTGGAGCACACCATCGAGGTGTGCCCTGCCTGGGCGGAGCATCGCCGTGCCCTCGTGGGGGCGATCGGCGGCGGAGACCTCTCGCGCCGGGCCCTGGTCGAGGCCATGGTCCGGAGCGAGGAGGAATGGCAGGCGGTCGCCTCCTTCTGCGAAGCAGTAATGCTTGCAAAGGAGGAGGCCGACCGCATCAGGCAAAGGCGCCCTCGCCGCCGTCGCCGGGATTCCGATCCCGATTTCCGGCCACCGTAGACGCGGGCTCGCGGACGGCGAGCTATGGGTAGCTCGCTGTCCGATTGTCCGGTAATGGACCGAGTCCAAGACGTCGACGGCGCGCACTGTTCCCGCGCGCCTCAAGGAGTTGTCAGCACCAGGAGGGGCCCAGCTGGGTCGAAGCCTACTGGGGACAGGGTTGTCCGAAAGGGAGCTCGTGCCCCGGTATGAAGGCTAGAAGGAACGGCGCGGGGTTTTTAGTCAGTAAGAGTCTGACACTGTCTCCCGCTCCACCCAAGAGCGGGTTTCGTCAAAGATGATTTTCCCCGTCGGAAAAAAAAAAAAAAAAAAAAAAGCTACCCATTGCTCGCCCTCCGACCGTCTGGTAACGTCTCAAGCCAAGGAGCTGTCGGCAAACCACGGATATCTATGCGGCAAACCGTAGGAGCCCAGCAAGGTCGAAGCCTACTGGGGCCATGGGTTGACTTCTGAAATGAAAACCCGGCCCTGGGATACAAGGCAACGAGGAACTAGGATTGAGTTTTAGTCACTAAAAGTCTGACACGCTTTCCCGAAACGCCAAAGGGCGGGAGATGACATTAGATAACTAATTTAGAAAACATCACCCTCTCTGGTCTCGGGGGCACAAATATTTCCTCAAAAGTTAGTTTGTTACTCTTAGTCCAGGATATTCAAAGTAGTCTGCAAAATTAGATATGCTGCTACCCAAAGAAGAATAATACATAAAGGATCGCCGAGTTTCCGCCTCGACAATACCAAAGTCAAACAAAATAAAAGTTTCGTCACAAGTTCGCGACGAAATTTTCGTTGGTTTATGTAAAACACATCGCAAGTTGCGGCACAAAATAGATATTACAGAAGACAATCTCATGTAGGTACTTCATTTTTCATACTTACGCTCGGTGGACGCACACTAATGAGCGTTTGCGCCGGAACTGTTTGACGAGTGGGCCAAGACGCTACCGAGACATCGTGTCCGTGAGCGGTGTCTATGTGTGCGTTGTGACAGCGCACTTTGTATGTAGATGGACTTCTGTACCTATATATTTTGTGGGTGCGTTTCCATGCTAAAAATAGCCAAAATTTTCTTCTGTACCAATTTAAATTTTAAGGAAGATTTTGTTTCATTTAGCTTTTTTTTAGGTGGGAAATCCTACAGTGACATCTCCCGCCCTTGGGTGGAGTGGGAGGGCTTGTCGGACTTTTACTGACTAAAACAAACTCCTATGTTCCTTCGTAGCCTTGCATTCCAGGGCCGAGTTCTCCTTTCAGAAGCGAACCCATGGCCCCTGTAGGTTTCGACCCTGATGGCCCCTACGGTGCACCGCATAAATAAGGTTTAGGTTTGCTCTTGACCACTATCTCAACTGGCAAGCGACGATGCGGTCGACGATGAAGCGCAAAGTAAAAAGAAGTAACCAATTCATTCTTGACTTAAAGACTACAACCCGGGAAGGGTTGGTAGCCATCAGGAAACAAAGACCCCGGCAGGGAATTCCACTCCTTAGCTTTACGCACAATGAACGTGTTCCCAAAACGTTTTATGCGTATAGACTTACCATCGGGTTAGATAGTGGTCACGCATCATCATATCAGCCAATAGACGTCCACTGTTGGACATAGGCCACCCCCAAGTGTCGCCAAAATGAACGAAACGATCCTGCGCGTCCCGCCACCTTCACCAGGCCATCAGCCCACCTTGTAGGAGGCCTTTCTACGCTGCGTCTTTCGATACGCAGTCGTCAACAATCAAGGCTCTTCAACATCATCATCATTTCAGCCGAAAGACGTCCACTGTTGGACATAGAGCTCCCCCTAGTGCCACCACAATGAACGATCCAGTGCGTCCCGCATCCATCGGATCCCCGCAACCTTCACCAGGTCATCGGTCCAACTTACAGAAGGCCTTTCAATGCTGCGTCTATCGGTACGTGGTCGCCATTCCAGAACCTTTCGACCAATGCCAATGTGGCCTGCCAAGTTTAGCTATTCTTCGTCCTATGTCGACAACCTTGGTTTTCCTGCGAGTATCTTATTTATTTAAAGCTTTATGCACAGAGTTGTACAAAGGCGGACTTAATGCCTTAGGCATTATCTGCCAGTCGACCTTAGGGTGGTGCAGAAACATAACATGGCAGGTGCAACTTAATAAATAGAGAAACAAATACAGTAGTAAATATCTTCGGGCGTTTTTTTTTTTTTTGTAATGATTTGTGCGTCTATTCAGGAGGAATAAACATGTTTTCTTTCTTTCTTTTTTCTTTTTTTTTTCATTTCTGATTCGATCACGCAAGGATCTGAGCATATTATAATGTGTTTTGGGAACGCATACCACCTCCAAAACAAATATAGCCCCAGCTTATCTACATCTGTGTAACTAGTAGTCTGTCTAGCGTCTAGTTTACAACGACTAGTTACTACGCACCGCGCTCACGCCAACTAGTTACACTTACTTACGACGCTGTAGTGTTGTCGAGACTTCACAATATGCCTTTGTATAGGTCTTAACTAGCCGTGCCTACAGGTTTGTTTGTGTAAAAATATTTTTCTTGGTGAAAAATAGTAATACGGACTTTTTTTGTATTATTTTTTTTTTGTCGATGTGGAAAAACCTGCTCTTGGGCGGAGTGGGAGATAGTGTCAGACTCTTACTGACTAAAAACCCCACCCAGTTCCTTCTAGCCTTCATACCGGGGCTCGAGGTCCCTTTCAGATAACCCCGGCCCCAGTAGGCTTCGACCCAGCTGCGCCCCTCCTGTTGCTGACAACTCCTTGAGGCGCGCGAGAATAGTGCGCGCCGTCGACGTCTTGGGCTCGGTCCGGACATTTACCGGACGATCGGACAGCGAGCTACCCATGGCTCGCCGTCCGCGAGCCCGCGTCTAATATAATTATGTTCATTGATTGGGCTGTTGGTCTAGTGGTTAGTAGCCCTGACTGTTATACCGGAGGTTGTGGGTTCGATTCCCACCCAGGACAAATGTTTATGTGATGAGCATGATCATTTGTTCTGTGTCCGCGTGTAATTTATTTTTAAAATGCATGTATTTACAAATATATAAGTATGTTTATCAGTTGTCTAGTACCCATAACACAAGCTCTGCTTAGCTTGGGACTAGACAGCGTTGTGTGATTGTTGTGTAATATTATTATATTATATTATTATTTTGACCCCAACGGCCATCTGTTCTGCGAGCAATGTGCCCTGCCCATTGCCACATAAGTTACCAACACTAATAGCAAGCATTTTTTTACTCCACCATTAACAAAATTCCTTAACAAAACTCCCCAAAAATTCGCCAAAATTACACGTCAGGCGCAAAAAGTTAGCACACCGACGGGCCGTACACTTTAGGCCATAACGAGGTATGCAGCGTCGCGCCACCTTAATTGTGCGCGCCTCCAGGTGACAATGTTAGTGTTACTGACATGTAAACTGACGTAATATGGAAGGAAAGAAGGAATGAAGGAAATATTTGCAAAAGAATATTGCTAGAAATACTTTTTCGAATGTTTCTGTGAATTTTGTGGATTGGTCGGAGATTGGAAGGTATTTCGAGCCGTAACATCAATCACTTTTTTTTAAAGAGTAACCATGGAGTTTCTTGCCGGTTCTTCTCCATAGGAAACGATTAATTTGGAACCGTGCACTAGCTTCTGATGTGCTCATGTAGACCTATGTAAAATAAAAATATTTTAATTTTGAATTCTTTGAAAAAACCTTGGCAAGTGCGAGTCGGACTCGCTCACTGAGGGTTCTGTACTTTAACTATGAAAACAGTTCAATTTCGAAAATTGAACTGTTTTTAGATTGAGTTACGAAGAATTTTCCGAATCACAAATATAATATTTCATTAGAGATAAGCAGATCCTTTGTACTCTTCTATTCTTATTTGTTCTTTTCTTTTTTAAGTGTTTGCGTGTACATAAATAAATAAATAAATAAATAGTTGGTTTTTTGTGACGTAACTACAAATCAAGTTTTTAGATTTTTCCTATACTTCTGCTAAAAGACCTTGCTTTATGATAAATTTCAGGATTCTTTCAATATATATACATATATCGGTCAATGGGAATTAATGTTGATTCCCTTGAGTGTCGAAATGCACGTTTTTTTGCGACATAAGAGGCCGTATCTTTTGTTATCGATAATTCAGAAGTTTAAATTTTTCACAACTTCATGGGACAGCAGACTTGAGTATATGGTTTTAATTTCAACTTGATACTTCCACGCATTCCCGAGACAGACAAACAGACGGACAAAAAAGTGATGCTATAAGGTGCCGTTTTTTTTTTATTTTAGGTTACGGAATCCTAAAATATGAAGATAGTAGTATAGGTCGACACCGAGTTTCTAGCCTTTCGGTTTTTCAATCTGTAATTGAGAAGAAGAAATTGCGTCTGCTTTTAAATGATCGTCGTTACCTTGTTTATATTTGTCACAAGTATTTAAAAAAAATGACCGCAGCCTTGAAACGCAAAGTATTATTGAAAGAACACAGGTGGGATTTAACCTTTCGAAAACCTTAAAGAGAGTTAGAGATACAATAGAAAAACAATGAGGGTTTAATTAATTAATCAGTAAAACTCTGGCACTGCCTCACGCTCCACCCAGAGCGGGAGAAATTCTTGATGATATCCCACCCAAAAACAAAAAAATATATTCGCAAATTAGTTTAGTCTTTATTTTCAGTTTGTATCTGGGACTGGCCGCAGTATGCAACGAACAAAGATACCGAGATAGAGAGAATTCCCCCATTTACGAAATATCAAACTTAACATCTATTTAAGCATCCAAAGCCAAAGCTATTTTATTTTAGCGCATTTCTAGCTACAGAAAACAACATTCCCCATTCAAATCTTTTAGAAAAACACAACAAATTGCAAACTGCAATCACTCTATTTACAAATCTGGCTTGCGTAAGCAAAATAAACAAAAACAAGAGAGTAAAAATTAAACCTGTAACATTTTAACTGCGTGTCGACGTCACAAATGGAAAGGCTCACAAAAAACCGCCAACGACTAGAAAAACAGGTGAAAACACACTTGAAACGCGACAGTGTTTGTGACTAGTGAGTAGTGGGTAGCTGTGTAGCCGAGTCGCGACGCCTGTCTTTACATAGGGCTGCTATTGTGGCCCAAGTTATAAGCAGAGCGGTTAATTACAAAAAAAAACATTCCTACTTTTTTTTTACGGTGGGCAAAAATCATCAAAGGGGTTGGGGGGTAGTTAACCCCCTAACCCCCTCTTGGGTGGAGCGGGAGATAGTGTCAGATTCTTACTGACTAAAAACCACCCCGTTCCTTCTAGCCTCTTCATACCGGAGCTCGAGCTTCTTTTCAGATAACCCTTGCCCCAGTAGGCTTCGACCCAGCTGGGCCCCTACTGTTGCTGACAACTCCTTGGGCGCGCGGGAACAATGCGCGCCGTCGACGTCTTGGGCTTGGTCCGGACAGTTACCGGACGGTCGGACAGCAAGCTAACCATGGCCCGCCGTCCGCAAGCCCGCGTCTACGGTGGCCGAAAGTCGGAATCGGAATCCTCGGCTTGCCTGATGTGGTTGGCCTCTTTTGCTAGCATTACTGCTTCGCAGAAGGAGTCGACCGCCAGCCACTCCTAAAACAATCCTACTTAATTGTGGCTATTAGGTGAGATCGCAGTCACAAAATAGATAGGTACAGAAGACAATCTCATGTATATACTTCACCGTTTTTACCTGCGCTCGGTGGACGCACACTAATGAGCGTTTGAGCCGAAACTGTTCGACGTGCGGGACGAGACGCTACCAAGATATCGTATCCATGAGCGGTGTCTATGTGTGCGTTGTTCGAGCGCGCTTTGTATGTAGATTGACTTCTGTACCAAGTTATATTTTGTGCTGTTTACTACAAACATTATTCACCCAAGTTGTGATCAAAGTTGTTGTTATGAACACTAATCATTTATTCACTTTTTACATCAAACCTATTAATTTTAGCTGTTATAATCAAGAATCACGCAACAAAGCAATTTAGTTTTAATAATAACATCAGACTGGCTTTTAAAATATTTTGTAATTTTATTTTATAACAATCTTATTACGAGGCTACTTTAAAGGCTTAGCAGATTAATATAGTTAGCAAAATAATATTTTTATAGAGTTCCGTACCTCAAAAGGAAAAAACGGAACCTTATAGGATCATTTTGTTGTCCGTCTGTCTGTCAAGACCCTTTATCTCGAGAACTCGTAAAGATATCGAGTGGAAATTATAATCATATTATACTGAGGTTGGCGGTCCCTTAAAGCTGTGAAAAAATCATACTTCTAAGTTAACGGAAAAAAAGATACAGCTGTTTATGTCGCAAAATACGTGTATTTTGACACTCTCAAGGGAATCGAAATTAATAGGGACTTCTGTTGACTCAGAATTCTGAAATAAGGGATAAAACAAGGTCTTTTAACAGAAATATTTGAATATAAATCTGAAAACAGTAAATTTGTAATTATATCACAAAAAAAAACTTTTTTTATGATTCGGAAATCGTCTCGTAGATTTTACAAATACATAGGTAAGTTTGTACGAAACCCTCAGTGCGCGAGTCAGACTCGCACTTGTCCAGCTTAGATTTTTATTTGAATTACCAGAAGGCCTTCTTCAAAGTGAACCGATGACCTAGAGAGGCTCACGGGAATCCGATGGATGCGAGACGAACAGGACCGCTGGCCTATGTCCAACAGTGGACATCTTTCGGCTGAAATGATGATGACGATGATGAAAGCCATCTCTCATGCTAAAAGAAAAACTTTCAAAAACAAGTCCCAATATCTTGTCAGCAACAATTAGGTGGTTATCACACTGCCATGCACTACGTATCGTAGCGCGTGAAAACGCACCCACGCTCGTACTTGCGGGAGTGCAGATCTGCATCATCGCACGGGTTTTTATGCACCCACGCGCGTAGATACGGTTTTTAAATTCACGCAGGCACGCACTCATTTCATACAAAATCACGCACGGTACTACGAGACTCAGTGTGGCATACCTTGCGTGTCACTCCGCACCCACGCGCGTGATTGCGTGTTTCTCCGCATGTACATAGGTGCGTGATCCGTAATCCACCATGCAGGCCCTTTTTTTCGGTGGGGAAATCATCTTATGACAAAACCCGCTCTTGGGCGGAGCGGGAGATATTGTCAGACTCTTACTGACTAAAAACCCCATCCCGTTCCTTCTAGCCTTCATACCAGGGCACGAGCTCCCTTTCGGACAAACCATGCAGGCCCATTGCGGGCTGGTGAATGTCACATCTCTTCGAATTTTTGGTTCTAGGACATATTCTTCTCACGATGTCTTCCTTCACTTTTTTAGGAACAGTGGTGATGAAATAAATTACACTAAGTAATGCGCCTGACTGAATTTAAACCCGCAACTTACAAATCCTGCATCTATTATAAATAAAACATTAACATCATCATCATCTTCCTGCATTTTTTTCTTCCATTCTATTATGTGTTTTGATTATTATTATAAATAAATAATAATAATAAAAAACAAAGCGCGTCCGTAAAGAGATTAAATCGCTGTCGCTTCCGCTTCTCCCTTGTACCATTTTCTAAACCCAGCCAGACTACGCGAGTGGTGTGCATGAACTATTCAGTACACTTGTCGTGTAGCTAATGTATTTCTTCCTGTATTTATGTTTATATAACACTAGTCTCGCGCCCCGGCCTCTCACGGAATTTTGACACGTACTTGGGCTCTTGAAAGATGGTGCGTTATTTTTTAAACAGCGTGTTTTTTTATGTATATTTATTTTTTGTTTTAGTAAAAATATTGGCTTGGGATCCAATAAGCTTGGTTTATATCGTCAAAACGGTGGAAATGTTTGAAAGAGTTAGCGGATCTGGGACGTAAGGGGCAACTGAATAATGACAAAATAATCGTCGAATATAAACCTGTTGTTCCAGAAGCAACCATAGGATTTTAGCGTAGGTATCAATTTATTCGATTAATACAACAAATTACAATAAAATAAAAAATATAGTTGTGGTTTTAGTCAGTAACAGCGTAACACCCACTCCCTCTCCGCCCAAGAGCGAGAGAAGTCATTAGATTTCTTGCTTTTCGTACTGACAAATGCACTGACTAGACAGATCCACTCAAATCTGTATGGTTCTTTCTTCAAAAGATCATCTCAGACTAATCTGCATTCTGCATGGTTCTCATGAGATTTGACCATAACATATTTACTGTATGGACTGAGTTTGTTTCGGTGTTTCTTCTCAGGATAGTCACGTAGGAAACACCGGCCTCATCTAATTTAAACTGACGTTAAAAAAAATTAACGTGTAAAAGTGTTTTTCATTACTCATACTCTAAAAGTAGGTCTGAAGTTGCCTGAGGAGCGGGCTGAAAAGTATCACACCTTTCATCCCTAGGGAGTTTTACTTTTAACTAACAGCTAAAAATTATTAAAAAAAAAAAACTAGGTCTATCTTCTTGTATTCGTAATGAAAAGCACAGTGCTTACCTCGGGGTTAAAGTTACTTATTTAGTCCCTCGAATTAGCGGCCGAGCGTAGCGAGGCGTTCCTTCTCGGGACGAAAAAAGTAAGTTTCACCCCTAGTGTGACAATAAATAAATAAATAATATTCCACAACTATCACACAACGCCGTCTAGTCCCAAGCTAAGCAGAGCTTGTGTTATGGGTACAATGTACTATTTTTGAAACCTATTTGCAAAATAAATATCATTTATCATATTTTCTTCCTGCTGTCATACTTACCCATGCTATATAAAAAAAGTCCTTAACAACACAGACAGACAAACACACAAGCCCACTCACAGTCTCAGTGCAAGTTTGTAATAATGCTCGTCTTTTCAAGCCTTGTCGCCTGAGTTGCTGTCTCGAAGAGCTCGAATTTTTCTAATTCCAAGCTGAAACACAAGTTCGCAATTGAAAAAGCTTCAGTACACCATGAGCTTGCAGCTTTTTGTGTTTTATTTTTCTTTCTGACGTCAAGGTGTTTTATGCTTATGCCTCGATCACACGTACCGAGTAAACGGGCGAGAGAGCAAAATGTTTCTCGGCCGAGACAGTGATGCAAGCGAGTAGCTGTTCACACATGTTTTGAAATTGGCACAGTCAGTTCAGTTCTATTGAAACTACAATTTGGACACGGTGGATCGTAAAAAGAGTATTAGAAAATCTAATATTATAAATGGGAAAGTGTGTGTGTCTGTTTGTCCGTCTTTCACGGCAAAACGGAGTGACGAATTGACGTGATTTTTTAAGTGGAGATAGTTGAAGAGATGGAGAGTGACATAGGCTACTTTTTGTCTCTTTCTGACCCCCCCACTTCACAAGGGAACCGTGTCACACCGAATTTAATGCGAGCGAAGCCACGGGCAAAAGCTAGTACCTATATAAAGTGACAATCATGTGGCCGAGTGGAGAGACAGTGCACGTTCAAACCTGCCGAGTGAGCGAGCGAGACAGTGCGGGGAAGCGGGAGGGGGGCCACTCAGTATGTAGAACGGGAGCCAAGCTACTCTCTCGCCGCTTCGTTCGGCCGAGCACTCGGCGCTATGTTTATTCGTACCGAATATTTGGCCGAGAGCTCTGTATCGTCCGTTTGCTCTTTACGTGTGATCGAAGCATTACGGCGCGTCTACACGGTAATAACCCAGTACAGATTTATGTAGATTTCTATAGAATTTACGACGAATTGGCTACGCTACGTCGCGAGGTACCTAAAAAGCGTGGAATTCAAGCCGCTCATCACAAAAACAGTTCTATCCCCATGTTGGATACTCTAGTTTTTACACCTTCTTTGAGATAATTAGGAGACAATATACTAAAACAAATTATATATTACAGAAACATAAGTATTATTTACAAGTTAATGTAGAACAAATTAACTTTGTTTAAAGCCGTTACGATTGCAGATTATCAACTTGGCTAGGGGTACAGCTCCATATCATAATAATTTCAGCTCAATCGGTAATTGGGAAGTAGTTAAATTTGCAAGATTTGATTACAGACAAACATCGGGATAGGTGCAACTAAAAAAAAAGCTAACACTTTATTTTCATTTTCCCAAAACATAACAGCAACGACAAACAACAAAACAATTTTAATTTTCGCAAACTCAATGGAAAGCCAATAAAATGTTGACCGGAATTTTCGACGGATATTCCGAACGACAGCTGACGGACCGGGCGAACCGGGTGTGACGTCACAACACGTCAGGACCAATCACAGCTGAGCCTCAACTTAATCCCTACCTGAGTGATTTTGATGGCAGCCATTTTGGGCCTGCATAATTTTTGAATTACTGGGTAAAAGGTCCTTTTAAATGATTTTTTAAAGTTACTACCTATTGGGTTATGATGTTGATATTTGTTTTTATTATGATTTTTATTTCACGAAAGCTGCGCTGACGTTAGGGGGTCGAGGGTCACCAGTTTGGAGGTAAGCGGAACAGAGTGTAAAGTCCCACAAACCTGCATTCAAAAGGGAGGATCCTCCGGCCAGACAGGTGTTATAGTCTGGTGGGCTACTGCCCGATAGTTGATGTAGGGCTGTCGTATATGTTCAAATCTATTTAGACTATTTGAAAAGAGCGCACTTTGTAGAAAGTTGCGCTCATTTTTTGTGGACGTTTTTGAGACGCTGAGTGTGTATCTTGGGTTTTTTGTGTATCAATGACTGCAACCATTGAATTATAACTGCAACACATCTCATTATAGTCAACTAGACTGATCGCAGATACTAAAACATAAAAAAAAATTACAAAAATATTATTCTTATTATTAAAAAAAAAAATAACTACATTGGCTAGAACCTGTCAATACAGGATGCCTATAAATCTGTCTACAACAAATCTTTCTGTTCACACACAACCCTAAAAAGGTCATGTGAAACCCTGAAAACAAAATACGATCACAAACAGTCGATTTTTAAAACCAAATCGATTACCCTAACCCCTATCTCGAATAGCGATAAGTCGACATCGATTCTGAGGGTTCCGTCAATATCCCTCAAGTAACCCTCGTCATTTCGAGTGACGCCGTCGCATATCTTGATGCAAAAATATACATGACTAGCTGTGCCCGACGGTTGTAGCCACCGTGCCTTTCTTTCATTTTCGCTTAGTTTTTATTTTGGCTCGGTTCCTTTGGATTTTTTTTTTCGGCGTTAAAAGAAAACACCTGTTTTCTTTTAATGCCTTCTTTTACCTTCTTTCGCCTTCTTTTATCATCCAGATGACATCCTCCGCCCTTGGGCGGAGCAGCAGATAGTTTTGAGGGTATGCGGAACAGAGAGTTAAGTCCCGCAAACCTCCGTTGAAAAGGGAGGATCCTCCGACCAGATAGGATGTTATAGTCTGGTGGGCGACTGCCCAATAGTTGATGTCGGGCTGTCGTATATGTTCAAATCGCGCAGAGAACTTTGATTGCGCGATGCAGGATTTCGTATTTTCTTCGCAATTCTTATGTGGCGTCATAGATGTCGCTACAATAGTGTCAGACTTTTACTGACTGAAAACCCCACCCCGTTCCTTCGTTGCCTTTCATACCAGGACCGAGCCTCCCTTTCGGAAACAGACCAAGGGTCTGTGTCCCAGTGGCTTAGACCTTGCAGGGCTCCTACGGTTGCTGACAACTCCTTGAGGCGCGCGGGAATAGTACGCGCCGTCGACGACTTGGGCTCGGTCCGGACGGTCGGACAGCGGGCTACGGTGGCCGGAAATAGAGATCAGAATCGTCGAAAACGTCTGGGGCGTGAGCGCCGTTGCCTGATGCAGTCGGCCTCCTCCTTTGCTAGCATTACTGCTTCGCAGAAGGAGGCGACTGCCTGGGCGCCTGCCGTTCCTCCTCGCTCCGGACCACGGCCTGTACCAAGGCCCGGCGCGAGAGCGTTAATAGGTATCTGGAACTGACGCCTCAGTGCTGCTACCTGGTGTACATACATCATTTCTGAAACCCCTTATTCTTGAAGAAGGTACACATAATTACATAGGCTATTTAACATAACGCTATACGAGTAAACAAAGAAGGAATCGCCACATCAAAAGAGTTACCACAGCCCTGAAATAATCAGTAATCAGAAAATGTATTTCAAATAAACCATTAACAGGCGCTTTTAAATTGTCAAAATAATAGTCAGTCAAAAAAAGGGAAGCTAAGTTGTACGTTCCAAAGCGTAGATCTTCTATGGAGAAGTACATGTAAGAAAATCTATGGACACTCTTTTAAATATTATGTTAAATTATGCACTTTTTTGTTGTCGGAAGGCCTCCTGCAAGGTGGACCGATGACCTGGTGAAGGTTGCGGGAAACCGATGGATGCGAGACGCGCAGGATCGATCATTGTGGCGACACTTAGGAGGCCTATGTCCAACAGTGGACGTCTGTCGGCTGAAATGATGATGATGATGATGATGCACTTTTTTAAATCGTTCATTGTGGTGATACTTGGGGGAAGTTTTTCGCGGATGTGACGTATATCTACTTATTATATGGATTCTTTATTGTTATTTGTTTTAATTTTTAAAGTATGCGTCATTTTTGTCGTAAATAAACACTTTTTCTTTATTTCCTTCTTTCTTCTCTCATCGTTTAAATAAATAAATCTGACTGGCAGTTCCAGAGAATCAGCAAAATAAAACAAACAAACAGTTCCATCTTTATTATAAGCATAAATATGGAGGATATCTAGATAAAATATACATGATTTAGTGTCCTCGGCGATTACAGTTGACGGCGCGGGCGAATTGGTAATAAGGGTTCGATAAGTAATGGTTAGGTTGGCACTGTACCCGGGGTTTATTATGACAGATTGATTATGGTGTTTTTTTATGGTGGGGAATATCATCTCTTGGGCGGTGTGGGAGATTTTGTCAGACTCTTACTGACTAAAAACCCACCCCGTTCCTTCTAGCCTTCATATGGAGATGAAGCTCCCTTTTGGATAACCCTGGCCCCAGTAGGCTTCGACCCAGCTGAGCCCCTGCTGTTGCTGACAACTCCTTAAGGCGCGCGGGAATAGTGCGCGCCGTCGACGTCTTGGGCTCGGTCCGGACAACGAGCTACCCTTGGCTCGCCGTCCGCAAGCCCGCAGAAATCGGGCTCGGATTCCCGGCGGCGGTGAGAGCGCCGTTACCTGATGCGGTCAGCCTCCTCCTTTGCTAGCATTACTGCTTCGCAAAAGCCGCCTGCCACTCCTCCTCGCACGGGACCATAGCCTGTAGCTGTACTATGGCTCAGCGCGAGAGATCGCCGCCGCCGATCGCCCCCACAAGGACACGGCGAGTGCCTGCCAGGGCTGCAGATAGTTCAAAGGAGTTACCTAGACCTCGCGAAAGGGGCGTGTGGGAACTTGCAACTTAGGAACAATACTGACTGAACTGACTGAAACCTTTAGTCAGTTAAAGTCAGACCTTCCATCTTGCTCCATCCAGAAGTCATTTCATGATTTCCTGACATAAATAAAAACTGGGCAAGTGCGAGTCGGACTAGCGCACTGAGCGTTCCGTACAAGCTTACCTATGAAAACAGTTCAATTCCCGAATTGAGTTACGAAGATTTCTCCGAATCGCAAAAAAAGTTTTTTGTGACAAAACATTTTTCAGATATTTTCCTATAACTTGTGCGCCTTACTTTATGCTAAATTTCAGGATTCTAGGTCAACGAGAAGTACCCTATGAATTTCGATTTCCTTGAGCGCATCGAAATATACGTTTTTGGTGACATAAATGGCTATATCTTTTTTTTTCGTTATCCTAGAAGTTTGATTTTTTCATAGCTTTAAGGTATCGCTGAAATCGCTTAAAACCATATACTCAGGGTATATGGTTTTAATTTCAACTTACACGCGTTCCTGAGATAAAGGATCTTGACAGATAAACAGAAACCAAACAGACGGATACCAAAGTGGTCCGAAAAGGGTACCGCATTTTTCTTTTGAGGTACAAAACCCTAAAATGGATAAAAACAATAAGATAGACATAAATGTGTTTTCGAAACCGTCATCACAATTTTGACGTCCATTTGAATATCAAAAACACGGCCCTTCCTTTGATACACGCATCCATTCAGAGCAGATTAACGAATCGTGAAAATATGTAATCCTCGGAATTGGAGCAGATTTGAAACCATACGAGATGACGAACATGTACAGGGGGCTGGTTTATATGAATCCATGTTTTATGTTCGTCAAAGATCTGCATGTTATACAACGTGTAACGTTAAATGCGCAAAACCTCAGACAACCCAAATGATTTTTAGTTCAATTGACCTAATTCTGAGAGAAAGAAAATATATTTTTTTAAATTTAAGGGTTTTATGGGCTGGTTTAATTTGTTTAAGATTCATTCTACATTCAAATAAAAACTATTATTATCCTGCGTATGATAAAATTAAAATGGATGACAATCATTTGTAGTTTTTTAAATAAAAACTATTATTTCCTGCTTATGAGAAATTTTATATGGACGACAACCATTTGTATTTTTTTAAATAAAAACTATTATTGTCCTGCTTAAGGAAAATTTAAATGGACGACAACCATTTGCATTTTTTTAAATAAAACTATTATTATCCTGCGTATGAGAAAATTTAAATGGACGACCACCATGAACCATTTGTATTTTTTCTGCCCCAGTGCGGGTCTGTGGCCCATTACGGCCCATTCCCTCTCCTAAAGAGGAGACCTGAGTCCCAGCAATGGAAACATTATAAAGCTGAAATTTTATGCGAATTGGAATGGTTCTATGCAAAAAAAGCACACTTGTATTTTTTAAACTTCTTAAATTGTTTTAACAACACAGTGTTACACTTACTGACTAAAACTCACGTTTAGTACTTCAGTTGCTCTTCGCGTTCCAGAATCGCGGGAACTACTATAACAGTTTAGGTGTCTTCAAGGCTAGAGTGAATAAGCTCTTAATTACTTAGTGCACTTCATCATCAACGATTGCACCACTGCTTATCATCAGGTGGGATCTTGACTGCGATTGATTTTGATACACTTGTTATCATTAAAAAAAAATCGAACAATCCTGCAGCCCAGAATCACACCTCCTGTATAATATTTGCCCCCACATTTGAGAATTAACACCGGCATTATTTGAATTGTTAATATTACCTCATTTAGAATTTATAAAGGGGTTAATTGGTACCCTGGCTTTATGAGGTTAAGAAACCATTTAAATATTCTGCGTTTTAGAAAAGTACGAATTGCTTTTATGCTTTACTAGCTTTCCGCCTGCGGCTTCGCCCGCGTGGACTACAGTTTATATCGCGCGGGCAGAGACCCGTGCTCAGCAGTGGAATTATAGGTAGCCTATGTATTATTCCGTTCAGTAGTTTTTGCGTGAAAGCGTAACAGACAGACAGAGTTACTTTCGCATTTATAATATTAGTAGGGATTATTTGTCTACTAGCTTTTACCCGCGGCTTCGCCCGCGTTTTTTAATATATTTTAATTCCTTTCCCCCGTTTTCTTCCCTCTTTCTCCACCTTTCTCACTTTAAAAAAAAATTGCTTATGTCCGTCTCCAGGGTCACAACTACCTCTGTACCAAAATTCATCAAAATTGGTTTTGCCATTTAGGCGTATTCGTATATATACGTCATCAACGTAACAAACAAACTCACTTTCGCTTTTATAATATTTGTAAGTATTTATTAAGTTTCGCCTACCATTCGGTGTAATTTACTAGACCAGCATTTTTTGGCTAAACGCTTGCACAGATACTTACGGAAAAATTACTAGAAATTGTACAATAAAGTTTCTATATACCTACTCTAAAATAACTCTCTATCTTATAATTATTATAGTATCCGCTTTATCGGCTATAATTTTACTCGTTAATTTATTTCATTTTAATATAATTCGAAAATAATCTAGTTTTAAACTAATCTATGCAAACAGATACTTGTAAAGTCGTTGGCCATATTGTCATCTTTTTCATTTATTCTTCTTAAATGTTTGATGTAAATTATTGGCCTGAAACCATCACAGGTTTCACATGTTTTTATTAATCTAGATCAGGCAGGTCTATATTACAGTTATTTTATAAGTCATTGGAAATAGTGCGGATGTTATAGAGTGCGTCAGAAAATCATATGGGGAGAAACCTTGCACCTTGTAATGTACCCCAAACATATATGGATCCTTAATATGGTGGGGTTCGTTGAGGCCAGCCCGTCAGAATAGTAAAAAAAATAGATCCTCGGAAAACTCGAGTGCGTCAGATTAAGACAATGCAGAAAAGTGTACATTTCAATAATCTGACAATTTGAGCGTGGCATAACCAAATGGGCAACTCATAAAGTTAAATTTTAAGGTACCTGTTAATATTTTTTTGCAACGAGTAATTGTTTTAGCACTGTTTGCTAAGATAAATTTTCTTAGGAATGTTGAAAATTTTACAGTTATCGATAATTATACTCGTACTAGCTAAATCACCCCATAAATGCCATCAGATTATAGGTTTTTCGTAATCCTGAAAAGGTCACCTTCAAAATAAAATTAAAAACTAATTGCGCCCGAGTATTACCTACAATCCTACATGGTTACAACTCTTTTTATAGTTTTGGAAATTCTTACACGCTTTTCCCCCCATTAAAATGGAAACTTATCATAGAATGTTACTAATTTTTTTTATATGGGATATCTTCCAATCACATCTCCCGCTGTTGGGCGGAGTGGGAGGGCGTGTCAGACTTTTATTGACTAAAACCCAATTTGTCAATAAAAGTTTGACGGAAGGGTTTCCTTTCAGTAGGCTTCGACCCTGCCAGGCCCCTCTGGTTTAGCGGAAAGTTTATAATTATGTATATTGTTTATTCTGTCACAAGAAAACGGCTGAGCAGATTTAACTAAAACTTGGTACATGGGTATACCATGTTTTTGAATAGCACATATTAATTCTTATTAGTATAAAAAAAAAAATCAAGTTGTGCTAATAATATTTTATCTCGATTATTTCGTAAAATTAATGTCTATAATTATTTCAATACCTAAAAGTATATTGAAAATGGAAACCTAGAATGTTAGGTCAGAAGTCAGGATTTCACTTATTTGTTTACGTATTACAACAATAAAGAATTATTATTATTATTTTCTAAACGCCAAGTAATGTGCCTGGCTGGTTTGAACCCGCGACCTACAACTTGTAAGTCGGGGCTGTTATTACTCGGCCACCACTGCACTAACGGTGAAGGAAAACATCGTGAGTAAACCGGCATGTCCTAGAATAAAAAAATAAAAATATCGAAGACATGTGATATCCATCAACCCGCACTGGGCCCGCATGGTGGATTACGGCCCATTCCTCCTAGAAAGGAGGTCTGAGTCCCAACAGTGGGAACATTATAAGGCCGACTATGCTATTATTTTCTACTTTCACGAAGGCGAAACCACCAGCAAAAGCTAGTTCCCTATAATATTAAACCAACACTTCCGCCATCAAAACTCACGTTACCGCTATGATTTCAGCTCGTATAAATAACAGCACTTGGCTGGAATCAGGCGCCAACACAAAGGTGGGCTCGCCTTTGATATCCGAACCCAGAGACAATACAGAGCGCTGGTCCGGGAGCCAAAGTTTCGTTAAAACTATTTGAACAGACTTCACGGTAATGGACTCATGAAAAACGTGTTTTTTTTAAGGCTTTTTCGGACGGATTTTATTGTGGGTTCTGGTACATATTTTAGCATAGCATTCGAGATTTAAAATCGATCTCACTTTTTAAAAATCGAGTAAAAGAGCACTATATCTTTCCTCTCAACTGTGATATTTATTTACATATTGTATGTACGAGTATTATGTCGATTATCCGATTTTCGGTACCTCGGGTCGCTTGTCCAAGGGGATGGTGAGGTAGACCGGGACGTAACACATCGGATCAACGCCGGATGGATGAAATGGCGACAGGTCACGGGAACAACTTGTGACCCTCGGATGCCCCTCAAATTGAAGGGTAAAATCCGTGATAAGGCCTGTTGTACTGTATGGATCAGAATGTTGGGCTGTGAAAAAGACATATGAAAAAAGATTGCATGTAGCGGAGATGAGAATGTTAAGATGGATGTGTGGTGTGACGAGAATGGATAAAGTGAGAAATGAGTATATTAGGGGAAGTTTGAAAGTGGCGCCGGTGACTGAAAAGTTGAAAGGGAATAGGTTGTCTCGGTATGGTCATGTAAAAAGGAGAGATGAAACGGTTGTTGCTAAAAGAGTTATGAATTTACATGTGGATAGATGGAGAGGGAGAGGGAGGCCAAAGAAAAGATGGATGGATTGTGTGAGAAGTGATATGAATGAAAAGGGAGTTAGTGATAGCGTGACGAGCGACAGGACAGAATGGAAGCAAAAAACGTGTTGCGCCGACCCCAAATAAAACGGGATAAGGGCAGGAAGATGATGATGATGTACGAGTATTATGTATGATATAATATATTTCAATAAAAGGTATATATAGACTGGCCTGTTGGTCTAGTGGTTACTGGCCCTGACTGCTATGCCGGATGTCGTGGGTTCGATTCCCACCAAGGACAAATGTTTGTGTGATGAGCATGATCATTTGTTCTGTGTCTGGGTGTAATTTATCTATATTATGTATGTATTTAGAAATATATAAGTATGTTTATCAGTTGTCTAGTACCCATAACACAAGCTCTGCTTAGCTTGGGACTAGACGGCGTTGTGTGATAGTTGTGGAATATTATTATTATTATTTATTATTATTTCCTTTATTCATTGTACAAACATATAAATTATATTTTTAAATATTTAAATATTTAAATAAAAAATAAAAAACATTTAAAAATATAAAAAATAGTGTCCCACCGGTTTCGGGAACAGGGTCCAAGCTACCGGCGGTCAGGGCTCTAGAGAAAGGAACCTCCTGACTATACGAGCCGTGTCCAGGAGTACCGCTTTCTGAATCAAGCCCTTGATCCAGCCGCCTAACGAGAGCCTCCTAAGGTGTTGGTCGAGGGTCTTGGCTATTAAGCCATTGGCTGAAACGACTATCGGTACAATAATCGCTGAATCCACTTCCCACGTGTCGACATCCTGGATAGCGAAGGACCGTCCTCCATTACCTCATACATGACATCAGGAAGGTGCGAAGAGTTGCATCAACTTTATACAACTCCGGCACCCTCATGAGCTATGTACGAGGAACTGAGTCATAGGCCTTCTTATAGTCTATCCAGGATGTCGACAGATCCTTTCGGGAACGCCGAACCTGTTGGCTAATGGCCATATCAATGAGGAGTAGCTCCTTAGTACCGCGGGACCCATTCCTACATCCGTTTTGAGAGGCAGACATGATGGTGTTATTGTGTTGGTTAATTTTTTCTCTCAAAATGGATGTAAGAACCTTGTAAACTGTCGGCAAACACGTAATCGGCCGATAGTTTTTGGGTTCCGCGGTGCTACCAGATTTGTGGAGCAGGTGAGTAACTCCTGTTGTAAGAAACTCCGGTAGCGAACCAGACTCTAAGGCGGTCTGCTACTGAGATGCCAAACGAGCGTGCGACCTTTGAAGCCACTTTATCCAAAAGTTGTGCAGTCCGTCCGGCCCTTGAGAATTATTATTATTATTATTATTTTCATCTGTTTATTAATCTCAGGACCCTGAGGTCCTGGGCCTTTGAGAGGCGTACAAGGGGCCGAAGCCAACTCGCAGAGGCCCTTTTGGTTACTATAATGGAACGTGATACCAACCGACGATTATCCCTGTACGCGCTATACTAGTGCACCCAAGGACAACCCCCGGTTTGAAAAACTATTATTATTATTATTATTATATATTATATATTATTTTTAGGTATATTTAATTATATGAGACTTTGGATTAAGACTTCAGACATTCTTCTTTTTCTCACGACACAGTTCTTTTTCTCTCTTCATTCCCACGACACAAGGAATCCTAGTGTGGGGCCTAGGACTAATATATTTATTAAGGAACATGTATGTTTTTTTTGGTACAATAAATTATTATTATTATTCTTTTGCTTCCTGCACTCTATTGTCTACATTTCTTTTTGATTTCTCCTTTCGCAGGTCTGCTGGAAAAATATTTTGGGTGTAGGTACATAAATAGTAAAATAAATAAGCTTTACTTAGCTGAGCCATTTCTTTCTATGGAGTGTCAGTGGTTGACCGTTGGACATTAAGAACTAACAGATTACGAATTTCTTGCAAAATGACAATGGGATTGTGTTGTAATAACCAATTTATAAAAATAGCAGACTAGGGCACCTTTTTTATGGTGGGTAAAATCATCCAATGACAACCCCCGCTCTTGGGCGGAGTGGAAGATAGTGTCAGACTCTTACTGACTAAAAACCCACCCCGTTCCTTCTAGCCTTCATACCGGGGCTCGAGCCAATTTCGGATTACCCTAGCCCCAAGACTTGGGCGCCTGGAAAGCAACGATTTGGTCAACGATGGAGATGGCCAGGTTGTAAGTTGTTGTACAGCAGAAATGCTGTAAAAGGGTTTCCAAATCATCGTCCATCCTTTGGTTGCGCCTGTTTGTCCCCTCTACGTCCCCCTTTAAAATCTTAATTCCTTTAAAGTTATTAAAAGGTACTTAAATAAGAACTCAAATCTTTTTCAGCTTGGCTGATCCGAAGTAATCTAAGTATTACCTTAATTTTATGTAAGAATTTCATTACATTAAGTCTTTAATTTAATGTATCCTTGTAAGAATTTTCCAAAAGTAATTAAGGTTGCTTCATATTTTTGTTTTGTAACTAGCTCCTGCCATCGGGTTCGCCCACGTAAAAGTTGATTTCTCCATACAAACTTTGGAACACAATTCACCACTTAAGTCACAAATTAGATAGGTACAGAAGACAATCTCATGTATGTACTTCACTTTTTATACCTGCTCGGTGGACGCACACTAAGGAGCGTTTGAGCTGGAACGGTTCGACGAGTGGGCCGAAACGTTACCTAGACATCGTGTCAATTAAAACTATACCAAGGATAAAAATTATATTAACTTTTTGCGACTTTAGGGTAAAAATGATCACTTGAGTGTTACGTAACGTTTAGAGGGAGGGGGGTATAGAAAAACGTTACGGTGCGTTACAGGGGGGGGGGGGAGGAAGGGGGTCAAAAATCTTCAAAAATTGCGTTACGGTAATACTTGAACGCTCCCTAAGCATGTCAACAATAATAATTAAATCACACAATCAAATAACATTAACAAACACACACAACATACATTACAAAAAACAACAACAGAATCTTGATTACTCAATACAGTCTGTTTAACCCATTTCAGTGCCTTTGGAAAAAAATAACCTAACTCCTGGTCTAAGTCAAGAAAGAAATAAAAAAGTATATGAAGGCATTTCTCGTAAATCTCGGATTTCTTAAAGATTGATTTCCTTTGAATAACGGAGATTAGAATTCACAGGCATAAATAGATTTATTCGTTCGAAACGACTGCATTGCTGTTTTGTTAATGAAAATGTTAGTGCTTACCGTTAAGGCGGTATTTAGACCCGAGCCATGGCGAGGATTTTAAGAGAGCCGAGAACGGTAATAATTAATTACTCACGTGTATCATACGACGTTTTTCAATACACTTGTGAAGAAAATAACTGTTTTTTTCTTTTTTTTTTTCAGATTCAGATTCGTTTATTTATTGTAAAACATAGGTAGGTACATTACAAGTTCTTATTTAATACATTGAGCGCGCTATGTTTTGCCTCTAGGGCATACAAAGTAGTAATCATGCAATAATAAAATAAATTAAAACAAGAAATTAACATAGATTTTATGAACCACAATTAAAAAAATAATAAAAAATTTAGATCATTCCAAAAATAAAAAAAAACAATTGAAATACAAATGTCCACAGTTATAGAAAAATTGTTAGCACTTATTCAATGAATATTATTATATATGAATTTGATAGATGTCATGACTAAAATATAATGTCAAAATGTAAAATAAAATGTCAGAATGTAAAAAATAATGTCAAAATTTATAATCAAATGTCAAAATGTAAAAATTAAATGTCAAAATGTAAAAATTAAATGTCAAAATGTAAAATTTAAATGTCAAAAATGTAAAGTTAGATGTTAAGATGTAAAATTAAATGTCAAAATGCAAAATTAAATGTACAATATAGAAAAAAAAATTGTTACTTATGAAATGTCAGAAGTTTTATAACAACTTGTCATTCAAATAATCTGTGATTGAATAATAGCATTTTTCTATTAAAAACATCTTCAATTTTCTTTTAAAGTTGTGTAAATTTTCATTCTTAATGCTATCAGGTATTTTATTATAAATGTTTGGAGCAACACCAAAGAAACTCTTTTTCAGTAAAGCAGTTTTACACTTGTTTTGACATAAAACATTTTCATATTGGGCACGAATTGGGGTTCGCTTAACTGCTGAAAATTTTTGAAATATTTGCTGATTTGTTTTTACAAATAATGCTGTTTCAAATATGTATAATGATGGAAAAGTTAGTATTTTAAATTTCTTAAAGTAAGGAACACAACTATCCGTTGTTCTTAGGCCACATATTGATCGTATGCATCTTTTCTGCATCTTGAAAATAAGTTCTCTATTAGTTGATTGTCCCCCAAAAATAACAGCATATCTTAAATCCGAACCGACTAATCCATGATAGGCTGTTATTAGTGTGTCAATGTTTACTTTTTTTGATAGTTGGTATAATAGATATGCAGATCTACTCAGACGCTTACAGATATCCTCCAAATGAGGTTTCCAGGTTAATTTATTGTCTATAGTCACACCCAAGAATTTTGAACTTGTAACTTCTTCTATAATACTGTCATTGTGGGCAATTTTAACTGGTGGATGCTTACAGCGTTGGTGGAAATGAATAACTTTAGTTTTATTTAAATTAATAACAAGATTATTTTTGTCAAGCCAATTTATAATGTCACTCAGAGAATCATTTATGTCATTTTCATAATTATTAGGATTAGTACATTCCACAATAGCCGTGCTATCATCCGCAAATAGTACCATTTTTTGATCTGTAGTTTTTGGGAGATCATTAATATATATTAAGAAAAGGGGTGGCCCCAATACGCTACCTTGAGGTACACCATACTTTATGTGCCTTGGTTTTGATACGTATTTTATTTCCAATTTAGTTGTAGGACAAATTCTAGTGATTTCTGTGCATTGAATTCGGTCACTTAAATAAGATTCTAGGAGTTTCAAAATGTTTCCTCTTATGCCATAACTCTCTAATTTCTGAAGTAAAATCTTATGATCCACGAAATCAAATGCTTTTGTCATGTCTGTCAGTAGAGCACACACCGGTTTACCTTTATCTACAGATGTCATAACACTAGATAGTAGGTCAAATAGAGCCATATTAACATTTGTATTTTTTCTAAACCCTTTTTGCTCATTGCAGAAAAGTTTGAATTTTTCGAAATAAGAATAGATGGCGTTATAAATTACTTTCTCAATTATTTTGGAAAATACTGATATCTTTTCAATAGGTCTATAATTTTGAACATCATTTTTATCGTTTTTCTTATGAATCGGTTTGACGATGACTTTTTTTAGGCTATTTGGGAATGTACCATCAGCAATGCAAAGGTTAATTATATGTGATAAAAGAAGCGCTATTATTTCCTTTACATATTTTATTACTTTAGTTGATATGCCATCAAATCCTACCGTATTAGTATTTTTTAGGCTACTTATTATTTTAAGTATATCAGAATCCGAAACAGGTAGCATAAATATTGATTGTGAATTCGAATTATCAATAACGTAATTATTAGATAAAGGTCCTTTAGTTTTAATATTGTTCTCAATGACCTCTATAAAATAGTTATTAAATTCGTCTGCAATTTTCATAGGATCTGTAAGGGTTAAATTATCTTTGTTTAATAACAGTATAGGTTCTTCTGGTAAGTTGAATTCTGATTTCTTTATGACTTTCCAGGCAGCTTTAATTTTATTTTTTGACGTATTAATGTAGTGGTTATTTTGGGCTTTTTGGGTTAATTTTATTATTTTTCTATAAATTGAAGAATATTTTTTAAACGCAACTCTATTTTTTGTAATAGGATTGACTGTAAAACTAGTAAACTTTTGAGGCGGTAAAAATCTGATATCATATCTAGGTTCTTGTGGGTTCTCTTCAGGTGAAACTAAATAAAAGCTTGTAAAAAATAATGTTGTATAATATTAGTGTAGATAGTAATTCACCAAAAAATTCGAAGACATGTGACATCCACCAACCCGCACTCGGCCCGCGTGGTGGATTACGGCCTATTCCCTCTCCAAGAGAGGCCTGAGTCTCAGCAGTGGGAACATTATAAGGCCGACTAAGCTAAGCTCACATCTTTCTCCAGATATTTTGGCTACACAAATGTGGTCATTATCTAGATTCCAATTGAAATCAAATCATAAGTTAGTGCAAAACTAATGCCATCAAAAACATAACTTGTTTTTTGCTTTTGCCGTTAAAAGTTGTGAGATCCATATTTTACTTTACTAAGCTGATTGATTTCTTCAGTCTCTACTAAAGGGATCTTCAGTAACATTACAGTGACCGCATATCAATATTAGAAAGAAAAACAATTTATTTACGCGAAATGACGCAATCTTATAACTAGCTAACAAACATAATCAATAGCTAGGGAAGATCTGCATCACATCCTCGCAAAATGGCCGAACGCTCAGCATAAAGCTGCGGCTTCACGGATAATGCGGTGAGCTCACAGCTCTGGTTTTTAGCGTGAGCCAGTGGCGATATCGGCATAAAAACAACGGTGCTTTGAACAAAAATATTTGGATAGAAAAAGGAATTATATATTACAAATCTTGGCAATCACATGAAAACAAAATATATCTCACAAGTCAATCTATTTATTTATAACATAAAAGATTGGGAATATTGATACAATTTTATTATACAGGGTTATTTGTAAAACACTAGCAACCTCTTAGGACTATGTTAGAGATATGATAAACCACTTTTCGCACACCCAGGTCAACAAAGACGTAAGTGCAGATACGTCATTTTTTTTTATTGCTGTTTTGAATAATTTAAGTAAAGATACATGCGCTCAATTTTTTTCGTTACATTTCGACTTAAAATGAAGGTTTTATAGCAAAAAAAAAATCTTGGCGTCAATTAAAGTCAATATTTTTTCAATGAATGAAGCCGATAAACCAACATAAGCACGTAAAATTTCAAATAAAATAATTGTATGTCATATTATGCTTTTTAATGCCTAATAAAAAAACGATTTTCTTAAAGTAATACCGATTACACCCCGTTACAAATAAAAATAATTAAGCAAAAAGGCCGTAAACAGTACTTAGCCTCTATATTTTATCATAGTATAGAACTTCGAAACAGCCGTAAGCATGAGTAGTTACAGTATAAAAAAATATTTAGAAAGCGATGATTGGAGTAAAAACCATTACATTTGAGGATTGGTCTTAAATAAATAAGAAAAACGTCTGTAAAACATTAAACATTAATTATGGATTACCAAGGTAATTTAAGGTGTTTCGAATATAAACAAGAAAAAAGGTTGTTTTTTTTTTTACTATTTTTTGATATATAACAAAAGATCATAGAGTCAAAAACGAAATAGATATAATGGTTAAACAGTTATTTTGCTCTCCTGTAAAGTTAGTGAATTCCTCTTACGCCTTTATTGGCCTGGGTATGCGTTTTGTTCAATGATTTTTAAAAAGTTTATCATATTTTAACTCATCAGATTTTCCTACAAAAATAAAAATACTTAAATTGAACGTTCTAAATGTTACGAAGTCTATGCTGGCGTATCAATTTTCTACTGTGATAAGTACACGAAAATGGTGCAAATGTTTGCTAGGTAGGTATGATGACAATGTTTCGGAAGCCTGCTTACTATTACTACGAGAACAGTGTGCAGGAGGCGTAGATAAGTACAGCAAAACACAGAGTTGAAATGTGTTAGATAGAACAAAGACATCTTGAAGGCTTGTTTTTGGTAAATGTTTTTTAAAAAGTCATAGAACAAAAAAAATTGTTTATGATGTTAGTAACATAGTCCTGAGAGGTTTCTAGTGTTTAACAAATAACCCTGTACATTAGTAATTATTAGTGTATAAAATTAAAGCTAAAGAAATTGAGGAGACACAATTCTAATGAATACTTTAAGATTCATCAACGATAACCAGAATTTTTGGCTTTCGCCAATTTGACAGTAAATCAGCAAAAGTTTTGTTTGTTTCTTCTGAATACGCAGGAGCATTCGAAAAAGTTAATGTGACTGTTTGAAACACTTCACACCTTGATCCCTCGTATTTATCCACACATTCACAAGAAGGTTCGTCCTCCTCGTTCAGGGTACAAACTCCTTTGTTCAGACAGTAATTTTGACATGCAGCTATCTCGCACCTTTCACCGGAAAAACCGGCATCACATCTGTAATAACGATAGTATGAACAGTTAAATTTTAATAAAACAGCACTTACAGCTTTAAAAAGTTCTACACCGCAACAAAAAACATTATGAAGATAAAATTATATGGATGTGTCGACAGTTTCGCCGCGAGATATTAGCAAACCTATCCTTAATTTTGAGAAAAATTAAAAAAATAATAATAATTTTGTACTTAAATTTTTGAAAAAGTTTAATTTTTT
This sequence comes from Mythimna lalbum, assembly GCA_949319445.1. Taxonomy (NCBI): domain Eukaryota; kingdom Metazoa; phylum Arthropoda; class Insecta; order Lepidoptera; family Noctuidae; genus Mythimna; species Mythimna lalbum. The sequence continues at coordinate 6,453,137 of OX439370.1, forward strand.
ATTTATTGATAAAATTTGCAAGGCTTCTATTGTTGTACTTTTTTTTACTTTTTAAATTTTTGAGTGAATCGTGAAGAGTCAAAGTTCATGCAAAATAGCAGATTTTCAGAGGCCTTTACTGGATTAATTTTACACAGAATACATTGATTTCAATAGAAGCCTAGATAATATCCCCAATATACTGTGTTTTCAAAATTTCTAATGAAAAATAAGTAATATCTTCATAATTGCGTAAGAGCGGTTGAATGAAAAACAGTGAAAATGTATGTCGTGTTGCATCCCCATAAGGACTCTCTTCTTAAGCAAGAAAACCAATTCAAAGAGTACACAATGTTTGTGCTATAGGATTATTCGAAAGAGTAACCATGGGCCTGTAACAAAAGAATTGGAAGAGCGTAGGTGGATTTTAGTTAGTGAATGCCTGATGGATGAATTCATCAAATTGTTCTGTATTTATCGTATTTCTACTGTTTTTTTAATTTGTGTGAGGTTCAAATAAACGTTTTTCTTTCTTTTCTTTCTTTCTTTCATTAACAAAAAAGGATTATACAATGTCTTACCTGCAACTAGGGATTCCTTTATCATTGACGCTACAGTTACCATGTAAACAATGGTGCTCACACACTGATACATCGCATCGCTCTCCGATGTATCCAGGCGTGCAATTGCAAAGAGACTGTCCAACTTTGACACCGTGAACACAAAACGGCTCCTCACAGTTATTTGGTTCAATAAACTTGTATGCTTTGCAATCATTATTGCTCTGAATTAGATCTTTAACCTTGTAGTTAGCAGCAATACCGATGACGACATTTTTAGTACCTGAAGCAATTTCTGCTAAATTTCCAGCCCATACCATCTTTCCCAGCTTCCAAACACTAGGCGAAACGTTAAGACGCCAGTCAACCCAGAAGAGAGATGATCTTGCAGCAGTCAGCGTATTTATTGATGGATTTAGAAGCTGTTCATTAGTAAATTCATATAAATCATAAATTTTTGTTTTGCCTTTGCCACTCAAATCTGTATAGTAAAGACGTTGAATGTAATTATTTTTAGGCTCAATCCAGTACATTCTCTTCGTCTGTTGGTCTATAACCAGGCTGTGTGGCTCTAGTGTATAAGTTGTGTTGAGAGATAATGAAATAATATCGATAACAACTTCTTTTTCAGATCCATTAAATGGAGCTCTCTCTATTCTAGGCTTCGTCTGGTTTGTGTTGATCCAGTAAACATATCTGTAAAAAAAACACCTTATATAATTTTCAAAATTTCTAAAAACACACCACTCTGAATTACTCTGAAAATAATGATGAAGAAAGAACTTAAATAAATGTGCACTCATTTTCATCGCGAGATATTTGGAAACCTAGCCTCAATTTCATCAAAATATTTATTGGAGACACAAATACCGATGCGGTATCTATTTAATGGATAGATGCTTTTTTTTTGTCGGTGGGCAAAAGTCATCTTATGACAACCCCCGCTCTTGGGTGGAGCAGGAGATAGTGTAAGACTCTTACTGACTAAAAATCCACCCCGTTCCTTCTAGCCTCTTCATACCGGGGCTCGAGTTTCCTTTCGGATAACTCTGGCCTAGGTAGGCTTCGACCCAGCTGGGCCCCTCCTGTTGCTGACAACTCCTTGAAGCGCGCGGGAACAGTGCGCGCCGTCGACGTATTGGGCTCGGTCCGGACAGCTACCGGACGGTTGGACAGCGAGCTACCCATGGCTCGCCGTCCGCGAGCCCGCGTCTACGGTGGCCGGTAATGGATTGATGCTCATATTATTTGCCTACAATTAAGATAAATGGTTTCTTAAAAAAATACATTTTTAAAGTGTTTCAATGCTTATATTTATTAGTTTAGAAGTTTCTTATTAGAGTATATGAGGGTATGTATTACAGTTACATGTTGTATATAACGGAGGATCGATATCAGTGGGTCGCGACATCGGAAATAACACTCACAAAAACCTTTGATAACACTTTTAATTACTCGTAACACACACTCAGTACAAAATAATCAAGGATGCCTGAGATATGGCTTGATTAAGAATTTAGGAACGCGGGAAGTTCAGCGTGGAGTAACCAATGTCTTCCCTGACCGCCGGACCGATCCAAAGTGTCCTCCAAATCCACGGACACCCGACACGTGGCCCTATTGCCGGTTAGCCAATTTACCGGTCAACGTCAGTACCTGTCAATGTCGAATAATCGATTATACCTCCGGATCGACATTTGACTCGACTATTCGCTCAGTGTTGCTATTACTCCACGCTAACCATCCCCAAGTTAATACTTGACGTTCCCAAACGTAAGCTGTTCAATCTAACTACATAGTTCCTCCAGTGAAAGATAGGTGGCGCTGATGCAGACCGACTGATATGCGTCAACGCTTCGACATATATATTAAATGTATAGTATATGATCAAAAACTAAACCGTCTTCCAACATCCAATACTTATACGTCATTTTTGCTTTGACGTGTCCGCGCTGTGCACGCACCTTTACAACGATAAAAATCTTTTTACAAAAAAAATTAAACCGACTTCAAAAAGTACAAAATAACTTTAATTTCGGAAGTCGGTGTTTCTATAATTGATACCTAATCTTGTCTCTTCGTTATTTAACACCGACTTCCGAAATTAAAGTTATTTTGTACTTTTTGAAGTCGGTTTAATTTTTTTTGTAAAAAGATTTTTATTTTTTACTTTTTAGTTATGGTGGCACCACTAAAAAGTACCTACTCTTCAGCTAAACATAAATTACCTTATAGCCAGAGTGCATCTCATAACGATTCTTATAATCCCAAATACGGTTATATTACATGAATTTACCCCCTCCCCCTTTTCTTTCAGTCAGTCATCGACTACACGTATAAACAAAGCAATTTTACTTGTTACGATAATTCTGCTATGATTCTATGAGGAGTTCTGTTCCATATCTTCGAAGTTCATGATCAGATCATAACAATATTTCTATGGGACCAACTTGGAAGCATAAACTTACAATCAAAACAAAACAAACAAAATGTATACAGCTCTATAGAGACTCACCTGGTGTCCGTTACGCAACCAATTTGGTGGAACGACCAGCTTAGACGTGTGACGACTCTGGTGTCTGTATGGTGTCTAGTTTGGTAGTATACGGCTATATTTCACTGGAACACCAATGCGATGCAACTGGTCACGCCGCCATGGTGTCCCGGTGAAATATAGCCGTAACTGGTCACCGTACCCGTAATGGGTAAGGGAGGAAATATGGTACTAGCTTTACCTGCAGCTTTACCTGCGTATATAAAATATAGCCTGTGTTACTCAGGAATAAAGCAGCTATCTATCGGTGCTAAAAATTTTTCCTCCTAAAAATAAAAAAAAAACAAACTACCTTTTTATAATATTAGTGAAATTATAATAAACGTACCCTAGACAGCTGTCAACAGCAATATCAGTGGGGATCCCGTCATCTATCTTGGTCAAAAGATTTCCATATTCTTTAGATTCAGATTTTACTGAAATCCAATTTATACTTCTTTCATTTGTATCGCTGAAGAACAGCATTTCTGTGATGGGATCAAAGGCGATACCACGAATGTTTCTGCCCTTCCTCTCCATGAAACATTTCTTTTGTTTAGAGGATATGTCGTAACCACATATAGTATCGTTGTTGGTCTGCTTGTCAACATACAACAGCATATTGTGAACTTCATCGTACGTTAATGCTGTAAGCTTGTGGGAATCAAAGCGTACAGTATCTGTTTTTGTTGTGTCGACAAAAAATTCTAGTACGTCACCATGAGTTACGGCCAAGTCTGAAACAGTAGAAAATTGTGTAAGTAATAATAAAATTCGAGCAGAGAAATAGGAGTAGTGGTGGCCAAGTGGTAATAGCCCCGACTTGCGAGTTGTAAGTCGCGGGTTCAAACCCAGCCAGGCGCATTACTTTGTGTAATTTATTTCATCACCACTGCTCTGGCACCGGCATGTCCTAGAACCAAAAATTCAAAGGCATGTGACCTCCACCAACCCACATTGGGCCCGCGTGATGGATAACGGCCCCTTCCCTCTCCTAGAGAGTAGGCCTGATTCCCAGCAGTGGGAACATTAAAGGGCTGATTATGCTTATGTTTATGGACGTCTATCGGCTGAAATAATGATGATGATATAAAAGAAAAGATGCAGAAGATACAGTAGATGTAATAAAAAATATGATTATAACGTTAAGAGAGAGAAGATCCACTTACCCCACGAACGTACTAATCCCACGCAGAGCACCAATAATAGCAGCAGACACTGTGTACTAAGCATTTTTTTTCTTTAAAGATACAAAAATAAGGAAACTCAAGGTTCAAGTGGATCCACTCTTGGAGGACGTTCTTCGGATATGAGAGCTTATGCTGTCTTCTCGTCTTATATAATTAGCACTAAGGCGTACTGCAGACGGAGCAACTTTATTTCTGACGTTTTATACGTGCCCATGTAAGCCTATGTGAAATAAAAACTTTTGACTTTGGCTTTGATTTTGATGTCTTTAAGGTCCATGTTGTCATCAGCAACTTAACAGAGCACGCCATAATTATGGCGGTAAGTCTCCTCTTTGAGGAGTGGCTAGAAAGACCTCACTGCGTCCTCACCTTCCACAAAACGCAGGCCCTCCCCGGACATGGTCAGTTCGGGATGTTCCTGCACTTCCTGCACTGGATTCGTGCGGAAGAATCGTTCGGTTGTCGCCATTGTGTGGACCGCCTTTGTGGAGATTAATTACCATTTGTTTACAATTTTTTTTTTTATAATTGTATCCGATTTAAATAGTTTTCTGTATTTTTTGTTTTGTGTTTTATTATTTAAAATTGTATTTTTAAATTTAGATATTAAATTATTTTAGAATATCACAGAGCAAACGAACTGCAAATGTTATTTACGCCGTTATTGTCAGACCGGCTATCAGGCGGCGGTCGCACTAGCGACACGCGGGGTTGCGATATATATCTAATTGAGACATGTTAAAAATGCAAAATAATATTTTATTCAATTATAGTCTTTTTTTAAAATAATGGTTAATAATCTAATGATGTTTAAGAATTTTAAATGACATAATTTTACTGTACTACCTAATATTTGTTACCAATCATTGGTGAAACATGTAGAACTTATAAACTGTACTCAACATCCTCATTACCATGTTTGTGGCAAATAAAGTACTTTGACTTTTTGACTTTGATAGTCGTTGGTAGGATCCAGGAGTTGGGACTCAAGGTGGCGCTGCACAAATCCGAGGCTATGTTTTTCCACGGCCCTCGGAATGCGCCACCATCAGACTCCCAACTTACGGTAGGAGGAGTTCGCATCGGCGTCGGGTCGACGATGAAGTACCTGGGACTCGTTCTCGACAGCCGATGGAATTTCGGAGAACATTTCCAACGTTTGGCTCCCAAACTCAACCGGGCTGGGGCTGCTCTCAAGCGGCTCCTGCCCAACCTTGGGGTCCAGACGCCTCCTGCCGGAGGCTCTACGCGGGGATCGTTCGGTCCATGGCCCTCTACGGGGCGCCGGTGTGGGCGCCGTCGCTGCAGAAGCGACCGGCGACCAAACTAAACGCCTGCCAGAGGGTCATGGCAATACGGATGGTGTGGGGTTACCGCACGATCTCCCGCAAAGCGGCGAGCCTTCTGGCTGGCCTACCACCGTGGGATCTGGAGGCAACAGTCCTTGCACACATGCACGAAATGCGCGTGGAGATGCAACGCCGGGGTGAAAGTCCACTGCCGCGACAGGTCGAGGCATGACGGACAGAGCTCCGGTGGGATCTCATGGTGAAATGGCGTCAGTGACTATCGCAACCCAGTGCTGGGCACGCCACAATTATGGCGGTAAGTCCCCTCTTTGAGGCGTGGCTGGAAAGACCTCACGGCGTCCTTACCTTCCGCATGACGCAGGTCCTCACCGGACATGGCAAATTTGGGAGATCCGGATTCAAGCGGAAGAGACGCCCGGGTGTCGCCACTGTGCGGAACGCCCGGAGGACACGGTGGAGCACACAGTCGAGGTGTGCTTGGGCGGAGCTCCGCCACCCTCGTGGGGTCGATCGGTGGCGGAGACCTCTCGCGCCCGGCCTTGGTTCAGGCCATGGTCCGGAGCGAGGAGAAGTGGCAGGCGGGTGCCTCCTTCTGCGAAGCAGTAATGCTAGCAAAGGAGGAGGCTGACTGCATCAGGCAACGGCGCCCTCGCCACCGCCGCCGGGATTCTAATCCCGATTTCCAGCCACCGTCAACATGGGCTCGTGGACGGCGAGCCATGGGTTGCTCGCTGTCCGATCGTCTGGTAACTGTCCGGACCGAGCCAAGACGTCGACGGCGCGCACTGTTCTCGCGCGCCTCAAGGAGTTGTCAGCAACAGGAGGCCCAGCTGGATCAAAGCCTACCGGGGCCGGGGTTATCCGAAAGGAAACTTGAGCCCCGGTATGAAGGCTAGAAGGAACGGCGTGGGGTTTTTAGTCAGTAAGAGTCTGACACTATCTCCCGCTCCACCCAAGAGCGGCTTTTGTCATAAGATGATTTTCCCCATCGACAAAAAAAGACCGGCTATGATTAACCGATTTATTTTTGTTTTCAATTAATTTATTGTAATTTGGAATAAATGAGTGAATAAATAAACAAACAAATAAATAAATAAATAAATCTAAGACAACTTGGAGATTAAAGTTGCCACATTTGTGGAGTGCCTTACTGCTAACCGTAGATAAGAAGACTGTCTGATAAGAACTCTTATTTGCAAAAGCGGTATTCATCCAATTACGTGGGTAGGTAGATATTAAGGTGACCTAAGATACAGGGTCACGTATTTTTTTTATTTATCTAAATTTTATTGTATTTGTGCATAATTATGATCATAAAATACTTTCGACGATAGTTTGTAGGTACACTTATGGTACAATGATATAAAACCGGTGTTAATTAATAAAAACAGTAGAATTCAGTGTGTAAATCCGCCACTCAACGTAATCCAATCTCAGCCGGAAGCTAAAGTGGAAAACAGCATAATACTAGATCGTCTGAAGTCTAGGCTTAAGTTGTGAGCTGTGACCAGATACTGCCGCGAGGGAATACTCTGCGGAACTCGTAAACTACTTACGAATTTCTTAGGGTTGTTACACACAAATATCTACCGTTTTAACTAGACTTAAACAGGGTTATTTGTAAAACACTGGCAACCGCTCAGTACTATGTCACTAACATCATAAACAACTTTTATTCTATGACTTTAAAAAATTTATCATATTTTTATTCATCAGATTTTCATACAAAAATAAAAATAATTAAATTAATGTTCTAAATATTACGAATTCTATGCGAAGCAAGCGATAATACAATAGCAGAGGGGAGGGGGTTTGGTCGGCGGGGGAGTTTGATGCGCCAGCGTCGCGTCATGCACACCTGCCGAATAGAACCAGCCCCCCTAGCCAAGTTACAACCGTTTCGCTTGCGCCGAACGCTTCGAGTTGACCTTGCCGCCAATTCTTTTGTACTGACCAAGTGACTGAGCGTTGAGGCGACGTCGTTCCCGTACATTTGAAGCTTTCTACAAGCGTTAACTATTGCAGATTAGCAACTTGGCTAGGGGTACAGGAAATATTTAAGGATTGTTTTTGGTAAATGCATTATGTTTTGAAAAAAGTCATAGAAAAAAAGTTGTTGTTTATGATGTTAGTAATACAGTCCTGCAAGGTTATTAGTGTTTTACAAATAACCCTGTACTCTAGTGATAGACGAGCCCTTTCATGGAAACTATTTGTCAAAATACTGAACAGTTAAAACAAAAGATCGCTGCAGCGCCACATGGCATTATGCCGTCTAACAGAACTATTAAAACATGAAGCGCTATAGCTTTTAAAGGATACTTTTTTTGCGACCTTCGTGCCACTTAGGCGTTTCGTTCAACATAGTTTAATGTTCAAGTTGTACTGTCGACATTACAACTGAGTCGACAAAAGTGAGTGTTCGGCACGCCCAATCTAAAGGTGGCGGTTCGCGCCACGACAGAGACAAGCGACCGAGACAGGAGACCGCGACCGAAGACCGCGACCGTTACTTGACGTTCGGCAATGTATAGGCGACAGTTCGCGAGCGAGACAGAGACAGGAGACAGAGACGCGAGACGGGAGACAGCGAGACGGTCGCTGCCCCAGACCAGTAGTGTCTCGTGTCGCGGTCAAAAAGCACATGTGTTTAGTGTTTAAAAATGAATACTTTTTCGGACGAAGACTGTGAAACACTGATTGAACTGATCAGACAGCACCCTCCGATATACGATGCACTGCAATTTTTACCGACTTCCCAAAAAGGAGGAGGTACTACGTTCGGCTGTTTGTATGTTTTTTTTTTTTTTTTGTATGTTTGTTCGTCGAATACTCCCCCAAATGTGGACGGATTTTCAAAATTCTTTTTTTGTTCGAAAGTAGATAGTTCTGAGGTGGTCCCATTATCACCAAATTAGGATCTGATGATGGGATCTTGGAGAAATCGAGGGCAACCTTCAAATTTTATAGGCTCACTTATTGATTTTCGCATATTTTATGAAGTATCTTGTGTATTTGCGTATGGTCGTCACCATCTCAGGTAGCTGGGCTGATGATGGAAGGTACAACTCTTTAACAGTAAGAATTTACTCAAACAGGCAAGGACTGTTTTAGTAAATTGTTTTGATGTTTGATAGGGCATTTGCCACATTTGGTCTCATGATGATCAAGTCATGACCTGATGCTGCAGTCAGGATAGTCTGCAGAGTACCTAAGTCCTCGACAACAAACAGCAGATATATCGAGTTTAGGCTCATTGAAAACGGCTCGATGTGTGGATAAACGTACTGCTAATAAAGAACACCGAAGTACATAGAGACCTGATGCTGAAGCCAGGAGCATCAGGAAAAGTACAAACCTTGAAATTACAGCACCGTAGTCGTGTTTGGGCTCATTAAATCTGGCCTGATGCTACAGCCGGGATTATCAGCATCTAGTCTAATGACTGATTGAAAGATTTACCTTTCGGCTTCATCATCAGATCAGTTCGATATATCCTTTCCCTCTCCAGCATCTAGTCTAATGACTGAAGAAGAGGGGGAGAGGATATATCGAACTGATCTGATGATGAAGCCGAAAGGTAAATTAATGTAATCTAACCGTGTTTGGGATTATTAGAACCGTTATGAGATGCGCTCTGACTATAAGGTATTTAAGTTTCACTGAGGGGTACTTTTTAGTGGTGGTACCATAACTAAAAAGTGTAAAATAAAAATAAAACTTTTTACAAAAAAAATATAACCGACTTCAATGATAAAAACACTGAAAAGAATCAAATAACTTTAATTTTGGAAGTCGGTGTTAAATAACGAAGAGACTAAACTATTATAGAAACAGAAACACATAAGTTATTTGATACTTTTCAGTGTTTTTTATCATTGAAGTCGGTTATATTTTTTTTGTAAAAAGTTTTTTTTTTTCAATAAATATAATACGTAATCAAACTGTATTTTATTCAGCCGAAAATACTTTCTGAATACATTGTCATCAAACATTAGGTGCTTGTTCACTAATAGCGAAAATGATCCTTCTTGGCCTCTAGTTAAATATAATTCTTTAATAGGTAATCTTCTTTTAGTTTTGTATTTGTAATAATAATATAATAGCAAATCATCGTCTTCTTCTTCCTCCAGTAGAACTTCTACTACTTGGTTTTCCATCATGACACAAACACAACTGACTACATCGACAGACTCTCCGATACTGATTAACTTTTCGGTCGTGAAGAGCCTGATACACTTGTCGCGGTCTCCGGTCTCGGTCTCGCCTTACAGTACATGCAGAAGAGACCGAGACACTTGTCGCAGTCTTCGGTCGCGGTCTCCTGTCTCGGTCGCTTGTCTCTGTCGCGGCGCGAACCGCCACCTTAATGCGTACTATATATATAGGTACAGGGTTATTTGTAAAACACTGACAGCTTCTCAGGACCATGTTGTGGCGTAAAGTGTAACTAACATATTGGTTTTTAAATGGCGGTAGATTTATTATATTTTTACAGTCGGAGCCGCTGGCAGAAGCTAGTCTACCATATTTCCAAGCACGCAATTAAAAAAAAAAACGAAATATTACAGTGGTACTACAATAACATAACAGTGTAAAAACGTTTTTAAGACACAGCTCTCTCCGCCCTCAAATCTTATGACGGTTCTCTTTCCACACATACATTGGTTCGCGGACGGCGAGCCATGGGTAGCTCGCTGTACGATTGTCCGGTAACTGTCCGGACCGAGCCAAGGTGTCGACGGCGCGCACTGTTCCCGCGCGCTTCAAGGAGTTGTCAGCAACAGGAGGGGCCCATCTGGGTCGAAGCCTACCGGGGTCGGGGTTATCCGAAAGGAAACTAGAGCTCCGGTATGAAGGCTAGAAGGAACGGCGCGGGGTTTTTAGTCAGTAAGACTCTGACACTGTCTCCCGCTCCACCCAAGAGCGGGTTTCGTCAATGATGATTTTCCCCGTCAACAGAAAAAAAAAAAAAAACACATACATTGGTAGAATGAAAAATCCCGATCCGTAGCTGCATTACGTTCGGTATCTCTAGGTCGTCCGAGAAATTCCGACGGCCTAGCAAAAGCCGAGCGGTATTTTTCCCGAACTTTCATCTACATATGTTCGATTTTACCACCCGGTTGTGCTGATTAATGCTCGCCTATGTGTAACAACCCTTAGGCACTGAGCGTGTGGCGAAATTGGTGTGGGTTTTTTGGATACTGTAGCGGATACCCGACATGTGTTTCTACGCTAAAAAGAAATATATTTTGTTTACTTGGTCGAAGTAAAGGTTTGCATGTTTTTTAATATACAAGGTGTAAGAAACAGCCCTCCCCGAAAGGAACTCAAGCCCCGGTATGAAGAGGCTAGAAGGAACGGAGTGGGTTTTAAGTCAGTAAGAGTCTGACACTATCTCCCGCTCTACCCAAGAGCGGGGGTTGTCATTGGATAATTTGTACCCGAAAAAATAATCAGCTTTGCCATTTAAATTGCCCAATCAAGTTTATAATTTTGTATGGTGAGACTGATTCTTTTTTCGTGTCCTGAAAAAAAATCTTGTGGAAGGTTGTTCAGTTTCGTCTACTGAGCTAGCCCATAAAGTTTGCGAAGGGCACACCTTGTATGGTTTTAATGGTTTAAAACCGTTTTCGCTAATTGCTTTGCTTAACGAAACTTACATCTAAAAACATTTTGCCTTCCAGCCAAGGCTCAGTTTTCTCCCAATTTCACAGCTTTACTATTGCACTCGCAGCGAGTAAGCCCGAGTAAGCCCTTCGCACAGCAACCTACGAGCTGCGCTACAAGCTAGCACTTAAACAGCTCTGCTATACAAAAGAAAAGAAAGAAAAACAGTTTATTTGCGCGAAAAAAGACGCAATCTTAAAACTAGCTAACAAATATAACATAACATCAATTGATCATATGCGTCACATCCGCACAAAACGGCCGAACGCTCAGCATAAAGCTGACTGGACTCACGCATAAAGCGACCGCCTCGCACCGCCAAGCTCCCTCGCATATCTCCAGTGGAAAAGTAAACATAACTAGCAATTTGATCACGAAGCCAAAGTTTTAGTTTTAAGTGTTCCTTACCTGAAGGGTAACCAACAAAACCAATTTATTACCGAGCCATCTTTCTGTCAACGGGATATATCTCCGAAACTGTAATAGGTAGACAATTTCTTAGAATATATTTCCTTTGCCGTTATCGTCATCATCTTATAATCCGAAGTATCCTATTTCCTGTTCCAGGACATGGTTTACCCATGTGCCTTACTTGACTGGTGAAGTAGTACCAAACACAGTGGGATATAAAACGTGTAACGTTAAATGCGCACGACCTGAAAATAGTTTGATCAGAATAACGAGCAGAATATATTGAACCACTTTTTAATATAGGTTACATTTAAAAAATAAACTTCATTAAAATGTCGCCCTGTCTATTTATTAATAGGTCAAGCCATCACGTGCGCAAACCCACCAAAATAGGTAAACAAACAGTAGAGGTCTCAACAACGTAAGGTTATCCGAGGGTAGAAATATGACGGTGGGATCAAGTCAAGCAACTCTTATACCATCATCATGATCAGCGATCCGGCCCAAGGCCCGGATCACCGTCCGGACCATGGCCTGTACATTGTGGAGCGAGGAGGAGTGGCAGGCGGTCGCGTCTTTCTGCGAAGCAGTAATGCTAGCAAAGTAAGAGACCGAACGCATCAGACAACGGCGCTCACGCCACATCCGCTGCCGGGATTCTGATCCCGATTTCTGGCCACCGTAGGCGAGCTTGCGAACGGCGAGCAATGGGTAGCTCGCTGTCCAACCGTCGGGTAACCGTCCGGACCGAGCCCAGGTCGTCGACGTTGCGCACGGTTCCACGGCACGAAAAAAAATGACCAAGCTACGCTCATATACCATAGCTCACACCAACAATTACCTGGTACAGACAACTTTATACCAACACAAACTTAGATCAAGTTTTAAGTTTTGTTACAATATTCGCCATCAGTGCCCCTAGCCGTTTCGCTTGCGTCGAACGCTTCGAGTTGACCTTGCCGCCAATACTTTTGTTCTGACCACGTGACTGAGCGTTGAGAACGCGTCATTGCCGTACATTTGAAGCTTTCTACTAGCGTTAACTATTGCAGATTAGCAACTTGGCTAGGGGTACAGGTATAAAAGGCGAATGAAACTACGAATATGGAAGAAGCAAAACAAGTGAGGATCATAGCACGAGACGTTTTGTCGTATCAGCCTACCCTCCACAGAAGAATAGTCTCTATAGTTACCACAGAGCACAGAAAAGTTTCGAAGACATGTGACATTCACCAACCCGCACTGGGCCCGCGTGGTGGATTACCGCCCATTCTTTCTCCTAGAGAGGAGGCCTGAGTCCCAGCAGTGGGATCATTAAAAAGGCTGATGATGATGATGGTTGACAGAAAACTCCAAGTGTAGGTACTTTTTTTTAACCAACTTCCAAAAAAGGAGGAGGTTCTCTATTCGGATGTTTGTATTTTTTTTTATGTTTGTTCGCGCATAACTTCGTCGCTTGCCAGCCGATTTGAAAACCAAATTATTTTTTTGTTGGAAAGGGTACATATTTCCTAAAAGGGCCCGTAGTCACCACAAACAAATCTCCACGTGTACGACGTTTTTCAATACACTTACGAAGAAATACTTTCTCTGAAAACTTACAACGCATTTTTGTTCATTTTGCACTAAAGAAAATTTTCCAAAGTTGCCATACATTTTAGTTTTGATTTAGATGGCAGCAGGCTATCGCAAGTATTTTTTATCTGGCAGTGGTGGTACCGTCTAAAGAATTCTTTAGTCTATGACTTATTACGTATAGCTACGTATATCGTAGTAACTGCTGCTTGTGTTTGAATGAGTAAGCAACAATAGAGTCTACTGCTTGCAGACGCGAAGGCTCCTTTCAAACTTCGTCGGTGCGTTTCTAAGGCACGCACTGGCAAAGAAACTCTAGTCATACTAGCTATGACTAGAGTTGTGTGGGTACTAAGTCGAGCTCAAGGAACTAAGAAATGTTTGTTTAGGTACGTTTTAACGCTGCTCGCCCACGTCAGACTTTTTGTAGGACAGATAATTGAGCCGATTTTGTATTTTGTAAATTGGTTCTGTATTTCTGACCGACTTTTTGTAGGACGTGCGCGTTGCACTATTGCTATCAGTGTGTTCTGTTTTTCTCCTACAAAAAATTGGTCAACGATTATCGGACGTGGGCGAGCGGCGTTAAACTGGCTTATAACCAATGGCTTAGTTATTAACCCCAAAGTAATTTTATGTTACCAAATCGCGAAATATGCAAGATTACAATCTATCATATAAAAATGAATCGCAAAATGTAAATTAAATGGTAAGCGCATAACTCAACAACGCCTGGACCAATTTGGCCAATTCTTTTTTTGTTGTGTTTGTTATTGTGAGGAGAAGGTTATGGTTTATAAAAAAATGAAAATTAAGGTAGTGTAGGGTAGAGTAGGGTAGAGCGGGAGCGAAGCCGCGGCGCTACAGCTAGTTTTATATTAAGCAGACAGTGGGAACATTAATAATTGGTAAGAAAAAAAAAAGAAGTGGGAACATTAAAAAAAAAGGCTGATGATGATGATGAGACATCAGAATAGATCTACAGGGTGTGGCGTAAATAAAGAATAACCCTGAATCTGTCAATTGGCCAGATTATCATCTATCATTTAGCCCACTTGTACCACCATATGCCCATGGATATCCAAATTATTGATATTTTAAATAAAAATCGTACTTACTCATATAAAATCAGCTGCCATTTCTTCAATTGGTGACTTTCTCTCGTTCTGTTTTTTTGTGTCACTCCTGAATGTTTGTAAAACTAACTTTAGGCAAATCGATATACAGGTAGGTATATTCATTTGCCTAAAGTTAGTGGACTCTAACTTTTTTTTTTACGTGGGCAAATCATCTAATGACATATCCCACTCTTGGGCAGAGAGGAAGGCGTGTCAGACTTTTACTGATTAAAAACCCACTCCTGTTCCTTCTTTGCCATTGTTCCAGGGCCCCGGTGATCTCTTTCGCATCACCCATGGCCCCAGTAGGCTTCGACTCTGCTGGGCCCCTGCGGTTACTGACAACTCCTTGAGGCGCGTATGGAACACTACGCGTCGTCGACGACTTGGGCTCGGTCCGGGTGATTACTAGATGGACGGACAGTGAGCTACCCATTACTCACTGTCCGCAAGCTAAAGCCTACGGTGGCTGGAAATCAGGATCGGAATCCCAGCGGCAGAGGCGCGAGGGCCATTGCCTAGTGGACTCTACCTGAACCGACCTTTGAAGATTTTAAACTAATTATAATCTTGTTGAAATGTTTAATTTAGAAATCAGGAATTAAATACCTAGGTGCAAGTAATTCCTGATTTTATCAATTAAATTAAAAGCCAAAATATTTTCCTAGAAACTAACCAGCATTTGCAGAAAGGAACATTCACTACAATCTTATCTAAACCAAAACATATTCACAGCAGCATCTAAATTCCTTTTATAACAGAAACATATTCAACCCGCAAAATTAGCTCGCCAAATCTCAACGCACCGTGCTTAGAACAATACAGCGCTTGATAAAATGAAGATTAAAACACAGATAGTCGCTGCAGCGCTGTTTTGGCATGGTGACAACACCGCATACGTGCGGGCTCATTTGCACTTGTACGACAAACCATGATAAAGCCACTAGTTTGATTTAGTTGACAACGTGTGCCCAGTTCTCAACATTTGTGAAAGTAAAGAAACTATTAGACCACTCGATATTCAGACAGTCTTAGTCGATGTGGCGTCGTGTTTCGTTGAGTAATAAGGGTCAGACTGTCTCACTCGGTACGAAAAACAAGCTTTTAATGAAAATATTTTTTTAATAGCAGGCTTTTATAACTGTATAACTATAAATTAATACAAGTCAAGACGAATCATACGAGCCCGAACTCGATGGGGTTGTGTCGTTTAACTATCAAGTTCCTATAGCCACCTTCCGGTTCCATCATCAGATCAGCTCCTTGTCATAATAATTTTGCATTGTCATCTGATTTACACATGCATGCAAAATTCCAGCTCAATCGGTAACCGCGAAGTAGGTCAAATTTAATTTACAAGATTTGATTACAGACAAACATCGGGACAGGCGAATAATAAAAGTAGTCTGAATATCGTGTGCTGAATAACGCGTAGTGTAATAGGCCGTTAAGGAGTGAAAGATAAAAAAAAACATCAAATAATTTCTCTTGCTCTAGGAGGAACTGGGGGAAGTGTCCAGTGACGTAACTATAGGCTGCCAAGACTGACAAAATGCCATGGGTCCTTGGCTAGGTGGGGCCTCCGGTCTGAGAGGCCTTGAGCTCAGAAGAAATAAATATACAAATTAAAATAAATTATTTTTAAAAAAAAACGCATTTGTAGAGGTCTATGTCCAACAATGGACTTCTATCGTCTGAAACAGTCTAAAATGATGATGATGAAATGCATTTATAAGAAAAAGATCAAATTTCCCGAGGTATTTCGCCACTTGGAAGCCCACCTTTAGACACGAAATGTAAAAGTCCTCGTGTATTAGAGAATTTGCCGATTAACTTACTAATAATAAAGGTATTTGTCCAATTATCCTGGGGGTTCATCCAATTATTTTGCCACGAGCCTCAGATATTGACATATTGTTATAGTACTTACGCAGGCGCGTATACAGCGCCGTAACAAGGCTTTTATACGCCCGGTGCAAGTTTCTTTAACTGCGCCCCTAGAAAAAAGTACAATACGAACAAAAAGGACTATTAGAGATTTTTGCGCCCTTCCAGGGACTGCGCCCTGTGCCTGGGCACCGCTGGCACCGCCCTAGTTACGGCACTGCGCGTATTTATATACGCGCAGTGCCGTAACCTACGCCCCTGGAAGTGCCAGACTTTTTCACTAACTAAAAGCCACCAATCAAGGGTTTTAGTCAGTGAAATGTGCTTTAGTGAACGTAAGCATTCTATTATTTTAACCAATTCTACCCGTGAGAACCTGTAATTGGCTGTATGTTTATTATACTATTGTCATGGTTTTGTTGTAGCTGTTGGTTCTCCTAATAAATAAATAAATAAAAGTCTGGCACCCCCTTTCGCCCCATCCTAAGGGTGTTTTTAATATCGTGCGGGTTTAACAGCGCATGTGGGCTGGCAGAGGGCGTCTTTCGAATGAAATGAAATAAGCTCTTTCACGCTGTAAGTACCTACGACTCTTTTATACACACAGTGTCTACTTCTCTCGCCAAACTCCTGTCGCAAGACTGCTGAAAGAAATTTCTCTTGAAGTGCCTTTTTTTCGGTGGGTAAAAATCATCTTATGACAACCTCCGCTCTTAGGTGAAGCGAGAGATAGTGTCAGACTCTTACTGACTAAAAACCCCATCCCGTTCCTTCATACCGGGGCACGAGCTCCCTTTCGGACAACCCTGTCCCCAGGCTTCGACCCAGCTGGGCCCCTCCTGCTGCTGACAACTCCTTGAGGTGCACGGGAACAGTGCGCCGTCGACGTCTTGGGCTCGGTCCATTACCGGACGATCGGACTGCGAGCTACCCATGGCTCGCCGTCCGCGAGCCCGCTCTTGAAGTACCTAAACACCACTTTTGTGCTCTTCTATATAGTTCACTTGTGTTTGTAAGTAGGTATATACAGGGCCGAGCCGACCCCAGCCAACGCCTGTGTGCGAATCCTATAGAGCGTTACAACTTTTTTCAGTCAATTCTAACAGTGTCAAACTAAACAACAGACATAAGTATTATCTTAGCAGATTTTACTGATGTAGGTCTCAATTCAACTATAAAGAATTTGTTGTGGTGTAACCGTGTAACAAAAATATTTAAAAAAATCGGCGCTGGCATCTCACCCGGCGCCCCTTATGCCTTAGCGCCTGTGTGCGCCGCGCACTTCGCACATATGGGCGGCTCGGCCCATATATATCGCATATATATCGGCCATATATTATACAGTACATTTTGATACATGTAAGTACAGAAAGTTTGTCAATGTTTTCGAGGCGGAATTGAGTGAATGTGTGATGGAAAACGAATAAACGGGGGTTGACCGGCGACTAGTGAGGGGCACCCAGCCTGATACTACGCGAACTTTTCTGCAGTAGTGTGGAAAACATGACTATTTTTTCTTAATTTTAGATAAATTTTAAATTTCTTAATTTTAGAAATTTACAATATATACCTACAAAGTGGAAAAATACATACAAATACATACAAAGTGGAAAAAAAACACGCATACAATTATTGTATGTTTGATTTTTTTGTGGTAGCGTTTTTTTTTTTCAAACATAATAATAAATGTCATACCTAGCATGGCGTAAGCTGTGCATACCTGTAATAGGCATGCATATTAGTGCTTTAATTTTAATATTATATTTTACAAAATAATCCTGTATGTAATGCTGTTGGTGTGCCAATTAATAAATAAAACAGTCTATTGCATGCCTAAAAGTGGCATAAGACTTGCCTTTATTGGCCGGCCGTAGTGAACAGTGATGACGAACAGAGCTCCCACCTCTCTCTTTCCTTTATTGGCTGGTTTGTGTGGAGATTCGCAAGAGCAAACGTGCTCGGGAGAAGGATGTATAATCCAGTAAGGTGCTGGTAGGGTTCTTGACCGTACTTCCGGGTTCCTTCGGGGTTGTCCTTGGGTGCACTAGCCTATCGCATACTGGGATAATCGTCGGTTTGTAACTCGTTCCATTAAAAGTGCCTTTAAGCCCTTTAGGGCCTCTTTGAGTTGGTTTCGGCTCCTCGTACGCCTTCCAAAGATCCAGGACCTCAAGGTCCTGAGATAAATAAACGTATAAAAATCCTTACTAATATTATAAAAGCGAAAGTGAGTTTGTTTGTTTGTTTGTTACGTCTTCACGCCTAAATGGCAAAACCGATTTTGATGAAACTTGGTACACGGATGGACCTTGTCCTGTAATAGGACATAAGATACTTTTTATCCCAGGAGTATGTTCCCTTGGGATAAATTTCTGCTATCACGCGGGCGAAGCAGCTGGGAGCAGCTAGTATTAAATAAAAGGTTATACCTAGGTTAAATAAAAACAATTTTACAATTATGAAATAAACCGAGGATGCGAGAAAATTGTTCGACTTTATGACCCTGATCCATTGATCTCATTTGGTAGGCAATGATTGTCTTAGGGTACGATGGGACTAACATGCGCTGTGCGTTATAAAAGTCCCTAAATTTTTAAAGAATAAAAAAAAAAAAAAAATTATGAAATAAAGTTTTAATTGAATTTAATCCAATACTACTACTATAATACTTGTTTAAATAAATTAGTTTTTTGAAAATAAATAATCTCTTGGTCTACATCAGCTAAGCTTATTGTTATGGCTATATTTCACCGGGACATCATGACGGCGCGACCAGTTCACCAGACCGGTGAAATATAGCCTTAAGTTACCAAAATAGACACCATACAGACACCAGAGTTGTCACACGTCCGAGCTGGTCGCGCCACCAAATTGGTTGCGCCACCAAACGGACACCAGGTGAGTAACTCTCTATAGAGGCGCGGCGACTAGTCGCGCCGAAATGGTGTCTCGGTGAAATATAGCCCTTATACTATAGATTTGATTGCGGGGGCGCCCAGTCGCAGTCGGTCCCGGAGTCTTAACAGTCGTTTGTACATAAACAGCTTGTTATTTGGGAAACTTGTTTTCGTATCTTTTTCCTGTAAAAAAATTAATGCATTTATAGAAAGTACAACCCAATAATAGCTAATAATATATGATAACACAATAAGATATATTATATTTATTATATAGATTATAGACGTAGGAAAACAGGCTGCCAAGCTAAAATGGGATTGGGCGGGTCACGTCAGTCGCATGCACTCTGACCGTTGGGCAAGAGTTTCCACAAAGTGGGTACCCGAAGATGGACGACACCGCCAAGGTCGACCAAAGAAGAGGTGGCGAGACGACCTGGATTCCTACCGCGGGGACTGGTTCGAGGTGGCTCGGGAAAAGAATGCCTGGAAGAAGTTGGGGGAGGCCTTTGCCCAGCAGTGGGACAGTACAGGCTAATATAAAAAAAAAAAACACAATAAGTAGTTTAGCAATAAGTAATTTCTAAATCTATTCAAGAAAAAATCAGGTCCATATTTACGTTCTTGTCCCACAGCTAGGCAAAGGAGTCCCACAGCTGGGCAGAGGTGTCCCATAGTAGGGCAAGGGCATCCCACAGTTAGTAGATGTGTCCTACAGCTCGGTAGAGATATCCCACAGTTGAACAAACGCTGCCCTGTTTCTTGTAGCGCATAGAGCCAACCCACGTAATATGTGTCCAGTTAGTTGCGTCATCCATCACCAGGCAACCGTATTAAGCAAAATACTAAAGCTATTCCTACTGCTCAGTGGGACCAATGACTATCTAAAATAGTATTAAAATGTCATACTCACATGAGGAAAGAAATCAATCTCAAACACCAAAATGTCAAAGAATGTTGCCACTATAATGACCGGGCCAGACTTCCTTTCACACACATCCAATAGAACAGCATATTTGTCATCTGGCAACTGCGCTAGCTTTTCAAATAAAGGCTTAGTAGCGAATTTCTGGCTTGACAATCGATACAGCAATATCTCACCAGCTCTTGTCCCGATCAGAACAAAGTCACCATAGAAAAATAAAGCTGTGATTGGTGGAAATTCTAAATACAAATGCTGGTATTTGTCAGTCTCGATTTTGAAGAGATTTCTAGAGTAACAGACAAAGTTTCTGTCGTTGACAGCGCGAATATATTTAATTTGCTTTATCCATTCTGGCGGACAGTTTATAGATTTTACTGTGACTGTCCTATCTTTACAAATAGTGACTATTTTGCCACAATCAGTAAAGATATATAAGTTGGTTTTATAATACTGAATTTCTTTTATATCATAATCACAGTGGTGCATCAGCTTTGATTCGAGGTTCTTCTTTGTTAGGTCACACACATAAACATCTCTGTTATTGAAGAAGTATAATTCTTCTCCATGCAGCACAAAGTTGTCTGCTCTGAAAAATGCTTCAGCCATATAACTATCATCCTCAACTGTTCTTTGCAGGAGTATGCTAGATTTTAGCAGCATCACAGTTGCAATATCATTATTGGCGATTTTGAAGCAGTTTTTTTCTGGTACAGCCACTGGTATATGCTTCAGAGTGCTCATATCATAGAGTACTATTCCTCTAGTGTCTTTCAGCGGTAAAACACTGTAGTCAATATCTAAAGCATGATTTTTGTCATGTAACGTAAATGTATAAAATTGTCGAGGTACAAGTTCAAATAATGTTATATTTTTCCACATTGAGAGGTTCTTATATATATGGTACCACTTGCAGTCCTTCCCAGCCTTTTTCTTGGCTATGGAAGATGAACATTCGATCTCTTTGAGGCATATTTTCTCCCAAATGTGGTCATTGTCATCTATGGATTCCATCCATTTTTTGCACACCCTACGGCATTTTCCGACGGTAATACCATCGGTTCTTATTAATATTTCAATGAAAGTCTCAAGTGGTAAGCTGTCTATTTCCATTTTTGCTCGAAAAATGTACTAATTTGTTGTTAATTTATTAATGTTTTTTTCTGTGCTTTCTTTGGTCACATATTATCTGCATGTACCTGAAATTTGTAAAATATACATATGATTATTTGTAACAGGCGTATCTCTGTCATTTATGGGTATTTTAAAGATTTAAAGTAACTTATTTTTTAAAATAACTCACCGTGTTTACAATTTTATCTCTTATCTTTTGACCGATAAACTCGTGATTTTGACATTTACTCTTGTAACGTTGGTAGAACTTTGTCAATTCTATCCTATCGTTCAGAAACGTGTTAATTCAAAGAAATATAATAAAAAAGTTTCCTCACAAGTTTAATGATTCAAATCAATTTTTCAAATTTAACCCTTCAGATACCGTCAATTAGAAACACAATAGTAAGACAATAGATGCGCGGCCACCGGTGGTCGCTTGGGGATTCATGAATTAAATAATTCAGTGTAGATACTTCTAATAGTATTAAGTATGTATTATTGTAACAGTAAACGTATTATTGTAACTCGGAAACAGTCTCAAGGAAATTTATTGTTCAACAAGTTCAACAAATAATATAATTTCAAAAGTACCAACTGAAAAACTGTAAACTAAACTGAAACTCATTAAACTTTTAGGCGCGAACTAAAATGGTTTCGCTTTTCATCTTCTGGTTTAACAAAATTTTGTGCATAAAAAATACTGAAAAAATGCCTTTCAGTACATTCAGTAGTTCATAACGAACTAAAAACTTCGGCATTATGTAATGTACTCTGTGGTATCAGTATTCTGTGTTCGCTTCGCTATGGACCAGAACGATCAAGGTAGGTACATTTACTTCTTTCTCTTCAGTAATAGGTGTACTACCTACCTACTTCTTATGTTTTTACGTAAATGTTTCTTAGGTATAGGTATCGACATGGATCTTGAGCGCTAGGCGTCAGAGTGGGGATCGCTTTGCGTATTCCATACATTGGCGAGCTAATCGTGGTCGTTGTTAGGTACATGCAGTAAGCGCTGGGAACGAATCACGAGAAACGTCTTGGAAGCGATGGCGCGGCGAGCCAATCACTGACGCTCCCCGCCCCGGCGTCTCACTTCATAGGTACCACTAAATAGGCCCGTTATTTGACTTGTCTGCGCAACTTGAAGCCTACGCTCAACATCAGTGCCGTATCTATACTGAAATATTTTACCCTTTGAATATGTCACTGTAAAAAAACTGTTCGCGGTGTGATCCTCGTAATAAATACCTACTTACTTACATGATGAAGAATCACCATTGTCCACGAATTTTATTTTAACCATTCAGGTAGCTAATTTGTAAAAAGGTTAAAAAAAAAAAACAGTTTAAAAAACCCAACAAATGCCATATTTAATTACACAATTAAAATACACATTACATTTACCATGTCACATTTATAAATAGATTGAGAAAACATTGCCATAACCTGATCCTCTGGACTAGTGGAATCTACCTTTGGTATAAAAATGATGTGGAAGACACCCCCTTCGAGTGTATTTTGTTCTTGTGTACAGGATGGGCAAAAAAAAACTGCTGTACGCGGCTTCGTCTGCCTTGTTGGTAGAAAGTTATCCCAAAGGAGCTTACTTCTTGGATAAAAGTGCTATGAGCTATTCCAGGATATAGTCTACTCGTGTAGCAAGTTTCATCGAAATCCGTTCAGACGTTCGAACGTATAAAACAAACATACACACACACTCGCAAACATTAGCCGCGATGACGTAGGTATGCGATGTTAAGAATGGATAATGATCTAGAGTCCACTATTACAGAGGTCCAGGTCCGATTTTAATATCTTGACTGATTTTATACATTGTAAATTGAGTATATTTTATAAGGGTATAAATATTAATATTCACTCAGATACTAATACAATATTGAATAGAAAATTTATTTTATTTTTCAAGAATATTACATTATTATTTTCTTAACATCAATTTGTCCTATTTTGTTCATATAGATAGAATTAATTATACAATTATGTTTTTCGATGTAAATAAATGAATGGACAATATAAATGGCACATACAAATAAATAAAAATAAAATACCCACCAAGAATAAAATATGTACCTACCAAAGTTATAATGACAAAAAGTTCAATTAAAAATTCGTTTTTAAATAGCGATACTAGAGTACTAAAATATTAATAAACAGTATAAAATCCGCGGTACACAATTTAAATATGTCAAAATAATTTAGTGTCTAAAGTAGGCGCCAGATATCTGTGGAATAACGGTCATTGACCTTCCTACATTTGTTGACATTCTTAAGGCTGCAGTCTTGTAAAAATTCACCTGCGGCAAATTATTAGCGCATTTTTGTATACTTTTTTTGAACAAAATAATGAAACAACTTGAAATATTATTATAGCACATATTTAACCATAGTAAAATATTGATTTTAAAAGATGTCCAAAAAATGTGTATAAATTATTAGTATTTGTACACATTTTTTGGACATCTTTTAAAATCATTATTTTGGATAAATTATGGTGATTTAGATTTTATTTTTTTTTATTATTTGCTTTATTGAACTTTTGGCATCAAAATAAATTATGATGTAACTACGATGCTTAGTTATTGTGAAAAAAAAACATTGAATAAGATGTTGAGAATTTTGATGAAATTGTGACTTCTGAAATAAGAAAATGAAACATAATTAGAACTAGCCATGAATGCATTTCAAAGATGATAATGTTGCGCTAAGTTTCCATTCGTAAGATTTGTAAATTCGTTATATTATGCCATTAACGAAGCTCACAAACATAAGTCGAAATAATGTTGGCACGAAAGAGCTATGTTTAACGCTTCATTTACCAAACATAATACACCCAAATTGACTTAAAAAAAAATAACTGGCTACTACTCATACTGTGGTCAAATATGTGCTATAATAATATTTCAAATTTTTACAAGACTCCAGCCTTAATTTCAAAAAACCAAGGTGACCTTGGTTTGTGTTGCGTTGTTTGGATATAAACCACGCGCAAACACGTTCGGTGGTTGGGGAAACGCACCTCCCAACCAAGGGCGTTGATGGTCATGGATTACAATCAAACAGAAACCAAGGTCACTTTAGTTTATGTGTTTGGTTTGTGCTAGTTTGCAAAACCCTATTATAGGGCGGCCAGATGGATGCAAACTAGCACAAACCAAGCAACTTGGCTAGGGGTACAGATGTCAATCTGTACCCCTAGCCAAGTTGCTAATCTGCAATAGTTAACGCTAGTAGAAAGCTTCAAACGTACGGGAATGACGTCATCTCAACGCTCAGTCACGTGGTCAGAACAATAGAATTGGCGGCAAGGTCAATTAGAAGCGTTCGACGCTAGCGAAACGGATGTAACTTGGCTAGGGGGGCTGGTCACCCTTTTTTACTCTTTCGATTAATCCCGCATCTGAGTTACAAAGCATTATTTAATTGTTAAGTATAGTCATTAAAATTTACGAGCAAACTTCGTACGACTGCTCATAGATTTAAGGTTTAAATTACAATGATTGATAACGAGCTTGTGAAATGCAACAACAATATGCATGTTTCCCTATTACAAAATAACAAAACACCACTACCCAAATAAAATAAATAGCTTACCATAACTTAAATAACAATTAATTAGGAATGCTTATACATTACCGATGGCATTGATTCCAACGCATTTAGGGCTTACAAATGTATTTTCACACCGTATATCGAAAGGAGAGGAACAATTTGTCTGCTGCAGTCTTCCCGTCTAATTATAATTTAGGTATCTTCAAGGATAGAGTGAATACGGTCTTAATAAACTAGGACACCTCATCATCGACGATTGTATTACTGGTCACCATTAGCTGGGATCGCAGTCCAGCTTTAGTTAATATCAATTAAAAAAAAAGATTACAATGATATTTGTTCGAATTAACTGCAAATATCTAATGAAAAATGTGTAATAACGTCATAATCAGTTATGAGCGGTTGTGTGAAAAACAGTGAAAATGTGAGTCGTGATGCACCACCTTAAGGTGAAAACTACGGGCCCAAGAGTGGCCATATGTCCTCGCTAGATGGCGCTAAACTCAACATTTTTAGTTTATTTTGTTTTTAGTGTATGAAAACATTAATAAGTCATGGAAATGGTATTTGCGAATATGGAGCATTCTACTTTATTGGATTAAGTCAAATGAATGCCTGTAAATCCATGTAATTCTGTCTGTTTGTCTTTAACTACATCTTAATCCTTTAAACGCTTGCGTCGAATTTGTCCGTCGAGGGTTTTGGTGTCCAATTCGCTAGGATCGTGTGTTTGCGACTGGGTACTCCATCTCGTTAAGCTCTTCAATCCCCATAGAAGATAGAAGAGCTGACGAGATGGAGTATTTGGTCGTGGATGTGCGACCCTGGCGGAATAAACGCATGTTTGCAGGATATATCCGACGTAGGTTAGCAGGTTATACTTTAGGACTATAGTTAGTAATAGCTTTCACCTTACAGTCAATACATTAATTCCATATCGCCTTTGAAGAAATAAAATAAATGCTAATAATTTAAATGCCAATTTAACATGATATCTCAAACTGCAGTAATTACGGACACCTTGAGACGTAAGGTTACTTTTTTGAAGACTTCACAGTGTTAAAGTATTCATTCTGGGTGAAAAGCCAAGGTAGCCCGCGATACTAGTATGTGTGTTAAGGGTAAATCCTGTTGAATGGATTCCATTCATAGATAGGGTAAGGTGAACTGAGAATGTTGTTCTGATAATTTTAATGAATACAATTGTGAAAATAAATACATATTACGGCTGCGAATCATATTTTACTTTTAGAAATTTTAATTTCACGGGCTACCTTGGAGCATAACCCATAAGCAATTCGATAACCAAATATATCAGTTCTGCCTCCAACAAAATGGCATATAAAATAGGCAGTATATCTATAATAGAATAAGTGCCGTTTTTGGTAAAATAGCTCAATAAAACTTTGTTGGTTGTGATACCCAGTTACTGAGTCGTGGAGGGCAAATAGGCAGACGCTCCATGTGAAATACAAATAAATCAATTTTATCTGGGTAGAATGGAAACCGATCCCAACATGTTAAGACCACACTGGCAGATTTATTGATTGAACTTTTATAGCTGTCGCACATTACAAACGTGTGTCAAGGAGCTTGTATATTACATACTGAGTTACGTATGACTTGTGTTTTGGAACGAATTTAGTGTTCGAACAGCAGTCGCAAACATAGTGGGTACTACAAATTGAAACTATGACAAACGCTTGTGAAACACATTTAAGGGAAGGTTCATATCTGACGTAAAATACGCCGAGCGTATCATCAGTCGCGTCTATTCGGTCAAATGTGTCAGTTCATATCAAACGGAAAAAAAAAACATACATTCAGCCGAACATAGAACCTCCTCCTTTTCGAAGTCGGTTAAAAATGCGTCATGCTACATGTCAGTTTCTGCGTTTAGCATCTATAAAGCGGTTGTGTTGTTTGATACGGCCTGTACACAAACGATCTCTGCTGTTGTTACGCCTAGACTGAATGCATCAATCAAAATAAAAGTAGCGCGGGGCGCGCGCGACGTTGCCGCTCTTACGTCGACCGACAATGCGTTGACGGAAACGGAATAGACGATGTACGCTCGACGCACTAACGTATCATCGGTTGAGTGTGAACGGTCAAGTGTTTTTCTATACATTTGTCTGTTCTAGCGTTACGCGACCGATAATACGCGACGCATGTTCCGTCAGATATGAACCTTCCCTAATTGGCCAGGTCACCAGTTTGGACACTTATTCTAGTACGAAATGCGATGAAGGAATGATATACAATTTTAAATAAATAAGGTTTTTATAAAGAAAATGTTTTGACTACCTACATTTCACTTAAAAACTACTTCTAAAGTCTTATTGTGAGGTTATAATTAGCTACTAATATCAACACAAGAATGACTTAATTAAAAATATTACAAAATTTATAATTATCATTTCGATTAGCAAAATGAGCAAACCGATTGAAGTGATTTGATTAATTATGTAAATAAATAAATGATTAATTATTTTATAAATGCAATTTAAAACTCGTAAATATTATTAAACCAATTAGAATTAAATTATTAGCTTACTTCGAGACAGACTCCTTAAAGATTCTGTTTTAAGGTATTTAAATCTCAATAGAGTGTGACTTCAAAAGATGTCGAGTTATTTCAAGAAAAAAATATAATTAAAATGATACTGGATTTTTTTAAACACTGGTTTAACTTTTATAAGTATACTTATTTTATCTGTCTTATATTTTAAAGGAAGGATACAGGGGTCCCTTAAGATTATACAACAAACAGAACTTATGAACAGCGCCAAAAGGTTAGGAAAATTATTTTTTCATCATGTTTGACAGTAAATTGCGAGACAGAATTCCCAGTCATTAGAAACCGCTCTAGTCATATACATCATAATATATAACCAAAATAATAATGAAAACATACAATCTCTACATAGTCCTTCGAGCCGGATATATGATGTGAAGTGACAGTCAAACATGGTGGTAAATAATTTTTCTCACAGCACATTTATTGGATTGTCTATAAACATAATTTGTTCGTCAAAATTGATCGATTTCTGCAAAATATAAATTAAGTACTACCCTCCTTTCAAGAAAATTGTATATAATTTGTGACAATAGTATAAGAATAATTAGCTAAAATGGAAGTTTTTCGAAAGGAGGGTAGAAGTATGTTCACATTCAGTAATTGTCTAAAGTAATTGTCTAAACATTTTGACCACCACGTCAAAAAGCTAAACGGTGCTATCGGCAGCAACAGGCGAAATAAGAAAACAATATTTTGATAAAGACTAAAGACTTGTTAGCGGTTAAGTCTGTCACGTAGTGGAGACCGGGGCCTCCTGGACACATTTTGCTTTGGCGGTCAAAAGTTTAGATGTTATAAGTTTACATTTTAATTTGTAAATGGTTTGATAAAAGAGAACTTTCACTAAATATACAACCATAAAAAGCTATCTACATAAAAAAAAATTTCACCAGTAATGTGGGACCTTCGTCCTTTTTTATCGACAATCTCTTGTATATCGATAAATTATGTTCTTTTAATATCATATTTCCGCTGCTCTTTTATTTTACGGTTATTATCTAATCAAATACATAATTTTTTTCTATTATTCAAGGCTTTTGTATTGAATAATATTATTATTTTTAGTAGAGAGAGTAAATGAAATATGCCTCCTTTACTCTTTACTTGTACTGATCTGTTATCGATAGAAAAGTAGAACGTCCCTAGTAAGATGAATTAACATTAAAACATACATAAAAAGCGCTAAGTTTTCTTTTTCTACACTAAACAGCGAATTAAAAACTTATTCTAGAACGAATAGAGCCCATTTTCGCTTATCACCTGTTTTTGAGCAAGTTTGAAACGGCTAGCATTGTAAAGCTTCCTATGATGTAAAGAGTTGCCGGTATCGAAGCCAAGAGTCTGTATCTTTCTTCTGTAACAGAAAAATAATGGAATATATTAGTAATAAATCACTTAACTTAAAAAGAAAAAAAAAATTGCACACAAAAAACTTTAGAAAAAAAAATCTGCTGTTTTCTAAGCCGCTATAGAGAAAATATCTTTGGGTTGGCCTATGCAACATTATTTTAAGTTTATGCCTGAATATAGTTGGTTCAGAATCAGTAACTGAATAGTTTTTAAACAATGAAAAAAAAATATATTTCCCAAAAATATTTAAAAAGATCACAAGCCGGACACCATCAACACGTACAACACAGATCACGGCAGGTCATAGCGGGTATGAGCTGCCAGCAAACAGCTGGGTGCAAGTGCAAAACAACCCCAACCTCAGTCACCTGGATGGCCCGGTGACTATGTTTTTTTGCTGACATAACAAGCTTATAATTTTATGATTTTTCATGATACAGTTATGAAATTTTGCACATAGATTCTGTACATAAAAATACTAGGCACGTGTTTCGGCTTTCGCATATACTAAAACTGATGTTGTATACAGCAGGAAACGACACAAAAAAAATACTTGGGGGCGTTGACAAATTACGTCACACTGGTCACAGATAGTCACATTTGTGAGATCCCCTCCCTAGTGTGACGTCACATATTTTGCAACGCTACAATAATATTTATTTATTTATAAATAAATATTTTCATCGTTGTAGCTTATAGCTGATCGCAATTGTGAGACAGCTTTTCCAAATGTGATGTCATGTATTTTGCAATCGTATATCTACAAATATATAAATAATAAATCGTAATAATAGCAGTCTCAAAATTAGTGCCATATATCAGATGGCAAAAATTAAAATTTCAAGTTTTAATACCTAAAAATAGATTTCAAAAAGTAACGTCACAAAACTTATTACTCCTACCCTTTATCACATTTTAAACCCCCTCCCCTCCCTTTAACCGGTGACGTAATTTATAGATGGTCTCATGCGAACAATGCGAAATTTTGCGATATCAAAACTAAAATTCTAATAACTAATCAAACAAGTCAGAATGCTCTATCACTCAATGATAATGTGAATAGAAAACAATGCAATAATAATTGAAAATACTTATCGTTCGAAATCACAAAATTCCGCAAAGTCAGGGCCGCAACAACACGCCGATATTGTAGCACTTCCAATTTTATATTTATGAGAACGCATTAAAAAGTAATGTTACTGCATATTATGGGCAAACGTTTTGCAAGTGATTTTAGGATTTTTTATAATTAGGGTGTCTACAAGGCTTGAGTGAATAAGAGTAAATGGCTCTTAATAAACTAGTGCGCCTCACCATCAGAGATTGCATCACTGTTTACAATCAGATGGCAGTCAAGCACTAGTTTATATCAATTAAAAAAAAAAAACAATATCATAGCTTTTTTCCTTTCTTTTTCATGTGTTTTTAATTATAATGCAAATAGCTAATCATGCATTGTCACCCAAACTAAACGCGTATACTAAATTTCAGCTTAATCGGTTAAAGATATATGCTTCAAAATTGAATTGCAAGATTCCACCCGAACAAACATTACTTTCATACATAGGAAGTCAAATAAAAGCTTCAAAAAACGCACGCTCGTGAAATGCACTAACTATACATAAGTATGAAATGTGGACGCATTAGCAGACCAAGAAAGATATTTTTCATACTCATGCGTAGACCGTAAACTGCGCAAGTATGAAACAATTCCAGCTCACTAAGCTGACTTAGTTTTATGTTTGCGACGGGAACTCAACAAGTAGTAGAGTCAGACCGCGGCAACTTACAAACAATCCCGTAGCCCACTGCTCAGAAGCCCTACCACAAGCTCTTAACGCGATCCATTTCACAGCTTGTTGAGAACTGTTAAAGAGATGGAGCTATATAGGGTGTATAGCTTCATCCCTCTTCCTCGCTCGCACGGTTGACATTTTAACACGCCGTAGTAAGGCCTCTGAGCTGAATATTAAGGTAGGTGCCAGATAAACGTGGAATAACGGTCATTGACCCTTCTACATTTATTGACATTCTTAATTTCAAAAACCCAAATAAAGACATAAAGCTATCTTGAATCGACATGTATCGTAATCCTTTGCATGATCTAGTAATGAAAAGCAATTCAATGTTTGTTTTTCGTGTACCTTCGCAGAGATATTAGGAAAAGGTCAGTGTGCTTCATTCCACGGTTATCTGGCACCTGTTATAGTAAGTTAACCCCTCATATATATTGACCAATGGAATATGCGGAGTTAGTTTGACGGTTAACACAACTATGATTGCGCAATCATAGTTGTGTTAACAGCCTAACTATATTTTTCCATTAGATGCTCGCTGAAGGGTGTTTCTGTGTGTTAATTTGTGTACCTAACGTGTATTTAAAACCATGAGTCAATCCTAGCGGATTTTACCGTAATGTTATTAGGTTATTGGGGTGTAAAACATTTTTTTCAGTGATTTTATTGGCAATGTTAGATCCAGCCCGTCCCTTGCTGTTCTCCCCTCACCGACTGCCTAAGACAAGGTATCCCACAGGGGTCTACACGTCTCATATAGTCTACTCTTATGAATTTCGTAAAGGTGCATGCAAATGCAATTTCGAAAGAAATCAAATATAAAACAAAAAAAATCTACAACTAAAATTAAAAAAAAACTCATGCGATAAAATTATCGAAGTATTTTTTCATGAGTCATGCAAAAAGTAATCGTGCAAGGAACAACTAAAAATAAATTAAAGACCCAGAAAGGATAAATAAATATTTTTATTCATTATTCAAGTTAATACCAGTCTTATTTTAATGTTAGTAAAACAATAACAATACAGACGACACAGTTTTCTAGCGAAAATAAGGAACTACAAATTATAAAGCACATTATATTGAAAAGGGCCATTAAATAGATATTTTACATATTTCATTCATTATTATTGTGATTTTGAGGACCGAAAAAGTTTCAGTATAAAATTCTGATAAAAAAATACTTGAAGTATAAATCGCTGCATGCCTAGTCTTAAAAGCTCCTAAAATGAACAAATCAGTTTCAGTCAATTATTTTTTTATTGTTTTAAAACATAGTTATGCTCTTAATAATTAAGATAAAACTATTTTAGATTATCTTTCATTCGATTTGAAGACCCAATTCATCTAACGAAGTGCTATTTCTACACAATTGTATTTTTTTTCTATTTTCTAGTTGAGACAATTATGTCGATAAAATATAATAAAATGTCTTTTAATAATACCTTGGGGAACAGAAATACATTAAAATTTGGCTTTCGAGGAGTATCGCAGTCTAAATTAAAATTTATTAATTTTTCCAACTAATTCTAGTACTTCTGACTTTTAAGTACAATAACGCCTAATGAATTTCAAAACATAATTCGAAAATATCACATTTTAATAATAACAAGTCGTAACAAGACTACGTAACAATTAATGTCTAATTATTCGTTGTATTTCGTCTTTTTGACGTCATTCGACATACATTTGACTTGGAGCTATTTTTCAACCTAGACTAAGGACTAGCTTTGTCTTTACGCATTTTGCATGTTTATATTTTTCATCAATCTGATATTTGAGCGTGCATTCAACAAGAAACCCCGCGTAGTAATAACGTCCTATACCTTCATACGAACCTTACTAGAGCAATCCGTGACTAGGTCTTTACATAGCCCCAAAGAAATAATAATAAATTTAAATGACTACACAAAAACTCACAGAAAACATTCACGTTAAAGGACTGGAGATTTTATTGTAAATAGACTTGAATAACGCCGGGAGTTTGTCGAAATGGATTTTTTTGCTCAAACTCGCAGCTCCTATGCTCAAGGCGGATGTCAAGAAAATAGGTTCAGCCGTTCTGACGCGTTCGACCATTATAGGATTATCATCGGAATCGAATATAATTTCCGGATCATTCTCGATGATCTCTTCAATCGATTCCCAATTGGTTTGCACCTTTTTCTCGACAGGGCAACACTCGCACATGCCATAGTCACATTCTTTTTTATTCATAAAGTATTCGGCATCATCTAAGATGGTGTGTTCCCCGACGCGTTTTTTGACTGGGACAAACATTGAGAATTTACGGGCTGAATATTGTAGTAACTCTTCTACGTAATGATTGACACCTTCGTCGAAGTTTTTATCGTTTTTAATTTCTAGTAAGATTGGGTTGTGTGGTTCAAAGAGTGAGTTCTTCCTACTGTCCGGTAAGGACTGGACGTCGAGACTTGGCTGACTCTGTGGCATCATGCTACACTTTCTTTTGGCCTGACCTGTCATGGTGAATGATTTTTTAGTCGTCGCCCAGCCGAGTGATCGTTGTACCGCCATCTTCCATTTAGTGTATCTCGCGTCGCGATCTGGAATAAATATTATTATCAGTATAACAGTAAATCCACCAAGCCGCACTGGGTTCGCATGAGAAGTTACCACTCATTCCCTCTCATACAGAGTAGGTCTGACTTCCAGGAGAGGAAACATTATAAGACTGTTTATACAGCGTTTTTATAAAACACTGGCAACCTCTCAGGACTTTGGTACCAACATTATAAACAACAACTTTTGTTCTATGACTTTTGTTGTTTATGATGTTAGTAATACATTCCTACAAGGTTGTTAGTGTTTTACAAATAAACCTGTATATCAGTATAACTTATGTTATAGGCAATCAGTTGTGCTGTGATCCACTCAAAATTATTTACTAGACATTATTGATACTTTTCAAATAGTAAGTCAACAGTCATTTGTCATAGAATGAACTTGACGTTTGGTGAATAAACACGTAGGATGATCCTAGCTAGGTTTTTTTGATTATAGATTTGATACTAGACTTATATCGTTAAAGCTACCATAAGAATTGTATCTGCAACTAACAACCATTTCTACTTCAAAAAATGAACATACATATAAATTTTGCATTGAACTAGGTAAAGCTACGCGAAGTAAACCTATACAAAGTAAGTACTAACCGTCATCAGTGGTAGTAGGCAGGAAGGTATCGTTGAGCGTGGAGTGTGTGCGCCACTTGTCCGTGCTCCACACGCCGACGGCGCCGCCGGCCACCACGGCCACGCCCAGGGTTGACATGTCGCACGATTGAGCTCGTACTGGTTGACGAAAAAAGAACACATTTAGTCATTAGCTATTAGGTTGCAGGTTCGAAACTTACATACTTAATATTATGTAGGACATTACTGACACCCTGTGCCTTGAAACGCTCATAAAACCGTTGGTCCTGGTTGTCATTCGTTGATATTTGACACTCGTTACAGGTATTCAGAAAGACGACGTAGTGTTTTCTCGTGAGAGCTCACTGCGGACAAGATTCAGGCCATGGTCCTTAGCGAAGAGAAATCGCAACAGTTGCCTCCCAGTGCGAAATAGTGAGTGCGTGCGAGCGTCAAATCATCGTGTCGTTGGCACTTCGTCGACACAGTTTCATAGTTTATACAAGTAGACGTTGATAGACGACAGAAAGTGTGGCCATCAATCTATTCGAGGTCTGATAGGCAGCCGCTTCTTGTCAAACAAGGGTAATCAGCTGTCAGTCTAACCGCGGTTAGACTGACAGCTGACTCTAAGCTAGAAGTTTGCCATGCTCACTCAAATGTCTCGCTGTTGGTGGCACGTGTTATTGGGTCATTCAGTTCCCTTGAAAATGGCTGATGCACGCGTCATGCTCATGAACGGGTGCCGTCAGATGAGACTGGTCATCTATTAGCTGCTAGTGGCTTAATTCAGTTTCTATCTTTTAATTATTTAAATATTTTTATTTTGTTATCTACATTGTACTCACATAATAGAAGCAACAAGAGTAACCAAACATTATATGTAACACATAATATGATTTAAAAGAGTGTCCATGGAGTTTCTTGCACATTCTTCTCCATAGAGACCTACGCTTTGGAACGTGCAATTTATCTTCACTTTTCTTGGACTGACTGACATTTGACTATTCAAAAGTGCTTGCATTTGGTCTATTTGAAATAAATAATTTTGAATTTGAAGGGCTAGGGAGATAATGGGCCAGGGTTAACTGCTTAACAGGGTCCAAACCCAGATAGGCGCTTAACTTGGTGTTAGATAGATAGATACATTCTTTATTGTACACCTAAAATAAAAAATTACATATGAAACTTAAAATTAATAGGGTGTCACAATAGGCGGTCTTATCGCTAAAAGCGATTTTTGCGCGGTGTTATTGACCGCATCATCACTGCTATTTTTGATAGCAGTAAAGAAAAACATCATGAAGAAAACCGTCATGTCTTGGAGCCAAAAACTCGAACACATATGATACCTACCAATCCGCACTGGGCCCGAATGGTATTTGAAGCATATTTATTTTTTTGAGTTGGGAATCTATCAATCAACCTCTCCCACTATAGGTGGAGCGAGAAGGCGTGTCAGATTTTTACTGAAGAAAAACCCAACACGCTAATCCTTACAAACATTCCTACAACCGTTTTCTGACCATCTTTATCACTGGCCTGTTGGTCTAGTGGTTAGTGGCTCTGACTGCTATGCCAGAAGTCGTGGGTTTGTATCCCACCCATGACAAATGTTTATGTTGTGAGCATGCTCATTTGTTCTGTATCTGGGTGTAATTTATCTATAATTTGTATTTAGAAATATTTAAGTATGTTTATCTGCTTAGCTTGGGACTAGATGGCGTTGTGTGATAGTTGTGGAATATTATTATTATCTTTGACTTAACAGTAGCAGTCTAAACAGTTACCATAGAATATGGCCAATTTACATAGTAAAAGAGTGTCTTAGCATCCTAGGTAGGTGTTACACAGTCGTCTGTACTAAGGTTCGCCAGTCAAGATCCATTATTACAGCAATATACTGGGAGACTGCCTGCAATAGTGAAATTATGAAATAAAAGTAAATACTTACACACTGGTATACCAATCAGATCAGCTTGAAGCTGCATCAGTAGATCATTGGAGGTCATCCTGCCGTCCACGTGAAGTTTGGCGAGAGGCATGCCGCAGTCTTTGTTCATTGCTTCTAAGATATCCCTGTACAAGAAAAGTTTTTATTTGGTTTTTTTTTTCTATATATATTAACTAACTAGTGCTTGATTACAATCCCACCAGATGATAAGCAGTGATACCATCGTTGCTGGTGAAGCTCACTAGTTTATTAAGAGCCTATTTACTGAAGCCCTGAAAACACCTAAATTAAAATCAGGCGGGAAAACCGCAGCTGGGAAATTGTCCCAGCCCTTCGATGTTGAATTATATCAACATTTATTACACTTTTTAGTAGAGAGTAGTTAGATAAACGTGATTCTTAGTGGTGTCTCCTCAGAATTTATGGAATCATGCATGTTCGTTTTATTTCAAGCTTTATTGAGATACATCATCATAAGTTTTCTTTTTCAACATCCACAGAATCGGTTTAAATTAATTTAAAAAAAACAATTTACCTCGTCTGGAAACATACAGCCTCTAAAGCCGCTCTGATGATGTGATTCTTTGTCGTAAATGCAGTCAGACCGCAGATAATTCTGGAACAAAACATTCACATTTATTAGTTATAATTTCATCGGTAATGTTCCGGTTTCATAACAAGCCGGAACCGCAACTCAATACAAAAGATGGGCGGAGCACCACCACACCGTGTTCTCGTGGGGGCTCACGGCGGACAGGATCCAAGCCATGGTCCGGGGCGAAGGGAAATGGGCGGTGGTTGCTTCCGCGTGCGAAACTGTGAGTGCGTGCGAGCGTCGAGCCATCATTTTCATAGTTTTGTATGTAAGCTTCACGCAGGCGTGTACGCCTACACGCGTGTAATGATGAATACGCGTCTATAAAGCTACGCGTCCGAGGACAGCATGCCTTATGTTAGCGACGAAGATGAAGAGATGTCAGCGAACCGTTATCATTCCCAACAGTGCCGATGCTCACTAGGGTACACGTCGCCCGTAGAGAACACCTAGCGATGTGCTCAGTGTCCACCACTACGTCACAGATGATAACGTGTGCCGCCTACCCTCGAGCGTCCTTTCTTCCTCCAGTAGGGCGCATATAGCCCGCTGAAGGCCGGCACGAAGTAAACGTCGCCCGTAGAGAACACATAGCGATGTGCTCAGTGTCCACCACTACGTCACAGATGATAATGTGTGCCTACCCTCTAGCGTCCTTTCTCCAGTAGGGCGCATATAGCCCGCTGAAGGCCGGCACGAAGTACACTTCGCCCGTAGAGAACACATAGCGATGTGCTCAGTGTCCACCACTACGTCACAGATGATAATGTGTGCCTACCCTCTAGCGTCCTTCCTCCAGTAGGGCGCATATAGCCCGCTGAAGGCCGGCACGAAGTACACGTCGCCCGTAGAGAACACATAGCGATGTGCTCAGTGTCCACCACTACGTCACAGATGATAATGTGTGCCTACCCTCTAGCGTCCTTCCTCCAGTAGGGCGAATATAGCCCGCTGAAGGCCGGCACGAAGTACACGTCGCCCGTAGAGAACACATAGCGATGTGCTCAGTGTCCACCACTACGTCACAGATGATAATGTGTGCCTACACTCTAGCGTCCTTCCTCCAGTAGGGCGCATATAGCCCGCTGAAGGCCGGCACGAAGTACACGTCGCCCGTAGAGAACACATAGCGATGTGCTCAGTGTCCACCACTACGTCACAGATGATAATGTGTGCCTACCCTCTAGCGTCCTTCCTCCAGTAGGGCGAATATAGCCCGCTGAAGGCCGGCACGAAGTACACGTCGCCCGTAGAGAACACATAGCGATGTGCTCAGTGTCCACCACTACGTCACAGATGATAATGTGTGCCTACCCTCTAGCGTCCTTCCTCCAGTAGGGCGCGTATAGCCCGCTGAAGGCCGGCACGAAGTACACGTCGCCCGTAGAGAACACATAGCGATGTGCTCAGTGTCCACCTCTACGTCACAGATGATAATGTGTGCCTACCAGTGACGAAGGTTCCATACAACTCGATTCCCACCGGCTTCCCTTCAGAAGTTTAGAACACAACCACTCTCTATCGTAATTGAGAAATGGCACAATCAGTAATTATAAAACTACAAAGAAACATTACAAAACGCCTACACTAAGTATACACTATGGACATTAAATCAACAAAATTTGCTTTTCAACAACATGTTGCTTTAAAATAAGCCGCAGGCGCAATCGGCTTTTTAGCGTTTAAATTTCTATACAAGAATACGTCATGACGTCACACAAAGGTCGATGAACCTGCGCGCTCGAAAGCGCTCCGGCAAGCCGGTTTTTTTTCGAGTTATTTGATAGAGTTTTATTGAATCGGCTTAAAAACTACTAGACTGTTTTTAAAAATTCTTTCACCACTCGAAAGCTACATTATCCACGAGTAACATAGGCTAAATTTTATTTTGGAAAAAAATAGGGTTCCGTAAGATATTTGGGTTTTTCGGACACAAGGTGTAAAAAATCAACCAGAAACATTACTTATTTTGCGTACGCTGCCTGAACTATTAAAGATAGAACCGTAAAATGTTCTAATTAATTGTAGATCTTATAAATATCTACAAAAAAGTCAGCGAAACAGTATACCTATCTATGTCGAGTGAGGCACAACAACCATTTTTTTATCTAATCATCTTGATTTTTTTTTGGATTACATTTGAACGCATTTATTTTACTCATGCTATTGACCCTTATCAAAATAAATTATTTCATCACTAAGTACAGTTTATGTAGATAATATTTGGTCTTTGAATGATTAAAATTGGACGTTTGGTTTTGAAGTTATGGCGAAATTAAAATATTACGATTTATGCTGGACGGCCCAAGCGTCACCAAGGCGGGGCTCGGGGGTGCGCGTGCGGGAGGTGAGTTTAGATCTATGAGTAAGGTCGTGCGCGAAGTCTGATAATTTTCGTGCGATTTTTTTTAGATTTTGTTCTTAAAACTACACCTACGCAAAAGTTCTTCTCAGAGCTGGTTTTTTTAAACATTTTCATATATCCCTTTACAATAAATATCAACATGCGTAATTCAAAAACAAGAACGATTATCTGACCTAGCAATTATTTCTATAGAAAAACGTTCTTTACTAAAAATTAAGAATCTTCCCGGCTTTTATGTCTTAGCGTACTTTGTAAGAAAGAATAGACGAATAGCTTTAGAGTATAAGTAGTATTATTAGTACTTAGTCGATTAAGTTTTGTTTAATTTACATCATATCATCATTTCACCACAAACGGCTTTTATCAAAGCCACTTCTATTATGCTTGCAAGTAGCGTTGCCAGGCGTCCGGATAAAGCCGGACATAGTCAGGCGGTCCGGTAGGGTCGGGCGTGTCCGGCCAAATTTGAGCATTTTTGGCTTTTGTTAGGCTTTTTAAAGACCATTTTGTTTAGAATTGTCATTAGAGTTTTGCCTTACCTTGTATCGCTAGCACAAGCAAAGTGGACATGTAATAGTATAACAATAATATCACTTAATCTTATGGTTTTTTCATTAGAATTTAAAAAGATTTCATGAATTTTATTAGACTTAAAAAAAATGTCGGCCTTTTTGACCAAACGTCCGGCTAAATAGGATAGATTGTCCGGCTTTTCAGTTCCAAGACCTGGCAACCCTACTTGCAAGACACTGTTTCAATATCTCAGTGCTTACACGTATAGTAAAAGTGGACTGAAGATACATCTGCCTATACAAGACTGAAGCCAGGATGCCAATCACAGATTTTCGGTAAGGACTCAAGACTGCGTGCCCGCGCTCGGAGTAGGCTAGGCAGTAGGCAAGCATTTTTTTTTTTGCTCCGGCTTACCTCTCTTAATATTTCACGCTTCGCCACTGGTGCCTACCCTCTAGCGTCCTTCCTCCAGTAGGGCGCATATAGCCCGCTGAAGGCCGGCACGAAGTACACGTCGCCCGTAGAGAACACATAGCGATGTGCTCAGTGTCCACCACTACGTCACAGATGATAATGTGTGCCTACCCTCTAGCGTCCTTCCTCCAGTAGGGCGAATATAGCCCGCTGAAGGCCGGCACGAAGTACACGTCGCCCGTAGAGAACACATAGCGATGTGCTCAGTGTCCACCACTACGTCACAGATAATAATGTGTGCCTACCCTCTAGCGTCCTTCCTCCAGTAGGGCGCGTATAGCCCGCTGAAGGCCGGCACGAAGTACACGTCGCCCGTAGAGAACACATAGCGATGTGCTCAGTGTCCACCACTACGTCACAGATGATAATGTGTGCCTACCCTCTAGCGTCCTTCCTCCAGTAGGGCGCATATAGCCCGCTGAAGGCCGGCACGAAGTACACGTCGCCCGTAGAGAACACATAGCGATGTGCTCAGTGTCCACCACTACGTCACAGATGATAATGTGTGCCTACCCTCTAGCGTCCTTCCTCCAGTAGGGCGCGTATAGCCCGCTGAAGGCCGGCACGAAGTACACGTCGCCCGTAGAGAACACATAGCGATGTGCTCAGTGTCCACCACTACGTCACAGATGATAATGTGTGCCTACCCTCTAGCGTCCTTCCTCCAGTAGGGCGCATATAGCCCGCTGAAGGCCGGCACGAAGTACACGTCGCCCGTAGAGAACACATAGCGATGTGCTCAGTGTCCACCACTACGTCACAGATGATAATGTGTGCCTACCCTCTAGCGTCCTTCCTCCAGTAGGGCGCGTATAGCCCGCTGAAGGCCGGCACGAAGTACACGTCGCCCGTAGAGAACACATAGCGATGTGCTCAGTGTCCACCACTACGTCACAGATGATAATGTGTGCCTACCCTCTAGCGTCCTTCCTCCAGTAGGGCGCATATAGCCCGCTGAAGGCCGGCACGAAGTACACGTCGCCCGTAGAGAACACCTGACCCGCGATGTGTTCGGTGTCTTGCACCACGTCTTTGATTAGGCGGAGATTGTCGCGGAGGAACTTCATTGCACCTCCTGCTACGGCTATGGAACCTGGAGAAGAAGGAGAAACGATTTTAACTTTTTGTTTAGGTCTTGTTTTAAAGGGAAGCGAATATGGTATTGGGAAATCGTTAAAGGGTTGATTCGAAAGATTTTACCGTGAGAAAATCGGCTTGAGAGGCAGTTTAGAGAGCCAGGAATTCGGAACTGGACCTACGTTATTTTTTTTTCTTATATTTTAAGTATATAACGTGGAACAAGAGAGCGGACATAGTCTTAAGAAATCGTTAAGGGGAATTCGAAAGATTTTATAGTGACAAACATGGCTATGAGACATTTTAGAGAGCCAGAAATTCGTAAACAACCATAATCCAAACTGGACTCGCGTGATAGAGACAGTCTACTTTTTATGACTGAGAGGTGGCCTAAATTCCGGCAATAGGATCATTTCTACGTTCAAAAGGGTAACTGCGCCCGTGGATCGCAAAGAGCAATAGAACGAACACAGGTGGGATTGATGATAGAGAGAAACTCTTTTAAAGTTACGTTATTCGAAGTCTCGTCCTAAAGCTTACCTTCGAGGGCATACACGGCCGGCGTATTAGGGCCTAGCTTGTAAGCCACGGTGGTAATGAGGCCATGAGTGGACTGCACGCGGCGAGTTCCTGTGTTGTATAGCAAGAAACAGCCACTACGGTACGTGTTTTTGGCTTGACCAGCTTGGAGGCAGTTCTGACCGACCAACGCAGATTGCTGGTTACCTAATATCTGAAAGAGATGAAAAATATTTAATTTGGGTATTTATTAAATTCTCCCAAAGCATCTACTTATATTCTAGTGATAGACAAGCCCTTTCTTGGAAACTATTTGTTAAAATAGTTTCAGCAGCGCTACATTGGCATTATGTCGTCTAACAGAATTATTAAAACATGCAGCGCTAAGATAGCTTTTAAAGGATACTATTTTCGTGACCAAAATGTCTTAAGCGCCATGAATTTCGTGGCATAAGTAATAAGAGCTTATTCACTCTAGATTTAAAATGTTTTTTCGTCTGTTTCTGACTTACCCCAGATATCCTGATTCCGTCTATGATGGAGCCGTCCTTCACTGTTCCGTAAACTTCTGAGCTGCTACGGATTGTGGGCAACGTGTCTCGATGGATGCCGAATAACCTGTTAAGGAACATAATATTAGTAATTTTCACACTAGATAAACAGCGAATCCGTTATAATACTAGCGACGCACCCTAGTTTCGCACGGATACTAGATATCTTTGAGATACTCGGCTTTTTTCGGATTTGTTACGTAGTCCCGTATAAAGTATTTAACAGATACAATACCAGTGGACTAGCTTTAGGGGTGCAGAATTATTCGAAAGTATAACCTCGGGCATACAGAAACGGAAAAGGTAACTAAATGAACACGGATGGGTTTAGATCAGTTAGTCTGACACTCCTTGCCCCACCCAGAATGCGAGAAGTTATTTGATAACTAGCTGCTCCCAGCGGCTTCGCCCGCGTGATAGCAGAAAATTAAAAGGGATAGATTCCAGGACATGGTCTATAAGTGTACCAAGTTTCAACAAAATCGGTTTTGCCATTGAGGCGTGAAGACGTAACAAACAAACAAACAAACTCACTTTCGCTTTTATAATATTAGTAAGGATTACCTACCTAAAATTTAAAAAAAAAAATACTTGTATTACATCTGCAAATGACAATTCGGACTTTACCTTAACAAAATAGGGTCCCAGTTCAAAGTTTCCAGATTCATGAGAAGAGTTCTAGAAGCATTTGTGACGTCAGTAATGTGCAAGCCTCCATGAGGTCCACCAGTCATATTCTGAAAACAGATATAACATAAATATAAGTAATCAAAATTGGCCACACAACAGTACCGGTTCGTAATAATATCAACAATCGATTATGGGCCAATAAGTATTTTACAGCAAATTAGTTGTAGTTGTCATTGCTAACAGAAAATCCTCCAACAAGATTTCCAAAAACAAAAACATCCCGAATTGGCACTAACCGGGACCACACACTAATGTCCGCCAAGGACAAAGTGCAGAAACCAGACCACAAATGACTAACAGGGCCTACTGTTAGGTTTTCAGGGTCTAGATGCCAAGTGTATATGAATTTACACGTTTCTATATATGCATTTATGATCCATGAGTTGATCCTAGTGTGGGGATTAAAGAACTTTATAAAAAAAAGAGCATCACTATGCATAAGAATGAAGGATGATACGCAACTCTTGAGCATTGCGCGTCATGTTCTGATGTGGTGACGCTTGGGGAGACACGGGTCCAGCAGTGGACGGTTTTTCGACGTCAATTATAGTATTGAAGACTCACCCACACAATCCAAGTATCAACAGTGCCAAACAGCAGTCTCTTGTCCCTACTAGCGCGCCTCACTGCCTTGATATTGTCCTTCATCCAGCGCATCTTCAATGCGCTAAAGTACGGCGATATCGGCAGGCCGCAAATGTTCTTGAAGTAGTTCTTGTTGCGATCGGGGATTTTTGCTAGGATCGCGTCCACTGTCGAGTCTGTCCGGATGTCGTTCCACGCTAGAAGAAAAATGGGGAAAGGTTTTATTGAGTGTCAAAAACGTCTTCATCAACCTAAGAGGCCACCATAGGCGCGGGCTTACGTTCGGCGAGCATCCGGTAACTGTCCGGATCGAGCCCAAGACGTCGACGACACGCACTCTTCCCGCGCGCCTCAAGGAGTTGTCAGCAACACCAGGGACCCAGCTGTGTCGAAGCCTACGGGGGCCAGAGTTAACCGAAAGGGAAGCTCGG
The DNA here is from genome assembly GCA_949319445.1 of Mythimna lalbum. Classification (NCBI taxonomy): domain Eukaryota; kingdom Metazoa; phylum Arthropoda; class Insecta; order Lepidoptera; family Noctuidae; genus Mythimna; species Mythimna lalbum. The sequence goes on from OX439370.1 coordinate 6,496,517, forward strand.
CTCCGGTATGAAAGGCAAGAAGGAACGGGGTAGGTTTTTTAGTCAGTAAGAGTATGACACTATCTCCCGCTCCGCCGAAGGGCGGGGGATGTCATTTGGATGATTTTTACCCACCAAAAAAAACATCATCCTAACAGTATTGGGATGTCCTAAGTCTTTTTTCGTTACCTTGTCCCTCCATCATATGAGTAGCCAAAGCATATGAGTAATGCTTTGGCAGTTCATTAAAATAATGTCGTATTAGACTGAATATTATTCAGGCCGCTAATTGGTTGAGACAGTCATTGGATAAAACAATGTTGCAAAAATGTTCTAAAGTTCTGTTTTTTTTACGGGGCAAAAATCGTCTAATGACAACCCCCAATCTTAGGTGGAGCGGGAGATAGTATCAGACTCTTACTGACTAACAAACCCACCCCATTCCTTCTAGCCTCTTCATACCGGGGCTCGAGCTTCCTTTCGGATAACCCTGACCCCAGTAGGCTTCGATCCAGCTGGGCCCCTTCTGTTGCTGACAACTCCTTGAGGCTTCTAAAATTCTGGTGACAAAGACCTAAATATGTAAATCAAAACACGCCGATAACACGATTTTCTCGTATATACGAAGAATTTTTTAGTTTGCAATATGATAAATATTTTCCTACATTTAATAATATTTTTCTTCACAAGTGTGTTGAAAATGTTGCATCACACACGTGAGAATTCATGATTACCGTCCTCGGAGGTTTTTTAAGAACCTCACTTTCGGCTAGAGTCTAATTACCGGCTTAGCGATAATTACCAACATTACACACTTATACCATAGTCTACTATTCCAATTATAAAACAAATTACCTATGGCTGCATGCAACGGCTCTCCCGTAAACTTGTCCCAGGCTATCGTTGTCTCCCTCTGATTTGTGATGCCCAAAGCTACTATGTCATCTTTGGTATAACCTGGAAATAATCATCATCATTATTTTGTCCTTATATCAAATAAAGAGCTCAAGGAGACGATTCCAAAAGTATTTATCACTAGAAATAAAAAAGTGCATACGGTCAAAAAACCCGACCTCTAAAAACAACGAAATATTGAAATAATGCACTTTAAGCAGTTTGCCGCATTTAACGGCATCGAACGTGTGATTGGACTAAAATAAATTCTATCAACTGCAACATAATGACTTGTTTTTTTTGTTGATCGATTCGCGCTTGACCGCTATCTCACCTGATGGACAGCGACGATGCGATCGACGATGGAGCGCGCTTACCTAGGTTATACCTAGGTGAGGTAGCTAGGTAGGTAAAAACTTCGAAACAAAAGGTTAGATACTTGTACGATTAGAAGCAACTAACCTTTTGTTTCGAACTTTTTACTTGTTTTATGCGATCAAGTTTTTTGACACTATCTATTATCTACGCTTTTTAAGTAGGTGATATTATTCACACATCCTGTCTATCGTTTCTTCGGTCTTTCCCTACTCTAATAGCCATTCACATTCACAATTTCACACTATAGTGTTAAAATAATAGTGCAAACATCACGGGTTTTTAAAAGCTTACCTAAAACATGTTTATCAAGATTGAAGTAATGAAGGCGCTCGCTCGTAATAATAACCTTCGTATACCCTCGTCACTAACCGAGGGGGCCCAGTAGGACCGATGCCAGATAGGACTGCGGGATCGTTAAAAACAAACGCATAGGGCAACCCAAGGACATATGTGAGTTTAGTTAGTTAGGTACGCACAAGCGTGTCAAGCCCTCTCGCTCCACCTTAGAGCGAGAAACGATATTTAATGACGTCCCTTTTCAAAGAAAAGTTTCCCACGTCACCAGAATGAAACGATTTTTTTTCTTGTCATTCCCGTGACGAAAAATATTTACTAATAGCCGCTCGAGATAGATCATTGAGTAAACTTCTGATGCAAAGAAAAGAAGACCCAAACATCCAAAGAATAACTTTCAAAATCGCAAAAAGTTTATTAGAATTGGAGGTGGGATCCACGTTTAGGCACACCAGGGCACAGAATTTCCAAACGAGAATCCATGTTTTAGGGCTATATTTCACCAAGACACCAAGGCCGGGCGCGACCAGTCACCGCTACCAACAAAATGTATACAGCTCTATAGAGTTACTCACCAAGTGTCCGTTTGGTTGCGTAATCAATTTGGTGGCGCGACCAGCACGGACGTGTGCGACTCTGGTGTCTGTATGGTGTCTAGTTTGGTAGCTTAGAATTACATTTCACCGGAATACTACGGCGGAACTGGTCGCACACACACACACGAAAAATTAAGTTCCTATTTCATCTTCAAGATTATCAGACTACCTACATGATTAAAAAATAGAATTTTCTAGTTTCGAGTTTTATAAGACGGAAAAACGTATAAACAAACAAAAACAAATGTTTATCATGTTTACAAATCAAAATTTAGTTCCAAAACGAAGCCTGATTGATTGACTTTCAATCAATCAGGTTCTTGGTAAATAAACAAGTTAATTAAAAACAAATTGATTTACAAAACAGTTGATTGAACTCGGATAAATAATGTATCCGGTTACACTGATCCAATAACGCTTACTATTAGTTCAGTCCAATGAAAGTTGGAGTAGGTATTTCATTAAAATAATAAACATTTCGTAGTGTTTGGGAATTTCTAGCTTCTTGAAATTTCTACTTATGAGCGGCCAACTCGAGATACATATCCATACAACCTCTCTTACATGATTATGACGTTATTACACACCTTTCTCCAGATATTTTAGAAACACAAATATCTTGTGGATATTAACTAGGATTCTATTGAAATCAAGAGATGAATTTGTGTAAACCTAATCCAGTAAAGACCTCTGAAAATCTAATATTTTGCGCCCTACATGTACGGATAAATTAAAACTTATAAAAAAAATCTATAAAATTTTATTCGCATTTTCGAGATTCTGTATGACGAATATTTAAAAAAAGTTAGGGTTTTTAAAAACAACACGTATTTCCTGGAACAATTTTTTTGAAATAGTCAAGTAACTGACGTAATTACCGAATACCAATCGAGTTTTCAGGTGTTATCTCTCTTTTGTCGCGCAATCGGAATCATCCCACCCATACGTACAAAACGTTTTAGGAACATTTTTATTATACGTACTGTTAAGGAGTGGAATTCCCTGCCAAAGTATATGTTTCCTGATAGCTACAACTTAAAGGTCTTTTAGTTGTCAAGAGTGAATAGGTTACTTCTAGGCAAGTGTGCTTCATCGTCGATCACATCATCGCTTACCATCAGGTGAGATAGTGGTCAAACGCGAGCAACGGGACATGTGAAAGATTAAATAGATATTCATTGTATTCTAATATTGTTTCATCATAGTAGTAAAATAAATCTAAATGAATGTTAATAATAGATAAGTTGATAGTAACCATACTATGATGTAATAGCTACTAACAATAATAAGTTTCAAATTATGACGAGTCATTGATTCGATACGAATTTGGCACTATTATTTTGTCTACGATGATGATGATAGTGGTTATCACCATCATCATCTTCCTACCCTTTTGCCGTGTCATTAGGGGTCTGCGCAACACGTTTCTTTCTTCCATTCCATCCTGTCACTCGTCTTGCTAATCTTTTCTTTGGCCTCCGTCTCTCTCTATAGAGTATAGATAGACTATGAGTATAGATCGAGAGAGAGATCTATCCACATCTATACTCATAACTCATACATCATAATCACCATTTATGTTATTTCTAAACCAAGTAGTCATCTGAATTTGTTACATTGACATTACGACGAGTATTGAATTTGCAAAAATCATTATATCATCCATAAAATATTCTCACACAGTTCCTCATAAGTACACTTATACAGACACCAAATTGATATTTTTAAATACCCATGTTCAGTTTATCCGCGAACTACATAAATCTAGACTGCTAAGTAGAGCTACAGAAGAAAAATCAATAACCCGTATAGGGTAAACAGCCACTCCTACATATAGCATTAGCATCTGACTATAAGCCTTACCTAACTCCACCAATTGATCACAGGCATTTTCCGCACATAACTTGATGTGGTGTATTATTTCTAAGGGATCTTGTTCCGACCAGCCCTCGTGGGGCTGGATTTCAGTTTTATCCATCTGATAGGCCACCAGCTCATTTGAACGGCCGGCTTCATATATCTGAAATATTAAAGAGTACTTTTATAATTTTCTATTTGTAATAGGGAAACATTGCAAGTCAAATCGATGCACTTAAATGGTGGGTGTGGGCGGACAATCGAATTTAGTGGCGCAATTTCGAAGAGATTAAATTGCAGACTGATTGAACAATGATAAGATAAGAAGTGTAGATCCTTGTCATCATTCAATGTGTATTACTTACTTTAATAACAAGTCTACAAGAACCATTTGCTGTGGTGAAGCTATCAATCACTGACCGCAATATCATTCATCAACGATGGCAAAATCGATAATCTGATAGGGATTTAACGAAAAAAGTACTTATTGGTAACGGCTAATTCCATTGTAATTAACAATATTTTTCCAGTAAACGAGATACTGGAAAAATTCTGTCTTAATCTTACGTCAATAATGATTACCTATCAATAGATTGTGATCGCGACCAAATAATTACAACATCACTCAAGATCTGGCTGTCGTAAAAAGCTTTAAGACAAAATAATAACAATTCCATTAATATTATTTCATAGTATGTAACAGTTATATATAATCAAAGTTCAAAAGTCGATTAAACGTGTTATCAAAACCACGCCTTCTACGTATCGGACACCACGAAAATATAAAACTTTGATTGTATTAATGTCAAATTATTGTGAAGGTTCCTACTGTGTTAATAAAAACATACTGTCTGTGATGGACTGGCGTTTATTAATTGAATAAATTGGGATGACCTCTAATTAGAACCATCCAACTAAAAATGTACATACAGTTCACAAGTGTAGCTAAAAAGGCTCATCATTGTCTGACTTTTCCAAAATTTGTCTAATAAGTTTCCTGTCTAACCGGCTGAATACCATCACTTTATATGCCAACTGCTCATCTGACCGTTACAACCCAGATATGGATAAAATTAGTACGATATCTACCGCTAGATAAAACTGGTTGCAAAACGTTCGGAGTGAAAGGATCAAATATCACAACAACAACCAAATTGGGCTTCCATAGTAATTTTCTAAAGCATCTATGCTGACTTCTAACTTACGCATCATAGAGAGGCTATTATAATAGATACTATAACGTTACTTACCACAAATCTTACAGTTTTGGTGCCATCGTCCACTACGCCTACTAGCGGCCGCTTCGAGCCGTCCCTTACAGGCATCTCGCTGTCTGAAAAAAAGGAAATAAATTCTTACACTTTCCGTTTTGTAGTCTTATAAAACGCGAGTGAAATCGATAAAATAACCGACCAATATCTGACACAAATGATAATCTTATACGCAAAAAACACTATATCAAGAATTTTAGTAAGAATGAATATCCGCAATAAATCACACTGTTGACAGTACCACACGAATGCTAAAGAAATTATCAAACAAAATCCAGTATTATTCCTGAGATCATTGCAGGTGGATATCACGCACTAAACTAATTATTTCATCATTATTTCTACACTGCGATAGCCATGTAGATTAACGAAAGGTTACTATGATTACGACTTATCAATCTTAAAGTCGATAGGTTTATTATAGTCAAAGCATTTGCAATCATCTTGATTGCTCAAATTGTAAACAAACGGCGGTCCTTCTTAACGCTCCCTTCTCGAAGGGTTAAGATCAAGATATTATATACGTAACTCCAGTAATCAGTAGTGATATAACTGTATCTGTTCATACTATGCTAAAATCTTCAGATGTTTGAAATTTTTTGTTAATAAATTTTCCATAAACTAAGACAACAATAAGACGGGTAATACCCTGAAGAGGTGCAATAAATCAATTAAGTATATTTATTCATTGTCTAGTAGATAAGTGTGAATTATCACAAATCCTTTATACAGCAGTAAACTAATCTATGTACGTCAATTACTAAATCGCTGGAACTAACACTGAGTAGTGTAGTAAAATTTATTAGTAGATAGTAAAATAATAACTGTAAATGATATAGTCTTTGTTGACTCATCTAACAACGAGCATACAAAAATATTGTCCTTTGAGTGGGGCGTCTAGAGCATTAGTATATTTTTATTTTGAGTTAATAACGTCTCAAAACTAAGCTCAATTTTGACAGGTTTTCGGGTTTGAGAAATATTGAACTTCAAATACTTAAATCAGAAATCGGGGATAAGCTTGCCGAAAATGTGTAGCCTAAAGTATGGCAACTGTTTTGGGAACATTGAAATTGGAGCAGGCCAAACTTTGTCCTTTCGCCAAGGACTATTAAAAACCTTGACCTAAAAAACCACAATTCAAACACTTTTTTGGGTATATTAGGACCAGCTGCTGATTTCATCGATCTTGATTTACTTTATTGCGTTTTGATGATATTTTTCCACAACAACGCCCACATTTTGTCTACCACCTACTTCTTTAACGAAACCCCAAACATGTGAGTAAAATGTTATAGCGATCGATATTAAGCGAGCCTTCCCCGAAATGAAAGGTTCAATATTCACCTCAATAAAATTCTTATTCAGCTGCTCAACAAGGTCAAATTCCTTTGAGGATTACAATCAATTCATTAGATATTATTGCCTATATTGTATTCATAATATTCTTGTTATTCGTAACTATCAAGGTTCTAACTAAATGTTCCTTTTACCGTAGGTATTCAGCTAGTTAAATCTCCTTGAAGTCGGAAAAGGCACTTTCAATATCAAAATATTGACTATCCAAATGAAATTGTATGTCTTTCAAAATGAAATGCTTATTTTCAATAACATGATTGAAACATAGCAATTTGTCTGATGGGAGGGGAAGCCTTAGAATTGTGATTGCATGACTCGTAGTGAATTGCATTAAACAAAGTATTACTGTAGAAAACGCGGTAAATACATGAAATCCTACTTATGATTAAACATACCGAATTAAATAAAAAAATAAATATTTACAACTTAATCTATTTCAAAATCAGTTTAGTTATTGCAATCGGAACCATTAAATGATAAAAAAAAACTGTGCTAAAGAACTTAGAGAACAAATAACAAAACATAATTAATATGATGAATAATTGAAAACATCAAAACAGATAGTCATCGACCTCGATATAAAACGATTTCCTGGTGGAAAAGGCACTAGAGTTAGTGTAGGGGGAATTCCAAGTAAAATTTCTAATAGCCTTTTCATTAGATACAATCGAACGGCTAAACAACTCGTTAACGAGGAAAATGTTTGATGAAAATTGTCCACACAATAGGTATGAAGTTCCTAGTCATAAATTAATCGGAAGCCAGACTAGTTTGGTTGATTAAATCCTAATTTCACCCCAATTCCGTCGCCAAGTCTAGATCGGCAAGGCTTTGCTATTCGTGAGTTCAGCCTTTTATTGCTCAGTCTTGTTGAATTCCATTTCTAGTTTAATGAAAATTTTGCTAGATCATATAATTCTAAAGCATTTACTTAGCTGATGAGGACTCAAATAGTAGGTTTTGAAATCTGCGCAATAGAAAAAATAATCCCAAGCACCTAACCTGAAGGAAGTGACAGAATCCATTAGGACTTCCCCCACACGGCCGGATTGTTCTCAACTGCAGTTCATTTAGCTTTTCCTGCACGTGATTGTATAGTTGCATCAGCCTTGACTAGTGGTTAAGGAAAATCTCCAATTGATCGCTAAACGCGTCGCAGATAATTCTGTCAAGTGGCGAAGGAATTACTACCGTCCTGGTATCATTTACAATGATCACTGAGGGTTAATTTAGTTTACACCAGTTTTTTTAACATTATCAAGAAACTGTGATCCCGGAAAGAAATAAGTTCATTTTATGACATACGTATTTGTTTATCTGGTTGGGTTTATTATGAAATTGACATATAAAAATTGACGTCAATGACCTATTTCGTGGCCCATCAATATACTTTAGAAATAAACTGAAAACCAAAAGTATTGCACGGTATCAAAAATGAGAAAGAAGCTGACAGTTTCATTACAATTACACTCTGTTCAAAATAACATGAGTAATTAATGATAACCTTTTATTACTGTCCGTTCAAGCGATTTTGACTTTTATTACGTTGGCGGCATGGCAAATGGGGACTGCAGTAAATAGTTTGTTTTGTAACAACTTTTTTGCTTTTAATACCATTCTTATGCCTACGAAATTGAAGTTAAAGTTTGTTGAACAAATAGAAAAAAAAGATTTCTTTAAGGTGGTGCATTACGAGCTGATTATGACGTTATTACACATATTTCATCAGATATTTTGGAAACACAGTATCTTGTGGATATTATCTAGGTTTCTAAAGAAACCAATTTCTAATTTTGTGTAAAACTAATCCAGTAAAATCCTCTGAAAATTATTTTGTATGAACTTCATAATTTGCCTAAAAATTAAAAAAAGTCAAAAAAGTAATCCTCTAGAGACCTTGCAAATTTTATTAAGATTCTAAATGACGACAACTTTTTCCAAAAACTTTTAAAGGTTTAAAAAAAAACAGCTATTTCCTGGAGCAAGTTTTGTGAAATTTTCGATTAAATCTCGGAATTACCGAATACTAACAGAGTTTCCAGGCGTTATCTCTCTTTTTTTGCGTTGGCTTTTCGTCAAACATCGCGTTGGATTGCATTAAATGAAGTAACAAGCTTTTAAACCATTTTCGATGTTTACGATAAGCGAGTGGAGAAGGACCCTCTTAAATGTATATTCTTAACGCAAATAGGGTATAAACTAAAATTAAGCAGGTGAAAAATCACAGCGAACGCAGGAATGTATGGTCACGGCTAAATTATTGAGATGCAGACCAATATACTTTGTAACATTGCAATATAGATTTGGCAGCTCGTCTTTTGCCAAACTTGTTTTTGTTTTGTAGAGCGGACAACGCCATAGAATAAAATGATTTAAACATTACAATCTACGTCACACCGATCGATATGATTTAGACGAGAGTCGCTCCAATTCTTTAAGAATAATTGTATCCCAAGGTGTTTTTTATCCGGAATCCTGTAACAAGCTGAGTGATATAGTATTTTTCATCTGCAAAAATGGCTAAGTACCTACCCTTCATATCAGCTTTTATTTATATGTTACTTATCAGCTTAATACATTCACTAGGTACTATCACGGTAATTTCTGCCTGATCACAAAAAAAAATCGCTTGAATCCTGCGGCGTGGCGCCAAACCGAAACCCTTTGAATTTTTTGTTCCGAGTGCAAGTAAAAATGAACTTAGCGGTGATCAGGAAGTGTCTTTGATAGTACCAGCGAAACGGCTGGACTAATTTTGGGATTTTTACTGCTGATGCTAAAAGGAGTGATTTGGGCCACTTCATTTAAGAAAAAAAAAAACGATTACTTACACTAAAAAATTTAATTGAATTTGAGTTCCCTCGATTTCGCCAAGATTCCATCATCAGATCCCCACTTGGTGACTATGGGGCCGTTTGGAAAGTATACCCTTTTCAACATAAAGAATTTTTCAAATTGGTTGCAAGCGACGAAGTTATGCGCCAACAAATATAAAAAAAATACAAACATCCGAATTGAGAACCTCCTCCTTTTTCAGAAGTCGGTTAAAAAAGAACTAGGGCTCCGCGCAAAAAACTTCTTAACACTTTTTTTTGTTGGGAAATTATCTAATGACATCTCCAGCCCTTGGGCGGAGCGAGAGGGCGAGTCAGACTTTTACTTACTAAAACCCACTCTTCCTTTTTTGCCTTCGTTCCAGGGCCCTGGGGTTCACTTTCGCACAACCCATGGCCTCAGTAGGATTCGGCCCTGCTGAGTATGCTTTGCTAACATCTCCTTGAGGCGCGCGTGGAACACTTCACGCCGTCGACAACTTGGGCTCGGTCCGGACGGTAACTCCTTGACAATGTGACGTATTGCGTTGTTTTAAGAATGTCACGCGGACGAAGTCACGGGCACAAGCTAGTATGAGCTATAATTAAATCTAGTTAGTCACGCTAAGGCGAAACAAAGTTGCGTAATACATTAATATAAGATATAGATAATTAGCGCCTTTATGATTATCTGATATAGGTATAATACCCATATCAATTAAGTATGTACATACTCAACATATATAACTGAAATAGTATATTTTCATACAAGTGGAGAAAGGTTGTAATTGCAACCGAGGCGGAATTCACCTGAGCCGCAGGCGAGGGTATTATGGAGCCGATTGCTGCAGTCACAAATTTCCATGTGTATCAAACGACATTTTTCAATACACAAATGAAGAAATAAACAGAAATAAAAGGAAGGCTGGCCGGGCTGCCTGGCAACCAAACTGATACGATAAATACAATAAATTATGGCAGGGGCGAGTTGTCACATTTTTCCGCACTAGTGCGGAAAAGAGAGAATTGCGTGCCGAAAAGCGATGGGTATAGTAGCGGGGTTTCCGGTAATTGTATTTATAAATTGATTGTTCATCATCTGTATGATTCATCATAAAAAGTTTCGTTCTAGGTATAGGTAAGGTATCCCCTTATCAATACAGATTGGGTGTGCTATCAGCCTAGCTTTACTTTGCAAAATAGAGAGCAGAGGCACACGTGCGGTTTTGGAAAGTCAATTATTTATAACTTTAATCTACAGGCTTAACTCTTAATTCTCGGATTAGTATATCTTTGCCCACATAGATAGACTAATTCGGAACTATGAGGTCGAATAACGTCTCAGAACTTTTGGGTCTTATTTTGATAAAACGTAAACCTGCATTATTGATAGGGTTCCGTACCTAAAGGTTACGACTGGCCTGTTGGTCTAGTTGGTTAGTGGCCCTGACTGCTATGCCGGAGGTCGTGGGTTCGATTCCCACCCAGAATAAATGTTTACGTGATGAGCATGATCATTTGTTCTGTGTCTGGGTGTAATTTATCTATATTATGATATATTAGTATGTTTATCAGTTGTCTAGTAAGAGCGGAACCCTATTACTAAGACTCCATTGTCCGTCTGTCTGTCTGTCACCAGGCTGTATAATTATCATAAACAGTGACAGCTAGACAAATGAAATTTTCACTAACATAAAAATACAGAATATAATAAATATTTAACCTTTCGAATACCATAATTAGAGACACATAGAAAGACAATGAGAGAGTGAACGCCGGCGTTCGCCTGGAGTTTAATGAATTAAGAGGGGCTCCCATACAACAAACGCGATTTTATTGCGCTTCTTTGCTCCGAACGACACGCACTTGGCCGGCCTTGCTTCTGCCTTTCTTTTCATAGGATCCTAATTTCAATATTAACTTTTTTATTGAACAATGCAATTCGACAGTAACTGACACGTTAGGTATCAATATTACGAAGCCAGACATTTAAAAACAAGGAAAACGAAAACCGGAAACTTTGTGAATAAGAACTCGTTTAACGAGGAAAAAGCAGCCGGGGGCGCGGCCCACTCGTATTTTGTACACAAAACTGCCAAACTTATTAATATGTATGTATTTTTTAATTGCATTCATATCAGAGCACTGGTAACCCAGTGGTAACGTCCTCGACTTACGAATCACGGATTCGAACCCAGCTCTACCTACTTTGTGTAATCAAAAACATCGTGAGGAAACCGGCATGTCCTAGAACCAAAAATCTTCGAAGACATGTGTCATCTACCAAATCGCACTGGGCCCGCGTAGATTACGGCCCATTCCCTCTCCGAGAGAGAAGGCCTGAGTCCCAACAGTGGAGATGGAGCGATGAACTAGACAGATTCCACCAGAACTGGCAAGAAGCGCGGGCCCGCGAAAGATGGATGAGCAGGGTGGCCTTGGCCCAAGAATGGGACAGAATAGGCAAACTAATAAAAAACTTTTTACAAAAAAAATTAAACCGACTTCTAATTTTTTTTTTTTGTAAAAAGTTTTTTATTTTTCACTTTTTAGTTATGGTAGCACCACTAAAAAGTACATACCCTTCAGCTAAACATAAATTACCTTATAGCCAGAGTGCATGTCATAACGATTCTAATAATCCCAAATACGGTTATATTACATGAATTTACCTTCCGGCTTTATCACCAGATCAGTTCGATACATCCCCTCCCCCTTTTCTTTCAGTCAGTCATCGACTACACTTATAAACAAAGCAATATTACTTGTTACGACAATTCTGCTATGATTCTATGAGGAGTTCTGTTCCATATCTTCGAAGTTCATGATCAGATCATAACAATATTTCTATAGGACCAACTTGGAAGCAAAGCATAACCTTTCAAACAAATAAAAATTTCAAAATCGGTCCACAACTGACCGAAATATCGGTAAACATACATACAAAAAAAAAACATACATTCAACCAAACATAGAACCTCCTCCTTTTCGAAGTCGGTTAAAAAAAAAAGACAGAAGCTGGATGTAATAAGAAATAATAATATTTATTTTATACAATACTTAGCACAAAAAAAATGTGGCTAGATACTTTGAACGGGGTTGGTTTAGAAATATTAGCTACTAGCTTTTGCCCGCGCAGCTTCGCTCCTGCTCTTCCCTCCTCCACCCTACTATACCCTACTCTACCCTACTCTACACTATTCTACCCTACTCTACACTACTCTACCCTACACTATCTTATTTTTTTCCATAGGAACCTTTTCCTCACAATAACAATCACAACAAAAAAAGAATTAGCGAAATCGGTCCAGGGCGTTGTTGAGTTATGCGCTTACCAACACATTTTGCGATTCATTTTTATATTACAAATAATCACAGCAAGGTAAATGAACCTGATTGTCAAAGGTGCGCTTGATTTAACACTACATTAGACGCACACGTGTAACACGCCTGACTTGTACGTAGAACGACGTCGCGTGGCGTGGATCGAGTGTAACTCTACAAGTCTAGTTTCCATGTAAAATGTATGGAGATCGACGTGCCCAGATCGATGTGGCACACGTGTGCGGCGCAGTCTAGTCACAAAATAGATAGGTAATGTAGTTCTACCTTTAAATATCGTCACTAGGTTAGTTTTAATGTCACAACTGTATGATGCAATTTTTCTATCAATTACAGGAGGTTGTTCTACAGCCAATTTTTGAAAACAAAATTGTGTGAATTTAAAACCGGTACTGATGGTCTAGCCTTGATAGCTCATTTCAAAATTACAAAAAGACTATTTTGTAAGATACAAGGAAAATTTTGTGTTTATTTCTTGGCCAAATTCGATGATTCGATGGTTTACCTAATGTTTCTATTGTTTTACTAGCAACAAGGCAAGGATTATCTCTGTTAGGGCTGTGGTATTGTTCAAATAGACACTGGTGCTAATGCAAAGAGCAACTGAAGGAACACAGATGGGTTTTAGTCAGTAAAAGTCTGACACTGCCTCTCGCTGTCTCCAGAGCGAAAGGAGCTATGTGATGATTGTCCTCAAACAAAAATTGATTATAAACTGACATTGTTTGTTATTGTTAAAAAACTTTTTACAAAAAAAATATAACCGACTTCAATGATAAAAAACACTGAAAAGTATCAAATAACTTTAATTTTAGAAGTCGGTGTTTCTATAATATTTTAGTCTCTTCGTTATTTAACACCGACTTCTAAAATTAAAGTTATTTGATACTTTTCAGTGTTTTTTATCATTGAAGTCGGTTATATTTTTTTTGTAAAAAGTTTTTTTTATTTTACACTTTTTAGTTATGGTACCACCACTAAAAAGTACCCCTCAGTCAAACTTAAATACCTTATAGTCAGAGCGCATCTCATAACGGTTCTAATAATCCCAAACACGGTTAGATTACATTAATTTACCTTTCGGCTTCATCATCAGATCAGTTCGATATATCCTCTCCCCCTCTTCTTTCAAACAGTCATTAGACTAGATGCTGGAGAGGGAAAGGATATATCGAACTGATCTGATGATGAAGCCGAAAGGTAAATCTTTCAATCAGTCATTAGACTAGATGCTGATAATCCCGGCTGTAGCATCAGGCCAGATTTATGTCAACATTGCAATGAACTTAAAATTTAGTCCTGTTTAAAATGAGCCCAAACACGACTACGGAGTGTAATTTCAAGGTTTGTACTTTTCCTGATGCTCCTGGCTTCAGCATCAGGTCTCTATGTACTTTATTATCGGTGTTCTTTATTAGCAGTACGTTTATCCACACATCGAGCCGTTTTCAATGAGCCTAAACTCGATATATCTGCTGTTTGTTGTCGAGGACTTAGGTACTCTGCAGACTATCCTGACTGCAGCATCAGGTCATGTCTTGATGATCGTGAAACCAAATGTGGCAAATGCCCTATCAAACATCAAAACAATTTACTAAAACAGTCCTTGCCTGTTCGAGTAACTTCTTACTGTTAAGGAGTTGTACCTTCCATCATCAGCCCAGCTACCTGAGATGGTGACGACCATACGCAAATACACAAGATACTTCATAAAATATGCGAAAATCAATAAGTGAGCCTATAAAATTTGAAGGTTGCCCTCGATTTCTCCAAGATCCCATCATCAGATCCTAATTTGGTGATAATGGGACCACCTCAGAACTATCTACTTTCGAACAAAAAAAGAATTTTGAAAATCCGTCCACATTTGGGGGAGTATTCGACGAACAAACATACAAAAAAAAAAAAAAAAAAAAAAAAAAAAAACATACAAACAGCCGAACGTAGTACCTCCTCCTTTTTGGGAAGTCGGTAAAAAACTCGCATGCAACGTTTCTAAAACAAGTGGGTAAAAGTCCGACACACCCTCTCGCTCCACCCAAAGCGGAGAAGTTATTTCAAACTTTCTCACTTCAAAAACAAGGCGATAAGCTTCCGACCTCTTTGTTATTATTCGTCATCCAGTCCAATGTCGACAACATCAAGATATAAAAAAGTAAATAAACGAATTTATAAACAAACTGTAATGGACTTTGATTATTTTTTGTTTGTTAGGTATATTTTTTCTCTGAACTAATTGATCAATACTGTTCAGAGGTCAAATCAAAAGATATTAAGTATCTCTGCGTCAATATTAATAGAACAACAACCCTATTTAAATAAAGTGAAGTAAATCTTTATATAGTAACATAGCATAATCAGCCCTATAATGTTTCCACTGCTGGGACTCAGGCCTCTTCTCTAGGAGAGAGAAGGGGCCGTAATCCACCACACGGGCCCAATGCGGGTTGGTTGGATGTCACATGTCATCGAATTTTTGGTTCTAGGACATGCCGGTTGTGTTACGATGTTTTCCTTCACCGTTTTGAGAGCAGTGGTGATGAAATAAATTACACAAAGTAATGCGCCTGACTGGGTTTAAAGCCGCCACCTACAACCGTAAATCGTGGACGTTACCACTCGGCCACCACCGCTCTGTAACTAATGCCTTGATCACACTTACCGAGTAAACGAGCGAGACAGTGCTTTCGGCCGAATACTCGGTACGTATAAACAAAGCGCCGAGTGCTTGGCCGAGCGCTTATCTCTACAAATCGTTTACATCACTGTCTCGGCCGAGCAACATTTTACTGTCTCGCCCTTTTCCTCGGTACGTGTGATCAAGGCATAAAACTGTGGACTAAAGTATAACACAAAAAAAGCGAAAGTAAAAATACAATCTCCTTTAGCATATATTTCATAATGTGACCGACAAAAATTTGATAAACCCAGCACTATCCGGTTTAATTAGCAATAAATAAATACTTAATAAATTAATTATTCACGCACATATTTTATCGGTCACGCCTTTATATTTTGCCTTGCAAAAATTTCTCATAAATTATAAATGACCTATCCATTTATAATTTTATAATTTAAACTAATATTGATGTCCCGTTTTTGTCCACGCCAGATTCCAAAAAATAGCACAATGTCATTGGTCATGCAATTTTTTTTTTTTAAATAGACTTATCCTAAGTTACTCTTTTTAACATATCTATCTATCTACGAGTGAAAGATCCGTCAAAATCAGTCCTACCGTTTCGAAAACAGATAGAAACAAAAATTTAAAATAATATATTTTTGTATACTTTCTTACCCATGCATTTAGTAAAAAAAAAAAACTATTTTACTATTACAAACAGTCACATCAACTTTTTTTTATATGTATACTCGTAGATTAAATAAGAAACTTTTCCAATGGCGAAACGAATAATAATTATTAGGAAAAATATTTATTTATTTAAACTTCATGTACAGTAGTGAGCACACAGCTAGAGAGAATGAGTATAAAACTAGTGATATCAACGTGACGAAAGTAATAAGAATTACAATTTGAATAGCAAACTGACAGGAACAAATTGGATTCGCACACTGTAAATTATTTCACTTAAATATTCCAATATCGATAATAATGTACCACATACAGGTATGACACTTTATTGGCTGGTAGACAAACTCTACTATGATCTATTTTCTTAGATCTTGTTATCATAGCATAGCATAGTCGGCCTTATAATGTTCCCACTGCTGGTACTGAGGCCTCTTTTCTAGGAGAGGGAATGGGCCGTAATTCACCACGCGGGCCCAGGGTTGGTGGAAGTCACACGTCTTCGAATTTTGCTTCTAGGACATGCCGGTTTCCTCACGATTGTTTTTGTTCACCGTTTTGAGAGTGTTGATGAAATAAATTACACTAAGATGTGCGCCTGGGCTGGACCTACAACTCATAAGTCGGGGCCGTTACCACTCGGCCACCACTGCTCTTCATCCTGTTATTAGATCAGGTAATATTACAGAACTAGCGTATGCTAGCGACTTCGAGCGCGTGAATGTAGGTTTGTTCTTACAAACTTTGGACATTCGTTTTATCCCCTTGAGGGGTGAATTTTGGAAAATCCTCTCTTACTGCTCGCCTACCTGATAAAAGGAGACTTTGAGCGAAATGTTACAGTCCTAGGCCATGTAGTTTCTTCTTTTATATACATAGATAAATAATGTACTGTAATAAACTCTAAATTATATTCCTTAAACATTCTCTCATTTCTTTTTTTTTGCTGGTGGTGGAATGGTCAAAATAAAACCGACTAATTTTACACAATTAGGAGCTAGGTATTCGTCATCAGTGGACGTATATCGGCTGAAATTATGAATTATGTTTTCCTGTGAGTTTGTAGGTGACAAACAATTAAATATGACTATTTCATTTAGAAAGTAAAACCACAGATTGTTAGGCACGTGTAAATAGGTACGTATTCATTTTAACGTGTTTTATTTAATTCCATAATTTTGGAACGAATAATAATTAAAGTAACTTAAAATTTGCTGTTTTTATACATTACTGTATAAAAACAGCAAATTTTAAGTTACTTTAATTACGAAAATTGGCAGCAGCTACCATTTCACATGAATATTGTTATAATTCAAAAAAGAGTTTTTTAAAAGGTCTATTTTCATTTATCTATCATGACAATCGTTACGGAAGTCAGTTCTTATGCTTAGGAGTAAAAAATTAAGTTCCTCAACGTACGCTTAACTGCTAATTACATCATCATAACAACAAATATAACCGAATCCACTGAAAACTAGCTACTCGTACCTTAGTTCATACATAATCTGTTCAACCTTAGTAAAGAATGATGAGTAAATTACATACCAAAGTCAAGGTTTTCTTTGTGGTTGCCGTAAACAATGTTGCGTAGAAGGAAAACTTGACACCGGCCGCCATGACACACGTGAAAAGAGCGGGAAAATTCTTTAAACGTCACTGTCATTTGTTTTTTTTTTATATAGTATGTATGCTATTTTAATTTGCAAAACAATTACGGAGAGTTAATAGGTAAGTTGTTTAGTAGTTTTTACGTGATTTTTCAACTAAAGAAGTTTTTATTTTTATGGTTATATCAATGTATGAATGTAGACATTGTTGCTTATGTCTGTTAGATAAGTTTTATGAAAAATTCGAATAGTATGAATACAATTTCAGTATAAACGTGAGGGTGATTTCCATAAAGTAAGTAGGTAGAGTTACTGTTTTAATAGTATAATAAATTAGCTATCGGACAATCTTATTGGCAAATAAGCTTTCAAAAGAAATAAAAATTTTGATAAACAAAAAAATAAAAAAAGTGAGTTACGAAATCGTTGTAAAAGTGAACTTTCTAAAAACTTTCAAAATTAAAGTGAAAGAAGATTCTAGTAAAAAAAAAACAAAAGTGTTAGACATGGAAAAAAAATAGCACGTTTACGTGACTTAGCTTGTAAATTATTATTGTTATAATATTTTACAAGCTTATCATAAACAAAGTAAATTAAGTATTAAAACTTATCTCATCTAGAGTTGACGCTGTAAAGATTAAAACATCCTACGTAAAGTAATATTTACTGAATTATAAAACTTAGATTAGGTTTCCAAGATCCGCAACGCAGTTCATACTTTATCAACTGATAATTATTTTTTTTATTACATCATCAATCAACATTATTTAAGTATATTAATAATTGCCAGCATAGAAATCTAGCTCATAATTGTTAGAATTAAAAAGGACCAAAGTATGTTAGCTAAGTTATAAAAAAAGCAATTATATTGGAAAAGAAAGAAGGAAAGAAATAGAAAGAAAATAGTTTCATTTGGCACAACACAACATTTGACAAGGTATTAAGGAAATAAAACGTAAAATAGTGTGCCTTACGGTTGTGCTAAAACAGATCCGGTTCAGCATGCCTGACGCTGGTTTTCAACTGAATCTGAGGTTCCGTTTGGTGGGATTTCCTTAACAAAGGAACCAACATAAAACATACCAATTTGAAAAATAATATTTCGTTGGTATAATTTGTTGCATAACGATTAAACGATGCACCTGTTATTTCCCTTGGAAGTCTCCTAAGTGTGAGTGTAGGTACTATATACGCTATCGCGCTTAAGTTCGATACGATAAGACGATATCGTAATCGGAAGAATCAAGTTGATGTCATTAACTAAAAAAGGAAAAAAAAATCTTTTTTATTCTAAAAAAATAAAAATAAAAAAAACAAAAACAATTTTCTGAACCAAAAATGAGAGCACACAGAAAAAAACATTAAACATTTAATTGTCATAAATTTTAAGTGAAAAGGAAGAAATGCAAACAGTCCATGAAGTAATTGTTATTTTCCGAAGAATGTATGAATCATCCAAAACGATTGTTTTCCTTTGAAACATACCCGCTTTGTATAATTTACAGCCCTAACTATTTGACACAATGTTTTCTTTATTTTCAAACAGACTTAGCGATTCCATTATTTATATTTTCTTCGATTTCCCAGGCACTCTATCTCTATCTACTTTCTAGTTCTTGTTAAGCAATTAAATTGCTACTTATAAATGTATATTCGACGGCACTAAGACTTGTTTTGTTCAACAAAAGGAAGTTCTTTTGATCGTAGGACACAAGTGAAAAGTCGATTACCTTGATCTACTATGTACGAATTGTATCAAGCTGTGTTGGTTATAACCAACATTTTAAATATTCAAAAACAAATAAACTTAGCTCAATGTCTGCCAAAAATATCTTCACAAAAAAATGATTATACTAAACATACCTTCATCCATATCTGTTACAAAAAAAAAGAACTAACACTTGGCGTTAAAAATTGAATTAAATACACTCTTCACGTAATCACTTAAAATATTTTAGCGGGAAATTTGATTTTAGAACACTCAAAACACGGTCGCTCCCGCGAAATTCAGCAGTCGAACTGCGGAGGCGCGGCGGTTTACACACCCACGCTACGTGTTATCACTCCACTGAACGATGACGTAGAAAATTTAGGTATAAAACAATAATTATGTGAACATAAAGTCGTATACAATCATTATTAGCGGCAGAGTGCAATTTCGCGGTTTTATCGCGACAGAATGTCGTTTAACAAAAGCTCTATTATCGATCAATAATGAGTCGAACGTTAACGGATAACCAACGATAAGATTTATTCATAATCAACATCTTTTTATAAAACATTTATCTAGTACTATCATAGATACATCAAAAATATTTTAATACTCTTACGGATTTGAGGTTTTGGTTTAATCCAAGTGTGTTTCACTTTCACTTCTCTCATTTTTACTATCCTGTATATCACAATCACAAACACCACTAAAACAGGAATTATTTTTTCACGATACATCACGAACAGTGTACCAAACTGACCAATAGCAAGTTGTGTAAGGTTGATCTGAATAAAAATAGCACACAGGTATGGACACACTGGCCAAAAAATTTTAATTGCCGCTCATAAATTAAGTTACGTGCATATTGCGATATTCGTTTGTCACCATTTCCATATTGCACTGAAGATAAATTACAGGTAACACTGAATGAAAGTAAGCTAGTACTATGGCATTTATCCAACCAGTCTGGACCATTCGTACTTGTCATCCCCTATAATTCATTGATCCACAAATAACCTCACCACAAGTATAATCGTAATGATGTATCTTCGATTACGTAATATAAGTTCTGTGGCAGGCGTACACAAAACATATTAACAAGTAGTCCAAAAATAGTCCATCACGACAAAGTCAACATGCGTCATTATGGCATACGCACCGCTTTTTTTATCTCTCTTGGATATCATGTTTTTGCCCTTGTACTTACGATTTCATACAATAAAATATTTATCGCCTATATTTTCCGTACAGTGGATGCCAAATAATAAAAAAAAAAAAACTTTTAACTGCCAAACCAACAAAGAAAGTGAATTTTACTGCCTAAATGTCATGTGTAAGTACTTAATAAAAATAAACGTTTGGGGACACTCCAAATTTGGAAATACGCTTAGAATGTCAATGCTCCTCAAAGGGTCAATAATGGAAAATTACAAAGCTGTCTCGTATGATCTAAAAGTGATTCATCGCTGGGCATGAGAATAAACACCGTTATTCGAAAGGGTTGTTCCTTTAGTCACTATGCTTGGCAAGTGTGTAGAAGTAGCTGTTACTATCTTCTAGTAGACATACTCCAAAGCCCTGGTTCACGAGAAAACCGTTTCGATGGTTTTTACTTATAGACTGTAAATCAATTAAAGAAATCCAATCATATCCAACCAAACCAAACCATTTAAAACGGTAATCATTCTTGACCCTCATACAAAAATAAATCACATAAAAAAGACAAACCGCACCCAGTTTCATCAAGACAAATGTTTCGCAAAAGCCCTCACACTATGCATCACTGCCTTTATCATAAACTGTCGCAAAATAAAGAATATTCTATAAACAGCTTAAAACTATTTGCCTTGCCCTTGATGTAAACTTCCCCTACGTCGATTCTATTTTTAAAATACAATTGCGCTGTACACTATACATCGTGTCACAAGATGTATCTTATTGCTTCTGGTCTTCCGATTCGAATCATATGAAAGTTATTTACTTTCATTCAAGTCATGTGCCATGCGGTCTCTGTCTTAAAGCATCAATGCCAATAATTTTTTGCATCATGCACGGGTTGAGTGACCAGAGTCATCTCCAACATAAATAACCACTTTGTTACTACCATCAGTCTGACTTAGCATGTTAATGTCAATATTTCTGTCTAGACTCGTGCAGAGATGTCGCTTTTCTATTGTTTCTCAAAATACAACACAAATGTTAATATTCTGCAATGATAATTTTATTCGGGTATTAGTCGCCTCACACGACTCGTTATACGTAACAACACAAAAACTCGCTCCAATGTCACCTTGACTGCTAAAACTGCTTTCATAAAACAGTTGGGGGTGTGTCCTTTTGCCGCTTACGTAAACACTATCAAACGAAGGCCGATGACGTTTTCATTGCTCGGTACTGCTATTCCACTGTTTAGAGACTTTGGGTAAACGAAAACTGACGTGGGAATGTATGCCAATAGAGGAGTGATAGATGGTATTAGAAAGTGGTGCAAAACTGAACAATGTTGTGAAATATTTTCAAATTGTATAGAAAGACCAAAATGTTTACCTACGTGGTTTAATTAAATGTATTGAAGCCACTGTTTTGAATACAAAGCCCCAAGTAACAAAGTCAACAGCAAGAACAGGTAAGACTTATTTTTGGATAAAGGATCAAATTCGAAGACCCTGTTTACTCGTGCCGTCATTACCCATTGGACCTAATGAAATTAGACTTGGGTATAAAAATAGCCTCACGTTCCGACTTTTTTATCAATATTCTGTAAACATCAGAAAAATAATTTGCATGAGACTGTTTACGAAACGTATAAACAATTGTGACGTCATAAAACATATTTCGGCGTTGCTATATGTCATTGTAAAGTGCCGTTAATGCTGTTTTGTTTTCAAATAAATGTTTTAAGAATATTTTGAAAGCTATTTCATCGCTTGCTTGCATTTTCTCAGTTTTCACTCTAGTAAGTAATATGGATATTGGCACATTTTGCGTGGGTAATTGCTAAAAATGTTGGTTATAAATGGCAAGTTTTAAACTTCAGTTGGCGATAGATCTATATGACACGATAACGGAGACTTCTGTCATGACCTTAAAGATTTTACATTTGGCACAGGATCTGAAAGAAAATCTGAATAAGATTCTAAGAATAAATCATTAAGTATCTAGGTTTTTCAAAACTAGTAACTGGATTTAGGTAAACAGATATTGAAGTAAAGAGATAGTCGCTGAACTTCAAACCATGTATAATAATCGCTTTTGTTGCAATCACTTCGATATACATATTATTATGTACAATAAGGATCATTTCAACCAAATTCAAGTAATAATACAATTCAATATTCAAGTGTATTAGCAATGATATCATCATGCGATGATCTTTGTTCCTAATGCCAAGCGTGGGGCTTTTTTATTTTGATTTGCTTGGGTTTGACGACTATCTCTTCTCATGGTAAGCGATGATGTGAAGATAGAGCAAGCTTACCTAGAAATAAGATATTTACTCTTGACTTAAAGACCCCTAGTTCGTAGCTTGTAGCTATCAGAAATCACTGAATCGCCCATGAAAGTCCAATCAAATTTGGACCCTAAACACTTTATACGTATGAGCGTGATGTCCACCATATACCGTTGGCGAAACGCCCTACGTCTGGTGGTCCAATGATGGATTTTTACGGCATTGCGAAAAATCTAAAGTGCAAATTAACGAAGGATGATTTATCACCTTTTGTGCCGAGAAGGAAATGGGAAATTTCATCATCATCATCATTTCAGCGAAAAGACGTCTACTGCTGGACATAGGCTTTTCCCAGGGGAGAGAAAATATGTAAGTAACTCCCCAATGACAAAATTATGGAGAGATAATGACAAATACAAGATAAGGAAAATCAAAGAATTGTATGTAAGCAAAATTCTTCCAAGAAAAATAACCTTACTTTAGCAATTTTGGTCCTCCATGTTTTTACGAAAGGAGGTCGTTAATCGTACCTAAACGTAGGCACGAGTATTGATTGAAAGGCCTTTACAACAACAAAAACCTCGAATGAGGACTTAAGTCGTCGACGAACATTTAGGGCAGTTTAGTAATTTTGGGCTGACTTGTATTTTGGTATAATAAAATATCAGAAAACGACAAATAGAAAGAAAAGTAAAGGGTCAGGTAGTTGTTGTTGATAAAAAGAAAGAAAAGTTAAGAATTTGTTGGAAGCTGTTGTTGACAAAAAGAAAGAAAAGTTAAGAGTTAGTTGGTAGCTGTTGTTGACAAAAAGAAAGAAAAGTTAAGAGTTACTTGGTAGCTGTTGTTCTTGTTGTTGTTGACAAAAAGAAAGAAAAGTGTTGTTTAGTTTTGAGTTCCTGTTGTAATTTTATTTTTGGTGTACAATAATGAGTATATCTATCTAATGCAAGCCTATTTTATTTAAATACATAGATGATCATTTTAATGTAAACCGACATTAACAGGAAAATAAATTGATCTTTACCTCAGACTTTGAAATTTGGACTGACGTATCGCTGATTCATCGTCAACCAACGCTACTAATATTTCTTCAGTCCTGTAATTAACAAAAAAAAAAAAAAAAAAACTTTTGTCCGTAACTTCGTCCGGGTGAATATCGGTTGTTGCAGACACGAAGTCGAAGCCAAATAAAAAAGTCTATGTCCCTTCTTGGGCTTCAAACTTAATACGTTCCTAATTTGCTTAAGCTTGAAGGCATAATGGCTGGTTTGCACACTGCGAACTAGCGTACGAGCCATCCTGCCAAGTAACTCGCTATGTATGGACGTCACTTACGAGTAACTCGCACGTGCGAGTTGGACAGTAACTCGCATCAGAGTTACTTCAACATTTTTTGTTTTCACTCGCAGCATATGGCAGTAGTTCGCCAGTGCCAGTCGGTCAGAGAGTGGACATCGCGACACCATTAACTCGCTAGAAGAATAGACAGCTACTATCATTGTGAAAACAGCTAAAGCGAGCTGAGCTACTGGTATACGAGTAGCTGCGTACTGTCTAGTCAGTAGCTTGTATTGTGTAAACCAGCCATAACAGGCATACAAAGTTACTTTCACATTTATAATATTAGTAATGATTAATGATAAACATTCTTCTAGGCTAACTACAACTACATTGCAAACTCGATATGGGCTGGTCTGCTAAAGGACAGACCAGCTGTCGACATATTCGGGGCCGACGTACCCGGCTGTAAGAATATCGTACGATATGTATATTTTTATACATTGTCTCTGCTAAGGTCATTAGTCATTACTAGAGATGCGCCAAATAGTGGTTTCACCGAATAACCGAATACCGAATAATATTCGGTTAAGTTCTTACCGAACCGATATGGATAATTCTGTTTTCCGATATGGTTTTCGATTTGGTTCTAGCACCAGTGGCTGGCCACCATCGATTGCCGGATCATCATCGGTTTAGATTGTGCAATGATTTCAATGATTAAAATTGGAATATTAAAGACTCGAAAACAAAACAATATGGTGGTCTAATAAATATGATTGTTAGAATATGGGATCCCTTTGATTTATTTTGTTCTAAAGACTTATTTATAATTTACAAGACTTATTTACATTAAACCGAATATATTTGGCCGAATACAAATAACTCAAAATTCTGCCGAATACACCGAATATTCGGCGCATCTCTAGTCATTACTAATACTAGAAGAGCCATTACTTCTCGCTACAATGCTAAAGTAGACTAGTCGTGATCATCATCATAGCCTAGTTTTTGTTTCGGGTCTGGGTATCTAGACCGTGTAGCGCGCCCATGATATAGGAGCTTTTCCCAGTGTAGGACAATAGTTTAAAAAAATGAAGGATTATGTCAAGAGTCGGCTTTCAGTCTGTCAGGACACAGCTGAATGCCACTACGACTACGGACTGGGCTATCTGACCTTTACTTCTAAGTTACTGGATAACATGATCTTTAGGTATCACTAGTTGTGACATTTCAGACTTGTAAGTGTAACAACTGCCTATGATAAAAAAAAGAATAAAAATAATTATGAGCTTGGAATGACAGTAGGAACTAAAGAATCCTTGAGCCATATTAACGCCTCGAGGATCTGTCAGCAACAGCACGGGCCCAGTTAAGTCGAAGCCTACTGGGACCAGGGTTAGTTTCGAAAGATAGCTCAGCCCCGGTACGAAAGGCAACGAAGGAGTGGGTTTTTAGTCAGTAAAAGACTGTCGCACGGGGGATGTCATTAGATGATTTTCCCACCGGAAAAAAAGCCGTATTAAAGATTATGATATTCCAAATATGCAGAAGATACTACAGTACACAAGTGGTGCGCAAACACAGGTGCATTCTCTGTTTTACTCTCATTGTTGTTCAACGGGGCGACAATCCGACACAACCGGTGAGAGATCCGACGCAGAACCATCGGGTTTTCAAACCATTAAATTCTGAACTCCGTGCTGAGTCATTCTTAATAGAGAAATCCAGTAGCACAGAAATCCAGCAAAGGTTTGTCCGACCTGGAAAATCAAGCCTTGTGACTACGAGACCAACCAAGTAGTTTAGGCTGACATGAGGCTGACTAAGGCATTGCACCTCAGCCAAACCCATTATATGGATTCATCTGGGCGGATGCCATTTAGCTATGATTGAATCAATACTCATGACATTAAAATAAGGAGCTCAGTAGCTCAATTTAACGATTTGTCAAGCTATGCTACGAAAGAACATCTACAGCATAGTATAAATATTTTTGCCACTCTGAACTTAGGCGCATATTCAAAAAAATACGCAATAAGCATTCACAAAAACTTTCATAAAAAGAATGTCTGCGCAGGCAATCGTTCGAAGTTCGGAACGGTCAAGATATTTTAGTCGCACCGTACTGTACGTAATTAATATTTATGTTCTAATTGTCTGATATTCTTAGTTTAATAGCTAACATGTTAATTGTCTTCACGTTTCTTCAATTAGTTCTTATCTTCAATAAAACGACAAATATGCTGAGACTGGACAAAGGTCAAATGGGCAGTAATGACAACAGTCATTAGTTTAATCTACTTTATATGAAAATGATCAGTGTGTTGAAATCTAAGCCTTTTGAAGATAGAAAATCAAACAACTATTCGCGTTGGGGGGAACGAGAGGGCGTGTCAAACTTTTAAAGAGAACGCACACTTATCCCAACTGAACGCGCCGAACAAATAAAAAGAAAATAATTTTAGAATTTTTATGAAAACCGGCACACCGGCCGCGCCGAATCGTTCAAATCTGGGAACTCCAGCATAAAAAAAAAATATTTCCATTCATTTGACGCGTTCCGTTCGAATTTGAATAAGTACGCGTTCATCTTTACTGACTAAATCTTTGATCTTTGACCTTTGCATTTCAGGGCTGCGGTGACTCTTTCAAAGAATTGTTCTTCTTTTTCGATCAGTATTTTTAAAGTGTCAGTTTGAGTACTTTATGCGGCTTACCCAAATGTCCTTTCTTTGGTATTGTTCGTCAAGTCGTTGAGGTCCTTAGTAGTCCTAAGTCGAGCTACACGAATACTGACAAATACTTGCACAGAATGGGCAGGTTCACTCAAACCTGTGGTTCTTTCCTTAAAAGTCCATCTCAGATCTTAAGCTACATGGTGCTCGTATGATTTGACCATTACATGTTTGCTGTATGGACTTTAAAAGAGAATTTGACCTATGAGTTTGTTTCGGGGCATTCAGTTAGGAAACACCGGACTCATCTTGTTTGAATTGACGAACAAATTGACGGGTAAAAGTATATTTTTTTCTCTATTTGCAAAATAAATATTTTTTTCATTTATTTATCAATCCCGCAGCCCTAAAACCTGAACTATTATAATAAAAAGTTATTTGTCACCTGAAAACGTCTGGAGAAGTACTGATCCGAATATGAATTCTTTCACTTCGACACACTGATTAAAAACTACACTGTCGCTAAGTACTATAAAGCTGTTATACTTTTCTTTTTGGCACCGGAGAAAATACGCGGAAAAAACTAAACTTTAATAAAAATAAAGTTATAGTCTTATTATAAGGATTTACCGGTTTAATAATTAGAGAATTTTGAAGCACACGCAAGGTACCGGTTGACTGGATTGCTTTACAAATATTCTTATTAATCAATCAAATTCTAATCTCAAATTGGTTGATAACAGTACCGGATAAAGCCAGCACGGGGCCTGTAGCAAATTTGATCAAGGAGCCCCGTGTTTAGACCTAGTACATAAAATAAAAAAATATGCAAAATGATTTAGCAAAGAAGTTATTTTCGTCACCGTAACACTCGACAAAATTACTTTTTTAACCCTTCAGATACCGTCAATTAGAAACACAATAGTTAGACAATAGATGCGCGGCCACCGGTGGTCGCTTGGGGATTCATGAATTAAACGACACTAGTTAATACCTATATAACTTTTGAAAGAACCAAGTTGATCATGTTTTTCGCATACCCCGTGTGAACAAAGATTAAAGGTAAAATTACAACTACGATTATGAGGGAATTCTAAAAATCTGAAGCAAATTGACTATTACATCCAAAGAAATTAGCTGAGTTTAGATTTCATATAAGTAGCATAGATAATACTTTGAAAAAAATTTTTACGTTCAATTGCGGGGCCCACGTATGCGAGGGGCCTGAAGCATTTGCTCCTGCTACATGACTAAATCCGCCTCTGGTTGATAATAACAGTGTGTTACCTGATAATTTCGTTAATCTGAATGACAAAAAGATATGTACAAAGTTCACAAAGTCAGTCACTAAGGAAATAATTATGACACATAATACAATATTTTAAATTAATTAGAACAGATTTGATATGTACTAAAGTTGCTTAATAACGAGGTCAATTACACAGACAAAGACTATGGTTCTCAACATAAAAAGAAAGAAAGAAAAACTGATGCAAAAACATTTTAAAGAAAGGAAATTATAAGGAAAGAAAGAAATTAGAAAAGAAAGAAATTATATTTTTGACTGTACTATAATGTTATAATTTTCGATAAAACAGGCCAGTACAAATATAATTAAAAATAATAAAGAAAGAAGATATTGTCCAGAAAGATTAAAGGAGAAAATGATTGAGTTTTGATATAACCATAAAATAAATATAAATAAATGTGTTTATTCTCCTGTCTACATTATGAGGTGTACAATAAAGTACCTATATTACAGCTAAGTACACTAATATTATAAAGAGGTAAAGTTTTTTTTTTTTGTTTTTAGGAAGTAATATCTGAAGGTACAGATCTGATGCTAAATTTTTTTCATCGATAGAAAGCTGCCTTATTCCTGAGTGACATAGGCTATATTTTATCTATGCGGGCGAAGCTATGGGCACCAAGCTAGTGATAAATAAATCCTACTAATATTATAAATGCGAAAGTTTGTATGTATGGATGGATGTATGGATGTTTGTTACTCTTTCACGCAAAAACTACTGAACGGATCTCGATGAAACTTGGTACACGAGTAGACGATATCCCAGAATAACACATAGGATACTTTTTATCCTGGGAGTATGTACGCGGGTGAAGCCGCGGGCAAAAGCTAGTAAATAATAAATGTGGCTTAAAATTCTGATCATTCGTATGTGTATGATCAGAATTTTCACAAGTCAGATTGAGAGTGACTGGAAAGTATTTCAAAGATAAGAAACCAATAATTTATGGCTTCCTATCAGAGCTACTTGTTTATCAAGAAATTAAGAAATGTTAGGTGTGTTCGTATTAATATTCAGATATGAAACGAATGGCGCCAGTGACTAAAAAGATAATAGGGAGTCACTTGGCCGAACGACCAATTCGGAACCATGCACTAGCTTCTGACATTTTATAAGTGCCCATGTAGGCCTATGTGAAATAAAATATTTTGACCTTGACGCATGTTACTAAAAGAGTTATGAGTATACATGTGGATGGATGGAGAGGGAAGGGAGGCTAAAGAGAAGATGGATGGATTGTGTGAGAAGATAACCAGACGAGTGGAAGAAAAAATGTTGCGCCCCAAATAAAACGGGATAAGGGCAGAAAGACGAATGATGAAACTAATGGAATCTATACATATAATCTATATATATAAAAATGACCCCCGTTTTCCGTTGTCACGACTTGGCATGAAAACGGCTTGACCGATTTGGCTGATTTTTTTTTTGTTGTGATTGTTATTGTGAGGAGAAGGTTCTTATGGAAAAAAAATTAGGGTAGTGTAGGGTAGAGTAGGGTAGGGTAGGGTAGAGTAGGGTAGAGTAGTAGGGTAGAGTAGGGTAGAGTAGGGTAGAGTAGGGTAGAGTAGGGTAGAGTAGGGTAGAGTAGGGTAGAGTAGGGTAGAGTAGGGTAGAGTAGGGTAGAGTAGGGTAGAGTAGGGTAGAGTAGGGTAGAGTAGGGTAGAGTAGGGTAGAGTAGGGTAGAGTAGGGTAGAGTTGGGTATAGTAGGGTGGAGTAGGGAAGAGCGGGAGCGAAGCCGCGCGGGCAAAGCTAGTAAATCTATAGTTTTTAGTTGAGCGCGCATCACGTAAAATGTACGAAATCGTTGTACATACAAATTGTGTGTTACTTTGTAGGTATATTACTTTTATCGCAATCGGTTGACTATATCGAAAGATTCATTAACTGTTAGGCGACACGAAGTTCGCTGGGTCATCTAGTTTTAAATAAAAATCATATAAAGAAAGAAAGAAAAATATTTTATTTGCAGGAAATGACGCAATGTTGCACATTTTGTAGGGAAAATATGCGCCAACTACGTGCAAAACCGCCTAAGCAAAAACTTTAGCTTTAACATCACAGACAAGAGACATCCTTACTAATATTAAAAAAACGGGAGTGAGTTTGTTTGTTTGTTACGTCTTCACGACTAAATGGCAAAACCGATTTTGATGAATTTTGGTACAGAGATAGTTGGGACCCTAGTGACGGACATAAGCTAATTTTTTTTTTTACGCGTGTAAAGTTAAAATGACAAAAGGGGAAGAAAGAGGGAAGAAAAGGGGAGAGGAATTAAAGTATAGAGGTAAAAGCTAGTACGTTCATAAAGCATTATTAGCGTTTAAGTCTGTCGTGTAGTCGTGAACCAACTTTTTGTGTCGAAACAAGATATCTTGGCTTCTTTTGCTCTCATATTGCATAAAACAAGTTGGACCAGTGACCTACTAACTATAACCTATTAGACTGCAGACACACCTTTTTCTTTTAAATTATCTAATCAAGTTGTCTGTTATATAATATTCTTGTTCATTGGTACCAAAGTAAATTTTTTTTTTTTTCTTAATGCCATCGGTTGGTGCTCTGAGACAGTTGATTGCTATGTGTG
Source organism: Mythimna lalbum (assembly GCA_949319445.1). NCBI lineage: Eukaryota > Metazoa > Arthropoda > Insecta > Lepidoptera > Noctuidae > Mythimna > Mythimna lalbum. The sequence goes on from OX439370.1 coordinate 6,527,233, forward strand.
AGGTCTATGCAGTGGATTATGGGCTCAAATATAATGTCACAAAGAGTGAGGTAATGGTCTTCAAAGCAGGCTGTGTGACTTACACAAGTTTTCCTGATGTCACACTGTGCGGAAGGTCTTTGCTAAGGGTGAATAAGTTCAAATATTTGGGCCACTGGATCACTGAGGACCTCAAGGATAATGTTGATATAGAGAGGGAACGTAGGTCGCTGGCTGTCCGCTGCAACATGCTGGCCCACAGGTTTGCTCGATGTACAAAACCAGTTAAGACGATGCTGTTTAAAGCTTACTGTCAGTCCTTCTACACGTGCAGCTTGTGGGTCAACTTTACTCAGCGGGCATACAGCGATCTACGTGTCCAATATAATAATGCACTGAGGGTACTGTTGGGGCTGCCATGGCGCTGTAGTGTGTCAGGGATGTTTGCGGAAAACAATATTGATGGTTTTGCCGCCATTATTAGAAAAAGATGCGCCTCTCTGATGACGCGGGTCCGTGTCAGTACCAACTCTATTCTCAGGGTGTTCGCTGATCGCTGGGATTCCCCGATGGTACAGAGGTGGTTACAACTCCATTCAAAATTTTAAGTGTTATTGTCTATGACTTAGTTAATTTTCTTCTAATTTAATTTATTTCGATTTATTATTGTGTTTAATTTAATTCAAATTCAATTTCAATCCAATTTTATTTAATTTTTTTCAATTGTTTTATTTGTAATTATGTACCTACTAACTTTACATATTAAGCTTTTGTTACTACTAACACTATGGACTTGGTCTGAAATAAAAGTTAAATTATTATTATTATTATTATTTAATGCCATCTGTGTTGAGGACATTTTAGCAATAGGTTCGTAGTGATTTTGCACAGTATGGAGCCCCTGCCTCACCCGTTCTTAACCATAGTTCATCCAACCTGATTATTCCCTGAGTAGGTTTTCTTTTTAGGTGGCAAATCATCCACTGACTCCTCTTGTTTTTGGGGAAAGCAAGAAGGCGTGTCAGACCTTTACTGACAAAAACCCCACTCTCGTTCCTTCTTTCTTTTCGATACAGAGCCTCGGGATACACTTTTGCACACCCCAGATCCATAAGTACAGTCAAACAGGGTGAAAAGGAATGCAAGGGTGAATAGGCCGTACGCAAAATATGTCGTGGAGTTGCAGAAAGCAGCCCGTTGTACCTAAAGGTGAATAGGAACAACACTTTGAAGAGGTTGTTCACAACATTAAGGAATTGTTTGCAGCACTACAGTAACTATTTCTTGCATTTAAAATACAAAAATATTTAATGCTAGAAATCCTAATATCAGGAGAAATGAGTGGAAGTCCAAATCAAAGTTACTATTTACCCCTTCGTTCCTAGACACCCCGTTTGATGGTCTTGGGTTGTTCTTCTTTTCAGTTTTGAGAGAGCACGAAAGAGAAATGAGTAACGTATTTAACCCTTCAGATACCGTCAATTAGAGACACAATAGTAAGACAATAGATCACCGGCCACCGGTGGTCGCTTGGGGATTCATGAATTTAAAAAAGGATGTTTGGAAAGAGACTTAAGAGATCTGTTTGAATAAAAGAAACGTAAACCATGGGCTATCTGTTTTCTAAATCATTCTTCTTGTTCTTGTCATGTCTATACTTTTTCTAACCAAAATAGTGGTTGGAGTGGCCAACCTGTACAGCTCTGTTATTTGCTCATATAAATCCTGAAAAGTGCAGGCTTATTTTTTTTTAACTTATGAAATCATCCATTGACTTCTCGCTCTCTAGGGTAGAGCAGGAGGATGTCTTAGATTTTTAATAACGTAAACTACAACTGTGTCCTTCAGTTACTCTTTGCATTCTAAGACCAAAGGTTTCCTTACAGTGTCAGAAATAAATAAAAGTACCAGCCAATCACTTCTGAGATATAACAGGCAACTAAAGGATCTCAAGAGAAAATTAGCAGCAGCTTCTAACAACCAGACTCGATCACCAACTTGCCTGCGAAACATACGACTAACCCGGTTATCCCCCCACTGCAGTAGTTGTCTTTCTACTAAAATGACGATGATGATGACATAGAAGGATGATAAAGGATACAACTGTATTAATTGCTGGTAACCCAAACTATTTCAAATGCAATTATGTAATTAGTATCTTGATAAAATCACTCCATAATGACCCTAAGTACCCATAAAGGTTCTTGGAATTATAAGCTCTATCAGACCACGGTAAAGTTTATATTTGTTTGGTACTATAATTCCAGTAAGAACATTCTGAACCTGGATTCTGGTTCTGTGATGCAAAAGACCAGCTGAGTGAATCGGAACCTATTATAGAGCTCGAATATGTTATATACTGTAAATACATATAGGTTGGCTATTTATATTTAAGTTCCTGTCAAAACATTGCAGTATTCCGGTTTACCGGTCGAAAAAATAACTAATAGCCACATGAAATCAATACTTTTTACGCACACATTTCACGTGGGTAACGAGCCGTGAAACACGATAGTATGAAACAAAACTCGTTTAATTAACTATTGATGTCCAGTTTTTGTGATAAATCAATCAGAATTTAATCATTTCAGTCAATTTTAGACAAAAAATATTTTTTGAGAGAAATATGAGTTATGATGACTTACCTTGAGAAAATTAACTTTGTAGAATTAAAAAGCACAAATTATCACAACCCAGGGCACGAGTTACATGCTTTTCTAAATTATTTTATTTAATTTTATTCAGGTTGAAAAATGTATAATCAAAGTATGCGAATGACGTACCGCGACACAATATTTTTTTTAATCTGTGTATTCTAAAATTAGAGTCGTACACACTAACTAAATACTCTACTTACTGAGAAGAAGAATAGAATTAATCGATATTACAGTTTACAATAATTCAAAACGATCGAATATAACATTCTGTAGGAAGAACTTGTGTAGGCCCATCCCAGTTTTATGCTCAATGATTTGTAAAGAGATTGATCGAAATTTCATATGAACTGAAACGGCTAAGTGGCATTTTATAAGTCTCGAATGGTTCCCTTGACCACTAGAAAACGGCCAGTATGAATGTGTGTGGTAGAATATATACCTAATCATAACGTTTTATTCTTGAATCCAAAGTAGTCGATTTTATAAAAGTAAGAAAACGACTATACCAGGACATCACTAAAAAACATTGACTGTCAATCTTACATGACGTTTCGTAATTTCTTCGGTTTGTCAAGTCAATACGTATGTGTGTTGAATTTATTTTTGTAATATTCATTAATATTTTCTGGATACTTTCTGATTTACTTTAACTATTAAAAACTAAACCTACTAGCAGAAAATGACTTCCATAAATAACGCTTTGAGCAGCATTTTAAATAGGAAAAAAGATTTCTGTTGTTTATGTTTGTGTACACTAAAAGAAGAACCGATTCGATTAAGTGACGAAGTTGTGGTTAATATTCATAGTTATGAATACGATATAGTCATTTCAGACTTGTTAAGTTATATATTTGACGAAGAGGTAAGATATAATTTTGTATTATATTCATTGTGACAACCTTTTGAATTTGTGTTTATGTTGGCTAAGTCTTGTGTTTAAGTGCAGGGCTAACTGAGGCAGTGCCTCTGGGCCCACGAACATAAGGGGCCCTACATAGGGGCCCCCAACATAAATAAATGAGAGGGTGAACCCAACAAAAATGTACCTAACTAATCTGTTATACTGTTTAAAACAACAAATATACAAATACTTTATTTCTTTTTTTCAGATGTATTCCTACATTAGTACATTCAACATGTTATGTGATCAGTGCACAAAATCAGCTATAAGTGGCTATAGATTTAAACATACATGCCAGAAGAATGCTGAATATGTAACAGATGTCCTAGATAAAGTTGCAAACAATTTTGAATACGCTACACCTGAACTATTTGACTGTACATCTTTGTATGTCTCACTTAATCCTCAAGATTTAACTAGCAAACAGTTCTATGATACAAAAAAGAATGTAAATACCCCACAAGCAGCATTACGTAGATTCCGGATACTAGATAATACCAATAAAATTATGGTTGAAGATATGGTCTTAAAGAAGATGAAAGAAGAACACAAGGAAAACGGTAAAATCAAAAACAAGAAAACTAGAAATACAATCGACATTCCAACCAGTGAAATGTTAATTGATAAGAACAATCGTGATCTATTAAGATGTAGAGAATGCTACAAAGAATACCAAACTATCTGGAATTTGAGGAGTCATTTCATAAGAGTACATGCTCCTAAGAAGTTCAAATGTTCTGAATGCCCTAAAAGTTATGGTTCTGCATCTTTTCTGGAGGCTCATAAATCTGAAAGTCATTGCGCTATAGTTTGCAGTGAATGTGGAAAATCTTTTAATAATAAGCATACTCTGAAGATGCACGAGTTAGGTCATCATTTGAGTTTGGTTTGCCAAGACTGTGGTAGAGTGTACAAAAATAAAACCACATTTAAAAAGCATATTGAATTGAATGTCTGTGAAAAGGAAACAAGGGCTAACCCAGCAGAGGCTACGTTTACTTGTGATTATTGCAATAAGAAATACACACAAAAAGTATCTTTACGAGTTCATATTCAGCATGAACACGGTAACTATAAGTCTCATGTCTGTGAATGGTGTGGGAAAAAATTTTGGGCCCAAAGTCGATTAAAAGCTCATTCGGTAAAACACACTAAAGAAAGAAACTTTCCTTGTTCAATATGTGGAGGGAAATTTGTTACCAGAGAATCCCTCTTGTATCACACAAGAACCCATACTGGTGAGAAACCATACAAGTGCCCACATTGCGAATGCAGATTCCTTTCAGCTTCCCGTAGATCGGATCATGTGAAGCGTCACCACTTGGGGGCCACATTAGAATGTAAGATATGCCATAGCAAATTCAATACAAAGACTTTCTTACTCAAGCATCAAAGGACCCACGTGGAATCGGAAAGCAAAAACAATTTACCTTATGAAGATTTGAAGACTAATTTGATAAAACAAAATAACGAAAACCAAAGTGTTACGGTATCAGCTTCAGATACTAAACCTAAAAACTTTTGGCAGATCAGTAAGGTTGATGAAGATACTATTCCAAGTTTTCAGAAAATTATTGATTCTAGTGAAGTTGATTTAGAACAGTTTACGGAACAAGTTTATGAAGATGAGAGTACACAACAGTCTTCAGAGGATGGAAAAGTGTATTTAGAAGTGTCTGACGATGCTGATGACTACATGAAAATATTGGGTGTTTAGTTTCTGGCTGAAAAAAGGAGTATTGTTCGAAGTTAGTGTAGATAGAAAAACTTTAGACAACATTTCATGACATTATAATTGTTACGTACACGGGTAATTAAATGCCGATTTACTAACAGAGAACTTTATTCACCAAAAACAATTGCAAATTTGTCCAATCAACAAAATCCAAATCACAATTAACACTAGAGTTCCATTACGCTATCGCTTAAGGTGAATGCTCCAACCAGCCCGCGAAATTCAAATTTTCTTACGTTTTTTGCAATTTGCAGGCCAGTGACATGTTGTAACTTTACCAAAATATGATTCGCGGCAATAACAAGTATAATTTTAAATATAAAAATGATCAAAACATTCGCTCCACATAGAAAAGGTGTAAATTGTTAAAATCTCCGAAATCTAACTTACATGCAACTTTTCTATGTGAAAGCTGAAGGAGCGAATGTTTTGATCATTCTTGTATTTAAAATTATACTTGTTATTGCCGCGAATCATATTTTGATAAAGTGTAACTTTATCAATGTATGATTCGCATCGATTCATTTATCTCTGCATCACCCAAAGGTTGACTGGTAGAGAATGCCTTAAGGCATTAAGTCCGCCTTAGTACTCTTTTGTGCATGAAGAATAAAATAAATAAATTCGCTGTCACTGGCCTGCAAATTACAAAAAACGTAAGAGAATTTGAATTTCGCGGGCTGGTTAGAGCATTCACCTTAACTCGTTAAATAAAATCACTTCGCACACACTTAGGTAGTTCGCTCTTGATCGCAGTCGAAATCAAAACTGACTCACTTCCATTTGAGGGCTTGTATTTACATGCGGAGCAAAGAAAATTCTAGACACCGACGTCTCAAGATCAATCCAGAACAACAGAATCGCGTCGCAGGGCCATAAATCATTTTTTTGCACGATCCACCGCGAGTCAAGATTTCACGCGGATTTCGACTCTATTGTCAATGGCGGAAAGTACCATTTCCCTTATCTACCTACTATTATTATTTGAATAATAATAGTGGTAGCTACTAATTACTACTAACCTACTAACTATTCATAATAACATTCACTCCCAGTTTCATCATGATCATGCTAGTCGGTTAAAAACCGAAGAAGGTTGTAACTTGTTTATAACCTTACGGACGCTATGGCGCGAGGACTTAGAAAATGTTAGGTATTTTTGCTGTTTCGGGCTTTCAATAAAAAAAAAATTGTTAAAACAAAGGAGAATGACCAAATTGGACCAAAAATTGGTAAAAAAAAGTCAAAGTCTGCCCCCAGATTTGCCACATAGCTCATTTGAAAGAAGAGTTCAAATGCAACATTTTATTCTATGGAACCGAAAAAATCCCACATAAACATAAATATAACCTAAAATGTGATTTTATGAAAAAGTTGCATATTTTACTTCTTTACACAGGTAGGTGACCTTTTCTTATCGCAGATAATGAGCTTACACGCGAGTTTGTTTTCTTTGAACATTGTTCAATAGTTGTGTGAGCGAGAAGGCGATAGAGCTACGTTCTCGCTCACACATGTATGCGCTTTGCATTGCAACTGTGCAGTCCTTCTGTAACTCTCTTCGCTTATAGTTGTGTACTGTGCGAATATTTTCTGTGGATATCCTGTGATTACGTGTTTGACCCTTGCATTACGTTACCTGGACCTGATTTTAAGCCCTGTGATTTGGATACAGTTTTAAAGATGTTTCGTGCATCTGCTGGACAAGTGTGTCTAGTGTGTGGTAGATCAGTGCGGTCGATCAGAAGAAGAACACTAACTACGCAGCTTTTTGAAGAATATCCAATCGCTGCAAATAATATAACTGAACGAGTTCTTCCTTATCATGTGAGTACTTACATAAATGATTGCAATAATGACTTATTTAACCATGTAACAATGCATAGAGTGCATATCACGAATGAAAGCCCGCGGAAATTGTGGAACTACATTTTTTTATGCAATGTAATGTAATGACATAGACACTAGCGCCGCGTCAAAGGGACTTCAGTAGCGGCGCTATTCATTCATTGGTATATTCATGTACTGAATAACATTTGTTAAAAAGATGTGTATTTGTGATGTGTAATTGTATCTGAAACTATTTGTTTCAGATACAATTTAACAACGCCGAGTTTATCTGTCAGCGTTGCTGGCGACGCGAGGCGTACCCACCAAGACGTCGTACGTCCAGTGAACGAGAACAAGAACCACCAGTACGCGCTTCTGAGCAGCCAGCAGATCAACCTGTGATAGAACCAGATCAAGCCGAGGTACAACCAGATCTAGCTGTGGTACCGCATGCTGGTGATCAACGTGGAGCAGTAGTTGACGAACAAGACATTCAACATTCTATTATACATTTACCACATATTAGTCGGGCACCGAACACTTCAAACTCTTGCATTATATTCGGATGTACAGGCGAGACAAGGCATCGAATACCAAAGCACATGAAAATCCGTTTGTTGAAAGATTTTAACTACTACGCCCCACCTTTTGCACGCGTTTGTGAAGAACATTTGCTTTTAAATGATTTTGAGATTTTATTGTCAGCCAGAAATGTAAGTCATGACTTTAACGAAGCTCACATCATGGACATGATGCAGATTTTGAAAACTATGCCGCAAGAGGGAAGGGTGGATTTTGAAAATATAGAAACCATGGATCCAAATGAAGTTTACTTTCTGACTGGTCGAAGTTTCGAACAGTTCAACAGAATGTTTGTAGAAACGCCATCTTTGTCTAGAAGGAGCAAAAGACCCTAAACCGCTTTAGCAGTATATTTGATTAAGTTAAGAACTGGTGAACCCAATACAAGACTGGCAGATATGTTTCACATAAGCCGAACAACTTTAGAAAGAGAAATGAAAACCGCAAGAGACTGTATAAAAGAAGAATTTACACCTCTACGTTTGGGTTGGGATCACATCACAAGGGAGCAAGTGCTTAGGCGAAACCTTTTTATACCTCAAACTCTGTTCGGAAACCAAGAACAAAACAAGTGTATAATTATACTTGATGGTACCTATGTATACATACAAAAAAGTAGCAACTTCCTCTTCCAAAGATTGACGTATAGCCATCACAAGTTCTTAAATCTACTAAAACCATTCCTAATAGTCTGTTGTGATGGCTATATAATTGAAGTAGCAGGTCCCTATTCAGCGACTACATCCGATGCAAGCATTTTAAATAAATTAATTGATGGTGCGGACAGTGTTTTTAATTGGTTTTTCCAAGAAGGAGATGTTCTAATTTTGGATAGAGGTTTCCGAGATGCCGTACCAAACGTAGAGTCTTGTGGCTATGATGCCCATATGCCTAAATCTGTTTCAAGGGGCGAAACTCAATTAACAACGGCTGACGCCAATAAGTCTCGATTAGTGACGATTTGTCGATGGGTCGTGGAAGTAGTAAATGGCCGCTTCAAGAGAGATTTTAAGATTTTCAGGCAAGATTATTTTAACAGGGCTCTGCCTCACATGCAGGACGATTTTAGGAATGCCGCGGCCATCACAAATGCTTTCCACGACCCAATCACTGATAATGTTAATGCTTCTGGTTTTATGGAGAGAATTAATAATAGGGTCAATATGGAAAACTGTCTCGCACAGTATGTCATTGACTATAATCTTAATAGCCGGCGAATTCCGTTTCAAAGTATGTCTGCCGAGTTACCTGATGTAAGAGGATTTCCAAGGTTGTCTGAGGAAGAACTTGTTATGTTTGCGTTAGGAACGTACCAAATAAAACTAGCCAGGAGTTATTATAGTGAACACGCTCGTAATGGCGTATATACAATAGAAGTGTACAGAGAAAATGATGATTTGAATAATCTTTTAAATAATTATAATATAACTGGTAATAACTTCTGGCTATTAAGAGGTAAAGTCCAATCTAGGCATACCCGAAGCCGAATTTATCATACATATATACTTGTAAACTCAGACCACCTTGGGTTGGAGGCTTTAAATCATTATTATTGTTCGTGTAAGAGTGGCAGACGTACTTTGGGCACATGTGCTCATGTAATGTCTATAGTATGGTTTTTGGCATATGCGCGGTACGAAAATATTGACCATCCAGCACAGTTTTTAGACAGTATTGTAATAGATGAAAATGATTTATAATACGCATTCTATATTACCATCTGTGCAGAATAGTGAGTCATGAATAACATTTAAAATAAATTGTTCGAAAATAAACAATTATTAAATAACTATGTCGTTTTTTTAATTCATTATTCATCTATTTATTTAGTGAATCCTTCTAACAACATTTTTAACAAGCAGAAATAATATACAAAAAAAAAATTGGTGCAAGTGAAAGTGTATTGTTGCAGTATTATATAACGTCGAATTACTTTGTAACTGTGGGTTGGAATTTGATTCGCATTTGCACACATAGTTAGTCCAACAGTATTAACCCACCAACAAAGAGTCAACCCTGGGGGCAGCAATTTTTTTTTTGGTCCAGTGCCCATACTAATTTGGTCATTCACCTTTAAGAGTGGCATTTTTTTTTAATTTTAACAATTTTATTGCAGTATCAGATTGACCTTGACCATAAAAACTATTTACCTACATTCTAAAAAGCATAGCTCTAGGACGCACCGTCTCCGAGTTAGGACCTTTTTAATTTTTTCTCTTCCTCTTTATTTCCAAAATGGTAGCTCGGATGAAAAACTTTTCGGGTAAGATTTTATTGCTTTAGTTGTAAACCATCATGGTTTAATTCATGAATCCCCAAGCGACCACCGGTGGCCGCGCATCTATTGTCTTACTATTGTGTCTCTAATTGACGGTATCTGACGGGTTAACCATGAGAAGATGTAAAAAATACCCGCAAAAAATCGTATTTTTTTTTCTTCACATATCTTAATGTAAGAAGTAGCTCTTTTTAAGCTAGTTTAAGCCCACCTTAAAATACGTGAATCATTGGGAATCCTCAAGCGAGCGAGCGATCAAAATGTGTTTGTTGTTCAATTTATTCATTATTGTCTATAAAATAAAAATGAGTCGCTAAATGTGTTGCTAAGCGCAAATCTCGAGAACAGCTGAATCGATTTCGCTAATTATTTTTTTTTTGTTCTTGTTATGAAAAAAAAAATGAAAATAATGTAGTTTATGGTCCTAGAAGCGGACAGTCTGGCGAAACTCCCATACAAAAAACCGATGTATGAAACGTGCGTTCTTTTTAATGGCGACTATTATCCGTCAAAGTTTACATGCTCTTTGGAGCAGGAGCGAAGTCGCGGGGGTAATGCTAGTTTATTGTGTTACTGTTTGCATTTGTTTCTTTTTTATTTTCGTTTCATTAGTTTTTAATTAAACAGTTCTTTTTTAATTTTGTTTCATTGGTTTTTTATTTATTTATTTTTCCATTGTTTTTAGTTAGTAAGATTTGATTTATTTTTTAGTCTGTAAGTTTTTTCTTTAATTTAGTATTTAGTTTAAGTTTTTTTTTTTTATTAACTATTCTGCGGCTATTTCGAAATGATCGGCGGGAACAACGATATAGTAGAGGTCGACGAAACCCACTAGTTTACGAACAAAATTCACAGACAGGGGCCGATTATTGCAGCGACAAACGTGGTCCTTCGGTTCCATAAATCATCCATCCATCTCTACACTACTCTACACTACTCTACTCTACCCTACTCTACCCTACACTACTCTATTCTACACTACACTACTCTACACTACTCTACCCACCTGTACCCCTACTCTACCCTACCAAACTTCACATAAACCATCTACTAAATAGTCCGAACAAAACCTAAAAATTTGGTTTGGATAGGTGAGCCCGTTCTTGAGTTATAAAATAACTACGAAAAGTGGCATTGATTTTTATATACATACTAGCTTTGCCCGCGCGGCTTCGCTCCCGCTCTTCCCTACTCCACCCTACTATACCCAACTCTACCCTACTCTAGCCTATTACTCTACCCTACACTACCCTTATTTTTTTTCCCATAAGAACCTTCTCACAATAACAATCACAACAAAAAAAAAATCAGCCAAATCGGTCAAGCCGTTTTCATGCCAAGTCGTGACAACGGAAAACGGGGGTCATTTTTATATATATAGATATACGATGCGATGCCGGCCGAATCGAGCATACTAGTTACCTACATACCTATATAAAAGGTCAGTGGGTCGTCTTAGGGGCGGAAAATCTTTGGTTACCTACTAGTAAACTTTTACTACCTACTTTAGTAAAGTTTAGAGTAGAAAATAGTATTTAGTGGTAATTGCTATACTTATAATATAACTGGTGTTATCTGAAATCATGATTATTATTTTATTGAACAATTTATGTACATAATTATAATAAAAGACGAGAAGAAAAATTCAGGGAAACAAAGATGGTGCTTATTTCTCCATAGATGCGCGGCCACCGGTGGTCGCTTGGGGATTCATGTAATAATATGTTGTGTATATTACATTAGCAGTCCCGACATTTTTCTTTTTTTTTCTCTCCAGGTCCAATCATATATTTATTAAAAATATTACATCAAATTCCACCCCAAGCCGTTTCAGAGGAGTTGGGTGACAAACACTCGTACATAAGAATTCTATAATTTACTAGCGGTCCGGGTAGATGTCCTGCTCAAAAACTGGCTAATAGTCCGAAAAGAAAATTGGGAACCCTATTGCAGCGCCACTTTTTGGATACAAATTGTATTTTCAAACCATGCGGGGACCCACTCAAATGTACACACAAAGTTTCATTCAAATCGGTCAAGCCGTTCAAGAGCAGTTAGATGATAAACACACGCACAGAAATATTGTAAAAATAAAGATTATTTATTAAAATTTTAGCTTTGCATGGTTTATATTTTACCTGTGTCAAGTTTAGAAAGTGTTAAGTTTTTACAGTCCAACCTAGCCTTCTTTGCTGACCTCTACTAATCACAGCCACGCTGAGTTACAGTGCGTTTCACTTAAGAAGTTACATCGGCGTAATGTTGGCTCCCCTGTCTGTCTACACAAAAAGAAGGGAAAAAAGGAAAGAGTTGCCTACTCTACCAAAATTGTTCCCCGAAATGTGAAACGAAATCGATTTTAATGGTAGCTGCAACACTTTTTGGAAAATTATGAGGAATGAAACCTAATTTTTTTAAATAAAATCCTTATTTAAAAAAATTAGGTCTCAAAGGAAGTTGTTGATAGAGAGGAACGATACTGTGGCGTGGCGTTTTCGTTATTTGAAAGAATTGTAAGACAATCGGAATGGAGCCCAGCGCCCAATACTTTATACAAAAATAGTAACAATAAAAAAAGGCAAATGTTAAAGTAACGAAGTATCAGTTAATCTCCCTCATATCAAGTAATTTAATTGCTAAAAATATGGCAACATTATTTTCAATACTACCAACATGACAGCAATGTAACTTCTTAAGTGAAACGCACTGTAATCAGTTACATTTTCGGTAGAAGCATAGGACACAGGAAATTTTAGGACAGGGAATTTTTTTTTTAGGACTTAGAAGGTATTTGCAATATTTGAAATGACCTATTTTATTAGAATTCATGATGACTAAGATTTCATCTAAGTTGATAGTTTTTAGTCGATTTCAAAATCGACTAAGTGTTCTACTTGTCCCTAAAAAATAAAACAACTGTCAGTGTCAATGTCAACTGAATCGGCTGTCACTAAGCTGTCATAATAGACGTCAAACTTGTACTGTTGTCTACTTTTTTCAATTTTCATCAAAATTGTAAAATGTTTTAAGCAATTAATACTACGTTGTGTCGAAGCAGACAAATTAGCGGTGGATAAGATACAAAATGACGTTTTTAGAGGATACATTGATAATTTTAATATCACAAGTAAGTTGGATGTAAACATTGTTGGAGGTTATGTTTCTATTCATATAAAAATTCCAAATAATGCGATAAAGAAACTAAATAGCTCGGTGGTAATAGGTGAACAGTCTTCAATTATAAAACTGTTCTCTGTTTAAGTGTCGTAGTTTTTCATTAATTGCCCTAAAACTAATATTACATTGGTCATCATCATCATTTCAGGCGATAGAGGTCCACTGTTGGACATAGGCCTCCCCCTAGTGTCTCCACAATTTTTGATCCTGTGCGTCCCGCATCCATCGGATTCCCGATTGCATAGTTATCAAAATACAATTCGTATTCTATCTAAACTTCAATCTAATTGGAGTGTTGTTTGTATATACAACACTCCAATTAGATTGCAGTCTATGATACGCTGGTGTTATTGAACGATTTAGGCCAGTGATGGCAAACCTATGGCACGCGTAACTAGGTACCATTATGTATTGTTTAAAACAGTAGGTGCTTTTTATTCCCTTTTGGTCTCATTAAAAATATACCTTTCACATAATCTTCCAGATAGTCTTCTTCGTAGGCGGCTGGATATTTTTCGTGAAGCAGCTGTTCCGTGACTATGAGGTGCACCACCTGCTCGTGCAGCTCATATTCTCTGTGACCTTTGCGCTCAGCTGCACCATGTTTGAACTAATCATATTTGAGATCATTGACTATTTGGATTCTAGGTAAGGAACTCCACAAATTACTTAAAATTAAATGGATAGACCAGTTTTGTCAAGAGATTGTGGATGGAGAGAGGAAGTTATGCATGTGACTGCCTCTCACCTCTCCCCCTCTCCCTTCCACAATCGGCTCGCATTTGATTATATCTCTCAAAACATTTTATGACCTCAGACAAATTTAATTATAGCTGGATAGCTGATCGTAAATGGAAATAGATATAGAAAAAAAAAAATTGAGGAGTTTGCCAATTATCATATTCATGAAGTTAATTAAACAAATATATTGTTGAATCACTTCATCATCATCATCATTTCAGCCGATACACGTCCACTGTTGGACATAGGCCTCCCCCCAAGTGTCACCACAACGAATGTTTCATCACTTTTTATGGTATAAAAGTATTGCAATTGTTTCTCTTCCAGCTCAAGATATTTCCACTGGAACATGGGTCTCTATTCACTGCTGTTCATGGTGATAGCTTTGATACCTTTTTATATAGCTTACTTCTGCATCAGCAACATTCGCTTTGGTGAGTAAAAAGCTTATCCTTTCATTATCATCATCATATCAGCTAAAAGACGTTCACTATAGGCCTCCCCCTAGAGACACCACAATGACCAGCCATTATCCTTTCATACATATTATTAACCCTTCAGATACCGTCAATTAGAGACACAATAGTAAGACAATAGATGCGCGGCCACCGGGTGTCGCTTGGGGATTCATGAATTAATAAAGTCAAAAAATAAAGTCAGCCACCTCATCTGTCAATTTCGGTCTCTTTGTGGTAAACTACAAAACTGCTGAACAGATTTTCATGCAGTTTATACCGATAAACAGAATGATTCATGAGAAATAGTAGAGAAAACCTGGGGACTTCAATGATTTCTAAAACCCGTGCTACGCTGGACCGGGTTGCAAGTATCAAATAATTATGCAATAGAATTTCTTGATTATTTTTTCCAAATCAACAATGTGAACTAATTTTTTTTTTTTTTTTTTTTTTTTATATATATCTACTATCAGCCTAATGTGGCTTTAATCAGATTTGTTGATAATAAAATGTTTTTGGAGAATGCACATCCTGTGATGTGTCAACCCTATGTACTTTTCGTATGTCAATCTTTATATTGAGGCCAATCGCACTCTTTTCAGCCGGTATAAGCAGCCAGTTGTATGCATGAGCTGTGTTGCCAGATGATTGCTGTGTTGTTCTAGGCGTTGCTTGTAGGGTACACAAGACCTTTCTATTTCCTCTTTAACTGTTGGGATTTCCAGATATTCATGCACCTCCGTGTTCCTTGTGAACCATGGCGCATTGACTAAGGTCTTCAATACTTTGTTCTGGTAGCGCTGAAGGATTTCTACATTTGAGTGACTCGCTGATCCCCAGAGTTGAATGCCGTATGTCCATATCGGTTTTAGGATACACTTGTATATGAGGAGTTTATTTTCCAGAGTTAATGTTGATTGCCTACCCAGTAGCCAATACATATCTCCAAACTTTTTGTTAGCTTGTTCTCTTTTGGCTTTTATATGGTCTCGCCAGGTGAGTCTCCTGTCTAGATGCATGCCTAAGTATTTAACTGTTTTGTCAGTTGGTAAGGTAGCACCGTCAAGTGTCACTGGGGAACAGTCCCCTCTCTTTAGTGTGAACGTAATGTGCATCGATTTTGCGGGGCTTGCGCGGATTCGCCACTTTTTCAGCCATATTCCAATTTCGTCCAGACATTCTTGAAGTTTCATGGATGCTGTGTTTGGGTCTTTACTACAAGAGAGGACTGCTGTGTCATCTGCATAAGTCGCAGTCACTACTTCCTTTGAGGTGGGTAGGTCAGCGGTGTAGATAGTGTATAAGACAGGACCTAACACAGAACCCTGTGGCACTCCTGCTTCTATTGGGCAGATGGACGAGAGACTATCTTCACATTTGACTTGGAACACGCGATTTTGCAAGTAAGACTTTAGCAGCATGTATATGGCATTTGGTAGATGGAGCTTTATCTTATACAGAAGACCCTTGTGCCACACGCGGTCAAAGGCTTGCTGAATGTCGAGGAACACAGCTGAACAGTATTCCTTTCTTTCCAGTGCTTGTCGTACTGTATGAGCTACTCGATGCACCTGTTCTGTAGTCCCATGGTTTGCGCGAAAACCGAACTGGTGCTCCGGTATAACTTTCTGTTCTTTTAAAACTGGTAGAAGACGTTTCAGAACCAGTTTCTCAAAAACCTTCGACAGCAAGGGAAGAAGACTTATAGGTCTGTATGATGATACCTCTGTAGGGGGCTTTCCCGGTTTAACCACCATGTTTATGATTGATACCTTCCATAACGCTGGGAAATATTGTAGTCTTAGCATTGCATTGAAAAGTATTGTCAGCAGGACAATGCCTTTTTTTGGTAGTTGTTTGAGAACTTCTGCCGTTATCAGGTCAAATCCCGGTGCCTTTTTTTGTTTCAAATGCATGATAGCCTTTTTGACTTCTGACGGTGTCACTGGTGTTAGTGGTGGAGACATTTGTTGGTCACTGTTCAAGATTTTGTCTATTTCCTCTTCGGTGTGCGTATTGTCAGGTTCATTAGGTTTGAACACGTCCTTTAAGAAACTAGCAAATAACTCTGCTTTATCTTGAGGTTTTCGTGACCAGTCGCCGTTTGTTTGTCTATGTGTTCCTTTGGCCTTTTTAATGATTTGGTGATTTTCCACAGTGAGTAGTCCTCTGCTTTGTTCGGAGATAGAGTTTTTAGTTTGTTTGCAAAGTGCTGTTCTCATTTTCTTTCAGTATTTCTCTTAGATCTTTTTGCATTTTGTTGAGTGCCTTTTTATCTAGACGGTTCCTGCTGGTGTGCCACCGATGTCTCAGTCTTCTCTTTGCAGCTATCATTTCTCGTATTTCCAGAGTAGTGTCCTGACTTTGTGGCTTAGAAGCTAGGTATGGCGTTGATAGCCAAGCCGCGTTTTGTATTAAGTTAGTGGCATACCACGTAGCGTCCTCTATTTCATCTATTGATTTCAGAGGTATACACAGATTGACATTTTCATCTATATAATCTCGAAAGGCCACCCAGTCGGTTTTATGATTATATAAGGTTTCACGTGGTTCTTTCCAGATGACTGTGGTACTCAATGTGCATATCACGGGTGTATGGTCTGATGACCCATCTAGGCATGATTCGACTTTTGTATAGAGTCCTGACATCCTTTTGGTGATAAAGAAATCAATAAGATCTGGAGTTTTGTTGGAGTCTGATGGCCAGTAGGTTGGTTCTCCTGTTGATATTACATTCAGCCCATTACTATCAATAGCCTTCTTTAGTTCTCGGCCTCTTGTCGTAGTCAGACGGGATCCCCAGAATGTGTTTTTAGAATTCCAGTCTCCCCCTACAATATATCTGCCACCAAGTGTGTGGAAGAAGTCACTGAACATTTGTTCATCTATGCGATGTCGTGGGGGGCAGTATACTCCAGCCAGGTTCAATGATCCCTGCCAGTCATCTATAGATATGATTGCTGCCTGTAAGTGTGCATGTGTAAAGTATCCATTGACGTGGTGCCTTATATGTTCTTTGACTACGACAGCAGCCCCAGCATGTGAAGTACCATCTGGATGATTGGCGCAGTATAAGTTGTATCCCTTGATTTTAATCGCTTTTTGGTCTGTCATATGTGTTTCAGATATTAATAGTACATCAATCCTGTTGTGCTTTAAGAATATCTCTACTTCTCGCTTATTCGGAGACAAGCCATTTATGTTCCATGCGGCAATGCGTAGAAACTTCATTTTTTACATTGTGCTACTAATGTCGTTATAAGACCCATTAGGGTCCCTATTTGTTGAATTAAGATGTCTATCTTCTCCGATTGTTTTATTATGATTTGCTCTAGTGAGCTTGTTGGCTGAGATTGTTTATTCTCTATTTTTCGACTCCAGTTACTGGTATTTACGTTGTGGTGTATCTTACCAGATGGAGGTGGGGTGTTTCTTTCCTGGTTATTTATTGACTGTTGTGTTGCTAATCTGGGGGGTTTTATAGGAGGGAAGTCTTCTGGGCGAGGTGTAAACGAATTAGTGGACTTCTTCATCTTTTCTAGTAGAAATTTCCTGTTGTCAGTTTGAGTCATCTTTCGTGAGCGGATCTCCTTGTACACTTGACAGCCTTTATAATTGGCCGGATGATCACCTAGGCAGAGGGCACAAGTGGCTGGCGTGTTCCTATCTTTTTTTGGGCATTCCGTGGTTTTGTGTCCTTTTGCGCATTTGACACACCTGAAGGGTCGCATACAATTGTTTTTGGTATGTCCATATTGTTGTGTAATGTGAACTAATGAAATTATGAATGTTATTGAATTTTTGAGTCGTTCATATCCAATGAACTGACGAACTAAAGAGTGACGGATTGAGGATTTAGTTTGCGTAGTTCACTCGTGGGAGCACTCTAGTAATCTAGTTTGTTCACGAACTACACAGGGATAAGTTGAATGCAAAAAGAGCGAAAAAGAAGAAGGTTTGTGTATAAATTGCTCCCCTAAACAAATCGGGTTGTTATGAAAATATTGAATGCTCAACATTTTTTATAACAAAACAGAGTGCCCATTAATTCATGAATCCCCAAGCGACCACCGGTGGCCGCGCATCTATTGTCTTACTATTGTGTCTCTAATTGACGGTATCTGAAGGGTTAAACACTTGTAATGTTTTTGTTTCAGTGTCTCAAAACATGATAAGACCATTGACTATGTTCGTATGGTTCATTTACTTGTATTTCTTCTGGAAGATTGGAGACCCATTCCCTATTTTAAGTCCTAAACAGGTGAGAAACAAAATTTTATCTAATCTGATGCATTGAAAATCTTATAGGAATTAATGGGATCCCCAAAAAATGTGGTCTCATATATTACAAAAAATTTTGAGAAGTTATTTAAATAATGTAATTGCCTTACCACTAACATAGAAAGTGAAATAATAATTAATTCTAACATGTTTGCTGAATGTGACCAGTTTTTTAGTTTTATGTGAAAGTTATTAAATACGATCTTTTTAGAATAAATCGATTGCAAGTAAATAATTCTTATTAGTTTTGTAGCGACATCTATGACACCAAATAGGAACTAAAATTCAAAATTCTGCATCGGTATATTCGGTATTATACATCTTCACGCGAATAGAATATTTACAACAGCCCGAAATAAACTATCGGGCAATTGCCCAGACCAGACACAACACAGGTCGGAGAATCCTCTCTCCCTTTTCAATGAAGGTTTGCAGGAAATTTTACCCAGTTCCTTCTACATTTGTATTTGAGTTCCTATATTGTGATACAGATGTCGCTCGCTACAGTTGCATTTGTGCCATTTTACGAGCTTGACTCTGTCTAAGTAGCAGGCAAAAGATACTAATTAATAATAACTAATTTGGGAGTATCATACGCTTACGAGGCCTGCGCGGGGATTTTGAACCGAGAGATAAGCGTAATAAGATCGTTTTTTCTTCTTGCTATACGTGATTCAGTAGGTTTAATTTATATTTCAGGGTATATTTTCAATAGAACAAGGAGTATCGCGTATAGGAGTGATTGGAGTGACAGTGATGGCGTTATTATCCGGATTTGGTGCAGTCAACTACCCATACACTTCCATGGCTATCTTTATAAGGTACTTACTTTATTACCATCACTCCAAATATGTACTTTTTTAGGTGGTCTTTGTGGTGTCACTGCCATCGGCCCACGCTGAAAACCAGTGCTGTTGACTCGTCGCATTATGCATGGGGCCACAGCATTATGCTGAGCGTTATGCCGTTTTGCATGGATGTGTCTCAGTGACGAAGGTTCCATACAACTCGATTCCCACCGGCTTCCCTTCAGAAGTTTAGAACACAACCACTCTCTATCGTAATTGAGAAATGGCACAATCAGTAATTATAAAACTACAAAGAAACATTACAAAACGCCTACACTAAGTATACACTATGGACATTAAATCAACAAAATTTGCTTTTCAACAACATGTTGCTTTAAAATAAGCCGCAGGCGCAATCGGCTTTTTAGCGTTTAAATTTCTATACAAGAATACGTCATGACGTCACACAAAGGTCGATGAACCTGCGCGCTCTAAAGCGCTCCGGCAAGCCGGTTTTTTTTCGAGTTATTTGATAGAGTTTTATTGAATCGGCTTAAAAACTACTAGACTGTTTTTAAAAATTCTTTCACCACTCGAAAGCTACATTATCCACGAGTAACATAGGCTAAATTTATTTTGGAAAAAATAGGGTTCCGTAAGATATTTGGGTTTTTCGGACACAAGGTGTAAAAAATCAACCAGAAACATTACTTATTTTGCGTACGCTGCCTGAACTATTAAAGATAGAACCGTAAAATGTTCTAATTAATTGTAGATCTTATAAATATCTACAAAAAAGTCAGCGAAACAGTATACCTATCTATGTCGAGTGAGGCACAACAACCATTTTTTTATCTAATCATCTTGATTTTTTTTTGGATTACATTTGAACGCATTTATTTTACTCATGCTATTGACCCTTATCAAAATAAATTATTTCATCACTAAGTACAGTTTATGTAGATAATATTTGGTCTTTGAATGATTAAAATTGGACGTTTGGTTTTGAAGTTATGGCGAAATTAAAATATTACGATTTATGCTGGACGGCCCAAGCGTCACCAAGGCGGGGCTCGGGGGTGCGCGTGCGGGAGGTGAGTTTAGATCTATGAGTAAGGTCGTGCGCGAAGTCTGATAATTTTCGATTTTTTTTGGATTTTGTTCTTAAAACTACACCTACGCAAAAGTTCTTCTCAGAGCTGGTTTTTTTAAACATTTTCATATATCCCTTTACAATAAATATCAACATGCGTAATTCAAAAACAAGAACGATTATCTGACCTAGCAATTATTTCTATAGAAAAACGTTCTTTACTAAAAATTAAGAATCTTCCCGGCTTTTATGTCTTAGCGCACTTTGTAAGAAAGAATAGACGAATAGCTTTAGAGTATAAGTAGTATTATTAGTACTTAGTCGATTAAGTTTTGTTTAATTTACATCATATCATCATTTCACCACAAACGGCTTTTATCAAAGCCACTTCTATTATGCTTGCAAGTAGCGTTGCCAGGCGTCCGGATAAAGCCGGACATAGTCAGGCGGTCCGGTAGGGTCGGGCGTGTCCGGCCAAATTTGAGCATTTTTGGCTTTTGTTAGGCTTTTTAAAGACCATTTTGTTTAGAATTGTCATTAGAGTTTTGCCTTACCTTGTATCGCTAGCACAAGCAAAGTGGACATGTAATAGTATAACAATAATATCACTTAATCTTATGGTTTTTTCATTAGAATTTAAAAAGATTTCATGAATTTTATTAGACTTAAAAAAAATGTCGGCCTTTTTGACCAAACGTCCGGCTAAATAGGATAGATTGTCCGGCTTTTCAGTTCCAAGACCTGGCAACCCTACTTGCAAGACACTGTTTCAATATCTCAGTGCTTACACGTATAGTAAAAGTGGACTGAAGATACATCTGCCTATACAAGACTGAAGCCAGGATGCCAATCACAGATTTTCGGTAAGGACTCAAGACTGCGTGCCCGCGCTCGGAGTAGGCTAGGCAAGCATTTTTTTTTTTGCTCCGGCTTTCTCTCTCAATATTTCACGCTTCGCCACTGATGTGTCTTAAGATTGCCTCAACTCCAGCAAATAAATTGATTATCTTTTTTTTTTCTTTCCATCAAATGACTTCTTCCGCGCTAGGGTGAATTGAGAGGGCGTGTCAGAATAATATTTTATTCACTACTAGCTTCTTCCAGCGGCTTCGCCCGCGTTGTAATATATGCCTATACACTTACACTTAGTGATAAAGTAGCATACTACTGGGGAAAGATTTTTTAAAATTAGTTCGGTAGTTTTTGAATTTATTCATTACACTCAAAAACATAAATCTTTTCTCTTTAAAATAATAGTACGTAAAACGATAAGATTTAATGAAAATTTTACATTTGGAAATTCTTAGAACTTTAAATTCAAAGCAGTTTAGAAATATATATAAATCACAAGTATTTCGCAAAACTAAATGTCAGCACAATTAGTAGCTTCCTATAATTTAATAGGTCATGTTGGCAAAATTCCAGTTCAAATTATAAATTTTACAATATGAGTTATCACTACACCCACTCAAGAGAATTGTGTGTACATGAGATATTGTTTTAAGACAGAAGCATGTAATTGTTCATTATAATTATTTTCTGTTTAAATAAACAGAAAATAATTAAATAAATTGCTCTTAAATAAGAGCAATTTCTGTTATTGCCCGCGTGTAAGTAGAAAATTGTCCTAAGGGAACTGCCGTTATAAAAAGTCATTTCCAACATGCTGTAGCTACTTAAACAAGTTTTCAATGAAAAACATTTGGTCATAGTAAGCTTTTACAGCTCGGTATATACCTATATAATTAATACTCATCAAGATCATTCCAAAAAGCTCAAACATGATAGGGTTATCTGAGTTCCTATGGTCACCTTCCGGTTCCATCATCAGATTAGCTTCGTGGCACAATAATTTTGCATTGTCATCTGTTTTACTAATGCATGCAAAATTTCAGCTCTATCAGCAAACTGGGAAGTGGTCCAAATTTAATAAGCAAGATTTGATTACAGACAAACATCGGGTCAAGTGAAACTAAATAAAATAGTGTTTGTCATTGTAAACACAAAATAGATAGGTACAGAAGACATTCTACATACAAACCGCGCTCGAGCAATGCACACATAGACACCGCTCACGGACACGATATCTCGGTTCAATCGATCAGTCGCACTCACACTAGCGCGATCACCTAGCGTAGGTATAAAAAGTGACCTACATACATGAGATTGACTTCTATACCTATCTATTTTGTGTTGTAAATCTATGTATACTGTTTCGTGATAAATTATAATTATAATTGATACATTATGTAAAATTTGATTATTAATTACAGACCAGTAACACAAGCAGACGTGTTATCTATCGAAAAGAAACTCCTTCAAACTATGGACATGATATTGGTAAAAAAGAAAAGGATAGCGCTAGCGGAAGCCAACAGCGTCGGAGCGAGACAGCAATACAGTATGTTGGACCAGTCTAATGTGAAGAATAGAGGCGGGTTTTGGACTAACATATTGTCCAGTGTTGGGAGTATTACTAATACTTTGGGGCATGGGACTGAAAGTGAGTCTTTTGAGCGTGTCTTTGTTTTTTTTTTGTCTCAAGACCTTGGCTTTTTTTTTCAGTGGTAAAAATCAAAGAAAACCAAGGGGGGTTTTCTTCATACAATTTTTTTTTTTAATTTTATATTCCACAACTATCACATAACGCCGTCTAATCCCAAGCTAAGCAGAGCTTGTGTTATGAGTACTAGACAGCTGATAAACATACTTACATATTTCTAAATGCATACATATTATAGATAAATTACACCCAGACACAACAAATGATCATGCTCATCTAATAAACATTTGTTCTGGGTGGGAATCGAACTCACGGCCTCCGGCATAGCAGTCAGGGCCACTAACCACTAGACCGACAGGCCAGTCGAATTACCTCGTATCAAACAATACCTCGGATCTCCTTCATAATGTTGTACAAGTACTTATACCTGATGTTCCAGACATAACCCAACTCCGCCAAGAGCTGTCGGGCCTGGAGGAGCTGTCCCGCCAGCTGTTCCTCGAGGCTCACGACGCGCGCACCATGCGGGAGAAGATCGAATGGTCGCACACCTTCCAGGGAAAGTACTTCAATTTCCTGGGCTACTTCTTCTCGTTGTACTGTGTTTGGAAGATTTTTATTGTGAGTACACTTTTTTAGATTTTTGTTACTTTCTCACATTTTTCACTGACAAGTTTTTTTTTTCCCCTTCAATATCTGCGATCAGTCTAGTTGACTATAATCAGATGTGTTGCAGTAGATAAAAGTTTTGGTGGGTTAAAGCCACTGCCGTAACTCTCCTTAGTCATATAGCACATTCGCTCTTTTCAGTCGATTGATTGGGTTTTGTATTAGAAGCATGTTTGTCAATGGGTTGGGATGGAGCTTTTGCTATCTTTCAGCATAGTTATCTGTGTATTGTTTGGCTGCTTCAATGACAGTCTTCATGTTTAGGTACTCATGTATTTCCGTGTTACGTGTGAACCAGGCTGCATCACTTATGGTCCTTAGGACCACTGGACCACTTCACTGACAAGTGGAGGAGTTTTTGGAGAAAAAAATTTCAAGGAAGTTTAGTGTCTGTTTTAATTATCCGCAAATTGAATCCTTCACCAGGTCATCAGCCCTTCTTGTAGGGAGCCTTCCATCGCTGCGTTTTCCGGTACGCGGCCGGCAGGATCGTTTATTGTGGCGACACTTGGGGGAGGCCTATGTCCAACAGTGGAAATTGGATCCTTGTGGATATCAGGCACCACCAGCCATAACACCCGTCTGGTCAGATGATCCTCCCTTTTCAACGGAGGTTTGCAGGATTTTTCTGTTCCGCACACCTCCAAACTGGTGACCCAGACGTGATACATATTTCTGCCTTTGTAATATTAGTCTGACAATTATACCCATTTCTTTGTTCACAGTCCACAATAAACATAGTGTTTGACCGCGTCGGTAAGAAGGACCCTGTGACCCGAGGCCTGGAGATAGTGGTCCACTGGCTGGGCTGGAACATCGACGTCGCCTTCTGGTCGCAGCACGTGTCTTTCATACTAGTCGGGTGCATCGTACTGACCAGCATCCGAGGACTACTGCTCACACTGACCAAGGCAAGTGAGTCTAAGTCTGGTCTAGAGATAGTGGTCCACTGGCTGGGCTGGAACATCGATGCGAAACCTGAAACAGGTGTCTAGTATATTATGTAAAGAGTCTATGTACAAGATTAATTATCTGTATCATGAAAAACCATAAAGTTATAAGCTTCTTATGTTACCGCACAAATACATGGTCGCTGGGCCATTCAGCTGACTGAGGGGTTTTTTTTTTTTTGTCGACGGGGAAAATCATCTTTGACGAAACCCGCTCTTGGGTGGAGCGGGAGACAGTGTCAGCCTCTTACTGACTAAAAACCCCTCGCCGTTCCTTCTAGCCTTCATACCGGGGCACGAGCTCCCTTTCGGACAACCCTGTCCCCAGTAGGCTTCGACCCAGCTGGGCCCCTCCTGCTGCTGACAACTCCTTGAGGCGCGCGGGAACAGTGCGCGCTGTCGACGTCTTGGACTCGGTCCATTACCGGACGATCGGACAGCGAGCTACCCATGGCTCGCCGTCCGCGAGCCCGCGTGCTGACTGAGGGGTTTGTTTTGCTTCGCCTAGTGCCCGTTATGACCTGCCGTGACTTGTGTTGTATTTAGTGTCGGTGCTGTCCAATTTCTGACCTTTTTGAAATATTTTTGGGAAAAAAATAGAATTTATTTATGGTGTAAAGATTATTGCAATCTATTCAGTTACTGATTCTGTTCGTATTATTCAAGTTTCGCATATATACTAAAAATAATGTGGTATATCTTATTTTACGTTGCTTTCTGTGTAATATTGTCTTTATTAGACCCTATTAATAAACTTTCCCTGTATATTTGTTCACAGTTCTTCTACAAAATCTCATCATCAAAATCCTCAAACATAATCGTGCTTATCCTGGCCCAAATAATGGGCATGTACTTCTGTTCGTCCGTACTCCTGATGCGTATGAACATGCCATCCGAATACCGCATCATCATCACTCAGGTACTCGGAGATCTGCAGTTCAACTTCTACCATCGATGGTTTGATGTTATATTTCTAGTTAGCGCGTTGACTAGTATATTTACTCTGTATTTAGCTCATAAACAGCCTTCAGTTAGTTAGATGTTGATTGGATTTGTTAGTGTGAAAAATATGTATTTTGTTAAATTTTAACTTTGAAAGTAAGCGTGTAATTATGTTGAGGTTCTCAAATATGCAGTATTTTGATGCCCAATAAGTTCTGATATGCAGACTTAGATAAATGATGTTTCTGTTGACATATTCCCATTAAACGCTTAGTACAAAATGTATCGCAATGACGTGAATGTATCGCAATGACGTTAATGTATTGCAATGACGTTAATGTATCGCAATTACGTTAATGTATCGCAATGACGTTAATATGTATTGCGATGACGTTCATGTATCGCAATGACGTTATTGTATCGCAATGACGTTATTGTATCGCAATGATGTTAATGTAGCGCAATGATGTTAATGTATCGCAATGTCGTTAATGTATCGCAATGACGTGAATGTATCGCAATGACGTTAATGTTTCGCAATGACGTTAATGTATTGCAATGACGTTAATGTTTCGCAATGACGTTAATGTATCGCAATGACGTTAATGTATCGCAATGACGTAAATGTATCGCAATGACGTAAATGTATCGCAAAGACGTTAATGTATCGCAATGACGTTAATGTATCGCAATGACGTAAATGTATCGCAATGACGTTACCTGAGGGGAAGTCACGTGACAAGTGACGTCATTGCCATATATTTTGCACTAAGCGTTAGGCGGGAACGCTAACAGAAAAGTCATTTGTCTAATTAAATTAAGTTGCGTGTAATAATGCGACCTTAAATAGTATTGTCGTTTAAAACGAGTATTTTTGTTCGAAATTACCGGTCAAGTCATAGTTGTAACACTTTAGCATGGCAATAGAGGTCAATGCCCTTAACCTTATTGTACCTCTTTGCAAGGAACTCGAATCATAAACTGTTAATTGTTTTTCATATTAAGAGGCTCCTTTTCCACTCGCCTATCGTTAACATCGAGCATAGTTTAAAAGCTCGGATAAAACCATTATTATACAGGGTTATTTGTAAAACACTAACAACCTTGCAGGACTGTATTACTAATGTATGACGCGACGCAAGCGCAAGGCGACCGACCGACTAGTAAGAGTCGCCATAAATTCAGTCAAGTTCATGTTCAGCTACCCTCCGTTATTGTACTAACGCTTGCTTCGCATTAACTTCGTAAAATTAAGAATTTTCAATTTAAATATTTTTGTTTTTGTTTGAAAATCTGTTGAACTAAAATTGAAACATTTTTAAAAGTCATAAAACAAAAGTTGTTTATGATTTTCTTAACATAGTCCTAAGGGATTGCTAGTGTTTAACAAATAACCCTGTTTATATAAAGATGGCTATTAGTATAGGTAGGTGACCACTTTTGCCATGCTTAATGAAACAGCTATAAGATTGTTCATGTTTAGAGGCGAGATAATCGGTAACAATTCGAGTGCTATCTGTAAAACCTCATCATAACATGCGTGAACTAAATAACGATACCAAAATTCAAAAGTATTTAATCTATGGATGTAGTTCCAGGGCTGAGGATAAGTGGCCCTGGAAGGAAAAAGGCAATTAAAGGAGCATAGGTGGGTTTTAGTCAGTAAAAGTCTGACACGCGCTCTTGCTCCACCCAGAGTGGGACAAGTTATTTGATAATTTCCCACATTAAAAAAAAATATAGTGTGAAATCAGCCATCGGAACATCGTAGAAATTGTGATAAATGAAGTGTATGTAATTGGAACCAGTAATTTTCTGTATGTTTTGTAATAATATATTTATTTCTTCATTTTTATAACCTCATTTCATTTAGTTGCATGTACAAAGCAGGCTATGTATCAAAGGTACAGTCAGCAAAACAAATAAGTGTGCATACTGATATAAGACCATGTTTGTTAAATAAATACTTCGTTAACTCATCACTGCGTCGAATGACCACCTAGGCCCTATTTATTATTTCTATTGAGGTTGCCGTAGTGACTAGGGCTACCTCAATAAAAATAATAGGGAGAAATATTATCAAATAGGGGGAGACATATTATCAAATAGGGGGAGAAATATTATCAAATAGGGGGATAAATATTATCAAATTGGGGGAATATTATCAAATAGGGGGAATATTATCAAATAGGGGGAATATTATCAAATAGGGGGAGAAATATTATCAAATTGGGGGAATATTAGCAAATAGGGGGAATATTATCAAATAGGGGGAGAAATATTATCAAATATTATTGTGTTGTGCCTCAAAAGGAGGTCAGGTGGAGGAGGTCATATTAGTCATATTCGTTATCCACTGGTTAAATGATGAGATAATAGCAATAATAATAAAAACCATGTTACATAATAGTTTTAAGTACTATTAGTTTGTTAAGACTGATGAACTTAAAATTAAGGAAAAATAAAACTTCTGAAACATAAAATTAAATAGTTTTATTTAACAGTTTTATTTATTTATCTTACATAAACTATATCGAAATAGTTAAAATAGAAAAGTTTACATGGAAAGGCCACCTTAAATTTACTTATTTTAGAAATAGAAAATGTATCTCTTTTTACTAAAGTATTTATTTATTTTGAAATATTCGAGAATTTGAACTTTATGATGAAGATATTTTGATTTTATTTTTTACTTAATTGATTTCAGTAAAGATTCGTGTACTTTAGATTTTACTGCACAACCACGATTTACTTACTTTGGAAGTTCCCGAAAGAAAGGAAAAAAGATAACATTACTTCTCTTAAAATAAAAGTAACTAAATCAAGAAAAGGTGTTACTAAAGATATCAACCATCAAATCCATAAATTATTTACAAAACCATAAATACTCAACACCTAAATATATTTTGACGAATCTTTACAGAAATCTTTGGAAAATTCTATTGATTGGTGTTACTTGAGCAATACATTCGAAATTGCTACGATTAAGCGAATGTTGTATGTTATCTGTGGCTAGAGGGTTGTCTATTCTCCCATCAGATCCTCGTATTGCTTCCTGAAACAGTCTCCCACGGGGAAGAAGTCCCAGCATCTCTGTGTGTACATGTTCCACACGTACGTCTCTTGACCTGGGGGAAAATAAATGATAAATAATATTTATTTTGTAAATAGGTTTTTAAAAACACTTCCCTACATAGATTTTTTGTCAGTTTAAACTAGATGAGGCCCATGTTTCCTAGCTGACTACCCTAAGAAGAAATACCGAAACAAACTCAAGGGCCAGTCTCTTATAAAACATATAATGGTCAAATTATATGAGAACCATGCAGACAAAAAAAAAAAAATGTTGCTCGAAAGTCTGGTGAGTAGACGCACAGAACCGTTTGCTGTGGCGACACTTGGGGAAGGCCTTTGTCTAGCCGTGGAAAAGTCTTTTGACTGAAATTATGATTGATGATGATGGTCGAAAGTCTAAGTCAAAAGTAAGTAAAGTCACTTTATGGTGATCCAAAAAAGTTAAAAAAGCTTCAGTAGGAAGCTTCGGGCCTGAATGCGGTCATATTTTCACTAGATGAAGCTGTACTCAACATGTTTTAATTTATTTGTAAACCTGATTTAAGAAACTGAAACTTAAATGACATCCGACTACATTAATTTAGCAATGATGCAATCGACCTCTATGACATCTTCATGCTCAAGGATGTTTTAGACGTCAACTCCTAAGGCATCCTCGAGCATGCTCGCACGTACTAGTTTAAACTGTTGACACTAATTAATAATAATAAAAATAGCCTTTTATTCGTAAACATAGGGTTACAAGAGGTCCCTAATTTCGGTGTGCCTTTTGGCATAGGCCTCCTCCAGTTCCTTCCAATGGGTCCTGTCCCTTGCTACTCTCAACCAGAATGGTCCCGCTGTCTGTTTCAAGTCATCTTCCCATCTCCTGACTTGACGACAACTACTTCTTTTGCCGTCTCTTGGTTTCCAGAGGGTGACTTGTTTGCTCCATTTGTTAATGGGGTGGTTGACACTAATTATTAGAATAATATTCTAGATGTTTCCATACCTGTATACTCCGTGTCGGGTTTATTGATGAGATGCATAAGGAAGAACATGTAGTTCGCTAAATTATGCTCTCTCTGGACGTGTGTGTCGAACCCGTGCGGCACCTGTACGGATAAGGAGATTTAAAAGGGGGAAGGATTAAAAAACATTTGTTGTCTAACCAATTTATCAATAAATACACAAAAATTGAAAATTAACTGTGAAAACAATGTCAATTTGTAGAAAAGCAATTGAAATGCAAAAATTTAAAATAAATATATCTGTCTCTCTCTCTCTCTTTCGTCAAAACTCTATTTTCTATGGCGACCGTACGGGTGTGATGAACTTTGACATCAAAGTTCACGTCAGACCCTTTCTTATGAGCTTAAACTAATTAAAAAAATAAAAGGTCCGTGTTGACATTTGAGAAAAATCTGCTTTTTTCCTACTGTATTTCTGATATTTTCTCCTATACTTATATTACTTACTTTATCAAAATAGTCTTTATTAATGCCACATATGAAGCAGTTGGACTCCATGTCCTCTTTCACCGATTCGAGTTGGTCACGGAGCTCTCCGAACGCATCGATGATCAAACCTGAAACAATATTGTTTGGGATTTGAAAAAATAATTAAGAGACCGGGTACCAGGATGACAGCGATGTGAAGGAGTACTTCGATGTCTAAATTATCTTGTTTTATGTAGGTACCCATACAAAAAGATCTTACTAATCCGGCAGTATACTCGTAAAAAAACAGAGGGGGCCGGATTATTGGATTGTAGGGAAAAATTCTGTTTTGAGGGTAGACTGGTCAACGACGATAGAGCGTATACCTACGCTGAGCGTGGCGTAGGGAGGGCCGAGGGAGGCGCGGGCAGAGGCTGCCAGCTACGTGTAGCGACATCTATAGCACCACATATGAACTAACTACGAAATCCTGCATCGCGCAATAGAGTTTTTCGCGTAAAATGAACCTATAATAATAATATTTTATTTGCAAAAATACACAATAATTGCAGGTGACAATTTAGGGTACAAAAGGTTATTTTATGAAATTATTTACCGAGTAGTTGCCAGAACCAGACATAATACTCGTTTAGTCGAAGGATCCTCCCTTTTTAACGGAGGACTTTATTTACACTCTTCCGCATACCTCTGAAGACGTGTCGGTCTATTGAAGTGCCGAAGTGAGATTTTACTGTATATACACGTAGATAGACTATACCGACGGGACAGTTTGAAAGAGTGATCGCTGCCCGAGAACGCAAAGACCAATTGAAGGACACAAGTGGGTTTTAAAGCTTTAATCAGTAAAAGTCTGACACCGTAAAATCCACCCTAAAGCCGAGTCTCATTAAAAACAAAAATAACAGCATGGAAGCTACTGATATAGGTACATCCATACTAATATTATAAATGGGAAAGTGTGTGTGTCTGTTTGTTCGTCTTTCACGGTAAAACGGAGTGACAAATTGACGTGATTTTATAAGTGGTGATAGTTGAAGAGGTGGAGAGTGACATAGGCTACTTTTTATCTCTTTCTAATCCCCCACTTTCCGGGAAACCGTGTTACTCCGGACTTACCGCAAGCGAAGCCGCGGGCAAAAGCTAGTAGTTAATAATGTGATATTCGTACTAGCTATAAACAGAACTTGGAATTACTTTACTAGGAGAGGAACCACAGTTTATTTTATATTAAAAGGACGACATGAGTAGTCGATCAAGAACAGTGGTCATGTAAGGACATCAACCTTGTTTTTTGACATGTAATCTACTACTATCCGAACGTCTGTATGTGTATCTACGTAAGCAACGAGACTGCACGCGGCGCTAGAGTCGCGTTGTCACACACGTCACACGGCGGTAACACGCGACACTTACGTGTGTGGAGACTACACGTGGCGCTCGAGTCGCGTTGTTACCCATTCCGCCGCGCGCTCGCTGCACACACGTCACACGGCGGCTACACGCGACGCTTACGTGTGTGGAGTGCACGCGGCGCTCGAGTCGCGTTGTCACACACGTCACACAGCGGTAACACGCGACACTTACGTGTGTGGAGACTACACGTGGCGCTCGAGTCGCGTTGTGACCCATTCCGCCGCGCGCTCGCTGCACACACGTCACACGGTGGCAACACGCGACACTTACGTGTGTGGAGACTGCACGCGGCGCTAGAGTCGCGTTGTCACACACGTCACACGGCGGTAACACGCGACACTTACGTGTGTGGAGACTACACGTGGCGCTCGAGTCGCGTTGTTACCCCTTCCGCCGCGCGCTCGCTGCACACACGTCACACGGCGGCAACACGCGACACTTACGTGTGTGGAGAGTGCACGCGGCACACACGCGCCGTTCGAGTCGCGTTGTTACCCCTTCCGCCGCGCGCTCGCTGCACACACGTCACACGGCGGCAACACGCGACACTTACGTGTGTGGAGAGTGCACGCGGCACACACGCGCCGTTCGAGTCGCGTTGTTACCCCTTCCGCCGCGCGCTCGCTGCACACACGTCACACGGCGGCAACACGCGACACTTACGTGTGTGGAGAGTGCACGCGGCACACACGCGCCGTTCGAGTCGCGTTGTTACCCCTTCCGCCGCACGCTCGCTGCACACGCGTCACACGGCGGCAACGAGCGACGCTTTTCGGTATGTTACCAAGTACTCTGTGGCGACGCGACGCTTACGCAGTGCGCTCGCGGCGCGCACGCGCCCTAATAACGCGGCCGCCTAATGTGGGGGAGGCCTAAAGTTTTACCCCACACTACTTACCCTGCAGGATAGCCAACAGGATGACAATGATGAAGAAGAAGAAAGTGATGTCAAAGATGATGCGGTAGACTTCGGAGTCGTCACCATCGGGCGGCTCCAACTCGTCACCGATACCGCCGCCCGCGCGCACGCCCTTGTACAGGTTGAACACGAAGCACTGAGGACAAGCATTACAGAATTATTAACACTATTATAGGGCCACGCTTTGTGGGTCAGTAAAAATCATCCCAATGACATCCACGCCCTTGGGCGGAGCGGGGGATAGTCTCAGACTCTTTCTGACTATAAAATTCACACTGTTCCTTCTTGCCTTTCATACCGGGGGGGCTGAGCTACTTTTCGGAGATAACCCAAGCCCCAGTAGGCTTGGACCCTGCTGGGCCTCTACAGTTGCTGAACCCACCCAAAGGGATGGAGTTTTTTAAAATCCGTTCTTAGCAGATATCCACACCCTATGAGGAACCTACCTGTCAAATTTTAAGTTTCTAGGTGTTATAGTTTCTGAGATTTTGTGATTAATCACCGAGTGGTATTTCGCTTTTATACAGGATTATTTTTAAAACACTAACAACCTTGCAGGACTGTATTACTAACATCATAAACAACAACTTTTGTTCTATGACTTTTTTCAAAACATAATACATTAACCAAAAACAATCCTTCAATATTTCCTTGTTCTATTCGGCGGGGGTGTTTGATGCGCTAGCGTCGCGTCAAGCGTTCATGTTTAGGTACCCTCCGCTATTGTATTATCGCTTGCTTCGCAGAGAATTGGTAATGTTTAGAACATTAATTTAATTATTTTTGAATGAAAATATGATAAACAAAAATATGATAAATTTTTAAAAGTCATAGAACAATAGTTGTTGTTTATGATGTTAGTAACATAGTCCTGAGAGGTTTCCAGTGTTTTACAAATAATCCTGTATATTTAGATAGATTTGTCTCTATGTTAGAAAACTCCAGGAACATCTGCTATCTGGACGTGAATTAAAGTAGCCTATATAGGCCTCTACAAATACAAGTTGGAGAAAAATGGTTTTAGTTACCCGTCGGATTCAACGCGCTCACATGGGGTGAGCGCGTTGATGGAGAGTCATCCTTGCGCTTTGGAACGATAAAGGCAAATGAAGGAACACAGGTGGTTTTAGTCAGTAAAAGTCTGAAACTCTCTCTCGCTCTACTCAGAGCGGGAGATGTCATTTAATGACTCCCCACCTCAAAAAAGACTCATTTCTCAGCTGCATACAATCCACTGTTAAAAAGTGACAGTGTCAGTAGGTACGTACCGTTAACATGTCATGACAGTTCCTGTTGACCTCGTCATCCTCTTCTTGTACGTAAAACTTGCGGAAGAAGTTGAACGCGATCACCGTGTAGATGTACACGATGATCGTGAGCAGCATCACCGTCAGGACCAGCTGGAGGAGAGAAAATAATATAGTTATGGGTCAATCATAATTGGGTGCCCCAATTCGAAAAATCCCTAAGTCCTAGTTAGGGATTTTTTGCACTACTAATACAGGTAGATTTGCCGTTTTTCCTCTATCGATACGTCCCCCCTCTCTGTTCCCCTCTCTGTTGGGATATCATAACAAAAAAAATGTTGGAAAAGTGCTCGCCTATGGCATAAAAGGAAATCTTGTGCAAAATCTCATATTCCTAGTCCCAATAGTTTCGGCTGTGTGTTGATACAGTCAGCCAGTCAGTTTCTCGCTTTATATAGAGGGTTATTTGTAAAACACTAACAACCTTTCAGGACTGTATTACTACCATCACAAACAACAACTTTTGTTCTACAAGTCCAAACATTTACCTAAAACAAACCTTCAAGATTTCATTGTTCTATCTAATACATTTCAACTCTGTATTTTGCCATAACTACCTACGTCTGTATGATGCGACGCAAACGCTTCCCTCAGTTATTGTACTATCACTTACTTCGCATAGACTTCGTAATATTTAGAACGTTTAATTTAAATATTTTTATTTTTGTATGAAAATCTGATGAACTAAAATATGATACATTTTTAAAACAAAAGATGTTGTTTATGATGTTAGTAACATAGTCCAGACAGAGAGTCTGCCGGTGTTTTACAAATAACACTGTATATAGATGATATCCCATTTACCTGTTTTCCGTTATGTGTGACAGACTGCAAGATAGTCCTGAGGGTCTTGAAGCCCACAGCGACATCCAGCAGATGGGCAGCAAAGAAGAAGTTGTTGAAGTTGCCCATGACGGAGAAGGAGAAGTACCACAGAGAGTAGAGGAACGAGTTGTCTGTGATCGTCACGCCCGCCTTCCACACTTGGTAGCGCCAGTCGATGTTGATTATGCTGTGAAAAAATTTAAGAAATTATTGTATTAGTTTTATCTGGGCGTTGAAGTTACTGTGGCCCTTTTTTTTAAGATGGGCAAATATCATCTAATGACAACCTCCGCTCTTACTGTGGCCCTGGAACGTAAACAGCAGCTGAAGAAACACTGGTGGATTTTAGATAGTGATAATCGAAAATGTGACTTGCCTTCTTACTCCACCTGAAGGACACATCTTTCAGTAAAGTTGTTCTTTGCGCTCTAGGGCTACGGTAACTCTTGCAAAAATGCCCGCAACTCTAGCGGGTATGAGCCCTTCTAAGCCTCTCCCTACGCTGCCGTGCTCAAGCTATATAAGCCGTTCTATGATAAAATCATATTTTGAGTTACGCACAAAAAGCAGCGTAGAATTATGTATTAATCAGGGAAACTTTACGACAATTTTATTATTTTATCTGAGTTACAATTAATATTCGAACAATACTGCTTAGAGAGATCGATATAGAATTTAAAGCGTCTAAAAACGAAAGCCCGCCAAATGTCAGATAACGGCACTTTAGCTTTACGACGGCAGTACGGTGTTGCAGACATCTTTATGACGTGTACGTGGAAGACTACGCGCTATTGACGGCTTGGACTCAGTTCTTACTGGATGGGTGGTAAGCTGCTCATTGCCATTTGTGACGGCGGTTGGAGTATAAGTATGTTCATCCCCCAACGGTTGCGGCCATCTTCTTCGCTCGCGGAGGGAACCCGCCTTTCACGAAGCAATAATTCTTCGTAAAAGGCGGGTTCCCTCTCCTTGAGAGGAGACCTCAGACCCAACAGTGGGCACGTTAAAAAGACTGATGATGATGATGATGAAAAGGCGGTGACCGCTTCCTATTCTATTCCCTCACGCTCCCGACCATGGCCTGAACCAGGCCCGAGATGTCGCAGCCGCACCTCTTTAGGAGGCCATTTTCTGGGGATCCCATCTGAAGGTAAGCAGTGACGATATAGAAGATAATAGTTCTAGTCTCAAAATGACTTACTAATGGACGAGTCCCTTGCTGCCTTCCTCCTCCTGGGTGGTGAAGGATGTCTTCTCCATGCCGAGCATGTTGGAGATGGAGTCGAAGTCGTAGGTCTCCGAGTATTTTGCGCGGACTTTCTTTTTGACGAACTTGTCCCAGTAGTTCACGGGGAATGATCTGGAAGTGAGAGTTTTGTAGATAAGGTGGTGTAAGTATACAATTTATACGCTAATTGGCTAGGTACTTGACTTGTTTTTTTTTATTGTTTGTATCAAAAAGTAATCTTATCGAAATTCGCAAATAGAAATTGTCAAATTCATTTAATTTGAATCAAGTTAGAAATATTTAAAATCTGGTGGAAGGGGAAACTGTCAAATAATAGTATATGACACATACAGAAATGTGATGTCACCTGGCGGTGACACAAGTAACCTAATGGCTTAGGTTACATGCACCCATAAGAGATAGCAAGTTATTCCTACCACACCCCCACTTTTCCTCAATATTTGAAACCAATATTTTGAAAAAAGATTTTTTTGTGGTGTTATTTATCGATGCCTTCGGCTTGGGTCTTGGTCTTGATCCAACATTACACACTTATATCATAAAATATATAGGAACAGAAGTCAATCTACATACTGTGCACGCTCTCACAACGCACACATAGACACCGCTCACGGACACGATGTCTCGGAGCGCCTCGGTCCGCTCGTCGAACAGTTCCGGCTCAAGCGCTCATTAGTGTGTGTCCACCGAGCGTAGGTATAAAAAGTGAAGTACATACATGAGATTTTTTTCTGTATCTGTCTATTTTGTGCTTATATCTTAATGTACAATGATAATCACATACGTGTGAAGTTGGGACGGGTCGCAAGCAATAGATAACGTACAGGTTCTGTATACCATAAGAATTCAGACTGAGTTAGCCACTCCTGTAATCATCGAGGTGATACTAACTTGGCAGATATAACGAGTTTGTCCCAGTGGCTCTTTAGGTCGTCGTCTTCCGGCTGCTCTGCGATGTACAGTCCGTCGAACTCCAGCTTACGAGCGATCTCCTTCTCACGCTTGAAGATGGCTAGCGGCACCTGTATAAAACCATGATTTGATATTATTAAAAATGCTGCTGTAAAATAAAGGTTTTGGGCAGGAATAAGTTTTTAGTAAGAGAAGGGCGAACAAAGTCTTTTTTCAGTTAAAAGGGTCCAAACTCGACAGATTCAGAGACTATTGTCGTCCCATCAGGACCTGGGATAGCACCGTGTAGTGTTCCAAATGCTCCTCTTTTACACGTATGTTAACTACCTCTCACTACGGAACGAGGCCTTTGAATGATGGATCAGCACTAATCTGGGGCAAGGGAATTTATAAGGCTCGTGCCGCCCCAGATGCAAGTAGGCGAGGAACCACCGGGGTGGATTAGTCAGAAGGTTCAAACTCTTGCTTAAGTTAATTGCGATAGAAGCGGTAACTTTGCGCGCACGTAGAATGTTGTCGCCGCATCATGTTGAATTCGCGTAGAGGTTCATCGAATCGCTTTGCGATCGCATTCACGTTCAATCGTCTAAGTAGGACGCCTCGTAAGCGTCGCATAATAACAATCTTGCGTGTTGAATTTCTGGATCTGGAATGAGCTTGAAGTTCTTTGAAAAACACGTTATGCCGCTACCATTTTCTATATCTTCCTCAGTCGTTATGGCTAACTGGTCAGTCCGAGGTCAGATCGGTAGTGGCTCGGTGTATAGAAGATGTAAGATGTAAAGTTTGTGGAGGGCTGTCCCCCTCCACAAACTTTAAGGGCTTGCTCAGTAGACCAAACCTTCCACAAGATCTTTTTTCAGGAAACAAAAAAAAAATCAGCTTCATCATACAAAATTATAATCTTGTTTGGACATTTTGTATAGCGAGACTGTTTTTTTTTTCTTTCGGAGGGCTGTATCTTACACCTTGTATATTGGTTGTATATTGGTAGCTGCATCCGGTAAGACTGGAAGCCGACTCCAAAATATTTGGAAAAGACAAATTTGCTTACCTTGAGATGGTAGTAACCTATGAGGATAGCGAGGGAGACTACGGAGTGAAGTGCAGCTGCTACTTTGATTACATGCTCCATGTAGAAGAAGTCTTCGTCTATGTGAACCACTTCTAGTGGGTCTTCGTCTTCGCCTGATTCGCCGCTACCACCTGGAAATAAGTGAGAGGATATTTAAAAATTACGTAGGGGTGAAGTGTCGTAAAATTCGTTCTATAAGGGACCTACCTCCCAAATTTTATTTTATTTATTTGACAATTTTGGTACACACAATAGTAAAAAGAACAGAAGAAGGAAACAGAAGAATAGTACAAAGGTAATGCTTATTTCTAACGAAATCTCTCCCAGCATACCTGCGCAAGGAAAATTGGAAAAAAAGAAATGTAGACACTGAAAAAAAAAAGGAAAAAAAAAAAAAGAAAAATGAGTACAACAATAAAATAATATAACATGCAAATAAAGAAAAACAAGATATACCTACTATTATAATTATATACATACACATAGTAAAATAAATATCA
The DNA here is from genome assembly GCA_949319445.1 of Mythimna lalbum. Taxonomy (NCBI): domain Eukaryota; kingdom Metazoa; phylum Arthropoda; class Insecta; order Lepidoptera; family Noctuidae; genus Mythimna; species Mythimna lalbum. The sequence continues at coordinate 6,565,511 of OX439370.1, forward strand.
CAAAAATACCTACATACTAAATAATATAATAAAATAATTTATATTAATAGTCATCATAGGATATAGATAGTGTTCTTTCACTCTTCTTTTAAAAACTGCAAAAGTTTTAGTTTTTAAGAATGTAGGTGTGATATTTTGCTTTTAATATTTAGCTTTAGAAAGGTATTAGAGATAATTCTTAACGTACCGTCTCCACTACCAGATCCAGATCCTGATCCAGAGCCGCCGCCCCCGCCGCCGGTGATGATGTCACCGATACCGGAGCCTTCACCGCCTTCCGCGTCCAGGGTAGACACCTGAAGGACAATTTTAGTGCTTGAAGTGAACGCATTTACAGAGGTAAATGAAAACATAAGAAAATAAGACTACAGATATTAACATGTCCATCGGTGTACCGAATTCGGTAAACCTCGGTACCAGGTAACTTAAACCTTATTTTTACGTAATAAGGTTTAAGTTAGCTCGTATGAGGTGTGAATATTCGGTTCACTGGTGCCTGAGAGGCTAAACAAGACCTCGATGTCTTCATTTTAATAAGATTTTATAAAATCTAAACAAGGCATCAATGTTTTCATCTCAACAAGACCAAAGATTTTAAATAAAACCTCAATATTTCATTTAAATAAATAATTTTATAGATTCTAAACAAGACATCAATGTCTTCATTTTGATAAATCTGTAGCGACATCTATGACGCCACATAAGAACTACGAAGAAAATACGAAACTCTGCATCGCGCAATCAAAGTTCTCCGCGCGATTTGAACATATACGACAGCCTGACATCAACTATCGGGCAGTCGCCCACCAGACTATAACACCTGTCTGGTCGGAGGATCCTCCCTTTTCAATGGAGGTATGTGGGACTTTACTCTTTGTTCCACATACCTCTAAAAATCGTTATAGATTCTAATCACCTAGTTAAATGCCTAAATTATAACAAGATTTTATAGATTCTAAACAAGACCTCAACGTCTTCATTTAATTAATATGTAAGTACTTTGACGTACAGGATCGTTCGTTGTGACGACGCTTGGGGGAGGCCTATGTCCAACAGTGGACGTATATCGGCTGAAATGATGAAGTACTTTGTAGATTCTAAACAAAATGCCAATGTCTTCATTTTAATATGACTATAGATTCTAAATAACATCTCAATCAATGTCTAAATTACAACCAGACCTTATACAACAGTCTGAAAAAGACCATGATGTAACCACGCCATATTAAGAAGAATTTAAAACCCTTTTTTTAATTACATTATTATATTTTTGTAGAAAATTCATCATCATCTTCCTGCCCTTTTCCCGTTTTATTTGGGGTCGGCGCAACACGTTTTTTTCTTCCATTCTGTCCTGTCACTCGTCACGCTATCACTTTCCCTTTTTTCTACCCTTTTCTTTCATATCACTTCTCACACAATCCATCCATCTTTTCTTTGGCCTCCCTCTCCCCCGCCGTCCATCCACATGTAAACTCATAACTTTTTTAGCAACATGCGTTTGTAGAAAATTACATACCTTATAAAATAGCAGCACGAAGTTGATACAGAAAGCCAGCACCAACGCGACGTACTTCAAGTTGTAGAAGTTTCGTGCTAAAAACGAGACCGCGCGCCGAGTGTACTGCGAGAGATCCACTTGAGACAGTGCTGATGGCGCCGGGACTTGTACTGCCTGTAGGATATAGTAGGTAACATACTTAATGCTATGCCTTTATTAACTATACTGAGAGAAAATAGAGTGTACAGTACACCCAGATTTAGATAGTTAGGACTTAGGACGTTCTTCTTTTTTTAAAATCACTTGTTCTCTCGAAAAATAATATGACTAAAAAGAAAGTGTAATTTTTAATAAATATTATATTTGGCAGACATTAAAATAAAGTTATTTCAGAAAAATTAAGAAGGAATTATGGTTTATGGGTTTCATAATTTAATAAACTGATAAAAACATAAAAATCTGTACCTCAGAGGTAAAAATAGTAACTCCACTTTTTGAAAATATGTTTTTTTGCACTGTTAAAATCGCAAGAAACTCTACGTAATGGCATAGGTCATCAAGCCCTACGACATCTAGGTAGAGAAATATCCAATCGAATATGACATTAAATCCACAAAAACATATCTGGTATTATAGGACTTCAAATGATGATAAGATTGTTTGCTCCTCAGCTTTTTGAACACTTAATTTTGTTCTAAGCTTGATTGTAATTATGTGTAATACATAATAATTCCATCTAATAATTGTAAAAAATACAGTTGAGCTTGTTCCAATATCCTAAAAGCAACTATGTCAAAAATGCATTCAAAGCCTCGCCTGTACAATTTACTTTTTGGCACATAATGTTTAAACAACATTATGTCTCTGAGGTACAGAAATGTAAAAGCAACTCTGTTACGCTTTCACGGTTAAAATATTGAACTAACTTTGATAAAATGTGGTGTGGAGTAGAACTTCAAGGAGCCCTTTCTATGAAATTCAAGCTTACCCCGCGCCTATTTTTTATTTGGGTTCAACCTGCATCTTTAATAACCGACATCATGCGGGCGTGAAGTCGCTAGTGGAAGCTATATTTATTAGAAACAATTTACCATAAACTTTTCATAACTTTTTACAGGTTTTGAACCAACACAGAAAAAATAAAATAAACTTGGTGAAGATGATACAGTAATAGGCATTATGTAGATGATTTACCTTTTTCTGCCTTAAAAACGATATTGAGCGTCCACGCTGCAGTAAATGGCAAAAATGGAAATGATAATAATGAATACATAAGTAATAATTTTGCGTAATCTGCATAAACATGTAGGCATGTTAGTGTCTTTTGTAATGTAATCGAATGCAAATTATTTCCCTAAACTAGACAAAGCAGATTTTCTTTATAAGTTATGCGATATACAGATTAAAGGTAGAAAGAACTACGCTGCTAACACGTGTGCCACACACTCCGATCTGGGCGCGTCGGTCTCCATACATTTTATATGGAAACTAGACTTGTAGAGCTACACTTGTAACGTGCCATGAGACGTCGTTCTACGTACAAATCAGGCGTGTTACATGTGTGCGTGTTAGCCGTGTAGTTCTAGGTGCAGCAGTACCTAAGTAATCAAAAAGATGTTTTTTTTTCCTAGAAAAGTCTTTTTCTTTTGAAAATTGGATAGTTGTTTCAACTTTTTTTTATTATTTATCAAAAAGTAAATGAATCCGGAATCACAAATAGAAAGATTTTTTATCTATTTGGAAACCTTTTCAATCTGGTGGGTGGGAAAACTGTCATGTAACAGATAAGGGATGCAAAAACTAAAATGTGACGTCACTACCATTAGGTTACGCGCGTACAAAAGAGATAGCGAGATGTTCCCACTGTGCCCCACCCTTTCTCATACTAATATTGGAAATACTTATTGTTGCGTTATTAACTAACCAATTTTGATGCTGTATCCAGAAAAAAAAAAAAATATGTAGTTTAGTATAAAGTTTTGGAAAAAAAATACAGGCTCAGATAAATAAAATTTTATATATTTATGGAGAGAATACAACGTATTAAAAGCGCGGGATAGTTGAGGAGCAAAATGATAATTACGAAAAATTTAGTTATTATACGATAGCTGAACTAAATGATAGTAGAAGAAAAAAAAAACACGAATAAAAAGGTCCAGCCAGTTCGGTAAAAAGGACCAAAAAGATCCAGTCAATTCTGTAAAAAGAACGAAAAAGGTCCAACCAGATCAATAAAAAAAACAATGTTTATACCTTTTTGCTCTCAGCTTCAATGGCGGACATAGCAGCTTGTTGGGCGGCTTGAGCTTCCATCCTTTCTTGCGCTTGCTTCTTGGCTTGTTCACCTCTGTGTTTGAAAAAGAAAATTAATACTTACATGAAAACATTGATTTATATTGACAACAACTAACTAAATTCGCCCTTCAGTTAACATCTTAGCCTTTTCACTAAAATGGCGTCATTTGATCAGCTGCCCGAATGATGCCTATTCATTCGATATTGTTTAGTTACTTACCTAGGCCAGACATTTAAGGGAGGCTGTGGCAATTTGTAAAATTTCCACACATTTTGATTTGCCGTGCAGAATCGTGCAGAGTTCAGCCGAAAACATGGTGATATGTTTTCGGCTGAACAGCGGACCTAACCTAACCTAACATGAAGGAAACGACGGGGTCTTCGTTCGCTCGCTTGGCTCGCTCACTCTAGCCCCTAATATCTACTTCGAACCTAATCTAACTTGTAGCGTATTTTTATAGCTTATTTTCTTGTCATTGCTCGCTAACTCGCCCCTGTCTTCTCTTTTGAGGGTAAACCTGACCTGTAGCTGAGTGTCCTAAGAATTTCTCGACAAACAAAAAAAAAAAATGAAATAAAAAAAAAAAAACAAAAATATGACTAAACACTAGACAGCTAGTTTATCAAATGTTTTTCTTTGTATAAAATTACTTTTTACTTGTACCTGTACGTTTATAACAACATGACATTGTAATGTATAGTTTCTCAGTAAGTGATTTATTGTTAATTCTGATGAGAAAATAAAGTTCTTAAACCAAAAATGTTGCGTTAGATGATTCGGCTGATCAATTAAAGCCGCTAGTTAAACGGAGCTGTTTTGTGAAGAGCCTAGGCTGAGTAGGATTGGTTTAATGTAGCTTGTAGATTTGCTTTAATCTTATAATCACAAATAAAACATCTTATCTTACCCCAGGAGATCGATCAACGACGGCGGCCTTTGTTCCTCGGAGTGTTCGGTGCCTTCGTCAGGTGAGACTTCTGCCTCCTCGCCAGAAGAGGGCGTTGACGTGCTCGGGGATTCATGTGGCTTTACCTGTATCCTGGGGAGCCGAAGATGTGTTGTTATAGTGGGTGGTAGACTGGTCTTATATGGGTCTATCGTATCGTTAAATCGGATTAGTATGTGGAATCCGCCTCCTTTTGCGAAGCAGCAATACGAGTGAAGGAAATCGCCCCAACCGTGAGGAAGAGAACACCCTCACGCATCAGCCGCCGCTGAAGGAGACGCCTCGGGCGTCGGAAGTCTCAGGGTGATTTCCAGCCACCAACGATGAGCAATGGGTAACTAATCTTCCGCCCGTCCGGTAAGGATCAAGTCCCAATCGACAGTGTGTAATGTTCCACGCACGCCTGATAGAGATGGCAGAAGACTGAAGAAGCCCGAGCAGTTCCGATGCCTGCTTCTTCTTTTCGTGTTGATGCTCTCAAACTATACTTTTTCTGACCAATATTTGCCAACCTGTACGGCTCTATTGTTGGCCTCGTATTGATCCTGAAAACTGCAGGTGGTTATGCATAGCAGGTGGCGCATGTTCTGTGGAGAGGCTCCACACTAGCACTAGGACTGCGGGAACGTTTGAAAGAGTTACCAAGGGGCTTAGAACGCAAAGAGCAACTGAAGGACACATGTGCGTTTTAGTCAGTTTAAATCTCACAAGTCCTCTCGCTCCGACTTAGAACGAGAGAAAGCATTTGATAATTTCCACCACAAAAAAGGGTAATACGTACTGTCCATTGTCTTCTTTGGTGATGTCCAGTCCGAAAGCAGATACCTGGAGTTGTCCGGTGTCGTCAGCGGGAGGTAATGCCGGTAGATGTCGAGAACCTGTCATGTTATAAAAGTCTGTTCGCATCATTCGTTTTATAGTGTAAGGGGTGCTGTTTTTCAATGTGTGTAATTGTTTTATGTGTACCTAGATTGAAATCAGTCTTGCCCAGTAATACAGTATGCAATTTTGTTTCATGAGTAGATTCAGAGCATGTCTTGGGGTATACAACATTTTTTTTTTTAATTCATTAATCTCACGAACGACCTCTCGGGCGACCCACTTACCCCGCTCCCCTTTTTATATGCCTGTGTCTTGGTATAATTATGTATGTGGTGTGAGTTTAGTTTTCTATCAGATTTTAAACTCATTAAAATTTGTATAGACGTGGGGGGTTTTCTATATGTAGTTTATGAATTTATTTCAAGCATAATTATAATCATACAGACTTTGAAATTATTATTATTTAAGACGTGATAAATGACCTTAAAATAATAAAAACCAGAATAATACAAGCATTCAAATTCTTCAAAATAAATATGGGTATCTTTTCCATCACACTAGTATTACAGAAGTGAAGGTTTGTGTATGTATCTGTGTGTATGTTTGTTACTCCTCCGTGCTCGGTCGTCTGAATAGATCTGAATGAAATGTTGTACACGTGTCGATCATCTCCTGGCACATGGGATACTTTTTATCCCAGGAGTATGTTTCCTTGGGCCAACTATGTATATATTTTCACGCGGGCGAAGCCGCTGGTAGCTGCTAGTAAGTGATAAATGACGACAAAGACACAATATTCACAGATTTACAACAAAATTAAGCATCAGACAAAATTATGTTAAGCATGTCATAACACCTGGTGTGTCCCATTATAAACAGTCCCATTTATGTCTTTGTGATTTTATTTTTATAGATTAAGAGCTAGTGACCATATAAATGTATTTGTTTTGAGTGATTTTTTTCAGTACCTATACTTAGACTAACAAAATGTCTAATGATTTAAAAATATAACTCAATATAATAATATCATCGATGCATTGATTGATCCTTTAGTCCTGCATTATGAAGGGACCTAATGACAGCATCAATGGACGGCATTGCCGTGGCTGAATACTGGGCCAGGCAAGGAATTTAACTAGTTTTGCCATCGATATGCTAAGAAAGAGATTGATAGATTTAAGAGTCTAAAGAATCGTCGCTAGTGTCACAGGCACACACAGGCTTTTTGGCTAGACTATTAAGAAGTTACATATCCCTATACTTCGTTCAAATCTTTATATAAAAATTATACACCCGTACCGCGTTTGTCTATCTGTATGATCGCGATAAACTCAAAAAACTATAGAACGGTTTTTCATGCAATTTTCCCAGACACACTAACCGCCAGAGTTACATGACTTACTTAATAACAATTACTCAATAACCAAAAAACTGTTTGACATATTTTTAAACATTTTTTTCTTAACTTTGTTCATTTCATGTATTTCATATATAATAAAAAATATATAAAAATCAATGCCACTTTTCGTTGTTATGTTATAACTCAAAAAAGGGCTCACCGATCCAAACCAAATGTTTAGGCTTTGTTCGGACTATTTAGTAGATGGTTTATGTGAAGTTTGGTAGGGTATAGTAGGGTAGAGTAGAGTATAGTAGGGTAGAGTAGGGTAGAGTAGGGTAGAGTAGGGTAAAGTAGGGTAGAGTAGGGTAGAGTAGGGTAGAATAAGGTAGAGTAGGGTAGAATAAGGTAGAGTAGGGAAGAGCGGGAGCGAAGCCGTGCGGGCAAAAGCTAGTTTATTTATATAAAATTGTCAATGATAGCATGACAAGACAGAATGGAAGAAAAAAACGTGTTGCGCTGACCCTAAATAAAACGGGACAAGGGCAGGAAGATGATGATGATTTATATAAAATTGCTGTGCTCGACACAAAATTGCTGGGTCCATGTGATTTTGTTAACTATTATTTGTTATTTTTATACTACCTTAAAAAAACATAGCGGCGATTTTCAATAAAATGAATTGAATAAATAAAATAATGACATAACTCTCTTGGTCACTGGCTCTTAAACTATTCCACCTCAAATGTTAGCTTACCTGTTATTTCCAAAAGCAGATTCGTTACACCATTGAATGTTATAATTAATATAATTAATGCCAATAATTAATAGATAATTTTGAAACCATTAGGTGTTACGTTTAGTTAAACCTGCGTTTGGCGATTAAATGTTTCTTGTAGTTGATGCGTTTGATCACTGTTGAGTTGGCATGAAATTATAAACCATATTCTAATCTTTCCAGAAAAAAAATCTATGATGGTGGCTTTATAAAACTTCTTTCCAGGTAACTATAAGGTAAAAAAGGGTCGAATAGAGAATTTTAGGCCCTACCACGAGCTCTTAACGGTATCCATTTTACGACCTAAACTGAACTGTTAAAGCGATGGAGCTACATCGCTCACTTAATAAAATATTGGTACATTTACCCTGAGTTTGAGTTTTAACGGCCTAAGTGTTTAAAAGTGGATAATTTATATCCTTGATAATTTATATTCTTGAATATATATATAGGTTACTGGTAGCCATCATCATAATTTATAGTATAAAATGAACTCAAGATTTCGTTTTAAATATTTGTACAGTTTTTGACTCTATACTCTATTCGTGTTAAGATTAGACATTTAATGAAACCTTTTTACTGTCTGTCCAACCGATTTTAACTTCTATTTCTATGGGTATCCTTTCATATCTTGAAATTATGCAATTTTTACAAGATTCACTTTTTTTTTTTTCCCGATGGGGAAAATCATCTTATGACAAAACCCGCTCTTGGGCGGAGCGGGAGATAGTGTCAGACTCTTACTGACTAAAAACCCCATTCCGTTCCTTCTAGCCTTCATACCGGGGCACGAGCTCCCTTTCGGACAACCCTGTCCCCAGTAGGCTTCGGCCCAGCTGGGCCCCTCCTGCTGCTGACAACTTCTTGAGGCGCGCGGGAACAGTGCGCGCCGTCGACGTCTTGGACTCGGTCCATTACCGGACGATCGGACAGCGAGCTACCCATGGCTCGCCGTCCGCGAGCCCCCGTCTACGGTGGCCGGAAATCGGGATCGGAATCCCGACGGCGGCGGCGAGGGCGCCTTTGCCTGATGCGGTCGGCCTCCTCCTTTGCTAGCATCACTGCTTCGCAGAAGGAGGCGACCGCCTGCCACTCCTCCTCGCTCCGGATCATGGCCTCAACCAAGGCTCGGCGCGAGAGGTCTCCGCCGCCGATCGCCCCCACGAGGGACACGCTTCACTTGGCATTCATTTTTAAATTTTATTAATAATAATATTTTTTATATATTAATCTAGGAGACATATTCAATATGAATAACAATGCGTGTTTAGTGTAGTGACGTCATGACGTTGATTTAGAATGACACGTCATTCTAAATCAAATATGGCGGACAATTTTTAAGAGCTTTTTTTAACGCCAACCTATGTTAAAACTGTAGGCTATTGCTCTAGACAAATTATCTTGTAGCATTAACTCCAATTTCTACCTATGTATTCATGTAATCCTTACTCGTTACTAATATTATAAATGCGAAAGTAACTCTGTCTGTCTGTCTGTCTGTTACGCTTTCACGCAAAAACTACTGAACGGATTTGGATCAAATTTGGTAGGTAGGTAGTAGAGACAATGGAATAACACATAGGCTACCTATAATTCCACTGCTGAGCACGGGTCTCTGCCCGCGCGATATAAACTGTAGTCCACGCGGGCGAAGCCGCGGGCGGAAAGCTAGTTAAAGTAATATTTTATCTTTTTTCCTTACAAATACCATCTCCAGTGACCAAACGCGTCGCATTAAGCAGCACCCCGTGTGTATACCTGTCATGTTCTTACTTTGTGTGGCTAGCAACCTGTGCCTCAACTGACCGATTTTCTCCTCTTCCGTGGGCTCTGGGGGCGGTTCGTCCGTCTGAGGTCCTCTCATCAGACCCAGGAGGACTCCGAATATGTACCTGGAGGTATAGAACGGTTATTTCGGAACTTGGCTGGTTGTACAGTTAACCGAACTTCAGCAGTAGCAATTGGCCAATGATAATCATACTATCTGCTGTCAAATTGCTACTACGGTCGTGAGGTTGACTGTACTGCTGTATGTCTAAGAATTTTTTATTAGCCACTCGACCAAGGTCTAAACTAGATTGATATTATTTCCAAAGAGGACAGTTTTGTAAAAAATATTCTATATTTTTAAACTATTTTATATTCTTGTAAAATCTATTTTTTTTATTTCTCAGATCAAGATCTGAAAGAGATAAAAAAAAAATAGATTTTGTAGTTGGTCAAGAGGCTGTAGTGTCCACATTTCCACTTGCTAAAAAACATCTGCAAACGTCTTAATACCAACATTTAACATTTACGGTACTAAATATTTACGGTGCCAAGGATCTAGAAGTCGTACAGTAATAATAGGCTAGTAGCCGTAAAAAATGTAATTAGTCCGTCTTTTAGATAATTCAAAAATAAGAAACACATTTTTTTTTTATTTGTAAATTAAAACAAAAATGACAAAGATATAGCCCATTAAAGTTACGTGTGATCCTTATTTTCTAATAATCTAAAACACGGACTAAATAAAATGTAGTTATTTTGACCCTGGAAACTACCCTATTGAAAGATAATACTAATCTAAATTTTAAGTAAACATAGCATTTTATTTTTGCGGGAATGTTTGAAAGAGTTACCGCGATTCTGGCAGATATGTGAGTTTTAGTCAGTAAAAGACTGACAGTCCTATCCTTCTTACTTCACCCAGAGCATGAGGAGTTATTTGATGTTGTCTTGATAAAAAAGTAGGTTGATTAACTAGCCTCGCTTGTCGGCCCTGGGCATGAAAACAACAATAGCTTTGTAAAGGTTACAACGACTGGATAGGTAAATAGTAGGCATATGAATAAATTGTTACACGTCCTTGGCACTGAGTGTTAAAGAAGTTGCAATGCAAGCAATCGAATGCTTATTTTTGTATTACTTGCAGAAGTTTTAAAACGTGGAAACGTGGTCTATAAGTGCACAGATTTTATAGAAACGCTGTGATTTAAGACAGCTCTAAGCGATAGTGCTAGGAAGGTATCAGACAATCTACGACAAAACTGAATAACCACTTTCCTACCGAGAAAGGTATAGACAATTAGACATTCTACGACAACACAGAATAAATTTGACTTAACTGATTAAGCTCGAATAATCGGCTTACTGTCGTTTGGGACACGTTATGTTCGGACACAGTGTCCCAATTGACACTTTTTAATTTTAATACAATTTTGGTGAAAAAAATTTTGTTTGAGAAATATTAATTTACGGTAAGATTAGGTAGTATAAATTAATATTTATCAAACAATTTTTTTTCATCTGACTGTACAAAACAGTTATTTCTTTATCGGTGTCCGAATCGACACCAAAAATTTTATTAAAATTAAAAAGTGTCACCGAACATAACGTGTCTCAAACGACAGTAAGCCGAATAATCGAAGTCAATTGTTACAGGTGACATATTTTTAATAGTTTTAAACTTAAGAGGAAAGGCACGGGCTCAAGGGTGGTCATTTTCGCGCTGGAAGGCGCAGTTGTTTCTGTATAAGGAAGTATGTGCATAATTTTATTGTAGTGATTAAAATTTGACCAAACAAAATTACAATGCAACGTCTTTGAATTTGTGAATTGATTCGCATGGTCATGTGAACCGATGCTTTCTCGCATGAAATCGCATCACAGCAATTCGCATCTTAGTTTTGTATAGGAGCTTAATTTAAGTACTCGTTAGTCTATAGTTAGAGTCAGATATTTGAATAATTAGAAAGATTTGGAGGGAATAATTTGACTAGTGCCGTATTTGACTAGTGCAGTAGCCGAGTGGTAATGACCCTGAATTACGAGTTGTAGGTCACAGGTTCGAACCCAGCCAGTCGCTTTACTTTGTGTAATTTATTTCATCGCCACTGCTCTCAAAACGGTAAAGGATCATCGTGAGGAAACCGGCATGTCCTAGATCTAAAAATTCGAAGATATGTGACATCCACCAACACGCACTGGGCCCGCGTGGTGGATTACGGCCCATTCCCTCTCCTAGAGAGGAGGCCTGAGTCCCAGCAGTGGGAACATCAAAAAGGCTGATTATGATGATGTATTTGAGTAGGCATAATAAAATATGAAATAACCGATTTTTTTCTTTGACATAATAACTCTCCCAAAATACAAAAAATACGCAGCATTGGAAGGCCTCGTATAAGGTGGACCGATGACCTGGTGAAAGTTGCGGGAAACCGATGGATTCGAGACGCACAGGATCGTTCGTTGTGGTAACACTTGGGGGAGGCCTATGTCCAACAGTGTTGGCCATCTAGAATACGGCCACGCTTGGACCCGTAACTTTCAATTTAGGGCGTTATGCATTAATGTCACATACTCCTTTAAGCCTTGTCTTCATTATAGGCTCATAAACATAGTTTCATAGTATTGTTTCAGACACATGGTGCACGCGCTAAAACTACTAACTAGACATTGATATAGTGCACTAAATTATGTATATGTTACAGTCAAAACTCTTAATTTACTTTTAGTGTGCAAAACCTTTCAAAAAGTACTTTTGGTTGAAATAATAGTCAAAAGCTAGATACACCTGTGAAACAGGACCAAAATAGTTTTAATTGGCTTCAGCCAAAATCCTTATAGAGTCAAAATGAGTGTTTTCTTATTAAAAAATATACGAAATGTTTTAGTTATATAAGTAATTTATACAGGGTTATTTATAAAACACTAACAACCTTTCAGGACTGTATTACTAACATCATAAACAATAACTTTTGTTCTATGACTTTAAAAGAAAATTTTAGGTCATCAGATTTTCATACAAAAAAAAATTGAACGGTCTAAATATTACGAAGTCTACGCGAAGCAACTCAGGACTATGTTGAGAACATCATTCTCAACATAGTCCTGAGAGGTTGCTAGTGTTTGACAAATAACCCTGTATAAGTATCTGAAATCACAAAAAAAAAAATGTTTTAAAAATAAACACAATAAGAACCCACAAACGTAACAAGGTTTTAAGCCTTAGTGGTTTTTAGTTGCTATTTAAGTTAGACAATTCTGTATTATTTTCTTTATGTGATAAATAAATGAAAAAAAAGTAAATATATAGAAAACTATGCGTCCTATGCATACAGTCGTAACATAGTTTTTGGTATTTCTTTTTTAAAGAGAATTAAATAAATATTATATTTATCACAAATAATATCAAAGATGAAGTTTCTATTGAAAAATGTCTTTGCCTTACAACTTTACATGTAGGAGGCGTTAAAAAGTGATTTTGACCAATTAACATTTTTAACTGTAACATACACATATCCCTAATCTATGATACACACAGTTCATACATAGTTATTGGACATGCACAAATTGTACTGACATTTAGTAAGAAAATATGTGGAAAGGAAACGTGAAGAAATAGCAGAATGTGGATGAAGAGGAACACGGTGTATTTATAAGTAAAGGTGTTTTTATTATCTTGTGACGTTTCTTTAAGAATTGATGGCCAGTGACTATCGCTTATCAAGTTATGGGATTGCTGTAATGAAAATGTTGAGCATATTTTTTTTTTCTCCAACAAAAGCCAGTAAAAAGGAGAGATGTTAGCTTAAAAGTAAGATCGAATCTATACCAATATTATACATGTGAAAGTAAGTCTGTCTGTCTGTTATCTTTTCACGTCTAAACGGATGAACATAATTTGGATGAAAGATAGTAGGTACAGGGGTTGACTATGTCCTGAAATGTGATATTTACCCCAGAGACATTTACTCAGGGAATACTCGTTCTTCATACCAAATAAAATGGTTTTCTTTCTTTCTTTCTTTTTAGAGGTAAATCCTCTGTTCAAAAGGGAGGGTAGGTACTCCGACCAGATGGGTGTTGGGTCTGATACGGGTGACTGCCCAATAGTTGATTTCAAACTATTGTATATGTTCTAATCGCTATATAAAAAAATCTAAATGCTGAATTTAGGTATTTTAGTTCCTATCTTGCGTCATAGATGTCGCTACATCTACTATAACTCTACCACAAAAAAAAACTCGCTAGGAACCAAACTATTTATCTAAAAATATTGTATTTTAAATACCTACAAGTTGATTTAATAATAAAATATAGTAATAATATTCAATGACGTCACAAGCTAATAAAACACCCTACAACCACAACTATTTCAATAGTGAAGCATTTACCAATGACTGTGCACCGAAAGTAGCGTGGAACACAAACGAAACAAATCACTTATGACATTCGATTGATTATCGACCTTAAAACCATCACAATAAATTTCAAATTCGAACTCACCTGACAACGACGAGTACGCCATAGCCTAAATAGTAGAATAGATAGAAGAACATTTTGAAGAAGCCCACCGCTAGTTCGGCGGGCGGCATCTGTTGCATGTCGGCGATTTTCTGCTTTATGTTCGATGGAGATAAGGATGAGAATGCTGTGGAGATACCGTCTTTCACTGATTGTAGGCCTCGACGGAATGGATCTTTGCCGGCTCTGAAATAGTTTTTGGCAGACATGTTAACTTGTTAAATTGAAAAGTATTTTGGTTTGGAAACTTTATTTAAGTAAATGGACTTTTTTTAGCTACGGTTAGACACAGCGCGCACTGGTGACTTTTGTCACGGTGACAATAATTTTTCTACCCGTTTTTTGTAACTGTCACGTCTTCAAGTGCGCGCACTACATGTTTTGACAAAAAAAAAAACGATGACACCAGTGAAATTTGCCAAACTTATTTGAGGGTATGTGGAGCGTTTCAATCAATCAATCATGTATTTGCTATAAATATAATACTGTCCCCCTAGCCAAGTTACAACCGTTTCGCTTGCGTTTAACGCTTCGAGTTGACCTTGCCGCCAATTCTTTGGTTCTAACCACGTGACTGAGCGTTGAGAGGACGTCGTTCCCGTACATTTGAAGCTTTCTACTAGCTTTAACTATTGCAGATTAGCAACTTGGCTAGGGGTACAGGAGTTGTAATAGTGAAAGTTATAGACCGAGACAGATGATTCGATCTCAATCTGATCTCAGACATATATTTCACATAAGTTTCTGGTCTGTCAAGTGGAAAAAACAGAGACTTTAAATTCATAATAATTTCATAATAGCTTGTTTGATTCATGCTCTGCTGGGAAATTAGTGTTGCTTTGCCCCTTATTACTCTATGTTATTTTTTTCCCTTTGTACAAAATATTTTCTATAGGACTTGCTTGATAATTTATAGTCTTTTCTTTGTAAGAGAACCGGCAAAAAATCCATAGTTACTCTTTTAAAAAAAGATAACGCTAAATTATTTTGCTTTCTTTTCTTTCTTTCTCACCTTTCATCATCATCATCCCCCATGTACATGTAGCTGGCCTCCCTGTTCTTGGTGCCGCCCACGGTCTCCTCGGACGCCGCCATGAGGCCGGACGCGTGCGTCATCTCAAAGATGGCGTCCTCGCAGAAGTTTACGAACGCTTCCAGCTTCTCTTTATCGCCGCCTTCTGTTACTATGCTGTAGAAGAAGGCGCGTTTGGATTCCTGGGGAAGAAGATGAAGATTTTAGTTTGTTGAAAATAATAATAAACGAGTTGATAACAGACGATGCCATCAGTGCCACATCTAGTAAAATTTTAATTCGTACATCCATGTTGTTTGGCTCACTTACGATTGATCAATACAATTGCTATCTGTTTAGGATTACCCACATTTTGTTTTATTTTTTTCTCGCTATTTTGTTTTGTTTTGTTGTATTCGTACATCTGTGTGCTCTAATTATATTAATCTTAGATACTGTTTCTCAGTAAGTGAATTATGTATGCAATTCTTTATGAGAAATAAAGTTATTCTTAAACCTTAACTTCGAAGTACTTTTTTTGGGGTGTGTATCGGGAAATGATCTATTCGAATTGCCAAAATTAAACAATCCTCTTTTTGAAGAAATACTAGGAGTTGGTAGCGGCTTCGTCCGCGTGAATTAGAGATTTATTCCGAGGGAATATACTCATGGGATAAAAAGTTTCCTATGCTCTTTAAAGGTCATGGTCTACTCGTGTGTTTTTCATCGAAATCCATTCAGCTGTTTGAGCATGAAGAAGTAATAAACAGACACAAACATGTCAATATATATATAGATACTAACAAATACTGTAGACCGACAGTTTTTGTTCTATCATATAAAATGACGCTTGACTGCGACGATCCCACCTGATGGTAAGCAGTGATACAATCGTTAATGGTGAGGTGCACGAGTTTATTAAGAGCCTATTCACTCAAGCCTTGAAGACATCTAAAATATAATCGGACGGGAAGACCGCAGCACGCAAATTGTTCCAGTCCTTCGATGTAGGTACGTGGTGTAAATAACGAGGCGCTAAGCGTAGTCTGGACCGTAGAGGTTTATCTTAATATTATCTATAATTCTAAACTAACAAAGAAATAAATGTTACTAACAAATAATAATAATAATATAATAATAATAAAGTTTATTTACCAAAAATAGTTACAGAATATACACAAGTAGATAGCTAGTGGGTAGACTTATACTAGGGATTACAGTGTGTTGCAAAAATTTCTGTACATAATTATAGTAACCCTGCCTCTTAAACTAGGCTATCCTGTATTTTAAGAGACAGTGTCCAGTTTATAAATATACCATTTTTGTACAACAGTGGACAGTGTCGATCTACCGTTTAAATTTGACAGCAGTAATAGGTGTGCGTGTACGAGTAAAATGTGGAGGGGATGTGTAGTGGTGTGATGTGGTAGTTGCTTATTGTGGATTTGTGTGTGTGAATATAGGGGTGAGTGTGTGTGGATGTAGGGGTGAGTGTGTGTGGATGCATGTGTGAATAGCTTGTAAGTGTGCGTTTTTTTTTTTTATTTTTATTTTTTTTTTTTTTTTTTAGGCGATGTAAGTGAGTAAAGACTCCGTGTATGTGTAGTCTTTCTGTAGTAGCCACTCTGTTACTGTTTGTTTTAATGTGTATGAATTTAAATCTATAATTTTTAGATGTTTGTGAACTTTTTTGTAAATGTGCCCACTTAGGGTATAGAACTGGCGTTTAGCGAAAGAAGTTTTGTGTTGAGTACCCGGGATAACGCATGTTCGCTTGTTTGGGTCGGACTTAGGAAGACTGGTGTGTTTTCTCAGAATCGATTTAAGCACAAACAGTTGACGAACCGAAAGGACTTTACAATCATAGTAGAGTTCAGTAGTTGGGTATCTATAGGGCTTTTTCGCCATGACTTTTAGAATCGCTCTCTGTGCTCGCTCAACTCTTAGAATGATTGTGAAACTAAAGTTGCCTTTTTTTTCCGTACCTTAATCTGTGGTTTCTCCCACTGCTCAATGTTGGACTCCTTGATCTCGAAGTAGACGCGCTCGATGCGCTTGGAGCCGCCCATGATCTCGATGCGGCCGAGGAACGGCTCGAAGTAATTCAGCACAGAGCCTGCCGTCTCCAGGAAACGGGCCAACCTGGGGATATTCATTTATACTTGATTATAAAAATTTCTAAATAATTTGTTAGTCAGTAAAAGTCTGATACGGAGCCTGCTTTCCATTTCCTATCGCCCTATACTTACCTGACCTAAACTAGGTCAGACCGACCTAGGTAACTCAAGCGGGGCAAACCTCCATTGTGTCCTCCGGGCGGGTCTGCACGGTCAGATTGGCAGTTGCTCTCTCTACCTTACATGTTAAACACATATTCAGCTGCATGCAGTAGGACTGGAACCAGGAAATAAATGCTACATAAATAATGAGGTCTTTTTTCTCCTTTCAGGCGGCTCATGATCCCAAAAGGCTTTTCTTTCAGGCGTGTGGAAATCCGTTTCCTCACGCGGACACGACCGCTTGCAATTCCTCCTCATTCCGGACTATTGCCTATACCAGGGCCTGGTGCGAGAGGTCATTGCCGCCGATCGCCCTCACAACTCCACCCATGCGGGACACACCTCCTCCGTATGCTCAACCGTGTCCTCCAGCCACACAGATGATGGTGGTAGCATATCTTACCTAGGCTCGTTAGGCATATGTTCAGAGAGGTTGGTCAGTAAAACAGCCAGGTTGAACCCGATCTCCTTGGCTGGCTCGTGGAACCGGTCGCAGAAGCCGATGTAGTCTAGCTTCCCGTCGTGGTTCGTCTCACAGCAGGCTAGCAGGAACTCGATCTCTTCGCTGTCAAATAAAATGGAAAACGTTAAGTTGTGGTTCCTATTGTGCTCGCATAATAGAAGCAACAAGAAATATGTAACCAAGAATTATATGTAACACAATATGATTTAAAAGAGTGTCCATGGAGTTTCTTGCACTTTCTTCGCCATAGAGATCTACGCTTTGGAACGTGCAATTTAGCTTCACTTTTCTTGGACTGACCGACATTTGACTATTCAAAAGTGCATGCAAATGGTCTATTTGAAATAAATGCTTTGATTTTGATTTTATGGTCTTCATAATAGGCTTCATCAGAAGGCTTAAAGTCACCAAAAGGGTCATAGAAATAGGGCTATCGCCTTTCCAGAACCTTTTGTCTTAATCGACCATCTGTTCTGTGAGCTATGTGCCCTGCCCTCTGCCACTAAAGTTTGGCGATTCTGTAGCCTTATATTATTCGGGTGAAATATTTATTATAGTTTAATTCTTCCCAGATAAAATAATTTTATCGGACTCCCAGAACACAAAGATAAAGTCTAAAGCTACAAAAATCCACTCACGGAGTATAACTCTTCTGCTGTTCCATCTTCTCCTTGAAGTCCTTGGGCAGCACCCAGCCATCATTGTTGGCGTCTATCTCCTGGAAACTGGCGCTGGACGTGAGGTCCTTGAGCTTGAGGAACATGTCGAAGTACTTCAGGATCAGCTCCACGTTGGACGCCGACTCTACGAGCGTGTCCACCATTTGTTTACCGATTGTGCCTGGTGGGGAGTGAAAATTAAAATCAGGTTTAAACGATATACTAGCTGACTCGGCAAACTTCTGTCATATAAATTATGGGAGGTTGGGAAGAAGAGTTAAGGTTAGCTTGTGTGGAATCCTGCACAGTTGTGCAACATACATGCACCGGTTTACCTTTACAACGCACCTGTACAGGTAAACCTGTCAGGTATGCTCTACTCTACTTTAAGACTTCATTTTAAAATAATTCTTCAATACTCCTCTTAGAACCACTTACCATTAACAACGTTTCCTTCAAGCATAGACAACATCATGGTGATCATGTCTTTCTGCAGGTTAAGCAGCTCCTTCAGCAGGTCCACTTGCGACGAGTGCTTCGACAACTTGTCTTGCATGTGTGAAAACAGGAACAAGAAACCGCCTACAGCATCCCATAACCTGTGGGAGGAATGATGACGGTTAATATCCCTTCGAACACCGATTGTACATACGTCTGTACAATTTGAATGACCTTGCCACAACAAGGAGGCCACAGCCACAAACGCCGCCACGAGAAGCTAGAAGCGACCACAAAGGAAGCTGAAGTGCGCGATAACCACTTGTGGCAATGGTTGCTACTTCTTTTAACCCATGCGCGCAGTACCATAATGGACTCTGACGAAGAAGGTTTAAATGCGCGAATAGCGTGTGACGGTTTTGTATCGGCATTTAGTGGCCAATTCGAGCCACAAGCGAGCAGCGGCAATTCGTGTGGCAGCCACCAGTGTCAACCGAGTGTGGTGAATCCATATAAAATGTAAGAAAACTATAGGAAAAAATGTCAGTGGTGGCATTTTCTGATTTTGCTTGGTGGCCCGTGTACGTGACCCTAAGAATTTTATTGTAGTGTTGACTACCTCAGCGAAGTTTGCCGAGATTTGATACATTTATTTGCTGCCAGATACTACAAAAACATTAAAATGTGTGCCATTTCTGCCTCATCACTTAAAAAATAAGCGGCGCCAAACCACTGCCACTGCCTTTGAAGTTGTCGTTTCGAGTGCAAGCAAAAATGAACTTAGCGGTGGTCAGGCGGAAGTGTTTTTAATGGTACTTCCATATTAACGAATGAACTAGTTCTAGAATACCTGGAGTGAGCCAAGGCCTGTTGATTCTGCGTACAAGGGCCCTGGATGACTTCAGTGAGGGTGTTGAATACTTGTGACGCCACTCCTATCGCTTTGAAGAAGTTCGCCTTGCCGGCCGGGTCGATCAGTTCCTAAGGAAAGGGATAAGTAGTCGATTAGTTTTCAACTTTTGAACGCGCAAGTAGTGGTTTCGTTGGTCCCCTACAGAATTTCGGCGCCTACCCCGGCTTTATCATCAAGTCAGTCCGATCTATCCCCTCCCCTTCTTCCTTCAGTAAGGCATCAACTACACGTATAAATAAAACATTATTGTACTTGTACAGTTCTGCTATAATCCAATGAGAAGTTCCTTTCCAAATCTTCGAAGTTCATCGTCAGATCATAACAATATTTCTATGAGATAAACTATGTATAATCTTAAAAAAAAAACAGAATTGGTCCACATACAAAAAAAAAACATACATAGCAAAATTTATAAATGCAGCCGAATTACATCCTCCTTTTTGAAGTCGGTTAAAAAGTAATTAATTTCTTTATTTCATCTGAGTGTCTGGCTTCTAGTTTTATCTACGTTGTGTGTTTATACAAAAAGTGAGTTAATTACGAAAAATTCTACCACTGAGGGGTCCCGAATCATATAAGGTAATATGAAATATGATCAGACCTTGCTGGAGTAATGCCAGTAGAAGTCCATGATGGACTCCTGCAGTCGCAGCAGATAATCCACAGTGCAGATGACCACGTTCACTGTCGTCGTGTTACCAGCCTGCGTTCTCAGGTAGTTCTGCCAATCTGCGGGCACAAAGAGTAAGAGTATAGTTTGTTGCATGAACTTCAAGATATTGTTGAAACTTGTTCAAAATCGACTATTGTACTTGGATATCGACCATGACGTTCAAAGTAAGATTGTTTCATTTTTAGTTCAGTGTGGGTAAGAGATGGCGCTAGACAACCTATATAGCTCTGTCTCTTATCCACACTGTAAAAAGAATAAAACAATTATACTTTGAACGTCGTGGTAACCTAGTAGAACTAGTTCATAGGGTGGAATATCACTGAGGAGGAGGTTTAGGTATTGTCACTAGTGCAGTTTCTTAATCTGATATGTCGTCTTTTTCTGGTCTTAGACAGTCTTTGCTTCGTTTTGATTGAAAAAAGTGTTATTGGCTTTTTCCATTAGGATGGAGCGACATCTATGTCGCCATATAGGAACTAAAAATACAAAACCCTGCTTCGTAGTATCGAAGCTCTCCGCGCAATTAGATCATAACAACTGTTAGTCGGTTGCCCGGACTAGACAACACCCGTCTCATCGGAGGATCCTACCTTGTTGATGCACGCTGACGTTCTTTGTCGAGGTTCACCAGTTTGGAGGTATTCGGAACAGAGAGTAAAGCCCCACATAACTCCGTTGAAAAGGGAGGATCCTCCGGAAAGACAGGTGTTAAAGTCTGGTAGGCTACTGCCCGATGGATGATTTCGGGCTGTTCTATATGTTCTAATCGCGCGGAGAACTTTGATTGCGCGATGCAGGATTTCGTATTTTTTTCGTACTTCTTATGTGGCGTCATAGATGTCGCTATAAAGGTTTGAGGGTCTTTGCACTCTGTTCTGCATACTTCTAAAAGGCATTGCTCTATAGCAGCCCAGAGTTTATGAGTTGGGGTTGTGTTGCTTCTGTATCTGGTCTTTCCCCGCGAGTATTGGATTGCCATCAGATCAGACTATTGAGGAACAGCGAGTTCATTTGTGTTTGCACCTGTTTGATGCGGTGCCTTGTGCAATATAATATCTCCAGCTAATCCCATTTGGGATTGGAAACCGTGATCGAAATTCAGTTAAGGATAACAGCTTTTAAATAAACATAATTTGTCTCCAGAAGGTTACTGACCCAAGTTGTGTCCTTCACAGGTAAGTTGTATGAACCTGAAGAGTGCGCACGTGAACTCCGCGTCGTGCATGTTCTTCTCGCCGGCCGCGCCTTCCAAGCCAACTCCCAGACCTGGAGAACAAATATGAATTTAAAAGAGAAAAACACAACAAACAGCTGCTATGTCCAGACCCTCAAGTCTCAAGCGCAAAGGCCTAAAGACAAAGTTGACCAAATGGGCTAGGAATTGTAGTACAGGATTGTTCTAAAGATTGTTATAACATGAAATGGTCTACTGGGTCCTTCAGTTTTGATGACATCTCTTTGAGGCACTATCGACCCAGGTTCGATCCTAACCATACGGCAGGAAGGCTTCGCTCGAAGTGATCGCCTTCCACTTACCATTCCCTCCCGCTCCGGAACCAAAAGAGTTACTGTGGCCTTAGAACACAGAGGGCAACTAAAGGAACAGTAGTTTTAGTCAGTAAAAGTCTGACACTTCTTCTCGCTCCACTCAGACCGCCACCACTCCACTCAAGCCTTATTGGATGATTTCTCACCTCAAAAAAAAAGGAATTGTGTTACAAACCTTCAGCTTTAGTATTCCTCTCGAAGGCATCTAGATCCAACACCGAACAAGAGTTCATGAGACCAGCTATCGATGTGAAGAAGCCCACGTCTTTTTTGTCTTTTAGATGGTTCAGCATACCCTAGAAAAAAAAAATGGTTACCTTAAGATACAGTAAGATAATCAAGTTATGTCCTCTACTCAAATCTGGCAATATACCACCTATATTTTGCTATCCTCCTAGCTTTATTTCAACTGCATTGAGGTCGATATTCATTGTAACTGGCTGCAGATACCAGTATTATGAACTTTCATTCGTTCGTTGGCATTCTCTCAAAACTGGGTTTGAGGATCAATGGCCAGTGCCGAGTGATTTTTCGAAAGAGTTACCACGACCTTAGAACAAATGACAACTACAGAAACCGAGTGCATTTTAGTAAGTAAGAGTCTGAGACACTCTTTTGCTTCATCCAGAGCGAGTGAGAATTAAATAACTCTTTTATTTAATTATTTCCCACTTCAAAAAAAGGGGCCTTACTGGGTCATCTACTGACCAGCCTAGGCAAGTGTGTTTTCAACTGACTTGTGCGGTTATAATTAATTAGCCATAAGTCCCTTAACCAAGTGACCCTTTAACATCATTACTCTTAAGACTCGTGATCATTGAGCTTCGCAACTCTTTAGCTTCATGATTTTTGAGCTTTCTGACTCTTTGACCTCGTATGACACCTTTATGCCCGTGACTCTTAACCTTGTGGTCCTTTAGCCTTGAAACCTTTTAGCCTAAAGGAAAAAAAAACCAGTGGCCTTTAGCCTAAAGTCTTTAGGCTAAAGGATTAAGAGCTTCATGATTCTTTAGCTTCCTGACTTTTTAGCTTCATGACCCTTTAGCCTCGTGCCCCCTAAACCACTTACCATCTGTATATCAATATTGCCTCCCCTGAGTATAGAGATGCCAAGTTGCAGAGTCTTCATGACCATCTCGCTGGGCAGGCCTTTGGACGCCGATATGTGTAGCAGGACCATTTCCGCCACACCCCTATCTGCGAGACGGGCTTGGTGGAAGAGGAGCTTCTGCTTTTCCATCTCTTGTTCCTTTTAGTGGAAAAAAGAAGTTTAGAATACTAATATTATGAAGGTCTACGTGTGTGTTTACGTATGTTACTTCTCATACTCGAACGGCCATAAACCATGAACTAGAATAGCAAATATGATTCTTTTTATCTTGGGAGTAGTATATTCCCTTGGGGTAACTTTGTACTTTCACGCGGGCAAAGCCGCTGGCAGCAGATAGTATGCATCTCATTTAAAATTAAAGCTACGCGCCTGAGCTAGACTTTTCTCACTAGATGGCGTTGAAGTCAACATTTTTAGTTTATTTTGTTTTTTGTGTAGGAGTATCAACAAGTTAAAGAAATGATATTAGCTAAAATCAGACTTTCCTTTATATTAAAAAAAGTCGGCATCACTGATGCGTCGAATTAGGAGTAGGGACAACAGAATCCTAAAGATGATCACTGAAAGCTCAGAGTCTCCATTCTATAAAACTGCATATTTTAAGATTATAATAATTAAAAACATTTTATTTGACTGATTGAAGATTGTTTTCTCTGATTTTTTCCTTTAAACTACATTAAAAAAGCATGCTTACATTCTAAATACATACCATAAACATATCCACTGTTTTCTGCGTGTAACATATAAACATTTTTTTAGATTATGTTTGTATAATAAACCTTTTGATCATCATCATCATCATCATATCAGCCGAAAGACGTCCACTGCTGGACATAGGCCTCCCCCAAGCGTCGCCACAACGACCGGTCCTGTGCGTCACGCATCCATCGGATTCCCGCGACCCTGACCAGGTCGTCGGTCCACCTTGTTTGAGGCCTTCCAACGCTGCGTCTTCCGGTACGTGGTCGCCACTCCAGAACCTTTCGTCCCCATCGACCATCTGTTCTGCGTGCAATGTGCCCTGCCCATTGCCACTTAAGTTTGGCGACTCTTCGAGCCACGTCGGCAACCTTGGTTCTCCTGCGGATATCTTCATTTCTGATGCGATCACGCAGGGAAACTCCGAGCATAGCCCTTTCCATCGCCCTTTGGGTGACTTTGAGTCTTCTTATAAGGCCCATTGTAAGCGACCACGTTTCGGAGCCATAAGTCATCACTGGCAACACGCACTGGTCATAGACTTTCGTCTTGAGACACTGTGGTATATTAGACGAGAAGACACCGCGCAACTTCCCAAACGCTGCCCAGCCGAGTCGGATTCGACGATTGACCTCTTTCTCGAAGTTAGACCTACCGAACTGGACCGTCTGTCCCAGGTAAACGTAATCGTCCACAACTTCGAGTGTAGAGTCTCCGATCTTAATAGGAGTGGGTGCTACATGGATGTTAACCATCCAAAACCTTTTGATCACAACCTTATTATTATACAGTAGTAGGTATATCCTATATAGGTTGAGCAATACTGGCCATACTTCGAAATATACCGCAAAACTTTAAAATTAGACCTTATAACGTTCACAATAAAGTCGTAATTGCAACTCACGTGTATACTAGCCCTGCCTTCGTCTTCGGCCTCGGCCTCGCCCCCTCCCTCCTCTTCTTCTCCACCGCCCTCTTCCTCTTCTTCTCCGCACGACTTCGCTATGATGTGTGCGTATGACATGTAAAGAGGATCCTCCTGGAAAGGGTTAAAATGTTTAGAAAAAGTCTTGAATAGTCATCTATCTTGATCTTTTACATTTTGTAGTAATGAAAAACTGTTCATTTTTTTTTATTGATATAAACTAGTGCTTGACTGCAATCCCACCTGATGGTAAGCAGTGATGCAAACTCTGATGGTTAGGCGCACTAGTTTATCAAGAGCCTATTCACTCTAGCCTTAAAGACACCCAAATTATAATTGGACGGGAACATTGTTTGTTTTTCGGGGTACACTAATATTTAAGGAAAAGGTCGATATACTTTATTTATGTCGTGCCCATAGTGAGCCATCTTATCAAAACAACATAGTCTTTAGTAGTGTACATGTACTAACATAGGATATAAGCTAAAATTGTTACCAACATCATATATATTTCTTGTTGTGTTGGCTATATTGTCTGATAATAGTTTTTTTGAAAATTGTTGAGCTGATGCACGCGTCATGCTCGTGAACGGGTGCTGTCAGTTGAGACTGGTCATCTCTTACCTGCCAGTGGCTTAATTCAGTTTTTATCTTTTCATTTTATTATCTACATAGTGCTCACATAATAGAAGCAAAAAGAAATATGTAATCAAAGATTATATGTAACACATAATATGATTTGAAAGAGTGTCCATGGAGTTTCTTGCACGTTCTTCTCCATAGAGATCTACGCTTTGGAACGTGCAATTTAGCTTCACTTTTCATGGACTGACTGACATTTGAATATTCAAAAGTGCCTACATTTGGTCTATTTGAAATAAATGATTTTGTATTTTGTATAATTAAAATCATTTAACCGTACCTGCAAAGCACCAGATCTTTCAGTCATAGCCCCGCGGCAGAAGGTGGTAACTAACTGCGTGAGAGGGTCTGGCTTCTCTCCCTCTTCCACTACATCACTCTTCTTTAGCTCGGCATCTTCGAAGGATTGCTGGGAAAAAAACAACAGGTTATACCTCTAAAAAAATGTATCCTTGAAGTATGTTCCCTTGTGATAAATTTTCAACTTGCATGCGGGAGACGCTGAAAGTAGCTAGTGATACCTACATTATAGACCAGGGAATCGAACCCAGTTGCGCAAGCTTAGCTTATGTTTGCAACCACTATGAACTAACAAGATAGTTTTCTTTTTAATGGGAAAATTATCCAATAACATCTCCCGCTCTTTGCGTTCTTCTTTCTTTCTTGGGCGGAGCGCAATGGGTGTGTCAGACTTTTGCTGACGAAAAACCCATTCCTGTTCCTTCTTTGCCTTTCATACCAGGGCCGAAGTTTCCTTTTAGAAGTAAACCTAAGGCCCCAGTAGGTCTCCTTGAGGCGCGCGCAGAACACTACGCGCCGTCGATGACTTGGGCTTGGTCCGGACGGTTATCGGACGGTTGGACGGCGAGCTAGGTATTGCTCGCTGTCCGCAAGCCCGAAATAAAAAGAAAGTAGGTATATTATCTTTTAGAAAAACAGTCAACTTACTGTAAGATCTTCTATCATGACCTCTTGTCCGATATTTTCTTCTTCCAACCAGAGCTCATAGTAGGTCCGAGCGAATATGTTGCAAGCCCGATGTCTGTCAAACACAATATCATTATTGGAAACGGAATGAAAAACATGCTAACAAATTGGGTAGCTTAACAAAAAAATTACTAGAAAGCCGAAATTAATGTTAGTTGGTAACACCATGCAAAAAGTCACAGATCACTGGGAAAATCTATACTACAGTGTGTTTCACATATGACGTTCCTTTGGCGTAATGTTGGCTCCCCTGTCTGTCTACATAAAAAAGAAGGGAAAAAGGAAAGAGTTGCCTACTCTACCAAAATTGTTCCCCGAAATGTAAAACGAAATCGATTTTAACGGTAGTTGCAGCACGTTTTGGAGAATTATGAGGGGAATGGGACTTTATTTAAAAAAAGCAGGTATAAAAGGACGTTGTTATAGAAAGATACGATATTGTGAAAGAATTGCAAGACAATCGGAATAGAGCCCAGCGCCCTATACTTTATTCAAAAATAGTAAAAAGAAAAACAAAAAAAAAACGCAATTGTTAAAAGTAACGAAATAGAAGTTAATCTCCCTAATATGAAGTAATTTAATTACTAAAAATATTGCAACACTCTTTTTCCGTATTGCCAACATTACGGCAAAGGAACGTCTTAAGTGAAACGCACTGTAATATAACGACGTAGAATTTGTATGTTAGTTAGTTGGGAGTCATCTTTGAAACTCCTGAACCGATTCCGAAAAATTGTTCACTAATATATTGCTGCACTATCTCTTAAGCTATAAATTACTTTCAAGTCATGAGTTTTGCGGGGGAACCTGCAGGAGGAATTATTCGAAAGAGTTTCCGCGGCCCTGGGACGCAAGAGGAAACCGAAAGAACTGTAATGAGTTTTAGTCAGTAAAGACACTGAAAGCAGAAGAAGTTATCAATTGATATCCCACCTCAAAAGAAATGGTGTTCTGCATGTTTTTTTTTCTATTATTAATAGGCTCACGTTTGACCACTATCTCACCTGATTGTAAGCGATGATGTGGTCGACGATAAAGCACGTTTGCCTAGAAGTAACTTATTCACTTTTGACTTAAAGAACTTTAGGTTGTAGAAGGCTACAACCTGAAGTTCTTTAACTCAAAAGTGTGTTGGCTTATTGATTGAAAATTTAAAAAAAATAGCCTAATTAAAATTCCTCCCAAACCTACCGGCTCATCTTATAAAGATGTATAGAGCGGAGACACGCGATCGCAGCCCTCTTCCTCGCGGCACACAACACTCTCTTCCACACGTCGGACCGTTGGCGCGGCTTGGTCGCCTAGTCGGGTCCAAAGGCAGCATGCGCAATCATACTTACGTACAACATTTTATTACATCATCATCATTTAATTTTTAACCGACTTCTAAAAAAGGAGGAGGTTCTCAATTCGGATGTTTGTATGTTTTTTTTATGTGTGTTCGCGTATAACTTCGTCGTTTGCTAACCGATTTGAAAAAATATTTTTTTGTTGGAAAGGGTATACTTCCCAAATGGTCCCATAGTCACCAAGTTAGGATCTGATGATGGAATCTTGGCAAAATCGAGGGAACTCCTCAAATTCAATTAAATTTTTTAGTGAAGTCGGTTATTTTTTTTATATAAAAAGGTTTTTTCAGACGGTTTTTCCATATCTAAGCGTCTTGTGTATATGAGTTTACATGTTTGTGAACGCACCCACGATAAACGAGTATTTTTTTTTTCAGTGTTTTTTTTTTAATCCGGAGGTAGAAGGTAGAGAATGCCTTGTTGCATTAAGACCGCCTATGTACCACTACTGTACATGAAATTTGAATAAATAATTTTTGGTGTGTAGTAACGTTTTTTTTTATTTTTTATTCACACATGTTATCTTTGGCTCTTCATTAACTCATAAATGAAAAAGTAAAGAAAACATATTTATGGAAACCTCAAGATTGTAAGTAACGGAAATCTTTACCAAACGATCTTAAAGTTTAAAAAAAAAAACATGCCTTTTCTAGAACAAGTTTTGTGATGTATTTAAGAAGTTATATTTAAGTGGGTGACGGAATTACCGAATGCCAACAGATTGTTCAGGCGTTTTCTCTTTTTTTTACGTTGTCTCTACATTGCTTTAGATGAAACAACAAGCTTTAAAACCATGCTCAATTAACAAGTTAATGGGCTAGTTGCCTAAAAAAATGTAATTAGTCCGTCTTTTAGATTATTCAAAAATAAGGGACACGTATTTTTTTATTTGTAAATTAAACCAAAAATGACAAAGATATAGCCCATTAAAGTTACGTGTAACGTCACGCCGTGCTGCATTTTTTCGCACGGGGTGACGTCACACGTAACTTTAATGAGCTGTATCTTTGTTTTTTTTTGTTTAATCTAAAAAAGAAAAAATACATGTCAAATATTTTTTTATAATCTAAAACACGGATTAAATAAAATGTAGTTATTTTGACCCAGGAAAGGAAAGGGCCCTCTTAACAGAAGCGGTTATGGTTCTCATCTAAAAAACTAAATAGTTTGTTGACGATGATTTAACGTAGTAATCACGTCAATTTTAAAATTATTGTATTATCATCATCATTTCAGCCGAAAAACGTCCACTTTTGGATATAGGTCTCCCCCAAGTGTCACCACAATGAACGGTCCTGTTCGTCTCGCATCATCGTCGGTCCACCTTGTAGGAGGCCTTCCAAACACTACGTCTTCCGGTATTATCAATCAAATAATTCGAATCAATTTTTCGATTTATAAATCAGAAAGGTTTGATTGCTAACTTCTTTACATAGTTGTTTCTTTTTAGGTTTTCTGTCTATCATATTAGTATGTAGTTAGTACACAACAGCACACAAGTTGCACACACTATAGGGACCTCGGCAGAGAGTGTAGCGACGTCTGTCGGAAGCAAGCGATGACGGCGCGCTTGCGTTGTATGGACACCACCGAGCGGTACACGTTCTTACTCATTTGTTGAGGGTGGTCGATCTATTGTGGGGTAAATGTAATCATACATATTATATATATAAATGATAATAATTATGTGTGTGAGAAAAATCTTTGATACCTGTTTTATACTTCATAATCAAAACATGTCTTAGCCTCTCAGGCACCAGTGCACCGAATTTGGTACACCTCGGTACAAGCTAACTTAAAACTTATTTTAACTTAATGAGGTTTAAATTAGCTGGTATGATGTATACTCAATTCGGTACACTGCACTGGTGCCTAA
The DNA here is from genome assembly GCA_949319445.1 of Mythimna lalbum. NCBI lineage: Eukaryota > Metazoa > Arthropoda > Insecta > Lepidoptera > Noctuidae > Mythimna > Mythimna lalbum. The sequence continues at coordinate 6,595,055 of OX439370.1, forward strand.
AAGTTTAAATGTAAAATAGTCTTTTTTAAATTATTATTGACAAACATTGATCTTAGAAACAGTCTTGATAACAAAAAAAAAATCTAAGCAATCTTAATTATTTAATGAATTTTCTATTTGACTACCGACTTCAAAATTCATCATTCTCTTAGTTCAGTGTGTTTAGTGCGAATTTGTTTTACGTTAACACGATCGACACGTTTATGACGTCCGGCGCTCCGATTGGCCCGCTCCAAGCTCTTAACCAATCAGAGAGCCAAACGCGGTAGACGTAAAAACGCACTCAGCGTACAGCACTAAACTCCAATGTGATACAAAAAAAACTAACCCAGCTTAGATATAAGCATTCACTCATCGACTTATATTCTAGTGATAGACAAACACTTTCATGGAAACTATTTGTCAAAGTACTCGTACTAAAAAGTTAAAACAAAAGTTCGCTGCAGCGCTACATTGGAATTAGATCGTCTAATAGAACTATTATAAAACATACAGCGCTAAGAGAGCTTTTAGAGGATACATTTTCGCGACCAAAATGTCTTAAGCTCCATGAATTTCGTGGCACTTACGCGTTTTGTTCAACATAGTGTAATATTCAAGGTGTACGGACTACATTACACCTGTATTCCTAGCCAAGTTGCTAATCTGCAATAGTTAACGCCAGTAGAAAGTTTCAAATGTACGGGAATGACGTCATCTCAAAGCTCAGTCACGTGGTCAGAACAAAAGAATTGGCGGCAAGGTCAACTCGAATCGTTCGACGCAACGAAACGGTTATAACTTGGCTAAGGGGGCTGAGTCGATTGAAATGAGAGTTCAGCACGCGTAATCTAGAGCGTAGTCAGTGACGGATTAAGATTGCTTGATGCCCTAAGCAATTCACGCCTGTGAGCCCCCCCCCCATTCGTATGTTAACTAGAATCGGTCTTTAAACATTTACCGCCTAAAAACATTAGTTTTTTTTTATAAAATAAGATGATGAGATGTAACGTACCTTAGAAGTGGTGTATGTGCGACAACAATAAAAACCAAAGCACAAATTATTTATTTATTGAAATGCGCCTTGCGGCTTTTTCCGGCATTGAATTCACGCAAGATAGTATTAACATCTAACGTTTTTAACATATCGGACTCTATGTATAATATCGATGATGGTCTAAGGACGAATTATTTTTGTGCTTCTTCTGGTGGATTAAGGGTTAATCCGTCACTGTGCGTAGTACATTATATATCGATGCATTCACTTACCATATGCAGTCCAAACAAAACTTTGCTCATAGCGACGATTCTCTCCACCGTATCATCTATGATCTTGGCCTTATTCTCCGCAGTCTCCACAGTAATATTGCTCTTAGACTTCGAACCTAACTTGCTGTATAGATAATGCTGCCAAGACATCTCGTCCGCTGGGTCAATTTTGTCCGGCAGTGTAAGTTGTGTTTTCGCAAACTCTGCTACATCTTGTTCCGACATTTTCTGTAAATTTAACAATAGAGCTGTCTGATTAGGACTTCTGTTGGTGGTTAAACTTGATGGACAAAGCATGGGGTAAAATATGGTAAGGGTGTCATAAAAGATGACTGAGGTATGGTTGAGGTAGTCTTCGCTTCTAGTCTGAGCGTTCGTCTGACGTATTCGCTGCGTTGACGCGTGCTTCTATACAGGGATCTAAACGCAACGATAACGCTACGTTTACGCGACGTCTACCACCGTCAGATGCAAAGATATCTTCACATCTAGTCTGAGAGTTCGTCTGACGTATTCGCTGCGTTACCGCGTGCTTTTATACAAGGGATATCAAGGCGACGATAACGCTGCGTCTACGCGACGTCTACCACCGTCAGATGCGAAGATATTTTTAGGACAAGGGCATTAAGTTAACGTCCTGTTACGTCATGAAATAATACAATCTTCATTTATGAAAACTGCAAATTATTTTTTTAATATTTTCTCACTACTAGGTCCTAACTGGACCAGGCAGAGATAAATTGCATTGCATCATATTTAGTATAAGCCTCAAGTAAGGCTGTGTTCTAACTCGCTCTGTTTTTGAGGAATTTGAAGCAATATAGGACCACGGGGTCAATGTGCAATAATATCATTCTTCAATCACCAACCATGCCATTAAGAGTGCCGCAAGTTTGGTATAGGAAGTGCGGAAATATCTAACGTTATTATGGTGGTGTATAAATAAATAAAAATATTTATAAAATAAAATAGGTTGGTACTGATCCAAAATGTAAATGCACCATTTTATTTTGAGTATTAAATCGAATAAAAAAATATGATTACAAATTATTGTACTTTGCAAAATAATATAACTATTCTAGTAGAAAGTAAAAACTTCTAAAAAAAAGAAATGCATTTTTTTTTGTTTTGGCGTCAAGTTTTGGAAGTATTTAGTTTTTAGTCTCATTCTCATACTTCCATTAGAATGCACACATTGCAATGTTTTTGCAGTATTTGGCAGTAAATATATTATTGAGTCAGCCTTTTCGGCAGGTCTCGCTGAGGTAGTCATTGCTACAACAAAACTTTCAGCTCTATTCTCCGAGATAGCGCATGTTTCAATGACACTTGAGATATAAAACTAATATGCTAATTTTACATCAAATAAAATGAGACTGCCATTTAATTTCACACGAAGAAACCCCGCCAAAAACTTCTGCTATTATTTATTATTGCATTAATCATTTCACGATCAAATATCTATCTTCGTTTTAGAAGTGTCAAAGATTTTATATTTCGATCACGAGACAGAGATGACGATATGCGCTCTTTATAGCTCCATCTCTTTCTTCAACTGACACATACTGACTTTTACACTGTCTTTTCTAACCATTTCAGCTTTTTTATAAAAAAAAATATAAGTATGTTTACCAGTTGTCTAGTACCCATAACACATGCTCTGCTTAGCTTGGGTCTAGACGGTGTTGTGTGATAGTTGTGGAATATTATTATTATTATTCTAAATTTTTATTTCACAAACGGTGCAAGGACATTTTCGATCAGTAAATAAATAAAATTAACTTAAAACGATGGTATTAATGAGGAGATGGATTACCTTAAGGGTTCCTACCTTCAGGAACCTGTCTTTACAATGTTGGACGAGTTCTTGTTCCCTTCCCGCGAATAGGTTCAAACCTACGGGCAGTAACCTCTTCAGGCAGGCCACCATTAGTGATGCTTGGACTTCCTTGTCTTTGTCTCGCTTCTTGTCACGGTGCTTCTTCTTTTTCTGTTTGCGATATAAATACGTAAATACAATATTTAGGCAAAAGGCTCAATTTAAGTAGGAGTCAATTGTTAAAGCATTTTATGGGGCCAAATTAAATGCAATTGACGGATCTACTCTTGACACATATGCCAGCTTTTTTGAACGGCTAAAATAAATGCTCTAGACAGATATGCCAGCTTTTTTGAACGGCCAAAATAAATGCTCTAGACAGATATGCCAGCTTTTTTGAACGGCCAAAATAAATGCTCTAGACAGATATGCCAGCTTTTTTGAACGGTCAAAATAAATGCTCTAGACAGATATGCCAGCTTTTTTGAACGGCCAAAATAAATGCTCTAGACAGATATGCCAGCTTTTTTGAACGGCCAAAATAAATGCTCTAGACGGATATGCCAGCTTTTTTGAACGGCCAAAATAAATGCTCTAGACAGATATGCCAGCTTTTTTGAACGGCTAAAATAAATGCTCTAGACAGATATGCCAGCTTTTCTGAGAGGCTAAAATAAATGCTCTAGACAGATATGCCAGCTTTTTTGAACGGCCAAAATAAATGCTCTAGACAGATATGCCAGCTTTTTTGAACGGCCAAAATAAATGCTCTAGACAGATATGCCAGCTTTTTTGAACGGCCAAATTAAATAGTCTTGTCAGATATGCCAGCGGTTTTTGAGGGGCAAAATTATATGCAGTTGACAGATATATCAGCTTTTTTAAAAACATCTAATATGCTTTTATTTGATGCATGCAGCAATGGTTTTAAAGGATAAAACGATCTAACTCGTTTTATGTAAGATACTATTTGAACTGATTTTATGAATTGATAAAAATAAATACAATATGGTCAATCGATCAAGGGGTAGAAACGAAAAAGCAATTTCGAATAATTAATTTGTAAATTCTGTAATGTCAAAAAAAAACTTTCTAGAGTATATAACTAGGAAGTTTTGTAGAACCCAAGGTATAAGAAGCCAATCAAACGACAATAATAAACATAAAATGTGATGGAAGTGCAAAATAAACTAAAAACATGAAGCTCTGAAGTAGTAAAAAGAAGAAGTTCCTTACACAAATTCAAGTCAGGAAAGACATAAAAAGAAAAATAACAGTCTGTGTATAACAATGTACCGTTCAAACCCAACCAATCAAACGATTTATCAATCACTTGTAAATCAATCAAACGATTTATCAATCCCTTGTAAATCAATCAAACGATTTATCAATGCTTGTAAATCAATCAAACAATTTATTAATCACTTGTAAATCAATCAAATGATTTATCAATCCCTTGTAAATCAATCAAACGATTTATCAATCGCTTGTAAATCAATCAAACAATTTATCAATCACTTGTAAATCAATCAAACGATTTATCAATCACTTGTATATCAATCAAATGATTTATCAATAAAGAAGTTTATGAATTATTTGCGAATCAATCATTGATAGCAGTTGAAGACAGGTAGAAAGGTTAGAAATAGACCAGTTTGTTGCACACGTGATCTAAAACCTGGATGTCGTGTTGATCCTGTTATAGATGGTTCAGTGTGTCTTGAATACTTACGAGAAGCTTTGCCTAGAGATAGTGATAGAGATTGTGTATTAGTGCTTTGAAACAATCAAGTGATTAAATTGTATAAAGTGCGTCTAGACTTGAACATTTGGTCAGTATAGTCTAGATGAATACAGAAAAAAAAAACAGGCCAACGCGAGTCGGACTCGCACACGAAGGGATTGGTACCGTACGTAGCAGAAAAACGGAAAAAAAATCACGTTTGTCGTATAGGATTTAGTATTTCCTGTTGTACCATCGCGGTCATTTCTGCCTGATGACTTAAAAAAAAAAATCACCTGGATCCCTTTGAAGTTTTCGTTTCGAGTGCAAGCAAAAATTAACTTAACGGTGGTCAGGCGGAAGTGTCTTTTATGGTACAGAAATACATCATCTGTAGCAATTTCACTGTCTAGCTAACACGGTTCATAAGATACAGCCTGGTGACAGACAGATGAAAGTGGATTTATAGCTATAGGGTTATTACCTTTTGAGAACGAAAGCCTAAACATGATCAGGAATTTATGATTGGAATGTTCAAGTCTAAACGCACCTTTAGATATAAATTGTGTTAAGTATTTTATAGTGCCATATCTAAAATAATCAAAAGTGCGATGCTAGTAAGAATAGGTTATCAATATTTTAATTTAGCATTAATATAACTCTTAATTTTTTGTAAAATGTTTAGTAAATAATCAGCTCAATAAAGGTCTTTTCAGTAATCATGATTGAAAATACCTTGCCACCAGCTTGTGGAGTACCATCTGTGACGGCTGTGACTCTTCTTGTAGCTGTTGGCATGATCAGCACCTGTTACAAAGAAAATACATGAAATAAGATAAGAAAATACAAAAATAAGACAAGAAAATACAGAAATAAGACAAGAAAATACAAAAATAAGACAAGAAAATACAAAAATAAGACAAGAAGGCCGTTTACTTACCATATTATCGATCTCGTTGGCCGAGATGAAATTCTGTTCCTCCTTCAAGAAGTACTGACTCTTCGACCAGATGTTGAATATCTCCGCCACGTGGTTGTATAGCTCTTCCGCCTCTGTAGAAGATAAACGTTAATTTTATTATCTCCTTTACAACAGTGACAATATTTGCGGTCTTTTGGAAATCAGCAAATATAGCAAAGCAAAAAAGCATAGAAAACTATAGTAAGCAATTGACTAATAAATAAAACAATAATGTGAGTGTTTTCAAGTATGGCATGGACATAAGTGAATTTTTTCTAATATCCAAATTAGTTTGCTTGCCATGCTTGTTTTGCAATGCAATGTTTTCAATCTCAGAAAACATTTTATTTTTCAAGTCATACTCTAAAAATTGTGAGTAATATTTATAAGTAACTAGCTTTGCTCGCGCGGCTTCGCTCCCGCTCTTCCCTACTCCACCCTACTATACCCAACTCTACCCTAATTTTTTTTTCCATAAGAACCTTCTCCTCACAATAACAATCACAACAAAAAAAAAAATCAGCCGAATCGGTCAAGCCGTTTTCATGCCAAGTCGTGACAACGGAAAACGGGGGTCATTTTTATATATATAGATGAGTTGTGTCAGACTCAAAATGTATGTTTATTTTGTATATATGGTTATTTTGGATTTGTACATAATTTTGAGCCCTTTTTTTTCTTAATAAACTTTTATTTTTATTTATTTTTTTATGCACCTGCCATGTTTTTCACTTTACCACCCTAGATAGACTGGTAGAGAATGCCTAAGGCATTAAGTCCGCTTTTGTACTTTTATGTTCCATGAAGTTTTAATAAATAAATAAATGCAATATTAAATTTCTAAAATATTTGTTGTTGCTTGGTGTGGGTTACTTGATTAATCAAATGATTGAACAATACGACATGGGTGGCAATTGGCTGCTACACCGCATGTTGAATCTCGGCTTTCAGCACAGAATATCTAGGTGTCTTCAGTATGTTAGTTTACATGTTTGTGAACACACCGACGATTCAGGAGTAATTCCTTCAGTGGGGCAGAACTATTACAAAAAAAAATCGTTTGCTACAAACCTGGCACATTGTTCCTCAGCCAGTGGTTTCTCTGCAGGTCTACGTACTTGATCAGCAGCGGATAGAACGAGTATATGTCACGCACTAGCAGCTGCCAGTCTTCCTGGATCTGAGACTCTACTTGTGAAGTGTCGTCCGTTGATGACTAGAAATTGAACAAATAAATAATCAGCGACCGATTTTTAGCTTGGGCCGGTTTTTTTTTTTTTCAGTGGTTAAAAATGATCCAGATGACATTCCCCGCCCTTAAGCGGAGCGGGAGATAGTGTCAAACTCTTACTGACTAAAAAACCCATCCCGCGATGATGTGGCCGACGATTTGGAATACGAACAGGTAATATAATCAAATTTCTCTTTCATTCTGCTTGCTTTCATTGAAACGAGAAGCATTGTCAGACTTTTACTGACTACAATGGTATGAGATAACCTATTTATTTGAAATAAACCATTTACAGGCACATTTGAATAGTCAAGAAGTCATTCCGTCACAAAAATTATGCTAATTGTACAATTCAAAGCGTACATTTCTATGAACAGAACCCGTTCACGGACATGACGCACAGCACCTTTCAGCTTAACCATTTTGAAGGGAACCAAATGTTCGAACACACGAATGAAACAACACCTAGGTTCTTACCTTAATAAACCCTCTTAAACTCTCCTCCTTATGGAACATATTATCGGTCCTCTTGCGCACCCTCTCAGCGAGAGGCAGGAACGAGTCGCGGAGTAACTCCTCGGAGCTGTTGATGATGATCTGCTGCGTATAGGTCGCGATGCGAGTCATCCAGGGCGCGTTCTCGTTGCCTATGTTCTTCTTGATCAGCTTGAGGACGTTCTTCAGGAGCTGGTTCATGTGTTCAGCTGTCACCATTGTCACGTGGTTTCTGGAAAACGCAAGTCCATTTAATTTTGGCTGTAACATCGATCAAGGAGCTCGTGATTACCAAGTAACGGTCCCATGTATGTTCTAGGGTCACACTTGGCGAAGTCGGTCTAAGGATAGGTGGAAAAAAGCATGTCCGTTTAATTATGACTTAATATTGATCAAGGAGCTCTTGGGTACAAAGTAATGGCCCCGTGGAGCTATGTCTAAGATTTATGCTTACCGAAGTCCGTCTAAATAGAGGTGAAAAAATTCAGTGCTGTTTAATTTTGACTGTAACATCTATCGAGGAGCTAGAGGCTACAAAGTACCAGCCCCATGGAGCGATGTCCTAGGTTCACGCTTGCCGAAGTCGGTCTATAGATGGGTGGGTCTTAACTTACCGATTCCACCACGCCACGGAAAACATGTAAAGTCATTGGTCCAGGCTGGTGTTTGTAGATCTTTGAAAGTCGTTATGGATAGTCAGAATCTAGGAAATCTTACACCAGTCTTGCTTGGCTGGGGATGTTGTTTTAGCTAAGTACAGGGTTGTGAAGGTCAGATTGGCAGAAGGATCTTATTCGGTAGTAGTTATAGTAGACGTCTCGAATCAGAAAATTCGCAAACATAGATTCTTCGAGTAAAAAAACAGGCTATTTTGATAATTCAAAATAAACTAAAGTGGAGGTTAGAAAGGTGGCCACTGGCAGCAAACTTCAATAAGGAGGAAAAATGCTAGGCTAATGACTCACCCGCCAGTTGGAGTGACATTGTCAGGACCCTGTGCCCACCAGAAAGGCAGGTAGGAGCAGAGTAAAGGCAGCACCACGTCTATAATGTGCGGTGCCTCGTTGTATGTCTTGTCTGACTCTACGAACTGGTCCACTTCGCCCAAGATCGTTTCCAGAGTTGGCATGCATTGTTCCATTTTCTGCATTATGTCTGAAAGAATAGAGTTGGAAATTAGTTTTGTTGGTGTGGTGAGATAAGTCTTTTGGAAAGTCAAAATTAAGGAGTTTCTTTAAGATTAAGTACCCTCGGATATACTAGTTTATGGGTTATTTTTTTAAAGGATACAAAGCTTCTTTTTTTTTAAATTATGTGACTGGTAGCAGTAAGACGAACTTTATTTTAGCACGACGTTGCCGCTCCGTCGATAGAGTTTCATAGTTTTGGTATTTAAGCTGTGGGCAGGAGTACAATCAACGTATAAGAAGCTACGCGGCCATGGTGGACCTGTAGGCCTGTTACCTGTTTGCTGAAGGAGATTTTTTGAGCTTCTGCTACCTTAAAGGTACCCTCAATAAATAAAAATACGGCCAAATTAATCTAACAATAAACAATTAAAAAAGCACTGTTATATATTTCTATCTTACCTTGGGCTTCCAAAGAATGATCAGCGATCCTGTTCAGCAGAGAAAACTGGTTGTGTTTGTTCAGATGAGGCTCCAGGAAAGCTACCGGGAAGGTAGAACTGAACGCTCCTAAGCACGAACCCTGGAGGAAGACCACATTAACTTAATTAACTAGAGAAAAGAATGTCTGGAAAAATAAGAGGAGAAGGGTTTGCCCAGCAGTGGGATATTTCAGGTTAACAAAAATTGCGTACAGAGAGATTGATAAGTATTAACTTAACTATCTTATATATATAAATCAATTTGTTAATTTTTTTCGGTAGTTTAAAAAGGTTTTTTTACAAATAAATACAACCATCATCATCTTCCTGCTGTCCCGTTTTATTTGGGGTCGGCACAGCCAGTTTTTGTCTTTCATTCTGTCCTGTCACTCGTCAAGCTATCATTAACTCCCTTTTCTTTCATGTCACTTCTCACACAACAAATAAGTACAACCAACTTTCATAAAACAAATACTGTTAAGTAAAAAATAAATTTAATTTCGTAAGATTTCATTTTGGCGATTTAGGAGCCCTAAATAGAAGCGATGCGTGATGGCCATTTTTTTATCGTTCAAACATCTCGATAGTTCTCGATTGTTTCGACTTCGACTCGAGTTCGACTCTGTTTGTTTCCGCATTCATTCCGTAAGAGTGATTGATTCGAAACAATCGAAAAACATCTCGATTGTTTTGTAGAACGGCGAGTCGATGGTTTATTTTAAAGACTCCGATTTATTCGATTCCTTTAAAACATCTCGGAATCGGCTCTCGCTACTAATAAGAGTGAATTACTTACCAAGGCTGGCTTATGCCTCTCGATCTCCGTCTTGAGGTACTTCCTGTCATGGGTGAGAGTTGCGTCTGTGCCCAGAGCGTACAGCGAGCCGAGCATCTTGTACGAGGCCACTTGGATCTCGTCCACTGTGGGCAACACAAAGATGTTTGATTAATATGATATTGAACTTGTTGTATTTGGGACATACTTCTTTGCTACCGAGAATCGCTAAAATAATCCTCTAGAAAAATAATGTAAATGTCGTATCTAGGACTAGATATACGGTGTTGAGGGACTTGTACCAGTATATGATGGACATCCTAACCATACGCACAAAATGGGATGGAATGGGAACAACTTCATTGTGCGTACAGCTAAGGAGTGGAATTTTCGGTCAGAGTCAATGTCTCCTGACAACTACAACCTAGCGCTTACCACCAGTTGAGGTAGTGGTCAAACGCGAGTCTGTCAATAATAATAAGAAAAAGATTTTTTTTTTAGGAAAATACCAGTATTTAACTATTTATTCCATAATAGTATTTAACTATTTATTCCATGGTTTGAAATTGAGAGATACGTCTTTGTTAAACATTTTTGTAATGAACGATTATTATCTTTAATTTTAATTATCTTACTTTCAACATCGATATACTATGTACTTTATTTTTGTCGAGCGGAAAATACCGACAAAGTCCAAGCAAATCCAGTGTCGTTCAGTAGTTAACCATAGAAAAGCGTAAGTATTACATAAGTAAAGTATTAAATTTTAATGTTTATTATTAGCAAGCATATATAGCCGAGATATAAAACATTTTCCGATACAGAGCAACGCAAAATAAAATTGATTTTCTTCGAGAACGGCTCTAAATATAGTGCATAAAATAAAATGATTATTGTGAAAGAAACGATAAATAAAACACGTGTCACCGTGTGAATTGGTTCGGTTTATCGCACAACACTTATGTCTTTAATAAAATAAATGTTGTTCCACAATGTCGTCTGTGTGTGTTTCGTCGCTTTATTGGTAAATTTAAGTTATAGAATATTTTATTTATTATATTCATTATTGTACACTACATAAACAAAAAATACATGTATAAAAAATAAGCGTACAATAGGCGGTTTTATTGCACCGGGCAATTTCTTCCAGACAACCTTTGTATTGACTGAGAGAATGGAGAGAGAATAAGTCCTATTGTAGTATAAGATTAGAAAATTTCATAGTCTAATTATTATTATTTTCTCAAACAGTTACAATAACAAGGACGTATTTTAAAATTAAAATAATTAAAACAAGAGTCATTAATTATAATTTCAATTCCAGGCTCCAAATTTTAAAACAAATGCAAAACTCGATTCGAAAACAATTAAGCCAGAGGCACTATTCGCTGATGTCATCAAAAATATATCACGGGTCAACGATGAACTACAAAATCTGATCCATAACTATGAACAATTGAAGAGAACGCACGACTCGCAAGAAAACTTTGATGTCAATAAAGAATACCTTAGTGACGAGGAAAGAAGTCGTATAAATAGAAATAGAAAAAAATTTAAAAAGAAACCTTCAGATGAGACCACGTCTCGTACATACCAAACAGAACTGGTATATGAAGAAGACGAAGCAGACATGAATAGTGGTGCTAAAAATAGCAGTGAAGTAGAGAAAAGCAGTCAAGTACAGCCCAGTAGTGAGGTAGAAGAGAGTCAGGAATCCAAAAAGCCCACGGACAAAAAGAAACAAAAAGTACACACAACCACTGCAGAGACCAGCGTCATTAAAGAAGAACCAACCGATGAGGCACTACAAAACGGAGAAACAGAACCTAACAGTGGAGACTTTGTCAACATTCATGAAAACATGAAAATTGAAACAGATAGATTAAAACGAATTCTATCAGAAGCTTATCAAGAATCTAATAATACAAAATACATTGAAGATGAAAAGCAAACTAAATATTTAGAAGGAATCCCTCCACAGCCTTCTGAAAGCGATATATCTGCAGATGGTGAGCGGGATACAGAAGCGAAAGAAGAAGAGATTACTCCAAGAGAACCGCAAGGACGAGCTTTTGACGAAAGAGAAGGTGGATCTACGACTGGAATTTATTTTAGAAGTCAATTGAGAGAAACTACAACGTCGACCAAGGTTTGTATTTGTTACGATTACTTAGTCTGGGTATACTATATAATGCATATGTGCAAGTAGAAGTTTGAACAGATTGTGTAAACAGCATGTTATTCCATTCGTAACTAGTAGGCGCGGGAAAAGTGTGTCATCTTTGCGATTGCGTCATCCGAATCACTGAAATGTTCCGAAACAGTGATATGTATCATTTGGAACATTTAGGACTTCGGCTCTAAAGATACAAACGAAACATTTGGAACAACAGATTGATAAATTCGTTGAAAAAAGTACGTTCAAAGAAATACGTTGCAGCAACTCCAAGTAACAAGGCCAGGAAGACGATGATAAACTGAACGAACCTACCCTAATAGTAGAATTGGTAATTTTATGATGTAGTCGGTAATGGGTTTTGTCCAGTAATTTCATCCATGTGCGAAGAGAGAGCAGTGGTGGCCGAGTGGTAACGGCTCCGACTTATGAGTTGTCAATCGCGGGTTCAATGGGTTTGAATAGAACCCGCAAGGCGCAAGGCACATTACTTAGTGTAATTTATTTCAACACTCACTTATTTCAGCTCTTAAAACATCGTGAGGAAATCGGCATGTCCTAGAACCAAAAATTCGAAGACATTTGACATTCACCAAACCGCACCAGGCCCGCGTGGCCCATTCCCTCTCCTAGAGAGGAGGCCTGCCTCCCAGCAATGAGAACATAAAAACGCTGATTAAGCTTAAGCGTGCTTCCTATCCTTATAGGTATGCTAGAATGTGGATTCATCCTGCATCCAAAGAAGCCATCATCATCACACTTTGTCCCTGTTGTTGATTGGGTTAAGACAACATGTTTTCTTATACTTCTACCGTTACACTTGCATTGAATTTGGGACTAACACAAAATATCACTTTACAGAAACCCCGCAATGAATCTTTAGAATCGAGTGACATTGACGCAGACTTATCCAAAGATGTATTCAAGACAAATGTTTTGAGGCAGGCGTATGGAGACGCATGTTTGAAACTGGTCATCAGAAAATGTTATAAGGTAACAAATATTACCCAATATACACTTGATAGTAAAGCAAAACAATACATCGATACCAGAAGTATGAATTAACGTAAGGGACTTTTACCCAAAAAGTAAAAATGTTCCTTACGTTGATTGGTGTAAGGGTATTTTACGCAAAACATAAAAATGTCCCTTAAATCATGAATCCCCAAGCGACCACCGGTGGCCGCGCATCTATTGTCTTACTATTGTGTTTCTAATTGACGGTATCTGAAGGGTTAAGATAATTCATACTTCTGGTATCGACATGTCAGTGGCCCCATAGCACAAACTAGGTAGGTACAGAAGATAATCTCATGTATGTACTTTACTTTTTATACCTACGCTCGGCCGACGCACACTAATGAGCGTTTGAGCTGAAACTGTTTGTCGAGTGGGCCGAGACGCTACCGAGACTTCGTTTCCGTGAGCGGTGTCTATTTATGCGTTGTTCGAGCGCGCTTTTTATATAGATTGACTTCTGTACCTATATATTTTGTGCCCATAGTAAGAATTATTTCTGTGAGTTCGAACGTAATTAGATGGGCTAAGTACTATAACAATGGTTTAATGACAGCAGGGCTTTTTTCATTGATAGGTTGGAACTGTTTACTGCTGTCAGTTTAGTTTAGCTAATTAAAAACTAGAATATAAACAAAGTATTCCATTTTAAATAAGTTTTACCAAAGTTATCTCTTCACTCAGGCTTAATATAATTCGATTTGTGTGTTTTTTAAGGCTTATGTTTAACTGACCACCAGATATAGTAATTCATAACAGACAAAAATTGTAAATGATCACCAAAATTAAAACAGCATTTTAAAGTAAAATTCTAACCAAAGTTTTAACATCTCGCTATCTTATTTAAGCAAAATGACTCCAAATAGATAGTTTATCAAAACCGCGGCGCTTGCGGTGTGGAGGGAGGGGATTGCAAGCCGGAGATATAACTTAATATGGTATCATAATACTTTATTTGGTAATAAGCCTACATTTTATGGCAATCACAGTGGTTTATTTAGGCAGAAATAATACATTAATTTGCTCGCTAAGATTTGGTGATCATTTACTATATTTGGTGTTTGAATACAATTTGAAGTGCAGTTGTGACTAAAATAGGTTATACTATTGTAATTGTTTTTTTTTTTGGTAAAAGAACTAAGGGTATCGAAGCATTTTTTTGGTGGTCATTATATTTAATCCCGTTTTTTAATAAAATAATTCAGGATTATAAAAAAGAAAATAGGGCTTAGAATAGATCCCTGAGGGACACCATGATATACAATGACTAGACTAGAGTTATAATTCGTTTTTTCTCTATCCACTTTTGACTGTATTTCTTTTTTACACTGCTTAATTTTGATCGTTTTAATCCCGTGGAGGGTCGATCCGCTATATGGAACACTATCGATTTGTAACGATAAAATAAGTCTAAGATAGTAGTCAGCGTTGTGTACTAACTACCTACAGGTCATTGGACTCGCTCAGCTGACGTTTTCTTATAGAAATGAATTTTGTATACGCGTAAATTTACGTACTTTATTTTTTAACTTTATCGTTACAAATTGATAGTGTTCCATGTACCGGATCGACCCTCCACGGGATTAAAATGATCAAAATTAAGCGGTGTATAATAAAATGATGTCTGTTATGTAATCTTTTATTTATTTTAAGGCGTGTAAATGGGCTTATGAATTATCCTGTAGAGGAGCTATAAAATGCGAGAGCGAATTAAAACGTCATTACAATGATTTATCCAAGACCGGATGCCTTGATGCATTCAACGCTTCTAGCCTCCGAAGAATGCCTAGCGGTGAGAATCCTTTTAATTATTACTGTTAACGGTTAGGCGTGTTCAAAATCGTAAGCGATCATCGCAGGAATATGCTACCGTCGAACGGAAAGGACCCTTTTTCGATGTGATGTTGCGATCGATTTTGTAAAACAAATGAACGTGATTTCTGAATTTGAAATTCTGCAGGTTGAATTAATGTATCTATTCGAATTTGAAATGTCACGTGATCAATGTCAGAATAATTTATTTTAGAAATATTGACATAGCCTTTACGATTTTTTCAAGTGGTAAAATCGAGGTGTCGCACATTTACTTTTGTATTATGGACATAAGCATAAATGGAGATATAAGGCTGTAAAACTACCGATGCTTAACCAATTTCAGAATACACATAAGCATAGGCATAGCTTTATAATGTGCCAATGGAAGTATAGACTCCTCTAGAAGAGGAAATGGGCCACAATCAGTCATGTGAGCCCAATGCGGGTTGGTAGATGACACAAGTTTTTTTTTATTCTATGATGATTATGTCGATTTCTTTCACTATTTCACAGTAATAAGGTTTTGAATAAAATTATTAGATTAATAATCGAGTAAATGAAATTTTACAACGTGACGTAATATAATAATTCAATACTTTATCAATACTCTAATATTATTATTTTTTTATGTTATAATTTTTTTATTTAATTCAATAATGTTACTATGGGTTAAGTAATGCCAGAAATAAACGATAAATTAATATATGTAACGTTACATTGGAGGCCTATGTCCAACAGTGGACGTTTTTCGACTGAAATGATGATGATGGTGATGATTACTTTTATATATTTTATATTGTTCATTTCAGCTAAATCCCCTGACGGAGGTATGACACAAGAAGGATATTTATCAGTCTGCCAAGTACCTTCGCCAACAAGAAGAAGCTTAGAAGGAGTATGTACTTAATATATGGGCATCATCCTGTCCTTGGCCAATATTATTTTGGGTCGGCGCAACATGTTTCTGTTTGTGTTCTTTCTTCCATTCTGTCCTTACACCCATCACGCGGTCACTAACTTCCTTTTCTTTCGTAACACTCTTTATCTCTAAACCCTCTCTCTCTCTCTCTCTTTCTTTCACTCTTCATCTCTTAATCTTCATTTTATATCTCCAGATCCATTCACACTTATAACTCTTTCAGTAGCATGCGTTTTATCCCTCCTTTTCACATGAAAATATAAATGGGCCATGTGACCATACCAAGCCAACCGATTCTCTTTCAACATTTCAGTCACTGGCGCCACTTTCAAACTTTCTCACTTCAAATATACATTGTACTTTTATTTGTTTTAACACCATATTTGAATTGTGAGGCAGTAAACGCATTTAGCTTGTGCCTCGAGCTTTTTAAATTACTTAGTAAGTAGCAAAGTTAAATAAACGATCTATAGGGTTACTTGTAAAACACAAAAATCTTGCAGGACTGTATTACTAACATCTTAAACAACAACTTTTGTTCTATGACTATTTACAAAACATAATTCATTTACCAAAAATAAATCTTCAACATTTCGTTGTTCTATCTATTTCAACACTGTATTTTGCTATACCTACCTACGTCCCATCTGTATGACGCGACGTAAGCGCATCAAGTACCCCTCCGCCCCCCTACGCTATTGTACTATCGCTTGCTTGAAATATTTAGAACGTTTAATTTAAATATTTTATTTTTATATGAAACTCGGATGAAATAAACTAAGATAATTTTTTAAAAGCCCACGACAAAAGTTGATGTTTATGATGTTAGTAACATAGTCCTGAGAGGTTGCCAGTGTTTTACAAATAACCCTGTAGATCGATAAGGTTCAATATCAACGCCCTAGAGTTTATCTAGGGCGTTGATATTGAACTGTGTAAAATTCATATCACGTGCGCGTTTTGCAACAACTAAACTAAATCATCTTTATAATTGGGAATTACAGAACCGTGATAGGATTTTAATTTTTAGAAAAATGTGTTATCTATCTTAAATTTATTCATATCTGACGGCTCTAAATCTTTCTCCTTTCTTTCAGTCCATCCAAAAGTTGTCTGTAAGAGATCGCCCTGTGCGATAAGACCGCCCATTGTACACTTATTTTGAATAATATTAAGTCCTGTATTTTTTGTTTATGTGGTGTACAATAAAGAATATAATAATAATTATTATAATTAGCCCACATTGTCTCACTGCTGGGCAAAGACCTTCCTCCACTCCTTCCAACGATCACGGTTCCTCGCTTTCTCATTTCAATTCCATGCCAAGCCATCCAGGTCGTCCCATCATCTCCTTCGTGGCCTGCCTCGGCCCTGCGTTGCTGTGTCCGGGCACCAATCCTGCGTTGTACGCGCTCACAGCTCATTGGACATGCGGCAGACATGTCCTGCCTAGTCCCATTTAAGTTGGGCAGCCTTTTGAGCCACATCAACGATTTGCGTTTTGGAGCACAGTGTTGTGTTTCGAACATGATCTGTTAATTTAACACTCCATTGCATGCTGGCAAACCTTGAGTTCTGACTTTTGGATAATAAATAAATAATATTTATTTCAGCTAATCCCAATAAAAAACCAAACCAAGAACGGAATCAAGAACCAAACCAAGAAACAAAACAAGAACCAAACCGAGTCAATAAACATACTGAGAGGAAAGTACGAGCGACAGTGTTCAAAGATATCGCAAAAGAAATGCATCAGCGCCTGTCGCGGCGCAGGCAAAGATTCGTGCTCCAAATACGAATGCAACAAACGGTTGAAAAAGAATTTCAACAAGAACTGCAAAACAGCCTGCATAAAGTTTTACCCTAAACCTAAAAGTAGCGATAGCGATAGCGATGATAGCAGCGATGGTGATAGCGATAAAGATAGCGATGACGATAGCGATGACAGTAGCGATGACGGTAGCGATGACGGTAGCGATGACGATAGCGATGATGATAGCGATGACGATAGCGATGATGATAGCGATGACAAAAGTAATGATGATAGCGATGACAAAAGTGATGATGACAGTGATTCAGACTGAAGCGATGACGACAGTTTTTCAAAAGAAGAATAAATCTTAGTTCTGTAATAATACTGCTAAATTCTCAAATTCAAAGAAACAAGTCAGTGTTAAGTCACTTGTACCACTCCTATCATTTTCATAATTGATTTTTTTATATTGCTGCAATACATGTTGGCGGAGCGTTGCCGAGTCTTCACTCGGCAACGCTCCGCCAACCTTCGTCAACCAATACCAACATCTGGACAGTACCTTTTTTTTTTTAATTATTGATAGGTTTGCGCTTGACCGCTATCTCACCTGATGGAAAGCGACGATGCGGTCGACGATGGAACGCGCTTACCTAGAAGAAACCTATTCACTCTCGATTTAAAGATTCCCAGGTTGTACCTATATTTGTCTTGTATTTTTTTTTTGTGGACGGGGAATATCATCATTGAAAAAACCCGCTCTTGAGTGGAGCGGGAGATAGTGTCAGACTCTTACTGACTAAAAACTCCGCGCCGTTCTTTCTAGCCTTCATACCGGGGCTCTAGTTTCCTTTCGGATAACCCCGACCCCGGTAGGCTTCGACCCAGATGGGCCCCTCCTGTTGCTGACAACTCCTTGAGGCGCGCGGGAACAGTGCGCGCCGTCGACGCCTTGGCTCGGTCCGGACAGTTACCGGACGATCGGACAGCGAGCTACCCATGGCTCGCTGTCCAAGAGCCTTATTTGTCTTGTCTTGCTATCGCTCGGTGTCGCTCGTCTAGTTTGTTGAGTAAAGACAAGCGCCAACGTGTATGACCTCATTTAGCGTAGCTTGTCACAACTTGCGGCCGCTCGCGATCACTTGCCTCACTTCGGAGCGGTTTCGGTTTTTCTGCACAAATCAAAGGCGCTCGCCCAACATGTTTCCTCAAAACTCGTCTATGTTGGCCATTTGCATTGGTTTCCTTCAAGTTTGCCGAACGTGTAGGGAGAAGCGCTTGCCTTGTGTCAATTGGCCTATATTTTGTCTAGGCTTGCATTGGTCTTAGCTCGGCCAACGTGTATTGCAGGCTGTACAGGTGAGGTAGTGGGCAAATGTGTGCCTAACAATGAAAAAATATATATATGTTTATTGATCGTGATATTTTTAATATTTATTATTTTATTTTGTTTATAAGATTGTAATATTATGTATTTTATCTATGACCCTTAGTTGCTTGACTATAAAGAAATAATAATAATAAACCCTGAACACCGGTAGCTTGAACCCTGTTCCCAAATGCCGGTGGACTACTATTTCTTATATTTTTAAATGATTTTTAAAGTGTTTTTTTTTTTAAACAAATATTAAAAAATATAATAAATATATTAATAAAATAAAAGTTTAATCTAGGAGAAGTTTTTTTAGTTGGGGCGTATTTAAGCTGTCATGTAGGCCTTTACTAAACACAACATATTATTATTATTTACTAAAAAAAACAGGATGATTATCTATGTTGCGCGACCCCCAGGGGTTCAGTGAGTACCAATAACACTCAATTTCTGATTTGATCATTTGAAGTTGAGTATTTTTCAAACTTTACTTTAGCCTGAAACTCTGTCAAAATTTGGCCTTTAAATGTTGTTGTGATGTTTTCTATTCAAAATATTCAATTGAAGTTCGCCTTATGTGAGGTTAAAATAGGGTTGCCATAAATCCCCAAGGCCTCGTCGAGACAATTACAATTTGGGTTCCTCTGTTTTTAGTATTTACTGTGTTCGTTATTAAATAAGGGCAGTAGCAAAGCAAACGCATCGCACATTAAAAAAAAGAATCTTTAAAACAAAACCATTTGGGAATATGTAATGAAATGACATTTCATTAATTCAAATTTGCCGCGCTTCGCGCGTTGAAGTTGTCAATGGAATTTATGTTCTGTGGAACGGGGTGACGTGTGATTGAATGGCAGATGATGTTTAGATTATTTTGCATATTTTATTGTTAAAAATTCTATTGTAAAGAGATAAAAATAAAGGGATATAATTGAGGAGACGATATTAGTAAACTTTAAATGTCGTTTCTTTGATTTTCAGGTAAGTTATAGGTGTAATGGTCATAGTTAAACGTTGTAATATAGTAAGGACGTATTAAATAAACAAAACTTTGATTTTCAGAGAAACAATTTGTGGTTTATTTGGAAAATCCTCAATAACATATCTTATAAAACGACATTTTCGTCAACTAGAAAAAGATGGACCGGTTACAATTTGAGTTCACGATGATAACCTCAAATGATGGCAAATCTGATATATTGGCCATAACCTCAATAACTACAGAGGAAGGAAAATGTTATATTTTACATGATGAACAGAAGCCAGTGATTCATTATACATATATTGTCAAAATGAACAGTTTCCCAAAAATAAAAAATAGCATAAAGAAAAGGCATCAATGCAGAAAAATATGGATAAAAATGGATGAAGATCTTAAGAAAACATATATAGATGAGGAAGGTAATATGCAATTTTTAGATCAATATTTAGAAGAAATGAACACAAAACAACCAATAGACAAAAACGACAATTTGCAAAATATCTTGGAAAAATTTATAGAAACAACTACAAAGAAAGAAAAACAACAAAACCTAAAACATATTTCAGAGAAATTTATTATTGAAAAATTCACAAGCAAGAACCCTAACGCAATGCAGTGGATTGAGAATTTTGAAATTGAGCGCTTTAATATATCAGAAGATGAAACAAAAATAGATATATTGAGGTTATTTTTAGAAAAATCTTGTTTGGATTGGTATAGCTCGATGGCCATAAAACTTACAATAAAGGCTGAATGGAAAGAATGGAAACACAAATTTCAAGAAACCTTTAAAAACAGAGGATGGGACATAGTCACATATGCTCTAGCATTCAGGTATAAAGAAGGACTACTAATTCTATAAAAAAAGAGAGGCTTATACTAGATATAAACAAATCGATAGACTCCAAAACACAGAATGCGAGTGACTTTATAAAACTAACTAAGAAAGTACTAGAGACAGATGAGATTGGAATAATTCTAACAGACCAATATCCTGGCATCAATTCAAAAGAATTTAAACAATATTTACAGGAGAATAATATTAAACTAATTTTTACAGCTGTAAATACACCATTTTCGAACGGCTTGAACGAACGATTGAACCAAACAATAGTAAATAAAATTAGATGTAAAATAAATGAGAAAAACAACAAGAAAACATGGACAACAATAGCAAGAGAAAGTATACAGAAATATAATGAAACAGACCACTCTGTTACAGGATTTGCACCAAAATATTTACTGGATGGTACAAATGTCAGTTAAAATACTGACATTTGTACCATCCAGTAAATATTTTTTTTACAAATGAAATTAAGACAATAGAAAAGGAAGACAAGTGGATGGCTGATAGAAAATTAGCATTAGAGAATACAATAAAATCCCATAAGTACAACAAGAAAATATTTGATAGAAATAGGAAGATGCAAGAGTTCGAGATAGGAGACAGTGTATATGTCGAAAATGGAAATAGACTGAATAGAAAAAAATTAGACGAATTAAAAATAGGCCCATTCAAGATAATAGAAAAAATATCAAACTCCATTTATAAGATTGACACTGGCAACAGAAAAACAGAATCAACTTTATTCCATATAACAAAATTACAACCTGTCACAGCAGTAGATGAAGTAGAAGAAAACGAATATAAAGATAACTTGTAAGTGCATTGTGTAGATTATAGCACGCACTGCCCTGTGCTTTAATTATTTACAATTTCTGCTCTTAGGGGGGGAGATGTAATGAAATGACATTTCATTAATTCAAATTTGCCGCGCTTCGCGCGTTGAAGTTGTCAATGGAATTTATGTTCTGTGGAACGGGGTGACGTGTGATCGAATGGCAGATGATGTTTAGATTATTTTGCATATTTTATTGTTAAAAATTCTATTGTAAAGAGATAAAAATAAAGGGATATAATTGAGGAGGCGATATTAGTAAACTTTAAATGTCGTTTCTTTGATTTTCAGGTAAGTTATAGGTGTAATGGTCATAGTTAAACGTTGTAATATAGTAAGGACGTATTAAATAAACAAAACTTTGATTTTCAGAGAAACAATTTGTGGTTTATTTGGAAAATCCTCAATAACATATCTTATATATATAAAAAAAAACCTTTTTATATTTCTCGAATCATTTTATTTGGGACAGTAATTATCAGTTTCTTTGTGAATTTATGAAATTCTTCACAATTCATGTGAAAATTATTTTTTACCGACTTCACAAAAAAGGAGGAGGTACTATGTTCGGCTGCTTGATTTTTTTTTTTTACATTCTAGAATAGCCTCCACGGTGTCGGCTCCCAAGCGGTTCCGTTTGCCTACGTCGAGATTTTTCTAAAAACTTGTAGCTCTGCGCTCGACTGTTTATGTCGGGACATTTTATAGCTTGTCGGGACAACCCTAGTAAATGATTGTAGTTTGAGAAATCAAATCAGGGGTTTTAAGCAAGTAAAAAACTGGACAAGAGGGTTCTGTATAAACGTACCTGTGAAAATAGTTCAATTCCCGGATCGAGTTAACCCTTCAGATACCGTCAATTAGAGACACAATAGTAAGACAATAGATGCGCGGCCACCGGTGGTCGCTTGGGGATTCATGAATTAAGTACGAAGATTTATTCGAATTGCAAAAAAGGATTTTTGTGACGTAACTATAAAACAGTATTCAGATTTTCTCCTATACTTGTGCTATGAGACCTTGCTTCATGCAAATTTCAGGATTCTAGGTCATTGGAAAATAACCTATGAATTTGGATTCCCTTGAAAGTGTAATATACGTTTTTTTGCGACATAAACGGCCGCATCTTTTTTTTTGTTAACTCAGAAGTTTGATTTTTTTCACAGTTTCTAGATACTGCAGACCCAAGTATATAGTTTTAATTTCAACTCGATACCTCCATACGTTCCTGAGATAAAGGGTCTTACAGACAGACAGACGGACAACAAAGTGGTGGGTGGTGGGGTGGTGGACGGACTTTTTTTACGGCCCTAAAAAGTCCGTATTCGCAGTTGGCTAGATAGACGAACTTGGCTCAAACGTACATTAAAAAAAAAATTGTTGAATGTACTAAAGTAGCGTAGGTTGAGTAATGAACTGCCACAGTCAACCCTTTTCATAGTTAATTTTACTATAACAAGAGTGAATTCAACAAAATCCACTTTGTTGATTTACATAATCAACCAGTTCTATTTGGTAAAATCAAACAATTTCGTGTGTAGGACCATATTAACCCGCGGATTTGATAAAATTTACGCGGAATTTAGTAAAATCAATAATTCTTTTTTTTCAGTGTATATCAGTTGGGCGAAACTGATATACAAATGCGCCAACTCTTGGCGACAAATATTTGGATTACTTACATAACAGATCAGCTCCGTACTCGCAGTTGGCTAGATGGTCGAACTTGGCCGTCAGTATTGGTAGTAACACGCCGTTGATGTAGCCTAATGACGTGGACGTCTTCAAGTGTGTGCCTCGGAGGTGGGCGTATTTACCCTGGGGGAAAGACATCGAGTTTACTGTAGTATCATAATAGATACAATGAACATAGTCTTTTCGATAACATTTCGAAAGTAACTTGTTGGATACATCAAGATATCGCTCCTTTACTCCAATAACTATCAAAATCGATTTGATGATACCACACTTATACAAAACTAGCTGCTGCCAGCGGCTTCGCCCGCGTCATCGTAGAAGATTCTCCCAAGGTAACATACTCCTAGGATAAAAAGTATCCTATTCCAGGACATCGTTTGCCCACTCACAAACTTTCGTTTTTATATTATAGTGTGATTATCTATAATTAAGATTAATAAAATTACGTATGAACTTTTGATTCTCAGACTCTTATTTGAATAATGTCAGAATTAATCAAAGGAGCTAATTTCATATTTACTCGAACGGATCCCGCAGTAACTTTTCTAAAATCAGTGCACGATATTATTAGTTACAAATACTGGGATTTGGTTTAGCACACCTATGTATACAAAAATTGATTTACGCAGGAGAAAGAAAGAGGGTTAAGATTGCTGAACGATCGAATTAAGACACTTACGTCCTGCAAATTCACGATCGTATGGCCCACGTCATCAGCCACATTGTTGAAGAACGTTAGCATAGATGTGCGGATGAACTCGGGACAGTTCTTCACCAGAGACTTGGCGTCGATGCCCTTCACCAGGACTTGGAGACAGCGCACTGTGATGCGGACATCGGGACCGAAGGCTGCGAGTCTGTGGATTAGATAGAAGATTCAGCAATCATCATCTTCCTGCCCTTGCCCTCTTTTATTTATTTATTTGTTTATTAAACTTTATGCACTAAACATTACATTACAATACATTTTTCTTCTATTCTGTCCTGTCACCCGTCACGCTACCATTAACTTCCTTTTATTTTATATCACTTTCATCACTTCTCACACAATCCATCCATGTTCTCTTTGACCTCTATCTCCCATTCCATCCATCCATCCACATGCATACTCATAACTCTAAATAAAGAAATGAATTTAGGTATTAAAGGGTATTTTGAGTACAAAATGTTGAGGAGTTTTATTTATTTAAAAATCAATGTATCTGCTCTTTCATTTCGTATCGATGGACTTCAGACTAATATCTGGCAACCTGTACTGCTCTGTAATTGACCTCGTATATAACAACTGCAGGTGGTTATGCAGGATGGGCAAAGCAGGTGATGCATGTCTTATGCAGCGGCTCCACACTAGAACTGGGTTAGAGACGGGTTATTTTTGCAATGGTTAACCTGGGTCCGCAGTCAGTTATGAGATTTCCAAATTAGCTTCTGCAGTTCTAGGGTGGAGATATTCTGATGGGGTGATGAGGTGTGGAGGAGTTGGGTATTTCTGTTACCACATCGCGCATCTCTCGTCATCTGCAGTCTTTAGGCGTGCAGGTATTAGTTTAATGTATCTATCTAATAAGCCCTCCTAGGCAAGTTACAACCGTTTCTCTTGCGTCGAACGCTTCGAGTTGGCTACGCCCCCGATTCCTTTGTTCTGACCACGTGACTGAGCGTTGAGATGACGTCATTCCCGTTCATTTGAAGTTTTCTACTAGCGACAACGAATGCAGATTATCAACTTAGCTCGATTTACGAAAAATATGGCACAAAGCGCCCCACGCTTTTATCACAATAATATTAATATTTTTTGGTCATTATTATTACTTTCTACCTAAATTGAAAATTTATTGTATATAAATTTATTGTACCTACACTTTTTAGTTTGGTATGCTATGAAAGCTTCTTTTTGAGTTTTTTTTTTTAAACCACATTTAAAAGTATGCGCCACGTTTGAGGTAAATAAAATATTTTTCTTTCTTTCTATATTTCTCCTGTTTTACATAATCTTTGAGTTCAACTTACCTAGACCTAAGCAAGCTAGCCAGCTTACAGAACAGAGCAGCAACCATCTCCTTCTCCTTCAAGCTGGCGGCTCCAACATTATTTGTCGCTGTAGCCACAGCTATGAAGTAGTTGCGGTGCGTTGAGAAATACTTCTCCATCAGAGGTAGCACCACCTGCAAATTGAACCTTATTGTAGATAGGGTACGATTGGTTTTAGGTTGGTCGTGTTGGAAATCGGGTTCGTATGTGTTGTTTTCTTTTGTGAAAATGTGATTTTTAAGAACTACAAAGTAGTGAGGTATTGAAAGTGTCAGTGTAGGTAATAATTCCATAGATTTCATGATTTGAGGTGAAAGCTTCGGACTCTAGCATGCCCATGATGTCAATAGATGGCGCCTAACACAATATTTTTAATTTATTTTGTTTTTAATGTATGGGAGCATTATTAGGTTAAAGAAATGGTATTTGTTAAAAACCCAGACTTTCCACCTTATTAAACTTAGTCAAAATAATTCAGACTGATGACTCTAACTATACTGCTTAATCCTTTCAACGCCATAGATTATTTTAAAAAACGCGCTCCGGGCCCATAAATTCCGAGTTCCGAAAAACCAATACTTACTTACATCGTTAACTGTATATAGAGTAACTGGTAATTAGTGACCGATACTTATACACGTGATTGTACTCATGATTACAAACAACTTTCCCAAAGAAACTTTTCTTTTATACTCATTAGTTTTATCACAATAACAAAACAACTGTTCGTGCGTGCGCGCCTGCTAACCTCTCAGCTGTTAGCCGTGTTACCCCGTTGTCTCATGTAGCTTACCTACAATAGTGATAGTGCACCCGCCCCGCTTGCAAACCCATCGGTGTATGTAATCAGTGTAGGTACTACATGTTCCGGTTAAATAATATAAATTAAATAATGAGAATTGAAAAAAGTTTGTTTGGGAAAGTTGTATGGAATCATGAGCACAATCACGTGTATAATTATTGGTCACTAATTACCAGTCACCCTATATGAACATAAAAATTGTTTTTTTTTTAACCCATTTATTTGTCTCATTTATCTGACAGCGGCGGCGCGGGCACGTATTTGATTTGTCACATAAAATCTGACCGTGGCGTTACAAGGATTAAGTATAGCTCCATCTAGCGACAACATGAGCACTTTCTGCCTCGCTAACTTTCATCTTAGCTGTAAATACTTCTGATTTAATTTCAAGTTTCAGGAGTATCTAATCTTGCTCGCAATAGCTTCTATAGATCATGCTTTGTATTTTTTTGTAACGTTTTTTTTTTCATGTCCAGGCTGTTAACTACAAGAAGAATTCAACATGCGATCGGATAATGTAAAAAAAATATGGGTTATATTATATTACATTATATTATATTTAGCCTCGTCGGAGCAAGCATTGCCTTTTATAGGGATGTATTTTTATAAACAGTTTTTTTATTATTAAATAATGCAGTATGCTAGAAGCCGAATATAGCAGTTGCTTGCATACAGCAGATTTCGATACTATTGTAAAGAATACAGGCTGACTTTGAATTTGCAATCTTTTAAGGTTAAGATATCGTTTTACATCGCATTTACAAATAAATATGTTTTTAAAATTTTCACGAGTTGATCCCACAGCATCTTACTATTTGTTAATAGATTACCTAGAAAAAAAAATCGAAATCACGTGTATGGATTTGTTAGTGGGTAAACTTAACTCTTCGAAATATTTTTTTTTGTTCCTAGTATCTAGCTATCTACGAGTATCTACGTTAAACAAACTCGTATAATTATATAAATGCGAGTTTGTTTAACGTGAATGCGATCGACACGTTTATCACGTACGACGCTCCGATTGGCCGGCTCCAACTTCTTAACCAATCAGAAAGCCAAACACGATAAACGTTTCGAATTTCGCGTTGAAGTCGCATTCAGTGCACTGTTTCTAAAGTTAAGCTTCAGTTAACAATAATACACGAAAATACGTCTGTTTATATTCTTACTAGTTTTTATCCCCGCAAGGTTGCAAATGAATTTAAAATCAACCTGTTTAAAATGAAAACTACAGACCCAAGCGTCACCATATTCTCGCTAGATGGCGTTAAACTCATTTTTTTTTAGTTTATTTTATTTTTAGTCTAATTGGAACATTTTTCATTCAATGAAATGATATTTGTGAAAATTGGATATTCTATTATATTGACCCACTGATTTCAATAGTCTTGATGACTTTAATTGTATAGGTACTATACTTAAACACTGTACTTCGAATCATCAATTGTAATTAAGACTTTAATAATGTTCCGATTACTCTAAAAACAAAATATATTTTTCAGCGCCATCTAGCGAGCAAATAACCACGATCAAGCCTGTAACTTTCGCCTTATGTGCCAAATAAACAGTATGGTTCAGATGCGATTAAAATTACATGGTGTGGTCACGCTCTAAGACACGTATGTACCTTCTTGAAGTACTTTAGTTCCGACTTGTGTTGCTTGGAAATCAATACACATTATTATAGCATGCATGTAATATTAATTAATTACATACATATTATTTTTAGAACAAAATTACAGAAGATATTATGAAAAGAAAGACAGTTTATTAAAAAAACGTTATAAAAAGGAATTGAAAATTAAGGCACATTTCACATTTGAAAAAACTAAGTCCTTTAGTTTAAATACGAAGTAAAATATCTCATAAATGGAAAAATAAGTGCTTAGTGTGAAATTTTATTTATTAAAAATAAAAACTACCGAGTTTAGTAAAATTCCTGCATACAAAATCTCATCAAGTGATGCCTAATGTGAAGCCGCCGTCGCCGGGATTCCGATCCCGATTTCCGGCCACCGTAGACGCGGGCTCGCGGACGGCGAGCCATGGGTAGCTCGCTGTCCGATCGTCCGGTAATGGACCGAGTCCAAGACGTCGACGGCGCGCACTGTTCCCGCGCGCCTCAAGGAGTTGTCAGCAGCAGGAGGGGCCCAGCTGGGTCGAAGCCTACTGGGGACAGGGTTGTCCGAAAGGGAGCTCGTGCCCCGGTATGAAGGCTAGAAGGAACGGCGCGGGGTTTTTAGTCAGTAAGAGTCTGACACTGTCTCCCGCTCCACCCAAGAGCGGGTTTCGTCAAAGATGATTTTCCCCGTCGACAAAAAAAAAATGCCTAATGTGAAAAAATATTAAATAAAAATTTAAATAAAGTTTTCTAGGCCCGATGCCTGTAAAGGGTGCGAGATTGCTCAAGTCATCGTGGATTTGGAACCGATAAAAGTCGGACACCCCCTCTCGTTCCACCCACATTGTGAGGAGTTATTGAATGGTTTCCCACCAAAAAGTCTGATCTAAGTACAAGTTATTTACAAGTTCTATGTTACTACATTTCTTATAAAAAAATATTTTATCTAAAAAGAAAAAAAAAAAACTATATTATAAAATAAAACTACTCACCTTAGAAAAGAACTTAATATCCCTTGTACTAGTCTTAAAACTAGATCTTCTACTGAAAGTAGTCGACGGTTTCAACAGCTTCATATTAATAGTAGCTCTATCAATATACTGTATCAGTTTCTCCAGTAGCGAGTATGCGAATCTGAGCTCTATTGCCACGCCCGTAGTGGTCTGTTCCGTGTCGCTCTGCGGGGCTTTGCTGGGCCTGTGGAGCTTGTACCCTTGGTACTGAAGGTACTTCAGGAACTCTTGAGAACGTTCGCGGTCCTTCTTCTTTTCTTTGTCTGTTAGAAGATCGTAGGGGACTAGTTGGGGATGGATGCCACCTGAAGATGGAAAAAAAGAGATTGTGGTTATAGAGTCGAACCTGGATAGGCGAAAAAATAGATCCCGTCAGTTTTATCCTTGAACACAAATGTATTCAGGGATAAAACTGACACATAGAGGTGTGACAGTGTAGGCACCACTTTTAGAGAGTCATGTTTTCATATTTATTAGACGTCTGTAATAAGAGTATTTACAATAAAAATTGTAATTACAAGACAGTGATTCAGATTTGGTAAAGTCTAATCTATAAAAACTGGAGCACAGGCATAGGGTAGCCAGCCTTTCGGTATTTTACAAGATGCATTTTAGAAAGTTAGCCTCTTCGCCATATTTTGCATTTATCTCTCTCTCTCTCTCCCTCACACTTACCCCCATTAGTACTCAATTCTTCCTTTTTTTGGCCCAGATGTCATGCGCGTTATAAGCTAGCCTCTCCGACATATTCTGCATTTCCCTCTCCCTTACACTTACCTCCGTTAGTAGTAATTTCTTTCTTTCTTTCTTCTTCTTCTTCTTGGCCCAGATATCATGTGCATTATCGGCTAACCTCTCTGTCATGTTTTACATCTTTCCCTCTTCTTCACACTTACCTCCGTTAGTAGTCAATTCTTCCTTCTTCTTTTTAGCCCAGATGTCATGCGCATTATCAGCGAGCCTCTCCGCCATGTTCTGCATCTCTCGAGAGAGCGTGAGGTTGGTCATGTCGACTGGGTGCGGGTTGTAGTTGAAGGGCGTTGCTGAGTCTGTCTGCTGGAAGGTATGGTGATTGTGTTAGAGGAAGAAGGTAATTTTACAAATTATTCTTAAGATATACACCAGGGTAGCCCGCCTCTTTTTTATTATGATTGAGAATGGCAATACCTATATTGTCATTTGCTTTTTTCTAGCTTTATTTTTTTCTTATATTCCGATGTTTACTAATTAAAATTAGCAATAAAACTCTCAAGTTCAAGATCGATTGAATCTATTTCATAAACTTATGACATTTGATATATTAGGGGACAAAATGTCCCTAAAATGATCAACACTGTGTGGCGCTGCAATATAGCCCAGTGTCCCGCAATTTGCCCCACAACACGCATGACACGGGACTTGTTGTTGGACATTTGACAGTGCGCACGTTGCGTGTCATGATGGAGGTCATTTTGTCCCCAAATCTATGTATCTGAGGCTTTATTCTATACTTATAACGGCAAACGTGACACGAACGCGTCCGCGCGCTTCATTTTCCAATTTAAACGAAAAAAAATTACACCAACTTTAAAATTGATCTGCAAATTGCAATAAACTTTGTATTTAACGGGCTACCCTGGAGCTTAACTCAAGTCTAGACACGACGAGGTAATGACTATATACAACTGCATTATTTCGCAAATTGGAAGCCCAATTTCTGGAAATAAATTATCGACGTGTCAAAAATCAACGTAAGTGAAGTGATACGATTGACTTTTGACATGTATTCAAACAACCGTTTAATATATGGCTAACTTGGCTTTATTACTCGTATATATATCGTTGAAAATCTATAAGTTGTACTAGCACTATTAAAACATAGAAATAAATAAATATAAGTGGTGAGGTAGAGAGACAGAAAAGTAAGTAGATTTATTATTTTGTTGTAAATTGCAGAAGACACATTGTTTTATTTACATGCGTTGAAGCAAAAAGCGTTAGTAAATACTGAAAGCAGCATAGAATGATTATATAGAGTTATCATAAGAGAGACAGAGGAAAATAGTCTGAAGAGATAAATAAATATAAATATTTTGGAACGATTCAATTATTTTTCGAGTTTAAATTAAATATTGTTGTGCTTAAGGCAGAATCGTACGTAATCCATTTTCAGAAGAGAAACTATATACAGAAGAAAATTATTTATACAATATATAGGCGTTGGAAATAAAACTGCCACAAATTAATACATGCGCCTTTTAGAAATTGTCAATTTTTTTTTAACAACGTCTAAACTAAACCACTAATTAAAACTAAACTAAATTACGCTATTCTATCTCGACTAAGTCTTTTATCTATATTTAAATGAATTAGTTCTAAAACTCACCACAATATCGGGAGGGCGCTGTGCGTTGCGGGGATATGAAAATAACACACAAGTCAGGTGGGTGATAAAAAGCAATTGACGTGTCAAAGGTTCATTCACTCATTCATTCAGACGTTCACTGAACGATAGGTTCATTCATAAATGGTGCATTAGGTTCTAATAGAGTTTTGTGTCCAGGCATTTTTCTATATAAGGTGACTCTAAATTGATATCGAGATTCTTCGAGGAGCAATTTGACAAACATGCGTAAACAGTTGTGATTCATAGAATGAATTATCTACCGCCAATCACAATAGACTATACGCTCTTGAAATTTCAAATACTGGTGGAAACGTAGAGAGAGAACCTTGCTATCTTTTTTGCACGCGAGTTACTCAATAACGGTGACGTCACATTTCAGTGTGCCCATCCTTATTCTGTTACTTACCTTCACTTTGTAAAATTTTCAAAAGTTTGAAATACTTACTCAATGATCGTTCGTGAAAACGGGAGTTTAAACAATATAAAAAAAAATTAAACGTAGATTATATTATAATTTTCTGTTTGTGATTATATGGAAAAATGCCATTCATGCCAATCACTTAAGTGCGAGCATTCATATACGTTTGGTGCCCATAAAAAGTGGCTATGTATGGTAAAGGTATCTATATCATAAGCTTATGTACCGTAGGCTCCTTAATTTTCTCGTCCTTTGGCTAGCGTGCACAGGAAAAAATCAAATATATATATAAAATACGGCAAGTTATATTTAATTAAAAAAGCCACGCAGGCTTGTATATTTCGAATTAAGTACATAAAGTAAACCCCAATACTTCCAACTTAAAAAAATATAGGGTGGCCCACTAAACCAACTAAAACCTTTTTATAAAAAAAATTACCAAATATTTTTTCATAATTATATTTTTAGGCTCAATTTTGTATGGATTACAAATCTTTATTTATTTGCTGGTAGGAGTATAAAAAGAGTTTTTATATCGTAGGTATGCTTTTTTTTAACTTTCTGTTTGGTATTCCACTATCGAAATGACAAATATTCTGCTATTAGTGTTTAAGATTGACCACGATACACATTAATTAGACCCAACAGAAAACATTCATTAACTGTCAAATTTTGGGGCCAATTTTTTCGTTATCCAATTTACGTTAGAAGTTTTGATTGTAATTATTAAAATTAAAAAAAGTGGTCAGATGGTCTTAAAAACTATTAAAAAAAAAATAGATATCGTATAGACGCAAAAAAATTGGCTTCTATAAAATGTTGTACCTATATATTTCAGATTTTGGCCACCCTACCAGATGGAGTGACAATATTATGAAACTGAATTTTATTCCACCACTACATTTGAAAAAAAACATATCATCACCGTTTATTCAATCACACACCTAACTAGCAAAATTCTTACAATTTCTAAGGATCAGTGAAAGTTTTTATACTTTTTTTGACCAACAAAGCATTTTGCACAACAGGGCAAACAGCGGCCAGTAACAAATAAAAGCTTTGTTTTTTTACCCGACTGCAAAGAAGGGTTTATGTTTTCAAAAATCTCACCATCTTTTATACCCGCCATACACGCTAGGGTATATCTGACAGGTTTGCCTGTACAGGTGAGTTGTACAGGTAAACCGGAGCGTGTATGTTGCACAACTGTGCAGGTTTCCACACAGGCTTACCTGACAGGTATAACTGTGCAGGCAAACCTGTCAGGTTACCTTTAGTTAGACGGTTCTAATAATTTTATCAATGATAATTGACTTCTTTCGCACATTTAAAAGCATATATGTTTAATATCCAAGTATGTATACAACTTACGCCTCCAGACTTGGACTGCCGCCTCATAGAGCTGCGGTTGGTGCTGGGGATGTCCACTTCGGAGTGTTCCACTGACCAGCCGATAGCGAGGAGAGCTTTCAGTGACTCGCGGACAGGCTCCTTGTAACGCTCTTTTTCCTGAAAGTTTGTAAAGAAGATGAAATTAGCAAGTTTGTAGTAGTTTAATATTATCATTGCCGTATAATCATATAATTTCTACCATTAGACAATCCGACGTACGGCGAGTATCCACCCTTCATCATCATCATCATCATATCAGCCCAAAGATGTCCACTGTTGGACATAGGCCTCTCCCAAGCGTCGCCACAACGATCGGTCCTGTGCGACAGGTCATCTGTCCACCTTGTTGCTGTTAATAAACTGAAATCTCTACGATCCGGACTAAGCGTTTCGCCTCGTTTTTTATATCGCGTACATCGAAGGACTGGAACAATTAGCCGGCTACGGTCTTCCCGTCCGGTTATAATTTAGGTGTCTTCAAGGCTAGAGTGAATAGGCTCTTAATAAATTATTGCCCTGTGTTTAATTAATACGAATACAATATCAGTTTTTTTTTGAGGTGGAAAATCATCAAATGCCTTCTCCCGCTCTAGAGCAAACTGAAACCTGACGTGACAGACTTTTACTGACTAAAACCACACCTACATAGAATATGTTTTTTCAATAACCCTTTGCGTCCTAGCGGACCCCGAGTAACCCTTTCAGCAGTTGACTCTTGGCTCCAGTAGGCTTCGGCCCTGGTGGATCCCTACGGTTATGCTGACATCCTCTTTAAGGTACGCGTAAAACACTACGCGCCGTCGAAAACTCAGGCTAAGTTCGAGCGGCTACTGAAAGGCGCGCTACCCATTTCTCATCGTCTGCAAGTCCATGACAATACAAGTGACCCATTACTTACATAGTCATTCAGCATGTTGTAAGGCTTCAGTCGCGGGTGCGTCTTCTGGCTGTCCGACCAGCCCTCGCCATACAC
Source organism: Mythimna lalbum (assembly GCA_949319445.1). Classification (NCBI taxonomy): domain Eukaryota; kingdom Metazoa; phylum Arthropoda; class Insecta; order Lepidoptera; family Noctuidae; genus Mythimna; species Mythimna lalbum. Next base: position 6,628,963 of record OX439370.1, read on the forward strand.
CCAGCCGTTCTCGATCTTCCTAGAAGCCCAGGCGTCGTGGTAATGTTCGGAGAACTTCTGGACGATGGTGTTCAGGTCGTTGTTCAGGGCTACTGATGACGTGTTAATTGGCTGAGGGTCGTATTGTGGGTTGTCGAGGTCTCCTGCAAATAGAGGGAAAATATGATCATTCTTTATCAACATTTGGACAATCGTCAACTAAAGTTTGTTAGTTCATCCAACGCAATCTTTGATAAAGAGGAAAAGCAGTCAAAAAGAGAGACAACACCTGAACGCTCTGTTGGCATTCAGAAATTCTATCATTCACTCGAATATTTCACAAAATTTATTCCAGTAAATACAAGTTTAAAAAAACAGCACCAAAAACATTTTTGGTACAATATCTGAGGTCTTTACTGGATTAATTTTACACATATTAATAGAAACCTATTATCTAGGCCGTTGTATCCACAAAATGACTGTGTTTCCATTATATTTAGGGAATTATGTGCAATAACATAATAAGAGCGGTTGTATGAAAAATAATGAAAATATATCTTGCGTTAGATATTCTTAACCCTTCAGATACCGTCAATTAGAGACACAATAGTAAGACAATAGATGCGCGGCCACCGGTGGTCGCTTGGGGATTCATGAATTAAGAGTCAAAATAGCGTACCTGTGACCTGTTCCTTGCCGTAGAACTCATCATCATAGTTCTTTGACAGAGAGTAGTCAGGCGGTAGAGCACAACCTATGAACAAAATTATACAAATTAGTATTTTATTAATGGTGAGAACTAGTAGCGACATCTATGGTGGTACATATGAAATACAAAAAGTATGAAATCCTGCATCGTGCAATTTGAGAGATTTGAACACGAGCCCGGAATCATCTATCGAGAAGTTGCTTGGATCAGACACAACGCACGTTTTGGTCGGAAAATCCACCCTTTTCAACGAAGGTTTGCGGAACTTTACACGCTGTTCCGCATACCTCTAAAAACTTATAATTGTTTTATAAAACCGTAAATTGCCTGTTGTTTTATTGCTAGAGTAAAATAAACCTTAACAATATAGTATAACGTAAGGCAGCATGTTGCTGAATAGTTCGAGCGGGTTTGTTGCTAGAGTAAAATAAGCCTTATTTCTAAAGCTATAAGAAGAGGAGTTGTCGAAAAGCTCGGATTCATAGCTTCCTCTACTGCAGGTTCTGCTGAGCAATTCTGAACAACATCATGGTGAATCTGCCTTTTATGTTTGCTAGAGTAAAATAAACTTTATGCCTAATATAGGTTTAAAGAAGATTTTAATGAGTAAGCAGCATATTGCGCCACTTTTCTTCGTTTGCAACGGCCCCAGCAAGCTGTTTGCTACAGTAAAATGAGTCTTATATTTATAGCTTTAAGGCACGGAAGCACATTGCCAAATGGCTCCAAATCAAAGAATGGTGTTTCTTTCTATATGCTCAGGGATTATTGTTAGAGTAAAATGAGTCTTATACCTATAGCGATAAGGCAGGGCAGGGCCTTGCCGAACAGTTCGGGCTCGTAGTCCATTTTGCTGAGCGAGTCGAAAATGTTGCTGAACAGCATCATGGTGAGCCTCTTCTCCTCGTCTGAGGAGGCTCCGTACACTCCTTGGCCGGGGCCTGTGCTGCCGTAGTACTTGGCGCAGCGTTCGTAGTGGAGGGTCAAAAGCTGGTAGAAAAATCATAGTTACTTTTGAGTGCTTCTTCACAAGTTTTTTCAAAAAAAGACCCCAGTGCGAGTCCAATGCACGTGCAAAGGCCGAATGTTTCGAACGATTCATATTTCTTTAATAACTAACTAGCTGGCTGACCGGCAAAAGTTGTTCTGCCATAAAACAATATCGCAGAAAAAAATGGAAGGTGGGGGTAGGAGGGTAAAACATTGCCTACGACCTATTTTGAGACCAAAAATATTCATAAAAATCAGTACAGCTGTTTCGGTGAAGTTCGGTAACACGAGATTTTACACTAAATATATTAATATTTTGTGTCGCAGTAATTGTGGTAGTACTCTTTCGAAACGGCTTGGCCGATTTGGGTGGTTTTTTTTTCATATATTAGGTAGGTATGAGAATAGATGAAGCACTTTTCACTCTACTGCCCCCACTCCTTTCTCACTTTTTTGATCGCGATTTTTGGTAATTTTGTTTCGCTTTATACTGACATTCGATTTCTTTGTTTAAATTATATGATAAAAACAACGTTTGACGGATCAGCTCGTATATTAGTAAACATAGACTATTATAGGATTTCCAATAATCGATAAGTAAATACTTATTAGTTTCAGACATAGGTATCATTCCCCTCCGCTCCTGACATTAAGTATGTTCTAGCAGCAAGGTAAAAAGCTAACGTAAAATACCGCAACAGTGTTGGTTGCTTTGCCAAAATAAGTCTTCTGGCACTCACCCTAAGAGCGACAGTGGTGTACTCGGACAGCTTGGACACGTCGACAGTTAGTTTCCTCAGCAGTTTGAGCAACATGGACGGCTGCATGGCTGACGTTAGAGCTACCAAGAAGTCTGACACCGCCTCACGTTGACCCTTGGTTAACATACGGTTCTTTGATAACCTGAAAAGAAAAATTGATACTTATATATACAGGGTCATCTGTAAAACACTAACAACCTTCCTGGACTGAACAAAAGTTGTTGTTTATGATGTTAGTAACATAGACCTGAGAGGTTGCCAGTGACTTCCTTATCTTTGATATCACTTCTCACACACGCATCCATCCATCTTTTCTTTGGTCTCCCGCTCCCTTTCCAGCTAGCTAGAGGATTATCAAAAAATGAACGTGATCATGCCAACCTCGTGTGTGAGGAAAATTAATTCTTTCTTATGAACAACTAATGCCTCGCTAGATGTTTATTGACTGATTAGCTTACGATCAATCCTGCCAGACCTGGTGAAAATCTGTGATTTGCGATAATATCTGGCCGGACAGTCTCAGTGCGCAAGCACAAAATGGATAGGTACAGAAGTCAATCTCATGTATGTACTTCACTTTTTATACCTACGCTAGGCGATCGCACACACGTCAGCGCATTGCTCCGAACTGTATGAGAGTATGAGAGCGACCGGGCGGTTGAGCCGAGATATCGTGTCCGTGAGCGGTGTCTATGTGTGCGTTGTGAGAGCGTGCTTTGTATGTAGATTGTCTTCTGTACCTGTCTATTTTGTGGCACAATCTACTTTATAATATTAGGTGCAGACAGACTCAGCCGCTGGTGAAACCCGTCAACTTCTGATTAACTTCCAAGGTGAGTGTGTGTACTTTTCCTACTCTTGAGATTCCCAGAGTTTCGTCTAAGTGAGTAATGCAATAGAAGCTATTGCATTACTCTGAAATTCCAGCGAGGCCTTTCCGATAGGAATGGTGTTATGTTATTGTACATCTAGTCCTTACCTGTACACTGTGTGTAAAGTAGCGTCGAGCAGACTGGCGTAGTTCTCTGCCTCGTTGTAGAAGTATGCGTGCTTGATGAGCAGCGGCAGGATCGAGTTGCCGATGTAGCGGTTCATTGACAGGGCCATGTCGGATTCGCAGCCGTCGTTCTGTTGACAAAAATCAGATAATAATTAAGACAGTAAAGGCCGTGCTTCACTTGGACGCTTTGGCGGCTTATCTAGATCATGTCAAGACTGCGATCCCACCTGATGGTAAGCAGTGATGCAATTGTAGATGGTGAGGTGCACTAGTTTATTAAGAGCTTATTCACTCTAGCCTTGAAGACATCTAAATTATATTGTATAGGTACATATTTTCAGAATCATCATCATCATAATCATTTCACCTTGTGAGAAAATATTATTAAGTTAATTCAAACTTACTCTATCCAGCATAGTGGCGGCCCTCAGATCCGGTAAAAAGGCTTCCTCCAGCAGCTTGTAGAACAGCTCCTGAGTCTCAATGCCGTACACTCGCTCCAAGAACAGGCCTACGCTCTGCTTGTGACCAGGGATCAGGCCAGATGGCATGTCTGTGGAAAACATTATATACTAAGTTTCTCTTTTTAACTTTGTCTCATATTGAGATAGGTTCTACATGGTAGATCCGTTTTAAAATAAAACCCCATCTATATTAGACCCAGATCATACAGAATCTACGATACGATACTGATAACATCCCAAAAGAGAAAACATTTTTTTTTTAAATTAATATTGATAAATTGAAGTAAAATAAAACAAAACTTTTGAAAGAATCATTACACTATGTATCTCAACAAATTAACCCTTCAGATACCGTCAATTAGAGACACAATAGTAAGACAATAGATGCGCGGCCACCGGTGGTCGCTTGGGGATTCATGAATTAAAAAGGGACCTTTAAAATTGCGCAAGCAAGAATAATTTCATTTCACGCGCGAATAATTTCATCACAAGTGTCGTGTGACGTCACTCACCGAGAGCGAGTGACGTCAGACAAACACTGCCGTTGGGGTGAAATAAAAAAAACAATAATGTCAATTAACTAGAAAATAAGCTGTTGTACGTGAAATAGCGAGGACCACCGCATAAGTTAACATGCAAATTGGAAACTATCTATTTCAAAAATGTTTTCACTAATAAATTAATTTTGATGATGACTTTTGAATGGCTTATAGTTTATTTTTTTTAAGTTTATTAAACAACATTAAGATACATTCATATCAACGTATTTACATACCAGCACAAACCATCGCGTGTTTAACAGCGGTATGTCACAAGCGACAAACTTGGCGCCAAAACATAATTTTAGGCGAACAGTATACATACATAGGTCATCAAAATACTTTCTAGGTCACATCATAAATTAAAAGCTGGATTATGACAAAAAAAACTCTCAGCTATGTATTTGGAAAAAGTAACTCCTGCGTCGTAGTTACTTTGTCTCTAAATCAGTTCACAATTAGACGCGCAATTTCTAACCTGACTTAGGTCGTTCCTCTCCAGCGGCCGGGTTGTTGAGCGTGAACCTGAGACTGAGCACTCCCTGCAGGTCCTCCAGCGGCACCAGGGAACGCAGGATGGCGCGGGCTCGGAGAGACTCGTTCTTGCCCTGAACATGTATTTGTTTTAGTAATTTTGTGGGCTTTTGAGATCGCCAGAAAGTGGCAGTGTCGGGTCATGGTGTCGGTGCTCCTTTGTCGACACAGTTTCATAGTTTTGTATGTAAACTTCACGCAGGCGTACACCAAGCGTGTAATGACGAATACGCGTCCAGTAGGCCAGTAACAACCAGTGTAATCCGAAAGGGAGCTCGAGCCCCGGTATGAAGGCTAGAAGGAACGGGGTGGGCTTTTTAGTCAGTGAGAGTCTGACACTATGGTTCAGGCTGAGGCAAGAGCGAGGGTTGTCATTGCATGATTTTTGCCCATCATAAAAAAAGGCCAGTAACAAGAAATTCGATGACATGTGACATTCAGCAACACGCCAATCCCCAATGGGCCCGCGTGGTTGATTACAGCCCATTCTCGTTCCTAGAGGGGAGACCTGAGTACCAGCAGTGGCAACACTATACGGCTCTAAATTATGAATTGTATCATCATCATCATATCAGCCGAAAGACGTCCACTGTTGGACATAGGCCTCCCCAAGCGTCGCCACAACGACCGGTCCTGTGCGTCACGCATCCATCGGATTTCCGCGACCCTGACTTAGTCATCGGTCCACCTTGTTGGAGGCCTTCCAACGCTGCGTCTTTCATTACGTGGCAGACAGCAATTATTTGAAATCGAAAAAATCTAAATCAAGGTCAGTTAAGCACCAGTTATGCTGAACAACCAGCGCAGAAACGTTTGGAAAAGGACTGGCGGACATGAGATACTCACAAGTGCAATAACGCCAGCATCAGGCGCGCACCGGCCGAGCAGGTCTACCAGCGTGCAGTAGAAGTTCAGTATGGCTGCACCAGTGTCGATGTAGTCCTCGTCGTCATCCGACTCCGGCAGGGGGTGGCTGAACTGTAACGATACAATAAAAGGAACAATTAGGAAATATGCTGCCTTGATAGACAATGTGAAAGCGTGATCCACCAATGCGAGCAGTGGTGGCCTAGAGATAATGGCCCCGCCTTACGAGTTGTAGGTCGCAAGTGCAAACCCAAGCAGGTGCATTACTTTGTGTAATTTATTTCATCACTACTGCTCTTAAAACGGTGAAGGAAAACAGCGCGACGAAACCGGCATGGCCTAGAATAAAAAGACATATGACATCCACCAACCCGCACTGGGTCCACGTGGTGGATTACGTCCATTCCCTCTCCTTGAAAGGAGGCTAAAATCCCAGCAGTGGGAACATTATAAGGCTAATTACGCTATGTGCTCCGTCGTCGACCATGTCATCGCTTACCATCAGGTCAAGCGCGAATCTATCAACATTATTACATTCAGTCAAAAAAGTATCGGGAATGGATGATTTGTTTATGGTTCCAAATTCAAATGTTTGTTTTTTTGTAGTTGTAGATTGGCACAACTGTTTTCCATTTTGGCGCGGAGTTTGAGTTGCATCTGTTATTTATATTAAATACAGTGCTGGTTTTAGTAATATCATATATAGTGTGTATTGCGAATTTCATAATGGACAAAAATATCGAACAAAGAGTTTGTCTTAAATTTTGCATCACCAATGGAATTTCGTGTTCGGAGTCACTGAAAATGTTACAGAAGGCTTACGGTGAATCGACTTTATCAAAAACTCGTGCTTATGAGTGGTTCAAAGCGTTCAAAAGCGGTCGAGATGTGATGGAAGATTTGCCTCGCTTTGGTAGGCCGTCAACGTGTGCAACTGAAGTTAACATCGCAAAAGTGAAGGAAATAGTGACTGAAAATCCCCATTCAACTCTGAGAGAGATAGCCGCCGAACTTTTTGTATCTCACGAGTCGATCCGTACCATTTTAACTAATCATTTGGGTATGAAACATGTTGCTGCTCGGCTAGTCCCAAAAGATCTGAATTTTCTCCAAAAACTCAATCGCATGAAAGTCGCTGAGGACATGCTAGAACGAGTCAGTTCGGACCCAACATTCATGAAACGCATTGTTACTGGTGACGAGACGTGGGTTTACGAGTTTGACATGCAAACTAGTCAACAAGTTTCGGAGTGGCGCCTTCCAACTGATCCGAAACCGAAAAAACCACGCCAAAGTCGATCAAAAGTCAAAGTCATGTTGACTGTTTTCTTTGACTATCGCGGTGTTGTGCACTCTGAATTCTTACCGGAAGGTCTAACGGTAAATAAAGAATATTATTTGAGCGTTATGCGGCGTTTAAGAGAGCAAATTCGACGAAAAAGGCCAGATTTGTGGAAAGAAAATTCTTGGATTTTGCACCACGACAATGCGCCTTCGCACAAGGCTATCATTGTGAACGAATTTTTGACCAAACACTCAACAAATACCATCCAGCAACCACCATATTCACCAGATATGGCTCCTGCTGACTTTTTTCTTTTTCCTACACTCAAATTACCACTTCGTGGCACCCGTTTTCAATCGATAGAAGACATAAAGGAGAATTCGCGGCGAGAACTGAACTCAATTCAGGAAGCAGCGTTTAAAAAATGTTTTGATGAATGGATTATTCGTTGGCGCAAGTGTATCGTTTCTAAAGGAGCATACTTTGAAGGTAATAAAATAAATTTGGATGAATAACAGACATTTTGTGTATTATTGATCTTTTCCCGGTACTTTCTTGACAGAGTAGTAAATACAAGGTAAACGTCAAGTTTTTTATTTAAACGGCACATTTTGAATTTTTTCTAAGTTAGAGAGTATGTATGAGTATAGTCGTGCAAATACATACAGGATGTTACAACAAATTAAATAATTATTTTAACATACTGTAATTTTAAGTATATTATACTATGAAATCCTTGCTAGCCGTTTAACGTCTCACCGACGACGACGGCTAGTGTTGAAAAACAGCGCTGTGGCTCTGTTTTACACGAGCCCCAGCATTCTGTTGAACGCTGACCGGATGTGACGCATATCTACTTATTATATAGAGTCGTTATTGATATTTGTGTCATAAATAAACTTTTTTTGCTTTCTTTCTTTTCTCGAAGTAAAATACATCCGGTTAGACTGAAAGCCATCTCCAATACAGCTCGTTAAAAGACCTATCAGCTGATAAATACTCACGTTAACATCTCCCTCCTGTTCCATCTCTCGCAGCTTCCGTCTGTCAGCGATCCTCTCGGACATCTTGTTGGCGTCCACGATGGCCTTCAGTAGACCTTCGCCCTCTCCCCTCAGTGCGGGCCCGAGGCACTCCGGACGACGGATTAGGAGACGGATTACTAAGTTCGCGTTTTCTTCTACACTTTCACCGTTTACCTGTGTGATAGAGAGGTTATGAGTAATTGAAATGCACATATGATGCACTAGCTTCTGCCAGTGGTTTTGCCCGCTTGTTTTTTCATACACATTGGACCCCCGTTCCATCTCCTTAGGGGTGGAGTTTCGTAAAATTAATTCTTAGCGGATGTCTACACCCTATAAGGAAGCTACCTGCCAAATTTTAAGTTTGTAGGTGTTATAGTTTCTGAGATTTCGTGATTAGTCAGTGAGTGGTATTTCGCTTATATATTTATATTTTATAGATATGGATGATATGGATTTTAAATAAGGTTACTTTAGTTCGGTATCAGTATACAGAAATCTCAACCGTTAAACAGAACCGTTATAGGATCACTTATTGAGTGATGAAAATTTTTTAAGGTGATTTTTACGGGTTGTTTGTGGCCATTTTCCCGCTAGATGGCGCTGAAGTCAATATTTTATTTTGATAACAGAGGTTTCCACTTACCCAGACACAGAAACGAAGGAAATCAAGATAACGTTCTCCCTCCACCGGGTCCCACCCAAGGTCTGGGTAACCCTTTTCGACCAGCTCCGAATTGCTTTGCAGTCCACAGCGAGATAGGTACACCGCTATCTTTTCTAGATAGTGTTCCCTAAAAAAAAAAGGTGTGTGTTTAAAAACAGTGACCAAATTGAAAACCGTATTAAGGTGTAGTTAATAATAAATCGTGCGGGTGAGGTCAGCCGATTAGAGCGGATCGCACCCGAACGAGCGTTACACAGCCGAGCGTGACGGCTATGTCCCTTTCAACACTCAAATAATAATAATAATATTCCACAACTATCACACAACGCTATCTAGTCCTAAACTAAGCAGAGCGTATGCTATGAGAAATAGACAACTGATAACATACTTATGTATTTTCTATTTACTTTTAAGAGAGCAGTGGTGGCCGAGTGGTAATGGCTCCGACTTACGAGTTGTAGGTCATGGGTTCAAACCCTGCCAGGCGCATTACTTTGTGTAATTTATTTTATTATTCTCTGCTCTCAAAACGGTGAAGGAAAACATCGTGAGAAAACCTGTCCAAGAATAAAAAAGTCGAAGACATGTTACATCCACCAACCCGCACTGGGCCCGCATGGTGGATAGCATCCATTCCCTCTCCTAGAGAGGAGGTCTTAGTCCCAGCAGTGACATTAAAAAGGCTGACGATGATGTATTTTCTAAATAAATACATATTATAGATAAATTACACCCGGACACAGAACAAATGATTGTGCTCATCACGCAAACATTTATCTTGGGTGAAAATCAAACCTACGACCTCCGCCATAGCAGTCAGGGCCACTAACCACTAGACCAACAGGCCAGTTATAAGTGATGTTTATCAGTTGTCTAGTACTCATAGCATAGGCTCTGCGTAATTCGGGACTATATAGCGTTGTGTGAAAGTTGCGGAATATCATTATTATTTATGAAATCAAGAGCTTTAAAATATTGGAGACTAGCTTTTGCCCGCGGCGTCGCCCGCGTACATAAAATATAGCCTATGTCACTCAGGAATAAAAGCAGCTTTCTTTCGGTGAAAAAATTTTAGCAATCGGACCAGTACTTCCTACAAGCAAAAAAATAAAATTTTCCTCTATAAAATATTAGTGTAGAAGTGTAGATAAATTTTCCATGAAGCTAAAACTGATACAAAACTGACTCCTCACCTCAAAGCCAGCGCCAGCTCCGTATTCTCCATAAGGCTGGAGTAAGCCACGTCGAGCGGCGTGGAACCCCTCAGCGACGGCCTGGACAGCAGGATGTTGGAGTTCTCCAGCAGGAAGTCAAAGTGGTCGAACATGGCCTTCTGGTTCTGCCGGCCTGTGCGGCAGAAGTAGCAGAGGAAGCGGCAGCAGGCCACCACCATCTCGTGGGATGTGTCCTGGAGACGAGTTTTAATCATTGAAAGAAGTTATTAAGAGCACCCAACCTGAGATACATTTTTTTTTAATTCGTAAGTATAAACTAGTGCTTGACTGCGATCCCACATACGTGATTATAATATTATTAAACATCTTTTTGTAGATATTTTGAAAACACATTTGATATCTTGTGGATATTATATACCTATTGAAATCAAAACATTGTGACTTCTGAAATTCTGTTATTTTGCGTAGACTTTGACTCTTAATAATGTACTCAAAAAGTAGAGAATTTTAAATAAACATTTCTTAGAACAAGTTTTTGTGAAATATTCAAGTAAATAATGACGAAATTACCGAATACCAACAAAGCGTTAAGGCGTTATTTCTTGTTTCGCGTTGCCTCTTTAACGAGCATTGCGTTGGATAAAACAAAAAGCTTTTAAACCGTTGATGATATCTGGCTCGGGAAGGACCCTCTTAAGAAAGCCGACCAACTGCTTCTACCTATGCTTACTTTTCCACACGTGTGTTGACACGGAGGTTTTACCCTACGCTAGGTCGAGACAGCAGCAGCTGCCCTGTGGTCGCTGGATACAGGGCTAAGTACTTCGGTAACCCAGGTAACCTTCGTGAAATGGTCAGCGACACCAAGCCGCTGCTGGCCTTTCTTAAGGAGCTGGGGTGGATCGAATGACTCATCTGTCCCACCCGTACGCAAAATACGCTCCTTAGTCGTGGAGTTGCGGACAACAGCCCGTCTTACCTATAGCTATACCTATATACCTTACGCTTTTTGTTTCTTTCTTTTTACCTTCTCTTGTTTGTCAGCTTCCACGGGCGGGTTGGCGGGCTGCGCGTCGGACTGCGCCTGCGCGCGTCGCCCGAGCGTGTTCATCATCACCGCCATCACGTTCTCGTGCACGCGCAATACTCTGGGAGATGTGAATAAAACAAGTTTTATACTCATTAACTTTAAAAAAAACATCCTTTATATATAAAAAAAATTTAGTCCCTCGAATTAGCGACCTAAGACCGAAATAAGTAACTTTCACCCCTAGGGTAACAAAGTACTATTGTCTTTCTTAAGATATTTTTTTGAAAAATCATTACTTACCTAATCAAATCTGGATGCTGGAAGAACGTGTGGTTGTTGACGAGTTTCCTGTAAATAGTAAAAAGATTTAATATTTTGTGCTTCACAAATTTTGCATATGTTTTATTTACATAATACTTATGTAATGGGTCAAATAATCAATTTATTTGCAATTAATCAATTTCTTTTAATCTTTGTTGAACAATGACAACATGTTAATAAAATCTTAACATGATTAGAGATAAAGCTGATTACTGTACTATACTCCACACACGTTAAGACAATAGTGACTTATTAACGCTACTACAAAGTAAAGATGTATTCATACTGGGGCAAAATTACACCATTAATAATAAAGCAAACTTTTAATTACACAGTAGGTATTTTCAAATATAATGATGGAGTCATTATTTTAAAATTTAACCATAATCATCAGAATTTTAGCTTTTATTTTTATAGGTTGTAGTGTTGATTTTTGATTGGCTCGTACTTTACTACTTGAAACCTTGATAGTCAGCCAATTCTTTCTTAATTTTTTTTTTCGTTTTCTTCTATCATTATTTATTTGTTGTGCCCATTAACCACAATGTAGTCTTTTTAACCGAAAGTTTGACCAACAGAAAATGCCTTGATGAGTTAAGTCCACCTATGAATAAATGTTTCTTACCAAAGCCTCTTCCTCATAAGTTCCTCTTCCTCCTGGCTCATTTGCACAGGCAGCAGGGCTCGGATCTGACTGAGTCCCACCCACATCTCTGCCACATCGAGCTTCGTCTTGGCGTTGATGACGTATGTCTTCTCTAAGGCTCGGATCAACTCGCCCACTGCGTCGTATTGACGGACCAGAAGACTGAAAGGAAATTGACATAGTCAGAATATTATTAGTATATAATTTCTGGCTTAGAATAGAATAGAATAGAATAGAATAGAATAGAATAAACTTTATTGTACACCAAAAAGTAACATAGCTTATACATAAAATTAAATTTATGGGTACAATGGCAGTCTTATCGCTGAAAGCGATATCTTCCAGACAACCTTAGGATGGACAAGAACTTAAAATAATACAGGGGGTAGTCTGTGGTGTACTGCTAACAAATTAACTACATATAAAAACAATACATAACTATAAATATATATAGAATAGCTATATATAGCTTAGATAGATATATAGATAGAGAGATTTTTATTTTTGGTGTACAATAAAGAATATAATATATTCTTTATTGTACACCAAAAATAAAAATTACATGAGGAACTTAAAATTAGGGTGTCATAATAATAAAAAGCATTTTTTACAGACAATCTTTGGATGGATTTGACATATACATGCATAGTAGAAAGTAAATGGAAGAAGGTTTATAAGAGATTTATTTTCAAACTAGCTACTGCCGGCGGTTTAGCCAGCATGGAAGTGAAAAAGTGTGTTATGTGTCTTATGTGCTATTCTAGGACATGATTGATCCATGTACCAACGTCTTAATCCGATCAGTCATTGGAAAGTGCAATTCGCGTTACAAAAATTCACACACGCACATATAGACTTTCACCTATATAATATTAGTGATTGTGATTACCTGAACATTTCTCTGACGAGTTTGGGCGTTTCTATCTGCGACTCTTCGGCCCAGTTCACGATGGTCTGGATCAGCACCTTGCGGAACTTCTCTTCAGGAGTCTTTCTTATAGGCTCCTCTATTGCCTACAAAAATGACATACGAGATTATCAAAAATGTATAAGATAGAAGTGTCGTTAAAAAATAATGGGTAAAACATTAATAAAAATATAACACACACACATTTCTTTTTACAATATCAAATATTGTAGCAATAGCCATTATGTCCTAAAATACAAGCGAAAACTTAGTTTGGTAACCAGTATCTGGGATTTCTGCGATTACTGTGCCTATTTTTTCTCATTGTTTTTTTGTTTGATCTTTCACGGTTCACATTTCTTCAGCCATACTACAGAACAGTTTGTCGGCATATGTATGCCCATCTTTGACAGCTATAGCTCAAACAAGATGGCCGCTATACACTGACAAAATTCGAACGTACTTATTGAAGAATCTCTTAGTTACCTTAGCTTCCTCTTCCAGCTCCTTAACGGTGTTTATTATGTTGTATAATTTGCCAAACGCGCCCGTTTTCACCTCTGGTTCTTGATTGTCCTGTAACAAGAGTTAAAAATTAATTCTTGCCATCTTGCCTGATTTGTGATCTTATAAGCAAAGTATTTAATCAGCATCTGAGAGCAGTAGTGACTGAGTGGTAACGGCCCCGACTTACGAGTTGTAGGTCGCGGGTTGAAACCCAGCCAGGCGCAATTCTTTGTGTAATTTATTTCATCACCATTGCTCTCAAAACAGTGAAGGAAAACATCGCGAAGAAACTGGCATGTCCTAGAACCAAAAACTTCGAAGACATGTGACATCCAGTAACCCGCACTGGTCACGCGTGGTGGATTGCGGGCCATTCCTTCTCATAGAGAGGAGGCCTGAGTCCCAACAGTGGGATCAGCTTTATAATGACCGCACCAGGCCTTTTCCTCAGAATAATCCGCTATGAACGGATTGAATTGCAATAGAAGGAACTCAGAAAATTGCAATTTGTGAAATATGAGCAAGAAAATTTACAAAATGTGTAGTGGTATAATTGTTCCGCGTCTGGGTGTCTTCTGTATCTGAGTTTACATTAGGAATGTAAAAGAAGGGGTTATATCGGGACCGAATTCGGGGAACCGGAGTTTTTAAATTTGGTTTGTCGGAATCGAAATTAAAAGCGGATTCGAGGAGGCAGAAACTCGAAGTTCAATGAATAGCGAATCTAAATCGATTAACTAAGTAATATCCGTAAACTTATAATGTTACGGACATTATAAGTTTACGGATATTACTTAGTTTAAATTTATGTTTCAGAAATACGTCTGAGCAGCAATTGGTTCAAAACCATGCAATGTCTTTTACTTCTTTATAGTATTAGTTGATTACCTCTCCATCGGGCTCCTGCAGTGCATGTAGTGACACATGCGCCATGAGGCTCTCGTGGAAGTCGTTCATGCGCGCGATCAGCTCCTCACCGCAGGGACAGTTGTCCTTGTCTTCTGATTCTTCCAAGTGCTTGAAACCTGTTGGAAAGATGAATCCGAGTTCAGTTTTGGGTTTTGAGAAAAGAAAGATCCAAAACAGAAGCTACAAACAATTTTAAGTGGTATCAACTATTATATTACCAACATTTAACCACCAAAACACGCAAGTCTATCAATAATAATAATAAAGAAAAACTTACTGAGTATAGCATTCATTTGTTCCCTGGGTGGACAACGGAACTCCCTGGTCTTCTTAGCCGCCACCGCGCTGGGTAAATCTGATTGCTTGATCTCTTGGTAACGTCTGGAAAAGAGATATGTTTTTAGCGGGGATAAAAATGTACAGCCATACCTCTGTACCTACTTAAAGGTACAGAGGTATGGCTGACCAATTCTGAGATTTGACGAGTGATTTTGACTAATTAGCGACTAAATCTGGGACTGACTGGAAACAGGTCTTCGCTAGGTGCCCTAGTTTTTGAGATACTGTTGTGGGCAAGCTGGGGAGGCTGGCTCTGGTTCACCTCTTTTTTTTTTGGTGGGCAAAAATCATCCAATGATAGCTCCCACTCTTGGGCGGAGCGGGAGATAGTGTCAGACTCTTACTAAAAACCAACCCCTTCCTTCTAAGCCTTCATACCGGAGCTCGAGCTCCTTTTCGGATTTCGCCCCAGTAGGCTTCGACCCGGCTGGGCCTCTCCTGCTGCTGACAGCTCCTTGAGGCGCGCGGGAACAGTGCGCGCCGTCGACGTCTTGGGCTCAGTCCGGACAGTTACCGGACAGTCGAACAGCGAGCTATCTGGTTTGCCCCTTATAACTTTGAACCAGTGCCCGACAAATTCTGATATTTGGCGACTTAGGACAAATAGCGACTAAATTGTCATGTTATAAAAATTAAGATCCATGATGGTGGATAAGCCAGTAATTTAGGATGGAGATGCTAGATACTCGTAAGTAGCTGCAACACCTAACTGTATCCCCTGATTTTGTTATTATTCGTTTTTAAGGTACCCAAAGAGTAAAATATTTTTGTGCGCGAGTCCGATTCGCACTTTTCCGTTTTTTTTTTATTTGCCTATCACTATGAAAGTAATTTCAAAGACAAAAAACTAATTTATAATAAAGGTGTTCACCTCAACTGGTCAGCCTGCAGATCCCCAACGAAGTCATGTGCGAAGGCGATGATGGCCTCGACCCTGTGCCGCAGCTGGATATCGTTGAGGTGCTGCAGCAGGTAGCACATCTGCAGCTTGGCGCCCTCCGCCATCTTCATGTGGAGGAGACCTTTGCGGTGTTCGTCCTTACCCTCTGCGGAAATTGAACGAATACCGTGTGAGTGTGAGTATACAATAATATTTTTAGTATATGCGAAACCTGAATATAGTTTGTTCAGAATTAAATACTGAATCAGTTCCAGGTATTTTAAAAATAATTCCTAATTCTTTATTGTGCATAAAACACACATATATATGTAGTACATGAAAAAAAAGGGAAATAAAAATAAGTATTTAAAAAATGTAAATTAATACAATGTATGTGTAATAGGTTGTAAATAAGAATTTACATATTTGGTAAAAATTGCTATTTAAAGAAATCTTGATAAGTTTTCATTGCGTCGCTAGGGCGTGTGTGTGCGTAAGTAAATGCATATTACTCTCATCGATCATAATTGAATCAACATAATTATATAACTTGACACTGATCTATTTAAAAATGCAAAAATGTTGAGATAATTTGATTTTCACAGCCTACCTTTGAACATCCATTTTAACTTTAAATATTATCCTCGCTTAGATCTACTGTCCACGGACACGTAGTTTCATAGACGCGTATTCGTTACTATACGCTTGGTGTACGCCTATGTGAAGCTTACATACAAAACTATGTAACTGTGCCGATGAAGCGGCAAAGACGACGCTGTCGCTGGCGTACACCAAGCGTATAATGACGAAAACGTGTCTATGAAGCTACGCATTCCGTGGACACGTAGGTCTTACTCTTTCAAGCGTATAGAATCGCAAACAAAACAAGCAAATTAATTACCTTTATCGAAGGAAGGGTCCCATGTTTCAGGGTTGGTCATGATGAGCAGCTTTTCCACATCTTCGTCACGCATCATACCGACCAGCAGTAGACGGTCTACCAGCTTTATTAGTGGCCTGTAAAGGAAATGTTGACAACACGTTAAAAACCATTTTTAGTTTTAAGTTGCTTTAGAATATATTTTTTTATAATTTCTCTTTTTTTTCTTCGAATTTGACAGAGAAAGGCAAAGTGTTACTCAGACCAAAAATAACTTACAATATTATATTCTAGGATCGATCATCGTGGCGACACTTAGGGAAGGCCTATGTCTAACAGTGGACGTCTGTCGGCATTATATTCTATCTTAAAATAATTCTTGATTCTAATAGGATAAAAATTGCGTATTTTGGTGAATCTTTATGCCGCCATAAGCGTATTGTCTGGCCATGAGTACCGAAGCGCTACCAATGTAATGTGTCGATGTCCATTTTATTTGACTACAGAGAGAATAAATAATTTCTTAAAAAAAAAAACACTACTTCGTGTATTTATGCACATTTCAGTGCTTGCCTTTAATTAATGAACTAACTTAATTTTCTATTTGAGGTGTATAAGGGTGAGCATTATTCCAGTTACATGTTGTATTTACTATGAACCAGTAGAACCGTGCATCACGTTCGTATGGTCAAAATACCGTTACGAAATCTACAAAAATGTCCCAGATAAAACCATAAATACTTACAGGAAGAGGTTCTCGTTGCTGCCTCCCACCGGATCTCGGTTGTGCACCTGGTTGGTCTCCACGGCTTCCGCCAGCGCTTGCATCACGAACTCGCGCACCACCTCCAGGGGGAAGTATGGAGAGTATAGGTTGCTGATCTCTGTTATGCTCTCGCTGTAAAATAGTTAAAGAGTTAGTTTTTGAAAAGTAATTTAAGTTATACAGGTTGAAATAAAATTTACTTTGCGGTCATGGTGCGGATCAATAGTACATTATGATATAAGTGTGTAATGTTGGTGTTTACCGTCGAGGCAGTATTCAGACCCGAGCCATGGTGAGGGTCTTAAGAGAGCCGAGAACGGTAATCATTAATTACTCACGACGTTTTTTAATACACTTGTGAAGAAAATAACTGTCAAACTAGTAAACTTTTGTAAAAATCTGTTTTCATATGCGCGCCCATTTATTTTTTTCTTTTCTTTGTGGGGGACAACGTGCGCCCATCCTGATGTGGTAACTGTAATATAAATACGGCGAGGGAGAGGTTGAACAAAAAGGTTTCAACTACATTATAGCACTAGTGCGTAATGGTAATCACAATGTCACAGTTTGGTAACAAGTGCCATTATATACCTAAGTGCAGTGCAATAAGAGTTACTTTATGAGCAAGTGTATTGAAAATAACACAACAATACTCACGCAATATCAGTCATCTTCATCTGCGGCCGTACGCTCTCCGTCTGCAAGGAGCGTAGACTGTGTCCCATGTCGGGCTCTTCATACAAGCTCTTCAGTTCTGGGCCCAGTGGTATTACGAATTCGTTCTTACACGCCTCCCTGTCAAAATCAATTTTGATGTTTAAAAGCGGAACTAACAAATAAAAATAAAATTGTTCCAGTAGACAAGAGAAATAGGGCTTCGGCAATCTTCGCCTATCATCGGAAACACGAAGATTATCGAAGCGCTGATCAGTAATAAGTGATATATACTTACATTGTAGTTGCGTGCGACTCCAAATGCAAGGCTATGAGCAGATCGTAGAAACCTTGTCGCAGTGGACCTGACATGTACTGAGACTGGATCGCGTACAGAAGTTGTTTCTGATCTACGTGCGTGCAGAGAGCGTGGGCGGCCCTGGAAAATTCAATATTTTTATTAGTTAGAGGCTCACAATGTGCGATACGAATCTATTGGCAAGTTCCTGCGATGTGTCGTGCGAGCTCGTTAATTTTTATGATGAGATGGCGCATTGTAGTTTTGTGTTTAGGCTTTAATACGATTGGTAAAACTTTTTTTTTTGATTAGGAAAATCATCTTATGACAACCCCCGCTCTTGGGTGGAGCGGAGGATAGTGTCAGACTCTTACTGACTAAAAACCCCACCCCGTTCCTTCTAGCCTTCATACCGGCGATCGAGTTTCCTTTCAGATAACCCTGGCCCCAGTAACGATTGTTAAAGCTGGAAAAAGTCGCATGTGATAGTACAGTCATATCCATTGACGAAATGACTGTGGCTCTGTGAAAAAGGCGGTAAAAATTCCCGACAGACCACAAGGGTGAAAAATATGCAGAAAGAGATCCAGATAATGAATTTGGGTCCTACTAGCTGCGGCCAGGTTTCTGGTTTCACAATATTTTCCCAAAGAAACATACTCCTGGGATAAAAAGTATCCGATGTGCTTTTCCAGGACATGGTCTAGCCGTGTGCTCAATTTGTTCAGTCGTTTGAGCGTGAAGGAGTAATAAACAGACGTACATACAAACTCGAGAGATTCGCTTTTATAACATTTGTGTGAGGTATTATAAATGTGTATTTACCTATAATTACTCTGGTAACATAACGCAGCATACAGCGTTAGTGTATGAGAGTGGAAACTTAGCAGCTTGTCCATTTCTATCAGTTCTAAGATGTCTATGCAACGATCTTCCTCTGAAAACGTAATACATTTAAATCAAAAACATCGTTAAAAGTCATAAATCAGATTTCCTTTCATTTCATGCCAGCTAAAACACTCGCCCCTATCATCACTTCTAATTCTACAAACTAAGGGCTGAAACTGTGTGTGTGCGAACGGCCGCGACAGGCACGGGTCGCGTGACATCACGCATACGTCCCCGTCGCGAAAACGGATTATTACCTACGCAGCATCACTAGTTCAATTTTAGCGGTATGCATGTAGTCGCGTCGATGGAGAACTTAATATATTATTGCATAGCAAAAGGGCGCGAGGCCTGGCTGCTCGCGGTGGATGACCACGCGGCGAACCGCAACCGAGCACTTTTGTACGAGTATGAGACCACGCGGACATCTGCTTTATGCAGTTTCGACCCAAAGACTTCTAAGAAGTGGTGACGGGTGGGTTAAATGGTGAAGTGATACGAAAATATGCCAGCAAAATTTATATTTCTGTTTAGTTAGATATATGTACATAAAAGAAAACTATAGCCAATATAAATAAATCAAGAAATAAAAAATTAATTGACCACTTTACCTGGTATATGTAGAGCTAACATGGACACTGCATCTTCACAGAGCATGGACCAACCTCGGATATCAGACAACTTGAGTGCATGCACTTGTAGAGATTGATTCGGTACCTGAAAGTTTGAAATTATTTACATTCTGAAGAAAATCTTTGTATAAATGTTAAGATAATTGATTAGGTGGAAAAGACAATAATTGTTAAGATAATAATAAAATAATAGTTAATAGATAATTGTTGTATGAAAAGGCAAAAAACGTATCAAAGGACTAAGCACTAAATATATAAATAAAATAAATAGCTGGACCGATGTGGATTATCATTTTTTAAACTATGATAGATGGAGTTGGCCTCTCCATCCATCATCTTCATCCATCGATAAGTTGGATGAATTGTGTGAAAAGTGATATATGAAAGAGTCGAAGATAGCGTGACGGTTGACAGGACAGAATGGCAGAAAAAAACGTGTCGCGCAGAACCCAAGTAATATAGGAGACAAGGGCAGGAAGATGATGATAATTTCTTGGTGATGATTTTCTTAAACTTCGAATATGGTGGTGGACCTGCTAGCTCTATCTGAAGATACTCACCCTGGCCCACTGGTGCGGCTTCAGGCACTGCACCTTCAGCCTGGGCGGGAACTGTGGTATGACGTGCTTGTCGCTCGTTGGCAGTACTGCGGCAGACAGCGGCAAGCTGGTGGTAGACCTGCCCAGTTCTATCTGCAGGATCTCCTTGGAAGTTGCTTCTACGAAGATCGCAGGGAAGAGTTTTGTTTCTGGCTCCATCTGGGGAAGAAGGTCGTTATATTTCATGTTATAAATGCTTTCAGAGCAATGCAACAACTTGCCAAAATATCTCCTTCATGATTGGAGCATTTTAATAATTGTAAAATGTTTGTAAGATTTTAAAATTCATAACTATACTAAACATTATTTATTCTCAAACTGGTCGTACTGACGTTGGTCCTACCCTCATTCATAGTTAGACAAAGTAAGAGCGCATCATAGCTGATGGTCTGGTGTAACAAATATTTTTTCATTTTAGGCTTGATAAATGTACACACACACACTCACACACTGAAAAGAGAAGAGTATAAAATGAAACACTACATCAGATAACTAATGTACGGTTCTATATTTAAAAAAAAAATTTGGCTATGCAATTTTTATGCACTCTTCGAAATGTAACCGGTATAAAACCGACAGGATTGCGCCTCGGCATCGATGCTCAAGACCGAAGCCTCGACTCGACGAGTGCATCTTTGCCCATCACCTGGCTCGCCTCTCAATTGTCTCGAGTGCATCAAGCTTTTATTGGGCAGATCCGTCCCAAAGATAAGAGCAGTACATACACGATCGTACCTGCGCTTTATAAAGTTTGATTAGCTGTTCCGGCGTGATGTACTGTCTGACCTTTGCGAGGATTCCTAGCTTTTTTTTGCAGCCAGTTGAGCCTTGGCCGTAATTCTACCTATATACAGTTCTTCCTCTCACCTTAAACTTAATGCTAGTATCCTTCCCCTCACAGGTGAAGGAGACTGTCCCAGTAGACGTGTCGACGGAGCAGCCGATGAACATGCCCTGCGAGGCGCCCTTTGCAGTCGCCTCGGCCATCACCTCGTTGTAGAGTTCATCCGCGCGGACCATGTAGCAGGACTGGCGGTTTACGCTGGAAATAAAAACTCATTTAGAATTAGGAGAAAAGAAAGAAAGAAAAAAGAAACGATTTTTCGTGCCTCACGCATTCTTATAAATAAGAAATACATAGTTCGACTTATGACAGCCTACGACTTCGTCTGCGTAAAGTTGATGTCGAAGCTAGATAAATGGCAGGCAGCCTGTATCCTGCATTGGGGTTCCAGCTTACTCCGTACCAAATTTCATTGGATTGGTTTCATTAACTAGTCATCACCATGTCAATGCTTTAATATGGGAAACTAATTAAAAAAATAAATTATACTATTGTAGTGACATCTATTACGACACACAGGAACTAAATTCAAAATCCTGTATCGCGCTATCAATGTTAAATTAGAAAATATACAACAGCCTGCCAGTTGCCCGGACCAGTCGTAACACTTATTTAGTTAGAGGATCCTCAGACTCTGTTCCGCATGCCTTTAAAAGATAATGGAGCAGTGTCTGTTATGCTGTTTAACTTTGACCTAAATGTAATGAAAGTAAAGATCTTACTTCTCAATGACCCTGTCGTAGTCATCGGTGATGATGACGGAGGACTTGGTGACCTTGCTCTGGTTGAAGTCCTTGGAGTGTAGGTGGTACTGTGTCGTCACCCAGCCGATGTACACGTGGGTTGGATCTTGACCAGGGAAGATTCTGAAAGTGATAAACATAGTAGACTTAAATGTAATGTAACTGTTATAGTGCGTCCAGATCAGACGAGCCGTTCGGCGCATTCACCAGATCTAGACGCACCATTAGGTACTACAGATTAAAATAATGAACTCGAGGACTTGAAGTCATCATCATCATCATTTCAGCCGTCCGCAGGGTGATTGGTCCGTGACTTCAACCTTGTAGAAGGCCTTCTAATGCTGCTTCTTCTGGTACGCGGTAGCCACACCAGAACTTTTTAGATCTCATTGGATGAAAAGAAAACTACATGGTAATAATACAATCAGAAATATAAAATATATTCAAACTAACCTGACACCATAAAAGTATTCATTGATTAGCTTCAAGCACTCCGAATCGAAGATTTCATTCCCCACAGTTTCCGTCGCCGACTGCGCTAGCGTACTGGTGGTCATCTGCTTGCGGTCCTGCGTCGGCGTCGTCATCTGAGCGTTCGACTGTGACGTCACAAGTCCCGTGGACAGAAGAGTGGGAGAAGAAAGAAAGAAATTATAGAGTGAAAGTTGCAGTAGAGTGAACGAAAGCTGGCTTCTAAAAGCCGGGGTGCATTACTGTGGTGTGTCATGTCTTGGCGCAGCTGATTGGTTACCAATAAAATTACTATAGGGATGGATAGCACTAGTTTGAACGTGAGTAGCCCATTGATTATGGCCCTGACTTACGAGCTTTATGTCACGGGTTTATACCACTCCAGGCCCATTACTTTGTGTAACCCAATTATAAGGAAAACATCGTGAACCAAAAATTCTGCAATAAGTGACATTCAAGAACCCGCGTTAGGGCAGCGGATGGACTCCAGCCTACTGTATATTCTCTCTCATAGAGAGAATGCTTGAGAAAGATTATGGTATAATAGTCAGAATAAAAACCGTGCCTCGCTGGTACGCCATGGCAGCATAGGCATTTTGAGGTCATGACGTCAAAAAACATATGGTTGACTGCGGGAACAACAGTAGCCAAGTCAGGTGATCAGGCATTTTTTGGTTTCGCGAATTAGCAGCATCGCCGATACTTCTAGTAAGGGATACATTCCATCGGAGTCTCAAAAAAGCAACGTTTATTACGATCTTTTATCCGCTCCTTACAACTCGCGTTGGTGTGATGTAAGCATGATTTGTTGGACTGGTGTAGGTATACCGTGCCACGACACACCCTGACACAATAATGTGTAGCTATCCTAGCTTAAGTCGATACCACTAGCGTGGGAAGCCAAGAGTAGAAAGAGGTTCTAGACAAAGTGACATTCTACCAGCGAAAAATATTGACAAAATGATCAAAATGGATGGATCATTACAATTAATCTGTAATTTATAAATTAAATTGGCCTTTGCCCTACTGTCGGATGCCACGAGGTCAATCAATTTTTTTTCACTTGGACTTGTTATATGAATGACACTGTCTAGAACCTATGTTCACAGTAAATAGCAATATGCACATTTTCTAAAACACTTTTTTAAATCTAAATTGTCTTTTTTCTATTTCTACAGCAGCCAGTACTTATATTTTTGTTAATATCTATTGAAAGTTACATTTTAGATAGTCAATTAAAATACTTTAAATGTATACCTGGAAATATTTTTTAAATTAAGAACAAAAAATTGTCGATAAAAAAAATTAAATAGCGTTAGTACGAAAACCAAAGAAAAGAAATGCGTTGTTAGCATATACTAGGGTTTATGAGGGGACTTACATTCAGTCCAACTTGGCTTCCATACAAGTTGGCCCTGCTAGGGCGCGCGTTCATGCCGTTATACCTTTGATTGGCCTTGTGAGAAATTAACAAAAAAATAATGAAAGTAACTAAATTAAACAAAATAATGTGAAAGGACTAAAGGACCAACAAAGTATTGTGTGTTAAATTATTGGTCCTTTTCTTCGTACAAAGATTATTTCATTTAACCTTGTGATTTCTGTCAGATTGACTGGCCATCGTGAATAAATCCAAGTTTGTAACACAAAAATGAAAATGGTAAAATAACAAGGTCATCTTTTGCCTAAAACATTAGAAAATTAATGAACATTAACAAACCAATTGAATTATTAAATTTTAACGGAGTTAAACAAAACAATGTGTAAAACGTTAATAATATCGAAAACAAATTCTTGAATTATTGAGTCAAACAAAACATCGATATTACAAAGTAAATCTTTTTACAGTTCATAATATTCACGATGCAAAATTACCTTAATTTTTGAATCTCCATATTTCCACTTCTGTTACCACCACAATGCAAGATGAGTTTTAAATCCTTGCAATAGAGTTGAACATACCTGTGACACTTTGATCTGAGGGTTGGGCCTCCTAGGTCCACGTTCAGGCGATACTTCTGTATCACTGAAGGGATCTGGTGTTTTGGATTTGCGAGTCTTGCCACGGTCGTTGCTTTCGCCGCGCTTGCTTCTGAAGAACCTAAGTAACAAAGGATAATTAGTGTCGAAAATAGTTAAAATTTGTCAGGAGAAGTGATCTGAGTTAACACTGTTAGGATGATTTCAACTGACTTTAACATATGTACAAAGCACTTGAAGTAGTAGCCTTTTGCCATTTGGATGGACAGAAAAGGCACCTCGCAGGGATGTGTCCTAACAGGCGTTGTACAGAGAGGATTCCGAGGTGATCTTCTGAGAAGTCAATCAAGTCAAGTGACCATAGAGCTGGTTTTAATGAAGTAAAAATCCCACACTTATTAGCCTTTTTCTTAAAACAGGAAACTTTTGTAGGTTTGCCCCGACAAAAAAACGCGTTTCAAAAGGTTAATCAAAACCAACACTTACTTGAAAGGCGACCGTCCCCTCTTATCCTTCTTATCATCAGGAGTCAAGCTCTGTGCTCCTCCCAGCTCATACTTGGCCATCTCTGCCTCGCTTGTAGACCGGTTCATGCCGTTTACTTGACCTATATCAAAAAGTACACTTTAATGGACAAAAAAAAAACTGGATCGAAAGACCGAATTTTTTGTTTAGTTGAAAGTATTATTTTTGGTGTGAATCAAATTATTGTAACATGTGAATTAGTTCATAGCTTTAGGGGATTATATTTGGTCTACAATATGTACAGATATAATTGAAAATCAATGTATTAATTGGCTCTAGTTGAATTCGTCGTCTGTACAAATATGAAGCCTCAAGATCTTCGAGCATACCACCCTTAACGAGGACTCGATGGAACGATTGCTGATGTAGGAGAAAGTTGAGGGCTTAAAGTCAGGTGGACGCTCTCTAACACGGTGGACGGGCCTCATCAAATCGGTGTCACACTGCAGCGTTATCGAAAACTCCCAAGCCGCCAAATACAGAGCTGCATGGCGTTGTATTGCAAGAGAAACGGTGATGTGGGACTCGACCGAGACATGACCATGACCACTCTGTCAAGAGTGTACGACTTAGAAGAAGAAGAAGTTGATTTCGCGGTCTCAGGAGCGTGGGGCCTTGGGTTTGATTTCTAGGTTCGGCCAAAAATGCTATTTGGTTTTTCTATTAACTTTGAAGGAGCTCTGAAGTGTGGTGAGACAACATGCTTTGGAAATCACGTAAAGCCATTGGTCCTGCACCTAATTTCTTTCCAGTCGTGGCGTACTGCAATCCCATCGGAATAAAAGAGTATAGGAATAAAGAGTGCATCTTTGTTTGTGCACACACTTGTACAGTATAATATCTTCTGCGTACATACAAAATTTGATCAGGAGGATCAATAATTTAAGAATAAAGCCTCTAATCTAGCTAATACACTTCTCTTTACAAGATCGAAGAGGAGAAAAATATACCGTGTAATCTAGTTTTCTCTACTCTGAGAAAACTAGATTACAAGAGCTAGGTAAACTAGATTATAAACATCCCACTATGAAATAGAAGAAGGGAAGTATTTGCTGAAACAAAATAATAAAGCGAAAGATCTTGGCCACTCAACACAGTGCTAAAGTGAAAAAGTGACGTGACTATTTTATTTATAAACTGTGTTTTAATTGTTTTAGTTATGACTAAAAACCAATCAATATTTAGTTTAAAGCTTCTATGTGTTTTTTTTTAAATTAAATGCTATGTTAGTTAAGTGCTAGTCGTATTTAAGTATTTTGAAGATCATGTTAAAATTTTACTTAATTATAAACAAGTAATATTAGATTAGAGCTCATTTTTAAATTATAATGTTTTATACAAACAAAATTAAACAAGCAATTACCAGTAAGTTCTATATTTAATTATAACTTTATTGCGATTTCCGATAGCTCGACAAATACCTACATCTATGTAGGATGCGAAGGATTTCTTAATCAGCTTTCTGTGTTTGAAAATTATATTTATTCATAATAGGGATTGGGTAAAGAGTTTTTTCTATCACTACATATAGCCGGTCATTAGCCCGCTAGACTAGAACAAAGCAAGTTGACTACGCCATCGGCTATCTTTGAAAGCAGTCGTGTCCACGAGATAATAAAAATGTCGTGTTTCTTGTGTACTGTACTCGAGTAATCCAACGTTTAGATGGTTTTATCCAATGTAAATCTATGTCTGTAGCACTTACAACGACATTACAGCTACTAGACGTCCAATAACGACGCATGTCTGTCAACACATATGACTTATAGGTCTGATGTCTTGACCAATCAGAACGCAGTACCCCGCTCCCCCGTACCTCGGCTAGTTGACAGAATTGCTTTGGTGCGCTAGTTCAAGCATGAGGCGTCTAGCTGTAAGGTCCTTGAGCACTTACCTTGAAAGGAGATCAAGAGTGACATGATAATCATGACATAAGATGACAACAAGCTCACAACACCAAGCCAGCTCAATATACAAAAAAGCCTAGTAATAACCTGGTTGCAAATTATTGTAATTTTGTATCGAGACACCTCTGGTCATGGAGCCCTTACGTGGTGGTCGGGAAGGCTGTCTCTTGACCTTGGAAGTTGACGGCATCTCCTCCTGGTTGTCTTCGTAGTGCAAACCTTGGGTGGTGGGAGAGAAAGGTGAAAAGCAAATGTTGTAGGGAGGTGTTTGCAATGTGTTTTAAATAAATGTTTCTATAGTGACTTTGGTGGACCAATGACCTGGTCAGGGTCGCGGAAATCCGATGAATGCGCCGTGCAGGACCGGTCGTTGTGGCGACGCTTGGGGGAGGCCTATGTCCAGCAGTGGACTTCTTTCGGCTGATATGATAATGATAGTGACTTTAGAAAAACTAAAATAATACATAATAATTTCAATATTCTTTCATGTATATTTAGTGCTTTTTAGTGGTAGTAAACTCTCTTCATTTATTTTTAAATAAAATATACAAATAACTTTATAAACAATCTCATAATATTCCCACTGCTCTAAGATGGGCCGTAAGCTACCACGCCGATCAAATTTGGACGATTTTCCTATAATTTGGTTAATTTAGTACCGAATAAAATATACCTACACCTAAATTGAATAATTATTCGGTGCAATCTGTGATAGGATAAACAAATTTCTGCCAATATACTTTGTGTAAATATTTATATATTATATTGCATACACCTTACAGACAGGGACACAAAAAATGCAAAACATAATATTACGAAACATGGAGAGAAAGAGAACAAGCAGATTTTCAAAACAACTGCGGGGTCTATTCTAATATTTATTTCCTTAAAATTCAACAAGCCAGAATTTAAGTACTACAATAATCCTGAAATATTTAAAATATCATACCATTATATTATTTTAAGTTTAAAAAGTTGAATTCTTAATCTCTTGAAGTTAACAAATGAAATAATAATGTCAAACATTGCAAAGAATAACAATAAAGCTCCGATTCCAGAACAAAATGATCGTGAAACTAATAGTCAATCGTCAATCATCAATCACGCATTAGCAGCTGTGATTGGTTGATTTCAAAATTTACAGCACTTGAAAAAAACGGGGAATGACTCCAAAACTCTGGCTAACTGAATTTCCTCAGAGCAAAATAACAAAACTTCATGGAAACATCAAGTGGAAACAAATAATATAGATCCAAAATGATGCGTCTGCCTTCAACACTACCGGCATACCTTTGATATCATTCATGGTGAAGCCACTTCGCATGATCTGGTCGATGTGGGCAGGCATCTGTGCTTCCACGGCTTCCTTCATCAGGATTTGTTGGCGGTCCTTGATTTCTACCCAACGTCTTGCTTTTTCTGCCTCGCTGTGATAAATTTAAACGTTAAGTCCTAACTTTTGAAACTTTTATTTAAGGAATAAATACGAATGGCGTAATGACTAATGGCGGTTTGATAGATTTTGAACTGATATTAATATCAAAACTCTACATTTGTTTTTCTAATATTTTTTTCTAAATATTGATGAATCAGCTCTTAATTGATATGCAGAACACGTGCAAAACAATGTTTTACTAACAACATTCCGTGTTCTAAAACCTGTTGTTGGCTACATTGAGCATAGCAGTGGTACTGACGACTTGCCACAGCTTTTTTACGGAAAGCCATTTTCAGAAACATTATATGTTGCGGAAAATTTACTAACTTTATACTCCATTCAGAATAAGATTAGACATTTATACCAACCTTTTTTACAGTCCGTTCAACCGATTTTGACTTTTATTACGTTGCTGGTACGACAAATGGCAACTGCTTTAATATTTGGTATTGTTACCATTTTTTTGCTTTTAATACCATCCTTATAACTTCGGAATAGTTGTCAAAATCGGTTAAACAGACAGTAAAAAAGATTTGTTTGAATGTATAATCTTATTTCGAAAAAGTACATAGTTATTCTATGCATTCAAGCCTTCGTAGTAACTATAGTCATGCGGAATGCATATTTTTAACCTTTATAAGATCTGAGCTATGTTATTAAGGTAGATAAAGAAAAAAAGACGTAAAAATAAGCAATAGATTTCCTTAGACATTTATACCAACCTTTTTTACTGTCCGTTCAACCGATTTTGACTTTTATTACGTTGCTGGTACGACAAATGGCAACTACATTAATATTTGATATTGTTACCATTTTTTTGCTTTTAATACCATCCTTATACTTTCGGAATAGTTGTCAAAATCGGTTAAACAGACAGTAAAAAAGATTTGTTTGAATGTATAATCTTATTTCGAAAAAGTACATAGTTATTCTATGCATTCAAGGCTTCGTAGTAACTATAGTCATGCGGAATGCATATTTTTATGATTAAACTTTATGGAGATAGATCTGAGCTATATTATAAAAGGTAGATAAAGAAAAAAAGGGGTAAAATAGATGAAGCAATAGATATCCATAGAGAGAAAGGTGATGACTAAAATGCTATAAATGTCATGCAAGACAATTTTAGCTATTAGGATTAGCAACCATACCCAGAAAAACTGTTCTAAGAAGAAAGGTATCATAAAAACATGCTAGTATAAAGGAAAGTGGATTTCTAGCTTAATAGAAGTGTACCTTTTCGCAATCATTTCTTTTACATCCAAAGGTTGGCTGATAGAGAATGCCTTATGTACCATATATTATAAGTGCATATTTATAACAATGAAATATGAATAAATTGCTAAGTGTACTTACTCAATAAATTCTAAGTGGCAGATGACAGGTAGTGACAGTCGTAAGAACTCCCAGTTAGCCTTCTCCATAGTTTCGAAGGTGTTGTGAGATATCTTCAAGCATGGTGGTGTCTCTGGAGAAATCAAACACGTAATTTTAATCACTTTTGCTTTCGGTCGCGGCTTCGTCCGCGTAAAATACCTATACCTAATGATAATATATAGCCTCTGTAACTCAGAAATAAAGCAGCTTTCTATCGGTGTACCTTTCAGTTTACCTCCCACAAACAAAAAAAAATCAAACTTTACTTCTTTATAATATTAGTGTAGACCCAAGTACTTTTTAGGGCTATCGGAACGTATTAATAGCTGGTCCTATTGGTCCTCTTAGGCATTAGTAATAGAAGTTTGGTATGGTACCAAAAAATTGTGATTATGGTTCCTTGTTTTTAAACTAGGCATTAGATCAAAGCGTTGATCTTCAATAGTTTATGCAGGTCTACTCCCTGCGCATACGTAAAAATTTTGTGTGTTCAGCCCCCCTAGCCAAGCTACAACCGTTTCGCTCGCGTCGAACGCTTCGGGTTTACCTTGCCGCCAATTCTTTTGTTCTGACCACGTGACCGAGCGTTGAGAGGACGTCATTCCCGTACATTTGAAGTTTTCTACTAGCGTTAACTATTGCAAATTAGCAACTTGGCTAGGGGTGCAGTTGCTTTCACTTATCACATACTCATGACGGTCAAAAAGTGTTCGGTTGCGGTAACGGGAAACTATGTGTGACGAAAAAATAAAATAATAGAAAACTTTACAAATCTACCAGTCAACAACCTATACCCGAGTTGTGAAATTCCTCAGAATCGTATTACCATAAAAAAAAAATCTATCTACAACTAAATGTTGTGTTTGATAGTCTTACCTGATCCAGCTGGTATTCTTGTGACATCAATCCTGGTGTCTATCATTTCATCCGTGTTCTCGAAGATGGGCTGGTCCTTAGTGTACCAGTGGGTCACGTCTCGTTTCATATTACTGTTACAAGAAGACATATTAAATACAGATTTTTTAACAATACTCTATAATAACCTCATTACTAAGATTAATGTTAACGCACATAATCAGTTTGAGAGCTTTACAAATATGAACTATTGCACAAATGTTAATGTTTAGCCTTTTAACCAAGTTAGTCGGATCATCATCATCATCATATCAGCCGAAAGACGTCCACTGTTGGACATAGGCCTCCCCCAAGCGTCGCTACAACGACCGGTCCTGTGCGTCACGCATCCATCGGATTCCCGCAACCCTGACCAGGTCATCGGTCCACCTTGTTGGAAGCCTTCCTAAGCTGCGTCTTCCGTTAGTTATTAGTTAGTCAGATATCCGACTAACTCTAGCATTTATTCCGCCAGGGTCGCACATTCACGAAGCTCTTCTGTTACTTATGGAGATTGAAGAGCTAAACTAGATGGAGTACCCAGTCGCAAACTTACGACCCTGGCAATTAAGACACGAAAAGAATCGTCAGGCTGTACAATGTAACAATCTTTAATAGAACATTCATCATTTTATCCGATATACGTCCACTGTTGGACATAGGCCTCCCCTAAGTGTCACCACAACGAACAATCCTGTCCGTCCTAGAACATTAGGACCAATGTTATTGGTCCTTATTATTCCATGTGTAAATTAGTCCTTTATACTTATTTTGTATTTCACCTCATATGATAACGGTTGTCCTTGAAACATAACGGTAGATTCACAATATATATATAGCATTAATACTTACACACAGAACGGTTCATATCCCTCCTGCAGACCACATGTTGTGAAGTACTTAAGTGTGTTCACATCTTGGCCGTATGTTAACCTGTTATGTAATAGATATATTATGATTCATTAAAGATATTTTGATCAGCAGAAAAAAATATAAAAAAGAAAAATACATAAACTTTATTAACATTTATCACAATCAACCTAAAAGTGTAATATTAAAATCGGAGAAGAAAAAGAATATATAAAATACCTCGATTTAGTTATTCAAAATTTCTTTGTTGTATATGAGATAATACCCTGGTTTAACATACTACCTAACTTTAATTTAGCTAGTTTGTACAGTAGCTACATCATAATGTATTGCAGTTGTAGCTAGCACACAACACAGCTAGAACACTGTTAATTCATGAATCCCCAAGCGACCACCGGTGGCCGCGCATCTATTGTCTTACTATTGTGTCTCTAATTGACGGTATCTGAAGGGTTAATAACACGTTTAATTAATGTGTCATAAAAATCATCCACGGAATTATAATAGTACATTATGATATAAGTGTGTAATGTTAGTGATTACAGTCGAGGCGGTATTTAGACCCGAGCCGTGGTGAGGGTCTTAAGAGAGCCGAGAACTGTAATCATTAATTACTCACGTGTATCATACGTTTTTCAATACACTTGTGAAGAAAATAACTGTAAAACTAGTAAACTTTTGTGGCGGTAAAAACCTATTTTCATATGCGTGCCCATTCTTTTTCCTCTTGGGAGACGACCTGCGCACATCCTGACACGATAAATGTAATAAAATTATGGCGAGGACACACAGTTAGGCGTATGTGATTTTGCCATTAGGTATAAAAGCTTATTACACGGAACGTGTCCGAAATGCAGACTTAGCGCGATAACAGTGTCACATTTGTTTAACAGCTGATTATATGTATATCTATCTCTGAATATTTCGATATAAAAATGACAAATAAACTTACCTAGCTTTCTGCCCCACTCCCAGAGTGCAAGCAGGTACGAAGTTATCGCCCTGAACATCAGCGAAGGTGGTCTCTCCACCGAGAGCATCCATCAACAACTCTCCGTTGAGAGAGAAACCTGGTACGTTATGCATGTGTCAGTAAAATCTTCTTATAGTTTTACAGTAAGCGGACCTAAGGACCAATCTATGGTGATACGATATCTGATCTAATTATGGCAAGCATTTACTGTCCTTTTTAACTAATTTTTACTGATTTATTACGACCAACATTTACTAAAAAATATATCTATAACAAACGTGATTACTAAAGCCTACTGTACACGGTCGCGTAGCTTCATAGACGCATATTCGTTATTATACGCTTGGTGTAGGCCTGCGTGAAGCTTACATACAAAACTATGAAACTCTGTCGACGAAGTGGCAACGTAGTCGCTTCGAATACGCGTCTATGAAGCTACAGGTCCGGGGATTGTTGGCCTAAGTGGTCTCCACAAATTAAAACTTAATTTGTACCCAAA
The DNA here is from genome assembly GCA_949319445.1 of Mythimna lalbum. NCBI lineage: Eukaryota > Metazoa > Arthropoda > Insecta > Lepidoptera > Noctuidae > Mythimna > Mythimna lalbum. Next base: position 6,661,735 of record OX439370.1, read on the forward strand.
AAATAAATGTAACCTTTAAGTCCAAGTAACTTAATTTAACCAAAGGAACTATGATATAGTTTCGAGTTTACCTTGCGTGGAATAGCGACCAAATTAAAAAAATAAACATAGTTAAAATACAAGTTGTTACTGTTATCAAGGAATTAATACAAAAGAGGCAGGCAGGCAAGGTAAATTATTTAGGCAATTTCAGAAAAAAAATCAGATGGACTCAACTCCATCTACTAGTGTTAATACACTAAAAATAATGAATGAAAGAAGATGAAAAACAAATACTAGTCTGATATAATAAGATATCTGTATGTTTGTCTTCCAACTTCAGTAAAATCATGTAAGGTTAGTTTTTTATTTACATCACAAAGGCATTTCAGGATATGTTAGTTACACTGTTAGGAGATGAATTTTAGATATACTTTGACTACTAATGACTATGAGTACTAGAGCTACTGAATATATCTGATGATAACACTACTTTTACCCGACTGTTGCTAAGGGGTATAGTGATGAAGTGTTCATACAGCTAGTTGACATAACTGATTTGAACTCACCCTCATTACTGAGGACCATGTAAACTGACAAATTATAGTAGACTGTGAAAGGATTCATTATCAAGCTATTTTCACACAGCTTTCAATATTAATACATGAAATGATGGGCATAGATCTCAGGAAAAACATTAATCAAATGAAGGGAATTGATATCGTAAACAAGCACCAACAATTATTTTTTTTGCTGCCAGACCGGGAGTTTCTTGCAATCTTTGTTGTTAAGGATCCAGATCTCGAAGACAAGGACTAGATAATGGAGCCCATTATAAAACCAAGGTACCAAGATAATGATAAACAACTTCGAAGATATTTTAAAACAGCAACCATAGGGTTTATCGCAGACTCCATAGGAAATTACTAATTTGTAAGTACAGTATACTTAGCTTCTGACGTTGTTTAAGAAGTGATCAGTCCAAATAGTTTTAAAAGAAATAAAGACCACAAAAAAGTGGATTAGCTGTGTGTTAAAAACAAATAGTGCACAAGAGACCACGGTGCTTTTTGTCATACATTTGGCATCCCCATATCATCTGATACAACAACAGACATGTTTAACAATGATCCCAGTAAAGTGGTGAGTGTGTGGATCAATCAAATTAACTTATCAATCATTATTGTCAATCTATCAAACGTTCCATAGTGCGATTCTATCAATCATAGCAAGCGAAGCGATGCGGTGGATTCTAATGTCGATATTTTGAAGCGTTTTGCGTTTAAGCATTCAGAGTAGTCATTGTGGCTTTTGTATAGTGGCAGGAACGTTTTTAGATATAGTAAGTAATATATACTTACATAGTAATTTGTGAATAGATAAATAAATAAATAATACTTAATTTGACGAAGGAATGTCTAAATTAGAAAGCATGCGGTTGAATATAGAGAAAAATAATAATAATGTAATTCGAAAATCAATCGCTAAGCTAAGCAAAACTGAAACAAATGAAAGATATTAAGATAGCACAGTATATATATATATATATATATAAAATATACATAAAAATAGAGTGTTATTATAAAAACTTAAGTAATACCAGAAGGTACTCACAACTATAAATACAAAGAAAGAAAATATATGAGCAAGGTATAAACTGGTAAGTCATAAGTTGAAGTGTTCGCACAGAAATGTTCCTGCCACTACGCAAGCCAGTTTCATTCTGATATTTACTTATCGTCTTATCAATGAGATCTAGGAACACTCCCACTACGTCACCAACAGCCCATTGCTTGCCGAAAGACTCTGTGCTACCGCTGTACACTTTTTCCTCCTTGAAAGTCGGGAAAAAATAGTTTTTTACCTTATGTCAAATGGTATAGAGATAGCTTTTGTTGAGTTTTATTTTCTACTTGTACCTTTTGTTTTCTGTGAGGCGTTTGATGTCTTATATGTTTTCAAACACACGTGATATAGAGACGACATAGATTTTTGATTGCAAGTTAAACGTGGTTTTTACAGAGGCATAAATCTTTTATTTATGATTCGAAGATTTGAATGGATTGTAACTACATCAATTCACAAATATTGTTTTCGATGGAGTACTTCAGGGATTTATCTTTGGCCCTCTTCTATTTTTATTGTATTAAAAAAAAGTAAAAACCACGTTCTTTATGCACATAGAAGTTAAAAATGGCCGATGAATCTAATATACTACTGAGCAAAATGATCTACATAGAAGTCTTAATACTTTTACAACATATAATTAAAGGTTTCATTTTAATAGAGATGAGGGCAAACACTCAACAGAGGACAGCAGCAGGAGAGGTGTTTATGGAAACGTTACCACGAGTTAACCACATACAGAAAGAAAATACCTGGTAGAAGAGGTGCTACTCTGATTAGGAAATATGAACATTATTTGTAGAATCAAAAGAATAAAATTGAAGAAGCAAATTCCAGTGAAGATTCTTTTCATCATCAACAAAAATTCTTTTTCATTTAAAAGCTTTTATTTAGTCAAGCGGCGTTAGAAAAGCTAGAGATAGCTAGAGTAACCTCGCAGATGTAATAGGCATCGATGTGACAAAAATATAAACTAATTTTAACTAACTACAGCTAATGACGAGATCAACCTCTGCAAGTCAGTTAGGTACTGAAATTGAGATTTGTTTTCGATTTAGATATTGATTGATACCAATTACATTTGTGGAGTTATGCTAACTAAAACCCTGTTTTTTAAAGAGTAAACAACGTCATTATCGTAATATATTTTTTAGGAAAAAAAAAATACCCGTGGAACTAAGGACCAAAATCAAAGTAGTACCCTTCTGTCCCTATCCGTGGTAACTCACTAATGGTCTGGTCTGTGACATCGAGGAAGCAGCCGACTATGTCACCCACTTTGAGCTGCAGCCCGAAAGTATCGGACGCGGCGGCGTGCACTTTTATTGACTGTGGTAATAATACGTTTAATATGTGTTCTGTCGTTAGGAGCTTAATGGGTCTTCGACAAAGTGATATTCTATCAAAAAGAAAAATAAGCTCGAGTCACACTTGACCTTGGTACGGACGGACCAAACCCATCTTACCTAGTTCCAGTGTGTGTTAACACAGTAAGGGCCGAAACTGCGTTTAGCGGACGCCCGTGAGGTCCCATGTAAGAGCGCTTCGTTGCGGGGTGCCGGACCCCGCGCCCCCTTATTGCTGCGTAATAAATATTAAGTTCTCCATCGACACGACTATATGCACACCGTTAAAGTTATTAGCAATACTGCGCAGGTAATAATTCGGTTTCTGAGATGTGGAGCGTCTCGTGCGCACATGATGCACGCGCAATATCACGCGACTGGTCCCCATCGGGGTCCGCTTAACGTAGTTTCAGCCCTAAAGGGCCGTGCCTCACATCGCCTAGTATTCAATAAACTAGCTAAGGTGGCGTAGCCATGACGTTAAAAAATACATGACTTGCAAGTCCAATAATGGCCAGGTGAGGTACACTTTAAAGAGCTGCATGCCTTCTTTTGGCTGCACGAACTGGCAATACCACCATGGAATCTGAGAGAGGCACGGACCTAAATGTTTAACTGTATCGTTTTTATACAAATTCTGCTTTGATTGCGGGGTTATTCGAAATTTGAAATTCACCGCGGTCCTGGAATGCAAGGAGCAAAGAAGGAACATGGATGGATTTTAGTCAGCAAAAGACTGACACTTCTTCTCGCACCACCCAGTGCGGGTATTAGCGGCTTTAAGATATTCCGCCCTCAAAAAATAGAATAAGATAATTCTAAGTTTTAGACACAATATAATTTTTTTATGTAAAAGATTTTTTCGTGGTTGTGTTCTTAAAAACGCTCGGCTTCTGATACTATGAGGACATAAACAAATGACATAAAATTATTAGTCTATGGTTAAACTTAATCTGAAACTCACATTGTATCCGTCAAATGCCCAAGAGTTCTCATCCTGACCAAGCATCATTCCTGGTGCCATATCGGCGTGAGCCCAGCCCACCTGAAACAAAATATTCATTTTTAATGTTTTTAATTTTAGTTTGTGGCTTAAAAATGGGGTACCAACTTAACGGACTTCTTTTTACAATCTTTTATTTAGTTCACCCGTCCCGATGTTTGTCTGTAATCAAATCTTGTAAATTAAATTTGACCCACTTCCCGGTTACCGATTGAACTGAAATTTTGCATGATGTCAATCAGATGACAATGCAAAATTATTATGACATGGAGCTGATCTGATGATGGAATTTGGTAGTTAAACCACACAACCCCATCGAGTTTAGGCTCGTATGATTCGTCTTGACTAGTATTAATTATATAGGTATACCGATCTATAAAAGCTTGCTATGAAAAAATGTTTTTCATTAAAAGCTTGTTACAAGCTTTTATTTAGTTTCACCTGTCCCGATGTTTGTCGGTAATCAAATCTTGTAAATTAGATTTGACCTACTTCCCAGTTACCGATTAAGCTGAAATGGAGCTGATTTGATGATGGAACCGGAAGGTGGCTATAGGAACTCGGTAGTTAAGCGACACAACCCCATCCAGTTTGGCCTCGTATGATTCGTCTTGACGTGTATTGATTAGAGTTGTGTAAGGTAGAGTTGCTAAAAGAGTTATGAGTTTACAAGTGGATGGATGGAAAGGGGAGGGAGAGGGAGGCCAAAGAAAAGATGGGTGGATTGTGTGAGAAGTGATATGAAAGAAAAGGGAGTTAGTGATAGCGTGACGTGTGACAGGACAGAATGGAAGAAAAAAACGTGTTGCACCGACCCCAAATAAAACGGGACAAGGGCAGGAAGGTGACGATGAAGGTAGATTAAATAGAGCTGTGTTAAGAATTAAACTACAATTAAAGCACATACCCTCATAGGCCCAGCAGTAAGGATTTCAAACTCGAAGTACCACTTGCCGGAGCTGACGGCGTAGTTCTTCTCGGCGCGGTATGTTCTGAAGTCGGCTTGTTTCTGTTTTGATGCCTCCAACAAGAGTGCTGTAGAAGGATACAACGATTATTTAATTCTATCACATAATTGCTTTCCGTCAGGTGAGAGTGGTCAAATACGAGCCTATCCATAATAAAAAACAAATATTAGGTATGACACTATTTTGGTCCCTTATTAATCATAGATTACTGATCATAAACTCATCATAGCATTTATTTCAAGTAATCCATGAATAAAAATGCACAGGCACTAATAGAAATTTAGCTAATTTGCCCATTCCAAGGCGTAGATCTCTATGGAAAAGAAAGATTAGAAAACTTTTAGCACGGTTGGCGCAGTGATTGACCGATTGGCTGCTGCACTGCGAGTCGTGGTTTCGATTGCCGTACAGACCAAATATAGCCTACAGATAGGCGTTCCGGGTCTGGGTGTCATGGGTATTGAACGCACCCACGATACAGGAGTCATTCCCACAATGGGGCAAAGTGTATTTAAAAAAAAAACCTCCATTCAAAATATCAAAAAAAGCAACCAACCTTCATGCTGTTCCCCAGTAGGTGGATCCAGGTTGTATCCGTACACCAACAGTGTCCTGACGGTCTCCGAGGCAGTGTCCCTGTTGGCCTTCTTGATGGCATCATCGACCTTCGGGTATGGCACCAAGTGCGGCGAGCGGTGCATGTCAGGGTCCTACAATGTTTGAGTCAGTTAGTCATTTGAAGGAGATGCCGTTGAGGTGTCCAGGTGGCTAAATATTGGTCGTACAAAATTCGATACGAGAAGAAGACGAAGAAGTCATTTGAACTTTTTCATAGACAGTTTAGTAGATGTACTCTTTATTTAACACCATAAAAAATTACAGTAGGAACTTACAACTACATCCTGTAACAATGGGCGGACTTATCGCTAAACACGATTTTTTTAGACAACCTTTGGATGGATTTGACAGATAGGTAATAATAATAAATAATATTCTATTTTATTTTTATTTTGATGAGCTTGATAAGTACCGGAGGGACTGGCCTGCAATGGCCGAAGACAGACGTGTGGGGAAAAGGGAGAGGGAGGCCTTCGCCCAGCAGTGGGACATAAATGGGCTAACTAATATTCCACATTTTTCACACAACGCTATCTAGTCCCATACTAAGCAGAGCTTGTGCTATGAGTACTATATAACTGATAAACATACTTACATATTTCTAAATAAATACATATTATACATAAATACACCCAGACACAAAACAAATGATCAAGCTTATCACAAAAACATTTGTCCTGGGAGGGAATCGAACCCACGACCTTCGGCATAGCAGACAGGGCTGACTGACCACTAAACCAACAGGCCAGTCTAAGTAAAAAAGATACGCAGGTAGCACGTAGTGAATTTTAGTAGGATGACTGGTGAAGCGTAATATACGAGTATCTGTATTTTAAATACGGACAAATAAAATTGATCCATTATTTGCAGTCATAACAACATAGACGAATTATTCTAGATGGAATTTTCCTAAGGCACCATTTTAATTGACACCAAAAAAAAATTAAGAATAATATAAATATTTACACAAATAAATTAGTAAATTTATCATACACGCATACATATTGCAATAAATACATAAGCAGAAAAAATAAATAAAACACATAATATACAGCAAATACATTCAAGTTATAAAAATATATATACGTCGCGAAGCAATCTTCTTTCTTCATTGCAGAGGCACTCAGTCACATCTTGCTGTGACCCTCACACCTAATAATATATAGTAACATACTAAGTGTGAGAGTCACAGCACATGGCACTGGTAAATCCGGAGGCAGCAGATATACATACCTATTCTAAAATGATTCTAAGTCTTTATGAATTTATCTAGTTGGTTCTGTAGATTACCTTGGACCTAAGTCTGCTATTTTTATAAAATCGTCATTCCGATGAGATCCCATCGTCATTTTGCTAAAAGATCGTAATCTGTTAATTCATAATGATCGATCATTGATCGGTTAATGGTCACGCAATAGAGTTGTGGTAAAATGACAATATCAAGGTTATTCAAAGCTATAACTGCACAATGACGTTCTAATTGTAGTTCAATGATCAAAGGAACAGTCAACATTTTAGCAGATTGCCGCATACGTCAGACATTGATTTGTTATTTCGTACGAGATTACCATTCTATGGCATTTCTTTCAATGGATTGTCAGTGGTGGACCATTGGAAAGTCATAATGACGCCATTATGTTAGCAGATTACCAAAACGTGTCAAAATCAACAATTATGAAATCAATGATAGATCATTCTGACACTATTGTAATAGCAGACTTGAGGCCTCAGTTAAATTTAGTGGTGTTACAGGAGAAAAAAAAAAGATTTTATAGAATTTTAGAACAAGGGTTCAAGAAACCGATTTTTAACCGACTTCGAAAAGGAGGAGGTTCTATGTTCGGCTGAATGTATGTTTTTTTAAGTGTCTTTTTCTTACCCTAACTTTTACTCAAACACGAATGACGCTAGTGCTTGAGAATGAATTAAGGTCTACCTAAGAAAATGTGTTGTGGCAGCATAAGAAATTAAAAACTTAAAATGTCACGTCATATTTTTTTCTCAAAAATCTTCGTAAGAAAATCATTCCAATATGATACGAGTTTAGTAAAATATAAAAAAAAAATTAAACTGACTACCTTGCCTCCTTCTTTAAAATAATAATATTAATTTGTTTATTTAAAAAATATTTAAACTCTAATAAATAATGTTATAAAATGGAGGACTAAAAAAAAAAAAAAAAAAAATGGAGGTCTTTAAGTCAAGAGTGAATAATTTATTTCTAGGCAAGCATGCTGCATGAGATAGTCAAACGCGAGCCTATCAATAATAAAGAAAACCGTGTACCTAACTTTAAACAAGCAACATAATTTTGTTTAGCTTTAACTCAACACAACGATATTGATGAAGCGAGATGAAACAGCGCACAGTGGTATCTTGCTGTGACCCTCACACCTAATAGAACAACACTATACTAAGTGTGAGAGTCACAGCAGACAGCACTGACAGAATCCTGATGATATGAGGCAACCTGATGAGTTATGGATATAAAATGTTATATGATATATAAAATATACGATACATTGGACAGTGTCCGAATCAACGCATTTTTATTTCAATATTTTATTCATTGACAATACGGACACATACTATTTAGCACTGTCAGTTAAAAAGCGTTACCAAAACTATTTTAGACGGCAGTTTCGGGTAATAAATTTCTTTATTATATTTTAAAACTTTTTTATATCTTACTGTATTAAATAGCTTCAATAATTTTGGTGTTGCCCGAATTATCAGTGAAAAAATATTAAAATCAAATGCGTCGATTCGGACACTACGCCCAAATAGTCAGCAACTGAAATATACTACTCAAAAACAAATAAACTATACATAAATATTATACAATTAACAAAATATTTACACAATATTAATATATGGTACATACATTATGAAAACCAATACCATCTATAAATAAAGCAATTATACAAAGCTGGTATACACATTAATGAAAGAGGTGAGAGAATAAACATACTTGATCAGAGAGACCATTCCAAATGTTTACGAAACGATTGCATTTCAGTCAAAAATACATGAAATTTTTACCTATATTGGCAATTAAATTGGCATTGTATAAGAACTTGCTAATTGTCCTTCTGGTACCTTAAATTATGTAAATTCACTTAATCACATTCACTTATTTCAAAATCAAATCAGCAGTATCAATACATAAATAGTCACCATAGAGTGAAAACCTTATAATTGCGAAATAAGTAACTTTACAAGAGGAAGAAAAAAGTACGCCCTGTAAAATTTTACAACAGCTTAATTATATAGGTACGAGTATATGTCTCTATTGTTATTGGTTGAATTTAGGACATGCGTTCCGTGGTTTAATTTCAATAATAAATGTAGTAGAATAAAAATGAATAAAATTACGTTCTCGAGCAAAACAAATTGCTTTCAACAATATTGCCTATATTTTAGGCATGGTTTATGAGTATACTTGTTTGTTTCTTCTTTCTGAAGTATAAAACTTAGCCAAACTGACATCTGCTATAACCTTAATAAGCCTACTCACCTCTTTGAGGCTACAGGTCCATCCTAGGTATGTATTTCTTCTCTTTGACCCATAGATTGTATGTATTCTCTGCTACTTGGTCCACTAGTCAAATAGCAATAAAGATAGGCTCACCTCATTAAGTCCATAGGTCCATCCTTGCTGTATCCTTTCCCTGGCCCATAGGTTGTGCGTGTTCTCGGCTAGCTGGTCGACTAGTTCGTCCATCTTGGGTGTCAGGGTGACAGCACTCAGGTCCAAAGGTGCTGGCTTGTAGCCGTTTGACTGGGGAAATGCAAAGGCAGTATGTAAACGTAGTCGGCCTTTCTATCTATATATATAGGTTCTAGTGTGTCAAAGATGCATTTACAGGCAAAAATCTCGCAAGAATTTAATTTCTTACCCAATCTGCTCAATAACACATATAAAAGGACATTCCTTTTATATGTTGTACAATTTCCACCTAAAGAAAGTTATTCTATACCTAAGGATCTAATGTTGTATAGGCGTTCCCTAGGAATTAAAAGTATTGAGTACCATGCTGGAGCACCCAGCGGGCGCTGCCCGCTCAAAATGGACGATAAATAGCAGGTTTTGTTTAGATTAAAACCTTAGCAGGTGAATCAAAATAAACGTACAACAGAAGAGTTTAGTCGAAAATCGAATGAAATAAAAGAACTAACTTATTCTTTTATGTCATTCAATTTAAAGAGCGATAAATAATAAAAAATAACTAATAAATAATTGGTTTCAGTACTATTGTGTGTTTTTATCTCGCGGAAGGTGTAAAAAGTAAAATATCCAACACACTGATAAAGCTGTCTTAGTTTTGAGTGAATTGATGTTCTCACTTTACTCAGGTTTTTATATTAACTCCCTCGCTGTTCTCGGGAGTTCATTACATAAATCCGTCACAGTGTTCGGGATTTATACTCGGTAACCTTCGGTCCGTTCGGAATTCAATAAGCTATCCGCAACCTAAAGACACTGCTTTATCTCCTAGTATATTCTAATGGACCAAGCCATCAGTGTCTTTCAAAGCTATCATTTACCATCTCTGTACAAAATGAAGGTGTATTTACCTGCATGAACGGTTCGTTGGGCAGACGAACGTTGCGGATGCGCGCCGGCGGCTTGTCCAGGCTGATATAGTAGCCCAGAGCCAGGATAGTCCTACGAATATATTTAATTATTAAAGTATACTTATTGTACATTAAAAAAAAAGGCTGATGATGATGATGATTGTACATTAAGATAATAAAACTCGGTATGGTTCTTTCTTCAAAAGAGACTTTAAACCCTGAGGTTGTTTCGGTGTTTCTTCTCAGGATAGTCAGATAGGAAACACCGGCCTCATCTCGTTTAAACTGACGAAAAAAAAAATTACATGTAAAAGTTTTTTTAATCTTACTTACAAAATAAACATCATTTATCATTTAATGGAAACAAACTAAAAACCACACGATTGGAGGGTTTATCCAATTCCGCGATTTCCTGCAAGCAACCTAGAATGAGCAGTGGTGGCCGAGTGGTAACGGCCCCGACTTACAGGCAGTAGGTCGCGTGTTCAAACTCAGCCAGGCGCATTAATTTTGTGTAATTTATTTAAATTACCATTGCTGTCAAAAAGGTGAAGGAACACGTCGTGAGGAAATTGGAGCCCATGCCCTATAACCAAAAATTCTAAGACATGTGACATCGCACTGGGCCCACGTAGTGGATTCCCTCATTTTGGGATTTGCAAAGGTGGATTGAATCTTTTTGCATAATACGTAATCCTCCTTCATACGTAGATGTGATTTCTATTGTATCAGTGCGTCCTTTACTAGAGATCTAAATAATAATTAAATGAGCGTTATTTAGTTCGTACTTGAGTGTTTGCACAGCAAGTTGTATGTCGTATCTCTTCTCGGCCGGCGGCAGGCGCTCGAAGGGCACGAGGCAGGGGTGGATCTTGTGCAAGTCTTCGCGCTGGTCTCCGTACATCCAGCCGGCTTCGATCTGAGTACACAAGGTAGTTTTATGGCAAGGTTACACTATCAACTTTGAACTGACCTATCATACTGACTCCATCTATCATACTCATACTCCATCTATCAGGTACTTAACTAAACGTAATCAATCTTCATGTTTTTTTATTTGAAACTAGCTTTTGCCAGCGGCTTCGCCCGCGTACATAAAATATAGTCTATGTCACTCAGGAATAAAGCAGCTTTCTATCGGTGAAAAAATTTTAGCAATCGGACCAGCACTTCCAGAGATTACCCCCTACATACAAACTTACAAACTTACAAATTTTACCTCTTTATAATATTAGTATAGATAAATCATACAAGGTGTAAGGACCGCCCTCCGCAAACTTTTAAGGCTTGCGCAGTAGACGAAACTGAATAACCACAAGATTTTTTTTCAGGAAACGAAAAGAAAAATTGGCCTCGCCAAACAAAGTGTCCAATCAAGTTTATTTTTGTATGGTGAATTTTTCTTTTTCGTTTTCCTAAAAAAAATCTTGTGGAAGGTTGGTCTTATAAAAGACTTACAAAGATTATTTAAATTTAGTTAATTACCTAACATCGGTTTAGGTAAATACGAAATTGTAAACATTTTTAGATAAAATTTTTAGACTCTTTTTTTAGATAAAAAAACATGTTAAGATTGTTAACTAACGAAACAAATGGAGTACAACATTAGCTAAAACTGGTATTTTTCATATTAATTTAAATACAATAAAAATAAACTTTGTTTTACAATCCTAGATCTTCCTGCCCTTATCCCATGTGACTCGTACTTGGAATCGGCGCAACACATTTTTTTCTTCCATTCTAACCTGCCAGCCGTCACGGTATTACTGACACCCTTTTTTTAATATTACTCCGGTTTTATAATTTCATTTTATGTATTTATTTAGGGACAATTAACAGCCACAATATTTACAAATATCAATCATTTGAGTGGTAACAATATTGCGGCCCACCTCATCATCCACCAATTATCATAAAACATGTGGTAAAAAGTGCCTCTAAATGAGCATTATTATCTATAATCCAAGATAACTACGTTAATTAATAACAATAGTTATCCTACTCTTGGATTATCGTGTACTCTGTTTATTTTTTTAAAATGTAAAGCTCTGAAAAATAAACATAAATATACACAAAATAAATCCAATAATTCTGTTTTTAACCCAAAGGTTGACTGTACATGAAGTTTCAATAAATAAATTATATTTATCAACCTCTAGAAGTTTATACTTCAGTGTGTTGATATTTAAAATCTTCAGGAAGTGAAAAATAAATAATTTTGTTAAAGTAATTTAAATAAAAATTCTTACCTTGTTCATAGCCCACATTTCGTGAATATTTTCAGCAAGCTTATCCCTTATTTGTTCGACGTAGGATGGCAGTGTGATCTGTGGAAGAGTAAATTGTTTTTAACTGGCTGTAGTACCTACATGACTAAAAAGAAAATACGTAACAAAGTCATCATTTGAAGGTTCACCAAGTAATTGACAGTTCAGGTATTTACTACAGGGCTTTGAGATTGTTCTAAAAAGTTACCTTGGCCCTGGAACGCAAAAGGCAATTGAAAAAAACACAGCTAGCTTTAGTCAGTAAATGTCATTCTCACTCCACCTAGATGTCTCCCTCATTTGATGGTTTCCCCACTCGCCCAAAAACGTTCCTCAGGACCAAATTTATAAACTAGTGCTTGACTGCGATCCCACCTGATAGTAAGCAGTGATGCAATCGTTAAAGCTGTGGTGGTGAAGCGCAAACACCTATTCACGCTCACCTTGCAGACATCTAAATAATAATCTGACGGAAAGACCGAAACAGGCAAATTTTTCCATTCTTTCGATGTACGCGGTACAAATGACGAAGCGAAACACTTAGTTCGGACCGTAGAGCTGTTAACAATGTATGGGTGGATACCCGCTGTTCGTATTGCTATCCGATGGCAGAATCAAGTCGTTTAATTTCCGCACACACTCTCTAAAGTGCATCCTATAGAACACTGAAAAGCTGGCTCGCTTAGGGAAACTCCAAACGTAGCCAATTTCATAGCTTTGTGACCTTGAATTTTTGTGGATAAACCCCCATACAAAACTCACCTGTAGCGTATCAACCGGGGTTGGCACGAATGCTGTATCATCTTGAACTAAAGGCGGTCCAGCCAACGCTCTCTTGGACAGGTTCCCGAAGTAGAAGCAAGGTTCCAAGCTGAGTATCTGCTGTGGGAGGAGAGACTCCACTAGTGGGGAGTAACCTTCAGGCGCTGCATAGCGGAGACGACCGTGTTCACCGCCCAGGAGGAAGCGACAACTGAGGATGAAAGGGGAAAATAATGAGAAGCATTGTTGTGGGTAGTTGGTGAGTTTTAGTGTGGAAAAAGACCCATTTTCCTTGCCTATTAAATTCCCTTCCCCGACTCCTTGCCTCGAAAAGTACGTAAACCCGTTGGTCCCGGTTATTCAGATACCAGAAATTCTGACCATCAGGCTATCCACGTATTATCATGTTGCCCAGTAATCGCATTGAGGAGGTCTGATAGGCAGTTGCTCGTATTTAGCGACGTCCAGTTAGACTGGAAGCCGACTCCAAGCTAGTTGGGAAAAGGTTAGGGAGATGAATAGTGATGATAATGTTATTCTTAGTGAGAGGAGACTTCTTTTTTTAAATAAATAAAACAAAAAAGAAATAAGTAAGAAATCTACATCTAAACTAATATTAACGCACTACATCTCTTCTAATCTTTCCTTTTCGCAGGTGAAGCTGGAAGAAATTTCTTTGTGAAATAAGCACATAGTTTTATTATATGTTATCTCCTCTGGTATTTTGTGTGTACATAAATTATAAAATAAATAAATAAACGATGTATTTTTTTTTATGTTTTTTGTTTGTAGGAGGTACTCTCTGGAAGTTTTAGTCAGATTGTAAATTTTTTTTCACCAATAGAAAGCTGCTTTATTCCTGAGTGACATAGGCTGTACATATATTATGTACGCGGGTGAAGCAGCGAGAAAAAGTTAGTGTAAAATAAATTGACATCCTTACCTCAGCTTGCTAGAACAGCTGATAACCGGGAAGAACATGCCTTCCAGGTTGAAGTTAGTGAAGGAGCCGGTGACTCTCATGCCGTTGAACATGAAGTTGATGATCGGCACCGTCAGGTCTAACGCGCACCCGATTACGTCACCTGAGGGAAGAGAAATTATTAGATATATATATTTTCCTCTCATATATTATATGTGCACCTTTTTCGTTTGTGGGTAGACGAACGCACATTAATTTTGTTTGACTACGTTAAAGAAAACTTTACTAATTAAAATTGGAGTGTATAACTTCATCACTTACATTTTATTTAGATAACTTTAAAAAAAAATGTCTAAAATTTTTATCTCAAAATATTTACAATTAGGTATTTACCTAAACCGATGTTAGGTAATTAAATAAATTTGAATAATTTCTGTAGGTTTTTTATACGATTTATCCTACTTCCTATTAATATTATAAATGCGAAAGTTTGTATGTATGGATGGATGTATGGATGTTTGTTACTCTTTCACGCAAAAACTACTGAACGGATCTCCATGAAACTTGGTACACGAGTAGACCATATCCCAGAATAATACATAGGATACTTTTTATCCTGGGATTATGAATGCGGGTGAAGCCGCGGGCAAAAGCTAGTATCAAATAAAAGATTTATCAAGATTAACCTTTAATTAACTACCTAAACATACGGAGTATTGTACGCACACAAAAGTACGTTACTGGCGCACCAAAAAACGTCATACAAAATGGCGGTTTCGCGACAGAAGCATACATGTGGTATATTTGTTAAAAAGGCTGAACACATAACAATATCCTATCCCTACCTTTCCTAATATAAGGTTCCTCATGATGAGTCCTGTTGACCATGGTTTTCCTTCCTCCAGACCAGAGGTATGCGCCGTCGAAACCAAATGAGTATAGATCGTCTCCCACCCCATTACCACCCCACTTCTCACCACCACCAGGATAGGGGACGTAACTGAAACGAAAAAAGAAGTACAGTCAGACTGTTGATTGTGACAGTGAAGGGGATGCAACTCGACACACATTTTCACTGTTTTTCATACAACCGCTCTTACGCGATTATGATGTTATCACACGTTTTTCATTAGATATTTTGGAAAAACAGTATCTTGTGGATAGACTTTTATTGAATTCAATTTCTAAATTTCTGTAAAACTAATCTAGTAAAGACCTCTGAAAATCTGCTATTTTGCATGAAATTTGACACTTCATAATTTACTCAAAAATTAAAAATATTAAAAAAGTAGAAGCCTTACAAATTTTTGGCATAACATTTTTATTTCTATATCTGTTATGCATTAAACCCGCTGCTATCAGCGCTGCTATTTTCTTTATTACCTCTATAGGTAATAAAGAAAATTGCATTTTAAAAGTAAAGGCTTCCCCTCCTCCTCCTGTCATGGACCCTCTCTGGCCAAGTTTACTCCACGAACATGATCAGATCGTCATATCCACCATGGATGCGGTTACACCAGTGTTTTAACGAAATTTGATTTTTAAGATTTCGATTTTTGTTGAAATATATTTAATTAAAATGAATGAGAACACCATAGTCTGTTATCTTCTATCTTACCCAGTAGTGTTGGCCCATCCGATGCGCAGATGCGGCATCATGTGCGTGGTCTTCTCGATGTGGTCCATGGTCACCTCGAAGTACCACTTGCGGTACACTGCCGACCCTTCCACGCGGCCCACGAAGATGTTTGGACGGACACTGTTGGATAAAGAAGAAATGAGGAATTAATGTTAGCAGGAAATTTTTCTAAGAAAATAAACTACAATTTTGATAAGTTGTATTTAGAATTTGAGATAGTTGTAAAATTATTGAACAACAAATTGTATGCCATAGAAAACAAAATTCACATTCTATTGCATCCTTTATGCCCTTCATACCTTTGGCAGATTCAATCGGCCAAAGTTTGGACACATTTTTAATGATAGAAGACCTGGAGTTTTAAGACACAGGCTTGGGCTTACTTTATACTTCAGATCTACCACAAATTACATTTTTTTTTTTAAATAAACGGTGTTATAGGTACAAGAATGTCAATTATTGTTACAGAATGTGTGGAGTGTAATTTGCAGAGATTAAAAACAACTTTTGAAAACCCATTTCGCTCCTGTCTACAGATTACAACCATTGGTGTGTTTTATTAGAAATTTATCAGCGGAAAAGCTCAATTTCTCTTATCAGGATTTTTGCAAAACATCTTAAACGTCACATGGTTGGTCAAACTAAAATATGCTTTACTTCGAAGCCGTTAAAGTTCAAACTCACCTAGACACATGGTCAACCAGCGCAGTTTGCAGCAGTAGGTTCTTCCCTGGCAGCAGATAGTCGCAGATGTTGTTCTGAGAGGACCTCACGGCGACTCCGTTACCCACGCACAGGGAACAGAGTACGTCCAGTACTTTGGGATCTCGACCGTGCTTTTCTAGCAGGGAGATGATTACTTTTATGTGTTCATCCTGTGGGAAAATAACAATAGGTAATATTAGAGTAATATTTAAAAGGCTAAAGTTTTGTATATGTGTATTATGTGCATATCTGCTATGATTGTGACGATAAACCATTTTAATCAATGGAAAATCTGTATGGTATAAAGTGGTGTTTATCTCCAAATTTTTTTTTTTATTGTTAGGCATTATTTATTTTTTTACTGCATGCTGCTAGTGGTTTGCCTGAAAATAGAAAATCGTCTAAAGTGAACATACTCCAAAAAGCATCCTATATGCTATTTCAGGCCATTGTTTACCCGTGTCCCAAATAACATCCAACTTTATTCAGTCGTTCGAGCGTGATGAAGTAATAAACGTTACACACGCACTCACAAACTTTAACTATACACTATTAGTGTAATTCTGGTTCTTAGACGAGGTGTCTATACTCCATCTGTTTACGTACTTAACTAAATATAAACCATCTTACAATATTGTCTAAAATTTTTATCTAAAAATGTTTAAAATTAGGTTAGATTAGGTTAACTTAAATAAATTTAAATAATCTTTGTATGTCTTTTATACGATTTATTTTAAATAAAAAGACAAGTATCAAGATTGTTTAGGTTTAGTGAATTACCTGAACAGATGGAGGTCTATAACGCCACCAAAGATACTGTAAGCTTAATTTCCCTCTACAATACTCACTCTCATCATATTCAGAGCTTCGGGCGAGTCAATCAGCACGCAATGTAGTACGTCCAACATTCCGGTTCCCTCTCCGGACGCTTGCGAACCAAGCCGGGAGAACAACCAGTTCAGACGGTTGGAGTTGGCGAATTGTGCGCAGTTCGTGTGGTTGCCCTTGATTATGGCGGCTGTGGACACAAGGAAAGGTAACCTTAGTTTTGTGTTTAGTAGTGAAGAACTGGGCGTAACCCTACTTAGGGTTCCTCTCCAGGAGAAGGGAAGGCCGTAAACCACTACGCGGGCCCAGTGCGTGTTGGTGGATGTCATATCTTAAATTTATATATTTTTCATCACCTTTTCTAGAGCAGTGATGATGAAATAAATTTCACAGAAAGAACTATGCAGATGCCAGCTATCTTGATCTTTTCTCAACCAAGACCAACTGGATAAGTTTATATTTGGTTAGCGCAAGTATGACCACGTTTCTGAATGGCTTCCTATTCGCCTTCGCCGGAATGCTCACATACTTTCTTTGCCTTACAATGTTTGAAGCCAGAAAATCGACTTCTGCGAAGCAGGCAAGATGGACGACGGTCTGGACTTCTCGCACTCCCAAGATGAAGAGTCCCGCACGGCCAGGGTTATCAGGAAGTGTTCCTCGCTCTTCATCAAGTTTGTCAAGTAAGTACTACGTAAATGGATATTTTATGGCTTTGCGTCAGCTGTGCGCCGACGCAAAGCTGATAGATAGACCGTTCCGTTCCGTAGGCTCGGAAAATGCTCTGCTCCTGGTCTAGAAGCCAAATCCAACATGTCAAACGAGTAGATTAAAGAGTTACTCACCAAGCAGCTGATACAGATATCCAGAGATCATCTCCCAGCTCTGCCCCGACTCGTCGCCGGCGAGGAACCCGGCGAGGAAGCCTTGCGACGTGATGACGTTGATCTTGTCGATGGCTTCGAGGATCAGGTTGAGGATGCCTTCCTCTTGGAACAGGTCCTGACGGTTGCGGAGGGCGCGGAAACGGTTCTGTTTTTCTTCGTGTTCTGAAATGGGGAATGAGCGTTTAGTTTATATTGTTGCAAGACCTGAAGTAGTAGACTAATAGAATTTATATATTACGCAGTTATAAATAGAATCAAAGTTAGCTAGAACGTAGTAGTACGTTTCTTGTGACAATGGCTTTGAGTGGCTTAATACCCCAATTAAGCAGGAAAAAACTGCCTAAGTGCAAGTCGGACTCAAGCACGAAGGATTCTGTACCATTACATTTATTTTTTTACACAATTCCCATACGCACAAAGCGTTTTGGGAAAAAAATTATTGTGCATACAGCCAAGGAGTGGAATTTCCTGCCGAAGTCTGTGTTTCCTGATAGCTACAACTTGAGGGTCTTTAAGTCAAGAATGAATAGGTTACTTTTAGGCAAGCATACTCTATCGTCGACCACATTATCGCTTACCATCAGCTGAGATGGTGGTCAAACGCGAGCCTATCAATAAAAAAAATAATATTCTGTTTTTAATATATGTTAATACATTAGCAACAGAAATACATACCCTGTGAAACTTTTAACTGTCTAGCTATGACGGTTCATGAACGGACTTCGACAGACAAGAAGTCAGTTAAACACTAGGTCCTAGTACTTGACTGCGATCCCACCTACTAAACAGTATTTAAAAAAAACAACTCACCCATATCCTCATCGGGCTGTGCGAAGTAGTTGATGAGATCCTCGAGGCACATCACCATCTCGCCGAGGTTCACCGACGCGAAGAACATGGAGTGACGACGGTTCTCTTGCAGGGTTTCAAGGCCACTGGGAAAAGATAAAAAAAAGATTAATTTTGAGGACTACTACAAATAAAAAGAAGGTCAAAGTTGTATCAATCTAGATAATTCACTAGCATCCGCCCGCAGCTTCGCCGGCGAGAAAGCAGGTTTCTCCATACAAACTTTGGGCTCCCATTTAACCACTTTAAAGAGTTTTTTTTCTTTGATGCATCATAAAAGGATCCTATCCTCTGCGAAATTTCAGCGTTATAGGTCCACGGGTTGGGCTAGATAAGGGAAGATGACCGACTGCCATTACTCCTCGCTCCGGACTGTGGCCTATACCCTGGTATAGCGCTGGGCCCTAGCCCAGCGCAAGAGGTCGTTGCCACCGAACTCCTCCATCAGGACACGGCGATGCTGCAGCCAAGCGGGGCAATCTTCCACCATAAGCTCCACCATATCCTCCGGGCGGTCCACACAATGGTGACATCCAGGCGCTTCTTCTGCACGAATCCGGTGCAACCTCGTGAATAACCTGGAAGTCTTAAAATATCCATCTACATAGTCCTTACTTGATGAACTTGGTGAAGAGCGAGGAACACTTCCTGATGACCCTGGCCGTGCGGGACTCTTCCTCCTGCGAGCGCGAGAAGTCCAGACCGTCGTCCATCTTGCCTTCTTCGTGGAGGATCGCTTGCTTCTCTTCTACTTTGCCCAAGCCCTTCTTCTTTGTTTCATAGGACTGGGAATAAGATACATTAGTCACAATGATTATAATTTCCTTTCTCATCATCATCATCATTTCAGCCGAAATACGTCTACCGTTGGATATAGGCCTACCCCGAGTGTCGCCGCAATGACCGGTCTTGTGCGTTTTGCATCCATTGGATTCCCGCGACCCTCACCAGGTTATCGGTCCATCTTGTAGGAAGCCTTAAACTTTCTGGTGACTTTAACTCACTATGGGCTTCATCAGAAGGCCCATAGTGAGTGACCACGTTTCGGAGCCATACGTCATCACTGCAACACGCACTATGGTCATAGACTTTCGTCTTGAGACACTGAGATGTAGTCAATAAAATTGAAGTGAGACTGGGAGGGCCATATCTACCGCATGACACAAGAGAAATGGGGCAAAAATAAACACAAATTGAGTCCCAGATAGATGAATGCAGAAATTCATACTGAATTATGAATCTTAAGCAGTAACTAATTCAAAATTGAATAGTTTTTTGAGTAATTATTTAAGCAATTTCTAAAAAAAAACTGGTCAAGTGCGAGTCGCACACGAAGAGTTCCGTACTACCATATAAAAATCGAGTAAGAAACGCCGATACAATAACGTTACTTGTATGGAAACCCCCTTTAATTTTCAATTTTATTATTTGTTGTATTAGCGCGGCAATAAAAATACACATCTATGAAAAGGTTTATAAGTTACAGCCCGTTGACAGATAGACAGACAGACGGATGAGTGGACAGCGGAGACTTAAAAAAAGTTTTTCATCTTACTTTGTAAGACAGCCACAGGCCAGTCTCCGAGTGCTGGACGATGACGGTAGAGTCACCATACTTGATGATGGGCGCGCCAATAACTTCCAAGTCCTTGTCTTCTAGAACTTGCTTCTGGTCATCTTTCTCTTGACGGAGACAGAAGGCGCAGGATGCTGTTGTGGCTTCCTCTCTGGAAATAAGAAAAGTTTTGTGATTTAGATTATCCAATAACACGGCGTGGTCTAGCTGTCAGATTGTGAACGAACACGTGATGTTCAAATTGCTGTACAATAATTGTTTTTAAAAGTATGTTTATCAGTTGTCTAGTACTCATAACACAAGAATATTATTATTATTAATTGTTTGAAAGAGTTACAACAGCTCTGGAGCGTAAAGGACAACTGAACAAACAGTGAGTTTTACTCAGTAACAGTCTAATACTCCCTCCCTCATAGAGCGGGAGGACTTATTGATTACCCACCAAATGAGTAAAAAATGAAATAAAGAAAAAACAAAGAAATGGAAGTCTAATGTCTAATCCGATCAACGTGAATTTTGCGTTGTCTTGCTTGCTGTTGTCTGAATATTATTTTATTTTAAATAGCAGATTTATATATTCTACTAGCTTTTGCCCGCGCGGCTTCGCTCCCGCTCTTCCCTACTCCACCCTAATATACCCAACTCTAACCTACTCTACCCTACCCTATTCTGCCCTACTCTACACTACTCTTCCCCACTCTACCCTACTCTACACTACTCTACCCTACACTACCCTAATTTTTTAACTTTTCCATAAGAACTTTTTCCTCACAATAACAATCACAACAAAAAAAGAATTGGCCAAATCGGTCCAGGCGTTGTTGAGTTATGCACTTACCAACACATTTTGCGATTCATTTTTATATTACAGACAACCATAATCTAATAAAAGTAATTTCTCTACCTGCTAACTAAATACAGCTCATTCTGGTCGTTGACTCCCAGGTATCTGCCCGTGGTGATGTGTCGGATCCTCATGGGGTGGTACCAGTTGATGAAGCCTCCCGCCCACTTGGTGCGCGCCAGCTCCAGCCTCCACAGCGAGCGCGCCTGCGACATCACTGAGCCACCTTCGTACACCACAATGCTGAAAGGGAAATGCGTTTATTTTTATTTAGTTAACTTTGATACCGCGATACAGAATTTTTGTATGTTAGTTCATATGTAGCGCCATAGATGTCACTCTGTCATATAAATTATATTTTTTAATATATAAATTTGAAGCCCTCGATGTGTATTTTATTAACAACCTCTAAATAAAAGAGAATGGAAAGAATTCAAAATTTCTACTAACTAGTAATAATGTAAATAGGTTATTTAAATTATTAGTCGAGGGGAACAAATGATTGGCGGTAAAAAGATAAACGTGTAATCTGATAATTGAAATATCCATCTTTAGCTTTTTGTATTAGAAATAGATGTAGGTATATGCGTGAAGAAAATAGTGACTCATCATGTCACACAGCTTGGCTACGACTCATGACCAATCAAACCATAGTTAATTAGAAAGCCGTGTTTACTTTTACCAGTTGATATAAGTCCTTCAAATAATACGGATATCTCTTTTGTCATTTAAGAAAAAAATACCTAAACTATTCGTAAAAATAATAGTGAAAATTCTGACAATTACAATTAAATTTTAAAATGGTTAATTATTAGTGGTTTAATTTTTACCCCAATGTGAATACGTCTTTACTTTGCAGTAGCACTGATGACGTCACTATTTTCTTAACGTGAATAGGCTATATCAAATCACCATCAAATAATTTAAAATTTAGGAATAAAACTTTTGAAAAGTAATTAGATTTGATACTCACTTCTGCCCCCCGTCCGTGGTCCAAGTACTGGGTATGGTGAGGCACTCGTCCCCTCCGTGGAAGAACCTCAGCACGTCCCCTCCGAACACGTAGCCCACGTACTTCATGCGCGAGATGCCGGTGCCGTAGGGCTGCACCGACCAGTGAGTCACGTGGAACGACGCGTTCACTATCGATACTTCGTTCTCTTTTGTCGTGTGCTGCAAGGTGAGGAAAATGGTTTTAGTATGTGGGAATATATTGGTGGTGAGCTGATGTTTTAGTTCAAGACACCACGATTGGCAGCTGCGTGTCGATTCCCACACAGAACAAATATTTGTATATATACAACGTGTAACGTTAAATGCGCAAAACCTCAGACACCCCAAATGATTTTGAATTCAATTGACCAAATTATGTGACAAAAAAAACATTAAAAAAATAAATGAAGGTTTTATGTGCATTTTTAGTTTGTCTAAAATTCATACTGCATTAAAATAAGTACTTTTATTATCCCGTATATGAGAAAATTTGATTGGACTACAACTATTTGTGTTTGTTTACCTATTTGGGCGGGTTTGCGCACGTGATGGCTTGACCTATTCATAAATAGACAGGTCGACGTTTTTAATGAAGATTTTTTTGAAAAATTTAACCTATATTAAAAAGTGGTTTAATTGATTCTGCTC
This sequence comes from Mythimna lalbum, assembly GCA_949319445.1. Taxonomy (NCBI): domain Eukaryota; kingdom Metazoa; phylum Arthropoda; class Insecta; order Lepidoptera; family Noctuidae; genus Mythimna; species Mythimna lalbum. The sequence continues at coordinate 6,684,773 of OX439370.1, forward strand.
GTTATTCTGATCAAACTAATTTCAGGTTTCGCGCATTTAATGTTACACGGTGTATAGATAGGTGTTCCAGGTGTCTTGTGAATGTGAGTTTACATGTTTTTGAATGTCCACCCACGGTACAGAAGTAATTCCTAGTAAAGGGCAATAATTAAAAAAATCACAGTCAGTTTATTAATCTGATTTTGCAATCACTAGATGTAATCTCACTTTGAGTTATTTTTTGACCGCATGCGGTCTAGGATTTTGTATTGATAATATTAAAATGCCTATGGCATTAAATCCATCTTTGTACTAGGGCAGAAAGTTAATAAACAAAACATAATCCTTTAGTTGCTAGTTTGCCTGGAAAGAATACTTATAGTCGGACAGTTTTAAAATTTTTGGTTTACAAGAGTTTTTTTTATCTGAAACAAAGGAGTATCTATGTTGCCCAAAATAAAATTAAATAAGAAGAATTACAAAACAAAACCACATTTTGGACAACAAATATTTCAAAACACGAACACTTTACAATTACAATAACTACATGAAAAATGAAAAAATTAAGTGCACAAAATGTGTTTACACAACATAAAATGTTTTTGACAATACAAAATGTGTACAGTGCGTTTCACTTAAGAAGTTCCTTCGGCGTAATGTTGGCTCCCCTGTCTGTCTAACAAAAAGAAGGGAAAAAAAGAAAGAGTTGCCTACTTTACTAAAATTGTTCCCCGAAATGCGAAGCGAAATCGTTTTTGACGGTAGTTGCAACACTTTTTGGAGAATTATGAGGGGAATGGGATTTTATTTAATAAAGCAGGTCTAAAAGGAAGTTGTTAATGGAGAGGTACGATATTGTGGTGTTGTCGGTATTTGCAAGAAATTTAGAACAATCGAAATGGAGCCCAGCGTCCTATACTTTATTCAAAAATTATAAGGCAATTGTCAAAAGTAACGAAATATCAGTTTATCTCCCTAATATAAAGTATTTTAATTGCTAAAAATATTGCAACACTGTTTTTCCGTATTGCCAACATTACGGCAAAGGAACTTCTTAAGTGAAACGCACTGTAAAAGAAATCCCGCAACCAGCTGGCACGTTCTTATGAATTAAAAAAACAACATAAATCAAAATAGCACATACTACAGTGTTCGACAGGATAATACATTTATTGTTTGACATACATTTACTAATACGACAACATTTAAGTACAGTGTAATAGAGAAAAAATTAAAGTACCAATGCGATGTGACAAGTAACGACATTTAAAGCCATTATGAGCTTTAAATATTTATGTGATTTTTCGGCGAGACAACCAACATTGAGACCAAATTGCAACACAAATTATTATTAAAAAATTTATACTAGGCGAATTTTAAAATTAATTTATTATTTAAATAGGCGTCAGGTAAATTTGGAATAAAGTACATTGATCTTTTACGTTTTTATTGATATCCCTGATATGCATATAACATATGAACAAAGTGTTTTTATCGATATCAGACTCTAAGAAAGTGCTATGGACTTATATAAGTGCTAAAGGACGCTATTCTTAGTTTAAAAAAACCGTTCAAAAATAAGTTACAGTTAAATTACTTATTAGTCTTTTAGGCTAGATTGTAATCAATTATTATGAAATTTTATTCTTAATAAGGAAAAAAAAATTGATATCCCTAACAACGGAAAAACGGAAATAAATACGTAAAGCTAATTTGAAGCAATGTCTATCGTGATCCTTTACTTTTTCTAGTAAAGAAAACAGTTAATTATTTATTTTTCGGATACCTACACAGAGATATTAGGAACAAATATTATTGAATATAGAAAGATATACTCTTGCTTCTTTGTCTCTCTTCTCCGTCTCTTTTCTATTACTTTCTCTTTCTTTCTTTTTTCTCTTTTTATTTTATTTGTTTTTTTTTCTCTCTTTATTTAACCCTTCGGATACCGTCAATTAGAAACACAATAGTAAGACAATAGATGCGCGGCCACCGGTGGTCGCTTGGAGATTCATGAATTAATGTACTGTATTCCAAATTTATCAGGCAACCTATATAAATTTCAGTCAATTATTAATATCCAAACTATTGTTTAGCGTTGATATTTTTAAAAATTTGTGGTGAAATAAGGAGTAAACCCACGGCGAGCTTTAAACATTTAAGTGAACATTTGAAAAAAAATCATACAAATGTTTAAAATATAAAAAAAAATTGTGTGCTTACGCATAAGAAGTGAAAACTTTATTAAGGTGAGGCTAAAATCATCATGTTGGGAGACACCCAGTATAAAAATATTGAGTGTCCCCTAGCATAACGATATTTTTAGCGTTGCTTCTCCGCAACGTGGCAAGTTGCGGGACACTGGGCAACGTTGCACCGACACAGAAAATGAGCGTTGCGTGTCAAGTTGGGGGATATTTTGTCCCCTAGAGTAACAGAACTTTTTTTTTAAGTGGGAAATCATCTAATGAGTCCTCCTGCTCTAGGAATTTTCCAAATGGATCTGAGGCTTAATAATACAAAATTGTAACCGTTCGGGTATAGTCGCCTCGAACCGAGTTTATTCGAACGAGCGTTACATAACCGAACGTTAGGCTTTGGTTTCCTAGGATAGCGGTGCCGTCATATAGCGGCCGTTTTCCGGAACAACAACTATTTTCCTCTTCTGATGATAGTTCATCCTCAAAGTAAATCACTAAAGCTAAATCAAGGTCGTCCATTTTCTATCTTGGATACTTTTCGTATGACATTTGTGACGTTTGTTTTGAAAAAATGACTGACGATATGTTAAAACGGCCGCTATATGACGGCACCGCTTACCTAGGAAACCAAAGCTTAACGGCTCACTCACACTCAATGCCCTAAAAAGTTTTCACTTCAAAAATATTTTACTAATGGCTTTGCGACCTACTCTAGAAACTATCGACAAAATGTGTTTACACATAAAAAAATTACTGTGCAATAAAATGAGTATAAATTAGATATTTAAAGACACCCAGGTCGAGAAATAATCCATTTAATGACATCACAATTTTGATGAACGCTTCAACAATGAATTTCGAAACAGAGTGATCACAAGATGAAACGTATAGACAACTAGAGCATACAGGCGTGTGGCCTCACCGATAAAATAAACCTTAATCCTTTCGTGATGACGCGCGGAGCACGTTCAGCCGGCGACAATATGACCTTGCCCTGGGGTTACACAAGTTCTAAGTATTTATTCAAAACTCTATTAAAATCCTCTTAGATTAACCACCGATTACTGAAGAAAGAATTTCAAGTTGAGATCTAGTCAAATAGCTTGAAAACCTATCAGAATTTAGCGTAGCATTAAAGTCTGGTCGTTTTTAATGTCAAATTCTCAATTCAGGGTGTTTTTAATATCGTGCGAACTTCATCTCGCATGCGGGTTTGCTCCGCATGCAGAGAATTTCAAAATGCAAAAAAACGCGTCCCGCGTGCGTATTCCACGCGTTGCAATAAATACTTGTATGAAATCGACATTTGGGGGGGGGTACCCACATGCGAGAACAAAACCGCAGGATATTAAAAGCACCCTAAGTCTCAATGGACCAGGCGTAAGTCACTTACGCCAGTATGTAGCAGATACCGGATAATTTAATTTTCTGAGTTAGCTAACACTAGGAAGTTGGAATAACCATTATTAAAAGTAAAAAAATATTAAGACAGATTTAAATTATATCCCTACACATTACATTTCCCTAAAGCTATAGAGAAACCATGCCGCTGTCACACGCGTCCCATGTAAGTAGTAAGTTGTTTTTCATCAAATTCAAGATTCTGATGTCATAATACGTAGCTTACATTGGTTTAATTTGTCTTTAGCTTAACAAGAACCTATGTCCTGGGGAAAAAAATTAAGACATGAGACATACACCAACAGACGCTGGGCCTGCGGGGAGGATTATGGCCCATTCCCTCTCCTAGAGAGGAAGCCTGAGTTCCAGCAGTAGGAATTTTATAAGGTGATAATTCTTTGAGTTAACAAGTATTATGAAAAAGATCTAAATAGGTCAGAGATTGATTTATTACTAGATGAAGCCTGCAACTTTGACTGTGTTATATAGAATTTTTTATTTTGCGTGAAACTTTAATTCTTTTTCTAAAATAAAATTAGCTTAAGTCTCAGTATTAAACATATATCTACTAGTAAAAGTCGTTTCAAAATCGCCGAAGCAAAAAGATAGTTCTTTTTTTTAAATTACATTTTTGTTATAGATATCGTAAACAAGGTGTCTGAATAACCTTCCACATTTTTTTTTTCAGTAAACTGGTTTCAGTTTCGTTTACTGAGCAAACCCTTAAAGTTTGCGGAGGGCTGTCCCTTACACCTTGTATATGTACTACGAGTACATATACACCTACTATCAAATGCATAACTTTGAATGCATTCTTCCTACGTTTATTCTTGACGATCACTAGATCATATTGCAATATACAGTTTTTTAAAGAAAGCTCAGCATTAGGATACATTTGATTGATTGCTGATTAGCACAGAAGTTAGTTAAGGATAGTACTTACCAAGTATCTCTCAGTGGCCACGGAGACTAGAATCAAGTCATCTCCGACTCGGACCTTCTCACCCTCAGATCTGTAGAGTTATCAAAAGATAAGGATGAATTTGAGTTATGATGCGATTATTATAATTGATGTTGTCACCCAACCCTAGAAAGTGGAGCAAGTTTGGTTGGGCTGAGATTTAGGTAGAGACTTCGGGATCTTAAATGACAATATTTATTTATTTGTATTATTGTCAGAAATTATAGATAGATGAATAAATTCTTTATTGTACACCAAAAATTAAAAATTACACAAGGAACTTAAAATTAATAGGGTGCCACAATGGGCGGTCGGGTTCTTTTTGATTTTCATTTAAATATAATAAAATACTTTTGTTTTATTACGGTACAACACAGAGGCAATAAACACAAGATAAAAGCCATTGCTTAGTAGGTACAGAATTAGATAATTACAATTGCGCAGTCCGTGCCCGAACCAACAGGGCAATGGTAAAAAAAAATTATCGATTGATTACTCGTACTTATTTCCGGTTAGTTACGGAAGATTGAAGTGCCCTAACACGGGCAATTTTTGGTCTAAAAGGTCACTTCTACCACTGGAGAGAATGACCTTATGGAATTTCACCTATGCCTTTAAATCGGCGTGTGCAATTCTACATCGTTTCTTTAAGTAGAGTCAATAGTACTAATCAACAGGCTTAGGAAAATGCTTGAGACAACATAAAAATTTGTTTCAATTTCCATGATACAATACCTCTGCTTGCTGGCAGGATGCAGGGTCCACCAGCAGGCTTCACCTTGAGAGTGCTCCTGCAGACCCACATCGAAGGCCAGCTTATCCTGAGATGATGATGTTGACAGACAGGCCAGGTACTGGAAACCACATTCATGGTTTTAATTTCACTCTGTCATATTGAACGAAACATTTTTGCTAAATGTACGTGTACGCCCAAATGGTTGATAAGAGGCATTTTTCACCCGTCACACACTCAAAAAATAAAAGTTTCCGCTTTCAACTATTTTTAAATGTTGTATTTGTATAGTTAAAAATATATATTTAATTATTCAAGATATAAACTTAAATTAACCCTTCAGATACCGTCAATTAGAGACACAATAGTAAGACAATAGATGCGCGGCCACCGGTGGTCGCTTGGGGATTCATGAATTAATTAAAACTAACTTAAAAAATTAAAATAAAACCCTAGAGAACTAAAATAAAAAATAAAATAAAAATGGCAATTTAATGTAAGGCGTCGAAAAATTCCTCCGCATCGCTGTCGACTGGTAATGTACCCAAAAGGCTGGCGGCGTTGCCACGCTGAATGGCAATGCTTATCCTTTGACCGAAGTAAAAGTCAGCCTTTGGGTATTGGTAATTATTTTATGGTTTGAAATAAATTATTCAATGACATCTATGTAATAAATAATATAGTAAGTCAAAACAATTATTGCCCAAACAAGGAGCGTTTCTCCTTTTTTTTTGTATTTTTTTTCAATTTAAACTATTATTTCTGAAAACTTGCTCCATAAACCATATTCATTTTGAATCATGAAGTGTAGGTAGTATCATTGAGATACTACCTACTCTTCATGAACTTTTATGTGAATAGTAATTCATTTTGGTTCACTGTGCGCGTCTATGCTATACGGAAAAATAAACTCTGGTGTATTGTCGCGTGTACCGCGATCTTCAAGATGTATATTTTTCAGTATAAGATAAGAAGTCCCAATAATAAAAGAACAATTTGGCATCAGTATAAAAATGTTAAGAACACAGATTAAAAAAATCCACCTTCGTACTCTTCTGCATAAAGAATAAAATTAATAAATAAAAAATAAAAATCATACCATATCACTGTTGAGATGTCGTAGAAGAATAGCATTGCCGTACAATAGAGTACGATGCCCAGAACCGGTACCTTTACCCTGTAAAAGAGAAACGCAGAGTAGAAGAACACTGCCTTCGCGTAATCGTATGACTTGAGCAGACATAGGCCATAGATAAAGAAGAAAAATTGTTAAGAACCAATTTTTCAATATAACGTTTACCTGAAGAATAAAAATGTCTATCATAATAATATTCCATACAAAAACTGTCGAACCACCATTTTTATTTTTACAGCTTTCTTCTATTTGTTATAATTGACACTTGAATTTTTTTTTTTTTTTTTTATTAGAATTATTTATAAATTGTGTCATATTAGTTTTTTAATTATTGACTTTATAATGCTTGATAATTTAATAATATATATACATCGATGACGGCTAGACATAGCGTTCAATTAATAATTTATTAAAACAGTTGTACCTAATTAAAATATTAAAAAAATAAAAATATTTGTATTTTATTCTTCAAATAAAACCTATCTAGTTATTAAAAAATCAGGCCTAAATAAAACAACTTTCCTTTCACAGCATCAGCTAAATTATTTATCAAAAGTCATATTCATCCTTGAGTTTGACCTTAATCGAATTATGAATGATCCAAAAATAATGATGGTAGCATCTGACACGTCTATACATCAGTGTCAAGCCGTTTCTTGTTGAACGACAATTAATTTGGCATAGAACGCTTTAACCAGGGCGAGTTAGGCAGGGCGCAAATATGGACACTTTTGTATCTTGTATCATATTAGATACACTTGTATCTAATATGATACACCTACCTAAATATTCATATATTTGATTTCTATAGAACCAGTATGAAATCACCCACTCTCTGAGCATACGTAAACTTTTTTAACCGACTTCCAAAAAAGGAGGAGTTTCTCAATTTGGAGGTTTGTATTTTTTTTAATTGTTTGTTCACGCCGCTTGCCAACCGATTTGAAACATTATTTTTTGTCGGATAGGGTATACTTTCCAAATGGCCCCATAGTCACAAAGTTAGGATCTGATGATGGATTCAAAATGAATATGGCGAAACTTCTCAAATTCAATTCAATTTTTTCGTGAAGTCGGTTATTTTTTTTTATATAAAAAGGTATTTTTGTGTCCAGTTGCTTCCACTTAACACACACTCATGAAGATCAAAAAGTGTTCGGTCTCCGTATGAGCAGCGCCTTACGGTAGCAATTTTAATTGCATCTTTAGTATGCTAACTAGGCGATATTATTTCACACCCCGGGAGTTATTAATTGGGTTACGTAGCGCTATTATTGTAATGGAATTACAAGACTTTGAACTTACGCCTCTTGCTTTGAATAGATTCAATGAAACTTGTATTGTTATATTATATAATGTGAACCTTCTTAGGTATTTTTCAAGTAGGTACCTACTGTAAAACACATGTAAAATTCGAAAAGTAGCTCAAACATTTAAATTCTGTAATGACTTTTAAAAACCACAAAAAATACTTACTATTTACAGTAAATTATTATTGTTAATAAGGAGAAGACACAACAAAATGTTTTTCTAATCTAATAATAAAATACACATGCGAAGGTTTAGCGATAGAAATAGAAAACAAATCTAAAATAATAATTATACCATCTTATTTTATTCTTTGAAAATATTTGACCTTGGGAGGTCAAGGTCAATTCGAAATAACGAAATACCTTTTCAAGGTTGACCTTTGTTTTAGGTGTCTGCATTTTAATGCAAAGTAACCAGGGTCGAGGGACCGATTTTGAATTTATTCATTGAAAACAGAGTCCCAGGTTAAGGGTGGTTTTCATTTCACATAAAAGATATGTAAAAAAAAAAAAAATTCTATATAATTTTGGGACAGAAAAACTAAATTACTTACAGATTTAAGTTACAAGTTACAGATGGTATCATTTTTAAAAACTAATAAATTAGTACGTTTTTAGCGATCACATTATGAATTTTGAAAGTTAAACCACTTATTAAAAAAAAAATGTTAGATAATAAAATTTTGTCAGAAACAATTTTGAAAAGTCAAAAGTAGCCAGATTTTTTCCAATTAGCCAAAAAAATTTCAATGATACAGCATGCATTTTTACCGACAGGTAGATATACTCACTAAGTTTTCTTTTCCCTGGAAAAATTTAAAACACGATCGCAATACGTAAAACGAATTATTCACAAGAGGACAAATATATTCATATTTTGTTAAAACACAATATTATAATAAATATATGGAGTGTACAAAATCATACAAAAGATTTGCCTTTTGAAATCTTTATAGGACATCAGGAATTTGTTTCACCATTTCCTTGTTCCAATAGGATATCAAAAGTAAATGAAACTGAAAAATAATAAAACAAGTAATAATAATTAAAAAAAAGTAACTTAAGTTAATAGTGAAACCAACCCTTATTAGAACATATTTAAAGTGTAGTTTAGTCAAAAAATATAATTGAAAATTATTCATAGGGTGGCATTATTATACTTCGGAAAGGTTTTCAAAATGTTAATCTTACAGGTACATAAAATTATAGAATATTTGATGTACATTTATATGGGTAAGTTTTGTTACAAATACTTACAGTTTCTGAGCCCGCAGCCGTCACCAATTCTTGCAAAGCTCTGACTGACAGCGCCTGGAAAAACCAGAACAAAATATTAAATACCTTGGCCGGTACTAAAGCCTGAGAATAATAGTAGATTATGTGACTAGGGGATAAAGCAGTGTCTTTAGGTCGCGGTTTTTATGTTGAATTTCGAACGAAACGAAGGTTGTTAATTTTAAACCCGAACGTCAGTGAGGGATTTATATAATTAACTTCCGAGCATTGCGAGGGAGTTAATAAAGAATCCTGAGTGAAGTGAGAAACTCAAGCCACCCAAAACAAAGACAGCTTTATCCCCGTGTTGGAAACTCTACTTTTTATATCATCTGTGAGATAATTGATATTCGCATGGAACATAATTAATTTGCTCGATTAAGAGATCGCTCATACTGCATTATCTCCGTAGGGACTGAGTGTCGGGGCACACGGGCCACAAAAAAAGCTGCTGCAAGATTCTTTTTGAGACAGCCTCTTTTTGTGGCCCGTGTGCAGTGGTGCCACCACAAAAAAATAAGCTTAAAGCCTCTTCTAGCTTATTTTTTGTGGCGGCGCTTTTATGTGGCGGAGTTTTTTATGATAATGATAATGACATACGCTACCACATGCCATTCGCATATTTAATCCTTCTTCGTCAGAGTTTATTGTGATACTGAACGCATGGCCACAAGCTGACGCGCGCTTCAGCTTTTTTTTGTGGCCGCTTCTAGCTTTTTTGTGGCGGCGTTTTTTGAGGTCCGTGTGCGGGGACACTGAATGACTAGCTTTAAGTAATGGTTGTATGACAAATAAAAGAGTAGGTGGTGTAAAAAAAAGACACTGTTTCACTTTTTTTAAATGTAACTTATGTCCAGAGTCATACAGTTCAAGTTCGTACAGTCAATTCTGCTAGTGAACCTTAGCAGTATTTGAGAGAGGTTCTGGCTAAGTAATAGATGAATGGACCGATCAATTATGGTTAGGCTACGTTTGCCGAGACCGGTCCGTGGAGGGTGACGATCTATTTTGTACAGAGACAGTTACACAACTGTTTAAAGTCATCTGTTTTACCAAGAGCATAGTGTTACAGTGCTAACCTGTCACTTCCAGAAGACTAAGGATCCTTTGACTCATCAGAGACCTTCAACGCTGAAATTTTGCATGAGGTTCCTTTTAAGATGTATAAAAAGAATTGAAATTTAAAATGCTTTTCCACAATTAACCCCCTGAGGTTGAAACAGGTGTCCAAAATTTGTATGGAGCACCTTCTTTCTAGCTAGTTATATAACATTATAACTAGACAGAAAGAAACTTTCTAAACTAGCCAGAATCAGTAACCGAATGATTTCTAATTGTTTTTACACAATGTTATATTTTTAAAAAGGTCTCAAGTTGAACACCACCGACACTAAGTACAACACAGGTCACGGCAGATCATAGCGGGTATAAGGTGCCATCAAACAACTGGGTATGGAAGCAAAACATTCCCGTCACCCGGGTGAACCGGTGATCATATACAACGTGTAACGTTAAATGCGCAAAACCTGAAAATAGTTTGATCAGAATAACGAGCAGAATCAATTAAACCACTTTTTAATATAAGTTACATTTTTCAAAAAAATCTTCATTAAAAATTATGTCTGTCTATTTATGAATAGGTCAAACCATCACGTGCGCAAACCCGCCGAAATAGGTAAACAAACACAAATGGTTGTAGTCCAATCAAATTTTCTCACACACGGGATAATAAAAGTTCTTATTTCAATGCAGATATTTTAAACAAAGTGAAACTGCACTTTCAATTTTTTTTATGTTTGTTTTTTTTTTTCACAGAATTCGGTCTTTTAAATTAAAAATCATTTGGGGTGTCTGAGGTTTTGCGCATTTAACGTTACACGTATTTATGTCGCCTACAAGATACCATAACTAGGCTATAACTTTGTTATTTTTCATATTACAGTTTTAAAACTTTGTACATAGATTCTTTACATAAATAATAAACTTGTGTTTCAGGTTTCGCATATACTAAAACTAATTTAGTAGGTATATGTATAAAATTAATGTCAAAACTGACCTGTTCGATGACGAACACGCACTGCGACAGGTCCGGTGGGATGTTCTTGTCGGCGATATTCTCCAGAAAGCAGTGCCGGTTACCGAAGCCCTCGGCTGCCAGGCACACCCTCTCGCCTGTCGCTGTGCACGACAGGCACACCATGTCTTCCTGTAAAATAAAACAAATGTTATTAAGGATGCAGCAGTTGAGCGGTTGGCTGTTGTTGCGGTTTGGATTCCCTCACGGAATAGTACATTGTTACACTACGGGTGAAAGTTACTTATTCCGTCCCGAGAAGGAGTTGGCTAATTCGTGGGACTAAATAAGTAACTTTACACAACATTGTGCTTTTCATTACGAATACAAGAAAATAGACCTAGTTTTTTCTTTTTTATAATTTGACAGCTGTTAGTTGAAAGTAAAACTCCCTAGGGATGAAAAGTATGATACTTTTCAGCCCGCAGGCAACTTCAGACCTACTTTCAGAGTATGAGCAATGAAAAAAATATTTGTATGCCCACACGCTTTAGGAGTTCTATACACGACACAAAACCTTCCTACAATCTTCTATAATATAAAAATGAATCGCTAAATGTGTTGCTAAGCGCAAATCTCGAGAACAGCTGAACCGATTTTACTAATTCTTTTTTTGTTGTGTTTGTTATTATGAGAAGAAGGTGGTTATAAAAAAAAACCTCTGTAGGGTAGAGTTGGGTAGTGTAGAGTAGAGTAGGGTAGAGTAGGGTAGAGTGGGATAGAGTGGGGTAGAGTAGGGTAGAGTAGGGTAGAATAGGGTAGGGTAGAGTAAGGTAAAGTAGGGTAAAGTAAGGTATAGTAGGGTGGAGTAGGGTAGAGAGGGCGCGAAGCCGCAGGGGTACAGCTGGTTATCAATTATTATAATAATTATTTGTTTATTTTCTCGCTACAATATCACAACAATTACAAAAGCTAATAAAAATATGTTAAAATTACAATAATGCTATTTCATACTGTGGGTGCCTAAGCAAGGCTTTTGATCTGAATTGCAGGTTACTATTTATATAAATAGGAAAAAAAAGGATTTACAAAAAAAGATTTACCATCAGGTGAGATGGTGGTCAAACGCAAGCCTATAAATAATTTAAAAAAAAAAGAGCTAGAAGGCTCTACGAAATCAAGTTGTAACTAAAAGACGATCGAAGCACTTCATACGACACCTGATGTTATGAAGAAACAGATGAACATACAGATTAAACTCATAACTCTCCTAACTTCGCGGAAGTTGGATAAAAAAGAATTAGTCGAGTCGTGCAGCAATGTCGTGTTTTTAAAGTAAGTAAAGTTGCGTGACTCAATTAAAGTGTCCTTTAGTTTACAAAAGAATATAAAATATGTTTCCATGACATCATCGTGACTTTCGTAATTTATTTACTTTAACTCATCTAACGAAATGGTGGAGTTATTATTTTTTATAGTAGGTTGCCGACGTAGCTCGAAGAGTCGCCAAACTTAAGTGGCAATGGGCAGGGCACATTGCACGCAGAACAGATGGTCGATGGGGACGAAAGGTTCTGGAGTGGCGACCACGTACCGGAAGACGCAGCGTTGGAAGGCCTCCAACAAGGTGGACCGACGACCTGGTCAGGGTCGCGGGAATTCGATGGATGCGTGACGCACAGGACCGGTCGTTGTGGCGACGCTTGGGGGAGGCCTATGTCCAGCAGTGGACGTCTTTCGGCTGATATGATGATGATAGTAGGTCAAATTAAATAATTGGCGAAATTTCACAATAAGTCGACAAACTTTATAAATGTCACCGTAAAATTGTAAACACCGGGCGCTTGGCCTTCAACCAATCAGCGCGCGAGATGCATTGCGTTCTGTGCCATTTCACAATTTAACAGTTTCAGTTCGATAGATTATAATCTACCGAAAAATAATGCGTTAAATAGTAAGCAGTTTCTTTCGACAGTTATCTCATCAGGGAGTTTTTTTAATTTTCGGTGGGTAATTATCATCCGAATGACATCCCCCGCTTTTGGGCGGAGCGAGAGATAGTGTCAGACTTTTACTGACTATAAACCCACCCCGTTCCTTCGTGCCTTCATACCGGGGTTCGAGCTACCTTTCGGATAACTCTGGCTCCAGTAGGCTTCGACCCGGCAGGGGCTGTTGCTGACAACTCCTTGAAGCGCGCTGTCGACGACTTGGGCTCGGTCCGGACAGTTACCGGACGTTCGCACAGCGAGCTACCCACTGCTCGCCATCTCGCTCGGGATCGAAATCCCGGAGGCGGCTGGTTACTTATAGCAATGAAACAAGGTTCCAAGTTTGTACGGAGAAACCTACTTTCACGCGGACAAAGCCGCTTGCATAAGCTAGTTACTTATACCAAAAATAATAAACTTCCTAATTAACAGTTCACACCCACAACTTTTCGTCCGATGACGTCACTTCCCACTACTCAAACATTACGCCCGTGCCCACTTGACGGAGTCCCTGACATTCATATTTATTTTGTCGTAAATATGTATTTTCATTTCCCATTCGTAATCTTTGAGATGAGATGTTCTCGACGTGTTTTATGTCAGTCAAACAGAACGAAGTCTTACTACTAGGAGTAGGTCGCGAGTAAAATGGAAAAACTTAGAATTTATAACACGGAATTCAGCTAATGTTATTAATGTTTTATTACTTAGCTAGGTACATTCGTTTATTTATCTATACAAGGAAGCTTTATGCATAATTTGAAGTTCCTATTCCTAACTGAGCGGAGCACCGCCGTGCCCTCGTGGGGGCGATAGGCGGCGGAGACCTCTCGCGCCGGGCCTTGGTTCAGGCTATGGTCCGGAGCGAGGAGGAGAGGCACCGGGGCCGGGCTTATCCGAAAGGAAACTCGAGCCCCGGTATGAAGGCTAGAAGGAACGGGGTGGGGTTTTTAGTCAGTAAGAGTCTGACACTATCTCCCGCTCCACCCAAGAGCGGGTTTTGTCATAAGATGATTTTCCCCATGGACAAAAAAAAGCTAATTTTATTAATGTTTTATTTCTTAGCTAGGTACATTCGTTTATTTATCTATATAAGGAAGGTTTGTGCATAATTTGAAGTTCCTAGCTCTAATAGGTTCGGTCAAGTGCGTTAATAATATTGACATGGCAGTCACGCACAACTCAATGGGCGCTCGCCCCATGGCTCTAGTGCTTTAAGCATAAACAGCTCAAAGATATTGTTACACCGTTAAACTTGAACACGCCATATCTTCGACGAAATAAAGAGTCGCAACGAATAATTAAAACGCATTGCTGTTCGAAAAATCTAGAATGGAGGTATGTACCTAGGCCTGGAAAAATCTACCATAAGTAGCTACCACTATTATTATTCAAATAATAATAGTAGGTAGGCATGTAAGTAGATAAGGGAAATGGTACTTTCCGCCATTAACAATAGAGCCGAAATACGTGTGAAAGTAATACATACATATGCATATAAATACGAACCCCCTACCGGAAGTGAGTCAGTTTTGATTCCGACTGCGATCAAGAACGGAACTCTAGTGTTCATTGTGATTTGGATTATTATTGACTGGACTAATTTGTAATTGTTTGTGGTGAATAAAGTTCTCTGTTAGTAAATCGGCATTTGATTACCCACGTACGTAAAAATATAATTTCCGATAAGGTTATTATGTTTAAGCCGTTTAAGAGTTTTCTGCACTTGCAGCAGCAGCCCCAACACAGCCTGCCGAACTCAGAAGATGGGATGGCGCAAGAGTGTCGACAAATGTTCCATCGCACACCAAACCTACCCAACTTCCAGGGTATTATGGTCATTCCGTCTGGCTTCATCCCATCGTCATGTGCCAAGCTATTGGGTTCTAAAAAAGCTGGCACCCTGGTGATAAGGCTAGAGTGAATGGGCTTTTAATAAACTACTGCGCTTCACCATCAACGATTGCAACTTCACATGTAACTGAATGACACTGATGTTTGCCGGTACTTTAATCAGGAGAGGGAGACGCCTAAGCACTTATTGTGTGAATGCGGGCCCCTTATCCATAAACGGAGTATCCACCTGGGCCGACACATTATTCGCCCGGAGGAGATAGAAACTCTCAAAGCTAGAAGTATTCTAGAATTTCTGGAAGCCTCCGGGCTAAAAGAGTTACTCTAACAAAGTGGCGAGTCACAATAGATCTTTTAGGTCGCAGTGACTACATTCCCTACACTACGGGAGATGCATAGCCCCTTATCTTCAAAATAATAATAATAATCAACTATTGCATCATTTCATCACCATGAAAATTCCATTTGATGGTAAGCAGTGATGCACTAGTTTATATGATAAAAAAAATGTCTGAAGGAAAATTGTAGCTACAATACCTTCAACAATTTTGTACAGTTTATTCATGAATTTAGTTAGTCAAGGCTCAATATCTCAAAACTTGGTACACTCTAGAAACGGGCCAAGGTGTTAAGTTCCTGAATATTGTATATAAGTGGATTACAGGATGATAAATTAATACATCCGCGGTCTGGGTCGGATTTAGTATTAACGGGACTGTTATAGACGGACGAAACCAAAGGGAATACTGAAAATATTGCTGGGTTAATATTTTAAAGGATAAAAGCCTTGCGGTTTCCGGAAAACTTATATATCGTTATAATTTCAGCCGAAAGACGTCGACTATTGGACATAGGCGTCGCCACAACGACCAGTCCTGTGAATATCGCAACCATCGGATTCCCGCGACCCACACCAGGTCATCAGTCCACCTTGTGGGAGGCCTTCCAATGCTTCGTCTTCCGGTAAGCGGACTCCAGAAACTTTCGTCCCCATCGACTATGTGATCTGCGTGCATTGTGCTCTGCCAAGTGCCTATTGACACTAGTTTATGTTTGGCGATTCTTCGAGGTATATCGGTATGGTAACCTTGGACCTCCTGCAGATATCTTCATTTCTGATGTGATCACGCAAGGAAACTCCGAACATTGCCTTTTCCATTGCCATCGAAATTAAGGATAGGTTTGCAAATATCTCGCGGTAAAACTGTTGGCAAATCTATTTAGGTTCATCTTTTTTTTGTGTAATTCATTATAAATCATAAGACGCGAATGACTTCCGTAATAATTCTCGCCTTGGTCTTGTAAAAACAATAGTACCTCGGAGACCGATTCCAAGTTATAATCAAGTACAAGTCGGTACAAACTTCAAGTAAACTTAGTCCGGTCCGTACCGGCACGGACACAGTTATAATATTATTGTCAACTTATAAATTATAAGTCTCTTATAAAGTTTAATCTTTGCCTTCTTTGTTAATTACTTAATTTACTGCCATGACCTCATTTCGCATTTCATTAGCGCTTTCTTGAAACTCTTTCATGGCGCAGTAATTTTATTTTACAGAAACGTTTCGTCACAAAATAGATAGGTACAGAAGACAATCTCATGTATGTACTTCACGGTGGAGCACACAGTCGAGGTGTACCCTTCTTGGGCGGAGCATCGCCGTGCTCTCGTAGGGGCGATCGGCGGCGGAGACCTCTAGCGCCGGGCCTTGGTCATGGTCCGGAGCGAGGAGGAGTGGCAGGCGGTCGCCTCCTTCCGCGAAGCATTAATGCTAGCAAAGGAGGTGGCTGACCGCATCAGGCAACGACGCTCTCGCCGCCGCCGCCGGTATTCCGATCCCGATTTCCTGCCACCATAGACGCAGGCTCGCGGACGGCGAGCCTTGGGTAGCTCGCTGTCCGATCGTCCGTTAACTGTCCGGACCGAGCCCAAGACGTCGACGGCGCGCACTGTTCACGCGCGCCTCAAGGAGTTGTCAGCAACAGGAGGGGCCCAACTGGGTCAAAGCCTACTGGGGCCAAGGTTATCCAAAAGAAACTCGAGCCCCGGTACGAAGGATAGAAGGAACGGGGTGGATTTTTAGTCAGTTAGAGTCTGACATTATCTGGCACACTAATGATCGTTTGAGCCGGAACTGTTCGACGAGCGGGCTGAAGCGTGGCTGAGGTGTCCGTGAGCGGTGTCTATGTGTGCGTAGCTCGAGCGCACTTTGTATGTAGTTTGACTTCTGTATTATATTTTGTGGCTTCGTCCTCTAACCTTCTTCGTCGCAATGCAATAAACAATGTTCCCCTTTACGCCTTTCTTTTCTTTTGCGCCAGTCATTTTCGTCAAACGGCTCTTTTCATATTTAATTGGGAAGGGAGTTATTATTGTTATTAACTAGCTTCTGCCACCGGCTTCGCCCGAGTGAAATAACCAAATTTTACTGAGGCGGCTCCATAGAAATTTTGACTGGCCTGTTTCTCTAGTGACTGCTATGTACTACACTTAATACTTGTGATATCTTACAACTTCTACGTAAAGATTTTTTCAATACAATTATTTGAAAACCCCCTCTAATGGGCCCTACCGCATTTAGGCGCGCTTATCTCTTTGTCGCACCAGTGTGGAAAAGTACGCGAGCTCACCACCGCTATAATTTATTACATTTATGTTATAAGGCTTGGCGCTAAGCTACCCCCAAGCGTATTGAAAAACGTCGTTTGATACACATGAAAATTTGTCACAGCAGCACCCCATAACACCCTCGCCTACGGTCGGGGAAATGGAATTCCACTTCAGTCGCAATGACAAAGAAACTTTTCGACTTGTATCAAAATGTACTATAGCCATCCCTACAATCCTCCTATTGACCAAAAACAAAGCACAAATTAACCCAAATCTAAATCACTCAACACCGCTATACCTATTAGGATAAACAAACGGATCTCATCACACAAAGGAAACGATTAACAGAGGCAACAGTAGGTAGGTAGCTAGCGTTTCCCTTTCAATTTAGGCGTTAATTCCTCACAATAGTCGGGCAGTTCGCGTCTCTGCGATTCTATTTCCAACAATCATTTTCTGCGCGTTAGGGCTTTTTTTTTTTTCTGTCGACTGGGAAAATCATCATTGACGAAACCCGCTCTTGGGTGGAGCGGGAGACAGTGTCAGAGTCTTACTGACTAAAAACCCCGCGCCGTTCCTTCTAGCCTTCATACCGGGGCTCTAGTTTCCTTTCGGATAACCCCGACCCCGGTAGGCTTCGACCCCGATGGGCCCCTCCTGTTGCTGACAACTCCTTGAGGCGCGCGGGAACAGTGCGCGCCGTCGACGCCTTGGCTCGGTCCGGACAGTTACCGGACGATCGGACAGCGAGCTACCCATGGCTCGCCGTCCGCGAGCCCGCGTCTACGGTGGCTGGAAATCGGGATCGGAATCCCGGCGGCGGCGGTGGGGGCGCCGTTGCCTGATGCGGTCTGCCTCTTCCTTTGCTAGCATTACTGCTTCGCAGAAGGAGGCGACCGCCTGCCACTCCTCCTCGCTCCGGACCATGGCCTGAACCAAGGCCCGGCGCGAGAGGTCTCCGCCGCCGATCACCCCCACGAGGACACGGCGTTGCTCCGCCCAAGCAGGGCACACCTCAACTGTGTGCTCCACCGTGTCCTCCGGGCGTTCCGCACAGTGGCGGCACCCGGGCGTCTCTTCCGCTCGAATCCGATGCAGGAACCTCCCGAACTTGCCATGTCCGGTGAGGACCTGCGTCATGCGGAAGGTAAGGACGCCGTGAGGTCTTTCCAGCCACGCCTCAAAGAGGGGACTTACCGCCATAATTGTGGCGTGCCCAGCACTGGGTTGCGATAGTCGCTGACGCCATTTCACCGTGAGATCCCGCCGGAGCTCTGTCCGCCATACCTCGACCTGTCGCGGTAGTGGACTTTCACCCCGGCGTTGCATCTCCACGCGCTTATCGTGCATGTGTGCAAGGACTGTTGCCTCCAGATCCCACGGTGGTAGGCCAGCCAGAAGGCTCGCCGCTTCGCGGGAGATCGTGCGGTAACCCCGCACCATCCGTATTGCCATGACCCTCTGGCAGGCGTTCAGTATGGACGCCGGTCGCTTTGCCAGCGACGGCGCCCACACCGGCGCCCCGTAGAGGGCCATGGACCGAACGATCCCCGCGTAGAGCCTCCGGCAGGAGGCGTCTGGACCCCCAAGGTTGGGCAGGAGCCGCTTGAGAGCAGCCCCGGCCCGGTTGAGTTTGGGAGCCAAACGTCGGAAGTGTTCTCCGAAATTCCATCGGCTGTCGAGAACGAGTCCCAGGTACTTCATCGTCGACCCGACGCCGATGCGAACTCCTCCTACCGTAAGTTGGGAGTCTGATGGTGGCGCATTCCGAGGGCCGTGGAAAAACATGGCCTCTGCGCGTTAGGGCTGGCACGACAGATGCCAGGGAACATTGGTTGAAGTTTTTATTTAAATGGTCTATAATTTTCGTTGGTTATGATATACAGCTGACTGTTGGTCTAGTGGTTAGTGACCCTGACTGCTATGCCGGAGGTCGTGGGTTCGATTCCCACCCAGGGCAAATATCTGTGTGATGAGCATAATCATTTGTTCTGTGTCTGGGTGTAATTTATCTATAATATGTATGTATTTAGAAATATATAAGTATGTTTATCAGTTGTCTAGTACCCATAACACAAGCTCTGCTTAGCTTGGGACTAGACGGTGTTGTGTGATAGTTGTGGAATATATTATATTATAAAAGCAGTGGTGGCCAGTGGCACAAAGTAGACACCGCTCACGGACACGATATCTCGGAGCGCCTCGGCCCGCTTGTCGAACAGTTCCGGCTCAAACGCTTATTAATGTGCGTCCACCGAGCGTAGGTATAAAAAATGTAGTACATACATGAGATTGTCTTCTGTACCTATTTTGTGCCAGGGGTGACGACTCCGAGAGTTCGACTTATGTTCAAACCTAGCCAGGCGCTTCAGCATAATCAGCCTTTTGATGTTCGCACTGCTGGGACTCAGGCCTCCTCTCTAAGAAAGGGAATGGGCCGTTATCTACGCCGGCCCAGTGCGGGTTGGTGAATGTCACATGTCTTCGAATTTTAGGTTCTAGGACATGCCGGTTTCCTCACAATGTTCTTTTTCCTTCACTGTTTTGAGAGTAGGCGCATTACTTTGTGCAATTTATGCATCACCATGTTTTACATATTATGTAAATTGGTTCTTAGTGGACAATGTGATGTAAAATTGGTATAGGATTCACAACTGGTGTAGTGTCAGTCGCGTTCTCTGCACTACGGAGCTAAGAATTTTATTAAAATATTGAATACATGGTGAAGCTTGCCGAGAAGGTTGACTTGATACATTTTCTGCTAAATACAGCAAAATCATTAGTATGTGTTATATCCGTATATTAATGGCACTTAAAGTAATTACACCATACGTAGATATGGCTTAAAGGACTAAATATCCAAGCCAAAAAAAAAACAGTAATTTGAATGAAGAATCATGATAAACGAGACCATTTAGATTTTAATAAAGATGCTTCGCAATGAGACGAGGACCTTCTCCATAACGGAAGCCATTTCCACGTTAAGCGACCATTTATTTACTTTACGGTCATAACTTAATTTGTTTAAGACCATGCGATAAGGTGAAGTTGACCTGTAAATTGTGACAAATTTATTTGGGGATGGCTAATCATCCTATAACTCCTATTCTGTCAGATTTTTACTGACTAAAATCCACCCTTGTTCCTTAGCACCTTTGTTCTGTAGTGACGTTCCGCGAGCGTCTCAAAGAGATGTCAGCAAAACCCTGCTGGGCTCTAAGCCCAGCAGGGCCGCAGCCTGGGCCAGATGTCCTGGAAAGCAAGGCCAATATCCTTCTATTTTTCTACTGACTAAAACCCACTCCTATGTTCCGACATAGTAGTGAGTTTTAAACAGTAAAAGTCTGAAACGCCCTCCCGCTCGATTCTAGTGCGGGAGAAATCAGTATTCCTTCAGATGCTCTTTGCGTTCCAGGGCTACGATGAGTGTTATTTACCTTAAATATTGTCCACAATAATAATAATGGAACATTGAATACATTATATTATTAAATTATTTCTGTACGTCATATTTATTACTCAAACCTGTGTAATCCTTACTAATATTATAAAAGCGAAAGTGAGTTTGTTTATTTGTTACGTCTTCACGCCTAAATGGCAAAACCGATTTTCATGAAACTTGGTACACAAATAGACCATGTCCTGGAATAGGACATAGGATATAGGACTTTTTATCCAGAAACTATGTTCCTTGGGATAATTTTCCGCTATCACGCGGGTGAAGCCGCTGGAAGCAGCTAGTCGTCTCTAAAGCTCAATGAAAAATTTACGATCGCATATTGTACCTGTACAATACACAAAGAATTTAATATGGTCTGTCATAATTTCAGCCGAAAGACATCCACTGTTGGGTATAAGCTTCCCACAAGTGTCGCCACAACGAACGGTCCTGTTCGTCTCGCATTAATTAGATGCAATCACTTATATTGGTGCTAATATTAAATGGATGGGAAAAAGTATGTATGTGTTTGTGTATGTATCTATGTCTGTTAATCCATTACGTTCACTTGAAAGGAATTGGATGTAATTAGGCACTTACAAATGTCCTGGAAAAACACATAGGATACTGTTTATCCCAAGAGTATGTTGCCTTGAGACAGTCATCTATTTTCATGCAAGCAAAGCCGCTTGTAAAAGCTAGTCCTCGTATAAATTGTCTCTGAGCAAATAAACCATCCATTATAATTCAAATTGTTTCATAATTAACGATAATAATAGCTTTGCCACACACAGTAACAATTGGTGTCGGATTTATTGCCGAAATAATGGCAGTTGCCCTCATTACTGCTTAATTGTTCGAATTAGTCATCAAATTAGCAATTTACTGATACAGAACATTATGTAAAATTATTGCCTGATGATAATACATGCTTTGATGTCAGACATTCAGGAAGAGGCTCCCTGGTGTACAAGCCTGGTGTACATGCTAGCAAAAGAGGAGGCCGACCGCATCAGGCAACGGCGCCCTCGCCGCCGCCGCCGGGATTTCGATCCTAATTTCCGGCCGCCGTAGACGCAGGGTCGCGGATGGCGAGCCATGGGTAGCTCTCTGTCCGATAGTCCGGTAACTGTCCGGACCGAGCCCAAGACGTCGACGGCGCGCACTGTCCCCGCGCGCCTCAAGGAGTTGTCAGCAACAGTAGGGGCCCAGCTGTGTCGAAGCCTGCTGGGGCCAGGTTTATCCGAAAGGAAACTCGAGCCCCGGTATGAAGAGGCTAGAAGGAACGGGGTGGGTTTTTAGTCAGTAAGAGTCTGGCACTATCTCCCGCTCCACCCAAGAGCAAGGTTGTCATAAGATGATTTATGCCCAAAATTATAAAAAAAAAATTAGGTAGATACAATTTTAAGGGTTCCCCATACTTGGAACTAAAACTCAAAAATATTTTTTCATCAAACACATAAGTGTGGTCTTCAAAAATGATATTAAGGTTTCTAATATTATTGTTTTCTAAACTGAATAGTTTGCGCGAGAGACACTTCCAAAGTGGTAAAATGTGTGTCCCTGTAACTTCTAAAATAAGAAAATGATAAAACTAAACAAAAATATATGATGTGCATCACCATGCAAACCGCCACAGGAAATTGGTTTGAACGAGATCTAATAAGTAGTTTTTTAATACGTCATAGATCTAAAAAAATACACTATTATAAAAACATCGATCAAAGTTGCAATTCATTGCAAAGTTCTTGTAGTTCACTACAAGAACTTTTATATTATGTTAATTGCTCCTACGGAACCATTCATGGGCGAGTCCGACTCGCACTTAGCCACTTTTCACCCTTTGGTTGCGGAACCCGAAAAATAATGTTGTTTGTCACTATACAATTTAAAAACCTAATAAATGGGCTTTTACATGAAAACGTTACATAAAAAGGAACATTATATTAATTTATGTAGAATTTTAATTACTTTGTGAGCTTGTATCAGGAATTTTATGCCGAAGTTGGGTCAAGCGAATATTTTAACTTGAATTAAAAAATATCGGTTGCGGAATTTTCTGTGGGTTAAAAAGAACAAGATATGGGATCTATATAAAAACAGGCTGTAGAAACCCTAGGTACGAGATTGTTTAAAAGTTAACGCAAAGATCAAGTTTGAATAATTATTAAAAACAGTTGGTGAATGCTCTAACCAGCCCGCGAAATTCAAATTTTCTTACGTTTTTTGCAATTTGCAGGCCAGTGACATCTTGTAACTTTACCAAAATATGATTCGCGGCAATAACAAGTATAATTTTAAATATAAAAATGATCAAAACATTCGCTCCACATAGAAAAGGTGTAAATTGTTAAAATCTCCGAAATCTAACTTACATGCAACTTTTCTATGTGAAAGCTGAAGGAGCGAATGTTTTGATCATTCTTGTATTTAAAATTATGCTTGTTATTGCCGCGAATCATTTTTGGTAAAGTTACAACATGTCACTGGCCTGCAAATTGCAAAATACGTAAGAAAATTTAAATTTCGCGGGCTGGTTGGAGCATTCACCTTAAATAATTATTTTAATTAGAAGGAGCATTTTGCATGTGACGTTTGCTAACTCTAATTTTCCGTCACGTTAGTTAGTCCATTTATGTCCCACTGCTGCCAAAAGCCTCCCTATCCCTTTTCCACACACGTCTTTTTTTCGGTTGGCAAAAATAATCCAATGACAACCCCCGCTCTTGGGTGGAGCGGGAGATAGTGTCAGACTCTTACTGACTAAAAACCCCACCCCGTTCCTTCTAGCCTTCATACCGGGGGTTCGAGTTCCTTTCTGATTTCCACACACGTCTGTCTTCGGCCATTGCGGGCCAGTCCCTCGGGCCTCCGGTAGTTATCAAGCTCATCTCTCCACCTTCACCTTGGTCTGCCGCGATGTCGCCTTGCGTTTAATGAGACCCAATAAGGTGGCTCTTTTAGTGTTCTTTAATTTTTTCTTTTTCGTGTTCAGTTTAATAACGCTTTCAGAAAACTGATGGGGTTGCCATGGTGTTGCAGTGCCTCAGGTATGTTTGCAGCTGCGCGTGTAGACTGTTTTTAAGCTACAATGCGCAAGAGTGCAGTATCATTGGTAGCACGAGTCATGAGCCCCAACAGGGTTCTGAAGATTGGACAGAGTGGACTGTCTATACATGGTTCACTGCTGTAAATTACATGTGCCTTTTTTAAGGTGGGGAAAATCATCCAATGACAACCCCAGCTCTTGGGCGGAGCAGGAGATAGTGTCAGACTCTTACTGACTAAAAAAACCTACCCCTTTCCTTCTAGCCTTCATACCGGGGCTTGAGCTCCCTTTCGGATAACCCTGTCCCTAGTAGGCTTCGACCCAGCTGGGCCCCTGCTGTTGCTGATAACTCCATGAGGCGCACGGGAACAGTGCGCGCCGTCGCCAGATTTTAATTTACTAACCCTTAGGTTAAGGTTATTGTTACTAATACTAATGAGTTTTGCTCGAAATAAAGTTTTTTTTTTTTGGCCCACACCTCATCCGACATGCGGCAAACATGTCCGGCCCAAATGCCCAATCCCACGCACGTCACGTAACCAAATTGTTTTATTCAAAACTTGAAATCCTAAAGGAATTTTGTTTGGAAAATTGCCTTCCTACCCTTGGGACAGAATGAAGTATAAATTTTGTACACCGTTCAATATTACTGTTCTGATCTACAGGATAATGGAATATCTGGGTATTTTAGAATCCTAAAATCCTTTGGTAGAACTAAGATTAATTGAGTAGTTATAAGGGTACAATGAGAAGGGCGCTTATAATCGAAATCTATATTACATATAATAAATCTGTAGAAGTTTTAAGTTGTGCGCAACATCACGTAAAATGTACGAAATCGATGTAGATAACTTTTACACATTAATATTGTATATTACTTAGTCAATACGGACCTAGTGCGTAGACTAAAGAGAACTAAACCTTTTGAATTAGTGTAGTGTTTAAAGTTAGTGTATAATAGTGATCAATGATATGCTATGCATATAACACATGAACAAAGTGTTTTTATCTATATCAGACTCTAAGAAAGTGCTATGAACTTATATAAGTGCTTATAAAACCGTATAAAAATAAGTTAGAGTTAAATTACTTATTAGTCTTTTAGGCTAGATTGTAATGAATTATTAAGGAAATTTATTCTTAATAATAAGGACAAAAAAAATCTTAGGCTTTTTATATATTAATACTAGCTTTTGCTCGCGCGGCTTCGCTCCCGCTCTTCCCTACTCCACCCTACTAAATCCTACTCTACCCTACTCAACCTGCTCTACCCTACTCTACACTACACTATACTACTCTACCCTATTCTACACTACCCTACCCAACCCTACTCTACACTACACTAGTCTACCCTACCAAACTTCACATAAACCATCTACTAAATAGTCTGAACAAAGCCTAAAAATTTGATTTGGATAGGTGAGCCCGTTCTTAAGTTATAAAATAACAACGAAAAGTGGCATTAATTTTTATATATATAGATTATGTATTACTTAGTCTCATCGCAATCGGTTGACTATATCAAAAGATATACTACATTCATTGACTGTTAGGCGGTACGAAGTTCGCCGGCTCAGTTAGTTTAAAATAAAGGTTAAAGTAGTAGTAGCAAGTACATCCAGTAGTAAAATGAGATGCTGTAAGGCAACCAAAATTCAGTTTGTGCTTATTTACATTTTATATTATGATTACTATTTTTTATAGCTGGCCTATATGGGCCCACTGCTGGGCAAAGGCTTCTCTCCATTCTTTCTCATCCCAATTTTTAAGGAAGTCTTCCAGGTCGTCCCACCATCTCCTTCGTGGTCTGCCGCAGCCCCGTGTCGCTATGTCTGGGCACTAATCCTGCGTTTTATGGGCTCACAGATAAGGTACTTATTTTTTTTTTTGCATGTACTAATTTGGTAAATATTGCGTACAGTTATAATATGTATTTTTAAACAGCAAAATAGATGATGGGTTGTTTGGAGAGTATGATGGGAATAGTGGCATCCAGAAAACCAGCGTCAGGCACTAGTTGTCTGGCAATCATGCTGAACTAGACCTATTTTGGTGCAGCCATGAGGCACACAACAACTGTATTTTTTATTTATTTTTTGCTTCTTGTATTTCTGATTGGGCTTTCTGTGTATTTTTCTTTCTTTCATCAAATGAAGTTCCGAGTGTAAACATGGTGACCTCGTTCTCTAGCTTTAGTAAAGTCTACTAATTAACTCGACATAAGTAATTGCATAACGTTGAAGCATATAGAAAAATATATGCAAAGTTGCTGCAACACGCGCGGACGCTAATTTATACGTGGTTTACTTTATTAGTCTCGCTAAGCATATTTATGCAGTTAGTTATTCTACCACTAACCTTTACGTCTAAGATTTAAAAGGTCATATTATCAAGGTCATTTTAAGGTTACTAGGAATAGTTATTTCTTGATGCTGAAGTATTTATTATCTTAAGAGCGTCAAACAGTGGCTTAATTCAGTTTCTATTATTTAATTAGTTATTTTTTAAATATTTTTATGTTATTATTACTTATCTAGATTGTGCTCGCATATTAGAAGCGACAAAAAATATGTAACCAAGATTTATGTAAGTCATAATATGATTATGATTTAACCCTTCAGATACCGTCAATTAGAGACACAATAGTAAGACAATAGATGCGCGGCCACCGGTGGTCGCTTGGGGATTCATGAATTAAAAAGAGTGTCCATGGAGTTTCTTGCACGTTCTTCTCCATAAAGATCTGCGCTTTGGAACGTGCAATTAAAAGCTTCACTTTATTTGTTTTTGACTGACCGTCATTCTAATTATTATTATTTTCTACTGGCTTTTGCCCGCGGCTTCGCTCCCGCTGTTGCCTACTCTACCATACACTACCCCATTTTTTTTCTATAAGAACCTTCTGACAATAACAAAGATAACAAAAAAAGAATTAGCGAAATCGGTCCAGCCCTTCACTCGTAATGGCGTGACCAAGGGAAATAGGGATTCATTTTATGTAATTACATAGATTACCTCTACGTGTCAGCGCACACCGGCACACGGGCTACAAAAAAAAGTCGCTTCAAGCTTATTTTGTGGCTCGTATGCGGCGGTGCCGCCACAATAAAAGCTACAAGCCGCTTTAAGCTTCTCCGGCCACAAGCTGTCGCGCGCTTCTAGCTTTTGTTTTTTGTGGCCGCTTCTAGCGTTTTTTTTGTGGCCTGTGTGCGGGGACGCTAAACGAAAAAAGAATTTTTTAGGTTTTTTTTTTTTTTGACGAAATGTAAATTAATAAAATGAGCGTGCCAGCCCTAGTAGCAGCCGGTCCGGTGACCAATTACCGGTTCCCTCCACGCGGAATGGCGTTTTCATTACAATAGCACTCTTTTTATTGAAAATTATTTCAGTTTTCTTAATCTGAATAAACGTAGTCTTTTTATGTTTTAACTAGCTTTTGCCAGCGGCTTCGGCCACGTAAATATCGGTTATTATGGATATGAAGCCGAATTCTAAGTCAAATAATAAGTAGCATATATTATTCCTTGGGGTTTAAGCTTATTATGTACCAAATTTCATTAAAGTCGATTCAGCATTTTTTCCGTGAAAGCGTAACGAACAGACAGTTACTTTCTGAAAAGGCTCGATATGCTTATCGCTAAGACTTTTCCAGAGAAAAATGAAGGGTTACTACCCTATTCACCCTGGCGGCAATCTAGTCGTTTCCAACCAAAAACCTGCCCTAAAACATCGTCCTTTTCGTAACGACTGTAATTTGTCATACTCCATTACCTCGGAAATCGACTACGACTTTATAAGTGTAAGTAATCATCACATAACTTCCCCATTGTGGGTGGAGCGAAAATCAGTAAAAGTCTGACACTTCGTCAGATCGTCAGACTTTTACTGGCAAGGCGTCAAGGATCTTTAAGTCAAGAGTGAATAGGTTACTTTTAGGCAAGCGTGCTCCATCGTCAACCACATCATTGCTTACCATCAGGCGAGATGGCGGTCAAACGCGAGCCTATCAATAATAAAAAAAAATATACCTCTGAAATATGACTTTCAGCGGCAAACAAACACACTATTCTGAAACTAGCGGATTTTAAATAAAATTAAAACTTGTAAAAATAAACACAGTAAGTACTTAGTAGTCAAATTACATTACAGACTAGCGACCCGCCACGGCTTCGCTCGGTTATAATAATAATAACAATATTAATAACAATATAATCTGTGGCAACTCAACTCAACGTCAAGTGACAAAAAAATTCGCTAAACCATTTTCGACAAATTAAATTTTTTACAATACATTTTTTCCACCACAATTACAATAGTCAACAATAAAATAAACCTAAATCCGGATAAAACACACATCATCATGAAATATATAGTGCATACTAAGAAAATCAATAAAATAGTGAGTGACAACTGCTGTCACATACCTATAATACAAAACTGAAAATGTGAAAATGGGATTAGTAATTTGAGAAGATGTTGACGAGAGCCGCAGCTCGAAGAGCACGCCCACCACCTCCGGCCTCGTCGCTCAGCTCCGCCTCGCCGCCGCCGGAACCCAGCCCCATCGTGAGTGCTGTGACATCGGCCGCGGCAGTTGCGTCGAGCTCCAGCGACGAGTACTTCTCTCCGCCGACGACTCCACCACCTGCGCGTCGACGGGGAGGACGCCGGCCGCCGAGCGGCTTAGGACCTCGAGGCCCACCGGCCTCTGATAGGGTCCCAGCTCCCGGCGGAAGTGTGCAGCGCATGCGATGGACGAGATCTATCAACGAGAACGTCATGCGCTCATACTATGGGGCTACAGAGGGAGGGAACAATCTGACCGCGTACCGTGTTCGGATGCTCTCTTTGTTTCAGGTGCTTGAGCCAGCCGTCAACGTTTCGACCCAACGACTGTCGGATCAGGTGCGGGTCATCCTACGTAATCATATGTTGGATGATACTGTACTTGATCGCCTCCGAACGGAAATGAGTGGCCGTGTCATTACCCCTCCGTCGCAGCCTGTGGTACCACATATAGCACTACCACCCAGCCACATTTCTTACCACGCTGACGAGGAGTGTACTGACACGGTAACTAACGTAAGTACCCAGTGCAATAATGAACTGAGGAGTGCTTTGGAGTGTGCGATTCGGGAATATCGCAACATGCAACCCGAACTTAGGCCACGCATACCTCGTTTGCCCATGTGTAACAAGAATAGGGCGCTGGTGGCTGCTCTGGATTCGCAGTTGTCAAATTATTTTGATGACTGCGAAGATCTCACCGATACACACTCGATATTGTACTGTGCGGCCGTAGCGGCATGTCGTGTAGCTCATGTCAAATTCCCAAACGTTAATGTAGCTACACGACCAAAACCAGCTGTGCCGGCCTGGCAGTGCAGGATCGAGCGTCGTATCGGTGGGGCTAGAGCACTCATCGGCAAACTGATCTGCTTCAGGGAGGGCAACACACGCCCAAGAGTGATGCGCTTTGTGAGACGGGCATTTTCGGGGACTGACATCAGCCCCCGAGACTATATGTCCCGAGTCACAGAGCGCATCGACTTCCTGAAGCAGAAGGTGTATGCATGGGCAAACCGTATCCGCAGGTATAAGAGGCGGGTTGAGCGATACAACCAGAATCGCACATTCCGGAGTAATGAAAGGTGGGTTTATAGGGCTTGGGAGCGACCGGACCAAGGTGTGACTGACGCGCGCCTCCCAGATGATGATGCCATGATTTCATTCTGGCGCAACATCTGGTCGGTGCCAGTCAGTCACACCGAGGGTGACTGGACTCGGGAGGTTGAACGTGCGTGTGATCGGATACCACAAATGGGGGCAATCGACATCAGCCCCCAAGATGTAGCTCGTGCAGTCCGTCCGTTGCCTAACTGGAAATCTCCAGGGCCGGATGGGCTGCACAATTTTTGGCTTAAGTGGTTCCAAAAGTCGCACGCTCGCTTGGCATCCCAATTCCAGTCTGCCTTAGAGTCAGGGTCGCTGCCTCAGTTCCTAACAACAGGAGTAACCCACCTGCTCCATAAATCAGGTAGTACTGCGGAGCCTAAAAATTATAGACCGATCACGTGTTTGCCGACGGTCTATAAAGTTCTTACATCCATACTGAGAAGCAAAATTAATAGTCATATTGACAAAAATTCGATCATGTCACCTTCTCAGAATGGATGTAGGAACGGGTCTCGCGGTACTAAGGAGCTGCTCCTCATTGATATGGCCATTAGCCAACAGGTTCGACGTTCCCGAAAGGATCTGTCGACATGTTGGATAGATTATAAGAAGGCCTATGACTCTGTTCCTCATACATGGCTCATGAGGGTGCTTGAACTGTATAAAATTGATACAATTCTACGCACCTTCCTGATGTCGTGTATGAGGCAATGGAGTACGGTCCTTCGCTATCCAGGATGTCGAAATATCCAGGGGAATAGCGAACCTGTTAGGATTGAGCGAGGTATATTCCAGGGTGATAGTTTGAGTCCACTTTGGTTTTGCCTAGCCTTGAATCCTCTAAGCACACTGCTGGAGAATTCAGGTCTAGGCTATAGGTTGAAGAGAGGTGGTCAGGTTATATCTCACCTCCTTTACATGGATGACTTGAAACTGTTTGCCCCCAACAATCTGCAACTGGTGGAGCTACTGAAGGTAACTGAAACCTTCAGTAGTGCCATCAGGATGGAGTTTGGTGAGGACAAATGTGCAGTCATGCATGTAAAGCGAGGGGAGGTTGTGGAGTCCGTGGGCACTCAACTCACGGATTCCATAAACCTGAGGTCCCTCTCGTCAACCGAAACCTATAAGTATTTGGGTATGTCGGAAGCTCTAGGCATCAGTATCATTGACATGAAGCAATCGTTGAAGGAGCGTTTCTTTGGGCGCCTGAAGAAGGTATTCAATAGCCTTCTTTCAGGCGGAAACAAGGTGCGCGCCTTCAACGGTTGGGTCATGCCGGTACTGATGTACTCTTTCGGCATACTTAAATGGACTCAAACGGAACTTGACGCCCTGGATAGGCGGGTCCGTACATTGCTGACTGCATACCGAATGCATCACCCACGATCGTCGGTGATGAGACTGTATATCCCGCGGAAGTGTGGGGGTCGAGGCTTTTTAAATGCTAAGACCCTACACAACCGCGAGGTATGCAGCCTCAGGGAATATTTCCTAGCTGCCGACGTGGGTATGCATCGAGATGTAGTGGCAGTGGACAAGGGACTCACCCCGCTCGCCCTGGCTAACGAGAACTGGCGCAAACCTATAGTGCTTGACACTAACGATCGCAGGGAAGTATGGCAGAGCAAAGAGCTTCACGGACGCTTTTTCCGGGCCCTTCATGGGCCCGATGTAGACCAATTGGCGTCCGTAGCCTGGCTGCGTTTCGGTGACCTCTTTGGGGAAACCGAAGGCTTTGTCTGTGCAATTATGGACGAAGTTATTATGACGAATAACTACCGGAGATTTATTGTGAAGGACGGCACGGTTGACATCTGTCGGGCATGTCACCGTCCGGGAGAATCAATTCGTCACATTATCTCTGGTTGTTCTCGTCTCGCTAACGGAGAATACTTGCATAGGCACAACCTAGTAGCCAGGATTATACATCAGCAACTTGCTCTGAAGTACTCTCTTGTAGAATCAGAAGTGCCATACTACAGGTATGAGCCCGACCCAGTTCTTGATAATGGCCATATCACTTTGTACTGGGACCGGACCATCATCACTGACAGGACTATTTTAGCTAATAAGCCTGATATAGTGGTGGTGGACCGAAGTGAGAGGCGTGCAGTGATTGTTGATGTTTCCATTCGACATGACGAGAACCTCGTGAGAGCCGAGAAAGATAAACAAATTAAGTATATTGACTTGGCTCGCGAGGCTGTCGACATGTGGGATGTGGACACTGCGATCATTGTACCGATAGTCGTGTCGGGTAATGGCTTAATTGCCAAGAGCCTCGACCAACACCTTAGGAGGCTCTCGTTAGGCGGCTGGATCAAGGGCTTGATCCAGAAAGCGGTACTCCTGGACACGGCTCGTATAGTCAGGAGGTTCCTTTCTCTGGAGCCCTGACCGCCGGTAGCTTGGACCCTGTTCCCGATACCGGTGGGATACTGTTTTTTATATTTTTAAATGTTTTATTTTTATTTTTGAAATATTTAAAAATGTAATCAATATGTGTACAAAATAAATAAAGAGATAACAATATTATACATATAAACCTTTCTCTTGAATCACTCTATCTATAAAAAAAAACCGCATCAAAATCCGTTGCTTAGTTTTAAAGATTTAAGCGTACATAGGGATATAGGGACAGAAAAAGCGACTTTATTTTATATTATGTAGTGATGAGTTAAGTATCTCAATGTTATCCAAAGAGAAGATGAAATTATATTGTTGTCTATGAGACTTTTCCGAAGGGTGATTTGTCTCTGGTTAAAATATTAACCCCAAAAAAATTACAAAAACTCCCATTTACAAAATATCTGTACATTTTAAACTCTATTCATTTTATTTTGAACTAGCTGTTATAAGCGGCTTTGCCTGCATGAAAATAGATGACTGTCTCAAGGCAACATACTCTTGGGATAAACAGTATCCTATGTGTTTTTCCAGGACATTTGTAAGTGCCTAATTACATCCAATTCCTTTCAAGTGAACGTAATGGATTAACAGACATAGATACATACACATACATACTTTTTCCCATTCATTTAATACTAGCTGCTGCCCGCGACGTCGTCTGCGTGAAGGCTCTACAGCACCAAAAATACCTTGCAAAAAAAACTAAAATATAAGTTTTTTTTGCAAGTGAAGAGAGTTATATGGGAATTCTGCTACGTTCAGTCATAAGATGTGACTGAAGGAAATAGAGAAAATAATGCAGGAATACATTCCAGGACATAAAAGAGTAAAAATACATACAAAGGTATAATACTTTACAACACTTCCCTATAAACTGCGTTGGTAGTTATGCTGCCAGGAGCCAAAATGTAAAGAGAGTCAGGACTGGTGACGCGGAAGCAAGCAACGTACAGTTGCCCGTGTGAGAAGCAACTGCCCCTGTGACTTATTGATGGTCATCACGAAGCAAATACCTACTCACGGGGAACCGTACGCGCTTGAATCGGAACGGGAAGTTATGAGGTATGAGGGGAATGCGTGGTATAAATACTGCCTCGCCGACGCCACAACCCAAAAGAATTTCCGCTTCAATGGTGTGTCTGTGGAGCGTGATAACTTTAAGGCGAATCCCGTTACACAACTTCGGAGGAGATAGGTTCCGAAGAAGCATAATCGGGACACCAACCTTCAGCTTGATGGTATGCGCTGGAAGTCCACTCGCTGACAGGGAGTTCAGAAATCCCACGGGATAATGTGTTTTTTTTTGTCGACGGGGAAAATCATCTTATGAAAAAACCCGCTCTTGGTTGGAGCGTGAGATAGTGTCAGACCCTTACTGACTAAAAACCCCGCGCCTTTCCTTCTAGCCTTCATACCGGGCTCTAGTTTCCTTTCGGATAACCCCGAACCCGGTAGGCACGGGATAATGTGTGGCGTCATCTTGCACGACGACAGTGTTTACCGAAGTGTAGACTACTTCTCATTACCCTCAATTTCCAAGAGAATGCATTCGTTAATTGGTGCAGCATTTTTGGGCTCACACATCCAAGAATTCTGCTGGTGCGGTATACGACTGATGTCCCCGTACACACAGCGAATGAGTTCTTCTAAGCTGGATTCCACTCTACCGAGAGACTCTGGAAGCATCACCTTTACACCTCTTTCTTCTGGTAGAGTGCCTTCGCCAAGACTTAGAAGGACATCGGACAATTCTCGAGCACGTGCATTGCCATCGAGCCGAGCTCTCATATAAATGGTCAAGCGCAGCGTACGAACTTATGACCACAACGAAGATCTGGTTTTGCCCAATGATTTCAAGGACGGTGTCGTAAATTTGTTTTTGCTCTGAATAAGCGATATGGTAATTTCGTATGGTGGTCACGGTGGTCATTTCGCCCGGATCGTAATTGGTCTCGGCGTTATACTCCCGATTTCCACGGTCTTGATGCGGTAATGATTGGGGAGCTGGTAACCCATAATTAATCAGTGGATTGCCGCCGATAGAAATTACCACATCTTGAAGTGAACTGAGACAGGTGTTCAGCACGCGTTCATCAATTACTTTGACTTCATCTCCAGTAGCACGCTTCAAAGCTCGTAGAAAATCTTCAGACAGATGATGGCGATACTTCTCCCACAAAGCTACCGGGTTTGCGACTCCACAAAACACCAAGATGACGGCAAACAGATGACGCATGCGGCTGGAACTGTTACTGACGCTCGCCGCGAGGGTGTCATCCCAATTTTTGTCACGGTCGGGAAGGTGACGTGCTACTCAGGCTGCGCGGTAAGTGGGATACTCCACGCCATCAAATGTCTTCAGAAAAGCGAAAAATGTTGGCCATCGGACAGTGTGAAGTAACAACCGCAGAAAATAGCATTCGCCATTATTCGGATGCACGGTATAAACCCTACCCAATGCGGTGTCCTTGAAAATTCCCGGAAAACCTTCCACAGCACCTCCTCGTTGATGTAGGTTATATACACCCCTTAGCTTGTCGTAAGTGTAATATGAAGGCACCTCGTCATACGTAAGGGATCTCGCAAATTAGTCGACTTTACAGAGCCTGAAAAATTTTAACAGAGTTGGTTGTCGCGGATTTTCCAAGCGCTCAGCAACGTTTTCGGGATCAAAATATATGCGCTGGCCGTTTCTTCTCTAGGTGGACATCTACATGTATGACGGTAGGATGCCTGTCATGTATAGAGAACGCCAGTATCCGCCAAACCGCTTCAGACGTGCTGATGTAGCGACCGACCGTTATCAGAGCTCTGTAGAGCAAACGTCGCTTGATCGCTCCTTTTGTTGGAAAAGGAAACATTTCACTGAAAAATTATTATGACTTTACACTATTTTAACATAAAATAAATGTGTCCGAGTGAGTAAAGTTTATAATTAGGCATACGACATGAAAATATATTAATTGCCAAGCAATAATCACATAGGTTAATAGGTACCGAACAAAAGTATTAACAGTCAATGTTTATTTTGTACTAACTACATGAAATTGATGATCATCAATGAACATAACTCTTTTGTAATACTTAACACAGCATTTTTATTAAATTGTGTTCTTCAACTCTGCTCAAGATTTTGAGAGTTTTGTTGGAACTTGAATTTGTCAAAACGAAATATACGATACAACTTTTATGAAGAAAATGTACATTGCCATCTATGAATTTTAAGAATAACTAACTACTAACCTCGCCAACATAATCAAATTTAAATTATTAATTTCCAAAAAGTGTCATGTAACTTGATTTGATTTTAATGAAATCTCATAGATGGCGCTGTTTTAAAATTGTCTTTATACTACTAACATTTATTAAAATAACTGTTTCTCTGCCCAAGTTACTTAATTGGCGTAGTTTTTATAGTGTAAAGCTAGATAATAGTATGGCTTACTCAAAAACAACATTTAAATATGCGTCGTTAGATTACACGCTGTCACAGAATGCGTAAGAAAAATAAAGATTCACAGCTCGTCCCCCGTAGGTGATAGCGTGATAATATGTAGCCTATATGTTGACCCGACCTCTTAGTAATATTCATGCAAAATTTGAAGTAAATCTGTGCAGTACTTTTTGAGATTAGCCCGGACATACATACAGACAAACAGACAAACAGACAAACAGACAAAAATTCTAAAAACTATATTTTTGACTTCGATATCGATTGTAGATCACGCTCCAAGTATTCTTTTAAAAAAATATTCAATGTACAGTTTTGACTTTTCTACGATTTTATTATATGTATATAGATTTATTATTGTCGGTTAAACCAGTTAAACTGGGTCAGTTTAACTGTATTCATCAATCTCTCCATTGGGAGCAACTCCAGTGCTCATACAAAAATATGACTACTAATATTAGAAATGCGAAAGTTTGTATGTATGTATGTGTGGATGTTTGTTACTCTTTCACGCAAAAACTACTGAACGGATCTCGATGAAACTTGGCACACGAGTAGACAATATCCCAGAAAAACACATAGGATACTTTTTATCCTGAGATTATGTTCCCTTGGGATAGATCTGGATGATCTCTGCGGTACTTATTGATGCTGCGTCTTCCGGTACGTGGTCGCCACTCCAGAACCTTTCGTCCCCATTGACCATCTGTGTTGCGTGCAATGTGCTCTGCCCATTGCCACTTAAGTTGACGGAAGACGCAGCGTTGTAAGGCCTCCAACAAGGTGGACCGACGACCTGGTCAGGGTCGCAGGATTTCGATGGATGCGTGACGCACAGGACCGGTCGTTGTGGCGACGCTTGGGGAGGCCTATGTCCAACAGTGGACGTCTTTCGGCTGATATGATGATGATGATGACTCATTGATGCAGCTACTTTAGGTAGATAGTACAATCGCGCGGAGGACCATTGTGTGGACAGCCTGAAAGACACGGTGGATCATACGATAGAGGTGTGCCCCGCCTGGACAGTGCACCACCGGGCGTGATCGGCGGCAGCGATCTCTCGCGCCGGACCAGCAGGGTCGAAGCCTACTGGGGTCATGGGTTTAGTGAAAATGAATCCAGGGACCTTGGAGCGCAAGGCCAAAAAAAATCGAACGAGTGAGTACAACAAAAGGTAGATAGTACAGTAAGACATCAAAAGTGCAGTAGCATACTACGAATGCAAAAGTATCGAACATTTCTTTGTAGAAGGTCACTGGTTCATGACCGATTTAATTTGTAGCATAGAATCTAAAGTATTGAATAAACTAGTTGTAGACCAATGAACTTCAACTACAAAGAAATTTTAGATACTAGTATTGGTAGAGTGTAACAGCACTTTTGATCTCTGAATATACATTGTATATAACATTATAGTTATGTCCAATCCAGTAATAATCTATACTAATATTATAAATGCGAAATTAGCTCTACAGCCTGTCTGTTACACTTTCACGCTTAAACCACTGACCCAATTTTGAAAAAATTTGGTGCAAAGACAGACTAGAGCTTGAGAAAGGACAAAATATTATAAATGTGAAAGTAACTCTGTCTGTCTGTTACGCTTTTACTGTTAAACTACTGAACCGATTTTAATTAAATTTAGTACGAACGAAGATTGAACTCCAAGGACATGGCTACTTTTTATCCGCCATTCACACGGGCGAAGCCGCTGACAGAAGCTAGTATTTATATAACAGTAACTAAATTCGTAATGTAATTATTATAATGTGACAGTATTAGTGTTATAGTATTATAATTAACATAGAATTATCTATGTTAATGTTATGTTAATTTGCTGCGCCCTAACAGAGTCATGTAACCATTAAGTTAAGACTTAGTTTATCTATGTGTGTGTGCGTGTGTACATTGTGTGCAAGTAACAATTAAATTCTTTGAAAATAAGGTTGTTTTTAATAAGAATTCAAGCCAAGGGCTGCAGAATGGTACGAAAGATTCACCACGATCTAGGAACACTAAAGGTGAAAGATTGGGTTGTAAATCAGTTTCATTTAGTGAGGTATAGATATCAGCACGGATCTTGAGCGCTCGGCGTCAGAGTGGGGATCGCTTTGCGCATTCCATACATTGGCGAGCCAATTGTCATCGTTGTTAGATACATGTACCGAGCGCAGGGCACGAATCACGAGTGACGTCTATGACGCGATGGCGCGGCGAGCCAATAACAGACGCTCCCCGCCCCCGCGTCTCACTTCGTAACACAAAAGAGACCGAATATTTGACTTCTGCGCAACTTGAAGCCAGCGCTCAAGTTCCGTGCCGATATCTATAAATCTTCTAATATATGCAGGGTAGGTATAAGGGACAGGTCTCCGCAAACTTTAAGGACTTGCTCAGTAGACGAAACTGAATAGCTTTCCACAAGTTTTTTTTTCATGAAACGAATAAAAAAAACAAAATCCAATCTTCATTAATTTGTATGGAGAGGCCGATTTTTTTTTCGTTTCCTGAAAAAATATCCTTTAATATATAAAAATCTTGAGTTGCGTTGGTTATCGAACTTCTCCAAAACAGTTTGACCGATTTTTATATTATTATTATTTTGTATGTATTTTGATAACTCTACGAATAGGTTTTAAACTACTTTTTACCCTCCTATCCCCACCCCTTATTTATTCCTTTGATAACAGAACGGTGTTTTCTGGGTTAGCTTCGTTTGATCTTTCAACAAAAAGCGTAAAGCGATCTAAAAGAATAAGTTCTTTCTTTGTGATATCAATTCCTAACGACATCGACTGAAGATATTGCGACACAAGCGTCGAGTTTCTTTTTATCGCAGTTTGTGACTAGAAATGTAATCTTAGATTGATCTAATAGGAACAGAATAGTGAGTTTGTGGATGTCACAAACAGTACTTATGTCATATATTTTTGTAAGCCGATATATGAGATTTATTTGCAGGCCTGTTGGTCTAGTCGTTAGTGACCCTGACTGCTATGCTGGGGGTCGTGGGTTCGATTCCCACCCAGGATGTTTGTGTGATGAGCATGATCATTTGTTCTGTGTCTGGGTGTAATTTATCTATAATATGTATGTATTTACAAATATATAAGTATGTTTATCAGTTGTCTAGTACCCATAACACAAGCTCTGCTTATATTGGGACTAGACGGCGTCGTGTGATAGTTGTGGGATATTATTATTATTATTATTTTAATGTTAAAACTAGCTGCTCCGGTCCGCCTAACAGTCAATGAATGTGGCATATCTTTCGATATAGTCAACCGATTGCGATGAAAATAAAGCCTAAGTAATATATCAAGTTCCTCACAATTTTAATGTATAAAAGTTATCTACATTGATTTACGCACAAATACTAAAAACTTTGTCCCCGGACACGGGCTTCGAAAAAACGCCGCTTCAAGCTTCATTTTGAGGCGGCCTTTTTTGTGGCTTGTGTGCGGCGGCGCCGCCACAAAAATACGCTTGTAGAGTCTTCAAGATTCACCGGACACAAGAGATGTCGCGCGCTTCAGCTCTTTTTTGCGATGGCTTCTAGCTTTTTTTGTGGGTGCTTCAAGCGTTTCTGAACTGATTGTTATGTTTGCATAAAACGGTGTTCTTCAGAATGTAGTCTCCTAGTCAATTACGTAGCTTATATGTAAATCAATAAAAATTTCAAAAACAAAATGGTTTTAAAGGATAGCGGGCTCTATGCAGGCACAAATGAGTATGAGTATGTGTACATTTAACTCCAATCAAATGTTTAAGGGACTATACGCTTGAATTGAAGTTCAACTTTTCTTGCACAGTTAAAAATTGAACCAGCAACTGATCTTCGAGACAGCGAATCACTATGATTCAATTTTTAGATCAAATCGTTTAGCCTAGTTGCCTCACAGCTATTAATTTGTGGTTTATTTTGGAACAATTTGCTTGTGTTTAATTCAATATTAACCACGTAACTGCAACTGTGCCAAGAAGCTGTAAACATGGTAATATCTTCTAGTCAATTACGCTGGCTGGTTGATTTGTGAAGGATGACTTATCACCAAAGGTGGGATTAGGTAGAATTATTCATGTACTTACACCGATTTTATACAGCGAAGGAATAAAGTGGATATGCCTCGAATCTCAGCAGATTTTTTTTTATGACAGTGTCATAAAATAAAATCTGTCAGCAGAAAATATAGTCGCGGGGCTTGGATCTAGTGTAGCTCTACAAGTCTAGTTTCCATACAAAACGTATGGAGACTGACGTGCCCAGACCGGCTTACGTGGTACACGTGTGCACAGTGTAGTTTTTTTTTTATAATGGATAGGCTCACGTTTGACCACTATCTCACCTGATGGTAAGCGTTGATGTGGTCGACGATGGAACACGTTCTACCTTTAATATTGTAGTACAAACGATGTTAAAACGTGCTTCAAGGTAAGCGTGTACCATTTTTGACTTCATCTTAAAATATACACTCATTTCTTCACGAACAGATAATACCAATTTCGTCCTCTTTGTTTTGATGTGGAAAAACATAAAAATATGATGATCTGAATTTGATGTTCTGGCTCCTACCAGGCCGGGCCAGGGTAATCCGAAAAACTCGAGCCCCACGGTATGAAGGCCAGAAGGAACGGGGTGGGTTTTTAGTCAGTAAGAGTCTGACACTTTCTCCCGCTCCACCCAACAGCGGGGGTTGTCATTGGATGATTTTTGCCCACCATAAAAAGGTATATCTCATTTTGTACATTACCCACCAAAGTAAACGAGTTCCGCATTTGCTTCCCACTACTTGCAAATGCATGAATAGACATGAGTGCATTGCAGTAGGTGAAGCTAGTGACCTCACACTTCGCACGTCATCACAATGCGACTATTTTCTGAGGTGAAGGCCAGAGTTTTAACATTGGATCTGTGATGGAAACTTGTGATTACGAGGAACCTCAACCTTGATGTCTTAGGGTCTTAGACAAAGAAAAATGCTACCAGTCCACTGACAAATATTTAGATAAATACGACTAGGCACTGCAGATCAACTCCTTTAAAATATCTTCAGGAATGTGCCCTTACAGACTTTGCACAAAAAGAGATCAGAAATGGTCTTTTAAGGGCAATGGGGCACCGTCTGGTAACCGTCTGGACCGTCAAGACGTCGATGGTGCGTAGGGTTTCACGCGCATCTGAAGAAGATTTCAGCAAACCGTAGGAGCCCAGCAAGGTCGATACCTACTGAGGTGAGGGTCTGCTTCTGAAAGATAGATTTCGCCCTGGTACAGTAAAAGTCTGACACACCCTCCTGATCCATCTAAGAGTGAATGATGTCATTGGGAGATTTTTCCACCTAAAACAAAAAATCTCTACAGTCAGTGAGCGATGTATTTCGGCAGAAGCGAAATGTCAACACGACTGACGATGATGAATCCAAACAATCCGAATTGAAGCGTTGCGAAAATGAGAACCATACACATTTGTCCCTATTCTGTGTTTGTTCATCGTACTTATGTAAGCAACGGCACAAAATAGATAGGTACAGAAGTCAATCTACATACAAAGCGAGTTCGAGCAACGCACACATAGACACCGCTTTCGGACACGACATCTTGCCTCAATTCTGCTGAATGCGAGCTCGAGTGCTATCCGTTTGAGACACACGTTTGTGATTTTTTTTGTGTAATAATGGAGCAAAAAAATTATAACTGTTTAGTACGTAGACGGTTTTTTTTTAATTCAACATCAATAGATGAATTACCGTTTTTGAAGCTGCCAGTTTTAAGACGTA
This sequence comes from Mythimna lalbum, assembly GCA_949319445.1. Lineage (NCBI taxonomy): Eukaryota > Metazoa > Arthropoda > Insecta > Lepidoptera > Noctuidae > Mythimna > Mythimna lalbum. The sequence continues at coordinate 6,726,048 of OX439370.1, forward strand.
ATTAGGTAAGTATTTGCTTTTTTTAAGTATTTGATTTTGACATTTTATTTTTAAACTACTTCAAAAAAAGAAGGAGGTTCTCAATTCGGATTTTTGTATTTTTTTTATGTTTGTTTGCGCATAACTTCGTCGCTTGCCAACCGATTTGAAAAATTCTATTTTGTTGGAAAGGGTCAATAGTCACCAAGTTGGGATCTGATGATGGAATTTTGGTAAAATCGAGAGATCTACTCAAATTCAATTAAATTTGAAGTGTTTTTTTAAAAGTGAAGTCGTTTTTTTTTTATAAAAACGTTATTTTAGCACGGAACTGGCAAATAGTCCTCACGGTACTTTCAAGTTAAATTAGTAAGTAATACATTACAAGGTACGCAAAATCTACATAATCAGTTAGCTTATTTTATAATCATTTTAAGAACGGTTCGTCGAGCTAGGACACGTATTTTCTTAGATATCGTCGTTTTAGTGAACGCGCGGAGAGTCCATCGCGAATTAAGCGCGGAATCCGCGACGGATATCGCTTTAAAACGCGCGGACGTTTGACGGATCACCGGCTATTTTCATGAATGTAAAGTGGCGGAAAGAGAGGAACAGCGCATCATTGGAATCGATTAAAAATGAGCTGTGATCTATGCAAATTTAGATATGGAATAATATAAAATGAGTCATACAATTCTTTTAAAAACAATAAAAAATTGTTACGTACAAAAAGTACCAAAAAAGACCTTTATATTTTAAATAAATGATACTTTTTTTTACAAGTCCGTACTCTTTATTTACGTCCATCGAAATGAGATATACTATATTATTTCTTCTAATAAAAAATGGCAACCCTAGTGTAAATAGGTATAAAAGTTTAGGCGACAAACGCAACACACAAACAGGCAGACAGACATACAAATAACATACTTCCGCATAATATAACTTTGGATTTGTGTTTATATACACACAAAATACATACTGGAAAATAATATAACTGTAACCGTTTAATATTCGCTGTTTGAGCACTCTTTAGGAAGACAGACCCATTTGAATTTCCGGCATAATCTTGAAATGTTTACACTGGGATATTACTCAATGTTCAAAACGCTGCGATCAAACACGGTACGATGATACAAACATTTGATTAATTCGAGTTATACGAAGGTAAACAAATCAGAAAACAATTATAGTACATAGCAGATATTATTAGGTACCATAATTGTTTTTTTGTTTGTTTATACGCGCAGATACTAATCTGGAAGTATCAGTTCGACTGGCATAAACAATATTCTTGACGAATAGTGCCTATAGGCACAAAATATAATGGTAAAGAAGTCAGTTTACATACAAAGCGCGCTCGCACAACGCACACATAGACACCGCTCACGGACACGATATCTCGGCTCAATCGTCCGGTCGCACTCATATAATTCGGCACAACGCGCTGACCTGTGCAGCTGTGGCACTAAATATAATGACACAGAAGTCAATCTACATACAAAACGCGCTCGAACAACGCACACATAGACACCGCTCACGGACACGATATTTCGGTGGCGTCTCGGTCCACTCGTTAAAACAGTTCCGGCTCAAACGCTCATTAGTTTACGGCCACCGAGCGTAGGTATAAAAAGTGAAGTACATACATGAGATTGTCTTCTGTACCTATCTATTTTGTGCTATAGGCTATATAACATTACGCTACGACTCATGTAACTTGATTGGTAACTACGTGTTCGCAGTCCAAACCGTATTTAGTAGATTTTTGCCTTGACAACCGCTGGGGTGTGAGAGGACGCATTGTCTTGGAGAAAAAGGATTTTCTTTTTCCGCATCTCACATTGTCTCATTATTTGAATGAGACGATGTGAATGTACTGTCAAATAATAACTACGCGTCCAAAAATGCTTGAAACTTTGGTAAGTAACGGTCAAAAGATGCACTGCTCTGTTCATATTGAGGTCAGAATTTTTCAGACCACCTGTGCAGAGACGCGGGTGAAACCACGGAGGAGAGTTAGTGTGGCATAAGTCGCTACTATTTTTTATTACGTGGAAAATCATCAAATAATCTCTCCCGTTCTGAAATAATCTGACTCTCTGTCTCGCCCCACCCAGCGCGGGAGACAGTGTAACTGCCGCACTCAGAGACGTCATTTAAATTTAATGTCAATTAAAGCAAAACCTAAGGTACTTAACGTCATAAAGATATAGACTATTATTCAGTGACAAAATTAGTAAATCAGAGATTAGCGTTAATGGGCGTCTCTGAGTGCGGCAGTAAGACTTTTACTGACTAAAACCCACCTACGTAAAACAATTAAGAATCATTTACCCTGTAAGATAAGATAAGATAAGATATTCTTTATTTGTCTAAACATTGTATACATACAGTAGCATTCAAGATATAAATTTATTCTTTGTGTACGCTTCAAGGCCTGGGTGGTTCTTTAGGATTCTCGCAGCCTATATGTAGCTATAACAGGTACTATTGTAGACCATTGTTGAAAATTAATAAATTGATTAACTCTTCAAATACCGTCGATTAAAGACACAAGATAAAAGTAACTCAGTCAGTAAGACAATAGATGCGCGAACGCCGGCGTTCGCTTGGGGATTCATGAATTCAACTGTTAACATGTTCTATACTTGCTCAACTCTTTATAAAATTCAGCCATGATGTCATCACAACTCTTAACTTTCCCATTCCCACATCATCCGACCACTCGATACATTCCTTCGCCCGCATGGCACGTCAGCCCATTGTCAGATTTCCGGCAGATCACTGCTGTCCTATATATAGCGCTGTCGTTTAGACAACACACTTTGTCTAGCCACTTGCCAAGTCCCGGACTAAATCATTAGGTTACAATACGATTGATATAATTAGATTTAGGGCCCATGTCAACTGTGACCAAAGAGGTCGGCTGAAATCGTGAGGTGGAAACAAACCTTACGCCTCGGCCCTCGTCGGAGAAACCCTGGGCATCGAGAGTCACAGGGTAATATTCCCTGTGACCAGGGTCTCATCAATTCCGGTTGTGGACAGCTAGCTATAGGTAGCTCACCGTCCAGTAAGGACCAAGACTAGGTCGATGGCGTGTTGTGCTTAGGATAAGTTTTTAAATTCCTTTGCCAAGAGTGACTTAATAATCCGTTCAACCGTTACGACGTGAAGACAAACTGACAATTAGCTGCTCACAGCGACTTCGCCCGCGTGATAGCAGAAAATTATCCCAAGGGAACATACTTCCGGGATAAAAAGTATCCTATATCCTATTCCAGGACATGGTCTATCCGTGTACCAAGTTTCATCAAAATCGGTTTTGCCATTTAATCGTGAAGTCGTAAGTTACAACTTCGCTTGTTTGTTTGTTACGACTCGTAACAAACAAACAAACAAACAAACTCACTTTCGCTTTTATAATATTAGTAAGGATTAGTATCAATAGATTAAATAAGAATAATAGATTATAACAAATCCACTTACACAAACAAATAATAAGCACAGTGCACACACTCATAAACTTTTATTCGTACGATTTTTGTGGATAATCCTGTCATCCTTTAATCGTATATTATACGAGTATTTTTATCAACGAAAACATGACATAATCTAACTTTTACGGCCCTCGTCATCTATTCTAAATACATATTTCACTACAGGTGAAACGGTATACCTATCAGGTCCCTTGATACTGGTTGAAAGGCACCTGTGCCACCCTTATCACAGGCAGTTGGGGTAGAAGCTAATTCAGCAGTCCTATCGCGATGGAGACTCTTTTATTATCTATCGAGGTTGACACGGGCACAAGGGGCATTGAAACGGTAAACTGGCCGGGCTTTGAAGAGACGTCAGTTCCATATTGTCCTGGTTAAGGAAAAATGTCCCTTATAGAGAATTTCGAAATCTATTATGGAGTCGTATTTATTTTCGTAAGAGTATTTTTGTCCTTTCCAGAACCTTTCGGTCCCAACGGCCATCCGTTATGCGAGCACAGGACCGTTCATTGTAGCGGCATTGGGGGCCTATGTCCAACAGTGGACGTCTTTAGCTGAAATGGTGGTGATGATGATGATTTTGGTCCTTAAGGTGGTGCATCATGACTCACATTTTCACTGTTTTTCATACAACCGCTCATAACTGATTACGACGTTATTACACATTTTTCATTAGATATTTTGAAAACACAGTATCTTGTGGATATTATCTAGGTTTCTAAAGAAGCCAATTTCTAAATTTGAGAAAAACTAATCCAGTAAAAACCTCTAAAAATGTCCTATTTTGTATGAACTTTAACACTTCATAATTTGCCTTAAAATTAAAAAAGTCAAAAAAGTAATCCTCTAGAGACCTTGCAAATTTTATTAAGATTCTAAATGACGACAACTTTTTCCAAAAACTTTTAAGGGTTTAAAAAAAACAGCTATTTCCTGGAGCAAGTTTTGTGAAATTTTCGAGTAAATCTCGGAATTACCGAATACTAACAGAGTTTCCAGGCGTTATCTCTCTATTTTTGCGTTGCCTTTTTGTCAAACATCGCGTTGGAATGCATTAAATGAAGTAACAAGCTTTTAAACCATTTTCGATGTTTACGATAAGCGAGTGGAGAAGGACCCTCTTAAAGGCTAGGTTGTATGTGTGAATGACGTAATTTCGACATATCTTTTCACTATCTTTCATACGATTATGACGTTATTACACATTTTTCATTATATATTTTAGAAACACAGTATCTTGTGGATATTATCTAGGCTTCTATTGAAAGCAATTCCTAAATTTGTGTAACTCTAATCCAGTAAAATCCCCTGAAAATCTGCTATTTGGCATAAACTTTGCCACTTCATAATTTAAACAAAAATTAAAACAGTTAAAAAGTAAATCTATAGAAGCCTTGCAAGTTTTATTAAGATTCTAAATAACGACAAAATGTTTCAAAAGCTTTTAAGGGTTTAAAAAAAACAGGGAAATACCTGTTTTGGGAACAAGTTTTGTAAAATATTCGAGTAAATCACGGAATTATACGAGTACTAACAAAGTTTTCAGGCGTTAACTCTCTTTTTTTGCGTCGCCTTTTTGTCAAACATCGCGTTGGATTGTGTTAGATGAAGCAACAAGCTTTTAAATCATGCTCGATGTTGACGATAAGCGAGTGGAAAAGCAACCTCTTAAGACTTTGATCAGAAAACGAACTGTAGAAAGAGGATCGAAACGAAACGGTTGTAACTTGGCTAGGCCTGCAGGTAACATAGTGGTCAAGCGTCTAATACAACAATTAAGTTTAAAACCGTCCTAGAAACAGTACCCCTAGCCAAGTTGATAATCTGCAATCGTTAACGCAAGTAGAAAATTTCATCTCAACGCTCAGACACGTGGTCAGAACAAAAGAATCGGAGGCGTGGCCAACTCGAGGCGTTCGATGTAAGAGTAACCGTTGTAACTTGGCTAGGGGGGCCTAGCCAAGTTTAGCGTTCGCGTGGGCGTTTCGCTTGCGTATGGATTTGTTTGCTGATGAATGTAAAGTTGTTTTTTTGTTTGTAGGAGGTCATCTCTGGAAGTACTGGTCTGATTACTAATTTTTTTTCAGCAACAGAAAGCTTCTTTTTATTCCTGAGTAACTTAGGCTATATTTTAAGTACGCGGGCGAAGCTGCGAGCAAAAGCTAGTTCCCTATCATATCGACGAGTTCAAGTCCAGAAACAGAATCGAATTCATTAGAATGATACATACTCCATACACATATATAATCGTAGAACAGCACAGATAACTAATTTGAACGGGGTTTACACCATAAATTACATGGAACTGTGTAATTTGGCCAGGGTTGGTCGCAGACCTTTAATTACAATATAACCACCCCATGGGCGTAATGGAGCGCCCTTAATTATGGTAAGTGATAATTTTGTTGGGAATAACTATGTTATTATTTGAACCAGTTTCTATACAGGGTGTAAGGGACTAGCGCAGTAAAAAAAAACTGAACAACCTTCCACAAGATTGTTGTTAATATTTTTATTCAAAAATCAGCCTCTCCATACAAACTGTCTGATCAAGTTTATAATTTTGCTCCTCGCTTTCTATTTGGAGCGAGGAGTGTCAGACTTTTACTGGCTGAAACCCACCTGTATTCCTTTAATTGTCCTTTGCGCTCTATACCCTCACAAACTCTTTTGAACAATCTTGCAACCTTGTACCCCTAGCAAAGTTGACAATCTGCAATCGTTGACGCTAGTAGAAAAATTCAAATTTACGGGAATGACGTCATCTCAACGCTCAGTCACGTGGTCAAAACAACGCAAGGGAAACGGTTGTAACTTGGGTAGGGGGGCTGCAGTGATACCATGAGCTCTTAACGCGATCCATTTTACGACCTAAGCTGAACTGTTAAAGAACTCTTTCTCGCACGCACGACTGACATTTTAACACGTCTTTTTTTTTGACTCACACAAAACTAGGAGACTTACTCCTAGTTTTGTGTGAGTCAGAAAAAAAATCCACCAAATCATCATCATGTCAGCCGACTGTTGGCCATAGCTAACAAATAGGCCAAGTATCGTCACAATGAACGATCCTGTGCGTCCCGCATCCATCGGATTTCCGCAACCATCACCAGGTCATCGGTCCACCTCGTACGAGGCTTTCCAAGGCTAGTTGTTCTACCAAATACTCATGAAAACGTCAGAACAATTATGAATTATTTAAAAACCGAGTTAAAAGTATTATGAATAATTATAAATTAATTACGGTCTCAAGATCTTAAGAATTTCATTAAGAACCGAAGTTTGCAAGACATTTGGCTCGCCCGCCTTTATCAGGGGCGTAGCTAAGTGACTAATCGCCCTGGGGCAAAAAAATAAGGGGCCCCACTTTTTTACGTGAAAATTATCAAATAATTTCTCCTGCTCTGGTTTGCTTGGCAAGAGAGAGTGTAAAATTGTTATTATTATAATTTTTTATTTAGGCCACTCTGTGTCCCACAGCTGGGCTAAGGTCTCTCCAAATTTCTCTGTCTAGGGCGATCTCTGACCAAGTTTGCTCCACGAACATGATCAGATCGTCACACCACCTTATTATTATTATTTATTTATTGTTAGGCAATTAAGGCACATATATAAAATACATAATATTACAATCTTCCAGTTGACAGTGATAGCGATTTTTTGACGCTATATTTTAGGTAAGAGTTATTGTGTATGTATAGTTTTAATTAGTTAAGTAAGTGTTTTTATTTTCATGTTTTATCTGTTTAAATAAATAAAGATAAGACTTCGTTAAAAAAAATCGTTTACAATCTTATAAAACATATACACTACATGATATTAAAAATATCACAAAAAATTTACAATAATTATACACGTAAACCCATTTTATTTAGATTTAGAATTGTTCGCTAGTTCAAAAAGGATTGCTTATCAGGTTTTAAGGGCCCCACGAGCTTAGGGGCCCAGGACACCGTCTCGCCTTTTAGTAGCTACGCCAGTGCTTTAAAACCCCTCTTTCAGTAATAAGGCCAACTTTTGAAACTGTTAATTACAATAGGATTGGATTTTAGATTTACGGTCGGATTTTTGGCAGTTTTAAGCAGTTGTCCAAGTAAACTTAGGAATGGTCTTTAGGTCCGCTTTAAATTAGTCTTGTTCAGAGTGATTTATGCTGATTTTAGGATTGGACGGTGAGGTATTTCAAATTCAAATGACGTCATTTACATTTTGGCAGCTATTTTCACGATTCTTCGTAAAGGCTCTTGTTTGAACAGATACATTAATTGAATATGGTTTTTAAATTTGTCAAGAGTTTCAGATGGAATCTGAATTCCTCACTGGAACGCGGCATGCGTCAGAAAGAGGCGAATTCAACGCGACTCGTCTAAAAATGACAAAAAATGTACTGTCACCCTGATTACACACGGTGGAGATACAGTCGAGATGTGCCTCGCTTGGGCGGAGCATCGCCGTGCCCTCGTAGGGGGGATAGGCGGTGGCGATCTCTCGCAACGGGCCTTGGTACAGACCAGGGTCCGTAGCGAGAGAAGCAGTAAGGCCAGCAAAGAAGGAGGCCGACTGTATCAGGCAACGGCGCTCACAGCGCCCCAGCCACTGCCGGGTTTCCGATCCCGATTTCCGGCTACCGTAGGCGTGCGGACGGCGAGCAATGGGTAGCTCGCTGTCCGACCGTCCGGTGACTGTCCGAACCGAACCCAATTCGTTGACGGCGCACACTGTTCCCGCGCGCCTCGAGGAGTTGTAAGCAACACCAGGGGCCCAGCTGGGTCGAAGTCTACTGGGGCGGTACAAAAGGCAACGAAGGAGGAGTGGGTTTTTAGTCAGTAAAAGTCTGACACTATCTCCCGCTCCGCAAAAGAGCGGGGATGTCATTAGATGATTTTAACACCGTAAAAAAATACCCTGACTACTGACGAAAAAGGTTTAAAAATGCGCAAGTGGAGTATGACGGCGTTTTGTATCGGCCGCGGCGGCGGCGTTTAGTGGCCAGTGCAACCACAAGAAGCAACCAGCTTCAACCGAGTGCGGCGACACTTAGAGCGGGTTGGTGGGCGTCACATGTCTTCAAATGACTTCATTAAGTTTTGGCTACGTTATATCGGTTGCTTTTAACATGATCAAATAAACTATTAATTTATATGTAGGTACAATCCATATAGCAAAGGTAAAAAAAGGATAATTGACACGCTCTTTTGGTGTCCACCATTTTGGATTTATATTCATATTATTTAAATAACCATGCATTGTCTACCCATATAAAACGTGATAAACAAATTTCAGCTCAATCAGTTGGGGAAAATACGAGTAGTTTTAAAAATTCAGTTGCAGAATTTGACATATACACACTAACGAACCAACAAGGCAAATTAAGTAAAGCTGGTAAAAATCACATGTGGAGCTATACCGGTAGGCCAGATGAGCCAGAGTCGCTTAACTGCCATTTTTTCAATACTGATCCCATTTGAAAACTCACATTGAGTGATCCGTACAACTTTACCTGTGAACAGTTCAATTTCCAAATTGAATTGCGAAGAATCTTCCGAATCAAACACAAATATAGAAAACGCCACAAAAAGAAAGTACTGTTACGCCGTTAAACTAGAATACGCCATATCTTCGAGGAAATAATCAGTAGCATCGAATAATTAAAACGCATTGCTGTTCGAAAGATCTAGAATGGAGGTATGTACCTATGCCTGTAAAAATCTACCGTAAGTAGCTACTACTATTATTATTCAAATAATAGTAGTAGGTAGATATGTAGGTAGCTAAGGGAAAAGATACTTTCCGTCTTCAATAATAAAGTCGAAATTCGCGTGAAAGTGACTCGTGGTAGATTGTGCAAAAAAAAATATTTATGGCCCCGCGACGCGACTTAGGTATATTTATGGAACCCACATTACGCGAATCCGACTCGCACATGCCCAGTTTTTTTTCCACATCATATCAGCAATCAAAAAATAAGTTAACCCACTGTGGCTCTTGTGGCCTCTGCTTAGATGCTGTGAGTTCAAAGTCCCATTAATCAATTACTACTACCATTACGTAATGGAGGAACACATTCTTCATAAAACTTCAGACACGGATATAACGACGATATATGGCACTAACTGTCAAGCTGGATGATCGACTATGTTCGTCGCGAGAGAATGTACACAGTGTCTGATATATGGCATGGCTGTGAACACGCGGCGCCTAAGGCGAGGGCGAGTGAGGACGCGGTGGCGGACGCGGATGGGGACTACAGGGAGAGATACAGTGCCTGATATATGGCATGGCAGTGAACGCGCGGTGCTTCAGGCGAGGAGTAGTGAGGGCGCTGTGGCGGACGCGGTTTGAGGACTACAACGCGAGAGAATGTACGCAGTGTCTGATATATGGCATGGCTGTGAACGCGCGATGCCTAAGGCGAGGGAGACAGACGAACTCCTAACGTAATCCATTTTACGGCCTAAACTGAACTGTTAAAGGGGTAGAGCTACATAGGGTATACAGTTCCATCCCCCTCGCACGCACAACTGACAGTGCACATTTTTAACATGTAAGTCAATGGACTTACGTACTTGACGCATCCTTACTATATATATATAGCCCTACTAATATTATAAATGCGAAAGTAACTCTGTCTGTCTGACGCTTTCACGCAAAAACTACTGAACGGATTTAGATCAAATTTGGTAGGTAGGTAGAAGAGACCCTGGAATAACACATAGACTACCTATAATTCCACTGCAGAGCACGGGTCTCTGCCCGCGCGATATAAACTGTAGTCCTCGCGGGCGAAGCCGCGGGCGGAAAGCTAGTAATTATATAAAAACTGTCTAGGATGTTTTTTGTTTCTTCACAGCACGATTCAGCCAGCGGTGAGAAGGATAATGTCGTCCTCAAACCTCCCAAAACCTCAGTGTTTTGCGTTCCATACAAGAGCTCGAAGATTATGTGTCTGCTAGGTTAAGTTTGTTTTTACCCGACTACGGCAAAGCGAGAGGAGAATTATGTTTTTATATTTTTTTATTTGTAGAAGGTAATCTCTGAAAGTACTGGTCCGATACGAAAATATTTTTCGTCGATAGAAAGCTGCTTTATTCCTAAGTGACATAGAATATATTTTATGAATGCGGGCGGAGCCGCGGGAAAAAGCAAGTTCTATACAAGGTGTAAGGGACAGTCTTACGTGCTCAGTGGATGAAACTGAACAAGCTTCCACAAGATATTTTTTCAGGAAACGAAAAAAAAATCAGCCTCACCGTACAAAATGAAAAACTTGATTGAACAATTTGTATGGCTAGGCCAATTTTTTTTTCGTTTCCTGAAAACACACAGCCGAAACTACTGGGACTGGAAACATGAAATTTTGCACAAGGTTTCCTTTTTATAATGTAGGACTAAAAGAGGATTATCCAAAAAAAGTTTCTATGGAGAAACGGCTAAAGCTGCTTCAACGCCGAAGCTAAAAATTACAATCCATATCCGCCTCAGATACCTCGCAAGCTCCTATCATGTCCGAGTCCTCTGGTGTTGTATGAACCCAAAACACGGTAGCATACTATCAATAATCCTCAGATTCATGTCGACAGGTTTTAGGAGTAAGTGAATTGCTGTAAGTTTGGATTAAGTACGTTTTCATGCCTATACACCACTAATTTTCAATTAGTAAAAATACTTAAAGGGCTTATTAGAAAGGGTTTTGTTAATATTTAAATAAAGTCTCAATAAATACTATTCATAAACAGCAAAGTTATTAGCGTTTGTTTATGTCCCAAAATATCACTCAATTTATGGAAATATCTGTACAATATTTCCAAGCTATCGAATATGAATGAATAAATGGCGAACAAAATGGAAAAACACTACGCGTACTATTTTCCTTACTTCCTTATTAATATTATAAAAGCGAAAGTGAGTTTGTTTGTTACGTCTTCACGCCTAAATGACAAAACCGATTTTGATGAAACTTGGTACACGTATAGATCATGTCCTGGAATAGCACATAGGATACTTTTTGTCCCGGAAGTATGTTCCCTTATTATTATTATTAATTATTATTTAAAAAAAAGTACCCTTGGGATAATTTACTACTATAACGCAGGCAAAGCAGCTGGGTGCAGCTAGTTGAATATGAATTGAAAAAAAAAGCGACGGGGCCCCCAAGCTCTGCGGGCCCCCCAAAACCTGATAAGCAAGCAGAGCAGTCCTATGTGAAATAAACAATTTTAGTTCGAGTTTACAGATTAACCAAAGACGCGAGTGAAACCGTGAGGAACAGCTAGTCGATAACAAATTGCTTTATCGATAATAATCTATATATATAAAAATGACCCCCGTTTTCCGTTGTCACGACTTGGCATGAAAACGGCTTGACCGATTTAGCTGATTTTTTTTTTGTTGTGATTGTTATTGTGAGGAGAAGGTTCTTATGGAAAAAAAAATTAGGAGAGTGTAGGGTAGAGTAGGGTAGAGTAGGGTAGAGTAGGGTAGAGTAGGGTAGGGTAGGGTAGAGTAGGGTAGAGTAGTAGGGTAGAGTGGGGTAGAGTAGGGTATAGTAGGGTAGAGTAGGGTAGAGTAGGGTAGAGTAGGGTAGAGTAGGGTAGAGTAGGGTAGAGTAGGGTAGAGTAGGGTAGAGTAGGGTAGAGTAGGGTAGAGTAGGGTAGAGTAGGGTAGAGTAGGGTAGAGAAGGGTAGAGTAGGGTAGACTAGGGTAGAGTAGGGTAGAGTAGGGTAGAGTAGGGTAGAGTAGGGTAGAGTAGGGTAGAGTAGGGTAGAGTAGGGTAGAGTAGGGTAGAGTAGGGTAGAGTAGGGTAGAGTAGGGTAGAGTAGGGTAGAGTAGGGTAGAGTAGGGTAGAGTAGGGTAGAGTAGGGTAGAGTAGGGTAGAGTAGGGTAGAGTAGGGTAGAGTAGGGTAGAGTAGGGTAGAGTAGGGTAGAGTAGGGTAGAGTAGGGTAGAGTAGGGTAGAGTAGGGTAGAGTAGGGTAGAGTAGGGTAGAGTAGGGTAGAGTAGGGTAGAGTAGGGTAGAGTAGGGTAGAGTAGGGTAGAGTAGGGTAGAGTAGGGTAGAGTAGGGTAGAGTAGGGTAGAGTAGGGTAGAGTAGGGTAGAGTAGGGTAGAGTAGGGTAGAGTAGGGTAGAGTAGGGTAGAGTAGGGTAGAGTAGGGTAGAGTAGGGTAGAGTAGGGTAGAGTAGGGTAGAGTAGGGTAGAGTAGGGTAGAGTAGGGTAGAGTAGGGTAGAGTAGGGTAGAGTAGGGTAGAGTAGGGTAGAGTAGGGTAGAGTAGGGTAGAGTAGGGTAGAGTAGGGTAGAGTTGGGTATAGTAGGGTGGAATAGGGAAGAGCGGGAGCGAAGCCGCGCGGGCAAAGCTAGTATTTTCATAAATATCGTCACTAGAGACGAGCTTTGACAGTTTGTAACCGAGAATGGCAGGCGTTAATTACACTAGCCACTGTTACGTTGGCGTCGGCGAGATAAGGTTTGTTATTAAGGAGCTTAGATATAGACAGTTTGGGTAGTTATTAGTGAGTGAAAGTTTATTAATGACTAGCTTTCCGCCCGCGACTTCGCCCGCGTGGACTACAGTTTATATCGCGCGAGCAGAGACCCGTGCTCAGCAGTGGAATTATAGGTAGCCTATGTGTTATTCCAGTGTCTCTTCTACCTATATATATATATATATACCTATATATATATATATATATATAATAAATATATATTATATATATATATATATATAATATATAGTAGGGAAGTAGGGATTTAAGGGGTGACAAGATGGCGTCCCAACCAAGGTCATTATGCTAGTTTCGATACGTGTAGCAGTTGTAAACTTAAAACCTTTTCTTACGGTGGGCAAATGTCATTCAATGACAACCCTCGCTCTTGGGTGGAGCGTGAGATAGTGTCAGACTCTTACTGACTAAAAACCCACCCCGTTCCTTCTAGCCTAATATATACCGGGGCTCGAGCTTCCTTTCGGATAACCCTGGCCCCAGTAGGCTTCGACACAGCTGGGCCTCTCCTGTTGCTGACAACTCCTTGAGGCGCGCGGGAACAGTGCGTACCGTCGACGTCTTGGGCTCGGTCCGGACAGTTACCAGATGGTCGGACAGCGAGCTACAGCTGGCCGGAAATCGGGATCGGAATCCCGGCGGCGGCGGCGAAGGCGCCGTTGCCTGATGCGGTCGGCCTCCTCCTTTACTAGCATTACTGCTTCGCAGAAGTAAACCATGACCTATAACGTCCTTGGTTAGGAGGCGCGTTTTCCCAACAACTGAACGTGTTGGCGCATCCATGTAGCCGCAACACAAACCAAACGCATAAACCAAGGTGGTTGGAACGCTAGTTTGCAACTGTCTACGAGGGTCATTTGAAAAGTTCTTAGCTTAACATTGTTAGAGTCATCGGTATATTTTATAACTACCCTCATTTTATAGCTACATTATTTACAGCAACAAGTATGCACAGTTTAGTTTATTTGCAATAATTAATTATTCGTTTACACGTGATACCGTAAGTCAAGTCAGAGCAATTTTTGAAAATGGATAAAATTGAACATCGTGCAGTGATAAAATACTTGTATTTGAAAGGTTTAACTCCAAAAGCTATACATGAAGACATGTCTGCCACTTTAGGTGAGTCCGCTCCTTCGTATGCGATTGTTAAAAATTGGGTGGCAGAGTTCAAACGTGGTCGTGAGTCCATTCAAAATGAGCCCCGTAGTGGCCGGCCCTCGACGGCTTCCACTGAATGAAATGAAACCTGGGTTCACCACAATACACCTGAGACGAAAGAACAGTCGAAACAATGGAAAAGGGCAGGATCACCCACCCCAAAGAAGGCAAAAGTGGTTTTATCGGCTGGCAAAGTCATGGCATCGGTTTTTTGGGATGCAAAGGGTATAATTCTGGTGGATTATTTAAAAAAGGGTGAAACAATAAATTCTGATTACTATTGCAACCTGATGCGGCGTTTGAGAGAAAAAATCAAAGAAAAACGTCCAGGTTTATTGAGGAAGAAGGTCTTGTTTCATCAGGACAATGCACGCGTTCACACTTCTGTGCAATCCATGGCAGAAATCCACCGGTGTGGCTTTGAATTGTTATCTCATCCCCCATATTGACCGGATTTAGCACCGTCAGACTTCTATCTGTTCCCAAAGCTGAAAAAATTTTTAGGTGGTAACATTTTTTTACAAATGAAGAGGTCATAGCCGCCGTAGACGCTTATTTTGAGGAGTTAGACGAAGATTTTTTTTAAATGGGTATCGAAGGGGGAGAGTATGAAAAATAAAAATATAATCAAAATCATGTGGTTTCATTAAGTACGTTAGGCTAGGAACTTTTCAAATGACCCTCGTAGTAACCCCTATACTATATTCAGTGTCTACTACTTTTTCTCTTTTCTTTCTCTTTAATGTTTTCGTTATTTTTTTTTTGTGTGTGTATTAATTATCACTAGGCAAAATTTTAATATTGTATTTTTTTTTTTTTATTATATCGGTGTTTGCAATTTATTTAGTTGTGCTTTTGTGTGCATTTTATGTTGCAACGAATATTTTATTTTATTTATCTATCTATCTATCTTATCTACATATCTATACTGTTTTTGAACGAAACTGAGTCTGCACAATTTAACTCCACCAAGTCTTATCCATCATCGAACCACTAAACGTACGGCGTTGTGTTATCGGTACATGGTATATTCCACCCATATTGTCAAAAGCATTTTGGGAACACATTCATTATGCGTACATACAGCTAAGGAGTGAGATTCCCTACCAGAATCTGTGTTTCCTGATTGCTACTGCGGTCACATTATCGCTTACCTTCAAGGTGAGGTAGTAATCATACGCAAGCCTATCTATAATAATAATAAAAGAAAGTGTAAAAACTACGGTATTCTGTTTCTCTGCCGGCTTTTGTTTTTGTTGATAAATAATATTTCTATGTCCTTGCACAAGAATCAGCTGTTAACAGACTTCTATCAAGTTTTGTGCGCCATTTTTCAAACTAAATCGTGATCTGTTTCCCTAATTGCATTACCATTAAAAGATCGTTAGCGTCTATCTCCTAAAAGCTTCCTTTCCTGAAATTACCTTTATCCTCATTGCATAAAAATACAATTAATAGCAAGTCACTCACCGTACGCGAGAATAAAACAACATCGTGCTGCTTTGAACTCGGTTATAAATAAAAATAATAGCGTTTACGCACTGCATCTGATCCGAATTTGAATTTGAGTTTCGAGCTCTGACTTTGAGATTTGAGTTCTATCCGACTTTGAGATCTGAGTTCTATCCGAATTAGGGCGAGTTTCTGAATTGAGTAAGTACTATGAAGTAAGCACGTCTCAAACCGTATTTTAATGCCAAATGACAGATTTTCAGGCTAAAGTAAAATATGAGAAATACTCAACTTCAAATGCTTAAATCAAAAACCAGGGTTTAGAGTTCAAAGTACTAACCGACTTTGAGTTCTGAGTTGTATCCGAATTTAAATCCTGAATTAGATCCGACTTTTAGTTCCGAGTTCTATCCGAATTAGTTTTTTTTTTTAATTTGGACGGATGGAGTTCGAATCAAGTGCCCAACTCTTGCAAGTAAAAGGCCTCTAGGCCTACTTTGGACTGGTGGCATTTTTCGGATTCAAATCGGGTGGAGTGCAAAAACGCTTAGATGCAAGATTACTCACCGTACGCAAGAATGAAACATCATCTTGCTCGCTTGCTCCTCCCTCTGCTTCCGCCATCTTGGATTAGTCGATTGTCAGTGCGTTACTGCAACGTTGCCATAACACTCGAAATGCATCACTGTGGACAAGGAAACATAGCATTAGTAAATTATTTATTTTTTTTAAAGTATGTACTTAGGTACATTTTTTTTAAATATATAAAAAAAAAAAACATTTTTCTTTTGACTGCTCCAAAATATTTGAAACCTCATTTTACAGCAGTCTAATATTGTTTTTCCAAATAATTTAATTATGTTCTAAATCAATAAATTAAAAAAAAAGAGTTTTTCTTTAAACATCTCTCCAAAATTTGGAAGATGTCGAAGTTTAAAAGATAAATGAGTTTCTCGTAAACAACCCAGATAAGCACTAAGTGATTATTTTTAGATGACAAAACACTTGATCAATCTTTCATAATTATACCGAAGGATCATGGTTTGAAAGTTTGAAAGAAAGAAGAAAGAAAAAGAGTTTATTTGCGTCCAACACATATCGTAAAAATAAATAAATGTAACAAAAAACAATATCGTAGGTACTTAAAACTATTAGCTAGATAGGATATGCGTCACATCAGCGCAACACGGCTAGTGCTCAGCATAATGCTGGGGCTCGTGCAGGACAGAGCCACAGCGCTGATTTTCAGCATCAGCCGTTTTCGACGATGAGACGCCAACCAGCCAGCAAGGAATACAAATTAACTTTTTGCCTACAAAATATCTGAGAGACCAGAATAGGAACTGTTTATAATGACGAATACGCGTCCATGAAGCTACGCGTCCGTAAACGGGCCTTAGTCTACCCATAAAGGAGATAACTGTAGATATAATATAAACAATTACCACATTTGCAAAGTGCATGTGAGTACATCGTAATTTTAGCTTTATGAACGTAATATGTCATAACATTATTACCCCGAGCGTTCAGCTAACTCTTATTATAGGTACTAAAATAATCGTTCACATTCATGAAAATAACGGGCAGTAACAAATAGCAGGTTTATTTATTAGCAAAACGTGTGCTACCTACGGTAACATTGGTACACGTTGTAAAACAAGTATATATGAAATACGATGTCGAAATATATTTTTCAATACACTCAAAAATCCGCTCTTATGGCTACCGCTTTTAGACACGCAACTTACTTTATTCGCACTAGTGGGAAAAGTACGCGAACTCAGTCCCGCTAAAATATATTGTGTTTATCGTATCTGACTGGTCGCTCCGCGGTTTACTACGAGTCCTTGGTTACTGCTTCGCTCCCGTTGCTCGTAGCGTGATAAATAGGCTTTACAACAATATATTTTATCAATTAAAATAGTAGTTCCTGAGATAAATGCGTTAGTAGTAATCTGTACCTCTAGATTCTCTTATAACTTTACTTTGTTAGCAAATCGTAAAAACTATATTTTCAGATTTGCTAAAAATAAGATAGGTACATTCCCTGCTTGGTCTGTGTTTCCTGATACATAGCTACAAACTAGGGTTCTTTAATTCAAGAGTGAATAAGTTGCTTCTAGGCAAGCGTGCTCCATCGTCGGCCACATCATCGCTCACCTTCAGGTGAGATAGTGGTCAAACGCGACCCTATCAATAATAATAATAAAATAACCAACACCTTAGGAGGCTCTCGTTAGGCGGCTGGATCAAGGGCTTGATTCAGAAAGCGGTACTCCTGGACACGGCTCGTATAGTCAGGAGGTTCCTTTCTCTGGAGCCCTGACCGCCGGTAGCTTGGACCCTGTTCCCGAAACCGGTGGGACACTATTTTTATATTTTTAAATGTTATTTTAGTTTTTATTTAAATATTTAAAAATATAATTTATGTTTGTACAATGAATAAAGGAAATAATAATAATAAACCACTCTTTACCATGCAAACACCATGCAAAATTACAAAAGAATCTTAACATTAATGGGGTGTAACAATGGACGGCTTTATCTATAGCACACCACAGACTTTGGAAAGAACCTTCACCAAAACATTTATTTAGAACGCTAATTCATTTACTTTAGTATTACCAAACAAATGATTTAATAACGCGTTTGTAGTATACACCTGTTGGCACGCGATCATCATTTTTCATTATGTACCCTTTTCAGCTATCAAACGAAAACCCAAGTCACTACACCCGCCATACTTCCCATTTCTCTAACCCTCATTCACCATTTATGTCGACTCACTATCCTGAATACCTCTACCAACCTGTTGTACTCAAATAATAATACCTGAAGCACAAAATAGGTAGGTACAGAAGACAATCTCATGTATGTACTTCACTTTTTATACCTACGATCGGTGGACGCACACTAATGAGCGTTTGAGCCGGAACTGTTCGACGAGCGGGCCGAGACGCTACAGAGATATTGTGTCCGTGAGCGCTGTCTATGTGTGCGTTGCTCGAGCGCGCTTTGTATGTAGATTGATTTCTGTACCTATATATTTTGTGACTGAAGGGTTAAAGTTTTCTCACGCCATTTGCTGGGTTAACTACGTGAGAGTAACAAACACGCACACAAACACAATATCTTTATAATATTAGTGTTATGTTTTTGGGGCCATTCAAGTATTACGTTGGCACTGAAGGGGGTCAAAGGGGGTTAAAAAGGGGTGGAGAGTATCTTTACTTTGCTTATTTTTGATGATATGGGGGACGGGGTGGTCTAGTGGTGTTTACGTCAGCTGTAGATATATTTTTTAGTTTTTTTTTTAAAAATGATGGCAATTCCAAAGCCGCAAGAAAATTAGTACACAGGACACACATCGACAGCGCTCACGGAAACGATATCTCAGAGCGCCTCGGCCCGCTCGTCGAACAGTTCCGGTTCAAACGCTCATTAGTGTGCGTCCACCGAGCGTAGGTATAAACAGTGAAGAACATACATGAGATTGTCTTCTGTACCTATCTATTTTGTGCTCTAGACTTCTTGATATTCATGCTCACAAATGTAGGTATTAATTAATACCATTTGCTTTCCCTAAGGTATGATCGACCTCGACATACATGAGAACATAACATACATTCCGTCAGTATAAAGTCTATATTAATAGTTATTGCCAATTTACTGAATTCTTGGCTAATTGACCGTCAAATTTGCAGACGGATTCTAGAAACTTCTACAAAACTCGTTATCAAGGAATTTTCGCATTTGGTAGTTGTTAAAGTTGTTGTTTCGAGTGTTTTCAATAGGGAAAGTTTTGGATTTACATTTTCAGCCAAAAATATCGTAAGAAATTCTCAGCTTGTAGGATTATGTTTAGATTACAAGTTAACAGAAAATAAACGGTTATTAACGGTCGTTTGAGGGTAACTGTAAGTAGTTTGTGTAAAGTTTTCATACTTACTACTTTTTTGTGCCAACTTGTTGTACACAGTTAGTTTATTCTTTTCTAATTCACTTCTTGATGCATCTGACTAATTCTTGTTCTAAATTATGACATAAATATCTACATTATATATGTATAATATAATAAAGAGGTACCTACAGGTTGTTTTTTTTTTGTTTGTAGGAGGTAATCTCTGGAAGTACTGGTCCGATTGCTAATTTTTTTTCACCAATATAAAGCTGCTTTATTCCTAAGTGATATAGGCTATATTTTATGTACGCGGGCGAAGCTGCGAGCAAAAGCTAGTATTTCATAAACATAGCTTTGACCTTCTTACTTTTTTATTATTTACGCGAGCTTATCAATAATATCTTTCCGTTTAAGGTATGCAAAGCTACACATTTTGTATGTTGCGCTATTTAAACCTTCGTTTTTTTTTTTTGGAGCGTTGAGGATTGTCAGATTTTTATTGACTGAAACCCACCCGTGTTCCTTTAATTGCTTTGCGCTTTAGGGCCGCGATACCTTTTTTGAACATTCTCGCAGACTTGTTAAAAGCTTACAGCATAATTCTATCTACATCTAAGTGCAGGTATCTTTAAACGTACGTCACGTCAATTACCAGGTCATGACCGCTAACCTCGGTACTGGTCAGAACTCTGCCAAAACAATTATCGTCCAAGGCAAGCCGATGACCTGAACCCTTGAACACTCTTCAATAATACATAGCCTCGTGTGCTCACTACAGTTTGTACTCTACACTATTTATAAACGGTTCATTGCCAGCGATTACTGTTATAGTTATACTAGTTCAGCAGTTATGGCCTAGTAGTATCGGCCTCGAATCACGAGTAGTTGGTGGGTTTAAAAACAAGCAAACATTCATGCATGCACTCAAAATGGTGAAGGATTTCTAGGGAAGCGTGCTCCATCGTCGACCAAATCATCGTTTACCATCAGGTGAGATGGTGGTCAAACGCAAGCCTATCAATAATAATAAAAAAAGGAAAACATCGAGAGGAAACGGATTATATTTTTATTGGTATTCACGAACCAAAAAATTGTAAGACATGTGACATCCTACAAACCCGCACTGGGTTGGTAGGATGTCGCATTGTCCAGTCAACTGCCGGATGGCTACTGACTCGCCAGTGGCAAACCGGCGATTGACTAGAGCATTTGTGTTGTGCGAAACTGCGAATTTAACTCTTCAATCGTGATGATCGTGACGAGCGTTCCCTTGGGGTTTAATGAAATAGGTATGTGTGTCACTCAGTTGGTATGCCCAGAACGCAGTGCAATCTGTGCAATACACGGTCCCATTCCCGATCCAAGAGAGGAGGCCGAGTCCCAGTAATGGGAACATTACAAGGCTTGATTAAGCTTTGCTATATTCAATTTCACGAAGACAGCTTAATTTTGATCACGTGCATATTTTTCCCTAATGTACACGTGTCCTCAAAAAAACGCCGCTTCGAGCTTCCTTTTGTGGCGGCCTTTTTTTGTGGCTCGTGTGCGGCGGTGCCGCCAAAAAAAAGACTCTTTTCGTGAGGGTTCTTCTTGTGAGCAAAATACTAAACTTACTTAGACTCACAATGTATAAATCAATCCAGCTTAGGGTTCAACATTTCCATCTCCAAAGATCCTACTAAGCCGGATACGAAGCTAAACTTTTCCAAAGAGTTCGCTTTTTTCCCCGACTTTACATTTTCCGCAAAGTTTCAAGTGTTCCTAAACTTTTCACTCGGGCACACCTGTAGTAGGTACAAACAAAATGTATACTAATCACACTAAAATATTTATTATAAAAGCAAAATTTTATAAGTGTGTATATTTTTATGTTTGTTTATTCTTCAGACATAATAGAAGCAAGAAATATATGTAACCAAACATAATATATAACACATAATATGATTTAAAAGAGTGTCGATGGAGTTTCTTGCACGTTCTTCTCCATAGAGATCTACGCTTTGGAACGTGCAATTTAGCTTCACTTTTCTTTAACTAGCCGACGTTTGACTATTCAAAAGTGCCTACATTTGGTATATTTGAAATAAATGATTTTGATTTTTTTTTTTTTTCACGCTCGAACGCCTGAACGGATTTCTAAGAAGGTTGGTACACGGATAGCCGTGTTCTGGAATAGCTAGTGTAAAGTATATTCACAGCCGGAAACCCAATAAATAAATAAATAGAGACAAGGCAGACAGATAGAAAACTACACTATCACCGAGTAAAATATGCTATCCTTTTTTTTTGTCAATGGGGAAAATCATCTTATGACAAAACCAGCTCTTGGGTGGAGCGGGAGATAGTGTCAGACTCTTACTGACTAGAAACCCCATCCCATTCCTTCAAGCCTACACACCGGGGCCACGAGCTTCCTTTCGGATAACCCTGTCCCCAGTAGGCTTCGACCCACCTGGGTCCTGCTGCTGACAACTCCTTGAGGCGAGCGGGAACAGTGCGCGCCGTCGACGTCTAAGGCTCGGTCCATTACAAAATATGCTACCCGGAAAATACACGTTTCTTGGGGTTGAGGTACACTTTGGGCCGGGGCCTTGGTTCCACCTTCCATCTATTAAAATATTTTTTACAAGCTTTAATTTAGTTTCACCTGTCCCGATGTTTGTCTGTCATCAAATCTTGCAAATTTAATTTAACGCACTTCCCGGTTACCGATTGACCTGAGATTTTGCACGCATGTGTAAATCAGATGACAATGCAAAATTATTAAGACATAGGCCTGATCTGATGATGGAACCGGAAGGTGGCTATAGGAACTTGGTAGTTAAACGACATAACTCCATCGAGTTTGGGCTCGTATGATTCGTCTTGACGAGTGCTAATTATATAGGTATACCAAGGTATTAAAGCTTGCTATGAAAAAAATATTTTCATTAAAAGCTTGTTTTAGTAGTATTTAGGAAACATAACAAAATAAATAACTCTACACTATCCTTACTAATATTATAAAAGCGAAAGTGAGTTTATTTGTTTGTTACGTCTTCACGCCAAAATGGCCGAACCGATTTTGATGAAACTTGGTACACGGATAGACCATGTCCTGAAATAAGACAGGATACTTTTTATCCCGGAAGTATGTTCCCTTGGAATAATTTTCTGCTATCACGCGGGCGAAGCCGCTGGGAGAAGCTAGTTTTTGATAAATGTATTTAATAGCCTTTTTACTTATGGTTCAAAGAGCCCCTTGACCCGTGTCTTATAGTCCGAGTGGCAAGGGAGCCAAACCCTGTGCGAAACACTAGTACTATTTATGCAGATAAAATGGTTTTAAACAAAAGGCTATACTGCAGTTGCATGAAACCCCAGAACTGAGTCAGCAGTGCTTTGTAAACGTGATTTATACTTCACAGTCACAAACACCGCGATTTTTTTAAATCTCTTTTGTTGTACTAAAACCCACTGCTCATTCTGTTTCTCATCCTTCCATTGCTTTTCTGTATTAATGACATTCGCAAAAGTATTACGTAAACACGTATCCACATTCGTACCACACTGCACCCGATACTTTGTCGCCGATGGCTCAGGCGACGATTTTGCTAGCGTTGCAATGCTATTGCAAACTTTATTACCTTTTAGAGTGTCTGGTTTAATCCGGTTAGAAGAGAACACAAAATGAAAAATTAAAATATTTTAAACTAGCTGACCCGGTGAACTAGCATTCAATGAATGTAGTATATTTTTCCATATAATCAGCCAATTGTAATGAAATAAAGTCTTAGTGACATATACAACGTGTAACGTTAAATGCGCAAAACCTCAGACACCCCAAATGATTTTTAATTTAAAAGACCTAACTCTGTGAAAAAAAAACCTTAAAAAAAATTGAAGGTTTTATGTGCAGTTTTACTTTGTTTAAAATTAATATCTGCATTGAAATAAGAAAATTTGATTGGATTACAACTATTTGTGTTTGTTTACCTATTTCGGTTTGACCTATTCATAAATAGACAGGGCGACATTTTTAATGAAGATTTTTTTGAAAAATATAACCTATATTAAAAATTATTTGCAACAGTATGTACACAATATTACATAGGATACAATACAAGTTTAGTATATTGCAGAGCAGTGGTGGCCGAGTGGTAACGGCCCCGACTTACGAGTTGTAGGTCGCGGGTTCGAACCCAGCCAGGCGCATTACGTTGTGTAATTTATTTCATCACCACTGCTCTCAAAACGGCGAAGGAAAACATCGTGAGGAAACCGGCATGTCTTAGAACCAAAAAAATTCGACGACATGTGACATTCACCAACCCGCACTGGGCCTGCGTGGATTATGGCCCATTCCCTCTCCTAGAAAGGAGGCCTGAGACCCAGCAGTGGGAACATTAAAAGGCTGATGATGATGATATTTGATTCTGCTCCTTATTCTGATCAAACTATTTTCAGGTTTTAAGCATTAAACGTTACACGTTGTATAGTAACACACAATATTATTATACAAGGTTATTTGTAAAACACTAGCAACCTGTTAGGTACTAGTTAAGAACATCATAAACAACAACTTTTGTTCTACGACTTTTTACAAAACATAACACATTTACCAAAAACAAACTTTCAAGATTTCGTTGTTCTATCTAACACATTTCAACTCTGTATTTTGCTGTATCTGAAAAGGAAGGGTTATGTTTCTTGCAGTGTATTATAGAACTGCAAGAAACAAAATCCTTCCTTTTGTCTTTGCCGTGGTCGGGTAAAAAATATTATATTATTGTCAGAATTCTTACTAATATTATAAAAGCGAAAGTGAGTTTGTTTGTTTGTTATGTCTTCACGCCTAAATGGCAAAACCGATTTTGATGAATTTTGGTACAGAGATAGTTGGGACCCTGTAGACGGGCATAGGCTAATTTAAAAAAAAAAGTGAGCCAAGGGGGCGAAAGGGTAAGGTATATCAATAAACGCAGGCGAAGCCGGTAAAAGCTAGTATCCTATAATTTCAGATAGTAGGTTCTGTTTCAATAAAAGATGAGTTTATTTCACATTCCCAGAATCAGGACGGCGTAAAACTCCGGACACTTATTATCAACTTTCCAGTGACATATATTTTGAATTTATGTTTTGGAAAGTTTTGCCTCGCGTGTTATTTATTATGCATATGTTGGTTTTGAATATTTCATACTAGGATGATGTATATATACATATATCTGTATTATTTATTCATGGAAAGATAAAAATATGCAAATCGAACTATTTTTGATGAACGGATACCAGTGAAACATTCCTTCATTACATAATAAAAAACCTGCAGTCAAAGTAATGTATGCTACAACCGATGGCGTGAAAGTGACGAAAGGACCATATATCATCACCATATCTGAGGAGATACAGCTACAGCTAACGTTATTACAGACAGATGATTTTAACATCCGACCGAAAAACGGTCGCCCTGGAAAAATAGAAATTGCTAGTAGTAGCAAAATACGTTCAGCACAATTATATAATAAAATAAACAAAGAGACTTACGTGTATAAAATGAATCGTAAAGAGTGTAATATAACCATCACAAACTGGATAAAAACACTAACCTTTGAAGACACTGAAGCTCTATTGCAATAAAAAGATGACAATACTCACACATAATTTTCAATATAAATGATATATTCATCTTTAATTAATATCCTTAAATCAGAGATATTTATCTACTTTTATTTATGTATTTTGGTTTTGGATTAGTTATTTTCATTTTTTTTGTTTAAATTAATAAGCATAGAAAGTAAAATTTGTAATTTATTTAGATAAGAAATGTATTTAGATAAAAACCTTGTTATTTATTTAGATAAGAAACGGAAGAGCGGAGTCTCCTAACACAGGCTTTATTTTGCTTAATTCATGAATCCCCAAGCGACCACCGGTGGCCGCGCATCTATTGTCTTACTATTGTGTCTCTAATTGACGGTATCTGAAGGGTTAAAAGGAGACTCCATTCACTAGGTGATAAGTAATGCTTGATAAATAAATAAATTATTATTAATTATTATTATTATTAGTTAGGACAGTTAGCGGGGAGGGGGACAATATAACATCAACAAAACACGACCTCAGCACATTCCCTTCTATTAGTACACAGACACTTATGTATGTCAGTATTGGCAGCCACACAACATGCATCGAGCCTTTTTGTTCGCTTCAGGCTGCAAACAGCACTGTCATGTTTTAAATTGAAACTCGATATTGTTTTCACGTTACTGTTAGAACAAAATAATTAGGAAATAAATGATCTTTCTAGAAACGGTGAGTTTTTGTTGTTAATGCTTTTTTTTTTGAGGTGGGAAATCATCGAATGGGTTCACCCGCTCTAAGGCGCAGCAGCAGGGCGTGTCAGGCTTTTACTGACTAAAATCACACCTATATTGTATGTATTCAGTTGTTTATTGCGTTGTAGGACCATGGCTAACCCTTTTAGAAGACAACCTATGGCCCTAGTACGCATCGACCCTGCCGATCCGGTATTGACTAATAAAAGAGTTATAAACCAGGAAGGTGTGTGTTTCTAATCAAGGAAAGCTGAGGGATCACTAGTACATTATAAGACTAATAATACAATGTGGGTTCGGGTGCGATACTGGAATGTTTATAAGACTTACCGTAGCCCTGAAACACAGTTGGGTTTTAATCAGATAAAGTTTGGCTCGTTCTCTTGCTCCACTCAGAGCGTGGAAAGATATTCATTTATGTACACACCAACACTTAAAATCGTAAAGAGCAAATACAGATAGAAGAGTACAAAGGACCTGCTTATTTCTAGTAAATATAAACATTTGATAGATTCCCATCTGAAAAAAAAGCTTTACTGTAGTTGCATCCGAAAATCCTACTTCCTTGCTAATATTATAAAAGCAAAAGTGAGTTTGTTTGTTTATTTGTTTGTTTGTTACGTCTTCACCCCAAAATGACAAAACTGATTTTGATGAATTTTGGTACAGAGATAGTTGGGACCCTGGAGACGGACATAGGCTATTTTTTTTTTAAGTGAGAAAAGGGGGAGGAAGAGTAAAGTATATTAATAAACGCTGGCGAAGCCGCGGGTACAAGCTAGTATTACAAAACACAAAATATTAGCGTAAACACTCAACCTTTACTGGTTGAGTATTTCGCCATCTTTCTAGTTTCATCAATCATTTTCTAACTTTACCAGCAACATACACAGTATCGACACTCATATTTTGTACCACCATAAATATAGCAAGTAAAGTGTGGGCGTTGGAGCTTTAGGCTTACATTCATCATCATCAGAACGTATTCATTTTCACATCTGCATAAATATACTGTTCTTGTGAAATGAGAGGCATTTGTTATTCTAGTTTTGAAGGATAAAAGATGACACGAATATACCATAATGGCTTTCTTACGTTTATCTTAGCATAAAGTACATATAAATTTAGAAGGCATTTATAAAATCTCTGTCTCCTTTTTTATGGTGGGGAAAATCATCCAACGGCAAACCCCACGCTTGGGCAGAGCGGGAGATAGTGTCAGACTCTTATTGACTAAAAACCTACCCCGTTTTTTCTAGCCTTCATACCGGGGCTCGAGCTCCCTTTCGGACAACCCTGTCCCCAGTAGGCTTCGACCCAGCTGGGCTCCAGCTGTTGCCGCCGCAAAAAACAGCTAAAGCGCGCGACAGCTCGTGGCCGGAGTAGCTTGAAGTGGCTTCAAGCGATTTTTTGGTGGTGGCACCGCCGCACACAAGCCACAAACAAGGCCGCTGACGTGTTAAAATTGTTTGCGGACGGTGAGAGAATGGATAGCTCACCGTCCGACCGTCCGGTAACCGTCCGGACCGAGCCCAAGTCGTTGACGACGCGTTCTGTTCCACGCGCGCCTCAAGGAGACGTCAGGAAACTGTAAGGGTCCAGCAGGGTCGAGCATACTAGAGCCAAGGGTTTGTTTCTGAAAGGAAAACTCGACTCTGGCATGACAGGCACGAAGGAACAGGAGTGGGTTCTTAGTTAAGTCTGTCAGCGGAAGATGTAGTATGTAGGGCGACCACGTTTACGCTTTCCTTGAGGATTCTAGGGCATGAAGCGACATTTATGACGCCACATAAGAACTATGAAGAATATACGAAATCCTGCATCGCGCAATCAAAGTTCTCCGCGCGATTTGAACATATACGACAGCCCGACAACAACTATCGGGCAGTAGCCCACCAGACTATAACATCCTGTCTGGTCGGAGGATCCTCCCTTTTTAACGGAGGTATGCGGGACTTTACTCTCTGTTCCACCTACCTCCAAAGATTGGTTTATATTCATAGTCCCTTCGGAGTGAGTGGCCGATCCAGTTCCACTTAAGGCGATTGATATGTTACGTTTACGCTAGGTATTTTCCATTCCGGAAAATGCTCACGCGTACGGCTTCTGTAGGGCGGCCACAGGGGAAGAAACCTCAAGCCGGGGGTAGCAGTTGTAATAAATCACCATGATTGAAGACTCTAGTGCTTGTATGCATTATCTATTTAAATTAATTCACGTATAGCTATCCGAGCATCTCCGTTCTGTTCGTTTCCAGTAACAACCCCCCTAGCCAAGTTACAACCTTTTCTCTTGCGTCGAACGCTTCAAGTTAGCCTTGCCGCCAATTCTTTTGTTCTGACAACGTGACTGAGCGTTGAGAGCGCGTCATTCCCGTACATTTGAAGCGTTAACTATTGCAGATTAGCAACATGGCTAGGGGTACAGATATACTTACTCTCTAAGCGTTTCTTTAGATTAGATGGCGCAGCAAGGCACCGGTAAAATAATTCAAGCACGTCAGTATAAAATGTTTAGCATCTGCAATAAAAGTTTGTCATCCCTGCTTCAGACAATACTAAACAATAAACAGTCCTTTGAAAAGATTTAAAAGAATGGAGATTCATCAAATTAATTAAGGAAGCTGTAGCGCGCTTACTAATGAGATCGCCAAAGAGAACTCCAACAATAGGATCGCCAAACGATGTGGAAGAAGACTTTTATTTATTTATTTATTTATAGTACTGCCACATCACCTACATTTAACATTATTGAAAAACAATTGCATTACTATGGTCTGATGTACGTGACAATGAGGGCGTACATAGCATTTACAATTTTACAGCCCATATGAATATACAACACAAAATATACAAAATTAAAATTCAAGTCAAAATTAATTATAATATAAATGTCGCAATTTATTTAATACAATACAATATAATTTAATTTAATTTAATATGATTTAATTTAATGTCAATTAATTCAATGTACTTAATTATAATAGAACTTAATCTTTAAAAAACAATAATCTAATCAAACAATTTACATTCAAAAGCCGAGAATGCCTTTGACTTTTTTCTTAAAGTCACGTGGTTTATCGTGGAACACGTCTAGATCGGGCATTTTCAGAACAAGAGAATGGTACTCGTCAATGATTCTACGAAGGGGTGCCTGACGTCCCAAATTAGATTTTGTAGGTGGAGTGAGAAAAAGATCTCCGAATTTTCTTCGAGGATAGGTGCGAGGAACCTTCAAAGACAGATTCTGAAGAAAGTAGGGACACTGACTCTGACCGCTCATGATTTTATGAAAGAAGCACATGTCCAATAAACACCTTCGATCACGAAGGGGGCACATTTTAAATTTTTTTAAACGCTCTTTGTAGGGATTCCTGTGCGAAAAGCCACTGAAATTAAAGGCCAAATGCCTAGTGAACGCTCTTTGAATACTTTCAATGCGCTGCGAATGTACTGCATAAAACGGATTCCATACAACGCTAGCAAATTCAAGATGACTGCGCACTAAGGTTTGGTACAGCAAGATTTTGGTGCGAGCATTAAAACCGCTTGTGTTCCGCTTCAGAAACCCGAGCATTTGAGCAGCTTTAGTGACGGCCCTGTTGACATGCGAAGACTTGATAGATAGGTAGGTATACACAGGTAGATATATACTTGATTGTCACACTTAGGGTGATTTAACATCTGGCGGAATTACCCCCCATGCCGAAAATTGCCCAGCAGCCGAGATTCCGATCCTGATTTCCGGCCACC
Organism: Mythimna lalbum; assembly: GCA_949319445.1. Lineage (NCBI taxonomy): Eukaryota > Metazoa > Arthropoda > Insecta > Lepidoptera > Noctuidae > Mythimna > Mythimna lalbum. The sequence goes on from OX439370.1 coordinate 6,755,608, forward strand.
GTGGGCGCGGGCTTACGGATGGCTAGCTTGCCATCCGACCGTCCGGTAACCATCCGGACCGAGGCAAAGTCGTCGACAGCGCAGATCCAAGCAGCAAGCAGATCTGTCTCGCTTCACTCATAGCCCCAGTAGGCTTCGATCCTGCTGGGCCCCTACGGTTCGCTGACATCTCTTGGAAGTGCGCATGGAAGACTACGCGCCGTCGATGACTCTGGGTCGGTACGGTCGGTTACCGGACGATCTCCAATACGGATGGGAAGAGTAGTTTGCGCCCAAGTTGTCCATGGCTACATTTAAAATACCTACGTAATGTTACATAGTTTACGTAATAGAGGGTTCTGACCGCGTCTGAATACTTAATAATCCCGGAAGAAAACTATCTACCGTAAATTTGTGACCAAATATCCTCAATCTTTCACAATTTTCCATTCATTTTCCCCTCCAGAACGACTGAGTTTACAATACGTTCATTCATTATCATTAGATTAAGATTGATACACAAAGTATGAAACCCAAATGCCGAATGCTCCTTTGGTAATGAGGACCGTATATAGAGGGTGATTCTTTGATACCGAGATAATGTCTCATTAATCTGGTCTAGTTTTCGTACCCATCCATTTTGTGTGGTAAGCCACTAGACGCAAAATAATGAGAGCCTTTGAAACATAGTGATCGGGGAAAACTAATCTTTAATATAAAAATGAATTGCAAATGTGTTGCTAAGCGCAAATCTCGAGAACAGCCGAACCGAAAAATAGGGTAGTGTAGGATAGAGTGGAGCAGAGTAGGGTACAATAGGGTGGAGTAGGGTAGAGCGGGAGCAAAGTCGCGGGGCTACAGCTAATATGCAAATAAAAATATCAAATTGTAAAGAAAAAACTAAGCCAGATGAATGAGACATTCTCTCGGTATCGAGAATCACCCTAGAATCTGTTAGAAAATGGCTTGAGTCCCATTCGTATATCCCTTTTATACGATTTTCAATAGGCATTCCGATTAGAGACGAATGAGGAATATTAAACGTTTAAGATTTTTCTCAGTGGACAGTAAAACCACAAAATATGTATGTACAGAAGTCAAACTACATACAAAGCGCGCTCGAGCAACGCAAACAGACACCGCTCACGGACACGATATCTCGGAGTGCATCGGCCCGCTCGTCGAACAGTTTCGGCTCAAACGCTGATTAGTGTGCGTCCACCGAGCGTAGGTATAAAAACTGAAGTACATACATGAGATTGTCTTCTGTACCTATCTATTTTGTGGTAAAAGGTGCCATCGCCTCCAGTTCAGTCCGTTGGATAGAACGGGTCAGTAAGATTTAAAAACGGGCCGAAGGAACATTAAACCTCAGATACAATAGAGGACAAAATGTCTCTCAATATGACTCGCAACGCTTTTAAATTTTCCAATAACATGTCCATCACGTGAATGCGTTGTAAAATGTAGGGGGGAGAGTTGTGGGATACTGGGTAACGTTGCAGCGTCTCATAGATTGACAGTTGCGTGTTGGGGGACAGAAGGTCCCTCAACATGTCGCGCGACGCTGTCAAATGGTCCAATAATATGTACCGAAATACGTCCTCCTCCTAACGTCGTTTATCCTCAATGCTGAGGGTCGTGACCTCGACGAATAATTTTCTTGTGGACTATATTTCGCCATGTCCTGTCTTCGGCCATGTGGATGGCGTCGCAGACTGTGGTCTCCAGTGTAGCACGGATTTGGTCTGATCAACGTAATGGACTCCTGCCCCTGGGTCTTTTCCCATCAATTTTTCCCGTCAGAAGAAACTTTTCCAAGTTCTTTCTGGCAATATGGCCAAAGATATCAAAGATTCTTCTTTGGCATATGGTGGTGAGCCTCATGGGTGACCTGAGTTCGGCTAGTATGGAATCGTTGGTCCGATGCGTAATACGTATTACTTGTGACATACATGCGAACTAAATAATATTGTCGCGAACGAAGACACAGGCAAAGCGCTAGTTATAAAATATACCAATAACTAGGCTTAGGTAGTTACTAAAAGTTATTACGATATTGACCTCTTGGGATTTAAGACAATCTCGATAAGCTATCGGGTGGTTATGGTCACATTATTATCGCAGAGATATGACTTGAACGTCCTTGAGAATTATCGAGAAGTAAGTACATACCAAAGTAGTGGGGGCAGAGGGGTTACGGCCCCAACTTATGAGTTGTAGGCTGCGGGTTCAAACCCATCCAGGAGCATTACTTTATGTAATTGAATTCATCATCACTGCTTTCAAAACGGTGAAAAAAAACATCGTGAGGAAACCGGCATGTCCTAGAACCAAAATTTCTTTCAAGGCTTTGACTCCGAGTTTGTTTCGATGTTTCTTCTCAGGATAGTCAGTTGAGAAACACCAGTCTTATCTAGTTTAAATTAACGAAAAAATTTACACGTTTTAGAAACAATTTATAACAAAATTGATTGATTCTAAAGACGAGAAATAAAAAAATAACATCAATGTTATGCCTATAGCATTAAAAAAAAAACATACTACAAATCAGTCCTTTTTACATAAAGGTACATAAACTTCCAATTAATAAAACATTATGCCAAATAATAACTTTAAAGGAACCAAATAAATCTGTTTAACACTTTAGCAGTAACATAAATACGTATATATTCGTAACGAATAAACGCTAACTAACTTTGATTAAATCCCACCAATACATGGGTGCTACGAAGCGTAGACGTCTCGTAGCGCTCGTAGAACCTTCGTAGCCAGTTACTGCGAGCTACGACCTTTGGAATGAAATTCTAACTGAGATTGAATCTATTAATTTAGTTACGGAAATACCAATCTTAATGGAATATTAATATGTTATTAAATATTTGCTGTAATTTAATGGGGTTTTATCAAATTTCCTTGCATTTCCAATGTTTAATTATAATATTGAGAGAAATGGATAAAGTTAGAAATGAGTATATAAGAGGAAGTTTTAAAAAGGCGCTAGTGACGGAAAAGTGGAAAGGGAATCGTTTATTTTGGTATTGTCATGTGAAGAGGGATAAAATGGATAGTACTAAAAGACTTGTGAATGGACGGCCCGGGAGAGGGAGGATAAAAAAGGTGGATGGATTTTCTAAGGAGTGATATGAAAGAAAAGGGAATCAATGATAGCATGACTGCAGACAGGATAGAATATAAGAAAATACGTGTTGCATCGACCTCAAGTAATATGAGACAAGGGCAGGAAGATGATGGTATTACATTTCTTTACATTTCCAATGTATAATTTCGAATCAAACAGGTTTGAAAAATAGAGGTTTAAGCAACTAGCGTTTCCCACAATTTTGTTTCTGTGATGTATGTCACAGAAATCAAGATATTTCTCGAAATAAATGCCCTAATGGTAACCGAATAAACCCGAGGCCTAGGAATCTTTAAGTCAAGAGTGAACAGATTGCTTCTTATTAAGCGTGTTCTATCGTCAGCCACGTCATCGCTTACCATCAGGTGAGATAGTGGTCAAACGCGAGCCTATCCATAATAAAAACCGTTATTTATTAGTTTTACAAAAGACCCTTATCCTGTTCAAACTTCAACACACGTATATACGCTGTTAACTAAGGGGTAGCCAACATTTTCATCCGGTATGCCGTAATACCCCACACAAATGTCAGGGGTAACCCATTTTCCCCAACAAAACTCATATTAAAACTATGCGGCTCCCGTGAATTATTTCTTAGACCTTGTAGTGTTGTTACAATGTTATATTTTCGCGGCTTTTTGTGAAAATATTTAGAAAAATATTTTAGTGGAAAGTTTTGCTTAATTTAAAATTTAATTAAAAATAAGTTAGGCTGGGGTAGTTGGGTCAACGGGATATTTGCTGAAACTTTTTGTTATTAATTTATTATGTTAGATTTTAATAACCTTTCTTGCAGTCAAGTAAAATTACCAAGACATCTTCGTAACGTTCTAAATACTAAACTGTCTCACGGTTGAAGATATAAAATAGTCTAATCAAATCAAAGCATTTATTTCAAATAAACCCTTTACAGGTATTTATGAACTGCCAAAAAGACAATCAGAAACATGAATCTAATTGCACATTTCAAAGCGTTTGTTTGTTACGTCTTCACGCCTAAATGGCAAAACCGATTTTGTCGACCATGTCCTGGAATAGGATATACGATACTTTTTATCCCGGAAGTATATTCCCACGGGATAATTTTCTGCTATCACGCGGGCGAAGCAGCTAGTAAAAACTATATCTCTATGGAGAAGAACATGCAAGAAACCCCATGAACACTCTTTTAAATCATATTATCTTTATCATGTTTCTTTTGTACATGTATGTTTATCGCCTATCTCCTCCCTAACGGCTTGATCAATATGGATGAAACTTTGTGTTTTTATTTGAGTGGGTCCCTGGACAGTTTGAAAATAAAATTGGACTCGATAGGTAGCGCTGCAATCGGGTTCTCAATTTTTTTTCTGACGACAGACCCAGCGTTACCAGAACCGCTAGTATAATCTACTATATAAAAATAAGTCGGGTTTTCCTTCCTGACGCTATAACTCCAGAACGAACGAACCGATTTCCACGGTTTTGCATTCGTTGGAAAGTTCTCGGGCTCCGTGAGGTTTATAGCAAAGAAAATTTAGAGTAGGGTAGAGTAGCGTAGAGTAGGGTAGAGTAGGGTAAAGTAGTGTAGAGTAGGGTAGAACAGGGAAGGGTAGAGTAGAGTAGAATAGGGTAGGGTAGAGTTGGGTAGAGTAGGGTAGAGTAGGGTAGAGTAGGGTAGAGTAGGGTAGAGTAGGGTAGAGTAGGGTAGAGTAGGGTAGAGTAGGGTAGAGTAGGGTAGAGTAGGGTAGAGTAGGGTAGAGTAGTGCAGAGTAGGGTAGAGTAGGGTAGAGTAGGGTAGAGTAGTGTAGAGTAGGGTAGGGTAGAGCAGTGTAGAGTTGAGTATAGTAGGGTGCAGTAGGGAAGAGCGGGAGCGAAGCCGCGCGGGCAAAAGCTAGTAATACATATTTCTTATCGCCTCTATTATGGGAACATTGACACTTACCTACTATAAAAACACCTAATTTAATAATAACACACTGGTGTAAGTAATTCAGGAACAGCACACCTAACTTTGCATGCCCAATTTGCTTTCACAATTAACTCGCGAGCAAAATTGAACGTGTAATAGCATATTAAGTCGGGTTCTGTATGAACAAAGTAATTGCATTCCTGGTCCTGGTTTGGTTCCTGATCTAGCTGTTCCAAAAATAAGGAAGTAAAGAAAGAAAGAAAACATGTTTATTCTGTCACACGCACAATTGTTTACAAAAAAAAAACAACAGTTTCCCCGCCAGGCCATGTGTGTATTATGCTCATCTTTATTGCTGAAGAGATTGTAATTAAACAGTTACATTCATCACACAATACATTCATGACTTTTTTTTTTTTTCTTTAATAATAATATTCCACAACTATTACACAATGCCGTCTAGTCCCAAGCTAAGCAGAGCTTGTGTTATGGGTACTAGACAACTGATAAACATACTTATATATTTCTAAATACATACATAATATAGATAAATTACACCCAGACACAGAACAAATGATTATGCTCATCACACAAACATTTGTCCTGGGTGGGAATCGAACCCACGTCCTCCGGCATAGCAGTCAGGGTCACTAACCACTAGACCAACAGGTCAGTAGACTTCACTTTTCTTCGACAGTCACTTTTCTACACTTTTTTGTTTTTAGGATTTGTTTGTTTGTAAGAGATAATCTCTGAAAGTACTGGTCCGATTACGAAAATACATCGATAGGAAGCTGCTTTATTCCTGAGTGACTTAGGTTAAGTACTATGAAAGTGGGCGAAACCGCGGGCAAAAGGTAGTTAATTCATGAATCCCCAAGCGACCTCCGGTGGCCGCGCATCTATTGTCTTACTATTGTGTCTCTAATTGACGGTATCTGAAGGGTTAATTATAACTTCTTTTTTACTTACCTTCGAAATTTAATCTCTTAAGCTTTGATAGTTTTTTTTTTTTTTATAAAATCTTCTCTGTCTTTCGTGGGGTGGGGACCTGGTGATACATGCATTTTATACCTAACTCAGATACCAGTAACCCTAGCCAAGTTGCTAATCTGCAATAGTTAACGCTAGTAGAAAGCTTCAAATGTACGGGAACGACATCGTCTCAACACTCAGTCACGTGGTCAGAACAAAAGAATTGGCGGCAAGGTCAACTCGAAGCGTTCGACGCAAACGAAACGGTTGTAACTTGATAAGCTAAAAGCTAGAATAAGCTTGTCAGTGTGTTAAATACATGTCAGATTTGAATAAAGAATGTATTATTATGTATTGAATTGCAATTGTTGAAATGATAAAACTGTGAAAGATTTAGATGGCTCTCTAGTCGATAGAAAAAGTTTTAAAAAAATCACACAAAATACATAATTATGACCATATCTTTTCTGTGACTCATATTTTTTTTCCAGTCACAGAAAAGACAGACGCTTGACTTTCTATCACAAATTTACTCTAATGGAACATCACGCGCCTAAAACCCAAAGACTAAAGAACGAGGAAAGTTTGTTTTTATTTATTTATTTTACAATTCATGTACACACAGAACTTATAAAAGAAAACAAGACAGAAACAGAAAAATAGGTACATAGGTGATGCTTATTTCAAAAGAAATCTCTTCCAGCATACCCGCGAGAGGAGAATTGGAAAAAAAGAGATGTAGACACCGTGTGTAAAAGTGAAAGGAATAAAGGAACAAATAAAACAATTATAAAATTTTTTCACCGATAAAAAGCTGCTTTATTCCTGAATGATATAGGCTATATTTTATGTATGCGAGCGAAACCACAGGCTAAGGATTGTTAAATATATAAACCTTTCAAAAGGGAGGCAAATATGTTTGAATTTCCTCAGAAACTTCTTGTAAAACCACACATGTTCTGAAGATACTTCCACTTGTCTTTTCCGACGTGTTCCTAAATGTTTTGGTTTACGGTTGGCATTGATAAATTGAATTACCAGGTTACTTTGTATCTGTATAGATTAGAGTTTCTCTTGCTTTGGTTTTATGAATAATTTGTTTATTTCACAGACCACAAATGATTTATATCAATTAAAATAAGTGACTAGCTTCTTCTTATTCTCGAATCAAATGTTTTCAAAAATAGAATAATAATAATAGACAATGCAGATAAATAATCTGCATTGTACTCACATAATAGACCCGATAAGACATATGTAAGCAAGATTTATATAACTATGATTTAAAAGTGTGTCCACTGACATAGAGATCTACACTTTGGAACGTGCAACTCAGCATTACTTTTTTTTTGACTGACCGACATTTCGAGAATTCAAAAGTGTAAAAGATAAACCATGTGGTTTATCTACACTTCTACACTTAATTTTGTAAGTAGGTAAAGTTAGTTTTTTTTTTTTGTTTGTAACAGGTAATCTCTGGAAGTACTGGTCCGATTGCTAAAATTTTTTCACCGATAGAAAGCTGATTTATTCCTGAGTGACATAGGCCCGCATACATTTTACGTATGCGGCCGAAATTGTTAAAAAAAGGTAGTTTAAAGTATTGTTTCTAATTTCTAATTATATTTCCTACCTACAGGCTTACTGGAGAATAGTTATTTGCATTTCTTTCGAGTTTGTAAGCTTTGTAAGCAATTTTATCGATCAGAAACATGTTTACCATATTCCTTGGCTGCCTGGGGTCATGTTTATTGATTTGACAAGTTACGTATGACACTCGTTTTGTCTAGACATTCATATCAATAAGTTTCAGGTCACAGACCTGTTCAAGGACAAAAAAGCTATGTATTTTTATTTGACAGATAGCTTGCCGTCGCATTTAATTTATATGAGTTCGGTTTTGCTAAGAAAATAAGACCGTTTCAGAATTACGAGTACTGATTCAGTTTATTAACATTGAGATAGATATTATTATTTTTCTTGAGTCTACGTTTTCTTAAGTATTGTTATTTTTGACTACAGAGTTTTTTTATTAAAATATATATTACTAGCTTATGTCCGCGGCTTCGCTCCCGGTCTACCCTACTCCATCCTACTCTACACTACTCTACCCTACACTACCCTAAGAACCTTCTCCTCACAATAACAAACACAACAAAAAAAGAATTAGCGAAATCGATCCAGGCGTTGTTGAGTAATGCGCTTACCAACACATTTTGCAATTCATTTTTATATTTTAGATAGGTTAGGTTACATATTAATTCTAGTCTTTACTCTCCCACTACTTGGCAAAGGCCTCCCTCCATTCCTTCTATTGTTCCTCCCACACTAGGATAGACTCATGTATCGTGGGCGCATTCACAAACATGCAAACTTACATACACAAGACACCTAGACCCGATGCCATGTAGGCCATACCAATATTTGCTCCATGCGGGTATCGAATCCGCGACACGTAACGTAGAAGGTACGCTTAACCACTGCACCATCAATTGGAAGAACATTATTTATTTATTTATATATACTTTATTGCACATCAAGAAAAAAAAATACAAAAAGAAACCATACAATAGAAAACACAATTATTCCCAAACTCTTTTCCTATTCTATAGTCCATGTCCCTAAACAAGGAGCGAGTCCGCCCTAAAATATCGAGAACCCAATTTATCAAAACATTTTGTTTGTCGTCGACGTGAAATCCTATCAATCATTCTAACACGATCAATGAAACAAGATCTGACACCACAGAAACAAATCAGTCAATTACACTTAAGCAAAATAAAAAAAAGAAATGTCACTCTGATGGTGGTGACACGTGTTATTGGGTCATTCAGTTCCCTTCAAAATGGCTGAGTGGGGCTGATGCACGCGTTTTCTCATGAATAAAGCCGTCGGTTGAGTCTTGAGACTAGTGATCTCTTAGCTGTCAGTGGCTTATATCAAATTATATTTTTTTATTGCTCATTCTTTTTCATTAATTACATAGTGCTCACATAATAGAGGCGACAAGAAATCATCATCATCTTCCTGCCCTTATCCTGTTTTATTTGGGGTCGGCGCAACACGTTTTTTTCTTCCATTTTGTCCTGTTGCTCGTCACGCTATCACTAACTCCCTTTTCATTCATATCACTTCTCACACAATCCATCCATCTTTTCTTTGGCCTCCCTCTCCCTTTCCATCCATCCACATGTAAATTCATAACTCTTTTAGCAACCTCTCCTTTTTACATGACCATACCAAGACAAACGATTCCCTTTCAACTTTTCAGTCACCGGCGCCGCTTTCAAACTTCCCCTAATATACTCATTTCTCACTTTATCCATTCTCGTCACACCACACATCCATCTTAACATTCTCATCTCTGCTACATGCAATCTTTTTTCATCCATCTTTTTCACAGCCCAACATTCTGATCCATACAGTACAACAGGCCTTATCACGGACTTGTAGATTTTACCCTTCAACTTGAGGGGCATCCGTGGGTCACAAGTTGTTCCCGTGACCTGTCGCCATTTCATCCATCATTCAGGCGACAAGAAATATGTAGCCAAAATGTTTGTAACTCATAACATGATTTAAAAGCCCGGAGCCATGGCTACAAAAGGAACAGGAGTGGATTTTAATCATTAAAAGTCTGACAAGTCCTTCCACTCAGCCCAAAAGCGGGATAAGTCATTAGAATATTTCGCACCTTAAAAATAACTCATGTTTTCTAAATTATTTTAAAAAGTGTCCATGGATATTCTTGAATGTTCTTTGCCATATAAATTTACGCTTTGGAACGGGCAATTTAGCTTCGCTTTTTTTATTGACCGACATTATAACAATTGTCCTGTCTGTGAATGGTTTATTTAAAAGAAATGTTTCTGATTTCCGAAATGTAATTCAAAAGAACATGGCATACTAAAAACCAAATCTTACTTTGTACCTACCCACCGGATACGACAACAAATATCCCATTCCCAAAAAGATAAGAAAAGATTCGCAAAAAGAAACAGCGGCAACAGGAAAAAATATTTCTCATACGGAGAGTATTGCCCTGGATATGTTCACCGAAAGTGGTTGACAAATAAATAGAACTCACACGGTTCGTCTGCAAGGAAAACTGACGTATGTAAGTCACAAGTAATTGACGAAATATACGGAAAGGAGACGCAAGATGTTGTCAGAATAACGATATTGGCTATCTTTCTTATACAAACCCTCCTAAGCCGCGTATAATAACAGTTACTGAGCAAAAATATAATAGAGCAATAGTGGCCGAGTGGTTACGGAATTGTAGGTCGCAAACCCAGACAGGCACATTACTTTGTTAATATTACATTACATTATTTATTGTTAATATTACATTCGTTTTTGACAATATTACATTATTGTTAATATTACATTCGTTTTTATGAAATAAGATTTTTTATTTGTTACAAAATTTATGGCCACACTAGGTAGACTAAATTACCGCTTTACGGCTGACAAGAGAGAAAGCCAGGAGAGAATGACACAATAAAATGTATTAAGCCGACCCTAAGCACCTTGGAACTAGAGCAGGAAGATAATGATGATAATGCTGTCCCATTACCGTAAAACACTTTCCTAAACTATTCTGGATTTTGGGACCACATTTCAAAAATGCTCATGTCATAGAAAAAAGGATAACCCAGCCCTAATGGGCTAAAAGAAAGACTAACTCGTAATCCATATGAAACGCCCAACCGTGATCGTGGGTGGCCTTAATCGCCTAACGTTTTAGTTGACCATTACCCTAAGGGACCACTTAGCATTTAAAGTAGTTACTCAAAAAATGAGCTACACCTGGTGAGGTGAAATGTTCCATACAGTTTTCTCGGTAGAGATATTTTAGTTTTACAAGCTTTTATTTAGTTCACCTGTCTCGATGTTTGTCTGTCATCAAATCTTGCAAATTAAATTTGATCCATTTCCTGATTCATGACTGAGCTGAAATTTTCATGCACGTGTAAATCAGATGACAATGCAAAATTATTTTAACTAGGAGCTGATGTGATGATGGTACCGGAAGGTGGCTATAGGAACTTGGTAGTTAAACGACACAACACCATCGAGTTTGGGTTCGTATGATTCGTCTTTACGAGTATTGATTATATAGGTATACCCAGCCATAAAAGCTTGCTATGAGAAAATGATTTTCATTAAAAGCTTGTTTAACAATATAAACTAGTGCTTGACTGCGATCCCACTTGATGATAAGCAGTGATACAATCATCGATGTTAAATCACACTAGTATTAAAAGCCTATTCACTGCTTTGAAGACACCTAAATTATAAACAGACAAGAAGACCGCTGCAGGCAAATTGTTCTAATCATTCGATAGCATAGCATAGTCGGCCTTATAATGTTCCCACTGCTGCGACTCAGGCCTCCTCTTTAGGAGAGGGAATGGGCGGAAATCCACCACGCGGGCCCAGTGCGGGTTGGTGAATGTCACATGTCTTCGAATTTTGTCATTTGATAGACGTGGTATAAATGACGAGGCGAAACGCTTAGTTCAGTTTTTATAGGATGAGTAGTTATTTCAAGGGGCATTGAGATGTTTAAAAAGGGTAACTGAGAAGATTAAATTGGCTATCGCTAACTTTGTAGATATATAAATTAGATTAGACTGACTTGTCTCTTAGGATCGGAGAAAATTACAGTAGAGTCATTAGATAAATTCGTTAATTTAGTCTTTCCCCTTCTTCAAGCTAAATGGTAGTGGACAGGGCATTGCGGAACATTGCTCGCAGAACAGATGGTCGATGGGGCCGAAAGGTTCTGGAGTAGCAACGTACCGGAATGGTAGTGGAAAGGGTAAATTACTCGCAGAACAGATGGTCGATGGGGCCGAAAGGTTTCGGAGTAGCAAACCCGCTCCGAAAGATGCAGTGTTGGAAGGCCTCCCACAGGTTGGGACATTTGGGCAAGAGTAGGAACACGGATAGATGTTAGTTAGTGAAAGTCTGTCAATTCCTCTCGCTCCAGCTAGAGCGGAAGATGAGAAGATTTCCCATGGTATAAATTAAAAAGATGTTCAGAATGAATAAGTTAATACAAACTACATTCTGTATTTATGACGATGAAAATATTACCACAAAAAACAATGTTTTCAACAAAATAATTGGTAAAAAGAAGTTGTTAACATATTGACGGCCTTATTTATATTCTGACGAGCTCAGGCACATCAATCATTGTCCGATTATAATCTACCTATCTGGTTTATAACGCGATCAATATATGATCACGATGAGTGTTTAGTATTAACTTCTGATATCTATGGTATTAACACTATACCATCTTTTAGGACGAGATCTACCAGTAGTAGCGTAGCCAGACGTGGGTGGAGTGGGTCCTCGCCCACGGCCTTACACCCAAAGGGGCCTTGCACAAGCGAAGGCACTTTAAAAACGAGGGTTTTTTTGGTAGGTAAAAATCATCCAAACGACATTCCCCGCCCTTAAGCGGGGCGGGAGATAGTGTCAAACTCTCTAAACTGACTGACTAAAAAACCCACCCCGTTCCTTCTTGCTTTTCATACCGGGACCGAGCCTTCCTTTCAGAAGCAGACCCTTGGCACCAGTAGGCTTCGATCTAGGCCCCTGCTGTTGCTGACAACCCGTTAAGGCGCGCGGGAACAGTGCGCGCCGTCAACTTGGGCTCGGACTGGACAGTTACCGGGCGGTCAGACAGCGAACTACCCATTGCTGGCCGTCCGCAAGCCCGCGCCTGCGATGGCTTTTTTATAATTGATAGCCTTTCGGCTGACTACTATTTCACCTGATGGTAAGCGACGATGTGGTCGAACACTGGGTTGTGACAGTCACTATCTCGTATTCGAATTCGAAGAAAAAGGTCTCGCTGATGTGCCTTCGCCCAAGTCTAAATTAGCCTACGCTACGCCACTGTCTACCCGTGTACCAGCTGCAGGCAAGTCCGTTCAGCAATTCGAGCGTGAAGAAGTAACAAACGTACACACAAACTTTCGCGTTTATGATATTAGTGTGTTAAAATGTTACCATCGCGCATTGGTTCAAGGTAGAACTACACTGCGCACACGTGTGTCGCACACTGCTAATCTTAAGCAGACGGATAAAGAAGAAACAGATACAAAGAAAATACTGGATCCATCCATATCTTTCCGTAACGTGGCACGTTGCGTTGTCGTAACGTGTTTATGTGCGTGAGCCCGTCTACATCACCACGACAAGGCGCCGGAACCGTATAACGGCACGGCATCGTCATCGTGCAATGTGGTGGAAAATATCGATACAGACTTCTTTGTTTCGTTCATGGAGGCACGTCCAATTATTCTAAAATATTTTAAAAAAATCTCATTCCCAACCAACCGCCCACCGTGCAAAGGCACGGCGCCGTGGTGATGGGGTCGGGCCCTAAGTGACGACACTGATTTCTTTTTGCATTGCGCTGTTCCGACTGGCTTATGTGTTATAGTAGGTACAGCTCAGGGTAAGTAGGTTTTCGACTCCCCTGGGAATTAATTTAGATTATTTATGCAAGAAGCGCGCAAGGTCGTCGTACGTGCGTGTAGTGACATTTGTCTCAACTTATGAGCCTTATGTAGCTACAGCTTTATACAAATGATTTTACTTACTTATCTTAGCTGACCCGGTGAACTTCGTACTGCCTAACTGTCAATGAATGTAGTATATCTTTCGATATAGTCAACCGATATTACGTAATATATCAAAATAGCTTTTGCCCGCGGCTTCGCTCGCGTTAAGAAAACACGTTAATTCGTCTCTCCGTTTTACCGTAAAAGACGGACAAACAGACACACCCACTTTCCCATTTATAATATTAGTATGGATTACACAAAATTTTAATGTATAAAAGTTATCTACGCCGATTTCGTACATTTTACGTGATGCGCGCACAACTAAAAATTTCTACAGTTAATTATATCTATAGATTTCAGCAAACTTTAAGATCAATGGGATCAATTTAGCTTTCAAGATTATGGATCACAACTAGGAGAAAAAAATCCGTATTTTCCTATCGTAAAGCGAAAAATCAGGATAAAAGCGCTCTTACTAGCAGAGCGCTTTTTGCGAGCGGTTCCCTTGGTACAATTTTCTATTTACGCGCAGGCGAAGCCGCAGGCAGAAGTTAGTTAGGTATGAAGGAGTTTGCGAGTCTGTGTCGTATATTTGTCATCTTTTCACGCTCTAACAATTGAACAGATTTGGGTGAAGTTTGGCACAAGGGTAGACTTTTTCTTGGAATAGAACATAGAATACTTTTTATCTTGGAACACACACACGCGACGTCGTCATTCTACGTACAAATCAGCCCCCCCCTAGCTTAGTTACAACCGTTTCTCTTGCCTCGAACGCCTCGATTTGGCCACGCCCGCGATTTTTTGTTCAGACCACGTGACAGCGTAGAGATGACGTAATTCCCGTACATTTGAAGTTTTCAATTAGCGTTAATGATTGCAGATTACCAACTTGGTTACGGGTACAGGCGTGTTACACGTGTGCGCCGGTCTAATGTAGTTTTGACTTTCACACGGGCGAAACCGAAGTAAGAAGTAGAAGCATAAAAATATATCTCCATAGCATAGCATAGTCGGCCTTATAATGTTCCCACTGCTGGGATTCAGGCCTCCTCTCTGGGACAGGGAATGGGCCATAATCCACCACGCGTGCCCAGTGCGTGTTGGTGGATGTCACATGTCTTCGAATTTTTTGTTCTAGGACATGCCGATTTCCTCACGATGTATTCCTTCACCGTTTTGAGAGCAGTGGTGATGAAATAAACTACACAAAGTAATGCGCCTGGCTGGGTTTGAATCCGCGACCAACAACTTGTAAGTCGGGAACGTTACCACTCGGCCACCACTGCTCCATACTTTAAATATTCACAAAAAGCCTGTCTTTATTATCATATTTACACTAAAGTTTGTAACAGTCACAATGAGCATTCCCGAAAGAGCATAAAAGCGGAATGACCGTGGTTACAATGCGGCAGAAATAAAATGTGGGGCCCTCGCGTTTCAGGCAAACAGATTTAAGTACATTTCGGACATGGAAATGTGAATAAAATGCTGGACATATGAGGCTGTATTATGTAAAACAGGTTTTGGCTGTTGGCAGAACATCTTTTTTGTATAATCCCAATACCTTTCGGCTTCTCTCGAATCGATAGTTTTTCGTTCCCTCAAAGCTTTTCGGCTCAGTAGGTTGCCACGTTTATAGCGGCGTTAGTGGCTTTGAGTATATTTTGTTTAATTGTATTGTATATATTATACTGTTTATTAGGACTTATGTTAATTCTTGTATTCATTTTCTCTTACTTATTTATTGCACCTACCACTATTTTTCTCTGCATCGCCCAAAGGTTGACTGGCAGAAAATGCCTAAGGCATTAAGTCCGCCTCTGTACTTTTGTGTGCATAAAGCATTAAATAAATAAGAAGTGGCGTTTTTTAGGTCCTGCAAAGTGCAGGTGTAGGGACACTTTGGATACTTCAATAAGTGAGCCATCGTCTGGTCAGGAGCACTGCACTCGCACTGGGTGTTGGATGGGTCTATCATCCCCCACTTTGGCAGGTTGTGTTTGTAACGGCCTACTTGTGTGCGTAGTCTATTGGCTACACTCACTGTACCTAGGCTAAAAATATTCTGCTTTAAAAAAAATCCTTACTAATATTATAAAAGCGAAAGTGAGTTTGTTTATTTGTTTCTTCACGCCTAAATGGCAAAACCGATTTTGGTGAAACTTGGTACACGGATAGACCATGTGCTGGAATAGGACATAGGATACTTTTTATCCCGGTAGTATGTTCCTTTGGGATAATTTTCTACTATAACGCGGGCGAAGCCTGGGAGCAGCTAGTAAGTTATAAAGAAGGCGTTTATTAGAATTAAATCTGTCATTAGTTGTATTTTTAACTACTTTGACCGAATTTATTTCAATCGAAAGCAGAAATGGGCAGCATTTGCCTAACAATTGGACACTAAGGAAAATAAAATGTATGGCCTAATGAAATACACAGTTAATAAGTACCAATATGGCGGTTATCATAAATGATATTATTTTTTTATTTAGTGTATATTTATACTTGTATTTATGACGATAGTTAAGTATATTTTTAAGTAAAAACTTTAATATTTAAGTACCCCTAGGCCCTATGTAATTAAAATTATTACAAAATTTTTGTAAATTCGTTTTTAAAAAACACTTTAACACATCACAATTGTTTTTTCATCAATTTGAACTAGATTATGGCGGCTATTTGTTTTGTTCCAATCAAAACACTCCAAAACTGGAATAAATAAGAGTATACGATGGTTGGTTCGTCTATCAATAAACTATTCCATGTCACAAATAATCCACATCAAAATGCCTTTATCCGGACATCGGACATGTCATAGTACGGCTGAGATCTGTCCGGATTTCCGGAAAGTCGCAACGTGACCCAATCTGCTGCTATTTTGTAAAAGGAAATAATATTGTAGCTTTGAGAATAGGTATAGCAATAGGCCTGAAAATGACTTCTCATGTTCAAGGTAGACTCATTGACATGTTCAAGGTTGAAATTGTCTACGTTTTGTACATGCGAAACCTGAATAGTTATAGTTTGTATACAACGTGTAACGTTAAATGTATGATCTGATCATGAACTTCGAAGATATGGAACAGAACTCCTCATAGAATCATAGCAGAATTGTCGTAACAAGTAAAATTGCTTTGTTTATACGTGTAGTCGATGACTGACTGAAAGAAAAGGGGGAGAGGATGTATCAAACTGATCTGGTGATAATGTCGGAAGGTAAATTCATGTAATATAACCGTATTTGGGATTATTAAAATCGTTATGAGATGCACTCTGGCTTTAAGGTAATTTATGTTTAGCTGAAGGGTAAGTACTTTTTAGTCGTGCTACCATAACTAAAAAGTGAAAAATAAAGACTTTTTCCAAAAAAAAATTAAACCGACTTCAAAAAGTACAAAATAATTTTAATTTCGGAAGTCGGTGTTAAATAACGAAGAGACAAAATTAGGTATCTATTTTAGAAACACCGACTTCCGAAATTAAAAAATTTTGTACTTTTTGAAGTCGGTTAAATTTTTTTTGGAAAAAGTTTTTTTTAATATAGGTTAGGTATATTTTTCAAAAAAATCTTCATTGAAAACGTCGACATTTCTATTTATGAATAGGTCAAGCCATCACGTGCGCAAACTCGCTCAAATAGGTAAACAAACACAAGTAGTTGTAGTCCAATCAAATTTTCTCATACACGGGATAATAAAAGTTTTTATTTCAATGCAGATATGAATTTTAAACAAACTAAAACTACACATGTTTTTTTTTCTCACATAATTAGGTCAATTGAATTAAAAATCATTTGAGGTGTCTGAGGTTTTGCACATTTAACGTTACTCGTTCTAGAATTAGTAACTGAATCCATTCCAACACCAAGTTATATTTTTTCCGAAAATTATTTAATAAGATTACAAATTGAACATCACCACACTATGTATTGTTACTAGTGTAATATACATATGTTTGTATCTTTGAAAGTAGGTTTTTTTTTTTTTTTTTTCCAAGATGTATCGTGCAATCAGTCCTTCCGACTATGAGCAGATGCGTAGAAAGAATAATTCAGGTGGAGTGATATTTCTCATTAGAAGTATCCTCCATACTAATATAATAGCTTAATTGCCGAGTTCTAATATTCTGTGTCTCTTTAATCTGTGCACACAGTCTGGTAATGTAAGCTGGACAGCTGGTTTGGATGTTTCTCCAGTCTAGTTTTGTATTTCACCGAACAAGCTCTTATTTCTTCTTTCACTGTTGGCATGTTGGTATGCTTGTGAAGTTCCGAGTTTCGTATGAACCAGGGTGCATCACTGACTTGTTTCAGGATATAGTTCTGAGTTCTTTGGATTTTGTTCTTGTTAGAGTCACAAGTTGCTCCCCACAACTGGATTCCATACGTCCAAACTGGCTTTATAGCACACTTGTATAATAAGAGTTTGTTGTCCAGCGACAGTTTGGAGTTCCTTCCCATTAGCCAGTACAGGCCTTTGTATTTGAGGTTTATCTCATTACGTTTTGCCTCGATGTGTTTTTGCCATGTCAAACGGCGGTCCAAGTGCATTCCTAGATACTTGACTGAATCGTTGTGAGGCAGTTGTCTCCCACCCAGGTACACTGAAGGACAGGTTTCTCTTCTCAGAGTGAATGTGACCTGAACAGACTTGTTGACATTCGCTTTGATTCTCCACTTGACAAACCATTGGTTTATGTCATTTAGGCACCTTTGAAGAACTGCCGAAGCTTCTACTGCGTGTGAACTGGCTGCTAAAATTGCCGTGTCATCTGCATAAGTTGCAATGGTGACCCCAGGTGTTTGTGGTAGATCTGCAGTAAATATCGTGTACAGTACTGGACCCAGTACTGAGCCTTGTGGAACTCCGGCCAGAATGTCGTAGAAGCCTGATGTGCTATCAACCTCTTTCACTTGAAATATTCTGTTGGTGAGATAGGATTCCAGTATTCTTTGAAAGTAGGTAAAGGTCTGATTACGAAACCTCTTACGGAAATAGAAAACTGGACTATCTTGCTACGGGGTAAGCAATGATAGTCCAATACCATAAACTCCTCTACCATAAAACTCTGGAATGTGTTTTCTCTCGACATAAAAAAGCTGAGAGTAAATTTTCCTTCAAGCGTAAAATTCGGAACGACTTAGGTATGTACTTAAAGTCCTCTCAAACTTATTTTATCTTTGCCACGACTATATTTTTTTAGTCTTGTTAATAACAGTACTTATTAGTTTATTATTCTTCTTCTTCCTGTCCTTCGCCGCGCACTCTCTGCGACACGCCGCAGTGCTGAGATTTCGATAAGATAATAAACTAATATATTATTAAAGCACATAATATATTATGTATTTTATTATTATAAATAGCATATGTTTCAGATCAAAGTAAAAGAGTACCTTACCGAAATCTCAAAACTTCAGCGCTGGGTGTCTTTTTAAAGGTAGGAATTCATCGAATGACTTCTCCCACTCTAGGGCGGAGCGAAAGGGCGTGTTAGACTTTTACTGAATAAAACTAAAACCACACCTATATTCTTTCTTTGCCCTTTGCGTTCCAGAACCACGGGTTCCCCTTTCGGAAGTCAACCCATGGTCTTAGCACTTTAACGCATTACCTCGCAGTAACGCACGGAATCGTTTTTTTTTAAATAACTATACCTTCAAGGTGAAAGGTACAGCCCTCCGCAAACTTTAAGGGCTTGCTCAGTAGACGAAACTGAACAAATTTCAACAATATTTTTTTTTTCAGGAAACGAAAAAAAAATTCCGCCTCCCCATACAAATTGTCCAATCAAGTTTATCATTTTGTATGGTGAGGCTGATATTTTTTTTCGTTTCCTGAAAAAAAATCTTGCGGGGGTCGTCTACTGAGCAAGCCCTTAAAGTTTGCGGAGGGCTGTCCCTTACACCTTGTGTAAACCAGTGCTTGACTACGATCCCAAATGACGGTAAGCAGTGATGAAATCGTTGATGATGAATCGCCCTAGTTTATTACGAGCCTATTTACGCTAGGTGTATCCAAACACCTAAATTATAATGGAACGGGAAGACCGCCGCCAGCAAATTGTTCCAATCTTTTAATGTACGCAAAATAAAATAAATCGAATACGAAATTCCAAACTGAAATTAAAATTGTACTCTATTTCAAATGAGGTAGGTAATTACGAAATTATGAACAGCCACTTAAATATTATAATGATAACTGTAACAAATGGACTGCTTTTTAGTTATTATAACAAATTAGATGAGCCACGTCGCTAGAATGTCGAGAATTAATGAGGCAATTTTGTAATGCCTGCCTCTAGCTTTTAGCTTGGCTAAAGTATTATTATATTCCTTGACTTACAGAAATAAACACGACGGTAAGGGCCCGTCTCCATCACCACTGCGCGGTGCCGTCACCGTATAACGGCACGACGTCGTCACCGTGCAACAGCACGACACAGCGCCTTTGCACGACGGGCGGTTGGTTGGGAATGAGATCTGGCTTGAATATTTTTAGAATGACCGGACGTGCCTCCATTAACGAAACAAAGAAGTTTGTATCGATATTTTCCACCATTTTGTTTTACACATATATGCCCACGTGATGAACTCAAAGCTAGACCACCAACAGCTATAATTTATAATGTCGTTAATGGTGTCCTGACATGTCCGCTTTGTGTTCGGAGTTTTTCGGCCAAGATCGGATATGCAAACCACATGAGGGCGCATAAAAGAGCAACAGATCTGAGCTCACATCCATGAGAGGTCAAAGAATGCGGTCGCTGTGGCCGAGATCGGCTAGATGGCATCATCATCATCATATGCGCACGCTAACAACCGTTCGCGGCACCGTAGACGGGACAGCGCCGTGCCGTAGCACGGTGACCACGCCGTGCCGTAATAATGGGGACGTGCCCTAACGTTTAGTACGTTCATAAATTATAATTAACAATAGCAGAAGAAAACAACGTATTTCTGGCGTATTTTTTAAGGGAAATATTCTCTTGAACACGCTGCGCAAACGTAAGCTAAACTTTATAGCTCATGTGAAAATAGCAAGGTTTTCTTGCTGAAAAGAAAATTGCTGTAATGCGGAACCAGTTTAGGTAGTCAGTAAGATTAGAAGCAGGGATGACAAACGGCTGAGGCTCTGAAAATTCGGGTATGTACAGTACATAGCCTCGTCATCGATTACCGCAGTGTTCCAATCACTAATACAGAGTGTGTAACGAAAAGGTGTAGGTTTATATGGGCCGATCCCATATTTAAGCCTCCCGGCTAAAAACAAAAAAACGCCGCTTCAAGCTTCTTCTTGAGGCGGCCGTTTTTGTGGCTCGTGTGCTGCGGTGCCGCCAAAACAAAACGCTTGAAGCCGCTTCAAGCTTTACCGGCCACAAGCTGTAGCGCGCTTCAGCTGTTTTTGCGGCGACTTTTACCTTTTTTTTTGTGGCCGCTCCTCGTGTTTTTTTGTGGCGGCGTTTTTTTGAAGCCCGTGTGCGGGGACAGTAATTATCTGTATCTGCTCACGGACATGAACTTTCTTTATGGAAGTTGAAAACATTTAATTGAGAACTTTCCTGTGTTTATTTTTTTAAGAATATTTATTACAACAGCACCAAAATTGATTATTTAATGAACCAGCAATTAGCATTTCAAATATTGGTGTGAGGAAGACTGGGGCTGTGGTGGGCTCATCTCGCATCTCTTTTTTTATTTTTATTGATAGGCTCGCGTATGACCTCTATCTTACCTGATGTTAAGCGATGATTTTGTCGACGATGGATCACGATTGTCTAGAAGTAACCTATTCACTCTTGACTTAAAGACCCCTAGGTTGTAGCTATCAGGAAACAAAGACTCCGGCAGGTCACTTCTTATTCACTTATCTACTGGTATAAATAACCCTTACAAAAGCGATACCAAAACCATTATATTTATTCAAAACATAATTTTGCGGATAATATTTAATAAATTGAGGATGAAAAATGATTAGGCTTCGCGGTGGGGCGTTAGAATGAATGGTAGCATAATATTTCAGTCGGATTTCCCACTCGCTACTATAAATCGTCGGTCAGGGTTGAACTTACAGCATTTTCAGGATATATAAATTTTGTATTTTTATTTAGGGTACGAATATTGGGTTCGATAGGGGTTTGTTTATTGAATTTTGAGCAGGCAGAAAAATTGGCACGCTAGGGGTCGCTACCTATGGGATTGTTAGTATCTAAGAGCTACCAACGCACTGGGATTACGAAGGGTTACTGACGGAACACATGTGGGTTCGGTCATGAAACCCCAAGCAAACGCCGGCGTTCGCGCATCTATTGTCTTACTAATGTGTCTCTAATTGACGGTATCTAAAGAGTTAATCAGAAAAAGTCGACATTGCCTTCCGTTTTCTCCGTTGCGGGAGGAGTTACTTGATAATTTCGCACAAAAAAGGGACCAGAAAAAAGTATAGGTACGGTAAACTGTACCGGCAGTAATAAATCAGTGCATTAAATTAAATGATATAAACCAGTGCTTAACTGCGATCCCAACTGATAGTAAGCAGTGATGCAAGTTTTTGAAGACTGTTTCTTTTGCAGTTTATGACCTACAGACTGAAATTCACAGGTAAGTAGCTTCAACCTGGGGGTCTTTAAGTCAAGGTTACTCCTAGGTAACCCCTTTATTTTTTTAAGTTCTTTCAGTCCATTCAATGGTCGTCTCGTAGATATCGCTGTCAGCGATAAGAACGCCACTGTACCCGTAGGTTTAAAGTTTATATATGTTATGTATAATGATGTTTATTCTATTCTATTCTATACTTCCAACTATTGACTCTCAAACGTAATATTCATAAAGTTTTAGTGAGTCCTCATATCGTCACCCTCCCGGCTAACTGTCGTAACTAGCAATTGATATTTTTCCAGGGCGACCGTTTTTCGTTCGGGCGTTACTTACAATATTTTTTTCTGTAATTGCATCAGCTGTAGCTTTATTAATGAATCAATAAGAGATTAATACTGCTCTTGGCTTATTCTTTAAGTTAGTAGTTGCCCTAAAGGCCTAAGATACGAAAGTAGTAAGGGGTTTCCCTTTTTTTGCACTTACGCAAATCAAAATTCGTGATTATCTTCTAAACGGTAAACGACACGGATACGACGATAAGAGAGAACTTATTAAAATAATGTTATGAATACGTTGGTAATATCAGTGCAGATGCAGATACACCAGTTTGTGAGATAGGACAGTTAGCGGGGAGGGCTATGATATGTCATATAGATCCTTCAGCTAAATACCTAAATAACTGCGTTCGTGCCTCCAGGCGGGTCGAACAGACGCGACCCGACATAACTTCACGGAACAAACATACTTCTCGCGCGAGTTTAGCTACGTGATCCTCGTAAATTGTCCTGAAGCCCTACCACGAGCGCTTAACGCGATCCATTTGACGATCTAAACTGAACTACTCATTGTGAGGGACGGTACGGTCACAAAATAGATAGGTACAGAAGACAATCTCATGCATGTACTTCACTTTTTATACCTACGCTCGGTGGACGCACACTAATGAGCGTTTGAGCCGGAACTGTTCGACGAGCGGGCCTAGGCGCTCCGAGATATCGCGTCCGTAATCAGTGTCTACGTGTGCGTTGCTCGAGTGCGCTTTGTATGTAGATTAACTTCTGTACTATATATTTTGTGGTACGGTAGACATCTATCGGGCATGTCACCGGCCCGGAGGATCAATCTGACACATTATTTCTGGGTGTTTTCTTATTTGGCTAATGCAGACTTTTTGCATAGACACAACCTTGTAGCAAAGGATGGAGCTATATAAACCTTATAGGCCTATGTCCAACAGTGGACGTCTTTCGGCTGGAATGATGATGATGGCAATGCTACAAAGTAACCGTTCAAATACAACCGCAGTAAACAGTCTTAAAAGCACTTAACGTTAAAAAAACTACAAACCACAAATAAAAACACAGTAAAACCAAAGGAAATACATTGTGCGCCTACTAAATATTTAATTACTCCATCTCGCCCGGAGATTTACGACTGCAAACTGCTTTCTTCCTTGAAGAATTGGAGGTTTATCGCTGTTCTATCATTTTGGTTGTATTATCACAAAAGCTATGCCATCCTGCCCCCCTAGCCAAGTTACAACCATTTCGCTTGCGTTGATCGCTTCGAAGCAAAACTTCGTTGAATTCTTTTGTTCTATACACGTGACTGAGCGTTGAGATGACAGCATCAAATGTACGGGACTGACCCGTACATTTGATGCTTTCTACTAGCGTTAACTATTGCAGATTAGCAACTTGGCTAGGGGTACTGGATAGAGGAAGACAATGAAAGAGATAGGAAGGACTGGAACAATTTGCCTGTGTAAAAATTCCCTGCCGGAGTCTGTGTTTCCTAAGCTACAACTTAAAGGTCTTTAAGTCAAGAGTGAATAAGTTACTTTTAGGCAAGCGTGCTCCATTGTCGACCACATCATCTTATCATCAGGTGAGATGGTGGTCAAACCTATCAATAATAAAAAAGGTGTCTTCAAGGCTAGAGTGAATAAGTTCAACTAGTGTGCTTCACCAGCAACGATTGCATCACTGCTTATCAGGTGGGTTCGCATTCAAGCACTGGTTTATACCAAATGAAAAAAAAGATGAGATGAAATTTACGGACGGTTCCAAATAAAGAAGGAATCAGATCACTGAGGTGGTTAGTATATGAGCAGCAGGATTGTTCGTAAAATTTCTAATGGAAGGGTACCATAAAGATGGTAAAAGTAATAGGGGAAGAGATGAGATGAAATTAACAACTGGTTCCAGCTAAAGAAGGAATCAGATATATCACTAAGGCGGTTGGTATATGAGCAGCAGGATTGTTCGTAAAATTCGCCGTAACCCGTAATGCTAGTGACTGCTGAAGGGATACAGGTTGGTTTTATTCAGTAAAGGTTCGAACCTTTACTGACTTCAGCACTAACTCTAGGTCACATCTAAAGTGGGAAAATTTAGATAATGGTTACCCAACCTTAAAAAAAATAAGTTAGTTGGTATTGCAAAGGGGTTCCTCCAAAGCCCCATAATGAAACCGTAAAGATTTAAAACGACACTTATTACCGACTCTCATTTTAAATAAATAGGCGTCGTTACTATACGTATTTACTCGGCACTGTTTACAGAGTACTAATTAGATAACCCTACTAAAGATAAGACTATTTAACTTTCAGGACGCCTGAAGGACATAATCTTCATAGTATATAAGGGAGAAACTGACTGACTGACATATCAACACACAGCCAAAACTACTGGCACTAGAAGCGTGAAATGCACAAGGTTTGCTTTTATGGCATAATAGCTGCTCCCAGCGGCTTCGCCCGCGTGATAGCAGAAAATTATCCCAAGGGAAAATACCTCCGGGATAAAAAGTATCCTATGTCCTATTCCAGGACATGGTCTATCCGTGTACCAAGTTTCATCAAAATCAGTTTTGTCATTTAGGCGTGAAGACGTAACAAACAAACTAACTCACTTTCGCTTTTATAATATTAGTAAGGATATGATATTAAGGTGGTGCATCATGACTCACATTTTCACTGTTTTTCATACAACCGCTCATAACTGATTATGACGTTATTACACATTTTTCATTAGATATTTTGGAAACACAGTATCTTGTGGATATTACCTAGGTTTCTAAAGAAACCAATTTCTAAATTTGTGTAAAACTAATCCAGTAAAAACCTCTGAAAATGTCCTATTTTGTATGAACTTTGACACTTCATAATTTGCCTAAAAATTAAAAAAGTCAAAAAAGTAATCCTTGAGAGACCTTGCAAATTTTATTAAGATTCTAAATGACGACAACTTTTTCCAAAAACTTTTAAGGGTTTAAAAAAAACAGCTATTTCCTGGAGCAAGTTTTGTGAAATTTTCGAGTAAATCTCGGAATTACCGAATACTAACAGAGTTTCCAGGCGTTATCTCTCTTTTTTTGCGTTGCCTTTTCGTCAAACATCGCGTTGGATTGCATTAAATGAAGTAACAAGCTTTTAAACCATTTTCGATGTTTACGATAAGCGAGTGGAGAAGGACCCTCTTAAGAGAGCAGAAACGAGGATCCAAAGTTTATATGGATACACTTACTTTCACGCAGGCGAAACCGCTTGTAGAAGGTAGTAATAGAAGACTTTTTTTTATTAGATAGAGACTTTTGGTTAAAGTAAGACCATACCAGCCCCATTGTAACCTAATACAAGTAAAACTTTACACCTTACAAAAAAAGGCTCTAAAATCTTACTATTTTATATACAGCAATAGCTACGTTAGATAGGGACAAAGTGCTTTGATTGAATAAAGCCAACATCAATTAAATAAATTAATGATTTAATTCAACATCAATTTTATTAATTTTAATATTATTTGTTTTTTTTTTATTTTTGGTGTACAATAAAGAATTTATCTATCTATCTATCAATAAAAAATAATAAAAAATCTTGTAGAGATTTTAGGGTTTCTGTAAGAAAACGCAATTTTGGGTTAGCTTGCCTGTGTACATCGGCTGTAAAAGTTATGTACAATAAAGAATATATAAGAATATCAATCAAAATATATATTTTGAAAGAATGATAGAATAGATAACTCAAATAAAACACAAAACTAAAAATCCACAATAGCACCAGTACAATATTTGAAAAGGAAATTATCTCGTTTCCTATGTGGTCGCTTCCTAACTGAACGCTAGTAAAATAAGCTAAAGTTATATTTAATTCATGGCACGTAAGATGTCGACCAAGCTTCTGCGAATAAAATCTCGGATGCTCCAGCTAACACATTTGTTGGCACAGTATATGATGCATATTTTATCATGGTTTATGCGAGTTTGTATGTAGTAGGTAATAGAATAAAATATTCCCTCACTACCTTCTACCAGCAGCTTCGCCCACGAGAAGGTAGGAAATATACAGCCATGTTACTCAGTAATACATTAGCATACTACCGGTGAAAACAAATTAAAAAAATCGGTTTTGTAGACATTTTTTGAGTTTATACATTACTAGCATTTGTCCACGGCTTTGCCCGCTTACATAAAACATAGCTTAAGCCACTCAGGAATAAAGCAGCTTTTTATCGGTGAAAAAAAATCTGCAATCGTCAAAAAACCACTTTTCATCTTATTAGTGTAGACAAACAAAAATATAAATACCTATACAAATCTTTTCCCCATAGAAGAAGAAGAATAGAGCAGCTATAATTTTGGCACCTTACCCCACTCGTACTAATAGAACTTATATCAAAAGTGTAAACCTAATATCCTAATTTAAAATCCTTAGTACCTAAACTACTTGCTTAAGAATTTGCAAAAGAAAACCGGACATATTGGCCGTATATCAGACTAGCTTTTGCCAGCGGCTTCGCCCGCGTACATAAAATATAGCCTATGTCACTCAGGAATAAAGCAGCTTTTTATCGGTGAAAAAATTTTAGCAATCGGACCAGTACTTCCAGAGATTACCCCCTACATACAAACTTACAAACTTAAAAATTTTACCTCTTTATAATATTAGTATAGATGAGCTGTGGTCTAAAATAACCACTTATTTTTAATAAACTAGTGCGCCTCACCATCAGAGATTGCATCACTGCTTACCATCAGGTGGGATCGCAGTCAAGCACTAGTTTATACGAATTAAAAAAAAAAAAAAAACTTATTGGGTCCCATTAAATGCCAGGCGCTGTCGCGGTTGACCAAGACGAAGATGGAGAGATCTTGACTCTTACCGAAAGCGCTGGTTTTCAATAGCCGAAGACAGACATATGTGAGAACCAGAGAAAGAGAGAGGGAGGCCTTCGCCCAGTTGTGGAACATAATGGGCAAATTAGATTTTAGGTAACCTGCTCTACAATGTAGTTACGCAATAAGAATGTTGTACCCACGGAATAAAGAAAACTAGAGGAAGTGCCTCTTAGATATCGCCCGTGTGTCAACAGTAGACTAAATTCGCCTATTACATATTATATACTAGTGCAGGTGAATATGGCATCTATTTCAAAGGCACTAGCGTTCTGAATAGAATAAATTGGTTACAGCGCCATCTAGCGTTGAGTAGGCGAACTCGTTGTAAATTGGTTAAAACTTCTTTATTGTTCGTGTCATGTCAAATAATAACAACTTTCTTACGTTGTAATAAGACCTAATTTATGAAAGCAATAAGAATATGAATTGTAAAAGTTAAGTTTGTAATTCGTAGCTTCGTAGCCAATCATATTACTGTTTTTTATGTGTGTAATGTACAATTTGATACGCAAATGTGTGAGTTTGGCGACACTGGTTCCCGTGCTTAGCCACGTTAGGGGCATTTCTACCTATATTTTCTGTTCTGTGGTTGTACCATTCAAAACGGTTGCAAAAATGACCTGACGAATTAGTTTTAGGACATTTTTGCAACAATACGACATGAAGCAAGTGATATTAGATTTACAATTCAGTTCTATAGCTTAACAATGACTTCTATAGCAAATACAGTCCCCTAGAACTAGTCAGATAAACGTTTAATAATAGGTCTTTACCTATGAAATTGCCGTTTTGTATGAAAAAATTTAAACGAATTTTTTTCATGTATTTTTTATTTGTATTAATCGAAGTAATCACCCATGCAATCAATGCATCTTTGCCAACGCAGTGGCAGTTAATTGATGCCCTTCTTAAAGAAATCAGCTGGACGGGAGGCAACAAATTCTAAACAATCAATTAATATAAACAAGAATCTCGAAAATTAACATAAAGGATCAAGACTTAAAGTATACTACCTACTTCTTCTCAAAGTCTTACATGTCTCAGCAAATAAAATAACACACTTTTCAAGTTCCACTTAAATACACAACTAAAACTCTGTGCCATTTTTCTTTTCAAGCTGTGTATCTTACGACTTAGTAAAGTTATACGCACAAGGTATTTGCTTTTGGCTCCTTAAATATAATTTTCTATCTCGCTTGCACTTACTAAACACGTCGATATCTCCGTCTTGTTCCTACGTTAGGAGACAAGAATATGGTATGTACGTGAATAATTTTGGAGTGTCACATATTATGCGAAAAATTTATGGTATGGGTACTAAATTGTGGAGAACCTAAGTTGATGTCGTAAAACGGTGTAGAACATTCGAGCATTAAACTTATACCTATGAACACGGTGAAGGAAAACCTCGTGAGGAAAACGGCTTGTCCTAGAACCACAAATTCTTGATAGTGACATTCACCAACCCGCACTGGGCACGCGTGGTGGATTACGGTGCATTCCCTCTGCTAGAGAAAAGGCCTGAGTCCCAGCAGTGGGAATATTAAAAAGGCTGATGATGATGATGAAAATAGGACTTAAACTATCCGCCCCTCGAGAGCTGGCTAAGGCTGCATAATGGCATAATCAGCCATATAACACATAATATTCATAGTGGTAAAAAAAACGGGAAGTAAACATCACATCCGCAAACCCATCTATTAGTAAACTCTCTCTTGAAAATTCTGTTCACTCACAAAACTGTTACGAATGAAATGGACAGAAAAATGGCGACCGGCTCTGACACTAATCTGAGAGTAGAGCTACAGATAAAGCCTCTTAGCGGCATGCAGTGACGTTGGTAACACCGCCGGGTTAAGTGGGTTGGCATGTCCAACTGTTTTTATGGATGCAGCTAGCTTATCTTTATAGAAATATTTTTTCTGTAGGTACGGGTATTTGTCACCTAACTCTTCCTAAACGGCTTGACTAATTTGGATAACATTTAGTTTGCATATTTGAGTGGGTAATAAAAGCGAAAGTGAGTTTTTTTGTTTGTTTGTTACATCTTCACGCCTAAGTGGCAAAATTGATTTTAATTAAACTTGGTACACGGATAGACCATGTCCTGGAATAGGACATAGGATACTTTTTATCCCGGAAGTATGTTCCCTTGGGATAATTTTCCGCTATCACGCGGGCGAAGTCGCTCTGATCAGCGAGTAATTCATATAGATAAATGCTTAAAAGCATAACCAGCCTCCTAATGTTCTCAGTGCTGTAAGTCAGGTCTCTCTAGGAGAAGCAATAGGCCGTAATCCACTACGAGGGACCAGTGTAGGTTTTTATGTCACATGTTTTCGAATTTTTAATTCTAGAACAAGCCGGTTTTCTTACGATGTTTTCTTTCACCCTTTTGAGAGCAATAAATCTACAGTTTGCATTTCATTATCTAACATTGAGAAAATTAAATTATAAAATAAACTTAAATAATTAAAAATAATATATACACTAAAGGCCTAACTAAATATGACGTCAAAAAACTCCTCCGCATCGCTGTCGACTGGAAGTGTGCCCAAAAGGCTGGCGGCATTGCCACGTTGTATGGCACGTTAAGGGCTGGCTTCTACCTCGGTTAGAGATTAAGCATTGCCATACAACGTGGCAATGCCGCCAGCCTTTTGGGCACACTTCCAGTCGACAGCCATGCGGAGGAGTTTTTTGACGTCATATTTAGTTAGGCCTTTAGTGTATATATTATTTATAAATCTATACATATAATAAATCTGTAAAAGTTTCTAGATTACTTGCATCACATAAAATGCACGAAAACGATATCGATAACTTTTATACATTAAATATTGTGTGTAACTTGATATATTACTTAGGTTTTGTTACATAGCAATCGGTTGACTATATCGAAAGATATACTACACTCATTGGCTGTTAGGCGGCTCGAAGTTCAAAAGGTCAGCTTGTATGAAATAAATTACACAAGTAAAGTCAAAGTCAAAAGTTTTTTATTTCACATAGGCCTACATGGGCACTTATAAAACGTCAGAAGCTAGTGCCCCTATATGGCTTTGAACTCACGATGTACAACCCATAAGGCAGGGTTGTTACCACTGGGCTAGCCACTACTGCTCATCGCTGCACACATACGTGGTAACCAGTGAAAATACAACAAAATTGTTCCTCTCAAAATATACAATGAGCGTAATACCTGCCTACCACATAACCACAAGCCGACTACGTAATACGCTTTGGCGAATCTTTCCCAGGGGCTCGTCAAAACTGAGCCGTCACACAAGTTGTGATTAAAGGAACAAGTCTACTCACCGTCTGATTTATGACGGTAGCCTTCATGAAGGACATGCCGTTTAATATACATAGGCTTGTTGTTGAGGATATCTATCTATATATATAAAAGAAAGTCGTGTTAGTTACACTATTTATAACTCAAACATGGCTGTACCGATATGGCTGAAAATTGGTGGGTAGGTAGCTTAGAGCCAGGTGACGGACATAGGATAATGTAGAGTAGGGTATAGTAGGGTGGAGTAAGGAAGAGAGGGAGCGAAGCCGCGCGGGCAAAAGCTAGTTTATTTTAAATGGAAAAGGAGAGGACGCTAGATACATTGAAGGGTGTTTGGAGGTAAGCGGAACAGAGAGTAAAGTCCCGCAAACCTCCTTTGAAAAGGGAGGATCCTCCGACCAGACAGGATGTTATGGTCTGGTGAGCGACTGCCCGATAGTTGTTGTCGGGCTGTCGTATATGTTCAAATCGCGCGGAGAACTTTGATTGCGCGATGCAGGATTTCGTATTTTCTTCGCAGTTCTTATGTGGCGTCATAGATGTCGCTACAGGTGATTTAGTTAGTATTTTGCATAATTTACAAAGCTGAAGAGATTTGGGCCGAGAGATTATGTCGCTTTACTCAGTGCAAAAGAAGTTATTTGATGATGACAACAAACTTTAAAAAAAGCTGCCAATTCTTTTTGACCAAACGACGTCTGCTGAGTCAATATGAAAAATTATTTAAAAAATACTCATAATATAAATGTCTCCTTATATAAAACTCAATGAAACTAAACTACTAAAAGATATTTTACTCCTCCTAAAATACGAAAGTGGAACTAACTAATTTAACCAAATACAATCTCGTCACATTCATTTACCAAATAAAAGAAAACCAACACTTTTAAAATTTCTTTTTTCCGTTTGTACAACTTCAATTAGAACAGAACAAACTTTTATTTCTCAGTAAATTCAACAATAAACAGTATGTGAGTTTCAGTTGGCACTTTTTATCATTATTTTTCTTGTGCTTTTGGATACAATATTGATTGGTCTACACTATTGTAGTGACATCTATGGCGCTACATATGAACTAAACTACGAAATTCTATATCGCACAAGAGTTCAACATTTCTCTACACCGCGGGCTTGCGGACGGCGAGCCATGGGTAACTAGCTATCCGACCGTCCGGTATCTGTCCGGGCTAAGCCCAAGACGTCGACGGCGCGCACTATTCCTGCGCGCCTCAAGGAGTTGTCAGCAACAGCAGGGGCCCAGCCGGGTCGGAGCCTACTGGGGCCAGGGTAATCCGAAAGGGGCTCGAGCCCCGGTATGAAGGCTAGAAGGAACGGGGTGGGTTTTTAGTCAGTAAAAGTCTGACACTATTTTCCACTCCGTCCAAGAGCAGGGGTTGACATTGGATGATTTTCCCTAACATAAAGAAAAAAAGATGACACTACCTTGTTGATAATGTCCTGACGGAAAACCCATTACCCTATCGACCCTAGGATTTAGGAAACTGAAGACCTCTATGACAGCTTATGAATACGGCAAAATGGCACTAATTGACATATTAAACTTTGCCAACAACATTACCAAGCCACAATTCCTAGTTAGACACAAGCACAACACAATATCCGAAGTTGGACTGCCAACCAAACGGTCTAGGGGGATATTACTGTACCCGGCACGCTTATCATGCAAGCTAGGAATGTGTAGAGAAGCTATCTGTTCCTTACTTGGATATACAGTGAACCATCAGAGATGGAAGTCAAGAGAGAAAGTCAAGTGAAAGTACTACGTCTTGTTAGATATTATTTTTATTTATGTAAAGTGTTACATTTTGTAAATTCTATTTTACACCACTTGCTCGATAATATCGTTTTATACGTCATACAAACCTCACTCAAAGCAAGGCATTATTGAATTAGTCACTTCACTCAAGTTTTTTTATTAACTCCCTCACATTGCTCGGGAATTAATTATATTAATCCCTCACCAACGTTCGGGATTAAAATCAACAACCTTCGTTTTGTTCGGAATTCAACAACATGCTTTTTTTTTTTTTTTTTGTCGACGGAGAAAATCATCTTTGACGAAACCCGCTCTTGGGTGGAGCGGGAGACAGTGTCAGACTCTTACTGACTAAAAACCCCGCGCCGTTCCTTCTAGCCTTCATACCGGGGCACGAGCTCCCTTTCGGACAACCCTGTCCCCAGTAGGCTTCGACCCAGCTGGGCCCCTCCTGCTGCTGACAACTCCTTGAGGCGCGCGGGAACAGTGCGCGCCGTCGACGTCTTGGACTCGGTCCATTACCGGACGATCGGACAGCGAGCTACCCATGGCTCGCCGTCCGCGAGCCCGCGTCTACGGTGGCCGGAAATCGGGATCGGAATCCCGGCGACGGCGGCGAGGGCGCCGTTGCCTGATGCGGTCGGCCTCCTCCTTTGCAAGCATTACTGCTTCGCAGAAGGAGGCGACCGCCTGCCATTCCTCCTCGCTCCGGACCATGGCCTCGACCAGGGCCCGGCGCGAGAGGTCTCCGCCGCCGATCGCCCCCACGAGGGCACGGCGATGCTCCGCCCAGGCAGGGCACACCTCGACGGTGTGCTCCACCGTGTCCTCCGGGCGTTGCGCACAGTGGCGACACCCGGGCGTCTCTTCCGCTTGAATCCGATGCAGGAACCTCCCGAACTTGCCATGTCCGGTGAGGACCTGCGTCATGCGGAAGGTAAGGACGCCGTGAGGTCTTTCTAGCCACGCCTCAAAGAGGGGACTTACCGCCATAATCGTGGCGTGCCCAGCACTGGGTTGCGATAGCCGTTGACGCCATTTCACCATGAGATCCCGCCGGAGCTCTGTCCGCCATGTTTTAACATGTTGCGGCAGTGGACTTTCACCCCGGCGTTGCATCTCCACGCGCATGTCGTGCATGTGTGCAAGGACTGTTGCCTCCAGATCCCACGGTGGTAGGCCAGCCAGAAGGCTCGCCGCTTCGCGTGAGATCGTGCGGTAACCCCGCACCATCCGTATTGCCATGACCCTCTGGCAGGCGTTCAGTATGGACGCCGGTCGCTTTGCCAGAGACGGCGCCCACACCGGCGCCCCGTAGAGGGCCATGGATCGAACGATCCCCGCGTAGAGCCTCCGGCAAGAGGCGTCTGGACCCCCAAGGTTGGGCAGGAGCCGCTTGAGAGCAGCCCCAGCCCGGAGAAGCTTGGGAGCCAGACGTCGGAAATGTTCTACGAAATTCCACCGGCTGTCGAGGACGAGTCCCAGATACTTCATCGTCGACCCGACGCCGATGCGAACTCCTCCTACCGTAAGCTGGGAGTCCGATGGTGGCGCGTTCCGAGGGCCGTGGAAGCACATTGCCTCGGATTTGTGCAGCGCCACCTCGAGTCCCAACTCCTGGATCCTACCAACGGCTATCGCAACCCCGCGTGTCGCTAGAGCGACCGCCGCTTGGTGCGACTCTCCCTGCGCTAGGATCAGCGTGTCGTCTACGTAGCAAACCACGCTGACCCCGTCAGGGAAGTCGCCGCGCAGCACGTAATCGTATCCGATGTTCCACAAGGGTGGGCCCAGAACCGACCCCTGCGGAACACCGCACGACATCTCTCGACGTTTCCAGTCTCCCTGGTGACCGGGGTAGACAATGTACCTGTCTGACAGGTACGCCTCGACCACTCGACAGAGGTATTCGGGCACCCGGTGGTACCGGAGTGCTCTCCGGATCGTACTCCAGGGCAGGGAGTTGAAAGCGTTGGCAATGTCCAAGGACACTGCCACGACACACCTACCCCGGGACACCGCTTCCCCTGTCGTGAGGGCTCGCACGCGCATGATGGCGTCTATGGTAGAGCGCGCCCTGCGAAAGCCGAACTGTCCGTCCGACAAGTCCGGCCCCACCCGTGTTAGCCGCACGACGAGGCGGTTTGCAATTACTCTTTCAAAGAGCTTGCCCACCTCGTCGAGCAGCACAATCGGCCGGTATGCGGACGGAGAGTCCGCAGGGCGCCCTGGCTTCGCTACGAGGACCAGTTTCCCAGTCTTCCAGCGAAGCGGGAACTGGCCCCTCTCCAGGCATGCGCTGAAGAGCCCTCTCAGTCGAGGCCCGAGAGCCTCCATGGCCAGGACCCAGGCTTTTCCTGGCAAGCCATCGGGTCCTGGGGCGGTGTTTTTGGCACTCAGCCTTCGCACCGCCACTCTCAACTCTACCTCGGTCACTTCTGGAACATCGTCGTCGTCGTCACTGTTGCGATCCGCGTCAGACACCGCTGGCGGAGGCGGAGCCATGGGCGGGGGGGAGTGTTCCCCCTGCACAGGGAACAGAGTGCTAACCACACCCTCCACGAGTTGGGGCCGGAGACTCTGAGTCAGCGGCGGAGCCCAGGGGCGAAGCTTGTCCCGTACCAACTTGTACGGGCGCCCCCACGGGTCCGCGTTCAGAGACCCCAGCCACACGTTGCGGGCCTCGAGTTTGGCCCGCTTTATCTCCGTTCGGAGGGTGCGTTTCGCCTCTCTGTATCCCTCATACAGCTCCGCCTCTCTGGCCTCCGCATCCGGCGGGCGGATGCGGCGCCTGCAGTGCCTGGCGTACCGGCGTCGCGCGTGATTGCACGCGTTGCGCAGGGCGCCGATCTCCGGCGACCACCAGTACACCTGGCGCTTAGCTCGTCCTGGACGGACACGGGGCATTGCCGCATCACAAATTTGCGACATGGCCTCCTGGAACCACTCCGCCTCGACGTCAATGTCGACAGGCCTGTCCGGTGCTTGCACCCAGGCCTGTACCGTCGCGGCTTCCAGGAGGAGCTCCCGGTCCATCTGCTTAAGCGCCCACCGCGGACCGCAAGGGCTCTGTCGGACCGGCGCGGCTGAGGTTTCGGCGGAGACGTCAAACCGGATGTACCGGTGGTCGGAGTACGTCTCCACCTCCTCCATCACGCGCCAGTCGACGACACGTGGCGACAGAGCGGGGCTGGCGAACGAAATGTCTACCACCGACTCACCCCGCATCCTCACCAACGTGGGGACAGAACCCCGGTTCAGTACGACCAGGCCCAGCTCTAAGGCCCAGTCCTCCACCATCCGACCCCTCTGGTTCGTAAACCGGGAACCCCAAGCCGTGTTCCAGGCGTTGAAGTCCCCGCAAACGATCACGGGGAGGGAACTGAACCCAGCGACGACTGAATTTAGCTCCAACAGGGAGACATGGAGTTCGTCGAGAGATCGGCTCGGGGACAGGTAGACGCCCACCACGACGATGTCCCCGAACCGTGCTGCCACGCAACCCCGCCCCCTCGTGACGGACTCGGGGGGCGGGGTACCGGCGGCGGTCGACGTAATTAAGGTCACCGAGCCGTCCAGGTCCTGAACCCAGTCACCCCTGGGCAGGACAAAATACGGCTCGGTGACTACGGCGACATTGATCAACCACTGCGCCATGCTCTGGAGCAACAGATCCTGAGCGGCGGCGCAGTGGTTGATGTTCGCCTGGAGGAGACGTAATGGGGCCGTTATTGACACTCCATTACGGTCTCCTCCCGAGCCCCCCTAGGGGGCACTGCCGCGGCGGCGGGTGCGGCGGCGATGGCGGCGGCGGCCAAGGAGGCGGCTGCGGCGGCGAGGACATTGGCGGGGATGGGCCTGTGGGCCTTGCCCTTGGCCTTGGCGGGGGGGTCGCAGGACCTGCCCCCAACCCGGTGGTCAGCCGGCTTGCCGGCCGCCGCACATGCGTAGCAGTGCGGCGTAGCACGGCATTCTGCGGCCTTGTGACCGGGCTGGCCACACTGGTGGCAGCGGTCGCTGCGATCCTCCGCGGCGCAGTGGGCTCCCACATGGTGCCCCACGTGGCAGCGGAAGCACCGCAGAGGTCTGGGCTCCAGCAGCTTGACCTGCGCGGAGACCCAGCCCACCAAAAGCCGTCGGCCCTCCCCGGTGATTGCTTTGGCCGCCTGCACAGGGCAGCTCACCGTAACGGCTCGCATGCCCGTGCTGTCAGCACGGATGGTGCCCGCCCGAACCTGTTCGGTCGTGCACCCACCCGCTTTGACGATGGCGGCCACCACCTCGTCCACCTTGACGGAATCGTCCAGTCCCATGATGCGCATGTCGATGCACTTTGTGGGCCTGGACACTCGGGCCTCTTCCGCACTGAGGGACGCCCTGATCCTTGCGGCCAGGGCATCTGCTGCAGGGCCGCTGGCCGCACCGGGGACCTCGAGAATTCGGGCCCCGGTGATAGTGCGCCTCATGCGGAAGCCCGCAGCGGCTCCGAGCTCGCCAAGGTGGGGCAACACCGCCTGCTTCGCCTTCTCCATGACGTCATCATACGTCACGCCCCTCTTTTCCGCTTCAGGCTGTAGCGTAATTACTACAGCCTCGGAATTCGGGGCGCGAAGACGTGCCGCCATGGCCCGCTTCTTGCGCTCCTGCCGCCTCGCGCGCTTTTTGGCCGCCCTGGCAACCTTGCCCGCCCGCCTTTTGGCACCGACCACCGTCCACTCGGCGCCAGGCTCCTCGGGTGGAGGAGGTGGCAAGCACGGCCTAGTCGCCACAGCGGCAGGAGAACCTGCCGGTTTAGCGGCAGGCACCGCCGCACCCTTTTTACGCCGCTGTTGCTGCTTGCCCGTCGGGGCCGGCCTCGCAAGCTCTGGCCTTGGCCTCGCGAGCTCCGGCGCCGCAGCCCCGCGCCCCGCTTGCCCCGACGGGCCCGCCTTGGGCGCAGTACCCGTGGCCGCGGCAGCGGCATAAGAAGCCGCCTTTTTCGGCCCAGAGGCCGCCAGTGGAGGGCGCAGGACAATGCCCTCCAGGACAGACAGCTGCTGCTGGATGCGCTGCTGGAACTCCAGCTGCTGCTTTTGCAGCCCCTGCTGCAAAGCTGCGAGTTCCCGCTGCATCAATGTGAGCAGCTGACTCTCCGGCTCGGGCTGGGGCTGGGGCTGGGGCCGACTTTGCCCCTGCTCCTGCTCGCGCCCCTCCTCCATGGGCTCCTGGTGGCCTCCGTTCGGCGCTCTCGCGAGCTCCGCCCGGATCTCCGCACAGAGTTCGGCCCGGAGCTCCACCCGGAGCTCCGCCACCCTCTTCTCGAGGGAGGAGTCTAGGGCCCCCTGGAGGGATGCGGCGTGCTGCCTCCCCACCTGACTCCGCCTCGGTGCACCTCTCGCTTCCGGACGGCTCTGAGAGGTCCCTCCCAGAGTCGCCCGCGCCGGGTTGGCGCCCCTCCGCAGCAAGCCTGTTGGCTCGCTCGGCGGATTTCTTGGCCGTGAGGCCCCTTCCCCTTCCGCGGGCTCGGCCCGCGCCACGGCTGCTGGTCGAGATCTTTGCCCGCCCCTCGGAGCAGGACGATCCGTCCTCCTTTCTAAAAGAAGCGGAGCGCTTCTTCTGGGAGAGACTAGAGTGTCTCCCAGAACCGCCCGCTTCCACCTCACTCTCCGAGCCCTCCGAGCTCCTTCTGGATGCCGCGCCGGACTCCGACCGCGCATCACTCTCACGTGGTTTTTTGAAAAATTTCGATTCAGATTCCATTAAGTTCCCACGAGTAGATACTTTAGGTACTGGCTCAAATACGTGGTTCGCACTAGAGACTAATTTAGCTACCCATTAGTCAAGCTAACAACCTCCCTCACGGTGCGCCGCCGCTTGGAGGTTTGGGGTAATTTTTTATAGAGGTTGTCTTCCTCGCGGCCCGGGCGGTTAAGCCAAGGCCCTCGTCCCCCATCAAGAGTCAGAAACATGACCTTGGACAATCTCTGGGGCTACGAGACTAACTGAGAGAGAAGGAGGAACACGTCTTCCTCCTGCCTGCCCGGCGGCAGTGTGAGTGCACACCGAGCCCGCTCTTGCTTCGCCACTGTGCCCTCTGCCATGGCAGAGGGACACGCGTTGAAGCGGTCCGTCTGACAGAACATTCGCAGACGGCCATAGAGGCCCTTGGGTAGGAGTGCCCAAGGGGGTCTATGGCCGCCTCCCAGGGTGCACCGTCCCGCAGACTGGTCTTCCCTCGGGACGTGTCCGCAAGGGAACTACAGTCCACGGGCACTCGTGGAGGTTTTCTGTCGTGGCACCCCGGAATTCAACATGCCGCCCGCGACTTAAAGACACTGGTTTATCCCCTATAATCCCCTAAATAGTAGTTTATGTGACATAAACTACTATTTTATTATTGTGAATGTGGGGACTATGTGGATTACTTTTTTCTTTTCTGTATTTTAACATGATGTCTGGCAGTTTTGAGTATTTGAAGCGGCCTACCCAAATGTCCTATCTTTGGTATTGTTCGTCAAGTCGTTGAGCTCCTTAGTAGTACTAAGTTTGAGCTACACGAATACTGACAAATGCTTACTCTGACTGGACAGGTCCACTCAAATCTGTGTGGTTCTTTCCTCAAAAGACCATCTGAGACACTAATCTGCATGGCTCTCATATGATTTGACCATTACATGTTCTTTACCATATGGACTTTAAAAGAGACTCTGACCCGTGAGTTTGTTTCGATGTTCATGTGTTTCTTCTCAGGGTAGTCGCTAGAAACACCGGCCTCATCTCGTTAAAACTGACTGAAAACTATATTGACGTATAAGTGTTTTTTGAAAACCTATTTACAAAATAAAGATTATTTATTATTTATCATTTTAAAAATGCAGATATCTTCAATATGGTTTTCACCCAGAACCGTAGCGTAGACTAATTTAGACGAGGGTGACACAACAGCCAGGCTTATTTCTTTCACAAATTCGAAAACGAGATAGCGACTGTCGCAGCCCAGTGTCCGACCACGTCCTCGCTTACCATCAAGTGAAATAGTGCTCAAACGCGATCCCGAGCGAGGATATATCGGATATGTCGGATATATCCGACAAACACTCTCGCATTTATTCTGCCAGACTCGCACATCCACGACCAAATACTCCATCTCGTCACCCTTGGGGACTGAAGAGCTAAACGAGATAGAGTACCACACACGACCCTGGCGAATAGCATGTGAAAACACTCGTCAGCCCAATCTGACGCGGGCGGTGAAACTCCATGTTTACAAGCAAAACTATTTGCAGTTGCCATAAACATAAATAGTTCGAATAATTTGACGCAAAACGAGCGTAATGCGTTTGAAGATTAAACGACCACGATGCAGCGGATACGCCAAAATAACTCCACATCCATAAAACTCGCGTGTTGTTTTGTTTTGAATATATTCATGTAGTTCCTCTTATTTTCAAGTCGATAGCTAACCCTTGTGCACATTTTTTTTTTGACGGTGAGCAAAAATCATCTTATGACGCTCATGAGATAGTGTCAGACTCTTACTGACTAAAAACCCACTCCGTTCCTTCTAGCCTCTTCGTACCCAGGCTCGAGTTTTCTTTCGGATAACCCTGGCCCCAGCTAGGTAACAACAAAAAAGTTAACTATGACCAATTGACATATATCTTCCACATAAACTGAGTGCTTATTCCGTATAAATTACCCACAAACTAGAATGAATTAAAGAGCCTGCCTGTAACTACGTCAACCTTATCTCCCTAATAAAAAGACGCCAACAAACACAATGAAGTACAAGCAATATACCAACGAACATTGGGCCAACCAGATAATGATCCCAAGCGACTCTCAAAAAGTAGTTTAGTTTTACGACACGTCTCCGGTGTCGTAACGCTGCAAAGACGTTGGTATCGATAGTTGACTATTCTGCTTGGACTTTTCCATCTATATCTCTTACACACGATGTCTATATTTTTTTATTTCAAACTCTCCTTTCGCCGGTATCATCAGCATCATCATTTCAACCGAATGACGTCAACTGATGGACATAAACCTCTCCAAGGTGTCGCTACAACGAACGATCCTGTGCTTCTCGCATCTATCGGATTCCCGTGTTTCGTCGATTCATTTACTCATACCAGGTCAAAAAAAAAATCGAGAAAGAAATAAAAACTGCAGAAACTTTCGCAGAGCTACCTTCGTGATAACCACGACCACTCTGGCAAGAGTGAAACGACCAAGAAGATACGATCACATAAGGAAACCCTGAGTATAGCCCTTTCCATTGCTATGCAGGTAACTTTAAGCCTTCTAAAAAGGTCCATTGTAAGCGACTACGTTTCAGAGCCATATGTCATCACTGGCAGGTATTCTGGAAGAGATTTCTGTAAAAAAAAAGCAGCACCTCTGCACTTATTTTTCTGTTTCCATCTTCTTGTAGTATGTATGTAAATAAATAAACATATGTTGGGGTCTCACCGAATGCAGCTGAATAGAATAGGTACTAGTAGGTATTTTACAGGCAGCGAATGCCTATCTGACCTCCACAACTGACAATCGACACAATACATCGAATGTGTAAATCACTAGCGACCGCTTGGGAAATAAGCATGCAGTTGTATCTCAAACAGAATAATACTTCTACCGATTTTTTTGAAATATAGTATGTAGAAATTTAAGGGGAATCCGTTAATTATGTCAGTATCCCTAGCCAAGTTGCTAATCTGCGATAGTTAACGCTAGTAGAAAGCTTCAAATGTACGGGAACGACGTCGCCCCAACGCTCAGTCACGTGGACAGAACAAAAGAATTGGCGGCAAGGTCAACTCTAAGCGTTCGACGATAGCGAAACGGTTGTAACTTGGCTAGGGGAGCTGGAGATCCCCCCATTGTAAGATATCTTGCTTGGCTTGGCCCCTTCCCACCTTAACGTCACGTGAAATATAGTTCTTAATGCACATTTTTGGTGTAAATATATTAAATTATGCTTGTCAACGTTGGGTATCTTCTTCTTCTTCCTGCTCTTATCCCATATTACTTGGGGGCGCCACAACACATTTTTTTCTTCCATTCTGTCATGTCACCCGTCAAACTATCACTAACTCCGTTTTCTTTCATATCACTCCTCACACAATCCATCCATCTTTTCTTCTTCAGCAAACTTAAAGAGCTTGCACTGAGCAAGCCCTTAAAGTTTGCGGAGGGCTGTCCGTTATACCTTGTATTAATATACATATAGCAAGCATTTTAACCCTCAAAAGAATCAGTCACATTATTCAAATGGAAACCAACACGGAGCGTGTCTAGTGCTTGTCACGCTTCGAAAGTTATAAAAACAAATTGAGCAACGAGTGCTTGTGAACAAATGAGCGACAAGTTCTGTAGTATCCGCACAATTAACATTCATATCGTTGTTTATATTGGCTTTGTGAACAATTGGACTTGTGAAGTCCTTGGACCTTTTATCTTCCACTAGCTTTTGCCAGCGACTTCGCCCGCGTACATAAAATATACCCTATGTCACTCAGGAATAAAGCAGCTTTCTATCGGTGAAAAAATTTTAGCAATCGGACCAGTACTTCCAGAGATTACCCCCTACATACAAACTTACAAACTTACAAATT
This sequence comes from Mythimna lalbum, assembly GCA_949319445.1. Lineage (NCBI taxonomy): Eukaryota > Metazoa > Arthropoda > Insecta > Lepidoptera > Noctuidae > Mythimna > Mythimna lalbum. Next base: position 6,797,626 of record OX439370.1, read on the forward strand.
TTAGCTCTTTATAATATTAGTATAGATATACAACATTAGTTTTGGTATGAGCGAAACCCGAAACACTTATCTAGTATTTTTATGTAAAGAATCTATGTACAAAATTTCATAACGGTGTGATGAACAAGCTTTTAATGAAAATCATTTTTTCACAACAAGCTTTATACTTTATAATTAACTAGCGACCCGCTCCGGCTTCACTCGGATACAATATTATACATATAAACCTTCCTCTTGAATCACTCTATCTATTAAAAAAAACCGCATCAAAATCCGTCGCGTAGTTTTAAAGATTTAAGCGTACATAGGGATATAGGGACAGAAAAAGCGACTTTGTTTTATACTAGTCAAGACGAATCATACGAGCCCAAACTTGATGAGGTTGAGTCGCTTAACTACCGAATTCCTACGGCCATCTTTAGGTTCCATCATCAGATCAGGTCCATGTCATATTAATTTTACATTGTCATCTGATTTATACGTGCATACTGTCATACATAATTTCAGCTCAATCAGTAACCGGGATCAAATTCAATTTGTACAATTTGATTACAGAAAAACATCGGGGCAGGTGAAACTAAATAAAAGCTTGTATAAATGATGAAGTTGACATGAAATACATATGCGAACTGTGTGCGGGGTGGGTAAAGCTTTGGTTTCCTAGGAAAGCGGTGCCGTCATATAGCGGCCGTTTTAACACATCGTCAGTATTTTTTTCAAAACAAACGTCATACGAAAAGTATCCAAGATAGGAAATGGACGACCTTGATTTAGCTTTAGTAATTTACTTGGAGGATGAACTATCATCAGAAGAGAAAAATAGTCGTTGTTCCTGTAAACGGCCGCTATATGACGGCACCGCTATCCTAGGAAACCAAAGCTTGACTGAGGGGTTTTGCTCGCGCACCCAGCTGTGCGCTGGCGCGTGACGCCTAATGCCCGCCGGTATGACCTGCTCTATGCCCTGTGTTGTACCTAACGTCTGAGGTATACAACTTGAGACCTTTTTAAACATTGTTTTAAAAAAATATAAAACAGTGTAAAAATTATTGGAATCGATTCAGACACTGATTCAGAACCAAATATTTTCAGTTTTCGCATATACTAAAAGTAATGTTGTATATAAAAGGAGAAACTGACTGACTGATATATCAACACACAGCCGAAACTACCGAGTCTAGTCCAGGAATGTGAAATTTTGCACAAGGCTTTTTTTTTTTTTGTCGACGGGAAAATCATCTTTGACAAAACCCGCTCTTGGGTGGAGCGGGAGATAGTGTCAGACTCTTACTGACTAAAAACCCCGCGCCGTTCCTTCTAGCCTTCATACCGGGGCACGAGCTCCCTTTCGGACAACCCTGTCCCCAGTAGGCTTCGACCCAGCTGGGCCCCCCCTGCTGCTGACAACTCCTTGAGGCGCGCGGGAACAGTGCGCGCCGTCGACGTCTTGGACTCGGTCCATTACCGGACGATCGGATAGCGAGCTACCCATGGCTCGCCGTCCGCGTTGCACAAGGCATTCCATTTGTTATATAGACGAGCAAAGATAAGGTTTTGGAAAATTGAAGTTTTATGGGAAAATTCATTTGTATGTAAAATTTTATTACTTGAGCCCATATAATATATGGGGAAGTTTCAAGTACATAATATGTTAGTCAAATAGTAACCTAAGGAAATAAAATAGGGTTTTATTTATTCTTCTTTCAAAACACTCCTATAATAGATTTAGGGGGTGTTAAACGTTTTATGGGAGAATCATATTCTCAAAACTCGAAACATATGTAGCATAAATTCATATAAAAATGAATAATATAATACTATTACTAAACTACTCTCAAAATATGGTTTAAGGACTGTTAAAGTTTTTATGAAAACATTCAAAACCACCTATTTGTTCGTCCATCCTAAGGTCATCCTGTTTCTGTAAAATTGTTAATATTTTGGTGTACAAAAAAGTTTATTCTAGTCTCGCGAACGAAGTCGCTGGATAAGAGCTAGTAAAGGAATTAGAAAAAATGGGACAGTAGCTAAGGATGATTCGTTCGGGCAATATAGCCAGTTGCTCCGGAAAGTGTTATTTGTGATACCAGAAATTTAGAGAGCCATTTATTGCCTTGTGGCAGTCTGTGTAAAAACTTGGTGTGTTGTTCTCGAACAGTTTTGTAAAGAAAAAAAGTATTCAGGATTATCCGAGTCTTTACTTATCTCGGATAATCCTGAATATATTATAATATTGTGATCCAAAGGTCCCCAGTAGGCTTCGACCCAGCTGGGCCCCTCCTGCTGCTGACAACTCCTTGAGGCGCGCGGGAACAGTGCGCACCGTCGACGTCTTGGACTCGGTCCATTGCCGGACAATCGGACAGCGAGTTACCCATGGCTCGCCGTCCGCGAGCCCGCGGACATTTCAATTTTATGTAATTTTATTATATCTGTAAATGCATGATTGTGTAACTGAAATAAGTCTTTGTTACTTGAAATAAATAAATAAATAAAAAAAAGTTCTAATGTTTCAACCAGTTTTTTACAGATCTAGTTCCGTGTCTGGGTATCTTGTAATTAAGAATTTACATTTTTTTTTTATCTTTATTTATAGAGCTTTAGTAAGGATCGTAAGAACTTAAAACAAAACAGACGAAGAACGCACTCTGCCACCCATCTGCCCGCATAATGACGTGGTTTAGGGACTATTATCCCTAAACCATTGAGCTCCTAGATTGGCCTACTCTCCGGACCCTCATTTCATCAGTCCCCATCGAACATTTGTGCCGGTTAATAAGGTGTAAGGATCATGTACCGTGTGATCAAAAGTACAGAAGATGAAAAAAGAAAAACAAACAAACACTGTCTTTGTGTAGAATTAAACTCTTTGGGTCGCCGCATACGGGCCACTGGCAATAACCACAAAACGCCGCCATCGACATATTTCCTATTTGTCATTTGTATTGTTAATATTTTATATTTGTCATACATTTGTATTACATCACGTACATGGTTGTTTTTTTTTTTTTATTTGTTATAAACTAGTCCTTGACTGCGATCCCACCTGATGGTAAGCAGTGATGCAATCGTCGATGGTGAGGCGCACTAGTTTATTAAGAGCCTATTTACTTTTGCCTTGAGGACATCTAAACTATAATTGGACGGGAAGACCGCAGCAGCAGGCTGCCTCATGTTTGTTGAGTTTTTCTATAAAAAAAACTTTCATCTGTTTGCGAATCTGTCAATGCTAAATTAACGCAAGCCAAGTCACGGGTAAAAGTAGCACTGCTATAAATTTAATTTAAACTCGAACGCGTTTGTCAACAAGCATTGAGCATATTGAGTGAGTGCTCGAAGAGACAGAGTAATTGGATTCTGCTGACAGCAAATCGAAGAGATCGAATCAATTATATCCTTTTTATCTGATTGTACAAATTTTATACTTATATACAAGAAATTTGTTTACTGGTGTGCTATTCTCTAAAGAAAACAGCTTTGAGCGCGGCGTTGGCCGCAATGATCGATACAGCATTGAAGATATCCGCAGAAGAACCAAGGCACCGACATAGCCTGAAGAACCGTCAAATCTATGTAGCAGTGGGTGACATTTCTCGCAGAACTGATGGTCGATGTGGCCGAAAGGTTTTAGAGTTGTGACCGTGTATCGGTAGAAACAAACTTTGGAAGATCTCACAAGGTGAATCGATGATCTTATGTAGGTTTAGAAATATATAAGTACTTATGTTTATCAGTTGTCTAGTACCCATAACACAAGCTCTGCTTAGCTTGGGACTAGACGGTGACGGCGGAATATTATATTGTTTTAATGTTACAGAGACTTAGGAGGCCTTATCTAGAAAACACTAGTTCTTATAAACTTCAAGTTTTATAGTAATTTCCAGTGAGGCGCTGTTACGACACCCACGGGAAGTGATAGCATGGTGCTATTGTTTATGTCTCACACCATACGGCACAAAAAAGCTATGAGCATTAAAAATATTACTTTCTAGTGTTGTCCAAGCGTTTGTACGTTGAATTTATTAGCGATATGGAAATATGCCAAAAGTTCAGTTTTCTTTCATACCATGATCTCTTCAAAATATTTGAAACTCGTTTTGTTTTAGAAGCGGAGTATTTTGGCACATGATGTAGTTCACGGAGATACTTTCCGTGCTTCTTTATATTTATTTTTCACTTCTTGATTTACAGGTCAAGCTTAGGTAACAATTGTATAAAGTAGACCATCAGGTGGATAGCGGTCATGAGCGAACCTAACAACAATAAAAAAGACCATTGAATCACAAAATATATAGGTACAGAATTCAATCTATATGGAAAGCGCGCTCAAGCAACGCACACATAGACAGCGCTCACGGACACGATATCTCGGAGCGCCTCGGCCCGTTCGTTTAACAGTTCCGGCTCAAACGCTCATTAGTGTACGGCCACCGAGCGTAGGTATAAAAAGTGAAGTACATACACGAGGTTGTCTTCTGTACCTATCTATTTTGTGGTTAAAGGCCGCAGGAGTCTCTTGGATGCGAAAACTACATGATAAATAATTGTGGCAACGCTAGGGGTAGGTCTATGTCCATCAGGGGACGCCTTTCAGATGAAATTATAACAATGAGTTCCAGGCAAAGTATTTCTATATTTTTACATAATTGGCAAGGTATACTCTGAATTCCATTTTTTCATGTAAATCCTTTTGGGAGCTTTAAAACCGATTGTTTTACTAGGAAACCCTAATAAAATTACATTTCCTTACGTAATATCTAATAAAATTTTCCTCTAGACAAGTACTGACTCCGTTACAAAGAAGTCTCAGGGGAATGACCTCAAAGCAATAAAATTGTCGTACGAATATTTCAAACTTAGTCTTCAAGGAAAGGAAAACAAAATAATAAAAGCAAATGTAGGTTAACTTTCGGCGAATGACAATAGAAAAACAACGATGAGAGCACGATTTAAGTTTTTTAATAAAATCTATGCTTTATACAACACTAACGACCCGCCCCGGCTTCGCTCGGGTGCAATATTATACACATAAACCTTCCTCTTGAATCACTCTATCTATTAAAAAAACCGCATCAAAATCCGTTGCGTAGTTTTAAAGATTTAAGCGCACATGGGGATATAGGGACAGAAAAAGCGACTTTGTTTTATACTATGTAGTGATTATTTTTAGTATTTGCGAAACCTGAATATAGTTTGTTCAGAATCAGTAACTGAATGGATTCCAATAGTTTTTTTCCTAAAAATATTTAAAAAGGTCACAAGTTGGACACCACCGACAGTAAGTACAACACAGGTTACGGCAGGTCATAGCGGGTGCTAGACGCCATCTAACAGCTGAGTGCACATGCAAAACCACCCCTCAGTCGCCTGGATGGCCCGGTGACCATGTATTGTTGCTGACATAACAAGCTTATAACTTTGTGATTTTTACAAGCTTTTGCTGTCGTCAAATCTTGTTAATTAAATTTGACCCACTTCCCGGTGACCGATTGATCTGAAATTTTGCTTGCATGTGTAAATCATATGACAATGCAACATTATTATGACTTAGAGCTGATCTGATAATGGAACCGGAAGGTGGCTATAGGAACTTAGTAGTTAAACGACACAATCCCATCGAGTTTGGGCTCGTATGATTCGTCTTGACGAGTATTAATTATATAGGTATACCGAGCTATAGGAACTCAGTAGTTAAATGACACAAGCCTTGGGCTCGTATGGTTCGTCTTGACGAGTATTATGTAGATATATCGAGCTATAAAAGCCTGCTATGAAAAAAAGATTTAAATTTAACCATTCAGATACCGTCAATTAGAGACACAATAGTAAGACAATAGATGCGCGGCCACCGGTGGTCGCTTGGGGATTCATGAATTAAAGCTTGTACATAATACAGTTTTGAAATTTTGTACAAAAAATCTTTACATAAAAATACTAGACAGGTGGTTTCGCATATACCGAAAATAAGGTTGTATAATAGGCTGAATTTCACAAGGAATTTAATAAAAAGAAAATCAAATTCCGAGGTAGGTAGAGAATTTCTACTGCTAGCAGTTATAGGGATGGTCCATGAAAGTCGATATTATCGATATGGGTACGAATTTGTGGCAAAGTTTCGCATGCGTAATGAAAAAGTTTTGGATGATTTAGGGAGTCAGTATCTATTGGCAAAGTTTTGGTTAGGTTGAGTTTTAATTAAGTAAGTGGTGTGTAAGGCCGAGTTTTATTTATAAAATTATTTTATGTATTAGTTATAGGCAGCGATTTACTAAGTAATTTTTAAAGGAAACAAAACTGTTTTTGATAGTAATAAAAAATATTGTAATATTTACATTTTTGGAAACCCGTGGATTCTTCCAAACCGCAGGTTTAAGGGCAACTGAAGGACAGAAATTTAGTTTTAGTCAGTAAGTCTGACACGCCCTCGCACTTCACTTTCATCATTACCATTTCAAACCAAAGTCGTCCATTGTTGGACTAAGGCCTCCCCCAAGTTTGGCCACAATGACCGGCCTTGTAGGTCTTGCAGAGAATTCATTGGATGATATCCCACATCAAAAAAAAACATCTTTTAAATCATCTACAAAGATGTGAAGTTTTTTTTTTGTAGGAGTTAACTTCTGAAACTTCTGGTCCTATTGCTAAAATTATTTCATCAATAGATAGCAGCTTTGCTCCTAAGTGACATAGACTATATTTGATGAACGCGGGCGATGCTGCGGGCAAAATCTAGTTGTAAATATTCATATTACAAAACCCATTTGCATTAAATCAGATAAAAGAACGCCGGAATTAACTTTGACAACAATACGTTTTTCAATCAAACTTTAGCCCGCAAAAATATTCAAGTATAAAAAAATTTCAAATCGAAATCTGAAAGTTTTATCGAAAACTTGTCCGTATGGAAATCACTAGTGTTGTCGTGACTCTAAGGTTTTAAATTGGCAAACCCCAACACTAAAATATTACTAGACTAGATATCTAGGCGTTCAGGCCAAGGTTTTACTGGTTTAAAACTCAAGGAAGTCGTATTTTGAAGAAAGTATTTCTTGGAATATAATGAATATCAGAATCCTACTATTGAGCAGAATTTAGAATCCTGTAAGCAGACGCAATAGTCGTTTCTGTCCTGTCTACCGTCCTGCCCCTGATAGTTAAAAAGACGTATCTAACAAAAACGAAAACGGATAAAAAAAAAAATGAATGAAACGGGAAATCAAGCCTTTTTTCCTTGTGTTAAAACAGCACTGGAGAAAGTTAGCAAAATATTAAAAATATAGGCAGATGCGTCTTGTCTTCCTGATTCTAGCAATGTATATAACTCAAATCTGGAAAAAATGTTAGATGCGTCTTTTTTACTAATGGGGGCAGGGTGGTCCCGGTACGCAAAACGCAATTGAAAGACACAGGTAAATTGTAGTCAGGAAAAGCCATACAAAATTTGGCATAGAGGTTTAACAGACCAAGAATATCATACCTGAGGGTACGAGCAAAACTGCGAATAAACACTAGTAGTGTATATTTGGGATTTTCTTACAATAAAATGACGAAGGCGTATTTCGTGCACTCTGTTACGCAAATTAAAAAAAACAGTGTAATATTATTAGTATCCAATTTAAAACTCTTGTTTCTTTTTTAATACGATTAAGTTAGTGCTTGACTGCGATCTCACCTGATGGTAAGCAGTGATAGTGAAGCACACAACTTTATTAAGATGTATTTTACTAATTACCACAAAATTATTTCATTCTTTTTCGAGGGGAAAGTAGATAAAAAATAAGAACGTCCGATTTCTGTTTTAATTCTCTACTAAAAAGTTGCCTATTCGTTTGTAAAAACCAATGACTTGATAAATAGTGGGAATGACGTGAAAACAAATTTTCAAATACAAACCAGCGGGGTCTCCCAGTTTCAAATAAAAATCGGTTTATATGTATCAATTTTCCGTCAGCAAGGGGGAAACCCTCTATTGTTGTGGAAGATGAAATATTCGAGCGTATTATGCTGTTGACGTTACAGTTAGAGTTTGATGTATCGTCCTTTTAAGCATATCGATGTATATCGAGGTATGTCTGTATGTGTGTAGATCCGAAACGATCATATTCATTCATCTTCTACAAAACAATCCCCCATACCCCTTAAAAACGATTGTTTGTGCAGAATGTACCTAATTCATGTTTCCAAATACCTCCTTTGGAAGGACGCTCCAGCTAGACAGGAGTTTTGTCTGGTCCGGGCAATAGCCCAATAGTTGGTCTCGCCTCAAGGAGTTGGCAGCAGCAGGAGGGGCCCAGCTGGGTCGAAGCCTACTGGGGACAGGGTTGTCCGAAAGGGAGCTCGTGCCCCGGTATGAAGGCTAGAAGGAACGGCGCGGGGTTTTTAGTCAGTAAGAGTCTGACACTATCTCCAGCTCCACCCAAGAGCGGGTTTTGTCAACGATGATTTTCCCCGTCGAAAAAAAAAATAAGAAAAAAAAGCCCAATAGTTGGTTTCAAGCTGTTGTATGTGTTCCAATCGCGCAGAGAACGCTACTACCGCGATGCAGAATTTTAATTCCTATGTTGGTTCATATATATCGCTACACGTTTCTTTGATAGAAAAAGATCATACATTTGGAGTTCATTAACACTTTTTATAGTAATAAAGTCTATATTCCTTGAAGGATTAGACAAAACCTTACCTATTTAGACTTAATGGTAGGGACCCGACTTATCGAGTTGTAGGTCATCTAATCATCACTGCTCTCAAAACGGTAAAGAGAAGAAAACATCACATCGTGAGGAAACCGGCATGTCCTAGAACTAAACATTCCAAGACAAGCGACATCCACCACACGCACTGAGACCACTGAGCTCTCTTCTAGAGAGGAGTCCTGAGTCCTAGCAGTAGGAGTCCTGAGTCCTAGCAGTAGGAACATTCTAAAGCTGATTATGCACCTGTTGCCCTTGGCGTTCCAGGGCCACGTTAACTCTTTCGAACAACGAACGAAGCAGGTCAGAGCTCATTAAGACAGCACATTGTAGTTGGCGTCAAAATTGATGTTTATTTTGCTTTTAGATAAGAGAGAACTTTGCAAGAATTTCTTTGTAACTATGATGCGCTAATGAGCTGTGCTGACCTTGGAATGTGAAGAAAAAGTGCTATGATTTAGTATACTCTAACTGTAGTACTACTGCTGTAGTATGATGTTATTTTAGCTCCTACTAATCTATACATATATATAAATTGCTAAATGATATGCATTTATTTACTGAAAAAATATTATCGAACTTTACCTATGACAAAAATAAAAAATTTAAAACTATTTTTTTGTTCAGAAACGGCTGAACCGATTTTGACGGACTTTCATTAATGGACAGCCAATGTTACGAGGAGTAAATTGAGCTACTCTTCAGTTCCACGGGAACGGGATTTCAAACTACGGAATATATCTTTGAAACGACTATCTTTGACGCGATTTAACTAAAAGAGATTTTCACTTTCCCACAGGAATGAGACTTAATTCTCAAGGGACTCACACAAACACAAAGAAGAATAATGTTCTTGAACTCCACGAACGAGGTCGCGGGTAACACGAAGTCTGTATGTTGAGATATTTGGCAAACCATAATACCACGCGCGCCTCAAGTAGTTGTCAGCAACCGTAGGCTCCCAGCAGGTTCGAAGCCTACTGGGGCCAAGGGTCTGGTTCTGAAAGGAAAGCTCGGCCCCGGTATGAAAGGCAACGAAGGAACGGGGTGGGATTTTATATAATTTTAGTCAACAAAAGTCTGACACTATCTCCTGGCGGGGGATGTCATCTGGATGATTTTTACTCATCATCATCATCATGATTTCAGCCCATACACGTCCACTGTTGGACATAGGCCTCCCCCAAGCGTCGCCACAACGAACGTTCCTGTGCGTCGCGCATCCATCGGCTTCCCGCAACCTTCACCAGGTCATCAGACCACCTACAAAACTTTTACTCACCGACAAAAAAAACATAATACCTAAACAGCATGTGAACAACGGCATATCATGGTTTTAAGGTCCTGTAGGATAATTTACGAGAATCATGAGAGCAGTCTAGCAAAATCTACCATCACACAGATACATATGAACTTCAATAGGCATTATTTATGTATAACCCTAGAATTGGATCACCTACGTCAATAGGTCAAATAGATATCAAATCTAGTGCTTTGTATCTAGACACTACCTCTGATCTATGTCTCGCTATTGTGTGCTTACAAATCTATGATAGACAACACAATGGGATCTCATCTATGCGCCAGTTTGTATGTAGGTAAGCTGGTATTTCCTATACAGACTAGGATGGCGCGGCTTGGGCGGGATTTTTTAAAGGTTTTTACCAACCAAAAAAATCTTAGTGTCGCCTCATATGGGCCACATGCCACAGCCACAAACGCCGCCACAAGAAGCTATATACGAGTATATATATGACCTTCTTTTAGGGTGGGTAATCCTTAATTCATGAATCCCCAAGCGACCACCGGTGGCCGCGCATCTATTGTCTTACTATTGTGTCTCTAATTGACGGTATCTGAAGGGTTAAATAACTTTTCGCGCTCAATGTGAAGCAAAAGGGAGTGTCAGACTTTTACTAAGTAATTTTCAATTAAGTCATTTTCAGGGACCAGTTCATCATCAGTATTGTCGGTAATGGTGGGAGAATTTCCGAGGCGAGAGCGTTTTGATCGGACCGCGATCGCGCGAGATTTCAACGAGCTGACATGTGAAGTTTTATAAACTTGTAACTTGGTTATTAATTATCAAATAACTAAAATCAGGATTTTTTTCAAAAAAACGTTGAATATTCAATGTAGCAACCAAAAATCTATACTCACTTTACCCCTTGCAGGCCTAACCTAAATCGAAGGCACAGGAACTCATTTTGACCCTCGCATAAACAAGAGCCTATTTTGATAGTGATGCCTCAGGGATCCTTAATGGTCACAAAGGATACAAGGGTGGGATAGGTCCGTTAATGTACAGTTTTAGTTAATTAGGTACATAATAGGATGTACGCAAATTTCTCTATGCTGTAAGATTTTTGACCGAAGTAAATTGTACGAGTATTAACCCTTCAGATACCGTCAATTAGAGACACAATAGTAAGACAATAGATGCGCGGCCACCGGTGGTCGCTTGGGGATTCATGAATTAATATTCCACAACTATCACACAACGCCGCCTAGTCTCAAGCTAAGCAGAGCTTGTGTTATGAGTACTAGACAACTGATAAACAACCTACTAATATTATAAATGCGAAAGTTTGTATGTATGGATGGATCTATGGATGTTTGTTACTCTTTCACGCAAAAACTACTGAACGGATCTTGATGAAACTTGGTACACGAGTAGACCATATCCCAGAATAACACATAGGATACTTCTTATCCTGGGATTATGTACGCGAGTGAAGCCGCGGGCAAAAGCTAGTACTTATATATTTCTAAACACACTCCTATCCTTACTAATACTATAAAAGTGAAAGTGAGTTTATTTGTAACGTCTTCACGCCTAAATGGCAAAACCGATTTTGATGAAACTTGGTGCACGGATAGACCTATCGATATCCTGGAATAGGATACTTTATATCCCGGAAGTATGTTCCCTTGGGATAATTTTCTGCTATCATGCGGGCGAAGCCGCTGGGAGCAGCTAGTTATAGATAAATTACACCCCGACACAAAAATGATTCTGATCAAAATATGTCCTGGGTGGGAATCGAACCCACGACCTCCAGCAGAGCAGTCAGGGCCACTGACCGCTAGACCAACAGGCCAGTCAAAGATTAGATTTTGAATGAATTATATTGTTATACTACTTCCTTACAAATTATAAAACAAAGTGCCTCATCTCGTCTGTCTGTCTGTATGAATGCAAAAACTCAAAAATTATTAAACGGCTATTTATACGGTTCTCATCAATAGACACGGCCCTGAGAAAGGTCTAGGAGTATAAATATGCATATTAGGTACTACTTAATATTTCCTTAATGTTCTTAATAAAGACTTGTTCTTAAAACTTTTTAATTTTTTGCTCATCGCCAAAACTATTTGAAATGTTTCATTTATTAACCAATTTTGATGCTGTTTTCCAAAAAAGATTTCTTTTTAGTGTTTTTTATTCATCATCATCATCATTTCAGCCGAAAGACGTCCACTCTTGGACATAGGCCTCCCCCAAATGCCGCCACAAGGAACGGTCCTGTGCGTCTTGCATCCATCGGATTCCCGCAACCCTTACGAGGTCATCAGCCCACCTTGTAGGAGGCCTTCCAACGCTACGTCTTCCGGTACGTGTTTCAGAATTTTGATTATGTCTGACTAAACCGAGAATAGAACCCGCTTAATTTCAAAAAAACAGTAAATTTACTGTACCAATCAATCCACGTTTATTTCTTCTAAATAACATAACATCTAAAATATAAGAGAGACCATGTAATTTTACATTTGGGGCTGACTTTCCAAAAAGTCAAATAAGTTATCCATCACATCGCCTAAATAAAATCTCCACCAATGGCGATCGATCCAAAACCGTTGGTACTTATCCCCCATCAAAGATGGCCGCCATCAAAACAAGCTATAAATTACTTGGAAGAGAGACAAGGCGAACTATTTTATGTCCAACTAACGAAAGTTGACCTAAATCGGCGTCTGTTAAAAATAGTTACTGTCTGCAAACGAAACTTGTTAAGGAATAGACGATTTGTTTCTTGACGACTTGGAAAGTTTGTGAAAAGGTGATACTACAACGGTCTATTTTGTAAGTTCTGTGTTGAACTTATAGGCTTATAGATTAACAAGCTTTTACCCGCGGCTTCGTTCGTGTATATTTACATACTTTTTTTTTAGCCTATGTCATTGATATACAAAAATTCAATGGCCTATGTCCGTCTCCATTTTCCCAACTATCTCTGTACCAAAATTCATGAAAATCGGTTTTGCCATTTAGACGTGAAAACGTAACAAAAAAACAAACAAACTCACTTTCGCTTTTATATTATTAGTAAGGATACTCAATTCTTTATTGCCATCCACAATGTAGGCTTAGGTGGTAAACATTTGCCAAAAGAAACAATAATGGACCCTGTCGGGCACAGCAAAAGCAGTTTACAATAAGCAGAAAAGAGTACTTATCATTTAGGCATCTCATAGTCTAACTCACGGAGTAAGTATAAAAGGTCTAACTTAATGTATTTAACGTTTTTATAAAATAATGAATTATAATAATAACAATTTTTAATAATGACAAGAATTGGTGATAACTAACTGGCTGCACCCGTGTGATAATAGTGAAATACCCTAAGGGTAAAAAAGCATTCTATGCCATTTCATGACATTAACTGCGTGTGTACCAAATATCATCGAAATCCTTTCAGCCGTTTGAGTGTAAAGAAGTAACAAACATACACATTCACAAACCTTCGCGTTTTTAATACTAGTGTGAAGATTGTTATCCCAAGGGAACGCACTCCGGTACTAAAAAGCATTATATGTGCAATTCCGGCACATGATCTACCCGTCATTCGTGTACCAAGTTTCATCAAAATCTGTAGAGCCGTTCGACCGAGGAGAAGTAACAAACATATATACACACAGATTCACAAACTTTTGCCTTTATAATAAGACTGAAATTCATAGCCAATGCCAATGAACAAAAAAATCATAAAGTACATTGTTATAAAAGAGTTCGGTAGACTAATGTCAACGGACAGTTACAAAATCGGAAGCGACATTTATTTTAGTCAATAGTATTTGTAAGAACCAACAAAGGACACTTTTGTGACCTCGTCTCAACAAATCGAATCATGTGACCCCTAGGTAAATAGAATGGGATTAGTGCCCATTTTATAGGGGTTTTATTCGGGACTATGGATTTTCTGTTCGTAAGGGATTTCTAAAGGATCCTCTTGACCAAAGGGTAAAGACCAGACACAATTCCGCGGCAAAAATAAGAATTTTCTCATGAAAACCGTTTTCGTTCAGTCCTGTATGAAATTATGCAAATTTCATGAAAAACGACAGCTGAAAATGTTAATCCTGTCCTTATTTAAACTCTTAATGAGTTTTAATTATTCACGATATTATTACTGGGTGTTAACGAAAACAACCATTAATGAAAACTGACCTTTTGGAACCTTTTTAGGGTTCCGTACCTCAAAAGGATAATGAAAAAAAAAAACGGGCATTTATGTCACAAAAAAGGTACGAGTATATAGACATTCTGAAGGGAAAAAAATACCTACTTCCCGTTGACTCAGCATCCTGAAATTTGACATAAAGCAAGGTCTTATAACACCGGTATAGGAATAAATCTGAAAACAGAGATGTTACGTCACCATAAAAAAAAAAAACGTTTTTTGTGATTTGGAAAAATATTTGATTTTCCATTCGGGAATTGAACTGTTTACTTATAGGTAAGTTTTTACGGGACGCCCTCTGCATGTCAAAATTTTACTGACTAAAACCACCTATGTTCCTTAAGTTGCCCTTAGCGTTCTTGGTCCACGGTAACACTTACAAGTTTGTGATCAAACTAAACCAAAATGCTATTCTTGCTTATACTTAATTCCTAGGAAAACAAGGCCCATGAATATTTATGCCGCTTACAAAATGGCTTCTAATTATATGTAGGGGATATTATGTTAAACTGTGTGAATATTAATTAACATATACTTAAGTTGGTATTATTCCAAATCAATTTCAAATATCGGAAAAACAAACTGTATATTTTACCTAATTAAAAAATCCGCGGTTGGCCCCTTTTTTATGGTGGGGAAAATCATCCAATGACAACCCCTGCTCTTGGGTGGAGCGGGAGATAGTGTCAGACTCTTACTGACTAAAAACCCACCCCGTTCCTTCGTGCCTTCATACCGGGGCTCGACCACCTTTCGGAGCTAACCCTGGCCCCAGTAGGCTTCGACCCAGCTGGGCCCCTGCTGTTGCTGACAACTCCAGAAAGAAGGCAACGAAGGGACAAAAACGGGTTTTTTTGATTTCCCTCCTAAAAAAAAGAAAGAAAGAAAAAGAGTTTATTTGCGTCCAACATGACGCATATCCTAAAAATAAATAAATGTAACAAGTAACAATAAGTAACAAAACTCCTAACTTTAGTGTGCCCATTGGTAAAGGATCCTCTAGTTATTTCTATTGCCATCTGTACTGTGCTACTCTTCTCCAGTATATTTTAGATAGAAGATACGAATTTCCTGAAGAATTATCTTTCACAGCATCGAGATCAAGATTTTGTTTGCTGAGTCGGCCAATTGAAAAATAACTTCAGGTAAAGAAAAGAAGAAAGGTATAGAAATCGTAAAACTGGATGCTCGATTGAAAGCGACCTGAATTTATAACAAGTTCGTGAGCTTAATTTTATTTTCTTCAGTGTCGTAGATTCTTAAACTAACCTTAATACAGGGTTATTTATAAAACACTGGCAACCTCTTAGCACTAGGTAAGTAGGTATGGTACTAACGTCATAAACAATAACTTTAATTCTATGACTTTTAAAAATTTAATTTATTTATTTTTGCGCACAACTGAGGATTGGCATCCCCTGCCGGAGTCTGTGTTTCCTGATAGCTACAACTTAGGGGTCTTTAAGCCAAGAGTGAATAGGTTGCTTCTAAGCAAGCGTACTCCATCGTCGGCCACATCAACGCTTACCATCAGGTGAGATAGTGGTCAAACGTGAGCCTGTCCGTAATAAAAATTAAAAAAACTCATATTTTGTACATCAGAATGAATAACAGGGTTCCAAAAAAGTTAAGTTTGTATGAGGAAACCTACTTTCACGCAGGCGAAACCACTGGCAAAAGCTAGTCTGTTATAAATGGAATATATAAATATAAGTGTTTGGAAAATACCCATAAAAACCTCATTTCTATTCCCACAGTTGAGTATAGAAAAAAACCTACTTCGCATAAAAATAGCTTCAAGTCGATCTAATACAGTTTTATATCGGTTTTGCAGCCACCACGCAAGTGTGGTGAAAGAAATAGCCTCTTACTAGAGATGGACCTACAAGTCTGGAAATCCAACTGTTAAATTAATTTATAGTCCCGCGACTAGCTGGCGAATAGTCGGCTTAGTAAGCTACAGAAATAAGAAAATAAAATCAACTCATAATTTGTTAGTTAATTAACGAAACTTACTTTGGAAACTGATTAGTCGGAATTCTGTCCATCCAGGCACATTTGACGCAACTAGTTGACAATTGATGCGACTGGTCAATACTTTGTGACCTACAGGAAGACACGAAAGAAATCGCTAGTAGTCGGTATACAAGTAACTGTTCTTGTACCATCGTACCTACTTGGATAGTAAATAATATAGGGTATTAACTAAATTAACTGTCAGTCTCACAGCTAATTTCTTCTAAACGTCTTTTGATATGGTTTTCACAATATAAAGAGCGATAAACAAGCAAGGTTTGTGTTACACAAACATACGTATATCATTTGCAGTCGCGCAAAACCGAACTTAACTGAAACGTTTTCAAACTAAAAATAACATTATTAAAATAAGGAGATGGACCGACTAGTAACTAGTAAACTACGCAAACACATCTGTAATCGCCGATTAGTCGTCGTTCGAATAGTCGACTAGCCTGCCAAGACCATACATGGCCCATCTCTAATCTATCCTTATTACGGCGTAGGCAATCCGCAAGAGTAGGCCGATGCACTGGCCGATATATTATTCAACAAGTTATCGTTGAAGGCTTGCTATATTGTGACGCAGCGAAAGTATACACCGCAAATTTTTTATTCGAGTTTAAAAAAAAGTTACTTTATTTTTTAATTTTATGGTTACAAATAGTGTTTCATGTACCGGATCAACCCTCCACGGGATTAAAACGATCAAAATTTAACGGTATAGGTATTTTGTCAAAAAAGAGACTTTTATGCCAGCTGTACGAGTATGTAAGTAGCCACTGTCGCATATAGGTCAATATCCGCAAAATTGGAAGCATTGTGGACTCGTATTTTTTTTTTTGGTGGGAAATTCTTTTAATGAGACATGTCTGAGCGAGAGCGTGTGTCAGACGTTTCCTAACTAAAAACCCACTCCTGTTCCTTCGTTGCCTTTCATGCTAGAGCCGAGTTTTACTTTCAGAAGCAGACCCTTGGCCCCAGTAGGCTTCGACCCTGCTGAGCCCCTGCGGTTTGGACTCGTTGATATAGCCCTAACAAAGACAAACACGAAAATATCATCCTCTCTTAAGAGCCTGTAATTACGGTGACAACCATCCTGCCCTCTAAAGTAAAACAAACAACATTGGGTGGCTGGAAAATCAGTGGAAGTACTCGTTTTACATACATACTTTAGTCTTTATAGATGGTCAGAATCCGAAAAATCTAACCAAGGAGTTTCATGTTGTTGTGAGAACAGAACCTGTTCGGTTCAGGTACTGGGCAACATAATACTCCTTGGAGTTCTGAAGATCTGATAGGCAGTTGTTCCATGTAAAACAAGGGTATTCAGCAGCTTCCAGTCTAGCTCAGTCAGCTAGTTGGGAAAAGGCTAGTGGAGGTGATGATGACTCGCCTTACAAAAAGTTTCTCTACTTGGCAACTTTTGTGACTACTGCTACTATGACTGGGCGCGACTCGATAATTTTCCAGATCATTTGATTTGGACATCTATTTTCTACATCTATGTGTGATCTGTATTTCTATTTGGTAGGTAGTGGACCTCACACTCAGGTGCTGACCGGACACGGTTGTTTCGGCGAGTACCTGAATAGGATTGGGCAAGAGGCCATGGCAAACTGCCACCATTGCGGAGGCGACCTGGATATAAGCATATAAGCATAACACACGCTCGAGAAGAGCCCTGTGTGAGCCTCTGAGCAACCAGACCTGGTCGGTACGATCCGTCAGAAGTAGTGAGGACTTTAGGTACTGGTGTAGACAGGAAAGGTACCTAAGTTACCTTCTTTTGTAAGACCCTGATAATCCAGAAAGAGGCAGCCGAGTAGGATCTTGAGGGGATCCATCCCTTTCACCTAAAACGCCGAAACCCCACAGTGCACAATGCAAGCGGGACTCTGGAATCACGGATGTTCAGAGGGAGGACTTTGAGAGAAGATGGTAGCACAGTGACCACCTGCTCTCGTGCATAGCGAAGCTCAGGAGAGCCCTCTTTACAATCTCCACAGAGATGTGCCCTGACAAAAGGTTACGAGGCTATCTTACAAGTGTGATCGCCGGGGCTCATTTTGGCGAGAGAAAAATCTCACATTCCCCGTACTTACCCCAAAGTTCAGGCAACTTTTGAAGGATTTTCGACCACAAAAATGAATGACAATTACCCTCTACGACACTTTCTCCTGATCTCATCTAGGAGTCTAACAGCCTTCGATGTATCAGTTTTCCTATCTCATCGTCTTAGCAATCATAATAGCAAAAAATCGTAAGACATCTATCTACGATTAGTAAAAGACCTCCGTGCCTGGTCACGTTTTGCCGCATACAGAATTTTTCCAAGTCATTATTTATTTCTGCTATAACTTGTTCAAAAGCAAATCAAACATTCCAAGTCCATTGAGAAAAACCTTATAGAGTACTTCAAGTAATCTCTGAGGCATGAAACGCTTAAATCTACAAAATCGTAGGCGTAAAAACTGAATAAACCATCCTTTACAACCTGGAAAAGTTGCTTATGGATTATCACCCTTCCTGTACGAAAAATAAAGTTCAAAATAAATGATGGTGCGAAAACTTTCCTTATGTAAATAAGTTTGTTACCATTTCTTTGTCTTTTACAAAGTTAGTCTTAGAAATTAAGTTTGATGCAGTTGTACAACTGTTTGCAAAGACACGAATACTCAGATTATTATGTCTAAGTATGAAAATGGGACAGTATTAAAACAAACTTCCCATTAAACAAAGAAAAACTATCCAAGCCAAGCCTTGTGACCTAAAACATGGAAAACAACAATTAACACTAGTTTAATTAACTAAACAAAAACTTATAAACATACCGAACAAACTCCTTTGACATCACTTTTCACCACTACATGCACAAAACACTAACACAAAACTTTTTTACACAACGACACAACACAGAACTACGAACAACTTAACAGTAATTTATTGTTAGGACTTGGACGAAAAATTCCGTGATAGACACGTCACGCCGCGGCGAGGTGCCGCAGAAAACTGAAATCTGCAAAGCGATGAAGCTTTCGTTGTAACCGGTGTTGCTAGCGTTAACAAATTACCCTGGAATGAGGGAATATTGATAAAAGCTCGATTTTTACATTCTTAATTAGGAAAGCTATTTTAGTGTCGGTCTGCGAATTCTAGCTCACATAAATATAGGTTTTATTTAGTTTCACCTGTCCCGATTTTGTCTGTCATCAAATCTTGTAAATTAAATTTGACCCACTTCCCGGTTTCTGATTAAGCTGAAATTTGGCATGTGTAAATCAGATGACAATGCAAAATTATTATGACAAGGAGCTGATCTGATGATGGAACTGGAAGCTGGCTATAGGAACTTAGTAGTTTAAGGCACAACCACATCGAGTTTGGGCTCGTATAATTCGTCTTGACGAGTATTAATTATATATAAGCTATAAAAGCTTGCTATGAAAAAATGATTTTCATTATAAGATTGTTATGAACTCTATTTAGGAATACTCAAAACTTTGAAGTGTGTAGTGTGAGAGTGTATGTTAATATCAAAACTGAAAATATTTCAATGTTGTACGTAAGAAAGATAATGCTGTAAAATGAATGAGTGGCCAAGCGGACATTATAATTCTGAAATATGTAGATGATACATAAATACAGTGACGTCAATTTGTGACTGAAATAATTCTGAACAATTTTCTATTTCCTCTACCCAAGAGCTTTATTCGACATTTGGCTCAATTTAATCATACAATACCGGCTATATAGGTACATACTTGAGTATTTTTTTTTACTTAAGCCTTTTTTGCTGTATTTCCTCCGTGGTTTACACACACATACCTAAAATATGTTTGCTAGTTTAGACTGTTATTCAATGTTTTCTTTTATTGACTATATCTATATTCAAAATTGCGTCTGACACTGAAAAAGTCTGACACTCCCTCTCGCTCCACACAGAGAAGGAGGAGTTTGATGATTTCCTATCACAAAAAAAACATAAAATTTTAATTCTCTGCTCGCTGTTCAACGTCTAACGTCAGTCGTCGCCTCAAGGAGCTGTCAGCAGCAGCAGGGACCCAGCTGGTTCGAAGTTTACTGGGGCCAGGGTTAGTTTCGAAAGATAGCTCAGCCCCGGTACGAAAGGTAACAAAAGAACAGGAGCGGGTTTTTAGTCAGTAAAAATCTGACACTATCTCCCACTCCACCCAAGGGCGCGAAGATGTAATTAGATGACTTTTCCACCTACAAAAAAAGAAACTAGAAACATGTGTTTTAAACGATAACTATATTCCCAACTTCACAGCATCAAGAACGACCTATACCGGGAGTCTCCCGTTGTTTCCCCGAGCCTACGGCGAAAAGATTAAAGGTGTTTAGAAGTTTAAGGTTAGCAACCCATGTTTAGTCAATTGCACAGTTGCAACCATTAAACTAGTTTTACGCTGAACGTGTGTATGTATTCCGGGCCATTTATTTGCACTCCTACTGACCTGCTTTTCTACTAGCGGGAAACGGGATGATGAACTTTGGACGTAGTTTGCAATTTTACCTATCACACTCACTGAAAAGTTGAAAGATTGTCTTGGTATGGTGATGTAAAGAGGAGGGATGAAGCGCATATTACTAAAAGAGTTCTGAGTATACCATGCTTAATCATAAAGAGACCTAACTCAAAAAAGAAAGTATTTGAATACTAGCTGCTCCCAGCGGCTTCGCCCGCGTGATAGCAGAAAATTGTCCCAAGGGAACATACTTCCGGGATAAAAAGTATCCTATATCCTATTCCAGGACATGATCTATCCGTGTACCAAGTTTCATCAAAATCAGTTCTGCCATTTAGGCGTGAAGACGTAACAAACAAACTCACTTTCGCTTTTATAAAATTAGTAAGGAAGTAAGGATTAAAAAATATGTTTGAATAATAAGATTCAATTTTCAAATACACACATTTTTGAATTAGGTCTGTTTTCCATTAAGCATGCGACGTGTAGATGGATGGAGAGGAAGAGGAAGGCCGAAGAAAAGTTGAATGGATTGTGTGAGGAGTGATATGAAAGAAAAGGGAGTTAGTGATAATTTGACGGGTGACAGAACAGAATGGAAGAAAATAACGTGTTGCGCCGACCCCAAGTAATATGGGATAAGAGCAGGAAGAAGAAGAAGAAGACACTAATTTTACGGCTAAATTTTGTATCTAACGAGCACGTGTGTGTATTTTTGTTCAAACGTCATAAAAGCAAAAGTTTGTATCTGTGTGTGTAAATTTTTGTTACTCTTTCACGCTCTAACGGCTAAACAGTTTTGGGAGAAATTTGGTTCGCGGGTAGACCATATCCTATAATAGCACATACTACTTTTATGCAGGCGAGGCCTCCAGCAGAAGCAGAAAATTTTCCCCCAATTAAGAAATTTTCAGTTAATATCTGAATTTATCGCACTAACATTATAAAGGTAAAACTTGGTATTTATTTCTGTGTGTATGTTACGCAGAATCTTACTAAGGCGATTTAGCGAGAGCGCGATCGCGAAGCGAAGCGGTGGCATGTGAACAAACTAATTAATACTATAATGCACGTAAATGCGGTGTCGCGACGAGTGAAGCGAAGCGGCCATAAACAGTTTGATCATTTTACGCGAACTCTTGCGGTGAGGTAACTTGTTTATTTAAATGGGGACTGAAACGTCGACTTCGCGTGCACACAGGACACAGCAGCCTCGTAATGTCAAATTCGCGTGAACCGCATCGCATCGCTTTGGAACCGCAGTAGTGTTAGAAGTAGGACGCCGCCTTCTGCCTTCACGCTTAAACGGTTAATCGAATTTTAATTAAACTTGACCTATCGGTATACCATGTCCTGAAATAAGATACATTTTATTCCAAGAGTATTTTCCCTTGTTCCCTGCTTGTGTGTTACGGGTAAAGCCGCTAGTAGTAAATGATATAAGGTTCCTTTAACTTTGAAAACGTCACATATCCTCGTAAACAATTTAAAAACAAAAAACTTAACATGAAAATTTTTAACCAATTTTCCCCACTTTATAGCCTGCTAGACCACATCGTTACCTATTATGAAAAAAGGTCAATTGGGCAACTTGGCAACCACAAGTGTTAAAAACATAACCCATTTTAGACACAGTGGGGTAAAATGGGTCAGGGTCGGAAGCTTTCAAGACAGCAGTTCAATTAAGTCACTCGATTAAAATACAAAAAAGACATCGGGGTATCTCGGAAACACGGAATTTTACGAAGCGAGGTCCTTGAGAGTGAATAGATTATCTCATTTGCTTTCTGAGTGGAAATCGTAAAAGATGATTGGAGTACCAAAGACAAAATTTTGCAATAATAATACCGTGAAACGGGGTGAATAGTAACACAGGGGTAAATAGAAACCAAACTTTGATTAAGATTTTCACTAATTTCTCCTAATATTGAATTTTAGCAAAGTTGCATTTTTTTTGTACTGCACACAATTTCTTAATTCATGAATCCCCAAGCGACCACCGGTGGCCGCGCATCTATTGTTTTACTATTGTGTCTCTAATTGACGGTATCTGAAGGGTTAAAATAACGTGAAAAAACCCTTTTAAAATTTTGTTTCTATCAAAACTGTTAAAATATTTTTTGTAGTTTGAATCACTTTTTACAATACCAAGTAACAATGCTCATTAACAGCTTTAGTATTACCGCGCATATTAAACGCATCGTTCACCAATTAAGCGTATTTTTACTCCTTGGTCGGTTGTTATACGCTTCTGTAAAGAAGATCAAAGGAAGGCTCCATGTCATTACATAAGGATATACTATAGCTCAAAGGGATCATTTATATACTAAATATCCCTTTAAGCTTTTTGATAAAATAATTGGTTTTTCGCTCAGTAATTGTAATTAGCGTTATGTGAACACCAAATGAGATTAAGGTGACGCAGAAACGTGAGATGAAAGAAATGGAAATGGTAATACAAAGGCCTGGTTTGATGATTTTAAGCTAAAACTACATGAGACCGACGCACACGTGTAACACGCCTGATTTGTACGTAGAACGATGTCTAATTTCGCCAAGTCCGTTCCATCATCGGACCACAAGACGTACGGCGTTGCGTCACCGGTACATGGTTGACATCCCACCCATACGTACAAAGCGTTTTGGGAACACATTTATTGTGCGTACAGCCAAGGAGTGGAATTCCCTGCCAGAGTCTGTTTTTCCTGATAGCTACAACTTGGGGGTCTTTAAGTCAAGAGTGAATAGGTTACTTCTAGGCAAGCGTGCTCCATCATCGACCACATATCGCTTACCATCCACATATCATCTTACCAAGGTGAGATGGTGGTCGAACGCGAGCCTATCAATAATAATATTAAAAAAAAAAACGACGTCGCGTGGCGTGGGTCTAGTGTAGCTCTACAAGTTTAGTTTCCATATAAATGTATGGAGACCGACGCGCCCAGATCGGCGTGTGTGGCACACGTGTGCGTAGTTCTAGATTTCGATTCGAGGAATCGGTTTGGACAATGCCAGATGAGCTCGGGGTTATAAAATAACCACTTACTCGGTCCCGTTAGAGACTAGCTGATATCGTGGCTGAACAAGATCAAGATGAACTCTAACGAAAAAACTGGCCAATAATTTCTGATGACAGAAGAGTTTGAAAAAGGGGGGTGATACGTATTTGCGTAGCAGTGGGACAAATCAGGCTTCCAGTTCAACTGGATGCAGGTGAATACCAATGTACACTAATATTGTAAAGACTTTTTGTTTTTCTATTTTTTTTTTGTTTGTAGGAGGTAATCTCTGTGAGATATGAGGAAAAAAACGTTAGAGACTTATATAGCAAGGTTCAGTTGAAAACCAGCGTCAGGCAACTGCTACATAGTGACCTGGCATCATGCTGAACTGGACGTATTTGGCACAGCCATGAGACATACAATGTAGATGTATTCTAGGTTTAAGTTTGTATACCATAATTATATTGTTATCTCATTTTGTGTACCTGTGTGCCAAATGAACGTGTTTTCTTTCTTTCTAGGAACGAACCGAGATCTTATCTACGTTCCTACGTAGAACGGAGTTTTTCCAATAGGAACTGAAGCGCTGAGTACGGGCGGAGTAATAATATGACAAATTGTAAACGACTTTCGAGTTTCAATTTATATCAGAAGAAAGTCCGTCATAGAATTTTTATGCAAATAATATGAATCTACAAACTGACGAGATATTTCTTAAATAAGATGCTATTTTTAAAACACTGATCTAAAATATTTATAAGACTAAATAGCTTCATTCAAGATTTATTCGTCGGCATTGGTCAAAAACTATCATAAAATATATACAGCAGTATTTCTCAAACTATAGATCGCTATAATTTGATAAGTCACGGACGAACATTGAGTAAAGAAAGATTTATAATATTCCACAACTATCACACAACGCAATCTAGTCCCAAACTATGCTATTTCTTAATACATATTGTAGATAAATTACATACAGACAGAAGAAATGATCGGGTACATGAACTTTTCTCCTGAATGGGAATCGAACCCACGACCTCCGGTATAGCAGTCAGGGCCACTAACCATTAGACCAACAGTCCCGTCATAAAAAGTAAGATCAAAAAAAAAAAAATTCGTGCCTCACATAATCGTAAACCCTGAACAGTCGAAGCCTTAGCTCCAAAACATCATTTCCATTATAATAGAATTTGTATTTAACTACATAAGCTAACATTCAGCGCTTATAGGCGAATCGTTCTTTTTTTTTCAAATATTAATTCATGCGAACAGCTGCTATGATGCTCCTTTTTTTTTCTTTAGGACGGCCAAGAGGGGTTTTTGGAGGTGGGAAATCATATAATGACTTTCTGTTCCAGGGTGGAGCGAGAGCGGGAATTTCATCATCATCATCATTTCAGCCGACAGACGTCCACTGTTGGACATAGGCCTCCACCAAGTGCCGCCACATTGATCGATCCTGTGCGTTCCGCATCCATCGGATTCCCGCAACCTTCACCAGGTCATCGGTCAACCTTGTAGGAGGCCTTCCGAGCGGGAGTGTGTTAGACTATAATTAAATAAAACCATACCTGCGTCCTTTAGTTGCCTTTTGCTTTCTAAGACCATGGGTTTCCATTTCAGAAATTCCCCATGGCCCTAGCGGGTATCGGCCTCGTTTGGCCCCTATGGTATTGCTGACATCTGTTAGAGCTATATTTCACCGGGACACCATGGTAGCGAGACCAGTTGCGCCGCCATGTTGTCCCGGAGAAATATAGCCTTAAGCTACCAGACACCAGAGTCGCCACACGAGCGAGCTGGTCGCGCCACCAAATTGGTTGCGCGACCAAATGGACACCAGGTGAGTAACTCTCTATAGAGCTGTATACATTTCGTTGGTAGTGGCGACTGGTCGCGCCGCCACGGTGTCCCGATGAAATATAGCCCTTATAGGCGCGCGTGATACACTGAGCGCCATTGACGACTCGAGCTTGGTCCTTATAGGACGAGCGAATCGCGATCTACTATTACTCGCCATCCCCAAGCCGCGCCTATAGTGGCCAGAAAATACTTTGAGATTTCCGACTCGACCCGGGTCATCTTAGGTGGCTATTTCTCCTGCTTTTAGCCAGTAAAAGTCTGACACGCCCTCTCGCTCCTTGTGCGTTTGATGGTCAAGAGTTGAGCTTCGATTTGGTAAGCTTCTGTTAGGTGGGTCATTATCCAGTTACCTTTGAGAACCACTGACATATAGAGATATAAACCTGAGGCCAATACTATAAAAGTTATGTACCGTTTCGATTTCACATAACTTTTCATTTATTGCCTTACGTCGTGTGGTCTAGCTACAAATAGGCGGTGTCGTAAAAGGGCAATTCAACAAGAATATGTAGTTACCTATAAAATACATACCTATAACACTATAATATCTGTCTATGTTCTAAGTAACTGTCTACCTAATATTTAGAGTGAATATAGATACCGATCACATTGCTCGCAAAAGAGATGATCATAGCATTATCAGCCTTTTAATGTTCCCACTGCTGGGACTCAGGCCTCCACTCTAGGAAACGGTGGAGACCTGAGTCCCAGCTGGGCGTAATCCACCAAGCGGGCCCAGTGAGAGTTGGTGAATGTCACATGTCTTCGAATATTTGGTTATAGGACATGCCGGTTTTCTCACAATGTTTTTCTCCACAGTTTTGAGAGCATGGGCGATGAAATAAATTACACAAAGTAATGCTCCTGGCTAGGTTTGAACCCGCAACCTGCAACTTGGAAGTTCGGGCCGTTATCACTCAGCCATCACTGCTTAGCCGATGAAATAGGTGGTCGATAGGGGTGAAAGGACATAATATAATCAGTCTAGAGTAGCCACCACGTACCGAAAGACGTAGCGTTGGTAGGCCTCCCACAAGGTGGACCGATGACCTATGGTGATGGTCGCGGGTTGTGGCGGCCGGTCGTTGTGGCGACGCTTGAGGGAGGCCTATGTCCAGCAGTTGACGTCTTCCGGCTGATATGATGATGATGACGTCCACTGTTGGACATGGCCTCCCCAAGTGTCACCATAACGACTGGTCCTGTGCGTCACACATCGATCGGATTTCCGCGACCCTGACCAGGTAATCGGTCTACAGTGGACGTGTTTCGGCTGAAATGATATCGATGAATATCGATAAATTCTATTGTTGGTTGGAGTAGTGATTGAGCGACTGGCTGCTGTCCTACTTGTCGCAGGTTCAATTCTCGCATGAAACAAAAATTTGTATGCCTTACAGATGCATATTCTGATTGTGGGTAAGATTACCAAGTCTATGAATTTACCCATGCTGCAGGATTTATACCTAGTGTGGGACAGTTTTATACAAATAGAGCGGTCATCAGAAGAAATGTCTTAGAAAATCATCGCTTACCATCAGGTGAGATAGTGGTCAAACGTGAGCCTATACATACATAATAAAAAATAAAATAAAATACTGTCATCCTATGCTTCAGTGAAACGAAAAATATTTACGAAAATAAACTGGAATTAGGTCCAGTCGTTTTGCCATAATACGATTTACAATGGTGCAATGCGCAACTCGGCATATTTTCTCCAAAAATATTTTCTTTTGGTGCGTATAGCGGACACAAATGCGACTTGACAGGTACAGGTGACAGCGACTTGTTACTACTTTAGTAACAAGTCTCGGATTAGAATTTTATGTTCGCTATGTCCTGTCTATTGGTAGTATATGTTTAAAGTCTTTGGTTTTATAGAAAAATATATATCTGCAGACCTATCTAGGTTTATTTATGATAGCCTAGTCTAAACTTAACGATGATTCAACTATAATTATTTTATCAACTAAAACTAGTATTATCATTACCGAACGCGTTAGTTTGGCTTCAATCCATTTAGTATAGAGTTATGAGATGCTAACACGGCCAATATATTTAGTAACAGCTAAAGTCATTGAAACTGTCTCGTTACAATAAAGAGAAACATCTGATGAGTTTAAAAGGGCACGCCAATCACAGCGGGCTTGCGGACGACAAGCAAAGGATAGCTCGCCGTCCGCTCGTTCTATACGACGCGACGTGTTCCACGCAAAAAGTTTTGAAGGAAGATAGGTGTGGTTTTAGTCAGTAACTGTCTGACACGCCCTCTCGCACCACCCTCGAGTTCCGAGAAGTCATCAGATGATTTCTCACCATAAACAAAAAGTTCCCTCTTTTAGGAATGGCTAGAATGGCGCCACAGCGTCCTCAACACGTCTGACAACGGACCTAACCTTTCGCCTGACAGCGGTCCTCACCTGACATGATCAGTTCGGGAGGACTGGCCATCCGGTACGGACCGAGTCATATTTTCTGGGCTGATGCCCGCTAAGGCCGTGAGAATTTTTTAAAGAGTTACTATGGTCCTGTAGCGCAAAGGGCAACTGAAGAATACAAGTGGGTTTTGGTCAGTAAATATAACACGCTCTCAATCGACCTTAGAACGGGAGAAATCATATAATGATTCTTTACTAATGGTCATGGCCTGTGGTTGGGGATTGCCTTGCGTCTCCTGACGTCCAGGACGTCTATACCTAAGTAGGTACCAACAAAATCTATCCACGAAAAACCACATCATCATCATTTTTTTATTTTTTTTATTATCTACATTGTGCTCACATAATAAAAGCAACAAGAAATATGTAACCAAACATTATACGTAACACATAATATGATTTAAAAAAGTGTCCATAGCGTTTCTTGCACGTTCTTCTCCATAGATAGATCTCTCTCGCTTTGGAACGTGCAATTTAGCTTTACTTCACTTGGACAGCCCGACATTTGAATATTCAAAAGTGCCTGCAAATGGTCTATTTGAAATAAATGCTTTGATTTTTTTTTTCAGTCGAAAGATGTCCACTGTTTGACATAGGCGTCCCCTAAGTGTCCGGTCCTATACGTCTCGCATGCATAGGATTCCTACAACCTGCACTAGGTCATCGGTCATCCCTTTGGAGTAAGACAAGCTTTGGAAAGTTGAGGTGTTTCTATTAGTTCACTAGCTTTTGCCCGAGGCTTCGCTCACGTTAAATTCGGGGTGACACGGTTCCCCTGGGAGCTGAGGGTTAGAAAGAGACAAAAAGTAGCCTATGTCACTCTCCATCTCTGCAACTATCGCCATTTAAAAAATCACGTCAATTCGTCACTCCGTTTTGCCGTGAAAGACGGACAAACAGACACACACACTTTCGCATTTATAATATTAGTATGGATAATTTTAGCATGTATGTATATAAAAGAAAGAAAGAAAACCATTTTATTTGCCGAAATGACCAAAAAGTATTTACAATTTTTTTTAAGTGCATTCAAAAAGCATGCGCCATTTCCGAGCAAAAGGGCCGAACGCTCAGCATAATGCCGAGTCCACAGCGTATATGTGTTTTATATTATTCTAAATAACATCAATCAATCAATCAATCTACATTTTTTATTTATTCTGTTTGAAGTATCTGTTATTTGTTTATTGTGCAAACCTACCACAGTGTTGTCTTTTTTAACCCAAAGGTTGACTGGTAGAGAATGCGTTGTTGCATTAAGTCCGCCTATGTACCACTAAAGTACATGAAGTTTAAATAAATATCTTATTATATATTTATTTATACTTATATTTATAAAAGCAACATCTGTATTAAATCCCGCGTAAATTATTACGGTGTTTGCTATAATTTCGTCAGCGACTAGACAGGA
This sequence comes from Mythimna lalbum, assembly GCA_949319445.1. Lineage (NCBI taxonomy): Eukaryota > Metazoa > Arthropoda > Insecta > Lepidoptera > Noctuidae > Mythimna > Mythimna lalbum. The sequence continues at coordinate 6,827,004 of OX439370.1, forward strand.
ACTCCATATTTTTTGGCTGGTGTTGTATTCCGACTGACACATACAATTACAATGTGTTTTTTCTAAGAAATGGTTTTAGTTTTAACATTACCCAAATGTTTTACTATGAAATTGACTGTTATAGAACAAGACAGTTCATAGATTATTATTCAAATACCGTAATTAGACACAATAGAAAGGTCATGTAAAGAGGAGAGATGAAACGCATGTTGTTAAAAGAGTTATGAATTTACATGTGGATGGATGAAGAGGGAGAGGGAGGCCAAAGAAAAGATGGATGGATGGTGTGAGAAGTAATATGAATGAAAAGGGAGTTAGTGATAGCGTGACGAGTGACAGGACAGAATGGAAGAAAAAAACATGTTGCGCCGACCCCAAATAAAACGGGATAAGGGCAGGAAGATGATGATGATGATGAGAAAGACAATGAGAAAGCGAACTCCTACACGCTAAAAGCTAAAACTGATCCAGGTAAATCAGGTAAAATGGTTGCCAAAAGCGTATCGAGTAGTGTATTTTAAACTCAATAATAATAATCTTTTTTTATAATGTAAAGGCTCACGTTTGACCACTATCTCACATCATTGCTTAATGATGTGGCCGACGATGGAACACGCTGGCCTAGAAGCAATCTCGACTTAAAAACCCCTAGGTTATATTATTAGGAAACACTGACTCCGGCAGGGAATTCCACTCCTTAGCTGTACGCATGATGAATGTATTCCCAAAACGCTTTGTGCTTATTGGTGGGATGTCTACCATGTACCGGTGGCGCAACGCCGTACGTCTTGTGGCCCCATGATGGAACGGACTTGGTGGAATTACTTAAATTGTGTAACTCCAGTGCACACTCCCCGAAATGGAAACGATAGAAAACGGACAGTCTATACAATATTTAGCCTAAAATCTCATAACATAATCAGCCTTATAATATTCCCACTGCTATGCTGGGACTCAGGCCTCCTCTCTAGAAGAGGGAATGGGCCACGCGTCCCTAGTGTCACATGTCTTACAATTTTTGGTTCTAGGACATGCCGGTTTGCTCACAAACATCGTCTTCGCTTCTTCCCAGAATGGAAGAAGTGGTTTTATGATTTCCCACCCTAAATCCCTACTACTAGAGAGAAGGCCTGAGTTCCAACAGAAGGCTGATTTATGATAAAAGAGCAGTGGTGGGCAGTGGTCGAGTGGTAACGACCCTGACTTACGAGTTATAGGTCGCGGGTTCGAACCCAGCCAAACGCATTACTTTGTGTAATTTATTTCATCACCAGTGCTCTCAAAACGGTGAAGGAAAACATCTTGAGACATTCACCAACCCGCACTGAGCCCGCGTGGTGGATAACGGCCCATTACTCTCCTAGAGAGGAGGCCTGAGTCCCAGCAGTGGATAGACAACATTAATAGGCTGATTACGCTCAAAGCAAAATGCTATTATGCTTAAGGTCTATGAGAGTATATCTGTTACGGGTCTACCACACAAACAACAAAAACGTGCGTGTGGTTTGTACAACATATACAGTTTTCCGTGTACAAATCGACCTGCGAAGGCAAAACTGTGGTGAAGCTTGTTCGTGTGGTAGGCCCATTACACATCCGCGTCAGAACCAGGCAGCTTTAAAAATAACGAGAGTTGGATGAACTTTAGCTATGTACTACCACAGACATCCGTGGTACTTACCAAATAATTTTTTTATTTGTACCAAGGTTTGAAACAGACATTACATAAAATCTAAAACCATGAAAATAGTTGACTGGTAGATAATGCCTATGGCATTAAATCCACCTTTTAACAGTGTAATATGCATAAAGCATGAATAAATAATAGGTAATTAAAATCTGCCTTTCAGAAGTCAAAAACTTCCCGGCAAATATTTTGTCAAAATTCATTTTTAATTTTGATACTGGCAACGGTAAACTGCTCATTTTAAAGCCAAGAATTCACTTTACCTACATACTCAGATACGTTTCTAATTTCCGTTACCATGTGGATGTGAAGTAAACCAACCAATAGACAATTAGACGTACTATATGTGTATATAGATAAACTAGCTAAGGCAAGACCGATCAAGTGTCAAAGAGCTTTTATAGCTCTATCAATACATTAATTACATGACCTACAGATCAGCATAATTCTAAGCGCGGCGCTCAGCCAAATTGCCGAATTAAATTAATTGCCTGGGCAACGAATTATTTATAGTTATGTAACGAGCTTTTATTCTAGATTTTTTGAATTACGAATTCTTTTTTTTTAATTTCGATCTTTTTCTAAGTACCTACAATTTTCATGCAATTCTAAAACTGAAAAATGTACTTACCACATGCGTCGAAACGCACAAATAAATCCTTTTTTTTCTGGAATCAACGCTGCACGCACTGTTCACACATTTTCACCATTCACTAACACTAAGATGCTAAATTCGAGAAAAACACACGTTCCCTAAACAATAAGTATGTACCAATAGCGTGGCCTTTCCAGTCGGAGTCGGAGGTTGTAATTTCGAAATTAGGATTTCAAAAATCCGATTTTCAAACGTCCGGGCTGCGCGAGCGCCGCCGGACTATGTGAATTTAGAACAGATCGGGAACGCGCATGCGTACCGGTGCCGCGCTATTTATATTTTCGCTGGGCTATATATTGGCCAGTTTATTCAGAACCCTCGTTCTTGAGTTATACAATTTATATTGAGGTAGTCCTATACCTAGCCGGAGCTCAAAACGTTTTGGGTAGTTGTCTTTATTTTGACTGAGAAACACTCGATCGAACCCGGGAGATTATGACTAAAATGTCATTCATACAGTATTATACTGCATGATCATCTTAGCAAATTAAATGAAGGTAATTCTAAGGTCCGTATTGGTATATTATTCACATAAACTAACGCCTATATCCAAAGATTCCCATACACACGTGGCTAGACCACGTGAAGAGGTCGAAATGACAAATTGTCTTAAACAAATCGCCACGTTATGAATTTTCGAATGTTTAATTTAATTTTAATGCGGAAACCAAGTGGGTGCGTTTCACGAGACATAGACAAAAAGCTTGTATACTCGTATTTTTCAAGATGTATAATCGTCATCGCAGACAGTCTATATTGCACAATTTGTCGTAACTTTTATTTGTTTGGTTAGGAAAGCTACTAAACAAGTCTTTGAATAGTTTTCCTATACTTACAACGTTGGTTAGGTTGTTAGGAGAGCGAAGGCATGGATTTTATGAGGAATGAATATGAAAGAAAAGAGGGTCGGTAATAGCGTGCTCAGGGAATGCCCTGCGAATCTCAACGCCCGGGTCCTGCAGTGGTGGCTGAGGTGTGAGGGAACAGACATACCCTCACATTTGCGGCTGTCTCCTTCGCTAGCAATATCGCTTTGCAGGAGGCATGTCTGCCGTGCCTTCTCGCTCTGTACTATGGCCTGAACTAGAGCCCGAGGCGAGAGCTCACCGCTGCCGATCGTCTCCACCGCGGTGATCCGCCCAACCGGGCACACCTTCACCATGTACTCCACCGTGTCCTCTGGGCAGTACGTACAATGATGACACCCGGGCGTTTTTCCGTTTCTTCCATTTCTTGCGGAATCCGAAACAGAAACCTGCCGAACTTGCCTTGTCACGCGGAAGGTGAGGACGCCATGACTCCTCGCCATCCACTATTCAATGAAACTTGTTCACTCTTGACGTAAACACCCTCCTGACCTCCCACAGATTGTAACTATCAGGAAATACAGACGGAGAAATTGTAGGTACTCCTTAGCTGTACACATAATGAATGTATTTCCCAAACGTTTCGTGTGTATTGGTTGGATGTCCACATTCTGTATACCTTTGTCAACCTTCGTGCAATGGTCTAGCCATGTGTCGAAATATTATGAGGATAAAAACCATTTAAATAAAACAAACAGAGAGAATTGAAATAAATATTTAATTATAACAACAGCCGATTATGAAAGAGGCAGTACAAGTAGAATATCCGATATATATTTACAATTTACATACATTTTTACACGTTTTTATCATTATTAGGCACGGTGTACCTACAAACAAATTATGCATTTAATTCAAATATTTGACTTCAGTGATGTACCGAGACCGATTGAATGAATGAATGAACTAAAAGAATAAAAACTCCACAGACAAAAAATACCCAACTTGACACTGGCTGAATATAGGAAACCGGCTCAATTGCCATATAATTAAAAATAAAATGATATTTTAATGACCGTTCCTTGATAAACGATATTTTATTGAACTGAAACTTGTAAATATTTTATAACATTTGTTTTTTTTTTCTTTTCTTTTTTTATAACGTAACTCGTATATCGTGGGTGCTTTCAAACATGTAAACTCACATACACAAGACATCCCAGGCCCGAAACAACTGTCAATAGGCCATACAAATATTTTTCCGTGCGGGTATCGAACTCGCGACACGCAGCGCAGTAGCCAGTCACTCAACTATAGCGCCAACCGTGCCATCAATTGATATTACATCACGCCTGTATTTCCCCAAAAGGTTAGGCAGAGTAACTTTTCTTCCATGTACTAGGACACTAAGCTGAAGGCTGGTTTTCCAGTCACGCAGACGGCACGCTTCGAAGGTCAGCATGGCAGGAAAACCAGCCAAACAGCTTCTATTAAAATGGAGGGGCTGAGCTCAAATTCGTGTGGTGTCACTCGTACTCGGCTCAGGCTATAGAGTCGGTCCACACTATACGAAGCTCGGCTCGTGCAGAGCGGGTTTCGTCAATGATGATTTTCCCCGTCGAGAGAAAGAAAAAACCCTCAAATGTAGGCCCACCGTTACATGGACTTAGGTTCCTTTCACCTTAAGTAGGAAGAAAAAGAGGGGGGGTAACTTCGACTAAGTTATTGATCGAAGGTGGAATTATCATCATTTCAGTCGAAAAACGTCCTCTGGACTTAGAGCCACCGCCAAGTGTAATCACAACGCCATCACAATTTTGACAAAGTTTCCCGCGACCCTCACCAGGTCATCGGTCCACCTTGTGATTGAAAGTGAAATGACATTCAATAATACATCACTGAAGTAAAGACAAAGCTAATTCCAAGATAAGGATGGGTTAGCATAACCAAGTTAGAACTACATAAAGGAATGCACAGCAATCCTGTACAGTACAGTATCCAAGCGACGCGGATGACACATCTGCTGACAAAGCATTTGTCTAAAACTCGAGGTAGAACTACATTGGGCACACGTGGGCTACACACCGTAGGTACTTCACGCGTCGGTCTCCATACATTTTATATGACAACTAGACTTGTAGAGCTACATACATTAGATCCAAGCCACGCGACGCGACGCTGCGTACAAATCAGGCGTAGACCACGCTGCCCTGGTAATCGAGAGGGCAGTAAGTCGAAGGTGAACATTTTTTTATAATTAAAACAAAAATGGTCACTTACTGCCCTCTCGATTACCAGGGCAGCACTTGTGCGTTGGTCTAATGTAGTTCCCGCTCAAATGTGCCATGTTCACGGACGGCTACTGTACTTCCCACCCGTTTCAGTCGGCCCGGTCACAACTTTGACGCTGTGAGCGGTAGCTAAGCGCAGCAGCGGCTAGCGGTAGGAACAAAAGTATGAAAATGTTTGAAGCACGCAACGAGACGTTGCTCATAGAGGCACGCGATCGCCTGCCGTTGCCGCCCCGCCCGGCAAACCGCTAAAACTGAACTCGTGAACAGGCCGTAAAGCGAGTATTATAAGCGCGCTTAAACTGCTTGGGTTGGTTGAATTAATTGACAAGAGCCAATCAAAGCCGTTTAAACTCGCCTTAGCCGTTTAAAGCCGAAGTATTTCAAAATTTCAATTCCTGGCAACACTGAATGTTCTCTTCAATAAATCTAAGGGCAATTTTATTATATCGATTTGTCATTCATTGACACTGAACACAAAAATTTCTCTTATTATTAATTTATTGCATCGTACATCCCTTTGACGTGATCATCATTCACTCTAGCACCGATATCGATTAATTTATCGATGACAAATCGAAAATAGTGATCATCGATTCCTGAGCATTACAATGTTTTAGTACCAATAACGACTTTTTGAATCGATTCAGTAGGTAGCGCGCTTCGTAAGCGTCCCTCTTATCGTTATTTTTGGCCATTTGTCGCATGAGCAACGTGCAACATCGATGCAAACTTAAGACTACGTTGATGACGTATCGTTTCTAGCTCGTGACTACGTTGATGCAAACATGGTAAACAAACGATCGGAGGTATCGCGATAATAGCGCTGTAACGCCAACAAATCACTGTGTGACCTTCTTTAGGTGAATCTAGGGGAATGCGATTTAATATTCTAGCAATCTAGAATAAAACTTTTTCTAATATAATATTGATGCCTAATGAAGTATCAGAAAATGAATTTATTGTCCGTTTTAGCCAGTTTTAACCTTTTAATCGTGATAATTAGAAACACAATAGAAAGACAATGGGTGCGCGAACGCCGGCATTCGCTTGGGGTTTAATAAATTAAACTATGAGGAAAACCACTGAAAACACACGTTGCAACACAAAATATTTCATTAGAATATCTCATAACTAGAAATAAACCCAGAAACCAAGTAGCTAGCCAATAACGTTTCAAAACTTGGGTAAAAAGACCAGAATGGAAAAAAAGTAACATCAGCAAAAAAAAATGGGTTAAATTAAATCCCAGTTATCGATATTTGTATGTATAATGTAACATCTCTATTTCATACCGTAAAATAAACTAGGTTATACAAAGAGCTGTCTCACAAAATTCTTCACTCAATAATTTATTAAATTTTATTATATCACTGCAACAATCTAACCAACAATACATGGGGTAGTATCAACTACACGAGGTTTCGATAAATAAATTCCATTAGAACATTCACATATAAAACCTACTATATTTACAAGGTGGCCATTGGTCAAAATTGATACTTTATTATATTATATTGTCAATTACAAAGTTTAAACAGGCAAAATCAACTACTTATCACATTTTCAAACTTCGAGAAATTAAAATCATAAAAAATAATCTGCGCACAGTCACGTTTATTCCTGAACCAAGAATAAGGCTCATATACCTCCAACATCTATGTATTATCCTTAGGGACATGGATTCGAGATGCATCGTCTACCTCGGATCCACAAATGAGTTGTCTAGGAATGACAGATTCGCGAAATGACCGATTCTAAAATTGAGAGATTTTATAAATGACAGATTCTACAAATGACGCATTCTACAAATTACTTATGAACAGTAGTACTTTGATTAGGAATATAAGAAACTAGTTTCTGCCTGTGGCTTAACCCGCGTGAAAGTAAAAAATATATGACCTAGATTATAATGATAAAGTACGACCGATTTGCAAAATACATTGGATTTTTTTTTAATAGTATAAACCAGTGCTTGACTGCGATCCTACCTGATGGTAAGCAGTGATACAATCGTTGATGGTGAGGCGCACTAGTTTATTAAGAGCCTATTCACTCTAGCCTTGAAGACACCATATCAGTCTATACATTATGTTGTCATTTCGCAAATCTGTCATTCCTGGACTAAACCATAAAATCGACACTTATAGCTTGTTCATTCAACATTCATCGACAAGCTACTGAGGTCCATCAAGTTGATTTGGAGTATGAGCCTTAAACGGCCTACCAATCCCCGCACACAACCTTCAGCAAAAATGGACTCTAGTGACTTCAATTAACACTCAATTTCGCCCAACGGCCACACAAGAACCACTATTTAGCCTCATCTTGGCTTACACTCTGTCCTGTATCTAGGATCGCTTCGGCACTAGGTATCACTATAACATCAACCACTTCAGCACATTCTCCGACACAGACATTCTCACGCTCTGTACTCTTCTTCTCCAAATAATCCGCTATATCAATTTCTTCAACACCTTTAGCTAAGTCCAACTCTAAATGCTTAGCAATGTCAAGTCCTTCATGAATTTTGTCTGCAGAACAAAAATCTGTTATTTCTGAGCAAATTTTTTTGACGTTTTCGTCTAATAGTGTTGTGATTAATTCGTCTTGGTTGTTAGTCGATATTCTGACTAGTTGTTGAGTTAAGTCGATGGTCGATTCTCCACCTAATGTGAATAGGACTTTCGTTTGATTTTGTTCGGGTTCGTTCAGTCTGAGTATTTCTGAGTCAGAGTTGTGAGACTTTAGAGTTTGCGGCAAGTCTGTGTTGTCGACTTGAGTTAGCTTCATGTTGTAGATATTTGGTTCGCTGCCCATTATTGAAGTTGTCGAGTCTTCTAAGGTTGGCAGCTCCTAGAGAGTAATAATGTATTAGTATGTTACTTAATTAAACCTTCAGATACCGTCAATTAGAGACACAATAGTAAGACAATAGATGCGCGGCCACCGGTGGTCGCTTGGGGATTCATGAATTAAAATTTATGCGGTTGCTTCGTTCGGGGTCACCCACCACTTTGGCAAATGGCGGATGGTAAAGGAAAACAGTAATTGCAGAATATAACGAATATATTAATTGTCAATTCGTAGCAACATTCACATTTTGGGTGTCGCAAGTAGTGGTGGTATTACATTTTACTTTTACCAAGTGGATTTCAACCTAATACCGTATATTTAAATATTACAATACCCGAGAGTTTTAAAGCGGTTAACTCCGAATCTACAAATATGGGTGGTGGCTGCGGTGACGCGTTCAGTGTGTAGCCGATTCGGCTGGTGTGCGCACCGACGGCTACAGTATGTTGGCCAACGTATACAATTTTTTAAAGTGGTACAAGGAACTTTTATTATTTTTTCTATACAAAACTTTGAAAGAATGAAATTACTCCTGTATCGTTGGTGGGATTACAAACGTGTAAACTCAGATTCCCAAGACACCCAGAGCTAGAACAACGATCTGTAGACCATTTAAGTATTTGTTCGATGCGGGAATCGAACCCGCGACACGCACACTCGCTCAGTTACTGCGCTTCCTTTGGAATGACATTGAAAAGGAAACACTGTTTTTCTTTCTGTGAAATGTCATAAATATTCAACATAAAAAGACGGATGAAATAAGATTGCATGTAGCTGAGATGAGAATGTTAAGATGGATGCATGGTGTGACGAGAATGGATTAATCATTTAAATGTTACCTGATCGTCGTGATAGCTGCCCACGCTTCGAGACTGTCTGTGTCTCTTGTTCAACGCTGATTGTAGAGACTGGCCGTCTACAGCGTCCTGAGAGTAAATAAAAGCAATGATAATTAACCCTTCAGATACCGTCAATTAGAGACACAATAGTAAGACAATAGATGCGCGGCCACCGGTGGTCGCTTGAGGATTCATGAATTAAATAACTACTTGTTTAAACGGATGAAACAATTCCAGCCGCGCGTCTAAAGCGTAAATCGAATCTCACATGTAGATTCGTGTCGACGATATCATTTATGTTACCTGCATCACATGCGTAACATCTTTTTGTATCGAGAACAGAACAGCAAAAATTAAAAAAAAAAGTCGTCGGAGAACCTCTCTCCTGGACACGAGTTGCCAAGGCCAATCTGAAAACTCTAAACAGAGTTCGCACCCAGGTTGGGCGCAGCAAAGACAATCTCCACTGATAGGAGTTCCTGTACGGTTCCAGCCTTCAGTGCTTGTGCGGCCTCTCTCCGCAGACCATGTTCTATCCTATATCAAGTGCCCTGCATTCCCTCTCCTAGAGAGGAGGCCTGAGTCCCAACAGTGGGATCATTAAAAAGGATGATGATAAGGTTACACACCTTAAACCTGTTGAACTGCCGATACTTGCACCTCTCTGAGGCGACGAGACTCCTCAGTGACTGCGTTCGTGGACATTGGTTGTCCACCAGCCATCTGTACGTGCCATACAACTTTGTGGTGTCCGACCTTAAAAATAAAGTGCAGTTTAGTTTGGCAGAACGATTTGTGCAGATATAGAGAAAAAGTAACTGTGAACTGAATATAATAAGGTTTAATTTAGCTTGACATGTGTCGTCCTGTAGATTTAACCGTGTGTAACCTTTGTATTATGGTAGAGTTTAAGTTGGGATAACCTTTTAAGATATATCAAATAAGCCAATTTGATCAAAATTCCATTAGGTTGTATTTAGCTTGTAATCTATGACATGGTGTAAGAAAGGACTAGTATACACCACAAATTAGATAGGTAGAGAAGACAATTTCATGTATGTACTTCACTTTTTACACTTACGCTCGGTGGACGCACACTAATGAGCATTTGAGCCGCTTCTGTTCGACGAGCGGGCCGAGACGCTACAGAGATATCGTGTCCGTGAGCGGTGTCTATGTGTGCGTTGCTCGAGCGCGCTTTGTATGTGGATTGACTTCTGTACCTATATATTTTGTGTCTACACTATCCTCACATAACTATTAATATTTAAATATGGAAATATTATAAAACCAATATTTTATAAGTGCCTATGTAGGCTTATAAAATATTGAACATTTCGAATCTTAAAATCTAAGGAAGGATATTTTTTTCAAGTATTAGTAGTTGTAGACTTATAATTTAATTTTTAAAAACTTACATATTAGCAGGAGTAGTAAGCAGCCTCTGCAGATTGGCCAACGTTGGCCGTATATCGGACAACGGTAGGCCACGACCGACCACGAGTTGGCCGATACATTTGTTGAGAAGAAATAGGCCGTAGCGGAATAATGTGGTGTCACCACCTCGAGGAAATAGTGGGATGCTGAAATTGGGAATAAGATTTTTTTTAAATTGTATACTAGCATAGCATACCTTCTCTTTAGAGTAAAATCAAATTTACAAAACACATATTATGTTTGCCTAATGTAGGTCAAGTAAGATCTACTATCAGCTTCATAGACGCGTATTGGTCATTATACGTTTGGTTTACGTCTGCTGAAAAGTGAGCATCCTCCGACCAGACATTGGGTGTTGTGTCTGATCCGGGCAACTGCCCAATAGACTGTTGTATATGTACTAATCACGCCTCGAACTCACGATATTACAACGATATTTATATGTTCCAATGTTACAACATAGATATCGCTACAGAAATATTAAAATTCACTCACTTCGGGTCCGGTAAATCCGGTGTCTGATCCAAGATCTTGCTAGCTGATCCCAGCAAGGTAATCTTGTACCTCAGCGGCTGATTTAGTAGCGCAGCGGCCACACAGGTCGCTTGGGCTACGAAGCCCGCGGCCACGGAGTCGCTGAGCGGGCTGGAGCCGCGAGGACTCTCGTCACCGCACACCGCCAGAGGGACACCGCATATCGTCCATGTTGATACGTCCTTCTATTGAGGAGTACGATGTTAAGGGTAAAGTACCACGGAGTTAGTATAGAAGAGGAGGTGGCCTAAACAACTGTGCACTGTGACTCTCAACTGAGTCCTGACGGCATTCCGGTGGGCGTGGCTTAACTCAGTGTATTGTTGGCGTTCGTCCTGTGCACAACTTCGTAAACCCACTTATTTGGCATCATATTCGCAATAGAAAACCAAAAAAATTAAGTGTTGTATTTTATCTTGTAAAAATTACTCGGATAGACGTTCTGATGCTATGGATGCCATCACATTTCATTTGTAAGTTATTTTATGCACAATTTATTAAAATACTTCTAGAAAAATCTCTTAACGTCAGCATTTCCAAATATAATTCTACTCGACATTAGATGGCGACACTTTGTGTCATGGGAACTAAATATATTTAGGCACGTAGAGCTCAGTATTAATATATTTTAATAATCATACGTACTGAAATTTGATCAACATTCATTCCTAAAGGTCCTTTAATCGCCAAAATATTATTTTTGTAGTTTTTATATAATTTTGTAAACAAGTCGCCATCTATCGTCAAAGAGCAAAAATACAGGGCAGTAATTAGAAGCCAATTATTTTACCGAATATCCCACGGCTGACGAACTTGTAAATAAAATACTTATATTTCTCTAATATATGATTTGGTCGATCAAATTGTTTTTAATTACCTCACATTTGGTGTAAAAAGTAGAGTATGCAACACAGGGATAGAGCTGTCTTTGTCTTGGGCGGCTTGAATTCCTCACTTCACTCTGGTTTCTTTATAATCTACCACTTAATGCTCGGGAGCTAATTATATAAAACCTTCACTGACGTTCGGGATTAAAATCAGCAACCTTCGTTTCGTTCGGAATTCAACATGCCGCCCGCGACTAAAAGACACTGCTTTACCCTTAGTCACATAATCTACTATTATTGAATGGTATCGGACGTAAACACATGTTTAAAAAAAAAAAAAAACAGAATAGCTTTGCAATCTTGATAATTCTTTCTATCAAAATAAGCCTTTAAAAAAGTAAAACCTAATAAAAATGGAATAAAAAAATGGTACAATAAAAAGGATTTTGATGATTTTCGAATGATCTTCATTCGTCATTCATCTAATAATAGTATCACTATTTCAATGAAAAATATACGTATCGGATGGTTTGCACAATTAATTTAAAAAACAGAAATCCCTGGTAATTCTGAGTGCGACCCTGTTGCATCCTGCACTTAATGACATCTAGTGTGAGATAGTTACGTAACCACAAAATAAAATCAACAGAACGACCAAGTAGTTTGGCTATTGACCGGCAGATGGCAAATAAAAAAATGGGCGGAGTCTAACACCCCCTCACCCCGCAAAATGTCACGCTTTTTTTCTGAGGGAAATCTTATTACAACATCTCCTCTTCTATACTTACTCCGTGTAAAGTACCTACTAAAGAACGCCTACTGGGGCCAAGGCTAGCTCCGAAAGGTAGCTCAGCCTCCGGTACGAAAAGCAACGAAGGAACTGGAGTGGGTTTTTATTCAGTAAAAGTTTGACACTATCTCCCGCTTTACACAAGAGCGGCGTATGTCATTAGATGATTTTCCCACCGACAAAAAAAAACGCCGTCGTGTGTGTCAAGTGTCACTATTATAGGTCATAGCTGTAGTTACCTCTGCCGTTCTGAGCTCTTAACACTTTCACGTTCCCACTGCTGGGACTCAGGTCTTCTCTCTAGGAGAGGGAATGGGCCGTAATCCACCACGCGGGCCCAGTACGGATTGGTGAATGTCACATGTCTTCGAATTTTTGTTTCTAGGACATGGCGTTTCCTCACGATGTTTTCCTTCACCGTTTTGAGAGCAGTGGTAATGAAATTAGTTACATAAAGTAGCGCCTGGCGGGGTTTGAAGCCACGACGTACATATACCTACTTTGTAAGTCAGGGCTGTTACCACTCGGCCATCACTGCTGGCTGGACTGGACCTATTTTGGTGCAGCCATGAGGCACACAATAAATGTATTTTTTTTTCTTCTTGCATTTGTGTTTGGGCCTTGTGCTGCACCATATAAATATTTTTTCTTTCTTTCTTTTTTTCTTTCTTTCTTTCTTAATTTCTTTCTTTCTTTCTATGCTCTCTTGAGCTTTTACCTCGCTTTAACCATAATCTTACCTGTTCAATATAGAATATATGTTGCAACTGCTTCAGCAACTCAGTCCTCTGGCTACACAAGGCATGGTGTGACGATGCAGCTAACTCCCGAATCGCTGCACAGGACAGACGCGTCTCCTTAACGTTCTCATTGCGACGCGAGAGAGAATGGTAGTTCTGCATCAGTTCCGTCCCTGAAAATGTATTTTGATTTAATTTGAATTCAAAATCTTAAGTTCATTATCAAGTTTTGCAATATTGAACTCAATATCATATGTAATAAAGTATAAATTGCATTGATATAAAAGTTTTGTTCGGACCTTCTTGTCACAAAACGTTTGGCTTAGTACATAGTTTAAAAACTAGTAACAGAATGCCAATTTTTAAGATTCTGAATTCAAATTAAAAAATAGAAATATCATTCAAGCTTGCACATTACAATGCGTTTCATTTAAGAAGTTCCTTCGCCGTAATGTTGGCAATACGGAAAAACAGTGTTGCAATATTTTTTAGCAATGAAATTACTTAATATTAAGGAGATTAACTGATATTTTGGTACTTTTAACAATTGCCTTATAATTTTCTTTATTTTCCTTTTGGAAACTGTAAAAACTTATTTTTTTAAGTATAAGGCCATTCCGATTGTCCTACAATTCTTTCAAATACCGAAAACGCCACGCCTCAATATCGTACCTCTCCATTGACAACTTCTTTTTAGACCTGCTTCTTTTTTAAATAAAATCCCATTCCCCTCATAGTTCTCCAAAAAGTCTTGCAACTACCGTTAAAATCGATTTCGATTCGCATTTCGGGCAACAATTTTGCTAGAGTAGGCAAACTCTTTTCTTTTTTTATTTCTTTTTTCTGTAGATAGACAAAGGAGCTAACATTACGGCGAAGGAACTTCATAAGTAAACGCACTGTACAGTACGGTCGATACATGTTGGCAACTTTGAAGTTGGCGTTCCGAACTACTGCAAATACTCGAAAAAATACGCAATACGCATTTGCCATTATGATTCTTTAAAATAACTACTGCGCAGCCAGTTGTTCGAAGTTCGGTGCAGTCAATATATTACGACCATAATGTAGTTTATGAAATTTGTTTATCGCCACTGCTGATCTGTGGATCAAAATTTGAAGAAAAACCACCCTGTCCCGGAACGACAGCCCACCAACTTGTACCGAACAGGCTATTAATTTTTTTTTTTTTTTTACAGTGCAAAATGATGAAGCAATGACAAGACATCTTGCATATGTACATTCCATGATGATTTATCTAGAACCCATGCCAGTTGTGAACTTGTGACAAGCAATGAGAATCTTAACATTAAAAAACCATGACTCACAACAGCATAAACTATTGAATCTATGAGACACATACGGACACAGTTGCCCTTTACATCCCAGGACAAATGTCCACCACTTGTTGGTGGAATGCGTTAGGACACGAGCTGCTAGAGAGGTGCTGATGAATTCTTTCAAATTTAATTTTATTGACATTGGTTTTATTCAGAGTATACTATCCGAACCCCTCTCTAACGCAGCTGTCGCTGTTTGTAAATTAGTGAGTAAGGTTTTAGAGCCCTAATTGTAGATAGGATTTACGGTAGCTTTACTTGTATTATGTTACGATGGAGCTGACATGGTCATGCTGTGACCAAAAGTCCCTAAATTTATTAAAGCATAAAAAAAATCCCAGGACAACGATGTCCCATTCAGAAAATGCTTATGGCCCTAGCAACCATCAGCCGTACTGGGCCCCAACGGTTTTCTAACTACTCTTTGAGGCACGCAAGAAACACTACGCGCTGTTGACGACTTGGTCCCTACCGTACAGCCGCACGGCGAGCTAGCGATTGCTCGTCGTTCGCAAACCCGTGCCTACAGTTGCCAGGAATCTCAAAATAAATTTTGGGGGATAAACTGCTCGCGTCTGTAGAATTTACTTAGTTCTGACCACCCTACACGTGTCCCCTGGGTAGAGCTTAACCCTTCAGATACCGTCAATTAGAGACACAACAGTAAGACAATAGATGCGCGGCCACCGGTGGTCGCTTGGGGATTCATGAATTAACGAGCAGTAAATGCGATGGTAGGCCATAGCATCGGTAAAAAAAAAAAACAATTCTGATGCCAAAATATGAGAGGTTTTCATGCTAATGTACAGTTTGAAAAGTTCACAACTTAATGAAGAAAAAGGTGTTTATGAAGACTGCAGACGCACCACGAATGAGAACCATCAGCCAAGACCTTCAAAAAAACAAAAAGAATCCTTACACTCACCGACATCCTGGTTCTCTTCGAACAGTTTAGCATGCCTCTCTTTCAGTTTCCTTATGTTCGTCAGCTTGCTATCTCTTTCATCTGACAGTATGATGCGTTTGAACCTTAGGATCTCCAGCTGTTTCGTCAGCCTTACGTGTTCCGCCCTTTGGAAAGGGGAAGGTTTTGCCTGAAATATTGAAAAAAAAAAAATTAATGTTTTTAGTCCTGACGCCTGGGGCGTCTCTGTTTAGCGGCAGCTGAGTTGTGAGAATGTCCATTCCTTCATAGTTGTAGCCATCTCGTTCGCTCGCATTACGTCCAAAATAGTTAGTCCAGGATGTGAACCACGGCCAGACGCGAGAAGACGCTGAACGCCTCCACGGGGACACAGCGGTGCTCCGCCCAAACGAAGCAGACTGAAACCGTGTCCTCCAGGCGATCCACAAAATTGTGACACCCGGGCGTTTCTTCCGCCGGAATCCAAAACGGAAATCCTTTAACAAATAGTAAAAAACTCGTGTTACACTAACCTTAAAAGATAAGAGATCATTCAATTTGAGTGTCAACCTCGGCCCATTGGACACAATAGGCCTATCCTCCTTAATCCTCCCATTCTTAACGCTCAGATCACTTTGTGACGAAGACTTATCCTTACTTAAACTATCACCATCATCAGGAGAGAACAGGTTCCTCTGAGATCTACTCTTGAACTTCAGTCTGATGTCATAGGCATCATCCGGCGATG
Organism: Mythimna lalbum; assembly: GCA_949319445.1. NCBI lineage: Eukaryota > Metazoa > Arthropoda > Insecta > Lepidoptera > Noctuidae > Mythimna > Mythimna lalbum. Next base: position 6,843,458 of record OX439370.1, read on the forward strand.
GCCAATCATCGTTATTCAACGCAGACTTCTTGTATATTCTCTCCTTTATATCCTGGACCGCCTCCTGCCTCTTCTTGATAGAATATTGCAGTAAATGCAACTTTTGTAACTTCGTCGCATTGTAACTCGGCCTTATTTCCGACTTCAAGAAGTTCAGAGCCATGTACCTGTATTTAGGAACTCCATCGGCTTCGTTTCTCAAGTCATAACTCTCGGCTGTTTCACTTAGGTCTACGTTACAAGTTAAATCTTCCTTCGACGCGTTTTTACACACATTATCACAGTTAACGCTCGAAGTGTATTCTTTAACGTCTAAATTCTCCGGCGAATGCTCGTATATATGGTTCGGCTGTTTAGGATCACCTTTCCCATATTCCGAACCGTCTTCTCGTCGCCTATAATAATCTCTTTGACTTTGGCCAATGTTTAAACTCGCCGACGTCTTTAGAGTCGGGAAATTCTGCTGAAACCCTCTCTCTACTGGACTGTGACTCTTTGAATACTCTTTATCAGACTTTTTCGTATATCTACTAGGAGAAATGGACCTCGATTCTTTGCCTAACTTATGATTCAATATATGTTTAGCTTCTAAATTGATTTTAGACAAATTGGTCCGTCCAGACGAATCGGATGATATGGAGCCATGTTCTAATTCGTATTCTGGTGGTATAACATCTAGCTTGAGACTTTTATATGAGCAGAAGTATCCGCCATGCATTTGAAAGACTAAAGTGTTGCTTTTGAAGCAATCGGATGTGAAGTTCGAAGCGAGATTGGCTCCTATGTACCTCAGACCACTAAAATAGACTCCCCAAGTTTGAATCACTGTATCCTGCTGTAGTTTAGTGGTGTCATAATTCGGGTATAGTATATGACACCATATTCGTATGACGACGTTTGTTGACGACATGCGGTGCGTCGATTCTGCAATGAAATAACCGTATGATTCAGAATGTGACGCAACTGGATTTCCTAACAACTGCGGGGCGAGGTGATAACATAAATAAACAGTATCTTTGTTGTGAATACCAATTCTAGTGATAGTATAACGTTTTTATCTGAATAGGTGTTGAGAGCGGCGAGATAAAAAAATATTTTAATCGGACATTGTATGGTGAAATAAAAATGCATGTTACATTGCATCAACTCAATTTGACTGGACGCATTTTTTTCCTTATGTTAGGTACTTGGAAATTTGTGACGCGATTAAAGCTTAGAACTACATTAGATCGACGCACACGTGTAACACGCCTGTAACCCTAGCCAAGTTGCTAATAATCTGTAATCGTTAACGCTAGTAGAAACCTTTAAATACATGAATGACGCCATATCAACGCTCAGTTACAAGGTCAGAACAAAAGAATCGGGGGCGTGGCTAACTCGAAGCGTTCGACGCAAGCGAAACGGTTGTAACTTGGCTAGGGGGGGCAGATATGTACGTAGAACGACGTCGCGTGGCGTGTATCAAGTGTAGCTAGCTCTACAGGTCTAGTTTCCACATAAAATTTATGAAGACCGACGCGCCCAGATCGGCGTGTGTGGCACACGAGTGAGCAGTGTAGTAGTTCTACAATAATTCTACTTGCATACAATTTAATCGGTCAAGGTAAACGACAGTTACGAATTATCATAATTATCTTTATTTCCTGTTATGGGTTCAAAGCCCGCACAGGTCATACAGGAAACTAGGGTTTAAATATACCTACTGTACAGAACGATATATTTAATTATTTCATGTATAATGTAAACTAGGACGTGGACGAAGTCGCGGGTCTCGTACCCGCGACTAAATAAAAGCTTGTAAAAAAGGTTGAATTTCGCTTCACTGTATCTTGATCAAACATACATTTTCGCGTTTTGGGAACACGTTTATTGTGCGTACAGCCAAGGAGTGGAATTCCCTGCCGGAGTCTGTGTTTCCTGATAGCTACAACTTGAGGATCTTTAAGTCAAGAGTGAATAGGTTACTTCTAGGCAAGCGTGCTCCATCGTCGACCACATCATCGCTTACCATCAGGTGAGATGGTGGTCAAACGCGAGCCTACCAATAATAAAACAATACATTTACGTTACGTAACAGAGTCATTGCGAGCCAAATAAGGATAACAGCATCAACAGTTCATTAATTAGACATTGTATATTATGGCACGATAAAGATTGACACACATATTTCAATAGTTAAACATTATAATCGAATGAGTCATGATTTGTATCAATGATTTGAATGGCCGTTTGAAATGTCTGTTAATAGTGACATTTATTGTTTTGAAAATATCAATAATGTTTTGGTTAAGACTGCTTCAATTTTTTATTTGATTCAGATATTTATATTGCTTCTGCCAGCGATTTCGCTTGCGTGGCAGTATAAAAATAAAGCTATGTTCTCTTTCCATTTTAATGTAATTTTTAATTTAATTATCTTTCCTGGGATTAAAAATCTTATGTCCTATTTCAGGGCATGGTTATTTTTTAATGATATAAACTAGTGATTGACTTCTGATGGTAAGCAGTACTGCAATCGTTGATGCTAAAGAACACTCTTTACTAGATTAAAGACCACCACTATTCAACCAAGGTTCTAACCTTGAAGACATCCTTTCAATCATGGTAATTAACGGCGTTCCTTTTAGACAGTTTTTAATTACCCAAGGCGTTTGACTTTTTAGACAGACTCTAGTAGCAGCTAGTAGTAGTACACAGGTTTTTTCTAAAACACTGCCGAAGTGCTAACCTTTCAGGACTATGTTACTAACATCATAAATAAACAGCAACATTTGTTCTACGACTTTCAAAAATGTATCAATTGAACATTCTAAATATTACGAAGTCTACGCGAAGCAAGCGATAGTACAATAGTGGAGAGGAGCGAGGATCGGGGGTGAGGGTGCTTGATGCGCTTGCGTCGCGTCACACAGACGAAGGTAGGTTTAGCAAAATACAGAGTTAAAATGTGTTAGATAGAACAACAAAAACTCGAAGGTTTGTTTTTTGTAAATGAATTATGTTTTGTAAAAAGTTATAGAACAAAAGTTGTTGTTTATTATGTTAGTAATACAGTCCTGCAAGGTTAGTGTTTTACAAATAACTCTGTACATAATTATAATTATTATACAGCAACATACCTGTGTCTATCTCCTTCCATTTCGGATGAGGAGAGGATATCCTCTCGCTGGTATAGAATGGAGCCGACATAGTGGTATGGTGCAGCGTCAGATAGAAACTGCATGGGGACGTGCACCATTCAGGTGGCCTGATATTGTAGCCCACAATCTGAAAAATTAAATGCATATAAGGATTTTTCCACTCGAGCGCCGATTGTGGGGAGACCTTGAAAACGATTAATTTTCATTTTGTACGAAATTTATTTGGACGAAAATTTTGGTTTTTCTATATAATATAACAGTTTTTGGCGCCACTTCGCCCGCGTTGAATTCGGGGTAACAGGGTTTCCCTGGGAAGTGGGGGGTTAGAAAGAGACAAAAAGTCGCCTATGTCACTCTCCATCTCTTCAACTACCTCCACTTAAAAAATCACGTCACGTTGTAACTCAGTTTTTTTTAAAGACGGATAAACAGACACACACTTTCCCATTTATAATATTAGTATGGATTATATTATTTGTATTTTTTTCAGAAAAAGTTATTTTTTTATTTTTTTGGGATTTATGTAAACAATGCAATTTTCTGGGTCAATGAACCCCTGGCGCTCGAGGGGTTTCATTAAACCCCAAGAGAATGCTCTCTCATTGACTTTCTATTGTGTCTCTAATTACGGTATTTGAAAGGTTAATCATAATCTTGCAATCAGTCATTACCCTATGATCAGATGAGATAAAGTAATTTATAGTAAATGCTTAAGGATGATGGATATTTCATTGATTTTCCAGCTTCGCAAGCATTGACATTACTGGTTGTCAGAAGCCAAAGAACTGACAAATCTTAGCATGGGGTATTGTGTTAACCAGTTATTGGGTTGTAATAAATAAACGATAATATTCCACAACTATAACACAATGCCATCTAGTCCCAAGCTAAGCAGAGCTTGTGTTATGGGTACTAGACAACTGATAGACATACTTATATATTTCTAAATACATACATATTATAGATAATTACACCCAGACACAGAACAAATGATCATGCTCATCACATAAACATTTGTCCTGCGTGGGAATCAAACCCACAACCTCTGGCATAGCAGTCAGGGCCACTAATCACTAGACCAACAGGCCAGTCAACTACTTGTAGGTACTTTCTTATCTGAACCTGTATCCCTAGCTAAGTTGCTAATCTGCCATAGTTAACGCTAGTAGAAAGCTACAAATGTACAGGAACGACGTCGTCTCAACGCTCAGTCACGTGGTCAGAACAAAGGAATTGGCAGCAAGGTCAACTCGAAGCGTTTGACGTGAGTGGAACGGTTGTAACTTGGCTAGGGGGGGCAGGTTGCATTTGGTAAGATTGACAACATATTTCATAAGACTGTTATTTGAAAGCTCATGTGCTTTCAAAATATAGTTACGTAAAGAAGAAAGGATAGTCATAGATTATTGGTATTGGTAGTTGGGGTTTAATCATAATTTTATCTTGGATTTAAAACACCCATCGAGTCCATATTAGTCATGTCTGTGTAGGTTCATCATCATCATCATCATACGCAAAATACCCGCTTTAGTCGTAAAGTTGCGGAAAACAGCCCGTTTTACCTATCATCATCATCATATCAGCCGAAAGATGTCCACTGCTGGACATAGGCCTCCTCCAAGCATCGCCACAATGACTGGTCCTGTGCGTCACGCATCCATCAGATTCCCGCGACCCTGACCAGGTCGTCGGTCCACCTTGTTGTTTAGGTTAGCTGTTATATATTTATTTATATATACTTTATAGTATACCATAATAATCAATTATACCTTTGAACTTTATAGTTAAAATATACAATTAGTGGCCTTATCGCATTCCAGGATCTTTCCAGGTGTTATGGAAAGATATTGTCTGGACATAAATATTGATTGCTCTATTAAGTATTTCATATTCATGTTATTGTTTATCAATCCAATGACTAATAACTAAATATATCAACTATACCTATTCCCCAAACTGTAAGAGTAAAGAAGGAAAACAAGGTAAAAAAAAACTAAAGTAGGTTACTAGGTATTATTAATTTATTCAAATAGGGATATTAAATGTTTAACAGCTTAGCAAGCGAGCACTTTTGCCAAGCTAGAAGATTAGTACTGTCAATGACGACTCTAAAGTATTATCACGCATTCAAATCGTGTTCGTGTGGGCGTTTGTTAGTAAACCTTCACCTAAAAAACTAAAGTCAAATTTCTCCATATCTCTTTGTCAATTACCTGTATTAAACTTCGTAGTCGCAGCTGCTGGGTAGCCAGTGGAGTCCATTCTCTGCATCTTGGCCTCCCAAACATTTTTCAACAAATTCTTAAGAGTTTTTTTTAACAAAGGTACTTAACTACCTCAAGAAGCACAACACCAACGAGATGTCGATTCGAAAATAGAACAACACATTACTGATATAGACAAGCGAAATAACATTAACGAGTCGAGTTAGTTTCTTTTTGTGATAAATAAATAAAATGCATTGTTCAGCTGACTTGACTACTCGAATGTCAAATTAAATATTCCGGTTGCTAGCAACTTAATGTTAAAAACTACCATTTTGAAGGCTGAATGGTGAGATATTCTTTATCAACTTTTTGAAATCAATATTAATTATGGAACACGCAGAAATAAAACACCTTTTTGGAATAGAGATAATCCAGGTGTATGAGTACACCAAAGAAGAAAAATAATCAACATAACCTTATTATTAAACTTCCGATAGCTATAAATCCGACCGTTTATTCTGGCAACGGGGTATATCAGTCTCATGATTATACGTAGGTAATATATAGACAATTTAAATGTTCACTTTGTATTTTGATTACTATAACTACAAATAATGAAATTAAAGAAACGTACATTTTTTACTATAAAATCTTTCGTGTGCAAGTTGTGCAACACTCGCGTTTTTTTCAAATTATCCATAGTCTATATTTTCTATCATTTCAATGACTAGATTTTTAGCTTGGCAACACTGAAGAGATACCTAACATAACACGCGATACGTTTCGATTTTTTCTTGTAAGAATCCGTTTTGTTATTTTGATTTTGATATTAATTAATATTCTTTCTTATTGACTGTTTTCGAATAGGTTAGAATAGAATTAGAGAGAAATATTGTTGATATCAAGTTTGGATTTACCGCTAACAGAGACACCGAGGGGTTTTTTTTAGATGAAAAACAATCCAATGACATCTCCGACCCTTGAGCCCACCCTAGCCGGGTTTTCCTTTCAGAAGCGAACCCATGGCCCCAGTTGGCTTTGACCCTGCTGGACCCCTATAGTTTGCTGACATCACCTTGAGGACCGCAAGCTCGGTATGGAATCCGTCCGGACCGAGTCGGACGGTTGGACAGCGAGCTACCCCCCGCTCGCCGTCTACAAGCCCACGCCTACGGTGGCTGGAAATCGGTTTCGGGATCCCGGCGGCTAGGGCGTGAGCTCCGTTCCCTCGCGCCTGCAGTACAGCAGTTTCGTTTGTCTAGGTCTAGTCCGCCAATATGGCCAACATTTCTCAGAAATAAACCAACACTATTATAGTGGTGTAGTCTACCTACATATTCATCATATTGGTAAGCCCCTATCCTTTACATCCTTACTCTTTATACGATTCCTGCGTTGCTGTGGAGTTGTGGAGAGATCCCTACGTTGCTGCGTCGCTGGAGTGTCACGCGGCGGGGGACTGACCGCCGAGATGTCGTGAAAAATCGGCATTGCAGGAGCAGTACCGAGGCGCTCCTACTGAACACTAAGCAGCTACTCCTAGGCAAGCTGCGTACGCGCGCTTGCCTGCTTGCCACCAGGTTGCCGCCCATGTAAAAGCACCCCAACGCAGGACCTACTTTTACAGGTCCCTACCCCGACACTGCGGAACAAAGGCTCTGCCTATACCCCGCCGTCCCGCCTTCTTGCAGGTGCTCAGCGACTTCCAACGGATCGAACGAGTGTGCGTGTGTGCAACCACCATTATCATCATCACGACTCTTGATCCATAATAATAATAATAATTTTTAAATGTTTTTTTTTTATAAGTGTCCTTAAGAAATATTTAAAAATATATAAAATATGTGTAAAATGAAAATAAAGAAATAATAATATTTATTAATGAAAAGAGGTTACAGGGTGTGGGTATTGCTAAACATTTTGTTTTCATTAATCAATTAACATAGTATAAATTTCCGAAGACTTCCTGCACTAGGCTAGGCCTGTCCCGCAGGAAGCATACAAGTTTTCTTTGGAGTTACAAATTATAAGTATGTATGCGCATATTAACAAGGTGAAACAGTGATGTAATATGTCTGTAATATGACTTTTCCCCGTTTTTGTGCCTTTTTTACTCGTTTGTACATATTATTATTTGAGTTTGTATATACCTATTAACTTATAATATTTAATAGTTAAGATGTACATAATTATAAATATGTCTATTTTATCTGATATTACAAAGATACTTATTAGAGTAGATACAAGCTAAATTATTGGAGAGTAACTATAAAGGATTTCTATACATAACAAATTACTAATATTATCTATAGAATATAAATAACAAAATCTTAGAACTAATGGCATTTAATGCTTATTATTTATTTTAAAACTATGAGATCATTCCTTATTATAACAATTGTCTTATAAAAAGTTCTGTTCTATCATATGCCCAATCAATCAATTCTTTGGTTATTTTAGTTTTAGCGTCACGAAGCGATAGTTTACTTAAGCTAAGAATTTTGGTAAGGTTATTGTAAACCAGGGTTTTCATATAGGTGCTGAACCTTTTGGCAAATTCTGTTTTGACGGGAATGATAGGTAGCTTGAACACACGCCTCCTCACCATGTTTTCATAGTCTGGTAATTTTAGTACTTCTTTATGGGTGAGAAGAGTGATTTTTAGTAGGTATAGTTTTCTAACACTAAGTACCTGAGTTTCTTTGTAAAGGAGAACGGTAGGGAAACGGAAAGGTTTTTTGATCATACTCTTAAGGACTGCACGTTGTGATCTTTCTAAGCCTACGAGATGAGAAGAAGAGGTACCACCCCATGCCAGGATACAATAAGATAGAATCCCAGATATACTCGTAGATGTTAGTGATTTTATTACATTTATCGTATCAGGATGGGCGCGCGTCGTCACCCACAAGGAAAAGAAAAAAAAATGGGCGCACATAGGCAAACAGATTTTTACCGCCACCGCCACAAAAGTTTACTAGTTTTAAGTTATTTTCTTCATAAGTTTATTGAAAAACGTCGTATGATACACGTGAGTACCGTTCTCTGCTCTCTTAAAACCCTCGCCTTGGCTCGGGTCTAAATACCGTCACTTTTTTTTAGTGTTGGGAAAATCATCTAATGACATCCTCCACTCTTGGGTGAAGCGGGAGGTAATGTCAGACTTTTACAGACTAAAAACCCACTCCTGTTCCTTCGTTGACTTTCGTACCTGGGCTTGAGCTATCTTTCGAATTAACCCTGGCCCCAGTAGGCTTCAACCCATAACATTGCACACTTATTAGCATAATGTACTGTTACGTACGTAGGTAATTAAATGCCGATTTACCAATAAAGAACTTTATTTACCACAAACAATAAGTTATTTGTCCAGTCAACAATAATCCGAATCACAGTTAGCACTAGAGTTCCGTTATACTATCGCCTCGGTCGTTGTCGTGACGCCCCTGCTCTAATATGTAAGTCATATGGGGTATGTAATATAGTTGTGCCTTGGGCTCGCTTACATAAGCAGGCGTACGAATATTATTATGATCATCATGGTAATATATACTTTGAGTATCGTACCTCGCTTTATTGCCCTCGTCCATATTCCACTTCCTTCCACAGCTCTTGCACCTGTTCTGCCTCGCCTTCCTGCCAAGCCGCTAGCCACTGCCGTTCACCATCTGTGGGTGTTAATGCCCGTTGATACTAACTACTTCTGTACCACGGGCGGGGAGGAAGTAATGTCAGGGCGACATCTCTAGCCCATGACTATGCTACCTCTTCTAAGCTGTAAACATAACAAAGCATTAATACTATACTCATGCGTCATGTATGATCAGGTCATACATTCCCAACTCTAGGCAGTCGCTCAGGTCCAGACCCTCTTGGTCGACCCTCACACTCTTCTGCCTCTCTAGCTCTAGACGGTTGCTCAGGTCAGACCTTCTCTCAGTCGACCCTTGCACTCTTCCGCCTCTTTCTTTATGGCAAGCACGTTAGCCCACTCGTATATCAGTATGGCGGGAAAATCTTCGCCCCTACTGATCTAGTATAGGTGCATTACCCTGTGACTGCCATCACCCGTAATGCACCTCTAGCTCTAGACGGTTGCTCAGGTCAGACCTTCTCTCAGTCGACCCTTGCACTCTTCCGCCTCTTTCTTTATGGCAAGCACGTTAGCCCACTCGTATATCAGTATGGCGGGAAAATCTTCGCCCCTACTGATCTAGTATAGGTGCATTACCCTGTGACTGCCATCACCCGTAATGCACTATCTACAAGCACCAGCTAATTACTCTAACGCTATGCAACGTTACTTTACATTAGCAACTATAGCTACTTAGATTTACTTCCACATAAATCTTAGCATTTTCTACTCAGATTTCTACTTAGATACTTAGATACTTAGCTTTGTTATAAACGTTCATTTTCCCGCCGGGACGCCAATCAAAATGGCAGACTTTAAAACGTTTCGTTCAGGAGTGAACTTACCATAGACAAACCTTCTATCTTCATCATAGAGTAGATCGATTTCTCGTTGTGATGATCAATTATTGGTTCAATCGAGTTGGTATTGCGATGTCGTTTCTGTTATTTACAATTATTTTATTTCCATTCGCGTGACGACGCGACACTCCCGGCCCGAAAGCCTGGCTAAAGTATTGTTAGGAGGTTGCGCGTCCCCTCTCTTATTTTTTCTAAAGCTCTAGTGGTCGCGCTTCTTCTCAGTTTTGTCTCCTCTTTGGAGTTAGGTATCTCAACTGGAGTGTTGCTGTCGGATTGCTTCTCTGACCTATCGTTCATTTGAACATCTTCTGACCCTTCTTCTCTTTCGTTAATACTGTCGTGATTTATTACTGCTTCTATTTCTTTGATTGATGTCGCTAGCTGTGAATCGTTTAGTAGATGTTTCTGTAGTATTCTCTTCATACAATTCTTGACTATTCCTACGAGTCTTTCGTGGAATCCTCCGAACCAAGGTGCTAGTTGTGGAATAAATTTCCAACGAATCTTTTCTTTTACACAATATTCTTTTGATACTATTTCAGATATCAGTTTAAAGTAGAGGGCGTTATCGGAGGTAACAAGAGTCGGTACCCTTCTTGTTGTTATGAACCTTCGCAAGGCAAGTAGTCCTTCTTCGGCAGAGAGGTCTTTGACCACTTCTAAATGAATTGCTCTCACTGCTAGGCATGTGAAGAGGCAAATCCATCTCTTGTTGGGATCCTTCCCGCTCACTAAGAGTGGGCCCATGTAATCTATTCCCGTGAAAGTGAACGGTGCACTATAATTTACTCTCTCTGCTGGCAAGGCTGGGGTTGGTGGTAACTTAAATGGTCCTCCTCCGTGTTTGACGCACCTCGGGCACTTCTTTATGATTTTTAGCACTTGGGCTTTTCCTTGTGGAATCCAATAGTTTTGTCTTATCAGGCTTAACGTATGGTTAGCGCCGACGTGGTAATTCTCTTCGTGTGTTCTCTTTATAATATCGTTGGTAAAGTCGCATTCTCTAGGTATGAGTATTGGGTATCGTTTATCGAATGACCAGTTAGCATTCTTCATGCGTCCTTCGCATCTTAATATCCCATCGATGTCTTTGAACAGTCTTAGATTGCGGCTTAAGTCTGTTTCTATTTCCTGGTCCTCTAATGGAAAGCTTTCTTTTTGTAATCTCTTGATCTGTTCGATCCTGTCACTTGGTATGTCCTTGTTATCTATTTCTTTTAGCTTAGGGATGGATTTCACTTCACGTCTATTGAAGAGTCCTGCACTCTCTCCGCTCGTCGGACCCTCCCCACAGGTTTGAAAAGATAGTGTCTCTTCGCCGCGGTCTGCGGGCCACCACTTCGGCTCTTTCAGTAGGAAATCTGGTCCTTTCTGCCATATCTCTCTGTCTTTATTCAGTGTGGAAGGTCTGGTTGCTACGTCAGCGGGGTTTAATTCAGATGGAACATACCTTATGATTAATTCTTTATTTTTCTTTATTTCTTCGATACGTCTGGATACAAATGGAGGTAAGAGTTTGTTTGATTTATGCCATTCTATTACGATTTTACTGTCTGTCCACAATGTTTGTCTAGGTATTTTCATCTTGAGTTGCTTATTCACAAATTTAATGAGTCTGCATCCTATGAGTACTCCCAGTAATTCTAAGCGTGGTATCTTAAGATTTTCTTGATCCTTTATTGGTACTAATCTGGATTTTCCTATGATGAAATGTATGTGCTCTCCATTCACTATGTACACTGCTGCTGCGTATGCTTTCAAGGAAGCATCAGTGAAGCAATGTAGTTGGTATTTTCCTGTGTCTGCTACATAACATCTCGGTATGAATATCTTGTGTATTTCTTTTAGCTCTTCCCTTATCTCATTCCATTTGTCATGTAATTGTTTTGAAAATATCTCATCCCATTTGAATTTCTGTTTCCACAGATCTTGTAGGAATAACTTTGCTGGTAGTATGTATGGTGTGGCAAATCCGCAAGGGTCGTAAATCGATGCAACAACCTTTAATGCCCCTCGTTTATTGTTTGCTTCTGTGTTGACGTCAAACTTGAGTTCCAGTGTGTCTTGATCTAGATTCCACTTTAGTCCTAAGATTTTAGCATTACTAACTTTATTCGTATCCGGTACCTGTTTCATAAATTCCTTTGAATTGGAACACCAATCTCTTATATTCATTGAGATTTGTTGGAAGGTGTCTTTGGTGGCTTTATACAATTCTGTTGCTTCTTCTATTGTTGAAGTTCCCGTTATGAGGTTGTCAACATATATGTCATCTGCTATTTCTTTAATTATTTGTAGTGGCGATCTGTTTAGGTGATGTCTAATAGTGGCGTTTAGGATGAATGGGCTTGATATTATGCCAAAGGGTACTCTACAAAATCTCATGCATTGTAAGTTATTTTTAGTGGCTGGTTTTGTGATATCTTTAATCCATAAAAATCGTGCTACATCTCTGTCTGCCTTGTGTAGTGCAATCTGTAGAAATGCCTTTTCTACGTCAGCAGATATCGCGATTCTGTGATGCCGAAATCTAATCAGTAGGCCTGTCAAGTCCTCCAACATTAACGGTCCACAGTACAGGCATTGATTAAGGCTTTTGCTTTCGCCGCTCTTCGCTGAGGCATCGTACACGATCCTAATGGGTTTTCCTTTCTGAGCTACACAATGATGTGGTAAGTAATGTATTGGGTGATCTTCAGGAATCGTGGGTGCTTGTATTATTTCTATAATACCTTTCTTTATTTGATCCTGGAGTGTCTCATTATACGTCTTAAGGGTTTCTTTATCTAAGCGCTTTAATAAACTGACCAGTCTTCCGTAGGCTAGGCCGTAATTAGATTGTAAAGCTGGAGGATATTCGTTCCAGGGCCAGGTAACAGTATATCGACCTTCGATGATACTAGTCGTTTTATTGAAATTATCGACAGCTTCTTCTTCTCTACTGGTTTTCGTAGAGTCGTTAATTCCGATGGATTCAAGTTCCCATAGGAATGAGATATTACCTTGGTCAATAGGTAAGTCCGGTGGTTCTAATTTTGTTTCCATTGAACTTTGAAAGTAAGTGAGTACTGATAGTGTCTCTGTGGGTTTAGTTTCTAATTTCCCAGATAGTATCCAACCGAATATAGACTTTACTAAGTATAAATTGTCGTTCAGTTGTTTTCTTTCAGTCGTCATGAGCGAGAAGTAGTAATCATTGCCAATCAAGATATCTACTTGGTCTTGGAGTGATCCATCATCTGCAAGAAGTTCTTTATTCTTCCATTGACTTAACTCTTCCTTGGGGTATGGGACTCCTTTAGTTATTGTTGGTACGACGTTTGCATAGATTTCTTTCGTTCCTTCACGTCTGGTCTTTAATCCGAACTTGACTACGGAGCTGACGAATTCGTGAGGTGCCTTTGATCCAAATGTAAATACTGTAAGGTTGTCCTTTTGTTCTGTCTCTAAATCTAGCATGCTAGCTGCACTCTTGGTGATATAAGATCGCTGTGAACCTGAGTCTAATAAAATTCTGAATTTGCCTTCATTGCTGCTTCCTATTTTCTTGACACGGACTATAGCTGTTTGTAACGCTGTGGATCCTCTCGATCCCACTGTCGTCATAGTTACTTCTGTTTTTGATGCTGGTGTCGAAAATTTTGTGGGGCACGAAGCCCTGTTGTGGGTATTTCTGCTGCAGTAAAAACATTTTCTCTTATTTTTACAAACTCTAACGCTGTGTCCCTCTCTGAGGCATCCAAAACATCGGTTTTTTAGTTTCTGCATTCTTTCTTTGATATCTTTAATCTTTGAACATTGGTCATTATAATGATCCTCCCCACAGAAGATGCACGCTACTTTTCTTCTTTTCTTCTGTGGACCTCTTGTAACCCTTTCGATTATTTTCTTGTGATCTTCACGCTTACTGTGTCCCCTCTTACGAAATGAGCTGTATCTATCGGCCTGGTGCTGGGTATTTCTAGTTTTGAGTCTATATTTAGTTTCATTCACTTGATGCTTTTTGGTTGTACTAGCTTCACCTGATTTCTTATCTTCTTGTGTTATATGTAGTGATTCGACGGTGTACTCGTTTTTAGGTTTTCCCTCATTTGCGATTCTGCTAGCATCTTCCTTCGCAGTTATTATCAATTCGAGATGTCTTCGTATCTCCTTGATCGAGTTGCTAGTTGTTTTTAGTTTTAATTCGTATATCAAATCTTCTGGTAATTTCTCAAAGATCAAGTATCGGAGATGACTGTGATTAACATCCTCTTTAAGCGACTCTAATACTCGTAGATGTCTTTCTATATTGTTGAGAGTGGTTCTACAGGAGCTCACTGTCTTCTCAGCAGGTTTCACCTTGGACAGCACAGCATAATGGGCATCGATCAGGTGGACGGAGCTTCCATACCTTTCCTGTAGAATTTTAACTGCAATCTGATAGTTTTTTCCAGTAATGTCGAATCCTTCGATCGCTTCCTTTGCCTTTCCTTTCACTGAAGCCTGTAAATATAGCAACTTATCGACATCTGCGATGTTGCGGCTATCTATATTGGAGCGAAATTGATCCCAGAATTGGTGCCACTGCAGGATGTCCTTCAAACTCAGGTAAATGGAGTTTGGGTAGATTGCTGCTTACTATTTCACTACTTGTACTGGAGTGACTCTTATCTTGTGATCGTAACTTCATTTCGAGTTGAATAAGGTTCTGTTCAGCTTCGAGCTGGATTTGTGACATGAAGCTTACTTCATCCGCGGAAGGATGTTCTATCAGACGAAAATAATTATTTAAATCTTCATTGAATCTGTTTAGTAATTTGGTAAGTGTGGCTGCAACAACCTCTGCTCGCTGTCTTCCTTCCATATCACTTACTGAAAGGGTCGTGGATAGATCAGAGTTCCTTTTAATTTCGCTGATTATCATTGATAAGCGATTAAGTAAATTAGTTTCCATGGCTGTAGCTTTTAACTCTTCTATTATTAATGAATGTATGATATTATGCTGATAGAAGAATACAATCCGATAGTATTTCAACTAAATCATACACTTCATTGTAATAATGTGAGACTTCGTTATACAGATTTAATTATTTATAGTTATTCACTAATAATCCAATCGCAGATAACAATCGTTACTTATTTGCTAATCATAGTTGTATTATTTATTAGAATATCCTTACAACGTACCATAAATTAATATAGTGAAAATGATTTCATATGTGTCAATAAACAAGTAAATGCCTCTCGTATTTATCTCACTATTACATGGTTGTCAGTGACATCGCACAATTATCTTTCAAGTGACCATTAGAAAGCCATTAGAAAGCTGTAAAAAAGAGCGTGAATGTTACCTGATTCACGTAGGTACGAGAAATATTCTGTTGTCCGAACTTTATGTAAACACTCAGAGGGAATCTTTACCCTTCCTGACGTGGGTGTCTATGGGTCTCCAAACTTGTTGATCGGTATTGTTTCGTAGATCTCCTACGTCAACCAAAAAAAAAACAAAACAAAAACCATCAATTTAAATAGGTACCATAAGTAATTTGACTACTATGAACGTACTTCACTGCGATTTGTTACATTTCACTTTCTTTAGTTCTTTACATAGAGTTAACAGACACAACTATGTATGTACTTCACTGCGATTTGTTACGTTACACTATTGTTTAGTTCCTTTAAACTTTACAGACATCTTTACCGGTTTGTCAACAAACAGTTCAAGTAATTCACATTGAACGTATTACCTTAACATTTCAAGAGAATTAAGCCATCACAATTCACCTGAATAGTATAATCAACACTCATAATTATAGTTGTTGGCTGTAAATTCTAGCCATATTAGTTTAGTTTCAAAGTTTCTGTTTGGTTCAAAGTTTGTTTACCGGCGACAGGTCGAGTCGGATGACATTCGATATGATTGCTGACACTTGACAGTTACGTTTCTTTTTACAGACGCCTATAAAACAATAATTTAATTTCATAAGGATTTGACTTCGTCTGAAGTTTAAAGCAATTATTGTTAAGCTAGGTAATAGCCGTACGTTTGTTGAGAAATATAACCAATTTAACGTTAAAGTAATGAAAATACTAAAATCTCGAATATTGTTAAGTTGGTAATATTGATTATCGTATTTCAACGAAATTATTACGTAATCAATATTATATCTGTAACTTATATTTTCATCATTACAAATTATGATTTTATGACTTAATAATCACACAATAAATAATCATACATTTAGTAAATCATAGCACACATGAAATCACTCGGTCGTATTGCACACCAACGCCATCTCTTATTGGTTTTTAATTCATGAATCCCCAAGCGACCACCGGTGGCCGCGCATCTATTGTCTTACTATTGTGTCTCTAATTGACGGTATCTGAAGGGTTAAAAGTAAACTTGAAGATTTTTCAGATATCTATTGAAATTTATTTACCCATGATTTTCATACTAATCATTTCAGCTTCAATTAGATAGTAATGAAAAAATAACATAAATATCTGTTCAATTGTATTTTTTTTTTTAGATTAGGCCTTTTATGTACTATTTCAACATTCTCCGTGCAAGCTGCTATCTTGAGCTTGCAATCATAATAGTTTAGACAAATAATTGTTAAAGTTTCCCTTTTACTTAGGGAGCCAACACTCTAAAGGCAAGTTTCATACATATAAATAGGTGAATACACAAGAAAGTGAAATATGGACGGGCATCTTACAGTTCTTGTAGTATAGAAAACTTATTCTCATACTAATTCTCTAGGTCACGTTGCTGTGGTAATTAGGTATGCATAAGTGTTCTCATCACTCTAGCAATATTCAAAATTACTAAGTTGTATAGATGGGTATGTATGTACATCGAGCTCTCCGATGTATTCATATCCCAGCATCTCCACCATGTCGTGACGCCCCTGCTCTAATATGTAAGTCATATGGGGTATGTAATATAGTTGTGCCTTGGGCTCGCTTACATAAGCAGGCGTACGAATATTATTATGATCATCATGGTAATATATACTTTGAGTATCGTACCTCGCTTTATTGCCCTCGTCCATATTCCACTTCCTTCCACAGCTCTTGCACCTGTTCTGCCTCGCCTTCCTGCCAAGCCGCTAGCCACTGCCGTTCACCATCTGTGGGTGTTAATGCCCGTTGATACTAACTACTTCTGTACCACGGGCGGGGAGGAAGTAATGTCAGGGCGACATCTCTAGCCCATGACTATGCTACCTCTTCTAAGCTGTAAACATAACAAAGCATTAATACTATACTCATGCGTCATGTATGATCAGGTCATACATTCCCAACTCTAGGCAGTCGCTCAGGTCCAGACCCTCTTGGTCGACCCTCACACTCTTCTGCCTCTCTAGCTCTAGACGGTTGCTCAGGTCAGACCTTCTCTCAGTCGACCCTTGCACTCTTCCGCCTCTTTCTTTATGGCAAGCACGTTAGCCCACTCGTATATCAGTATGGCGGGAAAATCTTCGCCCCTACTGATCTAGTATAGGTGCATTACCCTGTGACTGCCATCACCCGTAATGCACCTCTAGCTCTAGACGGTTGCTCAGGTCAGACCTTCTCTCAGTCGACCCTTGCACTCTTCCGCCTCTTTCTTTATGGCAAGCACGTTAGCCCACTCGTATATCAGTATGGCGGGAAAATCTTCGCCCCTACTGATCTAGTATAGGTGCATTACCCTGTGACTGCCATCACCCGTAATGCACTATCTACAAGCACCAGCTAATTACTCTAACGCTATGCAACGTTACTTTACATTAGCAACTATAGCTACTTAGATTTACTTCCACATAAATCTTAGCATTTTCTACTCAGATTTCTACTTAGATACTTAGATACTTAGCTTTGTTATAAACGTTCATTTTCCCGCCGGGACGCCAATCAAAATGGCAGACTTTAAAACGTTTCGTTCAGGAGTGAACTTACCATAGACAAACCTTCTATCTTCATCATAGAGTAGATCGATTTCTCGTTGTGATGATCAATTATTGGTTCAATCGAGTTGGTATTGCGATGTCGTTTCTGTTATTTACAATTATTTTATTTCCATTCGCGTGACGACGCGACAGTCGTTGGATAAAATCACTTCGCACACTTAGGTAGATCGCTCTCGTTCGCAGTCGAAATCAAAACTGACTCACTTCCGTTCGGGGGCTCGTATTTATACGCGGAGCAAAGAAAATTCTAGATACTGACGTCTCAGGATAGTTCCAGAACAATAGAGTCGCGTCGCGGGGCCATAAATCAATTTTATTGCTTTGTCCTTCGCGAGTTACTCATGCGAATTTCGACTCTATTGTTAATGGCGGAAAGTACCATTTCCCTTATCCACCTACAGATACCTACAGATTACATACCTACTAAATACTAGGTACAACGAGTACTTCAGACGGAATGTTCCAGATCTTGCCAGGCTAGGTAGGTACTTTGGTTCTAGAGCTTTCGAACAGCAATGCGTTTTAATTATTCGTTGCTACTCTTTATTTTGTCGGAGATATGACGTGTTGAAGTTTAACGGCGTAACAGTACTATTCACACCCCGAAGAAAAATTGGTAGTTCGCTGTCCGACTGTCCGGACCGACTGACCGCACTGTTCCCGCGCGCTTCAAGGAGTGGTCAGCAATAGGAGGGGACCAGCTCGGTCGAAGCCTACTGGGGCCAGGGTTATCCGAAAGGAAACTGGAACCCCGGTATGAAGAGGCTGGAAGGAACGAGGTGGGTTTTTAGTCAGTAAGAGTGACACTATTACCTGCTCCACCTAAGAGCGGGGGCTATCATAAGATGATTTTTCAGACTTTTACAGACTAAAAACCCTCTCCTGTTCCTTCGTTGCCTTTCGTACCGGGGCTTGAGCTATCTTTCGAATTAACCCTGGCCCCAGGGCTTTGACCCATAACATAGCGCACTTATTAGCATAATGTACTATTCACACCCCGAAGAAAAATTGGTAGCTTGCTGTCCGACTGTCCGGTAACTGTCCGGATCGAGCCCAAGACGTCGACGGCGCGCACTGTTCCCGCGCGCCTCAAGGAGTTGTCAGCAATAGGAAGGGCCCAGCTGGGTCGAAGCCTATTGGGGCCAGGGTTATTCGAAAGGAAACTCGAGCCCCGGTATGAAGGCTAGAAGGAACGGGGTGGGTTTTTAGTCAGTAAGAGTGACACTATCTCCCGATCCACCTAAGAGCGGGGGTTGTCATAAGATGATTTTCAGACTTTTACAGACTAAAAACCCTCTGCTGTTCCTTCGTTGCTTTTCGTACCGGGAAATGAGCTATCTTTCGAATTAACCCTGGCCCCAGTAGGCTTCGACCCATAACATTACACACTTATATCATAACTAGCTTTTGCCCGCGGCTTTACCCACGTACATAATCCCAGGATAAAATATATCCTATGTGTTATTCTGGATATATCCCTGCGGAGACTGCACACTCCGCAGACCGTCCTGAGATGGGAGTATATCTATCGCGCAATCTTCGTAACTCTCATTGTTATAACTGCAATCATATTTTCGGACATAAATGCTATTATGGGCTTTGTAAGTTATCATTCTATTATTTAATACTAGCTTTTGCCCGCGGCTTCACCCGCGTACATAGTCCCAGGATAAAAAGTATCCTATGAGTTATTCTGGGATATGGTCTACTCGTATACCAAGTTTCATCGAGATCCGCACAGTAGTTTTTGCGTGAAAGTGTAACAAACATCCATACATCCATCCATCCATAGGTACATACAAACTTTCGCATTTATAATATTACCTAATAGGATGTACTATTCCCACCCCGAAAAAAAATGGATAGATGTTGATGGCTGACTAAATAATTATATGTTTAATAATACAACAACATGAAATTGGATCACCAACACATTTTTATGGTTACCGACAGTGGCGTAGCTAGGCCCTCAGGGGCCATATCAAATATATTTGAAAGTTTGTTTTTTTTGTACGAAATAGCTATAAAAATAGTGCCTTAAAATTGAAAATGAGCTCATTTTATGGATCACTTAGTATACTTTTTATTATCGTCTTGTATGTAGAAAATGCTAAAAAGAAAGGAGCGCGCTAAAAGCATTTACAGAGTATCATATTATGAGTGGTCAATATTCATTCATTCCTGTCCATGAGAATTTGAGATTATGGAAAACATGTTACAAATTTTGGCCTAAGTCCCGTATAATTGATACGGCGGTAGCTACGCCCCTGGTTACCGACAACATACACCATCATTTGTCCAATCCCTTGTTATGTGAATCTGAGCATTATTTGGCACTAACCAAACAAATTGGGGCTCTTTACGTTTTCTACGTTTATATTCTCCATTTTCATCCAGAAAATATTCTCTTCTTTGAATTGGCGACTTCGATCTCAACATAGAAGAAAGTCCTGAATCCTGGCGCATGTTATTTGTGAAGCTATCATCTTGAAAACTGTTGACAACATCTGGGCTCCGAAGAAATGTTTTTCCGGCTTCTCGTTTCTTTTTTTTAGCTAGGGATAAAATGTCAGGAATAAAAATTACAAGATTCTTATATGAGGATCGTTGTCTCCAATTAATCTCCACATCCTCGTTGTTTGTTCTAAGAGCATTTAAGATATCTCGTAAATCTAAGCCAATTGCAAAATCCACGTTTAGTAATGTGATTGTGGTCACCTAAAAATTAAAAGCATAGCAATTAGTGGTGAGTCATCATCATCATCATCATATCAGCTGAAAGACGTCTACTGTTGGACATAGGCCTGCCCCAAGTGTCGCCACAACGACCGGTCCTGTGCGTCACGCATCCATCGGATTCCCGCGACCCTGAACAGGTCATCGGTCCACCTTCCAACGCTGCGTCTTCCGGGTTGAGAGTGGGTTGTTAAAATTAACCCATGGTGGACAGTAATTTTATAAGTAATCTAAATCATGAAACTTACACAATATATTCCAAAGAAAAAATGAATCATGTCCAAGTCCAATGGTTATGGCATTTCTAATCAGTTTGTTCGTGCATGTTATTGAGAAAAGTTAATTAAATTAATTTAATTACCTACCTTCCAGTTGCACAATCAGTAAGAATTAATCTACCCTCCCTTAATTTCTATACAGAGATTATGTTTTTTTAAATACCTATTTTATTAACGGTGTATACTGCGTATGACTAGGGCAGGCGCCACGTGTGCGCGCGGCGCCCGCGTTACAACAGTGCGTTTCACTTAAGAAGTTCCTTCGGCGTAATGTTGGCTCCCCTGTCTGTTTACAAGTGAAGGAAAAAAAGAAAAGAGTTGCCTACTCTACCAAACTTGTTCCCCGCAATGCGAAACAAAATCTAAAAGGAAATAATTTTAAAGGAAGTTTCAACACTTTTTGGAGAATTATGAGGGGAATGGGATTTTATTTAAAAAAAAGCTAGAGAGGTACGATATTGTGGCGTCGTGTTTTCGGTATTTGAAATAATTGCAGAACAATCAGAATGGGGCCCAAGGTCCTAAAGTTTATAAAAAAAATAAATAAAAAAGGCAATTGCTAAAAGTAACGAAGTATCAGTTAATCTCCCTAATATTAATTTCTAAAAATATTGCAACACAGTTTTTCCGTATTGCCAACATTACGGCAAAGGAACTTCTTAAGTGAAACGCACTGTAGTCTGTACATATTGTGCTGTCAGCCTAAATTTTTTAAGTCGGTGTAGTAGTTATTTAGCGTTTTTAACCGACTTCAAAAAGGAGGAGGTTCTATGTTCGGCTGAATGTATTTTTTTATATATATGATGTTTACCGATATCTCGGTCAATTGTGGACCTACTTTGAAAATTATTTTTTTGATTAAAAGGTTATGCTTCCAAGATGATCTCATAGAAATATTATTCAGATTTGATCATGAACTTCGAAGATATGGAACAGATGGGAACAGAGCTCCTCATAGCAGCATCACAGCAGAACCATCGTAACTATTAAAATTGCTTTGTTTATACGTGTAGGTACCTAGTCGATGACCGACTGGAATAAATGGAAGTGGTTGTATCGAACTGATATGATGATTATTTCTCTGCCAAACTTTTTTTTTTAACTAATAAGTTTAAAATAAATCACGAGCCTTACTCATTGAGATAAGGTCGCTTTTGTACATGAATTATCTAAATATGAATGTATTGTGGTAAAGTTTTTTGTGTGTAAATTAAAGATTTAAAATTCAGAACTGACTTCAATGAAAAAAAAACCCGGCCAAGAGCATGTCAGGCCACGCTCAGTCTAGGGTCACAATAAGCGTCCCCACTTATTAAACAATGAACAACAGACAACGAGCAAGAACAAATATCACCAATGCCAACGAGAGACCAACCCAAATCGACAATATAGCTCATACCCGTCCCGACCCATCAACTCAGGAAAAATCTTAACAGCGCGAAGTAGCCCACCGAAAACCCAACGTACATAACCCATCTAGTTTGTATAAATTAGTAACCCAATTTCCCGTGTCGGACAGGAAGCTACGGAACCCTACTCTGAGCGTGAGCTTGGCCGGTTTTTTACATTGACGTCGGTTGTTTTTTTTTTTTTTTTTTATAAAAAGTTTATTTAGTTCGTTGTTTTTTAATTTAAAAAAGTTTTAGTTGAGTACAGGGTTTTAAAACGGAGGAGATTAAAACAATACATTTTTTTTAATATGTTTATTATGGATCAAAACTATAAGTACCTAAACAAATTAATAAAATGATGTCACAAAAGTCAAATGTAAAAAAAATATTAATAGGTAAAATTTTAAAATTTAATATTATTATTTTTATTCACGTCATATACAACTACTTTTTAATAAAGAACAATGATCATAATTAACCGACAATTTTTGAACGAAAATTTCCTAAAAAAAATTATAATAAAAAAATGGGCGATATCTACCTACCTCACAATTTAAACGATACAATAAATATATTTGTTAGTTACGTGTGACAGACATAACTATAGGTTTAACTAACAAAAAATATCTTAAAACGAATATTGCAATTTTTTGTACGATAAATACATCATTAAATACATCAAAAGTACATTTTTTGACTCTATTCAATGGTATCGGTATAAATATTAGTAAGACGTTACACAGGGATACAGGAAACCATATTTGCTATACATTATATGTATGCTATACATTATCTATTTAAGTTGAGCTCGCATTGTATGGTTTTCAATACAATGCAAGGTCCACTTACACTGGGGGGTATATCCAACCCGTTTGCTTTTTCGTTTCGATAATCCCGCCACACCAGAATTCAAGGACTCTAGAATATATTCGTGTAAAATATTCCTGATTGTGTTAGATGTTAGGTATATGAAGTTCTAAATATTTATTTTACCGCTTCTTTTTTCCTATATCATTCTAGTCGTTAAAAATACGACTTTTATACACACATGTAAAAATATAAAAACATTAAACAATACAAAAAAGTCCTTCACCGCGGCGCGGTGGACTATCTGGATTACTTGTATTTACGTAAATACTTATGATTTACCAGACGTGGTCGCAAATTACAATTTAATGTATTTGTGTGATACGAGATCTTCGTAAAAAGTCATTTAATTCGGAATTGTAGACATAAATGTATCGTAACCACAGATATAGATAGACATAGATAACGCAAGAGCAACTACTTCGCGTGCCTAGCTTACGTACAAAAATCGTAAGTGGCCACTATCACGCTCAGTCTGCATCGGGGTATAGCGCTAGTGAGACGTCAGATGCGTAATTAATTTAAAAAATATTATTTTTGAATCTAATACCCTTTGATACATGCGTTATCTATGTATCTGTGATCGTAACTTAATACTACAGTGCGTTTCACTTAAGAAGTTCCTTTGCCGTAATGTTGGCAATACGGAAAAACAGTGTTGCAATATTTTTAGCAATTAAATTACTTAATATTAGGGAGATTAACTGATGCTTCGTTACTTTTAACAATTGCTTTTTCGTTTTTTTTTTTAAACTGTTTTTGAATAAAGTACAGGACTCTGGGCTCCATTCCGATTGTCCGGAAATTCTTTCAAATATCGAAAACGCCACCCCACAATATCGTACCTCTCTATTAACAACTTCCTTTTAAACCTTCTTTTTTTAAATAAAATCCCGTTCCCCTCATAATTCTCAAAAAAGTGTTGCAACTACCGTTAAAATCGATTTCGTTTCGCATTTTGGGGAAAAATTTCGGTAGAGTAGGCAACTCTTTCCTTTTTTCCTTCTTTTTTGTGTAGACAGACAGGGAAGCCAACATTACGCCGAAGTAACTTCATAAGTGAAACGCACTGTGGACAATATTATAAAGAGTGAAGTCCATTTTAGTTCCATTTTTTGAGTCTTCGTTTATGTTATAGATAATCTTTGAAACCACTAATATTGGAAGTTTAACTTAAAGTAAAAAAAGCAAACCGAAGCTGACCAATGGCAAGATAATAAGTCTAATAAAAAAACAAACATCACTGATCTTTACAACAGTCGGTAATAGGAAAGTAAAAACCGTTGTGAGATATTCTAAGAATAAGTGTAATATATCCAAAAACATAATTAATGTCAAATTTGAAATTCATTGGGACCAAAGCCTAGACAAAATTGGAAGCGGTAAAAAAAAAAATAGGTAGAACTCTATAGTAGTTAATTACACAAATATATTCAGAGTCCTCCAATTGATTTCAATTTTTTTCAGCCGACATTCATTGCAATGAATACCGAGACCAGTTCCATCGCGTTCACCATGGAACCGCAGAAGAAGATGAAGAGTCCAAGACCGATGAGAACCACACCTCTCCAGAGCCTCCATTTCATATGACCAAGACCTGGCCTGTGCCATATAACCATTAAAGTGATGAGATTAGGCCAAATAAATGCCATGTTTGAGAGGCAGAAACACCCGATCTGAAAAGTAAAAACAAAATATTTCATACATATTATTTAAAAAAAAAAACAGGCTAGTCGCGTGGTTCTCGTGTATTCAAGGCAAGGACAGCTCCGAAGCCGTAACCTAACCCGTCGGAGTATCCGTAACCGTAACCTAACCGTCCGAGTATCCGTAACCGTAATCTAACCGTCCGAGTATCCGTATCCGTAACCTAACCATCCGAGTATCCGTATCCGTAACCTAACCATCCGAGTATCCGTATCCGTAACCTAACCATCCGAGTATCCGTATCCGTAACCTAACCGTCCAAGTATCCGTAACCATAACCTAAGCGTCCGAGTATCCGTAACCTAACCGTCCGAGTATCCGTAACCGTGACCATTTATTTTTGTCACTGTTATTTGCTCTAATTGTTTTTATCATCAAAATAACCCCTTATAAATAAAATTAAAAATACGTAAGTATTTTGTTTTGTAATTATCGACTCCTGCTATTGATTTTATTTTATTTGAAAATAAAACGCAATATCGATAATATAAGGCAATCAACATTAATCTTAAATTAAAAAGTAAATAGAGCTCTAAATTGGTTGCCTATATTATAGAGACATCTAGCGGGGAATATTGGAAATTGTTCATATTATTATTCCATGCGAAGTAATACGTTAAAGGGTAGATGACAAACAACTTTGTATACACTAGATACCATATTGTTTATTTTTAAGGTTACACGTTGTATACACGCGAAGGAAATTATTATATTGGAATTGTGACAAAAATGTGTCATTTATAGAATCTGACATTTGTAGAATCTGGCGTTTATAGAATCTGACATTTGTAGAATCTGACATTTGAAGAATCTGACATTTATCGACTAAACCATCCTATTTCCTACTAATATTATAAATGCGAAAGTTTGTATGTATGGATGGATGTATGTATGGATGGATGGATGTATGGATGGATGTATGGATGGATTCTCTTAGGGAATTATTTAAAGATATAAACATCATGACGGTACCTTGTCAATACATTTATGAAAATATAATGTATGTCCGGAAAAATATTCATCTTTTTACTAAAATAAGTGATAGGCACAATTTTAATACTAGAAATAAGGACAAGTTAGATCAACCTCGATTCAGGTTAGCTAAAGTAGCTAGTTCTTTTATGGGGTACTGTGTAAAATTTTATAATAAAATTCCACTAGAAATTCTCCAATTAAACGAATCAAAATTTAAAACCTGCATTAAACGCACACTATGTAGACAAGCATATTATAAATTGGAAGATTATCTCCTTGATAAAAATGCTTGGCTAAATGCCGGTCCTGCTCCACAGCCACATACTTTTGTAGCTACAAATTAGTCTTTATATATATATTCGAAGAGATGCTGCTGCCCTTTTCGTATTGTTGTTTTCAGTATTTTATTTTTATTTGATTAGTTTATTTCAATAGGACTTAGGATTCTTTACATGTTATATCTAAAAATAATAGCATTGTATAATGTAGAAGCACTTTTTTCCAAATTTGTGAATGTGAAGTACCATGGAGCATTTTTGTTAGGTTACGACTTATTATTATTTTATTTTTTTGACATTGCGAGCATGGCAGTTGAGAGTTTGACATGCTCACTCAAATGTCTCGCTGTTGGTGGCGCGTGTTATTGGGTCATTCGGTTCCCTTCAAAATGGTTGAGCTGAGTGGGGCTGATGCACGCGTCATGCTCGTGAACGGGTGCCGTCAGATGAGACTGGTCATCTCTTAGCTGCCAGTGGCTTAATTCAGTTTTTATCTTTTAATATTTTTTTTATTTTTTTCTACATTGTGCTCACATAATAGAAGCAACAAGAAATATGTAACCAAACACTATATGTAACACATATGATTTAAAAGAGTGTCCATGGAGTTTTTTGCACGTTCTTCTCCATAGAGATCTACTCTTTGGAACGTGCAATTTAGCTTCACTTGTTTGTTTGACTGACCGACATTTTGACAATTCAAAAGTGCCTGTAATTGGTCTATTTGAAATAAACGTTTCTGATTTTGATTTTGATTTTTGATTGTATGGATGGATATATGGATGGATGTATGGATGTTTGTTACTCTTTCACGCAAAAACTACTGAACGGATCTCACGGAGTTAGTATAGAGGAGGAGGCGGCCTAAACAACTGTGCACTGTGACTCTCAACTGAGTCCTGACGTCATCACGGTGGGCGTGGCTTAAATCAGTGTATTGTTGGCGTTCATCCTGAGCACAACTTCGTAAACCCACTTATTTGGCATCATATTCGCGATAGAAAACCAAAAAAATTAAGTGTTGTATTTTATCTTGTAAAAATTACTCGGATAGACGTTCTGATTTCACATTTCATTTGTAAGTTATTTTATATGCATAATTTATTAAAATACTTCTAGAAAAATCTTAACGTCACCATTTCCAAATATAATTCTACTCGACATTAGATGGCGACACTTTATGTCATGGGAACTAAATATATTTAGGTACGTAGAGCTCAGTATTAATATATTTTAATAATCATACGTACTGAAATTTGATCAACATTAATTCCTAAAGGTCCTTTATTCGCCATAATATTATTTTTGTAGTATTTATATAATTTTGTAAACAAGTCGCCATCTATCGTCAAATAGCAAAAATACAGGGCAGTAATTAGAAGCCAATTATTTTACCGAATATCCCCAGGCTACAGAACTTGTAAATATAATACTTATATTTCTCTAATATATGATTTGGTCGATCAAATTGTTTTTAATTACCTCACATTTGGTGTAAAAAGTAGAGTATGCAACACAGGGATAAAGCTGTCTTTGTCTTGGGCGGCTTGAATTCCTCACTTCACTCTGGTTTCTTTATAATCTCCCACTCAATGCTCGGGAGCTAATTATATAAAACCTTCACTGACGTTCGGGATTAAAATAGCAACCTTCGTTTCGTTCGGAATTCAACATGCCGCCCGCGACTTAAAGACACTGCTTTACCCCTAGTCACATAATCTACTATTATTGAATGGTATCGGACGTAAACAATTTTTAAAAAAAAAAAAAAAAAAGAATAGCTTTGTAATGAATCTTGATAATTCTTTCTATCAAAATAAGCCTTTAAAAAAGTAAAACCTAATAAAAATGGAATAAAAAAAATGTTACATTAAAAGGATTTTGATGATTTTCGAATGATCTTCATTCGTCATTCATCTAATAATAGTATCACTATTTCAATGAAAAATATACGTATCGCATGGTTTGCACAATTAATTTAAAAAACAGAAATCCCTGGTAATTCTGAGTTCGACCCTGTTGCATCCTGCACTTAATGACATCTAGTGTGAGATAGTTACGTAACCACAAAATAAAATCAACAGAACGACCAAGTAGTTTGGCTATTGACCGGCAGATGGCAAATAAAAAAATGGGCGGAGTCTAACACCCCCTCACCCCGCAAAATGTCACGCTTTTTTTCTTAGGGAAATCTTATTACAACATCTCCTCTTCTATACTAACTCCGTGACGGATCTCGATGGAACTTGGTACACCAGAAGACCATATCCCAGAATAACACATAGGATACTTTTTATCCTGGGATTATGTACGCGGGTGAAGCCGCGGGCAAAAGCTAGTATTAAATAATAGAATGATAACTTACAAAGCCCATAATAGCATTTATGTCCGGAAATATTATTGCAGTTAGACCAATGAGAGTTACGAAGATTGCGCGATAGATATACTCCCATTTCAGGATGGTCTCCGGAGTGTGCAGTCTCTTCAAATAGTAGAAGCACAGATTGAAGGGCACCCAGAAGTTCAGTGCATGAGTCACGTAGATCATACCAGCTATTAAACCTTTCAGGAGCTTCGGTAAACTGAAATAATGATAAATATGGGATGAATTACTAGTGCATAGGTTACTTCTAACCAAGCGTGCTCCATCGTCGACCACATCATCGCTTACCATCAGGTGAGATGGTAGTCAAACGAGAGCCTATCAATAATAAAAAAAAACATTCTTCAATAATTAACATTAGATTCGGATTGGACACGTTTTTTTTTAAGTGCTAAATAAATGTGTTTTCTTTCTTTCTTGTTAGGGCCACCGCCCACCACGACAACTATACTGTTAAGAACAATGATACTGTTTTTCGCTACATTATATTTTTTACTGTTCAACAAAAATAAAGTAAGTATACAATATACTGTTTTCAGCACCAAGATGCTTAACACTATACACATAAGTGTTAGACGCTCACACAATTTTATCAAACCACAATAATACAGTTTCAGAACCAATCGAATGAGCTCCTCATTTATTTTTATTTTTATTATAATTGTGGTGAAGAATATGAAGTTTTAAAAAGAATGTTAATTAATAAGTTGTGTGAGAAGCTCTAAAAAATATGTAAAATACTGTTCATGTTTCTAAAATACCGTTTAATATTGTTCTTAGGTAAAAAAAATACTTTATTTCTGGTAAAAAAAGTTGGCAACCCTATGTCGCGCGTTTCGCAAGCGCGCGTCAGTATCGTTACTAACGCGCGTTAGTCGCATTTGCAAGCGCTATAGAATAAATACAATGCGCTAATAGCGCGTTACAGCATCGCGACTGTATCGATGCGAACGCGCTACTGTATCGCTACAAAACGTAGCCGTAGGCGAGGGGCCTTAGCTTTGATATTCGTTTCATCATCATCATCGTCCAGCCCAAATTCGCTCACTGCTGAGCAAGTAGAATTCGAGGCAAGTTGGAACCCTGTTAGGGTTAAAAGGTAAATAGAAATATTTTAAAGATTTCAATAATAACTGTTTATCATCCTTTCTTTATATTGGAAGGAATATTACGTGAGACGTGAGCTCCTAAGCAAGGTTGCAAGAATACAGTAACTGTAACCATTTATTTATTTCAATTAATTACAACGGTAACATATTTGAGATTTCATTCAAGTGCTGAACAAGGGGCTGAGACCAATTAAATACTACGAGTAATTACTACTACTACTATTATATTATTTGTTGAGAAAGACCGTAGGTAGGTACCTAGTGTTGAAGAAGGATGGATTTGTTTTGGTTATACTCCAACAAAGGGAAATTGAATAGGCTAGTTGCCGTAAAAAATATAATTAGTCCGTCTTTTAGATTATTCAAAAATAAGGGACACGTATTTTTTATTTGTAAATTAAACCAAAAATGACAAAGATATAACCCTTTAAAGTTACGTGTAACGTCACGCCATGCTGCCGTTTTTCGCACGAGGTGACGTTACGCGAAACTTTTATGGGCTATATCTTTGTTATTTTTTGTTTAATCGAAAAAAGAAAAAAATATGTGTTCGATATTTTTTATAATCTAAAATACGAACTAAATAAAATGTAGTTATTTTGATCCTGGAAACTACCCTATCGAGGCAAGCTTTTAATAAACTAGTGCGCCTAACCATCAGAGATTTCATCACTGCTTACCATCAGGCGGGATCGTAGTCACGCACTAGTTTATAACAATTAAAAAAAAAGTTGAATTCTCCAGGCAAATTGAATAAAAGCTTGTAAAAGCTAAATACTTACGTGGTCATAGGGAAGTTTATCGTAATTGGCGGCTCGGAGAGATCCCCGAAAGCCACATACCCGGAGAACGAAATCAAGAATATACAAATTACAATTGAAGACATGCCTGAAATTATAAAATAGAATGGAATTCAATAAATTTTTACTTCTGTTTTTCTTCTTCTCGTGTCGATTCGACTCAAATTTTCTTCAAACAATATTTAGCCACCTGGACAGCTCTGTCGTTGGCTTCGTTTAAGTTATGAAAGATGCAGGTAGTTGTGCATGCTGGGCAGGAAAGGAGATGACAAATATCCTGTGAAGGAGCTCCATCCACACTGGCACTGTATTAGCAATGAAACCCCATTTTGCCAGATTATCTTTGCAGCGGCCAACCCTGAGTCCACAGTCGGTTCAGAAGTTAATAAACTTTTACTATGATGCCATTATGATGCCATGGGCGTAGTCAAGTCCTAATATCTTGAAGGGTTCAAGAAAATAAATGAAAAAATATGACAAATATGACTTTTATATTTATATAAAAAAAATCAAAATATCCATACTTAATGAGTAAAGATTGTTTGTTCGGCTTAAATTAAATAGGCTAGTTGCCGTAAAAAAATTAGTTACGTCTTTTAGATTATTCAAAAATAAGGGACACTTCTTTTTTTATTTGTAAAATAAACCAAAAATGACAAAGATATAGCAGATTAAAGTTACGTGTAACGTCACGCCGTGCTGCATTTTTCGCACGGGGTGACGTCACACGTAACTTTAATGGGCTATATCTTTGTTATTCTTTGTTTAATCGAAAAAAGAAAAAATACGTGTCCAATATTTTTTATAATCTAAAATACAGACTAAATCATCATCATCATCATTTCGGCCTCTACCAAGCGTCGCCAGACTAAATAAAATGTAGTTATTTTGACCCTGGACACTACCCTATTCTGTATATTTCGGGTAGGATTTGAACTCCAAAAACCCCTCCTTTGGCTACGCCCGTGTTGCATTTTACGCAAATCTGTCGTGGCTGCGTTTCTGGGGGTCTACTCTTTTTCTTCGAAATGAAACTATCGTAATCGAACGATATTTTTTTTCGAAACATAACTAAACCTACTCTAATTAGTTATGTTTTAAAAAAAAAATTATGATAGAGGATTGTTTGCAATTTTAACGTCAAATGAATATCGTTGTTTTACGTAAGTTTCGTTTCGGAGAAAGCGAGTAGACCCCTTGGAATGGACTATTCTACAAAAGCTGCGTGCCTACAACCGCAGCGGAAGACGCTGGCTGCTTCATGAGTTGTCCTAGTCAATTCAACGGTAACGCGATCGCGAAGCGCAGTGACGCGATGAAACAAACATTTGATATTCAATTACAGTGGCCTACGTGACCAACCGCACGTGCTAGCGGAGCGGCGACGAGAAAAGCGAAGAGGATGTGATAATTAGTTTGATATTTTTACTTGAACTCTGGCAATGCGATGGCTGCTTTGCGGCTGAAAGTACGTTGAATTTTGAGTAAACCGCATCAGATCGCTTCGCATCGCATCCACGTTAAATCGCTTACTATGTGTTAGCATGTATTGTGAATGCACGCATACCTGCAAGTAGGGCTACGGGATATAAATCCGGTCTATTCATATTATTCTCAATGGGGATCACCACTCCGCAGCAAGACATACTGAATACTGACATCCCAACGTACTCCATTATGCCATATAGTGATGTATATGCTCTTAAGTTTTCGAAACGTGGGTTAATGGTGAACATGTAGTAAATCGACATAGCAATACATAACACTGGAACAAAAAAACATTATTGACATTTACATGGGTAAACTATGTCATGGAATAGTATAAAGGATACTTTTTATCCCAAGAGTGTGTTCTCTTGGGATAATTTTCTACTATCACGGGGGAGAACGTGCTGGTCACGGTTTTTTATTATGGTGGCGAAAATCATCCAATGACAACCCCCGATCTTGGGCGGAGCGGAACCTACTAGCTTTCATACAGGGGCTCGAGCTCCCTTTCGAATAACCCTGGCCCCAGTAGTCTTTGACCCTGCTGGGCCCCTGCTGTTGCTGACAACTCCTTGAGGCGCGCGGGAACAGTGCGCTCCGTCGACATCTTGGGCGCGGTCCGGACAGTTACTGAACGGTCAGACAGCGAGCCACCCATAGCTCGCCGTCCGCAAGCCCGCGTCTATGGTGGTCAGTAATCGGGATCGGAATCCCAGCGGCGGCGAGGGCGCCGTTGCTTGATGTGGTTGGCCTCCTATTTTGCTAGCATTACTGCTTTGCAGAAGGACGCGACCGCCTGCCACTTCTCCTCGTTCCGCCGCCGAGGTCGCCGCCGCCGAGGTCGCCGCCGCCGCGAGAGCACGGCGCCCAAGCGGGGCACAACTCGACTGTGTGCTCCACCGTGTCGTCCGGGCGTTCCGTACAGTGGCGACACCCGGGCGTCACTTCCTCACTACGAACCTGCGTCATGCAGATCCCTCGTCTGTTATTTGATTATGATAAATATTATATGATAGATAATGCGTTCACTAAGACATTGCGCATAGGTTGCCTAGCTAAATTTAGTGCCAATTAATTCATGAATCCCCAAGCGACCACCGGTGGCCGCGCATCTATTGTCTTACTATTGTGTCTCTAATTGACGGTATCTGAAGGGTTAATGTTTTTTAGTCTAATAGAAGCTATTAGTAACGATAGAACTCAATTTAAAAGTATTTGTAGTCGAAAATATCAAAATGTTCGCGATCTTAGATTTTTTTTATTGTTTAACATCATTGGCACCAGATTTAGCTAGGCAATCTATTCGGAATGCTTATTAAACGCATTATCTAGCACATAATATTTATTATAATCGAAAAACATATGCGGGAAGAGATTTCGTCTACGTATCCCGTACTAAAATTATTGCCGGAGTCTTGTGTTTCCTGATAGCTACAACCCGGGAATCTTTAAGTCGAGAGTGAATAGGTTTCTTCTTGGTAAGCGCGTTCCATCGTCGACCCCGCACGGAATGCATCGTCACTTTCCATCAGGTGAGACAGCGGTCAAGCGCAAACCTATCAAAAAAAAAAATATGTGGAAGTCTCACTCACCTATAACACAATTAGCGGCTATTGAGAAAGGCGCCAAATATTTCAGATGCCGGATTAAACATATTACTATAATTAAAGGTATCATAGCAGCTAGGTAGACCCTCAGATTCGGATATCCTTAAAAAAAAGAAAATATTAATGCGACAAAAATCTACAACAACGTCAAATTATGAACAATCAATGTACGGTTATATAAGTACTGGCAAGAATCTTGAGCGCTCAGAGTCAGAGTGGGGATCGCTTTGCGCATTCCATACATTCTGCCCTGGTAATCGAGAGGGCAGTAAGTCGAAAATTACCATTTTTTTTTATTATTGATTTGGAATGTACGTCGAACGAGCTTTCTTCCTATCTAGACAGGAAGAAAGCTCGTTTCGATGGTAATTTTCGACTTACTGCCCTCTCGATTACCAGGGCAGCATTGGCAAGCCAATCGGCGTCGTTATTAGATATATGCAGCAAGCGCAGGAACGAATCATGAGTGACATCTATGACACGATGGCGCGGCGAGCCATTCACTGACATTCCCTCCGCCCTTGCATCTCACTTTGTACCACTAAATAGGCCCGATATTTGACTTCTGCGCAAGTGAAGGTCAGCGCTCAAGATTTTACAAAATCATATTATTTATTATTTATTTTTATTCAGTAACACCACAAAATAGATAGATACCGAAGACAATCTCATGTATGTAGTTACTTCACTTTTTATACCTACGCTCGGTGGACGCACACTAATGAGCGTTTGAGCCGGAACTATTCGACGAGCGGGCCGAGACGCTCCGAGATATCGTGTCCGTGAGCGGTGTCTATGTGTGCGTTGCTAGAGCGCGCTTTGTATGTAGATTGACTTTTATATCTATATGTTTTGTGGTACTCGTCTTTTAAGTATGTAGATACAGTTTAAAATTAATTTACTCTAAAAGTGCTCGCCGCTCAGCCTTTACCGTCGTCTGCTTTGGTTATTTAAAATGATTTACCTTCTTGAACCCCGTAAAATGTTGACGCATGGGTATCTTCAACAAGCTGTTTAAGTGATTTTGCTATAATGATTTGGTAGCAACAGCAGGAACCGAAGAGGTCGATACAGATAACCAAGTCTATTAGGTACCTAGAAATAAATAAAACGCTAAATTCCATGAACACTAAAATCATGAGGCACAAGAAGATCTTAACCGTATTTCATGTCATGTGATGGTAAGCGACTGTCCTCTTGTCTTCCAGGCGACCGCCGGCAGGCGTACGCTCTTTCCCACTTCCATCCTTCATCTACAGGATTATTGATAGGCTCGCGTTTGACCACCATCTCATCTGATGGTAAGCGATGATGTGGTCGACGATGGAGCACGCTTGCCTAGAAGTAACCTATTCACTCTTGACTTAAAGACCCCTCAAGTTGTAGCAGACTCCGGCAGGGAATTCCACTATGAAGAAGTTTGATAATTTACTTTTCATCCCCCCATCTAAGAAAGAATATATTTGCTTCTCGATATCTGAGTGCAAAAACCGTTTTTATCCGCGACAGGATAAAGTAAATTGAATTTAGAACATTAAATATCATTAAACCTATTTACTACTACCTTCAAGGTGCCAAATTTATCATATAGAGACTGTGATAAGAGAATGGTCGTAGCGTAAAGTGAAAACTACATTAAAAAAATTATATGGTCACTCAACCCTGCCAGCCATCCATCAAATGCCAAATGTCATTTCGTGGTGACACAGCTTTGTGTTATTTTATTGAGATGTTCATCATAAATCATACAAAAACAGTGACAAAATGTATCACAGGATACAAAGAGAAATATATACGCTAATATAATAAAGAGGTAAAGTTTGTTTTTTTGTTTATAGGAGGTAATCTCGGAAAGTACCGATCCAATTGCGAATTTTTTTTTTTCACCGAAAGAAAGCTGCTTTATTCCTGAGTGACCTAGGCTATACAGGGTGTAAGGGACAGCCCTCCGCAAACTTTAAGGGCTTGCTCACTAGACAAAACTGAACAACCTTCCACAATTTTTTTTCCCAGGAAACGAAAAAACAAAAATCAGCCTCACCATACAAAATTGATTCAATATTAGAATCCCTTCACTTGCTCGGTCATCAAAATTGAGCACGCGGTAAAAAAGCAACTTTGCACTCTTGGACAACAAATTATTCTTGGATAGATTTCCTACAAATTGAACGCATAATATATATATAGGTCCTACATATACATATATATATATATATATACTAGCTTCTGCCAGCGACTTCGTACGCGGATCGTGTTGCTTATATGCCAGCGACAACGGGGTCGTCAAAATCAAAGATCTGAAAAGTCTGATGTCGAATTCTAAGAGCCCGCGGACTGGAAAACAACGTGATGCGCGAGACGATTCGAGACGTTCCAGATCTCTCTCTTCCACTTACGCGCGTGACAGTGTGCACACACCTTAGACATGGTGCCAATGTCTCCGTGTTCGATGTAATTTTATAAATGGGTTATAGTAAAACGCGCTCCTTTCTTTATTCCCAAAAAGTGTTCCCATAGCGTGATCTAACTCGACGCCAACACCATTTACGAAACGTTTAGAAAACGGAAACTACATATTACTTACCCAAATATTATAGTATCTTAGCCATGTGCAGCGCCCCTTAGTGAACTCCACAGCGAGTGACGCAACCTACGACCAACTTATTATTTGCGGTTGGTACAGTAATCGGGTCTAGGGATCGAACCGCAAAATTAAGTTTGTTTTTATTGTATATTCTTTTCCGGTATAAAAAGTACCCAGTGTGGTGCCCAGGATATTAAAGAATAATTATACCAAGTTTCATCGTAATCGGACCAGTAGTTTTTGCGTGATGCCTGAACAAACAGACAGAGAGACAAAAAAAATTTTAATCACATTTTTGGGTTCGTTGTCGGTCTAGTAACACCCCCTGCCGTTTATTTTTTTATATTTTCAATGTACAGAATTTTTACTTCTACAGATTTATGATAAGTATAAGTAGGTACCTAAACTACGTCTAATAGAATGATACCTAGGTACTTACCTATTTAAAACTACAGCTAAATAAATAAATAAAAAAGTTTAATTTATAATTAAGCTAATACTAAGAAATATTTAAACGTTACCAAAATAACTAATACCTATTTTATAAAATAACAACCAAAGAAATCTAAAAATAAATTATTAAACGTAAGAGTAGACTAAAAGTCGCGCTGATAAGCACGGTTTGTTAAAATCAATTATTGTCTGTCAATAAGGTCGAACACTCTGAACGTCGCCCAATATTGCCGCCGCGAGCCGCGGCGACCTTTACACAAAAATAATCTTTATAGCATGATTCAGTATTCACGCGCGATGGCTTATTAGCGTATTTCATGTATAACTTTGGTGTTTCTATACCGATTTCTATGATTCTTTTTTTATTGAATAGATAATAATGTTAACTTCTTTTAATTAGGGATGAGTGAGAGTGTTATAAACGTAAGAGTAGACCAAAAATAAACAGAAAGTTCCGAACTGCTAAGCTATCGGGAGTTACACGTGTTATTGTGAGTCAACCATAAAAGATAGACATATGCTGTCGTGGGATATTTTTCATATATTTTTAAGGAGAACATTTTCGTTTTACATGATTTCTGTGTAGCTATAACCATTAAGGCTGCAAACGCGACGGAAGCTTAAAAAATGGAGTAATTTCTCCCGTGCGTTTCCCCAACATTTCCCTTCACTGCTCTGCTCCTATTGATCGTAGCGTAATTAAAAGTATACCTGCCCAGGAGTATGAAGAATGATTGTACCAAGTTTCGTTAAAATCCATCGAGTAGTTTTGTTTCTATAAAGAACATACAGACAGACAGACAGACAGACAGACAGACAAAAATTTTACTGTTTGCATTTTTGGCATCAGTATCGATCACTAATCACCCCCTGATAGTTATTTTGGAAATATATTTCATGTACAGAATTGACCTCTGTACAGATTTATTATAAGTATAGATATATATATATTATGCGTACTCTAAGCGTCCGCCTGAAATTTGACGGAAAGACGAGATGAGTGAGATGACATCAGGGGGTCTACTCGCTTCCTCCGAAAAACGAAGTTTCGATTGAAATTTCGCGTGTTTCCTACCCCGGTTCCTTTCGTTTCTGAAATTTCGCACGAACGAAAATTGTTTGACGTACCGAATCTCAAAACCTCTAAATTAGTTATGTTTCAAAAAAAAAAATATGACAAAGGATTTTTCGCAATTTAAGCGTCAAATGAATATCGTACGTTTACGAAAATTTCGTTTCGGAGAAAGCGAGTAGTCCCCCAGGCGCGAACGCTTAAGGAACAAGAGGGAAACAATAAACTGATTTATATACTAACCTGTAAGGTTTTGCCCAATATTGAACCTTGGGGTTTGGAAACATCATAAATGATGCTTCCCCTACGTCTGCATACGACATCACAGGTATTCTGGAACGTTTATATAGTACTTGCGCAGATTCTACTAGTAACTGAAATGAATAATCACAGAAAAGAAGAATGTAGATATAAATCGCATAGCAATTCATTTGTGTCGGGACTAGCGTACCCAAAGTTAGGTCGATTTTCCTGGTTTTTTAACCGACTTCGAAAAGGAGGAGGTTCTATGTTCGGCTAAATGCATGTTATTTTTTTTTGTATGTATGTTCACCGATATTTTGGTCAATTGTGGACCGATTTTGAAAAATTTTTTTTTGATTGAAAGGTTATGCTTCCAAGTTGGTCCCATAGAAATATTGTTATGATCTGATCATGAACTTCGAAGATATGGAACAGAACTCCTCATAGAATCATAGCAGAATATTGTCGTAACAAGTAAAATTGCTTTGTTTATACGTGTAGTCGATGACTTACTGAAAGAAAAGGGGGAGGGGAAAGGGGGAGGGGGTAAATTCATGTAATATAACCGTATTTGCGATTATAAGAATCGTTATGAGATGCACTCCGGCTATAAGGTAATTTATGTTTACCTGAAGGGTAGGTACTTTTTAGTGGTGCTACCATAACTAAAAAGTGAAAAATAAAAAACTTTTTACAAAAAAATTAAACCGACTTCAAAAATTACAAAATAACTTTAATAATAATAATAATAATAAGGGCTAATCAAGGGCTTGATTCAGAAAGCGGTACTCCTGGATACGGCTCGTATAGTCAGGAGGTTCCTTTCTCTGGAGCCCTGACCGCCGGTGGCTTGGACCCTGTTCCCGATACCGGTGGGACACTATTTTTTATATTTTTAAATGTTTTTTTATTTTTTATTGAAATATTTAAAAATATAATTTGTATGTATGTTGAATGAATAAAGGAAATAATAATAATAATAATAAATCCGCAGGGCAGTTTTGTGGCGAACTGTTGGGTATTAGCGACCCCACGGACCCGATCTCCCGGGAGAATTCCTGTTCTTCATCTCCGGCTTGCCTTTATTGGCCGGCTGTAGTGAACACTGACGAGGAACAGAGCTCCCACCTCTCTCTTGCCTTTACTGGCTGGCTTGAGTGGAGAGTCGCAAGAGCAAACATGCTCGGGAGATGGATGCATAATCCAGTAAGGTGCTGGTAGGGATCTTGACCGTACTTCCGGGATTGTTCTGATAGCCGTGGTATGCCTCTCCACTCCTCAAGCGCCTCAGGATATGTTGTCCCCTTGTTGCTACGTCACTTTGTGCTAGCGGCCGTTTTAGGGGGCCCATTTATTGAGTGTGCAAGTCACCCCCTGCCTTTTATCGATGGATATTAATAACATTGTTCAGGCAGGGGCCATAGTCTTAACATAGCTCCACATTACCAGTCCACTTAAGACTCCAAAAATCATAGCCCTATTATTTTGTTTTTCATATTATGTCGCAATAGTTTTTCAAACCGGGGTTTGTCCTTGGGTGCACTAGTATAGCGCGTACAGGGATAATCGTCGGTTGGTATCACGTTCCATTATAGTAACCAAAAGGGCCTCTGCGAGTTGGCTTCGGCCCCTTGTACGCCTCTCAAAGGCCCAGGACCTCAGGGTCCTGAGATTAATAAACAGGTAAAAATAATAATAATAAT
The DNA here is from genome assembly GCA_949319445.1 of Mythimna lalbum. Classification (NCBI taxonomy): domain Eukaryota; kingdom Metazoa; phylum Arthropoda; class Insecta; order Lepidoptera; family Noctuidae; genus Mythimna; species Mythimna lalbum. The sequence goes on from OX439370.1 coordinate 6,882,916, forward strand.
GACATTTATTTCAGGTAAGATACCCATATGTTAACATAAAAAAAAAACACAGAAATACACACAAAACAAAAACAAAAACATGCTAATAACATTCATTCATTCCATATTTGACATCACATTAAATAAGTAAATCATAAAAATTCAAAATTTCGGAAGTCGGTGTTAAATAACGAAGAGACAAGATTAGGTATCTATTGAAACACCGACTTCCGAAATTAAAGTTATTTTGTAATTTTTGAAGTCGGTTTAATTTTTTTGTAAAAAGTTTTTTTTTTGACAGTTGAAATATTCCCAAAGTTTCGGAATATTTCCGAATACTTCCGAAGTATTCAACGGAAATGATTCGGAATTTTTCCCGCCAGCATCTATAACCCAAACTCACACAATAGACAGGTATTATCATATTTCATAACACTAAGAAATCCCTAATGTGATTGAGCCTTTTAATATTAATAAAATTACTTTTAATTCAAAGAAGACATTTTATCCATCGTGCCGTTTTAGAAAATAAACTATATATTAGTGTATACAGAGTTGTTTGTCACCTACAGTTTAACGAATTACCTCGCATGGAATAATTATATGAACAATTTCCAATATTCCCCGCTAGATGTCTCTATAATATAGGCAACCAATTTAGAGCTCTATTTACTATTCATAAGATTAATATTTCCTAAATAAAGTCATTGCTAAACGTCATTTTTTAGAGATGTGCCATTGGCGTTGCCATATTTTATCGATATTGCGTTTTAGTTTTAAATAAAATAAAGTCAACAGGAGGAGTCGATAAATTACAAAACAAAATACTTACATATTTTTACCCGACTACGGCAAAACCAAGGGAGGGTTATGATTTTGACAAGCTATGTATGTATGTATGTGAGTATGTTCATCTGTTCCCTCATAGCTCCTAATCTACTAATCGAAACTCGACATATTATTAATACTTGTTAGAACCGTCCTAAAGCGCAGGCCACACCGCCAGCTAGCGGGCGGGCGAACATCGTTTCACCTCTTTACATACTTCGGTTCACACCGCAAGCTACCGACTAACCTAACGAGCTAAGCTAACGAAATATCCGACGATTCCAGCGAAGCTACTCGTTCACCTCGTTGGCGCCTCCGGTTCGTTCGCCCGTCCTCCCCGTTTCGAGTAGACTAGTCGACGCTCGTATTTCGAATAGCAGTGTAGCATAAATATAAGTTATTTATATTTCTATGCAGTGTAGTGTTTAGTTTGTGAACGATGAATATGTCATATATCGACGAAAGTCGCTCGTCTGTCCGTAGTTTTCGGTGTGAACCCCATAGTTTAGCTCGCCAATATTTCGCGTAGTTTGTAAGTATAGTTTCCTTCGTCCGCTTCGCCCACCCGCCTAGCCCGCCCGCCCGCTAGCTGGCGGTGTGGCCTGCGCTTAATTGTCCGCTGAACATAAGCTACGTGACGTGTCACAAGACTCGATTTAGCGCCCTCTAGTGGGCAAAAAGTAATGTGTTAAAAATAAAAATGGAGATAAATACGGCGTGTTTGGTATCATTTGAAAGGGCTTGACTGAAAGGTTTCTTTTGATGCGCTTGCCTTGTGTCAATTTGCCTAGGCATGCATTGGTATAAGACTCTAAGCTCGGCCAACATGTATAGCAGGCTTTACGTACAAAACTATGATACTGTCGCCGAAGCGGCAACGTTGTAACGTCGGGTTGTTACAGCATCATCGACACGCCGTCTATGAAGCTACGCGTCCGAGGACACTGGGCCTAAAGGAACAGAGAGTGCACGCGCAGTGCCGGCGTAAGGGCCACTGGCACCCCGGGCGAAAATATTGTGTCGCCCAGGTGGCGCCCAGGTGGAAGTATCGTACCAATTGTAAGCGTAAGCGCAGTGACGATATCGTTAGAGCCGTTTTTCGACCACAAACCCTCAAAAAATCCATCTAAAAAAAATCTCAATAAAAGATATGCATATGCACAGAGCTTAGAGCACAGTTTTGAGGGTTTGCACCAGGGGAGGCAGGAGACTCAAACTCCAGACCTTGTCGCCCCCTGAATTTGTCGTCCTGGCCACCCCCTAACGCCGGCACTGCGCACACGCTGGACCAAGCTAGAACTATATTAGATCGACGCACACGTGTAAGACGTCTTGGGCGGACCATCGCCGTGCCCTCGTGGGGGCGATTGGCGGCGGAGACCTCTCGCGCCGGGCCCTGGTCGAGGCCATGGTCCGGAGCGAGGGGGAATGGCAGGCGGTCGCCTCCTTCTGCGAAGCAGTAATGCTTACAAAGGAGGAGGCCGACCGCATCAGGCAACGGCGCCCTCGACGCCGTCGCCGGGATTCCGATCCCGATTTCCGGCCACCGTAGACGCGGGCTCGCGGACGGCGAGCCATGGGTAGCTCGCTGTCCGATCGTCCAGTAATGAACCGAGTCCAAGACGTCGACGGCGCGCACTGTTCCCGCGCGCCTCAAGGAGTTGTCAGCAGCAGGAGGGGCCCAGCTGGGTCGAAGCCTACTGGGGACAGGATTGTCCGAAAGGGAGCTCGTGCCCCGGTATGAAGGCTAGAAGGAACGGCGCGGGGTTTTTAGTCAGTAAAAGTCTGACACTATCTCCCGCTCCACCCAAGAGCGGGTCTTGTCAAAGATGATTTCCCCGTCGACAAAAAAAAAAACGTGTAAGACGTCTGATTTGAAGACACGATGTAGCGTGGCGTGGATCTAGTGTAGCTCTACAAGTCTACTTTCTATATAAAATGTATAAAGACTGACGCGCCCAGATCGGCGTGTGTGGCACAAGTATGTGTAGGTTTAGCTTTATATTTGCTGCAAATTTCCGTTGAGATGGGCGATTGTGAAGGAAATTCGGTCGGGAGGTTTAGATCGGCGTGTGTGGCACAAGTATGTGTAGGTTTAGCTTTATATTTGCTGCAAATTTCCGTTGAGATGGGCGATTGTGAAGGAAATTCGGTCGGGAGGTTTATTAAGTTAGTACCTACAGGGCAACTGGACAACTAATACTTACAAGAAGACAGTAACCCATATAAACGCCAAAGAAAATGTTAAGAGGAATAGCCACTGCAATACCACCCTTCATATAGCTGACATGTCCGCTGAGGATTCCTCCTCCCAAGGCTCCCTTTACCATATGAGCCACGGAACCGAACACACTGAAATCAATAAGACCGCTTTTAGACATATTAACGGTTTTTCACACTAGTGCGGAAAAGTGCGCGAGCTTGCTCACGCCAAAATTTTAATTGCATTTATCGTATCAGGCCGGGCGCTAAGCGACCCCCACTAGTCCCGCGTCAACCTCCGTTTATTTACAAAATAAGTTGTTTGATACATGTGGAAATTGCACTGCAGCACTCGGCTCCATAACAGCAGACAACAGAATTCCACCTCGATTGCAATACTTAAAATTTTTTCTCCACTTCATGAAAATTAATAAATTTACTATTTACATAAATTATCTAAAATTAAAATGAAGACTTGTTAATTACATTTTATAAAATTTACCTGGTGAATTTGATGGTCGGTATTTTCTCTCTCGCCTTGCGATAGTCGTAGGCATCCTCATCGGCCTGTGTTGCAGCAAGGTTCCTAAAGTTTCTGCTGGGTCTCGGAGCGGGGCGACCAGGTGCAGGGGGCGGAGTGATCGGGAGTATCACCGGCGAACCAGTACCACTCGCAGGGCGACTCCCACTACCGGGAGGGGTTGATGCACCAGAATTCACCTAATATAACGTAGGTATATTTAACTCTTCAATCGTGATAATCGGAGACACAATAGAAAGACTATGGGTGCGTTATATGGTGCGTTCGCTTGGGGTTTAATGAATTAAGGGGCCATTCAAGTATTACGTAGGTAAGCACTATAGGGGTGGGGGGGTGTGCGAGTCTGCTTTGCTTATTTATGACGACTTGGGGGACGGGGGGTGTGGTGTATGGGAACTCTTAAGTAGGCTACGATCTCTAAAGTGTATGACACACTTAGGCTGGTTTTAGAGTCACGCAGACAGCTCAGCGCGTAGGTTGTCAGCGCTGAGGTTCAGCGCTAGACCTTTTAGTATCGTGCTGATCACTGTGGAGTACAGACCCAAAAACATTTGCTGCTTTTGCACTGACTGACTGCTCACGCTGACAGTGTCCGCTCGGCTCGACACCAGAACGCCCACTGAAGACAGAGGCCGCGCGACGCGTAAGGCCGCTGACCCGTCAGCGCTGACCAATGCACGCGTAGTGATGGAGAAAAAGAACATTCTCTAAACGAGAATATTTTCGTAACGAGAATGTTATAGAATGTTCTCGTAAGTGGAGAACTTACGAGAACTTATGAGAACTTAAAATTTGTATGTACTACTTCCAATTTTAACATGAAACAGATAATTATGGTGATTTTAATTATTATTTTAAATATTATTATAATCGTTTTGAGTGTCTAGGAAGCTCCTTGGACAAATACAACGATGGGTTCGTGGAAACTGTCCGTAGGGTCGGTTCTAAATTCTTTAAAACTCGAACAAATAAGAGGAAGAGGCTCATGGATCGAACCCTTCAGCTTATGAAGGAGTTGCGTGAGATGATTAAAGAAAAACAACGCGTCAGTTGAAGACAGCAGGGCTCCTGAAGGCTGGTGGAAAACCGGTCCTAAAGGCCCTTCAGTAGTTGTTTGATTTCGTCTCGAAGGAAAAACGCCACAGGTATGGAGCAGAGATGTGGTGGTAGTCTTCTTTTAGAAGGGTGACAATACCCTGCTTAAGAATTAAAGGCCCATCTTACTTCTGAGCCATGTCTACAAGCTGTTTTCCAGGGTCATCACGACCGTATCGCACCCAGTTTAGATGACTTCCAGCCTCCCGAACAAGCCGGAAACCAAAAAGGCTTCAGCGCCGTGGACGGAAGATTTAGGAGTATAATCAGCCTACAAAAAACACTTTGATTCGATCGAGACTTGGGCTGTACTGCAAACTCTCCAACAGTGCCAGATTGACTATCGGTTCATTTAAAAGCTGAAGTGTTTATTCCAGTTTATTCAAAAACGTCATCACGTCAGTCCTACTTCAAGAACAGACATCGAAACAAAAAAGCCAAAAAGGCAAGGAAACGCCATTTCTCCGAAACTGTTCACGGCCACAATAGAGGATGTCTTTAAGGTTCTGGAATGGGCTAGGCATCAATGTCAATGGCGAGTATATCACTCACCTTCGATATCCCTACGACATAGTAGCAATGGCTGAGACTACGGAGGAGCTCAGTACAATGCTAGGTGACCTCAGAAGAGCTTCTAAAAGAGTGGGACTTAAAATGAACATAGAAAACCCAAAGTCATGGTAAAAATCCACGTAGCACCCACTTCTATCAAGATCGGAGTCTCTACACTCGAATTTATGGACGACTACATTTATCTAGGACAAACAGTCCAGTTGGGTAGGTCTAACTTTGAGAAAGAGGTCTATGGTCGAATCCGACTCGGCTAGGCAGCGTTCAGGGAGCTGCGCGGTGTATTCTCGTCCAATATATCACAGTGTCTCAAGACGAAAGTCTATGAGCAGTCCGTGTTGCCAGTGATGACTTATGGCTCCAAAACGTGGTCGCTTACAATGGGCCTCCTCAGAAGGTTTAAAGTCACTTAAAGGGCAATGGAAATGGCTATGCTTGAAGTTTCCTTGCGTGATCACATAAAAAATGAAGACATTCGTAGGAGAACCAAGATTACAAACATAGCCCAAAGAATCGCTAAACTTAAGTGTCAGTGGGCAGGGCACATTGCTCGCAGAACAGATGGTCGATGAGGACAAAAGGTTCTGGAATGGCGATTTCGCAAGGGAAGACGCAGCGTTGTAAGGCCTTCCACAAGGTGGACCGATGACCTGGTGAGGGTCGCGGAAATCCGATGGATGTGTGACGCACAGGACCAGTCATTATGACGACACTTTGGGGAGATTGTCTAAGTGGACGTCTTTCGGCTGAAATGATGCTGATGAAGAAAATTAATATCCATCTTTATTACAACAAGCTATTATAAAATAATAACCAAAAAATACATTGCATGCGCACACGGTTACTACTCCACCCAGCCCGCTACCCGCCCTGTTCCACTTCGGCTCACAGCGGCCCAGCCGCCACCGGGATTCCGATCCTGGTTTCCAGCCACCGAAGGCGCGGGCTTGCGGACGGCGAGCAATACTCAATTATTTATTGCATTGCACAATGTACATGCATAGGTGGGTACAATGGGTAGCTCGCTGTCCGACTGTCCGGTAACTGTCCAGACCGAGCCCAAGTTTCATTTGGCCAGAATTGTAATGGAATCCACTTGAATTTACAGAAGATTCACCTTATTGGCGTCGTCCTATTTGGGAAGGATCGATGTGTGTTGTTGTCGTGTGATGAAAAATTATTGTCGTACGACTTTTCGATAGCGGTGTCTAATAAGTCCTGTGATGCCGTTGGCTTTTCGCGTAGCCGTGCTCGAGCGATCATCGCTTGTGTTTTTTTTTTTTTATGGTGGGGAAAATCATCCAATGACAACACCCGCTCTTCGGCAGAGCGGGAGATAGTGTCAGATTCTTACTGACTAAAAACCCACCTCGTTCCTTCGTGCTTTCATACCAGGGCTCGAGCTCCCTTTCGGATAATCCTGGCCCCAATAGACTTCGACCCGGCTGGGTCTGCTGTTGCTGACAACTCCTTGAGGCACGCGGGAACAGTGCGCACCGTTGACGTCGTTACCGGACGGTCAAACAGCGAGCTACCTTTAGCTCGCCGTCCGCAAGCCCGCGTCTACGGTGGCCGAAAATTGGGATACGAATCCCAGCGGCGGCGAGGGCACCGTTGACTGATGCGGTCGGCCTCCTCCTTCGCTAGCATTACTGTTTCGCAGAAGGAGGCGCCTGCCACACACCTCCTTGCGAGCGATGACGTGTGACAGTGACCAATTTTTTTTCGGCCTTGTCTTGTCTTCATGTCTCACGGCTGGACAAAAGCCTCCCCTTTCTCCTTCTAAACCTTTCTGTCAAGAGCGCTCTCTGGCCTGCCAACATGATGAAAATTGTCACAACGTCTTCAATGGCTTCCACCGCCCTTAGGCCGCAGGCAGGCTTTTTGAGCTTTGGACTTTCGTTGTTCATTAAGTGACCAACTAAAATACTCAGTAGAGAACAGTTTATTTGATTACACGATCGGACGATCAAACCAATCATATGATCGTTATCAAACATTGTCTATGCTCACACGATGGCTTGCGAGCTTCAATTAGTCCTAATTGAAGAAATCTAGAGAGTACGTTCGTATTCCTCATGCGACGAGAACGCATCGTGGCATCGTACATCATCATCATATCAGCCGAAAAACGTCCACTGTTGGGCATAGGCTTCCCCCAAGCGTCACCACAACGGACGTCACCGGTCCTGTGCGACACGCCGTCATCATACAAACTTTGCTAATTAGGACGACAACTAACAAATTTTTGCAACTGCTTGAATATTTTATATTTAGTGAAAGGTACCTAAGTACCTATTGATAAATTGGCATAAATCTGTACATTAGCACGAGTTTAAACTGGAAAATTAAACAATCCGTTCATTAAAACTAAAAAAATAATAATAATACAATTATTACATACCATTTTCAAAATCTATTTAGAAAAACACATTTTGTAAAATCCTTCCGAAAAATATTTTCAGTCTTCTATCAAGATACTTTAAACAACTGTCATATTTTATTCTTCTCTCAAAAAAGGCATCTTCTTATGAGGACGAAAATAGTTTTGTTTTAATATAATTAGTTTTTTTAACGGACTGGCCACTTGGACAAAGCGTGCTATGCTCTTTCTCATGAAGCACAGGATGCAATTCGACTATTAGAAGCTTGGCTACGAAATTATAAGTTACTATATGCTATCGAATCCCTACTAATATTATAAATGCGAAAGTCTGTCTGTCTGTCTGTCTGTTACGCTTTCACGCAAAAACTACTGAACGGATTTAGATTAAATTTGGTAGGTAGGTAGAAGAGACACTGGAATAACACATAGGCTACCAATAATTCCACTGCTGCGAAGTTTACTATCGAAAACAATTTAAATCTCTATCCTCCGAGGCAATTATTAGATAAGGGAACAAAAATAAGTTGCTTGGTCGAAGATCTGGTGAGTAAGGTGGATGATCAAGCCGTTCAAACCGTAATTTCTAGATTTGCGCTGTTGTAATCGCTGAGGTGAGAGGGTTCGTCGTCTTGGTGAAAAAGATTTATTTTCTACGTCTCTCATCGACTCACTTAAGCGCTTGTCAAATAACAATTACGCATCCAAAATGGCTGGCTGAAACTTTGGTAAGTACCTAACAGTCAAAAGATGCACAACTACATTCACTAGCTTTATTTATTGAAGAATGCTGCTATCTTCACATTAAGGTCGGAAACTTTCAGACCACCTACGTAAGTACTCTCCCAGTTCTGAGACTTCTGAGGCCTCTGGGTCCTGACTTCCTGAGGCTGAGCTCTTAATGCGATCTATTCTACGACTTAAACTGAACCGGCGTTCGCTTACCCATTGTCTCTCTATTGTGTTGTTGTAGCGACATCTATGACGCCCCATAAGAACTACGAAGAAAATACGAAATCCTGCATCGCGTAATCAAAGTTCTCCGCGCGATTTGAACATATACGACAGTCCGACATCAATTATTGGGCAGTTGCCCACCAGACTACAACACCTGTCTGGTCGGAGGATCCTCCCTTTTCAACGGAGGTTTGCGGGACTTTACTCTCTGTTCCGCATACCTCTAAACTGGTGACCCTCGACAAAAGAACGTCAGCGCAGCCTTCGTGCAGCTACTACTTCGTGACTAAGGACGTGGACGGGTGGTCTTCGTGTCCTAATTACGTTATTCGAAGTTATTCGAAAGGTAAAATGAATGGAGCAATATAGGATAAGCTCCATCAGGGACGTAGCTACCGCCGTAACTGCCATATCAATTATACGGGGCCCCCAAGCTACAGGGGCCCCGACTTAGGCTAAAATTTGTAAGATGTTGTCCATAATCTTAAATTCTCATGGACAGGAATGAATGAATATTACCTACTCATAATATGATACTCAGTAAATAGCTTTTAGCACGCCCCTTTCTTTTTAGCATTTTCTACATACAAGACGACAATAAAAACTCAAAAATTTTAGTACATCCTACTAAGTGATCCATAAAATGAGCTCATTTTCAATTTTAAGGCCTTTCAAGGCACTATTATATTATTAGAATAGAAGCTATTTCGTACAAAAAAACAAACTTTCAAATATATTTGATACGGGGCCCCTGAGGGCCTAGCTACGCCACTGAGCTCCATCCTTCTTTCTCGATCGCACGCCTGACATTTTAACACGTCATGGTAAAGCCCTTGTTCTTTACTTCATGTTATGGTCTTCATAGCACGATGTAAAGAACGCGACGGGATTCAACCTCCTCTATTTCTTCTTAGCATATCACTGGAAAATATAGGTATTAATGTAGTATAGTAATGTTCCCACTGTTGGGATTCAGGCCTCCTTTCTAGGAGAAGGAATGGGCCGTATTCCGTAATCGCAACCCGGGAATCTTTAAGTCGAGAGTGAATAGGTTTCTTCTAGGTAAGCGCGTTCCATCGTCGATCGCATCGTCGCTTTCCATCAAGTGAGATAGCGCAAACCTATCAATAATAATAAAAAAATATAAAAAAATCACCATGTGGGCTCAGTGCGGGTTGGTGGGTGTCACATGTCTTCGAATTTTTAGTTCTAGGACATGCCGGTTTCCTCACGATGTTTTCCTTCACCGTTTTGAGAGCAGTGGTGATGAAATAAATTACACAAAGTAGTGCGCCTGGCTGGGTTTGAACCCGTGACCAAAAGTCACCATGAACCGTAAGTCGGAGCCATACCACCGGCCACCACTGCTCTCACAATATTCAATCGATCCTATTCTCATTTGAAACGCCTTACGATAAAACAGTTTAGGTCGTCAACTGAATTGCTTAAAGAGTACGTGACGTCTCTGCTGTTTCGTGAACTCCTCAAAACATGTGACGCAGTAATACTTGGAATTGGAAGTCCAGTTTATCAATTAAAATTCGATTAAGTTTTTACAATCAAGAATGGCAATAAAATCATATTGCTCTCCTCACTTTTATGTCATTTCTTTTGCTTGCCATGAAGTGTTTGCTGTTTCTATTTACCCTTTGTTCCGTCGGAAGGTTTTTTGCGGTGAGATTGTTTTGTCTTCATTAGCAGTCTTCAAGGAGTTCGTGGCTAAAGCATGGCCCATACGGATATAGACCAGAGTTCCTTGATTGGAACTTGCGTATCGTAAACCAAGCTATTGAGACATGTCCATGCTTTAGCCATAACATCCACTAGTGTCCGTCCATCTTAAAGCATAGGACACACAGATGGAATCCAGCGTCCAAACAGAGGTGACCTTGCTAGTTTCAATTCTTGTAGACAGTAGGTGTATAGTATAGTCAAATTAGGTAATTTTTTAATAAAGATTGGATTAAATTCTCTGGAGAGGCAAAAACGTTTCTGATGATTTTGTAGGAATGAAAAATGGTGTATAAAAAATAAAAATCATTTTGCACCCCTACGGAAGGGGGTGAAAACTGTTAATTGGTTATAATTAACCAGAGAATACAGGTGTGCTCAGCGTAATTTTTTATATGGTATATTACACCTCAATCTACATTGTTACATTTTATTTATTTTAATCGGACCAAAGCAGCGTTAGAAAAAAAAAAATAAAAATAAAAATGTTATTTTTGGTCATTGCGGCTTTAGGGAAAATAGTGTAGTTTTGTAAACTGAGGAAAGGATTTATACATTTTGACCTAATACATGATTGATTTTGCACCCTAGTGCGCCGTACGGAAATTAGTTTTTCACGATTATTGGCTGTTGTACTTCGGGGGAAATTAGTGTAGTTTTGAAAATCATCACAATCATATTCATTTGGTTTCCTTTATATTTGCACCCTATAAAAAATTAGAATTTTTATAGGGAACATTCATTTTTCTAGTATTGTAGTAATTGTCAAAGAGCTACTACGCCATGGAAGTGACAAGCGCGCGACACGGAATAATAAACTGACAAGAAGAGAAAAGCGTCGTCATCACGTATGCGTGTTGTGGGATGTGTTGACGAGTACTCACTGATTGTGAAGCTAGTAAGTTTTAGTAAAGAAACCTAAAGTTTTTTTTTTATAATACAAAAAAAGAAAAAAAAAGATGTCAGTGTCTTCCAAGCATGTCCTTTATTTATTTCAAATACTTAAACTAATTATATTTCGATTGTCTTTGGAGCTATGTGGGAGCTATAGGCCGTATGACTGTGCTGATTATTCTACGTCATCAAGTAAGGTAGATATAAAACATTTTACTTTATAGAAAAAAATGTGGAGTAAAATCTCAATAAAATATATGAAAATTACTATCGGCTCCATCTCTACTGCTTCAAGAGTCAGATCGACAGAGAAGATAAGATACGCAATACATGGACAGGATGGGAAGAAGGGGGCATTGTAACGGTGCGTCAGAAGATCTGGCGAATGCGCCGCTCGCAAGCCATTCGCGAGCGGCGCACTGCGAACTGCGCGCGTGCATTTCATGTTCGTACGAAAATACACAAAATAACTCTAGGGTTTATTAACTACTAGGTAAACCCGAGGTTTCACCCGCGTTTTTAATTACTGCCGCTCAGAAAGTCGATGTCTGTTTATTGGGATTTATAATGCTATTATCGAATCAATCCATGTATTTACGTAAGAGTATCTGTTTTTTTATGAAAGAACACCTAATGACTTTTACCACTCTAGGGTGGAGCAAGAAGGTGTGTCAGACTTGTGTGGACCAGGACCAAGGGTTTCCTTTTCAGGATTACCCCGCGGCCCTAACGGGCATCGGCCTTGCTAGGCCCCTACTGTTTTGCAGACATCCCTTTGAGGCATGCGTCCGAAATCTTCACGCGCATTTGATGACTCTGGCTTGGTCCTTAAGTGACTAGCGGACGATGTGATACCCATAGTTCGTTGTCCGCGACATTGTGCTACTGTGGCCAGAAATTGTCCAGCGACTCTTAAATTCCGGGGCGTCTCCTGGCAGCTGCTAAAGTGTAATGTCCGGTTGCGGCCATCTTCTACGCCAGTATTACTGCTTCCAGGCCGAGGTGACCGCATCCCATTTTCTCTGGCCCCGGACCATGGCCTGAACCAGGGCACGACGTGCGAGATCACCGCCACCGAATGCTTCCACAAGGACACGACGGTGTTTCACCCAAGCGCGGCACACAGTCCGCACAATGGTTACATTAATGGTTCATGGCTGCATGGTTACCTGGGCGTTTCTTCTTGCCAAATTAGAAACAGTTACCTCCCGAAATATCTATGACCGTCGGGGACCTGTGTCAAGTGGAAAACGTGAACGCCCGACGCCTCTGTAGCCAGGTTTCAGACTCCTCACAAAACCGTGACAGTAAGTGCATTCTGCCGAGATTGTGGTACTCAGGGCTAGGTTGCGACCGTCGCTGTCCCTATATTGACATAAGATTCTTCAGGAGCTCTGTCCACAGTGCACGATTTGTCCCGACGTTACAACCCCACGCACCATTTGTAGTTACGCACTCGCACGTAACGACTATACCACAGATCCAGAAACAGCTAGCGGCAGGTCATCCTGGATAACTACGTCATGTTCATCATGCAGAATGCCAGAAACTTGGTTTACGAGCTACACTTCGCTAAATACACTGGGCAACTCAACAATGGGAAGCGCAGTGAATTATTTCAAGCGTACGAGTCGGTCACGCAAGAACTCGACAAATTGCCTTGTGTTACCCGTAATGGCATAAACAACAGAGAATTTGTTGTATCAAATCCCGATCCTTCTAAAACTATTTTAATGCTAATGGCATCACCAACCACCGTGATGAGATCGTCACTTTCCTCGACCATCAGCAAGATATCCTCCTGGAGACAATTACAACAACAACAAAACAAGACATCATCCAGGAAACATTCCTCAAATCCCACCGCAAAGATCTTAAAATTGCCAACTATCGCGTAACTCACAATGATAGGACTCACTGTCACGGTGGTGGCATCCTCCTTTACTACAGAAAGGAACTGTACTGTATTATTCTAGCTCCACCCGCGCCACTATCTCTCCATGAATACTTGGCTTGTCGAGTAGGCATGACTGGTCTTCAGTCGATCACTGTCATCTCCGCCTACTACCCGCCATCCTCTTTCTCGCCTCATATGCCAGACAATTCGCTCTCACTGCCCTCATTGGCTTGAGTGACTCCGTTATATAAGCGGGCTAACAGCAAGACGACCAACTCTAGAGGAAGGAATAAAGCTTGACTGTGCTGCGTTCCGCTCGCTGGGACAAGACGCTCAGTTATACATACTTATATCACTTTCTGGCAACTTCATAATTATAAGGTTCTATTGAAAAGTCCTCTGTACTTACCTCCCCGCCCCGATAAGAGTGTCGCTTTCAAAGCCTCTGTTTTACCCTAGTCCTCGAGTACATCCAAAAGATGAACCCTAGTTTTTATTACAATTTAGCCTTATACTCGTATTTAGACTAATAAGTTCCGGCCAATTCAGTTCGGAGCCAATTCTACCCGGCTCCATCTATCCGGTGTGTGACCGTATCGATTACCGACCACTTTGATCATCTTGGGGTAACGCTGTCATCTACTCTCAATTTCGGCTCCTACATCGAGGCAAAAGCTCAAATGGCAGCCAAAAAATTGGGGATCTTAGCAAAGGTGAGACAGTATTTCACGCTGGAACAGCTGCTCAATCTCTATCAAGCGCAAGTTCGATAGTGTATGGAATACTGCTCTCATCTTTGGAATGGGTCTCCCAAATACCAGCTTAATGCACTAGAGTCGATTGAGAAGCAATCCAAGAACACACACAAGGCAATGATACACTTGTCAAGTCAAAATTCCAAAGGCATCATCGTCATCAAGAGCATCGATGTCGAGTTGCTAGCCTGTCGGTTTTCTATCGTTTACATTTTGGAGACTGTATTGTGTATTGCATTTCGCGGGCGTTGCGCTACTGGTACATGGTGGCCATCCCACCCATACGTACAAAGCGTTTTAGGAACACATGCATACATCTAAGGATTGGAATTCTCTGCCGGAGTCTGTGTTCCCTGATACCTACAAATTAGGGGTCTTTAAGCCAAGAGTGAATGGTTGCTTCTAGGCAAGCGTGCTCCATTGTCGGCCACATCTTCGCTTTCCATCAGGTAAGGTAGTGGTCAAACGCTAGCCTATCCATAATAAAAAAAAGAATTAGTGAGTAATTTAATAATATCTTAAACTAATAAATTGTCTTTACTAAGAATGTGTCCAATAACACTTTCAACGACTCTGAAAAAGCGGAATGAGTAGCCGACAGCCTTGAATCCCAATGCTCGCCCAGCTCTCAACTAGTAGACTTAGCCCACATCAACATGATGGACGCTGAAGTAGAACGTACTCGCTGTCCGACCATCCGGCAACTGTCCGGACCGAGCCCAAGACGTCGACGGCGCGCACTTTTCCCGCGCGCCTCAAGGAGTTGTCAGCAACAGGAGGGGCCCAGCTGGGTCGAAGCCTGCTGGGGCCAGGGTTATCCGAAAGGAAACTCCAGCTCCGGTATGAGGAGGCTTGAAGAAACCGCCAACCCGTTTTTAGTCAGTATGAGTCTGACACTATCTCCCGCTCCACCCAAGAGCGGAGGCTGTCATAAGATGATTTTAGCCCACCGTAAAAAAAAGTATAACGTAGAAAATAGTCGCTTAGTTTGTTAGATAATTAAGAATATCCTGGCTCTGAACACTCAAATTTTGTTTCATTTTCTCTAATAATCGTCAAGTACCTATTGAGTATTTTTTGGACACAAAGAAGTAAATTATTTATCACTGAAAAAGAATATAGATTATATTGATATATTTAAAAAGATCGATATATCGACTGTCCGTTAATTTAAAAAATATCAACAGTCCGAATCTAAGCGCATACAATTTGCACGCTAACTTGCTGAGCCCCGCCGCCGCCCGCGCCGCTGCTTCGACCCCGCGTTCGCCCTGCGAACGTCACGTGGCGCAGTATGTATCCACGTTAAATCTACATAAACTTCCAGTTATATATTTCTTATTTTTATTAAATGCAAATGTAGAATATTTAGAATACATTATATATAAAAAAATCCATGACTACACTAATTTGCCCCGAAGTACAATTTACAAATATTTTAAAATACTGGTTTCCCTGGGGTGCAAAAGGGTGCAATTATAACTGGGTGTTTATGATGCTTTAAAAAGCTTATTATGAGTTTGCACCAACAGGCAAAATTTCCCTTGAGCCGCAAATTAAAAATAATGATTTATTAGTGTTTCATACACCTCACACTTTTTTCGCGAAAAGTAATTATACACCAAAGGTGTATCTACAGATATTTAAACTTACCACAACTAGTTACTAATAAAATTTCAAAATTTTGGGACTTTAATGTTAATACCTAATATTAAACGATGTTCCGTACATAACAGGAATGGTGCAAACTCAGAGATGACTTATATTCATGTCTACTAATGATTCCACAAAAAATTACAACTACACGAATTAAGTCCAATCTTTTTGCTAATTTGACTAGACTAGTAATCCAACAATTCGACAAACCGACAATCAACATTATGGTTGACTTGGTTTACAATCTGCAAATTCCTACCAAAGTGATCTTAGATTGGACGCCGATTACATCCGTGTGGCCCAAGCAACGCGTGCATATCTCGTTCCGTGGATCGGTTGCCATCCATTACCTACACATCTTGATGTGACCGACACGTGTTTTCCGTGCCTTGACAAACTGTTGGTTCCAACTGTCATTTGTAGTTATTTGACAGGGTTTTGCAGGGTATATAAAAACTTTGACAATAGCCTAGTCATTACGGGTTAGAAAGCCAGAAAATCTGGCACCAATCTTTCCAAGATGATGTTGTACACATCTTGATGGAGTGTGTCCGGAATGAAAATACAAGAATCAATATTTTTGGACTCTGTAAAACGTATGATATTGGCATTTGTAATACAATCCTCTCTTCTCTAATGTCCGATAAAGCTAAACAATTGTTTGAGTTAGCCTTAAGGTAGATTGTAAGTTTTTGTGTTTTCTGTACTGGGCTATATAGTCGATAAGCGACAAAGCCCTTTAATTAAATAAAAAAAAACTTTCCATGCGATATTGTGTTATCTATATCGACGCTGTTCGATAGCATTAGAAATAAGTTAAAACAGGTTCGTTTTAGGGTAGGACTTTGTAATAAAAGTACAATACTGTAGCTTGCTTTTTGTTATTATAATCAACTCACATAACAACTTTTTAACTTAAATAAACTCATTTGAACTGTCCATCTTCTTGATTTATGAGGCTTTTAATTAAATACTAATTAAGTCTCCGGAAGACGTAGCGTTGGCAGGCCTCCTACAAGGTGGGCCGATGACGGTAAGGGTTGCGGGAATCTGATGAATGCGAGACGCATAGGATCGTTCATAGAGGCGTCGCTTGTCCGCGATGTCCAACAGTGGACGTCTTTCGGCTGAAATGATGATGATTATTTTAGTTCTTACTTATACTACTAATGTCTCTATAATACAATCTGTGATTCTGAATCTGTGGCGCACATTTGAGACAAGACGTCTTAGACAAGTCTATCTAAGACGCCTCAGACTGTCTTGTCTAAGCCACGGGGCGCTAGGACTGTTGATAAAATATCGATATAACGTTTTCTTTTTCCGAACTTCTTTTATCGGCTTTGTCTTAAAAAACAATCGTAAGTCGGCTCAAAAATAATTTAAACAATTTAAAATTCATAATATTTATTAACCCTTCAGATACCGTCAATTAGAGACACAATAGTAAGACAATAGATGCGCGGCCACCGGGTGTCGCTTGGGGATTCATGAATTAAACAAATTAAATTATTAATGTATGAAAATGTAGCGTTCTGAAAAAGCTGATGTAAAATTCCACCACTGGGGGTCCAGATTCATGGCCTACTGGATCCGTAGTTTTCGTTTGTGCATCGATGTCAAAGACACCTTGTACATAGTAATATACTAGTTATAAATAATAAATAATAGCCGTTTGATCGGATGCGCCGATCAATAACTACGCGACGTACAATACGGCCGACGTAAATTGGCGAGTCTGAATATAGGCTCTGCGAACTTTAGCGCATGTACACTCGAAAAAAAAAGTGTTATCGGCATTCATTTTTGGAATCCGAGATACGAAGAAGAAAATTCTAAAAAAGGTACAAATAAAATAGAGACAGAAAGCTACAAAAACTTAGAGATTCAATTTCGATACCTTACCTTCTGATAGTTGCAGATTTTATCACGCTCACAATATTATTTACAGTTTAAATATAGTTTTTGTATACATATTTACACTTATTATTTAATCACTGTCGCTGAGGGGGGAAAGCTTTACGATAATCTCGTCGGCCCGTTCCTTACTATGTGAGGTATTTGGCATAGTTTCGTCATCGTCATCGTAATCGTCCTCGCTCTCACTTTCAGATTCAGTTTCCGAATCTGAACCTGTATTAATGATGAATTGTTCCGTCATTTCGTCAATAATGTGATCGCTCTGCCTGTATTCATCTTCCACTTCTTGCACTTTTCTGCAAAAAGCACTCCAGTCTTCCTGACCCATTAAATTGACTTTTTCCTGGATGAGCTTCATTGTCCGGTTTACGTTCCAGTCGACGTTTTTAGCAACTACGTGCTCTATAATAGCAGCCCACGCCATCTCGATGGGGTTTAAATCTGGATGATATGGCGGTAAGCGAAGAACATCGTGGTTATTCTTTTTTAACATTATGTCTATTACGTATTGTTTATGCACATCTTTGTTTTTCTTTATTAGATCGTAAAGTTGTGGTTTACGCATGTCTTTTTCATAAGGTATACCCTTTTCTATTAGCCACGATTCCATTTTTGCCTTTTTGTCATTAGGTGTGGGGGTAGGATTAAAAACTTTGTTGTGGTATGGAGCATTACGGATAACTACCACTGAGTTAGGGTTCAAATTTGGAATCAGTTGAGTTCGTAACCATTTTTCGTAGTTTGAGAAATTCATGTCATCATGATAGTCTCCGGTTTTGTTTCCAGATTTGAACATTAGTAAGGCATTTGGAACAAATCCTGCTTCAGATCCAGCGTGTATCATAACTATTCGCTGACCGTTTGATATCGGGCGCTTTAGTCCTTTATCGAAGCCATAAGACCATGCCATACCTTTTGTTTGTGATGAGTCGGCAAACAACTCGTCAGTGTATACAATTGGTCGCCCTTCATCCCTATATTTTTTTATTGCATTCAGATACAAGATCCTTTTTAGGCGAATGTCGGTCTTCTCTATAAGAACCATTCTACTGGTCTCGCACTTTCGATACTTGAAACCCAAGTTTTTGACTATTGTCTTTAGGCTCGTTTTACCTCCTTGAAAATTCATTTCTCGTTTGAGTTTTGCGAGTAATTTATTTATGGTTGGCATTTCTTTTTCAGTATTGTGGAAGTTGTGTATGCATCGTTTTATTAAACCTTGGTCAAAATTATCGATGCCAGTAATAGGCTTTGATCTAGGCCTTCTCTTGCCAGGCGTGCGGAATACCGAAAGTGAGCCTGAGACCTTGCCTTCCGTTGAGATCCGTTGTATTGTGCGTTGAGATACACCAGTTGCGTTAGCGAGTCTGAAATAAACTCTGTCAACATCTTTTACGCCTTCTTCTTTTTCTTTTTTAAAATACTGCGTTAAATCAAAAATCAGTTTTCTAGCCTGGCCATTTAATACACTATTATGCTTTGGCATCTTTGTTGGCGAATAACATTAATATATTAGTGGCAAGGGAGACTTAACACTAAAACACACATAAAAACAAAATTAACACTAAACAAAATAATAATAACAAGTAACAACAATCAACAAAAACTTTTATAACCGCCTGTGCTCAACTGAAGACAGATACGAGATAAAGTGACACGAATACCCACGGAGTTAGTATAGAAGAGGAGATGTTGTAATAAGATTTCCCTAAGTAAAAAAGCGTGACATTTTGCGGGGTGAGGGGTGTTAGACTCCGCCCATTTTTTATTTGCCATCTGCCGGTCAATAGCAAAACTACTTGCTCGTTCTGTTGATTTTATTTTATAGTTACGTAACTATCTCACACTAGATGTCATTAAGTGCAGGATGCAACAGGGTCGCACTCAGAATTACCTGGGATATTTGTTTTTAAATTAATTGTGTAAACTATCCGATACGTATATTTTTCATTGAAATAATTATATGTACTATTATTTGATGAATGACGAATGAAGATCATTCAAAATTCATCAAAAACCTTTTTATTGTAACATTTTTTTATTCTATTTTTATTAGGTTTTACTTTTTTAAAGGCTTACTTTGATAGAAAGAATGGTCAAGATTGATTAAAAAGCTAGTTTAAAAAAAACACGTGTTTACGTCCGAAACCATTCAATAATAGTAAATTATGTGACTAGGGGATAAAGCAGTGTCTTAAAGTCGCGGATGGCATGTTGAATTCCGAACGAAACGAAGGTTGCTGATTTTAATCCCGAACGTCAGTGAGGGATTTATATAGTTAACTCCCGAGCATTGAGAGGGAGATTACAAAGAAACCAGAGTGAAGTGAGGAATTCAAGCCGCCCAAGACAAAGACAGCGTTATCCCCGTGTTGCATACTCTACTTTTTACACCAAATGTGAGGTAGTTAAAAAACAATTTGGTCGACCAAATCATATATTAATTCATGAATCCCCAAGCGACCACCGGTGGCCGCGCATCTATTGTCTTACTATTGTGTTTCTAATTGACGGTATCTGAAGGGTTAAAGAAATATAAGTATTATACTCGTATTTACAAGTTCATAAGCCGTGGGACATTCGGTAAAATAATTGGCTTCTAAATACTGCCCTGTATTTTTGCTATTTGACGATAGATGGCGACCTGTTTACAAAATTATATAAAAACTACAAAAATAATATTTTGGCGATTAAAGGACCTTTAGGAATGAATGTTGATCAAATTTCAGTACGTATGATTATTAAAATATATTAATACTGAGCTCTACGTGCCTAAATATATTTAGTTCCCATGACACAAAGTGTCGCCATCTAATGTCGAGTAGAATTATATTTGGAAATGCTGACTTTAAGAGATTGTTCTAGAAGTATTTTAATAAATGATGCCTAAAATTACTTACAAATGAAATGTGATGGCATCCATAGCATCAGAACGTCTATCCAAGTAGTTTTTACAAGATAAAATACAACACTTAATTTTTTTGTTTTTCTATCGCGAATATGATGCCAAATAAGTAGGTTTACGAAGTTGTGCACAGGACGAAAGCCAACAATACACTGATTTAAGCCACGCCCACCGTGATGACGTCAGGACTCAGTTGAGAGTCACAGTGCACAGTTGTTTAGGCCGCCTCCTCTTCTATACTTGCTCCGTGCGAATACCACAGCAGTGCTAACACGTGACTGCGTTATGTGCGACTGAGACATACATAATAATATTTATTTCCGCGCGTACCGAGCATTGCCGAATAAACACGAAGTTTTACGAAAACTAACTAAAAAGAGATGTCCAATACGCGTGTCTGTAGGTGTTGTATAATCGATTTTAATTCAAATCGATTTGTAATTAAGTTATAAAAATATATAAATATTTAATTTTGTAAGGTTTAAAATATTCTCAAACAGCCGTTATTCGGGTAATCGTTTATAGGTAACTTATATTTAACTAAATCACGTACGTACACGTAGGTGGGTACTTGGTCTTTTTTGTAGTCGAAGTCTTATTTACTAATCATGATTACTAACGATAACAATTACTATATTTATAAATCTATTTCGTTCAACATCTCACATAAACAAAAATCAACAAATCCTAAATCGATTGCAATATTTGATTGAATAAAGAATCGATTATGTTTACAAAGGTTCAATCTCTAGCTCTCTAACTCCTGCCCGCGCACGCCTCATGCCTCACCATTTGGTAACTAAAATAAGTTTTGCGTAACCTTCTGCGCAAAGTTCGGGCTTGTCAAGATATGTCGGCCACTCGACCGTATGCCGTATTTGTACATCCTGTTAGGCTGTTACCGGTTCAAAAATCAATGGCGCACCACGCCGGCACGGCACGGTCACAGGCCGTGCCGCACGCCATGTGGCCGAATTGTTATTTTTTTTTTGTTTTGACGACTACAGGAGTCACCTCGATTATTGTTTATGTTCAATCTTATGAATGACTTCTTTCAAGTTGCGTCAAGTCTTTGTTAACATTTAAGGTGGGTTAGGGTAAGAACGTATAAATAGAAATTATACCACTTATTTAGCTTTATTTTTCATGCCAGCCAAATTGCTACCTATAAGGTGGAACATAATGACGCGGCACGCAATGTGAGGATTAAAAATAAAGCTAAATAAGTGGTATAATTTATATTTAAAAGTAGGTACGTTCTTACCCCCATGCCGATATTACCCCATCACACTTTTTTTTAGTTTAATTTTTTTATTTAATAAGCTACCAAACGATCTGAAAACTCTAAATATTAGATTATTTAAGAAAAAAATAATATATGATTGGTTATCGACCAATATACTTCATTGACTGTTAATTTACTTACGTAATATTTGCATGCTATTAGGTAGGTACCTATAGGCACGGTAATAGTATCATACAGTATTGTAACTCGGCCGTATCTTTGAAATAAATGCCTATAGCCGCGCGTTACGTAAACATGCGATAGGGCTGCCCGCCTCCAGCAATCTAATTACATTTGCCTAGTTTGTTTCCATTTATTTTTGTGATTGTAAATATACTTACTTTTTTATATAAACAAAATACTTTGTGGATTGAATAGGAAGTGTTCAATAAAAATGCGTGTAGTTTTTTGATTGGTAGAATTAAATAAAATGCTTTTTCTAGTATTATTCATACACAATATACACATAGTACAATAAACCACTCCATCATCAGCTTCCTGCCCTTGTCCCGTTTTATTTGGGGTCGGCGCAACACGTTTTTTTCTTCCATTCTGTCCTGTCACTCGTCACGCTATCACTAACTCCCTTTTCTTTCATATCACTTCTCACACAAAAAACCACAATAAACCACTATTATTAATAATAAAATACCACGTCTTTACTTTGAATTATACAAACTAACAATAATCGCGCGGCACAGTTGCGACGGTCGCGACTTTCTACATGCCGAAAGCATGCTACAACCGAGGCGCGTAGGTATAGCTCGCGTTTCGTCCGTTTGTATGAAGTTGGAATACTGTATGATATTATTACCGTGCTATAGGTATATAACATAGCGAAACATGTTTGTTCTTATACCTTTTTTTTACCAAGTTTTTTAATATATTATTATTATTTTAGCTGTAAACCGGTTGACTATAGTTGAAATAATCATTACTTAAGTACCTATTTTTACTTAAAAAACCAGATTATTTTTAAAAACTAAGCGGTAACATATAAAAGGTATACTTGGCTTTTGCCCGCGTCCATAAAAATATGTAACTAAGCTGCACAAATCAGCTTTCTATCAGTGAAAACATTTTAGCAATTGGACCAATACTTTTAAAGAATTAGGTACAAATAAACATAAAAAAAAAACAAATTTTATCTCTTTTAAATGTTTGTATTTTATGGGTTCGGCATACGATAAAATAAAAAAAAAACATAGTTCATCGTAAAAAATATATTTACATATTTACAGGCGTCTGACTAGATACGAAACATTATTTTGCTAGCAGTGGATAATTTTCACCCCAATTAAACAATTTACTAGGTACAAGTACATAAAAAAACTTAAATACTAAATAAACTACTTATACTAAAACCTAACCACGTAGCATGTACATAATACAAAATGTATATAATCATGTACATAATACAACATGTATATAATACTGTAATACAAAATGACAAAGTACGCTCAGGCGTCAAAGTACTCCTCCACATCGCTGTCATCGGGAAAATTGCCACGTTGAATGGCAATGCTAATTCTTTGGGCGAAGAACGAACCAGCCCTCTGGTCACGTGAAGTGTCGATCAGTCGGTGTGAAATATCCTTGAAAAGGAGACGCGTACTTGGATCCCATGAATAATATATGTTTCAATAAAATAGATTTACACATTTGCGTAGAGTAATAATAATATTTCACAACTATCACACAACGCCGTCTAGTCCCAAGGTAAGCAGAGCTTATGTTATGAGTACTAGACAACTGATAAACATATTTATTTCTCTTACATACTAAATTACACCCAGACACAGAACAAATGTTTGTGTGATCGAACCCACGACCTCCGGCCTAGCAGTCAGGGCCACTGACCACTAGACCAACAGGCCAGTCAGTGTAGATAATTAATATACAATTTGGAGTTACAAATCTGTTGGACTCCTTGTACAATGCGTTCCAAATGAGAATAGGATCGATGCCCATGTTGTGATGTCACTTCGTACTGTCAAATCAAAGATTTTTTTCAAAATTGATGAACTCCGAGATGAGTAAAATTGAAGAACTGGATTCTGAATAAACTTTTTTCGTTCATAGTTCGTAAATAAATTAAAAGTTTTCGTAAACATATAAATTTTAAAATTTTCTTTCCTCAATTTGACAGTAAATCGTGACGTCACAACATGGCAATCTATCCTATTCTCATTTGGAGCGCATTATACATTGTCTCATCTCATGGCATTTAAGAGGACACATACATACATTGTTATGAGGCATTTTTCGCCTATAACGTACTCAAAAAACTATGTTTCCGTTTCCGACTATTTTTAAATGCAATTGTATAGGTAGATAAAGATATAGATTTTTTATTCACCGACTTTTTCGTGAT
This sequence comes from Mythimna lalbum, assembly GCA_949319445.1. Classification (NCBI taxonomy): domain Eukaryota; kingdom Metazoa; phylum Arthropoda; class Insecta; order Lepidoptera; family Noctuidae; genus Mythimna; species Mythimna lalbum. Next base: position 6,906,888 of record OX439370.1, read on the forward strand.
AAATAATATAGTAAGAAAAAACGACAAAAATTTACAAAAAAAAAGGCGAAACACTGTTTGGGCACTAAATGGTCCAAACAGTGTTTCGCCTTTTTTTGTAAATTTTTGTCGTTTTTTTTAAAAAACTATCTCTATTTTTTCTTTTTTTGTTGGTGGGAAAATCATGCTATGACATCCGCGCCACTGGGCGGAGCGGGAGATAGTGTCAGAGTTTTACTGACTAAAAACCCACTCCTGTTCGTTCGTTGCCTTTCATACCGGGGCCGAGTATTCCTTTCAGAAGCAGACCCTTGGCACCAGTAGGTTTGGAGCCTGCTGGGTTCCTACGGTTTGCTGACAACTACATGAGGCGCGCGTGGAACAATACGCGCCGTCGACGTCTTAGGCTCGGTCTGGACGCTTGCTGGACGGTCGGACGGCGAGCTACCTATTGCTCGCCGTCCACAAGCCCGCGCCTACGGTGGTCGGAAATTGGGATCAGAATCCCGGCGGCGGCTGGTGCGTGAGGGCCGTTGCCTCACGCATGCGGCCTCCTCCTATGCTAGCAGTATCTGTAACTATACAAATGCATTCAAAAATGATCGAAAACAGAAACTTTTTTTTTAATGTGTGATAGGCGATAATTGTCTCCTATCACCCTCCTCCTTTACTAACTTATATAGGAACTACAATAATTCTATTAACTTAAACCCGTATCATTAATACTACATCATCATCAGCCTTTTTAATGTTCCCACTGCTGGGACTCAAGCCTCCTCTCTAGGAGAGGGAATGGCCCGTAATTCATCACGCGGGCCCCGTGCGGGTTGGTGAATATCACATGTCCTCGAATTTTTGGTTGGAGGACAAGCTGGTTTCCTCACGTTTTCCTTTACCATTTTGAGAGCAGTGGTAATGAAATAAATTACACAAAGTAATGCGCTTGCCAGGGTTTGAACCCGCTACCTACAAACTCGTAAGTCGGAGCCATTACCACTGGGCCACCACTGCTCCTCAATACACCGTAATACTATATAAACATTGTAAATTAAAAATTAGACTTAAGAAATCTGATACAGAGTAATAACACTTTTTTTCAAGGCACTTTTTAAAACTAAATAATGTGCTCTTTCATAATTTTTGGCACATGCTTATTAATAATAGGAACCTTATTTTTAGTATATGCAAAACCTGAAACACCTGTCTAGTATTTTTATGTAAAGAATCTATGTACAAAGTTTCATACCTGTATTATGAAAAATCACAAAGTTATAAGCCCGTTATGGTACCTGTTTGGCGACATAAATACATGGTCACCGGACCACTCGGGCAACTGAGGGATTGTTTTGCTCCCGCACTGAGCTATGTGCAGGTGTAATACCAGCTATTACCTGCCGTGATATATCTTGTACATACTTAGTGTCGGTGGTGTACAAAGAAACTAAATAAATACAATAGAGCGGCCATCAGAAGAAATGTCTTAGAAAAACTGTCATCCTATGCTTCAGTGAAGACTAAAAATATTTACGAAAATAAACTGGAGTTAGGTCCAGTCGTTTTGCCATAATACGATTTATAATGGTGCAATGAGCAAGTCGGCATATTTCTCCAATTTTTTTTTCTTTTGGTGCGTATAGCGGACACAAACGCGACTTGACAGGTACAGTTGACAGCGACTTGTTACTACTTTAGTACAGTGCGTTTCACTTAAGAAGTTCCTTTGCCGTAATGTTGGCAATACGGAAAAATAGTGTTGCAATGTTTTTAGCAATTAAATTACTTAATATTAGGGAGATTAACTGATATTTCGTTACTTTTAACAATTGCCTTTTTTTTGTTTTTTTTTTTTTACCTATTTTTGAACAAAGTATAGTTCGCTGGGCTCCACTCTGATTGTCCTGAAATTCTTTCAAATACCGAAAACGACATGCCACAATATCGTACCTCTCTGTTAACAACATCTTTTTAGACCTGCTTTTTTAAATAAAATCCCATTTCCTCTCATAATTCTTCAAAAAGTGTTGCAACTACTCTTAAAATCGATTTCGTTTCGCATTTCGAAGAACAATTTTGGTAGAGTAGGCAACTCTTTCCTTTTTTCCCTTCTTTTTTGTGTAGACAGACAGGGGAGCCAACATTACGCAGAAGTAACTTCTTAAGTGAAACGCACTGTAACAAGTCTCGGATTAAAATTTTGTTCGCTATGTCCCGTCTATTGGTAGTATATTGTTTAATGTCTTTGGTGGTGTGAAACTTGTGACATTTTTTTAAATATTTTTGGGAAAAAATATAACATGGTGTATTTATTGGCATCGATTCAGTTAATGATTTGATCAAACTATATTCAGGTTTCGCATATACTTAAAATAATGTTGTATAATTAATAAATCTCTTTATATAGGGTTCATCAGACAGCGCCTATCATCCACAGTGCAGTCGCGCATTTTAACCTTCTTCGGTCATGTATCGCGTCGTAGTAATGACTCCATAGAGCGTCTCGTAGTGCAGGGCAAAGTTGAGGGCACCAGGCCACCACGAGGTAGATCACCAATGAGATGGACAGACCAGATCAAGGCCGCAACTAAGTGCTCGGTTAATGAATGTACCCGGAAAGCTGCAGTCCGCGATGAATGGCGCCGCATTACAAAGATGATCACTCATCGTGATTCACATTGATGACCACGACCACTCTGGCAAGAGTGTACCGACTCAGAAGAAGAATATAGGGTTCTTTGTACTAATATCATAAAAAACAACTTTTGTTTATAACTCAAAAACATAGTAGCTACAGTGCGTTTCACAAGAAGTTCCTTTGCCGTAACGTTGGCAATACGGAAAAACAGTGTTGCAATATTTTTAGCAATTAAACTACTTAATATTAGGGAGATTAACTGATACTTCGCTACTTTTAACAATTGTTTTTTAACTATTTTTCAATAAAGTATATGACGCTGGGCTCCATACCGATTATCGTGCCATTCTTTCAAATACTGAGAACGCCACGCCACAATATCGTACCTCTCTATTAACAACTTTCTTTTAGACCTTCTTTTTTTTTAAATAAAATACCATCCACTCATAATTCTCTAAAAAGTATTGCAAGTTAAAATCGAATCCGTTTCGCATTTCGGGAAACAATTTCGGTAGAGTAGGCCTCTTTCCTTAACTCTTTCCTTAACTCTTTCCTTTTTCCCCTTATTTTTTGTGTAGACAGACAGTGGAGCCAACATTACGCCGAAGGAACTTCTTAAGTGAAACGCACTATAGTTAGGAAACCATGATTTTGAGCACGATCTGACTACCTAAGCTGCCCTGCCTCGTCGCGTGCCACGATCTATAAGATGGCAGCCGTGAACCATTTCTCTATGCCAGTCGGCTCAGAGTAATGTGAAAGTCTTTAAAGCAACCAATTATGCAGAGGTTCACGTTGCACATTTCGCACTTATAATCTGTGTAAGCATTTACTTTTTTTAATGCACACCACTTGCAACGTGACTCCGTGACATTTGTTTTCGCAGGAAAGTGGCTTGTTGGTATAGGATTTTCTATTTTTGGCGGGCGAAATTTTTGTATGATTTCGTCCGCCAACAACACCCGAAACTGCCGATGTGGCATGTTGTCTGTCCGAGATTTTGAGAACATGACAAAAGTGTTGTAGATGGACACGTTGAGAAGGCGTCGGAAAAGCTTCTTGTACCAAACTAGACTACTAATCCTTTCTACAGGAAACGCCTGCAAATGTTGGTCCTTTTTGTCGACGCCTTCCATAGCCATGTTGTAATCTAACACAACTTTCGGTTTATACCGATAGTAGCCGTACTTCTTTTTTCCGCTGGCCTCTACCTTGTGGTATGTCGAAATAAGTGCAACCACAGTCGCGTCCTTCCACACCGTAATCGTCATGTCTCGTGTCTGGCTAAATGCCACTTCACTGGACCGCATGTTTGCCTTATTTTTGTGGCGCAAACTGTCGGGCACGAACTTCCGGCTCAGACGCAGGGTGCCCATTACGTCCGTCTTCTGTGCCTTGAGAATGCGCGCCAACAAAGGGCTGTTATAGAAGTTATCCATTACTAGAGTATGACCCTTATTAAGTAATGGATTAACTAACTTTAAAACAGTCCTTGATGCACCCTCAAGCTCAGCCTCGTCCTCATTATCTTCGACATTATGCTGTTCCTTCTTCCCAGTATATATTATCATCTGCCAAAGATATCCAGTCTTGGACTCGCATAGTTCATAGCTCTTTATACCATCTTGAGCAGTTTTATTTGCTATCAACTGAGAAAAGGAGAGCCTGCCTTTCCACAGCATCAGCGACTCATCTATAGCAATGTCCTGCTCAGGTAGGTATAAAGAGCTAAATTTTGAATTCAGGTGGTCTATTATTGGCTGTATTTTTACTAGCTTCGTCTGGATACCTCTGCGACACAAGTTGTTATCTACAAAATGCAGACAGCGCTTTATGAACGTAAACCGATGATAGGGCAAAATGTCGCTGAATTTGCCCAATTTAAGATAAGGCAAACAAGGAGTCCAGTACTCCTTCTCTTCAGGGATTGGGACGATACTTTGCAGCATAATAACAGCAAAAAACGTCCACAACTCTTGTGGTGTTATTGGTACCCATTTTGTAATTTGAGGAAATTGTGTAAGTGACGAGGAGAGCAGATTTGCTGCATATTTATTGGTCTCTTCGACGATGAGGTTGATTATGTCTTCGTCCCAAATTTTACAAAAAATTTGGAATGGAGACATACCCTCAATGGGGAACGTAGGTCCCGCGGGTTCGGTAAAATTTTCTCGCACCCCAGTAAAAACTTGGGGATTCTGAGACCAATCAAATTTTAGCATATCCTCCTGACTTGACTGTCGGAGAGAACGATCATCCTGCCTATCTAAGGACCCTAAGACCTCACGAATTTCGCTGGGCAAGTCTTCCACGGCGAATTCTCCAGCGTGCCTCCTGCAGGAGGGTATATCATCCACGAAATCCTCATCCTCGACATCGCTGCCAGGACTCAGACCCGTAGACTGTTCCCGCGACTGAATTTCTTCCTCCGAGTCCTCTTCGTCCACGTCAATTGAAGCTTCTAAAACCAAATTAAATGAGCCTATATTTAACCATCAGATTATGATCACATTTTTATCACAACAGATATTAATATTTAATGAAAATATTTTTTTCATAGCAAGCTTTATAGCTCATTATACCTGTATAATTAATACTCGTCAAGACGAATCATACGAGCCCAAAATCGATGGGGTTGTGTCGTTTAACTACCAAGTTCCTATAGCAACCTTTCGGTTCCATCATCAGATCAGCTCCTTGACATAATAATTTTGCATTGTCATCTGATTTACACATGTATGCAAAATTTCAATTCAATCGGTAACCGGGAAGTGGGTCTTTAATTTACAAGATTTGATGACAGACAAACATCGGGACAGTGGAAATTAAATAGAAGCTTGTAAAAATACATATTATTATGTGGATTTTTTATTTTATTTTATTCCAATTTGAGTATTTTTTATGGCCTACCCGAATGTCCTGTTCGTCAAGTCGTTGTGCTCCTTATTAGTCCTGAGTTGAGCCTTGTGCTTCTTGCCCACGTCAGACTTTTTGTGTGGCAAATAATCCGGCCGATTTTGTATATTTGTGATAATTGTTCTGTATTTCTGACCGACTTTTTGTAGGACGTGTGCGTTGCACTATTGCTATCAGTGTTCTATTTTTCGCCTACAAAAAATCGGTCACCGATTATCGGACGTGGGCGAGCAGCCTAAGGCCGTCTGTCCACCGCCGCCGTCACCGGGACGTCACCGAGAACGAGATTATTTCTGGCCGAGTTTAAGTTTAAGATGCGCTCGGGTGACGGGCGTGCGGTGGACACATGGCCATAAAAATGTATGTATCGCTAAATAGGCACCGTCATCTCGTTCTCGGTGACGTCCCGGTGACGGCGGTGGTGGACTAACGGTCTTAGGCGTACATACAAGCAACTTTAAGGCACGCATTCACGCACTACGCTGCGTGGTGCGTGGCAGTATGATAACCGCCTTACGAATACTGGCAAATACTTGCACTGACTGGACACCATTCTATTTTGTACAGTTCTTTCCTCAAAAGACCATCTCAGACACTAATCTCCACAGTTCTCATTACATATTTGCTGTATGGCCTTTAAGAGACTTTGTTCTCAGGGTAGTCAGCCAGAAGAAACCGGCCTCATCTAGTTTAAACTAACAAAAAAAAAATTATCTGTAAGAGTTTTTTAAAACCTTTTTAAAAAATAAATATCATTTACCTGGTCCTGTGGTTGACGTCGATGGGCAGGAAGATCCATTCTGAAGTGCGGGAGACTCTGCAGAGAATGATGTGCTCTGCGAGCAATCAATCAACACGATATTTGCTCCAAACATGGCGTTCTCGTCCAACTCCTCGTTTTCATCCAAGATTATTACCTCCATGGACGGGATATCTATCTGATTTTCACTGTGGAATAACATATATATATATTAAGACGACTTCTTTTGAATATTTCAAATAATTCACTCGTTTTACCCTTGCAATTGACTTTGTTTATGTAACTGTTAAATTTTAATAAGGTTCATCAAGGGCTAAGGGCTTGCTGTCGTCTATGTTAGTTTTTATTTTTTTGCTTGTTTAAGCTGTAAGTCCTCCAAGATGTAATAAATAAATCCTACTAATATTATAAATGCGAAAGTTTGTATGTATGGATGTTTGTTACTCTTTCACGCAAAAACTACTGAACGGATCTCGATGAAACTTGGTACACGATTAGACCATATCCCAGAATAACACATAGGATACTTTTTATCCTGGGATTATGTACGCGGGCGAAGCCGCGGGCAAAAGCTAGTAAATAAATAAGTCAGAGATTAAGTTAAAAAAATTACATAGAGGGTGGCGGCGTGGCAGCATCTTCTTCCACGGGCTGGGACGTAGAAGGCTCACTTGCTTCTGGATAGAAAAGTATTAAATTAAGTTTGGATCAGTCAATAAAGAGGTACGATATCCGGCAAATAATTCACACACCTGACTTCTGCAATTGCCATTTTTGAGGACTACGCGGGGGCGGAACTTCTGGGGTGCCCGGTTTTCTGGAAATATAAATATAATTAATAATATCCCACAATAATAATAATATTTCACAACTACCACACAACGCCGTCTAGTCCCAAGCTAAGCAGAGCTTATGTTATGAGTACTAGACAACTGATAAACATACTTATATATTTCTAAATACATACATATTATAGATAAATTACACCCAGACACAAACCAAATGATCATGCTCATTGCTCATCACACAAACATTTGTACTGGGTGGGAATCGAACCCACGACGTCCGGCACAGCAGTTAGGGCTACTAACCTAGTGGTTATATTGACTGACCTGTTGGTGTAGTCACCAACAGGCGAGTCAATATATTTTTTTTTAAATATAATTAAAACATTAGTGACTGAAAATATCAAATTATATTATTTTCTTAAATATTTTTCTTGCCTTCGGCGTTTCCTAGGAGGAGTATCAGGCATTAAAAAATGACTGACTTGCTTCTTCTCACGCAACTCTTTAAGCTGTGCTTTTTCCTCAACTGCTAACCGGGCCATTTTACTTTTTTCCAAATCTCGCATTTTTTTTCTTTTTTTCTTTTCTTCATCCTTTGACCTAGCAAAAAATAAAAACAGTATTACTTTAAAATAATTGTTAAAAGAAAATGCCTATACACTAAGGGGTATTAATATTCTTTTTTATTTTATTCGTGATGCGTGTACACCATACTACGTCACAAGTATAGTAAGATCAAAAATAATGTTTGATGTACTGATTTTTAATTCATGAATCCCCAAGCGACCACCGGTGGCCGCGCATCTATTGTCTTACTATTGTGTCTCTAATTGACGGTATCTGAAGGGTTAAATCCTTTTTTTTTTCATTCATGAATCCCCAAGCGAACGCCGTTCGTGCACCTCTTGCCTTACTATTGTGTCGCATGAAAAATATAATAAAAAAGATAATAAATGATTGACAATTAGTAACTACTTTGCACAGAAAATATTCGATTATCCTGATTAGATTCAACAGGATTAAAAAATATTAAAACTAAAATTGTAATTATTTGAAAAACTATTCATTAAAAAGTGAAAAATAAATATAGTTAAAAAAAAATAAACTAAAAAACACGCTAAGTAATAATAATAAAAAAAAAATATTGTGAAAAGAACGTGGGGTGCTCGATTTACGAAAGCTTTTATCATAATCATTATATCAGCCGAAAGACGTCCACTGCTGGACATAGGCCTCCCCCAAGTGTCGCCACAACGACCGGTCCTGTGCGTCAAGCTTTTATCACAATAATATTTTTCGTTCATTATTATTATTTAGCGTATTTTTTATTTATTTTTTTTAACTATATTTTTATATTATAAATAAGTAAATAAAATATTTAACCATTACGACTTTTATCAGTTTCAAGGTCGCGTTCTCCAGTTTAAGCCTAGGTATAGCGTAAAGATTTACCCATGTGAAATAAAAGCCTTAGCGTAATCAATATCACGATATAGGCGCGAAGGAGTTCGGATCCTTATCGGTCGCGATGGTCCAGCAACAGGTGAAGTCACCTCGACGACATCGTCAATAGACCTAGAAGAAAAAAATGGAATGAAAATAATGTATCATATTTGTATTTATTACTTTTATGGTCTTCTTTATAAAAAATATTTTTTGAAAAATAGAGATTTCGCTAGTTTTCGTACAATTAAATTGGTTTTCGTCCGAGTGTGAGCTAGTTATTAAGTAAAAATCTAATTATATATACTTTTATTTAATCAACAACATATCTAGTTAATATCTACTAACTTTTACTTTTAGAGATTAGCACGTATAAACCAACAAAAGACAGAGTACAGTACAGATTTAACATATTAATAAATAAAAAAAACAGAAATATGTGTCACAATGACAGTGTGCCGTTATCTTTAATTATTGCTTTAAAGATTTCAAAAGAATAACTATTTCTTAATTTTCATCCACCCCAGTAGTATTTTAAATATTTATTTATTTGCTTTCGGAAATATAAACACTACCAAAGGAGTGGATGGAAAATAAAATATCTAATCTACTAGCAATAAAGATCATATTGAGAGAAAATATTCTGTATCTTATAAGTTTGTTGAAGTAAAACTACCGTTACAAATATTCACCTAGCTGGTTGTGTCACCGTCCGAAAACCAAATACTTTGCAAAATTGGTATGCTATTATTAGTCCACTATATTTGTCTACAAGTCGATAAAAAAAAAAACTATAAAAACACTTTAAATTGTATTATGCTCCTAAGTAGACATACGTGCCAAAAATATTCCATATACTAGCTTTATCACTACTTGCCATGAACTTTTCCCGTCGCAATTTTTTTTTTCTAACGCGATGGCTTCTTATAGATACGTAAGCGAAGTGGCTACATATGTTTTATTTTTTTTTAAATTCGCAAATTGTCTAAACACATTTTCATCTTAATAGAACTGTTGCTAAGTCATTACGGATCACAAAAAGTCCAATCTTTCGCGGGATGGTAGGCTTGTGTTCAAGTTGCAGGTAGGCATGTGTTTGTAGCAGCATAGTCAAATGGACGAATAGTGGAACTGGACGATAAACCAGCACAATCACCCTACAGTATAGATTTAAAAAAAAATTGCTCACGTCGCCGATTGCGACTGTTCCTCAACAGCAAACGACACAGACGGTACGTAAACTGCATCCTCTGCATCTGGGTGCGTCCTGAAAAGTTAAGTAACATTTTGTGTAAGGCTCAGAAATAACCCAGTAAAGCAAGAACAATCCGTAACTCAATATACATCAATAAATATAAAATAAAGTCGTGTTAGTTACACTATTTATAACTCAAGAATGGCTGTACCGATATTCCTGAAAATTGGTGGGTAGGCTTAGAGCCAGGTGACGGACATAGGATACTGTAGAGTAGGGTAGAGTAGGATAGAGTAGGGTAGAGTAGGGTAGAGTAGTGTAGAGTAGTGTAGAGTAGGGTAGAGTTGGGTATAGTTGGGTATAGTAGGGTGGAGTAAAAGCTAGTAATATAATAAAATTCGACAACTATCACACAACACCGTCTAGTCCCAAGCTAAGCAGAGCTTGTGTTATGGGTACTAGACAACTGATAAACATACTCATATATTTCTAAATACATACATATTATAGATAAATTACACAAAGATACAAAACAAATGATCATGCTCATCACACAAACATTTGTCCTGGGTTGGAATCGAACCCACGACCTCCGGCATAGCAGTCAGGGTCACTAACCACAAGGTTAACAGGCCAGTCTATAAAATATAGCATAGTAGAAAAAGTACGAAAAATGTTTACTCACGTCGCCGATTGCGACTGTTCCTCAACAGCAAACGACACAGACGGCTCGTGAACTGCATCCTCTGCAACTGGGTGTGTCCTGAAAAGTTAAGTAACTTTGTGTAAGACTCAGAAATAACCCAGTAAAGCAAGAAAAAATCCGTAACTCAATATAACAAAATATAACATAATAGAAAAAGTACGAAAAAAACACAAACCCACCAAAAATGCACACCACCACGAGTTCGCGGTCGCCCACGACCACGGGTTTGCGATTGCCCACGACTAGGGATCAGCAAATGACCACCACCACGGGTCAGCACTTGACCACCACCCCAGTTCAGCACTTGACCACCACCACGGGTTAGCACTTGACCACCACCACGGGTTAGCACTTGACCACCACCCCAGTTCAGCACTTGACCATCACCACGGGTCAGCACTTGACCACCACTACGGGTCAGCACTTGACCACCACCATAGCTGCTTTTATTATATTTGTTTGCTGTATCCATTTCTAAAAAAAAAGAAAACAATATCACAACAAAAAAAACAACAGTTCCAAAAATATTCAATGAAAATTCATTCAATACAGTTTTTAAAGAAAGAAAAAAACAAAATACCTAACTAATAAGTAAAAAATACTTTCCATGTCATAAAGAAAGACAGAAAGAAAATTGTTGATAAAATTATTACTTAAATGTCTGCATAATGTCACCATAATATTTAAATCAAAACAAGCTACTGGCTAATGTAAGTATCGCAAAAAAATCGTCATAATTTGTGATCTGAATTGATTGCATTTTTATGATAATAATCATGGATTAGTTTTTTTTTTTTGCTGGCTAGACTTCATGACTTTTAGCTTAATTAAACTTTTAATGTTGCCACTATTATAAATTTTGGTCAAGTAACATAATATGCTTTGTTTTGCGTATTGCATAAATATATTTATTTATAATTAGGAAATACAATTCTGCATTAGATAATAAACATAAATATAAAAATAACTATTTGTGGTACTTAGAATATGACGCATATGATATCAATTAGAGTAAAGAAATAACGAACAAAGAAAAAAGCATGGCATCAAAGACATTAAATATACCTAAGACAGGAAATAGCGAACTAAATCTTAATCCAATATTTATTAAAGTACGTTGGGGTAAGATCGGCATTGGGGTGAGATCGGCATTGGTGTAAGGTCTTACCCCATCGCACCTTACCTAGTAGTCTTATGTAACATCTGTCTAATATAACACCCCTACACGTATACGTAACCTCAACACGACTTTAAATTGGAATATTTTGAATAGGATAATTCTATTAATAATAGGAGAATTCTATTAATAGTATTGTCTAAGACAAAATGATTAGAAATTTAATCTACAACCTTATTTTTAATAGAGAGACCTAAAACAGCTGTCTAGTATTTATATGTGAAGAATTTTTGTGCAAAATTTCAAAACGGTATACTGAAAAATCACAAAGTTTAAGCTTGTTATGTCAGCAAAAATCCAACGTCACTGGGCGACGAAGGGGTTGTTTTGCACTTGCATCCAGCTGTTTGATGATGCCCGCTATGACCTGTTGTGGTCTGTGTTATGCTTAGAGTTGGTAGTGTTCATCTTGTGACCTTTTCAAATAATTTTGGGACAATAACACGGAGTAAAAATTGGAATCCATTTAGTTACCGATACTGAACAAACCATATTCAGGTTCCACAAGACGAGGTCTACCCACTGACCGAAAAAGGTTTAATCAGAATCCAGTTCTTCAATTTTGGTCATCTCTTTGTCACTGCGTAAAAGGTTTGTGTAGTGGCAAATGGAAAAAAGAAGGCGAATTGTTCCTAACAATGAAATTAGTTTTTTAAACTAATTAGTATGACTTAAAACAATATATTTAGCTGATCTATAATTAACAATGACGTTTTTACTCTTAGAATTAACTAAGACTTAGAAATACAAAGCAAAAAAACCCAGATAAGTTTTCTTTGCCAACTGTACTTTTCTCTCACAGATCAAGTATATTGACTTTTTTATTTTTATTTGGAACGCATTCTACTAAAAATAATGTTATTAGAGGTACATTCGTTTTTTTTTTTAAATTCTGTGTGGTTGTGTGTGTGTAGTGTGACCAAGCTTTATCTTTAGCGGCCATTTTGTTTGCTTACATTTAATTTTCTATTTTTATTTGGAACGCATTCTACTAAAAATAATGTTATTAGAGGTACATTCGTTTTTTTTTTTAAATTCCGTGTGGTTGTGTGTGTGTAATGTGACCAAGCTTTATCTTTAGTGGCCATTTTGTTTGTTTACATTTAATGTTTTTCGGACCCACTTGAATTAAAGAATCTAATTTAACTAAAATTTGATACCTTTTGCATATTATTTGGCTGAAAATTATTATTGAGTAAATACTCAATGCAATAGTTATTACTTTTACCACAGAACTAGTCTCACAATTTAACCCTTCAGATACCGTCAATTAGAGACCCAATAGTAAGACAATAGATGCGCGGCCACCGGTGGTCGGGGATTCATGAATTAATAATATGTCTTTACCTATGAAATTGTCGTTCTGCAGTACTAGCCATTTCAAATAGAAATAATTTTTGTTTGGTTAATAATTCTAATTGCAAATTAATTTTATTTTAAAACATGGATTTTCTTTCTCTAAAAGTAGTCATTTGTTTATTGATTAGTGTTACATTTTCATCGCATTTCGTCATCATGGATACGTTAAAAATTCGAGTAATTATGGAATATGAGTACCGTCGTGGCAGCAACGCGGCACAAGCGGCACGCATCAACGACGTTAACGGAGCTAACACTACAAACCAACGCACCACCTGTTATTGGTTTGCTCGCTTCCGTTCTGGAAATTTCGACCTGTAAAATGAACCTCGCGGTCGTCTGAAGACTTTGGTCGACAATGACGAATTAAAGGCGATTGTGGAAGCTGATTATACACAATCTACGGCTGAATTAGCAGCAGCTTTCGACGTTAGCGTCAAAACAATATTGGTCCATTTGCGTCAAATTGGCAAGGTAAAAAAGCTTGACAAATGGGTGCCCAACGAACTCAATGATCGCCAGTGCGAGGTACGCGTCGAGACGTGCCTTGCACTGCTCAACAGACACACAAATGAAGGAATTTTGAACCGCATTGTTACCTGCGATGAAAAATGGATTCTGTTTGATAACCGCAAGCGCTCAGCAAGTTGGTTGGATCCTGGTTCAGCACCTAAACAATGCCCTAAACAAAAACTTACCCCTAGAAAAGTGATGGTCACTGTTTGGTGGTCTAGCGCCGGTGTGATTCATCAAAGCTTCTTACCAAACGGGGTGAGCATTACTGCAGATGTGTATTATAATTTGGATAACTTCTTGGCGGGAAAAAAATTCAATACCAGAGAGGCAGTACAAAATGCCTTCGAAGAATTTGTGAATTTGAAGGGCATCAATAAACTGCCACTGCGTTGGCAAAGATGCATTGATTGCATGGGTGATTACTTCGATTAATACAAATAAAAAATACATGAAAAAAAAAATCGTTTAAATTTTTTCATACAAAACGGTAATTTCATAGGTAAAGACCTAATATATTACGATAGCATTCTGACAAAATTCTAATACTGTTGCAAAGTACACTGAAAACTACACAGAAATAGAAATAAACTTACCCTCAGGTTAAAATCCGGTTGCACTCTCATTAACTATATTCTATCGTTCATTTTTTAATTAAAGACCCTCTTTGTTAAAGATTACGAATTACGATTTGACAACAAAACAAACTTTATTTGACAATTTGAATGTTGCAAGTTTTTCGATTTCGTAAATAGTGAGGACCTTAACCGATACTAACCAAATAAACCGAAACATATTCGCAAAAATAATTTCATTATAAAATGCAACTAATTATGGTCAGCTTTTGTATTTAATAAATACAAATACTCGATACGAGAATTGAAAGACTAGCTAAAGCTGTGTCATTATATTTTTTCGTCTCGATTTGGTGATGAGACGAAAATATAGAACTATTCAAGCTGATATTTTTACTTTATTACAACTATAGTATTAAAAACGAATTGTTTCTTACAATACAGACATTTTGTATTTACAGCTTGACGACCAATGATGACAACTTTTTTAAAGCATAAACTGCGACTGCCTCGTCTAGAGATGGGTTTCTACCCGGGTAGATACCGGGTAAATACCCAAAATACCCAAATGCAGGGTTTTTACCCGGGTAAATACCCAAGTACATGATTTTTACCCGGGTAGATACCGGGTAAATACCCAAATGCAGGGTTTTACCCGGGTAAATAACCAAATGGTAGGTATTTACTTTCGTTCGTTCGTCATTTTTTTGAAGTCTTTTGAATAGCAATAAATAATGTTAATCAAATATTTTATAAGCATGAAAGGTACATGGTGTTAGCAAAATGATAGTTTTCTACTGAAAAATCATGAAAAAATTGCACGTCCGTATTTTTTTGTGTCATATTTGGCGGTTTATATTACATTTAATTAATCATTTTAGCCGATAGATGTCCACTGTTGGACATAGCCCTCCCCCAAGTGTCGACCCTGTGCGTCCCACATCCATCGGTTTCCCCCAACCTTGCCCAGGTCATCGGACCACCTTGTAGGAGGCCTTCCAATGCTACGTCTTCCAGTATGCGGAATACTTCAGGTGTTATCTGTTATGCGAGCAATGTGCCCTGCTTATTGCCACTTAACACGTTCGTGGACAGTAACGCCCACAGGCGTCTATATAGCTAAAAGTAATACGACAGTACGCCTGTCGACGTATCAGTTTTTACTTGCATAAAATCAGTACGACACACGACGACCGATTTTTCATAGTGAAGTGAGACACGGGGGGGGGGGGAGCGATAGTGATTGGCTCGCCACGCCATCGCATCATAGACGTCACTCGTGATTCGTTCCTGCGTTTTCAAGTATCTAACAACGATGACGATTGGCTCGCCAATTTATGGAATGCGCAAAGCGATCCCCACTATGACGTCGAGCGCTAAAGATCCATGCCGATACCTATACTTAGGTAAGAAAGGTTATCAACTAAGTGTCTTCGTCTACCATTAGTTGATCCACCACTATACCACGGACTATACTTTATTTATTGACACTTATAATACCCAAATAGTGATGGGTCGATTCTGAAAATGATTGACCTATAGACAAAATCAGAAAATGAAATGTATTTTTAACTAATATTACCGACAACCGCTTACCTTTGCGCAGCAACTAAAAAAAAAAAACATCAAGGGCCTTATGCCCTTGATGATTTTCTGCTGACGTGTTAAAATGTCAGTCGTGCAAGCGAGAAAGAGGGATGGAACGATACCCCTATAGGTAATAGGTAATAGGTAAAACGGGCTGTTTTCCGCAACTCCACGTCTAAAGCGCGTATTTTGCGTATGGGTGGGACAATTGGGTCACTCGATCCACCCCAGCTCCTCAAGAAAGGCCAGCAGCGCCTTGGTGTTGCTAACCACTTCACGAAGGTTACCTGGGTTACCGAAGTGCTTTGCCCTGTATTCAGCGACCACAGGGCAGCTTAGGAGCAGATGAGCTGCTGTCTCTTCCTCCTCCATGCAGGCTCTGCAGAGAGGACTATCCGTAACTCCTATGACAGAAAGGTGCTTGTTAAAGGTCCCGTGGCCGGTTGTAGCGGCCGTGACTTTGCGCAACTGTAGTTTTGTCAGTCGTAGGACCTGTTTCGTAAATCGGCCATCGATCGAGGGAAGTGCCTCCTTGGCCTGCCTGCACTCACCGTTTTCTCTCCATAGTTTGTGGTGTATATCACTGGTACGGTTCCTTACCAGATTGCGTAGATAACCGAAGGGAAGTGGCACAATGGGTTCAGGGCCCACTGCTGCCATACTCGAACCCCTTCTGGCGAGTTCATCCGCTGCATCATTGCCTCGGGAATCGCTGTGACCTTTGATCCATTGAATGGTTACTTGGTTGTGTTTACCCACCTCGTTTAGCCGTTGGTGACACTCGTATATTAGCCCAGAAGTGGCCGTGTGACTATTCAGTGCTTGCAGGACAGCCATGCTGTCTGAGAGAATGCGTATAGAGTGATCCTTAACTATCCTGGTCAGAACGGCTAGAGCTGCCAGGGAAATGCCCACGCATTCAGCCTGGAACACCGTGTTATGAACCCCCAATGGAGTGGCTATATGAATGTTGAAATCCTCTGAGAAGACTCCCGCACCCGTGCCATTACCTGTTTTGGATCCATCCGTGAAGATCCGCAGCTCAGCGGGGCACAGCCCCTCGCAGCGGTCATCCTCATACAGTTGGATCTTGTATTTCTTATCAAAGATAAATTGCTTAGGAATCCGGTCGTTTGCTGCTTTGGTAATGGGAAACTCAATATTGAATTCCTCTAGCAGAGCGGTGTGTTGAGTTGATCTCTTACCCCATAGATTCAGTGTTTTGAGACGTACTGCCGCCATCGTCGCTTCCTGTTGTATGAACAGGTGAAGTGGAGGGAGTCCCAGCATGGCCTCGAGCGCTGCAGTTGGAGTAGTCCTCATGCATCCCGTAGTTGCCATGCAGGCAAGCCTCTGCGTTTGTTGTAGCTTGTTTACTGCAGTGGCTAGCTTGGTGCGTGGCCACCACACCACGGCACCATAAGTAATCATAGGCCGAATTACGGCACTGTATAGCCAGAGTATGATCTTGGGGGATAGGCCCCACCTCTTACCTATCATTCTCCTGCATTGCCAGAAGGTGATACACGCCTTGCTTAGTTTGCTGTCCAGATGGGCACCCCAATTCAGCTTACTGTCTAGGGTGACTCCCAGGTACCTTACTTCGTTTGCCAACTGGAGTTCCGTATCGAATAGTTTAGGCAGGTTGAAGCGGCCTAGTACTCTTTTCTGCGTGAACATGACTAGCTCAGTTTTAGAGGGGTTCACTGACAGATCGTGTTCCCTGCACCAGCGTTCCACGATACGGAGTGCTTGTTGCATAAGGTTGCAGATCGTGCCGGTCACCTTCCCAGGTACGAGAATAGCTAGGTCGTCCGCATACCCTACTGTATAGTAACGGTTCGCGTTGAGTATGGTAATCAGTTCGTTGACTACCAGATTCCACAGCAGCGGTGAGAGGACCCCTCCCTGCGGGCAGCCTCTGGCTATTAAGGCCAACTGTTGTTCCTCTTCAATGCGAACTGTACGTTTGCTTAGCATGTTCGTGATCCAGTCAATCAGTACCTGCTCCACCCCGTGTTTGGAGAGGGCGGCACCTATGCTGGAGAAGTTCGTTCTGTCGAAGGCCCCTTCGATGTCTATAAAAGTGCCCAGGCAAGTACCCTTCTGATGGATTGCATCCTCTATCTGGCTCACAACCAGATGAAGAGCAGACTCTGTCGACTTACCTGCACTATAAGCATGTTGATTACCATGTAGTGGTATTGCTTTTAAGGCGCCGTCTCGAAGTTCCCTTTCACATAACCTCTCCATCGCCTTTAGTAGGAATGAGGTCAGACTTATGGGTCGATAGGACTTAGCGTTAGTATAATCACTCTTACCTGGCTTAGGGATGAATATCACTTTCACTTCCCTCCATCCTTTGGGAACGTATCTAAAGGCCAGGCACGCTCTCATTAGGGGCAATAGCCGAGTTGCCAGGGGTGTCCCACCCCACTGTAGTAGAGCAGGAAAAACACCGTCCGGACCCGGTGCCTTGAAGGGATGGAAGCTTTGAATGGCCCATTGAAGTTTCTCCAGCGTAATCACCTTGTGTGCATACAGCCAATCATCATCAGTTGGTGTTTGGGTTACGTCAGACCAGTCTGTTACCTGTACAAAAACGCAGTCTGGGAAGTGAGCTTCGACTAAGGTGCGTCTAGCCTCCTCCGGCGACGTGGTAAGTGTCTGGTCAGGTTTGCGGAGTACAGTAGGCCCAGGAGCATCCTGTTGTGCTAGTACTTTCCTCACCCTGTTCGCTTGTTGGCAGGATTCTATGCTGCCGCAGAATTTCCGCCACCCTGCGGTACGCCTATATCTGATGCATTTTTTGTAGCTGGATTTGGCCGCGTAGTAAGCGTCCCAATCCACCTCCTCACATGTGTTCATGGCCCTATTTAGAGCTTTCCTTACCTTACTGCGTTTACGCTCCAGATCCGCACCCCACCACGTCTGTTTGCCCGGTGTAATACGGGGCAGGGTCTCTGGGCAGGCAGTATGATAGCTTTTAATCAATGATTCGGTGAGTAGGTCCACTTGCACGTCGATTTGCGTCGGGTCCACAAGTGCCCTCGAATCGCATGGTGGTACAAGCTTAGAGTCTAAGCTGCGTTTGTACACGGCTTTATCCGTGTTGCGCGGATTGCGTCTCGGTAGTGCGGGTGATACACAAACCTGGATGACGAAGCGGATCCATCTGTGGTCCGAGCAGGAGGCCTCCTTGGAGACATGCCATCCAGTGATTAGTTCCGCCACTCTTTCTGTTGCCAGAGTGAGATCTATGATTGTGCGACTGCGTCTGGTTACAAAAGTTGGTTCTGTACCTGTGTTTAGTAGGGATAGGTTAGTAGTAAATAAGTATTCTACCAAAGCCTTACCCCTTGCATTTTGCGTGTCCATTCCCCACAGTGGATGGTGTGCGTTCGCATC
This sequence comes from Mythimna lalbum, assembly GCA_949319445.1. Taxonomy (NCBI): domain Eukaryota; kingdom Metazoa; phylum Arthropoda; class Insecta; order Lepidoptera; family Noctuidae; genus Mythimna; species Mythimna lalbum. Next base: position 6,925,926 of record OX439370.1, read on the forward strand.
CGTCCCGATCACCATCTCGTCCCCGTTGCCCTCACAGTAGGCAACTAGACGGATCAGGTTGTGGGGTGGCGGTTCCTCTGCCTCTGGCATGTACACCGAGGCAAGGACGATCGCCATGTCAATGTCATCACGCTGTATGGTCAGCCTTGCTGCAGAGACATCTCTGCAACAGAAATCATTTAGAAGCTGTGCTTTAATGTTACCTGTTATGAAGATGCACGATCTAGGATTCTCATGATCCGTAGTAACAAGGATCTTACCACCAAGATTGGAGAGTCCGCAAATGTGGCCGCCCCTAACCCACGGCTCCTGGATTAGGGCGATGGCCGCGTGTTGAACCTCCAGCCACTTGCGTAATTGGGCCGTCGCAGTCTGACTGTGGTGGAGGTTCACCTGCACAATGTTACTGGTGGAGAGGGACGCCATTGCTGGCGGACACCTCGTCCCCACCCTCCAGTCGCAGCCCGGCAAACAGGTCGCCCTCATCGAAGTCCGTCCCCCCGGGGGTCGAAGCTGGAGACAACGTGACGTCGTCGGGCTCCTCCCCCACCGGAGGAACGGCCTCCGCGATGGCTGCGGTGGCGGCTGGCACTGCTTCTGCAGCAGGGTCCACCACTGGTGCTTCCGGGTTGCTTGGTGGAGGAAGGGACTCCGCCACCTCCTGTAGCTTATTCGAGTCACGGTCCCAACCCCGAGGGACGTCTACAAACTTTCCGTTCTGACCCTGGAACTTCACATACACCGTCCCCACCCCCATCGCGAGTCGGCGTTCGGCTTCCATCAGGATCGGAACCTGGTCCTCGGGGATGTCTAGCACCATGAACCAGCATTTCTCCTGCTTGTCGGCGTGTATAAGCACCCACCTTTTCACGTCGACCCATGGGTTCTGGTAGCAGAGGCCTCGCCCGATGTTCCTCGAGTCCTCGTACACCCCATGGTCGTCAGGAATTGCGATACCTATACGTACCCGCTTTTGGAGTTCCGCCTGGCTGCGGACGACTAGCGAAGTGCTAGCCGGGAGAGCCAGTTCCGAGACTGCCTGCTTGAGCCACGCTAGGGTGTGGTCGTTGCCACACCACAGTTTGAGTACACCCCCGGCGTACAGTGGCTTTGCGTTAAAGACCGGCGCGGGCCGGTCCTGCATTGGGTTCCAGGATTCGCTGATGATCCTCTTCTGGATAGCAGCGACAACCTGGTCCGATACTCCCTGGTTGATAATCCCCGTGCGGTCGTCGACTATGGCGACGCTCAGGGTGGAGCTGGCTGCTTGGGCGTAGCTTCTTGAAGCAACCCGCTCGGACTGATCAAGCCGCAGCCGCTTGTGCTCGCCACGAGGTGATATAGTCTCGTTCAGAGCACGCTTAGCCACGACCTGATCATCCCCAGCGGGCCGCTGCGTCGTGTTGGCTGTCTGGGCCGGTCCCCCTGTGGAGAAACTAATCTTACCCTTGTTCAGGGCAGTGACAGCCGCCTGCTTAACCTGAGAGGCCTTCATTTTGCCGGCCTTTCTGCGTTCCTGACGGCGCTCCTTGCGCGCCGGCCTTTCCCTCCTTTTACCCTGGCTGGGTGGAGCTGGTGGTCCAGAAGGGTCCTTGCAAGGGTTGCGGGTTTGTGGAGTTGGTTTTTTACCCTTACCCTTGTTTTGCACTTGCCAGGAACTCGAGAAGACATCCTCAGTGCTGCCGCCTGTCCCTGAATTGACGGCGTTAGCCACCTCCGTGGCCGCAGGTTGTGAACCCACAGGAGGAGGGGGAGGATGTTGCTTTGGAGGGCGCACTTCGGCGGTGGCCTTAGCCTTTGCCGATGCCGTCGCCTTCGTGTTGGAAGGTCCGGTACTGGTCCCATGCAGCGCCGTAGACCTTCGTTTAATGTGGGACGTAGGTTTGGTCTTGGCCGCGGTATACGCCACAGCTGGACCGACACCCGCGCTGGGGCCTGCGACTTGCGCCGCAGGTTCTCCAGGGGCGAGCGAAGTGCACGCACCTCGCTTAGGAGCTCCGCCAGCTTCCGCTGGCTCCGCTCCTGTGAAGTTTGTAGAAGTAGATGGCCTAAAATGTTCCATATTTTAAATTACTTAGAATTTCATCCCTCTGGCTCCCACCCTCCTTGGAGCCCGCACCTGGGAACGTCGCCCTGCTTGAAGAGCATACTACGTTAGGACTACCAGAGGGATATAGGTGCGCAAGGCTGGCTTACAGTGCGACATCGGGTGCTCGATCGGGCTGGCGTCGGAGACCGAAAGGCCTGCCCCCAACGAACTGATCAACCCTCACTTACACCGTCAGCATGACCTTTACCCACCGCTTCAGCCGTCCGAAAACGACCTCCGCGGACCTTACGCACCTCGCCTGTGGCCCTCTGACGGGACACCATGGCCATTTCCCTACCCTTGGCTAGAGAGTAAGGCTACCGTTTCGCTTGAAATCCAGACCAAAGGGGGAGTGTTGCTCACTTTCAGCTCAGCCCCCCAGGACTCCTTCATCCCCGCTTACGGCGCTCAACTGCGCAGGTCCTAGCGCAGGTGACCAATTTCTCCTACTCGTCGTCAGCTTATTTTAGTGACGGCTGAGCTCGCAACCACCCAGTCACAGGAGGGTTGCAATTAGGAGGGGATTTTGGATAGAGATAGGATTAGGAGTTGGTGGGAAGTGATGGTGAAACATGGGAGAGGAGGGATGCAGGTAGGAGAGTTGGGTATTGTGGAAGTTGGGATGGGTTTGAGTGGATAGCCCCCACTCCGTGGGTCGCCAGGCAGTTTCGGTTACGTCTATTTCTGATGGAATTAGACCAAAAACGGGGTGGCAACCTCGAGAAGGTGGATCCGCCTGACTTGCCTTGAGGATCTACACGACTGTAGCGCTCTCCCTCAAGACCCCGCCACCCTACCACCTCTGAAGGAGGTGATAGGGTAGGCCTGCATCTATACTACCAAGCAAAGCATAAGCCAAGCGTGTCGTTGTGCAACCGCAAAAGCATACATACAGACCCTCCCACGATACCCCTATATAGCTCCATCCCTTTCCGTCGCAAAATGGAGCTTGTGGAAGGGCCTTATTTCTATCTATTCCTTTTTTTTTCAACTAGCAAGGCCAGAATGAACAATCTCGGGCCTGTAGTAGCACCGAGGAAGAAAGCAGTGACGATAGCGCGACAGATGTGGCAGCAAATTCAGCATCTTCAGAGGAAGACCTTCCTCAGTATGAAGAATTATCATCATCTAGTTTTTCTGAAGAATATCAACTCAAAAAGCGGGGAAAAAACGAAGCAAATGCAGGCGTTGTAAATAAAATGAACATTGATAAACAACATAAAAAAAGAATGGTAATGGCGCCAATAATTTAATTTAAAAGCTAAAAGTTACTTAATTGAATTATCAAAACGTTTGTACGGTTGTTGTAACTATACTTACAACGAACCCACGACCTCCGGCATATCTGTCAGGGTTTTTTTTTTCGGTGGGCAAAAATCATCTTATGACAACCCCCGCTCTTGGGTGGAGCGGGAGATAGTTTCAGAGTCTTACTGAATAAAAACCCCACCCCGTTCCTTCTAGCCTTCATACCGGGGCTCGAGTTCCTTTCGGATAACCCTGGCCATATCTGTCAGGGTCACTAACCACTAAATCAACAGATCTTTGAATATGTGCCAGGTAAGGTGACTAGTTGATTGCTTTATAACACAATAGCCCCGTAATTCCAATCTTTTATTTATTGGGTAGATTTTTTTCAACACACTTGGGCAGAAACGAATAAACGGGGCTTGACCAGCGACTCGTGGGGTTCGACGCGCGCCCAGCCTGATACGATAAATATAATAAATTGTGGCGGGAGAGCACGCGTACGTTTCTGCACTAGTGCGGAAAAGAGTCTATTTAATGTAATAATATTCCACAACTATCACACAACGCCGTCTAGTCCCAAGCTAAGTAGAGCTTGTGCTATGGGTACTAGAAAACTGATAAACATACTTATATATATCTAAATACATACATATTACAGATAAATTACACCCAGACACAGATCAAATGATCATGCTTATCATATAAACATTTGTCCTGGGTGGGAATCGAGCCCACGACATCCGGCGTAGCTGTCAGGGCCACTAACCATTCAAGGAGTTGTCAGCAACAGGAGGGGCCCATCTGGGTCGAAGCCTACCGGAGTCGGGGTTATCCGAAACTAGAGCACCGGTATGAAGGCTAGAAGGAACGGCGCGGGGTTTTTAGTCAGTAAGACTCTGACACTGTCTCCCGCTCCACCCAAGAGCGGGTTTCGTCAATGATGATTTCCCACTCGACAGAAAAAAAAGGGCCACTAACCACTAGACCAACAGGCCAGTCATCGTGCGTGCCAAAAAGTGGTGGATTAAAGATTTACCGTATTCCTAGAATGTAAAGGGCATAGGTAGGAATATCATAAAATAGGTAAGTTTTGGTCAGTACCTAGATTTCTAAGACGCCCTGTTGCCTCTGGCCTGCGTACCGCAACGTTGTTGTGCGGTCCGTAAAAAAGTACCTACTGTCTTGATACCACTTTTTTATGTTTTTCAGGCCGAACAGCGACTGTTCGCAATTGAGGTAGCAGCGGGCGATCAAGCGGATCTTGTGGGCCAAAATGAACATGTTCGGCAAGCCAGCTCGTACGAAGACTTAGGAAGAAGGTCTGTACCCCAAGTAAGTGCTCAGTCTTGAAAACATCATTGCTGCTACAGCAACAAATTACTTTTTTTATTAAAAAAATAACCGACTTCCAAAAAATGTAATTGAATTTGAGGAGTTCCCTCGATTTCACCAAGATTCCATCATCGGATGCCAACTTGGTGACCATGGGACCATTAAGGAAGTATACCCTTTACAACAAAAAAAGAAATTTTTAAATCGGTTGGCAAGCGACGAAGTTATGCGCGACCAAACAAAAAAAATAATCTTCTCCTTTTTTTAAAGTCGGTTAAAAACTAGCCAGATTTTTTTGTTTGATTGTCCTGTACGTAAAGTTTACGCTGGTCGGTAGTTGTGGACACCAGCCCGACATACAGTGTGGGTACAGTGCGTTTCACTTAAGAAGTTCCTTTGCCGTAATGTGGCAATACGGAAAAATAGTGTTGCAATATTTTTAGCAATTAAATTACTTAATATTAGGGAGATTAACTGTTACTTCGTTACTTTTAACAATTGCCTTTTTTGTTTGTTTTTTTTTTTAAACTAGTTTTGAATAAAGTATAGGACGCTGGGCTCCATTCTGATTGTCCTGCAATTCTTCCAAACACCAAAAACGCCACGTCATAATATCGTACCTCTCTATTAACAACTTCCTTTTAGACCTGCTTTTTTTAAATAAAATCCCATTCCTCACAAAATTCTCCAAAAAGTGTTGCAACTGCCGTTAAAATCGATTTCGTTTCGCATTTCTGGGAACAATTTTGGTAGAGTAGGCAACTTTTTTCTTTTTCCCTTCTTTTTTGTGTAGACAGACAGGGGAGCTAACATTACGCCAAAGGAACTTCTTAAGTGAAACGCACTGTAGGGTTTTTTTCAGGATTTTTGACTCAAGATTGCGGTTGTTTTCAACAGAAATCGGGCCTTTTAATTTTTTTATCTGGTAACTCTAAATGCGAGTCATATTTTTAAATCAGTTACGTAATAGTAGGTTTGGGCAAAGTGAACACGGCTTTTTAATTTAGGTATAAGGGACGCGTGACTAAAGTGAGTGGCAACGATGAGTCACTATTTTCTTAAAGCGAATACACTGTGAAATATTGGGCGGAGCACTGTCGTGTCCTCGGGAGGGGGCGATCGGTGGCTGCACTGACCCCGACCCCGACCCCGACTTCCAGCTAGCTTAGGCGTAGGCTTGCAGATGACGAGTAATACCCATTGCCCATAGCTCTCATTCATCCGTTTGCTAATTGTCCGGACCGGACTGAACCCGAGTCGTCGACGGCAGTCGGCGTCGGCGGTGTTCCACAAGCGCCTCGTGGAGACGTCTGCAAAATCGGGCCGAAGCCTACCAGGGATTGACTTCCAAATAGTAAACCCATGATCCTGGAATGCAAATGCAAATAAGGAGCATAGTGACGTGTTTTAAAGTCGTGACCCCCCCTCCCACACACGTCCTCGCTGTACTCTAGAGCAGGAAAAGTCAATGAATGATTTTCCACTTAAAAAAAAAAGAGAGGCAAAGCAAGGCCGTGTATTGCTCTCTCTCTTTGCAAGATTAAAATGAAAAGTAATTTTTTTCCAGGCTTTAAAAAATACAGCGGCAGAAAACGACAACGACATTATTCCGGAGAAGGTAGGTACGGCTGTTTAAAGGGAACTAATATTTTGAGGACTCCGGAATTTGTGCCAAACCTGTACCTGTATGCACAAGCATACAGGTAAGAATAAGCATATCTAACCAGCCTTTTAATGTTCTCACTGCTGGCACTCAGGCGTCCTCTGTAGGAGAGGTGGTCCGTAATTCACCACGCGGGCCCAGTGCGGGTTGGTGAATGTCACATGTCTTGGAACTTTTGATTATTTGACATGCCGGTTTCCTCACGATGTTTTCCTTTACCGTTTTGAGAGCAGTGGTGATGGAATAAATTACACAAAGTCATGCGCCTGGCTGGGTTTGAACCGGCGACCTACAACTCGTAAATTGGGCGGATATCTTCGTAAGGTCCATACAAAATACGAAAAAACTTTCACAAGGAACGGTATTTGCAAAAGTATAGTACCCAAATGTTTTACTTCGACAGAACAAAAATCGTCAGCTTTATACGTTATTTTAGTAGCAGAATTTTTACGAAGTTCGAGTCCATAACGCAGAAACGAAACGATCGAAACGCTTACCGCGTTTGGCTCTGATTGGCTAAGACATTGGAACGGGCCAATCGGAGCGTCGAACGTCATAAATGCGTCGATCGCATTAACGTAAAACAAAATCGCACTAGGCACTCTGATTGGCTAAGACATTGGAGCGGGTCAATCGGAGCGCCGAACGTCATTAGCGGAAAGCAGTAGGGACTTTGAAATCCGTCACCTTAGCTGAAAAAAGTAAGGAAGCACTTATAACTTAGTACTTTCTACCAAATAATATTTACCTACTAAAATGTTACAGGCTCCTCCTGAACTAGTGTTGCTAGTGGCAAAGGAATCTGCGTTATTGGGACCAGGCAAAGATATTGAATTAGGAAGTGACTTTGACCAGAAGAAAATATTGAGATCTGGGGTATGCCCTTATACTTATTTGAATACACAATTTGTATTTTTAATTTTTTTGTTATTTATAATAATTAATATTCTCTGTAGGTACCACTTAATAGTTTAAACCACAGAAAAGATGAATTAGATTAGCCCTTCAGATACCGTCAATTAGAGACACAATAGTAAGACAATAGATGCGCGGCCACCGGTGGTCGCTTGGGGATTCATGAATTAAAAAGGAAATACCACACCCTTTAATTCCATTATAGGCAATAAACCAATTTACGAACGCGCATTATGAAACTAACAGACCACGCACACTTAGATCGCAAGTTTGCTATTGGTAGTTGAACTATGACCATTGCCCTACTTTTGTTACTCCTACCCCGCCCACAAGGCCATTCTAACCTCTTTCGTCTGTTGTGGTTTAAACCAACTCGTTCAGACCAGTAGCGTAACTAGACGTGGGCGGAGGCACCCCTTGACCAGGCCGCACACCCAAAAGGGCCTCTTATATGCGCTGTTTAAGAGTTAGGGGTTTTTTTTTTTGTACATAGGTATATACTGTGTATATTTTACAAGCGGTTGGTAATTTTTTTCAGGATTACTGGAACGGAGTATGGAAAGAAGAAGTTAAACCAAAAACCGCCTTGCGGTCTGGGTCAGAGACGAAAAATCTGGTAAGTTTTCATTAGAAATTGTCAATAGGAGCTTAAACTTTTGAATTGACAGGCCTGTTGATGTAGTGGTTCATGGCCCTACACCGGAGGTCGTGAGATGGATTAAGAACCAAGGCAAATATTTGTGTGATGACCACGATTATGTTTTGGTCTGTTTGTTTTGTATAAAACGCAAGCAATTGTTTTGAAATACCTAATTTACCTATATATTTAAGTTTTTTTTTTCAAACCGTTGCTATCTCAGCCTGACGAAGTCCTTCTAGATAAAATGAGGCTCAGTGGAGACCGATGTACAATTTCCTCAGGGTTTTGTAAGCGGCTGGTGTATTCCAGAATGATCTAATTCGATATTTTCATCTTTACAGGGCTCAATAAAGGCAAAAATCATACCAGGCACGGAATTGTACAAGGTGGTGAAACAAATGAAGGAAATATCTCCGAAATTGCTTTATATTATTAATAAAAGGCAGCTTTAAGGTTTTTTTTTGTGCATTCTGTATTCAACTATATACAAGATGAATGTTTTTTCCGGAAACGAAAAAAAATTTGCCTCTCCATACAATCTAATCAAGTTCATAATTTTGTATGGAGGGGCAATTTTTTTTTAAGGTTTTTCAGTTTCGTCTACTGAGCAAGCCCTTAAAGTTTGCGAAGACCTGTCCCTTACACCTTGTATTAGGAAGAGGTTGTAAAAAAATTAAATAATCAAAAAATATGATTGAAAAAAAAATACAGTTTTCAAATAAGTCACTTTTTAAGCAGTGTTATTAAGTTTAATTTCCAGCATTTATTTTCGTCCGATCACAGATTTCATGCCAGCGACAGCACCAAGTTATTTCTATCAAATCAAGTACAGATACAGATACCGGCACGAATCCTGAGCGCTGGCTTCAAGTTGCGCAGAAGTTAAATATCGGGCATATTTAATGGTATGAAATGAGACGCGGGGGTGGGAGTGTCAGTGATTGGCTAGCCGTGCCATCGTGACGAATCACACGTGATTCGTTCCCTGTGCTTGCTGCATGTATCTAACAACGACTACGATTGGCTCGCCAATACATGAAATGCGCAAAGCGATCTTCACTTTGACGCCGAGCGCTCTAGACCTGTAACTTGTAAAAATAATTGCTTATGCTATAAAATTTTCACAAAAAAAAACACTTGATCATATTATAGTTGAATTATTAACCATAAATCTTGTTTCGATTTGATCCAATTGCCGCTTAAACAAATATCAACTATAATCCCGTTTAAATTAGGTTGATTTCAGAATTACTACAGCAGCTGAAATTGCTATAAAAGATGGAAGTTGTAAAGAAAACAACGTTATGAGTAGGTGTTAAAAGTTATTTTTGTCATAAAAATGTGAAATGAAATGAAGCAATTGAAATTGCATTAGGTATACAGTAAATGTCAGACGTTTTGATTGACCAGATTATGGTGTAGGTAGCTGAAACTATTTGATTTCAAATTCCTATGCTTACAATGTTATTTTTACATTTGTTTTTCTATTTTATTTTGTTTGGATTCTTTAGACAGGTAAATAGTGTTACTTTTTTATTACCTTAATCAGTGGCGTAGCTAGGCCCTCAGGAGCCCCGTATCAAATATATTTGAAAATTTGTTTTTTTTGTACGAAATAGCTTCTAGTAATATATAAATAGTGCCTTGAGAGGCCTTACAATTGAAAATGAGCTCATTTTATGGATCACTTAGTAGGATGTACTAAAATTGGTTGAGTTTTTATTGTCGTCTTGTATGTAGAAAATGCTAAAAAGAAAGGAGCGCGCTAAAAGCATTTACAGAGTATCATATTATGAGTAGTCAATATTCATTCATTCCTGTCCTTGAGAATTTAAGATTATGGACAACATGTTACAAATTTTGGCCTAAGTCGGGGCCCCTGTAGCTTGGGGGCAGATACGGCGGTAGCTACGCCCCTGACCTTAATATACATACTAACCTCTCGCGCCTGACCCTGGATCAAGCCACGGTCAGAAGCGAGAGGTAATGGCATACGGACGCCTCCTTCTGCGAAGCAATATGTAAGCGAAGAAGGGCCGCAGTCATGAGGGAATGGACATCGTTACGCCCCCGCCGTCAGAGCAGACGCCTCAGGCGTCGGGAGTCCCAGGGCGATGCTAGGTTACCGCAGGTGGGGACGACGAGCTATGGGTAGCTTGCCATCTGGCCGCTGTACGGTAAGAACCAAGCCCAAGTTGTCGACGGAGCGTAGAGTTCAACATGTGCCTCAAATACGACACGGAACAAATATTTAGGTATTTGCCCTAGAGACAGTTGTTCTGGGTCTGGGTGTCTTGTGTATGTAAACGTATCCGCAATACAGGAGTAATTCCTACGGTGGTGCCACGTTTATTTAAAAAAAAGGAAGACAGCAAACCGTAGTGATCCAGCAGAGCCTAGCCTGCTAGGGCCACAAGATTTTTTGAAAGAGTTGTAGCGACATCTATGACGCCACATACGAACTACGAAGAAAATACGAAATCCTGCATCGCGCAATCAAAGTTCTCCGCGCGATTTGAACATATACGACATCAACTACCGGGCAGTCGCCTACCAGACTATAACATCCTGTCTGGCCGGAGGATCCTCCATTTTCAAAGGAGGTTTGCGGGACGTTACACTCTGTCCCGCCTACCTCCAGAGTTATTGACTGCAATTGGACACATGGATTATAGTCAGTAATAGTCTGACAGGCCCTCTCACTCCATCTTAGAGCGGCAATGCCGGCAGGCAGGAGGAAGACTGCATGAGGCAACGGCGCTCACGTCGCACTTCTTTAACGACGATGACTACTAAGGGCCTATGCACACCACGTTTTTTAAACGCGCCGTTGACGCGCGTTTGTAGCGATACAGACGCGATGCGCACGCAAGTCAGACGCAGCCTGTAGACCTTTGCACACCTGTATAAATACAGACGCGCGTGTGTAGCGATACAGACGCGATGCAAACGCGCGTGTGTAGCGACACAGACGCGATGCAAACGCGCGTGTGCATCAATACAAACGCGCTGGCATTTTGCGTTTTTAAGTAGAACCAGCAATCGTAAATTCTACAATATTGGCCGGTTTTTATTTTCAGTTATGAAGTTTTCTGTGTCGAAAGGCTCCATTTTTTTGTTCTAAAGACGTGCGGTGCACCAAATCGCTTGATTGCTACTAGCGTAGATTCACACTTCCCTTTCCCTCGTTGCGGGGGAAACCCCGTCCGTAGGGAAGGCGCGCGCGCTAGACGCGCCGGTGCCGCGCGTTTGTATCGATACAAACGACAACAAACTGCTCTGCAGGATAAAAACGCGCCGGCGACGCGCGTTCCCAAAACGCGCGACGACGGCGCGTTTAAAAACGTGGTGTGCATAGGCCCTAACATAGCATAGTCGGCCTAATGTTCCCACTGTTGGGACTCAGGCCTCCTCTCTAGGAGAGGGACCACCACTACTCCGGTGACTGCTAAAAGTGTTCTAATTCCAGATCGAACCACTGAGATATGAGGTGGCACCCGAGTTCAGATTCATACATTATCCATCATTGAGTTACTACGCGGAGAGAAGAAACGAAGTGATGTCACCCGTGAAGATGCCTAAACCTAAACTACAGAGAACATCCAGTGCGACCAGAAGGAGGCTCTAGAATGCCTATTGCGAGTTTGTCTTACGACCTTACAGCCACTAGACGCCTCATGCTTGAACTAGCGCACCAAAACAATTCTGTCAACTAACCGAGGTACGGGGGAGCGGGGTACTGCGTTCTGAGTGGTACAGGGAAGTGGGGCACTAAGTTCTGATCGGACTATTTGAAAATTATTCTATGGTGACCAACATCAGATCTATATGTCATATGTGTTGACAGAAATGCGTCACCTGTTCTAGACGTCTAGTGGCTGTAAGGTCGTTTTACGTTAACGCGACCGACACGTTTATGACGTTCGGCGCTCCGATTGGCCAGCTTCAAGCTCTTAACCAATCAGAGCCAAACGCGGTAAACGGTTCGATCGAGTTAACGTAAAAACAAATCGCATTTGGTGCACGGATATTTGTTTTTGGCTTCATACTTTCAACGCCATGGATTTTTATATAGTTAAATGCTTAAATGGTGACTTAAAACATGTTTTATTTTTCAACCCATTTATTTGTTTAAATGGTTTTATCGATTCAGAATTAAAATTCGGCCTCCTAAAATTTTGATCAGCTGATGATAACTTAGAGCCGAAAAATATTTTTTTTATTACCATCGCTATTTATTTATTATTTACAATCTACTTGTACAACATTACAACAACACAAACAGAAACACAGAAACTAAGAAATAAAAAAAGAAAACATTTACTAGACTACCACTAAAATAAAATATCCCACAAAACCAAATAAGACAAGGTTTACTTGTTGTTTTCATCCATCCTCTCACAAAACCTTAAGACATTCACGACACACATCTATCCATCTACCAACAAACAAGTCACACTCTGGTGTTGGAGTCAGAAGAGCATTAACCCTTCAGATACCGTCAATTAGAGACACAATAGTAAGACAATAGATGCGCGGCCACCGGTGGTCGCTTGGGGATTCATGAATTAAGCACAGAAAGCGCACGAACGAGTGGCGATATAAGGTAAAATCAGAAAAACTTGGTGTCCATCTACAAAATTTATTTAAAAATTTCAGTAATTTTATTCATTTTAACCGACTTCAAAAAGGAGAAGTTCTGTTTTCGGCTGTAAGTACGTATTAAAAATTGAAATCGCAACATCTCATGATCTAATCTTAGAACTTGGACACTTTACTATTGGTCTACTTTGTCATGAGTTGGTAAGCAATACCTAAGGCTGGTTGATCATTGGAGGCATATTGCCAGCTGATGCTAAGGCCATGTTTAGAATGAACGCGCAGTGTCTAGGATGGAGCTTTAGAGTTTATTCTCAAAGGCCTGTACGTGCCTCTGCACATGAAGTCTCCACTCAGGCCGATTTCAAGCTTGTCTCCCAAGTCGCGGGGTCGATTTCGTATCTCTTTGTATCTTTTCTGAACATCCTTGAAACAGAGAAACTGTCCACCACAATTTCATTTTCCTTGCTGGAGTTCAGAATAGAAGATACGCTTCGCTAGCCTTTGTTCGCCATAATTACTTCAGTATGGACATAAACGGCGGTTTCATATCTATGACTTGAGTTGGCCATCACCTTTCTACCATCAGCTAACCCAACGTACGGTGGATGTCCTCTACGTTGTTGATCATCGTACATCGAAGAACTGGAATAATTTGCCTGCAGTGGTCTTCCAGTCCGATTTTGATTTAGGTGTCTTCAAGACTAGAGTGAATAGGCTCTTAATAAACTAGTGCGATATACCATCGCCGCTTGCCTTGCATCAAGTACTAGATAATATAATATTTAAAAAATCTTCGTGTCTACCTTAGCAGCTACTGAAGGTCTTTCTAACCAGGGGCTTTAGTTTTAAAAGATTAATCAACCACAAGATAAGTCTGTACCTTTTCTCCCAATTCTCTTTCACCCCCAAGTTTCAATTTTCGCATCAGTAAAATCTTCTATCTTCAATCTCTTTACACTCGGAGGCAAGTTTTCACCATAACATTCTAAAATAGTATTGTAGGTCCATGGAAAAACATGAGTGACTCCATTACTATCATACATGACTGTGTTTCCATCACTTGAATCCTGATGTTTATTATTTGTTTTTTCATCGAGAAGTTTGTGTACAAGCTCTTCAAAGGATGGAAATATAACATCTTTGGGCGCGCTTCTTGATGCAACTGAAAGAAGAATTAAATTGACACATTTTAATATCTAAAGGTAGTATTTGCAATTCCACCATCTATATATATAAAAATCAATGCCAATTTTCGTTGTAATTTTATAACTCAAGAATGGGCTCACCTATCCAAACCAAATGTTTAGGCTTTGTTCGGACTATTTAGTAGATGGAGAGTGGAGGTGTAGAGTAGGGTAGAGTAGTATAGGGTAGGGTAGAGTAGAGTAGTATAGGGTAGGGTAGAGTAGAGTAGTATAGGGTAGGGTAGAGTTGAGTATAGTAGTGTAGAGTAAAGTAGGGAAGAGCGGGAGCGAAGCCGCGTGGGCTAGTAACTAGTCATTTAATAATGTGAAAAAGTTTAATTTGTCTCTGGACAAACCTACTCCTGAAAATGCATTTACAAATGGTTATGTACTGATTAAACTGAAACTAATGATGGTACCAAGGAGCTGGTCTGATGATGGAGTCTGATACAATGGAACCGGGTGTTTCTGTTTTCATAAAAACATTATCTTGAATTAAATCACGGGCATAATGCTAGTCATAGATAAATTAACCACTAGGCAAGTTAGGATTAAATATGGTTAAAATAAGCACTGGATGTTTATTTCTATGCTAAATGCTATATTTTATTCACAATATGTAACCTGGTAAAGAAATCATAGTTCAGTTTGTTTCATTCTCAGGAGTGAGACAGAATAGGCAAACACAAAAAGATCTGTAATCTGTAATTAGCAGGCATTGTATTTAATTATTTTTCATGATTTTTTTCCACATTTTCTCACCGTTTAAACCTTCCCAGGACTTCCAGGAATATTTCAAGACTAAAATTATCTAAATAGGTTCAGCCGTTCTCGAGTTTAAGCGAGACTAACAGAATTTTTTGAGACGCACAGGAACATTCGTTGTGGGGGCGCTTGGGGGAGGCCTATGTCCAACAGTGGACACATATCAGCTGAAATGATGATGATGATGATGATGATGATGATGATGATATTTGTATGTATGTAAGTAGATATAGATAGCAGAGTCTTACCAAGTTCTCTAAGCTCTCTCATTTGTGACCCATTAAAATGCGTATAGCGGCATACAAGGCCAAAATGACATTCTCCGTTGACAAATCTTAAGCATCGTTTCTTTTTCCTCTCTTCTGCTAATATTGTCTCAGGATCTGAAATATTACAATGAAAATTATACTCATCTTTAATTGAAACACCAGTTTTATTTTAAAATTTCAAGACAAGTCTTTGAATGCCTTAACCTCATTTGAACACATTTTTACTACACTAAAGTTCTGGGCCGCAACTACTTACTTACTTACTTGTGACTAAATTTAGTACATTTATTTATTTATTTAAATCTTTATGCACAAAGTTGTACAAAGGCGGACTTAATGCCTTAGGCATTATCTGCCAGTCGACCTTAGGGGGGTGCAGAAACATAACATGGCAGGTGCAACTTAATAAATGAAAACAAATGAGAAAAAAAAATGTAAATACATACTTAGATACATACATATAAATAAACAGAGCTATAGTGAAAAAAAGAAATCAGTGCGATGATGATTCTGCCAACATTGGTTGTTAAGTGTTAAGTTAATTGGTTGTTACATTGGGTTGTTAAGTCTCATCATCTTCCTGCCCTTGTCCCGTTTTATTTGGGGTTGGTGCAACACTTTTATTTCTTCCATTCTGTCCTGTCACTCGTCACGTTTTCACTAATTCCCTTTTCTTTCATATCACTTCACACACAATACATACATCTTTTCTTTGGCCTAGTCTATCGACCTAAATTTAGGTTGGGCCTTACGAGGTTAAACATGCTATAAAGTTGTTATTTATTATTCAAAGTGCCACGTTGCCATATGGTTGCATGACGTATGTCACCTATTCCGCGAATGTTAATTGCACTCAACACTCTCCTTGAATCCAGTTCTAGACTAGATCTATTCGCTGATGGATGGAAGGAGATATTGACTGAATGTCTGGCGATTTGCGAGGTTTAGTTATATTATCTTTAATGTGTTTTTACATAATTTGTACTTATTGTAATCAGTGTAATTGGCATTCTATCGTTCTGGTTAAATAAATAAATTTTTCTAAATTATTAGGTAATTGTTGTTTAACTCCAACAACGTGGACCGATCACCTGGTTAGTGTCACGGGAATCAGATTGATGCATGACACACAGGACCGGTTGTTGCGGCAACTTTCGGTTGATTTGATGATAATGAATTGTTGTTCAACATCGCATATATAAGGTTACAATTATTGATGTTTTGTATTAGCCTGGTACCTATGAAATTTTCTTAAAATTTATTCATAAGAAGGAACTGAAGTTATTCAGTAAAAATTTTGGGATCACTATAGATGTTAATTTGAGATGACTTTATCTTTAGGTGGGTCAATAGAACTTTAAAAATAACACAATTAATTCAATTTATATTGTGCCTTAAACTATAAAATTACCATACAGAATTTGGATGGAATTTTTGTCAGCATTTGAAATGATCTGCGGGTCCAAAAAGGTTGCTTTAGTAGAATCATAATAATGAATAATTAGCAAATGATCTGCTGGGAATTCGAGAAATAATTTGCTTGATGACATGAATTGCCAATGTGGTCTTTTTAGGCCCGCTGTTTACAACATATCGGAGACATAATACCTTATCAAGATTTATGGTGTTTACACTAAAACGGTAAAATGTTCATCACTTCCATAAACTCGAAATAAGATAGCTAAATAATATTATTTACCTTTGAACTGTTGGTAATGTTCTCGAACTAACTTTTGATGAATCAATCCATTGTTATGAGTCCTTATCATTGCAGGTGTGGCTACCATTGCTTTATTGCAGTAATCACAAACGTATCTTTTACCCATAATCAAGCTATGGACTAAAATGTAAATAAAATTCCACACACAGATTACCAGGCAGATACTCAACAGTAACACACTCAAAAAATGACATTGATTTGACATCGACATTGACTTGACAAACATTTCTCATAGGCTCGTGCACAAAATATCGATAAATCAATTTTCAACAATCGATATACCGATATCGAGTTTTTTTTTAAATATCGATGCTCGATTTTTATTTCCGAGTATCTTTGATATACGTTATTTTAAAAGTTCATTAGGTACGTAATACATCGCATCTATCCGAACGCGGACTGCTCCAAACACTGACCTCTGAAAGGATTGTCACGCCATGTGGTGATTCAAATTTACATCGATCGGGCTAAAATAAAAGGCATAAGTGCTGCGCAACATTATATTCTAACAAAAACAAAACTGCGTTGATTTTATTCTCTCATTATCACCAAAAATTACATTACTTTTAGGTAACCTTGGGAAAAAGGTTTTGATTTTGATATATCAAAATATCAATATTGCTTACCCCCATTCCACAGTCCACTGTACGGATATCAAAATCTTTTTATAATATCGATAGTTATTTTTATTTCCTTTCCCTACCTAGATTTGTGACATTTGAACGATTTGACTCATGATCTTTCGTTTTGAAGTGAAGTTTTGTTTAAAAATATTTGGCAGGCGTTGACTTCCTATGGCTATTGGCTCATTGGCTCAATAATTAGCATCAATCTTGTACAATGTAAATTGGTTTTGTTAGAGGCGCGATTTTTTCGAGTGGAGTTCAGTTCCTCTTTTAATTATTCGCAAATTAACTTCTTATGCCAAGAATGCTGACTCGATAGCAAAGAAAATAATACTTACTCTCTTAACGAGAGCTCGCTCGACAGATACATTTGCCGTGTTACATCTTTATTCTAAAATTCAAATGGTAAATAAAGTTACTAGAAGGTGTGGTTGGCGCAGTGGTTGAGAGATTGAACTCTAAGCTGACGACCGTCTTGCTATTTTACCTGCTCCCCATAAAACTCTTCTCTTCCCAGTAGGTACCACTGGCAAAAGTATAACAATTATGCATTTCTGAATAGCTGATGATAAGACGAAGATATACATCAGAGCGTAACTAGTATTTTTTTGTACTAGACAATTTTTTGTATGAAGTGTTAGCAAAAGTTACAAAAAAATTATTGCCAAAGTTTTAGTCGTTTCTAGACTTTTAAGTAACTATGATAATAACTTAAATTTTAGTACAGTCGCGTCGTATATAGTTTTCAAATTGGCTTCAAATGATTAAATCTGGGATTTAGCATAAACAATCTTACTGTAGGCTATAGCTAAGGTACACACAATATTCACATACACAAATACATAATACAAATAACTCGTACATAACATTTACATACATACTACATAAATACATGCGTAATATAATATACTCAAAACATAAATACTTAACACCCGTGTGGACACAGCCTTATGCTTCCGCACGTTTGTACACACCCTTAGCTATACCTACAGTCCGGCCGCTAGCGGAGCCCCGGCGCCCGCTCTGCCTAAGTACCTAGATCGAGCAAGTTCGGTAAAAAGCGCGCGAGACACACGGCGGTCGCCGCCTCCACCCCGCGCTCTCGAGCCGCACCCCTCATTCGCCCTCGCCAGTTCGCGCCAAACGACTATCGTGTACGCACGGAAATATTATACTCGCTCATCACAGTGCTATATTGTCAAACCTATAGATTTTTAATATTGTTAATTGTTTAATAAATTATACATTCTCTATATCGTTAGTGCATAGTGTTTAATTCAAGTAAACCCTACTTCCTAACACTAAAGACACTACATTACTAACTCAAAAACTACTGAATATCGGTAGAACATTGGTAGTTTAATTTGTCGCATTTTAGTCCTACCATGACGTCCTGTAAGGAATACGTCAAGTAATCCAGTTACCAGTAGCCCTACATTTATAGAATCTAATTTATGTTTAGGTACTTAGTAGCTTTATTTTTCTGAAATACAGATGGGGATAGAAGTCCCTAGTACTTCTAAAGTACTCGTTTATTGGAACGAACATTTTTGCAAAATTAATTTGACGTAGGTTTGTGGATCATTCTGAATAGGTATTTACGACTTTTGTCTGGACTGGAACGATTTTTTAAAAATCTGATTTATACTAGTACTTGACTACGATCTACTACGATGCCTTATTGCTGCAAATAGCTCATCTTTGGTATCAGACAAAGGATGTCATACCGAACTGTCTTACGGGGGTTCTAATAATTTATAGAGGCCAACTATGTGTTAGAACCGACTACTAATTGATAAGATTGAGCAAGAGTTTTATACACTGCCTTTGGTTGCTGTAAACAGTCGTTGTCACTCGACACACAAAGATATATCAGATTGTTACTGAAAAATCATAGGATAGGAAATTCTCTACGTATATTCATTTTAATTGCATTCATTCAATTAACAATCCAATACACCTGTAGGTACATTGGGTTGCCAGGGCCAGCGCTGCGCTCAAGGCTGTTTTCTTAGAGAATAGCACTGCTGGTAACGAACACCCTGTGTGATTAATGTACGAAGATACTTAATTTATTATAATTTATTTTGTTACTAGCATTAAATTTAAAAATATAACCAAAACTTTTAATTAAATTGTAATTACAAAATATTAAATATCTTGAAAAGGCGGTTCATCCCATGCATAACGACGAACTCTCCGAACGTTGTAAGATCCAAAGTTCTCAGGATACTGGCGCTGTTGATGGTAATTACCAGAGTACTCATTGAACGGTCTCTTTTGTGACTTAGGGTGATTTGATGCTTCCGCGAGCTTTTGGAAGACATCAAATTTGTTAGGCGAGACGATTTGTTGAGATGGCGCCTGCGTCGTCACCTTTTTTAGTGGTGTGTAGGAGTAAGTGTTAGTGTTCGATCCGTAGTCATTGTAGTCATCCGTCATCTTAGAATCTTCGTACTGGGGTACTCCAATGACTCGGCTATGCCGTTGCTTGAAAGCTTCTGCCTCTGGATGCATGTGGGCTCTGTTTGTAACCCAGCTATTGCGTCCAGCTAAGCGGTCTAAAAGAGACGTTCCTGTCTGCATCGGGTATAAAGTAGGTGTGTATACAATTCCACTTCTAGTCAGCACTGGGCGGTAGCGAGGCACAACCATTTCACCATAATTTCTCACTGGGCCAGAATCTGTAACGGTAAAATAGTTTGTTGATAGATTTTTCCAACGTACGGAGCTGATTCAGATTATCAGAAGCTGTTTTTTGTCCCTAAAATTCTGATGAGTTCATCATTGAGGACTATTGGGGACCTTTGAAAATGACTGATAAATTCCATGCCCAAGGAGTGAAGGGCTTGACAAGAGTTTTCTGAAACCTATTCGACATATTACTTTACAGACTTAGTTTGTTTTAGCAAGATCACTTCTTGATGCACCGGTTATGGCAACAGGCGCTCGATCGACGGGATATCAAATTATCATATTCGACTTACCTAACATTCCATGATTCTCAGGTGGCCCATAGCGTCTAGCATTCATTGGTCTTGAGTTAAATTGTTGCCTTCTCGCAGGCTGTCGGGTGTCCATTCTTCCTTTGACTTCTGTGTTGATCTTTTTATCCATATAGTCTTCGGTACTATAGTCTTTCTCATCTTCAGCACTTTCTTCATTTGCCGCTTCATTTGTATCCTTATCTTCATCAGAATGTAAATTTTCTGCACTTCTCCAATTATGATCATCTTCTTCAATCATCACATTATCTTCTTGGCTTTTTTCATCATGTTTGTAAGGTACAGTAATATCTTCAGTAGCAATAGCTACTTTATCTTGGCCGTTGCTGTATTCACTCTTTTCTTCACTAGGATCAGCGTCAGATGCTGACACTTCTTCAATGTTTTCATTTCGGTTTTCCAAGGAGAATTCATCAGAGTCAGCAATCAAATCTTCAAAGAAAGCGTCGTATTTGGCTTCGGCTTTCGTTGAATTTGTATCAACCGCTACCACTTCTGTGGAATTTTCTTCTTTGTTCGGATTATCCACATCTTTTTCTAAAGACTTGTCTTGTTTATTTGCGACAACTACTTGTATTGAGGCTGATTCATCTACATCATCATCCTCATTTGTATTTTCGGTCTGATCTGTTTTTTCTTCTGATTCCTCTGCCTATAAATTGTGTCATGTATCAGTATAAGTTTTGAAATGTTATCAACGAATACAAACAGCATGTATTTCACATCACACAGATGAGTTTATTGGTAATACATGCTTAATACAATTGTTTTATTCAGCACCTAGATATTTTTTTTATCAAGGTTTATTTATTGACGTTTTGTTTTTAAATATATTTTACAGATATTAAATAATTAAATAGGTATATCCATTATAATTGCTACTTACGTTTGATTTAATTATGAATTTAATTAATCACATGCTTATCCAAATGTTTACCTACCTTTCCAAGGTGTAAATAACTGCAAACTAATATGAAAAACAAAACTAGAAATATTTTAGACATCGTCTCATATTTAAGAAGGTACTATCACACTGATAATACTTTGTGGACTAAAATGTACGTATGGCGCATGCATCGATTATTCACGATATAGGAAATCAATTTGCAAAGTATTTTTACGACAGCCGTAGACAATCGGAAAGCTATTTACACTCACTTATTTTTTTATGTTGATTAATTTTCATGCATGTTTACCACCTACCTGCTGGTAGGTAGATACCTAAATTTGCATCTCAGAGTGTAGACCGTACATGTAAATACATAGTAGTGATGTAACGAATATTCGCATTCGCATTTGCGCGATTATTCGAACATTTTTACATTCGAATTCACAAGAAATTCTGCGAATATTCACGAATGCGAATGCGAATATTTGTTACATCACTAATACATAGTAGTCTTAATAAGCAAAAACTACATTAGACCGGCAACGCACACTTGCACGTGGGCGACGCTTGAGTTGTACATAGGTACGTAGAGTCACGTCGTTTGGCGTCACGTGGCGTGGATCTAATGTAGCTCTGCAAATCTGGTTTCCATTTAAAATGTATGGAGACTAACGCTCCCAAATTCGGTATGGGGCCCGAAAGGGCTTAATGTACTTCTACTTTTAAGCTTCAATAACATGCTTGGCAATTATAGCAACCAACCACAAATGTACTGTTAAACCGTGTATCCGATAGGATGCCATATCGGACGTTACATTATTTGGTAGCTCCTTCTTGCGTCGTTTATCCTCAATGCTGAGGGTCATGACTTCGAAGAATAATTTTCTTGTGGACTATATTTCGCCATGTTGTCCTGTCTTCGGCGATGTGGATGGCGTCGCAGACTGTGATCTTCTGGGTAGCACGGATTTGGTCTGACCAACGTAATTGACTCCTGCCCCTGGGTCTTTTCCTATCAATTTTTCCCGTCAGAAGCAACTTTTCCAAGTTATCAGCTCTCTTTCTGGTAGATAGCTATACGAATTTCTTACCTACTAACTTATTTCGGATACTAAGTACTTATCGAAGTAGTATCCGAAATACGGACAATTTCTGATTGAAGCTAGTACTGAAGGTGGTATTTTTGACCTCAGGTGGCCAAAATCGAAGTCAGTGATTCGGTCTAACACTAATGCCTTGATCACACGAACCGAGTAAAAAGGTGAGATGGTAAAATGTTGCTCGGCCGAGACAGTGATGTAAGCGAAATATAAAGCGCTCGGCCGAGCATTCGGAGTGGTGTTTACACGTACCGAGTACTCGGCTTAAAACACTGTCTCGCTCGTTTACTCGATATGTGTGATCAAGGCTTTAGTGGTACTTCTCTATAAACTTGCATCGGCGACTTAAGGTAGAGTAGCTGTTCGAGGAAGCGGAGTGCATCGAAAACAGTAGGACATGAATAACATTCATCAGTAGGTACCTTGCTCAGTGACTGGGTTTGTCACTGCGAAGGATGCACGAAACTTGCCGAATTCAGTTTCGGTTGGACGATCTTTGGTTGAACGTTGATATATTTAAAAAATAAAAATCGATGAATTAGAACCTCTTTTTTATCCAAAGGAGCTAAAAGGAGCAGAAACGCCGACTTCCAAACTTAAATTTTGGGTTTTCTTTTTTTGTAAAAAACTTTTTTTTAAGTAACATAACTAGAGCATCAAAATGAAAAACAACACAAGTGACCTTAAAAAAAGTATATTATTTACGAAAAAAATATTAAGCTAAGCTAGAAATTAATCCTTTAACATTTGAGTAGGTGCCAGCTACAAATAACAACACGCCTATGATTAGAACTACGACGTTTTTCCACAACCGCCATTTATACCGTCCCAATCCAGGAGTTTCCCATACCACCAGGAGTTCAATAATGGCTGGGAATATGAAACCCATGTTTGACAGACAAAATGCACCGAGCTGAAAAAAAAAAATCTTTGTTAGAACAATAGTTTAATTGCCAAAAAAAAGTTGGTGTCCAAAAAAGTCGGCTTGCGGACGGCAGCTCGTCGTCGCGTAATAATCTCAATACTCAATACTCAATACTTTATTGCATTCCATAGTACATATAGGTGGTATAAACATTGTCAAGATCAATATGGACCCTGTCGGGCACAGCAAAGTTAGGAGAGAGGACGAAGACTAAGTAACAATTCATGGAATTAATTAATTAATTATTATAGGTACAATTTTTTTTTTTTTGTTTTTCATCGTTATTTTTTAATTATGTACTATGTATATTTAAATGAAGCTATTTATGCATGTTTTTATGTTATTATATTGTTATGTCTATTTATTGGTAAATTATGTCTAATATTTAATTTATTTTTGTTATCATTATTATTAAATTGTTTTAATGTTGATATTAATTTATGTTAGTACATTATTATAACGTCTTTGTTTAAGCAAATTATGTAAGGTATTTTTATTTATTTTTATCATCACCATTATTAAATTATGTATTTATTTAAATTAATTATGTATACATACTATAATTATACCTGTGTATAGTTTTGATAAATGATGTCAGATATTGTTCCTGTCTTCATTATTATTAAATTATGTCAATTATTTCATTTGTTTTTGTAATCATTATTATGAAATTATGTTATTTTTAAATTAATTTATGTATGTAATGTCTTTGTATAGTAAATTGAATGTCAGGTATTTGTATCGTCATCATTTTTAAATTATATATTTATTTATATTCATTTTAACATTGGATCAATGATGTCTAAATGAATAAATTATTATTATTATGTATAAATTTAATTTATAATATAAATTATTTACTATTGTAAGTAGCTAAATTGTTACAGTGATACAGTATGTAATTAATAGTTTTTATTGTAGTTTATGTTTATCGTTATAGTATTCATCTATAGTATAGTAAGATTTGTCTATTAGAAATTGTTTTAGTTTATTGATAAATATGTTATTACTGTCTGCATTTTTGATGGATTCTGGTAACTTATTATATATTTTAATAGACATAACAAATGCACTAGAAGAGTGCATTTTCAATCGTGAAGTGGGTATGTTAAGCCTATTTTTATGTCTAAGTGTGATTTTAGTTTGAATGTCCTCTCTTTTGGTATAGAATTGTGGATATTTTCGAACAAATTTGCAAATTTCCAGTATATAAAGACAGGGTAGAGTTAATATTTTTAGCTCTTTGAAGTAGGGTTTACAGGAGTCGGAATCTTGCATATTCATTAATATTCTTATCATTTTTTTCTGTAAAGTGAATAGTGTAGGCGCATCTGTGCTATTTCCCCATAACATGATTCCATATTTGAGCCATGCAAATGCATATGAGTAATAAGTAACTAATGCTGTTTTGAGGTCTGTTGTTTTTTTTATTTCTCTGAGGGCGTATGTGAACTTAGATACTTTAGCTTTTATTTTTTGAATGTGGGATTTCCAATCTATGTGGGAATCTACGTCTAGGCCTAAAAGGGTAAATTTATTTACAACTTCCAAGTTGTGTCCATTGTAATTTAAATCGATATTTATGGGTATTTTTTGTCGTGGGTAGAAAGTTATGATTTTTGTCTTAGTAAAGTTAATTTCAAGGTTGTGTTCGTTCATCCAGTGTGTTGTAGTGTCAAGTATGGAAGTCAATTTTTGGTTTAAATCTATATTATTGTCACATGGTGTTAAAATAGAAATATCGTCGGCGAACAACACGCATGGCTCATTTATGTGGTTAGGGAGATCATTGATGTAAATAAGGAACAGTAGACATCCTATCACTGTTCCTTGTGGTATTGATGCATTTACGGGTATTTTTTGAGATCGAATTAATTTAATTTCTCTTGTTTTGCTATTGTAATATTCAATTTCTACAACTTGTTCTCTGTTCTTAAGGTACGAGGTGAACCAATCATGACTTTTTCCGCGGATGCCAATTTTATATAGCTTATTTAATAATATATCAAACTGAACTTTATCATATGCTTTCGTCATATCCAAGAGCAATCCTATAGCATATTTTTTGTTATTAATTATGTTAAGGGCTTCTTGGATATATTTGTAAACAGCTAAAGTCGTTGATCGGTTTTTGCGAAAACCGTTTTGACTGTCGTTAAATATATTATATTTTTCACAAAAAGCATAGACGCGGTCGCACATAGCTTTTTCAAATATTTTCGAGGCCGTCGGCAACAAAGCGATTGGACGGTAGTTGTTTGGGTCGGTTTTTGAATTTTTTTTTATGGATCGGTTTTATAAGTGCTTTTTTTAACAAGTCGGGAAATACGCCTTCTTCAAAAGATTGGTTGATGAGTAAATAAAAAGGTAAAGTTAATTCGTCGGCACATTGTCTTAACAAGGTAGGTGGGAGTTCGTCAATTCCGTGGCTTCTTTTATTTTTAAGATTTTTAATTATTCTATTTACCTCATAGGGATCTACTGGGCTAAGATACAATGTATTTTGTGTAGATGAACTTACTGGTAGTCCTTTTGGTTTATTGCCGATAGGTTTTTTTGTGCTATCCCCACCTATAGAAGCAAAGAAGTGATTGAATGTGTTTACTACATCTTTGGGTTTGGAAATTAAGCTATTATTTATTTGTAGTGTTATATTGCGTTTTTCACTTTTTGTTATCTTATTTGTACGTTCATTAATAATTCCCCACATTGTTTTAACTTTATTGTTAGATTGCATCATTTTATTTTTATAGTGAAGTTTTTTTGCAGCCGTGACAGTATTTTTCAATATTTTTTCGTATTTTTTGTAATATTTTGTTAATGTAGGATTTTTTGCTTTTAATGTTAATGTTTTTAATAGTCTTTTATTTGTGCAAGATTTTTTTATTCCAGTAGTGAGCCAATATTTTTTATGTTTTGTTTTTAATTTAATTTTACGTAATGGTATACATTTATTAAGAATAGAAATAAGTATGTCATTGAATTTTTTATAATTAATATTAATATCATTATCAGTGGTGAGAATTTCGTTCCAATTAAGATTTTTTATGTTTTCTTTGAATTTTAGTATATTTGAATTATTATAAAGCCTTTTCATGGAGTACCAGAATTTTTGTTCAGATTTTTCGGGTATTTTTAAATGTAAAATTGTGCTATGGTGGTCTGAAAAGCCCAATTCTTCTGTGGTTGCGTACATATCTTTGTGGTTAAAGTTAGTAAATATTAGATCTAGACATGTCGCAGTGTTTGATGTAATACGTGTAGGGCTTTTTACATGTTGATTAAAATTATATTCCTGCATTAGGTTTAGAAATTGAGTAGTTTTTAAATTGTCTGATAAAACATTAACATTAAAGTCACCCCCTATAATTATATTTAATTTGTGGTATTTATTGTTTATATATTTTAGAATTTGTTTTAATTGCTGATAAAATACTTCCTCCTCTCTTCTATTCCAGTACATAGTTACAATTAATAAATTTTCTTTTGGCAATTCCGTGGCGCATAGTTCTATAACATACTCAATAGACATGTCTGAGATGTCGTTTCTATGGATGCTTTCAATATGTTCTTGTAAAAATATACATACACCGCCACCTGTTCTAGTGCTGCGACAGTATGAGGATGCACATTTATATCCACTAAATTTAATCAGATCTAGTTTTTCCTGAGTTAGCCACGTTTCTGAAATACATATTGCCTTATATATTGAGTTTTCGTCAATAAATGCTTCAAGTATATCTTGTTTATTATTAAGGCTTTGAAAATTTTGGAACAGTAATTTAAATGATAGGTCGTTGTTTACAATGTCCATGTCAAAGAAAAAAAATCAGAGTTGTCATTAGATTTCTCATTTATAGTTACGTTTAATGTATTGTCAGTTGCACTAAGGTTATCGTCGCTAATTTTAGAATAATATTTATCGTAGTCAATTAATATATTTGAATCATCAGGACCGAGCCCATGTCTTCTATGGCGCGTAGCATAGATATCCGGCGCTTCAAAGAGATGTCAGAATAACTGTAGATGCTTAACAGGGTCGAAGTCTACTGGGACCATGGGTTGACTTCCAAAAGGGAAACCAGTGGTCCTGTAACGTAAATGCAAAGAAGGAACATGTGGTTTAAGTTGGGAAAATTCTGACACGCCCCTTCTGGTCCGCCTTAGACGGGAGAAGTCATTGGTTGATTTCTCACCTTTAAAAAAGTTACTCACATCCACGGATATCGACTTACATCGGTAGTAGATCCGTGCTCAATCAGCAGAGACTTTTTGAACTTTATTATTTGAGCCACAAAAAAACGCCACCTTAAAAAGAAGCTAGACGCGGCCACAGCAACAGGACCCATCTGGGTCGAAGCCTACCGGGGTCGGGGTTATCCGAAAGGAAACTAGAGCCCCGGTATGAAGGCTAGAAGGAACGGCGCGGGGTTTTTAGTCAGTAAGAGTCTGACACTATCTCCCGCTCCACCCAAGAGCGGGTTTTGTCAATGATGATTTTCCCCGTCGACATAAAAAAAAAGACGGCCACAAAAAAAGCTTGGCGGCACCGCCGCACACGAGCTACTAAAAAACACCGCCACAAAAAGCCTGTGTGCGCGGGGACACTAGTAATGAAGTTCAAAAAAACGATTCAACTGTTTTGGATCCTACAGCAAAATAATTCGGAAGAAAGAAAAGTTTAGAAATAAAATAAAACATTATTTTCACTTCATTCTACATATATAACGTGTAACGTTAAATGCGCAAAACCTCAGCCACCCCAAATGATTTTTAATTCAATTGACCTAATTACGTGAGAAAAAAAAAACATTTAAAAATTATTAAAGGTTTTATGTGCAGTTTTAGTTTGTTTAAAATTCATACCTGCATTGAAATAAGAACTTTTATTATCCTGTGTATGAGAAAATTTGATTGGACTACAACTAATTGTGTTAGTTTACCTATTTGGGCGGGTTTGCGCACGTGATGGCTTGACCTATTCATAAATAGACAGGTGTTTTTAATGATGTTTTTTTTTTAATGTAACCTATATTAAAAAGTGGTTTAATATTGATTCTGCTCATTATTCTGATCAAACTAATTTCAGGTTTTGCGCATTTAACGTTACACCTTGTATATCAAGCTGGGTATATAAAGTCCTTTAGGATGTATGGCCTAGCTCTTTTCAGCAGAAAGCTAGATAGCTGTTACAGAGCTAGGATATTAAAACTAAGATTGTATATGGCTAAGTATTTTTAAATGTAAATACATGTTACTAAGTGAATTATATTTACCAGTCCCATTAGATTTCCGATATTCGGAAAAGCGATCGCTAAACCAGTAATGATAACTATGAAGGTCGCTCGATACACCCTCTCCCATATCCAGTACTTCTTTGGGTCGTGTTTCTTGGACACGTAGTACCAGACCAGGTTGAATGGAGCCCAGAAGTTAAGAGCGAACGTCACAAAGATCATAATTGCCATCAACACCTTCAGAATTGTTGGGAAGCTGGAAAAGAAAAGTTTTATTAACGATTATCGCGGTACATCGCTAAGACCGTATGTCTTACGGTCTTAGCGATGTACCTAAAACTCAAAATCCTACATTCCAATATCAGAGCTCTCCACGCGATTAGAAGATACATTACCATCCGAAAACATAACTATGGGGCAGTTGCCCGGATCAGACACAAAACCTGTCTAGCCGGAGAATTCTCCCTTTTGCAATGGAGGTTTATAAGACTTCTGATAGTTGGTAGAGAGACTGAGATGTAAACTGTTAGTCTTACTATCACAAGATATCCAGTTGGGAGCTAAATCATGTTACTATTCTAACCCCTAGCTAAGTTGCTAATCTGCAATAGATAACGCTAGTAGAAAGCTTCAAATGTACGGGAATGACGCCATCTCAACGCTGAGTCACATGGATAGAACAAAAGAATTGGCGGCAAGGTCAACTCGAAGCGTTCGACGCAAGCGAAACGGTTGTAACTTGTCTAGGGGGGTTGGGCATTGATTCTTGTTCAGCTTGTTACTGAGAATTCTCTACTGTACATTTTTTATAAAATGTTACCCGCCTTGCGACCCCAAGGACCTTGATCATCAATCGCACATAAGACTAGGGCTGCTCTCACTGTCGTTTTATGAGCGTTAGAGCTTCTTCAATGTCTGCACAGTCTTTAGTCTTTTAATAGTCTGCGTTGCGCAGGAGTTCCTAGTGGCAAGAATTACATCCGTTGAACGTAACTTTAACGTCGCACACATTCTGCGATTAAGAAGTTTACGAAAAACTTGCAACGTTTATATCGCGTTTGCATAACGTTGGCGTTTTACCGCTGGAAACTCGCAACGTTGGTTCTGCGCAGATGTTGGAGAAGCCCCAACGCCCGTAAAGCGCCAGTGGGATAGCGGCCTTAAGGTGATACTCACATTTCTGAAGGGAAGTTCAACGTGACTGGTGATATTGATTTCTCTCCAAAACCCCAGTAGCCGAAGAAACCGACGAGAATCAGGAATGACACCACAACTGTCATACCTGGAATAAAAAATATACTAAGTTATATAAGTGATCAGGAGGTACCTACCACGGAATTAGTAAATGACACGGGAAGGAAATGATGCGAAAGAGGCGGAAAATATCAAAGGAACGATGGACAGTTTTCTTGAAAGAACTATGACGCTAGAAAGGGTGACGACAAATAGAGAAGAATGATGAAAGGAAAAACAAACCCCAAACAAAGGATAGTGACAGTACAGACTGTCTACTGAATTTACATTTATCATCATCATCATTACCGTCGAAAGATGTCTACTGCTGAACACATGCCAAGTATCACAATAACAACCGATCATACGACCCTTACCAGTTCTTCGATTCACCTTGTTGGCCTTTTAAAATATATAGGTACAGAAATCAATCTACATACAAAGCGCGCTCGAGCAACGCACACATAGACACCGCTCACGGACACGATATCTCGGAGCGCCTCGGCTCGCTCGTCCAACAGTTCCAGCTCAAACGCTCATTAGTGTGCGTCCATCGAGCGTAAGTATAAAAAGTGAAGTACATACATGATTGTCTTCTGTACCTATCTATTTTGTGGCTGCATCTTCCGATGCGCGGTCGCCACTCCAGACTGCGAGCAATGTGTCCCACTCATCAACCATGCTTTCTCCGAGTAATGTGCCCAATTTACACTTCGTTATAACCCGACGTTTATAAAAGACCTGAACAAGACTTACCACCGCATAGTACCATGGGAAACTGCTTAGGGTTCTTCATATTGTTCTCTATTGGCAAAGAGACGCCTATGCCTTCCATACTGAACACCACGATGCCGCAGAATTCAAAGAAACCAATCACGTCTTTCCATGCTGGCACTTCAGATATCTTTGGAGCTGTGCGTTGGCTGTATACTATTGTGGCTACCACACAGGTCACTGAAAAAAATTCATGGATTAGGGAATAGGACTGCAATTTTTCTATTTGCTATCAGCATCATTATCATTTCAGCCGAAAGACGTCCACTGTTGGACATAGGACTCCCCCAAGTGCCGCCACAATGAACGGTCCTGTGCGTCTCGCATCCATCGGATTCCCGCAACCCTTACCAAGTCATCGTTTCAACTTGTAGGAGGCCTTCCAATGCTACGTCTTCCGGTACGTGGTCGCCATTCTAGAATCTTTCGGCCCCAACGGCCATCTGTTCTGCGAGGTATTTGCTATAAGTATAATTTTTTTTTAAATTGTAGTAAAGAGAAAGTTTTTTTTTTTTATTTTAAAGCTGCTAAAAAATTTGAAATTATCTATGACGTCAACGCGTTCATCACGCCTACCCGTAACGTTAAAAAACGGTGTCTTAGCAAGAGAGACCGATTTTGTATAGCAATAAAAAACTTTTTCTAAAAAAAAAAAAATTAAACCGACTTCAAAAAGTACAAAATAACTTTAATTTCGGAAGTCGGTGTTTCTATAATAGATACTTAATCTTGTCTCTTCGTTATTTAACACCGACTTCCGAAATTAAAGTTATTTTGTACTTTTTGAAGTCGGTTTATTTTTTTTTTGGAAAAAGTTTTTTATTTTTCACTTTTTAGTTATGGTAGCACCACTAAAAAGTACCTACCCTTCATTTAAACGTAAATTACCTTATAGCCAGAGTGCATCTCATAACGATTTTAATAATCCCAAATACGGTTATATTACATGAATTTACGTTCCGGCTTTATCACCAGATCAGTTCGATACATCCCCTTCCCCTTTTCTTTTAGTCAGTCATCGACTACACGTATGAACAAAGCTATTTTACTTGTTACGACAATTCGGCTATGATTCTATGAGGAGTTCAGTCTGTTCCATATCTTCGATGTTCATGATCAGATCATAACAATATTTCTATGGGACCAACTTAGAAGCATAACCTTTCAATCACAAAAAAATTTTCAAAATCGGTTCACAATTTGACCGAAATATCGGTGAACATACATACAAAAAAAAAAAAAATAAAAAAAATAAACATACATTCAGCCGAACATAGAACCTCCCCCTTTTCGAAGTCGGTTAAAAATATCTCGTTTGCTTTTTTTATTCCCTGCCGATTGCCACGTAAGTTTGGCGATTTTTTAGATGGAGTTATTTAATCTGTACTAATATGACAAAGAGGTAAAGTTTGTTTTTTTTTTTTGTTTGGAGGAGGTAATCCCTGAAAGTACTGGTCAATCGGACCAGCTGAAAAAATAGAGATTCCTCAGTGACATAGGCTATATTTTATGTACGCGAGCGAAGCCGCGGGCAAAAGCTAAAATAAATTGTGTTTATACAATACAAATATTGTCTTATAATTTTCATCAAGTCCAATGGTGCTTCTAAATCTTACCAATGAGATTGTGGTTGTGGAGGAGGACCAGCATTAAGCCCGCTGACCCAAACAGAATGGAAGCTTTTTTTTAAAGGTGGAATATCATCAAATAACTCCTCCCGCTCTGGTTGGAGCGAGAGAGAATGTCAGAGATCCCGCAGCCCAATACTTAAACCCTGGCTATAAAATTAAGCCTTTCTTACTGCGTCATATATGCATGTATGCGTCATAATGCATGCTGTGTTTATCGTATGATATTTTACACTCGTTTTATATGAAGGCACGATAGACATATATTTTGAATCTAAAGTGTAAAAATTGTAGATAGGCCAATAAATAAACAACAGTTATCACCTTGATCATTACGACTTCAGAAAAAAAAAACCATTATCATAACTCAAAAGATTGTTAACGAGTTAGTTGATTAATAAAAACCATTAACTGATAATAAATGAGACAATACATTTAATATAAAAGAGTTCTTCAATCAATAGAGCTGGTAAAATACAACATTATTGTTATTACATGCGAAACCTGTAAACCGAAACATAGTTTGTTCAGAATCAGTAAGGTGTAAAATCCTTTCGGAGTTCAATAGTTTTTATACCTTATATTTTTCCCCAAAATTATTTAAAATGGTCACAAGTTGGACACCACCGAACACTAAGTACAACACAGGTCACGGTAGGTCATAGAGGGTATGGGGTGTCATTAAACAGCTGGGACAAATACAAAACAACCCCTCAGTCGCCTGGATGACCCGATGACTTAGTATTTTTGCTGGGATAACAAGTTTGTGATTTTTCATGATACGGTTTTGAAATTTTGTACATAAATTTTTTACATAAAAATACTTGGTGGGAAAATCATCTAATGACAACCCCCGCTTCTGTGTT
Source organism: Mythimna lalbum (assembly GCA_949319445.1). Classification (NCBI taxonomy): domain Eukaryota; kingdom Metazoa; phylum Arthropoda; class Insecta; order Lepidoptera; family Noctuidae; genus Mythimna; species Mythimna lalbum. Next base: position 6,958,639 of record OX439370.1, read on the forward strand.
TCATTTAGGTATTGGATTATACTAAAACTGAGGTTGTATATTACCTACAATGGTTTTTTATGGGTTTTTCTCTATCTCTCATGAAGTGTGGAGGAGTTGGGTGTTTCTGCTTCCACAGTACGCATCTTTCGTCCTCTGCACTGTCTTTCGAAGAGGTCGAAAGACAAAGCTCACTACATTTATGCTCATAGATAAAGAGCAGACCCCTCTGTCTGCGTCTGAGTTCCCTACCTACTATAAGAGCTCATACGTACGAGCAGCATGTTGCCGACGGCAGAGATAACTGCTCATACAGCAGCCGACTGCTGTATGAGCTCTTACCTAGCCTTTCAGACCCAAACGCCCGAGCAGTTGCCGATAGCTCTGGCCTTACTCAGTCTTTGGTCGGTCCGTGACGCTGCGGATCGGCAGTGAGAAAATTCCATCCGATATGAGAAAGCAAGAACGTTGCGGACTGCAGTATGAACTTACCAATAAAAACATCAGCGATCAATGTAAAAGGTGCCAGATACTTTAAAGTAGTGATCATACACAACAGCAGTATGGGCACTAGTAAAGCTAATATGTACAGCCTCAAGTAAGCCAGGTCTTCAGTCCCCTCTTCAGTTTCTACTAGCTGCTGTATGGTCTTCGCTATTATGATCTGGTAGACGCAGCAAGCGCCGAACAGGTCTATACATATTATTACGTCTACTGCATACCTGGAATAGATAACCGAACTTGATGAGTATTTGACCGGGTGACCTGGAATTCAAACCAAAAACCAAGGTTAGGCACCACGTAGGTTTTCCGCGGTATGATCTAATTTATTGTTAAATATTGTTTTAGCTTTTGTAGTTGCTGTTATTTAATTGCAAGAGTTTTTTTTAAAGCCTATTTTGTGTTCCACTGCTGGAACTCAGGCTTCCACTCTAATAGGAGATAATCCACTACGCGGGCCCAATGCGGGTTGGTGGATGTCACATGTTTTCGATTTTTTACGAAGACGATTTTTCACCGTTTTGAGAGCAGTGGTAATGAAATAAATTACACAAAGTAATGTGCCTGGCTGGGTTTGAATCCACGACCTACTTGTAAGTGGGAGCCGTTACTATTGGGTCACCACTTCTCACTTCTCACGGGCCATTACTCCACCTTGCGTCGTGTTCCTCAATACTGAGGGTCGTGATCTCCCTGCTTCATCACCCTCATCCATTCCTGTCTCTGGTGGTGTAAAGGACCTTGTAATTAAATAATGTTATACATACCTGAACCACTTGCTATATTTTCTTAAGCTAGGAAAGGGTCCTACTTCTAGTGCCGCCTCTGCGACGTCAGGATACGACATTTGTGGCAGATGTAACCTCTTGTATAGCAATTGTGCTGAACTAACTAATATCTGGAAAACAAACATTTTACCTTAGAAACTGTAATGTCAGATATAGTAGCTCTTTAGTGGCAGTGCAAAATACACTAGTTGGTCCTTTTTTTTCATATGGCAAATCATCTAATGATTTCTGCCATTCTAGGGCGGAATGGGAAGACGTGTCGGACTTTTATTGACTAAAACACATATCTATTCCTTTTTTTTCGGTTTTCTCAGGCGGAGCGGGAGATAGAGTCAGACTCTTACTGACTAAAAAACCCACCCCGTTCCTTCGTTGCCTTTCATACCGGGGTCGAGACTGTTTTCGAATTTTTAGTCCTAAAATTAGCCGGGTTCCTCACAATGTTTTCCTGCTCTCAAAAGAGCAGTGGTGATGAAATAAATTACACAAAGTAATGCGCCTGGCTGGGTTTAAATCCGCGACCTACAACTCATAAGTCGGGGCCATTACCATTCGGCAACCACTGTTGTCTGGTCTACACTGTTCTTACACAATTCTATCAATATTGTAATAACCACTGTCTTTTAAAAGAGTAACTATGGAGTTTTTTGCCGGTTCTTCTCCATAGGAACCGACCAATTTGGAACCGTGCACTAGCTTCTGACGTTTTATAAGTGCTTATGTGAAATAAAATATTTTGACTTTGACTTGACTGCTCTTGTGGTAGGGCCTCTGTTTATTAGAGTACTAGGTAATAAAAGAACTTACATGAACGCAATAAGCGATGTAGAATCCGAAGATGATGGTAACGAACAAGGATGTCCAGAGACCACACTTCATATACGCCTCGTGGATGCCAAGGATGCCACCGCCCAGGCATCCTTTTATCAAGTGTCCTGTTGATTCTAGAGCACTGAAAACATGATAAAGAATAAATTATTTTGACTGACCTGTTGTCTTAATGTTTAGTGGCACTGACTGCTATGCCGGAGGTCATGGGTTCGATTCTTAACTAAGACAAATGTTTATATGATGTGCACGATTATTTGTTCTTTGTCTGATTGTTAATAACTTATCTACAGTGTAGATAAGTTTATTATGATGAATGATATTTACATTGTAAAAAGGTACATTTATTCATGGATGGATGGATGCGGGACGCACAGGATCGATCATTGTGGCGACACTTGGGGGAAGCCTATGTCCAACAGTGACGTCTATCGGCTGAAATGATGATGTTTTTTTTATGATGGGGAAAATCATCCAATGACACCCCCGCTCTTGGGCGGAGCGGGAGATAGTGTCAGACTCTTACTGACTAAAAACCCACCCCGTTCCTTCTAGCCTTCATACAGGGGCTCGAGCTCCCTTTCGGATAACCCTGGCCCCAGTTGGCATGATGATGATATTTTTTCATCAATATTATGAACTAGACGTGGCCGGTATTTCCTAGCTGACTTCTTACCCTAACAAAACACCAAAACAAACTCAGTGGACATGTAATATCAAATTAATAAAGAACCATGCCGATTGGTGTCCGAGATGCTCTTTATAAGGAAGTACCACACATATTTGAGTAGACTGTCCAGTCATTGCAAGAACTGGTTCGTTTAGCTTAAGCTCAACTCAGGGCGACTATAATACAAATACAAAATCATTTATTTCAAGAAGACCAAATGCAGGCACTTTTGGATAGTCAAATATCGATCAGTCCAAGAAAAGTGAAGCTAAATTGCACGTTCCAAAGCGTGGAAGTGACTCTCTATGGAGAAGAACGTGCAAGAAACTCCACTGACACTCTTTTAAATCATATTATGTGTTACATATAATGTTTGGTTACATTTTTCTTGTAGCCTCTATTATGTGTAATCTTCTATAATATAAAAATGAATCGCAAAATGTGTTGGTAAGCGCATAACTCAACAACGCGTGGACCAATTAGGCTAATTCTTTTTTTGTTGTGATTGTTATTGTGAGGAAAAGGTTCTTATGAAAAAAAAAAATTGGGTAGTGTAGGGTAGAGTAGAGTAGTGAAGAGTAGTGTAGAGTAGGGTAGAGTAGGGTAGAGTAGGGTAGAGTAGGGTAGAGTAGGGTAGAGTAGGGTAGAGTAGGGTAGAGTAGGGTAGAGTAGGGTAGAGTAGGGTAGAGTAGGGTAGAGTAGGGTAGAGTAGGGTAGAGTAGGGTAGAGTAGGGTAGAGTAGGGTAGAGTAGGGTACAGCAGGGTAGAGTAGGGTAGAGTAGGGTAGAGTACGGTACAGTAGTGTAGAGTAGGGTAGAGTAGAGTAGGGTAGAGTAGGGTAGGGTAGAGTAGGGTAGGGTATAGTAGGGTGGAGTAGAGAAGAGCGGGAGCGAAGCCGCGCGGGCAAAAGCTAGTAAGAAAATAAATTAGTTCGTCCGTAAAAAAATCACAATAATATCACACAGTAAGAGTAATGATTTCTTAAACAATGTTCAACGTTCTATAATTTAAAGTAACGAATTCAGCGTGAAGGTTGAATCATTTAAAGATGAATTGCTTATTATAGATGGCAACAAACAAATTGATAGTAATATTGTACGTCCAATAATGATCTGAAATGGTATGCATTGCAAGAATAGAATTGTACAGGACGTGATTTTTTAAAACATTCCACTCGTGAGTTTACCTGCGTGAAATCTACTATATAAAAATAAGTCGGGTTTTCCTTCCTGACGCTATAACTCCAGAACGCACGAACCGATTTCCACGGTTTTGCATTCGTTGGAAAGGTCTTGGGCTCCGTGAGGTTTATAGAAAATTTAGAGTAGGGTAGAGTAGTGTAGAGTAATGTAGAGTAGGGTAGAGTAGGGTAGAGTAGTGTAGAGTAGGGTAGAGTAGTGTAGAGTAGTGTAGAGTAGGGTAGAATAGGGTAGGGTAGAGTAGGGTAGAATAGGGTAGGGTAGGGTAGAGTAGGATAGGGTAGAGTAGGGTAGAGTTGGGTAGAGTAGTGTAGAGTAGGGTGCAGTAGGGAAGAGCGGGAGCGAAGACGCGCGGGCAAAAGCTAGTTGCTCATAAAATTACACTTTTAGAAATTTTAAAGGAAATGTTAAACGTATGACATTTTGTAGCACCTATTAAGGTAGACACGCTAGGATATATTAAGGTAGATACGGGAGGAAACTGTTAACGAATGGCAGCGGCGCTACGAGACTTCCGGCACGGGCTCGGTCATTAAAGTATTCTTCCCCACTGTCCAAAAGGCAAGGAAGATCCTTAAAGACATGGTACTAACACCTACTCATGTCCAAATCTTGACCGGCCACGGAGGATTCGGGGCTTACCTCCACCGCTTTCACCTTAAGGACAGTCCCACTTGTGTCTGTGTTCCCAACTGTGATGATACGGTATGGCACGTGCTCACCGAGTGCCCACGGTTTGAATGAGAAAGGATGGACCTTGAAACTAAAATCCAGATGTCAGTTACCCCGTCTACATTGCGACCTATAATGGAGACTCAGGCCACCAGAACACCATTCCTGGAATTCGCGAGCAGAATCATGCGAGTGGTAGCGATAGCCAACGGCTCTACACAATACACCACACGTGCACAAACTCACACATAAACACCTACACCAACACTCACGCAAACATTAACTCTCATATAAACTCCTTTTTTTTGTTTTCGGGGGGAAACCTTTAAAAGGCTTCTGGTCTTTTGGGGAAAGACCAGGAAGTGTGGGATTCTTACCTCACTAAAACCACACCGGTGATACCCCGGTGATCACCATCAGTACATGGAATATTTCTATTCTATTCTATTCTTGAATAGAGCTCCGTGACCTCTAAAAAGACCACCCCGGAACCCCTCTCTGTACAACGCCTGTTAGAGCACATCCTTGAGGAGTCAGTAAGGAGTCTCCCCTGAGCCTCATTGCCGCCACTTGGTGGGCGGACAGAGTCCCCACTCTGAAAGCCCGTGACCTCGGGGTCCAACTGCTAAACATACTTATATATGTATTTTTAAATACATACATTATAGATAAATAAATTACATCTAGACACAGAACAAATGATCATGCTCATCACATAAACATTTGTCCTGGGTGGGAATCGAACCCACGACCTCCGGCAAAGCAGTTAAGGTCATTAACTGCTAGATTAACAGCCCAGTCGAAATCCTTTTTCCTTTCTAACCTCTCACCTTTTCTATGGTGAAGAGTGATAGCAAAGGGAGTTAGTGATAGCGTGACTGTGGACAGGATAGAATGGAAGACCAGAACATGTGGTGGTGACTCCAAATAACACGGGACAAAGGTAGTTGATAATGACTAAGATGATGGTGCTGCAGATTGTATGAAACTTACTTGGTCGGCTTCGCTATGCATCTGTGAGCGACATAGTCGTAGGTATCCTTTTCAGAGTGCAGAACATACTTCGGACCGTCCGGAGGAGGTTGAGGGGGTGGCTTTGACACTGGGTCTGCATGTTCCACGTTCGTATGATTGCCCTGGAATATAATAATAATAATAGTTCATCAGGAATATCGTGAGGAAACCGGCATGTCCTAGAAACAAAAATTCGAAGACATGTGACATTCACCAACTCGCACTGGATCCAAGTGGTGCATTACGGCCCATTCCCTCTCCTAGAGAGGAGGCTTGATTCCCAGCTGTGGGAACATTAAAAAAGGCTGATGATGATGATGATTAGGAACATAAATAAAAATACACATAAGGAATGCCACAATACCAGTACGTTCTCGTGAATTCGCACCACAAAACAAATTATTACCTAAGTCTTCAGATAACACCAGAGGAAAAAAACCGGAGGAGTGAGGTCTGAGCTCCATGGGAGGGATGACGGAAAAAAGATAAGAAATCAAAATATTTCTACTCAAGTTCTGAGCTGCATTTTGAATATTAATTGTATGAACTCATATAAATGTGAAAGTACAACCTATGCTTTCACTCTTAGAATTTATTATTCTAAGCTTTCACTTTTATACAGGTAATATGTGGTGCTCAGAAAGTGACTATTATTGCACTGCACTTGGGTATATAATGGCCCTTGTTACCAAACTGTGACATTTTGATTACCATTACGCACTAGTGCTATAATGTGATTAAAACCTTTTTGTTCAATCTCTCCCCCGCCATAATTTTATTACATATATCGAATCAGGATGAGCGCAGGTCGTCCCCCACGATGAAAAGAAAAAAAAATATATAAAAACAGATTATAACCGCCACAGAAGTTCACTAGTTTTACAGATATTTTCTTCACAAGTGTATTGAAAAACGTCGTATGATACACGTGAGTAATTAATGATTACCGTTCTCGGCTCTCTTAAGACCCTCGCCATGGCTCGGGTCTAAATACCGCCTCGACGGTGATCACTAACATTACACACTTATATCATAATGTACTATTATTTGCAACAGTATGTACAGCAGAGCAGTGGTGGCCGAGTGGTAACGGCCCCGACTTACGAGTTATAGGTCGCGGGTTCAAACCCAGCCAGGCGCATTACGTTGTGTAATTGATTTCATCACCACTGCTCTCAAAACGGTTAAGGAAAACATCGTGAGGAAACCGGCATGTCCTAGATCCAAAAATTCGAAGACTTATGACATTCTCCAATCCGCACTGCGCCCGCGTGGTGGATTACGGCCCATTCCCTCTCCTAGAGAGGAGGCTTGAGTCCCAGAAGTGGGAACATTAAAAAAGGCTGATGATGATGACAAGTTTAGAAACAAGATACATGATCAATGACCTCTTCAGGTGAGAATTCATACAATAATCTGTCCCGCTCTAGGAAGGAGCGAGAGTTTGTTTCAGAATTTTACTGGCTAAAACCCACACCTAATGGTCCTTCTTTGCCTAGCTTAAAGGAAGACCAGGACCCCAGGTCTTCCTTTCAGAAGCGAATCCATGACCCCAGTAGGCTTCGGCCCTGTTGGGCCTCTACGTCTGCGGTTTTTCTGACTACTCCTTGAGTCGTGTGTGGAACACTACACACTGTCCACGACTCAGGCTCAGTCCAGACGGTAACTGGACAGCCGGATGGCGAGCTGCCCCTAGCTTGTCCCTAGCTCGTTTAACCCTTCAGATACCGTCAATTAGAGACACAATAGTAAGACAATAGATGCGCGGCCACCGGTGGTCGCTTGGGGATTCATGAATTAAGAAATCCTTCCGTAATGTTTTAGCAAGAAAGAAATTCATTGACTTTGGACTAACAACACGTGAGAAGTAGTGAAATAAAGAAAAAAAAAACTCGTTGGAGAGATACCTACATCTATTTTACCTTTACTCTACCGATTTACCGTTATTTACCGGTCTATCCATCACACTATTTGTATACACATAAACTATATAATATTACCGACCAAACTTGTTTTTTTTTTACAGCCGAGAAATAGGTATGTAGACTTAGAGAGAACTGGATTGGTCTAGGTTAAACTAGTTCATCATCACTTCATCCTAAAATCGGAGTTAACTTCATGTAACCGACATTAAGTTAACTTGCGCCTATTTCAGGTTCAGTTGAAAACCAGCGTCAGGCACTGGTTGTCTGGCGCACATGCCAGAACTACATTATTCCCATTAAACGATTTATTTTGTTGTTAACAACTTTTTTTTCGTTTGTACATTTAAACTGTCGTTTTGTGCCTTAGGTGTATGCCTAAGGGTGCCCTATCCGTCTGTCAACGGGCCATATCTTATAAACCTTAACCCTTCAGATACCGTCAATTAGAGACACAATAGTAAGACAATAGATGCGCGGCCACCGGTGGTCGCTTGGGGATTCATGAATTAACAGGTATAGTTAAAACTTTCACAGAATGTGTAGATAATATAATATAATATAATATTAAAATAAAGTTGAATATTACACATTACCTGTCGACAGCGAATTGGATGAGATGTTTGACGCCATATTTTGGTCTATTTAATTAATTATAATTAGTAGTATTTTTTAATTGTAAATTATGTTTCCTTATAAATAAATAAATATAGAGGGTTCACTACCAAGGAAAAATTATATTTGCATTTTTTTTTATTCGATTTTAATATACGGAACTCTTCGTGTAGGCACGAGTTCTAATTCCGACTCGCACTAGGTAATTTTTATTTCTTCCTTTTATTTGGATTGTACCAAATGTGACCACTACGACTGTCTGGCACATTACTGTTATTGCCAAACTCAACAGTTCAGGTTCACAACCTTGTCACCAACACCAATGTACCGTGATAATTGATTATAAATGAGACTTTTATTGTTCTGTTGTCTTTCTAAGTGAACACTAGGTCAATGAGGAGTCCGATGTGTCCTTGAACTCTTTATAACATCTGTTGAATATTTAGAACCGTAACTAGATGAAATGCTTGGTCACTTTTAGATTGCATAGAGAATATAGCCTCAGATACATTATGGGGCAAAATGTCTAGCAAAGAAGGATCTTACGCCCCAGCCGCCATTGGGATTCCGATCCCGATTTTCGGCCACCGTAGATGCGGGCCTGTGGACGGCGAGCAATGAGTAGCTCGCCGTCCGACCGGCCAGTAACCGTCCGGACTGAGTCCAAGATGTCGACGGCGCGTATTGTTCCACGCGCGCTTCAAGAATTTGTCAGCAAACCGTGGGGGCCCCTCAGGAGAACAAACCGTAGGGACCAAGGATCTGTTTCTGAAAGGAACTTTCGTACCGTATCGGTGCACTGGTGGATTACGGCGGATATCTATGTTACAGCCCATTCCTTCTCCTAGAGAGGAGGTCTGAGTCCCAACAGTAGGAACATTATAAGGCCGACTATGCTATGCTAAGTTTTTATCATTATGTTTCATGATAACTGCTTTTCTGGATCTACGAAAAGAACCGGCGAACAAAACAATAAACATTGTTATCACTGTTTGCGGAAAAATTTTGCTTACGCGATGGATTATTCTGTTATGACAGATGACATCTTAGGCACTCCAAAATCGCAACTGTAAGTCCCTTCTTTGAAAAGTGGTTAAAGAGGCGCCGGGCATCCTCACTTTCTATCTGGTGCAGGTCCTAACCAGACCAGAGTCTTGGGACGCGGTGATCCCCTTCTGCGTAAATATCATCTCGAAAAAGGAGGCTGCGGAAAAGGAAAGGCAGAAGAGCTTTTTCCCGCCCCATACCAGACGCACCGGGCGTCGAGGAAGGGCAGACAACGCCCTCTTCCAACCGCTTTAAAAAGGTCCAGGATCGACGGATTAGGGACTTCTGACGGCCTATCAATCTGGACCCCAGATGGTGGCGAGTAGTGTTCCATGCGCGCCTGTCTTAGAAAGAAGAAGAAAGCCACTCTCCAATATGAAAGGACACCCACGGGGATCAGGTCACCACTAATTCGGGGCAGCGGAAATCAAACAGCACCCGCAGCCCCTGACACTAGAGTACGATTGAACACCGGGGTGGTTTTAGTCAGTAAGGCAGACCCGTCCACCTACTCCAAGGTGGAGAATATCAATGAGGATTCCCACCCTAGGCTCGCGTTTAACCACTATTTCAGCTCATGGTAAGCGACGATGTGGTCGAACACTGGGTTGAGACAGTCGCTGTCCCGTTTTCGAATTTATGAAAGAAAATGGCCTCACTGTTGTGCTTTTTTTTTTTGGTGGGCAAAAAGAAAAAAAATGGCCTCGCTGTTGTGCCCCTTTTTTTTTGGTGGGCAAAAATCATGACAAACCCCGCTCTTGGGTGGAGGGAGATAGTGTCAGATAACTCTTACTGACTAAAACCCACCCCGTTCCTTCTAGCCTTCATAACGGGGCTCGAGCTCCTTTTCAAATAACCCTGGCCCCAGTAGGCTTCGATCCAGCTGGGCCCCTGCTGTTGCTGACAACTCCTTAAGGCGCGCGGGAACAGTGCGCGCTGTCGACGTCTTGGGCTTGGTCCAGAAAGTTACCGGACGCTCGGACAGCGAGCTACCCATGGCTCGATGCGGAAGGTAAGGACGCCGTGAGGTCTTTCCAGCCACGCCTCAAAGAGGGACTTACCGCCGTGCCCTCGCTGTTGTGCCCTCGCCCACGTCTACATTAGTCCACACTACGCTTCTGAGCGTAGATATAAGTATGTAATTAATTATGCACGCAGTTAGGAATTTCCAAAACGATGTCGATGGCTTACCCATAAGGAAAATCATTAGGTAAGGTCACAGTAGGGTCATATACATACAATACAGCTATCTAAAGTCGTCATATACAGCTATCTAAAGTCGCGTACAGACATCGTGAGGCGTGCGTCGCGAACGGTTCGTCGCGCATGCCTCGGGCTGTGTGGACGTATGTACTTACAGTGCATTCGCGTCATACGATCGTTGCGAACGCCGCCTCAGTATGAGCCGTGCGCTCCGTGTGGACGGACAGGTGTTGTTTGTGACGCCGATACCGAACCACCTTGCAGGTGGTTTGCGTGATCAGCTTGAGCATGTGTCGTTTGGGACGCACGCATAAATGTACCGTCGTATGCCTCAGGTTGAGGCATGCGTGACGAACCATTCGCGATGCACGCCTCGCGATGTCTGTATGCGGCTCTAAATAACTAGTTTTTTTAAGGCATTTAGTTTTCCTTATCATTTGATGTTCCTTCAAGATTATCCTCATTAATATTTGCAAACATAAATGATTATATTACGTTTTTGTTCACAAAAAACGTATACAAATTAAACTGGTTATCTAAACGTGATTAGTTTGTTTGATGTTTTCTTTTGTTCTGGGCGAAATCAGATCGAGTGTCAGACTTTTACAAACTAAAACCCATCTCTTTGAGGTTCATCATCATCATCAATTCAGCCGATATACGTCCACTGTTGGACATAAGCCTCCCCCAAGTGTCACCATGTGAATGATCCTGTGTGTCCCGCATCCATCGGTTTCCCGCAACCTTCACCAGGTTATCGGTACACGGTTTTGAGGTTGGAAATCGTTTAATGACTTTTCTCGCTCTAGGGGTGAGCGGGACAGCGTGTCAGACTTTTAATGATTAAAACTACACCTATATATTATATACCGTATCCTTCAGTAGCTCTATGCATTCTAGGGCAGGCTTCCTTATCACAAATTCTCAGTGCCCATATCGCGCATCGGCCCTTTTAGGCCCTTGTGTAATGTTTGTGTGAAGAACACGATCATTTGCTCTGTGTGTAATTTATCTATCATATTTATGTATTTAGAAATATATAAGTATGTTTATCAGCTGTCTAGTACTCATAACACAAGCTCTGCTTAGCTGGGGACTAGACGGCGTTGTGTGATAGTTGTGCAATATTATTATCAATATTTCTTAAAACACATAAAATAAAACATTTAAAAATATAAAAAACAGTAGCCCACCACGGGAACAGGTTTCAAGCTACCGGTGGTCAGGGTTACTGAGAGAGGAACTTCCGAGCAATACGCGCCGTTTCTAAGAGTATTGCCTAACGAGAGCCTCCTCAGAATTAAAAAAGGCTATTAAATTAAGCCTTTGGCCGTCATGACAATCGGCTTAATGATTGTTCTATCCACTTCCCACATGTCAACAACAGTTATTTATTTATTACTAGCTTTCCGCCCGCGGCTTCGCCCGCGTGGACTACAGTTTATATTGCGCGGGTAGAGACCCGTGCTCATCAGTGGAATTATAGGTAGCCTATGTGTTATTCCAGTGTCTCTTCTACCTACCTACCAAATTTGATCTAAATCCGTTCAGTAGTTTTTGCGTGAAAGCGTAACAGACAATAGACAGACAGAGTTTCTTTCGCATTTATAATATTAGTAGGGATTTATATGGTTCTTTCTTTTCTATGTAATTTGGCAGTGATTGCGTTTGGTCACATACGTAACGGTTTTTTTTTGTGTGAGAAATCATTCAATGGCGTCTCCTACTCTAAAGCGGAGTGGGAAAGTCTGACACGTAGACTTTTACTGACTAAGTAAAACCCACTCCTACGTTCCTTCTTTGTCTTGCGTTCCAGGACCCTTGCGTTTTTTTAGTCTTAAATGTTTTGCCTTTGAATTTAGTTCAAATTATACGCAAGCAACGAAAATATCGGTGTACATTTGTGAATATGTCTCAGAAAAATTTGGTCGTGTCTGTAACGTTTTTCTGATAGTACACAGAATTGTAAAATGCGAAATCTGAATATAGTTTGTTCAGAATCAGTAATTGAATCGATTCCAATAATTTTTACACCATTGTTATACTTTTTCTCAAAAAATATTTTAGAAAGGTCACTAGTTAGACACCACCGAAATTAGTGTCGACATTACTTAGGTACAACACAGATCACGACATATCATAGTGGGCATTAGGAGCCAGCGCACAGCTGGGAAGCAAAACATCCCCTCAGTCGCCCGAGTAGCCCGGTGACCATGTATTTATGTCGCCAACCAGGTACCATAACGGGCTTAAATGACATGGCCGGAATTATTAGGGAGCTGTGCCCAAGCTAAAAATTTTCATGTACACAGACAAACTAATAATAATATTTTTTCTTAATACAGTTTTAAATTTTTTTACATAATTTTTTTACATAAAAACACTAAAACAAAACGTGAAAGCGTAACAGACAGACAGACAGACAGAGTTACTTTCGCATTTATAATATTAGTAGGGATAGTAGGGATGAAGGGACAGCCCTCCACAAACTCGACAAAATAAATAAGGACTTGCTCAGTAGACGAACCTGTACAAGCTACCACAAGCCTTTTTTCAGGAAACAAAAAAAAAATCGTCCTCAACAGTTTGCATGGAGAGGCCCATTTTTTTTTTATAATTTAGAACAATTTAATTATATCTGGTTGAGATTCTAAATTTATCATCATCATTTTCCTGGCCCTGTCCCGTTTAATTTTTGGGGGGCGCAACACGTACTTTCCTTCTTCCACCAGCGACAATTCTTATATATTTTTCCAAAAATCCCCACTGAGTTAATTTTATTTAGCTAGGGGAGTTTTCTGAAAAAATAGTAACCCACTGGTTTTTTTTTTTATGGTGGGAAAATCATGTAATGACAACCCCCGCTCTTGCGGAGCGGGAGATAGTGTCAGACTCTTACTGACTAAAAACCCACCCCGTTCCTTCAAGCCTCTGGTAGGGATTTGTTGATGGAGATTTCTGGAAGAAACCAAAAAAATTGGCTAAGACAAAAAAAAAACTTACATAATTAGAATTCAATTCCATTTCGAGGCACAATATTCAAACACAACACACAACTATTTCCTTAAGCAGTTTGATCTTGTGTCAATTAAATGTTCTTTACAAACTGCTCCATTGCGCGGCCTTCCGCTGTACACTTCAGTGCCAAAAAATCGCACCAACAAATAATATTATTTTAATTTGAAATTATTTCTTAACAACTTCCCTGTCATATTTTTACGATGATTGTTAAACTATATTTAGTTTAAAGATGTTTTAGTTTATAATGAATAACAATTTTCATGTGATTATTGGAGATTGTTGTTTTTAAGCTATTGCATAGCTTCTATCGCGGGCCTTGAGCGTGGAGACCGAATCCAGAAATTCCGTAACGAAAAAAACCTAACACCCCCCACTAAATGGTTGTCATGGCAACTTGTCAACTTCAATCACAAATAATGATCACCTAATAAAGAATTAAAAGTTGATAAAAAATGCTATGCAATAGCTTTACCGCGGCAGTCTCCGAGTGCCACACGTCTTTTTCTTTTATAAATTTTGTGCTACAAGTTTTTATTTTTAGACACTTTTAAATGACTCTAACTGTCTGAGACAAGATTTTCACATCATATTATAATTGGATTCTTAACTCTTCAGTCGTGATAATTAGAGTCACAATAAAAAGAAAATGGGTGCGTGAACGCCGGCGTTCGCTTGGGGTTTAATGAATTTAAAACGACACTGACGACTTCTTAAAGATAAAGTAGAACTACGAATACCTAATACATTTTCACGTGTCAAAAACTGTTCACAGTTGATTTTTCTCGGTATTTTCGTAATTAAAACAAAATATTATGTGCTATGATCATTCAAGTGATGTATGTTTAGACTTTTGTGTAACGCAAATCAGTTATTTCTAAAACATTATGTGAGTTCAATGTAAATTCTTGCTCTGACGTTTTAATTTAGAAGTAAAGTAAGAAAATTATTTTATTGACACAAATAGATACACGCAGTGTAGAAACTTAATATTAAAAAAAAGAATAATATAAACTTCTAAATTCATTTAATAAATAATATAAATAAATTTTTTGATGGTTCCGATACGCACAGGACCGTTTGTTGTAGCGACTCTTGGGGGAGACCTATGTCCTACAGTAACGTCTTTTGGCTGAAATTATGATGAAACATAAATAGGTAGGCTACTCTTTATTATAAGTCAGTTAGTTAGTTAGGTATCCCATTTATGACCCACTGCTGGGCGAAGGCCTCTCCCTCTCCCTTTTCCACACAGGTCTGTCTTCGGCCATTGCAGGCCATTGCATTTATTATAAATCATGAAAAATATAAAATATGATCTTTCTAACTTAGAAAAGTACATTTGAGCTGAAAAATTTTAGAACTTTGTATCTTCACCCTTTCCACCCATCCATGTGTATACTCATAACTCTTTTAGTAACATGGGTTTCATCCCTCCGCTTTACATGACCATACCAAGATAAACGATTTCCTTCAACTTTTCAGTCACTGGCGCCACTTTCAAACTTCCTCTGGTATACTCATTTCTTACTTTATCTTTTCTCGTCACACCACACATCCATCTCAGCATTCATAAATTAATCAAACAACGTATTTATTTCAAATACACTATTTACAGTAATTTTTAAGTTGTCAAGCAGTAAAGCTTTGGTTTCCTAGGATAGCGGTGCCGTCATATAGCGGCCGTTTTCCGGAACAACGACTATTTTCTAAATTACTAAAGCTACATCAAGGTCGTCCAGTTTCTATCTTGGATACTTTTCGTATGAAGTTTGTGACTTTTGTTTTGAAAAAATGACTGACGATGTGTTAAAACGGCCGCTATATGACGGCACCGCTTTCCTAGGAAACCAAAGCTTTAGTGAGTCAGAAAAAAATATGCTAATTGCACATTCTAAAGTGTAGTTTTCTATGGAGAATAATTTGTAACAAACTCCACAGACACTCTTTTAAATCATGTTATGTATTACAAAAAACTCGATAACATATTAAGTTCTTGTCGCTACAATAATGCAAGAGACCAATTATTGTGTGTCCAATCTAGGCCTGGGAAAAGTGTGTCATCTTTGTGATTGGAACATTTACATCTGAATCACTGAAATGTTGATGACTTGGACTCGGTCCAGATGGTTACCAGACGGTTGGACGGCGTTGCTCGCCGTCCGCAAGCCTTCGCCAATGGTGGCCGGAAATTCGGGATCGGAATCCCGGCGACTGGAACGCGAGAGCCATTGCCTCGCGCCTCATTTGCTAGCATTGCTGCTTCGCAGAAGAAGGCAACCACGTGCCACTCCTTCTCGCTCCAAACCATGGCCTGTAACAAGTCCCGGCGTGATAGATAAACGACTTGGTATCCCATTAAAACCCACCACGAGAACGAAGGCAATGGAAAATTAGAAACTGGTGAATATTTAACATATATTTGCACCTACGAGTACGTCGCGGGCTCGTGGACAGCGAGCCATGGGTAGCTAGCTGTCCGATCGTCCGGTAACTGACCGAACCGAGCCAAGGCGTCGACGGCGCGCACTGTTCCCGCGTGCCTCAAGGAGTTGTCAGCAACAGGAGGGGCCCATCTGGGTCGAAGCCTACCGGGGTCGGGGTTATCCGAAAGGAAACTAGAGCCCCGGTATGAAGGGTAGAAGGAACGGCGCGGGGTTTTAGTCAGTAAGAGTCTAGCACTATCTCCCTCTCCGCCCAAGAGCGGGTTTTGTCAATGATGATTTTCCCCGTCGAGAGAAAAAAAAACCTACGAGTACGTGCCCAATATTTTGGCTTGCAGTTCATTATCCTATGGTAAAAACTACAATGTTTGCGCTGTTTGGTATAAACCAGATATTCGGGTACGTTGGCAATTATTATTATTTGTCGACCGGTTGCATTTTTGACTTCATAAAGTTAAGGATAAACAAGATAAAATATAGAAACTGGTCTCTAAGTTAAATAAAAAAAATAAAAATACTACTTAACTAGAATATGCCAATTGTATTAGTTTTTTTTATCTCTTATGCTTCATTTATTATATTCTTATGTATATTTCTGTACAAGTGTTAATATATTATATACATCTTAACTAAATTAATAGGTATATACAAACTTAAAATAATAATATGCACAAACGAGTAAAAAAGGCTTAAAAACGGGAAAAACCCAAAAGGCATAAAAAAATTCGTCCACATCGATGTCCATGGTAAAAGTGCCCAAAACGCTGGCAGCATTGCCACGCTGGATGGCAATGCTGATTCGTTGATTGAAGAAAAGCCCAGTCCTCTGGTCACTTGGTTTGGTGATATCCTTAACAACTCGATGAGCCATGGCCCTAGTGTTTCAACCGCAAACGGCTCAAACACATACATAACTTCCAATGAGGTTATTATATTTATTACGTTTGAGTCGAAACTTGAGTGGCGATGGGCAGGGCACATTGGTCACACAGGTCATTGTGGCGACGCTTGGGGGAGGCCTATGTCCAGCAGTGTACGTCTTTCGGCTGATATGATTATGATGATGATAGCAATACATAATTAAAAAAAACATTCAAACTTCCCCTAATATACTCATTTCTCACGTTATCCATTCTCGTCACACCACACATCCATCTTAACATTCTCATCTCCGCTACATCTACAGGTCTTATCACGGACTTGTAGATTTTACCCTTCAACTTGAGAAGCAATAATTTCAGAATTTGGACACTAATAACACACAGTAAAAGAAACGTTTTCTTCATTGCGCGGCTTTTAATTTGCATTACAGTGTAATTCATTTTTAATAATCATTTAAATACACTGGCAGATCACAATAAAGTATTATCACTTATCTTTCTGAGAAAATTTACTTTTGCCTTATCTAACCTGAAGATTTATTTACATGGTATGAGACAAGATCTGTGAAATTTTGCTACAGTAGTAAAATGTGAAGAAACCATTACATATATATAACAGTATTGAGTATAGCTTTACTGCGTCTTTGAAAAAATATACCTGTTTCTTTTTTTTGTTTTACAAATGCATCTTTTAGTTTTTTTACCAAATCATTTTTGTCGGGTTAGTGACGCAGTCGCATAGACTCTCCTTAAAATTGATTTTAATTTAATTTGATTTTTAAATGTACCTACATAATTTAATTTAATGTGCATTTGTGATTTTTTTTCTGATTGATTTAAATTGTGACTATTTTGTTTTATAATAGGGTTCTGTACCTCAAAAGGAAGAAAGCCGAGTGGTAACGGCTCCAACTTACGAGTTGTAGGTCGCGTGTTCAAACCCAGCCAGGCGCATTACTTTGTGTAATTATTTTCATTACCACTGCTCTCAAAATGGTGAAGGAAAACATCGTGAGGAAACATGTCCTAGAACCAAAAATTCGAAGACATGTGATATCCATCTACTCGCACTGGGCCCGCGTTGTGGATTACAGCCCATTCCCTCTCTTAGAGAGGAGGCCTGAGTCCCATCAGTTGGAACATCATAAGACCAATTATGCTATGCTATACGCGACAGACAGGGGAACACATTCGTTGTATGTACAACCACAACATATATACTGAACAGAAGTCAATAATACCTGCACAGTTATACCTGTCAGATAAGCTTGTATGGAAACGTTCACAGTTGTGCAATGTGCAACATACACACTCCGGTTTACCGCACAAGTCACAGGCAAACCTGTCAGGCAGAATAAACATGTTTTCTTTCTTTCTTTTTCTTTATTTTCTGTGTAATAATGCAAAAATAGCATATGTATCTATAATTTTTTGTGTACGAATTATTTTGTGTGTTTTGACTGTCAACAGCCTTATGTATTTTATCTAAGTTTTTTTTTTATTAAAAATAATATCTACTTGTAATTACTTATATTTCGTGCGTTTTAATTCCTTGTTTAGTTACAATTTATTGTACCTATAAGTAAACGTGACAGACAGATTCAAACATAGACTTTTTTTTTGAGTAAAGCAGTCATTAGTATTTTTTAGTTCTTAGATTGTTGTCTTGCTATACGCTTTGTTGCATACTGTAAGTATAGCAAGGAACTGAAACAAATAAATAATAAATTAAAGCTATTCTAGAACCTAAACACTCGCAAACTAACACAAAATTTCATCAAAATCGGTCCAGCTGTTTAATTCATGAATCCCCAAGCGACCACCGGTGGCCGCGCATCTATTGTCTTACTATTGTGTCTCTAATTGACGGTATCTGAAGGGTTAAGAGAAAACACTACACGACTTTCATAATAAATTCATAACATAACACAAACTAAATTTAAAACAGCACCATCTATTAAGACCGTTTGGAACGACTGAGGAGACTGATCATTTGAGTTTCTGGGACTGGAACGTTACGAACGAAAAACATATTTGCTGGTAGTGGCATCAATTTACAATAGTTGCCAATAGATGTCGCTAAATGCAATCAGTGTTTTCTGCCAAATTTATTCAGAGCCCTACTACACGCGATCCATTTTACAAACTAAATTGAACTGTTAAAGGGATGGAGCTATATAGGGAGTATAGATCCCGCCGTCCCACTGTTGGGACTCAGGCCTTCTCTCTAGGAGAGGGAATGGGCTGTAATCCACCACGCGGGCCCGTTGCGGGTTGATGGATGTCACATGTCTTCAAATTTTTGGCTCTACGACATGCCTGTGTCCTCACGATGTTTTTCTTCACCGTTTTGAGTGCAGTGGTGTTGAGTTAAATAATAGCAGCGTTTTACCTTCAAATAAAACGCATGTTGTGTCCGGAGACTCATTCGGGGTCATATAAACAATATTTGAGTCTAGCATCTTCCGTTTCCGTGTCACATCTATATGGGTATATGCTACAATCTCCCACCATCATGACGTATTTCCGCTTTCGTTCACCAGGTGGCTGCAGCGCGCCAACTCGTTCATTGTGGCCTCAAAATCCTACAACTTAAGAAGAAATCAAACCAGGCAGTCTTTAAAAGTATGACCCCGAATGAGTCTCCGGACACAACATGCGTTTTATTTGAAGGTAAAACGCTGCTATTGTGTCCTTCGGCCTCATTCGGGGTCATATAAACAATATTTGAGGCTTTGTTTGTTATCGCCTGGTGAACGGGACGCCAATGTGTTGTAAATGATACAAGTTAATTTTAAAGCAAAATAATAATTACAAGATAATTACAATCTTAACCTTTGATTACAAAATAAACAAAAACATTTATACGTACCAATTATGAAATATCCTTAATAATTTTAATTGTATTTGAATTAACTTACCACAATCATCATATTTTATATTTATTTTAATTTATCTTAAAAATTAATTAATTGGCTGAAAAAGATGAATCAAAGAGCTTCCTTGTGGTGGGATCACCTCTCTCCTATAATGTCTTTTAAAAGTATTACCAGATTTCCAATTAGCCCGTGTCATTATCTCATCAAGAGGTTCATTATCCAACCAGCTTCGTGAAGCTACTGCTGAACGGAAACTACCTGGAGTAGCTTCAATTCCTGCTTCCTTCAAAATAGATTTAACCCAACCTGCCAAAATAGTTCTAGTAGCTGGTTTAGCTTTTCCACAAGCAGTAATAAATAATCTATCACTAGAACAAAGTAACCGACGCTGTTTCCCAGTGTCTATAAGTTTTTTAAGCCAGAACACTGGATCAAGAGCCACCCTTTCAAGATTGCTTAACAACTTCCAACCTGACTGTACATGTGTTTCGGAATCAGTCTTCGAACCAAAATGCGGCCAAAACATAATGCTATTCTCACCTATTATACATCTCTCTGGGGACACGCTAAGTAATGTTAAGTCATGTACTCTTCGCCCTGAACACAACAACAGTAGCACTGCACAAACCCTTGAAATTTCATATAGACTATGACTTTCAAGAGACCTACTGCCCAACCAACCTATCAAAGATTGAGGGTCCCAGACAGAGGGTGGACACTTTTTAGGTTGATGCAATGCTATAGCTTTAATCATTTGTTTTACCAAAATATTTGAACTTAAACGGGCCTCACTTTTTGTATTGCACAAAGTAGATACAACAGATTTATGAAGAAGAATGGTACGATAAGACAACTTTTCTTTTAAATGTAAATCCGCCAAATATCGAGCCAATTCACTACCTGTAGGGTCGGAAAAATTTACACCAAACCTGGAACACCAATTCAACCATCTTTGCCATGCTGGTCTATATGTATTCAAAGTAGACGCCCTCCAACCTTCTTTGAGTAAAGACTTTTGTTCTTCAGACCAGTCTCCTAAGGATTCAGACCACCCCCACATTTCCATACTTCTAGATACAGTTCCTTCACTCGTGATGGTGGCTGCCCGGTCCTCGTGTCTACTAGTACTTTCGATAACCTGTGAATTGTGAATGGAGGCGCTATCGCTCTTGTCTTCAAATCTGCTCTCCAGAATGCTCGAGACCACCTCGGTGCGACTATCAGAAATACACCTCGAGCCTGATTTAGATGCATTAGTACACGAGGTATTAAACTCGGAGGAGGAAAGACCCAAGCTAGACGAAAGTTCCATTTGAATGCGAAAGCGTTGTGCCTCCATGCTCGCTGATCCCTTTGATCTAGAGTTACGTAACAAGGTACTACGTGAGCCGTGCTGGACGCAAACAGATCTACCTGGGGAACACCCCACTTCGCAAAGACAATGCTGGTGAACTCGGGGATCAGATGCCATTCCTGTAACCTCGAATGACGTGACAGACCGTCCGCCACGTTGTTGTACCTGCCTGGAATGTGATGGGGAACAACATGAATATCGTACTCTTGAAGAATTTGAAAAATCTGATATATTAACTTCATCAAGGTCTGCGACTTGTTTCCCCCCTCCTTTCTTAAGTACGCTACTACCGCCTTGTTGTCGCACTGTAAAAGAAGTGAGGTGTGACTCAGAGACGGAGCGAATTCTAACAAACATTTCAGAATAGTTAACATCTCTTTGTGATTCGAGTGAAGCCGCTCTTCTTGTTCTGTCCAGGTGCCCGAAATGTGAAGACCGTTCAACTCCGCCCCCCAACCTGTATCTGCTGCATCTGTGGTTAAAAAGTTTTTTGCTTGTAGAAGATGAAGCCTGGACTTTTCCACACAGTGAACCTTCCACCATCTCAGTTCTCTTAGCACCTCCGCAGGCAAGGGATAAGTCGACTGATATGGCATTTTCAGGACTAGGTTGCAATAAGCTAGGAGATGACGAAAATTTAAGCGACCCATTGGAACTACCAGTCGAGCAAAATTCAGAACGCCTATAATACTCTGCATTTCTCGAAGAGACGCCTTCTGTCGTCGAAGCAACTTCATTAACACTATTTTTATATTTCGAATCTTGTTTTCTGGCAAACCTTTTTGATTTGTCCAGGGACTCCATATCAAACCCAAATACTCTATTATTTTTTGAGGGACTAGAATCGACTTCTCCCTGTTTACCTGCCAACCCAACTGGCTCAGAATTTGGAGAACGATTTCGACGTGTTTTATAAGCGTCGCTCTGTCCTGTGCTACTAGAAGATAATCGTCGAGAAAAACCACTACACGTATGCCTAGATTCCTGAAAATCTCGGCTGTCCAATTTGTCAGCGATGCAAATACCTTTGGCGCTGTCGCCAGGCCAAATGGCAAACAAGTCATTTGCAGTAACCGGTTTCGATATATTAGACGTAGAAAACAACGGTGAGCAGGTGCTACACTTACATGGTTGTAAGCTTGCCGAAGGTCTATTTTGACCATCCAATCCCTTTCCTGTATGAAATCTGGAATCCGATTTACCGAAATCAAACGAAATTTGCTTATTATTAGATAATTGTTTAAACTTTTTAAATTGAAAATAGGACGGTAGGTTCCGTCGTTTTTGCGAATTAGAAAGAAATTTGAGACAAAACTCGGGGTTAAGGGGGCATGTTCTAAAATTTTCTGTTTCAACAGATCTTGTATTACTATGTCCATCTCTGGAGATGGTACAGTGAGATTGCAACGTTTCACCTGCCTTGGTGGGACCAGAGGCGGTTTCTTTCGAAATGGAATTCGATACCCCTTTACTATTTTTATTAATGGTTTTGGCGCTCTCAAACTTGTCCATTCCGTAACATAATTTTGTATGCAACCCCCCCAAAATACCTGATCCGAGTCAGAACTTTTTATTAAATTTACTCGAGCCTCTACCTCGTACGTTGTTTTGCGGTTCATTTCTCCGAAAACTAGAGGTCTGGTACGGGCGTTGACCAGCCAGCTGTCCTCTTGGTTGGGGACGAAAAAATTTTGGATTCATCGCGTGATAATTATAAAAAGATTCTACACTCTGTGGAAGAGGAAATCTATTATTCATCGTCAGTGCCGACGGGCGACTGGACGATCTATATCCACTAGGTCCAGGGTACGCCGCCTGGGGTCTAGGGGTTTTCTTTTCTTGCGCAGCAAAATTGACTTTACTTGTATAAAAAATTTTGTTGATACCGCCGTTATTCTTAACAAATTCACTAAAAGGTACTTTATCAAACAAAAATTCACTTGACGGCGGTATCTTTTTCAAACATGGCTTAAATGATCTTTCTTTTAATTGTTTAATGAACACTTCGCGCCTTTGTTCTATTATATCGGCTCTACGGCCGCACACCAATTGCAAACAATCACGTGAAATCTTATGATAATCACCAGAGAAAATTTCTTTTAATTTTAATGCCAACTGGTCTGGCTCCACGCTGCCAGAAACCCTGGCCCAATCAACTAACTGCCTAAAACCCTGCTGCATAGCATCACTTTGCATTACAAGTGCGCGAGTAACAGCGCCTAGAAATCTATCAGCTGAAGGTAGATGACAAACTTTTTCTAAAGACTTGATTTCATCGTTTACTTCAAGGTCAACATATCCAGGACGAGCATTATAAACTTTTTGCGATTCCATATATCTAACATTATTCCAATTATCATTGTTGAAATATTGAATAGAATTTAACAACTCCAACTGATTTAAAGGAGTAGTCGTAACAGCTGGCTCCTTTAATTGCGTTGCCAAATCAAAATCAAATGATTGAAACTGTGCAGGATCTGGCCCTGGTTCCAAGTGCCCTTCCGGAACTGGTTGTTCCTGCACCGATTCAAATGTATCACCATCCGTAGGGTTATCGCATTGATAATTTTCATAATACGGATGTTGAGGGTAGTATAAATATAAATTTTTCAAATCACTGACCTGTTTTGCAAGTTTTTTGATTACCTTGCTTTGTCCTCGGCTACGCTTACTTTTCTTCTTCTTACTCGCCTTCTTCCTCTTACGGGATCTTTCCACCTGTTCAGTCTCCAACTCGGACTGTGATGACTCCGAGGAACTTGAACTTGACGAATCCAATGAAGAATCGGATTCGTTGCGGTTACGTACACTATCCGCCATTGTAAGAAAATCAAATTCCTAAACTTTGTTTAAAAAACGAACACTTTTCAATTTTTTTTTTTTTTTTTTTTTTTTTTTTTTTTTTTTTTTTTTTTTTGCATATACCGAATGTTATTTTATAAAATATCGAACGTTAACAACGTTAAACTTTAAAAGATGTGATCCGTCCGAAAAACAGGACGCCAATGAACGAGTTGGCGCGCTGCAGCCACCTGGTGAACGAAAGCGGAAATACGTCATGATGGTGGGAGATTGTAGCATATACCCATATAGATGTGACACGGAAACGGAAGATGCTAGACTCAAATATTGTTTATATGACCCCGAATGAGGCCGAAGGACACAACATAAAGTAATGCTCCCGGCTGGGTATGAACTCGCGACTCGTAAGTCGGGGCAGTTACCACTTGGCCACCACTGCTCTACTATATTATTAGCATACAGCAAAATACTACCCAAGTACCCATCATTCCGCCATGATCCCTCGTACTACCCCCACGGGTAGTTTTAGGGCAGTATAGACTCGTCGATATCACACGGCAGCAGTGCACCCCGTAGGCACAATATGTCCATTACTTTATATTAGTCACTGTATCTGTTTATAGGATATCCATATCCTATTCAAATATTTCGGACATTCCGAGCCATTACCGTGCTTATCGTAAACGACATCCTTTTGGAAATGCAAACTTATGAACTCTGCATTCGACATAAGATCTAAAATGCATTTTTATAAGAATGTCGCTTACGATAAGATGGTGGTAAGCCCCCCTAGCCAAGTTATAACCGTTTCGTGTCGAATTCCTTTTTCCAATCGGTAACGTCTCGGTGTCAGCAATAGTAGAAAGCGACAAGTTGGTAGCCATGTTGACGCGCCTGAGTCGGCCGCTCGTTCTACAATGTAGCGTTTGTATAACAAAGAATGTAGCGTTGAACATTGTAGAAACGATAACAAATTCATTCCATACGCATACATGGCTACGAATTTTCTATTCGTTTGTTCTGACCACGTGCCTTAACGTTGAGTTAACATTTGAGTGACTTAACATTTGATTAGTTTTCGACTAGCGTTAACGATTGCATATTATCAACTTGGCTAGGGGTGAAGGGCTCGATTCGTTTGTTTGTCGAAGTCAAGCCGCCTTGTCCTGGCTAACCCTAGAAGTGATGCTGCTAAGATTACATTTGATATGGCAATGTGTCGGTAGCTCAACCTTGGTAAAACTGTTTTGTTGATTATTAAGTTATGTTGTTTTTGTAAATTTAGTTTAGGTTACGATGGGGCTGACATGCTCATTGAGTTTAAAGTCTCTAAAAAAAAAAAGAAAAAAAAAGCTGCCTTGTCAGTATCTCTGGTTGCTGTGATATGGTCCGACCTATAGGTCCCATAACCTAGTACCATAACACAGTAGTGATGTACAGTTTTATCCAAAAATTGGGTCAGTCAGGCTAGTGTACACGAAAACTAAAAGAATTTACCGTAAGGACCCAGCAGGGCCGATTAGCTAGCGAAGAATTTCTGAAAAGGAAACCCGTAGGCCTGGAACGCAATCATAAAGAAGGAACATTTTAGTCAGTAAAAGTCTGACACCCCCTCGCGCTCCACCCAGAGCGGAAGAAGCTATTGACTGTTTCCCTCCCCCCTCTTCATAGGAAATGCGTCACCTTCTTTCCTGCCCAGCATGCACAACTACCTGCACCTTCCACGCTTTTCACGAGGTCAATGATAGAGCTGTTCAGGTGGCTAAATACTGGTAGGACCAGATTTGAGTCAGATCGACAGGAAAGAAGAAGATGAAGTTTAGACCCTCTGAAATCTATACTTCTACATTAATGTCATAAAGAGTTAAAGTTTTTTTTTTTTTGTTTGTAGAAGGTAATCTCTGAAAGTACTGGCACAAAACATATAGGTACAGAAGTCAATCTACATACAAAGCGCGCTCGAGCAACGCACACATAGACACCGCTTACGGATAAGATATCTCGGTAGCGTCTCGGCCCATTCGTCGAACAGTTCCGGCTCCAACGCTCATTAGTGTGCGTCCACCGAACGTAGGTATAAAAAGTGAAGTACATACATAGGATTGTCTTCTGTACCTATCTATTTTGTGGTACTGGTCCGATTGCTAAGACTTTTCATCGATAGAAAGCTGCTTTATTCCTGAGTGACATATAAGCTATAGTTTTATGTACGCGGGTGAAGCTGCGTTCAAAAGCTAGTATTAGATAAAGTGACACATAGTCGTTATCGCTGACAGAATTTCATTTTGTCGATAGCGTCAATTCATCCTGCTATTATGCTTCTGGCCCTTTTGCAAACCACCCCAAGTATGGGACCCATAACCAAGAATGCTGCTCATTCCTCCATTAAAAGTCATAGTACCCTTAATGTCCATGACTGAACTATTTAAGTTACAAATGCGTATGGTTACAGCTTCGCAGCTTCGGGTGAATCGTTCCGATATGACTTGGTAAATGTATGTGCGTTGTTCAGTCAACGGGCAGTCTGTAGGCTCACCATTAAGAAAGAGAAAATTGGGACAATCAGCTTTCATAAAATTGATTGGGAGTAAGTTTTTTTAGAGAGCAGGGTAATGGCCCCGACTTACGAGTTGTAGGTCACGGGTTCGAACCCAGCCAGGCGCATTAGTTAGTTAGCCCATTTATGTCCCACTGCTGGGCGAAGGCCTCCCTCTCTCTTTTCCACACACGTCTGTCTTCGGCTTCGGTATGTTTTGTGTAATTTACTTCATCATCACTGCTCTCAAAATGGCGAAAGTACCTAATCATTGTGAGGTAGCCAGCATGTCCTAGAACCAAAAATTCGAAGACGTGTGCCATTCAATTCACCAACCTGCACTTTACCTGCGTGGTGGACTACAGCCCATTCCCTCTCCTAAAGAGGAGGCCTGAGTC
Source organism: Mythimna lalbum (assembly GCA_949319445.1). NCBI lineage: Eukaryota > Metazoa > Arthropoda > Insecta > Lepidoptera > Noctuidae > Mythimna > Mythimna lalbum. The sequence continues at coordinate 6,985,389 of OX439370.1, forward strand.
CCAGCAGTGGGAACATAAAAAAGGGTGATGATGAAGTTTTTTCTAAAGAGGTGGAAAATCATCTAATAACTTGTCGCGCTCTCTTCGTGTCTGACTTAAAAAATAAAATAATTGGCCAAAAAAGAAAAGGTATTTCCGGCATAATGTTGTTAATATGGTGACCCTACATACCCTTGGGGCTATTAAACAGTAATGATAACTGCTGTCCTACATTCTACAGATTTCGTGGTTATGTCCACTGTGTGTTTACAGGGTAATCGTTATGTTGGGGCCTTTAAACATTTCCGAATGTTCCAGGAGACTAAACCAACGATGCAAAAGAATATATTCAACATCATTTGCAGCCCCTTTTTTTACGATGGGCAAAAATCATCTTATGACAACCCCCGCTTTTGGGTGGAGCGGGAGATAGTGTCAGACTCTTACTGATTAAAAATTCACCCCGTTTCTCTAAGCTCGCGAAGAAAGGAAACTTAAGCCCCGGTATGAAGATGTGTTCCGTACAGTGGCGACACCCGGGCGTCTCTTCCGCTTGAATCCGGTGCAGAAACCTCCCGAACGTGCCATGTCCGGTGAGGACTTGCGTCATGCGGAAGGTAAGGACGGTGTGAGGTCCTTCCAGTCACGCCTCAAAGAGGTGACTTACCACCATAATTGTGGCGTGCCCAGCCCGACGTACATACATGAGATTGTCTTCTGTACCTATCTATTTTGTGGCCGTACGCTCTGCGGTCGGTTGGCGGGCGCCCGCACTGGCTGGCAGAAGGTACTTATTGCATATCTTGCGATAATCGCCCGCCAGGTTTGTGGGCGAATATCACAACCGTGGTTGTCGTAAATCTGCGGTCATATGAGTTTTGAAATAAATTAGCCGTTTCCTCGCTTCGTGAGTTCTTAGCCTAAATAAGATGGCTGAAATATGTAGACAACGAGGCTGTAAATCGTAGGGAGATATTTTGTCTCCTAATTAATCTGAGACTTCAATGAAAGACTGTAAGAATAAACTGATATTTTATAATTTACGTTATCAATACAAACAAAGTACAATCACAGTAAAATTTGGTTTGTCAGCATATATAATGGCTTCGATCACTAAGGGCCGATTTTTCAATCGCCAGATAAATTTTATCTGAAGATAATGTTTGACGTTTTGACAGCTTTTGTATAGAAAATATGTCAAACCGCCATATTTATTCCTTAGATAGAAGTTAACTGATGATTGAAATCGGCCCTAAGTCTATTTGTTATTCTTATTTAACCCTTTTTTTTTTCTTGACGGGGAAAATCATCTTTGACGAAACCCGCTCTTGGGTGGAGCAGGAGACAGTGTCAGACTCTTACTGACTAAAAACCCCGCGCCGTTCCTTCTAGCCTTCATACCGGGGCACGAGCTCCCTTTCGGACAACCCTGTCCCCAGTAGGGACAACCCTGTCCCCAGTAGGTTATTTAACCCTTCAGATACCGTCAATTAGAGACACAATAGTAAGACAATAGATGCGCGGCCACCGGTGGTCGCTTGGGGATTCATGAATTAATCTGCTCAATGCTATAGCTTTGAAAGTATCTATTGTGTGTCTTGATTTGATAACCAACGAAGATATAAAAGCAATTACAACTAGACTGTACAATTTTTGAGCCCATATGTATTTACCTGTACAATCTATGCTCACATATACAACGTGTAACGTTAAATGCGCAAAACCTCAGACACCCCAAATGATTTGGAATTCAATTGATCTAATTATGTTTGAGAAAAAACATAAAACAAATAATTAACGGGTTTGTGTGCATTTTTAGTTTGTTTAAAATTCATATTTGGTATAAAATTCATATACCCGGGGTATGAGAAAATTTAATTGGACTACAACTATTTGTGTTTGTTTACCTATTTGAGAGGGTTTGTGCACGTGATGGCTTGACCTATTCATAAATAGACAGGTCGACGTTTTTAATGAAGATTTTTTTGAAAAATGTAACCTATATTAAAAAGTGGTTTAATTGATTCTGCTCGTCATTCTGATCAAACTAATTTCAGGTTTTGCGCATTTAACGTTACACGTTGTGTATAATATGTACAATTTATGCATACATAAGGGTGCGTTTCCACTAACGTGACCTAGGCTGAGTGAAAAAGAGCGGACCGTGAATTGACCAAAATTTCCATTCTGCATCAGTGAAAACTGTAAATGCGGCAGAGCGGAGCGGAGCTGAGCGGATTTTCAAATGAAATATAAAAACTAAACAGGTTGTGGTGCCGAGCGGAGGGCACAAAGCGGAGGGTAGCGGGACACCCGCCCAGCTCCGCTTCAGTGGAAATGCACCCTAATGCCCAAATAACAAAATGTGGTCTGGTAGTGGTTCCGGGGCCAGGTCTATAACAGGCTAGTAAAAGTTTATAACCATGGAAAAGGGCCCATTTTATACGCGTACTTTTGCTAATAAAACACTCATAGTAGACTTGACGAACATCACTTGGACCAATATTACACTTATAGTTGGACTACGCAGAACTATCTGCTCCCGCGAAGCCAGCTATGAGCATTTAATAGAACCAGGCAGGCGTGTAACGTACTCCGCGCTTCTATTAAGCTACTTCAAATATTTGTGAATTTGTTGTGTGATTGTGGAGAAATATAAAAAAATAAAAGATAAGTTCATCTATTATAAATATAAAATGTATTAACAAGTATTTCGCACGTAATTCTATATGTGCATTGCATACATGTTTGCACGGCAAACGCGTAAGTATTTTCGGTGAAGTATATTGTGTTTTACATCTCAATTTTGGTTCGCCTTTTGAATACGGCGTAGTTACTATGTTGTGTTTAAAAATAATATTAGTCTTAAGGTAACAGCATTGTCGCGCCATATTGTGAAAAAATGGTCGTGAAGATGCGATAAATATTAAAAGCTTAAACGGACTTCACTAAGATATCTTTGGACACTAATAGTTTTACAAGAAACCTAAAAAAATTAAAACTGGAACAGCATTCGAGAGTCCACAATAATACCAAGTGCACTTACTCTTAGAAGAAACCACTGTAGAACTAATTTACTTAAAATTGACACAAAGTTGACTTATACACGCCTATAAGGTCAAGTAACAAACGCAAATGGTTCTAAGTACATTTAGTTCTATAAGTTACTATTACTGGCGTATGACACTTATAGCGGATTTATAATTACTTCTTGTAGGCTATTATAAGTGTAACTTACCGGACCAAGATTTTTCAAGTGTATTTACACCTTTGCAACACTTTTATAAGCTATATTAGCCTTTACTGCGCCTATAGTTTCGTTCTATACACGGCTAGAACTTAACTTAAAAGAACTGCCCCCCTAGCCAAGTTACAACCGTTTCGCTTGCGTCGAACGTTTCGAGTTGACCTTGCCGCCAATTCTTTTGTTCTGACCACGTGACTGAGCGATGAGACGACGTCGTTCCCGTACATTTCAAGCTTTCTACTAGCGTTAACTATTACAGATTAGCAACTTGGCTAGGGGTACAAGTGTACTATAATCCCAAACGAACTCCGTGTAACCTGTTATAAGCTGAGTAGTAAAACGTGGAACCACTAAGAGAATGGTACTAGTGCTGTGAGCCTATAAACTGTGCGCAACAGGAGAACTTGTGGTTACTTGCGTGTGTACCTATTTGTGTAATTTATGTACTTATCTGTACAATTCATGCACACATATGTACTTAATTATAGTATTTATTCACACACATGAACTTATTTACTAAAAGTTATAGGATCCAGGACGGAATAGAATGTTGATCCGCTAAGAAGCAAACCCAGAATAATCAAACCGAAATTCTTTGTGTTGTTATAGAATCTCACTCTGTAAAAGAAAGAAAAACATAATTAACCCTTCAGATACCGTCAATTAGAAACACAATAGTAAGACAATAAATGCGCGGCCACCGGTGGTCGCTTGGGGATACATGAATTAACAAAGAAACGACATCATCATCAGCCCTTTTAATGTTCCCACAGCTGAGACACAGGCCCCTTCTTTAAGAGAGGGAATGGGCCGTAATCACCACGTGGGGCCTAGTGCGGCTTGGTAAATGTCACATGTCTTCGAATTTTTGGCTTTAGAACATGCCGGTTTCCTCACGATGTTTTCCTTAACCGTTTTGAGAGCAGTGGTGATGAAATAAATTACACAAAGTAATGCGCCTGGCTGGGTTCGAACCCGCGACCTACAACTCGTAAGTCAGGGCTATTACAACTCGGCCACCACTGCTCATCCCAACTATCATCAACTAAATAATAATACTCGTAATAATTAAGCACTATTTGATTACCTGGCTCTGCTTGCATATTGTTCTTCCCAATCGACAAAAAACTCAATAAATGCTGGAAATATTAGGGCGATAAAGCCTAAGAAGAATTGTCCAAACTGAAAATATATAACTTGTTTAACCCTTCAGATACCGTCAATTAGAGACACAATAGTAAGACAATAGATGCGCGGCCACCGGGTGTCGCTTGGGGATTCATGAATTAATTGTTAAATAATTCAAAATCAAATTGATTAAGTTTTTTTTTTTGACGGGGAAAATCATCTTTGACAAAACCCGCTCTTGGGTGGAGCGGGAGATAGTGTCAGACTCTTACTGACTAAAAACCCCACGCCGTTCCTTCTAGCCTTCATACCGGGGCACGAGCTCCCTTTCGGACAACCGTGTCCCCAGTAGGCTTCGACCCAGCTGGGCCCCTCCTGCTGCTGACAGCTCCTTGAGGCGCGCGGGAACAGTGCGCGCCGTCGACGTCTTGGACTTGGTCCATTACCGGACGATCGGACAGCGAGCTACCCATGGCTCGCCGTCCGCGCGCCCGCGTCTACGGTGGCCGGAAGATTGATTACATTTAAATTGTCAAAGAGTTATTAATTCAGAACGATGAAGATAATTGCACATTCAAAAGGAGAAGAATAAGTAAAAAAACGGATTCTCTAAAAAATCCTTACTAATATTATAAAAGTGAAAGTGAGTTTGTTTATTTGTTTGTTGCGTCTTCACGCCTATATAGGAAAACCGATTTTGATGAAACTTGGTACACGGATAGACCATGTCCCATGTTTTCTTGGGATAATTTTCTACTATCACGCGGGTGAAGCCGGTGGGAGCCGCTAGTAAATTCATAATTACAAAGTCACAATTATAACTCTTTACTTCAGTGAATTTGGTAAATCACCAAGATGTGGGGAAAAAAAATTAAACGGTTTACGCAAAACTATAAATGAACTTTCTCAATCGCCAATGACTATGTGACTAAGCCCGACAGTGATCAAGCTTGGCGAATGGCGAAGGCTTTCGTACCTATCTAATTCAAAAATGATCAAATTTGCCGAACGGTAATCCTAGGTACATAGTTTAAAAATAATCAAGATGGCTGAACCACAAACATTGCTAATTTGTTCAAAAGTGATCAAGATCATCATCATTATCATCATATCAGCCGAAAGACGTCCACTGCAGGCATAGGCCTCCCCAAGCGTCGCCACAACGACCGGTCCTGTGCGTCACGCATCCATCGGATTCCCGCGACCCTGATCAGGTCATTGGTTCACCTTGTTAGAGGCCTTCCAGCGCTGCGTCTTAAGATAAGTGGTCGTCACTCCAGAACTTTTCGTCCCCATCGACCGCTGTTCTGCGTGCAATGTGCCCTGCCCATTGCCACTTAAGTTTGGCGACTCTTCGAGCTATGTCAAGATCGGCGAACGACAATCATAGCTATTTAGTTCAAAAAAAGCGTGTTAAAATTATCACGGTTGCCGAACGGTGGTCGTACTTAGTTCGAAAAAAAACTTACAAAAATCATGACTGGAATTGTATGAGGGGCAATCATTGCTGCGCACATTACCAAAATTGCCATGACGAATCTACAAAATCTTTCCCACCATGGATGTTTTCTGAAAGTTTGTAAAATAATTTAATACTCTTCCTTTAAAAATTGGCAAATTTGTACTTTTTTACGTTAGCTGTGCGGTATATTTACCCGCACATTTTTTTTTATAGAGGGATACTAATCCAAAGGAAAGATGAATGAATTGTGTGCTATATATACTGTATGAAAAAAAAGGCCAGATAAAAAAACGTGTAGCGCTGAACCCAAATTACACGTTACAAGGCCAGGAAGATGATAAATTATTATTATTTTATGCCTTTATGGCCTAAAAGTTTTGTAAATTCAATCGATATCGATGTTTTTTTTTATAATCTAAAGGCTCACGTTTGACCACTATCTCACCTGATGGTAAGCGATGATGTGGCCGACGATGGAACACGCTTGCCTAGAAGCAATCTATTCAGTCTCGACTTGTTTGAGGGAAAAATTCGAATTGGTAACGAAAAACATTATGCAGATTGGTACATAGATAGTTTGTCCTACAGTTATTGTTGGTTAAAGCTTTCCTACACTCTCTCTAGTATTCACGACAGTGCGTCACTTTTCGGTAGGTCCTAATGAAGATAAAACATACGACAAAAATAAAAGAATAACGAAACCTTCTATATTTCTTCATGATGTAGTGCCAAACTATTCGGAATGGTACCCAAAAATTTACAGCAAATGTGGTACTTAACATCAATACCAATAGAAATTGCAGAACTGTAGTGAATCTGAAATTATTAAACAATTTTTTCAACAATATGGAAGATATGCAAGCAGATTGAATATAGTAAATTACAAAGACAAAAACACTAATAAATATTCTATTAACATTATAGCTGCCTATAAAATTTTAGAAACATCCAGTTTCTGAATGACTCAGCTTGACTGTTGTTGTTGTTATAAATGGCTTTTTTTAATCGATTTTTTTTAAATTATCATGTTGAACCACTATGTAGTCATGCAATCAGTTTTTACCACCATAGACCATAGATGAAGCAGGACTACTACCGGTTACCATAAGCATTAGTGAGATATGCGTCAACAGCGCGTTGTGTTCCACACACGCCTCAAAGAGATGTCAGGAAAATTTTAGGGACCAGTTAAGCCAGGGCTGCGGATTGTTTGAAGAAGTGACCACAGCCCTCGCAAAAAAGAAAAAAATTGTAAGTCTGATACATCCTCCCGGTCCACACAGAGCAATTATTTGATGATTTTCCACCTAAATAAAGGCCATGGATTTTAGCATCCGACAGACGGGTCATCAAAACAAGAATACTTAGTATAAATGATGGTGTTTTTTGTCGTTTTTCGAAAGAGTTATTAATATACATTTTGAATAGATGGAGAAGGAGGGTTAAGTCAAAGAAACTGATGAACAGATTGTGTGAGGAACGATATCATAGAAAAGAGAAGTGGCGGCTGTTAGAACGAAACATGTTGCGTTGATACAAGGTAATATAGGACAAAGTAAGGAAGATGATGGTGATTACTAAGATAAAGATGGAGATATACAGAACGTATGGCGCTATCCCTTTTCTTATGCTTACGCATTGTGCGGCATGTGCACTGTGATTGGACTTCTGCATTCTTCACCCCAAGCCAAGTAACCAAAAACACCAGTCGAAGCTGTTAATATAATCACTATCGTTGTAGCTGCAACCAAACGAAATTATACTATAAGGCAGAAATCTAGACGTATAATTTTTCATATATGTATATAATTTTGCATATTTCAAGTTGCAAACAATATTGGGCTAAGAAGAAAAAACTAAATCGACTTACCAATTTTTACTACTCGCGGGAAATAAACAGGTGCTTTCATGTTATTTTCTACAGGAAGAGCGACACAGATGCCCGAAGTTCCATACATAGACAACCCGCAAATCCTGATGAATCCATGCAGGCTTTTCCATGCTGCACGCTGTTCAAGTCTAACTTCAAGTGCAAACGAAATGCTAAAGTACATTGTTGCAAACACACATAATACTGGAAAATAAAATATAGGAGTATAATAACTAGAAACTAGACCTGTGAAAAGATCATCATCATCATCACTTCAGCTGAAAGACGTCCATTAGTAGCTTAATTTACAGAGTAGACAACAAGTAGGTATTTGATCATCAAAACGTTTGCTATAATTGATATCATCATTTCAGCCGAAAGATGTCTACTGCTGGACATAGGTCCCCCAAGTGTCACAACGAACGGTCATGTGCGTCTCGCGTCCTTCGCACTCCCGCGACTCTCACTGGTCATTAGTCCACCTAGTGGAAGGCCCTCCTACGCTGCGTTGTCTTTCGACTCCATCGACCATCCTCTCTACGAGTAATATGACCCTGCCCACTGCCACTTAAGTTTGTCAATTCTTTTGTGCTAACTGGCTACCAATTAAAATAAGCAATTGACTAAAATTCAAAATGTTCTTACCAACAAAAATGTCAGCTAGCATGGCGAAAGGTGCCAAAAGCTTAAGACTTCTGATAAGACACAGCGGAAGCAGCAAAGGGGCAACTAACAATATGTACATTCTGATGTCCTGAAGCCACCCAGAAACATCTAATTTGAAGCTGTTAACGATCTGTGGTCAATTAAAACATAGTGTTTTAACAAGTTTTTACTGAACAATTTTTTTTTCATAGCAAGCTTTTATACCTCGGTATACCTATATAATTAATACTCGTCAAGACGAATCATACGAGCCCTAACTTGATTGGGTTGTGTCGTTTAGCTACAAAGTTCCTATAGCCACCTTCCGGTTCCATTATCAGATCAGCTCCATGTCACATGCATTCAAAATTTCAGCTCAATCGGTAACCTGAAGTGGGTCAAATTTAGTTTATAAGATTTGATGACAGACAAACATCGGGACAGGTGAAACTAAATAAAAGCTTGTACATAGAACAAGGTGGGAATTTTTCCGGACTCTTATTTTAAAATCTATAATCAGAAAAATATCAATCATTCAGATGACCGAAAAAATACCGGATCTGCTTGTTATACCCAGTATGTCTGACAAGTTATATCTTTGACTTATATATGATTAAGAGGTCAGGGTAAAACAAATCGTTAAAGATAAAGTAAAGCTTTTGAAAAATTTAAACGGGAAAGCTCTCAAGGGTGAGTGCATAGTTGTTGACAAACCATAAGCTGTTACTGTCAATTTGATTGAGGAAGACTATCTCAATGCTGAGTCGATTGGAAAAATCGACTGATAATATGAATAACTAGCTTTTGCCCGCGGTTTCGCCCACTTACATAAAACATAGCCTATGTCACTCGGGAATAAAGCAGCTTTCGGTGAAATAATTTTAGCAATCAGACCAGGACTTCCAGAGATTACCCCCTACCTACAAACTTACAAATTTCACCTCTTTATAATATTAGTATAGATACATGTCGGCGTTTAGTAAGAAAAATACGTAGAAAGCTGCACGTGCGCAACGTGACATCATCGTACCACTCTATGAGTCAGGAGAGGTGGGGGCGAGCTATTATAAGGCGGCGCGCTAGCCGGCTCGGTTCACTTTGACCGAAGCAGTCGCAGCGTCAACACCTCTGAATTGTGATGCCGATCACACCTGAGTCATATTTGTGATTTATTTTTAAACTAAATTTATTTATTTAATGAAGTAAATAGTTAAATTAACCAGTTATTATTTGATTGTGATTTCGATACAATAAATCAGTTATCAACTTTATACTGAAGTTTTCGTTACGACATGTCTGAAAACCAGTCAAGAACCGACCTTGAAGACCTCATGGATTGCCGCCCGCCTTCACCAATTCTACAGCAAGTTTCGGTTCCATCCGAAATACATTAATCACACATTTCCTTCACTAGTAGACATAGCAGAAAGTTAATTTAAGACTCACCTGTCTCATAGTATGAGCGATAACAATATGGTAAATACAACAAATTCCACACATTTGTAAAAACAAGATTATTTCTACTGTATACCTGAAAGCAATAGAATTATGAATTAGTTTTCAAACTGCGCACAAAGTGAAACAACAACATCTATTGCTATACAGTACACACATACTCGCGTCGCGTTGTCATCATCCTGCACTTGTCAAGGTTTAATTGGTTTTGACTCGCTGTGCATTTTTCTTCCCGTCGGTATCTCTATTGACTGTTATTTCATTAATCACCTCGTTTTTATTTTAGTCAAATCATCTTTCACACCATTTATTAATCGTTTTATTAGTCTCTCTTTTTTTGATTTTTTATTGACTACCTTTGTTCTTTCGGTAGTTCTTTGCATTCGTATACCGCGGAACTCTTTCGAACTATCCGGTTAGTCTTTCACTACCCTTATAACTATTATATCCATTTTCACACTAAAAACTTTCATCATGATTTATGTCACAACTTTGGTCGCCGCTACCACTTTCAGACTTCCTCAAACTTACAGGCTTCTACTTCTTCTTGTTGTGTCGAAAACAAACAAAATACTGACAACCAATCAACATTGGCGACCTGTACAGCGTGCAGCTCCTGAAAGTGCAAGTGGAAGTGCACGGGGTGCGGTTCCAAACTAGAATTGTGTTAGAGATGGGTCGAGGAAGCACCATTTGGCCAGATTGTTTTTATAGCGGCTAACCTAGGTCCGCAGAAAATTAAGAGATTGTGTGGTTTGATGTCTTAAACTTGCAGATTAAAGGTTTTCGTCAAAAAATGCCATTGTACTAAAAGGGAAAACTAAATGGTGTAAGGACTGTAACAGTCTACATCGCCTACTTTGAAGCTTACTTCAATTACGTACCTAAACGCTTTGCTCTTTTTCCTCACCCACACCCACGGTGCGGTTGCAGCGGCTGCTTCAGCCAAGTCAGGATATGAAAGTTTGTTTATCCTTAACCTACGATACATTTTTTGAGCTGATCTTATTAACATCTGCGAAAAGTATATTGTAAAAAGAAAAAAAAAGTATTATGATTAGTGAATACAAGAGATATTATTATTACGTAATTGCGCGTTTTTACGTAAATCACAAAAAAAAAGGAAAGCAAAATATTTGGCGAAAAAAATTTCGTACAAAAGTTTGTACAAAACGGCAACTAAACGTTTTTCAAGGTCATTCAAGTTGTACAGACGTATGCACAATCGGCGCTCGAGGGGTAAAGACCAAATAAGGGGGGGGGGGGAGGGAGAAATAATAATCACAAAGAATTATAACTTTCTAATGATCTAATGATGATAAGGCATAAAAAGAAACAATGAAGTAGCTACAAATATATTGATAAGGTAAATTATCCATAGAGCCAGATCAAAATTATAAAAGGAAACTCACAAACATAGTGTATCCTATGAGAACTCCTATAACAACAGTTACTACCAGTGAAGTCCAAAGTCCTCCATACATGTAAGCCTCATGCATGCTCAACACAGCAACACCAAGGCTCCCCTTGATCAAATGAGCGGTTGCCTCGATCAGGCTGCAAAATAATAATGCCACTATTAAAGGAGGCAATGAAAACTAGGATCTGAATGATCTGAGAATCTAAATGAATAGCATGCAATGGTACAGGTCTTAGTCAAGTTACGAACTGTAGTAGATAAACATTATTATGAAGACTACAAGATTTTTAATAGCCTTTAAGTGGGAGTTCTTCACAATTGGCGGGCTTTTGGTTTTTTGATGTCATCATAATAAGCCAAAAATTTTCTATGTTTAGGTACGAGTAGTCTTTTTCTAGTATCAGTAATAGATTACGAAACAAATACGAGAAAAATTACAATTACTTTGATTTTTACCTATTTCAACGCTTGGCTTTTGTGCTTGAATGACAGAGCTGGCGAACTAGCTGTAAAGAGGCATACCATAACAAAAGCGTAAAGAGTTTGAAATGAATAATCCCACTGCTGAGAATCAGGCTTTCCCTTTATGAGAGGGCATGGGCCATCTATTTGGCAGTACAAGTCAAAACGTGGGCCTAAAGCTGGTTGTCGAGGAGCTAACAATGGCTGGTAAAGTAGTGCTCAATGCAATTTGATAGAAAGAGGCGACATGAAAAAAAAAAGTATACTAAAATGATTAAAAGATACTAAAGCCTCCCCGCACACAGGCCTCTAAAAACCGCTGCTTCTTTTTGAGGCAGCCTTTTTTTGTGGCTCGTGTATAGCGGTGCTGCCACAAAAAACACTTGAAGCCGCTTCAAGCTTCTCCAGCCATAAGCTGTCGCGCGCTTCAGCTGTTTTTTGCGGCGGCTTCTAGCTTTTTTTTGTGGCTGCTTCTAGCGTTTTTTTGAGGCCCGTATGCGGGGACAGAAAGAAACAAAAAATACTTAGTATTGTACATGTCGGTCCTCTCCGCAATGTAGTCGTACTCTGTTCTTTCAGTACCAGGATAATAGTCGTACAAAGCGCTATCCCTTTTTCTTACATACTGCTGTACTTCTCTATCCAAACTGTATATGCTAGAATTACTTCCCTGAAAGAAAAGAGTAAGAATTATGCACGTAAATTAAAGTTCTGCAAAGCAGTAATGCTAGCAAAGGAGGAGGCCAACCACATCAGGCAACGGCGCTCTCGCCGCCGCCGGGTTTCCGATCCCGAATTCCAGCCACCATAGACGCGGGCTTGCGGGTGGATAGCTCGCTGTAAGACCGTCCGGTAACTGTCCGGACCGAGCTCAAGTCGTCGACGGCACGCACTGTTCCCGCGCGCCTCATGGAGTTGTCAGCAACAGTAGGGGCGTAGCTGGGTCGAAGCCTTCTGGGGCCACGGTTAGTTTCGAAAGATAGCTCGAGCCCCGGTATGAAGGCTTCAAAGAAGGGGGTGGGTTTTTAGTTAGTAAGAGTCTGACATTATCTCCCGCCCCGGTAAATTAAAGTCTTCTTCCGATGAAAGCCTATAATTACACGATCATTATCATCATCATCATCATCTTCCTGCCCTTGTCCCGTTTCATTTGGGGTCGGTGCAACATATTTTTTATTAGACGATATCACTTCAATATTGCTTGCTAAAAATTTGTTACCTATCAGCCCAGATATTTACGAATACATGTCCAGCCGAGGCATGCACACTTTGGACGAAGGCTGCGCTGACGTTCTTTGTCGAGGGTAACCAGTTTGGAAGTATACGGAACAGAGAGTTAAGTCCAGAAAAGGGAGCCAGATCCGACCAGACTGGTGTTATGGTCTGGTGGGCTACTGCCTGATAGATGATGTCGGGCTGTTCTATATGTTCTTATCGCGCGGAGAACTTTGATTCCGCGACGCAGGATTTCGTATTTTCTTCGTAGTTTTTATGTGGCGTCATAGATGTCGCTACAACACTACCACTGTAAACTATGATCGAAGTATTTCTCGCTTCCACTTTAATTAACCACAACCTACCGAGTAATTTTTCTACATGATCGAGGCTATTGTAGTCTCGTTGGCATGGTATGTGGCGCGGTCACCGAGACAAGGCTCAAGCTCCGACGCCTGCCGAAGACACCCTAGGCATCAGGACTCGCAATACAAATTCCAGCCACCGTTGGCGCGGGCATGTGACGGCGAACTTTGTTGCAACATTGAGGGTTCTTATCCATCATATTTCGTTTTATTTTTTTGCTAAGTATCCCTACTTAAACTGGTGTTACGTTTTTGTATTTTAATATTTTATTTATTTTATTTTGTCCGTATTATCACTTACTATATTATCATCATTAATAAAAATATAGGTTATTTACAAATTATAAATGTAATTTTTAATGGACATCTACGAAATGAAGATTTGTTAGGTACATAGTGAAATTATAATTTTTACACTACGTATACATAACATTACACTAATATTTTTATTTGTTACACATAATGTGTGAAAATGCAAAAATATTTGACATCAGTTTTGTCAGCCAGTGAATCTTATTCACCATATCACATACCTAAGGCCTTATCACTAAAGCTAGCCTCTAAATTAAGCAATAATTTACACCAACCTTCAAATAATAATAAGCTTCTAAAATTTAAAATATTGAAAAAATGTAATTGAGATCATATCTTACGTTTTCATCGGAATTGGTTCGTTGCATCGTGCTCCGCGTGGTGCCCATATATCCTCTATATCTTCCCGTATAATAAGGACTAGTAGAACGTGGAGAACTCAAAGCTGCTGAACGACCAGTGAGTGCCGTCGTAGAGGCACCAGCTTGCCCCGGTATACTTCCATCAGCATATCGTACAGAACTAGCTGCACGTGAACTGGGTCCACTAGATACATCGGGTTCATCTAGCAGGCCCAATACTATTGGAGGACCATTGACCATAGAAATACCGAAGTGAGGTGTGGCAGCTGGAGCAGGACCAGTCGTTGTTGGAGGTCCAGTAGCTGTGGATGGTCCCGTTGATGACGGAGCAGTCTCGACAGGTGGGTTGCTCTGGTGGCATAAATTGATATTGATAACATGGAAATATTATCGGAATTAAGATTGCATAAGTTGTCTATCCGTCTATCTTTTATATACATATATAAAAGGAGAAACTAACTGACTGACATGATCAACACGCAACCGAAATTTCATGTTTTTAGTCCCCGTAGTTTCGGCTTTGAGTTGATATGTCAGTCAGTCAGTCAGTTTCTTCTTTCATATTTATGTATGTAGTTATATTAAAAGAGACATGCGATATACCGAGCAAATAAAACAATGCATATTTTCCTGTATTTAATTTATACATACTTACAGATCCGTTTTCTGACGCGCCAGCCGCTTGTGGTGGATTCTGCTTACCATCTTGACCAGGTTGCATCTAAGGAGATGCCAATTGTATAAATTATATATTGTGTTGCTTGCTCCGAATAAATGCTATTCTATTCTATTCTATAATTGCCATTAGTAAATAAATTACTTTTTCGATAAAACTTATCATATCTATTCTATATATCAACTTATCAAAATCGTTTGTCCTATCTATCTATGTGATCATTGAGTCCTACACAATCCCTAAAAAAAATGATTCAGTATCGTGCCTTACACGGTCCAAAATTTGACTAAACCCAATATATCATCATCCTCCTATCCTTGTCCTGTGTTATTTGGGGTTGGCATAACATATACCATTCTGTACTGTCACTTGTCATGCTATCACTCCCTTTTCTCTCATATAGCTGCTCACATAATCAGATGGATTTTGTGAAAGCCTCAAGATTTTTTTATATATATTTGATTAATAATAATCTAATCTTATAATATACAGCACAAGAAATATATTCCTTATATGCTTTGAAACCATGTGGATGGGAGGAGAGGCAAAGAGAGGCCAAAGAAGAAGAAAAGCCAAAGAAGATGGATTGTGTGAAGAGTGACATGAAAGAAAAGGCAGTTAGTGATAACATGACGAATGACAGGGTAGAATAGAAGAAAAAACCTGTTGCGCTGACCCCAAATAAAATGGGACAAGAGCAGGAAGAAGAAGATATGCTTTGAAGCCATCAAACCTATGTATGTACCCCAAACCATCATTTTATACATTAATACAATGCATAAAAAATAACTTTTTTTTTCAGTTAATAAATAAAATGTATTGCTTAGCGTTACTCGGCATGTCGACCTGCTATCACACTGCTACCACGGAAGTGATAGACATACAATATCATCATCATCATCATCATCATCATATCAGCCGAAAGATGTCCACTGTTGGACATAGGCTTCCCCCAATCGTCGCCACAACGACCGGTCCTGTGCGTCACGCATCCATCGGATTTCCGCGACCTCCGAATCCGATGGATTCCAGGTCATAGATCCACCTTGTTGGACGCCTTCCTACGCTGCGTCATCCGTACAATATATTCAAATAATATTGTCGGTGTGAAGAATACAGAATAGAATACAAAAACAGATTGTACCTCGTAAATTAAAAAGTCTATAGGTCTAGGCATTTTCTGTAATCTAGATGGTTATAAATTCCTAGGTCGACTCACACCATTTTATTGATAATAACTTTGAAAATAGTTTTCAAGAGGTCGTTATAGAGATATGACAGATCTTATAATTAACTGTGATAAAAAGTCTTATCAATAATATATTTATTTACTTCACTGTTAAATGTATTTTCTTCACAGTTTTCTTCAACTCGGACCGATGTCAAAATGACATATCATACCTGATAAATTATCCAACTAGGCAAAGCAAAAAGTTTAACTTAAAAAGTTATTAGTGTAAGTTTATGGTTCTTTTATAGAAACTATTTGACTTATAATCACAAGGATTTATAACGAGATAGTATAAAAAAATCTTGAGGCTTTCACAAAGTGGACTAAGGAGTAAGGACCTTGGTGGCCATTGCTGATGCATGCATGATGACATTGTTAACACATTGTTTTCGTACGAATTGAGCATGTCCGTGAGTGTTACTGATTTACTAATGAAAATCAGTTTTCTAGAAAGCGCTAAGGAGCTCCAATTGGCAGATTTACTTGCTTAACATTCTTTTTTGTAACCCAAAATAAGAGCAGTGATGGCCAAGTGATAACAGCTCCGAATTACGACTTGTGAGACGCGGGTCAAATATTCCTTTATGTTATTTATTTCATCAACACTGCTCTCAAAACAGTGAAGGAAAACATCGTGAAGAAACCGGCATGTCCTAGATCCAAAAATATTAAGACATTTGACATCCAACAGCCCGCACTGGCCCCGCGTGGTGGCTCATTCTATATCTTAGAGAGGAGGCCTGAGTCCCAACAGTGCAATGGGAACATTATAAGTCTGATTATGCTATCCTATATACTCCAAAATTGCTTGTCAGAAACAACCATATTAAATTTTTTTTTTTCAAAATCATAAGTTTTTGCCACTGAGATTGATTGAAGTTTGAAAGAAACAATGTTTCAAGAACCCATTAAAATATTTTATTTATTTATTATTACAATGTACTTCTTTATTTTCACATTCATCCCAAAGTTCAGCTCTTGTGCTTGGATTTTTGTCTTCATTAGTACCGTTACAAGAGTCACTCGATTCGCATCCTGACGACTCTTGCTTCCCGTTTGCCGGACATTGTGTAGTTGTTTTACATTCGTCATTTTTCTTGGTATCCTCTTCACAAGAATCCTTGCGTTGCCTCAAGTCATTTGTAATGTCCATAATAGTTTTTACTAATGGTGATTTTTGATCACCCCTGTATTCCCTGTCTCTGTCCGTTCTATAATCATCCCTATCACTTTTGTAGTCATAATCGATCCTATTATCTCCTCTATAGTAATTATTATTGCTGTTGCTACCCCTATTGCTATCATCATCCCTATAACTGCCACGGTTGTCATAATCACCCCTGTAGCTGCCTCTATTGTCGTTATTAACTCTATAGCTGCTGCCCCTATTGTTGCTATCAACCCTGTAGCTGCTACCTCTGTTTCTGTTATGTCCTCTATAGCTACCCCTATTATAATTATCTTCCCTGTAGCTGTTTTTTTTGTAATTATCTCCTCTATAGCTGCCGTCGCCTCTGTTGCTTCCTCTATTGCTACTGCTACCCCTGTAATTACTGTTACCTCTATTATGATTATCGGCTCTATAGGTTCCTGTATTGCTATGACTACCCCTATTATAGTTGTCACCTCTATTGTAATTATTAACACTGTAACTATCTCTGATGTAAGTATCACTGTTGTAGCTTGTCCTATCGTTGTTGTCGCCTCGGTTGCTACCCCTATTATTGCCGTGACCTCTATAACTTTCCCTGTAATTGCTATCACCCCTGTTGCTTCCTCTGTTATTGCTATTACCTCTGTTGCTTCCCCTAATATTGCTATGACCTCTATAGCTTTCCGTTTTATAGCTATCAACTCTGTTGCTTTCTCTATTATTGATGTCACCTCTGTTGCTTTCCCTATTGTAATAATTGTCTCCTCTATTGGTGTTATCACCTCTGTTACTTTCCCTATTGTAATAATTGTCTCCTCTATTGGTGTTATCACCTCTGTTGCTTTCCCTATTGTAACTATTGTCTCCTCTATTGCTGTTATCACCTCTGTTGCTTTCCCTATTGTAATTATTGTCTCCTCTATTGGTGTTATCACCTCTGTTGCTTTCCCTATTGTAATTATTGTCTCCTCTATTGGTGTTATCACCTCTGTTGCTTTCTCTATTGTAATTATTGTCTCCTCTATTGGTGTTATCACCTCTGTTACTTTCCCTATTGTAATAATTGTCTCTTCTATTGCTGTTATCACCTCTGTTGCTTTCCCTATTGTAATTATTGTCTCCTCTATTGGTGTTATCACCTCTGTTGCTTTCCCTATTGTAATTATTGTCTCCTCTATTGGTGTTATCACCTCTGTTGCTTTCTCTATTGTAATTATTGTCTCCTCTATTGGTGTTATCACCTCTGTTACTTTCCCTATTGTAATAATTGTCTCTTCTATTGGTGTTATCACCTCTGTTGCTTTCCCTATTGTAGTAATTGTCTCCTCTATTGTTGTTATCACCTCTGTCGCTTTCTCTATTGTAATTAGTGTCTCCTCTATTGCTGTTATCACCTCTGTTGCTTTCCCTATTGTAATTGTTGTCTCCTCTATTGCTGCTATCACCTCTGTAGCTTTCTCTGTTGTAATTATTGTCTCCTCTATTGCTGTTGTCACCTCTGTTGCTTTCCCTATTGTAATTATTGTCTCCTCTATTGCCTCTATAACTTCCCTTAGTTTCACTTCTGTCTTCCTTATAGTGTTTTTTTACATAATTGTTTCTGTTACTAGTATAAGATTGGTCTCCTCTATAATTGCTGTCTTTACGATTTTCATTATCTTGTGCATTCCTGTTACTGTCTTGAATATGATCATTTCGATGATAATATTCGGTGTGTGTGTTGGAATGATAAGATTTTGATGGTTTCCTATCTTCAGATAGCCTGTCTTTTAGCTGTAAATGAATAATAATTACATTAATGAAGAAACGAATAGTAATTAGAAAAAGACAGGAATTGTTTGTTGACATAAGTCAATATTGTACAATTATCCTTCTTTTTATTTTTCTTGATTTTGCGTTACCTTGCTTGTTTCAAAACGCATAAATTAGTAACTAGAATAGGAAAGTATTTTGTTTTATTACCTGTTGTGTCAGTTGGTAAAGATTTAGGAACGGGTATTGTTCATCATCCTTGCGATTATTATCGTAGCTAGTCAGTTTTTCATTCCGGTTTGAGGAGCTACTGGTTTTGTAGTTACTATTCACTGGGGACTTGTAGCTATCTAACTTGTAATTATCAGTTTTATAATCATCAGCCCTGGTTTTGTCATTTCTGTTTGATGTGTAGTCAGACTTGTAGTTACTTGACTTATAGTTGGAGGATCGAGATTCCAAGTCTTTGTGATTCGTGTTACGATTCGCGTTATTGTCCAAAACTAGGATAAGTGGACGATTCTGATCTGAAGCCTTCTTGTAAAGATTCGATAGAATACCAGAGTATTCATCAGACAGAGATGGAAGAATGTTCTGAAATATAAAATATAACATAATAAACAACATCAAAAAACGTTTAGCGCTGTTTAATTAAAAAACCCTCAGGCAATGAAAATTCATGCTTACAGGAAAGGAGTGGAATTCTCTGTCGGAGTCTATGTTTCCTGATAGCTATATTCTAAAGTTCTTTAAGTCAAGAGTGAATAGGTTACTTCTGCGTAAGCATGTTCCATCATCGATAGGTGAGATAGCAAGCTTAATAATAACTCGGTATACCTATATAATTAATACTCGTAAAGACGAATCATACGAGCCCAAACTTGATGGGGTTGTGTCGTTTAACTATCAAGTTTCAATAGCCACCTTGCGGTTCCATTATCAAATCACTCCTTGTTTGCATTGTCATCTGATTTACACATGCATGCAAAACTTCAGCTCAATCGGTAACCGGAAAGTGGGTCAAATTCGATTTACAATATTTGATTAGAGACAAACATCGAGGTGAAACTAAATAAAAGCTTGTAAAAACTATAGAATTATGCAAGATGTAGACGAAACTAGGATAAAAACAGGAGAATGACGATCATTAGCGTTACGGAGTCAGAATACAAAGTTATTCAGAAAATAAAAAGAGAAAAGAATAAAATACACCCAGATATTGAACGTTCTACTTACAGTAACCAGAATTAAAAATACTATATTTTGAAGATATTTGAGATTCGGTACTAAGGACGCCATTTCGTCTACTTGGCGTCTCGTTTCCAAATATGCCATAGTTTGGCTTATTCTTATTAAGTAAACTTATCGCTTCATATATTTTTAATCAATTTGTGAAAACTGATTAGATTTTGTTATTTGTTTTGTTTCACGTTTCCTGATCAGTTATTGCTTGTTTCTGTTATTTAATTATGTTTTGGAATTTTACAATAATTGGAATGCAAGCTCACGTTCAAAACTATACCTTTTTTTAAGTGGTTAATCGTTAAACAGCTTCTTACGCGTCTGGGTGGATTGAGAAGGAGTGTTGGACTTTTACTCACTAAAAACCCAGAGCATTCCTTCAGTAGTCCTTTCCGTACCAGGGTCAGGGTCACCCTGGCCAACCAGCAGGTTGCATTATTGTTGAAAAGAGTCATCTTTTTAATAATCTTGCAGGCTTGGTCGGCACGGTTATGGAACACAATGTGCCGTCAATTAGAGCTTGATCCTTGCGGTCTAAATCTATAATACAAATATGAATCGCTAAATGTGTTGCTAAACGCAAATCTCAAGAACAGCTGAACCGATTTCGCTAATTCTTTTTTGTTGTGTTGAGAAGGAAAAAAATTAGGGTAGTATAGAGTAGAATAGGGTATAGGTATAGTAAGCTAGAATAGGGTAGAGCGGGCGCAAAGTCGTAGGAAAAAGCTAGTATACAAATAAATAAATATGTAAAATAATTATATACTGATGAGCAGTGGTGGCCGACTGGTATTGGCCCCGACTTACGAGTTGTAGGTCGCGGGTACAAACCCAGCTAGGCGCATTACTTTGTGTAATTTAAATAAATGACTTAAAGTAATGTTTGTATCCGCGTCCCACAACTCGTAAATCGGGGCTGTTACCACTCGGCCATCACTACTCTTATTTCGGGTTACATCATCATTATCATATATATCAGCCGAAAGACGTCCACTGTTGGACATAGGCCTCCCCCAAGCGTCACCACAACGACCGGTCCTGTGCGTCACATGAAAGAATGTTTAGCAAGTAAATCTGCTAATTTTTGGAACACCTTAGCGCTTTCTAGGAAAGGCAAATTTACGGTCAAAGGTAGATAAAATCATGCATAATATTACCATATTCCATAATTTTGAAAATGTAGTTTTCAGAGGCATTCTTGCTTGGATGCCGGAGTAATATAGGTCCCGGAATGTCTTTGCGAGGCGGCTTTAAAATGTTTTATCGATTTTCTAAGTCTATATGGATGACGTCATAGTGTTTTAAGTAACAAAGCGATGTTCCTTAAATTCTTTATCATTATGACATCTATCATCGTTGTATCATCTTTTTGCTTTATTTTAACTTTTTCGAGATGGGTCTAGTTCATAATATCGACAGTACCCCAAATCGATGGTACGCTACATCGACAGTAAACGAAATCGATAGTACCTACGCTGCATCGACTACCCGACCCGAGCCAGATTTAAATAAAAAACAGGATTTTTATAAGATTTTTATAAGATTAGCCCGTCGATGGAACGTTTTCGATACAGCGACCTTCGATGTAGAGACTGTCGATATTATGAACTAGACCCTTCGAGATTGGAGGTATAACCAGATAAATATTAAAGAAAAAAAAAAATATGACGAAACTCAACCATCTGACATACATCATCATTTACAAGCTTTTATTTAGTTTCACCTGTCCCAATGTCTGTTTGTTTGTAATCAAATCTTGTAAATTAAAATTGATCCACTTTCTGGTTACTGGTTGATCTGATGATGGAACCGGAAGGTAGCAAGATGAACTCAGATAGCCCTATCGTGTTTGAGCTTTCTGGAATGGTCTTGATGAGTATTCATTGTATAAGTACATATATACCAAGCTAAACTAGTGCGCCTCACCATCAATGATTGCATTACTGCTTTCCATCAGGTGGGATCGCAGTCAAGCACTAGTTTTTATCAGATTAAAAAAAATAAAAAAATATACTAGGATGACTGTTAATGTTTCTGTGTCCTAGCTATACAATAAATAAATGTAACGTAATCTTTTCGCTGGTTAATCTATGAGGTTTTTGTTTGATTAGCAAAACTTGCTTGTGTATAATGTAATAAAATTAACGCCAAGTGTTGAAAAACCTAGAACTAAATTATAAACTAAGCTAACTACACGCTAAGGGCACCTAGCAGGCACGACTTTGGTTTATGGAGTCGTTACAGCACAAAATATATAGGTAAGTTCAGTAGTCGATCTACATACAAAGCGCGCTTGAGCAACGCACACATTGACACCGCTCACGGACACGATATCTCCGTAGCATCTCGAACTACTCGTCGAACAGTTTCGGCTCAAACGCTCATTAGTGTGCATGCACCGAGCGTAGGTATAAAAAGTGAACTACTTTCATGAGATTGTCTTCTGTACCTATCTATTTTGTGGTTACGGTGAGGACAGCAAAGGGCAGGCTAGATCGAACATTGATTATAATATTTTGGAGTGAATTTAAGGCTGCAGACTCAACGGCGCGGGCTAGTTCGGAACAAGTTTTTAATGAAAAAATTTTTTTCATAGCAAGCTTTTATAGCACGGTATAGTACTTAATTAAATAAGCGCCCAAACTCGATGGGGTTGTGTCGTTTAACTACTGAGTTCCTATAGCCACCTTCCGGTACCATCATCAGATCAGCTCCATGTTATAATAATTTTGCATTGTCATCTGATTTACACATGCATGTAAAATTTCAGCTCAATTAGTAAATGGGAAGTGGATCAAATTTAATTAGCATGATTTGATTACAAACAAACATCGGGACAGGTGAAACTTAATATAAAAGGTTATAAGACAGGTATAAACTAAAATAAAAGCTTGTAATAATATAATGACATCATTATGACTTTCCAATGGTCAACCACTGACACTATATTGAAAGAAATGGCGTAGAATGGTAATCTGGTACAGTGCGTTTCACGTTCCTTTGGCGTAATGTTGGCTCCCCTGTCTGTCTACACAAAAAAGAAGGGAAAAAGGAAAGAGTTGCCTACTCTACCAAAATTTTTCCCCGAAATGCGAAACGAAATCGATTTTAACGGTAGTTGCAGCACTTTTTGGAGAATTATGAGAGGAATGGGACTTTATTTAAAAAAAAGCAGGTCTAAAAGGACGTTGTTTTAGAGAGATACGATATTGTGGCATGGCGTTTTCGGTATTTGAAAGAATTGCAAGACAATCAGAATGTAGCCCAGCGCCCTATACTTTATTCAAAAATAGTGAAAAGCAAAACAAAAAAAAAAAACGCAATTGTTAAAAGTAACGAAATATCAGTAAATCTCCCTAATATTAAGTAATTTAATTGCTAAAAATATTGCAACACTGTTTTTCCGTATTGCCAACATTACGGCAAAGGAACGTCTTAAGTGAAACGTACTGTACATCTTCTATATATATAAAAATCAATGCCACTTTTCGTTGTTATTTTATAACTCAAGAACGGGCTCACTTATCCAAACCAAATTTTTAGGCTTTGTTCGGACTATTTAGTAGATGGTTTATGTGAAGTTTGGTAGGGTAGAGTAGGGTATAGTAGGGTAGAGTAGAGTAGTGTAGAGTAGTGTAGTGTAGAGTAGTGTAGAGTAGAGTAGAGTAGTGTAGGGTAGAGTAGGGTAGAGTAGGGTATAGTAGGGTAGAGTAGGGTAGAGTAGGGTAGAGTTGGGTAGAGTAGGGTAGAGTACGGTTGAGTAGGTTAGAGTAGGGTATAGTAGGGTAGAGTAGGATAGAGTAGGGAAGAGCGGGAGCGAAGCCGTGCGGGCAAAAGCTAGTATAATATACAAATAAACTGATGTATGCGGTATACCCAGCTACAAAAGCTTAATATGAAAAAATGATTTTCATTAAAAGCTTGCAGTTAAGTAGGTTACCAAAACTTGTCAAAATCAAATCATCCTGACAATAACCTCTAGCCTCTACTGTTAATAAACTATAACTCTACAGGACTCTCTTGGAGTGGTCAAAGTTAACCAACCTATAATTTTACTCCAATTTCTGGACTTTCTTCTCCTCTCTGAAGGAGGGGCTGGGAAAAGGTGACATGGGACATGATGGATTTACATTTTTGAGTCCATTATCATCATCATCATATCAGCCGAAAGACGTCCACTGCTGGACGTAGGCCTCCCCCAAGGGTCGCTACAATGACCGGTCCTGTGCGTCACACATCCATCGGATTCCCACGACCCTGACTAGGTCATCGGTCCACCTTGTTGGAGGAGAATCTTTCGTCTCCATCGACCATCTGTTCTGCGTGCAATGTGCCCTGCCCATTGCCACTTAAGTTAACATTTTTAGTTAAGTGAATAAAAATATCTTGTCCAGGTAACCGAATTTTATTAAATGAATCTCAGACGGCTTGTAAGATGTTGGTATTGTTACCAACAGTAGATTATTTTAACTTTAGCAATTGTTTGATTCATCACAACTGCGTTCCGATTTCGAGCATTGTTCTGCTAATAATTCTACTGTTACGTTTTCGCAGCTGTCTTTTTTTTTCTTTTTTCCTTTCGCTTCTTCAGTTACAGCGCAACTGTCATCTTTTTTCTTTTTTCCTTTCGCATTTTCAGTTACAGCGCAATTGTCATCTTTTTTGCCTTTATTTTTTATATTTTTTATGTTCTTTTTATTAGATGAGCGTGAGCGTGCGTACTCCTCCTCGAGCAATCTCTCGCTTGTCTGCAAACATTTGTAAATGATATTAGTTAAAGACATGTTGCTTCTTAATTTTGTTTTTTCGCACGTTATATGATCGCAATCAGGGTATGTAGCCTCGCCAAAATGATGGTTAATTTATTATTATGAGGTACACCAACGACATATTAACAAATCCTTATACAGACAGATAATTTTATAGACATTAAATTCTGTGTACAGTGCGTTTCACTTAAGAAGTTCCCTAGGTTATGTTGGCTAAGTAATGTTGGCTCCCCTGTCTGTCTACACAAAAAGAAGGGAAAAAGGAAAAAGTTGCCTAATCTACCAAAATTGTTCCCCGAAATGCGAAACGAAGTCGATTTTAACGGAACTACCGTTTGCAACACTTTTTGGAGAATTATGGGGGGAATGGGTTTTTTTTTTAAATGTAAACAGGTCTAAGAACTTTGTTATAGAGAGGAACGATATTGTGGCGTGGCGTTTTCTGTATTTGAAAGAATTGCAGGACAATCAGAATGAAGCCCAGCGTCCTTATACTTCATTAAAATAGTTAAAAAAAAGGCAATTGTTAAAATTAACGAAATATCAGTTAATCTCCCTAATATTAAGTAATTTAATTGCTAAAAATATTGCAACACTGTTTTCCGTATTACCAACATTACGGCAAAGGAACTTCTTTAGTGAAACGCACTGTACAGTGCGTTTCACTTAAGAAGTTCCTTTGGCGTAAGGTTGGCTCCCCTGTCTGTCTACACAAAAAGAAGGGAAAAAAGGAAAAAGTTGCCTACTGTACCAAAATTGTTCCCCGAAATGCGAAACGAAATTGATTTTAACGGTAGTTGCAACACTTTTTGGAGAATTTCGAGAGGAATGGGATTTTATTTAAAAAAAGTAGGTCTAAAAGGAAGTTGTTAATGGAGAGGTACGATATTGTGACGTGGCGATTTTGGCATTTGAAAGAATTGCAGGACAATCGGAATGGAGCCCAGCGTCCTAAACTTTATACAAATATAGTTTTTAAAAAAAGGTAATTGTTAAAAGTAAAGAAGTATCAGTTAATCTCCCGAATATTAAGTAATTCAATTGCTAAAAATATTACAACACTGTTTTTCCGTATTGCCAACATTACGGCAAAGTAACTTCTTAAGTGAAACGCACTGTACATAATTATGTTCATGTTCCGTACATTGCAAAAAAGTTATTAGTAATGAAAAGAATACAATTAATTCTAAATTAAAAACTTTTTTTAAGGAACAAACGAGAAAATCCTACTAATATTATAAATGCGAAAGTTTGTATGTATGGATGGTTGTATGGATGGATGTATGGATGGATGGATGGATGGATGGATGGATGGATGGATGGATGGATGGATGGATGGATGGATGGATGGATGTATGGATGGATGTATGGATGGACGGATGTATGGATGGATGTATGGATGGATGTATGGATGTTTGTTACTCTTTTACGCAAAAACTATCGAACGGATCTCGATGAAACTTGGTACACGAGTAGACCATATCCCAGAATAACACATAGGATACTTTTTATCCTGGGATTATGTACGCGGGCCGCGGGCAAAAGTTAGTAGACAATAAAGCATCTTACCCTCAAAAGTTCGTACAAAGCCTTTTCATATTCTCGTTCCGAAAATTTATCAGAATGGTGTCTAGGATTGTGGACATGGCGACCTTTTTTTTGCTCCTGTCTTAGTTCCTGGTCACCATCCAAAGTCCTAGCCTGATTGTTGGAATCCACGACCACGATGAGTGGACTTTTTGAGTCTTGGCCTATTAGCTCATTTAGGATCCCTAATGAAGGACGATGTCGTGGGTAGGAATGCAGCCCGTTCTGGAAATGCACAAAAAATATATATGGGTAAGTTATTTTTTTCTCAATTTGGATGTTTGTTTTTTTTTTTAATGTTTGTTCGCGCATAACTTCGTCGCTTGCCAACCGATTTGAAAAAATATTTTTTGTTGGAAAGGGTATACTTCTCAAATGGTCCCATAGTCACCAATGGGTTCATCCACCATGGAATCATGGGTTCTGATGTTGGATTCTTGGCGAAATTGAGGGAACTCCTCAAATATAATTAAATTTTTTAGTGAAGTTGGTTATTTTTTGAATTTTTTTTTTTTTATCATGATTTTGGCCATGCCATAGGTATGTTATATTGGCTTCTATCTAGAGTCCTGCCTTGACGAAATTTGCTATGCTCTTGAATAGATTGCACGAGGTTTAATTTTGATATAAGTGGAGAAAATTTGTCATTGCGACCGAGGCGTAATTCGCCCGAGCAGCAAGCGAGGGTGTTATGGAAACGAGTACTGCAGTAACACATTTTCACGTGTATCAAATGTCGATAATGAATACAATTACGAAGGAATAAATAATGAAGGTTGACCTGTGACTCGTTGCTTAACGCCCAGTCTGATACCGATAAATACATTAAATTGTGGCGGGGGTGAGCTCGCACACTTTGCCTCACTAGTGCAAAAAAACAATAAATTGCGTGCTTAATAGCGGTAGAGTAAAGAGCGGGTTTACAGTTAGTGTATTGAAAAACAATTGGCGCACTTATTTTTTTATGTAAGCCTGACTGATGCAAGCCTTCAAATCATCATCATCATTTCAGCCGATATACGTCCATTGTTGGACATAGGCCTCCCCAAGCGTCGCCACAACGAACGATCCTGTGCGTCTCGCATCCATCGGTTTACTTCGGTTTCACCAGGTCATCAGTCCACCTTGTTGGAGGCTTTCCGACGCTGCGTCTTCCTGTACGCGATCGCCACTCCAGAACCTTTCGACCCCAACGGCCATCTGTTCTGCGAGCAATGTGCCCTACCCATTGCCACTTAAGTTTGGCAATTCTTTGTGCAATGTCGGCAACTTTACTACTCCTGTGGATATCTTCATTTATTCTTCAAATTATTTCTGGAAAACCCTTTCTTAAAAGTTTAATATAGCTATCCAAAAACCCAAAAAAGAAAGGAACAAAAATATCTTACGATAATGCATAATATTAAGATGAAAAACTGCAAGACAACTCGTTCTATCGGCACCATGTCGGCTTCGTTTACAAAATGAACCGTTTGTTATAGAAAAGCGTTACGCTTTGGTGGTTTTAATCAGTTGTTAACTGGATTAGAATTTACATACAATAATTATGTGTGTATCTACCTACTTATATAACAATGTTATGCTTATATTTTTGGCAGGGTTAAGCAGAAAGCTAAAGAATAAAATGAGGCTAAAATTACAATGATAAGTAAATCCTAAAGGAATAACTTTATTTTTGGATATTGGTGTTTTTTATAGTAGGAAAATCATTAACTGACAACCCCCCGCTCTTGGCCGGCGCGGGTGATAGTGTCAGACTCTTACTGACTAAAAACCCACCCCGTTCCTTGAAGCCTTCATACCGGGGCTCGAGCTATCTTTCGAAACTAACCCTGGCCCCAGTGGGGTGCCACGACAGAAAACCTCCACGAGTGCCCGCGGACTGTAGTTCCCTTGCGGACACGTCCCGAGGGAAGACCAGT
Source organism: Mythimna lalbum (assembly GCA_949319445.1). NCBI lineage: Eukaryota > Metazoa > Arthropoda > Insecta > Lepidoptera > Noctuidae > Mythimna > Mythimna lalbum. The sequence goes on from OX439370.1 coordinate 7,013,643, forward strand.
CTGCGGGACGGTGCACCCTGGGAGGCGGCCATAGACCCCCTTGGGCACACCTACTCAAGGGCCTCTATGGCCGTCTGCGAATGTTCTGTCAGACGGACCGCTTCAACGCGTGTCCCTCTGCCATGGCAGAGGGCACAGTGGCGAAGCAAGAGCGGGCTCGGTGTGCACTCACACTGCCGCCGGGCAGGCAGGAGGAAGACGTGTTCCTCCTTCTGCCACCGTTAGTCTCGTAGCCCCAGAGATTGTCCAAGGTCATGTTTCTGACTCTTGATGGGGGACGAGGGCCTTGGCTTAACCGCCCGGGCCGCGAGGAAGACAACCTCTATAAAAAATTACCCCAAACCTCCAAGCGGCGGCGCACCGTGAGGGAGGTTGTTAGCTTGACTAATGGGTAGCTAAATTAGTCTCTAGTGCGAACCACGTACTTGAGGCCAGTAATATATATATATACTCGTGGGAACAAAATGCAAGCATCTAAATTTTTTAAAACCCCAAAGGAGAGTGACGCGCGGTCGGAGTCCGACGCGCAGTCCGAAAGGAGCTCGGAGGGCTCGGAGTGTGAGGAGGCAGCGGGGACTTCAGGGAGAGGATCAAGCCTCTCCCAGAAGAAGCGCTCCGCTTCCTACAGGAAAAAGGAGGACGGATCGTCCTGCTCGGAGGGGCGGGCCAAGATCCCCACCAGCAGCCGTGGTGCGGGCAGAGCCCGCGGGAAGGGAAGGGGCCTCACGGCAAAAAAATCCGCTGAGCGAGCCGACAGGCTTGCCGCGGAGGGGCGCCACCCCGGTGCGGGCGACTCTGGGAGAGACCTCTCAGAGCCGTCCGGCAGCGAGAGGCGCACCGAGGCGGAGTCAGGTGGGGAGGCGGCAATGCCCTTTAAGGAGCTGGCCGTCACCCTGCTTAGGGACATGGCCCGCCAGAGGGACAAGGCCACGCGGGAGCGAACAATCCGTCGCCACGCCGCGTCCCTCCAGGGGGCCTTAGACGCCTCCGTAAAGAAGAGGGTGGCGGAGCTCCGGGTGGAGCTCCAGGCCGAACTCCGGGCGGAGATCCGGGCGGAGCTCGCTAGAGCGCCGAATGGAGGCCGCCAGGAGCCCATGGATGAGGGGCGCGAGCAGGAGCAGGTGCAAAGCCGGCCCCAGCCCCAGCCCCAGCCCGAGCCGGAGAGCCAGCTGCTGACATTGGTGCAGCGGGAACTCGCAGCTTTGCAGCAGGGGCTGCAAAAGCAGCAGCTGGAGTTCCAGCAGCGCGTCCAACAGCAGCTGTCTCTCCTGGAGGGCATTGTCCTGCGCCCTCCACTGGCGGCCTCTGGCACGAAAAAGGCGGCGTCCTATGCCGCTGCCGCGGCTGCGTCTTCTGCGCCCAAGGCGGGCCCGTCGGGGCAAGCGGGGCGCGGGGCCACGGCGCCGGAGCCCGCGAGGCCGGCCCCGATGACGACGACGGCCAAGCAGCAGCAACAGCGGCGAAAAAAGGGTGCGGCGGTGCCTGCCGCTAAACCGCTAGGACCTCCTGCCGCTAAACCGGCAGGACCTCCTACCGCCGTGGCGACTAGGCCGCGCCTGCCACCTCCTCCACCCGAGGAGCCTGGCGCCGATTGGACGGTGGTCGGCGCCAAAAAGCAGGCGGGCAAGGTGGCCAGAGCGGCCAAAAAGCGCGCGAGGCGGCAGGAGCGAAAGAAGCGGGCCATGGCGGCGCGTCTTCGCGCCCCGAATTCCGAGGCTGTAGTAATTACGCTACAGCCTGAAGCGGAAAAGAGGGGCGTGACGTACGACGACGTCATGGCGAAGGCGAAGCAGGCGGTGTTGCCCCACCTTGGCGAGCTCGGAGCCGCTGCGGGCTTCCGAATGAGGCACACGATCACCGGGGCCCGAATCCTAGAGGTCCCCGGTGCGGCCAGCGGTCCTGCAGCGGACGCCCTGGCCGCAAGGATCAGGGCGTCCCTCAGTTCGGAAGAGGCCCGAGTGTCCAGGCCCACCAAGTGCATCGACATGCGCATAATGGGCCTGGACGATTCCGTCAAGGTGGACGAGGTGGTGGCCGCCATTGTCAGGGCGGGTGGGTGCACGACCGAACAGGTTCGGGCGGGTGCCATCCGTGCTGACAGCACGGGCATGCGAGCCGTTACGGTGAGCTGTCCCGTGCAGGCGGCCAAAGCGATAACGGCCGAGGGCCGAAGGCTTTTGGTGGGCTGGGTCTCCGCACAGGTCAAGCTGCTGGAGCCCAGACCTCTGCGGTGCTTCCGCTGCCACGTGGGGCACCACGTGGGAGCCCACTGCGCCGCGGAGGATCGCAGCGACCGCTGCCACCAGTGTGGCCAGCCCGGTCACAAGGCCGCAGATTGCCGTGCTACGCCGCACTGCTACGCATGTGCGGCGGCCGGCAAGCCGGCTGGCCACCGGGCTGGGGGCAGGTCCTGCGACCCCCCCGCCAAGGCCAAGGGCAAGGCCCGCAGGCCCATCCCCGCCGAGGTCCTCGCCGCCGCAGCCGCCTCGTTGGCCGCCGCCGCAATCGCCGCCGCACCCGCCGCCGCGGCAGTGTCCCCTAGGGGGGCTGGGGAGGAGACTGTAATGGAGTGTCAATAACGGCCCCATTACGTCTCCTCCAGGCGAATATCAACCACTGCGCCCCCGCTCAGGATCTGTTGCTCCAGAGCATGGCGCAGTGGTTGATCAATGTCGCCGTGGTCACCGAGCCGTATTTTGTCCTGCCCAGTGGTGACTGGGTTCAGGACCTGGACGGCTCGGTGACCTTAATTAAGTCGGCCGCCGCCGGTACCCCGCCCCCCGAGTCCGTCACGAGGGGGCGGGGTTGCGTGGCAGCACGGTTCGGGGACATCGCCGTGGTGGGCGTCTACCTGTCCCCGAGCCGATCTCTCGACGAACTGCACGTCTCCCTGATGGAGCTAAATTCCGTCGTCGCTGGGTTCAGTTCCCTCCCCGTGGTCGTTTGCGGGGACTTCAACGCCTGGAACACGGCTTGGGGTTCCCGGTTCACGAACCAGAGGGGTCGGATGGTGGAGGACTGGGCCTTGGAGCTGGGCCTGGTCGTACTGAACCGGGGTTCTGTCCCCACGTTGGTGCGGATGCGGGGTGAGTCGGTGGTGGACATTTCGTTCGCCAGCCCCGCTCTGTCGCCGCGTGTCGTCGACTGGCGCGTGATGGAGGAGGTGGAGACGTACTCCGACCACCGGTACATCCGGTTTGACGTCTCCGCCGAAACCTCGGCCGCGCCGGTCCGACAGAGCCCTTGCGGTCCGCGATGGGCGCTTAAGCAGATGGACCGGGAGCTCCTCCTGGAAGCCGCGACGGTACAGGCCTGGGTGCAAGCACCGGACAGGCCTGTCGACATTGACGTCGAGGCGGAGTGGTTCCGGGAGGCCATGTCGCAAATTTGCGATGCGGCAATGCCCCGTGTCCGTCCAGGACGAGCTAAGCGCCAGGTGTACTGGTGGTCGCCGGAGATCGGCGCACTGCGCAATGCGTGCAATCACGCGCGGCGCCGGTACGCCAGGCACTGCAGGCGCCGCATCCGCCCGCCGGATGCGGAGGCCAGAGAGGCGGAGCTATATGAGGAATACAGAGAGGCGAAACGCACCCTCCGAACGGAGATCAAGCGGGCCAAACTCGAGGCCCGCAACGTGTGGCTGGGGTCTCTGAACGCGGACCCATGGGGGCGCCCGTACAAGTTGGTACGGGACAAGCTTCGCCCCTGGGCTCCGCCGTTGACTCAGAGTCTCCGGCCCCAACTCGTGGAGGGTGTGGTTAGCTCTCTGTTCCCTGCGCGGGGGGAACACTCCCCCCCGCTCATGGCTCCGCCTCCGCCAGCGGTGTCTGACGCGGATCGCAACAGCGACGACGACGACAATGCTCCAGAAGTGACCGAGGTAGAGTTGAGAGTGGCGGTGCGAAGGCTGAGTGCCAAAAACACCGCCCCAGGACCCGACGGCTTGCCAGGGAAAGCCTGGGTCCTGGCCATGGAGGCTCTCGGGCCTCGACTGAGAGGGCTCTTCAGCGCATGCCTGGAGAGGGGCCAGTTCCCACTTCGCTGGAAGACGGGGAAACTGGTCCTCGTAGCGAAGCCAGGGCGCCCTGCGGACTCTCCGTCCGCATACCGGCCCATTGTGCTGCTCGACGAGGTGGGCAAGCTCTTTGAAAGAGTTATTGCAAACCGCCTCGTCGTGCGGCTAACACGGGTGGGGCCGGACTTGTCGGACGGACAGTTCGGCTTTCGCAGGGCGCGCTCTACTATAGACGCCATCATGCGCGTGCGAGCCCTCACGACAGGGGAAGCGGTGTCCCAGGGTAGGTGTGTCGTGGCAGTGTCCTTGGACATTGCCAACGCCTTCAACTCCCTGCCCTGGAGTACGATCCGGAGGGCACTCCGGTACCACCGGGTGCCCGAATACCTCTGTCTAGTGGTCGAGGCGTACCTGTCAGACAGGTACATTGTCTACCCCGGTCACCAGGGAGACTGGAATCGTCGAGAGATGTCGTGCGGTGTTCCGCAGGGGTCGGTTCTAGGCCCACCCTTGTGGAACATCGGCTACGATTACGTGCTGCGCGGCGACTTCCCTGACGGGGTCAGCGTGGTTTGCTACGCAGACGACACGCTGATCCTAGCGCAGGGAGAGTCGCACCAGGCGGCGGTCGCTCTAGCGACACGCGGGGTTGCGATAGCCGTTGGTAGGATCCAGGAGTTGGGACTCGAGGTGGCGCTGCATAAATCCGAGGCAATGTGCTTCCACGGCCCTCGGAACGCGCCACCATCGGACTCCCAGCTTACGGTAGGAGGAGTTCGCATCGGCGTCGGGTCGACGATGAAGTATCTGGGACTCGTCCTCGACAGCCGGTGGAATTTCGTAGAACATTTCCGACGTCTGGCTCCCAAGCTTCTCCGGGCTGGGGCTGCTCTCAAGCGGCTCCTGCCCAACCTTGGGGGTCCAGACGCCTCCTGCCGGAGGCTCTACGCGGGGATCGTTCGGTCCATGGCCCTCTACGGGGCGCCGGTGTGGGCGCCGTCGCTGGCAAAGCGACCGGCGTCCATACTGAACGCCTGCCAGAGGGTCATGGCAATACGGATGGTGCGGGGTTACCGCACGATCTCCCGCGAAGCGGCGAGCCTTCTGGCTGGCCTACCACCGTGGGATCTGGAGGCAACAGTCCTTGCACACATGCACGACATGCGCGTGGAGATGCAACGCCGGGGTGAAAATCCACTGCCGCAACATGTCAAGGCATGGCGGACAGAGCTCCGGCGGGATCTCATGGTGAAATGGCGTCAACGGCTATCGCAACCCAGTGCTGGGCACGCCACGATTATGGCGGTAAGTCCCCTCTTTGAGGCGTGGCTGGAAAGACCTCACGGCGTCCTTACCTTCCGCATGACGCAGGTCCTCACCGGACATGGCAAGTTCGGGAGGTTCCTGCATCGGATTCAAGCGGAAGAGACGCCCGGGTGTCGCCACTGTGCGCAACGCCCGGAGGACACGGTGGAGCACACCGTCGAGGTGTGCCCTGCCTGGGCGGAGCATCGCCGTGCCCTCGTGGGGGCGATCGGCGGCGGAGACCTCTCGCGCCGGGCCCTGGTCGAGGCCATGGTCCGGAGCGAGGAGGAATGGCAGGCGGTCGCCTCCTTCTGCGAAGCAGTAATGCTTGCAAAGGAGGAGGCCGACCGCATCAGGCAACGGCGCCCTCGCCGCCGTCGCCGGGATTCCGATCCCGATTTCCGGCCACCGTAGACGCGGGCTCGCGGACGGCAAGCCATGGGTAGCTCGCTGTCCGATCGTCCGGTAATGGACCGAGTCCAAGACGTCGACGGCGCGCACTGTTCCCGCGCGCCTCAAGGAGTTGTCAGCAGCAGGAGGGGCCCAGCTGGGTCGAAGCCTACTGGGGACAGGGTTGTCCGAAAGGGAGCTCGTGCCCCGGTATGAAGGCTAGAAGGAACGGCGCGGGGTTTTTAGTCAGTAAGAGTCTGACACTGTCTCCCGCTCCACCCAAGAGCGGGTTTCGTCAAAGATGATTTTCCCCGTCGACAAAAAAAAAAAAAAAAAAAACCCTGGCCCCAGTAGATTTCGACCCAGCTGGGTCCCTGCTGTTGCTGACAACTCCTTGAAGCACGCGGGAACAGTGCGCGCCGTCGACGACTTGGGCTCGGTCCGGACGGTTACCGGACGGTCGGACAGCGAGCTACCCATAGCTCGCCATCCGCAAGCCCGCGTCTACGGTGGCCGGAAATAGGAAAGGGCCTTTGCCTGATTCGGTCGGCCTCCTCCTTTGCAAAAGGAACTAATATGAGTAAGATATAAAGTAAAGGGAGTTAGTGATAGTGTGATGGGTGACAGGACAGAACGGAAGAAAAAAAACGTGTTGCGCCGACCACGAGTAATATGGGATAAGGGCAGGAAGAAGAAAAAGATGAAGAAATGACATGATATGTGTCGTACAATATTTTTTGTGTGACACTACACCAAAGAGCTTGTATAGGTACTTTACGGACTAAAAGATCTGCTACACATTCCAAAATAAAAATAAATAAAAATTTAGGTTTTTTACATTTAGTACACAAAATCTCTAAAACTGAAATAAAATTTCCGGGAACGGTTTTATTTTTAAACATTTATTGATAAAATAAATAAAAACCACTGAACTGCACAAATTAGAGATGTGCCGTTGCTGGCAATATTACCGAAACGAGGGAATAATGGTGGGAATACTGCCGGAAATATTTCCCGAAGTAAGAAAATTGTTGGCAATATTCCCAGCAAAATTTCTATTTCGGGCAATATTGCCAGCAACGGCACATCTCTAGAACAAAGAAAGGATCCAGAATCCTTCAAACAAAAAATACCGGCCAAGAGCGTGACTGGCCACGCTGTGTACGGTTCCGTAGTTTCCCATTCGTTAAAATAAAAAAGTATAGCTTCATCTCTCGGGCAATTGGGTTACCAATTTATACAAACTAGACGAGTTATGTATGGTGAGTTTTCGGTGGTCTGGACTGCGTGAACCGATTTTAATAATTCTTTTTTTATTTGAAATAAAATACGTTCAGAATAACAAAATATGTAAACTAAGTTAAAGAAAATGCTTATATATACGGTTAAATTACAAACTTAGTTCAGAAATTATTTTGTACAATTTTTCAAAAACTGTACAACCTATCAAGTCCAAAATAATTTTCCTAGAAAGTCTTTATAAAGTTACACTTTTGAGATTTTTTCATATTTTCTAAACTTTTGGTTCAAATACGTGGACATGGCAAAGCTACAACGTGTAACGTTTAATGCGCAAAACCTCAGACACCGCAAATGATTTTTAATTCGATTGATTGAAAAAAAAACATTTTTAAAAAAATTTAAGGTTTTATAAGCAGTTTTAGTTTGTTCAAAATTCATATCTGTATTGAAAAAAGAACTTTTATTATCCCGTGTATGAGAAAATTTGATTGGACTACAACCATTTGTGTTTGTTTACTTATTTCGGCGGGCATGCGCACGTGATGTCTTGACCTATTCATAAATAGACAGGTCGAAGTTTTTAATGAAGATTTTTTTGAAAAATGTACTCGTTATTCTGATCAAACTAATTTCAGGTTTTGCGCATTTAACGTTACACGTTGTATAAGGGTTCCTAGTTGACTACGGAACCCTACAAACAACAGTTCCTATTAATGTAAATAAAAAACAAGTGACGCAAATATACGAGTAGCTCGAATTTTCATGACAGTAGACTGAAATTCGATACATTTCAAATGTAACAAAAGAAAAGTTTGGCGCGGGTTTCCATTTAAATTTAATATTATGAACGGTTTCCACGTTATTCAGGCTTGCTGTAACTTTTTTTTTTATGTAATATAATTTTGACCTTATGTAATTACAAGCTTTTGTAAAGCTGTATGTATGAAATTTATAAGTATGTTTATTAGTTGTCTAGGGTAATCACATAAACATTTGTCTTGAGTGGGAATTGAACCCATGACCACTAGACCAAAGGCCAGTCATGACATGAAACCCATCGATATCTAGTAAACGAAATCTAAATTCTGGTTTAATAATTACACCTTGCTTGTATTAAATCTCCTGTTTCGAAAATCGTATACGGACCGGAACTGACATTACCGCAGTTATGTGGACGCATTTAAAACCGGTTATCCGGATCGAATCACTTCACTCGGCACAACGAACCAAGTTGAGCGAAAATATGCTGAAATGATATTTTATTGGAAGTCAGTTTGTGTATCTTCCAAATATAAAAATATAAATACAAAATAATTATTTTACAATTAAATAAAATGCTATTAATAAATGACCCGCCTCTGATCATTCCCGGTGCTAAGGTGCCCATGACACTCGCCGCATTACCTCGCTGAATAGCGATGGCCATCCTTTGCACCAAGAACCTGAACCGGGAGTCACCCGTTGCCTCCCTGAGCCTACGGCCCAAATCCGCCACAAAACACTCTGCCTCCGTACTCCAACTGCCCAGAGTCTCCACAGCAACCGGCACAAAATGGTAAAGCTGTTTCAAGAAAGCGTACTTCAGCTTTTTTTTTGTGTATTGAAAAAAACTTCTATTTTTTTATAACTAGCTGTCCGCCTTGTCTTCGCCCGGGTGCAAATTGTTTTTCCGATTTCTAGCAATTTTCTTTCCAACCAACCTTGTCGTAACAATAACCAACACAACAAAAATAGCCAAATTCACTTCAAAACAAAAGCACTTCTACAGCATGCTTTCCACAAATGACTATTCAGAAACAAAAGAAGTTTATTAACGTCAAACATGGAGCATACAGTGCGTTTCACTTAAGACGTTCCTTTGCCGTAATGTTGGCAATACGGAAAAACAGTGTTGCAATATTTTTAGTAATTAAATTACTTAATATTAGGGAGATTAACTTCTATTTCGTTACTTTTAACAATTGCGTTTTTTTTTTGTTTTTCTTTTTACTATTTTTGAATAAAGTATAGGCGCTGGGCTCCATTCCGATTGTCTTGCAATTCTTTCAAATACCGAAAACGCCATGCCACAATATGGTATCTTTCTATAACAACGTCCTTTTAGACCTGCTTTTTTTTAAATAAAGACCCATTCCCCTCATAATTCTCCAAAAAGTGCTGCAACTACCGTTAAAATCGATTTCGTTTCGCATTTCGGGGAACAATTTTGGTAGAGTAGGCAACTCTTTCCTTTTACCCTTCTTTTTTATGTAGACAGACAGGGAAGCCAACATTACGCTAAAGGAACGTCTTAAGTGAAACGCACTGTACCTTCAACAAGCTCTTAATAAAAATATTTTTTTCATTACTCATACTCTGAAAGTAGGTCCCTCAAATTAGCGACCTCGTTACGCTCGGCCGCCAACTCTTTTTCGGGACGAGATAAGTAACTTTCACCCCTAGTGTAACAATGTACTATTTCATAGCAAGCTTTTATAATATATACCTATATAATTAATACTCGTCAAGACGAATCATAAAAGCCCAAACTCGATGGTATTATTTCCCCAATGTTTGCAATAACAAAATAAACGAATATGGATAGGTAATAGTTAAGTAAATACCATTCATTAAAAGTAAAGGCGGTCTTCCATTAAAACATTTTCTTTCTTCATGTCTTTGTAGCAAGCTAGTAGCTTTTTGGTGGCTTTGTAGTTTAATAGTGAAAAAGCCATGTCGAAACAATCGTAGACAAAACGATCGAAAAATCTGACGGCGAATATTCCATAGTTGAAAAGTCCTGTCGTCGAAACTAACAAATGCGAACCATTCTGTCGGCGAAACATCCATAGGTGAAACGTTCTAACGACGAATCTCTTAAAAACGAAACGTCCTGTCGGTGAACAGTCCAAAGGAGAAACGACTGTCGGAGAACGGTTGCACAAAGATTTTATATATCCTACTAGAGTAGACTAGATTGACTACGAAGAAATATTACACTGTCTAAAGTGTTCTTTATTCTCATTAGCATTAAGTTCATGTGTGTTATTGACACGCAAAAGGGAAAAATGGCCTGGAGTAAGACACTGAGATAAATCCTCTCTGTCCCTTTCTCACATACTACCAGAAAAAAATAAGAAACAGATGGTAGTTTTTAGATTGTTCCAGTTATCGTTAAATAGTCCGTGTTCATGCATTTTGATAGGTTTATGCAACATAAAATGAATTGCAACTAAATATTTTATTTTAAATATTGCTTCTTGAAATTTTATACGCATTCTTCTTGTATTTAATGATGATTTCATTTAGATTTAGTACCTATTCGTAGTAATTTTCAAATTATGAAAGGCAACATTTAGGAGGTTTCAATTTGACAGAATTTGACATCAATAAACAATATGGCTGATGCTTCATAGGACTAAAGTTGTATTTTTAATTGTTACAAGTTTTTATCTCAATGTTTAGTAAAGTATAAAGTGTGCAAGATGTTCAAAACGATGCTGTGTAAAGTTTCGCAATAGTGATGGGTATCCTGGTTGTGGAATTTCATTTTTTTTGGTAAGTTTTCTGTTTTGTTTACAAAATATTTATGTAGGGTGACAACAAACATCGTTTTGAATTTTTTTTGACTGGGTGCAAAGTTTTATAAAATTCGATTGTCTACTTTTCAAGTTTTATATTATTATAAGCAAATTTCTAAATATCTGAGAAGGCTCAATTTTTTTTTTAATAAATCAAGCGCGCACCAATTTTACTAATTTTATCTTTTCTGTTGATCGGGCGCCTTTGGCCGCTCGGCGATCTTCGGCTGCTCTCATGACACAACGGAAAGCGGCGAGCAGCGGCGGCCAGAGGTGCGGCATGCGGGACGTGTCTTCGGACCAATTCAGTATTAGTTATTTGTGACCACTTCTTAAAACGACGCGCGTGCGCTCCAAAATCTTCTCCACATCGATATAGTACATTCGAGAATTATATTCATTTTAAATCATAGTCTACTGTCTTTAACTTTAGTCCTTAGGTAGGTCCCTAATAAATGCCGCACGCAATGCTGCATGTATGTGGCTTAACCGTTAACTACTAGTAATATATTATTTTTTATGTTTTGTTGTAGATTTCCAAGAAACGAGAACCATCAGCAACAGTGGCTTTGAAGTTGTGACATTTAAAATTTTTTTTTTCAGCAACAGTTTTATTTGTGGTTTCCACATTAAGTCTGAAGATGTAAAGTTAAATCAACACTAAAACGTAATTCTATTCCATCTATATACCCTTTTGTAAGTTCATCCGTTTTTAAAAATCCATTCAGTAGTTTTTGAGTTGATTGCAAACAGATATAGACAAACGAACATAGTAGGAGACTTTTTTTGATGTGGTAAAATCTCCAATAACTTATCCTGCTCTAAGGTAGAGCGCCTTACGCTCCATCCTAGAGCGGAACAAGTTATTTGAGGTTTATACTGAATAAATCTATCCGTGTCCTTCAGTTGCCCTTTGTGTTCCAGGACCATGGTTTCCCTTTCGGAAATTCCCTGTGGCGCGTTAATGTATTATTTATTGTTTATTTTTTAGTTAATACGTGCAATTTGACGTAATAAAAAATGTACAATTTTATGTCACGCATCAGTCTATTTTTAATAAAGTAAAAATAAAAGAATAATATTAGTTTTATTATAAACTAACTAGTTTTTTCTTTCAGACAAACCTTATTCTGATAGGTGTAGCTGTTCAGAAGTGATCTTCTTACGTAGGTACACACACATTAGGCATTTTTTTATCAGTGTAGGTATTTCATACTCGCATAAGAGGATATTGCTATTATAATATATACGGACATCAGCTATTTCCTAGTCATTACAGAGAAAACTCTGTTCCCTTTTGGTAAGTGCATGTCTATTTTGATGTATCAAAAATATCTTTAACTAACTTTTGAGCAAAATTGTCCCGTAGTATGTAGCTAGTGTATGGACACACTAGTAGAACGAGATGACAGGACTTTTTCTGACTTTCCTTTTCAGGTACGCTTTTGAGGTTGTCGTAGTCAATCTAGTACTAGGATATATAAAATCTTTGCGGTTGCAGAATCACGGGATTGCCACAGATGCAGAAAAATTTAAAATACAAAAAAACGCGCGCGTATTCAACGCATTACAATAAATACTTGTATGAGATGGATATTTGCGGAGGTTAAGTGTGCGGGGCAAAACCGCATGCGTTTTTTTTAATGGATGGGCTCGCGATTGACCACAATCTCACCTGATGGTAAGCGACGATGTGACCGATGATGGAACACGCTGCCCTAGAAGCAATCTATTCACTCTTGACTTTAAGACCCCTAGGTTATAGTTATCAGGAAACACCGACTGCGGCAAGGAATTTCACTTCTTAGCCGATCAAAACCGCAAACACCCACAGTGTCCAGATTTTACAGACTAAAAATTTATCGAAGTCCCTGACGCAATAGGCAAATTATTACGTTCTACTAGGCAAACTATTGCGTTCTACTGCTACGATAAATTAAAAAAAAATCGCGTAGGCACAACATACATGACTTTATATTTTATACAAAACCTAATGACCATAAAGATTTCCGCCAAATAAATACTACCGAGAACCTGCATTCATAAACATACACGGATATGAAGTCCCTAAATAAATAAGACGATAGGAAATCTCCAAGGGCCCAGGGAATTGATAGCTATGCCCAAAGAAAAGCCCTTCAATTTATTATGGGTTCTTGGCTTTTTTATGGGGCTCTATCGATCCTTAGATTTTTATCTGCATATTTTTATGTGATAGTTATTTATTTGTTTTGATATTAATCATTATTTTCTTTCCTTGCATTTATCTTTCTATCATTTATCTTTTGAGAATTGCCGATGCTGTACAGATGAGGAGTTGAATTCCCTGTCGTAGTTTTTTTTTTTTTTTTTTAATTTTTATAAACTATTGCTTGACTGCGATCCCACCAGATGGTAAGCAGTGATGCAATCTCTGATGGTCTGTATCTCCTGATAACTACAACCTGGGTCTTCAGTTCAAGAGAAAATAGATTACTATTGGCCCAGGATCTAGGGGCTAACTCTCGATTTTAGAACTGGTGTCGAACTCGACAAAAATTTCAAATGACGTAATTTTTTCGACAAATTTTAAAAGTCGCTGGGTATGTCGAATTCGACATTTGTCGAAGGATAACTTTAAAGTTCATGTCGAGTGCTTCTGAGCAGTAGAGATGTCATGTCGATTATAGAGATATATGTAATTTCTGAGTGAATTCGTTGAGTTTTGTTAGATATTTAGTGCGTTACACTGTTTTTTCTTTGTGTTTAAATACGGCTTGGCTTCTCATATTGGAATTTCGATTTGCTCTGTGATTTGTGAATCATGTAATTTTTTTGAACGACGAATTTTGCGTACAATAACGGAATTGTAATTTGTTTATCTACGATTGGACTTGAAACTAGGTATTTTTTCCCCTCCATGTTGTTTAAACTATAAAACACAGTACTTATTCTTTTGGTATTAAACGCACAACAATATCCAGCACAGTTCACAAAATCAAAAGTTTTGAACCGCGAATTCTGACAATCAACTGTCAAGCTAATTATTTTTACACGAAACGTTTCGTTTTATGCATAAAGAATTAGGTCTAGTCAGCGTTTTAAAACCAAATCATTCATTCACTCATATCTACATAAAACGGAACGTGCGATTACACGAACTTAGTCTGTGGTTCTTCCTAATGGTAACATTATCTTCACTCGACTCGACATTTTCTTGAAATTTATTTCTATTTTGACTGAGAATAAGGAATTCTGCTCAATTCGACATTTTTTGGTAGAGATAGAGAAATTTTTGAATGACATAGAGATAGACTTGCAATCTCTTATTCGAGATAAATGGCGAATATCCAGAATTGGCCCCCTGCTTCTGATAGGAAGATTCGGCCCCGGTACAAAAGGCAATGAAGGAACAGGAGAAACGGTTAAAAATACTCATGAGGTGCTACTCGTATAATGAAATTATGAAACTATACACATCGACTGATAAATATGGTAGCTAGTAACTTAACCTTTCCTCGTCAATGTTTTAGAGGCAACTTATCAATCAAGCATACCATGACACCATCATTCATTCCCGTGCCTTAATCAAAAATAATGAATTAATTTCTATCTATTCATAGACTGACAATAAACCATTTATCTCTGTTGTACCAAAATATACCTTATCTATCTATACATATAAAAGGGGAAATTGACTGACTGACATAATTATCAACACACAGTCAAAATTACTGGTACAAGGAGCGTGAAATTTTGCACAAGGCTTCTATTTATGACATCGGCGAGCACTAAGATTTTTTTATTGATATAACAGTCAAGCAACTGCGATCCCACCTGATGGTAAGTAGTGATGCAATCGTTGATTGTGAGGCGCACTAGTTTATTAAGAGGCTTTTCTTTTCCACTCGCCTATCGTCAACATCGAGTATGGTTTAAAAGCTTGTTGCTTCCTCTTACGCAATCCAAAGCGACGTTTGACGAAAAGGCAACGCAAAAAAGAGAGATAACGCCTAAAACTGTTAGTATTCTGTAATTCCGTGATTAACTCGAATATTTTACAAAACTTGTTCTAGGCTAAAATAGGTGTTTGCTAGAATTTTAATAAGATTTGCAAGGCTTCTATAATTTTACTTTTTTTATATTTTTGAGTAAATTATGAAGTGTCAAAGTTCATGCAAAATAGCAGATTTTCAGAGATTTTTACTGGATTAGTGTTAGAAAAATTAGAAATTGATTTAATAGAAGCCTAGATAATATTCACAACATACTGTGTTTCAAAAATATCACGGTTGAAAAACAGCGAAAATGTGTCGAGTTGCATGCCCTTAAGGTCGTGCATCACGACTCACATTTTCACTGTTTTTCATACAACCGCTCATAACTGATTATGACGTTATTACACATTTTTCATTAGATACTTTGGAAACACAGTATCTTGTGGATATTATCTAGGTTTCTAAAGAAACCAATTTCTAAATTTGTGTAAAACTAATCCAGTAAAAACCTCTGAAAATGTCCTATTTTGTATGAACTTTGACACTTCATAATTTGCCTAAAAATTAAAAAGTCAAAAAAGTAATTCTCTAGAGACCTTGCAAATTTTATTAAGATTCTAAATGACGACAACTTTTTCCAAAAACTTTTAAGAGTTTACAAAACAACAGCTATTTCCTGGAGCAAGTTTTGTGAAATTTTCGAGTAAATCTCGGAATTACCGAATACTAACAGAGTTTCCAGGCGTTATCTCTCTTTTTTTGCGTTGCCTTTTCGTCAAACATCGCGTTGGATTGCATTAAATTAAGTAACAAGCTTTTAAACCATTTTTGATGTTTACGATAAGCGAGTGGAGAAGGACCCTCTTAAGTTAATATGCAGAAACCAACTTTCACGCTGGCGAAGCCGCTGACAGAAGCCAGTATATATCGAAAATGTTGCCTCTAAAACGATTAAAACCTCACCACTCCCACTAACCATCGTAGAGGTTGTTAATTCAATTTCCTCTCACCTCTGAGAGGGAACTGTTTCAAGTCTTTGTTTATGTGTTAGGAGATAAGTGTCATAATTCAGTGCACTACGTTCTGCGAGGGTAGGGTAACTACTAGATTCAGTTATTAGAACTGAATTGATAAAGTCGGTTTATTAGTTTCAACATAATTAACGTCTTTCATGAAATGGATTAATTTTGAATTTAATTCATGAATCCCCAAGCGACCACCGGTGGCCGCGCATCTATTGTCTTACTATTGTGTCTCTAATTGACGGTATCTGAAGGGTTAAATTGAGCCTTCGCGTGTAATGTGTGTGTTAATGTTGCATCAGTGAAGGCGGAGAACTGAGCATTAAAATGCGCACCTTCTAATGATATAATCATCAATCAATACATATTATAAAACAAAGTCTCTCGCTGCGTCTGTCTGTCTGTCGCTTCGCTATAAACTCAAAAACTACTGCACCGATTTTCAAGCGGTTTTCACCACTCGATAGCGTGATTCTCGAGAAAAGTTTTAGTATATAATTGGATACCCTTTGTTTCGCCCCGCACCCACGCTTCAAATGAGAAACCTTCAAATGTACGGGAACGACGTTCGCCTCAACGCTCAGTCACGTGGTCAGAACAAAAGAATCGGCGGCGAGGTCAACCCGAAGCGTTTGACGCAAGCAAAACGGTTTTTTTTTTAATCTTTTTTAAGAAGCTTTGTCTCAATTTAGACTATGTTGCTCCATCGTAGCCAAATTTTGTGTTGTAACTTGGCTAGAGGGTCAGGCTGTATTTCCAGAACCGCGATAGCTAGACAGTTGAAATTTTCACAAATTATGTATTTTTGTTGCCGATATAACAACAAATACTGAAAACAAAATAAAGTAAATTGCCGTTTTTTTTTTCTACGGACGGTACGGAACCTTGCGCGCGCAAATCCGATTCGCACTTGCCCAGTTTTTTTCTTTCTTTTCTAACTTATGCAAATAATTCACTTACCGTCAACCCTTTTAACGAAGAAGTATTTCTTTACGTGAGGAACAAAATTGGATGGCAAACTAGAATCTTTGTCCTGAAAACTTTTATGAAGAGTACGTTCGCTGCCTAGCCAACTGCGACATCGCTGGAAACAGCTGGTAACGCTATTACTCGTCGGCGGGCGATAGTTGCTGTACTAGTGTAATTACTAACTGTAATTATTGTTGACAAACTGTGCGGGATAATGAGGTGGGGTCGCAGTGTTAGCGGTTGGTTTAGACCGAGCCGCAACTCGTTTTTTATACGCCCGGTGAGAGTTTTGTTAACTATGCTCTTCGAAAAAAAGTACCATACAAACTAAAAGGACTAGATATAACATTTTTGCGCCCTTAGAGGGACTGCACCCTCTGCCGGGGCACCACTGGCACCACCCTATTTACGGCACTGTGTTTAGATTCTATATAATCTAAAACAATATTGACCGGCACTCATGCCAGAGGTCGTGAATTCGATTCCTACCCAGGACAAATGTTTGTGTGATGAGCACGATCATTTTTTGTGTGTGTGGATGTAATTTATCTATAATATGTATGTATTTAGAATTATATAAGTAATTCAGTTGTTTAGTAATCGTAACACAAGTTCTGCTTAGCTTTGGCCTAGACAACGTTGTGTGACAGTAATTGTGAAAAAAAAAAACTGCTGTTGTACATTTGGAGGTATGCGGAACAGAGAGTAAAGTCCCAAATACCTTCGTTGGAAAGGGAGGATCCTCCGAACAGATGGATGTTATTTCTAGTGGGCAACTGCCCGAAAGATGACCGTCGTATATACTTATTCAAATCGCGCGGAGAACTTAAATTGCGCGATGCAGGATTTAGTATTTTCTTCGTAGTTCCTATGTGGCGTCATAGATGTCGCTACAAATGTATTGAAAAATGTCTTATGATACACGTGAGTAATTAATGATTACCGTTCTTGGTTCGGGTCTAAATACCGCCTCAACGGTCACTAACATTACACACTTATATCATAATGTACGTAGTTTAGCAGGAAGAAGAAGAGGAGCATATTTTGACTGAATGTAACAAAGAATCCGCTGTCACTGAACCCCCAACCTTAATAAGGGATGACGAGAAGTTTGCACGCTGCCAGCGAGACAATTTATTATGCGGACAACTCTATACCGCCGACTTTTACACGACGACGCGTGTTTTAATTGTTAACAACTGATGACTTTGTCTTTGTAGCGTGTTAATAGATTGTTCGCTTAGCATTTGCCGAGGTTTTGCTTGGAGAACAGATTATTTTTTCAGTTGATCCTGGATTTGGGCTCGGAAATGTTATTTTACGTAACATTTCCGACCCCAAATCCGGGTAGCATAGAAAAAACAAATTGGTTTGTCACTTTGATACCATATGTCCGATCGTCCGGTAACTGTCCGGACCGAGCCCAAGACGTCGATGGGGCTCACTGTTCCCGCGCGCCTCAAGGAGTTGTCAGCAGCAGGACCCAGCTGGGTCGAAGTCTA
The DNA here is from genome assembly GCA_949319445.1 of Mythimna lalbum. NCBI lineage: Eukaryota > Metazoa > Arthropoda > Insecta > Lepidoptera > Noctuidae > Mythimna > Mythimna lalbum. Next base: position 7,031,625 of record OX439370.1, read on the forward strand.
CTGGGGCCAGGGTTATCTGAAAAGAAGCTCGAGCCCCGGTATGAAGAGGCCCTGTGGTTCCTTCTGGGAACGGGGTGGGTTTTTAGTCAGTAAGATTCTGACACTATCTCCCGTTCCACCTAAGAGCGGGGGTTGTCATAAGATGATTTTTGCCCACCGTAAAAAAAAAGTTCCATATTGTAGGCTTCTAACAAAGCATCGACTTTTTAGAATAACAATTCATTAATAAATTGAAATAGTTAAATGCTGCAAAAATTTTAAAATACCGTGAAAATACCGTGAGAAATTTTGATTCTATTCACTGACTGCACTTAAAAGTTTAAATTGTTATCGCACTTCTATTGTGAGCATAAAGAACCTATTGTACTAGTATTGAAACTATTGTATTAGTTATTGATGTCTCTCTGTAAAACAGAGAGACATCAATAACTAATACAATAGTTTATTTATCCGAGCAATAGACACAATTCAAAACAAAGAGGCAGAAAGACAAAAAGCTTAGTTTTGTGAATAGATTATTATAGTCTAGAAGATAAGTCTACGTATACAAAAAATATTGAACCCTGTCTCTTAAACTAGGAGACTTGTATCTTATGAGACAGTGAATCTGAAACTGGTTCCAATAATTGTAGGACTTTTTTAAAACCATCATAAAAGGTTACTGAAGCTAAAACTACTAATATCTATCCTGAAAACTAGACCAACAAAATACTAGATCAAAATGTACCGACTACCGAGTACCTAGTAGGTACTAACTTACTAAAATTTAGCTCCACACGCTTCTACCTAACGAACTACAGGAAACGGGGGAAAAATTCTACTCATGTGCTGCACTGGCAATACACCTCAATGTGTAGGGTTGCCAGGATTTGGAGTTTCTACTGTTTTGGTACATTTTTTCTACTCGACTATCATTGCAAAGTTTTGCATAATTATTGAGATTGGTATTACTAAGTGTCCACGCACACGGGCCACAAAAAAAGCCGTTTCAAGCTTCTTTTTGAGGCGGCCTTTTTTGAAGCCCGTGTGCCGCCACAAAAAAAAGATTGAAGCCACTTCTAGCTTTTTCTGTGGCGGCGCTTTTTTGTGGCGGCGTATTTTATGATAATGACATACTAAAATTTAGCTCCACACGCTTCTACCTAACGAACTACAGGAAACGGGGGAAAAATTCTACTCTTGTGCTGCACTGGCAATACACCTCAATGTGTAGGGTTGCCAGGATTTGGCGTTTCTACTGTTTTGGTAGATTTTTTCTACTGTTCGACTATCATAGCTTAGTTTTGCATAACTATTGAGATTAGTATTACCACGAAATAGACAGTACAGAAGACAATCACATGTATGTATGCTCGGCGGACGGATAGTAATGAGCGTTTGAGCCGGAACTGTTCGACGAGCGGGCCGAAACGCTTCGAGATATCGTGTCCTTGAGTGCGCGCTTTGTATGTAGATTGACTTCTGTACCTATATATTTTGTGGTACTACTAACTTATTTTCTATGAGTTAGCTAAATGAAAGCCTACTAATCCACGGAAGGTTGAAGAGGTATAATTTTTAGGGTTCCGTATCCAAAGTGTAAACAAAGGAACCTTATTAAATAACACACAGCGAAGTCTATTAAGACTGTACGTGTCGTACTGTTCGTCCGTCTGTACGTCTGCCTGTTACCAGGCTGTATCTCAAGAACCGTGATAGCTAGACAGTTGAAATTTTTACAAATCATGTATTTTTGTAGCCGCTATAACAACGGCAAACGCGATTTTTCTTTTGCCGTTTTTTTACGGACGGTACGGAATCCTGCGTACGCGAGTCCGACTCGCACTTGTCCAGTTATTATATCTGTTCTAATCGCGCAATACCGCAATACAGAATTTTGAATTTTAGTTCCTATGACGCCGTAGATGTCGCTACACACTAAGGGTCACAGCACACATATCAACTCAGGAGCGGATCGTCACCGCCTCGCCTTTTCCCTTGGCGTCAAACAGTCGTCTACATTACGTAATCACATAACGTAAGCGGATCAGAAGCTCCGGCACGTCGACTCGGCTACAGCTAGGCGACCAACCGCTGGTTGACGGCTAGGCAGCATAAGTTCAACCATTTTTAATACGAACCTTAGGTGTACCGCACGGTCATGTCTCGGTTCACAATACGTGAGCTGGCTATTATTGCAAAAACAATTGATGAAGAGGACGATGACTTTTTTTTTTTTTTTTTTTTTTCTGTCGACGGGGAAAATCATCATTGACGAAACCCGCTCTTGGGTGGAGCGGGAGACAGTGTCAGAGTCTTACTGACTAAAAACCCCGCGCCGTTCCTTCTAGCCTTCATACCGGGGCTCTAGTTTCCTTTCGGATAACCCCGACCCCGGTAGGCTTCGACCCAGATGGGCCCCTCCTGTTGCTGACAACTCCTTGAGGCGCGCGGGAACAGTGCGCGCCGTCGACGCCTTGGCTCGGTCCGGACAGTTACCGAACGATCGGACAGCGAGCTACCCATGGCTCACCGTCCGCGAGCCCGCGTCTACGGTGGCTGGAAATCGGGATCAGAATCCCGGCGGCGGCGGCGGGGGCGCCGTTGCCTGATGCGGTCTGCCTCCTCCTTTGCTAGCATTACTGCTTCGCAGAAGGAGGCGACCGCCTGCCACTCCTCCTCGCTCCGGACCATGGCCTGAACCAAGGCCCGGCGCGAGAGGTCTCCGCCGCCGATCGCCCCCACGAGGGCACGGCGTTGCTCCGCCCAAGCAGGGCACACCTCAACTGTGTGCTCCACCGTGTCCTCCGGGCGTTCCGCACAGTGGCGGCACCCGGGCGTCTCTTCCGCTCGAATCCGATGCAGGAACCTCCCGAACTTGCCATGTCCGGTGAGGACCTGCGTCATGCGGAAGGTAAGGACGCCGTGAGGTCTTTCCAGCCACGCCTCAAAGAGGGGACTTACCGCCATAATTGTGGCGTGCCCAGCACTGGGTTGCGATAGTCGCTGACGCCATTTCACCGTGAGATCCCGCCGGAGCTCTGTCCGCCATACCTCGACCTGTCGCGGTAGTGGACTTTCACCCCGGCGTTGCATCTCCACGCGCTTATCGTGCATGTGTGCAAGGACTGTTGCCTCCAGATCCCACGGTGGTAGGCCAGCCAGAAGGCTCGCCGCTTCGCGGGAGATCGTGCGGTAACCCCGCACCATCCGTATTGCCATGACCCTCTGGCAGGCGTTCAGTATGGACGCCGGTCGCTTTGCCAGCGACGGCGCCCACACCGGCGCCCCGTAGAGGGCCATGGACCGAACGATCCCCGCGTAGAGCCTCCGGCAGGAGGCGTCTGGACCCCCAAGGTTGGGCAGGAGTCGCTTGAGAGCAGCCCCGGCCCGGTTGAGTTTGGGAGCCAAACGTCGGAAGTGTTCTCCGAAATTCCATCGGCTGTCGAGAACGAGTCCCAGGTACTTCATCGTCGACCCGACGCCGATGCGAACTCCTCCTACCGTAAGTTGGGAGTCTGATGGTGGCGCATTCCGAGGGCCGTGGAAAAACATGGCCTCGGATTTGTGCAGCGCCACCTCGAGTCCCAACTCCTGGATCCTACCAACGACTATCGCAACCCCGCGTGTCGCTAGAGCGACCGCCGCCTGGTGCGACTCTCCCTGCGCTAGAACCAGCGTGTCGTCTGCGTAGCAGACCACGCTGACCCCGTCAGGGAGGTCGCCGCGCAGCACGTAGTCGTAGCCGATGTTCCACAAGGGTGGGCCTAGAACCGACCCCTGCGGAACACCGCACGACATCTCTCGACGTTTCCACTCTCCCTGGTGACCGGGGTAGATGATGGACCTGTCCGACAGGTAAGCCTCGACCACTCGACAGAGGTATTCGGGCACCCGGTGGTACCGGAGTGCCCTCCGGATCGTACTCCAGGGCAGGGAGTTGAACGCGTTGGCAATGTCCAAGGACACTGCCACGACGCTCCTGCCCCGGGACACCGCAACCCCTGTCGTGAGGGCTCGCACGCGCATGATGGCGTCCACCGTAGAGCGCGCCCTGCGAAAACCGAACTGTCCGTCCGACAAGTCCGGCCCCACCCGTGTTAGCCGCGCGACGAGGCGGTTTGCAATGACTCTTTCAAAGAGCTTGCCCACCTCGTCGAGCAGCACAATGGGCCGGTACGCGGACGGAGAGTCCGCAGGGCGCCCTGGCTTCGCGATGAGGACCAGTTTCCCCGTCTTCCAGCGAAGTGGAAACTGGCCCCTCTCCATACATGCGCTGAAGAGCCCTCTTAGTCGAGGCCCGAGAGCCTCCATGGCCAGGACCCAGGCTTTCCCTGGCAAGCCGTCGGGTCCTGGGGCGGTGTTCTTGGCACTCAGCCTTCGCACCGCCACTCTCACCTCTACCTCGGTCACCTCTGGAGCGTTGTCGTCGTCGTCGCTGTTGTGGTCCGCGTCAGACACTGCTGGCGGGGGCGGAGCCATGGGCGGGGGGGAGTGTTCCCCTCGCGCAGGGAACAGAGTGGTTACCACACCCTCCACGAGCTGGGGCCGGAGACTCTGAGTCAGCGGCGGAGCCCAGGGGCGTAGCTTGTCCCGTACCAATTTGTACGGGCGCCCCCACGGATCCGCGTTCAGAGACCCCAGCCACACGTTGCGGGCCTCGAGTTTGGCCCGCCTTATCTCCGTTCGGAGGGTGCGCTTTGCCTCTCTGTACCCCTCATACAGCTCCGCCTCTCTGACCTCCGCATCCGGCTGGCGGTTGCGGCGCCTGCAGTGTCTGTCGTACCGGCGGCGCGCGTGGTTAAGAGGACGATGACTGAAAGCTGCCTTGTGAATGAAAATACGTTCGGCAACGCAGACCGTGGGAAGGGAGTGGACGAAGAGACGTAAGCTAGCGTACGGAGAGCCGCAAGCTAGGGTATGGAAGGCCGTAAGCGCGTGAACTGCAAGTCGACCGCGCACCGTGACCGCACTACGGTTCGTGAGACTCACGAACCGTGTGCGTTGCAGTAGGGAGTTTTATACAAATAATACCAAACGGCTCGAGATTAATTTTTGAAAGATTCCGAGTTGATAGGTGTGCTACGACCCTAATGGTTGGCAAAACTTATAACACGCATAATCTCTCCTATTTGCTCAATGACGTATAACATTACGTTCGCATACATTGCGGTCGTGACGTATTCATGTTTCACCAACGATAACAAATGTTCATGTGGCACGCGACCGCTAATTCATCTCAGTTTGCTTTGTAACTTGCGTCTCATAGGATAAGCGATTAAATTTGAAGCTTTGCAATTCACTTCACCGCTGAAGGCTTTGGAAGTACTCGTATTGTTGGTAAGTTCTTTAATCTAGGTGACTGAAGATTGAGATATATGCTGTCAACCTGACGGCAATATTGTAAGTCATTGATAAGGTTTTGTTACATTACATATTAAGGTAGATTCTTATATACAAGATGAAGGATTGAAAGGTAATAGGATGTCTTGATATGGTCATGTGAAGCGGAGGGATGAAGCGCTAAAAGAGTTCTGAATATACGTGTAGATGGATGGAGAGGGAGAGGAAAGCCGAAGAAAAGATGGATGGATTGTGTGAAGAGTGATATGAAAGAAAAGGGAGTTAGTGATAGTTTGACGGGTGATAGGACAGAATGGAAGAAAACACGTGTTGCGCTGACCCCAAGTAATATGGGATAAGGGCAGGAAGAAAGGACAAGGTGTAAGGGACAGCTCTCCGTAAACTTTAAGGGGTCTCAGTGGTCTAAACTGAACAACTTTCTACAAGATTTTTTTCAGGAAACGAAAAAAAAAATCATCCTCATCACACACAATTAAAAACTTAATTGGTATGTAGAGGCCGATTTTTTTTCTGTGCTGTGCGCTTTTTTTGCATATGTTTATCCTGTGCTATGATGTGTGTGTGTACAATAAAGTATAAAATTAATAATAATAAATAGGCCAATGTAAGTAAATCGTTGGGGAATATTAAGTAGATTTTTTTGATTGGCGGGGATTGAAATTAGTTTCTATAAACCTAACTACTTCACTGACCAACTTTCTAACATCGATGCACAAATATCTCCGAAATCCGTAGATTTTTCACGCCTCAGTCTAGCAACACAGACGGCTGGGGTATGCCATAGATACTGACCGGCTTGGCTATCGCAAACAGAATCGTAATAAAACAAATATAGCGCGAACTGTACACAAAAAAAATGTTCCTTTTGGGTCCTCAGTTAGACTATTTTTTTAAAACTAATCTTGGAATTCAATTGTCAAAGCCCGATTCTAAATTTAAAATTGGAAGTCGAACATTTGGCTATGTCTACCTGAAAGCATAGAGATATTCAAATGGGATCTAATTTCAAATTTTCAATCAGGTCATTAATCACTTTAGTTTTTAATATCATGCAGATTTCATCACGCATGCGGGATTGCTCTGCATGCAGACAATTTCAAAATACAAAAAACGCGTCCCACGTGCGTGTTCCACGCGTTGCAATAAATGCTTGTATGAAAGGGACATACGTGATAAAAACCGCACGATATCGGGGTGATTTTTCAGGTTCCGTAACTCAAAAGAAAAAAAACGGAACCCTTATAGGATCACTTTATTATCCGTCCGTCCGTCTATCTATCTGTCTGTCTGTCTGTCAAGACCCTTAGGCGTGGAGGTATCGAGTTGAAATTAACACCATACACTCAAGTCTGCGGTCCCTTCAAGCTGTGAAAATATCAAACTTCTAAGTTAACGAATAAAAAATATACGGTCGTATAATTATGTCGCAAAAAAACGTATTTTTTGATACTCTCATAGATCGAAATTTATAGGGTACTTTCCGTTGACCCAGAATCCTGACATTTGGCACAAAGCAAGGTCTTATTGCACAGGTATAGGAAAAAATCTGAAAATAGTAAATTTGTCACAACGACACAAAAAAAATGTAGTTCGGTAAAATCTTCGAGATTCCATTCGGGAATTGTAGTTTGCACGGAACTCTCAGTGCGCGAGTCCGAATCGCACTTGTCCAGTTTGAGGAGGTAATCTGTGAAAGTACTGATCCGATTGCTAAAATTTGTTTACCGATAGAAAACTGCTTTATTCCTGAGTGACATAGGCTATATTATATGTACGCGGGCGAAGCCGCTGGCAAAAGGTATAGTAGGTATAAAACAAAGATCATAGGTTAGTTACAGTAATTTCCCAATGAACAAAACACAAAGCTTTCCTCAACCATTTCATAGAATTAGTAATTTTAATTAAAACATTTAGGTTATATTAACAGAGTCAATAGTCTGGTCCTAAGCGGAAAAGACCAATCACCATTGAGCTCTGGCTGCGTATCGCAGGTGAGCAAAACTAGGTCAGCTTTTAAATTGGTGTATTTTCAAGGATCGTAATGACAAACAGATAGAGAGACATGGCCTATTAATTGAAGTACACTTCAATAATAAAAATAATTTAGATGAAATTTATTAAGCTGTATAACTGTTTTATTTACCGTTTCATTTGAATTAGATGGAAATTTTGTTTTTGTAGGTATTTGTTTTAAGAGGGTACTTTTCCACTCTCCTATCAAAAATGGTATGGTATGGCATCGAAAATGGTATGTTACTTCATCTAACGCAATCCAACACGATGTTTGACGAAAAGGCAACGCAAAAGAGAGATAACGCCTGAAAATTCTGTTAGTATTCGGTAATTCCGAGATTTACTCGAATATTTTACTAAACTTGCTCCAGAGCTGTTTTTTTAAACCCTTAAAAGTTTTTGAAAAAGTTGTCGTCATTTAGAATCTTAATAAAATTTGCAAAGCTTCTATAGTTTTACTTTTTTGACTTTTTAAATTTTTAGGCAAACTATGAAGTGTCAAAGTTCATTCAAAATAGGAGATTTTCAGAGGTCTTTACTGGATTGGTTTTACACAAATTTAGAAATTGATTTCAATAGAAGCCTAGATAATATTCACAAGATACTGTGTTTCCAAAATATCTATTGAAAAATGTGTAATAACGTCATAATCGGTTAAGAGCTGCATGAAAAACAGTGAAAATGGGTGTCCAGATGCATCACCTTAAAACCGTCTAGTCTTGTGAATATACTTTTAACTAAAGCTAAATGTAACTATCTTATGGTGAAGGAAAAACACGCTAAGAAAAATTTGAGAAAATATAAAGGCGAATTACTATTGAGTAGTAGTGGCCGAGTGGTAACGGCTCCAACTTACGATTTGTAGGTCGCGGGTTCAAACCCAGCCAGGCGCATTATTTTGTGTAATTTATTTCTTCACCACTGCTCTCAAAACGGTGAAGGAAAACATCGTGAGGAAACCGGTATGACCTAGAACAAAAAATTCGAAGACATGTGACATCCACCAATCCGTACTGGAACTGACAGTTCCTTGGGTCGCGCGGGAACAGTGCGCGCCGTCGACGACTTGGGTTCGGTCCGGACAGTTACCGGACGGTCGCACAGCGAGATACCCTACCCATTTCTCGCCGTCCGCAAGCCCGCGCCTACGGTGGCCGGAAATCGGGATAGGAATCCCAGCGGTAGCTACAGCACCGTTGCCTGATGCGATTGGCCTCCTCCTTTGCTAGCATTACTGCTTCGCAGAAGAATAGATGATTTTGAGCTGTCGTTTATATTCAAATTTTATTGCGCGATGTGGGGTTAGTACTAATGTGACGCCATAGATGTCGCTACAATTATTTTCAATACACTTGCTCATAAAGTGACTCTTATTGCACTACACTTAGGTATATAATGGCACTTGTTACCAAACTGTGACATTTTGACTACCATTACGCACTAGTGCTATAATGTAGTTAAAACCTTATTGCTCAACCTCTCCCCTGCCATAATTTTATTACATTTATCGTATCAGGATGAGCGCAGGTCGTCCCCCACGAGAAAAAGGAAAAAAAAAATGAGCGCGCATATGAAAACAGATTTTTACCGCCACAAAAGTTGACTAGTTTTACAGTTATTTTATTCACAAGTGTGTTGAAAAACGTCGTTTGATACACGTGAGTAATCAATGTTTACCATTCTCGGCTCTCTTAATTCATGAATCCCCAAGCGACCACCGGTGGCCGCGCATCTATTGTCTTACTATTGTGTCTCTAATTGACGGTATCTGAAGGGTTATGGCTCGGGTCTAAATACCGCCTCAACGGTAATCACTAACATTACACACTTATATCATAATGTACTATTAAAAAACAGTGGGTTTCACCGACTCATACACCACTAGGAATATTTTGATGATAAAATGTAGTTTAGTGCATCTAAAATGTATGTGCTAAAGGCAAACTTAGTGCTTCAAGACACAGTAGTAACAGAGAGGAGTGTCCAGGACAAAGTTAGCCATCTGGAAAGTAAGCTACTTAAAAGCATCAAGGACACAAGAAGACACTTTAAAAGTTATGTCTCATGCAGCGTGGTCAGTTTTTACTGGAAAGTTAGATACGCTGCTGATGTGTCCTAAGTAATGCAGAAGTTAAAAGAGTAGATACCTTAAGAGTATAGACTACAATATTTACTTGTAACAGAACAACGAGCCGCTCCGATATGTTCTAGTGTATCATCCTTTTACGAACTAAACGTCGAGCACGCTTGCCTCTTTGTTACAAACCAATGAGCATATTGGTGTAACATTTCGTCGAGCGTATTGGTGTTACATTTCGTCGAACTAGATTGCGGGCGCTGCGCGTCTCTTCTAATATAATTCATCAAGATAATCGCAGCGTGATCGCAGCACACGAAACTTGTAGGTTCGATATTTCAAAAAAGAATGAACGCAAGGTACAACGAAATGTTGGTACATGCACACTCGCTGTGAGCATTTACCCGTAACATAACGCCGAGCATTCGCAGGAACGTTACATTACTTGGGAATGCTTTGGAAACAGATTTTGCCTGTATTGTACCATTCGTGAGAACGTTACATTACACAAAAATGCTCCAGAAAATGTTGTCTATACTCACCTTGAGTGTAACTATAGCTGCGCGCAAAAAGTACAGAAGTGGAAGGAAATTATATTATTTGACATTAACCTCAAAAAAAAAAAGGTTATAGCTATCAGGAAGTCATTTTAGTCCAATTCAGACTCAAGCTCTGAATTGGACTAAAATGTGTGGTGATATGTGGAGTCAGAAAAAAATATTCGAAGCAGGTTGATCCAGATATATGTTTCTAAAAAGAAAACTCTACCGAATACATATAGACCATAGAAGCTCAGCATGTAGTTCTAATCTATAAAGCTGGAATTCTTCAGTCCGTCCGTATGAAGTGATGTCCAAACATTAGAGTAACGTTCGTGTAGCGTTTGATAAGGTATTGAAAATCCCAGGAGTCGTTCGTTGACATAGATTTTGTTTTTTAGTCCCGTAAAAAAAGTCGTTTTAGGGGCAGAAGTCTTTACATATAATGTTAAGTTTTCTAAAAAAAAAACGCTTATACACTTCTCTGGATAATATAATAGACGTGGGCAAAAAGGCTGCCAGGCTCAAATGGGATTGGGCGGGTCACGTCAGCTGTATGAGCGGTAACCCAGTGCTGGGCAAATTTCGCCACGCTGTGGGGTCCTGGAAAGGAAAAGCGCCATCGAGGTCGCCCTAGAAAGAGGTGGCGAGATGATCTGGACGCGTATCACGAGAGCTGGTTCGAGATGGCGCGAGAGAAGGACTTGGGGGAAGCCTTTGCCCAGCAGTGGGACAGTAATGGTTAGGGAAAAAAAACACTTCACTAAGTTATAAAAAGACATATCAAGATTGTTTACGTTTAGCAAATGGAGTATAATTAAGATAAATATAATAAGTACTTAGTAGTAAAGATAAGTCCAATTCGTGGATGCTGACCGAGATAGTCTAATAGGAGTAGCTCAAGTGTCAATGGCTTGTAATTTTCTGGCACTGGTTTCCGATTTCAAAGTTACTTTGCAAAAGCGGTTGCAATTTTTTGTATAAAAGATTTTTAATCTTCAATTCAATTCAATTCAATTCAATTCAATTCAATTCTTTATTGCTATATCACATGTGTTACAAGATCTTAAAAATTCAAACAAGTGCACATGGACCCTGTCGGGCACAGCAATTATATAGACATAAGTAGGTAGTTAGTTTTTTTTTTTTTTTTTTGAAATTAAAACTTAGAGAAAAATTAATTGAAAACAAACAACGGATATACAAATCAAATCAAATAAAAAGTCAATAACACAGTCAATGTATGCAAAAAAAAATTATCATAAATGGCAAAGTAGACTGCATCAATATTAAAATAAATTCATTATAAATGTCTAAATAAATTCATATTTTAAGTCAAAAATAAACTTAATAAACTTATTACAAATAGCAAAACAAAAAATTATTACAAATGTCAACAAGTAAGTTATTACATTGGCAAAATAAATTCATGATAAATGTAACACTTTTTAGTTGCAGTACCTTAGGATACGGCAACTTAGTAGTGAGCAAATTCTCTTATAAGGTATCTATTAGAATGACAATACACGTAAAATAAGTTTTTAATTCATGAATCCCCAAGCGACCACCGGTGGCCGCGCATCTATTGTCTTACTATTGTGCCTCTAATTGACGGTATCTGAAGGGTTAATTAAAGTATTTTTTCATAGCAAGCTTTTATAGCGGTATAATACCTATATAATGAATACTCATCAAGACGAATCATATGAGCCCAAACTCAATGGAGTTGTGTCGTTAAACTACAGAGCTCCTAAGGCCACCTTCTGGTTCCATCATCAGATCAGCTGCAAGTCATAATAATTTTGTATTGTTATCTGATTTACACATGCATGCAAAATTTCAGCTCAATCGGTAACCGGAAAGTGGGTCTTTGGGATCTGGAGGCAACAGTCCTTGCACACATGAAGTGGATCAAATTTAATTTGCAAGATTTGATTACAGACAAATATCAGGACAGGTGAAACTAACTAAAAGCTTGCAATGACTCAATCTACACATTGGTATAGATTTTTTCATCTTCTGGTTCCCACGAAAAATATTTCAGTTCAATTTCACTGAATTTCTCGACATCTATCGAGCGTATTCTATACGCGTATCATCCTTTCAGCCATCGATATGTACGGACAAACCGAAATAGAAATGTTATGTATGTTGTACATGATATTTCAAGCCTTTGGTATGCAGATATACGAGTGGTGTTTTGCATACCTGTATGTAGCAAAAATGGTAGCTTTTTTAAATATGGAGGATAAAAATGGATATGGTTAATTTTACTATGTTTTTATCTATGTCGCAGCCATCTGGTTAAATTAGCCATCCAATTGGATGCCTAGGGCGTTCGTTAAACGAATACAAGTGTTACAGGACAGGTGTTACAGGACCCGCTTACCTTATTCACAATTGTTAAGTAAATATAAGCTCATTACCCTAGAATCTAGACGCAAGTTCTTGGAAGCATCTGTACTGCATGGTATTGTTCATGGCAACTTTGATTCGATGGATCTCACTAGTAGGTTATGCTATGCAGTCCCTCGCACTGTTAATTTGCGTAACGTTCGTGCAGGTACTTTGTTTGCGGTAAATAGCTGTCGTACTAATTCTGGTTTGCGCTGCCCCATGCGTCGAATGGTAGATACATACAATAGAACTTTTATTGATATAGATATTTTTGTATGCTCTAAGTTAAAATTTAAATACAATGTAATTAAAATTTTGTCAGAAAATTGTATAATTTGATCCAATTTTATCTTGTGTTGTATTCTTGTATTGTGTTGTTAATTTATGAATTGAATTGATGTATGTTTTTGATGGTTTTATTATTTGTTTGTATTGTAATATTTTAACTATTTATTTTGAATTAATTTAATAATTTTGCAATGTAATTATTTATTTAATTAATTAATATGCTTGTTTAGTGGCACTCATTACCAAATTTTTTTTTTTTTTTATTTGTATTGTGATGTTTTAATTATTTATTTTTTATTCAATTAAGCACTTTGTATGTAATTTAACAATATGCTCGTTTAGTGGCACTTATTATCAATTTTTTTTTTGTTAAAACGAGGATAATGCAGTGGGCTGCAATATTGTTACTACTGAAATAATTTATTGTTACTTTGCTAAACACTGTATATTGTGGCTGTTAATTGTCCCTAATAAAATAAAATAAAATAAAATAAAATAAAATGCATCCAATGAAATGGCTGAAGAACAACTAGCCATGCCGTTGACCGCAACGTTTAACCAGGTGGCTGAACGTTGTGTAGTCATTTAGTTTAGTATGGTGGCCATGACTTTATAAATTATATAAAACTACTTTTTGGTAATAGTGTCTACCAAGTATTAGTGAAATATTATTAAATCAATAATTAGCGGAACTTAATTTGAATCATTTGGCTGAGCCTTCATCAGTCATTTCGAAAGGGCTAACTTTCAATACGCCAAGCTGTTAACCCTTCAGATACCGTCAATTAGAGACACAATAGTAAGACAATAGATGCGCGGCCACCGGGTGTCGCTTGGGGATTCATGAATTAAACGTTGAGTGATATTAGTTGAAACAACTATCGGCCTAGGCTTCCAATTGGATGCCGGCGTTTTACGAACGCCCTAGGCGTCCAATTGGATGGCTAATTTAACCAGATGGCCGCGACATCTATAAAACGTTGGTTTTAGTGATTATGAAACCCGAAACACGTGTCTAGTCATCACCAACCTTTTTAATGTTCCCACTGTTGGGACTCAGGCCTCCTCTCTAGGAGAGGGAATGGGCCGTAATGCACCACTTGGATCCAGTGCGGGTTGGTGAATGTCACATGTCTTCGAATTTTTTCCTTCACAGTTTCCTCACGATGTTTTCCTTCACCGTTTTGAGAGCAGTGGTGATAAAATAAATTGCACGAAGTAATATACATATATATAGGTTCGAACCCGCTACCTACAATTCGTAAGTCGGGGCCACTCGGCCACCACTGCTCTCCGTGTCTAGTATTTTTTATGTAAAGAATCTATGTACAAAATTTAAATACTGTTTCATGAAATATATGAATACATTCAGTTACTGATTCTGAACAAACTATATTCAGGGTTCGCATAATTAAAAATAATGTTGTATATTTGGTTCTGCATTAACTTTAGCTAGACTCATGCAATATTGTAAACAAAGATACTGCCTGTCTGACCTCCACGGTTCAATTACTGAGCAATACTACACAAGAATGGCAACCTAAATTTTCCAGCTTCTACAAACCCTACAAATGATAGCTGAAACCGCTTGGCATTTTTTCTGACGCATAATAAATATTCCATTCCCTCTCTTAGAGAGGAGGCCTAAGTCCCAGCAGTTGGAACATTAAAAAAGGCTGATGATGATGATGAAAAATAAGTGTTAAATGGTAGTGACCAAATTCAAAGAAATCTTTGCACTTGAAAAAACTTAGAAAACATGGTGACCTTCACCTGACAACAAACCTACAGGCTAATAGAAGATTTATCTACTCTATTTTATTCTACCTGCCACTTTTTTGTCTGCATCCAAAGGATGACTGGTAGAAAATGCATAAAGCAATTTATCTGCATAAAGTATTAAATGAAATAAATAAATAAAACTCACTAATAATATAAAAGTGAATATTCTTCTTCTTCTTTTTCCTGCCCTTATCTCATATTACTTGAGATTGGCGCAACACGTTTTTTTCTTCCATTCTGTCCTGTCACCCGTCAAACTATCACTAACTCCCTTTTCTTTCATATCACTCCTCACACAATCCATTCATCTTTTCTTCGGCCTTCCTCTCCCTCTCCATCCATTTACACGTATTCTCAGAACTCTTTTAGTAATATGCGCTTTATCCCTCCTCTTCACATGAGCATACCAAGAAACCGATTTCCTTTAAACTTTTCAGTCACTGCCGCCACTTTCAAACTTATAATATTAAACTTAAAAAACTTATATTATAATAATATTAAATATAGGCTTTAATTTATAATGAACGGAAATACTATAATATTTACACGTGGACGAAGCTTCTGGTAGGTGTTTGATAAATCCATTAAAGCGTAATAAGTAATCCTTGACCCTAATTCTGTCCAAGGTTATCCAAATAAATATAATGCTACAATTGGTACAAAATTCAGACTGGTATCTAATCAAAGGTTCAGAATTGGAATTTTAAATGAGCGAAAACCACATCCCACCTCGCTACCTTTGGCGTGTTCACAACTGGGTTACTATAGGCTTTGAAATATGGAGTGAGTTATTGGTGAGATTCTCTCGAAGGTTATAGATGAAGGAAAGGTTTTAATATTTAGACCAGCGCAATGCAATATAGCTGAGGTCACCTATATTTCTACTTGTGGTTTGTTCTGATTTACGGCGCGAGTTTACTAAGTGTCTGCGCCTACATTTTAATTAACACGCGTAAGCTATTAATTGCTAAGCATATCGGGTCAGGCGCATGTTACTAAAAGAATTATGAGCATACGTGTGTTTGGGTGGCCAAAGAAAAGATGGCTGGATTATGTGAAGAGCGAATGGAAGAGAAGGAAGTTAGTGATAGCATGATGTGTAACAACATAGAAGGGGAAAAAATCGTGTAGTGCCGATTCCAAATAACATGGGACAAGGGCAGGAAGATGAGGATGATGATCGGGTCAGGCGCATGATGGTGGCCAAAAAAGTAAAAGAAAAGGTTTCTACTTCACACATAAGATAAAGAACAATGTCGAGATCGGACGGCTGTCATTTCATATAACTTATTTCTAGTTACTGTAGTATGTAAATAAAACAAAAGTAGGTATTATTAAAATCTTTATAATTTAAAAGTGGCTCTTTGTTTATTGAGCAGTATGCCCCAGTGTTTCAAGAGTAGGCACCAAGCTTTGATCAAATTAAAGTATAACCTACATTGATTTGATCTTCTGGTAGATCAACATCTTATGGGACATGTTTTATCAACTGCAGTCCATTTTGTAGCCTTAGATGCTATATCGTAGCGTTCCTAATAAGTCATTTGATTACAACTGCACATTTAATAGATAATGTGATCATTATCTGTCTACCAATTTCTGCAGATTTATTAAACTCTTCTTTAACCTAAACAATTATCGGTAATAAAGTACTGTTTGACACGTTTTAAAAACACTCCATTCAAAAGTCCGCCTTATGTCATTGCTGGTAGCATTGTAGAAAGCAATGCTACCAGCAATGACATGGAAATTCTGCTAGCGTTCTGGGTACTTTTGCTATTGACACTAATGTGGATGAATTTTTTGCGTTCCTTTTTATCCGTTTGTACATAATTATTATCAGATTGTTTTTTAACTTAAAGGTAATTTTAACTTGCCTATAATAATAATAATAATTTATTTATTTAATTTGACAACATCGGTCCACTGGTTAGTACAAAAAATAAACTTATCAACTAAGGGTTAGTATTAATTAATTAAATAATCACACACACATAAACATCACTGACGCACAAGCAAGCGGACACAGTGTCTGAGTATAGGTGCATCGTGCTGTTCACCTAGGGTTTTCAAAATGCTGTTGCTGCTAGCCCTCATTCTCATTAATAAGGATGCGGTCTTTTTCCTCATAATGCCATAAAAGTCATCAGTACGCGCTACCGCAAACATGCTAGACGCGCTGCAGAACCGGGGCAACCTCAACAGCACCCTGAAGCCATTATTATATTGCACACGCAGAGCATCTAGAGCCCTCCGCGTATAGTATCTTCAGTTCTCGAGTTTGTCTCATCGTCAAACTCATTCCCACCTTCATCCGACTTCAAATAGTGAGACCCCAGTACGTTAATATCCATTTCTGCGCAGAAAGGGTCTCAGCCCTT
Organism: Mythimna lalbum; assembly: GCA_949319445.1. Lineage (NCBI taxonomy): Eukaryota > Metazoa > Arthropoda > Insecta > Lepidoptera > Noctuidae > Mythimna > Mythimna lalbum. The sequence continues at coordinate 7,048,445 of OX439370.1, forward strand.
TTCGTCGGGTCGCGGGGTGCTTGCAAAATTTACGATTTACCTAGATTTACAACCGTCATAAAGAATTCAGAGGGCCCGAACATTTCGCTTTTCAAGTTTTGTTAGAGCTTAGGTATAGCCTGTGTTATGTAGATGTTACAATTTGTCGAGTATTCGGTCTAACCTGACGGGTTTAAAACAAGAAGGGAACCTAACCTCAATTTTTTTATACCTACGGTCATAGATAACTCTTAGTGTGATTATATCTTGAATAAGTGGAAATCCTTTAATTTTTTTGGGAGTGTTAAAAGGTTATATTGACTTGATATGATATTTTGGTAAAGAAAGAGTGATGGCAGATTCTCGAACAAAAATTTTGCTGGCATATTTTTTAGCGTCATGAAGTCAAGCTAGCATGAAAAACCGGGCAAAGGCGAGTCCCACTCGCGCACTGAGGGTTCCGTACAAACTTATGTCATCATCATCATCATATCATTCGAAAGACGTCCACTGCTGGACATAGGCTTCCCCCAAGCGTCACCACAACGACTGGTCCTGTGCGTCACGCATCGGACTATTTGAAACTTATGTAAATAGTTCAATTCCCGAATCGAGTCTTGAAGCTTTTTCCGAAAAGAAAAGGTTTTTTTTTTGTGACAAAACTACAAATTTTTTCCTATACTTGTGATATAACCTTGCTTCATGCTAAACTTCAGGATTTTAAGTCAACGGGAAGTACCTACCCTATGAATTTTGATTCCCAGGGTGTCGAAATGTACGTTTTTTGCGACATAAACGGCTGTATCCGCAGACTTGAGTATACGGTTTTAATTTCAATTCGATACTTCCACACCTTCTCGAGATAAAAGGTTTTGACAGACAGACAGACGGATAACAAAGTGATCTTATAAGGGTTCCATATTTTCCTTTTGAGGTACGGAACACTAAAAATAAGCCATGATTAGTTCTTATAGTCAATAATCTAGTCTATTGAGTTTTCAATTATGATGACTTTTTTGCGAAACTTAAACTGGTCATTAGCTTGATTTGTTAAAACTTAGTAAATTATTTTATGTTAGACACTTCATAATTTCACCAACAATTCCTCACCATTGTTCTTTAAGGATCGGATGAAGTTCTTCACTGCCGATCTTTCGTAGCAATGACAATCATTAAAAGTACTTGGACGGAGCATCGCCGTGCCCTCATGGGGGCGATCGGCGGCGGCGCCGGGCCTTGGTTCAGGCCATGGTCCGGAGCGAGGACGAGTGGCAGGCGGTCGCCTCCTTCTGCGAAGCAGTAATGCTAGCAAAGGAGGAGGCCGACCGCATCAGGCAATGGCGCTCTTGCCGCCGCCGCCGGAATTTCGATCCCGATTTCTGGCCACCGTAGGCGCGGGCTTGCGGACGGCGAGCCATGGGTAGCTCGCTGTAACTGTCCGGACCGAGCCCATGTCGTCGACGGTAGGAGCTCAAGCCCCGGTATGAAGGCACGAAGAAACGGGGTGGGTTTTTAGTCAGTAAAAGTCTGACACTATCTCCCGAGTCGCCCAAGAGGGGAGATTGTCATTGGATGTTTTTCCCACTATATAAATCATTAAAAGTAAAAATCAACCGTATTCAAAAAGACTTCACACTGAAAGAGAACAACAATAAGAACACTTTAAACACAGAAAGGCAGAGTAAGGTCCACAACAATAAAAAGAGGTTACCAGTCCAAACACAACTACTCGATCCGAAACCCAAACTTACCCCACTCAAGCGAACTTTATAGGTACCAAGCGAACTTATCCTGAATTATTAAATCTAAATTTATCGATTCGGAAATAAATAAAAGGTATACTGAATACTGTCTGTAAGGGGGAGGCGTTCAAAGCCTTTGAAATTGAATTTCAGTACCTCATAGTATCTTCAGTGAACGCGAAAGCTGCAATATGCTTTCGGTCAGGAATAATTTCTGTGTAGGTTATGCCAGAAACGTGCAAGACTTGGTAATACTGTGAATTGCAGGGTTATGGAGAAATTAGTATGTATTGGAACTGGGATCATAAACGGATTGGGTGTTCGGGGATAGGAAATACGATGTTTGGTTTCTGGGGCGTATGGATGTATGGAGATGCGTTTTACATATAGGTTACATATTTGTGAATTTCTAGACAAGAGACAGCTATTGGATTTCTCAATTACGTGTTTTTTGGGGCGTGAGGGGGAATCATCTAATGACATCTCCCGCTCTTGGGCGGAGCGAGAGGGTGTGTCAGACTTTGACTGACTAAAAAGCTACTCCTGTTCTTTCATTGCCTTTCATAGCAGGGCCAAGTTTTACTTTCAGCAGCAAACCATTGACCCTAGAAGGCTTCGAACCTGCTGAGCCTGTACGGTTTGCTGACATCTCCTTGAGGTGCGCGTGGAGTAGTACGCGCCGTCGACGACTTGAGCTCAGTCAGGATGGTTATCGGACGGCGAGAACCCTTTGGTCGCCATCCGCTCGCCCACGCTCACTTACATGTTGCCTCCTTGATAGTTTATTCTTCCGTCTGTCTATATATATGTACTTTTTTCGATTTTTAAGTTTGAAACATCAGATAAGTACATTAGGTGGCAGAATGTCCCTCATTATGACGCGCAACGTTTAATCTACGTTACGTTGCAACGTTGCCAGTGTTCCGCAACTATAGCTCGCTGTACGATTGTCCGGTAACTGTCCGGACCGAGCCAAGGCGTCGACGGCGCGCACTGTTCCCGCGCGCCTCAAGGAGTTGTCAGCAACAGGAGGGGCCCATCTGGGTCGAAGCCTACCGGGGTCGGGGTTATCCGAAAGGAAACTAGAGCCCCGGTATGAAGGCTAGAAGGAACGGCGCGGGATTTTTAGTCAGTAAGACTCTGACACTGTCTCCCGCTCCACCCAAGAGCGGGTTTCGTCAATGATGATTTTCCCCGTCGACAGAAAAAAAAAAAAAGTTTTCCGCAACTAGCCTCCAAATATTTTACTATAATTATATTCACGTGACATGGGATATATTGTTGGACAATTTGGAAGTATTTAGTCTCGTGTTGGGGCTATTTTTGTCCCTAGTATATCGACTTAGGTGAGGTGGTGGGGGCTTTAAGGTTTAATTTTTAAATATTCGTCTATCTCTTTGTTCGTATCTAAGATTAAGCTGAGGTAGGCTTATAATCTTATATTGGTTTTTATATCATCAACTGCCTCTCAGGGCTTTTTTTTTTTTTGTGTCAGAGTCTTACAGACTAAAAACCCCGCGCCGTTCCTTCTTGCCTTCATACCGGGGCTCTAGTTTCCTTTCGAATAACCCCGACCCCGGTAGGCTTCGACCCAGATGGGCCCCTCCTGTTGCTGACAACTCCTTGAGGCGCGCGAGAACAGTGCGCGCCGTCGACGCCTTGGGGCCTCTCAGGGCTTCTGCAAAATTTACTAATAGAGATTATCATTTACTAAAGTTACTAGTAGTAAACCGTAGTTAGTTAGTCCATTTATGTCCCACTGCTGAATGAAGACTTCCCTCTTCATTTTCAATACGTACCTTACCTCGGCCATTGCAGGCCAGTCCCTCGGGCAGTACACCGTAGACTAACTCTTTTTTATTTCGACTTTTTTCAGTCTATTAAAAGTTTGTCTGATGATATTGATTTAAAAACAATAAGACAACCATCGTATCTATGATTTAATTTCATGTAAACAATTGTTAGTAATTTAGATAGAGTACAATCATACTCACGAAACGGATTTTAAGTAAGAATATGAAAGCCTCGATTTTCAGATAATTTTCCTTTGCCTTTCTAAGAACGAATAAATCTTACAAAGCGTAAATTACTTCATTTTCCTTTTAACATTAAAATAAAACTTCTAATTTTACAATAAATATTAGTTCTTTGAACAAAGACAAACAAATACTCAGTGCCTCGACTTATTCGTCAGTTAGCCGAAGATAAAGTTGGAGCCACAGACTGTGTTAGTCAAATTATCACTAACTTTGTTTCCTTAGCGAAAAGCTTGGATTTTAAGTCAATAGCAAGTTGAGAGTTGTACAATGGATAGCTCGTAAATGTTTGTAATAAGATTTAGTGTTACTCTTCAGTTTTTACTTTGAGTTCCTTTTCTGGGTGATTGAGCAGGAGGTCTTTTGTTTATTTTAGTAAAAACTTCTTTATCATTTGTCCTAGATTTATTCGAGGTACTTGCTTTTTGAATTTCAGGTCAATTTTTTGTCCCAAAAAGCGTTTGACTATGCCTTATTTTGCAGACCTCCAGTCCTATCTGAGTTGAGCTATACGATTACTGACAAATGCTTGCATTGACTGGACAGGTCCACTCAAATCTGTGTGGTTCTTTCCTCAAAAGACCATCTCAGACATTAATCTGTATCGTTCTCATATGATTTGACCATTACATATTTTATGTATGGACTTTAAAAGAGACTTTCTTCTCAGGTTAGTCAGCTAAGAAACACCGGCCTCATCTATATCTATATCTCTATCTATTTTAGGTGTACAATAAAGAATCTATCTGTCTATTTAGTTATGACGAAAATATCGTCATTATTACAAGCTTTTATTTAGTTTCACCTGTTCCGATGTTTGTCTGAAATCAAATCTGGCAAGTTAAATTTGACCCACTTCCCGGTTACCGATTGAGCTGAAATTTTGTATGCACGTGTAAATCCAAAGAGAAGGTTGTATAGTCATTGTGTAAATCAGATGACAATGCAAAATTATTATGAATTGGAGCTGATCTTGGTATGGTACTTGCCCGGTTCGAAGCCGCAACCTCATGCCTGAGAAGCGTGTGTTTTAATTGTAAAAACGGTAATCCATACTAATATTATAAATGGGAAAGTGTGTGTGTCTGTTTGTCCGTCTTTCACGGCAAAACGGAGTGACGAATTGACGTGATTTGTTAAGTGGAGATAATTGAAGAGATAGAGAGTGACCTAGGCTACTTTTTGTTTCTTTCTAACCCCTACTTCCCAGGGGAACCGTGTTACCCCGAATTAAACGCGATTACATTATATTCTACATTAATCTGCAATCTAATATCGTGCTGAAGCCGCCAAAGACTACAAAAGATGACAAGACAAACAGAAGCTCTTCACCACTTAATCGTGTCAAGACACAAAATTAGTCTCATCTCTTTATCGCATTTAAAATGACAAGGAGTCAGTATCACTTGAGCAAATGAGAAACATTAACGAGAATCTGCCCATCAAGCTGGTTAAGTCATTAAGGTACGTCTCTCTGCCAGAATTCAGACAGAGCTGTGTAGCATGATTGACGCATGCAGCAGACATTTGTGCCACACTTTGAGTGGGTAGTTTGACTTTGAGAGAGCCGTAAAGCTTTGTTAAAGGTATGTGAGCTATTTGGCTCGTATTGTTTGCAGTATAAGAGTCGTCGGCAATTGGGTTCGCTATTCAGTTGAGTATTGGTGGAGTAGCTCAAGAAAATTCAGTTGCTTTTTAACCGACTTCTAAAAAAGGAGGAGGTTCTTAATTCGGATGTTTGTATGTTTTTTTTTTATGTAACTTCTTCGCTTGCCAACCGAACTGATTTTTTTTTTGTTTTTGAAAAGTGTATACTTCCCAAATGGTCCCATAAGCACCTAGTTGGGATCTGATGATGGAATCTTGGCGAAATCGAGAGAACTCACCTCGAGTTCAATTAAATTTTTTTGTGAAGTCGGTTATTTTTTTTTTAATAAAAAGGATTTTTCTTCATTTTTTTTTTATATATATTTGGCAAGCATAAGATAAGATAAGATAATCATTTATTTGCTTAAACAGAAGTATAGCATATCTTTCCTAGATCTGGGAAAGATAACCAAGCAAGAAATATTAGTTTAAATTGTTTATTAACTTAGTTTTTAATGTTAGTTCTTTACATAAGTTTAAGAATCCATTGTGCTAAATGATCTGAATAAAAGGCTATAATAATAATAATAATAAAATAATAAAACAGTACAGTACAGTATATACGTCACAAAATAAATTGAAAGCTGTTTGCCTTGAACAATGGGCATGCAAGTATTTCAATTCATTTTAAAAATCATTTACAGGGTTATTTGTAAAATACTAACAACCTTGCAGGACTGTATTACGAACATCATAAACAACAACTTTAGTTCTGTGACTTTTTATGAAACTTAATTCATTTACCAAAAACAAACTTTCAAGATTTCGTTGTTATCATCTAACACATTTCAACTTTGTATTTTTCTATACCTACCTACATCTGAATGACGCGACGCAAAGGCATCAAGCACCACCGCCGCCCTATCCCTGCTCCCCTACGCTATTGTACTACCGCTTGCTTCGCATAGACTTCGTAACATTTAGAACGTTCAATTTAAATGATTTCATGTATGGAAATCTGATGAACTAAAATATGATACATTTTTAAAATTCATACAACAAAAGTTGTTGTTAATGATGTCAGTGACGTAGTCCCGAGAGGTTTACAGTATTTTTTTCTACTTTTAATTTTTTTATTCTTTTATAAATTTAGGGATTTTTGGTCACAGTAGCCAGTATTTTGCAAATAACTCTGTATATGTAGATTTGTCATAGTAGAGTTTTACTCTCTCAGAGTCCCCATTAAATGGCTGTTTAAAATTCATACTTTTTTAGTATGAATTTTCAGCGAAATCATCTTTCATAGAAATATGCTTCAGTCAGATTAACTCATCAAGCTAACCACTAATTCTACGCACATATGATTACTTAACGCCACGTTGGTTCCCTATACAAGTCATTACACACAAGCACCCAGTAAAACCTAACATACAGTATACTCGAGTACATAGTCCAATCCACTCGGAAACTAACATAAATCTAACTTAACCTGCGTTAACTTACGTCGGGCGTAAGTTTTGCCAACTTAATTCTAACTTTAACTGGGGTACGTACCTATAATGAAATTTTAGTGTACCCGACCCCTGGTTCAGAATTAGTTCTTTTTGAGGGTATTGTGAATAAATGATGGTCATTGGAGGTTGCTTTGAAAATAGTATTTTTTCAAGCTTTTATTTAGTTTCACCGGGGCCTAAGTCTGCTATTTTTTTTAAATCGTCATTCCGACACGATCCCATCGTCATTTTGCTAAAAGTTCGTAATCTACTAATTCATAATGATCGATCATTGATCGGTCAATGGTCACGCAATAGAGCTGTGGTAAAATGATAATATCAAGGTTATTAAAAGCAATAACTGCACAATGACGTTCTAATTGTAGTTCAATGATCAAAGGAACTGTCAACATTTTAGCAAATTGCCGCATACGTCAGACATTGATTTATTGTTTTGTTCGAGATTACCATTCTATGCCATTTCATTCAATGGATTGTCAGTGGTTGACAATTGGAAAGTCATAATCACGTCATTATATTAGCGGATTACCAAAACTTGTCAAAATCAGTCATTAGGAAAACAATGATAGACCATTCCGACATCATTGTAATAGCAGACTTGAGGCCCTGTCCCGATGTTTTGACTGTAATCAAACCTTGCAAATTAAATTACACCCACTTCTCGGTTACCGATTGAGTTAAAATTTTGCATGCATGTGTAAATCAGACGATTGTCATTTGGTTTACACAAGCATGCAACATTTTTATGACATGGAGCTGATCTGATGATGGAACTGGAAGGTGGCTATAGGAACTTGGTAATTAAACGACACAACCCCATCGAGTTTTGGGCTCGTATGATTCGTCTTGACTAGTATTATTTATATTGAGCTATAAAAGCTTGCTATGAAAAAATGATTTTCATTAAAAGCTTTTTTTTATCTGATATAAAAAACTGCGATCACACCTGATGGTAGGCAGTGATGCAATCGTTGATGGTGAGACGCACTAGTTTATTCTAGCCAATTTACATGAGCTCACATCGTAGATTACGGCGCATTCTTTCTCCAGTCTCCTAGAGAGGAAACCTGAGTTCAAGCTATGGGTACAATATAAGGCTGATAATGCTATGTTTCTATTACCTAAAAGGTAAGACCAACATAAAACTTTACCTCTATGCTAATCTCGTATGGCATACGAAAAGTTCACTAATGTGAAAAAAACGAACAGAATTTTTAAAGTATATTGTTGGGAGCGCCTGCATGAGGTTGAAGGTACAAAGAATTAGTGATGTCACTGAAATTATCGATTAAATTGTTCGTTTATATGTTTTGCAGTTGCGTGAAAACATAGTTAACAAAAAGTTAGGAAGCTTTCATTATCATCATCATCAGGAAATCTAGTGTAAAGTTTCACACTCCTAGTCCCAGTAGTTTCAGTTTTGCATTGATATATTGTTCAGTCAGGGTCTCCTTTTATCATCATCATCATTTCGACCGAAAGACATCCACTGTTGAACATGTCAGGGCAGTTTGGCAGGCGCCAAATTTTAAGTTTGTAGGTGTTATAGTTTCTGAGATTTCGTGTTCAGTGAGTAGTAGTATTTCGTTTTTAAATATAAAAAAAAATACCCCGCAGTTTTTCATTTTAAGAATAGTTTTTTTTTTATTGTTATAAACTAGAGCTTGACTGCGATCCCACCTGATGGTAAAGCAGCGATGCAATCGTTGATGGTGAGGCGCTCTAGTTTATTAAGAGCCTATTCACTCTTGCCTTGAAGACACTTAAATTATAATCGGACGGGAAGACCGCAGCCGGCAAACCGTTCCAGTCCCTCGATATACGTGGTATAAACGACGATGCGAAACGTTTTAAGTTTAGTTAACCTACCTATCCATCCTTTTTTTTTTTTTTATTATTATTGATCGGTTTGCGCTTGACCGCTATCTCACCTGATGGAAAGCGACGATGCGGTTGACGATGGAACGCGCTTACCTAGAAGAAACCTATTCACTCTCGATTTAAAGATTCCCAGGTTGTAGCTATCAGGAAATACAGACCCCGGCAAGGAATTCCATTCCTTAGCTGCACGCACAATGAATGTGTTTCCAAAACGTTTTGTGCGTGTAGGCGGGATGTCCACCATGTACCGGTGGCACATCGCCGTACGTCTGGTAGTCCGATGATGGAACGGGCTAGGCGGAATCAGGTTATGCAATTCCGACGCACACTCCCCGAAATGCAACCGGTAGAAAACCGACAGGCTAGCAACTCGGCGTCGATGCTCAAGACTTTGAAGCTTCGAATCGACGAGTGTATCATCGCCAATTATCCTTCTGGCTCGCCTCTCAATTGCTTCAAGTGCATCAAGCTGGTATCGGGCAGATCCATCCCAAAGGTGAGAGCAATACTCCATACACGATCGAACTTGCGCTAGATAAAGTTTGAGCAGCTGTTCCGGCGTGAAGTACTGTCTGACCCTTGCGAGGATTCCCAGGTTTTTTTGCAGCCAGTTGAGCCTTTGCTTCGATGTATGGCCCAAAGTTGAGTGTTGATGTCAGCGTAACACCAAGAAGGTCAAGGTGGTCGGTTATCGGCACGGTTACTTCCCAGAAAGTTGGAGCGGGGCTGAATTGGCTCCTTTTAGCGGAAAATAGACACGCCTGGGTTTTTGCGGCATTGAACCTGACCAAATTGGCATCACCCCAATCGGAGACTGCCTCCAAGGACAAGTTCAAGCGCTCAACCATAGCCTCTCGGAGAGACTGGATCTGTGATCCTTCCATTGAATACAAATAATTAGATAATTTATTGTAAGTCAAACTCCTTTGCCATACTGTCCCGGTCTGCGTAGGCTTTTATTATTTGGAAATGGAAAAAAGCAAGAATTAAGCAGGTAGGTACCTCCTTTTCTATGAAACTATCGACATCGATAAATTATAATTTAAGTTGCGTTACTGCCCAACCCTATTAGTGGGTTAGTTCATCGTACTTAATTACATTAGTCCCTCCGGACTGTCCTGAAAAATAAAAGCTTAGAATTTAAATAAAATTATTGCAATTTTATGGATAAGGGCTACAATTGTATCTTTTAGGCTATAAAGTAGAGCCCAATTAGACTTTTTTAAGTTTTACGATGTATTTTTTTATTTATTTTTTGACTGATTTACCCAAGGTTTTATTTAAATGTTCTCTTTAAGAGCAGAAATATCTTATTTTCGGTTGTAAAATGGTGACAACAATTATAATTTTTATTCGAATAGAAATCTTATACAAAAGGAGCTTTTACCCGCGGCTTCCCCCGCATACATAAAATATAGCCTATGTCACTCAGGAATAAAGCAGCTTTCTATCGGTGAAAATTTTTTAGCAATCGGACCAGTACTACAAGAGATTACCTCCTACAAACAAAAACATAAAAAACAACTTTACCTCTTTATTATATTAATTAATATCTTTATCATCATCATCATTTCAGCCGAAAGACGTCCACTGTTGGACATAGACATATTAATTAATATAGTGTAGATATATTTTTATTAACTGGATATTTATTTTATTACCATTTAAAACCTTAAAAAAGTACTCTAAGCCATAATCGTACGACTATATTTCGGAGCGCCTGCCAAAAACTTTACAGCAAAATTGCACTCTGAAGTCATTGCTCTGCGCCTTTACTTTACGAGTACCCAAAAACGGTAAAGTCCGAGTTTTATGTTCGTGACAGATCATCTAGAACATCAAACATGTCGTTTACGGTTAGACCCGTATATCTTAGAGTCATAAAACTTGCATACAATTTCCTTCGACCTTGTTAGGGCCGTAATCCTTTGAATTTGTGAAGCTATGCAGGTGAAAATGAATAGTTTAGATTGCTGTATAAATGATTTCTGTTAGATTGGAGTAGTTTCCAATGAATTAAGATATAGAAAATCTTGTGAATAAAGTTTACGAACGTAGTGTCCCACGCGCGCCTCAGAAAACCGTAGGCGCCCAGTAGGGTCGCCGCCTGCTATGGCCATAGGATCGGTTCTGATGAGGAAGTACTCATGTTCCAAATGAGCAAAACGCAATTCAGGAACACTGCCCTCGTGAGGGCGATCGGCGGCGGCGATCTCTCGCGCCGGGCCTTGGTAGAGACTATGGGCCGAAGCGAGGAATAGTGGTAGGGGGTCGCCTCCTTCTGCGAAGCAGTAATGCTAGCAAGGAGGAGGCCGACCGCATCAGGCAACGGCCGCGCTCACAGCGCCCCAGCCGCCGCCGGGATACCGATCCCGATTTCGGGCCACCCCAGGCGCGGGCTTACTGTAACCGTCCGAACCGAGCCCAAATCGTCGACGGCGCGCACTCTTCGCGCTCGCCTCAAGGAGTTGTTAGCAATGGCAGGGACCCAGCTAGGTCGAAACATACTGGGGTCTGAGTTAGTCCGAAAGGTAGCTTAGCCCCCGGTACGAAAGGCATCGAAGGAACAGGAGTGGGTTTTTAGTCAGTAAAAATCTGACACTATCTCCCGCACAGCCCAAGAGCGGGGGATGTTATTACTCGTTGATGATTTTCCTGACGCGAAAAAAAAAGAAACTTAAGGAACATAGGTGTGGTTTATAGGTGTGGTTTTGGGGTGGTAGGTGGTGGTAAGTGTGCCTTTCGCATCTACTAATTATGTAAAGAATGTTTTTTCAATAAGGAGTGCACTTGATTTCAATAGACTTTCTAGGGAACTTGATATCGACTTGTTCTGCAGTGTTCCGTCCTTGCGGCGACAAATAGCACAGACATTTTTTTAAAAATAAAATAGAAAATTGTAATCACACTCACATTATCACGTACTTTCCCCCTCGATATAAAACACATTTTTTTTTTTGTCAACATGTGGAGGCTTGTAATTAGCAATTTGAAAATATCACACTTTGTATATCAATTAGTTTGTTAGTCTGTAGGCCTTCTTTAAAATGGAATAAATAAATAATAATAAATATGTATGTAAAGAAAATCACTACATTATTATAGTATCGCTTTTCTTAATTAATACTCTTTGCTTAGTTATCAGTTTTGAATTTGCCGCCTTATCCTAAATATTATAAAGAGATGTCAATGTCATTGTGACGTGTGTGATTTTTTCTTAGACAATTTAATGTCGGGAGGTTATGTTACATAATTAAATGTAAGGAGATAATTTTCCTGTGAAAGAAATAACAATACCTGAAATAAGGGCTTTAAATGTTGTTTTTTGTCTTTACAGGTGAGTTACTTTGTTTACTAGTGATATACCTAAGTGAAAATACATTGTACACGATTCGTTATTAAAAACAACGTTTGTCTTTACAGAAAAACGCAGTTTGGTCTTTATTTCACTTTTTAAAGTGTGATAGCATTATAAAACAACATTTTCTGCAAATATTAAACTCATTATGGAGAAGTTGAGGTTTGATTTTGCTGTGAAAACTTCAGGGGATGGAAAAACAAATATCATTTGTATAACCTCAATAGGTACACCTACTGGACAAGTTTACGGTATACCGGACGAATACCAGCCTGCAAGTTTACATAAAGTAATTATAAATACTTCAAGTTATACCAAGGTGAAAAAGACATTGAGTAAAAGGCACCAAACAAGAAAAATATGGATAACCTTGACAGATGAGATATCTAAGATATACTTCGATGAAGGACAAAACCTGCAGTTTAATGATTTTTACCTGGAAGAAATTAAGGAAAACATCAATGATAATAAAACTTTACTTAGTAGCTCAAATCAAACATTGGAAAAACTATTAGAAAAATTACTTGATGAAAGACAAACTAAATCAGAAACTCAAAATTTAGGTAAAATCTCAAAAGATTTTATGATAGAGAAATTTAATGGCAAAAATGCAAATGCTCACCAATGGATTAAAGATTTCAACAAGGAATGTGAACGTTTCCATATTAACGAAGACAAAAAGAAGATTGAAATATTAAAAAACTTTTTAGAAAACTCTAGTATGGATTGGTACAGCTGTATGCTAATAAAGTTTACAGTCGAATCAGATTGGAACAAATGGGAGAAAAATTTCTGTGAGACATTCGGAAACAAAGGATGGTCTCCCATCAGATATGCCCTTGCTTTTAAATATCAAATGGGTTCACTACTTGATTATGCATTAAAAAAAGAAAAATTATTACTTGAAGTGAGGAAGTCGATTGATACTGGAACCCTTATAGACCTTATAGCAGCAGGTTTGCCGAATTATCTGACTGATAAAATGGACCGAGAGACTTTACAAGAAACTGAAGATCTGTATAATGAGTTAGGAAAACTAGAACATCTTGTTGGAAAGAATAAATATGATAAAAAACCCTACACACACTCTGACACAAAAACAAAAAAAAATGAAGAGAGAAAACCGTGCAAAATCTGTGTCGCAGAAAAAAAAGGGAACCGTTTCCACCTGGAGGAAAATTGTTGGTTTAAGGGAAATAATAAAAAAGGTGTTGTAAAAAGTGTTAACAACTCTGAATTGGAAATTGAACTAAATAATGAGAATCCAAAAAACTAGAAGTACCACCATTAATAAAAGTACCATTACTATTAAATGACACTTTACAAGTTTCTGGAATTTATGACTCGGGTTCAAATGTGTCATTAATTAATGCTAAATTATTGAAGATACAAGAAAAAGAAGATGTAAGTGTTACACAAACAGCAAATTTGAAAACTATTAATGGTGAGAAGAAAACAAAAGGTATGGTAACTCTAAAAATTAAAATATTTAATATGGAAAGAATTATGGATATTTTTGTCATAGAAAATGAAAATTTTCATTATGAATTTTTAATAGGCTTAGATTGCATAAAGAAGTTCAAATTAATGCAAAATGAAAACTTAAATATAAAACAATGTAACAATTCAGATGAAGGGAAGTTCTTAAATAAAGAGAATGTGAAAAATAACAATTTAAATCTAACAAATGTCAATATTCCTGATGCACTAGGTGACAAAAATAAAAATGATGTTTCTTCATACACTAAAGTACTGAAACAAGAAACTGATTATACGAACAAATGGGAAGTAAACTTTAACGAACATATAAACATAGATGAATTCGAAATTTCAGTGAACCATTTAGATGAAAACCAACAAACAGAAATTGATAAACTAATAGAGAAATACAAACCAGTCTTTGCTAAGGACAAATACGACGTCGGCACTGTACGTGATTATGAAGCTCATATAGATTTAATGGTGGATAAATATTGTTACAAACGTCCCTACAGGTGCACAGTAGATAATAGAAAAGAAATCGAATATCAAATATCAAAACTACTAGAGAAGAATCTGATTGAGGAATCATATAGCCCATTTGCTGCTCCAGTCACCCTGGCATATAAAAAAGAAGATGAAAAAAAAACGAGATTATGTATAGATTTCAGAGAATTAAACAAAATCGTCGTTCCCCAATCACAGCCATTCCCCTTGATCGAGGATTTAATGGTAAAGACAGTGAACTGTCATTTTTTTTCTACTTTTGACATTAATTCGGCATTTTGGTCGATTCCATTGAGAATTCAAGATAGATACAAAACTGCATTCGTCACACAAGAAGGCCATTTCCAATGGACTTGCCTTCCATTTGGTCTAAAAACGTCTCCAGCAATTTTTCAGAGAATATTGAGCAATATAATAAGAAAATACAAACTCTCAGATTTTGCAGTCAATTTTATTGACGATATTTTAATCTATTCAAAAACTTTTAAGGAACACATAGTACATATATCAAGACTACTTGAGGCAATATTAATGGAAGGATTCAGACTAAAATTTTCGAAATGTACTTTTGCAAATAATTATGCCAAATACTTGGGTCACATAATAGAAAATAATTTGGTTAGACCTCTCAAAGATAATTTAACAGCAGTTAAAAACTTTCCAGTTCCAGAAACAAGGAAAAATATACGCCAGTTCCTTGGAAAAGTAAATTTTTATCATAAATTTGTACCCCATAGTGCAATCATCCTGAATCCGTTACACAATTTACTACGGAAAGACGTAAAATTCATCTGGTCCACAGAATGCCAGGAATCATTTGATAAAATAAAAGAATTACTATGTTCGAAACCAATTCTAAAAATATTTGAGCCTGAAAAACCAATAAAAATTTATACAGATGCTAGTATTAAAGGCGTGGGAGCTGTGTTAAAACAAGAAGATAAAAACGGAGTTAACAAACCTGTAGCTTACTTCTCAAAAAAGTTGACAGAAACACAAAAGAAAAAAAAGGCAATATATTTAGAATGTCTCGCAATTAAAGAAGCGGTAAAGTATTGGCAGCACTGGCTTATGGGAAAAGAATTTGTGGTATATTCAGACCACAAACCGTTAGAAAATCTGAACATAAAGGCTAGAACTGATGAGGAACTGGGCGATTTGACATATTATTTATCCCAATATAATTTTAAAATAAAATATAACCCGGGACAATCAAATCAAGAGGCAGACTGCTTAAGCAGAAACCCAGTCCTGAATCCTTGTGATAATACTGATGATATTTTAAAAGTTGTAAATCTTTTAACCTTGGAAGATATAAAAAAGGATCAACACTCAAATCTAAATATACAAAATGAAAAATCAAAGTTTGTAATGAAGAACGAAATTTACTACAAAAAGAATAAAAACAGGTATAAAATCATATTGTCAGAAGCATTTAGTCAAGCCCTACTTAGGGATGTCCACGATACTTACTGTCATATTGGAAGAACCCAGATGATAAGTAAAATAACACCTTTCTATACAGCAAAAAATATCATAGCAAATATCAAGAAAATTTGTGATGAATGTGACATTTGTATAAAGAACAAATCTAGAAGAAAATCGAAGCTTGGTTTGATGTCACATTTAGGTCCGGCAACACGTCCTTTTCAAATTATATCAATTGATACCATTGGAGGTTTTGGGGGATCAAGGTCTACAAAAAAATACTTACATCTCCTGGTTGATCATTTTACAAGATATGCATATATATTAACGTCAAGAAGTCAAAGCGCCTGTGATTTTATTAAGCTTATAAAAAATGTGACACAAAGCTATAATATTGAGATGATATTAACAGACCAATACCCTGGCATAAATTCCAAAGAATTCAAGGACTTCCTGAAAAAGAAGAACATTACAATAATATTTACAGCTGTGGACGCACCATTTTCAAATGGGCTTAATGAAAGGCTAAATCAAACTTTAGTCAATAGGATAAGATGCAAAATAAACGAAAGTGATAAGAAAACTGCCTGGACAACTGTTGCACAACAATGTGTTGCAAAATATAACGAAACAGAACATACAGTCACAAAGTTTACTCCAAAATACCTCTTAGAAGGCGAGAATGTGGATATTCTGCCACTTGAATTAAAATCAAAATATACAAATGAAGATCTGAAAAGAGATAGAGAACTAGCCCTTCAAAATTCAATTTTTTAACAAAGATTTTTTCTTAGACAATTTAATGTCGGGAGGTTATGTTACATAATTAAATGTAAGGAGATAATTTTCCTGTGAAAGAAATAACAATACCTGAAATAAGGGCTTTAAATGTTGTTTTTTGTCTTTACAGGTGAGTTACTTTGTTTACTAGTGATATACCTAAGTGAAAATACATTGTACACGATTCGTTATTAAAAACAACGTTTGTCTTTACAGAAAAACGCAGTTTGGTCTTTATTTCACTTTTTAAAGTGTGATAGCATTATATGTATAAATAAATATAACAGTCAGACCTACCCGTTCCTCCCTGGAGTGGAAGAAGCCATTAGATGATTTACCACCTCAAAAAAACCCTATTAAGCAGAATTATCATTCAATAATTTTTACATTCGTATCTATCTTTCAAAGAGCCATGGAAGACTGGCTTATCTATTACGAGTAGAATGTCTGTTACACCTACGACCAATTTATTAAGAACTTCGTATCGTTTTAATTTTATACCTTATTGCCCAGGTCACAAGGCTATTTAGAACTTTATTGATAGATAAAATAATATGGTTTAAATGGGCTGATTCAAAAGTCCTTCTGTGGTCATTTGAACTGTTTTATTTCTTTTTAATGCTGATTGTGGATGTTTGTCTGTGTTCTAGTTAAGTTTTTTTTTCTTGTCTGCAATATGGCGATCTGTGTCCAACATAATGAGCCATTTCTATTTCTCTATTGGCTGAACCTTTGTACTGGAATTTCGGAAGGTAGCTCGTAAGAGACTCCAATGAGTGCTCTTTCTATTATTGGGGCTCTGATTCAGTTATTTTTTTTTCTTTACTAGCTTCTGCCCGCGACTTCGTACGCGGATCCTTTTGCTTAAGTATGCCAGCGACAACGGGGTCGGCAAAATCGAAGATCTGAAACATCTGATGTCGAATTCGACACACGAATGTGATCTTTTTAAAATATTTTTGGGAAAAAATATAACATGGTTTAAAAACTATTGGAATCGATTCAGTTACTGATTCCCAACAAACTACTAATATATTCGGTTTCGCATATACTTAAACTAATGTGGTATACTTACTTGAATTGCCTTACCATTTCAATAAAATGTATCTATCAATGTATCTTGAGTTGACCGCTTTTAGAGAGGCCAAAGCAAACACAAGATACAAGATGCAATTCAAACATCTCGAAGCATTTAAATTGCAGGATTCAGGTCGGCAATGAACGTGCAACCCCAGAGTGTGGTCATTTCGCACTTAGCCATTTAAGTGCTATTAAAACTAAGTGTTCTGTGAAAGGTCAGAACGTTTGTAAAGCGATGAGTTCAGCATAATGGCTGGGCATAAGTAATGAGTGGTTAGCCGATAGCTTTGTAAACACCTATTTTCTTGGAAACTCTGTTTAAATTGTCGGTTAAAACCTAGATATACTGAAATTTTATCAGTAAATTCAAAACTTAAAGCAAACGTTTGTAACTAGTTTATACTATACATACTATACTAGCAGCCCGTCCCGGCTTTGCACGGGCAATAAATGTAGCCTATCTTACTCAGGGTGGGGTGAATGTAGCTTTCCAATGGTGAAAGAATTTTTGAAATCAACACAGTAGTTTTTTAAGTTTATTCATTCCAAACATACACACAAAAATACAAATTTTCCCTCTTTATAATATTAGTGTCGATATAAACTGGGCAAGTGCGAATCGGATTCGGGTACTGAGGATTTCATACAAACTTACCCATGCAAGTAGTTCAATTCCCGAATGAAATTTCGAAGATTTCTCCTAAAGTAAAATTTTTGTTATCGACGTCACAAAACTTTTGTTACCTACGTCACATTAACAAACTTTTTTTGTGACTGAAAAAAAACTGTTTTCAAATTCTATCTTAAACTAGTGCCATAAGAACTTGCTGTATGCCTTTCAGGATTCTGGGTCAACGGGAAGTACCTACAACCCAGCTCCCGAGTTCTCAGCTCTGAATGTGTTTCTCTGTTCTCAAACATCATAGCATAGCTTTGACTGGCCTGTTGGTCTAGTGGTTAGTGGCCCTGACTGCTAGGCCGGAGGTCGTGGGTTCGATTCCCACCCAGGACAAATGTTTATGTGATGAGCATGATCATTTGTTCTGTGTCTGGGTGTAATTTATCTATAATATGTATGTATTTAGAAATATATAAGTATGTTTATCAGTTGTCTAGTACCCATAAGACAAGCTCTGCTTAGCTTGGGACTTGACATCGTTGTGTGATAGTTGTGGAATATATATATATAATAATAATAGCTTAGTCGGATTTATAATGTTCCCTCGGTTGGGACTTAGGCCTCCTCTCAAGGAGAGGGAATGAGCTGTAATCCACCACGCGGGGCCAGTGCAGGTTGGTGGATGTCACATGTCTTCGAATTTTTTGATTCTAGGATTTGGAATTCAATGTTTTACTTCACCGTTTTGAGAGCACTGGTGATGAAACAAATTACACAAAGTAATGCGCCTGGCTGGGTTTGAACCCACTACCTACAACTCGTAAGTCTCACTCTCAAACGTCAACATCTTGAAATAGAAATCCCGATCACAATCCATCCTCATATTCTCCGAAGACAGAAAATTACATGATACAAATAAGCGACACCAACATACACCCAACAACTTTATCACATATAACACTGTTTTAAAATCAAATTATTTCCAACCCACCGTACAAAGTACAGTAAATGAAGTGTCACTCATTTGCACCAACTTTAATGATATAATCGCTTTTCGTACGTAATTTTAATTTGGCGAAATTCGCGGGCGGAATTCAACGAACCACGAATGGAAGTCTCCTTAGGGTTGGCTGGCTTCTGTGAATATAGACTTTTGTAATGGATTTTAGTATGAGAGAGCTGTCTTTTTGTTTTGGGGTCAATTGAAGAGTGGGTTGTGGATGAGTGTCACTAGATTAGGTAGTTGGGGTTGTAAGATTAAATGTATTGACCAAGAGCCACTAGTTTGATCCGTTGGTATTAAATGCTTAAATATCTTCAACTTTGTTTGACCTTTGATTCAGCCAACAATTGATTGAACACACACAACACATTTTGCCAAAATAACAATTAATTTTTAGAAGACTTACGGACGAATAAAAAAACGGTCAAGTGCGAGTCGGACTCGCCCACGAAGGGTTTCGTAGCAGCAAGTAACATAATATAAACGTTCTTGTATTTCGTTGTAACTTTGATCGATGTTTTAATAATGGTGTATTTTTTTAGATTTGTCACTCATTTGCACCAACTTTAATGATATAATCGCTTTTCGTACGTATTTTTAATTTGGCGAAATTCGCGGGCGGAATTCAACGAACCACGAATGGAAGTCTCCTTAGGGTTGGCTGGCTTCTGTGAATATAGACTTTTGTTATGGACTTTAGTATGAGAGAGTTGTCTTTTTGTTTTGGGGTCAATTGAAGAGTGGGTTGTTGATTAGTGTCACTAGATTAGATACTAGGGGTTGTAAGATTAAATGTATTGACCAAGAGCCAGTAGTTTGATCCGTTGGTATTAAATGTCTAAATATTTTCAACTTTATTTGACCTTTGATTCAGCCAACAATTGATTGATTGAACACACACACAACACATTTTGCCAAAATAACAATTAATTTTTAGAAGACTTACGGACGAATAAAAAAACGGTCAAGTGCGAGTCGGACTCGCCCACGAAGGGTTTCGTAGCAGCAAGTAACATAATATAAACGTTCTTGTATTTCGTTGTAACTTTGATCGATGTTTTAGTAATGGTGTATTTTTTTAGATTTGTCTTTCATTTGCACCAACTTTAATGATATAATCGCTTTTCGTACGTATTTTTAATTTGGCGAAATTCGCGGGCGGAATTCAACGAACCACGAATGGAAGTCTCCTTAGGGTTGGCTGGCTTCTGTGAATATAGACTTTTGTAATGGATTTTAGTATGAGAGAGCTGTCTTTTTGTTTTGGGGTCAATTGAAGAGTGGGTTGTGGATGAGTGTCACTAGATTAGGTACTAGGGGTTGTAAGTTAAATGTATTGACCAAGAGCAAGAAGTTTGATCTGTTGGTATTAAATCCTTACTAATATTATAAAAACGAAAGTGTGTTTGTTTGTTTGTTACGTCTTCACGCCTAAATAGCAAAACCGATTTTAATGAAACTAGGTACACGGATAGACCATGTCCTGGATAGGACAAAGGATACTTTTTATCCCGGAAGTATGTTCCCTTGGGATAATTTTCTGCTATCACGCGGGTGAAGCCGTTGGGAGCAGCTAGTGTTTAAATATTTTCAACTTTATTTGATCTTTGCTTTAGCTACAAACTGATTGAACAACTTTTAACAATTTATTTAATTTTTAGGCGGCTTACAGACAAATAAAAAATTACATAAAGAGTGTAATATCAGCAATTTGCTAATTACAAGCCTCCACACACAGGTAAAATAATACCTACTGATAGAAAGAAAATGCCCACAAGTCAATTAATTAGTAGCTATAACGAAAGAAGTTATTTATCATTGAAAAAATTCTATGCCATTTGCTGTCGTAAGGTCGCCTCACTTATCATTATTTTTTACTATTAATTGACTGGGGACACAAAATATATAGGTACAGAAGTCAATCTAAATACAAAACGCGCTCGAGCAACGCACACATAGACACTGCTCACGGACACGATATCTCGGAGCGCCTCGGCCCGCACGTCGAACAGTTCCGGCTCAAACGGTCATTAGTCCACCGAGCGTAGGTGTAAAATGTGAAGTACATACAATTTTTTTTACGGTGGGCAA
Source organism: Mythimna lalbum (assembly GCA_949319445.1). Lineage (NCBI taxonomy): Eukaryota > Metazoa > Arthropoda > Insecta > Lepidoptera > Noctuidae > Mythimna > Mythimna lalbum. Next base: position 7,069,529 of record OX439370.1, read on the forward strand.
AAATCATCTTATGACAATTCCCGCTCTTGGGTAGAGCGGGAGATAGTGTCAGACTCTTACTGACTAAAAACCCACCCCGTTCCTTCTAGCTTCTTCATACCGGGGCTCAAGTTTCCTTTCGGATAACTCTGGCCCCAGTAGGCATTTTTTTTTTTTTGTCGACGGGGAAAATCATCTTTGACGAAACCCGCTCTTGGGTGGAGCGGGAGACAGTGTCAGACTCTTACTGACTAAAAACCCCGCGCCGTTCCTTCTAGCCTTCATACCGGGGCGCGAGCTCCCTTTCGGACAACCCTGTCCCCAGTAGGCTTCGACCCAACTGGGCCCCTCCTGTTGCTGACAACTCCTTGAGGCGCGCGGGAACAGTGCGCGCCGTCGACGTCTTGGACTCGGTCCATTACCGGACGATCGGACCGCGAGTTACCCATGGCTCGCCGTCCGCGAGCCCGCGTCTACGGTGGCCGGAAATCGGGATCGGAATCCCGGCGACGGCGGCGAGGGCGCCGTTGCCTGGTGCGGTCGGCCTCCTCCTTTGCTAGCATTACTGCTTCGCAGAAGGAGGCGACCGCCTGCCATTCCTCCTCGCTCCGGACCATGGCCTCGACCAGGGCCCGGCGCGAGAGGTCTCCGCCGCCGATCGCGCCCACGAGGGCACGGCGATGCTCCGCCCAGGCACGGCACACCTCGACGGTGTGCTCCACCGTGTCCTCCGGGCGTTGCGCACAGTGGCGACACCCGGGCGTCTCTTCCGCTTGAATCCGACGCAGGAACCTCCCGAACTTGCCATGTCCGGTGAGGACCTGCGTCATGCGGAAGGTAAGGACGCCGTGAGGTCTTTCCAGCCACGCCTCAAAGAGGGGACTTACCGCCATAATCCTGGCGTGCCCAGCCCCAGTAGGCTTCGACCCAGCTGGGATGTCATTTATATGATTTTCCCACCTAAAAAAAGTACTCACAAATTGTGTTAAGTTTTACGTCTTGTTGGTACTTCGCTTGGTCCCAAATGTGACTTTTACCTTGATCAGAGGAATTTTAACATAAAGGTATAGGTATTTAGGTAGGCTAATTACTTGCAACATTGCAACCCTATATATAGGGCAATTTATATATCGTGGCAATGCCACTAGTCTTTTGGGCAAATTACCAGACGACAGCTATTCATTTTATATTATTCTTTTTATTAGTTGGTAAATCAGTCAATAAAAAAACGAGAACTGGTCACCGTCTAGGGTGGAGCGGACGTGTTAGATTTTTACTAACTAAAACCTACTCATATGTTCCTCTTTTGGAAGCGAACCCATGACCCCAGTAGGCTTTGGCTCTGGTGGGCCCCTACGACAGGCATGGTGCATGTTTATTAAAAATATTCCCAACAACCACACATTATCCTACTAATATTATAAAAGCGAAAGTTTGTATGTATGGATGGATGTATGGATGTTTGTTACTCTTTGACGCAAAAAGTACGGAACGGATCTCGATGAAACTTGGTACACGAGTAGACCATATCCCAGAATAACACATAGGATACTTTTTATCCTGGGATTATGTACGCGGGTGAAGCCGCGGGCAAAAGCTAGTATCAAATAACGCTCCATCTTCAAAATTTCACCCAACTCTCGTCATTACCAGCCCTAGTCTCGCAAAATTAATTAATTATTGAATTATGAAAACAAATGAATTAATGAATACCGACGTATCCACGCTTGGCTCGTATGTAATCTTTATCATAGCGGTTGTAGATAATGTACATAGTGGTGGGTGAATTTAATTGAAAATGTTGTAGTTTAAACTTTAAAGAGAAGTTTAAAGGAAAAAAATCATTTTTAGGATTTCGTACCTTTTTTTTTTGTCGACGGGGAAAATCATCTTTGACAAAACCCGCTCTTGGGTGCAGCGGGAGATAGTGTCAGACTCTTACTGACTAAAAACCCCGCGCCGTTCCTTCTAGCCTTCATACCGGGGCACGAGCTCCCTTTCGGACAACCCTGTCCCCAGTAGGCTTCGACCCAGCTGAGCCCCTCCTGCTGCTGACAACTCCTTGAGGCGCGTGGGAACAGTGCGCGCCGTCGACGTCTTGGGCTCGTTCCGGACTGTTACCGGACGATCGGTCAGCGGTGGCCGAAAATCGGGATCGGAATCCCGGCGGCGGCCAGGGCACCGTTGCCTGATGCGGTCGGCCTCCTCCTTTGCTAGCATTACTGCTTCGCAGAAAGAAGGATTCCGTACCTCAGTCTTAAAAAACCGGAACCATTAAAGGATCACTTTGTTATCCGTCTATCCGTCAGTCCAGACAGGACTGACGGATAGACGGTCTGTCTGTCTGTTTCTTAAAAACCCGTAGAGGTATTTCGTGGTTGCGTGGATTCGAATGTTGGGCTGTGAAAAAGACGGATAAAAAAGATTGCATGTAGTGGTGATGAGAATGTTAAGATGGATGTGTGGTATAACGAGAATAGATAAAGTGATAAATAAGTATATTAGAGGAAGTTTGAAAGTGGCGCCAGTGACTGAAAACTTGAAAGGTTGTCTTGGTGTGGTCATGTGAAGAGGAAGGATGAAGCGCATATTACTAAAAAAGTTTTGAGTATACATGTAGATGGATGGAGAGGGAGAGGAAGGCCGAAGAAAAGATGGATGGATTGTGTGAGGAGTGATATGAAAGAAAAGGGAGTTAGTGATAGTTTGTCGGGTGACAGGACTGAATGGAAGAAAAAAAACGTGTTAAAAAAACGCCGACTCCAAGTAATATGGGAGATAAGGGACAAGAAGAAGAAGAAGTGCCGTATTATTTGAATTACAGCTTTTATAAGTCCTGTCTAAGACACATCTAGCGTAAGAAGCATCGAAATACAAAGAAAAAACCTCAGTTTAACAATGTAGACATTGTTTCTTTCTGAGAGGCACCTACAATAGCATAATCAGAGAGTAATTCTACTAAGTATTCATCTAATTATGCTTTGTAGCAATTACTGTTCTCACAGGTGCATCATATAATTGTTTTATTAGTTCTCATAACAGCTAACATTATAAGCAAATACTATGTATATTGGGTACTTAGTTCAAGCAAATTATGTAGTACAATATAGACATTGTTAATCTAACATTATACTCAGTTCTAGACTTTGGTACCTGCTACTTGCGGTTTGTGTAAGTACTCGTATTTAGAAATGTGCCGTTACCGGCAATATTACCCGATGTGGCAATTTGCTAGCAATATTGCCACTAACATTCATACTTCGGGCAATATTGCCGGCAACGGCACTTCTCTACTACTCGTATTTATCTAAACTAATAAAACGGGTAGCGAATTTGAAAATTATTCTATGACTTCTTCCGCTCTGGGGTGAAGCGTGAGGACGTGTCAGACTTTTACTGACTAAAGCTACACCTTTGTTTCTTCAGTTTCCATTTACGTTCTAGGAGCACGAATTTAATTTTTAGATTATCCCCGTGGCTCTGGCGGGCATCGGTCCTGCTAGACCCCTACGCTTAAATTATCAGTTTTCAGATTTATTCCTATACCTATTTGTGCTGTAAAACCTTGCTATAAGCCAAATTACAGGATACTGAGTTAACGGAAATACCTACGTTACCTACGTTTTTTGCCACAGAAACCGAAGTATCTTTTTTTTCGTCAACTTAAAAGCTTCATTTTTTCACAGCTTCAAGGGACCATAAACCAAAGTATACAGTTTTAATTTCAACTATCAAGTTACCTCCACGCGTTCTCGAGATAAAGGGTCTTGACAGACGAACAGATAGACGGACAACCAAGTGATCTTATAAGGGTTCTGTTTTTTCCTTTTGAGGTACGGAACTCTAAAAAAAGACAAGCACACCTACCTTACCATGTGATTGTTACCCACAATACCTCCCCCACAACAGCCCCATCCAATATACATGACCCTCGCTTTCAGAATGTCTAATTCAATTGATATCGATTAGGACACCCTTGTAAGCAACCGGACGGGCTAAAACTGTTTCAGGAAACCGGAAGAGCCTTGAAACTATGCCATGTTAAATGGATTTACTTAAGTTATAGGAATAAATGAGTTGGAGTTATATACGGAAAAACATTAGAATGAATTGGTTCTTTTACTATTATATTTTGTATTTATTTACACATATATATAGGTATCGGCATAGATCTTTAGCCCTCGGCGTCAGAGTGGGGATCGCTTTGCGCATTTCATACATTGGCGAGCCAATTGTTGTCGTTGTTAGATACATGCAGCAAGCGCAAGGAACAAAGACGCGATGGCGCGGCGAACCAATAATAATAAATATTCCACAACTATCACACAACGGCGTCTAGTCCCAAGCTAAGCAGAGCTTGTGTTATGAGTACTTGACAACTGATAAATCTACTTATATATTTCTAAATACATACATATTATCGATAAATTACACCCAGACACAGAATAAATGATCATGCTCATCACATAAACATTTGTCCTGGGTGGGAATCGAACCCACGACCTCTGGCATAGCAGTCAGGGCCACTAACCACCAGACCAACAGGCCAGTCTGTCAACCAATCACTGACGCTCCCCGCCCCCGCGTCTCATTTCATACCACTAAATAGACTCGATATTTGACTTGTGCACAACTTGAAGCCAGCGCTCAAGATCCGTGCTGGTATCTATACTTAGAAACAAAAATAACTACTGATAGAAGAGTAGTATGATGCTGATTATTTCAAATGAAATTTCGTCAAGCAGACCTGCAACTGTAGAGTTAAGTCATATGGAAGAAAAAAGAAAAAAAGAAAAACGCCCACTGTTGTACATAGGCCTCCCCCAAGTGCCACCACAATAAACGGTCCTGTGTGTTTCGCATCAATCGGATTCCCGCAATCCTTACCAGGTCAGATGGGTAGCCGGATCCCTTCTGGAGATTCTTCGCACCGGCCGCGGCAACCGGCGTTATAACAACCACACTTGGCGATCGCAGTGTGGTTGTTATAATGCACAAAGAATGCTGCTGCCCATTTTCTGGTATGTCCCTTAGTGACCTCTTACGACACCCTCGGGAAGAGATGGGATGGTGTCATTCTTTACGTCCGGACACCATACTGAATTTGTTTACTATGTTTTTTTTTAACATAATAGAAGCAACAACCAATCACAAAACAAAGGTCTGGTAGACCTTTTATCGTCCAAAATAGGTGTTGAAGCATTCTACACAAATATGATCCAATTTTCATTTCAACATCAGCAGCTCTCAAATACATAGTAATTGGATGTACCTAATTTATTCCGTGCTCCAAACCATAACGCCAACGCGAACGGTTCGCTAGTCAAAGCGAAATTGGGCTGGTATAACACCCGTTCCTGCCTAACGCTATTTGTAAACTAGTTTAACTAAAGGGCTAGTGTGTTTATTATTGCGCTGTTTTTGGGTTTAGGCTCAATGGAAGTTTTGGAACTGAATGAAACGGGTATAAAACTGAAATCTCCTTTTATTCATAGCTGTTTACTTGTTATACTTCCTCCAAGTTCTTTTTGCGTCTAGTGAAAATTGACAGTGAATGACATACGGCGAGTGTTTATCCTTACATTGTTAACACCCCTACCTCAAAATAGATAGGTACAGAAGACAATCTCATGTCTGTACTTCACTTTTTATACCTACGCTCGGTGGACGCACACTAATGAGCGTTTGATCCGGAGCTGTTCGACGAACGGGCTGAGACGCTCCGAGATATCGTGTCCGTGAGCTGTGTCTATGTGTGCGTTGCTCGAGCGTGCTTTCTATGTAGATTGACTTCTGTATCTTTATATTTTGTGCTTTTACGGTTCGGCCAAGGAATAAAATAATTGGTTTTTTGTTTACTTGCTTATTCATTCAGTCGTGGACACATCTCACAAAATTTACTTAGACTGACTGAGACCCATAGACTGCTGATACCAAAGTAAACCGATCACTTTCAAACTATCTTTACTATTTAGGGTGCAAAAATTGATACACCTGAATTGGATGCCAAGCGACACCTTTACGCTATAACGTGTAGCGACATTTATGACGCCACATAAGAACTACGAAGAAAATACGAAATCCTGCATCGCGCAATCAAAGTTCTCCGCGCGATTTGAACATATACGACAGCCCGACATCGACTATCGGGCAGTCGCTCACCAGACTAAAAACACCTGTCTGGTCGGAGGATCCTCTCTTTTCAATGGAGGTTTGCGGGACTTTACTCTCTGTTCCGCATACCTCCAAAAATGTGTTAAAATAAAAGTTGTACCAAACATCCATAATTCAAACTCTTTTCATGACACTCAACCGTAAAGTTACAACATAATCATGACTCCTAAAACAACGGTTCCAAAAAAAATAAATTCAGAAATAACACTTCAAACACTGAAGCTTAGCATTATGCGAACAAAAGAAATCATATTCGAGTATGGGACAGCAAAAAGCAGCTATTGACTACGTCAGAGGGTCGGTGGGTCTGAATATCTTAGCATTAGGTCGCTCTTTACACGTCATAAACGTCGAGTTGGGATCGCAAAAACTATCATAATTCATAGCAGGACCGGCTGTGATTTGACTCCCGTGTTTGTGTAGACTTAGAAAGATAATAGAAGGGATTGCAAGAAATATATATATTGTTACGTACGTGGGTAACCATATGCCGATTTACCAATAAAGAACTTTATTTACCACAAACAATGAGTAATTAGTCCAGTCAACAATAATCCAAATCATAATTAGCTCTAGAGTTCCGTTACACTATCACCTCGGTCGATAGATAAAATCATTTCGCACTCTTAGGTAGATCGCTCTTGTTTGCAGTCGAAATCAAAACTCGCTTCCGGCCAGGGAGCTAGTATTTATATGTGGAGCAAAGAAAATTCTAGATACTGACGTCTCAGGTTAAATCCAGAACAATAGAGTCGCGTCGCGGGGCCATAAATCATTTGTATTGCGAGTCACTTTCATGCGAATTTCGACTCTATTGTTAATGAAGGAAAGTACCATTTCCCTTATCTACCTACATACCTACCAACTAAATAATGATAGTAGTAGATAGTACTTGTGAAGGATTGTTCCAGATCTTGCCAGGCTAGGAAGGTACTTTGGTTCTAGAGCTTTCGAACAGCAATGCGTTTTAATTATTCGTTGCTACTCTTTATTTTGTCGGAGATATGACGTGTTGAAGTTTAACGGCGTAACAATATTTAATTTCTTTTCCTTCAAAAATGTTTCTGCTATTGACTAAGTCAGAGGGTCGGTGAGTCTGAATGTCTTAGCATTAGGTCGCTCTTTACACGTCATAAACGTCGAGTTGGGATCGCAAACACTATCATAATTCATAGCAGGACTGACTGTGATTTGACTCCCGTGTTTGTGTAGACTTAGAAAGATAATAGAAGGTATTAAAAAGATTATAAATATTTAATTTTCCTTTTTTAAACTTTTTTTCTACTTCATCACCATCATATCAGCCGACAGACGTCGACTGTTGGACTTAGGCCTCCACAAAGTGTCGCCACAATCAACGATCTTGTTCGTTTCGCATCCATCGGATTGCAACCTTCACCAGGTCATCGGTACAACTTGTAGGAGGCCTTCTAACGCTCCGTCTTCCGGTACGAAGTCGCCACTACAGAATCTTTCGGCCCCAACGGCCATCCGTTCTGCGAGCAATGTGCCCTGCCCACTCACATCCCATTTCTCTACTTTGTTATAGAAAGAAGTGAATATTTTACGGGTATCCAACATAATTTTTAGTTTATGTGTAACCTGAAAATAGTTTGTTCAGAATCAGTAACTGAGTGGATTTCAATAGCTTTTACACCATGTTATATGTATTTTTTTCCAAAAATATTTAAAATGGTTCCAAGCTGACCTCATCAAAACCGTGACACACTGCACCGTAAACTGTTGTGGTCATATCACGACTACTCTGTCAAGAGTGTACAACTAAGAAGAATAGCTAAGATGTGGAATTCTCTGCCAGAGTCTGTGTTATCTGATGACTACAACCAGGGAATATTTAAGTCAAGATTGAATGGGTTACTCCTAGCCTAGAAGTAACCTATTCACTCTTGACTAGAAGTTCTAGGTAAGCGCGTTCCATCGTCGACCATATCGTCGCTTTCCATCAGGTGAGATAAGGAGCGATCAAGCGCGAATCTATCAACAATAGAAAAAAAAAATGGCGTAAAAAATGGCGTAAAAAAATCAGCCTCACCATACAAAATTATAAACTTGATTGAGCAATTTGTATGGCAAGACCGATATTTATTTTTCGTTTGCTGAAAAATAAATTTATGTAATGTTGTTCAGTTTTGTCTACTGAGCAAGTCCTAAAAATTTACGGAGCACTGTCCCTTACACCTTGTTATGTACCGAAAGTTAATATTTCTGCCGCGTCTATAGCAAAAAAGGTCTGTTCTATCAAAACGGTTACAGTTGTTGAACAAAGGAGTGAGAAAAAAGTTTGGCAGCCTTTTCAGTTGATTTGCTGCTTTGACCTCTCCGTGACCTTGTAGGGACATAAAATATTATCTACATTACAATGGGAAGGAGGATTTTGAATGTGGTGTCTTAAAAACAAAGGGAGATAGATGCTTCTTATTTTCTGTCGTTGTGTTTTTTTATTGTGTTAATGCTATTGGGGATGCCAGTGCAATAAAGTTGATGAAATGTTTTGTTTTGTTTGTACTTCCTGTCAAATATTTTGATGCCTCAAATGTGTGTTGTATTACTAGACTAATTGTAGAGACATAATATGGCTAACAAGCTTGTGTTCCACTTAGGATACAAATCAGGGCATCCCTCTACTTATACACTTTTTTACTAATAAGTTCCAAGAGCTTCAATGAAAATCATTTTTTCATAGCAAGCTCTTATAGCTCCTAATTAATACTCGTCAACTCCTAATTAATACTTATATAATTAATGCTCGTCAAGACGAGGCTCGTTATAAGAGCCCAAACTCGATGAGGTTGTGTCGTTTCACTACCAAGATCCTATAGCCACCATCCAGTTCCATCATCAGAACAGCTCCTTGTCATAATAATTTTACATTGTCATCCGATTTACACTTACATGCAAAATTTCAGCTCAATCGGTAACCTAGAACTGGGTCAAATTTAATTTACAAGATTCGATTACAGACAAACATCGGGACGGATGAAACTAAATAAAAGCTTGTAAGAAGTAGGTGAGTAGTGAAATAGGTTTAAAGAATTTTATTTCTCACAAGAATGATTTAAGTTCATCTAAAATGAAATATGTTATAAAATATTCGCATCTGGTGTGTTGGCAACGTTATAGATGACATACATGATTAAAAATGAAATTAAACATATCGATATTGTCAATTTTTTCAAAATAGTGGCAAGCCGAGATGGAAGAAGACAATTTGTACTGACTCCAAATACTTAAATAAGAGGAACAGCAGAAAAATTATGAATAAGACGTAATGAATACTAGACAACATGTATCTAAACGAACTACGCACACCCTCACACAGTCACATACATCACACAAATGCGCCCCTTTTTGCGTCTTTTAGATCTCAATGCTCAAATAAGTACATAGAATGTAGATTGTATAATGTTAAGTGGGAGAGCGGATACACCTAACACAAGCGTCTTCTTGTTTAAAAGGTGATTTCCAAATCATGTTCATAAAAGCAATCTGTAACTGAAATAAACGTGTGGGGTTCTCTATCTGTGAGATATGCAATGTGGGTTGGGGTAAGATCGGCATAGGGGTAAGACCGTATAAATATAAATTATACCATTTATTTAGCTTTATTTTTAATGCCAGCCACATTGTTGGGCAAGGTGGACATGATGGCGCAATGACGCGGCACGCAATATGATTAACGCTAAAAATAAAACTAAATAAGTGGTATAATTTATATTTATACGTTCTTATTCACCATGCCGATCTTACCCCAACGTACTTTGTATGTCTCTTTTCGTCTAGGGAAGTGCATAATTTATGTGTGTAAAACTGTAAACGAACGACGGCTTCGGTGTCTAAGGGCATTCATTTCTTTCGCAAACGACACTACAAGACAGAGAAATAATTCTAAGCAGTATAAATCAAAGCAAATATACGTCCAGCTGTGTCAGCAAACTTAAATGAAGATTATGATATACTAAAAGCTCCCATATTATTCCAATTAACCCCTAAAAATTTATCATCGTACTAAAACCAAAATTACGCACAAACTACATTGAAACATTGGATAATTGGGTTAAAACAACCCTGTGGTCCCCAAAAAACTTTTACAGCCTAACAGATGTTGCTGTAAATTTAATTCGTTCCATTTGTAAAGTGTTATTTGTTTATTTAGAGACCTTTTGTAGTTTAATTTTGTTTTGATATATCTCTAAAATTGGTTTCAGGTTGGACACTGGTTTGCGGTTTTCAGAACTTGGTTTCAAATCGTTTTCAATGCATTTTGTGTGATGTTATTTTAAATGGTCCGTTGTTTTGTTTACTTTACAATATAGAAACAATGGATTCATTTGTTTTGTGTATTTTTATGGTAGCATTGTTCTCATATTAAATTTAGGAGTTGGTTTGTAAATAAATGGTTAGGTTATTATTATTTAATTAACTAGGTTAGTTTATTACACTCTGGAGGGCTCGGTGGAGTATATGGTGGAAGTCTACCCCACTTAGGCAGAGCACTATAGTTTCCACGTGGAACCAATCGGCGAGGGCGACAACTCTCGTCTGGCCATGGTATAAGAAAGAAGGAATGGTAAGTAGTCACATCGATCTGTGACGCAGTAATGTAAGCGAAAAAAATGGCGGAAAGCGTGCAAAGACAATCGTCATGCTCCTGCAGGAGAAGCTCTGGGCGTTGGAGAGTCGCAGGGCGTTCTGGCTACCGTAGGGCTTGGTAAGCAATGAGTAGCTTTACGTCCAGTAAAAACAGGCGCTAAAGCACAGTGGTCCATTAAGGGCTAATTGCGGAAAACAGACCACATTAGATATAAGGACAGTCACGTCATGTTCCATACGCGCTTCAAGACATGTTCGCAAACGAACCCACTAGAGCCGATGCCAGCCAGTGCTGCGCGATTGATCGAAAGAGTTACCGCGACCCTGGAACGTGAAACGTTCCTGAAGATTTCTTCATCTGACCGAGCCCAAGTCGTTGACGGCACGCACTGTTCCTGGGCGCCTCAGGTTGTCAGCAGGGGCCCAGCCGGGTCGAAGCCTACTGGGGCCAGGGTTATCCAAAAGGGAGCTTGAGCCCCGGTATGAAGGCTAGAAGGAACGGGGTAGGTTTTTAGTCAGTAAGAGTCTGACACTATCTCCCTCTGGCTGAGCTCCTGAAGGCGGGTGGAAAACCGGTCCTAAAGGCCCTTCAAAAGTTATTCAATTCCGTCATACTCGAGGGAAAAACGCCGCAGGCATGGAGCAGAGGTGTGGTGGTACTTTTCTTCAAGAAGGGTGACAATACCCTGCTTAAGAATTACAGGCCCATCTCACTTCTGAGCCATGTCTACAAGCTGTTTTCAAGGGTCATCACGAACCGTCTCGCGCGCAGGTTTGACGACTTCCAGCCTCCCGAACAAGCCGGATTCCGAAAAGGTTTCAGCACCGTAGACCACATTCATACGCTGCGGCAGGTTATACAGAAGACCGAGGAGTATAACCTGCCTCTTTGCCTAGCGTTTGTGGACTACGAGAAAGCCTTTGATTCGATTGAGACTTGGGCGGTGCTGCAGTCTCTCCAACGGTGCCAAATTGACTATCGGTACATCGAGGTGCTGAAGTGTTTGTACGAAAACGCCACTATGTCAGTCCGACTACAGGACCAGATCTCGAAACCTATCCTTTTGCAGCGGGGTGTGAGGCAGGGAGACGTTATTTCTCCGAAACTGTTCACCGCCGCAATGGAAGATGTCTTCAAGGTTCTGGACTGGAGTGGACTAGGCATTAATGTCAATGGCGAGTACATCACTCACCTTCGGTTTGCTGACGACATAGTAGTCATGGCTGAGACTATGGAGGAGCTCAGCACAATGCTCAATGACCTCAGTAGAGCTTCCAAAAGAGTGGGTCTTAAAATGAACATGGATAAAACCAAAATCATGATTAACAACCATGTAGCGCCTACTCCTATCAAGATCGGAGACTCTACACTCGAAGTTGTGGAAGATTACGTCTACCTCGGACAGACAGTCCAGTTAGGTAGGTCGAACTTCGAGAAAGAGGTCAACCGTCGAATCCAACTCGGCTGGGCGGCGTTTGGGAAGCTACGCGGTGTCTTCTCGTCCAATATACCACAGTGTCTCAAGACGAAAGTCTATGATCAGTGCGTGTTGCCAGTGATGACATATGGCTCCGAAACGTGGTCGCTCACAATGGGCCTCATCAGAAGGCTTAAAGTCACCCAAAGGGCAATGGAAAGGGCTATGCTCGGGGTTACCTTGCGTGATCGAATCAAAAATGAAGACATCCGCAGGAGAACTAAGGTTGCCGACATAGCGCAAAGAATTGCCAAACTTAAGTGGCAATGGGCAGGGCACATTGCTCGCAGAACAGATGGCCGTTGGGGCCGAAAGGTTCTGGAGTGGCGACCGCGTACCGGAAGACGCAACGTTGGAAGGCCTCCAACAAGGTGGTCTGATGACCTGGTGAAGGTTGCGGGAAGCCGATGGATGCGAGACGCGCAGGAGCGTTCGTTGTGGCGACGCTTGGGGGAGGCCTATGTCCAGCAGTGGACGTGTATCGGCTGAAATGATGATGATGATGACTATCTCCCTCTACGCCCAAGAGCGGGGATTGTCATTGAATGATTTTCACCACCATAAAAAAAAAAAATTTCATCAGTCATTAGAGTTTAGTTTCAGCTAGTTAAAGTCTCCACGTACCGGAAGACGCAGCGTTGGAAGGCCTCCAACAAGGTGGACCGACGACCTGGTCAGGGTCGCGGGAATCCGATGGATGCGTGACGCACAGGACAGGTCGTTGTGGCGACGCTTGGGGGAGGCCTATGTCCAGCAGTGGACGTCTCTCAGCTGATATGATGATATGATGATGATAGTTAAAGTCTCGCTCCATCCAAAGCGACAGAAATCATTTGTCGATTTATTTTTCCGAATATTCCACGTTGTATCGTGGGGGCGTTGCCATTTTGAGTTGAAAATGTGGGATGATATTACAAGTAGACTTGACATTATAAGGTAGGTGGACACTTAAATATCTTTGAAATACAATTCCTACGCATGAAATCAGCCCACGTGTTCAAGGTTTTTAAGCTTGCAACAAGCGATTTTATTGTACTAGTAGTTGATACCTTATTTTTAACCTAGAAAGGTCTGAAAGGAATCTATAAGAGTAACCATAGAGTTTCCACTTATGTAGGGACATGATATTGAATTTATAAAGTATCGATACTGAACTCCTGCAAAAATAGTGGTATCGAAATAAAAAAAAAAGTTTCGTACTCGTAACTACAGATACATAAAGGTATAGTTGCTTATACCCCGAACATTGAAGGACAGGAACAATTCGCCTGCTGCGGTCTTCCCGTCCAATTAAAAATATAGGTGTCTTCAAGGCTAGAGTGAATAGGCACTTACACCTCACCATCAACGATTGTATTACTGTTTACCATCAGGTGGGATAGCAGTCAAGAACTGGTTTATATTATTTGAAATATACATATTGCTCCGTGTACCTATATACAGAAATATATTAGGTCATCGTCCTCGTCATTTCAATCAAAAGACGTCCACGGTTGGACATAGGCTTCTGCCAAGCGTCATCACAACGAACGGCCCTGTGTGTCTCGCATCCATCGGATTCCCGCAACCTTCACCAAGTCATCGCTCTATCTTGTGGAAGGCCTTCTAACGCTGCATCTTTGGGGGGTCTTCTAAACGACGACCTATTCTGCATACAAAATGTCCTGCTCACTGTCATAGATCTTAAGTTTGGCAATTCTTTGGGTGTCACATGTCTTCGAATTTTTGGTTCTAGGACATGCCGGTTTCCTCACGACGTTTTCCTTCACCGTTTTGAGAGCAGTGGTTAGGAAATAAATTACACAAAGTAATGCGCCTGGCTGGGTTTGAACCCGCGACCTACAACTCGTAAGTCGGGTAGTTACCACTCGGCCACCACTGCTGAATTTAGGCGTAAACATATAAACCATTTCCAAGACTTAATCGTTTCAAAGTGGCCAATTTTACTAGGAAATCTTTTAATTTTCTCTTTTCAAGAACCGCCCTTATTGCGTAGAGGCTTTAAGTTATTTTAATACTGTGATAAGGTGACTCACGAGTGTGAACTTAACAAGAATATGTGGGAGTGCAGGAGTACAGTTACTTGGAAACGTAAATTCGTTCCAAGAAAATACTCGAAGTTTTATTAACTTCAAGTTTCAACGCTTTTTATATTGAAGGTGGGAAAACGTCAGTGACTTCTTCCAGAGTGGGTGGAGCTCCGGAAGTGTCAGATTTTTACTGACTAAACTTGCTTGTGATACTTCAATCGCCCTTTGCGTTCCAGGACCTCGGTAACTCTGTCGGTAATAGGCTAGTAGCTGTAAAAAAATTAATTAGTCCGTTTTTTAGATTATTCATAAATAAGGGACACGTATTTTTTTATTTGTATTTTAAACCAAAAATGACAAAGATTATAGCCCATTAAAGTTACGTGTAACGTCACGCCGTGCTGCATTTTTTCGCATCGAATGACGTCACACTTAACTTTGATGGGCTATAAATCTTTGTTATTTTTTGTATAATCGAAAAAAGATGAAATATGTGTGCAAAATCCTTACCCTTACTTACAAGAATATTATAAAAGCGAAAGTGAGTTTGTTTGTTACGTCTTCACGCCTAAATGGCAAAACCGATTTTGATGAAACTTGGTACACGGATAGACCATGTCCTGGAATAGGATATAGAATACTTTTTATCCCAGAAGTATGTACCCTTGGGATAATTTTCTGCTATCACGCGGGCGAAGCCGCTGGGAGCAGCTAGTTTTTTTTATAATCTAAAATACGGACTGAATAAAATGTAGTTATTTTGGCCCTGGAAACTACCCTGGCCGTAACGGGCATCGGTCCGGCTGGACCCCTGCGGTTTTGTGGCGTACGTGGTACACTAAGTGCTGTCCTTACCTACGGGCGGTTAGTTAGCTACCTATTATGCGTCGTCTGCAAACCAGCACCTGCTGTTATCAGTTTCTGACTCCCGGAGCTTCGCCTGTGGCGGCCGCTGGGGCGTGAGGACGTCCAGATGCGCTAGGTGAACTTTTGCTGACTAACACCACCCGTTAGCTCGGTGTCCGACCGTCCGGTAACTGTCCGGACCGAGCCCAAGACGTCGACGGCGCGCACTGTTCTCGCGCGCCTCAAGGAGTTGTCAGCAACAGGAGGGGCCCAGCTTTGTCGAAGCCTACTGGGGCCAGAGTTATCCGAAAGGACACTCGAGCCCCGGTATGAAGAGGCTAGAAGGAACGGGGTGGGTTTTTAGTCAGTAAGAGTCTGACACTATCTCCTGCTCCACCCAAGAGCAGGGGTTCTCATTCGATCTTTTTTGCCCACCGAAATAAAAACCCTACCCGTGATACTTCAGTTACTCTTTTAGTTCCAGGGCTGTGGTAACTCCTTTCATCTACCCCGCAACCCAAGTTTGAACGCTTGGCATTTTATTACAAGTTTTTATTTAGTTTCACCTGTCCCGATGTTTGTCAGTAATCAAATCTTGCAAATTAAATTTTAGCCACTTCCCGGTTACCGGTTGAGCTAAAAAATTATGCATACATGTGTAAATCAGATGACAATGCAAAACTTTTATGACGTGGAGATGATCTGATGATGGCAATGGAAGGTGTCCATAGGAACTTGGTAGTTAAACGACACAACCCCATCGAGTTTGGGCTTGTATGATTCGTCTTGACGAGTATTTATTATAGGTACAGACGGCACTACGAAAAAAATATTTTCATTGAAAACTTGTTTATTCTGACATCATTATCGTTAGGAACGTGTAGGTAACTGTTAAACCGTTTAGCAAAAAAATTAAAGAGGGTTTAGCCACACTAACTGTGGTTAGACGTACGGCAAAGGTCAAAAGTCTGGTGTCAAGTGACATTTTACTGGGGTGACGTATTCCTGAATGTCGCAGGCAATTTGGTGTTTTAGGGTTTAGAGCGGTTGCCTAAATCCGTATGATAGGGAGCTCAGACGGATAATTTGGTGATACGAGAAGAAAATAAAATATTTTTTTGATACATTTACTTGAAAACCCACTCTTATATTAGAAAGCATATTATATATAACTTAAGTGAATACCTGAGTGAGAAAGATTTTTAAGAAGATATAATTAATAGTTTAAAAAATAAATATTAATTAATATTTTAAGTCAGTTTAAATATTTTCTTTGTATTAATTACTTGTATGCACTGCATTGTGTATTATTTTGAAATTGTATTTAGTGTTGGAAGACGCGGCGTCGGAAGGCCTGTTACAAGACCGACCGATGACCTGGTGAAGGTTGCGGGAATCTGATGGATGCGGGACGCACAGGATCAATCATTGTGGCGACACTTGGGAGAGGCCTGTGTCCAACAGTGGACGTGTATCGGCTGAAATAATGATAATGATGATGATTTAGTGTTGGTATCTTAAGGGGATGCAACTCGACATACATTTTCAGTGTTTTTTCATATAACCGTTCTTACGCGATTATGACGTTACAACATTTTTCATTAGGTAAAAAAAACAAAAAATATTTAAAAACAAAACTATATCCGGTTTTTTTCCAGGGAAAACAAAAATTTCATGGAGACCAAAACATTTGGCCGAATAAATTTCGCACACCCACCCCCCTATTAAGCGTTTTTCAAGGTCACTCAAGTTATACAACCAGAACCGTATGTACTCATTGTATTGATTAAATTAAATATTCCATCAGCCGTAATCCGCCATTAATTTTACAGACATTTCCAATAACGCCGAATTTAACCCTCAACTTTAACATACGACCCTTGCAGCAACCCCTTTTTAATTCATAGCGGCTTTCCTACTAAGCGGGGGGAAGCTTCTATATTTAGAACTTTAGTATAATCCTTTGAGGCAAGATAATAATACATTGTAGCGTTTTCTGTAAATATTATAGCTTCATTTTTAGGGTTGCGTACCTAAAGGGTAAAAACGGGACCCTAGACTAAGACTTTGGTGTCTGTCCGTCTGTCTGTCACCAGGCTGTATCCGAAGAACGGCGGCAACAGAAATACATAATATTCACAAATTATGTATCTGTTGCCGCTAAAACAAATACTAAAAACAAAAACTACCAAATATATTTAATTTTAATAAGTGAGCCTACACAATTTGAGGGTTGCCCTCGATTTCTCCAAGATCCCATCATCAGATCCTAATTTGGTGTCAATGGGACCACCTCAAAACTATCTACTTTCGAACAAAAAAAGAATTTTGAAAATCCGTCCATATTTGGCGGAGTATTCGATGAACAAACATACAAAAAAAAAACCACAAGCAGCCGAACGTAGTACCTCCTCCTTTTTGGGAAGTCGGTAAAAATAAAATAAGAGAAGCTCCCATACAACAAACGCGATTTTTATGCCGAATTTTCCAAACAACGACGGTACTTGTTCCGTTTTTTAGTTACTTATTTATCCAAGCTAAAGAGATGATTATTGACCTGGAGTGTTTCATGAACACTTTTGATAATAGATTCTGCCTGCGATTTTGTCTGTGTAAAAGGCAAATCTACATAGCCTAAATCTCTGACATTATTACCTTTTTTAACCCAAAGGAACATAATTCATAAAGGAAAAGTACCCTATTCCTTATTATAGGGTAAGGTTAGAATCGTTGCGATTTTTTTTTAGGTGGGAAAATCATCCAATGACATCACATCTCCGCTCCCTTGGGCGGAGCGGAAGATAATGTCAGACTTTTACTGCCTAAAAACCTACTCGTATTTCATCGTTGCCTTGCGTAGCAGAACCAAATCCATGACCCCAGTAGGCTTCGACCCTGCTGGGCCCCTACGGTTTGGTTGACAACTCCTTAAGGCACGTGGGAACAGTACGCGCCGTCAGCGACTTGGGTTCGGTCCGTACGGTTACGATCGGGCGGACGGTCGAAAGGCGAGCTACCCATTGCTGGCGAACGGCGAGCAGTAGGTAGCTCGCCGTTCGATAGCTATGGTCTACATGATTCACAATGAGTTTTGTGTATGTGAGTTTGTTGTAAACACACTCATGATACAGTGGTAGTTCTAATGTGGAAAAACAATGAATAAAGGAAATTATATGTTACTGCGAAAGTCACCTGGACTAGCCTATTGGTCTAGTGGTTAGTGGCCCTGACTGCTATGTCGAAGGTCGCGGGTTCGATTCCCACCCAGGACAAATGTTTATGTGAAAAGCATGATCATTTGTTCTGTGGCTGGGTGTAATTTATCTATATTATGTATGTATTTAGAAATTATAAGAATGTTTATCAGTTCTCTAGTATCCATAACACAAGCCCTGCTTAGCTTGGGACTAGACGGCATTGTGTTAGTTGTGGAATATTTAATAACTAGCTGCTCCCAGTGGCTTCGCCTGCGTGATGGCTGAAAATTATCCCAAGGGAACATACTTCCGGGATAAAAAGTATCCTATGTCCTTTTCCAGGACATGGTGTACCAAGTTTCATCAAAATCGGTTTTACCATTTAGGCGTGAAGACGTAACAAACAAATAAATAAACAAACTCACTTTCGCTTTTATAATATTAGTAAGGATTACTATTATTTACATTATGTTACTGTAAAAGTCACCTACCATGAGTCACAAGCCTTAACCTACCGCAGTATTCATGGATGGCTATGAACGCACTGTCGAACACGAAAATCGATGAACGTCCCTAGGGTTCGGTGCATGTTTGGGTTATGTTCGAAAATGTCAGGCACGTTCCTCTAACGAACGAATTTACTAAACTAGACAATAGATTTTTGAACTCTTTGATATTGTTCGGATGCTACATGTTTCACATAGGGATTGTTATTCAAGGTGGCGCAAAATTAATCATCCAATCCAAAGTTTTGTTACAAGCGTGAGCTCATCTCAATATACCATGAGACATCGGAGAGATCCGACCTCTGAAGCTCCTACCAGAGGTCGCATCTCTCCGATGTAAGTTTACGATACGTTGGTGCAGTGGATTTTTTCTTTTCTGGCTGCGTGAGCTATCGGCTGTTGCGCTGTGTATCGCGGTTTTAATTCCCAAACGGAATAAATATCTGTATGGCCTGCAGCTAGGTTCTACGGGTCTAGTTTGTATGTTAGTTTGTGTTTGTAAACGCACCACATTGTGCTGTGTCTGTCCGAATAAAATTATTTATATTCTATTCTATTATACAAGCTGTAAGGGACTTTTAAAAGTGCGGAGGGCTCTCCAAACTTTGACGGCATCGTCGACTGCATCGTCGCTTACCATCAAGTGAGGTAATGGTCAAGCGCGAAACTATCAACAATTAAAAAAAAAAACAAAAACAAACATACACCAGTGTATGTAATATGTTATTTTTAAATATATTTAGATCTGAAAAATGCAAAAAAAAAACTTAAGAAGTTTTGAATTTCGCGGGTTACCTTGAAGCATTCTTAATGTGTAATGTATCAAGATGCCTTTTAATTTATGAAAAAGTTGTTGGCTATTACCACTACAACAGAATAAGTAATATAATAGTACAAGCCAGTCGTGGGCGATGTGGCCTCGCCCACGGCCTGGAACCTAAAGGAGCCTCGCATAAGCGAGGGCTCTTTGAGAACGTGGGTTTCGCGAGAGATAGCCGCCACCGATCCCCCACAAAAACACGGCGATGCTCTGCCCAAGCAGGGCACACCTCTGCCGTGTGCTCCAGCGAGTCCTCCGGGCCTCTGACACCCGGGCGTCACTTTCGTATGTATCCGGTGTAGGTACTGCCCAAACTTACCATGTTCGGTGAGAACCTGCGTCACTCCTCAAAGAAGGGATTTACCGCAGTGCCCAGTCGAACACTGGGTAATGATTGTTGCTGTCTCGTTTTCGAATTTTTGAAAGGAACCACCCGCCTTTCTTGCTCACCCTTCACCACCACCATCAGTGTGCCCACGTCTAAGTCCGCACTACGCCTCTGATGCCAGTATTACGTAGAACTTGTACTTACACATTATATCGCGAATTAATAAAAGCATGTTGCATTTTCGTTTTGTGCAAACAAGCTTTAATTTTACAAAGAACTCAGCTCAGACAGCACATTTTAACGATCGTATAAGAAAACATAATTCAATAACCACTACCCTTCTAACTGGGCAAGTTATTCTCGTCTCTAAAAATATTGACTCGTTGAAACAGCAACTTATCCCTACTATATTAATATTATAAATGCGAAAGTAATTCTGGCTGTCTGTCTGTCTGTCTGTGACGCTTTCACGCAAAAACTACTGAACGGATTTAGATCAAATTTGGTAGGAAATTAGGTTGGATAGAAGAGACACTGGAATAACACATAGGCTACCTATTAATTCCACTGCTGAGCACGGGTCTCTGCCCGCACGATATAAACTGAAATCCACGCGAGCGAAGCCGCGGGCGGAAAGCTATCATTTATAGCTTGCAGACTTGTCTAGTAAAAGCTCATCTGCGAAGCAACAATGACACTATGTTTGTCTCTGTCTAACTTCAGGTGTAAGTTCTACTGTCTCACTCCTTCGCTCGTCGCTGATCAAGCTTTTCTCGATTCGATACAGGTACATTTGAGCTGTAGTATATGTAAGGTTTTAGGAAGCTTAAGTAGTTTTTTTTATGCTAATACTAAAATAATTTGATTTATTGTCATTGTATAGTGACTTGTAAGAGACGTTTAAGAACTTCGTTAAAATTTAATAGTAACGGCAAAAATAAAAAATTAATAAACTGACTGGCCTGCTGGTCTAGTGGTTAGTGGCCCTGACTGCTATGCCGGAGGTCGTGGGTTCGATTCCCACCCAGGACAAATGTTTATGTGATGAGCATGATCATTTGTTCTGTGTCTGGGTGCAATTTATCTATAACTAGCTTTGCCCTCGCGGCTTCGCTCCCGCTCTTCCCTACTCCACCCTACTATACCCAACTCTACCCTACTCTACCCTACTCTACCCTACTCTACCCTACTCTACCCTACTCTACTCTACCCTAGTCTACCCTACTCTATCCTACTCTACCCTACTCTACCCTACTCTACCCTACCCTACCCTACCCTACTCTACCCTACTCTACCCTACTCTACCCTTCTCTACCCTACTCTACCCTACTCTACCCTACTCTACCCTACTCTACCCTACTCTACCCTACTCTACCCTACTCTACCCTACTCTACCCTACTCTACCCTACTCTACCCTACTCTACCCTACTCTACCCTACTCTACCCTACTCTACCCTACTCTACCCTACTCTACCCTACTCTACCCTACTCTACCCTACCCTACCCTACTCTACCCTACTCTACCCTACTCTACCCTTCTCTACCCTACTCTACCCTACTCTACCCTACTCTACCCTACTCTACCCTACTCTACCCTACTCTACCCTACTCTACCCTACTCTACCCTACTCTACCCTACTCTACCCTACTCTACCCTACTCTACCCTACTCTACCCTTCTCTACCCTACTACTCTACCCTACTCTACCCTACCCTACCCTACCCTACCCTACCCTACCCTACCCTACCCTACCCTACCCTACCCTACCCTACCCTACTCTACCCTACTCTACCCTACTCTACCCTACTCTACCCTACTCTACCCTACTCTACCCTACCCTATTTTTTTTTCCATAAGAACCTTCTCCTCACAATAACAATCACAACAAAAAAAAAATCAGCCAAATCGGTCAAGCCGTTTTCATGCCAAGTCGTGACAACGGAAAACGGGGGTCATTTTTATATATATAGATATGTATGTATATAGAAATATATAAGTATGTTTATCAGTTGTCTAGTACCCATAACACAAGCTCTGCTTAGCTTGGGACTAGACGGCTTTGTGTGATAGTTGTGGAATATTATATTATATTATATTATATTGTCTCGTCACACCCTCCGAGCAACAACACTTACATTCTGAATTACTTTTAGACGTAACTGAATTCTGGTCTTCTTCTTATCTTTGTGGTCTGATTTCCGCACTTAGTCCCAGGTGAACCATTATGCGTGAACTGAATTCTGGTAAAATACATTTAATTTGGAATCATCGATACGACGTAGAAGAACGACATGTCTATCTCAAACCTAACGACTGGGGCCTGTAAAACACAAAATTGGTGCCCGTACATAGCGATGCGGGGCCACGGCAGACCGCTAAGGACATGGTAGGACGACCTGGGTATCTTCCTTAAGAATTGGAATGAGAAAGCGAGGAATCATGATCGTTGGAAAGAATGGAGAGAGGCTTTTGCCCAGCAATGGCACAATATGGGCTAGCTATAACAATAAATTGACATCATAATTTCGTTCGAAAAATTTCCACTGCTTAAATACTATTTTCACATCCAGCATAGTTCTAATGGTGGTTAAAACAAATTTTTATCTGAAACCTTCCCATATACTACACTCTGCGGTTGACCTTGCGTAACTGTGAAGGATCAAGTTTTTATCACCAGCCACTGCACGTCAGCGATATGCCCACGTCATGCCCGACGGGTTCCGTGTCGTAGTTTTATTTGTTAGGACTTCGCTAGTTGCATTCCTTTGACTATTTCAGGCGACAGCTCTATGTAGGAGATAAATTAGCGAGTCTTATGTCTTCTATACCTTAAGAGGGCCCTTTCCCACTCATCTATCGTCAATACGAGCACGGTTTAAAAGCTTGTTGTTTCATCTAACACAATCAAACATAATATTTGATAAAAAGGCTACGTGAAAAAAGAGCGAACGCTCTACCTGACGTACTCCATAATTTTCTCGAATATTAAACATTTTTTTTTTCCTGGAAATACTTAAGTGTTTTTAAAAAAAAAACATGAAAAGTTTTTGATTAGAAAAAAAATCACACAATATGAAGGGCGAAAGTTCACACAAGATAGTAGATTTTCTAAGGCGATTATTGAATTAGTTTTACCGACGTTATGTTTTGATTTCATTAAAAACCTAGTTAATATATACAAGATAATGTACGTTACTAAAATTTCTAGACAAAGATGTGTGATAAGTAATAATAAATAAATAAAAACCCTTTTATTTCTTGCTAAAATAATAGGTTAACAATTTAAAAAAGAACAAGTTAAAAATAAACATCGAAAAACAAAACAGTGTGCATGCAATAATTATTTAGAAGCTTTATTCTTATAATCTTTTTTTCTTTTCTTTCATTCCTTAATGTGTGATAAGTAATAACGTTATATTCACTTGAGCGGTTGTATGGAAACTTATCTCGGGATGGGCTCTCTTAATGCTTTTTACTTATGCGAAGTTTGACGTGTGGTGTTAAATTAAAACAGTTTTTTGCAGTCTTAGGATTTGTAGTTACAGGATGCTTAATTTTTTCAGTCATACACCATAATGTGTAAGAATTGCAGCAATATCGTGAAATGGTTTGCAGATTTCGCAATGAGTTTTTTTATTGGGAGTTATAATAGGGTTAGGGTATAGTGGCTGCCTACCGGAAGACGCAGCATTGAAAGGTCTCTCACAAGGTGGAACGATGACCTGTACTCCTAGCTAAGTTACTAATATGCAATATTTAACGCTAGTAGAAAGCTTTAAATGTACGAGAACGACACATCAACATCGACATCTCAACGCTCAGTGACGTGGTCAGAACAAAAGAATTGGCGGCAAGGTCAACTCGACTCGGCGGTTGTAATTTGGCTAGGGGGGCTGGATGGTGAGGTCCCGGAAATACATGGATGCAAGACGCACAGGATTGGTCGTTATGGCGACACTTGAGGAGGCCTTTGTCCAGTTGTGGGACAGTATAGAATAGATATAAAAATAAAATAGATTTAAAGATTTATTCCAGATTGCTAAAAGTAACCAAACATTGCTATATTAACCCTTCAGATACCGTCAATTAGAGACACAATAGTAAGACAATAGATGCGCGGCCACCGGTGGTCGCTTGGGGATTCATGAATTAATTCACCCAAAAACAAAGACCAAATTCATATTTGTTTACCAAAAGTTAGTACAAACTTTTGGGCATTAAATTATAATTATAAAAATTACTTATGACAGAAGCAGGTCATACCGCGGAGGTCGCAACGGAATCAGAACTTTGGACAGCAAATGCCAAGTTTTATTTAATCAAAGCCGAAAATAATATTTGTTTATTTTTGTTTCGAACAATTTGAATTTTGTTAATCTTTCCTTTTATTAAAATACTTTTCTTAGGTTTTGGTATGAGCTTCCTGTTTATGAGAGATTTTGGTGTTCATTTTATAAATGTTTTGACAGATGTTTTTGGCGCGAACTTGTCAAATGAAATTCAGTTGTATTTTTATTATTTGCAAACTCATTCCTAAAGATTAATCTACACTAATATTATTTTACGTTAGTGTAGATTGATTTATTGCTACAGTTTGTTTTTATGTTTGTAGCAGGTAATCTCTGGAAGTACTGGTACGATTGCTTAAATTTTTTCACCAATAGAAAGCTGCTTTATTCCTGAGTGACATAGGCTGTATTTTATGTAGGCGAAGCCGCGGGCAAAAGCTATTGTGATTTAAATTTGTACTCTATGTCAAGTGTCTATACGTTACACACATAGATACAATTCATTCAATGATCATTCTCTTTTCCAACTAAATTGAGGTGGGCTTCCAAACTAACCGGATGCGGCTGAATACCATAATAATAATAATAATAAATGCACAATTTTTGGCTTAAGTGGTTCCAAAAGTCGCACGCTCGCTTGGCATCCCAATTCCAGTCTGCCTTAGAGTCAGGGTCGCTGCCTCAGTTCCTAACAACAGGAGTAACCCACCTGCTCCATAAATCAGGTAGTACTGCGGAGCCTAAAAATTATAGACCAATCACGTGTTTGCCGACGGTCTATAAAGTTCTTACATCCATACTGAGAAGCAAAATTAATAGTCATATTGACAAAAATTCGATCATGTCACCTTTTCAGAATGGATGTAGGAACGGGTCTCGCGGTACTAAGGAGCTGCTCCTCATTGATATGGCCATTAGCCAACAGGTTCGACGTTCCCGAAAGGATCTGTCGACATGTTGGATAGATTATAAGAAGGCCTATGACTCTGTTCCTCATACATGGCTCATGAGGGTGCTTGAACTGTATAAAATTGATACAATTCTACGCACCTTCCTGATGTCGTGTATGAGGCAATGGAGTATGGTCCTCCGCTATCCAGGATGTCGAAATATCCAGGGGAATAGCGAACCTGTTAGGACTGAGCGAGGTATATTCCAGGGTGATAGTTTGAGTCCACTTTGGTTTTGCCTAGCCTTGAATCCTCTAAGCACACTGCTGGAGAATTCAGGTCTAGGCTATAGGTTGAAGAGAGGTGGTCAGGTTATATCTCACCTCCTTTACATGGATGACTTGAAACTGTTTGCCCCCAACAATCTGCAACTGATGGAGCTACTGAAGGTAACTGAAACCTTCAGTAGTGCCATCAGAATGGAGTTTGGTGTGGACAAATGTGCAGTCATCCATGTAAGGCGAGGGGAGATAGTGGAATCCGAGGGAATTCAACTCTCGGATTCTATTCACCTTAGAACCCTCTCCTCGACCGAAACTTATAAGTATTTGGGTATGTCGGAAGCGTTAGGCATTAACGTCGCTGACATGAAGCAAACGTTGAAGGTGTAGTATGTAAAGCGAGGGGAGGTTGTGGAGTCCGTGGGCACTCAACTCACGGATTCCATAAACCTGAGGTCCCTCTCGTCAACCGAAACCTATAAGTATTTGGGTATGTCGGAAGCTCTAGGCATCAGTATCACTGACATGAAGCAATCGTTGAAGGAGCGTTTCTTTGGGCGCCTGAAGAAGGTATTCAATAGCCTTCTTTCAGGCGGAAACAAGGTGCGCGCCTTCAACGGTTGGGTCATGCCGGTACTGATGTACTCTTTCGGCATACTTAAATGGACTCAAACGGAACTTGACGCCCTGGATAGGCGGGTCCGTACATTGCTGACTGCATACCGAATGCATCACCCACGATCGTCGGTGATGAGACTGTATATCCCGCGGAAGTGTGGGGGTCGAGGCTTTTTAAATGATAAGACCCTACACAACCGCGAGGTATGCAGTCTCTGGGAATATTTCCTAGCTGCCGACGTGGGTATGCATCGAGATGTAGTGGCAGTGGACAAGGGACTCATCCCGCTCGCCCTGGCTAACGAGAACTGGCGCAAACCTATAGTGCTTGACACTAACGATCGCAGGGAAGTATGGCAGAGCAAAGAGCTTCACGGACGCTTTTTCCGGGCCCTTCATGGGCCCGATGTAGACCAATTGGCGTCCGTAGCCTGGCTACGTTTCGGTGACCTCTTTGGGGAAACCGAAGGCTTTGTCTGTGCAATTATGGACGAAGTTATCATGACGAATAACTACCGGAGATTTATTGTGAAGGACGGCACGGTTGACATCTGTCGGGCATGTCACCGTCCGGGAGAATCAATTCGTCACATTATCTCTGGTTGTTCTCGTCTCGCTAACGGAGAATACTTGCATAGGCACAACCTAGTAGCCAGGATTATACATCAGCAACTTGCTCTGAAGTACTCTCTTGTAGAATCAGAAGTGCCATACTACAGGTATGAGCCCGACTCAGTTCTTGATAATGGCCATATCACTTTGTACTGGGACCGGTCCATCATCACTGACAGGACTATTTTAGCTAATAAGCCTGATATAGTGGTGGTGGACCGAAGTGAGAGGCGTGCAGTGATTGTTGATGTTTCCATTCCACATGAAGAGAACCTCGTGAGAGCCGAGAAAGATAAACAAATTAAGTATATTGACTTGGCTCGCGAGGTTGTCGACATGTGGGATGTGGACACTGCGATCATTGTACCGATAGTCGTGTCGGGTAATGGCTTAATTGCCAAGAGCCTCGACCAACACCTTAGGAGGCTCTCGTTAGGCGGCTGGATCAAGGGCTTGATCCAGAAAGCGGTACTCCTGGACACGGCTCGTATAGTCAGGAGGTTCCTTTCTCTGGAGCCCTGACCGCCGGTAGCTTGGACCCTGTTCCCGATACCGGTGGGACACTATTTTTTATATTTTTAAATATTTTTTATTTTTTATTTAAATATTAAAAAATATAATTTATATGTTTATAAAGTGAATAAAGAGAATAATAATAAGATTAGATGTGGCCAGAGCAGTTCGTCCACTGCAAAATTTCTGGCTTAAGTGGTATAGCAGCTCACACGCGATTCTGGCATCACAATTCCAGTCATCCTTAGAGTCTGGGTCGCTGCCTGAGATTTTAACAACCGGTGCCACCCACCTGCTCCATAAGACAGGTAGTACCGCGGACCCCAAGAACTATAGACCGATTACATGTTTGTCGACGGTCTATAAACTTCTTACATCCATCCTGAGAGTGAAAATTAATCTACACATTGAGAACCACTCAATTATGTCTGCCTCTCAGAATGGATGTAGGAACGGGTCACGCGGCACTAAGGAGCTACTCCTCATAGACATGGCCAAAAGCCAACAGGTTCGTCGATCCCGCAAGGATCTGTCGACATGCTGGATAGATTATAAGAAGGCCTACGACTCTGTTCCACATACATGGCTCATGAAGGTGTTGGAGTTGTATAAAATAGATGCAACTCTACGCACCTTCCTTGAGTCATGCATGAGGCAATGGAAAACGGTCCTTCGCTATCCAGGATGTCGACAGATCCAGGAGAATGATGAACCAATATGGATTAAACGGGGAATATTTCAGGGCGACAGTTTGAGTCCACTTTGGTTTTGCTTAGCCCTGAATCCTCTAAGCACGTTGCTGGAGGATTCAGGCCTGGGCTATCGGTTGAGAAGAGGTGGTCAGGTCCTATCTCACCTGCTTTACATGGATGATCTGAAACTCTTTGCCCACAACAATTCGCAACTGATGGAACTACTGAAAGTAACTGAAACTTTCAGTAGTGCCATCAGGATGGAATTTGGTGTGGACAAATGTGCAGTCATCCATGTAAGGCGAGGGGAGATAGTGGAATCCGAGGGAATTCAACTCTCGGATTCTATTCACCTTAGAACCCTCTCCTCGACCGAAACTTATAAGTATTTGGGTATGTCGGAAGCGTTAGGCATTAACGTCGCTGACATGAAGCAAACGTTGAAGGAGCGCTTCTTTGGCCGCCTAAAGAAGGTTTTAAACAGTCTTCTATCGGGCGGAAATAAGGTGCGCGCCTTCAACGGTTGGGTCATGCCGGTTTTAATGTACTCTTTCGGCATACTCAAATGGACTCAGACTGAGTTAGACGCCCTGGATAGGCGGGTCCGTACATTGCTGACCGGAAATCGGATGCATCACCCACGATCTTCGGTGATGAGACTGTACATCCCGCGGAAGTGTGGAGGTCGTGGCTTTTTGAACGCAAAGACTCTACACAACCGCGAGGTGTGCAGCCTCAGAGAATACTTTCTCAAAACCGACGTGGGTATGCACCGCGATGTGGTCGCAGTGGACAAGGGACTCACCCCGTTGTCCATGGCTAAAGAGAACTGGCGCAAACCTGTGGTACTTACTATTGATGACCGCAAGGAAATATGGAAAGGCAAGGAGCTTCACGGACGCTTTTTTCGGGCTCTTCATGGGCCTGATGTAGATTTTTTGGCGTCCGTGGCCTGGTTACGATTCAGCAACCTCTTCGGGGAAACTGAAGGTTTTGTCTGTGCGATAATGGACGAAGTTATCTTGACGAAAAACTACCGGAGACATATTATGAAGGACGGGACGGTTGACGTGTGTCGGGCATGCCATCGTCCGGGTGAGTCTATCAGACATATTATCTCTGGTTGTTCTCGTCTAGCTAACGGCGAGTACTTGCACAGGCATAACCAAGTAGCCAGGATTATTCACCAGCAACTTGCTTTTAAATATAACCTAGTAGATTCTGAGGTACCGTACTACAGGTATGTGCCCGACCCAGTTCTTGAAAATGACCATGTCACGTTGTACTGGGATCGGTCTATCATCACTGACCGGACTATTGTAGCCAATAAGCCGGACTTAGTGGTGATAGACCGATTAGCGCGCCGCGCAATGATAGTCGATGTCATCATCCCACATGACGAGAATCTCGTGAAAGCTGAGAAGGAGAAACAAATGAAATATCTCGACTTAGCTCACGAGGTTGTCGACATGTGGAATGTGGACTCAGCTATCATTGTGCCGATTGTCGTGACCGCCAATGGCCTCTTAGCCAAAAGCTTCGACGACCATCTGTCGAAGCTGTCGTTGCGCGGTTGGATCAAGGGCCTGATGCAGAAGGCAGTACTCCTCGATACGGCTCGCATTGTGAGGAGGTTCCTGTCTCTGGAGCCCTAACCACCGGTAGCTTGGACCTTGCTCCCGACACCGGCGGAATACTATTTTTTTATATTTTTAAATGTTTTTTTTTTTAATATGATTTTGTTAAAAAATATTTAAAAATGTAATTTTATATGTGTAAAAAATAAATAAAGAGATAATAATAATAAATAATTCGTTTATTTGTACATTAACATTTTAAATAATTTAGTACTCGGTTACAAACAAATGTTGTACATTGAGACACAAGGAAAATGCGAACTGCTGCCTC
The DNA here is from genome assembly GCA_949319445.1 of Mythimna lalbum. Lineage (NCBI taxonomy): Eukaryota > Metazoa > Arthropoda > Insecta > Lepidoptera > Noctuidae > Mythimna > Mythimna lalbum. The sequence continues at coordinate 7,099,302 of OX439370.1, forward strand.
CTAAACTAGGCCAAGAGCCTGTGTTTTAGGAGCCAATGTTCCTCCATAAATAGTCAAATTAAGAACCAACAACATTGCAAGTAGTATAACAGAAAACTTTGTACAATACTTTATATTTAAGTGCATAAAGAATCATGAAAAATTTATTTATAAATTACAATAAGCATTAAGCATTTAAATTATATTATTACATTAGTAAAAGTAATTAAATTCATATTAAATTATCAAATTGTATTATTAGATTAGTAAAAGTAATTAAATTATATCATTATATTAATTGAAGTAATTAAATAACTAAATTCTATTGTCGTAAATTCGGTATAACTTAATAAAAACATTTTTTGATATATCAATAATATACCAGATTCCAGAAACATTTTTTAAGATATGATTGTAATGAGATTTTCAGTTTCATCGTATGTTAACTTCTGCAACCATTTGGTAAGTTTGATCTTGACATCATGTTTAGCTAAGTGATAAATGGAGATGAGAAGCAACTGCCTATCAGACCTCCACAACTAATGATTATTTTTTTTTTAGGTGGGAAAATCATCTAATGACATCTCCTGCCCTTGGTTGAAGTGGGATGGCGTATCAGACTTTTACTGCCTAAAAACCCACTCCTGTTCCTTTTTTGCCATTGTTGTAGGGCCCCGGGGATCTCTTTCGTACAACCCACGGCCCCGGTAGACTTTGATCCTGCTAGAAATCAAGATCAGATCGGAATTCCGGCGGCTGGGGTTTTCTAGCATTACTGCTTCGCAGAAGTTGTAGGGACTCTCAAAGAGTATCCAACATGATGCTCTTTGGACAGACTGGTCAGACTTTGTGGCGTCGACTAACTACTTGTAACGACTGTCAAAGATTTACGAATGAGATCATTGGCTTTTCGTGCTTTTCGAGGTACAGGGTGTCAGGGTGTAATGTTCTTGATAAATAGAATAAAAGTACATAATTTGTGAATTGAAATAGTCAACATTGGGAATTATAATTAATTTAATGATTTATTAGACACCGAGCTGCTAGGCTGTCGATTTTCTATCGTTCAGATTTGGAATTGCTCTATTTATTTCCGCTAAGTCCGTTCCGTCACGGTAATAGCGTGGTTTCTGTCATAGGATCTCTAGATGTACGGCGCCACCGGTATATCATGAGGACATTCGACTCATACATACAAACTGTTTTGGGAATATATTAATTGTACACAGCTAAGGAGTGGAATTTCCTGTCGGAGTTTGTGTTTCCTGATAGGTTCAACTTAAGAGTCTTTAAGTCAAGAGTGAATATGTTACTCCTAGGCCACTGTGCTCTATCGTCGGCCATATCATCGCTTACTATTAGGTGAGATAGTGGTCAAACGCGAACCTATCCATAAAAAACAAAGGCACACTACAAAAAAGTATTTTTTTGTTGATAAAAAAATCAAAAGTCCATCAAAGCTGTTGCGGTTAGAATTTCACTCAGTGTTGATCTTCAAAGTAATTGATTACTATGTGTGTTGCGACTTAAAAGGAATTTCAGATTTATCCTTTACAGTACATTGGTACATTGATAAATGACCTGTCGAATAAATTGGTGCCCAGTCTACAACCTGCTTTTTAAACCTATAACCTGATGAAGAAGGATCTAAGTTGATCAAAACACTGTAATAGGTTTAACAATAATCGTTTATTTAAGGCAAAAAACAATATAATAAAATATAAAAATAAAATAAATTTGTAATACACATTTAATTCATTAAACCCCAAGCGAACGCCGGTGCTCGCGCACCCATTGTCTTTCTATTGCGTCTTTAATTATCACGATTGAAAGGTTAAAGTTATGGAGGTATGTACCAAATGTACACATAGGTTTAATTCATGAATCCCCAAGCGACCACCGGTGGCCGCGCATCTATTGTCTTACTATTGTGTCTCTAATTGACGGTATCTGAAGGGCTAAAATCGATCTAGCCGAACCAAATGCTATCGGTCTATACCACTAAATAAATACGATACCATAAATACGAACCTATCAACAATAAAATAAATTAAAAAAAAACACCAAGCGAATTTACAATTTGCACGTCTTCTAGGCTAAAACAGTGAATAGGCTCTTAATAAACTAGTGCGCCTCACCATCAACGATTGCATCACTGCTTACCATCAGGTGAGATCGTAGTCATGCACTAGTTAATATGGATAAAAAAAAACATTAAGAGCCCTTGGAAGCTCTGTTCACATCAATGCAAATTTTTAGTTGGTCAGTTTGGTATTTTAGACCTTTCGGGGACCATTTTTGGCTATTACGAACTACCATTGATTTACGGACCACGTATTAAAAACCACTGGTCTATACAACGCGTAACGTTAAATGCGCAAAACCTGAAATTAGTTTGATCAGAATAACGAGCAGAATCAATTAAACCACTTTTTAATATAGGTTACATTTTTCAAAAAAACCTAAAAGGAAAGGAAACCTGAAAGGTCAAGCCATCATTCTCAAATCCGCCCAAATAGGTAAACCAGCACAAATATTTGTAGTCCAATCAAATTTTCTCATACACGGAGTAACATAAGTTGTTTTTTCAATACAGATATGAATTTTAAACAAACTAAAACTGCACATAAAACCTTTAATTATTTTTTAAATGTTTTTTTCACACATAATTAGGTCGATTGACTTAAAAATCATTTGGGGTGTCTGAGGTTTTGCGCATTTAACGTTACACGTTGTATGAAAACCTAACGTAATAACTTCGTTTACCCTCTTTCACATGTGCTCATGTAAAGTAAAATATAATTCGAGAAATGTTAATTACATTCTATGAATTAATTAACCTACTTACAAAACACGAGGCTTTGAAGATTTTTTTTTTCCAAAAAACAATCCACCCTATCTAAAGAAAGGGTGTTATTTCCTACTTATTTCAAAGAAGCATAATTAATAACCTTTAATGAAATTCAAAGTGTTATTTTTTACAGTTTTTTGTTAAAATTAAGGAAGTTTAAAACAATGTTTAGGGGTTGGCATTTCATTTGTATTCATTTCTACCCGTAGAGTTTCAAATTAAAAATTATAAGTGTTTGTCGACTGGTAGCATTGTGGAATATTTTTAAATTAAGAACGTTGTTACGTCATTGTGGTTGTACTGTTTGCATCATCACAGGGATTGTGAGTAAAATAAAAAATAAAGTACCTAGGTAGTATTTTTACAAAGAAAAGAAGCTTTTAAAGAATATCATTTTTTCATTGCAAGTTTTTATAGCTCTGTATACCTGTATAATTAATACTCGTCAAGACGAATCATACGAGGCCCGTTTAACCCTTCAGATACCGTCAATTAGAGACACAATAGTAAGACAATAGATGCGCGGCCACCGGTGGTCGCTTGGGGATTCATGAATTAACTATCGAGTTCCAATAGCCACCATCCGGTTCCATCATCAGATAAGCTTATCAAAAAATAATAAAATTATTATGATATGGAGCTCCATGTAATAATAATTTTGCATTGTCATCTGATTTACACATGCATGCAAAATTTCAGCTCGATCGGTAACCGGGAAGTGGGTCAAATTTAATTTCCTACTATGAACTCTATTATCGCGATCCATTCGCCGACTTAAACTGAACTCTATATAGGGGTCTCTTCCCCTATACATATAGAGTACTCCATCCTTCTTTCTTGCTCACACGCGTCATGGTAGTAAAGCTTCCCGCATCGATCGGATTCCCACAACCCTTACCATCGGTCCACCTTGTAGGAGGCCTTCCAACGCTACGTCTTACGGTACGTGGTCGCCATTCCTGAACCTTTCGGCCCCAACGGCCATCTGTTCTGCGAGCAATCGCTCACACCGTGCTCAGGACCGTTCATTGTGGCGACACTTCTGGAAGCCTTTGTTCAATAGTGGACGTCTTTTGGCTGAAATAATGATGATGATGATGGTAAGGCTTCTAACGCCCTACCCCGACCTCATAACGCGATTCATTTGACGACCTAAACTTACATGTGAGAGGGATGGAGCTATATAGAGTATATAGCTGTCTCTTTTTCGCTCGCACGCTTGACATTTTGACACGTCATAGTAAGACCCCTGGTCTGTTTGTAAAGCCACCTACACGTTTTTCCACTCAATTTGATTCAATTCGTTCATGTTCTACTTGCCTACCTTTATTCTGTCTTCCCACCTACGACATTAAAAAAAAACTGGTCAAGTGCGAGTCGGATTCGCACACAAAGTTCTCCGTACCATAATACATACCTTTCAATCGTGATAATTAGAGATACAATAGAAAGACAATGGGTGCGCTAACGCCGGCGTTCGCTTGGGGTTTAATAAATTAAAATCGACTAAAAAAATACCGACAAAATAACATTTTTTGTATAGATTTTTTTAAATTTTATTATACTGTTGTATCGGCAATAGAAATAGACATTCTGTGAAAATTTCAACTCTATACCTCTTACGGTTTATGAGATACACGTGCCCGTTATCAGACGGATGGATACCTTCTTCTGCGAAGCAGTAATGCTAGCAAAGGAGGAGGCCGACCGCATCAGGCAACGGCGCCCTCGTCGCCGTTTCGATCCCGATTTCCGGCCACCGTAGACGCGGGCTCGCAGACGGCAGAGCCATGGGTGTAGCTCGCTGTCCAACCGTTCGGTAACTATCCGGACCGAGCCCAAGACGTCGACGGCGTGCACTGTTCCCGCGCGCCTCAAGGAGTTATCAGCAACTGGGCAGCCCTGCTGGGTCGAAGCCTACTGGGGCCAGGGTTATCCAAAATTAACACAAGCCCCGGTATGAAGAGGCTAGAAGGAACGGGGTGGGTTTTTAGTCAATAAGAGCCTGTAACTATCTCTCGCTCCACCCATGGGATGATTTTAGCCACCGAAAAAAAAGACGGATGGATAGAAAGACAAACAGACGGACTGACAGTGGAGACTTAGTAAAAGGTCTCACTGGCACCTTCAGGTAAGGAATCCTATAAAGTAAAACATCTAACATAAATTAATTATTAAAATACCCGAGCTACTTACGAACTCAACAATAAACTTAGATTACCGTCAACGGCGTCAACTAATCATTTATTTCTTAGTTCCCATTTTCATAGTATAATTTCAAACCGTTAAAGAAATATTTTCGCCGTAAGCTCATTAGCAAAGGAGTTCGGCTTTTAAAATAATAATATCATGGCTAAATAGTTGCAGACACGCCATTCCATAAACAGGTTTAATTATAATTTACTACACTTACTAACGCTACCCAATATAAATAGAGTCCTGCAGAGGCGACTGAAAGAGACAGCTATAGACTTTGTAGCTAAGAGTGAATGAAACAGCATGTATGCACATGTCACAGAGTAATCTTATAAATAGTGTAGGCAAATATTTTAATTTTGATCGTTCGTACGGATAGCTATGGTTACTCTGATTTGTTTGTTTGGAATTTAAAAAATAGAGGCTGTTATTATGATTTAACCCTTCAGATACCGTCAATTAGAGACACAATAGTAAGACAATAGATGCGCGGCCACCGGTGGTCGCTTGGGGATTCATGAATTAATAATGAGTTGTAATAGTTCATGTTTATTTCTTTTTCAAAGCTTAGATGTTGTTTGGCTTTTAAACTGCTATTTAATTGGAGAAAGCACGAAAATCTAAACTGATTACCAAATGATTTATTACTATTACTGCCTAAGCAAAGACCTTAATTTTTTTCTACTCAAAACTCAACTTCTAACAGTTAATCGGTTAAAAAAATATAATCAAGCATTTGAATCAAATAAATCATTTACAAACAATATTGTCAAAAGGCGGTACGTCTAAAGAAAAGGTAATTGCCCTTCTCAAAGCGTAGATCTCTATGAAAAAAAAAAACATGCAAAAAAACGCCGGACACTCCAAAAATTTACAATACCACACTTTTACTCCCATATCACTCTCCAAAACCAAAACAAATTGCTACGTATTAATTTTGTAATGTCGTCATAATTCTACATTACACCCGTCATTACATTTTGACTCTAAACACCAAATTAATGTCACCTTTAAGCACCATTAGCCGCCATAGCTTCTTCCAAAACATTTAATTACTACGCGTCATTAAGCGATTTGAAAAAAAAAAGCAGAAAAATTGTCGCATCTGTTGTGCTAATGTATACTCTGTGGTTAAAGGGCGGGAAAACATTTCCATTCAGTGCCCTGCCAGGCTTCGCGCCTTGCGGACGTCGGAACGTATTCTTATTCTTTCGAAAATCGAACGCCGCGTTTGACATTTCGTGTTTCTAAATTCAAATAAAAAATTTAAAAAGCTTTCAACCGTTTTGGTTTTTGAAACAATCTGTGATCGTTTTAGATACTGTTGTTTTGTTGACTGATTATTGTGGTTTATTTGTTAAATATGTGTGGACATTAGTGAGATTGGATTTTATGGTACGATATTAATGGTAAGTGCGTGTTTTATTATGGTCGTATTACAATAGTTGAGACAAATTAGGTTCTAATTTTAGGGCAGGGTGTGATATTCTAGGTCAAGTAATTGTATCAGTTTGCAGATTTTTTTTTGATTTTTCCATATGTATTTTTGCAAAAAAATATTTATATTTATGTGAATTACGATTGAGTGTTTCAGAGCTGAGTAAATATTCAGAAAATGATTTAATTTTTGTTGCGACTTGATTGTGTGATAGAAAGCAAGTAACTTGTAACGTATAATGTATATATTGTAATAAACGGGGATTTCTGATGAAAAATCCCATGTGGTCAACAAACTTACAAATAAATAAGAATAAAAATCAGATACCTACAGATCCGAAAATTTAATAAAAAAACAATTATAATACAGTTTTTATTAGTATTTTTCATTGAAAAGATCTCTCTATGTCCATTAACAAATTTATACACTTCTTCCCCCTCGTCGTTGTTGCAAGAAGATTTTTTTTCTGCATTATTTCTGATACTATCATAAAAAAATCTGCTTGGATTTGAGATATATCCACGTTATTCTTTCGCTGTTTGAAATCAGTATAAGTATTTATTAACGTTACCTGATTCCGACCTCTGATCATCACTGACTTCAGACATATGAAGTGACTGTGGGATTCTGTGGGGTCTGGGAATTTTAATCCAAACAGAGCTGCAGAAGTTATTGGTTTTCCACGTGAACAAGCTTTTAATGAAAGTCGTTTTTTCATAGCAAGCTTTTATAGCTCGGTATACCGATATAATTAATACTCGTCAAGACGAATCATACGAGCCCAAAGTCGATGGGGTTGCGTCGTTTAACTATCAAGTTCTTTTAACCACCTTCCGGTTCCATCATCAGATCAGCTCCATGTCATAATAATTTTGCATTGTCATCTGATTTACACATGCATGCAAAATTTCAGATCAATCGGTAACCGGGAACTGGATCTTTAGTTTGCAAGATTTGATTACAGACAAACATCGGGACAGGTGAAACTAAATAAAAGCTTGTAAAAAACACAACCGTCAATCACAGTGTGCCTTTTAATTTTTCAAGAAGTAGCAGTAAGTGGTTGGTTATACCATGACGTGCTAAAATGTCAGTCATGCGATCGAGAAAGAGGAATGAAGCTATAATACACCCTATATAACTCCATCCCTTTAACAATTCAGTTTAGGTCGTAAAATGGATAACGTTAAGAGCTCATGGTAAAGCTTCAGTTAGAGAATTTTGTTCTGGTTCACTATTTGTTACATATACATTATCATACGCAGTAATATATACCGAGCGAATATTTATTTTACATAGGTACTGATTTATGGTTATACTTTGTTCAAAATAACATTAGACATTTTAAAAAACCCTTTTTCTGTCCGTTCAAACGATTTTGATTTTTATTACGTTGATGGTATGACAAATGGCGACTGCAGTAAATAGTTGGTATTGTTGGTATAAATATTGGTAAAAGCAAAAAGTGGTTACAACTTTTTTGCTTTTAATACCATCCTTATGCCTACGGAATAGATTTTAAAATCGGTTGAACAGACAGTAAAAAAGGTTTGTTTAAATATCTAGTCTTAACCTGAATAAAGTATAGAATCACACTTGTTAAGTTCACAAATGGACCAAGAGATGGCGCTAAGAGTTTGCATTGAAAGCAATACATTAATTAACTTGAATGGTTACATCAGCTAGTACTGAATATATATCTTAGTATTTGCTTTTCTAGAAAGTTTAAAAGAAAATAAGATTTGTGAGATGTATATTCTTCGATAGTAGTATATTTTAATAATAGGTACTTTTATTAGGACTTTTTTCTTCTCGGAAAATTAATAGCAACGCGACTATAGTTGGGATCATCGCCTATATTCTATTTGTTTAGGTAGTTAACTAGTTATATAATGTAAACGTCTTATATCTTAAAAAATGACTAAAAATTTGCACCTTTATAACATACAAGCTTTTGCCCGCAGCTTCGCCCACGTACATAAAATATAGCTTATGTCACTCAGAAATAAAGCAGCTTTCTATTGGTGAAAGAATTTTAGCAATCGGACCAGTACTTCCAGAGATTACCTACTACAAACAAAAAAGTGTAGACGTGTGTATTGAGAGCTAATTTTAAAAATTGGTCAATTTTAATTATATGGTCATTCCAATTTTAAGGACATTGGGTTACCGATGATTTAAGAGCATTGTCAGTTCGGGCGAATATGTTGGCTCGCAGATTCTCCCGTTGTACGGATGCAGTGAAAATAACTTTATTTAAGGCGTTTTGTACTTCTCTGTACACGGGAAGTTTGTGGACTAACTATACCCAGAGAGCATACAATGCTCTGCGTGTCCAATTTAACAATGCGTTCAGGGCGCTGTTGCGGCTTCCACGTTTTTGTAGCGCATCAGCAATGTTTGCTGAAGCGCGCACAGACAGCTTCGCAGCAATCTGGCGCAAGAAGACCGCTTCTTTTCTCAGTCGGTTGCGTGGAAGTCGCCACAGCGTCTTGAGTGCCATAGCTAGTAGACATGATTGTCTCATGTGGAAATTAGTACAGCGAACAAAGTCGCTGCTTACTATCACTTATTAGTTCTGATTTGTTTATATGATGGATCTCAGTTATCTGATTAAATAAATAAATTATTATTATTATTATAATGGTCATTCATATTAATTATTGTCTATACATATTCAATACATATTACTATTAATTTCCAAACTATCAAGTGGCAATTAATTTACATACAACACCAAACCTGTACAACCTCTAGTTATTGAATACGCTTAAAACTTTGCCTAGAGGCTTACCCTAATTGGTCACATGGGCACTTAGTGATGTCACCTTAGGTCAGCGATATTGTAGGTAGGTAGCTGAACGCGACCTGGAATAGGTCATGTCCTGTATATATCTACCTTGTTATATTAATTTAGAAATAAAGCTGTGGCCTTTCCACGCGCGCCTTAAGATTTCAGCAAACCGAAGGGGTCCAACAGGGTCGAAGCCTACCAGGTCTTCTGAAAGGAATTCTCAGGTCTGATATGAAAAGCAACGAAGGAACAGGAGTGGGTTTTTAGTCAGTAAAAGTCTGACACGTCCTCTCGCTCCGCCCAAGATCAGTGATGGTTTGGATGATTTTTCCACTAAAAAAAGCTAGGTACCTTTTTTTGTGTGGCACAATCATCCAATGACATCCTCCGCTCTTGGGTGAAGCGGCAGATAGTGTCAGACTTTTACTGACTAAAAACCCACTCCTCCTGCTCCACCCTAAAGTGCGAGAAGTCATTAGATAATTTCCCACCTTAAAAAAACGTCTCAGTTTGTCTAATAGGGTCAGCAGATAGACTGCCCTTACGTCTATCTGCGGAGCCTTTATTTTTTTTACAATCAAGTTCTATTCTATTGTATTCTGTTCTATCCTATTCTATCCTATTGTATTGTATTGTATTGTATTGTATTCTATTCTATTCTATTCTATTCTATTCTATTCTATTCTATTCTATTCTACTCTACTCTACTCTACTTTACTCTATTCTATTCTATTCTATTCTATTCTATTCTATTCTATTCTATTCTATTCTATATATCGCCCATGCTAAAATAAAACAGAAGTGTAGATACATAAATCATGTAACTAATAACTAGTATACTATTTGAAACCAATTTGATATCTTTTAATTAATGACAGGCAATTTCATAGTTGATATCTATTAAAACCTATAATTATGACCTTACCTACCTTTTGACCTTCTACCGTAATCAGTTATTTGGAGTACTGAATAAATCAGCTTTGATAATAAATAAATCGATATTCATAAACCTAACAGAGCTGTACCCCTAGCCAAGTTGCTAATCTGCAATAGTAACGCTTGTAGAAAGCTTCAAATGTACGGGAACGACGTCGTCTCAACGCTCAGTCATGAGGTCAGAACAAAAGAATTGGCGGCAAGGTCAACTCGAAGCGTTCGATGCTAGCGAAACGGTTGTAACTTGGCTAGGGGGCTGTTATCATATCATTCTAAAATCTTTTGTATCAATTCATCATCATCATCATCACCAGCCTTTTTAATGTTCCCACTGCTGGGATTCAGGTCTCCTCTAGGAGACGGAATGGGCCATGATCCACCACGCGGGCCCAGTGCGAGTTAGTGCTGGTGTATCAATTATGGATACGAAATCTGGGTAGTTTGTTAGCATCTTACCTGAAAAAAGGTCAAAAAGCTTTAAATATATCAAAATACTTTAATTTTACACTTATCTTAGCTAACAAAGCCGTGTCAAAATCTCAATTTCACAGATAAACATAAACAGACAAGAATCCAAAACAAGACCGCATAGTCATGCACCCTTTGCCAAAAAAAAAATAACTTCAAAAACCACAGATCTACATAATTTGTCACACATGGCAACAATTTCGTCACACGACGCCTTAAATCAACTTTCCTTAACAAATAAATTCGAAAAAAGAAACAAAATCGTTCAGTAGCGTAACACCTGTTGTCTGTGCTTCGTTCCCAGACGAAACCTGTTCCAAAGATAAAAAATATATAGGAAAAAAAAAGATGGCGGCATCTTAAGGGATCGAGCGACTGATTATTTTGTTTCTTATTTTATTGAATGCAGGTGCTTTGATAGTTTTTTGAGTGTCATGGCGATTTTTATGGTAAAAGAATGGGACTTGTTCTTGTAATTAAAGCTAGTAATTGTTTGGTTATGCTCTTCCATATTAGGTTTCTAGTATGTTGAAGATTAAAATATAAACGTATGTGGAATAAATGCATGCCGTGTGGTCTGGGTTTGTTCTTCTTATCCCTATTATAATCAAGGTCGTTTCTTTAGGTCCTTTTTTACGGTTACGGGATTTTTAATGACTTACTGGTTCTTGTACTTCATGCTAATAACTTTTCAATACACCTACTCAAATACCGCGTACCGGAAGACGCAGCGTTGGAAGGCCTCCAACAAGGTGGACCGACGACCTGGTCAGGATCGCGGGAATCCGATGGATGCGTGACGCACAGGACCGGTCGTTGTGGCGACGCTTGGGGGAGGCCTATGTCCAGCAGTGGACGTCTTTCGGCTGATATGATGATGATGATGATGATGATGACACCTACTCAAAACATCGCTCCTACCCCTACCGCGCTTAGATCCGCAATTTACTGTTTTCTGTACTAGTGTGGAAAAGCGCCTACTGGGGTCAAAGGTCTGCTTCTGAAAGACTCGGCCCCAGTAGGAAAGGCAACGAAGGAACGGGGTGGGTTTTTTAGTCAGTAAGAATCTGACACTATTTCCCGCTCCGTCCAAGTGCAGGGGATGTCATCTGGATGATTTTTACCCAACTAAAAAAAAACTGGTGTGGAAAAGTGCGCCAGCTTGCAATTCTAAAATAATGTTTTTTAGACACATTTAGTTAGGAAAAATCTAGGTATAGTGTTGTAAATTATTTCAAAATAACCATCTAGGTTTTTATAACACTTGCAATACAAATCTCAAGCCTGCCTTCACCCAAAAAGGTCTGTTTTTCATCCCTACTGTTTTGCTCGTACATACGTGTGAATTGTACAAGCTTTATATGAAATTTTGCTCACGTAGCCCTCGAATATAGGCAAGAATGTTTATTTTCCTTGAAACATGTTTTGTTAAAGAAATTATAGATCTTTTGATTCCAAGGCTGGGACCTGATTCTGAAATAATGTGCTATATTTAATATGTACAAAGCTAAAAGAAGTAGCTGGAAGAGCCAGTGGCTAAAATAATAAGCTGCAAGTTGCATGGGTTGCAAGGTTAAGCAATGCTAGCTGAGGTTCCTGTGTGGATGGGTAACCATCTTAAGATACAGGACAATGAATCGAGAGCAACATTGTTTCTTTAAATTCGTAAATATTCGCACAAAATAAAAATAAAATGCAATAATATTAAGTAGGTAGTTTCTTTTTTTTAACTATCACACAACACCGTCTAGTCCCAAGCTAAGCAGAGCTTGTATTATGGGTACTAGAAAACTGATAAACACACTTATATATTTCTAAATACATACATATCATAGATAAATTACACCCAGACACAGAACAAATGATTATGCTCACCACACAAACATTTGTCCTGGGTGGGAATCGAACCCACGACCTCCGGTATAGCAGTCAGGGCCACTAACCACAAGACCAACAGGCCAGTCAGGCCATAATTATTAAGTACTTATTTTATTTTCCTTGCAATAACAAAACTATTTGTCCAATTTACAATTTTCACATTTATAGCAGCGTCAGTGACGTTTTTAGGTTTTCTAAAGTCCAGGAGTTGGGCCATTTTGGGACCCTTAAATAACTAGGCCAATGTCTAGGACTTTGGAACCACGGGCGCTCAGAATGGGGACTCTGCTCGCTCATCGAGGGATTCCAGGGAAGACGGTAGCACAGTGGTCACGTGCTGCCGTGCACAAAGAGGCTCAGAGGAGACCGTAATAGTCTCTTTAGGGATGTGTCGTAACAGGCGTTGCACTGAGGGGGTTCCGGAATGATCTTTTGAGAGGTAACGGGGCCGCTTCGTGCTGATGGTGATCACCGAGGTGGTTTTAGTGAGGTTAAAATCCCACACTCCCAGGACTTATCCCCGAAGTCCGGGCGCCTTTTGAACGTTTCCCCTCGAAAACAAAAAAAAAGGCCAACGTCTAATCAGGAGTACCGCACTCTGCACGGTAATCAACGGGTCACCGATCTACTGATGAAAGGGAAATCGATCATAACTGTGTTTATACAAAAGGTTATCAGGAAGTCGTAACATTTAAGAATGTGTCAACAAAGAAATGCCAAGGAAACCTTTAGGGATACAAGACCAGGAGCTATATAGGATATCCTTTATTGTGGGTGGTTCTGTAAATGGAAACCAACCTCACACCACTTCTGCTCGTTGTGTTATGCTGGCACTGTTGCTACGGCTACGAAGATCCTTAGTCTCATAAGATTTAGCACACGGGAAGATCTCTCCTAGAAAATTAGATTATCATCCATTATGTACCATATTTCTCTGCTTTATCGCGGGCTAAGCCGCTGACAGGAGCTAGTGCCATCATAAAACAACGATCTAAAGGAACTGTAAAAACCGAATCTATTTTTAGCTTTTTTGTACCGCAATAACATGAAACAAGCTATGTTAATCAACGCTCATTTATTTAATTGTAACTCGCCGGTGATCTCTAAATTAAAGGACTTTGGACTACCACAGGACTTCACCAACAGACGTATGATTAAGTTGTTCGTAGGACTCATAGACTACGGAAACGACTTTGCGGGCACTGGTGTATAGGAGACACTATCGATACTATGGAGGTATGCGGGGTAGAGTGTAAAGTTCCTCAAACCTCCGTTGAAAAGGGAGGATCCTCTGACCAGACGGATGTTTTTGTCTGCTGTAGGCAACTGCCCGATAAATGATTTGGGACTGTTGTATATGTTCAAATCGTGTGGAGTAGGTACTCTAATTGCGGGATGCAGAATTTTGTAGTTTAGTTATTGAGTGATGCCATAGATGTCGCTACAATACTTTTCGTACAAACTAGAACGGATATTGGTCAAGTACAATGGATATAAATACTATCATAGTGTACAATTGCATGCACATATAGGGGCGAAATCTTGATTCCTTTCAAATAACTGGGGTGTCACACCACCAACTTTCGAAATCTGGACTGTGAAATTGCCGACTCAAGAAGCTGCCATAGTATCGATTCTTAGCTCTGTGGATGCAGATAACCTGTCGTTACTTAGTCTCGTCTTCAAGTTAATGCTACAGGTCTTACTCAGTATTTTGTAAGTAACAGTATCTTTATTCCTGTAAACGTTTTGTTAAGCTGGATTCTTTCAACTTGCTAAAAGGTAGATAATGGTAGTTTATTGATATAATGACTCATTATTTTCATAATTGATTCATTTGCCTCATTTTTTTTTCATTTATGTGCTACTTTTATGTTTTATTTATTTACTATAAAACATTTAGATATTATGGTAGCGTTGTAGGTACGGTCGACCATGAGTGTTTGCGATATTGATTTACCTGTGACGTCATCGATATACACTCTAACATTTTCTGGATCAAGACCAAGGACACTTTACTTCTGTCGTTCAGTATTAAATGTGGGAGTAAACATATTCTTATAACTACTTTTGTTTACATGGAAAAACATCAAGTACCATCTTCTACTTTGGGTGAAGCAGGTGCAAGTATCAGACTGTTACTGACTAAAACCCAGCATTCTTTCAGCTGCCTTTTCTGCGAGGGCTTTAACTCCTTCAAAAAATCCACAGCCCTGGCAGGTGTTGACCCTAACTGGCCCCATTAATTTTTTTGTCATCTCTTTGAGGCAGGTTTGGTCCTTACCAGACGGCGAGTTACCCATGGCTCGCCGTCTGCAAGCACACGCCAACTCATTTACGTACTGACAGTAAGTACATAGCCCTATCTCTCTGCCTCAGTCAGGTAAAAACTGAACAAATAAGTTCACTTTTGAACCGTGTCTGACCACAAGAGTGAGGTTGGAATAGACTCTTAGAGAATTCTGAAATTTCATCCCACTTGAGCTCCGAGAGATGCACGAGTATCCAGTTCTAATAACCGCCTCTAATCGTCTCTATAACCCTACACCCACTGCTACCACACTAGGTGAGGTGTTACTTGGAAAAGTCTAAGCTGAAAATAGATTATGTTTGAAAATGAGGTTAATTACATGAAACCAGGTATTTATATGATAAGCTGTTAGGCTATCAATATAACTTTATTTAAATTACATTGGTTAAAGAATATATTAATATACCAAAATTCTTACACTCATCTCACAGAACACACACACAGAGCTTTATAAAAGAGGAGGCCTACCGTTTCTAATCCCAATTCCCGGCCATCGTAGGCGCGGGTTTGCGGACGGCGAGCAATGAGTAGCTCGCTGTCCGACCGTCCGGCTACTGTCCGGATCGAGCCTAAGTCGTCGACGGCACGCACTGTTCCCACGTGCTTTAAGGTGATGCATCATGACTCACATTTTCACTGTTTTTCATACAACCGCTCATAACTGATTATGACGTTATTACACATTTTTCATTCACACATTTTTTATTACACATAGATATTTTGGAAACACAGTATCTTGTGGATATTATCTAGGTTTCTAAAGAAACCAATTTGTGTAAAACTAATCCAGTAAAAACCTCTGAAAATGTCCTATTTTGTATGAACTTTGACACTTCATAATTTGCCTAAAAATTAAAAACTCAAAAAAGTAATCCTCTAGAGACCTTGCAAATTTTATTAAGATTCTAAATAACGATAACTTTTTCCAAAAACTTTTAAGAGTTAAAAAAAAACAGCTATTTCCTGGAGCAAGTTTTGTGAAATTTTCGAGTAAATCTCGGAATTACCGAATACTAACAGAGTTTCCAGGCGTTATCTTTCTTTTTTTGCGTTGCCTTTTCGTCAAACATCGCGTTGGATTGCATTAAATGAAGTAACAAGCTTTTAAACAATTTTCGATGTTTACGATAAGCGAGTGGAGAAGGACCCTCTTAAGGAGTTGTTAGCAACAGGGTTAGTTTCAAAAGGTAGCTCAGCCCGGGTATGAAGGCACGAAGGAACGGGGTTAGATTTTAGTCAGTAAAAGTCTGACACTATCTCCCGCTCTTCCCAAGAGTGAGGGATGTCATTGGATAATTTTCTATATACCGCTCCATCCTATTAACAGTTCAGTTTCGGTCGTCAAACAGATCGCTTTAAGAGCTCATGGATGTGCCTTAACATACCTGAGTATTTTGACAAATTTTGTACTACTTTTTGCAACGAAAATTGTATTTCAATAAAAAAAATAGGAAGGAAACAAAGAGTAGAGATATTATCAAATATCGTTTATTTTTACTTTCAAATCCGTTTAGATCAAGCTGATTACGACGAGATGCATAACCATTATACTTTCAACTCTTTCAAGTAATGGTAAAAAACCCAGGATACGTTAGATTTGAATGAAAGTAGTAATTTTAAATGTAAAGTTAGTCGTTGTTTTACTCTAATGCTTCGTTTCCTCTGGCCTCGATCGATCGCCAACAGAAATCATGTTTACACATAAATTAGGACAATAGCTTTTTCATGATTGTTGCTAAGTAGGAGTTTTTCAAGCATCTACAATTCTAATAACATCAGCAAATATTGGTCTTAATTGGTCAAAATATTTGCTTGTCTGTCTGCCAATTTGTCATCATCATCATCATCATCATCATCATCATCATCATCATCATCATCATTTTAGCAGAAAAACGTCGACTGTTGGACCTAGACCTCCCCCAAGTGCCGCCACAATGAACGGTCCTGTGTGTCTCGCATTCATCGTATTGCCGCAACCCTTACCAGGTCATCAAACGATCTAGTAGGAGGCCTCCAACGCTACGTCTTAGACTTCCGGTGGCGATTTGTACTCAGGAACAAATCGAGAGACAGACATGCAAATATACAACTAACAGTAGGAAAATTATAAGGCCGACTGAGCTATGCCATGCTGTCCATTTGTAACGTTTTTACGTCTAAACCGCTGAAGCAATTATTGTGCAATTCCAATGTACCTAGACCTACACTCGATAGAAAACCGATAAGCTAGTAGCTTGGTGTTTATGCTCAAGATTTAGGCGTTTTGACTCGATATTGTCGATGTATGTACGACAAATAAAATAAAAAGTTAAAAAAATATCCTACCAGATGTTTTTCAGTGCATAGAGTGGAGTACTTAATTTTTTACTTTTTTCTTACTGTGTTTGATCCTTTGATACTTTGTCCAGATTATTATTATTATTGTTAAGTTTATATTTCTCTATCTTCTATTATTTTTTTACTCTAAGTCAATACAGATCGTAGACAGGAGGGTCGAAGCCTACTGGGGCCAGGGTTATCTGAAGGAAACTCGTGCCTTGGTTTGAAGGCTATGGAGAAACGGGGTGGGTTTTTAGTCAGTAAGAGTCTGACGCTATCTCCTGCTCTATCCAAGGACAGGGGTGGTCATAAGATGATTTTTGCCCACCGTAAAAAAAAAGATCGTTATGTATGAAATTTTATGTCATACATAATTATCCAAAATGTCATACCAACAAACTCAGTCATATTATATTACCAGTATAACAGAAATTCCGTGGTCCTTTTGCTAGCAAAGGACCTCTTGGCCCGTATTGTAAAATAATCCTATTACACTTAACCTGCCCTATATTTGTACACCATTATATGCCTTTACGTAATAATATAACGTGCACACACCCACTATCATTTCGTTAGTGTCTCTTATATCACTCTCACAATGAAACGTGATTACTAGAGATGCGCCGAATAGTGGTTTCACCGAATACCGAATAATATTCGGATAAATTCTTACCTAACCGAATATACTGCCGGATAGTTCGGTTCCCTGTTCTATAATTTTGCGTTCCATGTATTCCGATTTGGATATGGTTCCCAGTAGCTGGGCCACCATAGATTTTTAATAAGCCGGGTCATCATCGGTTTCGATTGTGCAAACAAACATTACAGAAATTATTTCTTACAAAGTGGGATATTAAAGGCTCGACAACTAAATGAACTAAACAATACGAATGTCTAATAAATATGATGGTAAGAATAGAATTCCTTAAATTTATTTTGCTCTAAAGACTGATTTATAATGATTTATTAAACCGATCATATTCGGCATTACGACCGAATGATTCGGCCGATTACGAATAAGTACTTACCTCAAAATTCTGCCGAATACCGAATTTCAAACGAATATTCGGCGCATCTCTAGTGATTACCTACTCGTAATTAAGGACCACACAAGTTTAGTTAGTAAAGATAACAGACGCACATTCCATCGTAGGTGTTACATAAGCGTATAACTGAATATTTTTTATTTTGAACAGATAAGATTTTTGCAATGGTAATAGAAACACGTGTAAGTCTAAGTATCAGTATCATGCAACTAGCTTTTAATGGTTTTTTTGTGTTCTTTAGGTCTTGTCGCAAATCAATTACTTTTATTTTATTTAATATTTTACATAATTATTTAGAGCTTTATATGCTCGGTTATGCATAATCTGTAATTATTGAGTGAGCATTATAGAGTTAGGTTAGGTGATCTAATTTTTATTTCTTTACGATTATTTTGTAACACAAAGAGTGTGACCTTAAGAGGTGGTCCTTAAACAAATAAATATCTAAATAAACTACATGATTTTCACTGAAGGATTCTTATCACCAGATTGCTGATCAACTTGGTATTAGATGACACAGAAGACAGCCCTAGAATTCAAAAACCTATCTTAATTTTAAAATTTATAATTTTATATTACAACAATAATTTGTTTTGTTGATTAATTTAATTGTATTGTATTGTTAGGAATGTAATCTACATCTACACTTAATATTATAAAGAGGTAAAGTTTGTTTCTTTGTTTATTTTTGTTTCTAGGAGGTAATCTCTGAAAGTACGGGTTCAAATATTAAAATTTTTTCACCGATAGAAAGCTGCTTTATTCTTGAATGATATAGGCTATATTTTATGTACGCTGTCGAAACCGCGGGCAACACTTGGTGTAATGATATGAACTGTATGTTGTTTATTATTTATTGTATTTTTATAAATGTAATTAGTAATATATTAAAACTAATTCACCTCACCAATATCAGCGATACTTTCTGGTAACTAAACACACTCAATCCATTACAAACATTCCTTACTTATATTATAAAAGCGAAAGTGAGTTTGTTTGTTACGTCTTCACGCTTAAATGGCAAAACCGATTTTGATGAAACTTGGTACACGGATGGACCATGTCCTGGAATAGGACATAAGATACTTTTTATCCCGAAAATATGTACCCTTGGGATAATTTTCTGCTATCACTTGGGTGAAGCCGCTGGGAGCAGTTAGTTAGTAATATTTAAAACTAATTTACCTCACCAATATTAGCAATTTTTTTTAGTAACTAAACACACTCAATCTGTTACAAACCTTTACAAATAAAACATCTGATACAATTCAAACTCCCAATCATTACAGAAACAATACACCCGTACCTCAGTACCAGAATTCTCAGTATTTCTTTGTACAAGTCAATCAATACTTTTAACGATCTCACAATACTAGCAGCAACTGATATGAGTTCCCCGTATTTGTCCACACATGGGGAATTGGTGATGTAAAAATAACCAGTCTAATTATACCGACAGCGAAGGGCAGTAATGCAGTGCAGGGTATTCGGGATGCCAGACCTAATTTTGTGGGCTTCCGACTGTGTGTTGTGTGGTGTGTGGGTCGTCCATTGTTTTTTGTGCAATTAAAAAGAAACAAGCTTTTAATGAAAATCATTTTTTCATAGCAAGCTTTTATAGCTCTATATAATTAATACTCGTCAAGACAAATCATACGAGCCCAAACTCGATAGGGCTGTGTCGTTTAACTACGAAGTACCTTCCAGTTCCATCATCAGATCAGCCTATGCCATAATAATTTTGCATTGTCATCTGATCTACACATGCATGCAAAATTTCAGGTTAATCGGTAACCGGGAAGTGGGTTAAATTTAATTTGTAAGATTTGATTACAGACAAACATCGGGACAGGTGAAACTAAATAAAAGCTTGTAAAATATAGTTGATGATGATGATGATGGTGAAGGAGTATTACCTATCAGTTTAATTTCTCTTCTCCTTTCTCTATTGTATATTTTAATATTTATTAATTTATTATTTGGTTCTTTACAAAACATACAATGTATGTATGTACTATGTCATAGTACATGGTGATAATATACAGTTTATGTATAAAGGCAAGCTTTTATTAGCATTTTTCTTTACATTATTTATGTTATTGTACACTGACAGCCCCAAATCTTTTCCTTTCGTTCAGTCCATCCAAAGGTTGTCAGGTAGAAATTGCCTTGTGCAATAAGACCGCCTATTGTACACTTATTTTTTATTAATGTTTGTCCTGTGATAAGCTAGGGTGTGCAATAAATAAATAAATAATATATTTTTAGAACCTTTATTGACTTGAAATACTAGCTAGCTGAAACTATGGTCAGACAAACAACTAACTTGTAGATAGCTTAAATAATACATGAAAGCGCAACTGCTGGTCAAGCATTAAAAGTCTTTGGTCAATAATAATATTCTACAACTTTCACATAACGCCATGATAATAAACACGCTTTTGTACATGAACTGTCTGTATCTCTATATGTTATAATATAATATTATGTATTGGTGTACAATAAAGAAATATGATAGTACAAAACTAAACAGAGCTTGTCTTGTAATATGAGTACTAGACAACTGATAAACATGCTTATTTATTTTTTAAATACATAGGTACATAATTATAGATAATAAAAATTATACTCAGGCAGAGAACAAATGTTCGTGCTCATCATACCTACATCTTTCATGGGTGGGAATCGAACCCACGACCACCGGCATAGGTCAGGGTCACTAACCACTGAACCAAAAGGCCAGTTAATCTTCCTTCTTGGCCTTCATTCTAGGACCCCGTGGTTCCGTTTCGTATAGATGTTTTTTTTTTCACTAGCCATCACTGTCCTACTACTGGGCAAAGACCTCCCCCAAGTCTTTCCAAACTTTATTTTCTTGCGTCGTCTCTAACCAGTCTTCACGGTACGCGTCCAAATCATCCCGCCACCTCTTTCTAGGCCGGATGCAAAGCACCGTCAACGGCGCTTTGCATTAGTAGGAACCCACTGTGTGGCGATGTTGCCTAGCGGTCCCTGTGCATGCGGCTGACATGACCCACCCAGTCCCTCCTACTGGGGCTAGGGTTATCCGAAAGGAAACTCGAGCCCCGATATGAAGGCTAGAAGGAACGAAGCGGGTTTTTAGTCAGTAAGAGTCAGACACTATTTCCTGCTCCACCCAAAAGCGGGGGTTGTCATAAGATGATTTTTGTCCACCGTAAAAAAAACCACCCAGTCCCTTAAAGATGTTTATGCATGATTATTTTGTTTCGGATATTTTATTTAAAAAAACATGATAGTATCAATGTTAATCCAATTCCTGTGTAATTGACTCCCAAATCTATAATTTCCTGCCACCATATTTTATAGCCACAGTTTTTATAAAACAGTAAATAAAAACCAGTAGTTCGATCAAGCGGAAACTAAAAAAAAAAGTCGACTTTAAAATATCCAAACCCGGGAATCAAACCCGAGCCGATGATTACCTGCGGTTGTTTTTATACAAAACCTTAAAACCAATTTAACGTAAGCGACTTTTTTTGTACATGCGATTTTTATCTTTATAGCAAAGAAGTTAAGATAGAAATTGGTTTTATAGAAAAATGTCGCTTACGACTATGGGAGGTTATGGTTGTATGACATTGTCCGTTTTGAAGGCCGCCCTGATTTCTTCGAAACCAATGGGTTAAGGATAAATATGCCTTTGGGAACAGAACATCCTTGTTTTATCGCTTTTTACTCTGTTGTTATTATTTCATTGAATAAAGTTTTGGGGTGATCTGTTGTTTTTTATTGTGGTTGTTGACTTCTGATATTGATAGGTCATGATTATTGTGAAGGTATTGTGATGCCTCGTCGTTCATACCGCGTACATCGAAGAATTGAACTCAGCGCTAAAGAGCTCCCGCGCTAGCGATAAGAGCAGTATGTTTATACCGCGTACATCAAAGAATTGAACTCAGCGCTAAAGAGCTCCCGCGCTAGCGATAAGAGCAGTATGTTTTTCGTGTTTTGAGTAGTTGTCGCGCAAAGTTTTTATTTTTCCGGACTCCATTTAAGTTATATTGTGATAGTTGAAACGTGTAGCCAAAATAAAGCGCTTTTATATTCTTCACTCAATAAAATCCTACTAATATTATAAATGCGAAAGTTTGTATGTATGGATGGATGTATGGATGGATGTGTGGATGGATGTATGGATGTTTGTTACTCTTTCACGCAAAAACTACTGAACGGATCTCAATGAAACTTGGTACACGAGTAGATTAAATTGGTCTAAGCATATCTCTGAGTTACGCGTAAAGGGCGCGCAAGCGCTCGGTGCGTTAAGCCCAATTCTTAATCGGAAATCCAAATTAAGTAACAGTACTAAACTTAGAATTTATACTACACTGGTCCGTCCGTGTATAACATACGCTTGCCCGGTTTGGAGTAGCACATGTCTATCAAATCATCAAATTTTGCAAGTTATTCAAAATAAGGCTGTCAAAATATCTTATAATACTAAATTTAAAACAAATCTCAGGAAATTGCATAAAGAAATCAAGCTTCCCTTGCTATTTGATTATATAGTTAAAATATCGTCAAAATTTTATAAAAAGAATAAAATAAATAATGCTAACCCCCTAATCTCAAAGCTATGTTCATCAACAATGGGCAAATTACCATATATCGATAGTTACGGCACTTACCGCCTACCGCATCACTACATCTTGTTCCCACCAACTGAGTTGCAAGCGACCAGTGACTTGACCCCCGAGAGGCTCGCTGCCGACCCGGCCCCGGCCGCTGTAGCACCGGAGCGCGGGCGGCAGGGAGGCTCAGGCCGCTGATTTATTGACTGGTCGTGCGGCTACTAGTTTGTCAGTATACCGTGCGATCAGCTATCTCTGCAGATACTTTTCTAATTGTTTTTGTCCCACCCACAAGTAGTTAGCAAAATTATGTATCAACAAAATAATTTGCATAAATGTTATATTGTTATTTTTAGCTAATTTTATGTTTTTAACAGTGCTCTAAAATGATATTTTAAAATCTAAACTTTGAGAGGCGATTTATTAGCCTGAGAAAGTGTGTAAACTCAAGTGTTAATGTATCTTAGGGTAAGTGCATTTTTGTTAACTTTTATGTTTAATAAAGATATTTGAAAATGAAATGAATGGTACACGAGTAGACCATATCCCAGAGGATAACACATAGGATTTTTTTTTTCCTGGGATTATGTACGCGGGTGAAGCCGCGGGCAAAAGCTAGTTGTATATATATTAGAATAGTTTTAAATGACGGAATAAAAAGATTTACCTTTTATTCCAAAAATTTGACTTACTGCTAATATTGCTAGCGCGGCAGAGAAATAAAGTGTGTTTTTTTGTTTGTATAAGGTAATCTCTGAAAGTACTGGTCCGATTGCTAACATTTTTTTCACCGATAGAAAGCTGCTTTATTCCTAAGTGACAGACATTATACTTACATATGTACGCGGGCAAAGCTGCGGGCAATAACTATAGTTCTTAATAAACTAATGCGTGTCACCATCAATTAGTGCATCACTATATACAACGTGTAGCGTTAAATGCTTAAAACCTGAAAATAGTTTGATTAGAATAACAAGCAGAATTAAACCACTTTTTAATATAAGCTATATTTTCAAAAAAAACTTTTTTTGAAATGTCGCCCTGTCTAATTATGAATAAGTCAAGCCATCACGTTCGCAAACCCGCCCAAATAGGTAAACAAACACAAATGATTGTAGTCCAATCAAATTTTCACATACACGGGATAATAAAAGTTATTATATAGATAATTTCAATGCAGATATTAATTTTAAACAAACTTAAACTGCACATAAAACCTTTAATTTTTTTTAATGTTTTTTCTCTCACTTAATTGGGTCAATCGAATTAAAAATCATTTGGGGTGTCTGAAGTTTACACGTTGTATATGTACGCGGGTGAAGCTGCGGGCAATAACTAGTTCTTAATAAACTAATGCGATTCACCATCAATGAGTGCATTGCTGCCTATGTTACTCACTGAAGATAGTAAGTATTCTTATGGTGAAAGAATTTTTGAATTAGGTCAAGTACTTTTTGAATTAAAGGTAGAACTACACACACGTGTCCTACATACGCCAATCTAGGCGCGTCGGTCTCCATACATTTAAATTATTACAGAAACTAGACTTGTAGAACTACACTTGATACACGCCACGCGACATCGTTCTACGTAGAAATCAGGCGTGTTTCAAGTATGCGTCGGTATAATGCAGTTCTAGCTTTAATCATAACGTAAAACATACAAACAAACCAAAATCAGGTGCGTAGTTACCGCTGTATTAACCGTATCAATGATACGGGGCCCCCGAGCTACAGGGGCCCCAACATATGCCTAAATTCGTAACATGTTATACACAATCTTGAATTCTCATATTGATAAAAAGCTAGGAGTGAATGAATAATGACTATATGATACTCTGTAAAGAGTTTTTAGCCTTTTAGAATAACATAATATAAGATGATAATAAAAACTCATCCTATTTTAGTAGGATTTTTAGTAGGTAGGTTACCTTCTGAATGATCCGTTCAAAAGTATTTGATATGGGGCCCCATTAGAACTAGCTACGCCACTGACCAAAATTAAATCTTTTCTCTTTATAATATTGTAGTATAGAAAAATCTTTTTGTATACGATAAATCACATCCAAATTTATTAGTTTCCATTATATGTCTCATTTAGAAAAAAGTAGTTTACAATTTACCTCGACATTTTACAATCTTACGGCGTTTACAATGTTGCCGTGACATATATTTTTAATCATGTCCACTGATTTATTCCATCTATCTAAAGTCATGAAGCCCAAACAGATGTCCCGTCTAAATAGAATTAGCATTCGATACCTTTGCTCCTAATTCCAATTTTATTCAATTTACAGGTGTTTCTTTGTTTATTAAACGGTTTTACAAAATGTCGTGAATACAAATTAGATTGGGCATGACCTGCATAGTGATTTTTATAGGCTTTAAAAAAATATTTATTTCTTTGTAATTTAGCCGACTTGTTCTGTTTATTTGTTTTGTTATAATGTCGAACTTAAATTAGTATTCATTGAACCTTTTTTTGTGCTTGTATAGAATGTTAATAACTAAACATTTGTATTGTATGAAAGCAGTTCATTTATATGCTGTAATATTAATAAAAGCTTTATTAAAAATATCAAATTACAATTTGCCTGCTGCGGTCGTCCCGTCTGATTATAATTTGGGTGTCTTCAACTATGCTGTAGTGTTAATAAAAGCTTTATCAAATAAATCAAATTACAATTTGCCTGCTGCGGTCTTCCCGTCTGATTATAATTTGGGTGTCTTCAACTATGCTGTAGTGTTAATAAAAGCTTTGTCAAAAAAATCAAATTACAATTTGCCTGCTGCGGTCTTCCTGTCTGATTAAAATTTTAGTGTCTTCAAGGCAAATAGGCTCATAAACTAGTGTGTCTCACCATCGCACGTACTAGTTTATATCAATAAAAAAAACTCATCCTTCAATTCAAAAAGAAAGCGATGATCGTACATGTTTTTTTTTTTTGCGAAATACTAAATTAAAATTGAGGCTGTGCGAAATAGTTAATAGGTTGTGATAGTTTTAAAGTGAGGGCAGCATAATTGAAGGAGCCCTTTAGGTCTGATTCCTGTCATGGCAGCGGGATTGTTTAAAAGACTTACAGCAGTCTTGGGAAGCAACAGGCACAGGACAGAACAAAGGTGAGTTTTAAGTCAGTAAAAGTCTGATACTCCCTCTCGCCCCAGACCAGAAGAAAACAAGGGCTTTGGTAATTTTGAGAGGAACTTTAATTTTTCCATGTTTGAACAAAAATTTTTTGCTTTGTAGGTATCTAGAACCACGTAAGAAAGGATAAAACAGAAACCTAAACCAACTTTTCAGCTACTTACAGACTGTGTACCCATAAATTCAAATAAACAAGAGGGTAGTTCCACAAAAACAAAGTTCTTGAAACTCATGAAAGTTTAGTGTTCAGGCTATTA
Organism: Mythimna lalbum; assembly: GCA_949319445.1. Taxonomy (NCBI): domain Eukaryota; kingdom Metazoa; phylum Arthropoda; class Insecta; order Lepidoptera; family Noctuidae; genus Mythimna; species Mythimna lalbum. The sequence goes on from OX439370.1 coordinate 7,125,535, forward strand.
TCGTCGGGGGGCACGTATGCAAGTTTCCATGTCTGCTAGCCCCCGGCGAAGCGATCGTAAATTACCAATCTTTTAAGTTCGTTCGACGCGCGACGACTTTTTACGCTAGCTAGGTTCAGTCACCCACTACTTGCGCCACGTTCTCGAATTGCTAACGTTTTGTGAGCTTTCCGGTTCGAAGTTGGATATATGAGTATTATGAGATTGAATAAGACTTTAGTTTGGTCATGGGTGTCGGTTTTTTTATATACCTGTTTTATTTTCAGATCTTTCTATTTTTGTGTCTACGTCATCATCTCCCAAACCTTTCTTTTTTCTCAAAAACCAGTCTAGCTAGACTTTCAGTCTAGCTAGACTGGATACAGCTAAATGACTGTGTTTTAAATCTTGTGTCTAAGAATGCTTGATAAAAGAGTTGAAGTAAAAAGTCAGAAAATAAAAGCTTTGCCAAATCATTTAGATTTGGCAAAGCCTTTTATTTTCTGAAAGCTGAGCTGTTCTTTATTAAGAGACGGCGAGCTTCCCATTGCTCGCCGTCCGCTATCCAGCGCCTACGGTGGGTAGAAATCGGGATTGGATGTTGTTTTTGAAAACATTGTCACAAACGAAATCGCAGGCACAGTGGCTAAATAGTTAAAATAAAACAATTATACTACAATTGACTTTAGACTTTGCCGAATATAATAGTAACAATTTATTACAGAAAATACATATTTAAAAAACACTGAACATAAAATTAAGCTCCTGTAAAAAAAAAGAAGTGGATTGGCATTTTCCTGAGACCATAGGATGGATAGCCAGGCCCGCCATTTAATATTACTTATTCAAACGGACCCAATTAAACAAGAAGCTGACCCGGGAAAAACGCTGGCATGATAAATAATAAATTACTGTTAAAAATATGAGGTGTACTAGAGTCGCCGGGATTCCGATCCCGATTTCCGGTCACGAGCAATGGGTAGCTCGCTGTCCGGCCGCCCGGTAACTGTTCGGACGGAGCCCAAGTCGTGAACTGTTCCCGCGCACCTCAAGGAGTTGTCAGCAACCGTAGGGGCCCAGCTGGGTCGAAGCCTACTGGGGCTAAGGGTCTGTTTCCGAAAGGTAGGTTCGGCCCCGGTATTCAATGAAAGACAAGAAGGAACGGGGTGGGTTTATTAGTCAATAAGAGTCTGACACTATCTCTCGATCCGCCTAAGGGTGGGAATCTCATTTGGATGATTTTTACCCACCCAAAAAAAAGTGCACAAGAAGTATTTAACTATTTAGCTATATCTGACAATTTGCATTGCAGAATAAATTACTTAGTATGGAAATTGTAGGAGACTTATAACTGTATCTGATCTTAAGTGAATTTACTAGAAATAGACATCCTGCCTGGATTTTATAGCCTTATTACTTCAACTAGCTTCTGCCAGCGACTTCGTACGCGGATCCTGTTGCTTATGCCAGCGACAACGGAGTCGTCAAAATCAAAGATCTGAAACCTCTGATATCGAATTCTAAGAGCCGGAGGACTGGATTCAGTACTCACGCGCGATGGCTTATTAGCGTATTTCATGTATAACTTTGGTGTTTCTATACCGATTTCTATGATTCTTTTTTATTGAATAGATAATAATGTTAACTTTTTTAAATTAGGGATGAGTGAGAGTGTTATAAACGTAAGAGTAGACAAAAATAAACAGAAAGCTCCGAACTGCTAAGCTATCGGGAGTTACACGTGTTATTGTGAGTCAACCATATAAGATAGACATATGCTGTCGTGGGATATTTTTTATATAATTTTAAGGAGAATATTTCCGTGATACATGATTTCTGTGTAGCTTTAACCATTAAGGCTGGCGTTACCATTAAGGCGACGGAAGCTTAAAAAATGGAGTAATTTCTCCCGTTTCCCCAACATTTGCCTTCACTGCTCTGCTCCCATTGATCGTAGCGTGATGAAAAGTATACTATAACCTGCCCAGGAGTATGAAGAATGATTGTACCAAGTTTCGTTAAAATCCATCGCGTAGTTTTTGTTTCTATAAAGAACATACAGACAGACAGACAGACAGACAGACAGACAGACAGACAGACAAAAATTTTACTGTTTGCATTTTTGGCATCAGTATCGATCACTAATCACCCCCTGATAGTTATTTTGGAAATATATTTCATGTACAGAATTGACCTCTCTACAGATTTATTATAAGTATAGATTACTACTGCGGTTACTAGATTTAAATACAAGAATTTATGCTGCAGTTTATACAGTTATGTTGTAACTACAATGCTTAGTTATTGTGAAAAAAAAAAAACATTCACTAAGAGCCAAATGTTGAGAATTTTGATGAAATTGTGACTTCTAAAATAAGAAAATTAAACATAATTAGAATAAGCCATGAATGCATTTCAAAGATGATAATGTTGCGCTAATTTTCCATTCAAAAGATTTGTAAATTCATTATATTATTGCCATTAACGAAGCTCACAAACATAAGTCGAAATGATGTTAGCACGAAAGAGCTATGTGCTTGATTTACCAAACTGGCTACTACTCATACTATGGTTAAATATGTGCTATAATAATATTTCAAATTGTTTCATTATTTTGTTCAAAAAAAGCATACAAAGATGCGCTAATAATTTGCCGCGGGTGAATTTTTACAAGACTGCAGCCTTAAGTTTGGCAATTCTTTGCGCTATGTCGGCAACTGTAGTTCTCCTGCGGTCTTCCCGTCTGATTATAATTTAGGTGCCTTCAAAGCTAGAGAGAATACGCTTTTAATAAACTAGTGCCCTTCATTATCTACGATTGCATCACTGCTTACTTTAAGACGGGATCGCAAAAGACCTCCGGACGTCCATTATCAATCAATTTGACTCAAATCACGGACAGCTTAATATTAACTGCAACTATTAAACAAATCTTAACTAATAACAGTAACATAACACAAAAGCGCTATCTCAAGACGTTAAATTTTATTATGAACCCTTGTTTAAACTGCCACTAACTACACGTTAACTTAGATGCTTCACTGTTATCAGTGTACATCGTAAATACACTAACGCAGCCTGTAGCGCTATAAGGAACTTGCATAATTATTATTTACTAGCTTTTGCACGGAGCTTCTTTATTTATTTAATTGGATCTCCAACAAAGGATACTTAGTAACCACATTAAAAATCACAAATAGTGCTTTGCCCGCATGCGTAAAATATAGCCTACTAGCTTTTGCCCGCACGGCTTCGCTCCCGCTCTTCCCTTCTCTACCCTACTATACCCTACTCTACCCTACTCTACCCTACTCTACCCTACTCTACCCTACTCTATCCTACTCTACCCTACTCTATCCTACTCTACCCTACTCTACCCTACTCTACCCTACTCTACCGTACTCTATCCTACTCTATCCTACTCTACCCTACTCTATCCTACTCTACCCTACTCTACCCTACTCTACCGTACTCTACCCTACTCTACCCTACTCTACCTTACTCTATCCTACTCTACCCTACTCTATCCTACTCTACCCTACTCTACCCTACTCTACCGTACTCTACCCAACTATACCCTACTCTACCCTACTATACCCTAGTCTACTCTACACTACTCTACACTACTCTACTCTACACTACTCTACCCTACTCTACCCTACCAAACTTCACATAAACCATCTACTAAATAGTCCGAACAAAGCCTAAAAATTTGGTCTGGATAGGTGAGCCCGTTCTTGAGTTATAAAATAACAACGAAAAGTGGCATTGATTTTTATATATATAGATTAGATGTCACTGAGGAATAAAGCAGCTTTCTATTTGCAAGTTAACTCACGTGTTTTTTTTTTAGAATAGCATATCATACAAAGCATTATTTAAAAAAAAAAACGAACTTTTGTCACCGGCTTCGGCTCTGTGAAAAATTAGAAAATTATCCTAAGAAAATATAATCTTAGGATAAAAATAACCTATGTGCTATTTCAGGAAATATACAAGCTCAGGCATAGTGTAGCCAGCCTTTCGGTATTTTACAGGCTGCATTTTGTAGTGTGCGCAGGAATTGCATGCCTTGGTCCACCAGCTCATTCCTACCATCAGACAACCCGATGAACGACGAGTATCCACCATTACGTTGTTGAAACCTCTACGGTCTGGACCAAGCGTTTTAGCTCGTCGTTTAAACAGCGTACATCAAGGAACAATTTGCCTGCTGTGGTCTTCCCGTCCAATTATACTTAATTTAGGTATATTTAAAGCTAGAGTCAATAGGCTCTTAATAAATTAATGCGCCTCACCAACATTTGCATCACTACTTATCATTAGGTGGGATCGCAGTCAATAATAGTTTATATCAATTTAAAAAAAGACTGCCTTTTACCTAATGAGTTAAACACAGTGAAACTATTCACTTATTTTCCTGTTATGCAAAATTGCCGTAAAATGGGAATATTGGTGGGTATATTGCCGGGAATATTCCCAGATTGCCGGCAACGGCACATCTCTAGTCTCACTACCTAGTTATCTTTAACAAGTAATTTGACCCGAGTTAAGTCTTCAGTTAAACACCTGGGATAATGCTTGCATCTCTAAATTTGATACTGCTAAGTTGCAGAGTATAAATCTGTGTTTTATCTACCCATGTAAGGTCTTATTACCATACAGGTGTAGATCGAACTAAAGATGTCATCAAAATATTGTATGAATGAACAGATAATGAGATTTTTTTCATTCTTGATGGACCACCAATGAGAAGCTATTTATGTATTTTGAAAACGTACAGATCAACCAGTCAGTTTTTTTCCTTGGCTATACCGGGGTCGGCTTCCAGTCTTAACAACTGATCATAGGCCTCTCCCAAGTGTCGCCAAAAGGTCTGGTCCTGTGCGTCTCACATCCATCGGATTTATTTATTTATTTATTACGGCACTCCAACGAATAGTTCGCTAAACATTTACAAAAGAATAATCTTAATAATTGACAATTATCACAGCGAATTCTCCACTTAAAGTTGTGCCCAGCACTTACAGAATATGGTAAACTAATATTATAATAACAAAGTACGACACAATAACAAAGAAAAAAGAATCAATAAAATACGAAAGAAGGAATTATTGAAGTTAAATAAATTATGTCAGATTGCATTAAAATTCAGTAAAAAATCATGTCATAAAAAATTTAATTACATTAGAATACATTGAAATACACAAAATTACATTGGAATATACAAAATTACATTTAAATACGCAAAATTACATTACATTAAAAATTGCAATAAATTACACTAAATTAAATAGGTGAGTAATATAATGTCTTGTCTTGTCAATGATCTACGAGCTGGTGCAAAAGATGCTTCCGAAACTGAGCCAAGGTATTGGAGAAGATGTCAATGCTACTGGCACGAGAGTGATTTTCATTATACGTTCTCATCATACGGTTCAGCAGCGCTGATCGTCCGAGGTTTGTTCGAGCTGCAAACGGCAAAAACATTTCCTCACAGGTCATCGGTCCACCTTGTGTAAGGTCTAGCAATGCTGCGTCTTTCGGTACGACACCACTCAGGAACATCTACAGGTGGTAACCGAGTTATATGTTGTATTAAATAACAATAACTTCAAATTAGGCAAATCGATACTTATTTTGACTGGCCTGTTAATCTAGTGGTTAGCAGCCCTGACTGCTACGCGGGAGGTCATTGGGTTGTCCCATCCAGGACAAATGTTTGTGATGAGGATGATAATTTTTTCTCTATCGGGGTGTAATTTATCTAAAATAATTATGTATTTAGAAATATAAATGTATGTTTATCAGTTGTCTAGTACTTACAACACAAGTTCTGCTTAGCTTGGGACTAGATGGCGTTGTGTGATAGTTGTAGAATATTATTAGGTACTTATTTTTTATCCAGTTTTATCATCCAAAATTGTTGTCTTTTTTTCAGATCTAATTGGTATTAAAAGCCTCTTTCGCTTAGATAGAGAAACTACTATAATATTTGAAGTGTTTATAAAGCCTCTCATTTAAAATACTAGTTTAAACTTAGCTAATGCTGCTAAAGTTTCAGAGAGTTAGGTTTGCCTTTGAGCGAAATTTATTTGGAACTCCATAATTGGGAGTCTCGTTTATTCTAAAGAATTTTGTTTCTTGTGCTTAAAGATAAAGTTTTAGAAGTTTCAATAGTTTTTATACGTAGTTAAGTAGGTATTTGGATAAGTATTTACTTAGGGTGTACTTCGAAATGGTATGTAGAGCAGGATATATTTTATTTTATAGTTTCTATGTGATCAAAGGGCCATCACCAGGTCTCATTGAATTTACTGACGAAGTAACAAACACCTACCTATATTCCTTCAGTTATTCTTTTCGTTTCAGGGCCACAGTAACTCTTATGAACAATTCTGCTGCCTTTTTTTTGTCGATGGGGAAAATCATCTTATGACAAAACCCGCTCTTGGGTGGAGCGGGAGATAGTGTCAGACTCTTACTGACTAAAAAACCCATGCCGTTCCTTCTAGCCTTCATACCGGGGCTCAAGTTTCCTTTCGGATAACCCCGGCTCCGGTAGGTTTCGACCAGTGGGGTCTCGGCTGACGGTAGAGCCATGCTCCGCATGGACATTGCTCCACCGTGTCGTGAAGGTGATTGAGTTAATTTCGGGCCATGATGCCGATTGAAAGTAAATGCCCTCCGCAAAGCTTTAATGCTAGATCGCACGTGGTGAGGGAATGGACATCCTCACATTCACGTCCCAGCCGTCGTGGTTTTCGTGGAGGGCGAACTACAGATTACACGCCGTCTGTAAGCCTGCGCCTGCGATGGCCAAGTTCAGCTGTCAAATTGTTAATAAGTAGACAAACGGGAAAGTATATAAGACTTTTGACACGCGGTTTTTTTTTTAAGTTTTTTCGTTTTTTTTGAAAGCCCTCGAATTCCCCTCGCTCTGTGTTTAGAATACACTTACCACAGGATGTAACGTTATTAAACCATTTTCCTTCCTTCAGATAAGCCACAAATTAGACCTAAACAAAAATAGAGTAAACTGCACAAATACACAACTCAGTCTCAGGTCACAATTACGTCCCTAGATACAAGAGAAATAAATAGCTGGCAATTTAAAGAGTCGCCATTACACCATCAAACACCATTACCTTTTCCCACACTGTCCATTCGTATCCATTAAGGGTAAGCCATATTGTAGATAAACTGCAGATGGATGCAGAAATGCAACTCTGGACCTAGGTATGGTTTTGTCTCATCTCTTACCCTTCCTATAGGTATATCTTCCCCTGCCATAAATCACTTTCAAAATGTAAGTTTCTGTTCATGAAAGTACATATGTATAGATATCGACACGCATCTTGAGCGCTCAGAGAGGGGATCGCTTTGCTTTGATCCATACATTGGCGAGCCAATCGTCGTTGTCGTTACATACGTGCAGCAAGCGCAGGGAAGGGAACGAATCACGAATGACGTCTAAGACGTGTTGGCGCGGCGAGCTAATCACTGACGCTCCCCCACCCCCGCGTCTCACTACACGTACCACTATAGAGGCCGCATATTTGACTTCTGCGCAACTTGAAGCCAGCGCTCAAGATCCGTGCCGGTATCTATATCTACATAATTAGCCTTATAATATTCCCACTGCTAGAACTCGGGCCTCCTCTCTAGAAGACGGAATGCCGCCAAATGCCAAATTTTTGGTCCTAAAATATGCGGGGTTCCTCACGATATTTTTGTTCACCGTTTTAGTATTGAAATAAATTACACAAAGTAATGCACCTGGGTGGGTTTGAACTCGTGACTACCACTGCTCAGAAAAAAGGGCAGATTCATTGATATGTTTTGAGCCGCGTATTTAGAATATTGACTATTTTGTATTGACAGCCTTAGCCTTTTGTGACAACTTTTCTGTCTAATGTAGCAGGTGGGTTAGATACATAGGAGCCGGCGGATGGTGCTAAGCGCCCATCATGCCTAGATTGCTCAGTCTTAGACAGATTCCCTGCTAATTAAGGAATTTATTGATAGTCCTATGTTATGTCAGCCTGATGGTACGTAATTTGAAGTTTATTTTTAAATTGTAATGGCTGAATTCCTGTTGGAGTTAGGTACACTTAGTTTGTCATTCTGATAACGGTAAGTATACTTGTTGCCATCATCGAAGTACATATTTTGTTTTCATTTTAACCGGCTTCAAAAAGTAGGAGGACTAATCTGAGGGCCACAAAATGCGACGCTCCAAGCGAACAAGCCTTGTGCTGTAAGCGTCAGCATCAAGCGTCAAAAACAAAATGTATGTCTATTATCTACAAGGCCACAAAGTAGCGCTGCAAGCAGCAGCGAAGTTAGACAAAACTTAGTGCTTAGAATTGACGCTTGTAGCAAATTGACGCCTCAAGCGTAGCGTTACTTTGGTGGCCTAACCATGATAGTCGTTGGGGCCGAAAGCTTTTGCGGTGGTGAACACGTACTGGAAAACGCAGCGTTGAAAATTCTCGCACAAGGTGGAACAATGACCCGGTGCGTCTAAAATGGCGACCGCGTCCCAGAAAACGTAGCGTTGAACAGCCTACCACAAGGTGGACCGATGACTTGGTGAGGGTTGGGGGAATCCGATGGATATGACACGCATGGGACAGTTCGTTGTGTCGATACTTGGGAGAGGCTTTTGTCCAACAGTGGACATCTTAACAATGATGATGATTAATAATGTAAACGTGAAAGTAGGTCAGTCTGTCTGATAAGCTTTCACAGTACTTTAAACTACTAAACCAATTTTTATAAAATTTGGTATGGAGTAAGCTTTTTTTTTTTTTGTCGACGGGGAAAATCATCTTTGACGAAACCCGCTCTTGGGTGGAGCGGGAGACAGTGTCAGACTCTTACTGACTAAAAACCCCGCGCCGTTCCTTCTAGCCTTCATACCGGGGCACGAGCTCCCTTTCGGACAACCCTGTCCCCAGTAGGCTTCGACCCAGATGGGCCCCTCCTGCTGCTGACAAATCCTTGAGGCGCGCGGGAACAGTGCGCGCCGTCGACGTCTTGGACTCGGTCTATTACCGGACGATCGGACAGCGAGCTACCCATGGCTCGACGTCCGCGAGCCCGCGTCTACGGTGGCCGGAAATCGGGATCGGAATCCCGGCGACGGCGGCGAGGGCGCCGTTGCCTGATGCGGTCGGCCTCCTCCTTTGCAAGCATTACTGCTTCGCAGAAGGAGGCGACCGCCTGCCATTCCTCCTCGCTCCGGACCATGGCCTCGACCAGGGCCCGGCGCGTGAGGTCTCCGCCGCCGATCGACCCCACGAGGGCACGGCGATGCTCCGCCCAGGCAGGGCACACCTCGACGGTGTGCTCCACCGTGTCCTCCGGGCGTTGCGCACAGTGGCGACACCCGGGCGTCTCTTCCGCTTGAATCCGATGTAGGAACCTCCCGAACTTGCCATGTCCGGTGAGGACCTGCGTCATGCGGAAGGTAAGGACGCCGTGAGGTCTTTCCAGCCACGCCTCAAAGAGGGGACTTACCGTATGGAGTAAGCTAAGAAAGTAACATAGTCGTTTACTTTTATCTGGCTTCGACTTTGACTTCACGTCCAACTATAACCAACATTCAAACAGACATAGTCGCGGGCAAAAGCTAACATGTTAATAATTTCGAGGTTTCTAGGGCGTTAGTTCCAAATATATGGGCAATAATAACTAACTTTCCTGAGAACTCCAAACAAATTGTGTAACAAATAATAATATATTGCGTTTATATAATGTTTTCTAGAATTTCGCCATCATATTTAGATTCAAAGAGCGCGTTATTCTACATCGAAAATGATATTTAACGGCTCTATCACTTACCTTAATAATTTCAGGGAATAATTCATTAATATTTTGGTCCATTAATATTAATTTATCTCAGAAAATGTTATGCTTAAGATAACTATGTATAAGGAAATGTCCGCCCACACTGGAGTTGCTACTTGTTTAGTATTTACATTCATAAAATTATTACAATTTTGATGTTAATTGTCTACTAGCTTCTGCTAACGGTATCACCACAAAACAGATAGGTACAGAAGACAATCTCACTATGTACTTCACTTTTTATGCCAACGCTCGGTTGATGAATGAGCGTTAGAGCCGGAACTGTTCGACGAGCGGGTCGAGACGCTCCAAGATATCGTGTCCGTGAGTGTTGTCTACGTGTGCGTTGCTCGAGCGCGCTTTGTATGTAGATTGACTTCTGTACCTGTATATTTTGTGGTATCACCCACGTGAAAGTAAATTTTTCCATACGAATTTTTAACCTCCTTTTCATCCTTTTATGGGTAGAGTTTCGTAAAATTCTTATCAAATGTCTACACTCTATAAGAAACCTAAAAAATTTAAGTTTGTAGGTGTAATAGTTTCTAAGATTTCATGATTAATCAGTGAGTGGTGTTTCGCTTTTATATATATAGAAGATGTGATTATCAGTTATTATTAGATTGGGATAAAATGGTCACCTGCTTCTACTTCATACTGCTTCGCAAAAAAGGCACAATGGTGACACCTTGGTGGTTTTCTTTCTTGAATCTGAAACAGGTACCTTCCAAACTTGCATTGTTCGGTGAGGATCTGCGTCATGCAGAAGGTGAGGACGCTGAGGCACCCCTCCAGCTTCTGATAATAAATTGTCACTAAGTTTCATAGATTCTTTATTCTGTAAAAACTTGCAGTCTCTGTGCTTTTGGCTCTAGCAGGAAAACCTGATGTAAAGAACTGTCTTAAGATAATTCCTAACACACATAAGAGACGATACATTTTCTTTCACACCATCATAAGTCAGGTAGACGCGTTTCCATACCGGTTTTCTATTTTTGCCTACATAGTTAGAACTAGCGATGTGCGATGTCGAGAGGTTTTATTTGATTGTTAGAACAACTCGATGCTTCTCGATTGTTTTGACTTTGAATCGAGTCGGACTCGGTGTGTTCGCGAGTTGTTCCTCGACGGTTTAGAGTTTAGATTAAATACCTATTAGATGTAGCCGCCACAAATCAATTTTATTTGAATAAATGATTAGTCGTTAGCAATTCATTATTTGAAAAGTGTTTTAGTGACAGGAGATGAGGTAGCATTATACAACTTCAATGATTACGTAAACTTTTCGTTGAAGTTGACCACTGAAATACACTAAAAGTTTAACTATTGTAGTCTATTTCTAATACATACACTAAAACTATTACCTTTATTGCCGAAATTATTCTAAAAACATAAAAAGTTACTTGAGTCGACTCCAGTGACTGTGACAAGCCTTTGGCTGGTTAACTTTTTCAAAGAGAGCCAAGCAAAAAAACGGCACGTCGAGCATGTTGAGTTTTGTCTCAATTTACTTCCTTATTTCGTGTATATATGTATATGCTTCTTTCTTCCGCTCTTTCCTACAGTCTTATAGCTACATCTATAGGTATTTAATGTTCTTGACTGTCAACCTGGTGACCGAGCGAGTCTCAGTAAGTGAGAGCGACAACTGTTCGATCAAAAACTAGCGGTCGATTCCGTTGACGCGAAACAATCGATGAACATCTCGATTATTTTGTAGAACGGCGAGTCGATAGTTTATTTTAACAACTCGATTCTTTCGATTGTTAAAAACATCTCGGAAACGCCCATCACTAGCTAAAACGATCGCGCATTTTACCTCCTGTAGTGCAGTCACTTTAATTGTAACGAATGTTTCCTGACTATAATCCAAGTCTATGGTAATAGGACTTTGCTGTTAGAATCTAGAACTTCATGAGTAAAGTCTTGGGGAAATAAAGCTGTGCTTGTTGATTACGTTACGATTGTTGGTTCGAAAGTAATAGATTGTTCTACACTTTATGTAGAAGTATGGGGTTGTTAGAGTTACTTCGGCACTGGATTGCTTCTGAAAGGATAACCCGACCTTGAAAATGAATGGCTGGGTTGAAAGGCAACGGAGGAACTAGAAGTGGGTTTTTAGTCAGTGAAACTCTGACGTTATCACCCGCTCCACCCAAGGGCGGGATAATGTCGTTGGATGATTTTCCACTTACAAAAATAACTTAAGTAAACCTTAGTTCGGTCTTTGTCAGAATTGTTATTAAGTTCTCTTAATGATTTGATATTTTATTATTTTTGCATTTTTTTTTACAAAAGAAAATGTCAGATGTCAATAAATAACCCGCCTCTGATTGTTCCCGGTGCAAAGGTGCCCATAACACTCGCTGCATTACCTCGCTCGAATAGCAATGGACATCTTTTGCACCAAGAACGAACTGGCCCGAGAGTATATTTTAATATTTTATATAACTTATTTTATACTTTTCCGTTTGAAGTATCTGTTATTTATTTATTGTGCAAACTTACCACTGTGTTGTATTTTGTAACCCAAAGGTTGGCTGGTAGGGAATGCCTTGTTGCATTAAGTCCGTCTATGTACCACTACGGTACATGAAGCCAAAAGCAAACAATGTACAATCAAAAAAGAGCACGCACGTCATGTCTGTGGTTTAATTGTAAGGCAGGATTGCGGTTTTAGTCAGTAGGAGTCTGACACTGCACAGACTGGCTCGTATGTGAGGCAGCCTGGCCGTCCACCACTCCTGCCGAAAAAAAAAACTATATGAAGTTTAAATAAATAGATAAATTCTAAAAGTAGAATTATATACGGTAAGCTATGTTTTGCATGTCTTCGATTCCGGTATACTTTAATAATAATAAAAAATGTCATAAAATATAGTGAGCTTCCTAAGTCCTAGATTGCGTCAAACGCAATTGCCTACTTTTAATATGATGTTCCGCACATTAAAATTAAATCGTAGAATGTTATTAATTGTGTCATTATAAACTTTAGTTGGTCATTAAAGTGTTTGCCTTGCAAAATAATATATTATATTACAATAAGTCTTAAGTTTATAAATTTAAAATCACTTCCTCTACTCGACTCAATTTAATTGATAGTTTTAACTTGTTATTTCGATAAAAGTGTTATTCCGTGGTCTTGGCAAGGAAGTAGAATAAGTCCATGAAGTCTAAGAATATAAAAAAAAAAACGGTGAAAGAAAACATCGTGAGGAAACCGGCATGTCCTAGAACCAAAATTCGAAGACATGTGACATCCACCAACCCGCACAGGGCCCGCGTGGTGGATTACGCCCAATTCCCTCTCCTAGAGAAGAGGCCCGAGTGCCAGCAGTGGGAACATTATAAGGCCGACTACACTATACAACTTTAAAATTAACATATGTACCTATAGAAAGGTTGCATATTAAAGTTTCGGAACAACAAACTCTATGTTAATTTTATTACTTTTATTTTGTTTCATTAGTAAACATAGCAAAGTTCAAATTCAATTGCAAACTATACTTTTGGAGTTGATTTAATTACAATAAGTTAAGATTCAGTTGCAACCTATACTTTTTGGGGCCTGTTTAATACAAATCGTTTTTGAAAAATCAGATTTTTACCTGTTCACAACGTTAATGTTGATATACTACTCTGTCAAGAAAGTACCGGGAAAAGATCAATAATACATAAAATGTCTGTTATTCATCCAAATTTATTTTATCACCTTCAAAGTATGCTCCTTTAGAAACGATACACTTGCGCCAACGAATAATCCATTCATCAAAACATTTTTTAAACGCTGCTTCCTGAATTGCGTTCAGTTCTCGCCGCGAATTCTCCTTTATGTCTTCTATCGATTGAAAACGGGTGCCACGAAGTGGTAATTTGAGTTTAGGAAAAAGAAAAAAGTCAGCAGGAGCCATATCTGGTGAATATGGTGGTTGCTGGATGGTATTTGTTGAGTGTTTGGTCAAAAATTCGTTCACAATGATAGTCCTCAGCGACTTTCATGCGATTGAGTTTTTGGAGAAAATTCAGATCTTTTGGGACTAGCCGAGCAGCAACATGTTTCATACCCAAATGATTAGTTAAAATGGTACGGATCGACTCGTGAGATACAGAAAGTTCGGCGGCTATCTCGCTCAGAGTTGAATGGGGATTTTCAGTCACTATTTCCTTCACTTTTGCGATGTTAACTTCAGTTGCAGACGTTGACGGCCTACCAGAGCGAGGCAAATCTTCCATCACATCTCGACCGCTTTTGAACGCTTTGAACCACTCATAAGCACGAGTTTTTGATAAAGTCGATTCACCGTAAGCCTTCTGTAACATTTTCAGTGACTCCGAACACGAAATGCCATTGGCGATGCAAAATTTAAGACAAACTCTTTGTTCGATATTTTTGTCCATTATGAAATTCGCAATACACACTATATATGATATTACTAAAACCAGCACTGTATTTAATATAAATAACAGATGCAACTCAAACTCCGCGCCAAAATGGAAAACAGTTGTGCCAATCTAACAACTACAAAAAAACAAAAATTTGAATTTGGAACCATAAACAAATCATCCATTCCCGATACTTTTTTGACTGAATGTATTAGTATATTTCAGTTTCGATGGATTTAAATTATTTCGAACTAGCTGATCCGGTTGACTTCGTACCGCCTAGTATTCAATTAATGCTATATCTTTCGATATAGTCAACCGGTTGCAACAACGCCTAAATAATTTATCAAGTTTCGCAACAATTTTTATACATAAAAGTTATCTACATCAATTTCGTACAATCTACGTGATGCGCGGCGCAACTAAAAACTTTTACAGATTTATTATATGTATAGATATTATTAATTCTTGTACATATATGTCTATACTTCTATACTAATATTACCTATAAAGAGGAAAAAAATTTAAGTTTGTATGTAGGAGGTAATCTCTGGAAGTCCTGGTCTGATTGCTAAAATCTTTTCACCGATAGAAAGCTGCTTTATTCCCGAGTGACATAGGCTATGTTTTGTGTACGTGGGCGAAGCCGCGGGCAAAAGCTTCTTTGTAAATAAAACCCGTTTATCGAAGTGTCATCATATCCTCACATTTCTATAATCCAAGTTGACAGCAAACCCTTTCCGTGTTCACTAGAACCGCGGTGCTCGTGCGGTTAATGACTAACTGTAGTTAACCATAACCAGCTCACTAGAAGATGGATTACTTCAAGCTTTAGTTACGATTTTAAAGCGATTACTTTTGATTTGATTGCTTTAGAATTATAATATTTCAATACATTTATTTTTGTTTGAAAATTTGATGAACGAAAACAAGATACATTTTTAAAAGTCATAGAACAATATTTGTTCTATGACTTTTAAAAATGTCTTGTTATGTATCTTGTAAATGAAATGAAATGAAATGAAATGAAATGAAATGAAATGAAATGAAATGAAATGAAATGAAATGAAATTAATTTATTTGCTGAGAATGTATGTACAAAAATATGGTGTTAGGTAGTAGAAAGATCCAATACATCCTACCGTGAGGCATGCAAATTTTTTTTTATAGTAAAAAAACAAAAATATAACCCATTTTCGAATGATTAGACAATACAAATAAGTTAATAATTAATCAATACTACAATGTCAAAAATAGGTTAATAATTAATCAAATAATAATGTCAAAAATAAGGTTATAATAATCAAATAATTCAATGTCAAAAATAAGTTAATTATTAGTCAAATAATACAATGTCAAAAATAAGTTACTAATTAATCAAATAATACAATGTCAAAAGTAAGTTAAAAATTTATCAAATAATAAAATGTCAAAAATAAGTTAATAATTAATCAATAATACAATGTCAAAAATAAGTTATAGTCAATAATACAATGTCAAAATTAAGTTATAATCAATAATACAATGTCATAAATAATTAGTCAAAATACAATTAGAAATCATGAGGAAAATCATTGTTTATAATATACTCGTAATCATATAGAATTATCATTCAAAAATTCATCTATTGTATAATAACATTTTTCAATTAGCAATTTATTTAATTTCTTTTTAAATATTTGTAGTGTACAATTTTTAATGTCATCAGGTATTTTATTGTATACTACTGGTCCCATATGCATAATATTCTTTTTCAGCAGTGCTGTTTTAAATTTGCCAGTATATAATAAATTTTTATATTGAGATCTTATTAATGTTGGCCTTGCTGAGTGACCGATATTTGAACAAAATAAATTTTGATTACCTTTCACAAATAGTGCCATTTCCAAAATATAGAGTGATGGAAAGGTTAGTAATTTAAGGGATTTAAACATAGGAACGCAGCTGTCTGTTGAATTTATTCCGGTTATCGATCTAATGCAATATTTTTGAGCTCTGAAAATCCTTTCTCTCTCACTGCAATTACCCCAAAAGACTACTCCGTATCTTAAAACAGAAACGACGAGTCCATGATAAGCTATAATAATCGTGTCAGTGTTAACTTTCTTTGTCAAATTGTATAAAATGTATGCAGATTTGCTTAATTTTTTGCAGATCTCCTCGGCCTGTGGTTTCCATGTCAGTTGATTGTCAATTATTATACCCAAAAATTTTGCAACATTTGTATTGTCTACTCTTTGCCCATTGTATGCTATTGTCAAAGTATCTGGACGTAAACGCTGGTAAAAGTGCATTACTTTTGTTTTTTTCAAATTAATAATTAAATTATTTATAAAAAGCCAATTTATTATATTTTTTAAGGTGTCATTAATATCAGTTTCATACTCTGCATTGTTTGTACATTTAACTATAGCCGTGCTGTCATCAGCAAATAACACCATTGGCTGCTGAATTTGTCTAGGCAAGTCATTTATATAAAGCAAAAATATTAAGGGTCCAACAACAGTGCCTTGCGGTACCCCGAATAAGACTTCCCTACTTTCCGATAAATATTTATATTGAACCTTACTTTTGGGACATATTCTAGTGATTTCTGTCTGTTGTTTACGCTTGCTTAGAAAAGATTCAATAAGTCTTAAGACGTTTCCTCTAATACCGTATCTGTCAAGTTTGTGTAGGAGAATGTCATGTTTAACGTAGTCAAAGGCTTTAGTCATGTCAGTATATATTGCACAAACTGGTGTTTTATTGTCAATATTCAACATTATGTTATGTAGCAAGTCGTAAATAGCCATGTTTATATTTTTATTTTTTCTGAAACCTTTTTGCTCATTACAAAGGATATTATATTTATTTAAGAATGAAGTTATAGATTCATAAATCAGTTTTTCAATTATTTTAGAAAATACAGAGGTGAGTGCTATTGGTCTATAATTTGACATTTCTTCTTTACTGTCTTTTTTATGAACTGGTATCACAATTGTAGTTTTTAGGCTATCAGGAAATGTGCCATGACTTATGCACAGATTCATGATATGACTCATGGGAGCAGCTATTACTTCTGCAACAAATTTTACCACATTGGTCGCTACTCCATCGTATCCGACACTTTTTTTATTTTTTAATATTTTGATAACTCTCACGATATCTTCAGGTAGAACTGGGGCCATAAACATATCTTTTAAAGTTGTTGTTTATGATGTTAGTAATACAGTCGTGCAAGTGTTGTTTAAAAATATACCTGTATACAAATTGATAATAATAATGTGTACAAACAGGTAAAGAAGGAACTCATCCAAATCGATGTCAATGTGAAAAGTGTCTAAAACGTTGGCAACATTGCCAACCTTAAATCTGAATAATGGAAAAAACTTATTTGATGATATCGGACCAAACTATTCAACAGTATAAAAAAATATACTTAGATAAAGATCCAAGTTTGTAAGTCTGTGTGTATGTTTGTCACTCTTTAAAACTCGGATAGCTGAACGAATTTAAATAAAATTTGGCACACGGGTAAACCCTGTCTTGTAATAGCAAATACTAGAGTTTTAATTCCGGGCATAAAAAGGCATTATAAGCATATTGCTATATAGGTTTTTATTACTAATCACTGAGTTTTAGTATGATGATTGACGCTAATATTATGACAGCAGGATGCTAATGTCATTCAACAAGTCTAACCCAGGCTTATTCTTCCGCTTACCATGCAGGATATCGTAAAAATCCTGCTACATTAGGCGCAGGTTCATAAACTACTATCTTTAGTACTTGCTGTCGTTGAAGTAATTTTATCTGCTATCTGCGATTACTTTTACAAATTAAAGGCTAGATGATCAACCGATAATATCTAAGACTTTTTTAGACGTGCAATGGATTTAAAGGTCAGCCCACACCGAGACGCTACGCGACACCAAACACTTTTTGGGTTACATGATTTCTCACCTAAAAAAATGCACACATACATATAACCACTTAGCGTTTTGGGTTACTTAGCTTACTTTGGGGCACTTAGCGTTCCTAGGGTTCTTTAAGTCAAAAGTGAATAGGCTTCTTCTAGGCGTGTTCCATCGTCGATCACATCATCGCTTACCATCAGGTGAAATAGTGATCAAGCGCGAGCCTATCAATAATTTTTCAAACGCGTTAATCTCAGAAACTACTGGTTCTAATTAATAAAATATTATAGTGTTGGATAGCCCATTAACTCTAGACTATAACGTCATGCTATACTCTTGGGAGCAGATCAGTAACCAAGGATATAGGTGAAACCGCGTGGGACAACTAGTAATGATAAAGGAATAAATTGTGTGAGCTAAGGTTATTTATAATGTATCACTATTGCCTCTCGTCTCGTATGTGAACCGACTATGGCTCGGCCAAGAAAATAACGCTACGCTTGAGACGTCAATTCGCTACAACCGTCATTTCTAAGCGCTAACTTCTATCTAACTTCGGTGCTGTTTGCAGCGCTACTTTGTGTTCTTGTAGATGATAGACAAAAAAAAAAAAATTTGACGCTTGACGCTGGCGCTTGACGCTGGCGCTTGACGCTGGCGCTTGACGCTTGACGCTTGACGCTTGACGCTTGACGCTTGACGCTTGACGCTTGACGCTTGACGCTTGACGCTTTACGCTTGACGCTGTCACTTGTAACCCTAGGCGAGTTCGCTTGTAGCCTAGGATTTCGTGGCCATCGAGTTAGACGTGTAATGGCATTAATAATTTTCTTTGACTGCTTACTAATCTAATCGTGTAGGGTTTCATAGTAATGTCTAGATATCTGTTTCCTGTTTTCTATAATTGGAAGTAGATACAAACGGATAGAAATGTAGACATTCTCAACGCTTACTATTTGTTTTCAGACATACTCGTACATTGTACATTTTAGTGCTTTAGCCTTTTCTATGAAGGAGGCTACGTATCTAAGTAACGTTAGAATTGCAAGCTTAGCAGCGTTTGCACGTGTGTGCACATACTAGTCTACATAGTTAGAATCATTGTCTAACTATGTAGACTCGTTTACGTAGCCAAAAAAATGCTTGCAGCTCAGTGGTTTTACCATGGTATGTTAAAATGTCAGTCGTGCGAGGGAGACAGAAGAATGTAGCTATACACCCTATACCAGGTGTATAGGACAGCCCTCCGCAAACTTTAAGGGCTTGCTCAGTAGACGAAACTGAACAACCATCCACAAGATTTATTTTTCAGGAACTGAAAAAAAAATCGGCCTCTCCACGCAAAATTATAAACTTGATTGGACAATTTGTAGTTCGAGGCCGATTTTCTTTTCGTTGTTTCGTTCCTTACACCTTGTATAGCTCTTTCATCCATTTAAAACAGTACAGTTTAGGTTGTGAAATGTGATAGGGCTTCCGTAGTGTTACCTCACTTGCCCACAGATTCACGCAGTTAACCATACTTTTTGTGGGTTCTGTACTCGAAGGGTGCCCACTGAACCCTAATACTAAGCCTCCGCTGTCTGTCCGTCCATCTATTTGTCCATCCTTCTGTGGAGTTGAAGTATTGTTTTTTTTCACCAGTAAAATGCTACTTACGGCTGAGCTCCTGAAGGCGGGTGGAAAACCGGTCCTAAAGGCCCTTCAGAAGTTATTCGATTCCGTCATACTCGAGGGGAAAACGCCGCAGGCATGGAGCAGAGGTGTGGTGGTACTTTTCTTCAAGAAGGGTGACAATACCCTGCTTAAGAATTACAGGCCCATCTCACTTCTGAGCCATGTCTACAAGCTGTTTTCAAGGGTCATCACGAACCGTCTCGCGCGCAGGTTTGACGACTTCCAGCCTCCCGAACAAGCCGGATTCCGAAAAGGTTTCAGCACCGTAGACCACATTCATACGCTGCGGCAGGTTGTACAGAAGACCGAGGAGTATAACCTGCCTCTTTGCCTAGCGTTTGTGGACTACGAGAAAGCCTTTGATTCGATTGAGACTTGGGCGGTGCTGCAGTCTCTCCAACGGTGCCAAATTGACTATCGGTACATCGAGGTGCTGAAATGTTTGTACGAAAACGCCACTATGTCAGTCCGACTACAGGACCAGATCTCGAAACCTATCCTTTTGCAGCGGGGTGTGAGGCAGGGAGACGTTATTTCTCCGAAACTGTTCACCGCCGCAATGGAAGATGTCTTCAAGGTTCTGGACTGGAGTGGACTAGGCATTAATGTCAATGGCGAGTACATCACTCACCTTCGGTTTGCTGACGACATAGTAGTCATGGCTGAGACTATGGAGGAGCTCAGCACAATGCTCAATGACCTCAGTAGAGCTTCCGAAAAAGTGGGTCTTAAAATGAACATGGATAAAACCAAAATCATGTTTAACAACCATGTAGCGCCTACTCCTATCAAGATCGGAGACTCTACACTCGAAGTTGTGGAAGATTACGTCTACCTCGGACAGACAGTCCAGTTAGGTAGGTCGAACTTCGAGAAAGAGGTCAACCGTCGAATCCAACTCGGCTGGGCGGCGTTCGGGAAGCTACGCGGTGTCTTCTCGTCCAATATACCACAGTGTCTCAAGACGAAAGTCTATGATCAGTGCGTGTTGCCAGTGATGACATATGGCTCCGAAACGTGGTCGCTCACAATGGGCCTCATCAGAAGGCTTAAAGTCACCCAAAGGGCAATGGAAAGGGCTATGCTCGGGGTTACCTTGCGTGATCGAATCAAAAATGAAGACATCCGCAGGAGAACTAAGGTTGCCGACATAGCGCAAAGAATTGCCAAACTTAAGTGGCAATGGGCAGGGCACATTGCTCGCAGAACAGATGGCCGTTGGGGCCGAAAGGTTCTGGAGTGGCGACCGCGTACCGGAAGACGCAACGTTGGAAGGCCTCCAACAAGGTGGTCTGATGACCTGGTGAAGGTTGCGGGAAGCCGATGGATGCGAGACGCGCAGGAGCGTTCGTTGTGGCGACGCTTGGGGGAGGCCTATGTCCAGCAGTGGACGTGTATCGGCTGAAATGATGATGATGATGATGAAAATGCTACTTTATCTCCGAGTGCCATAGTGTTTTTTTTCACCAGTAAAATGCTACTTTATCTCCGAGTGCCATAGTGTTTTTTTTCACCAGTAAAATGCTACTTTATCTTCGAGTGCCATACGCATATATTTTTTACTTTTACACGGGCAATATCACGGGCAGAAGTTAGTATGGAGACACATTTTCTTCGGTAACATATTGAATCGGTCCACGCTGAAAACCAGCGCCGTAGACCGCTTTTTACGTGTGGTCACGGCATTATGCTGAGCGTTCGGCCGTTTTGCTTGAAAGTGACGCATTCTTTTCATTGAATATTTTGAATTTACACTAATATAATAAAGACGGAAAGGGGGGAGGGGGGTTTGTTTGTAGGAAGTTACAATTTTTTTACCGATAGTAAACTGCTTTATTCCTGAGTGATATAGCCTATGTTTAATGTACGCAGGCGAAGCTACAAGCAAAAGCTGGTATATTTATAATTTGTTAATACTTTTCGGCCTTTCCAACAAATATAATGTTATTCTTGCTCTTTCTTTCTTGAGTCCTAACCAGTCAAACATGTCTCTCGTCCAGCCCTGTAATCATCATTATTCATATCTTCCATGACATGGTATATCGCTAAATGCTGCGAGAACCAACATTACCAGTAATGAGTTCAAACCTGCATAATAATTATTATGTTGGTGCGCCAACACTGACTGATTTTGTGTTGAGGAGCTTGCAGATTTGATCGATTTCGTTGATCGATATTTGAAATGCGAAAATCATTAGAAAATTAAGTTTTTTTAGAGAGGAGGCCTGTTCCAGCAGTAGGAACATTATAAGGCCGACTATGCTATCATCATCGTCATGATCATATTAGCCGAAAGACGTCCACTGCTGGACATAGGCCTCCCCCAAGCGTCGCCACAACGACCGGTCCTGTGCGTCACGCATCCATCGGATTCCCGCGACCCTGACCGGGTCGTCGGTCCACCTTATTGGGGGCCTTCCAACGCTGCGTCTTCCGGTACGCGGTCGCCACTCCAAAACCTTTCGTCCCCATCGACCATCTGTTCTGCGTGCAATGTGCCCTGCCCATTGCCACTTTAGTTTGGCGACTCTTCGAGCTACGTCGGCAACCTTGGTTCTCCTGCGGATATCTTCATTTCTGATGCGATCACGCAGGGAAACTCCGAGCATGCCCTTTCCATCGCCCTTTGGGTGACTTTGAGTCTTCTTATAAGGCCCATTGTAAGCGACCACGCGACTATGCTATGCTAAGAACTTTTAATTAAAACCAATATTAATTAAGTTTGGGTAAAAATTACAAGGATTGATGACAGCTTCTTTTTTTAAAGTACTGGCTCGCGCTTGACCAGTATCTCACCTTATAGTAAGCAATAGAAGTAACTTGTTCACTCTTAACTTAAAAAATCTTAGGCAATAGCTGTCAAGAAACACAGACTCCAGCAGGGAATTCAACTCCTTGGCTAAACACTCAAAACAATGAATGTGTTCATCTCAGCTTAACCTTTTATATATATTACTAAGTAAGTACTTGGGTAATTTAACTAAATCAACTTTTTTTATGTTTTAGCATCTAGGTAGATTCGCCTTGACTAGAATAATAAGATCTTTACCGTTTCGTCCTGGACAAACTTCTAAACTACCGTGATTAAAAATTTCCTCTTTCCTATTTTAGGCCTTGATCTACTCAAGTGGCTAGTTTCATCCAAATACTTTTGGCCATCTGAGCGTGAAGAATTTACAAACATACTCACACACATACATTAGGCCAAAGCCTACTGGGGCTGGCGGTACGAAAGGCAACGAAGGAACTGGAGTGGGTTTTTAGTCAGTAAAAGGTTTGACACTATCTCCCGCTCCGCCCAGGATGTCATTCGATGATTTTCCCACCGAAAAAAAAAAACACACCCATACATATAAACTTTACAATATTAGTGTGAAGTGTAATAAGAAAAAAAAAATATACTAGATCAAAATTTCGATCGATAAGTCACTTCAAGTCTGCAAGCTCCTTTACAAATGTTTACTACACCAGCAATGTACGACCAATGTGACTTAAATGTCAAAAAAATATTGAAGTGTTTCAAGTGCAAATAAATTATATATTTTTTCTCTTTAAATGCAGTAATTTAGGTATTTAAGGAAATGTTTAAAATAAATGCTTTATTACTGTCAAGTTACTAGTTGACGTACAGAGTGTATGCGTACGTATTTAAATTACTTAGTTCACGGCTTTTTTGAAGAACGACGTAGTTTCGTTTTTTATAAAACTTATAATTTCTTTTTTGGGATGTTTCCAGCAGAGTTAGGTTTTTTATTCCGACATATTATTTAACTTTATTTAAAATAAACTATTTAGAAGCAATTTTGAATTGTCAAAATGTCGGTCAGTCCACGGGTCAGTCAAAAAAAGTGAAGCTAAATTACATGTCTCCAAGCGTAGGTACATCTCTAAGCTATAAGCGTATGTGATAATCTATTGCGCGTATTTCTCTTTGTCTATAGTCTTCCTCAATAAATGCGCTATCCAAAACAAAAAAAAATATTTTTACAACCGTTTCCCTTCATCGTGAGGAAACCGGCATGTCCTAAAGTCAAAAATTCGAAGACATGTGACATTCACCAACCCACACTGGGCCTGCGTGATAGATTATGGCCTATTCCCTCTCCTAGAGAGGATGCCTGAGTTCCAGCATTCCACCAATGGGAACATTAAAAAGACTGTTGATGATGATGAGTTCTAAATATAAGAGCTTTAAAAAAAATTACGACTTTACTATCTAGTTTCTCTAACCACAAAACAACCATTTCACAATTTAAAATATCAACGTCATCATCATCATCTTCCTGCCCTTGTCCCGTTTTATTTGGAGTCGGGCCAACACGTTTTTTTCTTCCATTCTGTCCTGTCGCTCGCCACGCTATCACTAACTCCCTTTTCATTCATATCACTTCTCACACAATCCGTCCATCTTTCCTTTTTCAAATATCAATGTATTGGCACTTAAACAAATATCAACAATTATAAAACTTCACGCCTTCATAGTCCATACTATTTTAATAATCCCAAAAACTGTGGTTATATCCTCGCCAATTTGGGTGCAAACCAATAAATATAACAACCGCAACCAATCGGTCACAGCAGTATTGCTATTATGATTCCTGTGGTTTCCACTTTTTGGCTTATTATTTCACTAGCTTCCTTTATATATGATGAATATATCGTATCGAATAGTTCGTGCAGTGTCTGGGCTTGCGGACCGAGCAACGGGTAGCCCGCCGTCTGGCCGTTCGGTAATCAATCGGACCGAGCCCAGTCGTCAACAAGATGTTAGCAAATCGTAGCGACTCAGTAGGGTCGATGTTCGCTAGCTAGGACCGCGGGGAATTCCTGAAAAGGAAACCCGTAGCCCTAGTATGCAGCCCATGTAAACAGGTTTGGTTTTAGTCAGTTATAGTCTGACTCGCCCTTTTGCTCCACCCAGAGCCGGAGACGTCATTGGATGATTACCACTCTTAAAAAAACCTCTATCTAGTCTCATGAGTTTTTTAGTGAGGGCTTTATTGGGGTATGGCATGGCCTCACAATACAAATTCAAGTCAAATACATATTTGACGTTACAATATACGTACATACATTTGTAAGGTACTGTGTAATTAATGGTTATGCTTATTTAGGAGCCCAAATTCCAGACCACCATGACGTGATCCGTATTTACATCGTTCTGATGGAAAATTACATCAACCTATGAGCAATATTATGCAGCATGTATGTTATTATTCAATTTCTTCGGTAATTGCCAAAAGTCGTTGCGATTCGTCACACATCGAAATTTTACGGTTTCGATATGCAGGGTTTTTTTTTTATATCGAATGGCACGGGTTTTGTGTAACGATGGCTTTCCCATAATATTGTATGGGAATTAGACGTTAGAGTACCGTATCTCATAGATTACCTATTTGTAATGAAGATTAAATTATTACCTTTCGTGTCTCTTCTTGTTCTTCTTACAAATCTTTCTTGCTCTTACAAAAGAGCAAGAAACGCTCTTTTGTCTATCGGTCTAAGGCAAAGTTTTTTATTGATATCAAAAAAGCTGAACGAACATTGTTTATTTATATTTATACTTTACTAGCTTTTGCCCGCACGGCTTCGCTCCCGCTCTTCCCTACTGTACCCTACTATACCCTACTGTACCCTACTATACCTTACTCTACCCTACTCTACCCTACACTACTCTACTCTACTCTACTCTACACTACTCTACCCTACTTTACCCTACTATACCCTACTCTACCCTCCTATACTCTACTCTACCCTACCAAACTTCACATAAACCATCTACTAAATAGTCCGAACAAAGCCTAAAAATTTGGTTTGGATAGGTGAGCCCGTTCTTAAGTTATAAAATAACAACGAAAAGTGGCATTGATTTTTATATATATAGATTTTACACTGAGATAATAAATGATACAGTTGAAGCCTTAAATTAAAAAAAATATATACATTTACAATTTGAAGTCTTGTCGCATTCCGCGATCTCTTCTATACCACCTGGAATGTATAGAGATAGCCAGCCAGATAGACGAAGATAGCCTTGTAGCTTAGCCGTTTCGCTTGCGTCGAACGCTTTGAATTGACCTTGCCGCCAATTTTTTTGTTCTGACCACGTGACTGAGCGTTGATATGACGTCGTTCCCGTACATTTAAAGCTTTCTACTAGCGTTAACTATTGCAGATTAGCAACTTGGCTAGGGGAATTGGACACAAAATGAGGTTGCATTTGAAAATAAGTTTTATTCTAAAATAGATTTTATGGTAAAAAATTAAGTTACGACTAAGTTAGGCGTTAATTAGGTGCTAGGCGTGCATTTATTTGTGTTGAAAATACAAATTAAAATAGAAAAAAATCATCATCATCTTCCTGTCTATGCCTCGTGTTTTTTAGGGTTGGTACAACACATCTTTTTCTTCAATTCTGTCCTGTTGTTCCACTCTTCACACTATCCATCCACTATTTCTTTGACCTTCCTTTCCCTCTCCATCCATCCACATGTTAGTCATAGCTCAATTATCATCTTATGACAACCCCCGGCCTTGGGTGGAGCGGGAGATAGTGTCTGACTCTTACTGACTAAAAACCCACCCTGTTCCCTCTAGCCTTCAAACAAAGGCTCGAGCTTCCTTTCGGATAACCCTGGCCCCAGTAGGCTTCGACCCATCTGGGCCCCTCCTGTTGCTGAATCCTTCCTCTTCACATGACCATACCAAAACAAACGATTCCCCTTCACCTTTTCAGTCACTGGCGCCACACCCAAACTTAAAAAAAAATACTAAATACTCAAACAGCCAAGAATAACTTAAACATAGCGCATTGCGGTGCACAGTTATTGCGCCCATTTCCATCACTTCGGTTTACGGCTTGCCTCGATAGGCACCCGATGTACTACCGGTGTTTATTGCTGTTTTACGGTTAATAGCTGAAGTTAAGTAAGAACAAATTAAGGATTTATAATACTAAATTATATGGGCGGTAACATTTGGTGCTTGGTAAAAACAACCTTTTAATGAAAATCATTTTTTCATAGCAGGCTCGGTATACCTATACATATAATTAATACTCGTCAAGATGAATCATACGAGCTCAAACTCGATGGGGTTGTGTTGTTTGATTACCAAGTTCCTATAGCCACCTTCCGGTTCCATTATTAGATCAGTCCTTTGTCGTAATAATTTTGCATTGTCGTCTGATTTACACATGCATGCAAAATTTCAGCTTAATCGGTAACCGGGAATCTAATTTAAAAGATTTGAAGACAGACAAACATCAGGATTTTTAAAAAAATCTGTGCTTGTTGACTGATAGTAAGCAATCAATGACAATACCGACATTTCTATACTTGTGAAATTGTGTATGTTGTGTCAATCTTTGCATAGAATATGTAGGAAGGAAGACATACAAGCTTTTTCTTAACACTTTCATATCCTACATCTATTATCGTGTATGATAGATAAAAACGGCTGCACAGTTTAACGTGAGACCAAGATAATTACACATTCTTACGTGACTTAAAGAATTTTTCTTTTAAAGGTTGGAATTGGTTCGTAAAATTTATTCTTTTATTAAAAGTATTTTTGCCAAATCGTCAAAAAAAAAAACTGATTGAGTAACATGCTTTCTTTGAAATAGGAAATTATCAAATGACCTCTTCTACTTTGGGTGGATTGAAAGGGAGTGTTTTATTATATAAAATCCACCTCTATACCTTCTGTTTCCCTTTGCGTCGCAGCCTCGCTGAAACTCTTTCGAATAATCCCACAGCCTTAGTGGCTTGCAGATACCTGATATCGATCCATCTAAAAATTTATCTATACTAGCTACTGCCCGCGGCTTCGCCCGCATGTAATTAAATTGTCCCAAAGGAACATACATACACTGCACGTGAAAAGGTAACAAAAATTCATAGGTACCGTCACACACCCTTACAAAGTCTCGCCTTTATAATAAAAACTTTTTTATAAAAAAAAACCGGCATCAATAAAAAAAAAAAAATTGAATTAAGGAGTTCATTCGATTTCGCCAAGATTCCATCATCAGATCACAACTTGATGACTTGACAACAAATTTTTTTTTTCAAATCGGTTGACAGGCGACGAAGTTACAAACATAAAATAAAAATACAAACATCCAAATTGAGAACTTCTTCTTTTTTTAGAAGTCGGTTAATTAGTGTAGTCTCCACGGGTAGTGTCCGATCGAAACAGATTTTTACGACCGAAACCGAAATTTCCTTATTTACAAGAATCGAAAATGTTATTATAATCAGTCAGTCTTTATTTATTTATTTTTAAATCATATATGTTTTACCGATGTGACATCTCGTCAGTCGACATTTTCACTTATTGTTGGTTCATCCAACGCAATCCAACGCAATCCAACACAATCTACACTAATATAAAAAAGAAGTAGGAGGTAATCTCTGGAAGAACAGCCCCCCTAGCCAAGTTGCTAATCTGCAATAGTTAACGCTAGTAGAAAGCTTCAAATGTACAGATGACGCTCAGTCACGTGGTCAGAACAAAAGAATTGGCGGCAAGGTCAACTCGAAGCGTTCGACGCAAGCGAAACGGTTGTAACTTGGCTAGGGGGGCTGGTCTGATTGCTAAAATTTTTCATCGATAGAAAACTGCTTTATTCTTGAGTGACATAGGCTATATTTTACGCGGAAAAGCTAGTACTATATTTTACACATTAGTTTCAACATTGTTCTCTCAAACATTGCTCAAGCAATTCGCTCTTGTCTATCAAACCTTTCTTGTGCCTGTTTTCTTGTTATCTCTATCAAAAGTACCTTTGAAGTATTTGTCGCAAAATCGCCGTTATGTTCCTTGTGTCCCATAAAAAGCAGTTAGGAATAACATGACGTAAATGATGGTGTTATCCTCCAAGTACACCGGCTGTACCGTTCTTTGCCGGTACCACGTCCGTTAGACATCTGTCTATGTTGTAACACTATATTCAATGCTGTACTGGGACATTCACGTTTATGATGAATAGAGGCGAGTTTTTGAATAGAGTATTATGAGTTAAAATAAATAAAATAAAATAAAAAGCATTTATTTCAAATATACACTAATTCACATTTGGATATGTCCGGACATTGCTGTAGAAACATGTCTGCTACAGCAATGTCCGATATAACGATAAAATCGCCAGAAAATTGCCAGAATTGTAATGAAATGTTGAGAACATCTCAAACGCTTTTTTTTTTAAATCTACACTAATATAAGGTAAATTTTGTTTGTAGGCTATAATCTCTGAAATTACTGATCCGATTGCTAAAATTTTAAAAAATTGGCTCCACCAACACAGCCCTCACTATTGCTGGCAAAGACAGATCTCGCCTGATCCTGGTGATCAGGACTCGTCGTTCTGTGGCCCACGCTGGACATTCTTCTAGCGTGTGTTGTGCTGAATCCAGCTTGCCGCCGCAACGGTGGCAATAGGCCGTGGCTTCTCGCCCAATTCTGTTCAGGTACTCACCGAAGCTACCGTGCACGGTCAGCACCTGAGCGAGTCTGTAGATGTGCTCCTTTCTTGTCAGTCAGGCTCCAAAATGTGGTTGAAAGGCTTCGACAACGCGGTTGCAAGAGAATTGCGGCTGCTACCTTCTAATGACCTACTTAAATATACAAAAAAAAAGACAAAAGACAAATGTAATATCGCTGCAGCAGGTATTTTCAATGGAAAGATTCAGTTTCATCATCAAACAATCCTATTCAGTATCTAAGTACAGTTAATGTCGGCCATTTTTGTCGTTACATTAGCATAGGAAGGACCTTCCGTAATAAAAAATTGCCCTATCATGGCGCGGCTGTGATGTTTGAAACCACTTCTTATCTTAAATAAATACGCACTTTAAACTTGATAAAATCTGGTAAATATTCTCAGAAACCTAAGAAAATTCAATAAGGAAAAGTTAAGTATAATATAGTATCCACAACTATCACACAACGCCGTCTAGTCTTAAGCTAAGCAGAGCTTGTGATACTTATAAGTACTAGACAACTGATAAACATACTTATATATTTCTAAATTACATACTGTCGCTTTTAGATTCATTTTGAGTCGTCCTTTTTTGTGGCTCGTGTGCGCGGTGCCACCAAAAAAGGTATCGCACAAGAGGTATCGCGCGCTTCAGCTGTTTTTGCGGCAGCTTCTAGGTTTTTTTTGTAGCCGCTTCTAGCGTTTTTTTGAGGCCTGTGCGGGGACAGTTACATATGATATATAGATTACACCCAGACTAATAGACAAATGCTTATCACACAAACAATTGTCCTGGGTGGAAATCGAATCCACAACCTACGGCATAGCAATCAGGGCTACTAGACCAACAGGCCAGTGAAAGTAGTGGAAAAGTATTCTTTGTATAGCATCACACCATTCTGGTCAGGGCTTGCGGCGAGCAATTGGTAGCTCACTGCCCAAAAGTCCAGTAGCCGTCCGAATCGAGCCCGAGTCGAGTCGAGTCCGAATGGACGGCGCTTAGTGTTCCACGCGCGCTTCAAGGAGATGTCTGCAAAACCATAGGAGCCCAGCAAGGTCAAAGCTTACTGGAGCCATGGGTTGTGCGAAAGAGAACCCAGTGTCTTGGAACAAAGGCAAAGAAGGAATAAAGGAGTGGGTTTTAATCAGAAAAAGTCTAACTGTCCCCGCACACGGGCTATAAAAAAACGCCTCCACAAAAAACGATAGAAGCGCCCACAAGAAAAAGCTAGAAGCCGCCGCAAAAAACAGCTGAAGCGCGCGACACCTCTTGTGTCCTATGAAGCTTGAAGCCGCTTCTAGCGTTTTTTTTTTGTGGCGGTTCTGCCGCACACGAGCTACAAAAAAAGGCGGCCTCAAAAGGAAGCTTGAATAGGCGTTTTTTTGTCCCTGTGTGCGGGGACAGTAGCACGCCATCCTGCTCCGCCCTAGGCCGGGAGAAGCCATTGGATGGTTTTCTACCTAAAAAAAAAACATTCTTTAAATGATCACGTAGCGAAAAGACATCTTTAAAGTTATTTCAAACCGCTTCATAGACAAACATTATGCTACAAGATGCAACCAACGTAAAAAAGTAGTCCCACCATCCGCTGAAAATATACGACCTCTATAACTCAATGTAATGTACGCTGTCGGAGCTCAAGTTATATTGGTAGTTTTCTTAGAAACACCAGTTTAACAAGACCTGTGGGAGTGTTTTGCTCGTGGGAATGAAGAGCTCAGGTTAAGTTAGACGATTTCATGTGGGGATTTTTTTCTTAAGGTCAATAAACTAGAGTGCGAGTGAGACGACCTTATCAATTATCGATAGATTGTGGCGCTAGAAAAATACAGGTTGTTTTAAAAGTGTTGCTTTAAAGATTAGACAGCTTTTTTATTTTTACCCCGGTAAGTTTTTATCTAGTGATATATGACGCAACATTGGAATTAAATTTAAAAATCCTGCATCGCACGATTAGATCACATAGAATAGTCTGAAATTAACTACCGAACAGTTGCCCGGACCAGACATAACACTCGTCTGGTCGAAGAACCCTCCCTTTTCAATAGAAGTATGTAGAACTTTACACCCTTTTCCGCATAAAATGTCTTATATTTAATAAGTTTAATAGTTTTAAAATTTAGACTTTTTGCGACTTCTATTGCTTTGAGAATAAAACTCTGACCGCATTTGAGAAAGTCTCAGACTTTTAATGACTAAAACTCACCTGTGTTCCTTCAGTTGTGTTACTTTTGCATTCTAGAGCTACAGTTTAAACTCTTTTTAATAATCATGCAAACAAAAAAAAAGCATTTTTACTATTGTGTCTTAAGAATAAGATTTTGAATAATTTTTGCTTCCAAAAACGGAATCTCTTATAAATATTCTTCCTTCCTTAAAATACTTATAAGGCTCAAAACAATTTGACTCCTGAGTCCAATTTACGACTGTTTTCAAAATCATTTATGGTCTCTAAACGATAATAAAATGTAAAGTTATATTAACTTTAGAATCGTGGGTAAATAAGTATTATTATGTAAAGCTTCCCTTTATGTTTAAAAAGAAATAAAATAAAAACTTACTTTTAGAAGAAAAGCTTTAATTTGAAGAGGTTTATTTAAGATGACCATCTCATGTCGAACTCATCAAGAGATGTAGTGGGCAAACATAAAAACAAAAAAACAAATACCGCCAAGTACGAGTAGTACTAAGTTTTTAATTATTTTTTATTTATGTTTAATTAAATTTTATTGAAAACTAGCTATACCCCCGCGGCTTCGCTCCCGCTCTACTACTACTCTACCCTACCCTACCCGACTCTACCCTACTCTACCTTACACTATCCTACACTACCCTACAATACCCTAAATTACCCTACAGTACCCTACATTAAACCTATTTTTTTTCCATAACAACCTTCTCCTCACAATAACAAACACAATAAAAAAAGAATTAGCGAAGTCGGTTCAGCTGTTCTCGAGATTTGCGCTTACCAACACATTTAGCGATTCATTTTTATATTATAGATAAGGATAAAAACATTGTTTTAAGCTACCTATTATTACCAAGTATTTATTACATACTACTGCGAGAAGACCGCAGCAGACAAATAGTTCCAGTGCTTCAGTAAGCTATTGTTGAGAGCCTTGTGGAAAAAAAAAAGTTCCATTGACCATTGGATCTATGTTATAGATCCAGTGGTCAATGGAACTTATTTTTTACAAACCTTTAAGGTACAGTACCCTCGTGTCAAGGCTGCGGGTGTTTCAGAAGAGTTACCGTGGGTTTCACGAATGGCAACTGTGAATTTTAGTCAGCAAAAGTCTGACAATTCCTCTCGCCCCATCTAAGGGGGAAAAGTCGTTTGATGGTTTTTCTCACGTCAAAAAGGTATAGAATCCAAAAAGGAAAAATAAAACAATATTTTTTATCATCGAGTCGAAATCGAGAGATAGCTGAAATCCAAAATAAAGTACCTTCACATTCCTTACGTTTTTTCTATATAAAATCACAACAGGTGTGAGCCTTACGAAGCGAATACAGTGTTATTCGTGCAAACACTACTTTTACGATGTATTCAATTGATTTTCTACACCATGTATAAGGGACAAGATGAGTGTGTGGTTAGATGTTGAAAAATACGAGGTTTGGTGAAGTTACTAGATTATTAGAGATTTTTTTTAAGTCCGATGTTATTTGTTATACGCTGTATTAAGCTCAATAAGTTTGAGTTTAAACGATAATGATGTTGCGTTTAAG
The DNA here is from genome assembly GCA_949319445.1 of Mythimna lalbum. NCBI lineage: Eukaryota > Metazoa > Arthropoda > Insecta > Lepidoptera > Noctuidae > Mythimna > Mythimna lalbum. Next base: position 7,158,551 of record OX439370.1, read on the forward strand.
TTACAGATTCTAAAGGTGTTTATCGTTAGAGTGGTTTTGCTTTGGATTATTGGTTGAAATTCTAAATATTAGCAAAACTAAAAATATAAATGCATGTTGGTTTGTAGACAAAGCTAATAAGACTTAAAAAAAAGTAATTAAAACAAATAATTGGAACACATTCATTGTGCGTACAGCTAAGGAGTAGGATTCCCTACTTGAGTCTATATTTTCTGATAGCTATCTTTAACATAATAATAGAAAAAACCTTTTACAAGATTTTACTAGGAAGACAAAAATATAGAAACCAAATATTTTCGGCCAAACAATTTTCGTACAAAAGTGTGTACAGTACAACAATTAAGCGATTTTCAAGGTCATTCAAGTTGTACAGACGTATTTACAATCGACGCTCGAGGAGATAGTGGTCAAACGCGACCCTATCAATAACAATAAAAAAATCTACTTACTGCAAATAAATAATGAATTGCGAGCAATAACTTCCCGACTGTATACTTAAAGAGTTAAGTAAATGTCGTTAAATAGAAATTATCAACGTGTTTTATAAAACAGTTGTAAAGTGTATAGTATCAATAAAGTAATAACATAATGGCAGCACAGATTGAGGTCTCACGCAATGCAGTAGGTAGCGGTTATATGTAATGAATCTAGATTTTGTTATGTTCATGTAGTGGTGTTCCTACTAAGTGATATATTGCAAACTCATTATCAACACGCACGCACTGTTGACTTTTTCTTAGAATCGGGAAATGTCACAACATCTTTTCCAAATAGCTTCAACTTTGAGTGGAACGAGAGGTAGTATTAGAATTTTGTGTTTGAAGAAGTTTATTCTTATAAAATACTACAGTCATTTACAAGAGAAATACAACACAATATTACTTATTACTAAAATCTTCGGATCTGACGTTTTTTTAAATTATAGATAGATATGCTCACGTTCAAGTTATGAGTTTACATGTGGATGGATAGATTGTGTGAGAAGTGATATGAAAGAAAAGAAAGTTAGTGATAGAAAAAATTGTGACGAGTGATAGAAAAGAATGGAAGAAAAAAACATGTTGCGCCGACACCAAATAAAACGGGACAAGGGCAGGAAGATGATGATGCTCACGTTCGACCACTATCTCACCTGATGATAAGCGATGATGTGGTTTTCGATGACAACGACTAAAACCCATCAGTGATTAGTTTTTTATTTATTATTTTTCTTAATAAATATTTTCGCTTCTATTAAGATAATCTGGAACAATGTCTATGAATATACTTGTTTTTAATTGGGCGTCGAGAGCTGCGCTACGGTATTTTACTTTTGTCTCTATCTTCGTTTTTCCTGTAATCTGTAAACTTATATTATTCTGAATAAACTTTATTATTTAAATCAGTTGCCTTTTATGTCCCAAGGCTTAGTAACTTACGTACAATCCTGCAAATCAGTTAGTTTTTAGTTAGTTTTAGTTATTCAAAATAAAAATAAAAGTGTTAAAAGTATATATTTTGAAAACAATAATTTTTGTCAATTTGTTTATTTGATCACATGTTTTTTTTGAACAAATAAAAAAAAATCCAGGCATTTATCAAACGCCCCATTTCATTCTCACTGCAACGTTCGCATCAGGTAGAAGCGGTACACATCCGCGCACAACACCTGCCGCAGCGCGCCAATCGCTTACTGCCTGTTTATTTTCCTCTCGCTCTTATTTCTACACTTTTATCAAATTTATCTCTAGTATTTTCCTTGATTTTAACTGAGTGATAATAAATAATAATAAAAATCTTTATTTTTAACCCTAAAAAGATTCTTTTTAACTCTACTTTTACGATACTTTTTAACCCTCAAAAGATCCAATACATATGCGCACATAGCCTATTAATTTAAAACCTCAAAAAAAAAAAATTACACGGTAGACCATGTAATTTTTTGCCCTGGTTACGAAAAAAAATAAAACAACCAAGGTTGCCCACATGCGGGACCAAATACTCTATCTCGTCAGCTCCTCTGTCACCTATGGGGATTGAAGAACTAAACTCGATGAAGTTCCCAGTCACAAACGCAAACTGGCGAATAGGACACGAAACACACGTTGGACCAATCCCATTCAAGTGGTTAGTGAGTTGGTGGGTAAGGATATTGAAGGGTTAATATTTTCACAGGTTTTGTACACTATCCGTGAAAGTCAGAGCCACTAACCACTAGATCCTGTTGGTCTAATGGTTGCTTCAGGATACTCCAGCATATGGGTTTTTTTTTACGATGGGCAAAAATCATCTAATGACAAACCCCGCTCTTAAGTGGAGCGGGAGATAGTGTCAGACTACGTTCCTTCTAGCCTCTTCATACCGAGGCTCGAGCTTCCTTTCGCATAACCCTGGCCCCAGTAAGCTTCGACCCAGCAGGGGCCCTCCTGTTGCTGACAACTCCTTGAGGCGCGCGGGAACAGTGCGCGCCGTCGACGTCTTGGGCTCGGTCCAAACAGTTACGCAGCATGCCACAGCATGTGGGTCATTTTGTGGACAGGTTTTACTGATCAGAGTTTAAGAACTACTGCAAGAGTTTAGAATTGGCTGAGTTTCCTTCATTATCATGTAAACAAACAAGAAAGTGGCACACGTCATTACTTTAATATTATGATTTATGTGCTTTTGTTCTCGTAAGCTGGTTTTGTTCTAAATAGGCTGTAACTCTTTGTTTTATGATTAAAGCTACTGATAAAAATCTTAGATTACCGGTATTTGTACTGAGGCTCTACCACGAGCTCTTAACGCGATCCATTTGACGACCTAAGCTGAACTGTTGAAGGGACAGAGTTATATAGGGTGCATAGCTCCATCCCTCTTTCTCGGTCGCACGCTTGACATTTCAATACGTCATGATAAAGCGCCAGGACAGTAACATCTAAAGATGATATACTTAATAAAAAATAAAAAAAATATATTCAAATAATGGTCATAAAAATATATTTCCAATACCACCTACTGAAAAAATGTCACAAAAGGTTTTAGGAACACATTAATTGAGTGGACAGCTAAGGAGTGAGATTCCCTGCCGGAGTCTGTGTTTCCCGGTGGCTACAACCCAGGAATATTTAAGTTAAGAGTAGATAGGTTACTTCTAGTTAAGCATGTTCCATCGTCAACTGCATCATCGCTTTCCAAAAGTTGAGATAGCAGTCAATCGCAAACCCCTATCATCAATAAAAAAAAATGTTGCTTGTATCTATTATTTTATTAATTTTACTTGTTTAGTATTGTATAGATGCATGAGAACAGAAAGTTACCAATTATTTAAATTAAGTTTTATATAATTATAAAAGTTTCCATATTGAATATCTCAGATCAATTTAATAATTTCTAAGATAAAAATACAGTCGTTCAAAGATGGTCCTTCACACTTTAAATTCCCATAACTTCGATTAATACCACGACAATCCAAGCATACCTACACAACATAATTGCGTTACCTGTTAAATCCGAGGTTACTTCCAAGAAATTAAAACATTTGCCTTATCTCTAAATCGGTCCTTACATCTGAGAGATCAGCATCCCTTTACCGAACTTGATTAACCAAAAGGCTACCAGTAGCTATCGCAGTAATCAAATACTTTATATCTTTTGGCTATTAATAAAATCGCTGTTCCCACCGAGGCTTCCATTTTGGTCTGAATAGAGAAGCATAAATCGTGTGTGAATGCATCTTGCACCTGGCATACTGGAATGCGACCTCCGATATGACGTATAGTCTAAGTTATAAGCGGTTTGATACATTGGTCCTTTTATTAGCAGTGGTAATTGTCCTTTATGACCACAATGATAATTATGAAATCTATCTAATACATAAAATTCTCGAGTAACAAAACTCCTCCAAAACGGTTTGACCGATCTATACAAAAAAATGGTGTATAGTCAGTAGGTAGGTCTGAAAATAGGTCGTACGCAATTTTTTACTTTCTCACCCCTACTCTGCATTTTCTCTTATAATTTATTTGGCAGAACAAAGTTTGCTCAGTCAGCTAACAATGCATTTTATTTACTTGCCTGGAAATAAGTCTTTATAAAAAATTATTGCCAGTTTTCTTTTTTATATGATGAAATACATAAATCAGTCGCAGAATAAAATAGTAGCAAAATAATGATGGTTCGTAAAAATAGCTAAAAGATTCTTATCTTAGGACAGACATAAATTACAAGAATGCTATAAATGTTCTTTATAACCACCGGATGACGTTACTTAAAGTGAATTTATGAATGAAATATTTTGCTACTTAATCACGCAATGATCTTAGCTTCTTAGTTTGCAAAAAGTTTAATTAACATAAATGTACTGGTCTTCGTATTCTAATAAAACATCCTGTCTATGAGTCTAACTTTTTATTTATTTAAATGCTTGTTGCTTTTAAAGTTATTATGCATCCGGATAGTAAAAATAATATATAACTTAAAACTAGTTTGATTGTGCATCTTCACTCAAATAATATACTGGTAAAAGATTAGATTAGATATCCTATGTCCTTTCTTAGGTTCTAGGTATGTCTGGCCAAAGTTATTTTGTATTTTTTTTAAATTTGATATAACCTAGTGCTTGACTGTGATCCCACCTGATAGTAATTGTTAGGAAAGGTATGTTACAAAACTACGAGATTTTTTAAAAAGCTACCGCGGTCCTAAAATGCAAAAAACAACGAATGAAAGAAATTATTTATTATTACCCTAAAAAAATATAACAGAATAAACATTTTATTTTCTATTTAAAAAATCTATATCTATCTAGAATTAAGCTTGAATTTATCCCAATAAAACGATATCTACAAAAAATCCAAACTTTATTTGCCCACAAAAATCGCAACAGCTCGTAACTACACCCGCTTCCTCCTTTAACTTATACAGCGTCGTGATTGTTACCGTGTGCAGTACAGTTCTTCAACGCGTGGCCTCTGCATCAAGGAGATTATGCAGCTTCCACCTGCTACTAATAACAAAATATCGTAGTGTAGCATAGTTTTATCGAAGTTATTTTTAATCTCGAGTCTAAATGAAAAACTGTACAAGATGAATTTAAACGATTATGAAATTGTTGTCTAATTAAATAAATTATTATACTAACAAACTAACCATTATGGATCAATGTTATCTGACTAAATAAATTATGCAATGAATAAACAATGCAATTGGTAATTTTTCGCGTAGTAGTAGTCATAAAATATGGATAACTTTCATTTTGGGATAGAATTTGGAAATCGTGGTTCCTGCATTTTTAGACAACTAAGGTATTCAAATAGCGTTTGCCTTTTTTGTTTTACTAGAGCATGAAGTTTAAGTAAATAAATAAATAATGTATTGATCAGCTTATTGTAAAATTATTCATACTAAGAACTAATTTTACTCTTTGAAAGATCGCTGATAAATTAAGAGTGAAGTATTTTTTTTCCTGCATGTTTCTTTAAATTAGAAATACTTTATATTGGATGTAAAGTATTTCTAATTGAAAGAAATGATTTAGGTGAAAAGGGAGTCCAAAGAAAAGATAAATGAATGAAGAAAAGATAGATAAATGAATGATGTAGGGGGAAAGGGAGTCCAAGGAAAAGATGAATGGATTTTGTGAGAAGTGATAATGAAAGAAAAGGGAGTTAGTGATGGCGTGACGAGTGACAGGACAGAATGGAAGAAAAAAACGGGTTGCGCCGACCCCAAATAAAACAGGACAAGGGCAGGGAGATGATGATCTTTTTATTAGAAAACATATTCAAATATAAGATCAATCAATCAATCGTTCAATCTGCCCACAAAATCTTTGATATCCTCGGTAAACTTTAATAAAAGACAAGAAACCCTGTAATTGCAATAATTAATTTTATCACCGTGACGGGATACTACGGAAAATGTAAATACATCTAACGACCAATAGCGTTTATTTGCTGTAAACAGTTTTATTGGTTTCTGCTTAGTTTACAATCACTATCAAGATAATGAGATCCTGTACATCCTTTATTGAACTACCACCATAATATTTGTTATAAGAAAATGACTACTGGTGATTACCGTTTACTACAGATCTAACAATAAAAAAAAAGTGCAATTACCAATAAATTAGATGATAACCTGGAGTTGCCGTAATCCCTGAAAGCTTCCGTAGGCTCTTAATAAACTAGTCCACTTCACCATTAACGATTGCATTACTGCTTACTATGAAGTGGGATTACAGTCAAGCACTAAAGCCACCAAGAAGTAAAGAAAGATTACTTTGTCATAAGTTATATTTTCGAGCCGTTTGGGATTGAAACTCTCGGATCGTGGGGTCCGAGTGCTCACAAATTATTTAAAGAACTTTCGAAACGCCTCGTTGACACTTCGCGTTACCCAAAGCCTGGCTTTTACTTCGGTCAAAGGATAAGAATTTCCATTCAGCGTGGCAATGCCGCCAATCTTTTGGGTACATTACCAGTCGACAGCGATGCGGAGGAATTTTTCGACGCCTTACTTGAAATTGTTTTTTTTTTAGTTCTTTAGGGATTTTATTTTTATTTTTTTTTAGTTAGTTTTAATTAAGTTAAGTTAAATTAAATGAAGGTTTGTTTTTGGAAAATAAAAGAAATAAATTACTTGGTCCCAAAAAAGATGTGTAAGTCACCATGTTGTGTTTAATTTTGCATGCTATCAACTATAATAACTTACGAGTAATTAATCAATCAGTTTCTTTGGAGCCTACCCTGATAAATGGTGCCGTTCAACTAGCGGCCTACATAATATTCAGATACAATCTACACTAACGTAATAAAGAGGCAAATTTTGTGTTTTTGTTTGTAGGAGGTATCTCTGGAAGTACTGGTCCGATTGCTAAAATTTTTTACCAATAGAAAGCTTCTTTATTCCTGAGTGATATAGGCTATATTTTATGTAGTAGGGCGAAGACGCGGGCAAAAGCTAGTATTTAATAAACTGGGCCCCTGATGCTTCGGTCCAATGAGTTTAATTCTCATTGCTTCGGCTCGTCATAGAATAGGGTGGACTTGTCTATTTTCATGTGGTTTGAGGAAAACGAGGCATACTTTAGTCGCTGGGCATAGTTTGCTCGCTCACTCTTGTTCCTGTCGTCCCTTCCATGTTAGGTTCCTTTAAAACCAACAGTCAAAAAATAAATGCTTCGCGTTGCCTTATTTTACTTACGTTCTTCGTCAGCACAGTACCAGCTAAGCGCAATTAAAAATTAATTTGACAACTTTCCAGAGCCTTTCTCAAATATCTGGGCTAGGCAAGCAATTTTTACATTATCGATCCAAGGTCATTTACCTAGGGAATGACTCAATGACAATTTTTTTCAACACTCTTTTCGTAGATCAGAAAAAGATTTCTTTAGAATTAAGCATCACATTCGTTTTACAAGCTTTTATTTAATTTCCAATGATTGTATTTATGTTTGTTTAATTTGACTTTTAATTTTATAATTTGACTTTGAACAGTCATATTTAACGGATTCTGCTGTATACCTGTGTAATTTAAGTGGTACATTATTAAGCTTTTTTATGGAGGGGAAAATCATCCAATGACAACCCTCGCTGTTGGGCGGACCGGGAGATAGTGTCAGACTCTTACTGACTAAAAACTCCACCCCGTTCCTTCTGGCCTTCATACCAGGCCCGAGCTACTCTTTCGAAACTAACCCTGGTCCCAGTCGGCTTCGACCCAGCTGGGCCCCTGCTGTTACTGACAGCTCGTTCAGGCGCGCGGGAACGGATTGGATGATTTTCCTAAAAAAAATTTCCTGAAAAAAAACGATAATCGGTCAACCTTGTGAGAGGCCTTTGAACATTGCGTCTTCTGGTACGCGGTCACCACTGTAGAAACTACGGCTCCATCGATCATTTGGCCTGGCCTGTTGGTCTAGTGGTTAGTGACCCTGACTGCTATGCCGGAGGTCGTGGGTTCGATTCCCACCCAGGACAAATGTTTGTGTGATGAGCATAATCATTTGTTCTGTGTCTGGGTGTTATTTATCTATAATATGTATGTATTTAGAAATATATAAGTATGTTTATCAGTTGTCTAGTACCCATAACACAAGCTCTGCTTAGCTTGGGACTAGACGGTGTTGTGTGATAGTTGTGGAATATTATATTATATTATATTATATTATTATTATATTTGTCCAGCTAGCAATGTGCCCTACCCACGGTCATTTAAGTTGGAGATTCTGCGGCAACCTTAATTCTATTGCGGATATCTTCATTCTTGACACCATTGGACTAGGAAACTTCAAGCATAATATAACCAAAAAGGAGAAAAGAAATTTGAAATGTTAGAAACAAGTTTTTTTTTATTCGGTCATAATTTTTGCAAATGCACAAATCGCTAACATCATATAACTTGTTCCCCCGCATTACGTATCACGATTGTTACCCCGCAGTTTACAACTCGACTCTAGTTATTGTAACGATAGGTTTAACATTTTAACATTCTGTTTGAACTACTTCGCGTTTATCGTGTAGATATTAGCGATAAAAGTTAATACATTCCGACAGTGACACGGTAATTGGTTGTTTGTTAGGTGGAATATGGAGTCTTGCCGTGCAAAATTATTTTACCGTTATTTATGGCATGATTTATAACAAAAATAAAACATTTGTTTTAGTATATGCGAAACCCGAAACACGTGTCTAGTATTTTTATTTAAAGAATCTACGTTCAAACTTTTGTAAATGTATCATGAAAAATCACAAAGTTTTAAGCCTGTCTTGTCTGCTGTATCCGCACAAACACATGGTCACCAGACCATCATGTTATTTTGCTTCCGCATCCAGCTGTACTGGAACTCCTAATGCCTGGTATGACCTGCAATGACCTATGTTGTACTTAGTGAAGGTGACTGAACTTTTGACCTTTTTCAAATATTTTTGGGAAAAAATGGTGGAAAATATATTGGAATTGATTCAGTTACTGATTTTGAACAAAATATATTTTGGTTTTGGATACACTAAAAATAATACTGTTTATTAAAAATTATGACATAGCCCGGGTTGATCAGATTGCCAGGTTTTAGTCTGTAAAAGTCTGACACTTCTCCCGTACATCCTAGAGCACAGGCGCAGGCTAGATAGCCTTCCAGCATTTACATTGCAGGAACTAAGTGACTTGATTCCACCATCACCTTTCTACCGTCGCGTCGGACAAGCGTACGGCGAGTGTCCACCCTTAGGCTGTGTTCAAACCAAACTGACTGTCAGCCGCCGAATGTGAGCAGGCTCACTGTAAACCCCAGTGTAAACGTGAAAATAAACGGTATTTTTCGTTCACAATATGCTGACAATACGCTATACTATATACAATATGCGTCCGCGGAGCGTAGTTACAAGCTATATTAATCGGCCGCCGAATGTCAGCGTCTACGCATAGCGTATCGTCAGTTAGTTGTGAACGAAACAGTGAATATGTATGGAAATACAATAAACTGCGTAACATTCGCTTATGTGCAATCCTATTGGTCAATATTTCTCCATTTTTCCATTTAACTTCTGTGGACAAGCAGCCATATATTGTAAACACAACCTCTACGATCCAAACTAGACGACTACCTCTGACCTCCTCAATCCAGGGACATAGAATAAAGCCCGTCGTATTACACAACCTCTACGGTCCGAACTAGACGACTACCTCTGACCTCCTCAATCCAGGAACATCGAATAAAACCCGTCGTATTAACTTCCACGCATTTTGTCACAACAAGAAGAAAAAAAAAATATAAACCTCGTAAGCGGAAAGCCTCGTAACTCAATACAATGTCTTTATAGCAACTGTCTCGAAATGGGAAAAGGAAAATGAAATTTGTCATCATCTGTAGCAATTGTCTAAAAGAGCTCTGACGTACGGTGAGCCTCGTATGTGCTTTTTCTAATAAAATATTTTGTCTTTGGGATGTGCCTTTTTATTGGTGAAGAAGTCTATTAGAATATTCAGGTACGTTGACAGGGGAATTAAAAGTATAGGTATACTTTTTTTTCAAAAAAATCGGATTCATTCCAATCCGTTTTTTTATGGTGGGGAAAATCATCCAATGACAACCCCTTCTCTTGAGTGGAGTGGTAGATAGTGACAGACTCTTACTGACATAAAACCCAACCCGTTCCTTCTAGCCTTCATTCCGGGGCTCGAGTTCCCTTTAGGATAACCCTGGCCCCTGTAGGCTTCGACCCGGCTGGGCCCCTGCTTGCTGACAACTCCTTGAGGCGCGCGGGAACAGTGCGCGCCGTCGACGACTTGGGCTCGGTCCGTAAATTTTAGCAATCGGACCAGTACTTTCTGAGATTAACTCCTACAAACTAAAAAAACAAACTTTGCCTTTTTATAGTATTAGCGTAGATTTTCAATACTCTTCTCATAATATTGACTCAAGTAAAACCGAACGCAACGCGCAACATCGCACAAGCGTAATATCAACAAAAATAAAGTATGCTAATACATTATACTTTATAATGTTATCCGAACCACGTCCGCAATTTACAAAGATAAGCTAAACGCAGCCATTTTATCACCAACTGCATGCAGTGCCGGATTAAGGCAGAGTGGGGCCTGTAGAAAATATAACCAAGGGGCCCCGTAAATCAGTATTAACGATTAACAATTAAAATTGCTTTTATTTACTTTGCCACGGGGCCCTGAGGCAGCGATGGGCCCATATGCAGTTGTCTACATTGTCTTCATGAAATATACAAAACTAGCTTCCGTCAGCTTGAATTTCGGTTTTCTATATAAACTTTAAAGACCCGTTTCATTCCTTTAGGAGGTAAATTTTGGATAATCCTCTCTTGTAGCAAAAATCTTCCATATGAATTTTAAAACTCCGTACATAGGGGTAATTATAATAACCAATAATAACAACATTTATTATTTACTTAAGTTGACGAATGAGATTTTGCATATAAACAAGATTCCTCCTTTTCACTCAGTACAAGGTATTATTACCAAAAACGCTTCTTATTGCTCGTTTACGTCATAAAAAGAAACTTTGTGCAAAATTTCACGCTCCTAGTCCCAGTAGTTTCGGCTGTGCGTTAATATGGCAGTCATTGAGTTTCTCCTTTTATTTTATTAGTTTTTCCTTTTTTATTATTATTGTTATATAGACAAATGTAACTAAAATGAAGAACATATATTTTGACTTATTTTTGTATGTCCAAGCAGGCCCCAAAGTGCGGGGCTCGTAGCATTTGCTACTATTGCTACGTGCCTGATCCGGCACTGACTACATGTTTATTAAAGCCTTAACTCACCCACTGCACTTGCATTTGGGCGCGTGAAATAATTTCAGGAGATAATCTCTAATTCAGCCACTGATGGAATTATTGCACGCGAACGGATAGCTTGGATCAGAGCCAACGAAACGAGCGCACCCTTAGACCCTTCAAACGATATTAATTTTCAATACAAAAACCATAAAGTTCAGTTTTCATTGTGCTTTTTCCCAATTTTCTATACAACCTAATTTGGACTTAAAATTCAAGTCAATAAGATTAATTTTTGTTAGTACTACTTTCAATGCAATTACGGATAAAAAAAAAAACGAACGGCCAGGAAGTATGGGCTCTTAAAAATAAAAAAGTGATCTTGGAACGAACTTAATACAATTTACTTGCCTTAATTTTGACTGACACAGATTCTCGCAAGATTTGAAGTTGAAAACTGAAATAAACGCTTGAATCTTAACTAGCAGGTTAAGGTTTTTTTTTCTTCGATAAACAGTGATCGGAGTAAAAAAGCTATTTTGGTTTAATGATCGCAAATATGCGGGAAACCGATAGATGCGGGACGCGCAGGATCAATCGTTGTGGTGACACTTGGGGGAGGCCTATGTCCAGCAGTGGACGTCTGTCGGCTGAAATGATGATGATGATGATGACCGCAAATATTGGTGTCAATATGAACATTCCCCGAGATTGTGACTTTTTGTAAGGTAATATGATCTTGTAGAACATTAAAATAAGTTTATAACGACTATTGATGCTAGTCTAGACAAATTCCTAACACAAAAAAAAAATATTAAAAAAAATACAGTTTTTAATCTATTAACCTGAAACGTTTTATACGTACACGCCAGAGGGGTGGAGGGTTATAATCGTTCATAATAATTCTGTAAGAAGTATATAGCCTTTTACTTGGTTATGTCTAACTTGTTTAAAATAAATTTAAAATTCCAAGCTTCTGGGAGTATCCTTATTAAAACAACGTATGACAAAAACAAAAAAAAAAAACATTTAGCTGAACATGATAGACCCTCCTTTTTGAAGTCATTTAAAAATTGGTCTACTTACTCCGACCATTACTGATAAATATACCGAATCGATCTTTATATAAATTGTTATCATCTATTTGGTTCCTAATATATTGCACACACATATATTTTTATAAGCACATATATTTTTCTAAGCACAATTTCACATCAATATTCCATTTAAAGATTTCGACGATTCCAATTACAAAATAAGCAATTAGGTCTACTTAAAAGCTACTCGTATAAATAGAATCTCGAGGGTCATTCAATGCGGGAGGGTTGTGAACCAAATATAGAGTATTTAATAATAATCTTTAAATAAATACCTTTTCACATGAACCAACCGCTGCGGTCTGCGGTGCTGTTATAATTCCGCGGCAAATTTCAATTCATTTGTAATTGGTGAGCGTTTTATTAAAGGATTTACAATTAATTTTCGTAATATTTAAGCTGTATAAATTGTTGGTACCTATTATATAGTTATGATTTATTGATAATCATTGGGTTCATTATGTGGTTTTAAACAGTTTTGTCGAATCAGACTATGCTCGTTTGATCATAGTCTGATTTCTATCACATTTTGGAGCCATATATGGCTTCAAAATTTATTTGATTACAATTGGTTTCATCAGAGAGCTTCTTCTTCTTAGCCGTTACACTCTTACTGGAGGGGTCGTGGTCATCATTATAAATCACTATAAGTGATGGTCTTAGTAATACTGCGTAATTCGTCGCGGACTACAGCTTTCCAGGTACATTCGCAAACCGAGCACTTAGTTGAAACCTGGATCTTGTCTTTCCTTCTCATTGGTGATCTACCACGTGGTCTGGTGCCTTCAACTTTATCCTGCACTACGAGACGCTCAATGGTGGCTTAAAGACAGCCAAAGAGTAATGGAAAGGGCTATACTCGGAGTTTCTTTGTGTGGTTGCACCAGTAATGAAAATAGTCGCGGGAGAATCAAGGTTTTCGACATAGCCCGACAGAATGATCGTTAAACTTAAGTAGGCAGGGCACATTGCTCGTAGAATAGGTGGCGATCGCGTACCGTAGACGTAGCGTCGGAAGACCTTCCACAAGGTAGACCGATGACCTTGCCAGGGTCACGGGATTCCGAAGAATGTGAGACACATAGGGCCGTTCATTATGGAGACTCTTGGGAGACGCCTATGTCGCACATTGGACGTCTTTCGGCTGAAATGATGATGATGTTAATAACTGTTGTAAGACATCCTCGTATTAGCAATTTTTTTTTTTGCATTTGTGTCCTGAGGTGCAATGAAAATATTTTCTGACTTTACTAATCCTCCTTTTTGCGTCGTATTCCTCAATGCTGACAGTCGTGACCTGCCTGCTTCATGACTTTCGTTTTTATGATGTTTCTCCATCTATTCTTGTCTCTGGCATGTATACCGTGGAGTCAAGAGCGGTGCAGATGTGGTTACACCAACGTATTGGGCTGCACCCGCGAGGCCTTTTTTCAACTACTTTACCCTTCGAGGTTTGCACCATCTTGCAGGGTTTTTTTTTATTTTTTTATTTTACAGTCATTATCATCATTATCATCATCATCATCATTTCAGCCGAAAGACATCCACTGTTGGACATAGGCCTCTCCCAAGTGCCGCCACAATGAACGGTCCTGTGCGCAACCCTTACCAGTTCATCGGCCCACCTTGTAGAAGGCCTTCCAACGCTACGTCTTCCGGTACGGTATTTTACAGTAATTATAGTGAATTAAGTATTTTTCTAATGTATTTTTTTCGTGTAAATAAATAAAGTCTCCTAAAAAAATACTGCAAACTTTTAATAATGTTTGTAAGTATTATATGCCTGAAAAAATTCTTAAATGAATATTGCGAGAGTCATAAAGTTTCACTCCATCAACATCATTACTTTTTTAGCACAACAATAAAAAGCAAAGCTCTAAAACGCAGTCCATCAACGCAGCGATTAACACCGTTCGTATGAAACTACTTTACGTTTGAAAATTGAAAGAAAAAAAAATAAGATTTCTCGCTGACAGACGCAAGTTGAAATCTATGAAATATTTATGGGACTTTTATGTTTTTTTTTCCTTATAAGTGATTCTATTTAGGAAGAAGTAATAATGCTGAATGATTTCCTGTCATAAAATATTTTATGGTTTGTGGAAATACTTAACGTTGTGTAAAATTGATATGGGTATCTGCAGTGTACTTGTATAAGCAATTTTGTTTAGTCATCGTTTTTGTTTTGTCTTTTTCCTGTATTTATTTGGGTTGGTTTTCCTTCTAATATGTTTCCACAACCTTATTGGTTAATTCCAACTATACAGGGCTATTTGTAGAACACTGGGAACCTATCAGGACTATGTTACTCACATCAAAAACAACAACTATTGTTTTTATGACCTATAAGTCATATTTTAGTTCATAAGATTTTCATACAGATATAAAAATATTATAATTGAGTTCTAAATATTACGAAGCCTATGCGAAGCAAGCGATAGTACAATAGCGGAGGGGAGTGGGGATCGGGTGGCAGGGATGCTTGATGCACTTACGTCGCGTCATACAGGGCCCAGCTGGGTCGAAGCCTACTGGGGCCAGGTTTATCCGAAAGGAAGCTTTTTTTTTTTTTAGCCCCGGTATGAAGGTAGAAGAAACGGGGTGGGTTTTTAGTCAGTAAAAGTCTGACACTATCTCCTGCTCCACCCAAGAGCGGGGGTTGTCATAGGATGATTTTTGCCCACCGTAAAAAAAGCACTTGGTCCATCTCCCATACAAAGATTGGCAATGTTCTTTCAAATTCAATCACATACCAATCTATCAGGAAATATTCCTCATCATTTTATCTAGCCAATATCCGCTGCAACCAGCCGATTTGTTTCATAATTAGATATAAGTAAGGCTAGTCATTAAAGTCTAGAAACTGGTTTATCTAGTACGAGAGGAAATTAATACATAAATGGGAACGATAGAAAGGCGATGGAGTTTCCAGTTTAGGAATAGAATTAATCCCAGTATGGGTGAAGGCGGTTTTAGCAATAGTTTTTGTTGAAGATTTACATTCTAGAAATGCTGGGGCATGGATTGAGTTATAGATGAAGGTTTTTTTATAATTGTTGAGATATTTTTCTGGACAGACAAAGATGAAATGGGAAAGGCAAAGGCCAGAGCTAAGTTGCACATAAAAATAGAAATAATCTGTAATCTACAAAGCCTTTTTTTTTTTTTTTTTTTTTTTTTTTTTTTCTCGACGGGGAAAATCATCTTTGACGAAACCCGCTCTTGGGTGGAGCGGGAGACAGTGTCAGACTCTTACTGACTAAAAACCCCGCGCCGTTCCTTCTAGCCTTCATACCGGGGCACGAGCTCCCTAAGTCACGTAATTCCTGTAGCCCTAGCACGAATATTTCTAGGTTTCGTATCGGAAACGTATCGAGTTGTCGATACGTTTACTATACGAAACCTAAGTCGGAAGCACAAAGCTCTTTTGTTAAGTATCGAGACCTCGATACGATTACGTTAGTGACGTCATGCTAATGTAAGTAAGGATGTACAAAATAGAACGAATGATCTTAAAATTGATTGAACGTTTCGTTCAAAAACTATATACGTATTTAGTTCTTAGTGATTTCAAGGTCTTTAAAACTTTAAAACTATTCAAATGTTGATATAATACGATTAAAATGCAGTAAAAGTTAATATGCAGTTAAAATAAATGGTATAACTATTTAATTTATTATTAAAACTTTGTGTTTAGTGAGACTGTGTTCCTAAACGAACGACGCGTAACACTTGACATTTTTTGACGCGACTCATTCAAGGTCAACTTTGTTTTGAAGTGAACTTGTATTTCTTAACATCTAAAAGCTCTAAAATTTAACTCTCGCAGCAATAAAACGTTTCCAAAATGAGAACCAGCCACACGCAATACACCCTCATGGTAGAATTTATGGAAAAGTAAGTAAATTTCATTGAAGATTTTATTGTAAACATATCTGTTATTGTTTGTGTTTTAATGGGATATTTCGATTCTTTTTTTGTTAAGAATAAAAAAAACTACAGTTTATTTGTATACTAGACTCATTCAAAAATAGTAGACTATAAGCTTCTTAATTTATAAACAAATTTGTATTAAATTGAAATAAACTTTGATGAGAGTACTTCATATTTATTGATAATTATGTAGGTCTATAATTGGAAAGCAACACATTATTAGAATCGATATTGGAATACACAGTCCTTTAAATGTTAAAATTATTACAGGCATGGAGACTTGTCCAAACCCAGCGGGGGCCCTCGTGGTAGACATTATGTGCAGCAAAAATGAAAGGAGTTGACGGATATGCTCAATAGTGATGGCACAGGGGACTTTCGAACAAAGGAAAAGTGACGAAAGGTATGTCTATTAAATCTTCAGACACGTTTCAGGAAATAGGCTTCCACTTCACACAAGTAGAAATGACATGCATGCATTTTATGTTGGTGCTGGGCATCCTTCTCTTTTTATTGGTGTGGTGTTTGCTTATGTTTAAGGTTTGGAGTGATTTCAAAAATAATGTGAAGAAAAAGTGGGCCAAAATAAATAGGGCAGCTCAGGGTACAGGCGGTGGGCCAGCGCTTCAATTAACATTAACAGACCTAGAAAACAGGGTCATGAATATAATTGGGGTGCAGGCTGCTATGGGAATGCCCATACAAGGAGCTGGATTCGTACAGGTGTGATAATGTATTTTGCTTGGTGTCATTTTATTTATTATATTTTTTTAAAGTTTATTTTAACAGTAATCAGTATATTTTCAGAGAAATATAATGAAGAGCTTAGTAATCATTTTAAAATTATCTGAATATTTAATTCCTTAGTAGGACAGAATATGGTCAAAAGTTTCCTTTGTCTACAACTAACCTACTTACTAATAATCCCTGAAGTTAAAAAAAGGGTCACCACTTAAGCGCTTTTTTGTTAGTATTGTGACACTTAAAATTCTTTAGTGGATGGTGTTTGAGTTCATTTCATGCTTTTTATTTTTAGCCTATTATTGATAATGTTGGCACATAATGTTTTTCAATTATGATTCTTGTTTAATATACAATGTCTCCGAAGTTTACTGTTATCTAAAAAACTTCTCTATAATGCTTATTCTTGAGCAGTTTTATGGTAAGAAAAAAAAAACCATATAAAAACAGTAGACACGGCTTTAAATCACAAATTGTAAGTAAGCACTAATGCTAAATTATTTTTTTAATTAATACAGGTTGTTGCTGGGGTGGAAGATAACTTGCCAGGTGTTCATTTACAAGTACCAACCACAGAAACTGTAGATGTCGATGAGATTCATGTACACCAATTCTTGAAGGTTGGTATATTTTTAATTTATCTTTCATTTACTTTAGGTACACAGTATGTGTTATAGTTAGTATTTAAGTTTCTTTAGTTTGAAATAAAAATATATACTTAAAAAATTATGTAACCATATTTTTTCTAGATACGTGGAATACTCCAGGAACGAGTAGCCAACCTACAGTCGTTCCACCTCCTCCTCCCGCGCAGCCACAAGCACCTACAGCAGCTCCAATGGACTCCAATTGGAAACCGCCGAAAAAAAAGAAAAAATACGAAGACACGATTTTAAAAATATTTAAAGAGTGTGAGGGGACTGCTAGGGAGTATGAAAGAGAGTGTGATCGAATATCAGAAGAATTGGAAAGGGAGAGGATTAGACAGCGTGACATAGAGCTGCATTTACAATCTCAATGGTTGCAATTTATGAGAGAAGCTTTATAAGTATTGGTTAAATATTTGGGGAAAAGAAACGAAATAGTGTCAGTCAGTTTTTGTTTTATTTATTATATTATATTATTATATCTAGCCCATATTGTCCCACTGCTGGGCAAAGGCCTCCCTCCACTCCTTCCAATGCTCCCGGTTTTGAGCTACTTCTTTCCAATTCCCAAGGAAGACATCCAAGTCGTCCCGCCATCTCCTTCTTGGTCTGCCGCGACCCCGACGTGCGATTTCAGGGCACCAATTTTGCGTTTTTCTGGCCCACCGCTCGATCGGCATGCGACAGACATGTCCAGCCCAGTCCCACTTAAGCTGGGCAGCCTTCTGAACTACGTCAATGATTTGCGTTTTATTTATTGAGGTTTATTAACGGACTACTTACACTATTTACTTCTTTTTCTTAAAAATAAAATTAAAATTGTATATATGTTAGAATAAAATTTATTTTGCTCAAACTATATATATTCAAGAAAGTTTTATGTAAAAAGTACATAATAATGTTTTAATTCAAATCTTTTAATTACAGTTTTTATTCTCTAATGCTACCTATATTAAAAAGTTCTCATTCATTCTGTGTGAAGTCTATTAATCCTATCTACTAACATGTCTCTTAGTGCTCTACCGCGAATCAAGTCATCCCTAGAAGCATGTTCACGAAAAGCTTCTTCTGTAGAAAAAAATGTTGATACATCTAATCCTGAAGAATCTATCACATCTTCTTCAGGATCAGGCACCATAAAATCTAATGCTAGGTTGTGTAAAACGCTACATGCCATTATAATAGTTGCACATCTCTCAGGGGTATAGAGTAATGTGCGATCCTTACAAAGGCATCTCCACCTATTTTTCAGTCTTCCAAAAGTATTTTCGATTGTAACTCTAGCTTTCCCATGGATGGTAGTATATTTTGCCCCTGGAGTACCTTCAGCAGCATCCGTGATTGGTGTCATCAACCAAGGCCTCTGTGGATATCCAGAATCACCTGCAAATATTTTTAGACGTGTTAATAAATCTTTTTCAAAAGTATTACTTTTTTCATTTTAAAGTAAAAAAGTACTTAAATATTAATAAAAATCTCAGGCAGCACTGGAACTTGCTTGCTGTCCTAGGTATTTTTTTCAACATGTTTTTTTAAAATTCGATAATAAATTCTTAACCTAAAAACCACACTTGTTCATTATTTTGGTTTAATTCCTGGATATACCTACTGGCGTGACTATTTTCCCAAATAAAAGCGTCATGGTAGCTATTCTTTGGTAGGAGCCTGTCGCATAAAATGATAACGCACACAGCACCTACAAATACAAATAATAAATTATTAATTTTACTGTAATGTATGTAACCAAATACAAAGGTTAAAGGTTAAGTATTATAAGTATAGTACTTACATAAAAATATTTTTGTTATTTTTTTTATTGTACTTAAGTAATTAAATAGGTACTTACAACACTTACTTTATGTTCCAGGCTGATCCTTTGACTGGCCCTGTTGGTCTAGTGGTTAGTGGCCCTGACTGCTAAGCCAGAGGTCGTGGGTTCGATTCCCACCCAGGACAAATGTTTATGTGATGAGCATGATCATTTGTTCTGTGTCTGGGTGTAATTTATCTTTTTTTTTATAAGTATGTTTATCAGAGTTGTCTAGTACCCATAACACAAGCTCTGCTTAGCTTGGGACTAGACAGCGTTATGTGATAGTTGTGGAATATTATTATTATTATTATTTTACTTGATCTTAGACTGGATTATCTTTTAATTCGCGACATTAATATAAAAATGCTTCCTTGCTTAGACGAAATCTGTTTCTCTTGGTACATTTCTACTTCTAACAATCAATCGCGCCGCAAGATAATAGTACAATGTACTACGTCGAGGGGTATTTCTTGTTAATCTAAGCATTTTTTAACAAAATGTATCAACACAATCACGTAAAATAATATTTTGTGCTTCCACTAAACTCCGACGAAAGTTTTCTCACTGTCAAATTTATAGTGAATAAACTTTCGAGAAACTCGCAAGCCAGCCTTCGACAATGACGATACTATACGTCATTTTTTGCCTTCGTGCTAGCTATCTCCATACAAATGGCTCAACTTACGTTACGAATTCGATACGAAACCACTTGACATAGGTTCATGCTCCCAAAATTAGTTCAAATTACGCACACCAGAGGCGCTGTTCATGTTTCCATATAAAATGCTCACGTTAACGATACGAATACTTTTTCGCAAGTTGTTCGTGCTAGGGCTACTGCACACACTCTTCAAAACGCATCCAGTAAAATACCGAACGGCTGCCTACCTTACATCAATCTACAAAGCCTGGAATATAGATGTAAGGTAGGCAGCCGTTCGGTATTTTACTGGATGCGTTTTGAAGAGTGTGTGCAGGAATTACGTGACTTGATTCCGCCATCACCTTTCTATCATCAAGCAGCCCAACGTACGGCGAGTGTCTACCCGTACATTGTAGCTGACATCCCTACAGTCTGGGCTAAAAATTTCACCTTGTTGTACCCACATACAACAATTTGCCTGCAGCGGTCTTCCCATTCCATTATAATTTTGGTGTCCTCTAGGCTAGAGTGAATAGGTTCTAAACTGGTGCGATTCACCATCATCAATTGCATCACTGCTTACCATTAGATGGAATCGCAATCAAGCACTAATTTATATAAAAAAAAAAAAAAAATTGAATAAATTAAGCTAAGATAAAACTAGTAGACGCTATCATCAAGATGCATATTGATGGCAAGTTGAAAATTGTCGGTTATTAACCTTAAACAAAAGAATATAATATATAAGTCAAATAAAAGCACCTTCGGCTTCGCCCGCGTGAAAGCAGAAAATTATCCCAAGGAAACATTCTTCCGGAATAAAAAGTATCTTATGTCCTATTACAGGACATGGTCTATCTGTGTACCAAGTTTCATTAAAATCGGGTTTGCCATTTAGGCGTGAAGACGTAACAAAGAAATAAACAAACTCACTTTCGCTTTTATAATATTAGTAAGGATATTACAGTTCTATTACGTTCATCACTTACAGAAGTGCATAGCATTACGTACCCAGTAGACATATAAATGAAATCCTCGATTATTAAAAGGTAATGAAATCTTGTGTTTTCAATTTACGTACCTATAATAAGGTAGTAGTAAAGTTCAAAGTTACATAAGTTCATCTCTAGAGACCGTATTCGAGGATCTAACACAAATAGAATTGAATAGAGATAGATTACCGTGAGTGAACTCTAGAATAATTTACTTCCTATCCAAAATAGAACCAAATCTCTAAGAACATAAGACGGATTTTTCACTGAGAAAATAATTTAGATACAGGTTGTCGTTCAAATAATTCATTTCTGTAGATGCATCAAAGAAATAAACAAATGTATTTATAATATATATACGCGTTAAATTACAAAATCAGAAACTGAAGACATGGAAAAACTACTTTTTGAAAATATGTCTTCCTTCACGGCTCTGGCCCTCGTTAAACCGATCACACACACACATTTGACAAAACACACATGAAAAGGCGCCTTAAAATATGAGTGGGAATCTGCCTTCAGTTTTTGATTTTGTAAATTAATTCATAGGTTAAATATGTCTGTAATTTTTTTATGCATCTAAGTACTTACATTATTTCTGAAATACCCAGAGAGATCCCTACTAATATTATAAATGCGAAAGTAACTCTGTCTGCCTGTCTGTCTGACTGTTACGCTTTCACGCAAAAACTACTGAACGGATTTAGATCAAATTTGGTAGGTAGGTAGAAGAGACACTAGAATAACACATAGGCTACCTATAATTCCACTGCTGAGCACGGGTCTCTGCCCGCGAGATATAAACTGTAGTCCACGCGGGCGAAGCCGCGGGCGAAAAGCTAGTATGCTATAAAGGAGTTTAAAATAAAAGGAAGAGACTAAAATGCTGTATTATCATCATCGTCAGCCTTTTTAATGTTCCCACTGCTGGAACTCACTCCTCTAGGAGAGGGAATGGGCCGTAATCCAACAAGCGGGCCCAGTGCGGGTTGGCGAATGTCACTTCTTCAAATTTTTAGTTCTAGGAAATGCCGTTTCCTCACGATGTTTTCCGTCACTGTTTTGAGAGCAGTGGTAATGAAATAAATTGCACATAGTAATGCGCCTATGGCACGCTTTATTATCCTTACTAATATTATAAAAGCGAAAGTGAGTTTGTTTGTTACGTCTTCACGCCTAAATGGCAAAACCGATTTTGATGAATTTTGGTACAGAGATAGTTGGGACCCTGGAGACGGGCATAGGCTATTTTTTTTTAAAGTGAGAAATGGGGGAGAAAGAGTAAAGTATATAAATAAACGTTGGCGGATTCGCGGGTCAAAGCTAGTATACACATAAGACAAAAGTTCCAAATTAAACCACATAGATCTTAAAAGTATAAATAAGCTTCCAAGCAAAAGTAGTATAAACGAAATAAATCTGAAGGCTCTAATAACACCGCCGCCGTCGCCGGTTCCGGCCACCGTAGACGCGGGCTCGCGGACGGCGAGCCATAGGTAGCTCGCTGTCCGATCGTCCGGTAATGGACCGAGTCCAAGACGTCGACGGCGCGCACTGTTCCCGCGCGCCTCAAGGAGTTGTCAGCAGCAGGAGGGGCCCAGCTGGGTCGAAGCCTACTGGGGACAGGGTTGTCCAAAAGGGAGCTCGTGTCCCGGTATGAAGGCTACAAGGAACGGCGCGGGGTTTTTAGTCAGTAAGAGTCTGACACTATCTCCCGCTCCACCCAAGAGCGGGTTTTGTCAAAGATGATTTTCCCCGTCGAAAAAAAAAAGGCTATAATAACACTGCCAATGATTTTACATGTTGTGGATAGAAACAGTAAAATAAATAAATTACAAGAACCTCAAAAGAAGGTTATTATCTGGATTACCTATTTACCTTATGCCAAAAAGAATTTTGACCTTTTTACGACACAGCAAAAGAAAATTATGTTTTATGAAAATAATTAATTAAAATTATTATGTTGAAGAAAACAGGCTTTTTAAATGTTGATTTTTATTTCACAAACTTGATGAAATATCGCTAGATTAGTGTTGTGCGTGTAGAGTTATTCGACAAATATTGTTTTAAACAATACCAAAATATACCTCAAGAAAACATTTGAGAGTATAAAATTAATGTTGACTTTTTTTTATTATGGCTAGACTCGTACTTGACCATTATCTCACCTGATGGAAAGCGATGATGTGGCCGACAATAGAGCACGCTTGCCTAGAAGCAACCTATTGACTCTTAACTGAAATACCCCTAGTTTATAGCTATCAGGAAACAAACTCCGGCAAGGAATTCCAATCCTTAGTTGTAAAACGCTTCATTCGCATCATCATCATTTCTGCCGAAAGACGTCCACAGTGATTGACGCATGATTTTTGATATATGAACACTGTGAATGAGTGAAAAATTCAAGTAAAGTCAAATGAAAACCGAAAATTAAAAAAAGTAATGAAACACCCTACTAAATAGGAATCATAATACTCACAAATTGAACGTCCAATCCCACCAGACTAAGATAACATAACCCCTTAACCCGTTGTAATAAACATACAAGCTACAGTAATAAATTAACACACAGAGGATTATTCAGAAACAACCAAAGCTATATAGTACAAAAACTTATTTCACCTAGAAACTACAATATGAATATTCATTGTGAATTTTATTCATGAATATAACCCATGCAAATGGCGGCACCCGTATAATTTAATTGAGCTCTTCCTACACTAGAGCTTAAATTAGCTAAAACTATTCAAAGAATCTGCGGATCGTAGATGGTCTGTTGGGATTATGACTGGAAAGAGTGCACTAAGTTGACTGGACATACGGAGTGATGGAATGACAGACGAAAGTATTTTGTCGATAGTTACGAAGATTTACTTTGACAAGTGAAAATAGCTCTCAAACAAAAATGTTTTTACGAAATTTTACTTCGTATAGAATAGAATAGAAAACATTTATTTGACATAGACACAACACATTGGCAATACAAAACCAAAAGTCGACCGAGTCGTGCAAGTCGGACTGCCAAAGGTTACGCACCATTAATTCATGAATCCCCAAGCGACCACCGGTGGCCGCGCATCTATTGTCTTACTATTGTGTCTCTAATTGACGGTATCTGAAGGGTTAAGTATTATCTATACAACATTAGACACTATATATAAATATATAGGTAAAAAAATCACGTTTGTTGTGCGAGAGCCCCACTGAAATATTTATTTTATTCCGTTTTTAGTATTAGTATATATGTATTAGTTATAGCGGTAACAGAATATATCATCTGTGAAAATTACAACTGTCTAGCTATCACGGCTCACGAAGTACAGTCTGATGATAGACAGACGGACAGTGGAGTCTTAGTAAGAAGGTCCCGTACCTAAATATTTGGAAGTACAGGTCCAATTGCTAAATTTTTTTTCACTAGTAGAAAGCTGATACCTAAGTGACATATTTTATGTACGCGGGCAAAAGCTAGTGCCAAATATAATTAGAAATCATCATCTAAAATCCTGTAAAAAATAATATGAATTGTACATTTAACCATATCACAATGTATAAAGCCTTCATTTTGTGTTGGAAACCTCCAAAATTCCTTACATATTATAGCAGCTACCAAAATTTTCAATGTAATTTGAGCAAAATCTCAACTCTCACTAACTTAATACTGAATATCTAAGGAAGAATTAAGAACATTGAAATCCAACTTTGCGAACTTAACTTCGTCCCTGTATCTCACACTATGCAAAACTTAAGACAGTGCTGCTTTGTACTTGTGAATTATCTTTTTGAATGGATCTCTTAGTTTCAGAGATGTGCCTTCTCATCAAAATCTTTGAGCCTTCGTCTTTTGCCAGACGAGTAGACTTTGTCGTTCACTTTGATGAATTAATTTGTCAAATGATAAATTATTTACCTGTATCATTTCCATTGGTTTGTGTTTTATAAGATTATACGAGTATTTGGAGCAATTTGCCTGCTTCGGTCCTCCTGTCCGAATATAATTTAGGTGTGTTAAAGGCTAGAGTGTAAAGGCTCTTAATAAACTAGTGCGCTTCACTATCAATGATTGTATCATTGATTGTCATCAGGTAGGATTGCAGTCAACCACTAGTTTATATATAAAAAAAATTAGCGTGCATATGTAAAGTAGAAATCAGCTATTTGAAAAACACCAATATTATCATTACTAAACGATTTTGAAGCGTTTGAGATAAAAATAATAACACTAACCTTCTTAGAACACTACAAACAGTCAAGCTATACCCAATTACAGTAACTATAAAATCCAATGCCAAGAAAATTTAAAAAAAAAAGCTAACACAGTTCCTCCAAAGCCATATTCTCTTATTTAAGTTTTTACGCCTCGCTTAAATCCAGCAGTTTCAACGTTTGCTAAACCGTCCGTCCTAGTTCCTTATTAACACTCCTCCCATTCAGATCTTTATCACTGTCATCTGCAGCTTCATGGGCGATATCAGTAGACTTTATCTCAACTATAACCTTAGCAATATAGTTTTATGTTACCATCTTCAATATATTTAGCTCGTACTTGGTACACCTGGTTTCTTAGCAGCCTTTTTGTACAGTTAAAACAGTATTTTTGTGTGCTAGTAAAAATATTAAATTTGCCAGGAAAAATAATAATAATATACGCGGTGTAGGCCATAGTAAATATTTTTTAGTTCATAATAATACCTTTAGAAGACTCTTGTAAGAAATTTGACTACCTGGAACACGGACGTCATTGCAAGCTAACTTTCTGTATACCAATCTTTTCTTTTTTCGACTGTATAAAAAAGTCTGCGTTTTAAAATAGGTTTTCAAGAATATATTTTCTTGTTGGTGCACAGCAAAACCGCATGTTGGGTTGTTCTTTTGGTGTTCAATATTTTATACTGAATAAATAATACATTTTAATTTATATTTGGGCTGAGATACATTATTTTTTAAGAACTGTGTACGTAGTAAATTTATTTTACATTAATTATTATATTCTCAACCATAATATGTTCGGCTTGATTACTGAAATAATGAATGAAATAAATAAAATTTAATGTTAAAATTTTAATTAAACCAAAAAGCATTTTTTTTCGTTTATAAGAGCTGTTTTCAGTACTTTTATTCTATTTAAAACTTGAAAAAATAAACAATACACAATAAAGAGATTAAGATTTTTCGAAAAAATACATAATATTTTGTTATAAATAGCCCTCGACGGTTAAAAATAAGACGTATTATTCAAAGATTTTTAAGCAATTGATATAAAAGAATCGTATTTATCTATTTCTAACATTTTAGATTGGTTCAAGACTGAAAGAGATGGTTAATGCGATTCTGTCGAACAAACGTCTGTCTTACAGAAACTTTTACTATAAGTTCTCATCACAGCAGGTAGTATTTCAAAATAGGTTTCTTTGATAAAAACAAGGAATACAGCAGATGGAAATAATTAAGCCTAGTGAATTTGTCAATCACCTATAGTTAGAAATACAAATATTAGGATCCATACTTACAATTGAACAATTACAATTTATGGTTGAGGAGGAAATAAGATGAAAGCATCCAAATGTATAAATATAAATTCAAGAAAATTCTAAAATGACAATCGAGAACTAAGCAAAACAGTATTTAAAAATAATGCAATCTCAAATCAAATGCAGCGATGGCCTAGCGGTAACTACCTCTATTTACAAGCTATAGATTACAGTTTCAAATCCAAAGAGGCGCATTACTTTGTGTAATTTATTTTATAACCACTGAACTCATAACGATGAAGAAAACTATGTGTGAGGAGACCGGCGGATGTCCTAGAACCAAAACTTCGAAGACATGTGACATTCACTGATCTACACTGGGCCCGCGTGGTGGATAACGGCCCTCTCCTAAAGAGGAGGTCTAAGTCCTAGCAGTGAAAACATAAAAAAATCTCAAGCTTATAAGATAGAATGCTTATCAGACTTACACAATCCAGTTAGTTCGACGATTCGTGTATGATCTCTCCTAGATAGAAAACCTGAGTCCCAACAGAGTGAACATTACAAGGCCGATTGCATATGCAAATTGCATGGAACTATATTATTGCAAAAGGATTATATTTTTTTTTATTAATTAATGGAAAGTGAATTAATATGGCTGTACTCGACTTTTCCAATCGTCCATTTCACTTTAATTCCAGTGTTGAAATTATAGATATAAAATATCCCTATTTGTTCGGTTAATTTTAAACTAATTGAAAAAATATTGAATCCATTGATTGCGAACCGTACCTACAGGACCGACTGTTATGGTGACACTTTGAGGAGGGATATGTCCAATTGTAGATGACTATTGGTTGAAGTGATGATGATAATGATGTTAATAAATTACATGAAGAGCTATTATTATTTATTATAATTTAATTTAACTGTTAATAAAAGTACTGGACAAAAATATCTAGCTAAGAAATGAAATCTTAACCATTCTGCTATAATATTTCCAGCAAACCAGCAAAACTAAAATAGATTGTACAAATCACGTTTCTTTTCTAGACAAGACAATAAATTTTAGACAAGCTTCATCTTGAAAACTTAATTCAGTTTCGAGTTCCTATCGAGTCTTTCTAAACTATCGTAACTAAGAAGTAGTGCCTTTAGATATATAGGTATCTATTCCTCTTCCTTCCGAGGACTATAAACCGGTGCAGTAGAAATTGCCGTCTTTTGCAATGCTCCTGGATGATTTATTCATAACATCCCCTTCTATAATACAGTATGGTTAAGACATGTTTATGCTGTCGTGTACTGAATAGAATTTTGAAAGCGTACCACTAACTTCTATTTATGTTTATGGACTAAAGTTTTAGCTATGCGGAAACTAATTTTCTTTCCATCACGAACATATTTCATATCATGTTTAGTATCTAGAATTTATGATCCTTGTTTCCTTTGAAAACGATGCCGGTTCTCGCTGAAATGATGACGAGGTTATTAAAACAAGAATTGGTTTTTCGCTTATTTTTATTTGCACAAATATTTCGTATGATGTTGGGATTTTGAACGGCAACGTTTGCATCCAGTTTGATTGCATTTCTTTTGACAGTGTCCGAAATGCGACCGAATGTCAAATACTCGTCGCACAGAGAAAATTTGTAACTTGTTTTTGAGAAAAAGGGCATGTAAATAGCTCGATTTTAGGTTGTGTGTAAAAGTATATTTGAGATTTTCTACGTTTTTTCCCGAGTACATTTAATATAGCACATAAAATCACATACACGAGTACATATACATTACACACACATACATTACACACACATTACATTACATACACGAGTACATTTAATCACTTAAGAATAAAGCAGCTTTCTATCAGTGAAAAATTTTGCAATCGAACCAGTACTTTCAGCAATTACCTCCTATAGTAAAAGACATAAAAACAAACTTTACTTCTTTATTATATTAGTATAGAAGTGTAGATGTAGATAATAACAGAAATAAAGATGCAATAAATACACAAAACAGAAATATTGTCAACCAAAAATTAGATTGGATTCTTCCACTATTTCACATACAAGGAAATTATCTAACATTAAGTTAAAAAGCTAATTTAAACATGTTCTTTGTTTCAGATGCAGAACAATGAAACACTTTCAAGTAGAACGACTGAAAATTTTAACCAGCAAGGAAAATAACATGTGACTGCAAACTAATTATGCAATAATTCAAAATGGGAACTAATGATTCGAGTGATTCGAATTACAAAACAAATTCTCAACAAAGTTTAATTCATGTTTATAAAACAGCAGATAACGATGAATATACTGATGTAAAATATAATCAAAACGTCAGTATGAATGATATTAATAACCCCAAAAGTGATTTTAGTGAAACATCTAATGAAGTAAAACATAGATCACGGGTAACGAGTAGAAGTGCCAATGCATTGTTCCTTTTGTTAAGGATATCCATGAAGTTCAATGTTTTAGTACAGTTATCTGTGTTGTTTTTGGTAATGGTTAGTTCTGTGAATGCGTATAGAGAACAGAGGTTCGCGATTGAGCCACAGGACCAGGTGAGTCATTTTCCCATATAATGTTTTATATTTATTTAACTTATTACTGATTTATTTTGCATTGAAACACCACAAAAGAACGTGAACATAAAGTAAATATCAATATCATTGTTGATACAAATATCTAATTCCAGTACTGTTTCCATGTAAAAACTGTATTTTATTATAATCATGATTCAGAACGGTATACAAAAACAAGATTACCATAACATACGGGAGATAAATCCACGTATTTTGTGCGTATTGTATCTTCAATTTACTGCGCTGTTATTGTACCGTCACATAAATATTTACACTTAAATCACTACAATATAGTCGGACGACAATTAAAATCATATGAAATTTGTTCGGCCAATATTCAAAACATACACTTTAATATTGTTTTAACGATTGTTGATTTAATAACAATTTACTTTTGGACCATAACGGACGTATACTCGCCACTAAATATACAAATTAATTCAATCCTCATTATACGCAATTCTGTTTAACAAATTAATATTATCGGGGAAATAAAATGCATCAGAGAACTTAGTTATTTCATTAACGGCAAATGTATTAATAGTGGCTTCATTGGAAATTCCATCGCGTTTTAGTACAGTTTTGTTTGAATCGGCTTTGTTTTATGAATTTGCGGTGTTGTCAATTCTAGTTAAATGTGGTGAATAGGTAGAAACTCTGGTATTGCTGTTCGTAAATGCAGAATTTATTTAAATATTTCCCGTTTTGGAACGCAATGGTGCGTGCTCACAAATATCCTACCTAGTTGGTTGTTCTAATTGCTTTTATAGCAGCGTTGAATAATGAAATAGCTATCATGCGAGAAAATAAATCAACCAAATATTTCGAATTGAAAAACATTTACAATGGAATCCTCTCACAAAAATTAGGGTCAACATACTAACTGGACCAGAAAATAGGAACAGAATTAATTCGAAAAGGTTTGTCATCTATGAAAACATCCGTTTCGTCCCGAGGGGAAGGAGGGTAGGAATTTTTAATATCACCAGATATTCAATACAAGCCTTTTCTATGTCAACTGAGTACTTGCTTACGAAAAGAATAATATTGGGGGACGTTGTTGCTCGGAGGATTCCACCGGGGAATATTTGATTTACGGAATAGGAGCAGACCTAAATTAATGTTGCGAAATGTGAAGTAATTTCTGGAATAACGAATTTTTTTTTCTTTGTGTGCTGGAGAAAACCGGAGAATTGGTATGAATATGTCGGGAAATAGAATTGGTTGTGTGGCTTGTGAAATAGGTGAGGACGTATTAGGAAATGTTAATAGAGAGACGTCTTTTTTTTCTTTGAGAAAATTATTTGAGATTTCTGGGGAATCTTTCAGGGGTAGAGATGTATGTATGGTATGTTATTATAAAGTCCTTTGTACCTTTATTAGTTCCTGTAAATACTTAACTGCCATTGAAGATAACAAAACGACAAAAGGTAGCTTACTAAGTAAAATGCGTATCTGTCTTTATCAGAAGCTAAAAATTATACTGTAAACAAAATATTTTGTAGTTAATAACATCAATTTATAAATAGTTATCAACTCCACCGTGAGAAAAACCAATATTAGGTATACTTTATTAAGAAATGTACTTAAATCTATTTGTTTGACTAGGGCTCAACAAAGTTATTCTTTTTTCGCGGCTTTGATTAAGATTTAAAATATTTATTGGTCTAGATAATTTTTTCACTTAACGTCTGTATGTTTTGGTATAGCTTCAGAGCTAACTCAAATACATATTTGTATTATTTAGAGCGACGATTTTTGTATCAAGAATAATTATATTATCAAGTAAACATTTGGCAAACTTCATTTTAACTTGAATCACTAAATGGAATTAAAAGATATAACTTGCAATAAGAATGCTTTGTTGCATTAAGTCCGCCTAGGTACCACTACTGTACATGAAGTTTAAATAAGAATCATGATCATGTTCATAAGTTGAAATTCTAAGTGATTTAATGTTTGTTTCTTTCTTTATCCAGAGTGCTGTAGTGGGATCCAGGGTGACACTGCCATGTCGTGTGGAGAACAAAGCTGGTCAGCTGCAGTGGACTAAAGACGACTTCGGTTTGGGAACACACCGCCATCTCACTGGTTATGAGCGATACAAGATGATTGGGAGCGATGAAGAAGGTAAACATTTCATTTTGCTAAGCTTGTTTAACTACTATTTCATCTGGTGATAAGTGATGATCTGTTCGAAGAAGATACAGGTATACTTTAAAGTAACCTTCAAAATTTACTGAACCCAACCGAGATATGTGTAATACATAAGATGATTGAAAAGAGTGTCCATGGAGTTTTTTGCTCATTCTTCATGGAGATCTTTCATTTTTCTGGCTGACTGACTTCTTGATATTTAAAAAATACTTATAAATGGTTTATCTATACTAATATAATAAGGAGCTAAAGTTTTTTTTTTATGTTTTTTTTAGGAGGTAATCTCTGAAAGTACTGGTCCGATTGCAAATTTTTTTTAACCGATAGAAAGCTGCTTGATTCTTGGCTATATTTTATGTACGCTATCGAAGCTGCGAGCAAAAGCTAGTTTGAAATAAAATGCTCTGAATCAGCATAAAGACATATGTCTATAAGATCCCAACAATCCAGAGATCTTTTTCACAACAACAACACAACCTTAGGTCCAGCTGGTCCTCATCTCAGGCTTCTGGTGTACCGTAAAGACTGTCAAAGATCTACGAATGTGTGAATACACCAAATGCCTTAAAGTGCTTTTTAGTGTAAGCGTTATTTAAACGTACGAGTATACACATCTTCACTAGTATTATAGTTTCGATTAAAGCATGTCTTCGCGACGCTAGCTCAGCTTCTACGTGAATTCAGCAAAAGCTCCCAAAAAGTGTTTATTAGGCGTAAAACTGAAATAAACTTTCCATCCTTCTCAAAGGTCTAACTTCAGCGCGAGACGAACATTCTTATGTGCTTTAAATTCTTAATGTTCCTCGTTTGGTATGTGCAACGCTTTCTACGCTTTAGTGAAGATATTTAACGTTTAGTACACCAATGGGTTTTTTTTTTGTCGACGGGGAAAATCATCTTTGACGAAACCCGCTCTTGGGTGGAGCGGGAGACAGTGTCAGACTCTTACTGACTAAAAACCCCGTGCCGTTCCTTCTAGCCTTCATACCGGGGCACGAGCTCCCTTTCGGACAACCCTGTCCCCAGTAGGCTTCGACCCAGCTGGGCCCCTCCTGCTGCTGACAACTCCTTGAGGCGCGCGGGAACAGTGCGCGCCGTCGACGTCTTGGACTCGGTCCATTACCGGACGATCGGACAGCGAGCTACCCATGGCTCACCGTCCGCGAGCCCGCGTCTACGGTGGCCGGAAATCGGGATCGGAATCCCGGCGACGGCGGCGAGGGCGCCGTTGCCTGATGCGGTCGGCCTCCTCCTTTGCAAGCATTACTGCTTCGCAGAAGGAGGCGACCGCCTGCCATTCCTCCTCACTTCGGACCATGGCCTCGACCAGGGCCCGGCGTGAGAGGTCTCCGCCGCCGATCGCCCCCACGAGGGCACGGCGATGCTCCGCCCAGGCAGGGCACACCTCGACGGTGTGCTCCACCGTGTCCTCCGGGCGTTGCGCACAGTGGCGACACCCGGGCGTCTCTTCCGCTTGAATCCGATGCAGGAACCTCCCGAACTTGCCATGTCCGGTGAGGACCTGCGTCATGCGGAAGGTAAGGACGCCGTGAGGTCTTTCCAGCCACGCCTCAAAGAGAACACCAATGGGTTAGGGTGGTACAAGATGGCTAACTCGGATGCAAAAACTGATATTATTTGTTCACTAAATGAAAATGATCAGATGTTTATTCCTTACTAGCACCTTCGCCCACGTGAAAGTATTTTTCTCCATAACCTCAGTCTTATCCTCTTAGAGGGTGATTTTGTAAATTTCTCTCTTAGTGCTCACCTACTTTACAAAAGAAAGCCTAGTCTAAAATTTCACTCTTAGTCGAAGTAGTTTTGGCTGTGCGTTGATATGTCAGTTGATATCTCCTTTTATTTGTATAGATAATATTATTTAAGCTTTGCGATTTTGCATGGATAATTCCCCTCCTTGCGTCGTATTCCTCAATGCTGAGGGTCGTGACCTCACTGCTTCATCACTCTAACCCCAATGATATTCCTCCATTTGATCCTGTCTCTGACGGTGTGAATGTGGGTGGGTGTGTGGCTTTCAAAAAATATCAGGAGACATAATTACTGATTGTATCCCTTCAAATTAAATTATAAAATAAATAAAAATGAAAATGTCTTAAGATTCATGCGTTTAGTACTTATATAATTATTGCATCTCATCTCAAAGTAGATTAAATTATAGAAATGATGATAAATAGCATTACATTATAATGCAGACTAATTGACACAGAACTGAACCTCTTATTTTGAATGGCTTTGTAAATGTCAAAAAATTTAAAGAACTTTTTAGCGACTTTGTAATACTGTGTTTGCTTTCAGGTGATTACTCTTTGGACATCAGGGAAGTGGCATTAGATGACGATGCGTTATACCAGTGCCAAGTCAGCTCAGGAGCGAGAGGTAAGCAAATATTTTCCATTAAAAACATGTATTTAAAGCTTACGACGTCAACATTAGAAGAAGCAGCAGTGGTGGCCGAGTGGTAATGGCCCCGGCACTTACGAATTTGTAGGTCACGGGTACAAACCCAGCCAGGTTTGTAATTTATTTCATCACCACAGCTCTCAAAACGGTGAAGGAAAATATCGTGAGGAAAATTGGCATGTCTTAGAACCAAAAATTCGAAGACATGTGACATTCATCAACCCGCATTAAGCCCGCGTGGTGGATTACGGCCCATACCCTCTCCTAGAGAGGACGCCTAAGTTCCGAACCAGCAGTAAAACCTTAAAAACCTGATTGTTATGCTAGAAGAACTGCTTCAACGGATAGCTTTCATCATCATCATTATAATTTCAATGTAAAAACGTCCATTGTCAAGTGTGAATAGGTGTAGCTTCTAGGTACCTAAGCGCTCTCCATCGACCGCATCGTCGTTTTCCATCAAGTGAGATAGAGATCAAGCGCAATAAAAAAAAAAAAACCAAAGAAAACAAAATGATAGATAAAATGTACAACGACAGCACCACATCACTTCCGAAACCCGACACAAGAATCGGTGGTTTATGCCTTAAGTTAAATACGACTTCGAGAACCCTGCAGAGATCACTTAGTACTTTGTATCTCGTAAAGGATGAAGCATTACCAAAGTCGTTAAAGAGTTTAATGTCTAGCTTAGTTTACGAGTCGAAAGTCTAAATAAGGGTGCTTCTTTAAGGCGGATACAGACTTTGCGAGGCATGCGCCGCGCACGTCTCACAGACAATGCTTCGCAAGCACATGCCTCGCCATAAACATGAAGCATTTGCTACGCATGCCACAAGAAAAAAAATACTGTGCGAAAAAATTAAAACTAACCGAAATATTTGATGATATCTAGACAACAATTTAGACTATGCTTCTGTTTTGAGTAGGTACATGCAATATCTACAAAATCATATCACACAATCTCCCAATAAAAATCTAAATCGTGTATATGTAACATGCTGCATGCTGCATGTGTGTTGCTTACATAGGTAATTGTTTTCAACACACACGCTTTAGGCAGAGGCATTCGTTGTGTGCCGTTCGCGGCGCATGCCTCGCAGTCTGTATCCACCCTTAGACTTTACGGTAGCTATAGAAGTCGGTGAAGGCGGTGTTTTGTCTACTCCCTTGTAATTGGGCTGTAAAACGAACTAGCCATCTGAAAGTACAAGAGTTTGGTAAAAGTTTTAATTATGATTTGAATGTTGGCAACATTCAACTGTAGGTTGGTTTGTAGATTTTGTTTTTGTTAAATTGCTTAAATTTGTTTGAGCGTGATTTGTGAAATGGTATGACAGTTCAGTTATATTGCCAAAAAAGATTAACTTGCAAGGTCTAATAGCATTGTAGGTATAGTAAATTAATATTTAGGGTGAGACATGCAAAGTAAAACATTTTTAACGTAATATTGACTCATAAATAACTAGTTTTCTTCGTATTTGACAATAATTTATATTTTTTTACATTTGTCAGTATTATAATTGTTTCATATTCAGTAATGGATGATATTTTAGCTAACTAATATTTTAGGTAGGTTTATGTAGTGCCTTGCGTGATCACATCGGAAATGAAGATATCAGCATGAGAACCAAAGTTGCTGACGTAGTCCAAATAATCGTCAGACCGTCGCTGAAAAGATGGTCGATGGGGACGAAAGGTTCGACGACGACGTCGGTCGACGAGTAGCGATCACGTACCGGTAGACGCAGCCTTGAAAAGCCTTCCTCAAGGACGATCCACGATAGACCACGGATCTCCGGATGACCTGGTGAAGGTCGCGGGAATCCGATAGATACGAGACGCACAAGACCGGTCATTATGGCGATACTTGGGTGAGGCCTATGTCAAACATTAGTCTTTCGGCTTAAATAATGGTGAAGATGATGATGAAAAGTTGTAGGCATAATACTCGTATGTGATACGCTCAAAAATGACTAAACGAATTTAGATGAAGTTACATACAAAAACTATTCCCTGGAATAGCACATAGGATACTATTATCCCGAGAGTACATTCCCTTAGAATATTTCTTTACATTTACGGAGGCAATACCGCTGTCAGAAGCTAGTTATTCATATTAACATAATCCCAAAAACAGAGTAAACATTTTGCCAACCCTAATTACTACCTCGTTATTTCAACCAGTAACTCAATTTCGCCCCAAAAGAAAAACCTCATAACGATTATTAGGCCACAATAAAAACGAAGGTACAATTTTGCGCCACGAAATGGGATACACAGAGCGTGTGCCAGGATAGTAGAGGTTATTCCTTGGAGTCAGTCGCAACGCGGCTTTGTAGGAAGACAACGGATGGATATCGCCCCAGGGAGGCTGAGATGTTCGTCAAACTAGATGTGGCATTTTCATAAAGTGATTTCTCTTTGGTCCCTTTTTCCTCGTTGGTTTTGTGTCGGGGATGATCGTTCTAATCGAGTTGTTTTTGTGATGTTGGTTCCGGGGTTGCAATAGTGTTATTTTAATTTTAATAATATTGTGATGGAGTTTTAAGGATATTTTCTTGGTTCTTTATTATTTAAAGGTAGGTATGTGGCGATTTTTAAATAGATGACCATTTTTCTTTAATAGCGATGAACAACTTTATAAATCAATTCTAGAGTTTGGAAGATAAAAAAACTTTCTTGTGATTTTACGGGATCCAGATTTTTCACAGATTGAAAGGACCGCGATATGAGTATATGGTTTTAATTTCAACTCAATACCTCCACGCGTTCTTGAGATGAAGGGTCTTAACAGACAGACAGAAACACAGACAGATAGACAGACGGACGAACAAAAAAGTGATCCTATAAAGGGTTACGTTTTTCCTTTTGAGGTACGGAACCCTAAAAACACAGACTAAAGTTCATATTACGGCAGAAAAACAATTGTGAACATATAAAAATCTCTCGGAAAGATTAAAGCGCCTGTTACACCACTCGATATTAAAACAATCTTAGTCTAAATAGCGTAGTGCAATAAGGGTCAGACTGTCGTGCTCGGAATGAAAAGTAAGACAGTCTGTATATCATGTGCTGAATATCGCTTAGTGTAATAGGCGCTTTACTTCTATACTATTTCACTAACCTACCTTTAGTAATTTTCTCAGAAAACTGATATCATGAATATTTAAATAAGTTACATCAAAATACAACTTGATCTTAAGAAGACCTAAAAGTTGCTGTTTATGAAACCAAGCAACTTACATTGTTTAATTCGCGCAAATGTCGGCTTTGTTAAAGCATTCATAAAGGAATATGTTACAAACGCCTACACGTATAAAAATATACTAGAAACGTAGGCGGATCATGTTGGCTAATGTTTGAATATAAATTAGAAGGCTTCACGCCTACAGCCCCTTAGGGGTGAGCATAGTTGTGTTATTTTGTAAACCCACACTTTCAAACCACAACTTTGAACTCTTACTTAGGTCTAGGAAAATACGTTTATTTGGCACATAAAACACAAAAGTCAAAAAAAAGGCCAAAAGTCGGTATGCATTTAAGCGGAAGTTGCGGAATCATTTTCTTCACCAATAGCAGAATCGTCTCAAAACTTCTGTCCTTACTTTAAATTAATATATATGTAGTATATATATATTATATTAAATATATATGTATGTTTATTTTAAATATATGTATTCTTTTTTTGCTCTTTCTTAAATAAATTTTTCTGTATATGCGCCTACCATAATGTCTCTGCACCACCCTAGGTTGACTGGCAGAGAATGCCTAAGGCATTAAGTCCGCCTATGTACTTTGTGTTGCATGAAGATTAAATAAATAAATAAATAAATAAATAAAACACTACAATGAAATTACAATTATAAAAACTACTTAATTTTAAAAATACGTCCACATTGTATGTCTTACGATTGCGCCAAATAGGTCCAGTTCAGCATAGTGCCAGGTCACTACGTAGTAGCAGTTGCCTGACGCTGGTTTTCAATTGAACTTTACAATATAATTTCTATGCCTTCAGTAAAAAGATAAAAAAGCTTTTAGGAAAAAGGGTATTAGTTCAGGTTTTTAAAAAAGGTAAAGGTTAAGTATATCATCTTCCTGCCCTGGTCCTATATTATCTGGGGTCGACGCAACACGTTTTTTTCTTCCATTCTGTCTTGTCACCCGTCACGCTATCAGTAACTCCCTTTTAGGTATAACAAAGTAATAAAAAAATGTTCTATCATATAGTCCAAACGAGTCTAAGCTATCTATGAAGCTAAATAAGCTCATTATCATCACCATCATCATATCAGCCGAAAGACGTCCACTGCTGGACATAGGCCTCCCCAAATAAGTTAATTTGTGTAAAATGGTCCAACAAATACAAAAAAAAAAAAACACAAAACAGGCAGTTTTTTGTATCATTTTGTTCGGGAAAATATAATTATATCATTTTTATAGGCGAAACTATTTAATATCAATACTCACTAAATCTTATGGTAAACTTATTTTTAAGGATCAGTGTTGTTGTATAGATAAACACCAACCAAATTAAAGCATGGGTAATTAATATTAAAAATTATCAAATAAAAATTATATAACACGGAACAGGGGCGAGAAAATTGTAATGCACTAGAGACATTTTTGTAGCGTACACAGGATGTGCACGAGCACAATGTCTCATGACAAATTCCAAACATTTTTGTTTTTTTTTGACAATATTTACAATTGTTATGTGCAAGGATTCTTCCCGTAAGCTTAATCACCACGCAATGCCGATTGGTGATTTTAAACCGAAGTCCAAGTTTCCTCGTGATGTTTTTCTTCACCGTCAAGCCAGTGGTGCCTAGGTGGTGCCTCGTGGAAAAGCACGTGTCCTATGCTATAAATGCTTTTATTATTATTGTTGGTAGAATGTGTGTGTGGGGCTAACCTTAAAACGTCACAATCACAACACAACCAATATTATTATTATTGTAGCGACGATAATACCAACAAGATGGTCAATAGTTACCATATCCATTTCATTCACGCTTCCCGCCAGCCGTAAATGGCAATTCTCTTTATTTAGCTAGTTGCCGTATTGGGGCGAGATAGACCGTTGATTGAAGAATGGGAGCCAATGTCTATGAATGAAAGATATTGAGATATATTGTTTCGTTGATTACATATCTAACAAAAAGAACTAAGGAGTGGTAAATCACACTAATCACATTACCTATAAAGACAAAAGTTAGGAGGATATCTGTAGAATAAAACACTAGCTTCCTCAAACTAATTACTAAAATAAAAATAAAAAACTAGCTTCCTTCCTTAGCTCAAAACACTAGCGTTCCATCATCGGACTACCAGACGTACGGCAATGCGCCACCGGTACATGGTGGACATCCCACCTACACGCACAAAACGTTTTGGAAACACATTAATTGTGCGTGCAGCTAAGGAGTGGAATTCCTTGCCGGAGTCTGTGTTTCGGGTTCGTAGATGTCACATGTTTTCTTTCCCCGTTTTGAAAGCAGTGGTGATGAAATAAATTACAAAAAGTAATGCGCCTGGCTAGGTTTGAACCCGTGACTTACAACTCGTAAGTCGGGGCCGTTACCACTCGGCCGCCACTGCTCTATTTTTTTCCTATCACACGGGTAAAGCCGCTGACAGCTGTATACTTCGAGCTTCTTTTCATGTCATCAAAAAATTCAAAAATATACATAAGCCAAAGTACGATTTGTTTTATAATATGCATTTAAATTACTCGCACCACCACTATGGTAAAGACCGCCCATGGTGTGGTGTGTCCA
The DNA here is from genome assembly GCA_949319445.1 of Mythimna lalbum. Taxonomy (NCBI): domain Eukaryota; kingdom Metazoa; phylum Arthropoda; class Insecta; order Lepidoptera; family Noctuidae; genus Mythimna; species Mythimna lalbum. The sequence continues at coordinate 7,198,058 of OX439370.1, forward strand.
TATAAAGCGTTAATATTATGTATGTAAGCAAGCGCTGAAAAAAGGTTTAGTTGTAAAAAGTTTCTGAATTAATTCGCAATTACCATTGATTCTTGTGAGGTGGTCCGATTTAGATTGTTCTTCTTGTGTAGGCCATAATAATATTTGTTAAGGGTTCTTCTCTTCTTAGTCGCACACTCTTGACAGAGTGGTCGTGATCATGTCTCGGTCGAGTCCCGCACCACCGCCTCTCTCGCGATACGACGCCATGCAGCTCTGTGTTTGGCGGCTTGGGAGCCTTCATTTACACTGCAGTGAGTCACGGATTTAATGAGGTCCGTCCACCGTGTTGGAGAGCGTCCACGAGATCTTGTTAAGAGGGTCCTTTTCCACTCGACTATCGTAAACATCGAAAATGGTTTAAAAGCTTTTTACTTCATTAAATGCAATCCAACGCGATGTTTGACAAAAAGGCAACGCAAAAAAAGAGAGATAACGCCTGAAAAGTCTGTCAGTATTCAGTAATTCCGAGATTTACTCGAAAATTTCACAAAACTTGCTCCAGGAAATAGCTGTTTTTTTAAACCCTTATAACTTTTTGGAAAAAGTTGTCGTCATTTAGAATCTTAATAAAATTTGCAAGGTCTCTAGAGGATTACTTTTTTGACTTTTTTAATTTTTAGGCAAATTATGAAGTGTCAAAGTTCATACAAAATAGAACATTTTCAGAGGTTTTTACTGGATTAGTTTTACACAAATTTAGAAATTGGTTTCTTTAGAAACCTAGATAAAATCCACAAGATACTGTGTTTCCAAAATATCTAATGAAAAATGTGTAATAACGTCATAATCAGTTATGAGCGGTTGTATGAAAAACAGTGAAAATGTGAGTCATGATGCACCACCTTAAGGGTACTAAACCTGCAAACTGTTGTGTCAAAGCTCTAACTCTGCCACTGTTCTATCATCATCTCTCTAGCGTTTTCCTAATTTGCTTTTTTTTTTTGGAAGAAGTAAAGAAGTAAAGAAATCAACCAATAACTTCTTCATGAGCGAGACGGTGTGTAATCACTTTTAGTGACTAAAATCCACTCTTCAACGTAAATTAAACGCTTTGAATGACACCTGTTTCAAATTCGTTGGTGGGTGGGGACACTTTTACGCAATGCCCTTTAGGTACTCTTTACTAACCAACTATCAAAATACATGCCACAGTTTTCGATGGCGCGTACTTTTCCATGCGCGCCTCAAGGAGATGTCAGCAAACCATAGGGGCCTAGCAGGGTCGAAGCCTACTGGGGTCATTGATGTGTCCAATCGGTATGTACCTGGATAGTTCTGTCATTACCATCTTTGAAATCATGGAAGGTGCATGTAGTTCTGCATGCTAGGTAGGAAAGGAGTAATGTATGTCCTGTGAAGTTGCTCAACGCTGCCATTGAGTTAGGAGTAGATCAAGGATCCCACTTGGCCAAATTATTCCTGATGAGTCGAACTCAAACTCGACCCGAAAATAACAAAAGGGTATCATATACCCGGGTCATGAGTCTTGTGGTTCATTAGCCACACTCAGTGATAAATGAGCCGCACACAACCTGATATAAGTTTGTTTCATAACAAGATTGTTTTTGTATGGTTTGTTTAGGATTGTTCGCGTGACGTATGTTAAGTAGAATACAGGGTTGGTCCAAAAATTTGGGGTTGTTTTTTCATACACTACTTCGGCTAAAAACTGTGGACGACCACGATCCTGGAAATTTTGTTAGGAACTAACTGACCCGGCGAACTTCATAGCGCTTAATATTCAATGAATGTAGTATATATTTCAATATAGTCAACTTATTTCGATGAAACAAAGCCTAATAAATAATATATCAAGTTACACAAAATCAAAATGTATAAAAGTTATCTACATCAGTTTCGTACATTTTACGCTATGCGTGCACAATTGAAAACATCTGTAGATTTAATATATGTATACATTTATAGTTGCGCGGCACTGAGTATAAACTATATACTCCGACCAGATGGGTCTTTGTCTGGTCCGGGAAATTGCCCCATTGATGATTTTGGACTGTTATTAATGTTCAAATGGCGTGGAAAACTAATTGCGCGAAGCAGAATTTTGTAGTTTAATTCTTTTATGATGCCATAGATGTCGCTACAGAAAAAAATAGGTATCTTCAAGGCTAGTTGTGAATAGGCTCTTAATAAACTAGTGCGCCTCACCATCAACGATTGCATCACTGCTTACCATCAAGTGGGATCGCAGTCAACCACTAGTTTATATCAATAAAAAAAAACTGTTTGCATATTGATATTAATAAGATAAGTACCCAAAAGAGAGATTTATTTTGTTATTTTAGTGTCGAAAATTATTTTGTATGATAAATAATACAGTATAATTATGTTGATTATCATGTTTTAGTATTATATGCTTATTACACCATTATGCATACAAATTGTTAGCAAAATGCATATTACATTTTAAAACGAGAAATTACCTAAAATTATATTTTAATTTGTTCTATAAAATAACAAACGCATATCAGATGGCAAGCAAAAGAATTATCTTAATCTATATAACTCTATCCTTTATGCTTCTAAATAAGTTTATCAAATGAGCTGAGTGTGCCCTTTAGACATAGTTTGTATTAATAAATTCCATTACTGTAATATTATTTGTATACAGGGTTGTTTGTAAAACACTAATAACCTTGCAGGTCTGTATTACTAACATCATAAACAACGATTTTTATTCTATGACTTTACAAAACATAATTCATTTATCAAGAGAAAACGTTCAAACTTTCATTGTTTTATCTAATAATACATTTCAACTCTGTATTTTGCTATACCTAGCTACGACTGTATGACGCGACGCCAACGCATCAAGCACCCCCGTCGCTCGATCACCGCTCCCCTCTCTTTTTGTACTACCGCTTGCTTTGCATAGACTTGGTAAAATATAACGTTCAATTTAAATATTTTTATTTTTTTATGAAAATCTGATAAACTAAAATAATATATGATACATTTTTAAAAGACATAGAACAAAATTTGTTTTTTATGATGTTAGTAACATAGTCCTGAGAGGTTACCAGTGTGTTACAAATAACCCTGTATAAAGGAGAATGCCTACTTCACCGCACCATACAACTTCTCTAATATGACCAATAGTTTATTACAATTTTTGCCATACTATATTATGAAAGTGACAGGCACAACTAAGTATAGTTAAAAGTAGAAGAGATCACAAGTCAAGTTGAATGATTTTGGCTCTAAATCTTGACAGACTATATATACCTATAAGTTATTTAATTACTATCAAAATGAACGCAACTGCCAAAATTCTTCGCAATTTCGACACTAACCCTAGACTGACATTCCTACAATTTTAGGTAATTTCTTACAAATCGACAACTTTGAAACTATGTATTACCGGATGACCAGGAACCGGATGTTTATCACGCGCATGATATACCAATTATTCCTAAGAGATAGGTGTATGCTAAACGGTCACTAAAGCTCGTCATGACACGCTGTATATAAATGCTATCACTGATTTTTTTTCCTTTCATATCGCTCTTCACATAATCTATCCATCTTTTCTTTGGCCTCCCTCTCCCTCTCCACCCATTTACATGTATACTCATAATTTTTTTACCAACCATTGAGTCAACTTTTGAGTCACTGGCGCCACTTTCAAACTTCCTCTCATATACTTTTTTTTTAAACAAATAATAATAATAATAAATTCTCATTCTCACTGTATATTTTCTCGTCACACCACACATCCATCTCAATAAGCATAAACATAATCAGCCATATAATGTTCCCATTGCTAGGATTCAGGTCTCCTGTCTAGGAGAGGGTTATAGTATGATGCGGCGTAATGGGCATAATCCTTTAAACTTCTAAGTGTAACTGTCAAAAACAAGTCTTAGAATATTTTTAAATAAAAAACTTGATTTTCAAAGGAATTCTTAGTATTTCGTCTCATAGCTTTTTTTACTTATGGCAATATTTAACAAAATAATAACTCAATTAAGTCTTTTCTAAATTTTTTTAACTCAAAAGAAGCTTAATTAACTTTTTATAAGTTAAATCTTTTTCTAGTTAATACTTTAAGTTTTAAGTTTCTTGACATAAGTAAAGTGTCAGTTATTTTCGTTTGAATATTTTATTTAACATTGAAAGTCTTTTAGTACAGATAAAACATGTTTATTCTTGTCAGGTGACACTTAAACATTATCTAAAACTTTAGTTTTGCGAATTTCAAAGCTGATATTTTATAATTAGTGGATTATACCTTTTTAAAATACCTTTTTAGTTCATTTTAAAATATATAGATAATAAACTTAAGTTTAAAAAAAATATTTATGCTTTACCTAACTGTATACACTAAAGGCTACTCCTTACTAAAAATACCTGCTATATTTTCATTTTACCACCCTCTGTTGACTGGTAGAGAATGCCTGAGACAGTCCACCTTTGTACCTTTATGTTGATGATGATGTCAAACCTGCGCCTATACATACATAATAATAAAAAAGTATGAAGAATAAAAGTATGACAGGAACAATGTGAGCACTGAACGGTATGAAAAGGTCTCAACAAAGTCTCCAAATGACGTTATAGATATTTAAGGCATTTAAAAAATATACCGACAAAAAGTGATTCATAATTTGACACAAAACTGTCTCACAAACGACAGAATCAATTAAACAGCAGGAAGGAAAAATTATCAAACAATTTAATCATTCCCACTAGAGGCAACCCTACTGTCGGGCCTTTCTTAATTAGGAGCGGGTAATTAAAACGAGCGGACTGTCACAGATAATTTAAAAAAAATATTATCCTTTAATATATCCGAAAAGAACAGTATTTCTGTTTTGAAAAACCTTTTTAGTTTTAGATTTTTTTTGGCTAGTTGATGACTGGTATACAACATTAGTTTTAGTATATGCGAAACCCTAAATACTTGTTTACTTTATAATTTATGTACAAAATTTCATAACTGTATCATGAAAAATCACAAAGTTATAAGTTGGTTATGTCAGCAAAAATACATAGTCACCGGGCCATCCAGGCCACTGAGGGGTTGTTTTGCACTTGCACCTAGCTGTTTGCTTGCGTTCCTCATATCCGCTATGATCTGCCATGATCTGTAAAAATAATGTTATATATGCAGCGATTTATGTGTAATTCCATTTGAAAAAAAAATCGTACGTAGGGGAGACTGGGTCAAAATCGTATAGCTAAGGGTTTAGTGCTGTAAATCTTACATTTCAAAATACTAATTTTTATTCTCCATAATTATAATTAGTCAGTCTCATAAGGAACACAATCAGTTGAAAATATTTGGAACTAGCTGCTGCCCGCAACGTCGTCTGCGTGAAGGCTCTACAGCACCAAAAATATCTAAGATACCAGTGTCGCTATAACGTTATAATTTACACAGCTTTTAAAATAGCATTAAAATATAAGTTTTTTTTGCAAGTAAAGAGAGTATATGGGAATTCTGCTGAGTTCAGTCATAAGATGTGACTAAAGGAAATTGAGAAAATAATGCAGGAATACATTCCAGGACACAAAAGAGTAAAAATACATACAAAGGTATAATACTTTACAACACTTCCCTATAAACTGCGTTGGTAGTTATGCTGCCAGGAGCCAAAATGTAAAGAGAGTCAGGACTGGTGACGCGGAAGCAAGCAACGTACAGTTGCCAGTGTGAGAAGTAACTTGTCCTGAGGTCGACACCCACTGCCCTCAGTGTCTGCCCCTGTGACTTATTGATGGTCATCACGAAGCAAATACTCACGGGGAACTGTACGCGCTTGAATCGGAACGGGAAGTTATGAGGTATGAGAGGAATGCGTGGTATAAATACTGTCTCGCCGACGCCACAACCCAAAAGAATTTCCGCTTCAATGGTGTGTCTGTGGAGCGTGATAACTTTAAGGCGAATCCCGTTACACAACTTCGGAGGAGATAGGTTCCGAAGAAGCATAATCGGGACACCGACCTTCAGCTTGATGGTATGCGCTGGAAGTCCACTCGCTGACAGGGAGTTCAGAAATCCCACGGGATAATGTGTTTTTTTTTTGTCAACTGGGAAAATCATCTTATGACAAAACCCGCTCTTGGGTGGAGCGGGAGATAGTGTCAGACTCTTGCTGACTAAAAACCCCGCGCCGTTCCTTCTAGCCTTCATACTGGGGTCTAGTTTCCTTTCGGATAGCCCCGAACCCGGTAGGCACGGGATAATGTGTGGCGTCATCTTGCACGACGACAGTGTTTACCGAAGTGTAGACTACTTCATTCCCCTCAATTTCCAAGAGAACACATTCGTTAATTGGTGCAGCATTTTTGGGCGTCAAAATGCCCCCCCCCACACATCCAAGAATTCTGCTGGTGCGGTATACGACTGATGTCCCCGTATACACAGCGAATGAGTTCTTCTAAGCTGGATTCCACTCTACCGAGAGACTCTGGAAGCATCACCTGTACACCTCTGTCTTCTGATAGAGTGCCTTCGCCAAGACTTAAAGAATTCTAGAATTCTCGAGCACGTGCATAGCCACAAGCCGAGCTCTCATATTAATCATAGGTCAAGCGCAGCGTACGAACTCATGACCACAACGGAAATCTGGTTTTGGCCAATGATTTCAAGGACGGTGTCGTAAATTTGTTTTTGCTCTGAAGAAGCGACATGGTAATTTTGTATGGTGGTCACGGTGGTCATTTCGCCCGGATCGTAATTGCTCTCGGCGTTATACTCCCGATTTCCACGGTCTTGATGCGGTGATGATTGGAGAGCTGGTAACCCATTAATCAGTGGATTGCCGCCGATAGAATGAAAATGAAATGAAATGAAAATGAAAATGACCACATCTTGAAGTGAACTGAGACAGGTGTTCAGCACGCGTTCATCAATTACTTTGACTTCATCTCCAGTAGCACGCTTCAAAGCTCGTAGAAAATCTTCAGACAGATGATGGCGATACTTCTCCCACAAAGCTACCGGGTTCGCGACACCACAAAACACCAAGATGACGGCAAACAGATGACGCATGCGGCTGGGACTGTCACTGCCGCTCGCCGCGAGGGTGTCATCCCAATTTTTGTCACGGGAAAGTGACGTGCTACGCAGGCTGCGCGGTAAGTGGGATACTCCACGCCATCAAATGTCTTCAGAAAAGCGAAAGATGTTGGTCATCTGACAGTGTGAAGTAACGACCGCAGAAAATAGCATTCGCCATTATTCGGATTCACGGTATAAACCCTACCCAATGCGGTGTCCTTGAAAATTCCCGGAAAACCTTCCACAGCACCTCCTCATTGATGTAGGTTAAATACACCCCTTTGCTTGTCGTAAGTGTAATATGAAGGCACCTCGTCATACGTAAGGGATCTCGCAAACTGGTCGACTTTACAGAGCCTGAAAAATTTTAACAGAGTTGGTTGGCGCGGATTTTCCAAGCACTCAGCAACGTTTTCGGGATCAAAATATATGCGCTGGCCGTTTCTTCTCTAGGTGGACGTCTACATGCATGACGGTTGGATGCCTGTCATGTATAGAGAACGCCAGTATCCGCCAAACCGCTTCAGACGTGCTGATGTAGCGACCAGACTTTGGTCACCTCGTCTTTATAAGAGCTCTGTAAAGCAAACGTCGCTTGATCGCTCCTTTTGTTGGAAAAGGAAACATTTTGATATGGTGAAAAATTATTATGACTTTACACTATTTTAACATAAAATAAATGTCTGCGAGTGAGTTAAGTTTATAATTAGGCATACGACATAAAAATATATTAATTGCCAAGCAATAATCACATAGATAAATAGGTACCGAACAAAAGTATTAACAGTCAATGTTTATTTTTAACCGAAACCGACTTCTAAAAAAGGAGGAGGTTCTCAATTCGGATGTTTGTATGTTTTTTTTTTTTTATGTTTGTTCGCGCATAACTTCGTCGTTTGCTAACCGATTTGATAAATTATTTTTTCTTGGAAAGGGTATACTTCCCAAATGGTCCCTTAGTCACCAAGTTGGGATCTGATGATGGAATCTTGGCGAAATCGAGGGAACTCCTTAAATTCAATTCAATTTTTTAGTGAAGTCAGTTATTATTATTTTTTTATATAAAAAGGTTTTTGTACTAACTACATGAAATTGATGATCATCAGTGAACATAACTCTTTTGATAATACTTAACACAGCATTTTATTAAATTGTCTTCTGCAACTCTGCTCAAGATTTTGAGGGTTTTGTTGGAACTTGAATTTGTCAAAACGAAATATGCGATACAACTTTTATGAAGAAAATGTACATTGCCATCTATGAATTTTAAGAATAACTACCTACTAACCTCGCAACATGATCAAATTTAAATTATAATTTTTCCGAAAAGTGTCATGTAACTTGATTAGATTTTTATGAAATCTCATAGATGGCGCTGTTTTAAAATTGTCTTTATACTACTAACATTTATTAAAATAACTGTTTCTCTGCCCAAGTTACTTAAATGGCGTAGTTTTTATAGTGTAAAGCTAGATAATAGTATGTCTTACTCAAAAACAACATTTAAATATGCGTCGTTAGATTACACGCTATCACAGAATGCGTGAGAAAAATAAAGATTCACAGCTCCTCCCCCGTAGGTGATAGCGTGATAATATGTAGTCTATATGTTGACCCGACCTCTTAGTAATATTCATACAAAATTTGAAGTAAATCTGTGCAGTACTTTTTGAGATTAGCCCGGACATACATACAGACAAACAGACAAACAGACAAAAATTCTAAAAACTATATTTTTGACTTCGATATCGATTGTAGATCACGCTCCAAGTATTCTTTTAAAAAAATATTCCATGTACAGTTTTGACATTCCTACGATTTTATTATATGTATAGATAATAAAAATCTTAAACAATAAAAATCTAAAATTATTAAACATCTTCTAATTACGGTTTTGCCCCGACACATGGGCAAAATCGTATATTATATACGATATATCCCTAAAAGATCAAAAAGTCGTTTTTCCATGATCAAGACATGCTCAACTAGACTATGTTCTTGGGAAGCCGAAAAAATCAGTTTACATCGTCCCAAGCCTTTGCGTGTGGAACACTCCAGGTCATTGTTCTGTCTAAATCATTTTACTGGATCTTGTAATGTTGATTTTGTCTTTTTCATGTTATCCTGATCCCATTCTTGTCTAGAAGGAGTCCATTTATAATTAAACGACATTTTAAATGCAGATAAAATAAAAAAAATAAGTAAGTTTATATTCATTCATGCGGGTGAAAACCATATAGTGGCCGGTTTTGCCCCGTACGGTTATGACCCATGACACAATGTTTAAATATGTTACTCACTACTATAAATGTAAACCGATTTTAACTACTTAAATATTTGTTAATTACGAGTCAATACACGCACTTTAACATAGTTGATTGTACATTACCTGTTATATACGTAAATTTAACTATTATTGATTGAATCTTCACAAAAATAAGATCAAGAAAGCTAAAAATCAATAAAATCGATTATTTTGATAACGCTCATGCCTGCAGTGACTAGTTTTTGTTGACAAATAGCTCCGATTGGTCGACGCCACTGAGTTTTCCGAGCGGGAACTTTGAATTATTGACCAGAATAGACATGCAGTACTGTTTTACCTCGGTATACGCTTTTGTACAGGTCTCCCCTACCAGTACGTATATCGCCACAAAAAAGGTCCTATGTGTTACATGTGACTTTCACCAGGTAGTTGGTGCACCCTTGGTCAAGACCTTAGGGTCTTTAAGACCTTAAGGTCTTCTAGCGCTACGTTGACCCTAGCCGGCCCTTGTCAGACGGTAGACTATCTATTGCTCACCGTCCATAACCTCGCAGTATATACATGCCTGCCTTACTATTCCCATTCACTGCAACTCCTGTAAACCAAAATCAACATTACAGTGGTAACTACCAGAAAACCACCAAATTGATTAAGCTCAATGATTATCAGAAATATCCAGCTATGGAGTGAAATTCCCTGCTGGCGTCTGTGTTTTCTGATAACTACAGACTCCTCTCAGTCCATCATCGGCCACATCATCGGTTACTATCAAATGAGATAGAGGTCAAACGCGAGCCTATAAAAAAAAATGCGTATATACAGCATGATGCAATTGCTATATATATGGCTATATAGTTCTCTTTAGCATGATGTCAATGCTTTTCAATTTTATAATACACAAAGGCCGTTTCATTATTTTTTTCTTTACAAATATTATATTCTTAACCCTTCAGATACCGTCAATTAGAGACACAATAGTAAGACAATAGATGCGCGGCCACCGGTGGTCGCTTGGGGATTCATGAATTAAATAGGACGAGCTAATTATAGGTCGATTACACAATATATAATCAACTTATATCCGACTTGTCTATGAGTCAGGATCGATAAGCCAAATGGTTCTATTTTGGTCTTTTTTGTACTTCCACGAAACTCGTTTTAATTGAAACGAGATAATGGCTCGCTTTGGTTTACTTTAATTAACTCAGTTAAAGGGATTTTTTTTTAATTCAGTAAAGAGGAAATAAAAAATATTAGACGACCAAATCCAATGTATTTGACTTTTTTCTTCTGCTATTTCGATTTGAGGTATTACAATTTACTTTTGATCTTACTTTAAAATTATGCTCATCGAAACGTTCTTTTTATTGAGATTGTTGATTTTGATATTTATTGAAGGCCCCCCACACGGTGGTCCGATGACCTGGCGAGAGTTGCGGGAATTCGATGTACCTGAGACGCAGAAGACCGGTCATTAGTGCAGCTCTTGGAGGAAGCTTACATCCAACAGTGGACGGTTTTTCGGCTGAAATGATGATGACATTTATAACATAATTACATTATTGTCTATCATTTAGCTAGAGTATGCAGGTAATTTTTCTTCATCTGATACTAACAAACTTATTATTATCATATCAGCCAAAAGACGTCCACTGTTGGACATAGGCCTTTCCCAAACGTCGCCACAACGACACGCATCCATCGGATTCCCGCGACCATGACCAAGTCACTAACAACCACTAAGAAACTGTGATCACCTAATTCCCCTAGTGAACAGTTTTTAGAGAAAGTCTCGTTCCATTTTCTCGTCTCGTATACATCCTTTGAATATCGTATCACTTCTTCCAAATAAGATCAACAAAAAGCGAAACGACACAATAAATCAACAAGATTTTCCTCATCAAAGACTCCTTTATGCAGCATCCAGAATATATCTCAAACATTTCCTTACCACATTCGCATAAAAACGCAACGCCATAAGATTACAAACTCATTTCAGATACCTATTCGGAACTCCCCATTCTATTAGTCATTTCCCCACTTGAGAGGGGCAGAGAAACCATAAAAAATCCCATGCAATATTCCTATGAAGTCGTACAAATGTTGCCGAAATGACATGACGGGGGAGAGGCGTTGTTTATGCCGGAGGGAGGGGGAATCACGGTGTCCCATGGTTCGAATACCAAGGGGGCTGTTCGTTATCATTCTGAATTATTCAGAAGACACTGAAGATTTCTCTTGCTGGATATGATTTGGTAGAATGTGCCTTGGAATTGTGTAAGATATCTTTAAATTTCCTTGTCAAACCTTGTGGCTAGTCATCATTGCCTTGCCTGTCCCTAACACAATGTCACTGAGATATCTGGGTCAGATCGGTCCATCGAGTGTTTACGTGTCCGCTGCGCCAGGGTCGTGTGTTTGCGATCGGGTACTCTATCTCTAGCTAACCCTTCAATTCCCAAAAAGTGACAGAAGAGCTGACGAGATGGAGTATTCAGGCGAAATCGACACGAGATAGTTTGTTGGATTGATCTGACATGGTTAAAGGGTTAATCGTCATCTCACTCGCCGTTCCCTTTCAAGCAAATATTGTTTTTGACTGAATCTTGTTTATCAAAATTTTGTCATTACTAACATACATATGATTGGAGAAAGAGGCTTGCTTGCTTTTGAGGGTCACAATCTGGCATAATATCACACCTGTATCTACCTAACTCACAAAAGCGATAATGTTAAGCACAGCTATATTTTCTCAGTTATTTCTGTATCTTAAATTCATGTAATAGGGTTAGTATGCAAATGAAAGAAAATAATATCTAACACAATATTGCCGGTAATTTGCAATTTAGAAGGGATCTAGATAAGCTGTTATCAGTTTAAATCTATCTAAAGTCTGCATTGCTCCAAAACCGGTTATATCTAAGGCTCAATTCTGTCTAAACGATTATGAGGAAATTATAAGACTTAGTCCTGATAACACGGTTAAGGTTGAAACGATCGATACCATTGTGTTAGGTATCGTACTTACCTACAATTGAAGTATAGACAACGTAACTATAGCTTGTTACAATATTCATATCTAATTGATGTCAATGGATTTCATTAGTGCTACGTTTTGATGACTGTCATTATTCGTTTATTCGTTTCAATATACGAGTGAGTTTTAGTTTCAAATGTTAAAAAGTGTTTTTAAATATAAAAAAGTAGTATCTCACTGGTATCAGGAACTGGGTCAATGCTACCAGGGGTCAGAGCTCCAACGAAAGCCAGCCTTATCCAGAAGTATAGTTTTTTGACTCAAACCCTTAATCCAGCCGCCTAACGTGAGCCAAGCGTTTCGCCTCTTCATTTATACCACGTATATCGAGGGACTGGAATAATTTGCCTGCAGCGGTCTTCCCGTCTGATTATAATTTGAGTGTCTTCAAGGCAAGAGTGAATAGGCTCTCAATAAACTAGCGCACCTCATAATCAACGATTGCATCACTGCTTACCATCAGGTGGGGACAGTCAAGCACTAGTTTATATCAATTTAAAAAAAAAAAGCCTTGTAAGACGGTCAAGGCTCGTGGCTATTAAGCCTGACACGATTATTGGTACAATGATTGCCTAGCTCACATCCCACATGTTAATAATCTTGCAAGTTAGTCGAGATATTTGACACTCAATATCATTATTATATCAGCCGGGAATTATACTACTGCGTATATTCCATTGCTTTTTGCATTTTTCTATAGCATCATGCATTCTTTATTTGGTATTCCCGTCGTTGACATTTTCGTCGAGTTTATTGTTACCATCCGGTTTCACGCTGCCAGTGCTGCAAAATTATTCGAAAGAGTCATTGTGCTCCTGGAACGCAAAGGCTAATAGAAGTAACTAGGGTGGGCTTAGTCAGTTAGAGTTTGACCCTCCTCGCTTCGCGTTTTGGAGCAAGAGAAATTATTTGATGAATTTCCGTCTTCAAAAAGGTAGCCCAACAGGTCTTCTTTTAAACTACATACTACTACTTAAATTGTCTTAATTTCAGAAGTGACTTTTGTAAATAGATCAATCATCTAATCTAACTTAATTATTCCTACTGCTGGACTGTCTTCTATATGATCTTCTATATGGAATATCTTCAGTTATTGCGAACCAGTAAAAGTCACCTTCGTCTTGGTCTGCTACGATGTTACCAAGCATATAATGGGATCCAATTAGGTAATGCTCTTTTGGCCCACAGTTCATCTTTTATGCGGCAGACATGACCGGATCAATTCCAGTTAATACAGCAGCTTTTCGGGTAACATCTGTGATTTTAGATTTGGTGTTCACTGTTGTATTACTTACCCGATCGTTGTACTTGATAAACATATCATCATAATATAAAGAAATCGAAACCTGCATTATGAGTTTTCCGACCCACATAAGTAAGAGAGATCTTAAATGAACCGACTCCATCCATTTCACAAGCATCTTGGGCCAAAAATATCACGTCCTTATTCCCGCCGGATGTTTTTCACCTCACTTTCGCAAATTGCCTCGATAAGAAAGTTGCTTCGAGTTTCTAACTTTATTTGAGACTTTAATCTTGAGTGGTGTCGCTTTTCTTACATTAACTTATTAAATGTTGAATCAATTTTTGTGTTCGAACTTTGTGACACAATTGGACTTATGATGTTAGAGATATTTAATAAGTACTCGCGTCATCTTGCAACCTCTAAGCAATTTTGCTGGAGCTCAAAAAACCTCAAACAGTGTAGAATCTTATAGGCACGCCAATCTTAACTGCGGGACACAAGAGTCTCAAGGCGCAAGAGAGAGAGAAAGAGAAATAGAACATGACCAAGATCGATTTCAGGTAACACTATGGGGGCCTTCCACAAGGTAAACTAATGACAGACGCACAAGATCGGTCATAGTGGTGACACTTAGGGACAGGCCTTCCAGCAGTGAACGTCTTTTGGTTGAAATGATGATGATGGTGACAACGTTGATGATGGGGACACTGCAACAACTATGAAAATAGTTGTTACAGATAAAATAGAGATAAATTTAAGGCATCAATCACAAATTTGCCAACTTTTATATCACATTTTTTTTGCTTCCATCGATAAAGAAAATTTGTTGGCCTAAACAAAAATGCTACCAGTATGGTTAACACAGTAACCTAAAATTAAATTTTGAAACAGCGTTATATTACTCTTCAATTCTCCATTACTCTCCCAAAACAAACCTCCTTAATAAATCAACGTAAACAATTATATACCCGGTACAGTTAACACACAAATGTACATGGCCACATGAATCAAATTATTCATACATCACAAAAACCATATAGTAGTTTCGAACAAAACAGTAGGACAATACCACAGTACAACTTTACAGTGGAACAAGTTAATTGTGTCCAACTAGACGTTCGTCAAACATGGGTCGGCAAAGAAAAAGCCACTTTTGCACGGTCAAAGGCAAACACACCCGCAAATTGTTCAACCACAACGGCTTTGTTCGAGGTTAGCCTGTGGTACAAGTTGTAGGTGATAGTGGAAAAGTTAATGAGTATAAGATCTGTAAATTATAGTTTACTTATGACGAGAGCTAGAAGACCAAAGCAAATAGGGCAGTGTAACAACCTGTAATACTTACTGATTTCTTATGAACCATACTCTAGTTTATCTGTAAGTAACAGATTATGGGTAATGCAATTAAGTAATTTTATTTTGACAATACATCATTCCAATTCCTTTCGCAGTTATGAAACATCACCTTTTTACTAATATTTTTTGTTTCCTCCTCTATAACCTTTTTTAAATTAGATACGTATAGGTGTGTGTGTGTGTGTGTGTATATACATACATTACATCGGTATTCTTAGATGGGTAGCATAAAGGTGTATATATTCATTGGTTTATGTTTAAATCTTACGTAATAGAGTCGAAGGATACGCGTATTTGAAGGCTATCGACCGAACCTTTTACGCTTCGGGCCGCTATTAAAACATTTCAGGTGGAAAAACCCAATTAAATTTCTTGCTGCTTAATGATTACTTTGTACTGGACGAAAGAGATATAAAAGGGTTGTTAATAATATAAATCCTACATTATTTAAGGAATCAACGTACCGTCCTTACATATTTAAGTCCTTCACTGCGTCTATCTGTCTGCCTGTTTGCGATTGACTCAAAAAATTCTGAACACATTTTCATGCAGTTCACCAACAGCCAGAGTGATTCACGAAACAAGTTTGGTTCATAGTACAAAAAACTACAATTTTTAAGTCGAGAGTGAATAGGTTTCTTCTAGGTAAGCGCGTTCCATCGTCGACCGCACCTTCGCTTTCTATCAGGTGAGATAGCGGTCATCTCATATCAACAATAAAAAAAAATACCATGAATCTGTGATATCAAATACGCTATCACGTAACAACTTGTACCAACTCTCACTACAGCCGAATTTAAACAGGCGTTGGTGAGTTAAACGATGTAAAGTTGGACAATTTCGTAGCACTGAGACAACTATTGTGTTTGCCCAGCCCTTTTGTCGCTAAAAAGACAAGTATACTTCGCCATTAACATGGTACTTTAAGTTTTAGATAAAGACAGTCATTCAGGTGTGAGTATCGAAGATGATGCTCAATGAATTACATGTTATTCTAACCCTCAAAGAAGACTGATAAGGCATTATCAGTCTTCTATAAAAGGTACAGTGTCTACGCCACACTCAACTTTCAAATGTACAGTCGTACAGGGTACAGATAGCCGCATCAATTGAGTCCACTCGTCCACTCTGCACAAACACCTGCACCTTACCGAGGTCTATAAGAGACAGTCTTGTATCCAGGACAGGGTTTAAGGTACCAGGCCACGAGACAGATTGCCTATAAGTTGGACTGACCAAAATAGGCGGCAGTAAATGGCTCATCATCACGGCACGAATGCACGAGGATGGCAGCCATCAGAGAGGAGTGGTGGCGTGTTGTGAAGCTTGCCACCAACACCTGAAGTGATAACCACGACACTCGGTCAAGAATGGTACCGACAAAGGAGAAGATAACAAAGCTATAAATTGTACATGCTGCCAAATACCTAGTCAGAAACAGGCTACGACTAGACAGAGGCAGCCTGCGTCTGGTGGCAGGGACCATCACACTGCTCCCTGAACAAACACTTATTCACAATGAAAATCACAGACAGTACTCTGTGCAGAGGATGCATGGAATAGGAAGAAACTGTCGCACATGTGCTCCTCACGATAAGAACATGAACCTTGGGAGCACCGAATTTACTGATGGACGCTCTGAGAAAACTGAAGAGACTCATCTGTTTCTGGAATGAATTGGGCTAGTTGGAGTAAAGGCCGCCATGGCCTACGCACAACGGTCCGATAAGGACTAAGTGTGGAATCCAGATCACAAAGATAAGATAAGATAAGACCTAGTCAGAAAAAAACATTCGGGTCCATAGACAAGAAGAAACTCGTAGTGATTAAAAAGATAATAATATCTTCAATGCATTTTGCTACATTTGAGATACATACGTTCTCAAACATACGGCTTTTCTTTGGTCGGTAATTTAGCTAAATGACTAAGTAAATGTTTGCTTTGGGACGACGTTTATTTATGAGTTCAACGTGGTCTTAGGATTCGTATCGTGTCTCGCTTCGAGGTTATTTTCGTTTCCGTACTTGAGAAAATACATCTCCATCGTATAGTAGCTACAAAGTCTTTGTGATTTTGTCTAACATATATCTTTAGTAAAACAATGAATTTTTTTTTTTCATTTAAATATCACCAACCAGTGTTACAAAATTAACAAATTTAGAAATATAAATTGGTACATCTAACCTGCGGGGTTACTTTTACGTTCAAAGTAAGATTACTTTAATCTTATTTCCGTGTGGGTAAGAGATGGTGCTAGACAACCTGTATAGCTCTGTCTCATACCCATACTGAAACAAGACTAAAACCTCCTGGTCCTATAATGAATTATAATTTAACACTTAATTATAGGCAACCACAGCTTATGCGTAAATATTTAATATTTGACTATTGAATATAGTGTAGTAAATCTATAAAATAACAGTGAGGTAGACAACATAACTATTTCTATGAATTAAATACAACTAAAATTCTATTTATATAAGTAGCCACAAAAATCCATTTTGCCATAAAAATAATAAAAAAGATTTGTATACTACTTACAAAGATTTTATATATTTGTATACTACTTACAAAGATTTTATATATCTCTCTAGTAGGATATATAAAATCTTTGACTACTTAACATGCTAGTCACGGCTTGGACTCGACTGCAGCTTGGCTACCTGTCAAGTAACACGTTACAGTTATTTTCTTAGAAATATTCTGCTTTATATGGCTTTATGTGAAATGAAGAGTATGTGTTTTCAATAAAATATAAGGTTGTACGAGTTTTTTTCACAGGTGAAAAAAATTTGTTTAAGAATTTTTGGTTTTTATCGTAATTGAAATGATAAAAAATGTCAAAAGGAAAGTATTAAGTATGTAAGTGGATGCTTATCAGAGTTTGGAAAGGTCACAGACAGGATGGATGGGAGATAACAAGAAGAGTCTTCTCATTGATGCTGAAAAGACTACTAGATATAAAAACGAAGAAATATTACAGCAACTGTTAATAAATTTATATAGGGACAAAAAAATAAGAAGACGTAACAGACATAAACAAAACAAAAATAAGAGAGCCGGATGGACGTGGAAGATTATGAGAGTATGAAAAGTCCAGAAAAACAATGGATGGTCTATGAAGTAAACGAGAAGAATCGTCATCTCATTGATACTGAAAATACTACTAATAAAAAAGTCGATATGGAAAAAGAAGATACGCTAAGCTATTACGCTAACTGTAAATTTTTGTTAACTATTGATAAAAGATTGACGAGACTTGACAGTTATGAATTAATGGAACAAGTAAAAATACTCGCTATAGAATCAGAAATAAATGTACATAATGGTCTGAGATTGACGAGGCGAAACAAAAATTATCGCAAAGTACAAGTGACAATATTAGCCTTAAAAAAAATACAAATAACGCAGTACTGTAAGATTTTGCTTACATTACCATATAAAATATTGTACCATCTACCCGGAACCATAATTTAAAACTAACGCGAAGTTTCAAAGTTGCGTTATAAAACACTATTTGCTTTAAAACCAACCTTATTTATATACGCGAGATTAAAATATGTTGCAACTATTCAAAAACTTTGCAACTACACATGCTAAAGCAAAAAGTACGAGAGAACTTCAGTATTTCAAACGGAAAACTATTAACCACGAATGTAGAACTATCAGAATAAATCATAACAACTTGTTCAGCTATACATAAACTGTTTAACGACTATATTCATTGCTCCTAGGTTCCGCATGTCTATTTCAGAACTTTTAAGCGGCGAAATTTTTAGACGCATTTGAATTAATGAGAATGTTCTAACTTTGGAATGGACGTACACTAAATTCAACGGAAGTCGGTTTTAGACCACTATCTCGAATATTTATGATGATTGAAAAATAACGAAGCTGTGTTGAATGGCATATATTCTGATATTTATTGTGATACTATTTTTTATTAGCAGATTTGCTCGCGTAAGTGTAAAAATGTTTATGATCTACCTATCATCATCATCTTCCTGCCCTTGTCCCGTGTGACTTAGGATCGGTACGTTTATGATCTGCCTATGTATGTGTTTATTTCATCCAAATTCAATCAGCCATTCTTCACTTCACTTTTAATTCATTAAACTTCAAGCAAACGCCACTATTGTGTTGACGTCTACACGTTTTTCTATTGTTTCTAATTATATGAAAGGTTAATTCATGAATCCCCAAGCGACCACCGGTGGCCGCGCATCTATTGTCTTACTATTGTGTCTCTAATTGACGGTATCTGAAGGGTTAAAATACATAATCTATAACTGATATATCAATACTATACGGAGACTGGGACTAAGGGCTTGCAATTGTACACATGATTATCTATTTAACATAGGCGAGCACTAATAGAGTATAATCTATTATATTATATACTATAATTCTCTATTAGTTAAGAGGATTTCTAAAGTTTTGATACAGAAATCTACTTTCAGACGGAAGAATCTGCAGAAACTAGTATTAATATAATAAATGTATTACTGCTATGTGAAAGTAAACAGATATTTATATTATATTTAAGTCATTTATTTATTTATTATTATTATTTAGTACAGCAAAATAGCCATTAACACTAAATTATGTTAAAACCTTTCACTCTGTCTTCTCACAGAATCGCAAACTTTCTAATAATATCATCTTCCAAGCATCAGCAAACAGATAAAGTCACACAAGCTGTAAGAGTAATGTACAATTTTGTGCATTGACGAGCTAGTTAGCATGGTTCGTCGCAAGACCCACAATGCGCCAGACATACTTGAGTATCATCAGTCAAGGAGGCCCCTCAATACCCCCAAGAATGACTATGGACGTGCGTTCTACGGCAGACATGATTAGGTAAAGGTAAATACAGGCAGGACGTACTTATCTCAAGTTATAGTAGAGGAAATTTAAAAAATGTCTATATTTTTTTTTATTTTTCGTTATAGATAGGCTCGCTTTTACTTTTACTAGTTCTTTCTTTCTTTTCTTTCTTGGTCGACAATCTAGCACGCATTCCAGTAACCTTATAACTTAAAACCCTCAGGTGTAGTCATCAGATAGATAGAGAGATTAATTCTTTATTGGAGGAAATTGAAAAATATACATAGAAAACCTGAAGTAAACACGTTTTTCTGTAAAATCAAAGTTAGTTCCGTACTACTACTTTAACTTTAATTAATTCTGAGATTTCCCATTTTGTAACACTTTGATAGAAGTTACTGCGTTCATTTTCTTGGTTGTATACAATTTCTTAACTTCTTAAGTTCATTTATCCATTGGTTTATTTAGTGTATAATTTTGTGTATTATAACCACATTTTTTAGCAAAACTTGACAGGTCAGCTGGTGTTTTTTCTCCTTGATACATATCTCAATATGACTCATCCTTTCCGTCTCGCTTTGTCCATTTATATTTTCTTCTATTCTCTTTTCATCATTATCTAGCCTATTTCGACCTGCTTTAACAGTTATTTTCATTACTTACTTAGAGAAGGTTAGCGGTCAATTCTTTTTTTATCGACTTCCCAAAAAGGAAGAGGTACTACGTTCGGCTGTTTGTATCTTTTTTTTTTGTGTCAATAGACTCAAACAAAAATTATTCTGACCAGTATTTAACAACCTATAGAGCTCTGTTATTAGCCTTATATTAATCTTGCAAAGTGCAGGATAGACAGCGAAGCAGGTGACGCATATTCTTTGCAGCGGCTCCACACTGACACTGTGTTAAAGATGGTCCACTGAAGATGGACATATACCTGTAATATCCGGCAGTCAACTATTACTATTAAAATTCATAAACTATTTTTTTTTATATTAGCTAAACAAGCATATTCTTGAAGAAATAAAAAAAGGCTTTTTATTTTATTTTTTAAATTTTATTTATTACATCTGGAAGTAGACGCCTAAAATGAAGAATGAAATGTAACTTTCGACTGAAATGATGATGGTACAATTTTTTTACGTCACATTAATGTCCCAAGTGACTCAGTAAAATATTATTATGACTCGGGAAAACCTTTTTACTGAGTCAATTCGAAATTTTATATTTAGCAGAGGCATACATGGGCGTTTATGAACGTCAGTATGTCGTGTATAAAATGCCCGCTACGCCCACGGGGGAATTTCTGAAAAGCACTAAATTTCTGATATACGTCGTCCTAGACTGCAAACGGCAACTAAAGGATCATATATAAGCCTTTAATAGTGTTTTTTACAATGTACACTATTACATTTGTTGCTGATGATCGGTTTTCAATAATCAGCTTGTCCTTCAACAAAGATCTCTTGCGATTCTGATCCATTCTGGACCGGCAATTCTTTTAATGTCATTCCCAAAGTTTTATTTGTCAACCTTTACTTCATTTGCCGTCCCTGGGGTACCAGTCTGAAATTATTTTAGCCTATTTCTCTTTTTTCTCTCTCAACATATTATATTATGTCTTGTCCATTTCCATTTAAGAGTTTTACATACTTTGTTCACATCTTTAAATTTTGTTTAATTTTTTATTTTGGTTGATTTTATTTTATCGTTTTATACCACTTGGATGATTTTGCACCTCCCAAAAAAGTACGTCATACATATATGTCAGAACGGTCTTATTAGTCGTTTTTCTATAGGAAGCGACCAATAGGACACTAGCTTCGATTTTCCTTTTGGCAAGACTGATTTCTCTGCTCCCTTAGCAAGACTCTGCCCTCATCTAAATACAACTGGCCACACAGAAACATAATAATCTCACTCAATTACTACAAAAGCCATTAAATAAATTAATAAACAGTGTCGTCTAGTCTCGTACTCTCGTCTAACTCCACGAACTTTCTCTAACGCGTTTAAATAACAATTATTTTAGCTTTATCACAACGGACGAGCTTTTAGCATTTCGCTTAGATGTTAAATAAGTTAGTTGGTGGCAATCTGTTGTTGCGTGAAATGAGCGAGTGAAAAGGGTCGATAGTTTTAATATGTTTAAATGGACAAGTAGGAGAAGGTTCTCGAAGTCACACAGACGATTCAACCAGGGCTCCGTGATTTTTGAGAAACAAAATCCATGGCCCTGGAATGCAAAACTGAAGGAGCACAGGTTGGGTTTAGTCAGTAAAACTTTGACGAAGTTCCCTTACCCTCACAGGAGACCAAATCATTTTATGATGTTCCATCAAGAAAAAATACTTTAGGATTGTTTGAAAGAGTCACAGTGACGTTGGAACGCAAAGGGTTTTTGAAGGAATATGCTTGGGTTGCCGACAGCGTGAATTGTTACTTTATTATTAAGATTGATAGGCTCACGCTTAACCACTATTTCATCTGGTGGTAAGCGACGATGTGCGGGGTGCCAACTGAAAATCAGCGCTGGGTGTCTAATGCCCAGCAAATGCTGAGGTGGTCACCCTTTCGGTGCGGGCACGCTCGGCGTACGATGTACTTTTATTTTTGTTTACTTTGAATATAATCGTTGTACTGTGTCTATACCGAAAAGTGTCTATTTTTCTATTCTATTCTATGTGGTCGACGATGGAGCA
Organism: Mythimna lalbum; assembly: GCA_949319445.1. Taxonomy (NCBI): domain Eukaryota; kingdom Metazoa; phylum Arthropoda; class Insecta; order Lepidoptera; family Noctuidae; genus Mythimna; species Mythimna lalbum. The sequence goes on from OX439370.1 coordinate 7,220,559, forward strand.
CTCCTAGGAGTAACCTACTCACTTTTAACTTATCCATGATTATTTGCCAGTATCTTTAATGAAGCGAATCTAACAATCAGGCATATACTCTATGCAATATTTGTTTCATAACCATAAATAATCATCTTCAGAAATTCCAATGTCCTTGAACCAAAAAGTACAAACATGGTTTTTTTATGAGGCGGGAAATTTTCAAATAACTTCTACTTTCGGTAGCGCGAGGGGGAGTGACGGGTCTTTACCGATTAAAACCCACCCGTGTTCCTTCAGTTTCCTATTGTGTTCCATGACGTCAGTAACCGGTTCTAAGCCTAAAGTGGGAACAACATTAGACTGACAGACACGTGGGCTGCGCCTGATTTGTACAAATCAAAATCAAAAACGTTTATTTCAAAAAGACCAATTACAGGCACTTTTGAATTGTCAAAATGTCGGTCAGTCAAACAAACAAGTGAAGCTAAATTACCGTTAAAGTACCGAGTCACAACGCGTGGCGTGGATCTAATGTAGCTTTACAAGTCTAATTGTCAAATAAAATGTATGGAGACCGACGTGTCTAGATCGGCGTTCGTGGCCCACGTAGTCCTAATATAGTTTGTATTTTGCTATACCTACCACTCGATCCCCCCCACGCTTGAACTATCGCTTGCTTCGCATAGCCTTCGTAATATTTAGAACGTTTAATTTAAATATTTTTATTTTTGTACAAAAATCTGATGAACAAAAATTTGATAAATTTTTAAAAGTCATAGAACAAAAGTTGTTGTTTTGGATGTTAGTGACATAGTCCTGAGAGTTTGCCAGTGTTTTACTAACAATCCTGTACTACTACACGCCTACTCTCGGTTTTCCACAAAACATTCACGAATCAAGCTACCCACAAATGAATTCCACTCAGGTTCAGCCGCAGGTATAAAACAGTTTATTAGATTATAATAAAACAGTACAAACTATGGTAATTGGGTTAGGTTTATGCGTTGGCAACCATTCACGTTGATTTGGTGGGTATTCACTATTTGTGGTTACTCTTATGTGTTTTAGATGAATTTAGATGCTTCGGGCTGTATATTATGGCTGAATTTGTAGGATTTGTGAATAAATTATTTAAGAGCTCGTTGTTAAGTAATTATTTCCAAGGTCAAGCAATGCTTGCTGAGGTCGGTCTGTAGATGGGTGACCATATCAATCATGACCATATGACAGAACAAATGATCATGCTCATCACACAAACATTTGTCCCGAGTGGGAATCGAACCTACGACCTCCGACATAGCAGTCAGGGCCACTAACTACTAGACCAACAGGCCAGTCAAAGTTATTCCTTCATGCTTTGGAATATACGCTAAGCCATTGGTCTCTTGTGTCATTTGTAAATCTTTGGCAATGGTTCCGGATAGTCAGAAGCCAGAAAATCTAACAACAGTCTTGCAAAAGGTTATCGTAATACGAGTACTCAGTTACTGGATTCTGGAGGTCAGATAGGCAGTCGTTTCAGCTACAGATGCACCCAGTTTGATTGGTAGTCCAACACAACTTAGTTTGGGAAAGGCTAGGAAGATTGTATAGAGTAAATTACTATCTCTCTAATAGAACAAGTTTAATTATAATTAAACTTGTTCTATTACTTTTTCCAAATCCAAAGAAGTGACTTGACTTGACTTAATGTCTTACATTCCCTACATAGGGCAGAGAGTGTCCAAAGTATCCTCCAACGCCAACTCTCTTGAGCGTCGCGCTTCACCTCGCTCTCTGTCATTCCATTACTTGTCGCTTCTGGTAACACGGTGCGACGCTAGTTTTAACGTGGATGGCCAGGCTCTCTTTTCCCTCAATAAATCCAGTCCAATGCTTATGAATCCCTTAGGAGTGTGTTTATAATCTATCTCCTCTTGCAACGCCGGATCTGGCGGTCGATTAGGCTCTCGTAGCATTTCTTCAACAGCAGCCCTTCGTTGGATATTGTCTGAGGCCTGTAGATGCGGTGGCGGCAGTGGCTAACGAAGACTAAGATTTGGTGAAAGATGTATTTTGTGACCTTCAGCGTTTTGTACTTTTAGAGCAGCATGAATTTGATATTGGACTTGAATTTGAGTTTTATTTTTCGAGTAAGTTTCTAATTCATAAAACCACAAAAGTATTTACTATATTTTTATTAATGGAAATTCGTTTTGCGTCTACGCAGACATGCAGCACTGTCATTTTTAACTTATCATTTTGAAAATATTGCCCTATACCCACAACAAATTTCTTCTTGTTCACAGGGGAACCAGCAATCCGCTCCAGATACGCTCGTCTCCTCGTCTTGGTACCTCCTGAGCCTCCGAAGATACTCAAAGGTCCAGTTCTACAGGCTGTTGAAGACAGAGAAGTGAACTTGGAATGCATTTCTGTTGGAGGAAAACCTGCAGCTGAAGTATGTATCCATTTTTTACAAGTATTATAAGATACGTAGTAATCACGTCAGAAAATTGTCAAGATTGTGATATATGTTATATGTTAAATATTTAAAATAAATTCATTGGCATATTATATTATATATTTATATTTTACCACAATATTGGAATCCCTTTTTTGAAGAAATTTATAATAACTATAACATTACAGATTTTAACGAACTAAAACCCACCTAAGTATGTCCTTCAATTTCTCTTTGCGTTCCAAGAGCACGATAGCTATTTCAAAATTTCCCGTGGCCCTTTTGCATTTCAAGGCCGCAGTGAATCTTTCGTACAATCCTGTATCCAGTATCATTTTATTACTATAATATATTATTTATTACTATAACTTTTGAACTAGGTAGGACAGGACAAAAGCCAATGTCTTCTCCCATTAGTGTTGTTAAGATACTACAGAATTGGGCGTTTTAGTGCTAACTGACAAATTGCTTGTTAAATTTAAAACTCTTCCCAAAAAAAACCTCTGCTATTTATTTATACCACGCTCATCAAGTTTTTTTTTTATTTTTATTTACTGCTAAATATCTTCCAAACTTTATTCGTAACAGGCCCATTTTCATAAAAAAAAAAACATTTTTTTTTCTAAAAGTTTCCTTTTAGAAAAAAAAATGTATAAAAGGGACTTTTTTTGAAAAAACCGTATTTTTAATCCTGTACAATATTTTAAACAGGTACTGTAACAACTTGTCCTAGATTATATTTTTATAACCAGACAACATTATACAGTACAATGTTTTTCCAGATCACCTGGGTGGATAATGATGGTGGAGTACTAACACACGGAGTCAATTACACAGTGGTGCCAATGCCTGATGGTCGTAGATTCACTGCTAGGTAAGTTGGTAACTAAATTAGTAGGATTTTAATCAACACACAGAAAAAAAGTGCATTGAAAGGATGAAGTCGTGAGGAAATTGGTGAAATAAAATATCTGCCCCAAATTTAATCTGATGTACAGTACTAGCAATAAGTTTATATTATTGTACATTGCCACATTTTCTATCTATCTTAACTTCTGCTATTCAAGAAATTTGTATACGACAATTGGTTCTTAATTATCTATTAGTTTAGGTAATAAGAACTATTTAATTCGTCGTATATTTATTAATTTTGGATGTCCAAGACCAAAAATTCGACCACATTGTAACATCCACCAATCCGCCCCGAGCCCGCGTGATAGATTACAGGCCTGAGTCCCAGCAGTGGGAACATTATAAGGCTGATTATGCTTATGGTTTAGTTTATTACTAAATGTATTTATATATTATTTTGGCAGGTCTATTCTTCGGCTGCGTCCTAGAAGACATCATCACAACCAGACCCTCACCTGCCAAGCACAGAACACAGCAGATCGAGCTTACAGAGCTGTTACTGTCAAGCTGCAAGTAGGTTCACTATTTTTATTTATCTAGATCTACGCTATTATTTAAAAGATGTAATTTTTTAATTAGGAAGTTATATTATAAAGAGGTAATGATATCATTGAGGTAAAGTTTGTTTTTTGTTTGTAGGAGGTAATATCTAAAAGTACTGGTCCGATTGCTAAAATATTTTGCACCCATAGAAAGCTGCTTTATTCCTGACCTATATTTTATGTACGCGGGAGAAGCCGCGAACAAAAGCTTGGTAATATTTCTGGGCGTAAATGCACTTTTACACTTCATAGTTTGTCAAAAAATTTAAAAACATTTATTAATCAAAACGTTATTTTAAAATTAATTATGCTGGTTCCAAAGATTTTATATATCCTACTGTACTAGGATATATAAAATCTTTGGCTGGTTCTGACAATACCTGTAGATGGCGTTATAAATTGACAGTTCAGCTGAAAGGTATCAATCTGACAAAGAATGTTGTACATTCTTTGTCAGTTAGATCACAAAATAGATAGGTACAGAAGACAATCTCATTTATGTACTTGATGATGAGCGTTTGAGCCGGAATTGTTTGACAAGCGGGGCGAGGCGCTCCAGGATGTCGTGTCTGTGAGCGGTGTCTATGTGTGCGCTGCTCGAGCGCGCTTTATATGTAGATTGACTTCTTCCTATATATTTTGTGGTTAGGTGGTATGAAGTTCGCCGAGTATATTATTGGCTAATAATTATATTTTTATGGTTTAAACTAATCGCGTTGTGCTTGTTTAATGTTAAAGATTAGATTACTTTTACCCTTTAAAGTCAACCTGTATACTTTTTGATAACCTCAGATTGTCTAAAAGTTTTACACATACAAAGTTAATGCATAACAAACTCCGTCTGATATTAAGTTCTTAATTAGATAGATAATTTATTATAGAACCCACAAATTATGATTACTTTCCTAATCTAATTTTGTCGTATGTAAGACTTTTGGGAAACATAGCTACTGTTTTATTATTCTCTTACACGAGTTTCAAATGCCAAGTACAATGTAATTATAACCCTAATTAACTAATTGATATTAGACATTACATTTCAAATCAAATTCTCGTAACAAGATGGCAGTTCTTGTTAAATTAACAATTACGAACAATTCTAATGTGAATGAAGAGGTATACCTGTACACAAGGTGACTTAAAACGATAAAGAATAATTTCGTGAGATATTCTAGAACCAAAAATTGGAAAAAAAAGGTTTTGGGTCCGGGTGGTGAATTACTGGTCACTCCTTCCTTCCAAAAAGAGGAGGCCTGTGCCTCAAAGTGCGAACACTTATAAGATGCTTATGATTTTATAGGACAACTTTAATTCATTGGCAATATTTCTGGGCGTAAATGCACTTTTACGCGTCATATTTTGTTAATTTAAAATAGATGAGGCCTGTGTTTTGTGTAAAACACCTTGGGAAGAAACACCGAAATAAACTCAAAGGTCTCTTTCAACGTCCATACAGCAAACATGCAGCAATGCATGCAATGTTCAAATTTTTTGAGAAACATGCAGTTTAGTCTTTTGAGGAAAGAGCCACATGGATTCGAGTGGATCTCTGTCCATATAGCTCAACTAAAAACTATTACTAAGTGGGTGAAAGTAGGAACTCATGAAGATAACCCGATCTCATAATAAAAAAATGAAGAGAAATTAATTAAAATTAAAAAAATGCTCTTCAATTGATACATTTTATTTCAAAATAGAGGAGAGATTTTTAGCGATTTCCTTACTACAACCCCAATTCTGTTGGAAAAAGGCAATGCCAATGATATAAATGATGTTATATGAGCAAAAGGAATACAAAGTCACATAATAGAAGCAACAAGAAATAATGTAACCAAACATTATATGTAATGTAACACATAATATGATTTAAAAGAGTGTCCATGGAGTTTTTTGCACGTTCTTCTCCATAGAGATCTATGCTATGATTATTCAAAAGTGCATTTGGTTTATTTGAAATAAATGACTTTGAATTTGAATTTGAATTTGCTGTGTAACTCTTTGTATTTAATAGAGATTTGGTTACATTTGGTTTATCTTGTGTACCTGATCTGTTACTCTTGACTATGGCAAATATGTGTGGCTACACTTCAGTCTCAGTGCAAGGAATGAATGCCAATTTTGTTGTCTCGTGTGTTGAGTTTGCATGAATTCTGGCTATGCAAAGTGGTTTGACTTGGCAAAACCTGTGGCGGTCTTCCCGGCCGATTATAATTTAAATTTCTTAAAGGCCAGAGTGAATAGACCATCAATATATATATTCCACTACTATCACACAACGCCGTCTAGTCCTAAGCTAAGCAGAGTTTGTGTTATGGGTACTAGACAACTGGTAAACATACTTATATATTTCTAAATACAGCATAGCAGTCAGGGCCACTAACCACTAGACCAACAGGCCAGTCAATGATTGCATCACTGCAGTTTATATCAGTAAAAGAACTAAAGATTTAAATGGAGCAAAATAGTCAACGTTGGTCTTATTTGATTAGCAGCGATCATTGAAGAAAAAATAGCTAGGTAGATACTTAACCGAAATACGAAATAGAAAGACATACACAGTATGGAATCAACGTGTGAATTTGTACTGAAAAATATGAAGATTATAGATGGGTATGGTAGTTTTCTAAAAATACCGGTTATTGTGGCGATGCTTGCAGAAAGCTTGATTGCTTGCTGGTGAAAGTATTGGAATGAAAATATTTGCAGAAGAACCAAAGTTACCGATAGAGCCCAAAAGATTGCCAAACTTAAGTGCTGCGCAGGGCACATTGCTTGCAAAACAGATGGTCGATGAAGTCGAACGGTGTGGAGTAACGACCACGCACCACAAGATGCAGTTTTGGACAATTAAATTTTTCACAAAATTAATAACGATGGATACAAGACGCACAGGACCGGTCATTGTAGCGATACTTTGAGGCTATGTGCAACAGTGGATGTCTTTCAACTGAAATGACGATAAGCTGGAACTGGAACATCATTGATAAAAAATATCCTTCCATAACAATAAAAAAGAACCATATCATACATTTTTTTCAATAGATATATCTAGTACACGCAGCAACTTCACAAAAGCTATTTATTCATATCAGAAACTAGTTCACGTATATTCTACAATAAAAAAAGATAACATGAGCATATTCTTTGTAAGTAAAACTCCGATTCCAACTTCAATTCCTGTGCACTGGACTAGATTTTCCAGGATTTTCTTGACTTAATAAAGAATATGAGGCACGTAGGTTATATTAGATTCTTGTCGTCTTTCTCGTGTGGGCTGACGAAGTGAAATGAGTTATTATTACGCGAATGTGAGCTTGGATGGTGCTGGATTGAAGCTGTGATGAAAATATCTCGTTACGTGGTACAAGTTTTTGATGTGAAGTAGTCTTGAAAGTGTAGCGCTTGCACCGAGTGGTGGTAAGAATAGTGAGAAGGTAATACACATTCTTTACTTCACAATCTCTCTTTTAGTGTTAGGGTTTATTTTTTGGTGCGCAAAAATCATCCTATGATAACCCCCGTTCTTGGGAGGAACGGGAAATAGTTTCAGACTCTTACTGACTATAAACCCCACCCCGTTTCTTCTACCCTTCCTACCAGGGCTCGAGTTCCTTTCGGATAACCCTGGCCCCAGTAGGCATAATCCTGGCTTCAGTCTAGTGCTTGTCTTGGTATATGGAGAGTTCCTTTGGAACGTGTGGTCGATTCATTTTCAATCGCGGCGTTTGATCTGCTGGTCGTTTTATTGTAAAATATTTAGAGGTATGCGGAACAGAATGTAAAGTCCCACAGACCTGGGACTTTACACCCTGTTCTGGGACCGGGACTGGTTGTGGTGTCTGATCCAGGTAACTGCTTAATAATTGATTTTGGGCTGGTGTAATAAATAGATACTTATATACCTAAGTGGTGACAAAGTTTAATATTGCTCCTTGGTTATTATTCATTCACGCTTGAATGGCTCAATAGATGTGGACGAAATTTGGTACAGAAGCAGATCGTATTCTGGATCCGTACAAGTCCTAGAAATATGTTTTCATTGGATAAATTCATCTTTTACGTGGTTAAAACCAGTGGCAGCAATGATTATTTTATAAAGAGAGACTAAAATATCCATTAAATTCATACATATATTCTGAGTGGAATTCCCTGCCGGAGTCTGTGTTTCCTGCTAGCTATAACCTAGGGGTCTTTAAGTCGAGAGTGAATAGATTGCTTCTAGGCAAACGTGTTCCATTGTCGGCCACATCATCGCTTACCATCAGGTGAGATAGTGGTCAAGCGTGAGCATTATAAAAAAATATATACGAGAATAACAGAACTGATTGATGTAATGACGCTTGGGTGAGGCTGACTCTCACCACCTCACTCCCTCTCACGCCACCCAAAGCAGAAGAAGCTATTTAATAATTTTGCACTTCATAAAATGGTAACACAACATACCTTGGTAAGACCACTTTATTTTTGACAGCCATTTATTATTAAAAGTTTCCTTTTGACCTTTGAATATTTCATAAGGTTTCTTTAAATGCCGTAACCACATGAAGTCATTAACTATTTATATTGAAATCAGCTGTAATAACCGCTGGAACCTTTCATGACTTCGTTCGTTTGAATGCATTACGAGATTCAATGGTCTATTCTGATGGCGATTTCCTATTTGTCGAAATTTTGATGGCTCTTATCGGACGCAGAGTTATTTATTTATCAGTTGCTTGCTATACAGTTTGCACCAAAGCGTACAAACAGTTATCATTTCTTTGAAAGAAAGAAAACACGTTTATTCCGCCCAAACAGACGCACAGAACATCATAAATACAGAAACAACCCTGTCAGGCCATGTGTGCATTACGCCTTATAACCATAGACAAAAAAAAATTACTAAGTTGTTTTGACCACTATAATCTGTGGTTCACACACCAGCCCACACCAGCCTCAACCAAAGATTTTATATCTAGTAGGATATATAAAATCTTTGGCCTCAACAGAGACAAACATTATAAACCATACTTAACCTATAAATTACCAAAAATATAAGAAAAAAACATAATAATTATACCAAAACAATCTAAGAATCTAAGTTGTGCGTCGCATCTAAGCAAGAATCGGCCGTTACTCAGCATATACCGTGACGCTGGGCAAATCCAGTCATCTACGGTGCTGGTTTTCAGCAACCACCGTTCGAGTGACAACTTTGGCGTCCCCTCGGAGAGTAAACACAAAAACAGAAGCAGGTTAGTACCTAATACACATACTATTTACATTAATACTTCAATTTATATCATCATATCTATATTATTACATTTCTATTTAATAAAACAACAACATTACAAACACCAGACAATACAAAATTTTAACTATTATTACACTAATATATACGACATTTATTACATTTCTGAATTGAAATGATTATTTTAAAAATTTTTATTCATAATTGTTATTAAAGTATATTATTGTAATGAAATTAATAGGTAAGTTTAGTTTAAAAGGATATAATTTTTCTATATGCATGAAATAAATGATTGAATTATTGAAAATCATTCTTTTATAAATTCAGTTTGTAATAGTTAATACAATGTCGTCGTTAATTCAAATGTGGATTTGATATTGTTAAAACAAAAACTGCATGAAATGGATAGTGATTAAGAATTTTTATTCTAGATTGAATGTATAATTTTGTTTATTTGGGATTAAATGGCTTTATTATTATTACATTTCTAGAATTATAAAAATAAACCTAAACTGGATCACCCACGAATTATTATAATTGCAGCTACAACTTTGTATAGATGGCAGACACAACAAACACTACTTTGCTACTATATATACTTAAATAATAGCTGCTCCCAGCGGCTTCACTCGCGTGATAGCAGAAAATTATGCCAAGGGAACATATTTCCGGGATAAAAAGTATCCTATGTCCTTTTCCAGGACATGGTCTATCCGTGTACCAAGTTTCATCAAAATCGGTTTTGCTATTTAAGTGTGAAGACGTAATAAACCAACTCACTTTCGCTTTTATAATATTAGTAAGGATGTCGAATTTCGGTTCCTGAGTAATCAGAACGTTCAACAGCACCACAACGCAACACCACGCGGGTTCAATGCGGTTTGGTGGATATCACTTGTCTTCGAATTTTTGGTTCTAGGACATTTTCTCGCGATGTTTTCCTTCACCGTTTTGTGAGCAGTGGTGATGAAATAAATAACACAAAGTAATTCGCCTGGCTGGGTTTGAACCCGCAACCTACGACTCGTAAGTCAGGCCCGTTACCACTCGGCCACCACTGTTCCACCCTTTACCCTTTAAGTACGGAAAAATGTGGTAAAAATTGGAAAATGTTAGACAATAGTGTCTCTATTAAGTAATAATATCAATATATAGCTAAATTAATTAATCGCAAATCCTTCTTCCCCACAAATATACCTTCAAGAGCCAAGTTTCCCGAAATCCGCATAACTAATAAAACAAGTAGCCTCCGTTTCCTGATAAATTATTCTTTTACCCTCACCAGCTTGTTCCAAACGTACTTAGACATGATTTACGGCCATCCAATTTAACAGCTCATTTATTATCACGCCATCTAAATGTTTGAGCTGTACGTTTTGGTGTTTCATTGTGGTTTTTGAGGAATCAGGAAGATATTGATATTCCTATTTCTATATATCTTCCTGATTCCTTGAAGACCACGGAGAGAGGGATCTCCTGTTTCGGTTTGCTAGATGAAATTTTATTTTGAAATATGCAGAACTTTTATCTGTATTTATTATTTACTTTTTTAAGTGTTAGTGTGTAGATAAATAAAAAAGATACTGGTAAAATTATATACTTAGTCACTGGATAAACCAGGTGTGTGGAAATCAAATGTTTTGGTACAGTAATATGCTTAAAAGTCTTGAAAGAAGAGACGACAAAAAAAAAATTGTGATAAATGTGATGGTAGCAGGCACATAATAAAAAGGAAAGAATTAATGTTCACACAGCAAAAACTAAATTAAAAGTGAAAAAATGATCATCGAAAAGTCAAACTACGTGGCTCTCGGCTGCGCTGAAAAGGTCAACAGTGTTTCCATACAGATTCTGTCTGTTTGTCAGATGCTTTGAAAGGTCAACCGCAAGGTGAACCGATGACCTAGTAAGGGTCACGGGTATATTATGGTTGCAAACATCAGCAAATAATTTAGTAAACAAATATAAATATTTATAATAAAATAAATGAGCAATAATTAAATTATTAGTTCATCATCATCATCATCTTCCTGCCCTTGTCCCGTTTTATTTGGGGTCGGCGCAACACGTTTTTTTCTTCCATTCTGTCCTGTCACTCGTCACGCCATCACTAACTCCCTTTTCTTTCATATCACTTCTCACACAATCCATCCATCTTTTCTTTGGCCTCCCTCTCCCCCGCCGTCCATCCACATGTAAACTCATAACTTTTTTAGCAACATGCGTTTCGTCCCTCCTTTTCACATGACCATACCAAGACAAACGATTTCCTTTCACAGCCCAACATTCTGATCCATACAGTACGACAGGCCTTATCACGGACTTGTAGATTTTACCCTTTAACTTGAGGGGCATCCGTGGGTCACAAGTGGTTCCCGTGACCTGTCGCCATTTCATCCATCCTGCGTTGATCCGATGTGTTACGTCTCGGTCTACCTCACCATCCCCTTGGACGAGCGACCCTAGGTACCTAAAGTCGGAACAGATCGGTATGGGCGTTCCGGCGAGAGATAAAGGCACAGGATTGGAGAGACCGCCGAAATCGCAGAACAAGTACTCTGTTTTGGTTCTGCTCAATTTCAGGCCAACACTCTCCAGTCTGTGCCCCCACACCTCCAATCTGTTCTGGACCTCTAGGCCACTCTCGGCAACCAGAACAATGTCATCGGCAAACAACATACACCAGGGAGCCTTTTCCTGGATGTCCGACGTCAGAGCGTCCATTATCATCAGGAAGAGGTAAGGGCTGAGAGCCGACCCCTGATGTAAGCCGACAGCCACATTGAAGCAGTCCGTGGTGCCAACTGTAGACCGAACCCGGGTATTACATCGGCTGTACATCGCTCGGACCAACCGCACATACTTCCCAGGCACACCTTTCTCCTTAAGGGCCCACCACAGAACCTCACGAGGTACCCGGTCGTATGCCTTTTCGAGGTCGATGAATACCATGTGCAAGTTTTTATGCACACTTCTGTATTTCTCACATAGTTGGCGTATAGCAAAAATGGCATCCGTCGTACCCCGACCCGTAGTCCCGTAGTTGAAATATATAGGTTATAAAATAGCTGTTATCTAATGTCTAATATACACACACGGAAAAGCAAAGTATGGAAGAAAAAGACGAAGAACATCAATCTCAAGGAAGTTGATATAAAGTCAAAAGAATTTTGATGAAAGTCAAACATGACGTCTTGAACTTAACTGCAAGGTATTCGTGACTTGGGTGCAAAATTGTTCGAAAGAGTCACCGTGGCACAGGGACACTAAAAACTATCGAAGGAACACCTGTGGTCATTATAAGTCAGACACTCCGTCTAGCTCCATTTAAAGCAGGAGAAATTATTTGATGATATCTCACATTCAAAATAAAAATAAATGTTCACGACTAAAAATAAAACCTTTAGAAAGATAAAAAATAAAATGTAGGAGTAACCGCACAAAATCTTGCAGAAATGCAAAATCCTATTCAAGAACATGTAAAACTGTTAGAAACTATCCAAGTAAATCCAATTAATAGATTTAAAATACACTTAGCAAAGCTTAAAATGAAAATAACTTGCAACCACATTACCAAAGCCAGAGTTTATGCTAATGATCACTTAATATCCATAAATGGACGTTTCAGCTTCCACAAAAATGAGATAATTTGATACGACGATTAAACCCACATTTTGTTTAAGACTTTATGGGTGAACTTCCCCTGGGCTGGTATCTTGTTCGTATAATTTTGTATTAAAATGTATGTAGAAGGAAAAAAGGGAACGTTTGCAGCCATCTTTTTGCGACGTACGCTGTGCCTTCGAGATGTTTTCCCGAATTACCATACGATAATAAATTGGCTAAGAAAATTCTTGATGTTTGAAAGTTTGTTTTTTTTTTTACAATAATTTTGGGGTTTTATCATTTTCGACTGCACTCAATTGTTGTTTTGTAATAAGATATGGCTATTGTTAGTGCATTGTTTGATTAAACTTTAATTATCTATGTAGATCCAGTTTAAAATTTTTAGACTTCTTCTCTATAAAATTTTATTTTAGTAAAGACAAAAAGTATACTTCAAATAATATGCATTATTCTACTCCTAATTTTAACAACTTTCAAATAGTTTTTGAGAAACTTTGTATAAAGTAAAGATGTTGTTCTACAATAAAATCCTTGTTCCAAAGAAAAATATCTACGAAACACAAGTAAAACAAACCTTAATTTGAGTTTGTACACACATAAATTACTTCTTAAGCCAAGCTTCCAATAAACGGATATAAAGAAAGGAGAAACGAAATAAGGAAACAGACAGTCGGTAAAAAAAAATCCGTGCCGCAATTTTTGTACATCCTCCGTTTAGAAAATTCGCCGATTCGGCTTACCAACATGACCAGTTTCCGTTGGCCTATTGAAACTGTCTTTTCCGTTGATGTTGTCTTAAGTGGGGTAGATCTAATATTTTTGGACGTTGTGTTATACTGGAAAAGTGAAAATAAGGAGAGCTGTGTAAGGCTCTAATTTCGTGACGCAGTTCTGTAACGGTGTCAGCAAATCTTGTATATCATGAGGCGAATGATTTTTTCTTTGCGACTTTCCAGCCATTTCGCCAGTTTTTAATGGGATCCTTTGAGTTTGTTGCCGCAATTCGAAAAAACATCATTTTCCTTTGAACGTTTTTTTATATTCTTTTTAATATGTTATGAGCGGTCTTATATTTATGGGATTATTCATATAGACTTACTAGCATTTGCTTACGATTTTGCCTCCGTGGTTAATCTCTTAGGAAGCGAATATTTTCCAAGAAGAGGTCTCTATGAATAATTTTATTAACCTATTTTTTTTTTTAAAGCCTTATATTTCTTGCATTACAAATAGGTATTTACAAGGTAAAGTTAAAGTTACAATATCTGTGAAATAATCAAAACTGACACTTATTCATGTGCAAGAACCCCTCCCTAGGCGAAGGTGAAGGCCTCCTCTAAAGAATTCCATTTGTCTCTATCTTGGGCTATTTGCGTCCAGCAGGGCCTCGCTATTTTTATTATTTCGTCTGCCCATCTCGAATATGGTCTACCTTTGAGACATTTGCCGTATGGACCCTTCCACTTTATCACCCGGCTAGTCCACCTGTCATCCTCTGGCCTCGCTACATGACCTGCCCACTTCCATTTTAATTTTTCAGCAAAACTTAGAGCATCTTTGGCTTTGGTGATTTTTCTAATTTTTGTGTGGCGAATTTTTTGTATTTTTTTAATGTTAAGCATATTCCACGTTGGCAGGTAATTATTTTGTTTTTGATTTTTGATGTATACTTCCAAGTTTGACAGGCGTAGGTATTAACCTATTAACTCTCGTTATAAGATTAATATTTCAGATCAGAGATTGCTTTTGAGATAAATAATTTTATCCTTGCATATTATGAAACAAAAATCTTTCACCGCATCAGTCTGCCTGTTCGCGTTAAACTCAAAAATTACTGAACAGATTTTTACGGATGGTTTTCGTAAAAATCATCCTCAGTAAGGTAATTTATGAAGATAATTTAAATATACATGATACTTATTTGCATATTTATCATACTACAGAAAATCAGAAAATTTTGAAGAATTCTAACACCTTTGCGAAACTGGGGTGGTGCGCTATTTGTTTATAATATAAGGTTAGAAAAGCAAACACTCAGTGGTACCGACTTAATGTACCGTTCAAAAAGCAATTTAAACAATATTTACTTCTCATAAATGAAGCTGTTTCAATGTACTCATTCAAAGCACTTAATCCTATAAGTAGCAAAGAGAATGAAATAACAGAAGCTCTTTCACTCATATTCCTAAATCTACCTTCAAGAAATGTTGTATGAACATAAAGTGTGACACTTCTTTCCCTCGACAATGGTGAGAGCCTTTCGAATGGTTTATTGTCACTTCAGAAAGGCTTTGTTCGTTTAATTCCCTGCAATGTAAGGCTTCGTCTAGACTGAAAGGTTCATTGGTTACAAAATAAAGTATGTGCTATAGCGGATTAAGGGGTATCTTTACGATTAAACCCTTTTGTATTAAGTAGGGATGTTGTTGACGATAAAAGGTAGACTTTTATAGGATCAAGTGAATTTGTTTCAAAATATGTGCAAAACAATTTCTGTTTAAAGGGCCATTTGTGCTTTACTTCGGTTTATTACTGTCTTAAGTGCTTTTTCTCAATATTGTTGTGTTACAATTCTAATTAATGGAGTTTCATCAAAACTTGCTATATTATACAATGCCTTTGCTCTCTCTATATTTTGTTCATTTATTTATTTATCTCAGGACCCTAAGGTCCTGGACCTTTGGAAGGCGTACGAGGAGCCGAAACCAACTCGCAGAGACCCTTTTAGATGCTTTTAATTATGGATTGTGGTACCATATTATTTCTAAATTATTGAAAATTTGTCTTACTCATTTAATTTCAATGTACTTTTTTTTGTTACAAATTGAACTGTTCAGATAATGTATGATTGTATAAGAAATATTAAGGTTTCATAGTGCTTTCTTTATGATACACACTAAAGAGTCTGTCTAAAAAGTCATACGATTTGGGTAATTATTACGGTAAAATGAAATCTGATGTAATCAACACTGGTTCAATAATCAAAGTTGATTAAGAGATCTTGATCATTGTTTACTAATAGCAGAACCTTATAAAAAGTATCGAATATTAGTATTTTTTAACTGATTAAATATTATTCAAAATTCCCAAGTCGCTGGACTTTTTAGACAGACTACTTATACTATAATGATTTTATTGATCTTGTCCACATTTAAGCTATATTATCACATTATTTGCTATGGGGCCAGCTGTGAGAGGAAAAAAAAATAGTTTAGGTTTAAAATATATATAGGTTCATAGAATCCTGAAAGACATCTGCTGCATGCTGCAGAGTGGCGCAGTCCTGTATGAATGCAATTTTTAAATTTCAGAATTTTAATTTGCTCATCATATTAATCATATTTTTACGTAAAAGATCTTAATGTGATTGTAACTGTTGTCTACAGTTTTTTAGTTTGTGCCACAGTATAGAAAGATCGACAGTAACAATGTTTAACACAAAATCAATATAACCTCAACCTTATAAAACACTAATGTCTCCTGCTCCAAATTCAATGGCTCTATTCCATTTCAAATTAGAACTATCTTTTCAATTTACTTCCCTCCATCCTCTCCAAATTATATATGGGAACTGCCATATCAGTTTGGCTAGCTTCCAATACCATACGCCTTTAAAATGCCCCGTAATACCCAGTCTTAAACAATCAACTGTAAAATATTAGTGAGGTTATCTGGAGCTTCTAGCTTAATGGCACTAGAATCTGCTAGCCTATATATAATATACTGTAGAAATTGGTTCTGGAAGGTGCTATACTTTTTGCGGGAATTACTGCTTGAGTATCTCAGGTTTTGACTAGTATTGCTTCAAATTTTGACGAACAAAATTTTTTTTCTGTGCCAAAATACTTAACTAAAAACTAACTTCCAGCTAAGATCCGTGAAGCTAAAAATATTTCTGACTTCAAAAGGCTAGTCAAAGAACACTACCTCTCTACCTACTATTAGAATAAGAAACAAGAGAGTGTATCTGTATGCACAAACATCTGTGTGCCAAGATATAACAGATAACAATGCACTATAATAATATCTCCTACGTACTTGTCTAATCTCTGTTGAGATGGGCCACTATGATCGAAAGGTCGGAACTATTTTTGTTTGTACTTTTAAGATAGCAACGATGCACCTAATACAGATTCCGCGAAGACTTTTGCAAAGAACAGACAAGGTAAAAACAATTGGCCTCAAAAGATAAGCGACAAAAGCTTGTCCTCGGCTAAGAAGGCGAAAGACCTTAGACTGTAAAAGGAAATAAAATTATTCAAGGAAACATGAAGCTTGATGCATTTACGAGAATCATTTTATTTTTGGCAAAGTTGTTCAGAATATGTGTTGATGGTTTGCGATCAAGATGTCATCATCCAATATACGTTCTTGAATACTAAGAGTAACTACATCATCATCACCTTTCTTACTTAGTCCTATAGCACTTTACGTTTTTCTAGCTCTTCCTTATTATCAGCCTCAATATAATACTCGTACATATCACTTTCATGCATAACTCACGCAATTTATTTCATGTCCGAATGTATCTCTGAAAAAAGCTCCTAGAAATGTCAATAAATTTTAGTACGAGTAAAAATGTCTTCTGCCTCGCTTACAAACTCCTTGTAAAAAAACTGTACAACGCAACTATCGAAGTTGCTACTAGAAACTTCACTTGTATTTATTTTTCTTACTCCGTTGTTACTCCGTATGTTTTGCTACATTTTACAACTACTGGAAACAGTCCTGATTTGGACACAACGAGAAATGGTCGGCTTTACGTTTATTTTTAAAACCGTCTTTTTTAAAGTTCCGAGTGAAAAATTGTTGGGTATTTTTAGGTCAAGTCGATTCGTAATGGCTGGTTCCCGCAGTATTGTTTCGTTCTTGGAGAATCAACGATGTTTTCTGCGACATTTCTCTCATTTTCTACTCGGTTTTTCACAATTCTGACTTGTGGAAAATGCTATTGCTTTCTTAAAATTTAAACTAGGATTTCAATGTTGTTGTTATAATGGCGTTAGTTTAATTTTTATAGAGTACGTAAACATTGAATAAAATAATAATAATAAATCAGAATATTTACATCTCTATGTTTTCTAATAAATAAAACAGAGAGGTATATATTCTGATTTCTATTGATATATTGAATTATTAATTGTTTAACTATAATTAATATTTATTACAATAAAATTAAAGCATATTACTGATGTAAACATACTTGGTGAAGCAATATGTTGCCTAGTAAATGCAGGATTATGGAGGTCTAAAGCAGTCGCTCTATGTAAAACACAAATGTTTAGCCGCACTCGGTTAGACTGCAAGTCGGCACTAAGTTAGTTGGAAAAATGAGATGACGACAACTGTTACATTTAATGGCAATGTTAATATTTTGTACGATTTTGTTGCATAAAATTTTAATAAATAAAGAACATGCCAGCCCTCGGCAAGTCTCACGCCATGTAAGAAAATAGTTTTTGAAAAAGGAAGTGGACTCGTATCCAAGCGTTTTGAACCCAAATGGCTTAAAGCTTCAGTTAGTTATAAGGTTCTAAATCTTTCCTTATCCGCAACATGAGATGTTACGATGGGGTTCAGGTTGTTTTCCATGCTAAAGACCTACCCACTTTCTATGCCATCACATTTGGTTTCTTCCTATGGTCACGTACCAAAGTGTTAGGTTCTAATACAACAGGTACGCCTATCGAGACAAGAGTTTGGCAACTGATATGGCTACCAGCACTAAATATAATAGTGATTTAATATTAATTTAAAATTTAATTGATGAGTTATTGGATTTATTGCAAAACTGAAAATGATTTGGCCGAGAGGGTTGACCCTGTTGATAGCCAATATCTAATCAGATATTAGACATTAGATTCAGTTATCAGATATTGGCAAAATCAATCTTTTGGTATCCCAAAAGCTTGATTTAGAGAGGTGTCTGTAACATTTGTAGAAAAAACTAGATTTTGGGTTTTTCTTTTTGAACTCTAACAGCACTGTTTATGGAATTGAAGGCATTCCTAATGTCAAGCGTAAAATTGACTATGGTTGTAGGTTTTAAAGCCCGGGTGAAATTTGTTGGTCAGTGGAAACCCTAGCATGCTGCTAATATGTTTGCAGAAAGCAAGTTTGCCCAATATTAATGACTACCTTTTGCCCGCGGCTTTACCTGCTTATATAAAATATAGTATATGCTACTTTGTGCAGCAGCTTTCTATCGGTGAAAAAATTTTAGCAATCTGACTACATCGGCCCCCAACAAACAAAAAGAAAACAAACTTTACTTCTTAATAATATTACTGGTAGGTGTACCAGTACACATTGTAAGATACAAAAAAAAAAAACATTTTGATTTAACCGATTTTGATTTTTTTTTCTGAGTATAGCGCTTAGTTTTTATACGTCTAGCGAAGTAAAAACTAACATAATTTTTGTTACAGGTACAATACGCTCCAAAAGTTCGCATGTTCGTGAAATCTGGAATATTGAAAGGAAATATCCAAGAAGGAGACACAGTCGTTATTGGTAACTTTTATTACATTTCCACCTATTTTTTTATTATTATTATTAATAAACTCGCGTTTGACCAATATCTTACCTGCTGGTAAGCGATGATGTGGCTGACGATGGAGCATGGTTGCCTCATCATCATCATTTCAGCCAATATACGTCCACTGTTGGACATAGTTCCCACAACGAACGATCCTGTGGTTCGAACTTCGAGTTCGAATTCTGGCATCGGTTTGCCGCAACTTTCACCAGGTCATCGGTCCACATAGTGGAAAGCCTTCCAACTCTGCGACTTCCGGCACGCGGTCGTTGCTTGCCTAGAAGGATCCTATTCACTCTTAACTTAAAGACCCTAAACCCCAATTGATTTCGAATTATCCATTTACTTTTTTAATCAACCTATTGAAGTTCATTGCTATTCGTAGGTATACCCCAAGGGCCGATTCTGTGCCCCTATTAATTTTATCGAATACTTACGCATAAAGCCTACGTGGGTAGATACAAAATTTTGAGATACTTTAATCAAGGCTACTTAATTAACTAATTATTTAGATCCGTTTGTACGCATCCTTTTGAATTCGATTCTTTGAACGATTTTACTACATACTCGTATTATAGGAAAAAATATATTTTCGAAATTCTTACAGAATCAAATGATCTGATCTGAGAATCTCACTATGTGTAGTCACTATGGATGTATTTTAATATTGTATTAAATGAAATATTATAAAAATTGGTCAAGTGCAAGTCGGACTCGTGCACGAAGGGTTTCCTTTCGTAGCAAAAAACGGCAAAATATAACGTTTGTAGTATGGGACCTTCGCTTAAATATTTATTTTATTCTGTTTTTAGTAGGTGGGTTGTTGTATCGGCAAAAGAAATATAGCACCTATGAAGATTTTAACTGTCTAGCTGTCATGGCTCATGAGATAGAGCCTGATGACAGACAGTGGAATGCTAGCAAAAGGTTCCCGTTTTTACCCTTTACGTACGGAACCCCGAAAATTAACAGCCGTGAAGATTTTAGCCGATTCTTCTTCATAGAAAACGACATTTAGAATAATTAGAACCATGCACTTGCTTTTAGCGCTTTAGAAGTTTTCATATATTATTTTTATTTTGGAAGATTGTATTCATGAATGTGTTGATTGTATACATATTTCGTCATATTAGTAATTATTTTTATTTCCCAGGTTGCCAAGCCAGTGCGAATCCCAACAACCTAACATACAAATGGTATGTCAATAATGAACACATAGGTGGTGACATCAGCAATGAATTGGTGAGTATAAAAACACAATATATTTTTTTATCTTATTTTACAAATAAACCTTATTAAATAAATAAAGAAGAGCTACTAACTGATTTTGAATATTAGATCGTACTAGCTTATAAAAAAAGCAAGGAATAAAATATAAATAAAAAGTATTTTGTTTAAGACAATGTATAAAATAAACATCACATTATTAGACTTGTACCAGAGTTACTAAAGTTCAACCTAGGTTGGCCAAAGTTTAATTAGGGTTCATTGTTAAATTTCTAAATTATACCAAAAGGCTTGTATAGGGATATGTTGTGAACATTCCAGTTACCAAAGTGTGCTGTAATGTTTTCAGAATTTAATTTATCTAGGTCATCGCTTTGTTACAACTGGGTCGAGCTCGAATTCCTTCGAAGACCACCCATTCGAGAATTCGCGCGAGTCATTTAACGTTTATCGATTTTAAATGGCGTTTTTAATCAGGTAAATGGAGTGTTCATAGGTGAGGTTAGCAGCCTTCTGCTGTCGTCAATACGTCAGTTGCAGCTACATGTCAATCGGTTTTGTTGATACTACCATTGAATAAACAATTAGGTTAATTTATATTGTGAAAACCGTTGTACGTGGTGGTCAGTTTCATTGCATTAGTCGTTTGTATTTTATCAGGCCTTCTTAGAATCTATGCGTGTTGCATTGACTGCATATATATCATTTACTTTATTATAGTAAGTTAGTTTCGACACAAACTAATTTATTGAATTTTAGATCCAAGTAAACGTCTAAAGTATCCTACAAAAGAATTTTCAAATTCGACTCAAGATACAACTTCATCTAAAAATTCTACTTGTATCCACGAAAATGGAAATGTTGAAACCCGTACACGAAAGCCGTAAGCAAAGCGTAACATATTCCATATTTTGGAGGCTCCATTAAAAATCCAAAACATAGTAACGGCCTTGTATCTTATATCATCTCAAGTGTCGTTTCGCCATTAATTCCGCATACTATATTAAATTTTACCAAGCTTATTTGCATCTCCTGTAAGACGCGTAAAAAATATAAGAGGGAATTTTCAAATTTCTTCTTGGCACAACATACACCTGCAATATGCATTTTACATTAGCTTTTTCATATTAAGGAGCATGTTCGAGAATTTTTGGCTCATTAAATGTTTTGTTTTCTCCTTTAAGTGTTTTTGTTCTTTTTACTCATAAAATGTTTAATGCTGTATGGTAATTGGCTTCGTCTTCTTAAAATCTTGCTAGAAATCTTGTTTTGCCGAGTAAACTGAATTATTTTTGGTCTAACTTATCTTATGTGCTAGGTAGTGCAATTTGTAGGACTAGATGAGAAAAGTTTCTTGTTCCAAAATAGTACGTGTTATAGGAAGTGTTCATTGTTTTCTAACATGTGTAATATCATTTTTATCATGCACGTAATTTAATAATACTAATTAGTAAATCTATGATGCCATGTAAGTTTTGCCATATAGCCTAGGTATTCACTGTTTATTAATCTAAAAATTAAGTAACGGCAGTGAATAGTGATATTATATCTAATCAACTGATCTGATTTATCAATAACTTTTAATTATTATAATTAAAGCAGAATTTATTTCCTACTTCATCTCCTTTTCCAATATATTATTCAACCCTCTAATTAAAATTTTCACCCTCTATTTTCCACCTTTGTTACAGATACTATCAAATATATCCCGGAGATTCAACGAAGCGACTATCAAGTGCGAGGTTCACAACCAAGTCGGCAAAAGTGCTGACACCAAAACTCTGGAAGTGGCCTGTAAGTGCCGACTCAAGAATTATAATACCTCGTCAGTTCTGCGGTTCGATAGGCTCCCGGTTTTGAGTAAGGCTTGGTGTGAAAAGGACGACTTATCTAGTGTCTCTTCATCTTCGTGATTTATTGCCGTGTTTTTCTTAAGTAATTGTCCTTTTCACGAGATGTTGAAAAATATTAAAAGTCTAGTGACTATTTTATTAGATAACTAGTTTTTGCCCGCGGCTTCACCCGCGTACATAATCCCAGAATAAAAAGTATCCTATGTGTTATTCTGGGATATGGTCTACTCGTGTACAAAGTTTCATCGAGATCCGTTCAGTAGTTTTTGCGTGAAAGAGTAACAAACATCCATACATCCATCCATACATCCATCCATACATCCATCTATACATCCATCCATACATCCATCCATACATCCATCCATACATCCATCCATACATCCATCCATACATCCATCCATACATCCATCCATACATCCATCCATACATCCATCCATACATCCATCCATACATCCATCTATACATCCATCCATACATCCATCCATACATCCATCCATACATCCATCCATACATCCATCCATACATCCATCCATACATCCATCAATACATCCATCCATACATCCATCCATACATCCATCCATACATCCATCCATACATCCATACATCCATCCATACATCCATCCATACATCCATCCATACATCCATCCATACATCCATCCATACACGAACTTTTACGTACGAACTTTCGCATTTATAATATTAGGAGGATGTTTTTTGCAACCACATTTCACACAAAGCTAAAGGCTAAAAAGTATCGTCGCTCGCTTGTTTTGGCAATTCATTGCCTACAATGAGCATATCTGTGAAAATTTTAGCTTTATGAGAGTTGCTTTGTTTGATTAGCTATATTAGAGAAACTATTGGTGGTGAGTATATCCAGGAAATTGTTGCATTCAAAACTACATCGTTAGGGCAGCGCTGGACAGTGAGAAGCGTGCATATTTTAAAACTTGTATAAATAAAAATATTAAAAAACCAAAGAAGCTATGGAGTCACATAAAATCCTCCATAGCTATCTCTAAAACCCCAGAGCACAGTTTACTAAACCACTGTAGTGATCCTGAAAAAATCAATGCACACTTTTTGGATGTACCAGGTAGTGGTACAGTCACAGCTGCCGACTTACAATATTATGAGCAACACAGATTCAGTAACACTAATTTCCAGCTGGAGCCCGTTCAGGGGGATGTGGTGTTGAGGCTGATACGTGGTCTAAAGTCTAATGCTCAGGGTTGTGACCACATCTCGCTTGAAATGTTGATGATGACTCTTCCTCGTACGCTCGCAGCCATAACGGCTATCGTCAACCGGTCCATCTCCTCCTCCTCTTTTCCGGATCTGTGGAAATTGGCAATAGTTAGACCCATCCCTAAAGTCTCTAACCCTACCAGCGTTAAAGAACTTCGCCCTATTAGCTTACTGCCTTGTCTCTCCAAGGTTCTAGAAAAGGTAGTGTCCAATCAGCTCAGAGCGTATCTCGAGGAACACAACATATTGCCGCTCGCTCAATCTGGTTTTCGTAAGGGACATAGTACAGCCACAGCCCTACTTGATGTGGTCGGGAATATCCTTGAAGGCAGGGATAAGGGAATGGGTGCTATGCTGGTCCTACTGGACTTCTCACGCGCCTTTAACTCAATTAATACGTCACTTCTCCTTTCCAAGCTGTCGTACTATGGATGTCAGCCTGAGACGGTTCAGTGGTTTAAAAGCTACTTGACTCACCGTTCTCAGTTTGTCCAGGTGACAAGTGAAAGTGATGGAAGCATTGAGTCTTCTGCTCCAAGGTGCGTGGGCAGGGGTGTGCCCCAGGGATCGATCCTGGGGCCTCTTCTTTTCATACTGTACAGTGCTGACATCACCAACTGCCTGCTAAACACCAAGTTCCACCTCTATGCAGATGATTTACAGATGTATCTGTCTTTCCATCCTCAGCAGACTGTTGACACTGTAAAAAGAGTAAATGAGGATCTGGATAGAATCACAGCCTGGTCTTCGAGAAACTCGCTGGTTTTAAACCCAGTCAAGTCCAAATATTTGATCATAGGATCACGAGATTTCTTGAGCAAATTGAGCAGCAGCAATTTGGATGTGAGGATTGATGGTTGTTCCATTGAGAGGGTGCAGGAAGCGCGTAATCTTGGAGTAGTATTTGATGAACACTTACATTTTGAGACTCATATTACAGAAGCTGTGCGTAATTGCTTCTATCGTCTCAAGCTTTTATACCGTGTACGCCCATACTTAAGTGTGGATATGCGTATCATGCTCTGTGAGTCACTTGTTTTATCCAAGCTGAACTATGCTGACACTGTGTACGGGGCGTGCATTCTCGGTAGAAGTGATAAGTTAATCCAGCGAGTACAAAATGCATGTGCTAGGTTTTGTTTTAATGTCCCTCCAAGATCTCACATAACACCATTTTTAAATAGAGGTAATTTAATGAAAATGACAGATCGTAGAAAACTCCATCTGGCTACCCTACTCTTTGGCACAATCCTCACAAAAAAGCCTACTTATCTATATAATAAATTAACTTGGTCACGGGATGTAAACAAGGTTAAAACGAGAGCATCATCTTACCTTTTATTAGCTTTGACCCATAAAACTGCTGCATTCCGTGGAAGCTTCAAATACGCCAGTAGCAAGGTCTGGAATGACCTGCCACCACCTTTTCGTGCTTTGAAGACGGTTGGTGCTTTTAGTTCCAAATACAAACAGTATTTATTACGCAACCAAAAAGAGACCACCACATAATTTAACCGGAAAATTCTGCACGGTTTGCGATGGTGACTTTGTCGCTCAGTTTGACATCTCTCTCTTGCGTCCAATACAACACGACATTACACTTCACACAATAATATTTCAGATGCACCCGATTTACTTTTGTTTTAGACGTATTAATGTATTATATGTATGTATTATTACTCAACCTTTGTTTATTTGTATAATAACCAATCCACCCACTTTTTTTGTCAGTTGATTGCAACTTTGCAAGTCGATAGATCGTGCCACAGAATACTAATATCTATAGATTATACACTCCACAGATTAGTTATAGATGCTAAACACTCGAATCGAATATTCGTGACCTGTTGCCGTCGTCGCCGTACGCTCGCGTTCATCTGTTTGTCTATGAATTAGACAAATGCTTTTGGAGCGCACTGTCAGGCGTCTGTCTATGGTTAATTATTTATTACATTCTCTCTATAATATATCTATAACACATGACACTTATTAACATAAACTCACGCTTTTTACCAATGTTATGTATTAATTATTATTATTTTTCCTATGTTTTTTTCGTATTTTTTATTTTGTTCCGATACCTACCTACATATAGTTTACTACTATACCTAATATATATTTTATTTAGTCTCCGTAAGTATGACCGTGGCTGATGCCACGGTCATACTTACGTCACACGTCACGGTATTCTGTTAGGGCCCGCGGTGATCCGCGGGCCCTAACAGAATACCAGCGCTGCGTTATTTATTTTTATAGATATCGCAGCATATGCTGAGTTAGGTGCCTTTCTGACCTTGCACAAATTCTTCTATGTTTATTGTACCTATTTTTTAATTAATATTTTTAATATGTGTGAGGTTCGAATAAACGGTTTTCTTTCTTTCTTCTTTCATCCATACATCCATCCATACATCCATCCATACATCCATCCATACATCCATCCATACATCCATCCATACATCCATCCATACATCCATCCATACATCCATCCATACATCCATCCATACATCCATCCATACATCCATCCATACATCCATCCATACATCCATCCATACATCCATCCATACATCCATCCATACATCCATCCATACATCCATCCATACATCCATCCATACATCCATCCATACATCCATCCATACATTCATCCATACATCCATCCATACATCCGTCCATCCATCCATCCATCCATCCATACATCCATCCATACATCCATCCATACATCCATCCATACATCCATCCATACATCCATCCATACATCCATCCATACATCCATCCATACATCCATCCATACATCCATCCATACATCCATCCATACATCCATCCATACATCCATCCATACATCCATCCATACACGAACTTTTACGTACGAACTTTCGCATTTATAATATTAGGAGGATGTTTTTTGCAACCACATTTCACACAAAGCTAAAGGCTAAAAAGTATCGTCGCTCGCTTGTTTTGGCAATTCATTGCCTACAATGAGCATATCTGTGAAAATTTTAGCTTTATGAGAGTTGCTTTGTATGATTAGCTATATTAGAGAAACTATTGGTGGTGAGTATATCCAGGAAATTGTTGCATTCAAAACTACATCCGTTTCGACAAGACAGCCAGCCAAATCTATTTTTGAATATATACGAGTTCCAGTTCATCCTAGAAAATATACACGTCCAAAATTATTACTGAGAATTGGAGACTAGGTCTTGGCGCATGCGAAATATTATTCATGAGTTTTCACTCGGTAGATATCATACACGAGGTCTTTCCGAGCATTCGAAAGCCGTATTCACAGAAAAGCCGACAGCGTTTACTGTTTCATCCGTTGAAACGCTATCAATAGTTCATGGAATGGGTTTTACGAGTCATATCGGTAGACTGTTTTCCATATAACACAGTCAAATTAAAACGTTTGAACTGTTAGTATCGAACGCAACAGTTCAAACGTTTTAATTTGACTGTTTGACCACATTTAGTTGAAACAGACCGAGATGAAATTTTCATAATTGAGAATATGCACATGACATTTTTATGTTTGCTACATAATAGTAGATTATGCAACGAAGGGCTAAAGTTGTGTCTTATGTCACGGGCGTCATATTGAATCTCGAGCGCAATGAAGGATTTGGGATTTAGGTAACTCACGAGCAAAGCGAGGGAGTTAATACAAGAATCCTGAATGCAGCGAGGGATTCAAGCTAGCCCAAGGCAAAGACACCTTTAGCCCAGAAGAGGATACTCTACTTTTTACACCTACTGTGAGAAAATAATAGTCACATTATTGACCAGCGGGTCATAATGAAATCCAGTACAACATTATTGACGGCTGTGCCCCCCCGGCCCATAGATATAATATATTTCTATGCCCCGGCCTCTAATGACTCACTTTAAGTTAAGGTTGCTTGACATATAATTTGACATTTTCGAGCAGGTGGTGTGAAAAATAATTTTTAGTTTAAATAAATGAGAGAGAATTTCTACAAAATCTACAACAAAGCTGTAAAGCTTTGGGCACGCCACAATTATTAAGTCCCCTACTTGAGGCGTGGCTGGAAAGACCTCACGGCGTCCCCACCTTCCGCATGACGCAGGTCCACACCGGATTCAAGCGGAAGAGACGCCCGGGTGTCACCACTGTGCTGAACGCCCGGAGGACACGGTGGAGCACACAGTCGAGGTGTGCCGGAGGCCGAAACCTCTTGCGCCGGGCCTTGGTTGAGGCCATGGTCCGGAGCGGGAGGCGGTCGTCTCCTTCTGCGAAGCAGTAATGGTAGCAAAAAGGGAGGCCGACCGCATCAGGCAACGGCGCCCTCGCCGCCGCCGCCGGGATTCCGATCCCAATTTCTGGCCACCGTAGACGCGGGCTCGCGGACAGCGAGCCATGGGTCCGTCTGACACTATCTCCCGCTCCACCCAAGAGCCGGGGTTGTCATTGGATGATTCTTGCCCACCGTAAAAAAAGTTGTAAATCTTTTAAGCTGTCAAAAAAAAAAAAACTTCCGACGTGATCTTTGACGTCAAGTTCATAATGCCTAGTCGCTATAAAAATAGGCATTTTGACGTGAGAGACAAATAAGTATGTAAAATTGTTAAATCTGGTTTGAGTTTTTTGTTAATTTTTATATTGTTTTCAATTTTAAATATTCTATTTTTGTTCAATTATTTATTGATAAACTGGTTAGATAACCAAAAAAATTTCATGCATATTCTCTAATAATACGATCGTGCATTTTTAATACAAACTAACGTATCTGCCATATTTCACTACATACTATACAGTTCTTCAGTCTTCCTATTTTTTTTGTATCTCTATTATTCTCAGAACTCAGCCCTATTTATACTCCTGTTATATTTCATATAGCTCATCTATTGTTTTCTTTATCGCGTTATAAGGAGTATTTTCTTCCATAGCTTGACGAAAGCAACTTTATGCGTAAAATTTTCACAATCTTTAACGTGTAAATTGAAAACGTAAGCCTGTGTGAACTCAGCCTTAACTTGGCTCAGCAATTTTAGTTGAACTTTTCCTATGTATGTCGAGTATCTGTTACCTACTTATCGATAAATTTTATGACTGAATTATTAAATTTAGTTATATTTTACTGGTTAACCCATTGAATATGCATAAAAGGGTCTTATTTCATAGCATAATCAGCCTATTTAATGTCCCACTGCTGGTACTCAAGCCTCCACTTAAGGAGAAGGAATTTGCCGTAATCCACCACGCGGGCCCAGTACGAGTTGGTGAATGTCACCTGTCTTTGATTTTTTGGTTCTAGGACATACCGGTTTTCTCACGATGTTTTCCTTCACCGTTTTGAGAGCAGTGGTGATGGAATAAATTAAACCCGCGACTACACACTCACACACACACACACACACACTCTATGCACTTACACACACACCACACACAATCACGCCGCACGTCTTCAAAAAAACGCCGCTTCAAACTTCTTTTTGAGGTGGCCATTTTTTTGTGGCTCGTGTGCGGCGGTACCGCCACAAAAAAAACGCTTGAAGCCGCTTCAAGCTTCTCCAGTCACAAGCTGTCGCTCGCTTCAGCTGTTTTATGTAGCGGCTTCTAGTTTTTTTTGTTGCCGCTTCTAGCGTTTTTCTGTGGTGGCGTTTTTTTGAGGTCCGTGTGCGGGGACAGGTAAGTCGGGGCCGTTACCACTCAGCAACTATTGCTCTTTTTTTCATAGAAACTAAATTTATTAATCGATTCGACGTTTCATTACTGCAATGACATAATGAGTACTGACGATTCTAGTAAAAAACATTATTAAGCCATAATACTCTTTGCTCTATTCTGGGTATAATCTTTGTTATGATATTGCAGTGTTGATTTTATCGTTGGATTGCTGCGGTCTCTGGTATATTCTGGAAATACATTGATAACACGATTTTCAGTATTTCCCTCATTATGATGGTAAAATATTATGTCCGTTTGTTTATTTAAATTTACCAGGTAAATAATAAATAGAACTGCTCGTCTCAAAATTTGTATCAAAGATTCGGTCACCGGTCTCAAGCTACCGATGACAGATTAATCGTTTATATTCCACCTTATAGGATAAAGATGTAAAAGAGAGAATCCATACTAATATTATAAATGGGAAAGTGTGTGCGTCTGTTTGTCCGTCTTTCACGGCAAAACGGAGTGACGATAGTTGAAGAGATTGAGAGTGACATAGGCTACTTTTTGCCTCTTTCTAACCCCCCACTTCCCAGAAGAACCGTGTTATCCCAAATTTAACGCGAGCGAAGCCGCGGGCAAAAGCTAATATTTTATAAAGAGGATATACTTCGTGACCATGAAACGGAACCGTATATTATGTTTGAAAAAAAAAAGTAGAAATGGTTTGCAAAAATACAAAGAACAAACGATGAATAGGAAGAGTTTGGCCAACAATTGATCTGCTATCTACAGCAGATCCTATCACAGAGGAGAACCAATACCAATATTTAAAAAAAACGGCAAACTGTCCAACACTTTGTTGGCCCTTTTGTTTTCATCCAAAAAACTGGATGACAATGATATTTGGCAAACAGGAAGCTGGCTGTGCATACTTTTTTTCCCTTTTATACCTCAGGGATATGTGGAATGAAATATGATTCCTCTTTGTTACCCAATCACGTATTAACATTTCATTGTTTTGATCTAAACTCGGGTTTGATGTTTTGTTGATTTTGTGAATTGCATTTTTAGAAACGTGTTTTTGGTATTTTGTTAGAGTTTCTATTTTTAATATGGCTCAATGAAATGTATGCACTTACTTGCCTATATGATTGAATTTACTTTGTCATGTGACTTCATGAATGATTGCACATACTCATCATGCCTATAGACTTACTTATTGTTACATAGTATATTTGAGGACGTAGGCTACCTTAGAGAAAGTGTCATTATATCGGAAACTAGCTTCTGGCAGCGGCATCGCCCGTTTTTTTTTTTTTAATTAATTATTGATAGGCTAGGTAAATGTATTTTTTTTTTATATTTTAGAAGAAAGTATAGACGAAATTGGCGATAAGTACAATACGATTAGATTCTCAGTCATAAAATCATGGGCTCAATTCTTTTATTGTAAGTTATTTGGTAGAATATCACTTTGCCGGCCCTACTCTCCTTGTAACAATATCAAAATTGAAGGAATTCCAATAAGAAATTCAAAGAAAGGAAACCTGATTAATAGTGCTTATCATCCGAGATATTCAAATTATTCGCCTCATGACTTTGAAAACAATGTCGAACAACACAATGATAAGTACATAATTAAGCCCTATGAAATTAAAATTACCAGAATTTTCGAAGGGAAATTACAGTCCGAACGATTACCTAATAAAATCTAGTAAGAAACAAAAAGCCTTACCGTCCGTCAATTCAAAATGGGTCAACTAAAACGGTATTATTCAAAGTTTCAAGAGTCCTTAACACAATACCAAATTATAGTCATTTGCTCACAATTACGTGGTTTCGGGGCAGTTCTTGACGTCGAATGAAGTGCCCTCTATTGTGAAATGATTGGACTATTAATTCATTTGCATTCTATAGGGATTTATTGTTCCGTTTCCAAGTACTGACTTATGATACAAAAGGAGGAATAAAGAAAGTTGTAGTCGTTTTGAAATTGAGCTGAGTTGGTATAAGTTTATATTTTAATGACTTTGTTATAATCATCCGTGATTAAAAGTATTGCTTTCAGCGGCTTCGTGATGGTAGAAAACTTACCCATGTCAAATTAAATATAATTAAAAACATTGGTTTCAAAACTGTGTACTTTTGAATTTTCAAAATGTCGGTCAGATAAAAAAAATAAGCTAAATTACATGTTTTAAAGCGTGGATCTCTATGGAGAAGAACGCGCTCAACTCTATGGAAAATCTTTTGAATGAGGGAACTAAGAGAACATACTTTCTAAGATTAAATATATATTCAATTCTAGGATATTGTCTACTCATGTACCTTTCGTCGAAATCCGTTCAGCTGATCGAGCGTAAAAAGTAACAGACATCTCATAACAAACGCCACTTACGAATATTCGCAAAGAAAAAGATTTAAAAGTCAGCAGTACGAGTATGTGTGCATTTCATTCCGGTCAGATGTTCAAAGGATTATACGCCTTAACTTTATAAAAAATACATCTGCCCTGCTCATTATGCTTGCAGTAATCGAAATATTAGGGATTTTTTTTTTTTCAAAAATTACATCTTATCGGCTTCTCACAAAGCATCAACTTTTTAGAATAACAATTCATTAATTGTTGCAAAAATATTGAAATATCGTGAAAATACCCTTTGAATTTTTGTTTCTGTTCACCCCTGAGTTTTTATTCACCCCATTTGACAGTATATATAAAAATATATTATTATATTACTTGTTGTTTAGATATAAAAAATAAACTGCTTACCGTTTATCTCCAAATCACGCGATTTTGCAAGTACTGCGTTTGCAATAAGCAGGGCAGAGATGTATTTTACAAGCTTTTATTTAATTTCACCTGTCCCGATGTTTGTCTGTCATCAAATCTTGCAAAATAAATTTCATCCACTTCCCGGTTACCGATTGAGCTGAAATTTTTTTATGCATGTGTAAATCAGATGATAATGCAAAATTATTATGACATAGACTTGATCTGATGATGGAATTGGAAGGTGGCTATAGGAGCTTAGTAGTTAAACGATACAACCCCCTCGAGTTTGGGCTCGTATGATTCGTCTTGAAGAGCATTTTTAATACCGTGCCATAAAAGCTAACTATGAAAAAAAAAATATTTACATTAAAAACTGTAACAAAATGTCCGACTAAAAGATTCACAATTAACGGTCGAAAATACTCAACCAATTATATTTTCAAGAAAATCGAGTTAAACGTATGATGTTTAGTTTGACCCCTGGTATCGTTTTAATTAACTGCTAGACAGGTGTATTATTTTATATTAAAGAGAGTATTTATTTTTCATTCCAATTGTTGGAAATGTTTCTAAGGCCCAGCGGCAATATAGTGTTTCGTAATTTTTAGCGAACATACAAATTTGGACACGAGTGAGTTTTTGTTAATTGGAAGTAAAAACTAGCTGCTAGTAGTAGCAGCTGCCAGCAGCTTCGCCCGCGTCTTTTTCTTCTTCCTGCCCTTATCCCATATTCGGGATCGGCGCAACACGTTTTTTTCTTCCATTCTGTCCTGTCACCCGTCAAACTATCACTAACTCCCTTTTCGTTCATATCACTCCTCACACAATCCATCCATCTTTTCTTCAGCCTTTGTCTCCCTCTCCATCCATCTACATGTATACTCAGAACTTTTTATAATATGCGCTTCATCCCTCGTCTTCACATGACCGTACCAAGACAACCGATTACCTTTCAACTTTTCAGTCACTGGCGCCACTTTCAAACTTCCTCTAATATACGAGTACTCATTTCTCATTTTATCCATTCTCGTCACACCAGCTTCGTCTGCGTGATAGTAGAATATTATCCCAAGGGAACATACTAAGCTTTGTTTTATCGCAATCGGTTGACTACATTGAAAAATATACTACATTCATTGGCTGTAATGCATTGATCACACGTACCAAGTAAAACAGCGAGCCAGTAAAATGTTGCTCGGCCGAGACAGCGATGTTATCGAGTTGTAGAGATAAGTGCTTGGCCGAGAACTCGGCGCTGTGTTTACACATACCGAGTACTCGGCCGAGAGCATTGTCTCGCCCGTTAACTCAGTACGTGTGATCAAGGCATTAGGCGGTACGAAGTTCGCCGGGTGAGCTCATTTGTTCCCTTTATAGTATTTGATTAAATTTGTAAGCAATATACCGCAGACTGCCTCTGTATTAGTTTAGTCTTTTCAATCCATCTCAAGGTTGTCTGGTAGAAATCGCTGTCAGCGATAATACCGCCATTGTTCCCATAGATTTAAGTTTATGTTCAGGTTGTATTACTTTTTTGGTGTAAAATAACGTTTATTTTGTTCTAATCCTGTGCTATTCCAAGATATGTTCTACTCGTGTACCAAAACAGTACCACGTCTGATTTGACGTCGCGCGGTGTGTATCTCGTGTAGCTCTGCAAGTCTATCGACTTAACTGTTTAATGTGTGTTTAATTTTTTGGTGTGTATATATTTCTTTTTGTTACAGATGGACCGTCTATCAAAGTTAAACCCCAGAACGTTGAAGGCGAGACAGGTTCCTTAGCCACACTGTCTTGCATCGTTGATGGTCATCCACCTCCCAAGATACAGTGGCTTAGATATGAACATGAAAGATTTATTGTAAGTATTCTTAGATCAGGTGAGGTCAGATCAGGTCAGGTGGAAGTACTGTAATCTTGTATATATATAAAATTCTAATTTAAAGTCAAACATAGCTTAGAATAGAGCTGGTAGTCTTATAACGTCGTGAACATGAACGATACTTACTCAACTATTTTTGGTCTAACAGAGAGTTGGTAAATCTGCAAACCTGACCCTCACCGTGACTCCTCATTCAGCCGGACAGTACTGGTGTAAGGCAAGCACTGAGAACAGACAAGATGTGCAAGCTCCGGCCATGGTGTATATCAAAGGTAAAAAACAAACTAAATATTATTACTAAAACCCGGCGTTGCATCTCCACGTGCATATCTTGCATGTGTGCAAGGACTGTTGCCTCCAGATCAAACGGTGGTAGGCCAGCCAGAAGGCTTGCCGCTGTCTCGAGAGATCGTGCGGTATCCCCGCATCATCCGTATTGCCATGACCCTCTGGCAGGCGTTCAGACGATTTATAGATCTGATGTTGGTCGTCACAGAATAGTCTCGACCAATAAGAACGCAGTACCCTGCTTCCCCCATACATACCAATCAGAACGCAGTACCTCGCTTTCCCTTACCTTGGCTAGTTGACAGGATTGTTTTGGTGCGCTACGTTCAAGACTTCAAGCATGAGGCGTCTAGTGGCTTTAAGGTCGTTGACTAAAACCTAATATTTACTAGTCTGTCTAAAAAGTCAAAAGACTTGAGAATGTTGTATATATATTTTTTTAATACTTGTATTCGATACTTTTTATGAGGTTCTTCTATTAGTAAACAATGATCAAGATCTCTTAATCGACCTTGATTATTGAACCAGTGTTGACTACATCAGATTTTATTTTGCCCTTATAATTACCCAAGTCGTTTGACATCTTAGACAGACTGCTAACTCAATATTTACAATATGTAATTTAAAAAAATAAATAGAGGTACGACCACATTCTTAGTTCGTATTTCGACTGCTACATTTATTTTCTCTCCAAATCAGCGGCTTATTTCAACCAGTCCCTTGGGTACTGGCTATTGAAAAAGGTCGGTTGACCACTTGCCGTCAGGTGTACTGTTGGCATATTAGAATTTAAAATTGCTAACAATGGGCCTTATTCATGGCTTGGGAAACTTTTTAACTTTGCTGGACTTTTTGTAGCATATTTTTACAATTGCGCTCTAAACATTTTTTTTTAATGAATAAGACACAATATGTATAAATGTGTTATATTAACACTAGAACCAGTATCTTCATTTTAAAGAATGTAAATCGTATTTTGAGGGCAGTTTTAAAAAAAAACCTTAAAATATAATTTAGCCAAAAATAATAAAAACTATATTATAGGAAATAATATTTTGATTAGAATTTTTCCCACTTTTTAAGTTTATTAATGCAATGTATGAGTCTCCCATACAACCTTTACATAGAGGCAGTTTTGATAAGAAACAATTTCTATACTTACTTATGGTATCATTAGAGCTAACTTTGAAGTATATTGGGCCAAGGAATAAAATTTTACATACAAATGTTTATTTTAACGACATAAACTAATACTTGACTGCGTTAATAATGAATTGCACTAATTCATTTATTTATTTATCAAACTTACACCGTCTTTCCAGGGAAACCTAATGCGACAGTACAGCCAAAATAACTAAACAAACACAATTTATTACTAAAACCTTAATTAATTACTAAAGCATATAACTGCTAGTGCCATTCTGTTAAATTCACTCAAAGTACAAACGAATAGGTCTGTCTTGACGTGTATGAAATTGAGAGTGTGAAGTGCGCGCGTCAGAGGCGACTCGTTGAGCGGTTTGTTCTCGCCCTCGGCACCACCAGCACTGGAGGCCGAAGCCGGCGCCAAACATATCTGTCAGGGACACGTAGACACAACAACTCTAACTAAGCTAGTTATCTTTAGTACTTTAAAAATATAAAGTACAAGAGCAAATTCCCTACTTACTTTAAGTATACAAACACTATATTATCGATTACCTAAAAACCGCATATACATAGAACTAAAATATACAAAAGCCTTAAGACGTAGATCTAAAACTCTGCCAAGCCAAGCCAGGTCATGCGAGCTGCGGCAAGTGCTGCGTCGTACCCGAGGTCATTTCAATTTGAACATCTTGCGAACTAGCCAAGTTAGCAGTTCGTAACTTTGTGGTTCCAACTTTATGCCCATATAGGCAACTCAGTTTTGCATGTTCTTGAACAAGTTCGCAAACTTTTGTTTTATGCAAATTGAATAGTGCGTTGAAAGGCCTCATTTAAATTGTTGTTGACTTTGCATCTATTATGTCGTTATGGAAATTTAATTTAGACATGGATTCTAAAAGTTTTTGGCCTTTGTTTGAACTTAGAAAGGTAGCTTAACCTAGCCTATAGGTAAGTTGAGATTTAGGTAGACTTGCTAACCTCACAGTAGACTGTGCTAAAGCAATTAATTTGTACCTCCTTTTGTTAAATCATCATCATTCTCTTCCTGCCCTTGTCTTATTTTTATTTGGGGTCGGCGCAACACGTTTTTTTCTTCCATTACGTTCTGTCACTCGTCACGCTCTCACCAACTCCCTTTTCTTTCATATTACTTCTCCTCCCTGCCTCCCTGTTGTTAAATGGTAAATTAAATTTATTTTGAAAATAGGTTTGAAAAAACACTTTTACGAGACCGCTATTTCTTAGCTTACTACCCTGAGAAGCAACACCGAAACAAACTCTTGGGTGGAAGTCTCTTTTAAAGTCCGTATAGCAAACATGTTATGGTGAAATCACA
This sequence comes from Mythimna lalbum, assembly GCA_949319445.1. Classification (NCBI taxonomy): domain Eukaryota; kingdom Metazoa; phylum Arthropoda; class Insecta; order Lepidoptera; family Noctuidae; genus Mythimna; species Mythimna lalbum. The sequence continues at coordinate 7,257,218 of OX439370.1, forward strand.
TGGGAATCAAGCATTTTTGTGTCTGAGATGGTATTTTGAGGAAAGAACAGTACAAAGAGTGGATCTGTCCAGTCAGTGCAAGCAATTGTCAGTATTATGTTTAAGTGGTATGTTGGACCAAGGATTTATAAGAATGATCTTTGGTACGTCCTATCTATGGGGATAGCCAATTTTTTCGTAAAATTTAAAATAAATAAAAAGCACTTAATATAAGCCCGCTTTCGTCACATCCTTGTGAAAATATTTCGACGAAATTCCCTTAAAGTGTCAAGGAAAAAGTTGAAGGAAAATTTTATGGGTTCCTTTATTCTTCATGTTTTTATAGGACCGCCGAAGATAATGTCAAATCAAACACAATATGGCGTGGAGGGAGACAGTGTTAGGATAGAATGTGTTTCGTTTTCCGTCCCAAAGCCTGACTACATTGTGTGGACCTTTGGAGGGAGCGAGATCAATTCTTTTCATAACCAGGTAACTTTTAAAGCTTATTTGTTACACCATAATTTTGTGAGAAGCCAAACTAATTTAAATTTTGTGTCTGCTGCAAGCTGATAAATAAATAGATAAAAGATTTATTTGATCCATTTATTAATTAAAATGTTTACCTGTTAATCTTGGAATTTACCGTAGTTTGGAATTTTACAATAGCGAATAGATTGAGTATAATTAAATTCTTCAACCAATTAAATATTGCTTGAAGAATTTAATTTTACTGAATCTTCTTAACCAGTCTATATTGTTGCTTTCAACAAACGATAAAACACTGTTATAAACTTGCACAGTTTCGCAAAACGACAAGATAACTGGAAAATTTGCCTCCATCGCTTATTTAAAGCAGAGGGGGGGGCTTCCGAAGAAAAGTGAGGCCAAGATTTATCAAACGAGGAACATAAAAGCAGAAAAAAATGTATGCACAGTACAAACTGGAGATAAAACAATTCTTTTGTTTTACCGCTAAAATGTATTCAGCAAACAGAAATTTAAAAATTCTGTTTTACTTAGAGATACAGAATGAATATGTTTCTACTTTTATCTTTGCGCAACTTTTATATAAAACTTTTAAGTTTGCAAAGTTTTCCTGTCCTCCATATAGTTTTTATCGTTACATTCAAAGTGTTCTTTCAGGAATATGCGTTTTTGGAAGAAAGTCTAACAGATAGGATGACGAAATCGACTTTGATTATTCGAAGGAGTGAAATGAAACATTTTGGAAACTATAACTGCTCTGTCGTCAATGTGTATGGAATGGACAGCATTGAGATCAACTTGGTACCAGCAAGTAAGTACACGACCATCATTCTATTTTTTCTTATTATTACACTTGGGCTTTATTACAGGCTTGCATGTGACCACTTTCTCACCTGGTAAGCGATGATGTGGTTGACGATAGAACATGCTTGCCTAGAAATCATTTATTCACTCTTGAATAATTAAGACCACTAAGTTGTGGCTATCATAAAACAGAAGCGTTTTTAAATTGATATAAAGCAGTGCTTGACTGCGATCTCACTTGATGGTAAGCACTGATACAATCGTTGATGGTAAGGCGCACTACTTTATTAAGAGCTTTAAAGACACTTAAATTATAGTTGCACGGAAAGATCACAGCAGGCAGATTGTTCCAATCCTTCCATTTACGTGGTACAAATGACGAAGCAAAACGCTTAGTCCGAACCTTATAAGTTTCAACAACCTAAGAGTGGATAATCGCCGTAGGTCGGGTCCAGCAAGGAATCTCACTCCTTAGCTGTACGTATAATGAATGTATTCCCAAAACGTTTGGTGCACAAAATATATATATGTGTCCACCATGTACCATAATTTTTAAAGTGGGCTGTTAAAATCCTAAAGAATGTTTAGTTTAACAATTTTTCATGGTGTAGGTTACTATGCGTCAATGTTGACTGCAGCAAAATATTTACGTGAATTATTTCCCTAAGAGATTATTAAAAAAACACTACTCAGTTTAGTCTTAAAAGACATTTTATATTTCCTAAGGAGAAATAGTTTGCAGAAAATTGTTCATAACTTTTCTTTTTAAGCTCTGACGTCAAACAATTTCTTGCAGAGACCTACCCGATCGTGTTCATAATTGCCGGAGGATCCTCAGCTGTGATATTTGTCTTGATAATCATGCTGATCATAATGTTATGTCATAAGAAGACGAAAAAGACAGATGTAAAGAAACCAGATATAACAGACCTGGGGAAGACTTGTGTGGATCAGTTCAAGGATTGTGATAGAAGTTCCAATATCAGTGATCTGAAATTGGAGCTTAGACAGGTTGAAGGAAGTTGTGATATGGTAAGTAATCTTGTTTACTTTTACAATGAGTAAGTCATTCATGAGCTTATAAGAGATGCTTCTAATCACTCTACAGTAGTAGAATCTAATCTTTGATATCTATTACCTGGAAATCTATACAACGCCATTTTTGTTGCTATTCATGCTACAGTAGGCAATACTGATGACAATATCAAGCTGTAGAGAACTCTCGTTCTGAAAGATTCCAGTACTATGAACAGTATTTTTTCATTTGAACTGTTTAACTATAGACTTGATATACTGATGTACGTAAAATCTATCAAAATCTTATTCTTTTGCCCCCACTATTTTGTAATTCATCTTCCATTGTTCCTAAAACAGGACAACTCTAACGCCGGCTCCGAAACAGACCTCCATCCCACTCTTCACCTAACATCAAACCTAGGTTTACCTTTGGCTGGTCCAGTTCCCCTCCCAGACTCAGGGTATGACAATGAGCTGATGAAACAATACCAGAGGTACAGTGGAGATTTCAACCAACCCATCAGTAACCTGAATTTTAAGGTACGTTGGATTTACTGTTGGAATGTGCGGAGTCAGTGTGTGTGGAATTAGAAATTAAATATTTAGGCACGGAATGTTAGGATGTGAGGAGACTATTCTTTAGTTTGATTAAGGTTGTTTTGTTGTATGAAAATACATCTATTTCTATGTACAGTTAGGTTTTTTTTTACCATTAGCAAGTGTCGCTATACTTCTAAACAACTTTTTTAAGGGCTTTTTTTCAGTATTTTTTATTGTTTTAAAATGTCTTCTAAGCAATATAGGTATTATCAAACAAGTTCTTAATACGTCATAAGTAATTTATTCATTCGTTTAACATAGGTTAAATAATAATGTTGTAGCATGGTAAAAGGCTATTTTGATTGTAAAAAAAAATCCTATTTTTAGTCATCTCCAGGGAAAAACTGGCTCCTGAGATACAAGTATTTATTTTACTTAGTTTGGGAGTCATATTATGTTCATTTTATTTCCAATTATCAGTGTTTGTACAACTATTGTATGTGTTCATGTCATTATACATCGTTTCTGTGTGTGTTAAATGTACCTACAAAATAAAGATTATTGTTATTATTAAAAAAGAGAGCGCTATGTTATGCAAAGGGCGTCCGTCAATGTTTGTTAGGACTTAACAATGAAGCCAGCCAAGTCTAATATAATCTTAAATTATTTTTTTATTGGACTCTATAGTACTCATTAGGACCATTCGAAAGAGTTCGTACATGATAGGGTTAACTATGTTCATCACCCGACTGCATCATCAGACCAGCGCTACAGTTCAGTATTAATACATTGTCATTGAAGTAACGTAAGTATACCAAATTGCAGCTTAATAGATTAGGGATAACTGTTTCAGTCAAGTCTCTGCCAGATTTGCCCTAAAAAAATATAAATAAATATTAGCTTGTTAAATAAATGCTAGTATAACGTCCAAAAAAATTACCACCACTCGTGTATCACCACTCGTGTGTATCACTTTACTATTAATATTGATAATATTAAATTAATTTAATGTTAAATATTAAATTAATTTAATGTTAAATATTAAATTTATTTAATGTTAAATATTAAATTTATTTAATGTTAAATATTAAATTTATTTTTAATTTTGAAAATCATTCAACTATAATATAATATGAGTTAACGAATACATTTTCAAACTAGAATGAAGTCACTTATTATAAAACAATACGCAACTTTTAGTAACACGAGTCTAGTTTATAAATTTTTAATTTCTACTCACGAACAAACGGCTCTCGGAAATTCATTCGACCAGACCTACTTCGCAACTTAAACCATATAAAATATTTCTTGGCATGATATAATTTTATACGTGGCTAGAATTTCAGTCAGTAAAGCAAAATAAAGCTGAATTATGAGAAAATAATAATACGAGGGCCTTCTTACATACTAAGATTAAGATTATGCCTCGTTTAGAAATGTGAGAGTCTCTCATTTTTCACTGTTTATTATATCGACTTTGGATTTTATAACGAACTTGCTCTCTTCTACTTTCGCGAATGAAAAGGTTCAAAGGGACCTTGTTTTAGATTACTCAAATCTAATAAAAACTTTCGTTTTTGTAATTTAGGAAATAAATTAAGAATTATGAATGATGATGGGAAATGTTTTGAAGGAAAATGTGTTTTTTATTCGTAGACTGAAGAAACGTACCTTGTGATGGATAAATATATAAAACCTGAAGCAAATCTTCGTTAACAAGAAAATGCTTTTGAAATAGATGATGAATTAGCAATTTCTAGAGGGATATCTAGATTACAAACATCATAATCTAAAAAAAATAAGTTTTAGGTTACATACGAGTAATTGCTGTGATAATCATGATGACACTTCTTGTGTTGCCCTACATTTAATGTGTAAAACAAATTATACGTTTCATAAAATGATTTTATTATGATTTATATACTAGCGAATATTTAATACTTGCGAAAGAGAGGAAGCGATTTAGTACCTATACACATTAAATGTAGAGCATCCTAAATACTGTGATTGTACTTCAGTTTTGATTTGTAATGTGTATCCTATAGGGTTCTGTGGTTTTAACACCGTTTTTTTTTTATTTCTAAATTTAAAAACGAACAGATTACTCGAATCAGTATTTTTTTCCCCAGCATCACGGCCAAAGCAATGGCTATGTTCCTTACGTGGACTATTCTCGGGATTATGCCCCGCCAGTACCGTCTGACTCCCTGTCAGGATCTCTATCTAGAAGCACTGATGGGTCCACTTACCCTAGTCACTGTGGGTCTTTGCATCGGCAGCAGAGCTGTGGAAGACTTGGTGGGATTGTTGGTCCTGATGGTAAGTGCTATAATTTTTTTATTATCTTTATATACAGGGTTATTTGTGAAACACTAACGAACAACCTTGCAGAACTGCATCACTAACATCATAAACAACAACTTTTGTGCTATGGTTTTTAAAAAAGTATCACATTTTAGTTCATCAGATTTTCATACAAAAATATTTTTTTTAAATTGAACGTTCTAAATGTTACGAAGTCTATGCGAAGCAAACGATAGCACAACAGATGAGTGCTTTATGCACTAGCGTCGCGTCATACAGGCGTAGGTAGGTCTAGCAAAATACTACGAAACCTTGAAGGTTTGTTTTTGCTAAATGAATTATGTTTTGTAAAAAGTCACAGGACAAAAGTTGTTGTTTATGATGTTAGTGATGCAGTTCTGCAAGGTTGTTCGTTAGTGTTTCACAAATAACCCTGTATATAATGCTTCGGTATGTGTGTTTGTTTAATAGCCACCGTCATCATGGGTTGTGCGAAAAAGAACCCTAGTGCCCTGGAACAAAGGCAAAGAAGGAACAGGAGTGGGTTTTAGTCAGTAAAAGACTGACACCCTCCTACTCCGCCTAAAGCAGGAGAAGTCATTGGATGAATTCCCAATAAAAAAATAAAAATAAAATATATTACCCAGTAACCGGCTGGGTTGTAGAGGTCTGAAAATCAGTCGCTCCAACACTCAGCCGCATCTGGTTAGACTGAAAGCCGACCCAAGCTAGATGGAACAAGGATAAAGAAATGATGAGCAGTCACTCCGTTTTTTATATTTCACACACCACAACAATACCGTACTTCAGTAGCCACTAACGCTTATAAATGTGTACATCCAGAGCTAAGCTAGATTTCATATTATTGCCACGGGAATCCTAGCGTCGTCCATAGACGTTTTTATTTTCTAATCTGATTAGTTGGGTAGCTCGCAATCCTGTCTGGAAAATAAATGGACAGTTTTAAGAATAGACTTACCGTAGCTATTTCTAAGATAATTCCACTCTTATTGTCTCAATAGGAATTGATGCAATTCTTTTAGCTGTTGCAACAATAATTGTATTGATGTGTTTAGTAAACTCAATTGTGATAGTGGCCATTCAATTTGATAAAAAAATGCATTTTTTTGTGTGCCACTCTTTTGGCGGATATTCTATTCCTGGGTTTTATATGTCAGAGGCTTGTACCTATCTTGAAGAGAGAAGATACTTTGTCTTTTTTTATTTCTTATATTGCAAGCTTCCATCTCTTGATAATCGGAGGGGCTAATCATTAAAGATTTTATTTTTAGCTAGTCTTGATATAATAACTGAAATAAGCTCCTTCAAATTTTTCAGTGCCTAATATAGTTAGAAAAAAAAAATATCCGATTCTTGTTAGTTTACAAATTGTTTTTATTGTCAACTCGTTGTTTTCTTTTCAAGAACCGCAATCGTATTTCTTGTGATTTGTTTAAGCAATTAAGACACCTATATTATTTTTGGTAGACTACTGATAAAGAAATATAGAGTACTTACTTAGCAAAAACAAACCCACGAATTTTAGGCAAACAATAAAGGCTATCGTAGGCAGGTGTAATGTAGACATTACAGCATGTAGAAATTGTACCTACTAATGAAATAACTTTAGTAACGTCGCAACACACCTGTATTTAGGAATATTCACAATTGGCGAACAAATTCTGAAGCAGACTTTTAAAATCCCCAAAATAATAAAAATAAAATAAATAAATAAAAACCTTTATTTGACACAAATTAAGGTAAAGGTAATTGTACCTGTGGTGTGGTGGTTATCATCAGATGTACTGTGATACCAATGTATCACAGTAAACCTGATGATAACTAGTCCGTTGGCCTGTGGTGGTCCAATGTTCAGCCATAAAGTTCTGATAGGAAGTACAGAAATGAAAGAATATTAACAAAAATTTTATTCTACAGTAATTCCTATGTCTGGACCTGGAGTGGTGCTTACAGGAGAAGACGTACGATACGCTGCTACTTACGGCAACCCTTACTTAAGAGGCAGTGCTCCCGTCGGTAAGTTTATTATGTTTGTAAACTTGTTATTACTACAAGAAACTTTGGAAGATTCAAAGTTTAAAGGTCACAGAGTCTTTGATCTCTAGAAAGCAATTTGGTTGGTCTTAAAATAGATTAAGGATTAAGGTAGTGTGTTCGATTAGAGCTAGTCGGTTAATATGGCCGCCTACTGACTCTAATATAGGTAGATGTTACTATCATTAATATTATAGCTGAAGAAGAAAATCAATTAAATCCCTTTAAAGGGGATGTTCAAATGTAGCTCACGAGGTTCAAATTTTCTTCATTTGTTCATCACGCAGATCGAAGTACATACATATTGCATATTGGTTTACGGAATTATAATAATTAAAATCATTAATATAATAAAACCCTTTCAGATCGTCTTACTCTGTTGAATGAGTTTTTTTTTTCAAATAATTACGCCATTTATACTTTTAGTATAAGATAAGATTAGGTCTTGCCCATATGTACCTAAATTTTGCTTCGTCATGTTTAAGCCCCAAGTAATTATAAAATTCAACCTTATTACCATCGCACAGAGCACAGTATCAGAATGTATCAGTAATAGCCAAGGAAGATAAAGATTTTACCTTGAAATTCGAGCTAATAAACAAAATTTTACATGAATCTTTGTTTGGACCTTGTAAGACGTGTTTAAAAAAAAAAAAATTACCGTCCAGACCAAACCCTACCGACCACCACCAGATTTTTGCTGGCAAAAATCTGGTTTATTCGCTGGAATTTGTTGGTTGACTCATATTTTCACCTTATTTGCCCGGACTAACTATAACAATTTCACTGTATTTGTATTTCATTGATAATGTTTCTATTATTCAACAGCATATATGCCACAAATGAACACTAATCCAGTTGGGAAACCAGCACCACCACCATATTACTCTGTTAGAAATGGCAATCATCCGCCGGGTAATCTCTATGGTAATTATGATTTTGTATATTATCTATGGTAAATAAGATATGTATCATCTTTCTATTAGTCTCGTAACGAAATTACAGCTTATATTTGTTATGTATAAATTAACATCCATTGTATCCAAGACAACTAAAATATAAAACTCATTTTGAAAGACTAATTAAAATGTATACCTTGATTACATTAAATTGTGTTTCTATACAATAAAAGTCTTCACTTCCATTTCTCATTTTCTCATTAACAATATAACTAGAATTATCATTAGATAATTTCATTGGTAATTTTGTTACAATCTTCTTTTACTACTTTTGTTATAATGAATTTGAAAACATTAAGAATGCCTACTGCTCCTTCATCAGTGCCATCAGTAACGTCTCCATCATCGTCATCATCTTCGAGGCCCGTGACTAGTCCATTGGCGTCATCGTCGTCAACTAACAGTGGTGCGCAGCCTCAAGTAAGTTCAACATTACGTAATAATATCTTAAGAAACATTTTGTCTAGGTAACTATAGAAAACCGATACGCCAGCAACTCAGTGTTAAAGCTCAAAATTTTGTAATTTTGACTTCATACAATTACATTATATTCGGCGGTATAGATCATCACGCACTGTACAATAGACCAAGTCATTACACTATTGTAAAAAAGTGTCATTGCATTACTGTTTCACCATAACGTAGATTTGCGATATATTAACTTTGCACCAAATTCTGATATTTTAGAATAAAAATATATGTCTGGCTATCATGACAAAAGTTTTCTTTCTTTTTGTTCATTTTTTTTTGGTGTTGGAGACCTTAAAACAAATAATGCAAATGAAACTCAACTGCATGAGTTAGTTGCTAGCCAAAAATCTATAGATTTTGAGACCACCAAAATAACCGAACTTTGGGTACCTACAAGAATTACGAATAATTTTTTTCCCGTTATATTTAAAGACAAGTCTAATGCGGAAATAATTGCGGAATAAATAATTCACTCTCCCACAAGCAAAAGCACTATTTTTGCCCAATTTTAATGACGTAATGGTTATGTGTCTAATTTAGGTACGCAACTAGCTTCACATATTGGTCCTTTGGGTATAATAGGAAAAGTTACTAAACACTAAACGATAGCTGGTCCTTTAACTGAATAATATATCTTCCCTAGTTCGCTAACGACTTTTGAGGCTTAGTTGAAAGTTAAACTCAGTTGAGAAAATATAGTTTAGTAAATTATTTTATAGAGAGGAAAATGAAAGTCTTAATTGAAAAGACATGCAATATCAGATTAACCTATCAGAATATGATTTAACCTATCAGATTTCAAATTAATTATAAACTTTAACTCACTAAATTAATTAATAACTTAACATCAACTGAATTTGGATAGTCAATAAAAGTGAAAGAAAATATAAAGTGTAGTGTGGCGCAGTTTGAAAGAGGCTAGTATTGACTTAGCTTTGATGATCGATATACCAACTTGGAAGAGGCCTAACTCTTCCAAGCTGATGGATTCATCAAAGAAGTCCATAGACTTCGATAAGCTAACCTCTATAGGCATAATCAGCTTCATAATGTTCCTACTGCTGTGACTAAGACTGTTCAGATCTCCAATCTAGGAAAGAGAAATGTGCCGAATTCCACTAAGCAGGCTCAATGTGTGGATTGGTGGATGTGTATTCCAACTTTTAGCTCTAAGACTGGTTCCCTCAAGATGTTTTCTTTTCGTTATAAGAGCAATAATTATGAAATAAAAAACAAAAAGTAAAATGGCCCGGCTTGGTTTTAAACCACGACTTGACTCGTACGTCGAGGCTATTAATACTACCACTGCTTTTGACTGAGCTGAACTAGACATAAAACTTGTAAATTAGTCTTTTGATGCCTGCTAGATGTTATGATTAAAGTTATCATTTCTGGTATACCTAGTTCCAGTTCACCTATGCTCTTTTCTCTTCATCTTTAATTTGTTTTATTACCTGTACATCATCATCTTCCTGCCCTTATCCCGTTTTATTTGGGGTTGGCGCAACACGTTTTTTTCTTCCATTCGGTCCTGTCGCTCGTCACGCTATCTCTTTTTCTCTTTTCATTCATATCACTTCTCACACAATCCATCCATCTTTTCTTTGGCCTCCCTTTCCCTCTCCATTCATCCACATGTATAATTAATTCATAACTCTTTTAGCAACATGCGTTTCATCTCTCCTTTTTACATGACCATACCAATACAATCGATTCCCTTTCAACTTTTCAGTCACCGGCGCCACTTTCAAACTTTCCCTAATATACTCATTTCTCACTTTATCCATTCTCGTCACACCGCACATCCATCTTAACATTCTCATCTCCACTACATGCAATCTTTTTTTCTTCATCCTTCTTTTTCAAAGCCCAACATTCTGATCCATACAGTACAACCGGCCTTATCACGGACTTGTAGATTTTACCCTTCAATTTTACCCCGTGTTTTATTACCTGTACAATATAAGCAATTTATTGTTTTTATACAGGTGCCTAAATCATCTTCGCAGTCTTCAGGAGCTTTGTATATTCTTCCGCCGTCCAGTCAAGGAAACTTGCAGTCCAATCAGATAACTACCAAAGGTATGTTTCAATTTAATACTAGAATGATAATTAGCAGATTGTTGGTTACGAGTAGAATTTTGGTAATTCGATCTTGATATTGTAGGACCAAAAAATGTGAGATTGTAAGCATAAAAAACTATGCAAGTGAGATGTATGCACGAACGGACAGTTAATGCGTGCTCTGGTCCGAACGAAAGGTTCTCCTTAGGGTTTATGAGACGATATACATCATTCGTCGTAATTCCGTGTTTCTCTGACATACCCAGGAGACTCTATGGCCTTGTAGCGCAGGGCAATTTGGAGCAAATACCATCAGTATTAAATTAACAAAGGAATAACATAACGTATACCAATTGAGTGAAAATATATACGTAGATGCATTCACATTAGACAGATTTTATCTCTTTCAACGCCTGTCCTTAAATTTTTCATAACTTTTTTCTGTGATTTTACCTATTTTTTGAGTGAAAGAGACACCATAAAATTGTATCATTTCACCAAAATGATATCAAATCACTTTTTATTACCAGTAACCAGAATCATCCGATATATATTTTATTCTCCGTCCAATACTGCCTGCTGCATTTTATTAATACTACCCTCAATTTCAGGTAATGGCACCCAGCTGACAGCCGGGACCCACGTTTAATGAAATGATGTGTAGTTAGGTGAAATACATGAAATGTTTTAAAGTATAATCGGTTTAAATATATACGTAAGCTTATTGATGTGTGCGGTGTCGAAGACACCGTGTAAATTGTTTATTGAATTTATCGTACTGACGTTAACTAAAGAAATGAAAGAGGGAAATCGTTTGGATTATGGTATTTTTTACATTGCATGGGTATGATGACAGCAGGACAAAAATATGCATCTTTAAGATGAGAGAAAAGGATAGGTAGATGCATTGTATGAATGTGACAGCTATCAGTGTCGATAGTAATTGTAGTGACAATGGTTTATTTTTACATGCTATACATATATTTAATTCAGTGTTTCATTTCATTTTAAAATATAATTTATTGTTTATAATCAATCGGCGAGTTAATCAATATCAGATTTTATGTACTTAACCCTTCAGATACCGTCAATTAGAGACACAATAGTAAGACAATAGATGCGCGGCCACCGGTGGTCGCTTGGGGATTCATGAATTAATCCATCATTGTTTTACTACTATAAAACAGTGTATATTTTTATTTATAATAGTCACAAAAATATATACTCGTAATAAATTACCTTTTCATTTCTTTGACTCATACAGACTACTGAACAGATATTTTTATTCTATGTATAATTTAAATATTTTTAGAACTAATGAGAGCACGTAGTAATTAAAAGAAAAACTGCTTTAGTTAACGTTGGTACAAAAATAATAAAAAGTTTAATGAAAAAAAGATGTCTCCTTAGTATACTTCTCACGACTTTAATTACGTCAAAAGTTTGACAAACGAGCCTAAAATTAAAAAGCTTTAAGTGTTCATGTCAAAGAAAACCTTACCTAAGTTATGTTACGTTTAAGATAAATTAAGTTGTAATTCTTTAAATTCGTTTTGAATTAGCAGTCTTATTTTACATTCTAGAATATGTAGATATAATCAAAATATTGATTATTTAATTTCAATACATTTTTTTTTTTTTTTTTTGAAAATATGTGTACCTAAGTACTTATCTCATTATTTTAAGTAGTAAGAAATATAAAATTATTTGTTTAAATAATAATTGTCAATTAAGTCGTCAATGTTAATTTTAATAGTATTTTAACCTCGAATTATCGATTTTATTGAAAAATCCTTTTAACCCTTCAGATACCGTCAATTAGAGACACAATAGTAAGACAATAGATGCGCGGCCACCGGTGGTCGCTTGGGGATTCATGAATTAAGGGACTAAAAATAAAAAATTTAAACTGTAATGTCTATTACTAAATAATTTTGTTAAATTTAGTATCTACGTAGTTTATGTAAATAACTTCAGAAAAACCTTCTGACTGAGACTGAAAATTAATTTTAGATTAGTATTTCGGTTAATAACTATGTAAATACTACTTGTAATTTTTTTTTCTTATGTGTAAAAATTTTCATAATCATGATTATTTTGTTAATCTTTTGCATTCAATATATTTTTTTGTTATTTTTTAAGACTTCCTCAGTCACTGTAACTTACTGCGTATTTTAAATGTTTTATTTTTCACATTTTTTTTTATAAATATAATTTTAATAAAATAATTATATAGTCCAAAGGTTTGTAGTAGATTAATTTACTGAAACGGTTTTAAATGAACTGTAATATGAATATTATTTAGAACTATTTGTACTGCTAAATAATCTAAATAAATCAAATGGAGTCGGTTACGCAATGAAAAATATGATTAATAAAAGATTTGAGTAATATTATTTACTTTTTATTTACTTCCATATTTTTATCGACCTTTTGTTTTGGCAAGGAAGCCGAATATTTAGTCCTAAAGAAAAAAAAAACATGTTTAATCTGCCTGAATAAAAAAACTCAATAAATTACAAAGGAACAATATGACTACTTAACTAAAACAAAAAAAAAAAACAGTTTGATTATCGGGCCATGTATGGACCAGGCATTAACTGCAACTCCGGTTACACCAAAGATAAAACAGAACACAGTCCAGGTTATCTCATCGCCGTGTCCTCGGGCTGGGCTGGGCCCTGGTACAGGCTATGATTCGAAGTGAAGAGGAATGGCAGGCGTTCAACTCGAGAAAGCCGCACGCACGCGTTGGTTAATGGACTTCCTCATGCCCCAGCCGCCGGGAGCTCAAGCTTGATAACCAATCACCGTAGGCATGGCCTCCGTAGGATCTAGAACGAAGGCAAAGAAGACATACAGTAGTGTGTTTTAGTCAGTAAAAGTCTAAAACCTCCTGCTTGGCCCTGTAGGGCGAGAAGTAACAGATGACTTCCCATCCAAAAAAAGTTGTCTATACTCTATTTAAAATAACATTAGAAATATATGAAAACCTTTTATTACTGACCGTTCAACTGATTTTGTCTTTTATTACGTTGGTGACATGACAAATAGCGGCTGTATTAAATAGTTCGTATTGCAACCACTTCTTTGGTTTTAATGCCATCCTTATGCCTACGAAATAGAAGTTAAAATCGGTTGAACAGACAGTAAAAAGGTATGTTTAAATTTCAATTCTTAACGCGAATAGGGTATAAGCACTTTCGTTTCTTATAAGAAAAGATCTGTACCCCTAGCCAAGTTGCTAATCTGCGATAGTTAACGCTAGTAGAAAGCTTCAAATGTACGGGAACGACGTCGCCTCAACGCTCAGTCACGTGGTCAGAACAAAAGAATTGGCGGCAACGTTAACTCTAAGCGTTCGACGCAAGCGAAACGGTTGTAATTTGGCTAGGGGGGCTGGATAGATTAATGATAAGATTGTGTAATTTGGTTTCCATTTGTTATAGCAATATGATGCAATTTGATTCTCGAGTACCTTGTACTATTACTTATTCTGAGCTTTTTTTTGGTGGGCAAAAATCATCCAATGACAACCCCCGCTCTTGGGTAGAGCTCGAGATAGTGTCAAACTCTTACTGACTAAAAACCTACCCCGTTCCTTCTAGCCTTCATACCGAGGCTCAAGCTCCTTTTCAGATAACGCTGCCCCCTGTAGGCGTCGACCCAGCTGGGCCCTTGCTGTTGCTGTCAACTCCTTGAGGCGCGCGGGAACAGTGTGCGCCGTCGACGACCTCTTGAGCTTGGTCCGAACAGTTACCTGAAGGTCGGACAGCAAGCTACCCATGGCCCGCTGTCCGCAAGCCCGCACTTATTCTGGGCTAATACTTCGTTTTGCAAAACGAGAACTCATTTATGCTATAACAAATAACTAACTCATCCAGCGTGAATTCCCTGAGAGTAAAGCAAAATTATATTTCTCAGAATCAGGAATCCAGACAGCATGGTTCTGAGAATGGAACATCTAAATAACATTTTCTATTCTCGAAATCTAACTGAACATGGGTTATTTAATTTGATTAGTGAAGTTTATGTTCGGTAAGCGAAATTCAGTGGTTGTTTTGATCATTCGTTAATTGATTCCAAGTAAATACCTAATAATATAAAATAATATTGGTAAATGGTCTAATTTCGATAAAGAGGTCAACCGTAGAATCTGCCTCGGCTGGGCAGCGTTCGGAAAGTTACGTGGTATCTTCTCATCCAAGATACCACAGTGTCTCAAGACGAAAGTCTATGACCAGTATGTGTTGCCAGTGATGACATATGGTTCCGAAACGTGGTCGCTCACAATGTACCTCATCAGAAAGCTAGTTGCCCAAAGGCAATGGAAAGGGCTATGCTCGGAGTTTCCCTGCGTGATCGCATCAGAAATGAAGATATCCGCAGGAGAACCAAGGTTGCCGACGTAGCTCGAAGAGTCGCCAAACTTAAGTGGCAATGGGCAGGGCACATTGCACGCAGAACAGATGGTCGATGGGGACGAAAGGTTCTGGAGTGGCGACCACGTACCGGAAGACGCAGCGTTGGAAGGCCTCCAACAAGGTGGACCGACGACCTGGTCAGGGTCGCGGGAATTCGATGGATGCGTGACGCACAGGACCGGTCGTTGTGGCGACGCTTGGGGGAGGCCTATGTCCAGCAGTGGACGTCTTTCGGCTGATATGATGATGATGATGATGAATGGAAAGGTTCGGAGTGTCCTTACGTGATCGAGTCAGAAATAAAGATATCTGCAGCCGGTTGGTGACATCGCACGAAGAATCGCTAAACTTAAGTGGTAATGGGCAGGGCACATTGCTCGCAGAACTGATGGCCGTTGGGGCCGAACGGTTCTGGAGTGGCGACCGCGTACCTTGACTACGATAACGATATATTTATTTGCTGCCAAAAACAGCAAAAGCGGTTTTGGTACGTCCACATTCTAATGGAAAACTAATTCACTACGTTCTGTATCAAAAACAAAAATTCCTTTTGCAAAAACAGTGTGATTTAAGCAATTACCAAAGATCTAGTTGTCTGAAAAAGGGCAAAAACATGAAAGATGGCAAATATGGACGCATGCGGCGTTTATAGTGCTGAAAAAAGATCCTAGCGAGTAGTGTCAAGATCCTAGCAATCAGTGTTCTATAGTCGAGTATGTTGATCATGAGTTTATGAATAGGTACAGGGTGTAAGGGCAGCCCTCCACAAACTTTAAGGGCTTGCTCAGTAGATGAAACTGAACAACCTTCCACAAGACTTTATTTCAGGAAACGAAAAAAAAAAACAGCCTCACCATACAAAATTAAAAACTTGATTGTTTTTATGGAGAGGCCGATTTTTCTTTTCTAGGAGTATGAGGTACTTAATTGAGAACCTAATAATCTTACTACTAAACTAGATTTTTTTCTTTTGGTCTTTTTATTGTGCTGGTATTCATTAGTACCAAAAATCGACGAAAAGAAAAAAACTGCCAGCAGCAAGACATATACACGTATTTTTTAAAAACAGAAAAGTCTTAAAAGTGTATTATTGTAATTAATTAATTCAAAAAATCAACTTTACGCTATCCAAATTAACTTCCTCAAAAATTAATTTCATCTATTCTATCTCCAAACGCCCACAAAAAAAAATAACCCGACCACCATTTTAAAAATAAAACTCTTTATACCTGATAAAACGTTATCAAAGACGATCTCAAGTCCGTGGCACACCCTTATCTATAAAGGCGCCCAGTTGAGAGTGGAAAACAATGGCCCACAAGAAAGCGACCGCGGATGGGTACTTGTGCACTTTCTTGCTTCAAGGGCTCTTACACCTATTGTGTGGCAGAATAGAGCTTTGACGAATAATGTTTAGTGAAAAATCGGTTATATAGGTTAGATCTTTTATATCGAATATTAATAATATTGCACAACTATCACACAACGTCGTCTAGTTCCAAGTTAAGCAGAGCTTGTGTTATGAGTACTAGACACCTGATAAACACATTTATATTGGTTATAAGTAATATGCGAGACCCGAAAAACGTGTCCAGCATTATTATGTAAAGAATCTACGTACAAAATTTCATGATAAATGACATTATAACTGTCAGCAAAAATACATAGTCACCGGGCCATCCAGGCGACTGAGGGGTTGTTGTGCACTTGCACCCAGCTATTTGCTCGCGCTTAACCCTTCAGATACCGTCAATTAGAGACACAATAGTAAGACAATAGATGCGCGGCCACCGGGTGTCGCTTAGGGATTCATGAATTAATACCCGCCAAAACCTGCTGTGACCTGTGTTTTACTTAGTGTCGGTGGTGTCCAACTTTGACCTTTTTAAATATTTTTGGGAAAAAATATAAAATGGTGCAAAAACCATTCAGTTACTGATTCTGAACAAGCTATTCAGGTTTCGCATAAGCGAAAAATAATGTTGTATGTGTAAGACAAGTGTTGTTGTTATGGAGGGAGGCTAACAAAAAAAAAGTTCTGTACTAAATTCCATTCGCAGTAAGATTAGACATTTAAACAAACCTCTTTTACTATCCGTTAAATCCATTTTGATTTTTATTGCGTTGGTGGCATGATACATGGTGGCTGCAGTCAATAGTTGGTATTGTAACCACTGTTTTTGCTTTTAATACCATCCTTATGCCTACGGAATAGAAGTCAAAATCAGTTAAATGGACAGTAAAAAGGTTTGTTTGAATGTCAAATAACATCAGACATAGCGAATAAAATATAGCTATCTGTAAAGAGACGAGTACTTCTGTCAGTTAAAAAAAACTTTTTTTTTAAATTGTTGATAGGTTTGCGCTTGACCGCCATCTCACCTGATGGAAAGCGACGATACGGTCGACGATGGAACGCGCTTACTTAGAAGAAACCTATTCACTTTCGACTTAAAGATTTCCGGGTTGTAACTATCAGGAAACACAGACTCCGGCAAGGAATTCCACTCCTTAGCTGCACGCACAATGAATGTGTTTCCAAAACGTTTTTTGCGTGTAGGTTGGATGTCCACCATGATGTTAAACAACCTAATAAAGAAGTAACTTACAAAAAAAATCAAACAACCATCTTATATTTTAAAAGACGTATGTCTGACCTAATTTAGATACATATACGTATAAGCAGCAGAGCATACGCTGGCTCAGCCCGAAGCAATCTACCCGATGTTGACGTTCAATCTAGAATCTAGACCTACGTGCTCCAGCCAATAGTTATGAAAATAGGATTAACGTCTCCATACGGTCTTTGTTTCGGGTAAGCCGGCCTATTTCCAAGGAGGCGTCTCATAGGGTTCAAGCTATTGAGAAATTGGCAATTTGGGGACTTAGGTTTTGATGGGAGTTTTGGAACAGTAACTTTCTAGGAATTTCAAAGCTTAAAGCTACTAAAGTAAATTAGTTTTTTTTCTTTTCTGTATTTTAACATTATGTCTGGCGGTTTTGAGTATTTGATGCGGCCTACCCAAATGTCCTATCTTTGGTATTGTTCGTCAAGTCGTTGAGCTCCTTGGTAGTCCTAAGTTTGAGCTACACGAATACTGACAAATGCTTGCACTGACTGGACAGGTCCACTCAAATCTGTGTGGTTCTTTCCTCAAAAGACCATCTGAGACACTGGTCTGCATTATTCTCATATGATTTGATCATTACATGTTCTTTACTGTATAGACTTTAAAAGAGACTTTGACCCCCTGAGTTTGTTTCGATGCTTCTTCTCAGGGTAGTCAGCTAGGAAACACCGCCCTCATCTCGTTAAAACTGACTGAAAACAAAATTGATGTGTAAAAGTGTTTTTTGAAAACCTATTTACAAAATGAAGATCATTTATCATTTAACAGATAGTGCAACTTTGCTGGCGTCATAAGTACCATTATAAAATGGTCCATGTCTCTCAAAAAATTATAAAATAGACAAAAACAGATTTTCATAGTTGTCAACATTATTTCAGCAATTATTTCATAATTGCAGTTAGACATAGGTTGTCCTCAAGTGTCGCCATGCCGATGACCAGTACATTGTCTCACATCTATCAGATTTTTATGACCCTTACCAGGACATTTGTTCACTTTGTGGGAGGCCTTCCAACACCGTTTGGTAGGCGAACGCCTCTTCGGAACTTTTCAGCCCAATTGACTATTTGTTCTGCGATCATTGTACCCAACTCACTAGGTACCACTTCAGTTTGGCAATTCTTCGGGCTATGCCGGTAGTCTTAATTTTATAAACTCATAGGTATTGCAAGTATTGGTGCAACCTGCTGGCAGTGATCCTGTACTCGAGAAACAAGTTTAGATAATCATTTTTTTTAGTTCTGAGCTTGTTATGTTACCCGATTGGCCGCACAAATACATGATCACCGGAATACCCAGGTCACTGAGGGGTTGTTTCTAATGTCTAATATCTACTATAACCGTGACATTTGTTGTACTTAGTGTCAGTGGTCTCCGACTTGAAACATTTTTGAATATTTGTGGGAAAAAATCTAACATTGTGTAAAAATTATTGGCATTGATTCAGTTATTGATTCTGAACAAAATAACCTGTTGTTTTCAACATTTTAAAGACCTTGTTGTTTTCTTTAAACATTGCCAGAAACTTTACAATGTTTTAAAATATCTTCCTCTGTGCATCTTTATTTCATGCAACCTAAACTAATAAATCACCAAACACTATACAGAAGTCACATTAAACTCGACACACAATGGCTCCTGTAATCGGACCTACATTGTTGTGATAATGCGCCATATTTAAACGAATACATCCTTTTAAAGAGTTTCTGGAACGTTGCAAACAATTGTGAGATCAAATTGCTAGTGGCTGGAGTTTCTGAAGAGTTGCGTTTGAAGAATCTGCTGCATAATCATTATAAGATTGTGAAACGCTGCGTATACAAAATATGAGAAATAGGCACTCTGGTTATAAGTGTAGCGTAACGTGTGAAATAAAAAGAAATTTTACAAAAAAAAAAAACGACGTAAAAAAATTACAAAAATGACAAAATAACCTTGATTTCGGAAGTCGGTGTTAAATAAAAACCAAATAATACTGAGAAACAATCCCTATTTTTTGGAAAAAGGTTTTTTTTTTATAATATAGGTAACCCTATTTTGTTATTTTATATTATTTGTAAAAAAAACTGGCAAACCTCGCAGGACTATGTTAATTCGCGGCGGTAAGTCCCCTCTTTGAAGAGAGGCTGGAGCGGCAACACGGCGTCCACACTTTCTGCATGACGCAGGTCCTCACTGGACATGGCAAGTTCGGGAGGTTCCTGCACCATTATGTGGACCGCCCGGAAAACACGGTGGAGCTTACGGTAGAGGTGTGCCACGCTTGGACGGAGCATCGCCTTGTCCTCGTGGAGGCAATCGGCGGCAACGACCTGTCGCGCCGGGCCCTAGTTCAGGCTATGGTCCGGAGCGAGGAGGAATGGCAGGCGGTCACCTCATTTTGCGAAGCAGTAATGCTAGCATAGGAGGAGGCGGCACGCGTGAGGGAGCGAAGGTTCTCACGCCCCAGCCACCGTAATTCCGATCCCGACTACCAGCCACGGTAGACACGGGGTTGCGGACGTCGAGCAAAAGGTAGCCCGCGGTCCGGCCGTCCGGTAATTAACCGGACCGAGCCCAGTCCTCAACAGCGCGTAGTGACCCACGCGCTCTTCAAAGAGATGTCAGCAAACCGTAGAGACGCAGAAGGATCGATGTCCGCTAGCTAAGACCGCGTGGAATTTATGAAAAAAATATTTTCATTAAAAGCTGGTTTACAAATAACCCTGTATAGATTTTTAATTTGGATTAGCTTTTGTCGTCCTCTTTTGTTGCACCTACCGGATTTTTTTCAGCATTACTTTAATAGACTGTTAAAAATTCCTAAGGCATTAATTCATGAATCCCCAAGCGACCACCGGTGGCCGCGCATCTATTGTCTTACTATTGTGTCTCTAATTGACGGTATCTGAAGGGTTAAGTCCGCTTCCGTTCTTATATCTATTTATTTATTTCAGCTGCTTGCTATACTTATAGTACGCACCAAAGCGTATAGCAAGCCAACAATCTAAGAACTAAAATAATTTAAACTAAAAAATCTTATGTGAGCATGCAAGTATTTAATAATAATAATTATCCACCTACTTAGTGTTCCAACTGAAAAAAAAATTACTTACTAAGCTCTAGTAATCCAATATTATTCAGTAGCACATCAATCTACCGCCATTGTTTCTTTCCAACTGAAAAACAAATGATCCAATCTTGGCCCATAAATATTAACAAGGATTCCAACCCATATATCAAACTTCCGAACATTTTTTTGCTGCTACTACAAAGCACATTCGAATGACAGGAAGTGGTAGCAAACACAGCATTTCCGTTTTCGAAATTGTGTTGTTAGCATCCGTTTCCGTTTGATAGTGTTGCGAACAGTAGCAAAACGGAATTCATAACCTAAATATATATGTTTTAGTCAGTTTTGTTTTGTGGTTATATTATTTTAATGTAAATTTTCAGTTATTATTTAGCTGGACTACAGGAAGTGCATTTGATATTGTACTGTTGTCTATGAAATTGGCGTTTATGAAAAGTTAATGTTGATTGTATTCAGGCTACATTATCACAATGGTATAAATTTCAAGAGCTTGTTTTTAGGTGGGAAATCATCCAATTATATGTGCCACTATCTGGTTTGCTTGGCATCTCTTTAAAGCGGGCGTGGAACATTACGGACCGGTCAGAGTTTTCTTGCGTGATTACATCAGAAATGAAGATATCAGCAGGAGAACCAGGGTTACCGATATAGGTCAAGGAATCACCAAAATTAAGTGGTAATGGGCAGGGCACATTGCACGCAGAACAGATGGCCGATGGGGACGACTTCTAAGCTAGCGTGCTCCGTCTTCGGCAACATCACAACATCATGGATTAATATTAGATGAGGTAGTGGCACAAAATAGATAGGTACAGAAGATAATTTCATATGTACGTCACTTTTTATACTTACGCTCGGTGGACGCACACTAATGAGCGTTTGAACCGGAACTGTTCGACGAAAGGGCCGAGACGCTACCTAGATATCGTGTCCGTGAGCGGTGTCTATGTGTGCGTTGATCGAGCGCGCTTTTTATGTAGATTGACTTCTGTACCTATATATTTTGTGGTAGTGGTCAAACGCGTGTCTATGCATAATAAAAATAAACTCTAGATTGAAATCTTCTGTTCCAAAACCACAGCCTAAATACAATCTAGAACGTCTAGTCAACAGACCGTCTGACAAACAATGACTATTTGACTGAGATATTTACTCTAGAACAATATACTAATGTATTCTAGGTGGTCTATTGTTGTTAGTTTATATTATGTTGAACTAAATTGCGGCTTGTACTTGTGTTTTCTATTATAATCTTGTAGTTAGGCACTTGGAATTTCAATGAATATATCGTGAGCTCGAAGAGTCGCCAAACTTAAGTGGCAATGGGCAGGGCACATTGCACGCAGAACAGATGGTCGATGGGGACGAAAGGTTCTGGAGTGGCGACCACGTACCGTAACAAGGTGGACCGACGACCTGGTCAGGGTCGCGGGAATCCGATGGATGCGTGACGCACAGGACCGGTCGTTGTGGCGACGCTTGGGGGAGGCCTATGTCCAGCAGTGGACGTCTTTCGGCTGATATGATGATGATGATCGTGAGCCTTTGCATTAGCTTTTGTTGGAATTTAATTGATCTGTCATTTTGTTGCAGTATGTGATGGTTGTTGGTTTGAAATGACTGTTGTTTTTTATCACTAGATGGCCTTATTATTGATAATAATATTAATAATTGTAATAATAATATGCCACAACTTTCACACAACGCCATCTAGTCCCAAACTAACTAAAACTTTCAATGCCGCACTGTTAAGGAATGATCAAGCGAGCGAGCATCGCTTAATGATAATCGCTGAGCGAGTTTATTTTTGAAAGCTCGTCGTCGCGTCGCTCAGCAACAAAACTAGTAAAGGGAGTCGTCGCCAACACTGTGGACAGTCAGAGAGAAACTTTTAATATATGCATCTCTTTCGTTTACATGGAATATAGATGTATTGTGCGTTTCTTGGGAGAGAAAATCGCCGATAGTTAGTCGTTTTCTTGCCGGTGGTCGAACTACTGCCTATATATTTCTAAATACATAATTATTATAAATAAATGATATGTTTACGATCCATTTATTTTTGTCTATTATTGATTTTACATAGTGGTGCATTAAGTAATTCTTAAACTTCATGTGACATTAAATGAAATATTACAGATATTTATATATTTTTGTTTGAATTTATGGTTTTGGTTCTTTTTAACATGTAAAACTATTTATTAAACTCAGTACGGTTTAAATAAATAGTTAACTGTTCCTACTGTGTTGGTGCACTAAATCCCATCCCCACTTTATTGCTTTCTTATACAGCACGCACGTGGCGCTAGCGGTCAGTCAGTTGTCAACCGTGAAACGAGCAAGACAGGAAAATGAAAAATGATTTGTGTGAACAGTCCTGGCAATTGTCCGGTAGTTGTTTTCGGGCTGTTGCTTTATATTCTAATCGCACTGAGAATTTTAAAACCGACACAGATATTTAAAGTTTGGTTCTTATGTTGCATTATAGATGTCGCTACTAATCCAAAAACCATTAACATATATCTCAAAAATTTACGGTCATAATCATAATTTGCGGTGGATGCGAAACGCACTGGATCGGTAGTTGTGGCGATGCTTGAGAAAGGCCTATGTCCAACAATGGACGTATTTCGGCTGAAATGATGATGAATACTCCAAAAGTCACACACATCTAAAAAATCCACGGTTGTAATCAAAATTTAAGATCAGTACACACAAAGACGCAGCAAGGTTTCCGTAAGACTAAAGCCCCTTATATTTTAAGCGGAGAACACACGTAAATCACGGAAACCATCATCGGTGTAAACAGAGACATTGTACAGAGCCAATCTCAGTGCCTGTTTGGCATTAATCAGACTATTGTACCGGTGACAATGGACTGCGGAGTTTGCACGAGGCTACACCATAAGCTGAGCGATTTCTGAAGCGGGTTGGATGATACCGTCGCTTTTAATCTATGTTCATCTGAAGATGTACGAGTATCTCATCGCAAAAGAGTACCTGAAACAGTAAGGCACAGCGCAAACGGAAACACTTTTAGTTCCAGTCACCAACATCGAACACTTTTTGATCGTCATGAGTATGTGCTAAGTGGAAGCAACTGGACACAAAAAATGTTTACGTATGCGCAGGGAGTGGAAAATTTCATACTGGTTCTATAGAAACCAAATATTCATCGGTAGCTTGTATCTGACACAAGTCACACATTTCTCGCCTAAAACATCATATTCCTGCCCTTGTTCCATCATTTTTTTTTCCGGGCCTGCTGGTCTAGTAGTTAGTGATGCTGACTACTGTGCCGGAGGTCGCGGATTTAATTCCCACCCAAGACAAATGTTTGTGTGATGAGCACGATCATATGTTGTTCTGTGTCTGGTCGTACCTATTTTATCTATAATACATAGTAGTAGCATATAGTATTTAGGAATATAATAGGTAAGTGGGTATCAGTTATATAGAACTTCTACCACAAGCTTTGCTTAGTACGTCATCTAGTCCCACTAGATAATGTTGAGTGAGAGTTGTGGGATATTATTATTTCTATTTGTCATCACTAATTCCCTATTCTTACATATCACTCTTCATACAATCTATCCATCTTTTCTTTGACTGATGAAATAAAATGATAAGTTTTTTTTTTTTTGTGGTGGAAAATTACCCAATGACTCTTCTCATTATGGCAAAAAAGCAGTAAAATTGGGACACTCACCTGGGTGTCAGACTTTTACTATCTAAGCTAAAACTACAAGCACGGTACGCATTGCATACATCTCTTTTTTTAAGGGTAGAAATCATCCAATGAGGTCTCCCACTTTGGGTGGAGCGAGAGCGGGATGGTGCTGCATAGGGTTATAAGCTCCATCCCTCTTTCTCACTCACACGTTTTACATTAGCACATGGTATAAGGCCCTTCTTTGTAGAGTAGCAATGATTTTTGCCACACTAGGCGGACCGGGAGACTGACTTGACTTTACTGACTAAATTTAAACCCGTGTCTTCTAATTTGCACTTTGCGTTCTAGAACTACGGGTTTCCTTGTCAGAAATTCCCTGTGGTCCTAGCTAGCGGGCATTGGCCCTGCTGGACCTATACGATTTGTTGACATCTCTTTGAGACTGCATGCGTATCTAACACTATTGCGTGCACAGTTCTGCAAATAATGACAAAGCTGCTTCAGATTTTCAAACTTTCAACCACGCTATCAATACAACCTCACCCCTACCCCTCCCCGCTAGTATTACTATTTGATATACCGTCTTGATTGCGACGAGACAATGTTTAATTAAAAAACTGAGTACCCAACAACGCCACAGTGTACCACTTGACTAAGTAGGTCGATGCGTTCATTACGAGTCGTGTATGGCAAGCTTTAGACGTTTTTGCGATTTGATTTCGAGTACGCTGTGTGCGTTTTGTTTTTTTATAAAGTTTGTTACAGGCGAATGCCGTCTGTCCACCGCCGCCTTCACCGGAACTTCACCGAGAATGAGATTATTTCGGGCCGAGTTTAAGTTTAAGATGCGCTCGGGTGACGGGCGTGCGGCGGACACATGGCCATAAAAATGTATGTATCGCTAAATCGGCGCCGTCATCTCGTTCTCGGCGACGTATCGGTGACGGTGGTGGTGGACAAACGGCCTAAGTCTGTCTTTAAAATGCGACAGTTTGTATGTATGATGTATGCTTGTGGTTCTTTTATAAACGTTTTACAAAACAACAAAATGGGTTTGGATCGCACGAGTAGAAACTGTTCAGGGGCTTTACAATGACGTTTTAAAATGTCAAGTGTGCGAGCGTTGGGCACGCCACGATTATGGTGGTAAGTCCCCTCTTTGAGGCGTGGATGGAAAGACCTCACGGCGTCCTTACCTTCCGCATGACGCAGGTCCTCACCGGTCATGGGACGTTCGGGAGGTACCTGTTTCAGATTAAAGCGGAGGAGACGCCCGGGTGTCGCCACTGTGCGGAACACCCGGAGGACACGGTGGAGCACACAGTCGAGGTGTGCCCTGCCTGAGCGGAGCATCGCCGTGCCCACGTGGGGGCGATCGGCGGCGGAGACCTCTCGCCCCGGGCCTTGGTCGAGACCATGGTCCGGAGTGAGGAGGAATGGCAGACGGTCGCCTCCTTCTGCGAAGCAGTAATGCTAGTAAAGGAGGAGGCCGACCGCATCAGGCTACGGCGCCCTCACCGCCGCCACCGGGATTCCGATCCCGATTTCCGGCCACCATAGACACGGGCTCGCGGACGGCGAGCCATGGGTAGCTCGCTGTCTGATAGTCCGGTAATAGACCGAGTCCAAGACGTCGACGGCGCGCACTGTTCCCGCGCGCTTTAAGGAGTTGTCTGCAGCAAGAGGGGCCCAGCTGGGTCGAAGCCTACTGGGGACAGGGTTGTCCAAAAGGCAGCTCGTGCCCCGGTACGAAGGCTAGGAGGAACGGGATGGGGTTTTTAGTCAATAAGAGTCTGACACTATCTCCTGCTCCACCCAAGAGCGGGTTTTTTTTCATAAGATGATTTTGCCCATCGAAAAAAAAAGTGTGCGAGCGAGAAAGAGGGCTGGAACTATAAATAATAGCTCAACAGAACATTACCTTTCTCACTAATATTACTTTGGTTCTACCTAATTTAATTTCTTTAATCGCTAACCTTTATTCTGTTCTTTGTATATATTGTGTAACACATAATATATACTGTATATATTTCTTTATATATATATGTACACATATATTATTATTATTTTTTTCCCTTAATTCGGTTAATTTTTAGTTTAAGTTCTTATATTCCATCCCAAGGTTGTCTGGAAGATATCGCTGTCAGCGATAAGACCGCCATTGTACCCATAGATTTAAGTCTCAGCGGAATTGTTACTATTTTTGGTGTACAATAAAGTTTATTCTATTCTATTTTATTCTCAATTCCTTTAGTGTTGATTTAAATATCGTGCGGCTTTCATCACGTTTGCGAGTTTGCTCCGCGTGCAGAAAACTTCAAAATAAATAAGCATTTAAATAAATACTTTGTGAAATGGATATATGCGGGGTTTACGCGTGCGTAGCAAATTCGCATGCGTGATCAAATCCACACTATATTAAAAACACCCTAATTGTTTGATTTAGGTAGAAAAATGAATCGCGTTAAGATCTCGTAGTATGGGCTCTGAAACAATCTAAAAAATCAATGCCACTTTTCGTTGTTATTTTATTACTCAAGAACGGGCTCACCTATCCAAACCAAATGTTTAGGCTTTGTCAGACTATTTAGAAGATGGTTTATGTGAAGTTTGGTAGGGTAGAGTAGCGTATAGTAGGGTAGAGTATAGTAAGGTAGAGCAGTGTAGCGTAGGGTAGAGTAGGGTAGAGTTGAGTAGAGTAGGGTAGAGTAGGGTAGCGTAGGGTATAGTAGGGAAGAGTAGGGTATAGTAGGGTATAGTAGGGTATAGTAGGGTAGAGTAGGGTATAGTAGGGTAGAGTAGGGTATAGTAGGGTAGAATAGGGAAGATCGTGAGTGACCCGCGCGGGCAAAAGCTAGTAATTATAATATAATTAATTTATATAATCAGATAACTGAGATCCATCTTATAAACAAGTCAAAACTAATTATTATTTATTTATTTATTTATATCAGGACCCTAAGGTCCTGGACCTTTGGAAGGCGTACGAGGAGCCGAAACCAACTCTTAGAGGCCCTTTTAGATGCTTTTAATGATGGATTGTGGTACCAACCGGCGATTATCCCTGTATGCGCTATGCTAGTGCATCCAAGGACAACCCCCGGTTTGAAAAACTATTGCGATACAATATGGAAAACAAAATAATAAGGCTATGATTTTTGGAGTCTTAGGTGGACTTATATCATGGAACTATGTTAAGACTATGGCCCCTGCCTGAACAATGTTATTAAGATCCATCGATAAAAGGCAGGGGGTGACTTGCACACTCAATAAATGGGCCCCCAGAAACGGCCGCTAGCACGAAGTGACGTAGCAACAAGAGGGCAACATATCCTGAGGCGCTTGAGGAGTGGAGAGGCATACCACGGCTATCAGGACAATCCCGGAAGTACGGTCAAGATCCCTACCAGCACCTTACTGGATTATACATCCTTCTCCCGAGGACGAGCTCTTGCGAATCTCCACTCAAGCCAGCCAATAAAGGCAAGAGAGAAGTGGGAGCTCTGTTCCTCGTCAGTGTTCACTACGGCCGGCCAATGAAGGCAAGCCGGAGATGAAGAAGAATTCTCCCGGGAGATCGGGTCCGTGGGGTCGCTAATACCCAACAGTTCGCCACAAAACTGCCCTGCGGATTGTATCTCTCTTAGTCTGGCCCACGGAGTTAGTATACTAACTCCGTGGGCCCCTCACCCTAGGCATGTTACGGCAAAGAAAATTCTACCGATACAGACCTAGGGTATTTTGGAGCACACAAGCCCCACCACGACGTCAACGTGGAGATACGACGATGGGGTAATTATAATAATAATATAATAATAATAATAAATGTTTTATTGTTTCTTATTACATTGTCATGCAACACAAAAATTGAGGCATCCCCGTTAAGTTAAAGAATACTTGTGATGGGATTGCCTCGCCCTTCCCTTAGTTTCTAAAATTACAATGTTGTGACAAACAATTAAACATCGGTAAGGTAATTTAAAATAAAAAATAAAAATTAGGAACAAATTTGAGCATGCGAATGTATGAGTGTGTGTGTGTGGGGGTGTGTGTATGTGTTTGTGAGTGTGTATGGTGATTGTGAGGCTTTCGCTAACAGATTCGGGCTAGAATAAGTTCTGTTTCATCGTATGATAAGGTTTTTAACCAGTCAGTCAATACTTTTTTACATTCATATAGCAATATGGGGTAAATATTTAATTTATGGTTCAATTTATTATATAATTATGTAAGTTGACTGTATGTTATATTGCCGTCTGGCAAACATAGTTCTGACCTTCGGTGAGTGGGCCACGATATCTTTACGTCTTCTGTCTAACTTTGTAGCATCATATGTCAGTGATTTATGTAGGGTTAAAATTGTATTTAATATATATAATTTTCTGACCGAGAGCAGGTTACAGATCTTATAAAGAGTGTCTGTGGAATATCTAAAAGGCTTAAAATACATAACTTTTAAAAGAGATCTCTGAGCTCTTTCAAGATCTAAGAATTTGGTTTTCGTGGCTCCACCCCAAACTGGTATACAATAGGTTGTAACCGATTGTGCGAGTGCGACATATATTTGGTTAAGCAACTGGGGCGGAACTACATGACGCAAAGTTTTGAAGATCCATATTAGTTTTCTAATCCTGGTCATTGTATTTTCAATGTGGGCATGCCAAGACAGCCGTTGGTCAATTATTATTCCTAAATATTTAATTGATTTAACTTGACTGATGCGATTACAGTTACACTGAAAGGGTGGATTAACACACTCATGGATCACGACACCAAAGTCTGGACCTGGCTGTGACCTCTGATTGGGAGTAAAGCATATGAAATTTGTTTTACTGACGTTAAGGGATAAAAGACTTGCGTTTAGCCAACCGGCTATTTCCTTCAGACCACATTCAGCAGTTTTCTGCACGGCAGTCCAAGACTCACCGGCAAATACTACTGCAGTATCATCAGCATATGAGAATATTCGTCCGCCACTGCACCCAATATTACACAACTCATTTATATAAATCAGGAACAGCGTCGGACCAAGCACACTTCCCTGTGGCACC
Source organism: Mythimna lalbum (assembly GCA_949319445.1). Classification (NCBI taxonomy): domain Eukaryota; kingdom Metazoa; phylum Arthropoda; class Insecta; order Lepidoptera; family Noctuidae; genus Mythimna; species Mythimna lalbum. The sequence goes on from OX439370.1 coordinate 7,286,751, forward strand.
CCGAATTCAACCCTTTCTTCATCACTAAAATGTGATTTACCAAGTTTAACCTGTTGTGTTCGATCAGATAAATAACTTTTGAAGAGAGAAAGCTCCATGCCCCTTATACCAATCGATTCAAGCCTGCGCAGAAGGATTGGGACAGAGACGGTGTCAAAAGCTTTTTTTAGGTCCAGGAAAACTACTAGGCATTTTAACCCCTTATCAACATTGTCAACGATATCACTAGTTAACGCTTTAACAGCGTCTTGAGTAGAAAACCCCTTCTAAAACCAAATTGTGATTTAGATAATAACTTATATTTGTTCAAGTAACTGATAAGCCTATTGTTTAATATTTTCTCACAGATTTTTGCCATGCATGATATGACAGATATCGGACGGTAGTTGTTGACATCGTTCGTGTCCCCCCCCCTTATGCACAGGCGTGACTATGGAACGCTTAAAAGCAGCTGGGAACTTTCCCGTTTTAAAGCACAGGTTAACTAATTGAGATAAAAGTGGGACAGTGACATCTCTAGAGATTTTTAGAAATCTTGTCGGTATGCCATCCCAGCCAGGCGAGCTCTCAGAGTCAAGACCCATGAGTATGCCGTCCACCTCCAAAGGATCAGTAGCAAGTAAAACAAAGGACGAAGCAGAGCGGCGTGAAGAAGTGTGGCTTGGAAGAGTGCCTTTTTTTATTATCTCATCAGCCAAAATCTTGCCAATTGTCACAAAAAACTGGTTAACGCGGTTCAGTGAATTTAAAGGATGAGGTGTCATATTGAGGAGAGATATACTAGATGACTTGGGGGGTTTAAACTGTGTAATATCATTAATTTTTGACCAGAGTTTTTTCGGATTGTTTATAGAAGAATCTATTTGCTCTCTTTGGTATTTTCGTTTTAATTTTTTTATTAGATTTGTGCAGTAATTACGAAAACGTCTATATGTGATTTTAAAAATAATATTATAAGGGTCTGATATGGTTCGCAATTGCATTTTGTTTCGGAGATTTATACAGCGACGTGCGCCGGTAGTCATCCAGGGTTTAAGTAACCTTAATCTGTTAGGTACTGATTTAATTATAGTATTTGATAGGAGAGCCTCATTAATAACATCTATAAATTTGTTAGCTATAAGATCAGGGTCTTTATACGAGTTAAAAAATGTCATGTCGGTACTTATTAAACTAGTGTAGGCATTGTCAAAGTTTGTAACACTTTTATGTTTATCAGATTTTTTACTTATAACTGGTTGTCTGGTGGTTATACTAGTTAATACCATAGCGTGGTCTGTAATAGACGTCTTTAAGATACCCACAAAGGCCGAGTGACATGTATTGTCCATTTTTATAATTACATGGTCTAAGCAATTTCGCTCCCTAGTAGGTAAAAAATGGCCCGGCAGTAGTCCGTGTACTGCTAACATATTAAGATAGTTCAATCTATTTCCACGCTGATGTGAAACTTCTGTATCTTTTATTATTAAATTAATATTTATGTCACCTACGATTATGATGTTATTGTGTGATTCCAGAGTACTAAGATGCAAATTCAGTGAATGAATAAAACCTTCGGCGCAGGTATTGGATGGAGAACGGTATATTCCTATCACTGTATAGTTGTTTATTGACACCTGGATAGCCGATGCATTCGCAAGTGCAATCTCTGTTACCTGAGCTGAGAGGCCGTTCTTTATGTACGCCACAACTCCATCATTTTGATTATTTTGTTTCATTGTATAGTAAGAAGAATAATTATTAAGCGAAGGGATCTGTTTATTATAGTTTAGCCTACATTCAGCCAAAATGATCACATCAATATCGTGCTTTATCTGTAATAAGTTAAGTTGCAGGTCGTCAAAATTACTGTATATACTCCTAATATTTTGCGTTACAATTGTGAGGTTGAAGCGGTCAGTATGTAAATAGTTATGAACCTCGTCAATACTTATTATTTCTGAATTTGCGATCTCGATTTCATCTAGATCCTGTAAAGAATTTAAATTACTATCCATTTTTGAACGTAAATTATTATTATTATTATAATATGTGATAGTAAGCAGCGACTTTATCTGCTGTACTAATTTCCAAACAAGTGGACAATCATGTCTACTAGCCATAGCACTCAGGACGCTGTGGCGACTTCCACGCCACCGACTGAGAAAAGTAGCGGTCTTTTTGCGCCAGATCGCTGCGAAGCTATCTGTGCGTGCTTCAACAAACATTGCTGATGCGCTAATAAGAGAAAGGATACCTACTTATAATCTCCAAAAAGATAGAATTATTTTCGATGTTCACGCGGGCGAATTATAAATAACATTTAAACTTTCCAAAATGATTTTAAAGCTAACTGAAAGACTATAATCCACATCAATATTTTCCATTAATTTCAAGCTCAATTTACGCTTGTTACGCAACTTTAGCTTACTTAATTATTAATAACCGCTGCACATGATGAGCATTTAGTTATAGGTACTTTTGGTCCGGTTCAGGTTGCGAGCCGTAATTAAATTGGTACTGTCTGACACAGAATAAAGTATCTACAGAAGCTTTAGTCCATAAGACAAGTACTAAGCGTCAAAAGTTTATTCATTCTTTAAAATTATAAAGTTGGAAAAACTTGCAGAATTAACATAGCTTGTTCTCAGTGTTCAGCTGAGGGTATTGCAAGATCCGAGCAGAGCTACTGTAATTAGCTGTCTATTTATTTATATATTAATTTCTTGGTCAAACAATACACTGAAATATATTAAATTAAAATCTGTAAGCTAAGTTAGGGTTACAATTTCCTATAATTAGCAACGCATGCCCGTAAAACTAATAACTGTATGCTTGAAGTACCAACCAACTTTAATAGAAAGTTAATAAAACTAAAATAAAAGACATTAGGAATTAACATTCCAATTAAAATTGAAATAAATGATTGCAATTTTTAAAATAAAAACACAATATAAATATATTTTTTTCTATTTCACATCCCGCTCGAAGGACCAAATGTTAGAGTTGGAAGACAAGGAATTTGAGGAGCTTGAGAATGAGGGGAAATGACAACCACACCATGCAATTGCCAACTCAAAATTGAATTTGTTTTATTACTTTTTAAAATATGTACAAGAACAAAAAGGTTTATAAAAAAATGTTTCCTTGGGAACTGTCTACATGGGCCCTTATAAAACGTCAGAAGCTAGTGAACGGTTCCAATTATTCATTTTGTATAGAGAAGAAGGGGCAAGAAACTCTATGGTTAATTTATGGTTAGTTATGGCTCAAAAAAATGACTTGAAATAGAGCTATGAATGCGTGGAGTCTTCAATGTTCTCACATTAACATTAAAAAAAGGGTATATAAAAAAACCTATCAATAAACGAATGTAAACAAAAATAAATTAGTAATGAATGTTACCAAAGCAATGCTCGCAGTACAGATAGTCGATGGAGATAAAAGGTTCAGGAGTGGCAACAACGTCGCGAAAGCCGCAGCGGCGGAAGGCCTCTCACAAGGTGGATCGATGACTTGGTGAGGGTCGCGGGAATACGATAGATGCAAGACGCACATAACCGGTTGGTGGGAGAGGCCGTCCAACAGTGGACGTATTTTGTCTGAAATAATGAAAAATTTAAACTATAATTAAAATTGTTAGTGCTTCTGTAAATACTATTTATTCTGTGACATCGGTCTGGGAATTAATGTCCCAGCACTAAAGTGACGTATAGATAAGTTGACATGTTTTTTTACTTTATTTTATTTGTGTGGTGTGATAAAGTTTAAATTTTATTAAATTAAAAAGTGAAGTGGGGATGGGTTTTTTTGTTGAAAAGAGAAAAACATTTAAGTCAAAGTAATATTAACTGTGTCCTGGAATAGCACATAGGGTACTCTTTTAGCCTTGGAGTACGTTTTCTTGGGACGATTTTCTACTTTTACGCCAGCAAAGGCACTGGAAAAAGCTACCCTCAAAGGGAAGGATGAAATAGTAAGTACACTATTTCCTTCTGAAATTATAATTTTATTTTTTTCCGTCCTTATAATCTAAGGACGGAAAAAAACTCGTCGAAAAAACTGTGCTTAATTAGCACAGTGTTTTTCTATTGCGTTCCCGCTACATCTATGTAAATACAAAGATGTATCGCAAAAGCTGGAAAATATTTTCTCTGCATAATACTATAAAGAGAAAATACTTCAATACACTAACGAACTAATCTACCTTACCTGTCGCCGTGCTCGCTTCTCTTGCGTTCACCTCATTTGTATCTTGTTACTAATTTACTAATGCTAATTAACCATTGTCACAAACATGAACCATCGCACTTTACTTTCAATTATGTATTTGAATTTCCACAAAACCATTTTGTTGTCACATGCGGTCATATCCTTTTTTGACGTCAACAGCAATAAATAGCATCACGGTCGCGTCCAATCAGGCATCAGCGTGAGTCTATGCCACTGCCAGTCTATGCAAATCGCCACAGACTAAAAAAAACGGGTTGCACAAATTGTGCTACGGGTTTGTCGTGGTGTTGCCACACAATAAATATAAATGTATGTATTTATCACGTTATCTATTTATTTTAGTTACATCATCTGTATTTTATTATTAAATATTATTATTGTTATTATTACATATAGTATTACATCTTTTGTTTAACTGCATCGTTTACGTCGACATAGCGACCGGCCCACGCTGAAAACCAGCGCTGTGAGCTCATCGCATTATGCGTGAGGTCACAGCTTTATGCTGAGCGTTGGGCCGTTTTGCGCGGATGAGACGCATATCTTCCCTATTCACTGATTTTTTTGTTACTTTTGTTATTTAGTTAGAAGTATGCGTCTAATTCACGTAAATTAAATGTTTTTCTTTCTTTTCTTCTTTCTTTTGTTTTATTTTTATTTTTTTGTTTGCAATAAATATACTCCAAAACTTCAGGGGACTTACTATCACGTTATGAGCTCGGGGTAGTTACTGGATCGATTTTTTTACACCACTAGAATGCTACTTTAACACTTTTTTTATGGTGGGAAAAATAATCCAATGACAAGGGCTCTTGGGCGGAGCGGGAGATAGTGTCAGACTCTTACTAACTAAAAACCCACCCCGTTCCTTCTAGCCTTCATACCGGGGCTCGAGCTCCCTTTCGGATAATCGTGGCCCCAGTAGGCTTCGACCCGGCGCGGGAAAAGTACGCGCCGTCAACGTCTTGGGCTCGGTCCAGACAGTTGCTGGACGGTCTGACAGCGAGCTACCCATAGCTCGCCGTCCGCAAGCCCGCGTCTACGGTGGCCGGAAATCGGGATCGGAATCCCGGCGGCGGCTACTTTATCACTGAGATCACGCACCTATATGAATAGGTGATACAAACGCGTGAAAGTAGAAAACAAAGCAAGCAAAGCTGCCGGCAGATATGCAGTTTTTTTCTAAATCCTAAGAAAATCCACGTGTTCTCAGTTCACAACCTTGAAAGGAATCATAAAATTCCCAACTCGAACAAAAACCACTAAAACACCTGGTCCATGATTAAATCATAATTTCCGATTAGGTATAGGAAGTGAATTCTATTGTTGTCAGAGTTAGTTTCATAATAATCATACGATCGATTATGGTGCGTCTATTGAGTTTACAAGTTCTTTCTAAGTTAGGTTAGGTTTTTAGGCTTTGCCTAGTTTGGCTACAGAGTACAGATGCTACTATATTGTTTATGTATTTACTTACCGCACATATAAAGAAAAAATTGTTATTGTTGTTGGAAGTTAGAACTACATTACACGGAAGCACACGTGTAACACGACCGAAGCGCTCAGATTGGCGTGTGTGGCAAAAAAAAAAAAAATACCTGTGCGGAGTATATCTTTATTGTTTCGCTATTATTTTTCCACAGTCATGTCGGATTGCCGTTCCATCCAACCATAAGAGTTATAGAACAGAGAGTCGGTCGTTTTCTATGGAGTAGAGCCGGTAAGAAATTGCATCGTTTCCCTTTTAAGAAATGAGACCTGTTAACTTGCTAAATAAATAACTAAAACTTGTATCGAAATTGAAAATAATCAATGAATTCACATATTAAAAATCACTAAAAATAAAATGACCTATTACTATTAAATTACATAATTATAATATCTAAGAAAACTGAAAAGAACACACAACAACAATATGAACACAATCATGATTTATTTAACTAAGAAATATGAAAAGAGCAGTAGTGGTTTTGTAATAATGGCGCTGACTTATAAATCGTAGGTTATACCTAGGTAATTTAACTTAAGATCCATATAAATCTGCGGATGGTGCGCAATTGGTAGCTCGCTGTCCGATCATCTGATAAGGGCTAAGACCTGGTCGATAGCATTTTGAGGTGCCACTGACGTTTCGAAGAGATGTTGGTAAAATTGACGGGGCTGATGCATGCCAGGGCTGTGGATTATTCAAAGGAGTTCCCATAGCCACACAGCATAGCATAGTTAGCCTTATATATAATGTTCCCACTGTTGGAATACAGGCCTACTCTCTAGGAGAGGGAATGGGCCGTAATCCACCACGTGACCCCAATGCGGATTGGTGGATCTGGGGCCAGGGGTATCCGAAAGGGAGCTGGAGCCCCGGTATAAAGGCTAGAAGGAACGGGGTGGGTTTTTCGTCAGCAAGAGTCTGACACTGTCTCCCGCTCCGCCCAAGAGCGGGGGTTGTCATTGGATGATTTTCCTCATCATGTAAAAAGTGCGGATTGGTGGATGGAGGTCACATGTCTTCGAATTTTTGGTACCGTGCCGTAGCCCCTGGAAAAAGGCAACTGTGATAACACTGAGAGTGAAGTTTTCCATGTAAAAAAATAGTCTTTACCTACTGATATAAAAAAAGAACATCAAAGTATGCCACTAAAAATCGCATTCAAAACTTCTTAGCCCTTCAGATACCGTCAATTAGAGACACAATAGTAAGACAATAGATGCGCGGCCACCGGTGGTCGCTTGGGGATTCATGAGTTAAACTGTAAGAATGTGTCACAATAACCACACAAAAGGTACTAAAGTCGCAATCTTTTAACGGCAGAAATGATAGAATATCTACGTAGCCTAAAGGACCTACTTCAAGAACATTTATTTACTGACAACGATAAAAAACAACTCAAGTTTCATCTCAAACTGGCTCAGCAATAAAAAACAAAATGGCGCGCACTTGCGACGTCAAATGCTTGGCGCTTTATTAGCAATGCCATAGAGTACGAAAAGGAACAGATGTGACAGTCATAGGCCAAGGTTTAATTTTTATAGAAGGGAATGATCGAATAACGTCTCCCGCTTTGAGTGAAGTGAGAAAGCATGTTGCCCTTTGGGATTTAGGACCATGGGTTTCCTTTTCAGAAGTCGACCCATGGCCTTAGTAGACTTCTCCTACGTTTTTAGGTTTACGGGACGCGTGTGTACTCTTCTCGCCGCCTTTTTCTGTTCTTCCAGTTGCATTTTGCTTCTCAGACTACGGTAATTCTTTTGAACAATGATAATAATAAGTCACTCCTCAAGCACATCAGGATATGTTGCCTTCTTGTTGTTACGTCACTTCGTGCTAGCGACTGTTTTGGGGTCCCATTTATTGAGTGTGCAATTCACCCCTTTCCTTTTTATCGATGAATATTAAAAACATTGTTCACGCAGGGGCTTTACATAACCTGGTAATCAAAGTACTTAAGACTCCAAAAACCATAGTTTTATATTAGTTTTCCACATGTCGCAATAGTTTCCCTTCCCGGGGTTTTTCTTGGATTCACTAGCATAGCATATACAGGGATAATCACCGGTTGTTACCACGTTCCATTAAAAACGTCTAAAAGGGCCTCTGCGAGTTGGTTTCGGCTTCTCGTACGCCTTCCAAAGGTCCAGGACCTCAGGATCCCGATTTAAATAAATAATAATAATAAATCATTTAGTTCAGATTCATCTTGTTATTACATCTATATTTATTACAGTACTTGCAGCCTCATAGACAATTGTGTACCAAAATTGAAGGTTGCCTTATCATGCGTTAACCGTATTAAAGAGGAGTGAAGTAGCATATTCTTTGGGCTTTGTTGGCAACCTTAGTCTTGTAATTCTGTTGCTCCGGTATTCCCAGCTCTACACACCACTTCTATACATTTCTAGTCTATGGTAGGCAATACTAGGACAATGCAGTTTTAAATCGTCCTGCATTGGGTTACAAAGGAAAGGGCGTTTGTTTTTATGTCAAGTGAGAAGTTATTTCAATTTATCGTGGAGTTCAGAGTGCATTGTGAGTTGTTAGAATAGTTCTGTGGAATTTTTCAACAGTTACTGTGATCGCAAAGGGCCATTGAAGGAATACGGGTGGTTTTTAATCCGTAAAAGTCCGACATTTCCTCTCGGTTTCGATTCGGTTCGATACAGTCAGTTTTTCGGGCCAGTGACCTGATTTTTTTATTGTGAGCTTTTTTTAACTGAAGTTATGAGATGGTACGGGAGTTAGGTACAGTGGTTGAGCGATTACGTTGCATGTCAAAGGTTTTGATTCCTGGACGAAACAAACATTTATATGGCCTAAAGATTATTGTTTTGGATCAGTCTGATCCAAAACAATAATCTTTAGGCCTCATCATCTCTTAGGGTCTTGTGTAAGTGAGTTTAAATATTAGGTATTAAAAATTCTACAAACTGAATCCCTACTTATATTATAATATTATAAATGCAAAAGTAACTTTGTCTGTCTGTCTGCTTAAACGCAAAAACTACTGAACGGATTTAGATCAAATTTGGTAGGTAGGTAGAAGAGACACTGGAATAACACATAGGCTACCTATAATTCCACTGCTGAGCACGGGTCTCTGCCCGCGCGATATAAACTGTAGTCCACGCGGGCGAAGCCGCGGGCGGAAAGCTAGTAAAACTATAAGTATTTAACTATTTACCCAAATTTTCCTACTATTAGGGTTCTCCCCTAAATAATTCAGGTATTGTTTTTTTGAGCCTCTTCAAACCAGCTCTTGTGGTAGGTGTCCAGACTCCCTAGTGCTAGTTTATTTTTTTGTTTTTATTATTAATAGGCCCACGTTTGACCATTATTTCACCTGATGGTAAGCGATGATGTGATCGACGATGGAGCACGCTTATCTAGAAGTAACTTATTCACTCTTGAGTTTGTTTTCCTTTAACTCGACACTTTTATCACGTTCGACACTTCAGGTGGCTTACTCCAAGTTCTTAACCAATCAGAAAGCCAAACGCAGTAAACATTTTGATCGAATTAATGATAAAAATAACAACTCGTACTTAGCATAAAGGTCGTCTTTCCACCTCCTTTTGAATTGGCCTCGGTGTCTTCAACGTGGCAATACTGCCAGTCTTCTGGGCACATTTTCGGATGACAGCGAAATAATCCTCCAGCATTATATCGACGCTGGAGTCTATTTTATTGAATAGGCTCTTAATAAACTAGTGCGCATCACCATTAACGATTGTATCACTACTTACCATCAAGTAGGATCGCAGTGACTGGTTTATATTATAAAAAAAAAAAACAAAATAAAATTTTACCCATTTCACTAATCAATCGGCGCACCTACACTAGTCGTATGACTAACAACTCTTTGCCAATCTATTGAACTAACAAGAACTAACAAACAATACGTATCGCGAATCTAATCCTCTTTTTGTCTCTAACTGTATCTCAATATTCTACACGTGCGTGGGAGAAAATACCTTTTCTAACTAAAACGGGACAAAAAATCTAATATACTGTTAGGTTTTGTTCAAACAAGAAAAAAGACGAGTGATTTAAATGTCATACCTAAATAGAGAAAAACATATCTATTCAAGACTATCTTTTTCTAGTAGATTCACCTTTATGAACTGTCTCACAGAAGCTTTGTTTGTCGAAACCTACTTATCCGAAATGAAGCTCGAGCCCCGGTATGAAGAGGCTAGATGGATCCAGGTGGGTTTTTAGTCAGTAAGAGTGACGTAGGGTTCCGTACCTCAAAAGGAAAAAAACAGAACTCTTATAGGGTCACTTTGTTGTTATCTGTTGATAGAAAGATACGGCCGTTTATGTCGCAAAAAACGTATAATATTTTGATACTCTCAAAGATCGAAATTCATAAGGTACAACTAATATAATAATATAATAATATTCCACAACTATCACACAACGTCACCTAGTCCCAAGCTAAGCAGAGCTTGTGTTATGGGTACTAGACAACTGATAAACATACTTATATATTTCTAAATACATACGTATCATAGATAAATTACACCCAGACACAGAATTCGTTGACCTGATCCCTAAAATTTGGCACAAAGCAAGCACATATATAGGAAGAAATCTGAAAACAGTTAATTTGTTGTTAACAGCGCAGCGTCATAGAAAAAAAACTGACAATCCGGAAAAATCTTCGAGACTCTATTCGGGATTTGTAGTTTGCGCGGAACCCTCAGTGCGGGAGTCCGACTCGCAATTGCCTAGTTTTATCTTTTATAATAAAGTCTTTGGCGTTGTGGACAGTCGCTGATGATCCAGTGATTGAGGCACATAAACCTCTCATGCATAAAGGTTTGGGTTCAAAACCGGGCAAGTACTTACTAATGTGAGAGCAGTGGTGGCCGAGTAGTAATGGCTCCGACTTACGAGTTATAAGGTCGTGGGTTGACACCCTGCCAAGCGCATTACTTTATGTAATTTATTTAATTACCACTGCTCTCAAAACGGTGAAGGAAAACATCGTAAGAAAACTAAAAATTCGAAGACATGTGACACCCGCACTGAGCCGGCGTGGTGGATTACGGCCTATTCGCTCTCTTATAGGGGAGGCCGATAGGAGGCCTGAGTCGCAGCAGTAGGAACATTATGGGCCAAGATGCCTGATAATAAATGATTTATTATTATTATTATTATTATTATTAAAAAGGCTGATAATGATGATGATGACATACTAATGTGAAGTTTTTAATTAATATAAGTATGTGCTTAATTACAGACAACCCGTGCATCAAAAAGCACATAAAACCGTAGTCAGACGCCCGACCACCAGAAATCTGGCATCCCATGGGAACACATTTATTGTGCGTACAGCTAAGGAGTGAATAAGGAGTGGTTTCTTGCAGGAGTCTTTGTTTCCTGATAGTTACATCTGCGCCGGATTCCCGCACGCGCTGCGTCTTCTGGTACGCGGTCGAGACTCCAGAACCTTTCGACACTTACGGTCATCTGTTCTGCGAGCAATGTGCCCTGCCCATTGCCACTTAAGTTTGGTGATTCTTTATGCTCTACCCATATTTGCAAAATAATAAACGATTATGATTATTATGATTATGATTGTTATCAACCATTATTTTCTCCTCTTATTTCTAAACCTTGGAAATAAGCTACGGTCTTGTTTGCTTAAACTGGTGACCTTGCGCAAAGCTAATCTAGGTTTATACCAAGAATTTAGGTCTGTAAGCGAATTACCAAAATATACGGGTGTGAGATAATTATATTTATGAAGGCACGTGATAAAATTGAACTCGATTTTGTGATAAAATTAGACGGCAAAGACTGTACAGAAAGGTAAATTAAGTTTGGGAGGTTGAAGTAAAAATAGTACTTGGAATCTAATTTCAAGAAGATTTTAAGGCTGAATTAATGTGGTCTGGAAGACACAGTGTTGGACTGCCTCTTACAAGGTGGACCGATGACCGATGGCCTGGTGAAGGTTGCGGGAATCCGATGGATGCGGGACGCATAGGATCGTTCACTTGGGGAAGGCATATGTCCAACAGTGGACGTCTATGGACTGAAATTTATGATGATGAAGATAGGTATGGTAGATAAATAGGTGTTTTTATAATAAAGTCCTCCATAATTTGCTGACACATGGGCATGCTAAAAACCTACTCCATACTTACAAAGTTGTACGAGAAATTTGTAGCCAAGTTGCTAATGTGCAATAGTTAACGCTAGTAGAAAGCATCAAATGTACGGGAATGCGGATGACGTCACTGACGTTGAGATAACACATTTATAGTGCGTAAAGCCAAGGAGTGGAATTCCCTGCCGGAGTCTGTGTTTCCTGATAACTACAACTTGGGGGTCTTTAAGTCAAGAGTGAATAGATTACTTCTAGGCAAGCGTGCTCCATCGTCGACCACATCATCGCTTACCATCATGTGAGATGGTGGTCAAACGCGAGCCTATCAATAACAATCAAAATAATAAAAAGATGACTCAACACTCAGTCACGTGGTCAGAACAAAAGAATTCGACGAAAGCTTGCGTCGAAATGTTCGACGAAAGCTTGCGTCGAAATGTTCGACGCAAGGGGAACGGTTGTAACTTGGCTAAGGAGGCTGGTGAGGGTCGCAGGAATACGATGGACGCGTGACGCGCAGGACTGGTCGTTATGGCGGAACCTCGGGGAGGCCTATGTCCAACAGTAGGCGTTTTTCGGTTGAAATTATGTATGTGGTTTTTTGATTATTTTATAGAATAAGGAAAAAGTATTTGAAAAAAAGATTGAAATTACTAATTAGTAATTACTATCGAGATTATTATATATTATACGAATGGAGATTTTTTTGCAAAAATTTTTTTTGAGAAATTGATTTCTTTTTCCTTGGATATTGTGATGTAATATTAGTGTAATTTTGTGTATCATGAAAACACAACCATATATGGAATCATTGAAACAAGCGCAATCTCGGTAAAATTGAGCTGATAATTTCAAACAAAAATTAAATTCTGACCTCCATATAGCGTCAGTAAACGTTGCCGAGAAGGCTGATTCGAAATAATTAAGCATATTTGTTGCCAATTAGGTACTGTAAAAATATAAAATTAAATATAATAATATTAAATCTGTGCTATAATGAAAAATAAAATGACAGTATTCTATATAAATTCCCTTCCGGCATTCCACTCGAACGGAAGGACTTTGTCCTGCAGTGGCAGACAACGGGCTCATGATAAATAAATATAATATATATATATTTCCTGGTTACTGCAGACGTAACATATAGTTTAAATCTTGAAATAATATAAAATACTGGCAACGTATCCATTGTCCGCTCGCTGTTCTATAAAATTAATCTGTAGAGTTCATTTAGTTATAAGTTAACAAAGGAAAAGATATCTGATTGTTACAACCATTAGGGATCATAGGAGTGGGTGGGACTCACTATCTTCGGACGAGACAATTACAGGATGCGTGACGCACAGGACCGGTCGTTGTGGCGACGCTTGGGGGCTATGTCCAACAGTGGACGTCTTTCGGCTGATAAATGATGATGATATATTCTATATTCAAAATTTCTACTAGGCGAAGCCGAAATAAAAAAAAGTTAATGAATTTACTCGCACCTGTTATTAATAATTAATCATCACTTTTCGGAAAAATCCTCTTTATGACATTACAAGGGCAAACTTATACATCATTTTGAACTAGTAGTTTTTTCTTGAAAATCATAGAATGTGACTAGGACCCTCGTGCCACGAAAAGTTCGTCGTAAGGTCTTTGGTCTTAGAAAAGTCATCAAATAACTTTTCTCGCTCGAAGTGGAACGAGAGGGAGCGTCTAACTTTTACTGACTAAAACTCACCGCGTTTCTTCTATTGCCCTTTGCTTTCTAGGATCAAGTTTGTTAATTTATTTATAGGTTAGTTCACCAGTGACCTAGTTCCTCAAGCAATGAACATCAAATTGATTTCAAATCCCATTTAAATAAAACGCAGCATCCATTGTCTCACTTCGAAAGCCATAAAACATCGAGTAGCTACTCGAATAGACGCCATTAATCGATTTTAAATCGATATAAACCAAACTTTAATCGTAAATTAAGGCACTGCATACTCGTAAATGCAATCGTAAAAACAAATCGAATCGGGACTTGATGTTCTAAACTGTGATTGGTGGAATCCGTAACGGTCCTGTATTTTCGAAATTCCGAATTTTGAAGTAATGGAATGTAATGTTCAATTTGTAGTTTGAATTTAGAATAATAAAATTAATTTTTCATCCTTCCAGATCGGGGAGAGTATTTTTGCTTTTCGATATCTGAGTGCAAAAGCCGTTTTTATCCGCTAGGGGATAAAGTAAATTGAATTTAAAACATCGCGTGCACTAAGTTTGTGAATTCAAAACATCATTAAACCTACTTATTTACTTCTACCTTCATGGTGCCAAATTTATCGTACAACTTTTTTTTATTTGTTAAAAACTTAGACTCAAAACCTCCTTGGTGTATTTTTTTTGCATTTAATCATTACCTCGCTGAGGTAGGTTGAAAAGTTACGTGTTGCACTCGAGTGCAAAACTCATGATGCTCTATTGATTCTCTCGCTTAACGCTCAGGCTTCTAATTTTTTAATCACTCGCTGCGCTCTTGATCCAATTTTAAAATCCTACGTTTGCTCGGTCATCGAAATTGATCACGAGATTAAAAGGTAACTTTGCACTCTTGTATAACATTATAACTATTGTGTTACAAATTTACGTGGCAAAGAGCAGGGCACTTGCTTGCAGAACAGATGGCCGTTGGAGCAGAAAGGTTCTGGAATGGCGCCCACGTACCGAAAGACGTAGCGGTGAAAGGCCTCCTGCAAGGTGGGCTGATGACAGGGTGAGGGTTGCAGGAATCCGATGGATGCCAGACGCACAGGACCGTTCATTGTGGCGGCACTTGGGGAAGGCCTATGTCCAACAGTGAACGTCTTTCGGCTGAAATGATTATGATGATGATTGTGTTCCTATCTAAATTGTATTGTACTACTCTGTCAAGAAAGTACCGGGAAAAGATCAATAATACACAAACTGTCTGTTATTCATCCAAATTTATTTTATCACCTTCAAAGTATGCTCCTTTAGAAACGATACACTTGCGCCAACGAATAATCCATTCATCAAAACATTTTTTAAACGCTGCTTCCTGAATTGAGTTCAGTTCTCGCCGCGAATTCTCCTTTATGTCTTCTATCGATTGAAAACGGGTGCCACGAAGTGGTAATTTGAGTTTAGGAAAAAGAAAAAAGTCAGCAGGAGCCATATCTGGTGAATATGGTGGTTGCTGGATGGTATTTGTTGAGTGTTTGGTCAAAAATTCGTTCACAATGATAGCCTTGTGCGAAGGCGCATTGTCGTGGTGCAAAATCCAAGAATTTTCTTTCCACAAATCTGGCCTTTTTCGTCGAATTTGCTCTCTTAAACGCCGCATAACGCTCAAATAATATTCTTTATTTACCGTTAGACCTTCCGGTAAGAATTTAGAGTGCACAACACCGCGATAGTCAACGAAAACAGTCAACATGACTTTGACTTTTGATCGACTTTGGCGTGGTTTTTTCGGTTTCGGATCAGTTGGAAGGCGCCACTCCGAAGCTTATTGACTAGTTTGCATGTCAAACTCGTAAACCCACGTCTCGTCACCAGTAACAATGCGTTTCATGAATGTTGGGTCCGAACTGACTCGTTCTAGCATGTCCTCAGCGACTTTCATGCGATTGAGTTTTTGGAGAAAATTCAGATCTTTTGGGACCAGCCGAGCAGCAACATGTTTCATACCCAAATGATTAGTTAAAATGGTACGGATCGACTCGTGAGATACAGAAAGTTCAGCGGCTATCTCTCTCAGAGTTGAATGGGGATTTTCACTCACTATTTCCTTCACTTTTGCGATGTTAACTTCAGTTGCAGACGTTGACGGCCTACCAGAGCGAGGCAAATCTTCCATCACATCTCGACCGCTTTTGAACGCTTTGAACCACTCATAAGCACGAGTTTTTGATAAAGTCGATTCACCGTAAGCCTTCTGTAACATTTTCAGTGACTCCGAACACGAAATTCCATTGGCGATGCAAAATTTAAGACAAACTCTTTGTTCGATATTTTTGTCCATTATGAAATTCGCAATACACACTATATTACTAAAACCAGCACTGTATTTAATATAAATAACAGATGCAACTCAAACTCCGCGCCAAAATGGAAAACAGTTGTGCCAATCTAACAACTACAAAAAAACAAAAATTTGAATTTGGAACCATAAACAAATCATCCATTCCCGATACTTTTTTGACTGAATGTATATTTTAACTACTCAAAAAAGTACTTTATGTAATAAGTTACTTATTTATGTCTGGATTTTTTGTTTGAGATACATAATTTTAATCCTTCGTTAGCAACTAAAGTATCAACTTTACCGTTGAGATTTGTGTCTTGACTTTTAAGTGACTATTTATAGTAAAAAGGTCCTAAATCCAACAAAATCAAAACTAGTTCTAGAAACTTGTACTATATTGCATATGAAATAGAGCTTTTTACGAAATTTCAATATCAATAGACATTTTAATTTAGTAGATACAATTATTTTACAAGGCATTAATTAGAGTAAAACCAAATGAGTTTATTTAATTTTTATTTATTATTAATATTAAATAAATGTCTGATAGTAATAAATTAATTATTGGTTGAATATTTGGCTTTATATTTTTGTGTTAATTAGCGAAACAAATATTAAGCCCAAACTACCAATTTGTATATTTGCAGATCAATTTTCATAATGAATAAACATAGATGATCATAGATTTTAAAACAGACAATGGCGCTTATTTTATACAATCAGAATAATATGTTATCATACCAAACACAAAGTAATGCGCCTGGCTGGGTTTGAACCCCTTTGTTTAATTTATTTCATTACCACTGCTCTCAAAACGGTGAAGAAAATCATCGTGAGGAAACCGGCATGCCCTAGAACCAGAAATTCGAAGACATGTGACATCCACCAACCCGCACTGGGCCCGCGTGGTGGATTGCGGCCATTCTCTCTCCTAGAGAGGATGCCTGAGTCCCAACAGTCGGAATAATTGCAAGCGGAAGAGATGCCCGGGTGTCGCCACTGTGCGCAACGCCCGGAGGACACGGTGGAGCACACCGTCGAGGTGTGCCCTGCCTGGGCGGAGCATCGCCGTGCCCTCGTGGGGGCGATCGGCGGCGAAGACCTCTCGCGTCGGGCCCTGGTCGAGGCCATGGTCTGGAGCGAGGAGGAATGGCAGGCGGTCGCCTCCTTCTGCGAAGCAGTAATGCTAGCAAAGGAGGAGGCCGACCGCATCAGGCAACGGCGCCCTCGCCGCCGTCGCCGAGATTCCGATCCCGATTTCCGGCCACCGTAGACGCGGGCTCGCGGACGGCGAGCCATGGGTAGCTCGCTGTCCGATCGTCCGGTAATGAACCGAGTCCAAGACGTCGACGGCGCGCACTGTTCCCGCGCGCCTCAAGGAGTTGTCAGCAGCAGGAGGAGCCCAGCTGGGTCGAAGCCTACTGGGGACAGGGTTGTCCGAAAGGGAGCTCGTGCCCCGGTATGAAGGCTAGAAGGAACGGCGCGGGGTTTTTAGTCAGTAAGAGTCTGACACTGTCTCCCGCTCCACCCAAGAGCGGGTTTCTTCAAAGATGATTTCGCCCGTCGACAAAAAAAAAAACAGTCGGAATAGTATAAGACCCACTATGCTATACCAAACACGATCTCAGTAACACTAAAAAGTTTTATAACTACGACCCGGGAATCTGTCGAGAGTGAATAGGTTTCTTCGAGGTAAGCGCGTTCCATTGTCGACCGCATCATTGCTTTCCAACAGGTGAGACAGCGGTCAAGCGCAAACCTATCAACAATTTAAAACCAAACATACACATTTACAAAAATACAAATTTTCCCTCTTTACAATTATTAGTGTAGATTTGTGTTATCTGTTGTCTTTCCTTTATTTCACATGTTGCGCCGATCTCAATTAAAACGGGACCAGATTTGGGATAAATTATATGTTTATCATCGTTTGTACCTAATCAGTGTAATTAGCATTTTTTCATTCTAGTTGTATAAATAAATAAATGATTAAATGCAAAATTTACTTGCCCAAAAGTTAATTAAAAATAGACATCATCCATTGGCATTATAAATTCTATAAACATGTCATCAGTCAGTTTATTTTCATGAATAGCAACATTTGGTTCAGATAGCACGAACAAAAATATGAAACTCTGTATAATTCGAATTTCAAACAGAACTTTTGGCGGAAAATTTTACGCTGGCAACTCTTAGCACATTGCTAAGGCCGTGTGCTTAAAAAAACAATATTTTTCAAGTCACCGAATCTTTTAATTCATCCAAGTCCCTAAAGTTTTGCTCATAAAGCTTTCAAAGCATTTGATTAAGCCTCTCAGAGGGTTGGATAAACATGAAATGAGAAAACTTTTGTAAACAAGGTACAAATTAGTTGACGCGGTGGACATTTGAAGAAACAAAGGGCAACACTGAAGTTATAATTGACGCTTTTGAAATTTCATTTCGTTGTGATGAAGAAGTTATACTGGATATCTCTTCCATTTTCCCAATCTTCCGGTTTGTTGTCAATTCGATTTGGATGAAAGAATCGGCTGGTTATAAACTAACTGCCAGGCTTTTATCCTTATTATACAAAGTTAACATTTTAACTCTACATTTAAATATTAATAAAAACAAGTTTTAAATGAAAATATTAATTTTCATAGCAAGCTTTTATACTTATATAATAAACTAGATTTTGCCCACACGACATCATTCCCGCTCTTCCCTACTCTACCCTACTATACCCTACTCTACCCTACTCTACCCTACACTACTCTACACTACTCTACTCTACTCTACTCTACACTACTCTACTCTACCCACGGAGTTAGTATAGAAGACTAACTCCGTGACTCTACCCTACTCTACCCTACCAAACTTCACATAAACCATTTACTAAATAGTCAGAACAAAGCCCAAAAATTTTGTTTGGATAGGTGAGCCCGTTCTTGAGTTATAAAATAACAACGAAAAGTGGCATTGATTTTTATCTGTATATAGATACTCGTCAAGACGAATTATGTGAGCCCAAACTCGATGGGGTCGTGTCGTATAACTACCAAGCTCTAAGCATAAATTTAAAAATCATAGAACAAAAGTTGTTGTTTATGATGTTAGTAACATAGTCCTGAGAGGTTGCCAGTGTTTTACAAATAACCCTGTATAATATTACTTATTTAAAGTTAAATATTGTACCAAGGAAAGAACCTGTATTCCTATTGTTTAATACAAAACGTGGTCCCTTGCTGTGGTTATACTAGTTTTCATAATTAATATAATTAGCACTTTCTAAAGTCTAAAGTCCCAACTGAGTCTAGAAAATTTTGAGAAAATGTAACCTAATTTTATCAGCGCGAGTAAGGATTTGTTAATTTCGACTAATTTAAGTTAGAGTTTTTGTCATTTTGAAATGACAAAGCGCTAATAAAGATACTTATTTTTTTGGCTATCGTAATTATAAAAATATAGCATTAATTTAAAAGGCACACAAAAAGTTAGATTTTATAGAATAGTCTATGTATATAATATTCAAACAATTACTAGAAAAGAAAGAATAATCAGCCATAATGTTTCCACTGCTGGGACTTAGGTCTGCTGTCTACGAGAGGCAATGGGCCGTAATATATTTTGCAATACACTTGCTCATAACACTTTTCAATCACTTGTTAATGTGACTCTTATTGCACTGCACTTAGGTATATAATGACACTTGCTACCAAACTGTGACATTTTGATTATGATTAGGCACTAGTGCTATAATGTAGTTAAAACCTTTTTGTTCAACCTCGCCCCTGCCATAATTTTATTACATTTATCGTATCAGGATGGCATCTTCCCCCGCGAAGAAATTAAAAAAAAAGTATGAAAACAGATAACACCACAAAAGTTTCCTAGTTTTACAGTTATTTTCTCACAAGTGTATTGAAAAACATGAGTAATTAATGATTACCGTTGTCGGCTCTCTTAAGACCCTCGCCATGGCTCGGGTCTAAATACCGTCTCGACGCTAATCACTAACATTACACACTTATATCATAATGTACTATTTTTTATTTATGGTAGGTACTACGCTCCCGTACGGTTGTTAAATGTATGTCTATTCAACGAATTTTAATCGCACTCGACGCTCTCCTTGAATCCAGTCCTGGACTAGATCTATTCGCTGATGAATGGAAAGATACGGACCGAATGTATGCTGGTTTGCGCATAAACTGATTGAAAGGCTTGGTTAATATATTTTGACGTTCTGTTTAATATGCAGGGTTATTTGTACAACACTGGCAACCTCTCAGGACTATGTTACTAACATCATAAACAACAACTTTTGTTCTATGATTTTTAAATTTATGCTTAGAGCTTGGTAGTTATACGACACGACCCCATCGAGTTTGGGCTCACATAATTCGTCGTTGTCCTACGAAGCTTTCATTAGCGTAGCATAGTCGGCCTTACAATGTTCTCACTGTTGGGACTCAGGCCTCTTCTCTAGGATTTCCCTCTGAATGGGCCGTAATCCACCACGTGGGCCCAGTGCGTGTTGGTGGATGTCACATGTCTTCGAATTTTTGGTTTTAGAACATGTCGGTTTCCTCACGATGTTTTCCTTTACCGTTTTGAGAGCTGTGGTGATGAAATAAATTACACAAAGTAATGCGCCTGGCAGCCTGCACTGCTCCTTTCCTTAATACATATGTTTTACCAACAAAAGCAAGTAGGTCGGTAGGTAAACGATAAATAAAACAAAAAAAAAATAGTTGTAAGACATTATAAATTAATTTCCCTCTGCAAACCAAAGTAACTGTTTTTCTAGCTTAGGTATACAAAGAAATAGTAACTTCTGAAACGAGGAATTGCCACCAATGGAATTGCATTCCCCAATCGCACTTCCGTCCTTTCGCATCGCAGTAATTGAATTCAGGACTAGAAGCGAACACTAGACGATTGAGGCGCCAACCAATAAATTAAAGAAACCTATTTAAATAATCCTACTGGAATGAAACAGGGGATCTTACCAGGATCTGTACAAAATAATGGGTGTATAAAACAGATATATGAAGTGAAACGTACATTGGTTAAATGCTTGAATAAGTATAGATACCTCTAAATGGCAATCGGTTCTGTGCTGTCTCTAAAAAACAAATTTTTGATGATTTTTTTTTCTTAGCATGGTATATAGCTATATAATTAATAATACTTGTCAAGATGAATCATACGAGCCCAAACACGATGTGGTTGCGTCGCTTAACTACCAAGCTCCTATAGCCGCCTTCCGGTTCCATCATCAGATCAGCTCCATGCCATAATAATTTTGCATTGTCATCTGATTTACACATGCATGCAAAATTTCAGCTCAGTTGGTAACTGGTAAGTGGGTGAAATTTTATGAAACTATTTTGTGAAGAAAATAATTAATTTAAAAAATAAAGATGACTTGGCAATGCCGCCAGTCTTTTGGGCACACTTCTAGTTGACAGCGAGCTGGAGGATTTTTTTGACGCAATATTTTAGGTAAGAGTTATTGTGTTATATATAAATAGTTTGAAGTAATTAGTTAAATCCAATAATTCTTACACCATATTGTTATATTTTCTCCAAAAATATTAAAAAAGGTTACAAGTTGGACACCACCGACACTACAAGTACAACATAGGTCACGGCATAACATAGCGGGCATTAGGCGCCAGCAAACAGTTGCGTGCAAGTGTAAAACAACCTCTCAGTCACCTGATGCATGGGCCAGTGACTATTTTTTTGACTGACATAACAAGCTTATAACTTTATGATTTTTCATACAGTTATGAAATTTTGTACTTAGATTCATTACATAAAAATACTAGACACGTGTTTCATATATTTATGTGAAATATACATACTGAAACTAATATTGTTTATTGAATTGATTAGTGTTGAGAGGTAAAGTAGTGCTCTGTTTTTTATTTATTTTTAGACAAGAATTATCAATTTCAAATCTCGAATACTAGGTGGAAGTGAATTCTACAAATGAGTTCTTAGCTGCCAGTGGCTTAATTCAATTTTAATCTTTTAATATTTTTTTATTTTATTTTCTACATTATGCTCACATGATAGAAGCAACAAGAAAAATGTAACCAAGATTATATTTAACTCATAATCTGATTTAAAGAGTGTCCAAGGAGTTTCTTGCACGTTCTTCTCCATAGAGATCTACGCTTTGGAACGTGCAATTTAGCTTCACTTTTCTTGGACTGACTCACAATTGACTATACAAAAGTGCCTGGAAATGGTCTATTTGAAATAACTGTTTTTTAATTTGATTTTTAATTTGACAAGGGACGGAGAAACAGTAGCCTAACAAAGTAATAACTTTGTATTCGATTATTACCTTTTTGTTAGTAAGTAAACTAAATGGCCTTAATCGACTCTCATATTGTAAAGTTCCAATTATGAAATAAAACCTTATTGACAGATTTTATCCACAGTTGACTGTCGTAAAATTAAAAAGTATTTTTATGACAAAACTACTGAACAAAATAATGCCATATACTTTTTTTTCTATTAAATTGCAGTTCGAGTCATAGGTTGTGTGGCCACAATCACGGCAGTAACAGTCCCCTCTTTGAAATCGTAGTCGCGGGCTTGTGGACGGTGAACAATAGGTAGCTCGCCGTTATAATAATAAACCACATATCATATCCAGTCGACAGCGATGCGGAGGAGTTTTATGACGTCATAGACTTTTAGTGTATATATTATTTATAATTATTTAAGTTTATTTTATAATTTAATTTGTTTAATTATTGTCCTAAAATAAATATGAATTATTTTCTAAATTAAACGTAACGGTTTACTAAGGCTTCATAGGCCACAGGGCCAAGAACCGAAGTCCTAAAAGGCCAATGGGCCATAGGGCCAAAAAAAATCCTACTAATATTATAAATGCGAAAGTTTGTATGTATGTATGGATGTTTGTTACTCTTTCACGCAAAAGCTACAGAATGGATCTCGATGAAACTTGGTACACGAGTAGACCATATCCCAGAATAACACATAGGATACTTTTTATCCTGGGATTATGTACGCGAGTGAAGCCGCGGGCAAAAGCTAGTTAATAAATAAATTGGCAAAATGTGCCAAAATAATGATCAAATGTCAAACGTAAATCAAATACCAAAGTCAACGACTAAGGCAACAATCAAAACTCAAGGCAAAATTGATCATTCCATCTGAAAATTTAATAATTCAGCTCTTCAGATATCACCACTGTTGTCTCTAAATCATGTCACAAATCCCGCGAACTCCAGGGATTTATAATAGTTGTCAGTAATTTTATCAGACAGCGTCTGTTGTCTCAACAATAGCATCTGGAATCTCAGTAAAGACTCTTGAATCCCGGAAATGTCAGTAAATCCGGAACACGGGAACATCCCGGGATTCTCCGTCGTCTGTTACTGCAGCGTGCAGATGTAATAAACACAAACAACATTGATTACTGAGTTCACACTGCGATCTGTTTGAGCTATACAGAGTAATTTTGAATAGAATAGAATAGAATAAACTTACTTTAAACTTGACTAGCTCGGACGTATGGCGACTGTATAGTGTCTAGTTTGGTAGCTTAGAGCTATATTTCACCGGGACACCATGGCGGCTCAACTGGTCGCGCCGCCATGGTGCCTCGGTGAAATATAGCCCTTCGTGTCAGACTTTTAATAATTAAAAACCACTCTAATGTTCCTTCTTTTTTACCTACGGTTTTGCTGATATCTCATTGAGGTGAGCCGTCGACGACTCGAGCTCGAACTATAGGTGTAGTTTTAGTCAGTAAAAGTCTATGACTCCGTCACATAGAGAGAGAGAGAGAAAGAAGTCATTAGATGACTTACCTTAAGGTGGTGCATCATGACTCACATTTTCACTGTTTTTCATACAACCGCTCATAACTGATTATGACGGTATTACACATTTTTCATTAGATATTTTGGAAACACAGTATCTTGTGGATGTTATCTAGGTTTCTAAACCAATTTCTAAATTTGTGTAAAACTAATCCAGTAAAATACTCTGAAAATGTCCTATTTTGTATGAACTTTGACACTTCATAATTTGCCTAAAAATTAAAAAAGTCAAAAAAGTAATCCTCTAGAGACCTTGCAAATTTTATCAAGATTCTAAATGACGACAACTTTTTCCAAAAACTTTATATATACTTTATAGATACTGTGTTTCCAAAATATCTAACAAAAAATGTGTAATAACGTCTTAATCAGTTATGAGCGGTTGTATGAAAAACAGTGAAAATGTGAGTCATGATGCACCTTAAGAAAGAAAACGCGGTAACCTCAAGTACGCTATGACGATCACCCTGCGTAATATATGCTTGAACACCACTTATTCACATAAACACTCCTCCTGATCGAAGCCAAAAAGCGAAGTCAATTAAAATAAATTCACGAAAAAGCCTTGAATGAAGGATAACATACCTACATACAGAAAAAGCCAGCAATTGACCGTAAATCACGAGAATGTCATTGAATGCCGAATACCTGTAAATGCCGAATAACTGTGAATGCCGACGCGGTACGGACTGCAGCCGATTCGGCGTAGTGCAGCTATGGTAAATACAAACGACATTGATTACAACGTTCACACTGCGATGGGTCCGGTTTTTGAGAGAAGGAACCAAGCATAAAATAGTACATTGTTACATTAGGGGTGAAAGTTACTTATTTCGTCCCGAGAAGGAGTTGGCGGCCAAGCGTAGTGAGGTCGCTAATTCGAGGGACTAAATAAGTAACTTTAACCCCGAGGTAAGCATTGTGCTTTTCATTACGAATACAAGAAGATAGACCAAGTATTTTTTTTAAATAATTTGACAGTTGTTAGTTGAAAGTAAAACTCCCTAGGGATGAAAAGTGTGATACTTTTCAGCCCGCTCATCAGGCATGTTCAGACCTACTTTCAGAGTATGAGTAATGAAAAAGTAATTAAATATTACCCTTGTGTATATCTCTCGTGACGATACGAATTTATGAAAGTAATAGTATTCGAGATAAGGTAGCATTCTACCAATGATGCTAATATTGTGTTTAGATTGCCAAGAGTCTAAAACGTAACGAAAAATTCAAGCAATATCTCGAAATGATGCAAACAATTTATAAAAAATAATGATAGAAATGAGTATATTAGAGGAAGGTTGAAAGTCAGTAACAGCACCTTAAAAGTTGAAAGTAATAAAATACCCTTTTCAAGTACTTCGATATAGTTTGTACAACTTTGGCATGGAAAATAAAACTGTCACAAGAAAATAAAATCTACTATCCTTACTTTCACCATTCTATTTTTATCTGTCCTATTTTTAACCGACTTCTAAAAAAAGGGAAGTACTCAATTCGGTATAAATTCGTCGCTTGTCAACCGATTTAAAAAAATCTTGGAAAGTGTATACTTTCCAAATAGTCCAGTTTCCATCTGATGATGGAATCTTAGCGAAATAGAGGAATCCTTAAATTCAATAATTTTTTTGTGAAGTTGGATATATTTTTTTTTAAATACTTAATTATATTATTTATAAAAGTTGAATGTACAATAAAGCATTGATTATTAAATAATTTTCTTGCGTCGTTTGCGTTATTTAATTCCTTTGTTCTGCCGTCATCTACCACCGGGAGTTCCCTGTTTAGTATTAAAAAATATAATATTTATTTCCAAAATAAAATGATGACATCAACAAGTACATAATGATAGGTACATATATGTGAAAATAAGTAGTATATTATTTACTGGCTCAAACTAGGTTTAGGGTTTAGGTTTTTTTATAGGGTTCTGGTTTTATATTTTTAACAAAGAGATTAAATAGATACAATAGAGCGGCCATCAGAAGAAATGTCTTAGAAAAACTGTCATCCTATGCTTCAGTAAAGACGGATAATATTTACGAAAATAAACTGAAGTTAAGTCCAGTTGTTTTGCCATGATACGATTTACAATGGTGCAATGCGCAACTCGGCATATTTCTCCAAAAACATATTTTCTTTTGGTGCGTATAGCGGACACAAACGTGACTTGACAGGTATAGACTGAGCGACTTGTTGACTTGTAACTTTAGCAACAAGTCTCGGATTAAGATTTTGTTCGCTAAGTCCTGTCTATTGGTAGTATATGTTTAATGTCTTTGATTTATAACGATCAGTCAATGTTAGTAAAACTAGTCAAACAATATACAAATCGTACAAATATCCAAGCAAAATTTCTCTACAACTCCAAAACAGTCTATTATTAAAACAATATTAATCCCTGAAATTCCAACAATTTTATCTAAAAACAGCTCACTCCCACATAACACCGTCCACCTCTACATAAACAGGGTGGCATCGTCCTACGAGCACAAATATTAATTGTATTTAAGCCAAACGCAAATATTCGCAGCGGAAAGCATTATTTGGCGTTCCGATCGATTCTGAACTGGAAAATGAAATTTGTTTTATTGTTTTTAACTAGTTTTGTTGAAGGTTTTTATTGTTTAGCAAAGGGTGGGTTCATTCTAAAGAAAAAGTAATAAATATCATGAATTTGAAATTAATGATTTTAAGAGACAGAACAAGAGATAGAAAAATAATAAAAAAAACCGTAAAGAGTCTAGTAGTCAAAGACAGACAATATAAGAGAAGCATAAGATCGGTCTCCAGTTAAAATTCAATATTTTTATATCTGTCCCCACAAACGGGCCTAAAAAATAACGCCGCTTCAAGCTTCTTTTCGAGGCGGCTTATGGCTCGTGTGCGGCGGTGCCGCCACAAAAAAACGCTTGAAGCTGCTTCAAGCTTCTTCGGCCAAAAGCTGTCGCGCGCTTGAGCTGTCCTTTGCGGCGGCTTCTACCTTGGGGGTCGTTCCTAGCGTGTTTTTTTATGGTGGCATTTTTTTGAAGCTCGTGTGCGGGGACAGTTATTTCAAATAAAACATTTAAAGGCTCTCTTGAATTGTCAATAAGTAAAAAAAATATGCTAATTGCACGTTCCAAAGCGTAGATCTCTGTTGATCTACGCTTCAGTTTGCTTTTAGGAGTTAGTTTCTTGCACATTCTTCTCAGTCATGGGCGGCAGTAGACGTCCTATTTATAATATCACACCCCAAAAAATATTCTTAACACAGAACAAAATGTTTGGCTTTGTTGTATAATAAAAGGGAAGGTACTATGACGCTTCATGCTGAATTTAGAATGAAAGGCAACTAAATAGTTGCTACACTAAACTAACTGCTGTGTCACAATGGGACAGTAAGGCCTTCGCCCAGCGGTGGGACAAAATAGGCTAACTGTACTGTCAACTAGCGGATCTTTTTGTTTTAGTATTTGTGGTACATTACATACATATACATACATAATCAGCCTTTTTAATGTTCCCACAGCTGGGACTCAGACTTCCTCTCTAGGAGACGGAATGAGCCGTAATCCACCACGCGGGCCCAGTGCGGGTTGGTGGATGTCACATGTCTTCGAATTTTAGTTCTTGAACATGCCGGTTGCCTCACGATGTTTTCCTTCACTGTTTTGAGAGCACTGGTTATGAAATAAATTACACAAAGTAATGCGCCTGGATGGGTTTGAACCCGCGACCTACAACTCGTAAGTCCGGGCCGTTACCCCTCGGCTACTATAATTGCTCTCATTTGTGGTAGCTTTAAAAAAAAAAAAAACCAAAAAGTTTTTTCCTTCGCTCTAATTACACAAAAAAAAAACATAACCGAAGTGAAGTCGTGCATTTTAAAATAAATATTGCAATATTTAATTAACCATTTAAACATTCATAAAAAAATGAAATATTTAAAATAAAAATTAAACATCCAAAGCTATGGGCTCTCAAACAAAATTATATAACAGACATCAAAACGACCCAATTTACCCCTGGTCCAATTTACACTGTGGTTCAATTAAGACCTGCCAAACGCGCAAAAATAACTGAACTTTTCAAATATGATCCGTGGAAATACCTCGAAGGTATGTTAAGGTTGTTACAGGTGGACGTGGGGTATCCCAGTTTTATCTGTCGGCCATTTTGTCCCACCTGATCGTAAAAAATAATTGAATGGCTCTGGAAATGGTCCGTAATGCCTGTTACCTCCTATGAAGGTTATAGTTAGGCCCAGGAATTGGGTCTACTGTTTCAATTAGATTCGGTGGCAACTGATTCATTTTGGAGATAGGATAAGTAGGCGAGTTTTCATAAGTATGGGTTTTGTGTGGTCAAGGTTATTTGGGATCGGTTTTTTTTTTAAATATCTTTGTTAATAATTAGAGTAGAATAATTAGAGCAGTGGTGGTAAATGTATGTATTTAGAAAAGGCAGTGGTGGCTGAAAGGTAACGGCGCTGACTTACGAGTTGTAGGTCGCGGGTTCAAACCCAGCCAGGCGCATTACTTTGTGTAATTTATTTCATCACCACTGCTCTCAAAACGGTGAAGAAAAACATCGTGAGGAAACCGGCATGTCCTAGAACAAAAAATTCGAAGACATGTGACATTCACCAACCCGCACTGGGCCCGCGTGGTGGATTACGGCCCTTCCCTTCCTTCTTCTTCTATAGAGGAGGCCTGAGTCCCAGCAGTGGGAACATTAAAAAGGCTGATGATGATGATGATGACATTTTGCGTATGACTTGTGAGCGTGTCTTGTTTTTTTGCAAGCTTTTATTTAGTTTCACCTGTCCCGATGTTTGTCTGTAATCAATTTTGCAAATTAAATTTGACCCACTTCCCGGTTACCGATTGAGCTGAAATTTTGCATGCGCTTGTAAATCAGATGACAATGCAAAATTATTATGACATGAAGCTGATCCGATGATGGAACTGGAAGGTGGCTATAGGAACTTGGTAGTTAAATGACACAACCCCATCGAGTTTGGGCTCATATGATTCGTCTTGACGAGTATTAATTATATGGGTAGGGTAGGTATACCGAGCTATAAAAGCTTGCTATGAAAAAATGATTATCATGAAAAGCTTGTTATTGATAGACATTCTATTTAACTATCATGTCACCTGATGATTAATAAAGTTAACGATATGGCTGTCAACAAAATATCATAATTAGTATATAATTTTATTAGTAAAACCAAATATTAGGTTTATGTAAGTTACCCAATTAAATCAAAACTTAAAATTAAGGCTTTAAATAAATTGTTCGCACAGTAAACAATACCATCTCGCACCTACCTCCATAATTAAAGTAAAAACAATCACAAAGAAAAAGTAATTAACAGAAGCAGCAAAAAATCTACTTAAATACTTTACAAACTAACACGAATCCAGGATTTGTAAGAATATTAACGACAAAAGCTAAAAAGTAGTAAAGGAACTAGGATTCCACAAGTTGGTAAGTTCTTGATAATAACAGTGGAATTAAGTTTTTTTTATCGTTGAACTCCAAGCTCCAAGTTGAGACGGTATTTAAAGAAGAACTTACCAGCTTGCTGTCATGTTATTGGGTGTGGTACAAGTTATGGGAGGTAGCGGTGAAAGAAATTTATTTGAAAAGATAAATTTGGGTGTTATCCAAACCTATATTGGAGGAGGGCTATGTCCAATAGTGGACGTGTTTCGGCTGATATGATGATGATAAATGAACACCCAAAAAGACACAGATTGAATTGGTCCTCGGAATAACTGAGGATGAACCTTGTATGGGAAATGATCTGTAGCTTCTGAGACTTCGCAACTCTTCTGAATAATACCGCGCTCTTGGATATCTAAAGGGTTTTAGTAAGACTTCGTTTAGGCTTGATTGCGATGAAATAAACGTTTATTTTGACAAACTATTTTGTACACCATTGTAGCGTTATCTATGACGCCACATGAGAACTACGAAGAAAACACGAAATCCTGCATCGCGCAATCAGAGTTCTCCGCGCGATTTGAACATATACGACAGCCCGACATCAACTATCGGGCAGTCGCCCACCAGACTATAACACCCGGTCTGGTCGGAGGATCCTCCCTTTTCAACGGAGGTTTGTGGGACTTTACTCTCTGTTCCACATACCTCTAAACCATTACACATACAAAAAGAAACAAAAACTAAAACATAATGGGCGCCTTTATTGCATTTCGCGATCTCTTCCAAGCAACCTAGAATGGACAGTAATTGCCTGGAAAAGAAATGGGGCTGTCATTGGTGACAATACCAGTATTATACATATTTATATTATAATAGATACACATAATACAAAAATATTGATTACCTATTTGTGCTAAGTTGTATATAAGCCATCTGGTGACAATAACGGCAAAATTCTTTTTAATAGAATTTGGAATAATGAAAGGCTTAACGCGCGCAGTATTCGCAGGTCACACTGAAAGTTTTTGGAATAGGCCAATAAGAAAAGCAGCAAATAAAAAATATATTTAAATTTTAAATTAGGCACTCTTTGGAAACCTGTAGATGTGTAATGAATTCGTATAGGCTCTCTGTATAGACCCATAATTATGAAAATCAATAAAATTCGAAATTGAAAAGCAAAAATCTTACACCTCAACCCACACCCAAGTAATATAGAGGGCGCTAAACACGCAATAGGCCCCGTCAGTCCACAATTACCTCAGTTTACAAGGAAAGTCACTCCGCCAAATTTCCTCTAGCCAACATTCCCCTCAATTAGCCAGTTTTAATGGCAAATTATGGGCAAACATAGACCCGGCTTCCCGACTGTTTAGTTGACACATTTTTGTTGGGCAAATTAGGGCAGGGGCATAGTTCGTCACTCCCTGAGTCCTTTGGCCGAGATCTTTGCAGTTGGTTAGTCGGCCGAATGTAATCCTTAAAAGAAAGATAGGTCATTTGAACTCTTGATACTCGATCAAGGTGATAGATTGGGTTGTTTTGAGTTGTAAATAGTGTAGTATCTGAGGTCAGCAAAATCTTACTAATTCTCTATAACTATTATCTAATAACTCTATAACTTATTTCAGGTCACTACCTGAAATCAGTTTATATTGAAACCATGTTTCAACGTGTAAAAATTGTATATTAGGATAATAAATTATAATAATTAAACATTATAACTATCATCATGTTAAAAATGGGATGTGGGAGAGCGTGTCAGACGACTCGGGCTAGGTCTTTATAGGATGAGCGGACGGCAAACTGCCCTTTGCTCGTAGTCTGCAAGACCGTGCTTACAATCGGTACAGTCAACATTTTGTGATACTTTCAATTTAAAAAAAATAAAACCTAAATACTCAGCTTAGCAAGCTAAAAATTTACAGAAAAAAAAAACATAATTATATTTTACATTAGATCAATTTTATAACTGTTGACTATTATGTTAATTAAAATAGCAATAACTACTAATAAAATAAATTACATTCGATGAAATTCTACACATTTTTCTAATTAAGTACCATAAGCTCAATTGTGTCATTCGTTAAACGGATTACAAACACCGAATTCAATGTGACTAGATCTATTTTGGAGCAACATCGCACCATGCAATTCCAAAATGGAATTAATACACTAACTGAATCAAATGAATTGAATAGAAATAAATTAGATTGATTCTATCGATTGAAACTAAATTCATTCGTGAGTATATTATTGTAAAGTATATTAAAATGTAGGCCTAATTTATTAACACAGAATTAGTGTCCTGAGACAGTAAGACTTGGTCTTACCAGATCACGAAGAAGATGGACAGATTTTATCAGAACTGATAGGATTAAGCTCATGGTTACGACAGATGGAAGCATCTTTTAAAAACTTTAGAATATGGATGCGAATAACTATAAGTAAGGGAAAGACCACAAAACCGATGGATAGAATTTGTTAAGGATGTTTCAGCCTCGATAAGAAAGGCAACGAAGAAACAGGCGTGGGTTTTTAGTCAGTAAAAGTCTAACACTATCTCCTGCTCCTTCCAAGAGCGAGGGATGTCATTGGATGATTCATCATCATCATCATTTAAGCCTAAAGACGTCCACTGTTGAACATAGGCCTCCCCCAAGTGGCGCCACAATGAACGGTCCCGCACGTTTCGCATCCATCGGATTCCCGCAACCCTTACTAAGTCATCGGCCCACCTTGTTGGTGGCCTTCTAACGCTACGTTTTCCAGTACGCGGCGGATGATTATCCCACCGAAAAAAAGATTTGGACGTAACTTTATCGATTGAATTGAATAAAAATTTCGTGTAGCTACGTTTTTTATTGAAGCAACAACTTAAGATCTTAGATGATGGTCCGTAAATGTTTCTTTTAGGTTTTTTTTGGCGTTGTTTAGAATTCTTTCCAATTTATTTGAAAGCGGAAATTGTTCGGTGCAATCTTAATTCTTAAGAGCAGTGGTGGCCGAGTGGTAATGGCCCCGACTTACGAGTTGTAGGTCGCAGGTTCGAACCCAGCCAGGCGCAATACTTTGTGTAATTTATTTCATCACCACTGCTCTCAAAACGGTGAAGGAAAACATCGTGAGGAAACCGGCATGTCCTAGAACCAAAAATTCGAAGACATGTGACATCCACCAACACGCACTGGGCCCGCGTGGTGGATTACGGCCCATTCCCTCTCCTAGAGAGGAGGCCTGAGTCCCAGCAGTGGGAACATTAAAAAAGGCTGATGATGATGATGAATCTTAATTCCGCTAGAGTTTCATTTTGAGATATTAAGAGACACTTTAGTGATTTTATCTTTGAACGTTGTGGCACTGTTTTGAAGTGGTTTTTCATTGTCTTGTTACTCTCTAGTTCTTTTTACAAGCTTTTATTTAGTTTCACCTGTCCCGATGTTTGTCTGTAATCAAATCTTGTAAATTAAATTTGACTCACTTTCCGGTTACCGATTGAGCTGAAATTTTGCATGCATGTGTAAAGCAGATGACAATCCAAAATTATTATGACAAGGAGCTGATGTGATGATGGAACCGGAAGGTGGCTATTGGAACTTGGTAGTTAAATGACACAACCCCATCGAGTTTGGGCACATATGATTTGTATTGACGAGTATTAATTATATAGGTATACCGAGCTGTAAAAGCTTGCTATGAAAAAATGTTTTTCATTAATTCATGAATCCCCAAGCGACACCCGGTGGCCGCGCATCTATTGTCTTACTATTGTGTTTCTAATTGACGGTATCTGAAGGGTTAAAAGCATGTTTTGATAGGAAAAGCATACCCTGTTTGATGAATATGTCACTAACAATATTTTGGGTATCAGAAGAAGTTGCGGAGCATAATTTACGAATAAATAAAAAAAAATACAAATTAAAAAACAATTAATTAATAATAACAACAACAACAACAATTAATTAATTATTAATTTATTATTTTTGGGAGACTAAGCGGTGTGAGTTTTTTAAATATTTTTCAGAAAAAAACATATTTTATGAAGTAGTAATCGATTCAGTTACTGATTCTGAACTAACTATATTCAGGTTTCACATGTACTAAAAAGAAAGAAAGAAAAAAGAAAGAAAACATGTTTATTCTGCCCGTATAGACACACAAATAATTTTCAAAAAAACAAAAAATAAAAACAAATTAAAACAAAAATTAGTTGCCCTATGAGATCACGTGTGAACCGGGCTTAACTTGCTTGAACCATAGACAACCCAGCTGTCTGGGTTGTCTATTAAAACAATATTTTTTTATAGTCTATGCGACACCGGCCGACACGTGCCTGACAGAGACAAACACCAAAATTATAAACAAAAATAAAAGAAAAGCAAAAATAAAACAGATACAATATAAATACATTCAAATTTGTGCGTCGCATCAAGGCAAGAATAGGCCGTTGCTCAGCATACTAAAAATAATTTTGTATAGATGAATTTAAGTAATAATAAAAGAACAAAGACCTGGTGTGCTATTCCCTAAAGAAAGCCTTGAGCGCAGAGCCAGCAGCAGCGACGATATCCAAATAGGTACTGATTAACAATCCAATAACCCTATACATTGGGTTGTTAATTCTATGGACTGCGCTCTCGCCTCGTCGCTGCGCTACTCTCAAGGCTGTTTTCTTAGAGAATAGCATCGCTGGAATAGATTGCAGAATACGATAAGGCCGCCCAGTTGCTTTATGTTTTAGATACATATTACTTTTTCTTTGTTATATTAAACAATAGAAAAAATATCAAAAGAAAACTTAACATGAAAATTGGCTCACAAATCAAATATTCTTCAGTGAACGAATTATTGGGATCATAAAAAAATAAAATAAAAAAGTTACATCTACACAGTAACGATAATTTAACTTAAACAACCTTTAGAAAAATAATAAATATATAATAATAACAGTAAATGCAAAACGAAACTTATCAAGAAAGTAAATCGCGTCTCCAATTTATTTTTAATAAGCAACTTTGTCCAAGGAAATGTAAAGCAAACTTACTGTTGCTAAGTTTTTTTATTTCTTTCTGAACGAGTTTGCCACAGTTCCCGTTATCCATAGAAAATTAATATTTGTTTTATGAAATTAAAAATTGTACCGGTTACTTGTGTAAATATTTGGTGACAAGGATAACTTGGTGTATCTACGTGAATAGTTTGAGGACTGAGGCTTTACTATGAGCTCTTAATGCGATCCATTTGGCGACCTAAACTGAATTGTTAAAGCGATGGTGCTACATAGCGTTGTATCTCCATCCCTCTTTCTCACTCGCACGTTTTACATTATTGCATATTTTTTATTCCTGTGGGAAAATCATTTAATGACATCCCTAAAAACCAACTCCTGTTCCTTCGTTGCCTTTCGTACCGGAGCTGAGCTATCTTTCGAAACTAACCCTGGCCCCAGAAGGCTTCGACCCAGCTGGGCCCCTGCTGTTGCTGACAGGTCCTTGAGGCGTGCGGGAACAATGCGCGCCGTCGACGACTTGGGCTCGGTCCTGACAGTTACTGGACGGTCGGACAGCGAGCTACCCATTGCTCGAAAACCGCAAGCCCGCACCTACGGTCGCCACTATCCAGCTACCAACAATGGGCTCACGTGGTGGATTACCGTCCATTCCCTCTCCTAGAGAGGAGGCCTGAAGCCCAACAGTGGGAACATGATCATTTTCATCTTAAATGCGGGTCAAGTCGCAAGAAAAAGTTGGTACATGATTCTTTATTATCTGGAAATTACTTCGCCATCTCGACTTATTATGGTTCTAGCAATTTAGATTAAAGATCAAACCGGTAATAACTAAATATACACGTTCTGTCCCTGTATCTAGAAGAAAAAGAAATATAAAACCCTGGATAACTCCGGGACTTTTACGCTGTATAAAACACAGAGATAGGCTACATAATAAATCATCTAAAAGTCCTGACAACTTAATTCTAAAGCTTACATATACACGTTACCGAAATTTTTGTAATCGTCTTTTACGAAAGCTAAAAAAAGAATATGAAAAAAAAGAGATTGAAAAAGCTGGTCAAAATCCTAAAGCTCTCTGGAATGTCATCAAAGATATTACCCATACAAAAAAAGTGTATTCATCACCTGTAGAACTACTTAATAACCAAAATAATTCTAGGCTTGCTGTTAACCAAATCTGTTCCTTTTTTACAAATGTTGGTAGTAATCTAGCTAGTAAAATAATAACTGCGAATCAAGGTAGACCATCAAATCCAATAACAAATGAAAATTATTCATCTATCAGTAATTCGTTTCTACTTCTAGAAACTGACGTTTCTGAAGTAGACTCCATAATACTACAATTGCGTAGTGATTGCGCTACGGGTTGGGATAAAATATCAACGAGTGTACTAAAAGCTAAGCTAAGCTTTCACACACACGTGCACTCATTGCGTGCACGCTCATATAGATTTAGTTCACTATTGTATTAATTTATTCCTATAGATTTAGTACAAGTTATTATGATTACATAAATGTAACTAAGTTAAGGGAGAGCGGCCTCTCCTGGCACAGGTGTTTTTACACTTAAAAGGAGAGGTCAACCTCAGTATTGTTGAACCAACTTCGTTAGTGAATAAAGCATTTTTTCATTTTTTTCATTTTCAAAACAATGCAAGGACTCTTTAGCGCTTCCCATAACACACATATGTAACCAGTCCATAAGAACAGGTATATTTCCCCAGGCTTTTAAGAAAGCCTTAGTCCATCCTATATACAAGGGAGGGGACAGAGACTGTGTTAACAACTATAGGCCAATATCTGTATTGCCGGCGCTGTCCAAAATCCTAGAAAAAGTTTTGAACACAAGGCTAAATAGTTTTTTGGACAAGTACAGTATTATTTCTGATAATCAGTATGGTTTCCGTCGCGGCGTATCCACCGAAGACGCCGTACTAGATTTAACACAGTTTGTTGCAAGACAACTTGATACAAAGAACAAGTGTCTTGGTGTCTTCCTGGATATGGCAAAGGCATTTGACACGGTCTCTGTCCCTATCCTTCTAAGTAAACTTGAGCAAATAGGAATCAGGGGTGTGCCTCTTTTGTTGTTCAAGAGCTATTTAACAAATAGGACACAACAGGTCATAGTTAATTCTATACTTAGTGACGAGCAAAATATTACTTTCGGTGTGCCACAAGGGAGCGTTCTAGGTCCTACATTGTTCAAAATATATATAAATGACCTTTGTAAAATGTCACTTTCGAACGCAACTATGTTTACATATGCGGATGACACTGCCATTGTGGTTCACGGACCATGCTGGGATTTTATAAAAGTTAAAACCGAAGACTGCCTTAAAAAAATACTAAAGTGGCTAAACTTTAACCTATTGACACTAAATATTAAAAAAACCAACTATGTAACCTTCACGATAAAGAAAAATAGCAAACCGTCGAATGAGTTTAACATAACTGCACATACATGTTGGGATACTACACAGACCTGTCAATGTAAAACTCTGACTCCAGCCAGTGTTGTTGGGTACCTAGGAGTGCAAATTGATGAACAACTAAGATGGGATAAACAACTAAGTAAAGTCAATGCTAGGTTGAGAACTATGATATACTTGTTTAAAACTCTTAGAGAATCAGTACCACAAGAACTTCTGACAAAAATATTCATAGTACTGTGTCAGTCTGTGATAAGTTATTGTGTTTCGGTGTGGGGTGGGGCAGCTAAGACGCTGTTCCTTGCCCTGGAGAGAGCCCAAAGAGCGGTTCTTAAGGTTATCATAAAGAAACCATATCGATACCCTACTGCACAACTATACAACGACTGTAAAGTGCTCACTGTCCGTAAACTCTTTGTGCTCCAATCTATTCTAAGAAAGCATCGAACGGTTGCCCCTCCCGCTACTGGAAGGCGTGGAATTTCGCCAGCCTGTCCCAGTGTTCCTCACAATACAGCTTTTGCTAAAAGGCAATACTTTGTTCTAAGCTCTTACCTGTATAGAAAAGTTAATAAGATAACAAACATAATTAAACTAAATAGACATAATGCAAAGCTTACTGTTAGGAGCTGGTTATTACAATTAGATTACTCGGAAACAGAAAATCTCATTACCTTTATTACATAACCCCAATATCATTCCCACTCACACTCTCCATACACATACACCAACATACATTGCAATCTTATAATCTTATTACATACCCCAATATTATGCCTACTCACACTCTCCATACACATACATATATACACATACATTCCTAAATCTCATTATCTTTGTTACATAAATCCAATACCATACCCACTCGCACACTCTCCAGACACATATGTACATATACAAACATACTTACATTCTTACACTCACTTACACTCACATTTTTGCAATTACACACTATCCTCACGCTTTTAATACTGACTCATCTACATAGTAGTGGCACTCGTGATAAATATTGTACAAACTATTGGCTGAACACTACCCCCTGAGATACAGGTTACCACCTAGTTCAGGGGATAGGATCCAAACTGTTGAGGCATATCACAGCCACCTTATACATATACATTGTACCCATAGATTTAAGTTTCTATAAATTGTTACTATTTGGTGTATTTGGTGTAAATAAATAAAGTTATTATTATTATTATTAAAAAACCGAGATGATTGTGTGTCTTCTTTTCGTACGAGAGATAAATATATGCCTGAAGATAAATAGCAATATTTGTGATATATTTCTCGACATCTGTATTATCTACACTACTTATGTATACTTATATATACAAGGCGTAAGGGACAGCCCTCCGCAAAATTTAAGGGCTTGCTCAGTAGACGAAACTGAACAACCTTCCACAACATTTATTTTCAGGAAATGAAAAAAAAATCAGCCTCACCATACAAAACGATAAACTTGATTTCAATTTGTATGGCAAGGCCGATATTTTTTTCAAAAAAATTTTGTTTCTGTCCCTTTGTATACTAATATTAAAAAATATTTTGGTTTGTAATTAAACTCAAAAACTACTGGACCGATTTAAAAAATAGTTCTACCATTAGAATGCTTTCTTTATCACTGCATGAGATAGATATATATTTTCACGCAAACGAAGCCGCTGGCTAAAGCAAACAATTTATCTTTAGATGGAAATAAGCAATGATATTTCAATAGGTACACAGCAACAGTTTAAATTTTATTTTTTAATTTTTGAGCCCATACAACATTGGCGCTATAAAAGAAAAGTGTTATCTCATAGAATAATGTGAATAAACTCATTAGACAAATTTAAAAATAAAAAACTGGCATTGAACTCAGAGGCAACTCACCCGAAAAGCCGCTATAAACACCCTGTCAATTTTATTGCTATTAGGTTTAAGATTAACGTTTGAATTTCAAAAAGGCCCACATTTACCTAATTTCGAAGAAGGATGTTAAAGTGCCTAAATCTAATTTATCGAGATCCATCCGAAGTTTAAGATCAAAAGGCTTTAAAATTAAACAAACGACATTTTCCTCAAAGAAAAAAAAGGGAAGTCGGGATCAAAATGTTCGAGTTATTATATAACATGTGTTTCTTATAAACGTCGCGTAAAAAGCTTTTATATTAAAGAAATATAATTTATTTTTCTTTTAAATATTCACGTTGTTTACTTTCTGCTTTAGAATGTTTGTAAAACTCATCATCATCGTCAGCCTTTTTAATGTTCCCACTGCTGGGACTCAGGCCTCCTCTCTAGGAGAGGGAATGGGCCGTAATCCACCACGCGGGCCCGGTGTGGAATTTTTAGTTCTGAGAAATACACGTCAGCCTTTTTTATAGTGGGGAAAATCATCCCCTGCATGACAACCCCTGCTCTTGGGAGGAGTGGGAGATAGTGTCAGACTCTTACTGACTAAATACCCACCCCGTTCCTTCTAGCCTTCATACCGGGGCTCGAGTTTCCTTTCGGATAACCCTGGCCCTAGTAGGCTTCGACTCAGCTCGGCCCCTGCTGTTGCTGACAAATCCTTGAAACGAGCGGGAACAATGCGCGCCGTCGACGTCTTGGGCTCGGTCCGGACAATACATGTTACATTATAGCATCCATAAAACCCAAAAATACATAAGTATTAAAAAAAAAACATAAAAACCCATAAACCATATTAAATAAAAACCCATTGAAAAATAGCAACCAGTGAACACCAATTAGATTCCCCAAAGAATTCAGTATTCAATACAGCCCAGCCGTTTGTATTGATAAGGCAATTATCATAACGATTTATAATACGGACGCTATTAAAAACGGGCCTGTTACCCCGAAAATTTGTTTTCCACCCATTTATCTTCGAGTAATGGTGGAAAACAGAATTACTTTGAAGCGAAAAGAGGATAATGTGAGGATGAAAGGTAACGGAATAGATTGGGAGTTTGATATTTAAATTAAAGGGATGCAACTCGACACATATTTTCACGGTTTTCCATACAACCGCTCTTACTCGGTTATGACGTTGTTACTCATTTTTCATTCGATATTTTGAAAACACAGTATCTTGTGGATATTATCTAAGCTTCTATTAAAATCAATTTCTAAATTTGTGTAACTCTAATCCATTTATTCATGAATCCCCAAGCGACCACCGGTGGCCGCGCATCTATTGTCTTACTATTGTGTCTCTAATTGACGGTATCTGAAGGGCTAAAGACCTCTGAAAATCTGCTATTTTGCATGAAGTTTGACACTTCATAATTTACTCAAAAATTAAAACTAAAACAAAATCTTTTGTTCTGACCACGTGACTGAGCGTTGAGGTGACGTCATTCCCGTACATTTGAAGCTTTCTACTAGCGTTATCTATTGCAGATTAGTAACTTGGCAGGTGTTGATCTCAGGACCACCTACTTCTCACAGAGACAACTGTATATTGCTTGCTCCCGCGTCACCAGTTTTGACTTTATACATTTTGGCTCCTGAAAGTAGGACTAGAAACATGGTTTACAGAGTTTTATAAGAAATGTTATTTTTTACTCTATGATTTATTCGCATAAACCAATTACCTATAAGGAAATTTGTGTGTTTTCATATTTCTTGGCAAATTTCTACTCTTTGTAAACAAGTTGTTTTTAAATCACGTGAAGTTAGTTTTATATGTTATCAACCAATACCTACAAAACAAAAGAAAATTAAAATTGATCTTTTAGAAATAAATCGCGAACATTATTATTATTACCCGGAAATCTTTATGTCGAAAGTTAAATAAGTTAAATAAGAATAGGTTTCTTCTAGGTAAGCGCGTTCCATCGTCGACCGCATCGTCGCTTTCCATCAGGTGAGATAGCGGTCAAGCGCAAACCTATCAACAATAAAAAAATATTATGAGGCATTATTGTGAAATTTTATAAGTTTGAGCAAAATCAAACCAAAGCATTTATTTCAAATAGACCATTTGCAGGCACTTTTGAATAGTCAAATGTCGGTCAGTCCAAGAAAAGTGAAGCTAAATTGCACGTTCCAAAGCGTAGATCTCTATGGAGAAGAATATGCAAGAAACTCCATGGACACTCTTTTAGCCGGACAAAGTCGCGGGCAACAGCTAGTTATTACTAAGATATATTATCTATGATCACTTGATGGTCATCAATTTGACCTAGAAGAAGGCACCTGATTGTATTTCTCTGTTTTTTTTTTCATATTGTTTTTATTTATCTTTTTTTTGGTCATAACTAATCTGGTTATCAATCTAATAAACCGTAAACCGTAGTCCAATAAACCGGATTATGACGACTTAGACTTATATTTAAACCAGTTATCTTATCTGAGGTTCAAGAGGTTATTATATCAGATACAGTGCAACTGCTACACTTAGTTGCAAATGCTACACTTGCTTACAATAAACTCTACGTACCCACCCACAATAATATGACCAAAGTGGACCAATGGCCTGGTCAGGGCCACAGGAACGCACAGGACCGGTCGTTGTGGCGACACTAAGGAGGAGGCCAATGTCCATCCACATTGGACGTGTTTCGGCTGAAATTATGATGATGATGTTATGACCAACAACCGTCTTATATGTTTTTAGGGTTCTGTACCTCAAAAAACAGAAACGAAATGATCACTTTGTTGTCCGTCTGTCAATCTATCAAGACCTTTTATCTCAGGAACGCGTGGATGTATCAAGTTAAAATTTAAACCATATACTCAGGTCTGCGGTCTTTCGAAGCTGTAATCAAATCCAACTTCTTAGTTCACGAAAAAAAAAGATACGGCCGAGTGTCGAAATGTACGTTTTTTGTGACATTATGTCGCAAAAAACTATATTTCAACACTCTCAATGATATCAAAATTTAAACGGGACTTCCCATTGACCCAGAATTCTGAAATTTGGCTAATAGCAAGGTCTTATAAGATAAATAAAAAAAAAATCTATGAAAAGGTTTTTAAATTAGCAGCGAACTATTCAAAAAATAACCACCAAAAATTCATTTATGAAAAAATGAAAAAAAAAAAATTAAAAAAAAAACATACTATTTTTTATTTAGTTTAATAATAAAAGAATTATCATCAACAAATAGAATAATACCTGATAAATTATTCATCATATAAGAAAGGGTATTATTATATATTTAGACTAAAAAAAAAGCAAAGGGCCAAGAACTGAACCCTGAGGTGCCAATATTTAATAAGGACCCAGAGGGCGTCGCTCCATTAATAGCTTTTTTGCTGCTTGTAAAATAAAAATAGACCAGTGGCTCATCCACGAATTCCGTAATTTAATTGTAAAATTGCACAATAATAATTTATAAAAAGAAGATTTAAGTAATTCAGTGCAACCAGGGTCGAATAATGTTCCCGAGTCAAAGGTGCATATTATATCACGCGCGCCTCAAAGAACTGTCAGCAAAACCGTAGAGACTCAGCAGCACGGAATCCTGAAGAGTTACCGTAGCCCTGGAAGCCTGGCAACTGTGGAACAGATATGGGTTCAGATAGACTTGAAACTGACTGTAAAGATGGCTCACCTGATCTTGTGGGTGAACAAGAAATGTAGTAAATATCTACGTGTGTATCTTGTAAGGAACATGCGTTTGCCAATGAGAGCTCTTATCTGAGAGTCTGTTATCTTCAGAGTACCTAAACTTGGACTATATATATGACGAGAAGCTACTGTTTACTTTACTATAAAGATACTAGCCGTACCATCGTCGACTGTTGAAATAAAATTGTAAAATTTTTATGTTTATGTATATATAAAATGCAGATTGTGTTAGAATTAATTTTGCTATACGTGGAGTTATCACACTCTTGGGGTAAGTGGTTTTTAACATCACATTAATAATATAAAGGCGGAAGTTTGCGAGTGTGTATGTTTGTTAATTCTTTACGCTCGAACGGTTGAACGAATTTCGATGAAAGGTACCGTCGCGGTCATTTCTGTTTGATCATTTAAAAAAATATCGCTTGAATCCTGCGGCGCTGCGCCAAACCAAACCCTTTAAAGTTTTCGGTTCAAGTGCAAGTAAAAATGATCTTAGTGGTGGTCAGGCGGAAGTGTCTTCGATGGTACACTAGACCATGTCCTAGAATAGGACATAGTATTATTTCTCGATGCCGGGAAATTTTTATCCCGGAAGTATGTAACCTAGGGATAATTTTTACTATAAAGTGATTAAAACCTTTGTTAATCGGTGGACATTGCAATCGCAATGCGTAATTTTTTATTTTATTTTTAGTATTTATTTATAAACGATTTAACTGTTTTAATTAAATTTAAATAGTCAGTTATAAAGGACATGTTCGTCTCATAGAATAGGTTATTATTAAAATAAAAAAAAGCAAGTTAAATCAGTGCAAATGATCTGAGTTTCTTCAAATTATGTATAAACTTTATTTTAAATGGTGCATTTCTAGTAGACGTTTAAACAGAAGCCATTTTAAATTAGTATACAGCATTGATAAGAAGTTGATTTGAAGTTATCAAAATTTAAAGTGTTCAGTTTCATGTTTACATTACAAACTAATTTATATTGTTTCAGACCTAGCTGTAACTCATCAAAATCTTCTAGAATTTTATACCAACGAAGTCAAAACAAACACCTTTAATTTAGGTTCTTCTCTCAGAGCTTTAGCTTATGACGAAGTTCACGATATATTGTTATATGTTGATGATAACAATCAATGCAACAACGACGTTATTTGTGGTTATCACATAGATTTAAATACATACCAATGTTATCTCGAGGGAAGTGGTAGAAACATTCATGGTGTCGCCTTCGATCCAGTCACTGAATTAACGTTCTTTAGTGATATAAAGGAAAGAAGCATTTATTGGATTTCGTTAAAACCTGTACCTAGTAAAACTGCAAATCTTTTGATCAAGTTGGATGACGGGATTCCCACGGATATTGCC
The DNA here is from genome assembly GCA_949319445.1 of Mythimna lalbum. Taxonomy (NCBI): domain Eukaryota; kingdom Metazoa; phylum Arthropoda; class Insecta; order Lepidoptera; family Noctuidae; genus Mythimna; species Mythimna lalbum. The sequence continues at coordinate 7,330,275 of OX439370.1, forward strand.
GTAGACAGTTGTGGAGGGTAAGTTTGTAAAAACTTGAAAAATCTACACCAATTTCACACAACAATATCTACGAGGAATCAATTAGCGAATAACTAAAACAGCGTGTAATTAAATGGCGTAATTTTTTTGCGTGAAGTTCAGTGCCTGTTTGGAGGTATGCGGAACAGAGAGTAAAGTCTCACAAACCTCCGTTGAAAAGGGAGGATCCTCCGACCGGACAGGATGTTATGGTCTGGTAGGCGACTGCCCAATAGTTGATGTCGGGCTATCGTATAAGTTCAAATCGCGCGGAGAACTTTGATTGCGTGATGCAGGATTTCGTATTTTCTTCGTAGTTCTTATGTGGCGTCATAGATGTCGCTACATAACTCCCCGCAAAAAAAAGCTAAAACTTTATTGAACTACTTCTGTGAAGCTTGCTAAGCTGCCTCGATATGTTTGCTACAAAAACATTCGTGTGTTGCACCCGCATTATTTATTTATTACTGATGACGAAGTGATATAGTCTAAAGACCTTAGCCTGCCCAAATGAGGTGAAGCAAAAATATTAAAATGCGCGCGCATAAGAAAACACAGTCAATTTATTTTACGGCTATATACGTGATTGTACTCATGATTACAGACCACTTTCCCAAAGATTTTTTTTTTATAATCATTTATTTATTTAATCTTTATGCAACACAAAATACATAGGCGGACTTAATGCCTTAAGAGGGTCCTTCTTCACTCGCTTATCGTAAACATCGAAAATGGTTTAAAAGCTTGTTACTTAAAAAAACTTGCTCCAGGAAATAGCTGTTTTTTTTAAACCCTTAAAAGTTTTTGGAAAAAGTTGTCATCATTTAGAGTCTTAATAAAATTTGCAAGGTCTCTAGAGGATTACTTTGTTGACTTTTTTAATTTTTAGGCAAATTATGAAGTGTCAAAGTTCATACAAAATAGGACATTTTCAGAGGTTTTTACTGGATTAGTTTTACACAAATTTAGAAATTGGTTTCTTTAGAAACCTAGATAATATCCACAAGATACTGTGTTTCCAAAATATCTAATGAAAAATGTGTAATAACGTCATAATCAGTTATGAGCGGTTGTATGAAAAACAGTGAAAATGTGAGTCGTGATGCACCACCTTAAGCATTCTCTGCCAGTCAACCTAGGGTGGTGCAGAGACATTATGGTAGGCGCATATAAAGAAAATTTTATTTGAGAAAGAGTAAAAAAGAATACATATATTTAAAATAAACATACATATAAATTTAATATAATATATATATACCTATATACTCCATATATACTAATTTAAAGTAAGGACAGAAGTTTTGAGTCGATTCTGCTATTGATGTAGAAAATGATTCCGCAACTTCCGCTTAAATGCATACTGACTTTTTGCCATTATTTAACTTATATTATTTAACTGGAACAGGTAGTACCTACACTGATTACATACACTGCGATGGGTTTGCAAGCGGCGCGGGTGCATTATCACTGTTGTAGGTAAGGTACAAGAGACAACAGCGTTACGCTGCTAACAGCTGAGAGGTTGAAGGCGCGAATTAGCGTGAACAGCTGTGTTATGTTATTGTGATAAAAGTTAAAAGTATAAAATAAAGTTTCTTTGGGAAAGTTGCTTGTAATCATGAGTATAATAACGTGTATAAGTATCGGTCACTAATTACCAGTCACCCTATATAGCCGTAAAATAAATTAATGATGATGTTATATATAACAAAACTACACAATTAGTTTTGCTGTTAAATAAATAGTTAATTAAATTATTTTCACAAGTGTGTTGAAAAATGTCGTATGATAAACGTGAATATTGGTGATTACCGTCCTCGATTCTCTTAATATAAATATCGCCTCAGTGGTAATCATGTAAACACCAACATTACAAAACTTGTATCAAAATTCTTCTGATCAAATATTAAAAAAAAATATATTACAGGTTCGTTTACTGGATCAGCACAAACCTGGTGACGCCTAAAATCGAGAGGATTCGTTTCGATGGGTCGGAGAGAAAAGTTATTCTTGAACTTAATTCATTGTATACCAACTCATATTATAAACTAGAGCCTCACAGTCTGGTTATTGACCAAGGGACACATATGATGTATTGGATGGAGCCTAAGAATAGTTCATTGTACACTATTTACTATGCAGACTTAATTGGTGACAACAAGAGAGCAACGACAGTTATAAATGTATTAAATTACAAGTTTACTAATCCAGCAACTAATACGATGGCCCTTTCGAAAAACGCTCTTTTCGTGAGTTCATGGTGCTCTGATTGTGAGAGGGCCATTTTGAAATTATCAAAGACAGAATATACAGGAGAATCGTACATACAAATGCATGTTACGAATCAGACTTTTAGTCTTGTCGCCAAAAACCAACTCAGAATTCAGGACATGAGATATTGTGAAGCATTGACATGTATAGATAAAGTATACTCTATTATGCCGTATTGTGTTCATGGTGAGAAAGTGTATGGACGGTGTATTTGCAAATGCTCACCTGGGTACATCGGTAAGCGATGCGATGTATCGGTATGCATGAATTATTGCTTACAAGGCAACTGTATCATCAATGATCTGGGAGTTCCTAAATGCAGGTAACACTTATTTTAATCGTTAAGCAGTTTTTGGAACGAAATTTCTTATCGCGCGTTGTGAAAGAGGGCTAGACGGAAAAAATTCTCAAGAAAAGTTGTAACGACACTTTTTTTTTTAATTTTTTATGTCATTATTCCTACAGATGGAAATTGTTTCTTTTTATTTGTATTATTGTTTTTATAGTTTAATAAAATTTTATTACAATTCCTTCACTAATTAATCGAAAGGAACTTCGTTCCATCCAGGTGTCCCTTGACACCTCTCAAGTTTTTTTTTTATGAATACCTTTATTCACATATAATCATTATTTCAGGTGTAATGCCGGTTATTCCGGAGAAAGGTGTGAAATTAAAGTGTGAAATAACAAAGGTATGTGTCCTTTGCATGAAGGAGATGTATCTTCCTGTTAAGTGTTGGAAAATATGAAGGATCAAGATGTGAAGTTTCTACTGTTCAATAGAAACAAATGCAACACTGACTGAATAAAAATATTAAATACTTAGGAAATGTTAATATTAATAAAATTTTAGTTGTTTCCATTCTAAGATTCAAAGCATTTTATCTACATTTTTACACTAATATTATAAAGAGGTAAAGTTTTTTTTTTGTTTGAGTTTGTTTGTGTAACATGGGCTATATTATTTTCATGTACGCGGGCAAAGCTGCGGACAAAAGCTAGTTTCAAATAAACCTTTTATTTGAAACTAGCTTTATCACAATATACACAAGTTACTGTGTTTTCAAAATATCTAATGAAAAAGGTGTAATAAAGTCATAATCGGCTATAAGCGGTTGTATGAAAAACAGTGAAAATGTGTGTTGAGATGCATCCTCTTAAACGTGCTTACTCATTAAACCTTTGAAGGTATCAGAACTGGAATCATTTCTTAATTCTATTAGCATACAATAACATAGCCGAACAATACACCGGTATTTAACGAAAGGTTACGCAGGAGAATACTTTGTAAACCCACGCGTTTCTTAAAACTTTTGTTTTATGATTGCTACATACCATTTACGTACTTACTCGTATAAAATGCTTTAGAATGTCCAAACCAAGATTATATTTTCATTCATTTTCAAACAGCCGGTCTTACGTCATTAATTACACAATTTTCTTTAAATATTTTGGACACAGATACCTTGTGAATATTATTTAGGTTTTTCTCCTTATTTATTTATTGTAGTTACATAAAAGGTAAAGGAAAACTTACATCTAAAACTCGTACAATGAGCGGCCTTATCGCATTCCGCGATACAACCACCCTAGAACCAACCAAACAACCAACCAACCAACCAACCAACCAACCAACCAACCAACCAACCAACCAACCAACCAACCAACCAACCAACCAACCAACCAACCAACCAACCAACCAACCAACCAACCAACCAACCAACCAACCAACCAACCAACCAACTAACCAACCAACCAAACTAGAATAGACAGTAAGTGTCAGAACATGATATGGGAATGTCATAAGGTCAACAATAAGCATCAAAATTTAAACAACTTATATTTATTATAATTAATAGATACACAGATACATACATATGCATAATTATGCTTCTTCTTCTTCTTCCTGCCCTTATCCCAAATTACTTGGGGTCGGCACAACGCGTTATTTTCTTCCATCTGGTCCTGTCACCCGTCAAACTATCACTAACTCCCTTTTCTTTCATATCACTTCTCAAACAATCCATCCATTATCTAGGTTTTTATAGAAATCAAATTATTTTGTGTAAAACTACTCTAAGGGGGTCAAATTTAATTTACAAGATTTGATGACAGACAAACATCGGGACAGGTGAAACTAAATAAAAGCTTCTAAAAAGTAATATTTTACAAATTCAGTTGCTACAATACCTATTTAATTCATGAATCCCCAAGCGACACCCGGTGGCCGCGCATCTATTGTCTTACTATTGTGTCTCTAATTGACGGTATCTGAAGGGTTAATAAAACTGTGCCATAGGTACCTATTACATTGACTCAGTAATTCTAACACACTAGTTTAGTACCCCCGTTCATAACAATACATTGTGACAGGAATATGATTATGCTCATTAATATTTATCAATACTGCATAATTCATGAGTTCCTGTGAATTTGCGCGATAAAATTTATTGACCAAACACATTACTACGGTAATGTTAAATTATGTGTAATAATTGCGGAATAAAATAGTTACATTGAGCTGAGGGTTCTATAAATATGGCACCTTTGATAGTTTAGTGCTCAATACAGTACAAATAATGGTAGAGTTCGTGTCTGTTGTGCTGCTTAAGTTTTTTTTAATTGATAAAAATCGGTGCTTGACATTTTTTTTTTTTTTTTGGTGGGAAAATCGTCCAATGACATCCCCTCTCTTGGGAGAACGGGAGATAGTGTCAGATTTTTACGGACTAAAAAGCCACGACTGTTCTTTGTTTGCCATTGTTCCAGCGCCCCGAGGACCTTTTTCGCATCACCCGTAGCCCCAGTAGGCTTCGACCTTGCTGTGGAAGTAGTTTATTAGGAGCCAATAGGCTCTTCTTAATAAACTAGTGCAAGTAGTAGAAGGAATACACTCTAGCCTTGAAGACACCAAATTATAATTGGACGGGAAGACCGTAGCAGGCAAATTGTATATAAACGACGAAGCGAAACGCTTAGTTCAAACCGTAGTTATACACAGTCAGTAGGTACAGATCAATCTCAAAGCTTCAGCACCTCTTACCGAGGCTTGGTTGTAGATGGGTGACCGTGTAAACATATCAAGATAAGGAATCTTGGCTCAGAAAGTACGTTGAATTCTTGGTCTTTGCTGTCATTATAGATCTTTGACAGTCGTTAAAAATAGTCAGAAGTGAGGAAATGTGACAGCAGACTTACCAATGAGTATCATAATTCCCAGTTACTGGTCTGTGGAGGTCAGATATGCAGTAGCAGATCAACAAATGCCAAACAAAAACATTGCTACAATCTACCAAACAAAAGCCCCAAAATCAAAGCAGATAATCGCCACTAATCATCTCAGCCTCCAAACCATTCCTATAGAAAACAATCTTCCATTGACAAAAACGGAATATACACTCCATTTATCGTTTTACTCCCAATTTACATAATCTTACCTTAAACTCCAGGGAGAGGGGGGAACGAAATTGATAAATTCCCCTTCTTAATAAGACGAAAAATTGTTTGTTGATCGGCACTCCCTTGGATCACAGAATAGGTTGGCGCAGAAGGTCAACATACATCACATAAGATAATCGGCCTTATAATGTTCCCATTGTTGAGCATATACTATTATATCTATTTTTGTATTCCTTTTTCTCTCTCTTTTATTGCGATTGCGATATAGAACTACGAAACAACGCCCTTTGCAGAGCCCACCTTAAATACCATGTTAATTTCCCATCCCATAATACTCATTTCTATTCCAACTCCTTCTCTTTTCATGCAGTTCGACTGTGGAACTCACTTCCAGCTAAGATCCGTGACGCTAAAACTATATCTGTGTTCAAAAAGCTAGTCAAAGAACATTACCTCTCAACCATCTCGTAAAGTTATATTTTGTATATATACTTATAATTTAATTTATGTATTGTATCTATTTTGATATATTTATATAATTATGTATTATATGATTTAATTTAGATAGTTATGGTAATTTTTTTTTCTCCCATTTATTTGTATACACTGTGTCTACATCTCTAATCCAACTCTCCTGTCGCAGGTCTGCTGGAAGAAATTTCATTTGAAATAAGCAGTACCTTTGTACTCTTCTTTCTGTATTTGTTAATTTCATTTTTTAAGTGTTTGTGTGTACATAAATGAATAAATAAATAAAATAAAATAAATAAATAGAAAGATAGAGGTAGGTCTATTTTTTTCTGCATCTTCCAAAGGTTGACTGGTACAAAATGCCCAAGGCATTAAGACCGCTTCTATATTTTTGTGTGCATAAAGCAATTGATTAATAAATAAACATACTGTGCATTTTTTAGAAGAAGCCCTAGCTAAATTACAACCGTTTCGTTTCTTTTTCGTGGATCACCTTAAGTATGCCACGCCTCCGATTCCTTTATTTTGACGTTATCTCAACGCTCAGTCATGTGATCAGAACAAAGGAATAGGAGGTATGGCCGACTCGAGGCTAGGCTTGCTGATGGTAAGCTATGTTGACGACTATGTATGACGCTTGCCTAGAAGTAACTTCAATTGCAACTGGACCCCAGGATCACGGTACCACGGTATCCGTTCTAAAATTCCCCGTGGCGTCTGTGATCTACATGTAATAATAATAATATTCCACTACTATCACACAACGCCGTCTAGTCCAAAGCTAAGCAGAGCTTGTGTTATGGGTACTAAACAACTAATAAACAAACTTATACATTTATAAATACATGCATATCTATACTTATAATAAATCTGTAGAGAGGTCAATTCTGTACATGAAATATATTTCCAAAATAACTATCAGGGGGTGATAAGTGATCGATACTGATGCCAAAAATGCAAACAGTAAAATTTTTGTCTGTCTGTCTGTCTGTCTGTCTGTATGTTCTTTATAGAAACAAAAACTACTCGATGGATTTTAACGAAACTTGGTACAATCATTCTTCTTGTAATACTATAACCTGCCTAGGAGTATCCTAGGCAGGTTATAGTATACTTTTCATCACGCTACGATCAATAGGAGCAGAGCAGTGAAGGGAAATGTTGGGGAAACGGGAGAAATTACTCCATTTTTTAAGCTTCCGTCGCTTTTGCAGCCTTTATGGTTAAAGCTACACAGAAATCATGTATAACGGAAATGTTCTCCTTAAAATTATATAAAAAATATCCCACGACAGCATGTGTCTATCTTTTATGGTTGACTTACAATAACACGTGTAACTCCCGATAGCTTAGCAGTTCGGAGCTTTCTGTTTATTTTTGTCTACTCTTACGTTTATAACACTCTCACTCATCTCTAATAAAAAAAAGTTAACATTATTATCTATTCAATAAAAAAAGAATCATCGAAATCGGTATAGAAACACCTAAGTTATACATGAAATGCGCTAATAAGCCATCCATTTTCTAAACATTTCGTAAATGGCGTTGGAGTCGAGTTACATCACGCTATGGGAACACTTTTAGGGAATAAAGAAAAGAGCGCGTTTTCCTATAGCCCATTTATTAATTACATCGAACAAGGAGACATTGGCACCATGTCTAAGGTGTTTGCACACTGTCACGCGCGTAAGTGGAAGGGAGAGATCTGGAACGTCTCGAATCGTCTCGCGCATCACGTTGTTTTCCAGTCCCCGGGCTCTTAGAGTTCGACATCAGACGTTTCAGATCTTTGATTTTGACGACCCCGTTGTCGCTGGCATAAGCAACAGGATCCGCGTACGAAGTCGCTGGCAGAAGCTAGTTTGAAATAAATGATTTTGCAGGCACTTTTGAATGAATAGTCAAATGTCGGTCAGTCCAAGAAAAGTGAAGCTAAATTGCACAGGTCAACAAAAGGACAACCAAGTGATCAGATTCTGTTTTTGCTGATTGAGGTGCGGGAAAAAGGTGAGATGAGTGGCCAAAAATGAGCTTATCCAAGGATAATAAAATGAAGATCAATTTTGATTTGATCTTCTTGTTTTTTCCTGCAACTATCTGAAGGTGGTCGTAAACTACGTGGTTTTATTCAGGTGTTTGTTTCAAGACTATCCTCTTCAAAGTTTTGAGCTTTACTCAAACCCTCATCTTGTTATAAATAAATTAAGTACACCCAGACACAGAACAAATGATTATGCTCATCACACAAACATTTGTCCTGGGTGGGGATCGAACCCACACCTTCCGGAATAGCAGTCACAGTCACTAACCACTAGACCAATAGGTCAGTCAATGCGCATCAACCTGACGTCTGTATATGAAATTGACCTTCTGTAGTTTCCATTTCATGAGTTCACAGTCCGTTTGAAATATGTGAATAGGGCATTGTTGAAAATTCAAAAGAATGAAGTTTTTTTTTCCTTTCTTATGTAATTGGGTTTTGAGCACAAGTGGGGTGCAATGGGTAAATGGTTGATTTATTTTGTTTGAAATTCGATATGAGATTTGGAATTTTGAGAAAGTTCGTTTAGGAAATCTAATTAAGGAGCCAAGCTGAGTATATCGCACAAAAAATATTGAAACAGTATTTTTTTTTTTGCTTTAGTTAATAACAAATTGTCTCTTTGGTCTAGTTGAGAGACAAACTACTTTTTGACAACGAAGTCCTGGGTTCAATTCCCGAGGCAGTGTTAGTAAATGTTTTCACCAGCGATTTTTTATCAGGATTTTTAACCAGTTTACCCATATCAAAAAGCACGCCATCTTTTCATCATCTTCCTGTCCTCGTCCCGTTTTATCTGGGGTCGGCGCAATACTTTTTTTCATTTCTTTCTGTCCTGTAATTCGTCACGCTATTACTAACTCCCTTCTCTTTCAATTCTCACACAATCCATCCATCTTTTCTTTGGCCTCCCTCTCCCTCTCCATCCATCCACATGTAAACTCTTTTAGTAACATGCGTTTTATCCCTCCTTTTTACATGATCTTACCAAGACAAACGATTTAAAAAGCACGCTATCTTTTATAAAGGAATAATCCTCCTTATAATTTCAGCTGGGACTCAGGCCTCCTCTATAGGAAAGAGAATGGGCAGAAAACCACCACGCGACCCCAGTACGGATTGGTAGAGTATCCTTGTGTTCGATTTTTTTTTAAGGACCACTGAATTTCAAAAGGTTTCATTGCTTGCAGAACAGGTGCAACCAAAAGGTGCCGGAAGACGCAACGTTAGAAGGCCTTCCACGAGGTGAAATGATGACCTTGTTAGAGTCGTGGGAATCCGATGGATGCGAGACGTACAGGACCGGTCGTTGTGGCAACACTTGGGCAAGGTTTATGTGTAACAGTGGATGTCTTTCAGCTAAAAAGATGATGATGACTGAAGTTGACTTGAAAAAGTCTTTTTTTTTATGGTGGGGAAAATCATCCAATGACAACCCCCGCTCTTGGGCGGAGCAGGAGCAGGAGATAGTGTCAGACTCTTACTGACTAAAAACCCAGCCCGTTCCTTCTAGCCTTCATACCGGGGCTCGAGCTTCCTTTCGGATAACCCTGGCCCCAGTAAGCTTCGACCCGGCTGGGCCCCTGCTGTTGCTGACAACTCCTTAAGGCGCGCGGGAACAGTGCGCGCCGTTGACGACTTGGGCTCGGTCCGGACAGTTACCGGACGATCAGGCAGCGAGCTACCCATAGCTCTCCGTCTGCAAGCCCGCGTGACTTGAAAAAGTCCTAAAACTCAAGCTGGTGTTAAGTTAGTAATTAGCAGCCTTGTGGTACTTTAATTTAATTACCTGGTGACCTTTAAGTGTGTGTATGTTAATATGCACTTGCTAAAAGGTCGCGATACACTTCACCTTTATGAGTGTTGCATGAAAGGTCGCATATAATGAAGCTTCAAACTGGCGACAGCTTTTAATTAAAAATTGATAATAATTCTTATTGAACACAATATGACGATACGGTGGTGCAGTAGGTGAACGATTGGCTGCTGCGCTGCGTGTCGCGGGTTTGATTGCCGCACAGTAAAAATATTTGTATGCACTACAGATTTAGATTACACTCAGACCCCGAGTCTGAGTGTGTTGTGTGTGTAAATTTACATGTTTGTTGACGCATCTACGATACAGGAGTAATTTCTAGTTTGAGGCAACGATTACATAAAAAAAACGAAATGCATAAAGCTAGTCAACCTCTCAACCATCTCGTAAAGTTATATTTTATATATATATATATAAATATACTTATAATTTAATTTATATATTGTATCTATTTTGATATATTTATATATGTATTCTATGATTTAATTGAGATAATTATAGTATTTTTTTTTTATATATTTATTTGTATACACTGTGTCTACATCTATCATCCAACTCTCCTGTCGCATGTCTGCTGGAAGAAATTTCATTTGAAATAAGCAGTACCTTTGTACTCTTCTTTCTGTATTTGTTAATTTCATTTTTTAAGTGTATGTGTGTACATGAATGAATAAATAAATAATAATAAAAAAAAACGAAAAGCATATCCATCGCCAAATTCATGTCAATTGACACAAAAAAGTGCGAATCGGGTTTGCACACGAAGATTTCCATTCGAAATGATTAAAAGCGAGCAAAATACAGAATGACGTTGCTTTTATGGAAACCCTCTTTAATTTTTAGCTTTATTTTATTATATGTTTTTATAGTGGCAATAGTGTTACTCTTACTCTCTACCTCTTACGTTTATGAGATACAGCCCGCTGACAGATAGATGGACAGACAGATAGACGAGCAGATGGAAAGCAGAGGTTAAGTAATATGGTTCCGTTAGCACGTTTAGGAAAAACCTTCAAACAGAAAAAGAAATGAGGATGAAGAAAAAATTTCCATTCATCTCTGTACAGCGATAATCAAAAGGCTGAAGCATACTTATTACACCATCTTCTAACTCCCCCAAAAGCCGAGACATCACATGGTACAAAAAAGCAAAAAAAAAAAACGTCCCCTGCCAAACGTGGGGTAACTCAACGGAATCTCTCCATGGTACCCCTCCCACTTTTTCCAAGGGTTCTCGAGCCTTCCAAAGTGCCCATTGTTCTATGGCATAATAAGAGACCATTTTGTGTTAGTCCGTAACGTTGGCAGTTTTTGTGGGGTAATACCGTTTTTATGGCTAGTTCCGTCATATTAACATTATGTTCATGAATGATGTATGCTTTTATGGTGCCGCTCTGATTTTATGGGTATGTTCGGCATGTGGAGACATTTTTGTGTTCGGTTTTTATTGTGTGTTGAATATTTTTTGAACAGGCGTTGAAATATGATTTCTTTTTATTTTTTGAAACATTTACAACTATAATATATATTTTTTAAATTGATATCAACCAGTGCCCTGATGGTAAGCAGTGATGCTATCGTTGATGGTGAAGCGCACTAGTTTATTAAGAACCTATTTTCTCCAGCCTTGAAGACATTTAAATTATAATCGGATGAGAAGACCGCAACAGATAAATTGTTCCAGTTCTTGAATGTATATAATACACGGTATAAACGACGAGGCGAAAAGCTTAGTCCGGACCGTAAAGGTGTAAACAATGTAAGGGTAGGCACTCGCCGTTCGTCGGGTTGACCGATGGCAGAAAAAAAAAACATTGATATACAATAGGTTCATTAGACAAAAATGATGAGGGTAATAAATCTTTCAACATTATATGTAAGTAGCTGTTGCCGGCGGCTATGCCTGCGTGGATGAAAAAAAATATCCCGTGGGAACACACTCTGAAAAAAGAAAGAAAAAGAAGTTTTTTTGCGACAAATAGAGCGCATACCATAAAAAAATTAAACAAATAATAATATTGACTTATAAGTAGCAAGTTAGTAGGATATGAAGACATGTGACATCCACCGACCCGCACTGGGGCCGCGGAGTGAATTAAGGTAGATTCCCTCTCCTAGAGTGGAGGGCTGAGTCCTAGCTGTGGAAACATTAAAAAGGCTGATGATGATGAAGAAGGAGGATATGCGTCACAGCCAGTACTCAGCAACATGCTGAAACTCTCGGGATTCCCTATTCCTACTTGCATACGCAGAGGACTGGAGTTCTTTGGCCACATGGCCACTATCTTGAACAGGTGATCGTAACTGGCATGGTTGACGGCCAACAACCAACAGACTACAGTCCAAAAAGATGGATCCATTATTTAATATCATCTTTAGGTCCGCTCCGCACTAGACAATCCCAATTACACGTCGCACTTCACGACGCTAAAAACCGTCACAGAAATACAATCAATAAGTTAATCCAGACCCTCAGTAATGAAGAATCGAGAAGGAAGGAGGATGTCCTATTCTAGGACTAATTTTAATGACATTTTTATCTTTATTCCATGACATTTAATTTACTGACATTTTATTATTATTGTATGACATTTTTATTTGTTGTTTCCATGCCGTTTAATTCTTTGACATTTTTAAGTTGTAATCAATGATATTTTATTTATTTGAAATTTTTAATGAATGATTATAAGAATTACCAATGTTATTTTATGGAAAGAGTTTATAACAGTTTAATATTATTGAGCGTCTGAACCATGTCTGAACTAACATAGTAATAAGGGATACTAACATATAATGTGGACCAAAAGTTGTCTTTGAATAAATAAATTATTATTATTATTATGATCTACCCGTGTACCGAGTTTCATCGAAATGCGTTCAGCCATTCGAGCGTGAAGAAGTAACAAACATACACACACAAAATTTGTTGGTGTGATTAATTTCTCATAAAAATATTTGTGTGTCTCAACTATCAACTCATATCTTTTTCCCATGGACTATGAAGAAACTACGAAATACCAGCTGCAACGATCCTTTTGTATTCCTTTGGCTACGTTAATTTTCCATTTTCTTTTATTTAGTTTATGTTATTGTATAACTACATAAACAAACTCATGCCATACATAAACTCATACTCACTCATATAAATCAGTCAACAGTACACAGTCAAGGTTTTAATGAAAACCATTTTTCATAGCAAGCTTTTATAGCTCGGTATATCTATTACTCGTTAAGACGAATCATACAAGGCCAAACTCGATGGGGTTGTGGTGTTCAGCTACCAAGTTCCTATAGCAACCTGCCGGTTCATCATCAGATCAGCTCCTTGTCATAATAATTTTGCATTGTCATCTGATTTACGCATGCATGCAAAATTTCAGCTCAAGAGGTAACCGGGAAGTGGGTCTTTAATTTGCAAGATTTGATTATAGACAAACATCGGGACAGGTGAAACTAAATAAAAGCTTGTATTGTGGGAATCATCGCACTATACTGATAGCACGTCGCTATTGGATGCATACACTAACTTTTTAATGACGCACTTATGATTTATAAAGAATTTGTGAAAAAATGAATGAACACATCATTAATTCGAAAATAATCATGAGTTTTTTTAGACCTATTAAAAAAATAAAATAAATTATTATTATTATTATTATTATATCTAGCCCATATTGTCCCACTGCTGGGCAAAGGCCTCCCTCCACTCCTTCCAATGCTCCCGGTTTTGAGCTACTTCTTTCCAACGCAAATCATTGACGTAGTTCAGAAGGCTGCCCAGCTTAAGTGGGACTGGGCTGGACATGTCTGTCGCATGCCGATCGAGCGGTGGGCCAGAAAAACGCAAAATTGGTACCCTGAAATCGCACGTCGGGGTTGCGGCAGACCAAGAAGGAGATGGCGGGACGACTTGGATGTCTTCCTTGGGAATTGGAAAGAAGTAGCTCAAAATAAATAAATAACTAAAAAAAATAAAATAAAAAAAATAGCTGAAATCGATTCAGTAGCTAATTCTGAGCACAATACTTTCAGAATGTACGAGACAAACTTTATATGAACAAAATTTACCTCAAAATCCATTATTATTTCGACTCAGTTACACACCAAAAAGGCTTACAGCAAGTTATTGTAGCCAATTTTAAATCCATCACGACATTTTTACAAAAAACCAGCTACCTTTAGCAAACTTTTGCTGCCACTTTATGAACACAATCAACTTTGCTTCGATATTTCACATATCGCTTCCATGGTAGGCACCTAGGCTTCTCTCTACGACACGGTATACAGTGATTTATAACAGTTTCGTGTGGGCCTGTTATTTTTTTTCTGGAACGTCTCTAGTGTTCTTTTTAGCGTTTGTGAGTAATATCAGTTTTTTTAGTAGTTGTGTGCGGATTTTTTTTCTGTCGACGGGGAAAATCATCATTGACGAAACCCGCTCTTGGGTGGAGCGGCAAAACTTTTTCTTCGGTATTCGTAAAAATTAAGAACCTAGAATCCAACCTAGAATTTTATTGAAATCCGAGGAGGAGCAACATAAGAGAAGAAACTTTTTCCTAAACTAACAGTTTCGCCACCTAAATTGAAAAAAAAAATTCAATTCAATTCAATTCAATTTCTTTATTGTGGATCATAGGTTTGTACATAATGCAGGTCTTAAATAAATTAAACAGATCAGCTACGTCCCGCCCTTGGGGCATACAATAGTCTCTTAGGAATATAGGTACATTATTTTTAAAAATTGTTACAAATAAAAGGATACAACCAAACAACCAATAAAGGTAGGCAGGCACATAATCCCCAGTTTAAAACACAAGGCACATCCCAGAATGCCCCAAGGGCCCAACCTTGGAGCCCAACAAGGAACCTACACCTTGGAGGATTTGATGAGTGCCACTGATGCTACAGTTAACTTAGCCACTGGGCTCAAACTGTTTAACGAAATTACCATCGATTCGAAAAGAAGAAGAAGAATAGCTGGTCAAATTGTTATCCATAAACCTATGCATTTAAGTATTAAAATTTGTCTAGTCTGAACATCAAAGGCAAAGTTCTGACTCAATCACTGACTCATCACCGTCCAGCCCAAACCCAAACCCTTGGACGTAGAACGCTAAAATATTAATTGCACACACATTGCAATTGTTTTTTTTATGCACACACCTCCACTGTATGCTCCACCCTGTCTCCAGGCAGTCCGCACAATGGTGACACTTGAGCGTTTCTTTCGCACGAATCAGGTGCAGGAACTTTATCAACTTACCATGTCCGGTGAGGACTTGCGTCATGCGGAAAGCAAGGGCGCCACGACACCTTTCCAAACACTCTTCAAAGCGGGACTTACCGCCATGATTCTGGCATGCCCAACCCTCACACACATGCATTATATAACCCTCATCAACCTTAGCCAAATCGACAGTCACCAGCGGAAATACAAATCAAGTCAAGTACCAACAGACTGAGAAAAAATCCAGCCTAATTTGCCGTTACGTCTTCCAATTCCTACAAGTAAAGCCTATTATGAAGCTTCCACACCATTATTTTTAACTCATACAATCCTCATGACGTCAACCAGCCCAGACTTTGCCAAAAAAAGCCTTATTATGAAAGAATCTACGATTCTTTTAGAGTCGGGGTAATTTCGATTCGGAATTTTTCCGAAGCCAGGGTAATTCAACTCAGAATTTCCCGACACCCCGAAAGAAATTGATACCATAATTGTATTACGCCATTACTTAAATTGTTATTTCTGAGGCGTTATGTAAGAGTGTCGATTTTTATGGATGTATAAAAATGCCACTCTACGTTATTGTTGACAGAAAATTCAGTTTGAGGAGAGATGCAAGTACATAATTGGTAATTTTACTTTTTTAGTGCTCATTTGGAAACGAAATAAAAATATGTAGGCATATATTTTTGTAATAATTAATCCGTAAGTTCTTTGAGTTCAATTTATTTAAGTGCATATTGCTGATAGATGCACATTTAACAGACGATTTGCTATTTACAGCTATACTAAAATATATAGACATATTACTTTATATGGTTTTTTTATGTTGGGAAAAATCATCCAATGTCAACCCAGCGGGGGTTGTCATTGAATAATTTTTCCAGGCGAAGCGGAAAATAGTGTCAGACTCTTACTGACTAAAAGCTGACCCCGTTATTTCATTCCTTTCGTACTGGGACCGAGCTTCCCTTTCGAATAACCCTGGCCCCAGTAGGCTACGACCCGGCTGGGCCCCTGCTAATGCTGACAGCTCTTGGGCTCGGTCCGGAGAGTTACCGGACGGTCAGATAGCGAACTACCCAATGCTCGCCGTACGCAAGCCCGCGCTTACGGTGGCTGGCAATCGGGATCGGAATCTCGGCGGTGGCCGGGGCCTCCAGCCTCCTATTTTGCTAGCAATTACTTTATTATGTGGTTAAACTATAATTACTAATTTGTTTTATTATGTTAGCTAGCTCTGTCAACCTTGAATCTCTAGTTAATTTAACTTTTTCCACATTCCCAGATTAAAATTCTTTATACTACAGTAGTTTTAGTAAAAGCGAAACCCGAAACACGTGTGTAATATGTTTATGTAAAGAATCTATGTACAAACATAACTGTATCATGAAAAATCACAAAGTTATAAGCTAGTTATGTTACTTAGTTATCCGCACAAATACATGGTCACCAGGTGTCCCGGGCGACCGAGGGGTATATGGTGTCCAACTTGTGACCTTTTATAAATATTTTTGGCAAAAAATATAATATGGTGTAAAAAAATATTGGAATCGATTCAGATACCGATTCTGAACACATTATATTCAGGTTTCTACTAAAAATAAGTTTTTACTAAAAATAGGTAATGTTGTAAAATATTTGACAGGCCTGTTGTTCTAGTGGTTTACCTTGATTGCTATGCCGGAGGTCGCGGGTTCCATTGGGCAAATGTTTGGGTGATGAGCACGATCATTTGTTCTGTGTCTGGGTGTGATTTGTCTATAATATGAATGTATTTAGAAATATATAAGTACAGGTATGTTGATCAGTTGTCTAGTACTCATAACACAAGCCCTGCTGAGCTTGAGACTAGACGACGTTGTGTGATAGTTGTGAAATATTATTATAATTATTTTTGGTAGAGAACTCATGAGTTCTATGCTAGTAAATATCACAGTGCTGAGATTCAAATCAACTACAAGAAAAACTTTCCTATCAGGAAACTACGAAAGACGAATTCTCCCTTCTGACAGTTACTTGTTACGTGATTCGCAAATATTTAATAACATTTTCCTGGTAGTACTGAGATTTTCGTTCTGAACAGTAGGAAGGAAAGTTAATATTATTCGTTTGCCATACGATCTGTCTGGGAACACAGATTTATGAAGACTGTAGGAAAATGTGATGTTATTAGAATAATGTTTCCATGTACATATTTATTTTTTTGGCATTATTTAAATATACAGGTGTTGACAAAAGGTTCTGGAGTGGCGACCACATGCAGATAGTCGGATCGTTGAAAAGCCTCCAACAAGGTAAAACCGACCGTTGACCTGGTGAGGGTCGTGAAAATTTGATGGATGCGATACGCACAGGATCGGATTCGGTCGTTGTGTCGACGCTTGAGGGAGGCCTATGTCCAACAGTGGACGTCGTTCGGCTGATATGATGATGATGATGATGTATTATATTTTTTTTTTTTACATTATCTAAATATACTGGTGTTGGTGACAGGTTCTGAAGTGGAGACCACATGCAGAACGACGCTGCGTTGAAAGGCCTCTCACGAGGTGGACCGATGACCTGGTCAGGGTCGCGGGAATCCGATAAATGCGTGACGCACAGGACCGGTCGTTGTGGCGACGCTTGGGGGAGGCCTATGTCCAACAGTGGATGTATTTCGGCTGATATGATGATGATGAAGATATATTATAATTATTTTTTTGACATTATTAAATATACCGGTTTTGATGAAAAGTCCTGAAGTGGATGTAGTCGCCACTTGCCACGTGAGGGTCGTGAGAATTTGATGGATGCCATACGCACAAGACTGGTCGTTATGGCGGCGCTTGGGGGAGGCCAATGTCCAACAGTGGACTTCTTTCGGCTGATATGATGATGATGATGATGACTTTTATTCTAATTATCGGTATTTTCAGAGCTCAACTTCAACAAATTACTTAAATGTATGCCTTTTATAATAAAAAAGAGAATCCTGCTTTTGGCTTTACCAGATAAAAATATGTACATATAAATAATAAAGGTATTTTATTTACTTGTTTAAAACTAGAAATCAGCGTTCGTCTAAAAATTTTCTACCTACTGTTTTGTCCTTTTCATACTTCTGATGTTGTTCAATCTGCCTTCTGTATATAGTCCATCCTTCTGTAGAATTCGGTATCTTTTCGATATCAGGACGGCCACGAATCAGTATACATTTAAAGGGAGGTTTCGGAATTAATTAGTGGAATTGTCTCAAAAACTTATTTGATGTATAATTAGATATCCTTTGAGGTATATAATTATATTTATTTTAGCTTCATATTTTACTTATGTAGTCTTTGTTTTCTAAAAATAATATTTTACTTTTTATGCACCTGCCATATTGTCTTTCTACAACCTTTAGTTGACTGGTGGTTGCATGAAGTTTACATAAATAAATATATTATTATAAAAACAAGTCCAATTTTTGTTGTTTACACTTAGATCTCCCCTGATTTCGTAGCACAGTCGCGTAGCCAAAGCGTGTTGCGTAGGTCGTGCGCGTAGCATTGTAGGTTTTACGCTGCTACGGTGCTACGCACGAAATATAATTTTGTGTTTTAGAGGGTGTAAGGGCCTTATCATACTAGCGAATTGCGAGCGTCCTCAAAGCGGTGCGGGTGCGCAACGAATACGTTACGGGCGTGCAACGATCACGCCGCGAATGCGCAGCGAATATGTTGCGGACGCGCAACGAGATGCAGATTTCGTTGCGCGTCCGCAACATACAACGAAGTTACAAAGCGAACAGTAGTGTCTCTTCGTCGGAATCCGTTTTGTTACTAAGTGTATTGTACGTCGTTACCCTGCTACAAACACGCGTTGTCAATTTTGCGAATTTGCCACGCGTCCGCGACGCCTTCGCTGTCCAGCCGTGACGTGTTCGCAACGCATTCGCTGCGCGTCCGCCCCGCCCCTCAGCCGCTCGCAAACCGCTAGTGTAATAAGGCCCTAAGGTTTCTAGATTTTATAAGTTTTTTTATTATTAATATGGGTAGATTCGCGCTTGACCTCTATCTCACCTGATGGAAAACGGCGATGAGCTCGACGTAATCTATTCATTCTTGGTTTAAAGATCCCCAGTTGGTGTTTGTTAGTAGGAGGTAACTATATACCTATATGCAATACATATTATGTTAAGATATCTTGGTTGATACCGGTTATTTACTGTGTATAAAAGTTCCTATGATTGAGGTGTGTAAAAAAAGGGTTTCATGAAGAAAAACACGGAAGGACAAGATTGATTTATTTTAAACAGGCTTGTCAATTAATCAAATAAATAAACTGGGTCATCATAGAGAAGAAAGACAAATAAACTTTATGGTAGTTTAATTGTAGTATTTTATAGACATATTTTACAATGTCATTAATTATGGTTTAAATGTTATTCTTACTCCTTAATTAGAATATTATAAAGGTGAAAGTAAGTTTGTTTGTTTGTTACGTCTTCACGCCACGTTACGGCAAAACCGATTATGATGAATTTTGGTACAAAGATAGTTGGGACTCTGGAGACGGACATAGGCAATTAATTAAAACATTAGTATTATTGCAGTAAGAAATGGAGTAATCATTTTTTTTATGTGAGAAAAGGGGGAGAAAGAGTAAAGTATATCAATAAACGCGGGCAAAACCGCGAGTAAAAGCTAGTGATGTATAAAATACAATAAACAATACCCGTGAAAAATTAAAATTCATGATATAATTACGTCAGTATGTATAACGTAATTGAAGTTGCTGAAACTGTTAGAGACGCCATTATGTATCAGTTTTTCTGAAACAGTTTTAAACAATTTTTCATAAGAAGCAAGAAAATAAGACATCTCTTGCTCTTTTCAGACTTCCACGAAGTTGTGAAGCGTAAATGAATGTCACAAAGTACCGTCAAAACCTTTTTTAACATCCATTATGCGAGTTAACCCTGCCGACGCGAGACATCTGTCCTTGGACATGCGCGTCCACTCCCCCCAAGTGGCGGTGGAAGGGTTAAGTTCGTCGAGGGAATCGTTATACTTTTTACTTTTTAAAAGTCCCGTTTTTCTTCAAAGACATTCAACTTTTTTTTTGGGAATTTTAATGAGTGAGGTTGATGAAGATTATTTTTGTATGAACTTTGAGGCTGTTTTGTTAAGGTCTTTTTTACTTGGAATCCTATTTAAGTAAAAATAAGAAAGCAGGACGGAAATATGAATCTTTAGGATGTGAGAAAAGGATAGCCAGCTACATTGTATGAATCCGACAGCTGTCATCCTAGTCACAAAATATATAGGTACAGAAGTCAATTTACATACAAAGCGCACTCGAGCAACGCACTCATAGACAGCGCTCACGGACACGACATCTCGGAGCGCCTCGGCCCACTCGTCGAACAGTTCCGACTCAAACGTTCATACGTCTTCACGCCTAAATGGCAAAACCAATTTTGATGAAACTTGGTACACGGATAGACTATGTCCTGGAATAGGACATAGGGTACTTTTTATCCCGGAAGTACGTTCCCTCGAGATAATGTTCTGCTATCACGCGGGTGAAGCCGCTGGGAGCAGCTAATCTATATATATCTTTCATATACTATATCTTTCATTAAAATAAACCATTTTTGCTGGTCGTTTGAAAGCAAACGAACTTAAGAGAAAAGCGCACGACTTTTCGATCATCTTTTATGTATTCCAGCAAACGCCATCTGTTACGAAGCTAACTGCAAGCGATACAGAATGCTTTACACGTGAGATTGTTCCTAATATCCTTTTAAAGAAGCCTCGGTTTTCTGAGGGATGGGAAATAGGTTAAATGAAAACTTAGATACGTAGATGTTTTTATTTCTTATAACCGAGGTACATTTCCATAATACCACTCTTACCGATGGATGCGAGACGCGCAGGATCGATCATTGTGGCGACACTTAGGGGAGGCCTATGTCCAACAGTAGACGTCTGTCGGCTGAAATGATGATGATGATGACTCTTACGTGAATATCAGTAATGCTAGCAAGGTAGAAGGCCGAACGTGCACACGCGAGGGAGTGACCCTCACGCTCCAGCCACCGGGGTCCCAATCCCGATTTCCAGCCGCCATCGGTGTGGGCTTGCAGACGGCGAGCAATGGGTAGCTCGCCATCCGACCGTCCGGTAGCCTGCTGAGCCTCCGAAAATCTGTTATTTTGTGTGAATCTTGGCCTTTCTTTATCTTATATCTAGCCTTGAACGTTCAATCGATTTTTTGACAGTAAAACCGTAGGAACCCTCTGTCTGCTAGGATACTGAAATTTTTTGAAAGATTTACTATAGTCCTGGAACTTGTGTTCCATTCCAATGCAACTAAAAGATACAGGTGTTGTGGCTCCTCAATCCTCACGTGGGATTATAGTCGTTAATAGTCGTTCGTACGTTTTTTCGCTCCACCCTAAAACGAGAGAACTGATTGGATGTTTTCCCACCTCAAAATTCACCTAGTCGTTTATCGAGGAACTGGAACAATGCTCCAACAACGATTACATCACTGCTTACCATCAGGTGAGATCGCAGTCAAGCACCAGTTTATACCAATAAAAAAAAAATTAGAAACCTACCAATCCCTATTTAAAATATAACTCCAGTCTATAGAGGAACTGAGTTACTTGAACGGATATTACCAACATACTCACGTGGAGAACGTTCTGTCTAGTAAACTAGTGCAGTTATACCCAGGAAACGCTGGCTATAAACATTTTGAAGCAAAGTGTTTGATTTTATGCAGTGGAAGTAATGTGGTTTTTTATACTATGCGATTGGATTTTCTTACTGTGAGCCACGGAGCGATCTATGCTTAGCAAATATACTTTAGACGAAAGGAGGATGGATGGAGACGGATTTTATATGGGCACCGTCCCCACCTTCCAACAGGTGTCATTCGAAGCGTCTAGTTAAATGGCAACACATCTCTAAATTATGGGGTTTAGATTTTAACCGAAGATTTTGAATTTAGGATTATGTTTTTTTTTTAAGTGAGAAATAAGAAGCGGGAGGGCGGGCGACTATAGGTGTGGCTGTTGCTGATTATGCTGACTAAAAGCTTCTGGTAGAGGGGGGGGTTCCTTTGGACAATCCATAGGATTTCGGATTGGGTAAGAAACAATATTGCGCGGCAAAACTGAGATCATAGATTTTACCCAAAAAGATGCTATTTTTAAGTGTGATTGGGCCAGATATAATAATAAATAATAATAATCCTTTATTGTCAGGTAACTAAGGCCCATAGATAAAATACACAAATAATCTTACAAAATAATAAACTAATACATAAAAAAGATACTATAACTAATTATTATTAAACTATAAACTATTGCACACGAAGTGACGGCGTCGTCGATATGTATGCCGCATGTCAGATGAGTTGTTGTGGGCTAATATAGCCATCCTCTAGGTGGCTATATTAAAAGCAAGACTACACCTACTACCCATTAAAGGCAAGACTACAAATAATAGACTTGATTCTTATTGGCTGAAAATTGACGCACCAAAGACCTGGTTTAATGCACAGAAGACAGATGTTTGTGGAAAAGGGAGAGGGAGGCTTTTGCCCAGCAGTGGGACATAATGGACTAATTGGAATTAAGACAGGTTTTTAAATTGAGGACCGAAAATCATGTTAAAAATTATTTTATGTTTAAAATAGGTTTTGAAAATTCCCTAAAATTGTTACGGACATCCTCACGCCCCAGTCGTTGAGACCCCGACTCTGACTTCCAGTCACCGTAGACGTATGTTTATAGACAACTTCTTAGCTTGCTGTCCACCCGTTTAGTATCCATCCGGATCGAGTCCGAGTCGTCAATGGCGCATAATGTTTCACGCGCGCCTCAAAGACATGGTCAGCACACCCGTAGGGGCCCAGTAAGGCCAAAGCCCACTGGAAAACCAAGTTTCTTGGAACGCAAAAAAGGAGGTAAGTGGTTTTAGTCAGTACCTAACACACGCCCTTCCACTTTGCCCAAGAGCTGGACCACAAAAAAATTTCACCTAAAGTAGAATCTGAGAACTAGTCAACATTTAAGTCATAATTAAAGTGTTAGGAACGCCTGATTCAACAACATAGCAAGAAAAAACGCTGTGTGCTATGTATTCAATACCTTTCTGTGGCTTTGAACTCAGCAAAAAATATCGGAAAACTCCCTTTGATCAATAGCTCTGGAAAATTGCACTTTGCAAGTCTTCCAACCCCGACAGGTTTTCGACAATAGATCGACGCGGGGTCGGATTTGTCAGTCCCTCCGATTGATCGTTGAGGTAGACAAATCCAAAGAAGATTGAAGGTTTCGGGCCTAGAATTCTGTGTGACTTTTGTGGGGATTTTAAAACGTGAAAAATATTTGAGTTGCTAGTTTTCTGCGAGGAATAGCGTGGTATACATTATATTTAGGCCGTCATCATGCATATTTATGCATGAAGATGCATGATGAAGTGAATGCTTGAGTATAGAAAATGTAATATTTTCTTTAAATCATTAAATTAGTGTTATATTATGTACAGTTTATCGTAGAGTTGGTTTATTGAAATTGAAATTAAATACAACTAATACATTAATATGCATAACATAACTTAATCTAATTAAAAATAAACTAGGTAACGAAACTTTATTAGTTCTCTAGGGCTTTTATTTTGAAAGTTTTGTAAATTATAATAATAATAATTCATCGCCGAACCATTAATATTAATATCACTAAATCAGTCGCTAAAATCATTGAACGCCCAAAACAAACAACAAATTAAAATTCTCCCTATAATCCAACAGTACATTCCCAACACGATTCCATTCAGAAGCAAAATCGAATCTTAATTGATGTCGACAGACAAAAACATGATCTCATTTCCTAAAATCACTGATTTAAAACACAGTGGAACCTTTCCGCCTCATTGCCTAGAGCTTTAATACCCAATTTTAACAGAAAAAAATAAATTGAATAGATATTTAAAGCTTTTATAGTCATATCTTTGAAAAATTGCAGCCATTTTATCATTGGGACCGACATAATGAATTGGAAGGGAAATTCTTAAAGGTTCCCTAAAGGTGATAGATTAGTTGTCAACTTGATTAAGTATCCCATGTAAATGGTCTAGGTGAATGAAAGGTACTGGCCTAGATACGGGCGAATGTAAAATGGCAGAGACCCACTTTGATAAGTATGCAAATTGGAAAATTTAAATTATTCTTTGGAGGTTTTATTAATAAAGCTTTACAGTAGGTTTTGTTGTTAACAATTCCTTTGTGTCAGGATCTTTTTGAACGGTTTTCAAATAATAGTTTTGTTCTAAGAACTTTGCGCCTTAGCGAACTTAAAGTTAGTATGAGGAACCTACTTTATGATGACACCGATAATTTTGAAAGGTGATCCTAAGTGCTGTTAGCTAGATTAAGGGAAAAAAGGGTAAAAATAAAATATTCATTATGTTTAATTTCACTTTTGAAGATATAGTTGCTTAGCAAGATATTATTTAGTTCATATAATAATAACAAGTTTATTTTCAGACTTACATTTATGTCCATAGCTTTGTTAGTATTGATGTGTTCGCAAATATATAGTATGAATGTAGATCTTGATTTTTGTGTGTTTTTCTTTATAAATTTTTGCTACATCAAGATTGTAAAGGTGATAGTTTGTGGGTATATAATGTATAATATTATGTTTGTCACTCAGATTGCCTATGGAGGGACTTGCTTAGCTGTAGTAGACGGTTTAGCATTGGTAAAGTGCAGCTATACTTTTAACCGGGAGGTTCTTGAACCGTATTCTTGCGGAAGAAACGCCCGGGTATCACCGGCAGAGAACGGTTGTGTCCTTGTGTAGGCAATCAGCAGCAACGATATCCCGCGCCGGGCTCTGGTTCAGAGCCATGGCCTGAAGCGAGGAAGAATGGCATGTGATCGCATTCTTATGCGAACAGTAATGCTTGTGAAGAAGTCGGTCAGACGCGTGAAAGAACAGACTTCCTCACGCCCTAGGGATCCCATGAGAAATCAATGGAAGATTTCCC
The DNA here is from genome assembly GCA_949319445.1 of Mythimna lalbum. NCBI lineage: Eukaryota > Metazoa > Arthropoda > Insecta > Lepidoptera > Noctuidae > Mythimna > Mythimna lalbum. The sequence goes on from OX439370.1 coordinate 7,355,552, forward strand.
AACTAAAAAAGCTACAGTTTTGATCACTCATTGTACGTAAACCCAGGTTATTCATTAGCGTGGGGGTGATCGGCGGCGGAGACCTCTCGCGCCGGGCTTTGGTCCGGATTGAGGAGGAATGGCAGGCGGTCGCCTCCTTCTGCGAAGCAGTAATGCTAGCAAAGGAGGTCTACCTCTTCCTTTGCTAGCATTACTACAAGTATTACTACCGAATCAGGCAACGGTGCCCTTGCCACCACCGCCGGGATTCCGATCTCGATTTTCGGCCACCGTAGACGCGGGCTCGCGGACGGCGAGCCATGGGTAGCTCGATGTCCGATCGTCCGATAATGGACCGAGCCCAAGGCGTCGACGGCGCGCACTGTTCCCGCGCGCCTCAAGGAGTTGTCAGCAGCAGGAGGGGCCCAGCCCTCACACTATCTCTTGCTCCACCCAAGAGTGGTTGTTATAAAAAAAAGGTTATTTAATAGCAAATTTCTATCATCATCATCATCATCATCATCTTCCTGCCCTTATCCCGTTTTATTTGGGGTCGGCGCAACACGTTTTTTTCTTCCATTCTGTCCTGTCGCTCGTCACGCTATTACTAACTCCCTTTTCATTCATATCACTTCTCACACAATCCATCCATCTTTTCTTTGGCCTCCCTCTCCCTCTCCATCCATCCACATGTAAATTCATAACTCTTTTAGCAATATGCGTTTCATCTCTCCTTTTTACATGGCCATACCAAGACAAACGATTTCCTTTCAACTTTTCAGTCACCGGCGCCACTAGCAAATTTCTATCTTTCTATGAAAATCAGAAAGCTCTGTTAATTTCGAGTATCTACACTTATGCTTACGCTGCAATCTACTGTATCTATAGATGTCAGATTATTCAGCAACGCAATTACAGGATTGTCAGTAACACGTTAAATAGGTTATGTGTTCCGAGACTAACATTGATCTATCTGCTTGTCAGGTTCTTGTAATTATGTATTGCAAAGTGTCAGCTAGACTGGTATTATTCTACAACTAGATTATGCAACTAACACTTTACCAATGTACTATATAATGTTTTCATTAATCTTTAAACCGTATTTTGAGGGTAGTTTTGAAAAACGAAAAATGAGTCCTTTTTATTGTGTTTTTTGTTATTATTAATAGGGTCGCGTTTGACCATCATCTTATTTGATGGTAAGCGATGATGTGGCCGATTTTAAAGCACGCTTGCCTAGAAATAACCTATACACTCTTGACTTTAAGACTCTTAAGTTGTAGCAGGAAACACACACGACGGCAGGGAATTAAATGTGTTCCCGAAATGCTTTGTAGGTGGGATTTTCACCATTTTAAATAGCTAGCACTAAGTTTCAAGTTTACTAACCGAAGGAATTATTCTCCCGTTTCATTTGATTAGGGTATTTTTGAAAAATTAATAATGAAAGCCTTGGGTTGCTAATTATGCTAAGTTTCAAGTTTATGCGACCAAGAAATGAGGCATACAAACGGATTTCCTAAAGGATAAGGGCGGATAATAGCCGTACATCGCGATCAATTCTAGGATCGCGATCGCTTCCCGCCCCTGTAGGCGCTAAGATTTAGAAACATTGACCCGAGTGGCTGTTCCTTGTTCTCTAACAACAAGAATATTTAATTATCATTTTCTACTTTATTTTTTTCTGTAAAAGTAACGTTTCGCCCGCAGCCCACAATCGATAAACAACCAAATCAAATCGATCAATTGGATAAATTTTATCCAATCTGTTACCGCTTATCCTGCAAGACGTTGTTTCAGTGAATTACTTTCAATCTTCCGCTGATAATTAGAAGGCTGCGTAAATCAATCCCGGTGGAGTGGCTGGATCTATTTCTTTGGACTCACTGGCTGAAAAGATATCGAGCTTTATCAAACTGATGACTCTCTTAAAGACTTGTTTACAAGCTTTTATTTAGTTTCACCTGTCCCGATGTTTGTCTGTAATCAAATCTTGCAAATTCAATCTGACCCACTTCCCGGCAACGCCGGGGTGAAAGTCCACTGCCGCAACATGTCAAGGCATGGCGGACAGAGCTCCGGCGGGATCTCATGGTGAAATGGCGTCAACGGCTATCGCAACCCAGTGCTGGGCACGCCACGATTATGGCGGTAAGTCCTCTCTTTGAGGCGTGGCTGGAAAGACCTCACGGCGTCCTTACCTTCCGCATGACGCAGGTCCTCACCGGACATGGCAAGTTCGGGAGGTTCCTGCATCGGATTCAGGCGGAAGAGACGCCCGGGTGTCGCCACTGTGCGCAACGCCCGGAGGACACGGTGGAGCACACCGTCGAGGTGTGCCCTGCCTGGGCGGAGCATCGCCGTGCCCTCGTGGGGGCGATCGGCGGCGGAGACCTCTCGCGCCGGGCCCTGGTCGAGGCCATGGTCCGGAGCGAGGAGGAATGGCAGGCGGTCGCCTCCTTCTGCGAAGCAGTAATGCTTGCAAAGGAGGAGGCCGACCGCATCAGGCAACGGCGCCCTCGCCGCCGCCGCCGGGATTCCGATCCCGATTTCCGGCCACCGTAGACGCGGACTCGCGGACGGCGAGCCATGGGTAGCTCGCTGTCCGATCGTCCGGTAATGGACCGAGTCCAAGACGTCGACGGCGCGCACTGTTCCCGCGCGCCTCAAGGAGTTGTCAGCAGCAGGAGGGGCCCAGCTGGGTCGAAGCCTACTGGGGACAGGGTTGTCCGAAAGGGAGCTCGTGCCCCGGTATGAAGGCTAGAAGGAACGGCGCGGGGTTTTTAGTCAGTAAGAGTCTGACACTGTCTCCCGCTCCACCCAAGAGCGGGTTTCGTCAAAGATGATTTTCCCCGTCGACAAAAAAAAAAAAAAAAAAAAACCCACTTCCCGGTTACCTATTAAGCTGAAATTTTGCATGCATGTGTAAATCATATGACTATGCGAAATTATTATGACATGGAACTGATCTGATGAGGGAACCGGAAGTTGGCTATAGGAACTTGGTAGTTAAACGACACAACCCCATCGAGTTTGGGCTCATATGATTCGTCTTGACGAGTATTAATTATATAGGTATACCGAGCTATAAAAGCTTGCTATGAAAAAAATATTTTCATTAAAAGCTTGTTATAATTCAAAGCGTAATAGCATGATTAGCCTTTTAAAGTTCCCACTGCTGGGATTCACGTCATCTCTCTAGGAAAGGGAATGGGTCGTCTACCCGCGGGCCTAGTGCGGTTTGATGAATGGGATCTTAGCAAAGGTAGGACGGTACTTTACGCCGGGACATCTGCTCAACTTTTATCAAGCGTAAGTTTGATCATGTGTGGAACACTGCTTTCACCTTTGGGATGCCCTGCCAAATATAAGCTTGAAGCGCTAGAGTCGATTGAGAAACGAGCCTAGAAGATCATCGGCACAGACGCACTTGTCGAAGCTTCAATGGCTTGAGCATCGTACCGAGTTAGTTGCTTGAACAATGGTAGACCAGTGATAACAGCTTCGATTACAAGTTGTACAGTGTGAGTTCATACCCAGACATTAAGAGCACGCTATAAACATGGCGTTTACCCCTCTCTGAGGAGTAAATGGAGTGGCATTACAGCGTTGTCACTTTTCACATGACGTAGGGTCTCACCGGCCATGGTAAGTTCGGGAAGTTTGTGAACCTGATTCAGGCGGAAAAACGCCTGGACCACTCGAATATCACGGTAGAGCATACGATGATAGTGTGCTCCATGTGGGTAGAGCACCGCCGTATCCTTGAGGGGAAGATGGCTGATGGAAGAGAAATGGGCGGCAGTCGCCTACTCCTGCGAATCACTAATACTAGTTAAGAAGATGTCCGCTACTAGTGAAGGTGGTGCTCTAGCCGGATGCTAGTGAAGAGGGTGCTCTAGCCGTGGCAGACGGTGAAGTCCTAGGCGTCGGGAGTCACAGGGCGATTTCCGTAGGTCTTCCTCTTGATGGAGCTGGAAGGATCCTGCCGATCAGTAACAGTAGCAGACAGCACTTGATTTAACTTTAATTTAGTCATCAAGATCAATGTAACTGGATAATTTCGATCGGACTTAATCCAATCTGTTGGATTAGCGTCCTATCCGTGTGTCCCCTTCCAACTTCATTAACTCCAATGTAGAAAGGATTGCCAGTTCATTAATTATAAGGGTTTCTAAGGTACTTATCTAGTAGAATCATTTGTTATAGAATTTTCACTTATTATTTTGATTGGTTTGTTCTGCCCGTTGATAGAATTCAGGGATTATGTTTCTTAGAAATTTTATTCAATGGGATTGGTTTCTAGTAGACTAAGATACTTGAATTTGATGAGAGAATTAAGTGATTTGTTATAGTCATAAAAACCCGGGCAAGTGTGAGTCGGACTCGCGCACTGAGGGTTCCGTACAAATGGAGTCTCGAAGATATTTTCAAATCCCAAATAAAGTTTTTTTTTTTATTACGTTACTACTAATTTACAGATTTGAAAATGTTTTTTTTACTTATGCTATGAGACTGTGCTTTATGCCACAAGAGTTTAGGTCAACGGGAAGTACCCTATGAATTTTGATTCCTTTGAAAATGTCGAAATATTCGTTTTTTGTGACATAAAAGGCCTTATCTTTTCTTTTCGTTAACTGACAAGCTTGATTTTTTTACAGCTTTAAGGGGTTGCAGACTCGAGTATATATGTTTTTAATTTCAACTCGATACTTTCATGCGTTCCCGAGATAAAGTATAGGTCTTGACACTAGCTTCTGATGTTTTATAAGTTCCGATGTAGGCCTATATGAAATAAAATATTTTAACTTTTGAGACTGAGAGGCAGATAGAAGGGCAACAAAGTGGTCCTATAAGGGTTTCGTTTTTTCCTTTTGAGGTACAGAACCCTAAAACCCTAAAAACTACTTATACAATAATAAAAACATAATACAGGTAGTTTAACTGGAAATGTTATGAATGTTGATGAGCAAATATCCCAAATCCTTACTAATATTATAAAAGCGAAAATGAGTTTGTTTGTTACGTCTTCACGCCTAAATGGCAAAACCGATATGGATGAAACACACAAGACCATGTCCTGGAATAGAATATAGGAAACTTTTTATTCCGGAAGTAAGTTCCCTTGGGATAATTTTCTGCTATCACGTGGGCGAAGCCCCTGGGAGCAGCTAGTTATTAATAAAAGTAAATTTCCAGTGGCGTGAAAAATTACTAGGGGTATTTTCTGGGTCGAATATAAGATTTTCTAACATAATTACTAACTGACAAAACACGTCAAAGGCTAAACCGCTGAAGATACGAACATTAATCTTGTTGATGTAGGTACTGTGAGGCTGTTTAAGCTAATTTCAGGTTTAGGCTCTATAGTGCTTGAGGGTGATTACGGTTTCAAATATTGTGTCTTGTATCACAAAATATATAGGTACAGAAGTCAATCTACATACAAAGCGCGCTCGAGCAACGCACACATAGACACCGCTCACGGACACGATATCTTGGAGCGCCTCGGCCCGCTCGTCGAACAGTTCCGGCTCAAACGTTCATTAGGGGGACTATATTTCTTGTCACCAAACTTTATATTTGTCATCAAGTTGTATTACCTAATAAATAGATCTATCGCCACGAAATATTTTCGTTCTCAGATAAAAAAAACTGTTCCCCGGTATGAATTATCAAATTAATGTTAGTATATGTGTAAAATAAGAGATGGATTACCAATAAAACTGTAGTGTATTAGATTAATTTATAAACTTCGTTCTTATAATAATAGTTTTATTACCTAATTAATAGCTTTGTGCTCAGAATGGTAGATCTGTCACCAAATAAATCGATTATCGATCCCTGACTGCAACTCCTTTTTATTTGTTATTTTGTCACCAATACAGTAGTTACATTTTATTTCGTTCGGTTATTAAAATAATAGTATTCGTTACCAATTTAATACATCAATTTATAATTTTAATGAAAATATGTTCAAAGAGGCGGAGACAAATTGGGTGAAAAAGGGGGCGCCCTTCAAAAGCCAAACCAGCGCTGATTATTCAGTGATTATTATTTTTAACAATAAATATTGATTATTTTGACTTTAATTAAGTGTTTTATTTACTATTCTGCTAGAAATTTTATTGAAATATATTTATACTACCTGTTGGGTTATGGTTCTGGAAATTAAGATCCTTGGGGGAGGCGTATGCCCAGTTAAGTAGTAGACTCTTTTGGTTGAAACGATGATGACGACAACCCTTAATTTTTTTTGGAACTTTATGAAATTTTCTAGTAACATAATATATAGTTTATTGGTGATCTCTGTCAATTAGTTTGCTTAAATGCTTATTAGGACAAACCTATTATAATATATACAAAAATAATTATTTGGTACTAGACCTTATATCTCCATGATTTTATGTGATTTATTGTGGAATTGATTTTACATTGTTTGGTGACTACATTTTGGTGACAAATCTACTATTTTGCGGGCAAACCCTATTATTTAAGAAACACAAAACTAATTAAATTGGCGATAGCTTAAATGATACCCGTTCATTAGTGTGCGTTCACCGAGCGTAGGTATAAAAAGTGAAGTACATATATAATATGAGATTGTCTTCTGTACCTATCTATTTTGTGCTTGTATGTTTTTCGTACCTACGAGTATAGAAAAGAGAAATTATTCGAAACAAGTGAAGTATAGTGGAGTTTGTGAATTAAAACATGAATACAGAAGGACATATTCTTACATAAACTCATGCCCTTTTCTCAATCCCTGATTTCCAGCTACCAGTTTTTTTATTGAATTGACATTGTTTAACGCATTCTACTTTATGATAGTGGTCTTGTCTAGGCACATAGTAGTTTATTCGATATTTTGAATGTATTGGGCACTTTTATTACAACTTATAAACGGATATTAGGCAGATGTCTTCGTCGACGGCGCGCACTGTTCCCGCGCGCCTCAAGGAGTTGTCAGCAACAGCAGGGGTACAACCGGGTCGAAGCCTACTGGGGTCAGGGTAATCCAAAAGAGGGCTCGAGCCCCGGTATGAAGGCTAGAAATAACGGGGTGTTTTTAGTCAGTAAGAGTCTGACATTATCTCCCGCTCCGCCCAAGAGTGGGGGTTGGCATTGGATGAATTTTGCCCATCATAAAAAAGGCAGTCTTTTTTTATGTCAAAGTTTTATCAGGGTAGAAAAAGACATAATAATATAATAATAATATTTCACAACTATCACACAACACCGTCTAGTCCCAAACTAAGCAGAGCTTGTGTTATGGGTACTAGACAACTGATAAACATACTTATATATTTCTAAATACATACATATTATAGATAAATTACACCCAGACACAGAACAAATGATCATGCTCATCACATAAACATTTGTCCTGGGTGGGAATCGAACCCACGACCTCTGGCATAGCAGTCAGGGCCACTAACCACTAGACCAACAGGCCAGAGAGACATTTACATTATTTCAATAAAACAAAGATATTTATTTATTTTATTTATTTGGTCAGTCAACAACTGCTTAGGATACATTTACATTGAATATTATTTTGGAACTTCATTGAATTTGATGACTTAATACCCTCAAACCACAAACTGTACCAGTTATGTCACAAAGTACCTACCGCCCTCTAGCGGTAGTGACAATTACTTTCACACAAAGAATGGATTATACATGTAACACGCTTTCACATACCGGCTGTAAATTTTACTTAGCCCGATTTAATGGGTGGGAATGAGATACAATTTTTCTGGAAAGGACCAAGTAAATTTATATTTCATACGCCTTTTTTTTTCGATGGGGAAAATCATCTTATGACAAGACCCGCTCTTGGGTGGAGCGGGAGATAGTGTCAGACTCTTACTGACTAAAAACCCCATCCCGTTCCTTCTAGCCTTCATACCAGGGCACGGGCTCCCTTTCGGATAACCCTGGCCCCAGTACCCTTCGATCCAGCTGGGCCCCTCCTGCTGCTGACAACTCCTTGAGGCGCGCAGGAACAGTGCGTGCCGTCGACGTCTTGGGCTTGGTCCATTACCGGACGATCGGACTGCGAGCTACCCATGATCGGAATCCCGGCGGCGGCGGCGAGGGCGCCGTAGCCTGATGCGGTTGACTTCCTCCTTTACTAGCAGTACTGCTTCGCAGAAGGAGGCGACCGCCTGCCATTCCTCCTTGCTCCGGACCATGGCCTCGAACAGGGCCCGGCGCGAGAGGTCTCCGCCGCCGATCGCCCCCACGGTGATGCTGAATTATGAAAAATCTCTTAGTGCTTGCCTACGTCGTAAAAAGAAACCTTGTTCAAAATTTCACGATACTAGACTCTGTAGTTTTAGGCCTTATAATGTTCCCTCGGTTGGAACTCAGGCCTCCTCTCTAGGAGAAGGAATGAGCCATAATCTACCTCGTGAGCCCAGTGAGGGTTGGTGCGTTTATATGTCAGTCAGTTTTACGTGACTGTCCTGTTGGCCTAGTGGTAGTAGCCTTGATTTCTATGCCGGAGGTCGTAGACTCGATCCTGAGGTTCTGAAACTTTGGAAGGTATATGAAGGCCCGAAGCCAAATCATAGGAGCCCTTTAGACAATTTTCATACAACGTGATAGCAACCGATTCTTGTTCGCGCTATGTTAGTGCACCCAAAGACAATATTTGTGTTGATACTTTTGCGCATCTCGTCTTCCTAGCTCGTCGTACTGTCCTGGTGCTGCTTCAATGTCTGCAGAGAACCTCAATATAATAACCTTCTTTGTAATTATATTTTCGAGTGGTATGGGGGTTGAAACTATCAAATTGTGGAGTCCAAGTCCTTAGCTCGCTGTCCGATCGTCCGTTAATAGTCGAAGCCCAAGACGTCGACGGCACGCACTGTCCCCGCGCGCCTCAAGGAGTTGTCAGCAGCAGGAGGGACCCAGCTGGGTCGAAGCCTACTGGGGACAGGGTTGTCCGAAAGGGAGCTCGTGCCCCGGTATGAAGGCTACAAGGAACAGGATGGGGTTTTTAGTCAGTAAGAGTCTGACATTATCTCCCGCTCCACCCAAGAGCGGGTTTTGTCATAAGATGTTTTTCCCCATCGAAAAAAAAATACACGGGCGAAGCCGCGGGTAAAAGCTAGTAAAGGTATAAGGCCACGGTTCTGGGAAGCTTAAATGGACTGGTTGCCAAGAACCATGATAAAATTTTTATTATTACTTTTCATCATCAATTTTTTTCCCCTCTTTTACGCTTAAGCCGACAAGTCTCTTCCATCATCTTTACATCTGCAACCCGCTTGATAACGTTAGCATGTCAGTTGTTTCGCGTTTAAGTAAAACTTTCCTTTCTGAAACCTTCCTGAGGCGTTTTCAATTACTATGAGCATGTGTGTAACACTAGTTGGTGCTGACAGGTACTGTAGACTACAAATACCTGTTGGTTCACTTGTATGAATAGAATTACAGTTTTGCCTACTATCCTACAATAGTAGATAGCGATAATACAAAGCGGTATCACAAAATTTTTATTTTTATTATTATTGATAGGTTAATTATTATTTTTCGTCAAATATAATCGAAGAAAAGATCAGTACACCTAGCCAAGTTGCTAATCTGCAATAGTTAACGCAGAAAGTTTCAAATGTACGGGAACGACGTTGTCTCAACGCTCAGTCACGTGGTCAGAACAAAAGAATTGGCGGCATAGTCAACTCGAAGCGTTCAACGCAAGCGAAACGATTGTAACTTGGCTAGGGGACCAGATCATTCTGCTCTATTAAGTATGCCTTGCAATGCACCCAAATAAACCAGCAATGCAGGTGACTATTCCGGTATCAATAAAAAGACTAAAAAGGCGATATATTTCGAAAATATACAACAGCACTTAATTCTGTAACGGCTTAAGTTGGTCACTGCAGAAATAATTAAAGACTAAATGAGATATCCATCTCAGGATATCCCCACCAACCGTGTTCCCACGTTGTCGTCGTGGTGGGGCTTGCGTGTCTCAATGACCTTGAGGGCTATGCCGGTAGAGCTACTCATGCCGGAAGGCCTCAAGCGAGAGACCAGACCAAGAGGAACACACGGCGGAGTCCAGTTGGACCGCCCGGCGGGTGCGCTGTCCAGGAGCGCTGGCACCTACAGCTGTTGGCGCCTTCTGGACAGCGATTTTGGAGAGTGGGTTCGCCTCGGGTACGTGTCTGCTCATCAGACACGACCACGATGGCGAACGTGTATTGGGGACCCCACCCCATAAAAAAGGCAAAGCTGTGTTCAGCATACCATGGCCGCGACTCCCAAAAAATTATTACCCCAGGAGGGTACCGCCTGCCCCGCAGGCGGAGAATCCCTCCCCGAGCAGAGCTCGGGCTGCCCCTCGTATTCTGGGGGGGCAAAGAGCGCGCCAGGTCCGTTAAGGACCTGTTTTTACCGTCCTTCGCGGACGCATCGAGCCAGGGTGGCTCACTAGCCGGCAGCGCGGAGTCCCTGGGACCAGTTCCCAGCACGTCCGCGACGCCGGTGGAGGCTGGGCGAAGCTTCGGCCTCAGGGAGGTGAGTGAAGACGCGGCGTCGGACTCTGATGCCGCGTCTTCACACATCTCCGATGTTATGGAGGTGGAAGAATGCACCTCCATCAAAAGGAAGGCGGAGTTTATACGCTCCGTCTCCGACGACGATTCGGTACCTGCCCGGAAGGTCTCGACCGCGGGGCGGGGTACCGCCCGAAAGATGGGCAAAGGGAGAGGGCTCCCCGCTGAGAGCGCCAGCGAGGGACGCCAGGCCAGCCTCATACCGCCGGAGATCCCTACCGAGCTGCCGGAGGGAATGGAGGAGGCCATGGCCAAATTTAAGGAGGTTGTGGCAGCCGCCATCATGAGTGTGGCCAACAAACGGGAGAGGGTGGCCAAGAAGCGCTCCATCGAGCTGGCCAATATCACGATTGGGGGGGCTTTGGGGTTCGTATTCGAGCCCTACGAGCAGACCCTCAATGGGAGGATTGGCCGGCTCGAGGCCTTGGCTGGTCTCCAGGACCCCCGTCCCGAGCAGTCTGTCAGCCAGTCGTCACTGGAAGGGCGTAGCACGCAGGAGCAGGGCCGATCCCTGCCAATGCTCCAGGCGGAAAGCGAGGTGATAACCTTGCTGCGGCAAGAGCTGGCTGCTGCCAGGGAGCAGCAGCAGCAGCAGCAGCAACGGTTTCAGGAGCAAATCCAGCGCCAGCTTTCCGTCCTGGAGAGCATTGTCCTGCGCCCCCCTCTCGCGGCTTCCGGCCAGAAGAGGGCAGTGACGTATGCCGCTGCCGCCGCGGCCACAGCTGCTGCCCCCAAGGCGGCGCCGGAAGCGGTGAGGCCAGCCCCGGCGACCAGGCAGCAGCAGCGGCAGGGGAAGCCTGCCGCTCCCCCGAAGGGCAAGATGGCGGCTGCTACCAAACCGGCGGGCCCTCCTGCCGCGGCGGTGACTAGGTCGCGCCTACCGCCTCCTCCGCCCGAAGACTCCTCGGCTGGCGCCGAGTGGACGGTCGTCGGCGCCAAAGAAAAGGCGAGCAGGGCGACTAGGGCGGCCAAGAAGCGAAAGCGGCGACGGGAGCGGAAAAACCGCGCCATGGCCGCCAGACTTCGCGCCCCAACTTCCGCAGCTGTAGTGATCACACTACAACCAGCTGCGGAAAAGAAGGGCGTGAATTATGACATGGTGATGGAGAAGGCGAAACAGGCGGTGGTGGGCCACCTCAACGAGTACGGAGCCTCCGGGGGCTTCCGTATGAGGCGCACTGCAACCGGAGCCCGAATACTGGAGGTCCCAGGTGCGGACAGTGGACAAACCGCTGACGCCCTAGCTGAAAGGATCAGGGCGTCCCTAGACGTCGAGGTGGCCCGAGTGTCCAGACCCAGCAAGTGCATAGACATGCGCATCATGGGTCTGGACGACTCCGTCAGGGTGGAGGAAGTGGTGGCCGCCATCGTCAGGGCGGGAGGGTGCACGACCGATCAGGTCCGGGCGGGCACCATCCGTCCTGACAGCACGGGCATGCGAGCCGTTACGGTGAGCTGTCCCGTGCCGGCGGCTAAGGCCATCACGGCCGAGGGCCGAAGGCTTTTGGTGGGCTGGGTTTCAGCCCAGGTGAAGATGCTGGAGCCCAGACCTCTGCGGTGCTACCGCTGTCACGTGGGGCACCACGTGGGGGCTTATTGCGCCGCGGAGGTTGATCGCAGTGACCGCTGCCACCATTGCGGACAGCCCGGACACAAGGCCGCCGAATGCCGTGCACTGCCGCACTCTTACGCATGTGCGGCGGCAGGCAAGCCGGCCGAACACCGGGCTGGGGGTAGGTCCTGCGACCCTCCCACCAAGGCCAAGGACAAGGTCAGGAGGGGCATCCACCCTGACGCCCTCACCGCCGCAGCCACTACACTGGCTGCCGCCGCCATCACCGCCGCTCCCGCCGCGGCAAGAGCCTCGCAAAAGGCTCAGGAGGAGACGGTAATGGAATGTCAATAAGGACACCATTACGTCTCCTCCAGGCGAACATCAACCACTGCGCCGCCGCTCAGGATCTGTTGCTCCAGAGCATGGCGCAGTGGTCGATCAATATTGCCGTCGTCGCCGAGCCGTACTTTGTCCAACCCCGTGGAGACTGGGTTCAGGACTTGGACGGCTCGGTGACGTTAATTTCGTCGGCCACCGCCGGTACCCCGCCCCCCGAGTCCGTCACGAGGGGGCGGGGTTGCGTGGCAGCACGGTTCGGGGACATCGCCGTGGTAGGCGTCTACCTGCCCCCGAACAGATCTCTCGACGTGTTCCAACTCTCCCTGATGGAGCTAAATTCCGTCGTCGCTGGGTTCGGTTCCCTCCCCGTGGTCGTTTGCGGGGACTTCAACGCCTGGAATACGGCTTGGGGTTCTCGGCACACGAACCGACGGGGTCGGATGGTGGAGGACTGGGCCTTGGAGCTGGGCCTGGTCGTCCTGAACCGGGGCTCTGTCCCCACGTTGGTGCGGATGCGGGGTACATCAGTGGTGGACATCTCGTTCGCCAGCCCCGCTCTGTCGCCGCGTGTCGTCGACTGGCGCGTTATGGAGGAGGTGGAGACCTACTCCGACCACCGGTACATCCGGTTGGACGTCTCCGCCGAAACCTCGGCAGCGCCGGTCCGACAGAGCCCTTGTGGTCCGCGGTGGGCGCTTAAGCAGATGGACCGGGAGCTCCTCCTGGAAGCCGCGACGGTACAGGCCTGGGTGCAAGCACCGGACAGGCCTGTCGACATCGACGTCGAGGCGGAGTGGTTCCAGGAGGCCATGTCGCAAATCTGCGACGCGGCAATGCCCCGAGTCCCTCCAGGTCGTGCTAAGCGCCGCGTGTACTGGTGGTCGCCGGAGATCGGCGCACTGCGCAACGCGTGCAACCACGCGCGCCGCCGGTACGACAGACACTGCAGGCGCCGCAACCGCCAGCCGGATGCGGAGGTCAGAGAGGCGGAGCTGTATGAGGGGTACAGAGAAGCAAAGCGCACCCTCCGAACGGAGATAAAGCGGGCCAAACTCGAGGCCCGCAACGTGTGGCTGGGGTCTCTGAACGCGGATCCGCGGGGGCGCCCGTACAAATTGGTACGGGACAAGCTACGCCCCTGGGCTCCGCCACTGACTCAGAGTCTCCGGCCCCAACTCGTGGAGGGTCTGGTAACCACTCTGTTCCCTGCGCGAGGGGAACACTCCCCCCCGCCCATGGCTCCGCCCCCGCCAGCAGTGTCTGACGCGGACCACAACAGCGACGACGACGATAACGCTCCAGAGGTGACCGAGGTAGAGGTGAGAGTGGCGGTGCGAAGGCTGAGTGCCAAGAACACCGCCCCAGGACCCGACGGCTTGCCAGGGAAAGCCTGGGTCCTGGCCATGGAGGCTCTCGGGCCTCGACTAAGAGGGCTCTTCAGCGCATGTATGGAGAGGGGCCAGTTTCCACTTCGCTGGAAGAGGGGGAAACTGGTCCTCATCGCGAAGCCAGGGCGCCCTGCGGACTCTCCGTCCGCGTACCGGCCCATTGTGCTGCTCGACGAGGTGGGCAAGCTCTTTGAAAGAGTCATTGCAAACCGCCTCGTCGCGCGGCTAACACGGGTGGGGCCGGACTTGTCGGACGGACAGTTCGGCTTTCGCAGGGCGCGCTCTACGGTGGACGCCATCATGCGCGTGCGAGCCCTCACGACAGGGGTTGCGGTGTCCCGGGGCAGGAGTGTCGTGGCAGTGTCCTTGGACATTGCCAACGCGTTCAACTCCCTGCCCTGGAGTACGATCCGGAGGGCACTCCGGTACCACCGGGTGCCCGAATACCTCTGTCGAGTGGTCGAGGCTTACCTGTCGGACAGGTCCATTATCTACCCCGGTCACCAGGGAGAGTGGAAACGTCGAGAGATGTCGTGCGGTGTTCCGCAGGGGTCGGTTCTAGGCCCACCCTTGTGGAACATCGGCTACGACTACGTGCTGCGCGGCGACCTCCCTGACGGGGTCAGCGTGGTCTGCTACGCAGACGACACGCTGGTTCTAGCGCAGGGAGAGTCGCACCAGGCGGCGGTCGCTCTAGCGACACGCGGGGTTGCGATAGTCGTTGGTAGGATCCAGGAGTTGGGACTCGAGGTGGCGCTGCACAAATCTGAGGCCATGTTTTTCCACGGCCCTCGGAATGCGCCACCATCAGACTCCCAACTTACGGTAGGAGGAGTTCGCATCGGCGTCGGGTCGACGATGAAGTACCTGGGACTCGTTCTCGACAGCCGATGGAATTTCGGAGAACACTTCCGACGTTTGGCTCCCAAACTCAACCGGGCCGGGGCTGCTCTCAAGCGGCTCCTGCCCAACCTTGGGGGTCCAGACGCCTCCTGCCGGAGGCTCTACGCGGGGATCGTTCGGTCCATGGCCCTCTACGGGGCGCCGGTGTGGGCGCCGTCGCTGGCAAAGCGACCGGCGTCCATACTGAACGCCTGCCAGAGGGTCATGGCAATACGGATGGTGCGGGGTTACCGCACGATCTCCCGCGAAGCGGCGAGCCTTCTGGCTGGCCTACCACCGTGGGATCTGGAGGCAACAGTCCTTGCACACATGCACGATAAGCGCGTGGAGATGCAACGCCGGGGTGAAAGTCCACTACCGCGACAGGTCGAGGTATGGCGGACAGAGCTCCGGCGGGATCTCACGGTAAAATGGCGTCAGCGACTATCGCAACCCAGTGCTGGGCACGCCACAATTATGGCGGTAAGTCCCCTCTTTGAGGCGTGGCTGGAAAGACCTCACGGCGTCCTTACCTTCCGCATGACGCAGGTCCTCACCGGACATGGCAAGTTCGGGAGGTTCCTGCATCGGATTCGAGCGGAAGAGACGCCCGGGTGCCGCCACTGTGCGGAACGCCCGGAGGACACGGTGGAGCACACAGTAGAGGTGTGCCCTGCTTGGGCGGAGCAACGCCGTGCCCTCGTGGGGGCGATCGGCGGCGGAGACCTCTCGCGCCGGGCCTTGGTTCAGGCCATGGTCCGGAGCGAGGAGGAGTGGCAGGCGATCGCCTCCTTCTGCGAAGCAGTAATGCTAGCAAAGGAGGAGGCAGACCGCATCAGGCAACGGCGCCCCCGCCGCCGCCGCCGGGATTCCGATCCCGATTTCCAGCCACCGTAGACGCGGGCTCGCGGACGGCGAGCCATGGGTAGCTCGCTGTCCGATCGTCCGGTAACTGTCCGGACCGAGCCAAGGCGTCGACGGCGCGCACTGTTCCCGCGCGCCTCAAGGAGTTGTCAGCAACAGGAGGGGCCCATCTGGGTCGAAGCCTACCGGGGTCGGGGTTATCCGAAAGGAAACTAGAGCCCCGGTATGAAGGCTAGAAGGAACGGCGCGGGGTTTTTAGTCAGTAAGACTCTGACACTGTCTCCCGCTCCACCCAAGAGCGGGTTTCGTCAATGATGATTTTCCCCGTCGACAGAAAAAAAAAAAAAAAAAAAAAAAAACTCAGGATATGTGTCAAACAAACATATTATTAATATGTATTTTGAAGATAAGGGGCTATGCCGTAGTGTAGGGGATGTAGTCACTGCGACCTAAAAGATCTATTGTGACTCGCCACCTTTTTAAAGTAACTCTTTTAGCCCGGAGACTTCCAGGAAGTCTAGAATACTCCTAGCTTTAAGAATATTAATCTCTTCCGGGCGAACACACAAACATAACCACTTTTACTTTCCTACATTAGACCAACGCACACGTGTAACACGCCTGTACCTCTAGCCAAGTTGATAATCTGCAATCTCAACGCTCAGTCACGTGGTCAGAACAAAAGAATCGGGACGTGGCCAACTCAAGGCGTTCGACGCAAGAGAATCGAAACTAAACGGTTGTAACTTGGCGAGGGGGGCTGATCAGTACGTAGAACGACGTATCAAGTGTAGCTCTACAAGTTTATTTTCCATATAAAATGTATGGAGACCGATGGGCCCAGATTGGCGAGTGTTGCACACGTGTGCGCTGTGTAGTTCTAACATTATATGAGGCCCACGATAGAGCTCTTCAGGTGGCTAAATAGCGGTCGGACAAAACTTGAGTCAAATCCACACGAAAAAAGAAGAAGGAGATCTTCTTCTTCTTTCTGCCCTTGTCCCGTTTTATTTGGGGTCGGTGCAACACGTTTATTCTTCCATTCTGTCCTGTCACTCGTCACGCTATCGCTCCTTTTCTTTCATATCACTTCTCACACAATCCATCCATCTTTTCTTTGGCCTCCCTCTCCCTCTCTATCCATTCACATGTTTCAATTCTATAAAAAGATTATCCCATAGAGGATTTCGCACAGAAAGCTACAAATCACTTCAACTCATTTGCTCATAGTCTAACCACAAAATTTAGAGGAACAGAAGTCAATCTGCGTTGCTCAAGCACGCTTTGTATGTACAAAGCGTGCTTGAGCAACGCACACATAGACACCGCTCACGGACAGGTTAACCCGGAGCGCCTCGGCCCGCTCGTCGAATAGTTCCGGCTCAAACGCTCATTAGTGTGCGTCCACCGACCGTAAGTATAAAAGGTTGAAGTACATACATGAGATTGTCTTCTGTACCTATATACACTGGTCAGCAAATAAACCGAGCCACCCGCTACCTAGGAACTCTGATTCGATTTTCTCAAAAAGTATAAAACTTACAACTATCAAAGTTATACCTACAAAAAGTGCGTTTCATGGTGATTAAAATGACTACAAATTAATTCGAAAGAACTATCAACTCACGTTGTAATCAAGCAACAAACACAATGCTAACGATTTGCTCTATTTTCACCAGAGTTTAAAATTAGCGTTCTTTTTCTCTACAATGAGGGTTGTCAGATATTTCTTATCATTTCTTTAGTTTTTGTCCATCGTTTGCTCAGACGCGTGTGTTTTTGCTACTTTTTTCGATTAATAATGGATACAACACCTCAAGAAGCAGCTCAAGCTGTAGCATTACTTCAAGCAGGCATTGCGCAACGTGAAGTCGCTCGAAGGCTTCGAATCAGCAGATTTTCGGTGCAACGAGTTTACAGACGATACCTGGAGACTGGAGCATTCGATCGCCGTCCAGGTACGGGCAGACCTAGGGCTACATCAGCAGCAGATGATCGTTATATCCACCTCACTGTTCTGCGAAATCGCCACCTCAACGCAGTTCAAGTCCAACAAAGTCTGCGTGACGCACGCCAAGTGGTCATAAGTTCAGATACCGTCAGAAGGAGACTTGCTGAACGGAACCTGACCCCAAAAAGAGCTGCAACAGGCTCAGCATTAACGGTAGCACACCGTCGAGCACGACTTGAATTTGCTCGAGAGTATAGGGATTGGACATAAGAGCATTGGAGTAATGTACTCTTCACTGATGAGACCAGGGTGAGTCTACATGGAAGTGATCGACGTCAGAGAGTATATCGTCGCCCTGGAGAACGTTATTCTCAGTGTTGCATCGAAGAAACTGTTACTTATGGAGGAGGATCTGTAATGGTCTGGGGCGGCATCTCGTTAACAGCACATACAGTGTTAGTTTTCATCGAACCGACGGGCCTTACACGTGGACTGACTTCTCATCGCTACATTACTGAAATCCTCGTAGACCATGTGGTACCTTACGCAGGATATATCGGACAGGATATGCAATTGATGCATGATAATGCACGGCCTCATGTTGCACATGTGGTGACCCAGTATCTACGCGACGTCAGCATTCGTACGATGGACTGGCCAGCTCGAAGCCCGGACTTGAATCCGATAGAACACTTATGGGATGAGCTGAAACGTCGGGTTCGAGCCCGGGTACCTGCTCCAACAAGGCTTCCAGAGCTGCGAATCGCAATTGAAGAGGAGTGGAATACAATTCCTCAAGATTTTATCGTCAGGCTCGTAAGGTCGATGAATACAAGGATGCTGGCAGTTATCCGAGCAAGGGGAGGGAATACGGAATATTGATCAAAAACTTTTTTTTTGATTTTATCTTTGTTTTTGGCTTTAATTTTTTTTTCACTTTATCATTACTAACGATTTTCACGACTGGAAAACGACTCTTCTTTGTAAAATCCTTAATAAACACTGAAATATTGATTAAACCCAATGAGTTTCCTTTCATTTTAATCACCATGAAACGCACTTTCTGTAGGTACAACTTTGATAATTGTAGTTTTTTTAGTTTTTGAGAAAATTGAATTAGAGTGTCTAGGTAGCGGGTGGCTCGGTTTATTTGCTGTCCAGTGTATTTTATGCTTAAATGTACCCATGTTTCTTCAGTTGCCTTTTGTGTTCTAGAGCCGAATATAATCTTTCAAATAATCTCACTTCTTAATTCCAAATCAAACATTACTTTATGAATTTATTTTTAACACGCATTGTGTATGCACGACACTCAAATATAGAACGAACGATCCCAATTCCCGAATTACTTCCAATAAAACCGTAGAACGTGATAAAGGCGAGATTCGCTTGCGTTCAAATCTAATCGGCTCATCAAACAGAACGGCGCGGCTGATTCCGGGCTCATGCGAAATAACACTTTATGGCGCATAAGCTTGTCCATTACTACATTTTATAGGGTTATGCACCACGGAGGGTATAATGCAAATTAATGCTCCGTGTGAGACCGACTAGAGTAGGGTTGACGGTGTTATAAAAGTTCATTAAGTACGCTGCAACGTAGGATTAAAAAATCTAATGCAGAACGCCAGATATGAAGGAAATATTTTGAATGAAAAAATATTGTAGGTGAGTCTTACGTTATTATATCGGTGTTATGTCGGATAGTTTGTTTCCTGCTACTTTTTATGAAGTCGGTTAATACAATTTTTTTATTTAATTAGAAAGTTTCATTGTTTTAATGATGTATAAACCAGTGCTTGACTGCGATGCCACATAATGGTAAGCAGTAATTTTTTTTTTACGTCAGGCGAAAATGAACCAATGACAAACCCCTCTCTTGTGTGGAGCAGGAGATAGTATCAGACTCTTACTGAATAAAAACCTACCTTGTTCCTTCTAGCCTCTTCATACCGGGGCTCGAGCTTCATTTCGGATAACCCTAGCCCCATTAGGTTTTGACCCAGCTGGGCCCCTCCTGTTGCTGACAACTCCTTGAGGCGCGCGGGAACAGTGCAACATAATAAATTCACCAAAAACAAACCTTCAAGATTTTGTTGTTCTAACGCATTTCAACTCTGTACAAACAACCTAAGTCCTACCTACGTCTGTATGACGCGATGCAAGCGTATCAAACCCCAGCCGCCCGCCCCCTGATCTCCGCTTCCCTTCGCTACTGCATTGCATGCTTCACATAGACTTCATAATATTTAGAACGTTCAATTTAAAAATATTTATTTTTGTACGAAAATCTGATGAACTAAAATATGATACATTTTTAAGTCATAGAACAATAGTTTTGTAATGATGTTAGTAACATAGTCCTGAAAGGTTGCCAGTGTTTTACACATAACCCTGTATACCATTATGTACATAGTTAAGTTTAATAATGTTCATTTTGTTTTGGATTACATTGTTTTTTGGCTTTTATACTTACCACAAGCGTATGTTTAACAGTGGCCGTATCATTATTTATTTAAATTAATCCCTATATCAAGGTTAATAATTAATTAACTATAGTATTTTGTTTCGACCGTATTGACACAAAATAGATAGGTACAGAAGACAATCTCATGATATACTTCACTTTTTATACCTACGCTCGGTGGACACACACTAATGAGTGTTTGAGCAGGAACTGTTCGACGTGTGGGCCGACACGCTACCGAGATATCGCGTCCGTGAGCGGTGTCTATGTGTGCGTTGCTCGAGCGCGCTTTGAATGTAGATTGACTTCTGTATCAATATATTTTGTGGTATTGATTAAGGTGGAGGAAGTCTTCTTTAGAAGAACATAGCATAATAAGCATAATGAGCCACATATTGTTCCCACTGCTGGGTATCAGGCCTCTTCTTTAAAAGAACGAACGAAATTTTTTTTTCCGTGCCTTGTTTACATTGGTGGATGTCACGTGTCATCGAAATTTTAATAATTTCTAATTCTGATTTCTTCTGAATATTTTGAAAGCAGCGGCGGTGGCGATGAACTAAATTGCATAAAGCAATGTGCTGAGTTCGAACCAACCACTAACACCTTGCCCCTTGGTGCCTTGCACCTTGCCTTGCTTGGCCATTACTACTGAGCCACCACTGAAAAAAAAAGGGAAATAGGAAAGAAAAGAATAAATATCAAAAATATTTGATTTGGCACACAAAATGCAAAAACAACATGTAGACTGCATAACGTTTATGCTTTTGGGTGGATGCGGAACAGAGAGTAAAGTTCCACATACCTCCGTTGAAAAGGGAGGATCCTCCGACCAGACCGGGTGTTATAGTCTGGTGGGCGACTGCCCGATAGTTGAGGTCGGGCTGTCGTACATGTTCAAATTGCGAACTATGATTGCGCGATGCAGGATTTCGTGTTTTCTTCGCAGTTCATTATGTGGCGTCATAGATGTCGCTACATGCTGTTGTATATTTTTTCTCTACTATTTGTACTACATTTCTTTTTTTGGTTTTTATATTATAAGAGGTAGCCCCTCGACATTGTCCATCTCGTTATTTATTTAAATGAATCCCTCGATTAATGTAAATTATTAACCAGCTATAGTATTCTGTCGTCATAGCAACCGCCATGACGACTCCACCGAATCGATTGGAGAGGAGGAAGCTTTAAAAGGACTTATACAGCGATAGAATAATTTTGTATACAATTTGTTACACAAAGTCACTTAACAGGGCCCAACCCATTTATCAGCAACCTGAGCAAATGAGCATGGTTCAAAAGCTTACTGGTTCATCTTACGCAATTCAACGCAATATTTGATAAAGAGGCCACGCGAAAAAAGAGACTTGACCACTGACCACCCCGTTTGCATTCGGTAATTCTATCATTTATTCGAATACTTCACAAAACTTTATCAAGATAAAAAACGTTTCTTTTTTTTTTTAAATCATTAAAAGTTTTTGAAAAAATTTCGTCAATCAATCTTGATAAAATATGTTTGAAAATGTGTTTCTATAGATATTCTTTTTTTTTTATATATGAGTATATTAATAAGGGCCAAAGTTCAAAGCAATAGTTTTACTCCAATTTTAATTTTGAATTTAATAGAAATTTCTATTAAATTCCAAATCAGTCAAATCAGTTCAATATCCACAAGATAATAGATATCTGTGTTTTTAATATCAAAATAAATATGTGGTAATAACGCCATAATCACGTAAGAGCAATAATAAAAACGTATCTCCCGCTGGATGCTTTAATAATTTCAACATAAAATAAAGACACACTAACAAAACTATGGTACCAAAAACAGATGAATAGCACACAACCCTACCACGCAATATCGAGCGAACTGCAAAGCTCTAAGGACCGCCGTGTATTACTACCCTTACGCGATCCAATTAAGCCTATGCTAGACTGCAAACACTAGCTTCACTTTCTCTCGTTAAGGACTAGGCTGCATGGTTCACTTGGAACTCGATATCTACGTGGAGACTAAGTCTTGTAAGCTAAGACTTAGTAGTGCTCTATGGTGGATGCAGATCATTGAACGCAATTCATTTTTTTATCAATTGGTTTAAACTAGAGGTTGACTGCAATACCACCTCATGATAAGCAACGATGCAATCATTAAAGGTGGAGCACTCTAATTTGTAAAGACACAATCTTAAATAACTAGTGCGCTAAATAATAAATCTTCACTCTTGCCTTGCGAAGTATCGCCAAACTTAAGTGGCAATGGGAAGGGCATTTTGCTTGCAGAATGGATGTCTGTTGGGGTCGAAAAGTTCTGGAATGGCGACTATGTACCGGTGCTAGACGCGAAGGACTGATCGTTGTGGCGATACTTGGGGGAGGCTGTGTTCAGCTGTATATGCGTTTTGGCTGAAATTATGATAATGACAACAAAACCTTAACAAATAATAACTTATACCCGTAAATATATTACAGCTAAGACCAATGCACTACACTTAGGAAATAATCGCTTCACCAAACAAAGACCACATACCAAATAATTTCAAACCCAGACTAGACTAATCAAATATCTCCAGGAATTCAAACACCTAAGGCATCTCTTGGAACGCTCACGTAATAGGCAAACGCTAAGCAAACAAGATTCCTACTCTAAATAATAATTTCACATAGACCCGAAACAAAGGATCGCTTAGGCCTCGACTTGAGTGAGCGCGGTGACTAGCGCGGAAGCAGAAGCTTCTGGCAACGAAAGACCAAACTTATCATCCAGTACGATGTGTATCGAAAAATTTGTCTACTTAGATGAGCGGTTCATTTGTTTTCTGGCTATTTAAGTAGGTACTTTTGTTCTGCTGAAGGATGCAGCGAACGATCACCCTTTTTTATTATTGATAGGTTCACCTTCGACGATGTAACATGCTTGTCTTGAAACACACACTTAACTTTAAAACCTCTAAGTTGTAGTTATCAGGAAACACAGATTTTGACAGAGAATTTCAATTCATCAGGTAAAAGATAAAGGTTAAGCAGAACCTAAGTTAGTAAGTACACGTTTATGAACGTTCGTGAATGGAATGTTTTCTGTTTCTATGTTTAATCTTCAGTCTCAATCTTACTATAACAATCAGTATGACTGCCTGCAATCATGTAATTAATAAGTGATGAATAGAGTGTTGCAAGTAGAAAGATAAATATTGGCAGTGCCATATCTCAGCGGATGATAGACGAAATGAAAAATTGCTTATATCTCAGACAGACAGAGAGATATGCAAATAAATGATGAACTCAGTATGAACTAGAAATGCTTAGTGATCAGCGGAATTTCATTTAAGAAACTGCGTTTTCAGGTCAAAAACAGCCTCTAGGCAACGTTCCTGTGAACGCATTCATCGGATTCAAACGGTTGATATAAACGCGCCCGCCTCCGCTCCCGCTTAAGCTTATCACTCTAAACTCATACTCAAAATTATTACAAGCACTTTAATTAAATTCTGTGAAAAGTCAAAACAGTGAAGCAGTTTCAAAGAGATAGCAATACTGCGTTATTAGGATAATTACGTTTAATTTAACTCTTTATTATTGTTTAACATAAATTGTATCCTAACTAATATCTTTGTTTAGGAGGTTCTAGTTGAAAGCTTAGTTTTTGCAGTTCTAACAGAATTTCTGATGAAGCAGAGAAATCTTTGTGAGATTAACAATATGGAGAAAATATTCATAAATACGTAATGTTTTTATATTTTCCAAAAGAATACAATAGGAGCGTTAAGGCCCAAGCGCCCGAGCATTGCCATAAAACAGTGACTTTCTGAAGTACCTTCTCCTCGACAACGGCCAGGTATAAGTTAAAAAAAAAAAATGTTTAACAACATTATTGATAATTGACTTTTTCGTGCGAGAGTATTACGTATGTCTAAAAAAAAATATTTAGCAATTTCGCAACTTTTTCCTACTCCTTTGAAACGGCTTGGATCTTTAGAAAAATTTTTACACATGATTTGTGGATATTCTTCAAAGTGAACATAGCACAATGTAAATCAATAAATATTTCGCAAAGAAAATGGATTTAAATGTCAGCGGAGTTTTATCCGGGCTCAGCTGGCTGTAATTAAATACACAGGTACTCGTACTGCCGCCTAGGCAGCTAAGGCCAAAGCCAAGGATTGTTGCTCGCATAAACACCATCCACGACAGTCACGGGGACAAAAGGTTCTAAAGTGGCAACCACTTAACAGAAGACGCAGCGTTGGAACCTTCCAGGGTATGATGACAAGGTGATGATCGTGAAAATCTGATGGATGCGAAACGTACAAAACCGTTAATTATGGTGACACTTAGAGGACCACAGCGCCAATGTCCAAAAGTGGACGTATTTCGGCTGAAATAATGGTGATAAATGTCCACCACAGGTTTTAAGCTGACATTGAAAAAAAAAAACATAAAAATCCCTCTATGATTTTATCCCTAGAAAACAAAAGACACACGTCTACTTCATTTTTCAAAAAATGGAGTAGGTTCAGCGAAACAGTATCATTGAGTGTAACAGTATCTAGTCTATCGTCTACAATACGAACAATACGGTATTGTGAGGCGTCCGATACTAGGACCATTGTACTAACAACAATGAGGTTGTGCGCTGAAAATGTTCTATAGACTAATGCAGACATGCGCATTTTTGTGGGTAGGGTGTACGCTGTTAGAATCGTACTTTTAATACACTTAAAGCTGAGAAAAGTGCGTCTAAACCGCGTTGAGAGAACGTGCATAGATCATTTACTCGACATTTTAAAGATCCGTCTCAACACCAATAGCTAACGGGTTGTGCGAAAGTTAACACCGGGATGCAGGAAAGAAGGCAAATGAGGAACATGGGAGTATATTTTAGTCAGTAAAAGTCTAACACGCTCTCGCGTTCTGCCCCAGAGCGGAAGAAGTCATTGGATAATTTCCCTAATGAAAAACAACCACCAGTAGCTGAAATAGGACGACATATTTTGCTAGTTTTACGACATATTTTGCTAGTCGGGTAGTTTTTTGTTATTAGAAAGAACTTAAAAGTCTTGGGAATTTAAATCTATTGCAATAAAATTAAATTTAGAAAAATATATTAGTTTTACCATCATAAGAATAACTTAATTTCTTAGAACTTAATATATTATGTCAGCGTCGTACCTCGCCATCAACCTACGCTCAGTCTGAACATGTCATGTTTCATTAAAACAGATATTATGAAAAAAACATTTTCCAATTACGTTCATATCAAAGAGACTTAAAAAAAATAAGAATGACAATTTTGTGAGATCAGAAAATCATAAAACCTACGCTCTGTCAGCAATTAATCTACTTGAAATATAGGTCACGAACAGATAGGTAGATTCTTTTAATGTTGTTGTTTTGTTACTGCATTTACAGCAATTAGCTGTGTAAAATAGTTATAAGTGAGTATCTGTAGAGTTCATGTACCATTGTACACCGATATATAGCTTATAGTGTACACATGGGTCTATATACAAGGTGTGACGTTAAATGCGCAAAACCTGAAATTAGTTTGATCAGAATAACGAGCAGAATCAATTAAACCACTTTTTAATATAGGTTACATTTTTCAAAAAAATCTTCATTAAGAACTTCGTCTATTTGTGAATAGGTAATAGTTAGCCATCACGTGCGCTGAAATAGGTAAACAAACACAAATAGTTGTAATCCAATAAAATTTTCTCTTACACGGGATAACAAAAGTTCTTATTTCAATGCAGATATAATTTTTAAACCAACTAAAACTGCTCATAAAATCTTTAATTTTTTTTCTCACATAATTATGTCAATCGAATTAAAAATCATTTGGGGTGTCTGAGGTTTTGCGCATTTAACGTTACACGTTGTATAGCTGTTATGCAGCTACTATACAGCAACTTTTCTCCATTTGCACATAATGCTGTATAATTTGGTGCCCTTTTTGCAATTAAAAGAGCTGTATAAGTGGATATACAGGCTTTATACAGCTTAGATTGTACACCTGAACCTATATACAGTTCTTATACAGCTTGTTATGCTACTTGGGTATGTCTCAAGATGTACTTATTACAATTATTACGTGTATTTATTATAATAACAAAACATTACACTTGTTTTCAACAAAGTTGGAAGATCAACACGTTGTTAATTCTGAAAGTCAATGTTTTGAACTGTGTAGTTCTATATTCTAGAATTAATGATAATGATGATGATTTTATAGAAAGAAAGAAAAATATTTATTTGTGACTTGCACAGAACAAACGATACCTAATAAAATAACAAAAAAAAACTAATAAAATAAAAAGTTCCTTTTTTACTGTAATTATAGTTAGATAAGTATTTTTAAAATTTTAATTATTTGTGTAAATAAATAAAATACTTATAACTAAAATAACTAAAATCTAGGTTAATATGACCCTAGATTTTAGTTATTTTAGTTAGAAGTAACTAATCTATGAATACTTAGCTCATAGTAACAAAAAGAAATCACATTAAAAAGATACAAATAAACCTGTTTGAGGCCAAAAAGGCTCTTATCTCAGCATTATGCTGATAATGCCGCCCTGATATTCTAGAGATAGAGTTGAGTGCGATAGTGTGGTCTGTTTCCCGCAAATTTTAACCCTGCAGCATCGGACACCTGACAATAATTTTGATGAAACAGGTGCCTCACAAAGGACCATGGACTGCACGACACTCGCGTAGAGGCGGCGAACTTCTTCCCATGGTCCTTCATAACTGTCTCTCTCTGACTCTCTACTCCTCGGCAGTTTATGAAACCAGAGCGTGTCAGTTTTATGAGGTGATATCTCTAAACACAGGTAGCGGATAGCCGCCATGATTTTTGTGCCTCCAAGCTTGAAAAGCTGGACCTAGGACTGACCCTTGTGGAATTCCACAAGATATTCTACCTCCAATTATCATCACTGCCTAAATCCATGTAACTAACAGGTATATCGGTCGGGTAGGTAAGGTCTGCTGATGAACTGCAGGTAAGCAGGCACTCCATGGTAACAAACGCCCTAATCGTAACCTAAGGTATTAAAAGTGTTCAAACACACAAACCAAGATTACCTTGTTTAGAATGCTAGTTCGCAACCGTCTGGTCGTACCTTTAGAAATTTATAAAAGACTAGCGACCCACCCCGGTTTTGCTTGGGTAACAGTATTTCTCCACTATTTAATGGATGTTATCTATACTTATAATAAATCTGTAGAGAGGTCAATTCTGTACATGAAATATATTTCCAAAATAACTATCAGGGGGTGATTAGTGATCGATACTGATGCCAAAAATGCAAACAGTAAAATTTTTGTCTGTCTGTCTGTCTGTCTGTCTGTCTGTCTGTCTGTCTGTCTGTCTGTCTGTCTGTATGTTCTTTATAGAAACAAAAACTACTCGATGGATTTTAACGAAACTTGGTACAATCATTTTTCATACTCCTGGGCAGGTTATAGTATACTTTTCATCACGCTACGATCAATAGGAGCAGAGCAGTGAAGGGAAATGTTGGGGAAACGGGAGAAATTACTCCATTTTTTAAGCTTCCGTCGCATTTGCAGCCTTAATGGTTAAAGCTACACAGATATCATGTATGACGGAAATGTTTTCCTTAAAATTATATAAAAAATATCCCACGACAGCATATATCTATCTTTTATGGTTGACTCACAATAACACGTGTAACTCCCGATAGCTTAGCAGTTCGGAGCTTTCTGTTTATTTTTGTCTACTCTTACGTTTATAACACTCTCACCCATCCCTAATAAAAGTTAACATTATTATCTATTCAATAAAAAAAGAATCATAGAAATCGGTATAGAAACACCAAAGTTATACATGAAATACGCTAATAAGCCATCGCGCGAGGATACTGAATCATGCTATAAGGATTATTATTGTGTAACGGTCGCCGCGCTCGACGCGGCTCGCGGCGGCAATATTTGGCTGTTGATGCGAATAGACGTTCAGAGTGTTCGACCTTATTGACAGACAATAATTGATTTTAACAAACCGTGCTTATCAGCGCGACTTTTAGTCTACTCTTACGTTTAATAATTTATTTTTAGATTTCTTTGGTTGTTATTTTATAAAATAGGTATTTTGGTAGTGTTTAAATATTTCTTAGCTTCATTATAAAGTAAACTTTCTTTAAAATTTAATTTAAAATTCTGTACATTGAAAATATAAAAAAAAAATAAACGGCTGGGGGTGTTACTAGACCGACACCGAAGCCAAAAATGTGATTAAAATTTTAATGCCTGTTTGTTCAGGCATCACGCAAAAACTACTGGTCCGATTACGATGAAACTTGGTATAATTATTCTTTAATATCCTAGGCACCACACTGGCAGCACAGGCGTACTTTTTATTCCGGAAAAGTATATACAATAAAAACAAACTTAATTTTGCGGTCGATCCCTAGACCTGATTACTGTACCAACCGCAAATAATAAGTTGACTATTATTTGCGGTTGGTACAGAACCTAATATAAGACAGAACCGAATAACTATAATACTTGGGTAAATAATATGTAGTTTCCGTTTTCTAAACATTTCGTAAATGACGTTGGCGTCGAGTGAGATCACGCTATGGGAACACTTTTTGGGAATAAAGAAAGGAGCGCGTTTTCCTATAACCCATTTATTAATTACATCGAACACGAAGACATTGGCACCATGTCTAAGGTGTGTGCACACTATCACGCGCGTAAGTGGAAGGGAGAGATCTGGAACGTCTCGAATCGTCTCGCGCATCACGTTGTTTTCCAGTCCCCGGGCTCTTAGAATTCGACATCAGACGTTTCAGATCTTTGATTTTGACGACCCCGTTGTCGCTGGCATAAGCAACAGGATCCGCGTACGAAGTCGCTGGCAGAAGCTAGTTATACATATAAACCTTCCTCTTGAATCAATATATCTATTAAAAAAAAACATCAAAATCCGTTGCGTAGTTTTAAAGATTTAAGCGTACATAGGGATATAGGGACAGAAAAAGCGACTTTGTTTTATACTATGTAGTGATTAAGCTAATAACATTATTTTGATAATAGCCCCCTACTTACTATCAATATTGTACATTCACGTGAACATCTGCCAAAATCGTTACAAATAGAGAAATTGCTTTCTAAATGATGAGTAAAATCTACTGGGACACGCTTCGCTACAGTTTTTAGTACAATCGCATTCAAAACACGTTACATGTGGAATAGACGTGACTTTTGTTCGCGACTCCCGACTAGAGCGCAACAATGTTGAAAACATTTCTGGTAGATTTTTTGATATCGATGGTAGGTACGAAATTGTTGCTGACGTGATAGATTTTTTTCAATATGGTCTTATTTGAAAATCAGCTCTTATCCGTACCGCTTTTAGCCACGCAATTTACTGTTTTCACACTTGTGCGGAAAAGTGCGCGTACTCGTCCCCTCTACATTTTTTCGTAACAGGCTGAAGGTGTGTCAACCCCGACGAGACGTGCGTTGTTAACTCTTCTTGCAGCCAGATAAAAAAAAATAGTCACAGCAGACCTCGGCCACATAAGACCCTCGCCTGCGGCTCGGACGAATACCGCCTCAGTCGCAATGACAAACGTTCTCTACATGTATAAAAATGTACATTTTTGATTGAAAATAAAAAGCATTACTTCTTCATGTTAATTGATAGATGACTGCAGGTCACAGGTTCCGCAAGATAAAAAATGTCAGAAAAACAAAATTTTAATAGAGCAAAATCCAAATGTGTGGAATTGGTATGCGCTTTCGATAATCGGTATCGGGAACAAAATTTTACCTTATAGAGCCTCTGATCCTTAATTTTTAAATCATTTTGATTTTGGCAACCGGACCAAAAATGTTTCGAATTCGATTCGGAGACCAAAATTCGAAGACATGCGTTCGTTTTTCACCAATTCGCATTAGGCCCGCGTGGTGGATTACGGCCCACTCTCTTTCATAGTGAGAAGAGGCCTTAGTCCCAACAGTGGGAACATTAAAAGGCTGATTGAGCTATTAAGCTATATATGCCCAGAAAAATAGTACAAAAATACATAAAAAGATCAAAATCTTTCAGGTGAGTTTTCATGTCTAATAAACCAAAATCTTTCTCTGTTGGTAAGCTAATACTCTACGTGGTGAATTTAATTGGGATACCAAACATTAACATTTGCCCACAGCCTCACCTGCATACATAAAATATAGTCAATGTCACTCAAGAATAAAGCAGCTTAATATCGGTGAAAAAAATTTAGGGATCGGACCGGTATTTTCAGAGATTACCTCTACAAACAAAAAAAAACAACTTTACCTTTAGTAGATTCAAAATCATGTGAGATTCGCTAGAAAACCGGACTGAATTCATATGGAATAAGTACAGCCTCGGCTACCTCTCTGAAAAAAATCCTTAATCCCAGCAATGGGAATATTAAACATTGATTCTTCTATGCTGAAACTAGAACAGTATCTACCAAGGTAAAAGTACGGTGACGTAATAAAAGCTTTCGCAATTTATTTAAGGCACATCAAAACCGTCATGTGCAGTTTTAAAACGAAATATCGTATGCAGTTGACGAAACCCATCTTCAAAAGAACTCTCAAAAAGAATACAGATATCATAAAAAAAACACTTTCAGCATTTAAAAAGTCTGAAAACTGCATACTGAAAATAATTACAGAGGAAAATGTTCGACCTACATTCGTATCGAAACTGTAATTTTCATGTCAGCTAAATTTTGAATATATTTTTTTGCTGACGACTTAAAACGTTTGGGTTATGTAAAATAACGATTTGAAGGGTATTCCGATTGGATCGCGTTTTGTTGCGAACGATACACGATTTTGTGAAGAGTATCTTGTGATTTAAAATGTGTTTTTCATGTCGAGTTTATTATTCTACAAGCTTCTGCTAGTAGGTTTGCCTGCATAAAATTAGACGATATAATTAACCTTTGACACTCGGTGATAAAGCAGCATTCTATTGGTGAAAGAGATTTTTTAATCGGTTTAGTAGTTCGACGATACTACTTTCCGCTTAGCTGTTGACTTACGTCTAGGTGCTCCTAGCTGTTCCTTAATGCTGCCACTGTGGCAAAGTTGTCAACAGCCTCAGTCACCATCGCTGGTCATGCAGTCGAAGTGCGGGATGCATAGCGCGGCACGCGAACATTGACGACATCATCCGATGAGCCCTTGTCATTGTCGGCGTTCCAGCTGTTTTGGAACCTCATAGCCAGGCACGCGACGATGGTTTGAGACAAGACGGTATGTCTTTATTGCCTTGGAAGATGGGTAGGCCATTTGTGTAACCTTGGGGGTCCAGACGCCTCCTGCCGGAGGCTCTACGCGAGGATCGTTCGGTCCATGGCCTTTTACGGGGCGCTGTTGTGGGCACCGTCGCTGCAAAAGCGACCGGCGATCATGCTGAGCGCCCGCCAGAGGGTCATTGCAATATAGATGGTGCGGGGATACCGCACGATCTTCCGCTTTCTTGCTGGCCTACCACCGTGGGATCAGAAGGAACAGAGCTCCGGCGGAATCTCATGGTGAAATGGCGTCAGCAACTGTCGCAACCCAGTGCTGAGCACGCCAAAATTATGGCGGTAAGTCTCCTCTTTGAGGCGTGTCTGGAAAGACCTCACGGTGTCCTTACCTTCCACATGACGAAGGTCCTCACCGGACATGGCACGTTCGGGAGATTCCTGCACCGAATTCAAGCGGAAGAAACGCCCGGGTGTCGCCACTGTGCGGAACGACCAGAGGACACGGTGGAGTATAAAGTTGAGGTGTGCCCTCGTGGGGGCGATCGGCGGCGGAGACTTCTCGCGCCGGGCCTTGGTTCAGGCCATGGTCCGGAGCGAGGAGGCAGTGGCAGGCGGTCGCCTCCTTCTGCGAAGCAATAATATTAGCAAAGGAGGAGGCCGCATGCATGACGCAACGGCCACCGCCGGGATTCCGATCCCGATTACCTGACGTGTCGTGTGATGTGCGACGTGGGGTGTGGGCTTGCCAACGGTCGGATGGCGAGCAATTGGTAGCTCGCCGTCTGACCGTCCAGTAACCATCCGGATTGAGCCTAAAGCGTTGACGGCGCGTATTGTTCCACGCGCACCTCAAAGAGTTGTCAGCATACCGTAGGGACCTAGCAGGGCCGAAGCCTACTGGGAAACCCATATCTACATTGAAAATTTTGACCCTCGCTTTTATTAAACCAAAAACATCCCTAAAAAAGTCTTCTATATACATCTCATATCAGCCACACTTGACCCTCTAATCTAAATACCATCAGCTATGATGCACAAACAATAAAGATTCTCACGACATATGCTGGGTCCTCCAACAAGGTGGACCGACGACCTGGTCAGGGTCGCGGGAATCCGATGGATGCGTGACGCACAGGACCGGTCGTTGTGGCGACGCTTGGGGGAGGCCTATGTCCAGCAGTGGACGTCTTTCGGCTGATATGATGATGATGCTGGGTAATTGTTATTCATGTGCTCTAGATGTGAGCTGACTAGATGCGGCATCCTTTTATTTATTAGAATTCTCCATTCCATTTTCATATCTAAAATATCCGCTAATCTTAATGACGGTCTATTAATAGGAGGCTTTTGAAGATTATCAGGCTTGGTAAATTAATAGCTTTAAATGTAACCACCAATATCTTATAAACCTAGATTTGATTTGTATGTTTCATTTTTGATTTAAAAAAAATATTTTGGGAGGAGTTAATCAAATAAGTAATAAAACCTTTATGTAGTCACATAACATTCCTTATCACCTTTTTTTTGTCGATGGGGAAAATCCTATCATATGACAAAACCCGCTCTTGGGTGGAGCGGGAGATAGTGTCAGACTCTTACTGACTAAAAACCCCACCCCGTTTCTTCTAGCCTTTATACCGGAGCATGAGCTCCCTTTCGGATAACCCTGACCTCAGTAGGCTTCGACCTAGCTGGACCCCTCCTGCTGCAGACAACTCCTTGAGGCGCGCGGAAACAGTGCGCGCCCTCGACGTCTTGGACTCGGTCCATTTACCGGACGCTCGGACTGCCCATAGCTCGCCGTCCGCGAGCCCGCGTCTACGGTGGCCGGAAATCGGGATCGGAATCCCGGCGGCGGCGGCGAGGGCGCCGTAGCCTGATGCGGTGGGCCTCCTCCTTTACTAGCATTACTGCTTCGCAGAAGGAGGCGACCGCCTGCCATTTCTCCTCGCTCCGGACTATTGCCTCGACCAGGGCCCGGCGCGAGAGGTCTCCTATTCCTTATCACCTGACATTTTGTAATTTAATCAGTTTTATAATGTTGCCACTACTTGGAAATAGACCTTCTCTCTAGGAGAGAGAATAGACCTTAATCCACCACGTGGGCCCAGTGTGAATTGGAAGATGTCATAGGTCTTCGAATTTTGATTCTAAGACATGCTAACCAGCATGTCTTAGAATTTTTTACGACATTATTCTTGCATTCTACGGCCGGGTTTTCTTTCCCATGGTCCCAATAAGCTTTGACCTTGCTGGGCCCTTACGGTTTTGCTGACATCTCTTGAGGCGCGCGTGGACAATACGCGCCGTCGACAACTTGGTCTCGGTCCGGACGGTTACCGGACGATTTGAAATAACGTAATTTTATAACCAATTTTCTTTTTTGATATAAGTCGCTGAAAAATTATATATTCCTAATGTTATTGTAGTTATTAAAGTACAAAAAACTTTTTTATAAAAAAAACCACTTTGCAAAAAAAAAATAATTGAATTTGAGGAGTTCCCTCAATTTCGCCAAGATTCTATCATCAGATCCCAACTTGGTGATTATGGGATTATTTGAGAAGCCCTTTCCAATAAAAAAATATTTTTTCAATTCGGTTGGCAATTGACGATGTTATGCGTGAACAAACATAAAAAACTCTTCCTTTTTAAGAAGTCGATTAAAAAAAGAACTCAAACGTGTGGTACCCCACTGCAGTCGCACAGTCTACGCTGACAAGCAAGGTGATGAAAACCCCTCATAGCATCAAGCCTAAGCCACATCCAGTCGACCTTACTCAACAAAACCGCTACATTACCGTTCAACATAGAGACATATTGTCGTGAATTGTGCGAGGTCATGATACATCACTGATTGCGTTAGTTCGGTATATTATTGTAGTATAGATAGCGTTTTGACGTATAGTGATGGGTTGGTTTACCTACTATTATTCGCGGGAGCCGGTATTTAGGAGTGATCTATGTTAAATGTTCGTATTATGATTGGTTATGTCATTTACCTATTGATGTTCTTCTGTTTGGCGTTATTTATCCCAGTTTATTCCAAAGGGCCTTGTAGAAATACTAGCTGAAATTTTGATTTTTAATTAATAAGTCTCTTCTTTAATGCTAGTTTACTACACTAGTGGCTGCATGCGTGAGGAAAAGGATATGCTCATGTCCTAGCCGCTGGGATTCCGACCCCGATTTCCAGCAACCGTAGGCGTGGGCTATCGGGCAACCAGCAATGGGTAGCTCCCCTTCCGACAGACCGGTAACCGTTCGGACCAAGTCCGAGTCATAATCGGCGCATAGTCGGCGCGTAGCGCTCTTTGATAGATATCAAAACCGTAGGGGCTCAGCAGGACCAAAGCTTACTGGGGGCATCAGATTACTTCCAAAAGGGAAACCCGGGATAATGGAACGCTAGGTAAAGAAGGAATATCAGAGACTCACTCTTATGTTGCTTAGCCAATTGTGCTGTAGCATGCTGTGTTCTAATAGAAAGAGGGTAATAATATTTTGATGGCAAATAAAATATGTTAGATTACCATTATTATAATCGTTTTCTTAAATTTAAAATTTAAGTTAAACAAATGTCGTCTAATGAAAAAGCATGCAATATACTTTATAGTACGATTACAATGAAATAGACAATAGGCTTACAACATCACACAATACAGTAATAGTTTTTTTTTTCGGTGGAAAATAATCATCCAATGACAACCCCCGCTGAAGCGGTAGTTAGTGTCAGACTCATACTGACTAAAAACCCACCCCGTTCATTCTAGCCTCCGGGGCTCGAGTTCCTTTCGGATAACCCTGGACAACGATACAACACAACAAAAACATTGCAAACAAGTATGTAGACAATCTAATAAAATATGTTTTACCATCTTCCCAGATTTACTCAGACCAAGTCACAAATCCCACAAAAAAAATATATAGCCATACTACCTACAGCTGTAACATAACTCTAAAACATCAAATACAAAGCACTCAGTAAACTAGCAAATGTCTAAAATTTCAGAGTCTGCACTTCAGACAATACACACTCGAAAGAGTCCATACATTCATAAACAGCACTGTAGGACAAGACTAGGAGACAAACATCCGAATAATCGAGAAGTGGAATCGATTAGAACAATCGTTGTCTCAGCGAATCGGTGGTAAAGGTCAGCACACACTAGGATACCGCGGGGGTAAGGTTTAAAAAAACGATACAATATGGAACTTAATTTATCAAAATAAAAAGAGATTTCAGTGACAGAATTAAAACAAAAGAAAACATAACACGCAGTGTTATGCTGCTTCTCAAATAGAAGCACGAAGCGGCGAAACAGCGTAAAACACTACGTGGCTATAGTCTGTCTAAAAAGGCAAACGACTTGGGAATATATTTAATCCCATCAAAAATAATTATTTGATACTTTTTATAAGGTTACTAGCGACCCGCCCCGGCGTCGCTCGGGTAACAGTATTTCTACCGGTAAGTCCCCTCTTTGAGGCGTGGCTGGAAAGACCTCAAGGCGTCCTCACCTTCCGCATGACGTAGGTCCTCACCGGACATGGCAAGTTCGGGAGGTACCTGCATCGGATTCAAGCGGAAGAGACGACCGGGTGTCGCCACTGTGCGCAACGCCCGGAGGACACGGTGGAGCACACCGTCGAGGTGTGCCCTGCCTGGGTGGAGCATCGCCGTGCCCTCGTGGGGGCGATCGGCGGCGGAGACCTCTCGCGCCGGGCCCTGGCCGAGGCAGTGGTCCGGAGCGAGGAGGAATGGCAGGCGGTCGCCTCCTTCTGCGAAGTAGTAATGCTAGCAAAGGAGGAGGCCGACCGCGTCAGGCAACGGCGCCCTCGCCGCCGTCGCCGGGATTCCGATCCCGATTTCCGGCCACCGTAGACGCGGGCTCGCGGACGGCGAGCCATGGGTAGCTCGCTGTCCGATCGTCCGGTAATGGACCGAGTCCAAGACGTCGACGGCGCGCACTGTTCCCGCGCGCCTCAAGGAGTTGTCAGCAGCAGGAGGGGCCCAGCTGGGTCGAAGCCTACTGGGGACAGGGTTGTCCGAACTGTCTTTCGCTCGCTTTCGACACTGTCTTTCGCTCCACCCAAGAGCGGGTTTCGTCAAAGATGATTTTCCCCATCGACAAAAAAAAAAACAGTATTTCTACACTATTTAATGGATATTATTATACATATAAACCTTTCTCTTGAATCACTCTATCTATTAGAAAAACCGCATCAAAATCCGTTGCGTAGTTTTAAAGATTTAAGCGTATATGGGGATATAGGGACAGAAAAAGCGATTTTGTTATATACTATGTAGTGATTCTATTAGTAAACTGTGATCTAGATCTTCTAATCAAGCTTGATTATTGAACCAATGTCGACTACATTCGATTTCAGTTTGCCCTAATAATTACCCATGTCGTTTCACTTTTTTAAACAGACTCTACACGCTACATCTCGGAATGAAGCATAGAAGCGACGTAATGTAGTTGATGTTTCGCCCTGACTGCGGTTCTGCGAGAATTTTGATACTTTTCGCGACGGCGCGTGGAATAGCTGGCTTCTTCAGGTGTCGTTTTAATAAAAACATTTGGCTAGCTGTATCCACAAAAAGCGTTTTACGGTTCTGTGATATAAACATGATGACGAGCCAAATTTTTGGGTTGTAGATGTTGTTACAAACAATTTTATTTTAGTTTACTTCTGTTGTGTCAGTTGTGTGAACCTGATATGGGTAAAACCAAATAAATAGTTTTTCTTTCTTTCTTTACTAGGACAAAATCTCATCGCATCGCTTCACGTCTCAGTGTGAGTTGAACCTAACGAGTTATTTACAACTGGCAGTTGTAGCGTCGCTCTATAATTCAGAGTCGCGAGGATATTCGATTATCGAGAGATATGTTCCGAATAGTTTTGTATCGATTTATTTGCATAATGGCCTCTGTGGTTTATTCGTGTGCATTGTTCTGAGGTAGCGGAAGTAACGTTGTATTTAGAAATCGAATGGATGACTTATATTGGACGGAAATGTAGCGATTTGTCAACTATTTTGCTAATAAATTAGGTACTAATACTAAATCGCCGAATCATACGATGCATATAGTTTCATACATATTCCTCGCAAAGTCGTATTGTATAGTCTTCAGTCTATTTTAATAGACAGAGATATAAAATTCAGCGAGCTGATACATGATGTCGATCCGGTGATGGTTTTAACGCACCCCGTTCCTTCTTGCCTTTCGTACCGGGGCCGAGCCGCCTTTCGGAGCTAATCCTGGACCAGGTAGGCTTAGACCCGGCTGGGCCCTGCTGTTGCTGACAACTCCTTGAGGCGCGCGGGAACAGTGCGCGCCGTCGACCACTTGGGCTCGATCCAGACAGTTACCGAACGGTCGGACAGCTACCCGTTCCTCACCATCCGCAAGGCCGTGCCTATAGTAGTCGGAAATCAGGATCGGAATCCCGGCGGTGGCTAGGGCGCTGAGAGCGTCATTGCCTGATGCTGTCGGCCTCTTCTTTTGCTAGCATGACTGCTTTGCAGAAGAAGGCGACCGCTTACTACTCCTCCTCGCTCCGGACCATGGCCCGTACCAAGGCCATCCGGTGACGGTTGGGTCAGACGTATCTACTTTTGAGTAAAAACTGTAAATTGGCAAATATGAGGCAGAACGCCGAAGCTTCACAGATGCATATTTGTCATTATAGTCTTGGTGTATTAGAAGACGCAACGTCATGCCGTCGTGTCGTTGCCCTTTCATCGACAGAGTTTTATAGTTTTGTATGAAAGCTGTGACCCGGTGTACACTTAGCCGTCCATGGACAGTACGCCTAAATTCTACGGTATCCGTACGGTAGCTGATAGATGCTGGATAAAAGTCACCGATAAAGAAAGCGGTCTGCGATTGATGAAGCAATCTACTAAAATACCGTGTCACGCCAGAACAGCTGTAAAATCTTTGTTAAGAGCAAGTTAATGTGCTTGAATTGATTGAGAAACAAGCTTCAGGTCATCGGTAATGATGCACTCGTCATGTTAAAACACAAAAGTTTTGAGCGCCGATGTATAGTTGCTAGCTTGACGGTTTTCTATCGTTTTTTATAAGTATGCTTCGGGATTGCATAGTTTGATTCTAACCAACCCATTCCATCGTCGGACCATCAGACGTTTGGTGGTTCGCACTAACCGTTTTGGAAATATATTTATTGTGCGTACAGCTAAGGAATAGAACCCCCTATTGGAGTTTTTGTTTTTCTAAAGTGAATAGCTCTTCAATGTTTCCAAAATAATTTTCACCTGATTGAAAACACCCATGACCCATTTCCATAATTTTCACACCGTTTTTCACAAAGCTTTTACAACAATACAATGCAATGTACGGCAAATCTGATGCAAATTGCATTTGCAAAACGACGAATATTTCGCTGCGTGAATCGATAGAGGAATAATTCACAAACATGCATACACCTTTGTGTGCCTGTGTAGCTGATTCAGTGTGGAAATTGGGTAAAGTGGCAATTGACTAAATGATTTTGTGGATAGTTGAGGGTGGGTGAGTAATGGAAGTAATGAGCAGACTGGTAGGCCTCTGAATGGTAGGTCTTGGTGTCCCGGATTGGATGGGATTGGTCTCTGCGAGCAATAGTATGCTGACAGAGACGGAAATTGGAAGAAATAGCCGCTTTCTGTGTGACCATGATGGTCTAGAAGGAGACGAGCAAAGAGAATCATGAAAAGGTTGATCCCACTCCTGAACCACTGGTGGACCCCACTATGTTGCAAGCAGGGTTTCGCCGTTTTAGGCGCCGAAGCGGTTGGAGTGAAAACTCTGTCTACCCACCGAGTGTATTCAGAAAAAACGGTGGAACAGTGATCACGTATAACCGAGCACAATGAGGCTCTGGGGTGACCCTTTACAGTCTTCTCAGGAAGGTGTTGTGCAGAGGGGGTTCCGGAGTGGTATTTTAAGAGGTCGCGGGACCTTCTCCCATTTGCTGATAGTGATCACCAGTGTGGTTTGAGTGTGATAAGAATCCCACACTGCCTGGTCTTTTCTGTATAAGTTCTGGCCTTCTGAAAGTTGCTCCCGAAAACTAAACAAAAAAAAATATATAGCACCACGGTTTATTGTGAAATGCTGTGTGTTGCATACACAAAGTACCTATGCAAAGCAAATTTATATTCAAATCTGCAGACTAGATGTTTAAATAAAAAAATAAAACTCTTGAAAAATTCATCGTTTCTCTTGGTACGAGCATGTAATGAGCAGATATTCGTGTAACTAAAACAGTGATAAATATTATGATACTAGCTACTCTCAGCGGCTTCGCCCGTATGATAGCAGAAAATTATACCAAGGGAACAAACTTCCGAGATAAAAAGTATCCTATGTCCTATTCCAGGACATGGTCTATTCGTGTACCAAGTTTCATCAAAATCGGTTCTGCCATTTAGGACAAACAAAAAACAAACTCACTCTCGCTTTTATAATATTAGTAAGGATTATAATATAAGTAAGGACACTCGCATTAGGCACTCATAAAGTAGTTTGTTTGAACTAAAAACAGATCTAGTAGGTACGTTTGAAACTTTACCCAATTCCCAAACAATGTCCGTAACCTAAACATGCATGAATGCACATAATTATGTAGGTATGTATGTATGGCTGTGTATCGTTATTGATTGGCAGTTCACGTGCGTAGGTACATTCATATCTGTCATCCTAATACATATTTTAGATAGTTTTGTACGTCATGGGTTTACATGAAAAGGCACTATCGGATTGATATGAAAGGATTCATACTCATTCAAATACCTTTCATGTTTATTCTGTATCAGAATGTTTTATGTTAGCTTATTGTAGTTATTTCTGGCGTAAATAATATCAAAATAGAGTGGAATTTACTATTGTATTTGGTTTATAAAATAAATATTTATAACGTATTTGTATAGGTGAACGAAAATAACAGCTTTGAAACTATATACTCAGGTATTGTTAGAGCTTCTCTCTTCTTTTCTAAAGTTTTTTTTTTACTATATTTATTTCTACGAAAGGGGTTTTTTTGTTATTATATAATTAGAGGTCTGGTTAGATGACCTAAACGTCAACTGCAAAGGTAGTTTAAGGTGGCTCAAGAAAAAATACCTAAAATAAGTTGGAGGAGGCATTTGAGCAGCAGTGGGAAAGTAAAGGCTAAATAAAAGAAAATGTAACTTATTTTTTTCTTAAATTTTAATTATATTTTTTCATTACCACTGCTTATTGTACAATGGTACATACTGAATATTTCATTTTGCTTGTTGCTACACTTAAGTTTCACCTAGTTAAGGAGTCAGGGCGTCGAGAATGACCTTTGTTTTTTATTTGATTATTTGAGGGCTTAAGATGAAATAAAAATAAAATTATTATCCAAAAACGTCGAGAGGAAACCGGCATGTCCTAGAACCATAAATTCAAAGACATGTGACATTCACCAAACCGCACTGGGCCCGCGTGGAGGATTACGGCCCATTCCCTCTTCTAGAGAGGAAGTCTGAATCCCAGCAGTGGGAACATTAAAAAGGCTGATGATGATGATTATTATTATTCTTAGCTAATTGACAAATCTAGCTGTTAAACTCTGAGCTTCTTAAGTCACGAAGCCACAATGAGTAAGCATGATGATCAGTAATCGTGTCTACCCTGAATAACAGTATCTTCATTCTTATATTCACAATTTAACAGTTTTTTATTATGCTTTCAAGAGATACAGGACTTTAAAACCACACGAGATTAAACAAAAAGATTTTATAAACATCTAAATCCCGACTAAGTGGCCTTAAACATTTTTTATGTTTCCTGCATTGCAATGGAAGGTAATTTCTGTTTGTTTTGCACTTTCTATTTTTATAACCTCGTCTGCAATGCACCTTTGGGAAATAAGATGCAGAGCATAAAAGTTTTTATGTTATTTCTTGTCAATTGTTTCATACTGACGAGTTATGCTTTTGGGGTTAGTTGAATTTAAATTGTTATTTAAAATACAATAGGTCTTATCAAAAATTAATAGTTGATATGTGAATAGTGTATTGTTGTGTGTTATTTATCTATCTATCTATTTAATTTTGATTTCATTATCTTTCTTTTTAAAGCCGGTTAAAAATATTGTTATTTAAAACCCGAAAATAAAATAATAGGAGCTAAAACTTAAGAGTTCTTTGAGTGATTTGAACATACATAATAGCCCGAGACAGTTATCGGGCAATTATCCAGATCAGACATAATACCTGTTTGGTCAGAGGATCTTCCCTTTTCAACAGAGGTTTGCGGGACTTTACACTCTGTTCCGTATACCTCTACATACTTTATGTTGCTGTCTTTCTCACATTTTACACTATAGCTTTTCAAATGTCGCAAGAAACCGCATAGGTTCATAAAGGAAAACGCTCGAAGTATCAGCTGAAAACAATTTTAATTCGTAAGTAATAGGTTTAAAATACTTTCTCAAGGACTCGGTTTAAGAATCTTGAAAATCGCTTTTGAGGTATCTTAGAATATATTTATATATGCATATGACCTGGTGAAGTTTGCAGGAATCCGATGGATGCGGGACGAACTGGATCGATCATTGTGGTGACATTTGAGGGAGGCCTATATCAAACAGTAGACGTCTATCGACTGAAATGATGATGATGATAAGTCGTGGCCAGATCTTAGAGCACTTAACGAACTTTAACGTTTAAAACGATCTGGCCAGTTTTACTGGGGCATATCATGAAATTATCAATTTCTAATATCTGCCCTAAAAATGTACACAAACATTCAAAAATGACAAGAATAAATAGGCTTATTTCAAATGAAATTTCTTCCAGCAGATCTGCGACAACAGAGTTAGATGAGGGATGAACCATGTAAAAGAAGAATTAATGCTACACTAAGATCAAGACAAGAAGATAATGATGAATAAACTTTCAGACAAACCAAGGATTATCTATTAACTCATACAATAAAACAAGCAAACGCATCAAATCCCATTTACGAACTACATGAAGAGAAAATAATGAATACTTGATGAACATATGTCTAGAACAGTACCCACAACAATGCTGTGAACCAATCCGATGAATTATTTAGTCTGAATTTAGAGTATATTGTCGGTCTAGACTGGAATTAAAGGCTGAATAATTTGTCTAAAACAAG
Organism: Mythimna lalbum; assembly: GCA_949319445.1. Classification (NCBI taxonomy): domain Eukaryota; kingdom Metazoa; phylum Arthropoda; class Insecta; order Lepidoptera; family Noctuidae; genus Mythimna; species Mythimna lalbum. Next base: position 7,397,992 of record OX439370.1, read on the forward strand.
CGTTGGAATCAACGCTGATGTGTTCTACTGAGAGCACGTAAAAAAAAACCACAAAATCTATTTAACACATTACCAAGGTCTTATCGCACTACCCGTGATGCCCATCGAAGTTCTTAGTCAAGAACTAGCAATGCAATCACCTTTCTAATTTTTGTTAGTATCTATATATATAAAAATGAAACCCGTTTTCCGTTGTCACGACATAGCATGAAAACGGCTTGACTGATTTGGCTGATTTTTTTTTTGTTGTGATTTTTATTGTGAGGATAAGGTTCTTATGGAAAAAAAATAAAATTAGGGTAGTGTAGGGTAGAGTAGAGTAGGGTAGAGTAGGGTAGATTAGGGTAGAGTAGAGTAGGGTAGAGTAGTGTAGAGTAGGGTAGAGTAGGGTAGAGTAGTGTAGAGTAGGGTAGAGTAGTGTAGAGTAGGGTAGAGTAGTGTAGAGTAGGGTAGAGTAGTGTAGAGTAGGGTAGAGTAGTGTAGAGTAGGGTAGAGTAGTGTAGAGTAGGGTAGGGTAGTGTAGTGTAGAGTAGGGTAGAGTAGTCTAGAGTAGGGTAGAGTAGTGTAGAGTAGGGTAGAAAAGGGTAGGGTAGAGTTGGGTAGAGTAGTGTAGAGTAGGGTAGAATAGGGTAGAGTAGGGTAGAATAGAGTAGGATAGAGTAGAGTAGGGTAGAGTTGAGTATAGTAGGGTGCAGTAGGAAAGAGCGGGAGCGAAGCCGCGCGGGCAAAAGCTAGTTTTATATATTTTAAAGGTATACGGAACGCAACATAAAGTACCCATTTCCAACCAGAGCGACTGAAGTTTGATGATATTGAACCCCAAAAAAATGGTGTCATAGAAAGGTGACTAGTTACATTTTAAGGAAGAAAAGAAACCACAAAATCTATTCAACACATTACCGAGGTCATATCGCACTACCCTTCATGCCTTCACAATATTAACTAGAGAACGGATTAATGGTTTCCTGCCAAACCCAGTGCCATATACATAGAAGTTAAGCAATTAGGCTGCTGATTTATTACCTACATGTAATATTGAGCAGTGGAGGGCGCCATTATAACTTTTTTTTCATATTCACACTTGAACGTTAATCTATTGAGATATGTGGGTGACAAATGAGATATGGAGCGAGGTGGAAACATATTTTTTTTTTTGTGTTTTAAGAAATATTTAATAATGTATAAAATATGTTCATAAAACTAAATAAAGGAGATAATAATAATATTCCACAACTATCACACAAAGCTGTCTAGGCTCAAACTGACTGAATGTGTTGCGTGTTGTGCCATGAGTACTAGATAACTGATAAACATACTCATATATTTCTAAAGTTAGAATAGAATAGAATTTTTATTTTGCAAATATGGGTAATACATATAGTTCTGAAGATTAAATTTAGCTCAGCCACATTTTACCAATCGGCATGAAAAGTTTTTTAAATTATTTATATATTTATTTAAAGTTATACATATTATAGATACATTACACACAGACACAGCAAATGATCGTGCTCATCAAACAAACATTTGTTCTGAGTGGAAATCGAACATATGACATCCGGCTTAGCAGTCAGGGCCACTAACCTAAATCTATACCTTACTATAATATCATGATCATTAGTGTCGTGTCATGGTCTAGTGACCAACAAGCCAATCAATTCAGTCAAAAGGTGACGATAGATTTCAAGTTATTAATGTACGTCATATTATTCTGATTGATTCGTTGACCGAAGAATAAATAAAATTATATCTAATTAATTACTATCAATTTATTATACAGTAAGCAATATTTTATTGCTTTGTGTGTCCTTCTAATGCTTCTGATTTTGTTCATTCTTCCTTTCAAATATAGTCTATACTTCTGTGGCATGCACTTCCTTTTGACATCAGAACGGCCACCAGTCACCATGCATTTAAGCGGAAGTTGCGGCTTTATTTTCTACATAAATAGCGGAGTAGTATAAAAAATCCTTTCATTTTTCTAATATAAATAATTATGTATATATGAAGGTTTATATTATATTGAATATATACGTATGTTTATCATATTTTTAAATATGTGTTCCCTTGTTTTCTTCATCAATTTTTTTTAAGGACTTGCCATGTTTTCTCTTCACCACCCTTGGTTGACTGTTAGAGGATGCTTAAGGGAATAAGTTTACCTTTGTACTTTTATGTTGCATGAAGTTTTAATAAATATATAAACTATCGCATCGCCTCACATCGCATTAGTTACTCGCCGAGAGCGGTGGGTTACCCCTTAAGATTAGGGTATCATATTTTACCCGGTTCCTTACACAGGGCTAATGAAAGCGTTTGCAGTGTGCGGTGATTTTTCATCGTCTACGTCAATAGATACCTTTTGAGTGCTCGTTACACCGTATCAAACGGGTTTTGAAAATCTAGTAGAGACTTTAGACTTATGAAATGTTTATAGGAATATTTTGTTACAGTTTCACACTTACTTTCATGTAAAGCATGAAAGTAAGTGTGAAGCAACGGTGCATACAGACTATGTAACATAACATGTTTTACAACATTGCTATATAACATGTTTCAGATAATGTGGACACTGAAAGTTATAAAACATGTTATAATAACATGTTCTTGATATGTACAACAATGTTATAATTAACATCAGTCCATGAGCAATCCATGATTTGTAGTCGGCTCCCGTTTATAAGGTACTTATACATATTGATTTCTTTACGAGAGTCTAAACATGCTACAAATCAGAGTATAAAAGGCCTTCTTTAAATAGCATTGACTTTTCCTCTGCTAAATATACGCATTCAGTATTAATTTCACCGACAAGTGTATGGGTTTTATCGTTTTTAGGTTGGAAATTATCAAATGACTTCTCCAGTTGCAGGGTGTGGCGAGAGGGCGTGACAGACTGTTTTTTGTAGTGGAAAATTATCAAATAATTTCTCCAGCTGGAAGAATGTGATTTGTTTTTGTTGTGATATCATCTAATCACTCATCTTGCTCTACGTACGAGCGAGAGGGTGTGTCAGACTTTTAGTGACTAAAACCTATTGTGTCCTTCAGTTACCTTTTGCGTTCCTGTGCCACGATAACTCTTTCTAACGTTCCCGTAGTGCAAAAACGTTGTTAAACTTCTAAAAATTGTGACTGTGTGCAAGGCTTCAAAATAATGACTATTAAATTATTTTCCTTTCCCTCTAGCCTGTTGCATCGCTTTGACCAACAATTCAAAGATTCATAAAATTGTTTACAATTATGATACTCGTGTGCAAAAATGTATAGCGTATGAGAGAAATTACATTACAACTTCGTGCTATGAAGTCTTGAAGAATGTTAGCAGAATAAGTGGTAAGAAAGTTTAAAACTTTGCTGGTGTAGCAAAAATTTTCGTATGATGGATTAGAAGGTGATAATAGGAAATTTTTGTGTATAAAACCAGTTCGATGTCGTTGGTAATCAATTGTATGAGCTTGTTCAGAAGGAGCAAATTCACCGCGAAACCGCAACATCGCGCGCAATATGTTCAAGACACTATATGCCTTACGGTAGCCATGACAGGTATACCTGACAGGTTTGCCTACACAGTTATATAGCTATCAGGTAAACTTGTAGGGAAACCTACACAGTTGTAACATACACGTTCCAGTTTACCTGTGCAGGCAAACTTGTCGCTAGCATGTATAGCAGGCATTAAAAAGAGTCTGTTTAACGAGCACAAAAAACAAAAAAAAAAACTTTGCAATAAGAGCAGGACGTATAATATATTAATAAATAAATAAACATTACAAACCGATTATAATAAAGATTTGCGTTTAAAAACGTCGCTATTATCTAAGGCCATTCATATGTAGGTGTTACACTTCGGTGTGAACGAAGTACATCTTGTTACCTTTAATATCAAAAGCATTTTTTACACAAGTCATCACTTAAAATGATGATGTAAAGAGGATAAAAATATTGAACGACTCGGGAAAAAATCGCTTTGAAATTATGTAATACCTACGTCATCAAAGATAGTGTTGTGGGATCTTAGCCATTGAATATAGGAAACGGAGAGTTTCCTATACATCCAATATAGGAAACTCTCCGTTTACTTTTTTACCTCGCTTGAAATGTATATTTTTTAGGGTCCGTACCACAAATGGAAAAAACCGGAATCCTTATAGGACTACTTTGTCCGTCTGTGTGTCTGTCAAGACACTTTATCTCCGAAATTCATAAAGGTATCTAGTTGAAATTCAAACCATATAGTCAAGTCTGCAGACTCTTGAAGCAGTAAAAAAATTAAACTTTTAAGTTAGCGAAAAAAAAAGATACTGCGGTTTATGTGGCGAAAAACGTACATTTCTACACTTTTAAGGAAATCAAAATGGTACATTGTCCATTGACAGGATACATTGCCTGCAGAACAGATGGTCTATGATCACGTACCGGAAGAAGCAGCGTTGAAAGATCTCCCATAAGGTGGACCGATGATCTGGTGAGAATCTGATGGATGCGGACGCACAAGACCGGTTGTTATGGTGACAATTAAGGGAGGTATGTCCGACAGTGGACGTCTTTCGGCTGAAATGAGGAAGGCACACCATCTTCTCAATGGTCTGGTTAGTGATGGTGTGCTTTTGAGAAAATTTTAAAGTACTCATTATATTTTATTTTTGCTTACGAATCCAGCCTGCGTAATGACATTAAACCTAAACCTGACAATTATGTTAGAACTCTCGACATTTCGCAACTCGTTTATTTTGTGTAAGTTGTCACGAAAGTTGTATAAATAATATTTCTTTTTTAGGTAGGAAATCATCCAATGACTCTTGCTTGCTCTAGGGCGGAGCACGAGGGTGTGTCAGGTTTTTACTGACTAAAACCCACTTCCTTGCTTGTTCCTTCTATGCCTTGCGTTCCTGAGCCCCGATAATAGTATCGAGGGTATCCTTTGCGTGCGAGTTTAACCCGCAACTTAGGCCGGAACTCCACCAAAGCGGAGATGTTTTTTAAACCACCAATAGATTTGTGTTATTGACGCATCTCCTCTCCGCTCAGCTTTCAGTAGAAATCGCTGTGCAGAGATGTGTAATATTTGTATGGCGCGATGGAAGCAGAGATATGAGCTGTGCACCGACGACTCGTAGTGGAGACGAGAGATGTGAACGGCGTGCAGTGAGCGATGTCACCCTGCCACCTCTCGCCCGCCAGCAAATCGCAGAGCCCCGGGCTCGTGCCGGCCGGCCATCATGCTAGTACCGTGCCTCGCACTCGAGCTGAAAAATATCTCTTCTCGCACAGCACACAGCACACCGCACACATCTCTGCTTTGTTGGAGTCCCAGCCTTAGCCGGTTATATAAATCAAACTCCATTTGCAATTTTTACATCTAAACTTTATTTAAATACCTAGTTAATTTAAAACAAATCGGTTTCTGATATAGCACAAAATTCACAACTAAAAATATTAATCCCACTTGGACTTTTTCTTCTCAAAATGTTCTTGACCGTCTTGGTCCATACTCACGTAATAGCCCATATTTTCGTACTTAGATTTCATATAGGCGATATAACCAAGTGCAGCACCAAAGCAGGTCAGCCCAAACGCCATGATAAATACATTTGGCTTCACATACAGTTCGAAATTCGTCACTCTAAACGCCGTCGACGTTTTCAGAGATCTGATTCCATCTCCTGGTTGTTCCGTCATGATTGGGGAGATTCGTTCTTCAGGGTTTTTTGATCAGTTATAATCCGATGCGCTGATGTTTCTTATGCCATAGCTGTTCTTCAATTGAAGAGCACAAAGATGGTTTTTTGAAGAGATGCTGTGACTGGCACAGCTAACCGAAATAGGGACGCAGTTCAAAGCTAAGTTTTATTTACAGCACGTGAAATTTTATCTCTGAAGAGAAAGTGTCTACGGGCCAGTGTACAATTAAGGGCACCATTAAAATTTATATCAATTTGTTATTAATAAAATTGTTTGCGTTTTTTTTTGTTGACACTTGCTTGGCAGACGGATGCTGTTCTTGCTGTCATTGATTTTGATAGACGATAGAGAAAAAGTTTAAAAGTTTTCTTTTTTTTACTAATTCTCCAACCAGTCAATCATATTTGATTGAGAAAAGTATTTTATGAACAAAGAAGAAGAAAGGAGGTTATATGAAATTTAGAAGTAGATTCTGTGGTCGATAGAAGTATTTTGGATTTATAATCACAATTGAAATTTTTCAATAGCCACGCTAAATCTAGTTATCCATCCAAATTGTATCAGAAAATTCATCATTTCAGCCGTTAAATGTCCACTGTTGGACATAGGCGTCTTAAAGATGTCGCTATAACGACCGGTCGTGCGTGTCTCTCATTCATCAGATTCCTTTGACCCTCGCCAGGTTATCAGTCCACCTTGTAGGAAGCCTAACTTCTTCCAGTACGTCGTCAGTAAATTAGCCCCTATGAAATAGGCCTGAAGCATAACTAGTAAAATAAGAGTATACAATATGGTCTTCTCGGCTAAACCAAGAGAACCGTTTGGACGAAGCCCCAGTCGTCAACCTCGCGTAGTGTTCCACGCATGTCTTAAGGAGATGTCAGAAAACCGTTGGGGCCCGAAGCCTACTGGGGCCATGGGTTCGCTTTTGAAAGGAAAACCCGGTCCTGGTATGAGAGGCAAAGAAGGAACAGGTGTGTATTTTAGTCAGTAAAAGTCTGAAATACTCTTCTGATCCGCGCAAGAGCCTAAGAAGTCATTGGATGATTTTCCCACCTAAAAAAAAACCTTTGGGAAATACAGGCGTGAAATGGTGAATTTCGTTCTATAATTATACACCCTTTTAAAAATACTTAAAGATTTATTTAAAACGTGTTCATTTTGTAATAAATATGTTGAAATAAACGAGTGTGTTTGTAATTTATGTTCATACATCGCTCAGTTACAATTTTAGCTAAGCCCGAGAGACGTACTGCGCTAGACTCTTCATCATCACTATGTACGTAACGGTGACAATGAACTACGAAGCGCTTTGAAGCTTGTAAAATATTGTATTAATGTGTTTATACTAATGCGAATAATGTGTAGATTCTTCACTAGCTTATGCCCCGGCTTCGCCTGGATACATAAAAAGTGCCTATGTCACTCAGAAATAAAGCAGCTTTTTAATGGTGAAAAATCGACATCAGGACGGCCACCAGTCTGTATGCATTCAACCCCTCGAGCGCCGATTGTACAACTTGGAGACATTGAAAAAAAAAAAAATTCATTTTGTACACCCGTTTGTACGAAATTTATTTGGACGAAAATATTGGATTTTCTATATATTATTCCAAATATGTGGTCGTTGTGGCGACGCTTAGGGGAGGCCTATGTCCAGCAGTGGACGTCTTTCGGCTGATATGATGATGATGATTCCAAATATATTATACCTATTATTTATTTTTCAACAGTGCAATTTCCCAGGTCAATGAAACCCTGGCGCTTGGGGAAATAAGCGGATGTTGTCTTTTGTCCGGGTTGTAGTAAAAAAGTGTAGGCTAAATAATAATTAAAAAACAACAACAACATTTGGGTTAGTGTTAAAAAAAAATGATAATAATAATAATTAAATCTTGTATTGTTAGGAGGTTCCATTCTCTGGAACCCTGACCACCGGTAGCTTGGACCCTGTTCCCGATACCGATGGAACCCTATTAAATGCTTTTTAAATTACATTTTTAAAGAAATATTTAAAATTGTATTTAATTTACAAACAAAATCTATGTATAATGCTACAAGGACCTACTTATTATAATAATTAAATGGATAATAATATATTATGCTGCAAACTAAAACCCTCTAAATAAAAACAGGCTTGCTAACACAGAAAACTTCAACAAAATCATACACATACCAAGCAAAATAAACACGTCCAAAATCCAAAATACAATAGCAATTCGTAACTCAACGGTCCCGACGTTTGACAAATGACAGGAATGGGATAAGGACGGCAGTTGACCTTTGCGCCTCAGGGACTGTGCCTGGGTCTAGCCCAATGAAATATTCAGCACATTGTATCGCCGTTACAACTGTTTTTGACATACAATCTTGTATATTAACTTGGGTCTTAATTATGGCGGGTTTGGGGTTTTTCTTTGGCAAATGTTTTAGGGTAGGGGCTATTATTAGTAGATTTATGTTATACTATGTAGGCAAGCAGTTCTTTGTATGCTTTACCGGACTTAGGTCTATTTCCTCTCCTAGAGAAGACTCTAGTAGAGAGAATAGGACGTAATTCACCACACGGGCTCAGTGTGGAATGGTGGATCTAACATGTCTTCGAATTGTTTGTTTCTAGGACGTGCCGGTTTCCTCACGTTTTTTGTATAGTTATGTCCAAAAAGTTAACTAAAACTACTACTGTATAAGATAGAAAACGCGTTTTCCAGCTTGGTCATCTTTGGAAGGACATATTGGACCAGCCTTTGGGGGTATCCCTATGTCTAACAGTGGACGGCTTTCAGCTGAAATGATGACTGCTTTTCTAACCTTCTCAACCTACCGTAGGAGCCCAGTAGAGTCGAAGTCTACTGGGGCCAAGGATTTGTTTTTGAAAGGAAAATTTGGCCCCAGCACGAATGAACAGGAGTAGGTTTTTAGTTAGTAAAAGTCTGACACTATCTCCCGCTCCGCCGCAAGAGCAGGGGATATCATTGGATGATTTTCCCATCTAAAAAAAAAAATAACCTTCTCAACCTAGTTCTACAAGCATGAAACCCATTTCTACAAACATATATTTTTTTAATTTCCTATATACCATATATTATCTATGTGATTTAAAAGCATCCACAAAACCTGCGTTTGACTTACTAACCAAAATACTCAAATAACAAAATACCAGTACATTTCCTACTTCCAATTAGACCAATTTCCCCAATTTATTGCTTCATTCTACCATTACTTTATAACCAACAACTTGCAAATTGTTTCTGCTTAAGTTGGAAATTAATATTGCAATAGTTCATAGTGTAACAGGTGCAATCTCTGCCGAGTGGTGCATTGCAAATAATACGGGCTTAATTATCGCTTTTGGAGCCCATTTGGAAGTCAATTTACTAAGTATTGAGACTGCATAAGTTGCAGTTAAGGAGCGAGTTCGGAAGTTATGAGCTTTTGATGATTGGATACAAAGTAGGGAAGCCTCGGCTTTTGATTTTCCTGTTCCAAGCTGAGTGCTTCTTCTTATATTAAGTTTTCAGGCCCCGGTGTACCGAATACGGTAGGTTTAAATTAGCTGATACCGTGGTGTGCCATTTTCGGTACACTGTTTGAGAGGTTAGGGAAGCGGAGTTGCGGATTGCGAGCAATGGGTAGCTCGCTGTGCGACCGTCCGGTAACTGTCCGGACCGAGCCCAAGTCGTCGACGGCGCGCATTGTTCCTGCGCACCTCGAGGAGCTGTCAGCAACAGCAGAGGCCCAGCTGGGTCGAAGCATACTGGGGCCAGAGTTAGTTTCGAAATATAGCTCAGTAGAAAGTGAAGTGTCTAACTTGCTGAGCGGTTCAAACCAACTTTCTCTTCTTTTGAGATTAGAAATCATCAAACAACTCCTCTCGTTCTGGGTGGAGTGAGAGGTACCGCTTGTATATTCTATCCTCTTGTTTAAAAATCTTAACTTTGTTTTAGGTTATACGTAAAAATATGATAGGATGATAGGTACCTAACCTGTATTTTATAAATGGCCACTGAAAAGCAGAACACAAACCCCAGGTGTTATCAGCAGTTAGTGGCTCAAACTCTCTTTCCTGTCATATCTTTCTCACACAATCTATCCATGTTTTTATTTTCTTCTTCATATACATCATCATTCATGTGTCTTTTCTTACACATTCATACTATTTTAATGACAAGCATTATATTTCAACCTTCCTGAAGGTGCGTACGAACTATATAACATATTATGTTATAAAACATTGCTATATAACATGTTTCGGTTAATGTGAACACTGAATGTTATAAAACATGTTATAATAACATGTTCTTGATATGTACAACATTGTTATTATGGATAGCACTGAAAAACGACCAACGACAATGGTTATATAACATTGTTATATTGCATTGTCATTCTAATGTATACAGTATTGTTTTATGTTGCAATGTTTAATAACAGGGTTACATAATGTAGATGTGTTACAAAACATAAGTTATATAAATTAGATAGAAACTATTTCTACAATAATTCAGAACCTAACTTTCGTCAACTTAGGTTAAAGTGAGTTCTAAACTTTTAGAGCTAAAGCTCTGAAAAACTTTATGACCTCCACTTTGGCCCCCACTTTGACCCCCACTACTTAAATAATAGGGTTGTCAAAGACAAAACTTTTATCCGATTAAAGTATGGAGAGGCCCCTCACGTTTCGCTTTTAATCTACATAATTGCATCACGTACACATATAAATTTTATCTACGTGCAATGTTTGCGTAAATAAATAATAATAAATAAGTTGATAATAAAGTTTTGGGCGGATTGTCGATGGTCTGTGTTCGGATTAATGCTCGTTGAAATAAGCTGAATATGTAATGTACAGAAAATTCTAATTGATAAGCATTTATCGGTGGCTTCACCCACGTAAAATTTTACATTCATCTCAAGTGAACAAACTCGAGGGTTAAAGTGTATCTTATTAAGTCATACTCTAGCAGTGTGCCTAGTTCTATTCAAATCCATTAGGACTTTTGGGTGTAAGGGATTACAAACATTTATATATTTAATAATATATAAACTTGCGCATTTATAATATTAATGAGATATAATTATCAAAAAATATTTTACGTCTTAAAAAAAAAATAAGCCCTGGTTTTAATTCAGGACTCAAAATTCAGAAATTCTCAAGCTCTGCTTTAATATAGACAAACCCTAAGAGCTTAAATAAAACTTTTCAATTTGAAATACTAAATACATTTAGGTAATACTAGCTGCTGCCCGCGACGTCGTCTGCGTGAAGGCTCTACAGCACCAAAAATACCGAGTGAAGTGAAGTGAAAAGAGTTATATGGGAATTCTGCTACGTTCAGTCATAAGATGTGACTGAAGGAAATAGAGAAAATAATGCAGGAATACATTCCAGGACATAAAAGAGTAAAAATACATACAAAGGTATAATACTTTACAACACTTCCCTATAAACTGCGTTGGTAGTTATGCTGCCAGGAGCCAAAATGTAAAGAGAGTCGACGCGGAAGCAAGCAACGTACAGTTGCCCGTGTGAGAAGTAACTCGTCCTGAGGGCGACACCCACTGCCCTCAGTGTCTGCCCCTGTGACTTATTGATGGTCATCACGAAGCAAATACCTACTCACGGGGAACCGTACGCGCTTGAATCGGAACGGGAAGTTATGAGGTATGAGGGGAATGCGTGGTATAAATACTGCCTCGCCGACGCCACAACCCAAAAGAATTTCCGCTTCAATGGTGTGTCTGTGGAGCGTGATAACTTTAAGGCGAATCCCGTTACACAACTTCGGAGGAGATAGGTTCCGAAGAAGCATAATCGGGACACCAACCTTCAGCTTGATGGTATGCGCTGGAAGTCCACTCGCTGACAGGGAGTTCAGAAATCCCACGGGATAATGTGTTTTTTTTTTGTCGACGGGGAAAATCATCTTATGAAAAAACCCGCTCTTGGTTGGAGCGTGAGATAGTGTCAGACCCTTACTGACTAAAAACCCCGCGCCTTTCCTTCTAGCCTTCATACCGGGCTCTAGTTTCCTTTCGGATAACCCCGAACCCGGTAGGCACGGGATAATGTGTGGCGTCATCTTGCACGACGACAGTGTTTACCGAAGTGTAGACTACTTCTCATTACCCTCAATTTCCAAGAGAATGCATTCGTTAATTGGTGCAGCATTTTTGGGCTCACACATCCAAGAATTCTGCTGGTGCGGTATACGACTGATGTCCCCGTACACACAGCGAATGAGTTCTTCTAAGCTGGATTCCACTCTACCGAGAGACTCTGGAAGCATCACCTTTACACCTCTGTCTTCTGGTAGAGTGCCTTTGCCAAGACTTAGAAGGACATCGGACAATTCTCGAGCACGTGCATTGCCATCGAGCCGAGCTCTCATATAAATGGTCAAGCGCAGCGTACGAACTTATGACCACAACGAAGATCTGGTTTTGCCCAATGATTTCAAGGACGGTGTCGTAAATTTGTTTTTGCTCGGAATAAGCGATATGGTAATTTCGTATGGTGGTCACGGTGGTCATTTCGCCCGGATCGTAATTGGTCTCGGCGTTATACTCCCGATTTCCACGGTCTTGATGCGGTAATGATTGGAGAGCTGGTAACCCATAATTAATCAGTGGATTGCCGCCGATAGAAATTACCACATCTTGAAGTGAACTGAGACAGGTGTTCAGCACGCGTTCATCAATTACTTTGACTTCATCTCCAGTAGCACGCTTCAAAGCTCGTAGAAAATCTTCAGACAGATGATGGCGATACTTCTCCCACAAAGCTACCGGGTTCGCGACTCCACAAAACAGCAAGATGATGGCAAACAGATGACGCATGCGGCTGGAACTGTTACTGACGCTCGCCGCGAGGGTGTCATCCCAATTTTTGTCACGGTCGGGAAGGTGACGTGCTACTCAGGCTGCGCGGTAAGTGGGATACTCCACGCCATCAAATGTCTTCAGAAAAGCGAAAAATGTTGGCCATCGGACAGTGTGAAGTAACAACCGCAGAAAATAGCATGTGCCATTATTCGGATGCACGGTATAAACCCTACCCAATGCGGTGTCCTTGAAAATTCCCGGAAAACCTTCCACAGCACCTCCTCGTTGATGTAGGTTATATACACCCCTTTGCTTGTCGTAAGTGTAATATGAAGGCACCTCGTCATACGTAAGGGATCTCGCAAATTAGTCGACTTTACAGAGCCTGAAAAATTTTAACAGAGTTGGTTGTCGCGGATTTTCCAAGCGCTCAGCAACGTTTTCGGGATCAAAATATATGCGCTGGCCGTTTCTTCTCTAGGTGGACATCTACATGTATGACGGTAGGATGCCTGTCATGTATAGAGAACGCCAGTATCCGCCAAACCGCTTCAGACGTGCTGATGTAGCGACCGACCGTTATCAGAGCTCTGTAGAGCAAACGTCGCTTGATCGCTCCTTTTGTTGGAAAAGGAAACATTTCACTGAAAAATTATTATGACTTTACACTATTTTAACATAAAATAAATGTGTCCGAGTGAGTAAAGTTTATAATTAGGCATACGACATGAAAATATATTAATTGCCAAGCAATAATCACATAGGTTCATAGGTACCGAACAAAAGTATTAACAGTCAATGTTTATTTTGTACTAACTACATGAAATTGATGATCATCAATGAACATAACTTTTGTAATACTTAACACAGCATTTTTATTAAATTGTCTTCTTCAACTCTGCTCAAGATTTTGAGATTTTTGTTGGAACTTGAATTTGTCAAAACGAAATATACGATACAACTTTTATGAAGAAAATGTACATTGCCATCTATGAATTTTAAGAACAACTAACTACTAACTTCGCCAACATAATCAAATTTAAATTATTAATTTCCAAAAAGTGTCATGTGACTTGATTTGATTTTAATGAAATCTCATAGATGGCGCTGTTTTAAAATTGTCTTTATACTACTAACATTTATTAAAATAACTGTTTCTCTGCCCAAGTTACTTAATAGGCGTAGATTTTATAGTGTAAAGCTAGATAATAGTATGGCTTACTCAAAAACAACATTTAAATATGCGTCGTTAGATTACACGCTGTCACAGAATGCGTAAGAAAAATAAAGATTCACAGCTCGTCCCCCGTAGGTGATAGCGTGATAATATGTAGCCTATATGTTGAGCCGACCTCTTAGTAATATTCATGCAAAATTTGAAGTAAATCTGTGCAGTACTTTTTGAGATTAGCCCGGACATACATACAGACAAACAGACAAACAGACAAAAATTCTAAAAACTATATTTTTGACTTCGATATCGATTGTAGATCACGCTCCAAGTATTCTTTTAAAAAAATATTCAATGTACAGTTTTGACTTTCCTACGATTTTATTATATGTATAGATATTGCTGGAAAATACTATGTAGCTGCATATTTAAAAAAAATATATAAACCAAAAAACCCTTGACTAATAAAAAGTAACTGATCTAAATGGTGTCACAAAACTCCTTCGCATCACTGTCGACTAGCAATATGCAGCATAGATCAATATGCAGCATATATACCATAACCAACATCCCATTTAGTTGAGGTCAGCTGAATACGTTTATTTCCATTCTGTTCCGTCAACCACCTTGCTATCACTTACTGTCTTTCTTATTCTTACAAAATCCATCCATATTTTCTTTAAAGTCCTTTTCCCCCTCCACTCATCCACATGTATACTCATAACTTTTTTCATCCCTCCTCTTCACTAGATCAACGATTCCCTTTCAACTTTTAAGTCATTGATTGGAGCTACTTTCAAACTGGCTTTAATACTCATTTGTCATTTTTGTCATTTTCCTCACACCACACATCCATCTCAACACATTCTTATCTCCGCTACATGCAATTATTTTTCGTACATCATAACCCAGCGTTCTAATCTATCAATGAATTGCAATGCTAACAAAAGTGTACCGAATAAGGCACATAAAAAAGTCGTATTTAAAAATAAACTTATCCTGTAAAAGAAGAGTACAATCGATAACAAAAACCCCTGTCCATTGAATAGCAAGGCAAAACCCTGTGTAAAAAATAAGCTAGTCAAATGGCAGTATCTGTATATTATCGTGAAATCCTAAATCCAGCCAATAAAATTAGTCCGTTCTTCTGTTCGATGTAGGAATGCGGAAGTGTCGATGAAATTGTTTAAATACCATTTAATTTTGCAGTTCAGGAGCTATGGTGTTTTGAAATAGCATTGCTAAATTCGTTTATTAATACTTAGATAGTAAACTTTGTACACCTTTTCCTATACGTACTAGCTTTTACCCACGGTTTCGTCCGCGTTTATTAATATACTTTAATTTAATAATAAAATGTGTTTTTTTTTATTAGCCTCCAGGGCCCAAAAAGGCCATCTATCCAAGGAGGATCTATGTCTGTACCAAAATTCATCAAAATTGGTTTTGCCATATAGGCGTGAAGATGTAACAAATAAACAAACAAACTCACTTTCGCTTTTATAATATTAGTAAGGATACATAGCGTTTACATTTCCATGTTTTTCGTAATCAATTACGGCATTATCGTAGGAAATATCGATTCGTTAAATAAATTAGGGCATGATAACTCTGTTTTTAGTCATTGATTAAATATTTTATCCCCAATTTTATTGCCTACAAATTTTATAGATTTAAAACGAGTTTTGTTTAAATTGAACGAAGTTATGAATAGGTTTTCAATACAATTTCTTATCGTCTATAAAAACAAAAGTATTTGATAATATATTATTGTTTGTTAGTGAGGAAGCAGGACAACATTTAATTTCCTTAATAATGTCAATAAACACGTTTTCTTTCATAGTTTAACACGCACACATATTTAAAACTTAATTAAACACAAAAATAATCTTAATCGACATCTCCTTAGCACCGTCATTCCCCTCACTATTCTTTTATCGGAGCGCAGCCAATCGGCGCAACGTCCCTGTGACGTATTACACTACATTCTTCTAGCTCAAGCCCCTGATACCTATTTATTTTGGACACCCAAATCCAAGTGGATTTTCGGCCTCATACGGTTATTGTAATTTCAGCTGCTACTGCATATCTTGGGGGTGAATTCTTTAGAGGGGATGGATAGAGGCAATTTTCTTAAAGATTTATCTTTCTCTCTCGTTGTGCCGTATTTTGGGGGTGATAACCTAATTGGTGCAGTTAATTTGGGTAATTTAGTGCCGTTTCTTTGCTGGTTTATTGCCTTTTTTTATCTTGGTTAAGTTATAGTGTTCTTGTATCATTCAGAAAATGTAATTAAACATACTTTAGTACTGGAAATCGGTCCAAAAAGAGGATGGGGATGATGACCTGATGAGGCCGTTGGAGTTTGCCGGAAGCAAGAAGAACAAGTTTATTACAATGTACGATGTTCGAGAGATAAATTAACTATTTTAGTCTACAAAAAATATTTAAAAAAATTGACTAGTTGCCGTAAAAAATGTAATTAGTCCGTCTTTAAGGTTATTCAAAAATAAGGGACACGTATTTTTTATTTGTAAATTTAACTAAAAATGACAAAGAAATAGCCCAACGTCATGGCATGCTGCATTTTTTCGCACGGGGTGATGTCACACGTTACTTAAAGCTGTCTTTGTTATTTTTTGTTTAATCGAAAAAAGAAAAATTAAGTGTCCAATATTTTTATATAATCTAAAATTCGGACTAAATAAAATGTAGTTATTTTGACCCTGGAAACTACCCTATTGCACCCCTTTTTATTGTAAAATCTGTGAACACTGTGAACCGCAGAAAAAATTGCAAGCAACAAAATAAATCTTCATAATGCCCCAAAAAATTCGTTTCATTTTTAATTCAAATAAATTCCCCGTAAGGACATTTTAGTACAATCACGTTCAAAAATCTCGACCTTATTGCAAGCTATTAATTTATGCCAAAAATTAAATTTTACTACGTACAGACGAGCGGACAAAGGATTAATAAGGTTTTTGGACGCGAACCTTGGGTTGCGCCTCAGGGACCATAAAAACCGCAAGTAGGTTAGCTAGCCAAAGGGGACCAGGGGAGAGAAGGGGAGGACTTAATATTTTACGTTCGCCTTAAGGTGAATGCAAGCTTGAGCGTTTCTATGATGTCGCAAACTTTCACTAATGGATAAAATAATGCTCATGACTGTGATACCTAGATCTACACAAATTTTATTGTATAAAAAATGTTGGTTGATTTGCAGAAATTTGTCCTTTTAAAGACTTTAAAATGCAGACCAGTTTAATAATAGAGATTAACTGGTAAAGAATGAAAAAAAAAAATTGAATGGTAGAGAATGTCTTGTTGCATTAAGTCCGCCTATATAATTATTTACTAGGTACTTATTGTAAAATAATGAAGTTTGAATAAAAAAAATTGTTGCAATGTTCTTTGCAAAATTACTCATTTTTGCTCTAAAATGTACTACTATAATCTAGGTTTGGTTCTAAATACTATTTACCAGCTTCCTGCCCTTGTCTCGCATTATTTGAAGTCGGTGCAACCCGTATTTTTCTTCCATTCTATCCTGTCACCCGTCATGCTATCACTAACTTCCTTTTCTTTCATATCAATCTTCACACAATCCATCCATCTTTACTTTGGCCTCCCTCTCCCTCTCCACACATCCACATGTATACTCATTACTCTTTTAGTAACAAACGAATCCCCTTCAACTTTTCAGTCACTGGCGCCACTTTCAAACTTTCACTGATATACTCCTTCCTTACTTTATCTTTTTTCTTCACACCACACATCTATCTCAGCATTTTTTAAATTTAATTTTCCAGTTTGACTTTACCCTAATATCAGAGAAAATTCATAGCTGAATAAAATGTTTTACTTTTAATATGTTATGAAGAACCTAAAAAATGGCTGCGCCCAAGTTTTTAAAAGAATGTGAATAAACGATATTTCAGGTAGACAAAAAGAATAGGGATGAAAACTAAACTAAATAGTTGCCTAAATGAATAGAAGACTTGAATTTTGAAGGACCTAAGTAAATTGGGCTAATTGGGAGTAATGAAAGGGGTGGATAACGAATTAGTATTTTATTGTAAACCAGTATATCGTTGATCTTTAGTCATTTTATCAATTTATTTTACCACTTATTTTCAAACAATTTATTATGTTTCACTCAAATGGACTAATACAATAATAGAACAGTTTTATTATATTGAGGGTTTTTTTAACCCCTCGAGCGCTGATTGTACAACTTGAATGACCTTGAAAAAGGCATAATTTTTGTTTTGTACACACACGTTTGTACAAAATTTATTTTCCAATAAATTTTACTTTTGTTTTTATAGAAAAATTCAGTTTTTTTTTGATGATTTACGTAAACACGGCAATTTTCCAGGTCATTAGCCCCTGGCGTTCGAGGAGTATGTTGTTCTGGTTTCCATATAAAAATGCCTTTTATTTTAGCTATAGTAATCTACTGGTATAAAATAATGTTCTGCGAGCAATGTGCTCTGTTCACTGCTACTTAAGTTTACAGTAAGTTTTTTTGGTAGTTTTTGTCGCAGATGTTCGCTTGGGACGCAGCATAGGTAGGCCCGGACGGCCTACCAAAGCCGCAAGCTGACCTTGGTGAGGATCGTGGAAAGTCGATGAATGCGAGACGCACAGGACCGGTCGTTGTGTCGACTCTTGGGGAGGTCTGTATTCAGCAGTAACTGCAGCCCTCGGCTCCATGACGCGCCTATGGCTCGTGCAAATTCTTCCGCGGTCACAATGACAAACTTTCGGTACCTGTCATAGAATTATCCTGGGAGGAAATTATTTTGCGACAGTTTTTTACTTTCACACGACGAGAACCACAGGCAGAAATGAGTTTGATATAACAACTACTCTATTGCTTAGTGCCATAGGCAAATTATTCACAAAAATATACGGATTCTATGCAATAGGCCATGAAGGAGTTGCTTCCTTAAGAATTGGAAGGAGAAGTATCCGTGAGCATTGCAAAGAATGGAGGGGCGCCTTTGCCCAGCAGTGGAACAATATAGGCTATCTAAAATAATGCAATAGGCACCATACACAAAACCGCAATAAACCTGGTCATCAATTCTAGCCAAAAAGTCCCACACTCTATCAAAACAATCCCGCTTTTATTCCTCAAAACTCCAGGTCTACAGGTATTAATGACTTCCAATTCAGTCTAACACTCCAGTTCCGATCATTAAGGCCCTCCAAATCTTCTCGGAGTGAGGACATCTAGTGTTCACTGGTCACCGATTGATGGCATTCAGCAGTCGCCAAACATTCTCGGTAGAAATATTGGGGCTATTTATAAAAGGAACGGTTTAAGTAAAGAGCTTTGGAGGTAAGCGAAACAGAGTGCAAAGTCCCACAATGCTCCGTTGAAAAGGGAGGATCCTCCGACCAGACGTGAGTTTAAATTTAAAAGTATTATAATTTTAGATATTGTTAAACAAGTCTTTTTTTTTCGTATAAACTAGTGCCTGACTGCGATCCCACCTGATGGTAAGCAGTGATGCAATCGCTGATGGTAAGGCGCACTAATTTATTAAAAGCCTATTCACTCTAGACTTGAAGATACCCAAATTATAATCGAACGGGAAGAACACAGCAGGCAAATTATTCCCTTTCTTGGACATACGTGGTATAAACGACGAGGCGAGACACTTAGTCCGGACCGTAGAGGTTTCAACAACGTATGGGTAAGTACCTACGTATTTTCACAACTATACCATATTTTGAGTTGGGTGTATGATAAAGTTGATTTCGGCCAGATGGACCATTTACGTGAATACGGTGGCGGGAAGTGGCTGGATGCGGAAGGCGGAGGACTGGGTGTGGTGGCGTGTCTTAGGAATGGCAAAAATTTACCAGTGGATCAGGCTGTTAATGAAGATTATGATCGATTTTAAAGTGCATCTAAACTTGGCATTGGATTCGATTTCAACCCTTTTTGTGGCGAACAATTAGTCGATAGGAACTTGGCCCTTTTTTAACAGGTATGGTTTTTGGTAGGATGCATGAAGCAAATTTAAAGTCCGCTACAGCTTATCTCTTAGAACTAGCCAAAAAAGTCTCCACGAAAGGGTCCAGTAATCCTGAGCGTGTGTGTTTTATTTGATCGCGTGTCACAGAGCTTATGGCGAATGTTTTACAAATATCGGCATCACACTGTAGGTTAGTGACACTTTCTAGTAGGTAGTGAGAGCTTTGAAAAATTGGGGTCCAGACTTTTTTTGTGTCTGACCTTAAAAGTTATTTGGGGTTTTAGGCATTAGTCAGCTTTAAGCAAGCACTTTTTGCGTTAATACCTTTAGGTAACTTAGGCTTTGTTTAATCGACAGATACTATTAATAAAATATATTACATTATTATAAAGAGGTAAAGATTGTGTTTATTGTTTTCATGTTTTTTTTTTTTGTTTGCAGGAAGTAATCTCTAAAAGGACTGAAAAAAATTTTAGCAATCGGAAGCTAAAATTTTTTTCACTGATAGAAAGCTGTTTTACCCCTGAGTGATATAGGAGATATATATTTTATGTACGTGAGTGATGCTGAGGGCAAAAACTAGTGTATCATTTATGTGCAAAATTTACCTGACGCTTTCTAAGGTGGCGTTGTGATCGACATAGATAATGTTAGTTAAGTTAGGTACTGTTCACTGACGCGTTGCTTCTTAAAACTATGAAACTGTCGATGAAGCGGCAACGAAATGGCGGCAAGATGAATAAGCATTTTTGAAGCTACGCGTCTGTGGACAGAAGGACTTACCGAAAAAAGGATTATGTTCTGATGGAAACAGTTTGTGCGTTTCATTGAAAACAGTTTTTACAATTGATTTTGATTTAATTTATTTATTATGATTTTAATTAATAAATTTAATATTAATATTGACATTTTAATGTTAATTTTAGATTTAATTTATTTATTGTGATGTTGATTTTAATTTAAATTTGATTTATTTATTGTAATTTTAATTTATGATTACAATTAATTTATTTTATTTTTCACTGTTTTTATTTTTATTTCATTTAGTTTCGTCCTGGTTTTATTATGGGACTGTGTACTTACTGGCTATGTGATGGACTCTTGTCTGATAATAAATGGTTTTTATTTGCCTGTTGGTATGCCAATATAATATTTGGAAGTACTTTACAAAAAGACAAGTAATAATCACAGCCTCTTATGTAAACTTTAGCTCAAATTAATTTTCAAACTATCAAATCATTTTACAACTCCTGCGTAATTAAAAAAAAAATCACTTCTTCTTTTCAATTAGCAAGGTATTTACTTAAAAATGTCAATTTTAGCTTTTAAAAGTTTGATCTAACCTATTTATTTAAATAAAAAAGTTTTTGGACAAGTGCTACAGAAAAGTCTCAGCTATGGTCACTCTCTTCATGACAGTTTAAAGACAGCAACTATTGCTATTTAGCTTTCGGCACACTACAATCGTGGCGATTACTCCCCTCTGATGAGTGGCTATAGAGAAGCCTGGGTGTCCTCACTTTCCGTCTGATGCAGGCTAACACCGCACATGATCTGTTTGGAAGGTTCCTGTTTTAGATTCAGGCTGAAGAAATGCCCGGATAAAAGTTGGCCCAAGGACACGTGGAGGCAATCGGCCTCTCGTATCCGGCCTTGGTTCAGGCCATGATCCGGAGATCGAAGGAATAGGAAGAAAACGACCGTCTCTTACTACGAAGCAGTAATGCGAGCGAAGGAGGTCGTCGCAATCGTGAAGAAAAGGACGTTCTCAAACTTCAGCTACCGTCGCTGGAGTCACCCTGGGTGTCTATCGTCGCAGGACAATTACCATCCACCGTAAACGTGGCCTTGCAGACAATGAGCTACAAGTAGGTAGCTCACCATCAGGCCACCCAGTAAAGATCAAATCCAATTCGACGATGATTGGTGTTCTATGCGCGCCCAAAGAAATATTAGAAAATGCAAAGGACTCATTCGGGTTAATGCTACGAGAGCATTTGAAAAAGTTCTTTAGAATAAAAATACAAATGACGGAACATAAGTGGGTCTCAGAAAAAGTCGGACACACTTTCTGGCTTCACCCTGTAGTGGGAAAAGTCATTGCTAATACCTTTAACTTTAGATTTGACATTAGTTTCAACTTGATTTCTTTACACACTCCTGAAAAAGGGTCTTGACCGATGAAAAGACACAAAGACTGACAGACGGACAGTTGGACAGTCGGACAGACAGACAGACAAACAGACGGACAGACCGACAGACCGACAGATCGACAGATAGACATACTGACATATCGAACGACGACTGTGGTTACGAAATCCAAGAAAAATAATCCTTAAGCTTTTACCCAGCAGGATACAATGTAGAGTTATAAAAGCAAAGCAAAAAAGTCCGGACTCATTGACGCATTCACCCCCAGGCCTTACCCAATCTAACCTAAACCCTTAGTCCTAAAAAGCTAAAATTTTACTCAGAAATTGCTTTTATATTGTACACAAGGAATACGAGTTGAAAATTTTGAAACTCAACCCTTATGTCGGTGAAAAATGTTGACAAAGTTTGAAACAATTTTCGATCGTAATCAGACTTACCTAAAACTTGGTTCCTTGATATAATTAATAAAACACCTATTACTGTATTTTTTTTTTAATTTAACCCCAGAGCTAATGTGAAAGCAGAACAGCATTGGAAACCTTCTCACAAGGTAGACCGATGATGCTGGAATAGAGACTCATGGAACCAGTTGGCGTGCCGACACTTAGGGGAGACCAATGTTTTCATTTGATTTCGTTTATGTTGTCATTTGACGTGTTCCAGCTAAAATGATGATAATATAGGCAAATTCAAAATTGTTTTTAATATAATAATGTGTTATTAGTTAGTAAAAGCCTCAAATCCTTACTAATATTATAAAAGCGAAAGTGAGTTTGTTTATTTGTTTGTTACGTCTTCACGCCTATATGGTAAAACCGATTTTGATGAAACTTGGTACACGAATAGACCATATCCTAGAATAGGACATTGGATACTTTTTATCTCAGAAGCATGTTCCCTTGGGATAATTTTCCGCTATCACGCGGGCGATGACTTATGGCTCCAAAACATGGTCGCTTACAATGGGCCTTATAAGAAGACTCAAGTCACCCAAAGGGCGATGGAAAGGGCTATGCAGAAATAAAGATATCCGCAAGAGAACCAAGGTTACCAAAGTAGCTCCAAGAGTCGCCAAACTTAAGTGGCAATGGGCAGGGCACATTGCACGCAGATGGTCGATGGGGACGAAAGGTTCTGGAGTGGAAAACACGTACAAGAAAACGCAGCGTTGGAAGGCCTCCAACAAGGTGGACCGATGACCTGGTCAGGGCCGCGGGAATCCCCAGCGCACGCACAGCGGCGGCACAGGACCGGTCGTTGTAGCGACGCTTGGGGGACGCCTATGTCCAGCAGTGAACGTCTTTCGGCTGATATGATGATGATGATGGTGATCACGCGGGCGAAGCCGCTGGGAGCAGCTAGTTATAAATAAAGCTGTAACTAAAACCGACCTTGTTAGATATTTCGGTTCTGTATCCCTTCATTAACCAAAATCACCAACCAGTAGTGTAAAACGCCAAACTATATATCACCTCTGTTGGACCCAAACTAACTACAAATCCACTTAATATTAATCGCTGCCACAAATTTCGTGTTAGATCCTAAGTCTTTCATGTCTAATATTGCCCAAAATTGCCGAGACTTAGAAGGTTTTCGCTAAGATTTATGACCAATAAGATGGGTTGTTCTATACGTCTGACTAGTACTTATACCTGGAAATAGTCTTGATAAAAGTAATTAAGTTCATAGAAGTCGGGTAATTTGGTGTTAGAGGGATTAGGTTTTGTTCTTCAAAAGCCTGGTAATTTCGTTTTTTTTAATCTATATGTATAAGTTATAGATACTGCAGAAATGCAATGTTTTCAATCTGTCGATCTCAGGGAGATGTAGAGACAGAACATTGCTTATTTTATTTATTTATTTATTTATTTATTTAATGCTTTATGCACAAATGTACAAAGGCGAACTTAATACCTAATTAATTATTAATAAATGTCAAACAGATTAAAAATATATGCAATAATAAATCCTACATACTAGATGAATACTCACATCAAAAATGTCTCGAGATTACTTTTTTTTACAGTTATAGATCGAGGGTTTAAACATAACCAAGTGCATAACTTTGTGAAATTGGTTTTTCATAACCATGGTCATAACATGGTCCCCGGGTCACCCGGGCGACTGAGGAGATGTTTTGCTTCCGCACTCAGCTGTGCACTGGCGCCTAATCCCCGCTATGACCTGCCGTGTCCTGTGTTGTACTTGGTGTCGGTGGTATTTACCTTGTGACCTTAATTAAATATTTTCGGGATAAAATATAACATGGTGTAAAAACTATTGGAATCGATTCAGTTACTGATTCTGAACCAACTATATAGTATTCAGACTTCGTATATACTGAAAGTAATGTCGTAAAGTATTATTATTAAAATATAACAACATCATCATCATCATTGTTTCAGCCGAAAGACGTCCACTGTTGGACATAGGCCTCCCCTAAGTGTCACCACAATGAACGGTCCTGTGCGTCTCGCTTCCATTGAATTCCCGCAGCCCTTACCAGCTCATCGGCCCACCTTGTAGAAGGCCTTTCAACGCTACGGCTTCGGAACGTGGTCGTATATAACACATAGAAACAAAAAAAGATAAATACATTTAGAATATTAGTACAAAGTTGCTTACTTATATGAAAAGTATTTTCTTTTAGCAGAGCTGCAAAAGGAGAGATTAAAAGTAATGTAGACAATTCTACCAACTTTGTGTGAATCAGTTTTTGTTACGAGTATTATAATTTGAAGAAGTACTGACTGGTTACCGTTTTCTTGTTCGCTTTTATTTTTTCGAGTTTAGCTTTTGATGTTGGTATGTAAATACATAGATTTTTTTTTTTGTACTTCCTCAAATCTTTATTTATTTTATAATTATACACACCTTAACTATTAAATATTATAAATTAATAGGTATATACAAACTTAAAATAATAATATGTACAAACAAGTAAAAAAGGCATTGATTTGATAAAATTTCAAGTTTTTTGATAGAGTTGTTAAAATTATTATCACGTAATTTCAGTAAGTATAGCTTACTTTTTTATTATTATTATTATGCATAGGCTCACGTTTGACCACTATTTCACCTGATGGTAAGCGATGATGTGGCCGACGATGGAACACGCTTGCCTATAAGCAATCTATTCACTCTTGACTTAAAGAACCCAAGGTTATAGCTATCAGGGAACACAGACTCCGGCAGGGAAATGTTGTTGATAATGTCATGTTAATGAATATGCAGACCGTTGCAGAACCGTAGGTGTAAGCTTGCGGACAGTGATCAATGAGTAGCTCGCCGTCCGACCATACAGACCGAGCCCAAGTCGTCACATTGTGTTCCATGTGCGCCTTAAGGAGTTGTCAGCAACCGTAGGAGCCTAGTAGGGTCAAAGCCTACTGGGACCATGAGTGATGCGAAAGAGATCCCCGGAGCCAAGAGAAGGTTTTTAGTCAGTAAAAATCTGACACGCCCTCGCGCTCCACTCAAGAGTGGGAGATGTCATTTAGATGATTTTCCCACCAAAAAAAAACAACAATATTTTTTTAAGCCAAAAAACTGAAAAACTGAAAAAATACCGACATGACAGAGTAATAGTGATTTCAACCACAGCATACTAGTAGGTTTGCTTCTAACCCTTAAAACCTAGCTATAACATATCAAACAGATGACGGAAATACTCCTTAACTTACTAACGAGTACTAGGGCACCATAACTGAAAGAAAGTTTTCACACTACAAACATTCAAACCCTCGCTCAGCTAAGCAAAAATTTCACGACTCAAGAGGCTAAAAAGTAAAGTGAGTTTTCCTTCATATGGTAACTAAAGAAAAACAATAGAATCCCAATCACGGCTGTAAGGGGAAGCATCGTCTAATTGGTCACGTGTTTCCTCTCGATTTGAGGGTAGGGTAGAATTTCATGTACCTACACTTTTAGTCATGGTATTACGATGTTTATTATTGATTTTGTTTTTAGGAGTTTTAGAGATTCAGTTACAATCACAAATGAGCTAGCCCCAAGCACCATAGGCGCGAGCTCGCGGACGGCGAGCGATCATGGGTAGCTAGCCGTACCATCGTACGTTAAACGTCTGGATCAAGCCTAAGTCACCAACAGTTCGTACTGCTCCACGCCCGTCTCAAGGAAATGTCAGAAAACCGTTGGGGGCCCAGCAGGGTAGAAGCCTACTGGGGCCAAGTATCTGCTTCTAAAAGAAAGACTCGGCCCTGGTATGAAAGGCAACAAGGGAACAGGATTGGGATTTTAGCCAGTGAGAGTTTGATACGCCCTGGCGCTCCACCCAAGGGCGAGACATGCTATTGGATGATTTTCCCACTTAAAAAAAAATGGTTTTAGATTCATAATTATATTAAAATCACCTTCGCGCCTTCGCCGGCATGGTAGTAGAAATTTATGGATCCCATCAGGGGGTGAATTTTGGAAAATCCGTTCTTATTTTTAGTATAGATCATAGAAGAAATTTTAGTTACATTAGGGTGTAGAAATAATATTCAAATCGGTTCGGAACAACGTAAGTATCTGATAGTTTGCTACAGATTATTCGCAAGTCACTATCCCGTTCAGTTCCTTATAAAAGCATCAAACGCGATTCTATCAAAACTTCATTAGTCTTGGTAACTTGAAAAGGATTGCGCTGTGAATTTTTCTCTATTTCTCTAGCAAAATACACTCAGATGTCGAAGTACTATTCTGTCATCCAGAAACGTGTCCAGAAAACTGTCAGCAGTGCCACTTCGAATGCCAAAACCAATTTTTGGGCCAAGGAGTCATCTCGAGTCATCTAGCTAATCAGCGCTTATAATTATCCTTTAAATGAGACGCACATTCAGACCTCTTGACCCATCAACTACTGACCCCTAGGTCAAAAGGAAATATGCATTGTTTGAGACTCACAATACTTGTCGATATGTCGTCACAAGACCAAGGTTCGAGATGTGGTTAAGGTTATGGCGGAAAGAAAATGGAAATGGGCGGGACACATTGCTCGAATGGATAGTGGCAGATGGACGCGGCGACTGCTCGAGTGGAGACCACGAGCCCATAAGAAACCTTCAGGGAAACCACCTAAGAGATGGAAGGACGACTTTGTTCGACACGCTGGACGGGATTAATTGTCGATTGCCCAAGACCGTCAGGAGTGGAGAAGATTGAAAGAGGCTTACGTCCAAAATTAGATATAAAGAGGCTGCTATAGATAGATAGATGACGTCACTTGGGAGAGTCCTAAGTCGAACAGTGGACGTCTTTCGGCTGACATAATAATGATGATTTCTTTTCAATGCGTTAATTATTGATTTTCTTATGAAATTGGTTTGGGGCAAGTCGGTTGGATGGGTTCAAAGTCTAGTAAGCACATAGATAGAAACAATTTTTATGTTTTTGCAAGCTTTTATTTAGTTTCACCTGTCCCGATGTTTGTCTGTCATCAAATCTTGCAAACTAAATATGATCCACTTCCCGGTTACCGATTGAGCTGAAATTTTGCATGCACGTGTAAATCAGATGACAATGCAAAATTATTTTAATTTGGAGCTGATCTGATGATGGAACCGGAAGGTGGCTATAGGAACTTGGTAGTTAAACGACACAGCATTGAATTTGGGTGCGTATGGTTCGTCGTGACGAGTATTAATTATATAGGTATACTAAGCTAAGCTTGCTATATATAAAAATATTTTCATTAAAAGCTTGAATAAAGTCGGCTCAAGTTTGACAGTCATTTTTTTGCTAAGCTGAGTATGTCATTCGTCCTTGGAAAATCGTTACGAACAATCAAAATCTTCAAAGTTTACATCACATAATTTACAACGGGCACCTCAAAGAGATGCCAGCATAAACGTAATTTTCCAGCAGGCCAGATGCCCGCTAAAAGCAACAGGTGGATTATTTCCCGAAAAAGTCTGACATGTCCCTTTCGCTCCAGCCTAGACCGCGAGAAGTCATTTAATAATTTTCCATCTAAAAATAATTAGATCTCAATATTTCCCGTAAGTAAATTTCTTAAAAAGTAAACTTGAGCTAACTAAACACACCAAACCATTTCAAAAAAACATACTTCCCCTTTCCCAATACCTCCATACAAGTATACCATAAAGGCATCATTACGGGCACCATATCATCCGTCCTCAATATTGTCCTGTTCGTCTGAAGTGGGTGAGTCAATAGAAAATCACCGAATGTCACGTTTTGATTGTCATAGGGTAGGAAGAGTCCTCCACTGCTACTTATAGCCCCAATAATTTGAGGGATTTTTGGAGCTGGCGTAAAGTTATGAGAGGAGCGGGGTTCTTATTTTTTTTTTGTTTTTATTTGTTTGCAAATTTGTAGGCATGTTACGTTTGTTATTTACTAGTTGTCTTAACATCAATAAGAGCTTTTGCTGGAGATAACTTTCTTTTTGCACATAATATTATAGCATCTGCTAATCTGCTAGCAGCTTCACCCGCGCAATAGCAGGTTTCTCTATGTAATCTTTGAACCCCCTTTTCATCCCCATAGGCAATGAATTTTGGAAAATCCTCTACTAGTGCTTGACTATGTCATAATAGAAAACATTCAGTAAAATTTCACACTCGTAGTTCTATTTATTTCGGCTGTGCGTTGATATATGTCAGTCAGTCAGTTTCTCCTTTTATAGTATAGAAGATGACTTGTAAATATTACTATAGGTTCTATATGCTTGTCTTTCTATCTTACTGTTGCTTAAGACTTCATAATCGATGATAACAGACGTGCGCTGTGTCTTGTCCAGCCAACTGCCCAATAGTTGATTTCAGATTGTTTTATGTGTTCTAAACACACAGAGAACTAAACGCGGTGTAGGATTTTGTTATTTAGTTTCTATATGGTGACAAAGAACATGGACATCCGCTATGTGTAAAAGTTTTCATAATTTTTTTTCTAGCTCTTACCGACCCACTGCCGGGCAAAGACCTCTCCCAAGTCCTTTCAAATATTCTTCTTTTGCGCCGTCCCAAATCAATCTTCGTGGTATACTTCTAGATCATCTCGTAAATAAATAAAGAAAAAACAAAAAAAAAACCTTTTTTGTCTGGTCTAAAAATTAGTATTGTTGATAGACTCGCGCTTAAGCACTACCGTACCCGATCGAAATCAACAATGTGAATGACAATGGAGTGCCCTTGCCTAGAAGTAACCTATTCCTTGACTAAAGATCCCCAGGTTGTAACTATCAGGAAACACAGACTCCGTCAGGTAATTCCGATCTTTCGCTGTGCACACAATGATTAAATCTTCCCAAAAAGTTCTATGGAATGCAGCGTGGAGATGCAACGCCGAGGTGAAAGTCCACTGCCGCAACATGTCAAGGCATGGCGGACAGAGCTCCGGCGGGATCTCATGGTGAAATGGCGTCAACGACTATCGCAACCCAGTGCTGGGCACGCCACAATTATGGCGGTAAGTCCCCTCTTTGAGGCGTGGCTGGAAAGGCCTCACGGCGTCCTTACCTTCCGCATGACACAGGTCCTCACCGGACATGGCAAGTTCGGGAGGTTCCTGCAGCGAATTAAAATGGAAGAGACGCTCGGGTGTCGCCACTTTGCGGAACGCCCGGAGGACACGGTGGAGCACACAGTCGAGGTGCGCCTTGCCTGGGCAGAGCATCGCCGTACCCTCATGGGGGCGATCGGTGGCGGAGACCTCTCGCGCCGGGCTCTGGTTGAGGCATGGCCTCATGGTCCAGACCAAGGAGGAATGGCAGGCGGTCGCCTCCTTCTGCGAAGCAGTAATGCTAGCAAAGGAGGAGGCAGACCGCATCAGGCAACGGCGCCCCCGCCGCCGCCACCGGGATTCCGATCCCGATTTCCGGCCACCGTAGACGCGGGTTCGCGGACGGCGAGCCATGGGTAGCTCGCTGTCCGATCGTCCGGTAATGGACCGAACCCAAGATGTCGACGACGCGCACTGTTCCCGCGCGCCTCAAGGATTTGTCAGCAACAGCAGAGGCCCAGCTGGGTCGAAGCCTACCGGGGCCAGGGTTATCTGAAAGGGAACTCGTGCCCTGGTTTGAAGGCTAGAAGGAACGGGGTGGGTTTTTAGTCAGTAAGAGTCTGACACTATCTCTCGCTCCACCCAAGGGCGGGGGTTGTCATAAGATGATTTTTGCCCACCATACGGTGGAGCATTGCCGAACGCCTGGTGCTCCGATGATGGAATGGGCTTGGCGGAATTATGCTATACAATTTCGACGACGACAATTTATTTGCCTTATACCCATACGATGGATGCAGAACGCACAGGATCGGTCGTTATGGCGACCCTTGGGGCTACTTATGTACAACAGCGGTCGTCTTTTGGCTGAAATGATGATAAAACGACCTTACAACCAAAACAATTCTGTCAACTAGTCGAGATACGGGGGAGCGGAGTAGTGCGTTCTGATTGGTCAGTCGGCGGCCTAAATCAGATCTATAAGTTATATGTGTTGACAGATATGCGTTACCCTGTCTTTAGGCGTCTAGTGGCTGAAAGGTTGTTGTGATGATGATACCCATACTAAAATAAAATAAGAACAAAACGCTGTAAGTTCCTGGTTTGTACCACAAAAGTCAAAGATCGCTGTTTTGTCGGGGATTCTGTTTACGAAGCCACGGTGGCTTTGCCACTGATTAGTAGGCTGCCACGGATTCCCGCCAATCCCCTTTTTTATATGTTTTCTAAAGGACAATTTTGATTGGCTACACATCTAAGGTTTATTTTCTTTCGATTTCTCGGAAACTAAATGTCTTTTCTATTGTTTTTTTTTCTGGTGTTTATTTTTTCTTTTGTACGAATACATCTTGGGTTTTTGTGAAAAGTCTCTTTCCTGTACATAGGCCTTAGATAAAGTTACATAATATCTGTTGCGACATCTATAACATAAAATTAGAACTAAAATCTCGAAATTCTGCTTCGCGGTATTAAAGTTTTTGCGCGATTAGAATACCTACAACAGCCCGAAATCATCTATTGAGCATCAGCATATAGTTCACCACAACGACCGGTCCTGTGCGTCACGCATCCATTGGAAGAGGAGGCCTTCCAACACTGTGTCTTCCGGCTTTCCAAGTAGCGCCACTTACCGGGTTTAATTGTATTTTCAAAGCGTTCAGAAACCCACTCATATATACAGACAATATTATATCCAAATCGGTCAAGCCATTTAGATGGAGTTAGGTGAGAAATACACGAACAAAATAATTTTATTAAAAGATAGTACACAACATAACAAAGTAGTACAAACTCGAAACACGTGTCTAGTATTTTAAATAAAGAATCTATGTTCAAATTTTCTTAACTGTATTATGAAAAATCGCAAAATTATAAGTTTGTTATGTTACCTGGTTGTCCGCAATAACACATGGTCACCGGGACATCTGGGCGACTGTAGTTTAACTGTGACTGGTTGTTTTATTCCCCCATCCTACATTGCGCTAGCGTCTAATGCCCGCTATGACCTGCCATGACCTTTATTGTACTTTGTGTCGATAGTGTCTGACTTGTGTCCTTTTTTGAATATTTTAGTGAAAAATATAACATGGTGTAAAAATTATTGGAGTTACTTCTTCCGAACAAATTATACTGGTATTCAGGTTTCGCAAGTTATATATGGAGAAAATGTCCTTTACAATAGCTTGATAACGTCATAGATTCCCTAATCCCCTGGTAAAGTTTGTTGCAGTTTCATAACGGATTAGCGACCACTCAGCACCGTGGTATATATGCAGGATTTCTTACCCCAAACCGCACTGCAAATCTCACCCTTTCAGGACAGGGAGAGACATAATCCGCTATCAATCACCATGAAAAATGTTTTTATTTTTGCATATTCTAGCGGAAGTTCATGTTTCTTCGGGGCATTGAGTTTAATTTGTACGCTTTTTTTAAGACTGAAAATCATCTAATGACGTTTTAACTTCTAGTTTCTACTTCTACCTTCTGGGTTTTTAGCTTCTAGCTTCTTTCTTGCTTCTTTTGTAGTGGGAGGGGGTGTTAGACTATAACTGACTAAAACTATCCCAGAATTTTTTTAGGCGGAACATCATCCAATGACTTGCCCCAGTGAACAGTGGCAGGGTGTATCAGAGTTTTACTGACTAAAATCAACTCTTGCTGAACCTGTGGCATTCGTTATTCTTACTACTAGTTAGCTGACTCAGCAAACTTTGTACCGCCTAACAGTCTTTGCGTGTGGTGTATTTTACGTCTTGAACACTTAAAATTCACATATCTTTCGATATAGACAGTTTCGATGAGACAAAGTCTAAGTAATATATCAAGTTACACACAATTTTAATGTATACAGGTTATCTACATCGATTTCGTACATTTTACATGATGCGCGCACAATAAAGACTTTTCGATAGTGAACCTAGGAATATTATTTTAATTCCTTTATCAACGGTTTTACAGAATTTCCGTTTTCTTTCAACATAATATGATGTCATATTAATCCTACCTCCAACCTTTTCTACCCAAAATCTAGAACACACACCAAACCTAAAAATACCCACCCTTAACTGAAACTTCACCCTCGAAACTTAAGGGGAGGGTTGTAAGGGGTCGAACTATTAACCTTGCAAACTTAACAGTATATTGTGCCACAGGATGATTCGAAAAATCGTTAT
Source organism: Mythimna lalbum (assembly GCA_949319445.1). Taxonomy (NCBI): domain Eukaryota; kingdom Metazoa; phylum Arthropoda; class Insecta; order Lepidoptera; family Noctuidae; genus Mythimna; species Mythimna lalbum. The sequence goes on from OX439370.1 coordinate 7,430,463, forward strand.
TTCTTGGAATACAAGGATTTTTGTAAAGGTCCAAGACTCCACATTATTGGAATCTTCTGCTTACATTCCATGTCTGTTTAAAATAACTCTCTCGACTATGATTATTCATCATCATCATTATCATATCAGCCGGAAGACGTCCACTGCTGGACATAGATCTCCCCCAAGCGTCACCACAACGACCGGTCCTGTGCGTCACGCATCCATCGGATTCCCGCGACCCTGACCAGGTCATCGATCCACCTTGTTGTAGGCCTTCCAACGCTGCGTCTTCGGGTACGTGGTTATTATCGTCATTTTAATCATCCTCTGTTGTGCATAGGCGTTTCCCTGGGACCATGGGTATTGCTTATGAAAGGTAAACCAGAGGGCCTGGAAGCAAGGCAAAGAAGGAACGTGAAGTGGGTTTTAGTCACTAAAAGCTTGACACGCCCTCTCTCTGCCCTAGAGTAGGAGAAGTCATTGGGTAATATCCCATTAAAAAAAAATGTCATCACTACAATCGATACCATGTGTCTTGTTCCACAACCCACACCAAGTAAGTGAATTAAATGAACAAAGAAAATTTTTCAGAACGATTTTCAGGGACGACAATAAATATGAACCAATTTTCAAGTTACTCTTGAATTTTACTAACAACTAATTTTTCACCAACAGATCAATTACAAAATTCCTAGGCTGTTCACAAAAAGACGAGTCTCTTAGTTATCCTGCGACATACGAGTATGTACCAAGTAAACCTTACATAGCCAAGTCCGAAGAAAGTTGTTTTAAAACAAACTGCGAACAGGGGCATTAAATTTCAATCACAACACAATATGGCGACCTAGTTCCGGATACCGACTAAATCCTTAAAGCTAGTTACGGATGTGCGATTAGTCGTTGCGATTGGTAGATTAATTTGACGGATAGCGGCGAGAGAGAGCCGTGGACGCAAAATGTCTGGGAATGTACGGCTTAAGCGGCTAAAACAATCATTGAACGTTTTATTTTAGAAATTGATCAACAAGTACCTATAGTGAAAAAGTAAGTAGGTACCAAAAAAAAACCGACAGCATGCGTCGAAATCACACATGAAGGGTTCCATACTGTCCATAGCAGAAAGCGGCAAATAAATCACGATTGTTGTAGGAACTCCACTTAAATATTTATTTTATTCTGTTTTTAATATTTTGTTGTTATATAAACAACTGTTCTGTCTAGCTAGCTGTTTAGCTATCACGATTCATGTGATATAGTCTGGTGATATACAGGCGGAAAGCGGAATGTTTAATTAGCAATAGGGTCCTATTTTACATTGAGTAAGGAACCCTCAAAATCTGTTTACTTAGTGAAAAGCACACATTTTTTTCCCGCATTGAAACAATCGCAATGAAAAGTTTCAAGTAAATGAATTTGTGCTTTTGTAAACTTTTTTTTTTGTGTTACAACGAATAAATATTTTATCTATCTATATTTAAGAAGATTTTCCATAAGTGTTAATAATAAGTCACAATAATATCTTTACTCTATTATAAACCATATTCACATTTAAGCCTCTATTTAAATTTGCTGATTTTTTAAAAAAAAATCTTTACGGTATTTTCCCATTTCCATCATACTTAAGTTTTTTATTATCATTTTCTACCTCCTTGCAGCATTTCAACATCTTTCGCCTTCCTGGAACTCAACTGCTCGCAGAACTATCTACTTAAAACGAGCCTGCAAAACACCATTTTCCAAGAACCATTTAAAAACTCGACTTTTACAAAGGCAATATTATTACGATTTCTTGTCGTACCGTGTACAGGCATCTTTAGACTCGGTTCCGTTCGCTAGAATAGGTAATAAACTTCGATATTAGTTTTAGAGTAGCGTTCAAAAGTGTCAAGATAGTTGGAAACATGTTATTGTGGGTCTGACGTGTAGTGAGACTGACTCGTCTGCTAATAGAACTAATATAATTATGTGGTTTTATTTTTAAGTGAAGAGGGGGTTTTTTTTTTTTTTCTCGACGGGGAAAATCATCTTTGACCAAACCCGCTCTTGGGTGGAGCGGGAGACAGTGTCAGACTCTTACTGACTAAAAACCCCGCGCCGTTCCTTCTAGCCTTCATACCGGGGCACGAGCTCCCTTTCGGACAACCCTGTCCCCAGTAGGCTTCGACCCAGCTGGGCCCCTCCTGCTGCTGACAACTCCTTGAGGCGCGTGGGAACAGTGCGCGCCGTCGACGTCTTGGGCTCGGTCCATTACCGGACGATCGGACAGCGAGCTACCCATGGCTCGCCGTCCACGAGCCCGCGTCTACGGTGGCCGGAAATCGGGATCGGAATCCCGGCGACGGCGGCGAGGGCGCCGTTGCCTGATGCGGTCGGCCTCCTCCTTTGCAAGCATTACTGCTTCGCAGAAGGAGGCGACCGCCTGCCATTCCTCCTCGCTCCGGACCATGGCCTCGACCAGGAGTGAAGAGGGGGTTCTTTTTCAGTGGGTAAAAATCATCCAAATGACATTCCTTGCCCTTGGGCGGAGTGGGAGATAGGGTCAGACTCTTACTGTCTAAAAAAACACACCCGTTTCTTCTTGCCTTTCATAACGGGGCGAGCCTCCTTTTCGGAAACAGACCCTAGCCCCAGCAGGCTTCGACCCAGCTGGGCCACTGCCGCTGTGCGCGCCGTCGACGAATTGGGCTCGATCCGGACAGTTACCCGAAGGTCGAACTGCGAACTACCCATTGCTCACCGTCCGCAAGCCCACGCCTACGGTGGCCGGAAATCGGGATCGGAATCCCGGCGGCAGCTGGGGCGTAAGCGCCATTGCCTGATACGGTCGTCCTCCTCCTTTGCTAGCATTACTGCTTCGCAGAAGGAGGCGACCGCCTGCCACTTCGCCTCACTCCAGATCATGGTCTGTAAGTTCAATATTTTTGGACAATAGAAATCAATTTAATTAGTCAATGGGTCTTTGTCTCCACTTATTCATGGCGTGTCATACCATTGGTAAAAACCCTTTAGAGCAGTGGTGACCCAGTGGTAAGTAAGTGGAAGTGGACTTACAACTTGAAGATCGCGTGTTAAAACCCCACCAGGCACATTAGGTACTTTGTGTAATTTATTTCATCACCGCTGCTCTCAAAATGGAGGAAGAAAACATCGTGAGGAAACTAGTGTGTTCTATAACCAAAAATTCGATGTGACATTTGCAAATACGTACTGGGCCTTTTTTTTTTTTTTTTTTCCTCGACGGGGAAAATCATCATTGACGAAACCCGCTCTTGGGTGGAGCGGGAGACAGTGTCAGAGTCTTACTGACTAAAAACCCCGCGCCGTTCCTTCTAGCCTTCATACCGGGGCTCTAGTTTCCTTTCGGATAACCCCGACCCCGGTAGGCTTCGACCCAGATGGGCCCCTCCTGTTGCTGACAACTCCTTGAGGCGCGCGGGAACAGTGCGCGCCGTCGACGCCTTGGCTCGGTCCGGACAGTTACCGGACGATCGGACAGCGAGCTACCCATGGCTCGCCGTCCGCGAGCCCGCGTCTACGGTGGCCGGAAATCGGGATCGGAATCCCGGCGGCGGCGGCGGGGGCGCTGTTGCCTGATGCGGTCTGCCTCCTCCTTTGCTTGCATTACTGCTTCGCAGAAGGAGGCGACCGCCTGCCACTCCTCCTCGCTCCGGACCATGGCCTGAACCAAGGCCCGGCGCGAGAGGTCTCCGCCGCCGATCGCCCCCACGAGGACACGGCGTTACTCCGCCCTTACTGGGCCTGAGTTGTCGATTACAACCAATTTCTACTCCTAGACTAGAAGCCTAAGTCCGGCAATAGGAAAATTACAAGGTTGATTATTCTTATCTCATTATATTCTACCTATCTTAGAACTAACTGAGTCATTATAATCATTATAATTTGCACTTCAAAAACGTTCAATGGTGGACGTAGGCCGCTTGGGAAATGAGAAAATCTCTGAAAGGTTCAGGTTTAAATGATTCAAAAAGTTAGCAATATGTCACAGACTTGGAACGCTTAGAACAAGCCTAACTATCCCATTTAGTTAAGGAGGAGGCCGACCGCATCAGGCAACGGCGCCCTCGCCGCCGTCTTCGGGATACCGATCCCGATTTCCGGCCACCGTAGACGCGGACTCGTGGACGGCGAGCCATGGGTAGCTCGCTGTCCGATCGTCTGGTAATGGACCGAGTCCAAGACGTCGACGGCGCGCACTGTTCCCGCGCGCCTCAAGGAATTGTCAGCAGCAGGAGGGGCCCAGCTGGGTCGAAGCCTACTGGGGACAGGGTTGTCCGAAAGGGAGCTCGTGCCCCGGTATGAAGGCTAGAAGGAACGGGGTGGGGTTTTTAGTCAGTAAGAGTCTGACACTATCTCCTGCTCCACCCAAGAGCGGGTTTTGTCATACGATGTTTTCCCCATCGCAAAAAAAAACCCATTTAGTTAAATATTCTGAACATTACATTTTATACGGTCAATTAAATTCCAATAATAATGAAGTACACTAAACTCTCGTTTACGATTATTTAGTGGAACCTTTCAAAGGTGTTAATTGGGATGAAGTTGGAGTGAAAAACAAATGTACGCTGTATAGAAAATCGATGTGTTCGTCGAATCGTCCAGGACTTAACAAGCCATGTTCAAAAATGTTTGACAGTAGTATATTCTGAGTATCTTTAAGGTCTAAATATTAGGTTAGACTAGGTTAGGTTCATCATTATCATCATCATCATTTCAGCCAGAAGACGTCCACTATTGGACCTATGCCTCCCCCAAGTGTCGCCACAATGAACGGTGTGTTAGGTTAGGTTAAAATAAAAATATTTCAACCTTTTTTTCAATTTTCGAACCGTTTGGAGGTGAAACTCTCGGTTCGTGGGTTCCAAATGCTCACCTGTTGTAACATTCACCAACCCGCACTGGGCCCGCGTGATGGATTACGGCCCGGATACGGATTATTCCCTCTCCTAGAGAGGAGGCCTGAGTCCCAGCAGTGGGAAAATTAAAAAGCTGATTATGCTATGTTATTATGCTCATATAACCACAGACCCTCAAATTGTGCAGCTCAGTTGGCTAGCTCATATGTTTTAGCCAAAGTACTCGTAACTTTGAACAACTTGAACCACCTTTGAGCTCGCTCGGCTGAAAACATACATTACATATTATGCTTCGATACGTAGGTCGTACACACATGATACCTATGTGCTAGAGATGAGGTCGATTTATGGATAGGAGGCTGTAGTCTATACCGTTTCTTGGAGCTGAAAGTTAGTATGCCGTTGGTTCCTGCTGATATTTATACAAGGATTGTTTGTAAAACACATTAGTACATATTATTATTGGTAATTTGAGATACATAAATCTCGTTACTGCCAGAGCTGGATTTTTGAACATTCACTTTTGAAATTAAATATACGAATCTTTACACTTTGAATGAATGTAAAGAATGGTTTTCTATGTGTATTCCGTCGAAATTTTTGCATTTAATTTTAATCCCTTCTTTTGCTTTATGCCAAAAAAGGTATAGTTTTTGACAGTTTTTGGACATAGTTTTTTTTAACTGAGCTCAGCTGAGCGTGATTGTTTACTAATTTCTGTGATATCCTACCAAAGAAGTTTTCCTAATAAGTATAGTTACATTACCCACGGAAGCCATTGCTGGATTCAGGGCATATTTAGCATTATTGTGGATGCATGATTGCATTTTGGCCTCTCTGTTGTCAATAGAGTGTATGAGCGTTATCGAGAGCCGTCCAGAATCAAAAGAGCGAGGGAGAAATAAGGACGGAGCTATCATTTTATACTCTATAGGAAAATGAAGTAAAAATCAATGAAAAACAACCCTAAGAAAAATCATCATCATCATCATCTTCAGCCTTTGTAATGTTCCCACTGCTGGTACTCAAGCCTCCTCTATAGGAATGGGCCGTTACCAACCACGCGTGCCCAGTTCGGGTTGGTGAATGTCACATGTCTTCGAATTATTGGTTCTAGGACATGCTGGTTGACCATTTTGAGGACAGTGGTGATGAAATAAATTACACAAAGTAATGCGCCTGGTAGGGTTTGAACACGCGATCTACAACTCATAAGTCGGAGCCATTACCACTCGGCCACCACAAAAAAAAAAATGCCTTGTTGAATTAAGTCTGCCTTTGTACCATACTGTACCTGAAGTTTAATTATAGGCTGACCAGTAAGAAGCCCAGATACGAATCCCGTAAAACTAAATTACGACCCTTATTAGAAAAATCGTACCAGAGTTAAGCACCAGATAATCTAAGCCTCAGCCATAGCTAGAAGCCATGACGACGGGTCAGGCCACTAGCAACCTAATAAAATACGTAGCAAGGTAAAGAATAAGTAACTACCATCTAATATCTAAATTGAACAAAATTTTCCGCGCGTCACGTTTTTATGGCCCTTTTAAGATAAAAAATATGGACTTATTTGTATGAAAATATATTATTATATCTTACTTTACGGCCTATCTACTACAATATTTCAGCAAAATTAATTTTCCCGACATTTAAATTAGATGGATGAAAAACTTTTTAATATTTGTTTTTTATGCTGTCGCTACATAAAATGGAAGAATGGAAGAGTGAGTACGGGATTAGATTTGTTATCACTGGTTTTTAAAAAGCTTATTTGATTTAATCTTCCATCAAATCAGTTGTCAAATTATTTGATTTGCTGATCTCATTTTAGATAAATCAATCAAATTAAACCACTGATATAGGTATATATTATAAGAAAAAATACGTTACGCGCTTATATTGCAATCAGAAAACCTGGACTCAATGCATAGTCCAGGGGCCCAAGTCTGCTATTTTTATAAATTCGTCATTCCAACACGATCCCATTGTCATTTTGTTAAAAGTTTGTAATCTGCTAATTCATCTACTGATCGGTCAACGGTCTTGTAATAGAATTGTGATAGAATGACAATATCGAGCTTATTAAAAGCACTAGCTGCGTAATGACGTCGTAATGGTAGGTCACTGATCAAAGGAACTGTCAAAATTTTTGCAGATTACCGCATATGTCAGATATTTATTTGTCATTATGTACGAGATTACCCTTCTATGTTATTTCTTTCAATGGATTGCCATTAGAAAGTCATAATGACGCCATTATATTAGCAGATTACCAAAACTTGTCAAAATCAACCATTATGAAATCAGTGATAGACCATTCTGACACTATTGTAATAGCAGACTTGAGGCCGGTTTTTTGACATTTGACTCGTGCATGTGCACGATTGAAATGTAATTCCATGTTATTAATTTTTGTATGGTTTGTACAATGCATTACACGAAGGCATTTTAATAACCAGACTAAAAAATCCACCCCGTTCCTAACTTGCCTTTCATACTGCGGCCGAGCCTCCCTTTCGGAATAATGACTCCTTCGAACAATTCTGCAACCTTGGCAGATATCAGCTCTACGCCTGGTAAAGCCGATATCTGCTAAGATTGCAGAATTGTCAGTCACGCTTTTGATCAGTATACTGTCAATTATACTGATCAGAAGCGCGAGTGGAACACAACGCTTTGTTGAACCTGACCTTTCTTTTTAACGCGAGAAATCATTCAATGACTTCTGCCGCTCAGGGAGCGAGAAGGTGTGTCAGACTTTTACTGATTAAAACCACACCTGCGTCCCTCAGTTACCCTGCTTAAAATCCCTGCAAATCAGGCTTGAGCAAAAGCTAATAATACGATGCATTTTATCACCTAAACTGAATTGTTAAAGAAATGAAACTATGTAGGGTAAGCTCCACACCTGACCTTTGAACACGTCATGGTGGGACCTCTAGTCCTTATCGGAAGGCGATCTATTCGTTGCTAGTCGTCTGCAACGAACACGACCAATCCTGTACGTCACACTTCCATCGGATTCCCGCGATCCTGTGCAGGTCATCGGTCCACCTTGTAGGAGGCTTTCCACGGCTGTGTCTTCCGGTCCTCTTTATTATATAATACTAATATTAAAAGCAAATTATAAAATAACTCCTCTGTATTTTTTATATTACAGAACTGATCACAACGATATTGTAGCAACAATGAAGAAATTGACAGCGTTCATAAATTTTAATAAAAAGTAGATAAAATAAAACCTCTATGGGTATTACACAAAGGGGCTTAATATAGTGCATGGTTGTTAAGGGTTGATGGGGCGGAAAATAAAGAAAATCGAGTGAATTGGTGAAGGTAAAATATTTACACATAAAGTAAGTACCGACTAGAATTACTGTATGCTTCACTCTACCCTACTTTACTATACTCTACCCTACTCTACCCTACGCTACCCTACTCAACCCTACTCTACCCTACTCTACCCTACTCTACCATACTCTACCCTACTCTACCCTACTCTACCCTACTCTACCCTACTCTACCCTACTCTACCCTACTCTACCCTACTCTACCCTACTCTACCCTACTCTACCCTACTCTACCCTACTCTACCCTACTCTACCCTACTCTACCCTATTCTACCCTACTCTACCCTACTCTACCCTACTCTACCCTACTCTACCCTACTCTACCCTACTCTACCCTATTCAACTCTAAACTACCCTACTCTAAAACTATGTTAGATGTAAATTTATTTGTTGAAACTTTATGTCCAGTAGTGGTACATAAGCGGATTAAATCATCATCAAAAAAAAAATACACCTATACACCACTATTTTTTAATTAGTAAGTATTTAAAATAATGGGGCTCTATGTGTACCCGTTACAGATCGTATTTGTGTAGTCAAAAGTACAAAAAAACGATGTTCCAAAACTGTCCACAAAAATTAATCATAATTCGTAAACTCATCATCATTCTTCCTGCCCTGGTTCCGTGTTATTTACAAAAAAAGAGCTAGAAGCGGCTTCAAGCGTTTTTTTTTGTGGCGGCACTGCTGCACACGGGCCAAAAAAAAAACCGCTTCAAGCTTCTTTTTGAGGCGGCATTTTTTTGTGGCGGCGTTTTTTATAATAATAACGTCGCCGCAAGTCATTTGCGTTTTTAGTCCTTCTTCGTCAGAATCCATTCTGATACTGCACGCATGGCCACAAGCTGACGCGCGCTTCAGCTCTTTTTTGTGGCCGCTTCTAGCTTTTTTATGGCGGCTTTTTTTTTGGCGGGGACACTTACGGAGCACCATATCTGTTCTTAATCCAATATTCCAACGTAAAACGATCCATATTAGGAAGGCACATCATAACTTCAGATAACGCACACAAAACGATTATAGTTCGCAAGTTTATCGATATTATCAATCGAGTTACTCGATTATACGGTTGAGCTACGTGACTCGCATTCTGTAAACGAATTTAGTGATTAAAGCGTAATTGTGTGTAGATTTTACGTTAGTTTGTAGTTGAGAGGAATTATAATGTTTCTACTGTCTCCTGTGGGTAACAATTTGGGTGAAATTTACACCTACAGGTTAAATTTTGTATGCAGTATCCGTAGACAGTTGAAAAAGCTATTTGGTTTACTGTAAAAAGATTTATAGATCACTCAAAAAATAAATTTTGATACAAGAGGAGATAGCTTGTTATTGCAACTGAGGCGGTATTTACCCGAGCCACAGGCGAGGGTGTTATGGGGCCGAGTACTGCCGTGACAATTTTCTACGTATGTAACAATGTTTTTCAATACACCAAAGAAGAAATATATAAATGGCAGTTGACACGACTTGTGGGGGTCACTTAGCACCTAGCCTGATAAGATAAAAATAATACACTGGTCATAATTCTTTCATATTCTCAAATCGAAATGGTCGCAATAAAAAGTTGTATACACTGGTGCAAAAAAAAGTAAATTACAGGCCGAAAAGCGGTCACTCTTTAGTTTTACAAACAATAAAAGATATCCCAAATTGTTTTATGCGTATGAGTGGGATATCCACTATGTATTGTCGTATGTCATTGTACTTAATTTTTATCAGAAAATTGCCATAATCGCAGATAACTTTTTTAACTTTATTCTTTTCAATAGAACACTAGTTTTTTTTATTATTGATAGGCTCACGTTTGACCACTATCACATCTGATGGAAAGCGACCAAAGTAGTCGACGATGGAGCACGCTTACCTAGAAGTTACCCATTCATTCTTGACTTAAAGACTCCCAAGCTGTAGTACAGCTGTAGCTGTATCAGGAAATACAGACGCCAGCAGGTTTAATACACCACAATAATGAAAGCAATAGCTGCCGCATTCAAACTAAAATAAAGTCACAGACAACACAAATACATTTTTCTAATGCAAATGATGTCTAGCAAGGAAGAGGGGGTATAAGGAGAAATTCCTAGAGGAGTCACAAGTGGGGGGGTGGATGCGGAAGTTGTCGCTTTCCCCCTTTCCTGTTGCTGCGCTTACAGCGTGTGGAAATGGGTTTCCCCTTTAGTTTTAGGGTTCCATATTCAAAAGATATGAGAGAAGGGGTTTTGTCTCTTCATCACCCAAAGGTTGACTGGTAGAAGGTAGAAAATGCCTAAGGCATTAAGTCCGCCTGTGTACTTTCGTGAGCATAAAGCATTTAATTAATAAATAAGGATAACTAATGAAGCTTAGATGGTGGCTGAGTGGTAACGGCCCCAACTTACGAGTTGTAGGTCGCGGGTTCAAAAGCCAGCCAAGCCGCATTACTTTTTGTAATTTATTTCACCACCGCTGCTCTCAAAACGGTGAAGAAAAACATCCATACCATACACAGCCTAACCATAATAAAAAAAAAGAACGTGCAAGAAACTCCAAAGACATGACGTTTCGTATTCTACACAGTGTGTATCACTGTGTGCCAAAAAAAATATTTTTTTCATTCGTTCTTTCTTTTCTATCCATGCAAAAATACAGCTTTCTAGTTATAAATAGCGACACTTTAAAAAGAAGCCATAATGGAAACGCGGTTTTTTCTATTTTTCGAACGGGACCCTTCGAGTGCAGTGCGACTCGCACTTGGTCGCTTTTTATAGGATGCAGTGATTTACACTAGTACGGCGGATGTGTTTGTCTAGTTCTTGTTTGTGAGGTTTTCTGTACTATGTAAGTTTATGTTTCTAGGTTTATTTTAAAGATGCAGTAAGTCAACAGAATGATTTTGTATTGAGGTACCAAAATTTAGGCAGTGGGATTTTTCCAGGATCTCAAAAAGCAATTAATTCATGAATCCCCAAGCGAACGCGGGCGTTCGCGCAGCTACTGTCTTACTATTGTATCTCTAATTGACGGTATCTGAAAGGTTAAAACAGCATGGGTTGCTTAGTCAGTAAAAGTCTGACACGCCCTCCCGCTCCACTCTAGAGCGGGAAGAGTAAATAAATATTTTTCAAGTGAAACTAAGTAAAGCTTGTAACAATATTGTAAAAATCTTTGATTAATAAAATCAAATGCTTGATTCTGCTTTGTATTGAAATCCTATCATTCCCACATTATTAGGAACACAAGTAAAACCACAAAATAACAGGATACAGGTACAAAATCATGTGTAAGCCAAACTAAATATCTAGTGAGCCGCTTTAGTCCACAAATTAGTGCCATACTACACTCGCAACGAAGGCTTAAGTGGGCTTACAGTTGAAATTTATTGATAAAAGGCTTTGCACGCTTGAAATGTGGGAATCTATACTGATAAAATGGTTTGTCTGTTTGTTTTTCGGATTTAAAACTGTGTGAATTGGGTATTTTTTTTTTTCGGTTTGTGTCGTTTTTTATGGTAATCTTGTTGGCGTGGAATCGGGAAGTAAATTTTAGTAAAAATGTTGGTTTACTTTGAGATAAAAGTTAGTTTATAATTCTAAGGAATTTAGTGAAGCTGTGTTTTAAAAATTTTGTCATCAGCTGGAAATTGTCTTCTGATTGATATAGGCCCAAGAGTAATAATATTCCACAACTATCACACAACGCCGTTTAGTCTCAAGCTAAGCAGAACTTGTGTTACGAGTAATAGACAACTGATAAACATACTTAAATATTTCTAAATACATACATCTATTATAGATAAATTACACCCAGACACAGAACAAAATGATCATGCTCATCACACAAACATTTGTTCTGGGTGGGATTCGAACTCACGACATCCGGCTTAGCAGTCAGGGTCACTAACCACTAGACCAATAAGCCAGTCAAGAGTTACTATATCTCACTCGTAACTAATTTTAAAATAGTACATTTTAATAGAATTTGAAGAAGTTTATCACTGCGACCGACAAGCAATGGATAGCTCGTCGTCCTGAAGTACAGTAACCATCTTTTTTTTAAGTGGGAAAATCATCCAATGACATCCCCTGCTCTTGGGTGGAGCTGGATACATCATCATCATTCATCATCATATGGTGGCTGGATAGTGTCAGACTTTTACTGACTGGACCGAGGCCGAATCGATGATGGCACGTAGCAGTGGCGAAGCGTGAAATATTGAGAGAGGTAAGCCGGAGCAAAAAAAAATGCTTGCCTACTCCGAGCGCGGGCACGCAGTCTTGAGTCCTTACCAAAAATCTGTGATTGGCTTCCTGGCTTCAGTCTTGTATAGGCAGATGTATCTTCAGTCCACTTTTACTATACGTGTAAGCACTGAGATATTGAAACAGTGTCTTGCAAGTAGGGTTGCCAGGTCCTGGAACTGAAAAGCCGGACAATCTATCCTATTTAGCCGGATGTTTGGTCAAAAAGGCCGACATTTTTTTTTTAGGCTAATAAAATTCATGTAATCTTTTTAAATTCTAATGAAAAAACCATAAGATTAAGTGGTATTATTGCTACACTATTACATATCCACTCTGCTTGTGCTAGCGATACAAGGTAAGGCAAAACTCTAATGACAATTCTAAACAAAATGGTCTTTAAAAAGCCTAACAAAAGCCAAAAATGCTCAAATTTGGCCCGACACGCCACTTAAAAGCCTGACTATGTCCGGCTTTATCCGGACGCCTGGCAACGCTACTTACAAGCATAATAGAAGTGGCTTTGATAAAAGCCGTTTGTGGTGAAATGATGATATGATGTAAATTAAACAAAACTTAATCGACTAAGTACTAATAATACTACTTATACTCTAAAGCTATTCGTCTATTCTTTCTTACAAATTGCGCTAAGACATTATCATAAAAGCCGGGAAGATTCTTAATTTTTAGTAAAGAACGTTTTTCTATAGAAAGAATGGCTAGATCAGATAATCGTTCTTGTTTTTGAGCATTGCGCATGTTGATATTTATTGTAAAGGGATATATTAAAATGTTTAAAAAAACCAGCTCTGAGAAGAACTTTTGCGTAGGTGTAGTTTTAAGAACGAAATCTAAAAAAAATCGCACGAAAATTATTAGACTTCGCGCACGACCTTTCTCATAGATCTAAACTACCCTCCCGCACGCGCACTCCCGGGCCCCACCTTGGTGACGCTTGGGCCGTGCAGCATAAATCGTAATATTTTAATTTCGCCATAACTTCAAAACCAAACGTCCAATTTTAATCATTCAAATATTATCTACATAAACTGTACTTAGTGATGAAATAATTTATTTTGATAAGGGTTAATAGCATGAGTAAAATAAATGCGTTTAAATGTAGTCAAAAATAAAATCAAGATTATTAGATAAAAAAATGGTTGTTGTACCTCACTCGACATAGATAGGTATACTGTTACGCGGACTTTTTTGTAGATATTTATAAGATCTACAATTAATTACAACATTTTACGGTTCTATCTTTAATAGTTTAGGCAGCGTACGCAAAATAAGTAACGTTTCTGGTTGATTTTTTACACCTTGTGTCCGAAAAACCCAAATATCTTACGGAACCCTATTTTTTTTTCAAAATAAAATTTAGCCTATGTTACTCGTGGATAATGTAGCTTTCGAGTGGTAAAAGAATTTTTAAAAACAGTCTAGTAGTTTTTAAGCCTATTCAATAAAACTCTATCAAATAACTCGAAAAAAAACCGGCTTGCCGGAGCGCTATAATCGCGGGCAGGTTAATTGACCTTTATGTGACGTCATGACGTATTCTTGTATAGAAATTTAAACGCTAAAAAGCCGATTGCGCCTGCGGCTTATCTTATAGTGCTACATGTTGTGCGTGTGTTGATTTAATGTCCATAGTGTACTCAGTGTAGGCGTTTTGTAATGTTAGCTTTGTAGTTTTATAATTTCTGATTGTGCCATTTCTCAATTACGGTAGAAAGTGGTTGTGTTCTAAACTTCTGAAGGGAAGCCGGTGGGAATCGAGTTGTATGGAACCTTCGTCACTGGCACGTAGTGTTCCAACCACGCTTCAAAGAGTTGTGACTAAAACCGTAGGAGCGAGGTCAAAGCCTACTGGGGCTATGGGTCGAATTCTGTAAAAAAGGCCCGAGGTCCTAAAACGTAAATGGCTACTGAAGTAACATACGTGTAGTTTTAGTCAGTAAAAGTCTAGCACGCCCTCTCGCGTCGCCCTAAAGCGGGAGAAGAACATTAGATAATTACCCATCTGAGAAAAAAAAACTTTTAAATATATAGATATATTAATATTGCAGAGTAACGTCATCCCACTCTCTTCCCTCAAAAGATAAATGAATAAGGAAAAGAAACAGTGTTTATTCAACAAGCTACAGCAAAGCTCTGTTTTAATTTGCCTTAAACAAAATTATTCATATCCCTTAATTATGCATAGCTCTCAGAATACCTTAGCCTTCCACGTGTTGATGTCGACAACCAGTCTATTCATAAATACTGATGAGCTTTTGGTACGATTTCTGGTACTTACAAGAAGATTCACCATTTTACTGAATAAATACCAATACCTCCTCATTTGGATATAATACACATATTTTTTTAAGTGGAAATCATCTCATAACTTCGCACGATCTGGGTAGAGTAACCAGTACCCCTAGCCAAGTTACTAATCTGCAATAGTTAACGTTAGTAGAAAACTTCAAATGTACGGGAATGACGCTCAACGCGAAACGTTCGACGCAAGCGAAACGGTTGTAACTTGGCTAGGGGAGCAGTACCCCTAGCCAAGTTACTAATCTGCAATAGTTAACGGTAGTAGAAAGTTTCAAAAGTATGGGACCAACGTCATCTCAATGCTCAGTTACGTGATCAGAACAAAAGAATTGGCGGCAAGGTCAACACGAAGCGTTCGACGCAAGCGAAATGGTTGTAACTTGGCTAGGAAGGCAGAGGCCTTACAATGACGTGTTAAAATGTCTGTCGTGCGTGCAAAATGACGAATGGTATGTTGAAGGCTATTAGTCCAGTTTCTCTGGTCCATTTTTGCACTTAATTACTATCAAGCTAACTGTCCGTGAATAGCTTCCTTCTGATGAGACGCCCAACAATTTCCCATACGAAACTCTCGATTAAGGTAGCCAACAGAGATGATAAGACAGAATATGTCGTTTTGATGATTCTCAAAAGTTTATTACTAACGGGTTTTTTTGGTAAGTAAATGTAAGTATAATTATCTAAATTATTCGAAAAATTATTTGTCCTATAGAATGTATGATTTGATCAAAGAATCTCCTCCTTCCAACACGTATCAATAACGAGGTCATCATAAATGATTACTGACCAGCAGATTTTTTTTTGTAGCTTCCGCTCCCAGCTGTGAGCTGGCACCTGATGCCCGCTATGACCTGCAGTACTCTGTGTTGTACTGTGGTGGTGTCCAAATATTTTTGGGAAAAACAACATGGTATAAAAACTATTCAGGTAATGCATAAACTAAAAATAGCGTTGTAAAACTATATGCTTTCTAATTTCAAAATGAGTCCAAGCACAGTCAGGTCCATATCCTAGTTTACATCGTTAATGCTACCCTAATAGGAATATTAATGGTTTATAGTAAACACGGAAATAAATCTGCTGTAATTTAAACACCAATATAAACGTGCAAAACCCACGGTATTTGTATAGGGTTACCAACTCTCCATTTTTTTTATACCTACCAGTCAAATATCTCCCTAACCTGACAGTTTCGACAGATCCTGAATTTATTGGTGGCGTTAGCAATAAGGACATGTCAAGGACAATCTAGGACGGAATAAAGGCAGAATTTATTTGGTATTTTGTTAACGGGATATGTAAAAATATGATGACAAAAGCGGCGAAAACCCATCGCGGTTTAGGCTGCATGCAGGTAAAAATTTTGTTGATTTTCTCTCCAAAATTGGCAAGGGGAATATGATTATGAAAAAGTGTCGTATATAATATTATACTTTTATATCTAGCCTGTTCTATTATGCACTCTATATTAGACAAACTGGGTGGAAATAGTTACAGGAAGCAACCTTCCTGTAAAGTACTATTTCCTGTAACTTTACAATAAAGTTACTATACTACTACTAGATAATATTATATTACGTACCTACTAACATAGATCTTAATAACACATAGATGACACTCATATGGATCTCAGTCTAAAATAAATGGATATTATTATTATTATCCCACTGCTGAGCACCTTTCATTCCTTCCATTCTTTTAGACTCTGAGCCATATCTCGCCAATTCTTAAAGAGACATCTAAGTTATCACGCCATTTCCTTCGTGGTCTACCACAACAATTTTTTATATTTTACGGACCCAACGCTCGATTGGCGTGCAGCAGACGCCAAGAGATGTCTAGTGCATATCCCACAGCCGGGCAAAGGTCTCCCTTCATTCTTTCCAACGATCACGGTTCCTTGCTTTCTCATTTCAATTCTCAAGGAAGCCATATAGGTCATCCGGCCATCTTCTTCGTGGTCTGCCTCGGCCCCGCCTCGCTGTGTCCGGTCATCTAACCTGCGCTTTACGGGCCCATAGCTCGTTAGACATGCGGTTGACATGACAACTTTGTTAATTAAAAAAACTAATCTTATTTTAAGTTGGTCACTCTATACGAATGGAATATTCAGGAAATAGCAATAAATTCTAGAAAAATATCTAGTTCCAATTTTTGTAACCAATGCCTGCAGCGTAACAATAAATTTAATTGGTAGGAATAAATGTTCGTTTAGTTTGTCTGTTGTTTTGGCAGCGAGCATGCCAAAAATGTATTCGATTTAAATTCTGGCCAGCAAATAATTTAGGTAATACACGTTCAATTTGGTCTTTATCACATTGCAACTGGAGGCTAGTCCAATAAAGTACGATTGAATTTTATGGGATTTTTAGAACGATTCATATTTTATGATATTCCAGGATAGGTTCTTTATAGATAGTATTCATTTTACGAGAAGATAGTAGTATTTATATTGATTGTAAAAAAAACAAGCTTTTATTTAGTTTCACCTGTCCCGATGTTTGTCTGTAATCCAATCTTGAAAATTCAATTTGACCCACTTCCCGGTTACCGATTGAGCTGAAATTTTTATGCATGTGTAAATCAGATGACAATGCAAAATTATATGACAAGGGGCTAGTCAGATGATGGAACCGGAAGAGGCTATAGGAACTTGGTAGTTAAACGACACAACCTCATCGAGTTTGGGCTCGTATGATTTGTCTTGACGAGTATTAATTATATGTATAAGTATACCGAGCTATAAAAGCTTGTTATGAAAAAATATATATAGATTTTCATTAAAAGCTTGATCTTTCTATAAAGTTAGCATTAGCTAGCGAAATTAGTATGGGAAGTCCGTTTTTTTGTTGACCATTTACACATTTACTTGAAGAAAATTTTTTTCCATGGGCAATAGCAGTACCTATCCAAAATAAAACTACCCACATCCATAACACCTTGTATATTTCATCACATTATTAACGACTAAAAATACTCTTTCATCACATAATATTAAATGTGTTCATAAGACCTATCACAGACGTAGTTTTTTTTTAGTAATCGGTTAGAAAAAAACCTTTTTGTCATATTTCGGCCCAAAGACGAAAACCACAACACTATTCTTTTGTATTATAACTAGCTTTAGCTCGTGGCTTCGCCCGCGTAGGTTCATAAAATATAGCCTATGTCACTCAGGAATAAATCAGCTCTAAATAAATTTTAAATTAATTTTAATTTCAAATTTTTTTGCAATCGTACCAATAGTTTCAGAGTTTACCTCCTACAAAAAAAAGAACACAGAAACAAACGTTACACCTTTATAATATTAGTGTTGATATATATTATTATCTAAATTGCATTGTACCACTATTGGACAAAGACCACTCTTCTTTCCTTCATTAATTTCTAGGTCACCTCTTGCCAATTCCGACACTACATTGCACTAAAAGTTGAAAAAGTAATCTTTCTTTGGAGGTAGGCGGAACACAGAGTAAAGTCCCACAAACCTCCGTTGAAAAGGGAGGATCCCCCGACCAGACCGGGTGTTATAGTCTGGTGAGCGACTGCCCGATAGTTGATGTCGGGCTGTCGTATATGTTCAAATCGCGCAGAGAACTCTGATTGCGCGATGCAGGATTTCGTGTTTTCTTCGTAGTTTTTATGTAGCGTCATAGATGTCGCTACATCACTCCCCTCCGGAGATCGGAGATCGATGGTTCTTGATGCTTCTTGATATGTGCCAAGCCAGCGGTAGGTTGGTTCCAGTGAGTCGGAACCGATGCCGCATAGTTCTCGGTGAGTCGGAACTGTCTGCGGTGATGCCCCAGTGAGTCGGGGTGTTGCTATCCCAGTGAGTCGGGATAATGCCCCAGTGAGTCGGAGTGATGATGTCCCAGTGAGTCGGGATGATGCCCCAGTGAGTCGGGGTGGTGCTGTCCCAGTGAGTCGGGACGATGCTGCAGTCTCCAGTGAGTCGGAGTAGTGCTGCTGGCTCCAGTGAGTCGGAGCGGTGCTTGTGCGACGTAGGGCTTGATTGCTGGCGTCGACCAGGAGAGGTTCTTCATAGCTCTTCATATGACTGGCCGAAGGTGCGGTATGCCAAGGTCGCTGATGCGGCTGAGGTGGTGACCAGGTATGACCGGGTAGGCATACTAGTGGTCAGGATACCCTTATAGCCGTGGGTGCTGGCTGTATGGCTCGTTGCTCGAAAGCTTGAGGAAATGATGATAACGTCACGAAGTATTAGCTGCACGAAGGCTGCGCTGACGTTCTTTATCGAGGGTCACCAGTTTGGAGGGTATGCGGAACACAGAGTAAAGTCCCACAAACCTCCGTTGAAAAGGGAGGATCCTCCGACCAGACCGGGTATTATAGTCTGGTGGGCGACTGCCCGATAGTTGATGTCGGGCTGTCGTATATGTTCAAATCGCGCGGAGAACTCTGATTGCGCGATGCAGGATTTCGTGTTTTCTTCGTAGTTCTTATGTAGCGTCATAGATGTCGCTACATTTCCAAAAGCCATTTCACATTATTTTTCTATCACAGCCACCATAATTAAAGCCATATTTACATATAACTCTTCTTTCCTTCATTAATTTCTTGGTCACCTCTTGCCAATTCCGACACTACATTGCACTAAAAGTTTAAAAAGTAATCTTTCAAAAACCATTTCACATTATTTTTCTATCACAGCCACCACAATTAAAGCCACATTTACATACTTATTAAATGTACACACGGTGAAATTTTCACCGGCCCAGGTGACTGTGTCGAAAAAGTTGTTGGTACAGTGTGGAGCTGACACCACCGTGATAAGGGTCTGCTACCCTCAATCCAGTTAATTTATATGTTTGCTGGGCTCATGATTTGTATGAAGTTATTTTGGACTATGTTATTATGGTTGGGTCTTACGATTGTGTCGGGTTGAGGATTTTTGATATTTTTTGGTGAGGCGAAAAATGTATTGTGTTTTCCTTGTTGGGGGGAGTGTGAAGGATCGTGTCTGGATTACTAACAACATTCTGTTGTGTGTAAACATGAGTTTTGTGATCACAACTGGGTTTGTCAAGGGACTGTAGCAGTTTTTTCAAATTCTAACATTTCTGTTCGAGGACGCTTACAAGAAGCATGCCATTTAGCTTCACTTTTTATTTGAAATAAACGTTTCTGATTTCATGAACTTTGTTATTTATAGGTTGTTCTAATCCAATCCAATAAACATCAAATTTCACACAAGAACATCGGTAGGTAGGAAGTAGGTACAAAGTAAATATTTGTGAGCAAAATCTTGTGTACAATGTTGTTGACAATTTTTGTCTGTACATATATTTAGTTGAGTCCATTGAACCCCAAACTAGGCAAGGAATGCCTGTATTTTGGAAGTCCATAGATTCCTCCTAAATAACATTATCTTACAATGAAGCTACTTGACAATAGTAAGGAGATCTTCAGTCGCTTCATATGTTAATTCGTTATGATGTAGATACTAGTACGTTAAAGAATTTAAGTAGCCTTCTAATTTATTTTTCCTTTTTTTTTAATGGTATAAACTAGTGTTTGACTGCAATCCCTGTTAGTTAGCAGTGTTGCAATTGTTGATGGTGAAGCACCTTGATGTATAGCTTCTTTTTTTTATTTGTCGTATTATTCTGTTGCCACAATTAACGTTGGTGGCGCCTTTACACCAGTTAATTTGGCGGGAATATAAATAAAAATGTTAAGTGCGGATACCCTGGCGCTGGGTAGGCTGGTTCAAAAAATGAAAATTGGATGGAAGTGGACTATATCTTGATGAGGTTTAGAGATGGCGTAGCTATACGTTTTTTTTTTTTTGTCGACGGGGAAAATCATCTTTGACGAAACCCGCTCTTGGGTGGAGCGGGAGACAGTGTCAGACTCTTACTGACTAAAAACCCCGCGCCGTTCCTTCTAGCCTTCATACCGGGGCACGAGCTCCCTTTCGGACAACCCTGTCCCCAGTAGGCTTCGACCCAGCTGGGCCCCTCCTGCTGCTGACAACTCCTTGAGGCGCGTGGGAACAGTGCGCGCCGTCGACGTCTTAGACTCGGTCCATTACCGGACGATCGGACAGCGAGCTACCCATAGCTCGCCGTCCGCGAGCCTGCGTATGGCGCAGCTCTTAGACGACGAGGGTAGGTTGGACTTATCTAGCAAAAATTGATACTAGGAACGCGCACTAACCTTAACATTGTCCGTCAAAACGAGGCTCGTTCAGTCTGGAACCACTGCACGTATAAGGAACGCACTCCCTTGCAATGTTCTTTAACACCAGCCAGGCTACAACACTTGTAATAACAGTTCGCAAAACGAAAATAGGTATAAGAAAAAATTAGGCACTAATTGATAGCGTGACACTTCGCGCGGAGGAATTTATAAGAGTGTGGTGTGTCTTCATAGAATGTTCGCGACCGACGTGTGACAGAGCATCAGTCAACGCGCGTGGAAGTAGAATGGACCATAGGTAGGGAATGCCTTATCGTTCGCAAGCATGTATTTCTACCCTCCATTTGGAATTGTAAATTTACGAAACCCAACATACTTAATTATACCATAATTATGAGTACATGCTTCCAATAGGAAGCCACTCGACATATCAGTATCACAGAACAGAATAGCACACAGCCTTAAGTACTACAATGAGAAGGGTACAACTATTTTCTCATTTTAACCCGTCAGACATTGAAATCACACCCAAAATACTTAAACCCGTAAACATTGCAAGTCTATATTACCTGAAAGAGCAATAAATAATTCACTTAATGAAGCGGCCTTGACAGGGAGGAAATTGGCTGCGTTACCGCCCTGAAATTAATCCTTTTTAAGGGGTTAAACTGTAAGACAGTTTATTTGTTTTTATTATGTGAGTTTTTGGTTTACTGATTTCGCTTTCAAAAAGTTTTGGTGAGTGTAATAATTGAAAAGGATAAACTTTATTGTACACCAAAATAGTAACAATTTCACAGAAACTTAAATTTGTGGGTACGATGGCCGTCTCGCTGACAGTGATATCACTGTCTACCAGACAACCTTGGGATCAGCCGCCGCCGGGATTCCGATCCCGATTTTCGGCCACGGCTACGGCTACATTACTTGTGGTCGACGCAAAACATTTTTCATTCAAATAGCCGTTAGATTGGATTATGGTATAGTTTTTCTTTATCCCCCCGAGCGACTATTGATACGTCTGTACAATTTGCAATCGCTTAATTATACTTTTGTATACACGTTTGTACGACATGTATTTAGTTGAAACTGTTGGTTTCTGTAATTATCTTTGTTTTACCTAGATTTACCACTGGGTTACTCCTGCTCTAACTAGGTTCGCAGTTTAACTTATCAGGCATTTTTTAGGGTCCCGTACCCAAAGAGTAAACACTGGCTATCACTCCGCTGTCTTTCACCAGACTGTATCATATGAACAATTAAAATTTTCACAGATGGTGTATTTCTAATACTGCTATAACAAGTACTAAAAATAGAATTAAATATATTTTCAAGTAGGGTTTCATACTGCAAACGTCAAACATGATTATTTTTACCGTTTTTTGCTAGGGACAGTACGGAACCCTTCATTCGTTAGTCTGACTCGCACTTGAGCGGTTTTTCTTATTTTCTTAATTGTGTTCCCTATAATGACGTTTAAACTATTTCCCTAATCTTTTTTTTTATTGATATAAACCAGTGCTTGACCGCGATCCCACCTGCTGGTAAGCAGTGATGCAATCGTTGATGGTGACGCGCACTAGTTTAATATTAGATTAATATTAATCTGTATTTACAAGCACCCATTCACAATAAACCGCAGATTTATTTGAAATCGTACCATCCCTGATCTGACTAACGTGAGATCGTTAGTGAGATCAGGGATACTAATGAATCTCCTGATAATCGCCTTCGATCCTAAAACTCAGTCGTCTAAAACTAGTAACCTATTTAAGCTAATGATCTAGGTTGTAACAAGTGAAAAACTAACGCGAACTAAACTGGGTGGAATCAGGACTGAGTAGAATCAGTTGAGATATCCCGACAAGTCGCATACACTCTAATTTGCCAATCGAGGGAAAAATCCACGAGAGTGTGTCATGAAAGACGGAGCCAAGAATGGTATCTAATTTTTTTTATAGCATAATCAACCTTATAATGTTCCCACTAAACAGAGGAAAAATGCGACCTCTACCGGGAGAAGTTTAAACCTCATAATGATTTTATCGAACCGTCGGCGAGCCTTTCTCCTGGATACAAGTTGCTATGGCTAACCTGGAAAACTCTAAATAGACTCAGCACCCAAGTTATGCAAAGTAGTGCAAAGATAATCGCCACAGATGGTCTCAGACGGTTCCGACCTTCAGTGTTTGTACGCCGTCTTGTCACAGACCATTCCCACTTTCCATCTGGCACCACGTGCCCTGTCACGTAGAGACCTAATGACAGCATCAGCGGATGGCATTGCCGTGGCCGAGTACTGAGCCAGGGAAGGAATTTAAATAATTTTGCTATCAATCGCTATAAAGAAGAATGTTTCCAGTACTGAAACTCAGGTCTCTTCTCTAGGAGAGGGTATGGGTCGTAATCCATCACGCAGTCCCAGTGTGGGTTGGTGGATGTCACATAATATGGCTTCCCTCTCCTAGAGAGGAGGCCTGAGTCCCAGCAATTGGAACATTAAACAAGGTTGATGATTATGATGTCTTCGAATATTTTGGTTCTAAGACAGTTTTCGGTTCCTCGTGATGTTTTCTTTTTCGTTTCAAGAGCAGTGCTGATGAAATAAATTACACGAAGTTTGCGGTTTAGAGCGACGGTAAGTCTTACAAAAAACCTAACAAAAATCAAATAAATTTAGCATATAGAATACTTTTTCTAGGGAATATGTTTTTTGGGAATCATTTCCTAATCCCACTCGGGCAATGATATTTAATATTATGCTAAGTGCTACTCAAGATCAGTATAATTAATAAAAAACCTTCACGCATCACAAAGGTACAAAAGTGGTCTTAATCCATTTTCTAAAAGTCAATCAAAGGGTAGTGAAGAGCCCATATAGTAGGGGAATAAAAAAAGAAAATATTATTTATTAAAAAAACAAAACTGCAAAATTACACAGATACTTAAGGCTGCCGTCTTTTAAAAATTCACCCGCGGCAAATTATTAGCGCATCTTTGTATGCTTTTTTTGAACAAAATAATGAAAGAACTTAAAATATTATTACAGCACATATTTAATCCTTCAGATACCGTCAATTAGAGACACAATAGTAAGACAATAGATGCGCGGCCACCGGTGGTCGCTTGGGGATTCATGAATTAACCATAGTTTGAGTAGTAGCCAGTTATTTTTTTTAAGTCAATTTGGGTGTATTATGTTTAAATCAAGCCAACATCATTTCGACTTATGTTTGTGAGCTTCGTTAATGGCATAATATAACGAATTTACAAATCTTACGAATAGAAACTAAGCGCAATATTATCATCTTTGAAATTCATTCATGGCTAGTTCTAATTATGTTTCATTTTCTTATTTCAGAAGTCACAATTTCATCAAAATTCACAACTTTTGGCTCTTATTAAATATTTTTTTTTACAATAACTAAGCATCGTAGTTACATCATAATTAGATTATTTTGATGCCAAAAGTTCAATAAAGCAAATAATAAAAAAAATTAAAATCTAAATCACCATAATTTATCCAAAATAATGATTTTAAAAGATGTCCAAAAAATGTGTACTTGTTAGTTTTCATTCGTAAGATTTGTAAATTCGTTATATTATGCCATTCACGAAGCTCACAAACATAAGTCGAAATGATGTTGGTACGAAAGAGCTATGTTTAACGCTTGATTTACCAAACATAATACACCCAAATTGACTTTAAAAAAATAACTGGTTACACTCATACTATGGTTAAATATGTGCTATAATAATATTTCAAGTTGTTACATTATTTTGTTCAAAAAAAGCATACAAAGATGCGCTAATAATTGCCGCGGGTGAATTTTTACAAGACTCCAGCCTTAAAATAAACAAACACATAAATAAATTAGTAAGCATTGCTTATGAAATTTATACCGTAAACGTAACGTATAAGTAGAAAATGTCCAAAAATTCGTTTTTATTTTTAATTGCAAACAGAATTGCGCACACAGCCGTTACGAAAACCATTTAAAAATAAATTACAGTAAGATCCACATTTAAATACATTTTGACTCGTCAACCATAACACAAAATACGTCATCACACGCACACCCTTCAAAATTGATGACTTCTCGGAAATTAAACTCGTCACAGGCGCATTTATTCGTCGGTACATTTGGCATAACACCATCCTTTACGTGCTTGCAATACTTATGGAGTTAGTAGAGCGATTCCGCTTTAACTTTTGACTCTACCTGTCGAATCGTAATGAAGGCTAATATCTACTTTCCAGTTGGATCAGCCGTGGAGTTTCAAATATGTTTGGTAATACGGTAAGTTTTTATGGGGTTCGATCTGAGGAGCCACTTTTAATGTTTAGATCGAGGAGGGAATAGTCACTGTAATCCTATCATCGAAGGACAAATCAAAACTATTTGTTTTGAAAGATAAAGTCCTCCAGTCCTTGTTTACGATGACTTTTTGTATTCACTTTTGTATCACTATACGCTATACTAGACGCTATAAAAAAATGCCAACAAACTACGAACGCGCCTTAGTCGCATTTACAAGCGCTACACAAAAAATGCAAACGCGTTACTAACGCGCGCTAGTTGTATTTGCAAGCGCTACACCAAAATTTCCAACGCGCCCCAGTATCGTGACTGTCATCACTAGCAACACGCACTGGTTGTTCGCTTACAATGAGCGAAGGTTTAACCCTTCAGATACCGTCAATTAGAGACACAATAGTAAGACAATAGATGCGCGGCCACCGGTGGTCGCTTGGGGATTCATGAATTAAAGTCACTCAAAGGGCAATGAGAAGGGCTATGTACGGAGCTTCCTTGCGTGATCACATCAGAAATGAAGATATCTTCAGTTCAACTAAGGCTACAGACAAAGAATCGCCAAACTTACGTGGCAGTGGGTAAGGCACAAAGCAGAACAGTTGGGCGATGGAGACGAAAAGTTCTAGAATGGTGACCACGTACCAAAAGACGAGTGTTAGGAGGCTTCCCACAAGGTGGACCCATGATCTGGTCAGGTTCGAGGGAATCCAATGAAATACGTGACGCAGAGGACCGGACATTATGGCGATAATTGGGGAAGGCCTATGTCCAATAGTGGACGTCTCTCGGCTGAAAAGATGATGATGATGAATTTACAACTCAGCATAATGAGTCTTGAATCTTTTGGCTAGACGGTACTAACACCAGGTCGTTTGAAAAACTTACCAAGTAAGTATTCTATACCTCAGTGCAAACAAATATTTTAGTAGGTACCAAACAATTCTTGTAAATTTCAACCAAGCAGATCCAGCTGCAATTAGGTCTGAATATTCAGCGTCTCAGTCGAGGAAGTAATGGAAATTTATCGTCCGGATAAGACACGACTTGTTTTAATATAAGGGTTGGTTGCGATAGTTGAATAATGTACTAAGCGGGATATTATGCTTGAAGGAAAAGGTGCAGTTAACAGGTTTTGAATTTTATTTTTCTGCAGTAGAATTTCATGTAGAAGCTTTCTTTTTTAATTATGATTGGCACAGAATAGTTATTTGATATCTTGAAGCAGATTTTATCTACAAATCAAGGTCTGCGAGCGCGCTGCGTAAGCGTCGCGTGTGACGTGTGTGCAGCGAGCGCGCGGCGGAAGGGGTAACAACGTGACTCGAGCGCCGCGTGCACTCTCCACACACGTAAGTGTCGCGTGTTGCCGCCGTGTGACGTGTGTGCAGCGAGCGCGTACGTAAGTGTTGCGCATCGCTCTCGCTACTCATACGCCGAGGATCGCGTACGCCTAATATGGGGTCAGCCTTAAATGATAATAAAAAATTTACCATCATTTCAGCATTTCATTTTAATTTGATCATCATTTCAGCTAAAAGACGTCCATATATATAGGGCTCCGGGAGGCCTATGTCTGACGTCTATGTGTCGCCATAACGACAGTTCCTGCGCGACTCGCATTCACACGATTCCCTCGACCTTCACTAGGTTTTAGGCCTACTTTGTGGGAGACCTTCAAACATTACGCCATTCCAAGACCTGTCGTCCTTATCAACCATCTGTTCTGCGAGCAATGTGCCCTGTTCATTGTCACTGCTCACCCTTGGAGTGAAAGTCTCTTTTACTTTTCACGATTCTTCAAGATATTATGATCCCTAGTGCAAACTTTCACAATAAGAAAATCTTCTAACTTATGTGTATTTAGAATGACTCATCACAACCTACATTGTTTTCTAACATATCACACACATTACATCATATGACATAATTTAATTACCTCGTACATGTATATTACATCAGCCAATGCCAAAAATACTATGATACTTTATTGTATTCATGGCTTATTTTGTCGTCACAAACCAGTGTTGACGCCAGCTCTAAGAGACTAATTAAATCTTAATCTTTAGAAACAGCGTTCAAGTAAAAATGAGGGTATTAAGTAAAAGGATTAGTGATGTGGTTTTTGTTGATTAGTTTCACGTCAGTTGCCGGCGCTGTTGTAATTATTTTCACTTAATCCAATACTGCTGCGAGGAGGAAGGTTTTATTATTTTTCTTTAATAACTTAGATATTAAAGGATAGAGTTTATTTTAAAGTGGTCTTGAGGGTACTTTAATATAATTACGCTTGTTTTTCTAAGATTTTGGTAAAAGTAAGAGTATCTTAACGTTTCGCTAAATATTGTAGTTTCCAGGGTCAAAATAACTACATTTTATTTAGTCCTTATTTTACATTATAAAAAAAATATTGGAGAGGTATTTTTTCTTTTTTCGATTAAACAAAAATATAGCCCATTAATAGTACGTGTGGCGTCACTCCGTGCAAAAAAATGCAACATGGCGCCGCGGCGTGACGTTACACGTAACTTTAATGGGCTATATCTTTGTAATTTTCGGTTTAATTTACAAATAAAAAAATACGTGTCCTTTATTGTTGAATAATCTAAAAGTTAACTTTAAATTTTTTCGGCAATTAGCCTATTAGATAACACGGAACGGAAGAACAGTATTGAACAATTAAGTCCTTCCGTGTTATTCCAACGAATGAATTAAATGTGAATATCGTAATTCACTGCTGGACATGTCTCTTTTACAGATTTTATTTTCAACCAGACTTAAATACCGGGTCAGAGACAAAAAAGACAAGAAAGTATTTTTTTTGCATTGCCCGTTTTAACTATTTTCGCCATAGATCAGATCGACTTTCTAACTACTATTGTTATTCTTCATTGTTCGAATATGAAGCGAGAGGGAGTTTCAGATTTTTACTGACTAAAAAAAACTTATTCGTGCTCCTTCAGTTGCTCTCTGTGTTCCAGATCTGAAATTACCCTTTCTAAAAATCCCTCAGCTTACCACCACACATCAAGAGAAAAATTTTCAAACGTTCAATATGAAGTCACCATCGCATTTCGGTGACCAGCAAATGTTAAAAATTTGTCAAAAATTAGGAAAATTTGCAAAGATTTTGACAGTTTGAAACCAAGATGTAAATGTAAACGCTTCTCAAAAATACGAGAATTGCCTCTCTGAAGACTGAACGCTACAGCTCTTTGAAAAAAATGTTGCATAAAATTTTCCCTTCTCCCGATTATGCCTATGAGGGCTTTCTTTCACGGCACGACAATGTGATGAAAAGTGACTCACAATAAGAGCCCTCTACCACCACTCTATGGTCTTTGTCTTACCACGTATTGTTCCGACGCCAAAGTCGGGTTTTTTAACACAATAGAATTTTTTAACACAATTTTTGTATGATCATGGTGTCGAGGAAACGCGTTATTATATTGTGTGAGCTTTCTTTGCATGTTTTAGGGGAATATTTTGCAGAGTGAATTTTTTAACATCGATGTTTTGACGAATTTCATAAACGACAGCTGTGCTTAGAATGTTGAAAAATGATACTCAAACTAACATTAACCCTTCAGATACCGTCAATTAGAGACACAATAGTAAGACAATAGATGCGCGGCCACCGGGTGTCGCTTGGGGATTCATGAATTAATAGTAAATCTTTGAATATGATAGTGACACGTATAATGGTCTGTATTTTTTTTTGTATTTTTCCGCCATTCCAGTAGACTCTTAACGAAGGACGAAAAGAAAAGTTGCTTCGAGTGGTTTATAAAAATCAGTTCCTAAAAGTGATGGTGCAAAAAAGCTAATTTGAATTAAATACTTAAAAACAACGGTAACAGGTCTAACGAGCTGTGGGCACGTAAAATTCAGAATACCAATCCCTCAAATACAAAGCCCCGCGTCTGTACGTAGATCCGTGGCAGACCATGAAGGATATGGAGGGAAGACCTGCAGGGCTACTATGACGTTTAAAGTGACTGTTTTAATTTTGTTTCAGTGTGGGTAAGAGATGGCGCTAGACAACTTGTATAGCTCTAAACGTCATGGTCTAGGTTCAGGATTTTTTCATAAGAAAATGAGAAACCGTGATGGTTGAGAAGAATGAAGGGAGGCTTTTGCCCAGCTATGGAATAATACAGGCTAGTTATATAATAATGTGACAGGGTTAGCCTGTCAGATCCACCAAGCAATTTGTGTAACTTTTTGCTACCGGCATGCAAAAAATTCAAAACCTATATTTTTTCCAGAAACCATTCACAAAAACAGGTTCTAATATTACCCTAAGCCGACTTCCAATACGAAAATACTGGCTATTTTCAATTCCCCATACTTTTTCAAAAATATTTTCCGACCTGTCCAGTTCCAACCAGCAAAAAATATGAGACCGAATATTTTATGCCAAAAGGACTACCAAAAATTTTAAGAGTATTTTTTCTCCCTTTGCATTGACAGGTGTGGTTGTTCCAACGTTTAACCGCAAAGTATGAAGATAGATACAGAAGGTCTGCTCCATGCAATAGGCAATAATACATACACAGGCATACATAGACATGCTTTGAGTTTGAGAACCGTGGAGCTTGCTACTGGTCAGAAAAAAAATAGTGAGAGTACATCGACACGAAAAGAAGAAGAAGATACAGACAAACTTCACGTGAATCATCACCGACATCTGTTAAAAGATAATCATCTATGTGCATACATAGTGGAGTAGCGTAGCTAGGTGATCAACTTTGTTTTCGAGGGGAAACCTTCAAAAGGCGCCTGGACTTTGCAAGAAGTCCAGAGAGTGTGGGATTTTTATCAGCACATCAGCACATAGAAGAGACCGGTCAAAAGACCATTCCGGAACCCCCTCTGTGCAACACCCGTTACGGCCCGTCCCTGAGAATGCTGTTGGTCTCCCCTGAGCCTTACTGTTTACAGCAGCACGTGATCACTGTGCCACTGTCTGATCATTGATCAACTGCCCTAGGGTAAAAACATCTGAGGCCCTTTTCGATATGAAATATTTTTTTCAGGAGGACTTATACTGACTAAAACAAGTTGCTATGATTAGTGTTGCAACCTATTTTATATAGATTTTGGTGGGAGTAATTTGAGGTTTGCTAATCAAATTTTGGGGCCTAGCGACTCTTGAAACTCCAAGATACGGTCTTAACTACTCCTCTGGTAGCTACTAAAGGGCTAGACGAGGTGCCAGTGATGATGCACCCCTTTTAACTCATTAATGCTTACATAAT
This sequence comes from Mythimna lalbum, assembly GCA_949319445.1. Taxonomy (NCBI): domain Eukaryota; kingdom Metazoa; phylum Arthropoda; class Insecta; order Lepidoptera; family Noctuidae; genus Mythimna; species Mythimna lalbum. The sequence continues at coordinate 7,460,956 of OX439370.1, forward strand.
TTTTTTTTACAAAAAAAATTAAACCGACTTCAAAAAGTACAAAATAACTTTAATTTCGGAAGTCGGTGTTTCTATAATAGATACCTAATCTTGTCTCTTCGTTATTTAACACCGACTTCCGAAATTAAAGTTATTTTGTACTTTTTGAAGTCGGTTTCATTTTTTTTTGTAAAAAGTTTTTTATTTTTCACTTTTTAGTTATGGTAGCACCACTAAAAAGTACCTACCCTTCAGCTGAACATAAATTACCTTTTAGCCAGAGTGCATCTCATAACGATTCTAATAATCCCAAATACGGTTATATTACATGAATTTACGTTCCGGCTTTATCACCAGATCAGTTCGATACATCCCCACCCCTTTTTCTTTCAGTCAGTCATCGACTACACGTGTAAACAAAGCAATTTTACTTGTTACGACAATTCTGCTATGATTTTATGAGGAGATCTGTTCCATATCTTCGAAGTTCATGATCAGATCATAACAATATTTCTATGGGACCAACTTGGAAGCATAAACGTTCAATAAAAAAAAAAAAATATTTCAAAATCGGTCCACAATTGACCGAAATATCGGTGAACATACGTACAAATAAAAAAAAAAAAACAAACATTCAGCCGAACATAGAACCTCCTCCTTTTCGAAGTCGGTTAAAAATCATAGCCTTCAAGATGACGAGTCCGATCGTGAAGACCAATATCGGCTAGTACAGCGTAGAAAACCCCCTCTTAGCTGAACCGTGTTATTTCGTAACTTGGGCCTTATTTTTCTTCTGATTTTCGTGTCGCAGCAAAAAATTCTTCGTGTTTTCTTTTTTAGTGTCTCAATTTAAACCAAGCTTATGTTAGGGTAATGTTGATGAGTTTTAGATCTCTTGTTTCAGTCCACCTGGTCTCTCAATGTGTGTCCCGGTCTTTTCTCTCCAAGCCTTCTGTGTTTATCTATTCTGTGGTTAAACCGTGGACCACCGTGGGTGGCCGATTCGCATCACTGGGCACTTGTGACGTCATCCGGTGATGTGCCCGTCTGCTCAATCAATTCAGTCGGTTCTCTGTTGAGCTGAACTTTTGATCCAGGAGCTGTGTCTTCGATTGTTTGATGTATGGAAATTGGCTCTGGAGAGTGGTGATTTCATTTGTGGATTAGAGTTGCCAAAAATCAACTTGAACAATACCATAAATGCGGTCTAAATCCATGAGTGCAATGCTATACGTTGGTGACGTTGATTAAGTTTTGTTTGCTTCAGATAACATTTTAATAAATACGCGAATAAGAGTCCAACACAGTGACGATAAAAATAGCTCACAATACAATTAGGACCTGGCCGGAGTCAATATGGCGCGTTATGTTGACGCTTAGGGAAGGCTTATTTATGTCCAGCAGTGGACGTCGTTCGGCTGATATGATGATGATGTTCCGCGCACACCTAAAAGAAATGATAGCATAAGTGATAGAGCCAATGCCTGCTAGGTCTGTAGGATTGTTCAAAAGACTTAACGCGGCCTTGGAACGCAAAGTATAACTGAGGTAACATAGGTGGATTCCCATCATCATCATCATCTTCCTGCCCTTGTCCCGTTTTATTTGGGGTCGGCGCAACACGTTTTTAGGATTCTAATCAGCAAAAATCTGATACTAGCTTAAGCTTTTTATTATCAGCTCTATGACGTGGCTGCTTCAGAGCGGTGGGATTCTGATCACATACTTAAACATGCAAGAGGCCATTGATTAAAATTCTTAAGCGTCAACAAAGCATAACCGTCCCCGAGAAACTTGGCAACGGACCCTGCTAGCAGAAGTGACGGGCATTAGAATTATGTGGATCAAAGTATAGCGCGAAGCTCAAAACTGATTACAATGGAGTACTATAGACACCCGCTACTCCAGCTAAGGGACAATCAACAATTTTATTTCAGCCGAAAGGCATCCACTGTTGGACATAGGTTGGTGAGATGGGGGTCAAACGCGAGCCTATCAATAATAATAATAATAACCTGATATAGTGGTGATAGATCGACTAGAGCGTCGCGCAATGATTGTTGATATAGCGGTCCCTCATGACGAGAACCTCGTGAAAGCTGAGAAAGACAAGCAGATCAAGTATCTTGACTTAGCTCGCGAGGTTGTCGACATGTGGGAAGTGGATAGAGCAATCATTGTGCCGATAGTCGTAACAGCCAATGGCTTCATAGCTAAGAGCCTCGAACAACATCTAAGGAGGCTCTCGTTAGGCAGCTGGATCAAGGGCCTGATCCAGAAAGCAGTACTGCGCGCCGTGTCCAGGAGTACTCCTGGACACGGCGCGCATCGTTAGGAGATTCCTCTCTCAGGAGCCCTGACCACCGGTAGCTTGGACCCTGTTCCCGATGCCGGTGGGCTACTATTTTTTATATTTTTAAATGTTTTTTTTAATGTGTTTTACTTAAGAAATATTTAAAAATGTAGATAATATGTACATACTAACTAATAAATGGAATAATAATAATAAAAATAGGTCTGCCCCAAATGTCACCACAACGACCGTTGCTGTGCGTCTCACATCCACCGGGTTTCTGGTATCCCCACTAGGTCTTTGGTCCAGTTTGTGGCAGGTATTTCACCATTGCGTCTTCAGGTACGCGGTCACCATCCCTGGGAGGGACATGGGATCTTACGTTTAGACATTTCTACTCATATATCACCCATACACCTGTGTGTGATAGGCCTGTTGGTCTAGTGGTTAGTGACCTTGACTGCTATTGCGGGTTCGTTTCCCAGGACAAATGTTTGTGTGTGTAATTTATCTATAATATGTATTTAGAAATATACAAGTATATTTATCAGTTGCGTAGTACCCATAACACAAGCTCTGCTTAGTTTGGGAGTAGACGGCATTGTGTGATAGTTGTGGAATATTATTAATATTATTAGTTTATCTTCCACTACCATTAAATTCCCAAGAATCTTCTAGTATTTTCTACATAAGTCTTCTAGTTCTCCACAAAACATTTCAAAGGCATGCAACGTCTGCGGCAGCTGAGAGTATAAGACAAGATAATTAACTCGCCTTAAGGTCAAAACACAATAGGGTATTACATTTTCTTGAGTTAATTTTCATTATGCAAGAGAAGACGGTTTCGATGGAGTCGCTTCCATAAAAAGTTGTATTTTTTTTTTGTTTTATTACCAGTCTTTTGTCGGAATTTGATGAGAGCAAAACGTGCGGCAGTCGTTTTCTTGGAATAAAGTATTTTTGCTGGAGTCTGTGTTTCCTGATAGCTTTTGTCTAATATTAATAAAAGAGTTATCCTAGGCCTAAAACGCAAAAAAAACATCTGGGGGCTAGTCGGTATTAATTCATGAATCCCCAAGCGACCACCGGTGGCCGCGCATCTATTGTCTTACTATTGTGTCTCTAATTGACGGTATCTGAAGGGTTAAGCTAGAACTATATTAGACCGACGCACACGTGTGACACTGCTGATTTGTAGAACGACGTCGCGTGGCGTGGATCAAATGCTCTTAAAGTCTAGTTTGTATATAAAATGTATGGAGACGCGCCCAGATTGGCGTGTGTGGCACACGTGTGCGCAGCGTAGTTCTAGCTTATGTCTGACATGCCTACACCATAGAACGGAAAAAGTAATTTGATGATTTCCTGTAAAGAAAAAATTACTGATAAATTTTACATGAATAACAGTAAATAATTCTTCTGATGTCACAAAAAATAATCTCTACGAATTATATTATTTGACATTTTTACTTTCAAAACGCAAGTAACAAATTAATTTGTTACAGTACCTACAAGAAAACTATGTGACTTTAATTTATTTAATTAGTTGACATTTTATAAACCTGATAACAAATAAGCTTTTAGTGAAAATATATTTTTAAAAGCAAGCTTTTATAGCTCGGTATACCTATATAATATATTAATACTCGTCAAGACGAATCATACGACCCCAAACTCGGTGGGGTTGTGTCGTTTAAGTACCAAGTTTCTATAGCCACCTCCCGGTTCCACCAACAGATCACCTCCATGTCATACTAATTTTTCATTGTCATCTAATTTACACATGCATGCAAAATTGCAGCTCAATCGGTAACCGGGAAGTGGATCAAATTTAATTTACAAGATTTGATGACATACAAACATCGGGACAGGTGAAACTAAATAAAAGCTTGTAACATAGAGTAAATGACTATACAAGTTTATAAATTAGTACTTACTACGACCTGGAACCACAGACTTAATCAGAAAAAATGTAGAAGTGCTTCGCCCTGAGTCGGGATAGATTTTTCTTGGAAAATTATAGGAACATTATTTATAATAAGAAACAAACTAATAAGGGTTTGTAAAAGAAATACGCTTACTTAGTTTGTAAGTTAAACATAGTTAGGTTCCAATTTTCCAAGTAACAAGATTATCAATAAGTATCTGCTTCATCTTTCGAGCTTAAAACAATATGCTTTGAGCTCAGGACCATTCTGTAACGGCATAAAATCATCATGATCATCAGGTCGCCACTGTGCGGAACGCCCGGAGGACACGGTGGAGCACAAGTCAAGGTGTGGGAGATCTGCGGCGGAGCCCTCTCGCGCCGCGTCTTGGTTCAGGCCATGGTCCGGAGCGAGGAGGAGTGGCAGGCGGTCGCCTCCTTCTGCGAGGCAGTAATGCTAGCTAAGAAGGGGCCGACCGTATCAGGCAACGACGCTCACAGCGCCCCAGCCACCGCCGGGATTGCAATGCCGATTTCCGGCCACCGTAGGCGCGAGCTTGCGGACGGCGAGCAATGGGTAGCTTGCTATCTATCTGACCGTCGGGGAACTGTTCGGACCGAGCCCGAGTCGTTGACGGCGCGCATTGTTCCCACGCGCCTCAAGGAGCTGTCAGCAACAGCAGGGGTTCAGCTGTGCCGAAGCCTACTGGGGCCAGGGTTAGTTTCGAAAGATAGCTCAGCCCCGGTACGAAAGGCAGCGAAGGAACAGGAGTTGGTTTTTGGTCAGTAAAAGTCTGACACTATCTCCCGCTCCGCCGCGGGGCATGTCACTAGATGATTTTCCCACTAGAAAAAAAAAACTTTACCACATCTTTCGAGCTAAAAACAATATATATTCTAAACTCAGGGCCATTTTGTGACGGCATAAAACCATCGTAATCATCAGATTTAATGACGGTAAAAGTCTGACACTATCTCCCGCTCCGCCCAAGAGAGTTTCAATGGATGATTTCCCACCATAAAAAAGCTACAACGGGAGAAGTCTCTTGAAGATTTCTCATGCAAAAAAAAATAGGACTTGACAAAAACAGGCGAAGCTCAAAAGGAACTGACTCCGAAGAAAAAGGTGTTAATACATTAGAAGTCTAAGAGACCCGGGATATGAAGCATCTTGCGGTGTATAAACAAAGTTGATGTGTAATTACAAAGCTGGAGACAAAGCCGGGGTAGAATACTGTATACGTACACAGAGTCATCTCGTTGACATGCGGGTTGGATTAGGAAATATGTAGGGACGTGTTACTGTTTAAATTGTTTGTTTAAACATCGTGGGGACTATCTGTTCGGGTTTTTACATTGAGTTTTACATTCAGTATGTTCAAGAAGCTGTGCCGTATAATAAATAAAAAATAAAATAAAATACATTTATTGCAGACTAAAAAAATAATGTCCATAGAATTATTAGAAAGATAGGTCTTAAAATCTATGTTAGTCTTGTTAGTGACAATGGTCTTAAAACTATGTTAGTATTACAGCATTCATGGTTTCAAAAATGTCAACAATGTCAAAATATCTCAAATGTCATGGAAATTTAAATACAAAAAAAGCGTCGCCTTACATGCAGTTGGATAAGCCTCCCCAGCACTGCAGACTCCGGCCTTTCTGATATCATCTTTAGGATACCGTTGGCGCTCCCCCGAATCCTATGCATCATATATGGCCTTTGTAAAGAGTGTTTGAGTATAAGAGTGTGGTGTTTGGACTAAAGTGAGTTTTATTATTAATATTTTCATCTGGTATATTCTGTTTTAATGACAACCATCAAATTAATAGCTCATCTTATCTTTATGAAAGTTGCTATTTCAAAAATCACTAGTCGAACCTAAATCGAACTTCAACTTGTCGAACTTGAGTTCGACACGGAGCGAATGCCTCGAATGGCTAGGGCCCCAGGTCCTATTCCTATTTCTCCCTCGTTCACCTGACTTTTTAACACGTCATAGTCAGCACTCAGCATTTTGAAGAGGTATTGTGTTACTTCTTCTATTCTGAAACTACTACTTCTATTCTAAAATCTTCCTATGACTTTTCTCGCTTTTTCGTGTCAGTTACTTTTACTGCCTAAACCCATTCCTATTACTTCTTTCTCTTCGTTCCAGGGCCTTGTGTTACAAATCAGATAGACAGTCATTTTATGTTAAATTTTAATATTCAGTAGCTGTACTTGCACTTTAGTCTTCACTACTCTTATCTTGACCTCTCCACACATGTCTCTAGTCTAGAAAACATTAACATTCACCAAATCCTAGTTGACGTCGCCTATTGCAATCGTTTGCATATGTTTAGCTAATTGTTACTCTGTTCCACACAACCTCAGGTTGACTTCATGAGTGAGGTAAATAGGTTTGGCAATTACGCATCCTGGGTCCAATTTGAGCGTTGAATTGTGATGACGTTTGATTTGTGTTTGAATTCTTGGCATAATTTGTGACGCATTTGTAACGTCTTTGTATCTATTGGCTTGATAAAGTCTTCTTGATTCTTTATATATTTATTTATTTACAAGCAAGCACTTGTACAATGTTACGGAGGATATCCAAGGTGTTGTACAAGAGAAACTTACAAAGTAAATACACTTAGAAAAACAATAATAACCTAATAACAAACCCTAATAATAAAATTCAGGGAGAAGATAAGGATATTCTTGACTTACATATTTATTTCTTGAGATACAAGCAAAAATCACATTGACGTCTTTCATTGATCTCCCCATATATGTCATTTATGTCCAATAGAAGACAATATGCAAACCTAGAAGATAGGCCTATATATATAGACCTATAATAACCCCTCGAGGAATTTAGTCCGACAGGAGCATTTACTAACTACATAGGTAAACAGTGAACTATGTACGTATATACAATGAGCTAAATACGATTTGGCTGCAGTCCGAATAGGCTTAAAATCGTAATGGTGCTAAGTGCAGATAGACACTGTGGTAATCTCTAGGGGTAATCACTCAGGCTCCTCTCTAGGAGAGGGAATGGGCCGTAATCCACCTCGCGGGTCCAGTGCGGGTTGGTGGATGTCACATGTCTTCGAATTTTTGGTTCTAGGACATGCCGGTTTCCTCACGATGTTTTCTTTTACCATTTTGAGAGCAGTGGTGAAATTGATTACACAAAGTAATGCGCCTTACTTTTGCGGGTATGAACCCGCGACCTACATTCGCGTAAGTTGGAGCCATCACCACTCGGCCATCACTGCTCTCATTTTAGTACCTACTTATGCAAAACCCAAAACACGTGTCTAATATTTTTATGTAAAGAATCTATAATATGTACAAAATTTCATAACTGTATCATGAAAAATCACAAAGTTGTAAGTTTGTTATGCTATTTGAATGTCCGCACAATTATATGGTCACCGGGCCATCCGGCCACTGAGGGGTGGTTTTGCTTCCACACCCTGCGATGGCGTCTAATGCCCACTATGACCAGCCGTATCCTGTGTTGTATTTAGTCACGGAGTTGGTATAGAAGAGGAGGCGGCCTAAACAACTGTGCACTGTGACTCTCAACTGAGTCCTGACGTCATCACGGTGGGCGTGGCTTAAATCAGTGTATTGTTGGCGTTCGTCCTGAGCACAACTTCGTAAACCCACTTATTTGGCATCATATTCGCGATAGAAAACCAAAAAAATTAAGTGTTGTATTTTATCTTGTAAAAATTACTCGGATCAGAACGATCTAGCATCAGAACGTCTATACGTTCTGATGCTATGGATGCCATCACATTTCATTTGTAAGTTATTTTATATGCATAATTTATTAAAATACTTCTATAAAAATCTTAACGTCAGCATTTCCAAGTATAATTCTACTCGACATTAGATGGCGACACTTTATGTCGTGGGAACTAAATATATTTAGGTACGTAGAGCTCAGTATTAATATATTTTAATAATCATACGTACTGAAATTTGATCAACATTCATTCCTAAAGGTCCTTTAATCGCCATAATATTATTTTTGTAGTATTTATATAATTTTGTAAACAAGTCGCCATCTATCGTCAAATAGCAAAAATACAGGGCAGTAATTAGAAGCCAATTATTTTACCGAATATCCCCAGGCTACAGAACTTGTAAATATTATACTTATATTTCTCTAATATATGATTTGGTCGATCAAATTGTTTTTAATTACCTCACATTTGGTGTAAAAAGTAGAGTATGCAACACAGGGATAAAGCTGTCTTTGTCTTGGGCGGCTTGAATTCCTCACTTCACTCTGGTTTTTTTATAATCTTCCACTCAATGCTCGGGAGCTAATTATATAAAACCTTCACTGACGTTCGGGATTAAAATAGCAACCTTCGTTTCGTTCGGAATTCAACATGCCGCCCGCGACTTAAAGACACTGCTTTACCCCTAGTCACATAATCTACTATTATTGAATGGTAACGGACGTAAACACATGTTTTTTTTTTAAAAAAAAAGAATAGCTTTGTAATGAATCTTGATAATTCTTTCTATCAAAATAAGCCTTTAAAAAAGTAAAACCAAATAAAAATGGAATAAAAAAAATGTTACAATAAAAAGGATTTTGATGATTTTCGAATGATCGTCATTCATCTAATAATAGTATCACTATTTCAATGAAAAATATACGTATAGCATGGTTTGCACAATTAATTTAAAAAACAGAAATCCCTGGTAATTCTGAGTTCGACCCTGTTGCATCCTGCACTTAATGACATCTAGTGTGAGATAGTTACGTAACCACAAAATAAAATCAACAGAACGACCAAGTAGTTTGGCTATTGATCGGCAGATGGCAAATAATAAAATGGGCGGAGTCTAACACCCCCTCACCCCGTAAAATGTCACGCTTTTTTTCTTAGGGAAATCTTATTACAACATCTCCTCTTCTATACTAACTCCGTGGTATTTAGTAACGGTGGTGTCCAACTTGTGACTTTTTTTAAATACTTTTGGAAAAAAATATAACATGTTGTAAAAATTATTGTAATCGATTCAGTTACTGATTCTGAAAAAAACTATGTTCAGGTTTCGCATATACTAAAAATAATGTATAACTGCTTCTGCCACATAACTGCAAAACGTTGAAAGGGCTTTCTTCTAAGATCTTTTTACTACTACTACATATATAGAGTGGATTTTTGTTCCTAGTAATAATATATACATTCAGTCAAAAAAGTATCGGGAATGGATGATTTGTTTATGGTTCCAAATTCAATTTTTTTTTTTGTAGTTGTTAGATTGGCACAACTGTTTTCAATTTTGGCGCGGAGTTTGAATTGCATCTGTTATTTATATTAAATACAGTGTTGGTTTTAGTAATATCATATATAGTGTGTATTGCGAATTTCATAATGGACAAAAATATCGAACAAAGAGTTTGTCTTAAATTTTGCATCGCCAATGGAATTTCGTGTTCGGAGTCACTGAAAATGTTACTGAAGGCTTACGGTGAATCGACTTTATCAAAAACTCGTGCTTATGAGTGGTTCAAAGCGTTCAAAAGCGGTCGAGATGTGATGGAAGATTTGCCTCGCTCTGGTAGGCCGTCAACGTCTGCAACTGAAGTTAACATCGCAAAAGTGAAGGAAATAGTGAGTGAAAATCCCCATTCAACTCTGAGAGAGATAGCCGCCGAACTTTCTGTATCTCACGAGTTGATCCGTACCATTTTAACTAATCATTTGGGTATAAAACATGTTGCTGCTCGGCTAGTCCCAAAAAATCTGAATTTTCTCCAAAAACTCAATCGCATGAAAGTCGCTGAGGACATGCTAGAACGAGTCAGTTCGGACCCAACATTCATGAAACGCATTGTTACTGGTGACGAGACGTGGGTTTACGAGTTTGACATGCAAACTAGTCAACAAGCTTCAGAGTGGCGCCTTCCAACTGATCCGAAACCTAAAAAACCACGTCAAAGTCGATCAAAAGTCAAAGTCATGTTGACTGTTTTCTTTGACTATCGCGGTGTTGTGCACTCTGAATTCTTACCGGAAGGTCTAACGGTAAATAAAGAATATTATTTGAGCGTTATGCGGCGTTTAAGAGAGCAAATTCGACGAAAAAGGCCAGATTTGTGGAAAGAAAATTCTTGGATTTTGCACCACGACAATGCGCCTTCGCACAAGGCTATCATTGTGAACGAATTTTTGACCAAACAAATACTATCCAGCAACCACCATATTCACCAGATATGGCTCCTGCTGATTTTTTTCTTTTTCCTAACCTCAAATTACCACTTCGTGGCACCCGTTTTCAATCGATAGAAGACATAAAGGAGAATTCGCGGCGAGAACTGAACTCAATTCAGGAAGCAGCGTTTAAAAAATGTTTTGATGAATGGATTATTCGTTGGCGCAAGTGTATCGTTTCTAAAGGAGCATACTTTGAAGGTGATAAAATAAATTTGGATGAATAACAGACATTTTGTGTATTATGGACCTTTCCCGGTACTTTCTTGACAGAGTAGTATATTCCACAACTACTCTAGATAGACACAACTAGTAGATCATCCATAACTTCTTATTCTAAACTGCTTTCCCAGACTTTGGAAAAAATTACAGTCAGCAAAAAAAATTACATACTAAAAAAATAAAAACGGTAAGTGCATTTGTGTTAAAAAAAAATAAACAGCTCTCTTTAAAAGAGCGAGAGACACAACAATAGTATACCTCTACAGACATAGGGCAATTTCTGCGTCTTGTGAGATGGATCCGTTTCTTACATTCTTTTTTGGCATATGCCGTTTTTGCCAGTCTGATTGTCATTCGTCGTGGTTGACAGTCGTTACAGATAGTCATATGGTAGAAAATTTGACCATCTACTGTAACTGGGTTGTATACCCCTTTTTTTCCGGTGGAAAAATCATCTAATGACATCCATATGCATATCCCGGGTCTCTTAGTCTTCTAATGTATTAACACCTTTTTCTTTTGAGTCAATTCCTTTTGAGTTTTGCCTGTTTTTGTCAGGTCCTATTTTTTTTACATGAGAATTCCTCAAGAGATTTCTCTCGTTGTTACTTTTTTTGGTAGGAAAATCATCAATGACAACCCCCGCTTTTTGGCGGAGCGAGAAATAGTGTCAGACTGTTACCGTTATTAAATCTGATGATTACGATGATTTTATTCCGTCACAAAATAACCCTGAGATCAGAGTATATTGTTTTTAGCTCGAAAGATGTGGAAAGGTTTTTTTTTTTCCGGTGAGAAAATCATCTAGTGACATGCTCCACGGCGGAGCGGGAGACAGTGTCAGAATTTTACTGATTAAAAACCAACTCTTGTTCCTTCGTTGCCTTTCGTGCCGAGGCTGAGCTATATTTCAAAACTAACCTTGGCCCCAGGGTTTGTGGACCTCTTATAGACAATCACTTCATGTAAAGACTTAAAAGTCAAACCCAACATTGTTGGGAAACCGGGCTTATCATGTTCGAAGCCTACTGGGGCCAAGAATTCGTTTCTGAAAGGAAGTTTCGGCCCCGGTAGGTACGAAATGCAACAAACAACAGGAGTGGGATTTTAGTCAGTAAAAGTCTGACATTGTCTCTTGCCCTGTCCAAAGGCGAAAAATGTAATTGGCTGATATGCCAAAAAAAAAACTGGTTGGGAAAAGGGTAGGCAAACAGACTGATTTACTAAAATACGTTGCCAAATTTCAAATTACAATTTCCAGGTATCAATACAAAGTAGTGCATCCAATTAATTAGTTTAAAGCAGGCTCACAGAGTGTACAAACAAAGGCTACTTGAAATTAATATTCGTTTGCCGACGTGCACGTAACATCCCTATAAATATATATACTGACAAGCTGTTGGTAAAAGAGTAGATACTAAATGGAGAGATAACTTCAAAAAATACATAACTTGAACTTCAGCTAGTACCTATATAAATTTACAATGTTACTTTACGTTATTATTATGTACATATGAGCCGTAAAGGTCACCATCGTATTCTATGTGAGCCTCATATTTTTGTCTGCGGGGCTTAAAATAATCTAACAAGAAAGGAGATAACAGGGGTTTTGTGACAAATATTCACATTATAAACGTAGCATTTCAGTTTGACCGCAAAAGATGCTTCGGCGGTCGGGAGTTGCATGGCGATTCCCAACCACTTTAAGCGCGTCCTTCTGGAATGGAAAACTCGTATCCAGCTGTCCGATAAAAAACAAGCCTGAGTCCGAGACACAGCGCGTTGTATACAAACGCCCTGTTATTTGGATTGTAATCCACACGCACTTCAAATAGATGTCAGCAAAGCCAATGCCTAAGCCTAAGCCTAGGGCTAAGGTGGACTTCTAAAAACCGTCGTCCTAGAACGTAAAAAGCAACTGAAGGAACGTAAGTGTGATTTTAGTTTAACACGCCTTTCCGTCCCACCCTAGAGCGCAAGGAGAAGTTATTACATGATTTTCCACATAAAAAATCAAGTTTTTCTTTGTTTTTGTGTAGGTAAAAGTGTAATGATTTTTTATTGAAACCTTCGCCTCTGTTTACTATCTACTCCTGTGCCAGCAGTGCGTGTACTTTACCCCTAGGGGAGTCATAAAACAGCAGTGCGCTGCTATTTCATATTTTAACTTTTTAATGCAAATATGTTGTTTAGAAAACACATTCTCGGATTTTTGTGGTTTAGTTTTTGAATTTTTAGGGAGGGAATAATGTTACCCGTTATTTTAAGAGTAAAGTAGCATCTGCTTGTTTTAAAAACCTGTTTCTAGTTTTAAAAGAGAAGAGACCAAACTAGAAATCTCAACTACCTGCACACAGTAGGTACAGACTTGCGGACGACGAGCAATAGGTAACTCGCCGTCCGGCTGTCCGATAATCACCCGGACCGAGCCAAATCATCAACAGAGTATTATGTTCTACGAGCTCCTCAAAGAAACTTGAGCAACCCATAGGGTTTCAGCAGGGCTGATGTCCGCCAGAATCGCAGAGATTTTTCTGAAAAGGAAACCAGTGGTCTTAGAACGCTAAAGCCAACTGAAAAATACAGTTGTGGTTTATTCAGTAAAAGTCTGACATCCCCTCCCCCTACACCCAAAACAGGAGAAATCATTGGGTGATTTTCCAATTTGAAAAAGGGGTAAGCAGAGCACGTGTGTCTTGTCATTTAAAAAAAGGTGTATTAATTTTTTTTTTATAATATTTTTATAATTTGAGTGTCTTCAAGGCAAGAGTAAATTGGCTCATAAACTAGTGCGCCTCACCATCAGAGAATGCATCTCTGCTTACCATCAGGTGGGATCGCAGTAAAGCATTAGTTTACATAAACAAAAAGAAGTGTTCATGGAGGCTACTAAAATGCATCCTTAAACAACTCCTAAAGTAAGTCAAGCAAAACATTACATAAAAACAATAAAATTATCTTTACTTTTTTGTTTGTAAGGACATAAAGTTGTTATTAAACGTGAACAATTTCAAACAAGGTGTGTTTATTATGACAAATGTCTTTATTGCCACATTTGCATTTCAGTTGGTGGTGCCGAGTTTTGAAGTTTTATTTTTGTTTGCCTTTTAAACCCTTCATTAAAATGAGGATGTACAAAAAAGTTTGTCTCTTTCGCTGTTTAATTTTGAGACTGTATTACAAGAGATTTCCGGAAGATCGAAGGACTGGAACAATTTTCCTGCTGCCAAGATTTGCCTGCAGTTATATTCCCGTCCATTTATAATTCAGCCCCCTAGCCAAGTTACAACCGTTTCGCTGACGTCAAACGCCTCGCGAGTTTGCCACGCACCCATCCTTTTGCTCTGACCACGTGACTGAGCATTGAGATGACGTCATTCTCGTACATTTGAAGCTTTCTACTAGCGTTAACTATTGTAGATTAACAACTTGGCTAAGGGTGCTGGTGTCTTCAAGGCTTTTAAGCTCTTGATAAACTTAAATGCTTCACCATGAATGATTACATGACTGCTTACTATCAGGTGGGATCACAGTCAAGCACTACTTTATATCATAAAAAAAAATCGGTATCATTTCTAGAAGAAAAAAAATTGTTATTTTTCAACTGTACCATAAATAATAATAATTAGTGTTACGTTTTGCACACTCACAGTATTATCTTTGTTAACCTAAAGGTTGACTGGTAGCAAATGCCTTGACAGTATAGTATAGTAGTAGTAGTAGTAGTAGTTGTATATTTATTAATTTATTTATTAAATTAGGTTCACCAACGATTATAAACACTGAATACAGCAACATAACACATATATAAAATTAAACTTCAGCGCAACAATCACTTAAAGGTAAACACCACATGCATAAAACAATAAATTAGTGAATTAAGCTACCATAAAAATTCATTAAAAAAAAAGAATCATTGAAAATAATGAAAGGTTTCAAAAAACACAAAAATTTATAAAAATCCATAACAAAATCATTAAAAACAAAAAAAACACAAAAATTCATAAAAGTTCATAAAAATTTCATTAAAATTATAACAAAGGGAAAATATTTAGAATCGTAAAACAAAAACATTAAAATCATAACAAAAAAAAATCATAAGCATTCATTGGTTAAAATTGGTAACATTGATAGACTTAATTACAGTGATAAAATTGATTATAGCGATAAAATGAAAATAATCAATAACTTGATTAAATTAATCTATCTATAATATAAATAAATATATCTATAATATGTATGTATTTAGAAATATATAAGTATGATTATCAGTTGTCTAGTACCCATAACACAAGCTCTGCTTAGCTTGGGACTAGACGGCGTTGTGTGATGGTTGTGGAATATTATGGAATATTAATGTGATATATATATATGCTGTATAGTGGTCGTTAGAGGCCAGCGCTTAGCTAAACGCTGGTTGGCTGGCAGAAGGGTCATCTTTTACCCTTCAGTTGCTCGGGTGGCCCTGTTTCCAACTAGGTACCATAACTGGCTTATAACTTTATGATTATTAATAATACAGTTTAATTTTTTTTTTACATAGATTCTTTACATAAAAATACTAGACAGGTGTTTCAGGTTTCACATATACTGAAAATAAGGTAGTATATGTATCAAATCAATTGCTTCATCTTTTCAATATTGCCCCAAATGTCGCTGTAATTAAAACGTCCATAATAGGATTCGGTACCAGGCGAGCAGAAAGTAGGCAGAGAACTTAATACTACTCCATTCATCGCTAACCTCTATCTGGATAACTGGCAATTTGAAATTTAAATCGGTCGTTCTGTTAAGCTGGCGTCGAAGTAAATCAGAAGGTGAAGTAAGCAATAATTTAGCCATTTTATCTTAGTAATATTGTTTATGCACTAAATAATTTAATTTCAATAAGATCAATAAATTATCTAATCAATTAATTTAACTTAACCTAATTAAAACTAAGTAACTTAAAAAATAAAAATAAAAGCCCTAAAGAACTTAAAAAAAAGAAATTTAAAGTAAGGCATCGAAAAATTCCTCCACATCGCTGTCGACTGGTAATGTACACAAAAGACTGGCGGCATTGCCACGCTGAATGGCAATGCTTATCCTTTGTCCGAAGGGATAGATATAGGAAACTGAAGGTCAACAGTGGTAATGTCTCCGACTTACGAGTTTATAGGTCACGGGTTCAAACCCTGCCAGGCTCATTGCTTTGCGTAATTTATTTCATGACCACTGCACTCAAAACGATGAAGAAAAACATCGTGAGGCATGTCCTAGATCCAAAAATTCGAAGACATATGACATACACCAACCCGCTTTGAGCCCGCGTGGTGGATTACCGCCCATTCCCTTTTCTAGAGGGGAGGGGAGTGGGAACATTAAAAAAGGCTGATGATTATGAACCGTAGATGGCTGGATTTGCCCAGCGTCACGGTATATGCTGAGCAACGGCCTATTCTTGCTTAGATGCGACGCACAACTTAGATTCTTAGATTGTTTTGGTATAATTATAATGTTTTTTTTCTTATATTTTTGGTAATTTATAGATTAAGTTTGGTTTATAATGTTTGTCTCTGTTGAGGCTGGTGTGTGAACCACAGATTATAGTGGTCAAAACAACTTAATAATTTTTTTTTTGTCTATGGTTATAAGGCGTAATCACACATGGCCTGACAGGGTTGTTTCTGTATTTATGATGTTCTGTGCGTCTGTTTGGGAGGAATAAACGTGTTTTCTTTCTTTTCTTTCTTTCATTATGATGATGATGATGAAGGTCAACAAAGGAAGCCAAGGACATAACTCTACAAAGAGAAAATATAAGGGTGCTTTAGCAAATAAGAACACAGGGTACCCTTTAGCGCCGGGCTCTGGTACAGGCCATAGTCCGGAGCGAGTAGAAATGGCCAAAAAAAAATATTGCAATATCTTCAGACGTTTCCAAAGTCAATGCCCATTTGAC
Source organism: Mythimna lalbum (assembly GCA_949319445.1). Taxonomy (NCBI): domain Eukaryota; kingdom Metazoa; phylum Arthropoda; class Insecta; order Lepidoptera; family Noctuidae; genus Mythimna; species Mythimna lalbum. The sequence goes on from OX439370.1 coordinate 7,477,558, forward strand.
GTAGGTATGTGAAATATATTTTATTTTGAATTGAGTTTTTAATTTATTTCAAAGTGCAAGGCAATGACTGACTTTTTAGATCACCCAAAGTGTCACTACATTTGCACTTTGAAGAAAAGGACTTTGGAAAACCTTAAAAACAGCTTTTACGCCGCTATAAACGTGGAAAACTGGACTCAAACAAGCCGAAAAAAAGTAAACCATCAATCCAAAAAGAAGAAGAAAACTACGTTCCAAGCTGTACTTCTGGAATACCGGTACCTTGCGGTTAAATCGTCGACCAAAATCGTTCGCAATGATTTCCAGGGAAAAATCTCCAGACGTTGCGTTTTCAACTTTAATCCTTGATCAATATGGTGTAATTTGGAATGGATGAGGTTGCTATTGTAGAGTGTATGACAGATGATTCTACACGGGTAGGCCGTTTGGTATCAATGTAGATTTCCGTCATTGTTTTATTGCCGTTGAGCCTTTTCAGGCGTTTTGGTGATTTGCAAGCTGAATAATTTTGGCGGGTTACTTGAACATGAAAATGCAATATTGTGTTCCCAGGAAGTGTGACGGTGCGATCAATCCAAATGCTGTTGAGTCATGTGCCGTCTCAATAAGGTTTAACCCGCTATGGCGGTAAATTTAATTTTCTTTAATTTTATTTTATTTTCTAGTTACCGTTAGTGTTACGTCCTGATGATGGCCATTTTCATTTTTCTGCTCTTGTCACATATCACTGGGAGCCCTGTCAGTAATCACGCTATCGCAGACTCCCTTTTTTATATCACTTCTCGCACAGCCATTAATCTTTTCTTTGATCTTTCTCTCCTTCTCCATTGAATCACAATATATTCATGACTCTTTTAGTAAGATGCATTTCATCCCTCTTCTTCACATGGCCACAACAAGATAAACGGCTCCCTTTCAACTTTTCAGTCACAGACGCCAGTTTCACACTTCCTCTAATGTGCTCATTTCTCACATTATCCATTCTCGTCACTTCATATTTCCACCTCAACATTTTAATCTCCGCTACATGCAAGTATGCTTCCTTATGATGATAATTTTCGTTGTTTTACTGAACGTATTTTATCACATCACACTAATAATAAAAAGATTTATGAGTTTGTCAGTGTATGTTTGTTACATCTTAACACTTATACAAGTAACCGGGTTCGGATGAAGATTGTTTCTAGAAATATGTTTCTTTGGGATAATTCGATATACTAAATAATGATGATGATGATGCCATCTAGCCGATTTCGGCCACAGCGACCGCATTCTTTGGCCTCTCATAGTGGTTGTGAGCTCAGATCTGCTGCTCTTTTATGCGCCCTCATGTGACTTGCATATCCAACCTTGGCCGAAAAACTCCGAGCACAAAGCGGACATTTCAGGACACTAAATAATATATTATATATAATGTTGAAAAGTTGTAAAAAAAGTTGCTGGCAGTTCTTTTTTTAAAATATCGAAATTCTGAACCCAATCACTGGTTTTCAACCTTTGATAATGAGATTATGTAATAAATTCTACTTCATCTATACTTATAATAAATCTGTAGAGAGGTCAATTCTGTACATGAAATATATTTCCAAAATAACTATCAGGGGGTGATTAGTGATCGATACCGATGCTAAAAATGCAAACAGTAACATTTTTGTCTGTCTGTCTGTCTGTCTGTCTGTCTGTCTGTCTGTCTGTCTGTCTGTCTGTCTGTCTGTATGTTCTTTATAGAAACAAAAACTACGCGATGGATTTTAACGAAACTTGGTACAGTCATTTTTCATACTCCTGGGCAGGTTATAGTATACTTTTCATCACGCTACGATCAATAGGAGCAGAGCAGTGAAGGGAAACGTTGGGGAAACGGGAGAAATTACTCAATTTTTTAAGCTTCCGTCGCGTTTGCAGCCTTTATGGTTAAAGCTACACAGAAATCATGTATTACGGAAATATTTTCCTTAAAATTATATAAAAAATATCCCACGACAGCATATGTCTATCTTTTATGGTTGACTCACAATAACACGTGTAACTCCCGATAGCTTAGCAGTTCGGAGCTTTCGGTTTATTTTTGTCAACTGTTACGTTTATAACCCTCTCACTCATCCCTATTTTAAAAAAGTTAACATTATTATCTATTCAATAAAAAAAGAATCATAGAAATCGGTATAGAAACACCAAAGTTATACATGAAATACGCTAATAAGCCATCGCGCGTGAATACTGAATCCAGTCCCCCGGCTCTTAGAATTCGATATCAGACGTTTCAGATCTTTGATTTTGACGACCCCGTTGTCGCTGGCATAAGCAACAGGATCCGCGTACGAAGTCGCTGGCAGAAGCTAGTATAGAAATATGATTTAAATGACATTCCAGTACAATAATTTTGATAGCTGGAAACCTCTGCCTAATCTTAAGACTGTTCGTCTTGATAACGCCTAAAACATTACTTTGAGTAGATTATTCTTCGAATAATCGTTATGGAAGGACAGTTATAATATAAACTAACTTTTAGTACGTAGAAATAGTCAAAGGACAAAGTGAGAGCAAGAGAGTTCTTGCCAGTAAACGGCAAACATTGTATAAAATATAAATATAATGGAGCGAGAAGGCGAGTCAGACTTTTACTAACAAAAACTATGTGTAACTTCTAGTTGCCCTAATAAATAAATCTTTCAGTAAATCACAAGCACATAATTATTTCTTACATTTGTGCAGTTCTTGAATTGCAGGCAACAGCCTGCTTGAGTATGTTTCTTGATAGCTACAACCTGGAGATCTTTAAGTCAAGACTAGTCAAGAGTGAATAGGTCATTGTTCTAAGCTTGATTCATCGTCGGCCACATCGTCGCTTTCCATCAGGTAAAATATTGGTCAAGTGCGAGCCTATCAACAACAAAAACCGCCTATTACTATTATAATAGACGACACTGAATTCAACTAAATCCATCAAGGATACTTATACCGCCAAAACAAAACAGCAATTTCCCAAATTCACGGTACCAATTATTCAAAGCCCCAATTGGTGTGAAAGCACTAAGGTGCTAAACTACTGCAAACAGGTTTTAACGCTAATACCCAATAATACCCATTACAAACGGAAGCTGCGGGGCAGTTCTGGGCAACAACCCAGAAAATAATCAATTGGATTCCTCATTCAAGAATTCATTCAGTTCTCAATGTAACGCGTTTTGGAGTAGCGAGTAGTATGTTTAATGTATCAATCCAAATAGTAAGAACGATTTTAAATAAATTCAAAGAAGGAATTGGTGCATCTAAGTACTCCTCTATTACATAGTTGTCATCTAGAAAAGAGAAGACAAAAAGACTGGAGACAATAAAACTAGAAGATTTATCACCTGAAACGGCAACCATTACTTTTTAAGCCTTCTTCAAGCCACACGCTTTCTTCGGTTTTAGGCCAACGTAAGAGCGGACTTGTGGACTATGAGCTATGGAAAGCTTGCTGCCCGGATGGTAAGAACCAAACCGAGTCGTTATGCTCCACACGCGCCACGAAATAATGGACATAGCCAAGCAAGATTGATTCCTGCTAAGACTGTGGAAGTATTAGGAAAAATTACGTGCGTGTTAAAACGTAAAGGAATATTATTCAAGCTGCGTCCCTCCCACCTTAGAACAGAATTCTATTTGAATGAAAAACAAATAGTTCTCCAAAATTCCAAATACTAACAATGACCTTGAAAAGAGTGACCTTTCACAGTATTATCCTCTAAGATAAACAATGAAGTCTTCAGTATTAGCAAAGATGCAATAACCATCAATATAACATCAGGAAATAGACCATCTTTCCCCCCAAAATTAACGAAACCCGTTACAATTTACAGTGCGATATGATGATAACCTCTCCATGTATTTCATTTTCGAATCAGACGGATACTGTTTCCTCTAACTGATCCCTTAAACAATTAAATTTAACGGGTATAACAATAGGAGTTGGTATATAATTTTAGGGTAAAACGGGTAGGGGGTTGGGGTCACATATTTTGGCATCCCTGACCCCCACTGTCTTAATAACATTATGGTGGATATTCTAAGGGTATTTGTTTTGATCGGGGCTGTTGTATATTCTGTGGGATAGTTATGTGTAATTTCTTACTGGTGGTAAATTTTGGGCGAGTAATGGTGGCCCAGTGATAACGGTCCCAACTTACGAGTTAAAGTCACGGGTTCGAACAAAGTCTGGCGCATTACTTGGTGTGATTCATTTCATCAGTACTGCTCTCAAAACGGTAAAGGAAAACATCGTGAGGAAACCGCATGTCCTAGAACCAAAAATTTTAAGATACATTCACCAATCCGCATTTGGCAAGCATGGCGGATTATGGTCCATTCTCCTAGGCAATATTGAAAGGCTGGTTATGGTATGGTATGGTATTGTATATTGTACTGTTAAAAATAGGTGCTGATAAGAATAATGTCTTCGATGTTTTTTCTTAAATTTAAATGCTACTATTTTATAATCAGTGACGCCTAAAATATTTCCCCGTAAGTTTCCACCCTGACAGTGACAAAATATATACCCCGATTGACTTTATAATTTACACCCCATCCAATCAGGCCAAGTCGTCTGTCTGTCTGTCAATCGACTTAGTTACAGTAAAAGCACACAATGAAGTATCTTAGACTGTAGACTGTAGACAGTCTAAGATTTTTCGATTTACTGGAGTAAATTCTGAGATTTGGAAAGCTTTTTTATTATACGCAAAGTAACTGCTTAAACATCTTTTGCTCTGATTTTGTAGGATTTATAAAACTAGTAGCTTCTGCAAACGAAATTTATTTCAAGAGTTTTTTTTTAATTCTAGATTAGTATATAATATATATGATACATAGGAATATATTATAGAATACTTTTGATTTCAAGAATCCTTTAAAGATATGCTCATATACTTTCACCTTTCTAATATTAGTTTGATTTAAGTAAAATCAGCCTCATAATATTTATAACTGGAACTGAGACCATCTCTTTATTTATTTACTTAATCTTCATGCAACACAAAGTACATAGGCGGACTTAATGCCGTAGGCATTCTCTGCCAGTCAACCTAGGGTGGTGCAGAGACATTGTGGTAGGCGCATATAAAGAAAATTTTATTTGAGAAAGAGTAAAAAATAATACATATATTTAAAATAAACATACATATATATTTAATATAATATATATACTACATATATATTAATTTAAAGTAAGGACAGAAGTTTTGAGACGACTTTAGAAAGCATCATCAGCCTTATAATATTTCACTGCTGAAACTGGGGACCTTCTTCCCTAGAAGGAGAAATGATCAGTAATCCACTACGCGGCCTAAGTGTGGTTTGGTATTATATCACAGATCTTCGAAGTTTTGGTTCTTTGTTATTCCGGTTTCTTCACAATGTTAAAATTTCTTTCACCATTTTGAGAGAGATGCTGATGAAATAAATAACACAAAGTAAAATACCTTATTGAATTTGAACCTATGACGTACAACTCGTAAACTGGATCTGTTACCACAGAGTTAGCACTACTCTCTATTTATTTATTTTTTTGTTGGTTTTTTTTTCTGCAACAAACACTGTATGTACGAGATGACAGATATCCCGAAAAAAAAATTGATACAAAATACAAATAAATAATATTGTTTCACCAACCTTTAACATTAAAACCACGGTAATAGTATCATACAGTATTGTAACTCGGCCGTCTTTTTGAAATAAATGCCTACAGCCGCGCGGTACGTAAACATGCGATAGGGCTGCCCGCCTCCAGCATTGTACGAAAGTACTGAACAGCTGACTACGAAAGTATTAAAATCACAACCCTCTCAAATATAAATTTATTTATAAATTATAGAAGCAGCAGAAATACTTGTTCTGAAAAAATTTCAACTATCTAGTGACAGACGATAAAATTTATTTTTTCTAGTATTATTCATACACACACAGTAAGTGCAATAAACAACTATTATTAATAAACAAACTAACAAAACACACATGCCCCGAGGTTCTAACACAAACGTACCTACCTACCCTATTATTAAAAAATGGCTTATCGAGCAAGCTTTTTATTCTTTTGACGAATTTATGATGTAATTTAATTTAATTTTGATGATTGAATATTATTTTGGACTGACTATTTATTATTGACTTTTGTTATGATTTCTTATTTTAATGTGTGATTTGACTTCTATTTTTTTTTTTTTTTTTTGTTTATTTTATATGTTTGACATTATTTAATCACTTGACATTATATGTAATCATTTTGTTGACTAAGTATAATGTAACATTATGTAATTGACTTGTAAGTATCCCTTACCAATAAACTACTATGACTATGACTATGACTATTATTATAATAATACCTACCCTATTCATGAACCGCCTATAACTACCTATTTCACTCGAGTTAATAACTTTCCTTTACTGTATTCACTTTATTTATTAATCCAGACATCGTTTTTTCGGGAGATAAAAGGAAATACATCCATTGAAAAGACACACATTATGTACCTACCTACTAGTAAGTAAAATTATTTTATAAGTAGTCTTACCTTTCAGAGTTTCCAGGTAATCTAAAAAAAGATATATCTGGATGCGTCATTGACGAATTCATGCACCCAAAAACAGCACAATATATCGTACCCGACATATTAAATATGTACTTGAACTTATTTTTAGTGAAAAGATCGCGCGGTTATTGTTAAAAAAACAACTCACAGTCCGTTCGTCATTGCGGCACAGTCCCGACTGTCACCATGCCGGGCCCATGCTACGACCGAGGCGCGTAGGTATAGCTCGCGTTTCGTCCGTTTGTATGAAGTTGGAATACTGTATGATATTATTACCGTGTTAAAACTAAGTAACAAAAGCCAATAAATAACAGCATAAATATTTAAAAAAAAAAACTTTAAACAATTAGCAGGCATTAAGTTCAGGAAAATTAATCCACTTAAGGCAGCCATATTTCACTAAGAATGATGTATGACGCCTTGCGCACACCACTTGAACAAATACTAGCATTAATGCTGAAGCAAAAACGTGCTGAGATTGACAAATGTGTCGTTCGCAGTGGATATAATTTAGCAAGGAATGAGAGGATGAACTTAGTAATAGTTGGGATAAACCGTGGTGATGGTAGTTACTGTAGTTGGGGTGATAATCCTGCACGGGTAGCTACCTTTGTGCTCCGGTGCAGGATTATTCAATCCCAGGCTACTAGTTGGATGAAAGATGCATATATTTGCTAGATGTTAAAAAGATCAGAAGCCCTAATACGAGCTCTGAAGCGATTCATTTGACGACCTAAAGTGAACTGTTAAAGAGGTCAAGCTATACAGGGTTTAAGGCATAGGTCTCCGCTAAGAACAACTAAACAACCTTCCACAAGATTTTTTTTCAGGAAACGAAAAACAAAATTGGCCTCTCCATACAAAATTATAAACTTGACTGGGCACTTTGTTGCTTGCTTGAGAGGGCGGTTTTTTTTCTTCGTGTCCTGACAAAAAATCTTATGAAAAGAAGTTCAGTTTCATCTACTGAGCAAGCCCTTAAAATTTGCTGAGACCTATTCCTTACAGCCTGTAAAGGTATAGCCTGTATCCCTCTTTCTCGCTAGCACGACATATATTTTAACACGTCATGCTAAAGCCCCTGTTTTACATGTCTTACACCTCAAGTGGCATGCTTAGGTTCTGAAAGTAAGTAAACATCACAGATATAACCTATACCAATATTTTATAGATGAAGAGTTTGATGAGTGTTTGTTTGCATGGGTTAATTTTAAGAGACTGGGTCGAATTGAAAAATTCTTTAAAATTTGCTCAGTTCATCCATCGAGGAAGACTGTAGGTCATTACAACATAAGCAAACTACGCGAGCTGTTTTTTTTTTTAATAGTTTATATTGTTCCACTGCTGGGCAAAAACCTCCCCCATTTTCTTTCAGGTATTCTTTTCTTGAGCCACCTCGAACCAGTCCTTGTGGTAGGCATCTAAGTCATCTCGCCATCTCTTCACCTCTCCCGGGAAGAGCTAGTTAATAATAATACCACATCTTTTAAACGAATGTTAATTAAGCCAAATTAACCATCTAGTTAATTATAAATCAGTCTACACATGCAAAAACCTTCCCACGCCACTGTCTTACAAAAACCAACCAATGATACGTTTCCAATTTCTGGAAAAAATACCAATTAAATCAACCAGTATAATAGCACAAAGAATCAATGTTTCCTTCAGTCCGACCTAAGCAGCTTTTAATATAACGAAGCGAAAAACTGTTACACTCAGATTTGAATAGAAACCTTCCCCATTTTGTACGAAATCGATTAATTTTTATGCTTTTGTTTCTGAGCTCCATAACAAGCATAAATGTCGGAATTTTGAGTTAGAAAACCTTCGTTTTGTAAGAAATTGCGCAGTTGAATTTTATTCTTTGGAACGAGAGAGAAATTTGGCCTATTTGTCTAATTAGCTGACACAATTTAGAGGCGGTAAGAGGTTGTTTTTTGCGGTTCAATTTTCTGTGAGTTTTTGAAAGGAGATGGTGTGGAAAGGTGTCTTTAAGAAAATATTTTTCGAATCATTTCTTTTGGCAACCAATTTTCGCTTGTGAATAATACTTTGGCTTTGACGTAGAGATTGATAATTAATCATCTTGTTAAAATGACTGAGGAAAGGTCACGACGTGATTTTAGTAATTAGGTATTTGACAGGGGTAGTGCTTTACCTAACCGAAAGGACTAGGCCTCAATATTAGAAAACAGACTGTAGAGGCAAAGGTCAAGTGAGTCCTTTGGCCTGAAGTCGAAAATTGAAGTGAACTCCATGGAGCCGAACGTTTCGATCTCCAAGGTTAAGTAACGTTTGCTGAGGTTAGTTTATGGATGGGTGACCGTTTTAACATACAAATTGAATAGATAAAAGAAACTGTTTATTACAAGATTCTTACTGCGATTGTTCTTTGTTCTTCTTCGTTTCTTTCTAAAAGCACAATGTAATACTAAAACTGTCACTTGTGTAAAAGCCAACATTTTATAAAACACAGCTATCCAAATATAAACAGTATTCCCATACTGCTCAATAAGAAACAAACGCCGAGGAGTTTCGAAATCATCTAGAACCACATTGCTATTTGTCATGGCGACATCTGGCAAAAACCAGTTCACACCGGTCCGGAGCGGTTTCGGGAGGTGTTATACGGCAAAATGGCGGATATTTCTCCAGTTCAAACTAGTAAGAGCCAGTTTCGGAGGCACGGCCGTTTGTTTTTATTGGCCTGTAAGCAGTTGTAAGTGATTTTTGATGGGTGAGAGCGAATACGTGAGAATTTTCGTAATGACCGGTCAGATTTTTGTGGATTGATTAGGGTTCTATTGATTTTTTGGGGGGAATATGAGTATGAGTTTGTTTTTTCATTCGTTGTGGCTGCAAATATCTAATATTGCTTGTTTATAAGATTTTTTTGAAGCACAGTCAACCACACCACTTTTTATTTGTTGGGAAATCATCCAATGACTTCTCTAGCTCTAGGTGGGAGCGCGAAAGCGTGTCAGATTTTTCTTGACTAAAACTCACTCATAAGTTCTTTTACCTTGCGTTCAATCCAGGAACGCGTTTCTCTTTCAGAAGCGAACCCCAGCAAAACCGTAGGGGCCCAGCTAGTTCGAAGCCTACTGGGGCCAGGGTTAGTCCGAAAGGTAACTCGAGCCCCGGTATGTAGGCACGAAGGAACTGGGTGGGTTTTTAGTCAGTAAGAGTCTGACACTATCTCGCGCTCCGCCCAAGAGTGGGGGCTGTAATTGGATGATTTTCCCCATAAAAAAAAACCTGTAATCATTTTGGTCTGACCTAACTGCATTGAGTAGGTGGACGCTCACTTAGTTTTCTTCCGTCCACTTTTTTTAGTACAACTAGTTTTTAGTTATCGCTTGCCTCCGGTTGGTATGACTAAAGTTTTATAAATGATAGCCGATCAGCTAGGAAACGCTTATCGTACAATAAATGGTCTTAACGTCAGCAAAAACAAATATTCTTGGAAATATTTGTAAAAACTTCATAATACTTTGAATAATCGACAAAAGATGTGGATATCTCCTTTCATATTCCACAACAAAGAACTTTCAATAAATACTATAAATCTGAATTAATTATTCCTGTTCGATTCTTGCATGAATTAAAACCTTCACACAATTTTATTCGTCCGCCATAATATTTTAATCGAGGAACAATTCGGAAAATGACCTACTTTCGGAATAAAATTACGCCAATATGTACAGTCATGAGCAAAACTATGTAGTATGATGGACACACTTCAGAAAATTAAAAAGTGATTGTTTAAAAAGAACTCACCACTGTAAAAAATCATGTGAGGTATTTTCTGATGATGAAACCACTTTTAATTAAATTTATTTTACACTAGTTTTTGCCCGCGGCTTCGCTCCCATCTACTAATTATTCTACCCTAACCCACTCTACCCTGCTTTAGCCTAAACTACTCTTCAGTACTCTACCCTACTGTACCTTACTCTACCCTACCTAGTTACTTACCCTACTACGTTAATAAGTTATAGCGTCATTTTTATACGTATAGATAGATGTATCATGTATAACCGTACCGTATGTATCATATTGAAAAATGCGTGATATATTCATACCACACAATTTTCCTACAATATCAGAGCTGGCTTCCAGTCTATCCCATTTTTTTGTCAAATCATCAAGACAAGATACTCATCTGTGTCCTGCGGTTCCTCTACGCGTTCAGGAGCCACGGTCACTCTTTCGAACAATTTTATAACCCTGGTAGCTGCAGTACCGCAGTCTTACTGGACCGCTGCAGTTTTGCTGGCTTCTCTTTCAGGCGCGTAGAATACTACGCATCATTGACTTGGACTTGATCCTTACCAGATGGCCGGATGGCAAGCCATCCATTGCTCATTACCCACAAGGCTGTGCCTATAGTGGCCAAAAATCACCCTGTGATATCCGATTCCTGGGGCGTCTCCTTTTGCAGCAGTTAGAGTATGAAGATGTCCGATATCTCATGGTTGAGGTCATCAATTTCCAGTCTAATCTGGTGTAGCTCGATTCTAATATGTTACTTGGGGTAACTGCTTATATAAACATATCGTGAAATACCTACTGTTGTCAAAACTAACTGACACGGTGAACTTCGTACTGTGCGTTTCACTTAAGAAGTTACATTGCTGTCATGTTGGTAGTATTGAAAATAATGTTGCCATATTTTTAGCAATTAAATTACTTGATATGAGGGAGATTAACTGATACTTCGTTATTTTAACAATTGCCTTTTTTTATTGTTACTATTTTTGTATAAAGTATAGGGCGCTGGGCTCCATTCCGATTGTCTTACAATTCTTTCAAATAACGAAAACGCCATGCCACAGTATCGTTCCTCTCTATTAGCAACTTCCTTTGAGACCTACTTTTTTAAAATAAAATCCCATTCCTCTTATAATTTTCCAAAAAGTGTTGCAGCTACCGTTAAAATCGATTTCGTTTCAAATTTCGGGGAACATTTTTGGTAGAGTAGGCAACTCTTTCCTTTTTCCCTTCTTTTTGTGTAGACAGACAGGGGAGCCAACATTACGCCGATGTAACTTCTTAAGTGAAACGCACTGTACTGCTTATTCGTAGTTTCTATGTCATTGTTACTATTTTGGTGTACAATAAAGTTTATTCTATTCTATTCTATTCTACTGCCAACCAATCAACGAATGACAGAATGATGGATTGACCACGAATGTATTTGACAGTTGGAGTAATTTTGTGATATACTTATGCTATACCTATATTTTTGAGACGTCTTTCCGATATTTTAATTGTCATTTTGTTATTCGGGGTAGAGACGAATCCACTAAAACAAAGAGCTACCTTTCGGAACTAACCCTGGCCCCAGTAGGCTTTGACTCAGCTGGACCTCTGCTGTTGCTGACAGCTGCTTAAGGCGCGCGGAAACAGTGCTCGCCGTCGACGGCTTGGGCTTGGTCCGGACACTTAGCGGACGGTCCATCTGTTTTTGAGTTATAAATGGTAACTAACACGACTTTTTTTTAATATAGATATTAACTAGTAATTTATTCGTATAGCTATAAACTAGTGTTTGACTGCGATCCTACCTGATGGTAAGCAGTGAAGCAATCGTTGATGGAGAGGCGCACTAGTTTATTAAGGGCCTATTCACTCTAGCCTTGAAGATGTTGCCCCCATATATTACTATCTACCCCTACCACTGCTTTTGCTAAAGCTACTGGGGAACAAGATAACCTTTGACAAAATTGGTTTTCAGATTTCCACATGACTGTACAGAGTAGTTTAATAAATTTTGCATTCGTAAATGCAAACTAGGTTTGTTTTGTTATTCTGATCAGATCCAGCAGATGCTGTCTGTCAACTCGACTATTTTGTGTGTCCGGATGCGTTCGAAATATTTATGAATTGATTGGCTGAATAAATATGGCGGTAAGGCTTGTGGTGGTATCATCATGTTTGAATGTGTGATCGTTTTTGAAACAGAAAATCATTGCAATGGAGGATTAAAAGAAAAAAGATTTGTCTTTAAAATTCAAAAAGATAGCTATAGCTTTTCTCATAATTATTTTGATAACAATCGAACTAATGACAGCACTTTTCGATGCCGTAGGTAATATCGTGGTCATTTCTGCCTGATCATTTAGAAAAAATGTTCGCTTGAATCCTGCGACGCGGCGCCAAACCAAACCCTTTGAAGTTTTAGTTGCGAGTGCAGGCAAAAATGAACTTAGCGGTATTCAGGCGTGTCTTTGATGGTACATTGATAGAATATAGTTTTTGATCAACTTTTTTAAGTATAAAATACTTGTTGTAAAAAATTTCATAAAGATAAATGGTTAGGAATAGTTTTTGTTCGATATATTATTGAAAATTGGCTTATTACTGTGAAAACTAAAAAAAAACTGCGTTTAAATACACTATTAGTGCTTTCTTTGATGTGGGAAAAGATTTCTCTCGCTCTAGGGTGGAGCAGGAGGCAATGTCAGACTCTTACTGATAAAACAACACATATTTTCCTTCAGCTTTGTATTCTAGGACCACGGGTAACCTTTTCAGAAGTCAAACTAAGGTTCTAGTAGCCAATAGCCCTGCTGGGCTACTGCGGCTTTACTGACATCTCTTTGCAGCGTGTGTGGAACACTACGCGCCGTTCACGATTCGGGCTTAGTCCGAACGGTTAACAAATGGCCGGACGGTAAGCTGCCTATGCTCATCGTCTGCAAACCCGCTGGTATATTGTAAGTGCCGTTTGACCTATTATTTGACTCATTAATTCCAGAAGTACTCTAAAGTTTTGATATACTTTCAGCCTGTTTAGTGCCTGGTGCAATCCGCTAATATTATTTAGGTAAGCGTTGGCAGAACAGATGGTCAAAGGGGATGAAAGGTTCTGCAGTGGTGACCACGTACTGAAAGGCAGTGTTAGAAGGCCTCGCACAAGGTGGACCGATGAACTACTGAAGGTCGCGGGAACCTGATGAATGCGAGACACACAGAACTGGTCATTAACTTTGTCCAAATATAAGCCTCCCCCAATATGTCCCCATAACACTGTTGGTAATGGACGTCTAGCTTCAATGATCATGATGATGAAGCGTTGGTAATGGCTCCAAAAAACCAGTTCCTATTTAGCAAAATACCTACTATTTATTTGTTTTACTCCAGCACATCCATATTTAATGATTTGGCATTAAAACCAAACCCTGTTGTATTTTTTGAGGTTAGATTTCTGGTATTGGTTATTGGAGTTTTGAATTGTCCAATAAATTCCTTTGAAACTGATTATATAATTAGTAGTTAATTTATTAATCATGGTATCGTTTTCAATATATTATTTACCTATCTTTCAGCAGAACACGTTGTTTGTTACATTATATATAAGTACGTTATTTGAAGCATCTTTTTTTTTTCGTTGGGCAAAAATCGTCCTATGACAACTCCCACTCTTGGGTGGAGCGGGAGATAGTGTCAGACTCTTACTGACTAAAAACCCCACCCCGTTCCTTCTAGCCTTCATACCGGGGCTCGAGTTCCTTTCGGATAACGCTGGCCCCAGTAGGCTTCGACCCAGCTGGGCCCCTCCTGTTGCTGACAACTCCTTGAGGCGCGCGGTTACCGGACGGTCGGACAACGAGCTACCCATGGCTTGCCGTCCAAGGGCAAGCTCGCGTCTATGGTGGCTGGAAATCGGGATCAAAATCCCGGCGGCGGCGGCGACAGCACCGAAGCACCTTGTCAATGTGATGATGCAGCTACATCAACGAATAATATTAGCTTAGAGTCGTTAGTAATGCTAACGTCACTTATTTTGAAGACTACTAAGGCGCTGACCATCCGTCTTATATTTTAGATAAACTTCAGTCAGTGACTTTGCATGTAAGTATCCCAAGGTAGCATACTTCCAAGATAGCAGTGTCCTGTATTCTATTTCAGGATATGGTCTTCCTTCTCTCGCAGTTTCATCGAAATCCTTTCAGCCATTTAAGCATGGAGGAGTAACAAACATAAACACAAACATACGAGTACCTAAAAACTTTCGCTTTTATAATATAAGTATCATGCATAAGTAGCATGTTTATATCATAATTTTTGAACTTGTAGCGACATTTATGTCACCACATTCTCACTTCACTGTTGAGGATTGCTGCAAAAGAGATTACTGTAACTGTCGATGGCGCGCACTATACCCGCGCGCCTCAAAGAGTCAGCAACAGCAGGGGCCCAGCTGGGTCGAAGTCTCCTGAGGCCTGGGTTATCCGACGGGAGCTCGAGCCCCGGTATGAAGGCTAAAAGGAACGAGGTGGGTTTTAGTCAGTAATTTTCTGACACTATCTACCGCTCCGCCCAAGAGCGGGGGTTGTCATTAGATAATTTTCCTTACCATAAAAGAGCCACTCCTCTAAAAGAAGCCTTTTCGTCGTGATTGTGGAGTGATGATAACAATATAAAAATCTAAAACCCTAAGATAGGTATACTTATCTAAATTATTAAATGTATAGGGTACGTATTCTTCTATATTTTAGTGTCATCTCATTCTTACCTAGCAACTGTTCTGTTGTTCTAAAAATAAATCATGACGGTAAAAATATTAAAATACGTATTTACTGATAAATGTTTTTTCAACCAATGAACATGTAATCATTCGTTCGCTTTTTGTACACCCACTAGTCAAATAGCGGTTTTTTTTTTATTTCAATCGTACTAGGAATTCATAAAGTAATTATAAAAGTAATTTTATAATTTAAAACTTTTATAATTTATATTTATGACGTAGGTATTGACAAACTTTTTTCATCTTACTGTCCCCCCCCCCCGCACATGGGCTTCAAAATAACGCCGCTTCAAGCTTCCTTTTGAGGTGGCCTTTTTTCGTGGGTCGTGTGGTGGCGCCGCTTAAAAAAGAAACGTTTGATATTGCTCGGTGTATAAATATTGGTGGCAATATTGCCAACAATATTCCCAGATTGCCGGCAACGGCACATCTCTACTCTGACCTCTGACTACAGTGACTTTCTGAAAGTCAATGTTTTATAGTACTGTTCGGAGCTTTGCCAGATCAATAGATTTTAAGAAAATACAAGTTTATTATAGATTCATCATTCATATTGTATTTCTGTACTCTTTCTTTTTTTTTCTTGTTGTTTTTATTATTTTTTATGTTGTGGTATTTTGTGTTGCTTGCTCCGAATAAATACTATTCTATTCTATCCTATTCATTTACAACATTATTAACACATGATTTTTTCGTAAGACTACTTCTGCCAAAAAAAAAAATTAATTACATGATATTTTTTCGCTTCTTTTTCTTACTCTTTTCAAACGGCTTTTGTCAAAAAATGCTAGTTAAGTGTTCTTCAAAATGTACATCGTATATTTTAATCAATCAATATTTCGCAAAGAAAATGGATTTAAAGGTCAGCGGGGCTCAATCCATATGTTCACCATACGCTAAAGCAAGAGTGAATAGGTTCAAACTAGTGCACTTCACCAGATCGCAGGCACTAGTTTGTAAAAATAAAAAAAAACCATACGTCTTAAGTTTGATGATACTTCGGGCTATATCGGTAACCTTGGTTCTCCTGTGGATATCTTACTTTCTGATATTGTGATCATGTATGATAACTTCAAGCATAGCTCTTTTTATTGCCTTCTTACTTTAAGCCTTCTGATGAGGTCCATTGTGACCGACCACGTTTCAAAACCATATGTCGTCGCTGGCAATACACACTGCTCTTACTTTACATACTAACTTAGCATGTAAAGTAAGAGCAGTGTTATATTTAAGTTATATTTTCAAGTCCTTTGGAGTAGAAACCCTTGGCCGTAGGGTCCGAGTGCAAGAAGCTTGCTTGCTTGCTCATAAGCGTTTTAAAGAATTTTATCCAAACGTTTAGTTGTCACTTGGCGTGACCAGACTGACTTTTACCTCGGTCAGAGATCACGGTCGTATTGCCATACAACGTGGCAATGCTTCGCCAGTCTTTTGGGCACACGGCCAGTAATAGTTAGTTTTAGGAGCTAGCAAACAGCCAGTTGCAAGTGCAAAACAACCCCTCAGTCGCCTGGTTGGCCCGGCGACTAGATATTTTTGCTGACATAACAAGCTTATAACTTAATGATTTTACACGATACAGTTACCTATAAAATTTTGTACATAGAAATACTACCACGTGTTTTAGGTTTTGCATCTACTAAAACTTATTATTACTTATCTATTTCTTGTTCTATGTTAAACAAGTCATAGATATTAGTAATAACACTATGTTTAGTTGACATTTAGTCCAGGACTTAGTCTTAATAAATTCCTACGAACTTCAATAAGCATTTGTTGATAAGTTTTTCCTCTTTCCAGAGTGGAAATTGCACATTTATACGCCACGTGTAACAGCTTAAACTCCAACGCTATTGATACAATTTGTTAGTAAGAGCCACCTACGCATTGGAACATCTTTTGATGTCTAGTAATTGGCCATTAAGAGTGATTGGAACCATCTTGAAGGTTATGGTTGTTGTAAAAGAAATCTAGATATTTTTTTCTTGAGGTCGGAAATCTTCTAATAACTTACACTCTAGGGTGGAGCAGGAGGTAGGCGTGTCAGTCTTTGTCTGATTTAAATTAGACCTATGTACTTTTATTTGCCCTTTGCGTTTTAAAACCCCACGGTTTTGGCAGCGATCTCTCGCACTGGGCCATAGTCGAAGAGGAGTAGCAGGCAGTCATCTTCTTCTGCGAAGCAGTAACGCTAGCAAAGGAGGAGGCCGCACGTGAGGTCACGCCCCAGCCGCTGCCGGGATTCTGAACCCGATTTCCGGTCATCGTAGGCGCGGGCTAGGGACGGCAATCAATGGGTAGCTCGCCGTCCGAGTCCGGAAACCGTCCGGACCGAGCCCAAGACGTCGACAGCGCGCACTGTTACCGCGCGCCTCAAGGAGTTGTCAGCAACAAGAGGGGCTCAGCTGGGTCGAAGCCTACTGGGGCCAGGGTTATCCGAAAGGAAGCTCGAGCTCCGGTATGAAGAGGCTAGAAAGAACGGGGTGAGTTTTTAGTAAGCAAGAGTCTGATACTATCTCCCACTCCACCCAAGAGCAGGGGTTGTCATTGAATGATTTTTGACCGCTGTAAAAAAAAGCGGACGTCTGGTGGTCTGGACAACAGCCTGATATTTGATTTCGGACTGTAGTTTACATTCTATAAATCACACGGAGAATTTTGATACTACGTTGCAGAATTTTAAATTTTAGTTCCTCAATGGTGATACAGATGTCACTACATAATTATCCTCTTTTCTTGAATCAGAATCATTTAGATTAGCGCAATAATATAACGAATTTGGACATAATACGTTGCCATTTACCATATTTCTCTAAATCGAGAACCTACGTAACAAATCCTTTAATTCAATTTTCGCAAGACAAAATTCAAGCAGAAAATTGCAGTACAAATATACAGTTTGCTTATGTATCCGTTCAGTCAGTCGTTCTTTCCGCTCAGATATGTATGCAAATCATTCGTTCATAACAAGAAACCTTCAAATCATTCATTCGTTCAGTACGATATACAAATATGCCCCTTTTATTGGATTAGCACAGATTTGAGTAAGTGTGGCTGCAGAGTCAGGGATTTTAGACCAAACCGATGAACTGGTGACTTGTGGTCATCATCATCATCATTATATCAGTCAATAGACGTCCACTGTTGGACATAAGCCTCCCCTAAGTGTCACCACTTTGACCGACCCTCTGCATCTTGCATCCACCGCATTCCCGTTACTCTCAATAGTTCATCGGTCCACCTTGTGAGAGGCCTTCCAACGCTGCGTTTTCCGGTGCACGGTTGCCACTCTAGAACCCTGCAACCCCAACGGCCATCTGATCTGTAAGCAATGTGCCCTGCCTATTGCCACTTGTGTTTGGTAATTCTTCGTGCTATGCCGACAACCTTGGTTCTTCTGCGGATATCATCATTTTTGAATTATGGTGGTGGTTGGAAATAATTTCAATCTTCAATTCGTACTAGGGTGAAGCGAGAGGGCGTGACAGAAATTTACAGACTAGACCACTTGAGTCCTTCAGATTTATTCTGCATTCTAGGGTCACGGTTAGTTTTCCAAACGTTCCCGTAGCTCTAGCAGGCGTCAGTCTAACTGAGCTCTTTCAGTTTTGCTGACATCTCTTTGGAGCGTGGGTGTAACACTGCGAGCCATTGTATCAGGCCTAGTCTTTACCCATTGCTCGTCGTCTGCAAGCCCATCCACACCGATGGTGGACTGAAATCGCCCTTCGACTCCCGAGGCCCGGGGTCTCTTTCGGTAGTGGCTGAGATGTGAACATGTACGTTCCCTCACGGTTGTGGCCACCTTTACTCTCTTTGCTGTTTCACAGAGGGAGACGGCCGCTTCCCAATTCTTTTCACTCCAAACGATTGCCGGAACCAGGGCCAGGCGCGAGATTATCACTATATAGGGGCAGATTTTCGCATACTTATCAGTCAACCAAGGGTAACAGAACAGCCCCCATAGCCAAGTTGCAATCGTTTCGCTTGCGTTGAACGCTTTGAGTTGGCCACGCACCCAATTCTTTTGTTCTGACCACGTGAATAGGCGTTTAGATGACGTCATTCCCGTACATTTGAAGCTTTCTACTAGCGTGAACTATTGCAGATTAACAACTTGGCTAGAGGTACAGATAATATTGAGACGCAAGCTCAATATCATCCATCACCCTTTTACCCCAACACCCGCTCTTTCCATAGCTCAACTGTTAGACATATTAAAACAAATAGTCACGTCCTCAGGAAGGGATCACAACTGCGACAGGCAGTAATGACGCTCAGTTCCAAACGACATTACGTGCGTTACCCTGATTTATTTATGAAGGTGAGTTATGCTAACTGGGTTCGACAGTTATACCCAAATGTAGTAGGATCATTTGGAGGAATTGTTTAGTTATCGTCTCTTCATTTGTACAAGTATAATAATCCTATCCTAGTTGACCAGACAAATGTCTTGTTTTATATATGAACTGTCAAACACTTTTTTTATGGTGGGAAAATCCTCGCTCTTGGGCGGAGCGGGACATAGTGTCAGATTTTTACTGACTAAAAACCAATCCCGTTCCTTCATGCCTTCATACCGGGGCTGAGCTTTCTCTCGAAGTTAACCTTGGGCCCAGTAGGCTTCGACCTAGCTGGGCCCTACTGTTGCTGACAACTTCTTGAGGCGCGCGGGAGCAGTGCGCACCGTTGACGACTTGGGCTCGGTCGGACAGTGAGCTACCCATCCGCAAGCTCGCGCCTACGGTGGCCGGAAATCGGGATCGCAATCTGGCAGCGGCGAGAGCGCCGTTGACTGATGCGGTCGGCCTCCTCCTTTGCTAGCATTACTGCTTCGCAGAACCAGCGACCGCCTGCCACTCCCTCTCGATGCGGATCATGGCTTGAACCAAGGCCCGGCGCGACAGGTCTCCGCCGCTGCTCGCCGAAGCTGGGCACACCTCAACAGTGTGCTCCTTTTTCTATGAACTGTCAAACACGTTAAGATTATAGTCGTCATAGTTTTCGGTTTACCAAATTATTTTATACTGTTCATGCAACTGTAATTTCAATAAGCATGTACATAGTTTCAAAATGAAGACCAAGCCTTGGTTGCCCCATCCATTTGACGAAATCACTTATAACGACCCCCTGGGGGCCGATTCTCTCAAACCACACGAACGCGTGAATATATCCGTTTTGATTGTTATACATTAACGAAGTTATGGACCATATCTTACAGTCATTTAAATACGGATATATAGCAACTGACTAGCAAACGTTTTGGGAACACATTCATTGTGCGTGCAGCTAAGTAAGGAGTGGAATTCCTTGCCGGAGTCTGTGTTTCCTGATTGCTACAACCCGGGAATCTTTAAGTCGAGAGTGAATAGGTTTCTTCTAGGTAAGCGCGTTCCATCGTCGACCGCATCGTCGCTTTCCATGTGAGATGGCGGTCAAGCGCGAACCTATCAATAATAAAAAAAAGACTAACATTTAAAACCGTTTACAAACTGGTATAAGTATGAACAACTAGCTTGTGCATGCGGTTCTATCCACGTAGGAGTAAAAAAATTTTTCAAACTAGCATTTGCTCGCGGCTTCAACAGCGTGCATACCTAAAATATAACCAATGTCACTCAGAAGCAGCTTTCTATCCGTGAGAAAACAAGACACAACTTGGTGACAGACAGACGGATAGTGGAGTCTTAGAAATAGCACAAAATATTCATACAAGTCAATCTACATACAAAGCGCACTCGAGAAACGCACACATAGACACCGCTCACGGACACGATATCTCGGAGCGCCTCGGCCCGATCGTCGAACAGTTCCGGCTCAAACGCTCATTAGTGTGAGTTCACCGAGCGTAGGTATAAAAAGTGAAGTACATACATGAGATTGTGTACTGTGCCTATCTATTTTGTGGTAACAGTGTTCCGTTTTTACACTTTGGGTACGGAACCCTAAAAAGAAAACATTTTAAAATGTCCCTTATATAAACGACTATAACCAAAAGCCTGACAATACTTTGAAATATAAAATCCAACTGCGAGCCATTCAAAAGTAAAGGTATGATTTACATGAATACTCACCTGATGTACGAAACAACATGTAGTCAAATAGTGATGTTAAATCTTTTTCCCAGAATTCCCGGGATTTTGGTGCCGGAAATCCTCTTTGACGTTGAACTAGTATTTATTGAGCTGTGTTCTGAAGCTTTTCGAAGAACTTGCTTTTGGCAAACTCAACTGAACGACATCTGATTTTTTTAAATGGGTCAGAAATAAGCACTAAATAAAATTAAAAAAATGGCCTTTATTGCTTTTCTTTTCCAACAAAATGATTATTTACATATCTCAAAAGTATTTGATCAAATTCAGTTCAGTAATTTAACCGTGTAAACGTTATAGACGGACAGAGTAACTTTCACATTTATAATAATAAATAGTTTGGATTAATTTATTTAACTTGGCTTTGTTTAAATTATATCATCGTGCATCTTGTTCTATTTCAAACAGTCTAACTGCGCCAACGATTAAAGTCATGTAACATGCTTTTTATGTCAAAGAAAATATGGATAGATTGTGTGAGAAGTGATATATGAAAGAAAAGGGAGTTAGTGATAGCGTGACGAGTGACAGGACAGAATGGAAGAAAAAAACGTGTTGCGCCGACCCCAAATAAAATGGGACAAGGGCAGGATGACGATGATGATGATGATGACATGCTTTTTTAGGTGGGAAATCACAAAGGCGTTGGAGCCTTCTTCTATTCTAGAAGAGAGCGGAATAGTGTACAGACTTTTACTGACTAAAACCAACTTCTATGTTCCTTCTTGGTCTACGTTCCAGGAAACCACGTGGCTCTTTCGAAAGTGAAACTTTAGCCCAACAGTAAAGCCGTGCTACCTAACTGGCTCAGTTCTGTACCCCTGGCCAAGTTGCTAATCTGCAATAGTTAACGCTTGTAGAAAGCTTCATATGTACGGGAATGACGTCATCTCAACGCTCAGTCACGTGGTCAGAACAAAAGAATGGGCGGCAAGGTCAACTCGAAGCGTTCGACGCAAGTGAAACAGTTGTAACTTGGCTAGGGGGGCTGGAAAGTGGAAATATTAAATCATTTCCAAAATAAACTTATCCTATTCAAACACCAATAGTCAGTAGTAAACAATTCTGTATGCATAATGAATGTTCCTCTATTTTAGAATAATACCTTCTACAAAGGTTTATTGTCATAATAAACTAAAATCATTTCTTCTTTAAAATTGTCTGATTCTACCTAGTGATCAAAAACGACGGATACGTGTAAAATTCTAGAATTCCAAAGTCAACCACATCATCACACGCTTACCATTAGATGAGATGGTGGTCAAACGCAAGCCTATCAATAATAATAAAAAAAATCAGTACCTAAGCCTACGCCTACCTCCAATATGTAGTGTTGGAGGCTTCCCACAACGTGGACCGATGACCTGGTGAGGGTCGCGGGAATCTGACGGATGTGAGACGCATAGAACCGGTCATTATGATGACCCTTGTGTGAGATCGATGTTCAACAACTACAGCGGATGTCTTTCGGTTAAAATTATGAAGATGATGATGAAGAGTAGTTGTATAAGTACTTGTTCCATCTCAGCAATACGGATTGGTCTTGAATCTTCATCCTAGAGCTGGACAAGTCTTTGGATGATTTCCGATCTAAAAAAGGATATAGCTGGTAGGATATTGCAACACTCGAGGGAGGCTTTGGTTTGATATATCCAGAAGTGACTATACTGACAATTTTCCTGCTAAAATATTGACGATGAATGAAACATAGCTATACTTATTCCTGTACCTACCCCTGCGGAATAATGGAGGCGTAATGTTACGTCATTTCTAGCGAATGCCATAAAAACTTAATTGCCTCATCATAAAATGACAGACTCAACTAAACCCAACTATGTTCGCTGCCATGCAAATAACCGGGATTTTAATTTGAATCCCGGCGCGCTACAACACTACATACGCCGAAATACACGGTTCGAGTCTGTCGCAAAGCAGTGACCGTTAAATTAACCCTTTAACACTCGCGTCAGAATGACCCCGGGAACAGGGCTGCCGAGATCCGGAATGACATTTAGTAATGACTTTAGGGTTTCAAAGTAATTAGGAAGGCTTGGTGATTATTTATTTTTTCAGTTGTGAAGTTTTACGTGTGTTGTATAAAAGTTTTTCGAATTATAGAATTTGGGTCAAATGTGATTATGCAATGTTTGCAAGGGGTTAATATTAGATAGCTAGATATACAGGGTTATTTGTAAAACACTAGCAACCTCTTCGGTGTAAGTTAAGAACATCATAAACAACAACTTTTGTTCTATGACTTTTTGCAAAACATAACACGTTTACCAAAAACAAACCTTTAAGATTTCGTTGTTCTATCTAACACATTTCAACTCTGTATTTTGCCGTATCTACTTACGCCTCCTACGCACTGTTCTCGTAGTAATAGTAAGCAGGCTTTTGAATATTGTCATTACACCTAGCAAGCATTCGCACCATTTCCGTGTACTCGACATTACCATATTGATACACCATCATGTAAAGATAAATACGGTCCGCACTGCCGAATTTCGCTACAAGAACACGAATGATGCGACGCGAGCGCATCAACGCGAACGACCGACTAGTGAGGGTTGCCCGTAAATAAGTCAAATTCATGTTCAACTACCCTCCGCACTGACACTATTGCTTGCTTTGCTTGCCTTCGTAATATTTAGAACGTTCAATTTAAATATTTTTATTTTTGTATGATAATCTGACAAACTAAAATATGTCAAATTTTAAAAGACAGAACAAAAGTTGTGGTTTTTAGTAACAAAGTCCAGAGAGGTTGCTAGTGTTTTACAAAAAACAAACCCTGTATATGAGAATTAAAGCCGTTGCAGATTTTGTAGAATGCTGTAGCAAAACTGTCATTCGTTCGCATCGATACAGTCGCGATGCGGTCGCTAGCTGTTTGCCCTCGCCCACGCCACGATTCTCAGTTGCGATGCAAACGCGATACTGTCGCATTTTTATCGCAATGCAAACGCGATTCAATAAGTAAAAATGAAGTTTTGGTATGTAGAACGTTTCATTCATGCACCACTCTCAGTTCGACACAGTCGTGCGTTTGCATCAATACAGTCACAATGCTGTAGCGCGTTGCAAACGCCACTAACGCGCGTTAGAAGCAACAATGTCGCGCGTTTACGAAACGCGTGACAGCACCGCTCAAAAAAGTCGCCGTGGGTGATGGGCCCCTCCCGATCCGTCTATCGTTAACGTGATCATGGTTTAAAGCTTGTTGTTTTAACCAATGGAATCCAATGCAATGTTTGTTTGATAAGCAGCGTACAAAAGAGAGGTAACGCTTGACCGTTTTGTTGGCGTTCAGTAATTCAGTCACTCAAATATTTCATAAAACTTGTTTCAGGAAATACGTGTAAAATTATCGTCATTCGGAATTTCGATTTGCAAGGTTTTTATAGATATGTATTCTTTACTTTTTTAATATATTAGTACATTATAAAGGCCCAAAGTTCACAGTTTATTTCTTAGTAAGTATAATAAAAAAGTATGAGAGCAGTAGTGGCCGAGTGGTAATGGCCCCGTCTTACGAGTTGTAGGTTGTGGTTTCGAACCCAGCCAGGCGCATTACTTTGTGTAATTTATTTCATCACTATTGCTCTCAAAAACGGTGAAGGAAAACATCGTGAGGAAACCGGCATGGCCTAGAATCAAACATTCGAAGACATGTGACATTCACCAACCCGCACTGGGCCCGCGTGGTGGATTACGGCCCTTCCCTTCCTTCCCTCTTCTATAGAGGAGGCCTGAGTCTCAGCAGTGGGAACATTAAAAAGGCTGATGATGATGATGATGTAATAAAAACGTCGTTTGATATACGTAGAACTTTGTCACTGCAGCATTTGGCTACATAATAATTCCAACTCAGTTGCTATTTCTCTGTGATCCATTATGTCTACTTGTATCAAAATGAACTATTTCCTCAATCATCTTCCTATGATCTATCTTCCTTTAACCCTAAACAATCATACGTGGA
Source organism: Mythimna lalbum (assembly GCA_949319445.1). Taxonomy (NCBI): domain Eukaryota; kingdom Metazoa; phylum Arthropoda; class Insecta; order Lepidoptera; family Noctuidae; genus Mythimna; species Mythimna lalbum. Next base: position 7,502,737 of record OX439370.1, read on the forward strand.
CGAAACGCCTCGCCAACCCTACACGGCAATTACAGTACGGCCACGATGTTCGCTCTAATAAATACGCGAATTCAACGCACAAAAGGTCCCGGTTGCGTTTAATTAATTTTTTGTATTTTTATTTTTGAATTTTTTTGCGAAGTGCCACCCGTACCGAAATTACTGATGTTAACGTAATAGTGACGCGGGCGAGTTAGGGTTATACTTTTATGACTGTTTGGGGATCAGTTTTTGAGGGTTACTTAAGTGGTGGGGCTTGGAGGACGGTTTGAATGATACATGGCTGGTGGTGACTGTTTTGAGAATATGTGAAAGCTTGGCTATGTTCCAGATTGATAGGTAAATTGTTTGTGACCGCTGGCCTGGAAGCACAAACGCATAAGACAAAGCGCATACTGGTAGCTTTTGTCACGGTGACAATATTTTCACAAGATTTTATTTAGTTTTACCTGTCCGGATGTTTGTCTGTCATCAAATCTTGCAAATTGAATTTGACCCACTTCCCGGTAACCGATTAAGCTGAAATTTTGCATGCATATGTAAATCAGATGACAATGCAAAATTATTATGACACGGAGCTGATCTGATGGTGGAACCGGAAGGTGGCTATAGGAATTTGGTAAATAAACGACACAACCTCATCGAGTTTGGGCTTGTATGATTCTTCTTGACGTGTATTAATTATATACTTAGGTATACCGAACTATAAAAGCTTGCTATGAAAAAAATATTTTCATTAAAAGCTTGTTTCTACCCAATTTTGTAACTGTCACGTCTTCAAGTGCGCCCAGGTTGGGTTCATAAGCACGGTGACTTTTTTTGTCAAAAGTGCGCTATGGCTAAGAAATTTCAATTCTTTTTTTTATAAAAGCATTCATGTGCGATACCTTACCTTACCTTAGTTCGCAATAAATGTTTTGACTTTTGACTTTGACTTTGACCTCTGATTTTACGGATGTCCTTTTGTGCTTGCTTTTCTATCACATCAAAAGCGAATGTGAGTGTATGTGTGTAAAAGTTTGTGACTTTATCAAGCTTGGACGCTAGAACGGATTTCTATAAAAGTTGGTACACGAGTAGACTGTTCTCTGAAATAGTACACGCAAATAATTTAGGTATGACGAACTTTACACCTTGTGCATACTCTAAAATTCCATTATTTTTTGACTATTTTGGTGACTTGACTTGAACTGACTTAAATGTCCTATATCCCCTAGATGGGGCAGAGAGCGTCCACAGTAATCCTCTATCGCGAACGGTCTTGAGCTACAAGATTCACCTTGCTCCACGTCATTCCGTTGCTCGCCGCTTCTGCCAACACGGAGCGATGCCAAGTTTGACGGGGCTGGCTACGTTTTCTTTTTCCTCGAGAATTTTAGTCCAATGAGAGCAGTCGTGGCCAACTGGTAACGGCCTCGACTTACAAGGTATAAAGTTGCGGGTTCAATCTCAGCCAGGCGCAACACTTTGTGTAATTTATTTCATTGCCATGCCACTGCTCTCAAAATGGTGAAGGAAAACATCCTGAGGAAATCGGCCCAGAACCAAAAATTCGCAGACATGTGTCATCCACCAACCTACACTGGACCCGCGTGGTGAATTACGGCCCATTTCCTCTCGTAAATAAGAGGCCTTAGTCCCAACAGTGGGAACATTATAAGGCCGACAATGCTGTGCTATTCTAGTTCAACGCTTGTTTGAACATAGATATCATAGTAATCAATTCGAAGCGTGTAGCTATTTAGGTACCTTCTGTAATTTCCCTGAAGAAAGATGTTTGTTTCCATGGACAGAATCAGTATATTTATGACTACCCATTTCTGATATTCTTTGTATTATTATATAACTTTACATCCAAGAAAAATAACAAAATTCACATACAAATCAAGGAAATCATTCACAAGATGTAACGGAAAAAAATCTAAGCAATTGTTATCAACAATAGTGGGAGACGGTCGATTCTCATAAGTTGACATCTGCAGGCTTCCTGCTACAAATTGCTTCCTTACTTGTTCATTTTACAACAGCTGTCTTATTAGGGAAATTAAGACTTGATTGAGCGAGACTGCGAATTTATGCAGATTTTTATTGTAATAAAAAGCGTTGCCCTATGCTAAGGGAATATGTATATCTATGTCTGGAACACAAGGCAAATGTATGTTTTTTCTATCTATTTTTAAATTGGATGTTAGTTCTTTTTTTAATGACAATTTTTGATATAAAAAGGTGATTCTTTGAAGCCGAGAGAGTGTCTCATTCATCTGGTCTAGCGTTTTTTTTTCAATTTGATATTTATATTTGCATATTCGTTTTTTCTGATCACTAAATGTGTCAAAAGCACTCATTTTTGCACCCTGTGGCTTATGACATAAAATAGATAAGTAAAAACGAAAAATAGGCCACATGAATGAGACATTCTTTCGGTTTCAAAGAATCACCCAAAAGCTGTTTTAATTCATTAAACCCTAAGCGAACGCCGGCGTTTGCGCACCCATAGTCTTTCTATTGTGTCTCTAATTATCACGATTGAAGAGTTAAATTGAAGAAGAAACAATTAATCAAGCAGATACCCTCGTTCACACAAGACCTCAGTTATCAATAATTAACAAGCAAATTAAACCTGCCCGCTAATTACAGCAATGATTGTTACAGTAGAGGGTATACAAGTTAATAAGAACAGAAGGTCAGTTGCAAATACTGAGCGAAAATAAAAGCACACAATCAAAGACGCGTACTTGCATCATTCTCAAAAAAATGCCGATCGCGATGTACCATCAAAGATACACCCACCTGACCACCACTAAGGTCATTTTTGTTTGCACTCGAAACGTAAACTCAAAGGGTTTGCTTTTCGATTTTTTTAAGTGACCAGGCAAAAATGACCGCTATGGTACAAGAAGCATGTCTTTGTATGTATGTGCAGCTTAATTCATGAATCCCCAAGCGACCACCGGTGGCCGCGCATCTATTGTCTTACTATTGTGTTTCTAATTGACGGTATCTGAAGGGTTAATATAATAGCATAATCACTCTTTTAATGTTCCTACTACTGGGACTCAGATCTTCTCTCTCTAGGAGAGGGAATGAGCCATATTATTATTACATTATTAAATCTGAAATACCTGCAGATTTTAGTATCTAATTTAGACACAGATGTTCCTCGCTAGATCATAACTAAATGTATAAATTTAACAATTTTATACAATTAAATAAGGTGTTGTATATTTTTGGAAAAAAAATTGGGTAAGCCGTTACTGACTGGGGCACGTATGCCCCAGTCAGTAACGTGCCCCACTTGCCAAACTAAGACACGCCTTTAAAATTACATAAACTATACATCGCAATTTAAACCTGCTACAGTTTACATCGCCTTCATACTTATAAACTAACTAGATGGGCTCAAATAAGCACCAAATTTTGAATAAGTGTTTCAGTTTTTCAAGAGGGGCACATTACCGACTGGGGCATGTGTCTGGTTTACCACATTGCTTATAGTATGGAGCTGGCCTTTTGCAGATATCTACTTTGTAGTATAGGGTATCAAATAGCCAGTCTACAATTACCTACGCATGTCTAATTAGGTAGCAATCGATCCACTATTGGATTGTTGACAAACGTGCGGTGGGTGGAGTAGTAGGTACGGTGATAGCTATTTGTATGAAAAAAAGGGATTGCTATGGAGCGCCATTACAAATTGAATGCCATGTTATGGCAGGATAGTATGCTGAAACAAATTTACTGTAACCACGACTGTAACACTTATACCATATTCTAGCAAATAAATATTTTGATTTGATTTGTTTTATCCATCCGTGGACAGTAGGCCGTAGACCTTACTATTTTATACTAACCAAAACAAAACTATCTAAATAAACAAATGAAGACAGTCCAAGCAAAAATCCCTCCAATCCATCTTACTTTAGAAAAATAAACGCTATATTCAATATCAATTAGTTAGACAGATAATAGTGTTAGCAGAACCATAAAAATCATGCCATGACGCGTCACCGGGACAGCTTTGTCGCATTTTTCAACTAAACTAATTATTTCACTATCCATTGAAAAGTTGAAACGCCTGATAAAAAAGTCTGAGCAAAGAAACGCAGCAGTGTAAAAAGTGACGTTGGAAAAAACTAAGATATTTCAAAAGGAATGTCAACACAATAGGCAGTTGGAAACGCGATGTGGTCACGCTAAGCTTGTATTTCAATGGACTTTCACCCTTAAAGCCTGAAAGATAGGCAGCAGTTTTCTGTGCTTGTTTTATCAAATAAAAGTCCTTTTAGAATGTTCATTACCTATCTAAACAATGACATCCAACTGTTATAATGACAAATTACAGTGAACACAGTGCACGAACAGAAATCCTCAAAATAATTAACATTGATTTTTTCGCCTGATTGCGTTTGAACAGGCGCTCGATAGATAGGCTGTAAGACCAATAAAAATATTAGACGAGTCGACAATATTTTAGTAGGTAGTTATGCAAAAAATGCTTATGCTGGGTATAGATTTGACTTTGAAATTATCGTTTATAGAAGAAGGAGATTATATGTTAGCTATATTTAAATTGAGGTGGAGCTACACAAATATCTATCTTCAATTGCCCTTGGCGTTCAAAAACCACTGGTAACCTTCTCAAAAGTCGACCCATGGGCCCAGGATGCTGCGGCTCTGCTTGGCTCCTACGCGCCTCGGGCTCGATTCAGATTGGTTACCACCGGGCTTCCTGCTGCTCATCGTGCGCAAAGCCATGCGTAAGGTGGCTGATAGTGGGACTTCAGGGCCATGGTGGCTGGAACATGTCCGTTCCCACACCCGTGCAGGCGTCTCCTTCGCTAACACTACTGTTCTTTCTAGAGAGAGCGATCTGAGAGTTTTGAAGTATTTATTAGTATTATATTTCGCTCCAATATTATATCGCTCTATTATATATCACTCAGTATTTATTATTATTATCTTCCACTTGAGGTGCACAGCCGCAATGGAAACACCAGCACAGCAGAATGAGTTACGAAGATGGATCGGACAACTCGACGTACGGCGAGTATTCACCCTTACGTTGTTAAAATCTCTACGGTCTGGACTAAGCATTTCGCCACGTCATTTATACCGCGTACATCAGAGGACTGGAACAATATACTACTGCGGCTCACCATCGACGATTGCATCACTGCTTACCATCAGTTGGAATCATAGTCAAGCACTAGTGTTTATATCAAATAGATAAAAGAAATAGAACTCTTGCGTATCCACACATCATAACGTTATCATATTGTATTATTGTAGTTTAATTTTTGACATTAACTTATTGTATTTTTTGACGTGAATTATGAATTTTGTTGTATTTTTAACTTTTTTGACATGAATTATGAATATTATGGTATTTTTTTTTATATTAATTATGAATTTTATTGTATTTTTAATGTTTATGAATTTAATTTGGTCGCATTTTTAATTCCTACTTCCCTACTAATATTATAAATGCGAAAGTAACTCTGTCTGTCTGTTACGCTTTCACGCAAAAACTACTGAACAGATTTAGATCAAATTTGGTAGGTAGGTAGAAGAGACACTGGAATAATACATAGGGTACCTATAATTCCACTGGTGAGCACGGGTCTCTGCCCGCGCGAAATAAACTGTAGTCCACGCGGGCGAAGCCGCGGCTTCGCCCTCTTATAATATGTGCATAAATGAATTGAATTGAATAAGTAGCGTCCCACACCATAAACCTACCAACATCGAAACAAAAAAGAGCTGTCTGATAACGTAGGGTTAAATCGATAAATGAAACACATACACACATTTGTGTTGCAAGAAAATTGGAATTCACGCAAGCAAAGAGTGAACATTGAAACAGTACAGTTTCAAAGCTAACAAGAAACTCCTGTCTCGAATTATAAACTTGTCGTTGTTGGAAAGCATGTAATTCTTTCAAGCAGAATTGCTTCTGGAGTATGTTCTTTGAATATATTTTTAGAGCAACATGTGAAAGAAACGCATTTTGAACTCCACCCTCTAGCTATTATTTGTAAAGCAGCTTAATTATCTACTGCGCATTTTCTTTTGGTGGCTTATAATTAGAACTACTTTTCTTAACTAATTAGTGTTATTTAGTTTGCCAGATAAATGTTCTACTCTATCTCTTAATAATCTATTCTGTTTCTATACCAAGATTATAAATAGGGAAGTTTGTATTTCAATCATATCACTTAATTGCTTAGTGACACAGGGATGCAGATAAAGTCGTTAGCAAAATCTAGTATTTTATAAAATAAGGAAATAGAAAATACTGCCAGATTTAAGGGACATTAGCAGTAGATATCAATGTATAGTGTGTCACCATTATTGAAAAACAAAAAATCATTAAAATAACCTTTTCTTTTTTTTTGCATCTGTCATCTCACTAACTTTGGCCAGTAATGCCCAAGGCATTAAGGCCAGTTCCGTATTTTTGTGCTGCATGGAGATAAATAATAATAATAATATTCCACAACTATCACACAACGCCGTCTAGTCCGAAGCTATGCAGAGCTAGTTTATGAGTACCTAGTAAACAACTGATAAACATACTTATATATTTCTAAATACATAATACTCGAATTAAAGATAAATTACACCCTGACACAGAACAAATGATTGTGCTCATCACACAAACATTTGTCCTGGGTGGATATCGAACTCACGACCTCCAGCATAATAGTCAAGGCCACAAACCAATAGAACAACAGACCAGTCATATTTGTGAACATACCCCCGATACTAGAGCTAATCCTAGTATACAACAACGATAAAAAAAAATTACATAGCAAGATCGATTATCATCATCATCATCCTTTTGTTCCCACTGCTGGGACTCAGGCCTCCTCTCTAGGAAAGGAGATCAATAGAGAGAAATAAATAAAAAACTATGTCAAAATGGACAGATCGTCTTTTGTATCTCTTCTTTTAAAACTGCGAGAGTTATTGCAATCCTTAAAATTTGTTTTTATTTCACGCAAGCAGTTTTCGCTACCCATTTTTGTTTCCAGTTGCTTTCCTGTTTTGCAGTAGCTTTTGTCAACGCACAAGATTTTTAACTACGCAACAATCATCCTTATTCATTACCACGTCATGTTTAACAATCATAGGAACTCCTTTCATCTCTTTAGCTGTACAAAAGCGTCCATGCCTTCAAGCTAGACGTGTCACACCATTTTGATATGCTAATGCCTCGCTGGCTCGCTTTGAAGTGCCACAGCCGCTCTGTCCGTGCATCTACCCTTGTTAACTCCTTGATTAATAAAGGTGTCTTTTATAACCAAAAGAAGAGGGGTTTTTTAAAAAGATTAGTTTTGTGTTGTATTTGGTGTGAATAATTGGAATTTTGAAACGAATTTTTGTCAAAGGCGGAGGTAAATTTCGTGTCGTCTCTTCAAACATAGCAAGATATTTTGTAGTTATTATTTATCAAAATTTTAAACAGTATGCGATTTTTGGAGGGGGTTTTTGAGTACTACTAGTCAAGAGTGAATAGGTTACTTCTAGGCAAGCGTGATCCATCGTCAACCACATCGTTGCTTTCCATCAGGTGAGATAGTGGTCCAACGCGAGCCTATCAACAATAAAAACAAATTTAGAATAGAATAGAATAGAATAAACTTTATTGTACACAAAAAGTAACACAGCTTATACATAAAATTAAATTTATGGGTACAATGGCGGTCTTATCGCTGAAAGCGATATCTTCCAGACAACCTTAGGAAGGACAAGAACTTAAAATAATACAGGGGTAGTCCGTGGTGTACTGCTAACAAATTAACTACATATAAAAACAATACTTAACTATAAATATATATGCATTATAATATAATATGTTACACAATTTCATTAAGATAGGGAAGAATAAAAGAGTAAAGTAGGGTTGGTGGAAGAAATTAAATTACTTAGAATCAAGATAGGTAAGTAATGTTACAAAGAAAGGAAATGGTTTTTAACTAAATTTTTAAAAGAAACTAGTGACTGGGCTTGCCTAATAGGTAATGGCAACGCATTCCACAAACGCACCGCCTGGATTTAGGCAGTTATTAGGGGTCCTGGGGCGATTTGGATCTGGTCCGCGGCCTCAACTTTCACCTATTCTATTTTTGTTTTATTAGTATTTTGGGACCACCAATATAATAAATACCTACAGTTTTTTTGATAACTGTACTTTAATGAATTTTTCCTTGTGGTCCCAAAATTGAGACGGCGGTCGGATTCAAAAAAGGTGCTCTTTGACGAACCTCGCGCATGCATGTAGCATTGATACATATACACTATTCATATTGAATCTCATCATCGTAATCATCATTTCAGCTGATAGATGTCCGCTGTTGGAAATAGACCTCCCCAAGTGTCGCTATAACGAATGATCCTGTACGTCTGGCATCCATCGGATTCCCGCAACCTTTATGGTCATCGGTCTACCTTGTAGGAGGGCTTCCAACCTCCGACTACTTTGTTCTAACATCAAAGTTTTGCCTAATTAGCTTTTTACATACTTGAACACTCATTACCAACTAGTTGTTTATCACAATCACCTACAAAGTCGTTATCCACACAACAATGTTATAGGCGAATGAATATTTTAATTGAATAAACAACTTTGTTAAAATACCGCATCGCAAAAAAACATAAAGTTGAATAAATTATTGAATGGATGCGGACTGACAAAATTATCGTGACAGAGATTGTGTTTATGCAGATGTTTCAATAATTAAATGCTGCATAGTTGATTTTTTCCTTCGGATGTTTTGAAAATATTCAACTACTACAGCCTGCTGATAGACTTGCCTACACGAATCTGTGTTCTAAGGGTTCTTGTTCATGACGATTTTTTGTATACTGCCGCGTGTTTCGTAAGCGCGCTACCGCATACTAAGTGCCTCTGCTTGAAGCCGCTTCAAGCTTTTCCGGCCACAAGATGTAGCGCGCTTCAGTTTTTTTTTGTGGTGGTTTCTAGCTTTTTTTGTGGCTGCTTGTAGCTTTTTTTGTGGCTGCTTTGTTTTTGTGGCCCGTGTGCGGAGACTCTAACGCGCTTTAGTCAGATTTATATGCGCTATAAAAAAATGCCAACGCGCTACTAACGCGCTATAACATCGTGACTGTCGATACAGTCGCGATGTTTGTTCGCATCGATATGCGAACAAGCTACAGCATCGCGACTGTATCGATGCGAACGAGCTACAGCATCGCGACTGTATCGATGCGAACGAGCTACAGCATCGCGACTGTATCGATGCGAACGAGCTACAGCATCGCGACTGTATCGATGCGAACGAGCTACAGCATCGCGACTGTATCGATGCGAACGCGCTACAGCATCGATAAGAAAAGTCGCCGTAGGCGGAGATCTGAACGCGATTATGGACAGCGAGCTACCAATGGGTATCGTTCGGTAACCGTCCGGACTGAGCCCAAGTCGTCAACAGCGCGTAGGTACAGTTCCCGCGCGGGTCAAGGACTTATCAGCGTACCGTATGACCCAGCAGGGCCGAAGCCTACTGGGGCCATGGAATGAATGGAAGGCCCCAGTAGGCCTTGGACGGTTACTGAAAGGAAGCTGCGACCCCAGTATGAAGGGCTACGAAGGAACAGGGTGGGTTTTTTAGTCAGTAAAAGTCTGACACTGTCTCTTGCTCTGCCCAAGGGCGGGGGATGTCATTGGATGATTTTACCCACCGAAAACAAAAGATAATGATTTATTTGTAAATTATTTTCGCGTAAACACAAGACTAAAATATAGTATCAACAATAATAATTAAACAATTCAACAGAACCTGTTAACATATCCAGCTTTAGCTTTTAAGTTTTGCCGGTATAAAAACACGTATTTTGCTTGTGAATTTTTCACAAAATAAACAAAATTCTCATAAATGTTTGACTAACTTGTATATTATACAGAAGATAAACTTTAATAAATATTTAAGCATAATATTTTCACTTGTGGCATTGGTTAACATACATACACAAATTGTTTTCAAAACCTACATTTAGAAAATACTAGCTGCTCCCAGCGGCTTCGCCCGCGTGATAGCAAAAAATTATCCCAAGGGAACATACTTCCGGGATAAAAAGTATTCTATGTCCTATTCCAGGACATGGTCTATCCGTGTACCAAGTTTCATCAAAATCAGTTTTGCCATTTAGGCGTGAAGACGTAACAAACAAACTCACTTTCGCTTTTATAATATTAGTAAGGATTTTCACTTGTAGCCTACATTTATTTAATATACGTAATAAAACAAAACCAGGAGTAATAAACTTTAGTTGTTTAATTTTAGGTTTTTATTATTATAGACTAAAATAAAGTTTTACGAATAGCTTTGGATAATGAAGGCATACTAGTATAGCGCAGTAGTAGAGCTATTGGCTGCTAGGCTGTATATGGCGGCTTTATTAAATATTTGTATAGCCTACAGATAGTCTGGCTCTGCTCTATGTCTGGGTATAAGTATGCATATCAGTTGTCTATTACTCATAACACAAGCTTTTGGCTTGGGGATAGACGACGTTGTGTGATAGTTGTGGAATATCATTATTATTATTTGTATCAGTATATCTCGAAACCCTGAGGTCCAGGACGTTTAGAAGGCATACAAAGAGCCGCTACCAACTTGAAAAGGCCCTTAACCCTTCAGATACCGTCAATTAGAGACACAATAGTAAGACAATAGATGCGCGGCCACCGGTGGTCGCTTGGGGATTCATGAATTAAGCTGCTTATGATGTACTGTGATATCAATCGATGATTATCCCGGTACGCGCTATGTTAGTGCACTTAAGAATAACCCCCGATTGGTGAAAAACTATTGCGATATGTGGAAAACAAAGACAATAAGGCCATGGTTTTGGTATATTAAGTGGATTGATTACTATGTTAACTATGAACTATAGTAAGATTATGGCCGCTGCCTGAACAGTGTTATTTAATATCTACCGATAAAAAGGCAGAGGATGACTTGTTCACTCAATAAATAAGCCCCTAAAAACGGCCGCTATCACGAAGTGACGTAGCAAGTAAGTAAAGAAGAGGATTTTCGCCCCCCCGGAAGTACGGTCAAGATCCCTACCAGCACCTTACTAGATTATACATCCACACTTTTGCTCTTGCGAAACTCCACTCAAGCCAGCTAATAAAGGCAAGAAAGAGGTTGGAGCTCTGTTCCTCGTCAGTGTTCACTACGGCCGATGAATAAAGGCAGCTTGCCTTTATTCATCGGCCGTCGGAGATGAAGAACAAGAATGCTCCCGGGAGATTGGGTCCGTGGGGTCATAGGAAACGACCAATTTGGAACCGTGCACTAGCTTCTGACGTTTTATAAGTGCCCATGTAGGCCTATGTGAAATAAAATATTTTGACTTTGACTTTGACTTTGATTAGCGACCCCACGGACCTCAACAGTTCGGTACAAAACTGCCCTGCGAATTGTATCTCTCATAGTCTGGCTCCTCACCCTAGGCATGTTACGGCATAACAAACGCTACCGATACAGACTTAGGGTTTTTTGGAACGCGCAAGCCCTACCACGGCGTCAACGTAGACATACGGCATTGTGGTAATTATTATTATATAAAGTAAACACAGCATAGCACAGTCGGCCTTATAATTTTGCCACTGTTGGGTCCTCAGGCCTCCTCTCTAGGAGAGGGAATGAGCTGTTATTCACCACGCGGGCACGGTGCGGGTTGGCGGATGTCACATATTTTCGAATTTTTGGCTGGGTTTGAACCCGTGACCTACAACTCGTAAGTAAGCTCTACTTTATACACTGTTATAATAAAGTATATAATACGTTAATTAATTAATTCAAGTTTTGAACATCCCTCAAGTAAACACATAAAAAATTGCGATTTCACACAATCTCGCTGTTACATTGAAGACATAAACAATTTTAAATGTCAAAATTAGACAAATGAAACAAGGAGAAGTACATAAGCTTTTGGGAATAAATTACAAAAGTTCGACAGAAGGGTAAACATCAAAAAGTTGGAAAGTTAAACGAATTACTTCTGGGTTTACTTGTGTTTGTTAGTACCTACTTTCTTCCGGTGTTAAGGATGTGTTTATGTTTTTTAGGGTTCGGTTCGTTTAAGTAAAGAAACTGGTTCCGTGTTACTTGTTCTTCTGATGCGAAAGAATTTCTTTATTCACTCAGACATCAGAATTTAGAAACGTTTATTTAAAAAATAACCAATTACAGGCACTTTCGAATTGTCAAAATGTCGGTCTGTCAGAAAAAAGTGAAGCTAAATAGCACACACTTACTGCATTATTGAATAATCTTATGAGATGATAGTGTAGCGACATCTATGACGTCACATAAGAACTACGAAGAAAATACGAAATCCTGCATCGCGCAATCAAAGTTCTCCGCGCGATTTGAAAATATACGACAGCCCGACATCAACTATCGGGCAGTCGCCCACCAGACTAATAATACCCTGTCTGGTCGGAGGATCCTTTCTTTCCAACGGAGGTTTGCGGGACTTTACTCTCTGTTCCGCATACCTCCAAACTGGTGACCCTCGACAAAGAACGTCAGCGCAGCCTTCGTGCAGCTACTACTTCGTGACGTCATCGTCACTTCCTCAAGCTTTCGAGCAACGAGCCATACAGCCAGCACCCACGGCTAAGGGTATCCTGACCATCAGTATGCATACCTGGTCACCACCTCAGCCGCATCAGCGACCTTGGCACACCGCACCTTCGGCCAGTCATATGAAGAGCCAAACAATAATAAAATCGATAAACTTACTGATTAGGTACCTAATCTTCTAATCTTGGTACACAAAAAAATGTTTTTTATTTTCCTGCTTCATAACGACATGTTTTTAGAGCGTTTATGTTGGCACAAATGAATTTTACATACGTATAGACCGTTCAGTTTACGTGTATTATTTTAAGCTTATAATTAGTTAAGGGAAACCAATTAAAATAAAATTATTTAGTTCAAAAATATTTCATCTAGAAAAAAGAAGAGTGAATAATAGAAAACCACTTACTTGGGGTTGAGTTATCCGCTGCAAAGATAATCTGGCAAAATGGGGTTTCCTTGACACCCTTGTAAATACAGTGCCAGTGTGGAGCTCCTTCACAGGATATGTGTCATCTCCTTTATTGCCCAGCATGCACAACTACCTGCTCCCTTCATGACTTAAACGAAGCCAACGACAGAGCTGTCCAAGTGGCTAAATATTGGTCGGACAAAATTTGAATCGAATCGACACGAGAAGAAGACTTACTTACTAAAAAAAAATTGTGTGGTTAGACACGCTATAAATAAAATGCCACGATTTTAGACATTGCTTACAGTAATCATTCACTATTTACAGTCCTAATGTCAGTGACACTGACACTACGATAGCAAAGGAGATAATTATTGAGGAAGGTACTGATAAGCTTGGTCTACCAATGTTTATTTAATTTAGAAAATAATCGTAGTATATTTTATTTTCGCTACAGCAAAAGCTCATCGCAGGTCTCCTTGCAGGCTGAATAACTGATACAGATTACCTATTTCTGTATCTACACTAATATTAGTATAAAGAGGTAAAGTTTTTTTTTGTGTATAGAAGATAATCTTTAAAATTACTGATAAAAAAAAATATCATAAAAAAGTAAAGTTTGTTTTTTTGTTTGTAGGAGGTGATCTCTGGAAGTAGTGGTCCGATATCTAAAATTTTTTCACATAGAGAAAGCTGTTTTATTCCTGAGTGGTAAAGGTAAAATTTTATTTACGCGGGCGAGTGAAGCCGCGGGCAAAAGCTAGTTATGAATAAAATTAAATGAACACTTTTACAATTCCATAAATCTTCTCCAAATACTGCAGTAATTAATTTTATTTTTGTAAATTTGCTTTTGGGCAGTGAAATGTTTTTTTTACAAAACCAACCCCTGTTCTCCTGGCTGTTTCACCCTAAAAATCAAAACAAGGAAAGTCCGCAAACAGGGGTGTACTGCACAAAGGTAGGTAATAATTTTTCATCACAACTAATTACGTACTTCTACCAAGTGCCGTTAGAAAAGAACATTAATGTCTATTGGACTGTTACGGGGCTTATCGTTGATAGAACCATGGCTTAGCACAATATTGGCACGATACCAGAGACTGTAAATAATTTATGAAATTACCTGCTTCACCTACTTGAAAATAGTACTAAATTGTCCTAAGACAATGTAATTTAGAGGTATACTCCTGCAGACCCCCATTAACCCTTCAGATACCGTCAATTAGAGACACAATAGTAAGACAATAGATGCGCGGCCACCGGTGGTCGCTTGGGGATTCATGAATTAAAAAAGAGTGATTCTCCGACCAGATAGATAGCCGTAAGTAATTTTTCCTCTGAGATTTTTTTGTAGGTTGTTAAATCATCCTATGACAACTCCGCGCTTTTATGCGGAACTGGAGATAGTGTCAGACTTTTACTGACTAAAAACCCTCTCCTGATCCCTCAGACTCTTGGCCCCAGTAGGCTTCGACCCTCCCGGGCTCCTAAGGTTTGCTGACAACCTGACAATGGCTTAAGCTCAGTCCGAACGGTGGATTTTTTTTTGGTGGGTATAAATCACCTTGGGAGGTACGGAAGATAGTATCAGACTCTCGCTGACTATAAAACCCACCCCGTTCCTTCTTGTCTTTCGTACCGGGGCCGAGCTTCCCTTGTGGATAATCCTGGTTCCAGTAGGCTTCGACCTGGCTGGACCGGCGAGAACGGCGAATGTGGCGTTACAAGTCAGCAGATTGGGATGAGATGCGGCATTTCTATGCGTCTTATCCTTGGCAGCAGGTCTGTTTCTCTTCTAAAAATCCTTCGAGCTGTGCGGATGCTGTAACCGATGTGATACGTCAAGCTATGGAGTATTATATCCCTTATAGCGATGTACCCATCGGTGGCTCAGCTCACCCGTGGTTCAACGCCGATTGCATTCAGGCTGAAGAGCGTAAGCATTCGGCGTTCCTCGCTTGGGTTGATGCTCGTGACCGCAAAGCTCCGGATCTGAGTTCAAAGAAGAGAGCCTTCAACCATGCTGCCAAGTCCTACAAAAAGGCACTGAAGAAGGCTCGCTTCGACCGCATTACCCGTATTGGCACAAAGCTCTCTGCGCAACCGTCCGGTAGCAGAGCATTCTGGTCCCTTGCCAAGTCGGTCGAGGCGAACTTCTGTCGGCCCACATTGCCTCCGCTGGTAAAGCCTGATGGGACACTTGCTCATACGGCAAGAGAGAAAGCAGGACTCTTTGCATCTCTCTTCGCTCATAATTCTCGTCTTGACACTAGCAATGCTACTCCACCGACTCTGCCTCATTGTAACTCTTCAATGCCCGAAGTCCACATGAGGAACCGAGAAGTGCTGAGAGAGCTGCGTCGTCTAGACGTGAATAAAGCTAGTGGACCAGATGGCATACCAGCGATTGTTCTCAAGGCTTGTGCTCCCGAGTTGTCTCCTGTACTCACGCGCTTGTATCGCCTCTCGTTTAGGACCGGTATAGTGCCCAAGTCCTGGAAGCTTGCTAACGTGCAACCCGTGCCCAAAAAGGGCAGTCGTGCCGATCCTTCCAACTATCGGCCGATTTCGGTAACCTCCATACTCTGCAAGATTATGGAGCGTGTATTGAACTCGCGCCTCATGGCTTATCTGGAAGGTAACGATCTCCTCAGTGACCGGCAGTACGGGTTTCGCCGCAAGCGGTCTACTGGGGACCTACTAGCGTATGCCACCCACTTGTGGGGCGAGGCCCTTGAGAAGAATGGGGAAGCGATTGCCGTATCCTTAGACGTCTCGAAGGCCTTTGACAGGGTATGGCACGCTAGCCTATTGAGTAAGCTTCCAGCGTACGGCATTTCCCCTGGTCTGATCAACTGGGTAAAAGACTTCCTGAGTGAACGGTATCTTCGAGTTCTTGTCGACGGATGCTCATCAGAGCCGATGACGATTAATGCCGGAGTTCCTCAGGGGTCTGTTCTCTCTGCAACTCTATTCCTGTTGCATATCAACGATCTGCTGGTGCCCGGTATCTATGGGTATGCAGATGATAGCACAATTGTAGAGAGATACCTGCCCGGTGCTCGGGCTAGTAAGGAGCTAATACAGTCCGAAAGAGAGGCTATGGTAGAGCGTACGAATATCTCACTTCAGGCAGTCTCCAAGTGGGGTGAAGCCAATCTTGTGGGATTCAACGCCTCCAAAACGCAAGCGTGTCTGTTTACCGCTAAAAGGAGCCCGTTCACCTTAGCTCCTGCTTTTCGGAATGTTTCCCTGGAGTGTACCGACCGTCTTCAGCTTTTGGGAGTCGAAATTTCCTCAGACCTTAACTTTGGGCGGTTCATTGAGTCCAAAGCCAAAGTAGCTGCTAGAAAACTTGGCATTCTTGCAAAAGTCCGGCGGTACTTCACACCCGAACAGCTTTTAATGTTATACAAAGCGCAGGTCCGTTCGTGTGTGGAGTACTGCAGCCACATATGGGCTGGTGCTGCAAAATGCCACCTGGCAGCTTTGGACTCGGTGGAAAGGCGTGCGAAAAGGCTAATTGGTGATCCAGACTTGGTTAAGTCCAACCTTCAAAGCCTTGAGCACAGGCGTAGGGTAGCCAGCCTTTCGGTGTTTTACAGGATGCTTTTTGGAGAGTGTGCGCAGGAATTGCATGACTTGATTCCGCCATCTCAATTCTACCATCGGACAACCCGACGTACAATGAGTATCCACCCATACGTTGTTGAAACCTCTACGGTCCGGACTAAGCGTTTCGCCTCGTCGTTTATACCGCGTACGTCGAAGGAATGGAACAATTTGCCTGCTGTGGTCTTCCCGTCCGATTATAATTTGGGTATCTTCAAGGCTAGAGTGAATAGGCTTTTAATAAACTAGTGCGCCTCACCATCAGAGATTGCATCACTGCTTACCATCAGGTGGGATCGCAGTCAAGCACTAGTTTATACGAATTAAAAAAAAAAAAAAAAAAAAAAAAACCCCTGCTGTTGCTGAACACTCTTTGATGCCTTGGGCTTGGTCCGGACGGTGATCATATAATTTTTAGTTTTGTTGTTGTCTGCATTATGAATTTGAATAATCATCTACTTCTGCACCATTTGCCAACTGACAGCTAAGAAAAAATACTCGTTACCTATTGACTGGCCTGTTGGTCTAGTGGTTAGTGGCCCTGACTGCTATGTCGAAGGTTGTGGGTTCGATTCCCACCCAGGAAAAATGTTTATGTGATGAGCATGATCATTTGTTCTGTGTCTAGATGTAATTTATTTATCTATAATGTATGTATTTAGAAATACATATATAAGTATGTTTAGCAGTTGGAACCCGAGGTCACGGGCTTTCAGAGTCTGGGTGTAATTTATCTATATTATGTATATATTTAGAAACATATACATTACAAGCTCTGCTTAGCTTGGGACTATACGGCGTTGTGTGATAGTTGTGGTATTTTTTTTATTTATTGACTACCTATATAATAATAATAATAATAATAATAATAATAATAATAATAAACCCAACACACATAATATAAAGAAAACAATAACTGAGAAAATAAGCAAATACGCTGAACTCAAGGATGAAGTTACCAGAATATGGCGACAAGAAAAAGTTTATGTAGTCCCGATCGTCCTTTCCACAACAGGCGTCATTCCAAATTGTCTACTACATAGTCTAAAACTGCTAAACTTAAAAGAAACTCTCTATATATCCTTACAAAAAGCTGCTATCCTAAATACATGTCGAATTGTTAGAAAGTTCATGCAAATAGACGAAAACGCATTAGGTACCCATCATAACATACCCTCAACGTAACACACCACACGCTGCATTTACTTGGTTTCGGCTCGTAAATGTAGTTAAAAACCAGCCAAAGAGCTGAGAATAAAAAACATTTTTCCAAAAATAATAATAATGACATTTATTTCAGGTAAGATACCCATAAGTTAACATAAAAAAAAAAACACAGAAATACACACAAAACAAAAACAAAAACATGCTAATAACATTCATTCATTCCATAGTTGACATCACATTAAATAAGTAAATCATAAAAATTCAAAATTTCGGATTGTAATTGGATCAATAATATGTCAATTTAAACAAATAAAATTATAATTTTAATATAAATTTAATTAATTTAATTTTATATAATTATCTAATTTTTTGTTTCAATTTTGAACATTCATTCAGCATTTTGTTCTCATTTTTCCCTATCATAAGAAACCACAATGGATAAATATTAGAAAGGCTGGTGTCAATCTATTTATTTAATTTATTTTAATATAATAAAGATAACAGGTTAAATATTTTAGTGTGCAATTCCTTTGACATTATAATTTAATGGAATTTAATTTTAACAATTTCAATTATCTGACATAATTTTGAATTAAATGGAATATAATGTTTATGATAATGTAAGTGCCTAAAATGAGTCTAAACTAACTTGAAATGAATGAATAAATAAAAAAAAATACTGGTAAATCTAAAAGCATTTCAACATTAATTTATTACCATTCTTACAATAGCCAAACCTTTATAAGACAAAACACGATCACTTTCTGTTTTTAATCTATTCTCAGACTATAATGAATTTATATTGTTTTGTTTTAGAGTCTTCTACCAAACTAGAAAAGTATGTGGGTGGTCTCCATTTACAAACAGCGTTTTAACGCAAGCAATATTAAGCCTACTGTCCACTGACGCGTAGTTTCATAGACGCATATTCGTTACCATACGCTTGTTGTACTATCTTACATACAAAACTATTGTAATCTGTCAATGAAGCGGCAGCGTCGTGCCGTCGTGTTGCGTCTATAAAGCTAGGCGTCCGTGGACAGTAGGACATAATTTTGTTTGTAAGCTTCACGCAGGCTTACACCAAGCGTATAGTGCCAAATACGTGAATACGAAGCTATGCGTTTGTGGACAGTAGGCCATAATTTTGTCTGTAAGCTTCACGCAGGCGTACGCCAAGCGTATAATGATAAATACGAATCTATAAAGCTACGCGTCTATGGACAGTAGGTCATAATTTTGTATGTACGTTTCACGCAGGCGTATAATGATAAATACGTATCTATGAAGCTACGCGTCCGTGGACAGCAGGTCATATTTTTGTATGTAAGCTTCACGCAAGCCTACACCAAGCGTATAATGATGGATATACTATGACTATATGAAGCTACGTGTCTGTGTACAGTAGGCCATAGTTTTGTATGTAAACTTCACGCAGGCGGACACCAAGCGTATATTGATGAATAAGTGTCTTTGAAGCTATGCGTCTGTGAACTGTGGATCATAATTTTGTCTGTAAACTTCATGCAGGCGTACACTAAGCGTATAATGATGAATTCGTGTCTATGAATCTACGCGTCCGTGAACTGTAAGCCATAGTTTTGTCTGTAAGCTTCACGCAGGCGTACACCAAGCGTATAATGATGAGTATGGATTTATAAAGCTACGCGTCTATAGACAGTAGGCCATAGTTTAGTATGTAAGCTTCACGCAGGCGTACACCAAGCGTATAAAGATGAATACTTGTCTATAAAGCTATGCGTCTGTGGACAGTAGTAGACCATAATTTTGTATGTGAACTTCACGCACGCGTACACCAAGCGTATAATGATGAATATGAATCTATAAAGCTACGCGTCTATAGACAGTAGGCTATAGTTTTGTATTTAAGCTTCACGCAGGCGTATACCAAGCGTATATAAATGAATAAATGTCTATAAAGTTACGCGTCTGTAGAGAGTAGGCCATATTTTTGTATGTAAGCTTCACGCAGGCGTACCCCAACTTATAATGATGAATACGTGTCTATGAAGCTTCGCGTTTGTGGACAGTAGGCCATAGTTTTGTATGTAAGCTTCACGCAGGCGTTCACCAAGCGTATAATGATAAAAACGAATCTATAAAGCTACGCGTCCAGGGACAGTAGGCCATAGTTTTGTATGTAAGCTTCACGCAGGCGTACACCAAGCGTATAATGCTGAATACGTGTCTATGAAACTAAGCGTCCATGGACAGTAGGCCATAGTTTTGAATGTTAACTTCACACAGGCGTACACCAAGCGTATAATGATGAATACGTATCTGTGAAGCTACGCATCCATGGACAGTAGACCATAGTTTTGTATGTAAGCTTCACGCAGGCGTACACCAAGCGTATAAAGATGAATACGTGTCTATAAAGCTACACGTCCGTGGACAGTAGGTCATAGTTGTGTATATAAGCTTCACGCAGGCGTACACAAAGCGTATAAAGATGAATACGTGTCTATAAAGCTACACGTCCGTGGACAGTAGGCCATAGTTTTGTATGTAAGCTTCACGCTGGCGTACACTAAGCGTATAATGACGAATACGCGTCTATGAAGCTACGCTTCCATGGCCAGTAGGCCTTAGTGTAATTGTGTGAGTCACTTTCGATTTTAAGTTTAATGTAACAAAATAATTTTTACTAAAAGGTTCCGAAGGGCGTTGATTAATGTTGATTATTTGTTTTAAGTGTATGTGGGAATGTTGCAACATTTAAATGTATACAAATTGTTCTGAATACTGGTAACTAAGCCTTCTTTGTGTGGCTCTTATCCGACACGAGCAGGTTGTGAAGTTAAGATTATTTCTAGGCAAGCGTGCTGCACATCATCGCTTACCATCAGATGTAATTGTACCTAGTTAAGCGTGTGATTTTAAATACTAAAACAATACAAGTGTACAATAAAATGTCCAGGTTTATTGTTCCTGAGAAACACGTTTGTATTCACTGTTTTTAAAACATTTATAAAAGAGAAATATGCATAATGAAATAGTAATAATTATAGAAAATTCAGCCTCTTTTCAAAATACACTTAATAAGCTCGCTCATACGCCGGCTTTGCTCGAATGTTTAAGCAGATGTGTACCTTTTGTTAGAAAAAGTTACCGCAGTCCTGGAACGCTAAGAGCAACTGAAAGAACACGGGTGGATTTTAGTTAGTAAAAGCCTGACACTCCCTGTTTCTCATCTCAGAGTGGGAGGACCTATTCGATGATTAGCTGACTTAAAAAAAAGTTAACATTTTAGAGAATCGATCTAAGGCTCCTTTTTCAGCCTAGTACTTGTGACCATTAGACCAATGAGACAATTTACAGAAAATACTTAAAAAAAGAACACAACAAAGTAAAGTCTGTCTGAAAAAATAAACGACTTGGATAATTATTAGGGCAAAATCAAATCTGGATGTTGTCAACATTTGCACTGTTCCAATAATCAAGGTCGATTAAGAGATCTTGATCATTGTTTACTAATAAAAGAACCCTATAAAAAGTATCGAATATAAGTATTTCTTAAATGATTAAATATTATACAAAATTCTCAAGTCGTTTGACTTTTTAGACAGACTATATTTCTAATATATTCAATTTTTTTTAACAGCTTTTTTGGAAAGCAACTCCAAAAAAAGATGTTGAAGACTACATCTTCTATAAAGGACGACACCTATTGCTAATACCTACCAGATCATGCCTTTTAAAGAAAACTCGAAACAACAATACATTAATTACAAAATTAATTCCGTATGACATTCACTTAATTTACGCAACCCGATGCGAAACAATAGCTCTATAAAGTCCTTATAAGGGTTTATGTAGCTTGTAACCGCATTCAATATTTCAAATTTGGAAACTAAGTTTATTGCGCAAGCGGCGACGAATGTGGCGCCGAGTGCCGACGGCAATGTCGTCGATAAGATTTCGTGATAGTTTAGTGTGGATCTTATTATTTGTTTTTTGGCGGTCTCTGACCAAGTAAACGATCAGAGCCTGATGCTCCTTCAGGCTTCCAGTGAGCGATGATCTTCGTCCATTTATTTATTTATTTACTTATAAATGCTTATTGCACATAAACTGTACAAAGGCGGACTTAATGCCTTAGGCATTATCTACCAGTCGACCTTAGGGTGGTGCAGAAACATAACATGGTAGGTGCGAACTACAAAGCAAACAAACAAAAAGTAAATTAAAATCAAAATAAATACATAATTGAGTAATTGAGTAAGTGATTTGAGTGTATGCGTTTATGACGTGATCAGCCTACTGG
This sequence comes from Mythimna lalbum, assembly GCA_949319445.1. Classification (NCBI taxonomy): domain Eukaryota; kingdom Metazoa; phylum Arthropoda; class Insecta; order Lepidoptera; family Noctuidae; genus Mythimna; species Mythimna lalbum. Next base: position 7,524,839 of record OX439370.1, read on the forward strand.
CTGTTTTCGAAAATTTGCTACTCGAATTATAGAACAAGGGTTGGCATTTCTAACGCGATCTATTCACTAAACAACTATTTATGTAACCTGAATCACGATGTTTGTTTGGCAATGATCGTTTTCATAAAATATTTTGTAATGGTGAACTGTAATGGAAAGGATACACTTCACGGATTAACCCTTCATTAGAGACTTTTAAAAGAAGAATTAAGAAATATATTATACTGTCAATAAGACCTATAAATCTTCTTTTTTTATCATTTATTTTTGGTTATTTTATTTTTATGATTGGTGGTATATTCAGGTTTATTCTCAGAGAACCTAATTCGCCAGTACACATACATTGTCCTTATGAAAATTGTAGTTGTTATCAACTTTTTGTGTATAATAGACGTTAAAAGAATATCAAAACAAAAGTCATATCCATACTAAACAAACTGTAACAAACAAACAGTAAACTGACAGAACCTTGTGAGATTTGCGTAGGAGTGCATATTCGGGTCGGCGCGTAGATCTCACTACCAAACTTACGTAACTGACACACTAAAACTTATAAACATTAGTCTTAGATTCAATTTGTAATTCGAGAAAGAATCGCTTTCAAAATCTTCAAAAATACCTCATTTTGATTGTCACACTATAAAAGAAGAAATAAAGAAAAGAAAGAAAGAAAACTATTTTATTTGGCATACACACTCGTAGATACACACAATGTAGTAACAAGATGTAGACACTAATATTTTATAAAAGAAAGAGACAACTAACAATGTGTGTCTCGCGGTGGCGCCAAATAAGTCCAGTTCAGCAAAAATGCCAGACAACTACTAGTTGCCTGACGCTGGTTTTCAACTGAACCTTAATTCGAGTGTACGGTTGAAAAATTGGTTTATATTTAGGTAATTAGTTATTAGTGTTGGTTGTATGGTAAATAATTTACATATTATATATGTTTATGTTTATGGGTGGAAAATAATACTAACTAAACATAGTATAATCAGTCTTTTCAGTGTTCCCACTTTTGGGACTCAGACGTCCTCTCTAGGTAAGGGAATGGGCCGTATTCCACCAAGTGAGCCCAATGCGGATAATTGCTAATTGTCACATGTCCTCGAATTTTCGGTTCTAGGACATGCTGGTTTCCTCACGATGTTTATGTCTATCTGACCTCATCATCATCATTTCAGCCAAAATACGTCCACTGTTGGACGTCGCTCAAAGCGTTGCCATAACAACCGGTCTCGGACTCTCACCAGATCATCGGTCCACCTTGTGGGAGGCTTTCTAACGCTGCGTCTTTCCGATATGCGGTCGCCACTGCAGAACCTTTCATCCCCGTCGACCATCTGTTTTGCGTGCAATCAAATTGCCACTTAAATCTGGCGATTCTTTAAGCAATATCGGTAACCTTGGTTCCGTTGCAGATATCTACAGACTTCCACAACCCAGTGACCGGATAATACGAGGTATCTTATTATCCAGTAACGTAAACAAGCCTTGCCAATTTATTTTACTTTAACATATCAAGGGGTAGGTTACTCTAGTTACTGTTCCTTTTATGTTGTTGGCGAGCACTAAAAGAGGATTTTATAAAATTCAATCTCGGGGATAAAACGGGTCCAAAGTTTGTATTAAGAAACCTACATTCACGCGGGCGAAGCCGCTGGCAGGAGTAAGTAAGTACATGAGCCTACAAATATTAATGTTAGACATACTTGAGACTGGCCTGCCTTGAGCAATGGGTAGATCGCCTTCCGATTATCATCAAAGCCACCTTGATGGCACGCTGTGATCCACGAGCGCCTTGAAAAGATATCAGTATGATTGACAATGACGGAGCTCGCTAAGGCTGATATCTGTCAAGGCTGAGGGACTGTTTGAAAGAATGCCATATTTTTACTGATTAAAATTCACCCGGACATGTTTGCCGCATGTCGGATGAGCTGTGGGCTAAAAGAGCCACTTTATGGGTCCCATTACACGCAAGGCGACCTCGCGTTAGACCAAGGAAAAGGTGGAGAGAAAACTGGGTAACTGCTAGAGGGACTGGCCCGCAATGGCCAAAGATAGACGTGTGTGGAAAAGGGAGAGGAAGGCCTTTGCGCAGCAGTGGGACATAAATGAGCAAACTAAACAACTAAAACCCACCAGTGGAATACTGGACTCAATTGTCCTTTGCGGTCCAGGAGCCACAGGAGGACTCGTCAAAATTAAACACGAGTGTTCAAAATCCCCAATGAGGAACTTTCTGGTAAAATTTAAAACCAAACTAGGTACAATTTAGATAATTTAAAATTGACTTAAAATATGTACAATAGGAATAAATTTCAATATAACCTGAAAAATGAAAAAATACTTTTATGAAAAAAAAAAATAATTTTGCGAGCTATCTTTGTGCTCTTAAATACAATTATTCATTATTATTATTTCTTTATTCGTCTCATTTACAATATCGTTTTCATTTTTAAACATTTATTTGAAAAAAAAAACATTCAACAATATAAAAAAAATTTAGTCCACCGATGTCGGTAGCAGAATCCAAGCTACCGGCGGGCCGTATGGTATTATTATTCAAATTATCCGTCTAAAGTATAAGACGGATAATTACATCCACACACACACAGACACACACTTTTTAATATTTCTTAGAAAAATAAAATAAAAAAAAACATTATTATTGTAAATTTTATAAGTTGCATATTACTTTTGACGTTCCTACTATAAAATTTCATTCTACTCTATTTCATTTCTATCTTTATCATAAATAATACCAGTCAGAACTTTATCGATAACGAAATAACAATTTATCTTCCCTCCAATAATCACAGTGGAACATTAATTACAACAAAATTTCTTACTTCTGAAGTATTTTATCATTTAACCTTTCTCGAATTGGACAAAAAGTTCCACCCAGAGTTTCCTTATCGATTCCAGTCACAGTCTAATACAGCTTTCTACAAAGATGCCCAAACTCTAGATGTGGTTTTAAAGCGTACATTATTTTACACGAGCTGACCCGACAAAAGTTGTACTAGCGAAAGCATTTAAAAGTAATAATGAAAAAAAAAAATTTTTTTTCTCGGTTTTTGAGTATTTATTTCCACTCCTCGTAAAAACTTGCCTTTTTGTTTTTTAATAAGGGAAATCATCAAACTCGGAAAGAGTTAGAACGAGATCAGGGAGCGTGTGACTAAAACGTGTCTTCTTTTTTCAATTACTGAGATATAACAGAAAATCCAAAACACAAAAAAAAACTACTTTCGAAAAAAAAAACGTACCTGCAATCTAAAGTTTGTTTGAACTTATAATTCAAAGTCAATCCAAAGATATAATAACACCTCAAAGCAACCTATTTTAAAAAACAGTTACTTTATAGATAAAAATAATACCTAATTATTGTAGTATGACCTATTATTACTAAATATTGGTGAAAACACTGAAATTGAATAATCAGAACTTGAATATTTAAAGAATTCATTAATTATCTCGTGAAAACAATTAAAACAGTCAAAAAATTTTTTTTTCTTTTTTTTTTGCCTAGCTGGTTTTGTTTTGTAGGAGTAACACACGCTAAATTAGACAGAGAGCAACAACAAGGTTCGAGGTTGTTTTACGGGATTCTTTAAAGCGAAATTCATTGAGTTTTTTAATTATTCCCGTGACGTAAAATTGTTGTTATTCATTTCAAGCATCAACGCAATAGGACAGAAATGAAGATATCCACAAGAAAACCAAGGTTACAAACATAGCCCAAAGAATCGCCAAACTTAAGTGGCACTCAATCTAATCAAATCAATCTCTAAAAATCGTTTCTGTTTAAAGTACATACAATGAAATACGAAATCTGTCTCTTCCATCCATTCTACATCTTTGACCCTGAATTCCCCAAACCATCCCCGAACAGGGAACTTTTCTACTGAACTCCAATTAATTATATCGCGTAATGAGCCCCCGCCGACTTGGTACGTGACTCTGGTCAATGCGTCTCTTTTCAACCATATTCGCTCTTGCAAACCATGTTTCTTCTATTGAAGGTAGTTGGATGGTTGCTGAGTTATTTTCTAGTGGGACCCTGGTAAAACTTGGTTGGTAAAGCAGTCTTGGAATGAAGAAAGGTTTTTGACAAATGTCGTACAATTAGTTTATGGGCTTAGAATCCTGTATGTAAAGTTAATAAAATCATTACTTGTGGTTTATTGCTTTATATAATCTACACAAAATAATTATTTAACTCTCAACTAATTACGTCAATTTAGTTAGTTGAAACTTAAATCATTATTTTATGTGGATGACGGTTTTAAAACTGCAAAATTACATTAATGGGTATATTAATTTGACAATAATTTCGCCTTTAAGCCAAAGATTATCCAACGGGATTGTACTACGGGGATAAAAATCACCTAATAGTATAATCCAGACTACGGTCTACCTGTTTTTAAAACAGCCAAATCCGTTCCAATTGTAGATTATATTATTAGGCCTTTATTTTGTAATTATCAGTTCAAATAAACTTTATATTAAAAGTACGTCTTTTTCTGTGATATCACTGAATCACTCAAAAGATATATCACAATACAAAGTATCCTGTTAAAAACGGTAATTTCATAGGTAAGAACATTATATAAATAGTTTCAAATCCATTCATCACACTACTTATCTTAATCCGATAGATACGGGACACACTGGACCGGTCATGATGGCAACACTTGGGGGCTCTACAATGGACGTCTACTATGTCCTACAATGGATGTCTTTCGGCTGAAATGATGATGATGATGATGTTATACATATGACTTAACAATCACTATTAAAAAGTGTAGGACTATTTATTACAATACATTCTCCTCATCATAGTACCAGGAAAACAGAAGTATTGAAGAGAAAACAGGCTATCCCTACACATAGGTTGACATTTTTTAATTTAACTTTGCTCGCCCCAGCAGGCAGAATTGCAACACATAAAGAATTGGAGCCAACAAGGAATTGGTTTCTTGGTATCTTTGTGTAGAATTTTTCATATTCGATAGTAGAGGATTTTAATATTGCTATATCGGTATTCCGAAGTTTGAGACATTTTTGTATTGGAGTTAAAGGTGTTTTGTAAGATTTATTGTTATTGAAGCTGAATTTTGTGGTAAGTACTTAGAAGATGTTTTCAAAGGATCATGTTTTTCGACATCGGTTGTATATGATGATAAGCGTTAATAGAATCGAGGGCCTGGTGAAGATTGCGAGACTAAAATGGATCTGAGACGCACAGAACCCTTTGTTCTGACGACACTTACGAGTAGCCTATGTTCAGCAATTGACGTCTTACATCAGAAATGATAATGAATGAAATGGTTGATCATCAAAGTTTGGCATGCTTTCCTCCAACGGTCGCCACATCAACCGGTCGTGTTTTACTCGCATCTAGCGGATACCGGCGGCCTTTTCCAGGTCTCCGGTTCAACTTGCAGTATATGTGCTTTTGTCAATTGGTCAGCTTGGAGGGCCATCGACTCAAATTGTGTTAAAATAACCTCTTTTTTACTATTCAATGGATCGTTTTTAGCTACTATCTCACCTGATGGAAAACGACTGGGCACGCCACAATTATGGCGGTAAGTCCCCTCTTTGAGGCGTGGCTGGAAAGACCTCACGGCGTCCTTACCTTTCGCATGACGCAGGTCCTCACCGGACATGGCAAGTTCGGGAGGTTCCGGCATCGGATTCGAGCGGAAGAGACGCCCGGATGCCGCTACTGTGCGGAACGCCCGGACGACACGGTGGAGCACACAGTAGAGGTGTGCCCTGCTTGGGCGGAGCAACGCCGTGCCCTTGTGGGGGCGATCGGCGGCGGAGACCTCTCGCGCCGGGCCTTGGTTCAGGCCATGGTCCGGAGTGAGGAGGAGTGGCAGGCGGTCGCCTCCTTCTGCGAAGCAGTAATGCTAGCAAAGGAGGAGGCCGACCGCATCAGGCAACGGCGCCCTCACCGCCGCCGCCGCCGGGGTTCCAGCCCCGATTTCCAGCCACCGTAGACGCGGGCTCGTGGACAGCGAACTATGGGTAGCTCGCTGTCCGATCGTCCGGTAACTGTCCGGACCGAGCCAAGGCGTCGACGGCGAGCATTGTTCCATCTGGGTCGAAGCTTACCGGGGTCGGGGTTATCCGAAAGGAAACTAGAGCCCCGGTATGAAGGCTAGAAGGAACGGCGCGGGGTTTTTAGTCAGTAAGACTCTGACACTGTCTCCCGCTCCACCCAAGAGCGGGTTTCGTCAATGATGATTTTCCCCGTGGACAGAAAAAAAAACCTGATGGAAAACGAAAATGTGCTCGCCGTAATAGCAGGCTTGCCTAGAAGAAATGATTCACTTTTGACTTAAAGATCCCCTAGTTGTAGCTATCAAGAAACACAGACTCCGGCAGGGAATTCCACTCCTTAGATATACCTCTCCAAAAAACCGATGGATGAACCTAGGAGTGGAAATGAGCAGTAATCCACCACTTGGGCCGCTCTCATGGGTAAGTGGATGTCACAAGTCTTCGAATTTCTTTGCAACGCCGTGTCCTCGTGGGGGCGATCGGCGGCGGAGACCTCTCGCGCCGGGCCTTGGTTCAGGCCATGGTCCGGAGCGAGGAGGAGTGGCAGGCGGTCGCCTCCTTCTGCGAAGCAGTAATGCTAGCAAAGGAGGAGGCAGACCGCATCCGGCAACGGCGCCCCCGCCGCCGCCGCCGGGATTCCGATCCGGGGTTTTTAGTCAGTAAGACTCTGACACTGTCTCCCGCTCCACCCAAGAGCGGGTTTCGTCAATGATGATTTTCCCCGTCGACAAAAAAAAAAAAAAAAAAAAAAGTCTTCGAATTTTCTTCGCCGGTTTCCTCACAATGTTTTCCTTCACCGTTCTGAGAGCAATGTGAGCGTTTTACAATGGAAGCACTCATATGTCATTATGTCCCTAATCACATATGCACAAATGTGCAGTAGAATACTGCATACTCACGATTTCCCGTTTAGCAGACCAACCTGACGTGGCCATTACTTTTAAACTATTGCCTCTTCATAATACTATTCCTTTTCTCTTTCCCAACAATAATAAAATTCACACTTACAACTTTTACAATGAACAAGAAAGATTTATTTATAAGTGTTTGCGAAAGCCGAAATTTTCCATTCTTCACTTTAGTGGGTTAATCATGATTCTTGTTCTACATTAAACGATATCCATTTCTTTTTGGGCAATAACAATAACATAACGAGAGTTTTAACAATGGTCGATTAACTTTTACTACCAAGAATGACGGCTTGGTAGTTATATGTTTCGTTTACAAGGCAAATAAATGGTATTCTTTTTCGACGAAGTTAGATCTATCGAACTGCCGTGATCGCACTTAAATTGTTATGACAACACGGTTGGCGTAGTAAGTTGCGCCATCTGATTTCATCGCGGAACAATTACTTGTTTGGCCTACAGATAGATGTTTCGGATCTGGGAGTCTTGTATATGTTTGTGATTGCATCTTCGATATACAACATGTAACATTCAATGCGCAAAAGCTCAGACACCCCTAAATGATTTTTTTATTCAATTTACCTAAATATGTGAGAAAAAAATACCTAATTAAAGATGTTATGGTGCAGTTTTAGTTTGTTTGAAATTCGTATCTGCATTGAAATAAGAACTTTTATTATCCCGCGTATGAAAAAATTTGATTGTAATACAACATTTTGTGTTTGTTTACCTATTTGGGCGGGTTTGCGTACGTGATGGCTTTACCAATTAGTAAATAGACAGGGCATAATTTTTTATGAAGATTTTTTTGAAAAATTTGAAAGAGTTGTTTAATTGATTCTTCTCGTTATTCTGATCAAACTATTTTCAGGTTTAGTGCATTTAACGTTACACGTTGTAGAAGTAATTCCTAGTTTAGACCAGTTTAGACACACAATGAACTAGATCTTTAAGATAAACATGTTTTCTTTCTTTTGTTCTAGTCTGGGGCAAATTTTAAATTATGATTAAAATGATCATCCAAAACTTCATGATCAACATCATCACACTGCTTCACATTTGCTTCGATTGCTCTTCACTATTAAAAAAAAAAAATTAATACAATTCTTCTAGCTGCTGTCAGCCATTGCTCCACCTAGCCATTTTTTTGGGATGGAGAATTATTGATTAACTTGAAGCAAGAAATAGTGGCGACACTTGGGGGAGGACTATGTCCAACAGTGGACGTCTATCGGCTGAAATGATGATGATGATAAAGAAATAGTGTCAGACTTTTACTGACTAAAAACTACTGTGAACTTTCAATTACCTATTGCATGTTAATGCTGTGGTGATTCTTGCGATCAACCCCAGCTGTCTTGCTAGGGATCAGTCTTGGTGGGCCCCGACAATCACGCTAACAGTTCTTTAAAGCGCACCTGGAACCCAACGCATCGTCTATTCGGGCCTGGACCTTACTGAACCATGAGTTCCACTAGCCCTTAGCGTCTGATCACACTTTAAACTTATCGGTTCACGGTCTATCAGTCCACTTAAGAGCACGTTTACCCCAAAAATCATCAGTTTCACCACTAATATGGCCAGTTTATATCCTATTTCAGCATGTAAAATCTATGAGCTATGTTCACCACTTTAATTTTCTGCCAGATCACCTCATTCTGAATTCAAACCCACAGAGAGACTTTAATTATTAGTGGGTAATTAGTATCAAATTCGACGCACCCAAACTTTTATAATCACATGTGCAAAATTAATCCCCTCTCTGAGCTCGAGCCTAAAATGTTTGGAACCAGTTGATAATACGTTATTACCCATAAATATTACTGAGAACAATGCAAGGTCAACGATAAGTAGATCATGCTGTGTCTTCAGTTCAAACTCGACATTGTTTCTTATGTCAATGCCAGGGAGTTATTAATGTTTTTAAGATGGAGGAGGTAATGATGGACTTTCATTTAACATAAAAAAAACGTGATACGATTTTTTTGTTCTGTTTTAAACTATAAAAAAATTACCGTTACTTTGGTTTTAAAATTATATATGAAACACCTAAATATATATAGTATATAATGTTTATAACCTAACAATGTATTTATGTAAATATAAATAGGTATACTTAGCCGTTGAAAGATTCTGGGAATATTTTTAGCGTGCTCAGAAGACTGATGGTTTTTTTAATAATGGAAAATTATCCAATGACTTCTCCTGCTCTGGGAAGGTTAGAGTCAGTAAAAGTCTGTCATTCCCTCTTGCTACATCCAAAGTGGAAGCAGTCACTTGATGAAAAAAACCGGCCAAGTGCGAGTCGGATTCACGCACGAAGGATTTTGTACCATCCGTAGAAAAAAACCGTTTTAAAAATCACGTTTATTGTATGAGAGGCCTACTTAATTCATGAATCCCCAAGCGACCACCGGTGGCCGCGCATCTATTGTCTTACTATTGTGTCTCTAATTGACGGTATCTGAAGGGTTAAATATTTATTCAATTCAGTTTTTAGTAGTATTCAGTGTTATCATAGCGGTTATCTGTGAAAATTTCAATTGTCTATCTGCCAACTGTCTGCCTGTCCATTTTATGAACAGTTATAGTTCATAAAATGGACAGGCAGACGGACTGACAGAGGAGAGAGATTTCCCATTTCATTATATTATTATAACTCTTAATTTTCAGTTTTCGAGAACCTGCATTCAGAAATAAATAATTTCACATATCATTTTAATAGTGGTTCTATTAAGGATAAAGTGTTGCCCAACTACCCATCATGGCAATAGTTTTTTTTTTTTTGTAAAAACTCCGATGGTTATTATAAAAAGAAGTCTACCTACTATAATAACAGATGGATTGTGTCACAAAATGTTATGACAAGGAAGGACAGGAAGACACTAATATGACGGCTGACATAGATGCATGGGACAAACATTGATATTTTACTGACCACCAGTGGCGTAACTATAGGGTGGCAAGGCTGGTAAAATGCCACAGGCCCCTGGACCTGTGGGGCCCTCGGTCCGAAAGGCCTGAGAAGAAGTAAATACACAAATTTATGAAGTAAATTACGAGTATGAAGATTTATTTATATAAATAAAAAAAATTATGCATAAATATTTATATAAAAATATAATTTAAAATTGATTAATTTTTGTTTAGTAATTTGTATTTTGCCAGCCTTACAACTTTATAGACACGTCACTGGGAAGACGAAATATAAAAGTCCACGTGTATAAAGAGCTTGCTTATTTATTAATAACTAGCTTTTGCCAGCGGCTTCGCCCGCGTACATAAAATATAGCCTATGTCACTCAGGAATAAAGCAGCTTTCTATCGGTGAAAAAATTTTAACAATCGGACCAGTACTTCCAGAGATTACCCCCTACATACAAACTTACAAACATACAAACTTACAAACTTACAAACTTACAAATTTTACCTCTTTATAATATTAGTATAGAAGTATAGATAAAGAATATTTTATGTCTGTACTTTAGGGATAAACCAAATTAAACTGCAAAGTTATCAATTTTCCTGGGGCCCCATTAAAATATTTTGCTACGGGTCTCAGAATGATGGTACAGTTACGACACTGCTGACCACAAATAATTTGTTACCCTGGGGTAACAAGGACTCCTCTCGGGGTCTCTTGAGAGAGACTTAAAGTTGTTATTGCTCATAATATGTTATTTTTACTAAAGAAAGTAATGCCATAAGATAATACGGGATCTCTCTTTTACTTATTTATTTTTGGTTAATTGTTTTTTTTTAGTTTCACCTGTCCCAATGTTTGTCTGCCATTAAATCTTGCAAATTAAATTTGATCCCCTTCCCGGTTACTGATTGAGCTGAAATTTTGCATGCACGTGTAAATCAGATGACAATGGAAAATTATTACGACATTGAGCCGATCTAATGATGAAACTGGAAGGTGGCTATATGAACTTGGTAGTTAAACGACACAACCCGATCGAGTTTGAGCTCGTATGATTCGTCTTGACGAGTATTAATTATATAGGTTTACCGAGCTATAAAAACTTGCAATAAAAAATGATTTTCATTAAAGTTTGTTCCTAAAAAGAATGAATGTACATTTAAATCTACACTAATATAATAAAGAGGTAAAGTTAAATGAAATAAGGAGGTAATCTCTGAAAGTACTGGTCCGATTGCTACATTTTTTTCATCGATAAAAAGCTTCTTTATTTCTGAGTTTCATCGGCTATATTTTATGTACGCGGGCGAAGCTGCGGAGAAAAGATAGTTCTTTATAAAACGTTTGTTAATAATAAGCTTGTTTATTAAACTTTAGAGGGTATGCGGAACAGAGAGTAAAGTCCAACAAACCTCCGTTGCGACTGCCCAATAGTTGACGTCGGGCTGTCGTATATGTTCAAATCGCGCGGAGAACTTTGATTGCGCGATGCAGGATTTCGTATTTTCTTCGCAGTTCTTATGTGGCGTCATAGATGTCGATTGTCGCTACAAAACTACCAAGCTTTGTTAAAAACGTCGTAAATTGTGCGAGTAATTAGTTAAATTATGAACTCTGCTTGTACATTGTACAACCGTATGTACAATAGGCACTAAAAGGATAATTTAATCACTATTACTTGGCTATATCATGAAGTCATAAACCACAACATATACAACCAAAAAATAAGAAAGTACTTTTCAAAATTGATTTCCTAAAAGGATAAAACGGGTTTCCAAAGATTGTATAGAGAAACGTATTTTCATGCGAGCAAAGCTGCTTGAACCTGCGACCTACAACTCGTTAGTCTGGATCATTACCACTCGGCCACCACTGCTCAAACCCAGGCAGGCACATTACTTTGTGTAATTTATTTCATCACCACTGCTCTCAAAACGGTGAAGGAAAACATCGTGAGGAAACAGGCATGTCCTAGAACCAAAAATTCGAAGACATGTGACATTCACCAATCCGCACTGGGCCCGCGTGGTGGATTACGGCCCATTCCCTCTTCTAGAGAGAAGGCCTGAGTCCCAGCAGTGGGAACATAAAAAGGCTGATGATAATGATAAAAGCTACTTGCAAAAGTTTATAATTATAATAGATTATCAACAACAGAATAAATTTTTTGGATTGTTCATTTCAAGTTCATTGATAGAGTCTGGAAAAATAGATTAAAATATAAATATACCACATCCAAACCAGTAAAAGTACGATCACTTAAAAAAAGCTAGTTGAAGCTTCCATGCTCTGCTTGGTTTCGTGGGAGAGACAAAATGTGTACTGTCGGGTAAATGCCATTATGTACAACATGCGGTTAGGGTTGGCAGTAGAACTTTTTTTGTTACATTAGTTGTTTTTGTGAAGATGTTGCGGTTATTTTTATTGTTGGGTCTAGAATAACTTTTGTCTTATGTGTTAGTTAATAAAAAAATAAATCTCTTTGAAATTAATTAAAAAAAAAAACATACTACCAATTATTACACAGTGGACATCTCCTGTACAAGTGCCAGTTTTTGCAATCTTCTGCGTTTCACTAAAGTCCAAATTAAGACCCTAACAATTGACATTATGTTTTCTTATATACTATCATCAATGGCGAGTTTTAAATACCAAGGCTAGCTGCGAATGGCAGAGGATTTTTTCGAAACAGTTCCCGTGGCTCTGGTATGCAAAAGGCAATAGACGGAACACAGATAAGTTTTAGTCAGCGAAAGACTGTCATTCCCTCTCTCTGCACGCGGAGTGGGAAAACTTGTTTGATCATTTGACAATTCCAAAAAAACTTACCATTGTTGAATTTTTCTCCCTATCCTATAATAAGGAGGCTGTAATTTTGAATAGAATGGATTCTACTTTATTAGCTTTGTTTTTTTTTTGCTTTACTTTTTTTGTGTTTTGCTTGTTTATTTAGCTTTAAAATCATTAACTAACTTGTCGGGCGAGAAAAATAAAACATACCTCATCAGTGGCCGGCAAACAATCCTTCAACTTGAATCATCTTCAGCCTTTTTGATGTTCCCACTGCTGGGACTCAGACCTCCACTCTAGGAGAGAGAATGGGCCGTAATTCACCACGCGGGCCCGGTGCGGGTTAGCGACATCTATGGCGCCACATAAGAACTACAAAAAATACGAAATCCTGCATCGCGCAATCAAACTTCTCCGCGCGATTTGAATATACACGACAGCCCGAAATTATCTATCGGGCAGTCGCCTATAACACCTGTCTGGTCGGAGGATCAACCCTTTTAAATGGAGGTTTGTGAGACTTTACTCTCTGTTCCGCATATCTCCAAAACTTCATATTTTTTGGACACCCCTAAAAGCCTTAGGTACAGTTAGCGACACGGAATGCATCGCGTGCGCGCATCACGTTAGTCCCATCGGTGTAATTGAGGACGGAACTGTTATCATTTAGTTCTTAACTCCAAACTCACTGATAGATATTTAGTTCTAACATTAATGAGCGGTTTTATTGGTGTCTTATCAGTGCATTAGTGGGCGATGAAATGGAGTTGATTGGAAGTTTGTGATGCTAATTTTTGGGATAAAGATGGTCGAAATGGATGGAAATAAAATTGTGTTTATCACACATTTTCTTTGTGTTTCCTACTAACTAAAACTTAAGGATCTTTAGGTATAGTATGAATAGTTAATTCTTAATAGGCATCCTTCATCGTTAACTACCATCAAACCGAATACAACTCTACTTTTTGATCTAATATACAAAAATCTAATGTCACAGTGCTTGTTACTGATCTCCTCCGAAACGGTTAGACGGAATTTTATTACATCTTTAGTGTATATTTGGTAAGTCAGAGAATAGGATGTAGGCTAGGTAATTTATCTATATATATAATAAATAATATGTAGTTTCCGTTTTCTAAACGTTTCGTAAATGGCGTTGGCGTTCACGCTATAGGAAAACTTTTTGGGAATAAAGAAAGGAGCGCGTTTTCCTATAACCCATTTATTAATTACAGTGAACACGGAGACATTGGCACCATGTCTAAGGTGTGTGCACACTGTCACGCGCGTAAGTGGAAGGGAGAGATTAACGTCTCGAATCGTCTCGCGCATCACGTTGTTTTCCAGTCCCCGGGCTCTTAGAATTCGACATCCGACGTTTCAGATCTTTGATTTTGACGACCCCGTTGTCGCTGGCATAAGCAACAGGATCCGCGTACGAAGTCGCTGGCAGAAGCTAGTCTATATATATAAAAATCAATGCCACTTTTCGTTATTATTTTATAACTCAAGAACGGGCTCACCTATCCAAACCAAATTTTTAGGCTTTGTTCGGACCATTTAGTAGATGGTTTATGTGAAGTTTGGTAGGGTAGAGTAGAGTATAGTAGGCTAGAGCAGGGTAGGGAAGAGCAGGAGCGAAGCCGTGCGGGCAAAAGCTAGTATGATATAAAAGCTTGTCGCAAGTTTTGATTATGTACTCGCATTTACTGAATTTTAAAATAAAAAAAATACATGTACATTTGAGTAGTTGTAAGGGCCTCATCGTTTTAAATTGGTCATGTAAATAGATGAAAATTTGCAATTTTCTTATCACCAAGGTAACTAAGCGAAAAATAAGTGCGTGGTTTAGGGATAATATAATTTTAAAACAATTAAGATTCGACCGATTTCTTTTAATCCATTTTTTAAAGGCGGTAATAAAACACATCGCTCTTTCTTTTAAAAAAAAAAAAGATATATTCTTCATATAATTATATTTAAATCCATCAACTATTAAACAAAGACTTAAGATCAAAGATGAAAGTAATATTAACACCACCATAATTAGTAGACACGGTGAAAGGCTTTATAGTTACTGTGTTATTATTTCGAATTCACATTTTTTACTAAAATGGTTGACTTAAAGTTTGTTGTGTAGTGTTGAAGCGACGCGATGGAGATACTCAGAAAAGCATATTCGTTGCCATGCATTTGTTAGCATCATAAATGATAAGAAAATTATCGATCCAACCCTCAATTTTTATCTCTCTCTGTCTGAGAAAAAACTCAATTTTGAGTTAAATTCTTTAATTCGTTCACAACTTGGTTTTTCCTGATGGCTACAACCTGGGAATTTTGATATCAAGAGGAAATGGGTTGCTTCTTTGTTAAGCGCGCTCCATCGTCGACCGCATCATCGTTTTCCATCACGTTAGATAGCGGTCAAACGCGAACCTATCAACAATACAAATACTCGCCAATGTACAGTTAACAAAGAAGCCAAGTAACAAGGGTTGTTGGATATAAAAATGAAACATAATACTGATAAAAACCCATTCATAAAATTAAAAAAAAAAAAAAACTAGCAAATTCCATTATGTAATGATGACCCTGATATGACAACTAAGCAAAGGACGACATTTGAATTCTAACATTCTGTCATGGGATTGTGCTATCAACCCAGACATTGTTATTTTCAAACAATAATTTTCCCATATCTTCTTTTATTGATTTTCTAATTTAACCCGCATATATAATATTTGTTAATTCTTAATATATTTACAAAAGTATGTTTTTCTGGGCTTGAAAGTCTGGATCCTGTACATGAAAGCGAAAGACATAATACTTAACTACATTCAAGGAGCGCTGGTTTATCCATATTTTTCCTCTAATTTTAATAGACTTTAGATTTTTATAAGAACACTCGCTTTTGCCTGTGGCATCGCTCCCGTCAACTGTAGTCAGAATAGAGTAAACTCTACTCTACTCTACCATACTCTATCCTACTCTACTTTACCCTACTCTACCTTAATCTACCCTACTCTATTTCTTTTATACCAAACCATTTATTTATTTATTTTTTAATTTATGTACTCACAAAAATACAAAAGGAGACAACATATTATAAAACTACTCGTATGTACAAAAGTACTAGTAACCATGTACTTCTTTTAAACCTTCTCTGTATGCTGGTGAACAAAACAAAAAAATAAATATTAGAATTGGTCTTAGCGTTATTAAGTTATAGCGTGACCAGGAGGAATAAGGGTTAATATTTTTATATAAAAAAAAAGTATATACATTAATATTTATCACACTGGTCTCTAAGACTAATCTTTACTAATCTTATAGCTGACGCTATACACATACCTTACGTCTAGCCCCAAGCTAGGCACGTGTTGGCTTTACTCATGGATAACTTAATCTATATGTGTTATGTCGCAATGCGTTATAAATTACATTATTATATTAAATGATGTGGCATATAAGTATCTGATTACATACTGTACAAAGTATTTATGTAATTTTGGATAGTCGCAATTTGGTTTCTGTGCTTGTGATTTTTTTTTTAAAGTTATAATGTCAATAGAACCTAACTGAGCTGTGAAGTTATGATAGGCGGTCTATCATATTCTAGAGCAAAGAAAAGAGTGGAATAATGAAAAGGAGGCACTCTTTTCCTAACCACTTCTGTCCAATTAATACAATGTATATTAGTCTAAAATTAGAATCCAATAAATAGAACTATAAATAATCTCGTAACAGTAAAAATCAAAATGAAGTTTTCTTCTTCCGATTGTTTGCGAAAGCGACGCAAATGCGAACAGTCTTTAAAAAAAAAAGCCTGAGTTGTCGATGACGCGTAATAAACACACGCGCTTTAAAGAGATATCAGCAAAACCGTAGGGGCCGTGCAGGCCGATGCCTCCTAAGGCCATGAGAAAACTTCTGAAAAGGATAATTGTGGTCCTAGAACGAAAAAGACTACAGAAGGAACATAGGTTTGGTTTCAGTCAGTAAAGGCTTAGCATACATTAGATAACTAGTCTGTGGTCAATTGGACCCGCTCAATTTTGGTCCTGCGGGTCTACTTGACCACACAATTTATTTTCATTGGTTAATTGGACCCACATTCAAATCTAAAAAAAAAGTATATTGTTTAAAGCTACTGGTGTTTACAGTCAAGCGCAAAACGTTAATTCAAAATATAATAAAATGCAATTCAGTTTATCCCACCTCAAAATAAAAGCACCCTCGATATATACAATATAGTATGTATTATAAACGTGATGTGTATGTGTGTATATTTGTTACTACTTCACGCTCAGCCGGCTAAACGGATTTGGATTAAACTTGGTACCAGAATAGAATATATCCTGGATTAACACATAGGCTATAATTAATAACGGGGAGGTATACCCATTCTAAGACGGCAACGCTCCGCTGGCGGAAGTAAGTTACTATGTATCCTGAACACAGCAATTTTTTTTTTTTTTTGTTTAAAATTTGGAGACGACAACAATAAAATACGGCCAATATCCGTGTATGAGTATAATATATAATATAATTATTCTGTACATATGTTTGTCACATAACTCCTCTGAAATTTCTGTATGTATAATTTGAGAGGGTCTTTTTTTTCGGTGGGCAAAAGTCATCTTATGAAAACCCCCGCTCTTGGGTGGAGCGGGAGATACTGTCAGACTCTTACTGACTAAAAACCTCACCCCGTTCCTTCTAGCCTTCATACCGGGGCTCGAGTTCCTTTCGGATAACCCTGGCCCCAGTAGGCTTCGACCCATCTGGGCCCCTCCTGTCACTGAATTTGAGAGGGACCCTGGATGTTTTAAAAATATGATTGAACTCGGTAGGTTGCGTTACAAAAGAGTTTTTTTTTCCACTATTGCTAGTTTTCAAAGAGGACAACGTTTTTCGAGACCGCTATTATCGTTAGAAAAACTTTTTTTAAGAAATTTTGTGTTTATACTCGTAGTTTGGGGAAAGAGGTTAGAATGGCCTAGTGGGTGAGGCAGCCGTACCATAAAGTAGAGCAATGCCCATAGTTCAACTACTAATAGTAAACTTGCGATCTGTGTGCGTGGTCTGTTAGTTGCGTAATGCGTGTTCGAATTTCGTGTCATGCCCGTGAACGGGTGTTCACGGGCATGACACGAAATGTCGGTTGAGACTGGTCATCTCTTAGCTGCCAGTGGCTTGCTTAATACAGTTTATATTTTAATTGTTTTATTTTTATTTTATAATTTTATATTATTATTACTTATCTATCTACATTGTACTCACATATTAGAAGCGACAAGAAATATGTATAAACAAGATCTATGTAACTCATAATATGATTTAAAAAGAGTGTCTATGGAGTTTCTTGCACGTTTTAAGTAAGTAAGTAAGTAAGTAAAACTTTATTTGTTTAAACATGGTGTACATGATACATTGCATGCAAGATAGTAGGTAAGTTCTGGCATGTTCAGCCGCATATCGTGGCGTACAAATATTTAGGAAGAGATGGTGCATAAACCGTGATCATCAAAATTTTATAGGTACTTGTTAAATTTAGTTTAGGTATGATTACATTCCAATAGCATAGTTCTAGAAAAAATAATAACAGAAAAAAAAAAAATACAATACACATGTCAACAGCATAATTTTAAATAAATTTGAATGTCAAAAGTAGTCAATAAAATCATGATTTGCTGTCATTAAAATTACAATTATTCTAGATAAAAAAAAAGTATAATAATAGTAAAACAATACAATACATGTCGACAGCATTTTAAATTAAATTCAATGTCGAAGTAGTCAATAAAATTACGAATTACTGTCATTATTAAAATTACAATTATTTAGTATCAATTATTCAATGTCCAAAATTAAAAAAAAAAATATATTTTTTATACAAAACAATATTAAAAATGTAATATGGTCATCTCAAAAACGAAGAAAATTGTCCTCTTTCATAAACTCTGCTACACTGTAATATGCTCTTTTAGTTAGAAAGCTTTTCAATTTACTTTTAAGAGCAGATATATTTAAAGTTTTCCATGATTTAGGCAATTTGTTAAAAATGGTCGGAGCCATGCAAAAGATGCTCTTGCGCATAAGAGCCGTTTTAGCGGCCGGAACACAGAGTTTGAAATTATCACGTCTATTTCTTGGGAAAGCATTAGACAAATACTGAAATAAATGAGGATTACATTTAATGAACATCACTGCTTCGAGGATGTATAATGAGGGTAATGGTAATATCTTCCGCTCTATAAAATAAGGTTTACAGCTGTCCGTCGTTTGCAGTATAAACATCGATCTAATGCACCTTTTTTGTGCCCGAAACGCTATTTGATTGTCTGTACTGTTCCCCCAAAAGATGACTCCATATCTAATAATTGATTCGGCTAATCCATACTATGCAGTAATCAGTGCATCCGTGCTGAGAACCGCAGCAAGCTGTTGCAAAGCGTAGGCTGCACTGCTCAATTTTTTACTTAGTGCCTCTATTTGGGGTTTCCAATTTAATTTGGAATCTATAATTAGCCCTAAAAATTTTGTTGTGTCACTTTCATTGATATTTACATTATTAAATTTAATATCAGGATTGTTGATTGTTTGCATACGTTGTCTAAAGTGCATACCGTTAGTCTTGGGCACGCCACGATTATGGCGGTAAGTCCCCTCTTTGAGGCGTGGCTGGAAAGACCTCACGGCGTCCTTATCTTCCGCATGACGCAGGTCCTCACCGGACATGGCAAGTTCGGGAGGTTCCTGCATCGGATTCGAGCGGAAGAGACGCCCGGGTGCCGCCACTGTGCGGAACGCCCGGAGGACACGGTGGAGCACACAGTAGAGGTATGCCCTGCTTGGGCGGAGCAACGCCGTGCCCTCGTGGGGGCGATCGGCGGCGGAGACCTCTCGCGCCGAGCCTTGGTTGAGGCCATGATCCGGAGCGAGGAGGAGTGGCAGGCGGTCGCCTCCTTCTGCGAAGCAGTGATGCTAGCAAAAGAGGAGGCCGACCGCATCAGGCAAAGGCGCCCTCGCCGCCGCCGTCGGGATACCGATCCCGATTTCCGGCCACCGTAGACGGGGGCTCGCGGACGGCGAGCCATGGGTAGCTCGCTGTCCGATCGTCCGGTAATGGACCGAGTCCAAGACGTCGACGGCGCGCACTGTTCCCGCGCGCCTCAAGAAGTTGTCAGCAGCAGGAGGGGCCCAGCTGGGCCGAAGCCTACTGGGGACAGGGTTGTCCGAAAGGGAGCTCGTGCCTCGGTATGAAGGCTAGAAGGAACGGGATGGGGTTTTTAGTCAGTAAGAGTCTGACACTATCTCTCGCTCCGCCCAAGAGCGGGTTTTGTCATAAGATGATTTTCCCCATCGGGAAAAAAAAAAAAAAATACCGTTAGTCTTTTTTTAATTAATTATTAAATTATTATCATTTAACCAATTTACAATAGATATTAGTGAATTATTAATGTCAAGTTCATATGTATTAATGTCATTACAAGCTATTGTCATAGTGCAATCGTCAGCAAAAAGTGTCATCGGTTGTTCAGTTACTTTAGGCAAGTCATTAATATACAATGCGAAAAGCG
Organism: Mythimna lalbum; assembly: GCA_949319445.1. Taxonomy (NCBI): domain Eukaryota; kingdom Metazoa; phylum Arthropoda; class Insecta; order Lepidoptera; family Noctuidae; genus Mythimna; species Mythimna lalbum. The sequence goes on from OX439370.1 coordinate 7,545,127, forward strand.
GAGGCCCCAATACTCTGCCTTGAGGTACTCCATATATAACTTCGCGTTCCTCTGATCTTAAAATTTCTTCACGATTATTAATTTTATTTATTTTACATATTTCTGTAACTTGTTTACGATTATGAAGATAGGACTTAATTAATTCTAAAACATTGCCTCTAAAACCATAGGCTTCAAGTTTTTCTGCTAGGGTGTCATAATGGACACAGTCAAAGGCCTGTGTCATATCGCAAAATATGGCACAGACTGGTGTTCTCTTATCGACATTTAGCATGACATTATGTAAAAGCTCATAAATAGCCAAATTAATGCTTTTATTTTTTCGAAATCCCTTTTGTTCGTCACATAGTATATTATATTTTTCTAAATAAGTATTACTATATATATATTTTTCGAATACTTTAGACAAAATTGGTATAATCGCGATCGGTCTGTAATTCATAATTAATTCGTGATTGTCCTTCTTATACAACGGTTTCAACGTTCTTCTCCATAGAGACCTCCGCTTTGGAACATGCAATTTAGCTTCACTTTTTTTGAACTGACCGACAGTTGACTATTCAAAAGTAATTTGATTTGTATTGGTTTAATGCCTGTAGACGAGTTAAAAAAGATGTGAGACAAGCGGCGACACTCGTTAACAAATTGGAAGATATTTCCTTTCTAACCTCTTTCATCTTTTCTTTGGTCGGTACCATCATAAAAATGTAATTAATTATGATAAGCACTGTTAGTACTTTAATTAACTGTCGTATAGTCGTTATCACATAGTACACTAGTATTTAAAAACAACACAATTTCTCGTTTCATTTCTTTGTTATTTTTTTAAAACCCTGTTAGGTATACTTGTCCTTTTAAAATAGATATTCGTAACCCCATTTTACCTGCCCCTGGTAATAAAATAAAATAGTCTGTTTTGTTAACCCACAGAGAGATCTCTCTTCGATTCATTATGAGCAAAGACAAACGAATCCTAATGATAAATCAACAGCGAATTTTGATCTGTAGTTCTATGTTCTGTAGATCTATCCCGGATGGCCAACACACTGTAGGCCGTCCGGGATAGATCTACTTTCAACAGTATATTATCTACATCTGCCTATAAACTGTCAGTAGCTGTATTCTAATTGAACGTTTGTTAAACCCCAATAAAAAATGATCAAATTATTATTATTAAAAAAAAAAGACGTGTGGCACTCGGAGACTGCCGCGGTAAAGCTATTGCATAGCATTTTTTATCAACTTATACAATTATAATTATATATTATTATTATTATATATTTATTTTAATTGAAGTTGACAAGTTGCCGTGACAACCATTTAGTGGGGGCTGTTAGGTTTTTTTCGTTACGAAATTTCTGGAATCGGTCTCCACGCTCAAGGCCCGCGATAGAAGCTATGCAATAGCCTAAAAAAGACGAGTGGCACTCGGAGACTGCCGCGGTAAAGCTATTGCATAGCATTTTTTATCAACTTATTTGTCATTGAAGTTGACAAGTTGCCATGACAACCATTTAGTGGGGGGTGTTAGGTTTTTTTCGTTACGGAATTTCTGGATTCGGTCTCCATGCTCAAGGCCCGCGATAGAAGCTATGCAATAGCTTAAAACTTATTGCAAATCAACCCTTATTGATATTGAAATAACAGTTACCGAGCTAGTTTCCACACAATCATTTCTTTGACTGCCAACCCTTTAACTGCTGCAGTCACGACAGGCACATTATCGTGGGTATAATTGTGAAACGACGGGTCCCGACACGACACACGTCAATTGAGTTATGTGTACGTTTGGTTGACACGTGCTATGATGGGGGCAATGTCAAGGTGCCATGTGATTCGTGGTTACTTAGGCCTATTGTCCACGGATGCGCAAGGTTCATAGACGCGTATTCATGTTTATACGCTTTTTTTTGTGGGTAAAGGTCATCCAAATGGCGTCTCCTATCCTTGGGCGGAGCGGGAGATAGTGTCGCACTCTTACTGACTTAAAAACCCACGCGTTTCTTTCTGCCTTTCATACCGGGGCTGAGTTACCTTTCGCAGCTAACCCGGTCAAGGTTAGCTCCGAAAGTAGGCTTTGAACTAGCTGCTGTTGCTGACAACTCCTTGAGGCGCGCGGGAACAGTGCGCGCCGTCGACGACTCGGGCTCGGTCCGGACTGTTACCGGACGGTTGGACAGCGAGCTACCCATGGGTCGCCGGCCGTAAGCTCGCGCCTACGGTGGCCGGAAATCGGGATTGGAATCCCGGCAGTTGTTGGGGCGCTGTCAGTAGGCGCCGTTGTCTGATACGGTTGGCCTCGTCCTTTGCTAGCATTATTGCTTCGCAGAAGGAGGCGACCGCCTGCCACTCCTCCTTGCACGCGCGGACCATGGCCTGTACCAAGGTCCAGCGCGAGAGAACGCCGTCGCCGATCACCCCCACGATGGCACGACGATGCTTTGCCCAAGCCGGGCACACCTCCACTGTGTTGGTGAGGCTCGTGAGAATTCATTGGATGCGAGACGTACAGGATAACAGGACCGGTCGTTCATATTTACTCCGTGGGTCGTTCTCAAAATCCCCTATATTTTTTGTAACTGTAAGTAATATTTTAGATGCTTGCTAGCTCAAATGTATGCCACTTTTTATTTGTCGTTCCTACAAAAACAACATTCATATATAAAAACCGAAATCAACAATATTTTAATACCCTTTTACACACTTTTAACACGTCACACATAATTGTTTCATAGAATAAAATAAATTGCACCGACACGAATATTTCCGTAACATTCAGATCGTGAGTAAAACCAATAAAGTGTAACCAGTCTAAAACTGAAACTGGAAAGTTAAAGTTAACACTCGGATTCGTCGGCTTGTTAACAAAAGTTTCCGACTGTCACACCGTTGTGTAACAATTGGGCAGTTCTTTTTACACAATATTTCGTAAGTAATTCATATCTTTTTAGTAGTTCGCGGAGAACTCTAAAGGTGAGTATGGACTACAACATTTACTTGTAACAGAACAACGAGCCGCTCCGATATGTTCTAGTGTATCAACCTAAACGTCGAGCACGCTCGCCTCTTTGTTACAAACCAACGAGCATATTGGTGTAACATTTCGTCGAGCGTATTGGTGTAACATTTCGTCGTTTCAAAAAAGAATGAACGCAAGGTACAACATTTACCCATAACATAACGCCGAGCATTCGCGGGAACGTTACATTACATGCAAATGCATTGGAAACTGAGCTTTTGCCTGTATTGTACCATTTGTAAGAACGTTACATACCACAGAAATGCTCCAGAAAATGTTGTAGTCTATACTCACCTTAAAGGTGAAAGAACTACATTGGGCACACGTGGGCTACGTACGCCGACCTGGGCGTGCTGGTCTCCATACATTTTATATGGCAACTAAATGACTTTCTTTTTCACTTAATTCATGGCCCCAGTAGGCTTCGATCCTGCTGGGCCCGTTACGATTTGCTGACATATCTTTGAGGCGCGCATTGAACACTACCTACGCCGTCAACAACTTGGATTCGATTCGGACGATTACCGGACGGGGTGCTATTATATCAATCGCTCACCGTCCGTAAACCTACGTCTACTATGATATCCCTGTGAGGTCTCCTTTACTAATATTATTGCTTCGCAGATGGATCGATTCCCATTCCTCCTCGCTCCGTTTCATGGCCTGTACCAGAGCCAAGCGAAAGAGGTCGTTACCGCTATCGCCTTCACGAGCACAGGCCATACTCAGCACAATCGGGGCACACTGCTACTGCATGCTTGCAGTACAGTTTGGTCGCACAAGCGTAATTGCACATCCATTAGTCAAGCTCACGTAATACACTCCCGTAAGACAGTGTTAGTCATCTCATACCCTTCTAGCCACTTAAAACTTTCCTTATAACATTTTCCTCATTACCTCCATCACCTCATCACATGACATACAATGACAACTGACTTACATAAAAAAAACCCTCCCATTACACCTCTGTCTAACTACAGGAACTCAAAAGGCAAAACTGACGAAACTTTAAACGCTAGCGGTAAAGACTATATTTGCCACGCTCCGTACTATAGCGTAGTAACAAATTACATCGTAAACAACACGGTATTTAATTAGCTTACGTACCTAGTTTATTGTTTGGATTAAACTTTAGATTTATAATAATGAAGACGTTGTTCCATTTTGTGTAAAGGACTAAGATTGCTGTCTTTTTACACACAGTTTACAGTTTATTCTCCCGGCCTTGCTCCTGCGACATATCTTACAAAACACTGTTGTTATTACATTATTATGCTTATTAATATTATAAAAGCGAAAGTGAGTTTGTTTGCTTATTTGTTACGTCTTCACGCCTAAATGGCAAAACCGATTTTGATGAAACTTGGTACACGAATAGACTATGTGCTGAAATAGGACGTAGGATACTTTATAAGCCCAGCAGTAAGAACATTATAAGGCTGATTATGCTATGCTAAAAAAAGGAGTGCAGCGACTGTTGGACAGACATCATGTTAGCAACATGGCTTATGACGTCATGGATGAAGTGGGACAGCAGTCCGCTGAATCCAAGTTGTTTTTACGTTACAGCAATTGAAACGTTTACCGTCTTTGGCTCTCTGATTGTTTAAGAGCTTGGAGCTTGTCAATCGCAGCGCTGAACGTCAAAAACAAACTCGCACTAGGCACCCAGATCACCGTCCGTGTGCAGTAATCTCCATTCACACACGCATCTATCCTCCTATTTCAATTCTCCTCAAGTCTTCCTACTTTTTCCGGTCTACTACAGTTGAGAGTCATTTCTTGAAGACGAATCGAGTTCATCCCACCATCAGATCTTGGTCTGCCACATAGTCATTTTATGCTATTGCTATAGGCTGAGTGGTAGTTTCTGACCTTTTGACATCTATTAAATCTGCTTAGCTCAGGTTAAAAGATCTGTAAATATTCAAATTTCCAGACAGCTTACACCGATATCTCCAAAAAAATTCTTTTAAATAAGAATTTGTTGGTACCACCACGAGATGCCTCAGTAAAATGCTGTAATATGATTTAGTTATTAGTCTAGCAGACCGAAACTATTATTCTGGCCAAAACGATTCCTCTGTAAGAGATTAATGACAAGTCTAACTGAAGCTCAAAATCTACTTAATCATGATAATAATGGAGCTAAAGCATCATAAGTTCCACGTACTATTTTATATTTCTGCACCACCCTAAGTTGACTGGTACAAATTGTCTAATGCATTAAGTTTGCCAATATAGTGGTTCTTACTAGTGCATAAAGTTTTAATATATAAATAAGAGAAATAAACCACATGGTTTACTTCTCTGGGATCGGTATTTTTTGCCATTAGAAAATCTTTGGACTTTGGTAGTCCAAAGATCTTCGAATGGCTAATGAATAATGTCATAGATAGACGCCAAAAAGTTTAATCATCATTATAACCAAGGAGCATATTGTGTTGCCCAGCTAGTTAGCTTGGAAGGTCTTTTAGGCAGACTAGAAGAAAGCCCTAAGCTAGCTTGATAATAGCTATAACCTAGGGGTCTTTAAGTCAGGAGTGAATTTCTAGGCCAGCCTAATCCATTGTCCACCACATCATCGCTTACTATTAGGAGAGATAGTGGTCTATGCATATAAAAAAAAAAAACAAAAAAAAAAAAAACAAAAAAAAAACGTTTTACAGAATCGTCAACTCTGTTCCATTGGCGAGCAATGGGTAGCCCGCCATCCGACCGTCCGGTGATCGTTCGGAACAAGCCCAATAAGTCGATGGCACATATCGTTCCACGCGCGCCTCAATTTGTCAGCAAACCCTGAGGGCCCAGAGGTGTCGAAGCCTACTGGGGCCAAAGATCTGTTTCTGAAAGGAAAGTTCGACCCCGAACAGGAGTGAGTTTTTAGACAATAATAGTCTGACACTATCTTCAGCTCCGCTCATGAGCCATGATTTTCCCACCTAAAAAAAAAACTGTTTCATATTTGGCAGAAACCTCAATCTCAGACACGATCCTTTCATACTTTTCAGTTTAGAATGGTGGAGACTGAATGGGGAGACTTCTTAATCCCGGAGTGTTCGCGTCTTATCGCCTACTTAAGAAGGTACTTAGTTTATATAGCTCATTAGCAAGAGCATACTAGTTATTTTATGCATAAAAGTAGTGATATTATGGTGATTTTCTCACGAGTGCACTGTTGTTTGGTTTTGTTATAGTCTGGGAGTCTGGATTTGTATAATTATTCTGCATAAACGTAATGAAGGTTATTTTTGAGTTGTAGATCAATATGGCTGATGAAAATAGCATTAAATAAAAAAAAAACTAAATTAAAATAAGTCTTTATTGCTGAATAAAATTTATTTCATCATCATCATTTCAACCGAAAGACGTCCACTGTTGGACATTGCCCGGCCCGTAGTGCCACCACAACGAATTATGCTGTGCGTTTCGAATCCATCGCATTTCAGTGACCCTCACCCAATCACCGCAGTACCGGTCCAACTTGTGGCAGGCTTTCCAACGCTGTGTCTTTCGGTGTCGGTCGCCACTCCAGAACCTTTCGACCCTATCGACCATCTATTCTACGAGCAATGTGCCTTGCTCACTGCCGTTTAAATTTGGTGATTCTGCGGGTTACGTCAGTGAAATTAGTTCTACTGATATATTAAAAAAAATGCTATTCAAAAAATTCTTGACTATACTTGTAAGTATGCTCTTACAAGTAAAGTCAAGATTTTTTTTTAGAAAACAAAGTGTACATACTTCTGTAAAAATTTAAAAAAAAATATAGGTAGATCATCAAAAGTTTTTTTTTTGTCTATTAGCTTTTAATATGGTTTAATGGAGCAGTGAAGCTGGCTATTGTTCAGTACAATCTCACCAAATAATTGTACTGTAATTTGTAGTAATTTTACTTTCACTCTTGAATCATTACGGTACACCAAAATAGTCACATGGAATTTCTCGGGACATAAGCCGTCATCAGACATTCTTTAACAATACCTACATTTATTCCTTCAACTTTACTAGGGGAGTAGAAAATGCCTCTTTTTTCTGTGATGAAGTGATAAATAAATGATATTTATTTTCAGAACCAGAATCAGAATCATTTAACTAGATGAGGCCGGTGTTTCCTAGCTACTACCCTGAAAAGAAACACCGAAACAAACTCAGGGGTCAAAGTCTAGTCTAGTATGTTATACCTTTTATTTTTATATGTGTATATAATAAAATAATTAAAGGCAGTTTTATACTATTTCATTAAATCTGATGACCTCACTTTACATGGCGATCCATATTTTTCCTTCAATCCTCATTGTTTACTCACTCTTTACTCTTTATTCTTTACTGTACACACGATTTAAAATGTACAGTTATATACAGCTACTCAATTCCTGATATTAATATTTAAAGTAGAACTAACTAAGTTCAACTGTGTTAGATTTCATGCTGACCCTGGAAAAATTAATTGATTTCAACAAAAAAGAGAAGAGAATTTTTTAAGAGACTTCATTCACCAGGACATAAAATCGAAGCCAGATAAAAACTAGCTTAAATCATTTCACGAGATTTAAGCTACTCATACTACGCACCAAATTTTACAAATCTGGCTTAGCAGTTTAACCGTGAAAACGTAACAGCTAGTCAGAGTTACATTCATATTTATAATATTAAATAAGGCCTAGCTGTTAACAGCAGCTTTAACCGCTTGAATGTAGAAAACTGTTTCAAGGAAACATTCCCAATTTCGAGATAAAAAGTAGCCTAAGTGCTGTTCCAAGACATGGTCTACCAATCTACCAATTTTTAACCAAATCAGTTCAACCGTTTAAGCGTGAAAAAGCGTCGAGCCGAAAGGTTCTGGATTGGCGATCCCGTACCGGAAGACGCAGAGTTGAAAGGCCTCCTACTAGATGGACCGATGGTCTGGTGAAGGTTGCGGGAATTCGATGGATGCAGGATGCACACACTTGGCCTATGTCCAACAGTGGACGTCTATCGGCTGAAATGATGATGTTGGGTGTAGTTTCTTGCCGGTTCTTCTCCATAGGAAACAACCAATTTGGAACCATGCACTAGCTTCTGATGTTATATAAGTGCCTATGTAGGCCTATGTGAAATAAAAACTTTTGACTTTGACTTTTTGACTTTAATGAGGCGTGAAGATATAACAAACAGAATCACAAGCAAACTCCGAGAAAAGGCAGTCGGAAATAGAATTTTAATCAAATACCGGGAGTTTTTTTTTACGAATTAATCATGCCATACAATCCAATACAAAAATAACTAAAGCTTTGAATAATCGTCTTCAAGATAAGATGAAAAGGAAGCTGTTTTAATAAATATCTTTCGCTACCGGTGGGCGTGAACCTATAGAAATGTTAGAGCTACCGAAGTTAGTATTGATGATACACTGCAATACAAAGAGGTCGTATATTTAGTAAGTGACTTATAAATCGTCCGTGAAGTTCTTATAGAATTATCACATGCTCGAATTCAGTACGACGGATTTTTTTTTTTGGTGGCGAAAATTATTCAATGACAAACCAAGAGCGCTTGGGTGAAGCGGGAGATAGTGTCAGACTCTTACTGACTACAAACCCACTCCATTGTTTCATACCGGGGCTCGAGCACCCTTTCAGATAACGCTGGCCCCATTAGGCTTTGACCCAGCTGGGCCCATCCTGTTGCTGACAACTCCTTGAGGCGCGCGGGCACAGTGCGCGCCATCGACGCCTTGGCTCGGTCCGGACAGTAACCGGACGATCGGACAGCGAGCAATTTTTACTACTTCTTCGCATTGATGGTTTTTGTAAGGTCCTTCAGAGTTCAATATTATTACGTAGGGGCATTTTGGGCACTCTAATAAATAGGCCATCATCTGATCAGAAACACTAAATAACTCCAAATCTTTGCTTCTAACCGATTATGGAAACATTAAGCCCAATTAAGTCAAGTTCACGACCACTTAAGGGATATCTTATCTAAAGCCGTGCCCCTTTCGCTAATCCCAATTTCCCATGTCAATCTATCATCAAAACAAAACTAAATAGTCGCCTATTATAACTTTTTCTTCCAATCGACAGTTCCTTATACCGTCGATCACTCGTTCACACACTGGTGACTAGTGGCGACTAATGGCCCAGTCATGTCGATAGATACCATCTCTGTTTGTACAATATTTATCGATAGTTTGTATCTTTAGAACTGTGTTGTTAAGAAATCGACCGCTTTTTTCTCTCGTTTTATTTTTTGTTTGTAAAGTTGGCGCGTGTATGACTGTGTTTTGTTTTTTGATTAAGTTCTACAAATATGTATCTAGTCCTCTTGACTATTATCTCATCTGATGGAAAGCGAAAATATGGTCGACGATGGATTACGCCTACCTTGACGTAACTCTTGCTTGAAAGATTCCCATATTGTAGCTATCAGGAAATACAGTCTCGGGCAAGGAATTTCACTCAGCTGTACGCATAATGAATGTGTTACCAAAATGTTTTGTGCTTATGGGTGTGACCTCCATCATGTACCGGTGATGCATTACCGTATGTGTGGTGGTCTGATGATAGAACGGGTTCGCCGGAATTAGTTTATACAATTTCTGTTTCTTCTTACAGCAGTTAAGAAGGTCTTAGAAATAATAATCTAATTGACCTTTAGAGGTATGCGAAACAGTGTAAAGTCCTGCAACTTCCTCCTTGCGTCATACTCCTCTATGCTGACCAATGCTCAATGCTTCATAACTTTCATTTCTACGAAATTCGTCCATCTGTTTCTGTCTCTGGCGATGTGAAGGGCATTGTATACCATAGAGTCAAGAGCGATGCAGATCTGGTCAGACCAACGTATTGAGCTGCGTCAACGAGGCATTTCCCATCCACTTTACCGGTCACTATAAGCCTTTCGAGGAAATCCCGCAAATTTCCATTGGGAAGGGACCAACCAAACGGGTGTTATGGCAAGGACAACTGCCCACTAGATGGTTTCGGCATATTGTATAAATAAGAAAGTTCAAATCGCAGAGAGAACTCTGATTCGTAGTTTAGTTCAAATGTGGTACCATAGATGTCACTACAGACCTGTTTCCTACTAAAGACTACAGGCTTACCACTTAACAAGACTAATTTAGTCATTACTTAGGTATTTAGATGGCAACACCAGGATCTTATAGCAGCTAATCAGAGAAATTCCAACAAATCTAAATTGTATTTTACAACTCGCTACAAAGTTTAAATTAGGGCTTGAATTAGTTACTATTAAGTGTGATTTCTCTTTACCGTCGTAATTATCTACAATGCCTAAGCAAGTTGAAAGTCAAATGACTTTCTTAATTGGGGAACCAGATGGATAGCTGCTGTAGGTATAAGAGAAAGGGAAGACCTAAGAAACGGTAAAATATGATAATCTGGCTAGAACGGGATTGTCCAGTAACTGTGAAGATTGGGTTGTTGATATTACTGACACCTCGTACCTCGGAAAGCACGTAAAGCCGCTGGTTTTGGTTGTCATTAGTAGATCTTATACAGTCTTTACAGGTAGTCTGATCATCAGTCTATCCAAGGAGTATCGAGTTGCACAGTAACTGGGTTATGGAGGTCTGATAAGCAGTCGCTCCAAGTAAAACACGGGTCTTCAGCCACATCCAGTTTGACTGGAAGCCGACCCCAAACTTGTTGGGAAAGAAGCTAGGGAGATAATGACATAAAAAGAAGACGGAGACGAAGATGTTGGAAGGTAGACAGAAAGATAGACCGATGACCTGGTAAGAGCTACGAAGTTCATTACTATGAGTAGTATAGAACTGCAGGACAGGATAATGACTGATTTAACAGCTGACAGAGATGAATAGAAGAAGAGTATTGCATCGTTTTTTTTGTTATTATTATTAGCTCGCGGTTGACCACTACCTCACTTGATGGTAAACGATGATGTAGTCGACGACGGAGCACGCTTGCCTAGAAGTCATCTATTGACTCAATTGACTTAACGGCACCTAGGTTGTAGCTATCAGGAAACAGATTCTGGCTCAAAATTGGACTCCTTAGCTGTACTCAGTACGCACAATGCGACTATGAATCGCTCCGTGTATTAACTGAAAGGAAAGCAGAAAACTTTGACGATGAAGAGGCGTGAAAGTGGTCAATCGTCAGTTAACCCATTCAACACAAGAAAACCAAATAACTTAAAACCCAAGATCGATGTCAAAATGTTCAAAGTTACGAAGTCAAGTGTCGTATGTCCCGCGGTGACCGCAAATGAGGGGCAAACAGAAAATAAAAATAATTCGTCAAACTAGTCCGGCAAGTTGGCGGCTACCCGGCCGCGGTTTACATGGAGTAACTAGTATCGGATGTGGCAATCACAGTTGAACAACGTTTTCTTTTGAACTTCTTTATATTACACAAAAAAGTACATGGGGATTTGTATCGCCGTGTATGTCAGTTCATGTATAAAGGCGAGCTTAACTTGCTTGTTTTGAATTAATTTAAGTTTGTCATGGTATGGTTATGCGAATAGAAAAAAAACGCTTGTTCCTTAAAGCTTTATGGGTATACATGAGATATGGATGAATGAAGAGGAAGAAGGAGGCCAAAGAAAAGATGGATCGCTTGTGTGTAGAGTGATTATGACAGAAAAGGGACTCTATTAATGTGATGATTGACAGGACAGACATTCTACACTAATATAATAAAGAGATAGTTTGTTTTTATGATTGTAGGAGGTAGTCTCTGGAAATACTGGTCTGATTGCTAAAATTTTTTCACCAATAGAAAACTGCTTCTTGAGTGACATTGACATAATATTTTATGTACGCGGGTGAAGCCGCGGGCAAAAGCTAGCATTAAATAAATAACAGATCAATCGCCTCACCAAACCGCATCCAATGCCTCCTTAATCAACGTAAATAGATGGTATCTTAGCACACAGACCGTTAACGCGTATTAGACACTTGATCGATCTGGTGTGGCGCCCGAAACAACTTGTATGTGGATCACTACACACTTAAGGGGAATTGTAATACTCTTAAGAAGGATCGGAAAAGTACTTGGGTTAGATGGAAGACGAACAAACTTATTGAACGTTTAAAAAAAAGACATCCATTATTTTTCTGGCGTTCATAAACTTTTTTGTCGCAGCTTTGACTTACGCACGAGTTATTGTTAAGTTGTTTTGGGTTTGAACGCACCAACCATACATGACTAATTCCTAAGGTATGGCAAAGTCTTAAAAAAAAGAGAAAGGAATAAACTTTAACGAATATAAAAATTAAAAAAAAATATTTCTATAAAATACTAGCTTTTGCCCACGGCTTCACCTTCGTACAAAACATAAAGCTTACGTCACTTCGGAATAGAGATCTCTTTCTATGGGTGGAATAATTTCAGCAATTTAGGTATCTTCAAGGCTAGAGTGAATAGGCTCTTAATAAACTAGTGCTCCTCACCATCAACGGTTGCATCACTGCTTACCTACCATCAGGTGGGGCCGCAGTCAAGCACAAGTTTATATCAGAAGCAGCAGCAAAGCAATCGGATCAGTACTTTCAGAGATTACTTCCCACAGTAAAAAAAAAAACATAAAAGCAAACTTAGCTTTACTTTTCATAAATAAGTATACAATAGTATTTTCTTTCGTGCACGAATCTTGTCAAGAAATGTACTAGCATGCAGGGAGAATAATGTTTTAGTGTCCCTTGATGATTCGAGGTGTCGTGAGCTAGTCTATTCTTGTGCTGTGTCCGGCTCTACGATGTAGCTCCCTTATGGGACTTCAGCAAGTTTATGGGCCATATCTTTTAGTCTGCGAATAAATTCCTGGATTTTTCTTACCATTTCATCGTGATTTCAACCGTCCGGTTACCGTCCAGACCGAGTCCAAGTTGTCAACGGCGCGTAGTCTTCCAGGCGTCTCAAACTGTAGGGGTCCAGCAGGGTCGAAGTTTACTGGGACCATGCGTGACACGAAAGCGACCTCCAGGGCCCTGGAACAATGACAAAGAAAGAACAGGAGTGAGTTTTTAGTCAATAAAAGTTTGACACGGCATCCCGCTCCGCTCAAGGGCAGGATATGTCATTTAGATGATTTTCTCACCTAAAAAAAAAGTAATGTGCATTAAATTGGAATAAAAAGCCTATGGCGGTCATCGGTAGCGGTTTCAGGATCAGTTGTTGATATTCACTTAGAATTTGTTGATTTAAACTAATTTCACTGATTACATACACATATTTTACTTGGCAGCAGAAGATAGCCTTATTAAATTTACTTACTAATCGATGCGATTGAAGATATCCGCAGGATAACCAAGATTACAGACATGCTTAATCATGGCGGTGGTATTGCTTGCGGAACAGATGGTCGATTGGGACGAAAGGTTCTGAAAATAGGACCGGTTATTATGACGACACTTGAGAGAGGCCTATGTCCAACAGTGGATGTCTTTCGGCTGAAATGATGACGATGATAATAAAAATAAATAAATTGGGCGTTCTAAATGCTCCGAAGTCTATGCCAAGAAAGCGATAGCGGAGGGGAGCGGGATCGGGCAACGAGGATGCTTGATGCGCTTGCACCACGTCATTCAGACGTAGGTAGGTATAGCAAAATTTGGATTTGAGTTTTTTTAGGTAGAACAATGAAATCTTGAAGGTTTGTTTTTGGTAAATGTATATGTTTTGTAATAAGTCATTGAACAAATGTTGTTGTTTATGATGTTAGTAATTCAATCCTGCGATGTTGTTAGTGTTTTATAAATAGGCCTGTTAGTTCGTAAAGCATTATAAGGTCAGAAGATGATATGTGTTATTATATTATGTTATGTTTTTGCCGGAAGCCTATACCCTCTAGGCAAACGTTTGAGGGTACAACCGTCCTCTAGCGACTGATATCTGATAGGTGAATAACATAGTGTGTTTATGATGATACTGTATGCCTTTCGGCTATGTTGCTACCGAGGAGATCAAACTGTCGGGAAGATTAAGCAGTTTTTTTTTGTTAGCAACTTTGTCTTAAAAATATAATCTTTATTTTTGTTTTTAGAGATCTATACACAATCCAGTATGTAATAGATAATTAAAGTTATACCACATTTATATACCAGAATAATTATGTAGCTTGTTAAATGATAAAAAACTTTTTACAAAAAAAAATTAAACCGACTTCAAAAAGAACAAAATCATTTTAATTCCGGTAGTCGGTGTTTCTATAAATAGATCATACATATCTAATTTTGTCTCTTCGTTATTTAACACCGACTTCCGAAATAAAAATTATTTTGTTCTTTTTGAAGTCGGTTTAATTTTTTTTTTTAAGTTTTTTATTTTTCACTTTTTATTTATGGGAGCACCATTAAAAAGTACCTACCCTTCAGCTAAACATAAATTACTATATAGCCAGAGTGCATCTCATAACGATTCTAATAATCCCAAATACGGTTATATAACATGAATTTACCTTCCGGCTTTATCACCAGATAAGTTCGATACATCCCCTTCCCCTTTTCTTTCAGTCAGTCATCGACTATACGTATAAACAAAGCAATTTTACTTGTTACGACAATCCTGCTATGATTCTATGAGGAGTTCTGTTCCATATCTTCGAAGTTCATGATTAGATCAAAACAATATTTTTATGGGACCAACTTGGAAGCATAAACTATCAATAAAAAAATAATAATTTCAAAATCGGTCCACAATTGACCGAGATATCGGTGAACATACATACAAAAAAAAAAACATACATTCAGCCGAACATAGAACCTCCTCCTTTTCGAAGTCGGTTAAAAATGATCTCGTATATTGTAGGTACAGTCCTCAAAAGTACAGTTTTATACCCATAAAACTGAATTGAGTTTTAAAGGCAGTAAAAGTCTGGCACTAACTAGCATCACCCAGGAGCAGTTATTTGTGCAAGTACAATCTTGTTTATTCATAAGTTTGCCTTTGTATTACAATTTTACTGACTAAAACCTTACCTCTACGCCTTTCAACTGTTGTCCTGCTAGATCTCTACGATTTGCTGATATCTCTTTAAGGTTAGTCCTGTGAACCATCTGGCCTCAATTAAATGGACACAATTCTCGTGCCCGCCTAAGCGTCAGGACGCGTATCTGTGCATTTTATTGCGGTTAGCTGCGCCCGGATAGTACGCGGCTGACCTTTAAATCCATTTGCTTTGCGAAATAATAGTTGATTTACATATGCTATGTTCACTTTGAAGTATATTGAACCACCAATTTTTATGTGTAAAAATGTTTCTGATGATCCGAGCCATTTTGAAGGAGTAGGGAAAAGTTGCGAAATTGCTAAATATTTTTTTTAGACAAAAGTATTAATCGCACGAAAAAATCAAATATTGATAATGTTATTCATTAATCTATAATAAACATATATTTTTTTCGAACTTATAAACCTGGCCATTACCGAGGAGTAGGCTTTAGAAAATCACGCACCTTTAACAATTGATGGGCCTTACTGGACGGTCGGATGGCAAATTATCAATTGGTTGTCGACTGCAAGCCCGCGAAACCTCAATGTTCACTTCGCCTTTTACAAAAAAAAAAAAAATATCTACTAAATTAATTAGTAGAATAATGGAAGACTTCCCCTTAACAAAGAACTTGAGAAAATGGTCATTTAATCCGCTTAAAAAAGCATAAAGGAGAAACAATCTAACTGTAGATCGAAATCATTGATAAAGTTTTGGACTTGGACATCATTCTTGAGAAGTGACCCGTTTAGACACACTATAATAAGTTTACTTGTGACTTTACGATGACCACGAGACTTTAAACTACTAAACTAGCTATAGAGTGCCACACAAATGTCAATTTTATTGGTTTTAATTTAATTATTATTTATCTGAAAACCTGTTTAGGCCTCTCACCCACGGCGACTTTTTGGAGCGATGCTGTAGCGCGTTTGCATCGATACAGTCGCGATTTTGTAGCGCGTTGGCATTTGGAGCGATGCTGTAGTGCGTTGGCATCGATACAGTGGCGATGTTGTAGCGCGTTGGAATTTTGTAGCGATGCCGTAGTGCGTTGGCATCGATACAGTGGCGCTGTTGTAGCGCGTTGGCATTTTGTAGCGATGCTGTAGTGCGTTGGCATCGATACAGTGGCGATGCTGTAGCGCGTTAGCATTTTTTTTATAGCGCTTGTAAATGCGACTAATGCGCGTTAATAGCAATGTTGTCGCGCGCTTATAAAACGCGCGAGAGCACAGCTACCGGGGGCGTTACATATTATTTATTTTTTTAGTAGAGGGAAAGTTTGGTTTTACGTCTAAAAATGTTTACAAGTGACCTTGCTTGCCGAAAAACATCCACTGTTGGACATAGGCGTCCCCCAAGAGTCGATAAGAACGACCGGTTCTGTGCGTATTGCATCAATTGGAAAACCGCGGCCTTCAACAGGTCATCGGTCCACCTTGTGAGAGGCCTGCCAACGCTGCATCTCCTGGTAAGCGGTAACCAATCCAGAAATCTTCTGCCGTGCCTACTGCCACTGAAACTGGCAAGACCATTACAATTATCGAGGCAGGTTATCTAAAATGCTAATATTCCGGGTTTTAAACCAAATGATTTCGATTCGCATAGTTTTTTTTATTTTAATTGATATAAACTAGTGCTTGACTACGATCCTACTTGATGGTAAGCAGTGATGCAATCGTTGATGGTGAGGTGCACTAGTTTATTAAGAGCCTATTCACTCTTGCCTTGAAGACACCTAAATTATAATCGAAATGAATGCGTGTAACTAAATTGATATTACTATGTTTTTATAAGTTGCCTGTTGTAGTTGTTATCTGGATATGAACCCAAGACGTTACTCAAAAGTCCGGGCCACTAGACCATCATTGCTCACTTCTTTATGTGAAAAGGTACCTACCTAAATTATTTTATTTTACGCCAGTTTTAGACAAACCATTTTTATTTATTGTGCTAACAGCAACGGATTGGAATTTCCTGCCGGAGTCTGTATGTCCTGATAGCTACAACCCAAGAGCCCTAAAATCAAGAGTGAATATATCGCGATAATAATAAAAAACAAGTTGAGCTTGAGCTTACAGGAATATTTTTTTGATCTATTTTTAATCCGCGTATAGATACATATCCTGATATTTTAATCCGTATCGGTATGTTGGATAATCCTAATAGTTTATGCTGATTAAAGCTTAGCGTGTTTCCAATTTAAATAAATATTGAAATATAATAGTTACTCTAAATATCAAAACAAGAATTTATTTCTGCTATTCCAGCCTAAACGATTAACTTGTTTTTCTACACTATCCCTGCTTTACTCTATGTTACGAGTTGAGTCAAAATCCACTCGTGGTCTTCCAGTTACTCTTTGCGGTCCATAGCACCAATAACTCTTTCGGGGAACCCCGCAGTCCTTTTTTTAGTTTTAAAATCATCAAACAACTCCTCTCTATGTGGAGCACGAGGGAATGTCAGATTTTTGATACAAATATCCACCTGTGTTCCTTCAATTGCCGTTTGCGTTCTAAGGAAACGGTGGCTCTTACAAACAATCCGTCTTACGTAGGCGATTCAAAGCAATCACAATCGCGAAGCAATGTGGCTCGAACAAACAATTGATTCTGTATTGCGCTGGTCCACGTGACCAACCGTACGTAGGTGCGGTACGGCAAAGAGTTAAAGCGTAGCGGTCGCAATTAGTTGGCTTGATATTCTCGCGTGAAATCTGGTGAGTCGATAACTTATTTTATGTAAATGGTAGCTAAAGCGGCGATTTCACGCGTACGTAGGAGAAAGCCGGCGCGTCGCGTTAAATTCGCGTGAACCGCATCAGATCGCTTCTTAGCCGCAATTGCTTTGAATCAATCACTGTAAGAACAAGAACTCCAGTAAGAGGGGTGTTTTGTAATTGTACTGGCACAATTAGCAGCAATGCATAAATTAGCAGTCATATGACTGGCCTGTTGATCTAGCGATGAGTGGTCCTAACTAATATGGTCGTGGATTTAATTCCCACCCAAGACAAATATTTGTGGGATGAGCACGATCATGTTTTTCTATGTCCGGGTGTAATTTATCCTTATTATGTATGTATTAAAATAGAAAAAAACGTATCAAAAATATAGAAAATAGTATCCCAACGGTATTGGAAACAGGGTCCAAGCTTCTGTGGAGGGCTCCAGAGTACCGTTTTCGGAATCAAGCCCTTGATCCAGTCGCTTAACGCGAGTTTAAGGTGTTGGTTGCGGCTCTTGGCTGACACATTGGCTTCCTATTATTATCTATACTTCTAAACTTATATATCACTACATAGTATAAAACAAAGTCGCTTTTTCTGTCCCTATATCCCTATGTACGCTTAAATCTTTAAAACTACGCAACGGATTTTGATGTGGTTTTTTTAATAGATAGAGTGATTCAAGAGGAAGGTTTATATGTGTAATATTGCACCCGAGCGAAGCCAGGGCGGGTCGCTAGTTATATTATATAATATTATTAAAAAGTAAAGTTATTTTTATGTGTTTTAGTTTGTAGGAGGTTATCTCTGGAAGTACTGGTCCAATTGATAAAATTTTTTCACCGATAAAAAGCTGCTTTATTCTTGAGTGAAAAAGAATAAAGCTTTATGTATGTGGGTGACGCTGCGGACAAAAACTAGTTATTAATATACTCAAATAGCACGTTATTTTAGAAACAAATGAAAGGCGTTTTAAATGATAAACAAGTTCCTAAATGATGAACATAATATTTTGCATGAAAATATTAATTTGTTTTCAAATTGAGTACCTCGAGTAATACAAAATTTCTTTAAAAAAAATTATGGATATGCATGGTAGAAAACTATTTATAAATTGTCATCAATTTTAAAGATAAAGTGGACAAATTCTTTTCTAAAGATTAATGTACATTTATAATTTTATTCAACCTCAGACAATAAGTTATTCTTTGGTAACACGTCATAATACATAAAAGATTTATTGATATGTAAATAAACTAATCAACTGAAATGATGGCCGTATCGTTACTAATGAGATTCAAGGCACCCGCTGACCAGCGCGACGCAATGTGGTTTTGTAGAATTTATAGTATTGTCGAAACAAATGAAAAGCATTTTGTTTCCAAATAAACTATTTACAGAAACATTCTAATTGTTAGTCAGTCAGGAAAATGATACAAATAGTACTTTCCAAAGCGTAGATCTTTATGGAGAATAGGTAATGCGCAAGAAACTCATCAATATTATTTTAAACTACACTTTTATTAAATTTATAAAAAGAATATTGCTTATATCAGAAATCAGAAACGTTTATTTCAAATAGATCAATTACAGGCACTTTTCAATTGCCAAAATATTGGTCAGTCAAACAAACAAGTGAAGCTAAATTGCACGTTCCAAAGCGTAGATTTTTATGAAAAAGAACGTGCAAGAAACTCCATGGACACTCTTTTAAATTATATTATTAGTTACATGAATCTTCGTAACATATTTCTTCTTGCTTCTATTATGTGAGCACAATGAAAATAAGTAATAACAATAAAAAGTAATATAGCTTCTATTAAATGAGACTGGAAAATAAATAAAAAAAAACTATTAAAAATATAGAAATTAAAGTAAGCCACTGCTGGCAGGTAAGAAAACTTTTTCACCTGTAGAAAGCTGCTTTATTCCTGAGTGACATAAGCTATATTTTATGTACGTGGACAAAGCTGTGAGCAAACGCTAGTAAGATAATTCATCCCTTTAATTCTCCATTTTTTTAAAGTCTATACAAAATAGCAAACCACGAATCCAATATCAGTTCTTCGAAACATTATGTTCAACGAAACACAAACATATGAACTCCAAAAAACTTCCTTGACTTGTATAAAACATGCTCAAGTTATAAAAAACAATAATTAAAATAGCGCTTGGGATACCTCGAGGCTATATAATTAATTACAAACTAACATTCAAATCGTTACGTTTCGTGTCGGTTTTTGAAATGGATGAGAGTTAAATACTGGTCTAAGTTAACATTATAATTGGTGTAGATATATTTCTTTTTTGATCGCCGGACTTGGCTTTTGCACTGCCGGGTTGAGAATTAGGTCGGTTTGAATTATTTATTGTTTATTATCGAAAAAATATTTGTATCATAATCAGTATGAGTAGGCCCGCGTGGTGGGTTACGGCCATAGACGGCCCATTCCCTCTCCTAGAGAGGAGGTCTGAGTCCCAGCAGCGGGAACATTAAAAAGGCTGATGATGATGATGGGTCCGATAAGGTTTAACAAGTATCGGTATCGTGTACAAGGAAAGGTAGATGGAACGAGGCCGCGTGGCAGATCGCCGATGCGTTGGACTGACCAAATAGAAACGGTTGTTGGCGGCCCGTTGAACGAGTGTGCCCGGATGACTGCCAGCAGGCAAATGTGGTGGGAAATCGTGCGGCGAACCCTGATGGCTTCCGGAGAGCTACCTTCGTGATAAACACGACCACTCTGGCAAGAGTGAAACGACCAAGAAGAAGAGATCGTGTACTCAGTATTACTTACTTCCTATGTCCTCTAGCTGGGGCAGAGGGCGTCGACAGTAGTCACCCATCGCGATCGGTCTTGGGCTTTACGCTTCACCTCGCTCCATGTCAATCCGATGGTCGTCGCTTCTGCCAACACAGTACGTCGTCAGGTTTGCCGAGGACGACCACACTTTCTTCTCTCTGGGGATTCCAGTCCTACGCCTCTTTAGGTATGTGGTCTAAATCCCTCCTAAACGTGTGACCAATCTATCTCCACTTACGATGCTTGATCTGAAGGTTGATCGGGTTTTCATGGCATTTCTCCACGTACCACGGGGTACGTGGAGAAATGCCATGAAAACCCGGGTTTAGCCCCTATTCAACCCTATTAACCCAGGTTTAATAGGGTTGTGATAATCGCTCCATGAAATGATAATTTTTGCCAGCAGTTTGCTTGCGTAAAGTGTACATAAAGTACCTATAGCCTATGTCACTCAGATATAAAGCAGCTTTTTATCGGTGAAGAAATGTTAGAAATCAGAGCAGTAAGTAGATATTTTTAGTTTAGAAATTACATCCTACAAACAAAAAAAACAACTAATATAAAGAGGTAAAGTTATAAGTGTAGATAGCCTACTAGCGGTCCCAAGTGACGTTGTCTTGTCCGTCAGCTAGATTTTGGTCAGGATAAAATATTGAAAACCTCTAGCATCACCTATTTAGATCAATTTTATTGTCAAAACATCCAGGAACCCTCTAAAATATACACACAAAATTTTAGCCGAATCGGTCAATCCGTTTAGGAAGGGTTAAGTGACAAACGCGCGTACAGAAGAATAATATACAAAAGGATTTGTCATTTTGATGAATAAGCTATATTGCTATAAAGTTTTATCAGAATTTGTTCAGGACTTTAAGCGTGAAATATTGGCAAACATACGTGTGAACTTTCATTTTTATAATGTTTATTTTTAATGTAAGCGTGATCATGATATTTTGGCATCCGGTTGAGGCAAATAGATGTTTCTCTTGCATATGACAGTACCATCACAGACTCCAGACCGAGCCTAAGTCATCGACAGCTCGTAGTCACAAAATATATAGGTTAATCTACATACAAAGCGCGCTCGAGCAACGCACACATAGACACCGCTCACGGGCACGATATCTCGGTAGCGTCTCGGCCCACTCGTCGATTCGTCGAACAGTTCCAGCTCAAACGCTCATTAGTGTGCGTCCACCGCACGTAGGTATAAAAAGTGAAGTACATACATGAGATTGTCTTCTGTACCTACCTATTTTGTGGCGTAGTGTTCTGCGCGCGCCTCAAGGAGATGTCAGCAAATAGTAGCAGGGTTGAAGTCTACTGGGGCTATGGTTTAATTGAAAATAAACCCCCGGGGCCCTGGAACACATAGCAAAGAAAGAAAAAACGAGTGGGTTTTAATGAGTAAAAGTCTGACACGCCTTCCCGCTACGATCAAGGGCGAGAAATGTCATTAGATTTAAGAGTGAATAGGCTCTTAATAAACTAGAGCGCCTCACCATCATCGATTGCATCACTGCTTACCATCAGGTGGGATCGCAGTCAAGCTCTAGTTTATATCAATAAAAAAAAAGATGATTTCCTACGTAAAAAAAAGTCCCATCATAGACTAAGTATACTGTAGTATATGTTGGTACTTTAGATATTAATATGTGTTGGGTTGGGGGAACTTATAAAAATAAATCAGTGTATAACCAACTTGCGTGCGTTTCACTACATGGTGACAGCCTACGGGGTTTTAACTTTAATTCATGAATCCCCAAGCGACCACCGGTGGCCGCGCATCTATTGTCTTACTATTGTGTCTCTAATTGACGGTATCTGAAGGGTTAATGATATTTAAGGTTAAATCGAACAAAAAGTGCAAAAAACAATAGACTATCATTATTTTATTGTGTACTACGTAGTTGTAACAAGGAACACGCGCGTCCACCAGCTGAATTGTCATTAGAAGGCGGCCCTTCCACGCGGTCTGAATCTTGGCGTCAATGGCGGAAACTTTTTCAAGTGTTTTTAACATCAGGTGAGTGTTTTGTTACCATCTCGGGCGAGCGCCTCGACACCATCATCGCCACCGAAAAATTAATCGGAACAAGACTCGCCTAATAGTTCATACGCCGGTGATGAAGGTAAGTCGCCGTCACCGGCAAAATTTCTAATTGAAAGGTCCAAGGAACGAACTACTTTAGATATTAATATGTATTAGGTTGGGGAATTTATTAAATAAATCAGTGTTTAACCAACTTGCGTGCGTTTCACTACATATACTGCTTCGTTTGGGTTAAGATACTGAAATAAACTTCGGATTAACAGCGTTTCATTGAAATAGAGTTCTATGGAAGGCGCCTATCTAATAGATGTTTAAGGTCCTTAAAACCTAAAAGAGATTATTTCTCGAATGAGGATGTTGATTGTGGATCTGCCACAACTCCATACATACAGATAGGGCCGCGGATTTTTTTGTAAGCGCTGTCGCGTCCCTGGAGCGCCCAGGGCTATTGACGGAATACAGGTGGGCTTTAACCCTTCAGATACTTACCGTCAATTAGAAACACAATAGTAAGACAATAGATGCGCGGCCACCGGTGGTCGCTTGGGGATTCATGAATTAATTAATATGAGTCCAAATCTCATTTCGCTCTACCCAGAACAGGAAGAGTTTTTCGATTATGTAAAGGTATATGAATGGTGTACATAATTACATGAGTGTGGCTAATAAGGCAATGAGTACTAATAAGTTGGTTAATTATGATGGATGGAAGAAAAAGGCCTAGTGCGCTGATATATATGTTATATATGATCTGGGTTAAAGGCGAGACAGAGTGGACTTGACGGTTAGTAAAAATGGGTCTACTACGTGCAAATCTATACTAATATTATAAAGAGGTAAAAGTGTTTAAGTTTGTATGTAGGGAAGTCTTATTATATTATTTTTGAAGATAAGGGGCTATGTATCTCCCGTAGTGTAGGGGATGTAGTCACTGCGACCTAAAAGATCTATTGTGACTCGCCACCTTGTTAGGAAGGAAGTATTGGTCCGATTGCGAAAATTCTTTCACCAATAGAAAGCTGCTTTATTTCTGAGTAACATATGATATATTTTATGTACGCGGGCGAAGCTGCGGGCAAGAGCTAGTACTATTATGGTTTTTGTATCATGATACATCATATGACTTTGCTGTATTATTACAATTGTTTTTACTAGTTTGTATTGAACTGTGTTTTTGTGTAGGCTAAGTGTCGCCGCACACGGTTTGGGCCATAACCACAAAACGCCGCCACCGGCATATTTCCTTTAGTTCTCATCCCTACTAGTCCTTACTATTATTATAAATGCGAAAGTAACTCTGTCTGTCTGTCTGTTACGCTTTCCCGCTTAAACCTCTCAACCGATTTTGATGAAAGGCACAGACAATCTTTAGATCCTGAGAAAGAACATAGGCTACCTATAATTCCACTGCTGAGCACGGGTCTCTGCCCGCGCGATATAAACTGTAGTCCACGCGGGCGAAGCCGCGGGCGGAAAGCTAGTACATTTTATATAGATTGACGCCGGTGACCGCCACACGCTACAAAACACCGCTGCTCGCTTCTTGTGACCCGCAATGGCTACTAAACGCGGAAACAAAACGCCGTCACACGCAACTCACGCATTTAAACCTTCCTCGTCAGAGTCTATTATGATACTGCGCATATGTTTAAAAAAAAAATAGCAGCCACCGGCCACAAGTGGCTGACACGCGCTTCAGTTTCCTTTGTGGCCGCTTCTAGCTTCTCGTAGCGGCATTTGTGGCTGTCACGTGTGGTCCATGTGTGTTTCCCTTAATCTCGCAAATAGACTTCGATATCTCTAAACATTTGAGCCGCAAGGTAAACAATGATTTTAAACATGTAAAGGTAATTATAAAATAATCAGAGGAGTGTTTTTTTTTTTTTGTTATTGATAAGCTCGCGTTTGACCACTATCTCACTTGATGGTAAGTGATGATGTGGCCGACGAAGGAGCACGCTTGCCTCGAAGTAACCTATTCACTCTAAATACCCCTCGGTTGCAGCTATAGTGGTGGCCCAATAGTAACTGCGCTGACTTACAATAAGTCGAAAGTTCAAACCCAGTCAGGCGCATACTTTGTATAATTTACTTCATCACCATTGTTCTCAAAACGGTGAAAGAAAAAACATCGTGAGAAAACCGGCATGTCCTAGAACCAAAAATTCAAAGGAATTTGACATCCGCACTGGGCCTGCGTGGTGGATACGGCACATTCCCTCTTCTAGAGCGCAGGCCTGAGTCCCAGCTGTGGGAACATTGTAAGGTTGATTGTGTTTATTTATTAACATTTAAACTCAACTTTTGCGGTGCTATTCTCTAAGAAAAGCCTTGAGCGCAGCACTGGCAGCTTTGAGCGCAGCGACAAGTCGAGAGCGCAGTACATAGAATTAACAACCCAATGTATAGGTCCATTGGATTGTTAATCCAATGTACCTAATTGGATTTCGTTGCTGCGGCCAGCGCTCAAGGCTGTTTTCTTTAGAGAATAACACATCTGTACCCCTAGCAATCTGCAATATTTAACGCTAGTAGAAAGTTTCAAATGTACTGGAATGCCGTTATCTTAACGCTCAGTCACGTGGTCAGAACAAAAGAATTGGTGGCAAGGTTAACTCAAAGCACTCGACGCAAGAGAAACGGTTGTTACCTACTTGGCTAGGGGGGCTGGTCTCAATAACTAAGTTCTGGATCTACTGTACACTTTTCTCTCACTTCAATTCTTTTAGCGATCGCTCTCCTGAATATAAAACCGGTACTAAATCAATCACTCCTAAGCTAAAAACCCTTACCTCGTTTAGGGTTCCTTACCAAAGGTGACCACCAACATGCGACCCAAGAATCACTACTGCGACCGCCATCATGATGTGATGGCAGTATAAATGCCTCACTGATGATGGCGCGCGTGTTGGATCAGTGAAGTCCCTTCAAACTGGTGTAACTGAGTAGTACTGAGACTCGCGTCATGTTCGTGAACGGGTGCTATCAGTTTAGATTGGTCATCTCTTAAGTGGCTTATTGTAATTTATATATTTTTAACTTTTATTTATAGCGTTCTCACATGATAGAACCGACAAGAAATATGTGACCCAAGGTTTTTTGAAATTCACAAAATGATTTTAAATAGTATCTATGGACTTTCTAGCACGTTAACGGTATAACTATATGTATTTATATCTACCTTCATATCAGACTAAGATGTCAACATAAATAATGGTTATTTACTGTGTATCAAAGTTCTTATGACTGGTGTTAGAAGGCTACTTCAACATTCCTGACCCTGCTCACATGAACTGCCTGAATTCCCCGTCTTGCTCGCAACACCGATGACAACTCCTCGCTCGAGCCACGCGCGCAGCACAAGCAAGCAATTTGGTGGAGACCGGATACAGCGCCACCTCAGCAGAAACAAGCAACTACCCCAAAATAACAGCTGTCACATATCAACCCTATCCAAAAACAATTAGATTCCAACAACTGAAACTGGGTGAAGTCATTATATGATATCCCAATACAAAAAAAAACATGTCCGCAATATTGCAGTTGAAATTTTCCCAGATAGGTATTTCTATTGCGGCCATATTTTATCAACAAATGCTTATACGGAACCCTTCGAATTCAAATCGCAATTGCACTTGGCAGTTTTTTTCTTCATTCTCTATTACCTCAATGTTGTCACAATCTCTCTGGAGATCGTCTAACGGTACTACTATCGAATGCCACCGTGTGTTCCCCAGAGGGTTCCACAAAGAGCTCGTATTGTTTCCATTTGTTTTTATAGGAGTTCAATCAAGAGAGGTGTGTGGTTTCTTTTGTTTTTCTTTCAATGCAGTTACTGGAACCGTAATTGTATTTTTGTTTGCTAAGTAGAATGAAACTAAAATGGTTAAATTTTAGATTTCTATCCTATGCGCTTTTATTTAAGAATAGGATCGATTGCCTTGTGACGTCACGTCGTACTTCGTCGTTTCTTTTCGTTTTATGGTGGGAAAATCATCTAATGACAACTTTCTTCTTGAGCGGGAGATAGTGTCAGACTTTTATTGACTAAAAACCCACCCCGTTTCTTCTAGCCTTCATACCGGGGCTCGAGCTATCTTTCGAAACTAACCTTGGCCGCAGTAGGCTTCGACCCAGCTGGACCCCTGCTGTTGCTGACAACTCCTTGAGGCGCGCGGAAACAGTGCGTGCCGTCGACGACTTGGGCTCGGTCCGGACAGTTATCGGACGGTTGGACAGCGAGTTGGCAATTGGGTAGGGTAAACTAAACAAGTTTTTTTTTTTACGAATTTTGCTTATCTTTACGTCACTGTGTGAAGTGTCTGAGTAGTGGGAAATAGAAAAAGAAGGCAAATTGTTCCTAACAATGAAAATACGACTAATTATTAGTAAAAAAAAATCAATTATCTGACTTAAAACAATATATTTAGCTTCTTTTTTAAAGAATTTACAGAATCGATTCAGTATTTTCAGAGATTACCCCTAACATACAAACTGATATAGTACCTACCACTTTATAATTTAAGTAAGGTCAAATCCTTAATATAAAATTACCTCAATTATTAGTTTGACTTTTTTTCTAAACAAAAACGGACATAATTAGTAAAAAAGGTAACAATAAACCGTCTTCAAGTAAAGCACAAGATGATTTCAATTACAAACAATAAAATTACAGTCAGCAAAACTTCCCTTCATATCCTACTTATCCAATTCGAAAAAGAACGGAACGATAAGCAACGAACTTATACCTAGAGCGAAAAAAAAAATGCCAAGTGCTCAACTGGCAGTGTTCCAATTTCTGGCAATATTGCCAGCCAGGCGGCAAGCTTATCCTCTGTTTAAGGTAAATGCCAGCCTCTTGTCACATCTAAACGTGGCTTTTATGCTGAAATGGCAGGCTTTAGTGAACTTCAGCGGTTATTTGACTTTGTGGTCGCCAGGTTGTGGTGTAAGCTGGTGTGGACGTGTAGAATGTATCTAGTATTAGTGATATAATATGATATTAATAAGTAGCTACAGTTGAGCAGTTAGGCAGTAAAGTTGGGGAGTGAAAGGTTATAGAAGGTTCTGGAATTGTGACGGCATATCAGAAACGCAGTGCTGGAGGGCCTTCCACAAGGTGGACAGATGACCTGGTAAAGGTTCGTGAAAATCCGATTGGATGTGAGACACATAGATCCAGTCGTTGTGGCACTTGAAGAAAGCCTTTGCCCAGCTGTGGATGTCGTTTGACCGAAATGATGAAGTAAAATTTCGGTAGCATGTCTTTGTTTGGTGCTATCAATTTTTTTTTTAACCGTCGTGTTCATCTTAATGATAAATGATATTTATTTTATAAATAGGTTTTCAAAAAACACTTTAACACGTTAATTTGGTTTTCAGTCAGTTTTAACGAGATGAGGCCAGTGTTTCCTAGCTGACTATCCTGGTAAGAAACACCGAAACAAACTCAGAGGTCAAAGTCTCTTTTAAAGAATTCATCCCATATGAATTGAGTAATCCCATATCTTTTAATCATATTTTGCAATTATTCTTGTCGCTGAGAAATTGCTATAAACAACTGCGATCCCACATTATGGTAAGCAGTGATGCAGTCGTCGATGCTTAAGTGCACTAGTTTATTTAGAGCCTATTCACTGTAGCCTCAAAAACACGTAAAATATAATCATATTTTAAGTGTCTTCAAGGACCACAACAGGCAAATTGTCCCAGTCCTTCGATGTATGCTGTTTAAACGACGAAGCGAAACGAAAGTTTTATAGCAAACGGTTTAAACCTACCAATAAATAACATAAATATTTCAGCGCCCATTAATTTGACCACATAGGTACCATCAAAGACACTTCCGCCTGATCACCGCTAAGTTCATTTTTGCTTGCGCTCGAAACGAAAATTTCATAGGGTTGGGTTTGGCACCGCGCCGCAAGATTCAAGCAATTTTTTTTAAAGTTCAGGAAGAAATGTCCACGATGGTACAGATGGATTTTTTTTGACAGACTAAAGCTCAGAAAATTTTCCAGTTGCTCAATCTTCGTCATCAATGACCATCAGTTTCACTCAACCACGCTTTATTACTCAAATCACTCACTCAGGTTAGAGGCATCAAAATTATCACTTACACCAACGTTATTGGGTATAACAGTGAGGTTAGGTTTAAGCTAATGATAAATTCTGTTCACACACGAGCGTAGCGAATTAAGGCTGTGGTTTTAGTGGTTGATAATTATTTCATTACTAGTTACTGACAGTGACTATGCCCGCGTGGAAATTGAAAATTATAGCTAGGCAAACATTTTTTTTTAGATAGTAAATCATACAATTACATCTCCCGCCCTTGGGCTGAGTGGGAGACCGTATCAGACTTTTACTGACTAAAACCCACCATTTAGTTCCTTTGTTGCCTTTCATTCCAGGGCCGGGTTTTCCTTTCAGAAGCGAACCCATGGCCCCAGCAGACTTCGGCCCGGTTGGGCCTCTACGATTTGCTGACATCTTGAGGCGCGCGTGGAGCATTACGCGCCATAGCCGACTTGGGCTTGAACCGGACGGTTGGACGACGAGCTACCCATTGCTCGCCGTGCGAAAACCTGCGCCTACGGAAAGTGACATATTCCCCAGATAGAAAGAATCATGTATGCTTTTTTAGAACATAGACCAGGCCCCGTGCTGCTAGTGTCTTAGAACTTTGTTCAGTTGTTTGTGTGTGCAGAAGTAACAAACTTACATGCTCTCACAAATTTCCGCCTTTAAAGTAATGAAAAAAATGCTCTACTCATGAAAACCAAAAACCTGATTACGGAAAATTTTCGACATCTTTGTCAAAATTATGTTCGTTAATATTCCTTTTACCTTACCCGCTCTCGCTAACGCTTATCAGTATAGTCTCAACCAAAAGCGATCACTTACAGAACACTTAAAATATATTAACGTTAATGCTCAGTTTAAGTGGAGCAACCTTAATTGTGTACGGTCAACCACATGTTACAAATGATCTACAAATACCGTCCTTATTACAACGGCATACAGACAACATCTCTCTTATGTCACTATAGTTGTATGGTTGATTGTACTAAAATGCATTAAACGGCTATTCTCACGAATTATCCCCGATTTCCGGCCAGCGGTGTTAAATAAAGATTAATTACTGAGTAATTATTTAAATATTTATTTTAATATTAAAAAAGTCTTAACTACTTAATGCTTACTTGAAGCAGTGGTGGTCCGGGCATAACTGCTCTGACTTACAAGCTGTAGTTCTCGCAAACACAGCTAAGGGTAGTTTGCGTAATTTATTCTCAAAACAGTGGAAGAAAGCATTGTGAGGAAACCGACATACTCGTATCCTAGAACAAAAAAGACATGTGACATCCACTAGCACTTGGCCCGCGTGGGGATTACGATCCTTTCCCTGTCTTAGAGAGGAAGTCTGAGCGGCGAGCTACCCGTTGGTAGCTCGCTGTCCGAACGTCCGGTAACTGACCGGACCGACCCCAAGTCGTCGACGGCGCGCACTGTTCCTGCACGTCTCAAAGAGCTGTCAGCAGCAGCAAGGACCCAGCTGGGTCGAAACCTATTGGGGCCAGGGTTAGTCCAAAAGGTAGCTCGAGCCCCGATATAAAGGCATGTAGGAACGGCGTGGGTTTTTAGTTAGTAAGAGTCTGACACTATCTCCCATTCCGCCCAAGAGCGGGGGATGTCAGAGAGTGATTTTCCGACCGAAAAAAAATCCCTTGACATAAGTGAAATACCAAGGATAAGGTACAGTATGGGTCAACCTGTGGCGATTCCCACTCTGGATGCGGAATACCACTGAGAGCACCGATTGTTTTTGTTGTTCACACCTCTGACCGAATTCCGTC
This sequence comes from Mythimna lalbum, assembly GCA_949319445.1. Classification (NCBI taxonomy): domain Eukaryota; kingdom Metazoa; phylum Arthropoda; class Insecta; order Lepidoptera; family Noctuidae; genus Mythimna; species Mythimna lalbum. The sequence continues at coordinate 7,575,563 of OX439370.1, forward strand.
ACGAATTCCTTGTGGAATTGACCCCAGTTTAATCTTTCGTGAATTTAAATATCTCTGTTTGCTTTTTTAATTTGTATTGTTGAGTCTCTACAGTTAAATCGACCAATAGTGTAAGTTAAAAAAGTAAATGAATAAAAATTATCTTCACTTATTATTTCTTTTGGGGGTTTCGTATTTTACTTTATATATATATATGTATATATTTTTTTTTACTGCAATCCCACCTGATGGTAAGTGGAGATGCAATCGTTGATGGTGAGGGGAAGAGTCTATTAACTCTAGGCTTGAAGATACTCAAATTATAATCCAAAGGAAAGACCGCAGCCGGCACATTGTTGTTAATATCTAGACACGTGGCAGCGTGTCAAGCCAAATTCAAGTAACAGAACTGGCGAGCAGCATATCTATTACCAGCTCATTAGAGTTTATTTTCGTCTTAATATTACCATGCACTTAACTGTGGTTTTACCTGAATGATGGTCGATTAGTTTATAGGATTATGCATAAAAATTAAAAAAAAAAAATATTGTCGCTTTTATAATATGATTTTTTTTCTTCTTTCTTCCATTTTCTTTCTTTTTCTATTAATTTCTTAGAGAATGAAAGCACCGTATTGGGAATTACCAATTAGAACCATAGCACTGTTCTTCATCTCAACTCAAAACAGCCTGTAGTAACCTTTAAGTTTCCAAGAAGATCAGTCGTCCCTGAAACAAGCTGGAATATAATTAAAGTATTAATCTAATTTGCTAGACAGACGGACTTTCAGCTGAAAACGGATAGAAGTAACATAGTCTGCTGAAATATGACGGAGTAAGATCTACATTCAACAGGTACGACGATTTGTTAGGGAATGAGGACGGTATTACGTGTTCAATAAATAGAAATTGTGTGTTAATAGGAATTGGGACCTTCAAACGAGTATTTTAAAAATTTTGGATAAAGAATTATCAAAACCTAGTATTCTGACTGCGATATAATATTGTATCAGTTGTTTTGGCTTATAGGGGAGGCGTAAGTTGAGTGGACGTCTTTCGGCTGAAATGATAATGATGAATATTTTACAAACGAAAATTTGCTTCTTTTATAAATTTGTTAAAAATCATAGTAGAAAGAAGAAGACATTATGGAAATAAGATAATAAGATATACTAAAAACCCAGATGAAATATATTATTGAGCCACACAAAATAATTATACAACCAAAGCACGAGTTCTGAGCTTTCTGATAGTCGAGTGACTTATTCCATGAGTGTCACTTAGATACCTACTATAGAATTAAAAATGCCTAAAAAACAATAATCCTTACTTAATATTATAATGGCGAAAATGAGTTTGTTTGTTGGTTTGTTATGTCTTCACGCCTAAATAACAATACCGATTTTGATGAATTTTGGTACAGAGATATTTGGGACCCTGGAGACGGACATAGGCATTAGAATTAGGAATTTTTTTTATTGAGAAAAGGGGGAGAAAGAGTAAAGTATATTAATAAACGCGGGCGAAGCCGCGGGTAAAAGCAAGTATACTATAATGGTATGTCGTTGTATGATTGTTTGAAAAATTCACCACGTAGGTGAGTTTTAATCAGTAAAAATATGACACTCTCGTTCCGCCTAGAGTGGAAAATGTTATTTGATTATTCCCACAAAAAAGATGATTTTAGTGTCAGAGTTTTTCCATCTGAGGCCTAATGTTTGGAAACATATTTTGTTACTTCTAAATGACTGCTATAAGATAGCATTAGCAATAGCCATTGTAATCAACTCGACACGTAATTCAACCCCCACAGATCTTCATGCTCGTTTTAATTTCGTCACAGCCTTGTTTTTACAGAGATGAAAAACAGAAAAATAGCGTTGTTAATAAAAACTGGGCTGCTTTATAAAGGGTTGAATATAAAGTTTTATTTTATCCTGTTCTAGGTGATTTTTTATAAACCTGTTTTATTTAAAAATATGAATATAACCTAAATAATATTTTTGAAAAGATTTCTGAAGAATACCTATTACTAAACACAATTTTAAGTTATTGTAGTGATCTCGTGAACGCTCTCCAACACGGTGGACGGACCTCATCAAAACTGTGACACGCTGCAGCGTAAATAAAGGCTCCCAAACCGCCAAACACAGAGCTGCATGGCGTCGTATCGCGAGAGAGGCGGTGGTGCGGCACTCGACCGAGACATGACCACGACCACTCTATCAAGAGTGTACGACTGAGAAGAAGAGAGTGACCCTACAACAATAAATTAAACTATGAAAGCTCATTGGATTATCACAAAATAAAATCATCATCATCATCGTTCATTCAGCCGAAAGACGTCTACTGTAGGACATAGTACGTCTCCCCAAGGGTCGCCTCCACAAACAAAAATCGACTAGTTTATACTTATAGCTGAAGAGGTGAAATTGTAAGTTAATTTGTAGTCCCAGTAAGTAGGCGACTACTGATACCACGTTTAGGGCTACTGGATTGACAGTTACCGAGGCTTTGTAATGAAAATGACAACTAAAGAAACACAAGTGGATTTTAGTCAGTAAAATGTTGACACGCCCTCTCACTTCATCCAAAGCGGCATTGCATAAATTCTCACTTCAAAAAGAATTAGATGCAAATAAAATTTTTCACTGAGATACTAACCCGTAGCAAAACATCAAATTTTCTTATAGAATAAGCGCATGGGAGCTAAGAGAAAAACGTAATCCTCTTTGTTAAACCCAAAAAATACTTCCTCGCTATCGATAAGCCTCAAAAATGTATCCAAAACCTTTCAATAGAAAGCGATACTTCGCAAAACATCTTCCTTTCAAGATCCAAAAAGCTAGACAGACGAACAGCCTTCTGAAGTGGCTCACTGCATAAACTTGAAGAACTTCGATAAAAAAAAAAACTGAAAATAAGAAAATATCATTGTTATTCGTTATTCAGCTTCACACGAGGCTCTTTGCCTCCCCCAAAAGCTGCGGTGGCGTGATGCGAATACTAAATAATAATTATTTACTTGCTTCTGAGGTAACCTTAGAGTAGGGTGGCCATGTTGGGATATGGGATTAGGACATGTGAACAAATAAAAAAACTTTTTAGCAATCACTTATCAATCTTTTGTCACATGAACATGACAGAGGTGATTTTTTTTTGACGAAGTTGTAGCGACATCTGTTACGCCACATAAGAACTACTAAGAAAATACAAAATCCTGCATCGCGCAATCAAAGTTCTCCGCTCGATTTGAATATATACGACACAGCCCAAATCAACTATCGGGCAGTAGCCCACCAGACTAACACCTGTCTGGTCGAAGGACCCTACCTTTTCAACGAAGGTATGTGGGACTTAAGGTATGCGGGAAACCCGCTGCAAATCTAGCAAACGACCCAAGAGCTAGATTGACTCGACACTACACTGAAGATATCCCGGACGTCAGCCTGTACGAGATTAGGATGGCTCTGAAACAGTTGAAAAACAACAAGGCGTCGGGTGAGGACGGAATTACGGCTGAGCTCCTGAAGGCGGGTGGAAAACCGGTCCTAAAGGCCCTTCAGAAGTTATTCGATTCCGTCATACTCGAGGGAAAAACGCCACAGGCATGGAGCGGAGGTGTGGTGGTACTCTTCTTTAAGGAGGGCGACAAGACCCTGCTTAAGAATTATAGGCCCATCTCACTTCTGAGCCATGTCTACAAGCTGTTTTCCAGAGTCATGACGAACCGTCTCGCGCGCAGGTTCGATGATTTCCAGCCTCCCGAACAAGCCGGATTCCGAAAAGGCTTCTGCACCATAGACCACATACATACGCTACGGCAGGTTATACAGAAGACCGAGGAGTATAATCTGCCTCTCTGTCTAGCGTTTGTGGACTATGAGAAAGCCTTTGATTCGATCGAGACATGGGCTGTGCTACAGTCTCTCCAACGGTGCCAGATAGACTATCGGTACATCGAGATGCTGAAGTGTTTGTACAAAAACGCCACTATGTCAGTCCGACTTCAGGACCAGACCTCGAAACCTATCCTCCTGCAGCGGGGCGTGAGGCAGGGAGACGTCATTTCTCCGAAACTGTTCACGGCCGCAATGGAGGATGTCTTCAAGGTTCTGAACTGGAGTGGACTAGGCATCAATGTTAATGGCGAGTACATCACTCACCTTCGGTTCGCCGACGACATATTAGTCATGGCCGAGACTACGGAGGAGCTCAGCACAATGCTCAATGACCTTAGTAGAGCTTCCGAAAGAGTGGGTCTTAAAATAAACATGGACAAAACTAAAGTCATGATAAATAACCATGTAGCACCCACTCCTATCAAGATCGGAGACTCTATACTCGAAGTTGTGGACGATTACGTCTATCTCGGACAGACAATCCAGTTGGGTAGAGCTAATTTCGAGAAAGAGGTCTTTAGCTTATTCAGTTTTCAGAGCTGTTTGTGAAATTACCGAGAGCTAACGTGCACACATTTAAAATTTTCGAACATGTTATCGATTATCAACCAAAATAACTGTACTTTCAAGATTCTGAAAATGATGTCTCGACTTGTCTAGTATCGTGGATGCACTCACAAACATGTAAACTCCACATGCAAAAGACATTCAGACCTGGAACAACTTACTTGCAGGCCATAAAAATATTTACTCTAAAAATTTAAAGTTTTACCCCTCAAAAATCCTCATAACACAGTCACCCTAGTCAAGGTGGGGGATGAATGTGTTCGTACGTATTCGGAATGTTACTTAGTTCTCTTATTTTCCTTGAAAAAGATTTCGGGAGGGCTTATTGACCTCCTGTAAAGTCGCAGAAGACTCCATTATCAAGATAATTTTATGAAGTGCTTCTAATATCATGTGTGTACGTTTTGAAGACAGTATTTTTTTCTTGGTAATATTGAGAAGGAAATTGAGAAAAGAAAAAGATAAAAAAGCGAAATTAAATGGGAGATTTATTTAAGCATAGTATAGTAAAAGCAGCTTTATACAGCGCTAAATTTTGATCGTTCGATCGAGTCCAATGACCTGTAAGTAGTTAGTACGCAATGTCAGCTCAGCTGACGTTTTCTTAAAGAAATTAATTTCGTACATGCGTAGACTAATAAGAGTTTTAAAAATGGGTACTTTATTTTTTAATTTTATCGTTACAAATCGATAGTGTTCCATGTACCGAATCGATCCTCCATGGGATTAAAACGATCAAAATTTTGCGGTGTATTATTCTTGCTGGTGGCATATAAGCCTCCTTTCAAGGAGAGGGAGTGGGCCGTAATCTACCACGCGAGCCTAGTGCGGATTGATGAATGTAACGTGTCTTCAAATTTTTGGTTTTAGGCCATGCTAGTTTTCTAACGATGTTTTCCTTCACAATTTGAGAGCAGGGGTAGTGAAATAAATTATACAAAGTAGTGCGCCTGGCCAAGAAGGAGATGGCGGGACGACTTGGATGTCTTCCTTGGGAATTGGAAAGTAGTGGCTCAAAACCGGGAACTTTGGAAGGACTGGAGGGAGGCCTTTGCCCAGCAGTGGGACAATATGGGCTAGATATAATAATAATAATAATAGTGTGCCTGGCTTGGTTTGAACCTGCGACCTACAACTCGTAAGTCGGGGCCGTTACAACTCGGCCAACACTGCTCTTACCGCGGTAGTTTTTTTACCTGAAAACATTATACTGGAACATGCTATTCTCAAAAAAAAAAGAACATATTATTTACACTCACTACAAAATGAATACCAACTCTCTCACTCAGGAAACATTAGCTTGAGAAAATTCAAAACACGTATATCGCACTCGTTTATTATTTTACACCTTGCCAGGGACGCCAAAGTCTCAAATGAACAAGGAAATCACCCTTAATAAAGGCGAAAATTTGCGAATGTATGTGGTATTCATATTTGTATGTTTATATTAACTCCTTCACATAGAAAGCACTGAAGAGATTTGGATGAAATTTGGCACACAAGTAGATCATGTCCTTTTTAGGTGAGAAATCTTCTACCTACTTCTCTCGCTATTGTGTCTCACGCTTTTTGCACACGGGCCGAAAAAACGCCGCCACAAAAAAAAACTAGAAGCGGCCAAAAAAAAAAAACTGCTGAAGCGGGCGTCAACTTGTGGTCATGCGTGCGGTATCAAAATGAACTCTGACGAAGAAGGATTAAATACGCGTACGGCATGCGGCGGCGTCATTATTATAAAAAAAGTTAGAAGCGGCTTCAAGCGTTTTTTGTGCACACGAGCCAAAAAAAAGGCTGCCTCAGAGAGAAGCTTGTTCTTAGAGAAGCGGCTCCTTTTTGTGGCCCGTGTGCAGGGCAGGAGGTAGGTGGAGAGAGAGGGCGTGTCAGACGTTGACTGACTAAAACACATTTATGACCTTCGGTTGCATTTTCAGCCCTTATCGGCCCTTTAGTTTTACTGACATCTCTTTGAAACACGCGTCCAACACTACGCACCTTTGAGTCGTCCTGATTTTTATCAAACGGGTGGATGATGAGCTACCCACCACTCATCAACTGCAAGCCCGCGCCTACAGTGGCTAAAATTCAGCCTACTAATCCCAACGCTCAAGGCGTCTCCTTAAACAGTGGCTGGGGCATGAGAATGTCTGCTTCCTCACCGTTATGGCTACCTCCGGGTAGACCATATCCTGGATAGCACTTTTATCCCGGGAGTAAATTCCCTTGGAATAATTTTCCTCTTCTACACGGGCGAAGCCACTAGCAGAAGCTAGTTAAATTGATAATCAAAGCTCGCGTTCCGCCGCCTTCAAACGTCATTATTTTCAATACGCCCTCGAAAATAAAGAAACACAACATGTTGGGTTAAAATTATCTTCGTCTGTATGTACGTTGGGTCGTGTCATTTGTATCTGACAAGCTTAGATTACTTGCGAAGTGAGTTTTATGTGCTCTGGGAAGGTTGCAAGTAATATTATATGATATTTCTTTGTTTTGAACTTGGATTTCACGGTTTAATATTGAGGTTGGTACTCGTATCATCAACTTTTTGGTGTTTGAGAACTTATATTTTAGGGGTCTTTCTTGAGGTTAGAATCATCAACTTTATGATTAGCGACTCATGTCCCCCTGTTGGTCTAGTGGTTAGTGGCCCTGACTGCTGTGCCGCAGGTCGTGGGTTCGATTCCCACCCAAGACAAATGTTTGTGTGATGAGCACGATCATTTGTTCTGTGTCTGGGTGTAATTTATCTAGGTATATAGTTTATCAGTCAAGGTCACTAATCACTAGACCATCAGGCCAGTCCGTATCTAAATTATGATTAGACGGGAAGACTTCAGCAGGCAAATTTTTCCAGTCTTTCAATGTACGCGGTATAAACCACGACGTGAAACGTTTACTCTGGATCGTAGAGGTATCAGTAATGTAAAGATGGATATTTTCCATACGCCGGGTTCTGATGGTAAGAAGGCGATCGCGGAATCAAGTAATTGTAATTCCAGCGCACACTCTCTAAAATGCATCTTATAATAGGTTAGAACAAGCTTTTAATGAAAATCATTTTTTCATAGCAAGCTTTTATAGCTCAGTATTACTTATATAATTAATACTCATCAAGACAAATCATACGAGCCCAAACACGATGGGGTTGTGTCGTTTAACTACCAAGTTCCATCATCAGATCAGTTCCTTGTCATAATAATTTTGCATTGTCATCTGATTTACACATGCATGCAAACTTTTAGCTCAATCGGTAACCGGAAAGTGGGTCAAATTTAATTTGCAAGATTTGATGACAGACAAACATCGGGACAGGTGAAACTGAATAAAAGCTTGTAAAATAGGTTTTTTTATTATATTATTATTGATAGGTTTGCGCTTGACCGCTATACGATGCGGTCGACGATGGAACGCGCTTACCTAGAAGAAACTTATTCACTCTCGACTTAAAGATTCCCGGGTTGTAGCTATCAGGAAACACAGACTCCGGCAAGTAATTTCATTCCTTAGCTGCACGCACAATGAATGTGTTTCCAAAACGTTTTTAAACATTATCTAATAAAAACTACACCTTACTATCCACATCCTCTATAAGACCATCACTGCGTAATAACCTTTTCCTAACCAAGGCGTGGCGGTAACCAGACTCCATAATACCAACAAGTTAGTATCTATGCAGATAGTTAGCATAAATTAAATAAACAGGTCACTATAAAGGTGCCTGCAAGTGATTGGCTAGCGAACCTTTCACTGATTGCACTAGTGCGAACTTTGGTCTAGATAGGCCTTCACTATGTTTTATGTTAGAAGGATTCTGCTGGGTGTGGCTTGTACCTGGTCTTCAGTACAACATTCAAATGCCATAGTGACCTTCTATGGAGTCGGACGCTCGTGCGAAACGGTATTGTCGAGCGTATACAATTCTTAGTTCGGAGTAAATATAAACACAACGCTTCTCGTTTTAAATCTTGTGTGTAGCTCTCATCTTTGGCAGATCCACCTACGTAATATCGATAGATTATCATCATAACAGAAAGATAGTATAAATTGAATCGATTGAGGAACGAGCCTAGAAGATCATTGGCGATGATACACTTATCGAGTCAAGACTTCATGGTTTTGAGTATCGATGCTCAGTTGCTAGTTTGTTGGTTTTCTATCGTTTGCATCTCGAGAAATGTGCACTGAAATTGGACAAACCATCCAAAGGCCTTTCTATAGGGTATTACCGCCATAATCGTGGCGTGCCCAGCACTGGGTTGCGATAGCCGTTGACGCCATTTCACCATGAGATCCCGCCGGAGCTCTGTCCGCCATGCCTTGACATGTTGCGGCAGTGGACTTTCACCCCGGCGTTGCATCTCCACGCGCATGTCGTGCATGTGTGCAAGGACTGTTGCCTCCAGATCCCACGGCGGTAGGCCAGCCAAAAGGCTCGCCGCTTCGCGGGAGATCGTGCGGTAACCCCGCACCATCCGTATTGCCATGACCCTCTGGCAGGCGTTCAGTATGGTCGCTTTGCCAGCGACGGCGCCCACACCGGCGCCCCGTAGAGGGCCATGGACCGAACGATCCCCGCGTAGAGCCTCCGTTAGGAGGCGTCTGGACCCCCAAGGTTGGGCAAGAGCCGCTTGAGAGCAGCCCCAGCCCGGAGAAGTTTGGGAGCCAGACGTCGAAAATTTTCTCCGAAATTCCACCGGCTGTCGAGGACGAGTCCCAGATACTTCATCGTCGACCCGACGCCGATGCGAACTCCTCCTACCGTAAGCTGGGAGTCTGATGGTGGCGCATTCCGAGGGCCGTGGAAGCACATTGCCTGGGATTTGTGCAGTGCCACCTCGAGTCCCAACTCCTGGATCCTACCAACGACCATCGCAACCCTGCGTGTCGCTAGAGCGACCGCCGCCTGGTGCGAACTTCCCTGCGCTAGAATCAGCGTGTCGTCTGCGTAGCAAACCACGCTGACCCCATCAGGGAAGTCGCCGCGTGACACGTAATCGTATCCGATGTTCCACAAGGGTGGGCCCAGAACCGACCCCTGCGGAACACTGCACGAAATCTCTCGACGTTTCCAGTCTCCCTGGTGACCGGGGTAGACAATGTACCTGTCTCACAGGTACGCCTCGACTACTAGACAGAGGTATTCGGGCACCCGGTGGTACCGGAGTGCCCTCCGGATCGTACTCCAGGGCAGGGAGTTGAAGGCGTTGGCAATGTCCAAGGACACTGCCACGACACACCTACCCTGGGACACCGCTTCCCCTGTCGTAAGGGCTCGCACGCGCATGATGGCGTCTATCGTAGAGCGCGCCCTGCAAAAGCCGAACTGTCCGTCCGACAAGTCCGGCCCCAACCGTGTTAGCCACGCGACGAGGCGGTTTGCAATTACTCTTTCAAAGACTTTGCCCACCTCGTCGAACAGCACAATGGGGCGGTACGCGGACGGAGAGTCCGCAGGGCGCCCTGGCTTCGCTATGAGAACCAGTTTTTGGCACTCGGCCTTCGCACCGCTACTCTCAACTCTACCTCGGAACAGAGTGCACCTGTATTATGGTTGACATCTCACTTATACGCAGAAAACGATGTGGAAACACATTAATTGTGCGTACGGCTAAGGTGTGGTATTCCTAACAAGGGAAGCAGTTTCTGGAAGGGAATCACACTTTAGCAACAACCTAGGGGCTTTAAATCAAGAGTGAATTGATGTAGCTCGCTGTCCGACCGTCCAGTAACTGGACCAAGCCCATGTCGTCGACGGCGCGCTCTGTTTCCGCGCGCCTCAAGGAGTTGTCAGTAACAGCAGGGGTCCATCTTGGCCAAAGCCTACTGGGGCCAGGGTTATCTGAAAAGAAACTCGAGCCTCGGTGTGAAGAGGCTAGAAGGAACGGGTGGGTTTTTAGTCAGTAAGAGTCTGACACTATCTCGCGCTCCGCCCAAGAGCGGGGGTTGTCATTAGATGATTTTTGCCCACCGTAAAAAAAGGCGTTTGACTTTTTAGAAAGACTCTAATACCATTACAAAGAATTTCCACACAAATTCTTATTATTGGTTCATACAGCAAAATTGAAATGAAACCTGCTTGAAATACGGCATTTTTCCTACAGTAACTCAAAATAAACTTCTCACACGAATGCTGATTGGCCAAGAAGTGAATATGAAATACATATTCAGTACATAAATCATACAGTGTCTGTGTTTGGGCGGTGCTCGCTGATTGCTAGCTACTAGCCTGGGTTTGGACGGCCTTCCGTTTTCAACTGGGCTATAAAAGTGTGGAGGACGCTCCCGGAAAAAATAGTTATAGTTTCATGATTTTTGGTACTTGAAATAAAATTGGTAAAGTGCGAGTCGGAATTACACTCAAAAATTTCCGTAGTACAAAATTAAAATCAAACCACCAAAAAAAGCCGGCAAAATAATGTATGGGACTTTCGTTTTTAATTTTATTTTAATTGTATTATTTATTGTGGTAGCGCCAATAAAAATACACATTCTGTGATTTTTTTTCTTAGTTTATGAGATACAGCTCTCAGATAAACAGATGGACAACGAAGGCTTAGTCATAGAGTACTGTTGGTACCCTTCGAGTCATCATCATCATCATCATTTCAGCCGATAGACGTCCACTGTTGGACATAGGCCTCCCTCAAGTGTCGCCACAATGATCAATCCTGTACGTCCTGCATCCATTGGATTCCCGCAACCTTCACCAGGTCATCGGTTCACCTTGTGGGCCTTCCGACCCTTCGAGTAAGGAAACTCAAAAAGAAATTGAAACTTGAAAATTGCGGAGGAGTTTTTCCGACGCCATAAGCACTTTACTTTACTTTTAGTTAGTCATTAAAACTTAGTTTATTGAGAATTTTGAATAAAAATTTCGTTTCCGTAGGCCTCTTCATTAGCAAAATTAATAAATAATATCCATCTAAATATAGATTTGTTAAGTTACAATAATATATACCAGAAAAAAAAAGTTTTCAGTACACTACCTAAGTGTCTGAATTTTATTCTCTCCTTTTTTCTAGAGAACTGTCGTGTAGTTTATAAATGAAACATTTCGGAAATTTCTTTGGAAAAGTCATCCAATGACATCTCCCGCCCTTGGGCGGTATCAGACTTTTACTGACTAAAAACCCAAACCTGTTCCTTCGTTGCCAACTGTTTGGTGCCATCTTCTTGAGGCACGTTTGAAACAGCATGCGCCGTCGATGACTTGAGCTCGGTCCGGACATCAGGAAAGTGGCCAGACTTCGGGATTGGGATCTCAGTGGCTAGGACGTGAACGCCACTCCGTCTGTTCGTGCGACCTCCTCCTTAGGATTACTGCTTCGCAGAAGGAGACGGCCTGTACCAAGAAAATTCTAAGACATGTGTATGACATCCACTAATCCCCACTAGGCCCCCGTAGTAGATCCCTCTCATAGAGAGGAAACCAATTTATCCCAACTGTGGTAGCATTATAAGGCTGATAACTCTAAGCTATACAAAGTGTAAGGGACAGCCCTCCGCAAACTTTAAGGTCTTGCTTAGTAGACGAAACTGAACAACCTTCCACAAGATTTTTTTTCAGGAGACGAAAAAAAGTCAGCCTCACCATACAAAATTACAAACTTAACTTGATTGGACAGTTTTTATGGAGAGACCGAATTTTTTTTTTTTGTTTCCTGAAAAAAAAGTATTACGAAATGTTGTTCAGTTTCGTCTACTGAACAATCCCTTAAAGTTTGCGGAGGGCTGTCCTGTCACTTACACCCTTTATGTATGAAAGCCTTTTTTACGGTTGGCAAAAATCATCTTATTCAACACTTAGACAACCCCGCTGTTGAGTGGAGCGGGAGATAGTGTCAGACTCTTACTGACTAAAAACCCACCCCGTTCCTTCTAGCCTCTTCGTACCAGGGCTCGAGCTTCCTTTTGGATAACCCTGGCCCCAGTAGGCTTCGACCCAGCTGGGCCGCTGCTGTTGCTGAAAACTCCTTGAGGCACGCGGGAACAGTGTGCACCTTCGACGTCTTGGAAGACAAACGACTTGACTAATCTTTCGGATAACCCTGGCTCCAGTAGGCTTCGACCCAGCTGGGCCCCTCCTAATATTATAAGGCTGGTAACTCTAAGGTAAATTTATGAAAGCCTACTCCATACTAACTGCGCCCTAACCACAGGTTACTTGTGTCAGGTAGGAGTAAAAAACAAAATAGAGCGGCGGCACAAATGAAAGGCTCCGATCGGGTTTGCGCCGTATTATGTTCATTACTACTTACCTAACCTTGACTTTAACGGTATCAATTTCTACTAGAGGTTACGTGTATCTACGTAATCTCGAGTTTAGTTTTTTTTAAATCCCGGGAATTTTTAGTTTCATATTTTGGACTTTGAATTTTTGGTCGTAGGAGGTAATCTCTGAAAGTCCTGGTCCGATTGCTAAAATTTGTTCACCGATAGAAAGCTGTTTTGCCTGAGTGACATAGATTATATTTAAAAAACGGGGATGAAACCGCGGGCAAAAGGTTGTTATAGATAAATTACACCTAGACACCGAACAATCATCATGCTCATCACAAAAACATTTGTCCTGGGTGGGTTTTTTATTTTATTTTTATTATTGATAGGCTTGCGTTTGACCACCATCTCACCTGATGGTAAGCGACGATGTGGTCGACGATGGAACACGCTTGCCTAGAAGTAACCTATTCACTCTTGACTTAAAGACACCTAAGTTGTAGCTCAAACACAGACTCCGGCAGGGAATTCCACTCCTTGGCTGTACGCACAATAAATGGGAATCGAAACCACGACCTCTGACAAAGCAGTCAGGGCCACTAACCATTAGATCACAGTCCCAGTCATTAATCAAAGATTAGCGTAATGAAAAGTAACCGTAAAAACAAATTCATTAATTAGATTATCGTCACACTTCTTTACCGTTACGAAACCGGTTTCGGTATATTTTTTGTAGATAAGTATGAAGTCAGGTAATTTGCCGCCAGACTACATTAAATGGTTGGGACAGAAGGTTTGTTTTGACTTAATGAACTCACCTTTTCAAACAAACAAAAAAATATATAATAATAAAATGTACCTACTTAATAAAATAAATTAACAAATAAATAATAAAAATGATAAATTGATTATAATATAATAAAGTAGCTTTTACCCGCGGCTTCGCTCGCGTTTTTAATATACTTTAATTCCTCTCCCCTTTTCTTCCCTCTTTGTCCCCCTTTCTCACTTTATTTTTTTTAAATTAGCCTATGTCCGTCTCCAGGGTCCCAATTATCTCAGTTCCAAAATTCATCATAATCGGTTTTGCCATTTAGGCGTGAAGACGTAACAAACAAACAAACAAACTTACTTTCGCTTTTATAATATTTATTTATTTATTTATTTAAAATTAAGTAGATAACATCATTACAGCCAACGCCAATGCGATGCTATCACCAGTTATACACATATACAATAAACATTTAAAGAAACATAACAAACATACACATATTAATTAACTTGTTGCGCAGGTTATACTTTCAATGCACCTTTGTGCTGCTTCCGTGAACCGCAGGAGGCTGCAGTGAAATAGATCCACGTCATTAGCAATAATGTTCAGCATCCTTATGGCTCGTGACAATGGGGCAAACTTGTTCAAGTTTGTCCTCGAAGAATGTTCCAGCAGCGTGGGCGTGGGACGGCGCGCACCCCCGCAGCCGGGAGGCGCGCGCAGCCCCAGCTCCGCCAGCAGCTCGGGGTGGTGCAGCCAGCCGCGCAGCACCCGGAACACGAAACTACACAAAGCCACGTCCCTACGTACCGCCAGCCTACTGTAACCAACCATCCCTATCACAAAAAGACTATTATTAAGGATTGGTATTATATATAAGAGATATTAGTAAGGATTGGTACTTATTCACATATTTTGATGGATAATGAAAACTAAAAAAAATCAGTTAAGGCAAGTCGACCTCGTACAGCAAGGGTAGGTACTGTATGAACTTGCTATCTAAATAGATTGATACCCAAATCGAGTCCTGAAGATTTTCCCAAATCAAAATAACAATTTGCCTGCTGCTGTCTTCCTGTCCGATTACAATTTGGGTGTTTTCAAGGCTAGAGTAAATAGGCTTTTAATAAACTAGTGCGTCTAACCATCAGAGATTGCATCACTGCTTACCATCAGGTGCCTACAAACTTAAAATTTGGCAGGTAGGTTCCTTGTAGGATGTAGACATCTGTTAAGAACGTACTTACGAAACCACCCCTAAAGGGGTATAACGGGGGATGAAAGTTTGTATAGAGAAACCTACTTATATTTATAAAGTACGAAATAAATTGAAACTTCTGTATATATTTTCGATATAAAAGTCGGCAATTGGAGCGTAATGAGAAGCTGTAGGTATGAACGTAAGTGATGACAAAAATATTCTTTATTTGGTCGCCTTAGCAATCTACGCCGTAATACAGACATCAGACAACCTCAATCCATCTGGGAGTGTCCCAATTATACAGTTACTTGGCAATTATTGGCGTTGGCAACTATAGTATATTTTTATGATGGGTAGATAGTGTTTGTGACATTCACCAACCCACACTGGGCCCGCGTGGTGGATACGGCCCATTCCCTCTCCTAGAGAGGAGGCCTAAGTCCCAGCAGTGGGAACATTGAAAAGGCTGATGATAAGATGGTGTTTTGTATCGCTTCAGATAATTTTTAGGTTTACCCAAAGAGTAAAAACGCTACTTTATGGGACCTTATTACCAATTCTCCACTGTTTGTCACCGGGCCGTATCTCATGAACGGTGATACCTTGACAGTTAACATTTTCATAAATGATGTATTTCGTTGCCGCTACGAAAGCAAATAGGTACTAAAAAACTGGGCAAACGCAAGTCGGCCTCGCGCACGGTGGGTTCCGTGTAAACTATAATTCCCGAACGGAGTCTTCTTTCCATAGGTAACAACAAATGTACTGTTTTCAGATTTATTCTTATACGTTAACTTAGAAGTTTGATTTCACAGCTTGAAGGGACCGCAGATTTGAGTATATGGCTTTAATTTCAACTCTATACCTCCACGCGTTCTCGGGATAAAGGGTCTTGACAGACAGACGGATGGATAACAAAGTGATCCTAAGGGTGCCGTTTTTTTCTTTTGAGGTACAGAATCCTAAAAAAGAATCAAATAAGTATTTTTCGCAACAAACATGGTGTTTTTTGCCATTTGTTTTACTATAATAATTATAATTGTCTCCTTCTACAATACTAAGGGAGTAGCCAATGCAAAAGCAAAGCAAAAGAGACCGTCACCACATGAAGGAACGGACTTCTTCACGCTCCAGCCGCCAGGATGCCGATACCGATTTCCAGCCGCCGTAGGCATGGGCCAGCGAGCGGCAAGCAATGAGTAGCTCGCCGTCCGACAGTCCAGTAACCGTCCGAACCGAGCCCACAAAATATATAGGTACAGAAATCAATCTACATACACGGTACGATATCTCGGAGCGCCTTGGCCCAATCGCTCGTCGAACAGTTCCAACTTAAACGCTCCTTAGTGTGCGTCCACTGAACGTAGGTATAAAAAGTGAAGTACAGACATGAGATTGTCTTCTGTACCTATCTATTTTGAGCCGAGTCCGAGTCGTCGACGGCGCGTGGTGTTGGAGTCGTTGACGGCAAAAAGTGAAATAGATTTTAGTTTTTAAAAGTATGTCATGCCCTCCTGCTTTACCCTAGAGCGAGAGAAGTCATTGGATAATTTCCCAAATAAAAAAAAGCTGAAACTGAGATATTTCTAAACCAATTTTAACCTTTTTTTTATTGTTGATAGGTTTGCGCTTGACCGCTATTTCACCTGATGGAAAGTGACGATGCGATCGACGATGGTTACGAGAATTAGTCATGGTACACCCAACTGATAGATTTATTAGAACAGGGTCAATTTGATATGGTTTTAAGGGTTTGGATTTCATGGAGCTGGTATTTTCCGGGGTCAAGGGATTTAAATTCCTTGGCTTATCGAGAGAAAATGTGAATTTTATGATACTTAAACAGATGTTTTTTTTCTTCTTTTAACTTCAAATGGTTTGCGCACTTAAAGTTGGCTCCAAATAAACGTGGAATATAGTTCATTGACCATCCTACATTTTTCGACATTCTTAATTTCAAAAACGTAATTAAAAACATAAAGCTGTCTTAAATCAACATCTACGAGTATCATGATCCTTTAACTTTTCTGAAAAACAGTTCAATTATGGTTTTTTTCGACCTTCGATAGGTATATTGGTTATATTAGGAAAAGGTCAATGTACTTTATTTTATGTTTATCTGGCGCCTTGTATACCCACCTGGTGGTTCCGGGATACGCAGCGTTAAACGGCCACAAAGACTGATGACCTAGTGAGGGTCGCGGTACACTTGGGGGAGGCTCATGTCCAACATTTTAGGTCTTTTGGATGTCGATGATGATGATGAGTCACTTCATATAAGATTTTTTATGCAATATTAGGTAGCAAATCTTTCAAATCAGATGAAATTCTCAGATCTATTTTACTGAGATCGAACCTATTTCAATGATCCAACAAATTGTCTAATTGTGTAGATATTTAAAACACTACCACAATAATTTTACATCAAAACGTTTTGAGAATCAATTCAAAGAATCAAACAAAACAGCCACAGAATTTCGCTCGTTCAAATACCACCAAGAAATCCTAGATGACATTCAACCCGAAAAATTAAAGCGTTGAGTTCTATATAGGGAAAGCTATAATAAACAAAAAACTTCTTCCGTGCATTTGAAAGCGCTTCCCAGTTGTCATTCGTAGACCTTTGACTGTCGTGACGAATAATAAGAAGCCAAGAAATCAGACAATAGTTCTGCCACTAGTAGTTTTGCCATTGGTAGTTTTGCCACTAGTAGTTTTGCTAATAGTAGTTTTACCAATAGTAGTTTTGCCAATAGTAGTTTAGCAACTAGTAGTTCTACCACTAGATGTGTTACCTTATTAATGGGTTCAAGAAGTCCGATACTGGGTCGCTGTAACGACCGGTCCTGTGCGTTCCACATTCAACAGAATCCTGCGACTCTCACCAGGTTATCGGCACACCTTGTAGCAGGCTTTCTAACGCTGCGTTTTTCAGTATGCGGTCACCACTCCAAAATCTTTCGGCCCCATCGATCATCTGTTTTGCAAGCAATGTCCTATTCTTAATAGAAACTTAGCAATTCTTCGGGCTATGTCGGTTCCCTTGGTTCTCCTATGTATTTTTCCTTTCTTTATTTCTCGTTTTTAGATTTTAGGCAGTAAAAATTAGAAACTTGCTCTCGCTTCACCCAGAGTGAAAGTAGTTTTCGACGATTACTCACCTCAAAAAAAAAAAAAAAAAACTGCACCATATCTTCGTCAAATTAGACACGTTTAGGAAATAAAAATTCTAGCAATGCAGCTAACAAAAATGCACTTTTGCATCGGAAGTACTTAACAACGTTGCTAAAAGCAGGAATATTTTTACGCCATAAAAAGTAAACTGCGTGAAAAGCTCAGATAGAGATCTTTAGGAAAAATAAATAAGCTGGCCGGTGTTGTCCGTTGGAGTCTAAAATATTTATTGCTAGCGCCGCCTTTTTGTTAATTTACATCTTTTTCAACACGGCTAAAGAACTTCGCTTTTTAAAGTCTCATAAACGGGTGAAACCCAAAACAATATTACTAAGACTACGCTGCCTGTTCGTCCATCGGTCTCAAGTTCTTTGGAAATAATATTTTGTTATTACAGAATTAATTATTGGAACCGCTATGACAATTGGTCGATTGTGAGTCTAACTTGAATTCATAGAATTCGAACTATCAATTATTTAGACCATAATGTACTTGTATCCTCGTAAGGACGATCAGCGGCAGTGACCTGCCGTGCTGGGTCATGGTACAGGCCATGGTCCAAAACGAGGAGGAATGGATAGCGGTGGCCTCCTTATAAGAAGCAGTAATGCTAGTGAAGGAGGCAGCAGCATGTGTGAGGAAACGACATACACAATTACACACGCCCTAGCAGCCAGGACCCTGACCCCAGTTCTCAGACACCGTAGGCGTACTGGGGCCACGGGTTGACCTCCGAAAGTGGAACCTGGGTCCTGGATCGCTGTGCAAAGAAGGGAAATTGATGTGACGTAAAATAAAATATTATGAATTTTTCTTTAGTCAGCAAAAAATTCTGACACGCCGGGAGCACGTGTCAGATTTTAATTCGTCCTCCCTAGAGCGGGAGAAGTCATTGGATGATTTCCTACCTGAAAGTAAATGTTGTGCTTATCGTTGATGGAGCATTACGTAATTTTCCTAAAAGCACGGACTCTCAATGGTACGGAACTCTATATGTGATTTCAACTCGCAATTCACCGGTTTTTTTTAAACAACCGTCACGCTCCTTTAACTTAGAGGTGGACCGTTTAAAAAAACACAAATTCCTTTTTCAAAACTTTTCAAATAACCACGCTCTGTAAATGCCATTAGTATATTCCTGTGATGTTGGAGGATCAACGTCTTTTGTAAACAGGGACGTATTTGGGTCAAAAACTTGTATAATGAACTTTATAAAACACTGCACTTTTCTTTTTATATCACTTTGTTCGCGTTAGATGATAATGCTACACTCCAAAAGGTAGATCGTTGTCGTGGCTCAGAAGGCTATCTAGCTACAATGCGACTAGGCTGGACATGTCTGCCGCATGGCGATGTAGTGATGGGTCTTTAAAACAGAAAGTATGTGCCTCGAATCACACAACGCGATCGTGGCAGACCAAGAAGATGGCAGATCAATTTGGATGTCTTTCTTAGGAATTGGTAGCTCAGAGCTTGGTACAGTGGAAGGAATGGAGGGAGCCTTTGGCCAGCAGTGAGACTGTATAGGTAACATATTATATTATAACAATAAAACCTCTTGATGGCTTTTTTTTTGTAGGTGGGAAATCTTCTAATGATATCTCCTTGAAGCGCGTCCTCAAGCCTGCGGCCTCTTGATGGCTTTTTTTATGGTGGGGAAAATCATCCAATGACAAACCCCCCTAAGGGCGGGGCAGGAGATAGTGTCAGACATACTGACTAAAAACCCACCCCGTTCCTTTTAGCCTTCATACCGGGGCCTGACCTACTCTTTCGCCCCAGCCTCAGTAGGCCTCTTGATGGGCCCAGGGCCCAGGTAATTCAATGTGAAATTGGTCGCCTTTTCTGTAAGGTTGGAAATACTTACATTTTAAGTTTGTCTAGTAACAAATAGCTTTAAAAACTCAAGTGATCAAATGGTTTCTCATCATCATTATCATATCAGCCGAAATACGTCCACTGTTGAACATAGGCACGGTAATAATATGATACTATTACCGTGACATAGGTCTCCCCCAAGCGTCTCCACAAAGACCGGGCCTGTGCGTCATGCAATGTTTTTCTCAGTACACTTTTACTAACAATTGTTCTTTTTCTACATAATTACCTTTTCTGTACAGGATTGACTTTCTTGAAGAAACACAACTCATATTCAAGTATTCAAAAGCGAAACCAATTTACAGACGCACTCTTAAAAACTTTTTCACCTCTCGAGGTGAAACGAGTGCCTCCCTGGCGAGGCGGCCCGAATTTGAGGGTCTAAAAGAAAACTTAAATTGGACTTTTGTGAGGTTTTCCTGGTGCTTTGAGTTTCTTAGGTAACGTCTTCTGAAATTAGATTTTCTCAATGTTGACCTTGCTAGTTTTAATGAAATAATTGTATGTTTGTATTTTGTTTGTAGTTATGTACATTTATCAAAAGTCTACTTGCAAATGATAGAAGTTAGAATATTAGCGTCTTTGATTAAAAAATCTGAACTGTACTTTTGCGGTCATTTCTGCCTAAACAATAAAAAAAAAAAATAGCTTCAATTCTGCGGCGCGGCGCCAAATCAAACCCTTTGAAGTTTTCGTTTTCGAAGTGCAAGCAAAAATGATCTTAGCGGTGGTGAGGCGGAAGTGCCTTTATTGGGACGTGTAGTGGCGTGTCAGACTTTTACTGACTAAAACCACACCTTATGTTCCTCTTTGTCTTGCGTTCCTGCTCCCCAGGTTTCCTTTTCGCAAGTCCACACATAGTCCCAGGGCTTCGATACTGCTGGGCTCCTACAGCTTTACTGACAACAGTTTGAAGCGCATGTGGAATACTAAGTGCCGTCGACGATTTGGGCTCGATCCGGACGGTTACCGAACGCCCGGACGA
This sequence comes from Mythimna lalbum, assembly GCA_949319445.1. Taxonomy (NCBI): domain Eukaryota; kingdom Metazoa; phylum Arthropoda; class Insecta; order Lepidoptera; family Noctuidae; genus Mythimna; species Mythimna lalbum. The sequence goes on from OX439370.1 coordinate 7,596,237, forward strand.
CGAGCTACCCATTGCTCGGAATTATATAAAAACGAAGAAAATAATGATACAGAGCTACGGATTATTTAGTTTCCACGTATCAATCGCGAGATGTTGATAGCGCGTAGTGGTCCACGCGCACTTTAAAGAGATACCCTCAAAACCGCAGGACCCCAGAAGGGCCGATGGCTACTGTGGTCAAGGGTTAGCTTCTGAAAGGGAAACCCTTGGTCCTAGAACGCAAAGAACAACTGAAGGTACGTAGGATTGTTTTTAGTCAGTCTGACACCCTCTTGCGATAAAAGTCATTGTATAATTTTCCACCTCAAATAAGTATAAAAAAATAGTTATACATGTCGAAGCGTTGACGCATATCAGTCGGTCTGCATCAGCGCCACCTATCTTTCACTGGAGGAACTATGTAGTTGGATTGAACAGCTTACGTTTGGGAACGTCAAGTATTAACTTGGGGATGGTTAGCGTGGAGTAATAGCAACACTGAGCGAATAGTCGAGTCAAATGTCGATCCGGAGGTATAATCGATTATTCGACATTGACAGGTACGGACGTTGACCGGTAAATTGGCTAACCGGCAATAGGGCCACGTGTCGGGTGTCCGTGGATTTGGAGGACACTTTTGAATCGGTCGGGCGGTCAGGGAAGACATTGGTTACTCCACGCTGAACTTCCCGCGTTCCTAAATTCTTAATCAAGCCATATCTCAGGCATCCTTGATTATTTTGTACTGAGTGTGTGTTACGAGTAATTAAAAGTGTTATCAAAGGTTTTTGTGAGTGTTATTTCCGATGTCGCGACCCACTGATATCGATCCTCCGTTATACATAACAACAATCCTATTTAGTTTGACAATACCATCATTGTATATAGTAATAAAAGATGAAAATCCAATTTATATGAATGACAATTTGCTATAAAACATAATACACGTGCGTCATCTTTCTTTTAAATAATATATTCATAGGCATCATAATAATGGATTTTCAACACCATGATAGTGCTTATTAAATGTCGATTTTAATGATTGTTCTAGTGTTACGTGAGTGTAAATTAATAAGCCTTCGTTAATTAATTAATAATTAAAGTCCTTGTTATGAAACTCGACGTCTGCCAATGATCTGGCGGTTGTGGATGTATATTACTTTGTCAAAATCAATCGTATTATGTCGGTACGTTTTTAAAGGGGAATTGGTTTTTACAAGCTTTTATTCAGGTTTACCTGTCCCGATGTTTCATCATCATCATCTTCATCATTTCAGCCGATACACGTCCACTGTTGGACATAGGCCTCCCCCAAGCGTCGCCACAACGAACGTTTCTGTGCGTCTCGCATCCATCGGTTTCCCGCAACCTTTACCAGGTCATCAGACCACCTTGTTGGAGGCCTTCCAACGTTGCGTCTTCCGGTACGCGGTCGCCACTCAAGAACCTTTCGGCCCCAACGGCCATCTGTTCTGCGAGCAATGTGCCCTGCCCATTCCCGATGTTTGACTGTCATTAAATTTTGTAAATTTTTGACCCACCACCCGGTTACCTATTGAGCTGAAATTTTGCATGCATGTGTAAATCAGATGACAATGTAAAATTATTATCACAAGTAGCTGACCTGATGATGGAACCGGAAGGTGGCTATAGGTACTTGGAAGTTAAATGACACAAACCCATCGAGTTTGGGCTCGTAAGGATTCGTCTTGACGAGTATCCCTACTATCCCTACTAATATTATAAATGCGAAAGTAACTCTGTCTGTCTGTCTGTCTGTCTGTTACGCTTTCACGCAAAAACTACTAAACGGATTTAGATCAAATTTGGTAGGTAGGTAGAAGTGACACTGGAATAGGCTACCTATAATTCCACTGCTGAGCACGGGTCTCTGCCCGCGCGATATAAAATGTAGTCCACGCGGGCGAAGCCTCGGGCGGAAAGCTAGTTAATTATATAGGAAAAATATATTTTCATTAAAAGCTTGTTATAATTCAAAGCGTAATAGCATGATTAGCCTTTTAAAGTTCCCACTGCTGGGATTCAGGTCATCTCTCTAGGAAAGGGAATGGGTCGTCTACCCGCGGGCCTAGTGCGGTTTGATGAATGGGATCTTAGCAAAGGTAGGACGGTACTTTACGCCGGGACATCTGCTCAACTTTTATCAAGCGTAAGTTTGATCATGTGTGTAAGTTTGATCACTGCTTTCACCTTTGGGATGCCCTGCCAAATATAAGCTTGAAGCGCTAGAGTCGATTGAGAAACGAGCCTAGAAGATCATCGGCACTGACGCACTTGTCGAAGCTTCAATGTCTTGAGCATCGTACCGAGTTAGTTGCTAGGCTTTCAGTTTTCTATCGTTTATATTTCGGGAAATGTGTGTAGCGATATCTATGACGTCATGTGCATCGGAGAGCAGTGGTGGCTTAGTGGTAAAGGCCCTGACTTAAGAGTTCAAAGCCAGTCAGGCGCATTATTTTGTGTAATTTACCACCGGTGCTCTCAAAATTCGAACACATGTGACATCCATCAATAAGCACTGCGCTCCCGTTGTTGATTACGGCCCATTCTCTCTCCTAGAGAGGAGGCCTGCATCCCAGTAGTGGGTACATTACAAGGCTGATTATGCTATGCTATGGATCGGAATTGCACAGTTTAATTGTAACCAAATGTCATTGTCTTGTTATACAAGTATGACGCAGTCAGTCGCCGGCACCGACCAGTCAGTAACAATAAAAAAAACATAATGTCATCGAAAGAGACCTATTCCGCTTTTGTTTTAACTAAAATCAACCAATCGTTTTAATTCTTTTAGCTTCGCAATAATTTTGGTCACAGTTTACACCTAATTGCTCAAAGTCAACAATTACATGGTAAGAGCAAATAGGCCATTCAAATTGGTTTTAACTTCGCTTTTCTCTTTGCGGTCGACTTGATGTTGCTTCATTAAAGACGATTTGTTTAAGGCTCAAGCATCCGAGAACTGCCATAAAAGTGTGACTTTCTGAAGCCTACTCCTCAGTAATGGTCAGCTTGATAGGTTTGAAAAATATATCTTTATTATAGATCAAAACAACATTATCAACTATTGATTTTTTCATGCAATTATACTAAAAAAAACTACTCCTTTGAAGCGCCTTGGATCTTGAGAAACATTTTTTTTTCGTTTTTTTTTTTTTTTTTTCTACAAAGTGAGCATAGCTTAGATATTTCGCAAAGAAAATGGATTTAAAGGTCAGCGGGGCTCTATCCGGGCGTCATCGTCTCATCATCATATCAGCCGAAAGACGTCCACTGCTGGCCTGTCCGGGCGTAGCTGTCCGCAATTAAAAACACACACACTGGTACTGGTACTGCCGCCCAGGCGAGTACGAGGGTCGTGTCCGTTTAATTTCGGTCAGATGATCAAGGGACCATAAACCTTAACGTGATAGTAGGATTACTAGTTCCCACAAGGTAAACCGATGCCCTGGTGAGGGATGCAGATCCGAAGAATGCGAGACGTTCAGGACCAGTCATTATGGACAGACACTTGGAGGAGGCCTGTTTCCAACTGTGGGCTCTTCAGTGGATCTATATAATGGACGATCCAGCGCGTCCCGCATCCATCGGATTCCCTCAACCTTCACCAGGTCATCGGTAGCTGGTGACGTCTGGCTCCCAAATTAAACCGGACTGGGGCTGCTCTCAAGCGGCTCCTGCCCAACCTTGGGGGTCTCCTCCTGCCGGAGGCTTTACGCAGGAATCGTTCGGTCCATGGCCTTTTGTGGGGCGCCAGTGTGGGCGCCGTCACTGCGTCAGCAACCGAAGGCCCAGCTGAACGCATGCCAGAAGGTCATAGCAATACGGATGATATGGGGATACCATACACGCACGGTTTCCCGTGAAACGGCGAGCCTCCTTGCAAACCTGCCACCGTGGGATCTGAAGGCAACAGTCCTTGCACACATGCACGGTTTGCGCGTGAAGATGCAACGCCGGAGCAAACCTTTCGGCCCTAACGGCCATCTGTTTACATACAGTTTATTAAAAAAAATACATCAAGAAAAATAATAGTTACGTTGTAAATCTCAGGCACTAAAAACCACATGTTACGAGCATAAAAATAATTTACCAAGTTGTAATGTACACTCGCACACATGCCATTAAAAATGCATAATATTTATTTATTGCAATCACATCAGTAGTGAAACATTCCAAGCTAATGACAGGCTGCTGATACACAAACATACACAGTGATATGGGATAAAAAAGTTGATGCTAGCTTAGGCTTGTTGTATACGAAACAGATTTATTGAACGACTCATGTTGTACGCGGGCAAAGTCGCGGGCAAAAACTAGTTATGAAATAAAAAAATACAAATAGAGAAAGTTTGTCATGGCTACCGAAGCGGCATTCTTGGGCATTTGACGCGCGTCTCGTGGGGGTTGACGCGTGACTCGTGGGAGTCGCTTAGCGCCCAGCCTGATACAATAAATGGTTTGCGACAAACTCGGGTACTTTTCCGCACTAGTGCAGAAAACATTGAATCGCGTGCTTACAATTTAAGCGAAAGGAATGAGAGCGAGTTTTCGAGTAACGGTGTTTTTAATATCTTGCGGATTTAATCACGCATGCGGACTTGCTCCACATGCAGAATTGTAAAAAAAACGCATCCCACGTGTGTATTCCACGCATTACAATAAATACTTGTATGAATATTGATTTTTTTTTTATACCATCATAAACACATATGGAATGCAATAAAGTATTGAGTATTGAGTATTGAAATGTACATTTGGGGGAGTTATGCGTGCGGAACAATCCCGAATGCATGATACCGAGACGAGACCTCGGAACTGAACTGACATGCTACCAGAATTTTTTGAAAGATTGATTGTGGCCCTAAAACGCGAACAGCAACTGAAAGTCTGACACATCATCTCATTCCACCCAGAACTTAGATGTTATATGATGAATTTCTGTCCTAAAAAAGCTATATTGAAACCATCTAACAATAATCTCGCCTCTACCATTCAATTAACTGGTAACTTTGCCTCTACACGTGGGCATAATGCCTACAAAATACTGACCATTGCTCCGTGACTAATTACTTTGATAGAGCCTTTGAATGTTACGGTGATGGATGTAATTATTTAGATTTTAGACCGCATTGCTGGATCGTGTGTGGTCTTATTTAAGAGGATTTTTAAAAACGTAAAATATGTGATCAAATATGGAATGATGAGGAATATTCCGTGAGGAATGTTTTGGTTATAAATGTGGTAGCTAGTGCAAGGCCATAGAAAAGATAGATTGTAAAAAATTACATGTCTTCAAATTAGATAACTATTGAGGAAAGAGTTACCCTGGCTCTAGAACGCATAGAGCAACTAAAGCAACCTAGGTGAATTTTAGTCAGTAAAAATCTGAACGTTCTCTCACTCGCACATTAGCCTAAATTAGCCAAGTTCACAGGAGATATTACACTGCACAAGTTTGTGCGCGAAAAAAGGTGCATTTTTTTTTCTTTACTTTCACAGTCCAATGAATGATAGTGGATTGAATAGAATATCTCTTGTTTTTTGTATTGTATTCAGCATATTCTGAGTAAGGCGCATTTTTAGCCTCTCACAGATTTTTTATTTTATTTTTTATACGTATCTATTTATTTTTATTTACACTCCTGATAACACCATTATGCTCCGATCTCAAATAAAACAGGACAAGGACAGAAAGATAATGATGACCTCATAATGTGATAAGCATTAAAACTATAAAATCAAGAGTACCTACAAGGGGGGGTCTCATCTTACAGGGCAATCTTTTACAGGCAACTTTTGGATGGACTGACAGTAAAGATGACAGATTTATGGCTGTTACTAAGTATTTTTATTTCTTTTAAAACGTGTGGGGCACAAGTAACACATGTTTTCTTTGTTTTTATGTAACAATAACACTTTAAAACGGTTTTATAAAATAAACCGACAAGGTATCAAAAATCAAATGAGTAACCACCCGAATGCAAAAAATCCCTAGAAAGTCCTAGAAAGCAAAGGAATACTGAAGGATATAGGTGTACTGGTTTTGTCCCAGAGGGTGTCAGACTTTGGGCACGCCCCAATTATGGCGGTAAGTCCCCTCTTTGAGGCATGTCTGGAAAGAGCTCACGGCATTTATACCTTTCGTATGACGCAGGTCCTCACCGGACATGGCACGTTCGGGAGGTTCCTGCAACGGATTCGTGCCGAAGAGACGCCCGGGTGTCACCACTGTCAGCCTCAAGGAGTTGTCAGCAACAGCAGTGGCCCAGCTGGGTCGAAGCTTACTGGTGCCAGGGTTATCCGAAAGAGAGCTTGAGCTCCAGTATGAAGGCTAGAAGGAACGGGATGGCTTTTTAGTCAGTAAGAGTCTGACACTATCTCTCACTTCACCCAAGAGCAGGGGTTGTCACTGAATGTTTTTCCCTAAAATAAAAAAGGAGGTGACAGACTTTTACTGTACAAACTGTGTGTGTATGTTAGACTATCGCCTGCTCCACCCAGACCGGAAAATGTTATTGATTGACTTCCCAAATAAAATAAAAAAATAACCCGACTTACGCAAAGTTTGATGAAAGTACAATCTGAACTTGTGCAGGCGGCTTAACAAAGCACCACTTTCAATTTATAGCATCTGCGTACCGAATGCAGTTTTTATTTTATACGTATGAGTTTAAATTATAAATAACTTTCATGCCAATCTAGGAATTTGAATTTTACATCGTTTTTACTGTTGATTTATTTATTTATTTGACAATGCATCTTCATTTCTGATGTGATCACGCAAGGAGACTTTGAGCTAGCTGTTTCCATTGCCCTAAGAGTGAGTTTAAGTTTTCTGAAGAGGCCCAGTGTAAGCGACTAAGTTTCGGAGTCATTTGTCATAACTGAGCACTGGTTACAGGCTTTTTTCTTGAGACACTGTGGTGTAATGGAATGTACCAGAAGACGGAAGGCCTCTTACAAGGTGGACCGATGACCTGATGTGGATTGTAATGCGATGTATGCGAGACGGGACAGGCCGTTCTGGCGACACATCGGGGAGGCCTATGTTCAAAAGAAAAAAATGTAAAAGTGATGCTTATTTTTAAAGAATTCAAGCTGATCATAATTTTACAAAGCACGGTTAATTTAGGTACTTTAAACTCTTAACTGATTCTAATAAAATTAAATTTATTAGAATCAGTTAAGAGTTTAAAATCCCGCACACCTCCATTGACAAGGGAGAATCTTTCGACCAGACGGGTATTATGTTTGATCCGGGCAACTGCCCGATGAATGATATTGGGCTGTGGCATATGTTCGAATCGTACGGAAAACTCTAATTGCGCGAGGTAGAATTTCGTATTTTTGTAGCTTTTATTTAGCGCCATAGAGGTCGGTAGAAGTATATGATATCAATTGATGTAGTTTCACTTCTGGACAAATAATTCTTTTTTTTTTCAGTCTAATTGTTGTCCCACTGCTGGGGAAAGCTTACCCTTTTCCATCTAAACCTCTCTGTCTTACATAATCTGTGGTCAAGCTTGATTGGCAAACGTCTTCAGATTATCACACTATCTTCGCCATTTACCACGTTGATACTATTCATCATTGTTTATTTGGACTTGCCATACCAGGGCAAAAACAGCGGATACTCACAATTTACAGGGCAACTACAAAAAATATAATATTTAATAAGTTTCCAATAAAATATCCATCGACAAGGCCCAATTATTCCACATTTATAAAAAGTAATAATACCCTATTGTCAGCTGCGAAATGCTGGAGGCAAAAAATCATTAAAACAATACAAATACTGCAATCATGTGTTATTAAATCTCGGGTAGGACTTACGGACAGAATAAGATTAATATTGCATTGTACTATCGGCAAAATAGATTGGTGTACAACTGTATAGGTAGCTCATCGCCATCATTTCAAAACTTACCCACTGTTATAGACTTTTTCTTTTTTCTGTCATTCTTATAAAACCAAAATTCTGAGTATCTCTTATCCGAGTATAATTGATGACTTTGATGGTCAGGCTAGAACCACTTTTGTTGCAGAAACTGTTGCGGTGTTGGGCTGAATCTGCTGCGTACGTTCTATGTAACGTACTAGCTTCTGCCAGTGGCTTTGCTTTTTGGCTTTTTTCTTTGTCACTTACTTGTGTGACATTCGGTTGGTTAAAAAAAATAAATAAAATCGGTCCAGTAGTTTTTGAGTCAATTCATTAGAAATAAAAATGCAAATATTAATTTCTCCTTTTTATCATGACGACTACGAGTACTGTGAAGTCAAACATCACCTGAAATAAATCTCTTAACATCAAGGGTGACAGTGGTCATAAGAAAGCCTATTCAATATCTATTAAATTTTTATTTTAGATATCCCACATTTATCTTCTTTAGTTTCATCATAATCACCCATAACCGGGTGTTGCCAAATGCTTGGCACAGTCCCTTTCTTTCTTGTGCTAATCTCTAGGTTCTTGTATGAACCTAATCTAAGTGGTACTATTTCGTTGTAAAGCTAAGCATATTAGACACTTGGATGCAATAAAAAAAATATTATGCGGTGCAAATATTGCACTTTACCGACAAACCAATTGCTTCGTTTGACTGTACTTTGGTTGAAAGAATTCAATTATTATCTTGTCACACTGTATGAAAGCGATGACGATTTATTACCCGATTCAGAATAAGGACATAAATGTGTTACCTGGAAAGATGAGAGGATTTTTTACTCTTTCAGTTATTATTCCTGAGTTGAGACAAAAAATATAATGTTATCACACATTCTGCTGTAAGTTAGTGTTATTTTTAGTTGAATAATTCTGAAAATTGAGATGAGAGAAGAATACCTGGTTATTTTAACCATGATGTAGTTTTTTTTTTCGCGGTGGAAAATCATCTAATGACATACCCCGCTCTTGGGCGGAGTGGGATATAGTGTCAGATTTTTACTGACTAAAAATCCACTCCTGTTCCTTCGTTGCCCGTTGAACTGAGGGCTGAGCCACCTTTCGCACTAACCCTGGCCCCAGTAGGCTTCGACTGAGCTGGGTCCCTGCTGCTGCTGACAGATTCATGAGGCGCGCAGGAACATTGCACGCCGTTGACGACTTGAGCTCGGGCCGGACAGTTACCGGACGGTCGGACAGCGAGCTACTCAATACTCGCCGTCTGCAAGCCCGCGCCTACGGTGGCCGGAAATTGGGATCGGAATCTTGGCAGCGGCTGGAGCGCTGTGAGCACCGCCGTTGCAGCCTGATTCGGTCGGCCTCCTCCTTTGCTAGCATTACTGCTTTGCAGAAGGAGGCGATCGCCTGCCACTCGGCCTCACTCCGGACCATAGCCTGTACTAAGGCCCAGCACGAGAGATCGCCGCCTCCGATTGCCCTCACAAGTTCACGGCGATGCTCCGCCCAAGCGGATGTAGTGAAGATTTTTATTTGGTAAGATGGATTATTTTTTTGCAGTCATCATCATTATCACTTTACTTGAAAGATGTCCACAGATGTACACAATGAGTCCCGCTACCCTCACCGGTCCACCTTATGGGAGGCCTACCTACGCTGCGTCTCCCAGTTTGCGGTCGCCACTCCAGAATCTTTCACCCCTATCAATTATCTATCAGTTCTACTAGTAATGTGCTCTGCCCAATGCTACTAAAGTTTGGCGTTTCTTTGGGCTCCGTCATAACAGTACGATACATTTAAAAGTGGCAAAAACTTATCTTCTCTAATTAAATCAGAGAAGGTTATAATGACTGGCCAGATTTAATTTGATACCCCCTGCAGAGCTAACTGTTTAACGAAATAAAAGACAGATTTGATATTCCAGCTACTGTTTTGTTTTTATGTTTTGCAAAACGATGCCCCAAATACCTTTTTTGCCACAATCCTTGCACTGGGAACATTTTAAGGTTGATTATGCTGTAGCGACATCTATGATGTCACATAGGAACTAAACTACGAAATCCTGCATCGCGCAATTAAAGTTCTCCGTGTGATTTGAGCAGATACAACAGCCCGAAATCATCTGTTGGGCAATTGCCCAAAATCAGTTTTTTTTAGGTGAGAAAATCATCCAATGACATCTCCATGCCCTTGAGTGGAGCGGGAGATATTGTCAGACTTTTACTGACTAAAAACCCACACGTTTCTTTGTTGGCTTTTATACCGGAGCCAAATCTTCCTTTCAGAAGCAGACCCTTGGCCCCTGTGGGCTTCGACCCTGCTGAACCCCTAAGGTTTGCTGACAACTCCTTGAGGCATGCCCCAAATACCTAGTGCATAGAATGAAACAAATGAAAATGATTTATTAATCGGCGTGTTATAAATTAAAACAGCATTAAAATTTGTTTGTCAAAAATACCATTCCACAATCACTAAACTGTGTAAATAGCGAAATACACCTTATCTTAAAGTAGTAAGGTTACATTTTGAATAACAAGACCATGACGTAAAACTATTTAGTATTTTTTTGTACCGGCTTTTAATCGACTTCTTTTTTAGTGATTGTCAGATCAAGCATCATTTATGATCAGATTAATGATATAAAATATCTATTGTTATATTACAAGTATTTCTTAAGCATTGCTCCCGACGCCGCCTGTGTTAAATACGCCTTTGGAGCGCAAAGATAATGGATGTGTTCCTTTTTTGTTTTGACTGTCTATGGGTGTATGATATTTAATGTTATTGAATGGTTTTCTAAAGAGTTTTAATTGATATGATCGTTATGGTACAGTCAGCGTCATCAATTGGTAACCCTCTTTTTACAAGCATTTATTTAGTTTCACCTGTCCCAATGTTCGTCTGTCATCAAATCTTGTAAATTTGACGCATTTCCCGGTTACCGATTGAGCTGAAATTTTGCAAGCATGTGTAAATCAGATGACAACGCAAAATTATTATGACATGGAACTGATCTGATGATGGAACCGGAATATGGCTATAGGACCTTGGTAGTTAAACGGCACAACCCCATCAAGTTTGGGCTCGTATGACACGTCTTGACGAGTGTTGATTATATTGGTATTACACTGTGCTATAAAAGCTTGCTATGAAAAAAATATTTTAATTAAAAAAATGTTTAAGATACAGGACAGGAACAGTGAACTGGTAGAGTGAACTTGAACTGAAACAAATTCGAGTGAACTTTATTGTTTACAAAAATAGTTATCATCATCATCTCTTAGCCGTTTTCCAACTAGTTGTTTTTATGGTGGGGAAAATAATCCAATGAAAACCCCCGCTCTTGGTCAGAGCGGGAGTTGGTATCAGACTAAAACCCACCCCGTTCCTTCTAGCCTTCATACCGGGGCTCAAGTTCCTTTTCGGTTAACCCTGGCCCTGTAGGCTTCGAACCGACTGGGCCCCTGCTGTTGCTGACAGCTACTTGAGGCGCCCGGAAATAGTGCGCGCCGTCGACGACTTGGGCTCGGTCCGGACAGTTACCGGACGGTCAGACAGCGAGCTACCCATAGCTCGACGACTAGATAGGACTATAAGAACTTAAAATAAAAAGGTAGTCTTCGGTGTGGGACGGCCAGAGGGATGTAAACTAACCAAGGTGACCTTGCTAGTTTCAATCCGTGTAGACAGCAGCTGTAATCCATGACCTTCAACGCCCTTGGTTGGGAGACGTGTTTTCCCAACCACCGAACGTGTTGGCAAACAACACAACACAGGCCAAGGGCACCATGGTTTATGTGTTTGGTTTGTGCTAGTTTGTATCCATCTAGCTGCCCATTTATCAAAAAAAAAAAATTCGTGTATTTTATTGTAAGTGGGTCATCTGATATACGGCCACTGTTGGACATAGGCCACATAACTAAGTGTCGCCACAATAAACGATCCTGTGCGTCTCGCCTCCATCGATTTCCCGCGACCCTCACCAGGTCATCGGTCTACCTTTAGGAATCCTTCCAACGCTACGTCTACTGAATGGCGAACACATACCGGAGTACGTGATCGACATTCCAGAACCTTTTGGCTTCAACGGCCATCTGTTCTGCGCGCAATGTACACTGCCCATTGCCACTTAAGTTTGGCAATTCTTCGTGCTATGTCGGCCACTTTAGTTCTCCTACTCTCGTTAATGTAAGAGGGTACACTCAATTAATGTGGCTGTCTGTACCTCCTAACATAGTAGTCTATTAAATGCAGTTAGTGAACAAAGGCATTCAATTTATAACATGCTTCTTTTTACCTCCTGGTGTGATACGTACAATATGATCAATCCGAGTTGGACAATCAAAAATCGTGAATAAGGAAGTAACATAATATCACGAGATGAACAGATATATGAACCACATTTCACCATATATTTATATTATGTAATTTTTGTAGCGGTGAAGGAAAACATCGTGAGGAAACCGGCACGTCCTAGAACCAAAAATGCGAAGACGTGTGACCTCCACCAACTCGCACTGGGCCCGCGTCGTGGATTACGGTCCATTCCTTCTCCTAGAGAGAAGGCCTGAGTCCCAACAGTGGGAACATTATAAGGCCGACTATGCTGTGCTATGCTATGTAATTTAAACTAACTTTGGAAAACCCAGGCAGACATTTTATTTTGTGTTTATTTCATTACTACTACTCTCAAAACTGTGATGGAAAAATCGTTAGGAAATAACTTAGAGCTAAAACTTTCAAAACATGTGACACCACCATCACCTGCATGGTGAGAGCACTTTATATAGTTGAGACTTGAGCTCCAGCAGAGGGACCACCATAAGATTGAATAGTTTTATTTTTATTGTACTTTTTTCCACGGTTTTGCTCCTCCTCCTCCTCCTCACTCTAGAATGACTATTCTGAGTAACGATGCATTTCTGGATATAAAGTAGCGTTTTTCAGTGTCGTTTATCAGTTAAAGGGTATTTTGCCAAAACCCTGTCAGCACTATTTAAGACAGGTGAGACTGCTGCACGCGCAGCTCATGGTGGCACAATGAGACTCTAGATAAAGCAGTTTATAGTCTTTCCAGGGATGTACTCAAACGAATTCTTCCATCTGTTTCTGCCTCTGGCAGTGTGAAGAGCATTGTATATCATAGAGTCAAGAACGGTACGGATCTGGTCAGACCAACGTATTGGGTGCGCCCGCGAGGACTTTTCCCATCCACTTTACCGGTCACAATGAGCCTTTCGAGGTTGACACCGTCTTTTCTTGCAATGTGACCGAAGTATTGTAGAACTATGCGAAGACACTCGGAGGACAGCCGTGAGGAGATTTTTAGTTCTTGCAAAATGGATACCATTGGTCTGAAATGCTGTCCAAGGTACACGGAGCATCCTTCTCCAGCACCACCACATCTAAAAGTCGTCCAGGCGTTTGCGGTCTGCAGCTTTTAGCTAACAAGTCTCAGTGCCTTACGAAAAGATCGAGAAGATTAGTGTCGGTACCAGTTTGGTTTTGGTCTTTACGGAGATGTATTGTCATCGTAACTGATATAGGGGCCCAGGTAAAGGGTGGTTTTAGACAAAAAGTTGTTAAGTCAGCTGTATTTTTTCTGCAAAAAGTATTTTTTGTCTTTTCTATGACCTCCAAAAATGTTTTACACGTATTTAGATAAAATAGATGAAGCTGATGTTGATGAAGTGGAGGGCCAAAAAAAGATGGATGAATTGCATGCGGATAAGAAAGAGAAGATAGAATACAGGAAAAAACGCATAGTTTCAAACCCAAATAACTCTGAACTAGGACAGGAAGATGATGACTTTACTTGATTTTAGATAAGTCTCATGTAGACGAATAGAAGGTGATATTGACAAAAATAGTAAGGGAACGGACAGACAGACAGACAATCCATCAAACTCCATCCATATTTGAAAACAGATTTATGATTTATTTTTTTGCGTTCTGATTTTAATTTCGCAATCTAATAGATCACTTATAAATAAATCAATCTCTATCTACGTGTCTGTCTGTATGAAAACCTAACGATATAAAATGATATAGAGATTATAATTGCATGACAGCTTGATTTGCATACTAGTTCTGTGCTGCCGTTTCGATTGCTGTAAGAAACAAGCACTTGTGTGGCCTGCAAGATAATTGTTTTGGATTTGTATGTTTATAAATGATATCTGGAAATGCTAGAGGCAAGTTTGTGGTCCAATTGGTCTTACTTGTCTAATAAGACTAAGCCACATAATTAGATGCTTTTTCTTCTTTTTGTCGTGCCAATGTACTAACTTATCAAACTAGCTTCTGCCAGCAGCTTCGTTCGCGTTAAATTGGAAAATAAATACATAACTTTGCCATTCAGTGAGTGTACATGTATATATTGTGACTTTTAAATGTAATTTTTACCTATAAATATATTTTTTTAATAAACTAGCATTCTACTGGTGAAAGAGTCAAAAATTTGAACCAGTAGTTTTTGAGTTAATTCATTACAAACAAAAATTCAAAAATAAAAAAATTAAAAAGTTTTCTTTATAACGATAATAGCATTTACAAGTTGTTTCACCCGCATTAAAGAAGAAAATACGTATTCTACATGTCAGTGATTGCCTCATTGTATATTGCTGAAAGAATTTTTAGAATCGGTTTGGTTGGGAACGTAGGTATACGTATAAATACCTATTTGTGCTACAAGTACAGAATAGTACGAGTATCAGCGTAAGTATTGTGTAAACAACGATTACAATGAGACCACGTTCCAAAGAGAGTCTAAGGGGCCTCTGTAAGAAAGAAAGAAAGACTGACTGACTGACAGTTGACTTTGGCCCATCATACGCCATCTGAAGGTTCAGGAAGGAATATAAAGCTGCTTGCATGTTAGGGTTGCGGGAATGTTTCATAGAGTTACTGCAACTATTGATCCCAAAGGGCAACTTAAAGAACGCAAGTGGGTTTTAGAAAGTCAAAGTCTGAAAATCCTTCTTAGTCCATACAGAAAGGAAAAAGTTATTTAATGATTACCCTCAAAAAAAAAAACTTATACAACAAAAGCCATTTATCTCACAATGACACTATTAGTAATAATAAAAGTAGGTATCTGTACCTAACAGATAAATCATGTTATACAATTATGCTAAAGCGCAACTAAGGCATTTAGTTCTCAGTTGTACCTATTAATAAAGTCACAACTAGTGATTGACCAAAGATTTGGTTTCGGTTTTGGCTCGACCGAAAATAAAATAATTCTTAACGTTTTTATATCACATGTGCCGCTTATATACCGTCAGAAGTTACTGCACTATCGTCTGAGGTTTGATAGACACTTAAAAACTGACTGACTCGTTCGTCTATGTGTGTTTTAATTTTTTATGCGTCGATTAACTCGATTATTTACTCGTAGTAGGTATTTTATGAAAGTTATAACTATATCAAAATATGCATAGGAATAACTGTATCGAAAAGACGCTAGTAAGAGTTGTGGGAAGCCTTTGGATGCAAGACGCATAGGACTAGTCGTTGTGGTGACATTTAGGCAAACCTTATGTCCAACAGTGGATGTCTTTTAGCTAAATAGTGATTATTATTAATATTTATTTAGACATAATAATTGGCCTATTAATTACAAGAAAATATTGTCAGTGTGTCAGTGTGTGATTTTAAAACAATAGAATAGAATAGAATAAACACTAGTGTTTTAAGATCACACTGACAATTTTCTTAACTGACAACTTTAGTAATAAGTTAATAACTTAAACCGACTTAGTCCTCTGGGTAAATTCCACATCAAAAGGTTGTCAAATTTACAAGCTATCATTTTTAGGACGCGAATGAAAAATGTATCAAAATATTATTTTTATTTTACCATGACAGTTTCGGCTTTAGTTACTGCTGAAACTTTTTTTTTAATAATGTATAGGCTCACGTTTGACCACTATCTCACTTGATGGTAAGTGATGATGAGGACGATGGAACACGCTTGCCTAGAAGCAATCTATTCACTCTTGACTTAAAGACCCCTAAGTCTGGTCGGTACTAGAAATGGAGACAATCATTACAAAATACAAAATCATTTATTTCAAATAGACCAAATCTAGGCACTTTTGAATAGTCAAATGTCGGTCAGTCCAAGGAAAGTGAAGCTAAATTGCACGTTCCAAAGCATAGATCTCTATGAAGAAGAACGTGCAAGAAACTCCATGGACACTCTTTTAAATCATTTGGTTGCGGTTTCGGTTTCGGGAGCAAATCGTGTTTCGATCGGTCACCTCACTAGCTATTACTGGATGCAGTGACAGGTTGAAAACCTTGTCCTAGTACTTGTATGAAGTATTTATCAAGTTGATAAACATACCAAGCCAGATCCTAGGTTATCATCGGTTAAATCTATAAACCTATTTACTGTCGCATTAGAGTAGAAGTTCATAATAATGTCAAACCTGTAATGTTTTTTAACACTTTAACTTTTCTTTTTTAGATGCGTTGAAGTTATTTTAAGTTTGTTTTTTGAATATGCTTTTAGATTCTTTATGATGATGACAGATGCATACAATAATAAATATCAAAATTTTATTTCCGATGGTAAACAGATGCACTGCATTTTGTAATAACAGCATTAGCACTTATATTATCACCTTAGGCGCGGGCTTGCGGACGCAATGGGTAGCTTGCGGTCCGACCGTCCGGTACCTGTCCGGACCGAGCAACTCGGCGACGGCGCGCACTGTTCCCGTGCGCCTCAAAGAGCTCACTATCTCACGTGATGGAAAGTGACGCTTGCATAGAAGTAGCCTATTCACTCTTGACTTAAAACCCCCTCGTTGTAGCTATTAGGAAACATAGACTCCGGTAGGGAATTCCACTCTTTAGCTGTAGCACAATTAATGTTTTTTCAAAACGTTTTGTTCGTATGGGTGGGATGTACCCAGTAGCGTATCGCCTTTCGTCTAGTGGTCCGAGGATGGACGAGTTTGGCGGAAATAGGTTATGCCATTCTGGCGCTCACTTATTAACAATAAAAAATGCATAGTGAACTGAAATAATTACAAAATGCCAGCAGTTCTATAAAATGCCAGCAATCCTACGTGTATAATATAATCGCTTATAGCTATTCCATAAATCACATTATTGATGTTTTAATGATCTTCTATTGTTTTGTCTATTCTTTACGATACATCCTACATAGTTTATGATTTATGTTTCAAAACGTAACATCATTTGATACATGTCATCGTAACATTTCTCAAGTGATTAAGATTTCTTTGTTTCATTCATTTTATAATATACTAGCGACCCGCCTCGGCTTCGCTCGGGTATTTATCCACTATGTAATGGATGTTATTATACATATTATATAAACCTTTCTCTTGAATCACTCTATCTATTAAAAAAAACCGCATCAAAATCCGTTGCGTAGTTTTAAAGATTTAAGCATACATAGGGATATAGGGACAGAAAAAGCGACTTTGTTTTATACTATGTAGTGATTTTAATTGTAATTGGATTCTTTTTTTTATAGTGGGAAGGTATTTTAGCAGATTTTAATAGCTTTGTAACTTGGTTTGAGAAAATACCTCTAAAAGAATGTCTATGAAATAGCCAGAGGAGAAAGATATGTATATGATAGTTTGTTTTTTTTTTCTCGGTTGGTAAAAATCATCCAGATAGCATTCCAATCGCGATTGGGTGGACCGGGAAATAGTTTCAGACTTTTATTATTATTATTATATTAAGCCCATACAGATCCACTGTTGGGCAAAGGCCTCCCTCCATTCCTTCTAATGTTCCCGGTTTTGAACCACTTCTTTCCTCTCACCGGACATGGCAAGTTCGGGAGGTTCCTGCACCGGATTCATGTGGAAGTGACGCCCGGGTGTCGCCACTGTGCGGAACGTCCGGAGGACACGGTGGAGCATACAGTAGAAGTGTGCCCCACTTGGGCAGAGCATCGCTTTTATTCTTGGGCCTCGACTAAGAGAAGTCTTTAGCGCATGTTTGGAAAGGGGGGTTTCCAGTACGTTGGAAGACAGGGAAACTGGGGCACCTTATGGACTCTTCAAGGACGAAGGTATTTTTTTTTGTGGTGGGGAAAATCATCCAATGACAACCCCCACTCTTGGGCGGAGCGGGAGATAGTGTCAGACTCTTACTGACTAAAAACCCACCCCGTTCCTTTTAGCCTTCATACCGGGGCTCGAGCTCCCTTTCGGATAACCCTGGCCCCAGTAAGCTTCGACCCGGCTGGGCCCTTGCGGTTGCTGACAACTTCTAATGCTCGCCGTAAACGACGTGGCCTCGGTTCGGACAGTTACCGGACGGTCAGACAGCGAGCTACGCATAGCTCGCCATCCGCAAGCCCGCATCTACGGTGGCCGGAAATCGAGATCGGAACCCCGGCAGCGGCGAGGGCAACGTTGCTTGTTACGGTCGACCTCCTCCTTTACTAGCATTACTGCTTCGCAGAAGGGCTCTTAGTTCAGGAGACAGAACAGACCACCAAAAAGAAAGTTTATATTACCTGGTCACCGTGGATACGTTGGCTACAACACCGATCTCAGTTTAGTTTTTAATTAGCTTCAGGTTACTTTAAAGTTATTTATAAATGACCCCACTAACTAAGTCTAGACTACCATAATTAACCTGTCTAGTCTTTTAAGTATAAAAATACCAGGTACCTGAATCATAATTATTTATTTAATAATTGCTATGAACCATATACTATATTTATAAAACATTCAACTTACTATTATTATCTATGTCGCAGGGAAATGAGGCTATCAAAGATTATAAAAAACTTTTTACAAGTTTTTTATTTTTCACTTTTTAGTTATGGTAGCACCACTAAAAAGTACCTACCCTTCAGCTAAACATAAATTACCTTATAGCCAGAGTGCATCTCATAACGATTCTAATAATCCCAAATACGGTTATATTACATGAATTTACCTTCCGACTTTATCACCAGATAAGTTCGATACATCCCCTCCCCCTTTTCGTTCAGTCAGTCATCGACTACACGTATAAACAAAGCAATTTTACTTGTTACGACAATTCTGCTATGATTCTATGAGGAGTTCTGTTCCATATCTTCGAAGTTCATGATCAGATCATAACAATATTTCTATGGGACCAACTTGGAAGCATAACTTTTCAATCAAAAAAAAAAATTCAAAATCGGTCCACAATTGACCGAAATATCGGTGAACATACATACAAAAAAAACATACATTCGGCCGAATATAGAACCTCCTCCTTTTCGAAGTCGGTTAAAAAATACAAATCATTTATTTGTTTGAGTATGGGTAAAACATGAGGTGGTAAACTCAAACAGTGATTCTTTGGACCTACCATTCGTGGTGTAAAAAATTACTACAAAATAAAAATATAAAAAATAACATTTTACAAAATAAATTAATAGACATACATTTCCTTATTACAATTAATATTATAAATAATTTAGACAAACACAATTTTTATTACCCCATTATTGATTTTTTTTTTTATTATTATTGGTTGTTGATTATTTTTCCAGTCGACAGCGATGCGGAGGACTTTTTTTGACGTCATATTTAGTGTATATATTATTTTTAATTATTTAAGTTTATTTTATAATTTAATTAGTTCCATTACATTTTTCATTCAGATAATCTTTAATTGAATAATTTTATTGCATTTCACGCAATGCCGGTAGATGTCGAATATTCTTGCTTATTACGTATTCTTACTAAAAGTTTCCAGTAATATGGCAAAACACCAATTTATCGTCAGTGCTATGGCTGACTGACATAGTCAGTATGTTTCTCCATTTATACATATAGATAAACTAGCTTCTGCCAGTGACTTCGCTCACGTGAAATTCGATTCCTTTATACAAATTTTGGACCCCCTTTCATCCCCTTAGGGGGTGAATTTCGGAAAATCTGTTCTTACTGGATGTCTACACCTAGAAATTTGTAATGCTATAGTTGTATTTTGCTTTTTTTAACAACAGGCTTAGCCGACGGCTCGTTTTTTTTTTAATATTATTATTTTATATTAATTGGATTTTTTATTGAGTAACTTTAATTTATAGAATTTTGAATTTGTTGAATTTAATGTATTGACATTTTGGAATTGGTATTTATTATTCTTTATTAATGGACTTTTCGGAATTATTTTTAGGATTGGATTTTTTTTTTGTATGCATATTTTAATTTTAATTTGTTGTTGCCGAATGAATTTTGTTCTTGGATATGGGTTTTTACCTGAAATAAATGATGTTTTTTTTTCACTTTCGCTAGCTAGCATAGCTATAACAATAACCAATTAAAATTAAGTCAGCTTTTATCACTCATCGATCAAATATCGTTTAAATCTGTATCACGGTACAATCTCTTAAATGCTCTCTCGATTTTCATATTCCCTTTATTGGCCATACCTTGCGTAGGAAATTGCATCGGCAGAGCAAGTCTGCGGACAGGATTCTAAGGCGGATATTACATTACAGGTTCCTTGAAATTTACTATATTATTCGAAGGAAATATTGGTATTTCAGTGGGTAGGTTAAAATCAACATCATCATCATTTCAGCTGATATAATATAATAATATATCATAATATAATAAATTTATTAACAGAAAGATAGGTTCATCTTATCCATCGTAATTAAAATAGATAGAGTAAACGCCGATCTCTGTGCTAGTATTAACTGTGTGACAGATATAGGTGCCTTCCTCCTATATATAGATATACGTCTACTGTTAGACATAGGCCTCCCCAAGCGTCGCCACAATGGACGTACCTGTGCGTCTGGCATCCATCGGTTTCTCGCTACCTTCACCAGGTCATCGGTTTACTTTGCAGGAAGCTTATCAACGCTACGTCTTCCGGTACGCGGTCACCACTCCAGAACCTTTCGGCCATAGTTCTGCGAGCAATGTGCTCGGCCCATTGCAACTTACGTTTGGCAATTCTTCGTGCTATGTCGGCAACCTTGGTTCTCCAGCGGATATCTTTATTTTTAATCCGATCTCGCTAGGAAACCCCGAGCATAGCCCTTTCCATTTCCCTAAAAACAGTTAGGTATGTAGGTAAAAATAACAAGATGTAATTCTTAGCAGGGGCCATGCTGGGTCGAAGCCTACTGGGGCCAAGGGTCTACTTCTTAAAGGAAGGCTCAGTCCCGGTGAGAAAAGTAAGAAAAAGCGGGGTGGGTTTTTTAGTCAGTTAGAGTCTGAAACTATCTCCCGCTCCGCCTAAGGGCGGGGGATGTCATTTGGATGATTTTAACCGACCGACAAAAAAAAAATCTTGAAAGAGTTTTGAGCTAATATTGTAATCCAACTCTAAAATCCTTTATTAGTACCAGTTTAGAAATAACAACTCATTTGAATATTTCCTAGTATTATTTTGCGACACAATCATAAGTACAACTTATACTTAGTACTTTACTCGACGACGGCTTGAATACGAATGGCCGTTTGCAAGCAGTCTGTTATTTTATAAACATGACGTTCAGTCGTTTAGTCAGTTGAGAGACTACATTCATAGCAGATAATGCTAGCAAATTTACGTTTGCGGATAATAATTATACTTTAATACAGGGTTATTTGTAAAACACTGGCAACCTACCAGGACTATTTTACTTACACCATAAACAACAACTTTTGTTTTTTGACTTTTAAAAATTAATCATATTTTAGTTCATCAGATTTTCCTATAAAGATATAAATATTTGAAATGAAAGTTCCAAATATTACGAAGTCTATGCGATTCAAGCGATAGTGCAATGGAGGTAAGTGAAGGGGAACGAGGATCGTGCGGCGAGTTGCTTGATGCGCTTCATCATACAAACTTAGGTAGTTCTGGTAAAACATAGAGTTGAAATATGTTAGATAGAACAACGAAATCTTTTGAAGGTTTGTTTTTGGTAAATTAATTATGTTTTGTAAAAAGTCATAGAACCAAAGTTGTTGTTCATGATGTTAGTAATACAGTTCTGCAAAGTTGTTACTATTTTACAATTAATAACCCTTTATATAGAATTATGGAAATATAAGTTCCCACAGGATAATTTTTGACTTACACGTAGGCGAAATTATTGGCTGAAGCTAGTATATGTCAGGACAAAAATATGAAGATAAAAATCACCATGGAACGTAAGGGTATAGATAACCACGCTTGTCCACGGCAAGTTTATACTTCCAGTCAACCAAGTCCAAATTTCCCCATCCAAATATAACCCAACAATTTATTTTCAAGAATCGTAACGCTTACGCTACCCAACAGTCCTTGCAACAAACTTGTGTGCGTGCTTCTCAGCTATGTTGGTAAAGTTAGAGATGCCTCATTTATATGTTCAACATGTGACACCAACTGTAAGTAATATGTTACGTTTGGCTTTATGTTGTTTGACCTTTTGGTGTTGAACTTCTGACCTTGAGAGCGATGACCTGTAAGAGGGATAATTGAGTTGGCATGTTGACTTTGTTTTGAGTAGTAATGAAGGGGTAAGTGGACAAAGGTGTGAATTACTATTTTGATTCTCTGGTAATATTTCTGCTGTTTATGGCAAATCTGAAATATTTGATTGACAGTAAAACCTTTGCTACCACGTTTCGGAGCCATAAATCATCACTGGTCATAGACTTTCGTCTTGAGACACTGTGGTATATTAGACGAGAAATACAATGGCTTACAATGGGCCTTATAAGAAGACTCAAAGTCACCCAAAGGGCGATGGAAAGGGCTATGCTCGGAGTTTCCTTGCGTGATCGCATCAGAAATGAAGATATCCGCAGGAGAACCAAGGTTGCCGACGTAGCTCGAAGAGTCGCTAAACTTAAGTGGCAATGAGCAGGGCACATTACACGCAGAACAGATGGTCGATGGGGACGAAACGTTCTGGAGTGGCAACCACGTACCGGAAGACGCAGCGTTGGAAGGCTTCCAACAAGGTGGACCGACGACCTGGTCAGGGTCGCGGGAATCCGATGGATGCGTGACGCACAGGACGGGTCGTTGTGGCGACGCTTGGGGGAGGCCTATGTCCAGCAGTGGACGTCTTTCGGCTGATATACAAAAATACAAAATATATACATATGATGATGAAATCCTTTGCTAGCATCTGTAACTATGTAACGAATTAAAATTGGGGGTGTTTTAAATCCATGGATCGATTTACCATCAGTTAAAACTTGTGTGCATGCAAAAGAGTCGGATTTTTTGATTTTTACACTTAACCCTTCTTGATACTTTTGTGTTTTATATTCTAGCGACCTTTTATTCTTTCAGAAGGGAAATCATTCAACAACTTCTCCCAATATACAAAATAAGTTTTAGTAAATGCGAAACTCTAAAAACGTGTCTATTTATGTAAAAAATCTATGTACAAAATTAAATAACTGTATCATGAAAAATCACAAAATTATAAGCTTGTTATATCAGCAAAAATACAAAGTGACCGGGCCATTCAGGCGACTGAGGGATTGTGTTGCAATTGCACCCAGCTGATTACTGGCGCCTAATAACTTAATAAAAAACCGGTACCCATCCTTTTTGATTTCCAGCCGCAGTGACATTTTCAAACCATTTTTGTGATGATAACACGATGTGTATCTTACTAAAGAACATCTACATAAACAACACACGGATACATGCACTTATCATACAAAAGCAAGTTTGCACCAATTGTACACACTTTAGTTTCAATTTTGTTGCATACATTTTTAATATTCTACAAACGGGTAGTCTTGTGTAGGTGTGGCTAGTCACGATAAAAAAACTATAGGTACTAGGTTTTTATTTGGAGGATAAAAATTGCGTAAAATTAAACTAATACTGACTAAAAAACCCACCCCGTTCCTTCTTGCCTTTCATACTGGGGCCGAGCCTAAGCAGACCCTTAGCCCCAATAGGCTTTGACCCAGCTGGGCCCCTGCTGTTACCGTTGTTTGCCCTGCTGTCCGATAGTTACCGGACGGTCGGACAGCGAGCTACCCATTGCTCGCCGTCCACAAGCCTGGCATATTATTATTATACAGCCAAGACTACGAACTTAAACTGTACTCTAAAAGCCATAGATATCAAAAGCACTTAAAATTTACATCAATAGGTTCTAAAACTAGCAAAGTGATAGCTAATGTAATGCTAATACGTAACGAGATCGCTTTTAGCTCGGTCGGGCTTAAGCTGCAGCTTTTAGCTCAGATATTAGACGGATTTGAAGCTGTTATTAACAGCTTGTAATATTTTGGTAAGCGAGTGTGTTATGTCGCATATTTTGAACGGCGAATATGTGTCCTTCAGGCAACAGGAAGCAATTTTTAATTTGCGACATGGTTCAATGGACCGGAATTTTTAAGGCAATCAGTGATAGAATATAAAAAGCCTAAACATTTAATTTCTAAATTGGAGGAAGTGAAAGTCCATTCGAGTGTTCTTGACATATCCTTTTGGAACAGATTTTCATCACTTTCAAGGATGATCAGAGTAGTAGCCTTCTGTAGAAAGTTCCTGCATTTAACCCTTCAGATACCGTCAATTAGAGACACAATAGTAAGACAATAGATGCGCGGCCACCGGTGGTCGCTTGGGGATTCATGAATTAAGAATAAATTGTGCTAACAATGCAAGAAATAAACAGTTGTCTACTACAGAACTCGAGGAGGCGATGGAAGTATGCATTAAAATGGGTCAAGAAGAAGAGTTACAAGAAGAAATACAGGAACTTAAGAAGACTGGATTTTAAGGTAAAAAGGGAAAATACCAATCTCTTAACTTATTTTTGGATTCAAGGGGAGTAATTCGAGTAGGAGGTAGATTGGAGATGGCTCAGTTGAGTTATGATCGCAAGCTTCCAATACTTATACCTAAAGATTTCTTCCTCACAAAGCTTCTTATAAGCAAGGCGCATCAAAAAATGATGCACGGAGGGCCTCAAGCTTACTTGAGAACTCGGTAATACTGCGAACATTAGACAATTTTTTTATTTTATTTTGGTATTAACTAACAAGAACATCGACTCAAAAAATATAATCAACACGTCGTGTTTTTACTACCTTCAAAAAACCCCTAAAGAAACATACAAAACACAAGTAAAACCAAAGAAAATCAATGTTAAACAAAGGCTCGGTAATAGGGTGACAATGCAAGGCTCTCACTCACGCGACAGGAAGCGAATAATTTAGTAAATTACCACCCGTACCGCGACCGGACCAACGGCTGTTCAACAAAATGGATTTAAGGAAAGCCTGACATTGTGAGAACAAACTACATCAGTCTGATTTAAATTATTCAATGTTATCACCTTATTTCGACTTCTTCTTAGTCTTCTTGGTTATAGACTCCTGGCAGAGTGGTCGTGGATATAAATCGTCTGGTAGGTTGGTTGCGGCTTTTGCGAGACTTCTTTATGTCTCTCTATTTGTGAGACTGAATGTACCATCGTGGTCATTTCTGCCTGATCATTAAAAAAAACGCTTGAATCCTGCGGCGCAGCGGCGGTGCCAAACCAAACCCTTTGAATTTTTTGTTTTAAATGAGAGCAAAAATTAACTTATGAGGTGGTCTTTGTTGGTACATTTGGTAAGGAGCATTTCGAAGATGATTTAATGAAGTTTGTCCGGGAGTGAAAGGTGACCGACAGCAAGAAAGTTGGTAAGAGTAAAGAGCCAACTTTCTTGCTGAACATATCATAATCTAATGGTACAAAGAAAGATCTTTGTACCATTAGATTAGGTATGTTCCAAAGAGCTTTCTTTGTGGATGATATATCCAAACATCTTAAAGACTTGCACTTGTACAATCTTCGATCAATAATAGTACTAGATACACAATCCCATGCAAAAGTTCACTTCAAAACTGGCACCAATCGTATTTACCTAATCCTCCGTTGAAAAAAATATGCATTAATGTAAATTCAACGTTAAATACAATAGCTTAAAGTTATGTTCACAAAGCCATGCAAAAAAAAACAATAAATTTTCACGACCGAAGCTCACTGGTCAACATACAGCAAAAGAAATTCAACCTTACACGCATGATTTAAGGTCAGAATTACAAAGTGTCTGTGAATAGCCGATGTTTGTTACAATAATTGGCGCGTTGTAGCAAACATTGGTCAAACAATCATAATATTTGCTAAGACTTATATTTACTATTTAATTCAGTTTTTATGTTATGATAAAGACATATTGATATAAACTTACCGAAAAAAAGATATTCTTTCCAAAATCTTGGTGTACGGTGATTATTTACACAATTTTTGAACGCGTACTGCGGCATTTTGACGTCTTAACGTTGGCTATGATTGGACCGTACTAATTTAAAATAAGAGCACAACAGTATTTGTGCTCTTATTTTTCTGGCCGTTTTTGAAGCGCTTATCGAGAATCTAGTACTATTATTGATCGAAGTGTACAATTGACGAAAGACTTTGTTTGATGCTTAGCTCTTTCAAAATGGAACCGTTAGTGTGGTGGTTATTTTGACTACACACGTCAAAGCAGATTTGCATTAACTCTTTAGTTGCCCATTTCGGATTGGTCCGACGAGTGTTTTCGCATCCGATTCGCCAGGGTCGTGTGTTTGTGACTGGGTTCTCCGTCTTGTTTTGCTCTTAAATCTTCATAGGTTCCGGAAGAGTAGCTTTGGAAGACTTAATTGGACTAGTTACTATGAAGCAGGTATGTAAAGACTAATAAAATATTTGTAATTCTAATGACAATTTAGAGTATACGTCCATTAAAAAGGGAAAATACTTCGACCAGACGGATGTTGAATCCGGGCAACTGCCCGTTGATTGCAGGTCGTTGTATTATGTTTTGATCTCACAAAGAACTCTAAAATCAAAATGCATTATTTTGGATTTCATAGTTCCTATGCGGCACCATAGATGTCGCTACTGAAATATTATTAGTCTGCTAAGTAACACATCATAATATCCCTCTAAAATATTTGTCTAACGAATTACAGGTACTTATTTATTTAATCAGTACGCACAGCCAATTTACTAGCATTGAAATATGATGTAAATTAGCTCAGTGATGCTGTTATTGCGCAAATTAACTGCTCTAAGCTCAAATTAAACGTGATTAGCGTTGACAACGCAACTATTTATGTTGAATCTAGTTAAAACACGAGGACTACCTTTATGGTAAATAAGAGAGCTTGCAGCTATATCCTCTCGAGCGCTGATTGTACATACGTCTGTACAACTTCAATGACCTTGAAAAATGCATAATTTGTCGTTTTGTACACGTTTGTACGAATTTTTTTTAGCGGAAAATTTTGGTTTCTATATCTTTGTTTTTTTACTTTTTCTAGAAAAGTCCAGAAAAAGTTTTTTTTTTGTTGGTTTACGTCGCGCTAGGGGATATACTACTTACTAGCTGTTACTAGAGTTGATTTGCGTGGTTACACAATGCTTGCCAAAAGCGGTTTGTGGATGGGACTCCTTCGTATAAAAATTACCTAAAACCAGATATCCCCTTTTCTGTGGCGCGGAGCCGCTCCGGCTCTCTATAAAAATTACTGTCTTAGTGAGAGCCGCTACGGGTCTCCTATCTGTGCCTCATTATTTGACATACATGACAATTACTAATACATTACAAGGCAAACTATACTCTATACATATCTTGTTAGGTAATTTAATACCAATTCGAATGATATAACTAGCTACCTGACGTAGTTTCGAAGATATCATCGTTTTAATCAGACGCGTCGAAATTGCGCAAGAATAAATCGCGAATGCGTAACATGTGTTGCACTGGTGCAATTACGGGGCCACACACGAACGGAGACATTGCCAGATGCCAAATTACGTCCAGTAAGAACCAAGCCTTAGTCGACGACGAGTTTTGTTCCTCGCATGCTTCAAAGAAATGACACCAAAACGTTAGTTAACATGGCTCGAGAAAGCAAAAAGCAAGCGATCTGATCTCTCTGATCCATATAATGACCTAAACTGGGCTGTCAAAGAATGGTGCTTCCATTCCTTTTTCTAACTCAAAAGACTGACATTTTAACAGGTCATAGTAAGTCCTCTACTATCGCGGCCATTTCTGCCTGATCACTTAAAAAAAATTGGCTTGAATAATGCGGCACAGCGCCAAACCAATCCCGTTGAAATTACAGTTTCGAGTGCAAGCAATGAACTTAGCGGTGGTCAGGCGGAAGTGTCTTTGATAGTACCTAGTCCTTTTAAAACCTATTAGCAAAAAAAAAACATGAATTTAAAAAAAAGTTAGTTGCTGCACGCTAGGATTAACTCCTGTATCGTGGGTCTGTGTCTTAGATGCTTAAAAATATGTAAATTATCAAACATTTTTCACTTACTGTATTATAGTCTGTCTAAAAAGTCAAACGACTTGAGAAGTTTGTATAATATTTAATTATTTAAAAAATACTTATATTCGAAACTTTTTATAAGGTTCCATTAGTAAACAATGATCAAGATCTTTTAATCCACCTTGATTATTTGTTCATTACATCAAATTTCATGTTACCTTAATAATTGCCCAAATCGTTTGACTTTTTAGCCAGACTCTACTTTTGTCTAGATACGATAGTAAGACCATGAAATGTAATATCTATAGCTAGGTACACAAAAGTCAAAGTGTGGCAACTCCTCTCATAGCCGCGTGGGCTCAAAGATCAAAAGGACACGCAAACACAGGAGTGTTGAGACATCGCTAGTTAGCACAATAACATAGGCTAGCCCTCTACTTGGACGCACTTGAGTGGGTTAACAAGACGTTGACTTGATAGTATAGCTAAACTAGCTTCTGTTACTGGCTTTGCCCGCATTAAAACAGAAAATCCAACGGAATACACTCGGTATCGAAATATATTCTTTGATTAATTAAAGCAGTAGATAATGGTGAAAATAGTGAAGTTGAATAATCATAAATCAATTTGCTTGCTGCGGTCTTCCCGTTCGATTCTAATTTGAGTTTCTTCAAGGCTGGAGTGAATAGGCCCTTAATAAAATAGTGCACTTCAGCATCAACGATTGTATCGCTGCTTACCATCAGGTAAGGTCGCTGTCAAGCACTAGATTAAGTCATCAAAAAATTAAAAAAAAAACTCTAAAGACAAAAAGACTATCATACTTTTTATTATATATATATAGACTGGTCTGTTGGTCTAGTGGTTAGTGACCCTGACTGCTATGCTGGAAGTCGTGGGTTCGATTCCCACCCAGGACAAATGTTTGTGTGATGGGCATAATCATTTGTTCTGTGTCTGGGTGTAATTTATTTATAAAATGTATGTATTTAGAAATATATAAGTATGTTTATCAGTTGTCTAGTACCCATAACACAAGCTCTGCTTAGCTTGGGACTAGCGGCATTGTGTGGTAGTTTTGGAATATTATATTATATTATATTATTATTAAAGATAGGCTTGCGTTTGAACACTATCTCACCGAATGGTTAGCAATGTTTTTTTTGTAAATGATGGAGTACGTTTGCCCAAAACTAGCCCACTCACTCTCGATTTAAAGATCTCTAAGTTGTAGCTATCAGGAAACATAATGGTAAGCGATGAAGAGGTCGACGATGGAGGACGTTTGCATATAAGTAAATCACTCTTGACTTGATCAGGAAACACAGTTTCCGGCAAGGGATTCCACTCCTTAATCGTGCATACAATAAATACGAAGATGTTCCAAAAACGATTTGTACCTAGGGATGAGTAGGGTATCCTGCAAAGGCCGGTGGCGCAACGCTGTATGTCTATTGGTCTGATGATGGATCGGGTCTACTACAGGACATGGTCTACACGTGTCCATCCAATTCTTTTGAATGTGAAGAATTAACAAACATATACAAACTTTGGCGAGTATAATATTAGTAGGAGATACTAAAAGTACCTATATTTGTATGGTCACTCCTATTTCGTTTAGGTTCAATGCGTTCTTGCAACATGCATTAACGATAGCGCATTATTTTGAGATTTTATACTGATGACATCATAATGTGGTTGCTTGACTACCAGTACTTCGTAATAGATACCTACTTGAAAATGGTCATACAAAGCTTCTGTGTGAAAGTAGATAATTATTCTAAACGAACATACCAAGGCTAAAATCAACCAATTACCCAGGGTAAAACCAAGGTTTACCCGTAGGTTAAATGACATCAAAATGCGTTCAGCTGTTGGACCTTGAATGAGTAACAAATACACATACTCACACATGTACTTACACACACATGGTCTAGTCTTTAACAAATTGAGTGATTTTTCATTTTAGTAAATGACAGTTTTTTTTTAAGTCAAACCAAATCCAAATACTGGTCAAGTGCGAATTGGCTCTGTGCTTGGGGTCCTAAGTTTGATAAAAGTTTGCTGGAACACACTGTATTTTACTGTTTTAAGTAAGTATGTATCTATTTTATTAAGCATGTAAATTATTCATCAACATCATCATCATCATCATTTCAGCCAAAAGACGTACACTAATTGGACATTGGTCTCCCACAAGTGTCGTCAAAATTAACGGTCCAGTGCGTCTCGCATCCAATTAGGTACCTATTTATTTTATTAGCTATTTTTTTATTTATTATTAATTAGCTATTATTTATTATTATTAGTGTAATTTGTTAATTTTATATTATTTATTTTTTGCTCCGTATACGACCCATTTCATATAAAGGTAATCTCTGTATATTCCAGTTGGCCAGGATGAGATTGAGAACAACAATAAGGCTGCCATTTGTATGTTTTTTTAGTTTACAGTTTCCATAGTGTTATCTATAACATATAGGTATATTAGAATGGAGATATTTTATTGCTTTTTGTAAGGTATTTGTGCTCGATTAATGACAAAAAATTACGGTAACTCGACAAAACGTTTAACCGAAATGAGGTTATGCTATCACTGCCTATCTCTTTTGGACTCGCAAGATATAAAGTGAAATAAACTTAGAGCAAAAATAAAAAATAATTTAGGTAAAATAACAAATAAATAGCGAGCAGTGGTGGCCCAGTGGTAACGGTCCCGACTTACGAGTAGTCGGTTGCGGGTTCAAACACAGCCAGGCGCATTACTTTGTGTAATTTATTTCTTTACCATAGTGACAAAGTAACGCGCTATGGCCATGGCTCTCAAAACGGTGAAGGAAAACATCGTGAGGAAACCGGCATGTCCTAGAACCAAAAATTCGAAGACATGTGACATCCACCAACCCGCACTGGGCCTGAGTGGTGGATTACGGCCCATTCCCTCTCCTAGAGGGAATTAGGACCTGAGTCCCAACAGTGGGAACATTATAAGGCCGACCATGCCAACAAATATATTTAGAATCTAGAAATCTATACATAGAACTATAATAGTCTCATTCAGATGAACTAACAACGAGCATACAACGAACATTCGCGATTAGCCGCTCCTACTATAATCGAGTCTTGTGTTGGGATTAATCAATCGACATTATCGATAGTACTATGTGCAATTGACGTGGTGTGTACGTACATAATATTAATTTAGATTATAGAGTAATTAATTCCTCTATTCACAATAATTGAGCATCTAAACGTTGAGGGATATTGATATTTCGGCAGGTAGCGGTGTGTTTTGGTTGTCACAGATCTTAATTAAACTCGTCTTAATCGTTTCTAATTACTTCAAATATTATATGGTAGTGAAATTTTGTTCTAGATTTCGGTTTTAGAGATGTTTTATTTATCAGAAATCTAATTACTCTTTAGGCTTACTTTCATTTGGGACACGTCATGTTCGGACACAGTGTCCCAATCGACACTTTTTAATTTTAATTTTTTTTTTGGTGACGATTCGGACACCGATAAAAAAAACTGTTTTGTACAGTCAGATGAAAAAAAATTACACTAAGATTAGGTAGTTTAAATTAATATTTGTAAACTTTTTCATTTGACTCTATTAAAAATAAAAAGTGTCAATTGGGACACTGTCCGAACATAACGTGTCCCAAACTACAGTAAGCCACCGTTTATAATGTATTTCTGAAGATTCTATGGGTATAGAATCTTCATATTTGCGTTAAGAATAAAAATTTAAAGAAACCTTTTTTACTGGCTGGTCAACCGATTTTTATTTTCCTTTCGTAGGCATAAGGATGGCATTAAAAGGAAAAAATTTAGTTACAATACGAACTATTTACTGAAGCCGCCATTTGTCTTGCCACCAACGTAATAAAAGTCAAAATCGGTTGAACGGACGGTAATAATAAAAGGTTTTCATAAATTTTAAAGTTATTTTGAACAGATTATAAATATATACTGAAGAAATTTCTACTTAACCTAACACTCTTGAATTCTATTTGAGTTATATAAACATCTTATAGCCTCCAACGTAACCACAACAAAACATCAAATATATCCACACAATTTAACCTAAATCAATTTCAAATTCAACCATTTTATCGTTAACACCTTCCCACCCCTAGCTAACCGCAGGTGTGGCGCTTACATTACATTGCTATAATACGAACTAGGAATGTCGATATTCTTTCCGTCTCGATACATATCGACCGGTCGCAACACTATCGGTTCGAACAAATGTGCATTGTACAAATTTTTGTGGTTATCCGTGTTCTCTGTTTAATAATATATTTTGATAGAGAAATTATTTTGCGATAATCGTTAGATACATTTTCATAGAGATAATATTAAATTAATTCAATGTTTTGATTTGGCAATTGAACAATAAAATAGATTAGCGTTATTTGTTGCTCATTTTGCTCGATTCGTATGCGTGCTGAATTGTTAACTTAGTAAATACGAATTAGTTTGCTGGTTTATCAGTTTGATTCTATGCTGTTTTGATTTCGCTTTCGATTCTTGATAGTTGACTATTCAAGGGATTTTATGTCTATATTTTTGAAACCTGAAACACAAAGGGTAACTAAAGGAACACATGTGAGTTCTCTGTCAAAGTCGCCTCCACTCCCTCTCGCCCCACCCGCTAAATAATATTTTGTGATTTTCCAATAGTATCCATTCGGATTAGACAATAAATACAAACTTTCTAACAAATTCCAGTGGTATTAGTTGACAGGTATTGAACCGGAAAAAGGAACGGGGTGGGTTTTTAGTCAGTAAGAGTCTGACACTGTCTCATGCTCCGCCCAAGAGCGAGGGTTGGCATTAGATGATTTTCCCACCATAAAAAAACGCTCATCTATCAGTGCCATCTTTTGGGTAAAAAATAAACAATATTTCCAACATTTCTTAGTAGCCAATATTGCTTGCTCTCATTAAGCCAAAACTGTTTTATTATCCATGTGGCTAAATCATATACAGAATATATTATGACATTAGTCAAAAAAATAAATATACACGTACGAAACAGCCATGTTCAGTCACAGACGGTAAAGATCGAGCAGCTTCTACCAATTACGGTGATTACGACCCAGGTAACCCAAGACCGATTGTCTTAAATTCCACCTAATGAAGCCCATTTATTGGGTAAACGGTGCGTATGTTGGGGACACACGGTTTAGGAGACTGGTCAATAATGCTTTATATTTATTTTATGATGTTATGGAATAAAGCCGGTTTCTTGTCTGGGTAATTATTATTTATCCTAATTAATCTCTACTCTCTAATTTTTGGATGTATTATTAACTTAATTTTTTGGTTTGAGAAACAATATATACACCACAAAATATTAATCGTTTTAATCCCGAGGGTCGATATCGTTACAAATTGATCGTGTTCCATGTCCCATACATGGAACACGATCAATTTGTAAATTAAAAAAATATCGCACCTATTTTTTTAAACTCGTATTAATTTACGCATGCACGAAATTAATTTCTCTAAGAAAACGTCAGCTGAGCGAGTCCAATGACCTATAGGTAGTTAGTACGCAACGCCGTCTTTAATGTACCTACCAAAAGTTATTAAAAGATAGCATAATCTAAAGGCTTTTTGAGGTGGGTAATCATTGAATAACTCCTCTCTCTCTCTATGTGGAGTGAGAGGGAATGATTGACTTAGAAACTAATACCCATCACGGCAGCAAAAATTAACAGTATACGATTCCGTTAGCTCCCCATCCTTTACACCTATATGTCAGCTAATTGCGAGTCACCGGTGAAAATCACAGTTACAATTGACGCGAGCTTTATTTTCATTTCGGCACTCATTCTTCAAGGCCTGATTCAGTCCTTCAGTTTTATTGGTGCAAAAATGTTCTTTTGGAAAAATCACTGTGCGCTGATTGGCTGGTGAAACCGGGTGAGTTTGATCGCTTTTACCAAGTGTTTGGCATTGTTGAATTGTTTTTTTTTTTGTGTGGAAGTGGTTACGTCTTGTTTAAAGAGTTCTGGATCTAAATCATTATCCGGATATATTTTCCTAAAGTGTATTTACTTTCTCATTTGACGAGGTGAATTTATATTACTTATTTCCTTTATTCGTTGATCAATGTTTTATTTTTTTTCAATTATAAACGAAATATTCATGATCTTAATAGTATCTTTATCTATGAATTCTGGCATCATACCACTCTCACCAATTCACAAAAAAAGATTGCTGCCTCTACTAGACTATTGCAGGGCTCTGAAGGACTTCAAAGCCTTTAAGCATTGTACGCACAGCTAAAGAATGGAATTCTTTGCTGGAGTATGTGTTTCCTGATACCAACAACCTAGAGATCTTTAAGTAAAGAGTGAATAGGTTACTTCTAGGTAAGCGTGCTCCATCGTTGGCTACATCAACGCTTAAGATACTGGTCAAATGCGATCATATAAAAAAAAAAACAGCCTAGATTACGTAGACAAATGGCTAAAGAAGTGGTACCTAAATAAAAGTAACTGTTTCCTGATAGCTATAAACTTGGGGTCTTCAAGTCAAGAGTGAATAGATTGCTTCTAGGCAAGCGTGTTCCATCGTCGGCGACATCATCGTCTACCATCAGGTGAGATAGTGGTCAAACGTGAGCCTATACATAAAAAAGTGCCTCAGAATCAACCCAGGTTATTATCACTCTCAAACAGGGTTTATGTTCACCTTAAACTATTAGAACACATACTTCCACATAATGGTTCTGTATTTCCTAGGTAATTATTCAGACTTGCATCGCGGAAACATATTTATGTCAAATGATACCACCGGAACATTAATAATACGAACCAATACTAGCACTTCGGTAGAAATTCTATCCTTTTGGTAGACTACAAGTTACTGCAACACTATTATAGTAAATATGGATTTTCGAAAACCATTGGTGCTTCCATTACCAATATACTCTAAAGGATAAGATAAGGCTAATTTCTATAATGATAAGATGTTAAAATTTTATCCTTATAGAAATTACAACATACATACCATAATAATTGTGGCCATAATCAACAGACCAATTGAAGAATAAAAGATAAAAAAACGAAATAAAAGAAGTTTAGATAAGGAGATGGATGTAATATAAATTACTAGCTTTATCTCACCGTTTTGCTCCCATAGATAGAAACTGTGCAATTTTATATATATATATACTCGTATATATTTATATAAATAGTAGCCGATAGTGACAGTCAGTTATTATGAAAAATCTATATCTGCTCGAAAGCTATCTAATAGGTTAAGAAATTTTCGTAATCCTTTTAAAATTTTCCTCAAAGATGAGATAGTTTTAAAGTCGCAGCCACTGCTGACAAGTTGCAGTACTTTGTCACGGTAATAATATCATACAGTATTCCAACTTCATACAAACGGATGAAACGCGAGCTATACCTACGCGCCTCGGTCGTAGCATGGTCTCGGCATGTAGACAGTCGCGGCCGTCGCAACTGTGCCGCAGTGACGAATGGACACGACGGTTTTTTTCGCAGCCCTATCGCATGTTTACGTACCGCGCGGCTGTAGGCATTTATTTCAAAAAGACGGCCGAGTTACAATACTGTATGATACTATTACCGTGACTTTGTGCTACGATGGTATAGACTTTTAATGCAAAGAGACTACTCGTATGATCATGTGTAAAAAAATGCCGTTCAATGGTTATTTATTTATTAAATTCTTTATACACACAAAGGGACAGAGGCGGGTCTTTCGAATACCGTAATTAGAGACACAGTAGAAAGACAATTAGAGAGAGAACGCCGGCGTTTGCTCGAGAATCGAGAGGTCACTGCTTTAAGGCATTAAGAACACAGAAGATAGGGAGAGGCAGACAGCAAACATGAAGATATCCGCAGGAGAACTAAAGTTGCCAACATAGCACAAAGAATTGCCAAACTTAAGTGGCAATGGGCAGGGCACATTGCTCGCAGAACCGATGGCCGTTGGGGCCGAAAGGTTCTGGAGTGGCGACCGCGTACTGGAAGACGCAGCGGTGGACGGCCTGCAACAGTGTGGACTGAGGACTTGGTGAAGGTTGCGGGAAACCGATGGATGCGAGACGCACAGGAACATTCGTTGTGGCGACGCTTGGGGGAGGCCTATGTCCAACAGTGGACGAGTATCGGCTGAAATGATGATGATGATGAGACAGCAAACTGCGTAGATGACGTATTTCGGTGGGTGACGAAATTTGGTGGGTTTGTCTGACGAAGATCAGGAAAGTAGACTGCGCCTCAATATTATGAAAGCCAACTCAGTATAACGGGAGGAGGCCCTCGCTTTTATCTCTCTCTCTCTGTCACGGGCTCCGCCTACTTTTCTTATTTGCCCGCGCTAAGAAGAAGAAGAGGTTGAACATTTCCACAGATACTTACCCTTAACAAACAGCTTCACTTCTCCATTGTATTAGTTTTTTTTTGTGCTGATAACTTTGCGCTTGACCGCTATCTCATCGGGAAACCGACGATGCGTTCAACGTTGTATTATTATTATTATGTATTTGTCTACTAGCATAATCATTTATCAGCCTTATAATGTTCCAACTGCTGGGACTCCAACTTTACCTCCTCTCTGGGAGATGAAATGCCTCTTATACACCACTATGTTAATATTATTTGAATTATGAATTTACATGTGGATGGATGGAGAGGGAGAGGAAGGCCAAAGAAAAGATGGATGGATTGTGTGAGAAGTGACATGAATTTGTGATAGCGTGATGAGTGACAGGACAGAATGGAAGAAAAAAACGTGTTGCGCCGACCCCAAATAAAACGGAATAGGGGCAGGAAGATGATGATGATGGGCCCAGTGTAGCTTGGTAGACTGGATTTTTTCACCCTTTTGAGACCCGTGGTGATAAAATAATTTACACAAAGTAATACGCCCGACTGGACTGTTAGCACTGGTACACGCTATCACTGCTGTTCATTTTTCTCTTTATATTATGTGTTGTATATATATATATATTATACACCAAAATTGTAACAAAAATATTATACCACCTTTTTATTTATCCAATATTGTCAAAAATTCAACAGTATTTAGGTACAGCAATTTCACCATCGTATTTATGAAAATATTCATAGTCAGCTCCCAGCCTGTAGGCACGTAAATAAACTCCAAACTGGGCCACTGATCTAATTCCAGATCTAAAACTATGTTACGCGAAACTGAATTTTCACAAACCTAGCCCGAAAAAGTTTTTTTTTTTACGTTAGTCAGAACTAACTTGTTTTCCGAACGCGAATGTCGATTAATCTATGCCAATGAAAACAATATGTTTAGCATACCACTACATTTCAAATAGGATACGCCGATATTCTAGATGCTACGATCCTTGTTTTTTAAGTGGAAAATCTGGAAACAATTTCTCTTGCTCCATGTAGAGCGAAACAATCTTAGAATATTGGCAAATTTAACTAA
The DNA here is from genome assembly GCA_949319445.1 of Mythimna lalbum. NCBI lineage: Eukaryota > Metazoa > Arthropoda > Insecta > Lepidoptera > Noctuidae > Mythimna > Mythimna lalbum. The sequence continues at coordinate 7,633,864 of OX439370.1, forward strand.
CTCTAAGGGCTACATTTCACCGGGACAGGCGACCACCTGCCACTCCTCCTCGCTCCGGACCATTACCTGAACTAAGGCCGAGAGGGAGGCGAGAGGTCTACCGATCGTCCCCATGAGGGCACGGCGATGCTCCGCCCAAGCAGGGCACACCTCGACTGTGTGCTCCATCGTGCCCTCCGGGCGTTCCACCCAGTGGACCGGGACACCATGGTGGCGCGAAAAGCCCTAACTTACCTTAGTTCCTTCAGTTACCAGAAACCATGGTCCTGGAATAAAAGGGTTCAAAATCCATAGGGTTCTAACGGGCATCGAGGGGATGCTAGCAACATTCACCTCAATCATTTTGAAACCATGCAAATGATTCAGTCATCATCATCATTTCAGCCTAAAGACGTCCACTGTTGGACATAAGCCTCTGGTAATGTATGCAATTATAAAACGACAAAGAAGTTCACACAATGAAAATTGTCTTACAATATTTCATCGAGTCCAACAATGTTTTCAAATACTAACTAATTAGTTAGTATGCCCTAGTGGTTGTGGAGTTGGACTAGCAATTGAAGTTGATACTATGTTAGCTGTGAACAATATAATAATTTATTTCTGTTTTGGAAACGTAATTGCGAACCTAGAAACAGTGTTCTTTTTTTAACCCAATGGTAGACTGGTAGAGAGTGCCATGTTGCATTAAGAGGGTCCTTCTCCACTCGCTTATCGTAAACATCGAAAATGGTTTAAAAGCTTGTTACTTCATTTAATGCAATCCAACACGACGTTTGACGAAAAGGCAACGCAAAAAAAGAGAGATAACGCCTGGAAACTCTGTTAGTATTCGGTAATTCCGAGATTTACTCGAAAATTTCACAAAACTTGCTCCAGGAAATAGCTGTTTTTTTTTAAACCCTTAAAAGTTTTTGGAAAAAGTTGTCATCATTTAGAATCTTAATAAAATTTGCAAGGTCTCTAGAGGATTACTTTTTTTACTTTTTTAATTTTTAGGCAAATTATGAAGTGTCAAAGTTTATACAAAATAGGACATTTTCAGAGGTTTTTACTGGATTAGTTTTACACAAATTTAGAAATTGGTTTCTTTAGAAACCTAGATAACATCCACAAGATACTGTGTTTCCAAAATATCTAATGAAAAGTGTGTAATAACTTCATAATCAGTTATGAGCAGTTGTATGAAAAACAGTGAAAATGTGAGTCGTGATGCACCACCTTAAGTCCGCCTTGTACCATTAAACTTACTAATTTACTTACTTACTTATTAGGAGTAAGTTTAATGGTACAACTGGTTTCTGCTTTGCCATTGTTCTAGGGCCCCGGGGATCTCATTCGTATCATCCAAAGCCCCAGTAGGCTTCGACCCTGCTAGGCCCCTACGGTTGCGGACAACTCCTTGAGGCACGCGTGGAATACTATGCGACGTCGACGACCTGAGCTCGGTCCGGACGGTTGCCGGATGGTCGAATGGCGAGTTACCTATTGTTCGCCGTCTCTTGTGGTTATATAGGAAAATAAAATCTCGAAAAAATCACTTTTCATATAATATAACAGCGAATAATCAGCCTTATAATTTTTCCACTGCTGGGACTCAGGCCTCCTCTCAAGGAGAAGGAATGGGCTATACTCTACCTCGCGGGCCCAGTGCGGGTTGGTGCCATGCCGGTTTCCTTACGATGTTTTCCTTCACCGTTCTTGAGAGCAGTGGTGATAAAATAAATAACACAAAGTAATGCGCCTGGTTGGATTTGAACCCAGGATCTACAACTGGTAAGTCTGGGCCGTTACCACTCAGCCACCACTGCTCTCAAATAGTAAACAAAGTAAATTAAAACTTGAAACCCTGACCAAGTTGGGTAAACAAATTACAAAAAAAAAAAACAAGTCATGCAACACTTTTAACTGAAGCAATCTTCCCAAACGCTACATATTATTAATTTTGAAACACCGAACGTTGGAATCAAAGCAATTATTAATAATAAGAGTGTTATCTAGTGTCGGTATGCAGAGTGCTTGTTTTATTATTTCCTGCCTCACCGCACCGGATGAGCTAGCGTTATAATATTTAGGGTTCCTTGGATGATTGGTGCATTTATATTTTAACTAGCTTTTGCCCGCGGTTTCGCTCGCGTTAAATTTAGGGTAAAACAGTTTCCATGGGAAGTGGGGGGTTAGAAAGAGACAAAAAGTAGCCAATGTCACTCTCCATTTCTTCAACTATCTCCACTTAAAAAGTCACGTTAATTCGTCACTCCGTTTTGCCGTGAAAGACGGACAAACAGACACGCACACTTTCTCCATTATAATATTAATAATAGTATAGTATGGATTAGTATGAATTTACTCAGTACCTAAATAATGTTAATTTTATTAATAACGTACCGATAAATACATTTACGAATGAATTACTAAGCCTTTTGAAAATTGATTGTAGTCACAACATACCTAAGCTTTGCTGCTATGACATGGTGCTGTTGAGCCTGTCGATCAGAATCCTGCTGGACATCTGTGAGGAATATGCAGGGATTGACATATACTGGGAAAGATATTGAACTGCTGGTATTTCGGAAGGGGCGCATGACTCCTTCTTGCGTACCATATGTGTGGAATAGAGCTAAAAGCGAACTATTTTATTTTCTCATCTATCATGCAAAGTTTTTGATATTAAGTACGATATTGTTACTTGTTACATTTATTTATTTTTAGGATATGCGTCATGTTGGACGCAAATAAACTCTTTTTCTTTCTTTCTTTCTTTTTTTAAAGAAATGCAACGTTGAAAGTATCACTAAACATTTGCAAGATTGTTTTGAACGTAACATTATTATTTTGATTGGTTTTAACGTGTGGAACTTTAATTATATTTAAGATAAATATAGTATAAGAACTAAATAATATTTACTTATAAAATAAATCAACATCTGTACAGAACCCAATAAACCCTCTTGAATTTCGCTCACCGTATTCAGATTTATTAATACCGCTTTAGACCATCGTATGTTGTATATTTTTCTGCATTTATTAATCTAATCAATCGTATTTCGTGTGCTGAGTTTAGTTAAACTAAAAAAAAACCAAAACAAACTATTATTGGCACACTATGGCTAATTTAATTATAATTTATTTTTGGTATCAATAACAGTTTTAACTGAAATTCAAACTGAATTTTCAACTAATAAACATAAGGCTCTTTATCCTCTGTCAAGCTCTAAAGTAGCTGTCTACATCAGCTATGTCATATTAAATTAATGAATATGGACCGGTCTATATTAGGTCTTGTGCTAAAAGTTCTGCATTACATATCAAGCTATAAACATCTAATTTTAGCTGACCTATCATTTTACGGAAAGCCTTATACAGACCGAGGTCAGTTTATACTGGAATTGTACAGTTTGACATGTCGCTTGTCATAAATTATTATTTTAGTCGAATCCTCATTAGTTTTCTATTGACGTATTGATTTATGCTTTTAGAACAAATTGAGAGAATGGCAGACTTAATTTCTATCTTGTAAATAGACTGGTTTGTAAAGGCAACCTATGCTTCCTATCGGAGGCAGCGATGTCTCGCGCTGGGTCTTAGTACAGGCCATGTTCCGGAGCTTGGAGGAGTGGCAAGTGGTCGCCTCCTTCTGCGAAGCATTAATGCTAGCAAAAGAGGAGGCCGACCGCATAAGGCAACGGCGGCGCTCACAGCGCCCCAGCCGCCGCCGGGATTCCGATCCCGATTTCCGGCCACCGTAGGCGCGGGCTTGCGGACGGCGAGCTACCCAATGGTAGCTCGCTGTCCGACCGTCCGATAACTGTCCGGACCGAGCCCAAGTTGTCGATGGCGTGCACTGTTCCCGCGCGCCTCAAGGAGTTGTCAGCAACAGCAGGGGCCCAGCCGGGTCGAAACTTCCTGGGGCCATAATGCGGTCGGCCTCCTCCTTTGCTAGCATTACTGCTTCGCAGAAGGAGGCGACCGCCTGTCGTTCCTCCTCGCTCCAGACCATGGCCTCAACCAAGGCCCGGCAACAGTAGTGACGCCTGGGCGTCTCTTCTGCTTAAATCCGGTTCAGGAACCTCCCGAACGAGCCATGTCCAGTGAGGACCCGCGTCATGCGGATGGTGAAAATGCCGTGATGATTTTTCAGCCACTCCGCCGTAATTATGGCGTGCCCAGCATTGGGTTACAAGTCATTGTCCTCTTAAGAAGATGGCTTGTGCTCCAAAAGTTACAGCTTTACAGACTGATTCTATCATCATCATTTCAGTCGAAAGACTTTCACTGTTGGACATAGGCCTCCCCTGAGTATCGTCATAATGACTGTCTCCCATCCATCGGCTTCACGTAACCCTCACTAGGCATCGGTCCACCTTGTGAGAGACCTTCCAACGCTGCGTCTTCCAGTATGTGTTGCCATTCCAGAACCTTTTATCCCCATCGACCTTCTGTTCTGTTAGCAATTTGCTCTGCCCACTGCCACTTAAGTTTGGCGATTCTTTGAGCTATGTTTGTATGTATAGACTGATTGTGTTATAATGATTTTTTCATTTACCCAAGATCATCTCTTGCCTGGAAACCGAAATGAACATCACAAGTAAAACGAATCCAGCGACCACGGCCTGATTAACTTATGAACGAGCCTTATTTTCGTACATCCAATTATCCCCGAGCCAACAAAAAGACAAAAGTTTAACACCCAATTTTTTACACTGCATTTCAACAAAATTGGAACCACAATTCAGTACGAGTATAAGCCACAGTAATTACATTGCACCGGAAAACGGAACGAAAAAATATTATAGTACCCGAAAACCTCTAATTACTGGGCCAAACACGTAGGAGGACAAATGTACACCATAATTTTTAGAAGTAACGATTGCAATTTGACATTTATTGTGGACATTAAGGCGAACAATACTGGCCACAAATATAGGCGGCCATTTTGCGCACGTGGTGAATTCATAAAATGGCGGATTATTGATGCGCTGACAGATTGCTATGGTATTTCGGAAGTACGTGGAACAGAGAGTAAGGTCCCACGTATCTCCGTTAAAAAGAGAAGAGCCTCCGACCAGACAGGTGTTATGTCTGGTGGACAACAGCCCGATAAATGATTTCGGGCTGTCCTAAATATTCAAATCGTGCGGAGAACTTTGATTGTACTATGCAGGATTAGTTTTTGTTTTTTTTTTATGTGACGCTATAGTACCTATTATATTTTTTCTTTGTGGCTTTACCATAGGACCTAGTTGTAGGCCTGTCAAAAAAGGAATAAAAAAATTTAAAGTGATATTCAGAAATTCAATCGACCATTTTTTGCAGAAACTTGTTAAGTTTAAAAAAATACACGTATTTTCTAGAACATGTTTTGAGAAATGTTCGAGTAAATTATGATAGTTTTACCGAGTGTCTATTATCTCTATGTTTTTGCATCAGGCCTTTTTATTAAACACTACGATGGATGAACCGGCAAGCTTTTAAAACATTCTTAGGCTGACGATGGATTTAGTGGGGAAGTGCCATCGGATGATATTATATATTTAGACTGGCCTGTTGGTCTAGTGGTTAGTGGCCCTGACTGCTATGCCGGAGGTCGTGGGTTCGATTCTCACAAATTTTTATGTGATTAGCATGATCATTTGTTCTGTCTGGGTGTAATTTATCTATAATATGTATATATTAAGAAATATATAAGTATGTTTATCATTTGTCTAGTACCCATAACACAAGCTCAGCTTAGCTTGGCACTAGACGGCGTTGTGTAATAGTTGTGAATGTAAAAATTATTATTATATTTTCCAAATCGAAGCGGCTTCACAGATACCAAATATAAACTCACAAGGACTAAACGCGATACAGAAAATCGTTTTGCAACCGACACTCGTATATTAAAGTCCTTTCTAAGTGAAGGGATAAATTCTTAAAGGCCTCGCCTATGGTCGGGTTCTGCACGTCTGCTTTGGCATTGCGCATGCGTCGCCAAACCTAACCTGTTTAGACTGCAGGACAAACTTATTGGGCAATTCTTTTTGTCGACCTCGATTTTTATTTTTTAGTCACCCATAGGGCTATAGAGAGGTCCATAATTTATAATAATAATGACAAGAATCTTGTGAAAGTTGAGAAATATAAACAAATCATATGTAATGACTTAGACTTAAGTGGCAATTGGCAGGGCACATTGCTCACAGAATAGATGGCCGTTGGGGCCGAAAGGTTCTAAAATGGCGACCACGTAGCCGCAGACGTAGTGTTGGCAGGCCCCCTACAAGGTGGACCGATGACCTGGTAAGGGTTGCGGGAATCTGATGGATGCGAGACGCTCAGGACCGTTCATTGTGACGACACTTGGGGAGGCCTATGTCCAACAGTGGACGTCTTTCGGCTGAAATGATATTAATGAAGATGATGACTTAGCTCGCGAGGTTGTCCACATGTGGGAAGTGGATCCGGCGATCATTGTACCGATAGTCGTGTCAGCCAACTGCTTAATAGCCACGACCCTCGACTAATATCTTAAGAGGCTCTCTTTAGGTGTCTGGCCTCCTTTCTCTTGGGTCCTGACCATGCATGGCCCTTGTCCCCGATGCCAGTGTGATACTGTAAGTGAATAACGAAGTAATAATAAAAACGTTTATACTGGAAGTCTCCTTCCTTGATCCAATCAGGAACAAAGATATCTGCAGGAGAACCAAGGTTACTGATATACCTTGAATAATCGCCAAACTGTAATGGAAGTGGGCTAGAGACAATGCTCGCAGAACACATGGTCGATAAAGCGCGTATCTATTGGAAGACGCAGCGTTAGAAGAACTCTCCCACAAGGTGGAGGGATAAAAATGGTGAAAAAAAGTGGTGCGAGTTTATTTATGTTTAATTCATGAATCCCCAAGCGACCACCGGTGGCCGCGCATCTATTGTCTTACTATTGTGTCTCTAATTGACGGTATCTGAAGGGTTAAAACCATTTATAATTTACTGCCATTGAGTGCAATTTCCCCATGTAAGGCAAGTGGGAATCAATTTTAAACCAAGGTATTTTTATTTTTTGGTTTCCAAACAAAAATGGAGAAAAAAGTTTACTGTAAACTTTAAATCCCTCAGTAAATTGGTTCACACATCCAATTTTATACCGAAGTTATTATGATAAAAATAAGTCCAAGTTGTGACCTGGATTAAATCCAACAATCATCAGAATCAGAATTCTATCCTGTGGTGAAAAGCATTGTTAGAATGTTACAGCGTCATTTTCAGAATTCAATAATTATCTACACTAATATTATTTTGAGGGAAAATTTGTATTTTTGTGTGTACTTTTGTAATGAATAAACTCAAAAACTACTGTCCCGATTCTTTCACCATTGGAAAGCTATATAAACATAGGCTATATTTATTGCCCGTGCGAAGCCGGAAGCCTGAACGGGCCGAAGTTTATAATAAAACTAGTCTTAAGCACGTTCACTCTATGTAATCTTCTAAGGTAATATGTTGAACGTAGTGAGTTGTGCATTAACCTATTTAAAGATGTATTTAGACATAAGACAAATTGTACAATTACTGGTTTTCCGTAATAAAAATACAAATGTTTGCAAAATACAGGAGTAAAATAATTTAATTTAAAACAAGCTTTTAATAAAAATATTTTTTTCATAGGTACCTTTTATAGCTCGGTATATAATTAATACACTATACTATATAATTAATACTCGTCAAGACGAATCATACGAGCCCAAACTCGATGTTAAACGGCACAACCCTGTGTCGTTTAACTATCAAGGTCCTATAGCTACCTTCCGGTTCCATCATCAGATCAGCTCCTTGTCATAACAATTTTGCATTGTCATCTGATTTACACATGCATGCAAAATTTCAGCTCAAGCGGTAACCGGCAAGCGGGTCAAACTGAATTACTAGTTAATTTGATGACAGACCAACATCGGGGCAGGTGAAACTAAATTAAAAGCTTGTAAAAATCTAAAATTTTTACTGTCTAGTCAATTTTAAAATTTTACCTCATAATAAATAAATGGAATGTAAAACCAAAGCCCTATTTTTCCATGTAAATGATGCGTTAATGAATACCCATTAAAATTTACTCAGTAATAACAGTCAACATACTTTAACCAGTGTAAGTCAGTAGGCTAGTATCTGGAGTACCCGTGATCGTGGGATTTAGAGATACAATAGCATTAGAAATGGGGGCACTATTTATCTTCATGTTCTCTTTATGGTTACGATGTGAGCAGAATTCGTAGCGGTTTTATCATCACAGTTAGTTGTACTACTGTTTATGACATTTACATATTGCTGTGTTGATTGTGGACTTTTTCATATTTTTTATGCGTTTGTGAAAACCATATTATATCGGTAGGTCCTACGTATAAGGATCAATGTGTAAATTGTTAACTTTTTACTAATTATATTAACATTTTCCTGTTTCTCAAAGTTTCAATTTGTTTAATTTTTACAAGCTTGGAAAAATAAATATCATTTTCAAATTGGTCTACCTATATAAATATTTTATAAATCCTAATTTAATGAGCACGTAGATTTAATTAGTCGAGTTTTATTAATTAACTAGCTTTCCGCCCGCAGCTTCGCCCGCATGGACTACAGTTTATATCGCGCGGACAGAGACCCGTGCTCAGCAGTGGAATTATAGGTAGCCTATGTGTTATTCCAGTGTCTCTTCTACCTACCTACCAAATTTGATCTAAATCCGTTCAGTAGTTTTTGCGTAAAAGCGTAACAGATAGACAGACAGACAGAGTTACTTTCGCATTTATAATATTAGTAGGGATATAGTAGGGATTGGCGGTTCTTACAGACGTTGTCTAGCCCAAAAGCTAGATTGGAAGGTAGCGAAAACTCGATTGCAGCGTAACCTACCGTGTTCAATTGTATTTTCAAACCATCCAGAGATCCACGTCTTCTTCTTTTTTTCGTATCAATGCTCTCAAACTATACTTTCTCTTACCAATATTTGGCAACCTGTATGGCTTTATTGTTGGCTTCGTATAGATCCTGAGATCCACTCAGTATACACACAAAATTTCACCCAAATGTATCAAGCCGTTTAGGACGAGTTACATGACAGATACACATACAGAAGAATTATAAAGATATTAACAACAAATTCGACAAATGATCATACTATTTATGTTATTGGTATTTAGAAAATCCATTGTATTTTTCTTAACAGCCGCAATAAAATAAAATCGTGATCAAGTCATAGCAACAAAGAAACACAGCTGTCCCCTTTACTTTGTCCTACAGTGTACAATGGTGCAGAAGCCGATATAATCGGTGAGTACTGAGTACTGAGATATTACACTGTGGAGCATTTACACAGATTCTCCTTTGAGATGTTGTAATGCAAGGGTACATAGATGTAGATATGCATTTGTTGAACCAATTTAACTGAGTACCTCTATTAGTAAAGGTTTTGGTATGGTCATTAAATACCTACGTATATCGTCGGCCTAAAGTACGTATCTCGCGCGCCTCAAGGAGTTGTGAGCGAATCGTAGGGACCCAGCAGGGTCGAAGCCTACTGAGCGTGCAGCTCAAAAAATAAATGAATCCTTACTAATATTATAAAAGCGAAAGTGAGTTTGTTTATTTGTTTGTTATGTCTTCACGCCTAAATGGTAAAACCGATTTTGATGTAACTTGGTACACGGATAGACCTTGTCCTGGAATGGGACATAGGATACTTTTTTATCTCGGAAGTGATAAATGATATTTATTTTGCAAATAGGTTTAAAAAACACTTTTACACGTCAACATTTTTTTTTTCGTCTGTTTAAGCTAGATGAGACCGGTGTTTCCTAGCTGACTACCCTGAGAAGAAACACCGAAACCAACTCAGGGATCAAAGTCTCTTTTAAAATCCATACAGTAAATATGTAATGGTCAAATCACATGAGAACCATGCCGATCAGTCTAGTCTAGTCTTTTGAAGAAAGAACCATACAAATTTGAGTGGACCCGTCCAGTCAGTGTAAGCATTTGTCAGTATTCGCAAAGCTCAACTCAGGACTACTCAGGAGCTCAAACGACTCGAAGAACAATACCAATGAAAGAACATTTGGGTAGGCCGCAGAAAATACTCAAATTGCCAGACATACGGTTACGAGAAAAAAAAATTAATCAACATAGTCCTCATATTCACAATAATAAAAAGAAAACATTTTTTTTTGCAAAATGTAATACTTACAAAGTAAATATTTATGTCAAAAGTTAATAATTTTTTTTTTTAATAATAATTTAATACAACATGTCAAATTGTAAAATAAAATAGTTTACAATGTCAAATTGTAAGTTGTATGTTCCCTTGGGATAACTTTCTGCTATCACACGGGCGAAGCCGCTGGGAGCAGCTAGTATTGATATATTCCTGACGAAAGCAACACAAAAGAAATCGCACTAATATTATAAAGACGAAAATTTATGTGTTTATGTGTGTGTGCTCGTTCATGCTTAAACGACAGAACTTTTTTACTTTCCCACAGACAAAGCCGCGAAAAGAAGTTCGTATATAACAATGAAAGTATTACCTTTTCTGCTACATACCTAAAGTACTTTCCATGATAAAAACAAAAAGTTTTTTATGAAGATGTAAGAACATACAAAATGAAATTGCTAATTAAGTATCATTAAAAAACATATTTTTTCCTTGTAAAACAATGTCGTTATTATTTATTGTTACCCAGAATCTCAGCATTTAAAAACGAAAGTGAAAGTGAAAGCTGCAATACACTGGGTGGCTAAAATTATGGGTCACATAGAAAAACTGCGATGTTACCTATAGTTATATACAGATTAGTTGCTACCAGTAACTTCGCCTGTGTGATAGTAGAAAATTATCTCATGGAAGGTTATAGTCATCCGTTGAGCCGTTTGAGTGTGATATAGTAAACAATCCACCAATAAACACACAAACTTTCGTTCTTATAGTATTAGTGCGATTAGCAATACTTATTATATTCCAGCTACTTTACACAAGTAAAGAGTGCGCTAGTGGAAGAATGATAGAAAAGACGACTGGTAGAAAATGCCTAAGGAATTTAGTCCGCCTCTTTACTTTTGTGTGTATAGAACATTTAATAAATGAATAGGTCAAACATAAACTGAAATCATAATAAAAATTTAGTTTACCTTTACAGCATGCCATATCTTCCTGATGAACACACAAAAACAAAAAAAAAAAAAAATTGATATGACAATGATAAACTGCGATGTGTATTATAGTTTTTCTGTGCTAAAAGTGTTTTTTTTTTTTAATTAAAACATGTCATGTAATTTTATTTTATGTATTTATTAGTCATTAAAACGGGATAAGGGCAGGAAGAAGAAGATTAGTCATCTACAACATACTATAGTCTTACGATCTCAGCTTATGTTATTATTATTATTATTATATTATCATTATATCTAGCCTATACTGTCCCACTGCTGGGCAAAGGCCTCCCTCCACCCCTCAGCTCATGTATTTACTAAAAATAAACTACTACGCTTTTTATCAGCGATCCGAATTTTTTGCGGCCCAGTGTAGGTAACCTATATTGTGCCCTTACAATGTACTAGCGGTTCTATTAGTACCTAGATAAATACACCGTATTTACAAACAGATTAAGGTTGACATTAAATATAAAGAAGCTTATTATTATGAATTAGCTTCTGGGGAAAATTCGTGGAAGAGATAAAAAAAAGTCGTAGCCTAAAAAGTTAATCCATCTCTTTGAAGTTTCTGCTAAAGTGTGAATAAATTATGACTGGATACCTATTGCCCACTTGTAGATGTTTTGAAAAGAGACTAAATGGGCATTTTATTTATAAATAAGCTAAGAAAGGAAACAGGATGAACTATCAAAAATCTATTTTCCGTAAATTATTATCGTTGTTTTAAAAGTTGTTATCTCTTTTATAGTGCCCAGGCTTCGCACTGGTTCTCTTCTAGAAATAAATACAAAAACTTAACAAATTAAAAAACTAAAAAGTGAAAGATATGATATATACAAAAGAGTGGTGAAAACCGCTACAATTTCAAATCGTTAAAAATCGGTGCAATAGTTTTTGAGTTTATCGCGAACAGACAGACAGATAGACGCGGCGGGGGACTTTGTTTTATAATATGTATTGATTGCTTAAAAAAAAATAACCTGCTCCCTTTGAAAGCAAGGCGTACTTTTCTTGAAACTTAATTTCTGTGTGACTTATGTAATAACTGATATGATTGTTTAGTAACAAGGTAAAAGAAAACGAAAAAAAATAATCAGCCTCACCATACAAAATTATAAACTTGATTGGACAGTTTCTATGGAAAGACGGATTTTTTTTTCGTTTCCTAAAAAAAAAATTGTGGAAGGTGGTTCAGTATCGTCCACTGAGTAAGCCCTTAAAGTTTGCGCCGTATACCTTGTATAGTGCCCAGAACATGCCAGAGACGCGACGTGCACGTACGGCTTGTACTTGCTAGTATCATCGAGGCGATGAAGAGGGCCACGCAAGCCCAATGCTGGCCCTCTTCATCGCCTTACGAGCAATTTTAATAAAAAAATATAGCTTTAGCTATCATAAACTTGATTTGTTTTCTGAACCTAAAAGAACATTTAAAATAACGTTGTTCAAGATAGTAAATAATAAGCCAGCTCTATTGTTTATGAACCACAACGTAATTTAAAAAAACTTTTCGCATTCCTTTAAAATTAAAAAAAAATACAGCGCTTGTCAAACCAAATGTCTCATGTATATATGTGGATAACGTTGTTGATATCACATGTGTAAAACTATTGTTTATCCTTTCTTGTAATTCCCTTTGTCTTATTGTTTGTTTTCCCTAATAAATAAAATAAAGTATGTTTCTGCAGATACAAAATCTACCCAACTAGAATTGCGTCACACTGTCCTATAAATCCTCTAATTGGATCTCACAAGCTGCAAAGGTGGGTTGGGTACCCCACTACGTCCGCACCAACAGAGCGGTTACATCGGATACTCCAATCATTCGTCAGGGTATTTAGAGCGTTCAGCGTTTGGCGCTTCTTGTACATGAGCGGCTTTATCTGTGTTGGGTTTAATTTCAAATTGGTGGCAGTCAGCATATAACGCTCAGTTTTTGCGCGATGCTTATAGTACATTGAGAGCAGTGGTGATGAAATAAATTACACAAAATTATGCGTCTAACTGGGTTCGAACCCCCGACCTACAACTCGTAAGTTGGGACCGACATTCACTAACTCAAACTGGGTCCGTGTGCTGGATTACAGCCCATTCCCTCTCCTAGAGAGGAGGCCTGAAGTCACAGCAGTGGGTAAAGTGGTTATATGTGTTTATTATGTTATGTATTGTAAGATTGTGTGTACAGCTAAGGAGTGGAATTCACTGACAGAGTTTGCGTTTCCTTGTAGCTAAAACCTGAGGATCTGTATGCCAAGAGTAAATATGGAATTTCTAGACAAGCGTGCTTACCATCAGGTAAGATAGTCGCGAGTCTATCAATAATACAAAATATTCATAATCATTAGATGATTTCCTGAAAAAAAAAAATATATTTCACTTATAATAATAATTTCTGCCATCAATATAAAATATAATAATTTATTACATTGGCTAAGATATTAAGTTCACGTTTGTACGGTGCATAAAGTTTTATTTATATTAAATAAATAAATAATATTAAATCATCATCATCATCTTCGTCATTTTAGCCGATACACAAGTTGCGGGAAACCAATGGATGCGAGACGCACAGGAACGTTCGTTGTGGCGATGCTTGGGGGAGACCTATGTCCAACAGTGGACGTGTATCGGCTGAAATAATTAATATTGTGATAATATTGTTAAACTGTTATAATATAAATGTTTGCAAAGGTAACAGTTTATATATAATAGCTGCTCCCAGCGGCTTCGCCCGCGTGATAGCAGAAAATTATCCCAAGGGAACATACCTACTTCCGGGATAAAAAGTATCCTATGTCCTATTCCAGGACATGATCTATCCGTGTACTTAGTTTAATCAAAATCGGTTTTGACATTTAGGCGTGAAGACGTAATAAACAAAGAAACTCACTTTCGCTTTTATAATATTAGTAAGGATAAGGATATGTAAAGCACCGGTTATGTGTCCAAAAAGTTAAATTTATGTTCCTTTTTTTCCTTTTTTTAAGTGGCAATGGGCAGGGCACATTGCTCGCAGAACAGATGGCCGTTGGGGCCGAAAGGTTCTGGAGTGGCGACCTCGTACCGGAAGACGCAACGTTGGAAGGCCTCCAACAAGGTGGTCTGATGACCTGGTGAAGGTTGCGGGAAGCCGATGGATGCGAGACGCGCAGGAGCGTTCGTTGTGGCGACGCTTGGGGGAGGCCTATGTCCAGCAGTGGACGTGTATCGGCTGAAATGATGATGATGATGTTCCTTTGGGAAAAAAAATCTACTCTACCTTCAGACCGCTAGTAGAAGCTAAACCTAACCTAAGTCTTTACACTTAACAACTCCTTAATCTATACAAACAAGAAGATTACATTTTTACACTCGTCCCAATCTTACTTCTCATTACACAAAACAATAACACCGGCAATTAGCTTTTCTACGTTAGAGAACATAAAATGAAATTAATGTATTTCTTTTTTCTACATTTTGTGGTTAAAAATGTCGTTAAAGCAAAACCTTGTAAACCTTGTATTTTAATCACAATAAAAATTGTGAGTAAAATACAAGGTTCATAAAAAAATACAATATACCTACTTCTAGTACTAGTTCATAGAAATATAATCACACGGTAATAAATGAATAAACGGTGTGTGGTTATAATATCCAAAAAGACAAAACGAAAAGTCTACAGCGTGATTTTTATTATTAATAGGCTTGCTTTTGTCAAGAAGATCCAATTATGACTACACTAGCTTTTACCCGCGGTTTCGCCCGCGTTTATTAATATACTTTACTCTTTCTCCCCCTTTATTCAATTAAAAAAAAAAAATAGCGTATGTCCGTCTCCAGGGATCCAACTATCTCAGTACCAAAATTCATCAAAATCGGTTTTGCCATTTAGGCGTGAAGACGTAACAAACAAACAAACAAACTCACTTTCGCTTTAATAATATTAGTAAGGATAAGGATAATTTCAACTATCGTCAACTATGACAATGGAGCACACTTGCTTAGAAAACTTATATATTTACTGGTTGTAGTACAGACTCTAGTAAGAAACACTAAAGTAGTTGCCAGATAAACGTGGAATAACGGTCATTGACCTTTCTACATTTGTTGACATTCTTAATTTCAAAAACGGAAATATATAACAACTAGCTGCTCCCAGCGGCTTCGCCCGCGTGATAGAAGAAAATTATCCCAAAGGAACATACTTCCGCGATAAAAAGTATCCTATGTCCTATTCCAGGACATGGTCTATCCATGTACCAAGTTTCATCAAAATCGGTTTTGCCATTTAGGTGTGAAGACGTAACAAACAAACTAACTTTAGCTTTTATTTATAATATTAGTAAGGATTTATTGTTAATCACATATTTTGTATAAGTAATTAAAAAAAGTCTTCTGAAACAATGCACTTTTTGATCAACCTTATGTGGGAGACGTATATTTGTATGGCTTACAGATGTTTATCATAATAAACAGTAAAACCCACCTACGTTACAGGGATAACTACTAATGCGGGCACGGTTTTGAAAAAAGTACTACTCATTGTATTAAATGATAGTATATAAAAATAATGGTCATAACAATGCAGGCTAAAAAAGGCTAATTGGTGATCCAGATTTGGTTAAGTCCAACCTTCAAAGCAAATTTTTGGAGAGTGTGCGCAGGAATTGCATGACTTGATTCCGCCATCTCAATTCTACCATCGGACAACCCGACGTACAATGAGTATCCACCCATACGTTGTTGAAACCTCTACGGTCCGGACTAAGCGTTTCGCCTCGTCGTTTATACCGCGTACGTCGAAGGAATGGAACAATTTGCCTGCTGTGGTCTTCCCGTCCGATTATAATTTGGGTATCTTCAAGGCTAGAGCGAATAGGCTTTTAATAAACTAGTGCGCCTCACCATCAGAGATTGCATCACTGCTTACCATCAGGTGTGTTCGCAGTCAAGCACTAGTTTATACGAATTAAAAAAAAAAAAAAAATGACAGAGTCGCACGGAAGCAAAAATTCTCAAATGCCGTTGGACGCATCATTCAGTTTCTATCAACTCAGCCTCACTACCCAGCCTGACCAGATCCAGATGAATAGCAACGTTTTTATACATATGTACGTGCAAAACAAAATGCCACTACAATCACAAAATTACCGAAAAAGACTAACAATGCATTCTTCAACGTTAAAATTTAATCAATCAATTGATTCGCAAAAACCATCGCGACATGCCGTGACCAAGAGATAACTACGATATATTTTTATCATGAACAAAAACTGGAATTCTATCAAGTACCCATACAAGTCATACCACATAAGTGCAATGTAAGAAAGAGATAGATGGAGATATATATGTACGAGTGAAGGAGATGGATGAAGTCGCGTGGCTCAAACAGGATAGTTCTAGGTTTGTCCGTTTTTATGACAAAACTTGCTTTGCACACCTGATGAATAGCTATGTTTTGCAACGGGAGAGGTTCCTTCACGGTCGTTTTCGATTATGAGGTAGGCACAGTCTTGATGAAGCAACAGGTGTGCTGGTATTGTGATTTTGACGGCAATTCTTATTTGCATCGAACTTTTCACGTCACTGATTTCCTTAGGGATAATTTTTTGTCGTCAAAACTACTACTATACTCGAAATATAATTGAAATTGCAAAGAAAATACTTAAAATGTCCAATTATTTTTGCATTCTATTACTTAGTTATCAAGTACTATCCATTCTTATATTATATTATCACCTTTGCATCACCCATGGCCCTAGTACATGGCACGCGTAGACCACTACGCGCCTTCGACGACTTGGGTTGAGTCCGGACGGTTATCGGACGGTCGGATAGCGAGCTACCCATTGCTCGCCGTCCGCAACCCCGCGCCTACGGTGATAGTGATACTTTTAATATTTACTTATAACTTAATACATATGTAGACTACTTTTTATTTTAATTTCGATTCCTACTTTACGATACACACAATAAACGAAATTCACCCGAAGTCGCTGCCAAAAGGTAGTATACATATAATAAAGGATTATATATTAGTCTAGGAGAGCAGTGGTGGCCGAGTGGTATTGGCCCCGACTTACGAGTTGTAGGTCGCTGGTTCGAACCCAGCCAGGCGCATTACTTTGTGTAATTTATTTCATCACCACTGCTCTCAAAACGGTGAAGGAAAACATCGTGAGGAAACCGGCATGTCTTAGAACCAAAAATTCGACGACATGTGACATTCACCGACCCGCACTGGCCCTGCGTGGTGGATTACGGCCCATTCCCTCTCCTAGAGAGGAGGCCTGAGTCCCAGCAGTGGGAACATTAAAAGGCTTGATGATGATGATGATGATGATATTAGTCTGTAAATAGATAACCACATTAAAAAAAAGACAATAACTGTGCGAAGCAAAAAGTACGGCCTATACTAAATTACTTTCCTTAAGGAAAGAGGAAATAACCAATATGCAAGAAGATGAATGTATTCAACAAAAAATAAGGTATATTTTCAAACAGTAGGGTGAGAGGGAGAGGGAATATGCACGAAACGAAACATCCGTATTTGTCACCTATTGTAAAGTTTCAATTTGAAAATATATTTCAAGCCTACAAAAAATGATCTGAATTAGATAAGCTGGGTTAGGTGAGTTGAGTTAGCTGAGCTGAATTAGCTGAGCTGAGTTATATAATAGCTAAGCTGAGTTAGTTGAGCTGAATTATATAATAGCTAAGCTGAGTTAGTTGAGCTGAGTTAGCTGAGCTGAGTTAGCTGAGCTGAGTTAGCTGAGCTGAGTTAGCTGAGCTGAGTTAGCTGAGCTGAGTTAGCTGAGCTGAGTTAGCTGAGCTGAGTTAGCTGAGCTGACTTAGCTGAGCTGACTTAGCTGAACTGATTTAGCTAAGCTAAGTTAGCTATGCTGAGTTAGCTGAACTGCGTTAGCTAAGCTAAGTTACCTATGCTGATTTAGCTAAATTGCGTTAGCTAAGCTTGTTTAGATGAACTTAGCTTAGGTTGCAGAGCTTACCGAATTATAGGACACAAGTGTGTTCATAAACAAAGGAGCACTCTTTGTTCCTTTACTCTCACAGACTTGGGGAGAAATCAGACGCAGGACCAACAAAACTTGCTTTCTGAGGCACGGAAGTACCACACCATTAACTACCAAACTTCCGTCAACTATAGAGTAAATCCCAATGGAAAACCCCAAAATCACTTTTTGCCAAACCTGGTAATCAAACCCGAGACCTCACGCTCAGCAATTGCATTCGCAACCACACGACCAATGAAGCAGGTTAAAAAAACACAATAGATAAGCCATATTTACGATACCAATTTTCGTCGCAGAAGCGTGTAAAATTCCAAGTTCATGAGACTTCATTACTTTTGTTTTGTACGATGAAACTGCAACTTAGTGTTGTTGAAGACACCTAAATTATAGTGATAATTTAGGTGTCTTCAAGGCTAAAGTGAATAGGATTTAAAAAAAACTAGTGCGCTTTACCATCAACGATTGCATCACTGCTTACCTTCAGGGTGGGATCGCAGTCAAGAACTAGTTTATGTCATTAAAAAAAATGGACGCAAAACCGTCTTATCTTTTCTTTTTTTAAATTCTAGCGAGCGCTGATTGTAGGTACATCGAGCCCCGATTGTACATTGTACGTCTTTACAACTTGGAGACCATGAAAAAACGTTAATTTTCATTTTGTACACGTTTGTACGCAATTTATTTGGACAAAAATTTTGGTTTTTCTACAAATTATATACCTACTTATATGATTTTTATATATATATATTATTTTGCATGCTTAATCATAAAGAGATCTAACTCAAAAAAGAAAGTATTTGAATATTAAAATATATGTTTCAATAATAAGGTTCAATTTTCAAATACCCACATTTTTGAATTAGGTCTGTTTTCCATGCATGCGATTTATTTGTTTTTCCGAGAAAAAATCAGAAAAAGATTTTTTAAATTATTTTTGGATATTTAAGTAAACAGTGCGATTTTTCGAGTCAGTGAACCCCTGGCGTTCCAGGGGTTAATACCCTAAATAAAAAAATCATGGCTATAGATCAGATTTTTCTACTACTGTAATTTTTTTTCAAGTAGAAAAAAAATGAAATTTCCAAATGATTTAAAATTTTCCTGTAGATCTATCTATTCCAACGCTGCACGCTGTCAGGAAGCAAATGTTCCACAAAAACTGGTTGATCGATGCACCACTACAAAAATACATTTCAACAATAGAGAAGAAAATACAACGTGCATTTTCCGCGCCTATCTCTCCTGGCAAACTCAACTAAACGTATCGTTACAATAATGGTTCCAGTATACAAACCAATTCGATTGAAAATATTGTGTCTGACCAACTGTTCCTATATTTTATTCAGCGCCCGATCTGAATCCCACTAGAAATAAGCTGTTCGATAAACAAAACAAAACAAAAAAAAACTTCCGACTCATATCTGCATCCATTTTTTTTTGCTCAAAGAAATTTATAAGTCATCCAGTCGTTCATACTTAACTTCTCATTTCTACAAGAAATGACGCATACAAAAAAAGTTCATAGAGTCTAAAAGAAAACTTACCAGTATGATCAAATGAACGAACTGAACCAGACTACACTGTGGCTAGTGTAAAGGAAAAATTTCTTATTCGGAACGCGCACGTTGATAGTACGGTGGTTCTACCTCGTTTTTGAGGCTCTGCAGTGATGCAGAACAGAGACGGATATATACGAGTACGCTTTGATAGAGCGAGACAGTGGTATTATTGCACCGGTAGTGAGGAGTGAAAGAGATCAATAATGAGACGCACGAGGAGTTGAAAAGGGATTTCAGATTAAGGTCGTTGTCGAGTCAAAGAACAGGTTAGTGGGAAAACTTGTAGATGCGTGGTTTGGTAAAATAGTTGAGAGCTTTTAGAGATTACTCAGAGAGGACAGTTTTGTGGGCAGTTTTATAGTTGTTTATATGTATGTTTTGGATATTAGAGTATCTACATGGAATACTTGGCTTTAAGTAGTATATTATCAATAAATTATTACGTCAAGCTTATACTAATAACACACGCTAAATATAAAAAGCTAATTTCACTTACTTTCAATTTTTGTAATCAAAAATAATAATTATATTCGGTTTGCAGGGTGTGTAATCTAAACCACATTTCTTAGTTACTCGTAATTTTCACTTTTTTTCTGAACCTATTTTAACAGGTAGGTATTTTGTTGTTCTTTAAGATCTTTGAAACACTTAAAAAAAATATGTCAATCTTTGTCAAAGCATCAGTTCAATCTGAATGCTTACTTCATTAGATTAATTCATGAATCCCCAAGCGACCACCGGTGGCCGCGCATCTATTGTCTTACTATTGTGTCTCTAATTGACGGTATCTGAAGGGTTAATGTAATTAATTTACTATTATATTATAATCTGATTTTATTTAGGATAGGAGCCGTTTCCCATAAAGCCTCAAATGTAACTGTGTTTACTCTTTACCTGAAAAACATATAGCGTTTGTACAGTAAAATAATTTTCCACGCAGCTTTCACCCGTCATAGGCAGAATACTATCGCTCCTTCTCACAAATAGCCTACTCTTTGGTGCCCAGCCTGGCCGGGCGAGCGCAGCTTTACATACACCCTCAGTCACTAGCTGAGCGTCGCGGGTGTAAGTGCGTTCCGTCGCGCCATCAACCGTCATTACGCGGCATTTTGAAAAACGAACATTTAAAAAAAATATCCCATAAAAAACAAAACAATTTTAAAATATTCAGTGTTTTTTCTGTGAGTGACAGTGCAAAAAACAACTCTATTTTTAGTCGTTGTGGTGGATTATTGCCGTGGTTTTCTTTTAGTGTTGTGCCGTTTCAGATGTTGGATTTTTAATGTGAAAGATTACAGGATTACCGAGTAATGAACGTTTTCTTTCGTGATAACGAACCTGAAGGTCAGTGGCCTATTATTTTTTAGTAAAATTATAGTCGTTTTTGCGCGTGTTTCTTGCGTGTTTGACTCGAGAGGGTTTGGTATATTTTTGTTATGAATATAACGTGTTGACGGTGCAGTGTTTTTGTTCAATATGTCCGAAAATATGCGCGTTTTCATGGAAATGCCATTTTACGGTAGTAAATTTTGCGCTACAGGAGTTTTATATTTCTTTTATTTCCATAGTAAAATATAAATATTTGCTGCTGCTACAGGGTATCACAAAAACTCATTCGCTGGTTATAGGTATTTCAACATGTATATAAAATGTTTGTTAAGCTTTTTCGTCACGCATTTTCCGAGAGAAAATTCCCTAACGTTTTACGTTTTTCCTGTAACAATATTATTAAAAGAGACAGTGAGTTTATATATCGTAAACTGGGAAAGAAATGATCCTATTTTGTGTATTATTTTACTGGTTTAAGTTTTAAACTATGGCAGCCATGCTTTTAATTCCAATTTGTTGATAATAAACCGCGAGGAAAAACCAAAAAAAGCTCCTCAACATAAAAGCCTAAGCCTACGCACATAAATGTATCAACATTAGAAAGACAGTACCAACATTTTCCAACATGTTGAACATAAAATTATTACGTTCAAAACTCATTAACATAATCAAAACACTGGAGTTATTGTGTCAAAACGTTGTCTTGGCATAAGGAAATTATCTTTTGTATATACGTGCTGTTAATTATATAAGTACTAGCTGTGTTTTTAGTGGCACTTACTAGAATGGTATGTTATTATTAAAGTAATCGACTAATATCGTTACGCGTGGTATTTTGACATCTACGTTTTATTCAGCAATGGAAGTTTTTCCTTTTTATTGTATTAGGTACATTTATTGGTCTTAATAATAGTCGTGTATTATGATTGGGGAGGTGTAATGAATAATTATTATAGAGCTACCAAACGTTATTTGGCTTCGCTCGTTATCAAAAACTTGTACCTTTTTTTTTTGTTATATACTAGTGCTTGACTGCGATCCCACCTGATGGTAAGCAGTGATGCAATCTCTGATGGTTAGGCGCACTAGTTTATTACAAGCCTATTCACTATAGCCTTGAAGACACCCAAATTATAATCGGGCGAATCTATTATCCATCTTCGTCTTAAAAACAACAAGCGCGAAATAGTATCAGCTTTTTAGGTCTAAGGGTTTAGGCTAGGCGTTGATGAGTCAGTCAGTTAGGCCTTTATATAATTCTGCTGTATGTATGTTTGTCACCTTCTACATAGCTTGACCAATTGGATGAAATTTGTGTGTATATATGAGTGGGACAATGGATGGTTTTTTATTATTGATGGGCTCGCGTTTGACCCCTATCTCACCTGATGGTAAGCGATGATGTGACCGACGATGGAGCACGCTTGCTTAGAAGTTTTTCACTCTTGTTTGAAAATACGATTGAACCCGAGAGGTGTAAATATTTTTTTTTAAATAATTTACTCTATTGTTTGACTTGGTTTGACTGTTTTCCCACCTGATGGTAAGCAGTGATGTAATTGTTGATGGTAAGGCGCTCTAGTATAAAGAAGGGAAGGTAAGTGGGGCTGCTATTAGGTTCTCATTTTTTTTTTATTCTGGAGATAAGCTAGTTTTTAAGGAGGACTACGTCTATCGGGACCGCTAGTTATTTTTGTATCAGTAATTGATCTACTAGCTAGTTATATTTATATCAGTAATTGATAGACCACGAAGGAGATGGCGGGACGACCTGGATGGCTTTCTTAAGAATTGGAATGAGAAAGAAGAATTTCGTAAGAATTGGAATGAGAAACCGTGATCGTTGGAAGGAGGGAGGTATTTGCCCAGCAGTGGGACAATATGGGCTTATTATAATAATTGATCTACTAAGTAGATATGTTTAAAATGAAAGCATCATAACATAATGCCTACATCTCTCCAAGGGGGAAGGCAGAGGAGAATAATACATTCACTTCTCCTTAGTTTTTTGTAGGTTTAAGTGGATAGTGAAATAACGTATTATATAGGATTCATTTTGGAGAATATGCACGAAAATCACTTGACTCGATTCCGCCACCACCTTTCTACCATCAGGTAACCTAACATACGGGGAGGGTTCACCCTTACATTGTTGACACCTCTACGGTCAGGACTAAGCGTTTCGCCTGGTTGATTATACCATGTCCATCGAAGGACTGGAACAATTTGTCTGTTGCAATCTTCCCGTCTGGTTATAAGTTGGATTTATGTAATGCTGTAATGAACATGCTTATTATAAACTAGTGCGCATCACCATCAATGATTGCATCACTGCTTACCATCAGGTGAGGTTGATGTTATAATTATGATGATTTCCTAACCAAAAGAAAAAAGGATCATCAAAGATCAACTCGTTATGTGAACTTACTTGTGAATGTAATCATATATAACAACAACAAGCAACAAGAACACAACAACAAGACACAACACAACAACAAGACACAACACAACAACAAGACACAACACACAAGCACCATTTTTCCTAAAAGTAATAAAATAAAATAAAGCAAAGGAATACCCGAGTTTTACGTAGAACGACTGTCTATTAGACCTCCACAACCCAGTTACTTTGCAAGGCAATGCCTCTTGGATAGACTGATGGTCACACTTTCTAGCATCTAGCTACCTGTAACGACTGTCTAAGATCTGGACAATCAGGACTATATGGACTGGAATATCTAGCTACCCGCCCCGGCTTCGCACAGGTTCTTTTCTAGAAATGAATACAAAAACTTAATAAATTATATACTAAAACCTTCTTCGAAAATCACGCTATCGAGTGGTTAAAACCGCTTGAAAGTCGGTGCAGTAGTTTATATATATAACAAAGTCCTCCCGCTGCCTGTCTGTCTGTTTGTTTGCGATAAACTCAAAAACTACTGCACTGATTTTCAAGCGGTTTTCACCACTCGATAGCATGATTTTTGAGGAAGGTTTTAGTATATATGTGTGTGTGTGTATACGGTAAAGTAGTGTTTCTGGCAATGGATTTAACAGTCTACTAAAGAACGCTGTTTTATTTATATTAGATACAGTACCTATCAATACTACAAAATATCTACTCATGAAAAACCTTTTTTTGGGTGAGATCTTATCAAATAACTTCTCTCACTCTTGGTGGAATGAGAGACTTTTGTCTGTGAGTGAGTGACTTTTATGTGTGAGTGTCAGACTTTTACTGACCACTACTCACAGTTATCCTGTTACCCCTTGCGTTACAGGGGCGCGATCCACCGCAACGCTCATCAGAACCTTATCCTAATTTTCTAAAATCTTTCACTATATAGCGGTATTACTCCCACTTAGGATTTTTTATATCTTTAAAAATACCAATTCACCCCAAATTACACTTAAAACTAAAACTTATAATTATTTTAACAACCAAAACTAAAAAAAAACATCAAACGAAAAATCTTGATTATAATTACCTCCACTAAATTTATGAAAGGGAAACTATAACACTGTACCCACTTTGTACTTTGGGGGTGGATTATCACCCCACCCCGTTCCACCCCCTGGCACCTAATTCAGAGAAGTGTCACGAATAGTGACGTCAGGTGAAAACGTTGAGTGATGGCAGAATAGTCAGCTTATTGTTCATAATATTTTTCGCTGAAACGAAAACAATTTGTTATGAATGCCTAAAGCGGGTGTTTTGATGTAGGTTAAAACTGATTTTGTAATTACGTATAGAACGTTTATTAAAGCCAGGGGTTTCACCCATCATCATCATCATCATCATCATCATTTCAGCCGATACACGTCCACTGCTGGACATAGGCCTCCCCCAAGCGTCGCCACAACGAACGTTCCTGCGCGTCTCGCATCCATCGGCTCCCACCCACGTAAATGTTTAATAAATAACCAAAAAAAATAAAGGTAGAACTATACAGAAAGAAAGACAAGGAAAAAGAAAATAAAGAAAGAAAGATATAAAATAATGAAAGAAAAGAAAGAAAGAAAAATGTACCTCACACAAACATGTAAATTTAAAAACAGTAGAATTAGGAAAAAAGTGCACACGTGTGCCACATATGTACGTCGATCTAGACGCGTCGGTCTTGATACTTTTTATATGTAAACTAGACTTGTAGAGCCACACTAGATCCAAGCCACGCAACGTCGTTCTGCGTCTAATCAGGCGTGGTCCAAATGTGCGTGGGTCTAGTGTAGTTTTAGCTCAATACTCCCGGTAGGTATACCTCGATCGAACTAACACGTCTCGTGTCCTTGGTTTCCCACAACTCTCACCAGGTCATCCAATCAAAAATTCCCTATGAGGGAGGACTTTCAAAGGTGCATCTTCCTGTAAGTGCTCACTACTCGGGTAAAAGGGTATTCATGGGGTGGGAGACGGTTATACCAGTTATCTTGGTTTTCCAGCAAAATAAAATATCCTTAATTCTGATTCGATCATCCTTGGATACTCCAAGCACAGCTCTCTCTATTATTGCCCCTAAGGTGACTTTAAAATTTCTGAAGAGGCCTATTTAAGGGCGATCAGGTTGGACCGCATTTTTGCAGTAGTTGATTGTGACTTCGAAAACAGTGGTAGAGAAACGAAAACAAAAGACAAAATATTGCAATTAAATAAGTAAGTTCTTTAATATTTATAATAGAAGAAGTGTGGCTTCTATCACAGTAATATGGAAATTTATTTTCATTGTGGCGTTCGGACCAGTACAAAGCCGGGGCGCAACACAAATGATCATAAAAATAATGCCTTAAAAATCTAGGGTTGAATAACCACTATACTTTACTTCAATTTTCGTATCAGTATACAAAAGCCATACAAAGCTAAATGCTACTTTTACTTAGAATCTAGCCTACATAACAAGTTTTTTAGCCTTAAAAATTATAGCTGCTTAACTTACTAAATTATAGCTACTTCATGTAGACGAAATATTAGACGGTAACAATCAAAAGGGCTGTATTATTTAAATTCAATAGATTTCAGAAGTTTGCCATTAATTAGTTTTAGAGTTCAACGTACTAATTATCGTGATTTACAATTAAATTACTATAGAAAAGGAAAATTGGTTTAATTTTGTTAATGGTTAGAAAACTTCTGGTTTATTGAACCTTAAATCGATAATGGTAGACCTACAAACTTGCTGCTGTACTGTAAAAGTCTATAAAACTACCATCTCTAATTAGAGCTCCTGTAGAGCGTGACGCTACGAAGTGTTTTAGTATGTACAATGTTTTAGGAATAGCATAGCGTGACTAGTATTCTGACAAATAAATGCATTCTATTCTAGTCATAATAAGCTCACTGCTGGGACTTTTTTTTTTTTTTTTTTTCTGTCGACGGGGAAAATCATCATTGACGAAACCCGCTCTTGGGTGGAGCGGGAGACAGTGTCAGAGTCTTACTGACTAAAAACCCCGCGCCGTTCCTTCTAGCCTTCATACCGGGGCTCTAGTTTCCTTTCGGATAACCCCGACCCCGGTAGGCTTCGACCCAGATGGGCCCCTCCTGTTGCTGACAACTCCTTGAGGCGCGCGGGAACAGTGCGCACCGTCGACGCCTTGGCTCGGTCCGGACAGTCACCGGACGATCGGACAGCGAGCTACCCATGGCTCGCCGTCCGCGAGCCCGCGTCTACGGTGGCCGGAAATCGGGATCGGAATCCCGGCGGCGGCGGCGGGGGCGCCGTTGCCTGATGCGGTCTGCCTCCTCCTTTGCTAGCATTACTGCTTCGCAGAAGGAGGCGACCGCCTGCCACTCCTCCTCGCTCCGGACCATGGCCTGAACCAAGGCCCGGCGCGAGAGGTCTCCGCCGCCGATCGCCCCCACGAGGGCACGGCGTTGCTCCGCCCAAGCAGGGCACACTTCAACTGTGTGCTCCACCGTGTCCTCCGGGCGTTCCGCACAGTGGCGGCACCCGGGCGTCTCTTCCGCTCGAATCCGATGCAGGAACCTCCCGAACTTGCCATGTCCGGTGAGGACCTGCGTCATGCGGGAGGTAAGGACGCCGTGAGGTCTTTCCAGCCACGCCTCAAAGAGGGGACTTACCGCCATAATTGTGGCGTGCCCAGCACTGGGTTGCGATAGTCGCTGACGCCATTTCACCGTGAGATCCCGCCGGAGCTCTGTCCGCCATACCTCGACCTGTCGCGGTAGTGGACTTTCACCCCGGCGTTGCATCTCCACGCGCTTATCGTGCATGTGTGCAAGGACTGTTGCCTCCAGATCCCACGGTGGTAGGCCAGCCAGAAGGCTCGCCGCTTCGCGGGAGATCGTGCGGTAACCCCGCACCATCCGTATTGCCATGACCCTCTGGCAGGCGTTCAGTATGGACGCCGGTCGCTTTGCCAGCGACGGCGCCCACACCGGCGCCCCGTAGAGGGCCATGGACCGAACGATCCCTGCGTAGAGCCTCCGGCAGGAGGCGTCTGGACCCCCAAGGTTGGGCAGGAGCCGCTTGAGAGCAGCCCCGGCCCGGTTGAGTTTGGGAGCCAAACGTCGGAAGTGTTCTCCGAAATTCCATCGGCTGTCGAGAACGAGTCCCAGGTACTTCATCGTCGACCCGACGCCGATGCGAACTCCTCCTACCGTAAGTTGGGAGTCTGATGGTGGCGCATTCCGAGGGCCGTGGAAAAACATGGCCTCGGATTTGTGCAGCGCCACCTCGAGTCCCAACTCCTGGATCCTATCAACGCACTGCTGGGACTTGGGCTTTCTTTCCGGGAGTGGGAATGGGCCGCAATTTACCATGCGGACCTAGTGCAGATTGGTTGATGTCACACATGTTATTGCGTTCAAAGTTTTGGTTCTAGGACATGCTGGTTACCTCTGGTGTTTTAAAAATAGCTATAAATTATTAATATACCTACCTATTCTTGGAACTGTGCACTAGCTTCTGACGCTTTTTAAGTTCCCATGTTACATACATTAATACAAAATTAAATTATATTATCCGTAGATCAATTACCAAGACACACAAGTCTTGCGAGAGTAACAATCAAATCTCGGAAAGACTGCCTAATGTGCCATTTCAAGTGATACTTTTATTAAAAAGATAAATAAAAATTAAGCCAGAGGCGAAGTGATACCACAAAACGGCACTTGACCAAAACCCTCGAACACTGCGTTACATTTGATCGAGTCCGTTCTCGAAACCGGACTTAGAATAAAAATAAACAAAGTTCGGACACACCTGTTGGTCAATTATCCCAGGGCACAAAAACCCGCTCCCTGTTTTAATAGAAGAAGGGTAACTAAGGTTTCGAGTTGGGTTACTGGGTGACAGTCGATTGGTTATCACTTTAAACTAGTTTGCGTTGTGTTAAACCGAGTAGAATTATTATATTTTCTTTGTTCTTCTTTTTTTATTGTGACTTGGAATTTTGATGATGTGTTTTGTGTCTACTTTATTAAAACTTGATTTTGTTTTATTTTTGGGAGACGGGAGTAATAAAATGTACGTGTACTTTCTCACTTGATATTATTTTTTATTTTACTAGTGATTTTTGATGTGATTTTCGTTTTTTTTGTTATGATTTTTATTTGGTTTTAATATATATTTAATGAAAGTAATAATTTAAAATATGTTTGTTACCTAATGGAATCAATTGTTTTTGTTTTATTTAACCATGATTACATCTATTTATCTAGATAATGTATATAAGTATAATTATAAGTTTAATAATTAATTTTGTACACAGTGTCAAGTGTTAATTTTAAATTGCAAAGAAACACAAAAATTATTAAAATTGATACGCGTTTGAAAATATTTCTGTTATTGGCATCCCAAAGAAGTTGGTTAATGATCGAGAATTGAGTGATAAAGTCTAAAAAAAGTGATAACCAAATGAGTTTACCTGGCACTGTCAGGACACCGTGCTATTGTCAGGTCCCTTCACGGGTTGCTTTTAAACGATCAAGATCGGTTACCAGTATCAGATATTTTTGTAAAACTTTGTTGTTAATACCTCACCCTTTTATGTCAGTGTTTTGTTAGTAGTTTTTGTGCAAGTTTTGTTAAAAGAAAAGTTTTTAGTTGAGTTCAGCGAATTGATGCTTTGTTTTTTTGGGCGTAGCCTCGACAATTTTTTTTTACAATTATTATAAACTATATCAAACATAGCCTATGTCACTCAGAAATAAAACATATAGTTGAAAAAAAAATTGCATTGAACTAGTACTTTCAGAGATTACTTCCGTTCCTACAAACAAAAAACCGAACTACTTCTTTAAAATATTCTAAGTGTAGATGTAGACAATTGCTTGACTGCGATCCCACCTGATGGTAAGCATTGATGCAATCGTTGATGGTGAAGCGCACTAGTTTATTAATAGCCTATTAACTCTAGCCTTAAAGACACCTAAATTAGAATCGGACGGGAAGACCGCAGCAGGCGAAATGTTCCAGATCTTTGATGGACACGGTATAAAAAATCTATTCAGCAGATTACGTCCTTCAATTGAAATCTTAATTATGATTATGTTGAAGAAGAATTAACTCCTGATATGATTACGAGTTTACGACTCTAACGTTACCGTTGTTTTTATTTTTATAGTGACTGTTTTGTTTTTAGGGTTCCATAGGTACCCAAAGGGTAAAAACGGACCCTATTGCTATTACTGCACTGTCCGATTGTCATCTTCAGGCTGTATCTCATGAACCGTGAAATTTAGACAGTTGAAATTTTTACAAATTTTCTATAAAAACAGAATACCTAAAATAAATATTTAAGTGCAGCTCCCATACTGTAAACTTAATTTGTTTTTTGCTGTTTTGATATGGATAGTACGGTATACGGAACCCTACGTGTGCGACTCGTACTTGACCAGTTTTTTCGATTAAACCACAATTGTTATCTCTGAATGTAATTTTAACTAAGAAATGAGCACAATATTTTTATTCAATTAAAGTAGAAGTACTCGAGTACACTATGATTGCTGAAGATGAATTCTTGGAACCATTTGCAATCTTAAACTCAATTAATATTTTTATTAGAAATGCGCTCGTACTGAAGCTTGACATCTTAGTTAAATTACCACATCATTGTTTATTGACAGGTGACATGGTCGCTTACGCTTACGCGATGAGGC
Source organism: Mythimna lalbum (assembly GCA_949319445.1). Taxonomy (NCBI): domain Eukaryota; kingdom Metazoa; phylum Arthropoda; class Insecta; order Lepidoptera; family Noctuidae; genus Mythimna; species Mythimna lalbum. The sequence continues at coordinate 7,664,064 of OX439370.1, forward strand.
CCATTTCATTAGAAGGCTTAAACTCACCCAAAGGGTGAAAAGCTATGCTCGAAGTTTCCTTGCGTGATCATGTCAGAAATTAAGATATCTGCAGGAGAACCAGGGTTGCCGATATAGCCCGAAGAATCAAACTTAAGTGGCATTGGGCAGGGCACATTGCTCGCAAAAACAGATTGTTGGAGACGGAAGGAAACCAAGGAAAACGTTGGAAGGCCTCCCACAAGGTGACCTAGAGAGAGTCGCGGGATCCGATGGATGCGAGACGCACGGAACTGATCGTTATGGCGACACTTGGAGGTATATGTCCAACAGTGGACGTCTTTCGGCTGAAATGATGATAATTATGTAAAGATAATTAGCTCAACTAACAAAGTAACGAAGTCATTAAATCAAATTATAGACCCCTGGGCAAGTTTCTATAATCGATATGAACTGTTATAATCATAAATCAATTCAACACATATAATCGAAGTAATGTAATATTAAAGCCTTTTACAATCTATTGTGTTCTTTGGACCATAACCGTTTAACTCCATTAAAGAACCTTATCTGAAATGAGACTTTATCGTCTAAGTAACCCGATACATGGCTTATCAGTCACCTTAGAACGATTTAAACGAATTTAACATTTATATTGAAGAGGTTAAAGTTTCAAATCATTATGCAGAGATTCGAAATTTAATTAGCAAACGATTTGCAACTTTCTGTTGGCGAGTTTAAGTTGTAAATCAAATTGTAGGAGTTTCGTCGTTCCTTTGTGTTGGATTCTCACGGAAAATTGATATTTTGCGTTTGATAATGGGGTTTCTAAAAGCTTTTACTAAGAAATACACAGTACAGAGATAAAAAAGTTAGTATACTATAAAAAGCTCCACTGGTTGTGTGTTGGATTACATATTACCTAAACTTGATAATAATATTATGACAATAAAGAAATGAAGATATTCGCAGGAGAACTAAGGTTGCTGACATAGCACGAAGAATTGCCAAACTTAAGTGACAATGGGCAGGGGACATTGGGCCGGCTCACAGAACAGATGGCCGTTGGGGCTAAAATGTTCTTGAGTGACGACCGTGTACCTTAAGACGCAGCGTTCGAAGGCCTCCTACAAGGTAGCCCGATGACCTGGTGAAGGTTGCGGGAAACCGATAGATGCGAGATGCATAGGATCGTTCATTATGGTGACAAGTGGGGAAGGCCTATGTCCAACAGTAGACGTATATCAGCTGAAATGATGATGATGGTTATGAAAAAGTGCTGCTAAAGAGACAGCAGTGATAACAGGCTCAACTTATGAGTCACATTGCAGGTTCATACCCAGACAGGCACTTTACACTACTCTCAAAACGATTAACCCTTCAGATACCGTCAATTAGAGACACAATAGTAAGACAATAGATGCGCGGCCACCGGTGGTCGCTTGGGGATTCATGAATTAAGAAACGTCGTGAGCCGAAATCCGAAATCACGTGACGCGCATTGAACTCGTATTGTAGATTACGAACCATTCGCACTCATAAAAAAGGAGGCCTAAGTCCCAGCAGTGGGAATATTATAAGGCTGATTATGCTTATGTCACTTTCTTAAAAAATTAAGATTTTTGACCATAGAATTGTCGTTAATATTGCTCCTGGGTATCTTTCTGTAAAAAGTGGATAAGTTATTTTTATGCAAGCGTGTTCTTTTATCGACTACATCATTGCTTATAGTACTATCAGGTCTGACTACATCATTGCTTATAGTACTATCAGGTCTTATAGAAAACAAAAAAAGCCTATTAACAGTAAATAAAAGGATGAAACCATTACATTTAAAAATACAAATAAAAAAATAAATAAAAAATAGATCAGAAAAAGCAACAAAAAAAAAGTGCGAAATAATTGACTTACCTACAATTTTATTGTTTTATAGTATAGATTTAATACGTTCGTTGTGGTGACGCTTGGGGGAAGCCTGTGTCCAACAGTGGACGCATATCGGCTGAAATGATGATGATGATGATAGATTTGATGGTTTCCTAATCTTAAAAAAGGACAAAGTAGAGCTTAAACAATCTACAGCTAGACCAACCTTGTCTCTACACACCACTGTCAACCACTCACAATCTTCTACCACTCTCATCTATCAAACTTAAAGTCATAAAATACCACATCGTATATTTTCTAAAGAAATAAAAGGTGTGGCGTATACATAGGAAATTGCTCATGCATTCAACTACTTAGGCGACGGTGCTACCCACGCGAATTCTTTGAATCACCTGTGGGCGATCGGCGAATATACCCGCTTGTATAAGCAGTGTTCTTAGTATTTTTACCGCTTTCTTCATATTTAGGATCCTTTGAGGAATTTGCAGAAATATTGTTTAAGTATGCTATTAGACATATGACTTAACCCTTCAGATACCGTCAATTAGAGACACAATAGTAAGACAATAGATGCGCGGCCACCGGTGGTCGCTTGGGGATTCATGAATTAAATAGTTTGATGGCTTTTACATTTTTTTTTTGAACCAAGGTTAGCTCTTTTCCTTTGGTTTGGGTTCCCACGATTTAAACCGGCATTTAGCCAGTTCCAAGTTAAGAAAATATTTAGTTTTTGGTCACTTTATTGAGTCTCATTAGAAAAGCGATGTAATTAATTCTAATGTATGTGCAGTATTTGTCAACAAATGTATCGATTTAGCCTTCTTGGTAAGCCTCGTTAAGATAGTCAATACTACAAAAAATTATAATGCTCAGCTCAATTTTACCGAATTCCTAAAGATTCTTATAATATCCAGCTGTTTAAACAATTAAAATAGAAGGTACAAAGCTTCTATTAAACATCAATTTGGGAATAATTAAAATAGCCGCTAAACTTCACTCGATAAAAACCGCCAAAAACTCCTAAGGTAAGTTTAGACACCACTAAAAAAAAAAAAACAAAAAAAAATACAAAATATTTATTTTTCATCTAAAACATTGTAAGCATAAATAAATTGAGGCAGCCCCAGTAAGTTACAGTAGTACTTGTGTTGGGGCTGTCGCGCACTTCCCTTATCCTTATACCTACTAAAAAGCGATTGAAAACATTTCTAGGCTCTGATCCCTACTTATAAATGTACACTAGTATTCTTAGAAGGATAAAGCAACGTATCTTTATAAATAGCTCCAATAGCAGTAGCCCAGCCTTTATTTTGGTATTAAGAATTCACGCCTGCAGGATTATTTGGAAGAGTTACCTCGGCCCTGGAACGCTAATGGCAACAGAAGGAACACGACTACTCTTACTGTCCACACACACGGGCCTTAAAAAAACGCCGCTGCAAGCTTCTTTTTGAGGTAGCCTTTTTTTGTAGCTCGTTTGCCGCGAAGCCGCCACAAAAAAACGCTTGACGCGGCTTCAAGCTTCTTCGGACACAAGGTGTCGCGCGCTTCAGCTGTTTTTTGCGGCCGCTTCCAGCTTTTTTTTTGTGGCTGCTTCTAGCGTTTTTTTGTGGCGACTTTTTTTGAGGCCTATGTGCGGAGACAATAAACTAAAATCCATAACATGAATCCAACGCTGATTTGTAAATGCCAGTCTGATTTTGTTTTTCTTGAGATACTGTTTTATCTCTGTCCATTTGATCTATGCTCATAATCATATACAAAAGACGTCCACTATAGGCCTCTCCGAAGTGTCGACACATCAATCGTTGTGCTGCCTACCTAAATGACTAGTTGGTCAATAGCATCTCGCAACCATCAGGTTCTCGCGATCCTTACCAGATCATCGGTCCAACTTGTGGGAGGCCTACCAGTTCTTTTTTTTTTCGGTGGACAAAAATCATCTCATGACAACCCCCGCTCTTGAGTGGAGCGGGAGATAGTGTCAGACTCTTACTGATTAAAAACCCACCCCGTTCCTTCTAGCCTCTTCATACCGGGGCACGAGTTTTCTTTCGGATAACCCTGGCTCCAGTAGGCTTCGACCCAGCTGGGCCCCTCCTGCTGCTGACAACTCCTTGAGGCGCGCGGGAACAGTGCGCGCCGTCGACGTCTTGGGCTCGGTCCGGAAGGCCTACCAGTGCTGCGTCTTCCAAGGGGTCATTCTAAAAGCTTTCTACCCCTTGAATCCATGATGGTATTTAATCCTAGTAAAACTGATTCCTTCACATTAACTAAAGATAGGAATTCAATACGGATGCTGCTACTCATTCTAATAATACCGATCATATTATCGACATCCACTCATCCGTAAATGTATCATTATCTGGATTGGCTTTTACGGGCGTAAACACTTCTGGCTTAGCACTTATGAGAGCTGAATTAACTGATGGATGATGGATGTGTGTGGATATATTGGCTGTATTCAGCCCAGCTATGATAGGTTAGAATTGTGATATACATAAATGTTTTACTTCAAATTCCAAGTATGATGCAACAATTGCTATAAATTCACTAAGTACCTTTTTATTTGGTGTAAAAAATCATCCAGTGACTTTAATCGCTCTTGGATAGAATGAGTCTAGCCTGAGTCGTTTACGGCGCTTATTATTTCACGTGCGCCTCAAAGAGATGTCACCAAAACCGTAGGGGCCCAGCAGGATCAAAGCCCACTAGGCCAATGGGTGGACCTAAAACGCAAAAGACAACTAAAGTAGCATACGTGTGATCTGGCCTAAAGCTGGAGAAGTCACTATACAAGGTGTAGGGGACAGCCCTCAGCAAACTTTTAGGGCTTGCTCAGTTTCGTCTACTGTGCAAGCCCTTAAAGTTTGCGGACGGCTATCCCTTATACCTTGTATGATTTCTCAACTTTAAAAAAGAGTTTAGCTTCAAATTCCACATATGACGTAATTATTGCTATAAATAGACGAACCTGTTAAAACAATAAGATAATTTTATATCTATAAAATTTAAAAAAATTTCCCAAGTGACCAAAAACTCAAACATACCATAAACTACAAATGAATAAAAGCATACATACAATACAAGAATTCGGTATTCTTACATCGTTTGCTTACGAACCTCGAAGACCGTTAGACATCGCGCGATGGTCTGGTCCGCCCACGTATCCCATGAGTTTCGGGTCAGACGACGAAAAAGATCGTGGTATTGCAAAATGTTGATCGTTTTCTTTTTTATTGTGTTATATAATTTGGGTTCTTTAAGGCTGAGGTGAGATTTGAACGCTGTTTCGTTGGTATTGGGCAAAAAATATCGCAGGTAGAAAGGGATACAATGGCATTTTATTTAGTGTAGGTCTGTGGTTTAGTTTTTTTTTTTTTACGATATGTGTTATAGTTTTTATTACTTTAGCGTTAAATATCTTATCATCAACAATCCAAAAACGTGTTTCATTTATATTAATTCTACTTGTATATTACTAGCCATAACGATCTTTCTTGGCGTTTGTCCTCAATGTTGAGGGTTGTAACCTCGACGAATAACTTTGTTGTGGATTATTCGCCATGTTGTTCTATCTTTGGCGATACGGATGGCGTCACAGTCTCTATAGTCTATTCTCTAGTATAAAATGGTTTTGCCGGACCAACGTTTTGGACTCTGGGCCTTTTCTCATCTAATTTTATCGATACCATCTTTTGCAGATCAGAGATATTCCGGCATCACAGCCAAAATATTTAGATTCTTTTTTGGCATGTGATGGTGATATGTATAACCGTAAAGATACGAGTACATAATTGGTTTACAGATATTTTTTATATAAAGACCTTAAGGTTAAGTCTATGGATCAGTCACAAATGTTTGTTTACGTAAATAAAAAGCAAATATTTTCCCCGATGCCTTAATCACGGAGTTAGTATAGAAGGCCTTAATCAACCAATATCTTCTTGCAAATATTTTCCCATAATTTCTATAGGGAAAACTGTGTGAGGTTCTGGATTTGATTAAAACGTATTAATGAGATTTAAGGTTCCATACCTTAAGAGGAAAAAAAATGGAACCCTTATATGATCACTTTGTACATTTCGACACTCTCAAGGAAATCAAAATTCATAGGGTATTTCCTGTTGACCTAGAATCATGAAATTCGTTATGAAGCGAAGTTTTATAGCACAAGTATAGGAAACAATCTGAAATCTGTAAATTTGTAGTTATTTCACAAAAAAAATCTTTTGCTATTCAGAAAAATTTTCGAGACTTCATTCGGGAATTGAACTATTTACATAGATAAGTTTGTAGGGTTCAGTGAGCGAGTCCCACTCACACTTGCCCAGTTTTTTCATTAGGAACCTTTTAGTAGCAGCCCAGAGTTTGGAAGTTGGTAGTGTGATACCCCAGTCGTGTTGGAATGCCGTCCCATCTATGAGAGTAAAAGAACAGAGAGTACACCATGTTTTCGAGCACTATTAATGGTTTGCCAGCGTGACCGTTTAAAAAAAAACTGTACCAAAAATACTAAAATAAAGGCAGAAATAGACTAAAATAATTCCTAACTCATAATTTCAATCAATAAACATCCGCTGTTGGACATAGGCCTCCGCCAAGTGTCCCCACAATGAACGGTCCTGTTCGTCTCAAATCAATTAGATTCTCGTAACCTTTACTAGGTCTTCGGTCCACCTTGTAGGAATGATTCCAAAGCTACGTCTTCCGGTACGCAGTTGCCACTCCAGAACCTTTCGGCCCCAACGGCCATCTGTTCTGCGAGCAATGTGCCTTGCCCATTGCCACTTAAGTTTGGCAATTCTTTGTGCTATGTCGGCACTTTAGTTCTCCTGCGGGTATCTTTATTTTTGATTCGATCACGCAAGGAAACCCCGAGCTTAGCCCTTTCCATTGCCCTTTGGGTGGTTCAGAATCAGATTAAAATAAGTAAACAAAATTTGTAAAAACAATCTTAATAGACACTTATTTGAAGCTAATTTTTACTAATTAGGTAGTAATTGCATTAACAAAGGTCACAATATCTCTTGCATTCATTAAGATAAGCCATCTTTTCCAATATTCCGTCAAGAGGATTATCATTACAGGGAAATCAGATTCTTGTTACTATCCACCAGGAAACTTCACTATATTTGCCAATCAAGTAACAAGTTAATAAGCAACTAAAATCTTTTCCTATAAAACCTGTAATAAGTAGGCTAATTGTGTATGCACTTACGATACATACAAAGTTGTCCCATAAAACAGTGATTAGATATACTTTCTAGTGTCCAGTTTTGCACTTTCTTTGAACCTTATTAGAGTGTATTTGGTACAAGTGCTCCACGCCATATAAGGTAAAATTAATTAGGTTGGGCACCACAAAATGTTGGTCACAAATTGGTTTGATCCAATAGTTTTCCAATGTTGGTTGTTAAAATAAAGTAAAGCAGAATGGTCGTTTATTTTTATTGTGCACATTTTTCTTGTAGGTGACTAGTGATTGGAACTATTGGAAGCATGGGAAATAGTCAATGGGCGTTAGTACAAGAAATAAATTGAAATTGCTCGATGGAGGTGTAAATTAGCTTTTGAAGTATTGCAACTTGTTTTTTTAGATACCATTACAAGCATAATCTGGTCTTGTGACAGTTAGTAAGATGTTATTTAACGAGTCTGTCGGGCAGTTATCCGGGTCAGACACAACACTCGTCTGGTCGGAGGGTCCTCCCTTTTGAACGTAGGTTTGCGGGACTTTACACTCAGTTCCGCATATCTCTAAAATATTTATAAGGTTTCCAATAGGAAACCTTTTTTCCTTTCCATACAAAATTGATACTTTTTTTTATTACAGTTATCTGATAGAGTGGTCATCACTTTTGTATATTGAAAGTATTGAAGCAACCAGAAAAGACAAGAATGTTACTCATTCTTATGGATCCCTTTCTTGGTGGTTTTGTCAATTACCCTACACTCGTAAGTAGTTTTTTTTTAGAAGGAAAATCTTCTAATAACATTGTCCGCTCTAGACTTTTACAGACTAAAATCAAACGTATGTTCCTTAATTGTTTTTTTGCATTTTAGAGCTATAACTTTAACCTCTTTGCAAAAGTGTACAATGGCCCTAGCACCTTCCTACCAAATACTGTTCCATGTTCGTTGAGTTAGTTAATTTTTCTATTTGTTAATTTTGTACAGAACTAACAAGCGGTTAGTTCAATTCAAACTCAAACTTTTCAAACATAACCTTCGCATGCATTTTTAACCCATGACTAAGCTTATGTCTTATGCAAACCTTAATAAAACCTGCCCAAAATTTAAACATCTCCAAAATATCAACTTAATACTATAATTTTTGGACATTAATTCAATGATATATTGTTTTTAAAAGATAATATGACTTTCAAACAGACAGACATCTAATTTATTGCTAATATATCAATTTCGCCCACGATCTAGAGTTTTATGGGGTCACATATTGTAAAATGCAGATTATGGATGTTGTTACAACCGTTTCTTTTTGGTTTTATACCTTGTAACAAGTATTGAATGGCTTTGAACAAGATGTTAGGAATTTGGAGGTTCGACATGATATTGGGCATAAAATTAGGATACCCACATATATGCACAAAACGTTTTGGGAACACATTCATTGTACGTACAGTTGAGGAATGGAATTCCCTGCCGGTGTCTAGGTGTTTTGATAGCTACAACCTAAGGGTAAACAGGTTACTTCCAGACAAGCGGCTCCATCGTCGACATCATCACTATCAAGTTAGATAGGGGTCAAAAGCAAGCTAGCACATAATAAAAAAAAATAGGTCAATATCTATGTAGGAAATGCCTTCTGTAAGGGCAAGTGAGTCAAAAATTACCCATTGGCCTTTACCCAGAAAAAAAATCCTATTCTAGTACATAGTCTATCCGTGTACAAAGTTTCATCCAAATCCGTTCAGCAGTTTGAGCGCGAAGCATTAAAAAACACACAAATAATCAAAAACTTTCGCTTTATAATATGTGAGATCATGACAATGTGATACACTATAATAGGCTTAAGTTTGAATGAACTTAGATTGGTTTAAAGAATATTTTTCCAAATACTTATTTGTGATGGTTTACAAGTTAAAAACAAAATCACTAGCGTAGTACATATTAAAGGCGCGCACTATTCTCGCGCGCCTCAAGGAGTTGTCAGCAACAGGAGGGGCCCAGCTGGGTCGAAGCCTACTGGGGCCAGGGTTATCTGAAAAGAAGCTCGAGCCCGAGTATGAAGAGGCTAGAAGGAACGGGGTGGGTTTTTAGTCAGTAATAGTCTGACACTATCTCCCGCTCCACCCAAGAGCGGGGGTTGTCATAAGATGATTTTTGCCCACCGTAAAAAAAACGGTAGTGAGCAAACAGTATACTCAAAGCAATTTGCCAAAGATACATCCAGCAAATTCCTATTATCCATCAACTAACTTTTTTCTCCACCGTAATTACATCCCATACCATAATTGACAATGTCCGGTCAACAAGACAGTTTTTGTCACCTAACGTTTGAAAAGTAACGGTCGAGCTAAAAAATTAGAAAACCACGTAGCTGGGTCTGTTATTATAATAGTACCTACATAATTACTTTTTGCACATAAATACTTTGTAGACATACAATAGACTGTTTCACACTTTCTGCAAATGAATGTCGAAGTAGATAACAACCTAAATGAGGTTTTTACTGACACTTGAGCAAAGCGAGAGACGTGCAATCTGACAGTTTTTCTTTAGGGTATGGTTTTTCCGGCCTCTTTCGGAGGCTGTATTATTTCTTGTTTCAGACAAGATCGTGTTCTTATTAAAATGTGCTGTTACATAAAAAAGACGGACAGAATAATTAATAACGTGTCAATGGACAGTAAAATTTAATATTTGGCTACGACAAGGTCGTCGGTCAAAGTCACCCAAAGGGCGATGGATAGGGCTATGCTCGGAGTTTCCTTGCGTGATCACATCAGAAATGAAGATATTCGCAGGAGAACCAAGGTTACCGACGTAGCTCAAAGAGTCGCCAAACTTAAGTGGCAATGGGCAGGGCACATTGCACGGCATTGCATTTGTGGAGTGGCACCACGTACCGGAAGACGCAGCGTTGGAAGGCCCCCAACAAGGTAGACCGACGACCTGGTCAGGGTCGCGGGAATCCGATAGATGCATGACGTACAGGACCGGTCGTTGTGGCGACACTTTGGGGAGGCCTATGTGCAGCAGTGGACGTCTTTCGGCTGATATGATGATGATGATGATGATGAAGGTCGTTTGTTGACGCTGTTGTTAGATTTACCTACTACATGAACTGGTTACAAGGCAGGTAGGGTAAGATGGGAGGTGGAACATGATCTTCGAAGAGATTTCACATATAAACTGTTGATCGGAACCGTCAGAGACCTTTGGCGATTATCTTTGCAGCGACCGACCTAAGTACGGAATATAATTAAGTGTTCTAGGTTGGTCATATCAAAACTTGTCCAGGCAGGAGGCTGTATGATAATTCAATGATTTCATCAGATGATTATTCAAGGTTAACTTCGCTCTTTGTAAAAAAAAAAACAATAATTACAATTTATCTAATTCGATGTCTGTAGCCTGCTCTTACTTAAATCTAAATTTCTCTTCGGTAGCCACTGCGACTACATGTTATTTTCTGTTCGGGCGTTGTGTTCCACATGCCAATATCTGCTAAAGCTGCGGTATTGTTTGAAAGAGTTACTGTAAACCAACCTTCAGTTGCCTTTTTCGCCTGGGCGTGGCAGTAACTAAAAGTGAGTTTTAGTCAGTAAAAGTCTGACATCCAGGCATTTAACAACTTTAAGATCGAAAAAATAAAGTTATTTTTTGCTAAACGACTCAATAAACTGCCCATCAATGTTTTTCTGTCTTTGTTTTTTAACTTATTATAGATAGTCACACGTTTTACCACTATCTCACCTGATGGTAAGCGATGATGTGGCCGACGATGGAACACGCTTGCATAGAAGCAATCTATACACTCTTGACTTAAAGGCCCCTAGGTTATAGCTATCAGGAATATCAGACTCCGGCAAGGAATTCCACTCCTTAGCTGTACTCATAATGAATCTTTTATCTAATATTTCGATAGTATTTTACTGTTTTTACGTGAAGTTTATTTATTTCATCACCACTGCTCTCAAACGGTGAAGGAAAACATCGTAAACCAAAAATTCGAAGACATGTGACATTCACCAACCCGCATTGGGCGCGCGTGGTGAATTACGGCCCATTCCCTCTCCTAAGGAAGAGGCCTGAGTCCCAGCAGCGGTAACATTATAAGGCCGACTATGCTATGCTATGGTATTATCGTATCAGAAAACATGTTTGACGACCATTTTTTTTCTTTTCCTTAACAGTCAAAAATATTGACATCACCTCTATGTCTTCATCATCTTCGAATGATTTATGACACTTAATTTGATTGACCCATCCTCTTTGTGACATTATTCAATTTTGTTTCTTTATAACATTCAATGACCACACTTTTTCATTTATTTTTTGTAAAACATTTATGAATGAAATAACCACAAATCTCGATGTTGACGTCTCGGATCTGTCCATGAATGATTCAGTCACATTTTATTGTTGAAAAATGTAAATTTTATTACATAGAGACAGATGCAAAAGTGAAGTCTAAAAGACAGTAAATTCAAGATTTATTGAGATCCATTTCACTTTGTAATTTTAAATCTTAACAGCTTGTATGTGAGCAGATAAAGTATTTTAAATTTTTCTCGTTTAAAAAAAAATCGATTTACAAAGGCATGCAAAGTAAGCTATAGAGGGATAATTTGCGATGTTGAGTATTGCTATTAACTTATGAACTAGTGTAATTCACAGGAATGTTCACTTAATTTTACATTTAAGTTTTTATAGGTTTCATAGTATGCAGTTTATGAGCCTTGAAGCATAAAACATGTTTCTTAGGACCCGATAGCTTTTGGGGTCTTATCATAAAGTGTTAAAATAACAATCTAGAAAGAGAGATGGAGCTATAATTATATCCTGTATAGCGCCATCCCTTTAACCGTTCAGTTTATGTCGTAAAATGGATCGCAATGGATCAAAATGAATAATTTATTGGGAAACTTAAATTAAATATTCACTCTAATATTATAAAGGCGAAAGTTTTTGAGTGCGAAAGTGTGTTGTGTGTATTTTTGTAACTTCGTCACTCTCGGACGGCTGAAGAAATTTCAATGAAATTTGTTATATAGGTAGATTTTGTCCTGGAATACTTTTTATTCCGCGAGTATGTTCCCTTGGGATAATGTTCTATTATTAAGCGAACGACGCCGCTGGAGGTAGCTAGTAAATTATTTTGTAAATTACGATATTTTTTTTAAAGCCCACTCTTGTGTTGTAGGGACGTTCACAAACATGTAAACTTCCTTACCTATAAGACAGCTAGACAGAACAGAGCCTGTAGGCCATATAAATATTTGAAGACGTAGCGTTGGGAGGCCTCCGACAAGGTGAATGACCTGGTAAGGGTTGTGGGAATCCGATGGATGCGAGACGCCCAGGACCATATACTTGGGGGAGACCTATGTCAAAAACAAATGCGTGACATGCTAAGTAACAGCTTCTTACCGTTTCGCTTAATTGTCTTCCTGCACTTAGATCGAATTTCTTGTAGGTACACCATATTGGAAACTATATACATAGTATCCCGGTAATATCTCAGACCCACTAACCCATAACCGTTAAGATAATCCAAAAAACCTAATTTCCAATTTTCAAAAGGTACCGAAAACCTCACATTTCTTTATGATACGGTCGCAGATAGTTTTTAGGAAACCTTAGACGTTTACTGGCCATATAAATGATTTACCGTAAACCGTTTCGGGAAATATACAACCTATATAAAAAAAATATACCATAAAAAATATGAAACATTATTTATGAGGTCTTTCTGCGGTCGAAAAAGGGAAGGTATCCACGTATTGTTGGGAGGCAATAAAGCCGAAAACTGTGTAAAATTACTTTTTATTGGCTTTAAATTTTTAAAGTTGTTTTTACGGCTTCTAAAGCCGGAAATGTAAGATCTTTTACGGGAATTGTTTTTCCCGATATATATATATAAAAACTAACTTCTGCTAGCGGCTTCGTCCGCATGAAGTAAGGTTTCTTCATACAAACTTTGAACCCCTGTTTTGTCCTTTTAGGGGGGTGAATTTTGGAAAATCTTCCCTTGGTCCTCGTTTACGTCATAAAAGGAAACTGAAAAATTTCACGCTCAGCGGAGCGGAAGGGTTTGTCAGAATTTTACTGCCAAACACCCACTTCTGTTCCTTCGTTGTCCTTTATACCAGGGCCAAGTTTTCCTTTCAGAAGCGAACCCCTGGCCCCAGTAGGCTTCGACCCTGCTGGGCCCTACGGTTTGCTTACATGTCTTTGAGTCACGCGTGGATCATTATGCGGTCGGCTATGCGTAGATATGTCATTTATTGAGATTTTTTTTTGTTTTTTAAATTATAAACTAATGCTTGACTGCGAATACTGCGATCCCATCTGATGGCAAGTTTCTCCTTTTGTTTAAATAGGTATATTTATATATTGTGGAAGGTAAAGGTCGGTTGTGCCCAGGTGTAGGTAGTACGGGTATTATTGAGCACAAATTATTGCCGACTAGAAATTACAGGCTTTTAAAATAACAGGGATATTTACACTGTTTTATGACACGCACTTCTTTATGGTGAAGTGCAAATCATGTCGGGTTTTAGTACGCATTTGTTGGGTAACTTACGATATTCTTTGTTTTTGTATTATTGAAATATGATTTATGGAATGTTAGTTAGCCAGTCAATGTTAAAAAATATTTCTAATGCTTGCACAATTTATTTACCACAGTCGGCCTTATAATGTTCCCACTGTTGGGACTCAGGCCTCCTCTTTAGGAGAGGGAACGGGCCGTAATCCACCACGCGGGCCCAGTGCGGGTTGGTGGATGTCACATGTCTTCAAATTTTTGATTCTAGGACATGCCGGTTTCCTCACGATGTTTTCCTTCGCCGTTTTTGAGAGCAGTAGTGATGAAATAAATTACACAAAGTAATGCTCCTGGCTGGGTTTGAACCCGCGACCTACAACTCCACCACACCACTACTCTCACTCGTAAGTCGGGGCCGTTACCACAATTTATTTACTTCATCCTTTTTTATCTACAATAACGTTTAGGTGAAATAAAAACTACTTTTTCTGTTATCGTTACCAACTTTAGTTTTCTAGTGTTGGTAGTGTTTTAGTGACTTTTTCCCAAAAAAGTTAAAGACTTTTTAAAAGTTAAAGTCAAAATTTTATCTGCGAATTTAATTAGATTTCTTCAAATCTTTCTTTCCTTCTCAATAAATGAGTATAATCCAGTTGGAGATTTAAAAAATATGAATCCTAAGCACGTCCCATCGTCGCTTTCCATCAGGTGAGATAGCGATCAAGCGCGAACCTATCTTCTATATTGTATCTTATTGGATTATACTTATGTTTTAACTGCACGTCAATTTAATTTTATTATTTTTATCAAAGTAAAAATTAAATAGGAATAAATTTCATTCAACTTCGTGCATATCCACCAAAACAATTTACATATAATCAAATTAGAAAATCGATACTAGTCTCAAGATACTCTCAAGACTGGTAAGTAAGATGGCGCAGAGCGACCACAAACTGGCTGCGGGAGTCTGCGACCGGTCATACATCCGCTGCATACACCTGTCGCGAACGGCGCCTGTACTATGTACAGGTGCAGACAGAAGGTTTACTATTCTTACGTTTTGTTTTTATGGTTGTGATTGTGTTTTTTTTTTAATTTTATTTTGTGGTTTTTTTTTTATATTGTTTACATTATTTATCTCGATCAGAAATTAAACATTGCTATAAAACGTGACAATGCCGCCAGTCTTTTGGGCACACGTCTTCTCGATTTTTAACTCGATTATAAGCTCTTGATAAAGTAGCCTACTAGGGCCAGGGTTATCCGAAAGGAACTCGAGCCCCGGTATGAAGGCTAGAAGGAACGGGGTGGGGTTTTTAGTCAGTAAGAGTCTGGCACTATCCCCCGAGCGGGGGTTGTAATAAGATAATTTTTGCCCACCGGAAAAAAAGCTCTTGATAAAGTGGATAAATATCTGTTATATTCATCGCATAAAAAATAACTTGGTCAATGCAATATATCAAATATTTTACGTAAAATAATTCCTATGGGGAATATAATCATTATTTTAAAAGAGTTCAATACAATATACAACACTATCTACTCGCATATTGCCATCCATTTTGCTATGCTTAAAAGACTTAGAGATCAAAATATCTCAACGTTTTTACTGATAACTAAATTATAATAACACTTGTTATATAAATAAATTGAACAGTTATAAATTATCCTTGGTGAATAATTTGCGCCTATCACACAGCACCCTCCTGAGAGAAACACAATCAAATTTCCCCAAAATTGGTGATTGCGATAAATTGAATACAAAATAATGATAACAACATCAACTCGAAACAATATTCCCTAACGTTATTTGCAAACGTTGTAACGTTTTATCGAATTTCATGGCTTACTAACATTGGAGGGTATTATCAAATAATCGAATCGGGCAACAAACGCCATACATTTTTTCACACACGCGATCATAACTAATTTAATACCTACATATTTTTTCGTACACATACTCATTGAAGTTTATTGAAAGACTGTGATATATGCTTTGAATATGATAATAGTATTCTTTAGACTTTGCAATATTGAAACTTTAATACTCAGTGTATTAAAGTTTTTGGTTCTTCTATTTAAGAAATATATGTACGACTGTTGGTTCTAAATTGTCTGTTAGATAGTTAGGCAATAGAAATAGTTACACTATTTTAATTATATTATCAAATGACAACATCGATCTGATCAAAATCAAAATCAAAGCATTTATTTCAAATACACCATTTGCAGGCACTTTTAAATAGATCGAATAGTAAACCATTTTTTTTTTAATTATTATTATTGATAGGATCATCGAATTTAATAACTATCGACCAGATGATAAGCGAAGGTTGTTTTTGGTATTAAACGCAGGGGTTTTCAAAAAAATCTTATAAAAATTAAAAAAGCCCAGATATTAAGAAACAATTGCCAAACCGTAACCAAGGCAAATATACAATTTAATTTCTTAGAAAAAAATCAGCTAGTTGTAAAACTTTTATTGAAACCAGAGACAAAGACGCAGGCAAAAGCTATTTATATCTTTAATACTTACTGAATTTTCCAAAAAGGACTCTGAACTCTGGAACAAAAGTTTAAAGTATCTCAGTGATATCCAAAAGAACCCTATAAACAAATTGAACAACGCCAGAATGTCATTATGCGTACAGCTAAGGAGTGGAATTCCCTGCCGGAGTCTATGTTTTCTGATAGCTGTAACCTAGGGGTCTTTAAGTCGAGAGTGAATAGATTAATTGCTTCTAGGCAAGCGTATTCCATCGTCGGCCACATCATCAGGAGAGAGATAGTGGTGAAACGTGAGCCTATACATTATTAAAAAAAAAAGAATAATCTTTAAAAAAAAGTTGACCTTCTCTACATTTTCCTGCACATTGACCGGATGCATTCACGTTTATTTTGTTTAGCTACATACTTGTGACGCCTCATTGCTTTGCTACCACTGACGGACTTGCATAGACTACAAGCAAGGTTAATAAGATCCATATATAGTTACTCGTACTTTATGGAGGCTGTACCATTATTATGTTATGGAGAATTTAACGTCAGTATTGGTCATTTATTGCACGTTTATAGTTTTAAGGTTAAATGAAATTGTAGGTTATGAATTTATTGTATTGAAATACTTATCTAGTTTTTTTTTTTTTTTTGTTGAGGCAAGTCAACTCTATTGCTTTCGTGTTTATGTAGTTAGTAATGCATTCGAAATATGAATTAATGTTAATGTTTTTTTTTTAATAAATGATAGTAATTTATTTTAGGGTTAAGACTTTATTAACTCATAAAATGTATTTATAAAATTACGGTACAATAATATTCACATTACAGTAAATTACATTTTGAATCTAAATAAATATAAAAATGTTTAATTTGTGATCACCATTAACAAGAAAAAAAAAACAATTTCTTTTAGGGTTCCGTACTCAAAAAGTAAAAACGGGACCCTAATTTTATCACTTCGCTGTTTATCTGTCTGTCACCAGGCTGTATCTTATGAACCATGACAACTAGATAGTATATTGTAGTGTTGCCGCTATGACAAAAAATTCACTAAATTAGTATTTAAGTGGAGTTCCCATGCCTTAAACGTGATTTGTTTGCTGTTTTTTGCTACGGACGGTACGGAACCCTTTTTTTTTTTTTTTTTTTTGTCGACGGGGAAAATCATCTTTGACAAAACCCGCTCTTGGGTGGAGCGGGAGATAGTGTCAGACTCTTACTGACTAAAAACCCCGCGCCGTTCCTTCTAGCCTTCTTACCGGGGCACGAGCTCCCTTTCGGACAACCCTGTCCCCAGTAGGCTTCGACCCAGCTGGGCCCCTCCTGCTGCTGACAACTCCTTGAGGACGGAACCCTTCGTGCACGAGTTCGATTTGTACTTGGCCAGTTTTTTTTTTATTGTAGACCAGACACATCAGTTCTCTTTATATATTAGGAATCCGTATAAAGCAACGCAACTCAAGTCACAAGGTCTTCAAGGTCAAGGGGCTCGCGGACGGCGAGCCATGGGTAGCTCGCTGTCCGATCGTCCGGTAATGGACCGAGTCCAAGACGTCGACGGCGCGCACTGTTCCCACGCGCCTCAAGAAGTTGTCAGCAGCAGGAGGGGCCCAGCTGGGCCGAAGCCTACTGGGGACAGGGTTGTCCGAAAGGGAGCTCGTGCCCCGTTATGAAGGCTAGAAGGAACGGGATGGGGTTTTTAGTCAGTAAGAGTCTGACACTATCTCCCGCTCCGCCCAAGAGCGGGTTTTGTCATTAGATAATTTTCCCCATCGGGGAAAAAAAAAGTCACAAGGTCTCGACTGATTTCTCACATAAAAAAGACGTGATTTCAGTGTTCTTAATTTTTCTTTATTTTGTAGGTAGGTACGTTTTTTTTATTGCGCCAAGCCAAGATAATTATGTTTTAACTCTAAAGTTGCCAACCTCAAAAAAAATTATTACACGAAAAAAGTTTGACATTTTTTATATAGTTAGTCATCTTTAAAATATCTCATAGGATTACAACAACATAAAGACGTGAAGAAGTCAAGATCCTTTATTTATTTTGACACAAAGTAAAGAATATCACTAAAGGCTATGAAAAACTCATATTTTAAATTCAAACACACAAATATAAGATATTGCCATTTTTTGAACAATAGCGTAAAAATAAAAATTCTCAATGTTTGAGGCGACGCATCGAAAAAACGAGAAAAAAAAAATACATAAAAAGAAAAACCAGTTGAGTCCCCGCAAGTACTTTACGCGTGGCGATATTATCCTGACGTAGAACGTCGTTTACACAGTTTTCCTTTCATCCCAAATTGGCACTTACTTCCAAGGAATAAAATCCAAAACAGCTTTTAGGGTTGCAGAAGCGTTCGCGTGGCCGTGGACCGCAGTTACGATTTCTGAAAGGGCACAAGCGTCAGGATGCTTTTGATCTAAAAAGCACTTTGGTGCATGAGCATTAGGTTGAATGTTTATTGAAATGTTCTGTCGTAGTTTATAGCTTGCAATGTTTTGCGACGTCTCAAACCGTCATTTAGCTACCAGTTTTGTTCGTAGTGCGTTAAAACTTACGACTGGGAGGAAAACAGAAGTACCATAAAGCGGGCGTGAAGTTATCTGCACAGCTAAGGGCTCCTGTAGACAGGCGGGAAGCAAAAATGCGACCATGATGTGACAAAGGCAATAACGTCACAATTATGTCACAATTTGAATACAATGCGACAACGTAACGACATTGCCTTTTGCAACAATAATGCGTGAATGTTGCGACAATACGACGACCTTGAGACAATGCGACAACGTTGAGACAATGCGACAATGTTGTGACAATGCGACAATGCGACAACTCCCAAGCTACAGGGGCATATTAGGTGTATGCCCTTTGGGAGTCAGGGCGTTAAAAAGTGACCTTAATTTTATTATTGTTTGTGTAACTAATGTCTACAAATTTTGGAAAATTACAGTGTCAATAAAGTTTAGCGAAGTAATTTATTGTCGAGTGACTGTTTATCTAAGAAAACAGTTAGTCGTAGAAGTCTGTCTAAAAAGTCAAACGACTTAGGTAATTATTAGGGCAAAATAAAATCTGATGTAGTCAACACTGGTTCAATTCCCACCCAGGACAAATGTTTATGTGATGAGCATAACCATTTGTTCTGTGTCTGGGTGTAATTTATCTACATATGTATGTATTTAGAAATATATAAGTATGTTTATCAGTTGTCTAGTACCCATAACACAAGCTCTGCTTAGCTTGGGACTAGGCGTCGTTGTGTGATAGTTGTGGAATATTATTATTATTATATTATATCAATTTATTAGGCGCAGCACGCCTTTTTGTCTCAAATAGAAATAACTTATATAGGTACATATATTGCTGATTAAAGCATTGCCAGAATGCATTACTGACGCTCAAGTTTATCGTCGAATATCTTATTACAATCTTAACTCTTTGAATAAATGCGAAATGCAATGTATGATGCGTCAGACAGGATTATCAATTTAAATAACAGTTACATTGTTTTTTTGATTTATTACACAAAAATAAGAATACTATGTCAACATGATCGTTTTGGTTTCGACATAATTTGTCAAACATTATGTTTTGACAGGACTTGACAATCAAAGGTATATACAATTAAATTTAATCACAAAATAATCATTTAAAATAAATTTGCATTTTTGTTTTTTTTATGTTTCGAAGGAATAATACTTGTAATACCGTTATGAGAGTTGAGTTTGTTTTATGTATCTTATCTTGAAAGATCATGTTTGCATCATTACAGCCAAAAGACGTCCATTACACATATGCCTCCCCAAGTGTCGATTAGCAACCTAGCCAAGTTGCTAATCTGCAATAGTTAACGCTAGTAGAAAGCTGTACGAGAATGACGCTCAGTCACATGGTCAGAACAAAAGAATTGGCGGCAAGGTAGACTCGTAGCGTTCGACGCAAGCGAAACGGTTGTAACTTGGCTAGGGGGGCAGGTTATCAGTTCACCTTGTGCATGTCTGCATATTAGATGAAAAATAAGCTTAAGTAATTTGATTACTTATATAGATATTATTGGCTAGCAAATTAACTAGCAGGACTAACTACTATCTATTTTAAGTTCTTACAATCCATCTTAAAGTTGTCTAGTAGAAATCGCTGACTGCGACAAGACCACCATTGTACTCCTAGATTTAAATCGGTGTAAAAGTTTTTGTTACTAGTTACTTTGATGTAGAATTAAAGTTTATTCTTTTCTATTCTATTCTTAAACTTAATTCATGAATCCCCAAGCGACACCCGGTGGCCGCGCATCTATTGTCTTACTATTGTGTCTCTAATTGACGGTATCTGAAGGGTTAAAGCGTTACTGGAAAGTGTTTAATGGCATACTACAAACTCTTAA
The DNA here is from genome assembly GCA_949319445.1 of Mythimna lalbum. NCBI lineage: Eukaryota > Metazoa > Arthropoda > Insecta > Lepidoptera > Noctuidae > Mythimna > Mythimna lalbum. The sequence continues at coordinate 7,684,560 of OX439370.1, forward strand.
CAAATGCTATAATAAATTGTTCCTGTGGTAATTATTGTCTCCATACAGTCGAAAAATAGCAATATAGAACTGTGTTAAAGCGCAGCGTAGCGACATCTATGACACCACAGATGAACTAACCTATGAAATCCTGCATCGCGCAATTAAAGTTCTCCGCGCGATTTGAACATATACAACAGCCCGAAATCATCTCTAGGGCAACTGCTCAAAGCTACAGACATAACGTTCGTCTGGTCTGAGGTTTGTAGGACTTACAGTTTACACCTTGTTCCACTTACATTGCTACTTACGAGAACCTTAATAATAAGTGAAACGATTTAAAACTAAATAAAAAGTTATTGCTATTACCGAGCCATATAATAAAAATTAATATGAATAAAATTAACACTTACTCTGTTAAGAAACAATAATTAGAGAAATAACATCTTAGCCTTACTTAAAGGTTCACACTCGATAACTTTTCCAATATCGATAAAATCGATTTTAAACGACTCCTAATTTGACCTCAGTTTAATAACAGATACTTATTCTACATAAACAGTCAGCCACATAAACATAATATGGCAGTGGTTTTAAAATGACAGCGCTTTAATACCGTAGCGCCATCTATTTCACCCTATAAGAACTAATGACATACGTCACTTAATCTTGCATCGCGGCTTAAAATTTCTCCGGGCGATTTTTTTTTCTGATTTTTTTTTAAGATTCTTGTTTATTTTAATATTTGTATGCCTTTACGGCAAAACATAGCACCCATATAATTAAACTAAGGCCTTGGCCTACGTTTAACAAATAAATATTCTGATTCTATTTCTGAACAAAAAAAAAAATGATCATGTATAATTGTACAACTGCGGGGTTACCATAACGTTCAAAGTAAGACTGTTTTATTCTTATTCCAGTGTGGGTAAGAGACAGAGCTATACAGGTTGTCTAGCGCCATCTCTTACCCACACTGTAACAAGATTAAAACATTCTTACTTTTAAACGTCATGGTCTAGGTCCTGTTCCAAAATAACCAAGGGAGTTGGTAGGAGGTCCCCTCTTATCGGAGGATCCTCCGTTTTCAATGAAGGGTTACATGACAATTATACGAGTACATCATGTTGTGTCCTAGGATTTAATAATACCTACAATGAAAAACGTATACTACCTAGAGTCGAATATTTGAAAATTATAAAATAATAATGCATTTTTTTAGTGGGAAATCATTAATCTTTGTGGCATCACACAGTTGTTTTGGGTCTAACTTTTATGTACGGAACAGAAATAATTCCTAGTAGGTTGTCATGCTCACTTAAATGTCTCGCTGCTGGTGGCGCGTGTATTGGGTCATTTGGTTCCCTTGAAAATGGTTGAGCTGAGTGGGGCTGATGCATGCGTCATGCTCGTGAACGGGTGCCGTCAGTTGAGACTGGTCATCTCTTAACTGCCAGTAGCTTAATTCAGTTTTTATCTTTTAATATATTTTTTATTTTAATTTTTATTATCTACATTGTGCTCACATAATAGAAGCAACATGAAATAATGTAAACAAACATTATATGTAACACATAATATGATTTAAAAGAGTGTCCATGGAGTTTCTTGCACGTTCTTCTCCATAGAGATCTACGCTTTGGAACGTGCAATTTAGCTTCACTTTTCTTGGACTGACTGACATTTGACTATTCAAAAGTGCCTACATTTGGTCTATTTGAAATAAATGATTTTGAATTTGAATTTGAATTTGAATTAGGGGCAAAGTTTAAAAAAATGTGGGTATTAGGGACCGGCTATAGGTTATGCGAAACTTTGCCTATTTGAACTAGAATTCCGTACAACTCACCACATCGTTGGATATATACAAAGTTGAAATGACTGACGTATCGTCAACCTCACAATGTACAGAAGTAAGGACGTTTTACGACACCCACAGCCGTGCGGTTAACTGTGCTACTTTCGTTATCTCTCCGTGTGTGGTCCCTTGTACTGATCATTATTCAGATAAACTTTAAATTAAGAGACCTTTTATGGCACTGCAGTTTGTAAAATTAACATCTCGTTAACGATCCACTTTGTAATAACCTCGTAACTAAATCGGTAGCATATGGGAAAAGTATAAATAATACCAATAATCTATGTACGTAAAACAAAATTGTATTAGTCGAGTTTAAATAACTCAAGAACGATTGGATCATTAATGATCTTTGTCTAGATGGATTTGTCTCCGCTCCGAATAGCAGAACAACGTTAAAAAATCTAGAAAAATATATACATCGAAAAATAACAGCAAATTTGCAAATATATTCGGCTCAATCATTCCATCGTTCGGTCAATCATTCTTTGATTATTAGGTGGTACGAAGTTTACCAGGGCAGCTAGTTTAACACAAATACATGCTAAAATATTTATTAGGAAATAACAAAATAAATTACTTAGATATTAATTAACTCTATGTATTTATAACCTAACTACATACTTACATAGGTATATTGAAAAACAACATAGACTTAAGCGCTGAAGTACCTACTCATTCACAAATCACTAACTACCTACATAGTAAAAAGAAAAAGTCTGGAAAGAATTTTTGTATATCAATGGGAAAGAAAAATTTAATCACTAATATATTTAAAAATGTAAAGAAAAAAATAACAAATAATAATACGACCACTCGGTACGATATATGAGGTAGATAACAAAAACTTATACCACAGTTTACCAAACTTTGATAAACTGGCAAAAAATGTCAACCACAGGAAACGACACTCAGAATCATTTTTGATAAGTTCTCACTTCACTTTTTTATTCCAAGAATCATCAACGGATATAAATCCAAAGGTAATAAATAATTAAAATATATTATTATTAAGTATCAGGCCAAAACGCTTGGCAAAATTGAATAACATTCAAATGAACAAGATAAGCAAATTCAAATGAGTTTTTGCGTAGGACGTAGGTATCCATCTTGTTTTTAATAATATGATCTACTTATTACGTCATAACCCCACCTTGTAATGATGTTTTAAAAGATAATAATTATAGCAGCAGACTGGAAAGTTGATAATTTTGTTATGATTCATAATTATCTTCTTTTTTTATTTATCTTCGGTCATAATTTGCCTAAACTAGAAGATACAGCTGAAAAAACTATAATAATAATATTTTATTTGCGAGGAAATGTGATTATTTATGATATTCATCACATACTATTAGGCAAAATAGTGGTAAATTGTAAGACTATTATTAATAAAAAAAGAGTGACAACCGGTGCTAAAATATTCACTAACTTTTCAAAGCTCAAAGAGATAGCAATATACTCAGTCACAGATTGTGTCTCTAAAATATGTGGGTATTTCGATAGAATTACCCGTGCGTGAACACGTTTCCAATTTTATTTGTATTGGTCCTTTTATTCGAAATTCAAAATATAATACCAATCACAAAAACCAACGGCTATCGATCTCGGTACATTTTAATATTATTTTTACATTTTGCCAACTTGAAAGTGCAAAAATCGTAAATTAAACACACGCGATACAATGGTGTGTTTGTTAAACAGGTTTCTGATTCGTCACTTAAGCAAAAAGGTGCCAAGATTGGTTCGAGTTTTGAGATCGGGTTCCATAGAATTTATTGCTTATGTAGAATGGAAAGGCGACGAAGGATGTATTGTTTAAGATTAAGCATTTTGGTAGGATATAAAGGTTTGGATTTCAAGTTTTATGGTTTTATGGAATAATTTAAAGTAGTATAGAATAAATTGGTCTTATGTAACCTAAGTAATTTAGTTTTTATTATTTTTGTAGACACCGATAAACAGCAATAGAAAAAAAAATCTTTACTAATATGATTACAAAAGAACTGTTTATTTCTAAGTCTTCAGTTGATTCCAGCTAAGTTTTTTCAGCTGTCTTGGAAAAGAGAATACATTATTTAAAAAAAATAAATTAAAACATATTTTTAAAGAAAACCAAATTAAAATATTATACTGGTATTATCGTCAGAAAAATCGTTGAAATCTACCGATGAAGTAATTTTCTGTTAAACAGCGGAACCCTAAAATAAAAAATAAAATCCTCAGCCAGTCAAACAGGTGTCAAGTGTGAACAGATTTACAAAAAAAAAAACTCATGCATACCACAGCGATTACAACGATTTACGTTTCTTAGAATCTTTGCAGATGTTTTTTTTATATATTTTATTGATCGGTTATGTCAAAGAGAGAAGCCAAAGAAAAGATAGATGGATATTGTGAAGAGTGTGGAGGCATGCGGAACAGAGTGTAAAGTCCCGCAAACCTCCGTTGAAAGGAGGGATCCTCTGACCAGACGGGGCTTGGTGCGGGTAACTGCCCGATAGATGATTTCGGGCTGTTATATTAAGCAAATATAACAGCCCGCGTAGACATATAAGTGCGCGATACAGGATTTCATAGTTCGGGTCCTATGTAACGTCATAGATGTCGCTACAAGAAGTGATATGAAAGAAATGAAAAATATTGCAAGCGTGATGGATGCTAGGACAGAATGGAAGAAAATAACATATTGCGCCGACCCCAAATAACAGGGGGACAAAAGCAGTAGATGATGATGGTTAGTTCAAAGAAGTCAAGTTTCTTTCATAAGAAATTAATAGAAGAAGATAATTAGGTAAATATAAAGTTTCGTTTTTATAAAGATTTAGTTTTGAAAGCAGATGTCAACGTACTCTAACAATAGCGTGGTTTTTGATATTTATAGACTTGTTGAATGATTTTGAATGTAAATATAAGTGGATGATAAAATATTTTAAGGGCAATGTCCTCATAAGACTCATCACGTTTCACGAAACGCAAAGAGCAACTCAAGGAACATGGTGGGTTTTAGTAAAAGTCGTACATACCCTTTTGCTTCTCTTGGTAGCACATGTGGGTGTATAAGCGGGACCACTCGTTTGATGAAGATGCTTTGTGTGCCAAATAAATCTATTTAATTAACAAAGAACTAGTTAGAAGAATAAAATAATAAACAAGAACCATAATAATTTTCAACTGTAGATGAGGTTGTGTTGTGACAGACGTTTATATAGCTTTGTAGTGCAATCTGCATATTTATAGGCAAAATCCTGACTCGGTTACTGACTCATTAAAGTCCAACTCAAATTCCTGAGGGCTTAGACAAGTTGATAATCACGCTAACAGAAAACTTGAAATGTGGGATGCGGGAATGATGTCATCCATCATCATCTCAACCTTAAGTCACGTGGTCAGAACAAAGGAATCGGAGGCGTTACCGACTTCCATTACGTACGTAGAGTACAAGTTACTCTACCTAAAATTACAACATAAAAAAAAAACACATTTAGGCAGACTTATTACATCAACGAGATTTTAAATAATGTAAGTACCTACTCAAATTATTTACTTTTTCTTGTTAGTACCGTACGGCATACATATACACATTTATTATGTATATTCAAATTTAATTAACTATAGTAAACATCAACTTTACATGTAGCTACTTAAAAACGTTTGTAACAAAACTGTTTTCAACACAAAATAAATTCTAATTAACGACAAGGGAGATATTCGTACCACGTTACACGACTCAAAAACAAATACGCGTGTATGTAAATTTAATTCATTTGCATAATAATTGGTAATTTGTTAGAAAGTTAATTTGATGGGTATTAGGGACCAGAATTCTGGACAGGTATTAAGTATGTTTGTCTATAAGAATTGGGTTTCCTTTGGGTGTCGTAATAGGTAACTGATTGCGTTTGGTCAGGCTAACATGAAACATGTTTTTTTTTTACGTTTCTGAAAATTCACACCTGTTTTTCCCAAAGGATTCGGATGAGGTGGACAGTCACGAGCCATGAAATATGTAGAAGCATTGTCACATTTTCTGTTTGTCTTAACTATGCCATTCAAGAAGTAAGTTTTTGATTGCAGCATGTTACATAGCCTGCAGCCTTCCTTCATAGATAGGCTATCCTACACCTAAAAGAATGATTTAATTCGGACCGGCGATTCCTGATATTAGGGCGTTCAAGCTGTTTGCTTGCAATCTTCAGTTTTATAATTTTAATATAGATCACAAAAGATCAGAAAAGATGGATGGATTGTGTGAGGAGTGATACGAAAGAACATGGAGTTAGCGATAGTGTGACGGCTGACAGGACAGGACAGAATGAAAGAAAAAAATGGTTGCGCTGGCCTCAAGTTATATGGGATAAGGGCAATAAAAAGAAGAAGGAGGAGGAGATCTGTCACTCATTCTATATTAAATAACATACATTCCATAAAGCAAAATTATCTAAGTTTTTCTATAGAATAAATTAACCTGAATCAGATAGCAATCCACCAACACATAAAATGTTATTTCAATCTAAAAGATTGAGGGTAGAAAAAGGTACTCTTTTAGACAGCTTTTCTAGCGAGTGATAAAAAACAGATCTGCCTCGGTATTTTTCCATCAAGTCTAGCCACGAGGGACCCTAGACTATTAAGCGTTAGCGAGAGGCTAGATAATTTATTAGCCTTTACGGGAATAGATGCTTTATCGTGTTTTCCTCAGTTTTATTAGATTTTAATTGCGTGATGCGGATGCGAGGGTTCTTGTATTTGGTTTTGTATTTTTTGTAAATGTCTCAATTTAAGCTTGATGCTTTTTTAACCGACTTCTAAAAAAGGAGGAGGTTCTCAATTCGGATGTTTTTTTATGTTTGTTCGCGCATAACTTCGTCGCTTGCCAACCGATTTGAAAAAATATTTTTTTGTTGGAAAGGTTATACTTCCCAAATGGTCCCATAGTCACCAAGTTGGGATGTGATGATGGAATCTTGGCGAAATAGAGAGAACTCTTCAAATTCAATTCAATTTTTTAGTGTGTCGGTTATTTTTTTTTTAAGGTTTTATTAGATTGTAGACAGACATACACAAAGCTTTCAAATAGGACTGATAGTTAGAATACTTATTTAACTTTTGAAATCTACATAAAGGTTATGGTGTTATCTATATCTATATCTATATATCTATATCTATATCTATATATATATATAAAAATCAATGCCACTTTTCGTTGTTATTTTATAACTCAAGAACGGGCTCACCTATCCAAACCAAATTTTTAGGCTTTGTTTGGACTATTTAGTAGATGGTTTATGTGAAGTTTGGTAGGGTAGAGTAGTGTAAAGTAGTGTAGAGTAGGGTAGAGTAGAGTAGTGTAGAGTAGTGTTGAGTAAAGTAGTGTAGAGTAGTGTAGGGTAGAGTAGGGTAGAGTTGTGTAGAGTAGAGTAGTGTAGAGTAGTGTTGAGTAGAGTAGGGTAGAGTAGGGTATAGTAGGGTAGAGTAGGGTATAGCAGGGTAGAGTAGGAAAGAGCGGGAGCGAAGCCGTGCGGGCAAAAGCTAGTACATAATATATTTAAGTTTAAAAATAAATTAAAAATTATAGTGAAAATCAAACTATATATATGCTCCAAAAAAGAGAAAATAAACTTAAAATTAAATCAAACTAATCAATATTTTACTACATATCTATATATATAAAAATCAATGCCACTATTCGTTGTAAATTTATAACTCAAGAACGGGCTCACCTATCCAAACCAAATTTTTAGGCTTTGTTCGGATTTTTAGTAGATGGTTTATGTGAAGTTTGGTAGGGTAGAGTAGGGTAGAGTAGGGTAGAGTAGGGTAGAGTAGGGTAGAGTAGGGTAGAGTAGGGTAGAGTAGGGTAGAGTAGGGTAGAGTAGGGTAGAGTAGGGTAGAGTAGGGTAGAGTAGGGTAGAGTAGGGTAGGGTAGAGTAGGGAAGAGCGGCGGGAGCCGTGCGGGCAAAAGCTAGTATATGATAAAAAGCTTGTCACAAGATTTACCAGCGTAAATTAGAAATTTAATAGCTTGCAATAAAAAGCTTGCTGATTTTTTAATACATACCTAATTTTTTTTTGCTGAATATGTTTCACACTTTTATTACCAATTATCATAGGAACGCAGACTTTTCACAAGAGCCACAGAACTAATCTGCTATCTTTAAAAATCTGTACTGAATCATCCAAACTGAATTGTTTGTAAAACAGCTCAATAGGTTAGGAGTTAAATGCATTAGGAAGATTTTCTTAAGAAGGTTCTTAATAAACTAATGAGCCTCACCATCAACGATTGCGTACTATTAGGTGAGATCGCAGTCAAACACTGTTTTTTTAAATATCAAATAAAAAAAAAAAACTGTAAATAAAAACACTGCAAAAGAAAAAAAAATTGTGGAAAATAGTGGAATTATGATGAAATAATATTAAAAGAACGTAGTACGGGTCACAATTTAACTCAATTTTAAATCAAACAGAAAGCTCAGATTAACTGATTTACCATTTTGTATTGAAGAACCAATAAAAACTTTTTAAATCGGACAAAAATTATAAGTATCAAAACCATTTTAACACGGAAAAAGTCCAAAGATAATAGGCTCTTTTAATTGGACGTCAAAGGTCACAATATGGACTATAACGAAGGCAGGTTTTGGGGCATTATGGACGCCATTTTGTGTTCTATGGGTTGTCGACAGCAAGTTGTTTATAGAATTGGATACATGTTTAATGATTTGATAAGGTTCGGTCCTATTGTTCAAAAATAGCGATCATTTATGTATCTGTGTGTAGGTATGATTGTTACTTCTTACACACCTGAAATGGCTCCATGGATTTTGATAAAATTTTACCATAACTAATATAGCATAATTATTTATACTTCGAAATAACTTGCTGTTGATTAATGATTAATCACCTTGAGTATTTCAATATATTTTAAAAATGCGACGTTTATTTTTTTATATCGAAGAAGCGGATGTTTGTTTTTCTCCAAAAATAATATAAGTAGATAAAAAACGTGCTTGATTTTTTTTTAATCTTTCAAATTTGTATAGATTTAAAGATTGTAAATAAAATAAATACCGTAATCATAATATTCAACGGCTTCAAATTGGACAACAATATTTTACTTAAGTTTTAATTTGCTGAGCAGGGAAGTCAAAATACTTCTCCTTCAAACTTTTTTTAAACTGATCGATTGTAGAGGAAAACATCCTATATACATTTGTATATCTTACTAGATATAATATATTTTATAATATAAATAATATATTATATATAATAGGATATAATATATTATATATTATATCCTGTGAGATATACAAGTCTATCAATTTCTCGCTAACAATGTGACCAGAACTTTACACCAATACGACTATTTAATTTGGTAGCTAACGCGATTTTAATTTCAAAACTTTTGTGGCGCCTCGAGTATAAATTATACTAAAACACATTAGAGAATATACACATAATGTATAACAGTATGTATTTTTAAAGTAGGGTATGAAATTTCGATCGTTTAATTATGTGTTGAGACCATTGGTAATTACCATACTTGCAGGCTTTGGCATTCGGATTTTGAGTGGTTGGCGGAGATAATTATAATATCGTTAATGTCTTCACTCAAACGCAATAATGCTGAGGGATTCCCTTCAGAAGTCTGTGTTTTACGTAAACGCGATTGAAACATTTACCGCGGTTGGCTTTCTGATTGGTTCGATTTGGGCAAATCAAAACGCCTAACGTTACAATCGCATTAACGTAAAACTAACTCACACTAGACCCAAACTCACACTAGTGTCTAGTGTGAGTTAGTTTCAAGTCACAAACTCACACTAGACACTACTGTTTACTGATAACTATAACCTGGACACGTTACGTCAAAAGTTAGGTTACTTCAGCGCTTGCTTGTTTCAGTATTAATCACTTTATTGCTTACCATCAGGTGGGACAGAGTGGTCAAACGCAATTCTTCTCTATTACGGATGACGAGCAATCGGTAGCTCGCCATCTAGTCGTCCGTTAACCGTCCAAACCGAGCCCGAGCCAGAGACCATAGGGGCGCCCCCCTATGGTCTTGCTGGCATCAGAGTCCAAGCCTACTGGGACCAAGGGTTGGCTTCTGAAAGAGAAACTCGAGATAACCTGGAACGAAAACAAAAACACGTCCTCTTGCCCCATCCAAGAACGAGAGAAGTCATTAGGTGACTCCCCACCTGAAAAAAAAAATCTATGTTAACTGTTAGGTAATTATAATTTTATCTCGTATGTGAGATCTTTATATATTTATTATAATATTTGAATAAAGATGAATACATAATAAAATAACTGTCAATTATACTGTTGAATATTTTTGCTAATTTTCTATTAATTTCAGAGACAAAGGTCAAGAAACTTTTGTATCTTTATTTTATGATGCTGTTTGTGATAAATTAATTTTATTGATCATTAATAACATTCCTAGATATTGATCGGCGCCATTCATTGAAGATATTTATGAGAAAGCTTGAATTCAATATAGGACGTTTACTGGCAAATATTTTGATCTATAACTTCTACCCAATCTACCTATTTCAATACTCGTTTTCATCACACGTCTTTTTAAACGTTGCTTTACACTTCGTAAAACTCCTGTATCGAGAGAGAGTTCACAAATATGTAAACTCACTTATACAAGAACTGTAGGCCATATAAATATTTGTTTAATGCGGGAGTCGATCTCGCGACACGTAGAGTGGCAGCCAATCGCTCCACTACTGCACCAACAGTGCCATACGCATAAGATGATACGTACGCAATACAGGAGTAATGCCTAGAGTGGGGTAAAGTTTACAATGATATTAGTTTAGTTTTGTCATTATGTTATATCTATTCTAGCTTTTGCCAGCGATTTCCTCTATGTGAAGTTAGAAAATTATAACCAAGGAACATTTTTACAGGATAGAAAGTATTCTATTGCCATTCCAGAACATGTGCTAAATTCCAAATCTTTCCAGCCATTCAATGGCTGGCTAGATTTGGAAGAAGTAACAAACACAGAAGTACCCACTCACAAACATTCAGAAGATCATTTCAAAAACTTCCACTGTTGGACGTAGGCCTCCTCCAAACGTCGTCTTAACGACTAGTCCTGTGACCACATTCTGGAAGGCGCAGCCTCGCTTAAATTTTCACCTCTATAATATCAATGTGATGAAGGTTTCGTTTCGCTAAACCTGCTTATTTGGAAATATTTATCGGACGTCCTAGAAAGAAAACAAAGCTAAATATTGATGAATAATATTTAGAAATGTCAATTAACGCTTCGAGCTTTCCTACTTTCACTGCAGCCTTTGAATTACATCTGACATTTTACCTGTTTCTCTTGCCTACAGCAATTACACACAGGATATTAAAATGTACTATAAACAAACTAACTACATTTAGATATGATTAGACATTTATACAAACCATTTTTACTGTCAGTTTAACCAATTTTGAGTTCTATTCCGTAGGCATAAGGGTGACATTAGAAGCAAAAAAGTGGTAACAATACCAACTTTTAACTGTAACCGCCATTTATCGTGCCATCAACGCAATAAAAGTCAAAATCACTTGAACGGATATTAAAAAGTTATGTTTAAATAGCTAATCTTGTTTTGAATGAAGTGTAACGAATACAAAGATAAATTAATTAAAGTTTGAAGGATGTATATATGAAAAGGAAACTAAAAAAAAACCATTTTATTGGACGCACTATCATTTCGGATGTGTCATTTCCAATTGAGGTCTTAAAAACTGTATCTAAACCACAAAATAACAGGTTTGTACCTAGCATAGTTTTGTAGTTAGTCATAATCCTGGTTCTATGAACTGTTTATGGTAATAAGTGGCGACATCTATCCGGTCTGGGATTGATTAGACTGGTTCGTGTTGGCGTCTCAATTATTAGATTGTGGCGATGCCTAGAGATCAAACTTAATGTATTTTGCTACTAACTGCTCCCAGCGGCTTCGCCCGCGTGATATCAGAAAATTATCCCAAGGGAACATACTTCCGGGATAAAAAGTACCCTATATCCTATTTCAGAATTTGGTCTATCCCTGTACCAAGTTTCATCAAAATCGGTTTTGCTATTAAGGCGTGAAGACGTAACAAACAAACAAATAAACAAACAAACTCACTTTCGCTTTTATAATATTAGTAAGGTTAAGCGTTGCTTGAGCAGATCTTATTAAATAGACTACCTGTGACTTTAGCACCCCTAGCCAAGTTGATAATCTGCAACCGTTAACGCTAGTCGAAAACTATCAAATGTATGAGAACGACATAATATCAACCTTAACTCACGTGGTCAGAAAATGATAGAATGAATATTTATCGTTTCTACAATGTTCAATGCCCTTTGTTATACAAACGCTACATCGTAGAACGAGCGGCCGACTCAAGTGCGTCAACATGGCTACCAACTTATCGTTTTCTACAATTGCTGACACTGAAGCCTTACCGATTAGTAGGGGCTCAGCTGGGTCGAAGCCTACTGGGGCCAGGGTTATTCGAAAGGAAGCTCGAGCCCCGGTATGAAGAGGCTAGAAGGAACGGGGTGGGTTTTTAGTCAGTAAGAGTCTGACACTATCTCCTGCTCCACCCAAGAGCAGGGGTGGAGCGGAAACGGTTAGGTATAACTTGACTAGGGATGCAGGACTGTTTGGATAAGTTACCATGAAAGAAAAAAAAACAGAAAACTAAAGGGATATAGGTTTCCTTTTTGAGGTGGGAAATCATTTAATGACTATTTTCGCTCTAGGGTAGAGCGGACTTTCCTGACTAAAACCGTACCTAACTTTTGCGTTGTAAGATTGCGGGGTTTTTTTTCAGTTATCCCCCGCTGCTCGGGTTAGGAACACAGGTTATACGTAGTCATTAAAAGTCTGACTGTCTCGCTTCACACAGTAACGGGAAAAGTAGAGAACGAATAAGTACGGAATGAACGGAACGGGAGTCTTGCTTTTATATAGATCAAAAAGACTACAAATCGCTAAGGCTTTTTTGTATTCAGAAAAAAAAAACTGCTTTAGACATAGAAAATGATATAGACAAACTTTTATTACACAAATGTGCTAAATATTGTTACGCTGGAACATAAATTTTAGTTTAAAACTTTCCACAGTTTGGACATAATAATTTGGGTTCTTTTTTTAGCAAAAATCACACCAAACAGAGCAAACATTCGATGAAATTAATAATTATTCCATAATAAATATTCAAAACTAATTAACTAATTAGCAATGGTGTCAAACATAATTAGTTGGCCAAATTATAATAATTTATATTGAGAATGTTTAACGACGCCATAACTAAACAAATAATTACCACTAAATAATCTGTTTCTAGGATGCCCTGACAAAATAATTAAACAGAAACAGAGGAAGTTAGTGCTAAAACAGCTCATTAAAAAAAAAAACCTCGTAAACGTTTTGGTATTTCCTGTAATTAGTCATTAAAACCTGGCAAGCGCGACTCAGTCCACGCTTGGATAGGTTCCGCAGATCCATGAAACGATTGGTAATCGCCGTAATTTTAAGTGTTTTGTTATTCTATGCCTATTAATTTTTGACTTTCTTTGTTCATAATTATTATGTTGGTGAACAACACTATGTTAGATAAAAAGTAGACATTGATTTGGAATAGTATGAGGGTGATGATCGATTAATCTTATCATTTAGTACCGCTATTGGAGTCTGAAGTATTCTGGATCTCGTCATAACCTTTAAACACTCGGAAGGAAGTACATATCTAGTTACCCTTTGGGTTATCTGTATGCATGAGAAATACCAATATAATGAAAGCTTCTGTATCATTGCGATTGTAACTTTAAGTCTCATCATTTCCGCTGAAAAGCGGACTTCCACTATTGGAAATAAGTTTTCCCCAAGTGTCTCCATAACGATCGGTCCTGTGCGTCTCACATCCATCAGATTCTCGCGACCCTAACCAGGTCTTCGGTCTAGCTTTTGGGAAGCCTGTCCACACTGTGCTAACTGCCAATCTTTTGGCCTATTTTTTTTACGGTGGGCAAAAATCATCTAATGACCACCCCCGCTCTTGGGCGGAGCGGGAGATAGTGTCAGACTCTTACTGAATAAAAACCCACCCACCTCGACTGTGTGCTCCACCGTGTCCTTCGGGCGTTCCGCACAGTGGCGACACCCGGGCATCTCTTCCGCTTTAATCCGGTGCAGGAACCTCTCGAACTTGCCATGTCCGGTGAGGAACTGCGTCATGCAGAAGGTAAGGACGCCATGAGGTCTTTCCAGCCACGCCTCAAAGAGGGGACTTACCTCAACGGCCATCTATTTTGTAAGCATTGTGCCCTGTCCACTGTAAATCTAACAAAAAGATTCTCTAAGACACATAATTAAATCTTAACAAATTATCAATAACTGCGACATTTCACCAAGGAACCCTAAAATTAAAAAAAAAACCGTTCAAATAGGTTCATACCTCTTCATCAACATCGGATGAAAGTGTTAAATAATTTAATACTACAGTTTGAAACAGGTTTGAGATTTTAAGTAATTAATTGAGTAATTTTAATTGGAGCTCTTTCAATGGTATGGGAACATTAAATAGAGTATTCCTGATGCTCTTCCTGTTTCAATAAATACACAGTGAATTACGGAAATGGATATTTCGTTAGAGATTAACAAGCAATTGGTGATTAGGTTGGTACTTTAAATAAATATCTGTAACTGGTATTTTGATATCGTTGAGACGAATATAAATTTATTATTTGGAATTATGGTGCTTCATTTATTTTAGGTGTCCGATCGAATTACTGTGGCCCTGGATCGCAAAAGGCAACTGAAGGAATACTGCAAGCTTTCATTTAAGATTTTTTTTTTTATATTTTGACAAAAATATATTTAGCAGCTCACTTTCGGTTTGCTGACGACATAGTAGTCACGGCTAAGACTATGGAGGAGCTCAGCACAATGCTCAATGACCTCAGTAGAGCTTCCGAAAGAGTGGGTCTTAAAATGAACATGGATGACTTTACATGGTTGCGTTGCACCCACTCCTATCAAGATCGGAGACTACACTCGAAGTTGTGAAAGATTACGTCTACCTCGGACAGACAGTCCAGTTGAACTTCAAAAAAGAGGTCAACCGTCGAATCCAACTCGGCTGGGCAGCGTTCCGGAAGCTACGCGATATCTTCTCGTCCAACATACCACAGTGTCTCAAGACGAAAGTCTATGACAGTGCGTGTTGCCAGTGATGACATATGGCTCCGAAACGTGGTCTCTTACAATGGGCCTCATCAGAAGGCTTAAAAACACCCAAAGGGCAACGGAAAAGGCTATGCTTGGAGTTCCCTTGCGTGATCGAATCAGAAACGAAGATAACTGCAGGAGAACCAGAGTTGCCGTATGTTGGCAACACTGGAGAATATATACCGCGCCACTTCTCGAACGCTGGCCACCCAAGCGCTTGTATATTAAATAGGTATCAATTAAAATAAAACTCCTGCCATGGTTAGGCCTCAGTTCTGTCAACTGTCATGCTATCACTGACTCTCTTTTCTTTGACTTCACCCACAATTGATATCTATCTTTTTCTAGATATTTTACAATTTGACTTAAGTAGGTTCTCGATTCATAATATCATCATCATCATTATTTCGTCCACTGCTGGAAATAGGCCTTCCCCAAGTGTTGTCACAATGAACGGTCCTGTGCGTCTCGCATCCATCGGATTCCCGCAACCTTCATAATGTACATTATACAGAGAAAATGTAGTTAATATGTGGACCGTCAAAATGTTCAAAAAAGTTACTTTCGCTTATGTGCTATTTTAAAAACATGGTCTACCCAAATACTAAGTATCATTCAATCCCTTTCAGCTCTTTGACTATCAAGGCGTTATACACATACATACACACGTGCGAACAAACTTTCATCTTTTCAAAAGAGCTTTATCTCCTGCCTACCCCATTTCCGAAGAGTTATATCAGGATAGCAGGCAATTTACAAAACAAATATATCATACAGCGTATTTAATTCATTCCTATCATTTTTTACGCCCAAAAAACACGAGAAGAACTTCACCTGTCAATTGATACGCTTGACATTTCCTGACACCAGTAGCACCAAGCTTATTTACAGTGCCGAAAACGATTCAACACTCGTAACACAACAACATAAAGCTCGCAATCGAACGACATCAAAGTTTTGAACTGTAAAAAAACTTGTGTAATAAATCGAAATTGAATATTTCGCTGTCAAAAAGTTTCGGTGTTATTTTTTTAATAATGACTGCGAGGGAAAGCTTGAGCCATGCGAATCGAAGCCGAATATCATTAAACCTTGTTTGTGTATTTTTGTAGTACCTACGTGACTTTTCAGTTTAAAAATAAAAGGTTTTGAGGTAACTTTGGCAAATAAGGCCACAGAAAAGTACAAAGTTTCAGACGGCCATGATGGATTTTCAGTGACGTCATCATAACGTTTTTTTTTTTGAGGTTGGAAGTTATCGAATATCTTCTTCCGCTCTAAGGCGAAGTGTCAAGGCGAGTCAGACTTTTATTGACTAAAACCCATATGTATTCCTTCATTTACCTTTACGTTCTTCCTCCTCCTTGCGTAGTATTTCTCAATGCTGAGAGTCGTGACCTCCCTGCTTCATCACTTTAATTTTTATGGTGTTTTTCCATTTATTCCTGTCTCTGGCGGTGTGAAGAGACTTGTATACCATGCAGTCAAGAGCGGTGCAGATCTGGTTGGACCAACGTATTGGGCTGCGCCCGCGAGGTCATTTTCCATCTACTTTACCAGTCACGATTAGCCTATCGAGCTTTCCATGGTTTTTTCTTGCAATGTGACCGAAGTATATTGCAGTTTGCAAAGATACTCGGATGAGAACCGCTTCCGTTCTTAGGCCACGGTAATTCTTTTAAATGTTACTTTACATTCAGTCCGACATTTTTTAATCAAGATACGATTGTATGCCAATCAATCTTCATCTTTTCGAATCAATGGTAATTTTCTAAAATGGTTTGGGTCTAGTTATTGGCAAAGTTAACTGCAGCATTAGTAGCATTCATTAATTTTCCGAAATACAGGTGTAGGTTTTTTTTGCCGATGTAGGAAATAATCTAATAACTTCTCTCGCTCTAGGCCAGCCGAGAAGGCGTTTCAGACTTTTACTGACTAAAATCACACCTGTTTCCTATTTGTCCCAGTACCATAAGTAACCATTTCAAAAGTCGACCCATGGCTCCAGTACGCAGGTGTAGACTCATGAATTAGTCAAAGTCAAACTTTGACTTTCTTTCTTTCTTTGACCTCGCCTCTTCCCGTTACGCAGGGTCGGCTTTTTTAATCATACGGCGCCATTCGTTTCGCTGATAAGCATCGTCATCTGTAAGGCTAAGCTTTTGCATGTCCTTACGGATATTTGTCATCCAGGTGACTTGCGGTCTACCTCTCCCTCTCTTCTGAGTAGCCATGGAAAGGCACTTTTTCACGATTTTTTTATTGTAAAGTCAAACTTTGACTATACAATAAAAAATATTTTTATTGTATAGTCAAAGTCAAATATGTTTATTAGTCAGTTACCTACTCCATGCAAAGTTGTATATCCAAGACTGATTTTCTTACTAAATAAACCCACTTAAAGATATAATATTTTTCTATATTAAAAGCGTGTGAAAGGGGATACCAGAGTAAGCGTATCAGATTGTATGCCCAGTGGCTATGAAACAAATATTTTTGCAAATAAAACAACATGCGTGAGAGTATACGTTACCAACATACCCGTACATATAGTTACATGAGTAACATCAATAAATAATAGCCTTTCATTTAGCTAGTTATTGTGTCGATTGGCAAGTCGGCTGGCTGTGTTTTCACGATGCTAGTAGTTTCACTTGAATTTAGTGCAAAAAAATCATGAAAACAAGCAAAGACGAGTTGGGCTCGCGCACTGAGGGTTCTATACAAACTTACCTATGAAAACATTCGATTCCCGATTTGAGTTTTTTTATTCTTTTTTTTGGACTTTTATACTTATAAGTATATGTCAGTCCGATTTATCAAATTAACTTACATTCTTATGCTAAAAGTCTGAACAAAAGACAACTTTCTTCACTGTTAGGGTTTGAGAGGATATTATTTACAACTCCGATCTGTAACTTATCTAAACCTATTGTGTTGAATAATTCCTCTCTCTCAGCACCCGATTTGAGTTATCGCGAAAAAAGTTTTTTTTGTGATGTAACTACAAATTTACAGTTTTAGTTTTTTTCCTATATTTATGCTATAAGACCTTGCTTCATGCCGAATTTAAGGTTTCTAGGTCAACGGGAAGTACCCTATGAATTTTGATTTTCTTGACAGTTTCGAAATATACGTTTTTTTGCGACGTAAACGGCCGTATCATTTTTTAAGTTTTTTCACAGTCTTTAGGAACCGTAGAACTGAGACCTATATGGTTTAATTTCAACTCAATATTTTCACACATTCCCGAGATAAAGGGTCTTAAAATACAGACAGACGGATCACAAAGTGATCCAATAGGGATTCCGTTTTTCCTTTTGAGGTACGGAACCCTTAAAAGAATTGAGTTTAAAAAAAAAGTTAAAACGCTGACAAAATGTTCCATCGCTAGGGGATCTAGAATCATATACTTTACTATCCTTAGTACACGTTTCTACATCAGTAGCGACATCTATGGCGTCACATAAGAACTTATCTTACATCGCGCAATCAAAGTTCTCCGCGCTATTTTTACAGCCCAAAATCTTCTATCGGACAGTTGCCCACCAGACCATAACACCTGTCTGGTCGGTGAATCCTACCTTTTCAACGGAGGTATGTGGGACTTTACTATTATGTTCCACATACCTCCAAACTATCCTTATACGATGATGTTTACCTACATTTATATAAAGTACCTTTGCAATGAACACAACACAGTTACCAAGCAATAAAATTAATGGTAAGTCATAAGTTCTCATCACATATCTATTGACGTGTTACAGTGTTATGACGGTTACTTGCCACTGTAAATGTTCCAATCAATATGCTAATGAAATGAACAACTTATGTGGAGTGATCGATGTACCTATGAAGTTTTTTATGCGGATTCTTTAGGCGTAATTGAAAGTAATGTGGAGTAGTTTTGTGGATGTAGCGTGCTGTAGGTAGATTTAAATTGAAATTTTTGGGAAGCTTTATATGTTTGTTTTTTTTTTTGTTTTTAATAATATCAACTAATACTTGCCTGCCATTCCACCTAATGGTAAACAATAATGCAATCGTTTATGGTGAAGTGCACTAGTTTCACAAAATAGATAGGTACAGAAGACAATCTTATGTAGGTATGTAGGTACTTTACTTTTTATACCTACGCTCGGTGGACGCACACTAATGAGCGTTTGAGCCGGAACTGTTTGACGAGCGGGCCGAGGCGATCCGAGATATCGTGTCCGTGAGCGGTGTCTATGAGAGCGTTGCGCGAGCACGCTTTCTATTTAGATTGACTTCTGTTCTTATTGTTCTAGTCTTTCAATGTACGCGGTATAATTGACATGTTACAATTAATATTGTTAATTAGTCATTTTAAAACAGTTTTAATTGGTCACAGTTGCAATTTTTGCAAATAAAATTGATCGATTAATAGTTTTGATTAAGACATATAATCTAGTTTTGACCTGCAGTAACATTTGATTTCCCACCCCAAAAAAACACACACTATTGAGGAAAAAAAGGCAGATTGGTTGAGACTAGACCTATGAATCTTCCTTTAAGGTGAAGGCATGTGAGCATATTCGCAAGAAGTTGGTAGAATCATCACAGATCGATTGGATTTGTTTTTTTTACAAGCACTTTGTTTATTTGTGTGTATATCTAAGTATGTATTTGTCTCTCTTCTGTTTGTCTATTTATTAAGTTGCACCTGCCATGATATGTTTCTGCACCACCCTAAGGTCAACTGGTAGAAAATGCCTAAGGCATTAAGTCCGTCTTTGTATAGGTTTTGATAGATAGATAGATAGATAAAAAAAATTATTCGTTGCAACATAAAATGCACACAAAAGCACAACTAAATAAATTACCAACACCGATATAATCAACAAAAAAAAACAATTTTAAATTTTTCCCTAGTGATAATTAATACACACAAAAATAAAATAACGAAAACATTCAAGATAAAGAAAAGAGAAAAAAAAATTGCAAGATATACAAAGTGACACTTATGTGCATAAAGCTTTAATAAATAAATACACAAAGATCCTTACTAATATTATAAAAGCGAAAGTGAGTTTGTATGTTACGTCTTCACGCCTAAATGACAAAACCGATTTTGACGAAACTTGGTACACGGATAGACCATTTCCTGGAATAGGACATATGATACTTTTTATCCTGGAAGTATGTTCCCTTGATATAATTTTCTGCTATCACGCGGGCGAAGCCACTGGGAGCAGCTATACATAATGCAAACAAAGTAACTGTACTACTTTCCACCAATATCATGTTATTCCCAAGCCGTTAACTTAATTTTCTTTTCTACAAACAAAGGCAGTACTCCAGTAAAATGCACTAACGCAACCGCAATATGGTTACTTTAAACGTCACGATTTTTCACAGAAACAATTTTGAGGCTTGCTAGTAAGTCTCTGTATTTCTACAACGTGTTTCGGCTTCAAGTAACCCAATTACCTTTCTACTGGTACAACTTACGATACAAAGAACTTTATTTTTGAAGTGGGAAATCATCTAATAACTTCTCCCGTTCTAGTGTGAGAAAGCGTGACAATTTTTACTGGCTAAACACACCTGTGTCCTTCAGTTACTCTTTGCGTTTCAGGACCATATTACCTCCTTTAGAAATTCTCCGTGGCTCTAGCAGGCATTTTTTTTTCGGTGGGCAAAAATCATCTTATGACAACTCCCGATCTTGGGTGTAGCGGGAGATAGTGTCAAACTCTTACCGACTAAAAACCCCACCCCGTTCCTTCTAGCCTTCATACCGAGGCTCGAGTTCCTTTCGGATAACTCTGGCCCCAGTAGGCTTCGACCTAGCTGAGCCCCTCCTGTTGCTGACAACTCCTTGAGGCGCACGGGAATAGTGCGCGCCGTCAATGTCTTGGGCTCGGTCCGGACAATTACCGGACGGTCGGACAGCGAGCTTGCTATAGATAGGCTCACGTTTGACCACTAGGTAGTACCCAAGTAGTGATGGTATGCAAAGAAGTGGTCGACGTTGGAGGACACATGTATGGACTTGCAGACGACAAGCAAAGGTTTGCTTAACGTCCAGCCTTCCGGTAACTATCCGGACGGAACCCGAGTCATCGACGGTGTGTAGCACACTACACGCGCGCAGTATGCTACAAGAAGCCTTAAAAACCTTTTTATTAAAAAAATAACCGACTTTACTAAAAAAAAAAATATTGAATTTGAGGAGTTCCCTCGATTTCGCCAAGATTCCATCATCAGATCCCAACTTAGTGACTACCATTTGAGGAGTATACTCTTTCCAACAAAAAAAATATTTTTTCAAATCGGTTGGCAAGCGACGAAGTTATGCGCGAACAAACATTTAAAAAAAAATACAAACATCTGAATTGAGAAGCTCCTCCTTTTTTAGAAGTCGGTGAAAAATAATACATATGAGGTCGTCCTATTGGTGTACCTTTGCCTAATTTTCGAGTAATGCAGGCGCGATATGATAGCCAATATCAAAATAAATACATAATATACAAGTCCAGTACCGTCAGAAGGGTTATTTTATGACATCAAAAAACTGTAAAACACTGTATTAAAAATTTAATATTAATATACAACTTCATCTTTCCCGGCCTCCATAAACTTTAAACAATTTTTAAAGCATCATTCTTCCTCAAGTAAAAATTAACAAACTTGAATTTTAAAGTTCAGTAAAGTAAAAATATTCATAACAAGCAGGCTTTGAATAAAAAGCGTCGGGGGGAACAACCCTTAAAAGTAAGTTGAAGAGACCAACCCTTAATATTTTGACGCCAGTTTGTGATACGCTGTATTATCTTCTTTTGTTTTGTTCGTCTTTTGTTCGGTATATTCACGAGTATATTGTAAATAGTGATATAAAAAAGAATCAATAAGTAGTCGTTTTTTTTTTTCCACAACTATCACACAACGCCGTCTAGTCCCAAGCTAAGCACAGCTTGTGTTTTGGGTACTAGACAACTGATATACATACTCATATATTTCTAAACACATACATATTATAGATAAATTACACCCAGACTCAGAACAAATGATCATGCTCATCACACAAACATTTGTTCTGGATGGGAATCGAACCCACGACCTCTGGCATAGCAGTCAGGGTCACTAAGCACTAGACCAACAGGCCTGTCAAGTCAATTAAAGTGTGACAACGTAGTTTAACATTCATAAATTATTTTATTGCGCGAGTAAATAATAATAACAATAAGACGCGGACTCGGCGATCATTTTACCGATAGTCGTGACAGCCAATGGCTTAACCCTTCAGATACCGTCAATTAGAGACACAATAGTAAGACAATAGGTGCGCGGCCACCGGGTGTCGCTTGGGGATTCATGAATTAATAGCCGAGAGCCTTGACCAACACCTTAAGAGGCTTTCGTTAGGCGACTGGATCAAGGGCTTGATTCAGAGAGCAGTAATTCTGGATACGGCTCGTATCCTGAAGCCCTGACCACCGGTAGCTTGGACCCTGTTCTCGATGCCAGTGGGACACTCTTTTTTTATATGTATTGAATAAGTCATGATAAAAAATAAAGAGAATAATAATAATATTCCACAACTATCACACAACGCTGTCTAGTCCCGACCTAAGCAGAGCTGGTGTTATGAGTACTACACAACTGATAAACATACTTATGCATTTCAAAATACATACATACTCGTATTACATAGATAAAATTATACCCAGGCACAGAACAAATGATCGACAAATGTTTTTGTGATGACGCTCATCACAAAAACATTTGTCCAGGGAGGGTATAGAACCTACGAACTCCGGCTGAGTTGTTATTCAGGTAATTTAATTATTTTTAATTATCTATCAGTAAAGTGTAAAGTACACTTTAACTTTAGCTTAATTTATTTACAAGTTATGCTGTAAAAGTAGCCAGAACTAATGACATGACTACGGTGTCACTTTCATAAATGAAAGAGCTTTCATTTAAATTAGTACTTTGCTATTACATTATAGAATATTTGTCTCTGTTGTAAAAATATAGTAAATTAGATATTTAATTTCAATAATTACTACTAATGTATATTAAAGCTATAATTCTTCGTTAATCATCATCATCATCATTTCAGCCGAAAGACTTCCACTGTTGGACCTAGGCCTCCCCCAAGTGTCGCTACAATGAACGGTCCTGTGCGTCTCGCATCTATTGGATTCCCGCAACCCTTACCAAGTCATCGGTCCACTTTGTGGGAGACCTACCAACGCTACGTCTTTCGGTACGTGGTCGCTATTCCAGAACGTACAAGATTTTTTTTATATACACTAAAAATATCCAGCCATAGCTAATCTTTCACTACAAGCCATATATAAAAACGGGGTAAACAACAAAATTGACCCATCTAATGAAAAAGAAACCCCGTCTAATGAGATTTTCCCTTGTGCCCTCTTCAGTTTAACACATTCGATGTTCAGTACTAAAGTAAACATTGCATAGTCAAATCGAGTGGAACTAATCGGCTAAATCGATGGTTTTGTCCAGAGATTCTCAAAGTGGTTAACCTTGACCCCAGGAACAAAAACATGCTAACATGTAAATGGAGACATTTATGAATTACATTTAGACTAACCGTCATCAAAGTTTAGGATTTCTCTTAATTAGGTACATCATTTTGCTCATTTAGCTTTTCAAGTGACATGTGATATAGCCCGACTGGGCGGATAGGCAGTCGCTTGATATACAATACTGGTGTTATCCAGCAATCGATTGGACTGGATGCCAATTTCATCAAAGTTGGCAAATTGTTGCGGATTGTCACGCTTGGGTTGTACTGTCTTACAGTGCGTAGTCCAGGCTGCACTTATAAGGGGGTTGGTATTGTTGGTTTAGTAGACACAAAGCAATTAGGTACTGCACTGGTTCTGTTTCAATCAGCTTGTGCTGATCAGGTAGTTGATTTAGATCGACACATCATTTAACAGTATTAAGGACGTGTGACATTATTCTACTTGTATCGACCTAGCAAAAGCCAAGCGGCATTATTCTCGAACATTCTACATCAACATAAATTCAATTTTACCACCCAGCTATGTCGATTAATGTCACCACTTATATCTATAGTAACCCTGTTATGTATGCAGGTAAATTTTGAATATAAAAACGACAATGAAAAAGTGTTTTTTTTTTGTACATGGGAAAAAATTATCCAATGACGATCGCCGCTCTTGGGTGGAGCGGGAGTTAGTGTCAGACTCTTACTGACTAAAACCCATCCCGTTCCTTCTAGCCTCTTCATACCGGGGCTC
This sequence comes from Mythimna lalbum, assembly GCA_949319445.1. Lineage (NCBI taxonomy): Eukaryota > Metazoa > Arthropoda > Insecta > Lepidoptera > Noctuidae > Mythimna > Mythimna lalbum. The sequence goes on from OX439370.1 coordinate 7,708,907, forward strand.
GAACTATGGAAAAGTGGGGGTCAACACATAAAAGTTTGAGAATCTCTGGTTTAGTCGATTACAAAAGGGCCGTGAAGAGAAGGGTTATTTTTTGGAGTTTTCTGTTTAATTGATTTTACATCGCGTTGATCGTTTTTGTGTCGTATTTCATTGTCTGGGTCAGGTTGGATGAGAGTTGGTTTTAATTAGTCTGGGAATTGAATGAGTCAGCGTTGTCCTTTGATTTTTTAAAAGTACGGTGTGGTAAAACAACCTTTTATGAATCCCAAAGGAATAATTCCATATTGCCGGTAGGTCTTTCATCGTATTTGTCAACTCGTTCAAGCTCTAAAAAATTAAACAAGTTCTGTCAAATGTTTATTATACAATTTTTGCCACTATTTGCAAAATTTCTAACAGTTTGGAAAATATAATTTGTATTTATTCGTAAAAATGTATTACTTTTATTCGTAAAAAATATCTGACTTTGACAATTATAGCAATGACTATGACAGCCGGCATTTGTGTTCGGAGCTTATGTGCGGCCACAAATTGGAACGCCGATAAAATACCTAAAATAGACAAACTATCGACAGTCTTAACTTCTATTTATAATAAAACAAAAATAATTATTATAATATCAAACATGATATTATCAGTATTTATTTGACATGAAATAATCTTTTACAAACATATTAATAGAACAAATGCACAGTTATACTTAATATTATCATTTGACCTATATTGTTTAAAAAAAATTAGTTAGCCCATTTATGTCCCACTGCTGGGCAATGGCTTTCCTCTCCCTTGTCCATACACGTCTATCTTCGGAGACAGATAGAAAATGTAATTAAAAAATATGCCTATATTATAATTTGGATTAAAATCAAATTATTTTCAAAATAGAAAATGGATTGCTGAGGCATGCATGTCTTTTGCCTGACTGACAATTTTATTGTCATGGGGTTTGAACTACAATTTGATGCATATTTCACGTTAGTTCGTTTCAAGCATCTTTTGTATATATTGACCTACGAATAGATGTTTGTAAAAGCGTATGTAGTTCTTACTGGTGCGACAGCGAGGTTCTGTACTCTAAAATAAAAATACACTATTTACTAAATTAAATATGCTAAAGTGCCACCACGCCCTCCACCGTAAACAAAAGTACCAACACTCATAAAATTCACATTCGCACACATCTCGAAGCTTCGAGCTTCACTTATTTGTCTTCTCACCAAGATTTATTTAGTTGGTAGTGCCACAAAACAGAAAAAAGCAGAAGGTCAAATCCAAGCAACGACGCACACATAGACACGCTTCACATACACCAACTGCTAGTGCAGTCGCGACTGGTATTTGTTTTAGTGTTCAATCAGACTACACTATTTATTTATTTATTTACTAGCTTTGCCCGCGCGGCTTCGCTCCCACTCTTCCCTACTCCACCCTACTATACCCAACTATACCCAACTCTACCCTACTCTACCCTACTCTACCCTACTCTACCCTACTGTACCCTACTCTACCCTACTCTACCCTACTCTACCCTACTCTACCCTACTCTACCCTACTCTACCCTACCCTACTCTACCCTACCCTACTCTACCCTACTCTACCCTACTCTACCCTACTCTACTCTACTCTACCCTACTCTACCCTAATCTACCCTACTCTACCCTACTCTACCCTACTCTATCCTACTCTACCCTACTCTACCCTACTCTACCCTACACTACCCTATTTTTTTTTCCATAAGAACCTTCTCCTCACAATAACAATCACAACAAAAAAAAAATCAGCCAAATCGGTCAAGCCGTTTTCATGCCAAGTCGTGACAACGGAAAACGGGGGTCATTTTTATATATATAGATTAAAACTTCATACAACATAAAAATACAAAGGACTTAATGCCTTAGGCATTCTCTACCAGTCTACCTAGGGTGGTAAAGAGAAAAACGTGGAAGGTGCATAAAAAAATCCAAGCAACGACGCACACATAGACACGCTTCACATACACCAACTGCTAGTGCAGTCGCGACTGGTATTTGTTTTAGTGTTCAATCAGACTACACTATTTATTTATTTATTTACTAGCTTTGCCCGCGCGGCTTCGCTCCCACTCTTCCCTACTCCACCCTACTATACCCAACTATACCCAACTCTACCCTACTCTACCCTACTCTACCCTACTCTACCCTACTGTACCTTACTCTACCCTACTCTACCCTACTCTACCCTACTCTACCCTACTCTACCCTACTCTACCCTACCCTACTCTACCCTACCCTACTCTACCCTACTCTACCCTACTCTACCCTACTCTACTCTACTCTACCCTACTCTACCCTACACTACCCTAATTTTTTTTCCATAAGAACCTTCTCCTCACAATAACAATCACAACAAAAAAAAAATCAGCCAAATCGGTCAAGACGTTTTCATGCCAAGTCGTGACAACGGAAAACGGGGGTCATTTTTATATATATAGATTAAAACTTCATACAACATAAAAATACAAAGGACTTAATGCCTTAGGCATTCTCTACCAGTCTACCTAGGGTGGTAAAGAGAAAAACGTGGAAGGTGCATAAAAAAAATACAATTAAAATTGCAATTTAAATTGTGGGGGCGGGCGAAAGGGTTTTGGAGTCTGTGTGTTCACAGTTCCGAAAGAGCTACGACTATTGATACCAGTGAAGACGCTTCGGGGTGAATCAAAATGTTTTAGAACTACACGCGCATTCAGTTATAGACGCTGTGAACGAAATGGATGAACTGAGAAATTAGACGCTTGGCTCGCGGAAGCACTGTAAATAAATTTATTATTATATTATTATATCTAACCCATATTGTCCCACTGCTGGGCAAAGGCCTCCCTCCACTCCTTCCAATGTTCCCGGTTTTGAGCTACTTCTTTCCAATTCCCAAGGAAGACATCCAAGTCGTCCCGCCATCTCCTTCTTGGTCTGCCGCGACCCCGACGTGCGATTTCAGGGCACCAATTTTGCGTTTTCCTGGCCCACCGCTCGATCGGCATGCGACAGACATGTCCAGCCCAGTCCCTCTTAAGCTGGGCAGCCTTCTGAACTACGTCAATGATTTGCGTTTTGGAGCGCAGTGTAGTGTTTTGAACGCGATCCGTTATTTTAACACCTAGTATGCTGCGCTCCATAGCACGTTGGCAAACCTTGAGTTTGGACCTTTGCATGTTAGTCAAATGTAAATAAATAAATAATAATTGTTTATTCACCAAAAAGGGTACAGATAACAAGGAAAAACGAAGCTTAAACTACTTACAAGCAAGATATACAAGATTAAGTAGCCACATTACTACTGTGAACGTAGCCTGCATCTCATAAATTTTAAATTTCACGCGCCCATGCTACAGCAGGATCGAAACCTACTGAGGCCATGGGTTGTACGAAAGAGAACCCCAGGGCCATGAAATTAAGGCAAAGAAGAAACAGTAGTGGCTTTTAGTCAGTAAAAGTCTGACATGCCCGCCTAAGAGCGAAAGAAGTCATTAAATGATTTGCCACCTTATTTATTATTATTTTATTTTTTATTTTTCACATTTTAGGAAAGCTTACAGACTAATAACTACATAAAGACAATAGTAGGTAATTAAATTGCTAATTACAAGCTTCCACATGTAGATATTATAGTGACAAAAAGAACAAAAACTAGAGTTGTTCCAACAACAGGTTAACACAAAGTTGTTAACTCTTAATAATTTTAACATAAATATTAATTCTGTGATTCAAGTGCTAATAGGTGCTGGTTGTTCAAAAAATGGCTTTGCTAAGTGCTTCCTAACTGTGCTCGCTTTTGTGCAAAAGAGGTCAATTCCGGGTTCACATGAAATCTTTTTAAAACTGCGACTGGCTCTCAGAAAAAATGCATTACGCCTATAATTAGTATTTGCATTAGGTACATGCAGAAGTGGTCGCTGTCGCAGCCCCATCTGATTAGTGCGTATTAACAATTTTGAGATAAGCTCAGGACAGTCAATTGAACCATTTGCGATATTAATCAAGTAGCACACATCACTAACATCACGTCTCTGGTCAAGAGGTAGAAAATGGTATCTTCTGCATCGATGAGTGTAGTTATCAGATACTTGTTTTGCTCTAAAGTCAAGAAACTTAAGGATTTTTTTCTGGATGCCCTCAATACGAGACTTATATATCCCATATTGAGGGTTCCAGACCTGTGATGCATATTCGAGGTGGCTGCGTACGAACGAACAATATAAGACTTTGATCGGTTTTAGTGATCGAAAACAGGCCGAGGTTCTCATAATGAAGCCAAGAGCTTTTGACGCCCTGTTCACTATACCATCAATATGCTGATCGTAAAGTTTGCTATCCTGTATTAAACACTACATTATTATATCTAGTCCATAATATCCCTATTCTGGGTAAAGGCTTCCCTTTATGTTCACGACCGCCTCCACGCTGAAAGAGTACAAAGATTGCTGCACGTCTCGCGTCTATTGTTTCGTGCACCTATTTTTACTCGTATAGAGTTGACCTTCTGTAGTTATTTTGTTTGGTTGGTTGGTACCTCTAACTTATGACAGTGGCGGCAACAGGTGCCACCTCATTAGCGATGCTGTGCTAATTACACGTGAGAAATGAGTCATGGCAGTGTTTTTCTTTAGTCTAGAAACGGTTTTGTGTTTTAAGAGACAGTCTAGCTCGACTAGTCTGCATGTTATGAAGACAGGGAGTATATGCATCAACTGTACATAGTATAAAACAAAGTCGCTTTTTCTGTCCCTATGTAGGCTTAAATCTTTAAAACTACGCAACGGATTTTGATGCGGCTTTTTTTAATAGATGGAGTGATTCAAGAGAAAGGTTTATATGTATAATATTGCACCCAAGCGAAGCTGGGGCGGGTCGCTAGTGTTTAATATTTCAGAGAATTCACATTTTATACATTGAAGCTAGAATGCAGGAAGCTGCTTATCATGTATTTGAATCATCATCATTTTAGGAGATAGACGTTTACTCTTGGACAAAGGCCTACCCCAACCTTTACCAGGTCATTAGTTCACCTTGTAAGAGGCCTTCCAACGCTGTGTCTTCCGGTACGCGTTCACCACCTTAGAACCTTTCCACCCCAACAGACATCTGTTCTTCGAGCAATATGCCCTGCCCATTGGCACTTTAGTTTGGCGATTCTTTGTGCAAAGGCAACCTTAGTCCTCCTGCGGATATCTTCATTTCTGATTATTCTGATAGGTTCGCGTTTGAACACCATCTCACCTAATGTAGTTATTTTCTAGAAGTAACCTATTCACTCTTAACTTGAAGACCCTTACGTTACTAACTAAACTTGTAGTTAGAAGAAACTGCTGACATCAATTTTTTTTTTCTGTCATTTCCTAGACCAAGATGGATAAGTCTTGATGGCAACAGAGATATCAAATATCATACTTATATTATAAAAGAAAAAGTCTGTGTGTATGCTTGTTACTCATTTGTAATGGGAGGAAGTACTTATTGCAAATGGGCGAATATGCCAGTTGACGGCTTGTGAATAATAAAATAATAGCAGATGTCTTGGAAAAAACAGCCAGACTGAAATGAGAGTGGGCTGGACATGTTACACGAATGCCCCCGGACAGGTGGGCGAGGATTGTCATTCACTGGACGCCAGAAGGAGGTCGACGCCGTCGAGATCGACCGCGGCGAAGATGGTGTGACGATCTGATCATGTTCGCGGGGCAAACTTGACCAGAGATTGCCTTAGACACGGGATTTTGGAAGGAGAAAGGCCCTGTAGTGGGACACATCGTAGGACTGGAATAATTTGCCTGCTGCAGTTTTCCTGTCCGTTTATAATTTGGGCGTCTTCAAAGCTAGAGTGAATAGGCTTTTTATAAACTAGTGCGCCTCACCATCAAAGATTGCATAACTGTTTACTATCTGGTGGGATCGCAGCCAAGTACTAGTTAATATCAGATAAAAAAAGAGAAAAAGCTAGTCCAATAATTTATTAAAAACCATTATCCTGTTCTCACCTAACTAACAGCCATAAGAAATAAGAACATTACGTTGATATATATTAAACTAGCTTTCCGCCCGCGGCTTCGCCCGCGTGGACTACAGTTCATATCGCGCGGGCAGAGACCCGTGCTCAGCAGTGGAATTATAGGTAGCCTATGTGTTATTCCAGTGTCTCTTCTACCTACCTACCAAATTTGATCTAAATCCGTTCAGTAGTTTTTGCGTGAAAGCGTAACTGACAGACAGACAGTTACTTTCGCATTTATAATATTAGTAGGGATTATGCAAAATAAGTAGCGAAAAATAATATCAATATTGAAGCTACATTACGAGTACGTTTAATATATCGCACGTACAAATTATTAACTGTAATTGTAATAGAGCAAAAGATAAGAAATCTCATCCTCATTTCAATCGAAAGACTGTTGAACATAGGTTTCTCCCAAGTGCCGCCATTACGACAGGTCTGTGCGAGTGTGCGTCTTGCATCCGTCGGATACCCGCGACTCTCACCAAATCGTCGGTTTTATTTATGAGGCCTTCCAACTCTGCGTCTTCCGGTACGCGTTTAAACTCCAGTACTTTTCGGCCCTGTTGGCCATCTGCTTTTCTAGCAATATTTGCAAGCTATACAATCCTTCTAGCTGTACTTTCCATATTAGTATTCTATGATCTCGTTGCTTACATTGTTTTCAATATTTTAAACTTCAAAAAAGTTAGAAGTTTTACTTTTAGTAAGTTTGTTTTTTTGACGTATTGACCGGTGCGGTGTTATTTTAAGGACGGACGAGAGTGAGGTTTTGACTTTAATGTCTTGGTCACACGCACCGAGTAAAAGGGCGAGACATTAAAATGTTGTTCGTCCGAGACAGTGATGTTAGCGAATTGTAGAGATAAGTACCCGGCCGAGCACTCGGCGATGTGTTTACACGTACCGAGTACTCGGCCGAGAGCACTGTCTAGCCCGTTTACTCGGTACGTGTGATCAAGGCATTAATAACTGCGTTCCAGGGTCATGTTGTTGACGCTTCAAGCTGTTTTGCAGACCTGTCAGATGTCAATCATGTCGACATCCCCTTGAGGCGCGCGTAAAACGCAACGCGCCATCATTTCGAACCAAGATTAGCACTTATCGGACGGCTATGTTAGTTAAAAAAAAGCCGTCGCAGTTGCTTGGTGACAAAAATAGAAATATTAGAAGTAATTCAGCACTTTTAAACCTCTGTGCAAACACCTCTCACACTTAGCTTATTTATTTACGACACTATAATCCCATTTAATTTAACCCTTCAGATACCGTCAATTAGAGACACAATAGTAAGACAATAGATGCGCGGCCACCGGTGGTCGCTTGGGGATTCATGAATTAAAAAGAGAATCATCAATTTCAAATCTCAATATCATATTCGTCTTTTTTCATAAACCGATTATGATATTCTCACCCATTAAATACCATACTACCGGATGAACAAAAAAAAAAAAGAATATTTTACACACAGAATCGGCACCCTTTCTGTAAAAAAAAGAAAGAGTGAGCAATAAAATCGAATACGTATCTGTTTCAATTTTTTTTTCTCCGGCCGGCCACATCATTAAGTTGCCCACTTTATGCACAGTTCACCTCTGAGGTACTGATATCATCGCGGGTATTGTACATGGGATTTTCACCTTTATGTTAAAAGTCATACAATCTATATTGGTTTGCGGTTTATCTCTGATGGTAGTCGGTTGTTTTCGGATTGTACGATTAAACGGATGCTTTGGACATCCGTTCTCAGAAGGATTGAAACGGTAAAAAAAAAGTTTGGGACATATGGTAAAGTAGTTTATACAGCTTGCTAGAAAAATTATTATATTATTATTTTTTTGTAATTTTTATGCAATATCATAGTAGTATTATAATTAAACCAACTTAATTGTTTTTCGCTATTATTTTATTATTAAATCACTTTGCCCTTGGTGTTGAAACAATTAAGATATATTTTTTTTTTATTGTACCATTTACTTGTTATTAAATAACACCGATCAAGTGTTTGTGCGTAAACCTTTTACACACACAGTTTTTATTGACTAGGTTTTTTGCAAACCTATTTAACTTCAATTATTATTTTTTAATTAGTTATGTACCTACACTCAATTCATTAGAAGCTTTTGTTTTAAGGTTATATTTTGTGTATTTTTTTAATAATGTTTAGTTGATTATGTAATGTTTAGTATATTAAAACCTATCAAGGCGTACAAAGAAAAAATCAGTCAAGTGCGAGTCGGACTCGCAAAAACAGAAAAAAATCACCTTTGTTGTATGAGAGAGTCCCTTAAATATTTATTTTATTGTTTTTTTTTTTTCACGATTCCCGTCACGTTGAAATCCTAAAAATGAATGGCCGTTATTCATCAAACTTTCTAGCAGTGTGTCTCTCAGCTTCACATATTAACCCTTCAAAAACATGGTTACGGTAACAAGATGATTGTTTAAACAATAGTTTTTAGTTTTAATAGCTCCAAAACCACTTCCATATGGCTCAGAAAACAAATAATTGGATTGAAACCGTCGAAAATAATTGATATAATGAACCATATTTATTTTAAGGTAAAAAAATATTCTCGGACATCGAAATTATTTTCGTTCGTTCAAAGTGAATGAATCATCAGAACCTGTTTTCTTATTTTCGTGTATGGGAAAATAAGTACATGCAATCTCGTATATAATACTCCAAAATTATCCATGTTATCCTTTATATAGTATTTTTAACAATAATTGCAATGCAGACCATTGCAATTTCTGCTAAAAATACTGTTTTTAAAGGAAACAATTACGGCAATAACTCGTTGAAAATTTTCAATGTGCCAAATAATCACATTAAACTCGTTAAAAAAAAGACCCGCTTTGACAATTTGAGAAATACTCTTGAATGTAACTTGGAACGAAACTGAAAAAAAAAAACACAATTAAATAATAAATAACATTTAAAGTTTTTTTTAGAAAATAGTAATACCTATATTATTTTTCGCGTTAAATAATAATGGAATATATTGCGAGTATTTTTCTGATTATAAATTCTATTTAAGTCTTCTTTTACTTTAAAAAGTATTAAAGGTAATTTGTGAGTGTGTGCGTGTGTATGTGCGTTATTCCTTTTTGCTAGAACGGTTGCATAGATTTCAGTAAAACATGGGTAGGCCATGTCCTGGAATAGCACATAGGTTACTTTTTATTCTCTTTTATTATTTTCCCTTGAGATAATTTTCTACTATCACGCTGGTAAAACTGCTGACATCAGCTAGTAACTAATAAAAATAAGATTGGTTACCGTTTCTGGTGCTGTTCTAAAAACAGTCAGCAAATATAATTATTGAGATTATAAATATTTAGCTACTGAAGCAAACGACATAATTATTAATATTCTTATCCTTGCATATTACCCCACGGCGTGTGTCTGTTCACGATAAACTCAAAAATTACTAAACGAATTTTCATGTAGTTTTCACCAATTGAAACACCACACCGTGGAAAGCTGGGACAGGTTGCTAGTTAAGACAATCTTTCACCACTGCCCACAAAGTATGGATATCGCCTCTGTATTTTGTACTTTGATAAAAGCATAAGCATTGCTATACATCGTAACAATACCGCCTGCCTTTTAGTTTTAACAAAGGCATAAGCATTGATATACAGCGTGTTCATGTCACCTTCCTTTTGGGTACATTACCAGCCAATGAGCAGCGGAGAAGTTTATCAAAGATATGTTTTAGATTGTTTTTAGTTAATGGATTAATTTGCAAAAGTACTCCTGACTTCAAGTCAGGAGTGTCATACTTTTATGTCAACTTCAATTTTTAAAATAGTGTAAATCAGATTTCAAAGTTCACATGTCATTATGATATTTAATACAATTTTAAAACGAATATAGAAACATAACATGTACCATGCTAATGCTAATGCACCAGTTATTCAGAGTAACAAATGACTCACACACAATATGAAGTCGGTAGTTTTCTGAGAAGTTATAATAATTAGCAAATTGTTTTTACTTTTTATTATAATGTCGTACACACATGTTAATTCTTTGAAAAAGTGACAAACGAGTCGGTGATGTTTTTATAATCATATGATGTGTTTTTGTCGTACGGGTTATTAAGAACATAGTGTGTTAAAATGGACGATATACGTATTTTTTTTAAATATAATAGAGAGACTTTAAAGTTTTGTTAAGTGCTTATTGATTCTAGATTGAATTATTATTTCTCTAATCATAATTATAACAAGTTTTTAGACAATTCTAATTTTTATTTCATTTATTTTTTCACTGGACTAAGAGCTTTGCTTCGTCATTTGTACCGCGTTCATCGATGGACTGAAACTATTTGCCTGTTGCAGTCTTTTCGTTCGATTATAATTTAGGTGTTTTCAAATCTAGAGTAAATGATAGGCTGTTAATAAACTAATGCGCTTCACCATCAAAGATTGCATCGCTGCTTCCCAAAATAGATAGGTACAGAAGACAATCTCATGTACGCTTTACTTCACTTTTTATACCTACGCTCGGTGGACGCACGCTAATGAGCATTTGAGCCGGAACTATTCGACGAGCGGACCGAGGCGCTACCGAAACATCGTGTCCGTGAGCAGTGTTTATGTGTGCGTTGCTCTTCTGTACCTACATATTTTGTGGCTGCTTACCATCAGGTGGGATCGCAATCAAGCACTAGTTTATGTCATTAGTGAGCCATACATTGTTGGTTCTATTTTTGTAAATATAATTATAATCTTAAGTGTCTACATGTTGTTTCTACATTGTGTATGATAAATGATTGTGCCACATATAACACTTTTCTTTCTTTCTCCTTTCCATTAAATAAAATGGCTTACACAATCAGTTCTGATGTATTTAAACAAGAAACAATATTACTCCCTGCTCCATTGGTTGGTTGTTACCACCATGACCACACAACACCATATAATTTCAAACTTATTGACTCAGAACTTACATAACAAGTAATAATTATATGATAATGTTAAGCAGAGCATCAAAGGTCATATTAATAGTGATCTATATGGATCAGAAATAACAAAGGTAGTCAGATCAACAACGTATAATTAGCTTTTTAGTTTTGTTTTGTAATGATAGAGATTTTGATGAAGGTTCTGATGTATGTGTATGTTGAATGTTTTGATACATATCATGTGTATCAGTAATGAGTTTTGGTAATGGTATGTGGAACTATTTTTTTGTTTTGTGTGTACTAGGCGTATTAAAAAGTTGAGTGTTTTAGAATTAGATCTGATTTGCTATTTTGTTATTATTTTTAGAAATCTACACTCCATTCGCAAGAACATTTATTAGATATTTCAGCTAAGCTTTTTTACTGTCCGTTTAACAAATTTTTCACTTTTATTGTGTTGGTGGCATGATAAATGGCGACTGCAGTTAATAGTAGGTATAATAAATGTAATATCACTACATAGTATAAAACAAAGTCGCTTTTTCTGTCCCTATATACCTATGTACGCTTAAATCTTTAAAACTAAGCAACGGATTTTGATGCGGTTTTTTTTTTAATAGATAGAGTGATTCAAGAAGAAGGTTTATATATATAATAACATCCATTAAATAATGGAGAAATACTGTTACCCGAACGAAGCCGGGGCGGGTCGCTAGTGTAATATATAAAAGTAACTAGCTTTCCACCCGCGGCTTCGCCCGCGTGGATTACAGTTTATATCGCGCGGGCAGAGACCCGTGCTCAGCAGTAGAATTATAGGTAGCCTATGTGTTATTCCAGTGTCTCTTCTACCTACCTACCAAATTTGATCTAAACCCGTTCAGTAGTTTTTGCGTGAAAGCGTAACAGACAGACAGACAGAGTTACTTTCGCATTTATAATATTAGTAGGGATATGCATATATTGGAAAGTATCTAAACCATTATTGAAAACGAGTAACCATGAAGTTTCTTGCCGGTTCTTCTCCGTAAGATACGACCAATTACAATCGTGCACTAGCTTCTAAAGTTTTATTTTTTAGTGCCCTAGGCCTAGTTTTTAATGTAGCCTAGAAACCAAAGATTATATTTGATGACTGTTACCACCACTCTTACTCTCTCTTATATGGTATCTTACTCACTCTTATTCGACAATCACTGCTCTGGAAAGTGATTCACGAGGAAGATTTAAATGTTCATTACATGCATACTGAAAATAATATTTATTTTGCAAATAGTTTAAAAAAACACTTTTTCACTCCAATATTTTCGTCAGTTATTACTAGATGAGGCTGATGTTTCCTAGCTGACTAAGAAGAAACCCCAAAACAAACTCAGGAGTCAATCTCTTTTAAAGTTCAAACAGCAAATATGAACTGGTCATATCATATGAGAACCCTACAGATTAGTATTTGAGATAGTGTTTTGAGGAAAAAACCACAAAGATTTAAGTGGAGCTGTCCAGTCAGTACAAGCATTTGTCAGTAGTAGTAGTGTCGTATAGAAGAGAATTTCAAATAATTTATTATATTCCACTAAGGAAGTTGGAAGGAGTGGAGGGAGGCCTTTGCCCAGCAGTGGGACAACATGGGCTAATTATAATAATATAATAATAATTCCACTAGTATCACACATCACCGTCTAGTCTCAAGCTAAGAAGAGCTTGTGTTATGTGTACTAGACAACTGATAAACATATGTACTTACATATTTCTAAATACATACATATTATAGATAAATCACACCCAGACACAGAACAAATCATAATGCTCATCACATAAACATTTGTCCTGGGTGGAACCCCTCGAACCTCTGGCTTAGCAGTCAGGGCCACTAACCACTAGACCAACAGGCCAGTCAAATCTTTCTAATACCCGTGCGAAGCTGAGATGGGCCCTTAGTCTTGTGATAAGGTTGATTTCTTTTAGTATTCTTTGAACTATCATTTATCACCGTCCTAGTCTTTCACCGTTATCTAACATTGAGATTGGCTTCCAATCTTTTAAAATTTTACACGGGCCTTCTGTGTAAAATTTAGGAATATCACAAAAGTTCTATCACTTTTTCAAACCCATCAGTACCTTTTCTTTATTTGTAAAATAAACAAATTACAGTTCACAAAAGCTTAAATAACGGTGGCAGATATTCCATTTACTTCAATTCTGTTACGTTTCTGTTACGAATGGCGTTCAAAATAAATCGTAAAAATCAATTGTATGTCTATCTGATTTGAAAGTAGTATTTGTCTACTTTCAAAAACTGCTCTTTGTGTAAAGAAAAGAAATTAGATACACATGATGAGATTTTTTCTGTAATGCTATTAATTTTCAGTTTTTTGTTTCATTGAAGCGTAACACACGTACAAAGTAAATTTCAAAAAGTAACAAGCAAACAAACCCAATAAAAGCTACAAGAGTATCCAATTTTTCTCAAGCACTCCCTAAAAAACTTGATAATGTCGAAACTTGTATCGGAACCCAGAATGCAGTCCATTTCCGGACAGCCAATAGCGACTCAGAGTTTAAAATTAGAACCATTTCTAAATTCGAACCTGGAATGGTGTCTTCTTCGGCGTTGTCTATGTTAGCCGTTAAGGTTTCATTTTGAAAAACATTCTTGTTTTTGGGATATAGGTATTCATGAATTAACTGAATGAAACCATTGAATTGCCTGAATTCAAAATTAACTAAAGCTTTCAGCTTGCTCACACCATTCGCAGTTAATGTCATAATATATTTTTCTCCTCACTTTGCTTAGCATGCATTTTAAAGTCTTAAGAACGCTTTAAATTTTGAAAATGCATTTTATGTCTTGTCGAAAGTTCAATTTGGGTAGAACTATTTTAATTGAAATTGATTTTACATCCTTTAAAGTATTCTATTTTAGAAAACTTGAACTATCGTGAGTTTTATTGATGTTTTTATGTTAGTCAAGTCTGGGTATAAATTCGTTTTGTGTATATATTTAATTAGAGACGCTGTTATATTCCTATTTTTTTTAGTGTAGTCCAAATAAATCTTGTATTACATTCATATTTTTGGTCACATTACTCGTAGAATAATTAATGGTCATAAATAATGGACGAAAGGTTCTGGGAGACACAGGCATTGGGAGGCCTCCCACAAGACGGATCGATAATCTGCTGATGGCTGCGCAAATTCCTTGATGTGAGACAAACTGAACCAGTCATTATGGCGACATTTGGGAAAAGCCTCTGCCCATCAGTGGACATTGATTAACAGAATTAAAAAAAAAAAAATTATAGATATAATAATTCTAAAACTAAGTCTAAAATTGTTGGTATATTATTTTTAAACCTACCCATTACATAATGAAACATTACCCATCCATTCCAATCTCTAATCACAACCAACTGTAGAAACACATATCCGAACTAACCCAAACTTTTTTTATTTATATACCGTGTGCATTAAGCCCTATTTTTAGCACAAGAACAACAGAAACAATTAATTAATTACTCGTCCGGAGATCACTGGATTGTGGCACCCTCTAGGTGAGTCAGTTCCGACCAGACAGAGCTTCCGAGGGGGTAGGTTAAAAATATCCGCGGTAGGCTAATACCGAAATGTCGGGACAGTCGCATGCCACGGGTTGACTGGTCACGCCGCGGTTTTACGTCTGCAGTGGCAGGGTTATGTTTTGTGTTTTAGAAAAAATGTGGTGAAATCATTATTTGGCAGTGTGCTATTTTGAGTTTGGTAAGTGTATGTGTGTGTGTGTCATATTTTTATATTTTGTGTTGTGAAAGCCTGACTCAGAGATCAAATTCTTTTGTACCGTTAGAATGATTGTCTCCTAGAATGTTCGTCCTATGAAGTAAATTAGTTAATATTTTATTTGAAACTAGTTTCTTTCAGCAGCTTCACCCGCGTAAAATTTTGAGAAATTCTTTCTTAGTACTCGTCTATGTATTAAAAGTGAGCCTTGTGCAAAATTTCACGCTTCTAGTCCCAATAGTTTTATTGCGTTGATGTGTCAGTTTGTCAGTTTCTCTTTACATAATTATATAGATTAAGAACCACGTTTTAATATTAATACTTACTAGAACAATTGAATCTTATTGAAATGGGGATAGCATCTCAAAAATGGTATCCAATTTCAAGCGCCTCATAATTTTACACTAAAATTGAAAACCAAATAAAAATGCAACTAACTCCAACAAAATATCTTTATCAACATACTTAAAACTCACTAAAAACTTAATATAAAACACGTGGAACCGTGAGAGTCAAACCAATCGAATTATATGATATAAATTAGTTTAAATCTTTATCTATACCATCCACTTCAATTTGCTTATCAGCAATAAATTTAAATGGTCACGATAATGGTTGAAATAACCTTCTTTAGTTTAGAGATACTGATGATTCGGTTACTAATTAGGTAGAGGTATCTGAAACATTAGTTTTTATTTGAACAATCGATATTTCTTTTGATCACAGAGTAGATAAAAACAGAAGCTCAACTTCGTATAGCGAGCGCAAATGCACTTGTGATTGGCATTTGTTTGAGAAGTCCTTTTGTTTTTTGAGATAGAAAATCATCAAATTACTTCTTCTACTCTGATTGAAGGGCGTGTTAGTCTTTTACTAACTTAAACCAACCTGTATTTCTTTAAAATAGTATTCCTTTTGTGTGCCCAAGGATATAGTAATTCTTTCGAACATTCCCGTAGCCCTAGCAAGCATCGGCTCTGATGGGCTTCTTTAGTTTAGCAGATACCTCTTTGAGACAATTGCAATGATACAGATTTCCTCTGACATATAATTTGGAGTACTCCATAATCAATGTGACTGTCACATGTCTCGGATATTATTAGTTCTAGGGCATGTCCGTTCCTCATGACGTTTTCCTTCATCGTTTTGAGACTTATAGCAATTAAATACATTACTTATTGTAAAAAGTCTATGTCGCGTACGTCAGGCCCGTTAGTCAGACTACACGGTTAGTGTAGTGTTTTAGCGATTAGCTGCTGCACTGTGTGTCATGAGTTCGATTACCACACCGAACAAATATTTATATAGCCTACAGATGTTTGTCCCGGATCTGGGTGTATTTTGTATGTATTTTTACATGTTTATGAACGCAATTACGATGCAGAAGTAATTTCGAAGTATTCCATATTGGGCACTCGCTTATCTTTATATATTTATAATGCTAAATCGCTATTTTTCAAAACCTGCTTAAATGGAATAACTAAATCCTAGTCTGTAGTAACTTTACAAAAATATATAAATGCTCTAAGTGTGCTTTTGCTTGCTGCACGTAGCCAGAGCCTTCTGTATCTATCTACTCTGTGGTCTAACCATTATTTTGATATCTAATAAGACTGTGATGTAATGATAGGGACTGATATGCAAATGAATAGAGATATTTCGAGTTGACTTATCAGTGTTGCATCGATTTAAATCGGATGTGTGTTTGACTTTGATTATAAAGTTAAGTTAAAACTGGTTACGTGGGACATGTAGAATAAGTAACTGTTTGATCTATAATACATATAGAGTATTTTTTTAACAAGTAGGCGTTTATGGCTAAGTCTGAAACTTTGAGGATTAGTGAAAAATGCTCAAAGGAGTCTCGGACCCAATTTTAATCATGGATTTTTTTATATATATTATATTATCTTTCCAGTAATTTAACCCGTTGATTTTGGACACACTATTTAATAGTGTCACACATAAAAATCAAATTAATAAAAAAGCAATATAAAGGGTGTTTGTGTACTAAAAGTGTTTCTATTCTACAACCCGACACCGTTAGCAATCTCAAACAAGAAGTAAAAACAATCAACGGAAAAATAGCAACGGAAAATTTTAAACAATTTACTTTTTTATAAACATTACATTCTATTTTTTTTTATTTTTGTAAATAGATTACTGATAAAATATTACTATTTTATAATATTTCACTAGATTTGTTGCAAGAGTGCATACTGTAATTTTTCTCGTAAAGAAATAAGTTATCTAATGTATTATAGTCAATCTTTTCTTAGGTCAACTCAAATATCTCTTATAATCTCCTTGTGAAATTATTTTCATTTATTTCTTAAAAATATAAAACATAGACTCAGGAAAAATCTTCTAGACCTCTACAGTCAAACAATGGCAGTAGAGAGACAATATTTATAGGTAGTGCATAAAAATATAAAACATAGAGTCAGGAAAAATCTTCTCGAACTCTACAGTCAAACAATGGCAGTAGAGAGACAATATTTATAGGTAGTGCATAAAAAAGAGAAATGTAACTTAGAAAACATGGATACAAGAAATATTTAACAAAAATGAAGATGATAAATCATGTAACTATTTCATAGAAAAAAAAAACTTGATATTACTCAATATACTTACATTTACTTTGAATCTTAACAGGTGGTCAAAATAATTTGATTCCTACATAAGTTTTCTCACAGAATCTTTCAAAGACACTATTAAAATATGAGTAACTATCACTCAAACACTTATTGAAGAACTTCATAAAATATCAATAAAACTAACTTCGACAATGCAACAACTAATTCTAATTGATAAACGTATCAGTTATAATCAAATTAAATTATATTTTCAAATTCAATTAACATAAAAACGCGGTAAGATTAATGGAACTTGTGTTAAACAAAACAGAAATTATTAGTTTTGGATTTATGTTTATTGTAAATACATATTTTGAGTTATAACTAATTTAATTCCATTTGTTAGATGAGTTTATTATTCCTGCATCTATGGGAATGAGAATTGAAAAAATCTAAACGGTTTTCTCAAATATTTAGGAATGTGCCAAGTTAAACCAACCTCCGTATGTTTTGTTTGATTTTAATCGCAAACTTGAAAGGGGGCTTGCAGATGGCAAGCAATAGGAAGCTCGCCGTCCGGCAGTCCGGTAACCGTCCGGACCAAGCCCGAGTCGTCGACGACTTATAGTGTTCCACGCGAACCTCAAAGAGATGTCAGCAAAACCGTAAGGGCCTAGCAGGGTTGAAGCCTACTGGAGCCATGGGTTGTACAATAGAAAACCCCGGAGTCCTGGAACGAAAGCAAAGAACGATTATATGAGTGACTTTAATCAAATATAAGTCTGACACGCTCTTTTTCTCTTCCTAGAGCGAAAAATTCTTTGGATGATTTCCTTTCTAATAAAAATTAACCACAAACTTGAACACTGCAGCAAGGCTTGAAAGAGTTACCTTGAGCTTAGGACGTAAAGGGTGGGTGAATGACAGAAGTGGATTTTAACCAGTAAAAGTCTAACACACCCTTTTGCTTCATATTAGAGTTTGAGAAACCTTTGATTTCCCACCTTTCAAATAATAAGTTAACTTGAAGAGTCAATAGACAAAAAAAAACTGGTCACACCAGAAAATAATGCCTCAGGAAAAAATAATCAAACGACAGATTTTCCCATCTGCCCGCAACATGCAAATAACACTAAAATATCCATAATAACACCATCTTAGATACCAAGGCATGGGAATCAGAGCAAAACGACATAATTATGCATAAATCTAGTCATTATTTGATCCTAGTCTAGTTATTAAGTTCAATACTGATTAGACTAGAAGCTAATAACTTGGTCCGGTTCTAAGTTTAAACTGTAGTAATGACAATTTGTTTGGTCCACTTTTTATTTTTTAACCTGTTTTCTAGTGAGAATTTGTTTTCCACTAGCTAGACTTTACACGCTAAGTCGTAAATTACTGTGAACGTGGATTTTTTCTGAGAAACGTTTATAAATGTTATGAATATGGGTAGAATAATTTGAAAGCCACCGCTGTTCTGGAACGCAAAGGGCTACGATCTATTTATCATCATACTAGCTGCTCCCAGCGGCTTCGCCCGCGTGATTGCAGAAAATTATCCCAAGGGAACATACTTCCGGGATTAAAAGTATCCTATGTCCTATTCCAGGACATGGTCTATCCGTGTACCAAGTTTCATCAAAATCGGTTTGCCATTTAGGCGTGAAGACGTAACAAACAAACAAACTCACTTTCGCTTTTATAATATTAGTAAGGATTTAAAGAACATAGGTATGTTTTAGTCAGTAAAAGTCTGACGCTTTTTCTAACTCCCCCAGAGCGGAAATATTTGGTGACTCCTTAACCCAAAAAGAAAAAAAAAGGGTTATTAATAAACGTGCACTATCTTTTTCATGAATAAGCACAATTTTATTTTAATGGGTACATCCACTCTATAATGAAAAAGGACCAGCTCCAATAGTGTTACCTTAGCTCACTGGTTGTGATTGCTGGTGGGGCAGTAATTTAAGCTCTTTGTGTTTTTTAAGTGTTACTAACCCATTAGTTGGTAAGTTATTACTAACCATTGGACCAATGTAGTCTTTTAAATAAATATTATTATTATTATTTATTTTAATTTTCAACTGTACATATTTTTGATATTATTAGATATTTCTTAAAAAAAAATTGTCTACTGATGTCGGGAGCAGGGTCCAAGCTACCGGTTTTTAGGGCTCCAAAGACAGGTACTTATTATTATTATTATAACCCAGTGCTGACTACGATCCCACCTGACGGTAAGCGGTGATGCAACCTTTGGTGGTAAGGCGCACTAGTTTATTCTACTCTAGCCTTGAAGACACTTAAATGAAAAGCTCGTAAAAAATATTTACAATCTATTGGAAACGACAAATTAAAACCATACACTAAGTGCTGATGTTTTATTAGTGCTATTTGTAAAACATCAGAATATTATGAAATAATATATATTCATCATTATTGCTTGGTAGAAAGCAACGATGTAGTCGACGATGAAGCACGTGTGTCCAGAAGTCACTCTATTGACTCTTGACTTAAAAACTACAAACTATCAGAAAAAATAGACTAAAAAAGTACTATTATTATTGACTAGATAGCACAAAGTTGACAGTAGAAACAACTACCTAGGTACAAACTGATACAGCGCAATTGGAACAAGAACTAGATAAATTATTTTCCAGAATGTAAAAAAGATTGCTGGTACTGTTTTAAAACGAACCCAGTGTAAACGTTTGGTCTTATTCTTCCAATTCTTCACAATGTTGAAGATTTAATTAAATTATCGAACTGTACAGTGTTTGCAATTTTTCCTAACTGATTTCTGTTTGCTACTTTGTTAGCATTTGATTTAATACAAAACATTTTCTTCACCTCTCTGGCAAAACAGTAGTGAATGAATTTTTGTCATTGGATCGTTACTTTCAGATATTAGTTGTACCAGTATGGATCGATTTAGTTTGAGGTGCTAGGCTTTATAAGATTGTATAGAAGATTTTTTGAAAATAAACAATTGTACAGGACCTTCTCCTCCTTGAGTAATTTTCCTTATTACTGAGGTTCATGAAGTTTCCGATGACGTAATTTCTTATGGCTGGTGTCAAGCCAACTGTGACGGTTCATGGCGTCACGAAAGGCGATGTGCAATTTAGGAGCTGACCTGATCTGCTCATCTTTTTGGGCTACGGTCTCTTGGTCGTTTGCCATCAACCATGCCGGCTACGTTAAGCTGTTCAAGGTTGTGGCCATTTTTCCTGGCTATGTGGCCAAAAAACTAGCGCTCTGTGCATACAGGTGGTCGACAGTCTTATCTCATCTTAACCAGCAATTTTTATATGCATTTACTTTCAACAGTTTTAGTGAATAAGAAATTAGACATAAAAGAAATTTCTCACCTCGCGAATACATTCTCTTGGATGAAATACTCGTACTCACCCCTATATTTGCGAGGGCAAAGCCACTTTCAGAAGCTAGTAAATTGTACATCCAAAACGGTATAAAATATCAAGAGGAAATCTCATAAAATTTCCGTCATGAAGCTATTGCATATTTCAAATCTAAATTAACTCGTTTTTTTTATTAAATAAAATTTTGCTCTCAAATAGCTGTCCTTTTAAGTTATTAAATATTAATAGACCGGTTCATGCCTATCGGCTTCTATGACTATCAGCTTCCGAATGCCTGAATGATGTCCGATGAATGCGGAAGGGTTATTTTTAAGCTGCTGAAAATAAATTTTAGCGGTCTGGAAAAAGGACTGCATTTCATATTTATAAATTTTTTGTAGAAATTTTATAAATTAATTACTAATTTTCAAAAAGATTATGATGATCTTTTAATGTACACGAAAATAGATACATTTTTTTTATGGCTGTTTTATCGCTGACACCGGTATCAGGCAATCTTTGGATGGACTAAATGATCTTATAATACAAAAAGAACAGTCTGCAGTGTAATGCTAATAAATTAATTGAAATTATTGTGATATCATAAGGTTTTGTCTGGCAAAAATAGTTGCCTGGGTTTTTTATATTGCTTCTAGGTTTTGTGATCGGTTTATGACAATGGTTTGAACTTGTAAATGATATAGTTTATCTTAAGAATTATAATTTCTACACAATAATAATTGAAATGACTGCAATAGAAGATGTTAACTGTTAGTAAAAGTGTCCTATTGCCTCTTTGATTTAAGCATTTTTTTTTAATTCATCATCATCATCATATTAGCCGAAAGACGTCCACTGCTGGGCATAGGCCTCTCCCAAGTGTCGCCACAACGACCGGTCCTGTGCGTCACGCATCCTTCGGATTCCCGCGACCCTGACCAGGTCGTCGGTCCAAATTCACTTACAAATAAATCAGTGAAGTCATTTAAAAAATAATTTTCTTGCCATATCATTTTACAAATTAAGTACTAACGTAAATATATGACCAAAGTGGTGTTAATTGATTAGCTAATCATATTTGCGTTAAAATAATCAAGGAAAACTTTGCAAGAATGTACATGTATCAGGGCAAAAAAAAGTGGCTGAAGACATTTTACATTCCTTCCTAAAGCGAAGGTCAAAATCACGACGGCGGCGGACAGTGGAAATATTATAAGGCTCATTTATGTTATATAAATAACTATATTTCTCCCTAGATTGTTTTCTGCTTAAATTAATATATTACTCCCAGATCATTGAGCTGTAGCTGGCAGTAAATGGTTATTTATGCAGTATTTAAATTTTATGAATATTGCACATCCTTATTTCACTATCTTTTGAGCAAAATTAAAACTTACTAGCCTGTATTTAAAGTTCTTTTCACTTTGAATATATCAGTATATTTTATAAGTTCTTGTTCATATTATGCAAATTAATATTAAAATGAACAACGTACAAATTAAAGTAAACAACTTACAACACTGTAGTGCGTGTTAACAAAGAAGTTACTAACAAAACAATTTTATTTCTTTCCTTTTTCAATCTTTCTTTCTGCAGTTGGCAAACTGTAGAGAAATTAGTTTTTATCACGAGAGTTTTTCAAGAAAAATAAAAAATGTAGTTTTGAAACTGCGACCGAAGCCTAGAACAATTCTTGCTTCACTGTTGGAAGTTAGTCAGAACTTTATATTTTCTTAGTAATTTATTATTTTAAGACTTCGTGCAAACTAAGGCTATGATCAGACAGTAGTGAGCGCTTCCGCGCGTTTTCCTAAAGTTTTGACGTTGTTGCAAGGTTTCTTTTCTGTATATAATTGTAGGCTAGGATTGTGTTTATATTGCATACATATCAAAATTCAATTTAAAAATTTATATACAAACTTTTAAATCTTTTGCAAAAAATGGTATGAAAATATATATTTACCATAAGTTTTATTTCGTTATGTGATAGTCGCATTTAAAAATTAATATCGTCGCAATTGTGATATAGTCACGATATACCTAGTTGAAGTTTAAAAAAAAATAACTTTAATATCCAGTCAAACCATAAAAATACCCGGTCATTTCTTTAAACACTCACTGTAGCGCAAATTATGCCGTCAAAAGTTAGCTCTGTAATTTTAAGGACGGCGCGCGGCGTGCAGTTTTTATATTTTCAAAATCCATTTGCAAAAGTAAAAATTAAACACACTGTCAAAACTAAGTGACAGCCTTCATTTTGTTTTAAAATGAATGCATCACCAAAATGCTTTTCGTCAACCCGCATTAAAATAATTAACTCTGTCATTTCTATTTGTTTCAGATACGACACATCAGCGGCCGCTTTTAAAATCCGAATAGCAGTAAATCATAGGACTCAAAAGCATCCAAAAATAAAGCTATGGCATTCACACCAAAACCGTGTGTTTCAGAAATAGAACGTTTGCGTAGGGGAAACTGAAGCTTCCGTTAAAATGTGAATGCCTAAAAATAAAACCCGGATATCCTTGTTATGGTGGCAGACGGATAATAATACTGTGTGTAGTGTGGTTAAAATGATGTTGAAAGTTAGTTTTAGAATAAGACTTACTAGTAGGGGAGTTTCACCATTGTTTCTGTTGCTACGGACTCAAAATGTGATAGTGATTGGGCTATGTACAGTGTTATTTGGTGTTTTTGGTGTGTGCGGTGGTTATCAGGAGCAGAAGTTTGCTATGGAGCCTCAAGACCAGGTAATCATTTTATTAACTTCATCATACTTAACGTTTAGTCTTCTGAATAATAAAGCTTACAGTCCACGGACGCGTAGCTCCATATAATATATATGAAACTCTGTCAATGAAGCAACAACGACACGACAGAATGACGTTGACGCTTCATTGACAGAGTTTCATAGTTTTGTATGAAAGCTTTGAATAGGCAAACAGCAAGCGTATAGTGACGCAAACGCGCCTGTGAATCTATACGTCCACAGTCAGTAGGCCCAATAGAAATGCTCATCTAATGGCTGAGTTTCATAAGGTTAGTTTTTCAAGCGAGGAGAGCAAGATTGACACTAAGTTAGCACTTTAGTTACTCTGGTTTCATATAATATATACAGAATTATCGTCATTTTTGAGTCAATCAAGATATAACTTGCTTGTTACCATAGTTTCAAAAACTAACTCCGTATAATTTGAGAATGAGCATTTAGTATTTCGGTATTTGTATTTTTTTTTAAGAAAAATCTTATAAGTCTCTAAGTATTTGTACTCTACAACATATGTAAGCTAAGTACTGTAGGAAATGCATTAAAAAATATTTCAAAGAGATTTGACACGACAAACAACAAAGCTCTCGTTAAAACCGAATCTCCAAAAGAACAAACTTCATTAGTTATTATATCCTTGGCCTCAAACTCTCAACAAAGGCTCAGATTAAGACCACACCGCTAGTGACACGGATGCTGTGGAGACAGGAAATGACACGAAAGTTACCGTTGCCAGTCGCCACTCTGAAATGGACACATGTCATTAGTTGCTAACCAACGGTAGGAAGGAAGTAGAGGAAGGAGAATTTCAAACGTTTGTAGACGATATTTTTTTGAAGATTGAGGATTTATTGATTTTTATGCCATATGAATACGTTTGAATAAAAAAAGGGCAAAGGTGATTTGTTGTTATTGTTTTGAAAGATCATAGGAACAATACACTGTAATAATCTTTACACACGATTAATGGAATGAAGATCCATTCTTATTTATTTTTTATTTGCCACGAAACATTATAATATCAGTCTAGTTTTATAATAAGATATCTTTTAAATCAGTTTAACAAGATTGCTTCGGTATTGGATAGCGTTAATTTCATTTCGACTCCAATCATCTTAATCTAAGTAATTCACTATTGAATTACTTTGATTGGATGCCTAAACAACATAAAAGTCTATCAAAGAAACAGATTTAGATAACTTGAAAATAAGATAAGAAACGATCGAGCTCCAAAGTTTAATTATGCCGAAAAATCGCTTAAGACTAATCCTAGACATCGAATTCCAAGAACTTATCTTATAAAGCTAATACAACTTTAACAAGCAATCTATTTAATTTAATTGTTGCACCGAATAAAATATATATTAGATTAGTTTCTAAGTTAAGGCCAAAGGGGAGCCTTTCAACTAGCTCAGACTAATTTGGACCAAAATAAATTTCAGTTTATTTGGCTTCGAATTTATGTTCGTAATCATGTTAAGTGTCTCAGGTTAAACATTTGCTTAATTATTCAGTATCAGGTTTGTTTGCTTGGTTAACCTTTTTAGGTAGACTTATTATTAGGCTACTATCAAATTGGAACGCCAAAATTTTTTTCTGGTACCTTACCTCCGTCAAATCTAACAGGTATTGAGTAAGCTACTTAGGACTTATTATAAGATTTATTAGCAACATTATTCAGATTTAACCCTTTTCTTGGTAAAATTATGCTGGTTTATTTTCACGTACTGAGTTAATATTTAGATGATATTATAGTGTAATCAATAATTTTAGTCAAATAAATGATTTGTTGACCACTTTAGACTCCCAATCCTAGCAAATTTAAACTACGTTTAGGTTGAATTTTACTGAAATTTTGTCATATAGATCAGGACTCAATTTATTTAAACTTACATACACACTACACTCAAATTACTGTAATAAATAAATGAAATACCTAACTATGTTATTATATAAATGTACAAATATTTGTTCTGCATGGTAATTAAAAAAAAAAATTCGCAACACCAACACAGCATCTTATAGCTCAACCTACGGCTCTTACTATGTATGTGACATTATATCAGCACTAACATTAAATTTAAAGTACTGAACAAAAAATTTTAGCCATTCTATTTATATAATTTCATCACCTTACTGTCCATGTCCCGTGTTATTTGGGGTCGACTAAACTCGTTTGTTTTCTGTTATCTTTCATTCAGTTCTGTCACCCGTCATACTATCACTTACTCCCTTTTCTTTCATATCACTCCTCACAAAATAAATCCACCCTTTTCTTTGGCTTCTCTTTCCCTCTCCAATCCACATGTATACTCGTAACTTCTTATAATGACGGCAGGGTTGACGCAGTGATTGAGCGACTAGCTGCTGTGTTGCGTTTTGCAGGTTCGAATCCTGCACGGGACAGATATTTGTATGGCCTATAGATATGTGTTCTGGGTCTGGGTGTCTTGTATATCTGAGTACACACGTTTGTGAACACGACCCACGATACAGAAGTTATAGTGTAGGGCAAAGTTAAAAAAACATGAATATAAATTATTCTATTAAAATTCTTCCAGTTCTAATTTCCACTGCTCTAATTTATATTAAACAATGCTCCTTATTCTTGCCCCAACAGACAGCAGTAGTTGGATCTCGAGTGACGTTACCTTGCCGGGTGGAGAACAAAGCGGGGCAGCTGCAATGGACAAAGGATGACTTTGGTCTCGGACTCCACAGAGAACTGAGTGGCTACGATCGGTATAAGATGATTGGGAGCGATGAAGAAGGTAATTATGTTATTGTAATGCTAAGTTCCTTGACTTTTATTGATTTATGTTTATTTTAATACCAATTTCACACTACATCTTTCTGTGATATACAGAAATTATTCGATGACTGCTAGGACAAAAATCTGAATCCAGATAATTTCTATGATATTATTATAAAAAAAACACATACAACTTAATCCATTTTCAGATTTATAATATTTGTATGAGATCAGATTGTCTATTGGAATTTACTCAGCATTTTGACCTTTATTCGGTTGCGTTGAAACGGTTACAATAATAAAAAAATCTCTAAATACATTTGAAAGAGCTTTATAGAACTTTTGAGTTCAATTTTCAATAGCTTTATAATACAGTAGCTATATAAAAGGAAACTAATAAATTCAGCTGGTAAACAAAAGATTCTTCTAAATAGAAACCCTTTAATGGATAAAGTGTCGCCAAGATCAGTTTGTTGTGAACAAAAGCTATTAACGCCACCACAAACTGCTGGTAGCCGCAACTGTTTGTGGCTTTTTGCAGTTGCAACTCGTTAACCCAGAACTGATGTTGCATGGGAAAACATTTTGTGTCCAGAGTTGAAAGATAAATTCTTTGTGCACATAAAATAGACTGACTGACTGATAGGCATCACACAGCCTAAACTGTTGAAAATAGAAACTAGAGACGATTTATGGAGGACCATCTTTTTTCAGCAGCTTTGCCAATATGAAAGTCGGATATTATCCTGCGCGGTAACTTACTACTTGAATAAAAATTATCTCATCTATGGCCTGGCTTGCTCGAAAATTAATGCCAATTCATTTATTAAAGTGACTGATTTACCAATATCAAAATATTTACACAAACCGATTTCCACATTTGCAATATTTGTTACAATTTAGGAAGTAGAACAAAATTCCAAGCATAGATGTTTTTTTTATATTTTGACAAAAACATGGGCGACGGCTTGTACAGAATAGAAGCCGAATATTAAATTCCGTTAATAATACCAAAGCCCCTTCCTGTAGGAGAATCCATCGTCTCTAAAGCAAAATCTAAATATTTCGTCAGGTTGAATTCCAAGGGAAATTATCTTCAGCTTTCAAGCCAATCGAAGAGCCATTTGAATTCAACCATTTTGCTCGCTCGGATTCTAAAGCAGCTGACAGACCTTAGATATTATTCGTTGACGGTGCATTCAGCTTGAATTAGCTATCTATTGATCTATTTTATTTGTTTGCTGAATGATAACGCAGTGTGCTGGAATTTTATATTAGTTTTCGTTTCTGTGAATGGTAATAGCATTAACTTATTCATGAATAGTAGTGGTACACTAGTAGTGGACTTAATGACACAAGGCAATCTTTACCAGTCAAAGTTTGGCTTAGAGAAATAAACTCTACTTACTGTAGTAGGTGTACAACAATAAATAAAAAATAAGTAATTAAAATTGAATTTACTATAACAAAAATTATGTATAACATAAAATTCACAATAATATTACAAAGGCAAAGCTTGTGTGTTTGTTACTTCGGCACGCACAAACGGTTGAATGAATTTAAAATTTATCAGTAACTTAGTTTATACATCAAAATTATATTATAGATGGGGGCGCTGACAGAAGATAATACATAGAATATATGCTAAAATGATAAACAGTTTTAGTTCAGTCACTTTGATGTTTCAATTAGGTTTATAATTTTATCGCTGTCTTTAAACAAAGCCTTGCTGAGCTGGAAGCTATAAAACCTACCTGTTCTACAGATTTTATTACTCTTTGTCTATATTAGATTTTCCTCACCATGTTTTTGGAACAAATCCTACTGCGGCTATAAAATAGAAATATTAAAATACCTATAAAACGTCAAAAGCGCCTAATTCAATTTTTTAATTAAAGCGTAATATAATTACTAAGTTAGCACTACCCATTTTATGGAAGTCTGTTTTTCATAAAGCTACTTTTACTCGTACACAATCTTCTTTCTTCAAGCTCTTAACGTAATTAATGTGAATATTATCTTCAAGGGAACCTTTTTTGGTTTCGTAAACATGTCTTGTAAGGAGCGGTAATAACTCATACTTATTAGGGTTCCTTGTATTAACATAAAACTTGGTCGCTATGTGATTATGTTCTGTCTCGTTATTTGGCTTTTTATTATGTGGCTAGATCATTTTAGGCCGTTAGAAGGTTCAACCTTATCGTTTACCGTAAAAGTACTAGAAAGTACGTAAGTGATGTTTAGTTTATGATATTTTCGGGTTAGATACACATGCGTAACATTTACTTGATAGATAATTTTAAGCCGGTTTGAAATAAGGTATTCAGTTTCTTATTTGTTCTTAAAGTTTTTTTTTTTCCATTTATTACTATTAGCAGATTATTATATTACAGAACTGCAAAAGCAACATATTTTTGACCATCTTTAGACATGGCCAAAGTCATAGTCTATAGTAAATGCCTAGCTATTGCTGAAATTTTAGGCCCTTCGGTTTGGACACACTCAGCGCAATTTATTACAATATATTTATTATTCTATACTCAGTTTCTTTTTCATTATGTGTCTCTCATATTGTATTTTACTCTATTATATATATGTTGTGACGTCTTACTGAACCCAAGATCTTTGTATATAGTTTGACCTTTGATATTTGGGTTCTGTCGTAATCATATATTATTAATATCACTATAATAATTCACAGTCGTTCTGTACGAAACGTTCTTAGGTTCACCTTTTCATGAAATGTAACGTCTGAAAGACTAAGTAATTCGACCGTTTTATCCTCTAGTCGTTGGCTATGATATTAATATTAGAAATCACGTGCCTAATGTTATTAATATTTTTTTATTAAGAATTTGAATTGTTGGTTTTCAAATATTTTTTTTTGTTATACATTATATTTGCTATATTAGCTAATATGAGCTACACTTTTTAATGTAAATAGTTTTAATCTTAAATATTTATAGTTCATTGAGATATTTGTTGTTTGTATGAATAATAAGTAATATAATGAGAAAGAGAGGTTAAATTTATCTTCTTTATACGTAAGCGTTTAGATAGAGTTATCGCTGCCAGCAAAATGAGAAATTAATTTAGTATTTCGTGAGAGGAATGAAATTATAGACATCAAACATTGTTGCGATAGAACTTGAAGATAGTGAATAAATGTGTTTCAACGTGTTTTAAGTGATTAAAATACGTTTATTACGCTACACATAGGGCAGATTAAAGGTTCTAGACAAAGTGATATGCTTTTAGCGATTCGATTCTCATGTGCTACTGAAATGTCAGTCAAAGCCAAAAATCATTTCAGTATAGAGATGTTAAATGTTGGACATACTTCCTTTAAATGTCACCACAACGCCCATCCACTACCCTCAACTAATCATTGGTTTGTCTAGTATCAGGTCATCTTACACTACATCTTCCGGTGCGCAGTGGCTACTCCAGAATCTTCCAGCCTCATCAATCATCATTGCAAATGTAGCAATGTGCTCTGCTTATTGCCACCAAAGTTTGACAAATCTTCGGACTAATATTTATTAGTTTCCTCGCGGATTTCTTCATTATTATTGATTCAATTACGAAAAACAAGTCCATGCATAGACCTCCCTTATAGATTACCTTAAATGAATGACTTTAAACTGTCTGAGGTCCAATGTGAGCGGGCCACATTTCACTGTGCAGTCGAGTTTGATGCAACGGTTGACCTTTTGCTCGAAATTAACCCTTCTTAACTAAACCGTTGGTCCTAGGTAAATATAACTTGTCTGCAACTTCGAGTATAGAGTCTTCGATCTTGGTACAAGTGAGTTATACCTGGGTATTTACAATAAACTTGGTTTTATTCATGTTCATTTTAAGGTCATTGAGCATTAATAATAATAATAATAATCCTTTATTGTCAGGCAACTAAGGCCCATAGATAGAATACACAAATAATCTTACAAAATAATAAACTAATACATAAAAAAGATACTATAACTAAATTACTGCTCATCGTAACTGGCATGGTTGATGGTAAACGACCAAGGGGCCGCAGCCCAATAAGATGGGCAGATCAGGTCCGCTCTACATTGGACACCCAATTGCACGTCGCACTTCATGACGCTAAGAACCGTCACAGATGGGGAAACTTCACGACCCTCAGTAATGAGGAATACGACTCGAGGAGGAGAAGTAGCATTGTACTGAGAACCTTCATATAATATCCTCGTCATAGATATAATAACATTTTGGCATTTATACAACCATCATCGCTGATAAATGATACTTAGACTCAAGCCTTGAATCTTTAATTTAGAATGAATGTTTTAGTTCGGTATCATTTGTGTCTCCAGTAATACAGATATTACTGCATTGACAATATCACAGTATATGACAGTACAGTACAATATCTTTATGAAGCCACTGCTTTGGTGCACACATAATACACGCACGGATGAGCTTGGTGTATTCAATGCACGTGGCATAGGAAGATATTGTATTCTACAATATTATTTTAGAGTTACTATAGCAATGTATAGTTCATTCACGATTGTGTAGTTTTTTTTTTATTATATTGTTGAAATGTTGAAAGAGCTAAACTTCACAATGTTCAATGTAGGTTCTAGATTTTTTTGTGGTTTTTGGCGTTTTGAGGCTACAGTGACGCTTTCGAGAAATTTCGCAGTCTTGCTGTGCTCTCATGAGTTGTTAACGCAATCCATTTTATGACCTAAACTGATCTGTTAAAGGGGTGGAACTATAAATGGTGTTATATACCTCCATCCCTCTTTCTCGCTCGTAAGATTGACATTTTTAACTCGTCATAGTAAGGCATCTCATTTTTATGCATCTATTATTTGGTTTTTGTACACACCTACTACAGTGTTGTCTTGCCATGTTGCCTTAAGTCCGCCTATGTATCATTACGGTACATGTAGCTTAAATTAATATGGCTCGTGATGCTTACGGTTCTGAAGACACTTTATAATGCCATATTGTGATAGGTAGTGTTATGTATACATAAAAATAGTTAACTAATTGCTGGTCCTTTTATTCGCAGGTGACTATTCCTTGGACATCAGAGACGTGTCGTTGGATGACGATGCAAAATACCAGTGCCAAGTCAGTTCAGGAATTAAAGGTATGTAATAAATGGTCCTAATACTTATCTTCTTCATATTGCCCTCATATTGCGTATCGTCTTCATCTGCTCCTATCCTATTTAATTTGGGGTCGAGTCAACATTTTTTTCTTCCACTCGCTTCAGTCACTCGTTACGCCATCACTAGCTTCCTTTTCTTTCCTATCACTTCTCACACAATCCATCCTTATTTTCTTTGGTCCTCCCTCTCTCTCTCTATCCATTCGCATTTATACTCATAACTCATTTAGTAACATGCATACTCATAACTCTTTCAACTTTTCAGGCACTAGTGCTAAGTAACTTTCAAACTTCCTCTAATATACTCATTTTTCACTTTATCTATTCTCGTCACACCCCACATCCATTTCAACATTTTCATCTCCGCTAAATGCAATCTTTCTTCATCCGTCTTGAGTAAAATTCAAAATTGTAAAAATATCCTTATTACGGCAATTAATCGGCGCCCTCATTCTAAGCCCTTCTTAATTATCTACATTAAATTGAATTCTCGACAAAAAAATATAATAATTACCTACACAACCCACTCAAAATACACGTACAGGACTATAATTATTTAAACAAGCACTACTTTAATCCAATACTGCACTTAACGAGAAAAACCAACACTCATCGTACCGATAATGGCGGTCCAAAATAAATTGAACTTTCCAATAATATCCCTAATTTCGTATAAAGTAATCTTCCACGAAACTCCTTGTATAATAAATATAATAAATCAATGCTCGACACACAGAATTACGATACGGTAGCGAGCAAACAGATGCTTGTTAGTGCGAGCATGCAAGGAAAAAATGAATTTGCGGGTCCAAGTTTTGAAAGATGAGAGGGTAGAGGAAGTATCTTCCTCCTTGCGTCATTTATCTTCAATGCTGAGGGTCGTGACCTTACCGAATAATTTTCTTATGGACTATTTTGCCATGTTGTCCTATCTTCTGCGATGTGAATGGCGTCGTAGACTGTGGTCTCCAGTGTAGCTCGGATTAGACGGACCAACATATCAGACTCCTGCCTCTATGAGTAGCTTGCTGTCCGACCGTCCAGTAACTGTCCGGACCGAGTCCAAGACGTCCACGGCGCGCATTATTCCTGAACTGTTAAACAAGTTTTAGCGCACGGGTACACTTTGTCCTGGAATAGCACATAACATACTTTTTTATACTGGGAATATGTACCCTTAGAATAATTATCTAACATTACTGGGGCAAATCCGCACGCCGACTTAAAACAATTTAACCTCCAAAACTTACTTGGTAACAAAATATTTCTCAAAATCCTTCTTTGAATTCGAAAACCCATTACAGTTTTTGGTAATGATGTAAAAAAAAAACAAACAATCGCCCCCACTGAAACAGAAAAAGCTAAGACATCAATTCCCTGGAATTGCACTAGTGCTTTCCGTTTGGAAGACTGCCAACCCCGTAATTGAAAAAGAGCACAAAGATAAGTGAACCTAATACTTGACATAAAGGAACAGATAAATACGACAATTTGACAACATAAGAGTCTCCAAAATAATTTGGTATAGTAAAATCTTTAAAATAATTGTAGGATTCGTGAGAGGCAAAGTAGTAGAATCTACTTCTGGTGCTTTCGAGGCACGAATTGTGACAAATATTTATATAGCTTCAAAAACTTGTTCACTATTTTACCCTATTGTAATATCTGTCTCAAATTTTATGCCATCTGCTGCAAAAGTTTTTTACCATCTATAAAATACATTTTCTTCTAATTAAATACAATAGTTTAGACTTCAGCATTGACCCATTATGCCGCTGTCCGTTTTCCCGAATAATTTGAATATATTATTGCTTTAACGTAGTAACGGAGCTATATTCCACTAACTCCCAAAGGACAGACAAACAAAGTTATGGACAGAAGCCCGTATAATATATTTGTTTCTACCATTGAACTTCCTAGATGTACCAACTTTATGAGCGTAGTATACTTTATCACCACTTGTAAGAATGTATTACCACTAAATGAGATGGGATACTTATCTCCTTATAGATTGAAGCTATCGATATTGATTATAAGTGCGGAGGAGTAAACTGGTATCACTTGTAACCAGACAAGGCTATTCAAGATTAAAGACCCATAATTGATAATCCCTTGCTTGACTGTGAGAGCAACAGAAATTGCCTCATTATCTGACGTGAACAAAATTATTGTATGTTTGATTCCCACAATTTGTTAAGACATTAGGTAGATAAAACTTACTAAATTATTCACCTGGAGAAAAAATAAATCACCTTTCAACCGATAGTAACTTAATATTGTAGTATAATTATTCTGATTACACTGTTAGCAGCAGATGAATGTTTACTAACTGAAATTGTAAATGATTTATTTCTATGTACGAGTAACTTAGTAAATTTTTGCTCTTTTGAAAAATTAGGAGGAATCCTTACATAAGAAATCGCTCAGCGATTGTTCTTTGAACCAAAGATAATTCTTTCAAGCCAAGTAACTATTGTTTTCGTACTTGAGCTGGAGCCCGCGAAATTGTGTTTGCTTTTAATAAATTGAAAATCTTGACTCGTATTTTATTCCTGGCCTGTTTTCAGGCCTTCGTCTCACGATTTTTCTCCCCATTTTATATAATACCTATATTTTTAGGAGCTTGTAATCCGCCCTGATGGATTTTGAAAGTTTGCTTCGTGAGCGAAAAGTCTGATTGTTTCTTTTTCAGCTGGGTAACATCAATTTGGGAAAGAAGTTTATGTCGTTCGATAAATCATTTACCATCGAGCCGATTGTGCTAATACTGGCGTATTTTTTGTTACAAAATCGTTTATATTCTTCATGTTTTCAATGGTGATACTAAATTTTTTCCAATCCTATATTTGTCAGATTGAATCTATCATTTCAAATATTAACCTCACTATTCCATAACAAATCCTAAATTAATTGATCAAAATTTCCAAAATCTCTGCCTTTATCGGCTAGTCTACCTACAGCAACACCAACCATTCATGGCTTAGTATTTCGGGCTAAATTCATGTCAAAATGTCCATCTCTTTGGCAAGAATCTGCCCAATTGTATTGTTGGATAGACTAGTGACGGTACCTGTCCAGTGTGACGTATTGGTAGTATTTGTATCTGTAGCGTAGTTGTTTGATATTGACGTATATGTGTGACTGGTGAAGCTAGAATTGGTGAAAAAGGTTTTTATCTTTGTTTCAGTTTTGGCAGAAGCTTTCTGATTAATATTTTTGTATAGTAATACAAATTAGTAGGGTAAGCTTATTATCTTGTCTTGGTAGTTACCAATATTTTTTTACTATTATTCATGGGTTTGCGCTAGACCTACCTCAACTCATCACTGATCAATGATGTGGTCGACAATGTAGCCTGCTTGCTTACCTTTGACTTGAAAAACCCTATGTTGTGTTGTGACTATAAAACCAATGTCAATGTCAATATGTGTGAATTCTCAATTCCCTATTGCATTCCAAATATTCATATTGATTTTCGTGTTCATGTTGTTAAAGTGGTCTTGTTTCCGAGCAAAATTTGATATATGAAATTTTCAACCAGTATTTCCTCTAAAAAAGCTTTAACATATTTCAGGTAAATATTGTTTCTCTAAACCAATTTGGTTCATTTCATTGCTAATTTTTCAACAGTTCCTATATTATTTAATGCAAATTCCGGTCTTGTGGTTAACCTTAATTAGTAATTAATTCATCCACAACCCTTTCATTTCTCTTCCATTTTTGTTTTGTAATTTTTCATAACGCCTGATTTGCATTTCTTGCCGTCAAGATCTTTTATTCTGTAGATTGGATGTAAAAATTACTTTTTTAAGAATATTATTGTAATATCTCGAGTTTCTTTTTGAAGTTAATCTGGGACTGGAGATAGACTAACTTCATTTGATAAAGTTGCTTGTGAAATTTGATATTATGACAAGATAATTTACTACAGTTACTAGTATAATTAAGGTCCTTTTTGAGCACTGTGAAATACATTCTAAAAATTGTAATTACATTGGGAAAGTATTGGCACAAATACTTACTATAATATCGCTCGCCAACTAATTTTCTCGCCCCTCGGACTTACAAATTATCCGCTTCCACTTACAAGAAACGTTCAACTTAATATTGCTTATTTCCTCAACGATAACATCTCAACGCTTATTATCTTCAATACGCTTAACCCTACCGTTAAAGTCATCTAAATTAATTTCCTTAGCATCGTCTTAAGATATAAATACGAATTTATAATAAGCTATCTCGGAAGTTTCAAGTGCTTCGATCCTTTTAGCTTGGAGTGGCAAGTCTCTATTCAAACGGAAAGGTCTATTATATTAATTTACATTGCCCTTTGTATAGAAGGTAACCTTTGATAAATTTTGCTTTTCCTTTGAAACGTCTCTGTTAGTATTCTTATCTCCTCTAAAGCGGGCTCTTATGGGCTATTCAGCTTTTGTTTCGAGATTTAGATTCTGTATTTCTTTAGTAATCTTATACATTTGTTATCCATGATCCTTGTGGATTCATTTTGTGTGGATTTAATTACTTTTAAGGGTTGTTTATGTTAGTTTTTAGACTTGTATTTAATTTCACTAAAAGCTTTAATATTATAGAAATACTGTCTGGTTCTGCTATTCATAAAGTTTTTGTAGCTGAAAATCTTTGAATTAATTTCGTGAAAATAACTTTGTTATTTTATGGAATATGAAAACGGACTAATATATTTTTCTATGAAAGGAAAATAACTAGAATATACTGTTATACATATGCCTGTGAAAATGCCACTTAATTAGAAACATAATGTGATCATTTCTATTCGGGCTTGCCAACGGTGAGCATTGGGTAGCTCGCTGTCCGACCGTCCGGTAACTGTCTGGACCATGCCCTAGTAGTCGACGGCGCGCACTGTTCCCGCGCGCTTCAAGGAACTGTCTGTCAGCAACAGCAGGGGCCCAGCCGGGTCGAAGCCTAGTAGGGCAAGGGATATCGAAAAGGAGCTCGAGTCCCGGTATGAAGGCTCGAAGAAACGGGGTGGGTTTTTAGTCAGTAAGAGTCTGACACTATCTCCCACTCCGCCTAAGAGCGGGAGTTGTCATTGGACGATTTTCCTCACCATAAAAAGATCATTTCTATTTTAAATCCTTATTTTAATCCGCATAGCAACTAGAAATTAATGCGATAATAACGCAAAGTTTCAGGAATTATATTGTTTAGCACAAATGTTCTTGTCGAGAACAAATCCTGTATCTCAATAATAAGCTCCGTGTTTAGAGAAGTTGGATTCAGATTTAAATAAATTAAACCGCGAACAATTCTTGATACATTTCATTTTGCTGCTATCTTTTAAGCCTGAAGGCGTTTGTTCCTGTTTGTACTTTTGTTAATTACATTTTCATATGTGAAGCGTCTGTTCTTGAGATGTTTAAATCTGATTGAACTTTGTACTGTGATATAGTAAAATTTACAGTCTTTTATAAAAAAATAAGTGACTTTATTTGACTGTTTTTGTTTGATTGTCACATTCAACAACTACAACTATGGGCATGTCTCTTCAAAAAAATAATAATTTTAAGTGCAATATTTAACAAAAGAATTTAAAATTTGGTACTTATTTGAGGTGATCAGCCCCCTAGCCAAGTTACAACCGTTTCGCTTGCGTCGAACGCTTTTAGTTG
The DNA here is from genome assembly GCA_949319445.1 of Mythimna lalbum. Classification (NCBI taxonomy): domain Eukaryota; kingdom Metazoa; phylum Arthropoda; class Insecta; order Lepidoptera; family Noctuidae; genus Mythimna; species Mythimna lalbum. Next base: position 7,745,887 of record OX439370.1, read on the forward strand.
AACTTGCCGCCAATTCTTTTGTTCTGACCACGTAACTGGGCGTTGAGATGACGTCATTCCCGTACATTTGAAGCTTTCTACTAACGTTAAGTATTGTAGATTAGCAACTTGGCTAGGGGTACTGGTTAGTCTAAAAGTATGACGGCGATGTATACTATATTATTGTATAGTTTATGTAATTTTAAATAAGTATTTTACTTTTGTAAGTGGGGCACGTATGCCTGGTTTACTAGGAGTATTAGTAAAAGCTAGAATTTAAAAGCAAATGATAAATCTTTACGCCCCTCTTACTCACAAAACGCAATCTACTAACACGACACCAGAACTAATATAATAATTCCACCACGAAACAAGAATAAGGAAAAGACAAAACAAATACACAATAAAGAAACGATACGCCATATTTTTCCACAACCGACCCCTCAGTCTCAAATTAATTCCATCACCAGAAAACTTCGGGAAAAAGGACCAAGATTTACATGGAACTAACTACCGTAACTTTGTTTTTTATCAGAAAAAGTACAATGGACAACAGTCTTGCGGCTAAATTGTACAACTTTGCACTATTTAACTTTACAAACTTTGGTCTGAGTTTGTAAGAAACTATTCTGGAGACAAGACTAGTCATTGTCTCGCAGACCTCCGCTTGTATTAAATTGTGATCCGCAGTTCCTTGGACCCAACTTCCTCCTCATTTTATTGCAGGATTTAATTTCGTTTTCCTGGGATTTATGAGGGGTTGGTGGTCATTATGGCTAATGCAGATTGGTGTCGGTATGGAGTCAAAAAGACCATTTTGTGCACGACGCAAATCGCGTTTGTAATATTATTTTTCTTAGACATTTTCACTCTTTTCGAGATTTTTGTCGGTATCACGATTAATGCTCGTATTGTTTTGTGTTATCATCATCATTTTCGTTTCAGCCGAAAAACGTGCACTGTTGGGCATAGGCCTCTCCCAAGTGTCGCCATATCGACCAGTCCTATGCATATCATATCCATCGGTTTCCACTCCACCTTGTGGGAGGCCTCGGAGGAGACGGTGCCAACCACAGTGTCTCAAGACAAAAGTCTATGACCAGCGCGTGTTGCCATGACATAGGCTCCGAAACATTGTCGCTTACAGTAGGCAGTTTTCATAAGAAGACTTAATGTCACCCAAAGGGCAATGGTGTGATCACATTTTGTACAATTGAGCATAAAATATCAATAGCAAATTGAATTAAAAAGAAGTGTACTTGGCGTAAAATTATTTTATATTAAACTAGCTGACCCGGAAAACTTCGTACCTCCTAATGTCAACGAATGCTGGAATTGTCGAACGAACGATGGAATGACTGTATTTGACATTTGCTGTCATTATTCCATGTATATCGAACCTCTGTCCAGAATACAAATAACAGAATTTAGAAATATTCAAAGATATTTCTATATTCGGGGACGAATCCAACAAAAAAAAAACATTATTAAAATCGGTCCAGCCATTCTAAATGGTGTAACTAACACGGTTTTGTTTTATATATGAGAGATAAGATGTCTTTGAATATGTTAACGAAGTCTATATGAGACACACATCATTTAAAAATGTTCTGGAGAATTTCGTTTGCATAAAATAACTTAAAGCACTTGTTAGACAATAAAATAGGATTAGGTATTGCTAAATTTGAAAATAGATTCGTCACTTCAAAGAAGTTTCTCGTAGAAAAGTTTTTTTGCCTAGTCTATGAATAATCACAAAGCTAAAAAACGAGTTAAGAAATTTCAGTTTAGCTTATTTTTTGTTAAATAATAATTCATAATTTGCAAAACTTTGATGATTAACGACTAGTTTAGTCTAAACATAAATTGTAATGAATTTAAATAATGTAAGTTTGTAAACTATGTTTCGCATTAATGGAACATTTTGTTTACTTAATTTTACTAATAGAACTCTCATTAATTTTAAGACGCTTAATTCGTAATAATAGTCATAGTCATTTTAATACCGATTTTAATAATATAATGATCGAAATTACTTTACCATCTTATAAACTTGTAAATAACAATAACTAAAACTAAACCTAGAATGTTGAAATGTTGCTCAGAGGTTCGACTTATGATGTATGTAAAGAATAAGAAGGGATTTTACAAAATTTACCCCTTAGAGGGATGAACCAATTTCATCCCTTTAAGGGTTAAGGTCCTAAGTTTGTATGGAGAAACTAATTTTCAGGTAGGCGAAGCCGCTGACAGCTGCTAGTTCACATTCACAATAAACTTTTACTTTTATTATTGTTAGTTTGATATGATAAAAGTAAAAAAGTACACAATGTGGCAGTATCAACCACCTAGATTACCAGGTCAATAAAACACGTAGAAACACAATACAATCTAATACATTGTAAAAACATCGTGCACGACACAGATATCAATCCATAAAATGTGTCCACCCCAATCTAAAATGCCATTCGATAACATATAACCCCTCAGAACTTTACAGCTCTCATGAAACAAAATGGGTCGCCATTTTAATCTCTCCTCAATTTTATAACTCCCAATATTTTTCACGATACCGTTTTCGATACAGAGTAATATATTAAAATTGTTTGACAGGAGAACCGGCCATTCGATCTCGGTACGCACGGCTCACCGTGCTGGTCCCGCCCGAACCACCGCGCATCGTCGAAGGCAATTTCTTTTCGACGATAGAGGACAGAAATATCAAATTGGAGTGCGTGTCGATTGGTGGAAAACCACCGGCTGAGGTAAGAATTGATTTCTATGTTTTTGTGTGTCGTGTTTTTCAGTGTGGGTGTTGTTGTTCTTTCGTGATGAATGGATGAAACTATGAAAGTAATGGTATATACATAGTTTTGATTTAGAATACGCCGTGAAGGACCCTTGTTATGAAAACGTGTTTTTCATTACTCATACTCTGAAAGTAGGTCTGAAGTTGCCTGAGGAGCGGGCTGAAAAGTATTACACTTTTCATCCCTAGGGAGTTTTACTTTCAACTAACAGCTGACAAATTAAAAACTAGGTCTATCTTCTTGTATTCATAATGAAAAGCACAGTGCTTACCTCGGGGTAAAAGTTACTTATTTCGTCCCGAGAAGGAGTTGGCGGCCAAGCGCAGCGAGGTCGCTAATTCGAGGGTTGTGTGTGTGTTGTGTGTTTTCCTTCACTACTTTTCACCCAAAGAGAGTTCCTTTTTCATCAAAGAGAGGCGTTATAAGTTTTATCGCTATGTGTATGTGTTTGTCTGTGGCAGTATAGCGCATAAACGGATGAATCGACTTGGGTGCGTTTCTTTTATGTAAATGCCGGTTTTATAGCAACGGAAGAACCGTTAGTGTAAAAATCAATGAACAATCAAATGTTTGCAAACATGAGCAAGAAGGATATCAAATGAAAGGGGTATAAGATGGTATATAACAAAACTGTATAATAAATGAAGACGAATGTAACTATTTAAGTTATGCGCGTGAAAGTATATTGTTCGTACTTTGCATTAAAATTTTAAAAAGGCTTGGGTCAGGAGTTTTTTAATATCTAATTTAGAATTTATGAAAGTAGTGGTCATGAAATAAATTACACAAAGTAAAGTGCTCACCTAATTTTGACCTATGACGCTTCACAACTTGTAATTCAGGGTTGTTACCACGAGGCTTACATTGCTCTCATAACTTATTTAAAACGTCTACAATTAGACAGACATGACAGCCCTTTCTGTAAGTAATTTTAAATATTAAGTATCATTTTCGACTATACAATTGTTAGAAAAAATAAATGTACAGAAATACAGAGTATACTGGGACACTTTTGACATCTCTTTGAATAATCATAATAGAATTTCACTTTAAAAAAAAAACTTGTGTAATAGAAGAAACTAATTGATGTTTTTAAATTATTATGAATGTTTTTACAACAGCATTTTCTCAGTTGTCACCCAAGTTTGTGCGCCCCTGATAATGTTAATTAATCAATGTCACTCCTTAAATGGCATTTTACAGGCTCGCCATCATATTACCTCGCCTTTTTCATATTTTTCTCATTTTTCTTAATATTTCACGTACTTTACCAAGATCTATTACATTCTATTAAAAAGCTTTTAAAATATATTGTAATGGAATCTTTTGGTTACTTTAATGTACCTAATTTATGGTTTCTTGTGCCTTTCAGTCAGTTTCGAAAGTCATTAATCTACTTAATGATATTTTCTAGGCTATTGAAAAGTAAAACTTAGGTTTAGACGCTTGGTATTGATCTTTTTCGCTCAAGTAACTTTTTGGCAAGACAGACTGAAAATAATTGTTTTTGGAATAGCTAACTTTGTCTATATACAAAATCAATTTATTTTGTATTCTTCATTTAGAGTATCTAGAAAAGGAAGTTAGTGACAGCGTGAAGAGTAACAAGACAGTATGGAAGAAAAAAACGCGTTGCGCTGACCCCAATTAAAAGGGCAGGAAGATGATGATGATGATTTAGAGTTCTCAAAGAATTTTCTTAATTAAATTCCCAAATGTTCATGGCTGACTTCAACATATAACACTCTTTTGTAAGTATGTGGGAAAGCAAAAAATGTCTTCTCCTTCTTTGGTTGGAGTGAGAAGGAATGTCAGACTTTCACAGACTAAACCCCAGCCGTATTTTTTCAACTGCCTTTTACGTTTTAAGACCGCGAGCATTTTTTCGAATATTTCTGCAGCCATTCAAAATATACTTAATGTAATTTAGCTTCACTTTTTTTGACTGACTGACATTTTGACAATTTCAAAACGCCTGTAATTAGTCTATTTGAAATAAACCTTTCTAATATCTCAAAATCAAACTCAATATGAAGCTACGAGAACCAGCTTCATATTCTGAACACCAAGTCATAGCATAAACTACTGACCTATTTACTGACAAGTGAAAAATGCGAGAAGTACGTGTAAAGGGAAATGTCGAAGCATGAGGTATGATCTCGAACGTAGGAACATGAGGAATCGAACACAATTTGTGAGTGAACGGGAAATGTTTATTATAAAATTCATATCGCACAAGATCGTATGGATCAAGAGCTACGAAGATATATTGTGAAGATTACTTTTAATACAAAAAATAACAGATCTTTATTTACTTTTAAATGCTAAAGTATTCGACCCCAAATCATCGTTTATTCACTAATAGACTCTCGAATTCGTGCATAGTCTGTATTCCAATAAGGCTAACTGTATTCGAATTAATTGCAATACAAATTGAAGCTAGTATTACACACAAGCGATGTTAGCTTCAATGAAAATTAATAGAGAACTTCATTATTAAATGGAATCGAGCTTGGTCATACAAAATTGTTAGCGAATTATACTTCGGGTTTCATAATTAGTGTATCAATTAAGGAGAACTGATTATTAGTATTCGAGAGTAGAACTTGAAATATAATAAATAGCTCTTAGATAAAGCTGAAATTGACATAATATTTCAATCTTATATCTATCTACTTCTTAAGTCCACTTCATTATCCTTAGCTATTCAGAGTAACTAACAGAGTAATGAAAAAATAAATTGGACCATCTTTCCGAAACAAATTCTTAATGGTTTTTAGTCCTTTGTCTTCAGATTTCGTAAAAAATTCCAAACATAAAAAGTAAAAGCTTTAATAAACCGCGAAATAATCCTCAAAACTAATTCCAGTCCCATTCCAAACGTAACCAAGAAATTAAGGCATGCGAAGCAAAAAATTCAAAATTGTCACATTCTACATAAACAAATCCGCCGAGACCCGGTCTGTCCAATTTATTTAGCTCTGTGTCAATTTGTTTGTCCCGGTATTAAGCAACAGAATATTCCATTTAAGCTTTTCAAGTAGAGTGAATAGGTATACCGCCCTAGGGAGGTTCGCACAATTAGGAGCTAAATTGAAAATGATGTTGCGTCTGTATTGTAGCTCCTAAGAGACTGCAGCGTTCTGATTGCACAAATATTTCATAATGAAGGATTTGGATTGGCTCAAGCAATATCTCTGATGAGGCTGGGATTTGAGGCGATGCGGAAATTATTTGCTAAGGGTTTTAATCATCTTGCGTAATGAATGTGTGTTTGCGAATTTTTGGTGGAGCTAATTTTGTGGCGATGTTTCTTCTTGATTACAATTTGGAAGGGAATTCAAATTATGACTTTAATGGTAAACGTGTTAAGAATAAATATGCCGTTAGCGATAATTAAAGGATAAGAGAAGAGGCATCACAAAGGGTAGATGACTTTGGATGAAAGATGGATTTCATGTATGATGAAATAGTAGAAATAGAAGTTAACTCTAAGATAATAGCTAACAGAGTTATATGGAAAATAAGACGCTAGAGATAAAAGGATGATACATATCACGCTTGACTAGTTCTTTAATAAAAGATCCGTGAAATAAGAACTAGCTCTTAGAAAATTGTTCTCAGTTCTCGTTATAAAGTTAGACAAGGTCCCATAAGCCCATATTTTTCTTTTATAATACCAATGTGCGAGACATTCTCAAAGAACTATTTTGCATTTATATAGTTCTCATCTTTGCACGGCTGGGTAGCCTGAATACTTAGTAACTATGCTCTTCCTTTGTTTTAGATTACGTGGGTTGACAGCAACGCTGGTGTTTTGACACAAGGAGTCACGTATAGTGTTGAACCGATGCCTGATGGTCAGAGGTTTACAGCTAAGTAAGTAATTATTGGAAATAATCATCATCCTCAGTATAGTTCACGTTGGTTACGGCTGGCTCCACCACATCTTTTGCATCTACTAAATTCCTGCAACATACACCACGTTATTAGTCCACCTTATGGGAACCCTGATAAAATTCTATCACCAACGTTCACTGCTCATCTAATCTCAATTTTTGTTCGAACAGGTCAATTATAAAGATGACACCGAAACAGGAACATCATAATCAAACCTTCACATGCCAAGCACAGAACACCGCTGACAGGGCCTATAGAGCTGCAAGTATACAAATTGAGGTGAGTTCAATTATATTGAAATTTTAAATATATCTATAGTGAAATACTTTGTGAAGACATTCATTTAAGAAAGTATTACATCTATACCCAGTTTTGCCATATCTAGAACTGACAAATTCTGATTTGACTTTTTACAAAATGTTAATAAAGCCTTTGTATGCCACATAACCACCCCAATGAACTACCCAGTAGACAAGACCAAAACAAAGGAAACAAAAACCAGAACAGACCCGAAAAATATTGACAAAATTGACTGGACACCGAGTTGGATGGCCGATACGTGTCGCCATTTGCAATACGGGAGAGATTTAGCACTGACAGAGGCAAGCGCAGTAAATATGGGCATACTCGCAGAATACAGAATGAAGTTAGAAATATGAAAATTGTTTCTAAAACGTCGTCGTATTTTTACGGCTTATATATTTATGACACTGGAATTAGAGGACGATGTTCTTCGAATATCATTTGAATTGTAAATTTTGTGACCTGTGAATGAAAGTGATGTAGCTAATTAGTTAAAAGGAAAGCTCCAAGAATTTTCACGAGGTCCTTGGATATGCAGATGATGAGCAAACAAACGGATTTCATTAATCTAATAAACCCTTTTGGATTCCGAGAAGGTCTTATATGATTATCCTAACCGGCCTTACTAAATAGCACTTTCAGGACGTTGCTTGATATCTTTATTAGTTTTTCTGCAAAAAATCTTATTTATTTTGTAGCAAGAAGTCAAATTAAAAATAATTACATTACCCTAAAGAAAACAACAACTGACAATTTTAATTGGAAAATAACTGTTTAATGACTTTTAGCAATTTATAAATCAAGTATTATTTTAAACGGCGATCAAGAATAATAAATTCTTCATACCTGCAAGCTTTGAACCTTGTACTAAATTAGAAAACATTATTACCCTGACCCCTTTAGCAAATAGAGTTCCAACACATTCCGTATAGAATCTTCCTTCTCCTAATTAGGAAAAAACCGTAGCGAACCTACATCCGATCCCTGCTTAGTATTGTACCGTGATCTCTTTACTTATTCCAGTCGTGTTCGACATTCCCAGAAAAACCCGCGTTTTTCTACCAAAGAGCTAAGAAACGTTTCGAGAAAACAAAAAGGACTTGTACTGATAAATATTCGTTGTGTGGTTTGATTTTTTGCTCTGTGTTTTTGTTTAGGTCAGATAATTGATTGGAATTATGTAAGTCGATTAGTTTCACGTTTTTTTTTTGTAGGACACTAAGAATCATTAATAATAACTGTTCTAGTTTTTCTTTTGCGATGTTATCAAGACCCGTTGCTCTAGTGAATCTCTTCGCCTTCGAATATTCGTTCGTCTTTGAATGTTTTTTTCTACTTTTTTTCATAGAGGATTAGATCTTTTTCTATTTCCTAATTCTATAAATTATTTTTTGTTTCTACGAGTAATTTATCAACTTGACGTTCTAATTTATATTGGAATATTCATTAATCAACGATGTTCTGCCTGCGCAAATGTACCCAAAAATGTTTTTAAAAACATTACTATCTAAACTTTTACTTCGCATCTGTAAACGTCTCCCTCTAAATTCACCCTAGCTCTGCAAAGCAATCGGCAGGCCCTCAACATGGGATCTCATAAAATATTGAGATAAAATTCCAGTCGTAGCTATTTGCTATCTTCAACCCCCAGTAAACTTTTAGGCCCATGTATTTGTTTTCTCTTAGAAAAATATTGCTATCTGCAAAGAAATTGTTTGTGGATATTGTTGGATCGATTTTTGAGAAACAATCGTCAGAATGATTGTAATAATCTGAGTGATGAGATGCTTTTTTGTTTTTTGTATTTGGGATTCTAATATCAGTGATGGTATCATCCCTAGTATTAAATTTAGTAATCTGTATCATTGATTATATCTCTAAAAGTATATGATTGTTTACTGTTGGTTTTAATGTGGCAATTTTTCGAAAGTAACAAGTTAAACTATCAGCGACTATAAGATAAACAGTGACAGTTAAATTTTACGTATTCAATTTCATACATTGATATTTAACAATCGATGATAAAATGCGATTTTGCCTAGACCCCATGAACTCCATTATCATTATATCCTAAAAGATAATAAGTACATCGTCCTAAAAGAAAATTCTCTAGTCGTGCGTGCTACGCAAAATCTATTAATTTCTACCGTCTTTATTTTTTCCTCATTCTTCAATATAACGCAATCTTTATATGAGCGTTCCCTACTTCATCTTTTACCAACATAGACTATCAAAAGAACTACTATCCAATATTTTTATATCCCAAATATTTCGTCTCACAATAAGGAAGCATTAAGATATTTCATCACTGCTTACTGTACATTCAGTACTCCATAAAAATACTTACACTGATGTTTGTAAACATATCTATAGGCCCATACATTGATCAAAAGTAACGTTCTTATATGTACCAATGTAAAAATTATTGTCGTCCCCAAAGTCAGTAGGTAGGAAATTACTATTCCGGTTGCGTATACAGAGAAACTGGATGTGGTATTAATATTAATATGTTTCTTCCTTTAATATTAAGGTTTCGTTTATTGTTTTTACCATGCTATTGTAGTTAGATGTGGTTTTGGTTCCGTATAGAAAAATAATTGAAGCGTTTCATGAGAAGAAAAGAAAACATGTGACATATTGGTTGTGTGTGACGTCACATAACCCCATTTTAGATAGACTGTAAACAGAATTTTTTCATGTTAGAAAACTAATGAAAGATATTTCGCTGAGTGCAAAATATATTAAACATCGTTAAATAAGTATACATGTCTAAAAAATTAAATACGTACCTATACATAGGATGTGAACCTATAAATCCTAAACTCAAACATCAGTCAGTAATACCCGAAAGAATAACCTGAACCGTGCTAAAAATACCAAGTACTTTACTTCTAGACTGCGCTTACAAACAGCCAATTCCTACACCCCAAACCGCATCTATTTTCTCTATACCCACACCGTTGTTATGACGAGAAAAGGCCGATATGTTTATCATATATTTTTTCGTTGGTCATAAAATAAAACCCCGTTTTACGGGCAACCCAATTACTTTTTACGATCTGATGTGCTATGATATCGCTATGATACTGAGATACTTGCCATTTGTACATGTAATACTGCTGTGACCATTTTTCTTTTTTAATGGTAGCAAATATAAATTTTCATGGTGTCTCTTACTTTTTTGGGACTGGAACTTGGTAGTTGGTTTTTGGAATCTATATGGCTATCGATATTAATAGGGTTAGGAGGATATTATGGTTCGTTGATAATTTAGGAAGTCGATTATGTTCGATATTTATAGAAGACATTAAGGATGATAAAGGTTCTTTGGCGTTGTATGCCGATGTTGCTTTTTATTTTAAATGACAAAAGTAATTTATAATTGTACGGTCTACTATTTCATATGAATAACTATTTCAATATTACCAACACTCTGAATTCATTGCGTTTGACTGGAAAATAATTTAATATTACGGCCATTCAGAAAATCATAAAATTATACATAACTAATAAATTCTACACAACATTAAAATCCTGTAAATTTTGAACATAAATCAAACCAATAAGCATTATGTATGATAAAAAACATCATTAATAGAAAAGGAAACGAATAGCACAGAAATAAATTCAGTGCTCATTTATACTAACTGCAAAACAACCGCCAATGTTAATACTGAAGCTATTAAAAATGCACAAAAAATGCCTCGTGCATAATTCTGAATATTTTTGTGCATCTACTCCATATTTTTTTATCCTGTATTCATTAATTATACCTGCAACTACAGTTTTAGTACTTTCCAGGTGCTATAAATCATTTTTATTGTCTCTAGTTTGTTTTTAACCGGCAATAAGGTCTTTCCTGACGGTTTTTAAATATTATGCATTTAGTCTTCCTGCTCTTTCTTACAAAGGATATTAGGATTAGTTTTACTTTGTTTTCGAATATGCATTAAAAAATATTTTCTTATAGCAATGAATTCTATTCTTAAATTATATTTGAAGTAGCCTTTATTGTAGTAGTCAATAGAATTGTTTAATCGGTGATTCCAAAATTTTACATTTGATCTGGTGGTTTTTCTTTGTTGCTTTATTGAGTGATATTGTATGTGCGTTGCGACAATCTTATAATTCTTTTTTATACTTATTGTTGAAACTAAGGCATTCGTTACAAGAATGTGCTTTTAGACGAAATTCTTTGCACCACAATATTATATTGTTTCCATTTTAAATATTTAGGTATATCTATTACATATTTAAATATTTACATTAAACAATATATTTATGAAAAATTTAAGTTGTCCGCCGGTATCAAGAACAGGGTTGTAGCTATCGGTGATTAGGGCTCCAGAAAAAAAAATCGATGAATGTGTGCCGTCTCAAGGAATACTGTCTTCCATACCAGATCCTAGATCCAACTGTGCAACGACAGCTGCGATAGCAGGTTTTCGAGTCTTTTAACCATCAGGTCGTTATAGCAGAGTCTATAAACTCATTTATTAGTTTAGAATTTCATTAGTAGCTGTCTTACCAATTGTTTCTATTTCACCTCAAGCAACTGCATGCATTCGTTTGATTGCTTTATTGGTCTAGTAGATTCCATATTCAGCTTTGTGAAGTCCTTTGTTCTTCTCCATATTTGGGTTAGTGATCTTTATCTTTTGTGTAAGGTCATTCTTAGTATTAGAACAGAGTTTGGTATTGAGGACAATATAGTAATTTGTTTTGTCATTGTTACATGGTTATTGCGTAATACCGGTATTGAGTGAATGTCAGAATTGGTTAGGGGTGGCAAACCTTAATGTTGTTCTGGGCCTTTATTGCCATTTTCTTAATTATCTACTTTAGCGTTACATAGTGTTCATATTTTAGACTGATCGTTTTCAAAAAGTCTCACGCCTCAAGTGACTTTTGTTCAGTGTCGAATCAAATTTTATTTTCAGTAATAAAAAAAAAATTGTTTGATTCAGATTTCAAGATTGTTATAAACATTTTGTACCAAAATGTACAACCAGAAAAAGTTCAAATCCCATTGAAAAAACAAGTACATGTAAATAGTTTTAATTAATCGTCAATTAATCATACAAAATATACTAAATAAATAGGATGTCGATGGGTTAAAGTTTCAGGTTGCCTAAACAAAATTGTGAAATGAGATAAGGCCACTGTAGTGACATCTATGGCGTCACATAAGAACTAATCTTGCATCGCGCCATTAAAGTTCTCCACGCGATTAGTACGGCCCGAAATCATTCTATCCCTATATCGGGCTGTAGTCCACCAGACATGACACCCGTCTGGCAAGAGGATCCTCTCTTTCCAACGAAGGTATGTGGGATTTTACTCCTTGTTCCACATACCTTCAAACCACATCCCTACTAATATTATAAATGCGTAAGTAACTCTGTCTGTCTGTCTGTCTGTTACGCTTTCACGCAAAAACTACTGAACGGATTTAGATCAAATTTGGTAGGTAGGTAGAAGAGACACTGGAATAACACATAGGCTACCTATAATTCCACTGCTGAGCACGAGTCTCTGCCCGCGCGATATAAACTGCCAGACACTGATAGTCCACGCAAGCGAAGCTGTGGGCGGAAAGCTAGTATTGTATATTTTTTAGTTTAAACTTTCCATTATGTAGATTATTGTCTTGGTGAGTAAACTATCTCAAAATAATTAAATCAAAAAATTGTCATATTGTCTCAACTTAAATTATATTCACGTATAAGTGGTAGGTATCTACTTGTTGTTAATTAATTTACTAGTTTTCTCATCAATTTAACATCTTTTGTTTTGTAATAAAAGTACATTAATTGCTTGAATCAAAGTCTTAGAAACTTGAAGTTTTGTCATCGAGGCTTTGAACAGAATTAATATTTTGCAAATCTTCGTTTTATATCAAAAGTAATTGCTCCCGTTATAAAGTAATTGTTCATTGTTAGTTTTAAATTGTTCTTGTAATAGAATTTAAACAATTAAAGTCCTAAAGTTTTGGATACGATTATTTCGTGTTGATATTTTAATAGTTTTCTTTTGTTGAGAATAATAGAAAATATAAATAGGAGCAAAGAGATCAACATTAGCATTTATAGTTGCCTCGGAGACGAGATAGCTTAAATGCTAAAAAAATTAAGAAAAAAGAAATAAGCGAAGAAATAGATTTCTTCGTGTTAATTTTTACATTGATAACAATAATTAATAACGTAGCGTCGGAACCCTTACCAGATCATCGGCCGATGACCTGGTAAGGGTTGCGGGAATCCGATAGATGCGAGACGAGAAGAGGATATATAAGAAAAGATTATTACAACTGCAGACTGTACCAATCTATTAATCATCAGAAACGAAATATTAAAAATAAACCATTCTATAAGAATTCTTGAAAATTCCAATCTTTTCTAGTGTTCCATCAATACCTTTTCTAATAATAATGTTGACAGAACAAAATAACTGCCTGAATCGTTCGGGTAAAGAGAATTAAACTCCATTACAGCGCTTTAACGAGTCTCCAAACTGTTGTTTGATTGAAAATCGATAATGTACTTGACCTACTTGAGAATTTCGATAGATAGCCTTTCTTATACCAAAATTAGATACCGGTCTAACTAAGTGCTCAAGAAAAAGGGTAATTATATCAATGATAACATGGTCAAAAGTCGACAAGATTGACAATTTGATATTTCCATGGCACGTATCAAAGTTTGAGTGATTAATTTCCTCATCATTGCTCAAAAACGGTGATAGATAACATCGTGAGGAAGACGACACATCCTAGAACCAACGTGTTGTATTGCGGCCCATTTATATTTATAGAGAGGAAGCCTTAGTCACAGCAGTGGAAACAATATAAGGCTGATTATTATTGTCAGCAAACAGTAGGGGATCGAAGCCTAATAGGACCAAGGATCTGTTTCTAAAAGGAAGATTCGGCCCCGGTACGAAATGCTACGAAGGAAGAGACCCAGTTCTCTTCCTTCGAGTAAAAGTCTTACACTATCTCTCGCTCCGCCCAAAGGTAGGGCATGTCATCTGGACGATGTTTTCCTACTGAAAAAAAAAAACAACCCGACTTTTAGATCGAAATCTAATATAGCGCTCCTAGATTCCTACTATTTGGAACAAGGTAAACCGTTCCGATGTTTAATGACTAATGTTTCTTTTAGCGTCTCTTTGTATGTCTAAACATTGATAAAAAACTACCATGAAGAATCATATTTTTTTTAGGTGGGAAATTATTTAATTATTTATTTTTCCGCTCTAGGGCGTATTGAGAGACTTTAGCTATTATAATTGTTATGAATGTTAGACTTTTACTGACTAAAACACACACAAAAATGGTTCTTCTTTGATCTTTGCGTTCTAAGAGCACGAATAGAATAGAATAAACTTTATTGTAAACCAAAATAGTAACAATTTCACAGAAACTTAAATCTATGGGTACAAAGGCGGTCTTATCGCTGAGAGCGATATCTTCCAAACCCTGCTGGACTTTCACGCATTTGGGGTCGTAGGTAGTTTCTACCTACGACCCCAAATGCGTGAAAGTCACAGACAATAGATAGATTCTGATCTTGTTATAACGAAAAAAAAAACACATACTAAATCGGTCCTACTTACAAGGATAAAATACTTGCACATCGATCCAAGGAGCCTTTATTTAGCGAAAAACCTACGTGTTGGCGTCCTTATTAAAATGATATTAACGACACTTCTTCCATACCCACTTTTTTTCCCAAAAAATATTGGAAGCCTCTTAACACAGTTAAAAGATGGGAAAGTAATAAGGTTTGATCGCTTAGAAGATAGATACAGAAGGTCAGCTCTATATAACGAGCAAATACGCACGCATTGCCGGTATTTGTTGAGATCACCGTATGTATGCATCTAATTGTACCTGTACTTGTATTTGCTCACTATATGCAGCCAGCCATTTTTGAGCAAGGAAAATCATCAAATAGCTTATCCCGCTCAGGATTGAGCAAGAAGTAGTGTCTATTATCCACTAAAACCCATCTTTGTTGTGGTGGCTTCAGAGCTGCGTTGAAACTTTCAAATAGTTTCGCAGCTCTAGTAGGCATCAACCCTACCAGGCCTTGTCAATTACGCTGACGATTCTTAGAGGTGTATATAAAACAAAACGTGCGTTTAATCCAGCCTGGTTCATATCTCTACCTAATGCCCCCTGTTTCCAAACCCACGCCTATAGTTGCCAAGAATTGTCCTACGACTTCTGAGCGAGTCGGCCTTCTGTTTGTATCGACACACATAATTATTTTGATATTAATATTAGTATTTGTTAACAGGTAAAATATGCTCCTAAAGTGAAGATGTTCATCACTTCAGGTGCCAATGGAAAGATTCCAGAAGGCGATGATGTTGTTATAGGTAAAGAAATATTATGGAAAAATACTCATGAAATTAAAGTACCTCTCTAAGTTAACAATACTAAAGTAGACACTTACTTTTAATCGCTTGATCGTTGTATTGGAAAGCCATTAAAAGTGCTTCATCAATTAATGTCAAAAACGACGTTATACAATATTAAATAATGATTAAATTATCAATATTGTCATTATTTATTTGGACGTACTTTTTGTTTTATTCCCTACATTAAGCCATATATATTATACAATATATTATCTTATATTGTTCCGTTCAATATGTAGTTCATACCGATCAGTATCGTTACAAAATAGGTCATCTATATTGAAAAAAATCTCAAATTTATTCCTACGCTAATTACTGCATATTTTTAAATAAAATATTATTTTCAACAGCCTGCAAAGCCGATGCGAACCCATCCAACCTAACGTACAAGTGGTTCTTGAATGAAAAACTTATAGAAGGAAATACAACTGAATTGGTAAGTTTTTGAAATTAAATTATTGGAATATGAAATATTTCAATCGAAATAGTACTCCATATAAATTTTAATTACATAATTGTTACATTATGTACTAAGGCACAATGTATCTCAAAATTCAGAATCCTTTAACAGAAATTATTAAAGTTTAAGATACTTAAATGTAAATATGTAGCTGATTAAGTTATTATTATATTGTTTTATATTCTTTATTGTACACCACATAAATAAAAATACAGGACAAGATAGTGGACAGGAGGATTAGATAATCTATCCTATGAAGTTTGGCTGGCTTCTGTTAGTTGTGTAGATTCACGTACTTTTTTGAGTGTGTTTATTCAATGCGTTCGATATCACAGAAAACAAATTAAGCACTCAAAATCAAACAATACGTAAATTTAAACATGCATCCAAGATCAACCGGCTTACCTGACATGGAACAACTGTATGATTTGAATATATTGAAGTTAATTCACTAGATAACGGCGATGTAAATAATAACTAAGCCAGTAGTTTAAAACACGATTTCATTCAACAGAAAATATACAACATCACTAGAAAATACCACGATGCAACAATCAAGTGTATCGTCTTCAATGACGTTGGCAACAGTGAAGAAATTGAAACACTTGAAATAACGTGTAAGTAGTTAAAAATTTAGATTTATTTTTCTAAGTTTTAAGTAAAAATAGAAAAAAAAGGGGAAATTCTGAAAATATTTTGAATAAACCTTTCAAGGTATGAACGATAATATGAGTGAAACGGGCTATATTGCAGCTAGTCAATGAAACAATAAATACATTAACCTTTATAAATACATTGACTGGCCTATTGGTCTAGTGGTTAGTGACCCTGACTGCTATGCCGGAGGTCGTGGGTTCGATTCCCACCCAGGACAAATGTTTATGTGATGAGCACGGTCATTTGTTCTGTGTCTGGGTGTAATTTATCTATAATATGTATGTATTTAGAATTATATAAGTATGTTTATCAGTTGTCTAGTACCCATAACACAAGCTCTGCTTAGCTTGGGACTAGGTGACGTTGTGTGATAGTTGTGGGATATTATTATTATTATTATTATCTCTTTATTTATTTTAAACACATATAAAATTACATTTTTAAATATATTTTAACAAAATCATATAAAAAAAATAATATTTAAAAATATAAAACTATAGTTTCCGCCGGTGTCGGGAGCAGGGTCCAAGCTACCGGTGGTTAGGGCTCTAGAGACAGGAACCTCCTTATTATTATTATTATTAAAAAGAAAAATGAATGCCGCCTTGATTCAAACAAGTATAACGACGATTTCTGTAAAGCTGAGGAAAAACCACAGTTTGTCAAAGATTTTCTTAATTAATATTAGAGTTAATATCAAAAAGTTTTATTTCTAAACAAGTATAACTGTTTTAGATGCCCCAACATTCAAAAACCTACCAAAAGATGTGGAAGCAGAAGTAGGCACTACTGTTACACTTAGTTGTGATGTCGATGGATACCCTCCACCAGAGATCAGGTGGCTGCATCATGAAGAGGACCAGATGATTGTAAGTAGATTATTATTTTATTTATATTAACATCATCTTTCTACCCATAGGTAACTTGTTTGTGGTCGGCGTAGTACGTTCTGTTTACTTTCATTAATAATTACTCTGGTATCAGCTCACTGATCAAGATCTTCTTGACTAAAGCTATATATTTTTTTTTTAAACTTTAATTATTTAAAAATCTTTTAAACATCGAAGTAAACATATAAAGCTTAGGTCAAAGCCAAATAAATAAAAAAAACTATACTGTTGTAATATTATTTTAAAAATACTTTGAGATGAACTCTTCTTCTTCTTGCCCTTATCCCATATTACTTGGGGTCGGAGCAACACGTTTTTTTTTTTCATCAATATACATTTCATTATTACATAAAAACATCAGAATTGAACCAAACACCTTCTTTGGGAATGTTTGGCAAATGTTACATACATTTTAAGTTTGAGTTATAATAAAACTAAAAAAAAGCACGAACCAACAAAAGAATTCTCGATTAGAAGCAAAACGAATGACCAAAAATAACCGACGCTATGAAAACCGTATAAAGGCAGTTTGGTCATGAGTAATTATGAATCACATACACAAAAGTTTCACGTGAAATCGATGACCAAAGTGCTGTGTGGACAATTGTATACCAAAAGTTTTGCCGTTAGCTTTGGGTTATTAGTTATGTGGTATTAAGGTTAGGACTGTGGTTAAATTATTATTGTTCAATGTAGTTAAATTTTTCTTTCCTCTATATTTTGACCATCTGGCAATTTTTTTTTTACGTCTTCAATAAGTTTTAGTATATTATCTAACTTTTTATTTATTTATTTATGTTCACACGAACACTTAAAAAAGAAAAGAACAAATAAGAACAGAAGAGTACAAAGGATCTGCTTATCTCTAACGAAATTTCTTCCAGCAGACCTGTGACAGGACAATTGGATAAGAAACTTTTTTTGTTATATGCAATGATTAGATCTTGAAAATTTTCTCTCGCAGTGATTTATCGGTTTGTATTTACCTATTTCTATGTGTTGCTACTTATTGTACCTTGTTTATATTTTACTAATGTTAATCGATCGTGTTTTTTACCTTCTGAAACTACTTTAATAACAGGATTAAAAAATACTTGTTTCTTTTCTGCTCGAAGGCATACAACAAGAAGTGCGTTACTAATTACATATTTTTAACGGCTTTAACATGACACGTTTTTTACAAGTATTTCTACTCTTAAAGTATTACTAATTCTTAGTATTTTATCAATGACAACTTTAGCTTCCCCTAGGTTTTTTGTAATGTTATTTTCCATTTAATTGGCTATATGTTTATACTCGACCCATCAATGCTAAGAATCTTTTCTTGTAAATATCTTGCTCCAGTTTTGTTTGCCTCGGAGCTTTTTTGAGGCTTCCTGAAAAAGCCTCTAAATACATTTGATCCCGTATTTGATCTTTCTCTGATTTTCATCCATTGACAAAAGGCTCTCAAAATAACTCCAAATTTACTACATATCCACAAAAACACTTTCAATAATTGATTTTGTTTCACCAGTATCTGTAACATTTTCGTTTATATCTCCAATATAAGGTGGAACTGTACCAGTATCAATATCCAGCCGTAATTGTTTGGCTCTACCAAAAGTTATTTCATTTGTGGTATTTACTTTGTATACGAATATCAGAATTGTTTTGTCCGTTAGAATTTTGGATGTAATAATCTGTGATGTTTTTGTTTTTTTTTATTATTTTTTTTTAAGAGTTTTGTAAAACATGATCCTTTTAAACGTAATTTTATAACCAAAAAAAAAAAATCTTTCTTACGCAAGAGAAACCTAAGTAAAACTGGGCTCAAAAAGATTGTTTTTAATAATAATATCAACAAAGCCAGTACCTTCCTGTGTGGGTGTTTGAAAAAATATTATATCTTCAAAACTAAACGTTCCGAGAATAATATATTTCGTCTAGAAAATCCGAAACTATCCGCAAGCAATCTCATTACTTACTACTACACATAACTTTGTCTGTGGGTGTCATGGCCGCGGGTTTATTACGAACTTGTCATATCTCTCAGAGAATTGTACTAACAAGGCAAGAGATAGCCCTGTTTGTCTGAATTTAGGTCTAGTTGTCTCGTTCCGAGTTTTATTATCATTTTTATATTCTGTTACTTAAGTATTTTGAGTTGTTATTATACACGCTTGAGTCGTATTACTGTCTTTAAACGGTATGATTATAAGCAGCAATTCATCATCACAACCACTGCAGTATTCTTACAGGCTCTTCCAAACATCCTTAGTAAATTTCTAATTAAAAACAAACTTAACTTGTTTTGACGTCATCTACGTTACGAAAGCTTTTTCTGGCATATTTGTGCTAGAGAATAATTATCATCAATATATTTTTATCTTTCTTTATCTAATATTCGTATATGTGTATTTACTATATCTAACCTCTACTGACCTATTTTTGGGCCTCCCTGCATTCTTTTCATGGTTCCAGACTCTAAGCCACTTCTCGTCAAAGTCTAAGTCATTCTGTCAACTCCTTTGTGATCTGCTGATTTTCAAAACACATTTATTTAGAGGTCTGATCTAAATATTAATATAATAATTTAATTCACAGAGAGTGGGAAGAACGGCAAACCTGACTCTTACATTGGATACCCACACTTCTGGCCGGTACCTATGCAAGGCTAGCGTTGATGGATACACTGAGATCGAGGCTGAAGCTTCAGTATTTATCAAAGGTAAGTGAGGACTTAAATTATTGAAGATCTAGATTTGAAAAGGTGGGATGAGATTATAAATATACAACTGGTATCAGAATTGAATACAGATGCATTCCAAGAGATTTCATAATACAAACCCAGAGGCTACAAACCCTTCGATACAAATTTCCTAAAACTCAACATAACCCGAAACTTGAATACAACATACTGTAGGTATAATGAACTTGCCTTATTTCTAGAACTTTACCTTGGGTATAACGACGCTTTCCGAGAGACACATAGTTCTCGATACAAAAAACTAATTCTTTCGCGAATCGCAAACTTCACTAGAAAAATCAATAGCTTACTCAATACCCAGTAAAACATAGGCAATTGAAATTATAAGTTTCAGAAATAACTAGCTATACCATGTACCATTTTGATTCTTCGAAATACAAATTTGATGTCAATGACATGATTAATATTCCAAAAACTAAATAATTTCTTACTGAAGCTTTTAAATTTTCCAACAAATGTATAATTGGATGATTCTATAGAACTCTCGTTTCTCAGCACGACTAGTACGAAACGCTTTCTTTCATAAAAAATAAATGAATTCCAACCTTGGGCTTGTACGCTGAATACGAGTAGCTCACACATTTCTAATGAAGAATGTTACCCTACTGTTTTTTTTCGCTGTAGATAATTATTATTATTAAGGAATCGTATACTATATTGAGATTAAAGATTTGCTACTTAATATTATTAATTTGTGTGCTTTTATTTCTAAATAATATGTTAACATACTAGTTCATTCTTTTTAAAACTAAGATGAACAATATTTTAAATAAATTATAATATACGTTCTCAAATATGAATAGTCATATAAATATTAATTTCAATTTACAAATCAAGATGAAAATTTGGAATTCATATAATTATTACATATTATAGCAAGATAATGTTTTAAGTAAATTAACAAGAGATAAGGTTATATAACTCTGTAATTGGATAATACTTATGAGAATACAGTAATTATTATTTTTATAATTAATTATATTATAATTAATTGTTTTAACGTAGGTGTACGAATCAAAATCTCATTTTATATTAGATTGTAATTTTCATTAAAGTTCATGTGTGATTATTCAATTTCTAAATCATTTTCGCTATTATCTAATAATATAACAATTATGCTATGTTATTTGTTTGATTAACTATAATAACGTTATAATATAATAAAATGTTTAACTAATTAAAAATTACTTAAATATGGCGTTGAAAAACTTCTCCGCATTTCTGTTGCTGGTAATGTGACTAAGACTGGTGACATTTCCATGGTAAGAAGCAAAGCTGCTAGTCCTCTATATGTGTTAAAAGCCAGCCCTTAAGGTACGGGATGTGCCAACAATTCATATAATTAGGTCAAAATTATCCCATATAATATAAACTATTGAACAAAGCCTAGATAGATATTTTTAATAGAATATTACCTGAATAATAATAAGACACGTTTTTCACTAAAAATACAAGGATCTTACGATTCATCAAAATCATAAATGTTTATGAATTTACCGAAATAAATTAATAATAATTTATTAACTGTATAATTTTCTTGAATACATTTTGGTTTTCTTATTACTAGTTACCGAGGTAACTGAAAACTAAAATATAAATTATATTATGTTGGAACTTATAATAATAATATTCAGTTAACTGTTTGATGGTGAAATATGGCTTTATAGCGAATGGTGTTAGTGTTGAAATATTAATTATGTTTTGTAAATTATGTTAGCGACCAAACCCAATTCTAGGCTAGTTACTAGTTTTGCCTAGCCCAGGCTTAGCTTTTTATATGTGATGTCATTCCCCACTTCAAAGTCAAAGTCAAAAGTCAAAAACATTTATTTCAAATAGACCAATTACAGGCACTTTTGAATTGTCAAAATGTCGGTCAGTCAAACAAACAAGTGAAGCTAAATTGCACGTTCCAAAGAACCAAGTTCTCTATGGAGAAGAACGTGCAAGAAACTCCATGGACACCCTTTTAAATCATAATATGTGTTACATATAGTGTTACATATTTCTTGTTGCTTCTATTATGTGAGCACAATGTAGATAATAATAAAAAAATATTAAAAGAAAAAAACTGAATTAAGCCACTGGTAGCTAAGAGATGACCAGTCTTATCTGACGGCACCGACGGCACTTTGCGGGGCTCCTATTTTTGGATGGTACTAAAAAAAGTGTTGTTAAAATTCCGAGCTCTTGAACTATTGTCGTAGGTTTCAGGAACCTAGTTCGTCCTAAAACCTTATTAAGATTAACATTTTATATCAAAAAATAGTAATTCAACTTATTAGCCCATCTCTTTTTCGAACGTAACAAAATTTACTTTTCTATATAGTTCTATTTCCAAACTCTTCGTTTTTTTTTTTTCATAAAATTCTCTTTTCGAAAACCAGTACTCGTAGTAAGGGCCTTACAACGTAAATGGAATGTTATGCGAATGTAGCTACCTCGGGAAAGGTGAATAAGAACTCTCATACGACTCGTTCGTCGCTTCCACAACGCCGGTTTTGTCTTTGTCTATCATTACAGTCATGTAGATGAATATACTGTCTAACAAAATGTTACGGAATAGCTCAAGTTGAAGTAACTCCTATTGTCTGTGGAACGTGGTAATGTGTATTTATAGCTTCATTTGTGTGTTTTGGGAATCTAGATTTTAGAATACTTGGTCTGAAAAACCTTAAGATTTGCTGTTATACCTAGGTATAACAACAAACCCTAAGGTATTTTCACTTACTTCTTTAACACTGCTACAAGCATTTCAGCTACATTAATATTAGAAATGCGAAAGTTTATATGTATGTATGTGTATTTATGTTTGTTACTTTCTCACGCTTATATGTCTGAACGGATATATAGTACATAAAACTTGGTACACGGGTACATCATATTCTGCAATAAAACATTGGGTTTATACTCTGGCAATATATATAATGTGGCTTGTCAATAAGTCAAAGATCTATAGCATAGACAGTTGTCAAAATCACATGATCAGTTCTAAAAGATTTTGGACTTTTATCTATTCTCAAACAACTATAAAACACTAGCTTTTGCCCGCGCAGCTTCGCTCTCGCTCTTCCCTACTATGCTCTACTATACCCTACTCTACCCTACTCTACCCTACTCTACCCTACT
The DNA here is from genome assembly GCA_949319445.1 of Mythimna lalbum. NCBI lineage: Eukaryota > Metazoa > Arthropoda > Insecta > Lepidoptera > Noctuidae > Mythimna > Mythimna lalbum. Next base: position 7,769,191 of record OX439370.1, read on the forward strand.
CTACCCTACTCTACCCTACTCTACCCTACTCTACCCTACTCTACCCTACTCTACCCTACTCTACCCTACTCTACCCTACTCTACCCTACTCTACCCTACTCTACCCTACTCTACCCTACTCTACCCTACTCTACCCTACTCTACCCTACTCTACCCTACTCTACCCTACTCTACCCTACTCTACCCTACTCTACCCTACTCTACCCTACTCTACCCTACTCTACCCTACTCTACCCTACTCTACCCTACTCTACCCTACTCTACCCTACTCTACCCCACTCTACCCTACTCTACCCTACTCTACCCTACTCTACCCTACTCTACCCTACTCTACCCTACTCTACCCTACTCTACCCTACTCTACCCTACTCTACCCTACTCTACCCTACTCTACCCTACTCTACCCTACTCTACCCTACTCTACCCTACTCTACCCTACTCTACCCTACTCTACCCTACTCTACCCTACTCTACCCTACTCTACCCTACTCTACCCTACTCTACCCTACTCTACCCTACTCTACCCTACTCTACCCTACTCTACCCTACTCTACCCTACTCTACCCTACTCTACCCTACTCTACCCTACTCTACCCTACTCTACCCTACTCTACCCTACTCTACCCTACTCTACCCTACTCTACCCTACTCTACCCTACTCTACCCTACTCTACCCTACTCTACCCTACTCTACCCTACTCTACCCTACTCTACCCTACTCTACCCTACTCTACCCTACTCTACCCTACTCTACCCTACTCTACCCTACTCTACCCTACTCTACCCTACTCTACCCTACTCTACCCTACTCTACCCTACTCTACCCTACTCTACCCAACTCTACCCTACTGTACTTTTTCGCGAGACTTTGCTCTTAATATTTTGCTACTCGTCAATCCTCAAACACAGGTACTTTACATATTACTAAGAAATTTCTTTGAAAGCTAAAGAAAAAAAAAAACGGAACGACTAATCTTACTAAAAACGCGACCGCATTAATTAAGTCCTCGTTATAAATACTTAAAAAGCGACGTCCATCAAACTAATGACGCGTTTTTCGTAAATAAAGTGCTTCTTAATAACAACTCTTGAACTAAATAACGGACTATTCACGGTCCAACAATACTAAGCGAACAAAAGAAGAACTTTTGAAGTCATACAACGCGGGCTTTAGGCTTCTCTTACACGAACATGACCTTAGTCGCTAGAATATGCGACAGACTTCTTAAATTTCTTAGAGATACGATATGAGAAAGAGAGACGAAACTGGATGATTGACACTGTCACTTTCTTACACCGGAATTACGATGATGTTGAGAAGTCATGCAGGAGGGCTGTTTTTGGTTTTATAGTGGAAACTCAATTAACCTGACTTGCTGTCGTAAATCAATCGGGTAAACGAAAATCTTCATAATTGAATGTATGAAGGGAAATCATTTTTCGTATTCTTATTCTTTATTGCGCATAAAACTTTTAAAAGAATATAAATCAGGTAATGTGCACAAGCGATCTTAACCCACAATAGGATAGGCATGCCATAATAATGGCGGTAAGTCCCTTTTTTGAGGCGTGGCTGGAAAGACCTTACGGCGTCCTTACCTTTCGCATGACCCAGGTTCTCACTGGACATGGTCAGTTTGGGCGTTAGGCCCTTGTTCGGAGCGAGGAGGAGTGGCAGGCGGATGCCCCCTTCTGCGAAGCAGTAATGCTAGCAAAGGTAGCCGCCAATTATCCAAATCAGCTCAGTCGTTTAAGCGTGAAGGAGTAACAAACATATAAACAAACACATGCAGAAATATACATTGAAAATTTCGCCCTTATATTGTACTAGCTGCTCCCAGCGGCTTCGCCCGCGTGATAGCAGAAAATTATCCCAAGGGAACATACTTGCGGGATAAAAAGTATCCTATGTCCTATTCCAGGACATGGTCTATCCGTGTACCAAGCTTAATCAAAATCGGTTTTGCCATTTGGGCGTGAAGACGTAACAAACAAACAAACTCATTTTCGCTTTTATAATATTAGTAAGGATGATAGCAAAATATTTAGTCGCTTTGATCAATGTTGTGGTCGTAGTCGCTTGTATGCGAGACCCCTTACATAGAATAATTTGTAATTTTAATCACTGGTGTAAGTAGGGCAGGTTTAACTAGGTTACTAACAAAGGGGTTGATTCCTAACCCTGAAACACTCGCTACTACTAATCAATCTAAACATGTTATACATAATGAAGGCTCTGTGAGTAAATAGAGCTTCTATAACAAATTAGACAGGTGATATATTCAGTGTATTAATAATGCTTGTCGATTAGTTGGATGACCTAATTCGATGACATCGTTGGACAGTTCAATAATAGACTCGGTACATTTGACATATTATTCTAATGTGGAAATGGTTTCAATGTATCGATCATAATTAAAAATCTGACGCACTGTAAGTAAATACTTTTGAACGAAACATCCTTTGCTCTTATTTAATAGTTTAATAGTCAAGATAACGGAAATATAGCTTCTATTGAGATATATAATTTACTTAGATGATAAGATGACTTTAGTAAATCCTAAAGACAGAAAATGTATGCTGGATATGTCATCAAACAAACGAAGTGCTGTTTAAAAATTTAACTCTAGTTTACGATATGCCTAAGGCAACTGAATACAAACCATATTTATAAACTGTAGGGACCATAAATGGTATAGTAGCAACTTACGGTCATTAAAGCGCACATTATGACCACACGCGTCGTTTATGACATGTATATGACCATATATGTTATGGGCTCAATTTGTAATTAATGCCTCAACTACTAAATATAGCTCTTGAAATCTTGATTAAGTCCGTAAGAAACATAATTAGAATTACGAAATAATAATAAATAAAACTTTTAAATTATGATCTGAAAATTTATAGTAAACCAAGCTCTTGACAACTTATAATAACCAAATGTAATCCAAAATTGTATTTCAAAGGAAATAAAATTTAGGATTGCATTGTCATTTGATTATTTTGGTAATGTATTTCTTTTTACAAGCTTCTATTTAGTTTCACCTGTCCCGATGTGTGTCTGTAATCAAATCTTGCAAATTAAATTTGACTCACTTTCCGGTTACCGATTGAGCTGAAATTTTGCATGCACGAGTAAATCAGATCATTCGATGTTGGAACCGGAAGGTGGCTAAAGGAACTTGGTAGTTAAACGACACGGTTGACGTTTGGGTTGTGTCTTGACGAGTATTTAATAAATATGTATACCCAGCTATAAAAGCTTGGTATGAAAAAATTATTTTCATTAAAAGCTTGTTTGTTTTAGGACCGCCAAAAATTATTTCAAATCAGACTCAGTTTGGAAATCAAGGAGACACTGTGAACATAGAATGTGCAGCGTTTGCAGTACCAAGAATAGACAACATCATTTGGACTTTTGATGGCATAGAAATCGATGCTATACATGATCAGGTACGTAATAAAGATTTAGCACATGAATTAGGTAATAAACAGTATAGATTACAATTAGATGATCAGAAAGGGCAAAAATGAAGCAATGATTGGTGTTCAAGATTTTTTTTTGTAATATTGCAATCAAAATAATTGGCGATATTGAAAATTCGTGTCATTCTATACAATTGCTTTTTTATTGTGTCGCTCATTATTAACGAACAAAACTTGTTGTAAAGTATACGCCAATTCTAATTTACTAAAAGGAAAAAAAACATCACATTCATCATCATCATCATCATCTTCCTGCCCTTGTCCCGTTTTATTTGGGGTCGGCGCAACACGTTTTTTGAATTTTTATGATACGTTATTTGTAAACAATAATGTTGCTATCAACTTTGAAGCAGCTAACTATGTCAAACATTTGGTTACAACTGATTTTGCTAAAAGTCTTGTTTAATTATCATTTCCTATAATTTTATGCTAATTTTCATTGTCCAGTACATTAATGAAATTCTTTTTATCTAGGACTACGCCTTTCTCGAAGAACTTCAATCCGGAGGTGTAGTGAACTCCACACTAATCATTCGAGAGAGCCAGTCCAAACACTTCGGTGTCTATAAATGCAACGTCTCTAATGACTATGGAAGCGATACCATGGAAATTGTGCTGAGGCCCAACAGTAAGTTAATCTTTAAAATATTGTATAAGTTTATTAGAATACCTTTGAATTCTATGACTCTTAAAGTAATTTTAAATCTTTCAATTACGATTTTTGTGGATACGGCTCCACAATTTTGCCATTATCTTGTGATTGGAAGCCTAAGTATTGCAAAAAAATATTTACAATTATTTCAAAGTATTTGCCATATATCGTCAATAAAGTACTCTTACTTTTGGTTTAATATTGATTTTTTATCAACATTCATATATACATCTTAGTTAAATATTAAATATTATAAACTAATAGGTGTATATACAAACTTAAAGTAATAATATATACAAACGGGTAAAAAACTCTACTTTGTCGTGGTTATTTTGTGTCTGATTCTGAACCTAACATAATAGAAAGGATAGTAGTGACAATGACCTACTAACCTTTTAGGCGTGTGAATCAAGGACTAATTCGTACCTTGTTTGTCGACGTCTTTCGGTTGGTTCAATGTTTTACGGAGGTTGGGTTTCAACAAGCGGTATTGTTGAAACACAATGTTGATAAAACAGTTACAGTTTTTACAGTTAGTTATTTAAAAATAATTAAAGACACTAAAAGCAGCAAATGGCAGTTTCAAAATGTCTTCGTTTGTGTTATGATACTCTACAGCTGTCTTTTAAATCTTTTCAGATTAAAAATAGCCTTTTTTTGAACAGTACCTATTTTGTCTTTTTATTTTAGGTTCAGATAAAACATCTTGCGCTATCAAGTTTCCAATTTCATTTCTCTCTTTCTTAATAATATAGTTTTTTATTATACACTTATCTAATACTATAAAGTGGTATTAGGAATTGAAAAAAATCTTGTTTCTATTTGGCCTTAAAAGATGATGAGGGTCGTCATCAAAACCATTGTTTTTTATTAAGTATTTTATGGGAGCTACTTTACGATTTCCGAGTTTACGACTGTTCGTCAAGGAAATTGAATAAAAAGGATAACCTCTAGTTAGATAATCTTTAAAGAAATTTGTATAAAAAAATAACTTTATAGTTTTTATAGAGAAATATTTCTGATAAGATTTGATAAAAGTTAGAGGTTTTACGCTTGTTATATATTTTTATCTTGTATTTATATCATCTTTATCTTAATAGTCGATGTAAAAGAATCGATGGACATTTAAAAGATTGTGTTTTAAAATAAACATTGATATATTAAAAAACTTTGAATGAAGCAAATTTTCACTCTTTTCACACAATTCACTTTTGTACTATTCTTCTGTTTCCTTTTTCTTTTCTCTTATAAATAATGGTGTGTACATAAATTGTTAAATAAAATAAATAAATAAAAATAACATTTATTATGTAGGATGAAATATTCTAAGTATCAATATTTTACTCGCTCATACTTATTAACTGCTACAAAATAACCCATTATGATTTCCCACTATCATTACGAACTATTGAAATAGTGAATAACTCTCTATCTTCCTGTCATTCATTCGAAAATTCGTTAAAAGGCCCCGTCCCATCGGTCGATAGGACATCACTATTATTCTCTCGGCTGACAGAACCGCTATTACAGTTTCAACGGCCGTGCATTATCGTAAATGTATCGCCATTTTGACTTTATAACCCTCACATAACTATAGCTCATCCATCTTCGGTCTCTTTACAAAATTCTCTTATATTTTTTTCGAAAATGTTCACTCTAGATTGGTTTCAGGCTTTTGTATTTCGATCAATTTTGATCGAGGGTCTTAGAATAAAATTGTATCTAAGACTTAAAAAAATAAATATAGCTGCTGGATTTTTAGAGTTTCTTTTCATATTTTTGGGTAATCCAATCTTCTTAATATGTAGCTATATAACTCAAAGTTTGAAATATGTAGCTTTTCTGTAACTATTTTTTGTTCCCCAACTTTGTGTACCTAATAGCAGGCTATTGGCCTTATAGAAGTTAATATATTTTCAACAGGATTTTATACTTATTTTGATAAACAACTAACAAATACTATTTGTTTCAGAAACTTTCCCTCTCCTTCTAATTCTGTTCGGGGTAACATCAGGTACAATCATGGTAGGAGCAGTGATCATGCTAGTAATACTATGCCAAAGAAAGCAGAGAAAGAACAAACAGACACAGGTTGCTGAGAAACCAGATGTCACTGTTACAGCAGAAGAATTGTATAAAGAAAATGATAGAAATTCTAACATTAGTGATTTGAAACTTGAATTGAGGCAGGCAAATGGGAGTTGTGAAATTGTAAGTATAGATTTTTTATGAACTTACTAGCTTTCCGCCCGCGGCTTCTCCCGCGTGGACTACAGTTTATATCGCGCGGACAGAGACCCGTGCTCAGCAGTGGAATTATAGGTAGCCTATGTGTTATTCCAGTGTCTCTTCTACCTACCTACCAAATTTGATCTAAATCCGTTCAGTAGTTTTTGCGTGAAAGCGTAACAGACAGACAGACAGACAGAGTTACTTTCGCATTTATAATATTAGTAGGGATTAACCCTTCAGATACCGTCAATTAGAGACACAATAGTAAGACAATAGATGCGCGGCCACCGGTGGTCGCTTGGGGATTCATGAATTAATTAATATTGATTAAGTCTTTAAACCCCAAGCGAACGCCGATCTTCATTATCTTTCTATTGTGTCTTTAATTATTGTATTCGAAACGATAAAAAAAGTTTAAAGCTATAGCAATATTCTTAAAAAGTAAAAACATTAGTAATGATATCAATACAACGTGATTGATTATTATAGTAGTAGGATTGTTTGAAAGGTCAGATTCAAAGTCACTCATCTTTTCTCGTAATTTAATTACCTATACAAAAAGAGAAAATTAGTAAGTATATATAATAGGCTAGTTGCCGTAAAAAAATTAATTAGTCAGTCTTTTAGATTATTCAAAACTATGGGACACGTATTTTTTTTATTTTTAAATGAAACAAAAAATAACAAAGATATAGCCCATTAAAATTACGTGTAACGTCACGCCATGCGTAACTTTAATGGGCTAGGTATTATTATTATTATTATTTGTTTAATCGAAAAAAGAAAAAATACGTGTCCAATATTTTTTATAGTCTAAAATACAGACTAAATAAAATGTAGTTATTTTGACCCTGGAAACTACCCTATTACGGTATTCGGAACAATAAAAAAAGTTTAAGCTAAAGCGATATTCATAATAAGTAAAAACATTAGTAATGATATCAATAGAACGTGATTGATTGTTATAGGATAGTAGTAGGATTATTTGAAAGGCTAAATTCAAAGTCACTCATCTTTTTTTGTAATTTAATTACATATATAAAATGAGAAAACTGCGTTAGTAAATGTAATTACCCCACTACCTCAATATATTAAATTCAAAGCTAATAGCTTCACGGTTTTCACGTGGAATTTGAAAATTATCAAGTCTATTAACATTAGAAATCCACAAATGACCCGTACTAACGCCGCTAGAGGTTAAACAATAGTACATGAAACTCCACTTTATCATATATAAAGAAAGAAAGAAAGAAAGAAAGAAAGAAAGAAAGAAAGAAAGAAAACCGTTTATTCGAACCTCACACATATTAAAAATATATGGTCATATATGGTAATATATGGTCTATACGTTTTATCACTATACTAGCTTTTGCCCGCGCGGCTTCGCTCCCGCTCTTCTTTACTCCACCCTACTCTACTCTACCCTACACTACCCTAATTTTATTTTTTTTCCATAAGAACCTTATCCTCACAATAACAATCACAACAAAAAAAAAACAGCCAAATCGGTCAAGCCGTTTTCATGCTATGTCGTGACAACGGAAAACGGGTTTCATTTTTATATATAAGTCATTGTTGTTTATTTCAAATATGATTTAGTTCTCAAATTTTTTTCCAAAATAAAAACTATTACAGTTACAAGTTACTAAAAATTACCTTCTTTCAGGAACGTGAAAATGAAAATGCTTATTCTAGATACAGTTACAAATTTTCTTTATAAATTCACATCCTGTCATAATTAAGCCGTATTTATCGTTTACTCATATCATAATAGCAGGAAGTGATTGACTCTATAAATCTTATCAATGCACTTTTTTTTCTAGGATTACTCAAATACAGGATCGGACAGTACGCTATGTTCGAACGCTAAACTTGGTAGCGGTATCCCACTTGCCGGTACAGTGCCTCTATCATCTATAAACCAGGCGAATACATATCAACCATATAGATATAGCAATGACTACACGGATCCCGCGTACGCTGATTGTTATAAGGTAATGGAATTTGTAATGTGTCTATCAATATTCTATTCCACATCTTGTATGATCTTAGGGGAATGTAGTCTGATGTAACTGTATGTTTGTAATACGGAGTTTTGTTTTTCTTTTCTTGTGTGATATCTTTATTTCTGTTTCTTCTATGATTTAGCGATTCTTCTTCAATTTTTTTATTTGTTTTTAGGTAAACGGCTTCAGTAATGGTTACCAGACCTACGTGCATTATGGTCACGACTATACCCCTGGATCTTTGAGGGTGCAGTCTCCTACCATGAGTAGCGATAAACTTACGCCTAATAGGTAAGTTTCTTTTCATTTCACATTTTATACCCGAATATGATCAATTTCTACAACTTGTTTATTAAGAAGAAGACATACAAGATCTTGCAATTGAGTGCCAGTTACATCTTTCTCTCGACATCAATATATGTACGTAGCTACTCACCACTTAGCTTATCGTCATTTTTGTTTCCATCAGGTCAGTAAACGGCAGTTTACCACGAAGTGTAGACACACCTTCTACCGTTCAGTTTAACACTGGCAATGGATCACAGAACAATTCATTACAGCGCAAACAGAAGAGACAAGATAGCAGCAATGCGCTCAATAATCTTGGACTCCCTACCACTGAGGGTAAGTTTAGAAATTATTATTATTATTATTTTTTTATCTGATATAAACTAGTACTTGACTGCAATCCCATCTGATGGTAAGCGGTGATGCAATCGTTGATGGTGAGGCGCACTAGTTTATTAAGAGCCTATTCACTCTAGCCTTGAAGACGCTTAGATTGTAATCGGACGGGAAGACCGCAGCAGGCAAATTATTCCAGTCCTTCGATGTACGCGGTATAAATGACGAAGCGAAACGCTTAGTCCGGACCGTGGAGGTTTCAACAACGTAAGGGTGGATACTCGCCGTACGTCGGTTTGTCCGGTGGTAGAAATGGGATGGCGGAATCAAGTCATGCAATTCCTGCGCGCACTCTCCAAAATGCAACCTGTAAAACACCGAAAGGCTGGCTACCCTACGCCTGTGCTCAAGGCTTATATTTTATTTGAGTCAAAGTCAAAAACGTTTATTTCAAATAGACCAATTACTTTTTAATTCCAATTAGTTTTGAATTGTCAAAATGTCGGTCAGTCAAACAAACAAGTGAAGCTAAAGTGCCTTTAGTGGCCGTATTTGTTGTTGTTGCTCTGTGTAAAACACTTATCCGATTAGACTGGAAGCCCGACCCTATGTTAATTGGGAAAAGGTTAGGGAGATGATGTAGCGACATCTATGGCGCAACATAAGAACTTCAAAAAATACGAATTTATTTAGAAATTTCTGAATAATTTAATTAGAGATTTCTGCAAATTTTTAACTAATACAAGGGCCTGAAATCACCTTCAAGTAGTTGCCCGGATCATAACCATAACTAACAAAAACATAACCCACAGTCAAATTTTAATGATTTGGCTACTGTTAGTACATCCAACATTTATTTATTTATACATGTTGTAATAAGTTAGCCCCTTTGTATCTTACACCAATGACCGATTCACAAGATACCTTTAAGTATGTCTGTCAAGGAGGTTTTTTTTTATTTTATTTATTTTTTAGGAAAGCTTACAGACTAATAACTACATAAAGACAATAGTAGGTAATTAAATTGCTAATTACAAGCTTCCACATGTAGATATTATAGTGACAAAAAAGAACAAAAACTAGAGTTGTTCCAACAACAGGTTAACACAAAGTTGTTAACTCTTAATAATTTTAACATAAATATTAATTCTGTGATTCAAGTGCTAATAGGTGCTGGTTGGTTTAATAGTAAAAGTTCATAAAAATCTCATGTTACCTATGAAATGGCTGATAATTGGTGTTTATTTTTTCAAACCCAGTTGATTTGGGGCATTTTAATATATAATACACTGATTTCTAAAAACCATTATTAATTATTTACACATCATTGCTCAATTTATTAGATTAACAAATAGTTTCATGTTCAACCAATCATAATCACTACCTTAACCCTTCAGATACCGTCAATTAGAGACACAATAGTAAGACAGATGCGCGGCCACCGGTGGTCGCTTGGGGATTCATGAATTAAAGTTTTTTATTTTAAATTCGGAAGCGTATGAACGAGATCTTTTTCCATTTCATATTCTAATTTCATCAACGTGATATAAGCCTTAGGTTTCATTTTTGGTATAAAGCTATAAACTATAGCCTTCCGACGTCAAAGCATACAACTCTTTGACATAGGTACTCTTTGTATCCTGCGTCCTAACATAATACTTTAAAGGCTTTTAAAGAGGTAAAAATCGTTCGTGAAATATTTCCCTCATACCGTATTCGATAAAATTTTGCTTCAATGTTTCAATATAAAGAAATTTCGTTTGAGAAAATGAAAGTAGTATTTTGTATAGAAAGATGAGGAATATTTTTGCAGATAGGTATTTATGTTCTGGTAATATATTTGACGAGAATAATACAACGAAATAGTTAAATATGCTCGGAGTTTTTTGCGTCATCGCATAAAGAATGAAGATATCCGCAAGAAATCCGACATAGCCCGAAGAATGGCCAAACTTAAGTGGCAGTAGGCAGAGCACATTGCTCGCAAAATAGATAGTTGATTGGAACGAAAGGGTACTTTAAGACGCAGCGTTGGAAGGTCTCCAAATTTGTATAAATGACGAGGGTCGCGAGAATCTGATGGATATGAAATGCACAAGACTGGTTGTTTTGGCGACGCTTGGGGTAGGCTTATGTCCAACAGTGGATATCTTTCGGATGAAATGATGATGATCATGAATACGAGACAGAATTATTTATCCTTATTTTCATTAGTAGCATTCAGAATCAAAGTTCTACTACAGAGTTAGGTCATTCTATTCCTGATAAATGAAACGAAAAGAAAAAAAAAAGAAAAGAAAACATGTTTATTTGGCACACAATGAACAAAACAACTATAAAAAAAATTAAAGCTCAAATAATATTAAAAACTTTAAAATAAAAAAACAACAGCAACAATGTGTCTCACGCTAGTGTCAAAAAGGTTCAGTTCAGCATACTGCCAGACAACCGTAGCATTTGCCTGACGCTGGTTTTCAACTGAACCTTTGAGTGTTGGTGAGTCACTAATGAAAATCAGCTTAAATATGTAGGCTCAATCACCAAACCTCACTATCAACAAAAACATAACCTTTCTTTTCTTTCCAGTGAACCGCGTACCAAACGGTGGTATTATCCACGGAGTGGATGTCCGGTACGCAGCAACCTACGGCAACCCACATCTCCGGACGGGTGCCGGACTCGGTTTCTCCAACACGGTGAATACGGCGAAGCCAGCATCAACTCCTGCGCCGCCACCGTATTCATCTGTTAGAAGTTCTGTTGTTTTACCTTCAGGTGAGTAAGGATTCCTGTACCTGATTTTTAATCTATATAAAACGCGTAACGTTAATTGCGCAAAACCTCAGATTCCCCAAATGATTTTTAATTTAAATGACCTAATTCAGTGAAAAAAAAAAACATTAAAAAAAATTTAAGGTTTTATGTGCAGTTTTACTTTGTTTAAAATTAATATCTGCATTGAAATAAGAACTTTTATTATCCCCTGTATGAGAAAATTTGATAGGACTACTACCATTTGTGTTTGTTTACCTATTTCGGCGGGTTTGCGCACGTGATGGCTTGACCTATTCATTTAATAGACAGGGCGATATTTTTAAGAAGATTTTTTTGAAAAATTTAGCCTGTATTAAAAAGTGGTTTAATTGATTCTCTTCCTTATTCTGATCAAACTATTTTCAGGTTTTGTGCAATTTAACGTTACATGTCACTACATAGTATAAAACAAAGTCGCTTTTTCTGTCCCTATATCCCTATGTGCGCTTAAATCTTTAAAACTACGCAACTGATTTTTTTAATAGATAGAGTGATTCAATAGGAAGGTTTATATGTATAATATTGCACCCGAACGAAGCCGGGGCGGGTAGCTAGTTGTATATATAAAAATCAATGCCACTTTTTGTTGTAATTTTTTAAATCAAGAATTGAATGATTAGGCTTTGTTCGGATTATTTAGTTGACTGTTTATGTGAAATTTGGTAAAGTAGAGTAGGGTATAGTAGTGTAGAGTAGTGTAGAGTAGGGTAGAGTAGGATAGGGTAGGGTAGAGTAGGGTATAGTAGGGTGGAGTAGGGAAGAGCGGGACCGAAGCCGCGTGGGCAAAAGCTAGTTTGTTAATATTTTCACGACCACGTCTGGTGTCTTGGCGTAGTTTATCTAAAATATATAAGTATGTTTATCAGTTTTTCTGTACTTTTAGCATAAACTATGCTAAGTTAGGGACTAGATGGTGTTGTGTGAATTTTGTGGAATATTATAATATTATATTTCGCAATAATTCCAATGATGTCAATAATGCAACTTTGAGTACCTAAATATAACCATACTCTTACTTACTCCGAAAACAACAATTATCATGATTCAAGCAAATAACAGCGACATTGACCAGTATCTCTTGACCTCACGTTTGAAAACGAAACTAGCTGTAACTCAAAAATTATTTTTTTTTGTACAGGTAATTCCTCCCACTCAATAACATCACCCACCAGCCTAGCGTCACCGCAGTGTGCGACCAGTCCCATCACCACTTCTACCATGTCTACTGACAGTACGCAACCACCACCGGTAAGTCTTAATTTAGCTTATCCTTCAACATAGAATATATTATTTTTTATTAAAAACCCATTTTTTATTTGAATTATTTTTCACTATCTATACACAAAATTACAATTATTAAAAAACACGTAAAGAAGAAGGGTTGAAGTTAAAGACTGTCAGGACTCTGGATTTAGGAACCTTTCATCAATCTAAAAGTATCGCTTTTTGAATTGTTATTCTTAAGTATACATAATTTAAATACAAGAAACACAAAGTGTCATTTTTTTTCTTTTTCATGCATATGCATATTGTACAGTGTTCTGCATTTCAACTTATTATGATTTATTTCTCTTATAATATTATATTTCTTTACTAGGCTGGTGTAGCGACATCGTCAGCGACTCCACAATCGCCAAGTGCTCACTACATCTTGGCGCCATCAAATAGGACTATTAGTAATGCGACTGTTACTAAGAAAGGTGAGAAATTATGAATTTTACTAGTACACACTTTTTCATTATTGATAGGTTGTTATTATTGTTAGTCTCGCGTTTGATAACAGTCTCGCCTAATAGGCTAGTTACCGTAAAAAATGTAGTTAGTCCGTCTTTTAGATTGTTCAAAAATAAGGGACACGTATTTTTTTATTTGTAATTAAACCAAAAACGACAATGATATTATTATATAGCCCATTGAAGTTACGTGTATTTTCATAATCTAAAATACGGACTAAATAAAATGTAGTTTTTTTGACCCTGGAAACTACCCTATTGTAAGCGATAACACAGTCGAATTCAGAGAACGATGTCTCTAGATAACGTACGTTTAGGTTACTTCTAAGTAACCTAATCATTCTTAATTCAAACTTCTGCAGGGGATTGCACTTAACTGTATGCACAATGAATATGTTCCCAAAACGTTTTGTATATTGCAAATGTCCACCATATATTAGCCGACGCAGGCTCTTGACAGAAGTAATTTTAATTAGTAAGAATGACTTGATACATAATTAGGGTTTAATTATTTATTTATTTATTATTTATTTATTTAATCTACATGCAACACAAAGTACATAGGCGGACTAATTATGTATCATCACTCTCCTCTTACTTTAGAGGAGAGTGATGATCATCCAGAAAAATCCAACAACAAAATACTTAATAAACACAAATTGTTGCATATCGTTCCTACTTGTTTTAGAATTAAAAAAAAAGACACAAATTTCTCAATTTTTTTAAAACAATTTCACAATGCAGTAACTCATAGTCAGCCACACTTTAAAATATTTCATTTTATACGTCCATTTCAACTATTGAAAGGACTTGCTATTACGATTCCAGTGTCCGGAAATCGAATACGGGTATATATCATGCAACGTCAAACGGGTAAATAATTCACACTATGTTGAAAACGCGGCGCTAAATCATGGATAGTGGTCTGAAAACCCTGCGATCGATCTGTGTGTTTTCGTCCAAGTAATATATTTGGTGAGCAGTGAGAGAAAACACTTTAGGTAGAGAGAGCAAAATGTTAGTAGAAGTGTAAATCATTGTAATGCAGCAAAAAAGCCAGAATTCTACTGACTCAAACCTAATTTCAGTTGCCCTTTGATATCTTGCAGTGATTCTTACAAACAATATCGTCATCATCGTGAGGAAACCGGCATGTCCTAGACCCAAAATTTCAAATCCATGAGACATCCACCAACCCGCACTGGGCCTGCGTGGTGGATTACAGCCCATTCCCTCTTCTAGAGAGTATGCCTGAGTCCCAGCAGTAGGAGAATTAAAAAGACTGATGATGATGATAAATATCGTCGACGATTGTTATAAGACTGACAATATAAGAAATCAGATTTGTTCTGACAGTTCGAAAAATACTTTAAAGAAAATAATCGGTTACTTTAAAAAGCGATTTTCGAAACATTTCAATTTATCATACTAAGAGTTTGTAATTGACAACCTATCTACATTGCTTAAACAGATTCATGAAAAATATCATTTTGTTACACATATGTATAGTAATACAATATTGAATAGTTATTAGATAAATCTTAACTAAGTTCTATTTGGAGGAGTTTTAAAGCCAAACCTACCTAACCAAATATTGATTTCTAGCGAAGCTTAAACGCATAACATTTAATAATAATATATTTTTGAACTAATTTGACCGGATCTGAATAAATGAATTATGATTTAAATTCATTTTTTTCTTTGAAAGTTTCATGATAAGTTATCGTGTCATGTACAATTGTATTGTGATAGGGCAAATCGGATTTGTTAAATTCTCCCCGGCGTGTATGTATATATAAGTAATGGCGTTCATAGACGCTGCCGGAGTGTAGTATTCCTTTGTTCTGTGTGACTTAAATGTAACAAGTACCTAACTTATGTTATTCTGTTTACAAGTTTTACGCGTATAAATATTAAAAGGTTTTTTCTTTACAGGTAACGGTCATCAAACCCCGTTAGCGACTCACGTATAAGTTAAGTTTAAACACTTTTCTATAAAAGACTTTGGATGAATTTACTACGCAGTTAATTGTGTATCAGTGTACTATAGTTATTTTTTATTTCATTTTAATTTAGAAGTATTTTCCTCAGGTCACTTCTGCGGTCAAATTAAAGGAATGTAATCAATTAAACTTTTGTAAATTATTGCAGTTTTTCTTCAAGCATTTTCTGTAAATTTTAAAATGTATACTAAAAAACTGATTGGACAGCAAAATGTTTGAATGAAAACTACGACCTCTACTGTCCTCGAAGTTAAATAGCATATTAGTGTTCAAAAATCTAGGTTTTAGATCGTAATAAATAGATTACCACGAAAAAGTTCTTGTCACAACCGAATTAGGCAAAGATTGAACGGTTTATACCTTTCACGATGTTAAGTATACCTATTGCGTGTGTTACCTTATACGTTTTTTATTTAACTGGAAATATGGAAATGCTGAGTTGGCGCCATTTTGTTTTTTGTGTCGATATTTTTCTTCAGAAGTGTTAAACATTTTTTAACTAGGTAAATAAAATATGAGTGACATATCTAAATAATAAACTTGAATTTATTTATCTTATTCGGAATTACGATTTCTTGATCTTAGAGCAGTCGATTTATATTTAATTCAAAATGGTGCCATCAAAGTAAATATAATAAAAATTAGTCAATTCTTTGAAAGTTGTTGAAAAAAATATATAAATTTTCGTCAATTTCGTATAACCCGACTGAGACTGGTCTTGTTACTATTGTATTAAAGTGTGTATAATAATATCAATAAATTAAATAATATTTGAGTGTAATGGCAGTATTTCTTGATGAGCTAAATTATTTTATTAACTGATACTTTAGTATTGAATTAAATACTAAAACTTTTTATTTCAATCATTCTGTTGTAAAACGCTATGTTTATTTAATTATATTATATATATATATAATTATATTTAAAATGTACGAACGCCGGCGTTCGTACACCCATTGTCTTTTTATTGTGTCTCTAATTATCACGATTGAAGAGTTAAAAAAAAAAACTGCAGCGCGTATTCGTTATAATTATTAAAATTTAGCTCATGAAAGGACACCGGAAAAAGTTTAGAAAATAAAAAACATGCCCCATTTTCTTCAAAGCATGTGTTTCATTTTCATTGAATCCATCGCCTTTTAGATATATAATTCCTCATTATTTTCTTGTATATAAAATTAAAGTCAATTTAATTAATAAATTTTTGTAGTAAATACATACGTAGTTCACTTATGTTCATAATTATATTTTATTCGTCGTTTTTGTGTTTTCTTTTCATATTTTTATTAATATCATAAAAAATACTTGTAAATGTAAAAATAAAAGGAATACCTATTATTCTATAGTTTTCTGTTACAACGTTTATTTTTAGAAAAGCACATATCAGAATAAGTAAACATTACTATTGTTTTACATTGTCAATATTTTCAATAAGACATAAATCTTATAATTATGAAATAAGCTTTAATTTCTCTAAAATGTGCCATTTTCATGATATCTCAAACATATCTTACATACATTTTAAATTTTGCGAAAAAGTGCACAGTTCTTCCATTAATTTCTTTAGTGCAATGTCAATTTACATTTTATTAAAAATTACTGGGCATATTTTGAAATACACGTTATTTTTATTTTTTCAAAGTAATTTTTGGATAAATATGTCCAGTATAGAATTTAATAGTAAAAAATCAATTACGAAATTAAAATAATAGTTATTTAATATTTACGGCTTATCACAATATGCTCAATAATCTATAGGAGAAGTAAACATTTCATTTAAAATTTTCTATTCAAGACTGATTAGACTAACCTACACCACACGCCTAATTTTTCTAATTCTTTTATTTACAATATTTTCATCCAAATTGTTATATTTATATTGACACTTCAACTTGTAGTTTAAACGTAAATCGAAAAAATCAACCGTTTTTTTACTAAATCAAAAACTACAACCTTTTATTAAAATTAAAAAATATGTATATTATATAAATGCAACTCTTTCTGTAATAAAAAGAAAGCCTTAGAAGAGACAGATAAGTATAACAATTTCGAAAAATATATTTAACAATTTTAATAAAAACTAAATTATTTATTATTGATTCAATGAAATTGCTTCAAGAAAAAAAGGCCTAGAAATTGCAGTTACACAATATTTATTGAAATATAATCGCCTTAGGAATCATGTCATCCGTCTTGTAATGTTAAATTTTATCTCGATACTTTTTGTATTTTTTTACCTACGGCTATCAGAAAATGCTATGTAACTGCAAATTCAAATTAGTGAAATATTGTAATGTTATTTTTCTTCTTTAAAAATTAGTAATTGTAAAGTTTATGATAAAAAATACAAAAAATATCGAGATTTCACTAGCTAAATAGTGGGTAGCCAATTCGATGTATACAACTTTAAATAAAGAAATTTTATAATTAAACGAAAATCACTAGATAATTTTGCATAATTATATTATTTAGGCTTAAAAAAATTACAAGTTTAATAAACTACCAAATCTTCATATGTTTGCTGATTATAAATAAATGTGTGATCTAGTTTTTATTATGTATTTCATTAAATTATCGCATAAATGGTATCCTCTATGAAAATAAAATAATATTTTGCTTTTAGCGTTCAAGATTGACCTTAACATTTATCTTTTTAGGCGATCAGAGTCTATTTAACTTCGTTAGTTTAAGGATCGATCGATTCGTTCTGGAAGAAAATTGTTGAAAAAAAAAATAGAAAATAAAACAATTCACGTAGAAATTTTAGAATAAAATATACATAAAGTTAATAGAGTAATTACGGCCCTAATAACTATCTAAAACCAAAATTGGAAACCTTGAATTAAAAAATAGAAAAAAAAATCAAATCTAAATAGTAGCAAAAAAGTTGTATACATCGGATTTAGCGAGCTTTTATAAAACTGCATACACACTCGCGATTTTCTCTTTCGGTACATGCAAAAACGTTTGTGTGTAGGGTGGTTTGTGTCGATTATTCCTCTTGTAATAAAAACTATTATTATGCTAGATAAATAATTATTTTTTCTGTGATACATAGATTAAAGTGTTTTTTGTACATATTAATCGCTATATTACTATGTGAGTGAAATTGTTAAGAAAATGTACTACTTAATAATAATAAAAAAAAATGTAAGGCTTTGACTTTGTGAACTAATTTAGCCGATAGAGGGGAGGAGAGTTATGTTTTACGGAGTGAGAAAAAAAAGTAGATAGAAGAGCATAACGATCGAGTTATAAAAAGTTGCAACTTGTAAATTAGTAAAATTGTACAAACTACTTTTCTAAATAAAACAAAACTTTGGCCTATGTAACATGCGTTTTATTTTACTCTCTAGGGAATCTAATTTTGTTTTCCGATGTCAAAGTAGAAAACTCTTTGTGAATAGCGAGGAAACATATTGAGTGATCTCTTTTGGCATTTCCTATGACTACACGTTTTATTCTGTTATTTTTCGTCGAAACCAAAAGATTCGAGTGAGTGCTTTTCACTTTTCATTAGTACGAATTGCTATTTATTTTGATGAAATGTTTTGAAAGAAACTTGTTTTGCTAGATTTGTTAGATAAATTCACTATTTGAAGATCAATATCGGAGTTTAAAAAATAAAACCACACCTGAACTATCCGCTACATATGGTGAAGATATTATAAAATTGAATATTAACTAAATATCTGACACAAGCTACCGATGAATATTTTATTTCTATAGAATTAGTATGAAATCCTCCACTCCCTGCGCATACGTAAACAATTTTTGTGTCCAGTTGCTTCCACTTAACACATACTCTTGACGAACAAAAAGTGTGCGGTCGTGAACAAAAAGTGTCTCCATTTGTGCAGCGCCTTAGATAATAAACAACATCTTACTTTATCCACAATCATGTTAAAAGATGGTCATATCTTATATAAAAAGCAAAGTCCTGACCGACCAGATGACTTTTCAACGCCCGGCCCAAAAACCTTAAACCAACAACGCTGGAATTTTACTCAAAAGTTTTTATGATGTAGGAATACAAAGATTGAAGTGGACAGTGGTTTTATAGGACAAAAAAGAAAGGAGATTTTCAAAATCCACTCCTTACAGGGATGAAATGAGGTTCCAAAGATTGATTTGAGAAGCTGTTGGCTTATATATCAGGTCGCCCTGTACGTGAGGATGAACCTCGACCTTTACCCAAAGGTAGGTAGCCGTCATTCATATTGCACCAGAAGCAGGGGTCAGTTATCGACGGTTTCGAGAACGCTCGTCAAATCTTCCAAGACGACTCATGTTATGGGCCCGACAGTTTATAATCAGCTACCTCTAGCTATTTCTGGTGCCCCGACTATAGGGATCTTCAAAGCACGTTTGAAAAAATGGCTAATCGAGCAAGCTTTTTATTCTTTTGACGAATTTATGATGTAATTTAGTTTAATTTTGATGATTGAATATTATTTTGGACTGACTATTTATTATTGACTTTTGTTATGATTTCTTATTTTAATGTGTGATTTGACTTCTATTTTTTTTTTTGTTTATGTTTATATGTTTGACATTATTTAATCACTTGACATTATATGTAATCATTTTGTTGACAAAGTATAATGTAACATTATGTAATTGACTTGTAAGTATCCCTTACCAATAAACTACTATGACTATGACTATGACTATGACTATGAAACAAGTTTACTTATATTACGATAATAGCTTTTGCCTGCAGCCTTGCCCACATATATAAAATATAGCCTATGTCACGTAGGAAAAAGCAGCTTAACATCAGTGAAAAAATTGGCGCAATCGGACCAGCACTTTCAGAAACTACCTCCTCCAAACAAAAACACAAACTTTACCTTTTTATAATATTAGTGTAGATAGTGTGTGGATGGACGGCGGGGGAGAGGGAGGCCAAAGAAAAGATGGATGGATTGTGTGAGAAGTGATATGAAAGAAAAGGGAGTTAGTGATGGCGTGACGAGTGACAGGACAGAATGGAAGAAAAAAACGTGTTGCGCCGACCCCAAATAAAACGGGACAAGGGCAGGAAGATGATGAGTGTAGATAGTGTGCAACACAAAGGTGCAAAGGTGGACTAAATGCCTAATGCTTTCAATACCAGTCAACCTAGGGTGATGAAGAAACAATATGGTAGGTGCATAATAAGGAAAATATATAAAAAACAAGAGTAAAAATGGGCTTGCGAACGGCGAGATGGGTAGCTCGCCGTCCGACCGAACTGGTCAAGTCGTCGACGGCACGTAGTGTTTCACGCGCGCCTCAAGGAGATGTCAGCAAAATCGTAGGGGCCTAGCAGGGTCGGAACCTACTGGGTTGTGCGAAAGACACAACCCTGTAGGCCCTAGAACGAAGGCAAAAAAAGAAAAGGAGTGGGTTTTAGTCAGTAAAAGTCTAACACGCTCCCCGCTCCGTCCAAGGGCGGGAGAAGTCATTAGTTGATTTCCCACAAAAAAAGTGAGTAATTTATATATTTTTAACCGACTTCTAAAAAAGGAGGAGGTTTTCAATTCGGATGTTTGTATGCTTTTTTTATGTTTGTTCGCGCATAATTTCGTCGCTTCCAACCGATTTGAAAAATTATTTTTTTGTTGGAAAGGTTATACTTCCTAACAAAAAATAATGGTCCCATAGTCACCAAGTTGGGATCTGATGATGGAATCTTGGCGACATTGAGGGAACTCCTCAAATTCAATTAATTTTTTTAGTGAAGTCGGTTTTTTTTTTAATAAAAAGTTTTAACTATATATATTATGTTCTTTACATATATTATAGTTAAAATATATACATCGCTCACTTTCTATCTAAAGTTACTGGCATATTAAATATTATCTTCGTTCTGTGTCTTATTTCATTTAAATGTATGTCTGGCAAAATTGTGAAATATGTTCTATACTGTATAAATTATTATAGCATTTTTATCGTGTGCCTAACTCTTTACTTCATGCGAGCTCCAATAAATAATTTATTTTTATGACTATAACAAACGGTACTAAAATAGAAAATTGAGTGCGAAGTTAAGGAAGCCCAAATCACTAGATGCATGTCAAATACATATTTCATGCATTGTCTACATTAAATGGGGAAATTATGATTCATATAATATTCAAACATGGACGTAAAATGTTTATTAACCCAGTAATACTACCCTAAAGGAGATGTGTAGGTATGAAAGTCGTCGATGGCGCGGACTGTTCCGCGCGCGCCTCAAGGAGATGTCAGATAACCGTAGGGGCCGAGCAGGGTCGAAATCTACTGGGGCCAAGGGTTTGTTTCTGAAAGGAACACTCGGCTCTGGTATAGAAAGCAACGAATGAATAGGAGTAGGTTTTCAGTCAGTAAAAGTCTGACAAGCTCTGTCATTCCGCCTAAGGGCGGGGGATGTCATTGGAAGATTTTCCAACCAAGTTGTAAGTAGTATGTAATAATTAGTATGGCATTTTTTTTTGTACCTATATGCAACAAATATCTTCGTTTCTGATTCGATCACGCAAGGAAACTCTAAGCATAGCCCTTTCCATTGAACTTTGGCTGACTTTAAAACTTGAGGTCCATTATAAGTCACCACGTTTCGGAGCCGTATATGTCATTACTAGCAACACGCACTGGTAATAGACTTTCATCTTGAGACACTGTGGTATATTAGAGAAATGAAGATATCCGCAGGAGAACCAAGGTTGCCGACATAGCTCGAAGAATCGCCAAACTAGCGGCAATGGGCAGGGCACATTGCACGCAGAACAGATGGCCGTTGGGGCCGAAATGTTCTGGAGTGGCAACCGCGTACCGGAAGACGCAGCATTGGTATGCCTCCCACAAGGTGGACCGATGACCTGGTCAGGGTCGCTGGAACCCGATGGATGCGAGACGCACAGGACACGTCGTTGTGGCGATGCATTGGAGAGGCCTATGTCCAACAGTGGAAGTATTTCGTGTGAAATGATGATACAACAAATATTTATTCATCGACACATTCAAAAACTAGATACAGACCTACACAAAAAAAAAACTCCAGGAAATTTTCACAGAAAATTGTCTCCACGTGCAAGCAGGTAAATAAAACTAGTAGAAGTGCATGTAAGTGGCATCCTTCCACACATTGTAAGTATGAAACAGACAGAAGAACGTACGTACTTTGTAGATGTTATGAGGAAATTCATATTGTAGATGGACGTGGACATAAAATGTTTATCACCCGTGTTAGCGTGGGGCCACAAAAAACGCGGTTAGCTAAAAGTAGTCTTGCCAATTTTTTTTTTTTCGTAAAGAGTTTTTTTAACAATAAGTTTAGTTATGTAGCTGACCCTACAAAACTTGCTCCACATCTGTAGTAGACATATCAGCCCAATGTGCTACTCTGTTGTGATCTCTCTCTATCACTCCATGGTTTCATCATCATCAACATCATTTCAGCCGAAAGACGTCCACTATTGGACATAGCTCCCCCAAGGACCGCCACAATGAACGGTCCTGTGCATCTGGCATCCATCGGATCTTAATGGTTTACTAAAAGAAAACTCAATTTTGAGTTAAGCTTGCCTTTATACACATAACATTATAGTAATAATAATAATATTTCACAACTATTACACAACGCCGTCTAGTCCCAAGCTAAGCAGAGCTTGTGTTATGGGTACTAGACAACTGATAAACATACTTATATATTTCTTAACACATACATATTGTAGATAAATTACACCCAGACACAGAACAAATGATCATGCTCATCACATAAACATTTGTCCTGGGTAAGAATCGAACTCACGACCTCGGGCATAGCAGTCAGGGCCACTTACCACTAGACCAACAGGCCAGTCAGTACAATACAGAATTATAGAAAGCTTGCATCACTGCTTTACCATCAGGTGGGATCGCAGTTAACCTAGTACATCAATTAAAAAAAAAAGCTGGAAGAGAATGCCTTGTTGCATCAAGTCCATCTATGTACAACTACAGTTTAAATAAATAAATAAATAAAAGTCTATGTTTGTGTGTTTGTGCACTATGCGTGCTTAAATTTTTGATCACATAAATTAATTTAATAATAAAAAACGTACATAAACAAGCTTTTATTCAAGATGAAAATCAGATTTTCATAGCGAGCTTGTATAGCTCGGTATACCTGTATAATTAATACTCGTCAAGACGAATCATACGAGCCCAAACTCGATGGGATTGTGTCGTTTAACTACTAAGTTCCTATAGCCACCTTCCGGTACATCATCAGATCAACTCTTTGTCCATCTGATTTAGACATGCATGCAAAATTTCAGCTCAATCGGTAACCGGGCAGTGGGTTAAATTTAATTTACAAGATTTGATGACAGATAAACATCGGGACAGGTGAAACTAAATAAAAGCTTGTAAAAACTTGCCTTCGCAACAGCTGGCTTTGAGGCCTGAAGGTAAAGGGGATTAAGACAGACATGGGACATAAAGGTTATAGTGCACGCACGGCATACTTTTATACGGCTCATTATACTACTAGCACCAAATATGTCAGAAGTGGAGAGCTATGTATATGGTTGGAACGAAATAAAACTATGATTACAGTTACTTCAGCAAACCGCAGATGGTACCATTGCCGCAGTGGTTCAGCGATTGTCTGCTGCGCTACATGTACAGGGTTCTATAGCCTCAACAAATATTTGTGTAGCCTTCTGATAGCTGATCAGGGTCTGAGTGTTTTGTGTATGTGTTTTACATGTTGGTAAATGAAACCGAAGTTATTTCTAGTGTAGAGCAATGTTTTTTAACCGACTTCTAAAAAAGGAGGAGGTTCTCAATTCGGATGTTTTTTTAATGTTTATTCGCGCATAACTTCGTCGCTTGCCGACTAATTTGAAAAAATCTTTTTTTGTTGGAAAGGGTATATTTCTTAAATGGTCCCGTAGTCCCCAAGTTGGGATCTGATGATGGAATCTTGGTAAAATCGAGGGAGCTCCGCAAATTCAATTTAATTTACTAAAAAAAGTAGGTTATTCTTTTTATAAAACGGTTTTTTTTTTAATAAGGCAGTCGCTTTGTGTAGAATACCTACTGATATCCAGCTGCTTCCAGTGTCAGTGGAATCCGACCAAAAAACAATATTGGAAAAAGGCAAAGCAGATTGATAGGATTAATCAAATTAAAAAGAAAGTGAAATAAAACATACCAAAGCAGGTTTTTTCTAAGGTGGGAAATTATCTAATCATCTAATCACTCCCACTCTAGGGTGTGTCAGACTTTTACAGACTAAAACCTACTCCCTACTCCTATGTTTTTATGTGCCCTTTGCGTTTCAGGGTTTTCCTTTTTTTCGGAAGTCAACCCATGGCCATTTATTCATTCTGTTTTTTTTTTTATTTGTCATTCGAGCTTCTACGGTTTCGCTACCATCTCTTTGAGGCGCGCGTGGAAAACGCATCGTCGTCGACTTGGGCTCGGTTAAGATAGCCGGACGGCAAACTACCCATTGCTTGTTATCCGCAAACCCACGGCAGTCCACGCAATGGTGACATCCGGGCGTTTGTTCTACATGTATCACTTGCAGGGACCTCCCGAATTTACCATAGTCGGCGAGATGTGACCGTCATGTGGATGCTGAAGGCACCGTGACGTTTTTTCAGCCACTCCTCAAAGCAGAAAATCACTACCGTCTACGGCGTGCCTAATATTAAAGTAGGTAACACCCCACAACTTCCTAACCTCGTTGCACTTCTACATACTTATCCAATTTCAACTAAAACACATATTTTTCCACGAGCTTCAGAGTAACAGCTGAAAAGCTTTAACGCTTAACATTTTTGAACTGCGGGTTGGGCATAAAAAGTATATTTACCAAGCGGTCAAAGGTAAAGTTATTTTTAACCTAGTTTTGGAAATGTTAAATGCATTTCCTGAAAGTACCTACTGAAGTTAAATTAAAACATGGCGAACACGCTGAAAGTTAACGTTTTTCAACGGTTGGTCAATACACCATTTTTGTGGATACAGTTTTTTTTCGATGCTTTTACTTGATTCTATTTCGAGACTTTCTTTTAAGCAGGTGATGAGTTTCATCTTCTGTTACATTCATCATCATCTTCCTGAAAAAGACGTCTTGTCTACCCCAAATAACAAAGGACTAAGCTTTGCTATTTGGGGTAGACAAGACGTTTTTTCTTTCACTTTTTGGCTATCTGTCTTTGTCTTGTTCAAAATTAAACGTGTTACCTATAAGAGAAGAGCGCTGCTGTCTGAGACTCAGATATTCATTGTATTGAATTTTATTATTAACCTTTCAAATACCGTAAAGTACGTTGGGGTAAGATCGGCATTGGGGTAAGAACGTATAAATATAAATTATAACACTTATTTAGCTTTATTTTTAATGCAAGTTATATTGCGTGCCACGTCATTATGTTCCACCTTGTCCAGCAATGTGGCTGGCATTAAAAATAAAGCTTAATAAGTGGTATAATTTATTTATAAGTTCTTACCCCTAAGCCGATCTTACCCCAACCACCTTAATTAGAGACACAATAGAAAGATAAGACAAGTTTTTCTAAAGTCAAATGTCGACTTTAGAAAAACTTGTCTTATCTTAGCTTACCTTAGCCCAGAAGTAACATAATCGATTATTTTTCCAATAAAACTAATTGCTTCCTTATCTCAATCGACTTTGTCAGTTTGTTTTAGTAATTTAATAGCCATTGATTATTCAGACGATTGTTATATACTGTGCTTGGTGTAATGAAGTGTCTATCATTGATATATTAATTTCATTTCATTTGCAAAGTGAGTTCCTTTTCATTACTTGGAGTGCCTGCTTTGACTGGTTCTGTTATTGTCTACGTTTTACTTCTATACTCTTGTTTTGATGATGTGAACTAGTGAACCGATGGATGCGAGATGCACAAGATCGTTTGTTGTGGCGATACTTGGGGGAGACTTATGTCCAGCAGTGGACGAAAAGTATGTAGGGGTAAGATTGGGCGGCATAGGGATAAGAACGTATAAATATAAATTATACGACTTATTTAGCTTTATTTTTAATGTTATTCATATTGCGTGACACGTCAATAAGTTCAATCTTGCCCAGCAATGTGGCTGCCATTAAAAATAAAGCTAAATAAGTAGTATAATTTATTTATACGTTCTTACCCTAATGCCGATCTTACCCCAATCCACCTTATATCGGCTGAAATGATGATGATGATGATGAAACTATTGAAAATCTGCAATTAAATATGTAGAAATAAGACAAACTAACAGGCCCAACATTTACTATAACAATAATTACCTGACTACTTAAAGTTATAATCTTTATTTCATCTTTTACACAAAACAGTTTTATGTAGTTAGTAGCCACAAGTAAATCTTAAACAAATAATTTTGCTAGTGCTCAAGGCATAAATATAATTAACTTAGTCACATTTTAGAACTAAAGGAAAATTGACTTTATAGCAGCTTGCTCGAGCTAGGTTTATATTACCTGTATTTCACTTAGGTGTAAACGTTAACTTTATGCCTATAGTATGAAGTATAATAATATAATAATAATATTCCACAACTCTATATACAACACAATGCCGTCTAGTCCCAAGCTAAGCAGGATTAAAAACAAAGAACGCACAAGCTATTGGAAAAATAATCGATTAATTTTACTTCTGGGCTAAGGAAATGTCGACTTTAGAAAAAACTTTTCTTTCTATTGTGTCTCTATTTACGGTATTTTTTTTTTAAATAATTAATAATAATATTCCACAACTGTCACACAACGTCGTCCGGTCCCAATCTAAGCAGAGCTTGTGTTATGGGTACTAGACAACTGATAAACATACTTATATATTTCTAAATACATACATAATATAGATAAATTACACCCAGACACAGAATGATCATGCTCATCACATAAACCTTTGTCCTGGGTGGGAATCGAACCCACGACCTCCGGCATAGCAGTCAGGGCCACTAACCACCTGACCAATAGGTCAGTCGTTAGGTTATTTCAGTATGCTAGGTTTGTTATTTCAAAAATACAAAAAACAAAGTAGTTTACCGATTTCCTGAACAGGGTCTAACCCACCAGTGATCAAGGTATTTAGTGAGGAATTCCTTAACAATACGCGCTGAGCCATCAGGAGTATCGTTTTTAGGGTCAAGCCTTTAATCCAATTGGCCAACGAGAGCCTCTTTATATGTTGGGCGAGGCTCTTTGTATTTGTATTAAACCATTGCTCATCACAACTATCGGCATAATGATTGCTGAATCTACTTCCTATGTTATGTATGTCGACAACCTTGCGAGCCAAGTCAAGTGTAGTTCAACTCAACCGTATTTGTTCATCATCATCATCATCAGCCTTTTCAATGTTTCCACTGCTGGGACTCAGGCCTCCTCCTAGGAGAGGGAATGGG
This sequence comes from Mythimna lalbum, assembly GCA_949319445.1. NCBI lineage: Eukaryota > Metazoa > Arthropoda > Insecta > Lepidoptera > Noctuidae > Mythimna > Mythimna lalbum. Next base: position 7,797,140 of record OX439370.1, read on the forward strand.
ACGTAATCCACCATGCGGGCTCATTGCAGGTTCATTCGTGTCTTCGAATTTTTGGTTCTAAGACATGTTTTCCTTCACTGTTTTGAGAGCAGTGGTAATGAAATAAATTACACTAAGTAATGCGCCTAGCAAAGTTTGAACCTGCGACCTACAACTCGTAAGTCGGAGCCATTACCACTCGGCCACCACTGCTCTCTATTATTGGTATTTATTATTACATCCCATTACATTTAATGGAATCATTTGCTGAACTAACCTATAAAAAAGCTGCACACAACTGGGTCAAATTCTGCTATTATTGCTAACACAACGCTCCTACGATTCTACTTTTCTTGAAACGTTAAAGGAAGTCAAAAGAAGCCTACATACGACCTCTTTAAGCTACCTATCGGGCCATTTGAAAGGCGCCACTCACATCTATTGTTTCCCAAACTGCCTTAGACAGTTCCCTCGATATCCTCACGGCGACATTTTGCATAATATTAGGGTACCCAGATTGTTTAGGCTTCGCCGTTTTCGTTTTCTTAAAATAGGTACCTTTTGGGACATGAATTTATATGGTATATGGCTAGACCTTTTTTTCTTGGGGTTCGGCGATTCAAGTTTAGTGTTTTCTTCGGGCGTATTGTTGTTTTTGCTTGGAAGGGTTGACTGGATATTATGCAGCGTATTTACTTGAAAGTCAGAACACGGAATGACTTTTGAGGCTTAAGGTAACCTGGGAATTTGAATCTGGGATGGCTTTGGAAAAATCGGAATGGTTTTTTAGGCTTAGCATTTCCTTTCACATTGATAAAGTACATAATATTTAGACATAGTACGATGTATTAATATATTAAAAGTGTGTGTTATTTTATTCGTATTATTTGTAATTTTAAAATTGTGCATCATATTCTACACACCGCTGAGTGAGAGAGAGACACAATAGACCCTCTATTGTGTCTCTCTCTCACTCAGCGGTGTGCTGGAAGAAAACTCAATTTTGAATTAATCACGCCTATCTTCATGAACTTTATTATCCACAAATATTGTAACTTTTTATGGTATACAATTAAGAATTAAAGACCTTTACCTTATCTTTAAGTCGAAAGTAAATAGGTTTATTCTAGGTAAACGCGTTCCATCGTCGACTGCATCGTCGCTTTCCATCAGGTGAGATAGCATTCAAGCGCAAACCTATCAACAATAAAAAAAGATTACAATTTCCAAGCCAAGAAGATTGTTTTTATTCAAAAAACTTAGTTACGTTACACATTCCACATTTGAATAGTGTAAACAAACCTGACGAAATGGAATCCAACAAGAATCATCGATTTTCAATAGCGTTACCTTTTTAATAATTTATTCATTTGTTTTATGTGATGTTTCTTCCTGCAGACTGTCTATACAAGTCAAGACGTAGTACAAAAACTCCCAGCCCCCCTCGGGAAAACCACCCTTGTAGGTAATAACTCAAGGGTAAGTTACTAAGGGAATACCCCTAAGAAAATTTGCGGCAAACCAGTAAAGATTATTGCCAGTACGTCAGCTAAAATATTAGATAACAAAAAAAGGCATCAGGCATACAATATCGTGGTTTGTTTCCACTTTTATCTCCCGATGTACCGGAGAGACCGTAAACTTCCTTTTTATGTGCAAATGTGTCTGCTCATAAAAATTCTACGTGATATTTTTGACAACAGGTCTTGGGAGATGCTTGCGTTAGAATTAAATGTTCAAAGTGAATAATGGGATCGTGATATGGGGTATTATGAAGATAAACAGACTATTAATAATATATAAATATTATTTTTTATCGATGGACTTTAAAAACTTTGTTAAAGGCAGGGGCCATAGTCTTAACATAGTTCCTGGTAACCAGTCCACTTAAAACTTCAAAAACCATAGCCTTATATTAGTTTTCTACATGTTGCAATAGTTTCCCTTCAATCGGGGGTTGTCCTTGCATGCACTAGCATAACGCATACAGGGATAATCAGCGGTTGGTACTACGTTCCATTAAAAGCGTCTAAAAGGGCCTTTGCGAGTTGGTTTCGTCTCCTCGTATACCTTCCAAAGGTCCAGGACCTCAGGGTCCTGAGATAAATAAATAATAATATTAATATTCCACAATACTATCACACAACGCCGTCTAGTTCCAAGCTAACCAACGCTTGTATTATGAGTACTAGACAACTGATAAAAATACTTATAATTTCTAAATACATGCATATAGTATAGATAAATGACGCCCAGACACAGAACAAATGATCGTGCTCATTACACAAACATTTGTCTTGAGTGGGCATCGAACCACGTTTTTCGTCTTTAAAACCCATGAAAAAAAAAGTAAAAATAGATACATTTACGTTTGGCGAAGATATCGCTGAAAAAGACACAAAAAAAATATAATAAAATCAGATAACATGAGAACTTCTTGTTTTGGAAATCGGTTAAGTAGGGTAAAGTAGGGTAGAGTAGGGTAGAGTAGGGTAGAGTAGGGTAGAGTAGGGTAGAGTAGGGTAGAGTAGGGTAGAGTAGGGTAGAGTAGGGTAGAGTAGGGAAGAGCGGGAGCGAAGCCGTGCGGGCAAAAGCTAGTAATTTATGTTTTCGTTGTCCTTATAAGATTCTGAAAACAATTACTTGTTACTATAGGCACTTAGACAAACATTTTGAGACTATTTGTAATGTTTTATTGTACCACACTGTTTTTCCTATGTTATCAAAGTGTTGTATTGTGAGTTAAAGGCGCAGGGTTGGAAAGACCGCCGACGTTATAAAATAACAATAATAATAATAAACCCGCAGGGCAGTTTTGTGGCGAACTGTTGGGTATTAGCGACCCCACGGACCCGATCTCCCGGGAGAATTCCTGTTCTTCATCTCCGGCTTGCCTTTATTGGCCGGTCGTAGTGAACACTGACGAGGAACAGAGCTCCCACCTCTCTCTTGCCTTTATTGGCTGGCTTGAGTGGAGAGTCGCAAGAGCAAACATGCTCGGGAGATGGATGCATAATCCAGTAAGGTGCTGGTAGGGATCTTGACCGTACTTCCGGGATTGTCCTGATAGCCGTGGTATGCCTCTCCACTCCTCAAGCGCCTCAGGATATGTTGCCCTCTTGTTGCTACGTCACTTCGTGCTAGCGGCCGTTTTAGGGGGCCCATTTATTGAGTGTGCAAGTCACCCCCTGCCTTTTATCGATGGATATTAATGACATTGTTCAGGCAGGGGCCATAGTCTTAACATAGCTCCATATTACCAGTACACTTAAGACTCCAAAAATCATAGTCCTATTATTTTGTTTTTCATATTATGTCGCAATAGATTTCAAACCGGGGGTTGTCCTTGGGTGCACTAATATAGCGCGCACAGGGATAATCGTTGGTTGGTATCACGTTCCATTATAGTAACCAAAAGGGCCTCTGCAAGTTGGCTTCGGCCCCTTGTACGCCTCTCAAAGGCCCAGGACCTCAGGGTCTTGAGATTAATAAACACATGAAAATAATAATAATAAATCATTTATTATCAGGCATCTTGGCCCATAGACCTTACAGACTAACATATATATAGAGTAAATACAACTTGTCGTTAGTAAATAAGACTTAAATCTATGTTAAAAAAACAACCAAAAACCTCCATACCAAATTTTAACGTTCTTAGTCTAAGGGTTTGGGCTGGGCGTTGATGAGTCAGTGAGTGAGTCACAACTTTGCCTTTTAAAACAGAAGATGCGCACTACTAACCCTACCCTGAAACAATTCTAGCAATCTTTTTGACTACAATACGCAAAAAAATATACAGCACAAAGCTAACTAAGAATACACGTATAAACGAGCTTCAATTCAATATAACTATCTACCCATTCACACAATAGTCCATTGAAAGTGTTTCTGTGTATCCGACCGTGGCTAATAGATCGACTTACAGAGGTGTTAATACCCGATTGAACAATATTGCTGATATTGCTTCTCGATATTTTGTTATAGGATGAAAACTTTTTACAAAAAAAAATTAAACCAACTTCAAAAAGTACAAAATAACTTTAATTTCGGAAGTCGGTGTTTCTATAATAGATACCTAATCTTGTCTCTTCGTTATTTAACACCGACTTCCGAAATTAAAGTTATTTTGTACTTTTTGAAGTCGGTTTAATTTTTTTTGTAAAAAGTTTTTTATTTTTCACTTTTTAGTTATAGTAGCACCACTAAAAAGTACCTACCCTTCAGCTAAACATAAATTACCTTATAGCCAGAGTGCATCTCATAACGATTCTTATATTCCCAAATACGGTTATATTACATGAATTTACCCCCTCCCCCTGTCCCCTCCCCCTTTTCTTTCAGTCAGTCATCGACTACACGTATAAACAAAGCAATTTTACTTGTTACGACAATTCTGCTATGATTCTATGAGGAGTTCTGTTCCATATCTTCGAAGTTCATAATCAGATCATAACAATATTTCTATGGGACCAACTTGGAAGCATAACCTTTCAATAAAAAAAAAAAATTCCAAATCGGTCCACAATTGACCGAAATATCGGTGAACATACATACAAAAAAAAAAACATACATTCAGCCGAACAAAGAACCTCCTCCTTTTCGAAGTCGGTTAAAAAGGCTTGTAACTTGGACTTTGTACGATTTTGGTTTCTAAGATTCTACCACCACATCCTTTGACGAAATTTCAAGCAACCAGTCAAAAAGGCCCTAAGTGTGACTGACCACGCGAAAGAGGACCACCACCTGACAACCTGGTGGTTAAATATGCAAAAAATAATTCAGCAAGCGAGTCTAAGTGCACAAACAAGCCAGAACAGAGCTTTCTGGCGTAAACGCACAAGGAGACCCGACCCCAGATAAACTGGGAAAAGGATTGAACAAAGAAGAAGAGAAGATTAACATTCTACCAGTTCAGAAATAAAATGATAAGTGGCACTGAGGTAATGGTATTTTCTTTACTAATATTAACTTAGGAGTTGATTGTCATAGACTTCTTTTTTTTTTCACAACCATCACACAACGCCATCTAGTCCCAAGCTAAGCAGAGCTTGTGTTATGGGTACTAGATATCTGATAAATATACTTATATATATATCTAAATATCTACATATTATAGATAAATTACACCCAGACACAGAATAAATAATCATGCTCATCACATAAACATTTGTCCTGTACTTCATTAAACTCAAGCAGACTAGGAGCTTTACTTTGGGTCAAAAGTGTGAAGGAAAACCGTCAATTCCTAGAACCAAAAATTCGAAGACATGTGACATTCATTAATCTGCACTGGGTTCGTACTGTCCATTCTTACTTCTAGAAATGTGGTCGGAGTCTCATCAGTCCAACATTTTATGACTGATATAAGCTTATCTATTGCATAGCTGATTAATATTGAGTCATCAAAACCTCCATTTTCTTGTTCTGCGTTTTTCAGCTGTGTTTCAGTATGATTTATATCAAAGACATTTATATGGTTGATAGTTTAAAGTATACAAGGAAGATACAGCCCTCCGCAAATTTTAAGGGCTTGTTTAGTAGACAAAACTGAACAACCTTTCATAAGACTTTATTTCAGAAAACGAAAAATCTTAGCCTCACCATACAAAATTATAAAATTGATTGGACAGTTTGTATGGAGCAACTACACAATATAATCTCATTTAAAACAGCTGAAAAATGCTCTCTCAAGCTGTTTACTAACCAACCCTGCATTTCAACTACTGCATTCACCATACGCACAACCAATTTTTCCAAATACAAATACAATTTTTCCAAAAATTGGTCCAGCAAAGCTGTTACTGCAGTTACGAAACTCTATTTAAATTTTACGAGTTCCTTCGCGTTTTTATTGATATTATCTGGCCCTGAATAGAAAATCGTTCGGCAAAATACTTTTGTTTGAAATGTGTATAAAGTTTGCCTTGTGAACTGCGGAATTTTAAGTGGTGTTGACTCATCGCGGTAGTTTCAGAAGTTGGGGAGGGGGTCGGTATTTTCGCACTCTTTAACGTTTTGAGTGGGACAGGGAAAGAGGATTGTGCTAGACGGCAGGTGGTGGAAATGAGTTGGTTTAACCTATAAAACATAGTTTTAAAGCGCTATGGCAAATCGTTTCCTTTGTGTTATTCTATTTTCTTGTATAATAATAATAATAATAAGTCTTTTATTCAAAGAGTAGGTTGTAGCAATTTTTAGAACTTGTTTCTAAACATTTCATGCTATCTATTTTTCTACTGCCTGTATGTCACTGATTGAAAAAGGCCTCCTCCAACTGTCGCCACTTATTTCTGTCTTTTGCAAGTCTTGTCCATGTTCCTCTTGCTACTGCTTTTATATCATCGGCCCATCTTTTTGAATGAGTCTATTTACTTGTTTAACTTTATTATCAACGGTTATCACCTAAATAGATTAGTTTAAAAAGATAAACAAAATACATGCAGTTACCTCACAAACCTCCAGACACACTCTTATAAGGGATGTCAGTAAAACCATAGGTGCTCCAGGGCCAATGTCCATCAGGACCATATCTGAAAAGTAAACCCTTGGTCCTAGAACGCAAAGGGTACTTAAAACTATTTTCTTTATTATTATTGATAGGCTCGCGTCTGACCACGATCTCACCTGATGGTAAGGGATGATGTGGCCGACGATGGAGCACGCTTGCCTAGAAGTAACCTATTCACTATTGATTTAAAGACCCCTAAGTTGTAGCTATCAGGAAATACAGACTCCGGCAGGGAATTCCACTCCTTGGCTTTTTTTTTTTTTTTTTTTTTCTGTCGACGGGGAAAATCATCATTGACGAAACCCGCTCTTGGGTGGAGCGGGAGACAGTGTCAGAGTCTTACTGACTAAAAACCCCGCGCCGTTCCTTCTAGCCTTCATACCGGGGCTCTAGTTTCCTTTCGGATAACCCCGACCCCGGTAGGCTTCGACCCAGATGGGCCCCTCCTGTTGCTGACAACTCCTTGAGGCGCGCGGGAACAGTGCGCGCCGTCGACGCCTTGGCTCGGTCCGGACAGTTACCGGACGATCGGACAACGAGCTACCCATGGCTCGCCGTCCGCGAGCCCGCGTCTACGGTGGCTGGAAATCGGGATCGGAATCCCGGCGGCGGCGGCGGGGGCGCCGTTGCCTGATGCGGTCTGCCTCCTCCTTTGCTAGCATTACTGCTTCGCAGAAGGAGGCGACCGCCTGCCACTCCTCCTCGCTCCGGACCATGGCCTGAACCAAGGCCCGGCGCGAGAGGTCTCCGCCGCCGATCGCCCCCACGAGGGCACGGCGTTGCCCCGCCCAAGCAGGGCACACCTCTACTGTGTGCTCCACCGTGTCCTCCGGGCGTTCCGCACAGTGGCGGCACCCGGGCGTCTCTTCCGCTCGAATCCGATGCAGGAACCTCCCGAACTTGCCATGTCCGGTGAGGACCTGCGTCATGCGGAAGGTAAGGACGCCGTGAGGTCTTTCCAGCCACGCCTCAAAGAGGGGACTTACCGCCATAATTGTGGCGTGCCCAGCACTGGGTTGCGATAGTCGCTGACGCCATTTTACCGTGAGATCCCGCCGGAGCTCTGTCCGCCATACCTCGACCTGTCGCGGTAGTGGACTTTCACCCCGGCGTTGCATCTCCACGCGCTTATCGTGCATGTGTGCAAGGACTGTTGCCTCCAGATCCCACGGTGGTAGGCCAGCCAGAAGGCTCGCCGCTTCGCGGGAGATCGTGCGGTAACCCCGCACCATCCGTATTGCCATGACCCTCTGGCAGGCGTTCAGTATGGACGCCGGTCGCTTTGCCAGCGACGGCGCCCACACCGGCGCCCCGTAGAGGGCCATGGACCGAACGATCCCCGCGTAGAGCCTCCGGCAGGAGGCGTCTGGACCCCCAAGGTTGGGCAGGAGCCGCTTGAGAGCAGCCCCGGCCCGGTTGAGTTTGGGAGCCAAACGTCGGAAGTGTTCTCCGAAATTCCATCGGCTGTCGAGAACGAGTCCCAGGTACTTCATCGTCGACCCGACGCCGATGCGAACTCCTCCTACCGTAAGTTGGGAGTCTGATGGTGGCGCATTCCGAGGGCCGTGGAAAAACATGGCCTCAGATTTGTGCAGCGCCACCTCGAGTCCCAACTCCTGGATCCTACCAACGACTATCGCAACCCCGCGTGTCGCTAGAGCGACCGCCGCCTGGTGCGACTCTCCCTGCGCTAGAACCAGCGTGTCGTCTGCGTAGCAGACCACGCTGACCCCGTCAGGGAGGTCGCCGCGCAGCACGTAGTCGTAGCCGATGTTCCACAAGGGTGGGCCTAGAACCGACCCCTGCGGAACACCGCACGACATCTCTCGACGTTTCCACTCTCCCTGGTGACCGGGGTAGATAATGGACCTGTCCGACAGGTAAGCCTCGACCACTCGACAGAGGTATTCGGGCACCCGGTGGTACCGGAGTGCCCTCCGGATCGTACTCCAGGGCAGGGAGTTGAACGCGTTGGCAATGTCCAAGGACACTGCCACGACACTCCTGCCCCGGGACACCGAAACCCCTGTCGTGAGGGCTCGCACGCGCATGATGGCGTCCACCGTAGAGCGCGCCCTGCGAAAGCCGAACTGTCCGTCCGACAAGTCCGGCCCCACCCGTGTTAGCCGCGCGACGAGGCGGTTTGCAATGACTCTTTCAAAGAGCTTGCCCACCTCGTCGAGCAGCACAATGGGCCGGTACGCGGACGGAGAGTCCGCAGGGCGCCCTGGCTTCGCGATGAGGACCAGTTTCCCCCTCTTCCAGCGAAGTGGAAACTGGCCCCTCTCCATACATGCGCTGAAGAGCCCTCTTAGTCGAGGCCCGAGAGCCTCCATGGCCAGGACCCAGGCTTTCCCTGGCAAGCCGTCGGGTCCTGGGGCGGTGTTCTTGGCACTCAGCCTTCGCACCGCCACTCTCACCTCTACCTCGGTCACCTCTGGAGCGTTATCGTCGTCGTCGCTGTTGTTCCACTCCTTGGCTGTGCGCACAATAAATGTGTTCCAAAGATGGGTGTTTTTTTTTTTAATTGATATAAACTAGTGCTTGACTGCGATCCCACCTGATAGTAAGCAGTGATGCAATCTCTGATGGTTAGGCACAGTAGTTTATTAAGAGCCTATTCACTCTAGCCTTGAAGACACCCAAATTATAATCGGACGGGAAGACTGCAGCAGGCAAATTGTTCCAGTCCTTCAAAGTACGCGGTATTAACGACGAGGTAAAAGGCTTATTCTGGATCGCCGTACGTCGGCTTGTTCGATGGTAGAATTGAGATGGCGGAATCAAGTCATGCAATTCCTGCGCTCACTCTCCAAAATGCATCCTGAAAAACACCGAAAAGCTGGCTACCCTACGCCTGTGTTCAAGGCTTTGAAGTCAGTATAAATGTAACACATCTCACTCCACCCTTGAACGGGAAAAAATTAATAAATAATTTTCCACCTCACAAAAAAAGACGTGCTGTAATGATCGTCTTATGCCACGTTTACATGTGGGCCCAGCTTCGGCCAATCGCGATTGTGTTAAAGGGATTTCCCGTCTTATACAATGACTACACAATAGCGATAGGCCGAGGCTGGCTCCATATGTAAACGAAGCATTATATTTTTCCGAGAATACATCACAGTCAGGGATTGTGTCCACGAGAGCGTTGACACAGTGTGAGCACAGATACAGTGTGAGGGACAGGAGACTAGACTCGCGAAACGGTGCAACAAACTTGCATATATGGCGGCTATATTTAACCTCAGTTAAAGTTAGCCACTGTAACTACGAGTGTCATAAAGTTGAGACAGCTGTAGCATGCAGCTCAGGAGTATTCGTTTTTTCGGCCAGTATTTTTATCTTTTGATATCAAATCAAAATAATTTTATTAAGTGGTATTAAATGGGCTATGTTCGGAGTTTCCTTGCGTGATCGAATCAGAAATGAAGATATCCGCAGGAGAACTAAGGTGGCCGACGTAGCACGAAGACTCGCCTAACTCAGCTGGCAATGGGCAGGGCACATTACTCGCAGAACAGATGCTCGTTGCGGTTGAAAGGTTCTGGAGTGGAAACCGCGTACTGAAAGATGCAGCGGCGGATGGTCTCTTACAAGGTGGACCAATGACCTGGTGAAGGTTGCGGGAATCCGATAGATACGGGAAGCACAGGATCGATCATTGTGGTGACACTTGGCGGATGCCTATGTCCAACAGTGGAAGTCTTTCGGCTGAAATGATGAAATAATATTATAACCTAAACGTCCTTTATGTGGCGTAATGGAAATTTGATAAGCCAGATAATACGCTTTTACACATTTAAAGTCACTATTCCAGAACCTTTTAACTCTATCGAGTTTTTGTTTTCTGATCAATATTACTAATAAAAAGTAATTCTTCGGTTGACGAAAATCTTGGTGAGAACCAAGATAAAAAACGATTGCTAGAGATAGCAATCGTTTTTTACTTTCAAAATCACTGTTCCAGTACCTTTCAACCCCATCGACCGTCTGTTCTTCGGGTTATATCGATAATCGTGGTTCACTGTATACCGAAAGGCACAGCGTTGTAAGGTCCATTAGGTAGGCTTGATAGATCTGGTAAGTACTGTGGGCAAAGGACCCGTTGACATGGCTTGGAACAGACCTACTATGTCCAGCAGTTCATTAATTTAGATTCAGAAAACAATAATAATAAAAATCATGTTTTTCTGCCATAAAGGTTGATAATTGGTTGTTTGGTAACATAACATTTATATTTTTTTTTTTGCCTTTAAACCAAAACCATTGTGAGAGCCGAAGGCTGAATTAGGTTTGGACAGGGGTCTGTAGTAATAATATAGAAGACGATAATGGTTTGGACGCATACCACGAGGACTGGTTAGAGACGGCGCTGGAGAAGAAAGTTAGGAAGGACTTGGGGGAGGCCTTTGCCCAGCAGTGGGATAGTAATTGCTTGTAAAAAAAATAAAAAGACGATAAAGTACAATTCAAGCAATAATCTAAGTTTATAAGAACAATCCTCAAATTGGCTATAAATTAACTAGCACTGAACAAAGATTAATTACCTACAAGTGTTAATACTGAAGAGGTTCTTAGTAAGGAAATTCTTGGAAAGCCATAGGTCTCTAGTGTCCCTCAAAGGGAATTACAGTTGATTCAGCTGCCGCTGTAATGAGGAAGTCATAGTTTTGAGATAAGTAATTGTTTTACAATTTTATGCTAGTAAAATTTATTTATTTAAACTTCATTTACAAAAGTAGTACAAAGATGAATTTAAAATATTAGTTTATAGTACATGTGAGTTAATAGTACAAAGATAAAATTAAATAAAAGTAAAAATATAGGTATGTTTTTAGTTAGTAAAAGTCTGATACGTGCTCCAATTGTACCTTAGAGCAAGATAGGTCATTAGATGATTTCCCAACAACAAACCAACTTTTGGTTTTTTTTGGCACTAATTTAGAAAAGACTAGCCTAGGAGTAAAAAAAATAAAAAAGAAATTGGTTTGACAATTTACTGTTAGTACACAAAAAAATTTGGAGTTTTTAATGAAGAATTGTTCATGTCTTTAAATAATCATGGTAATGCTAAAGTTTATCTTGCTATTTTTTATAACGAGCCGTAAACATGGTGCCAAAACTCCCATCTACCTGTTAAGGGATTTATGACTTAAAAGAAGATCGAAAGAAAACAATTTCAAAAGTATTCCTATATTTATCACCTTCAGAAGATTATAGTTATATTTTATGCAAATTACATACATACACAAGAACATTTGGGGAAGACTTATGTCCAACAGTGGATGTCTTTCGGCTGAAATGATGATGATATTCGCATAAAAAAACATAAATATATTGAAAAAAAAAACTGATTAAGAAACACTTCATATCACTTCAGTTCTTAAACCACGAGTCATTCTAACTGTGCACTAAGAGTTTTAATTGTATACATTCCAGTAAGTAGCTGCCGCTACTTTCCTCAACCATAAAGTCAAAGTTAATAATAATAATAATAATAATAATAATAATAACCCCATCGTCGTATCTCTACGTTGACGTCGTGGTGGGGCTTGTGTGCTCCAACATGCCCTGGGTCTGTATCGGTAGAATTTTCTTTACCGTAACATACCTAGGGTGAGGGGCCAGACTAAGAGAGATACAATCCGCAGGGCAGTTTTGTGGCGAACTGTTGGGTATTAGCGACCCCACGGACCCGATCTCCCGGGAGAATTCCTGTTCTTCATCTCCGGCTTGCCTTTATTGGCCGGCCGTAGTGAACACTGACGAGGAACAGAGCTCCCACCTCTCTCTTGCCTTTATTGGCTGGCTTGAGTGGAGAGTCGCAAGAGCAAACATGCTCGGGAGATGGATGCATAATCCAGTAAGGTGCTGGTAGGGATCTTGACCGTACTTCCGGGATTGTCCTGATAGCCGTGGTATGCCTCTCCACTCCACAAGCGCCTCAGGATATGTTGCCCCCTTGTTGCTACGTCACTTTGTGCTAGCGGCCGTTTTAGGGGGCCCATTTATTGAGTGTGCAAGTCACCCCCTGCCTTTTATCGATGGATATTAATAACATTGTTCAGGCAGGGGCCATAGTCTTAACATAGCTCCATATTACCAGTCCATTTAAGACTCCAAAAATCATAGCCCTATTATTTTGTCTTTCATATTATGTCGCAATAGTTTTTCAAACCGGGGGTTGTCCTTGGGTGCACTAGTATAGCGCGTACAGGGATAATCGTCGGTTGGTATCACGTTCCATTATAGTAACCAAAAGGGCCTCTGCGAGTTGGCTTCGGCCCCTCGTACGCCTCTCAAAGGCCCAGGACCTCAGGGTCCTGAGATTAATAATCAGATAAAAATAATAATAATAATAATAATATTCCACAACTATCACACAACGCCGTCTAGGCCCAAGCTAAGCAGAGCTTGTGTTATGGGTACTAGACAACTGATAAACATACTTATATATTTCTAAATACATACATATTATAGATAAATAACACCCAGACACAGAACAAATGATTATGCTCATCACACAAACATTTGTCCTGGGTGGGAATCGAACCCACGACCTCCGGCATAGCAGTCAGGGTCACTAACCACTAGACCAACAGGCCAGTCCATCTAAAAAGGTTAACAAGGACAACGTAAATCGTGCCGGATAAACTTTAAGTCCATGGCGCAAAATATCTATTCTTTAATTACCACTATGAAAGGCGTCGGCAATAAAAAAAAAAACAACGGTCGAAGGATAATGAAACGTCTTTATCTCAAAGATAAGAGGAAAGGAAACAGTTGAAATAAGAGTTCAAGAGACAAAAACTCTTAATGAAGAAGGGGACAAAGTAATTTAAATTCGTTACTTCAACGCCATCTGCTAAATGCACTTCATTAAAACGTGCTAACTGAAGGAGAGCCAAACGTCGACTGACACGGAACGAATTCGAATTTCAAATTACCGCCGCTCTTTTTCAAATTTCGAATGCAATTCTTGAATGACAAAAAATGGTGGTTCTTTAAAATGAAAACTGTTATTATGAAAAGTTTTGTATTTACATTCTGGTCGTTGGTTTTGAAACTACAAAAGACTTTTTTGTGTTGGTTGGTTTGGCAAAAAATATTTTATAAAAACACTTTGATGCAGAAATAATATGTTATTTTTTAACCCTTCAGATACCGTCAATTAGAGACACAATAGTAAGACAATAGATGCGCGGCCACCGGTGGTCGCTTGGGGATTCATGAATTAATATGGTATTTTCAATTTATAATGTTTCTTCAAACTTCGACTTCGATAAGAATGTTTTTTCACATTTTAAATCAAAAGTCTACACCACAAAGTTCTTATTTTTTTAAAAGATAACTGTTTTCGTGCAACAAGAATCAAATAGCATAGTAATTATGCCGTAGCTACCAAGAATTTCTTCAGATAGCAAGGTTTCGGAAACGTGCCAAGTCTGGCAACATTGCTGCATTGAATGGCAATGTTACTCGTTCAAAATATTTACTTTAAATGTTTCTATCTTACTGCTTTCGTTTATATCCATGAAATTAAGATGTTACAATATCGTTGTCTTTTTTTTTAAGATGGGAAATCATCCGTTCTGAGTGGGTGGTGTCAGGCTTTTTCTGACTAAAACCACACCTGTGTATTTCTGTTGCCCTATATGTTCTAAGACCACGGGTTTCATTTTCAGGAAATCGTCATTTATCGTTTACGTAAAGATTGTTATCATATCAACATTGCATAAATATCAGTTATTTTTTTTTTTGTCAGGCAACTAAGAGCTATAGATAAAATACAACATATTAAAATCTTACTAAATAATACATATTAAAATATTACACAACCATTAATATAAATGAACTATATTAAACACGTAACATATCGGCGTCGTGTTCGGCTGCGTGGTGCTATTTTATATAAACTAATATTAAATTTTTGGTTGGTTCACAGCATTTTATCTTTTGTCTATTTAACCACCTTGTCATGCAAAACCATTTTTTTTAATTAATTCATGAATCCCCAAGCGACCACCGGTGGCCGCGCATCTATTGTCTTACTATTGTGTCTCTAATTGACGGTATCTGAAGGGTTAATATAGATTTGCTCTTTAACTAATCGCTTCTAACAATTCCTTGACATTGAGTATACTTTACAGGAGATTCCAAGTTAAACTTTTTATATATTTTTTTGTTAAAATGACGTAATAGTCGGATTTATATATTAAAGAAAGATTTGCGCACTTACATAGCCAGCAACACTCAACACAACAATTTGAAACCACAAACACCTTTACTAGCCAAGTCATATTGTTAGCTCACACAGACCCAATTCCCCGTACTAGTGTAAACTGTATTACGGTGAAACAGTATTCATCCGCCGCGGTTTATATTAGCTCATACGTTAGACTAGTGGCACTAATAATGTAACAAACAATCAATTCAATGTAACAAATCAAAGAAAGACGTTACTATCGTTAGATACAGCGGGTATACATTAAATATTGTTCATCAGTCACCTTACGAGAACTGTAGGTAGTTTCAAAAGTTGACATAGTGTATGCAAGGCTTATGGATACTTCGTTTGTTTACATTGTTGATAGGTGATAGATAAATGCCTCGTAAACGTTGTTGATTTTAGTCGTAATTTTTTGTTTCTAATTTTTTTTTTTTTTATTTATTTACGTACACACGAACACTTAAAATCGAAAAGAACAAATAAGGATAGAAGAGTGCAAAAGACCTGGTGTTTTTTCAAACTATGACATATTTTTGAGCCTTTTTTTTCTATGTTATTTAGACTACGTGCTACTTAAAAATACGTCTACTGCACTTACAAAACTCCACTAAAACCCTTTATGCTATAAATAAACATCGTCTTAAGAAATTCCGTTCCATTTAATTATTTACGCTGAAGTTCTAACCACATTCCATCTCATCCTGACAGCCTGTTTCTCTAATTTAACTTGCTAACTAAATGAAACTTGAAATCTTTGAAATTTTCGTCAGATTCCATCAAAAATAATGAAGCAGATTTCATGATTTGAACATTTCACAGAAAATTTATTTAAATTGTTAACTGATCCGGAACACAATTAAAATCAAGAAAATAATAAGTAATTGGTAATGTTACCCTTCTATTGTCAGAGTTGTAATATTGATGGACGAGATGAAGGAGAAATTGATTAATATAAACGCATCATCATCATCGTCATCATTTCAGCCGAAAGACGTCCACTCTTGGACATAGGACTCCCCCAAGTGCCACCAAAATGTACGGTCCTGTGCGTCTTGCATCCATCGGATTACCGTAACCCTTACCAGGTCATCGTCCCACGTCTTCCGGTAATTGGTCGCCATTCCAGAACATTTCGGCCCCAACGGCCGTCTGTTCTGCGAGAAATGTGCGCTGCCCATTGCCACTTAAATTTGGCGATTCTTCGTGCTATGTCGGCCACCTTGGTTCCTCGGCGGATATCCTCAGTCCGGACTCGATCACGCAAAGAAACTCCAAGCATAGCCCTTTCCATTGCTTTTTGGAAGATTTTTAGCCTTCTGATGATGCCCATTATAAGCAACCACGTTTCGGAGCCATATGTCATCACTGGCAACACACACCCAAACTAATATTAAAATAAGGTAATACATATTGTTTATTTTTAGAGTTATACGGAACAGAGTGTAGAGACCCGCAAATATAATATGTTGCAAAGGTTGCCTGTAAAAAATCGCTTTTAGTGATAAGACCGCCCAGTTACACCCTATTAATTTTAAGTTCCTTAGGTAATTTTTATTTTTGGTGTACAATACAAAATATATCAATCAATCAATCATGTTTGCAGGACTTTCGGATAGTCGCCTGGATCAGACATAACATGGATGGATACGCGATGGATAATTTCGGGCTGTAGTATAATGTTCAATCGCAGACAATTGCGCGATGGAGGATTTCGATTTTATAGCTACAAATTGTAGCTATAAAATCGAAATCCTAAGTTTGTCTTCTTTGAGATATGCTCTAACAGATTTATCAGGATCTAACAGGTTTTAGATTATTTTTAAAAGTTATAAGTAATAATAGAAGCAGATGTAAGTCCATTTCTATTACGTAAGTAAAGAAAAAAAAATAGTCTTGATAGACAGACAGACGGGCATAAAATTAAAGGGTTTATTTAAAACAAAACAAGCTTTTAATTAAAATATTTTTTTCATAGCAAGCTTTTATACCTATATAACAAATACTTGTCAAGACGAATCATACGAGCCCCAACTCCATGAGGTTGTGTCGTTTAACTACCAAGTTCTTATAGCCACCTTCCGGTTCCATCATCAGATCAGCTCCTTATCATAATAATTTTGCATTGTCATCTGATTTACACATGTATACAGAATTTCAGCTTAATCGGTAACCGGGAAGTGGGTCAAATTGAATTTACTAGATTTGATTACAGTCAAACATCGGGACAGGTGAAACTAAATAAAAGCTTGTAATATTTAAAACTCGGGGCTATGCTCGGAGTTTCCTTGCGGGATCGTATCAGAAATCCGCAGGAGAACCAAGGTTGCCGACATAGCCCGAAGAATTGCCAAACTTAAGTGGCAATGGGCCGGGCACATTGCTCGCAGAACAGATGGCCGTTGCGGCCGAAAGGTTCTGGAGTGGCGACCTCGTACTGGAGGACGCAGCGTCGGAAGGCCTCCTACAAGGTGGACCGATGACCTGGTGAGGGTTGCGGGAAGCCGGTGGATGCGAGACGCACAGGATCGATCATTGTGGCGACACTGAGGGGAGGCCTATGTCCAACAGTGGACGTCTGTCGGCTGAAATGATGATGATGAATATTTAAAAATGGTTTTCATGCGTCACAATTACCCGAAATTCATTAAACTTAAGAACGTTCTCCCAAATGTTCGTTTTCCCAAACAACTAGTGCCAGAGTTACGAGTGACGCATTTTGGACTGGTAAGTATTTCATTTCGATAGTTTCCTCAACTTTCCTTATATCTCCGGGGAAATATATGAAATTATCCGCAGTTGAGTCACGCTAAACAGCGACAAACATCACAACTGGAACTAATTGACTTTCAGATTAAAATTCTCATGCGAAGTTTAACTTCTCAAGATTCTCTCTCTATTTGCCTTTCTTAAGACAATATTTGATTTCTTCCTGCATTTTATGTTAAATGCCATTTGGTTTGACTTGCCGGGTAAAGATCTATCTCTGTCTTTAATGTTTTAGCTATTTGACCTTTAATATTTTTATTTAAATATAATAATATCTTCTGGTAAATCTAATTTGTTTTCTATGTATAATCACAAAGTTTTCTAACACCAAATGTTTAATTTATAAAATTTACTTTACTATCTGATATAAGATCAACATTAAAATAGGGATTCCTAGAATTTAGTCTTTCTAGTTACTGTACAAGCATTTACTTATTTTATTCTATTAATTCAAAGGTTCTGAATAAAAAAATGAAATGAGAAAATTAATCTAACTTTGCTTTGTGATAAAGCCTTATCAAAGTTTCTACTTAGGCTCAAAAAAAAACTATTTGACCGAATTCAAAACTATCATAAGTTCATTATCATTCAACATTTTAAATCATTGCTTCAAATCTGCGTTTCTGAACAACAAAAACCACTTTTATTCTCGAGATCAAAAATTTAATCCTCAGATTTTGACTGAAATTTTTTCCACTTCTCCAAACAAGCAAAAACTCGTGTTTCAGTAAACACCATATGTTACCGGTCGGACCAACCGGAAGGGACGGTGATGACGTCATAAAAATGGTAGGGAATACTATCACACGGTTTTATGGATATGAGACGTTAAATGCGTCAGATAACTCATGTACTTGTGTTAAATTCTGTTTATCTTCCTCTTTAAGCTCGTTAGTTTTGGAAAGATTGGTAGTTATGTCGGCTTTAACAGTTTGGAGATATGTTGGAGTACCACTATTGTGTTATGCTCACCTTTTTGCTCACTGTTTTGCTCTGATAAGTCTGCTGAATTTAACAGCTGTACCTTTCATTGCTTCATCAGACATGTAAATGCCTGTAGTTTAATCCTGTTTCAGTCTAATCTCTACCAAAAAGTGCTTTGGCTATAGTATAGTCAAAAAGGTGGTTGTCTCCTTAGTTTGCTTCTTTAAAAGGTCAGCCTAGCGCACTTGCATTTGACCTTATCAGCTCATAATCATGTTACACAAATTGAAATACAAAATCTTGAATATCAGAGCTCAGCTAATTAGATCCTCGAAACGCAAGAAATTCCAAACCGGATTTAATAAACAAACATTTTAGTCCCCTACATTATGCCAAAACAATTCTTATTTTAATATGTAAATTCGTTGAAAGCATCGCGGCTTCGTATAAATTGAATTTTCTTGCTTTCAATTCAATGACCTTAAGGATGGGTCCCAAATTCTTAGTTCACTAAATCGAATGGAAAAATCCAAGTTCGATAAGAAAGGGTCTTGGATAAGGGCAGTTTTACAGCGGTCAGTCTGCTAAAGGTGACTTTTAACAGGTTTTTAAAAAAGGTTACGTACTTCCTTTGTGAGGGAATGTGGGTTTTGACGCGTAGTATCTGTCCGCTCATTACGGGGACCCCGAGTTGAAGCCGGCTCGAATTGCGTGAATTTGAAGCAGGTATAACTGGCAAATGAGTGGGTACTTCTAACTAATGATGTGTCGGGTTTTAGGATTGCTTATGGGAATTTTTATAGAGATATAAAGTCGTTTAGGGGTTTTGGCGTGGTGAAGGCGGATATGAATGTATTTGCAAATGTTATGGTTTACCTGAAAGTCTAATTTATAGACTCAAATTTTTATCAAAGCCCTCAAAAAGGTATAGTCTAGCTTATGGTTATAAAAAAGTACTTGAAATTCCCAAAAGTGATTGAAGATATCTTCAATCACTTTTGGTAAAGATATATAATTATCTTTACCTTTGATTTACTAATTTACTCACAGTTAGGCTTAGATCACTCTTTTTTTGTACAAAACTCATCCTGATTCTAATCATACAGCTCACCACCGGACGACCAATACTGATTCTTCAAATTCTTGTTCGCTACTCGATCATTGCTTTCCTCCTATCATCAATGTGTTAAATGATCCAGAAAATCCTACTAATGTTATAAACGCAGAAGTTTGTATGGTATGGAGGTACAGATATTTATTATTCTTTCACGCAAACTTTGTAGATTTTGATGACACTTGGTATATGGGTAGACCATGTCTTGGAATAGCACATAGGATACTGTTTATTCCTATATCTGGGTGTAATATATCTATAATATGTTTGTATTTAGAAATATATAAGTATGTTTATCAGTTGTCTAGTACCCATAACACAAGCTCTGCTTAGCTTGGGACTAGACGGCGTTGTGTGATAGTTGTGGAATATTATTATATTCCGGGTGTATGTTTCCTTGGTTTAATTTTCTACAGTCACGCGGGAGGAACCGATGGCAGCAACTAGTGCTATACACGAGTAAGTAGGTAGCCAAGAATCACAAGAAAAGTAGAAACAACTTAGCAACAGCGTAATTTCATCCTACATACAAAGTCAACGCCTACGCCAAAACTTCCGACATCAAGTAACACGAAATTCAAACTCACGATAATACACACAAAATCTTGCAAAGTCATAACAAGGCGAACTTTGATCAATCATATCGAATTGAAATCGGAATTGTAGGGATCGAACATTTCCTATTATACAACTACTGCGGAACTCTTAAGTGGCTCTAAGCGATTGGTAAGTTAACCGTTTCGAGTTAGCTCGTTACCGATGCCCAGAGGTTGACTGCGTGAATTCTGAGTGACATTTTCGATGGATAATTGAAATGTTAGGGGTCCAAATGTTGCGATTGATACTTTAGTTGAATCTTCTTTCACATCAATCGTACATTCTCCGAGGAGATACCCAGAGGTTTAAATAACAGTACTTAACATTTCTCTAGATAAGTGTGTAACGATGCTGTTTGGTAATGATAGTACTACTTTGGAGGTAAGAGGAACAGAGTAAAGTCCCGCAAACCTCCGTTGAAAAGGGAGGATCCTCCGACCAGACGAGTGGTATGTCTGGTGGGCAACTACCTTATAGATGATTCTATCTTCAAATCGCGCGAAAATCTCCAGGATTAGTTTTTATATATAGTAAAAAATATATCATGGTGAAAAATTTATTGGCATCGATTCAGTTAATGATTCTGTACAAACTATATTCAGGTTTCAAATATACTTTGGAGGTATGCGGAACAGAGAGTAAAGTCTCACATACCTCCGTTGAAAAGGGAGGATCCTCCGGCCAGACCGGTGTGTTATAGTCTGGTGTCGACCAGGAGAGGTTCTTCATGGCTCTTCATATGACTGGCCGAAGGTGCGGTGTGCTAAGGTCGCTGATGCGGCTGAGGTGGTCACCAGGTATGACCAGGTAGACATACTGGTGGTCAGGATACCCTTAGCCGAGGGTGCTGGCTGTTTAGAGGTAAGTGGGACAGAGTGTAAAGTCCCGCAAACCTCCTTTGAAAAGGGAGGATCCTCCGACCAGACAGGATGTTATAGTCTGGTGGGCGACTGCCCGATAGTTGTTGTCGGGCTGTCGTATATGTTCAAATCGCGCGGAGAACTTTGATTGCGCGATGCAGGATTCGTAGTTCTTATGTGGCGTCATAGATGTCGCTACAATACTAAAAACAATGTTGCATAGGGTGTATAGTTCCATGCCTCTTTCTCGTTCGCACGCCTGACACTTTTACACATCATGGTAAGGCCCTTGGTCATCGGTCCAGCTTGTGAGAGGGTTTCCAATATTGCATCTTTCGGTACGTGGTCGCCACACTAGAACTTTTCGGCCCCATTATCCATCTGTTTTGCAAGCAACGCGCCCTGCCCACATCCGTAAGATGCAAGACATTTAGAACAATTCGTTGTGGCGACACTTAGAGAGGCTTATGTCCAACAGTGGATGGCTTTCGGCTGAAATGATTTTAATGATGATCAGATTGAGTGTTACCTGCTATTGAAACTCTTTTTACAAATTTTATATTCAGAAATACCTACACAAATGGGTTTCTTACCAAATATCTACTTGTTAAACTGATCTTAATCTCTGTAACTCCCCATAAATCTACATTTCGACGAATTTGTCTTTATCCCTTACAAGTCCGTCCCTTGTAAGTGGAACTGTTACCGTCTATTAACATGGGGTCAGCCCCACTTGAGGTCAAGAACGACTGCGTCATCATTCAAATTGGGCTGTCAGTTACGAGTACCCTGGTAAGTACCAAGTGAAGTTGTTAGGGGTACGGGGGTAACTCCCCTTCTAGTGAATTGATATTGTGATGCTTGCAAATTATCTAATGGTTGCAATCGGCATCCCAATTGCGTAAAATGGCTTTTGTCACAATTTGTCTTTTTTTTTATTTGTCTATTGCTTCCTATGTTTGATTAGTTTGAAAGCTTTTATAGTATAAAAAAAGAGATGATCAATGTGATTGTGTGTCAACGTAATTGAAATATAGTTTTGTATCTCTTGTGAGAGCGGCATTCCATCGCTTTTTATTACATATTTGTCTAAATTTATTTATTTATTGAGAATCTACCCTTTTTTGGTGGATAAGAATTATTCAAATGACATATCCCCCGCCCTTGGGCAGAGCGAGAGATGATATCGGACTTTCACTGACTAAAAAACCTAGAGTAAGTTTTTTCTTTAGTTACGTTATTTCAGGGTACGATCTTTCTTGCCTTTTATACCGACGCCGAGCCTTCCTTTCGAAAGTAGACCCTGGCCTCAGTAGGCTTCGACCCAGCGGGGCAGCTGTTGCTGACAACTCCTTGAAGCGCGTGGGAAGATTGAGAGTGTACCTCGATGACTTACTTGCTAAAACATTCACAAACAAAAATACACATAGTTTTAAGGAATTTGTTTCAGATGGTGCGCGCAAAAATCTGTTCTATCCTGGTTTTCACAAGTATTTATATTAAAACTTGTGGAACCATAAGTAGTGATTTTTGATCTCATGTCACGATGAGCTCATGAAGAGCTTAGTAAGGTCCAAAACTAATCAGAAAATTCCAAAACATCGATATCTATGAGCGAAACAGGTAAAGCAAGGTCAAGCAAAGTATAGGAAATTAAGTATCCACGAGTTCTCCCAAATTCATATCAAGTTTTCCTTATTTTGTCCATAACATTTGCTTAGATGGTTTTAATTATTTCCAATTTAATGATGGAGTCCGTTTGAATGTTTATTACGTAATTAATACTAATTAACCTTTTACGCCTGTCTGGTACGCTTTCACGCAAAAACTACTGAACGGAGTTAGATCAAATTTGTTAGGTAGATAGAAGAGACACTGGAATAACACATAGGCTACCTATAATTCCACTACTGAGCACGGGTCTCTGCCCGCGCGATATAAACTGTAGTCCACGCGGGCGAAGCCGCGGGCGGAAAGCTAGTATAAATATAACGACTTTTGTACGAAAAATAGAAAATGTAACTCGACCCACATTCAACTTCGAATAAACAATATATCAAACGGAAAACTATATTTATTTAGTTAGTTTATTATACAATAATTCTAATGACATAAGGTTTATAGAGCTACGCTGCTCAATTTCTGAGATATCGTAGTTTTAGTAAACGCGGAGAAATTGTGCAAATTCGGCCGGGCGTACCGTTACAGATAACGAGTAGTTGCGCAAAAATAGGTTTTTTTTTTTTCGACGGGGAAAATCGTCTTATGACAAGACTCGCTCTTGGGTGGAGCGGGAGATAGTGTCAGACTCTTACTGACTAAAAACCCCGCGCCGTTCCTTCTAGCCTTCATACCGGGGCGCGAGCTCCCTTTCGGACAACCCTGTCCCCAGTAGGCTTCGACCCAGCTGGACCCCTCCTGCTGCTGACAACTCCTTGAGGCGCGTGGGAACAGTGCGCGCCGTCGACGTCTTGGACTCGGTCCATTACCGGACGATCGGACAGCGAGCTACCCATAGCTCGCCGTCTGCGAGCCTGCGTCTACGGTGGCCGGAAATCGGGATCGGAATCCCGGCGACGGCGGCGAGGGCGCCGTTGTCTAATGCGGTCGGCCTCCTCCTTTGCAAGCACAACTGCTTCGCAGAAGGAGGCGACCGCCTGCTATTCCTCCTCGCTCCGGACCATGGCCTCGACCAGGGCCTGGCGCGAGAGGTCTCCGCCGCCGATCGCCCCCACGAGGGCACGGCGTTGGCGCAAAAACACGTTACATGGAGGGATTATAGCTGCAGATTGAGAAAAACGTTTTTTTTTAATTGATAGGCTCACGTTTGACTACTATCATACCAGCAGGCCTAGCCAAGTTACGACTTTTTCGTTTCGAAACTCTTTCTACAGTCGGTAACGCCTCCGATTCCTTTGTTCTGACCACGTGACTTAAGGTTGAGATGATGTCATTACCATACATTTGAAGTTTTCTACTAACGCTAACGATTGTAAATTATCAACTTGGCTAAGCTCTTTGATGATAAGCGTGGATTATGGTCAACGACGGACCACGCTTAGCTAAAACCTAAGTTTTAAGGTTAGGTTGTAGTTGTAAGGTTAGGTTAGCCTAACCTAACCTATTCACTTTTAAGTTAAAGAACACTGACATAAGTATTTTAGGTGTGCGTAATAGTCACACACAGGCCATCACGCTTGTCGAAAGGGTAAATGAAACAATATTTTCTTGCATCAGTTGGTTTTGGTAAATAACAACGATTTCTCGTATCAAAACGCGGAAATATGTGAAGATTGGAAAGGCTCTCAATAGTTGAGTTATATTACAGGAATCAATAGACAAACGAAAGCCCTCATATAGCCAAAGACGATGTGTTACAACTAACGTTAGGGTTGGCAAAACGTACCTTTTTTGTGAAGCAATTCAAAATTATTTAAAACTAGCTTTTGCCCGCGCGGCTTCGCTCCCGCTCTTCCCTACTCTACCCTACTCACCGTACTCTACCCTACTCTACCCTACTCTACCCTACTCTACCCTACTCTACCCTACTCTACCCTACTCTACTCTACTCTACCCTACCCTACCCTACCATACTCTACCCTACCCTACTCTACCCTACCTTACCCTACTCTACCCTACCCTACCCTACTCTATCCTACCCTACCCTACTCTACCCTACCCTACCCTACTCTTATTTTTTTTCCATAAGAACCTTGTCCTTACGATAACAATCACAACAAAAAAAAAACAGCCAAATCGGTCAAGCCGTTTTCATGCCATGTCGTGACAACGCACGGAAAACGGGGCTCATTTTTATAATATAGATAGATAAATTCTTTTTTGCTATCGTCGATAAGAACAGTACAAAGAAGTGTGACAAATGCTCGTCACACAAGTTTAAAATAAAGTAAAATATTCTAACATTATTCAAATTAAAACCCTGTTTTATAAAATTATGCATTGCTATACAATCTGGTAATACCAGTCTTTTGGGCACACTTCCAGTCGACAGCGACGAGACGGAATTTCGGGGCACTATATTTCAGTTAGAATGTTTTGCCTTAAGCGTGTATACAGTTTCATTTAATTAAATATTTTTATTTTTAAAGTATTTAGAAGTCAATTACTATCAATTAATAGATATAAAGCCTTTGAATAATAGTATATAATTTACCTAAACCTAAAAATAAATTTAAGACAATTCAAAAACTTAAGCTTTGTATTTATACGATAGTTATATTATTTTTCGAAGGAACGATTGTCGACAAAAAAAAACGTCCATTCACCAATCTTTTTTTAATTTGTCAATCACTCCTGTATCGTGGGTTTATTCATAAGCATGTCTAAAATATACATCCACACATTTAAAAATAGTATGATGATGATTTTATTTTCAGTAAATAATTGTTTCATGTCAACTGCATAAATAGACCCGAAGAGGACATGAAAATTAAGAATATTTAAAAAAAAACCTCCAAATTCCTTATCCATAAAAAAATACTCAGAGTTCACAATAACATAGTTCAAATTTTTTCCCTAAGTAAATCTAAAACAAAAATCTTCGACAGGCAAAATTCCTCACAAAATCCCTAAGTTGGCAACCCTGAACAACCCGAAAAATCCCGGGATTGTTACTAAAAGGATATAGGCGATATTAACACATCAAAGGGCTATCATGCGATCTGTCAGGGTGGAACGTTACATTATGGTGGAAAATACTAGTGCGGGTTTTTTTTTTTTCTATATCTTTTTAATTTGATATGTAGTTGATTGTGGACACTGAAATTATGTGTAACGGGTTTAGTATGGCGAGGTTGTTATTGAGTCCCAGCAGTGGTAACGTAGCGACATCTATGACGCCATATAAGAACTACGAAGAAAATACGAAATCCTGCATCGCGCAATCAAACTTCTCCTCGCGATTTGAACATATACGACAGCCCAACATCAACAATCGGGCAGTAGCTCACCAGACTATAACACCTGTCTGGTTGGATCCTCCTCCTGCTTTAAAAAAAAGGCTGATGATGATGATGACGGTGATCTAGCGGGTTCGGATAGTTTTAACAAGTCAGTTTAAGTTATCATAACACTTTTTTTGGTTTAAAAGAGGGTAATAAAAGAGATATAGTACAGGTTGCTAAATACTGAGTCTATCGCCGCAAAAATCAGAAGTTTAGGATTTTAATTCAGATTGTTTTAATGGTATTGTTCCTTTGAGATTAGTTCACCCACAATATAATAGGTATTAAACATATTCTTGTCCAAGCTATGTTTCTATCAACAGCAGGGGCCCAGCTGGGTCGAAGCCTACTGGGACTAGGGTTATCAGAAAGAAACGAAAGACGAAAAGAAGCGAAACTCGAGCCCCGTTATGAAGAAGCTAGAAGGAACGGGGTGGGTTTTTAGTCAGTAAGAGTCGGACACTACCGCCCGCTCCATCCAAGAGCGGGGGTTGTCATTGGATGATTTTTGCCCACCGTATAAAAAGCTATCTTTATCCAAATTAACGGTATGATCGACATATACTTAAAAAACATACATACCTACAGTTTCTGATATCCTACCAATATTATAAATGCGAAAGTTTGTATGTATGGATGGATGTATGGATGTTTGTTACTTTTTCACGCAAAAACTACTGAACGGATCTCGATGAAACTTAGTACATGAGTAGACTATATCTCAGAATAACACATAGGTTATTAATTATCCTGGGATTATGTATGCAGGTGAAGCCGCGGGCAAAAGCTAGTATATAATATTGGTAGGGCTTCGATTTGCTTTCAAAGTCACAACGACCTTCTTTTGTTTCTTTCCACAATGTAACATATTGTCGCTATTGTATATTATTACTAGATGTTTAGCAGCTGATTAAATAATATATTTCATTCTATATTTCGTTTCTCGCATTGATATGGTCTCTTCCTGAAGTTTGTATTTCGCTTTGTTATTATTTTCTTTGTGATTTTAACTCTTTTGTGCATTTTTAAGGATTCTTGCTTTTCTTTACAATGTGTTGTAATTTTGGAAATTGGTGTGTGAGTCTTTAAAGGTTAAAACGAATTCGTACAATGTTTGGTAGGGGAAAGAGGTGTTTCTATAAATATCACTTTGTTTCACAAAACTTGAATTACGTTTCCCAACAATTACAAAGTTTTAATTGAAAATGAAAGGTCAAAAATTCAAAATGTACATATCACTCGCACCACTTTCTACATAACTAGAAGAGAAAATTTTTACAGACACTGTGATTTTTCATTTGTTTTTATTAGTTAAAAGAAATCTAAAACTGTAATTTGATTGCTCATAGACTTACACTTAAATACTATTTCACCTGATGGTAAGCCATGGTCCGGAGCGAGGAGGAGTGGCAGTCGATCGCCTTCTTCTGCGAAGCAGTAATTCTAGCAAAGGAGGAGGCCGACCGCTTCAGGCAACGGCGCCCTCGCCGCCGCCGTCGGGGTTCCAGTCCCGATTTCCAGCCACCGTAGACGCGAGCTCGTGGACAGCGAGCCATGGGTAGCTCGCTGTTCGATTGTCCGGTAACTGTCCGGACCGAGCCAAGACGTCGACGGCGCGCACTGTTCCCGCGCGCCTCAAGGAGTTGTCAGCAACAGGATGGGCTCAGCTGAGTCGAAGCTTACCGGGGTCGGGGTTATCCGAAAGTAAACTAGAGCCCCGGTATGAAGGCTAGAAGGAACGGCGCGGGGTTTTTAGTCAGTAAGAGTCTGACACTATCTCCCGCTCCACCCAAGAGCGGGTTTTGTCATAAGATGATTTTCCCCGTCAACAAAAAAAAAGCCCAACATTCTGAACCATACAGTACGACAGGTCTTATTACGAACTTGTAAATTTTGCCCTTCAACTTGGGGGGCATCCGTAGGTCACAAGTTGTTCAAGTGACCTGTCGCCATTTTAAAAACCTTTTAATGAAAGAAAGTACTACATTTAACCGCACGAATGCGGTCATTTTGCTCCTAAAAATAGCCAAGAATATCAACTTTCAATAACAGAATTATGAAGTACGAAAACCACTCGGCGCCCATGAATTATAGAGGATGATTAATTAATGAAACCACGAATGGAGGCTATACTGTGCCCCGCGGCTCTGCCCGCCGCCTCAACCGTTTTTCATACGAGCCCAACGTTAATATTTTAGATAGAAAAGGTCGAGGTCTGGGATGTAGGAATTTGTAGAGGTGGTATTGTTTGGCAGTCTGATTGTTTTTTGAAGGATTTTTTTTAGGTTAGATATCGTCCAATAACTTCTCCCACTCTTGAGTGAAGTAAATGTGCGTATAGGACTTTTACTGACTAAAACGACACCTGTGTCTTTTGGTTACCCTTTGCGTTGTGGTACCTTTTTACGTGTGGTACTCTTTCCACTACTTTTTTTATTGTTTATAGATTCGCGCTTGACCACTATCTCACCTGATGGAAAGCGACGATGTGGTTGACAATGAAACGCGCTTACCTAGAAGAAACCTATTCACTCTCGACTTTAAGATTGCCAGGTTGTACCTATCAGGAAACACAGACTCCTTTACATTACACAGTCACACAACAAAAATTGCAAATATGACTTTATTGTACCAATATGGTACAATAAAGTCATATTTGCAATTTTTGTTGCACCCTTGTTCGTGGGGCTCTTTGGACCGGGACTTCGGTCCAAACTTCCACTTACTTTTTTTAATAGTATTTTGGGACCACAAGGATAAAGGCAGTAAGGACTGCCACCAAAAAAAAACTATATTTATTTTTTTGTGGTCCCAAAATACTCATCATCATCATCATCATCATCATCATCATATCAGCCGAAAGACGTCCACAGCTGGACATAGGCCTCCCCCAAGCGTCGCCACTACGACCGGTCCAGTGCGTCACGCATCCATCGGATTCCCGCGACCCTGACCAGGTCGTCGGTCCACCTTGTTGTCCTAAAATACTACTCAAAAACAAAACATTTTTTGTAAGTGGGAGGTTGACCCACAGTCCGGGTCCAAAGAGCCCCACGACCCGTTCTACCAAAGGTGAGATATATACCAAGTAGCTCCATTTTACTTCCCACATCATAGCAAAGGGAGGGTTGAATAAACATGATGTTTGCAACCCGAGCGTACAAATATGAAATGAAACCCTTTCACTGTTTCACGTTGAAATAGTGGGACTAGTTGTTATATTACTGACGGGGAAGGGATCTAATTTAGAGGCTGGAGTATTTATTTTTTATTTGACCTTGCTTAATTCTGTTTTAGTGGGCTTTTTTTTTTTTTTTTTTCTCGACGGGGAAAATCATCTTTGACGAAACCCGCTCTTGGGTGGAGCGGGAGACAGTGTCAGACTCTTACTGACTAAAAACCCCGCGCCGTTCCTTCTAGCCTTCATACCGGGGCACGAGCTCCCTTTCGGACAACCCTGTCCCCAGTAGGCTTCGACCCAGCTGGGCCCCTCCTGCTGCTGACAACTCCTTGAAGCGCGCGGGAACAGTGCGCGCCGTCGACGTCTTGGACTCGGTCCATTACCGGACGATCGGACAGCGAGCTACCCATGGCTCGCCGTCCGCGAGCCCGCGTCTACGGTGGCCGGAAATCGGGATCGGAATCCCGGCGACGGCGGCGAGGGCGCCGTTGCCTGATGCGGTCGGCCTCCTCCTTTGCAAGCATTACTGCTTCGCAGAAGGAGATGACCGCCTGCCATTCCTCCTCGCTCCGGACCATGGCCTCGACCAGGGCCCGGCGTGAGAGGTCTCCGCCGCCGATCGCCCCCACGAGGGCACGGCGATGCTCCGCCCAGGCAGGGCACACCTCGACGGTGTGCTCCACCGTGTCCTCCGGGCGTTGCGCACAGTGGCGACACCCGGGCGTCTCTTCCGCCTGAATCCGATGCAGGAACCTCCCGAACTTGCCATGTCCGGTGAGGACCTGCGTCATGCGGAAGGTAAGGACGCCGTGAGGTCTTTCCAGCCACGCCTCAAAGAGGGGACTTACTGTTTTAGTGGGCTTAGATATATAATTATTTGTGGCAGTCAGTGTCTCCTATACTATTACCTATTATAAAGAGGTAAAGTTTTTGTTTATATTTTTTTGTTTGTAGTAGATAATCTGATAATCTTGAATGACATAGGTTATATGACGAGGGCAAATCCACGAGCAAAAGCTAGTATCTAATATTTTTGTTGTTGAGTCGTTGGTCTCGGTTATCACTTCGTCTTCTTCCTGCCCTTATCCTGTTTTATTTGGGCTCGGCGCAACACGTTTTTTTCTTCCATTCTCTCCTGTCACTCGGCACGCTATCATCAACTGCCTTTTCTTTCATATCACTTCTCACACAATCCATCCATCTTTTCTTTGGATGGTCTCGTTTGTTACATTTTTTTAAATTAATATAAACTAGTGCTTGACTGCGATCCCACCTGATGGTAAGCAGTGAAGCAATCGTTGATGCTGAGGCGCACTAGTTTATTAAGAGCCTATTCACTCTAGCCTTGAAGACTAGACTTATTCGTAGATCTTTGACTGTTGTGAGTAGTAGTGTCGCTAGGGTGGGGCGAGGGGTCTTAAGGAACCAACTTACTAACCAGGTTGAGAAGGTCAAATATTTCACCAACCCTTACAAGGGATTGATTGTTTTTTTTTCATTCGTACTATTTGTATGCTGCCTTTTTTCTTACGTAATGCGCTCAAGATCAGTGGTGTCTCAGTTATAATGAGACTACATACAAATCATACGCCATGATCGCAAATCTAGCAGACTTTATTTAAATTATTTCATCACTTGTGTTCTTAAAACGGAAAAGGAAAACCTATCTTCTAGAAACAAAAATTCCAAGACATATGACATCAACTAACCTGCAGTAGACCCGCGTAGAGAATTGTGGCCTATTCACTCTTCCAGACAAGAGACCCGAGCATTCCATAATGTTCCCAGCAATGGGGTTATTATATGACTGTTATTTTGTTTATTACTTATTTTCAACTTACAATATTCACTTTAGGCACATACATCATAAACATTATATTCCGACGAAAGTAACATTATGTCAGATTTTATCAAAAATAAATTAAATTGCTCCCAATATTGAAGTAATAAAAAAATAATTAATTTTCATTAAAGTATTACCTGAAAAACTGTCAGAAATTTGTTAATAGTTAAAATCAAATCAAATTTTGATCATTACATTAAAATTAATTACATTCACAATATACATATACAATACGCGCATTAATAATTATATATATATATATATATATATAATAATTATCAATAATTATTATTAATGAGGTTGTAAATGACAACAACCTCAACCACACAACAACCCAACCAACAACCTAACAACCCAACAACCTCTTAATAGAATTAAAATAGGAATTGGAACAGCATGACTGCCACAGCCATGCCGGATATAAAATATATGCTATACCTACTAAGCTCAAATTTTTTTACGAGTATTCAACAATAGACAGTACTTACGTAAACTATAAAAACATACCCAAATACAAAACTACTCGTAAACCGCACGTCTTGTTTTCAAAAATGCTGAATCAATCAAATAACTACCAAACGCGCCGTATCGAATCTTCACTTAAAAAAAAGTGAATGCTTGAACATCACTTATTCAATATCGACTAAAAACTCGAGCGATCTGATATTCAATTCAGTATTCGAGATAAAAAAGAATCTATTACACTTACTGCCACGCAAAACTGAACACAATATAAAAAGAGCTGGCCGAAATTCAGGTGTTAAATGAACTGTTTTTGCTCTATCAGACCACCAATGTAAATTAACCTTCAACGCTCCGCAATTGTTTTCTTAAACGGAGCTCTGAAAAGAATTTTGATTAGATTAAAGGGTCAGGTTATTTTGGCCGATAGTGTCTTGCATCGTTTCAAGGGTTATCGAGTATCGTAGATATTCGATTTTCGAATGGAACTCGATAGTGCTGCGGTAAAACTAGTTGTAAGTTTGTATTTCTTTTTTTTCAGTAAAGTGATTGTTTTATATACGGCCAAGTAGAAATAGGTTTTAATTGAAAAGATTTTTCTCATTCTTTTTGTAAAATGGAAGTGTTCATTGAAGAATCGTTTTTTTTTTTTTAATAATTGATAGACTCACGTTTGGTCATTATTTTACTTATTATGATGTGATCTACAATGGAGCATGATTGGCTAGATGTAGCTATCAGGAAACATAGACTCCGGCAGGAAGGTTCACTCCTCAACAATAAATGTGTTCACAAAACGTTTTCTACTTACGGGTGCGATATCCACCATGTACCGGTGGCGCAACGGCCGTGCGTCTGGGGTCCGATGATGGAACAGGCTTGGTGGAATTAAATTGCGCAATTCCAGTGTGCAAAATGTAAACGTTATACGACGTAACTGTTGATTTATTTAGGGAAATATATGTAGGTATTGCGAGACGCACAGGATCGTTCGTTGTGGCGCATTACTTTGTGTAATTTATTTCATTAACACTGCTCTCAAAACCGTGAAGAAAAACATTGTGAGAAAACCAGCATGTCCTAGAACCAAAAATTCGAAGACATGTTTGGAGGCATGTAATGGATTTCGTATTTTCTTCGTAGTTCTTATGTGGCGTCATAGATGTCGCTACACATGTTTTGTGACATTCACCAACCCGCACTGGGCCTGCGTGGTGGATTACGGCCCATTCCCTCTCCTAGAGAGGAGCATTAAGGGAACATTAAAAAGGCTGATGATGATGAAAATTAAAATTATATTAAGTAAACTAAATTGTATTCATGAAATTAAAGTTTACACATTTAAATAACATGAAATTAAATTTTGTAAAAAAAGAATCAAAGAGACGTCAGTGAAAAATAAAATGGTACTTGCCCATTGCAATGCGTTTATCAAGATGGAGAAGAATGAGCAAGATAGACAATATAAACACCATGCGTTTTTACCTTTTATTTGTTATTTTTTTGGAGTGGAAGCTCATAAAATACCACTTACCACTCTATGTGGAGCGAAACGGAGTGTCAGACTTTTACTGACTAAAATCTAAGACTTGTTCCTTTCTTTTTAAATATATCGGTATATAAACTAGTGCTTGACTGCGATCCCATCTGATGTTCAGCGCGCACTGTCCCCGCGCGCCTTAAGGAGTGGTCAGCCTAGCTGGGTCGAAGCCTACTTTCGTCAAAGATGATTTTCCCCGTCGACTTTCTGGGACTAGGGTTAGCTCCGAAAGGTAGCTCAGCCCCAGTACGAAAGGCAACAAAGGAGCAGGAGTGGGTTTTAAGTCAGTAAAAGTCTGACACTCCTTTTTGCTATTCTCAGAGTGAGAGAAGTTATTTGATGAGTATCTACTCCTAAAAATAACAAATAAAAGGTAAAAGCACATGGTGTCTATATTGTCTATCTTGCTCATTCTTCTCCTTCTTTTTCTTAGATGATTTTCCCACCGAAAAAAAATCTCGCCTGATGTCAAACAGTGATGCAATAATTGATAGTGAATTTTATTAAGAGCCTATTCACTCTAGCCTTGAAGACTCCTAAATTATAATCAGATGAGAAGACCGTTTCAAAGCCACGGTAGCGTTTTCGCAGGCCATACATTTGCACCTACCTTTTCATTGAAAATCAAGCATAGTGTTATGCTATTCTGTTAATAACCGCGATGTCATGTTACGTTATTAATACAATCATAGAACACACCTCAAGTTCATCGATGTATTATTTAATTGCCCCAGCCCCGGGAAATGTGTGGGCAGAGCTATTTGTGCCCGGAAACCGCAGGGTAAGCTTCGCTGGAGGGAACATTGTAATGTGCTGAACACAACAATTTCGGTGGGTATGACGCGATTAATGTTTGAGTGATATTATGTAAATAATTGGGTGATAAAGTGGGTAATATTTTATACTCAACTAGCTTTTATAACTTTGCCCGCGTGCTTGAAAAATAGCCTATGTCACTCAGGAATAAAACAGCTTTCTTATGGTTAAAAAAAATTTTAGCAATCGGATCAGTATTTCCAGAGATTACCTTCTATAAACAAAAAACACACTACCTCTTTATAATATTTGTGTAAAAGTGTAACTAAAAAAATAAGTAACAATAATAAGCAGCAAATGGGTTAATAAATGAAGCAACGATTACTATTTTAAATATAAATAGAAAACTAGAGTCTGGATGTGAACGTTCCTGTAGCTGCATAGTATAGCATAATCAGCCTTTATTAGTGTTCCCACTACTGTGACTCAGGCCTTCCCTCTAGCAGATGGAAAGTTTTTTTTTTTCGCTGGGCAAAAATCATCTTAAGACAACCCCCGCCCTTGGGTGGAGCGGGAGATAGTGGCAGACTCTTACTGACTAAAAACCCACCCCGTTCCTTCTAGCCTTCAAACCAAGGTACGAGCTTCCATTCGGATAACCCTGGCCCCAGTAGGCTTCGACCCAGCTGGGCCTCTGCTGTTGCTGACAACTCCTTGAGGCGCGCGGGAACAGTGCGCACCGTCAACGTCTTAGGTGTGATCCGGACAGTTACTGGACGGTCGGACAGCGAGCTACCCATGGCTCGCCGTCCACGAGCCCGCGTCTAGGTTGGCCAGAATCCCGGCGGCGACGGCGAGAGCGCCGTTGCCTAATGCGATCGGCCTCCTCCTTTGCTAGCATTACTGCTTCGCAGAAGCAGGCGACCGCCTGCTGCTCCTCCTCGCTCCGGACCATGGCCTGAAGTCTCTGCCGCCGGTCGCCCCTATGAGGGTTTAGTGTTCGCCTATAATAGTCAATATTAAATTAAAACTCAAATAAAAAACTTTTTACAAAAAAAAATTAAACCGACTTCAAGTTTTGACTTTGTGTGAAGACTTTGTAAAAAGTTTTTTATTTTTCACTTTTTAGTTATGGTAGCACCACTAAAAAGTACCTACCCTTCAGCTAAACATAAATTACCTTAGAGCCAGAGGACATGCACTCTGGCTTCCCTCTAGCAGATGGAAAGTTTTTTTTTTCGCTGGGCAAAAATCATCTTATGACAACCCCCGCTCTTGGGTGGAGCGGGAGATAGTGTCAGACTCTTACTGACTAAAAACCCACCCCGTTCCTTCTAGCCTTCAAACCAAGGCACGAGCTTCCATTCGGATAACCCTGGCCCCAGTAGGCTTCGACCCAGCTGGGCCTCTGCTGTTGCTGACAACTCCTTGAGGCGCGCGGGAACAGTGCGCACCGTCAACGTCTTAGGCTTGATCCGGACAGTTACTGGACGGTCGGACAGCGAGCTACCCATGGCTCGCCGTCCACGAGCCCGCGTCTAGGTTGGCCAGAATTCCGGCGGCGACGGCGAGAGCGCCGTTGCCTAATGCGATCGGCCTCCTCCTTTGCTAGCATTACTGCTTCGCAGAAGCAGGCGAACGCCTGCCGCTCCTCCTCGCTCCGGACCATGGCCTGAAGTCTCTGCCGCCGGTCGCCCCTATGAGGGTTTAGTGTTCGCCTATAATAGTCAATATTAAATTAAAACTCA
This sequence comes from Mythimna lalbum, assembly GCA_949319445.1. NCBI lineage: Eukaryota > Metazoa > Arthropoda > Insecta > Lepidoptera > Noctuidae > Mythimna > Mythimna lalbum. The sequence goes on from OX439370.1 coordinate 7,832,618, forward strand.
AATAAAAAACTTTTTACAAAAAAAAAATTAAACCGACTTCAAGTTTTGACTTTGTGTGAAGACTTTGTAAAAAGTTTTTTATTTTTCACTTTTTAGTTATGGTAGCACCACTAAAAAGTACCTACCCTTCAGCTAAACATAAATTACCTTAGAGCCAGAGTGCATCTCATAACGATTTTAATACCTAATCCCAAATACGGTGATATTACATGAATTTACCTTCCGGCTTTATCACCAGATCAGTTCGATACATCCCCTCCCTCTTTTTTTTTCAGTCAGTCATCGACTACACGTATAAACAAAGCAATTTTACTTGTAACGACAATTCTACTATGATTCTATGAGGAGTTCTGTTCCATATCTTCGAAGTTCATGATCAGATCATAACAATATTTCTATGGGACCAACTTGGAAGCATAACTTTTCAATAAAAAAAAAATTCAAAATCGGTCTACAATTGACCGAGATATCGGTGAACATACATACAAGAAAAAAATCATACATTCAGCCGAACATAGAACCTCCTTCTTTTCGAAGTCGGTTAAAAAAGTTCGTAGGTGGAAGCCAACAATACCAGTGAGTAACCATTATAACCAGCCTTAATTGATTTTTTCTTTTGTCTTCACCCAGTTTATTGTAGGCCAGTAAATATAATATATATCACAACTGTTACATAACGATGTCCAGTCCCAAGCTAAGCAGAGCTTGTGTTATGGGTACTAGACAACTGATAAACATACTTATATATTTCTAAATATACATACATATAATAGATAAATTACACCCAGACACAGAACAAATGGTTATGCTCATCACACAAACATTTGTCCTGGTTGGCAATCGAACCCACGACCTCCGGCGTAGCAGTCATGGTCACTAGACCAACGGGCTAGTAAAAAAAAAGCCAGTTGAGTGTAAATTAAAAAAATATATCTTTAGGAATTACTTCTGTATCGTGGAAGCGTTCACCAATAAGTGACCACAGGACCCCTAGACCCGGTCCATCTGTAGTCATAAACATATTTAACCCGCGTGGCATGCAATGCTGCAGCCAATTGCGAAATCACTGCACCAACCGTGCCAACGTCTTTTAGTTTGTGGCGACATCTATGTCGCCACATAAGAACTACGAAGAAAATACAAAATCCTGCATCGCGCAATCAAAGTTCTCCGCGCGATTTGAACATATACGTCAGCCCGACATAAACTATCGGGCAGTCGCCCACCAGACTATAACATCCTGTCTGGTCGGAGGATCCTCCCTTTTCAACGGAGGTATGTGGGACTTTACTCTCTGTTCCGCCTACCTCCAAAAGTTTTTGAAACAACACCCAGTCACTTTGTTTTCTATAAAAATGCAGATATAACTTAAATTCCAATATTCTTGCACTATTTGGCAGCAAATGTATCAAATAAGTCTTCTCGGCAAGCTTCAGTGAGTTAGTAAATACGACAATAAAATTCTTATTTCTATTTTACCGAGATCGAGCGTGTTTAGGTGATTTATCAAATTGTTCACTTGACATACAAACCTACACTTATGTATGTACGTGTATACTTTACATGTATGTATATACTTTACAAATATAATTAAATCAGTCACTATACTTGAAATAATCACTATAAAAATCCGTTAACAACTTCTAAGTTTATTATATTATGTTAGCCCATTATTGCCCCACTGCTGGGCAAAAGCCTCATTCCACTCCTTCCAACGGTCACGGTTCCTTGCTTTCTCATTCCGATTCTCAAGGAAGCCATCCAGGTCGTCCCGCCATCTCCTTCGTGGTCTGCCTCGGCTCCGCGTTGCTGTGTCCGGGCACCAATCCTGCGTTTTACGCGCCCGCAGCTCGTTGGACATGCGGCAGACATGTCCTGCCCAACTACTTTTTTTATTCATTTTTTTTATTAAGTACCAGTTACAGTACAAAAAAATTAAAAGCAAATTCATAAACCAAGCTTTACAGCTAAGAAGTGGAATTCCCTGTTGGACTTTGTGTTTCCTGGGGGTTACAATCTCGGGGTTTTAAGTAAAAAGGGAATAAGTTAAAGAAAGAAAATGCCCACTAGGTACACTGGGAATTTCTGAAAAGGAAACCGTGATCCCAGAACACAAAGAGTAACTGAAGGACACTGGTGCAGTTTTAGTCGTTAAAAATCTAATACCGTTGTCCTAATCCACCCTAGAGTGGAAGAAGTTATTGAATGATTCTCACCCCAAAAAGAAATATCACCACCAAAAGCGCGGGCGTACAGACGGCAAGCAATGGCTAGCGCCTGGCTTTTTTTTTGAGCTTCTCTTTCGGATAACCCTGGCCCAGTAATGCGCCTGGCTGGATTGATGAAGTTACTGATGAAGTTAAAAATTAAAAAAATTAGAGTCGGTGTAGCCTTTTTTATTTTTTATAAGGTATAGGCTAACGTTTGACCACTATCTCACCTGGTGGTAAGCGATGATGTGGCCGACGATGCAACACGCTTGCCTAGAAGCAATCTATTCACTTTTGACTTAAAGACCCCTAGGTTAAAGCTATCAACAATATTGTTTAAAAAACCATTAACTTCTATAAAACTTTAATCACGCTTCCCCATTATCCAATTATCCCTTCACAGGATCAAAAACAACTAAAATATTCAGATTCCGAAAAACAATTTCGATAAGAGCAAACAAACTATCCGGAATCGAGTTACTAAGCGGAAAATAGTCGATTATCCTCTCGAGTTTGGAGCTTTGAACAAAATCAATTATACACTGACGTAAGGGGGCTAAAGGGATATGTTTGGTATCGAATCCGTATTCGATGTCTGTCGAATCGAGTGAATTTTAAAGAGTTGGAACACTAGCTTTGGATTGGGAAGGATTTGGAATGCTATTTTGTTTTTTACTGCATCATATGTTGGATCACCTATCTTTTTTTCTTTTTATATGGTCAAAGAAATTTATTCACTCAAATAACATATTCACTTCTATGAGGATAATAAAAATAAATTAAGGGTTAAGTTAAGCGACGGTATCGCAGAAAGAAAGAGAAAAGAAACTAAACTAAAACTACTGTAAACTTAAAACTTGGTAACATTTAAAATATGGTGTTTTTAAAGTTTTTTTTAGGTGGGAAAATTATCCAATGACATCCCCCCCTCTTGAGCAGACCGAGAGATAGTGTCAGACTTTTACTTACTAAAAACCCACTCCTGATCCTTAGTACCTTTTCGTACTGAGCCGAATCTTCCTTTCAGAAACAAATCCTTGGCCCCGGTAGGCTTCGACCCTGCTGGGCCCCTACGGTTTGCTGACAACGCCTTGAGGCGTTGAATAATACGCGCCGTCAACGTCTTAGGCTCGATCCGGACGGTTACCGGACGGTCGGACGGTGAGCTACCCATTGCTCGCCGATTGGACGCCAACGCCTTTGGTGGTGATATTTCTTTTTGAGGTGGGAATCTAATATTGTCACGATCATTAGTATTGCTAAGTGTTGTAGATAAATGAAGATACTAAAGACTTAAAGCGAAACATACGCATTTTTCCAGATTCCCGATGAACTTAGTTCTTGAATCCCCAAGCGAACGCATCTATTGTCTTACTATTGTATCTCTAATTGACGGTATATGAAGAGTACCAAGTCCCATTCTACACAAAGAGTTTATTAGATGTACCGTTAACACCGCTAACAGTTACAAAACAAAAATTCACAAAAACTAACAACGTAATAATATCTAAAGAATTCGTCCAAACACACTTCTCACCAGTTTTGTGGTGGTGATATTTTCTTTCGCCCGTACGAGTTAATGACACTATCTTAATTCAATTGTGGATATCTTGGAGGTAATAACTCTGTTGCGGTCGCCGATGTACGGACGGACATAAGTCCCTTCATTGTTTTTGTTGTGTGTGAAAAAATAGTCGGAAACCTTCTGTAAAAAGTGGTTTTTATACTGGAGAGTTCGTGGAAAACTTTATGGTGTAGAAATTACGATGACAGGTAGCTTTTGGTGAAGTTTGTTATTTCTATTTTTCTTACAAAGATCTTTTGGAGAGGTTTAATAACAACATATTAAGTCCATTTTGCTGTAGAAATAAATTGCTCTGATTTGCAGTTGTTATGTGCAACTTTTTATGATAGATTCGAGTATTAAGTTAAGTGGTTCCTCGCATTGCACAAGAACGATGGTTGTATTACTACTTGGGGAAGACCTACGTCCAAAAGTGGACGTCTTTCTGCTGAAATGATGATGCATAGCATAATCAGGTATCTAATGTTTTCCTTGTTGGAACTCAGAGCTCCTCTCTAGGAGAACTATCATGGTGATGTGATACGTGCTACAAATCAATCCAATTTTATAATTTAAAGAAGATCTTAATTAGTTTCGAAATTCTCTATAACTATAGAGACATTCGAAACTACTAAAAACTAAAAACACAAACGTAATTATGGGTTTAATGTTGCTAAAAAATAGATAATTTTGGACCTTAAAGTTACCAAAAACCTGCTTAACCTTTCAGATACCGTCAATTAGAGACACAATAGTAAGACAATAGATGCGCGGCCACCGGTGGTCGCTTGGGGATTCAAGAATTAAAACAGTCAGTACATTTTTCATAAAGAATGTTTATAACTTGTAAGTTAATCCAAAAACATCTTTTCCGCCAGCTAAAATATTATTTCTTTCTTTCTTTTTTTCTAGTCCCCTTAAAACTGTGTTTTTTTTAAATCATCAACTAAAACTAACACTTGGAACTTTCTTACGTCCATACACCAAACTAAAAAACCTTACCGCGACCGCATCAAATACGTAATGACGTAACGTAATTACGATCAGTAGCGGTACGTACCGCATATACGCTTTTTATCTACAAATACATATTAGTAGCTACTGCCATAGAATAAGAATGTACAGAAGCGAAAGATACTCCGTTCTTTATTGCATTCCACAATGTAGGCTGAGGTGGTATGGGCAGATCATAATTATGATGGTAAAGAGGGGGGCTCTTTGAGGCGCGGCTGGAAAGACGACACGGCGTTCTTACCGTATGTTCCACGCGCGCCTGAGAAGTAGTCAGCAACCGTAGGAGCCAAGAAGGGTCGAAGCCTACTGGGGCCATGGGTGATGCGACAGATCCCCGGGGCTCTGGAACAATGGCAAAGAAGGACAGGAGCGGGTTTTTAGTCAGTAAAAATCCGACACTATCTCCCGCTCTGCCTAAGAGCGGAGGATGTTAATGAATAATTTTTCCACCTAAAAAAAAGGCTTAAAAGGTAATTATTTTCCAAAAGAAACAACCGTGGACTCTGTCGGGTGCATCAAACGAAAGATATGCGCAGAAAAAGGGCCGCATTGATTACTATGAGTTAAAAAAATTATACGGAAAGGTTACAAATAGAGATATTAAAATGACGTTGAAAAAAAACTGGCAGTTTCAAATTGCTACAAACTGTCTAGTAGATAGATGAGTATTGACCGTTGAACAGGAGTAGAATAGAATAAACATTCTTGTACACCAAAATAAGTTTAAAAAAACTTTTAAACTAACTTAAATTTATGGGCATAATGGCGGACATAAGATAGAAATATACTGCTCACACGTATGCCACGTACGAACTGGGTGCGTCGGTCTCCATACATTTTATATGGACACTAGACTTGTAAAGCAGGCGTGGTCCACGTGTGCGACGGTCTCATTAGACCGATACATCATAGATCATCTCATTAGAGCTAGAACGTTATTTGGTTCTAGCTTTATCATATCCAAATATTAGATCCTTGAAGGTGGGTATCGAGCAGTGGTAGTACTGCCGGGCAATAAAATATGAAATTTGTAGTTTAAAGTAGTGCATAAAAGTTTCGAATAAAAATTTGGAGAAATTATACAGGTTTAATAAATAAATATGTCGGCTGAGGATGCCGATTATCATTGAAGCTCTTTCCAAAGACTCTGGTTTGGTGGCGATGGCTGGGTATCGAGCAATAAACAGACTTTTCCAGATCACACAACTGATTTATTATAATGCAAGCTTTAGGTTTTCACTTCACATAACGAGCCGTGAGACAGTCCCCGAGAATAGAACGTTGCACATCGCATGACTGCCGACAGAGGAATGAGCCCCGAGCTAGAGGCTCGGCACTTTTATCTGCTCGGTTCGTGCAAACGTCAGACCGGATTCTGTCAAGTGACATGTGTCACTTGTCACTTCGCTCGTTCATTCGTTCTCAAGCTTCCGTACTATTGACTTCTCCGACAAATATAAAAAAGGGTTTAAATAGATTGCAGCATGGTGGTAGTGCACTAGGTGACTATTTGAAATTCTGAGATATAACAATACAAGTGTCGCTTCTATACAGTTTTCTTAATCTTTGTTCCCACACTCCCGCGGTAGGCCTTTATTCTTGACGATAATATTGATGATTGTACAATAGATTTGTATCTTTCGTGTACAATATGGTACAGGAAATAAGGTTCAATGCCACTATATAAACTACCAGCTTCTGCCAGCGGCTTCGCCCACATAAAAGTGGAAAACTATCCCAAGGAATATAACCTACTAATGACAAAACATATTAATTTTATGTTAAAGTTCTTTTTTTTTGAGATAAAAAAGTACCTTCTTAATTACTTGACTACGATCCTTTGGTCGATCTGATGGTAAGCAGTGACGCAATTGTTGATGGTGAATCGCAAACCGCTGCAGGCAATAATTGTTCCAAACCTTTCGTAATTTTAAATGAAGACTTATCATTATCAGCCTTTTTAATGGGAACATAGATACATGACATTAAGAGTAAATCTATCTATGTATATAGCATACGATTAGACAGACTATGGTCTACCCGTTTGCCAAATTTCATTCAAATCCATTTAGCGTTTAAGAACGAAGGTCTACCAAATATACAGTAATATGTACAAACTTTCAAACTTTCGCCACGTTTTAAAAGAACTTGTCTATGTTAGTACAGACGTATATTTTTTTCTGCCACCTAACAGTATTGCCGTGTTCCGGTTCAAAGGATGTGGGTGTTGGTAAAATTATAGGTATATGAATCATTACTGCTTTGTCGGCAAAGGCAGAGATTGCTCTTGTTACTGGCCTGCTTATCTGGTAATTTAAAATTGAATCATATTAAATTAAATGTCAAAGTATTTTCTTTTATCATCATCATCATCATCAGCCTTTTTAATGTTCCCACAGCTGGGACTCAGGCCAGAGGAGGCCTGAGTCTAGGAGAGGGAATGGGCCGTAATCCACGACGCGGGCCCAGTGTGTGTTGGTCGATGTCACATATCTTCCAATTTTTAGTTCTAGGACATGCCGGTTTCCTCACGATGTTTTCCTTCACCGTTTTGAGAGCAGTGGTGATGGAATAAATTACACAAAGTAATGCGCCTGGCTAGGTTCGAACCTGCGACCTACAACTCGTAAGTCGGGGTCCATTACCACTCCGCCACCACTGCTGTATTTTCTTTGGTTAGAAGTAATATATCTGAGGCTTTACTACGAGTTCTTAATGCGTTCCATTTGAGGACTTAACCCGAATGGTTAAAGAGGTGGAGCTGTATAGAGTGAGCTCCATCCCTCTTTTTTACTTGCATGTCTTTTGGCTTTTTAATACGTCATGGTAAGACACGTCATGCCTCTGTCTGAAATGATGTTTGTCTGTATGTTCTACCAATATACCTACTTCCATTAATGAGCGAGAGAGAAAGCTATTGGTTTGTGTTAAAGGATATATTTCTGTAAAATTCGACATCGATGATCGACACATTTATAGTTCTATCGATCTTTTTTTTTTTTCATTAATCCAATATAATCGCTTAATAAAATCAATAATAATTTATTGTTTGTTTAACATAAATGTAGATAGAGCGTACCAACATAATCATATTTCTACGCATGCAAAACCAACCAACTCTGGATCCAAGTTGGCCGCTGCATCAACAGTCTGGCCAAATGGACCTTCCTCGATCTATTTACAGGCCATTCTGTACCTGCTATCCTGGAAGATGCAAGTGGGTTCTGTACTTGCATCTTTCAGAATTTAAACGAGGCTAAAATTACAGCTGTACTGGTTGCCAAGTACTGATCAGAGAAAATGTAATCCAAGTCTCTCAAGGAGAATTTTTATATTGTTTGGATTAAACAGATGAGGCAAAATGTAAATCTTTCCTTCAGACTCTGATAGTGCACCTTAAAATTACTCGTACACAGGAAACTGGCAGACGTTGTGTAGGTACTAGAATTACATAATTTATATTTTATGCTCCGCAAACGTGACATCGTGAAGATCAAATGGGTTAATAATTGATTCTCACTAAATCATCCAATGAAAACCCCCCTCTTGGGTGGAGCGGGAGATCTCAGTGTCAGACTCTTACTAAATAAAAACCCACCCCGTTCCTTCTAGCCTTCATACTGGGGCTCGAACATATCTTGAGTACTGCGATATAGCTGTGATGTCCTGGATAGATAGTTGGATAGCTGTTAAATCTGGTCTATTGAAGCAGAGTTTTCTGAATACATACAAAACCATCAGACGATGGGCCTTTACTAAACTGGGGCAGCGGATCCGCAGCTCCAGGCTCAATTGTACAAGGGAACACAGGGTTGGTTATATTAAGTACGAGTCCGACAGATTCCTTTGCCTTTGTGGAAGAAGTTCAATCCATAGGATCTCATTTGGTTTGGACTTCTACCTAATTTAACCAGCCGAGTGTGTGCAGGAATAGAATGACTTGATTCTGCCATCTCATTTCTACCATCGGGCTCGACGTACGACGAGTAACCACCCATCATCATCATCATCATTTCAGTCGACAGACGTCCACTGTTGGACATAGGCCTCCCCCAAGTGTTGCCACAATGATCGATCCTATGCGTCCCGCATCCATCGCATCTATCGTATCCACCCATACGTTGTTAAAACCTCTACTAAACTCTAAAGCTACTCGTCGTTTATACCGCGTACGTCGAAAAACTGGAGCAATTTGCCTGGTGCGGTCTTCCCGTCCGATTATAATTTGAGTGTCTTCAAGGCAAGAGTGAATAGGCTCATAAACTAGTGCGCCTCACCATCAGAGATTGCATCACTGGTTACCATCAGGTGGGATCACAGTCAAGCACTAGTTTATATCAATTAATTCATTAAACCCCAAGTGAACGCCCGGTTCGCTCTCTCATTGTCTTTATATTGTGTCTCTAATTATAGTATTCGAAAAGCCTATGCTTAGGAGGGGACGATGTCAACTTGTCAATGATGATTATTGCTATGGCTTTTTTTTTCTCTCGACGGGGAAAATCATCATTGACGTAACCCACTATTGGGTGGAGCGGGAGACAGTGTCAGAGTCTTACTGACTAAAAACCCCGCGCCGTTTCTTCTAGCCTTCATACTCTAGTTTCCTTTCGGATAACCCCGACCCCGGTAGGCTTCGACCCAGATGGGCCACTCCTATTATTGCTATGGCTTGGCAGAAAATTCCTGAACGAACTCTACCATAGAAACTTCATCTAGACCTAATAAAATCGTTTTTCTTTCTTTTTTACAATTCTATACACGTCTCACGTTCACATTATTACAAGATTTCTCATCCGCACACAATAATAAAACGATAAAAATACTGCTACATATTCCTTTTAGTTTGATATTCCCTATCTTTAGAAATAAGCATAGCAAAGAGCATGAACACAATAGATTCAAGAGCTTGCTTCAACTCGCGTCAAGATAAACAAATCTTGTTTATTTTGTATTTCTGTTTTCATTTGTAAACTAGATTTTCTGATGTTTGTTTTGTGATCTGAATATTTGTGTACGTCTTTTTCTTGTGTGTAGAAGAAAATGTTGTATGCATGAATTACCATACATATTATATTCGAGTTCTCCAGTAAAAAAAAAACTCATTTATGCTGCTGACTTAAAACAATTTTAACATTTGGCTAGCAGTGGGTATTATTATTTTTGAAGAAAAGGGGCTATGCATCTCCCATAGTGTAGGAGATGTAGTCACTGCGACCTAAAAGATCTATTGTGACTCGCCACCTTGTTAGAGTAACTCTTTTAGCCGGGAGGCTTCCAGGAAGTCTAGAATACTCCTAGCTTTGAGAGTTTTAATCTCCTCCGGGCGAATAATGTGTCGACCCAGATGGATACTCCGTTTGTGGATAAGGGGCCCACATTCACACAACAGGTGCTTAGGCGTCTCCCTCTCCTGATTACAGTACCTGCAAACATCAGTGTCACTCAGTTTCATGTGAAATTGGTGCCTGTTTAATTTGCAGTGCCCGGTTAAGGCGCGGGCTATCGCACAAATGTTCGTCCTGCTAAGCTCAAGAAGCTCGGCAGTTCGTTTTTGTGAGTAGCCTTCTATTAGAGATTTGGCGTGTAGCAGTCCTGGTTGTAACAACCAGTGCTTTTTTGAATCGCCAAATAGGTTGCCCTTAAGGGTCTGCATGGCCTGGTTCTTTGAGATACCACAGAAAGGTTCTGGTCCTATCTGATGACCCTGAGCCCCAGTCCTTGCAAGTTCGTCGGCTTTTTCATTGCCAGTAATTCCAGAATGACCCGGTACCCATCTCAGAATAACTTTATTCCTTTGCCCCAGGTCATTTAGTTTGTTAACGCAGTCTTTTACCAGTTTCGAATTTATTGTATTCGAGTTCAAGGCGTTAAGAGCTGCCTGGCTATCTGAGTAAATCAGAATTAATTGATTTATGTAGTTTCGTTGACGGTTGGCTTCCGCACATTCTATAATGGCGTATACCTCCGCTTGGAATATGGTGGCATATTTACCCAGATTCAAGCTTTTGCTGAATTTCGGGCTAATGCCAAATATTCCACATCCTACATTCTCACCCATTTTGGATCCGTCTGTAAACCAGATCAGGCTTCCAGCCTTGCAAGTAATGAGGTTGCTTGCCCAATCCTCTCTGCTCGGCAGTTCCACTGTGTAATTTCTTGTGAAGCTACACTGTGGAAGCATGACGTCTGTTGTCATAGCTAGCTGATCGTGTTCAAGCACTGATTCGTGTAGCGATCTCAGTGCTTGAGAGCGCCAGTTTACTTTGCCAGTGCTGTTTATTCTATACATGCCCGCTTTCGCCTCCTTCGCAATTAATAGATGAAGTGGCGGAAGGTTAAGCAGGGCATTTAGAGCAGCTCCTGGGGTTGTAGACATGGCGCCTGTTGATATAATGCATGCAAGTCTCTGCAAACCATTAAGTTTGTTAATGACTGTCACTTGGGATGTTTTCCTCCACCATACTACGCAGGCATACGTTATTATCGGCCTGACTATGGCGGTGTACAACCACAGGGCGATTTTAGGGTTTAGGCCCCATTTCGTCCCTGCTAAGCGACAGCATATTCCTAAAGCTATTTTAGCCTTTTGAATCACATTATTAATGTGAGTGTTCCAGGTCAGTCTCTGGTCGATAGTTACGCCCAGGTACTTGACCTCATTGGAGAATGGTATGCGAGTCCCCTTTACAGTGGGCGTTACAAGTTTGTCCAACTTTCGCTTCCTAGTAAAGGGGACTATTGTTGTTTTACTCGGGTTAACCGATAAATTGTTCTCTGTGCACCATGTGTTTATAACGTTCAGAGATCTTTGCAGTATAGATGATACCGTGCTGTGACAGGGGCCGATAACACAAGCCACCACATCGTCAGCATAACTGTGTACATCTAAGTCTCTTTTAAAGGCTTCAACCAGCAATTGGTCAACAACGAGTAGCCATAGAAGTGGCGATAGAACGCCTCCTTGTGGGCACCCTTTAGTTGTTTTGAAGCTTTTTGTAGTTCCGTGTAAGGTAACACTGATAGTTCTGTTGAGGAGCATGAATTCGATCCAACGAGTAGTTGTCTCGTCAATCCCTTTCGCCTTCATTCCCTTGGAAAGGGCGTCTATGGTGACGTTGTCGAAAGCTCCTTCAATATCAAGGAAAGCACATAGGGCTATCTGTTTATCTTCCAAAGCCCTTTCGATCCTGTCTGTTAGTTCTAACAGAGCAGTTTCTGTGGATTTTCCTTTTTGGTAAGCATGTTGCTTCGGATGCAGAGGGTTAGCCCTTAATGGTCCATCCCTGATGCATTCGTCTATAACCTTTTCCATACTCTTGAGTAGGAAGGAGGTAAGGCTTATTGGTCTGAAGGACTTTGGTTGAGAGTAGTCTTTCTTACCAGCCTTTGGGATAAAACAGACTTTAACTGTAGTCCATTTCTCAGGTATATATCCCCAGGCAAAGCTTGCTCTGAAGATTTTGATTAAGATAGGGATGAGTATAGTCTTCCCTTGCTGCAGGAGAGCTGGGAAGATATCGTCATCACCTGCAGACTTAATCGGCTTGAATGAGTCTATAGCCCATTCTACCTTGTTTGGTCTAAAGTACCTCGCCGCTCTTCTCCAGTCTTCATTTGTAGGCCTGGAGAGGCGGATATGAGGTGAATATGGTACGATGATGTCTTGTGCCATCACCGAGCCAGGGAAGTGTGTTGACGCCAAAAGTTTCAGGGTTTCCTCCGCTGATGCAGTGAAGGCACCGTCTGGTTTCTTTAAGAGTCCCAGTTGATTCGTAGGCGATTTGGATAAGACTTTGTGGATTCTGGCTCCTTGAGGGACTTTAGTAATCTCCTCGCAGAACTTCCTCCATGAAAGTCTTTTCGCCTTAGCAGTGGGTAAATATGTCCAGAAAACTTAATAAAAAATATCTCTATAACAAATTTTAATTGTGACAGCATTTTTAAATTTCACAAAATATTTTTATTTTACATCTTTATCGTGTTTTATTATTACTTTTTGTATCAATTCCAATTAACCAAGTTTAAAATAATTCAGTAAAAAAAAAAAAGTTTATAAAAACATTTAATAACCTTTTTGACTGTTGATAGCCTGATCGAAAAAGACAATGTGGTCGTTTGCCTAAACCTCTCTTGAAATGATCGACAAGTTGTAGCTAGGAACACAGACTCTGGCATCAAATTGAATTCCACTCTTTAACTGTACTCACAATTAATGTGTTTTCAAAAAGGTTTGTGTGTATAGGTGGGATTTTCATCAAGTGCATCGCTTTATTAAAATATTGAACGTCATATTTCATATATATTAAAGTAAACAGTTCATTACCGCTTTTAGATACTATGTAAATGCCAGTTTTATAATACATAGAAATTGTTAATATTCATTCAGAGATCTATATTCTGTTTTAATAGTACATTGTTACACTAGGGGTCAAGGCTCGGAACCGGTTTAAAAAATACCGGTTAGCACCGGTTTATTTCGGTTTTCCTCCGAACTTTTCTTAAGAACGTGAACGTTTTAAGAACTTTATTTTAACCTAAATTAACCGGTTTATTCGGCGAACGGCATGTCGGTAAACGCGTTGCAACTTGTATGGATGCCGCGCTGAATAAAATCTGAACTGCACGGGTCGTTTCTTTATTGTGCGTCCTTATTAACCGGTTTTTATTGCTCTAAACCGCTTAATCCGAAAAAACCTTTATATAAATACTCTTCCAAATACCAGTTTAAAAAAACCGGTATATGCGAACGAAACCTAATGTAAAAGGTTTTGCGTCTAGTACATAATAACGGTTTGAAAATTTAACCGGTATCCGAGCCTTGCTAGGGGTGAAAGTTACTTATTTCGTCCCGAGAAGGAGTTGGCGGCCGAGCGTAGCGAGGTCGCTAATTCGAGGGACTAAATAAGTAACTTTAACCCCGAGGTAAGCACTGTGCTTTTCATTGCGAATACAAGAAGATAGACCTAGTTTTTTTTTAATAATTTGTCAGCTGTTATTTGAAAGTATCTCCCTAGGGATGAAAAGTGTGATACTTTTCAGCCCGCTCCACAGGCAAGTTCAGACCCACTTTTAAAGTATGAGTAATGAAATAATTATTTGTATTATATATAACTAGCTGCTGCCCGCGACGTCGTCTGCGTGAAGGCTCTACAGCACCAAAAATACCTTGCAAAAAAAACTAAAATATAAGTTTTTTTTGCAAGTGAAGAGAGTTATATGGGAATTCTGCTACGTTCAGTCATAAGATGTGACTGAAGGAAATAGAGAAAATAATGCAGGAATACATTCCAGGACACAAAAGAGTAAAAATACATAGAAAGGTATACGGTTAGGGTAAAGGTATACGGTTTATAGGGAAGTGTTGTAAAGTAATACTTTACAACACTTCCCTATAAACTGCGTTGGTAGTTATGCTGCCAGGAGCCAAAATGTAAAGAGAGTCAGGACTGGTGACGCGGAAGCAAGCAACGTACAGTTGCTCGTGTGAGAAGCAACTCGTCCTGAGGTCGACACCCACTGCCCTCAATGTCTGCCCCTGCGACTTATTGATGGTCATCACGAAGCAAATACTCACGGGGAACTGTACGCGCTTGAATTGGAACGGGAAGTTATGAGGTATGAGTGGAATGCGTGGTATAAATACTGCCTCGCCGACGCCACAACCCAAAAGAATTTCCGCTTCAATGGTGTGTCTGTGGAGCGTGATAACTTTAAGGCGAATCCCGTTACACAACTTCGGAGGAGATAGGTTCCGAAGAAGCATAATCGGGACACCAACCTTCAGCTTGATGGTATGCGCTGGAAGTCCACTCGCTGACAGGGAGTTTAGAAATCCCACGGGATAATGTGTTTTTTTTTTTGTCGACGGGGAAAATCATGTTATGAAAAAACCTGCTCTTGGTTGGAGCGTGACAGACCCTTACTGACTAAAAACCCCGCGCCTTTCCTTCTAGCCTTCATACCGGGCTCTAGTTTCCTTTCGGATAACCCCGAACCCGGTAGGCACGGGATAATGTGTGGCGTCATCTTGCACGACGACAGTCTTTACCGAAGTGTAGACTACTTCTCATTACCCTCAATTTCCAAGAGAATGCATTCGTTAATTGGTGCAGCATTTTTGGGCTCACACATCCAAGAATTCTGCTGGTGCGGTATACGACTGATGTCCCCGTACACACAGCGAATGAGTTCTTCTAAGCTGGATTCCACTCTACCGAGAGACTCTGGAAGCATCACCTTTACACCTCTGTCTTCTGGTAGAGTGCCTTCGCCAAGACTTAGAAGGACATCGGACAATTCTCGAGCACGTGCATTGCCATCGAGCCGAGCTCTCATATAAATGGTCAAGCGCAGCGTACGAACTTATGACCACAACGAAGATCTGGTTTTGCCCAATGATTTCAAGGACGGTGTCGTAAATTTGTTTTTGCTCTGAATAAGCGATATGGTAATTTCGTATGGTGGTCACGGTGGTCATTTCGCCCGGATCGTAATTGGTCTCGGCGTTATACTCCCGATTTCCACGGTCTTGATGCGGTAATGATTGGGGAGCTGGTAACCTATAATTAATCAGTGGATTGCCGCCGATAGAAATTACCAAATCTTGAAGTGAACTGAGACAGGTGTTCAGCACGCGTTCATCAATTACTTTGACTTCATCTCCAGTAGCACGCTTCAAAGCTCGTAGAAAATCTTCAGACAGATGATGGCGATACTTCTCCCACAAAGCTACCGGGTTCGCGACTCCACAAAACACCAAGATGACGGCAAACAGATGACGCATGCGGCTGGAACTGTTACTGACGCTTGCCGCGAGGGTGTCATCCCAATTTTTGTCACGGTCGGGAAGGTGACGTGCTACTCAGGCTGCGCGGTAAGTGGGATACTCCACGCCATCAAATGTCTTCAGAAAAGCGAAAAATGTTGGCCATCGGACAGTGTGAAGTAACAACCGCAGAAAATAGCATTCGCCATTATTCGGATGCACGGTATAAACCCTACCCAATGCGGTGTCCTTGAAAATTCCCGGAAAACCTTCCACAGCACCTCCTCGTTGATGTAGGTTATATACACCCCTTTGCTTATCGTAAGTGTAATATGAAGGCACCTCGTCATACGTAAGGGATCTCGCAAATTAGTCGACTTTACAGAGCCTGAAAAATTTTAACAGAGTTGGTTGTCGCGGATTTTCCAAGCGCTCAGCAACGTTTTCGGGATCAAAATATATGCGCTGGCCGTTTCTTCTCTAGGTATGTATGACGGTAGGATGCCTGTCATGTATAGAGAACGCCAGTATCCGCCAAACCGCTTCAGACGTGCTGATGTAGCGACCGACCGTTATCAGAGCTCTGTAGAGCAAACGGCACTTGATCGCTTCTTTTGTTGGAAAAGGAAACATTTCACTGAAAAATTATTATGACTTTACACTATTTTAACATAAAATAAATGTGTCCGAGTGAGTAAAGTTTATAATTAGGCACACGACATGAAAATATATTAATTGCCAAGCAATAATCACATAGGTTAATAGGTACCGATCAAAAGTATTAACAGTCAATGTTTATTTTGTACTAACTACATGAAATTGATGATCATCAATGAACATAACTCTTTTGTAATACTTAAAACAGCATTTTTATTAAATTGTCTTCTTCAACTCTGCTCAAGATTTTGAGATTTTTGTTGGAACTTGAATTTGTCAAAACGAAATATACGATACAACTTTTATGAAGAAAATGTACATTGCCATCTATGAATTTTAAGAATAACTAACTACTAACCTCGCCAACATAATCAAATTTAAATTATTAATTTCCAAAAAGTGTCATGTAACTTGATTTGATTTTAATGAAATCTCATAGATGGCGCTGTTTTAAAATTGTCTTTATACTACTAACATTTATTAAAATAACTGTTTCTCTGCCCAAGTTACTTAATTGGCGTAGTTTTTATAGTGTAAAGCTAGATAATAGTATGGCTTACTCAAAAACAACATTTAAATATGCGTCGTTAGATTACACGCTGTCACAGAATGCGTAAGAAAAATAAAGATTCACAGCTCGTCCCCCGTAGGTGATAGCGTGATAATATGTAGCCTATATGTTGACCCGACCTCTTAGTAATATTCATGCAAAATTTGAAGTAAATCTGTGCAGTACTTTTTGAGATTAGCCCGGACATACATACAGACAAACAGACAAACAGACAAACAGACAAAAATTCTAAAAACTATATTTTTGACTTCGATATCGATTGTAGATCACGCTCCAAGTATTCTTTTAAAAAAATATTCAATGTACAGTTTTGACTTTCCTACGATTTTATTATATGTATAGATTTATAGAGTACCGGAAGCTTCATAACTATTTAGCCAACCAGCATTTCTGTGTTCCAGTATAAAGGCTTTAGAGATCTTGGAAAACTTGGTTGAATTGTTAGTTGTGGTATATTGTGTTGCTTACACCGTATAAATGCTATTCTATTCTATAACAATTGTGGTCTTTTTTACATACATAGAATGGGTTTTTTTTCGGTGGGTAAAAATCATCCAAATGACACCCCTGCCCTTTAGCGGAGCGGGAGAGTGTCAAACTTTTACTTACTAACCAACCCAACCCGGGCCTTTCTTTCAGAAATAGACTCTTGGCCCCAGTAGGTTTCGACCCTGCTGAGCCCCTACACAGTTGCTGACAACTCCTTGAGGTGCGCGAGAACGTGCCGTCGACGACTTGGGCTCGGTCCGGATAGTTTCCGAACTGTCGGACAGCGAGCAAGCAAAAATATGCATCTTTATAAAAAGGGGAAAAAATTTTACCTATGAATCCAACAGCTGCCACCCGCACCATCCTACAGCAATTAAAGTGTACGAGCAGGCCGACTGTAACCAAATTGAGAAGACCTTAGTGATAAACATCATCGCTAAGCCTAGTAACATAGGAGGGGCCCATCTGGGTCGAAGCCTACCGGGGTCGGGGTTATCCGAAAGGAAACTAGAGCCCCGGTATGAAGGCTAGAAGGAACGGCGCGGGGTTTTTAGTCAGTAAGACTCTGACACTGTCTCCCGCTCCACCCAAGAGCGGGTTTCGTCAATGATGATTTTCCCCGTCGACAGAAAAAAAAAAAAAAAAAAAAGCCTAGTAACATTAAAGTTGCTTAAAAAGACATAGTGATCTTTGAAGTACCTACCTACGGCTTAAAAAAAATCTCTTATTCATAGTATTTCTTTTCTACGATAAAAATGTATAAATAAAAAGGACAGTTAAACAAAGAAACCAATCATGTTAAAAGCAAACTCATAATACGATTTTTGTTAGTACCTAGAGATAGCGCACACGAGCAACTTTTGTTTCGGCAACAGTTGCTTACATCAATTACGGCTTTGTATGAAAGTCGACCGAAAGAATGTCAAGATGCTCAGCAACTAAGCTGCTTCCCGTATGTAACAACTTTTTGGTGTTCACACCGAAGTTGAGAAGATGCGCACATGGGAGTGTTAGTGACGCGATTTTTTCCGAAAAATTTGGTTATCATAGACTTGTCGCCAAAATCATTAGCAAAAAGTCTCTCAGCAGTCGCTTCGATGCACGTACTGTCATACAATCCTGTAGAATTAATGTGAGAAACAAATTAGTTTTAGACCTTAAAGATGCTCGTGCAAGCTATCTCTTAGAATAAGAGAGTAAAACACTTATAAACTTATAAAAAAATCATTATCAGTCACTCAAGGAGTTGTCAGCAAGTCTTAGGAACCCAGCGGGGCGAAGCCTACTGGGGCCAAAGATACGTTCCTAAATGGAAAGTACGGCCCTGATATAAAAGGCAACGATGGAACAGGAGTAGGTTTTTAATCAGTAAAAATCCGAAACTATCTCCCACTACGCCCAAGAGCGAAGGATGTCATTGGATAATATTGTCATCTAAAAAAAAAGTCTAATATTTAATTTTCTAAACCCTATTTGTAGTGTTAGTTGACGCCACGCCAAATGAATAATGGAGACTAAAGTTGCTCGTGTGTTCTATCTCCTAGGCTCTTTTCAGCATCAGTAATTTTATAAACAACATCACTTCGACATCTATTAAATCATTCAGGCTAAACAACTGGCAAACGGCCAGGGGTTGCCAACTTTAAAACATCAGTTAATCTAACACTGGAGAATGTTGGCGGGAATTCAAGACACGTCTTTTTTTTTTTCAAAATTTGGCACAGGCACAAAATAAAACCAAATACGCTAATTGCTGTGACCTGAATTGGGACCTCTTTGTATTGTGGCGCTAATTAAAAAAAAAGTAAAAGGAATGAAGGATTAGTCGAGGTGCGATTTTAAATTGCACTGTCATTACAGTTAATTGGACCACCTGATTTTGGTGCAAGGATTTCAAGAAAGTTTAAATAGGTTTCTAGTTTGATTGAGTGCAAGTTTCTTTGTTATTGTTACTTTAGGATTCGTAAAAAATGTGAAATATTATGTTATATTTCATATACACGATGAAGCAGTGGTGGTCGAGTGGTTTATCGTTGATTCAACGTGAGAAAATCGGCATGTCCTAGAACAAAAATTTGAAGAGATGTGATATTCACTAACCCGCACTAGGCCCACGTGATGAATTACTGTTAATTGCTTCTCCTTGAAAGAAGGCTTAAGTCCCAGTAGTAAGAACATTAAAAATGATGATGATGATAATACACGATGGGACGAATCGTTTGCAGAAAAGATGATCGATGGGGACGTAAGATCTTGGAGTGGCGACCAAGTACCAGAAGAAGAAGCATTAGAAAGCCTCCTACACGAGTGCGGATAATAAAAAATTAAAACTATTAAAATATTTGGATTAATGTTCTGGTGATATCAGTGCATGTGTATTTAATAAACTTAACAAGAAAAAAAATTAGCATTTATAGAACTTTTGAGAAAAAATGTTTTCCATATATTTCAAGCAAAGAAACCCTAGTAACAACCAAAAGAAGATTCAAAGATAAACAAATGACTCAACTATTTCAACGTAAGGATGCATTCTCACTGAGGAGGAGCTGGGCGGAATAGAGCGGAATGGTGCTGTGAAAAATGGTAATAATTTCCATTTTAAAATTGAGCGGAGCGGAGTAGAGCTGTGCTGAGCCGATCTAAGCTGAGCTGAGATGAGCTGAGCTAAGCTGAGCAGACCAGATCTACATTAAGCTCAGATTCGATCAACCAAATCCAAAGAAAATAAAAAAAAATGACAAAAAAATTAAGAAAAGAACAGCGCTTTTACATCGTTTTATACAAAAAAAAAATAAGATACAGAATACTGTCAATCGTGTATCCCATAAACTTGTTTTTGTTTTTGACACTTTGACTCTTTTTGACACCTTCACTTTTTAGTCTATGTTGACTCAAATAAAATGTCGATGACGTTTGAAGTTTCTGCTTTCTTGACTAGTCTACCTAACCCGCCCCATCTAATTGTTCAGATACTGTCAACTTTGTGCAAATTGTGACACCTAGGGGAGGTCACAATTTGCTCGACTCTGTTCTGTCCGGTTCAAAGCTGCGCTTCATATATTTTACTTAAAAGTTTGCTCAGCTCCGCTCGCCTCTTTTTACTTAGTTTCCACTGATGCAGAGTGGAAATTTTGCGCAATATGATTGGCCAATTTGCTGTCCGCTCTTTTCCACTCCACCCAGCTTTGAGTTAGTGAAAACACACCCTTATTCCTTACTCTAGCAAACTAATTATGCAAAACCCCGACCGTATTTTTACACCCAGTAGCAACACCAATAAAAAAGAAGATACGGCTTAATTATTGAATAAATCAAATAATTAACCTCCAAGCGAAGAGAAGCTAGTTAAAAATAGAAACGAAAAGGCACAGGCGGTTTTTTTTTACCCTTTATTAAGAATTTAAAACAAATCGCGGTCAAATAGCGTACGTCTTGGGTCCCTGGAGAAATCATTGGACACCGCAACTGGATAAAAGATGGAGATTGTGTATCTTTCTCACCTAGTTATTCGTGTGTATTTTAATATTTGATGTCCAGGCGACAGTTTGGATGGACTTAAGAATTTAAGCCTTATAGCTGGTGTTTCATTTTAGTAACTGTTATGAGTGTAGAGTTGGAAAAGATGGCAATTTTTGCGGTGTTGGAGTTTTAGAATGTTTTACTTTACATTGGGGTTTTTATCTTAGCTTATTTTCTGCTCCCGGCTTTGTCCGCGTGAAAATAGAGAATTAATCTAAGATCACAGATTCCCAGAATAAAACAAAGATACGATCTCCTCGTGTACCAAAGCCCAAATTCTTTCAACCGTTTGACAATTGAACAAATTTTGCGTTGATGACAAACATACACTTGCATACAATGTATGTATCTGTATATGTAGTATGTGTATGTCATACAAACTTTCGCCTTTTTTTTTTTTTTTTTTTTTTTTTTTTTCTCGACGGGGAAATCATCTTTGACGAAACCCGCTCTTGGGTGGAGCGGGAGACAGTGTCAGACTCTTACTGACTAAAAACCCCGCGCCGTTCCTTCTAGCCTTCATACCGGGGCACGAGCTCCCTTTCGGACAACCCTGTCCCCAGTAGGCTTCGACCCAGCTGGGCCCCTCCTGCTGCTGACAACTCCTTGAGGCGCGCGGGAACAGTGCGCGCCGTCGACGTCTTAGACTCGGTCCATTACCGGACGATCGGACAGCGAGTTACCCATAGCTCGCCGTCCGCGAGCCCGCGATACAAACTTTCGCCTTCATAAGTCTGAATGTATGATTATATTATTTTCCAAATAAAATCGCAGATTATTTAGCATCAGCGCAACATGTCTTCTTTTTACATATTTATCTATCATTAGTTGTCTCAGTAATCCTGGTTTTTCAAATCATATCATCTTTCTCAGTAACATCATCATCATTTCAGCTGCTTTCAGCTGCTTTTTCTTTACGTCCACCGCTAAAAATAGGTCTCCCCCAAGTGTCACATCGGTCCGTTCTGTGCGTCTTGAAGTCATCGGATTCACGCGACCCTCACCAGGTAATCGGCCCACATATTAAAAAACTTAATTAAATATATTAACTGATTGTATGCATATTCTTTATTTTCAGGGAGTGTAGGATTCTTACCTCATTAAAACCACCCCAGTCTTTACCATCAGCACATAGAAGATTCCATGACCTCTTAGAAGACCTTCCCTGGATACCCTTTTTACTTTGACAGTTAGAGCATATCTCTAAGGATATGTTGGTATACTTACACGCATAAAAGAAAAACTCTTAACTAAATATTTGAAAAGGTGGTTTAAAAAAAAGAGAATGTTAAAAAAAATATGTCGCTTATTTTTATGTCAACTTTGAACATTTTGTAATATTAACAGTAATATCTTGTTGTTACCTTTGCACATAAAACTTTATCCTTCATCACGAAAATTGCTTATTCAAAAACTGTAATCTAGATTAAAAAATAAACTATACTAGCAAGAGGTGTCTGTGACGTTTTGCATTACATTTTCAAAAAAATGGTAAGACGTAGACTGTGGCAAGTCCCGGGAGATTTTGACAAAAATACAGTTGGGACCATAGAGGAAAAATTTAATGGAGTGTTGATGTAGATGGTCAATTTTTGATTCATGCACGATTTTAATCGAGCATATGGATGCGAGACGCACAGATTCGTTCTTTGTGGCGACACTTGGGGGAGGCCTATGTTCAAAAATGGACGTCTTTCGGCTGAAATGATGATGATGATGATGATGATATTGCCTGAGTTTGTGGTTGCATGTTTGAATGATATTCAAAGATAAAAGAGCCTGTTCCTTAGTATATTGGTTACTAAGAATTTTTGGGTTTCATTTCTTTGACGGCAGTAAAAATGCTCGCCCCTTACTATATATTTCTTGTTTAGGTAAGAAAATCATTTAATGACATCTTTCACTCTTGTACGGAGAGGAGGAGGGTGTGTCAGACTTATACTGACTAAAAACCCACTCCTATTCCTTCTTTACCTTCGTCTCAGGGCTCCGGGTTTCAGTTTTACGCTACCCATGGCCCAAGTAAGCTAAGCTATATGGGATTTAAATATAGAAGGGGACGTCAGAGTACTATAGGTAAACCGGCTCTGTTTTAGTCTTAGAAAAATACAGGCGAATGAAAGGAATTTATTGATACAAAGGATCAAAAATGAACTGAAAAATGCGACAACAAAAAGCATCCAAGAGCTTCAAATATTTTCCATGTGTGTGTCAATTTAAATGTTATTACTCCATTTTCTAGTCCATGTCCTAGACAGATGGTGGAAATTACCATGTAAATCCCGTAACATAATATTTTTAGTAGTAGTGAAATATGACTACGTAGTTTTCAAGTGTTAAGGTAAAAGAAAATGCAGGTAACTGGAGTTTTCTTGTGAAGTTTTAATTTATTTATAAGTGTTACAGTCTTTGCTATAAGACCAACCGTTTTCAAGGATTTAATAAAAGATGAGGGCCACAGAATAGAACAATATTTCAATTAATATGTTGGTTTTCAATTAAAGAGCAGTGGTAGCCAAATTCTGCAATACTTCGGTCACATTGCTAGGAAAGACCACGGAAACCGCGTAAGGCTAATTGTGACTGGTAAAGTAGATAGAAAAAGGCCTCGCGGGCGCAGCCCAATACGTTGGTCCGACCAGATCCGCACCGCTCTGTACTCCACGGTATACAAGGCCCTTCACACTACCAGAGACAGAAATAAATGTAAAAACACCATAAAAATTAAAGTGATGAAGCATGGTCACGACCGTTAGCAATGAGGAATACGACGCAAGGGGGATGGAGGAGGTGGCCAAGTAGTCACGGCTCCGACTTATGAGTTGTAGGTCGCGGGTTCCAACTTAGGAGTCTTTAAAACAAGAGTGAACAGGCTACTTCTAGACAGACGTGCTTCATCGTCCACTCCATCATCGTTTACCATCAGGTGAGATAGTGGTCAGGCGCGAGACTATTAAAAAAATGCTGCAGCCCTGACAGTTATTGGTCCTAGCAGGCCCTGTTACTTTTGATGTCAGTTGTTTGAGGTGTATGTCCAATATGACACACTGAATGAATGATTGAACGAACGAAGGAATGAAGATTGAATGAATTTTTTAATGTATAATTGAATGAAAGAAGGATAAATTGTGAACACCAAAACGTAGGTACCTGAATACAGGTACATTTTGGTGGTAACAATTCATCATTATAGAAAACTAGCTGCTCCCAGCGGCTTTGCCCTCGTAATAGCAGAAAATTATCCCAAGGGAACATATTTCCGGGATAAAAAATATCTTATGTCCTACTCCAGGACATGGTATGGCCATGTACCCAGTTTCATCAAAATCGGTTTTGCCATTTAGGCTGTGAAGGCGTAACAAACAAACAAACTCACTTTCGCTTTTATAATATTAGTAAGGATAAATCTTTCATTCATTCATTCACTTTTGACCTGGGTTTGGTCTTTATCGGACGTCAAGCTTTTTATTACTATTTCCTATTACTCGATGTCTGAAAATTACAAAACAAACACTGCATAATAGAATAAACAGAAACAGCTTAAAAATAATAAGCTCAACGGCGAACTACAACCCTGTCTGGTACACTTTGCACATGTCTGCGTGATAAAATTCAAATTCGCAGCGCTGAGAAACCCATGTGGGCAGTTAACGGCTTGACTTGCAATAGTTCTGTTACTACGGGGGTTGTGGTACAAGGTGAAAAGAAAAGCGATTGATTTGGGCAAGGAGTATGTGTCCGATCTTTTCCTGTCACCCACAGAAATTTTATTGTAGGTACCTAATTTACCTTTCAAATACCGTAATTAGTGTTAGGGTTTGTGTATTTTAGTTTCGTTATTTTATTTATTTAATTTATATTCAATTGAATACAGCCTTAATTTTAATATTTTATGCTGGCAATTTTACTCTTTAGCTTGTTTGTAGTCATTCTGTGATTGATTAACGCAAAGTGGTGGGAACCAATCAAAGAACTTGCTTTTTCCCCGCTAAAAAAAATGGATGCGTTAAGATGGAGCGAAAAGTTTGACCGGTGGCGCGGCAATCTTGGTTCCTGGGACTTAACGTGATAGGCGGTTCGATAGTACCTAGTGCTAAATACCTATCTATTATTATTGTAATCGAAAGACTAGAAAAATACAAGACAGTTCGTGTAATCCTTGCATCTTTATTTACTACCTCCTGTTCCTGCTGGTGTTTACATTAGAGACCCAATAGAAAGACAATGAGAGAACGAACGACGTTCGTTTGGGGTTAACAGTGTCTCTAATTGACGGTATTCGAAAGGTTAACGAATTAATATCCCAATTCACAAAAATTTGACTAATACCAACCGAAAGAATAAAAATTATACTTGGCTCCATTCTTACTTTGTGTAATTCAATCACAGAAAAGATGAAAGAGGGAAAGAAAATATTTTTAAAACCCACTACCGTTCCATCTTTGTCTTCGTTTTAGGGCCCCAGGGTTCACTGTACACTTTACCCGGGGTAAACAATCTATGGTATTTTTGCACCCTTGTTAGGTATCTTATTAATAATTTATTATTCTGATGCCCTTGCCATGTCTTTTCACGATTCTTGGTTGACTGGTAGAGACCGCCTAAGGCATGAATACCTCGTTTGTACGTTTACTGTGTTGCATAAAATTTAATTGATGTAATAGAATGGCTGTTTCTTTTTTCTTTTTGCATGATTCAAAAGGTTCTTTTCTTCTATATGTAGACTTCATTAGTTTGTCTTTGAAGGGATATCGTGTTATGCAGTTACAGGAGATTGAAACTCGGATGTAAATTAAAGAAAGAAAGAAAACACGTTTATTGCAGTGCACTTGCAACCAACTGTTTTCAGGCACCTAATACCCGTTATGACCGGCAGTGACTTGTGTTGTATCGGTGGTGTCCAACTTGTGACCTTTTTAAATATTTTTGGGAAAAAATATAATATGGTGTAAAAACTATTGGAATCCATTTAGATACTAATTCTGAACAAACTATATTCAGGTTTTGTGTATATTAAAAATAATGTTATATAATAAATAACAAACTTTTAATGTACAATATATTTTTTATTACAAGCTGTTATAGCTCGGTATACCTATACAATTAATACTCGTCAAGACGAATCATACGAGCCCAAACTCGATGGGGTTATGTTGTTTAACTACAAAGTTTATAGCCACCTTCCAGTTCCATCATCAGATCAGCTCCATGTCATAATAATTTTACATTGTCATCTGATTTACACATGCATGCAAAATGTCAGCTTAATCGGTAACCGGGAAGTGGTTCAAATTTAATTTGCAAGATTTGAATAAAGACAAACATCGGGACAAGTGAAACTAATTAAAAAAACTTGTAAAAAAACGAAATACTTTCCGGCAAACATAGAACCTCCTTTTTTATGAAATCGGTTAAAAATCGCTAATCTTATACACTTGAACCGCGTATTCACCGAAGACCTTGCTGTAACTACATGCATGGAGAATTGTTAACATATATTATATAGGCTACGAGTTAATAACGGTGCTGGAGATTATCTTGTTTCATATAATATTATACCTCAGGTTAAGCAGAGGTGTTTAATATAAGTATATTTTATAGCAGACATTGCGAACTATGCGCTGGTGAGGCTGCGTATAAGTCTGACTATAATTGTATATATTCACTAGGAAAGGAAATTAACATTTTCACCGTACCTCAAAAGGAAAAAACGGAGACATTTTTTTTTTTGTCGACGGGGAAAGTCATCTTATGACAAAACCCGCTCTTGGGTGGAGCGGGAGATAGTGTCAGACTCTTACTGACTAAAAACCCCGCGCCGTTCCTTCTAGCCTTCATACCGGGGCACGAGCTTCTATTCGGACAACCCTGTCCCCAGAAGGCTTCGACCCAGCTGGGCCTCTCCTGCTGCTGACAACTCCTTGAGGCGCGTGGGAACAGTGCGCGCCGTCGACGTCTTGGACTCGGTCCATTACCGGACGATCGGACAGCGAGCTACCCATGGCTCGCCGTCCGCGAGCCCGCGTAAAACGGATACCTTATAGGATCCCAGATTTGGTAAAGTCCAACCTTCAAAGCCTTGAACACAGGCGTAGGGTAGCCAGCCTTTCGGTGTTTTACAGGATTCTTTTTAGAAAGTGTGCGCAGGAATTGCATGACTTGATTCCGCCATCTCAATTCTACCATCGGACAATCCGACGAACGGCGAGTATTCACCCTTATGTTGTTGAAACCTCTACGATCCGGACCAGGCGTTTTACCTCGTCGTTTATACCACGTACATCGAGGGACTGCAACAATTTGGCTGCAGTGGTCTTCCCGTCCGATTATAATTTGGGTATCTTCAAGGCTAGAGTGAATAGGCTTTTAATAAACTAGAGCTCCTCACCATCAGAGATTTCATCACTGCTTACCATCAGGTGGGATCACAGACAAGCGCTAGTTAATACGAATAAAAAAAAACACTTTTTTCTCCGTCTGTCTGTCTGTCAAGACTCTTTAGCTCTAAAATACTTAGAGGTATCGAGTTGAAATTGAGTACTAAGGTTTGCGGTCTGATCAAATTTCTGAGTTGACTTCAAAAGAACTTTCAAATCTCCTTTGTGACACTTCGTGTGACCCAAGAGCTGGCTTTTACTTCAGACAAAAAATATGCATTGCCATTCAATGTGGCAATGCCGCCAGTCTTTTGGGTACATTACCAGTCGACAGCGATGCGGAGGAATTTTTCAACGCCAAACTTTAGATTGCTTTTTTAGTTCTTTACGGCTTTTATTTTGAATTCAAAAATAAATTTTAAAAAGTTGTATATCTAGTTTTAATCAGTTAAGTAATTTTTTTATTTTTTTTTGTTCTATCTATATTAAAACAAATGTCACCCTGTATGTTTAAAATACCAAATTAAAAAATAAATTAAAATATGTATTACATAACTTCACATTTTTTAATTTGTAGTACATTTATATAGTCATCTCGCGCTTTAGTTATCTTCACAAAACCTATCGTTAAAATCATCATTTTCATAAGTTTAGTCAACTTATAAAAATGATGATTCTTTCTATATTCTTAATAATTTTGATTTAAAAACGCCATTATAATTTGAAATAAAGATTGTACCGATGTATTCTACATTTATTTTTTTGTGTTTCATCAAATGAATCTTTTATCTACCTAATATTAAATTCTAGATAGAAAACAATGTCTTTTTCAAAATAAAATTTGTGCCTTCAGCCCAAGCAAGTTCTTTTGTAGAACTGGTACTTTTCTTAGTTTTTCCTAGAATAAAATATGAGGAGACGATCCCGCTCTTTTAGCTCAAGAAACATTAGTGTTTACGTCGTAAGTACTCAAAGAAATATGACGGTCGTTTCACTAACTGTCATTCTGCCGCAAATCAAAGATAGTATATAAGAAGAATTGTTGTTTTCTTGAAAAATGGTAAAAATACGTATTTGATATTGAAAATGAAATAGAATAGAACAGAATAAACTTAATAAAACGAAATGCAAATATTTCAAACACACACGCACGTATTTTCTTATAAGCACCTTTTAAGAAAATAGGTTAACTTTTTATGATGAGATTTCTAGTGAAGTACTTGCTTGTAATGACCTCGTCTCATAGCATAATCAGCCTTTTAATGTTCCCACTTCTGGGACTCAGGCCTCTTCTCTAGAAAGGGAAATGGGCCGTAATATACCACGCAGGTCCTGTGCGGTTTGGTGACTGTCACATGTCTTCGAATTTTTGATTTTAGGACATACCAGTTTTCTCACGATGTTTTCCTTCACCGTTTTGAGAGCAGTGGTGATGAAATAAATTATACAAAATAATACTCTTGGCTGGGTTTGAACTAGCGACCTACAATTCGTAAGTCGGAGCCGTTACCACTTGGCCACCGCTGCTCCATTCCATCATCGTCTCATACTTCGGGACAAAAAAATTTAAACAATTTCAAACTGTTAATTTACAGAATGCTGAATTTGTTGAATTCTATTATTTTTAATGAATTTTATTTAATTGATAATTTTTCGGAAATATATGTAAACCCGAGAGATATGTACTTACGTTTTTATTATTTTTTAAAACTTCATACAACACAAAAGTACTAGTTGCATTACATCATACATATAAAGTTTATTTGAACTTATAATTCAAAATTACTTCAAAGATCACAGTTTATAGTAACCTGTTTTAAAAGAGGAAATTTCAGAAAAATACCTGAGGATACCAACCGATAGACATATCAACGTACAGCCGAAACTACTGGATTTGTAAACGTGAAATTTTACACAAGGCTTCTTTTTATAATGTAGGTAGGCAAGCACGAAGCAGGCTTTTTTTTAATTCAAATTTTTAAGGCGGTGAAAATTGAAGTTATTTTGTATGTGAAATAAAAAAAAAAACCTTGAGTATAGATACTATAATCTTAGCATAAATAGTAACCGAAACAAAAGCTTTTCATTATTCGTTTTGGAGTTAGGTTAGTTCTTAGTGAATTAAGCCACTGGCAAAGTGCTTACGTGATGGCATCAGAAATGAAGATATTCACAGGAGAACCAAGATTACCGACATAGCTTGAAGAATCACCAAAGATAAGTGATAATAGGCAGGGCACATTGCATGCAGAACAATGGTCGATAGGGACGAAGGGTTCAGGCGTGTCGTCCATGTATCGGAAGACGCGCATTGCGACCTGGTGAGAGGCGTGGGAACCCGATGGATGTGAGGCGCACAGGACCAGCCCCTGTGGCGACGCTTGGGGGAGGCGTACGTCCAACAGTCAACGTCTTTTGGCTGAACTGATGATGATAATAATAATAACCACAACTATCACACAACGCCGTCTAGTCTCAAGCTAAGCACAGCTTGTGTTGAGTACTAGATAATTGATTAACATAATACTTATTTATTTCTAAATACATACATATATGTATAGATAAATTCGTTGGAAGGCCTCCAACAAGGTAGTCTGATGACCTGCTGAAGGTTGCGGGAAGCCGATGGATGCGAGACGCACAGGAACGTTCGTTATGGCGACGCGTGGGGGGAGGCCTATGTCCAGCAGTGGACGTGTATCGGCTGAAATGATAGATGAATTACACCCAGACACAGAACAAATAATCATGTTCAACACACAAACATTTGTCCTGGGTGGGAATTGAACCCACGACCTCCGGCATAGCAGTCAGGGTCAGTAACCACTAGACCAACAGGCCAGTCTATGATCATGATGATGATGATGATGAAAGAGCTAATTAATGATAAAATGCCATATTTAGTTACTAGGCAGTCATGATAAAGATCTTAATAGTTAGAAAACAGTTCTCTAGTATTCATGTTACCAGTTATACGCCAGTTCGTTTCACACAGGATGTCTAAGGCGATCCCGACTCAAAGGACTCGTTCACTTTACAGGGACCGGCGCGTTTTGCAAATGTCTCTGACATTCCTGGAGTATGGAGTACAAATGGATGTGTTATTTATTTATTAGAATTTCATACAACACAAATGCACAAAGGAATTGTGAATACTTTGCACTAGACATTCTGTGACGTAAATATTAATTTAGATTAAAATTGGTTGTGTCTTTTAAATGTATTTGTTTTCTTGTATTTTCTTTTATTTCTTTGACATTTTA
Organism: Mythimna lalbum; assembly: GCA_949319445.1. Taxonomy (NCBI): domain Eukaryota; kingdom Metazoa; phylum Arthropoda; class Insecta; order Lepidoptera; family Noctuidae; genus Mythimna; species Mythimna lalbum. Next base: position 7,863,050 of record OX439370.1, read on the forward strand.
TATTATTTGACATTGTAATGAAATCATTAGTTATCTATAAGGTAATTTGAAAATTCTGTATTGTATGACTTGTAAGAATCTTTTACCAATAAATTACTATGACTATGACATATCTCTTTTTTGCCGCACTGGAACCCAAAGGGTAACTGAAGGAACACAGGTGGGTTTTGTCTGACAGTTTTTACATAAACACTAGAAGTCCTAAAGCGGCTGTTTAAAATATGTTCTAATTATCAAGACAACGTCTATTAACGTTGTACTGTTTGAAATTTGTAAATTTGTCAAAAAAAAAAAATTAAGAGTTCAATTGCAGCGCCACTTACCGGATGGTCTATGGAGACGAAAGTTCTGAAGTGGCGACCACGTATCGGAAGACGCAGCATTGGAAGGCCTCTCACAAGGTGGACCGATGGTCTGGTAAGGGTTGCGGGAATCCGATAGATGCGAGACGCACAGAACCGTTCGTTGTGGCGACACTTCGGCGATACCTATGTCCAACAATGGACGGCCTTCGGCTGAAATGATGATGATGATGAGGTGACAAACACACGTTCAAAAGAATTATATGTATAAAGATAATGCCACATCCAAAGCTCCACCTTATTACCTTCACTCGTGCACTCGCTTTAGCTTTGTGCATTATTGTTTCAGCGGAAAATCTTCCGTTTTCTTTGTACGGTACCTTATTTAACCATGCCTCGCTGTCGCTTTTATTTCAAATAAATTTCTGATGAGCTCGAGCATGTAAGATGATTTAAAGTCAATGCTTTGTAATCCGATTACTGCTGTGTTTTTACGAAAGTCAAACGATGTTTATTTCATCTCTTTGTTTTTGTTTTCAAGCTATATTAATTGCTTTATTTTTTTGTCTCTCTAATTTATAATTTATCTGTATTTTTATTTCTTTTTTCTGTCCAAATCTTTTTGTACACTGCACCGTTCCAGCGTCTTTATGACGATTGCTCACGTTTAAAACCAGCGCTGTGAGCTCATAACTTTAAGGTTGAGGCCGCAGCTTTATGCTGAGCGTGCCGCCGTTTTGCGCGGATGTGACACATTTTTTTTTTTTCGATGGTATGTTTGCGCTTGACCGCTATGTCACTTGATGGAAAGTGGCGATACTCGTACGGTCGACGATGGAACGTGCCTACCTAGAAGAAACCTATTCGCTCTCGACTTAAAGATTCCCGGGTTGTAGCTATCAAGAAACACAGACTCCGGCAAGGAATTCCACTCCTTAGCTGCACGCACAATGAATGTGTTTCCAAAACGTTTTGTGCGTGTAGGTGGTGCGTATATCTACCCTATCAATTGATTATGATAATTAGCTAGTTTTAAGATTGCTTCCTTTCGCGTAAATAAACTATTTTTAGTTGATTTTGGGCTGTCGTTTATATTCTTTACTTGCGCGAATTGAACAGTTTTCATAGGTAAGTTTGTACTGAACCCTCAGTGCACGAGTCCGACTCGCACTTACCCAGTTTTAATAACTATGCATAAGCTCGCCACCACTACCTGACCTGGTGGCGACGCGGGCTCACGGACGGCGAGCCATGGGTAGCTCTCTGTCCGATCGTCCGGTAACTGTCCGGAGCGAGCCCAAGACGGCGACGGCATGCATTGTTTCCGCGTATCTCAAGGAGTTGTCAGCAGCAAGAGGGGCCCAGCTGGGTCGAAGCCTACTGGGGCCAGGGTTATCCGAAAGGAAGCTCGTGCCCTACCGGGGCACGAGCTGAAGAGGCTAGAAGGAACGGGGTGGGTTTGTAGTCAGTAAGAGTCTTACACTATCTCCCGCTCCATCCAAGAGCTGGGGTTGTCATAAGATGATTTTTGCCCACCGATAAAAAAAACCTCATGGCGACTGATGGTAAGCGATCGATGATGTAGCCACTAGGGCAGATATATTTATTTCATTTAACTATTTTAATTGCGTTCCTAAATGTGACAGTAAATGACAAATAAAACTAGTATCATTAATAAAACAAACTAACAATCAATTTATCAACAACAGAACGGGACATCGATTTTCTTATAAAACCGGTTTTTACCGAAATATTTAATTTCACGAAGTCCCTGCCAACGTCATAGGACGTATCAGATAAGATGAAGTCCACAGATCTAGGAATAACGTGCCTAGCAATAACTTAACATTTTAATAAAAAAATAAATACAAACTTCAAAAAAAGATTAGGTTCTGGATTCTTCGGAATCTTTTTTTTATGTTTTTTCATCGATTACTTGAAAACGTTTGTACCAATTTTGTTTTTTTTTTCTAGGTTATACTTTTAAAGTAGTTCAAAGTCCGGATTTGATAATAAGATCCAGGAGTAATTAAAGAAATCCTTCAAATAGTCGTAATTTAGTACAAAACCTGTGAACACATGGAATTAGTAAGGAGGTATTTGAAGATTTTCCACCTCAAAAAGAGCTGTTTGGGAGGCCGACCCTATCAGGCAACGGCGCGCTCGCCACCACCGTAGACGCGGGCTCGCGGACGGTGAGCCATGGGTAGCTCGCTCTCCGACCGTCCGGTAACTGTCCGGACCGAGCCGAAGACGTTGACGGCGCGCACTGTTCCCGCGCGCCTCAAGGAGTTGTCAGCAACAGGACAGGCCCAGCTGGGTCGAAGCCTACTGGGGCCAGGGTTATCCGAAAGGAAGCTCGAGCCTTGGTTTGAAGGCTAAAAGAAACGGGGTGGGTTTTTATTCAGTAAAATTCTGACACTATTGTCCGCTCCACCCAAGAGCGGGGGTTGTCATAAGATGATTTTTGTCCACCGTAAAAAAAAACCTCAAAAAAAGCATATTTATAAAATTTAAATGATCTCGTGCTCTGTGGTTTGGTCCAATATTTATGTGGTGTCTACGAGGCGGTGGCCATTGGTCGGAGGCGACAGGTGTGTCCGGACACTTAATGAATCTGTTTCGGCGGGATAAAGGGTGTAGCTTTTTTGGGTTCGACTTTTGTTGAATGGTGAAGACAAAAAAAATCTTTTTTTGTTTTTTTTTTAATATATAAATAATTTAGTCTCCTACAAGATAGACCGATGACCTGGTGAAGTTTGCGGGAATCCGATGGATGGGTGACGCACAGGATCGACCATTGTGGCGATATTTGGGGGAGGCCTATGTCCAACAGTGGACGTTAGTCGGCTAAAATGATGATGATGAATGATATAATTTAGTGCATGGATTGTATGAGGAGTAATATGAAAGAAAAGGGAGTTAGTAATAGTGTGATAGGTGACAGGCATGTGACAGGACAGAATGGAAGAAAAAATCGTGTTGCGCCGATCCCAAGAAATATGGGATAAGAACAGCAAGATACTTAGATCTTAATTAAGTTCTTGACTGCGATTCCAACTGATGGTAAGTATTGATTCTATTGCTAATAGTGAACTGCACTAGTTTGTTTAGTTAAATATATATAAAATAATTGTGGATAAAAATATTTTTATTGTAGTTTTTTCTAAACCCCAAACTGGAACAAGATATCTGATAGCACAGTTTAGTTTGTACCATCTCAGCTGATGGTAAGCGATGATGTAGTCGACGATAGAACATGTTAGTCTAGAAGTAACATATTCTGTCTAGACATCAAGATCTCTAGGTTGTAGCTATCAGGAAACAAAGATTCCAGCACGGATTTTCACCACATATCATCTACACGCACAATACGTTTAAAACGTTATGTACCACCAAAAATATAAATCCAGTAATCTACTATATAAAAATAAGTCGGGTTTTCCTTCCTGACGCTATAACTCCAGAACGCACGAACCTATTTCCACGGTTTTGCATTCGTTGGAAAGGTCTCAGGCTCCGTGAGGTTTATAGCAAAGAAAATTTAGAGTAGGGTAGGTAGAGTAGGGTAGAGTAGAGTAGAGTTGGGTAGAGTAGGGTAGAATAGGGCAGAGTAGGGTAGAGTAGTGTAGAGTAGGGTAGAGTAGTGTAGAGTAGGGTAGAATAGGGCAGAGTAGGGTAGAGTAGGGTAGAGTAGTATAGAGTAGGGAAGAATAGGGTAGGGTAGAGTAGGGTGGAGTTGAGTATAGTAGGGTGCAGTAGGGAAGAGCGGGAGCGAAGCCGCGCGGGCAAAAGCTAGTTTTCTTTATATTTTTCATTTGGCCTCAATAATAATAATCTATTTACTAACATAGCATCTTCACAAAAGCTAACCTTAATCCCCAAAAATGTTATAACATTGACATTTCTATAACATCGCCGAACCTACCAACAGTGAGGGTTTCATACAACCAGATAGATTATTATATCTTAACTAAATATTTTGAAGAAGTGTATAGAATTTTATTACAATTTAATCTCTTAACGTCCTGTACCAAGAATATTTATTTAGGGTTCCGTACCTAAAACCCCAAATTAAACGAGACAAGCGCAAGAAGATGACAATGATCTAAAGGGTAAAAATGTGACCCTATTAAAAACACTCCACTTTCCGTCTGTCTTTCACCAGGCTGTATCTCATGAACCATGATTGATAGACAGGTGAAATTTTCACAGATGATGTATGTATATTTTTTGCCGTTATAACACATACTTTACTTACAAAAAACAGAACAAAATATATAACTGAGTTTTTTTTTTTTTTTTTTTCTGTCGACGGGGAAAATCATCATTGACGAAACCCGCTCTTGGGTGGAGCGGGAGACAGTGTCAGAGTCTTACTGACTAAAAACCCCGCGCCGTTCCTTCTAGCCTTCATACCGGGGCTCTAGTTTCCTTTCGGATAACCCCGACCCCGGTAGGCTTCGACCCAGATGGGCCCCTCCTGTTGCTGACAACTCCTTGAGGCGCGCGGGAACAGTGCGCGCCGTCGACGCCTTGGCTCGGTCCAGACAGTTACCAGACGATCGGACAGTGAGCTACCCATAGCTCGCCGTCCGCGAGCCCGCGTCTACGGTGGCTGGAAATCGGGATCGGAATCCCGGCGGCGGCGGCGAGGGCGCCGTTGCCTGATGCGGTCTGCCTCCTCCTTTGCTAGCATTACTGCTTCGCAGAAGGAGGCGACCGCCTGCCACTCCTCCTCGCTCCGGACCATGGCCTGAACCAAGGCCCGGCGCGAGAGGTCTCCGCCGCCGATCGCCCCCACGAGGACACGGCGTTGCTCCGCCCAAGCAGGGCACACCTCAACTGTGTGCTCCACCGTGTCCTCCGGGCGTTCCGCACAGTGGCGGCACCCGGGCGTCTCTTCCGCTCGAATCCGATGCAGGAACCTCCCGAACTTGCCATGTCCGGTGAGGACCTGCGTCATGCGGAAGGTAAGGACGCCGTGAGGTCTTTCCAGCCACGCCTCAAAGAGGGGACTTACCGCCATAATTGTGGCGTGCCCAGCACTGGGTTGCGATCGTCGCTGACGCCATTTCACCGTGAGATCCCGCCGGAGCTCTGTCCGCCATACCTCGACCTGTCGCGGTAGTGGACTTTCACCCCGGCGTTGCATCTCCACGCGCTTATCGTGCATGTGTGCAAGGACTGTTGCCTCCAGATCCCACGGTGGTAGGCCAGCCAGAAGGCTCGCCGCTTCGCGGGAGATCGTGCGGTAACCCCGCACCATCCGTATTGCCATGACCCTCTGGCAGGCGTTCAGTATGGACGCCGGTCGCTTTGCCAGCGACGGCGCCCACACCGGCGCCCCGTAGAGAGCCATGGACCGAACGATCCCCGCGTAGAGCCTCCGGCAGGAGGCGTCTGGACCCCCAAGGTTGGGCAGGAGCCGCTTGAGAGCAGCCCCGGCCCGGTTGAGTTTGGGAGCCAAACGTCGGAAGTGTTCTCCGAAATTCCATCGGCTGTCGAGAACGAGTCCCAGGTACTTCATCGTCGACCCGACGCCGATGCGAACTCCTCCTACCGTAAGTTGGGAGTCTGATGGTGGCGCATTCCGAGGGCCGTGGAAAAACATGGCCTCGGATTTGTGCAGCGCCACCTCGAGTCCCAACTCCTGGATCCTACCAACGACTATCGCAACCCCGCGTGTCGCTAGAGCGACCGCCGCCTGGTGCGACTCTCCCTGCGCTAGAACCAGTGTGTCGTCTGCGTAGCAGACCACGCTGACCCCGTCAGGGAGGTCGCTGCGCAGCACGTAGTCGTAGCTGATGTTCCACAAGGGTGGGCCTAGAACCGACCCCTGCGGAACACCGCACGACATCTCTCGACGTTTCCAGTCTCCCTGGTGACCGGGGTAGATAATTGACCTGTCCGACAGGTAAGCCTCGACCACTCGACAGAGGTATTCGGGCACCCGGTGGTACCGGAGTGCCCTCCGGATCGTACTCCAGGGCAGGGAGTTGAACGCGTTGGCAATGTCCAAGGACACTGCCACGACGCTCCTGCCCCGGGATACCGCAACCCCTGTCGTGAGGGCTCGCACGCGCATGATGGCGTCCACCGTAGAGCGCGCCCTGCGAAAGCCGAACTGTCCGTCCGACAAGTCCGGCCCCACCCGTGTTAGCCGCGCGACGAGGCGGTTTGCAATGACTCTTTCAAAGAGCTTGCCCACCTCGTCGAGCAGCACAATGGGCCGGTATGCGGACGGAGAGTCCGCAGGGCGCCCTGGCTTCGCGATGAGGACCAGTTTCCCCGTCTTCCAGCGAAGTGGAAACTGGCCCCTCTCCATACATGCGCTGAAGAGCCCTCTTAGTCGAGGCCCGAGAGCCTCCATGGCCAGGACCCAGGCTTTCCCTGGCAAGCCGTCGGGTCCTGGGGCGGTGTTCTTGGCACTCAGCCTTCGCACCGCCACTCTCACCTCTACCTCGGTCACCTCTGGAGCGTTGTCGTCGTCGTCGCTGTTGTGGTCCGCGTCAGACACTGCTGGCGGGGGCGGAGCCATGGGCGGGGGGGAGTGTTCCCCTCGCGCAGGGAACAGAGTGGTTACCACACCCTCCACGATTTGGGGCCGGAGACTCTGAGTCAGCGGCGGAGCCCAGGGGCGTAGCTTGTCCCGTACCAATTTGTACGGGCGCCCCCACGGATCCGCGTTCAGAGACCCCAGCCACACGTTGCGGGCCTCGAGTTTGGCCCGCTTTATCTCCGTTCGGAGGGTGCGCTTTGCCTCTCTGTACCCCTCATACAGCTCCGCCTCTCTGACCTCCGCATCCGGCTGGCGGTTGCGGCGCCTGCAGTGTCTGTCGTACCGGCGGCGCGCGTGGTTGCACGCGTTGCGCAGTGCGCCGATCTCCGGCGACCACCAGTACACACGGCGCTTAGCACGACCTGGAGGGACTCGGGGCATTGCCGCGTCACAGATTTGCGACATGGCCTCCTGGAACCACTCCGCCTCGACGTCGATGTCGACAGGCCTGTCCGGTGCTTGCACCCAGGCCTGTACCGTCGCGGCTTCCAGGAGGAGCTCCCGGTCCATCTGCTTAAGCGCCCACCGCGGACCACAAGGGCTCTGTCGGACCGGCGCGGCCGAGGTTTCAGCGGAGACGTCCAACCGGATGTACCGGTGGTCGGAGTACGTCTCCACCTCCTCCATAACGCGCCAGTCGACGACACGCGGCGACAGAGCGGGGCTGGCGAACGAGATGTCCACCACTGATGTACCCCGCATCCGCACCAACGTGGGAACAGAGCCCCGGTTCAGGACGACCAGGCCCAGCTCCAAGGCCCAGTCCTCCACCATCCGACCCCGTTGGTTCGTGTGCCGAGAACCCCAAGCCGTATTCCAGGCGTTGAAGTCCCCGCAAACGACCACGGGGAGGGAACCGAACCCAGCGACGACGGAATTTAGCTCCATCAGGGAGAGTTGGAACACGTCGAGAGATCTGTTCGGGGGCAGGTAGACGCCTACCACGGCGATGTCCCCGAACCGTGCTGCCACGCAACCCCGCCCCCTCGTGACGGACTCGGGGGGCGGGGTACCGGCGGCGGCCGACGAAATTAACGTCACCGAGCCGTCCAAGTCCTGAACCCAGTCTCCACGGGGTTGGACAAAGTACGGCTCGGCGACGACGGCGATATTGATCGACCACTGCGCCATGCTCTGGAGCAACAGATCCTGAGCGGCAGCGCAGTGGTTGATGTTCGCCTGGAGGAGACGTAATGGTGTCGTTATTGACATTCCATTATCGTCTCCTCCTGAGCCCTTTGTGAGGGTCCTGCCACGGCGGCGGGAGCGGCGGCGATAGCAGCGGCAGCCAGGGTAGTGGCTGCGGTGGTGAGGACGTCAGGGTGGATGCCCCTCCTGACTTTGCCCTTGGCCTTGGTGGGAGGGTCGCAAGACCTACCCCCAGCCCATATATAACTGAGTGGAGCTCTCACACAACAGACGTAATTTTTAAAACTTATGTCAAATATTAGATCATAAGTTTTTAATATACCAAGAACAAAGTGTTTGATTATTCTTTTCTTACTTTTGTTTGACTCGAAACACCATGTATAAGGCGAGTCACAGTAGGTACCTAATCAAGTTTTATTTTAATACTCCTATGTAACTGGCGTACAGGTTACCATGGGAACTGGCAATATTGATCAGTTTCTATTTAATGTTGTCCATGCCTGAGATAAAGCGATTTATGTCCAGAAACATTTAAATCTGAGTTATTAAAGAAATCTTTAAGATTTTTTTTTATTAATAAATGAATAGGCTCACGTTTGACCACTATCTCCCCTGATGGTAAGCAATGATGTGGCCAACGATGGAACACGCTTGCTTAGAAGCAATCTATTCACTCTTGATTTCAAGACCTAAGGTCATTAGCTACCAGGAAACACAGACACCGGCAGGGAATTCCACTCCTTAGACGTACGCATGATGAATGTGTTCCCAAAACGTTTTGTACTTATGAGTAGGGAAAACGATTTTTTACACATTTTAATGTGTAAAAAATAAAAAAGAGCGGATTTTTTTAAAATTAGGAATTATCGGTCGACAGATTTCACCACCATCAGGGAGGTCCAAAATCATGTAGAACACGATTTGAAGTAATTTTTGACAGTACATCTTCTTTCTGCCTTTGTCCTCGCCTCTTCCCGTTACGCGGGGTTGGCTTTCTTAATCAACTAGCTTTTTCCCGCGGCTTCACCCGCGTACATAAAATGTCTATGTCATGAAGGAATAAAGCAGCTTTCTATCGGTGAAAATATTTTAGTAATCGGACCAGCCCCCCTAGCCAAGTTGCCAATCTGCAATAGTTAACGCTAGTAGAAAGCTTCAAATGTACGGGAATGACGCTCAGTCACGTGGTCAGAACAAAAGAATTGGCGGCAAGATCAACTCAAAACGTTCGACGCAAGCGAAGCGGTTGTAACTTGGCTAGGGGGGCAGTACTTTCAGATAATTACCTCCTACAAACAAAGAAAAAGAGTAAAAAAAACAAACTCTACTTCTTTATTATATTAGTGTAGAGATTTGGTTAAAGTCAAGTAACTAAAATAAATTTTATAGGCCAAGTGTATTACCAAAAGTTTCTGGTCAAGGGTGTTGACCAGAAATTTGGCAGAATTAAATAACAACAACCTGTCAGCTTCTTCTGATATATAAGAAAAATCTCAAATTCTCATAACAGGTGTATAAAAATATCAATAAATAAGTAGGTATATTTTTTATAGTTCATTTCCGAACAGTAATAATTCAATAGACTCATAAAAGTCAGATTATAACCGTGCTAACAATGGAGCTATCATAAAAATATTATCGTAATAAATTGGTAACGGCATAATAAAAACATTTCACTCGTAAACTCTGGTTCCGTATGTGACTTTAAACTCTTTATGAGGTATCAGGTTCCTTAGACTTAGAATAAAACAAGAATAATAAAAACTTACTTTTTTATGGTGGGGAAAATGATCCAATGACAACCAGGACAACAACAGCAAGGAGATAATGTCAAACTCTTACTGACTAAAAACCCACGCTGTTCCTTCGTGCCTTCATACCGGGGCTCGAACGCCCTTTCGGTTATCCGATATACCTTGGCCCGAGTAGGTCTTGGGCTCGGTCCAGACAGTTACCGGACGGTCGGACAGCGAGCTACCCATGGCTCGCCGTCCGCGAGCCCGCGTCTACGGTGGTTGGAAATCGGGATCGGAATCCCGGCGGCGGCGAGAACGCCGTTGCCTGATGCGGTCGGTCTCCTCCTTTGCTAGTATTACTGCTTCACAGAAGGAGGCGACCGCCTGCCACTCCTCCTCGCTCCGTACCATGCCCTGAACCAAGGCGCGGATGAAAACTTACCTAATAATAAGAATTTATTATTTTATTATTATTTCAAAATTTCTCTCTGCCCTACAAGTTAAAATCAATAGGTACGTGTAGAAAGCCAATATTAAAAACCAAAATATTAAAAGTTTATTAAAAAAAGGAAAAACATTACAATATAAAATCAAAGAAAGGTAAAAGAAATCACAAATGACATCATCATAGCTTCTGTCAGCGGCTTCGCCCTCATGCTGTCTGTGATAAATATTAGTATAGATATTGATTGGATATTAAACAAAAACATTAGATAATTTTTATTCCTGGAATATGTTTCCTTATTAGAAATCGACTTTCACACGGGCAAAACTGTGAAAGTCGATTTCTCTGTAAGTTATCTATTTAGGGTTCCGTACCTCAAAAGAAAAAAACGGAACCCTTATAGGATCACTTTGTTGGCTATTTGTCTGTCTGGTATCAAAATCCTTTAACTAAGTTAACGACAATAAAAAAAAAGGCCGTTTGTATTTACATTGCAACACTGTTGAAAAAATCAAGATTCCCAGGGAACATCCCGTTGACCCAGAATCCAGAAAGGCATAAAGCAAGGTCTTATAGCATAAGTATAGGAATAAATCTGAAAACTGTAAATTTGTTGTTACGTCACAACTTTTTTTTTGCAATCCAGAAAAATCTTCTTAATTCATGAATCCCCAAGCGACCACCGGTGGCCGCGCATCTATTGTCTTACTATTGTGTCTCTAATTGACGGTATCTGATGGGCATCAGATACCGTCAATTAGAGACACAATAGTAAGACAATAGATGCGCGGCCACCGGTGGTCGCTTGGGGATTCATGAATTAGACTCCATTTCGGACACACACAGAACAGGGCGCGAATCCAACTCGCACTCACTCAGTTTATTTAAACATAATTTTACAAACGAAAATAATTTAATAATATTTTTCACCATAAACAAATTTACCTACGGAATTCCAAGTACCAATTTATTTGAGTTCAAAACCAAAAGACCGGAATTATTCAAATTATTCAACCACTCGTATAAACATTCGAATAATCGTTTTACAATCGATAAGTACATCCCTAATTGAATTACGGCCACTTCAAAAGATTAATTTAATTAAACATAATCAGATGCACTTTACTACACAGAATTAAGAAGTGGTCATAATTATGGAAACAACACATTGGGTTTTTTGTCACGCCACTATTAAGAAGCATATACACTTGTATAGAATATAATAAAATAGAAGAAACTTTATTGTACACCGAAAAGTAACACAGCTTATACATAAAATTAAATTTATGGGTACAATGGCGGTCTTATCGCTAAAAGCGATATCTTCCACACAACCTTAGGATAGATAAGAAATTAAAATAATACAGTGGTGTACTGCTAACAAATTACATAATCAAACTCCATATAAACACACTTGTACTGTTTTTGGTTTCATTATTATTTATTGGGAATTTGTTTATTATTACTATTATACAACTTTATTGCACACCTTAACTTAATAGAGGAGGAGGATTATTTGTGCAGTAACTGTAAAGTAGCGTAACAACGTAGCAGTAAAGTGCTACTAAAAGAGTTATGACTATGCATGTAGATGGATAAAGAGGGAGGCCAAAAAGATAAGACATGAAAGAAAAGGGAACTAGTGATAGCGTAACGGGTGACAGGAGAAAAAAGAAAAAAAAATGTGTTGCATCGACCCCAAGTAACATGGGATAAGGGAAGAAAGATAGTGACGAACTGTCTAGTACTAGACAGTTATTACAAGTTATTTCATTTTATTTTAATAAAAATTCTGACATGCCATCTAAATCCTAAAATAGAAGATAAAATAAAAATGTCTTAGTACTTATTTGTTAACTTGTTAGAGCCTTCTTACAGACTAAATAAAAAGATTAAAATGGGGTAAAAATCAGCTTAAAAACAAATTCACAAAATGCCTTAAAACTCTTTTCAAAAGTCTACATTATCTGTGACAGTACACTTGAATAAGCGAACGCACCTAATCTGATTTAAAAAGTCATAAAACTTTCAACTATCTCTAAAAAAGAGATAAGACGACTTTTGGACACTTCTTTTTCTTTTTAACAGGCTTAAAATGTTAGTGGCTATCTCAATTTGTGAAGGTATGGTTCTAGTAAAATAAATTGGGCTTGTCGTTCAATAGTAATTATAATATTGTTATCTAAGATATTGTTTTTTTTTTCTTGGATGTAAAAAAGTGCGAGGATGAGTGCAGGTCGCGCGGCACGTAGAATGGCGATGTAGAATGCCACGAAGTAGGCCTTGGAGTCAGTCTTGCCAAGTGATGACGCAACCGGGTTGCGTACTGTGTGACGTCCGCAGCGGTGTAGTCTTCCTTTGAAGACAGGAACTGGCCTGGAAGGTGGAGTTGCTCCCCGGCAGGTGTAGCTTGAATGTCTTCCTTCCAAGCGTTACGCATGCCGAGGAGAACCAGTGGGAGCGCTTCAGTCCACTGCGAAGACGTGTGGCACATGATGGCTGCCTTCAGCTGCCGATGCAGCCGCTCCACTAAACCGTTGGCTGCAGGGTGGTAGGCAGTGGTGTGCGCCTACCAAGGCTGTGAGCGCTTTGAAGAGGTGACTCTCGAACTGGCGACCACGGTCAGTAGTCACCCGTGCCGGACAGCCGAACCTGGCTACCCAACCAGACACTAGAGCAGCTGCGCAGCTCTCCGCCGTGATGTCTTTCAAGGGGTACGCTTCAGGCCATCGCGTAAACCTGTCAATGACGGTGAGGCAGTATCTGTAATCAGACGAAGGGGTTAAGGGACCTATGATGTCAAGATGAATGTGAGAGAAACGGGAGGAAGGGGTAAGGTAAGTGGTTAGTGGAGATTTGGTGTGGCGAGTAACTTTGCACGCCTGGAAATGTAAACATTGCCTTGCCCACTCTCTACAGTCCTTGCGTATCCCTGGCCACACAAAGTGTTGTGTCACCAGTCGCACTGTAGCAGACATCCCAGGATGATGCAAGTTATGCAGAGAGTTGAATGCTTGCTTCCGAAGTGTCGGCGTTATGTAGGGGCGAGGTAGTTGCGTGGAGGTGTCGCAGTACACGGGTGAGTTTGTGCTGCCGGTGATCTTCTCTAATTTCAGAGCGGTACCATGAAGCAGCAGGCCTTGCAGTTCTGGATCTTCGTCCTGAAGTTTTGCAAGGTTCTTGTAATCGATGGCAGCAGATACCTCCTCCACGCGCGATAGTGCATCAGCAACAACGTTGTCGCTACCTGGTAAGTGCCTTATATCCGTTGTGAACTGTCCTATGTAGTCTAGATATCGGAACTGTCTTGGAGATAGGCTCTCTCTATTTAGTTTGAAGGCGAATATGAGTGGCTTGTGATCCGTGTACACTGTAAACGTTCTGGCCTCTACCATGTGCAGGAAATATTTGATAGCCTCGTATACTGCCAGTAGCTCTCGGTCATACGGGCTGTACTTCTTCTGAGCATCATTGAGCTTATGGGAGTAAAAGGCTAGAGGTTGCCAGTTCTCACCTTTGCGTTGCTGAAGAACTGCGCCTATAGCGGTGTTTGACGCATCAGTCATAATTGCTAGTTCCGCCGATATATCCGGGTGAGCCAGCAGGGTTGCCTTAGACAGCGAGGACTTACAGTCTTCAAAAGCCTTCAGCAGTTCTGTCGTCATATGAACCGGATGGGATCCTTTTACCTTGGGACCAGCAAGTACAGCGTGTAGTGGTGCTTGAAGATGGGCTGCGTTTGGGACAAATCGACGATAAAAATTTATCATACCCAAGAATCGTCGCAGCTCCTTGACTGTTTTCGGCTTCGGGAAATCCTGGATCGCCTGAACCTTAGATTGTAATGGTTTCGTACCTTCCGCTGACACGCTATAGCCTAGGAAAACGACCTCAGGTTGGCCGATCTTGCACTTAGCTGCGTTGACGACGATACCGTATCGCTTCAGACGGTCAAATAGCAGGCGTAGGTGGACCTTATGCTCTTCTGAAGATGCAGAATAAATGAGAATGTCATCTATAAAGCCGTAGCAGAAATCTAGGCCAAGTAAAACTTCGTCGATGAACCTTTGGAAGGTTTGAGCAGCGTTCCTCAAACCAAAAGTCATGAAGGGAAACTCGTATAACCCAAATGGTGTGGTTATCGCTGTCTTCTGGATATCCTCTGGGTTTACAGCTAGCTGGTTATATGCCTTAACTAGGTCTATAGTTGAGAAGACGGTACAGCCTGCTAGTTGGTGAGAGAAGTCTTGAATATGACGGACTGGGTACCTGTCGGGTATAGTTCGTGAGTTGAGTGCCCTGTAGTCCCCGCATGGTCTCCATCCGTCGTCCTTCTTTTTCACTAGGTGCAGTGGCGCAGACCAAGCACTCTCCGAGCGCCGTGCTACGCCACTTGCAAGCATTTCCTCGAACTCCTTCTTAGCTGCCTGCAATCGAGAAGGGTCAAGGCGTCTGGGCTTACATGCTACCGGTGGGCCTGGCGTTGTCCTAATGTAGTGCAGTGTATTGTGCTTTCCCTGTAGCTGTCTGCCTGGAGGTCGCGTAATTTCCGGATATTCGCGCAGAATTTGATGGTAATCCGTCTCTCCTACTACAGCCTTTACTGATGCGATGTCAACGGAATCGCAATGTGCAGCAGAGACAGACAGGGACGTAAGGTTGTCGATCAGACGTTGATTCCTGCAATCTACCAACAGATTATAAAAGCTGAGGAAGTCCACACCGATAATTGCTTTCGACACATCTGCAATTGTAAAGCTCCAGCTATAGCTCCTCCTGAGTCCTAAATCTAATTGCAGCTGTAGGGGACCGTATGTGTGAATTACCGTGCTGTTGGCAGCTATCAGATCATACTTGGATTGTATGCAGGGCATCTTGACCGCAGATCGGGGGAAAACGCACAAGTCTGAGCCTGTATCTACTAAAAACTGCATCTTTGACGTCCGATCGGTAATAAACAAACGGCCTGAAGAAGTGGTGGGGCAGTCGTTGGCCGCTACTTGCGACCGCCCTTCTTGTTTTCCGACTCGAACGTGCAGGGCTGTTTGCATTTACGCGCCTTTTCTCCATAGGTGTAGTGATAAAAACAGTGCGGGTGATTCTGTGGTGGTTGCTGTGGTCTATGTCTAGAGCGGTCATACCTCCGATGGTTGCTGCGTGGGCGTGAGCGTGAGCGGTTTCTCCCTCTGCTATTAAGCTGTGCAGTGAGCGAGGCTACCTGCCTCGTAAGCTCACTCACCTGCGCTGCCAGGTCCGTGGAAGCAGCGCTTGAGGATGTGGAAGTGCTCGCAACCTGTGGTGTCATTGGGGCGATTTCGTGCACCCTATCCGCTATCTCCGCTAGCCGCTCGACCTGTAAATCGGAAATTTGTGAGGCGATGACTGTCTGTATATTTTGTGGCAGCCGGCTAGTCCATATGCTTTTAACAAAATCTGCGGCACCTGATGGTCCTGCTAAGCCTTGGAGGTGTCGCAGGAATTGTGATGGTTTCCTATCTCCTAACTCCTCATGAACTAGTAGCTGCTTAATGCGCTTTTCTTGAGATGCTGACAATCGATTTATTAGTTCGCTTTTCAGTTTTTCGAACTTGTTAGTCTCTGGAGGGTAGGTTATAATATCTTTGACCTCTATGGCATATTTGGATTCTAGTTGAGAAGTCGCAAAATATTTTGTTGTGTCACTGGTGATTCGAGACAAAATAAATTGGCCTTCAAGCTGTGCGAACCATAATGCTGGCTCCTCCGGGCAAAATGGTGGACAGCGCAATGGTAGTCCAACCCTCGACACTTCTCCGGAGACAGTGCCCGTAGCCTCTTTAGCATCAGCATAATTTTCTGCGTCAGACATGTTTAGCAAGTAGCAAAAATTTGAAAAAATTAAATCGCTCACCGCTTATGACTTGGACCAACGTCAAAATTTCTTTTACCCTCAGAATGTCTCTGATGTGAAAATACGCTTCACCACCAGAGTCGCTGCTCCTCTTGATACACCGATACAGTTGGCTTCTTGCTGCACTTGGGCTTCTAAGAATGCGGATGTCACCTGGTTACACTGCTGTCCTGGGCTCCTGGTCTGCTGGAGACCTAGACTTCTGGGCTTCTGGACTTCTAGACTCCTGGTGTCTTGAGTAACGCGGTAGTCGGGGTCACCAATGTAGGAATATAGGTACTGCACCTAGTCCTACGCTACACGGGAATCTAACCCGTATAGCTATGTAGCTAAGAAGCAAGTTAGCGGAACAAGCGGATGAATTAGATGTGATGATAGATAGAAGATGAGTATGAAGAGGTGAAGAAAGTGGAATGAAGCACGGAAGATGAAATGAATACTTATATTGGATAAAACAAAATTACAAAATATGGATAGGCAAGCGAGCAAGCTAAATAAGCGCGGCGCGACCGACTTCGAGGCTGGCTCAGTACGACTGTCCCGGTGCGGCGCTTGCGCTCGGCACAGGTAGGTGGCCCGCTAATGACCTGACGTCAGCGCGAACAAAAGATCGTATGATCGTGTGCGTGGCCCAAAGTTCATAAGCGGAGCGTTTCCGCTGGTCGCGAGACGTAGACACGCCACAGTCCAAAGAAATCTAGGTGCTGCGGTTGCTCCCGCATTTTTAATAGAAAATTGTGCCAAGGGAACATACTCCCGGGATAAAAAGTATTCTATGTTATATTTCTAGAAATTTTCAGTGTGTTAAAGTAAAAAAAAACACACACACTAATACATTCACAAGCTTTCACTCTTATAATTTAGTGTAAGTAATTTATTTTTTATAAACAAAAAAATTTTGTTTTTCATTTCATACTGTACTTCATTTTACCTACTCAAACTTATAATTTGTTTGATCAAAAACGAATAAAATAAAATTTTAAACGCACCTACAATACAGGAGTAACACTAGGGTGAAAAAATTGTTTTTTTAATAATTATAATAATAAATAATAATATTTTTTATTGTCGCAAGGTTTCAGTTCACAAGGTGACTTAGTATGTAATGTGATATTATTATTGGTACTGTCTGCCAAACTAAATAAATGCTTGTGTTTTGGGTGGCACTATACAAAATACTCGTAAAGTTAAAATATCCAGTGTGCACCCTCCTTAACACAATTACCGCACTAGTGCATTAATTTAACGCATATAAACTCGATAATAAAACCGAACCGACGGTGATGAATTAACATTCAATACACACCGTAAACATCGAGCGGTGATACAAAGACATTAGGGTGATACCACGGTGATAATACTGGTGATAATATGGTGATTAACTGGGTCGCAGTACGTCTTCATTTATCTTGGGTTGTGATAACTTTAAAACGGTATGTGAGTGCTTGAGATAGGTAAAGATTCAGGAAGTTAGGTTTTGTTTCTAAGAAAGGTGGACCTGTCGTGTGTAAACCACAGCAAAAAAACGTAGGCTGCATGTAACTTAACAATACTCAGTCTAATGCAGTTAATGACGTCAAATATATGAGTGAACCAAAATTATTTCCACCAACTGCTTAATATGACTTGTTTCGAACTTTTTAGGCGGTTTTTGGCAATGACTTTTTTAATACTGTCAATTTTTATTTCCTACATTTTAGTAAGTATTACTTTAGAAATCTCTCTCTCTCTCTATCTTACGTGAACTGAACGTCAAAATCAGTCTGTCGACTGATGCATTCGCAGAGTATTGGAGTTCTCTGGCTACTTGCCAGGAAAAATGGCCAAAACCTTGAACAGCTCATCGTAACTGGCATGGTTGATGGCAAACGATCAAGGGGCCGCACCCAAAAAGATGGGCAGGTCCGCTCCACACTGGACACCCCATTACATGACTGCGTACGCATAGAAGGGTAATGTGTTTACTAAAGGACAGGTTATACAATATTAAATTAATAATTACATTGTAAATGAAAAAAAAATCTGTGCTAGTTATATGTCACACAATTTATCAGTGTATTTATACTAAGCAATCTCTTTGAATCGTAATAATTTAAAACCTAACTATGTACATTAATATAATACAAAATGACAAAATACACTCAGACCTGGTGAAGGTTACGGGAATCCGATGGATGCGGGACAACGCGCAGGATAGATCGTTGTGGCGACCCTTGGGGGAGGCCTATATCCAGTAGTGGACATCTGTCAGCTGAAATGATGATGATAATGGTGACACTCAGGCGTCAAAGTACACCTCCACATCGCTGTCATCCGGAAATGTGCCCAAAAGGTTGGCAGCATTGCCACCCGTGATTGCCACGTTGAATTGCAACGCTAATTTTTTGGACGAAGAACGAGCCAGCCCTCTAGTCACGCAGAGACGGTCAGTCGGCGTGAAACCATGAAAAGGAGTTGCGCACTTATGTACATAGTTTCAGATACAATAGTTTATTTAATATGTACTAGCTTTGCCCGCGCGGCTTCGCTCCCGCTCTTCGCTACTCTACCCTACTCTACCCTACTCTACCCTACTCTACCTTACTCTACCCTACCCTACCCTACTCTACCCTACTCTACCCTACTCTACCCTACTTTACCCTACGCTACCTTACTCTACCCTACTCTACCCTACTCTACCCTACTCTACCCTACCCTACCCTACCCTACCCTACTCTACCCTACTCTACCCTACTCTACCCTACTCTACCCTACTCTACCCTACTCTACCCTACTCTACCCTACTCTACCCTACTCTACCCTACTCTACCCTACTCTACCCTACTCTACCCTACTCTACCCTACTCTACCCTACACTACCCTATTTTGTTTTTCCATAAGAACCTTCTCCTCACAATAACAATCACAACAAAAAAAAAATCAGCCTAATCGGTCAAGCCGTTTTCATGCCAAGTCGTGACAACGGAAAACGGGGGTCATTTTTATATATATAGATTTAAGTTTTTTATTATTAAAACTATAGTTTTATCCCCTTTCAAGTTTTCACCCCAATTTAGTATTCCATTTCCAAACAAACTCGGCCTGTTATATTGTCACAACACTCAAAACAAAAAAACTAACGAAAGAATAAGAGCCGATATAGAAGAAAACTCTTTAATATTATTTACCGACGTACTTTTGCCAAAACTTTGCACTCACCCCGATTTTGGGTCCCTTGTGCCATGTACACACTAGTGCGTTATAGTTTATAATAATAATAATAATATTCCACAACTATAACACAACGCCATCTAGTCCCAAGCTAAACAGAGCTTGTGTTATGAGTACCTATTCCTCCTCCTCCTTAGTCGTTCACTCTTGACAGAGTGGTCGTGGTTGAAGATGTTGCATTTTCGTTGGCGAATGAGGCTTCGGCGATGCGTCTCCACTACCAGTCCAGTACCTACTAGACAACTGATAAACATACTCATATATTTCTAAATACATACATATAAAACTAAATTACACCTGAACAAATGATCACGCTCATCACACAAACATTTGGCCTGGGTGGGAGTCAAACCCACGACCTGCGGCATATCAGTCAGGGTCACTAACCACTAGACCAACAGCCCAGTAAAGTTAGTTTCGCTAGGACTGCGGTATTCTTCGAAAGACATTTCGTGGCTCCTTGAATGGAAACGGTCTATGTTTCTTGCAGGTGAGTTTTATCGCGGGGCAATCCCCAGCCATCGTAGGCGCAGGCTTGCAGATGACGAACAACGGATAGCTTACCGTCTGGCCATGTGGTAAGGACCATGCCCGAGTTGTCAATGGCACATTGTATTCCATAATGCGCCTCAAAGTGATGTCAGCAAAACCCTGAAGGCTCAACAAGATCAAGACCCGCGGTTTCTTCCGCTCAGTGCAGGAACCACTAAAACTTATCATATCCAGTGAGGAACTGTGTCAATTGGAAAGTATGGACGCCCTGATGCCTCTCCAGCCACTCCTCAGAGAAGAGACTTTCCCTGATTATGGTTTTGACGCCTGGACAGAAATGGCAATAGGTAGCTCGCCGTCTGGCCTTCCGGTAATCATACAGACCGAGTTCAAGTCATCAAATTATTCATACCCATCTTTCTCGGCAAGATATTTCGAAGCTTTCACAAAAAACTTTTGGGAACACATTTATTATGCGTACAGCTAAGGATTAAATTTCCTTGCCAGAGTCTGTGTTTCCTGATAACTATAACCTAGAGGTATTTATGTGAATAGTGTATAGGTTGCTTCTAGGCAAGCGTGCTCTATTGTCGACCACATCATCACATCATTTTGTTTTTTTGTACAATATTGACTGGTCTACATTGTTCTAATATAACATCAACCACCTTTTTTTAAAAGAGTAACCATGGAGTTTCTTATTTATTTTTTATTTATTATATTCTTTATTGTACACCCCATAAACAAAGAAAAATACAGGACAAACATTATATACGAGTATATATTCTTGCCAATTCTTCTCCATAGGAAACTACCAATTTAGAACCGTGCACTAGCTTCTGACGTTTTATAAATGCCTAACTAGGCCTATGTGAAATAAAAATGTTGAATTTATAATAAAAATAAAATAATAGTAAAGTGTATTGTATGAACCAGGCTTTACGGCAAGTGTTTTCCTAAAGTTTTGTGTTAGTTGACAATTTGTTATGGGTTATAGTGGAGGCACCGTTTCTATTGGAAGCATTCTGTATTTGTTAGCAAGTTTTTCACAACTTCTGAATTGTTGAAGAGTCGTTTTGTAAGAAAGTGCTTTATTTATTTGAAGCCTTGATCATTATTTTACACCTTTTTATGTCTAAGTTATTAAAGAAGTTAGTTTTTAATGCAAACAAAATAATAGCTTCATTTTAAACCTCGCTTCAGTCAATGCACAAAAATCATTTTTGTTTTTTTAATAAATGATGGCAGATCACAACTTGCTTTTGAATTTCGAAGCTATTTAAAAAGTAAGTTTTTGACAAAATTCTTTTTGTGTTAACCGAGGGCCTATTTTTAATTATCAGACAATCGATAGTAATAATAATTGAAAAATTGCAGATAACTCTTTTTACTTTGCACCCGTTTAACTTTTTTGTCAACTTTTTTCTTTGAACAATGAGAGCTAAAAATCTACACTAATATAATAAAGAGGTACAGTTTGTCTTTTTGTTTGTAGGAGGTAAACTCTGAAAGTACTAGTCCGATGGCTAAAATTTTTTCACCGATAGAAAGTTGCTTTATTCCTGACTAATATATTGTTATATAGTCTATAGGCTATATTTTATGTACGCGGGCAAAGCTGCGGGCAAAAGCTAGTCAAAGATATTCAGAAAATGATATTGTCGCTGTTGTTCTGGTTCTATCTGCATTTGGTGTAAACACACCTTAAGGCCCACTATAAAGGTCTAAACTTCAATTTGGCTTTGGGCATTGACTGGAACTTCCAAACAATAGGCCTGTACACAGCGACGGCTTTCTGAATCAAGCCTTTGACCTAACTGTATAGCCTAACAAGAGCCTCTTTGGCGAATTCGTCATTCCGTACAACACTTCGGAATTCGAACAGTGTTGACGTGTGAGAAATAGTGACAAACAAATGAATTCTATACATCCTATGCGGTCAGGGTTACCGAAATAATCGCTTCCATTATATCTTTATTAACCAGTTACAGTTCTGGAGGTTAAACAGAAAGTTACTCCATATAAAAACTAAAAACTGGGCAAGTGTGAGTTGGACTCGCGCACTGAGGGTTCCGTACAAGGTTTATGCATAAGGTTTATGTTTATGTTTTTTTTTTTTATATTTGAGTTGATTGAATGAAAAGTAAATTGCGGTTTACGATTTATGACGTATAAAAAAAAAACTATTTTATCTCTTAGATCTCGTTCAAACCAATTTTCGGTGGAGGTTTGTATGGTATGTATAATGTACATCATATATATTTTCTAGTTTTATTATTCTCTTATTTTAGAAGTTACAAGGGACACACATTTTACCACCCATATTTTAACCCCCAAAATTTACTGTTTTTTTTTTTTTTGTTGAGTAAAAATCTTAATGCGGTTCACAGAATACTTGCCAAGTTTCAACAGTATAGTTCTTATAGTTTCAGAAAAAAGTGGCGGTGACAAACAGACAGACAGACATGTCGAATCTATAAGAATTCCGTTTTTGCCATTTGGCTACGGAACCCTAAAAAAAGACCGACTTCACTAAAAACACCACCGTAACGTTGAAAATAACTTCAATTTTGTAAGTCGATGTTTCTGGTTTTATTGTTTAAATAACAACAACGGTCGGAAATCGGGGGTCGGTGTTAAATACACCAACTTCCGAAATTATTATAAAAGTATTAATATATTTTGTAGTGAAGTCGGTTGTTTTTTTTTTTCATAAAATTCCAATCCAAAATAAAACTTGGTCAGTTAAAAAAAAATATCTAGTCTCCCTAGATACGCTTTTTGCATTTTCTTTAATATTAAAATGTGTGACTAACTTACAAAAGAATGTGCCGAATCATTAAACTTAACATTCCTTTAAGCATAACTTTAAGTCACCATATTTAGAGTTATTTCTAAAATATTTCAACTTACAATACGATTTTTAAAATAAATTTTAAACATTCTTTTAGATGACTAATTGTTGGTGGAATGCTAAGTGTTTTAAAGGTGACATCACACAGGTAAAACAAAGCGATACTAATGAATAACTGATTGACATATCAGACAAATCATTTCGATGTTCAATTGTATTTTATTTTTTGTAGTAGGTTATCATCGCACAACGTCTTCCGCTGTGAATTGAGAAGGATAGTCAGATTTAGCTGAGTAAAGGGTTTGAGTTTAAGTCATAGTTGTGAAAGGATTAGTCAGCTATACTCTGCGTTACCGAGTGCTTGTCCGGGGTGCGAATGGCGTTTAGAATCGCTGTTCAATATTACAAGCTTTCATTTTAGTTTCACCTGTCCCGATGTTTGTCTATCATCAAATCTTGTAAATTAAATTTGACCCACTTCTCAGTTACCGATTGAGCTGAAATTTTGCATGTTTGTGTAAATCAGATGACAATGCAAAATTATTATGAGAAGGAGCTGATCTGATGACGGAACTGGGAGGTGGCTATAAGAACTTAGTAGTTAAACGACACAACCCCATCGAGTTTGGGCTCGTATGATTCGTCTTGACGGTATTAATTATGTAGGTATACCGAGCTATAAAAGCTTGCTATGAAAAAATGATTTTCATTAAAAGCTTATTTCAATGGATGTTAGCGAGATTTTACACTCCGTTCCGCGTACCTCCAAACTGGGGCCTGAGTTTGCTATTTTATAAATTCGTCATTCCAACACGATCCCATTGTCATTTTGCTAAAAGTGCGTAATCTGCTAAATCATAATGATCGATCATTGATCGGTCAATGGTCTCGTAATAGAATGGTGGTAGATTGACAATATCGAGCTTATTAAAACCAATAAGGTCACTGATCAAAACAACTATCAAAAGTTTTGCAAATAACCGCATATGTCAGATATTCATTGCTCATTATGTACGAGATTACCATTTTGAGTCACTTCTTTTAACGAAGTGTCAGTGGTTGACCATTGGAAAGTCATTATGACGCCATTATATTATTAGTAGATTACCAAAACTTGTCAAAATCAACAATTATGAAGTCAATGATAGACCATTCTGACACTATTGTAATAGCAGACTTGAGGCCCTGTTAATAAATTAATGTTTTCATAACCGTTTTTTATATCGTATTCCGTATTCTTTTACAAACCAGAACAAAGGGTTCAAACTCATATTCTAGCAGATTAAGCAGTAATTAATTGAGTGCTAGACTAGCGGCTTGGCACGAGCGTTTGTTGGCACACCTAACGCGAAGACAGGATAACGTTACTTTTAATTAACTTTAACGGTTTTTTATTGCCAGGATTGTGGAGGAAATGACTTAATTTTGTAGCTGTATTGTTATCTTAGTTTCGTTATAGGAAGAAGTTGTGTTCAAAGTAAGTTTTCTTTAATTTTAGCGTAATCCAAGAGACATGTGAAGAATATGGAGTGAAATGAACGGGCTACGAAACGGATACCATGAAAATGTCAAAATGTAATTATCGAACATATTCATGTGATATTTGTTTCTTGGCAGCAATGTTGACCGTAAAAAAACCCACAATAATAACAGTTTGCAGCAACCTAATGCCCGCTATGATCTGCGGTGGCCTGTTTTGTTATTAGCGTCGGTGGTGTCCAACTGGTGACCTTTTCTTTAATATTTTTGAGAAAAAATATAACATGGTGTAAAAATTATTGGAATCGATTCAGTTACTGATTCTGAAAAAAACTAATTTCAGTTGTTGCATATATACTTAAAATAATGTTGTATATTTGCGAATTGGCGTAAATTAAATCATAACTTAGGCTAAAACTGTGATGGTCCTATTTATTGCGACATAATTACTTTCGAAAGATTGAAAAATTAAAAAGGCACAAAATGTTTAGTTTTCACATTACATTACATATACATTTCATAAATAGCGTTTGGCGGGAATGCTAACAGAAAATTAATTTGTCTAAGCTCACTGATGGCAAACAATGATGTGGGAACGATGGAATATTTCTTCAAATCGACATAAAGAAGTTGTCAAAAATAAAAAGCCCGTATTGAAATTTGTATTTTGACTGATTTTTGACAGCCTAACGGTTGGTGCGGTGTAGTGTAGCTACTACTACACCGGACTCCTAATTATTATTTTATTATTTCTTTTAGTTTACTTCCAAGTTACATTCTAAGATCGTTCTCAAATGTCAATAGGTACGGGCTTTTTATTTTTAACTGACTTCCAAAAAAAAGAAGAGAAGTTCTCAACTCAGATGTTTGTATTTTTTTTTAATGTTATTTTGCGCATAACTTCGTCATTTGTCCGTCGATTAGAAAAATTCTTTTTTTATTGGAAAGAGTATATTTCACAAATGGTTTTATAGTAACCAAGTTGGGATCCGATGATGAAATCTTGGCGAAATCGAGGAAACTCCTCAAATTCAATTAATTTTTTTAGTGAAGTCGGTTATTTAAAAAAAAGGTTTATAACGAGTTTACACACTGTTTTTTATCGCATCGCTCTACTACTGGATAGTGCCTTAACAGAATGATTCATATAAAAGCTTCTACATTTCCAAAAAAAAACAGTTTACAGATAAGTGTTAATGCAGGTAAATGTACCATTAAACACTGTTTTAAAATTATTTACGTAATTTATTTCAAAAAGAGGTATTGTCCGGTCAACATTAAATGTAGTAATACAATATGGATGCTCTTTACGTGGAATAAAATCAGATATTATTATAAAAGAGGCGATTTCACATTTTGTCCGTTATTCATTAATTTTGAGTCATAAATAAATTAATGTATCAGTGACTGCAACCGAATTCCAAATGGATGAGTTTTAAAAGGATATTTTTGTGTTAAATGTAGTGGTAATGATGGTATTTATTATATTCTTTATTGTATACCACATAAACAAAAATACAGTACAAACATTATTAAAAATAAATATTCAATGGGCGGTTTAGCGGTAGTATTTATTGTTATAATATTATTATCAGATCAACAAACAATTTTTTGAACTACATCACTTTTTTATTGTTGATAGGTTTGCGCTTGACCGCTATCTCACTTGATGGAAAGCGACGATGCGGTTGACGATGGAACGCGCACAATAAAAATTAAAACTAAACTTACAATTTTGAGCAGTAATGGTGTGGACCGCCTTATCCTCCATCCTTTATCGATCCATCCGATCGATGACCTGGTGAGGATAGCGCGAGAATCCGATGGATGTGAAACGCACAGTACATATATATGTATGTATATTTTTAAAGATATGCGCCATGTTTGACGCGAATAAACTCTATATCATTCTTTCTATACCGATCACTATGGTGACACTTAGGAGACTCATGTCTGTCTGACTTATGATGAGTGATGGTCAAGTGGTAACGATCCCGAAGAATTAGTCATTGGAAAAGAAGAAACCGTAACAGACGGATATACTCTCTCGTTAACGTTTTAGTATGGATTAAGATACAATGGTGATTAACACTTGATAGCAAGTGGTACAGTCAAACAAGCTATTTAGTGTACAAGCAAAAATATTCTCCATCAAAACTTTATAAGATTTGTTTTTTTTGGTAGGATACCAAATAACTTCTTTTGCCTTTTGAGTTGTAGAGTTAAAAAGAAAGAAAGAAAAATCACGGTACGGTAACTCTATCGAAATTTTTTTTAAGGTTGGCATTAAAATTCTAGATATGTTAATTTAGTGTCTTGCATAGTTAACAATATTTCATTAGACATCAAAAAGTGGGCAAACACCATCTTATGACAGCCCCCACTCTTGGATGGAGCGGGACATAGTGTCAGACTCTTACTGATTAAAAACCCCACCCCATTTCTTTTAGCCTTCGGATAAACCTGGCCCCATTAGGCTTCAACCCATCTGGGCCCCTCCTGTCGCGGTCTGCGCGCACTGTTCTCACGCGCCTCAAGGAGTTTGAGGCGCGCGGGAACAGTGCGCGCCGTCGACGTCTTGGGATGCTAGAACACCTCGGTCTCCATACATTTGTATGGAAACTAGACTTATAGAACTACACTTGATCCACGGCACGCGACGCCACGCGACGTCATTCTACGTACAAATCAGGAGTGTTATACGTGTGCGTCGGTCTAATGTAGTTCTGGTTTTAGCCCGACTCCCATTATTGGGAAGGCTGATTAAGTATGCTATATTTATGCTATGCGTAACTTTGTGGACCACAATTTTTTTTTATGCATACATTCCATAATTAAAAATGAGATGTTATCAATGTTTACTATGTAAGAGGATTAACCAATCACTAGATACACTCTCAACCAAACATACACTACCATTGACTTCCTCCACATTTACGAATAGCTATGACTTACAACAAAAGGCTCATGGTGACCGGCAAAGTGGATGAGAAAAGGCCTCGCAGGCGCAGCCCTATACGTTGGTACGACCAGATCCGCACCGCTCTTGACTCTACGATGTACAATGCCCTTCACATCGCCAGATACAGAAACAGATGGAAAAAGATTATAGGGGTTAAAGTGATGAAGCAGGGGGGAGGTCACGACTGTCAGCATTGAGGAATACGACGCAAGGAGGAGGATGACTTACAACATTACAATTTATTCGACTGTACCTACTCATTTTCTTATTGCTCTAAAATGATTAATGAACGTAATTAATGTGTT
This sequence comes from Mythimna lalbum, assembly GCA_949319445.1. Lineage (NCBI taxonomy): Eukaryota > Metazoa > Arthropoda > Insecta > Lepidoptera > Noctuidae > Mythimna > Mythimna lalbum. The sequence goes on from OX439370.1 coordinate 7,890,436, forward strand.
GTTGCAATGCCATCAGCAATAATGTCACAAATAAACTAACAAAAGCTATTTTTTTAATATAAAGGTCAATGTACACTTAATTGTCGTCAAATACAAACAACCGCGAATTAGTTACACTTTACGCTTAGGCGCTGCGGTCGTGAGCTTCCAATAAAGTGGTGCTATCTCTTTCTTCTGCAAAGAATGGTATAAAGTTGTCTCTTTTTCTCGGCACGCTTAGTCAGGTAGAATCTATAGTAGGTTCAGATCAAAGATATTTTTTTTTTGTTTGATTTTTTTAATCTATGTAAATTGCCGAGACAGATTGCAGTTTTGATTACTCTTAACGACTTTTCGAAGTGTTTTTATTGGTCTTATTATTTTTTTATTTCTTGAAGAATGGAAAAAAAAGACATTGCACCGACCCCAATTAATATGGAACAAGGGCTAAAACGATTGATGTTTATTTATTTTTTTTACACTTTTGCACAATTTTATCAAACAAACTAAATCGGAAAAATGACAACCATTGTTTGACAGAAATAAAAAACTAAAAATAAATTGACTAAGAAGTTCTTCCATTTTGACTGGGGGCTAGTGGCCTTGACTGCTAAACCAAACATTTTATCCTGGGTGAAAAACGAACTCACGACGGATCCGTTTCCATCCAGGAAAAATGTTTGTGTGATAAGCACATCATTTGTTCTATGGATAGGTGTAATTTATCTTGGTAATATGTACTTGTATCTATGTATTTTGAAATATACAAGGTAAACAGGACAGCCAACCAGCGACACCAAAACACACAGCGAAACTGGACTACCTTCCACAATTTTTTTTTTCCAGGAAACGAAAAAAAAATCGGCCTCAGCATACAAATAGTCCAATCAAGTTTATCATAAAATCAGTCTCTGATTTTTTTTCGTCTACTGAGCAAGCCCTTAAAGTTTGCGGAGGGCTGTCCTTTACACCTTGTATAAGTATGTATATCAGTGTTGTCTAATAGTACTCATACCAAAAGCTCTGATAAGTTAGGACTAGATGGCGTTGTGTGATGGCTGTGGAATATTATTATTATTATTACGTGCGAACTAAGAAAGCTAAACTATAACTGGGAATTATCTCTGTGTCTATCAAACCTCGACAAAATCTTTTGTTTTTTTTTATCTACATTTTTGTATAGTTAACGCTTCACTTAGCACGTGGTTGACAATTGACTATTGTAAGTTTTGATGAGTCTAACGATAGTTCTGAGGTCTTCACAAGGGGTTCTGCACAGTAGAAAAATTATATTATCACACCCATAACTGTACTAATTATGATTATTACATAATTATATCATTTTCAAAGTCAAGATTTAATGCCAAAGTGCCAAGAAGATAAAAATAGTGGTAAGTAAAATAAGGGAAAAATAATGTTGAAAAACATAACTATAATAATATACCTGTTGGAAATATTGTTTATATTTTTGGCCAAAAGATGGCGTTGTTAGTTGAGCGTCAATTTCTAGATCGCGGTGTTAAGATTTTCCGCGATTAGGCTAGGTTCGCGATGAATTTTATTTTAATTCAGTTCAAATCAACCAGTTCAAATCAACCAGTTCAAATCAACCAGTTCAAATCAACCAGTTCAAATCAACCAGTTCCAAACAAACAGTTCCAATCAAGAAGTTCCAACCAAGAAGTTCCAAATAATGTAAAGTGCCAAAAAGTTTCTAAGTGTCGTCTACAGTTCAAAAAGTTCTAGTTAATACAGTTTTACAAGATGTGAAGTAGTTTCAATAATTCCATCACCTTTGCTTCGGTCGCGAGTGCTGCAGATCCAGTGCGGGAATGTGAATGAGTTGTTCAATACCGATATTTAAAAAAAATCAGAATAGTAAATTAAGTTGTTAAGGAGGTCGCAAATAACAATAGTTATAATATTTTTTAACCCTTCAGATACCGTCAATTAGAGACACAATAGTAAGACAATAGATGCGCGGCCACCGGTGGTCGCTTGGGGATTCATAAATTAAATAAACCGAATATTTTTTTATTTGGTAAGAAAAGCTCCATGTTTTAAATGGGCAGTTTCACTGCGCTCCAGTACCTAGTAGGTTTTTTTGGAGACGGAAATAACGAGTATCAAGTCGAAAGCCAATTACCTAAAAATAAAGATATCATTTTTTGTTACTAACATTGTACTTTTACATGTAGTTAAGTATGTATCTAGTAAACAATATTTTTCAGATACCGTCAATTAGAGACACAATAGTAAGACAATAGATGCGCCGGCGCGTTCACTTGCGAAATCATGAATTAAATGACGTTCTACTAACATTATTATTTGGACAAATATGTTTTTTTTTTACATCAAATAAAATATAATATAATAATATAATATATAATATAATATAATAATATATTCCACAACTATCACACAACGCCATCTAGTCCCAAGCTAAGCAGAGCTTGTGTTATGGGTACTAGACAACTGATAAACATACTTATATATTTCTAAATACATACATATTATAGACAAATTACACCCAGACACAGAACAAATGATTATGCTCATCACACAAACATTTGTCCTAAGTGGGAATCGAACCCACGACCTCCGGCATAGCAGTCAGGGTCACTAACCACTAGACCAACAAGCCAGTCAAAAAAAATCAACAAATCTCATCAAAATTGTTAAGGAACCCTATTTGTACTTGAAATAAAACAAAACACAGAGACCGGATGAAACGGTTCTTGAACATGAACCGAACTTAATCAGAAATGTCAATGTTAAAGACACCATTGAAGCCTTTAAATTGTACGTACTTTATAATCTTAAAGGTTTACACTGCTCACCCACATCAGACTTTTTGCAGGGCAGATAATCGGGTCGATTTGGTATATATGTAACATTGTTCTGTTTTTCTGACCGACTTTTTGTAGGTCGTGTGCGTTGCACTATTGCTATCAATGTGTTCTATTATTCTCCTACAAAAAATCGGTCACCTATTATCGGATATGGGCCAGCAGCCTTATAATGAAACTATCGATGTGATTATTCCAGCCATACAACAAAACAGCAATAAGATAAGAATGAAACGCACGTTACTAAAAGAGTTCTGAGTACCGTACCGTGAGTTCGTGTAGTTGTGTGTAAGAGGGAGGCCAAAGAAAAGGTGGTTGGATTGTGTGAAGGGTGATATGACTCAAAAGAGACATGTCACACAGGAAGAAAATAGTATGTTGCGCTGACCACAAGTAATATGGGATAAAAGCAGGAAGAAGAAGAAGACATGGAAGATATGGCTGGAAGGTCAAGTTCAATGACCCATATCAATAGACGCAGTCTTAGTAGGCCTTCCACAAGGAACTGATGACCTGGAGAGGGTCGCGGGAATCCGATGGGTACGAGACGAATAAAACTGGACGTTGTAATGACACTTAAAGTAGAACTTTGTCCGGCAGTTGATATCTTTGCTCAGTCTCCAATACCTCGAACTTTAGCTGCTCTAAATGATATCATATATTTTAATTCAACAATCGATCTGTTGGCAGGTGAATGGGAGATAATTTTATTGGCATGTCAGAAGTACTGTGAGAGGAATTGAAATTGATATTGATGTGTATGTTGTTGTTATCCGATGGATACGGGACGCACAGGTTTGATCATTGTGGTAACACTTGGGGTAGGCCTATGTCCAGGCCTATGGCTGAAATGAGGATGATAAAGGTATGATTCCGAACCACGCTGCACGCAGCAGTGCTGCCGAGACACTACTGGTCCCGATACAATTTCTATTAGCTTATATGAGATTACATTCCGAGCTAGGCAGCAATGTCGCGGCAGTAATGTAGGCAGTGTGGCAATGTGTGGCAGCACTGCGGCAACAACACTGCTGCTTGTTGCCGAGTTCGGAATCATACCTTAAGGTGGTGCATCATGACTCACATTTGCACTGTTTTTCATACAACCGCTCATAACTGATTATGACGTTATTACACACTTTTCATTAGATATTTTGGAAACACAGTATCTTTTGAATATTATCTAGGTTTCTAAAGAAACCAATTTCTAAATTTGTGTAAAACTAATCCAGTAAAAACCTCTGAAAATGTCCTATTTTGTATGAACTTTGACACTTCATAATTTGCCTAAAAATTAAAAAGTCAAAAAAGTAATCCTCTAAAGACCTTGCAAATTTTATTAAGATTCTAAACGATGACAACTTTTTCCAAAAACTTTTAAGGGTTTAAAAAAAACAGCTATTTCCTAGAGCAAGTTTTGTGAAATTTTCGAGTAAATCTCGGAATTACCGAATACTAACAGAGTTTCCAGGCATTTTTCGTCAAACATCGCGTTGGATTGCATTAAATGAAGTAACAAGCTTTTATACCATTTTCGATGTTTACGATAAGCGAGTGGAGAAGGACCCTCTTAATGATGATGTATATGTTGTTTATAATAATCGAGGATCTTGTTCCATAGTTTGAAAATAGATGGCGTCACTAGACTCGCCACTTCTGAACACTTATGAACATCACTTATTAATTGATTATTTGACAAGTGACGGTGGCGGGAAATTAGTGAGACCGCGCACAAGATGATGCGAAAAGAACAAAGAGACTCGAACGATCGTGCAAAGGTGTTCCACATTATTATTTATTTATTTATTTAATACTTTATGCACAAATGTACCAATTTTTTTTTTTTTTATTCTATTTTTTTTTTTTTTGTATGTTACCTATTTTATTTTGACTAATTGAGTGATTTTATTGGAATATACCTAACGTAATACGTGCTATGCGAGTACCAGTGGTGTATTGAGCAGTTGTAGTACCTTTGAGGCGAGGTGCGAAGGAAACCAGCTTGCGGAAACGCCCTTGTACCTGGACATTGAACAAGGTTTTCGACTTTTCGACCAAAGCATATTACAACAGACTCGTTGTTCGACTGACAAAGTGGCAACTGTCATATTCGCCGCGGTTTTTAACCCTTCAGATACCGTCAATTAGAGACACAATAGTAAGACAATAGATGCGCGGCCACCGGTGGTCGCTTGGGAATTCATGAATTAAGGAGCGATCGGCTTTTAGACAGAGCCTGCGGACTAGCATTCCCTTTGCCACGGGTTCGATCCCGACATATTAGTATGATACACTCGAATATTCGTGAACCGTTGCCGCCGTCGCCGTGCGCTCGCGTTCATCTGTTTGTCTATGAATTTGACAAATGTTTTTGGAGCGCGTCGTCAGGCGTCTGTCTATGGTTCAATATTTATTACATTTTCTGTATAATATTTCTATAACACATGACACTTATTACTATAACACATAAATGATAAATGATAAATGATAAATGATAAATGATCTTTATTTTGTAAATAGGTTTTAAAAAAACACTTTTACACGTCAATTTTCTTTTCAGTCAGTTTTAACGAGATGAGGCCGGTGTTTCCTAGCTGACTACCCTGAGAAGAAACACCGAAACAAACTCAGGGGTCAAAGTCTCTTTTAAAGTCCATACAGTAAACATGTAATGGTCAAATCATATGAGAACCATGCAGACCAGTGTCTCAGATGGCCTTTTGAGGAAAGAACCACACAGATTTGAGTGGACCTGTCCAGTCAGTGCAAGCATTTGTCAGTATTCGTGTAGCTCAAACTTAGGACTACCAAGGAGCTCAACGACTTGACGAACAATACCAAAGATAGGACATTTGGGTAGGCCGCGTCAAATACTCAAAACTGCCAGACATCATATAAAAATACAGAAAAGAAAAAAGTAATCCACATAGTTCCCACATTCACAATAATAAAATACTAATATTTACAAAATGTAACACTCGACATATATAAAATAAAATAAAAAATATTATTATCAATATTTATCAAATCATTAAAATATTATCAAATTAAAATAAAATAAAGAACCTTCTAAGTTCTAAGTCTAATTGTAAAATAAAGTTTTAAACAAGAATCATCAAATGTCAAAATGTAAATAAAAATAATCATTATAATATATATAGTAGTAATCAGAAATACTTATATAACAACTAATATAGACAGTACTGGAGCAGATCAATCCCAAGCTGTTTTGTCTTCAAGATACTCTTTTACAGTATAAAAAGCCTTCTGACAAAGTTTCCGCTTTACAAATGATTTAAACTTATTCAGGCTAAGTTCTTGAATGTGACTGGGAAGTTTATTATAAAAGTGTATACATTGGCATCGAAATGAGCCTCCTATTTTTTTGAGCCTGGTTGCAGGAACTACAAATTTGTGTTTGTTCCTAGTATTTACACTATGGATATCACTATATTTTTTAAACATGTTTTTGTTTTTATGAACATACAAAATATTGTCATAGATATACTGAGAAGGTACAGTCAAAATATTAATATTTTTAAATTTATCTCTGAGCGAGTATCTGGGACTCAATTTATAGATTGCACGAATAGCCCTTTTCTGCAAAACAAAAATTGACTGGATATCGGCGGCATTTCCCCACAATAAAATGCCGTATGACATAACACTATGAAAATAGCTGAAATAAACTAAACGGGCTGTTTCTAAGTCAGTTAAATTTCGAATTTTTCTAACAGCATATGCTGCAGAGCTAAGTTTTTTAGATAATTTATCAATATGTGGGCCCCACTGAAGCTTAGAATCTAGAGTTATGCCCAAAAACACTGTAGTGTCTTCAGGTCTCAACTCTTTACCCTTTATTTGTACACTAGTTTCCACTTGTCTAACATGTGGCATCGTAAATTTAATACATTTAGTTTTTTTTTCATTAAGGAGAAGGTTATTGACATTAAACCAGTGTACTATTTTAGAAAGAGCTATATTTATATCGTCAGTATCTGATTGCTGACGTTTGAGCTTAAACAAAAGGGAAGTATCGTCTGCAAACAACACTATATCATGGTTATCCTTTATCAGGTAAGGTAAATCATTTATATAAATTAGAAATAAAAATGGTCCAAGAATTGAGCCCTGGGGGACACCCATTGTTACTATAGACCCGGGTGATCCGGTGCAGATGTAATAGTTTGACAATGCTCACAGGTGTTTTTTTGAGAGCTGACCAGTTCATTCATTGCCAATACATATTCCCTCATTTGGTTTTCTGAGGCTGTATATTTAATTGTCATAGAACTTAGTTTATCCTGTAAGCGGTTTAGTTCACATTGCAAGTCTTCAGTGTCAGTTTGGTGTTTCCTAGTACTTTTTTCTAGATTTAAAGAATACATATCTAATTGTTTTAGAAGGTGTAACCTTTCCCTATTTAATTTTACATTTTTTATAAAGAACTTTTGTTTCTTGACCATTTTCTTGGTTTTAACTATGTATTTATTGATTTTGATATACTTTTTTAGTTTATTTTTACCACTAACTACCCTCACAGTTTTACTTGATTTAGACTCATCATCACTAGTCAAATCTATAGTAAAAGAGGGGGCAATTTGTGAAACCATTGATGGAGCAATAGGCACCAACTCGCTGAACAGACTTTGATTCAACGAGGCAGTGATGTTAAGATTAGTGGACTCTAATTCTGATATTTGAGTTTTTGCCTCTTGCAGCTGTTGTTGCAATAAATATTTGTGACTCAGAGCATGTTCATACTCTGCACTACATTGGCTGAACCCATCCACAACAAGTTGGAGCCTATCCCGGTCTTCTATGGCCTCAGTGAATTGAATATATAACTGAGCCATTTCATTTTTTAACTTTCTATTATTCTCATGAGCTTCAAAGAGGACCTTTTCACTGTCATCTCCTTATTCAGCTGGTCACAGTACTCTTTTGACGCCTTTAATTCGCTCAAAGCCAGACTGAGTTTGGACTCCGAGTGGTAGGCATGATTAGAAGGAATTGAATAGAAAGTAGAAAAAACTAGAAAAGTTGTGTTAGAAGTTTAAAAAATAGTAAGATAGAAGAAAATAAACTTTAGAAAACTAAGTTCTGTCACCAACTAAGTAAGGTTATGTTTACGTTTAGATTGAACCACAATATGCTGTCGAATGAAAAAAATAAAAAAAAAATATTGTAAGTATAATTATAGATTATAGATCGCAAACCATCTAATAGCAAGTTAAATGTAGTATTTTACCTGATATCAAGATGACAATGCAAAAATCACTCTTACCGGTAACCTCTAACTGTCACAAAGCTAGATCGTAATTTCGTAATTATTTACACTTTATTGCACGATTTTTACACGAAATACACTTAAATACACTAATTACTTGATGAGTAATTGGAAATAGGCTTTAAAAAACATAGAAATTTAATAATTAAAATTAAAATTACAGGGACTAATTTAAATCAGCTGTTAGCTGTAGTGTTGCCACAGGAAAAAAAAAAAACATGATACTTATTAACATAAATTCACGCTTTTTACTAATGTTATGTATTAATAATTATTATTTTATTGTTATTGACTGGCCTGTTGGTCTAGTGGTTAGTGACCTTGACTGCTATGCCGGAGGTCGTGGGTTCGATTCCCACCCAGGACAAATGTCTGTGTGATGAGCATGATCATTTGATCTGTGTCTGGGTGTAATTTATCTATAATATGTATGTATTTAGAAATATATAAGTATGTTTATCAGTTGTCTAGTACCCATAACACAAGCTCTGCTTAGCTTGGGACTAGGTGACGTTGTGTGATAGTTGTGGAATATTATATTATATTGTTATTATATTATTTATCCAATGTTTATTCGTATTTTATTATTTTGTTCCGATACCTACCTATGTATATAGTTTATTTAGTCTCCGTGAGTGTGGCCGTAGCATCACCGCGAACCTTAACAGAATACTAGCGCTGCGTTATTTATCTTTATAGATATCGCAGCATATGCTGAGTTAGGTGTCTTTTTGACCTTGCACAAATTCTTCTGTATTTATCGTATTTCTACTGTTTTTTAATATGTGTAAGGTTTAAATAAACGTTTTTCTTTCTTTCTTTTTATTAAATTATATTTCTTATTGTTTTAAGGATTCTATTTTAGTTCAAAAGTTGTCATTATTTCGTTCGTTTTAACAGCCTACTGGGGACAGGGTTGTCCGAAAGGGAGCTCGTGCTCCAGTATGAAGGCTAGAAGGAACGGCGCGGGGTTTTTAGTCAGTAAGAGTCTGACACTGTCTCCCGCTCCACCCAAGAGCGGGTTTCGTCAAAGATGATTTTCCCCGTCGAGAAAAAAAAAACACCTGGTATTCTGTGCATAAATTGTTATACCGACCTTGTTCGTCTTTTATTTGGTTCATCTGGAACACTGAGCATCACACGTTTTTGTTGTTTAGTTACTGTAATTAGTTGTTTAACTACTGTACACTACGTAGTATAAAACAAAGTCGCTTTTTTGTCCCTATATCCCTATGTACGCTTAAATCTTTAAAACTACGCAACGGATTTTGATGCGGTTTTTTTTAATAGATAGAGCGATTCAAGAAGAAGGTTTATATGTACAATATTGCACCCGAGCAAAGCTGGGGCGGGTCGCTAGTTAAAAATTTTAGTCATTCAGCTGAAATAATGATAAAATAATCATAATAATTTCGAGAAAAAATAATCCTCCACGTCTACAGCCGCAATTTTCAAAATATCTTCGCTGTAATTAATACACTCAAGAAGCTTAGCAAGCGTTAAAATTCTCACAAGACAATCCTTCCCCAAAATCCTACACTAAATCTGTTTATTTCAGCACAACCCTTCCTTACGAAATGCCCAAGACAAAAGGACAATTATGTCCCTGATAAGACGGACGCAAAAAATAATTGAGAGAGGCGGATTTTAGCTGATGCAAGCTGGATTATGAAAAAGGATGAACCTACTTAAAAGTAGAGTGACAGTTTTTAGTCCCGACTTATTAAAATGAACTGTTACTGACACTAAAAGAGAACTTGGAACTTATTAAATCATTTTAATTGTGTAAGTTTTTGGAAATTCTTCTAGGGATTTAGGGGTCAATTCTTCTCTGGAAGCATATGAAATAAACAAGAACTGTACAAAAGTGGACTGAATGTTTTAGATTTTTTCTATCAATTAACCTGCACCACCGTGCAGAAACATGGCAGGTGTAACTTGATAAAAGATAAACAGAAATGAAATAAGTAAGTATTTAGAATCCTTTCAAACCTCTTTAAATCTTTAAAGTCTATTTTCAATGTTTAAATAATAGTAGTCTAGGATTTTTTTAGCTAACCCAGGTGCTTTTAATCCATTTGAAACAGATGACTGATGGTCGTTCTTAATCGTATCTCTACTATTTGCTTTCATGTGTCTGAACTCTCTTTTGAATTCTAGCTGTCATTTGATTTTTTTTACAGCTGTTACATTACTAAAAAACCGTGACACGACGTGGTGTCAGTTACACCGTTTCGTGTTACTCGGTTACTGGGCTGTGGTGGTCTGATGGGCTCTAAGTCTATGTTGGGCCTAAACTGCGTTGAGCTGACACCCGCGAAGTCCCTTTTTGCTACGTATCTAATAAATATTAATTTCGCTATCGACACGACTACATGCATACCTAATGAACTAGCGCAGGCAATCCGGTTAAAAAAATCCAGTTTCCGCGACAGAGACCGTCGCACACGACACACACGTTTTGTCCACTTAATGCAGCATCGACCCTAATATAGCTAGGAACAGGCTAAGTAAATTGATTGATCTTCTATCATGAGATTATGGTCAATAGCGGTTAAGAGGAAAATCACCAAGTCACTCAGTAGGTATCATATTTTGAACTGAAATATCAAAAACCATCAACGCTCCAAAACTCGTGTTCGTTTTCTAAAAAACTAATGAAGCACATCCCTAAGTTAATCTCGTCCCAAGGATTAAACATTCTATATTAGTCCCAAAGTCCAGTTCAGACTAACAGCCTTTAGGGACTGAAAAAGCATCGCGAAAAATAAAGTGAGTGAATGTGATTTGGCTGTGTAGACAATGGTGCCGAATGTGATGTTTAAATGTTCTTTTTTTATTCGTTTGTCTGGTAATTATGGCTGCCTCATTGATCTCGTGGTCGGAAGCACAATTGCTGAGCGTGAGGTCCTAGGTTTGATTCCGAGTTCTGGCAAAAACTGCTATTGGGTTTTTCCTTTAGGCCTCCCCCACATTAGGCGCGTGCGTTCTTCGGGCGTGTGAGCGACGTAGACGCCGCGTGCGCGACGCGAGCGCGCTGCGTAAGCGTCGCGTGTTGCCGCCGTGTGACGTGTGTGTAGCGAGCGCGCGGCGGAAGTGGTCAGAACGCGGCTCGTGGGTCGCGTGCGCGCCATGTGCACTCTCCAGTCACGCCGCAGGGCAGCAAAACGCCACGCTCGCGCAGCGTGCTCGCGGCGCGCGCGCGGCTCTCGCGCGGCTCTCGCGCTACTCACGCGTCCGAGGATCGCGCACGCCTAATGTGGGGTCAGCCTTAGGAATTGCTTGAAGTTACAAAGTGGGTGGTATCACCAACTTTGTAACTTCAACATTAATACTTCCCCCAAGTTAACATTACATAACAACCGGTATTGTGCATCAGTCCACCTTGCGGGAGGCCGTGTAACGCTGCCTTTTCCAGTATGCGGCCGTCACTCCATAACCTTTCGTTCTCATCGACCATCAGTTCTGCGTGCACTGTGCCCTGCCCATTACCACTTAAGTTTGGTATTTCTTCGAGCTTTGTCGGTAATCTTGGTTTTCCTGCAAACTCTGAGTTTTCCCCTTTCCACCTTTTCCATTGCCCTTATACAATCCTTACACAATATGCGAATTATGCAAGTTAGCAATTACACAGGTTCTGTTGACCAAAAGTGCTTATACACGTAAAATCTGTAAGGGCTGAGATTCCATACTAAGTCAGGTATGTTTGAGGACCGACCGAAAATTCGGTTTTAATTTTAACCTAAAGAAAAGAATATTCGGCTCGACCAAAACGATTTTTAAGCTGACGGTTGTAAGAGGCCTAACACTGACTCAGATTTCTATGTGTGTTAAAATTTTGTAAAATTATCGATTTAATCATCTACACTAATATTATAAAGAGGTAGTTTGTTTCTTTTTTGTTTGTAGAAGGTAATCTCTAAAATACTGCTCCGATTGCTAAATTTTTTTCAACGATAGAAAGCAGCTTTATTCCGTTAACGTAGACTATATAAAAAGGTAATATAAGGAATGGGGCGTAATCCACCCTACAGATCTGATGCGCATTAGTGTATGTTACGTCTCTTTGAAATGTTGATCCTAGGACATGCCGTTGACATTTTTTAAATGCTCTTGAAATAAATGACATAAAATAAGGAACATGGCTTTTTTTTTAGGTGGGAAATCATCTAAGGGTCTGTAGTTGTTTGGGCCCACTCGGTTAGGGTCCGCGGGAGCAATCGACCCAGTCCCATTTTGAAGGTGTCGATTGGGCCCACCGTACAATTTTAATAACATCTTCCGCTTTTGCATGCTCGTGTGTCAGACTTTTACTAAAACCCACCTCTGTTCCTTCTTAGTGGTTCTCTCTTGTATCATTCAGGAGGCTTCGACCCTGCTGGGCCCCTACGGTTTACTAATATCTTCATGAGGGGCACGCGCCTTCGACGACTTGGGCTATACGCCGGGCTAGGTTCAGGACGGGGCAGCCCAAGACGTCGACGGCGCGCACTGTTCCCGCGCGCCTCAAGGAGGTGTCAGCAGCAGGAGGGGCCCAGCTGGGTCGAAGCCTACTGGGGCCGGGGTTATCCGAAAGGAAGCTCATGCCCCGGTATGAAGGCTAGAAGGAATGGGGTGGGTTTTTAGTCAGTAAGAGTCTGACACTATCCCTCGCTCCACCTAAGAGCGGGGGTTGTCATAAAATGATTTTTGCCCACCGAAAAAAAAAAAATGGTCGGGGCAGTTACCATTGGGCCATCATTCCTATTCTATAGAAAAAACTTGATAATTATAATAAATACTTAACTGTATCGAAATGTAGTTAAAAACAACAATATCAAAACATTATCATAAAGTTTTGTATGTTTTTTCATTTAAACTGGAAGACGAGGCCAACATTCGGTAACCGTGTCGGACTCTAGTTATATTTATCTACGTTCGTACATAATTATGTCAACAAAACACTCATCCTATTCTTTCACAAAAGAAAGATGATGATGAATATCACGTACCGCCGTGCAGCCGTATGTATACCAACAGCTGTTTCAAAAGAATCACGGAACCATTTCGAGCGTCTGAAAAAAGCCGGAAAAAGTTCTATCTGTCCAGCCAAGCTAATTACATCCGAAGCGACACGACGCGACGGCTAAAACTCATTCCGAATAATTAATTTTAAGAGACTTAATATTTTAGAGGGCGTGTTTCAGAGCTGGGCTTTTGGTGGTGCAAATGTTTGGTGGTTATGATAGTGAATTTAGTTTTGGGAGACCAAAATGATATAGCGAGATTTTAAATGGGTTGATTATTTAGCGGCTAGGCTTTGAAGCCGCTGATTACTGCAGGCTTAATTAAGTTACGACTGTTTCATTTTGCATCAAACGCCTCCAATTTCTTTATTCTTAGTCATCTCAACGCTCAGTCACGTGGTCAGAACAATGGAATCGGAGGCGTGACAGTTTTGACATTGTGTTTAGGATAAAAGCGGCCTCACTGCTGAACAGACTCCGTGGCAGCCCCAACAGCAATCTACGTGTTGAAGCAGGATAGCCCACTTGTGACGGCATTGGTGGACCGTACATTGTCGTGATTTATAATTAAATACTTACATCATCATCGTCATCATCATCAGCCTTTTTAATGTTCCCACGGCTGAGACTCAGACCTCCTCTCTAGGAGAGGGAATGGGCCGTAATCCACCACGCGGGCCCAGTGCGGTTTCCTGAATGTCACATGTCTTCGGATTTTTGGTTCTAGAACATGCTGGTTTCCTCACGATGTTTTCCTTCACTGTTTTGAGAGCAGTGGTGATGAAATAAATTGCACAAAGTAATGCGCCTGGCAGGATTTGAACCCGCGACCACAACTCGTACATAAGTCGAGGCTGTTACCACTCGGCCGCTACTGCTGTAAGTATTAACATAAGATAAGAATATTGTTTTTAACCTCATAGATCTGTTGGTCTGTTTACAATATAAATTATTATTACTTATAAACTTCTAAACTTCAGTTCATAAAGTCTGTCCATGGCCCAATTAGAAATAAGGACATTAGGTAGAGAAGGCCGCATAATAACGGAACAGTCTAGTATATTCGCACTACATGGCTCCAATTAGGGGTGTAACACACAAACGATCGCCGTTTCGCAACAAAGGGAATTATTAAAGTTGGCCAGGGAATTAGGTGGTGCTAGAAGTGGCTAATCTTGGAATAATATTACATACAAATGGCCAGTAGCGATTATTTTTTTAACCTGTAACTGTATTGTTATGTCCTCTCCTTTCCTATCTAGTATGCTAAACTTTTTCTACTTGGTAAGGAAAGAAAGAAAGAAGGAAAGAAAGAAAACACGTTCATTTAGGACTCACACTCATACAATAAAGAAAAAAGCAATTAGAAAATTGAATGCATAAAAAATTAAATAACATAGTTTGGTAGGGGCTAAAATAACTTTCCCGAACTTCTAAAATGGTTTCAACCAGTACATTGATTATTATTTATTTACCTATATCCATTATCCATACAGGGTTATTTGTAAAACTCTAGCAACCTCTCCGGACTATGTTATTGCATCATAAACAACAACTTTTGTTCTATGATTCATATTTTACTTCATCAGATTTATATACAAAAAAAAATAAAAATAAAAATTGACGTTCTAAATATTACGAAATCTGTGCGAATCAAGCGATAGTACAATAGTGGCGGGGAGTGGGGATCGGGCGGCGGGGATGCTTGATGCGCTTGGATCGCGTTATATAGACGAAGGTAGGTATAGCAGAATACAGAATTGATAGCACAAAGAAATCTTGAAGGTTTGTTTTTGGTAAATGCATTATGTTTTATAAAAGTCATAGAACAAAAGTGGTTGTTTATAATGTTAGTAACATAGTCCGGGAGTCCAGAGGTATTGTTAGTGTCTACAAATAACCCTGTGTAGTTTGATAGAAAGCATGATACCAAATAGACCACTCAAGCAACTCGGGTAACCATTTTACAATTCTAATCTTAAAAAAAATCAAGCCACAGAATAAGAATATTTCAACCAGCCAGTACGAAGGAGAGGCCATTAGTTCGAAGTTTAAACTTCACTCGATGCGCTACTTGTACACAAAGTAGATAGATACAGAAGGACGGATCCATACAACGAGCAAATTTTACGCACACATAGACGAGTATCACGTTTTACGTACAGCGAGTGCATACGCATCCGCGGCCGACTATTGGAAATCTCGTTCTAGTGTGGTGCGGGAGGGCAAGTCAGACTTCAGCTGACTAAAACCACACCTATATTCCTTCTTAGACCTGTGTTCAGAAATAACCAGGCTAGGGTAGAGTCGCTACTCCAACCGTTCAAAAATGCATGGAGGTGCAACCCTGGGTCGTTCTTTTATAGCTCAAGTAGCTACGCTTGAGTTAATCCAACTTACTCTAACTCCGAGCAAGGTGGGTTAGTGTGTAAACGACCATAAATGACACTTGCTTGACAATTAAAGTTGAACTCTACGTTCGCGTTCAAAAATGCTTGTGTAGAGTATTTATTCTGTTAACGTCATTATAGTTAATTTAACCTCTTTGAAAGGGCAGGGAATCCTTTTCGCACTACCCATGAGCCTGTGACTGGCATGTGTTTAATATTGTCATACAAACTTGTCCATGTATTAATGCGATTGATTCCGTTTGTTGTATGGAGTGCAACTTCTGCATCTAGTTATTTTATGATTGAGTGTTGTATGGAGTAAAACTTCTGTAACTATTTATTTTTCTTGTAAATACTATTTTTTTTTAGCTCTGTTTGCAGCTATGTTTAGCATGTGTCGTTTTTTTTCTGTGCATTCGTTTATTGGGTTTTTTCTTGATAGTGATATTTGTCTATTATTAATGTTGCATTATTCTATGTGCATTTTGTGATATTTGCTAAATATTTGCTTACCGTATCAATGTATGTACCGTACCAAACCTCACTAATGTAATAATTTATAATCGACTTCTAAAAACTGAAGGAGGATCATAATTCTGTTGTTTTCTTATGTGTTATATCAGAATTTCGTCTTTTACAAACCGACTAGAAATGTTTCTTTTATTGGCAGCTGGTCCCTGTCACTGACACTAGTCTATTTTTTTATTATATTTTGGAAGTGATTCCACTTCCAAAATATAATAAAAAATTAAAGAGATATTCTCAAATACTATTAGGTATAAGTTTACGATTTTGATAGTTATTTCCATCAACAGCATTTTCATTTAAACAGTTTAATTTGGTGAAGTGGAGCTGATGAAACAGACTACAAATAGCCAACAGTAGGTACTCCTCTGTGATACAAATTCATTTATTAGTATACAAACTCGTTCTCTAGAAATCTTATTAAGGTTTTTAGGTATTCAGAAACTCGGAGCATACTTAACTTCATTAAAAAATGAAAGATTTAAATCTACACGAATATAAAAAAAAACCTTTTTTTTTTAAAAACCGATTTCACTAAAAAAATTAATTGAATTTGAGGAGTTCCCTCGGTTTCGCCAAGATTCCATCATGAGATCTCAACTTGGTGACTATGGGACCATTTGGGAAGACATACCCTTTCCAAGAAAAAAAATATTGTTCAAATCGGTTGGCAAGCGACGAAGTTATGCGCGAACAAACATTTAAAAAAAAAATATAAACATCCAAATTGAGAACGTCCTCTTTTTTTAGAAGTCGGTTAAAAACTAAAAAATACATGCGACTGCCAAATTCCGGACGTACTTCTCTTTTTTTGTTATAAGACACCGATTCAGGTTTTTTGCTTATTTTTAATGAATCAGTTAACACAAGAAAAATAATTATTCTTAATATCACTTATCGCTTCCAGAAACCTTTATATTTTATTGCAAAAAAAGCCCTTTGGGTATTCTTTCAACCCTAAACCGTTGTCAAGGGGCTTGTCCCCAGCCCATTGTATGCGGTATAGCATTACCAATTTATTAATTGTACGCTAATGGGATACCATCCAATTATAATTATTCTGCGTTAATCTGCTGGTGTTTATTTTAATTATTATTGGGATAATTTTAATTATTAATTGATTCCCGAAACAGTAGTTTAACGATTATTTTTCATTAGTCTCGGTTTTTGTAGGCAGTCGGTATTTATTATAAGATCATTTTATGAATTGTGAACTAAAATTACGTTTCTTTAATGTAAATCATAATTTACCATCATCATCATCATTTCAGCTGAAAGACATCCACTGTTGGACATAGGCCTGCCCCAAGTGTCATCACAATGAACGAACCTGTGCGTTTCGCATCCATCGGATTCCTGCAACCCTTACCAGGTCATCTGCCCATCATGTAGGAGGCCTCATCAAATCATAATTATGAATAGATGACAAAAATAAATTAAACCCGCTCTGGAGTGGACGTGTCAGACATTTACTAGCTAAAACCTGTGACCTTTAATTTTGCTAAAAAAAGGGTTATTGTACCCCCCACAGCATAAGCAAGCATCAGCCCTACTGAAGGGAGTTTTGATGGCACTTCCTTGACACGTGCTTGTAACACTACGTGCCGTCGACTCGAGCTTGGTCCTCACCGGAACTGCCTGATGCCCAGGCAATGCTGAAATAGTAACATTTTAGTGCGTCGGGGTAAGATCGGCATTGGGGTAAGAACGTATAAATATAAATTATACGACTTATTTAATTTTATTTTTAATGCTAGTCATATTGCGTGCCGCGTCATTATGTTCAACTTTGCCCAGTAATGTGGCTAGCATTCAAAATAAAGCTAAATAAGTGGTTTAATTTATTTATACGATCTTACCCCAATGCTGATCTTACCCCAATCCACTTATTATTTTTATTCATTTGCACTGCTTGTACAGTAAGGGTTTGGTACCTACCTGTGTAAGTAAGTACCACTTATTGATTTACTTTGTGTGTTGTTTTTTACTGTTGTTTTGTGTGTCGAAAAACTGGCACACACGCTAAATTGGGCACGTAGGTCTCCATACATTTTATAAGGAAACTAGACTTGACCCACGGTACGCGTCGATCTACGTACAAAAACGTACGTCGTCGGTCTAATGTAGATTGTATTATTTATTTCTTAAGAAAAAAAAAGAAATCAATGTGTGAAATGTAGACACACACACATGCACAAGGTAGGTACTCAAAGCTGGAACAACTATCTTATTTTTTTCCGCATGAAAACCAAAAACACAAGACGCAGCGCAGCGCCCAATCACTATTCCACTGACCATACCGTGTCGACATGAAATTTTATTGCATCTGGTGGCCCACATTAATAAAATTTTCAAATCACATTTATTTTCATACAATTTCACACATCCAATCTACGCAAATTACGGTGAGTATGGTGGTTTCCGCCACAATAATTTTCTTTTCCTCTAATTTTATCAGCGAACTATCATCTTTATTTGGGCATGCCCCATTTTGATGGTACGCAAATTTTGGGGGAAAAATTTTCGCAATGGTATGTTTTTTTATTTTATTTTTCATATTGAGGCTTAGATTAAATCAAAACAGCGGAAGATATGTGACTCGCCTCAAGCGTTGAAATCAAACCCCCGTGGCTTATAACGCAATCTTTTTTTTTTGTTTTAAATGGGATAAAGATTATCAAAATCCCTTCGTGTGTTTTTATGCGTTGTATAACTGCCCCGCACAATTGGCGTTCAGAAAAAAAACGCTAGAAGCGGCCACAAAAACAAGCTAGAAGCCGCCGCAAAAACCAGCTGAAGCGCGCGACACCCCTTGTATCCAGTGAAGCCTGAAGCCTGATCATAATTCAAACGCCATCTTGAGCCGGAGAGATTGAGAGAGCTAAACTTGGAGTTTCCTAGTATGAGCGAAAGAAATGAAGAAAACCAATCGTGGTCAAAATATAGCTTGAAGAATCACCAAACAAAGTAATAGTGGGCAGGCACATTGCTTGCAAAGCAGTTAGTAGACAAGGCTGAATGTTTCTGGACTAAAAACACGTACTAGAATTAGCAGCGTTGAAAATGTTGGACTGAAGATCTGGTGTGACCAATTGATGTGATGATAATAATAGTGCGCCTCACCGTCAGAGATTGCATCACTGCTTACTATTAGGTGGTATCGCAAACAAGCACTAGTTTATATCAATAAACAAATGAGAAAGGCTATTTCCTGCAGTAGACGTTTGTCGGATGAAACCATGATGGTGGTTTTCAGTAATTTTGAAACCTCTTTTTATTTCCGTCAAGCCGTTTAGGAGGATTAAGATGACAAAAAGATACAGATTATACTCTACCATGCAATAGGTACTAAAAACTAAATATTACCTACATATAAAACACGGACGTATTCCTAAGCCGTCTACCATATTGTGACCATTTCTCCACGGAGCGTCGATCCTTAAATAATTGGCGTTCAGATAAAAACCTTCTTGACAGTATGTTCATAACAGCTGGGAAAAATGTTTGGCTCGATATTAGTGGGGGAAATGTGTATTTCTTTTAGTAACCGATCGTAGATTTTCTCTTGTTTTTGGTGAGAAATCAAAAGACTTCCCGTTCCTTCAGTTACCCATTACGTTCTAGGGTACCATTAATAATTTAATAATTATTATCTAATTAATAGTTTATTCAAATAACGTTTACAAAAAATGAACTTAAAGCCAACAGTAACAAGGTTCAGTGCCTAAAAATATGCTAAAACTAAAATATAATAAAAGGTGCAAATAATTGTGGTTTGGATTTGCAATGTTTGTTAGTGGACCGCCCGAACTAGGTTAATTTAAACCTGTGTTTCAGGCCTATAAGGTGCTCGAGGAGGAATGGCAGGCAGTCGCCTCCTTCTGCGAAGCAGTAATGCTAGCAAAGGAGGAGGCCGACCGCATCAGGCTACGGCGCCCTCGCCGCCGCCGCCGGGATTCTGATCCTGATTTCCGGCCACCGTAGACGCGGGCTCGCGGACGGCGAGCGGCGAGCGATCGTCCGGTAATGGACCGAGCCCAAGACTTCGACGGCGCGTTCTGTTCCCGCGCGCCTCAAGGAGTTGTCAGCAGCAGGAGGGGCCCAGCTGGGTCGAAGCATACTGGGGCCAGGGTTATCCGAAAGGGAGCTCGTGCCCCGGTATGAAGGCTAAAAGGAACGGGATGGGGTTTTAGTCAGTAAGAGTCTGACATTATCTCCCGCTCCACCTAAGAGCGGGAGTTGTCATAAGATGATTTTCCCCATCGACAAAAAAAGGCCTATAAGGTGCTACAAAGTGCTACAAGGTGCTATAAGGTGCTATAAGGTGCTATAAGGTGCTAAAAGTGTTATGTTAAGAAAGAATTTTGCCGCAGGGCGTGGTATTCCATCGCTTCCGCGGACAAGTACCACAGAAAAGTACAAAATGAGAAAATGCAATGTGAAGTATCACTAACATAGTCACAAGTCTTATTTATTAACAACAATTGTGTATAGGGTATATAAAATCCGTGATTGTATTTACCTTAGATATGTTAATCTGTAAAGTGAGCCAAAATGCCTGATAATATATGATTTATTATTACTGTAAGGTGCTATAAGAAGCTTTATATAATATACTAGCTGCTCCCAGCGGCTTCGCCCGCATGGTAGTAGAAAATTATCCCAAGGGAACATACTTCCGTGACAAAAAGTATCCTATGTCCTATTCCAGAACATGGTCTATCCGTGTACCAAGTTTCATCAAAATCGGTTTTGCCATTTAGGCGTGAAGACGTAACAAACAAAACAAACAAACTCACTTTTGCTTTTATAATATTAAGTAAGGATGATACTTGAGGTATACAAGTTTATAAAGACTATAACTCTTCAGTACCTATTTACCTTTAAAATTAAGCTTTACTTTTCTGTACAAACAAATTGCTCGTCTTTACACAACCACTATAAACAATATTGCACTTACACAAAATAATTTCACCCATAATTTCTCCTTTTATAGCAAACCAGGACCCCCCACTTATCCACTAATTGTAAGTGTAACAGCCAATAGATCATAACCAAGGTTTTATGAAAGCATAAATGAATCAGGATCTATTGTCATACAAAATAAATGGTCGATCCATTCACTTAGGAATACTATTCACGGCTCGGATGGGGATGATATTGGAACGGCACTTAAATTTATTATTATTATTCTTGTGACCCTCTGTTGTTATAGCTTGCTTTGACGTATAAAAAAAGGTTCTCGTCTTTTTATATTTAAGGTAAAATATATTAAGGTGGTGCATCACGACTCACATTTTCACTGTTTTTCATACAACCGCTCATAACTGATTATGACGTTATTACACATTTTTCATTAGATATTTTGGAAACACAGTATCTTGTGGATATTATCTAGGTTTCTAAAGAAGCCAATTTCTAAATTTGTGTAAAACTAATCCAGTAAAAACCTCTGAAAATGTCCTATTTTGTATGAACTTTGACACTTCATAATTTACCTAAAAATTAAAAAAGTAAAAAAAGTAATCCTCTAGAGACCTTGCAATTTTTTTTAAGATTCTAAATGACGACAACTTTCTCCAAAAACTTTTAAGGGTTTAAAAAAAACAGCTATTTCCTAGAGCAATTTTTGTGAAATTTTCGAGTAAATCTCGGAATTACCGAGTACTAACAGAGTTTTCAGGCGTTATCTCTTTTTTTTGCGTTGCTTTTTCGTCAAACATCGCGTTGGATTGCATTAAATGAAGTAACAAGCTTTTAAACCATTTTCGATGTTTACGATAAGCGAGTGGAGAAGGACCCTCTTAAGGTGCTTTAAAAAAAACTGTCGTATCTAAGTGATAGGTCTCTCTTATTATCCGTAGGGCTATAATTTCATCGAGATACCATGGATGTGCGACCAGTTGCTACTACCAACAAAATGTATACAGATCAATGGAGAGTTACTCACCTGGAGTCCATTTGGTTATGCAACCAATTTGGTGGTGCGACCAGCTAGGACGTGTGGCGACTCAGGTGTCTGGTTTGGTAGCTTAGGGCTATATTTCACTTGGACACTATGGTGGCGCGACCAGTTGCGCCGCCATGGTGGTCCGGTGAAATATTGCTCTAAGTTCGGGCCAATATAATTGAGCCACCATTGCTCTGCACTTTAAATTGTTTATTTTTCAATTTATTTGCATTGTTCTTACATAATAGAAGCGACAAGAAATATAGATTTTTTTATAACAATGATTCAGATAGTGTCCATGGAGTTGCTTGCACGTTCTACTCCATTTTTAAATTGCTCATAAATGGTTTAAAGACGCTTTGACAATATAAAAGTGCTCGTAAATAGTTTATTTGAAATAAATGTTTTAATTTGATTTACGATCTAAATCACTAAATAATATTTTCAGAAATACGCAGCTTGGTAGTGCTGAGCAGCATTACCTTGAAAGTTGTTAAAGTAAAAAAATGCTAATGGAAGTTTAAGTAAGAATGGCTACACGAGTATACAAAGTTGCTAGTATAAGCTCCCGCAAAATAAAACCTGAAACATTCATTGGAAATTTGAGAACAGAAGAGAGGGTACCTGTCTACATTTTTATTTTAGCAGAATTCTCTGGGGATAGTCAGCTAGCAACAATTTATGTTACTTCTTTGGTTCAATCCCCTTCGTTTTTCGCCATCACGTAACTATAAATTCTGTATCTATATTTATGTTTATATATATATGTAACATATATACGATGGTTCTGTTTAGATATCTGCTCAAGAATCGCGTAATGCAATATGTATAAGATCTATCGTTTTGCAGTGAGAGGGGTCACCCTCTGATTTTATGTAGCGATAGCGTAAAAAGTTTGTTTTATAATTTTTTTGTGTCTTTCATCATCATCTTTTCTGACGAAAGTGATGGAATAAAACAAGGGATTGGAAAACTATTTAAAATAAAAATATAACACAACACAATAAATCAACACAAGCCGTTAGACGTGAGAGGAGGGCATCATGCGCTATAGGTACGTTCCATATTGGAAATGTATGATAATGTTCATGACATTGTCTTGAACAGAAAGACATATACTAGTGGACATTTGCTTTCTTCAAGTATCGTCACAACAAACGGTCCTGTGCGTTGCGCATCCATCCTATTCCCATCGCTAAATGATTGAAGAGAATAATATGAAATAAGAAAAAAAAATATAGGAGAAGCCATTGAAAATTTAACTAAAAATAAAGGTATTTCTAGCACAGAATCTCAAACGAATTGTTTGAAAATCCACCTTACGTTTTATGATTTTAGACACAAAAATACATAGACAGCCATAATGAATTTTGAATGGCTTCGTATCGACAAACAAAATAATGAGACCCAATTTCGTTACGAAATTCCAAGTATCATATTTAAGTAAACGGTGCTTACTTTGATAATTTCACAAATTGACTTGTTGATATTTCTTAACTTCATGCTTCGTCAGACAAAGTAAAAATAGGCTATCTTTATCTGTAAAGTTGAAAAGGTTAAGGACACTTGAATATTGAGTACCTATTATACAACCTGAATATGAATAGTTTGTTCAAAATCAATGAATTTTTTTTTCAAAAATGTTCACAAACACCTCTGACACTAAGTACAATACAGTTCATGGCTGGCATTAGGCGCCAGCAAACCGCTGGGTGCGAGAACAAAACAATCCTTTAGTCACCTGGATGGCCTGGTGACCATGTATTTGTACGGACCACAAAGTAAACATAACAAGCTTATAACTTTGCGATTTTTCATGGTACAGTTAAAAGTTTTTGTACATAAATTCTTTATACAAAAATACTGACAATTGTTTCGGGTGTCTGGGGGAACGGCGAAAATACGCGATTGTTTCGTATCTGGTTATGTTATATTGTAGCATTGTAGCACTGGGTTAATTCCAGGTGTTGCAGTGCCTAAGTTCATGTATATATGATATATGTGTGGAGCAGGCTCTATCAGCCGGGTCCGATCATGCCTGTTGCTAGGTTCACCCACAAAATATATAGGTACAGAAGTCCATCTACATACAAAGCGCAATCGAGCAACGCACACATAGACACCGCTCACAGACACGATATCTCGATTCGCCTCGGCTCACTCGTCGAACAGTTCCGGCTCAAACGCTCATTAGTGTGCGTCCACAGAGCGTAGGTATAAAAAGTGAAGTACATACATGAGATTGTCTTCTGTACCTATTTTGAAGTTCAACCCGCCTGCTGCGGTTTTCCCGTACGCTTATAATTTGAGTAGCTTCAAGGTTAGAAAGAAGAAAAGAAAGAAAAAATAAAGAGTTTATTTGCGTCAAATATGACGGCTAGAGTAAATAGGCTCATAAAGTAGTGCGCCTCACCATCTGATCGCAGTCAAGCACTGGCTTATATCAATTAAAAAAAAAACACCATCGATCCGCAGAAGGCTTGAGTGTCAGTTCAGTGAATTTGCAAAAATAATGATGTTTGTTTCTTGTTACAAATATTATTATATATTTTAAATATCAGAATCTAAAACTTTTTATAAAAAAAAAACAACCGACTTCACAAAAAAATTTAATTACATTTGAGAAGTTCCCTCGATTTCGCCAAGATTAGATTCCAACTTGGTGACTATGGGACCATTTGGGAAGTCTACCCTTTCCAACAAAAAAATAATTTTTTAAATCGGTTGGCAAACGGCGAAGTTATGCGCGAACAAACATAAAAAAAAAACATACAAACATCCGAATTGAGAGCCTCCTCCTTTTTTAGAAGTCGGTTAATAAAAATATACTTAAATATGATAACGTCCAGTATGCTCTACAAAATGACACTCAGTATAATCAAAAATTCGAGGGAAACGAAATGACCCCTCTGAGAGGATTTATCAAACTAGTCACTGACTAACAGTGGACAATCAACTAGATTGCACTGCAGACCCCCATGGCAAATGTACAAAATAAATACCTATATACAGAAGGTTGCATCCAAATAATCGCCAAAATACAAGCAGCCATAGATACACTTCACATAGAGCGAGTGCGCACTCCCAGTCGCGAGCGGCAATCCTTTGATATTGTCGAATGTACGCGTCTGTATGTAGGTATGTGTTTGTTTTGGTTCCTATCACGGAACTAGTCTTATGTATGCATCTATTTTGTAGTACGTGAATAATAATATCTATGGCGAGTTTGCGACCATGTAGGTATACCCTATTGTATTAGTCAGTGCAATCACAAAAATCGTCATATCACATATATCTGTAACCCTAGCCAAGTTACTAATCCGCAATAGTTAACGCTAGTAGAAAATTCCAAATGTATGGGAATGACGTCATCTCAACGCTCAGTCACGTGGTTAGAGCAAAAGAATTCTACGAAAGCTTGCATCGAAGCATTCGACGCAAACGAAACGGCTGTAACTTGGCTAGGGGGATGTACAACTTGAATGACCTACAACTAGAAAAACGCTTAATTGTCGTTTTGTACACACGTTTGTACGAAATTTATTTTGGTTTTTATATATTTCAAAAATTTTGTTTTTTTTTATTTATTTTTTCTATAAAAATCCAGAAAAAGTTTTTTTTGGTGATTTACGTAAAAACGCGCAAATACGTAATAATAATAACCATCGCGCGCGAGAGGTTAATAATATTATAAATTTTATTTTCAGAAAATGCAATCCATTATTGTTAGTAAATTCACAACTTATAAACTAGTGTTAGTACATACAATAAACATCTGTCAATTAATAAATAAATTCAATAAACATGTCAATAATAATAATTAAATCACATAAAAAATACTCCGAAATAAAAGTGCTGATAATGTTCTAAATTGGATTTATAGCTACATTTTAGAGGGTTTTATGTGATTGCATACACCTATGGCTGTACAAGAGTATTTATGTGGCCTCACGTAACCCTATGGTGGTTGATAGCTATGGATCCCTATAGGACGGCTATTGAATTTAAATGGTGGTATTACAAATGGTAGTTCGTAAAGGGTAGCAATATTGAGCCTGAGTCAGTTAGATTATGGGGCATTTTGCTACAATTAGAGAGATAAACTACTAAAGTAAATAATTAGTAGTAATAGTAGTAGCTAAAGCACATCAAATCTAAGAAGTACTGTTTCACGTTTCACACTTTTTAATAGAATAGCTTTGTACAGGCGTAACTTACAGTATTTTTATTATCTTTTCCGTAAAACCATTGAATTATGAAGCTATTTTTTATCACTACATATAGAATTTTTATTCAACCAATTAAAATTAAAATATATTACGTATATTCTTCATATATTTGAGGCGCTTTAATTAATTAATTTATTTACAATTTACTTGTATAGCATTACAGCCTAAACTAATGTGTTGTACAGACACTAAGAAATAAAAAAAAAGGAAAACATAATCAAAACCAAATAAGACAAGGTTTACTTATTTTTTTCATCCATCCTCTCACAAAACCTAAGACATTCACGACACACATCTATCCTTCTCCCAGCAAACAAGTCGCACTGTCAAAAGTCAGAAGAGCATCATGCACAGAAAGGCCACGAACCAGTGGCGAGATAGCTCTAGACATGGTCTAATAGTAGTGTAACTTATGTAATCTTACTACTTCTAGTAAGATGTCATCCAATGATTTCCACTCCACCCTAGAGTGGGCGGATTCATTGGATGATATCCTTAAAAAAACATCCACTATATTCTATCCATCTATAAGCACTCTACGCTCTACTCTTCATCAACGCTGCACCCTCCGCCATATTTCAGCAAATAAACATATTCGCAGGGGCGGCTCGGCGAGGGGTGAGAGTGTTAAATAATTAGTTTTGGTCTGTTGTAGTGTTGATAAACAATGTTTGTTTGAATTGTTTGTTTGTTATGTTTATAGATTCATGGCCACTTATTAGTGTAATAGAAATTATAGATTGTTGATAGTAATTTTAATTGCTCATAATAATTAACCCAGCCACCGCGATCGGAGATGCTCCAAGTATCAGAATCAGAGTTAGAGAGAGACAGAAGTAAGATTCTGACACTATCTCCCGCTCCACGCAAGGACAGGGGTTGTTATAAGATGATTTTTGCCAAACGTAAAAAAAAAGTATCAGAATTCACAAGGCGATATCCGGCCACCGTAAGCGTGGGCTTGCGGACGAGAAGCAATGGGTCGCTTACCGTCCGTCCGTCCGGTGAAAACTTAGCCCGAGGCATCAGCGGCACATAGTATTCCATGCACACCTAAAAGTGATGTCAATAAACAGCAGGAGTCCAGCAGGGTTCATTCGCGTTAGGGCCTCGTGGAATTTCAGAAAGGAAAAACATTCTCCTAGAACGCAAAGAACAACTTAAGGATATTGGTGGGTTAAAGCCAAAATTCGGACACGACCTTTTACTCCCTCTGAGAGTGGGAGAAGCCATTGGACAAAACAAAAGGGTAAAAAATGCAATAACGTATTAAACCCATACACAAAATATACCGGCGTGAGAAAGAGATGTAGCTATACATGATAAATAGCACTATCCTTTTCTCACAACGGAATTATGTTAGTAATGACATGTCTGTGTAGTTATAAGGTATAGTACATCATTATAACTGGAATATCAGAAAGGAACATAAGGAATGCTTTCTGATACAACACCACAGGGAAAATAAGCCGGTTACGTAACGATCTCCTAATAATGATCTGATTTTCCTTAAAGAAAATGTTGTGAGGAATAAAATATGCGGTAGATGCGGTAGTGAATTTGATGTGGAGTAGCTTAGAAGCGGTCTTAAAATACATTAGAGACTTGTTTATAGAGAGATAAGCCCTACCATGACGTGTTAAAATCATCATAATTCCGGTATGCCAAGGATTATACTATTTCAACAAATAACTAGGTAGTATGTAGGATAGAGTTCTGAGTATACATGTAGATGGATGGAGAGGGAGAGGAAGGCTGAAGAAAAGATGGATAGATTGTGTGTGGAGTGATATGAAAGAAAAGGGAGTTAGTGATAGTTTGACGGGTGACAGGACAGAGTAGAAGAAAAAAACGTGTTGCGCCGACCCCAAGTAATATGGGATAAGGGCAGGAAGAAGAAGAAGAGACTTGTTTATAGAGAGATTACCCCTACCATGACGTGTTAAAATCATTATAATTCCGGTATGCCAAGGATACTATTTGTTGTAGAACGGTTTTTTCTTCCAATATGTCCTGTCTACAATCACGTTATGGCTGACTCCCTTTTTTCATATTATTCCTACATTACTCCTGCACTGTACTACTTTATTATACACCTATACTGTACCTCTACAATAGGGTAGTTTCTAGGGTCAAAATAACTACATTTTATTTAGTCCGTATTTTAGATTATAAAAAAAATATTGGACACGTATTTTTTCTTATTTTTCGATTAAACAAATAAAAAACTTTTTACAAAAAATATTAAACCGACTTCAAAAAGTACAAAATAATTTTAATTTCCGAAGGGGGAGGGGATATAGGTATCGAACTGGATACATCCCTCTCTTCTTACTACATACTTTCTTTCAGTCAGTCATCGACTACACGTATAAACAAAGCAATTTTACTTGTTACGACAATTCTGCTATGATTCTATGAGGAGTTCTGTTCCATAACTTCGAAGTTCACAATCAGATCATAACAATATTTCTATGGGACCAACTTGGAAGCATAACCTCTCAATCAAAAAAATTTTTTTTTAAATCGGTCCACAATTGACCGAAATATCGGGGAACGTACATACAAAAAAAAAAAAAAAACTCATTCAGCCGAACATTTTCGAAGTCGGTTAATAATAACAAAGATGAATGAAAGAAGTTACGTTTGACGTCACCCCGTGCGAAACAATGCAGCACGGCGTGACATTATACGTAACTTTAATGGGCTACATCTTTGTCATTTTTTATTTGTGCTTTTATTTTATAATTATGTACATCTTAACTATTAAATATTATAAGTTAATAGGTATATACAAACTTAAAATAATAATATGTACAAACGAGTAAAAAAGGCACAAAAACGGGGAAAAGTCAAAGGGCATCAAAAAATTCGTCCACATCGATGTCAATGGGAAAAGTGCCCAGAACGCTGGCAGCATTGCCACGCTGGATGGCAATGCTGATTCGTTGACCGAAGAAAAGGCCAGCCCTGTGGTCACGCGAAGAGTCGACCAAACGTTTGCTGATATCCTTAAAAACTCGATGAGCGCTCGGACCCCATGGCCCTAGTGTTTCAACCCCAAACGGCTCAAATATATAACTTCCAATGAGGTTATTATATTTACGCCGTTTGAGGTTTTCTGCACCTACAGCAGCCGCTCCAGCACAGCCCGCGGTACTCAGAAGATGGGATGGCGCAAGGGTGTCGACACATGTTGCATCCCACACCAAAGGCCTACCCAATTTCCAAGGCATTATAGTCATCCCATCTGGTCTCTTCCCATCGTCACGTGCCAAGCCATTGGGTTCTAAGACAGCTGGCACCCCGGCGGTGACAAGAGCTCGACGGATGATGTCATTAATACTGGCATGCCGTGCTATCCGACCAGCGCTTCTACTGCAAGATAGGCCATGGTGTCCGAGGCGATCGACTGCTTCGCCGCACTGACATCGATGTGGAGCTCCACTAGGAGCACCCAGACGCAGGCATGTAGCGATCCGGAAGGTGGTGTCACTCAGCATAGTACCTATGTTAGGTGACGGTAAAGCCTGTAGCCAAAGACCCGACTCCCATTCACCCACAGCCAGTAGGCGAGCGCGCTCAGCAGTATTGGTGGACGTGTTAATGAGATTATTCCGTACCAATCTGCAGAGCGGCTCATCCCACTGTCTCTGGGAAGATGGAATTTCGGGCAACGCGTTGTCCGGGCAAGCAATTTTCCAGGCGCTCACGGCATCGGCCAAGCACGGCACCTCACAGCTAACCAGTGATGGAGTCAAAATTCTTTTGGTCAACTGTTGTGTGCTGTGGACCGAAGACAAGAACGCCGGTAGGCTTATACTAGAAATTTTGCGGATGCCAATCCCACCAAAGCGAATGGGTAGCGTGGCTTGTAACCACGCTCGGTCATCCAGGGCCACATTTAAAATGGAAGTCAGAGTATACCGAATAGTCTGATCAATTTTGTCCAAGAGATGTGGCTGCTTCCATAAAGGGGAAGAGCGGAGAAAATACATAAAATTTGGTGCAAAACAACAATACCGTAGGAGGGTGAATGCCGAATGTAGGTTAATTTTGGAAAGTCTCTCCGAAATGTTATTAAAACGTTCAATTTTGTCGTCAATGAATAAAGAAAAACTGTCTTCCAAAATTGGAGAACCTAGGAGGTGCAGTGTGCTTTTATCTAAAATTTTGATTTCAGGAGCTATTGAATAAAATTTCTGTAGAGTCGATTGTCTGTCAGTACTGTCAGGAACAAAAATTTCGCATTTAGAATGATTAAGTTCTAGGCCGATAGATTTAAATTGCTCTTTCAGGAATTCAAAATCTTTCAAAACAGTATCTACCTCACCTCCCAGTGTTCCGTCATCCAAATACCACAGATTAAATTTCGAATTTAGTTGTTGGATGATTGGATGGATAGCCAAACTGAAAATCACTGGCCCGAGAGGGTCACCTTGTTGGCATCCGACTGCAGATTCCAAAACCTTGTCTTTGTATAATAATTTAGTAGGATGCCTATAGCATTGCCATAAAAAGCCGAAAATTTCTGGTAGTTCTTTTTGAGCTTCAGCCAGCAAAGTGTCCCTGTTTACAGAATTAAACGCGTTTTTAACGTCAACCTTAAGGATGACTTCACCCTTATCAGAATTTAGGAAGGTTGTGAGGGCATGTACGGCAGCCTCACAGCCCCCTCTTGAACCAAAGCCAAGCTGTAGGGGCTGGAATTTGTTCGTAAGTGATTGACTGTACAATTTACAACAAATTTTGGCTGCCATACGCCTGTAGGTGCACCCGACGGCGATGGGGCGAATGCCACCGTCCTTCTTGCGCAGGGCACATAGGTTGGCCCCGTACAAGACATCGACGACGGCATCGTTCACGCCGCCGGAGAGCATAAGAGTGACTAGAGCCACAAGCTCCTTCAAAAGCGACTCACCAGCTTCCCCGGCGCCTGAACTTAAAAGATCCTTCAAATGTTGTGGAGTCAGGCCATCGAGGCCACCGGCAGAACCGCTTCTGAAGGAGCTTACAGCTGCAAGTAACTGGGGTGCTGAAATTTGGAGAAAAGATGAATCCGGATTAGGGGCGTCAGGAGGGTCAGGAAAGGTGAGGTCATCCGCAGGCGCTGGATGTTTACTCTCCAGGGCTGAAATTGTATCTGAAGAGTAAGGCGCCACCACATCACTGCTGAACAGTAACCTAGCCGCTCCCCTAATGTCACCCTCACTTATTTTGGATTCTACATGTGAACACAAACCTTTCTGAGAAAAGCTGTTAAAAGCAGGTAAATTTAGATCTAAAATGTAAGCCGAATTATTGCAATTGTCTTTAATTTGGGTAGTTAATGTTTTTTTCGTAGCCAAATTTTTTTGCACATGTAGAATCCTGTAAGGGAAGGTGAGTAATTCCTCCCAAGCACTTGGTGTGTTCTCCTGGGTCGCAAGACGGACGCATCGCGCTAAACTCAGCGCAACAGACCGTCTCGCGCCCCGGGGAACTCTCTTTAATAATGGTGTAGAATTTTTTAATTTTGATAAAGTTTGCCAAAGCGATTCTAAATGTGTTGTTGATTGGGAAGTAGCTGGGGGACACAAAGGTACACTATGTGGTTTGTGAACCTTGCCATAGTGTATCTTAAGTCCGCGTTCGCCTTTAAAATAACGTGCTTGGGAGCAGTGGGGGCATCTGATTAACTGAGCGTCGAGCGATGTGGCAGGTTGACTGCTACAGGCGCCGGTATCACTGCAGCCGGCATTTATCATTAAAAAAAAAGGTGTTGCACTTACCAATATAATAAAATAAAACTATTACTTACACAAATAAAATAATACAAAAATAAACACTAAGAAAAGTCTTAAGTCAAGTTGACGGCTTGACGTGACGGCCGTGGCGCAGCCGCACTACGGGCCTAGGGCACCCCAACTCTCATGATCTTTTTCACTAAATAGCACACGAGAAACATGCTGAATGTGAAAAAGAACCCGTAGAAATTCGCGTCATAGTGACATCTGGATCCGAAATAAACAGCGATGGCAACCACTGTGATGATGCCCAGCACCAACCCTCGCCGGAAGGCAGCAGAAGCTTATGTTCAGGAAGTTATCCACCACAAACAGAGGCGATACCCTCAGCAGCATTTCCACTAGTCCCAGTGCCGTCAACCTCAACGAAATTATTCATTTATGACCTTTGCACACGTTACACTGATAATATTTGACTGTACTGCACTGGCTTACACTGTAAACTTTCACGGGATGCTTTGATTGATTTATTTTGTATCTTTAAAAACTTTGATGTCACCAATAATAATGCGAAAAATCAATCCATCATATAGGAGTCAATTTTTTATAAAATATTTTTCCATGTTGTTCTGGAATTCCACAAATATCTATCTTTGATTCTTTCTAATTGTTTTTATTTACATTGGTAAGTTTGTATCCTTGAATAAATTCGTAGAACACAAAAAAATATCAAGAAAATTATGAAAAATCAAGTGACATTTTTTGACAACCTTCTGAAATTCCAAAATTCCATTTTTTATTTAATTTGCAAATAAAAAAATACGTGTCCCTTATTTTTGAATAATCTAAAAGAAGGACTAATTACATTTTTTTACGACAACTAGCCTAGACTACTCCTACACCACACCCAAACTACAACTATACTACCTACTACATACGATACATTCGCGTTTTTCTTTGGTCTCACTCGTCAATCAAAATGACAAAAACACCATTTCAATTATTTCGCAAAATGCGTTCCAGATCCAAAAATATTAAATCAACTAAAAAGATCTAGCTATTAAAAGTAAGCAGAAAGATGTGTGTGTGTGACTTATTTCCTAAGCTCCCGTCTTTTTAATAGATACCTACTCAATAAGACGCTCATTTCCGATAAATATTATTTCCAGACAAATTCTCAGTAATACTCTTACATCAACAACTTCAACACCACGATAACAAAATAGAAGAAAAAGTCCTTGAACTGAAAGAAACCACAAAAAATCTAAACAAATGCTTGGCATATTATGACTTCGCGTTTCAGATTTCTCACAAACAGAAGCGAATGTTTTCTGATTAACTTTGGAGCATCGACCGAAAGAAATCCATACTCTTCAAAGTTTTCCTCTGTAAAATCATTAGTACGTTTTCTTGAATTAGGTTTTTATTCAATATTTTGTTTTCTTCACCAGTATAGGTACAGGGAAGTTTTAAAAGCAAAAAAATAACATTAGGTGTGATCGCAGTCAAACACTGGTTTTTATAAAATAAATAAATAAGAATAGGTAGGTAGGGTGGGCTAGGTTGGTAAGTTGATAGGATAGGTTAGTAGGGTAGGGTTCGGTATGGTAGCGAGGGGTAAGTAGGTAGGGAATTTGGGGTAGGTAAGGTAGTCAATTGGCGGGAGCAAAACCACGGCTAACAGTTTTGGTAATATTATTGTGCAGAATAAACTGCGAGACATATTGATACTTTAAATCTTCAATTGTGATAATTAGAGACACAATAGAAATTCAATAGATGCGCAAACGCCTGGGATTTAATGAATTAAATGAGGACCTAACTAGGACCAAGGAATGAAAACCTAATAAAGTATGCCCATTGAACATATAAAAATCTCGTGTCACAGTGTTTATTATTAAACTCTTTTGAAGCGGCTAGACCGATTTTTATGTTTTTTTTTGGGTATATTTGATAGGTTTGAGAATAGGTCGTAAGCTATTTTTTGTCTTAAGTAGCCTCTGAGTACAGAACCTTAAAAAATACCTGTACAAAGCCAAAAAAAACCCTCTCCAATTGCACATCATTTATCTTGATTCTCATCAACTCTCATCCAGCTGCTACCAGCCACCCTACGAAAATAGAAGTAAGACCAATTACTCTAAAAGAAAAACCTATCAGGAAGAATCGATCAAAAAACTTATCCTTATACCAAAAAACGATGAACGATAAAGTATCAACTCTTCGCGATCCCCGTTAAAAAATATTGCAAGACGAACTTGTTGACAAGCCGCCAACCTTCGGCACATCATTTATCAATGTCTAGCAGAAGAGCGGGGTATTATTAGCAACGACAAATGGTTGGCGATCGCTTATCTATTGATTCGAACATCCATTCGGTAGGATGTGTTAATATTGTGTTGGTTTTTTAGGGGCCCGCGGAGTTTGCTGAATGTTATCTTATGAGGTAAGGACGCTATAGATTTTCTTGATTTGATCGTATCATTATTATTCTCATACTAAGGGGAATGATTTCCGTCTTCGTAGTAAAAATAATAATAATTTATTGAACAGCAACACTTTGTACCAGCAAATAGAGAATTTAAAAAAAAAATGTTAGTAGTAGGTGGTATACGGACAATATCATATCTCATGTGCTTTGAGTACATTCACTAGGATAGCTACATATAGAATTAGATACTGTATAAACAGTAGCACTATTTAAAATAAGGAAGCTACAATATCGCATTGGGTTTATTTAGCCTGTAAGGATATTGTACATTTTTAGAAATAAACAAATATATGAAATCATTAAAACTGACACGAGTGGTAAAATGGAGCTGAGAATGTTATTTTTTTTTTGGTTTCAAACAGCCGTATACAAAAATGTAATTCTTAATAGAATTGTTTCCCTAACGATAGACTTATAGTGCCGACAATGTAATATTGAGGTAAAAATTGAGTACACTCCATTCATCATGTACCCGAATCACACATCACACACACGCATCTGAATTTATACTTATTTTTTTAAGCCTGACTCGATACATTTGCTGTCAAATACCACAAAAACATATTAGAATATATATTTTACATCTGCAATCTAGTGGAACTCAAAGTTATGATAAGTGACTGTATAAATTAAATAATTTTTATATTTGATACTGGCTTAAGATTGGATTTGATTGCATCACTGCTTTCAGTCTTTTAAACTCAACTGTGTCTTTCGGTTACCCTTTATGCGTACCAGGGCCGTGGTAACTCTTTCAAAGAATTCAACAGCCTTAGATGTATACAGGCCTTTGGAAGATAAAAATAATGACATAAAGTTTGTTTCAAATATACCAACCTATTCGTACCTAAAATGATATCGACGGCCAGCCATTGGTAGCTCGCTGTCCGACCGTCCGGTAACTGTCCGGACCGAGACCAAGACGTCGACGGCGCGCACTGTTCCCGCGCGCCTCAAGGAATTTTCAGCAACAGAAGGGGCCGAGCCGGGTCGAAGCCTATTGGGGTCAGGGTTATCCGAAAGGAACTCAAGCCCCGGTATGAAGGCGAGAAGGAACAGGGTGGGGTTTTTACTCAGTAAGAGTCTGACACTATCTCCCGCTCCACCCAAAAGTGGGGGTTGTCGTTGTTGTTGTAGCCCACCGAAAAAAAAAACCTTTAAAAGTGGTTTGATAAACAAGATTAATTTATTAAACCCCAAGCAAACGCCAGCATTCGTACTCCCATTGTCTTTCTGTGTCTCTTATTTCGATATTCGAAAGTTTAAATAATCATAAAAAATGTTTATACTGAACCCAAGCACAACAGCCATTGTACATAATTACACCATGTGACCATTTTTTTATTATCCCCACGAACCGAATATTACGATAACATATTGTGGCCAAAAGATATCATTTTTATGGAAATTCCTTGCATTAATATAATATTTTACGAAATACAGAAAATACTGTACACGGTATATTGTAAAGAAAATACACTGAAATATTTTTTGGTGTTTCGTGTGAACATGAGAAAAATCTTCGCCTTATGGTCGGGTATGTTACATAAAATAATATGTGTTTTTCGTTTAGGTTAGTTACAGGATTTTTGCTTGAAAATTCTTACCTTTTGTTTGTATATTATTGTAACTACTCGTACATCAAATATTGGTTCATTACAAAGGTTTTCCTTGTACTTTTGTGTACATAAAGCATTTAATAAATAAATAAATAAAGTTTTAATCTATATTAATATTATAAAAAAGTATAATTTGTTAGTTTGTATGTAGGGGGTAATCTCCGGAAGTACTGGTCCCATTGCTAAAATTTTTTCACCGATAGAAAGCTGCTTTATTCCTGAGTGACATAGGCTATATTTTATGCACGCGGATGAAGTCGCGAGCAAAAGCTAGTAAGGTAATAAGGCGCGCGCATAGTGGATTACGGCAAATTCCTTCTCCTAGAGAGGAGGCCTGAGTTCCAACAGTGGGAACATTAAAAAGGCTGAGGATGATGATGGATGATGAAGGTAATATGGTATGGACCACAAGTTAGCTTTTCAGAAAATTCCCGCGGCCACACTGGGCAGTGGCCCTTCTGGGCTCCTATGGTTTTCTTGAAATCTCTTTGAGAAGCGCGTGGAACACTACATGATGTTGACGATTTAATCTCGGACCGATCAATACCGGACGGCTGGACGCCAACGCCTACGGTGGCTGGATGTCGAGCTCAAGATCTTGGCAACTGGGACGTGCGGCCGCCTCTTTTGCTAACATCTGCTTCGCAGAAGGAGGCGACTGCCTGCTATTCCTCCTCGCTCCGGACCATGGATTGTTAGAGAATTCGGCAAGAGATGTCGTTACCGCCGATCGCACCCACAAGAACAGAGCGATTCTCTGCCCAAGCGGGGCAAACCTCTACCGTGATCTTCAGCGTTTCCTCCGGGCGTTCCACACAGTGCCGACACCCGGGCGTCACTTCGGCACGAATCCGGTGCAAGTAGCTCCCCAACTTACCATGATCGGTGAGAACCTGCGTCATGGAGAAGGTGAGGATATCGTGAGGTCTTTCCAGCCTCGCCTTAAAGAGGGGACTTACCGCAATAATTTTAATATACCCAGCACTGGGTCGCGATAGTCGCTGAAGCCATTTCATCACAAGATCCCGCCGGAACTCTGTCCGCCATGCCGTGATTTGTGAATTTCACCGCGGCATCGCATCTCCACGCGCAAATCGTGCATGCGCGCAAGGACTCCAGATCCCATGATGGCAGGCTAGCAAAGAGGCTCGCCGCTTCGCGGGAAACCGTGCGGTATACCCGCACCATCCATCTCTCCCGCGTCGGGCCTTGGTACAGGTCGTAGTCCGGGGTGGGTTTTTTTGTCAGCAAGAATCAGTGATAATTGCCCACCGTAAAAAAAAAAAAACGTGACCAGTGATCAGCTCAAGCTCAGATAGGCGCTTTACTTTATATGAACTAAAATTTCAAAGACGTGTGAATCTCACTCGCAGACACAAAATAATAATAATAATAATAATATAATAAATGTTTTATTGTTTCTTATTACATTGTCATGCAACACAAAAATTGAGGCATCCCCGTTAAGTTAAAGAATACTTGTGATGGGATTGCCTCGCCCTTCCCTTAGTTTCTAAAATTACAATGTTGTGACAAACAATTAAACATCGGTAAGGTAATTTAAAATAAAAAATTAAAATTAGGAACAAATTTGAGCATGCGAATGTATGAGTGTGTGTGTGGGGGGGTGTGTGTATGTGTTTGTGAGTGTGGATGGTGATTGTGAGACTTTCGCTAACAGATTCGGGCTAGAATAAGTTCTGTTTCATCGTATGATAAGGTTTTTAACCAGTCAGTCAATACTTTTTTACATTCATATAGCAACATGGGGTAAATATTTAATTTATGGTTCAATTTATTATATATGTAAGTTGACTGTATGTTATATTGCCGTCTGGCAAACATAGTTCTGACCTTCGGTGAGTGGGCCACGATATCTTTACGTCTTCTGTCTAACTTTGTAGCATCATATGTCAGTGATTTATGTAGGGTTAAAATTGTATTTAATATATATAATTTTCTGACCGAGAGCAGGTTACAGATCTTATAAAGAGTGTCTGTGGAATATCTAAAGGGCTTAAAATACATAACTTTTAAAAGAGATCTCTGAGCTCTTTCAAGATCTAAGAATTTGGTTTTCGTGGCTCCACCCTAAACTGGTATACAATAGGTTGTAACCGATTGTGCGAGTGCGACATATATTTGGTTAAGCAACTGGGGCGGAACTACATGACGCAAAGTTTTGAAGATCCATATTAGTTTTCTAATCCTGGTCATTGTATTTTCAATGTGGGCATGCCAAGACAGCCGTTGGTCAATTATTATTCCTAAATATTTAATTGATTTAACTTGACTGATGCGATTACAGTTACACTGAAAGGGTGGATTAACACACTCATGGATCACGACACCAAAGTCTGGACCTGGCTGTGACCTCTGATTGGGAGTAAAGCATATGAAATTTGTTTTACTGACGTTAAGGGATAAAAGACTTGCGTTTAGCCAACCGGCTATTTCCTTCAGACCACATTCAGCAGTTTTCTGCACGGCAGTCCAAGACTCACCGGCAAATACTACTGCAGTATCATCAGCATATGCACCCAATATTACACAACTCATTTATATAAATCAGGAACAGCGTCGGACCAAGCACACTTCCCTGTGGCATCCCGAATTCAACCCTTTCTTCATCACTAAAATGTGATTTACCAAGTTTAACCTGTTGTGTTCGATCAGATAAATAACTTTTGAAGAGAGAAAGCTCCATGCCCCTTATACCAATCGATTCAAGCCTGCGCAGAAGGATTGGGACAGAGACGGTGTCAAAAGCTTTTTTTAGGTCCAGGAAAACTACTAGGCATTTTAACCCCTTATCAACATTGGCAATGATATCACTAGTTAACGCTTTAACAGCGTCTTGAGTAGAAAAACCCCTTCTAAAACCAAATTGTGATTTAGATAATAAATTATATTTGTTCAAGTAACTGATAAGCCTATTGTTTAATATTTTCTCACAGATTTTTGCCATGCATGATATGACAGATATCGGACGGTAGTTGTTGACATCGTTCGTGTCCCCCCCCTTATGCACAGGCGTGACTATGGAACGCTTAAAAGCAGCAGGGAATTTTCCCGTTTTAAAACACAGGTTAACTAATTGAGATAAAAATTGTTATACTTAATCAGTATTATGCTTAAAAACTAAGTAATCATGCTTAATAATCCTCATAATTTCTTCCTCTGCTGGGTATAAGCGAAGCGTCACCACATCGATCACTCCTGTACTTTTGCATCCACTTGATCAGTCAACTTGGTGAAAGTTAGCTCATTTCCAGATTCTTTCAAGAAAAATTAAAACATAATTCTGTTACCTAGCTTTATTCTCAAGAATTTCCGTAATTTGAAACGAGCGCTATCGTAAACTACTATTATCTCTTTTCAATATCAGTTCCATTAAGCTGCGAACATTATCGAACAGCGCTATAAGCGCTTTAATGTACACTCATGGCGCTGGACACAGCGCTGAAAGTATTGTGGTTTTGTGTATCAGACTGAAATGTTACATCAAGGTACCGGGAATGGATTTAATCAATGAAATACCACTGCTTTAACGTGAAGAGAAAGTTTACTCGCCCACTCAGTATATGAAATGTCAGTGAGTAGAAATAAAACATCAGTCTATGCAATGTAATATTCAAAGTGTAAAAAATCTGCTTCTCATAAGTATATCTTCGGCCTTCCCTCGCTTATTTGGAGGGCCACTTTCCTGGGTCGCGTGACTTCTCGTCAGATTATTTTTTTAAGGCTCGCGTTTGACCACTATCTCACCTGATGGAAAAAAACGATGCGGTTGACGATGGAGCACGGTTATCTAGAAGTAACCTATTCACTCTTGAGTTAAAGTTGGTTTTTGTTGTAAACATACAGCACGACTCTGGTTTGCTTAACTGATACTCATTCGATACTGAACAGCTTCAATTTACGTATAACCTCATAAACTGCACTCCTTAAGTGGAATTCCATGCCGGAGTCTGTGTTTCCAGATAGCTACAACCCGTGAATCTTTAAGTCGAGAGTGAATAGGTTTCTTCTAGGTAAGCGCGTTCCATCGTCGACCACATCGTCACTTTCCATCAGGTGAGATAGCGGTCAAGCGCAAACCTATCAATAATAAAAAATAAAACTTTTAAATTTCTTCAAACCAACTGTTTCATATGCCCAGAACATTAACAAGACCTTCTCGAAATCCTCAATACTCCTCATACTATCGTTTGTTATGCCTTAAAGACTTACAATCTTCAGCAACTTCTACGCAAAGTAACGCGAATGGACTCATTATTTAGTACTGACGAGGAGAGACAGTGAGCCAAAGCAAAGCTTATATATTCTTGCATTTTTGATATCCTATAAGTTTTACACAGGCACCAATAACATTCTACAAACCTAACCCTTTACCCTTCACTCACCTTACAAGACTAGACTACTGCCACACATAATATAATAATTGAGACCTGTCCCACCCACAAGGAGGCTTTTAAGGGTCTGTTTCACCAAACACGGTGTGACGGCTGATCGTGTGGTGGTAACACACTGTAATGCGTCTCCCCCTCCCCCCTACCCCCTCATTTGCATGGCGATCTCAACGCTCCTGCGGTTTGTTAATCTTATAACCTCCCGTCGGAATTAACCCACGCCCGCCGATGTCACTAGCAAAATAGCGGTGGAGGGATTTATAGAGCTGGATGGGGTAGGTCTTATTCTATTATCTTCTTATTCTTAATGTATTTTTGATATTAATTGGTCTTTAATATATTTTTAATATTAATTTTTTGGTTAAAGTTAAAGTTCACGTTTATTGCTATAAACAAACTTCCTACTCGCTGAAGAAAAGGGCGAAAAGGTCTGCGATGATCAACGACGTCGATGAGGATATATTTTTTGGCTCAAATTATGATGAAGGAATAAAATAAACTTGGCTGTATACCAAAATATATTAAAAATCATAAAAAAATATAGTAAAATTATTATCTTCAGCACCATTTTAGCCGGAAAATGTCCACTATTGACATTGGTCGCCCCCAAGGTTCACCACAATGAACAGTCCTGTATGTTTTGCAACCATCGGATTCCTGCGACCCTCCCCGTTTTCCCGTACTCGGTCGCTCCTCCAGAACCATATCGCCTCATCGACCATCTGTTATGCGAGCAATGCGCCCTGCCCCTACCACTTAAGTTTGGTGATTTTGCAGGAGAACCAAGGTTAAAAAAAGGGCAAAATATAACGATTTCTCCTTTACGTTGTATTTGCCTGTAACAAAGAGTATTTTTAAGAGTCAAAAAGACCTGCCTAGTTTCTGCTCAGTTATGTTATAGGTTAAACCGCCATGGGCCTTTGTGGGCCTCCACACTGGCCCCTGGTGGGCCTTCTTTCTGGGAGACGGAATGAACCATAACCCTTTACGGCCCATTCCCTCTCCTAGAGAGAGGAAGACTGTCTCAGCATTAGAAAATATTATACGGCTAACTATTATGCTATGTTATAAGCTAGCTATGCATGTTATAGGTTCATCATCATATCAGCCAAAAGACGTCCACTGTTGGACATAGGCCTCCTCCAAGCGTCGCCACAACAACCGGTCATGTGTGTCATGCATCCATTGGATTCCCACGATCCTGACCAGATCATCGGTTTACCTTGTTGGAGGCCTATTCAAATAGTTTTCTCTCCATCGACAAACAAATTAAGGTCTGCTGAAGTACGCTCACGCTGATAGTTATTCTACACTTATTTTCAAGGCACTATCAAAGCCACTTCCACAATCTCTAACTCCATACATTTGCCTAGTAGATTGTTTCGTTCCTTGCATAATTACTTAGCTTTTGTTACTTAATTACAAAGAGAGGAGTGGGGTTTTTAGTACAATGAGATGAACGGTTAAAAGGCTGATTTATATTTTTGCTACTACATTAATATTGTTGATAGTGCTAACTAAAATGCCTAAGCAAAGTAGAGAAAGTTTCGGCTAGTGGTTTTCGCAAAATTATGAGGTTCAGGTTGCTTAGTTCTAACTTCTTTATTTGGAGATTCAATAAAATGATCTTGAATCCTGATTGATTGATTGATGCCATATAGCCGATTACGGCCACAGCGACCGAACTCTTTGGCTTCTCGTGGTGGTTATGAGCTCAGATCTGCTGCTCTGTTATATGCAGTGGACGTGTAAAGACTGAAATGATGATGAAGGTGACACTTGGCGGCGGGCTGTATCCAACAGTATTTTCGTCTTTCGGCTAAAATGATGATGATGAATTTGCTACTATGATCGAAATTCGGTCAGGAAACTTATTATTATTAAGACAATTCCCAAACTCAGCAGCCAGAATTTCTAGCAACGATCCAAGTTAAATCTAGTACCACAAAATTATGTCAGCTAACTTATTGCGAGGCAAACTTTAAGTTAGTGTGTGCAGGTAAGTTAGCTGCTCGTCACAGACGCTTAGTAGACTAATCTTTAACTTAAACAATTTCAAGGCGTTAGCGTTTTCAGTTCTGTTTTCTTCAAGTATGAATTTGGAAGATATGAAACTGAATACTCGTATATACCTTGTGTTTTTAGCATGCCTCAAAACGTTGCAAATCCTGCAGCAGCTCTTATTTATTTAAATCTTTATGCACAGAGTTGTACAAAGGCGGACTTAATGCCTTAGGCATTATCTACCAGTCGACCTTAGGGTTATGCAGATACAAAACATGGCAGGTGCAGCTTAATAAATGAGAAAACAAATGCAATAGTAAATACATACTTAGATACATACATATAAATAAACAAAGCTATAGTGAAAAAAAGAAATCAGTGCGATGATGATTCTGCCAACATCTTGCGAATATGCTCTCGTGCCTTCACTTTAAAAGAATATCGGCTAGTCACCATCCTGATATTCAGAGGGAGCGCATTCCAAAGGGATATCGCTTGAACGAAAAAGGAGGAGTGGATAAGCCCTCTTGCTCCATCTAGCCCACTCTAGGGCGAAGTGAAAGTGGAGGAGGGCTGGACGTGAGAGACCGTGAGTCACCACCGCCGATCGTTCTGTCTAAGCGGGACAGCTACATGTGGTGGCTACACAGTGTTCTCAGCAATTTGGAAAACTCGGTGGATCCGCACAATGGTGATACCCAGGCGTTTCTTCTAACTGAATCCAATACAGGTACCTTCCAAACTGGC
The DNA here is from genome assembly GCA_949319445.1 of Mythimna lalbum. NCBI lineage: Eukaryota > Metazoa > Arthropoda > Insecta > Lepidoptera > Noctuidae > Mythimna > Mythimna lalbum. The sequence continues at coordinate 7,933,653 of OX439370.1, forward strand.
CAAGGCAGGTGAGAACCTGCGTTAGTCAGGACGCCGTAGTACCTTTCTAGCCAATCCTCAAAAAAGAAGCTTGTGAAGTGCCTAAAGCCAGGTTGCGACAGGCGACGTTTCTATACTGACATGAGATCGATACCGTCATTTTTCGTGGTAGCGGGGTAATGCCTCGGCGTGTCACCTCCACGCGCAGATCGTTCATGTGTGCAAAGACGGTTGCTCCCAAATCCCACAGCAGTAGGCCTGTGGTGAGGCTTCGTGGGAGACCGTGTGGTATCCCCGCAGCATTCAGATGGCCATGACCCTCTGGGACGCATTAGGTCGCTTTTGTAGCAACCGCGCCTTATTTGCACGATTCCTATACTTGTTGTCACAAAGGTCTCTTTAACCCAGTCTGTTAATTGGTTACATAAAAATGCTGATTTGTTTTAAGGAGAACTTAAAAGTGTCTTAAAAGACGCGATCGTATTGTCATCGAACCTGCTCTAAATTTGAAGTCTTGTACTGTACATTTCGTCTCTTAGTACAGCGTGCCTCCTGGTAAAGGCCTCCACCAGCTGCTACCACTGTATCCTATCACGAACCACTCTCCTCCATTTTGGGCTTAAGAGACATTATATAAAGGCAGAAAAATGAAAGAGGATAGTTCAGAATAATAAGGCTATTATTATTTTCATTTGTTTATTTATCTCAGGACCCTGAGGTCCTGGACCTTTGGGAGGCATACAAGGGGCCGAAGCCAACTCGCACAGGCCCTTTAGGTTGTTATAATGACATGTGATACCAACCGACGATTATCCCTGTACGCGCTGTACTAGTGCACCCAAGGACAACCCCCGGTTTGAAAAACTATTGCGATACAATATGGAAAACAAAATAATAGGACTATGGTTTTTCGAGTCTTAAGTGGACTGGTATCATGGAACTATGTTAAGACTATGGCCCCTGCCTGAACAATGTCATTAATATAATCCATCGATAAAAGGCAGGAGGTGACTTGCACACTCAATAAATGGGCCCCCAAAAACGCTATTATTATTATTATTATTATACTGTACATTTCGTAAGGATAAATCCGGAAACCTTAAACCTTTTTTACCATTTTTACTTCATGTCTTCTAAAAGCAACTACATTGAAAATCCTTACAAAAGCTCTGAACCATTGCTCAGTATTTAAATAAAAAGCCTTCTTTTCGTGCCAAAACCCTTTTGACATCACCTAAACACAAATCAAGACCTCATTCCGAACAATAAATGAACATTTCTTTTGAACGAAACGTCAACGGCAAATGAAAATAAATGTATCTTTTATCAAAAGCAAAAAAGATGGCTGATGTTATCCTTTTTCCCGTATCGTAAAGTGGTACGGTTCAATCAATTCACCTAATTTTATTTCGCGTTTATTCCGACCACATTGAATGGAAACGTCTAGATAGGTAGGTACGGGCGGTGAATGGAATAGGTATGCAGGTTAAGTTATAAAAAAATTGACCACTATATGACCTGATGGTTGCTTTGATATGACCGACAGTGGAGCACGCTTGCCTAGAAGTAATCTATTTACTTAAAAACCCCTAGGAAAAATTAAAAAAAAATGTATTCCTAAAATTATCTATACGTATGAATGTTATGTCCACCATGTGCCGGTTGTACAACCGTCGTACGTCTTGTAGTTAAATGATGGAACAGACTTGGTGGAATTAGATTATATCAGATTAATTCGGAATGAATTCCAAGCCCAAAAATATTCGTAGTACGCGTGCCGTATTACAAGTTTATGTCGGACAAAGTAACGGGTACCACATAGTTACGATATAAATACACTTCGGTTAGCACAAACTTATTTAGTGCAACGATTTTACTTAGTCTTAAGCTGCTTTACCGAACACTAAACTATTTTACCGTCTGTACCCAGCAGTAGTCTGCATCGCAATGTCGGATTATTTAGATTAGTTTTTAGTTTGCATTGTGGCAGCACCGGCAACATGGAGCCAGCTTGTATTCAGTTACGTTGTAATTCGCTATGATGGATCGAGTTAAATATAAGTATTTAATTTATGAAAGAAAGAGAAAAAGATATGCGTTTTATAAAACTTATTAAAACTGAAAATACGAAAAAAAAGTGAGAGGGCGTGTGAGACTTACTGAAAAAAACCCATATATTTTTCACCTCGTCGATTATACGGCGTACGTCGAAGGACTGGACCAATTTGTCTTCTGCGGTCTGCCTGTTCGATTATAATTTAGGTTCTTTAGGGCTAGTGGCTCTTAATGAAACCGCCTTACTAACAATGATTGCGACCTTGCTTACTATCAAGATGGGATCGCAGTCGTATAATGACGAATATGCGTCTATGAAGCTACGCGTCCTTGGACAGTAAGCCATAGTATTGTTTGTAATTTTCACGCAAGCGTACACCATGCGTATAATGACGAATACGCGTCTATGAAGCTACGTGTCCGTGGACAGTAGGCCATAGTTTTGTATGTAAGATTTACGCAGACGTACACCTAGCGTATAATGACAAATACGCGTCTATGAAGCTACGCCTTCATGGACAGTAGGCCATAGTTTTGTATGTAATTTTCACGCAAGCGTACGCCATGCGTATAATGAAGAATACGCGTCTATGAAGCTGAGGGTCCGTGGACAGTAGGCCATAGTTTTGTATGTCAGTTTCACGCAGGCGTACCCCTAGCGTATAATGACTAATACGCGTCTATGAAGCTACGCGTCCGTGGATAGTAGGCCATAGTTTTGTATGTAAGATTTACGCAGGCGTACACCTAGCGTATAGTGACAAATACGCGTCTATGAAGCTACGCCTTCATGGACAGTAGGCCATAGTTTTGTATGTAATTTTCACGCAAGCGTACGCCATGCGTATAATGAAGAATACGCGTCTATGAAGCTGAGGGTCCGTGGACAGTAGGCCATAGTTTTGTATGTCAGTTTCACGCAGGCGTACCCCTAGCGTATAATGACGAATACCCGGCTATGAAGCTACGTGTTCGTGGACAGTAGGCCATAGTTTTGTACGTCAGTTTCACGCAAGCGTACACCATGCGTATAATGACGATTACGCGTGTATGAAGCTATGTATCCATGGACAGCAGGCCATAGTTTTGGATGTCAGTTTCACGCAGGCGTACCCCTAGCGTATAATGACAAATACGCGTTTGTGAAGCTACGCCTTCATGGACAGTAGGCCATAGTTTTGTATAGTATATCAGTTTCATGCAGGCGTAAACCGTGCGTATAATGACGAATACGCGTCTATGAAGCTACGCGTCTGGAGTCAGGTGGTTGCCGTGAGTGTGACCGTGGGTGGCATCACCGCGCCGGCCCTAACAGAATACCAGCGCTGCGTTATTTATCTTTATAGATATCGCAGCATATGCTGAGTTAGGTGCCTTTTTGACCTTGGACAAATTCTTCTGTATTTGTCGTATTTCTACTGTTTTTTTTTTTTTAATTTGTGTGAGGTTGAAATAAACGTTTTTCTTTTCTTTCTTGTAGTTTTCTTATCACTTCATCAAAAGCTTTAACTTGTGGTTAAACAACATTACTGAATTCTCACTTTTGTACAATTTAGATGAGCATAAATAATACTAAAATTAGAACAGATGGCCCTTAATTACCTATTTACACTCATTACAGAGTAAAGTCCATCCCTACGGCCTAAACTAATGAGAAAATTGCATTAAAAACACATTTAAAAGCTTCCAACACAGCTAAGCATACAAAAAAGCTCGCAATTTGTAGCCTACCCTGACATTGCAAAGGCGTGCCATATGGAAGATAGACTGGTACAGAAGTTCCATAGATAAAACCAACGATCTACATCTAGCAGACTTATTGGTTTTTGTTTTACGGGTGGTGGGATATAAAACACGGAACTGAAAGATTCTTAACCTGCTCCTACCCTCACCGCTTTTAGGCACGGAACTTATTGTTTTTCGTACTCGTGCGAAAAAGAGCTGACGCTTGCCCCCGTCACGATGTATTTCATGAATCGTATCAGGCTGAACCCCTACGAGTCTCCAGGCAACTTTCGACTATCTATTACTTCCTAAGTGTATTGTATAGGTAACGTCGTTTGATACACGCGGAAATTTGTCACTAGGCTCCATAACACCCTCGCTTACGGCTCGGACGAATTCCACCTCGGGCGCAATGACAAAGTATCACTACTTGTAGCAAAATGCAAAATGTACTATTTGAGTTTTGTGGGTATCGTTGGCGATCATAAAAAAGAGCGCTCACTGTTAATTCATTAAACCTCTCATTGTCTTTATACTGTGTCTGTAATTCTTCTTCTTCTTCCTGCCTTTATCCCATATTACTTGGGGTCGGTGCAACACGTTTTTTCTTCCATTCTGTCCTGTTAGTCGCCAAATTATGACTAACTAACACAAACTATTGTGTCTCTAATTACGGTATTCGAAAGGTTTTTTTTTTACGAATCTTCGCTGAAAGATATGAAAAAGCAGCCTACTGTAGAAAAAGCTAAATACGAAGTCAAGTTGTCCGGTGATTGGATAGTATTTTACTTGTGGATGGATGGAGAGGGAGAGGGAGGCCAAAGAAAAGATGGATGGATTGTGTGAGAAGAAAGGTAAAGTCGCCTACGAACCAGCCCGAACCGTCCCCTAGGGGTGTTGTCCAAGTGGTAAGACCTGTCCCTTATTCAGAAGAGGATGCAGTTCCATATTCTGCTTGTTCACGTGCTTCTCCTCGTATTAATATACCTATTCTTTTGTATGTCTGGGAGGGCATAGAAAAGATGGATGGACTGCATGAGACGTGATTTTAAAGAAAAGAAAGTTAGTGATAATGTTATGGATGAGAGGACAGAATGGATGAAAAAAATGCCTTGCGCTGACCTCAATTTGGAGGGTATCCGTGGGTCACAAGTTGTTCCAGTGACCTGCCGCCATTTCATCCATCCTGAATTGATCCGATGTGTTACGTCTCGATCTACCTCGTCATCTCCTTGAATATGCGACCCGAGGCACCGAAAGTCGGAGCAGATTGGTATGGGCGTTTTAACGAGAGCTAAGTGCACAGAAGTGGAGAGAAGTATTCTTTTTTCGTTATGCTTAATTTTTAGCCAACACTCTTCAGTCTGTGCCATGCCATCACACCTCTAATTTACTCTGAACCTCTAGGCCACTCTCGGCAACCAGCACATTGTCATCGGCAAACAGCATGCACCAGAAAACCTAATATGTTTATATCTGAAATAAATGTATTTAATTAATAAAGAAGAAGGGAGGCCAACAAGGTGGACCGTCAGAGTCGCGGGAATCCGATGGATGCGTGATGCACAGAACCGGTCGTGGTGTCGACGCTTGGGGGAAGCCTATGTCCAGCAGTGGACGTCTTTCAGCTGATATGATGATGATGATGAATTAATAAAGTTTATATGGATGGAGGGAGTTCCAAAATCAAAATGAATTTCAGATTTTGAAATAATCAAAGTTAATCAGAGTACGTTTTTCAGGTTTAAAACTGACCTTCACTTACCTTTAAGCGAACGCTTAAGTACCTATTACCCTCCATTTTTATTTTCATCTTCATGTTGCATGAGCTTCCTGTACCATAAAGTACAATATCCATCTTCTTTTAGAACCCACATTATACCACAATACAACAACAAACGTACCTAATAATAGCCCAACATTACCAGATCAACAGACCAAAACCTTACATAATCTTTATCACCCGTCAACTGTGCCTTTTGTACCTCTCACGGCATGTCAACCCTCTCCGGTCATACAGACCGAATGAATTAATTCTCCTCCCCGGACCACTGAAGGGTTTAAACTCTGTCAGCGTAACAAATTCCTCTTAATTAGATAGCCTCATCGCAAACCTTTTAACTTTTTCGCTAAAAATATACACAAGTGTTTAATTTGAAGTTGGAAAAGTGACAAATGTGACAGCAAAGGCGGATAGATTTGAATTTTCAGATTTAAAATAAATTTCGCGATTTTAGGGCTTTGTAATTGAAATTGGCGTGTGTTAAAATATATCCCGTGTTATGATATAAAATTTAAATGGATTTCACTACATGTGAAATAAAGGAAAGGAGGATTTAACCCTTCAGATACCGTCAATTAGAGACACAATAGTAAGACAATAGATGCGCGGCCATCGGTGGTCGCTTGGGGATTCATGAATTAATGAAAAAAGTGTGTGATTAAAATACCTATACAGTGTGATTTATTTTAACCATTCAAATACCGTCAAAGAGACATAATAGAAAGACAATGACAGCGAGTTCGCTTGGATTCCTATATTTCTTACTCTATTTTATCAAAAATATTGAAAAGAAGGTCACTTATTGGACACCACGCTACTAAGTATATACAACACAGGTCATAACTGGCATTAGGCGCCAGCACACTGCTTGTACGGGAGCAAAACCACTCCTCTAACGACCAGATGGCCCGGTGACCAAGTATTTGTGTGGACAACCCGCAACAAAACAAGCTTATAATTTTGTGAGTTGTCATGATATGGTTATGAAATTTTGTACACGGATTCTTTACATAAAAATACTAGACCCGTGTTTCAGGTTTTGCATATACAAAAAATAAGGTTGTATAGATATTCACATTATATTTAAACGATAATTTAGTTTAGGACAGTTAAGTAGTTTGGAGGTATGCGGAACAGAGAGTAAAGTCCCACAAACTTCCTTTGAAAAGGGAGGATCCTCCGACCAGACAGGTGTTACAGTCTGGTGGGCTACTTCCCGATAGATGATTTCGGCCTGTTCTATATGTTTTAATCGCGCAGAGAACTTTGATGGCGTGATGCAGGATTTCGTACTTTTTATGTGGCATCATAGATGTCGCTACAGTAAGAATATTGTTAATTTCTTGACTAATGTTTTCCTTGGTATTGGATGGATTCCGTGGATTTAGTAGTTTAGTTTTTCATCAAACGAATTTGATGGTTCAGGTACGGCAGTTTACGGTAGACTATGTAACAGGAGCAGTGGTGGCCGAGTGGTAATGGCCAAGACTTACGAGTTGTAGGTCTCGGGTTCAAACCCATATAATCGCATTACTTTGTATAATTTATCTCATCGCCACTGTTCTCCAAATGGTGGAGGAAAATGTCGTCATGACCTAGAACTATCGAAGACATTTTTTTTATTTTTATTGATAGGCTCACGTTTGACTACCATCTCACCTGATGGTAAGCGAGGATATGGTCAACGATGGAGCACACTTGCCTAGAAGTAACCGTTTTGAGAGCGGTGGTGATGAAATATATATAAAGTAATGCGCCTGGCTGGATTTGAACTTGCGACCTACATCTCGTAAGTCGTCGCCGTTACCAATCGGCCACCACTGCTCGAATGAGCCTGAGTTCGTGTTGTTGCTATGAAAATAAAAAAATAAAGTCCTTTTTCAAAGAGGAGGCGGTTTTTTATTTGTATTTTTTTTCTCTCTCTTTCTCTTACATACCTAGATCAATTTGGAAAAATTCTTATCGTGTTTGAAAGAGTAGACTTCTGAAGTGATTCCATGGTCCCAATGCAAGGATCTGATGAATGGATCCTGAAGAAACTGTGAGAACTTATCTATGGGCCCACTAGTAAAGGGTGACTGGTACAAATGCCTAAGGCATTAAATACTCTTTTGTACTACTGTGTGCATAAAAAATAAGCAAATGCGAGCCGGACGCGCGCACTGAGACCTATGAAAACAGTTTATTTATTTATTTATTTAATTAATCTTCATGCAACACAAAAGTACATAGGCGGACTTAATGCCTTAGGCATTCTCTACCAGTCAACCTAGGGAGATGAAGAGACAATATGGTAAGCGCACAAAAAGAAAATTTTGTTTCGAATACCAGAGTAAAAAGTTAAAATATACATACATATGTCGAAGCGTTGACGCATATCAGTCGGTCTGCATCAGCGCCACCTATCTTTCACTGGAGGAACTATGTAGTTAGATTGAACAGCTTACGTTTGGGAACGTCAAGTATTAACTTGGGGATGGTTAGCGTGGAGTAATAGCAACACTGAGCGAATAGTCGAGTCAAATGTCGATCCGGAGGTATAATCGATTATTCGACATTGACAGGTACTGACGTTGACCGGTAAATTGGCTAACCGGCAATAGGGCCACGGGTCGGGTGTCCGTTGATTTGGAGGGCACTTTGAATCGGTCCGGCGGTCAGGGAAGACATTGGTTACTCCATGCTGAACTTCCCGCGTTCCTAAATTCTTAATCAAGCCATATCTCAAGCATCCTTGATTATTTTGTACTGAGTGTGTGTTACGAGTAATTAAAAGTGTTATCAAAGGTTTTTGTGAGTGTTATTTCCGATGTCGCGACCCACTGATATCGAACCTCCGTCATCAGAATTGGGATTGGACCACGACGACCCACGTGTTCAAAAATGAAAACGCTAGCGACGAAAAATGGATGCGTTTGTTGGCACCGCAATTTTCTGACGCTGATTCAAGCCATGAAAACACCTACTACGTCGTCACATGGCCTTCGTTTACCGGATTTCGATCCTGAGAAACAAGATGTAGATGCACGTGCTTGGTTGACGACTGCAGAAATGTGCTTGACGGACCAAGACCAACATGGCGCCCTGCTTATGGTCGCTTTAAGAAAGTAAGAACCGGATTGAAGAGCTGACTTAAATGGTCTGATTAGGTTTTTTTCTGGGGTTGTTCCCTAATCCTGAGCAACAAATGTTGGACCATGGTACCGCTGTATCCCCAGAGAGCAAATTTAACGTACCACCCAGCTAGTGACCGGGAAAAGAGCGATGGGTGCAAGTGCTCGTTTACGATGTACTACTTTCCGATACGTGCTTCGTGTGTGTGTGTGTGTGCGTGCCTGAGGTGCAGTGTGTCGAGTGCGATACCAGATCAGAAAACGTTTCACACAAAACGCTTGAAGTGGTTTCGATGACGATGATGACGATGATGACGATGATGACGATGATGACGATGATGACGATGATGACGATGATGACGATGATGACGATGATGACGATGATGACGATGATGACGATGATGACGATGATGACGATGATGACGATGATGACGATGATGACGATGATGACGATGATGACGATGATGACGATGATGACGATGATGACGATGATGACGATGATGACGATGATGACGATGATGACGATGATGACGATGATGACGATGATGACGATGATGACGATGATGACGATGATGACGATGATGACGATGATGATGATGATGATGATGATGATGATGATGATGATGATGATGATGATGATGATGATGATGATGATGATGATGATGATGATGATGATGATGATGATGATGATGATGATGATGATGATGATGATGATGATGATGATGATGATGATGATGATGATGATGATGATGATGATGATGATGATGATGATGATGATGATGATGATGATGATGATGATGATGATGATGATGATGATGATGATGATGATGATGATGATGATGATGATGATGATGATGATGATGATGATGATGATGATGATGATGATGATGATGATGATGATGATGATGATGATGATGATGATGATGATGATGATGATGATGATGATGATGGCAGCAGCATAGTAAGAGTTTTCTTATAATCTGTAACGTTATAGGAAAAATAAAGTAACATGTTGAACAAACCTACTTTAAGGATTATTTAGATTAAAGGCTCGAAATGATTATCTTGATGGTGTTGTTTGTAACCGGATGGAGGTTACATGTGGTGACCGGATAGAGGTTGCCTGTTGTGTTAGTAACCGGATGGAGGTTACGTGTTGAAGACCGGATGGAGGTCGATTGGTTTGATGCTTATGGCCGGATGGAGGCTATAATGTGTCATGATGAAGACCGGATGGAGGTCGATTGGTTTGATGCTTATAGCCGGATGGAGGGTATAATGTGTTATGATGAAGACCGGATGGAGGTCGATTGGTTTGATGCTTATGGCCGGATGGAGGCTATAATGTGTCATGATGAAGACCGGATGGAGGTCGATTGGTTTGATGCTTATAACCGGATGGAGGTTATAAGTGTGATGATGAAGACCGGATGGAGGTCAGAGTATGAGCACTGCAATATTTTAATGAGTTTCCTATTATTTGAATGAGTTTGAGTGTTGTTCAACATGTCGGCTTTGAGAGATTGAGATTGTTGTGATTTTCTTCTGGACGTGATTGATGATTTTGATCAGAATACCTTTTATGCCCCACTCTCTTGGGCCAGGATTGGCCGAACGACTGGAATGAGTACTGTTCGAGGATTTTCTTTCATTCCAGGTACTCCACACGAGGACGTGTGATCATCAGGACGGCCGTGTCGAAGCGTTGACGCATATCAGTCGGTCTGCATCAGCGCCACCTATCTTTCACTGGAGGAACTATGTAGTTAGATTGAACAGCTTACGTTTGGGAACGTCAAGTATTAACTTGGGGATGGTTAGCGTGGAGTAATAGCAACACTGAGCGAATAGTCGAGTCAAATGTCGATCCGGAGGTATAATCGATTATTCGACATTGACAGGTACTGACGTTGACCGGTAAATTGGCTAACCGGCAATAGGGCCACGGGTCGGGTGTCCGTTGATTTGGAGGGCACTTTGAATCGGTCCGGCGGTCAGGGAAGACATTGGTTACTCCATGCTGAACTTCCCGCGTTCCTAAATTCTTAATCAAGCCATATCTCAGGCATCCTTGATTATTTTGTACTGAGTGTGTGTTACGAGTAATTAAAAGTGTTATCAAAGGTTTTTGTGAGTGTTATTTCCGATGTCGCGACCCACTGATATCGAACCTCCGTCACATATATATATGTTCAATTTTCCGAATCGTGTCTTTGTTTTTATATGTAGTTGAGTGGTCATTAAAGATTTTTACGAAAGGCAAAAAGGTTTTTTTTGGTGACGTAAAAACACAGTTTTCATTTTTTTTCCTATATTTATGCTATGGGACCTTGCTTCATGCAAATTTTCAGAATTCAAGGAAAGCCGGAAGTACCCTGTAAATTTTGATTCCTTTGAGAGTGTCGAAACATATTTTTTTTTTGTAACGTAAATGGCCGTATTTTTTTTCAATTTAAAGAAAAACATTGCAATTTTTCCCTTTTGTTTCGATGAATAATAAATAAAACTAGCTTATCTGCGATCACCATAAATTACCCACCATTTAAAACTAAAGTTATTTTCCTCTTTTATTTCTACGAACGCAAAATCAGACCATAAACTGGTCCTCAATATTTTTACAGGTGAAAATTAAGCCATCGTTCTTTATCTCATCCGAAAACAACCACTATATCCAGACAGGCATAAGGCTCAATGTTGCTCAAACAAATAAAAGGAACGCAATACTACGCGTTCATATCGTGTAGAACGGATAAGCTTGACATGACAAACAGAATTAAGCCCTATAGTTTGAATAGTAAGGTTGTTTTTTTCGTGTGTAGCGTTGAATCATTGTTGGGAATAGATAACAAAGGATGAATTTGCATAGAAATAAACAAGGGTTGATTTCTAACGATTTATGGGTACAGGCTTTGTTTTGATCTAACTAATGTCTGTCTTGCCTCAAGCTTGTTTCAATTTGATCCTGGTTTAAGGGAGGGTTGAAATTATTTTCAAAAGGATTTTTTTGGATTTGTTAAAGCATATGATAAGGGTCTTCAGTTGTTTGTCCTCTAAGGAAATTGAAATCTATATTCATGCTAGCTGCTGCCAGCGGTTCCGCTTGTGTAGAAATAAAAAAATGACGATCGGCGGCAGTGGACTCTCCAGAGCGGGAGAAGTCATTTGATTATTTCCAACTTAAAAAAAAAAAAAATAATAAAAAAAATACCCAAGGTAATCGAAATTTGTTTTAAGACATTTACTTTTCAAGAATAATTACAATTCATTTAAATATAAACTTAACCCCTCGAACGCCGATAGTATAAACGGTTGTATAAACCAAAAAACCTGAAAAAGTTTTTTTTTTTACTTTTTGGTGATTTTTCGTAAAAACGCGCAATTACGTAGAAAAATAAACACTGGCGCGCGAGAGGGTCATATTGTTAATTGTCAAAAAACCCATTGCGAAGAGAAAATAAATGAAAAATTAATAAATTGCATTAAATTATTGATTATTGTTCCTATGCTTCTAACTAAAACAAAAAAAAAATTCATCAAATGAACTTTCAAAGTAACTTTCAATCGATATTTTTTATTTTCTCAGTAAACATTAAAAAAACTAATTAACTATCAACATCTTGAATGTGATCTTAACCATTTATTATGTTAATTATTCATCCGTGGTTGTAAAGACAGCGATCATATCAAGTTCAAGCCAAACTTATGTAGACAGTTGTCATGCCAACTGAATGGTGCATAAGTACTTACGTGACACGAACGGGAGACCGGTAGCAAGACAGTTTACTATCGCCTTGGTCTAGTGATCGGAAGCATGAATGCACCGTTAAGTATATCGATTTGTTCGATTTTCATGTTGGGTAACACGTAGCTCCTGTGTGGAAAGTGGCAATCACGTACCAGAAGACAGCGTTGGAAGGCTTTCCACAAGGTGGACTAGAAGAAACTCATTCACTCTTGTCTTAAAGACCTTTAGGTTGTAGTTATCATTAAACACAGGATCCCCGTAGGGAATTCTTTTCCTTAACTATACGCACAATAAATGTGTTGACTCAAAAACGCTTTGTAAATGTGGGTGGAGGTATAATTCATCGAACTTCTAGACATAATTGTCTAGGGGTTCGATGGTGGAAGGGAATCGGCTGAATTAAATTGAGCAATTCCGATGTACGTTCCTCGAAAAAAATAAGCAAGTAAGAAGGAGTAGTAAGTATTTACCATGGGTAGTGAATGTTTTGTAAATTTTGAGAAATTTAACTGATGAAATTTAACTTTTTGATATTGTAACTTGCTGTTAAGTCCAATAAAAACAATTATTTTGCTAATGCAAAAAAGAAAAAGAGATCTAACGACCTCTCTCTCTGTCTTTCTATCATCAGCAGGTCCATCAAACAACCAGAGGGGGTCCTTCACTTAACTAAGGACATTATAAGAATCATAAAATATTTTTATCAGACCTCGAAGTCAATCAATAAACATTAATTTCTTTAATACACACACTGATAATTGTCGAATTTGTTCACACGCATTACTTCAACATTCTGATGTTTATCAATCGATGATTCTGATAAGTACCTAATTATAATTAGTCTGTCTCATATTAATTGACGCTTAAATAACAGGATGCGCTACTGGTTTTTATGGTATTTTATTTTTATTTGATCGGTTGATGATATCTTGATGGTTATAGAAAGTTGCTTTTGATATTGCTGTGGTATTTATTGAATGTGAGAAATATCAATATGATACACTCGTCGAGTCCAGGCTACAAAGCCTTGGCGCGCACTGTTCTCGCGCGCCTCAAGGAGTTGTCAGCAGTAGGAGGGGCCCAGCTGGGTCGAAGCCCACTGGGGCCAGCGTTATCTGAAAAGAAGCTCGAGCCCCGGTATGAAGCGGCTAGAAGGAACGGGGTGGGTTTTTAGTTAGTTAGAGTCGGACACTATTTCCCGCTCCACCCAAGAGCGGGGGTTGTCATAAGATGCTAGCCTGTCGGTTTTCTACCGGTTGCATTTCGGGGAGTGTGCGTCGGAATTGCATAAACTAATCCCGTTCCATCATGGGACTACCAGATGTACGGCGATGCGCCACCGGTACCACGTGGACATCCCACCTACACGCAAAAAAATTTTGGGAACACATTCATTGTGCTTGCAGCCAAGGAGTGGAATTCCTTGTCGCAGTCTGTTTCCTGATAGCTACAACCCGGGATCTTTAAGTCGAGAGTGAATAGGTTTCTTCTAGGTAAGCGCGTTCCATCGTCGACCGCATCGTCGCTTTCCATCAGGTGGGATAGCGGTCAAGCGCAAACCTATCAACAATAAATCTTATTTTGTATACCTTGTAATATAAGACTTTTTAGGATTTCGCACCTCAATCGGCAACAATGGAAACCCTTTTTCTGTCAAAAACCCTTTTCTCAGAAACGTATTAAACTGAAATTAATGTCAAATGCGTAAGTTTACCGTTCATTGGAGTAGGGAAACAATGATCTAAAGATAAGGTCGTCTATATAATATTCCATTTATGGTGCATATTTTGACACTTTCAAAAAAATCAAAACGTTTAGGATACTTTCCGTTGACTTAGAATCCTAAGATTTGGTACAAAGTTAGAAGGTAAAAAAAAAAGAAAATTGAAGAACCACGGCTGGGTTATAATCAGAAAAAGGAAAAAGAAAGGGATATATTATTCGAGATCAATGAGATAGCGAACGCCTGCTGCGAATGCTTGGAGTTTAATGAATTTATAGATACTTTTACACGTCAATTTTTTCATCAATTTTAACTCCAGCTTCTCCCCAATTCTCATCTATGAGGCTGCTATTTTCTGGTTAACTACCCTCCTTCTTTTTAATTTCCCCAGACTCAAAGGTAACTTCAAAAAATTTATCAATGGAATCGTTCTTCACTAAAATTGAAAAAAATAAACTGTAAAACAGATATTAGCATTATAAAACGTTTAAGTGATATTTTATCTTAACTTGATTACCGAATGAGTGTGTTACTATCTATCCAAATCTTACCTGAAATATTATAAATCAAACTCCATAACCGCGACTGTCTATCTCTCTGTTCTTGGAAAACACAAAAACTATTGGACGGATTTTAGGTGGATTTCACCAGTTGACGAAATAATTTGGGCAAAAAGTTTAAGTTATAATAGATATATAACATTAATTCGAAACAGGGACAGATCCCTAGTGATTCATAAACTGAAAAAACAATAAACTCTACACCCTTCTTCTTCAGAAACACGTTTTCGGTTCAACGAAAAAATACTCCAAAACTGATTAATTCAACAAAATAAATGGCTAAAATAGGCTTGATATAGGCATTCTATAATAATGTAACAAAAACACCCTGAAAGGTTTCCATGAAAAGACAATTTTTTCATGTCTTCTTTCAATAGGTAAATGGTTCCGTTTTGTTAAAAGTGCTTCGAAAATATTAAAAGCATTACTTAGTAACATGATGACCACAGAAGGTTTAATTAGCACAAAGCTTAAGTATCCAAGAATCCGGCACGCCATAATATGAAGGTCATCTATAAGGAGTGGTTGAAAAGACGTCACGGTGTCCTCACATTCTGCATTACGCAGGTCTTCACCGGACATGGTAAATTCAAGAGGTTCCTGCATCGAATTCGTACAAAAGAAACGCTTAGGTGTCACTATTGTATGGACCGCCCGAGGGACACAATTGTGCAAACGGTGGAGATGTGCCACTTGTTTGGTGTTGGTTGGAGCACAGCCGTGCCCTCGTAGGGGTATCCGGCGGAAACGAACTCTCACTGATCCGGAGTGCGAAACAGTAATGCTAGCAAAGGAGGCGGCCGCACGCGGCAACGGCCTTCCTCACGCCCCAGCCGCCAGAATCCCGACCTCGATTTCCAGCCACCGTATGCGTGGGTTTGAAATATAAAAAAATATGATTTGTGCTTTGAAATTAATAAAAGGCGTTATGTATCCCAGAAGCATCGTGAAGCTGATTATGTTACGTATAAATGTGATATTATACCTATCCCTACTTCCCTACTAATATTATAAATGCGAAAGTAACTCTGTCTGTCTGTCTGTCTGTCTGTTACGCTTTCACGCAAAAACTACTGAACGGATTTAGATCAAATTTGGTAGGGTAGGTAGAAGAGACACTGGAATAACACATAGGCTACGTATAATTCCACTGCTGAGCACGGGTCTCTCCCCGCGCGATATAAATTGTAGTCCACACGGTCGAAGCCGCGGGCGGAAAGCTAGTTTAAAATAAATAATATTAATATTGATAAAGTTAATTAACCTACCTTTAATGTGATTTCACCTGATAATACCCTTGATTCATAAAGCTTAAATATATTCTAGCGTTCCAAACATTTATTCTATTCATTCATTTAACCCTTCAGATACCGTCAATTAGAGACACAATAGTAAGACAATAGATGCGCGGCCACCGGTGGTCGCTTGGGGATTCATGAATTAATTTATAAAGTTTTTATACTTCTGTGTTTTCCTACATTGCAGCCCACCTATTGTAATTTTTCAGTAAATTTACTCAAAGTAACAGATTTTTGTATAAAATGATTCTCGCTTGATTTTGCTTTGTGTGTCTAATGTGTTTTATAATGGCACCCTTATTTAGGAGCAAATTAACGTGTTTGAGATAAATGGAGTATTATTTTTAATGAATGGATTTATTAATAGGGACAAAAGTACATTCGATTTTTTTTTATGCATTGTTTTAATAGTCTAAAACCATTTTTGTATTACGGTCTTTTTAATAAAACTAGTTTAGGTTAAATCTGTTGGATAGTTTCAAAATCTGTATTGGATGTCCATTATAGACTTTAAACATTCCAACCTAAAATCATTTATCTAAAATTATTATTGCAACCATGCCAACTAAATTAGGAAGAAACCATTTTTGTGTAAAAGACGCTGTTACAAATCCTTATTAACCCTTCAGATACCGTCAATTAGAGACACAATAGTAAGACAATAGGTGCGCGGCCACCGGGTGTCGCTTGGGGATTCATGAATTAATATTATAAAAGCGAAAGTGAGTTTGTTTGTTTGTTTGTTACGTCTTCACGCCTAAATGGCAAAACCGATTTTGATGAAACTTGGTATACGGTTAGACCATGTTCTGGAATAGGACATAGGATACTTTTTATCCCGGAAGTATGTTTTCTTAGGATAATTTTCTGCTATCATGCGGACGAAGCCGCTGGGAGCTGCTAGTCTTTGAATATCCAGCTGAGCCCCTGCCGTGGCTTACAAATCCTTGAGGCGCAGTTACGCAGTTGGCGATCTAAATAGTTGCTGACTCCACGGGAAAAGGCGTTAGTTTATGTAGGTTAACGATCCCTCCCGCAAGCCCTAAAATTGAACACGGTAGAGCATACGGTAGAGGTGTGCCCCGCTTGGGCAAAGTAACGCCGTGTCCTTGTGATGGTGATCGGCAGCAACGACCTCTCGCGCCGGGCTTTGGTACAGGCCATGGTCGGAATAGAAAGGGCCAGAAGGAAAAAAGGAGTAGGCAGAAAAATAAAACTCTGCTGTACATTGATTTGTCAGTCAGTCAGTTTCTCCTTTTATATATTTTAGATAGATAACGTTGATACATCATAAGTTCCCGACCTCGCCACCAGAGGCCGCCAACAGTTCAACTGTCATTCAGACCACGTGACCTGTAATTTGGTGAACGGAAATGTTATCAAACTACGGTTCCGGTTCCGGTTGTTCATAATGGAACACCCCGTATTTGCGGGTACTAGTTATTTGTGTGATTAATTGGAAGTACTAGTTGTTGAAATGCATGAAATTGGGGCTTTAAGTTATTTAGTCAAATTATCCAACTCTGGAAATGGTATTTAAATGTTTTTATGACAATAAACAAAATCTATTATTTTTAAGGAAAGGTTCAGAAGTGGCGATCGCGTACCGGAAGACGCAAATTTAGAAGGCCTCCAACAAGGTGGTCTGATGACCTGGTGAAGGTTGCGGGAAGCCAATGGATGCGAGAAGCACAGGAACGTGCATTGTGGTGACGCTTGGGGGAGGCCTATGTCCAGCAGTGGACGTGTCTCGGCTGAAATGATGATGATGATGATTATTTTTAAATAAGCAGTCGTTAGCACAGGAGTAGAAAACATTACTTAAAAATTCACATTGTTATTCAAGTTTTTACAATGATTTTAATAACAATATCAAATGTAATCGTATTTTAAATCATAGTCACATAATATTTATCCTTAAACATTATTTGTCCATTTTTCGATCCAGTTTATCATAACTGTAACGAGAATATAGCAAATTGTACTTATTGTTTTATTTAATTTATATAATATGTTAGTCTGTAATATCTATGAGCCAAGATGCCTGATAAATAAAGGATTAATAATTAGTCTTTTTATTTTATGTGTTAAATATGTCTTAAAAAACGTACATTCAAAAACTTTAAAAATAATAGCCCACTGGCATCGGGAACAATATCCGAGGTATCTATCTTAAGAGAGAATAGATTGCTTTTAGGCAAGCGTGCTCCATCGTCGGCCACATCATCACTTTCCATTAGTTGAGATAGTGGTCAAACGCGAGCCTATCCATAATAGAAAAAAAAAATGTGATTCCAAATGGCAAATATACATATGAAAAATATGCAAGTGAATAAATTCTTTGATGAAAAGTTACATACGAAAAAAAGGTTTTCCTGCAAAAATCTAAATAAAAAAAAAAACTGAAAATACTTTCAACGAAGTACCCCTATCGGAACACGAACCCTGATCTGCATTCATTTCACGTGGGTTACAGTCAGCAAAAATTCTGCCCCGTGGTGTTCCACTGAAAATAATGTATGTATGAATTTCATGACTACACCTAACACAGAGATGATGGTAATGAAATGCCGAATTGCCGAGTACAGGTGTTTTTACCTTTTGGAAAATAATGGGGAAATGGAGCAAAAGTGTCGATCGTTTTTAGAGCAAAGTTTTGCCCTAAAAACGATACCTTTAGGTATATTTGCCTAGTGGGGCCAGGGTTATCCGAAAGGAACTCGAGCCCTGCTATGAAGGCAAGAAGGTACGGGGTGGGGTTTTTAGTCAGTAGTTGTAGTAGTTTCAGTCAGTAGTCAGACACTATCACCCGCTCCACACAAGAGCGGGGGTTGTCATAGGATGATGTTTGCCCACCGAAAAAAAATTAAATAAAAATACCTTTATGTTTTCGGATTTTTTATTTGAGGAGTTACTATGAGTTTTTGAATCTTTTACTAGTTCACGTACTGAAGGCTCTACGTCCGTGGAAATGAAAGACAAAATTACAGATTGTTGAAGCATATCCACGGTATAGATATCAGCACGGATTTTAAGCGCTAGGCATCAGAATGGGGATCGCTTTGCGCATTCCATACATTGGCCAGCCAATCGTCATCGTTGTTAGATACATGCAGCAAGCGCAGGGAACGAATCACGAGTGACTTCTATGACGCGATGGCGCGGCGAGCCAATCACTGATGCTCCTCGGCCCCACTTCTCACTTTGTATCACTAAAGAGACCGAATATTTTTGATGCCAGCGCTCAAGATCCTTGCCGCATCTATATCAGATAAGTTAGTGGTCAAAAGTATATTATAAAAATGCAAACACTTTCCTTACTTACTTTATTTTCTGCTACACAATTTTTTTCTTAGGTAGTCTCAAGTTCGATAGTAAAAAAAATGTTCAAGAGTTGAAGACAGGGACCAAAAGAGCAATTACAAAACAAGGGTGGGTAGAAGTCAATAAAAATCTAACACTCTCTTCCATTCTACACAGAGCAAGAAAAGTTACTTTCAATTCACTTATTTGAAAACGCGCCCTTGTCCCTACCACTTTGAGGCACGATTACGGTTTTCTGCACTAGTGCGAAAAATTACACTCACGCACTTCAATTGATTGTATTTTATCGAATCAGACTGGGCGCTGGGCGACTCCTACGAGTCTCGCGTCAACGTCCGTTTTTTCTTTTCTTCGTAAGTGTGTTAAAAAACGTCGTTTGATACACGTGGTTTGTCAATGCAGCATTCAGCTATCACTATATATTATGACACCCTCACCTCAGTCGCGATGACAAAGTTACCACTTGTATCAAAATGTACAATTGATGACTTTATATTCTCAAAAATAAGCATTTCTTTCCCACAATTGCAAAAGAAACCTCTGCTCCTGTCTTCTTGACCAGATTGACGTAGCAGCAAACAGTCGAGCAATACCTAATCTTCTCAATAAATTACTTTTATCTCCAAGATTTCCGAAGTAGCCCCGATCTGGCTGAACTAAAGGCTTTTATAAATAATGTGACAATCGGTTTCGAAAATAATGTTGTTTTCTAGATAGTGGAGTTTAGTATGGGAAATACAGATAGGAAAACGGTATTGTTTATTGGGTCCAAACTATGTGTTGTCCTTTAACTTTAAGTTACCTTAGGTTGACAGCTCGTTTTTTTAAACGACGATTTTGATGACATGACTGGGGCAGTGAATGAGTGATTGAAAGCTTTCAATCAGTCATTCATTACGCTCAGCGCTGCGTATCTTGGGTTAGGTTCGTATACGGAATAAAAATTTTATGATGCTCAAAGAATAGAATAGAATAGAATAGAGTAGAGTAGAGTAGAGTAGAGTAGAGTAGAGTAGAGTAGAGTAGAGTAGAGTAGAGTAGAGTAGAATAGAGTAGAGTAGAGTAGAGTAGAATAGAGTAGAGTAGAGTAGAATAGAATAGAGTAGAGTAGAGTTGAGTAGAATAGAATAGAATAGAATAGAATAGAATAGAATAGAATATAATAGAATAGAATAGAATAGAATAGAATAGAATAGAATACAGATTCTATATCTGGGTAGACAAAGGACCCAGATGATGGGTGAGAGATGTAAATGGATTCACATGGCGTTATAGGAGTAGATAATTGCTAGTAGGAGAAGAAAACGTTTACGTTTAATAATGATAAGGAAGAAATAATAATAGGCAAAATTCTCTAAAATAGGAATTAAGCAAAAAAAACTAATGATGATGACATCATCATTATTATTTTAGCTGAAACACTTTCACTACTAGTCCATGCCTCACAAAATTCGATTAAAAGTATTTTTTTACGTATAATTTTAATAAAAATATATATATATATAGACTGGCCTGTTGGTCTTGTAGTTAGTGGCCCTGACTGCTATGCCGGAGGTCGTGGGTTCGATTCCCACCCAGGACAAATGTTTATGTGATGAGCATGATCATTTGTTCTGTGTCTGGGTGTAATTTATCTATAATATGTATGTATTTAGAAATATATAAGTATGTTTATCAGTTGTCTAGTACCCATAACACAAGCTCTGCTTAGCTTGGGACTAGACGGCGTTGTGTGATAGTTGTGAAATATTATATTATTATTAAAAAAAAAAAAAAAAAATATTATATTATTATTAAAAAATGAGCTTATACACGGCTTAATAGCAATATCCATCAAATATTGTCTAAAAAGATCACACATCATTTTAAAAATGTATAACCAGTCCTAATTAAGTAGACCAAAAGTACGCTAGAATTAATGAACGATAAAAGTTCACAAGATCAAGGAAGGAGAGAAAACCGCTTATAACAATACCCCATTTAAACCTTTATTACGCTCAATTGCTTTTATACAACTTTCAAACAAAAACGCCCTCGATCAGTATCACAATGAAAAAATAATTGATCCTCCATGTCCAATCTTTGGCGATTTTATGCATACAAAAAACATTTACATTTAAATTGGGAAGCGAATGTTTGAAAGCAAATTGTTGGTGTTTGTTGGGAAAATATTTGACTTTGACTACAAAATAATTAAAAAAAAAAATAAGCTGATAAGTTGAAAACAATTTATTTTGGTTGTTCATCATCATCTCCTATCACCCAAAGGGCAATGGAAAGGGCTACGCTCGGGGTTTCCTTGCGTGATCAGGAGAACTTTTTTTTTTTTTTCTACTTATATACAAACCGTTCAATCTTAAAATGAACTCGTGCGAAGCTTGTAAGCAGGACATAACAACCGACAGATTAATTAAATGCTCAAACTGCGATGGTAATTATCATAAAATATGTGTTAATGCAACGTTGATCGACACTAATAAGAAAAATGATTCATGGCTCTGCCCCTCTTGTCGAGTCAGGACCCCTCGCACGGATAACAGCAACACGCCTGTCCGCACAGCTATTGCGTGCGCCGAGCTGGACGACGTGAACGTGAATGTAAATACGCAATCGCGCGGCTGCAAGCGGGTGGCTATGGGCTCTCCCGCTCGGGATGTTCCTGAGAACTCTGTGTCATTCGCTGATCTAGTTTCTGAAATCCGGCTTATGCGATCGGATATGGTCGCAATGAACCTGTCACTGAAATCGTTGCTCGATGGTATAAACCAATGCAATGCTCGACTCGACAGCAGTGAAAAGCGTATTCAATGTCTTGAACAAAGAAACTCACAAATAGTTATCTTGAACGACATGGTTTCAAACTTAAAGGACCAACTAAATTACCAAATGCAGTCATCAATGCGTCAAGAGATTGAAATTATGGGCATTGAAGAATCCACCTCTGAAAATCTTCACCACATCGTGTTGCTGACCGCCACTAAACTTGGAGTCCAGCTAACACTGGACGACATCGATTGGGTAGCTCGTGCAGGCCAAAAGAAAACCCTTGTATCAAACTCAAACACTAAATTCCCTAGGCCAATTATCATTAGATTACTTAGAAGGTCAAAAAGGGACGAGCTGTTAAAAGCCTCCAAAGCAAGACGCAATATCTCTTCCAAGGACATTGATATCCAAGGCACTGTCCGTAAGATATTTATCAACGAACATTTGACTAAAGACAATCGTATCTTGTTTCGGGAAGCACGGGCTCGCGCCCAGAGCACGGGCCACAAGTTCTGCTGGACAAACAACGGGCGTATACTCGTTCGCAAGGCGGAGGGTCAACCAGCCATTACTATCAAGAACATTAAAGATATCGAACTTTTTCTCGGCACCCACACTGATTGTAACCTCATACCGGACACTTCAAATTAATATTACTGCAAAAGTTTCCTCAAACAGTTCTAAACACCTATGTAATGATGCAACATTGTACCTCAGAAGATTGAATAGTGAATGGTTAATAACGATTATATACCTGATTGAAAGTAAATACGGAATGTCTAATGCTTATTCGATTTGTCTTTGTGCGATAATACCCTCACATATGTCTAGCAACGTTTATTTAGTACCCACCAATCACTTATTTTTTTATAACTTTTTAATTACTGTATTTTATTGCACGATTTTAATTCCTCAGTTTACTTTTTACAAAATAATACTCACTACACTCACAATACCACAAAACACAAAACTATCGACTGATACATTTTATTTCTACTGCTCAGTCAGCCACAAACACACCACACAACTAGTTGTCAGCGAAGTAAGTACACTTTCTGCGTCTCGTTTCAAAGCATTTATGCATGTCTCCCACTTGCGTTTTAGACAAAAACTTGTAAACAAAACTGCGGCCTCAATTCTTGACGTTTCTCGACCTTTTCTTGTTATGAGTTTTGACAATGGATAAAACAGACGTGCTGACCGAAATAGATGATACGCTGAGTATATCTTGCCGCACTGTTGAGAAAATGGAGATGTGCATTGACCTACTCCGAGACCTCAACTTCAAGGTATTAACTCTAAATATTAGAAGTCTGCAAAAAAACTTCCTCAGCCTGCAAGCATCGTTGAACCGCCTTGACTTTGAACCCGATGTCATTGTCCTGTCGGAATGCTGGTTAAATGAAAACTCCTTAATTTTCCAACTACCTGGGTACAAAAGTTATCACACCTCTAAATACATAAATAAGAGTGGCGGAGTTACTGTTTATATTCACGATAACTGGACCGCGTCAGTTTCTGAACCTGAGTTTGATGATGCCAATTGCTTACAGATTAAACTGCAAAATAAAATCACACTCCTAGCTATATACCGTTCGCCGTCATTCACAAACACTGAACGCTTCATGAACTCCTTGGATGACTCATTAGAGAAACTCAAAAACATCCCATGTGTCATTGTGACAGGTGATATTAATATAGACTTGCTAAGTGACTCACATAATTCCACCCAGTTGACTTACCAATGTCTGATGACTGAACACGGTCTTTTACCAGCTATTACACATCCAACACGAGGGAAGGCATGTCTAGACCATGGTTACCTTAAGCTAAGGGGCACTGATGCGCAGGGGGTTGTCTGCAGATCTTCAATAACGGATCACCACCTTATTTTGCTCGGCTTCAACTGCAGTTGCCATAAGGCTCAAGCCAAAAACAGATTGCTCACTAAAACAGACTACTCTAAAGTGATTGAGGAAGTGCGCTAGCTCGACTGGGTAGATGTTACTGCCACAAGAAATGTTGACGACGCAGTTCATCTGTTTAATAGGACCCTGTCTGACGTCGTAACTAAACATACGTCAGAAATTAAAATGAGTCGTTCAAAATTCAATTTAAAACCGTGGATTACACCTGGCCTTGTGAGATGTATCCGTCATCGAGACAATCTCCACGCTCAAACAACTAAGCAGCCGAAAAATGATGCTCTTAAAGTTATCTACAAAAGGTACAGGAACTACTGTAACAACATTTTGCGCCAGCGTAAAGCCGAATATGACAGGTTCGAACTGGAAAAGAATATTAGGGAACCCAAAAAACTTTGGCGTACCATTAGAGACATTTGCCAAGTTCCCAAAAGAAATAATGACAGCCATGAGTTACTGAAATACAAAGGTGACTACAGCATTTCCATTAATGCGTGTAACGAGTACTTTGTATCAGTGGGCCAAAACCTTGCAACGGACATCTTAAATAGACAGATGAGAACGGGAGCGACGAAACTTAATCTCGGTGTTGTGAATCAAAACCAGCCAAAACATTCACTTTTTCTACGGCCCACGGATAGTCAAGAAATTGGCGACATTATTGATGGCCTTAAGGCTGATAGCGCCCCGGGTCTTGATGAATTCCGTCCTCTGCTCCATAAATTCACAAAAAAATATATTCTTGAGCCCATAACATATATATGCAACCTAAGCATGGAAACTGGTACTGTCCCTGATTGTTGGAAAACTGCTGTAATTACGCCTATTCACAAGACCGGTTCCAAAGATTCCCCAGATAATTACAGGCCAATTTCTTTGCTATGCGTGACTTCCAAAATCCTCGAGAAAGTTATTAATAACCGCCTCGTAAGCTTTCTAGAAGAGCACTCGCTTCTCTCGGAAAAGCAGTTTGGCTTCCGCCGAGGGAAATCTTCCGCGCAAGCAGTGAGCCTGATGACTACCATTGTATCCTCAAACATAGACAAGGGCCTTCGATCAGCTGGTATCTTCCTTGACCTTGCCAAGGCCTTTGACACAGTCCCAATTTCCACTCTTTTGAAGAAACTCGAAACCTTCGGTGTCAGAGGTCTGCCTTTAGAATGGTTCGGAAGCTATCTGTCTGGTCGACATCAGCTCGTTAAAATAGGAGAACATGTCGGTGCTAAGCTGCCAATTGCCTTCGGTGTGCCCCAGGGTAGTATTTTGGGACCCACCCTCTTCATTATGTACATGAATGACCTCCTGAAACTCAACATAGCCCAGTCGGATATCATCTGCTATGCTGACGATACTGCCATCATCTTTAATGGAGCTACGTGGGCTGAGGTTCGGAGTGTAGCTGAAAACGGGATGGCAGTCATTGCAGCGTGGCTTGAACATAACCTCCTCACTTTAAATCTAAAAAAAACACACTTTTTGGCTTTCCATCTGACTCGACTAAGCAGACCGAACTTTGAAACATTGAGGATACACCACAGTGGATGCAATGTCCTGTCGGGGGCATCTGTCTCAGACACCAGTTGTTGCTGCAATGTAATTCACAGAGTGGACACTACTAGGTATCTAGGCGTCATTATAGATCAGAATCTGTGCTTCAAACCACACATTCAAGCACTTGCAAAAAAAACACGCAAATTCATTTATGTAGCGAAACTTTTACGGACTTGTGCTCCTAAAAACATCGGTATCCTTGTGTACACATCTCTGTGTCACTCTGTCCTGCGATACTGTGTCGATGTCTGGGGCAGCGCCTCCAAGACCTGCATGCTGGAACTAGAACGGGCTCAGCGTGCTGTTCTTAAGGTACTCCTCGGGAAGCCAAGGCGCTTCTCTACAGATGAACTATACAGGGAGGCGGGGGTTCTACGCGTTCGACAATTATTTATTCTGGCTTCTCTATTAAAACTGGTCAAGAACAAGACGGCTCTCACTGGCTGCAACAAAAGGGGCAGGACACCATATGATAGAATCCGCCTTCCAAGGCTGGGGACCTTGTCTGCAGCCCGGTTCTCGACATATCTGACCATACGTATTTTCAACGCTGTGAGTAGAACATTCGCAATACCGAGTGAGTTCTCTGAGGCTAAAAATAAACTAAAAAAATGGTTAATGGGACGAACATACGAGGAAACAGAAGCCTTACTTTGTTGCAATAGTTAACACAAACTGACAGACACAAACACACCACACACCCTCACTCACACTTTACATTACACACTCCACTGTTACTGTGCACTATCGTTGCTAACTGGTAGGATAATTTATTTGTATGGTTTTTTAGTATTTTCTTTTATTTTATGTAATTCTTTGGCTCTGTATTGTGAAAATTTTTACGTAACGCTTGCTGGCTAAATTATCTTGTCAACTCTTCATAATTTTTGGGTCACCAAGATACAGGCCTTGCCTAGTTTGGGACCCATTGCTAACTTGACAATGTCATTTTTAGTTAATTCCCTAAGTCTCTTTAAATATGTAACTGGTCAAACTGTGTATGTCTTAAATTAAATAAATAAAATAAAAAAAATAAAGAACTAAAGTTTCGACATAGCACAAAGAATTGCCAAACTTAAGTGGCAATAGACATTGCTCGCAGAACAGATGGCCGTTGGGGCCGAAAGGTTCTGGTGTGGCGACCGCGTACCGAAAGACGCAGCGTTGGAAGGCCTCCAACAAGGTGGACTGATGACCTGATGAAGGTTGCGGGAAACCGATGGATGTGAGACGCACAGGAACGTTCGTTGGGGTGACGCTTGGGGGAGGCTTATGTCCAACAGTGGACGTGTATCGGCTGAAATGATGAAGATGATGGTTATCATCTCAGCTATTACCTATACAAAGTGAGAATCTCCCATACTGGCTCGTTGGATACGGCTGCACGTACTCGTATATTGATTTATCACTATCATTGGGAAGTTCACCCGGATCTACCTCAATCGAATAATTTGTTACTAACACTAGTTTATAAGCTCGCAATTGTACCTATTAAGAAATATGGATTTAGTCGCAAGATGAATCTGAAAATAAATGATTAATATATTTTTATTTTCATATTTTTTGCATTGCCGCATTGACCAGAGCGTGTTTTCGAATCCATTAGACATTCCACAATCTCATCATCAGGCTCACTTTATCGGAGGCATTCTAACGCAGTGTTTTTGAATACAAAATCACCTCTAATAAACACTTTGGCCCTAGCGATCATCTGATCATCTCTTCGTCAATACTTGTACCTTTTTTGCTTACCAGTTCTGCCTCCCTAGTCAAGTTATAACCATTTTGCTAGCGTCGAACGCCTCAAGTTGGCCACGCCCCCGATTCTTTTGTTCTGACCAAGTGACAGTGCGTTAAGATGACATCGTTTTTTTTTTTTTTGTCGACTGGGAAAATCATCCTTGACGAAACCCGCTCTTGGGTGGAGCGGGAGACAGTGTCAGACTCTTACTGACTAAAAACCCCGCGCCGTTCCTTCTAGCCTTCATACCAGGGCACGAGCTCCCTTTCGGACAACCCTGTCCCCAGTAGGCTTCGACCCAGCTGGGCCCCTCCTGCTGCTGACAACTCCTTGAGGCGCGCGGGAACAGTGCGCGCCGTCGACGTCTTGGACTCGGTCCATTACCGGACGATCGGACAGCGAGCTACCCATGGCTCGCCGTCCGCGAGCCCGCGTCTACGGTGGCCGGAAATCAGGATCGGAATCCCGGCGGCAGCGGCGAGGGCGCCGTTGCCTGATGCGGTCGGCCTCCTCCTTTGCAAGCATTACTGCTTCGCAGAAGGAGGCGACCGCCTGCCATTCCTCCTCGCTCCAGACCATGGCCTCGACCAGGGCCCGGCGCGAGAGGTCTCCGCCGAGATGACATCGTTTCCGTACGTTTGAAGTTTTCTACTAGCGTTAACGATTGCAGATTATAAACTTAGAGGTACTGTTTCACTTTCAGGCTTTCAAGCTTTCCTTCTTTCCTCCCATCTTTTGTGATCCTGCGCTTTTTCTTACCAGTTCTGGCGATGACCAGTTCCGCTATCTCCTACGAAGTCTGCCGTTACTTGTACCTGATACTTTGTGTGTGTTTGTTTGTTTGTTTGTTAAAAGAAATGGTCAAGAAGCTTGTTAATGAGAAGATTCATACAGCCAAAAGCAACAAAGTAACAATTATAATGCTTGTCGTAATTCATATCTTGACGTAAGTAACAACAATCAAAATCAATAATCCAATAGCCTCAACGCCAAAAATCTACTGTTTCGCAATAAACCAAGAAAAAAAACCGAATAAATACAATCCAAACTTGAACTCCCGGAGGGATTTTTGAAAGCAAAAAAAGAATCGTAAAACTTAATTTTCTTTATCACCAAAAAGTTTAGGCTGACGCATCACTCCCAAATGTATAATTGATCTCGAGGAGACCTCTTTTATCACTTTCCATGGGGAGACACCTCGATAAGGTGGCGAGTTCGAAACAGGGAGGAAATTCACTTGTTTTGAGAAGGAATTAAAATTTTACACCACATTTGAAAGTCATAAACTGTAGACAGTGGTGACAGATGCAAAAAAAGCGATAGTGTTTCGGCATTCTCTCTTTCGATAACTCCAAATTTAGAATAACTTTAAGATTCAATGTACATAATTAAATCCGTGTCCTCAATTTTCTGATAGTCTATAATAATATAATATTCCACAACTATCACACAACGGTACTAGACAACTGGTAAACATCCTACTAATATTATAAATGCGAAAGTTTGTATGTATGGATGGATGTATGGATGTTTGTTACTCTTTCTCGCAAAAACTACTGAACGGATCTCGATGAAACTTGGTACACGAGTAGACCATATCCCAGAATAACACATAGGATACTTTTTATCCTGGGATTATGTACGCGGGTGAAGCCTTGGGCAAAAGCTAGTACTTATTTATTTCTAAATACATACATAATATAGATAAATTGCACCCAGACATAGAATAAATGATCATGCTCATGACATAAACTTTTGTCCTGGGTGGGAATCAAACCCACGACCTCCGGTATAGCAGTCAGGGCCGCCTACCACTAGACCAACAGGCCAGTCAAAACAATAAAAAAGTCAAAGTCTACATATTCACACTGTTTCTTGATTTCGTTTGAGGTGCTTAAGAGTGCCCTGCTGTAATTGTCTATCGTCAATGTGAGTATGGTTTAAAAACTTGTTGTTACATCGAATGTAAAATAACGCAATCTTTGATAAAGTAGGTACGTATAACGTTCTACCTGACTCACTCGAATATATTTTTTTAAACTTGTTCCAGGAAATAAGTGTTTAAAAAAAAAAACTTTAAAAGTTAAGAAATGTCGTCATTCCGAATCTAGACTAAATATGCAAGGTTTATATTATACTAGCTTTTGCCCGCGGCTTCACCCGCGTACATAATCCCAGGATAAAAAGTACCCTATGTGTTATTCTGGGATATGGTCTACTCGTGTACCAAGTTTCATCGAGATCCGTTCAGTAGTTTTTGCGTGAAAGAGTAACAAACATCCAAACATCCATCCATACATACAAACTTTCGCATAATATTTACTTTACTTTTTGAATGTATGAGTATGTTATGAAAGACTCACACAAAATGGCACATTTTTTGAGGTTTCTACTGGAATAAGTTTACACAAGTTTATGATTTGATTTCAATAAGAACTTAGGTAATATCCACGACATTTATCTGTTTTTTTTTAATATTTTGGGAAAAATGTGTAAAATAATTTATTGGTAAGGGATTCTTAAAAGTCGTATACAGACTGTTACATTAGTCAAGAAATGATTACATAATAACGTCATAATCTAGTGCGAGTGGTTGAATGGAAATGTAGCTTGGGTTGGTCACTCTTAATATTCGCTTCCTTTTCTCATCCATTTCATTTGAGGTCGTCCTTTCTGTGGGTTTTCGGGTCAATCTGTCCTGGGTCATCGACATCTTAATTGCATGCAACCGTCTTTCTTGGAGTCTTAGATGAATTCCTTTGACCCACTTTTACCTTCACTATTTCTAAAGGATACAGTTTTTTTGAGGAATGTTATTTGTTTATGTAGAGTCATAGTCAGCTTTAATTTGATTGTCTTTTGTTTGTATTCATTTTTAAAATAGGAATTAATTTATACGCTTCAATCACTGAACTTTTTGTGATGAATTTTTATATAGAGGTATAAAGATTTGCCTTTTTTTGTGGGAAAGTCATCTAATGATGAGCCCCGCTCTTCCCGCTCAGGCAGGAACATAAGAGTGGATTTTAGTCAGTAAAAGTCTGACACGTCCTCTCACTCCGCCCTAGAACGAGAGAAGTCATTGAACGATTTGTCAGCTAAAAAAGTCAGTTAAAGGTTGACTCTCTTTCCTACCCCAGAACGAACCCCACAGAACGGAAACACTTTTTCCATAATTTTCCACCCCAAAAAAGGTGGTTGACCCCATAAAAACTTAGTTACCGTATATCTAATAGTATCGAATCTAATGTAATTGTTCACAGAAACTATGAAACATAGCGATATCTATAAATCAATTTCGCCAACTTACCCCCGAAAAGACGGCCAAGACACTTCTATGACATATGTTAGAAATACACAAGCAAAAACCAACCTTATGACTTAAAAAATAAAGTTCAAAATAGTTTGTCAACTAAAGCTGACTTTTTTTTAAAAAAAAAAGGTCCCTGTAATGGCCACAGCTCTTCTGATAAGGCATAAAATAGTGCCTGAGGTTGTAATTTAAGTGATTTTGACAGAATATATTGCCCTTAGGGACGATTTGCTAATACTATTTTATCTGAAATGCTTTATGCGGTAGTATGACGCTCCTTTTTATGCCTTTCGAAGAGATACTGACACTAGAACCAATAAATGTAAGCCGGATGGAAAAATACGACGCACCCCAAGAGTTATATGTTTTCGCTTAAGTTTGAGTGTGTTTCGTAAGGAAAATGTTATATTGTTTCTGGTTATGATTCAGTATAAAATGTATTCAGAAAAAAAATAACCGTTCCAAGTTTGGAGATACTTTTTTATGGAAATTCATTGCATGACTCTTTCCACTCTGAGTTGAGCGAGAGTCTGTCATTCAAGAATTTTGTTGAATGATTTTCCACCTTAAAATAAGCTTTTAATGAAAATCATTTTTTCATAGCAAGCTTTTATAGTTCGGTATATCTATATAATTTATACTCGTTAAGACGAATCATACGAGCCCAAACTCGATGGGGTTGTGGTGTTCAGCTACCAAGTTCCTATATCAACCTGCCGGTTCCATCATCAGATCAGCTCCTTGTCATAATAATTTTGCATTGTCATTCGATTTACACATGCATGCCAAATTTCAGCTCAATCGGTAACCGGGAAGTAGGTCAATTTACAAGATTTGATTACAGACAAACATTGGGACATATGAAACTAAATAAAAGCTTGTTGTTGTGTACTTTTACTGGTTAAAACTCGCCTGTGTTCTTTCAGTTGCCCTTTGTATTCTATGACCGTAATAAATCTTTTATATAATTCATTTAATAAATAAGTACTAATACTGTGAATGTAGTAGAACTTAACCATAATAAAAAGCCTGTATTGTTTTGCTCTCAAAACGGTGAAAGAAAACATAGTGAGAAAACCGACATGTCCTAGAACCAAAAATTCGAAGACATGTGACATTCACCAACCCGCAATGGTGGATTACGGCCTATTCTTTCTCCTAGAGAGGAGGCCTGGTCCCGGCAGTGGGAACATTATAAAGCCGACTATGCAACATACAAACAACAAGTATTCAAATGAACTATAATGATTTGTGATAAAAACTATTTACAATAAAAAGTGTAGCCTATATTAGGAAATATACATACTGTTTTGTGTGATTGTTTTTGACTGTTTATGACTTCAATTATCAAAGTGATTTTCTTCAGTTCATGGACTCCTCAATTATTGAGAACGCCTGCCAACATTCGCGGTGCAAAAAAAACATAACTTCAATGATGTATTTAACTCATGATGTTCTATATCGTATAGTAGAACATTTTTATATAAATAATGAAGTGTGAATTTTTAAACCACATTTATTTTTTATTTTATCATTTTAATTGTTATATTTGATTTGATTTGATTTTATTTGATTCTTTTTGATTTTTGATCTCTTATTCTATTTCATTGTATTCCTTTTTTTAATTCAATTTAATGTAATTTAATTTAATGTAATCTAATTTAATTCTTTTATTCGATGGCTCAATTATTTAATTCAATTTGACATTTAAATGTATTTCTTCAATGTAATTTTCAATTCACATTTTTATAACTTGTTCTGTGTTTTTGTGTTATTATTATTGCTGACATAATTTGAATCTTAATTATTAATTTATTAATCTCCTATTATACAATTGTAAATTAAAATACTGATTTTATGTGTTTATGTATCTTAAAATTTCTATATTATTAATGTTGTGATTGTCTATAAGTGTTGCAGCACTTGAATATAAAATGTAATAATCTTGTAAATTCCCAGTGCATGTAATGTTGACGATCCTAATAAATAAATAAATAAATAAATAAATAAATAAATAAATAAATAAATAAATAAATAAATAAATAAATAAATAAATAAATAAATAAATAAATAAATAAATAAATAAATAAATAAATAAATAAATAAATAAATAAATAAATAAATAAATAAATAAATAAATAAATAAATAAATAAATAAATAAATAAATAAATAAATAAATAAATAAATAAATAAATAAATAAATAAATAAATAAATAAATAAACTAGTGCTTGACTGCGATTCCGCCTGATGGCAAGCAGTGATGCAATCTCTAATGGTTAAGCGCACTAGTTTATATGTACTAAAACTGAGGTTCATGACTGACTATTGACTATGGTTCAGCTCACACGGCTAATATTATCCGTTTGAAGATTGCAACCACAAGATTACATATAAATACCTGTAGCGTCCTTTGCATCCTACGCTTATGTTGCTGTTCCAAATACTACCGTCAACAGTCTTGCTTTGGTCATAGTTAATACTATAGAACTCAGAACAGCCAATTCCGGCAGTCAGACTAATATTATTACAAAAGTGACAGTTGTGTGTAAATTTCCTTTAATTTGTACTTTTAAAATTAAAAGGATATGAATGACGTTCCGCACGCCGTCCAAGGGAAAAAAAAGAGGAGGTGTCTCGCCGCGCGCCTCTTTTTATAAACTACCATCGGTTGTAGGCTGATGACGTAGCTTTAGGAGGTCGACTCGCCTCCAGTTACCAACAATATTTTTTTCTTCTCCGCACCCAATCGGCTCCCCGAGCTACGGGATTCGCATGGCGAGGATTGCGGACGATGAGCAATAGGTAGCTCGCCGTCCGATCGTCCAGTTAGGACCGAACTCAGATCGTTGACGGCGCGTATTGTTCCACGCGTGTCATAACCAACAGGGTCGATGTACACAAGTGTCACTTGGGAATTTTAATAAGTGCTTTTTAATGCCCTTTGCATTTAACGTTATTTTACTTTTAATGTAAATAATGTATGGCACGCCTCATTCCACCGAAAAAAGTCATCGGATAATATCTCGCCCTAACAACAAAAAAAACGCTCTATCGGTTTTTATTGAAAAGACCTCACCATCAATAATGCCATCACTGCTTACCATCAGGAAGTATCAAAGTCAAGCAATTTTATATCATTAAAATAAAAACTTTTGACAGTTCTTAGAATGGCCACTGAACCGTTTCGATACTCTGTAGTGGATGCGTAAACAGTCTCGCATCAATAGGCTCTATTGAAATAGCACGCAAAGGAGGCTATTGGTCGAGGTTATGTGCCAAAGGAGTTTGTACCATGTTGCTGGTCAAATAATAATATGACATGTTTGTTGAGTCTGGGTCTTTGAAACTTTATTAAGTCTAATTTTAAAAGTCGAACTGCTCGTATTAGGTGTTGTCAGCAACAGGAGGGGCCTAGCTAGGTCGAAGCCTACTGGGGCCAGGGTTATCTGAAAAGAAGCTCGAGCCCCGGTATGAAGGCTAGAAGGAACGGCGCGGGGTTTTTAGTCAGTAAGACTCTGACACTGTCTCCCGCTCCACCCAAGAGCGAGTTTCGTCAATGATGATTTTCCCAGTCGACAGAAAAAAAAAACTAAGAAAGAAAGAAAGAAAAATAATATATTTGGTACAAACACAATAATTAGATAACACATAACTGGAATCAAAAATAAAAGAAGCTAATCTGCCCCAAAATAAGTCTAGTTCAGCATGAATCACCCTAAACCAACCAACGGTTGGTGGAAAACTGTAACTATTGAGAGACATAGAAAACTAGCTGCTCCCAGCGGCTTCGCCCGCGTGATAGCAGAAAATTATCCCAAGGGAACATACTTCCGGGATAAAAAGTATTCTATTTCAGGACATGGTCTATCGATGTACCAAAGTTTCATTAAAATCGGTTTAGCCATTTAGGCGTGAAGACGTAACAACCAAACAAACTCACTTTCGCTTTTATAATATTAGTAAGAATTTATGTATTTAGAAAGAAGAAAGAAAGAAAAACATTTTATTTGCCGGAATGGCCAAAAAGTATTTACAATTTTTTTTTTATGTGCATTTAAAAAAGCATGCGCCACTTCCGAGCAAAAGGGCCGAACGCTCAGCATAATGCCGAGTCCACAGCGTTAAAAGCGGTGGGTCTACGGCGCTGGTTTTCAGCGTGGGCCGTAAAAAAAATTGACAGAGACGTCGGCTCGCGGTGCTGTGTACCAAATTTTTTTTTAAAGAAGTAAATATCAATAAATAAAATTGTCGTAGGGAAAAAGAAAAATATGCAAAATAAATAAAGAATCAATAACGAATATATAAATAACAAGGAAATAAATATTATGTAATATGATATGATATAATAATGTACATAAAAATGGCAACATTACGTCGGCAGCAATCATATTTAAAAATATGCCTTGACTTTGATTTTAAGTTTTTTGAGGTAAAGTTGACTACAGGTCACTTCTGAACAAATACTGTGTGTATATTAAACGTGTGTCATAGAAATGCCTTCTATCGAACTTCCATCAGATTTTAAGTCTCTTTTTCATTCTTTACACTGTGTTCAAATTCACACATGATAATATTCGGCGAGCCATGAGTAGCTCGCTATCCGATCGTCCGGTAACTGCCTGGACCAAACCCAAGACGTCGACGGCGCGCACTGTTCCCGCGCGCCTCAAGGAGTTGTCAGCTACAGGAGGGGTCCAGCTGGGTCGAAACCTACTGGGGCCAAGGTTATCTGAAAAGAAGCTCGAACCCCGTTATGAAGAGGCTAGAAGGAACGGGTTGGGTTTTTAGTCAGTAAGAGTCTGACACTATCTCCCGCTCCACCTAAGAGCGGGGGTTGTCATAAGATGATTTTTGCCCACCGAAAAAAAAAAACATGATTATATTTATTTAGCCCAACGTCCAATTATAATATAGTAAGGGTAATATAGTAGAGAAAAAAGAGCGTCACCCGGTACTGTTTCAATCGATAAATATAGTATACCCATAAGATTATTTATTTACTTATGTAAGGTAGTAAATAGGCGGACTTATTGCACCTAAGCATTCTCGACCAGTCAATATTTGGGTTAAAAAGACAACACTGTGGTAGATATACACATTGTAGCAGGAGGGGTCCAGCCAGCAGGACCCCCCCAGCTGGGTTGAAGCCTACTGGGGCTAGGATTGTCCGAAAGGGAGTTTGTGCCCCGGTATGAAGGCTAGAAGGAACGGGATGGGGTTTTTAGTCAGTAAGAATCTGACACCATCTCCCACTCCACCCAAGAGCGGGTTTTGTCATAAGATAATTTTCCCCATCGAGAAAAAAAAAGATAAACACATTAAATAAACAACAGATTATGTACCAGGTATAATACCAATATTATCAACATTACAATAAATAAACAGGTCTAGAATATCCATTATCAAATAACAATTCATCTCATCGTTCCGAAACTACAGTCAATTAAATCAGTCATGTCCACTTAACTTCTTGTCAATCTCCGTCGAAATTACCATTTAGACAAAGAGTTGACAAGTTAATCTTCACAAATCCTACGAAACAACTTTTGAATTCCTTGATCTACTCAATCAAAACTCTTCAAAAATTTAACAAAGTTTCTGTACAATGCAAACCTGACCGAAAGTCGGTCTTAAACGGATGAACGGTTCGAAGTCCCGTAACCGGGCGTTGTCCGACATAATCCGGTAAATCGTGGTCGTATTCGGGTGTTGGTCCGGTTAAGCACGAGCTACAGGTGGCCTTGTACCTTAACTTTTGGTCTCTGTGATTTTTTAGGTGAATTATTTTCAATGATGTCAAGGTTCTTATAGAATTTTAGTAGAATCTTGGTCAACCTGGAAAACCCTAAACAGACTCCGCACCCAGGTTGGGCGCAGCAAAGACAATCTCCACAGGTCGGGGTTCTCGGATGGTTCCGATCTTCAGTGTTTGTGCGGCGTCACTCCGCAGACGATGTCTCACCTTCCGACCTGCACCACGTGCCCGGTCACCTGCTTACGTAAGGACCTAATGACAGCATCAGCGGACGGCATTGCAGTGGCCGATTTCTGGGCTGGGCAAGGAATTTGACTGATTTTGCCATCGATACGCTAAGAAGAAGAAGAAGTAGAATCTTATTGTATACGTGTAGGCCTATAGGATACTTACTACATGGATTGGTGATTATAGCTTAAACAAATATCCTTGTTGGTAGTTATGCTTTTGAGTCGTTTGGTGTTGAAACTCTCAGCTCGTATGGTTCGACTGTTCGTAAAATATATAAAGTCCTTTCTTGCTGATATTTCGCGTGACCCAAAGGCTGGCTTATACCTTGGACAGAAGATAAAGCCTGAGATATCTTACTAGCATTGCCATGTAGCGTAACAATGTCGATTATTAAAGTTGAATAACAAAATCCAGCCCGGTACTACAAGGACACCAATACTTAGGAGTTGGATTTATAAATGAGCTACCTACTGCCAGTGGCTTAGCCTGCGTAATAGTAGTTTCACATATCACCTTCATGTAAAAAAAAATATGCTACCACCTATTCTCTAACTTACAAATAATCTCATATAATAATAATACCCCATCGTCGTATCTCTACGTTGACGTCGTGGTGGGGCTTGTGTGTGTGTCTGTATCGGTAGAATTTCCTTTACCGTAACATACCTAGGGTGAGGGGCCAGACTAAGAGAGATACAATCCGCAGGGCAGTTTTGTGGCGAACTGTTGGGTATTAGCGACCCCACGGACCCGATCTCCCGGGAGAATTCCTGTTCTTCATCTCCGGCTTGCCTTTATTGGCCGGTCGTAGTGAACACTGACGAGGAACAGAGCTCCCACCTCTCTCTTGCCTTTATTGGCTGGCTTGAGTGGAGAGTCGCAAGAGCAAACTTGCTCGGGAGATGGATGCATAATCCAGTAAGGTGCTGGTAGGGATCTTGACCGTACTTCCGGGATTGTCCTGATAGCCGTGGTATGCCTCTCCACTCCTCAAGCGCCTCAGGGATAATCGTCGGTTGGTATCACGTTCCATTATAGTAACCAAAAGGGCCTCTGCGAGTTGGATTCGGCCCCTTGTACGCCTCTCAAAGGCCCAGGACCTCAGGGTCCTGAGATTAACAAACAGATGAAAATAATAATTTATTTTATTTAATTTGACAACATTGGTCTACTGGTTAGTACAAAAAAATAAACTTATCAACTAAGGGTTAATATTAATTAAATAAATAATCACACACACATAAACATCACTGACGCACAAGCAACCGGACACAGTGTCTGAGTATAGGTGCATCGTGCTGTTCAGCTAGGGTTTTCAAAAAAAAAAAAAAAAAAAATTGGTCAAGCCGTTTCAGAAGAGTTTTAACAATAACAACTGTTGTTATTGTTAAAACTCTTTTGAAACGGCTTGACCAATTTCTTTTTTGTTGTGTGATAGTTGTGGTATATTGTATTGTTACAATACAATATACCACAACTATCACACAACGCCGTCTAGCCCCAAGCTACGCAGAGCTTGTTATGAGTACTAGACAACTGATAAACATACTTACATATTTCTAAATACATACATAAATTATAGATAAATTACACCCAGACACAGAACAAATGATCGTGCTTACACAAACATTTGTCCTGGGTGGGAATCGAACCCACGACCTCCGGCATAGCAGTCAAGGTCATTAACCACTAGACCAATAAGCCAGTCAAACTTATTCAAAACTGTATTGCTATTAGTGCTGCTAAAACATTTTCCAGTTTCCAATTTAATCCCTGACGTACGTTTTACAATACCCACAATAAACTACAGTATATTTTCTTTAATTCCGACCATATTTTTCTACAGCAAAACAGAAAATACTCTCTCATTTTCTGTCGTAAGCACAATCCAAGTAAATAAACTCTCTAACAAAGGACGGCTCGCAAAAAAAACAATTCGATCTAAAAAAGAATAGAAAAGCTCGTATAATATCGAGAAAAAAAAGCGAATAATCGATTACCATAATCAATTAGGGTTCTTTCTGGAATCGTATCAATAACATTCGTTGAAAAGGTTCCAATACTTAATCTTGTAAATCAACAAACGCCGATTGGGTTCCGATAAACTGGAGGATGCGATATATTTATGTTTAACATGTCATTGGGTTCTTGAGATATTAATGAAATCTGAGTCCTTTTTAATATTTATAAAGCGTTTTGCCAGCAGTTTCTAAAGATGAATATGATTATTCTGGAACTGAATGCTGAGATAAAAAATCATCAAGCATGCTTACTAATTTTATAAAAGCGAAAGTGAGTTTGTTTGTTTGTTTGTTACATT
Organism: Mythimna lalbum; assembly: GCA_949319445.1. NCBI lineage: Eukaryota > Metazoa > Arthropoda > Insecta > Lepidoptera > Noctuidae > Mythimna > Mythimna lalbum. The sequence continues at coordinate 7,972,562 of OX439370.1, forward strand.
TTCACGCCTAAATGGCAAGACCGATTTTGATGAAATTTGGTACACGGATAGACCGTTTCCTGGAATAGGACATAGGATACTTTTTATCCCGGAAGTATGTTCCCTTGGGATAATTTTCTGCTATCACGCGGGCGAAGCCGCTGGGAGCAGCTAGTATACCTATATAGGTTGACTGGTAATTAGGAACCGATACTTATACACGTTATTGTACTTATGATTACAAAAAACTTTTCCAAAGAAACTTTTTTATGCTTATTACTTTTATCACAATAACAAAATAGCTGTTCGAGCTCGCGCACCTGCGACCTCTCAGCTGTTAGCCGCGTAACACCGTTGTCTCATGTACCTTTCCTACAATAGTGATAGTGCACCCACGTCCCTTGCAAACCCATCGGTGTATGTAATCAGTGTAGGTACCTACATCTTCCGATTAAATAATGAGTATAAAAAAAAAGTTTCTTTGAGAAAGTTGATCGTAATCATGAGTACTTTTTGGCCATTCCGGCATATAAAATATTTTTCTTTCTTTTCTTTTCTTTTTTCTTTTGTGTATATTTAATTATCAATCACTAATTACCAGCCACCTTATATATAATTCTTCCAGATGTATTTAAGTCACTTAACTCTGTGATCTAATTGATTAAAACAGTCGTTTGTTAGGCCCTTTGCCCACGACAACTTTTTGTAGCGATCATCGAGCGTCGGCATCCTTATTGCCGTCTTGGTCTGCATCAGATATGAACGGTGGAGGACGCTTCCCTCACGCTGAAACCAGAGCAACCCTAGCATAATTGAGAAAAGGTATCTTAGGTGAGAAAACATCCAATGACTTTTCGCGCTCTGGAGTAAAGCGGGACGGCGTGACAGATTTTTACTGACTTAAATTCACTCCTATATTCCTTCTTTGCCCGCTACAACCCATGGAGGCTAGGCAGATAGTTCCTATAGCGCAATTACACAACAAAGCACTACAACACCCTCAAAGCAAACGTAAATCACCCTCTATTTACAAATTACAAACGTAAATTTGTTCTTCGTCAACAAATCGTAAATCCATCTTCTAAACAGACTAGGACAGTGAAACGATAATGAGCCCTATTGGTGCAAAATCACGAGCGAACGACGCCCGTGACAAATTCACTGCTGGAGACCATGCCGACTCGACTGATTTACGTTTTGAACACACTCAGTTTATGTCACGGGAAAATTAAGGTAGATACGGATGAAGGGGTGAGGGAGAATTAAATCAAACAGCTAGGTGAGCAGAGAGCAGCTCAGTAGGCCCGTTACCACTCGGCCACCACAGCTACTGTGGTGGCGGAGTGGTAACGGCCCTACTTACGAGTTGTAGGTCGCGGATTGAAATCCAGTTGCATTACTATTTATTTCATCATTACTGCTCTCAAAACGGTGAAGGGAAACCGGCATATCCTAGAGTCAAAAATTCAAAGACATGTGACATTCATTAACCTGCATTGGGCCTGCGTGGTGGATTACGGCTCATTCCCTCTCCTAGAGAGGAGGCCTGAGTTCCAGCAATAAAAGGCGATTATGCTACGATTAGTCTTTAAAATTTTTGGAAGTATTAAAGTATTTTTCAAGATATTATTAGCTGAAAGACGTCGTCTACTATCATAGGCCTCCTGTAAGCTCCGCCACATCGTTTGGTCTTATGTGTACTTCAGCCATTGACTTCCCGCAACCTTTACCAGGTTAATAAGACCTTCAAATACTGCATCGTCTGGTACGCAGTCGCTACTCCAGAACCTTTCAATCTCATCGATTTATCAGTTCTGTGAGCAATGTAACTTGCCCAATGCCACTTAGGCCGCTATCACACGGACTGCACCATAACAACCGGACGCAGTCTCTATATTCGACTGCATGCAGTTGTACGTTCGGCTTCGTGCAGTCATGATACCAACTGCACGCGGCCGGCTGTAGTCGAGAGAAGTCAATATCAACTGTATACAGTCGTGCCTTCAACTTCACGCGGTCGGCTACAGTTGTGTAGTGTCGCCGCATGCTGTCCATCGCTAACCGCATACAGTCAGTGTGCAGTTCATCAAAGAGCAAACGCTCACATGACATTGTCAACTTTATTTTGAGGCACTTAAAGATCAAATCATAGACTAAGCTCCTGGGCTAGATTCGTGGCGCCAAATGCGCAAATTCAGATCAAACTGCATGCAGTTGAATATATAGACTGCGTGCGGTTGTTGTGGTGCAGTCCGTGTGATAGCGGCCTTAGATTTGATGACTCTTCAAGTTATGTCGGTAACCATAGATCTAATTGACGTAAAATATTTCAAAAAATCGGGAGGTAAAATTACTATCAGAAAAATATACAATGCGATATTTTACCTCCATTGTTTCGGATTCAATCTTGAATATTTATTACTATGGTAGTGCAACCATATTTCTCCAACAGTATAATTTCTGATTACAATCAATCTTAAAACCAATTTGTGTGTGTAACATGAGTTACAAATAAGTAACATAAATGTGTATTTTGATGCGAATGTCAAAAAAGTGATCGAGTATAGGTTAGTAAAATGAGTGAAAGCATTTTATTTTAATTCATGACCACCGGTGGCCGCGCATCTATTGTCTTACTATTGTGTTTCTAATTGACGGTATCTGAAGGGTTAAACTAGTTTTCCGCCCGCGGCTTCGCCCGCGTGGACTACAGTTTATATCGCGCGGGCGTGCTCAGCAGTGGAATTATAGGTAGCCTATGTGTTATTCCAGTGTCTTTTCTACCTACCTACCAAATTTGATCTAAATCCGTTCAGTAGTTTTTGCGTGAAAGCGTAACAGACAGACAGACAGAGTTACTTTCGCATTTATAATATTAGTAGGGAATAGGGATTTACACTTGATTGAAAACAATAGAAACTAAATTGATCCTTTTTTTTTATATGCGATATTTCAAGGAACTTTTACTCAGTGAAAATATTTTTAATTCGTAAGTTGGCCAGTACCCTTATTTTAGGTGGGACATCATCCAATGACATCTCCCGCCCTTGGATGGAGCGAGTGGGCGTATTAGATGTTTACTGACTAAAACCCACTCCTATATTCCTTCGTTACCTTGCTTTCCAAGGTCTCGGGTTTTCCTATCAGAAGCGAACCCTGGTTGATTATGGTTTTGCTGACATCTCCTTGAGACGCGCGTGGAACACTGCCTAAGTACCTACGCGTCGTTGACGACTAGGGCTCCATCCGAACGGATACAGGACAGTCGGACGGCGAGCTTACCATTGCTCACCATCTGGGCAGTACTCTTAGATATTACTTTTAAAAATGTTACTTATCAACAAACAAATGCTCAAGTTTTTTTATATGTTACATTAATATTATTTCCGCGGGCAAAACCACTGACAACAGCTAGTTAGTTTATTTAGTCTCCGTGAGTGTGACCGTGACATCACCGCGGGCCCTAACAGAATACCTGCGCTGCGTTATTTATCTTTATAGATATCGTAGCATATGCTGAGTTAGGACCAACAAGGTGGACCGACGACCTGGTCAGGGTCACGGAAATCCTATGGATGCGTGACGCACAGGACCGGTCGTTGTGGCGACGCTTGTTGGAGGCCTATGTCCAGCAGTGGACGTCTTTCGGCTGATATGATGATGATGATGATGATGATCTTTTAGGTCGCAGTGACTACATCTCCTACACCATTGGAGATGCATAGCCCCTTTTCTTCAATAATAATAATGATGATGATGAGTTAGGTGCCTTTTTGACCTTGCACAAAATAATGTTAATCTTTTGTTTTTATAGGTACTAAATTGTATGGTATTTTCTGTATTGTTTCGTATTTCTACTGCTTTTTAATATGTGTGAGGTTCGAATAAACGTTTTTCTTTCTTTCTTTATATTTACAATTCTATGTCGTGGCGTAAGCTAAGAATGTCTTGCCCTTTATCGGTTTGCCTGGCATTCGACAAAACGCTAAGATAGACAAAGCCCCGAATATGTTGTGATTTTATTTCCTAGCTCCAGGAAATTTTCTTTTAGAAAGGGAAAATTTCAAATATGTTTTACTTCGGTTATTTTTTAATAAATTCCATAGACGTATGTTGTTATAAGCTTTATTGTGAAATTCCTTTATTCTTTGTGTTCAAGCAAGCCTCGGTTTTATGTTTTTTTTTTTTTTTTTTATAGTGTTTCATATGTTTTGTGATATTTTTTTTGTATAGCTGTACTAGCTTTTGCCCGCGGCTTCGCTTGCTTTAAATTCGTCTCCCATTTCAGGGAAGTGGGGGATTAGAAAGAGACAAAAAGTAGCCTATGATCCGTTCAACTATCTTCACTTAAAAAATCACGTCAATTCGTCGTTCCGTTTTACTGTGAAAGACGGACAAACAGACACACATACTTTCCCATTTATAATATTGTGGATGTAGATTTATTTATATATCTTTGTTGAGAATTTTTAGCGACAGACGAATTTTAGGAAATTTGGTTTGGACTTTGGAAGTACATATGTGGAACAGAGAGTAACGTCCCACATACCTCCGTTGAAAAGGGAGGATCCCCTGACCAGGCAGGTATTATAGTCTGGTGGGCGACTGCCCGATAGATGACTTCGGGCTGTTCTATAATTATGTTCTAATCGCGCGGTGAACTTTGATTCCGCGATGGAGGATTTCGTATTTTCTTCGTAGTTCTTATGTGGCGTCATAGATGTCGCTACATTGGTTTCATTGGTCTGTCATATTAGTACATTTAGTGAGTTATCTTCAAAATACTCCTTCCACTTTCAGTGAAGTAATAGCAGATAGTCACCTCCTTCTGCGAAGTTGTAATAAGTACTTACGGCCGCACACGCGAGTAAACGGTCTTCGTCACCGGGATACCGACCCGTATTTCCAGTCACCATAGACGTGAGCTTGTGGATGGTGAGTTGTAGCGTAATCTATGACGCCACATAAGAACTACGAAGAAAATACGAAATCCTGCATCGCGCAATCAAAGATCTCCGCGCGATTTGAACATATACGACAGCCCGACATCAACTATCGGGCAGTAGCCCACCAGACTATAACATCCTATCTGGTCGCAGAATCCTCCCTTTTCAAAGGAGGTTTGCGGGACTTTACTCTCTGTACCGCCTACCTCCAAACTGGTGAACCTCGACAAAAAACGTCAGTCAGCGCAGTCTTCATGCAGCTACTACTTCGTGACGTCATCATCACTTCCTCAAGCTTTCTAGCAACGAGCCATATAGCCAGCACCCTCGGCTAAGGGTATCCTGATCCGCAGGCCCTCCCCGCGGGGTTTGCTATGCCGCCTACCACCAAAGAGTAATTAGTAGCTCGCCTGCTACTATTTTCGCATACTATTATTTTCGCCACCACAACCACGTTCCACACAGTTTATCTCGCAAACGAAAACCGATCGACTGATAATATATTAAATACCTACTGCATCGTTAAAAAACGCAATTTTCACGCGCTGAATTCATAGCGAAGTAATAAATATTATCGGGGAGGAAAATGTTCTTTTTTTATACAGTTTGTTCTTTTTTTAATAGTTTGTCAATATTTATATAAGAGATTATTGAGAGGCAGTGTTGTGGGCTTCACGGGGTTTTTCGTAACTTTTTTTACAGATAATGCTCATACACAGTGGCGCATGCTTTTATTTACTTTAACTTAATAAATACTTTTTGGCCATTCCGGCAAATAAAATGTTTTTCTTTCTTTCTTGCTTCTTATAATTGTATTTATTAGTTTGCCAAATTACATTTTATTATTACGTACAGTGCGTTTCACTTAAGAAATTACATTGCTGTCATGTTGGTAGTATTGAAAATAATGTTGCCATATTTTTAGCAATTAAATTACTTGATATGAGGGAGATTAACTGATACTTACTTTAACAATTGCCTTTTTTTATTGTTACTATTTTTGTATAAAGTATAGGGCGCTGGGCTCCATTCCGATTGTCTTACAATTCTTTCAAATAACGAAAAAGCCACGCCACAGAATCGTTTCTCTCTATTAACAACTTCCTTTGAGACCTACTTTTTTAAAATAAAATCCCATTCCTCTCATAATTTTCCAAAAAGTGTTGCAGCTACCGTTAAAATCGATTTCGTTTCACATTTCGGGGAACAATTTTGGTAGAGTAGGCAACTCTTTCCTTTTTTCCCTTCTTTTTGTGTAGACAGACAGGGGAGCCAACAGCCGATGTAACTTCTTAAGTGAAACGCATTGTAGGTACCTAACTTCTTTCAGCAGTTTCGATTTAAAAGAGTGTCGATGGAGTTTCTTGCACGTTTTTCTCCATATAGATCTACACTTTAGAATGTGCAATTAGATACATATTTCTCATATTTGATAATGATGGACTGGCTATTCAAAAATGCCCGTAGTAAATCTACACTAATACAATAAAGAGGTAAAGTTGATTTTTTTGTTTGTAGGAGCTAATCTCTGAAAGTGCTGGTCGGATTCTAAAATTTTTTTCACCGATGGGAAGCTGCTTTATTGCTGAGTGACATAGGCTATATTTTAAGTACGCGGGCGAAGCTGCAGGTAAAAGCTAGTGGTATATTTAAAACAAATGGTTTGATTGATTGATAGATAAGTCCTGTCATTCTGTATGGATCAGAATGTAGGGCTGTGAAAAAGACGGATGAAAAAAGATTGCACGTAGCGGAGATGAGAATGTTAAGATGGAATTGTGGTGTGACGAGAATGGATAAAGAGAGAAATGAGTATATTAGGGGAAGTTTGAAAGTGGCGCCAGTGACTAAAAAGTTGAAAGGGAATCGTTTGTCTTGGTATGGACATGTGAAAAGGAGAGATGAAACGCATATTGCTAAAAAAAAAATTAGTTTAAATGGGGATGAATGTAGGGGGAGAGGGAGGCCAAAGAAAAGATGGATGGATTGTGTGAGAAGTGATTTGGAAAGAAAAGGGAGTTGATGATAGCGTGACGAGTGACAGGACAGTGGAATGGACAATGGAAGAAAGAAACGTTTGGCGCCGACCCCAAATAAAACGGGATAAGGGCAGGAAGAAGAAGGTTTGATTGACAATCAAATCAAATCGAAAAAAAAGGATTGTCTGGAGTGGAAAATATGTAGGATTACTTCACTTATTGCAAAATACCTTTTTATAAGTCCAAAAAATTTTTCGACAATCAGTTTGTATCACTCCACTTACCTACCTACTCATCTTACGAATAAATTACTGGCTTTTTTTTTTGGTGGGCAAAAATCATCTTTTGACAACCCTCGCTCTTGGGTGGAGCGAGAGATAGTGTCCGGCTCTTACTGACCAAATACCCACCCCGTTCCTGCTAGCCTTCATGCCGGGGCACGAGCTCCCTTTCGGATAACCCTGGCCCCAGTAGCCTTCGACCCAGCTGGGCCCCTCCTGCTGCTGACAACTCCTTGAGGCGCGCGGGAACAGTGCGCGCTGTCGACGTCTTGGGCTCGATCCATTACCGGACGATCGGACAGCGAGCTACCCATGGCTCGCCGTCCGATCGTAAAAACTTCCATTCTAGAACCAAGTTCTTATTTAAAGACGTATCTGGACGTATCTAGTATAATGTTCCTCTTTTACGGCAAGATGATAGTAAAAAGATTTTTATTATTTGTTTATTACTCTACATCTCTTTAGACTAGGAAATGGTTAATGTCGTAAAAGGTAATAGGTTGCCAACCTTTTATTTTTTTAACCCGACCTGTCATGGGGTGGAAAATCTGTACACTGCCGCGAAAGTGGGTCATTCTGACCCAACACTCTAAGTAATGAGGTTTTTATGATTGGTTAGATTGATTATATTGTGAACTAGCTTCAGTCTATGACTTTGCTTATGAGAATGGAACAACTATTTCAAGAGAACTTACAAATTTAAATTGAAACGACTGAAGAACTTGTGTTGTGCAACTGTATTATATGTGTCATGACCAGTTCTAGAATTGATCACTTCATGATATGACCGACCATATGTTTAAATGGTGGCATTTCATGATTACAACAACCTTGCTCGTTGGCCACATCATGATATGGGCAAGCAAAATCAATGAACACTCAGCGTTTAATGATATGAACAGTTAAAAGCATTATTATTTCATGACATGGTCAAAAACGACTGATCATATCGTAAAATAGTTAGGTATGTTTTCAACCGGTAAAGGTACTGCTCATTTGTTTCATTTTACTTTGATTTTGTGACGTAATATGGCGGCAGACATTATTTGCTAAAAAGAAGGAGTGATTTGATTAGAAAAAAAATAAAAATGAGTATACTGGAGGAAGTTCGAAAGGGGCACCTGTGGCGGAAAAAGTAAAAGAGAATTGTTTGTATTAGTATGGTCATGTAAAAAGGAGGGAAGAAACGCATGTTATTGAAAAATCTTACAGGTGTACTGATAAAGAGAGAAGAAAAAATAAGGTCGAAGAAAAAATAGATGGATTGTGTGAAGAGCGATGTAAAAGAAAATTAATTCAGCGTGAAGGTGGTCACGATAAAACTGAAAGAAAAAACATATTACGCCGACCTTAAGTGATATGAGACAAGGGCAGAAAGATGACAATTCATATAGGATCCCTTAATAAACAAACTACTTACACCACAAGAGAATACACACTCAGATACCCATCAATTCGGCCCAAAAGCATCCAAAACTATAATAATATATGGCTTTTACGAAAGTCCATTTTGTGCCCCAGAGACAAATTTCTCTAAAAACATAAAGGGTTTGAACCTTCACTAGCTCCACTAGGGACAACCCCAGACATGTCAAACAAGTCATATTTTCAGTAGAAATTGTATGGGTAGTAATTTTTGGGTTACAGCGTTTTTAGCTAATATTTTTTGTATTTTGCCTTTGTACAATTTTAATGTTTAAGGGTTTGGATGGGTGTTTATATAATAACTAAAAGTACCCCGTGGTTTCGTCCACGTTTTTGGGGACAGTGCCTTGAGTGCGAGTTGTGTTTACGTTAACGCGATCGGAATGTTTACCGCGTTTGGCTCTTTGATTGGTTAAGAGTTTGGAGCGAGCCAATCGGAGATACGAACGTCAGAAACGTGTCGATCGCATTAACTTAAAATGAACTCGCACTAGGCACCCTGTTCTACTTCTGTGACTCATCACATGAGGATATATAGCCTATTATAGGCTATTTGTATGTCAAGACCTATGACCAGTGACTGAAATATTGCTCTGAAACGTGGTTGCTCACAATGGGCCTCATCAGAAAGCTCAAAGTCACCCAAAAAGCATTGACAAGGGCTATACTCGACGTTTCCGCATCAGGACTGATAATATACGCAGGAGAACCAAGATTACCGACATAACCCGAAGAATTGCTAAACTTCAGAGACAGTGGGCAGGGTGCATTGTTCGCGCAAGGGCAGATGGTCATTGAGGTCAAAAGGTCGGTGAGAGTGGCGACCGCGTACCGACAGAAGCAGTGTTGTTGCTTCTATCGGTAGTCTGTGTCGACCTGGTGTGGGCCGCAAGAATCCGTTGGATGCGAGACGCACAAGACCGTTTGGAGTGGTGATACTTGGGGGAGGGCTAGTTCTCACTTGTCAGCTGTCGGGCCAGGAATTTAATAGGGCGTTGCAGTAGTAGAGCCTTTTATAAAAAGTTATAGACTTGACCGACACCAATTATTTGTCGGAATTGACAAGCTTCAAAAAATAATCTTGTCTCTCGCTCGCCTATGAGTAAGTATATATGTTTAGTGTTTTGTAATAATGAAAACTAATATAAATCCTAAAGAATGAATTACATGAAAACCCAATATTTCCTTTGGTTTTTTCAAATAATACATCACAACAAGAACTTCGTCAACGTTCATCGTGTGCAGTCGACTCGCGTAGAGTGTCAAAAATTGGCTCCAGTGTGTTTTGGGTCCAACGTCAGATTAGTTTGAGCAAAAGTACCCACTTAATCTGTTATCTATACTAATATTATAAAGAGGTAAAATTTGTAAGTTTGTAAGTTTGTAAGTTTGTATGTAGGGGGTAATCTCTGGAACTCATAATCCAATACTAAAAATTTTTTTACTGGCAGAAAGCTACATTATTCCTGAGTGCTATAGGCTATAAATTGTTTCTATAGCATGTATATTAACCGAGCTATCACAACTTTTGTCTAGCAAGTCGGAAAAAAATACCTCATAAAACAGAATTATTGGCGTGCGCTGCCTAAACAGTTGCTTAAAATTAAAAACAATGTATGACTACCTGGTTCGTCTTAATTATTTCTACAAAAAAGTCCGCGATACCATATCTCTATCTTTTATATTTCATCTTTTATACTTCTTTTATTGCATTAAAAATATATTTTTTCGGCATACTTACGTTTGGTTGATTATTTGAGCAACAAAATATTAATTCTTATGACAATAAATTATTTCAGTATCACAAGAACATCATACAGATAAGATTTGCCATTTACAGTATATCAATTGGTCATACAGTTTCGGAGATAATGTAAAATTACTAAAACGCAAAATGCCCCTAGCATAACTTTCATTGTGCAGTCGTGCAGACGTTTTAGCTATTTTTTTTTTATATGTTGTGCAAAAATCATCTTATGACAACCCCCGCCCTTGGGTGGAGCGGGAGATAGTGTCAGACTCTTACTGACTAAAAACCCACCCCGTTCCTTCTAGCCTTCAAACCAGGGCACGAGTTCCCTTTCGGATAACCCTGGACGCCTACCGGAGGCTTCGATCCAGCTGGGCCTCTGCTGTAGCTGACAACTCCTTGAGGCGCGCGGGAATAGTGCGCGCCGTCGACGTCTTGGGCTCGGTCCATTACCGGACGATCGGACAGCGAGCTACCCATGGCTCGCCGTCCGCGAGCCCGCGTCTACGGTGGCCGGAAATCGGGATCGGAATCCCGGCGGCGACGGCGGGGGCGCCGTTGCCTGATGCGGTCTGCCTCCTCCTTTGCTAGCATTACTGCTTCGCAGAAGGAGGTGACCGCCTGCCATTCCTCCTCGCTCCGGACCATGGCCTCAACCAGGGCCCGGCGCGAGAGGTCTCCGCCGCAGATCGCCCCCACGAGGGCACGGTGATGCTCTGCCCAGGCAGGGCACACTTTGACTGTGTGCTCTACCGTGTCCTCCGGGCGTTCCGCACAGTGACGACACCCGGGCGTCTCTTCCGCTTTAATTCGGTGCAGGAACCTCCCGAACTTGCCATGTCCGGTGAGGACCTGTGTCATGCGGACGGAAAGGACGCCGTGAGGCTTTTCCAGCCACGCCTCAAAGAGGGGACTTACCGCCATAATTGTGGCGTGCCCAACGTTTTACCTATTTGCCCATGGATGGCGTTCTGCAATTACGTAATTTTTCTGAATCGCGGTGTTAAGACTTTCTGTGGATTGATGACCCTCTCGAAGTATTAGGCCCACGTTGTCGTTAGTTGGAGTTCTTCTGTCAGTTGCTTATTGGTTTCGGTTGTTTCATTGGTATGTTTGTTGTTGTTGATAGATACCTCATAATCGAAAATATCGTAACTACGAACATACAAAACAAACGTACAACGTTTGTTTTGTATGTTCGTAGTTCCGTACTTCGTTCTATCGTAATAATCGATACGAGTTATTCGATATTACGATTGTTTTGTTTTGTAAAGGCGGACGGTGTTCGAGTCGCTCTCCCTTTGTTCATAATTGTTTTCAAGTCTGTGCGTAGTTTGTTGAGAGCATGTCTAAAAAGAAATCTCAACTGTCCCGGCAGACATCACAGACAAGAACCGCTCGAGTACGCCGTACGGAAGAATCTGCCCCTGAAAATGAGCAGCGCCTCTCGAGAAATAGAGAATATATTTCGCAAGCATGCGCTAGAGAATCTAGCTCCGAGCGCTCACAGCGCCTCGCTAGCCAAAATGTGAAGACGTCGCGGGCCCTTGCTCGAGAAACTAGCGCTGAACGTGCGCACCGTCTATCTGAGTTAAGGCAGCATGTCTCTGAGACAAGGGATAGGGAGACTAGCGCTGAGCGCTCGCAGCGGCTTGGTAGGCAAAATGTCATAACATCGCAGGCCCGTGCTCGGGAATCTAGCGCTGAACGTGCGCAGCGTCTATCTCATTTAAGGCAGCATGTCTCTGAGACAAGGGATAGGGAGACTAGCGCTGAGCGCTCGCAGCGGCTGGGTAGGCCAAATGTCATAACATCGCAGGCCCGTGCTCGGGAATCTAGCGCTCAACGTGCGCAGCGTCTATCTCATTTAAGGCAGCATGTCTCTGAGACAAGGGATAGGGAGACTAGCGCTGAGCGCTCGCAGCGGCTTGGTAGGCAAAATGTCATAACATCGCAGGCCCGTGCTCGGGAATCTAGCGCTGAACGTGCGCAGCGTCTATCTCATTTAAGGCAGCATGTCTCTGAGACAAGGGATAGGGAGACTAGCGCTGAGCGCTCGCAGCGGCTTGGTAGGCAAAATGTCATAACATCGCAGGCCCGTGCTCAGGAATCTAGCGCTGAACGTGCGCAGCGTCTAATCGAGTGTAATCTTATTTTAAAACAAGAAATTTTCCGCGGACGAAGTCGCGGGCAGAAGCTAGTAGATTAATATATTGAGCTTCTTAGTAATCCTAAGTTGAGCTATACGAATACTCACAAATGCTTGAACTGACTGGACAGGTCCACTCAAACAAGCGTGGTTCTTTCCTCAAAAGACCATCTCAGACGCTAATCTGCACGGTTTCTCATAATTATGAGTTCACCATTACATGTTTGCTGTGTGGACTTTAAAAGAGACTTTGATACCTGAGTTTGTTTCGGTGTTTCTTCTCAGGGTAGTCAGCTAGGAAACACCGGCCTCATTTAGTTTAAAAAGACGAAAAAATTGACTTGTAAGAGGGTTATCCGACACCCAACAAGTGAGAACGATTTCTGATGCGGACAAAGCAACGGGCACCAGCTAGCCAGGAGAATATCATACATTAAACTATTGACCTTATGAACTCCCAAGTTGGCTACAACAGAACTAATCTACCCACACTTCGAAGCAAGGCCGTTATCCACATCAGATCAATATCTGTACTATATTGTGTATTTAACACCATAAGTCAATTAAGGGAAACAGTTTGGTAGTTAGAAAAGCGATTAGTTGGCCGATGGCTATGGGTCGAGCAATCTGTCACTAATTATGTAGTTGGATTATTGACCTATGGCAAGATTATTAGGTGGTGAATGCTATAAGTACTAGATCTAGGCTAGTTCACGACTTCGGTCTTAGCGGCGAGTGGCGGGCGCGGCGAGCAGAGCGGCAGCGGTTAGCGGGTGCGCAGCGACTCGTGGCGAGCTTCAAATATTTTCATACTTTTCTTTTTACCTCTCACCGCTCTGCGCTTAGCTCCCGCTCACAGCGCCATAGTCTTGAACGGGCTGTTAGTAATAGGTTGCGAAAGGCGTAATATAAAAACTACCGCGTTTCTGCAATATAAAAGGCAACTAAATGAGTATAGGTGGGTTATAGTCAGCAAGTGAGTGTATCGATGTCGTATAGGGTCGAAAGAATCCGATGGATGCGAGACACACAAGACCGGTTATGGCGACACTTGGGGTAAGGCGACGTTAAGCAGTGATACTACAATTTGATTTGGCTTTCGTCAGTAAAAACCTGACACGCCCTAGAGCGGGAGAAGTCAGGAGATGATTTCCCATCTAAAGAATAATCTGTAAAAGTAATGTTTTTTTAAATTGGTGACTTCAAACTATTTAATCTGCAGATTGACTTGAAATTATAGGTTTAAGTAAACTTTGTATTAAAGGTACGTTATTTTCTTTTTGTAATAAAAATAGTTATTGGTTTATAGTTTTTTTTTCTTTATTATGGATAGGCTCGCGTTTGGCTACTACTATCTCACCTAAGTAAGCGATGATATGGCCGACGATAGAGCACAGCTGCCCAGAAGCAACCCATTCACTCATAATTTTATAATTTATATTTTCTGTACTATTGCGTAGAGTAAGATGTTATAATATACTAGCTTTTGCCCGCACGGCTTCGCTCCCGCTCTTCCCTACTCTACCCTACTCTACCCTAGACTACTCTACACTACTCTACACTACTCTACCCTACACTACTCTACACTACTCTACACTACTCTACCCTACCCTACCCTACTGTACCCTACTCTACCCTACTATACCCTACCCTACCCTACCAAACTTCACATAAACCATCTACTAAATAGTCCCAACAAAGCCTAAAAATTTGGTTTGGATAGGTGAGTCCGTTCTTGAGTTATAAATTAACAACGAAAAGTGGCATTGATTTTTATATATATAGATAAATAATACAACTCGTATTATTTTGGAATATGGGTTCTGCCATGGAAACAATGTCTCTCAAACGGTATGCAATATAGGTGGCGTATATGAATTGCTATTTTCATTTCTATTGCTTTTACTTTGAAAATTTTCTATTTTTCTCCGAATTTATGAAGGAAAAAATCCAAAACGAAAGTTATTGGACCATTAATATAAAATTCTTTGATTCGAAAAAAGTTGTAAATACGTTATGGATATTGCTTGTTGTTTGAAATGCTTACTTTCTACATTATAACTTCTATTAATTATTAAAAAACAACTGAGATACCAATAAATAATAATAAAAAAAAAAAAACTTACCTTTAACATGAAGTTATGTGAAATTGTAATTCGAAGCCAATCCGAAGATATCACAATAAAAACAATTCTCAATTAAAAATAATGCCAATTTCATAGGTTTTATTTTATAGGATCTTGAACAAGATACTCGGGGTTACCATGACGTTCAAAGTAAGATTATTTTAATCTTGTTTCGGCGTGAGTAAGAGATGGCGCTAGACAACCTGTATAGCTCTGTCTCTTACCCACACTAAAACAAGATTAAAACAATCTTACTTTTAAACGTCATGGTCTAGGTCCAAGTCTTGGACAAGAACATACTTAGTAGTGATAGAAAATGCCTACTAATAATAATAAAAATCGTTTTATTTTCAGGCATGGCCCCAACATCACTTTTAGTACCTTTAAGCGAAACCTAAATATACATTGTTTAGAATCAGTAACTGAAACGATTCCAATAAATCTACATTTTTCCCAAAAATATTTAAACAAAGTCAAAAGTTGGACACTACTGACACTATGTATGATATTTATTATAGATATATGTATTTTTATAATTTACCTATTGTATCTATTCATTTGTATATCTATTTACTGTTGTTGTTATATATGTATGTATTGTGATATTTAATCTGGAAAATTATAGTCTATTTCATTAATTATTTTGTTTATTTTTTTTAAATTTATACACACTGTGTCTACGTTTCTTATCCAACTGTCCTGTCACAGGTCTGCTGGAAGAAATTTTATTAGAGATAAGCAGATCCTTTGTACTCTTCTTTTCTTATTTGTTATTTTCTTTTTAAGTGTTTGTGTGTACATAAATAAATAAATAAATAAATAAATAAGTACAAAACATGACACGACAGGTCATAGCGAGCATTAGAGCCCATCGCACAGTTAGCGTTTGTATGCGTTAAGTAAGAAAAATATACTCATATCTCTTTTCCTTGAGCATGGTTTTTTTTTATTTATTTTTTTTACAGTGGGCAAAAATTATCTTATGACAACCCCCGTCCTTGAGTGGAGCGGAAGATAGTGTCAGACTCTTACTGACTAAAAACCCAGCCCGTTCCTTCTAGCCTTCAAACCAAGGCTTGATCTTCCTTTCGGATAACCCTGGCCCCAGTAGGCTTCCTTGAGCATGGTAAAACGCTACCTGTTATAGCCAAGACTCGCTTCCTCTTCTCTTTTCTACCACACATCTCCAGAGGCGCCACGTTTGTCAATGTCTCCATATCTCTGCGTTATGATTTGAACCATCCTCAAATGGTGACTTATCTTACATCTCTTGTTTTGTACCTAATGCGCTTCAGTTTATATTTTGAATGTAAAATGAAGTGCTGGGTTGTGTTTAAACTAAATAAGCAGCACAGTTTAGTTTTTTGCGCGTTGAATCTACTAATCGACATCGGCCGGCAGATCGTATTCGTGAGATAAACTTAGCAACAGAAATCGCCCAAGAAAGAGAAGTTTGGAAAGAGAAATGAGTTACCTTTGCCCAACAGTGGGACACAAAGAGGCTGCTAATGTTCCAGTTCCGATATGAAAGGCAAAAAAGAACAGGAGTGGGTTTTTAGTTGGTAAGAGTTTCACATTATCTTCCGCTCCGCCCAAGAGAGGGGGATGTCATTGGATGATTTTCCCACCGTGAAAAAAAAGGGTACTGTTCCGGACATAAGTAAAAAGTCTCAACATTATAAAAATAGTTGCTATGGGAAATAGTAAGATAGCCCCACCACAATATTGTATTGTGCAGTTATCTTGAACTGACTGACATTTGACTTCAAAGGTGCCTGCTAATGGTCTATTTGAAATAAATGTTTTTGATTTGATTTTTATACCTTACAGTTAGAGGTAACCCCCATCTAACTGTGTAATGCAGTTTAATGCCCTAGTTTAGTACACTGTTGTTACATAATATCTATAAAATAAATATTGTAACATCAGACGTTTTTTAAAACAGTAACTTTGATTTTCTTGCCAGTTCTTTCCATTGAAATTGACCAATTTGAAACCGTGCACTTTTATAAGTGTATTAGGTTTTGTGTATGTAAATGGTGTCGAAAATTATCTTTTCCCGGAGCGACTAAATAGCTGGATCTGGCCCTGCTAAGAAAGACATCTAAGTCGTCCCACCATCTCCTTCATGATGAGTCTAGATCCCATCGTGCAATTATTTATGTATCTCCACATATTACCCCTATAAATTTTAAATCGCCGGTCACAAAAGAATTATGAATAAATCGCATCCATAATATGTAATCGAGCCAGAACCCCATATCGATTTCCCACATTATTCGATAAATCGCTGGACGATCGTTCGCTGAAATCGTTTGGAAAATCTATCAAACGATAAAACTGAGTGCGGTCGAATGCCGTGCTATTGTATGAAGAGGTGAGAAGAGGTGATTTATGATGAACTTAGCGAGTTTATTCTTTGTAGTGAGCTGGAAAGGTGAAACACGGTTAATTTCTACTGGGGCCAGGGTTTTTTTTTTCTGTCGACGGGGAAAATCATTATTGACGAAACCCGCTCTTGGGTGGAGCGGGAGACAGTGTCAGAGTCTTACTGACTAAAAACCCCGCGCCGTTCTTTCTAGCCTTCATACCGGGGCTCTAGTTTCCTTTCGGATAACCCCAACCCCGGTAGGCTTCGACCCAGATGGGCCCCTCCTACCCAGATGGGCCCCTCCTACTGGGGCCAGGGTTAGCTCCGAAAGATAGCTCAGCCTGGTACGAATTGATCTAGAAGGCATAAAGAGCCATGGTCAAATTATAGAAGAAATCTATAGAAGCTGGACTTTAAGTTTTCATGTCCCAAGACCCAAATCACTATCCCGCACTGTATCTGCAGCCCTGGCGAAACAAACATGATACGGCAGAAAAACAACAACATGGGATTATTGACAATATATTACTAACTAGCTTCTGCCCGCGACTTCGTCCGCGGAAAATTTCTTGTTTTAAAATAAGATTACACTCGATTAGACGATGCGCACGTTCAGCGCTAGATTCCTGAGCACGGGCCAGTGATGTTATGGCATTTTGCCTAGCGAGCCGCTGCGAGCGCTCAGCGCTAGTCTCCCTATCCCTTGTTTCAGAGACATGCTGCCTTAAATGAGATAGACGCTGCGCACGTTCAGCGCTAGATTCCTGAGCATGGGCCTGCGATGTTATGGCATTTTGCCTAGTGAGCCGCGGCGAGCGCTCAGCGCTAGTCTCCCTATCCCTTGTTTCAGAGACATGCTGCCTTAAATGAGATAGACGCTGCGCACGTTCAGCGCTAGATTCCCGAGCACGGGCCTGCGATGTTATGACATTTTGCCTACCCAGCCGCTGCGAGCGCTCAGCGCTAGTCTCCCTATCCCTTGTCTCAGAGACATGCTGCTTTAACTCAGATAGACGCTGCGCACGTTCAGCGCTAGATTCCCGAGCACGGGCCTGCGATGTTATGGCATTTTGCCTAGTGAGCCGCGGCGAGCGCTCAGCGCTAGTCTCCCTATCCCTTGTTTCAGAGACATGCTGCTTTAACTCAGATAGACGCTGCGCACGTTCAGCGCTAGATTCCCGAGCACGGGCCTGCGATGTTATGACATTTTGCCTACCAAGCCGCTGCGAGCGTTTAGCGCTAGTCTCCCTATCCCTTGTCTCAGAGACATGCTGCCTTAACTCAGATAGACGGTGCGTACGTTCAGCGCTAGTTCCTCGAGCACGGGCCCGCGATGTCCTCACATTTTGGTTAGCGAGGCGCTGTGAGCGCTCGGAGCTATATTCTCTATTTCTCGAGATGCGCTGCTCATTTTCAGGGGCAGATTCTTCCGTACGGCGTACTCGAGCGGCTCTTGTCTGTGATGTCTGCCGGGACAGTTGAGATTTCCTTTTAGACATGCTCTCAACAAACTACGCACAGACTTGAAAACAATTATGAACAAAAGGAGAGCGACTCGAACACCGTCCGCCTTTACAAAACAAAACAATCGTAATATCGAATAACTCGTATCGATTATTACGATAGAACGAAGTACGAAACTACGAACATACAAAAACGTACAACGAAATTACGATATTTTCGATTATGAGGTATCTATCAACAACAACAACCATACGAACGAAACAACCGAAACCAATAAGCAACTGACAGAAGAACTCCAACTAACGACAACGTGGGCATAATAATTCGAGAGGGTCATCAATCCACAGAAAGTCTTAACACCGCGATTCAGAAAAATTACGTAATTGCAGAACGCCATCTATGGGCAAATAGGTGAAACGTTGGGCACGCCACAATTATGGCGGTAAGTCCCCTCTTTGAGGCGTGGCTGGAAAGGCCTCACGGCGTCCTTACCTTCCGCATGACACAGGTCCTCACCGAACATGGCAAGTTCGGGAGGTTCCTGCACCGAATTAAAGCGGAAGAGACGCTCGAGTGTCGCCACTGTGTGGAACGCCCGGAGGACACGGTGGAGCACAGAGTCGAGGTGTGCCCTGCCTGGGCAGAGCATCGCCGTGCCCTCGTGGGGGCGATCGGCGGCGGAGACCTCTCGCGGCGGGCTCTGGTTGAGGTCATGGTCCTTAGCAAGGAGGAATGGCAGGCGGTCGCCTCCTTCTGCGAAGCAGTAATGCTAGCAAAGGCGGAGGCAGACCGCATCAGGCAACGGCGCCCCCGCCGCCGCCGCCGGGATTCTGATCCCGATTTCCGGCCACCGTAGACGCGGGCTCGCGGACGGCGAGCCATGGGTAGCTTGCTGTCCGATCGTCCGGTAATGGACCGAGCCCAAGACGTCGACGGCGCGCACTGTTCCCGCGCGCCTCAAGAAGTTGTCAGCAACAGCAGAGGCCCAGCTGGGTCGAAGCCTACCGGGTCCAGGGTTATCCGAAAGGGAACTCGTGGCCTGGTTTGAAGGCTAGAAGGAACGGGGTGGGTTTTTAGTCAGTAAGAGTCTGACACTATATCTCGCTCCACCCAAGGGCGGGGGTTGTCATAAGATGATTTTTGCCCACCATAAAAAAAAATAGGTTTTACCTATTTTTTTGCGTCTGCACAATGAAAGTTACGCTAGGGGCATTTTGCGTTTTAGTAATTTTAAATTATCTCCGAAACTGTATGACCAATTGCTATGCTGTAAATGGCAAATCTTATCTGTATAATGTTCTTGTGATACTGAAATAATTTATTGTCATAAGAATTAATATTTTGTTGCTCAAATAATCAACCAAACGTAAGTATGCCGAAAAAAAATATTTTTAATGCAATAAAAGAAGTATAAAAGAAAAAATATAAAAGATAGAGATATGGTACCGCGGACTTTTTTGTAGAAATAATTAAGACGAACCAGGTAGCCATACATTGTAAAAACATTTTAAGCAACTGTTTAGGCAGCGCACGCAAATAATTCTATTTTATGAGGTATTTTTTCCCGACTTGCTAGACAAAAGTTGTGATAGCTCGGTTAATATACATGCTATAGAAAAAATTTATAGCCTATAGCACTCAGGAATAATGTAGCTTTCTGCCAGTAAAAAAAATTTTAGAATTGAATTATTAGTTCCAGAGATTACCCCCTACATACAAACTTACAAACTTACAAACTTACAAATTTTACCTCTTTATAATATTAGTATAGATTTAAATTACAATCATCGCGAACCTAGTGAAAGCACAGATAACCTTGACACCGCGATTTGGAAAAACCCGCTCACCTAATTACGCTATCTGTCGGTAGAAAACTGAACAATATTTCTAACAGAATTCGTCATCATCATTTCAGCTAAAAGATGTCCACACATCCCAAGCTCCGCCACAGCGATCGATCATGTGCGTCTCGCATCCACTGCATTCCTGATACTCTCATCAAGTCATCTGTCCATCTTGTAAGGCTTTCCAACGCTGCGTTTACCCGTGCGAGGTCACCACTCTAGAACCTTTCGGCCCCATCGACCATTCGTTCTACGAGCAACTGCCACTTTAGTTTGGCGATTCTTCGGGTTATGTCGGTGACCTTGGTTCTCCTGCGGATATCTTCATTCCTGATGCGACCACGCGAGGAAACTCCGAGCGTAACCATTTCCATTGACCTTTAGGTGTATGTAAGCCTTCTGATGAGCCCCATTGTTATCAGGACTGTAACTGTTACTGTCCACTTGATGGTCATCAACTTGACCTAGATGAGAAATAGGCACATAATTTTATTTATTTTGTTTTATTTCATAATTGTATTTTGATAACCTGTATATAATCCAATAACCTGGGTTTTTTTTTTCAACTATTAAACTCGTAAACACCCTGTTTATTAAACAAGTTAATCTTAGGTTCAGAGGTCATAGCAGATACAGCGCGAATAAGTGTAACTACAAAAGACCTCTCCGTACTTACAATAATTCTGTGGCCCTAGTGAAAAAGGATCCAAGTCCAAAAATGCAACTTTACAGGAGACGCAAAAAACACTCCGCGCGCTTTAAATTCGTGTTTAACCTCGTGTGACATTTAAACCGTTACCTAATGAAATACATTGGATATTATTTTTAGGTTAACGATTTATGCTCTTTTTTATAATCACTTTTTTCTCAAAATTATAAACTCTTAATAATTATTGGGTTATTTTTAATTTAAAAATAACCCAATAATTATTAAGAGTTTTTAAGAATATTGACTTATACCAACCACAAAATGAATTCCTTGAGGGTATAAAATCATTTGAGAGCAGTGGTGGCCGAGTGGTAATGGCCCCGACTTACGAGTTGTTGTAGGTCGCGGGTTCGAACCCAGCCAGGCACATTACTTTTTGTAATTTATTTCATCACCACTGCTCTCAAAACGGTGAAGGAAAACATCGTGAGGAAACCGGCATGTCTTAGAACCAAAAATTCGACGACATGTGACATTCACCAACCCGCACTGGGCCTGCGTGGTGGATTATGGCCCATTCCCTCTCCTAGAGACGAGGCCCGAGTCCCAGCAGTGGAAACATTAAAAGGCTGATGATGATGATGATGATGATAAAATCATTTTGTTATACTTAACTCATTTTTGACAAAATCGGACTTATACCCTTTTCACTAGGGCCACAAAAAAAACGGAAAAAAAACGGAACCCTTATAATATGATCACTTTGTTGTCCATCTGTTTGTCAAGACCCTTTATCTCGGAAACACGTAGAGGTATCGAGTTAAAATTAAAACCATGTTCTCAGGCCTGCGGTCCCCTGAAGCTATGAAAAAATCAAACTTACGTACATTCTCAAGGTTATAAAAATTTAAAGGGGACTTCCCGTTACCCAGAATCCTGAAATTTGGCATGCAGCAAGGTCTTCTAGCCTTAGTAAAGATATAAATTTAAAACCAGTAATCTTCTAGTTACATCAGAAAAAAAAAATCATTTTTTGTAATTCGGAAAAATCTTTGAGACTCAGTTTGGAAATTGAACGGTTCTAATCACGTTCCATTATAGTAACCAAAAGGGCCTCTGCGAGTTGGCTTCGGCCCCTTGTACGCCTCTCAAAGGCCCAGGACCTCAGGGTCCTGAGATTATATAAACAGATGAAAATAATAATAATAATAAGTTGATAACCATCCAAAGTTCTAAAATCAAACTATGCCTACTTATTTAGCCTCAGCATCGTGAATGCTAAGGCTCCGGGATCGTTCGAAAGATTCTTATACAACTTGTAACGATAAATGCACAAACCCTCAGACACCCCAAATGATTTTTATTCGATTGACCTAATATGTGAGAAAAAGAAACATTAAAACAAATTATAGGTTTTATGACCAGTTTTAGTTTGTTTAAAATTCATATCTGAATTGAAATAAGAATTTTTATTATCCCGTGTATGAGAAAATTTGATTGGATTACAATTACTCGTATTTGTTTACCTATTTCAGTGGGTTTGCGCACGTGATGGCCTGACCTATTTATAAATAGTCAGGTCAAAGTTTTTAATGAAGATTTTTTAGAAAAATTTAACCTATATTAAAAAGTGGTTTAATTGATTCTGCTCGTTATTCTGATGAAACTAATTTCAGGTTTTGCGTATTTAACGTAACACCTTGTAAACAACATTATTTTTAGTTTATGTGAAACCTGATTATAGTTTGTTCAGAATCAGTATCGATAGTAATGAATAATAGTTTTTACACCATGTTATATTTTTTATATTTAAAAATGCCACAAGATTGCCACCGCCGACACTAAGTACAACACAAGTCAAGCCACGCGCCAGATCATAGCGGGTAATAGGTGCAAGCAGACAGTTGGGTGCAGGAGCAAAACAACCCCATCAGTTGCCTGGATGACCCCGTGACTATGTATTTTTGCTGACAAGCTTATACTTTGTGATTTTTCAAGATACAGTTATAAAATTTTGTACATAGATTTTTTACATAAAAAAACTAGACATATGTTTCGGGTTTCACATATACTAACACTAGTGTTGTACCAAAAGTTTCTAAAATACTTGAAAGAGCCATGTACAACATTACAGCGTTTACTCGTTTTGTGCAAAGTTTAATATATTTAATAATTGTCAAAACAATTTTAAATGCTACACAAACTGGGGTAACATAAATAACAAACCGTTAAGGCTCAGGTGGTCAAATACAATAAAATAATTGATAACAATCTGGTATTGTATAAACAGATAGGAATGTCCTTTCGGTCAATATTGTTAATAATGTTCCTATTAACTTAAATGAGAACCGTAATAGATTTGTCTGGATAAGGAGAGGCTAGTTTACAGCTTTTAGTTTTGACTGCATTGAAAGAATTGAGTGTTTAATTGTTCTTAATGAATACTAGCTGTTGCCCGCGACTTCCTCCACGTCACGTTCGTAAAACACAACAGTAAATAATAATTCTGTGCATGCAATTCATACCGAAAGCAACAAATTAATTTATTTTTCTATCATTTGACATTTTACACATTATGACACTGGGCCAACATATTGGTTGGTATTTGGATTGGTCTAAGCAGATCAAAATATTGGCTGTAACGACATTGGGTCATCATGTTGGTTGATGTTTGGGTTGGTCTAAGCAGATCAAAATATTGGCTGTAACGACATTGGGTCATCATTTTGGTTGGTTATTGGGTTGGTCTAACTCTATCAAAATGTTGGCTTTCACAGCATGGGGTCATCGTGTTGGTTGGTGATTGAGTTGGGCTAAACCTACCAAAATGTTGGCTGTCACGACATTGGGTCATCATTTTGGTTGGTTATTGGGTTGGTCTAACTCTATCAAAATGTTGGCTTTCACAGCATGGGGTCATCGTGTTGGTTGGTGATTGAGTTGGGCTAAACCTACCAAAATGTTGGCTGTCACGACATTGGGTCATCATGTTGATTGGTTGTTGGGTAGGTCAAAACCTATCAAAATGTTAGCTATCACGACATTGGGTCATCATGTTGGTTCGTGATTGGGTCGGTCTAACCCTATCAAAATGTTAGCTATCAGGACATTAGGTCACCATGTTGGTTCATGATTTTGTTAGTCTAATCCTGTCAATTTGTGGGTATCACGACATTGGATCATCATGTTGGTTGGTGGTTGGATAGGTCTAATCCGATCAAAATGTCGGTCATCACGATATCAGGCCATCATGTCGGTTGATATTTTAATAGGGTTAGACCTACCCAAACAAGGTCTGACTCTGTCAAAATACCAAATAAATTAACAAGAAAATATCAACAAGTAATAAAATATCAGTTTCACTGATCTCGTTCGCTGTATTTTGTGAAATATTTTAATCCTTTGCACAGGTATGCAGTAGCGGCTTCCGAGGTATTTTACGGGGGCGTTTATTTATTGGAAGTTCATTTTATTTGTTCTGTTCATTTATAAATTATTTAAATATTTTTTTTCTTAATCATTATTTTATAAACATGAATTTGAGCTCATTTGAAGTTGCTTATTTTCTGTATTCCTTGGTATGGTTTATTTTATAGATCTTCGGTTATTAGAGCAAAAGGCTATTTTTATAGGTTGGTTTTTGTTTTTCTTCTATTAGACCTGATGCTAAGTGACGATGTAATCCATAATGGAGAAAGAAGAAGAAAGAAGGAAAGATAAATATTTAATTTGGCGAAATGAGGGGCTTTAGAAAAAAAAATTCAAGGATTTTTTGTTTATGGTGGGAAAAATCTTCCAATGACAACCCGGGAGATAGTGGCAGACTCTTACTGACCAAAAACCCACGCCGTTCCTTCTAGCATTCATACCGGGGCTCGAGCTCCCTTTCGGATAATCCTGGCCCCAGTAGGCTTCGACCCAGCTGGGCCCCTGCTGTTGCTGACATCTCTTTGATGCGCAGGAACAGTGCACGCCTCAAGTCGGCGTCTTGGACTCGGTCCGGATAGTTACCGGAAGGTATTATAAAGATAAACGCGAGGAGTCGACGGCGCTGGCTTACTGCGTGAAGCTCGCTTGTCTTGAAGTACCATCTTCCCTCTTGACATATAAGAATCCGAAATTTTAGCTATCAAAAAACACAGGCTCCGGCAAAGAATTACACTCCTTAGCTGTACGGACAAAGAAAGTATTACCAAAATATTTTCAAGGTATTGGTAAATGTTTACCATGTACCGGTGGTGCATTGTCGTAGGTCTTATGTTCCGATAATAACCTGAGTTTGATAGAATTAAATTGCTGAATTCCAACAATGAATGATGAATTTATTGCTTTTATCCTTTAATCTAATATCTATTAATTACATCTTTATAAAATAAAGTAATTAAATTTTTCAATACACTTGCTCATAAAGTCTCTCTTATTGCACTGCACTTAGATATATAATGGCACCTGTTACCAAACTGTGATATTTTGATTACCATTACGCACTATTGCTATAATGTAGTTAAAACCTTTTTGTTCAACCTCTTCCCCGCCATAATTTTATTACATTTATCGTATCAGGATGGGCGCGCGTCGTCCCCCAGGAGGAAAAGAAAAAAAAAAACAGTTTTTTGCCGCCACAATAATTTGTTAGATTATACTCGTGAGTAATGAATGATTACCGTTCTCGGCTCTCTTAAAACCCTCGCCACGGCTCGGGTCAGTACCGCAATGGTAATCACTAACATTGCACACTTATATGATAATGTACTATTTTTTTACATCTATCTGCTACTCTTATACCATAATTTTCCTTAATAGCTTCCTGAGACATATATGAGGTAATAAATGCCTCATATATTTAATTCTTCACCTTACTACCACTTAAATGCAGCAACAACAGTTTAAAGTTACAATTTAGAGTCGTGGCCACTTGTTAACCACAGAAGTGTAATTGTTTTATTTTGTTGTAAAAAACATGGTTGCCCCCACACGATCCCATATTGTAAAATACATCGTTTTTGTTGCTCTTTAGGGTTCCGTACAATATAATCCGTACTAATATTATAAATGGGAAAGTGTATGTGTCTGTTTGTCCATCTTTCACGGCCAAATGGAGTGACGACTTGACGTAATTTTTTAAGTGGAGATAGTTGAAGAAATGGAGAGTGACATAGGCTACTTTTTGTCTCTTTCAAACTCCCCACTTCCCAAGGGAACCGTGTTACCCCGAATTTAACGGGAGCGAAGCCGCGGGCAAAAGCTAGTTTATTTATAAAAGAACCCTTATGGACAGATTTTGTATTTCTGACGGTCTTTCACAATTACTAACTTAAGAAACCGCCATCATCATTTCAGCCGACAGACGGCCACTATTGGACATTAGTCTCCCCTAAGTGTCGCTATAATGAGCGGTCCTGTTTGTCGAGCATCCATCGGGTTCTCACCAGGAACTGTAAAGGTAAAGGAACTGTAAATTGTATCATACTAAAATTGGATTAGATCATATCTGCAAGATTCATACCTGAAATTGTGTGACTGGAAAGACCTCACGGCTTACCTTCCGCATGACGTCGGTCCTCACGGTACATGGCACGTTCGGGAGTTACCTGCATCAGATTAAAGCGGAAGAGACGCCCGAGTGTCGCTACTGTGCGGATTGCCCGGAGGACACGGTGGAGCACACAGTCGAGGTGCGCCCTGCCTGGGCGGAGCAGCGCCGTGCCCTCATGGGGGCGAACGGCGGCGGAGACCTCTCGCACCGGGCCTTGGCCGAAGCCATGGTCCGGTGCGAGGAGGAATGGCAGGCGGTCGCCTCCTTCTGCAAAGCAGTAATGCCAGCAAAAAAAGAGGCCGACCGCATCAGGCAACGGCGCTACACCGCTACCGGGATTGCGATCCCGATTTAGAGCAGGAGGGGCCCAGCTGGGTCTAAGCCTAATGGGGCCAGGGTTATCCGAAAGGAAGCTCGTGCCCCGGTATGAAGAGGCTAGAAGGAACGGGGTGGGTTTTTAGTCAGTAAGAGTCTGACACTATCTCCCGCTCCACCCAAGAGCGGACCCCCGCTCTTGGGTGGACAACCCTGTCATAAGATGATTTTTGCCCAGCGAAAAAAAAATGCCTGAAAGTGTGAAAAAATAATTGCCTTTATTTCCGAAGCGTATTTACCTACAAGTGAAAAAAAAACTGTAATGTATCAAGATAAAATAACTGTTACAAAAAGAAATAAAACAATGTTTATTGCCAGCACAATTTTTTGGTAATCAGTGTTTGAAAATGGATTTTTTTTTCCTACAATCTACAAAACCCTCTGCCGGCAAATCGGTTTCGTTCTTCATCGTATTTTTTTTTTAAATCAATCGAGTTAAGGTGTAAAGTTATTAAGGAAAATAAGATCCTCTGTTATCTCACAATCTTTAAGGTGAGAACAGTTTATTAGTAGGGTGTCAAACTCGTAACCGAATAATCGATTTAAATCGATACAATTTATCATCGATTAACATCGCATTTCTTTAGTATCGGATAACGAATATCGATTTAAAAATAATCGAGTTATAAATTGAAGGATTGTGTTTTGATATTTATCTTTAGGAAATTAAATAGTGTTTATAGCGCGGCAACCCTAGAGCGTTATTTCTGTGCCGTCCGCTAGAGCGCGTTCAGTGGATTGACATAACGAATTGTGACACGTTCGAGCGGCTACGGCGCGCGCTAAAATAAATATGGTTGTATCTCTTTTAGTTTTAACTTCTTGAGTCTGTGAATAAAACCTAGATACGAGTGTGAGAGTCTTAATTCGTTCCCCACCGACGCTATAAGTGGCTGCCCAACGTGTGTAGGTGTTTCGTGTTGTGTATTACGGAGTGCAGATCGCGAAATAACTTGCAACGATCACAAAAGTGACCGTAGGGGACTATTATCGAACCTAAGAGTGTGTTCTTCTTCTTTATCCTGTGTCTTCAGTGGCCAAAATGCCAAAAACACGGTCAGAAGAAAACTCGGACTCCAGTGGCGCCGCGGGCGCGGCCGCCATGAACATTACAATGTCTCAAGAAACTCTCGCTAGCTTTATAGCATCGATACAACAAACTCAGAACGACTTTTGCCAGCAGCTGATCCGAGAAGTACGCTCATCGACGCCGCATAACATCTCAGAGGCCCAAGCCCATCAAGCATCGTTTGTTTTTGGCGCGAACGGAAACTTCGCGAAATGTACCTCCCGTTATGGCGGACGCGCGGACGAGTCGTTAGATAATTTTTTGGACGCCGTGATTACTTACAAAGACTGCGTAAATGTATCTGACGTGAATGCTCTCCGCGGCTTTTCGATGTTACTTGAAGGACCTGCTGCAGTTTGGTGGCAAGGCGTGAAGCAATCAACGAGCACGTGGTCGGAAGCCGTCACTAGAATAAAATGCGCCTTCGGTGAACACGACCCGCCACATCGCCTTTACCGGAAACTCTTTAGTCTTAATCATCAAGAAGATGAAAACACAGACTTGTTTATTGCTAAGGTACGTGCAATATTAGCCAAGTTCCCAAAGGACGACCTCTCAGAGAAAGTCCAATTGGATATGGCGTACGGTCTACTTAACACGCGCATCAGGAAACGCGTGACGAGAGAATGCGTGAATAACTTCGACGAGCTGCTCTACAAGTCTCGACAGATCGAAGATTCGGTAAGAGAAGTGCATAACAACAAGCACACAGCGTCGAATGCATCGTCATCGTCACCGCGGGATATACCTACAGTCGCTAACGCGTCGAGTACCACAGGCCGCGCGTCGGTCGAGTTGTCCGCCGGCGCCAGCGGCGGTGTCGTCGCCAAGTCAAAAAAGCCGTTTTGTTCGTACTGCAAGCGTTTAGGACACGGTAAAGAAACGTGTGAGAAGCTTAAACGTGTTAGTGATAAGAGTGATAAAAGCGTCAATAAAGAAAAATCGGAAAGTGAAGTGAAATGTTACGGTTGCGGTGCCGCGAACGTAATAAAATCAAAGTGTAAAAACTGTTCACCACAAGGCCAGTCGTCGTTTTATTCCTTGAACATTTCGTCGCATGACGGGATACTAAGTACGTCCGTTTCCCGCGCATTCGCGCGGTCGCGCGGCTGTAGGTATCGTCGGCGCGGCTCGGCCGCCGGCGCCGTCCCTGCCCCCGTCGTCGCGCAGCAGTCGTCGTTAGTCAACCCGTCAATGCCAATGTCGACGCAAGGTAACCCTACACTTGCTGTAGGGGATTTTTGTAACGATAATGTTTGTAACCTAAGTACTTGTGAGGTTAACTCAAACAATAATTGTTTATCGTATGACAGAAAGATTAGTAATGTAAACATTTCGGAGCATAGTTTTAATGATGACAAATGTTTTGATTACAGTAATGCTGTTAATGTAAACACAAGTTTGCCTAGTTTTTACGATTGTTATGGTTTCAATAGTTGTGAGTATGTCAATAATGTTAATGACTGTGCATCTTTTCGCCGCCCCGTGTTAAATATAAGCATTCTAGGGTTTTGTGGTACGGCTTTAGTAGATTCTGCAGCTAAAACTTGTATTGCCGGCCATACGCTCTACGCTCTCCTATTAAGGCTAGGACACCAGTTATTGCCGTCAACACAAATTGTTAGGTTAGCGGATGGTGTTAATAGGGAGATGAATGTACTTACCGCGGAGGTACAGGTGACACTCCAACATAAAACTAGAGCCATTAAGTTTGTTATTTTTCCTGAGGCAGACAGTAATGAGAGTTTGCTAGGCATAGACTTTCTTACTATCTTCAATCTTGTTTTTAATTTTGGTAACAGCAGCTGGCACTTTGCTGAAAATGATGAGCATAAATTCGAAATACAGTTTGAAGGTGTGTCACCTGTGTCTTCGTGTGCCGCTGTAGAAGTGCTCCGGGATGACGAGGCGACCTCGCTTAGCGATAGTCAGCGCGAAGTTCTGGCACAGCTCCTTGTCTCAAATCAAGATATCTTCGAGCCAGGGGGAGAAGCG
Source organism: Mythimna lalbum (assembly GCA_949319445.1). NCBI lineage: Eukaryota > Metazoa > Arthropoda > Insecta > Lepidoptera > Noctuidae > Mythimna > Mythimna lalbum. The sequence continues at coordinate 8,002,500 of OX439370.1, forward strand.
ACTCCTTTTGCCGAACACATAATTGATACCGGCGACCACCCCCCCGTTGCCGTCCCGCCGTATAGGTTGACCCCTGCTAAGAAAGAGGTCATGCGGATTGAGTTGGACAAGATGTTGGCCGATGACATTGTGGAGGAATGTGAGTCTGCGTGGGGTTCTCCGGCACTTCTCGTTCCAAAGAAAAACGGAAAGGTACGTTTCTGTGTAGATTATAGGAAGCTCAATGCAATTACTAAGACCGATGTCTATCCCATGCCTTTGATAGACGAGCTTATTCAATCAACGAAACGGCACTCTTTCATGAGTACCATTGATATGCGAAGTGGATTTTGGCAGGTTCGCGTACGTGATCAGGACCGAGATAAAACAGCCTTTTTAACGCCTTTCGGTTCATTCCGCTTTAAGCGTATGCCGTTCGGTCTCAAGAACGCGCCATCAACCTTCCAGCGTCTGATAGATAGACTTCGTACGGGCGCTTCGTTGAAGGACGTGACCCTTCTAGCATATCAAGATGACCTGCTAATAATATCTGAAGGTAGCTTCGAGAAGCATATTGCTGACTTGCACATTGTGTTTGAAAGGTTACGCATGTTCAAGTTACGCGCGAACAGAGAAAAATGTGTCTTTGCACGGGATAAAGTAAAATATCTTGGCCATGTCATTACCCAAGATGGTGTTTCACCAGATGATGACAAGGTTAGTGCAGTTCTTGAGATGAAGACACCCTCGTCGTTGCGTCACCTGAGAACCTTTCTACAAACTTGCTCTTGGTTCAGGAAGTTTATTCCAAGCTTTTCTGCAATTGCTGAGCCGTTAACACGCTTACTGAAGAAGAATCAGGTATGGTCTTGGGGTAAAGACCAAGACAGTGCCTTTCAGGAGCTGAAGAAGCGCTTGACTTCGGCACCGATTCTTATCCAAGCGGATTACAGCAAGCCGTTCGTGTTAAGGACAGACGCCAGCAATTACGCCATTGGAGCGGTCTTGCTACAAGGTGAAGGTAAAGATGAACGTCCGATAGAATACGCCAGCCGTCTTCTCATTCCAGCTGAAAGAAATTACAGTACTACAGAGCGTGAAGCTCTTGCTGTTGTTTGGGCTGTCGAACGTTTCAGAGGTTACATCGAAGGACATGAGGTTATAATAGGCAGCGATCATCAGCCGTTAAAGTGGCTTCTTACCTTAAAGTCACCGTCCGGTAGACTCGTTCGTTGGGCTTTGAAGCTACAGTGCTTTAACATTCAATTTCAATATACGCCTGGAAAGGCTAATGTTATAGCTGATACGCTCAGTCGCCCAACCTGTAAAGAAGATAATAAGGATCAATGCGGGGTTTGCTCTGTTGTCGTGGACTTACCTGCCAGGAGTGCTTCGGATCTACGGCGCGCGCAGCTCGATGACCTGGAACTAAAGAAAATCATTAGTGAACTAGAAGATACATCTGATGCTCAGTCTATAGGTGCTAAGCGGTGGTCCGAAAGAGGGTATTTCATGCAGCACGGTGTCTTATACAGGTATAATCCCGATGTCGATACTGAAGAGGCACAGCTGGTTGTTCCGGCTTCACTGCGCCTGGAAATTCTAAAAGAATGTCATGACTCTGATTTAGGTGGTCATCATGGGGTTGATAGAACGTACAATCGAGTCGCTCAAGGTTTCTATTTCCCAGGTATGTATAGAGCTATAACAGAGTATGTCAAAACATGTACGACTTGTCAACGGTATAAGTCTTCAAACAAAAAGCCATCGGGGCTGTTACAGACCCCCGTTTTGAGCCAAAGAGGAGAAGTGCTAGCAATTGACCTGTTTGGTCCGCTTCCCGTAGGGGACAATGGGGAACGGTGGGTACTGTTGGTGGAAGATACAGCAACTCGTTGGGCTGAATTGTATGCTCTGAAGGAGGCAACTTCAGAGATGTGTGCACGCACTTTGATTGAGGAGTATTTTCTCCGCTATGGACTTCCTCGACGCATTGTATCAGACAATGGCGTCCAGTTTGTGTCCGCCGTCATGCAACAATGCATGTTCGTTTTAGGTATTAGTCAAGAATTGTTGCCTTTGTATCATCCGTCAGCTAATCCAGCTGAGCGTAAAAATAGGGACTTAAAGTTTCAGTTGTCACGTTTAGTTGAAGCAGATCACTCGTCATGGCCGCATCACCTACCTGCGATAAGGTTCGCCATGAATTCAGCTGTTTGTCAGACTACTGGTGTATCTCCAGCATATCTAACGTTCGCTAGAGAGCTTCGCTCACCAGTCGACGTTCAACACGACATTCGGTCGATACTTGATAAGGACAATTTCGTTCCTCAAATTACACCCTATTTGAAAAGTTTTGTTAACGCCTTTACCGCTGTTAGGGAAAGAGTCGAAACACAGCAGGATCGACGTAAGGAATGTGCTGATAAGACTAAAACCCCTGCCGAAGTCTTCGAGGTCGGAGATCAGGTTCTTTTAAAATCACATGTCCTTAGCAATGCTGCAAAGAACATAACAGCTAAGTTTGTTCCAAAGAAAGATGGTCCCTATGTGATTGTAAAAAGGGTTAGTCCTACAGCCTACGTTATCGCGAGTTTAGATAACCCTGAAAACGTATTAGGCAAGTATCATGTGTCAGATCTTACGCGGTTTCATAACAGGGAGAGTTCGCCTCCTCGTCCCGTGATTCCTAAACGTCAGAGAGGGCGTCCTCGAAAGCATGTTTGTCCTGTTTGTTAAGTTTAAGTTTAGTATTTAAGTGTTCCTTTGTGCGAGTTCACGAGCGAGGACGTTCTCTGGAACTCGAGGGGGAGTGTATAGCGCGGCAACCCTAGAGCGTTATTTCTGTGCCGTCCGCTAGAGCGCGTTCAGTGGATTGACATAACGAATTGTGACACGTTCGAGCGGCTACGGCGCGCGCTAAAATAAATATGGTTGTATCTCTTTTAGTTTTAACTTCTTGAGTCTGTGAATAAAACCTAGATACGAGTGTGAGAGTCTTAATTCGTTCCCCACCGACGCTATATGTTAATATTGTATTAATGCTTTTTGCTTATTGTTGGGTTTTGATTAAGTAATTTGGAGATAAGATATTCATTTAAATCTAATATTCAATTACTTTTTGGATTTTGATTTGGATTAATGGAAGAAGGAATCCTGTAGCACCCACGGCAAGTAACATGAGATGTCGTGAGCAGTTACCCTGGAATGCACAAGGCAACTGGAGAAACATTGGTCTAATCCGTAAATGTCCAACCCTTTTGTTACGTCATTTGATGATTTCTCACGGAAAAAATAAGCAACATCTTCTTGCTTATTTTTTCCGTGAGATTATAAGATGACTGTCTGACACTACCTCCAGCTCTACCTCTTGGGTAGACGGCGAGCTATGGGTAGCTCGATGTCTAACGTCTAATGTCCGGTAACTGTCCGGACCGAGCCCAAGACGCCGACGGCGCGCACTGTTCCCGCGCGCCTCAAGAAGTAGTCAGCAACAGCAGGAGCCCAGCTGAGTCGAAGCCTACTGTAGCTCAAGCCCCGGTATGAAGGCACATAGGATTGGGGTGGGTTTTTAGTGAGCAAGAGTCTGACACTATCTCTCGCTCCGCCCAAGAGCGGGGGTTGTCATTTGATGATTTTTGCCCGCCGTAAAAAAAAGAAAAAACATATAATATATACTTATTACTTTTAAAACTGAAGAATTGGTTTGAACGCGCTTATCTCAAGAATTACTGCTTCGAATACCTAATGGTGATACAAAATCTTTTGGTAAGTAATAGATAACCCACTAATTGAGAAAGGCTATATAATAATAATAATTCTTTATTATCAGGCAACTAAGGCACATAGATAAATACACAAATAATCTTACAAAATAATAAACTAATACATAAAAAAGATACTATAACTAATTATTATTAAACTATAAACTATTGCACACGAGGTGACGCCGTCGTGTTCCGCTGCGAGGTCGGTATCCTTCCACGAAATCGTCGATACACGACACCCTTCGGCCAAAACTCTCCTTTGAGGAAGGTCTCCAAATGATTAGTCGGCACCCGCACCACAACACACACGCAGCGCAGTGCCAATCGCTTTTTCAATGGGCCAACCACTCCTCTTTCCTACATCTTATTATATTATTATTACTTTAGTTAGCCTATATTGTCCCACTGCTGGGCAAAGGCTTCCCCTCCAGCGATCACGGTTCCTCGCTTTCTCATTCCAATTCTTGAGGAAGCCATCCAGGTCGTCCCGTTATCTCCTTCGTGGTCTGCCTTGGTCTCGCTTTGTTGTGTCATGGCACCGATCCTGCGCCAGTTTACGCGCCCACAGCTCGTTGGGCCTTTCCAGACACCGTAGACGCGGGCTCGCGGACGGCGAGCCATGGGTAGCACGCTGTCCGATCGTCCGGTAACTGTCCGGACCGAGCCCAAGACGTCGACGGCGCGCACTGTTCCCGCGCGCCTCAAGGAGTCAGCTGGGTCGAAGCCTACTGGGGCCAGGGTTAGTCCAAAAGGTAGCTCAAGCCCCGGTATGAAGGCTAGAAGGAACGGGGTGGGGTTTTTAGTCAGTAAGAGTCTGACACTATCTCCCGCTCCACCCAAAAGCGGGGGTTGTCATAAGGATTTACTAACGACAACTTGTATTTACTCTATATATATGTTAGTCTGTAAGGTATATATCTATGGGCCAAGATGCCTGAAAATAAATGATTTATTATTATTTCCTTTATTCATTCAACATACATACAAATTATATTTTTAAATATTTCAATAAAAAATAAAAAAACATTTAAAAATATAAAAAATAGTGTCCCACCGGTATCGGGAACAGGGTCCAAGCCACCGGCGGTCAGGGCTCCAGAGAAAGGAACCTCCTGACTATACGAGCCGTATCCAGGAGTACCGCTTTCTGAATCAAGCCCTTGATCCAGTCGCCTAACGAGAGCCTCCTAAGGTGTTGGTCGAGGCTCTTGGCTATTAAGCCATTGGCTGAAACGACTATCGGTACAATAATCGCTGAATCCACTTCCCACATGTCGACAACCTCGCGAGCCAAGTCAATATACTTGATTTGTTTATCTTTCTCGGCTTTCACGAGGTTCTCGTCATGCGGAACGGATATGTCAACAATCATTGCACGCCTCTCGCATCGGTCCACCACCACTATATCAGGCTTATTGGCTACAATAGTCCTGTCAGTGATGATGGACCGATCCCAGTACAACGTGATATCGCCATTATCGAGAACTGGGTCGGGCACATACTTGTAGTATGGCACCTCCGATTCCACAAGAGAGTACTTCAGAGCAAGTTGCTGATGTATAATCCTGGCTACAAGGTTATGTCTATGCAAGTATTCCCCGTTAGCTAGACGAGAACAACCAGAGATAATGTGGCGTATTGATTCACCCGGTCGGTGACATGCCCGACAGATGTCAACCGTGCCGTCCTTCACAATAAATCTCCGGTAGTTATTCGTCATGATAACTTCGTCCATAATTGCACAGACAAAACCTTCGGTTTCCCCAAAGAGGTCACCGACGCGCAGCCAGGCTACGGACGCTAGTTGGTCTACATCGGGCCCATGAAGGGCCCGGAAAAAGCGTCCGTGAAGTTCCTTACTCTGCCATACTTCCTTGCGTACGTTAGTGTCAAGCACTACAGGTTTGCGCCAGTTCTCGTTAGCCAAGGAGAGCGGGGTGAGTCCCTTGTCCACTGCCACTACATCACGATGCATACCCACGTCGGCGGCTAGGAAGTATTCCCTGAGACTGCATACCTCGCGATTGTGTAGGGTCTTAGCATTTAAAAAGCCTCGACCCCCACACTTCCGCGGGATATACAGTCTCATTACCGACGACCGAGGGTGATGCATTCGGTATGCAGTCAACAGTGTACGAACCCTCCTATCCAGGGCGTCAAGTTCCGTTTGAGTCCATTTGAGTACACCGAAAGCGTACATCAATACCGGCATGACCCAACCGTTGAAGGCACGCACCTTGTTTCCACCTGACAGAAGGCTCTTAAGTACCTTCTTCAGGCGGCCAAGGAAGCGCTCCCTCAACGATTGCTTCATGTCAGTGGCATTGATGCCTAACGCTTCCGACATACCCAAATACTTATAGGTTTCGGTTGGAGAGAGGGACCTCAAGTTTATGGAATCCGAGAGTTGGGTACCCACGGATTCCACAATCTCCCCTCGCTTTATATGCATGATCGCACATTTGTCCACACCAAACTCCATCCTAATGGCACTACTGAAGGTTTCAGTTACCTTCAGTAGTTCCATCAGTTGCAGATTGTTGGGGGCAAAAAGCTTCAAATCATCCATATAAAGGAGGTGAGATATAACCTGACCACCTCTCTTCAACCGATAGCCTAGGCCTGAATTCTCCAGCAATGTGCTCAGAGGATTCAAGGCTAGGCAGAACCAAAGTGGACTCAAACTATCACCCTGGAATATACCTCGCTCAATCCTTACCGGTTCGCTGTTCCTCTGGATATTTCGACATCCTGGATAGCGAAGGACCGTCCTCCATTTCCTCATACATGACATCAGGAAGGTGCGAAGAGTTGCATCAACTTTATACAACTCCAGCACCCTCATGAGCCATGTATGAGGAACTGAGTCATAGGCCTTCTTATAGTCTATCCAACATGTCGACAGATCCTTTCGGGAACGCCGAACCTGTTGGTTAATGGCCATATCGATGAGGAGTAGCTCCTTAGTACCGCGGGACCCATTCCTACATCCATTTTGAGAGGCAGACATGATAGTGTTATTATCAATATGTTGGTTAATTTTTTCTCTCAAAATGGATGTAAGAACCTTGTAAACTGTCGGCAAACATGTAATCGGCCGATAGTTTTTGGGTTCCGCGGTGCTACCAGATTTGTGGAGCAGGTGGGTAACTCCTGTTGTAAAAAACTCGGGTAGCGAACCAGACTCTAAGGCGGTCTGATACTGAGATGCCAAACGAGCGTGCGACCTTACAAGCCACTTTATCCAAAAGTTGTGCAGTCCGTCCGGCCCTGGAGATTTCCAATTAGGCAACGGACGGACTGCACGGGCCACATCTTGGGGGCTGATTGTGATTGCCCCCATTTCTGGTATCGATTCGCACGCTCCTTCGACCTCTCGAGTCCAACCACCTTCAGTATGACTGACAGGCACCGACCAGATGTTGCGCCAGAACGAACACATGGCGTCATCATCCGGAAGGCGCGTGTCAGTCACACCTTGGTCCGGTTGCTCCCAAGCCCTGTATACCCACCTTTCATTATTCCGGAATGTGCTATTCTGGATGTACCGCTCAACCCGCCGCTTATACCTTCGTATACGGTTTGCCCATGCATACACCTTCTGCTTCAGGAAGTCGATGCGCTCTGTGACATGGGACATATAGTCTCGGGGGCTGATGTCAGTCCCCGAAAACGCCCGTCTCACAAAGCGCATCACTCGTGGGCGAGTGTTGCCCTCCCTGAAGCAGATTAGTTTGCCGATGAGTGCTCTGGCCCCACCAATACGACGCTCGATCCTGCACTGCCAGGCCGGCACAGCTGGTTTTGGTCGTGTAGCTACGTCGCTGTTTGGAAATTTGACGTGAGCTACACGACATGCCGCTACGGCCGCGCAGTACATGATCGAGTGTGTATCGGTGAGATCTTCGCAGTCATCAAAATAGTTATAGTTATTATTATTATTATTATAAGATGATGATGATGTTTTCACATCAAAAAAAAAACAGCTCGTTGGAACTGCGGCAGTTCCTACCTCTTAAAGTAATTAAATCCTATTAACTAGGTGTCTCCATAAACTCGGTACTTACAAACTCTAAAACTGCTTACATAAATGACAGCCAATCAGGGCGAGTCCATTCAGAATCAGCTTTTGTATTAAACAATAAAGGTTTCCCTTATAAATTGAGTCCATTATTAGCTTAGAGAATATTTGTTTTCGTTAAGATTAGCCTGTTAACGAAGTTCTTACTCGAACTTAGCTCGTTTTAGCCTTTTAAATGAAAATATATCTATTCGTTTACGAGTAGCGCTCGATTTAAGGTGATTACTGTTTATATTATGACTTAGAAGTTTGTTGTTGCTTTAGGCCCTGCTGTAATCTTCCCGTCCGATTATAATTTAGCTGTCTTCACGGCTAGAGTGAACGGGCTCTTAGTAAACTAGTGAGCCTCAGCGTCAACAATCTATCTATCTATACTTATAATAAATCTGTAGAGAGGTCAATTCTGTACATGAAATATATTTCCAAAATAACTATCAGGGGGTGATTAGTGATCGATACTGATGCTAAAAATGCAAACAGTAAAAATTTTGTCTGTTTGTCTGTCTGTCTGTCTGTATGTTCTTTACAGAAACAAAAACTACTCGATGGATTTTAACGAAACTTGGTACAATCATTATTCATACTCCTGGGCAGGTTATAATATACTTTTCATCACGCTACGATCAATAGGAGCAGAGCAGTGAAGGAAAATGTTGAGGAAACGGGAGAAATTACTCCATTTTTTAAGCTTCCGTCGCGTTTGCAGCCTTAATGGTTAAAGCTACACAGAAAACATGTATGACGGAAATGTTCTCCTCAAAATTATATAAAAAATGTCCCACAACAGCATACGTTTATCTTTTATGGTTAACTCACAATAACACGTGTAACTCCCGATAGCTTAGCAGTGCTGAGCTTTCTGTTTTTTGTCTACTCTTACGTTTATAACACTGAATGTCGCTGGCATAAGCAACAGGATCCGCGTACGAAGTCGCTGGCAGAAGCTAGTAATATAATATATTAATATTCCACAACTATCACACAACACTATCCAGTCTCAAACTACGAGTAACCAGAGCTTGTGTTATGACTGGCCTGTTGGTCTAGTGGTTAGTGGCCCTGACTGCTATGCTGGAGGTCGTGGGTTCGATTCCCACCCAGGTCAAATGTTTATGTGATGAACATAATCATTTGATCTGTGTCTGGGTGTAATTTATCTATAATATGTATGTATTTAGAAATATATAAGTATATTTATCAGTTGTCTAGTACCCATAACACAAGCTCTGCTTAGCTTGGGACTAGACGCCGTTGTGTGATAGTTGTGGAATATTATTATGAGTACTAGACAGCTGATAAAGATAGGTACTTATATATTTCTAAATAAAAACTTACAGATAAATTACATCCAGACACAGAACAAATAATCGAGGAGGATTATCACACAAACATTTGTCCTGGGTGAGAATCGAACTCACGACCTCCAGCATAGCAGTCAGGGCCACTGACCACTAGACCAACAGGCCAGTCAAACGATTGCATCATTGCTTACCATCAGGTGGGATCGCAGTTAAGCACTAGTTTACATCAAAGAAAGCAAAAAAAAAGTCCAATGTTTTCTGGGACTGACTGACAGTCCCATATTAGACAGAATTATAAACAATAAAAATTTAGGAAAAGATCATCATCATCATTGTAGCCAAAACTCGGCTATTGGGACATAGGCCTCCCTCTTGAGGAAGGTGACACTTGTGTCACCACAACGAAAGGAACTATGAATCTAGCATCCGTCGCTTTTCTGCGACTCTCACTAGGAAATAGGCCACCTTGTGGGGTCTCCCATCTCACACCGGAACACGTAGCATTGGAATGCCAATTCCAACGCTGCCTACTGAGGCCCCAGGGTACTGGAACGCAAGGCAAACACATCATCATCATTTCAGCCGACAAACTATAACTTACCTTTACATTGTAGGTTATCATCATCATTATCATCATATCAGCCGAAAGATGTCCAGTGTTGGACATAGACCTCCACCAAGTGTCGCCACGATGATCGATCTTGTGCGTCCCTCATCCATCGGATTCCCGGCAACCTTCACCAGGATATCGATCCACCTTGTAGGAGGCCTTCCGACGCTAGGAGTGGGTATTAGTCATCAAATTCAGACATGCCCTTCTGCATTGCCCTAGAACGGGAAAAGACATTGGATGATTACATAGGTACCTAAAAAAACTATATAATAAATTCTTCTAGATGATTTTTGTGTTACGGTAAATTTACGAAAAGTCGGGCCGCAACCCACACACTTAAAAGTAATCGTAACCTATCCACAAGTCTAAGTTTAGTGGCGGTTACTTTAGGAAACTACAAACAGTTACCAACAACTCAGAGCCGCCATGACACTTCGAAACGAAATTCAACCTTCTAGCTTTGAAAGCTGAAATATTCTTTCAGTGAACACTCTAGTTCCATTTCCCAGACTTGGCGATGGCTAAATCTACGCTTAAACCATTTCAGCCAACTTGACCTACTTGGTAGGGGCTGGTTTAAGTTAGAAGCAAGAGAATGGGTGCTTAAACCGTGAAAAATTCAGACTATTGTGTTTTTACAGATCATGATTATTATTATTATAATTATGCCTCCTTTGTAGGTCATACTAATTGTATCACTGTATATAAAATCTATGGCTATAGCAACCATGTAGCACCTCTTTCTTCTTCTCTTTCTTCTCTTTCTATATATATATAATACTAGCTTCTGCCCGCGACTTCGTCCGCGGAAAATTTCTTGTTTTAAAATAAGATTACACTCGATTAGACGATGCGCACGTTCAGCGCTAGATTCCTGAGCAAGGGCCTGTGATGTTATGGCATTTTGCCTAGCGAGCCGCTGCGAGCGCTCAGCGCTAGTCTCCCTATCCCTTGTCTCCCTATCCCTTGTCTCCCTATCCCTTGTCTCAGAGACATGCTGCCTTAAATGAGATGGACGCTGCGCACGTTCAGCGCTAGATTCCCGAGCACGGGCCTGCGATGTTATGACATTTTGCCTACCAAGCCGCCGCGAGCGTTTAGCGCTAGTCTCCCTATCCCTTGTCTCAGAGACATGCTGCCTTAACTCAGATAGACGGTGCGCACGTTCAGCGCTAGTTCCTCGAGCACGGGCCCGCGATGTCCTCACATTTTGGCTAGCGAGGCGCTGTGAGCGCTCGGAGCTAGATTCTCTAGCGCGTGCTTGCGAAATATATTCTCTATTTCTCGAGAGGCGCTGCTCATTTTCAGGGGCAGATTCTTCCGTACGGCGTACTCGAGCGGCTCTTGTCTGTGATGTCTGCCGGGACAGTTGAGATTTCCTTTTAGACATGCTCTCAACAAACTACGCACAGACTTGAAAACAATTATGAACAAAAGGAGAGCGACTCGAACACCGTCCGCCTTTACAAAACAAAACAATCGTAATATCGAATAACTCGTATCGATTATTACGATAGAACGAAGTACGAAACTACGAACATACAAAAACGTACAACGAAATTACGATATTTTCGATTATGAGGTATCTATCAACAACAACAACCATACGAACGAAACAACCGAAACCAATAAGCAACTGACAGAAGAACTCCAACTAACGACAACGTGGGCATAATAATTCGAGAGGGTCATCAATCCACAGAAAGTCTTAACACCGCGATTCAGAAAAATTACGTAATTGCAGAACGCCATCTATGGGCAAATAGGTGAAACGTTGGGCACGCCACAATTATGGCGGTAAGTCCCCTCTTTGAGGCGTGGCTGGAAAGACCTCACGGCGTCCTTACCTTCCGCATGACACAGGTCCTCACCGAACATGGCAAATTCGGGAGGTTCCTGCACCGAATTAAAGCGGAAGAGACGCCCGAGTGTCGCCACTGTGCGGAACGCCCGGAGGACACGGTGGAGCACACAGTCGAGGTGTGCCCTGCCTGGGCAGAGCATCGCCGTGCCCTCGTGGGGGCGATCGGCGGCGGACACCTCTCGCGGCGGGCTCTGGTTGAGGCCATGGTCCTTAGCGAGGAGGAATGGCAGGTGGTCGCCTCCTTCTGCGAAGCAGTAATGCTAGCAAAGGCGGAGGCAGACCGCATCAGGCAACGGCGCCCCCGATTTCCGGCCACCGTAGACGCGGGCTCGCGGACGGCGAGCCATGGGTAGCTTGCTGTCCGATCGTCCGGTAATGGACCGAGCCCAAGACGTCGACGGCGCGCACTGTTCCCGCGCGCCTCAAGAAGTTGTCAGCAACAGCAGAGGCCCAGCTGGGTCGAAGCCTACCGGGTCCAGGGTTATCCGAAAGGGAACTCGTGCCCTGGTTTGAAGGCTAGAAGGAACGGGGTGGGTTTTTAGTCAGTAAGAGTCTGACGCTATCTCTCGCTCCACCCAAGGGCGGGGGTTGTCATAAGATGATTTTTGCCCACCATAAAAAAAAAATAGGTAAAACGTCTGCACAATGAAAGTTACGCTAGAGGCATTTTGCGTTTTAGTAATTTTATATTATCTTCGAAACTGTATGACCAATTGCTATGCTGTAAATGGCACATCTTATCTGTATAATGTTCTTGTGATACTGAAATAATTTATTGTCATAAGAATTAATATTTTGTTGCTCAAATAATCAACCAAACGTAAGTATGCCGAAAAAATATATTTTTAATGCAATAAAAGAAGTATAAAAGATGAAATATAAAAGATAGAGATATGGTACCGCGGACTTTTTTGTAGAAATAATTAAGACGAACCAGGTAGCCATACATTGTTTTTAATTTTAAGCAACTGTTTAGGCAGCGCACGCAAATAATTCTATTTTATGAGGTATTTTTTTCCGACTTGCTAGACAAAAGTTGTGATAGCTCGGTTAATATACATGCTATAGAAACAATTTATAGCCTATAGCACTCAGGAATAATGTAGCTTTCTGCCAGTAAAAAAAATTTTAGAATTGGATTATTAGTTCCAGAGATTACCCCCTACATACAAACTTACAAACTTACAAACTTACAAATTTTACCTCTTTATAATATTAGTATAGATTAAATTATATATGTATGTTTATTTTGTATGTATGGTTATTTTGTATTTCTACATAATTTTGAGCCCTTTTTTTTAAATAAACTTTTATTTTTATTTATTTTTTATGCACCTGCCATGGTTTTCTCTTTACCACCCTAGGTAGACTGGTAGAGAATGCCTAAGGCATTAAGTCCGCCTTTGTACTTTTATGTTGCATGAAGTTTTAATAAATAAAAAACCCACTCCTATCAAGATCGGAGACTATACTCGCAGTTGTGGACGATTACGTCTACCTCGGACAGACAATCCAGTTGGGTAGATCTAATTTCGAGAAAGAGGTCATCCGTCGAATCTAACTCGGCTGGGCAGCGTTCGGGAAGCTGAGTTTTCTTGCGTGATCGAATCAGAAATGTAGATATCCGCAGGAGAAACACGGTTGCCGACGGTAGCACGAATAATCGCCAAACTTCAAGTGGCAATGGGCAGGGCACATTGCTTGCAGAACAGATGGCTGTTGAGGCCGAAAGGTGCTGGAGTAGCAATTACGTACCGGAAGACGCAGCGTCAGAAGGCCTCCTACAAGGTGGACTAATGACCTGCTGAAGGTTGCGGGAATCCGATGGATGCGGGACGCACAGAATCGTTCATTGTGGCGACACTTGGGGGAGACCTATGTCCAACAGTGGACTTCTATAGGCTAAAATAATGATGATGATGATTATGACAGATTAAATTATTGGTAACATTATACTCTCTAGATCGGAAGAAGTTATTTAACCCTTCGCGCGATGGGGGAGTATTATTATAACGTAATTGCGCGTTTTTACGTAAATCACCAAAAAAATTAAAAAGTAAATAAAAAAAACTTTTCTAGGAGAAACAAACATATAGATATCAAAATTTTCGGTTCTTAAAATTTCATACAAACGTGTGTATAAAACGTCAATTAAGCGTTTTCCAAGGTTATTCAAATTGTACAGACGTATGTATAATCGGCGCGCCCCACCATCTGAAATAATTCTGTGATTCGCGTGAAAGATTTCTCGTAACTTAAACCACAAAATGGGCACTTCCAAACTTTCCAATGTTGACTCTAACTTTCCTTTTAGTATCGATTTATTGTTTATTTTATTTTATTTTTCTCTTATAGACATTAATTATGTTTTCAAACTTCTGGTGGTGCGAAAAAGTGCTAAGTGCTAAAACGAAGTTCTGAAAAATTTGCTCTTAAGACATTTGTGTCCCATTAAATTTAACTTTGAAATATAGGACTTAGAGGGAATTCGAAGCGAAGTAGCGTTTCTATACGACTAATGGCGAAGCTGTATTCATGTGGTAGACATTTATTATGCAAGTGCAAGAGGATTTTGTAGCAAGCGATGTAAGGTACAGATGGATCGAATTGAAATCTGAATTCTGGTTTAATGTTACAACTAAGACATATCCTTAAAATATCTGTAGCATTATAATTCACGGATAAATTATCCTCAGATTTAGGCTGAGGGGTTTTAGTAATAAACCGCTATTGATGATTTTGTTTAATTATCACGTGACTATTTGTATGCGAGCTAAATTTTTGGGAACCCACTTTTTTTGCGGTGGGAAAATCATCCAATGACATCCCCCGCCCTTGGGCGGACATGGATATAGTATCAGGCTTTTACTGACTAAAAACCCACTCCTGTTCCTTCTTCCCCTTCGTACTGGGACCGAGCTTCCCTTTCGGATAACCCTGCCCCAGTAGGCTTCGACCTAGCTAGGTCCCTGCTGTTGCTGATAGAATACGAGCTCAAATTTTCGGGCAACCACTTAGAAAGTCATAATTTCTAAAATCCAATACTTTATACATTTTTATTTTCAATACTCGTATCAAATCTACTTCAGACGGCGAGCAATTGGTAGCTTGCCATCCAGCCGTTCAGTAAGGACCGAACCTAGGTCAACGGCGATATTTTGTGTCCACTGTTGGACATAGGCCCCCCCAAAAGTCGCCACAACTACCGGTTGGTCCTGTACGTCTCTCTTGCCCGCGGTACCCTTCTGGTATGAAACCCTAAAAGGAAATAAACCTAGAACTATAATAAGTAGGATAACTTATATATAAAAAGTACTCTGTGGTAGGATCAAACAAAACACGCAAACATACAACAAAACCAGGTTTTACAAGCTTATGAAAATCATTTTTTCATAGCTAGCTTTTATAGCTCGGTAAACATACTCTCATCAAGACTAATCATATGAGACCAAACTCAAAGGGGTTGTGTCGTTTAACTACGAAGTGCCTATAGCCACTTTCAGGTTCCATCATCGGATCAGCTCCATGTCATAATAGTTTTGCATTCTCATCGGATTGCATACACATGCAAGCAAAATTTCAACTCGATCGGTGATCGGGAAGTTTAATTTGCAAGGTTTGATTACAGACAAACCTCGGTACAGGTGAAACTAAATAAAAGCTTTTAAAAACAGATTTTTTTTTTCAAACCTTTCAATTCTATCTCTGCCTTACTAAGAAATTCCTTGAAAATCCTTACCAAATAACTGGAAAATGATTTTCTCACAATAATAAAATGGCAACAGCCATTTATCTAGGAGCTTGCCACAAAGGCTGTCATACGAAGAAGTAAGATTTTCTTGCTCTTCGGACGTTGCGAGAAAAAGATAACCTGTGACAGGGTGTCCAGACTTCCAGTTTACTTTTCACAGGGCTTAGGAGCGGGCTAGACGAGCGGGGTGATTTTATTTGAGTTTCATATATTTTTAGGCTTCTGTGTTTTTGGCAAAAATGAAACTCCAACCGTCTTGAAAACTGCCTTAGTACTAGCTTTAGTACAAGAGTTGTGGCGTGTCTAATGTGCGCCTAGCAATGGGTTTTGTTTGTGTATGAAATTAATTATTATTGACATTCAATTTTTTGACATATCTCTAATTTCTCATTTAAACCGATATTGTTGACATTGGAATTGTATTAAATTAATTATTATTGACATTTAATTTTTTGACATAGCTCTAATTTCTCAATTAAACCGATATTATTGACATTGTAATTGTATGAAAATAATATTGACATTAAATTTTTTGACATAGCTCTAATTTCTCAATTAAACCGATATTATTGACATTGTAATTGTATGAAAATAATTATCATTGACATTAAATTTTTTGACATAGCTCTAATTTTTCAATGAATCTGATAGTATTGACATTATAAATGTATGAAATTCATTATTATTGAAATTTACTTTTTTGACATACCTTTAATTACTCAAATGAATTGATAATAATAATTAAGTAATAATAATGTTTATTGCATGTTTATTAGGATAAATCAAAATTGCAATGCTTGTAAAAGGCTGCTAAGTCAAAAGTACTGACATCATCAGGTTTTTGTTTGGCATATCTAACAAATGACCAAAGAACTAGATTGACTCGACACTGTACCGAAGATATCGCGGACGTCAGCCTGTACAAGATCAGGATGGCTCTGAAGCAGTTAAAAACAAGACATCGGGTTGGGACGGAATTTTTACGGTTGAGCTTCTGAAGGCAGGTACACATAAATACGCTGCAGAAGTTTACACAGAAGACTGAGGAGTATAACCAGCCTAGAGAGGCTGATTATACTATATACAGAGACTTAGCGTTTGTGGCCTACGAGAAACCCTTGGATTCAATCGAGAATTGGGCTGTAATGCAGTCTACCTGTGTACTAATTTTGATCGAAATCTATTCAGCTGTTCGCGTGGAAAAGCAGTAAATATACACAGGAACACACCCAAAGATTCATTAAACCCCAAGCGAAAGCGTTCATTCTCTCATCGTCTTTCTATTGTGTCTGATTACAATATTCGAAAGATTAATAATATTAGTCTTATTTTTATTACACTACTTTAAAAACACCTCTTACTTTCCACAAATAAACTGATTACCGTAAAGACTATTCCACCGTTCGCACTCTCTTCAAATAAATCCCTACCCCGCTGATGAACACCTACCCCTACAAAATGGAAGTTTCCCTCAATTAATCGAAGTCGATCCCGTTCCGTCTGCAATTTGAGGCCATTCATCCTTCTCTGCGCTACTCATTAGCTGCACCTTGATTTAAGACCGAGAAAGGGGTGAGCAGAATTTTCAGTTCCTTTACTTAGTTTGAAGTTATTGGGGCGTGGTTTCATTTTTAGAGTTCTTTTAAGGATCTGTACCTTAAAAGGAGAAAACAGAACCCTTATGGGATCATTTTGTTGTCCGTCTGTCTGTCTAGACCCTTTATCTCGAGAATGCGTGGAGGTGTCGAGTTAAAGGTAAAATCATAAACTCACGTCTGCAGCACCTTAGAGTTGTGAAAAAATCAAACTTCTAAGTTAACGAAGAAAATACGGCCGTTTATGTAGAAAAAAAGTCAATTTTGACATTTTCAAGGAAATGAAAATTCATAAGGTAGGTTTTGAGAGCAGTGGTGAGGTTTGAACGCCAGGATCAGAACCTACAACTCGTAAGTCACGACCGTTTCCACTCAGCCACCACTGGTTTCTATGGTATGAGGAGATTAATGGTAAAAAAACATTTCATTTTAAAGTATTATCTTAAAGCAATTTCAGAATGGTCACAATATTTTAGATAATGGCCATCTTTGCACTTCTGACTGGAGAACATTTTTTTTATTGTTGATAGATTTGTGCTTGACCGTTATCTCACCTGATGGAATGCGACGATGCAGTCGACGATGGAGCGCACTTACCTAGAAGTATAAATCTAATCACTTTTGACTTTTTTTAAGTGGGAAAATCATCTAATGACATCCCCCGCTCTTGGGCGGAGTGAGAGATAGTGTCAGATTTTTACTGACTAAAACCCACTCCTGTTTTTGCTTTGCCATTGTGCCAGGGCCTCGGGGATCTCTTTCGCATCATCCACGGCCCCAGTAGGGTTTGATCCTGCTGAGCCCCTACGGTTGCTGACAATTCCATGCGCGCGTGGAAAACCACGCGTCGTTGACGAGCTGAACTCGGTCCGGACGGATTCCGGACGATTAGACGGCGAGCTACCCATTGCTCGCCGTCCGCAAGTCCGCGCCTATATTGGCCGGAAATCAGGATCGGAATCCGGCTTGGGCGTGAGGGGTATTGCCTCGCGTGTGCGGCCGCCTCCTTTGCTAGTATTACTGCTTCGCAGAAGGAGCCGACTGCCTGTTTCACTCTTGACTTAAAGATTCCTGGGACATGACCCCTAAGTGGGTCACGTCCATAATGCAACCGCTAACGGATAAAATTTCATTTTGTTTCAACAAAAATAATGTTATTCGAGTCCAGTTCTCATTAAAATTCCAGTACTGGTTAAATAAAATGCCATTTAAACATCAAAAGTTTCAGGACTATGCAGGCATTAATTATAATTTGCGAGTGCTTGGAAAGAATTTAAAAAGTGTAAACAACTAAATAATAAAAGAAATCCTTACTAATATTATAAAAGTAGTAAGTTTGTTTATTTGTTTGTTACATCTTCACGTCTAAATGGCAGAAACGATTTTGATAAAACTTGATACACGGATAGACCATGTCCTGGAATAGGACATAGGATACTTTTTATCCCGGAAGTTTGTTCCCATGGATTCCCATGGAATAATTTTCTGCTATCACGCGGGCGAAGCCGCTCGCTGGGAGTATCTAGTAAATAATAAAACAAAAAAGGTATAGATAAACGGGTCCTTACTTTTGTGAATTCGTATGCATTAATCTTTATTTTGTCTAACAACGTTCTGGAAGACGTAGCGCGGCAGGCCTCCTAAGGTGGACTGATGGCCTGGTAAAGGTTCTTTTTTTCGATGGGAAAATCATCTCATAACATCCCCCGCGCTTTTGCGCCCGGACGTCTTTCGGCTGAAATGATGATGATGATAACCTTGGTTTCAGGACTTTGAAAGAGTAACTGCGGCCTTAGAATGCAAAGGTCAAC
The DNA here is from genome assembly GCA_949319445.1 of Mythimna lalbum. Lineage (NCBI taxonomy): Eukaryota > Metazoa > Arthropoda > Insecta > Lepidoptera > Noctuidae > Mythimna > Mythimna lalbum. The sequence goes on from OX439370.1 coordinate 8,021,262, forward strand.
TGTTCAGTTGTACCCTCGCGTTTCAGGGCCGCGAGGGGAAAATTTACTTGGTGCCTTCCGAACTCTTTTCTTTCGAACACGGGTAGTTTTCAATTGGTAAAAGTATGATATAAGCATATGATATATGATAGTTATTCGATAAATACTTACTACAAACAAAAGAAAACCTTTTTTTATTAAGTAAAGACTTGGAATTAATGTCAGTTTTACTAAGCGGAGGTTAATTGCCTTTCTGCCGGTTGAATTGGTTTTAACTGATGCAATGATTTACAGTAAATTCTACATTCTATGGGCAGATAAGGTGTGTAATTTTCTACAGAAACTTGAGCTTCCTGATAACTATAAGAGTGCTTAAGGCAAAAATCAATAGGTTTCTTCAATGTCAGTGCTCCATCATCAACCAAATTTATGGTTAGGTTACAAGCAAAAAAAAACGAGTGGTAATGGCTCCTTCTTACGAGTTGTAGGTCGCGGGTTCAAACCCTGCCAGGCGCATTACTTTTTTGTGTAATTTATTTCATTACCACTGCTCTCAAAACGGTGAAGGAAAACATCGTGAAGAAACCGGCATGTCCTAGAACCAAAATTTCGAAGACATGTGGCATTCAACAACCCGCATCCGGCTCGCGTAGTGGATTGCGACAAAGCCTAAAGAAATACATGTAAAACATCAATCCTTATGAAAATATCGTAAAGACGAGAAGATTATAGCAATGTACTTTATGTTTCAGACGAGAAAATGTCGCCGTAGCCGCCTTGGAGGGCAACAATGATAATACTGAGCGGACCCTAGGGAGCTGGGTCTACGCGGACAGTAGGGCTCGCGACAATGTAGATGATTTAGATACCAAAAAGATATTGAAATCAGATTACAACTTTCAAGGCCTAATTTTGTATTTTTTTTCTTGTCGATTTTGGGTTTTTGTCAATACGATTTGGAATATTTTTTTAGGTGGTGTTTTTTTTTGGAATGTGAAATCATCTAATGACTTTTCCCGCTCTAGCATGCAGCAAAAAGCATCAGACTATTACTGACTTAAACGACACATGTGTCCTTATGTTGCTCTTTGTGGTTTAGGATCATAAGTATCCCTTTCATAGTCTTTCCCATGACCCTGACCCTACTAGGCTTCCACAATGTGCTGACATATCGTTGAGGCACGCATGGAACATGACTCGGACTCGGTTCTTAACTCACTTCACTCCAAGCCCATGCCTACGATGGCCGACGTAAACTATGAGCAAGCGTACACCAAGCGTATAATGCCGAATACGCATCTATGAAGCTACGCATCCGTGGACAAGAAGGCTTAAGATACATGTTCGAAAAACAATATGGAAAAAACAAACGTCCCAATACTCCAAAGGAGGAGGCCGACCGCATCAGGCAACAGCGCTCACAGCGCCTCAGCTGCCACCGGGATTCCGATCCCGATTTCCGGCCAAGGTAGGCGCGGGGTTGCGGACGACGAACAATGGGTGGCTCGCTGTCCGACCGTCCAGCAACTGTCCGGACCGAATCCAAGTCGTTGACGGCGCACACTCAAGGAGTTGCAAGCAACTGCATAGTCCCAGCAGGGTCGAAGCCTACTGGGGCCAGGGTCTAGTTCCGAAAGGGAGGATCGGCCCCGGTATGAAAGGCAACGAAGAAATGGGGTGGATTTTTTAGTCAGTGAGAATCTGACACTATCTCCCGCTCCGCCCAAGGGCATGGGATGTTATTTGGATGATTTTTACCCACCGATAAAAAAAGATAAAAACGTCCGAATACCCTAACCTAACCCGGAGATCGCATCTTATAAACGGTCTAGGTATTGACGTGTGTCGACAAACGTATCGGCGTTTGTCAACGTCGCCGCTCTATCTGAGTGTATTCATATTCCCTCCAAAAGTATACGATGTGATGTGACTTTTTTGTCCACTAGTTCAGACGTGACTCGACTGGACTCGAAACTCGTGGCTTTTTTTGCTGGAGGATAAGAGGAAAAGATTAGTGTTGAATAACTTTTATTATGTTGCTCGGTTTTCGCTTAATTGAGATGCACGTATAAGTAAATGGTGATGGCGAGACACTGTTTAAGAAGCTAATCCAGCGGGAACTTCACGAGCAATGGATAGCTCGCCGGCCAACCGTCCGGTAACTGTCCCGACCGAGCCCAAATCGTCGACAGTACGTAGTGTTCCACGCGCGCCTCTAGGAGATGTCAGCAAATCGCAGAGGCGTAGCAGGGTCGAAGCCTACTGGGGGCAAGGGTGATACAAAAGTGAACCCCAAAGCCCTGGAACGGAGGCAAAGACTGGCCTGTTGGTCTAGTGGTTAGTGACCCTGACTGCTATGCCGGAGGTTGTGGGTTCGATTCCCACCCAGGACAAATGTTTGTGTGATGAGCATGATCATTTGTTCTGTGTCTGGGTGTAATTTATCTATTTATAATATGTATGTATTTACAAATATAAAAGTATGTTTATCAGTTGTCTAGTACCCATAACACAAGCTCTGCTTAGCTTGGGACTGGACGGCGTTGTGTGATAGTTGTGAAAAAAAAAAGATGGAAGGATTTAGTCATTAAAAGTCTGACACGCGCTCCCGCTCGACTTCCCACCTAAAAAAAGCGACGACTCGAGGAAAATGAGTAAATAGTAAATATCGTAGCGCCATCTATAACGCCACAAAAGAACTAAAAATCAAACTCCTGCATCGCACTGTTAAAATACGCACGATCAGAACATATACAACAGCCCGAAATCAACTATGGGTCGGAGGGTCCTCCCTTTTCAATAGAAGTTTATGGGTCTTTACACTCTGTTCCGCATACCTATGAAGTGTCTATTCTGAGAATCTACTTACTGATAGTCTTACTTAAAGGGTGACCAGACGGTTGCCAACTGGCTTTCCAACCTAGGTGACTGGTTTATGTGTTTGGTTTGTGTTGCGGCTACATGCGTCACCACGTTCAGTGTTTAGGAAAACGCGCCTCCCAACCGAGGGCATTGAAAGTCATGGGTTAAAACTGCTGTCTATACGGATTAAAACTAGTAAGGTCTGTTGGGACATTGGTTTGCAACTGTCTAGTTCACCTTTGAGTTGAGCAGTTGGAGCCGCGTCATAATACGAATTTCAAGTCGTTTGTGGTGCGGGTGCCGACTAATCATTTGGAGACCTTCCTCAAAGGAGAGTTTTGGCCGAAGGGTGTCGTTTATCGACGGTTTCGCGGAAGGATACCGACCTCACAGCGGAACACGACGCCGTCACTCCGTTTACAATAGTTTAGTTTAATAATTATAGTATAGGATCTTTTATGTATTAGTTTATTATTTTGAAAAAATATTTGTGTATTTTATCTATGGGCCTTAGTTGCCTGAAAATAAATGATTATTATTATTAATAACTAGCTTTCCGCCCGCGGCTTCGCCCGCGTGGACTACAGTTTATATCGCGCGGGCAGAGACCCGTGCTCAGCAGTGGAATTATAGGTAGCCTATGTGTTATTCCAGTGTCTCTTTTACCTACCTACCAAATTTGATCTAAATCCGTTCAGTGGTTTTTGCGTGAAAGCGTAACAGACAGACAGACAGAGTTACTTTCACATAATATTAGTAGACATTATAATATTAGTAGGGATAAGTTAGGTTAGCTGTAAGTATATACCACCTGACCGCTTATTGAGAGAAATTCTACAGTACAATGTATTGTTGAGTCTTACAGAGAAATTCTAGCGCTTCTTTAAATAATAAAATAACCAAGTTACTGGCCTCAGCCTCTTGATAAAATATACTGATGACCTGTGAGGGACATAAATCTCTCCCAAGTACCGATGACTGGTCCTGACAGTGTCTCGCATCAATCGAATTTCCGTGACCCTCACCAGGTCATCAGTCCACATTGTGGAAGCTCTACCAAGGCTGCGTTTTCCGGTATGCGACTACTCCAGAACCTTTTGGTACCATCAGCTATCTGTTCTGCGAGCAATGTGCTCTGCTGTTTGTTAGAGGAGGTTATCTCTGGAAGTACTCCAGAAGAAGCCGTTTTATTCCTGAGTGACATAGGCTATTTTTATGGACGCGGGCGAAGGCGCGGGCAACGGTTAGTGAAATAGGAGGGGCCCAGCTGGGTCGAAGCCCACTAGGGCCGGGGTTATCCGAAAGGAAACTCGAGTATCGGTATGAAGGCTAGAAGGAACTGGGTGGGGTTTTTAGTCATTAAGAGTCTGACACTATCTCCCGCTCCACCCAAGAGCGGGTTTTGCCATAAGATGATTTTCCCCATCGACAAAAAAAAAACAGTTAGTGAAATAAATAAATTTAAGGTTAGAAACACTCTATAGATTAGAAACACTAACTTTCATTGGACGATATATCTTATACCATGTCAAACGAACTCAAAAGAAAAACTAGTATTGTCAGATTTCACACGGAAAATCTTCTATAAAAAAGTTGATGGATTACCAAGAATATATTATCACATCAAAGGAATAAATTGAATACTTCAGAGTTGATAACAAACTAACTGTACGTGTATGTCTACAATCTAAGTTAGTGTGAGTATTTTTCAAGACTACGCTACTAAGGTAGTAGAGAGGTGAAAAAAAACTGACTTCCTGGGTCTACCTTCCACCTCACGGCTCCATTATCAGATTAGTTCTATATTACCTTATAGCCAAAATTTTTTGACAGTAAATGCTTAAATCCTCGTTGAAAATACCAAAATAACTATAAATATGAATCCCATCATCAAAACATCATCATTTAAGGGAAAAAAAAAATGCAAATCAGTCCATAAACAACGGAGTTCTTATGTAACAAATATAAAAAATAAAACCGAATTGAGAACCTCCTCCTTTTTTTGAGAGTCAGTTTAAAATACAACATTATTGATATGCCTTTTTTTTAAGTCGTTTAAAAATCTCGAACTTGTTTATTTATCAATATTGCCCAGTTCTTACTAATATTATAAAAGCAAAAGTGAGTTAGTTTGTTTGTTTATTACGTCTTCACGCCTCAATGCCAAAACCGATTTTGATGAAACTTGGTACACGGAGCACGTCCTGGAATAGGACATAGGACACTTTTTATCCCGGAAGCATGTTCCCTTGGGATAATTTTCTGCTATCACGCGGGCAAAGCCGCTGGGAGCAGCTAGTTTTACTATATTTTATTAGTTAAGTGAGTTTATCTGACTACTTATTGTTCTCATAATTCACCTTGTGAGAACAATAACTATACAATCTACAATATAAAAAGGAAGTAAGGAAAACTGTCCCTCCGTAATTCAGTTCATAAATGGTACAGGGGTCAAGGTGAATCTGTTTCGCAACGACCACAATTTTACTGTGATGTAATTTCGTAAATAAATATTTGTCGATTAATACTTAAGTTACGTAATTGAGCAATAGAAGTTCAGTGTTGTGTGTTGTGTTGTTTGTGTTGTAAATCATGGGTTCAAATCCAGCCAGGCGTATTTCTAGCTTTAATTTATTTCATCACCACTGCTCTCAAAACGGTGAAGGGAAACATCATGAAAAACAAAACAATATTCTAAGACATGTAGTATCTAATAACTTGTACTGGGAACAGTATAAGAAAAGCAGGATTCATCATCATCATCATCACCAGTTATTGTAGCCTAAAGACGCCTATTGTTGTACGTAGACCTTCTCTACAACGACTGGTCCTGCCTGGTCATATCTCGCGTCCATCGGGGTCCTGCAATCCTCATTAAGTCATCTACATCGGTCCAGTTTGTGGAAGGCCTTCCAACACAACATATTCCGGTAAGCGGTCGCTACTCCAGAACCTTTCAGCCCCATCGACCAACTGGTCATCGCCCGTCAACGTCCCTGTCAAATCTGGCGTCACCGTTGACTGAAGTGGCGAGCAACGGAACGACATGGAGTGAGGTGAAGCGTGAAACTCAAGACCGTTTACAATGGAGGATTACTGTGGACGTACTCTGTCACAAGTGGAGGACATAGGACATTAAGCCAACTAAGTCAAGACACCACAGGTGACTTATAATGTTGTGTGTGTTTGTGGTGTGTTGGTGTCTTCACATATTTACTGCCTCTTTCACGGTAATCTCCCAAATATTATAAAGACAAAAGTTTCTATGTGTGTGTACGTTTATCTTCATACTTTTGGAGATATGCGGAACAGAGAGTAAAGTCCCACATACTTCTTTTTGTAAAGAGATCCTCCAACCAGACGGGTGTTATGTCTGGTGGGCAAACTGCCCAATAGTTGGTTTCGGGCTGTCGTATATATTAAAATCCCGCGGAAAACTTTACTTGCGCGATGAAGGATTTCTTTCTTCGTAGTTCTTATGTGCATAGATGTCGCTAAATCACTCTCCTCCGGAGATCGGAGATCTATGGTTCTTGATGCTGAAACAACAGAATGAATTTGAACGAAATTTGCACACGGAGAGGTCATGTCAAGGACACAGGATACTTTTTACCCCAGGATTAATCTTGGGATAATCGAGCTAGCAGGTCACAGATCCAGTCATTCCGAAAGGCTATGGTTGAATGCTTCAACTCGTCCTTGAAGGCGATCTCCGATTGGGGTGATGCTAATTTGGTCAAGTTCAATACATCTAAAATCCACCAGGTGCAGGTCCAGGTGTGACTTTTTCACCACCGGTACATAGTAGATATTGCACCCATTCGTACAAAGCGTTTTTGAAACACATTCATTATGCGTACAGCTATATAGTACATGCCGGAGTCTGTGTGTCCTGATAGCTACAACTTAGGGGGTCTATAAGTCAAGAGTGAATAGGTTACTTCTAGGCAAGTGTGCTCCTTCGTTGGCCGCATCGTTGCTTACCATCATAAGCATTTAAGTCACCATAAGGTGAGATGGTGGTCAAACGCGAGCCTGTCACCAATAAAACAAAAAACGTCGCTTTACACATGGACGAAACTGGTAGTAGAAGCTAGTAAAAGATAAAATCCAAAAGATAACAAGCAACATCTTTTTTTCTGCCCCTCCAACACTAACAACGGAATGGTTCACTAACAAGAAAGGACCAATTTTTTCCCCAAATCCGACACGTTCCCCGACATTTTGCGATGTCTGGAATACAGAGCACAGAACTACAAGACGCCGCGCCGTTGCTAATGATGTCCACTGGATTTTTTGTTTCCGGTGTGAAATCAATCATCACTCGGGGTAAAACGAGAAACCCACTCAGGGTAACGAGAAAGAGTAAAGTGTATCAAACTTTTATTGAGTAAAACTTGGGTGTCCTTTTGACGGAGGAGTGTCAAAATGTTACTGTGTAAAATCACACTTATGTTTTTCAGCTGCCCTTTGATTTTTTGTAACAATATCATTAGTCATCCTCTATACAGAACGTTGGATGGTATCAACCGCGATACTGGCAGAATGGTCAAAAATTTACAAAATTGCCTCAATAAAAAGCATAAAAATAAATTCCTTGTCTAGCCCACTGTGCTACGACTATGTAGTTTAAAGAAGCATTTTTTTTTATATTCATTGGTTTAAAATGATTAATAATGAAGGGTTCGGATTTTAGGATGAGAGCCTGTTGATCCGTTACACAGGGTATCCTAGTATGGGCTGCGGACTCTCACAAAGTTTTTACATGCTTTGTTATCTATTTAATGAGAAACTTATGTATACACCTTGTGTAGAGTGAATAATAAAAATAAAAAGATTATTTTCATCTTAATTTTTAGATAAAATTATAAACTTTTAAAACATGCTCGATGTTGACGAAGGGCGAGTGGAAAAGCAGCCTCTTAAACAAAAGCCACTAAGGCGTCTAAATGTTCTGTGGTCTTCAAGATTCTGTCCATTTGTCAAAACCGACAGCTTGCCACGGTACGTCTCGGAACATTTGTGGACATTTTTGCTGTTTTCCGCAGTTTTTTAGACGACGGTAGCCATATTGTTGGAGTTTCCTTGGCGTGGGCCAAACGGTTATTAGAGTAGGAGCTACATGGTGAGTATTTGAGACAGAATTGAGGAATTTCTCCTGTTATTTTCAACTATTGATTTGACAAAAAGATTCTGTTGATTTTTAGTGTTCCGTTGACAAAGTGTAAAAACAGGACCCCAAATTTCAATTACGTAAAGGCAATGCTATCAATCCGCTATCCATTTGTTTGTCAACTTGTATCTTATGAACTGTGATGTGACAGTTAAAATTGTAAAATAATAAACACAGATGATGTATTTCTGTTGCCGCTATAATAACAATACTAAAAACAGAATAAAATAAATACTTAATAATAATCCTTTATTATTAGGCAACTAACGCCCATAGATAAATACACAAATAATCTTACAAAATAATAAACTAATACATAAAAAAGATACTATGACTAAGTCCCAACTCCCATTACAACATACGTGGTTTCTTTGCTGTTTTTAGCAACAGACGGTACGGAACCCTTCGTGCGCGAGACTAATTCGTACTTGGCTAGTTTTATTTATCTAATTTAAACTTAAATTATTAGGTGGTAAAATGACAAAACATCTAAAACTAACTGGAGTTGAGAGACTTTTTGTAATCATATTACAAAAAGTCTTTTATTCGTAAAAAGCTACTTCAATGTTTACCAGCTTTTTCCCACAGCTTCGCCCGCGTACGTAAAATATAGCCAGGAATAAAGCAACTTTCTATTGGTGAAAAAATTTTTGCCAACGGACTAGTAGGTACTTCCAAAGATTACCTCCTACAAAAAAATAAAAAAAGAACTACATAACTTTACTTCTTAATTATATTAGTGTAGATAATCAGGATCTACCATAAGCTAGGATTTTATTAATGTTGTTTTTTTTCTTATAAATTAAACCCCAGGAACGAAGCTACAAGGGTATCTAAATATAAAAAAGAGTTACATTCCACGAATTCTTGCGAATTCCATTTATTTCAAGTACAATATTTGTTAATACATTGTGTGCCAAATAAACATGTTTACTGCCTTTCTTTCTAATTATTTGTCTAGCTATATTTAGTCAGCCTCCAAAAAAACTGTAACAAAATAACTGTAACCTTTTTTTATATGGGAAATTAAAAAACTAATAACTTCTCCAGTTCTGTACCCCTAGCCAAGTTGCTAATCTGAAATCGTTAACGCTAGTAGAAAATTTTTAATGTACGGGAATGACGTCATCTCAACGCTCAGTCACGTGGTCAGAACAAAAGAATAGGAGCGTTGCCAACTCGAAGCGTTCGGGTGTAATTTATCTATAATACGTATGTATCGAATCAGAAATGAAGATATCCGCAGGAGAACCAAGGTTGCCGACATAGCACGAAGAACCGCCAAACTTAAGTGGCAATATGACCTGGTGAAGGTTGCGGGAATCTGATGGATGCGGGACGCGCAGGATCGATCATTGTGGCGACGCTTGGGGTTGGCATATGTCCAACAGTGGACGTCTGTCGGCTGAAATGAAGATGATGATGATGATGGCGTATGTATTTAGAAATATATTAGTACTAGCTTTTGCCCGCACGGCTTCACTCCCGCTCTTCCCTACTCTACCCTACTCTAGCCTACTCTACCCTACTCTACCCTAATCTACCCTACTCTACCCTACTCTACCCTACTCTACCCTACTCTACCCTACTCTACCCTACTCTACCCTACTCTAGCCTACTCTACCCTACTCTACCCTACTCTACCCTACTCTACCCTACACTACTCTACTCTACTCTACACTACTCTACACTACTCTACTTTACAATACTCTACTCTACCAAACTTCACATAAACCATCTACTAAATAGTCCAAACAAAGCCTAATAATTTGGTTTGGATAGGTGAGCCCGTTCTTGAGTTATAAAATAACAACGAAAAGTGGCATTGATTTTTATATATATAGATGTTTATCGGGTGTCTAGTACTCACAACACAAGCTCTGCTTAGCTTGGGGCTAGACGACGTTGTGTGATGGTTGTGGAATATAAAATATTGATTTGTTGAGTAGCCCTTTGCATTCCAGACCATAGTAACTTTCTCAAACAAACCCACAACTCGGTTAAACGCAACCTCATTTACCATTTCCAAAAACAATTGAATCAAGGCTCGTCGATCAAAAGTGCGATATTCACTCAAAAAATAAAAAAAGGAAATATAAACAATGACCTATTGAGTCAGTTTTAACTGATAAAATAATTAAGTGGATGTCAAGCGTGAAGGATCGATATTTAACGTGATGGGCTTAAAAGGGTTTTGGTGTGGGAACGGACATACGGGCTAATTTTTGGGGCGTAGCCGTTTGAGGGTTATTTATTTACTAGCTGTTGCCAGCGGCGTCGCCCGTATGAAAGGAGAAGCTGGTCCCAATGGACCATTCTTTCTGGATAAAAATTATCCTACGTAGATACTATTCCATAATCATGGATATGGTCTGCCTGTGTGCCAAATATAAATACTCGTATATTCATACACAAATACTTACAAACTTTCACCTTTATAATATTAATGTGAGCAATCCAATTTTTGTGACAATAATCACCATCGTTTCAGGCAAAAGACATACGCTGCTAGACACATTTCACCCCTCATCATCATCATCGTTTATTTATTTTTCTTTGTTTGGGAATATGAAATCACGAATTAGGTAACTTCTTCCGGTCTGGATGGAGTGACTGCACTAAAAACTCTGTGTTACTTTAGTTTCACTATGCGTCCCAAAGGCACAGCACATAATATATAGGTACAGAAGTCAATCTACACACAAAGCGCGCTCGAACGGACACTATATGTCGGAGCGCCTCGGCCCGCTCGTCGAACCGTTGTGTCTCAAACGCTTATTAGTGTGCGTCCACCGAGCATAGATATAAAAAATGAAGTACATACATGAGATTGTCTTCTGTACCTATCTATTTTGTGACTGCAGTGAGTCTTTCGATTAATCCCAGAGCCCAATTTTTTTTTTACTTGATATAAACTAGTACTCGACTGCGATCCCACCTGATGGCAAGCAGTGATGCAATCATTGATGGTGAGGCGCACTAGTTTATTAAGAGCCTATTCACTCTAGCCTTGAAGACGCTTAAATTGTAATCGGACGGGATGACCGCAGCAGGCAAATTGTTCCAGTCCCTCGATGTACGCGGTATAAACGACGAATATAATAAATAAATAAATCAAAACGCTTAGTCCGGACCGTAGAGGTTTCAACAACGTAAGGGTGGATACTCGCCGTACGTCGTAAATATGACCTTGTATCACCACATTGACAAGTCTTGCACACGTGGTCATCATCAACTTGACGATCCACCTTGCGTGGTAATTGCTTCAGAACTTTTCACCTGTATCGGTTAACAGATAGACCAATCGGACGGTGGACGGTGTGAAATATTCTTCTGTTGTCAGCTTTTGATAGGGTCAACCAGATCAGACTGCAAATAGTCTTCCATTTACTTAAAATGACCTTTATGATTCTTGAACAGTACATTAAACTGTCTGGCGTGCTTGTGAACACATTGAGCTCTAGTCAAAGTGACTTTGCTATTGGGATAAATGATTCATGTTGATCATACATCTTTCGCTGATAAAATTTTACTTTGTGTTAAAAGATGAGTGGCAGAAGTCAGCCCGGGCATCGAAACTTGCCAGAAAACTGCCGGAGTCTGTTTCCTGATAGCTATAACCTGGGGGTCTTTAAGTCGAGAGTGAATAGATTGCTTCTAGGCAAGCGTGTTCCATCGTCGGCCACATCATCGCTTACCATCAGGTGAGATAGTGGTCAAACGTGAGCCTATACATTATTAAAAAAAAAACTCTCACCCCACCCGGCCACCATAGGGAACAACGAGGAACAGGTAGTTCACCGTCCAGGCGTCAAGTAACCATCCAGAACTAGCCTGGTCTATTGGCAGTGCGCCTTATAACGATGTCAGTAAAATCTGGGAGCTAGGAGCTGATTCCTGCTAGGGCTATGGGAAATTTCTGATTAGCAAACCCGTGGACTTCAAACGAAAAGGGTAACTGAAGGACGTAGGAATTAGGTAATAAAAGACTAACAGCCTTCCTGCTCTACCCTAAAGAAGTCATTGAATGATTTCATATAATAGCAAACTATAAAAGAATAACGCGTGTGTGTGTGTCTGTGTAAATGTGTCTGCACCGAATAAGGATTGAGGATTTCATTACCAATATCTCTCGGAATATTTCACAGTCCGTCAAGTCTAAAACGGACATAAAAACATTCGAAAACAAAAACTAAATAAACTGCACGTAATCTTACCTAGATGAAGTCGTAAAAGCCAGAAATTAGATTGCTTCCCACCTTTTCACGACTTCGTTTACATTTTTCCCTTCATTCGCCACCAGGAGTCTTTAAGGCCCGGTTGTACTCATTTTGAACTTTTTTAAACCTCCGGACAAAAACAACACGTCATGAAAAATTATTTTGTTAAAATTGACTATATGACTTGACCAACCGTCGGGCAAAAATAGTGCATTACTTTGTGTAATTTATTTCATAACCACTGCTCTCAAAACGGTGATGGAAAGCATCATGAGAAAACCGGCATGTCCTAGAACCAAAAATTTGAAGACATGTGACATCCACTAACCCGCATTGGGCCGTGTGGTGGATTTCCACTCCTAGAAAAGAGGCCTGAATCTCAACAGTGGGAACATTATACGTCCGAATATGCTTTTTTTTCGGTGAGCAAAAAATATCCAATGACAACCCCCGCTATTGGGTAGAGCGAGAGATAGTGTCAGATTTTTACTGACTAAAAACCCGCCCCGTTCCTTCTAGCCTTCATACCGGGGCTCAAGTTCCTTTCGGATAACCTTGGCCCCAGTAGACATGCTATCCTGCTTAGTAACTACAACTGCCTCTTAACGAAATCAACTCCCCTATCCAATCACCCCATTCAAATGAGGGGTCAAACATAAACTTGTAATATTGACTAATTGTTTCCACAAGACGTGTAGCTGTCTCCGACTGTTCGAACTTACCCTACAGTGGGTAATTTATTAAATAGTTGTGTAAACTAGTACAAGAAATGATTTATAGTGTCAACTTGTGAATGCTTGCGTGGAGTTACGTATTTTGGGTATTCGGAAGTAATGAGACGATGTGTCGGATGATTGGTTAGAATTTGTTGGTGTAACAGGTCTTGAAGATACCCGCAAGTGACCTAAGGTTACCGACGTGGCCCGAAGAATCGCTAAATTTAATTGGCAATGGACCGGGCAAATCGCTCGCAGAGCAGATGGGCGACGCAGATGAAAGGTTCTGGAGTGGCAACCACGTGCTGGAAGACGCAGCATTGGAAGGCCTCTCAAGGTAAACTGATGACCTGGTGAGGGTCGCGAAACACCGATGCGTGCGAGACGCACAAGACCGGTCATTATGGCAACACTTGGGGGAGGCCTAGGTCCAACAGTAGATGTCTTTCGGCTGAAATGGTGATGATGATAAATAGGTGGAATTATTTTTTATGTCAGGAAAATTTAGTCTGGAACAGACCGTCACCACCATCAGCGAGACATTTAAGTGAGCACGACAAACTCTAGACTACTATGCTCATTCACGTCAAAGTCTTATCTTTTACCCCAGGAAAATAAACCTGTACCTGGTCCTAGAATTATTAGGAGCTAAAGTTTTAATAAAGTAATCAAGGAAAATAACTATAACAAAAAAAAAACAAGTTTAAACTTTCAAAGTAATTAATGCATGGAAAAGTCAAAGGAACGTTTACTGAGGTAAGTTTTATAAGTTTTTATAACTTCCTGACTTAACATTTTCTTTAACCCGGCGACAATGACGCTGGGTCATATTTACCCGAGGCAATTTTAAAGTAATATAATATATTTAATTTTTGCGTCGGTTCTATGGTTCGAACGATTGTGTAGCTGGAGATACGACCTCCCTCTACCCGCTTCGGTGGTATGCTCAGTGCGACGCCACGTGCACTGAGAGATATACGTGCGTCAAGTGAAAACGGGTCAGTATGACCCAGCGTCATCGCTGGCGTTGTAATTTCCTGACTTACGTTTATTTGCTTATTTAGCGTTAAATGTTGATTAACCTGGTTTTTTTAAAGGTTTTTAGTAAAAATGTCATTTACAAATGATCCAGCTAGAATTGTAGCGTTGTTAGAAGAGTCTAATTCTGACAATGAAGACACCCAACTTGCTTCAGACGTGGATATTGACGACCATTTATTGACGACATATAAATGGTCGTGAAAGTGAACGAGAAGCTAGTGATATGAGGTCAAATTTAGATACTATCGATCTTGCAATCGTACAACACTAATTACGGCAACGATTTTACAAAGGAAAGGATGGAACAATGTGGTAAAAAGCACCTACACGGCCGAATGTACGTACCAGATCTGAAAATATATTATCTGAAAGGCCTGGTGTAAAACTTGTAGCTGAAGGTGCCAAGACCGAGTTATAATGTTGGGACTTATTAATTACCCATGATATGTGTAGAATTCAAACATACACAAATTTACATCTACCTCGTCAATTGCGCAAAAGAATAGCGGATTTCCTGGGTGACCCTAGTGAAGAGCCTACCCAAAAAGTTCCAGGAACTCGCAAGAGATGTCAAGTATGTTCGTCTAAAAAGGATAAGAAAACGTCTCTCTTATCCTTTTTAGACGGACTCTCACTTGTCATGCCTGCCACATTTACATTTGCCCAGACCATTTGATTCTATGCTGCAATAATTGCAGCAGTTCCGTCGGGCTGAATGATGACGTAGAAGACTGATTGGTTTTTATTTTCATGTTATAAAGCTCATTTGATATCTCTATTAGTACATACGATTATTGATTTCTATTATTGCTAAGAATTCTTTACCAAATATTCAAAATAAAAAAAAGTTAGATTTTTGAAGTTGATTTTGCATGTGTTATTAAAAAAGCTAATAAAAGTTTAATTTCTAGAACTTATTGTTATTATTTTTATTTTAATACCTAAGCAAATAAATCTTTTTAATAAACAGTCATTAAAATTAAGGTAGCTTGCTAAATTTTTTGTAAAATTATCAATAAAATTCGGGTCAACATGACCCGGCGTCATCCTCCTAGTAATTATTTTCACGTCATTTGCGCCGGGTTGAATACTATGGTTTCTGTTAGAACTATGTGTAACAAAGTACGACGGTAACGGTAAGTTTTATAGTAATTATTATTAAAGAATAAGATTAAAGTTGAAAGGCAATTGTTTGACTTGGTATGGTCACAAAATATATAGGTACAGAAGTCAATCTACATACGTGTTCTCGAGCAACGCACCCATAGACACCGCTCACGGACACGATGTCTCGGTAGCGTTTCGGACTACTCGTCGAACAGTTCTGGTTCAAACGCTCATTAGTGTGCATCCACCGAGCGTAGGTATAAAAAGTGAAGTACATACATAAGATCGTCTTCTGTACGTAACTATTTTGTGGTATGGTCAAGTGAAGAGGAGGAATGAAACGCATGTTACTAAAAAAGTTCTGAGCTTACATGTAAATGAATGGAGAGGGAGATAGAGGCCAAGAAAAGGTAGATTGATTGTGTGAGGAGTGATATGAAAGAGAAGGGAGTTAGTGATGGTGTGACGGACAACAGGAAAGAATAAAAGAAAAAAAACTTATTTCGTGTACCCCTAGTATTATAAGATAAGGGCAGGAAGAAGAAGAAGATTAAAGAATAAGAATGGGTTGCACTAAGAATTACGTAACAGCTTACTTCTGTCAAAGTTATATTTAATTCATGAATCCCCAAGCGACCACCGGTGGCCGCGCATCTATTGTCTTACTATTGTGTCTCTAATTGACGGTATCTGAAGGGTTAAAAGATTCTTCAATTGCTTTTTGCGTTCCAGAAGAGAAATAATGTATGTAGTAAGATACTCGTAATATATTATGTTATTGGCTTAGCTTTAATATTGATGTGTAAAAGTGTTTTTTGAAAACCTATTTACAAAACAAAGATCATTTTATCGTTTAGCATAAGTTTATTGTCACGTCTTACAAAATTTAAAATGTGAAACGAGAACTACTACCGACAAACGTTTTTTCCGTTTCAAAGTATGGCAGATTTTTTGTAATGTATATTGTAAGCAAATTAAAAAATAAACTAAATAAAAAAAAGCCATGCTCGTAAATATTACTCTTATATTATTTCCAAAAAAAAAAATGTCTTATAAATGGAATACCAATGAATAAAAATAGGCAGGTACTTACATACTTGTACTATGTTGATAACTTGCCAGGTTATATAAACTTACTTCTCACTCAAAATTTGTCCTGTGACCTACATCGAGCAACACCTATTTCATGCTTTCAAACTTAGTAAGTTTCGAGATAATTTGTCACAAGTCGACAAAGCACGATTTTCACCAAGAAATTTCAAGCAAAAACTAAGTCTATAAACTGGTAATAAACATGATATCATTTTGCTAAGGTGTGCGAAACGTGGAGATTTTATTTACTAGCCAAAGTCAGCCAACATGGAAACATAAGGGTTTGAATACTGTCAAACAATGTTCACAAGAAAAAGAAAACATCTAAAGAAAAGCAGGAATAACCCACCTTGACTGGCCTGTTGGTCTAGTGGTTAGTGACCCTGACTGCTATTCCGGAGGTCGTGCGTTCCATTCCCACCCAGGACAAATGTTTCTATGATAAGCATAAGCATTCGTTCTTTGTCTGGGTGTAATTTGCTTGTGTTATGGGTACTAAACAACTGATAAACATACTCATACATATATTTCTAAATACATACATATTATAAATAAATTACACCCAGACACAGAACAAATGATCATGCTCATCACATAAACATTTGTCCTGGGTGGGAATCGAACCCACGACCTCCGGCATAGCAGCCAGGGCCACTAACCACTAGACCAACAGGCCAGTCATCATAATCTATACTAATATTATAAAGAGGTAAAATTTGTAAGTTTGTAAGTTTGTAAGTTTGTAAGTTTGTAAGTTTGTAAGTTTGTAAGTTTGTATGTAGGGGGTAATCTCTGGAACTAATAATCCAATTCTATAATTTTTTTTACTGGCAGAAAGCTACATTATTCCTGAGTGCTATAGGCTATAAATTGTTTCTATAGCATGTATATTAACCGAGCTATAATAGTACCCATAACACAAGCTCTGCTTAGCTTGGGACTAGACGGCGTTGTGTGATAGTTGTGGAATATTATTATATTATACCTAAAAGGGCGGGGCATGGCATTCAAAGAATAAAACCCACCTAAAAATAAATGTCAAAGTATGCCAATTTTATGTACGTTGATCATAAGAGAGAGAACTAACTGCACATCAACTTTTCTTAAAGTTAATTGAGAAGAGAATCCATAAAAACACCTCTCAGTTTTCCAAATTTCTAAAAATACACCACACAAAAAAATTAAGAAAATAAGTGCCAACAGTTTCACCGCGAGGTATTTGCAAATCTATCCATAATTTTGTGACAAAAAATTGTTCTTATCTCTCAAAGATCAGCAAGACTTTTCAATTAGCATTTTTTTCTCGAAATTATGGATAGATTTGCAAATAGGTCACGGTGAAGCTATTTTCATCAATTTTACAGACCTGGGGCCTTACCATCATTTCAGCCGAAAGACGTCCACTGTTGGACATAGGCCTCCCCCAAATATTGCCAAAATGAACAGTCCTATGCGTCTCGCATCCATCGCATTCGACCTTACCATGACATGTTAAGATGTCAAGCGTTCTAGAAAGAAAGAAGGATGGAGCGATGCAACATAAGATATATAGCTACCATCCCTTAAAAAGTTCAGTTTAGATTGCATTACATTGTTTAATTTATTTCATCGCCACTGCTCTCAAAACATTGAAGGAAAACATCGTGAGGAAAACGGCATGTCCTAGAACCAAAAATTCGAAGACACGTGACATTCACCAACCCGTACTGGGCCCGCGTTGTGGATTACGGCCCATTCCCTCTCCTAGAGAGGGAGGCCTGAGCCCCAGCAGTAGGAACATTAAAAAGACTGATGATGATGATGATGATGATGATGATGATGATGATGATGATGATGATGATGATGATCGTCAAATGAATCGCGTTAAGAGCTCGTAGTACGGCTTCAGACTCCATTAAATCACGTAATTAACGATTAAGCTTAGAATTCCAAGAAAAAACTTTTCAAGGAGAAATGAGAACGCCTCTTTGACTTTTGTACTTAATACAAAAAAAGAAAAATAAACGATACAATATTTATGTTGACTAATGAGCTCTTCAAACTTTCCAATCCCTCTTGTTTATGTTCTTAAACAAACAATCGAGAAATTTAAAATTCAAAGTCTATGAACAAAAGTATTTTTGACTAAACCACGGACCATTCCTGCTTTTCAGTTTAGATTATTGACGCAATTGAATTTTAAATTCTAAATATCAAGTTGGCATTATTGGTACATGGTTGACATCCCACCCATACGCACAAAGCGTTTTGGGAACACATTTATTGTGCGTACAGTCAAGGAGCGGAATTCCCTGCCGGAGTTTGTGTTTCCTGATAGCTACAACTTGGGGGTATTTAAGTCAAGAGTGATTAGGTTACTTCTAGGCAAGCGTGCTCCATCGTCGACCACATCATCGCTTACCATCAGGTGAGATGGTGGTCAAACGCGAGCCTATCAATATTAAAAAAAAAACGTGCCTCATAATCATCATTTCAGCCGATAAACATCCACTGTTAGATATAGGCCGGGACCAAGTGTCGCCACTATGAACGATTCGGTGCGTCCCGCATCCATCGTATTCCCGCAACCTTCACCAGGTCATCGGTCCACCTTGTAGGAGTCCTTCCAACGCTGCCATGCTTCCAATCTTGCATCGTCTCATTACGATTCTCCGCGCGTTTACAAGATATGAAACAGTCCGAAATCAAGTATTGGGCAGTTTTCTAGACTAGACGCAATCATCTGGTTGGAGGATTGCTACCTTTTAAATAGAGGTTTGCGGTACTTTAAACTCTGTTTTGCATACCTCTAAAATATAATAGTATATTATTTTGTAAGGCCAAGAGAAACTTGTTTCGGGTCTGTAAGTTTTACGTGTGCGCAGAAGTATATTCTAAAGTGAGAAACCGCTAACAAATTAAAATATATTTAAAAAGAGTGTGCACGAGAGCTGTCCAATCTTGCTGGCCTAACATTATGGGATCTGGAGACCTGGAAGGTCCGCCGGGACAAATTCTAGTGCTACAAGTCGCGGCATGGCAAACAAAATTTTTATGGGAGCTCATGGTGAAATGGTGACAGTGACTGTTATGGCGGTAAGTCTCCTCTTTGAAAAGAGGCTGAAAGGACGTCACGGTGTCCTCACGTTCCGCATAATACAAGTTCTCACCGGACCTGCTATGTTCCGTAGGTTCATGCACCGGATCCATGATTAATTTAAGCAGCATAAAACTAAGCTAAGAAACAACATATTTTCTCATAAAAAATTAACAATAGTACATTGTTACACGAGGGGTGAAAGTTACTTATTTAGTCCCTCGAATTAGCGACCTCGCTACGCTCGGCCGCCAACTCCTTCTCGGGACGAAATAAGTAACTTTAACCCCGAGGTAAGCATTGTGCTTTTCATTACGAATACAAGGAGATAGACCTAGTTTTTTTTTTTTAAATAATTTGACAGTTGTTAGTTGAAAGTAAAACTCCCTAGGGATGAAAAGTGAAATACTTTTCAGCCCGCTCCTCAGGCAAGTTCAGACCTACTTTCAGAGTATGAGTAATGAAAAATTATTTACATACCTACAAAACTTCTTACATGAAATCTAAAGTAACCATCACAAACTTACTCCCCGTATGTAACTCGGTTACATAGGTACTCGGTCGTTTGTTCTTAGCAGTATAAAACTTAAACTGACGGCCTTAATATGGGCTTAAGCCAACTCCTTCTCGGGACGAAATAAGTAACTTTAACCCCGAGGTAAGCATTGTGCTTTTCATTACGAATACAAGGAGATAGACCTAGTTTTTTTTTTTTAAATAATTTGACAGTTGTTAGTTGAAAGTAAAACTCCCTAGGGATGAAAAGTGAAATACTTTTCAGCCCGCTCCTCAGGCAAGTTCAGACCTACTTTCAGAGTATGAGTAATGAAAAATTATTTACATACCTACAAAACTTCTTACATGAAATCTAAAGTAACCATCACAAACTTACTCCCCGTATGTAACTCGGTTACATAGGTACTCGGTCGTTTGTTCTTAGCAGTATAAAACTTAAACTGACGGCCTTAATATGGGCTTAAGTTTGACAGCAACGGCGCAGGAGTTGAGGCTTGGTCGAAATTTATGACCTTAAGTACTTTTTCCTGCTTTAAATCTTCTATATAAAAAAATACCACTCATTGATTGATCACGAAATCTCAGAAACTGTAATACCTACAAACTTCAAATTTTGCAGGTAGGTTCCTTATAGGGTGTAAAAATCCTCTAAGAACGGATTTTACGAAAATCCACCCCCAGCAAAGTTGTCGCATTGGGTCATGAGGCTCTTTGGATCTGCCACATATATATTTTTTTAAGTAGTATTTTGGGATCACATCGAAAAAGCCATTCTAGTACATAACAGCTACCAAACTGTGTATATTTTTTTTTAGTCCATCAATACTACTAAAAAAAGATGGAAGTTGGGACCGCGGTCCCGGTCCAAAATGCCCTACGATCTGTTGCATTGTCGTCTAGTACATGTTTGTAAGATCTTACTGTGCTAAATGTGTATATGCTACTTGTAGAACGATATATCAATTTGTACTGCATATTTGTGATTCTTGGAATCAATTTTATTGTTTTATTGGCATTGTATTCATGAAACATATTTTGATTTCATTTTGTAGTATACTTCTCATTTCGCAATTCCTCTGCGAGCACAATTCTCAGAAGTGAACCTGAAAAAATACAAATAATTTAAACGATTTCAGTAGTTTTTTAAGTCGGTGTTTCTATAATAGTTTAGTCTCTTCGTTATTTAACACCGACTTCCAAAATTAAAGTTATTTGATACTTTTCAGTGTTTTTTATCATTGAAGTCGGTTATAGTTTTTTTTGGAAAAAGTTTTTTTTATTTTACACTTTTTAGTTATGGTACCACCACTAAAAAGTACCCCTCAGTCAAACTTAAATACCTTATAGTCAGAGCGCATCTCATAACGGTTCTAATAATCCCAAACACGGTTAGATTACATTAATTTACCTTTCGGCTTCATCATCAGATCAGTTCGATATATCCTCTCCCCCTCTTCTTTCAAACAGTCATTAGACTAGATGCTGGAGAGGGAAAGGATATATCGAACTGATCTGATGATGAAGCCGAAAGGTAAATCTTTCAATCAGTCATTAGACTAGATGCTGATAATCCCGGCTGTAGCATCAGGCCAGATTTATGTCAACATTGCAATGAACTTAAAATTTAGTCCTGTTTAAAATGAGCCCAAACACGACTACGGTGCTGTAATTTCAAGGTTTGTACTTTTCCTGATGCTCCTGGCTTCAGCATTAGGTCTCTATGTATTTGGTGTTCTTTATTAGCAGTACGTTTATCCACACATCGAGCCGTTTTCAATGAGCCTAAACTCGATATATCTGCTGTTTGTTGTCGAGGACTTAGGTACTCTGCAGACTATCCTGACTGCAGCATCAGGTCATGACTTGATGATCATGAGACCAAATGTGGCAAATGCTCTATCAAACATCAAAACAATTTACTAAAACAGTCCTTGCCTGTTCGAGTAACTTCTTACTGTTAAGGAGTTGTACCTTCCATCATCAGCCCAGCTACCTGAGATGGTGACGACCATACGCAAATACACAAGATACTTCATAAAATATGCGAAAATCAATAAGTGAGCCTATAAAATTTGAAGGTTGCCCTCGATTTCTCCAAGATCCCATAATCAGATCCTGATTTGGTGATAATGGGACCACCTCAGAACTATCTACTTTCGAACAAAAAAAGAATTTTGAAAATCCGTCCACATTTGGGGGAGTATTCGACGAACAAACATAAAAAAAAACTTACAAACAGCCGAACGTAGTACCTCCTCCTTTTTGGGAAGTCGGTAAAAACGATGAAAACTGTTTTTGTTTTTCTAAGTGTCAAACCAAAATCATTTGTAAAATGCAATTATTTCGACTGTCATTTTGAACACAACCTACTACATTTCGTTTACTCGTCGCTCGTCGAACAGTTCCGGCTCAAACGCTCATTAGTGTGCGTCCACCGAGCGTAGGTATAAAAAGTGAAATAGATACATGAGATTGTCTACTGTACCTATCTATTTTGTGCACGGGGTGTCACCAATGTCCTAGATACCCTTAGAAAAGCACATTTATGAATTGAAAAATTCACATAGTCCTTAGGTTACAAATCCGCAATCTCATGCGCATGAAAGGTGTGCGGCCTACCATTCGGCGATCACGACGTTATTATAAAAATTGTATCTAAATAAGCCATTAAAATCCATACCCACCTTTTCTAATTAATCCAAACTCCTACAGGTATTTAACCTTCTACCCATAAATATCTCACAAAATAAACTCATATTTTACTCATTAATCCCTAAGCCAACCTTTATCGTGAATTACGACTACCTCTTGTGAAAACTTAACCACAAAATAGATAGGTACAGAAGACAATCTCATGTATGTACTTCACTTTTTATACCTATGCTCGGTGGACGCACACTAATGAGCGTTTGAGCCGGAACTGATTGACGAGTGGTCTGAGACGCTACAAAGACATCGTGTCCGTGAGCGGTGTCTATGTGTGCGTTGCTCGAGCGCGCTTTGTATGTAGATTGACTTCTGTAACTATATATTTTGTGACTTAACTAAGTAACATATTTGATACTTAGGGAGAAATTTAGTTTATTTTAGAACGTAGATTAACAGTTTGGCCCTCATCATTATTATCAGGATATACTGTCCTAACTATAAATTGAACAAACTTTAATTTCTTCCATATTTTGCGATTTGTTCCAAGCTTAAAATATTTGCATATTCATGAATCGAAAAATATAGATACCAGGACCTTACCATGATAGTAATGAGAAATGAGGCAACGGTTCTCACGCCCCAGCCGCCACCCGGATTCTGATCTCGATTTCCGGCTACCGTAGGCGCGGGCTTGCGGACGGCGAGTAATGGGTAGCTCGCCGTCCGACACTTTGGTAACCGACCGGACCGAGCCAAAGACGTCGACGACGGCGCTTATTGTTCCACGCGCGCCTTAAGGAGTTGTCAGCAAACCGTAGGGGCCCAGCAAAGTCGAAGCCTACTGGGGCCAAGGATTTGATTCTGAAAGGAAGTTTCGGCCCCGGTACAATAGACAACGAAGGAACAGGAGTGGGTTTTTAGTCAATAAAAGTCTGACACTATATCCCGCTCCGCCCAAGAGCAGGGGGGTGTCATTGGATGTTTTTCCCACCTAAAAAAGGGGGGCCTTACCACGCTGTATTTTTTTTTTGTCAAGAATGAAAAATCTTAATGGATGCAAGCTGCCTCACAGATAAGTCAGTCTGGGGGGCCGCCATATACGCTTGGGTATATCTAACAGGTTTGCCTGTACAGGGGAGCTGTACATGTAAACCTGAGAGTGTATGTTGTACAATTACTCTGCAGGTTTCCATACAATCTTACCTGACAGGTATAGCTCTGTAAGTAAACCTATTAGGTATACCCTAGCGTGTATAGCTAATCTTGACAATTAAACCACAGAAATGAAATCCGTGCCAGTTTGTAGGTTATATGTATAATTTTTTGTATCTGGACAACTCCTCGTGCAAGTGACGTCACTCCCAAGTACCTTTATCGCTTACATGACGTGTTAAAATGTCGTACGAGAAAGAAAGAGGGATGGAGCTATACACCCTATATCATTATTATGATAGCCGAAAGACATCCACTGTTGGACTTAAGTCTCCCTCAAGCATCGCCACAACAACGGATCCTGTGCATCTCGCATCCACCTCATTCCCGCGACTCACACTAGGTCGTCGGTCCACCTTGTGGGAGGCCGTCCAACGCTGCGTTTTTAGGTGCGCGGTTTCCAGTCTAGAACCTTTCGGCCACATCGACCATCCATACCGGGATCGGGGTTATCCGAATGGAAACTAGAGCCCCGGTATGAAGGCTAGAAGGAACGGCGCGGGGTTTTTAGTCAGTAAGAGTCTGATACTATCTCCCGCTCCACCCAAGAACTGGTTTTGTCATAAGATGATTTTCCCCGTCGACAAAAAAAAAAAACATCGACTATCCGTTTTACGAGCAATGCGGTACATCCTATAAAGCTCCATCCATTTACCAGTTCAGTTTGAGTCGTGAAAAGGATAGCGTCAAGAGCTCATAGTAGGTATCTGTTAATGATGTAAATGAGAATCCTTATAGAAATGCCTTCAACTTTTTTAATAAACGTCAGAACACATTAAAGATTCAAATATCGAATTAGTCAGCCAGCCAGTTGGAAATAATTATGTCGGAAGGTATACAAATAAAAAAAAATGTCAGATACATTTCCTTTACTGAGAAAATATTGAGAGGAATATTTACGGCATAAAAAATCATAAAAAGTAAAGATTTTGTTTTGTAGCTTTTGAAGAGTTGTGTTTGAGCCGTTTGGGGTTGAAACAGAGCCATGCAGGGTCCGAGTTCTCATCAGGAAGTACGGTATAATTATAGTGATATCTAGTACCACTTGATGAGCCGTCTAGCTGTTCAGTGGTACCGCATGACGGCTCTTTATGTGGTCAGAGAGCTAGACTATACTTTAGCCAACAAACCAGCACTGCTATTATCATGGCAATGCTGTCATGTATCATCATCATCATAATTTCTGCCAAAAGACATCCGCTGTTGAACATAGGCCTCAAGTATCACCACATAGAATGGTCTTGTGTGTCTTGCATCCATCAGATTTCCACGACTTTCAACAGGTCATCGTTCCTCCTTGTTCCCACAAGGAGGGACTTCCGTCCTTCCCACGCTGCGTTTTCAGTGCGCGGTCGCCACTCGAGAACCTTACGGTCTTATTGACCATCTGTTCTACGAGCAATGTGCCTATCGCCACTAAAGTTTGACGATGCTTGATGATGCTTGTTTGATGTTTGAGGATTTTATGTATAAGCTGTGTTACTTTTTGGTGTACAATAAAGTTTATTCTATTCTATGCTTCGGGTTATGTCGGCAACCTTGCTGCCAGTATTTTAGGCCTTTCTAATTTATAGCGATGTGTATCTAAAAGATAAAGATAATGCGAGGGAGATGAATCATTGTCAGCTTTGTATAGTTATGACCTTACAAACGCTGTAAAATCAATCTGGCCAAATGGGGTTTCCTCGATCCATCTCTAACACAGTGCCAGTGTGGAGCCTCTCCACAGGACATGCGCCACTTGCTATGCTGCCCATCCTACGTAACGACCTGCAGTTTTCAGGATCTATACGAGGCCAACAATAGAGCTGTCCAGGTTGCCAAATATTGGTCAGATAAAGTATAATTTGAGAGCATTGACACGAAAAGAAGAAAAAGAAGTCATGACCTTTATGTAGCTTCAGCTAAAATCAAATGATTTCTATGCGCAGTCGCACTGTCAAGTCATACCTGTCTGTGCGGGTCTTTATGGCTGACCCTACATTAGGCGTGCGCGATCGGGCGTGTGAGTAGCTCGGGCACCGCGTGCGCGCCGCGAGCGCGCTGCTTGAGCGTTGCATTTTGCTACCCTGCTGCGTGTATGTAGAGTGCATGCGGCACTCGAGTCGCGTTCTTACCCCTTCCGCCACGCGCTCGCTGCATACACGTCACACGTTGGTAACACGCGACGTCTACGTGTGTGGAGACTGCACGCGGCGTTCAAGTCGCGTTGTTACCCCTTCCGCCGTGCGCTCGCTGCACACACGTCACACGGCGGCAACACGCGACACTTACGTGTGTGGAGACTGCACGCGGCGTTCGAGTCGCGTTGTTACCCCTTCAGCCACGCGCTCGCTGCACACACGTCACACGGCGGCAACACGCGACACTTACGTATGTGGAGACTGCACGCGGCGTTCGAGTCGCGTTGTTACCCCTTCCGCCGTGCGCTCGCTGCACACACGTCACACGGCGGCAACACGCGACACTTACGTGTGTGGAGACTGCACGCGGCGTTCGAGTCGCGTTGTTACCCCTTCAGCCACGCGCTCGCTGCACACACGTCACACGGCGGCAACACGCGACACTTACGTATGTGGAGAGTGCACGCGGCGCTCGAGTCGCGTTGTTACCCGTTCCGCCACGCGCTCGCTGCACACACGTCACACGGCGGCAACACGCGACACTTACGCATGTGGAGACTGCACGTGGCGTTCGAGTCGCGTTGTTACCCCTTCCGCCGTGCGCTCGCTGCACACACGTCACACGGCGGCAACACGCGACACTTACGTATGTGGAGACTGCACGCGGTACACACGCGGCGGTCGAGTCGCGTTGTTACCCCTTCCGCCGCGCGCTCGCTGCACACACGTCACACGGTGGCAACACGCGACACTTACGTGTATGGAGAGTGCACGCGGTGCTCGAGTCGCGTTCTTACCCCTTCCGCCGCGCGCTCGCTGCACACACGTCACACGGCGGCGACACGCGTCGTGCACGCAGCTCCTGCGTCGCTCAGACGTCGGAGGAACACGCGCGCCTAATGTGTTGAAAGCCTTAAACCTAACGACTTTCCCTACGTTTACCTTTTAACTGCTTACCTTATTCCCGTACATTTGAAGCTTTCTACAAGCGTGAGCGTCGCGTTTTGCTGCCCTGCGGCGAGTGTGGAGAGTGCACGCGGCGCTCGAGTCGCATTCTAACACTTTCCGCCGCGCGCTTGCTGCACGCACGTCATACAGCGGCAACACGCGTCGCGCACGCAACTTCTGCGTCGCTCACACGTCCGAGGAACGCGCGCGCCTAATGTGTTGAATGCCTTAAACCTAACGACTTTCACTACGTTTACCTTTTAATTACCTAATATTAAAGTTTTAAGTAATCTCACTTCTGATGAAAGCTGATGATTAGATCGAAAGTAAATAGGTAACGTACCAACTAATAACTAAGTTTTAATTGATTTTGTACCTATTAAAGCTTCCTGAGGTACGAAAATATTTATAGATTGTTAAATAGGAGCACAGGCGTGTTGCAAAATGGGCTGGAACTGCAAAATGGCATCTGGCAACTTTGGACTCAGTGGGGAGGCGTGTGAAGAGGCACTATTTAAACCTCCTTCGTCAAAGTCCATTATCATACGACGCGTATGGGTTAAAGGCGTTGCGCAAATGTAAGCATTTTTAGTTTTTCATAAATTGGAATCCTGAGCGTTAGCGAGAGAATCAAAAGAGCACGAGGGAAAAACCTTTGCACTCGAGTGCAACACGTAACTTTTCATCCCACCTCAGTGAGGAAATGACTAAATGCAAAAAAGTACACCAAGGAGATTCTGAGTCTGAGTTTTTAACAAATTTAGAAAAAAAAAAATTTTGACTTTGGTACCATAGAGGTAGAAGTAAATAGGTTTAATTCATGAATCCCCAAGCGACCACCGGTGGCCGCGCATCTATTGTCTTACTATTGTGTCTCTAATTGACGGTATCTGAAGGGTTAATGATGTTTTGAGTTTATAAACATACTACACGCAATATTCTAAATTCACTTTACTTTATCTCTCTAGAAAATAAAATCGGCTTTTGCTCTCAGATATCGAAGAGCAAAAATACTTTTTCCGAGATGTGGGGATGAAAAAAATTTTTACGTATGCGCAGGGAGTAGATGATTTCTATTAGTTCTATATAAATCAAATCTTCATCGGTAGTTTGTATCTGACACAAAACACACGTTTGCGCCCTGCCAAAAGCACGCTTCGGCTTCCTTTATGGCCTCTTTTAGCTTTAAGTGAAGGAGTTTGTGGATGTGACGTGTGGTACGCGTGTGGCACATCCTTACATGCAAGCAAAGCCGCTGACAGAAGCCAATATCACAATAAAATGACTTTAATTCTGTACTTAACCTTGTTCTTAACATAATCAGTTAGGTACATGTTTTCTTGTTACACAAGAATTTGTTTTTTTTTGGCCGGTGTAATCTAAAACATAAGATCTTGTTAAGGAGCTATAAAGACGTAGATATACCTTGGTAAGTATATGTCGTACCCTCGTCCATCCCTTCGTTTTGTTTGTGCCAATACGAAACTATGTTTCCGTGGTTCTCTAGATCACTTGACCTTAGCGATTCGTATACATACCTATAACAGATACAACAGTTTGAAGGTCTCTCAATTAGGCTTGAGTTTGTGTTTTGAATAATATTTTGTTACCTTTGTTAGGTACGACAATCTAAAGAATAGAATAGAATAGAATAGAGTAGAGTAGAGTAGAGTAGAGTAGAGTAGAGTAGAGTAGAGTAGAGTAGAGTAGAGTAGAGTAGAGTAGAGTAGAGTAGAGTAGAGTAGAGTAGAGTAGAGTAGAGTAGAGTAGAGTAGAGTAGAGTAGAGTAGAGTAGAGTAGAGTAGAGTAGAGTAGAGTAGAGTAGAGTAGAGTAGAGTAGAGTAGAGTAGAGTAGAGTAGAGTAGAGTAGAGTAGAGTAGAGTAGAGTAGAGTAGAGTAGAGTAGAGTAGAGTAGAGTAGAGTAGAGTAGAGTAGAGTAGAGTAGAGTAGAGTAGAGTAGAGTAGAGTAGAGTAGAGTAGAGTAGAGTAGAGTAGAGTAGAGTAGAGTAGAGTAGAGTAGAGTAGAGTAGAGTAGAGTAGAGTAGAGTAGAGTAGAGTAGAGTAGAGTAGAGTAGAGTAGAGTAGAGTAGAGTAGAGTAGAGTAGAGTAGAGTAGAGTAGAGTAGAGTAGAGTAGAGTAGAGTAGAGTAGAGTAGAGTAGAGTAGAGTAGAGTAGAGTAGAGTAGAGTAGAGTAGAGTAGAGTAGAGTAGAGTAGAGTAGAGTAGAGTAGAGTAGAGTAGAGTAGAGTAGAGTAGAGTAGAGTAGAGTAGAGTAGAGTAGAGTAGAGTAGAGTAGAGTAGAGTAGAGTAGAGTAGAGTAGAGTAGAGTAGAGTAGAGTAGAGTAGAGTAGAGTAGAGTAGAGTAGAGTAGAGTAGAGTAGAGTAGAGTAGAGTAGAGTAGAGTAGAGTAGAGTAGAGTAGAGTAGAGTAGAGTAGAGTAGAGTAGAGTAGAGTAGAGTAGAGTAGAGTAGAGTAGAGTAGAGTAGAGTAGAGTAGAGTAGAGTAGAGTAGAGTAGAGTAGAGTAGAGTAGAGTAGAGTAGAGTAGAGTAGAGTAGAGTAGAGTAGAGTAGAGTAGAGTAGAGTAGAGTAGAGTAGAGTAGAGTAGAGTAGAGTAGAGTAGAGTAGAGTAGAGTAGAGTAGAGTAGAGTAGAGTAGAGTAGAGTAGAGTAGAGTAGAATAGAATAGAATAGAATTAAATAGACAAAAAAGACACGAAGTAAGATTGGTCAGGAACAGATAGAAAGAAATCGTAAGGGTTTAAGTGATGAAGCACCCGGTCACGACCCTCAGCATTGAGGAATACGACGCAAGGAGGAGGGGAGGAAGACTAATCTAATCTAGACTAATCTAGTAAGACTTTCTGTCTCTCAATTGGGCCTGTTTTTTAAATATTGTGACACCCTATTAATTTTAAGTTCCTATTGTAATTTTTATATTAGGTATACAATAAGGAATATATCTATCTATTTTGTACTAAATAGCCAAAATGAAATCTGAAAAACCGCATCTGAATTGGTTAAAAAATGGAGCAACAATTAGTATCTCAAATATTAGTATGAGAAAGAGTGAGTCACCTTGCTCATCTTATGACTCATCTTGCTATCTCTTTTATGCTAATGTAACCTAATGGCGGTGATGTCACATTTCAGTTTGTACATCCTTATTCTGTTTCTTGACAGTTTTCCCTTCCACTAAATTTGAAACGTTTCTAATTTAATTATTATTTGAAAAATCTTTCTATTTGCTTTTTTGGGATAAATCTATACTTTTTGTTACAAAATAATAACAAAAAAAGATTAGTGAAGATTTATCCAGTGTTACAATCGCTGTTGTATCTTAGTACATTACCGTCTAAATTCTCTTTCTCATTCATTATTCTGTCTATTGGTGAAAACAACATCAAAATCTGACAGACAGACTACAAGTTGTGACAGAGATGAAAAGATCTTCCTCGCAACCATATTCTAAAACAAATGAAGACTCTGGGGCAGCAGGAGGGGCCCAGCTGGGTCGAAGCCTACTGGGGACAGGGTTGTCCGAAAGGGAGCTCGTACCCCGGTATGAAGGCTAGAAGGAACGGGATGGGGTTTTTAGTCTGTAAGAGTCTGACACAATCTCCCTCTCCACCCAAGAGCGGGTTTTGTCATAAAATGATTTTCCCCATCGACAAAAAAAAAATGAAGACTGACAATTTAAAAACTAATTTCTTACAAAATAAATATACAAAACAGTCTTCCAGGGCCTTACAAAGTTCAGGAGCAAAATAAAAAGGCATCGTTTACTGTAAATTTTTTGTCCCACTTCATTTGCAGAACTGTTTTAAAAAATTCTTCGTTGCAGGAGAACCCTTGTCGACTTAATGAGCCAACGCTATTGTACTTTGGCAGAATTCGTCGAAATGTTATTTTTATTTAGAACCTAGTTCATTCTTCGAGTTGAGGATATTGGGAGTATTTTTAAGACTATTTTTTGTTTATTAGTGGGAGTAGTTTCTGTTTGGTTTCTTTAAGGCGCTGCGAGAACGGAGACACTTTTTGTTCCAGTCACCGACACCGAACACTTTTTGATCGTCATGAGCATGTGTTAAGTAAAAGCCACTGAACACAAAAAATGTTTACGTATGCCCAGGAAGTGGATGATTTAATACTGGTTCTATAGAAATAAAATATTTATGGGTAGCTTGAATGATACAAGCTACCTATTTTTTATGTCACATATCACACTTTTGCGTCTTGTGTCAGATACAAGTTGTATCTACCCAAAAGTATCCACGTTTGCGCTGCCTAAGAGATAGCGCACTTCAGCAACTTTAATCTCAACAACTATTTTGTTTCTCAGATTAAGTCTACAGAATTGTTTACTCTGTTTGTAATGTAACTTGACGCAACGGTTAAAGCAGTTGTGCAGCGATTCACGTCCGCTGCTTGTCGCGGGTTCAATTCCCGCACTAAATTGATATATTTATAGCCCACAGATGTTTTGATGAATTATGGGTGTGTGTTTACAGGTTTATGAAGGAATCTTATAATACTAAAGAAATTTTGAGAACAAATTGCAATCATCTGTCCTTTATTTCATTTAAAAACCCTTTTCTGTCAACTCCATAATTATAACAGTACAATGTGTGAAATATGCGAACTTAAAGTTACAAAGCACTCTCCACCCTTTCTTATCATGCCCATTTTGCACCCGAACGATAAAAAAGCTGCTTAATCCAAAGAGCAACAGATGTATCCATCAATCATTACCAAAATCCTGCACCCATACGGAATGAAACCTTAAGAGAATCCGTACCAAAAATAACTGCAGTAGAGAATTCTCGTGAGATATAAATCATTTCCTATTAGATTCTATCTTGGTGTCGGAACCCATGTCAGAGACACCAACGCAACGTATTGTGGGCTCTATCTTACAGTAACAGATTATGGAACAAATTGCCGAAGGGCTCTGAACTCTTACGGATTTTGTCTGAATGTTGCCTTTGTTGGACAAGGGTTTATTATTTTGCTATGGTTGTTTGTAATTGGCGATTAAGAGCCTTTAATCCGAGATATATTACCGTACTACCGATTTTACGCAATTATGACGTTTTTACGCATTTTTCTCTGGATATGTAGACTGAATTAAGCCATTTCCTTCTATTAGCTTACCGATAAGGTAAGTCTATCTTTTAAATAAAATGTTAATGTAAAGTTTTCTTCCTCGTCAATCGAAATGCTAAGAATATTACCTAGGTTTCCATAAGTCAAAACTGAAATTTGTGTCAAAGTAATCTATAATAAACACTTTGGAAAATTTGTTATTTTGCGTAAACTTTGGCCCTTTATAATCTACCTACTATAAAAATATAAATATCTAAAGTAATGTTGCATATTTAATCGTATTCCGAATTGTGATATTTTTCCCAAAGTCTTTTATGGTTTATATAAAAACCATATTTCTTTAAACAAGTTTTGGTAAATATTAGCATAAGTGACGAAATTGCCGTATAATCACAGAGCATTCAGGCGTTATTTCCCAGTGTTGCATTTTTCACGTTGCTTCTTTAACAAAAATAGCGATAAATTTTAACAACAAGCTTTTAAACCATGCTCACGTTGACTATAGACGTACCGGGAAGGGGTCTCTTAATAATTTCCCGATTCTAAAAAAATATCTACGTAACATACTGCGGATTCAAACAAAACCAATTATAAAAGGTACTTATATATTATGATACATGTATATTGTCAGAACGTTACATATTCAATGGCGAAACGGACTCTTGATTCACAACGGTGGTCGACGACACCGACGGCTGGGGCGGGGACGCAGGTTCGATGGCTCTGAAAAGGTATAAAAACATAAAGCACACAAAATACAGCAAACAATCAAACACACAAACACAAACAAACAAAAAATAAACAGTAAAAAAACAAAAACACAAACAAACAAGTAACAATAACAGTAACAGCAACTGCTGCTTTATGGAGCATACGATGCTAACCTATAAGAAATTGTAACACTAACCTAGATTGTAATTTTTTTTTTGTATATATTTCAGTGTATACGATTGTTGGTTAACCAATAAAATAAATAAATAAGTAAAATAAATAAAGAAATGAACTTCAATGAATCCACTGAAACCAAATATTTAAATGTAATATTAACTTCTTTAAAGTGAGAGAGGAGGCGAGATTACCTGGACGCATAACACGAGGACTGGTTCGAGACAGCGTGGGAAAAGCATGTCAGGAAGTATTTAAGGAGGCTTTTGCCCAGCAGTGGGACAATAATAGCTAGGAAAAAACAAAGTGAAAGAATTTGCTAAACTTCTTAACTTGCCAACTGCATGGTTGCATAAACACTTGTATTTCACACAAAGCTATTATCTGACCTGTACAGGCTTTAGAGGTATACGGAACAGGTTATGAAGTCCCGCAAACTTCCATTGAAAAGGGAGTATTCTCTGACTGTTGTTTCTGGTTCGGGCAGCTACCTAATACTTGGTGTTCTACGTTTTGATTGTATGGAGTAGATACTCTGATACTATAACGCAGTATTGTGAATTTTAGTTCTAAATTGGCGACATAGATGTCGCTACAAGGCCATAGACTATTTTTCAGGAAGAAATCATGACCTCTCTCGCTCTAGAATGGACCGGGAAGGCATGTAAAACTTTTACTGACTTAAACAACGCTTGTATCTTTCGGTTGCCTTTAATGTTCTGGTACCACGGGTTTCTTTTTCGAAAATTCCCCGTGGCACTAGCGGGCATTGGCCGTGCTGGATCTCTACGGTTCCGCTGACAAAACCACATCTGTGTTCATTAGTTGCCCTTAGCTTTCTAGGACCACGAGTTCCCGTTTCAAAAATTCCCCATGGCCTTAGTGGGCATCGGCCCTGCTGGGCCTCTCCGGTTTCCGACATTTCTCTGAGACATGCGTGGAAAACTACGCGCTGTCGATGTCTGGAGCTCGGTCAGGACGGTTACCAGACGACCGGACGGTGAGACCTAGGATTTGTGAAAAAAAAAATGACATACAAGCAACCTTACCCTTCAAGTTGTAACCCAGCAAGGCTACTCGGCGGCACTAACTCACTTGATGTTAATTCCCCAGCGTTCCATTTTGACTTAGCACCAAAAGAGCAGCGACTGTAACTTTGGGCGTCATTCCTGAAAATAGAGAGTTCGTGTGAGACTTTTACCGACTATATCCCACTCCTTTGTTTCTTCTATGCATTGTGTTCCAGGACCTCAAGTTTCCCTTTCACAAGCCAACCGATAGCCCCAGTAGGGTACCGCGTTTTGCTGACATCTCTTCGTGACGCGGTGTCGGTGACTGGAGCTCGGACCGTTCAACCGGATGGCTACCCATTGCTCGTCAGCCGTGAGCCCACGCCTGTGGTGGCTGGATGGATAATGTGACATACCATTTTTTTTTTGTCGACGGTGAAAATCATCTTATGACAAAACCCGCTCTTGGGTGGGGCGGGAGATAGTGTCAGACTCTTACTGACTAAAAACCCCGCGCCGTTCCTCTTAGCCTTCATACCGGGGCTCTAGTTTCTTTTCGGATAACTCCGACCCCGGTAGGCTTCGACCTAGCTGGGCCCCTCCTGTTGCTGACAACTACATGAGGCGCGCGGGAACAGTGCGCGCCGTCGACGTCTTGGCTCGATCCGGACAGTTACCTGACGATCGGACAGCGAGCTACCCATGGCTCGCTGTCCACGAGCCCGCGTCTACGGTGGCTGGAAATCGGGGCTGGAACCCCGGCGACGGCGGTGAGGGCGCCGTTGCCTGAAGCGGTCGGCCTCCTCCTTCGCTAGCAGTACTGCTTCGCAGAAGGAGGCGACCGCCTGCCACTCCTCCTAACTCCGGACCATGGCCTGAATCAAGACCCGGCGCGAGAGGTCTCCGCCGCCAATCACCCCCACGAGGGCACGGCGGTGCTCCGCCCAAGCAGGGCACACCTTGACTGTGTGCTCCACCGTGTCCTCCGCACAGTGGCGGCACCCGGGTTGTGGCATGCCTGACATGCGTTGGTGTAATACGATTGTCTGTTCTAATCAAATTGGAAATTACCTGCAAAACGGTGAATTACATGATATCTGATCCAATCTCCACGTCGGGAATTTCTTTTGTCGAATTACTTTGACTTTATTAACGGTTCTTGGGGCACTGTAACAAAAAGCAATTGAAAAATAATGCTTGAGTGAAAGAAGAAAAATATCTCAGGGTATTCGCGAGATAAAATATAATCGTCTACCCGTGTGCCAAATTTCATCTAAATTCGTTCAGCCTTTTAAGCGTGAGGAAGTAACAAACATATAGGTAGAAACTTTCACTGTATAAAATTATTGCGATAATCACACGAATTTCTGCAAAAAACTTAAAAACATTATATTCAGTTATCTTTACTCTTTGAAAGGCTAGTTGCAACGCGAATGCGATTGCGAAGCGATTGGTCCATGCAAATTCTACGCGACCCGGTGGCTATGTTCTACGTGCGAGTGAAGTCGCCGCTTCAACCGAAATGTATTAAGCTTTAAACTTTAAGTTAAGCTTTACCAATATTATAATAGTATGAAGTAACTTGTCAACATACATATTTTTTATTTTATTTGTAAAAGATCAATCCGTTATAAAATTTGTTATCTATAAACACCTCTTGATTATTTGTTAATTTTAAATTATTTTTAATCTTCTCGCCTGAAACACAGGTTTTCTAGTTCGGGTACGTAAGACTCAGTATTAAGATTTATATTTAAGTTCGTTTATTAACTATATGATTATTATTTAAATAAGCCACCGTACCGTAAGAGTTTGCGTAAAAATTTCAAACCAACTGATGGCGGCCACTTCACTTCGCTTGTCACCATACCGTACCCACATACGCGGTCTAATAGGCCTTGCCGCTTCGTTTCGCAATCGCGTCCACGTCGTATCACCTACGTAAGCCACCGCATAAGCGGCCAGCGTTTTTCCATTGGCCGGCACGGCGTCAACAATATTAATAGAGCAATAGCCAAGCAAAGATTGAGGCAAAATGTATGAAGTCCCGCCGTTGCCGGCTATTGGAAAAACGTATACTTCTTTTGGAATGAATTCATACAATTTTGCTTCCATCTCGCCATCGTCGCGTTTTCGCTGATGTAGTCGGCCAGTGGAAAAAGACTTGGTCTTGATGTCGGTTGTCGGACGTCTTGCAACCGGTATGCCACCGTCGAGTTGGCCAATCGTCGCTTATACCAATCGCAAGCGTAATTGACATGACCTACTGCAATTTCATAAAATTCGGTGTATAAACATGAACACTTATTTTTGATAAACTTTTTTAATGTCTATCAGCTATTAAATGTTGCCATAATGGTAACAGTCTTCAACTGTACTTCACATTTTATTAGGTACTTAATAAGCAACAGTTAAGGAGTGGAATTACCTGCTGCAGCCTGTGTCTTGATAGCTACAACCAGCTACAACTTAGACGACATCATGTCAAGAGTATATTAAATTTTAAAATTACTTCTAGGCAAACGTGCTCCATCGTCGACCACATCATCGCTTACCATCAGATGAGAGAATGATAAACTGCGAGTATCTGTCTTGGTAACTCCTACAAATCCAATAGCCTGGACCGGTGGTGAGTACCACACGTTTGCTGCTAATAAATGTGAAGGGACTAAGCAGTGGTGGCCGAGTGGTAACGGCCCTGACTTATGAGTTGTAGGTCGCAGGTTCAAAACTAGCCAGGCGCATTACTTTGTGTAATTTATTTAATCAACACAAAACGGTAAAGAAAAACATCGTGAGGAAACCGGCATGTCCTAGAACCAAAAAATTTGAAGACATGTGACATCTACCATCCCGCACTGGGCCCGCGTGGTGGATTACAGCCCATTCTCTCTCCTAGAGAGAAGGCCTGAGTCCCAGCTGTGGGAACATTACAAAGCCGACTATGCTATGCTAATGTGAAGGATGATGCAGAAGTTGCGTGGTCACTAGCTTTGAAGGTATTTGGGATGGGGCAACAGTCATAGATTTTGGTAGCACTGCACTTACCTCATCATCTGAACGGCATGAACATAAAATCAGCACTACACACTCTTCTCGCGTCCGGTTTCTTCGGCTTCAGTTTAAAATTTTTAATCGTGCTACGTGCTGAGGACAGCTTTGAACCCATTGACTTTACGGCTTTGTACGCATTGGTGACTTTGTGTATTGGTATCGCCGGTAGACTTATGTTTATATTTGTTTTGAAGCTTGTTTGGAATGGTAAAGCACTAGAAACACACTTCCACGCTAATCTGTTAGTAAAAGAAAACATTTCAAGTTAAACATAAGCTTTTAAAAATAAAGAGATGCTTAACATTCCAAACAAGGTGCTAAGACGATAAAGGCACATACAAGGCGTTTTGGTAACAAGAAATACGTTTTAATTGCGGTTTTTGGGTTATAAATTTTAGTGAAAGTAAAAAATATTTTTTCTAAGTCGATAGGTACAGTTGAAAAAAGCTATTTAGTACCTAGGCTGACAATGGAAATTTAATCAGTTAAAGTTTTTTACAATACTTTTAAAAGTTTACCACAAATTAAAAATGCCTAAGCACAAATTAAAATTAATAATTGTTACGTAGTTACTGCAAAGATCCATATTTAAAACAGGAAAGAAAAAGCATGGACCTGAGAGGAAAGGGGGAAGCCTTCGCCCAAAAGTGGGACAGAATAGGGTAGCAGCAAAAAAAAACAACTGAATAGTCTGTTCAACTGTATGTACCCTATGGTCAAGTAGACAATAAAGTACAACGCCTCATATGTGCCAGTTCTATGACACTAGTGAAACTAAACCTCGATTTCTAGAAAAAATATCGCTTGTTAAAATTTAACCCAATCCCGATTTTCGGCCACCGTAGGCGCGGGCTTGCGGACGGCGAGCAATGGGTAGCTCGCTGTCCGACCGTCCGGTAACTATCCGGACCGAGCCCAAGTCGTCACGGCGCGCACTGTTCCCGCGCGCCTCAAAGAGTTGTCAGTAACGGCAGCTGGGTCGAAGCCTACTGGGGTCAGGGTTAGCTCCGAAAGGTAGCTCAGCCCCCGGTACGAAAGGCAACGAAGGAACTGGAGTAGGTTTTTAGTCAGTAAAAGTCTGACACTATCTCCCGCTCCGCCCAAGAGCGGGGGATGTCATAAGATGACATTCCCACCGAAAAAAAAACCAAGTCAAGTTATGCGATTGGCTAAAATTTTTTCAACTAATCAAAATTTCTTTCAAGAAATCTGAGCCTAAAGCTATATCAAATTCAATGATGAGAAGGAATGATCCTACCTGGTGTATTTAAATAACTATCTAATCTATGGTAGCAGCCAGATTAAAAAAAAAAGAAATCATGATCCTTTAAATATTCAAGTTATTAAAAAACTGTTTTTTGTTTTTCGGTTTTTAGCCAAAATATCAAGAAAAGTTAATTCTTGAAATTTATTCAAATAACTTTAATATCTGGCGCCCACTATAATACTACCTACACAACAAAAGTCTAAAACTAAAATTTCTATAACATTGGATGACCTTTTGAAAGTTGAAAACTTACCAAATAATTTACTTATAAAATCTTTAGTTTTAAAGTTGTTTTACGTACCTGCTAAAATAACTCTTCTGTACTTTAGATGGTTTGAGGCCAAAAGGAAACTTTTTCTTCCTGAAAGTTGAAATATACCGATCAAGAGGTATAAACTAAAAGCATATTAAGATATAAAATGATAAATTTTATTCATTTTGTAAATACACTTTTGCACGTCATTTTTTTTTCTCACTTAGTTTAAATTAAATGAGGCTTGTGTTTCCTAGCTGAGAAGAAACACCGAAACAAACTCAGGGGTCAAAAGTCTCTTATAAAGTCCAAACAATAAACACAGAGCAGTGGTGGCCGAGTGGTAACAGCCCCGACTTACGAGTTGTAGGTCGCGGGTTCAAACCCTGCCAGGCGCATTACTTTGTGTAATTTATTTCATCACCACTGCTCTCGAAACGGTGAAGGAAAACATCGTGAGGAAACCTGTCCTAGAACCAAAAATTCGAAGACATGTGACATCCACCAACACTCACTGGGCCCGCGTGGTGGATTAAGGCCCATTCCCTCTCCTAGAGAGGAGGCCTGAGTCCCAGCAGTGGGAACATTAAAAAGGCTGGTGGTGGTGGTGGTGGTGAATAAACACCTAATGGTCAAATCATATGAAAACCATGCAGATTAGTGTCTGAGATGGTTTTTAAAAACCTCACGGATTTGAGTGGACCTGTCCAACTTCACCAAATTAAATTGGTGTTTTGCATAAATAGTTTGTAATTACAGCAAATCCAATACAAATGAATTTATTTAAATTACCAAAATGTTAAATTGGACACGTGTAAAAACTAATTACGGAAAGATTATAAATAAATTAAGTTTTACATTTGAACTCTGTAGATTAAAAATGTCCTCACGATGCAGGGACATGACAAAGTTCTATAGATAAAGAAGTAAAATTTGACTTTGTTAACAAGACATCTTGTCAACTATGACTGAACTGTTGTCATTGACAAAGTTTTTAAGATTAGCAAATTGAAGAAGTATTATACCAAGTATTATTTATTTATTTAAATCTTTATGCACAGAGTTGTACAAAGGCGGACTTAATGCCTTAGGCATTATCTGCCAGTCGACCTTAGAGTGGTGCAGCTTAATAAAACAAATGCAATAGTAAATACATACTTAGATACATACATATAAATAAACAAAGCTATAGTGAAAAAAAGAAATCAGTGCGATGATGATTCTGCCAACATCTTGCGAATATGCTCTCGTGCCTTCACTTTAAAAGAATATCGGCTAGTCGCCATCCTGATATTCAGAGGGAGCACATTCCAAAGGGATATCGCTTGAACGAAAAAGGAGGTGTGGATAAGCCCGGAACGGTGTGAGGGACATCGTAGAAGTCGATTATTGGTAGACCTAAGATTTTTATTGTGCCCAGAGCAAAGAAATTGAAGTTCTGAAATCACATAGGAAGGGGAACAAGGATTATCTAAAAAAGAGAACAGGGTAGTTAAGGCCCTATTAGACCAAGCAATGTTTTTTGAAGGATCTATAGGTGTCTCGGACTCAGTCAATATGGTGGTTGTGGAGACCACGGATTAGCATACGTAACGTGAGGATGCCAAGGGTGCTTGGTGGACTGACGACAAAAATTATGGAAGAAGTAGTTAATATTTAATACCCAAAACTACATTGGTAAAAGAGCAAAGTAATGAAATGACTAATTAATACCAATATTAATCAACCAACCATGAATTATCATGGTTGGTCGATTAATTGATGGATTAGCAATTACTAGTATCTTGGTGTAGAATATAATATTATTTAAACTTTCCTTACAGTAATAGTACATAGGTCGCCCAATCTATCGGTTAAAAAGACCCCGCAGTGGTAGGTGTGCAACAATGAATAAATAACATTTAAAATTTAATGAAGTATTGTTAAGATTAGGTACTTAATAATAACAAAATATAAGTACGTGGCCTATGTCCAACAGTGGACGTCTTACGGCTGATATGATGATGATGATTATGATGATGATAAGTACGTGAAACAGAAAGAGAAACAGATTAAATATCTCGACTAAGCACATGATGTTGTGGATATGTGGAATATAATTTTGACTGTCATTGTGCCGGTTCTTGTTACCGCCAACGGTCTGATGGCATTGACGACCTGTCGACGCAGTCGTTGCTTGGTTGGATCAAAAACCTGATACTTCTATGTATCGAGCCGTATTTTGTATTGAACCGAATCAAAGAATCATCGATACAGCTCGCATTGTGAAGAAATTCCTGTCTCTGAAGCCATAACAATCAATAGATTTTATCCTGCTCCAGACACTTAATCTTGTGATGCATATAAAATTTAATAAGAGAATAAATTCGACATTAATAACGAACACGAAAAATACTATTGTGTATGAAATACATTTAATGCGAACTATGAATTTAATTCATGAATCCCCAAGCGACCACCGGTGGCCGCGCATCTATTGTCTTACTATTGTGTCTCTAATTGACGGTATCTGAAGGGTTAAGTTGCAAGATCATCTCTAGACATACATTATGAGTAATTGTCCCCATTTGCATACTAGAACATAAAATTTACATTAGCAGAACGGTACATGAACGGCATAACAATGTCTTACTTTTGAGGATAATGTATAGTGACTCCCTTTGGTGTCACTTTTTGTTTGCAAGGACCATCATTGCCGCAAGGACATCCTTTTGCAGGACGATATGCAGGTAAAGGCACAACTCTGAAATATAAAATTTTTCTTAAGAACATTGGAATTAACAAATTTTTAAATAAATTTATAAAATTATGATTTGTATTATACAAATTTTTTGCTAAATTTATAAAATACTAGCAGCCTGTACCGACTTCGTATAGGCAATAAATATTGGGGTGAACGTAGCTTTTCAATGGTTAAAGAATTTTTGAAATCGCCACAGTAGTTTTTGAGTCTATTCATTACAAAAATACAAATTTTCCCTCTTTATAATATTAGTATATGTAAAGTTTATTATTACAAAAATATTTATTCATAACTCACTCTTTTTTTTTAAAAACTTTCCATTTCGGTTTCTCAGTTATCACATAACGTAAGTTGGATAAACTGCAACAAAAAATAAGAAAGCTTTAACTACGAGATGAAAAGAAGCCACAAGAGAAATTTCGCTTGTAGCTCGAATGAAAAGAAGCACAAAAATATTGGCCACCGCAGCTAAAAACATACCATGATCGTGATATTTTTAAACCTGTGTATACTGTTCGTGTGCTGCACAAAAATACAATAATCCATATGTATATATTTATATAAAAAGAAAACCTGACTGACTGACATATCAACGCACAGCCAAAACTTCTGGGACTAGAAGTGTGAAATTTTGCACAAGATTTTCGGGATCAGGCAGATCAGGATTTTCCAAAATTCTCCTTTTAAGGGGATGAAACGAGGGTCTTAAGTTTGTATGTATATACTTTAATGCGGGCAAAGCCGCTGACTAAAGCTAGTTAATAATAATATTCCATAACTTTCACACAGCGCCATCTAGTTCCGAACTAAGCAAGACTTGTGTTGTGATTATGGAATAAAACCAGCTATACGGTTTCCACTGCTGGAACAAACAGGCCTCTTCTGTAATAGGAAGTGAGGATCCGTGCAGATTGCTAGTCTGTTGTGTTATGTCTCCAATAGCTCTTTTGTTCAAGAGCATGATGATTTTCTCAAGATTTCTCCCATCACCATTTTGAGAGCAGTGGTGATGAATTGATTTTATACCTACGACAGAAACTACACTACTTTTCTTATATTTGATTTTAAAATTGTAGTTTATAATATGACAATAACAACCTCTCTGTAAAGCGTCCGGGAGGTCCGGCAGAGGACGATTTTATTCTGAAGTCTGTTGACGTGGCCGATCCTCTATTGCCATCTCTGTGAGCATAAACATGACAGTTTACAAGTCATGTTAATTGACTGAAATAACAATTTTATAGTTACCTGGAGTTACTAGTAGCCTCATCTACCTTCCTGAAGTCTTTACTATTTATCATTCCCATTTTTGCAATCTCCTTCTTCCTCCTCCAATTTGATGTCTCCCTGGTACATTGGCGTAATATCGAACTGTATAAGAATTTTTCAATATATATTCTCTAAATGATTCTTATTATATTTGCAATGACTTAAATGCATTTTGTTACGGTTTTTTTATTAATTTGTATCATAGTTTGTGTTTATAAGTTACCTTAATTTGACATTTTGTTTATGACAGAACTTATCTTTTCTAAAATTTTTGGTGAAAAAACTTTTTGACACTTGTCTTGCGAAAAGTAAGCAAGTTGGAAAGGTTTTATTGTAAACAAAAATATGTTTCACAATAATATTTTGCATTTTTTTACAAGGAAAAAAGAAAAATTTTAAAACAATTTTTCAATTGTTTTATAAGTGGTTTTTTTTTTCTTTTAAACCTACATCTGTATATTAGAGCGAACAAAATAATAATTCAAATCAGTTATAAGATCAAAGCAATATCGCGATTCGAAATTGAGGGGTGGCAGTTGAAGGATAAAAAATAGGCTAGTACTTTTATCAGATCTACCACAAAAAAAAAAATTAAAATCTGTCAAGCTGTTACGGAGGATTTCGTCAATAAACACAGGATTTCATATCTTACATACCCATAATTATCAACGTCTTCATGCTATAACTACACTTCTACACTAATAATGGGTGATTCATTCGGAGTTACTTTTTCCAAAACTAAAAAAAATATGAATAACAAATTTATCGGGTAATCTTTATTATAATACAAAAGAACCATTCCTTACATTTACTTTTTAAAGATTATTTCTTTCAAATGTTGTCCGTAACTGCGATTAAGGTGGTCCATTCTGGAGTTCCAGTTTTCGTTGAACCGACCGAGCATTTTCAGTGGTATTTGGCGAATAACGCGAGTAATGTTGGCTTCCAGTTGATCAATCGTACGCGGCTTATCCATATAAACTTTGGACTTTACATAACCCCACAGAAAAAAGTCTAAGGGTGTGATATCACAGGATCTAGGCGGCCAACTGACTGAGGCGGTAATCTCTGAAGTACTGATCCGATTGCTAAAATTTTTTCACAAATAGAAAGCTGCTTTATTCCTGAATGACAAAGGCTATATTTTATATACGCGGGTGAAGCCGCAGGCAAAAGCTAAAGATAAAAAATAAGAAAATATAACAATGGCTAAGAAAATCAAACACCAAAAGAATTCAGCACTTTTTATCCAACCGTTAACAACAATATCCAGTTCAACCTTCACAAACTGCCAACTGTTCCATCATCCTCGCTCTAAATCTAAACAACCTTGACATTTAGACCTACAGAACTCCATTAGGGGTTAAACTTCCATGTTTATA
This sequence comes from Mythimna lalbum, assembly GCA_949319445.1. Lineage (NCBI taxonomy): Eukaryota > Metazoa > Arthropoda > Insecta > Lepidoptera > Noctuidae > Mythimna > Mythimna lalbum. The sequence goes on from OX439370.1 coordinate 8,064,941, forward strand.
CACCCCAACGCTCCCATTGATCAGTAAAGAACAACCGGGTCCTAAGCAAACAAACATAAGCTCTACGGAAACTTTTAACAAAGGGGGTGCCGAGTTGTATGGATTTTATTCTTCTTGTGTAATATGTGTAGATTAAGGACTGTAATTTAAATGGGGTTAAAGGTATGGAAGCCATTGTATAAATAGCTCTAAATTGGTTTTAGGACGACCTGTAATACTGTATGGATCAGAGTTGTGGGTTATAAAAAAAATGGGTGAAAAAAATATGTGAAGATGGATGTGTGGTATCAAAAAGAATAGTTTGAGAAATGCAGAGAAATAAGTATATTAGAGGCAATTTGTAAGCGCTGCAGTTGAAGGGGTATAAAGAGGAATTGAGGATTGTGTGAAGACTGATATAAAAGAAAAGGAAGTTAAGTGATAGCATGACGGGTGACAGGATAGCATGGAAGAAAAAAACGTGTTGCGCCAACCCTAAATAACACGGGACAAGAGCAGGAAGATGATGATGAGAGGAAGTTTGTAAGCGCTACAGTTGAAGGAAAATCTAGGTAGGTATGTTTATATAAAGACAAGGAATGAAACGCATGCCACTAAAAGAGTTATGTTATATAATACATGTGAATGGGTAGAGAGGGAGGCCAAGGAAAAGATGAATGACTTGAATGAAATAAAATTGAAAATATCAAATATTTAAATGGTCATTCATAGTTTACTATAAATCTAGTCGTGGAAAGGTTCTGGAGTGGCGACCGCGTACTGGAAGACACAGCGTCTGAAGGCCTCCTACAAGGTGGACCAATGCTGATGACCTGTTGAAGGTTGCGGGAAGGTTGGGATAGATTATTGTGGCGACGCTTGGGGGATATGCCCAACAGTGGACGCCTGTCGGCTGAAATGATGATGATGAGTCGTGGAGCAGTAACACTTAATTGGATGGAGCAGTGACTATAATTCTAATGTCAATAAATAATATATAATTTAAATTGTCAAGCACTTGAATAAAATAAAATTAATAAATAATGTCAAATATTAAAAATGTTCAATAGTAATCCAGTATAATTAAACTTTTAATTAAAAAGTTTAATTTTTCACACCTTCAAGAAACCGCAGACCTTAGTACATGGTTTTAAACTCAAGTCGATACCTCCACGCCTTCCCGAGATAAAGGGTCTTAATTCATGAATCCCCAAGCGACCACCGGTGGCCGCGCATCTATTGTCTTACTATTGTGTCTCTAATTGACGGTATCTGAAGGGTTAATAGATAGATTGACAGACAGACAAAAAAGTGATAAAATGGTGTTTTTAATATATTGCATATTTCATCACGCATGCGGGTTTGCTCCGCATGCTGAAAATTTCAAATTGCCAAAAAACGCGCCCTGCGTGCCTTTTCCACGCATTTCAATCAGCAGGGACCCAGCTGGGTCGAAGCCAACTGGGGCCAGGGTGAGTTTCGAAAGATAGCTCGAGCCCCGGTATGAAGGCTTGAAGGAACGGGGTGGGTTTTTAGTCAGAGTCTGACACTATCCTCCACTCCGCCCAAGAGCTGTGGTTGTCATATACTTGTATGAAATGGACATTTGTGGGGGTTACACGTGTGAAGCATGCGTGATCAAAACCGCACGATATCAAAAACGCTCCAAGGGTTCCGATTTTTCCTTTTGAGATACAGAACCCTAAAAATCCCAATAAAAATACTATCAATACTCAACAAATACATACCTATATTTAAAACCTTCTTTACGATAACATTACCGTTCCTGTACGGAACCTTGTATTTATTAGTTGCGCATCTACCTTCAAAGGGATATCCTTATTTCTTTACACACAAAACGCCTCTAACCTTTGCAAGATCGCTCCTATTGTTATAAATTGAATGGAGTTTAAGGAAGTAGATATCAGACTTTTTTTTGATATTTTATTGAGTTTTCCAATGTTTTGATAGTGCAAGATTGAGGAATACTTTATTTATTTCGAGGACTGCTTGCAAATTATTCAAAGAACTTACGCCTTGTTGACACTTCATAGCATAGTCGGCCTTTAATATTCCCATTGCTGGGACTCAAGCCTCGTCTATAGAAAAGGGAATGGGCCGTAATCCACCACGCGGGCCCAGTGCGGGTTGGTGAATGTCACATGTCTTCGAATTTTTGGTTCTAGAACATGCCGGTTTCCTCACGATGTTTTCTTTCACCGTTTTGAGAGCAGAGGTGATGAAATATATTACACAAGTTAATTTGCCTGGCTAGGTTTGAACCCGTGAGCTACAACTCGTAAGTAGGGGGCCGTTACCACTCAGCCACCACTACTGTTGACATTTTGCGTGACCCAAAAGCTGGCTTTTACTTCGGACAAAGGATAAGCATTGCTATTCAGCGTGGCAATGCTGCCAGTCTTCTGGGTACATTACCAGTCGACAGCGATGCGGAGGAGTTTTTCGACGCCGTACTTTATATTACTTTTTTAGTTCTTTGGGGCGTTTATTTTTATTTTGTGAGTTTAATTCTATATTTTAGTTCATCAGATTTTAAATATTTACATGGCGTTCCATGTAAATAAATATTACGAAGACTATGCGAAGCAAGCGATAGTACAATAGCGGAGGGGTGTGGGATCTGGCGGCAGAGGTGCTTGATGTGCTTGCATCGTGTCATACAGACGTAGGTAGGTATAGCAAAATACAAAGTTGATATGTGTTAGATAGAACAACGAAATCTTGAGGGTTTGTTTTTGGTAAATGAATTATGTTTTGTAAAAAATATAGAAAACAATGTTGTCGTTTATGATGTTAGTAATACAGTCTTGCAGGTTGTTAATGTTTTGCAAATGACCTTGTATGACACAATCATTATAAAAACATTATTTTTCCTATTAAAAAAGTTCCTAATATTACTAAAACACCAATACACTTGACAATCCATTGTACGTCGTTTAAAGGCCTATTGATTCGTCTGTGTTGGCACTTGTCACCTTCTATGAGTATGATCGATTGCTACCTATAACACACCTGGTGCTGTTTGTGGCACAATTTATAAGAAAAAGAGAACTATAAAAAGGTTAAAAAAGAGGGTTTGAATGAAGGACGAAATAGTTACTAGATACTAAACAAGTTTTTAAAGAAAATCCTGTTTCCATAGCTCGGTATACATATACAAGGCGTAACGTTAAATGCGCAAAACCTGAAATTAGTTTAATCAGAATAACGAGCAGAATTAATTAAAGCACTTTTTAAAATAGTTTAATGTGTGATCTTGAGTGTAGATTAAATAAAAGACGGGTGACGACTAACTTGTGTATTGTTCTTTACCAACGACACGTACAGAGAGAGCCACAACGACATACCGGGCAATGCTTATAAACTACGTACAAAATACAAACTTAGCTTATGCTACAACATGACACATCCTTAGTATACGCTATGCCGTTACACTATTCCCCCCCTTTTTAAAAGGAACACTATTTGACAAAACAACCCGGAAAGAGAGGAAAAAAAAAATGTAAACATCACTTAACACAAAATTACAACTGAAATTAATAAAATATATTTGTTATTAAGTACTAATTCATTTTACAGTGGTTGAAAATTAGGTAGGTTTTACACAAATACACTCACTTATATCACTTATTAGACCTTGACTTTACACATCTTCACTTGGGCAAGTCTCAGTGGTTTGCTTCCGTCTAAAACTTTTACGAGCCGCTTCGAAAGCGGTCGACTGCAGAGATTGCATCTGCTTGGTCAACCAACTTTTCCATGTACCGATACACTGACGGAAAAATAGACATAAACACACTATGCATATGAGTGCCAAAATCGAAGACCAACCAATGAATGTTATTAACTCTGCGTCATAGCTTTTGACCGTCTGGGGAGCGATAGCGACTGAGGATTTGACCTCGTCCTTCACTACGTAGTTTCCCATACTCAGGTATGATACGTTATACCAGACAGAAATCAGAAATAATATTAACTTATTACAATACACTTACTTATAAATTGAAACGTACGGGTCTTTTGCTGACTCGGCCGCTGCGAGTTTTATGTAAAGGTGTGGTTTCATTAGCGGGCGCGGAGCGATCCTCGCTAATCGCTGTTTCCGGACCCGGACTTACGTCTATTTCCCTATTATCTAACTTATTGCTATTACTTACCATAGTGCTCGAACACGATTCTTTACACAAATATGCGGGTTTGAGTCGATCAATCGATATGTATGCTGCCCGACCCGAAAAATCTACCAAATACGTCTTATCTTTCCTGTTCAAAACTCTAAAGGGACCATCGTAGGGAGGTTCCAAAGGTTTCCTAACTCTATCATTTCGTACAAATACGTGTGTGCACTTATCTAAATCCGCATACACGAATAATGTGCGAGCGTCCTTATGTTGCATCGGCTTCGGTTTCAAGTTCTTGATAACGTTACGTAATTTCTCTACGTATTGACTATGATCAAAAATTTTTGAGTTCGAGTCGCTGCAAAAATCACCAGGTAACCGTAATGGCGTACCGAAAGTTAATTCTGCGGCACTAACACCAGTATCATCTCGAATGGCGGCACGTAAACCTAGCAGCACTATTGGTAGCTCGTCTACCCAAGTAGTTGAATTTAACCTTGCCATTAAAGCTGCTTTTAGGGAACGGTGCCAGCGCTCTATCTTTCCGTTTGACTGAGCGTGATAAGGTGTAGTTCTCCATCATCATCATCATCTTCCTGCCCTTGTCCCGTTTTATTTGGGGTCGGCGCAACACGTTTTTTTCTTCCATTCTGTCCTGTCACTCGTCACGCTATCACTAACTCCCTTTTCTTTCATATCACTTCTCACACAATCCATCCATCTTTTCTTTGGCCTCCCTCTCCCCTTCCATCCATCCACATGTAAACTCATAACTTTTTTAGCAACATGCGTTTCGTCCCTCCTTTTCACATGACCATACCAGGACAAACGATTTCCTTTCAGCTTTTCAGTCACTGGCGCCACTTTCAAACTTCCCCTAATATACTCATTTCTCACTTTATCCATTCTTGTCACACCACACATCCATCTTAACATTCTCATCTCTGCTACATGCAATCTTTTTTCATCTTTCTTTTTCACAGCCCAACATTCTGATCCATACAGTACGACAGGCCTTATCACGGACTTGTAGATTTTACCCTTCAACTTGAGGGGCATCCGTGGGTCGCAAGTGGTTCCCGTGACCTGTCGCCATTTCATCCATCCTGCGTTGATCCGATGTGTTACGTCCCGGTCTACCTCACCATCCCCTTGGACGAGCGACCCTAGGTACCTAAAGTCGGAACAGATCGGTATGGGTGTTCCGGCGAGAGCTAAAGGCACAGGATTGGAGAGACCGCCGAAATCGCAGAACAAGTACTCGGTTTTGGTTCTGCTCAATTTCAGGCCAACACTCTCCAGTCTGTGCCACCACACCTCCAATCTGTTCTGGACCTCTAGGCCACTCTCGGCAACCAGAACAATGTCATCGGCAAACAACATACACCAGGGAGCCTCTTCCTGGATGTCCGACGTCAGAGCGTCCATTATCATCAGGAGGAGTTCTCTTCTTATTAATACCTAAATAACGCATAAGTTCCTTAAAAATACTACTCTCAAATTGTCTGCCCTGGTCGCTTGTCAGCTTTACAGGGCATCCAAAACGTGCAATCCACCCTTCTAATATCACTTTAGCCACAGTCTCTGCTGTGATATCTTTTGTAGGGAACGCTTCGGGCCAACCCGTTTGGCGATCTATTATCGTAACTAAATATCTATAGTCATGTATAGAAGTGGGCAACGGGCCGACGATATCGACATGGATATGAGAAAATCGCTCCGCTAGAGGGAAAAGTCCTAATTCAGTTTTTACATGCCTATACACTTTTGCACGCTGACATTTAACGCATTCTTTTGTCCATTTGGCTACGTCACTGTTCATTCCGTCCCAGAAAAATCTTTCCTTGACTAATTTTCGCGAAGTACGAATTCCCGGGTGACTTAAGTTATGAACTGATTCAAAAGCTTGCCTCCTAAAACTTAGCGGTATGTACGGGCGGACCTTGTCCGTTGATGTTTCACACGTTACCGGTAGGTCACTTCCAGGTAACGCTACGTCTTTGAATATTAAATTACATTTGTTATTGTTACGTTGATTGCGCATTAAGCCAAGGTTCGCATCGTAAGCTTGAGCTTGGGCGATCGTGGCGTAATCTAATATTGTAGCACATGTTATTGTCTCTAACCGCGATAATGCATCTGCTACAACGTTCTTATCACCGTCTATATGCCTTATGTCAGTTGAGTACTCACTTATATAGAGGATTTGCCTAACGCGACGCGGTAATTCGTTATCAGAATTGGATTTTTTGAACATGAATGTTAAAGGCTTATGATCCGTATAAATAATCAAAGTTCGTCCTTCTACCATGTTCTGAAAATATTTAATGGCCAAATAAATTGCTAGGAGCTCTCTATCGAAAGTACTGTATTTAGTTTGCGTAATTGACATTTTCTTTGAAAAATAGCCTAAAGGTACCCATTTATTGTTTACGTATTGTTGGAGAACAGCTCCCACGCAGGTGTTCGATGCGTCAGTCATGAGCGCAAATGGAGTATCGGGTTGCGGATACGATAACGTCACTGCGCTTTGTAGCGCCGCCTTACACCGTGAGAATGCCTCGTTTGCACTTTCTGTCCATGCTATTTTTGTTCTATCTTTTTTCTTTGATTTAACTAAGTATTGATTTAAATGACCTTGATATTCTACTGCATGAGGTAAATGTAAACGGTAGAAATTAACCATCCCTAAAAATCGTCTGAGCTGTTCGATAGTTATTGGTTTTGGAAAATTATTTATAGCATCCGTTTTCTCCTTTAGGGGTCGAATGCCTTGCGTGGACACTTCGTATCCTAAAAAATCTATCTTTGTTTTACGAAATTCACACTTTTCTAAATTAATAGTTAACCCAAATTTACTTAAACGACTAAAAACTTCTCGTAAATGCTGCTCATGTTGATTTTTACTTTTACTAAATATTGCAATGTCATCGATGTAACAGTAAACGTAATCTAAACCAGATAGAACAGTATGGTTCATAAACCGTTGAAAAGTTTGCGCAGCGTTCCTTAGCCCGAATGTCATTCGAGGAAATTCAAATAGGCCAAAAGGCGTGATAATGGCAGTCTTTTCCACATCGGCTGGATTTACTGAAATAAAATGATATGCACGGCAAATATCGATACGTGAAAAAATTCTTGCGTCAGCTAGCACGTACGTAAAATCATGTAATCTCGGTATAGGATAACGATCGGCCTTGGTGATTGCATTAAGCGCTCTATAGTCACCGCAAGGGCGTAACTGACCATTTCTCTTTGTGACGATGTGTAAAGGACTTGCCCACGCACTTTTCGACGGTCTACAAATTCCCAACTCTTGCATTATTCTAAATTCTTCCCTTACCTTAGCGTAGCGGTGAGGCGGCAATGGTCTGCATCTTGCGTGTACCGGCGGACCGCTGGTTTCTATGAAATGCGATACCGAATGTTTTGGTGGCTCCTTAAAAGAAATGGGTTTAGTGATATTGGGGAATTCAGCGAGCAAATCATGACAAGGGTGACTTACATCGACGGTTTTGATTGACGGCTCGTTACTACTTACAACGGAAGCTAAAACTTTCAGTTTTGTGACTTCATCGATTAATTTACGAGCACTTATATCCACTAAAAGCTTATAGTTCGCTAAAAAATCGGCACCTAAAATGGGCTGACGCACGTCAGCTATTACAAATGTCCACTGTAACGCGCGACGTAAACCTAGATCTAACTTTAAACTTTTGACACCATAAGTCTTTATTTTAGTCCCGTTGGCAGCGAATAGGCAATAGTCTTGACACTCACTATTCTGATTGTTTTTTAACACTAATTTACCGGGCAGCACTGAAATATTAGCACCGGTGTCCACCAGAAAACGTAAGCCACTGTTGCGATCCGTGACTCTAAGGCGGTGACAAGGGGCGATGGTACAAACCTCCGCCGCAGTTGGTACCTGGACTAGTTTTCCGAGGACGATTTCCAAGCACAGGGCTCATTGCATTTCCTTGCCTTTGCTCTGTACCGATGATGATAGAAACACAACCAATCAGGGCTTTCAGGAGTTCTACGTGCCGAAGATCGTGCTCGGTTTCCGGCTCTGGATGCTGATCTCGAACGGTTCCAATTCCGTCGCTGCGGCCTCGATCTAGAGTTCGATCTTTCCAATTGCTCGACCTTAAGGGTAAGTTTCGCTATTTCGGCCATGATGAGGTCTGTTTCCTTGGAAGTGCTTGGCTGCTGCTGGCTTACTTCGCTCACATGGGCTGCGCGCGTGGTCTCAAACACATTATCTGCTACGGCGGCCAAGTTATCGAGATCTTTCGAATCCGTGACTGCCAAAACTGCTCGTACCGGAGAAGGCAGATGTCCTTGCCAAAGCATTATTAAAGTGTCGTCGGGAATTTTCTCTTTGGCTAATTCTCGCATGCGACGCAAAAGCTGCGAAGGCTTTTGGTCTCCTAGGTCCATCTCGCTAATCAACTTTTGTAGTTGTCGGTTTTTCGATTCTTCATAAATAGCGAGAAGTCGAGTCTTCAGTGTCTCGAATTTTTTTCCTTCTGGTGGGTCCATTAGGAGGTCTGTGACCTGTTGGATGGCTTCCTTAGACAGTTTTGACACAACGATGTCGAAACGCGAGTCGTCCGATAATCTTTGCGGCGCCAGCATGGCCTCTATCCGGTAGAACCAGACGCGAGGCGAGTCGATCCAAAATTCGGGGATTTTGGAGGTCAGTGTGATCGCCGCGAGATCCGCTGATGGTTCTGATGATCCTTTCGCCATGATGTACACTATCTACACTATCACTGTCTATCAACTGCCGAAAAAAAAGAATCACGTCGGGGTCACCAATTTAATGTGTGATCTTGAGTGTAGATTAAATAAAAGACGGGTGACGACTAACTTGTGTATTGTTCTTTACCAACGACACGTACAGAGAGAGCCACAACGACATACCGGGCAATGCTTATAAACTACGTACAAAATACAAACTTAGCTTATGCTACAACATGACACATCCTTAGTATACGCTATGCCGTTACAATAGTAATAATAATCTTCATTAAAAACTTCAACCTATCTATTTATGAATAGGTCAAGCCATGACGTGCGCAAACCTACTGAAATAGGTAAACAAACACAAATAGTGGTAATCCAATCAAATTTTCTTCTTATTTCAATGCAGAAATGAATTTGAAACAAACTAAAACTGCTCATAAAACCTTGAAATTTTTTTTTAAATGTTTTTTTTTCACATAATTAGGTCAATCGAATTAAAAATCATTTGGGGTGTCTAAGGTTTTGCTCATTTAACGTTACACGTTGTAAAATTAATACTCGTCAAGACGTAACATACGAGCCCAAACTCGATGGGGTTGTGTCGTTTAACTACCAGGTTCCTATAGCCACGTTCCGGTTTCATCATCAAATCAGCTCCATTTCATAATGACTTTGCATTTTCATCTGGTTTACACGTGCATTAAAGTTTCATCTTAATTGTTAAACATGAAGTGTGTCAAAGTTTTGCAAGATTTGATTGCAGAGAAACATCGGGACAGGTGAAACTAAATAAATATTTGTAAAAGTGAACTAAGAAATGGTTAAAAAAGAGGTTTAAATTAAGACGAGGTGGTTTCTAAAATGTATCAACGCTTTTTTTGAAGGTTTTTAGTCAGTAATAGTCTTACACTACCTCTCGCTCCACCCAGAATAAGAGAAGTATTATTGATGATTTCCGAAAGCAAAAACAAGGTATCTAATTTTGCACAAAATCTTTTTTGTTTTGCAGACAATAAAGTGCGTATTTTATAATATAAAGCAGTTTACTTAATTTTGTAGAATTTAACAGCAAATGAATCAAGTCAACCTTCTTGGCAAACTTCTTTGAGATAGTCAACACAACCCTACAATAAAATTTTCAGCCCCATTTTACCGAGATTGCAATTTTTCTAATGTTTCCATATATTGTCCAGTTATGCAAATAATTGACATACAAAACTATACCAAATTAACATCACAATATATCCATTAGGAATCAACTAGCCAGTAATCAAAACAGCCAGTAAACTTCACCTGAGGAAATCCTACCTAAAACCCTTTATTATGAAAGCTACGCAGGGCCACACAGTCGACAGCGGTACAGTGTGAGCGTAATGCCAACTACCGCAGCCTTGGAGACAAAGTACACGTCATCAACAGCCACGACCACTCTGACAAGAGTGCCCGACTAAGAAGAAGAGATGAAGAAGATGCCTTTTACTATGAAGCCATAGCCTATAAATGAAAATAATGCCACTGTCACATCTGCTTGAATTATCTGCTATATAACCATCACATTATCTTCAGCGGTAACATTAACGTTATCGTGTGATCGTAAACGATCCATCAAGTAACCGATAAAAAGTTTCACAATTTCAAATTTTACCATTACGAAATGGATTTTGAGATATTAAAAATGTTTTAGATGCTGGTGGTATGGATTTTTTTTCGAACAATACTACAATTAGATCATCATCATCAGCCTTTTTAATGTTCCCACTGCTGGGACTCAGGCTTCCTCTCAAGGAGAGGGAATATGCCGTAATCCACCACGCGGGCCCAGTGCGGGTTGGTGGATGTCTTCGAATTTTTGGTTGTAGCCTTCTAGGGCATGCCAGTTTCCTCACGATGTTTTCCTTCACTGTTTTGAGAGCAGTGGTGATTAAATAAATTACACAAAGTAATACGCCTGGCTGGGTTCGAACCCGTTTTTTTTTTTTTTTTTTTTGTCGACGGGGAAAATCATCTTTGACGAAACCTGCTCTTAGGTGGAGCGGGAGACAGTGTCAGACTCCTACTGACTAAAAACCCCGCGCCGTTCCTTCTAGCCTCCATACCGGGGCACAAGCTCCCTTTCGGACAACCCTGTCCCCAGTAGGCTTCGACCCAGCTGGGCCCCTCCTGCTGCTGACAACTCCTTGAGGCGCGCGGGAACAGTGCGCGCCGTCGACGTCTTGGACTCGGTCCATTACCGGACGATCGGACAGCGAGCTACCCATGGCTCGCCGTCCGCGAGCCCGCGTCTACGGTGGCCGGAAATCGGGATCGGAATCCCGGCAACGGCGGCGAGGGAGCCGTTGCCTGAGGGTTCGAACCCGTGACCTACAACTCGTAAGTCGGGGCCATTACCACTCGGCCACCACTGCTCAACTCGGTTACCATTTGATAGTTGCTTATTTTTTTAAATCATCATCATCATCACAATAATTTCAAAAATCGAATGTAGGTTTTTTCAAAATTGTCAATAGACAGATTTTTTTAATTCGATCATAAATAAGTTAGAAACCTTTTAGATATAATAATAATAATATAATCCACAACTATCACACAACGCCGTCTAGTCCCAAGCTAAGCAGAGCTTGTGTTATGGGTACTGGACAACTGATAAACATACTTAAATATTTTCTAAATACATACATATTATAGATAAATTACACCCAGACACAGAACAAATGATCTTGCTCATCACAGAAACATTTGTCCTGGTTGGGAATCGAACCCACGACCTCCAGCATAGCAGTCAGGGTTATTAACCACTAGACCATCAGGCCAGTCGAGATCAGATCAAAGGGAAAACTCTCAAGTAACGGAACAACATACTGAAATGTTGCTCCGCTTGGGCGGAGCACCGCCGTGTCCTTGTGGTGACAACGCCCTCTCACATTAGGCCATATTACAGGCTATGGTACAGAGCGAGGAGAAATGGCAGGCGATTGTCTCCTTCTACGAAGCAGTAGGTAATGCAAGCGACGGGGTTGACATACTTTTGTTTAAAAAGCCGTCGTTTACATCGATTTAAAAAACTGTCAGACATATTTGGACGTACCGGAAGACGCAGCGTGGAAGGCCTCCTGCAATGTGGGTCGATGACCTGGTGAAGGTTGCGGGAAACCGATGGATGCGAGACGCACAAGAACGTTCGTTGTGGCGACGCTTGGGGGAGGCCTATGTCCAATAGTGGACGTATATCGGCTGAAATGAAGATGATGATGATGATTTATTAGAGCTTTGTGCACATATTACTGTATAAAGGCGGACTTAATGCCAAAGGCATTATCTACCAGTCGACATTAAGGTGGTGCATCACGACTCACATTTTCACTGTTTTTCATACAACCGCTCATAACTGATTATGACGTTATTACACACTTTTCATTAGATATTTTGGAAACACAGTATCTTGTGGATATTATCTAGGTTTCTAAAGAAACCAATTTCTACATTTGTGTAAAACTAATCCAGTAAAAACCTCTGAAAATGTCCTATTTTGTATGAACTTTGACACTTAATAATTTGCCTAAAAATTAAAAAAGTCAAAAAGTAATCCTCTAGAGACCTTGCAAATTTTATTAAGATTCTAAATGATGACAACTTTTTCCAAAAAAATTTGAGGGTTTAAAAAAAACAGCTATTTCCTGGAGCAAGTTTTGTAAAATTTACGAGTAAATCTCGGAATTACCGAATACTAACAGAGTTTCCAGGCGTTATCTCTCTTTTTTTGCGTTGCCTTTTCGTCAAACATCGCGTTGGATTGCATTAGATTAAGTAACAAGCTTTTAAACCATTTTCGATGTTTACGATAAGCTAATGGAGAAGGACCCTCTTAAATCAACATTTTTCAAACCATGATATCCAAACAATAATTTCACGTAACTAACCGATACATAACAATGACAACATGGCTAAAGCATTTTCCACAAAGTGCCCCCAAGAGCGCTGCTTTGTGCTTCCATTGTCTAAAGCCCTCGCTGAGACTACAAAGAAAAATTTTTATTTTTAAAACGCTTATTTTCTAGAATTTGTTGAATTGCTGGAATCGGTTGGATGGTTTATGGGTTAATAAATATTTTCTAATAGCTATTATTGAGAAATGGGGACTTACGAGTTGTGGGCCCAAACCCAGCCAAGCGCATTACTTTGAGTAATTTATTTCATCAGTGCTCTCAAAACGGTGAAGGAAAATTCTTCAGGGAGCTGGCATGTCCTAACACCATTACTTCGCAGACACGTGACATACACCTATCCGCACTTGGTCCGCGTGGTGGATTATGGCCCATTCGATTGGACACGGCGGTGGTCTGCCCAAGCGGGGCACACCTCTAACCTCCACCGTATCCTCCGGCCGGTCCACACAGTGGTGACACTCGGGCTCTTCCACGCGGTACCGGTGGAGGAACCTCCCGAACTGACCATATCCGGTGAGAACTTGCATCATGCGTAAAGTGAGAAGGCTTGAGGTCTTTCCAGTCACGCCTCAAAGAGAGGACTTACCGCCATAATTAAAAGAGTCTTTTTTTTTTTTTTTTTGTCGACGGGGAAAATCATCATTGACGAAACCCGCTCTTGGGTGGAGCAGGAGACAGTGTCAGAGTCTTACTGGCTAAAAACCCCGCGCCGTTCCTTCTAGCCTTCATACCGGGGTTCTAGTTTCCTTTCGGATAACCACGACCCCGGTAGGCTTCGACCCAGATGGGCCCCTCCTGTTGCTGACAACTCCTTGAGGCGCGCGGGAACAGTGCGCGCCGTCGACGCCTTGGCTCGGTCCGGACAGTTACCGGACGATCGGACAGCGAGCTACCCATGGCTCGCCGTCCGCGAGCCCACGTCTACGGTGGCCGGAAATCGGGATCGGAATCCCGGCGGCGGCGGCGGGGGCGCCGTTGCCTGATGCGGTCTGCCTCCTCCTTTGCTAGCATTACTGCTTCGCAGAAGGAGGCGACCGCCTGCCACTCCTCCTCGCTCCGGACCATGGTCTGAACCAAGGCCCGGCGCGAGAGGTCTCCGCCGCCGATCACCCCCACGAGGGCACGGCGTTGCTCCGCCCAAGCAGGGCACACCTCAACTGTGTGCTCCACCGTGTCCTCCGGGCGTTCCGCACAGTGGCGGCACCCGGGCGTCTCTTCCGCTCGAATCCGATGCAGGAACCTCCCGAACTTGCCATGTCCGGTGAGGACCTGCGTCATGCGGAAGGTAAGGACGCCGTGAGGTCTTTCCAGCCACGCCTCAAAGAGGGGGAAGTCTGAGTCTCAGATTGCAGTGGGAACATTATAAGACTTATATGCTTGATATTATTTAACGGCTATAGCAAAGCGATTGACTGCTGCGGAACTAATATTTGTATAGCGTACCGATAGTGGTTTAGGTGCATGTTAGTTTCCATGTTTGTTAGTGCACCCACAATAACAGCAAGTTTGCACTAATTGTTTAACTATATTTAGGTTTTAATTTTGTTGCATAAATTGTTAATGTCCCACAAACGAGTGAAGACACTGACTCCTGTAACACAGGTGCCACCTAGCTCAGGAGCCAGGGTCTCGATTGATGTATCAACCTCTTTTCGTCAATAAAACATTATTATTATTGCTCTTGTGTAATACAAGAGTAATTCCTAGAGCGGAGCAAGACAAAAAAAAATCTAATGAATTAACTGAAATAATTGTTAGGCTCGCGCTTGACCACTATCTCATCTGATGGTAAGCGATGATGTGGTTGACAGTGTAGCACGCAACCACTTGGTTGTAGCTATCAGGAAATACAGAGTACCTACGGTAGGGGATCTCACTCTTTAGCTGTATGCACAATGAATAAGTTCCCAAAATATTTTTGCGTATGGATGGGATGTCCACCATGTAGCGATGGTGCGTCGTCCTACGTCTGGTGTTCCAATAATGGAACGCGCTTGGCAGAATTAGGTTATGCAATTTCAACGCTCCCCAAAATGTTACCACAAAATGTAAATGGACAGGCTATTATATCAACTCGGTGTTGGTGTTCAAGACTTTGAAGCTTCGACTTAACGTGGGCGTCATCTACACTAATATTATTGACTAGCCTGTTGGTCTAGCGGTTAGTAGCCCTGACTGCTATACCGGAGGTCGTGGGTTCGATTCTCACCCAGAACAAATGTTTGTGCGATGAGTACGATACATTTTTTTTTTCGGTTCTGTGTCTGGATGTAATTTATCTATAACATGTATGTATTTAGAAATATATAAGTATGTTTATCAGTTGTCTAATAGGTACTCATAACACAAGCTCTGCTTAGCTTGAGACTAGACGTCATTGTGTGATCTAGTTGTGGAATATATTATTCTTATTATAAAGAGGTAAACTTTGTTTTTTTTTGTTTGTTTGTAGAAAGTAATCTGTAAAACTACTGGTCCGATTGCAACAATTATTTCACCAATAGAAAGCTGATTTATTCCTAAATGAAATATAGCCTTTGGATATTTTGTATGGAAAAAACCGCGGGTAAAAGCTACTGTTTGATAAAGTTAACAGACTATCAATAATAATCAGTTTTCCTCCATGGCCACATCTAGACACTCTATTTCCTCTACTTGTCAGTTCCGTTTAGAGAGTAAACTAGGCACTTGTTACTTTAGCGACGGTGGCATCGCAATGGTCTTGTCAGCCTGTAATATCACAGACTAGATCTGTACAGAAGGCCGGTCCCACACAATAAGCGAAACGCACCATAGATTTATTTCATGAAGAGTAAATGCAAGCACTCTTTTTGTTAGGATTTTTTTTCGGTCGGAAAATCATCTAATGACATTAATAGCTTGTTTCTAATAAGGTTCGATATATGTGTAAAGGAGAGAGCGGGAATTACGGACACCCAAGAAAAAAATTTTGTGATGTAAACCCTAAAACTTTACTGTCCGTAATTACCCGCTATCCGTGTTTACCCCACTCTCCCCTATGAGAAACCTTTTAAGAGTTTTTTTTTTAATTCATGTAAACTAGTGCTTGACTGCGATCCCACCTGATGGTAAGCAGTGATGCAATCTCTGATGGTGAGGCGCACTAGTTTATTAAGAACCCATTTACTCTAGCCTTGAAGACGCCCAAATTTTAATCGGAAGCGAAGACCGCAGCAGGCAAATTGTTTCAGTCCTTCAACGTACGTGGTAGAAACGACGAGGCGAAACGCTTAGTCTGTTTAATTTAAATAAATCAGCTGAAGCCGACTACACCATTAGACCAAGATCCCAGAGCGATCTGACTTGAATGCTTGTGGAGCTCTCTCTTGGTCAGGTTATCATCATCATCATTTCAGCCGATATACGTCCACTGTTGGACATAGCCCTCCCCAAGTTTCGCCACAATGAACGATTTTGCGCGTCTCGCATCCATCGGTTTTCCGCAACCTTCACCAGGTCATCGGTCCATCTTGTAGGAGGCGTTCGAACGCTGCGTCTTCCATATGCGGTCCACACTGCAGAAACTTTCGTCCCCAGGGCAGGTACCAGGTGAGAAAGGGAACCAGAAGGGGCCCAGCTGGGTCGAAGCCTACTGGAGCCAGGTTTATCCGAAAGGGAGTTCGAGCCCTGGTATGAAGGCCAGAAGGAACGGAGTGGGTTTTTAGTCAGTAAGACACTATCTCCCGCTCCACCCAAGAGTGGGGGTTGTCATCGGATGATTTTTGCCCACCAAAAACAAAAGGTGAGAAAAAGAACGAAGCTGACCTTCTGTAGTACTCTGTAGTTACACAGTGCATTGGAGGACAAAGGTCCTTGTAATACACTAGCTTTGCTTCACAGGTTTGTTCACGTGAATTTAGCCTTTTTAATGCAAATTAGTTAAACTTGACTGGAACGGTTGATTGTTCTGTGAGGAAATACGTTTAATCTGCAGCAGGTACATCTATAGTTCTATTTTCGATACCTCTTAGAAGTTGTAGAATAGGCTAGTGGCCGTAAAGATGTAATTAGTCCGTCTTTTAGATTATTCAAAAATAAGGGACACGTCTTTTTTTATTTTGAAATTAAACCAAAAATGACAAAGATATAGCCCATTAAAGTAACGTGTACCGTCAAGCCGTGCTGCATTTTTTCGCACAGGATGTTACACATAACTTTAATGGGCTATATCATTGTTATTTTTTGTTTAACCCTTCAGATACCGTCAATTAGAGACACAATAGTAAGACAATAGATGCGCGGCCACCGGTGGTCGCTTGGGGATTCATGTTTGGAGGTATATGGAACAGGGAGTAAAGTCCCACATACCTCCTTTGAAAAGGGAGGATCCTCCAACCAGACCGGGTTTTATGGTCTGGTGGGCGACTGCCCGATAGTTGATGTCGGGCTGTCGTATATGTTCAAATCGCGCGGAGAACTCTGATTGCGCGATGCAGGATTTCGTGTTTTCTTCGTAGTTCTTATGTGGCGTCATAGATGTCGCTACATCACTCCCCTCCGGAGATCGGAGATCGATGGTTCTTGATGCTTCTTGATGTGTGCCAGGCCAGCGGTAGGTTGGTTCCAGTGAATCGGAACCGATGCCGCATAGTTCTCGGTGAGTCGGAACTGTCTGCGGTGATGCCCCAGTGAGTCGGGGTGTTGCTATCCCAGTGAGTCGGGATAATGCCCCAGTGAGTCGGGGTGATGATGTCCCAGTGAGTCGGGATGATGCCCCAGTGAGTCGGGGTGGTGCTGTCCCAGTGAGTCGGGATGATGCCCCAGTGAGTCGGGGTGGTGCTGTCCCAGTGAGTCGGGATGATGCCCCAGTGAGTCGGGGTGGTGCTGTCCCAGTGAGTCGGGACGTTGCTGCAGGCTCCAGTGAGTCGGAGTATTGCTGCTGGCTCCAGTGAGTCGGAGCGGTGCTTGTGCGACGTAGGGCTTGATTGCTGGCGTCGACCAGGAGAGGTTCTTCATGGCTCTTCATATGACTGGCCGAAGGTGCGGTGTGCCAAGGTCGCTGATGCGGCTGAGGTGGTGACCAGGTATGACCAGGTAGGCATACTGGTGGTCAGGAGACCCTTAGCCGTGGGTGCTGGCTGTATGGCTTGTTGCTCGAAAGCTTGAGGAAGTGATGATGACGTCACGAAGTAGTAGCTGCACGAAGGCTGCGCTGACGTTCTTTGCCGAGGGTCACCAGTTTGGAGGGTATGCGGAACAGTGAGTAAAGTCCCGCAACACTCCATTGAAAAGGGAGGATCCTCCGACCAGACAGGGTGTTATAGTCTGGTGGGCGACTGCCCGATAGTTGATGTCGGGCTGTCGTATATGTTCAAATCGCGCGGAGAACTCTGATTGCGCGATGCAGGATTTCGTGTTTTCTTCGTAGTTCTTATGTGGCGTCATAGATGTCGCTACACATGAATTAATAAAAAAAAACGTGTCCAATATTTTTTTATAATCTACGGACTAAAATAAAAATAATAATAATAAATTTAGTTATTTTGACCCTGGAAACTACCCTATTGTAGATTTTATTATCGTTTATGAAATTTACAAAATTCTTATTTAGCTTGGGGTTGGCTTCCAGTTCAACCGAATGCGTATTTATAGAATAATAGTAACAATAAAAAACCGGATAGTGTGAGTCAGAGTCACGCACTGAGGGTTCCGTGCAAACTTAGATATGAAAACAGCTCGATTCCCAAATTGTTACGAAGATTTTTTCCTGTAATTGTGCTATGAAACTATGCTTCATGCTAAATTTCGCTAAAGATCAATGGAAAGTACCCTATAAATTTTGATTCCCTCAAGAGTGTCGAAATATACGTTTTTTTTTTTGCAACAACAAAAAGATACGGCCATTTATCGTATCTTCTTTTTCGTTAACTCAAAAGTTTGTTTATTTCACAGCTTCGAGGGGTTGCAGACCTGAGTATATGGTTTTAATTTCAACTCGATACATTTACGCGTTCCCTAGATAAAAGGTCTTGACAGAGCCACATGGACCACAAAGGAAAACGACCCTCACCATACAATGCACAATTACAGCTCGGTGCTCTTATGACTTAAAAGTCGGAGAAGTTTTGTTGCTAGCGTGAGCCCATCTCAAAATAACACTACTCGAAGAGATGCGACGACTGGCGGGACTAGTTTAAGCCTCCTGAAGATTTTATCGAGTCATCAGATAGCCTCTCTCCTGGACACGATTTGCCATGGCCAACCTGGAATACTCTAAACAGACTTCGCACCCAGGTTGGGCACAGCAAAGACAATCTACACAGGTGGGTTGGCTCGGATGTTTCCGATCTTCAGTGTTTGTGCGGCGTCACTCCGCAGACGATGTCACGTGCCCGGTTACCTGCTCACGTTGGGTCCTAATGATAGAGTCAGCGGAAGGCATTGCCGTAGCCGAATTCTGGACCGGGCAAGGAACTTGACTAGTTTTGCCATCGATACGCTAAGAAGAAGAACAAAGTAACCCTATAGGAAAGCGTTTTGCCCTTTTGACCGCACCGGAACCCTAAAAAAATTGGGACTCAACTTTTTGATACGTACATATTTTACGATGAACTAAACAAAAATACTCAATCGATTCTAGCTCAAACCTATAATCTTAAGTCACAAAAGCTAACACATCTCGTAAATATATATCGTTTTCAGTTTATGGCCTCTGTGGGAACATATTTATCATCTTAAAATCATGTCACTCAATATGTGCTGAATTTCTGTCTGCTTACAACCTAGTGTAGCTTTACTGTGCAGTGTCTGGGGAATCATCCATCACTTAATATTGGATACAGATCGATCGCCTAAACCAATGATTCTCGTTTATTTATCTGTGTTGGGACAGAATTATTGTAATCTCTTTGTCTCGATTTGTATTGTTGATGTCATTGAATAAATTTCTGATATTAAAGCTTTTATTAAGTCATTTTTGTATGTTTGTTCAGTCTGCAACAGTCAGCGTTAGAAGGCCTTCTAACGCTCTTACGAAATGGAGTGATGACCTGGTGAAGGTTACGGGAATTCAATAAATGTGGGACGCGCAGGATTGTTCATTGTGGCGACACTTGGGAGAGACTTATGCCCAATAGTGGACATCTATCGGCTGAAATGATGATAGGTCCGGGTTCTATTAAATGCCTGACAATTGGGTCGAAGTCTACTGGGGCCAGGGTTATCCGAAAGGAAACTCGAGCCCCGGTATGAAGGCTAAAAGGAACAGTAAGGGGTGGGTCAGTAAGAGTTTGACACTATCTCCCGCTCCACCCAAGGGCGGGTTTTGTCATTGAATGATTTTTCCCACCGAAAAAAAAAACACCTGACAATATCGTGGCAGACTAAGGTGAACATTCAACCTTTAAGGGGGTGAAAAAGGATTTCATGGAGGCGAAGCCGCAGGCATAACATTTATAAACATTTCTCCAATGTTTTTTTAGCTTTACCAAAGTATGTACATAGAAAGAACTCAAAAGAACAAATATTAAATATTTGCAATAAAAAAATCAAAGCCGAAGATTATATTCTAGCAAGAAAAATACCTATCAAAGTTTTTATGAAAATCTTCAAAGGACTAGACTCACTCGACATCGAAAGTAAGTATTAAAAACCTTCAGCATAACGATAAGTTGTCTATATTCAATAAAAAAAAAAAAATATTACAAACCTGTCTTTTGATATTATTGGATACTAGCTTTTGCCCGCGGCTTCACCCGCGTACATAATCCCAGGATAAAAAGTATCCTATGTGTTATTCTGGGATATGGTCTACTCGTGTACCAAGTTTCATCGAGATCCGTTCAGTAGTTTTTGCGTGAAAGAGTAACAAACATCCATACATCCATCCATACATCCATCCATACATCCATCCATACATACATCCATACATCCATCCATACATCCATCCATACATCTATCCATACATCCATCCATACATCAATCCATATATCCATCCATCTGGCAAATAAAATGTTTTTCTTTCTTTCTTTCCTTTTACCTTTCCTTAATCCATACATCCATCCATACATACAAACTTTCGCATTTTTAATATCAGTAGGGTATGTCTTACTATCGAAACTAGATAACAGCGATAGTCTTTTCGCTTTTATAAAAGAAAAATAAAATGAATAAATTTATATGTCAGTTATTTTTCTTTTTCAATATTTTAATGTTTACCTTTTGACATTATCGGCTTTGTGTTCTAGCTCAAATATTATAGCTATTCTTTACAGTTTCACCCTTGGTTTTGTTTTACACCTGTGGGTTGTAGCGTAATGTCATATACTAACACTGAAATTATTTTTTCAATACAAACCACTGGGTTCCATACCTCAAAAGGAAAAAACAAAACCCGTATAGGATTACTTGGTTGTCCGTCTGTCTCTCAAGATCTTTTATCTTGGGAACGCGTGGAGGTATCGAGTTGAAAAACCAGTTCATGAAACTAGCATTTACGGTAAAAATGGCGGTTATGGTGGAGGAAAGGTGTGTATATATGAAAAACTAGCTCCATACAAACTTTGGACCCGTTTCATCCTATCTCAATGTTCGCCTTCGTCGTAAAAGGAAGCCTTGTGCAAAATTCCATGCTCTCAGTCTCAGTAATTTTGGCTGTGAAAGAAAGAAAGAAAGAAAGAAAGAAAGAAAGAAAGAAAGAAAGAAAGAAAGAAAGAAAGAAAAACCGTTTATTCGAACCTCACACATATTAAAAATATAAATTAAAAAATAGGTACAATAAACACAGAAGAATTTGTGCAAGGTCAAAAAGGCACCTAACTCAGCATATGCTGCGCGTTGATATGTCAGTCAGTTTTTCCTGTATATAGATATATAGTAGATTACAGTGAACAAGCGTGTGTGCTGACATAGACACAGGTGCACTTTTTATTCTCTTACTCTTCTAGTCCATTGAGACGGCTATCTGACACGATTGGGGAGCGATCAGACGCTGTATCAACAGCTTTACGTATTTTTTTTTTCAGGGATATCACACTACTAACTTTCAATATCCGCAGATATTGAAACACACAATAGCTACAGAGAAATTACTACTGATAGTAATGATCCTACTTTTTACCCCATCTGGCAATTTAACCTAAAACTTCACAGTCGGCAGTCGCGCTTGTAATATCATCATCATCATCATCATCAGCCTTTTTAATGTTCCCTCTGCTGGGGCTCAGGCCTCCTCTCTAGGAGAGGGAATGGGCCGTAACCCACCACGCGGGGCTAGTGCGTGTTGGTGGATGTCACATGTCTTCGAATTTTTGTTTTTTGATGTTTTCCTTCACCGTTTTGAGAGCAGTGGTGATGAAATAAATTACACAAAGTAATGCGCCTGGCTGGGTTCGAACCTGCGACCTACAGCTCGTAAGTCGGGGCCATTACCACTCGGCCACCACTGCTTTACAACACTTTACAATCTCCGAGCAGAGACAGAGTAATTCTTGATGGAAAAAGCCAGTAAAACTTTTTTTTTTTAATTAATATACACTTATAGTGCTTGACTGCGATCCCACCTCGCAGTGATGCAATCGTTGATGATGAGGCAACCTAGTTTATTAAGAGCCTATTCACTTTTGCCTTGAAGACACCTAAATTATAATCGGACGGGAAGACCGCAGCCGGCAAATTGTTCCAGTCTCTCGATGTACGTGGTATAAACGACGAGGCGACTTATTATCTTTTCTAAGAATTAAACCTAGGACTCCACATTCAGCAGTCGCGCTTATGACAACAAGATCTAATACAAACAACCACTCATTTTCAAAACCTTATCATCAGAACGGTGCCCCACATATAGCATTACAATATTCTAAATCCTCCACATCACTCTAACATATGAAAAACCTATTCGATGACAAATACAAAGTAATTTACGGCGTACATTGCACCCCTACATTGTAACAAAGTTATAAGAAGAGGGATAAAAGGGGGGGTGAAACAAATGTTCGCAATTGACAACTGAAAAAGTTCTGATGAATACACATTTGTCAAACTTATGTTTTTAAATGTATTGGATTTGGGGAGATTGAATGGGATCTATTTTTCTTAGTAGATGATAGATGGATCGTTTATTTAGTTTTGGTAATGTGTGAATTTACATTTTTATTGAAATTTGGGTATTAAATAATATAATATTAGAATCTTGCAAGCGAATTAGTTTGCGAGAAAGTTTTTATACAAAATTTTGACACCCTTTAAACTGTATTTTGAGGTTAGTTTGAAAAATGTAGCTCCAAGTTAGGGGTCTTTAAGTGAATAGTGAATTAGGTTACTTCTAGGCAAGCGTGCTCCATCGTCAACCACATCATCGCTTACCGTCAGATGAGATGGTGGTCAAACGCGAGCCTATCAATAATAAAAAAAAGTATAATAACATTCTTAATTTTTTTACATTTGAATAGGATGTTTGTCAAGTTTTAGGATAGATAGATAAACTCTTTATTGTACACCAAAAATAAAAATTACATTAGAAACTTAAAATTAATAGGGTGTCACAATGGGCGGTCTTATCGCTAAAAGCGATTTTTTACAGACAACCTTTGGATGGATTTGACCGAGGAGGAGAAAAAGATAGGTTTATTAACCCAAAGAATAAGATTTTGCCATGCAATACAACCTCGTGAATCGGTTTATATGGATAATTTAAAAAAAAACCTTTTTATTTTACATGGATTACAATTTGTGCTAAGTTTCAAGTAGGTAACTTGGCCCGAGATGACTATAATTATGCATGCAAACGAATTTATAACGATAACCAAGATGGTCACCCACCCATAGATCAAACTTAGCGAACGTTGCTTAACCTTTAAGATCTACCCACGTGACTGATATTATTATATTCATCATCATCATTTCAGCCGATACACGTCCACTGCTGGACATAGGCCTCCCCCAAGCGTCGCCACAACGAACGCTCCTGCGCGTCTCGCATCCATCGGCTTCCCGCAACCTTCACCAGGTCATCAGACCACCTTGTTGGAGGCCTTCCAACGTTGCGTCTTCCGGTACGCGGAATTATTATATTAGCTACGGAGATTTCAAATATTCAAATACATTTCACGAGTGACACCAAGGAAAACTACGTAGCTGCTCTGTCTACGAATATTTGCTACGAGAGCGTAGCATTACGGCGGCTACAGCGTAGTAATCCCGTAGCGAATATATCTGTTTCATTGTAGATGAATTCATCGATTTGCGTGGCTACTATTTAATTATTTAAAAATATAAGATTTTAGTCGAAATTTTAGAAATCGAAACGGTAATGTTGTCATTAATTCAACCAAAAGTCTTCGACCCCAGGCCTATTCATGTGCTCTATGAATGATGGTAAGCATTGCAGTAATGCATTGCTTACCATCAAATGGTTGACCCTGTGACAAGCCGAATAAATTACACAAAGTAATGCGCCTGTGTGGGTTTGAACTTACGATGACTTACTTATGTGGGCAGGGGACATTGCTTAGAACAGATAGTCAATGGGGTCAAAATTTACTGGAATGGCGACCACTTACCGGAAGATCAGCGTTGGCAGGCCAAGATAGACCGATGTCCTGGTGAGGGTTGCGAAAATCTGATGGATGCAACGACTGGTCATTATGGTGATGCTTGAGGGAGGCTTATGTCCAACAGTGGACATTTTTCTCTGAAAATCACCTATTTTGTATGAACTTCAAAAAAAAAAGTCAAAAAAGTAAAACTGTAGAAACCTTACAAATTTTATTAAGATTCTAAATGACGACAACTTTTTCCAAAAACTTTTAAGGGTTTAAAAAAAACAGTTATTCCCTGGAGCAAGTTTTGTGAAATATTCGAGTAAATCCCGGAATTACCGAATACTAACAGAATTTTCAGGCGTTATCTCTCTTTTTTTTTGCGTTGCCTTTTCGTCAAACATTACGTTGGATTGCGTTAGATGAAGTAACAAGATTTTAAACCATTTTCGATGTTGACGATAGGCGAGTGTAAAAGGACCCTCTTAAGAAGTTTTAATTACTACCTGACATAACACCTGTAACTAGATCTATCTAGAATATAGACACGATTTCAGATTACCTTATTACCTTCGTCATCTAGTTAATTTGCAGCTGAGCTGACGAATCAAATGCTGGTTGAATTGATTGGTAGGCCATGACTTTGAGATGAGCTGTAACGCTCAATCTTGGATTGTAATTAGGACTAAATATTACAGCTGTGTAGGTGTACATCGACGTTATAGGCAGACATATACATGTACCTACACTGAAATAAAAAGAATGATTGATTTTACTAAATTCCGCGTAAATTATATCAAATCCGCGGGTTAATATGGTCCTACACACGAAATTGTTAATTTTACCAAATAGAACTGGTTGATTATGTAAATCAACAAAGTGGATTTTGTTAAATTCACTCTTGTTATAGTAAAATTAACTATGAAAAGGGTTGACTGTGGCAGTTCATTACTCAACCTACGCTACTTTAGTACATTCAACAATTCTTTTTTTTTTCAGTGTAGTACTTAATGTGGTTTGGTATATGTTAGAAACATTAAATCAATAATAATCCTTGCTAATATTATAAAAGCGAAAGTGAGTTTGTTTGTTACGTCTTCACCAGAGTCAGAATTCGCGGCGAGAACTGAACTCAATTCAGGAAGCAGCGTTTAAAAAATGTTTTGATGAATGGATTATTCGTTGGCGCAAGTGTATCGTTTCTAAAGGAGCATACTTTGAAGGTGATAAAATAAATTTGGATGATTAACAGACATTTTGTGTATTATTGATCTTTTCCCGGTACTTTCTTGACAGAGTAGAGTAGTATGTAATCTAGTGCTTGATGGTAAGCAGTGATGCAATCGTTGATTGTGAGACGCACTGGTTTATTATCTTGCCTATTCCCTCTAGCCTGGTGTCTAGGTGTTTAGAGTGAATAAGTTCTTAATTAACTAATACACTTTTTATGGTGGTAAAATCATCCAATGACAACCCCCGCTCTTGGGCGGAGCGGGATATAGTGACAGACTTTTACTGACTAAAAACCCACCCTGTTCCATCATGATTTTTTTACGGTGGGTAAAAATCATCTAATGACAACCCCCGCTCTTGGGTGGAGCGGGAGATAGTGTCAGATTCTTACTGATTAAAAACTCACCCCGTTCCATCATGCCTTCATACTGGGGCTGAGTTAATTAGTGCACTTCACAATCAACGATTATATCACTGCCTACCAGCAAGTGGGATCGCAGTCAAGCACTAGTTGATACAATAGGGTAGTTTCCTGGGTCAAAATAACTACATTTTATTTAGTCCGTGTTGTAGATTATAAAAAAATATTGGACACGTATTTTTTCTTTTTTAGATTAAACAAAAAATAACAAAGATACAGCTCATTAAAGTTACGTGTGACGTCACCCCGTGCGAAAAATGTAGCACGGCGTGACGTTACACGTAACTTTAATGGGCTATATCTTTGTCATTTTTGGTTTAATTTACAAATAAAAAAATACGTGTCCCTTATTTTTGAATAATCTAAAAGACGGACTAATTACATTTTTTTAGGCAACTAGCCCATTAAGAGGGTCCTTTTCAACTCGCCTATCGTAAACATTGAAACTGGTTTAAAAGCTTGTTACTTCATTAAATGCAATCTAACGCGATGTATGAAGAAAAGGCAACGCAAAAAAAGAGAGATAACGCCTGAAAACTCTGTTAGTATTCGGTAATTATGAGATTTAAATTTTATAAAATTTGCAAGGTCTCTAGAGGATTACTTTTTTGACTTTTTTAATTTTTAGGCAAATTATGAAGTGTCAAAGTTCATACAAAATAGGACATTTTCAGAGGTTTTTACTGGATTAGTTTTACACAAATTTAGAAATTGGTTTCTTTGGAAACCTAGATAATATCCACAAGACACTGTGTTCCCAAAATATCTAATGAAAAATGTGTAATAACGTCATAATCAGTTATGAGCGGTTGTATGAAAAACAGTGAAAATGTGAGTCATGATGCACCACCTTAAAAAAAACCCAAACAAAACACAATATTTACTGGACAACTCAAACAAAACAGTAAAAAATGTTAACTTTATATAATTGACATTTCTGTTCGACAGTAATACTCAATAAAAGGCTTTGTATTTTCTCCAAAAATAACTCTAAACAAAATTTATTTATCCCTCCGTTGGAGACACTTTAGGGACTTGCGAATTTAATTTAAAACTGTCTAACTGTATTTCAGATACAACTTTAAAATAACTACATCAAGAACTTTAAATGTCTGAAAGGAATCGTGAATTGTCGATGCCCAAAAACAAGAGCTAGGCTTAATTCCCAGTAAGTAGAGTGTTGTTAAAAGTTTTCTTCTAGGAATTGTGTTTTGGATTAGCTATAAATATAAATGGGTTTCAGTTGGGTCAATCTTAAAAGCCAAAGCTTTATTTCCTAAAAATCCTTCTATAGACCCAATCCTGCTGGAGTCTGTGTCTTCTATATTGTTATGAAAAGTTATTATGGCTTTACGTGTTTCAGTCGTTAGTAACAGAACAGAATATAATAATATAGTATTAGGTCTTTACCTATGAAATTGCCGTTTTGTATGAAAAAATTTAAACAAATTTTTTTCATGTATTTTTTATTTGTATTAATCGAAGTAATCACCCATGCAATCAATGCATCTTTGCCAACGCAGTGGCAGTTTATTGATGCCCTTCTTAAAGAAATCAGCTGGACGGGAGGCAACAAATTCTTCAAAGGCATTTTGTTCTGCCTCTCGAGTATTGAATTTTTTCCCGCCAAGAAGTTATCCAAATTCTGGAAAAAGTAGTAGTCTGTAGGCGCAAGGTCTGTTGAGTAGGGCAGATGACGGAGAGCTTCCAACCCCAGTTCTTGCAACTTGGAGACCGTCTGCTGTGCAGTATGAGGTCGCGCGTTGTCGTGCAGGAACAGTGGAGAGAGCGATTCACCAATGCTGGTTGGAGATGTGCCAGCTTCTCCATCATTGTGTTCAGTTCTTCACAGTACACATCTGCAGTAATGCTCACCCCGTTTGGTAAGAAGCTGCAATGAATCACACCGGCGCTAGACCACCAAACAGTGACCATCACTTTTCTAGGGGTAAGTTTTCGTTTAAGGCATTGTTAAAGTGCTGAACCAGGATCCAACCAACTTGCTGAGCGCTTGCGGTTATCAAACAGAATCCATTTTTCATCGCAGGTAACAATGCGGTTCAAAATTCCTTCATTTGTGTGTCTGTTGAGCTGTGAAAGGCGCGTCTCGACGCGTACTTTGCGCTGGCGATCATTGAGTTCGTGGGGCACCCATTTGTCAAGCTTTTTTACCTTGTCAATTTGACGCAAATGGACCAATATTGTTTTGACGCTAACGTCGAAAGCTGCTGCTAATTCAGCCGTAGATTGTATATCATCAGCTTCCACAATCGCCTTTAATTCGTCATTGTCGACCAAAGTCTTCGGACGACCGCGAGGTTCATTTTTCAGGTCGAAATTTCCAGAACGCAAGTGAGCAAACCAATAACAGGTGGTGCGTTGGTTTGTAGTGTTAGCTCCGTAAACATCGTTGATGTTGCGTGCCGCTTGTGCCGCGTTGCTGCCACGACGGTACTCATATTCCATAATTACTCGAATTTTTAACGTTTCCATGATGACGAAAAAGATTGAAATGCGATGAAAATGTAACACTAATCAATAAACAAATGACTACTTTTGGAAAAAAAATCCATGTTTTAAAATAAAATTAATTTGCAATTAGAATTCTTAGCCAAACAAAAATTATTTTGATTTGAAATGGCCAGTACTGCAGAACGGCAATTTCATAGGTACCCACCTAGGAGACTAGGTACCTAGGAGACCTATTATAAACTTTATTGTACACCAAAAAAGTAACACAACTTATACTTTTTTTTTAAATTAATAGTGCTTGACTGCAATCGCAACTGATGGTGAGCAGTGATGCAATATCTGATGGTGAGGCACACTAGTTTATATTATGAGCATATTCTCCCTTACCTTGAAGACACTCAAATTATAATCGGACGGGAAGAACTAAATTTGAATCTATGGATACTGGCCTGTTGGTCTAGTAGTTAGTGGCTCTGACTGCTATGCTGGAGGTCGTGGGTTCGATCCCCGCCCAAGACAAATGCTTGTCTGATGATCATTTGTTCTGTGTCTGGGTGTAATTTATCTATATATTTAGAAATATATAGGTATGTTTATCAGTTGTCTAGTACTCTTGACACAAGCTCTGCTTAGCTTGGGACTAGACGGCGTTGTGTGATAATTGTGGAATATATTACAATAATTATAAACACATACAACCTTCGAAAGGACTAAAATAATACAGGGGAACCCACAACCTTATACATGAGAGGCCAGTGTCTTACCACTGGGGTATCACGACACTTATACACAAAAGTAGATACGAGAGTAAATACGAACACGGTGGAGCACACAGTCGAGGTGTGCCCTGCCTGGGCGGAGACCTTTCGCGCCGGGCCTTGGTCAAAGCCATGGTCCGGAGCGAGGAGGAATGGCAGGCGGTCGCCTCCTTCTGCGAAGCAGTAATGCTAGCAAAGGAGGAGGCAGACCGCATCAGGCAACGGCGCCCTCGCCGCCGCCGCCGGAATTCCGATCCCGATTTCCAGCCACTGTCCGGGCCGAGCCCAAGACGTCGACGGTGCGCACTGTTCCCGCGCGCCTCAAGGAATTGTCAGCAACAGGAGGGGCATAGCTGGGTCGAAGTCTACTGGGGCCAGGGTTATCTGAAAAGAAGCTCGAGCTTCGGTATGAAGAGGCTAAAAGGAATGGGGTGGGTTTTTAGTCAGTAAGAGTCTGACACTATCTCCCGCTCCACCCAAGAGCGGGGGTTGTCATAAGATGATTTTTGCCCACCGAAAAAAAAAGGAAATACGAATATTTACTCAGCACAACATTTTAATGAAATGAACTTTATTTATAGAATGACGTCATAACATTAAACATTCGTTCATTCATTACGTCACAAAGCAGCAAATGGGAGACGCAGAGTTTGTAAAATTAATAATTGTGACAGCTGAAAAGCTGAAATGTCCATGGATATTAATTAAAAACACGGTTTAATTAGTGTTACCTGACTTTGTGAATAATCAAAAGTTTTATATTTGTTTAGGGTGTTTTTAATATTGGTCGGTTGTGGTCACGCATACGAAATTGCCCCGCACGCGTAACCTCCGCAAATGTCCATTTTTGGCTGGCCTATTGGTCTAGTGGTTACTGACCCTGTCTGCTATGCCGGAGGTCATGGGTTTGATTCCCACCCAGGACAAATGTTTATGTGATGAGCATGATCATTTGTTCCGTGTCTGGGTGTAATTTATCTACAATACTTACTTACATACTTATATATTTAGAAATATATAAGTATGTTTATCAGTCGTCTAGTACCCATAACACAAACTCTGCTTAGCTTGGGACTAGACGGTGTTGTGTGATAGTTGTGGAATATTATTATTATTTCATACAAGTATTTATTGTAATGCGTGAAATACGAACGTAAACGCGTTTTTTTTTGTATTTTGACATTTTCGGCATGCGGGGCAATCCCGCATGCGTGATGAAATCGCACGATATTAAAACCCTCTTATTTCATATACACATCACTAAATTTTCATTTTGACAGGCCTGTTGGTCTAGTAGTCAGTGGCCCTGACTGCTATGTCAGAATGGGTTCGATTCCCACCCAGGAAAAAGGTTTGTGTGATGAACACGATCATTTCTTTTGTACCTGGGTATAATCCTACTAATATTATAAATGCGAAAGTTTGTATGTATGAATGGATGTACGGATGTTTGTTACTCTTTCACGCAAAAACTATTGAATGGATCTCGATGAAACTTGGTACACGAGTGGACCATATCCCAGAATAACACATAGGATACTTTTTATCCTGGGATTATGTACGCGGGTGAAGCCGCGGGCAAAAGCTAGTTTTTTCTATAATTGTATGTATTTAGAAATATTTAAGTATGTTTATCAGTTGTCTAGTACTCATAGCACAAGCTTTACTTGGTTTGTGACTAGATGGCGTTGTGTGAAAGTTGTAGAATATTATTATTTACATATTTAGAGAAACTCAATGCCCGACAGACAATTCTGCCCTTAACACTGTCATAATGCAGATTTTCAATAAAAAAAAATTGTATTAACAAATAATGTTGTCAGAATATCAGATTTTACTGAAACAATGGGTTTCAGTAGTCAGGCCAGTGTCTAGTGACGCTAGGGCCAGCTATAATATCAATTTAAAACGGCTTTTACACACTCTTTAAAAAACTTTCCGCCGATGCAGTGACGTCAGAGAATTCATTCAGTCATTCCCCACTAACGCGTCGATTCACTATTTTTTGCGTTGGCAACTCCAATTCGAAGCCGTGACGTATTTACTAAAGAGTTTCGTTCATTCATGTAGAAAGTTATTGGATATGGTGTTTTATGGTGATATTTTTATTATTATTGATGGGCTCGCGTTTGACCACCTTCTCACCTGATGGTAAACGATGATGTGGTCTGCTATTATATTAAGAAAATGAAGGTTTATGTCGCGCATTCAAAAATATATTTTTTGTTACCTGTACTGTATGTACAAAAGTGAAAGGTATGATAACAAATTAAATGAAATGGTTGGGGTCATAAGCGTACTAACAGGCGACTTGCTTAATTCATGAATCCCCAAGCGACCACCGGTGGCCGCGCATCTATTGTCTTACTATTGTGTCTCTAATTGACGGTATCTGAAGGGTTAACGCGTGTTAATGGTATTTTCAATACACTTGCTTGAAAACCCGCTCTTATTTCACCACTTTCAGGTACGCAATAGATTGTTTTCCGCACTAGTGGAAAAAATGGACGTACTTTCCCCCGCGACAATTTTATTACATTTATCGTATCAGACTGGTTCGATCCCTACGGTTTTCGGTCAACTCTCGTTTATCAACTTCTTCTCAAGTGTATTAAAAAAATTCGTTTGATACACGTGCTTTGGCACTGCAGCCATCGGCTTCATAACCCTCCTCAAGTCTGTCTCGGTCACAATGACTATTTTTCTGCACTTGTAACAAAATGTACTATCTTTTCTGACTAATTGGCAACATTTCATATTCAAGTATATAAATTTAAAAAAAGACAATTCCAAATTTAAAACTCCTATCTTAACTCCTGTAGCTGCATGGTGGCAACACCAACAATCGGTCGTCAGGTTTGACTGGCGCTGACGTAACAACTCGTTGCACTGAGCCCTTTCTAACTTTTTCACTTTATCGTCAAGCCAGGGAGACGCAAGTTTTTAAACACGTTTGAAATTCAACGTCAATTTGTGTTTGATGCTGCTTTGAAATGTTGTACCTGACGTTTTAAGATGAAAATATTATTTTGTGTGAGTTTATTTTGCTTGAGAATACGGTTTTTGGTCTGTATTTTAAAGGTTTTGCTGGTTTCAGAGTAGGAGTTGCTTTGAGAGCTTTGAAATTTTTTATTTTACACAATTAATTATTTTTGATTATGATGGTTCTTTTTAAAATATTTTAATTTGAGGTTGATGTGTTGCTTTTTTAAAACTACATGCATCACCCATACTTTTCGTAGAGATCTTTAGGATAAAGCACCTGGTGTAGCCCGCGACAGATCGCCATCCGACTGTAACCGTCCAGATCAAGCCCAAGTCGTCGACGACGCGAGATGTTAGCAAGTCAGGGCCTAGTAGGGTCGAAGACTTCTGGGGCCATAGGTTCACTTCTGAAAAAACACCGGGCCCTGGAATGAAAGGCAACGAAAGAACTAGAAGTGGGTTTTAGACAGTAAAAGTCTGATACACCCTCCCCTCCCTCGTTGCTTTTTTTTTTTTTTAGTTATGAGTTTACATGTGGATGGATGGAGAGGAAGAGGGAGGCCAAAGAAAAGATGGATGGATGGTGTGAGAAGTTATATGAATGAAAAGGGAGTTAGTGATAGCGTGACGAGCAACAGGACAGAATGGAAGGAAAAAACGTGTTGCGCCGACCCCAAATAAAACGGGATAAGGGCAGAAAGATGAGATGATGAAAATAAAAATTGATGATTTTTATTCTGTCAATATGTGTTTTAGTCGCAAATCATAGTTTTAATGAACATCGAATTTGACAATGACCAACAAATGCAAAAACATAACAAAATTTGAATTTAATTTTCCCCTTAACTATTTTCGTTTTATTTCATAAAAATTTGAAAAATAATTATTAAACCATTACCTTTTGCCCGCATACGTAAAATATAGCCAATGTCACTCAGGAATAAAGCAGTTTTTATTTAGTGAAAAGGATTTTGCAATCGGTTAAGTACTTTCAGAGATTACCTCCTACACACAAAAAAAAACAAACTTTACCTCTTTATAATATTAGTGTTAATAATCATATTCCTGGCCAAAAAAAAAAATATAAAAAAAATCAAAATTCGAAATCAATTTTTTAAAACAAATATTATGTATTACGAAAGCAATCGCTCATAAAACATGCGGGTGTGCGCAAACAAATCAGTTAGAGTAAATAATATCATGCTTAGCAATATTTGTTTAACTCGCGCTCAGATGAAATGTAAATAAACACATCTGGGTGACTGACTGGAATGTATTCAAGAAAATTTGTTTTCCGTTGAATCGTTTCCGTTTTCCTACAATTTGAGTGTGTGATGAGAATGTGTGTTTCTACTTCGTTTACTTAGATTATTATTATTTACTAGCTATCGCCCGCGGCTCAGGAGTAGGGGTAATCCAGTGGAAACAGCCGTGACTAGCGAGTTGTAGGTCGAGAGTTCAAACCCAGCCAGGCACATTACTCTGTGTAATTGATTTCATCATTAACCCTTCAGATACCGTCAATTAGAGACACAATAGTAAGACAATAGATGCGCGGCCACCGGGTGTCGCTTGGGGATTCATGAATTAAGTAGGAATTGTTTCTCAAAACGGTAAAGAAAAACATCCTGAGAAAACTGGAATGTCCTAGAACCAAAAATTCGAAGACATGTTACATTTACCAACTCGCACTGGGATTTACTACGATGTGGATTACGGCCCATTCCCTCTCCTAGAGAGGAAGCCTGAGTCCCGGCAGTGGGAACATTAAAAGGCTGATTATGATGCTATGCTATTGATAGGCTCGCATTTGACCTCTACCACACCTGATGGTAAGCGAAGATGTGTCCGATGATGGAGCACGCTTGCCTACAAGTAAAGACCCGCGACCTACAACTCGTAAATCGGGACCGTTACCACTCGGCCACCACTGCTCACCCATCAATCTACACTAATATAATAAAGAAGTAAAGCTTGTTTTTTTGTTTGTAAGAGGTAATCTCTGGAAGTACTGGTCCGATTGCTAAAATTTATTCACCAATAGAAAGCTGCTTTATTCCTGAGTAACATAAGCTATATTTTATGTACGTGGGCAAAGCTGGAATCCGATGGATGCGAGACGCACAGGACCGTTCATTGTGGTGGCACTTGGCGGAGGCCTATGTTCAACAGTGGACGTCTTTCGGCTGAAATGATGATGATGATGATGGGCAAAGCTGCGGGCCAAAGTTAGTGACAAAAAAAACGTTTTTGGGACTTAACACCTAGTTCCGATCAATTCTGAATTTCCCAAATGATTTCATGGGTTTTCTAATTTTTTTTAAATGCCTCTGTATTAGTAATAACTAAGGGAGGTTCTCAACTTGAATTCACCAACTGTAGCAGTATTTCTAGGTGGCTAACATCGTCAAAATGTAATTTAAGTTAAGTCAAAGTCTCCTTACCCATTTAACTCGGCTATAACTTCTATTGTTCCCCAACAGCACACAAAACAACAGTATTGCATCTACATTATTCTACATAATAGTGTACCAACGAATGCAGATTGTTATCTCTGCACAGTCGGACTGTCTATTGGGACAGGTTGACCAACAAAGTTGCATGGTCTGAATGTACAATGAGGACCTGTCAATGAAGATACGTTTCTATCCATACTAATATTATAAACGGGAGAGTGTGTGTGTCGGTCTGTCACGGCAAAACGGAGCGACGAATTGACGTGATTTTTTAAGTGGAGATAGTTGAAGAGATGGAGAGTGACATAGGCTACTTTTTGTCTCTTTCTAACCACCCACTGCCCAGGGGAACCGTGTTACCCCGAATTTAACGCGAGTGATGCCGCGGGCCATCATTTCAGCCGACAGACGTCTGGACATAAGCCTCCCCCAAGTGCCGCCACAATGATTGATCATGTGCGTCCCGCATCCATCGGATTTCCGCAACCTTCACCAGGTCATCGGTCCACCTTGTAGGAGGCCTTCCAACGCTGCGTCTTCCAGTGCGCGGTTGCCACTCCAGAACCTTCCGGCGCCAACGGCCATCTGTTCTGGGAGCAATGTGCCCTGCCTATTGCCACTTAAGTTTGGCGATTCGTCATGCTATGTCGACAGCTTTGGTTCTCCTGCCCTCATGCCGTGGGCAAAAGCTAGGAATTACATAAACGTATGGTTTCGATAGTAATCTTATACACTTAGATAGCAGATGAAACTAATCGGGCAAATCATGTTTTTATTATCATCGCTAGAATAAAAGCGTAAGATTTACATATTCTTTGCTCTAATTTCTGAAATTACGTTATTTTTTCGGAAGTAGATATTGTTAATCACTACATAGTATAAAACAAAGTCGCTTTTTCTGTCCCTATATCCCTATGTACGCTTAAATCTTTAAAACTACGCAACGGATTATGATGCGGTTTTTTTTAATAGATAGAGTGATTTAAGAGGAAGGTATATGTATAATAACATCCATTAAATAGTGGAGAAACACCGGAGCAAAGCCGGGACGGGGCGCTAGTCATTTAATATATATTTTATGATATTTTGTAATGTGGTTAAAAAAGCGGTTAAAATTCAGTACGTTGTAACCATAAATAAAACATTTTTTTACTTTAATATACTTGTGAAGCAATATTAGATCTGCAGATCTGAGTATTTAGTTTTAACCCTTCAGATACCGTCAATTAGAGACACAATAGTAAGACAATAGATGCGCGGCCACCGGTGGTCGCTTGGGGATTCATGAATTAATTTCAACTCGATACCTTTACGCGTTCTTGAGATACCTAAATAGTCTTGACAGACAGGCAAACAAACGGACGGACAACAAAGTGATCTTACAAGGGTTCCGTTTTTTTCTTTTTGAGGTACTGAACCCTAAAAAGGTGGGATTTGGTCAGTAAAAATCTGACACGCTCTCTCGCTCCACCCTAGAGTTCCAAGCCATTTAACGATTGCCCTCCTAACAAAAATATACTATAACTGCAGGAAATTAATTAATTAATTTGACATGACTTATTGTAATTAATGTGTTTTTTGTCTAATCTGTTTGATATTTCTTTCTGAATTTCAATTTTTTTGTAATCTGTATGGTATTTTTATGTGAATTTGAACTTTTTTTATTTTTTATATTCACCTAGTTATACTATATGTGCATGCTGTGGTCTCCTGTAACTGAAGGAGCACACGTTAAAGGACCCCGTGCCTAGTGATTTATACTGTTTCTGTGTAACCTTTGTTGGAGATCTAAATAAATAAATAAATTCTAAACCAAAACCAAAGCTTAGTATATCAATTACCATTAAGGCTATAACACTTCTAAATCCAAGCTCTCGGCTACGCAAATTCTCACAATATACAAAGTTAATGTCTGCCAGAAACTATTTCGCTGTAGCCATTCATCTTATGATTAAATTCCTCTCTGGAATCAGC
The DNA here is from genome assembly GCA_949319445.1 of Mythimna lalbum. NCBI lineage: Eukaryota > Metazoa > Arthropoda > Insecta > Lepidoptera > Noctuidae > Mythimna > Mythimna lalbum. The sequence goes on from OX439370.1 coordinate 8,101,555, forward strand.
CGTGGCTTAATTTTCGGGTGCCTCGTGCATGTGTTTATAAGTTTGGCGTAATTGTATGGTACTCGTATGTTGTAGATGCGTTTGTTTTGTGTGAAGTGTTGAATTTAGTTATGGTAGCACCAAATCATATCCTGTTAATAAAGAAGTTATCGGCAGAAGATGTCTTTGTCCTTTCAAGACAGGTATAATTTGGTCGGCGGCGGAGAACTCTCGCGCCAGGCCCTGGTCGATGTCATGGTCCGGAGCGAGGAAGAATGGCAGGAGGCCGCCTCCTTCTGCGAAGCAGTAATGCTAGTAAAGGAGGAGGCCGACCGCATCAGGCTACGGCGCCCTCGCCGCCACTGCCGGGATTCCGATCCCGATTTCCGGCCACCGTAGACGCGGGCTCACGGACGGCAAGCCATAGGTAGCTCACTGTCCGATCATCCGGTAATGGACCGAGCCCAAGACGTCGAGGGCGCGCACTGTTCCCTCGCACCTCAAGGAGTTGTCAGCAGCAGGAGGGGCCAAGCTGGGTCGAAGTCTACTGAGGCCAGGGTTATCCGAAAGGGAGCTCGTGCCCCGGTATGAAGGCTAGAAGGAATGGGATGGGGTTTTTAGTCAGTAAGAGTCTGACACTATCTCCCGCTCCACCCAAGAGCGGGTTTTGTCATAAGATGATTTTCGCCATCGACAAAAAAAAAGGTATAATTTGGTAGTCTTTATGTCAAGATTAGTTCTAAACAGACGTCTCTCTCTTTCTCTCTCTCGATGTGCGATGGCAGGAGTGGGAAATCCTCATGGACGGCCAGGCTGCCTCACATACGAGCCAGTCTGGGCAGTGTCAGACTCCTACTGACTAAAACCGCATTCCTGCCTTACATTTAAACCACAGACATGGCGTCCGTGCTCTTTTTTGATTTTACATTGTTTGCTTCTGGGCAACTCCACGTGCAAGTGGCGTCACTCCAGAGCACCTTCCAGTAACTATAACAAATCCCGTCAGAATTTCAGAGCTGAGAGGCCACCAATCCGAAGCGAAACTCAAGCAGCAACGAGCCATACACGCTTAAAAAATTGGGGAAACTCCCAACCTTCAACACACATACAACCCTCCGCCCCCCATCAAATGGCCCCCCAGCTCCAGACTTAACTATAATTAATTCTATATAATATATATTAATAACCTTAAATATCAATAACTTAAACTACAGACTAGACATTATCGTTTAGTTTAAATCAAGCTTAACCTACTAAGTCAACAACAATAAAAAATATACTATATTCTATTCTTACTGTATAGTCAGTTAGGTTAGGTTAAATTATTTATTTACTTTATTATTTCTCTTTTTCTAATGTCTCTTTGAGTATCTTCACCTCTGATTTGATCATACAACGATCATAGCCCTCTCCATTGCTCTTTGGGTGCCGTTAAGCATTCGAATGAGACCCATTGTGAGCGACCACACTTACCGACATAACCCGAAGAATCAGCAACCTTAAGTTAAAGTAGGCAGTGCAAATTGCTCGTAGAATAGATAATCGATGAAGCCAAAAGGTTCTGAAGTGGCGACTTCGTAGGTACCTTAAGACTCATTGTTAGAATTCCTCCTACAAGGTTTTTTTTAGGTGGGAAAATCATCCAATGACACCCCTCACTCTTGGGCGGAGCGGGAGATAGTGTCACACTTTTACTGACTAAAAACCTACTCGTGTTCCTTCTTTGCCATGATACCAGGGCAAAGATCTCTTTTGCATCACCCATAGCCCAAGAAGGCAGTGACCTGTCACCCTGCTGGGCCCCCACCGTTGCTGAAATCTCCCTGAGGCGTACGTGGAACGTGGACCGTCGACGACTTGAGCTTAGTCCGGATGGTCGGACGGCGAGCTACCCATTGCTTACCATCTGCAATTCGCAACTCCTGACCTGGTAAGAGTCGAGGGTATTCTTTAAATACGCGATGCAGAAAACCCATGGTTGTGGCGATAATGTGACAGCCCTATGTCCAGCCTTTTTTAAGTAAGGAAATCATCCAATGACTTCTTCCGTGAACGTTTTTGGTTAAAATGATGATCATTAACAATGAGTATCAGTGTGCATACGTTAAAATATTAATGAAATTTAAGTCTCCAAATCTTTGCCAAATGCCAAGTTATTCAAATCACAATATTCCATACCTTCTAACATCCAAAATTCGACGTGATAATCTCCTCGAAATCCCTATAATGAGATTATTACGGTACCCTCGCTTTGTTCCTTTGATTTCCCAGCGCCAATATCCGTCTCAGTGAATATCAACGAATTAACAAATTAGATTTTATTTAATTTAATATCTTTTGAGGCCAGAAGTATTTGGATTAATGTAATTCTATTTTTCTTTTTTTGTAAATTAGCTTGTGCCAGAGTTTTCGCTCAAGTAAATGTTGGAAATTATCTTAACAGAAAATACTTTTGAATTATAAGTAAGTTCTTATCCTCAACATAGTTCACTTCGATCCCCCCAACCAAGAACTCGGTAATGTACTATTATGGGCTTTATGCTGTTATGTCAAATTCGGCATCTATGGACTGGAATACACCTTAGCATTTTTTTTCAGATTTTTTCTAATGATATTTGTAAAGAAATCATGACACACATGTTTATTGTTGGGAATTTAGACACAATAATATTTCTGCAAAAAACCTATTATAGGTCTGTACGAAAAAACTATTTATTTTTTATTTTGGTAAGTTGCGATTACCGGGTTATTGGCGTAAATCATTTTCATAAAGTTTTTGGTAAACGTGTTTATGCGGTTTTTGTTGAAATAATTTTAAAATACGTGTTCCGTAATATGCACTAACAATGTTATTTAAGTTCGGTATTGGCTTATTAATGTACGTAATATTTCAATATGGTCAATTTATTCTAAATTTCAATACACCTAGCTCTGTTCTGGATATTACTGTTTTGGTCTAGCCGTGTAATAGTTTGCAAAGAGTGGTTGTCTCTTTCTTTTAGTAGCTGATAGACAGTAATAGATATATGCCACGCCCCCACAAGTGTCCTTGACCATCGGCCCGTTGCGTAATGTTTGTTTACGTAAACAATAATTTACAAATTAAAAAAAAAAACAATTTAGTGCTAAACTGATTGAAGTAAACTACTTGTGAAGTTATTCAGTGCAAAGTGATAATGAGTTTTAGAAGAAATAAACCATTAATAAATGAACGTGTGAAACGAATGCTACAAATGGTTGAGGACACGACAATTACAAGTAAGTACTTAGGTACTACAAATTTGTACGACTTATCTATATTAAGTTATAATATTATTGTGTATTTTGTAATATGTTTGTTTACTGTATGATAGGCGCCGATCAAGAGGTAGAACGTTCCAAAATAACTCCGAAGCAAAGTGAAAAGAAATCTACCAGTGCAAAGTCTGACGTCCATGCATTATTAAAAGGTTTAGGTACTTATAGATTTTTTATTATACCTAATAACTCACTACTACTAAAGAAGAATAAGTTGTATATAACTTTAACATGGTTGTAACTTTAATTCGTCGTTAAGTCGGTTGTGTCAAGTGTTTGTGGATTTTGTCCTTTTTTTATTATAGTGGTAAAATAATATTATCCTCCCATATAGTCCTCCCGCCCAGGGTGGGACGGCAGGGATTGTCAAACTCTTACTGATTAAAATCCACGGTGATCCTTCAATAGCCCTTTACGTTCCACGACACCGGCAGGCTTTGGCCCTCTAAGGGGGCCCTGTCAGCTTGCTGACAGCTCTTTGAGGCGCGCGTGGAACACGACGCGCAGTCGACTCGGGCATGGTCCATGATCAGACGGCGAGTCACCCATTATTCACTGTCCACGTCCTTCGCATGTCCGCGCCTACGGTGGCTGGAAATCGCCTCGCGCCTACGGTGGCTGGAAATCGCCTCGCGACATCCGTAGCCGTGCGCATTTCCCGCGGTGACTGGGTCGCGATGTGGACGCTGTCCTCTCCCTCACGCATCCGGCCTCCTCCTTCGCTAGCATGACTGCTTCGCAGAATGAGGCGCCCGCTTCCCATTCCATCTCGCTCCGCAGCATGGCCTCGACCAGTGACGGGCGCGAGAGGTTGCCGACTATCACCTCCACCGTGTCTACTGGGCGATCCTCGCAGTGGTGACACTCAGGCGTTTCTTTCATTCCTATACGATACAGGAACCCCCCGTAATATTCGTGTCCGGTAAGGATCTGTGTCAAGTGGAAGGTGAAGACGTTGTGACGCCTAGCATATGCCAGCCACTCCCCAAAGAGGGGTCTTACCTCCGCGATCGCGACGTACCCGAACCTCGGTTGCGACAGTCGTTCCCTCCATACCGTGCTGAGATTGCGCTGGAGCTGTTCTCGCAGTGCCTCGACTTGTTGAGGCGGCGGAGAGGAATTTCGTACTTAAGTTTTTATTTTAAAAAAGGAGGGTTTTCAATTATTATACTGTAGTTTTACACAATACATCAATACCTTCCATTCACGTTAAATGATCAGATATATTTTCAATTCGGTGCCAGCTACTTAAATCTAAACAAATAGGTACATAAATGCAGGGTTATGATGTACCTATGTGCAAACTGATATTTTTGTAAGGGTGGTTTTAGTTTTCTTTTTTTAAATTTTTGTCTTTACCATTTCAGATACAGATTGCGGTATTATTGCAATTGATAACGATTCTAGTGTAAAAGAAACTTTTACCAATCAAGTTCTGTCAAGATACGAGTTACGAGGTACGTATTAGAACTAAATGTAATGTGAGTGTGAGTTTTGTATAACTCGGGTAAATTGTAGCATGGATATTTTCTTTTGTAATGAAATGCTTCATTACAAAAGAAAATATCCATGCTACAATTTTACTGTGTTTGATGCAGTACGAAAAATAGGATATTGTTATGTATGGCATCACCAAATCGTTAAAAGAAGTAGTTCAGAAATAGGAAGTGCTTTGTTATCTTTTTTTAAAACTGAACGTGAGAAAGGTATAATAAAGTTTTCATTATATTCGGATGGATGTTATGGGCAGAACAAAAAACGTTACATTTTCGCCCTTTATCTATATGCTGCCAAACTTTTTGGCATTACCATAACCCACCGTTTTTTTGAAACTGGACACAGTCAAAACGAGGGAGATTCCATGCATGCATGCATAGAAAAAAACTTAAAGAATAAAGTTTTATATACCCCTGACCAAATTTATAACATTATTTTAAATTCAAAGATTACTGGCGAAAAATACAGAGTCAAAGAATTAGAGCAGACAGAAGTTTACGATTTAAAACCACTCGTAGAAGACAAGTATTGGCGGTGCGATAAAGACGGAAATGTGATCCGCTGGGCTGAAGTCATGGAGGTAAGCGTGGTCGACTCACAAATAAATAAGTTGTTTTTCAAATATAATTTTGAAGACACTTATTCAGAGCTTGATCTAAACAACACTCCCTCTACCTCAGCTAGACGAAGAGGACGAAAGCGTGCGAGTACTCAAGAAGCAGCTGTATATATGGATAATGTGCAGTTGCAACGCGCATACCACCAACGTATACCAATAAGCCAGGCTTTGCATACAGATCTTTTAAGTTTATGTAGAAGTGGAGCTATTCCTCAGAGCTACCATTCTTTTTATCAATCCTTGTCCTGTTCTGATGTGGGAAACGAAAATATTTCTGAAGAAGAACTAAATTGAAGAGTTTATGTAGCTCAAAGTTGATTACAGGATTTGATTCATTGGATTATTTTTATTAATAAATGTTCGCGTCGGAAAGTGTCTGTATTATAATAAATATTACTTATAATCGAAATTATTGTATTTTTTCGTTTGTTATCTTCAAATATTACATTTAAATTTAAAAACGGTATCGAGTGGTAACAATAACATTGTTTTTATAACTTTCCTCGTAATAATAATGTTATTTATTAATACCTGTTTTTAAAATAATTTGACATTACCACAATAACTCCGTAAAAACAAGTTATGTATAAGCCCTACAATATAAAATAACGCCGTAGAAGCCCATAATGTTATGTTATGAAATATTTTATTTTATAAATTTACTGCAATAATCCCGTAAGTAGTATTACTGTAATATTGTATGTATAAAATTTTAGGTATTATTTATTTTCATAAATTACTAGGTTTTGAACAAAAGGATTTTCATAATAATGGCACAGGTAGACTTCGCAAAAAATAGCTTTCATTTAATATATCAATGACTTCAATAGTCCCACTCGTTGAAAAGTTATTTGACAAAATCCGTAAATCTTTTTTCCTGTAAAATTTAGATTTTTAGATTGCCGGGTTATTGCTTGGAAGCGTCGACTTGTATTACTGAATTGATTCAGTTGCAAAGACATACAAAGCTTACAAACAGACAAGCAGATGGATTTGCGATGTAAAACAGGACTGCGGAATTGTTCGAAAGAGTTGCCGATACCCTGGAACGCAAAGAGTAACTGACAGAACACAGGTGGGTTTTAGTCAGTAAAAGTCTGACACTCCATTTCGTTTCAACTAGAGCAGGAAGTGTTATTTAATGGATTCCCGCCTCATAAAAAAAATATATATATCGATATATATATTATTATTATGATTACCGTTCTCGGCTCTGTTAAGACCCTCGCCACGGCTCGGGTCTTAATATCAGCTCAACGGTAATCACTAACATTACACACTTGTATCAAAACAAAACTATTTTAATGACGTCCAATATTCGTCCATATCTGAGTTTCTACAAGTTCAAAAATATACAAACATCACATTTACACTCTTTCCTACAAAAATATGACCCTAAATACACACAGAATAATTTATTTTGTTCGCAAAAGAGAAACAAAACAAACAACATTGCGAAAAGATTCCGCTTGAAAGCCTATGTACAGGAAAAAGTATAAAATATGCAAAAAAAATCAAAGGGTGAGTTTGTTTCTAAACAGAGTCCTTGGGGTACAAAAGGCCCCCAAGCCTCCCAACGTGTTTAAGTGGCACTGTGGCTTCATAAAAAAACCGGGTTCTATTATATTTTGTTTACCCCATATTCACATTTTCAATTGACATATAAAGAGGTAAAATAAAAAGGTTAGAAGAGGTTTTTTTGAAAAGAAATAATGGATGAAGCCTACGCAATCTTACGTTGCTAAAACTACACCTATTGTTGCTTTCAGATTTTAGATTCAGAGGTACTTAAGTAAAGAGTGAATGGGTTACTTCTAGGTAAGCTACCGGTGTAGCTCATATTATTTTCCAACAAATAGGATAGCTAAGTTTTAAAAAATATAAGCAAGTGCGAGTCGGACTCGCACGCTGAAGGTATGGAATGGTACACCATCATTTCCGTCGACCACATCATCGTTGGCTATCTAGTGAGATATCTTAATTTGATGATAAAACGACATATCACTGATGATAAATTGATGTTTTGTCATATCACTAGATACTTTTAGTAAGAAGACGTAGTAAACAAGAATATTCGACATCTACCGGGATTTTGTGAAATCCTTGATATCCTCATTTCTCTGCGACATAAACAAACTTTTGCCTTCAAAATCCACGAACTGCAGTAATGCTTGCAAAGGAGGAGGCCGACCGCATCAGGCAACGGCGCCCTCGCCGCCGTCGCCGGGATTCCGATCCCACTTTCCGGCCACCGTAGACGCGGGCTCGTGGACGGCGAGCCATGGGTAGCTCGCTGTCCGATCGTCCGGTAATGGACCGAGTCCAAGACGTCGACGGCGCGCACTGTTCCCACGCGCCTCAAGGAGTTGTCAGCAGCAGGAGGGGCCCAGCTGGGTCGAAGCCTACTGGTGACAGGGTTGTCCGAAAGGGAGCTCGTGCCCTGGTATGAAGGCTAGAAGGAACGGCGTGGGGTTTTTAGTCAGTAAGAGTCTGACACTATCTCCCGCTCTACCCAAGAGCGGGTTTTGTCATAAGATGATTTTCTCCGTCGACAAAAAAAAAACCAGGAATTATTTTGGCCAGTGCGTGGATAGGTTATCATTGCTTAACCTTGAGGATCAACCTGTACTGTAATTAGTTGCGTACGACTTACGAGCTCACAAACATTAACGAAGGCAATAATAATTTAATTCTCACCTAATGGACACACTTAGAACTACGTGTAGATACGTAATTAGACCATATATCTGCTTAATGAGCAGGAAGCTCATATAATTTGAAACAAACCATTTGCCTTGGGTAACGCTTAACAGTTCGTTATATGATACCACGGAATTTTACAGCGGGGAGAAACAATGTAAAAAAGAAACAAAGTAAGAAAGGAAAAAAGGAAATTGAAAAGAAAGCAAGATAGAAATGAAGAAAGAAAAGAAGAAAGGACAAACAGGAAGAAAGGAAAAAAGGAAAACAGGAAGAAAGAAAGGAAGGAAGATATAAAAAAAGAAAAAGAAAGGAAAAAAGAAAAGTGAAAAGAAAGCAAGATAGAAATGAAGAAAGAAAAGAAGAAAGGACAAACAGGAAGGAAGGAAGATATAGAAAAAGAAAGGAAAAAAGAAAAATGAAAAGAAAGCAAGATAGAAATGAAGAAAGAAAAGAAGAAAGGACAAACAGGAAGAAAGGAAGAAAGGAAAAAAGGAAAACAGGAAGAAAGAAAGGAAGGAAGATATAAAAAAAGAAAAAGAAAGGAAAAAAGAAAAGTGAAAAGAAAGCAAGATAGAAATGAAGAAAGAAAAGAAGAAAGGACAAACAGGAAGAAAGAAAGGAAGGAAGATATAAAAAAAGAAAAAGAAAGGAAAAAAGAAAAGTGAAAAGAAAGCAAGATAGAAATGAAGAAAGAAAAGAAGAAAGGACAAAAAGGAAGAAAGGAAGAAAGGAAAAAAGGAAAAAAGAAAAACAGGAAGAAAGAAAGGAAGGAAGATATAAAAAAAGAAAAAGAAAGGAAGAAATAAAAGTAAGAAAAAGAAAAAATTAAAAGAAAGCCAGAAGAATAGTATGAAACTAACTTTAGTGTACATCAAAATACGAATGACAACCTGGACTACTTTACGTACTTTCCGAGGAGAGGTGGGCGGGGTTTTAGTTTTAGGGGTTTCAGTAATGTCCTAGATAAACTAGAAAAATTATACATGAATTGAAATATTCATATTGGTAATAGCCTGGTTTTGAACCCGCAACCGTATAATTGAAAGGTGGGTACTATCACACAATTAAAGCTGATAAGCTCTCTAAAACGATTACCAAAAAGTAGAACAAGGACTTTACAGTGACGTGTCCAAAAGACATTCGTGCGAGCGAGAAAGAAAGAAGGAGCATACACCCTATATAGCCCCGTTCCTTAAACAGTTCAGTTTAGGTCGTCAAATGGACCGCTTTGAAAGCTCGTGGTAAGACCTCTGGAATGCAAAGAAAACGCCACATTTTTACCCGACTACGGCAAAAGTAATGGAGAGTTATGATTTTGTTTCTTTCTTTCTTTTTCTTTTTCTTTTTCTTTTTCTTTTTCTTTTTCTTTTTCTTTCTTTCTTTCTTTAATTATTTATTTATTTACTTATTTATTTATTTTTTTGGGTTTTATATGACAGGCTATTTGTATTGTATCGTGGTAACACCACCACTGCACCGCTGAGAGATGCGACTCTTTGCGGGAGGAAACCTACTGATGATTTTATCGAGTCATCGGAAAGCCTCTCGCTTGGACACGAAATACCAAAGCACACTAACTTGGAAAACTAAATAAAGTGCAACTACGTAAATCTACACAGATGGAGCCCACAAATAACAGCATTCAAATTCAGCCGCAGTTCCAATCATTGGCGTTTGTGCAGCGTCTCTCTGCAGACCATGGCCCACCTTCCATCCTGCGTCACGTGCCCTGTTACCTATTCGGGTAGCTTAAACCTAATGAGCGGGACAGTGGATAGCATTGTCGTAGCCGAATACTGGGTTGGACTCAACAACTTAAAAACCAATAATTGGTGTTTAAGTTCATTGATTGCAATCGCAATTATGTTCAAATACGTGATGAACGCATCGCATTCAAACCAGACATAAAATACCTTGGAGTCTGGCTGGTCAAAAGGCTTTCGATGAATAAGCATGCCAAAAAAAATATTGAAAACGCCAAGAGAGTCAAAGGAGCGCTGCATTCAATTGTCGGCTACCGCTCCAAACTAAGCGTCGAGGTCAAGCTACTTGTCATTCAAGCATGCTTACTGCTAGTGATAGACTGCGGAGTAATATAATTACTACCGAGGTACAGTAAAACAAACCTGCTCAAGCTTGAGTGGCAATATAAAATGGCATTTGTTGATAGGCTCGGGTTTGACCACCATCTCACCTGATGGTAAGCGATGTTGTGGTCGACGATGGAGCACGTTAGAGTTACCCAGACGCACTGACACTGTTCTACTCTATGAAATCTTACAATAAGACCCGTGGCACATTCGTGCGCATGATCTCCACGGCGACATGATAGAACGTTTAAAATCTCTGTCAATCGAGGAGCTACAAGAACAAAGCCCGGTGTACACGCGCTATGGACAGCACAATGCCTTTCTTTTCGCTACTAGAGTAGGTGATATTCAGTAAAAAAGGTACGGACAAGCCATTTTTTAGACGACTGGCCTCCTTCCGACAGCGTAGGCTCTGACTGTTGCTAATCCTAATAGACCGCTGTGGCTAATCCCCACTGCTTTATTGTTATCCTCAAGTAAAATTATATAAGCACTAGAAATAGAGGAAATGACCAGGATAGGTTTCAACAGTTTCTACTCTACGGACACAATGAAACACGTTATTGTGAAATATTTTAAGTGATATGTAATATAAATCTAGACAAATAAATAAATTCTGGTTCTGATTCTGATACTGAGCCAGGCAAGTTTAAGTTGAAAAAAAAAAAAAAAACTAGTTTTGCCATCGACGCCCTACTAAGAAGATTAACATAGAACTCATAAAACGCTACAAACAAACAATAAGGAAAAAAACCCAGACATACAATTTCAATTCCAACACGACCATACAATCCCACCCTACATTAACTTCTTATAAAAACTAATTTTCTCTTAAATTCCAACTCAATAAAGATGTACAGAACATTGCCTTAAGGCCATTACGCCGCTTTTTACATTAGGGACTTGGCAGATGTCCAAGGAACCGAAATTATAACTCTTGGTCCAGAAAGTTCCAGGCACTATATCTCATCGGGTGGCTGCAACTGAGTCTAGCTTCTCAAACAAGTCTGTATAGTTGGTTTAGAGTTTAATTTCAAATTAGTTTCGGAAATTAACACTGAGCGTAGTTCCTATTATCCAATGTCCAGTGGGTATTATGCTGAGTGCAATAAAACTTAATTACATTTTTAGCTAGGATTTTTATTTACTAGCTGGTCATTTTTTTGTGGTGAGAAAGTCCTCCAATGGCATATTCTACTCTTGGGTGGAGCGGAAGATAGTGTCTGAAATTTACTTACTAAAAACCCACTCTTGTTTGTTTAGTACCGGTGCTGGGCCTACCTTTCAGGACGAGGAGACGAGGGTGGATTATGACGCAACGTCGAACCAATACCCCTAGCCAAGTTGCTAATCTGCAATAGTTAACGCTAGTAGAAAACTTCAAATGTACGGGTCACGTGATCAGATCCAAAGAATCTCAGGCGTAACCAACTTGAGGCGTTCGACTCAAGCGAAATGGTTGTAACTTGGTTAGAGAAGCTGGTTCTTCTCGAACGACAAGTTACCCATTTCACGCCGTATGTTTACAATATCCTAGGTTTCCTCTCTGAGGGCCTACTCGTAAGGATTATCTTTTCGCTTCCTGGCAACATCTTCGCTTGCTGTATTGATTTGCAGAAGGAGGTGACTGAATCCCATTCCCTTTTACTTCATACCATGGCCTGGATACGGGCCAGACCCCTGAGATCGCCCTCGCCGATTATCAGACAATAACAGATTAAATTGTATTGTTATTGTATGGATTGTGTTGTGTCAAGTCCTTAGAGTTTATCAGTTGTTCAATACTAATGGGCTAACTAATGACGTACTAATTAGGACTTCGATTGATACTTAGTTTGCTGGACAGATAGATGTTGATGGACCAGAACAGTTCATTACCACTAACATCTCGAGTGGCTGCTTTTGTAATTACCTGAACGTAATGTTCAAATTAGTTGCCTCTGAATGAAAACTTTGAGAGACATGCCCAAATGTTTCACCTGTAACACTAATAATGATAATTCACGAGAACTACGTAAAGACTTCTGTTTTATAATTTAGCCTCGGTTACACAAAGCAAAAAAAAACTGTTATTAATACATAAAAATGTGTTTTTTTTTGCACACCGTACTTTTCAATAAACATTTGACAGATCCTTGACATTCCTATTCATAAATTGAATCGCATTTTATCTAAATTAATTTGGTGTGAATATTCTTTAGGCCTCCTACAAGGTGGGCCGATGACCTGGTAAGGGTTGCGGGAATCCGATGGATCCGAGACGCACAGGACCGTTCATTGTAGCGACACTTGGGGGAGGCCTATGTCCAACAATGGACGTCATTCAGCTGAAATGATGATGATGAATATGCTTTCTCCTGTCTTTCTCCTGTAAAGTTATTTTTTTCGAATTTATGAGGTTTTCACTTTGAAGCGACACTATAATTTTTGTTTTGTGTGACCAACAGCAGAATATTTTGATAAAATACTTTTTTTTTTACCTATTCACATTCAAAACCGAGGTTCAAAATCGAACCGAAACAAGTAGTTCAAGATTAACCTAAAAGTTTGATATCGGGTACTCCGTTATTAAACCTCAGGCTGTTTATTATTCAGTAACATAATATTATAGATATCCACAGGACAACCAGGGTTACAGACATAACCCGAAGAATTGCGAAACTTAAGTAGCAGTAGGCATTGTTCGTAAACCAGATGGCAGATGGTTCCGAAAGGCCTGAAGACCTCTCAAAACTTGGATCGATGACCTGGTGAGGGTTGTAGGAATCCGATAGATACAAGATTCAAGAGACCGGTCATTGTGTTGAAACTTGTTGGAGAACTATATCCAGTCGTAGACGATTGCAGCGGCAATGATGATCATGATGATAATAATGACATATCAGCGTCCAACAAAATTGTAGAACAAGATTAAAAATCCCCTTGTTTAAATAGTTATAATTCGTTCGTTTCAATCGACATTCAACATCATCATCATTTCAGCCGATACACGTCCACTGTTGGACATATACCTCCCCCAAGCGTCGCCACAACGAACGTACCTGTGCGTCTTGCATCCAGCGATATTACTGACCGAAATTATTGGAATGAAATCTCTAATATCCAACTACTCTAATCATATTCTTACATTACTGTCTTTTTTTTCAACTTACCCTGTCCCCCCGAAGTATATATAATATACGTCAACTCCTTTCTTGAAAATTTTGTTTTTTGAATGATTTCATCTCTTAAAATACCGGTTTGGATTAAAAACATATTTCTAAATTCGAAAACCCAATTTTTCATTTCACATCACACTACAACTATTAGCAATCGAGTAAAACCAAGAAATTTAAGCGAAAACGAAGTAATAGCGCAGACAAGTAAAACCAAGGAGCAGAGCTAGCACTTAATAAATTGCGTCCACTGCAGATTCCACGCATTTATCATTGTTTTATTGCTTTCAAATAAATTCAAGTTTTGTTTGGTTTTTCATTCATTTGCGACCGCCCCGCCGACATCTACGCGGACCGTCTGTTTTGTTTCAGCTAGCATTAATTTTGATTGTTTATTTTGGTTTGATTTTAAATGGTTTTTATTTTTTTACGGTGATGTTTTTCTGTTTTTGATATCTATGTAGGGTTCACACCTACCATATAGTTTATTTACGTTTATAATGAACTCACACAAGACACCACAAGGGCTAGTTGCCTGAAAAAATGTAATTAGTCCGTCTTTTAGATTATTCAAAAATAAGGGACACGTATTTTTTTATTTGTAAATTAAACCAAAAATGACAAAGATATAGCCCATTAAAGTTACGTGTAACGTCACGCCGTGCTACATTTTTTCGCACGGGGTGACGTCACACGTAACTTTAATGAGCTGTATCTTTGTTATTTTTTGCTTAATCTTAAAAAGAAAAAAATTCGTGTCCGATATTTTTTTATAATCTAAAACACGGACTAAATAAAATGTAGTTATTTTGACCCAGGAAACTACCCTAAAACGCAACATTAACACAGCCATAGTTGGCACACGCGAGGGAGCGAAGAAGCTCCTCACGCCCCAGCCGCCGAAATTCCGACCTCCTACCAGCCACGGTAGGCGCGGGCTTGCGAACGTCGAGCAATTGGTAGCCCGCCGTCCGGCCGTCCGGCCGTCCGGTAGTCAACCGGACCGAGCTCAGTCGCTAACAGCGCGTAGTGACCCACGCGCTCCTCAAGGAGATGTCAGCAAACTGTAGGGACCCAGTAGGGTCGATGCTCGCTATCTAGGACCGCGGAGAATTTCTGAAAAGGAAATCCGTAGCCCTAGTATGCAAAGGGCCACTGAAGGGCACAGGTGTGGTTTTAGTCAGTAAAAGTCTGACACGCCCTCTCGCTCCAACCAGAGCGGGAGAAGTCATAGGATGATTTCCATTCTAAAAAAAAAAAAAACAGCCATGGTAATATTATCGTGTACGTTTATTAATAACACTACACTACATTCACGGCATTCATAATGTTAAACATTATACTGTCAGGGGTGTCGGTACACCCCAGCGCGCGGGCCGGTGTACGCGGCAGTTGAGCTCCCCCGCTCAACCTCAACTTTTTGTAACGTGTGGGTAGTCAGTCGGACCTCGCCGCTTACCGCCTGCGCCCGCGCATCGATCATAACCATTATTACAAGACAATAAAGCCTACATCAGCTTTTACTATTAGTCCATGTATTTTTCCCTTATGAACATGCTATTGTTACGCCAGTTTTACCTAGTGCATGGAAATTATATGCCTGATTTAGTTAGTTAGATTCTGGACGCCGCCGCGTAACCTATGGTGCCCAAATTTAGGGAGCACTTAAGAGAGACATTACCAAAATTAAGTGTTAATTTCGTGTATCTGTGTATGTGGAGATTAAAGTGGTTTTAGTAGAATAATTGCCTTTTTTTTAAAAAGACAAACGGGGTCGGCCTTGTAACAGATCGTACTCAAAAATATGTGTTACGCGAATCTTTATTATTTTCATGTGGACATTCTATTGTATCGTGCTGTGACTATTTTGTGTTTCTGTCTACTTCATGTACTCCTTCTGTGTTGTGTTATATATGTATTGTGCCGGACCTAGTGCAAGTAAGCCGTGGGTACTAGTAATATCGATCATTTTAGTAGGATCGATCATTGTGGCGACACTTGGGGGAGGCCTATGTCCAACAGTGGACGTCTGTCGGCTGAAATGATGATGATGATGACTAGTAACATAGTGATTTGAAAAAAAAAATTTTTTTCGCTCATCCGCACTCACCGCTCACTACATAGACTTAGCTAAATCTATACAGGGTTATTTATAAAACACTAACAACTTTGCATGACAGTACGTGGTATTACTACATCATACATCATAAACATCATAAACAACAACTTTTGTTCTATCTAAGACGACCCACTGACCTATGACTTTTTACAAACATAATTCACTTACCAAAAACAAACGTTCAAGATTTCGTTGTTCTATCTAACACATTTCAACTATATTTCGCTATACGTACTTACGTCTGTATGAAGCGGCGCAAGCGCATCAAGCACCTCCGTCGCACGATCACCGCTCCCCTCCGCTATTGTACTATGTTTTGCATCGCATAGACTTCGTAATATTTAGAACGTTCAATTTAAACATTTCTGTCTTTTTATGAAAATCTGATAAACTAAAATATGATAAATTTTTAAAAGTCATAGAACAAAAGTTGTTGTTTATGATGTTAGTACCATAGTCCAGGTTGCCAGTGTTTTACGAATAACCCTGTATATCTGTAGCGACATCTATGACGCCACATAAGAACTACGAAGAAAATACGAAATCCTGCATCGCCGCATGACAGAATCGGGTAGTGCACCCACCATAGCCGTTCCAGATAAATTTTGACAACGTAGACGCAGTCCAAATACCTAATTACTTTAGAATAAAAGACTTACTTACTTTAAAAATAACCGATCATATCGATAGCTATTTAGTCTATTCTGAACATATTACTTTAAGGATGTGTTGGGTTTAGTAAATTTACAATTCCAAATGGAGGGTAGAAATACGTGCTTGCAAACCAAAAGGCATTCCCTACCTATGTTCCATCCTACTCCCACGCGCGCACTGACTGATGCTTTTGCTCTGTCACACGTCGGTCGGGAACATTCATTCTATGAAGACACACCTCACTCTTAAAAATTCTTCCGCGCGAAGTGTCAAACTACCAATGAGTGCCTAATTTTTTCTTATATTTTCGATTTGTGAACTGTTACAAGCTTTGTAGCCTAGCTGGTGTTAGAGAACATTGATAGGGAGTGCGTGCCGTAGGGAGTGCGTGCCGTAGGGAGTGCTTGCCGTAGGGAGTGCGTGCCGTAGGGAGTGCGTGCCGTAGGGAGTGCGTGCCGTAGGGAGTGCGTGCCGACGGGAGTGCGTGCCGTAGGGAGTGCGTGCCGTAGGGAGGGCGTGCCGTAGGGAGTGCGTGCCGTAGGGAGTGCGTGCCTTAGGGAGTGCGTGTCGTAGGGAGTGCGTACCGTAAACGTGCAGTGGTTCCAGACTGAACGAGTCTCGTTTCGATGGACAAAGTCAAGGTTAGTGCACGTTCCTAGTACCCATTATTCCTAGATAAGTCCAGCATACTTTCGTCGTACAAGAGCTGCGTTTGCAAGGTCACGTATGGCTACACCTCATTAAGATATAGTCCATTTCCATCCAATTTACATTTTTTGAACCAGCCTATCCGCACTTAAAATTTTTATTTATATTCCCGCCAAAGTAACTGGTGTAAATGGTGGTGGCCACTGGTGGTGGCGCCACCAGGATGTGCTTTTTTATACCTGATGTTGTAAATATCACTAATTATTTAAAACTGGCCAAGTGCGAGTCGTACTCGTGCACCAAAGGGTCCGTACCGTTCTTAATAATAAACGGTAAAATAAAATCACGTTTGTTGTATGGAAGTCACCTTTATTTTATTCTGTTTTTTTTTAGTATTTATACTTATAACGACAACTGAAACCTGACAACCTTGTACTGGAAGACGCAGCGTCGAAAGGCCTCCTACAAGGTGGACCGATGACCTGGTGAAGGTTGCTTGAATCCGATGGATGCGAGACGCACAGGATCGATCATTGTGGCGACACTTAGGGGAGGCCTATGTCCAACAGTGGACGTCTGTCGTTTGAAATGATGAACGACAACTGAAATACATTTTGGAAAAAATCAACTCTCATAATTCATGAGACAGACAGACCGCCCAGTGACAGACGAACAGACAGATGGATGGACAGCAGAGGCTTAGTAATAGGGTCCCATTTTAATCTTTGGGTACAAATACCTAAAAACAAGATACATTTCACAATCTTCGCAAAACAAATGAATATTAACAAAATCTGAACCGTCTCTGGAACAAAGCCGTGTAATATCATCTAGTTATTGTTCAGGACATTAATTTTAACGGATTATGAGATCTTCTAACAGTTTCATCCTACGAAAATGCTAGTAAGGAGACTTCCTTTGTGTATTTAGGTTATGAAGCTTTAAGTTTGAAGATCAGGGACGTTAGAACGATATTATTTGTAATTAGTAATTGTGTTACTGACGGGTAAAAGCTGCCTCTAATTAAAACTAAGAACTTGTATTGATTACCACATAATTAACCAATATCTATCCGTTCAATTTTCGATACAAATTATGTTAAAATAAATCTATTCTGTAGATCTTTTTAGATTCTATCGATAAGCTTGTATTTGATCACTGTCTTGGTTGTCGATGGAGAACGCTTGTCTAGAAGTAATCTTTCCAATCGTGACTTAAGGACTCTTAGGTTATAGGGTACGCAGTACACAGACTTAGGCGAGAAGTTTCTGCTGTACGCATTAAACAAAAAACAATACCTTTTTTTCTATCTAATTCAAAACCTATCCTGTATAAGTAAAATCACATTTTTTTAGTTGGAAATCATCCTGTAGCGACATCTATGACGCCACATAAGAACTACGAAATCCTGCATCGCGCAATCAAAGTTCACCGCGCAATCTGAACATATACGACAGCCCGACATCAACTATCGGGCAGTAGCCCACTAGACTATAACACCTGTCTGGTCGGAGGATCCTCCCTTTTCAAAAGAGGTTTGCGGGACTTTGCTCTCTGTTCCACATCCCTCTAAAATCCAATGATTTCTCGCGCTCTTAGGCGGAGCAGCATGTCACACTTTTACTAACTAAAACCCACTCCTATGTGCCTTCTTTGCCTACGTTCCAGGGCCCCGGGGTTCTCTTGTGTGCAACCCATGGCCCTAGTAGGCTTCATCCCTGCTGGGCCCATACGGTGTTGCTGTCATCTCCTTGAGGCGCGCGTGGGATACTACACGTCATCGCCGATTCGAGCTCAATACAAACGGTTACCGGACGGACCGCTGTCCAACTACCCATTGCTCACCGTCCTTAGCACTTAAGAAATTGGAGTCCTATTCGGTATCATCTCCAAGTGTAGCGGCCTTTTACGATTTAATAACTTGCCGACTTCTCTAGTCACCTTAGGCAAAAATATTTTAGGTTTCATGTCATCCAATTACCAACAGGTAAATTTAATTCATGAATCCCCAAGCGACACCCGGTGGCCGCGCATCTATTGTCTTACTATTGTGTCTCTAATTGACGGTATCTGAAGGGTTAAAACCAAGTCTAAAACCCCTACGTTACCATACGTATCACAAAACCGCATTATATTCCCGATACTACAAACTCAACCTTTGTACTTCCCCCACATTCACCCCCTTTCTCCCTGACTCACCCCATAAACCCATAACTCTTCATTTACCATTAATCCTCGATTATTTGTCTGCGTGCATATTTTGGGATTAAAAACACAATAGGTCGGCTATACAAAGCACGATGTGCGATCCTGTTTATCGCATGTAGAGTTTATTTTAGAAAAATTGCCGTTTCGTGAAATTAATGCTTATATAATATCATGGTTGAATTATTCAAAGAAGTATACAGACGATAAATCTACATAAGTAGTGACCCTAAGATTTTGTAGGGTCACTGCACTCACAGCTGAAAATCAGTGCTGTGGCTCTGTCTTACAAGAGCCCCAGGGCTGAATACTGACAAATGCTTGCACTGACTGGACAGGTCTCCTCAAATCTGTGTGGTTCATTCTTCAAAAGACCATCTGAGACACTAATCTGCATGGTTCTCATATGATGTGACCATTACATGTTTACTGTATGGATTTTAAAAGAGACTTTGAACCCTAAGTTTTTTTCGGTGTTTCTTCTCAGGGTAGTAAGCTACAAAACACCCGTCTCATCTATTTAAAACTGACTGTAAAAAAAATTGACGTGTAAAAGTGTTTTTTTTTTTAAACTAATCCGTAAAATAAATATCATTTAAATGGAAAATAGAGATACTATGACGAGTTGAGAAAGTTGTGAAATAATATATTATTAGGTTGTCTCCTCATCCCCACAATGATCTCGATACACCATGTTCCAAGTCAAGCGCGGATCTCTTCGCCACAACAAAGCCGACGACACACCCGCGACATGCGACTGAGCGACAATGCGACCGCAACACGCTACTGAGTAACAATGCGACCACAACGCAGTTTTGTTGTAAGCAACGCATTCATGATCGGAAGCCTATCGACATGGGTTCGGCGGCGGGGTTAAAATGCTGCTGGAGCGAGAGAAATTTTAATTTTATTAAGTTTGAGGGCTGAAAATCTGTACCTATTATTTACTGTTATTGTTTAATTCATGAATCCCCAAGCGACACCCGGTGGCCGCGCATCTATTGTCTTACTATTGTGTCTCTAATTGACGGTATCTGAAGGGTTAATTATCTTGACTTGTCTTTGACTAACATTCAAAGGTCTAAACTTAAACTTTGCCCTCGTGCTATGGAGCGCAGCATACTAGGTGTTAAAATAACGGATCTCGTTCGGAACACTATACTGTGCTCCAAAACGCAGATCATTGTCGTAGCTAAGAAGGTTGCCCAACTTAAGTGGCACTAGGCTTGATATATCTGCCACATGCCGATCAAGCAGTGGGCCAGTAAAACACAAAGTTGGTGCACTGAAATCGCACGACGGAGTCGCGTCACACCAAGAACGTGATGGCAGGACGTCTTAGATGTCTTCCGCAGGAAATAGCAAGCAGTGGCTTAAAGCCAGAAACAGTGGAAGGAATTGAGGGAGGCCTTTGCCAAGCGGTGGGACAGTAAAGGTTAGATATAATAATTTAATTATTTATATAATACTAGCTTCTACCAGTGGCTTCCTCCACGTTAATGTTGGGTATAGCGGACGCGAATTCAAAGCCAAATAATAAGTAGCCTATGTCTCTTTGGAATTTAAGCTTACTTCATACCAAATGCCATCAAAAACGGGTCAGCAATTTATGCGTAAAAGCAAAACGGACAAACAGAGACTTTAGTATCAGATTACAAAGCTGAAGGGTTTGTTTGTTTGAACGCGCTAATCTCAGGAGCTACAAGTATGAATTGATAAATAATTATAGTATTGGAGCCACGCAGGTGCGCAGAGATATTAAGAAAAGGTCAATGTACTTTACTCCAAGTTAGCACTATACAACGCCTTGTATAATACCGTTTGTATATTACGTTTTGGTACAAATTAAAACATGAATAAAACCCTAAAATATTAGCAACAACAGCAATACAGTTAACACAAAATGGCCTACCAACATATTCATAGCGCCATTTTACCGCCCTCAAGCCTATCAGTACATTATAATGTATGCGCATACATTTGTTTCGGATGTCGTGTCGGACGCCTATCGGCCAAGTGTAGAGGCCCTAACACCTATGAAAATGTTTTAAAACATAACATAATGCCTTGTGCAATAAGACCGCCTATTGTACACTTATTTTTTGTAAATTTTTGTCCTCTACTAAGTTAAGGTGTGCAATAAAGTTGTATAATAATAAAGCTCTGATCAAACTGAAGCGCATCTCGCGCGGGATAAGAGGCCCTGGTTCACTTAGGCGGAATCTGTCAGTTTATTTATACAGAAGTATTCAAACTGTACGGTGTACCCACATAGCATAGCATAGCATAGTCGGCCTTATAATGTTCCCAGTGTTAGGACTCCAGCCTCCTTTCTAGTAGAGGAAATGGCCCGTAATCCAACACGCGGGCCCAGTGCGGTTTGGTGGATGTCACATGTCTTCAAATTTTTGGTTTCAGGACATGACGGTTTCCTCGCAATGTTTTCCTTCACCATTTTGAGAGCAGTGGTGATGAAATAAATTACACAAAGTAATGCGCCTAGCTGGGTTTGAAACTTTGAAGCCGCGACCTACAACTCGTATGTCGTGACCGTTACCACTCAGCCATCTCTGCTCCTTCTGTCAATCCATGAAGGCAGCAGTTTTAAATCATGACCTTCAACGCCCTTGATTGAGAGGCGCATTTTCCCAACCATTGCAACTACATGCGTTGGCTCGTGGTTTACACCCATGTAGCCGCAACACAAACCAAATACAAAAACCAAGGTGACCTTGGTTGGAACGCTAGTTTGCAATCGTCTGGTCAACTCGTAACTTAAGTAGTTACAAAGTAAAATACATCAGTATTTTTTTTTAAACTCAACACAGGCAGTTTTTACCATAAGTATGCAGACTATCGTCGTACATTTTTTGGTCCTTCGAGCCGGATTACATGAATAATCGTCTGATTTCATAATCTTTAAGACAAAAGATAGACGCGGGATACGTCCCGGTTTGAGCAGCCTTTAGGATACTTTATCCACCTGAGATGTGCGAGGTAGCAAAGCGGTCCTTGAGGAAAAAATCATCAAACCCAAACGGTGCTTAGCACAGGTCCAGTGAAAAACGTTTAGCGGAGCTAGAATGCCGATTGCGATCGAGAAAAATTTATAAGAGTCGCAAATAATGAACATATGCGCACTGCGAGAAAAGGGTACACTGATGTGCGCACAGCTAAAAAGAGTTCACTAGACCGTATCTTTCCTATACTGTTTCACTGTCTCATTTCCCGTCACCGTATCTGTTTCTTGAACAGCTTTAGTGGAAACAATCATACATCTTTACAATGTCACTATACATCCTCACATCGCCTAGCTTGTAGCTACCTAGCACATCTATGCAAAAAGCGCCCTACATACTCTCAATAAAATTCATGTGGTATAGAATTATTGACTGGCAGAAATAATTATGTTTAGTCTTGAGTTTTATACAATTTGGTTTGTATTAAATCCTCCTCCTCCTTGCATCGTATTCCTCAATGCTGAGGGTCGTGACCTCCTCCTGCTTCATCACTTTGATCCTTATAATATTCCTCCATCTGTTTTTGTCTCTAGACAACTGTACAATGCACTGCAAGGCATTGTACATCGTAGAGTCAAGAGCGGTCCGGATCTGATCGAGGCTTTTTCCCCATCCACTTTACCGATCACAATGAGCCTTTTGAAGTTGCATTAAAAATCGGACATTTATTTTTTTCAAACAAAACTTCACTGAATACATCGGAGTGTATCATTGTTTTGTTGGAATTTTTTAAACTGAAATATTGAAATTTACTGAATAAACTTCAATATTTCAGTTACAGCGTCATCGTCAGAAACATCAAAAAATATTTACAGGCACGTTCAAGGATGAAATAAGCCTCTTACCGATGTTTCTGGGAATTTGCTTTAAAAACTGTTGCCTGAATTTCTAGAATATTTTGAACAAAAGGACGTTCAGCAAAAGAGAGGATAGTGAAAAGCCTCTTTTATTATTAAGGGGATGCAATTCGACACTTTCACTGTTTTTCATACCG
Source organism: Mythimna lalbum (assembly GCA_949319445.1). Taxonomy (NCBI): domain Eukaryota; kingdom Metazoa; phylum Arthropoda; class Insecta; order Lepidoptera; family Noctuidae; genus Mythimna; species Mythimna lalbum. The sequence goes on from OX439370.1 coordinate 8,124,535, forward strand.
CTTTTACGCGATTATTACGTTATTACACATTTTTTATTAAATATTTTGGAAACACAGTCACACATCTTATGGATATTATCTAGGCTTTTATTGAAAACAGTTTATAAATTCGTGTAACACTAGTCCAGTAACCTTTAAAAATCTGCTATTTTTTTTACTCAAAAATTTTAAAAGTCACAAAAAGAAACTATAGAAGCCTTGCAAATTTTGTTAAGATTCTAAATGACGACTTTTTTTTTTCAAAAACTTTTATGGTTTAAAAAAATCAGGTATTTCCAGGATTTTTTTTTTTTTTGTAAAATATTCAAGTAAATCACGGAATTACCGAATACTAACAGAGTTTTCAAGCGTTATCTCTCTTTTTTGCGTTGCCTTTTCGTCAAACATCGCGTTGGATTGCGTTAGATGAAGCAACAAGCTTTTAAACCATGCTCGATGTTGACGATAGGAGAGTGGAAAAGCAGCCTTTTAACATGATTTTATGTATAATATAATACACCATTAAGTGCAACTGAAGAAGTCTACTGAGCTGTGGGCTTTTTTTTTTATAGTGTCAGATTCTTACTGACTAAAAACCCCACCCCGTTCCTTCTAGCCTTCGTACCGGGCTCGAGTTTCCTTTCAGATAACCCTGGAACCAGTAGGACTGAACTGTGGGCTCGTAAAACGCAGGATTGATGCTTAGATAGAAGAACACGGGGCCACAGCAAACCACAAAGGAGATGGCGGGACGATACAGATGGCCATTGGAGCCGAAAGGTAAAAGGAAGACGCAGCGTTGGAAGGTCTTCTACAAAGTGGACCGATGACCTGGTGAAGGTTACGGGAATCTGATGGATGCGGGACGCACAGGATAGGCGACACTTGGGGGAGGCCTATGTCCAAGAGTCGCCACGTCTATCGGCTGAAATGATGAAACAGTAATTTGTAGGCCTTCAGCGCTAGACTAGCACATAGCAATTAAACCTAGACTAACAATAATAGTTAGAAATTCAACTAATTACTTTTCCTGACACAGTTAAACCTTAACTAGACCAAAAAAGAAAACTACAAAGAAACCCAAGTTATATCTAAGTAAGAACACAGTAATTAAATAATAATAGTTAACTACGCCACGACATTGTAACTATCATTAACTTTAGAACTCACTTTAACTGTAATGGTTACATTTAGAGTTTAAATGTTGACTTCTGTTAACTTTGTATGCAAATAGGGCAATATCTGGACGCTTTGTGTTTTAACTGCTTTGGTTTTCTTATGGTCACAATAGAGAATACTGAGTGTAGGATCCTCGGTTCGATTCCCAGAGGAAAAATGTGCTGTTGATTTTTTTCCCCAGTGGATTACCTCTGCCGAAAGACGTCCACTGTTAGACATAAGCCTCCCCCAAGTGTCGCCATCCTTACTAATATTATAAAAGCGAAAGTGAGTTTTTTTGGTTTGTTTGTTACGTCTTCACGCCTAAATGGCAAAATCGATTTTGATGAAACTTTGTACACGGATAGACCATTTCCTGGAATAGGACATAGGAGACTTTTTATCCCGGAAATATGTTCCCTTGGGATAATTTTCTGCTATCACGCGAGCAAAGCCGCTGGGAGCAGCTAGTTTATTATCATTGGTTAATAGTTGCAAGTTTGTCGTTTTGTTAGTTTTATTTATTTATTTATTTCCAACTTACAACTATCATTACAGGGTAACCTAAAGCGATAAAGTATTTTTTGTTATCTACTTATACATACTCTAGCTGCTCTCAGCGGCTTTGCCCGCGTGATAGCAGAAAATGATCCCAAGGGAACATACTTCCGGGATAAAAAGTATCCTATGTCCTATTCCAGGACATGGTCGCTCCATGTACCAAGTTTCATCAAAATCGGTTTTGCCATTTAGGCGTGAAGACGTAACAAACAAACAAACAAACTCACTTTCGCTTTTATAATATTAGTAAGGATTTATACAGGGTTATTTGTAAAACACCAACAACCAAGTTATTAATACTGTTTGATATCCGATTATAAACAAAAAAATCTGCGTCAATATTTAATGAGCAGAACTAGAAATTCTCTATATCGGTGGTAGTTATGCTGGTTTAATATAATATATAAATATATAAACCAACATAACTGCAACCAATATAGAATTCCAATATAACCTAAAGCAACAAAACATAAAATAACTCCTGTAAACGTCCCAAAAAGCGACCATTATCTCGCAGAATGGTCCATAAGAATTCCAAACGCGCCGCTGCGAAGTCCGTGGTTTAGCAATACAACCCAAGGAGTAGGGGACCACATTCTAGAAACATCTGTGTACTAATAAAGCGGTCTTGTGACCACAATCTGGGTAGACAGGGGGTCTCTGGAATCTTAGATCGTGATCCTAATAATATTGAGAATAACGTGCATTTTGGGAGATGGACGATTAAATATGGGAAGAAAAATAATAGGTTTTATTGGTTTTGATAAAGAACATAGTATTTAATTGAGTGGCCTGTTGGTCTAGTGGTTAGTGGCCCTGACTGGGGTCGTGGGTTCGATTCCCACCCAGGACAAATGTTTGTGGGACGAGCATGATGATTTTTATTTATTTATTTTTGTTCTCACAAACACTTAAAAAATAAATGGACAAATGTACTGTTCTATTGTATAAGAGTAGGTACAAAGGACCTGCTTATCTCTAACGAAATTTCTTCCAGCAGACCTGTGACAGGACAGTTGGACAAGATACGTAGAAAAAAAAAAACAAAAAACTAATTACCAATTATAGAAAAATAAACCAAATATGTTTATATATTTATATATATATATTTTTTTTTGTTCTGTGTCTATGTGTAATTTATCTATAATATGTGTGTATTTAGAAAAATATAGATGTATGTTTATCAGTTGTCTAGTACACATAACGCAAGCTCTGCTTAGCTTGAGACTAGACGGCGTTGTGTGATAGTTGTGGAATATTGCTATTGTTTAGTTTCCTTTTCCGTTTCAGCACCGTAAAATCCGGTAGCCCTGGTAGGTAGACCGCTTTACTAATGATAAGCATAAAATACATTGTCATAATTTACATTGGCATAACGAAATTCAGCATAACGATCATTACGCATAACATTATTAGGCATAAATGTTTTGCCATTATGCTTATTGCCATAAATACTGACACTTCGCATTTCTCGATCTCTTCCTTCTTAGTTTATCTAGGACATTACTGAACCCCGTGCTTCGCAAAACACTTAAAATAAACCTAACCTAACCTTTGCATTATGCCAAAATATTATTATGCAGCAGTATTAATTATATTATGCTAATAAAAGTTTTGTGAAAACGTTATGATAAACTATATTATGCCTTAAAATATTATGCCATTACCAGGTAAACCTTGCATCTGACAGCTTTTATGAAGAAAACGAAATAGGACGAAATCTTTGTTAAGATGTTAACAATTCCTGTCCCCAGTTGTTCGTTCGTCGTGTCTTACTTCAAATTTCCGTGAAGTAATAAAAGTAAACAACGCGACATTGCTTCAATTTCCTCTGTCGCGTTACGCAACGTACGTTATCTGTGCCTACTTGTGTGGCCATTGAGTCTGAGGTAATCGACTTTAAAACCCCTCCTGTAGAACCGATATTACCGCTCTTTTTTTTAAATGGGAGATCATCAGCAATTGAGCTGAGTGGAAGAGCGTGTCAGACTTATACTAACTATAATCCTCCCCGAACCATGTTCTTTTCAGCAGGTTTTGCTTTCAGAAGCAAACCCATGGCCCCAGTAGGCTTTGACCCTGCTGGATCTTTACAGTTTTGCTGACATATTCTTGAGGGGCTCGTGGAATACTACGCGCTTAGACGGGCTTAGACCAGATGGTTATCGGAAGGCCGGACGGCGAGCTACTCATTACTCACCTTCGCAAGCCCAGTCCCCGCTTGAATTATTGTGTATAAGTGCCCGGCATATATATTTCACATTTTGAATTAAATTGAATTGTACTAACATTTTAACGAGCGTTATTTTTAAGTAGGAGGACCAATGTTACTGATCTAGCCCGAAGAATCGCCAATTTAGGTAGCGGCGGGCAGAGCACATATTTCGCAAAACAGATGGTCATTGCGCGTTGAGGCAGAAAAGTTGTAGAGTGGTGACCGTGTACCAGAAGACGTAACGTCGTAACCGATGATCTAGTGAGGGTCGCGGGAATCCAATGTATGCGAGATGCACAGGACCGTTCATCGTGATGACACTTGGAGGAGACCTGTGTCAAACAGTGGACGTTTTTTGGTTGAAATGATGATGATGATGAAATATAGTTAAAAGTGGTGCCGAAATCTTTACTAATTTATTACTTCGACTTTTATACTTATTTATTAATTTGCGAGAAGACTGCATGTTATATTATCTGTTATAGAATAGAATAGAATAGAATAAACTTTATGGAAGCAGCCACATCTCTTGGACAAAATTGATCAGACTATTCGGTATACTCTGACTTCCATTTTAAATGTGGCCCTGGATGACCGAGCGTGGTTACAAGCCACGCTACCAATTCGCTTTGGTGGGATTGGCATCCGCAAAATTTCTAGTATAAGCCTACCGGCGTTCTTGTCTTCGGTCCACAGCACACAACAGTTGACCAAAAGAATTTTGACTCCATCACTGGTTAGCTGTGAGGTGCCGTGCTTGGCCGATGCCGTGAGCGCCTGGAAAATTGCTTGCCCGGACAACGCGTTGCCCGAAATTCCATCTTCCCAGAGACAGTGGGATGAGCCGCTCTGCAGATTGGTACGGAATAATCTCATTAACACGTCCACCAATACTGCTGAGCGCGCTCGCCTACTGGCTGTGGGTGAATGGGAGTCGGGTCTTTGGCTACAGGCTTTACCGTCACCTAACATAGGTACTATGCTGAGTGACACCACCTTCCGGATCGCTACATGCCTGCGTCTGGGTGCTCCTAGTGGAGCTCCACATCGATGTCAGTGCGGCGAAGCAGTCGATCGCCTCGGACACCATGGCCTATCTTGCAGTAGAAGCGCTGGTCGGATAGCACGGCATGCCAGTATTAATGACATCATCCGTCGAGCTCTTGTCACCGCCGGGGTGCCAGCTGTCTTAGAACCCAATGGCTTGGCACGTGACGATGGGAAGAGACCAGATGGGATGACTATAATGCCTTGGAAATTGGGTAGGCCTTTGGTGTGGGATGCAACATGTGTCGACACCCTTGCGCCATCCCATCTTCTGAGTACCGCGGGCTGTGCTGGAGCGGCTGCTGTAGGTGCAGAAAACCTCAAACGGCGTAAATATAATAACCTCATTGGAAGTTATATATTTGAGCCGTTTGGGGTTGAAACACTAGGGCCATGGGGTTCGAGCGCTCATCGAGTTTTTAAGGATATCAGCAAACGTTTGGTCGACTCTTCGCGTGACCAGAGGGCTGGCCTTTTCTTCGGTCAACGAATCAGCATTGCCATCCAGCGTGGCAATGCTGCCAGCGTTCTGGGCACTTTTCCCATTGACATCGATGTGGACGAATTTTTTGATGCCCTTTGACTTTTCCCCGTTTTTGTGCCTTTTTGAAGATGAAAGATGAAGATGTGCTTCTTTACATGCAATGTGCAGGACACTCGCAATAACTGTCACATAACATGAGATAACGGTTTTTCGTCGATTCTGAAAAATGAGCTATTTAGACTTAGTGCAGTGTTGTTCTGGGTGTGCGATATTATTATTTTAAGTTTGTATATACCTATTAACTTATAATATTTAATAGTTAAGATGTACATAATTATAAAATAAATTCCTAGACTCCATAGAATAAACTAATAATAATATATTTAATGTGTTTTTAAATAATTTGTACCTATTGTAATCAGTGTAATTGGCATTCTATCGTTCTGGTTAAATAAATAAATAAATACTGCAGCAACTGCTGCAGAAAAAGAACTATCCCAAGAGAACTTACTTCCGTGATAAAAACGTCTTATGCACTATTGCAGAACCTGGTCTATCCGTGTACCAAGTGTCATCCAAACCCATTCAGCTATTCGAGCGTAAACAAAAACCAAACACACACATGTCGCCCTGATAATATTTGTGTAATTAATCATAATTATAAACACAAAATACTTCGGCACAATGAGCCCTCGTTCTGTCTTAATAAATCATAGTTAACAAACTATCGTTCTGAACAACCCTTGTCCTATAAAAACACGTAATAAATATGAGAAACTAGCTTACCCACCCTTCGTTAGTAAAAAAGGGGTTGGTAGTTTAACTTTGATTTACATTCGGGCCTCCCATCCATCAGAACAGAGTCTAAAGTGAAACTACAAACAAACAACTTAGGTATTTACATGCTGGTAATTTTATATACCAACGTGATGGTCAAAGAAAATACTACGTTATGTGCTTTAATTTTGGATTGTTTTTACATTGTAGATATTTTTTTTTATTATATATATATGATAGGTTTGCGTTTGACCGCCATCTCACCTGTACCCCTAGCCAAGTTGCCAATCTGCAATAGTTAATGCTCGATCGAATCGTTAATGTCCATCGAGCATAGGTATAAAAAGTGAAATACATACATGAGATTGTCTTCAATACCTATCTATTTTGTGCCGTGGTCCTAGCAAGCATCGGGACCTACCCTTACGGTTTGCTGACATTTTTTTGAGTTGCGCATGGACCACTACGCGTCGTCCATAACTCGGGCTCGATCCAGAGGGTTACCAAACGGCTGGACTGCTAGCATGCTTGTCATTCACTAGCCTGTGCCTACCGCGGCAAGCAGTTTTACGCTAAAATCTACTCTATTTCTTTTTGACGAGGTTACATTTTAAATTCTTTACAGAGATTAATCATCATCAGCGCTCAATTCAATTCATCAATCTTTAAGTGCACAAAACAAAATTTAAATGGTTATCGGACATTCCCAAAAAAAAAAAAAAAACTGGCGTATTTTGCAATTGTGTAGTGATTTAACTCGGTACATTACAAACCAAGATAAGAACTGAAACATAAGATGAAATAGAAACCTCAAACGGTGCTAATATAACAACCTTATCGAAAGTTATGTGTTAGCGCCGTTTTGGGTTCAAACACTAGGGCCATGGAGTCTGAGTGCTCATCGAGTTGTTTGGGGTATCAGCACGAAAAGCAACTCGGCTTTCTACGTGACCAGAACTGGCAATTCATTGCTTAAAGAAAAGTCCAAAACTTTTCTTTAAGCAATGAATTGCCATTTAACGTGGCAATGCTGGCAGGGCATTATTTTTACAGTGATGTGCTAGGTTTTTTTTATGCCTAAAAAGTTCTTTAAAAGTGTGTTTGTACGTCGGGGGCACGGCAGTGCCCCAGCCAAACACGAGCCAAGCGAAGCGCAAGGGCACTACCTACCTTTTCTTGAAGTGTTTTGTCGTTTTTTTGAACCCTCATAGAGTTGGTTTCCGATGTACCAGATACTTCATATTCTCAGGATGATATGGTGTCTATAATTCATTGGGTCACTGATGACTTTAAAGATAATGTTGATATAGATAGGGAGCGCAGGTCGCTGGCTGTCCGCTGCAACATGCTGGCCCGCAGGTTTGCACGCTGTACTGACTCTGTCAAAATAACGCTTTTTAAGGCGTCCTGTCAGTCGTTTTACACGTGCAGCCTGTGGACCAAGTATACCCAGCGGGCATACAGTGACCTGCGCGTACAGTACAATAACGCATTCAGGGTGCTTTTGGGGTTGCTGTGGCGATGTAGCGCATCAGGGATGTTCGCGGAAGCATGTGTTGACGGGTTCGCCGCGATCATACGGAAGCGATGCGCTTCCATGCTGGAGCGCCTGCGTTCCTCCTCCAATGGCATCCTGAATGTCTTTTCAGACAGGTGGGACTCCCCCCTCTTAGGTGGATAAGTGTCCAGACGCACTTATCGAAATAAACTAATGAACTATTGTACGAAAAATGGTTCATTGGTTGTTTATTATTATTATTTAATTAAATACTAACACTAGGCTAAGTTGTTCTATTACTAACACATATGGATGTTTATCTGAAATAAATATTTTGAATTGAATAATAGACTAATTAAACATACATTTTTACTGATATGTAGAATTTGTGAAGTTAGGGTCTGTAGAGTTAGGCCATGTAGATTCAGAAGCTTTACATCAGATCTGATATCTTTTTCACAGGCCAAACCTTATGTGGTCGTCTTGGCAACATTTTACATGAAATGTTTTTATTGGGATTGTTATTTTTAATTTGTATAGAGACACGTTGATCTATCTATTAAGTTAATTATTAGTGTTTAAGTACATTGTAGCTGTATTTGAAAGAATTAGTATAATGTCAATCATTTAAAAATACTCTTGCACAATCCATTTCGTCAATTTGAAGACTGTGACATCCACCAATCCGCACTGGGCCCGCATGGTGGATTACGGAACATTACCTCTTTAAGAGAGGAAACTTGAGTTCCAGCAGTAGAAACTTTATAAGGCTGTCTAAACTTTATAAAGGTAAGCACCTCACCTTCCTAACTCATCGTGTCAGCATACGACAACTAATTAATCCCTCGAGCGCCGATGACGGGCCCGGAGGTCGATACCGGAGGTCGTGGGTCCAATTCCCATCCAGGACAAATGTTTGTGTGATGAGCATAATCATTTGATCTGTATCTGGGTGTAATTTATCTGTAATATGTATGTATTTAGAAATATATAAGTATGTTTATCAGGAGTCTAGTACCCATAATACAAGCTCTGCTTAGCTTGGGATTAGACGGCGTTGTGTGATAGTTATGGAACATTATTATTTTATTTATTTATTTATTCTAGACATACGTCTGTACAACTTGAATGACCTTGAAAAACGTTTAACTGTCGTACTGTACACACGGGTGTATGAAATTTATTCAGCCGAAAATGTTGGTCTCTTTACCTTCGTATTTTCCTAGAAAATTCCAAGAAAAGGCTGAAGTACGCTTCCTTGGAGCAGCTTTACCATTTTGTGACTGTTGCTGTGGAGACTCTGGGCAGTTGGAGTAAGGAGGCAAGGTGGATTTGGGCCGTAGGCTCGGTGAGGCAACGGGTAACTCCCGGTCCAGGTCATTCTTGGTGCAAAGGATGGCCATCGCTATTCAGCGAGGAAATGCAACGAGTGTTATGGGCACCTTTCTACCGGGAACGATCAGGGGCGGGTTATTTATTGACATCTGATGTTACATTTAAATTTAAAATATTAAATAAAACAACATAATTTCTGTAAAAATATAAACATTTTTCTTTTTTGGGGATTTTACGTAAAAACACGCAATAAAGCAATAATGATACACTTATACGCTCGAAGGTACCCAGGCTGGCAAGCTGGTGAAACAAAACTTCAAGCTTCTGAAATAAAACAACCTTGTTTTTAGTTTAGCTTTAAAAACGCTTATCTAGGGCCCCGACATGGCGCGTGTAGAACAATTATTCGCGAAATAAAATTATCGCACCACAAGCTACCGTGTTCCCCGCCCCTGCGATATGCTACTTTAAACATTTTATACGAAACTTACATGAGTTTGTATTAAATTCTTAGAGTTTTTTGCTTGTATACCAAATTATATACAACGTGTAACGTTAAATGCGCAAAACCTCAAAATAGTTTGATCAGATTAATGAGCAGAATCAATTGAACCCCTTTTTAATAATATAGGTTACATTTTACAAAAATCTCTTCATTAAAAATGTTGCTCTGTCTATTTACTAATAGATCAAGCCATCACGTGCGCTAATCTGCCCAAATAGGTAAACAAACACAAATGGTTGTAGTCCAATCTTGGCATAAGAGGGATAATAATAATTCTTATTTCAATGCAGATACGAATTTTAAACAAACTGAAATTGCCCATCAAACCCTTATTTTTTTTTTATATCTTTGTTCTGACAGGATAAGGTCAATTGAATTTACAATCATTTGGGGTGTCTGAGGTTTTGCGCATTTAATGTTACAAGTTGTATATTTCTTAATAACTGTTATCAGCAGCTTTGCCCACGTGAATGTAGAAAAGTGTGTAAAGGGGACATACTCTTTGTATGTCTTGAAAATTTGAAATAGCAAGTAGGTATAATTATTTATTAATAATAATAATAATAATTCTTTATTTCAGGCTACTATGGCCCATATACACTATACATAAAATAATCTTAAAAATAATAAACTAACACATATAAATAAAATCTACTTATTAATTAAACGATTGCACACGAAGTGACGGCGTCGTGTTCCGCTGCGAGGTCGGTATCCTTCCACGAAATCGTCGATACACAACTCCTTTCGGCCAAAACTCTCCTTTGAGGGAGGTCTCCAAATGATGAGTCGGCACCCGCACCACAAACGACTTGAACGACTTGTTTATTATTATTATTATATTTTTTATTATTAATTTCTTTATACACTCAAAAGTACAGAGGCGGACTTAATGCATTTTCCTTAACGCATTTTCTACCGGTGTACCTTTGGGTAACGCAGAGAAAAATAATTGTGGTAGGCGCAATATCTTATAACGCACTTTATTTAAATACTACCTATAAACTATAAATACAATATCTACATCTAAACTAATATTATAACGAGGTAAAGTTTATTTTTATGATTGTAGGAGGTAATCCCTGGAAGTACTGGTAATCATCATCATCAGCCTTTTTAATGTTTCCACTGCTGGGACTCAGGCTTCCTCTCTAGGAGAGGGAATGGGCCGTAATCCAACACGCAGGCCTAGTAGGTTCGGATTGGTAGATGTCACATGTCTTCGAATTTTTGGTTCTAGAACACGCCGGTTTCCTCACGATGTTTTCCTTCACCGTTTTGAGAGCAGTGGTGACGAAATAAATAACACAAAGTAATGCGCCTGGCTGGGCTCGAACCTGCGACCTACAGCTCGTAAGTCGGGGCCATTACCACTCGGCCACCACTGCTCTCAAAATAATAATAATGTAAGCAAGAATTTTAGTATAACCGCTATTAGGATTATGTTTATCCCTATTCAAGGTAACCAAAAATCGCCTGGCTCACAAGGGTAGGTACAACTCGTAAGTCGGTGGAGACATTACCATTCGACCACCACTGCTCAATAAAACTGCAAAACAAAAAAAATAATATTTTCTCTTAAAAATAAAATGCAAAAATGAAGCTTGTATTCGGCGTTGGCTACACTTGCGTGTAGCTAGGGTGCAACAGCTCAGAATGTATAATGCGACTGTCGTGTCGCTTTCGACTAGTGTGGCTACACCTTTACACCGACGACAATAATGAGTAGGGTCTTAAGTGAATAATCGTCTGTTGAAAATGGTTTTTGTTAGAAAATGGTGGAATGAAATGTGAATTACTTGACGCGGTACTAATTTTATTGTTTGTTTTGTAGGTGCGTTTTTTGCTTGAAAACTTAAATGGAGATTAAACTGTTAATTTTTGTATTTTAGAACTAAACTCAGGCTCAATTTGGCTTGGCTTCAATTTCACATATCAAAATGATTTAAAAAAAAATTAAGGTAGAAAATCGCCCTATGACTTTTTCCGCTCTAGAACTCGTGTGTACCCGCTCCACGCCAGTGTCTTTCAGCTACCTTTTACGTCCTAGGACCGTGGATTTCGTTTTTAGAAATTCCCCGAGGTTAAGGTGGGAATAAGCTGTTAATTACTACTTTTTTTTTTAGAACAAACCTTGGGCTTGAAACAAAATATGACGAAAATAATAAACATGGACTTTTGAAATGTCAGTCCAATGGTCAAGCCCCCGTGGCATTATTTGGAACAGTTACCATGGCCTTTTTAAGATGGGCTCAGGGTGTCAGTAAAAGTTTAACATTTCCTGACACCCTGAGCGTGACCAGTTATTTGATGATAACACAAAAGAAATGGATCCCGAATTGTCGCACCTATGATGATGTTTTTAAGTTTTGACTTTCGCTTCATCTAGAGTAGGAGAAATTATTTGATTTCTCATGTCTTTTTCTTGCCCTTGTCATTTGGTGTCGGCGCAAAACGTTTTTTTTCTTCCATTCTACCCTGTTACTCGTCATGCTATCACTAACATCCTTTTCTTTCGTATCGCTCTTCACGCAATCCATTTGATTTCTCATGTTAAAAATTAAAACACGTTTTCTAGATCTTTCATAACGTTCGCAGGTATTAACTTGCAAACGTAAAAAAATTGTTTAGAAATTGTATCAATTTCCAATAAATACTAGTTCAGTTTCAATTCAAAATTTTTCGTAGGAACCAAAAAGCACTACAGGTATATTATTTCAAAGTAAATGGAGCATACCGAGGTAAATTCCCAATAAAACAGAACCAGTATCGACACAAAAATCGATTTTCTGTTAAAAACTGCACAGATTCCGATTCCTTTAACTCATCCTTCTGATGTTCCCTAATCGCCTGTTACGATACCAACATGAAAAAGATGAAATCGTTTATTCAGTATTCTATTCGCATAAACGATACGGTGATCCCGTGCCGCTTTCATTTCCAACTGAATGATAATCAACTTCACCGTTCTTCATTTTTTTCGGATCCACCATTAAACGTTCTATATTCAAATAATCGTAACTCATTTTCCTCCTTTAACCTCCTTAGCTTTTAATATTTCTGAATACAGAAAGTACGCATACGGCATTATTCATGTAATCCGTCTGGGTATCGCACAATCGGACAGTCGGGGAGAGTGGTACGGACAAAGACGCTACGAAATGGAATTTTCAAGTAGAAGCACTTGTGAGCGCGAATGTACCGCCGCAGATGGATTACTGTGAAATTGTTGTATGATGTTACGGTTTAAAATAGGTCGGGTGGTGATATAGGGTTGGATTTCAGTTGGATAGAGGAAATGTTTGAACATTTTCATAGCGTTAATAAACAACACACACAACAACATAACAACAAAGAACATAATATAGAGGGTTATTTGTAAAACACGGCAACCTTTTAGGACTATGTTACTGACATCGTAAACAACAACCATTGTTGAAAAAAAAAATTTTATTGAACATCCAAAATATTACGAAATCTATGCAAAGCAAGCGGTAGTACAATATCAAAGGGGAGCGGGGATCGGATGGCGAGGGTGCTTGATGCTCTTGCTTCGATAGGTATAGCAAAATACAGAGTTGAAATGTAAAACACCGGAATCTTGAAGGTTTGTTTTCGGCAAATGTATTATGTTTTGTAAAAAGTCATAGAACAAAAGTTGTTTTTTATGATGTTAGTGATGCAGTCCTGCAAGGTTGTTAGTGTTTTACAAATAACCCTGTATACAACATAAACACAGCAACAACACAACATAACATGCTTAATTAATAAAAAGACGGAGAGACCAAACACGATGGTATCTTGCTTGATTGAGGAGATTCTATGGCCACCTTTACGCTCTATCACAGGCCAGTCTAATACTTTATTGTTTCCTAAATAAAAAAAAAATAGATTTTGATTGAGGATAAAATGTCAGACTCTTACTGACTAAAAACCCGCCCCGTTCTTTCTAGTCTTCAAACCGAAGCTCGAGATCCCTTTCGGATAACCCTGGACCCAGTAGACTTCGCCCCAGTTGAGCCCCTGCTGTTGCTGACAACTCCTTGAGGCGGGTGGGAACAGTGCGCGCCATAGACGTCTTGGGCTCGGTCCGGACAGTTACCGGACGGACAGCGAGCTACCCATAGCTCACCGTCCGCAAGCCCGCGTTTAAGGTGGCCGGAAATCGGCATCGGAAACCCGGTGGTGGCGAGGGCGCCGTTGCCTGATGCGGTCGCCCTCCTCCTTTGCTAGCAATACAGCTTCACAGAAGCAGAGCGTTTTTTTTTTATATATTTTATTTTCAACACAATGTTCCAGTGTTATGAAATAAATGACGTATGACTTACTTATGACTTATGGGCACACTTCGACTGTGTGCTCCACAGACTGTTTAAACCTAATTAAATTGCGATTTCCTTTGGACTTGACTGTATCTACTGATTCCTTTAAACAATAGACAACATTGTTTTTTTTTATAAAAGGGTCCAGTTAAGCAATAAAAAATCAGAAAATAAATCATTGACAAAGTGGACCCGTGGGTCCAGTAGCAAGCGGGTCCAGTTGATAAAAACTTGCTCATCTAAACAAAAAATTCAACCAGTACGGTACTACGCTGGTTGAACTGACATCTACATTACGTATTCCGGTCCACACGGGCAGTGCATGCGGTGTTGTTGCGTGTACTGTGCACCGACTAGCACCGCCTCGCGCCTGAATAAAAAATTCTGCATACAATATTTACGTAGGTACACTTTAGCTTGTTGCTTTTTGTTCAGATAGTTTTATTGTTATTGTTTTTAAGACTTGTTTAGTGTTTTTAATAAGTAAGTGTTTTTATTTTTAATAAATATTCATTCAATCTATTGTCTTTAAAAAAATATAAATGGCTTACAGAAATAAAATTCTAAAAAATATACAGCACTAGCTTTTGCCCGCACGGCTTCGCTCCCGCTCTTTCCTACTCTACCCTACTCTACCTTACTATACCCTACTCTACCCTACTATACCCTACTCTACCCTACTCTACCCTACTCTACCCTACTATACCCTACACTACTCTACGCTATTCTACACTACTCTACACTACTCTACACTACTCTACACTACTCTACACTACTCTACCCTACAATACCCTACTATACTCTACTCTACCCTACCAAACTTCACATAAACCATCTACTAAACAGTCCAAACAAAGCCTAAAAATTTGGTATAGATAGGTGAGCCCGTTCTTGAGTTATAAAATAACAACGAAAAGTGGCATTGATTTTTAAATACGACGAGTATATAGATTATTTGTAAATCACTAACTACCTTGCAGGACTCACTAACCTCATAAACAATCAACTTTGTTCACTCACGCGATGTTATAGTAAGCGATGATGGTTGTTGGTTGTCGGTCAATGGAACTTGCCTAGAGATAACCTATTCACTCTTGACTTAAAGGTCCTTGGTTATACATCTTGTTTGTGAATAGGTTTCATATCCGTTTAACTACAGTAGGTTTCACTTAAAACGTTCCTTTGGCGTAATGTTGGCTCCCCTGTCTGTCTACATAAAAAAGAAGGGAAAAAGGAAAGAGTTGCCTACTCTACCAAAATTGTTCCCCGAAATGCGCAACGAAATCGATTTTAACGGTAGTTGCAGCACTTTTTGGAGAATTATGAGGGGAATGGGACTTTATTTAAAAAAGCAGGTCTAAAAGGACGTTGTTATAGAAAGATACGATATCGTGGCTTGGCGTTTTCGGTATTTGAAAGAATTGCAAGACAATCGGAATGGAGCCCAGCGCCCTATACTTTATTCAAAAATAGTAAAAAGAAAACAAAAAAAAAACGCAATTGTTAAAAGTAACGAAATATAAGTTAATCTTAAGTAATTTAATTGCTAAAAATATTGCAACACCGTTTTTCCGTAATGCCAACATTACGGCAAAGGAACGTCTTAAGTGAAACGCACTGTATATATTACGATCTACCTATCTGTTAAAAAAAAAAGTTATAAAAAAAAATATTTTTTTTTTTTTTTTACAAAAAGCTCACCTAAAATAAAAATAAAAGTAATATTAAATAACAGTTATACGTGGAATAAATAAAACAGCTTTATTAACTTCGCTCTCAAATAACCGAATAGGTACTGAAGAAATAATACCCTGAATGCAGTGAATATTGACTGAATATTTTTATCATATTTTTTTCATGAAACAAAAGCTCGCTTGAAAAAAAGAACATTTTTTATTTCAGTGTTTATCACATTAATATTAAAGCTGATATTTTTAATGTTGTGAACAACTTACACGTTCAAACTGTTAAGGCCAGGTTTGCCTACTTTTGAACTTTTTTGTACATCTGGAAAACCACAAATATAAAAGAAATGACACTGTGACGTTAGGAAATGGACACACCCAACTACCAGCCGACGTAGGCATTAACTTACAGACGACTATCAATAAGTAGCTCGCCGTCCGGCCGTCCGGCCGTCCGGTTATCGCCCGCACCGTACCCTAATCGTCGACTGTGCGTAGTTTTCCAAGCACGCCTCGACGAGATGCCAGCAAAATTGTAGGGCCAAAACCTACTGGGTCTACGGGTTGACTTCTGAAAGGAAAACCCATGGTCCTAGACTACAAAGGACAACTGAAGGGACATAGGTGTAGTTTTCTCGCTCCACCTCAGAGCGGGAGAAATCGTTACATGATTTCCCACCTCAAAAATAGACAATGTTCTAGAATAGCAATAACGAGATTGTTCTCTTGAGATAATTTTCTACTTCAGCCGCTAACAAAAGCTTATTATAAAACTAAAATAAACCCAAAGCTATCTCGATCACATTGGAACTTGCATGCAGTAGTGGACTTAGGGGTGGCAAACAAGGCAATCGCCTGCGGCCTCTCTTCTATAAGGGCCTCCTGCAACAGTTTGATTAGAAAACTAAGTTTTTTATGTTATTTTATCTTCTACCTTTACTTTTCATAGCAAAATTTATATTATTATAAGGATAAAATGTTAATTTCTCTTTATTGACACGAGATCGGTTTTTAGGTTTTGTTATTGGTCAGATGAAAATAATATTCCATATAATAATAATATAATATTTCACAACTATCACACAACACTGTCTAGTCCCAAGTTAAGCAGAGCTTGTGTTATGGGTACTAGACAACTGATAAACATACTTATATATTTCTAAATACATACATAATATAGATAAATTACACCCAGACACAGAACAAATGATCATGCTTATCACATAAACATTTGTCCTGAGTGGGAATCGGACCCACGACCTCCGGTATAGCAGTCAGGGTCACTCACGACCTTCAGTGTCTAGTCAGGGCCATCAACCACTAGACCAATAGGCCAGTCAGTTTAACATCGTTGCCGTATTTATGATTGTTTCTAAAATTTCAAATTTAAATCCAGGTAGAACCTTTTTATAAATTTTGCATTTCTGAATAAATTATCATAAAAAATACCTACGCAGTTTTGATTCACATACTTTGCCAAAAGGACAAGGGCCTCGCAAATATCTACCGCTAAGGGGCCTCATAATAGTTAATACCACCCCTACAATCTACAAGACGCGGGCTCGCGGACGGCGAGCCATGGGTAGCTCGCTGTCCGATCGACCGGTAACTGTCCGTACCAAGCCCTAGACGTCGACGGCGCGCACTGTTCCCTGCGCACCTCAAGAAGTTGTCAGCAAAAGAAGGGGCCCAGCTGGGTCGAAGCCTACTGGGGCCAGGGTTATCTAAAAGGAAACTCGAGCCCCAGTATGAAGGCTAGAAGGAACGGGATGGGGTTTTTAGTCAGTAAGAGTCTGACACTATCTCCCGCTCCACCCAAGAGCGGGGGTTGTCATAAGATGATTTTTCCAAAATAAATCGCAATTGTGAAGTCTTAATCAATGTCAAAATCTTGTCTAGGTATATTAGTCGTGTTTCGTAGTGTGGTAGATTGCGAGTGCGATGCGTATGTGTGTTTCCTGTAAGTTTCCGTACCTCAGTTCATCTTATATTTTACTCACTTTGAATATTTTTTGTTGCTCGCAGAACAGATGGCCGTTAGGGCCGAAAGCTTCTGGATTGGTGACCGCATACCGGAAAACGCAGCATTGGAAGGCCTCCTACAAGATAGAGCGATGACCTGGTGAAGGTTGTGGGAATCCGATGGATGCGAGACGCACAGGATCGTTGATTGTGGCGACACTTGGGGGAGGCCTAAGTCCAATAGTGTCATCATTTGGTGGTCGACTTTACTTCACGTACCACTAAATAATTTTACACTTACAGGTACGAGAAAATACAGTACGTACCAAATCCCAACTTCCAAAACTCGGCGCAAACAGCCTAACATCCCTTATTGTCTGAGCAATCGTTCCAAGTATGTTTACAGCCGATAGACACAAGATTTGTAAACACGGAGAATCGCTGCACTTACGTCTAGTGAAGAGCACTACCTATCTAGGTATAGTTAGAGTTCGATCGAAGATTCGGTTTTTGTAAGTTTCGGCTGAAAAACTGGTTTCGGCTTCGGCTAAAAAGTGGCCGAATATCTGGGTCGACTGAAACTAACTTCTTTAAGGTGACAGTTGTGACTTGCTGATTTATATGTGTTAATTTTTTTATGTAGGTACCTTGAAATCAACGGGGGGAGTGACAGCTGTCACGCGTAACATCAGCTCAGTTTATTTTAATCCGTAAAAATACTTAAAGGACATCTAAACCGTAAAAAAGTAGTGAAGTGTAAATACAATAACATAATAACCAAGAAGTAGTGTTATCCGAGTGTTATGTGCAAGTATACCTAGTGCATAAAAATACTACTTTGGATATAAATATAGGTATCGTAGTATCACTGCTCGTATAAATTCATCGTTTAAGTTTAAAATATAAACTTTAATACACTTAGTGAAGTGGAAATAACATTAAACATAACAGAAACATCTAATTATCATCAAAACAAAGTTATTAATTGTGTTTTGTGTAAACAAAATTATAATTGACGGTGGCGGTAAATAATTCAAAAGAACATCATAACGTCCAATTTTGTTGAAAGCCATCATTTTAGATTGAGTAGGCTTATTTCAACTCACATAATTACAAGCAAGTTGGCTCAGCGGTATCGACGACGACCTGAAGTGAATGGTGACTTGGGTTCGATCCTGGCTGTCATCGTACACTTTTTGTGATTTAATTAATTTCTTTAAACAGTTTTCTTTACGTGGAGTGTTACTTAGTTGATTAATCACGATTAACGATAGACATGCATTACTATAATATGGATAATAATGATGAAGAGAATGTAACAGTCCGACGCATAAACCGTTCAATATCGATGAACGAATTAACGAATACAACAATATTTGACTCAACGATGCTAAGTTTACCAGACACCTCAATTAACAGTAACAAATCCTGTTGTGAAGACCTGCGTTCAAAGGTTGACAGTTTAACGAAAGATCTTGAAATAGCGACGAATGAAATAGACAATTTACATGACGAAATAAGTGACTTAAAAAATGAATTAGCTAAGAATTTAAAAGTAATAGAAGTATATAAAAAATTGGAATACTCAGATTTATCTAAGACACTATCAAATAGGAAAAATAGAAGGCTATCAATTCATGACAAGAACCGAACATCGCTAGTAACTTCTTCTCCGACACAAAAGGCTAAAATACCGACATTACCTGCCAAATGTCTTACGAACATTCCTGTTAATCCGTCGCCTGCTGTAGGAAATAACTTAACAGAAACATTACCGCATAGTAATAGCCCACTCTGCTCTGTAGAAAAAACTATTTTATCACCATTGACTACGGGAAACAAGCTGATGACTCGTGTTATTGATTCTCCCTTCATCCAGAAGAACTTGACAACTGGACCGACATATAAAGTGAACTCTAGAACTGTTGAGCTACTAAATACAACAGATACGTGCCCTGCACAAAAATGTGCATCCACTATGCAGACGAAAACCACCCCTAAAACCTTACCTCTACAGCGGAAAAGGGTTATTGTACTGGGTGACGACCAAGGACGGAATATTCGACACACTCTACAAGCCCTGTTGGGCAATGACTTTCAAGTATTATGTTTTTGGAAACCTGGCGCTAAATTAATGGATGTATTGTTAAATTCATATAACTTTGACGAACTTACTAAAAATGACTATGTTATTGTATTGACAGGTGTTAATGATACCAATCCGCTAGACTTTCAAGTTGACCTTAGTGTATGGTTTAGAAGTATTAAATATGCCAATATCATTGTATCAGAAGTCCCATATAATAATCATTTAAATGAAAAATGTTTAAATAGTACGCTACGCTACGTATGTAACAAATATAATGGTCTATTTGTGAATATGGGATATAGTCAATTTGTACCGCGAAATCATTACCATTTTACTGTTAACATCTGTAGATATTTACTTAAAGAAATATTACGTATTGACTTCAAAAATAAATTTGTATCTTATATTGAGCAAAATCGAATATTGACTATGTTGAAAAATGACAAATCTACGCAGACTTGTAACTTACCTGGCGACTTCACCAACTGTAACTGTGACCAATCCACTCAAACTTGTGACAATCCTGCTGATATTGTAAAGTGTGATTTGTCTGTATCTTTTGAAAACGAGACTAAAGCTGGGACCAGTGACTTTTTTCGTGTATAACTCTATTTATATCTTTCACCAAAATATAAATGGCTTGATCAGTAAGTCGGACCTTCTTACACTCCATTTAGAAGAATTACGGGGTAATGGACAAAACATTGACTTAATATGTATTACTGAACACAATATGTTGAATGAAGATCAGGTGCACTTATCTATCCCTAATTATAAACTGGCTACCTCTTCAACGAGGAATACAAGGAGTGGGGATTCTTGTATCCTTATAAATCAGGTGCATAAATACAAGGATATTGATTTGAGTAAATTTTATGTTCCTAATGTGATGGAATGCTGCTGTATAGAACTAATAATACACAAATTAATAGTGATTTGCATCTACAGACCACCTAAAATGACCAAAGACTGTTTTGAAGCTTTTTATATTAATTTACATGGTATTTTACAAATGTGTAGTCTAAATCACTCTAAGAAAGTGTTTATTTGTGGTGATTTCAACATAGACACACTAACCCAGTCTAAAGCATCGAATAAGTTTCAAACTCTTCTTTTAAACTATGACTTAAAAACAGGGATTCATCAGCCTACACGATTAGCTAGTGGTAAATGCATAGACCATATTATTCATAATGTCAGAGGCAGTAAATGTGAAGTACTAGATCTAGCGCTATCTGATCACACTGCCCAAATAATAAAATGCCCAGTCAAAAAAACCTGTACTATTAACCATTGGTATGCTCTAAAGCGTGACTATTGCCAGGATAACTTAGCAAAATTCTCTGACTGTCTTAGTAATTTAAGCTTTAGTGAAGTCTATCTACACCACAACCCCGAGGAAGCTTTTAATTGTTTCTATGACACATTTAAGCTATTTTATGATCTCTGTTTCCCCATAAGAAAAATAAAAATCACTCTACGTAAGAAGCCAAAGTGGATTTCTAAAGGAATTAGGCTAAGTAGTAAACGTAAAAGAGCCATGCTGTGGCAGTACAGGCGTTACCCTAATAATAAAAATAAACTTCTATTAAAGCAATATAGCGCTCGTTTAAAAAAAGTAATAAATCTGACCCAAAAATCTCAAAATGATTATTACATAAGCTCGGCCAAAAATAAATCTAAAGCTTCTTGGAACATTATTAATAAAGATAAGCTTAATTACCCTAAAGAAAATATACCTGACTATATTAAAGTAAACAATAATATAATTTATGACCCTCAATTAATAGCAGAATCTTTTAATAATTATTTTATAGATGAAATTAAGCCGACTAACTCTACTCCCTGTTTTAAATCTATTGACACTAATTGTAACTCAATATTTATTCCTCCTACGGCACCATCTGACATAGTGACAACAATTCACTCATTAAATAATACCAATAGTCCAGGATATGATGGCATCGTTACTAAAATTGTTAAGCATGTGGCACTATTAATTGGGCCCGTTATGAGTTATGTCATTAATCTTTGCATTGAACATGGTCATTTCCCTGATAAACTAAAAATTACTATTATAAAACCCATTCACAAAAAAGACGACAAAAAGATCATGGGTAATTATAGACCAATAGCACTTGTACCAATTTTTTCAAAAATAATAGAAAAAGTAATATATAAAAGCCTTAATTCGTTTTTTGGAAAACATGATCTCATAGCCAAAGAACAATTTGGTTTTAGAAAGCATATATCCATAAATATGGCAATATATGAATTAGTAAAGAAAATAACATCTAATGTTGATAATAGAACTCCAGTGGCAGCCCTCTTCATGGATATGTCCAAGGCTTTCGACCATGTAGATCATAATATATTGCTGAAGAAATTGGAGCGTTATGGTATAAGAGGGAATGCTTTAAAATTATTAAAATCCTATCTGACTAATCGCATTCAAATTACGACAATTGATAGATTGAGTAAGAGTTCTCAAATCGAACACACATACGTGTCACAACCCAGAAAAACTACTTACGGTGTTCCCCAAGGTAGCATACTTGGTCCGCCTTTCTTTAACATCTACATAAATGACATGCCTAAAGTCATCAAAAATCAGATGATCTTGTTTGCTGATGACAGTACTGTTCTATTTTCTGATAATGACATCAATAATCTCATAAATGACATAAATAATGACCTTAAAAATATAATTAATTGGCTAGCTAATAATAATCTAAATGTGAATCTTAGTAAGACAAAAATAATGACATTCAATCAGAGAATTACGAAACCGAAGCTTAACATAAAATATGAGAACATAACCATCACTGAAACCGATACGACTAAATTTCTGGGTCTATACTTGGATAGTCAGCTATCATGGAAACATCACATCGATGCTTTGTCGAAGAAACTTAGCCAGTTCGCGTATGCTCTATATAAACTGTCAAAAACGGTTAATCGGTTTACGGTGCTACTAGCTTAGAATGCTTACGTGGCATCTAACATTAGGTACGGCATAATTTTCTGGGGTAATTCGAGTGACAGGGAAACTGCTTTTAAAGCCCAGAAAAAATGTTTGCGATCCTTTACTCATTTGCACTCTACTGACAGTTGTAAACAAATATTTAAACAACTAAACTTGTT
This sequence comes from Mythimna lalbum, assembly GCA_949319445.1. Lineage (NCBI taxonomy): Eukaryota > Metazoa > Arthropoda > Insecta > Lepidoptera > Noctuidae > Mythimna > Mythimna lalbum. Next base: position 8,147,296 of record OX439370.1, read on the forward strand.
AACGTTACCGTCTATGTACATTTATGAAATGGGAGTATTTGTTCGTTGTAATTTCCATCTTTTTGAAACTCTACGCTCTCGACGTCATCAGAACACTATTCGAGCCGGTTTTCATAAAACAGCATTTTTCGCTAAAAATGTTCTTGGTATGGCCTCCAAAATATATAATAACATACCAATAGCTATTAAAAATAAAGACTGTCTAGGTTCCTTTAAGAAGTCCTTGTTTAGGTTTCTTCTGGCTAGATGTTACTATTCAGTCGCAGAGTTTGTTGCTGATAAACAGGGGTATGAAGATCCGACATGCTAAATAGTCATTAATAGATTGTGATAATAATATTTGTAATAATAATAATTTAATAATCCATTGACATAATTTTAATAATTATAATTACTTTATATGACTTTATTTTGGTGAACGACAATTGACATACTCTAATTCTATTTTCTTTTTTAATGTTTTTTTTTTATTTGATTGACTTGACATTTAAGTTATTGTATTTGCATGGCTTTTTGCCTTAACTTTGTACGCCATTCTTTTGGCAAAACATAGTGCACTTATTTTATTTTATGAAATACCTTAATTCACCTATGTTTTACAAAATAAATGATTGATTGATTGATTGATTGTTGTCGATATAAACTATTGTTTAGTGTGGGAGTTTGAGTACTCTATGGGAGATAATTGATTTGATTTGACCACCATCTCACCAGATGGTAAACGATGATATGGTCGACGGTGGAGCACGCTTACCTAGAAGTAACGATTCACTCTTGACTTAAAGACCCCCCAAGTTGTAGCTATCAGGAAACACAGACTCCGGCAGGTGAGATAGAACAACAGACTATAAATACTCGTAGGTACACATCTAGTACCTGCATAGTAGTACTTAGGTACCTACAAGGTAGTAAGTACTACTACGTCTTAGTACTAGTACAGTATTAGTGTGTACAGAGGGTTACGGACAAAGCCTTGCTTGAATAGAACGGGTGCTTATACTGTCGATTGGAAAAGTGTAATGAATTTGGGTAAAAAATTATAAGTAGATGTTTTATTTGTTTTCATAGTACCTAAACATAGGTTGCAACTAAGAAGTTTTTTTAAGCTTGTCTGGTAGATATCGCTGTCAGCGATAAGACCGCCATTGTACCTAACTGTAGAATTAGGTTTATGTATTTTTGAACAAAAGTTGTTGTTTATGATGTAAGTAATACAGTCCTGCAAGGTTGTTAGTGTTTTACAAATAACCCTGTATAAATACTATTAAATATACTATACTAATAAACAAAAACTTAAGTAAAAAGGTACAAACGAGCGTTTACATTATCTAACTATAAATCTATAGCATAACATTATCCCAGTAATTTTTCAGAAGAAAAACAGAGGTGTATTTATATAACACCCACATTTTAAATTGTCAATAACGGTACTTACATATTAAAAGTTATAAGTTTACATGTAGATGGATGGAGGGGGAGAGGGAGACCAAAGAAAAGATGGATAGATTGTGTGGGAAGTAATATGAGAGAATAGGAAGTTAGTGATAGTGTGACGAGTGACAGGACAGAATGGAAGAAAAAAACGTGTTGCGCCGACCCCAAATAAAACGGGACAAGGGCAAGAAAATTATGAATAACGGTACTTACATTAAAAAACTCCGTATCGTTGGTGCATTCACAAACATGATAAACACATATACACAAGACATTTAGCACCGAAAAATTTTTCTGTAGGCCATACAAATATTTGTTCCGTATGGGAATCGAACCCGAAACACGCAGTGCAGCAGCTAATCGCTCAACCACTGCACTAACCGTGCCGTCAAACATAGATCATATATTATGACATTGTCTGTATAAATACACCTCTACCAAATATAATAGGCATGTGATAGGTGCAGGCATAAAACAGATAGGTACAGAAGTCAATCTCATGTATGTACTCCACTTTTTATACCTACAATCGGTGGACGCACACTAATGAGCGTTTGAGCCGCAACTGTTCGACGAGTGGTCCGAGACGCTACCGAGACTTCGTGTCCGTGAGCGGTGTCTATGTGTGCGTTGCTCGAGCGCGCTTTGTATGCAGATTGACTTTTGTAGCTATATATTTTGTGCTATGCCGTTGTCTGTATAAATACACCTCTACCAAACATAATAGAACGAGTACTTGGTAGGTACAGCTGTTGACAATAGCTTGCACTGACTGGCACCACAAAAGAGAGATAGTACAGAAGTCAATCTAGATACAAAGTGTGCTCGAGCGAGCAACGCACACATAGATACCACTCATGGATTCGATATGTCGACCCGGTTGGACCCAATGCGAGCGCGACTGCCATTTACATCAGAAACGCGTTTGTGATTTTTTTTTGTGCAAAAACGGAGAGACAAAAAAAAATTTCGGTTTCGGTTGTTTAAATTCACATTTTCACTGTTTTTCATACAACCGCTCATAACTGATTATGACGTTATTACACATTTTTCATTAGATATTTTGGAAACACAGTATCTTATAGATATTATCTAGGTTTATATAGAAACCAATTTCTAAATTTGTGTAAAACTAAACCAGTGAAAACCTCTGAAAATCTCCTATTTTGTATGAACTTTGACACTTCATAATTTGCCTAAAAATAAAAAAGTCAAAAAAGTAAAACTATAGAAACCTTGCCAATTTTATTAAAATTCTAAATGAAGACAACTTTTTCCAAAAACTTTTGAGGGTTTAAAAAAAACAGCTATTTCCTGGAGCAAGTTTTGTGAAATTTTAAAGTAAATCTCGCAATTACCGAATACTAACAGAGTTTTCAGGCGTTATCTCTCTTTTTTTGCGATGCCTTTTTGTCAAACATCGCGTTGGATTGCATTAAATGAAGTAACAAGCTTTTATACCATTTTCGATGTTTACGATAGGCGAGTGGAAAAGGACCCTCTTAAGCTACTACTATAACAATGACATTAAAATTTAAGTATTTTAGATAATCCACAATAAGTAATGTTTATATTTCCGGTCTTCCTGTTTTAGGTACGAGTGTAACATCCAAGGTACCTAGTTTATTGTGCATGAGCCAAAGTTGAAAAACGCTAGCGTGTCCGCCGAGCGTAGGTATGAAAAGTGAAGTACATACATGAGATTGACTTCTGTACTTATCTGTTTTAAGCAAGCACAGTGTGATGGTACTGTCGGAAACTAAAGTTTTTGTTATTTTTACAAAGAACACAAAACATACCTAACAAAAAACATTTTGTATTTTTAAAGACTGCACTTGTTTAACCCTTCAGATACCGTCAATTAGAGACACAATAGTAAGACAATAGATGCGCGGCCACCGGTGGTCGCTTGGGGATTCATGAATTAAGTGGTTGTTATAAAAATACAAAATATTAGGTATTTTTATGTAGGTTTGACTGAAACGTTACATTTTAATGGGCATAGTTGAATAAATTCATAAATAATGATCACATATTGCGAAACATTAATTTGAATCCTTTCATTGTGAAAGGATTCAAATTTAAATTTAATTATTTTTGTGTATTATCAATAAATTCATCGTACATTCATATTATACATTCAGTATGAATTTTTAATTTGTTTGCACGCTTGCACGGTTTTTAATTATGTTGTAAGTATAAATATTTATAAAACCATTTAATGTTATATTTTATTATAAAATATATTATTTTTACTGATTTTTGTAAAATTGTAACAATAATAAAAACACAAACACACACACCATGTGTTGTGTAATAAAAACACTTTTCAGATAAAATAATTTATATATCAAAAATTTTTTAAATGGGAGTCGCAAGGTGATCCCGGGCGGTGAGCGACGAAGCGTAGTACTTTACTTTGCGAAAGAGATGTCAGCAAAACCATTATGGCCCAGCAGGGATAACCGTAAGGGCCACCAAAAAAAAAAACGCAAAGAGCAACTGAAAGACACAGGTGAGGTCAATAAAATTCTGACACGCCCTTTTCCTCTACCCTAGAGTAGAAGAAGTAGTCACTAGATGATTTCTCGTACGAAGAGGAAAACATCGTGAGGAAACCGCCATGTCCTAGAACCACAAAACTCGAAGACATGTGACATCCACCAACCCGCACTGGGCCCGCGTGGTGGATTACGACCCATTCCCTCTCCTAGAGACCTGAGTCCCAACAGTAAGCACATTATAAGGTCAACTATGCTATGCTTTGCTGTATAAAGACTGAGATTCGATGTAAAAATAAAGAGTTAAAACCCCTAAAAACTTCTCTTCAAAACGATGATCGTGTTATTTCAAACGAACCCAGACCAATTTCAGAGAAGCCAGTCAAAATAATATTAGGTTCCAATTGGCCATAGCGAAATTGGCGGAAAACGAATTTCATTGAATTTCCATAGCAATGTGATGGACGGAGATTTTCGTTGAAGTTTGTTAGTGCTCGGAACTGTGGTTTATTTGGTGGTAACTTCTAAAGTCATGATTGAGTTATTTATAGTTTTTTTTGGTTATCTGAATAGGGATAATCATAATCCTGATAGAGGATATACTAAAATTCTTGCTTACATTATTATTATTTTGAGAGCAGTGGTGGTTCGAGCCCAGCCATGCGCATTACTTTGTATAATTTATTTCATCACCACTGCTCTCAAAACGGTGGAGGAAAACATCGTGAGGAAACCGGCATGTCCTAGAACCAAAAGTTCGAAGACGTGTAACATTCACCAACTCGCACTGGGCCCGCGTGGTGGATTACGGCCCATTCCTTCTCCTAGAGAGGAGGCTTGAGTTCCAGCAGTGGGAACATCAAAAAATATGATGATGATGATGTTGAAATTATAATTAATACCAATTCCTCGATCGCGTTTGTTTGTCTCTTCTTCGTAACCTCGGAAACTACTGAACAATTTTTTGTACAGCCAGGCAGACAGAGTGATTCGTAATTCTTTCTCCTTCATTGAGGGAAGTATATGTATACATGCATATTATAGCAGAGAATAGATAAGAATTTCAACGATTTCTCCACAACTATGTTTATCAGTGGTCTAGTACTCTTAACATAAGCTCTGCTTAGCTTGGGATAAGACGGCGTTGTGTGAGAGTTGTGGAATATTATTTTATTGTTATTCTATTAGCAATATCAATTTTCGATTGTCGAAAACTGGATTCGACGTTCTCTATAGATTTTAAACTTCCGACTAATATGTTATTTAGTCAATAAATATATGTTATTTAGTCAATAATAATAGAACCACGTAACCTATACCTCTACAACTTCCTCTCTTTACAAAACAAACTATTTGAAGCCCTTATATACAGACAGTTTAAAACACTCCTCTGTGTAATTTCCCCGCGCCAGTACTCTGTGATGTTTGCTGTTCAAACATCGTAAGGATCGAGTCCCACAATACTCCTTCAGTAGGTACATATGTATGTAGTACTAGCTCTTCGCTTTTCTGAGCGCCTGGTAGCGCGGTTTTCACGCTGGGAGAGATCTGGTTTGCTCTAGTATTTAGCTTGCTCAAAATAATAGTTCTGTAGTGACATCTATGGCGCCATATAGTCATACTCATTAGCGACCTTGGCTAAGCTCACCGCACCTTTGGTCAGCACATGAAAGGCGCATGAAGAACCTCTTCTGGTCGAAGCCAAAAGTCAAGCCCTACGTTGCACAGCACTGCTCCGACTCACTGGAGCATAGTCCTGGCTCACTGGATATCCCAGTCAGACAGTTCTGATTCATCGAGAACGATGCGGCATCGGTTTTGAACTACTGGAACCAACTTGTTACTGGCCTGGCACGCATCATGAGGCATCAAGAAACATCGATTCCCGATTTCCGGAGCCAGGGAGTGATAAAGCGGCATCTATGGCGCCACATAAGAACTACAAAGAAAACACGAAATCCTGCATCAGACTTTTACTGACTAAAATCCCACTCCTGTTCCTTCGTTGACTTTCTTACCAGGTCCGAGTTTTTCGTTCAGAAACATACCCTTGGCCCCAGTTACGTACGTTGAAGTACGCGCTGTCGACGACTTGGGATCGGTCTGGACAGTTACCGGACGGTTGGACGGCGAGTTACCCATTTCTTGCCTAGGGTAAAATATAGTATCTAATGTTGTACTGAGCCCTTCGTGCACGAGTCCAACTCGCTATTGGCCTGTTTTTTTGTACAGTCACGTTCATGTCAATCCGCATCTCCAAAATAATAAAGAAACAATCTCGCACTTTATTTCAGGGTTCCTCAAACGTTTCCGAAATAAAAGGATGATGATACTATAACGATATTCAAATCCGGCTCCCAATACCTCTGCCGTAGCGAGGATCATCCGTCAAGTGCCGTCATACATTTGATTTATCCTTGTTTGCTCTCGCCTTCTTCATATATTGAGTTTCCTCCACAAAAAAATATGAACCAATTTTGCTTGAGACTGTTCTTTGGATCTTGGGAGGTCTGTTACTGGGGGAAAGTGAAGAATGGTACTTTTAGAACTGGCAAATTATTGAGTTTTGATGGCTAAAGCTTTTGAATTATGCTCAATTAAAAAAAAATGGGTTAGTAGAAAAGTTGACCCAGTCCGTCCGCACACGGGCCCCAAAAAAACGCCGCCACAAAAAAACACAAGAAGCGACCACAAAAAAGAAAAAAGAAACTAGAAACCGCCGCAGAAAACGGCTAAAGCGCGCGACAGCTTGTGGCCAGAGAAGCTTGAAGCGGCTTTAAGCGTTTTTTTGTGGCGCCACCGCTGCACACGAGCCACAAAAAAGGCCGCCCCAAAAAGAAGCTTGAAGCGGCGTTTTTTCGGAGGCCCGTGTGCAGTGAGGCTAAGCAGTCTGATGATGGTGGAAATTACTTCAATTCAATCATGGATTAGATGCTATCAACTGCATCAGACTACTGAAAGTAACTTGCTTCGAACTTTTTAGTGGTTTCAGTCGATTGAAGTTTTTTTCCCTCTCAATTTTAATTTTATTTTATACGTTTTAGTGATTAATAGACAGTTCTGAAATCGTCTCATCGACACCCTACATGACAGTCAGAAAACAAAAATTTAAGACATAATGATTTAGAGCTAAATAACTGCCATCTTATTTTTATTTATTTTGTCAGTTTCACAACTACGACAAACTTGACGAGCCCTCTCTTGCTGAAAAACATAGCCCTCTTTCTTCTTCTTCACTAATCGATATGTTTCCTTAAAGTTTTTGGGCCCAGTACGTTGGACAATAAAAAGCAACCAAATCTGGTAATGATGAATTGATCATCATCATTATATCAGCTGAAAGATGTCCACTGTTGGACATAGGTCTCCCCCAAACGTCGCCACAACGACCGGTCCTGTGCGTCTCACATCCATTGGATTCCCGCAACTTTGACCAGGTCATCCGTCCACCTTATGGGAGGCCTCCCAACGCTGCACCTTCCATACTCGTTTGCTATTAAAAAACCCTTTATCCTCATGACCATCCATTCTGCGTACAATGTGCTCCTGCCCATTGCCACTCAAGTTTAGCGATTCTTCGAGCTATGTCGGTAACCTTGGTTTTTTTGCGGATAGATATTTTCATTTCTGATGTGATCACGCAAGGAAACTCCGAGCATAGCGGGCCGTTTCCATTATATACATATACTCTTTAAGCGACTTTAAGTCTTTTATGAGGCCCATATTGTAATCGAACACGTTTCGGAGCTTTCTATACTTACTCCGTGTTCGGAGCCTTATGGCTGGTGCCAGTGAGGAGGAGGGATGAAACACATATTACTAAAAAAGTTCTGAGTATACATGTAGATGGATGGAGAGGGAGAGAAAGGCCGAAAAAAAGATGGATGGATTGTATGAAGAGTGATATGAAAGAAAAGGGAGTTAGTGATAGTTTGACGGGTGACAGAACAGAATGGAAGAAAAAAAACTGTTGCGCCGACTCCAAGTAATATGGGATAAGGGCAGGAAGAAGAAGAAGAAAGAAGATAGCTGGTGCCAGTGATGACAACCAGAATAATTACTCCAAATAAAAAATACAAGTTAGTTAAAAAAACATACTTTTGTAAAACAAGCAGCCTTCTACGTAATAAATACAAGGGGAATATTATTTCCCTTATTTCCATGCTAATTCAGTTTTATCTCGTCGCGAAATTCGCGTCACCTCGCTACGAACGTTTAGTGATAATTTTGTTTAATTTAAAATACTGTTATTGTTCCTGTGTGCATATTAAGAGTATAATTTGGTGTTTACCGCGTGTGGATCTTGTCTTTGCCATCATTTAAATTATAAACAAACATACATGTAATATGCTAGGCTTATGCTTGCGTGATCGCAACGGAAATGAAGATATTCGCAGGAGAACTAAGGTTACCGATATAGCACGAAGAATCGCTAAGCTTTAGTGGTAGTGGGCAGAGAAAATTACTTGTAGAACAGATGGTCGATGGGGTTGAAAAGTTCTGGAGTGGAGACCACGTATCGGATGATACAGCATTGAAAGGCCTCCCACAAGGTAGACCGATGACCTGGTGACGGTTGCAAGAATCTGGTGGATGCGTAACGCACGCAGCTGGGCTTTATGGCGGTTCTTGGGGGAGTAAACATCTAATACCATGCAAGATACATGATAATTATATGCAAGATTTACACCATTTTTTGTGAGTGAGAAATCCACAGATAATAGGTTCTTGCTGGAGTAAAAGAAAGTCATAACTTAAGCTTACTAAAATCCATGCATATTTCTTCTGTTGCAATTAGCATCCCAGAGTACCAGTGGTTTTAGTCGGTGAAAGTCTGATACGCCTTCTGGCTCCACCCTAGAGTAGGAGAAGTCATTTGATGGTTTTCCACCTTAAAAAAAAACTAGTAGTAACAATGTGAGTTAGAGAGCAGTGGTGGCCGAGTGGTAATGGCTCCGACTTACGAGTTGTAGGTCCGGGTTTAAACTCTGCCATTTGGCAGAAAATAATGAAATAAATTGCACATAGTTAATGCTGCATTACTTTGTGTAATTTATTAAATTACCACTGCTCTCAAAACGGTGAAGAAAAACATCGTGAGGAAACCGACATGTCCTAAAAACAAAAATTCAAAGACATTAACCTTCACCAACCCGCACTGGGCTGCGTGGTGGATTACGGCCCATTCATTCTTTTAGAAAGGAGACCTGAGTCCCAGCAGTGGGACATTAAAAAGGCGGATGATGGTGATGATGATGAGCAACAATGTAACATTTTTGTTTTTTGTCTAAACCATAAAATAACCATTCTTTAAAGATCCCTTTAGATACCGTCAATTAGAGACACAATAGTAAGACAATAGATGCGCGGCCACCGGTGGTCGCTTGGGGATTCATGAATTAAAGATCCCTTTACCGCGAATAATTTTTCTAATTAAGCCTACAAAATATTCAGCGCAATTTTCTTCGAAAATGTACTCACTCTTAATCTACGTAGCAATTAAAACAATAACCCGCAGATTGTATTCCCTATAGACCCTTTTATTTAGCTATAAACGTGGTTTTTAATCTTTTCTCCCCTGTTTTTAATATTAACCTCTTTGTGAGAATTAAGTGGTTATAACTAGGCGGTTTTTTTTTTGAGGTTGTTCTTGTAAACGATTGGGGTTAATGTTTTACTTTTAAAAATTAAGGGTTATGTTTAAGTATCTGTTAAGTTATTAAGGAAATAAATGGTTTTGTTAATTTAGTACCAGGCTTTATTATTAGGAGGGTTTTGCGAAATTGTCTGAATACAATCAATAAACTTTATAATACACAAAAGAAAATCAATTTATACACAGTGGTGCATCATGACTCACATTTTCACTGTTTTTCATACAACCGCTCATAACTGATTATGACGTTATTACACATTTTTCATTAGATATTTTGGAAACGCAGTATCTTGTGGATATTATCTAAGTTTCTAAAGAAACCAATTTCTAAATTTGTGTAAAACTAATCCAGTAAAAACCTCTGAAAATGTCCTATTTTGTTTGAACTTTGACACTTCATAATTAGCCTAAAAAATAAAAAAGTCAAAAAAGTAATCCTCTAGAGACCTTGCAAATTTTATTAAAATTCTAAATGACGACAATTTTTTCCAAAAACTTTTAAGGGTTTAAAAAAAACAGCTATTTCCTGGAGCAAGTTTTGTGAAATTTTCGAGTAAATCTCGGAATTACCGAATACTAACAGAGTTTCCAGGCGTTAACTCTCTTTTTTTGCGTTGCCTTTTCGTCAAACATCGCGTTGGATTGCATTAATTGAAGTAACAAGCTTTTAAACCATTTTCGATGTTTACGATAAGCGAGTGGAGAAGGGCATTTTTTTATTTCGGGTGGAATCGATCACGCATGCAAGATTGCTCCGCACGCGTTATCCCCGCTAATGACCATTTACAGTGCATGCGTGATGTGAGACTGTGGGTATACGTATGGGTATGTGTATTTTACTGTGTGTAAAATTTGTTAAACGCGTATGGGTCTAATTACCTAAAATTAATAAATGAATGAATGAAAACGTAAAAACCCATCAGGGAGTTTATCGATTGCATCAGTGCTTACCATCACGTGGGATCGCAGTCAAGCATTAGTCCGCATCATCTAAAAAGGACCACTGTTCAATATACAGTGACACAAACACACACCGCATATCTATAGCGATATGTAGATATGTTGCACACAAAAATAAAGTACATAACAATCGAAGTCCTTATGTCGAACTCATTTGAATAACTTGCACACCTGAGAGAATAGTTTTAGCATGTTTTCTCTTTGTCGCTATAAATATTAATTATTATTCTATTTTTCTAAATTCTTCTATTGATTAAACCTTATTTTTATAGATTCTAGGTTATTCCGCTTGTTGCTGTTGTGTCTTGACGTCCCGTTGTTTATCTGTGGATTTTTGTCGAGATAAAACAATTCGGCATAGTGTGCTGTCGGGCTACTGAACGTCGGGATGGCATTCAGTCGGCCAACAGTTAGTCGGTCTAGTGTTTTGTCGACCAAGTGACTGTCGGGATAGCGTTCAGTCGAGATAAACTCCATCAACTTAGTGTTCTGTCGATCTACTGCAGGTCGGGATAGTGATCTGTCGGGATAGCGTTCGTCGGGATTTCGATTGTCGGAATAGTGTGGTACAATCGTTTGCCCGCTAAGTTCACAGAGAATTACTGAAGGGTAAACCGTGACGATAAAACGAAAAGGGCAAATAAATGACACTGATTGTGTCATTTGCTTGTACAGTTTTGGCACAAAATAGATAGGTACAGAAGATCATCTCATGTAGGTATGTACTTCACTTTTTATACCTACGCTCGGTGGACGCACACTAATGAGCGTTTGAGCCGGAACTGTTCGACGAGTGGGCCAAGACGCTACCGAGATATCGTGTCCGTGAGCGGTATCTATGTGTTTATATGTAGATTGACAATCAGTACCTATACAGGGTTATTTTTAAAACACTAACAACCTTGCAGGACTGTATTACTAACATCATAAACCACAACTTTTGTTCTATGACTTTTTACAAAACATAATTCATTTGCCAAAAACAAACCTTTAAGAATTCGTTGTTTTACATTCCAACTCTGTATTTTGCTATACCTACCGACGCAAGCACATCAAGCACTTCCGCCGCTAGACAGGGACACCCTCCACTATTATACTATCGCTTGTTTTGCATAGAGTTCGTAATATTTTGAATGATCTATTAAAATATTTTTATTTTTGTATGAACATCTGATGAACTGAAATATGATAATTTTTTTAACAAAAGTTGTTGTTTATAATGTCAGTAACATAGCCCTAAAAAAACCCTAAAAAAAACAAAAAAGTTGCCGGTGTTTTATAAATAACCCTGTATATTTTGTGGTTTTGGTCAGTAAAAGTCTGAAGACACGCGAACTTGCTCAACCGTAGAACGGAAGAAGTCATAGGATGATTTCCAATTTCCTATCTCAAAAAAGAAAAGCTAAGCTAAGGTGAGAACAAGTTTTCTTTCTTTACCTTTCTCATTTTCAATTCAACACCAATAAAGCCTTTATCGTCACATTAAATATTACTGCGTTTAGATATTATATTATATATCATAAAGAGAGGTATGAAATACAAGCCGTAAAATAAATAGATTTACGATGCTCGTAAAATGGTGAATGAATTTCCGACGAACTTTTACTACTGTATAAGCGTATGCAGGAAATTCGTTCACGTTTAGCACTAGACTGTGGTTAACAACAGTTTTTAACCAACTTCAAAGGAAGAGGTTCTGTATTTGAGCTGTATGTATGTTTGTATGTTCACGATTTTTTTTTAAACTTCATAGCTGATTTGGATTCGGTTTTTAATGCATGTTTGAGGGAAAGTTTTAGTATATGATTTGTTGTATCTGATGAAGATCTTCAGAGCTAAATACAATTATGGCTAGAATTATGGTGATTGTACAGACATAACCTAGCACGCCGCAACCAAAGACGTCTACAAATTCCGGAACAGGATAATTACACTAATATTTTAAAGATGAAAGTTTATATTTATGTGTGTGGATGTTTGTTACTCTTTCACTACCAAATGACTAAACGGATTTAGCCTGAAATTATCACGTTAAATAATGTTTCCTAAATTCACGAGGGCAAAGCTGCTGACAGGAGTTATTATAGCATCATCATCACCATTATTTCAGCAGCGCCCCCACTAAGAATCACCATAATGACCGGTCCTATGCGTCTCGCGTCCATCAGATTCCCGCGACCCTCACCAGGTCATCGGTCCACCTTGTGGGAGGCCTTCCAACGCTTATAAGCATAGTCATAGTAAAAAATTATCGTATCTAAATGACTTTATCGTTGACCATTCATTTTGCCGTAAGATATTCACTGTTGGACATAATAATAATAATCAATTTATTTCAGGCAACATGTACCCATATCATAAATACCTTAGAGACTAACATATATAACCACTAATAACAACATACACCTCCCCCTACATAACGCACAACACACAACATAGGCCTCCACCCAAGTGTCGCCACGATAAACATTTCTATGCCTCTCGCATCCATCGGATTCCTGCGTCTCTCACCAGGTCATCGGTCCACAAGACCATTGCCCTCACAAAAATCATAAACTTCACAACCCCGATAATTTACGTAAAACAGTACCAGTAGGGGTATGTAACCCCCACGAGGTGCAATTATTAAAAGCAAAGAGCACCACCAACAAACAAGTCACATTAATTTAAAAGTTATTATTACCCCCTCCTTCTACCCTGTACAGTCAAAGACAAAAAGCGAAGACCATTTCGGAATTTTCATATTTCAATAAATTATTAAAAAAAAAATTGCGTTGGGAAAATATCAACTAAACGATTTAAAAATACAAACTATTTTTAAATTTTACGACAAATCATAAACAACTGTCTTTTTTTAACAATTTGCCAGTCATATTTAAGTCTCATGAAAATTAAAGGGAGCTTATCGCTATCAACCGAACTTAATCCAGATTAAAATATTATTAAATAGCTTCGGATAGAAAAACTCAATGTCTTTACCCAACCTGAGACCAACCACTTTGTAAAGTTATTGTTTTTTTATGTGGGAAATCGTTCAATGACTCTCTCGCTCCAAGGTGGAGCGCGAAAGTGGGTCAGGATTTTACCGACTAAAACTACAACTTTTTCCTTGCCTTGCCCTTTGCATCCACGAGTAACCCTTTCAAAAGTCGACCCATGGCCTTAGGAGGCTTTGACCCTGCTGGGCCCCAACAGTTTTGCTGACACCTCTTAGAGGCACGCGTAGAACACTATACGCTGTTGGTATCGACGACTTGGGCTCGGTCCGGACTGTGGCCTGAATCAAAACCCGTCGCGAGAGGTCACCGTCAACGAACGCCTCCATAAAAACACGGCAGTGCTCCGCCCAAACAAGGCACTCTTTCACCATATGCTGCACCGTGTCCTTCGGGCAGCTTGCAAAGTAATGACACAAGGGCATTACCTCCACATGTATCCGATGCAGGAACCTCCCAAACATACGATGTCTGTTGTGGACCTGCTTCATACGGTGAATAATACAAACAAAAAAAAAATTAAATACAAAAAAAAATTGGTTGCCTAATAATATAACACTTGTGTCGCCGACTATACCTCCCTTTACCACGCAAAGTAATAGAGTCAAAAAACTTGGTTATTTGTTATACGCAAGGATTTTAGAGTCTTGCAGGTGATTTTGTATCGGTGGTGTTGTTTTTTAAAAGTTATTTTATTTATTGACAGTATTTTTTAACTAATGACTTGAGTGGGTAGGTATTGGGTGGGTAATAAGTTCTTTCGATCTTTTTTTTACGGTGGGCAAAAATCATCGAATAACAACCCCCGCTCTTGAGTGGAGCGGGAGATAGTGTCAGACTCTTACTGACTAAAAACCCACCCCGTTCCTTCTAGTCTCTTCATACCGGGGCTCGAGCTTCCTTTCGGATAACCCTGGCCCCAGTAAGCTTCGACCCAGCTGGGCCCTTCCTGTTGCTGATAATTCCTTGAGGCGCGCGGGAACAGTGTGCGCCGTCGACGTCTTGGGCTCGGTCCGGGCAGTTACCGGACGGTCGGACAGCGAGTTACCCATGGCTCGCCGTCCGCGAGCCCGAGTTCTTTCAATCTGGGGAGTATGAGTATGAGCCCCGCACATTACGGCCACCAACCGCCGCTACTAAACGCGACCATCAGTGGTTCAGTCAGACCGCTACACGCCGCCACCAGTGGCAGCCACTGGAAAACGCGGCCACGAGTAGCAAGCGCGGTCGACTCCCGCAACTTGTGGCTCGGACGCGGCCACTCAAACGTTCGATGTGCGCCGATGCGCAAAATATATGGAGAAACTCGTCCGCAACTTGTGGCGGCCACTAGTCGTTATAATGTGGTCGCTATTAATGGCTCTAAATGCGGGAGCTTTATAAAATAAAGTATCAGACTTTTCATGACCAAAAACTCAGTCGTGAAAAGACTTATCCGCTTCTGGAGTGAGGTGGGCTGTTTGGACTAAAGGCCGCCATGGCCCACGCACAATGGTCCGCTAAGGACTAAGTGTGGAAACCAGACCACATTAGATAGATAGAACCCAGTCGTTTTCCTTGTGTGTGACTTTTAGGTCAATCCTGCTGCTCGTCGAATGACGCCACTTTTCAGAATAACGCAACTAACATAGCTTACCATAGGGAATAGCAGGCAGTCGCTTCCTTCTGCGAAGATCTAATGCAAACCAAGGAGCATTAGTGCTTCGCAGAAGGAGGCCAACGAGCATTATCCCGCCCAAGTCACCACGACTACCACCCCAACTACACACACGCACTCGGACAACGAGGAATGGGTAGCTCAATGTCTGGCCATCCGGTAACCATCCAGACCGAGCCTAAGTCAGCCACAGCATGTACGTGTGTCACGTGCTCCTCATAGAGATATCAGCAAACCGTAGAGGCCTAGTTGGGCCGATGGCAGCTAGGACCAGGGGATTATCTGAAAAAAAAGTCATCCAAGAACGCAAAGAGCAACTGAAAGTCATGTGGTTTTCAGTAAAAGTCTGACACGACCTCTTGCTGCACGTTATAACAATAGAAATCATTCAATAATATCCCACCTCAAAAAAAAAACACGTCTCCCCAAAAAAACCGACCCACACCACCACAACATTAATTTCCTCGCCTTGTAGAAACCAAAAACACCATTTAACTAAAAACAGTTAAAACTAAAACTAAACATAGGTAACTCCAGCCTTCCATTACCTCACTATTTAAGCCCGCTTGCGTAGATAAGGTGGAACTAACCGGCGTTGGCTAGTAATTAGAAACCGTAAAGTTTCTGGACTTAGATCTAATGATAACTGGCTTTAAAATTGCTTCTTGAAGCGTGGGGAATTGGGTTTATTTGTTAGCTTTTATGGGGTTAAATGTGTGGGCTGGTTTTATTGGATGGGAGTGTAAATATGTCCTTTTTTGGATTAGATTGCTCTGTGTTGCACGACATATCATCGCCCTACCCGCTAACTGTCCTATCTCACAAACTGGCGTATCTGATATTACCTACGTGTTCATAACGTATTTCGAATAAGTTCTCTCTAATCGACGTATCTGTTTTTTTTTTTTTTTTATATATATAATCACGTATTTTGTTTTGCACAACTGCACAAAAAGGGGAAAAATATCCTCACCACCTTAGTACCTTAGGGCTTTAGGGCCATAACTAACTTAAAGAATAAGCCAAGAGCAATATAAAATACATATTGATTCATTAATAAAGCTACAGCTAAAGCAACTACAGAAACATGATTGTAACGCCCGAACAAAAAACAGTCGCCCTGGAAATATATCAATAGCTAGTTACGACAGTTAGCCGGGAGGGTGACGATATTATGTCGCAGAATTATCCAAACGCCTCGTTGACACTTCGCGTGACCCAAGTACTGGCTTTTACCTCGGTCAGAGATTGAGAGAGCATTGCCATAGTCTTTTGGGTACACTTCCAGTCAACAGCGATGCGGAGGAATTTTTTGACTTAATTTGAGTTATTATGTTTAATCCTTACTAATATTATAAAAGCGAAAGTGAGTTTGTTTGTTTATTACGTCTTCACGCCTAAATGGCAAAACCGATTTTGATGAAATTTGGTACACGGATAGACCATGTCCTGGAATAGGACATAGGATACTTTTTATCCCGGAAGTATGTTCCCTTGGGATAATTTTCTGCTATCACGCGGGCGACGCCGCTGGGAGCAGCTAGTGTTTAAATATAGTTTTAATTAGTTAAGTATTTTTATTTTTGCTGTCGCAGTCAAATCTGTTAATTTGTCAAAATCACTTTTAACTAGATTTTTTATCAAACCTAATATTAGATTAGTAAGCAGTGATGGATCCGGCCCCGACTTACGAGTCTAGGCTAAGAAAAGTTTCGATAAATACATCAAAAACTATTCAGAAGCAACGATGCACAAATCCATACATCAAAATTGTGACACCCCTTTTTTCTGATCATGGGTTAAAAATATCTATTCCATCCGTCAATCCTTAACATTCAATGTAAAACAATGTTATGATAATACACGAACACAGGGCCGAACTAAATAATTCATTCCCCGTTCAGGGCCGTCCTGAGGTGAAGGACTAAGGGGTGCAAAAAGTATTACATTGCCACGGTTCGCGGTAAAATCATGAATGTATTTTCTGGGAAAAAAGCCATTGAAATTGTAACTCGTTTTATTCGGTTTTCATTTGTTATATCAGAAGGGGAAATGGTGTTCGTTGTTTTTCGTGTAACACTTAAAATGTGTTAGGTATTTGAAGGCCCATTGCAAGTACGAGTAATTACACTAATTACTGGCCTGTTGGTCTAGTAGTTAGTAGCCCTGCCTGCAATGCCACATGTCGTTGGTTCGTTTCCCACCCAGGACCAATTTGTGTGATGAGCACTATAATTTTTTCTGTGTCTGGGTTAAAAGACATGGCCGAATCCTGCCCAAATCAATTCACATGGACATTCATTATGATTTTATAAAAAAGTCTTATAAAATAAATATAAATAATTCACATCAATCACATTTCTCTAGAACATGCGAGAAAAATATGTGCGTTAATTGTTTTATGTCGTTTTGTATCATTGCATAAACTTAGACACGTTTGGTTATACGCATCAGACCATCTCTGTAGGTACCTATCTGTAGTGAGCCTGAAGGTAAAACTAAAATATAAAACACCCGTAAATGCCAGAATTGTATTTTTAAGGTACCTTAAAAAAGTTAAAGGTTTCACGATTATCGCAGAGACCACTTTTCGAGTTACCGCGTGTCTTGATGGAGTTCCATTATGAATCAACAATATTTTCCAAGAGTGTAACCAAACGTCTTTTGACGTTTCTGTTCTTTAAACTAAACTGTCAAAACTGTGTGTGTCAGACTTGCGTCGATTTTACAACATATTGTTTTGTGTTTTCGTAACTGTATTGGATTTTTAAACTTAACTTAGCACGCTATCCTTTAACGGACTTTCCTTTACGCTTCTAATATTAATATTGAGCTGTGCATATTGAATTGGTTTGTTTACGATTTGAATTCAGACGCTTATGAAGTCAAGGTGCCTGAATTGAAGTGTGGCCTATAATCGAATATGAAGGCATATTTTAAGAACTTTAACACCGTAATTACAAAATACGTTATATAAACAGGTTGAAGAACTACAGGAAAAATGAATCGGAATTGCTTGAACTACTCTCGATTCAACCAGTTGCTAATCAAGCAAATATAATGGCACCAGCCTCATACTTGATAACATATCTTCGAAGCTGGCTAGTTCTTCATTTCGAGATTTAAGAGTGGATGAAAACATTGAATGTGTCTTGTCTGAGTGATTATTATAGTGATAATGTGTTAAAATATTAAGAAATAAATATATTTAAGCAAATGTATGTACTTACTTATTTATATGACTAAATAAAAATTCAAATGTTATGGTTTTAGTGTTTTATTGCATGTCCAATTGTATATTTTTTTCAAATTCGCCTAAATATCCAAAGATATCTGTATGACGACGAGCTCTTCTTCGAAATCGCAGCTTGTTTATGTCGACGGTTGAAAGTGACTATTACCAATATACATCAATGTGATTACGTTTTACTTGGTCTTTTGATTTTGTACTCATAATCTACTATTTGCCTCTATGAATATGTATCACTGGTAGTGTTTCATACATTTTCATAGAATATACCTACCCGAAGTCTGAAAAGCGTTCTCATACTAACTTACTGTCACTTTCACTTTAACGTGTTATTGTAGATCATTGTTGTGTTGATGTCAATCATTGCTATTCAAAATGATTAGGCGTTTCTTTTGAAATCTTATTTATAGTGTCTCTCGCCTGTTCTCTGATCATAGAACTTGAACTACTCTAAAGCCGTACCTTTAAGCTTTACTACGATGTACCGTTTGTCTGTGTACATGAATATTTTTAGCTTGGGCACAGCTCCCTACTAATTCCGGCCATGTCATTTATCTCTAATACGATAAAAACTAGTGCTATCCCACCTGATAGTTATTAACCACTTGCACCTTGAAAACATCTATATTATAATCGGATGGGAAGACCGCAGCAGCAAATCATTCCAGTTCTTCGATTTTAATGTATTATGTAGGTTCGATACTTTATACAATACTAAATATTTAGCTGGTAATGTGATGCTAAACAGGTGCACATAATTATGTGCACATGAAAGCATCTAATTCATATCTATATTTTACTCTTACATAAAACGATCAAAAACCAAAACGCAAAATTACAAACTTCTACAGATTACTTCTAGTATATTGATTTAAAAACCTTTGCGATGTTTCTTTCAAAAAACCAGAATCTAATAAACATTTATTTAAATAGTTTACCGGGAGCGCCATCAAAAAGATTAATATTAACGTAGCATTGATATTCACTATCATTTAAAGGTAAAATAGGCCATTAGTTAGGCCAGGAGCTCGGTTACAGGAGCGCGCGGCATCTGAATATTTCTTTATTTAATTTAATTGAAGTTTGCGTTTCAATTTTCGTTTTTCTCGGAATAAGACATGCAGAGACAATTTTTGATTTTGTTGATCATTTATAATTTATTTACAAAATCAATTATACTTAAGTTTTGGTGGTATGTAACAGTGTGTAAAGTGGTAACAGAGTGTAAAAGCCCACAAACCTCCGTTGCAAAGGGAAGATCCTTCGACTAGACGGGTAATATGTCTGGTGGGCAACTGCCCAATAGATGATTTCGGGCTGTTCTATATGTACAAATCGTGACAATAGAAAGTTATTCGAAGTTTTCGCACCGATAAATAAAAAATATTATCAACGATATGGTTTATTTTGTAACAAAACAATACCTAAATGAAAAGAAGAGACAGAAATTTAACTCGGTCATGCGTGGTAAACTAACAAGTACCGAAACACATAATACAAAATATATTCGCTCGACAAAATCAACTGTACAAAGTAATTTTACTCAAACATATTATAGTATCAGTATGAAATATCATACATAGCGTTCACTCAATAAACCCTAATGAGTTTTTGAATACAACATCGTGCTCACAATTCGAAATTATATTAAATAACAATACATTGTAAGGTATTGAGAATTTTAGTGTTAGAATTACGTTACATCTCTTTTTTGTCCAATTTTCCTTTCGCAGGTATGCTGGAAGAGATTTCGTTAGAAATAAGCATCATTTTTGTACTAATCTTCTGTTTCCTTCTTCTGTTCTTTTATTATTGTGTGTACATAAATTGTTAAAAATATCAGTAAATAAGAATTTCAATAGCGAGCAGTGATGGCCGAGTGGTAATAATGGTCCCGATTAAAGAGTATATGGATTGCGGGTTTAAACCCAGCCAGGCACATACTTTGTGTAATTTATTTCATCACCACTGCTTTCAAAACGGTGAAGAAAATCGTCGTGAGGAAACCGGCATGTCCTAGAATCACAAATTCAAAGACATGTGACATCCACCAACCCGTACTGGGCCCGCGTCGTGGATTACGACCCATTCCCTCCCCTTAGAGGAGACCTGAGTCCCAACAGATGGCACATTTTAAGGCCAACTATGCCATACTATGCTATGCTTAAAATTTCAAAGCAGGCGTTGGAAAATCATAAAACCAGTACCTCTGATTTTGGACGTCTGGTAAGATTGAAGTTGTATTGTCTATCTTTGAAGGTTCATCTGATCTTTGCACCAGTTCGAATATTTTCTTTCAAACAATTGTCAAAATTATGTTCAACTGGTGAATACAGTTTTGTGCTAACTGAAAAGCTTTATTAAATAACTTCAGACTCAATCACCAACATTATGGGTATGTTAGTTATGCCCGGTACACACAGGACGTGACAGGGAATCTAATATATGTTTTGTTTTTATTTTGGTAATTATTAGTGTTTTGGTTATTAATGCGGGCAGAATAAAAATATTTTTTGTTTCTTTCTTTATATGCAATTTTATACTTTTGCTGCGGGAATGTTCTAAAGAATTACCGTGACCCTGGAACGCAAAGGACAACAGACTGAAGGATTTTGTTGTTGTTTTTTTTAAATTGATATAAACTTGTGCTTGACTGCGATCCTACCTGATGGTAAACCGTGATGCAATCTCGGCTGGTAGATTTTAGTCACATAAAGTCTGACACGCCCTCTCGCTCTACTGTAGAGCAGGAAAAGAGATCGGCTGTTGACTGTTTTTTTTTTAATAAATGTATGTTATTATCTATCTTATCTTCTATATTATAAAAATGAGCCCCGTTTTCCGTTGTCACGGCATGGCATGAAAACGGCTTGACCGATTTGGCTGATTTTTTTTTTGTTGTGATTGTTATTGTGAGGATAAGGTTCTTATGGAAAAAAAATAAAATTAGGGTAGTGTAGGGTAGAGTAGGGTAGAGTAGGGTAGGGTAGGGTAGGGTAGAGTAGGGTAGAGTAGGGTTGAGTAGGGTAGAGTAGGGTAGAGTAGGGTAGAGTAGGGTAGAGTAGTAGGGTAGAGTAGGGTAGAGTAGGGTAGAGTAGGGTACAGTAGTAGGGTAGAGTAGGGTAGAGTAGGGTACAGTAGTAGGGTAGAGTAGGGTAGAGTAGGGTAGAGTAGGGTAGAGTAGGGTAGGGTAGGGTAGAGTGGGGTAGAGTAGTAGGGTAGAGTTGGGTATAGTAGGGTGGAGTAGGGAAGAGCGGGAGCGAAGCCGCGCGGGCAAAGCTAGTTACAAATAAAATGTTAATTTATTATGTCAAACAATCTTGTGAATATATTAGGTATGGGTAATTTTAAGTTACCGTTTACTTACAGATGTTTAATAGAAATATCATTTGAAGTTAAAACAAACTTTGATAACAAGTTTTTCGAAGATTCTGAAAACACCCTAAAAGTTTGCCTGTTAGACTATTTGTTGCCTATTAGTCTATTTACCCACGCCATATTAAATACATAAGAGTTTAAGAAAGTTTATTGACTGAACTTTTGCGTTTAGGTATAATAGGTACCTATTATAACTGGTTATATTTTTCACCCAAAAGGTATTTTTTCATAGCAAGCTTTTATAGCTCGGTATACCTATATAATTAATACTTGTCAAGACGAATATATTATATATATGTAGGTGAGTTTTAGTCAGTAAAAGTTGGACATCACATTCCGATTAGATCTCCGCAGATTAAGAGGGTGGTTATTTAATGATTTTCCATCTCAAAAAAGGGGTAGGGTAAATTAATTGACGGCACATTTTTTTTTCAAAAAAATTGCAAATGTTGATTAAATATTTTACTGATCAACTAAACATTCGAAAAATACGTATCTGATCTATTTGTATTTTAATAAAAAAATAAAATAAAAAACAATCAAAATAATTATGATGAAACAAACTTCTTTTTCCTAGCTCCCAAACTAAGTTGATCGACAAAAAACAGGCCCTAATAATTGGTTTAATTTCCCCAAACATAAATCATAGTACAGCATTCCATAATGAATCATTTGGACCGAGTGTTGGTATAGAATGGACCAAATTGGTTCAATTTAACACTGTAATTAACAAATTGTGGGATGGGAAGGTCCGATGTGTTTTTTTTTGTCGCTTTTTCGATTAAGATGCATTGGGACTTTAGAAGTGTTTTGAATTACTTCCTATACATTGTAATTGGTTGGTACTGCTAATAATTATGTATAAGTTCGTCACTTTCTGTACGTTAATTAGACATTTATACCGCGTACATCGAAGGACTCGAACAATTTGCCTGCTGTGGTCTTCCTGTCCGATTATAATTTAGGCGTCTTCAAGGCTAGAGTGAATATGCTCTTAATAAATTAATGCGCCTCACCATCAACGATTTCATCACTGCTTACCACCAGGTGGGATCGCAGTCAAGTACTAGTTTATATTAAAAAAAAAAAAAATACCATCCGTCCGTCTGTTGTTTCTGTTCTTTATTTATTAGATTTTGTTTTTTTTTTATTGATTATTGGTAAGCAGTGATGCAATCGTTGATGGTGAGACGCACTAGTTTATGAGTCTATTCACTCTTGCCTTGAAGACAGTCAAATTATAATCTGACGAGAAGAAACCGCAGCTGGCAGATTGTTCCAGTCTATCGACAGTCTATCGAGGCGATACGATTAGTCCGGACCGTAGAGGTTGTAATGTTTCATCTGGGTAGATACTCGTCGTACGTAGATTTCTGAAAACAAAATCTTTATTAAAAATGTTGCCGTCTATATTATTAATAGGTCAAGCAATCACGTGCGTAAACCCGCCAAAATAGGTCATCATCATCATCATCATCATTTCAGCCGATACACGTCCACTGCTGGACATAGGCCTCCCCCAAGCGTCGCCACAACGAACGTTCCTGCGCGTCTCGCATCCATCGGCTTCCCGCAACCTTCACCAGGTCATCAGACCACCTTGTTGGAGGCCTTCCAACGTTGCGTCTTCCGGTACGCGGTCGCCACTCCAGAACCTTTCGGCCCCAACGGCCATCTGTTCTGCGAGCAATGTCATGCCCATTGCCACTTAAGTTTGGCAATTCTTTGCGCTATGTCGGCAACCTTAGTTCTCCTGCGGATGTCTTCATTTTTGATTCGATCACGCAAGGTAACCCCGAGCATAGCCCTTTCCATTGCCCTTTGGGTGACTTTAAGCCTTCTGATGAGGCCCATTGATAAACCAAAATAGGTAAACAAACCCAAATGGTTGTAGTCATAGAAATATTATCTATGGTTGTAGTCCAATCAAATTTTCTCATCAGCGGGATGATAAAAATTATTATTTCGTTGCAAATACGAATTTTAAACCAGCTAAAACTGCACATAAAACTTGAAATTTTTTTTTTGTTTTTTTTTTTTCTCACAGAATTAGGTCAATTGAATTAAAAATCATTTGGGGTGTGTAAGGTTTTGCGCATTTAATGATACACGTTGGTTATTCTGGTAATTAACTTTATAAACACAATTAGCCTTTTAATGTTCCCACTGCTGGGACTCATTTCTCCTCTATAGAAAAGGGAATGGGACATAATCCACCACGCGTGCCCACTGCGTGGTGGTGGACGTCACATGTCTTCAAATATTACGGCCTTCACCGTTTTGCGAGCAGTGGTGATGAAATAAATTGCACAAAGTAATGCGCTAATTATTACTATTATAATAATCCATGGCATAGTCTACCCGTGTACGAAATTTCATCAAACTCTGTTTAACCATTTGCTCGTGAAGAAGTAAGAAACATACACAGACTAAAAAAAAAAAAAAAATTGTCACATTACCACAAAATATATAGGTACAGAAGTCAATCTACATACAAAGCGCTCTCGTGCAACGCACACATAGACACCGCTCACAGACATGATATCTCGGAACACTTTGGCCCGCTCGTCGAACAGTTCCGCTCAAACGCTCATTAGTGTGCGTCCACTGAGCGTAGGTATAAAAAGTGAAGTAGATACATGAGATTGTCTTCTGTACCTATCTATTTTGTGTCATTACCCACACCTCGCCTTATGAGACTTAATTCCGATAACATGTCCACTGAATTGAGCTTCAAAAGTACTTAATATTTAAGATTTAAATTTTCTCGAAAATCAGCAAGTGTCAGAATTAGAAGAAAACATTTTTTTTCCAAAGGTGACCTTTTTGTAGGTAACATTGAACTCTAATTATACTTTTCAGACGATTGATCCTTTAATCGAGAGCTGTCAATTACAAATCTGTGAAATGGTAAAGTTTTTCTTTTGAATTAGTAATATACTAAAAGCTATTTTCAATTATAGAAAATTATTAAGGTAAGTACCTGATTATGGATGTAATTTATCTATAATATGTTTGTATTTAGAAATATATAAGTATGTTTATTAGTTGTCCAGTAGTAGTACCCATAACACAAGCTCTGCTTAGATTGGGACTAGACGGCTTTGTGTAATAGTTGTGGAATATATCATATATATGTCGAAGCGTTGACGCATATCAGTCGGTCTGCATCAGCGCCACCTATCTTTCACTGGAGGAACTATGTAGTTAGATTGAACAGCTTACGTTTGGGAACGTCAAGTATTAACTTGGGGATGGTTAGCGTGGAGTAATAGCAACACTGAGCGAATAGTCGAGTCAAATGTCGATCCGGAGGTATAATCGATTATTCGACATTGACAGGTACTGACGTTGACAGGTAAATTGGCTAACCGGAATGGGGGTAGGTCCACGTGTCGGGTGACGGTTGATTTGGAGGGCACTTTGAATCGTTCAGTCGGTCCGAGCAGACGTTGGTTACTCCACGCTAAATTTCCCGCGTTCCTGAATTCTTAATCAAGCCATATCTCAGGCATCCTTGATTATTTTGTACTGAGTGTGTGTTACGAGTAATTAAAGGTGTTATCAAAGGTTTTTGTGAGTGTTATTTCCGATGTCGCGACCCACTGATATCGACCCTCCGTTATCAGAATTGGGATTGGACCACGACGACCCACGTGTTCAAAAATGAAAACGCTAGCGACGAAAAATGGATGCGTCTGTTGGAACAACAGTACCGCAATTTTCTGACGCTGATTCAAGCCATGAAAACACCTACTACGTCGTCACATGGCGTTCGTTTACCGGATTTCGATCCTGAGAAACAAGATGTAGATGCAGGTGCTTGGTTGACGACTGCAGAAATGTGCTTGACGGACCAAGACCAACATGGCGCCCTGCTTATGGTCGCTTTAAGAAAGTAAGAACCGGATTGAAGAGCTGACTTAAAAATACTGAATCAATATGTTCTAATTAAATGAAAGATGTACTACTATTATTTAAAATTTACATATGTACAAAAAAAAAACTTAAACTACTTACTTATACTACACCTTAAATAAATACATAACGTACATAAATAAAAAACAAAAACACAAAGTACACTCAGGCGTCGAAGTACTCCTCCACATCGCTGTCATCCGGGAATGTTCCCAGAAGACTGGCAGCATTACCACGTTGGATGGCAATGCTAATTCTTTGAGCGAAGTATGAGCCAGCCCTCTGGTCACGCAAGGTGTCGATCAGTCGGCGAGAAATTTCCTTAAAAAGGAGACGTGCATTCGGACCCCATGACCCAAGCGTTTCAACCCCAAACGGCTCAAAACTGTAATTACCAATAAGGTTACAGTATTTGCGCTGACTTAAATGGTCTGATTAGGTTTTTTTCTGGGGTTGTTCCCTAATCCTGAGCAACAAATGTTGGACCATGGTACCGCTGTATCCCCAGAGAGCAAATTACAACGTACCACCCAGCTAGTGACCGGGAAAAGAGCGATGGGTGCAAGTGCTCGTTTACGATGTACTACTTTCCGATACGTGCTTCGCGTGTGTGTGTGTGTGTGCGTGCCTGAGGTGCAGTGTGTCGAGTGCGATACCAGATCAGAAAACGATTCACACAAAACGCTTGAAGTCGAACGCTACCTGTCAAATGTTACATTGTGGAATAATTGGACGAAGCAAGCGACGTGAAGGCGATGGTGGTGCCAAGGCATCGCGTAGCGAGTGACTGGATGACGTATGTGCTGTCAAAGGAACCAGGAACAAGGTCAGGTATTCACATTCCATTTTAATTCTGATGCTGAGTGTTATATCTCTTTCACTTTAAAGTCTGTCATCACTATTTCACGGCAAACGTAAACACAGTTTTGTTACATTGAAGGGTCAGTTTAGCGTGTTCAGATTACTTGCGTAGTTTGATTGAGGTTTTATTCACAACATCTATTTGCGAAGTGATATTTTGGCCGTGAAATATTGTTGCAAGGATTCAGTTTAAATAGTATGATCGTGCGTGACACACTTCTTTTGTTAAATTGCTAAAGTTCACGACATAAACAATTGTAATTATATCTACCCTCGGTATATCCGGTAGATACCGTTTCGATTTTTGTTTGACAGTGATAACTCCTCCATAGATAGTTTTTACGTTATTGACACTGACGTGTACCTGACAGTATAGTATGCTATAAACACGTGTTACAAAAAGTGAACTTATTCGTTTAATTGACTCATCTTAGCAAAAGACGACCATAGCGGTCTAGCGCGAAAAAAATAATAATAATAATAATGCGTGAGCGGGTAGATGAATTGTTACGTGCAAATATTATTTTACCGAGTAATACGGTGTCTGTTAATTTAGCTCTTTCGGCTTAAAAACTCGACCGGTCAGAAATAATGTGCAAAGACTACTGTAAACCAAACAATAACGTACCTTACTGGTATTCGTTGCCCTGTATCTCGGACCAAATAACTCGTTTACATAGTGCGCTTTATTTTACAAAAATTAGATTGTATATAGGCTAGGGTTAGGTTAGGGTGTTGTGTGTGTTTGTGTTGGTTGTGTAGGTGTAGTGATAGCGTGACGAGGGACAGAACAGAATGGAAGAAAATTATGGTGATGATGGTGGTGATGATGGTGATGATGGTGATGATGATGATGATGGTGATGATGGTGATGATGGTGATGATGGTGATGATGGTGATGATGGTGATGATGGTGATGATGATGATGATTTTTTTCAGCGGTCAGTTTTAAACATTTGACTATGCCAGTCGGTATCGAAACGTGAGTCTGTTTTTCAACGGGGTTTTTGATAAACCTACGTCATAGTTTGAGTTGTCAATATTTTGATTATTTTGGAATCTATTAAGAACTTCGAGAGACTTAATGTAGTATTACAAACGTTGATTAAAGCCGGATTTTCATTAGATTTGAAAGAGTGGTTGTTTTTCATAATGCAAATCGAGTTGTTTAGGATATGAAATAAAGTCAAGTGCTGAAGTTAGGAGATATAGAACTTCAGAAAGCAGATCGCGATCATAGCTCAGTTGGGACAGTTAATAGGTCTAGTAGTTACTTTGGGTGGTTTGAACCTAAATATTCTCGTGTATGCCGTTCTTCTAAAGATTTAACGTGCGGTAAAGTTTCTTTTTTTGACAGCAGCGCCACGAAAAATGAATAAGAATTAATTTAATTTTTTATGAAAGAGTCGGTTAACCTTTGACGTTTCAAATTTTTCAATCGTGTCAATTAGAGGCGCAATAGAAAGACAGTGACACCGCAATAGAAAGAAAATGAAACGCAGGCGTTTCAGTGGGAACATAAAAAAAAGGGCTGATGATGACGATGAAGTTTATAGGATGATCAGATTATAGGAGATTTGATTTGTAGTCGTAGCTTAATAGAAACCGGTATCTAGCGGTCACAGTAGTCCGTAAGTACGCGGTATTCAATTCAAATTGCGATCAAATCTGGGACGTACTGTGGGAAACCATTAAGTCTTGAGAGACTTGGCGATCCTGTAGGGATGCGCAGGAGTGATTGAGGTTCTTAATGGTGACCGTTATGTTTCGAAGTACGCACATAACCGCCTGCGAAAAATAACTGACGTTGACATGCACGTAGGCGATGATGACGAGACTAGCTATGACGAAAATGATAACGCTGACAAGACTAGTTGAATACTAAGTAGTCAACTTAACATTTAGAGTACCTAGCATAGTAAGAGTTTTCTTATAATCTGTAACGTTATAGGAAAAATAAAGTAACATGTTGAACAAACCTACTTTAAGGATTGTTTTGATTAAAGGCTCGAAATGATTATCTTGATGGTGTTGTTTGTAACCGAATGGAGGTTACATGTGGAGGTGACCGGATAGAGGTTGCCTGTTGTGTTAGTGACCGGATGGAGGTCGATTGGTTTGACGCTTATGGCCGGATGAAGGCTATAATGTGTGATGATGAAGACCGGATGGAGGTCGATTGGTTTGACGCTTATGGCCGGATGAAGGCTATAATGTGTGATGATGAAGACCGGATGGAGGTCGATTGGTTTGATGCTTATGGCCGGATGGAGGCTATAATGTGTGATGATGAAGACCGGATGGAGGTCGATTAGTTTGATGCTTATAGCCGGATGGAGGTTATAAGTGTGATGATGAAGACCGGATGGAGGTCAGACTATGAGCACTGCAATATTTTAATGAGTTTCCTATTATTTGAATGAGTTTGAGTGTTGTTCAACATGTCGGCTTTGAGAGATTGAGATTGTTGTGATTTTCTTCTGGACGTGATTGATGATTTTGATCAGAATACCTTTTATGCCCCACTCTCTTGGGCCAGGATTGGCCGAACGATTAGAATGAGTACTGTTCGAGGATTTTCTTTCATTCCAGGTACTCCACACGAGGACGTGTGATCATCAGGACGGCCGTGTCGAAGCGTTGACGCATATCAGTCGGTCTGCATCAGCGCCACCTATCTTTCACTGGAGGAACTATGTAGTTAGATTGAACAGCTTACGTTTGGGAACGTCAAGTATTAACTTGGGGATGGTTAGCGTGGAGTAATAGCAACACTGAGCGAATAGTCGAGTCAAATGTCGATCCGGAGGTATAATCGATTATTCGACATTGACAGGTACTGACGTTGACAGGTAAATTGGCTAACCGGAATGGGGGTAGGTCCACGTGTCGGGTGACGGTTGATTTGGAGGGCACTTTGAATCGTTCAGTCGGTCCGAGCAGACGTTGGTTACTCCACGCTAAATTTCCCGCGTTCCTGAATTCTTAATCAAGCCATATCTCAGGCATCCTTGATTATTTTGTACTGAGTGTGTGTTACGAGTAATTAAAGGTGTTATCAAAGGTTTTTGTGAGTGTTATTTCCGATGTCGCGACCCACTGATATCGACCCTCCGTTATATACATATATATATATATTATGGCTTCTTTTTTACGTAGATATAAATATAAATCAGAGGACAGTGAAGTGAGAGGGAGTAGTATTTGTTTCGACTAAATGTAGAGACATCTCACGAGTAGACACTGACAGTGCTCTTTTCTTGAGGTTGTAGATCATCCAAAGGCTTTTCTCGCTTTGTAGTTGAGTGTGAGAGCGTGTCAGAGTTAACTAACTAAAATTACACTTGTATCCCTTAGTTTTGTGGTCTTTTTTTATGGTGGGTAAAAATTATCCATCGACAACCCCCGCTCTTGGGTGTAGCGGGAGATAGTGTCAGACTTTTACTGACTAAAAACCCACCCTGTTCCTTCTAGTCTTCATACCGGGGCTCGTGCTCTCTTTCGGATAACTCTGGCCACAGTAGGCTTCGACCCGGCTGGGCTCCTGCTGTTGCTGACAACTCCTTGAGGCGCGCGGGAACAGTGCGCGCCGTCGACGTCTTGAGCTTGGTCCGGACAGTTACCGGACGGTCGGACAGCGAGCTACCCATGGCTCGCCGTCCGTAAGCCCGCGCCCTTTGTGGTCTAGGATAGGATAGGGTTCTTTTTTTCTATACTATTCTATACTATACTATGACTTATAATTCCAGTAGTACTAAGTTCCCTTTAGGGCCTTATTACACTAGCGGTTTGCGAGCGGCTGAGGGGCGGGGCGGACGCGCAGCGAATGCATTGCAAATTCGCAAAATTTTCAACGCGTGTTTGTAGCAGGGTAACGACGTACAATACACTCAGTAACAAAACGGATTCCGACGAAGAGACACTGCTGTTCGCTTTGTAACTTCGTTGTATGTTGCGGACGCGCAACGAGATCTGCATCTCGTTGCGCGTCCGCAACATATTCGCTGCGCATTCGCGGCGTGATCGTTGCACGCCCGTAACGTATTCGTTGCGCACCCGCACCGCTTTGAGGACGCTCGCAATTCGCTAGTATGATAAGGCCCTTAGATAGATAAAAATAAATGAAACAGCCCGTAGTTTTATCCACAAGCAAAGCTGTGGGCAGAAACTAGTGCAGAATAATTTTAGTTAATTTTATTTCCAATTAGTGAATGTCACCTTAAGTTTTCTTTGAAATTCATTAGTAAGTTTAAGCACGTCATCAAAAATTTACGTATAATTATTTGACGTTCTTTTACGCTGAGAAATCATCCAATTGCATCCCCCGCTCTTGGGTGGAGCGGGAGATAGTGTTAGACTTTTACTGTCTAAAACCCACTCGTGTTTTTTCTTAGCATTCGTTCTAGGGCCCTAGGGTACTCTTTCGCATCGCCCATAGCCCCATCGCATCGCTCATAGCCCCAGTAGGCTTTGACTCTGCTGGGCCGCTGTGGTTTGCAGACATCTCCTTGAGGCGCACGAGGAACACTACTGGCCGTCGACGACTTGGGCTTAGTCTGGTCGGACGGCGAGCTA
This sequence comes from Mythimna lalbum, assembly GCA_949319445.1. NCBI lineage: Eukaryota > Metazoa > Arthropoda > Insecta > Lepidoptera > Noctuidae > Mythimna > Mythimna lalbum. Next base: position 8,178,482 of record OX439370.1, read on the forward strand.
CCCAATGCTCGCCATCCGCAAGCTCGCCTACGGTGGCCAGAAATCGGGATCGGAATCCCACTGGCATGGGGCGTGAGGGCCGTTGCCTACCACTTCTCCTTGCTCCGGATCATGGCCCGGCGAGAAAGATTGCATAATTATTTGACCTACAATATCAATATCACTTCTATTTTCATTAAAACATTTTTCTTTTTATTATCCAAGAAGCCTCGATGAATTTTTTTCTGAATACGTAATTATTTATTTGTTTTGTAAAAAAACAGGCTATATTATATTATTACTAATCAGAGTTTTAAAAGTGCTTTTAGTGTATTTTTTAATGGTAGGTTCACGCTTAACCGCCACCTCACCTATTTGGTGCATTTTATGTTCTGGTACCTTAATTTTCAGTTGAAAAATTAGTTTTTAACTGAGACGTATAAACCAAAAATATTAATAGTTGTGGCGTCAATGCCGTGTGATCCTTATCAAAGTTTCGACGAACAGGCTAAAAAGATAGTAAAATATTGGATGTCAGGTACTTACTGGATGCTGGGAGCCAGAATGATCTTGGACGCACTTTTAGATGATATTTCACGATATTTTCAGAGATTTGACCGTAATAAAGTATATTGTATTCATATAAACTAGTGAGTGATTCTCCAAACAACTGCAAATTCCTTTTGTGGTATAAACAAATCTAGCAAACATTTAAACATTAAAGCACTATGACAACTTGAAACATGTCTAAACCCTTACCAACCTTGGCTAGAATGCCACCTGATGCCTTATCACTACGGAACCCTTTTCAAAACCCACGCTATTCCAACAATAGAGATAAGTACAGAAGGTCACGGAGAACAGTGGTCGCCGAGTGGTAATGGCTCTGACTTACGAGTTGTAGGTCGTGGATTCAAACCCTGCCAGGTGCATTACTGTGTGTAATTTATTTCATTACCACTGCTCTCAAAACGTTGAAGGAAAACCTCGTGAGGAAACCAGCATGTCCTAGAACCTAACATTCAAAGACATGCGACATTCATAAACCCGCACTGGGCCCGCGTGATGGATTACGGCCCATTCCCTCTCCTAGAGAGGAGGCCGAGTCCCAGCAGTGGGAACATTAAAAAAGCTGCTGATAATGACAGGTCAGCCTTATAAAACCAATGCAACTCAAACAATGAAGAGTGTGCGAGCACTTGCTACTGGCTTGTCAGCCGGTAAACTCTTACTTGAGTGGTCATGGTCATCACTGTGAGTCACGATGAGTACGGCGCCATACATCGCAGACAGCAGCTTTCCGGGTACATTCATAAACCGAGCACTTAGTTGCTGCCCTTATCTTTTTTTTTTTATTATTATTGATAGACTCGCGTTTGACCACCATCTCACCTGATGCTAAGCGATGATGTGGTTGACGATGGAGCACGCTTGCCTAGAAGTAACCTTTTCACTCTTGACTTAAAGACCCCCAAGTTGTAGCTATCAGGAAACACAGACTTTGGCAGGGAATTCCACTCCTTGGCTGTACGATCTGGTCTGTCCATCTCATTGGTGAATTACCACGTCACCTGGTGCCCTCAACTTTGCTCTACACTACGAGACGCTCTATGGAATCATTACCACGACGAGATACATGACCAAGGTAGGTCAAAAATCTGCGGGACTGCACTGTGGATGACAGGCGCTATTTGATGCCAAGTTCTTTTAATATGGAATCATTCATACTAAACCCTGTCCATAATAATCCTAGCATCTAGCTCAAACACCACATCTCCAACGAGTCTATTTGCCACTTTTCGGATTCACGAGTCCATGTCTCCGATGCATAGAGAAAAATGCAGGCTAGGTTAGGTTAGAAGACGCAGCGTTAGTCGGCCTGCCGTAAGATGATCCGACGACCTGGTGAGGGTCATGGGGAATGTTGGTCCAGACGCCTCCTGCCGGAGGCTCTACGCGGGGATCGTTCGGTCCATGGCCCTCTACGGGGCGCCGGTGTGGGCGCCGTCGCTGGCAAAGCGACCGGCGTCCATACTGAACGCCTGCCAGAGGGTCATGGCAATACGGATGGTGCGGGGTTACCGCACGATCTCCCGCGAAGCGGCGAGCCTTCTGGCTGGCCTACCACCGTGGGATCTGGAGGCAATAGTCCTTGCACACATGCACGACATGCGCGTGGAGATGCAACGCCGGGGTGAAAGTCCACTGCCGCAACATGTCAAGGCATGGCGGACAGAGCTCCGGCGGGATCTCATGGTGAAATGGCGTCAACGGCTATCGCAACCCAGTGCTGGGCACGCCACGATTATGGCGGTAAGTCCCCTCTTTGAGGCGTGGCTGGAAAGACCTCACGGCGTCCTTACCTTCCGCATGACGCAGGTCCTCACCGGACATGGCAAGTTCGGGAGGTACCTGCATCGGATTCAAGCAGAAGAGACGCCCGGGTGTCGCCACTGTGCGCAACGCCCGGAGGACACGGTGGAGCACACCGTCGAGGTGTGCCCTGCCTGGGCGGAGCATCGCCGTGCCCTCGTGGGGGCGATCGGCGGCGGAGACCTCTCGCGCCGGGCCCTGGTCGAGGCCATGGTCCGGAGTGAGGAGGAATGGCAGGCGGTCGCCTCCTTCTGCGAAGCAGTAATGCTTCCAAAGGAGGAGGCCGACCGCATCAGGCAACGGCGCCCTCGCCGCCGTCGCCGGGATTCCGATCCCGATTTCCGGCCACCGTAGACGCGGGCTCGCGGACGGCGAGCCATGGGTAGCTCGTTGTCCGATCGTCCGGTAATGGACCGAGTCCAAGACGTCGACGGCGCGCACTGTTCCCGCGCGCCTCAAGGAGTTGTCAGCAGCAGGAAGGGCCCAGCTGGGTCGAAGCCTACTGGGGACAGGGTTGTCCGAAAGGGAGCTCGTGCCCCGGTATGAAGGCTAGAAGGAACGGCGCGGGGTTTTTAGTCAGTAAGAGTCTGACACTGTCTCCCGCTCCACCCAAGAGCGGGTTTCGTCAAAGATGATTTTCCCCGTCAACAAAAAAAAAAAAAAAGGGTCATGGGGATTTGATGGATCACCAGCTCTTATTAAGTCAACATAAATCGTCCAATGACTTCTCATGCTCTTGGGTGAAATAGGAAGACGTGTCAGAATTTTTCTGACTACATCCATACCTGTGTTCCTTCTTTGACCTTTGCATTCCAGGATCACGGCTTTCCCTTTCGGGAGTAAACCTATGGCTCCAGTAGGCTTTGACTATACTAGGTCCCGTGCGTTTTTCTTCATTGTTGACAGGTTCACGGTTGACCATCTGATAGAAAGCGACGATGCGATCGACGGTGGAGCGCGCTTACCTGGAAGTAACATATTCACTCTTGACTTAAAGATTCTTGGGTTGTAGCCAACAGGCTAAGAATTCCACTCCTTAGCTGTACGCACAATAAATGTGTTTCCAAAACATTTTGTGCATATAGGTGAGATGTCCACCATGTACCGATGGTGCATCGCCGTACGCCTGGTGGTCCGCACTCCCAGAAAGGCAACCGGTAAAAAAACCGACAAGCTAGCAACTCGGCGTTGATGCTTAAGACTTTGAAGTCATCATTGCCAATGATGGTCGTTGTAAGGAGTGGAACTTCTGTACCAATATTTTATATACTGCAACCAAATTAATATCCTTGCTGATAGGCAGGTTGGCTGAGTACCGTGATTTGGATGACAGGCTACTGATTGTGGAAGAAGATTTAATGCCTTAAGGGAAGCATATTTTTGAGTGACCCACCTACTTTGTCTAATATCCGTGCACCTGGTATTTGTTTTAAGATAATTGCTTCTGAATTAACTTCATTCACGGTAAGCAAACGGTTTTTCTTTCTTTCTTTCTTTCTTTTATTAGTACAATAACTTACCCACAGTTTTTGAGCCAATATACTTTCTAGACTGTGTACCCTAGGTTTGACTCCTGTATCGTGCGTATGTTCATATACAAGTAAACTGACATATTCAAGATATCCAGAACCGGAAAACTTATCTGTATGTCATACAAAATATTTTTTTCCAAATTCATCATCATCATCATCATCATCATCACCCACGCCGCTTCAAGCTTCTTTTTGAGGCGGTCTTTTTTTGTGGCTCGTGTTCGGCGGTGCCACCACAAAAAAAAGGCTTGAAGCTGCTTCAAGGTTTTCCGGCCACGAGTTATCGCGTGCTTCAGCTGTTTTTTACAGCGATTTCTAATTTTTTTTTGAAGCCGCTCCTAGCGTTTGTTTTGTAGCGGCGTTTTTTTGATGCGGTGACAGTAAGGCGTGGGTTGATTGGTTGGTTTTGCCGCCATAATCAGAAAAAGATGCACTTCCCTACACATTCGCGTTCGTGGCGTTTTTGCACGTAGGTGGGAGTCCCCCATGCAACGAATATAGGTGCGACTTTATGTCATAGTGTAACGAATTCTTCTTTCTTTTTTTTCTTTCTTCTTTCTTTTTCGTTTTCTTTGTTTTGCTTTGTTTGCCTTCGGCCTTTTTTAAAGACACTGTTACTAACAAAATATGAAACGCTTCTGAAAGAAATATTCATTAATAGTTTTCTTGGTTCAATGCTTAATTATCACTTGCTTCCTAGGTTACTGCTCCGCGTCAACATGATTTTTCAATATGAGCAGATGTGCTCATATAGTGACTCTTATTGCACTGTACAATACAATGACACTTGTTAGCAAACTGTGAAATTTTTATTACCATTACGCACTAGTGCTATAATGTAGTTAAAACCTTTTTATTAAACCTCTCCCCCGCCATAATTTTATTACATTTATCGTACAACGATAAGCGCGCGTCGTGCCCCACGAGGAAAAGAAAAAAAAAATGGGCGCGTATATGAAAACTGATTTTTACCGCCACAAAAATTTACTAGTTTTACAGTTATTTTCTTCACAAGTGTATTGAAAAACGTCGTATGGTACACGTGAGTAATTAATGATTACCGTTCTCGGCTCTCTTAAGACCCTCGCCATGGCTCGGGTCCAATCTAAAACCTTCCTCAATAAAGTTATCCAATACCAAAATAATTTTTCACCTTGAACCAGTAGTTCCTAAGATTAGCCCGTTCAAACCAACTCTTCAGCATTATATTATAACTAGCTTTGCCCGCGCGGCTTCGCTCCCGCTCTTCCCTACTCCACCCTACTATACCCAACTCTACCCTACTCTACCCTACTCTACCCTACTCTACCCTACTCTACCCTACTCTACCCTTCTCTACCCTACTCTACCCTACTCTACCCTACTCTACCCTACTCTACCCTACTCTACCCTACACTAGCCTAATTTTTTTTTCCATAAGAACCTTCTCCTCACAATAACAATCACAACAAAAAAAAAAAATCAGCCAAATCGGTCAAGCCGTTTTCATGCCAAGTCGTGACAACGGAAAACGGGGGTCATTTATATATATATAGATTATTAAGTACGGAAATTCAGTAAATACTCAAATGCAGCCGTTCAGATACACGAGCTTCGCGTTGTCATGACAAACTGGGCTACAGTGAATATGATACCCAAAACAATAGATTTTGCTCGAGATTCAATCAATAAAGGCTAAATCGCTCATCACGAGGCATCCATTACAGTTTGCAAGTGCCACGGAGGTAGGAATATAAAATAAATCTTTAGAGTGTTTCTTATTGCTTTCCAAGTTTACGAGTAAGTATGCTATTCAGTCCTTTTTTTTTGCGATGGGGAAAATCATCGTATGACAAAACCCGCTCTTGGGTGGAGCGGGAGATAGTGTCAGACTCTTACTGACTAAAAACCCCACCCCGTTCCTTCTAGCCTTCATACTGGGACACGAGCTCCCTTTCGGACAACCCTGTCCCCAGTAGGCTTCGACCCAGCCTGGCCCCCCCTGCTGCTGACAACTCCTTGAGGCGCGTGGGAACAGTGCGCGCCGATGCTATTCAGTCCCCATAGGTATAGACAAGATTATTACAAGCTTTTATTTAGTTTCACCTGTCCCGATGTTTGTCTGTCATCAAATCTTGTAAATTAAATTTGAACCACTTCCCGGTTACCGACTGTGCTGAAATTTTGCATGCATGTGTAAATCAGATGAAAATGCAAAATTATTATGACATGGAGCTGATCTGATGATGGAACCGGAAGGTAGTGTAAGGTAATAATAGTAGCTATAAGAACTTGGTAGTTAAACGACACAACCCCATCGAGTTTGGGTTCGTATTGATGATTCGTCTTGACGAGTATTAATTCGTGAATCCCCAAGCGACCACCGGTGGCCGCGCATCTATTGTCTTACTATTGTGTCTCTAATTGACGGTATCTGAAGGGTTAATTATATAGTTATACCGAGAGCTATATAAGCTTGCTACGAAAAAATGATATTCATTAAAAGCTTGTTTTTAGTTTATGCGAATCCTGAATATAGTTTGTTCTGAATCAGTAACTGAATAGATTTCATGATTTTTTTTCTCGTGTTTTATTTTACCCCGAAAATATTTGAAAATGTCACAAGTTGGCCACCACTGACACTAAATACAACACAGGTCACGGCAGATCATAGTGGGCATTGGGCGCCAGCAAACAGCTGAGTGCAAAACAACCCCTCAGTCGCCTGGATGACCTGGTGACTATGTATTTTTGCTGACATATCAAGCTTTGTGATGATACCAAAACTAATTTTGTATAGTGAATAACGGAAAGGTTTGCTTTTCGATATTTATAAACTACGTTATGATGTACTTCATATATAAGTTCTTGGATAAGTCCTTACTAATATTATAAAAGCGAAAGTGAGTTTTTTGTTTGTTACGTCTTCACGCCTAAATGACAAAACCGATTTTGATGAAACTTGGTACACGGATAGACCATGTCTTGAAATAGGACATAGGATACTTTTTATCCCGGAAGTATGTTCTCTTGGGATAATTTTCTGCTATCACGCGGGCGAAGCCGCTGGGAGCAGCTAGTACCATATAAAAAAGCCCCGCTCCACTATTGAATTTGGTTTTCAAGAGTGGCAAAGATTGAAAATTGAAGCTTGCCTTCTACCTTACAGGTAATCTCTGTTGAGTTTGGTCACCATGGTCGAAATTCGGTCAGGAGGATTATTTGAAGTTATTAAAGGGTTTTTTCCCGTTGTCATAGTGATTAATACGATTTGATTCTTTTGAAATAAGCTGTAGATATTATACCTTTGTCTATATATATTTTTTTTTGTGGCTTACTACGTTGGAGTTCAATATCCAGCGAACCACCCCAGTGAACCGTCTATCCAGTAAATTAAAGGTTGACTGGTAGAGAATGCCTTGTTGCATTGAATCCGCCTATGTACCACTACTGTACATGAAGTTTAAATAAATTATTAAGTCAACATGTTCCCTTTGGCAAAGAAGCTATGTTATGTTTTTCTTATTCAATTTATTGTAGTAGCTTGCGGTGTTAATTACATCAACCAGATTTCCAGCTTTCCAGTCACTCCACTAGTATTTTTGCTATATCTATTGTAGGAGGTGCATTACGGTGCAGTACATTGAGTGATATAATTTTATTTTTGGAATTTGTAATTTATATGAGAATAATTTCCTGAAATAAACCATGATAATTATTATTTAATTCATAATATATCTACAAAGAAGTAAATCATATTTTTAAATATTTTAATAAAAAATAAAAAAACATTTAAAATATAAAAAAATAGCAGCTCACCAGTATCAGAAACAGGGTTCAGCTGCCGCCGGTGTTCCAGTCCCAATTTCGAGCCACCGTAGACGCGGGCTCGTGGACAGCGAGCCATGGGTAGCTCGCTGTCCGATAGTCCGGTAACTGTACGGACCGAGCCAAGACGTCGACGGCACGCACTGTTCCTGCACGCCTCAAGGAGTTGTCAGCAACAGGAGGGGCCCAGCTGGGTCGAAGCCTACCGGGATCGGGGTTATCCGAAAGGCGCAGGGTTTTTAGTCAGTAAGAGTATGACACTATCTCCCGATCCACCCAAGAGCGGGTTTTGTCAAAGATGATTTTCCCCGTCGACAAAAAAAAAAGTCACCAGTGGCCAGAGATCCATAGACAGGAACCTCCAAACTTTACGAGCCGTGTGCAGAAGTACAGCTTTCTGAATTGATAGATAGATAGATACATTCTTTATTGTACACCAAAAATAAAAAATACACAAGAAACTTAAAATTAATAGGGTGTTACAATGGGCGGTCTTTCGCTAAAAGCGATTTTTTACAGACAACCTTTAGATAGATTTGGTTTTTTAATATTACTGAAATACAAAAGCTTACTCCAAACAGATTCGCAGCTCCACACGCTAACCAATATCGACTCATTAATAATTGCCGCGTCGAGAGTGCTGCCTTTAAAGTAACCCGCTTTAGCCACGCTATTTAACCGTTCAATTATTAACCAAACATTTACTGAACCCGTAATAACACGGTACTCCTTGCTGCTCCTATCTGAACAGATTTGAAGATCAAATGGGAAAAAAATGGGGTTTTTCCCTGTTTTTGTTAAGTAATATTACTATTATAGTAATTTTTTTTACAAGCTTTTATTTAGTTTCACCTGTCCCGATGTTTGTCAGTCATCAAATCTTGTAAATTAAATTAGACCTACTTCCCGGTTACCGACTGAGCTGAAATTTTGCATTGTCATCTGATGTTGTGATCTGATGATGGATCTGGAAGATGGCTATAGTAGCTTGGTAGTCAAACGACACAATTCCATCGAGTTTGGGCTTGTACGATTTGTCCTGACGAGTATTAATTATATAGATATACCGAGCTATAGATAAAAGCTTGCTATGAAAAAAATATTTTCATCAAAAGCTTGTTTGAAGATTGTTTTGGTTTATAGTGTTAACATACGGTCGAACTTTGGACAAGGTCGAGCATGACCAAAGGTAGAACTAAACTGGCCCCACGTGGACTACGCAGGTACGCGATCTGGGCACACCTCGTACAGAGACCTACATTAGAGCTACATTAGACCCACGCCAGGCGACGCCTCCCGACTCGTTTCTACGTACAACACAGGCGGTCGCCTACGTGTGCGTGGCTCTTATATAGTACCACAATTATTTGGCTCATTTCCGCACACAGCTCTAACAAAGACATTACTAGAAACGACACATCAAAAGTAAGAAAATCCGCAATTCATATAATATTCTGAAACCATTCCCACGTAATTTTCACTTCCTAAACATCAGGGCACACAATTAACGCACATATACCCCGATTAAAGATGGAGGAATCTAAATAGGTTTTAGACGTTAAGTTAAATATTCAAAACACGATTTTTTAGTCGCTAGACCTTTAGCAAATTAACCCAAAAGCTGTCGGGTTAAGGGACATTATAAGAATAAATAATGAGTTAGACTTTGTCACACACACAAGATACATACAGAAGGTCGACTCGATACAGCGGGCGGCGGGCTCGTGGGTAGCTTGCTGTTCGACCATCCGGTAACTGCCCGAACCGAGCCCAAGACGTCGACGGCGCGCACTGTTCGCGCGCGCCTCAAGGAGTTGTCAGCAACAGGAGGGGCCCAGCTGGGTCGAAGCCTAGAAGGAACGGGGTGGGTTTTTAATCAGTAAGAGTCTGACACTATCTCACGCTCCACCCAAGAGCGGGGGTTGTCATTGGATGATTTTTGCACACCAAAATATATATATATATACAGCAGGCGAAAACGCATGTATACATACCTACATTTGGCGATGGGGCTTAATAGGAATGCTCACTGTCAAATTACAAGCATACCTAAGCAATCGTTGGAGTGGAATCTTTAGGGAAAAAGAAAACGTGGCCATCTTGGTCAAACTTAGAGTCGCACCGTGTTGAGCGATGTGAAGCGTGAAACTCAGGACCGTTCGCAATGGAGGATTATTGTGGAAGCTCTCTGAATGTCACATGTCTTCGAATTTTTGGTTCTAGGAGAGTTTCCTAACGATATTTTCCTTCACAGTTTTGAGGGCAGAGGAAAGTATCGTCAGGAAACCGGCATGCCCTTGATATAAGAGATGTGACCTCCACCAACCCGCACTGGGCTCACGTGGTAGAATAAGGATCATTCCCTCTCCTTGAGAGGAGGCCTGAGTCCCAGCAGTGGGAACAATATAAAGCCGACTATGCTATGCTATACACCACTGCTCTTACTTCCTTGTATAATATTAACCTTTCAAATACCGTAATTAAAGTCACAATAGGAAAAGACAATGAGAGAGTGAACGCCGGCGTTAGCTTGGAGTTTAATCCTGCTGTATAGCATATTTCATATCCATAACTCCCTTGGTTTGTAGCGAACCTTCTGTACCTTTTCTGAGCAGGATCACAAGAATTCTGTGTACCTTCCCTCTCAATTAAGGTGAAGTTGAAATTAATTTATTCTAACTACGGGATTTTGGGTAGCAACCGTGTGTAAGCTGTAATTTTTAAGGAGATTGTTATGATGTTCCAAAGGTAGGTAATTATAATTAATGTGGGGGTAGCTACTTTATTTGATTAGGTTATGTTTTTCGGCTTGTATATATTAATAAGGAAATTATAAGGAGTTATATTATTTGGTTCATTAAATATTTTAGGTACTAGGATACTTTTGGTCCCATTAGGTTTCAAACCAGGTGACTGGCCTATTGGTCTAGTGGTTAGTAGCCCTGACTGCTATGCCGGAGGTCGTGGGTTCGATTCCCACCCAGGACAAATGTTTATGTGATGAGCATGGTCATTTATTCTGTGTCTGGGTGTAATTTATCTATAATATGTACGTATTTAGGAATATACATTCAGTCAAAAATGTATCGGGAATCGATGATTTGTTTATGGTTCCAAATTCAAATTTTTGTTTTTTTGTAGTTGTTAGATTGGCACAACTGTTTTCCATTTTGGCGCGGAGTTTGAGTTGCATCTGTTATTTATATTAAATACAGTGCTGGTTTTAGTAATATTATATATAGTGTGTATTGCGAATTTCATAATGGACAAAAATATCGAACAAAGAGTTTGTCTTAAATTTTGCATCGCCAATGGAATTTCGTGTTCGGAGTCACTGAAAATGTTACAGAAGGCTTACGTTGAATCGACTTTATCAAAAACTCGTGCTTATGAGTGGTTCAAAGCGTTCAAAAGCGGTCGAGATGTGATGAAAGATTTGCCTCGCTTTGGTAGGCCATCAACGTCTGCAACTGAAGTTAACATCGCAAAAGTGAAGGAAATAGTGACTGAAAATCCCCATTCAACTCTGAGAGAGATAGCCGCCGAACTTTCTGTATCTCACGAGTCGATCCGTACCATTTTAACTAATCGTTTGGGTATGAAACATGTTGCTGCTCGGCTAGTCCCAAAAGATCTGAATTTTCTCCAAAAACTCAATCGCATGAAAGTCGCTGAGGACATGCTAGAACGAGTCAGTTCGGACCCAACATTCATGAAACGCATTGTTACTGGTGACGAGACGTGGGTTTACGAGTTTGACATGCAAACTAGTCAACAAGCTTCGGAGTGGCGCCTTCCAACTGATCCGAAACCGAAAAAACCACGCCAAAGTCAAAGTCATGTTGACTGTTTTCTTTGACTATCGCGGTGTTGTGCACTCTGAATTCTTACCGGAAGGTCTAACGGTAAATAAAGAATATTATTTGAGCGTTATGCGGCGTTTAAGAGAGCAAATTCGACGAAAAAGGCCAGATTTGTGAAAAGAAAATTCTTGGATTTTGCACCACGACAATGCGCCTTCGCACAAGGCTATCATTGTGAACGAATTTTTGACCAAACACTCAAAAAATACCATCCAGCAACCATCATATTCACCAGATATGGCTCCTGCTGACTTTTTTCTTTTTCCTAAACTCAAATTACCACTTCGTGGCACCCGTTTTCAATCGATAGAAGACATAAAGGAGAATTCGCGGCGAGAACTGAACTCAATTCAGGAAGCAGCGTTTAAAAAATGTTTTGATGAATGGATTATTCGTTGGCGCAAGTGTATCGTTTCTAAAGGAGCATACTTTGAAGGTGATAAAATAAATTTGGATGAATAACAGACATTTTGTGTATTAATGATCTTTTCCCGGTACTTTCTTGACAGAGTAGTATAAGTATGTTTATCAGTTGTCTAGTACCCATAACACAAGCCTCTGCTTAGCTTGGGACTAGACGGCGTTGTGTGATAGTTGTGGAATATTATTATATTATATTATATATTATATTATAAACCCCTACGGTTTTACTGACATCTCTTCGAGGCGCGGTGAACACTACGAACCGTCCATAACTTGGGCTCGATTTATGTTATTGTCACTGTTTAGCGCTCAAACGACTAAACAGATTTGGATGTAGTTTGACACATGATAAGCCCGTTCAAAAATATGACATAATATACTTTTTTTCAGGAATATATTCCGTTAGAATAATTTTCTATTATCATGCAGGCAAATCCGCTGGCAGCATTTAATATCTAATATTAAGGATTATCCCACTACATATGCAAATGAACTCATAAATGCTGTCTATCTATTCATGTAAATAGTTTAATACATGAGCATGTTAAATCTTAGTTCGAATCTAGTAAATCCATTAGCTCTCCACTAATCTTCGAGCTCGAGAATACTACAGATGGCTACAAGTTCGTTAAAGACGCATTAATACTGCAACAATGATATACAGGTTGATCTGAGAACTATAATACTGTTACGTACGTGGGTAACCAAATGCCGATTTACAATTAGAGAACTTTGTTCACCACAAACAATAAGTAATTAGTCCAGTCAACAATAATCCAAATCACAATTAACACTAGAGTACCGTTACACTATCGCTTGGGTCGTTAGATAAAATCACTTCGCACACTTAGGTAAATCGCTCTTGTCCGCAGTCGGCTCGTATTTATATGCGGAGCAATGAAAATTCTAGATACTGACGTTTCAAGATCAATCCAGAACAATAGAGTCGCGTCGCGGGGCCATAAATCATTTTTATTGCTCCATGTACCGAAAGTCACTTTCATGCGAATTTCGACTCTATTGTCAATGCCGGAAAGTACCATTTCTCTTATCTACGTACATGCCTACCAACTAAATAATGATAGTAGTTAGTACTTATGAAGGATTGTTCCAGATCTTGCCAGGGTAGGAAGGTACTTTTGTTCTAGAGCTTTCGAACAGCAATGCGTTTTAATTATTTGTTGTTACTCTTTATTTTGTCGGAGATATGACGTGTTGAAGTTTAACGGCGTAACAGTGCCCCCCTCTTAGTCATGCTCGTCCCGAGCATTATTAGATCCGTGATAAGCAGTATTTATAACAGCAAGCGTTATGGCGAAACATTTACGCCTAATAATATTATGCGTAATGATCATTATGCTAAATTTCGTTATGCCAATGTAAATTAATACAATATATTTTATGCTTATCATTAGTAAACGCAAAGTTTGTATGGTGAAACCAAATTTCATGCGGGGGAAGTCGTACAAGCTCAAAATATCACCCACCCTGTACCTCAGGTATATTAGTCTAAAACAGTAGCAGGTCTTGCTATCTTCCGCAAAATATCACCCACCCTGTATCTCAGGTATATTAGTCTAAAACAGTAGCAGGTCTTGCTATCTTCCGCAAAATATCACCCACCCTGTATCTCAGGTATATTAGTCTAAAACAGTAGCAGGTCTTGCTATCTTCCGCAAAATATCACCCACCCTGTATCTCAGGTATATTAGTCTAAAACAGTAGCAGGTCTTGCTATCTTCCGCAAAATATCACCCACCCTGTATCTCAGGTATATTAGTCTAAAACAGTAGCAGGTCTTGCTATCTTCCGCAAAATATCACCCACCCTGTATCTCAGGTATATTAGTCTAAAACAGTAGCAGGTCTTGCTATCTTCCGCAAAATATCACCCACCCTGTATCTCAGGTATATTAGTCTAAAACAGTAGCAGGTCTTGCTATCTTCCGCAAAATATTGTGCAGTGTATTGAGCGCAGTTCAGTGCAGAGTGGCCCAAGTTTCTAATCTACACTGCGAGTTTCATTTGCTAACGTGAACGTCTATTACACTTAAGCGAACTTTGGCAAATATATTATGTATTTTTCAATACACTTACTCGGAAACCGGCGATTATACAACCGCTTTTTGGCACGCAATAGACTGTTTTCCGCACGAATGCAGAAAAGTGCGCGTGCTTTCTCCAGCCATAATTTTATTACATTTATCGCAACAGATTGGGCGTCCGTCAATCCCCATGAGTCGCCGGTCAACCCTAGTTTGTTCGTTTCTTCGTAAGTATATTGAAAAAAGTCAGAAAACAATTATTTTCCGCCACAAAAGTTTACCAGTTTAACAGTTATTTTCTTTACAAGTGTATTGAAAAATGTCGTATGATACACATGAGTAATTAATGATTACTGTTCTCGGCCCTCTAAAGACCCTCGCCATGGCTCGGGTCTTAATACCTAGGTACTCGACGGTAATTACTAACATTACCCACTTATATCATAATACTTATTAAATACTTTATTCTATGCTGTAAGTATACGATTATTTATTACTAGCTTTTACCCGCGGCTTCGCTCGCGTTAAATTAGGGGTAACACGGTTCCCCTTTCGGCTTATTTTTTCCTGACATCTTCATAATATTGTATCTTAAGATAAAATATTATAGTATCTTAGCCGTGTGCAGCACCCCTTAATCAAAAGTCAAAGTCAAAATATACTTTTCCGGGATAAAAAGTACCCAGTGTGCACAACACTGGGTACTTTTTTTTATTAAAGAATAATTATACCAATTTTCATCGTAATCGAACTGGTAGTTTTGGCATGATACCTGAACAAATAGACAGGCAGATAATTTTTTTTTAATCATATTTTTGGGTTCGGTGTCGGTCTAGTAACACCCCCCTGCCATTTTATTTTTTTGATATTTTCAATGTACAGAATTTTCACTTCTGCAGATTTATTATTAATGTCCTGATTACGCATCGGTGTGACGAACGCCCGCTATAAGGTGCTTATACCGCTTAGTTCGCTACTTGCCCGGGCTATGCGTATTAGATACATAATCAACTGTGAACTATGCCTGCCCCTTTATATTAAACTGTTCAGGCTTCACACAATTATCTGTAAGGGGATAACAAGTTTTAATGGCTTTATCTTTACAAGTAACCTAACCTTTCCACTGGGTCGGCCTGTATGGAAGTGGAAAATGATCCCAAGAAAATATATCCTACATTTTTTTCATAAAATACTGACTTGATAAGAATATCATTTGTCCTCTTCCAGGACAGGCTCAATCCCTTTGAAATAAATAGGCTTAGCAAGCGAAGACGTTGAAAATAATAGTCTTGAATGAGTATACTAATACTTCTGCAATTATTGGCAAATTATGCATAACCTTATTACAAGCTTTTTTTTTTATTTAGTTTCACCCGTCCCGATGTTTGTCTGTAATCAAATCTTGTGAATTAAATTTGGCCCACTTACCGGTTACCGATTGACCTGAAATTTTGCATGCATGTGTATATCAGATGACAATGAAAAATTATTTTGACAAGGAGCTGATCTGATGATGGAACCGGAAGGTAGCTATAGGAACTTGGTAGTTAAATGACACAACCTCATCGAGTTTGGGCTCGTATGATTGGTCTTGACGAGTATTAATTATATAGGTATACCCAGCTATTAAAGCTTGCTATGAAAAAAATGATTTTTATTAAAAGCTTGTTTTTTGTAAACCTGAAACACCTGTCTAGTATTTTTAACCGACTTCGAAAACGAGGACGTTCTATGTTCGGCTGAATGTATGTTTTTTTTTTTTTGTATGTATGTTCACCGATATCTCGGTCAGTTGTGGACCGGTTTTGAATTTTTTTTTTTTTTGATTGAAAGGTTATGCTATCATATCAGTAAAAAAAAATCACTTAATTTTCTACTTTAATAATTCCCAAAAGTCCACACGATTCAAAGTCCCTCGAACAGAATTATTTGATAACAAAGCTCGCGTGGTTCAAACCAGTTATGAGGCTCCATTATTTAGTTTATATAAGATTAAGCTCGCCAAAACATAGATTTAATGTTCAATGAAACGGCCATTTTATGTATGACGTATGATACCTGAGGTAATTGAATTAAAAGGTAATTCTAGGTTATGGCTAGGTTAATGGTAGTTCTATAACGATATGAAGGAGCAGGGTAATCAACACGTGAGAAATTAAGTAGGTAGCTACTCACGTTATTTAAGGGCTGACCAAGCATCGTAGACGTGGGCTCGCGGACGGTGAGCCATGGATAGCTCACTGTCCAACCGTCTGGTAACTGTTCGTACCGAGCCCAAGACGTCGACGGCGCGCACTATTCCCGTGCGTCTTAAGGAGTTGTCGGGCCCTGGTCGAGGCCATGGTCCGGAACCAGGAGGAACGGCAGGCGGTCGTCTCCTTCTGCGAAGCAGTAATGCTAGTAAAGGAGGAGGCCGACCGCATCAGGTTACGGCGCCCTCGCCGCCACCGCCGGGATTCCGCAGCTACCCATGGCTCGCCGTCCGCGAGCCCGCGTCTACGGTGGCCGGAAATCGGGATCGGAATCCCGGCGGCGGCGGCGAGGGTGCCGTAGCCTGATGCGGTCGGCCTCCTCCTTTACTAGCATTACTGCTTCGCAGAAGGAGGCGACCGCCTGCCATTCCTCCTCGCTCCGTACCATAGCCTCGACCAGGGCACGGCGCGAGAGGTCTCCGCCGCCGATCAACCCCACGATGGCACGGCGGTGCTCCGCCCAGGCAGGGCACAACTCGCTGTGTGCTTCACCGTGTCCTCTGGGCGTACCGCACAGTGGCGACACCCGGGCGTCTCTTCCGACTTAATCTGAAACAGGTACCTCCCGAACGTGCCATGTCCGGTGAGGACCTGCGTCATGCGGAAGGTAAGGACGCAGTAAGGTCTTTTCAGCCACGCCTCAAAGAGGGGACTTACCTCCATAATTGAGGCATGCCCATCCTAAGACATGGTAACTCTTTAAAACAATCCCCCAGCCCTGAATTATAAGCACTTATGTTACACAATTTAGTTGCCACGGCATTTCCGATTGCAATTATAACGTAACTACAGCTCTATGATTATACACGTAATTTCATATCGGTTCTGAATAGTAATGAAGGAGACTGCACATTATGAGGGACGCAAAAAGATTAAACGAATTTTTAATTGTTACATCGTGGTGGTCTTAAAAAAATAGAGATAGCAGACGCCGTTCGCACGTTTGGTGCTGTGGTTGAGAGATTGGCTGCTGCGCTACGTGTCGCGGGTTTGTTTCTCGTTTGAAACAAATATTTACGTGGCCTACAGATTGGTATTTCGTGCCTGTCTTGTGTATGTGAGTTTACATTTAATGTTGCAAATCATCTCATATCATCATCATAGCTGCCAGTGGCTTATTCTAATTTATATATTTTTTTAATCCTCTTATTTTTCTTTATTTATTGACATTGTGCTCACATACCTAATAGAATTGACAAAAAATACAAGGGATGCCTTTTAAGTTTTGTAGTTTGAAGAAAAAAACATAACTAGAATCTTAAAGTATTATTTATTGTTTTTCAAAGTATTCATCTCGAAGAATACATTTTTCCATTCGATCGAACCAGTTATTAAAACTCTTATTCTACTCCAAAGTCGGTATGTCCAAAATGGCCGACTTGAAAGCGTTGACTGCTTCTTCACTGGACTGTTTCTTTGCCCACGAAGAGTTTTCTTAATTTTAGGAAATGTAAAGAAATCGTTAGGGCTTAGGTCAAGACTGCATGGGGGATAGTCAAGAATGTCTACGTTTTCCTGCTTCAAATAATCAATTGTTTTACCAGCGGTATGTGAGCTTGCGTTGTCATAGTGTTGGATGATGCCTCGCTTTGGGTTAGATTTCCGGACTTCAGCGATGACTTGTAGTAAATAAATTGTAGTATACCACTCTGCATTAACCGTTCTATGATCTTCAAGCGCAATTCTTGCAACGTGACCGGTTTTCGCCACGAACGTAGCCAACATCTTCTTCAAAGTGCTTCGAGAGCGAATAACTTTAGTCGGCTTTTGCTCATCTCGGAAGACCCTGTGAGGGGCCCATCTGGGTCGAAGCCTACCGGGGTCGGGGTTATCCGAAAGGAAACTAGAGCCCCGGTATGAAGGCTAGAAGGAACAGCGCGGGGTTTTTAGTCAGTAAGACTCTGACACTGTCTCCCGCTCCACCCAAGAGCGGGTTTCGTCAATGATGATTTTCCCCGTAGACAGAAAAAAAAAAACCCTGGTTGTGGATTGCTCTTTGGAATCAGGGTCGTAGGCATAAATCCAAGATTCGTCACCACTGATAATGTCGTAGACGTGATTTGACTCTCCTCGCTTGAACCTTTGGAAAGATTTCTTACGCCATCTGACGCGGGTCGCCTTATAATCATTGGAAACCAAATGCGAAATCCATCGACAAACTAGCTTTCTCACACCAAGCTCTTCATGCAAAATCTTTTGAATGGTTGTCCCTGAAATCCCTATTAATGCCTCTATCTCCCGATATGTCAAATGCCGATCTTTGAGTATCAGTTGTCTCCCAGCGACGATGTTTTCTTCAGTAAAGGCGGATTTTGGAAGTCCTTCACGAGATTTGTCACTAAGACTAGTATTTCCACGCTGGAATACCAGCTAAATACCAGCTTTAGACAGTCCGTAGACAAGGAACTTCATTATACAATACAGAACTTAACTCTTCAAAACATTGAATCCGAGTTAGGCCTCTCCAAAAGTTGTAAAAAATTATCGCACGAACGTTTTCCTTAGAGAGATTCATTTTTATGCGCGACTTGATAGATTCAAAACAACGCTGTGACTAAATAGTTGCATAAATTTTAATTATTTAAATGGTTCTGCCATTCTAAATTCAAACAAATTTGAAAATTGAGCAATTCTAAATTCAAAATTAGCGGGAAATATTTAAACGACAGAACTTAAAAGGCATGCCTAGTATATAACCAAGATTTTTGTACCTCATAACATGAGTTAAAAGATTATCCATGGAGTTTCTTGCACGTTCTTCTCCATAGAGATCTACGCTTTGGAACGTGCAACTTAGCTTGATTCTTTTTTTTTTTTACTGACAACATTTTGACAATTCAAAAGTGCCTGTTATTGATCTATCTGATATAAAGTTTATGATTTCATCAAATTACTTCTTACGCTCTAATTATACCTAGAGGGAGTGTCTTTTATTATCTAAAACCCACTTATGTTCCTTCAGATTCCTTTTGCTTTCCTGGAGCGTGGTAACTCTTTCCAAAATCTCGCAGTCCTGGCTTTCTGCGAGCAATGTATTCCGCCTACGGCCAACAGAATAAGCAAATCTCTGTTTATCTGCACTAGTTAATTTTAGCTCGCAGCTTCGTCCGCGTACATAAAATATAGCCTATGTCACTTAGGAATAAAGCAGCTTTCTATTGGTGAAAAAAATTTAAACCCGTACTTTCAGAGATTACCTTCTACAAACAAAAAACATGAACATTACCTCTTTATTAAACTAGTGTTGATAACGCTCTGCATTGGCCTTCGGGGGTAGCTTCTAGTCTTCTGATAAAGTTGACTGTCATTGCGTTTTACCTAAATGTCAAGAAACGTAACTCCCAACTAACAGCGCAATGAATCCAATTGAATTGTCAGAATGCAAAACTATTGCGTTGCAGATTGCGTTACGCAATCAGGGTGCATGTTGCGGTCCTCAATTCGGTGAACCGAGTTACTTGGCATGAAGATGTAATAGTTTTAGGAAGAAGATGTATACAGGCTGGGCATATTTTGGATACTGCTCTTGCCCATGAAAAAAAACTAATTATTTAAGTAAATCATAAACACTTTAGAGAAAACTAAAATTTCTGTGGATAGCGCTTCCTCTCAATATCAGGACGGCTGAAAGTCAATATGCATCTAGGTGGAAGTTGCGGAATTATCTTCTCCACCCACAGCAAATTTGTCTCAAAAACGTTTCGTTAATTTATATTAATGCTAGCTTTTACCCTCGGCTTCGCCCACGTTCATTAATATACTTAACTCTTTCTCATCGTTTACTCACTTTAAAAAAAAATGCGTATGTCCGTCTCCTGGGTCCCAACTATCTCAGTACCAAAATTCATCAAAATCGGTTTTGCCATTTAGGCGTGAAGACGTAACAAACAAACAAACAAACTCACTTTCGCTTTTATAATATTAGTAAGGACATATGTATGTTCCGTATTCTAACTATAATAATATGTATACCTTTTACTCTTGTTTTTAAAAATAAAATTACCTTTTTATGTACCTATGATATTGTCTCTTCGCCACACTAGGTTGACTCGTAGAGAAAGCATAAGGCATTATTTCGCGTTTGTACTTTGTGTTACATGAAGATTAAATAAATAAAATGACTTTTCGTACAAAGTTATTGTCAGTTGATCAACATTTAGATGGAAGGACTAAATTTAATTTCAAACTTCACTATGATTTTCTTAAGAAAATGTGTTATTTTCAATGGGCAGAAACAGTATTTAAACTATTACTACCCATTTCCTTTACCCCCTGTATATATATATAGTTCAGCAACATCTTGAAATAGTTCTGAATATTGCCACGACACGTTGGATATGAAATACAGATGCAATATCTAGGTACAGTCAAGGTGTTTACACCTTCGTCAGTTTACAAATGGTTTCCTATTTCAAGTCAGGATACTTTTGAAGCTATGTCACTTAGTAGACAGTAGAAAACAAATCTAAGAATGTTTACTAAATAAAAAAAAAAACTAATTTTGGTGTGTCAGTAATATTATCAAAAATATTGGACACATAGTTTTTAAACGATACAAACAAAAAAAAATGTTAATTCTAATTTTTGGTATGTCAGTAAGATTATCAAAAATATTGGACACATGCCTACTTTTTAAACGATACAAAAAAAAAACATTTTTTTTTTCTTTTTACTATATTTCTATAAAAGAATTTATAGCACAATCGTCTCAAAAACGTATTTACGAAATATCTGTATGAGTAACGGATTGTTAATATGTATAGTTTTTATACAAAAAAATAAAAATAAGAAGGAGCCGAGAAAAAATTCCTGCACTAACTGGCCAGAATCATGTAGGTACTGGATCCATCATCACCTTCCTGCCCTTATCTCGTTTTATTTGGGGTCGGCGCAACACGTTTTTTCTTCCATTCTGTCTTGTTGCTCGTCACGCTATCACTAACTCGTGTACTGGATCTATGGTACAAGTTTTTGAATCAACCTCTAAGACACGATATCCAGCTGCAATAATAATATTTCATCTTGTTATTATACAAACAAAACTGGACCCCCAGTGACGAACTTATTTCAGCTGTGACTGTACATTTAGATCAATATGTTATTAATGGTAAGGGATATTGATGAAGCTTTCCTGAGTTTATGAAGATTAATCTTCTTTGTTCTTATATTTCGGGCGATACCGTAAAGTGTGTTCTGTTGAAGAATTTAATCTTACGGTGAAAGGGCCAGGGTAGACGGTGAAATTCAAATTTCCTTAAGTATTTTTTGGTCAGAGTCAAGTTCTTGATTAAAACAGGATCAGAGAATGTAAAACGTATCTGGAGGTATGCGGAACAGAGAGTAAAGTCCCACAAACTTCCGTTGAAAAAGGAGGTTCCGCCGACCAGACAGGTGTTTTGTCTGGTGGGCAACTGCCTAACAGATGATTTCGGGCTGTTCTATGTTCGAATCGAGTGCTCATTTCAGCTGAAAGACATCCACTGTTGGATATAGGCCTCCCGACTGTCACCACAAGAAACGGTCCTGTGCGTCTCGCATTCGTCGGATTCAAGAAACCCTTACCAGGTCATCGGTCCACATTAGGTCCTAGGAGGCCTTCCAACGCTACGTCTTTCGGTACGTGGACGCCATTCCAGAACCTTTCGGCTCCAACGGCCATCTGATCTGTGAGTAACGTGCCCTGCCCATTGCCATTTAGGTTTAGCGATTCTTCGTGCTATGCCGGTAACCCTTGTTCTTTTGCGGATATCCTCATTCCTGATTCGATCACGCAAGGAAACTCCGAACATAGCCCTTTCCATTGACCTTTGGGTGACTTTGTCTTTTGACGAGACCACTTTTCGAAGCCATCTGCCATCACAGTTCTAGCTTATCCTTACTAATATTATAAAAGCGAAAGTGAGTTTGTTTGTTTGTTACGTCTTCACGCCTAAATGGCAAAACCGATTTTGAAGAAACTTGGTACACGTATAGACCATGTCCTGGAATAGGACATAGGATACTTTTTATCCCGGAAGTATGTTCCCTTTGGATAATTTTCTGCTATCACGCGGGCGAAGCCGCTGGGTAGCAGCTAGTTTCTCATAAATTCCCTACATATCATTCCACACACTGCCAGTACCTACAGAGGTATAGAATTTCACCGTAATTTCATACAAAGTCCTCAACCGCACTTTCCCGGGAACACATACAATGGACTCCAACGAACGATCCAATGTCTACCGCACAAAGTTTTTAATTTCCTGTGCCGTTTCGTGCTCGTTTTCGTGCCCGGTTTAGTTTGGCTTGTCTTTGGTCCATTTTGATACGTCCAGAAGCATAGAGAGCATTGTTTTAGTTTTCAATACGATAGAGTGAGTTGTCTATTGAATTTTGCAGGTGTGGTGGTCGCGTGTGGTTTTGAATGGTCCGATTTAACCGAGTTTGTCTATTGTTTTTTGTTTGGGATATGAAATTCGGATGCTTTGTTGAATTGTTGGTTGATAAAGGTGTGAAGAGTTTGAATTGGCTTTCATTCGTTTTTTTTTTTGAGGTCGTAAATCATCCAATGACTTTTCCTTTTTTAGGGTGAAGTGTGAGGGCGTGTGAGACCTGTGTTCTTCAGTTCCCTTTGCATTCTAAAAACGTGTGTCCTCTTTTCAAAAATTGCCCTCGGTCGTAGCGGGCATCGGTCTTGCTCTAGAGCTTTTTGACATTTTTTGTAGGTGTGCGTGCATACACGCCGTCGACGACTTGGATTGGGTTTGGACAGCTACCGGATAGCCAGACAACGAGTTACCCTTTGTTTGTCGTCCGTATGCCTACACCTACCATGACTGGTAATAGGGGTCGCGGTGGCTGGGGCCTGAAGATGTTCCTTCCCTAACGTGTGCGATCGTTTCCTGCATTACTGCTTCGCAAAAGGGGGCGAACGAATCCCTTTCTCTCTCGCACCAGACCGTGGACTGAACAAAGGCCCAGCACGAGAGGTCGCCGCCAGCAATCACCTCCACGAAGGACATGACGATGCTCTACCCAAGCGAGGCACACCGTATGCTCCACCGTATGTACCAGTACCCACACATTTTTTTAAATGATGATTTCTTTGAAAATTACTAAACTTCCCCCTAGCCAAGTAACAACCGTATTGTTTGCGTCGAACGCTTCGAGTTGACCTTGCCGCCAATTCTTTTGTTCTGACCACGTGTAGCGTAGCGTTAACTATTGTAGATTAGCAACTTAGCTAGGGGTACTGATAACTATATTTGTAGTTACATCACAAAATAATCACGTTTTGTGATTAGGAAAAATTTTCGAGACTCGAGTTGGGAATCGAAATATTTATGACGGCAAGTTTAAATGCGGTTTGCACATAAACCTTAGTGCGCGAGTCTGAATCGCACTTTACCAGTTTTTGTTATAAAAGATAGGTGTTTGTTTCATTACTATCTCACCTAAATGGCAAGCGAAAAGCATACCGTAGTTACATATCAATTTGAAAATTGAGGTATGTTCATAAATGTTATCTCATTTATTTATACGTCCACCAGTGGCCACAGACCGATGAGTTATAATTCACCAAAAACGCAGACCTCTCAAATAAAAACAAAATGTTACCAGCTGAAAAAAAAATCCAACATTATTTTTCTGGCAACAATTCATTCAATTTATGTTTCGCCTACCCTCGTTTTTATGTGGCAATGTAAACATGCTTGTCTGGATGTCTGCTTATACAGTTGCGCAAATGGCCGTATGTCAAAATACTACGTGAGTTGGTTTTCGCATTTAACGAATTCACCCTGTGTCCCATAAAATTGTGAAGTCCCATAGATTTTGCTGAGTTGTCCACTTTGAATGGATAGGGTTTTATTTTCTTATGGCAGATTGTAAGTTAAGTGCTTTTGTTTATGGTTCGGGGTTGTTAAGAGTTGCTGGGTTGCCAGCAGTTATATTATGGCAGTTAATCTGTTTTATCTGCGTTAACACTCTTGCTTGCTGAATTTTAAAATGTGGCAATGCCAGTGACAGATTTGCTTACTTCATGACTAAGTAACCAACCAGTGGGCTCCAGGATCTTTCTATCTATCGGATTTTCGTATTTGTACTTAGTCCTATGCGGGCCATTGTGCACTTAGTCCTCTGCGGACTATTGAGTCATGGCAGCCAAAACCATTGGTGTGTTTATTCCAACCAGCCCATCTCTCAACAAAAACTTATTAAGTTCATCAAATTGTCTCTTAGGAAATTCAGGTATTTTAACCCTTCAGATACCGTCAATTAGAGACACAATAGTAAGACAATAGATGCGCGGCCACCGGTGGTCGCTTGGGGATTCATGAATTAAGGTTTAGTGTTTATATGCATGTATCAATGATATGCAGTGAAGAAGCACAATTGTCTCCTCCTGCACGCTCTGCACAGGAATCGGTCTGTGATGTCTATTGTGTGGAGGTGGTTATTCAATGTGCAGTGACCAGCAATGGTTCCTGCCACCTGGCGCAAGGTTCATCTGCCTGATAGCATGGGGCTTTTGGTGAAGGTTTATTGAGGTGTGACATAGTCTCCTTGACGAATGTCAAGGGAATAAGGGAATCCTCATCCTGGCAACGAGGATCACCAGAGCTCGCTACTTGGACTTATTCACGTACGGAATAAACGTATTCATTCACGTAACCTGGGCTACAGAATTGTTCGATAGTGTTGCCGAGGCCCTAGACTGTAAAAGATGAACTAAGATATGATAAAAAAAAAGTCATAGAAGAAAGGTTGTTTTTTATGATGTTAGTAACATAGTCTTGAGAGGTTGCCAGTGTTTTACAAACAAACCTGTATGTCAATATTATCTGTCTCTGTGGATTACGCTCTTGCACAGCCCTTACCAGTGTGCTTTTAACTGTCAGTAGTTCAACGTGACTGTGTCCATAAATTATTTACCAAAGACGCGTACATAAGTTGTATGCGTCGTGATGTAAAAAAAAATATGTATGGCCATATTTTTTTACACACGAGGGAGGGCCTTAAGAACAAAGTAAGTAATGTAATGCAACGTCTTCATAATTTTAGACTTACATTAGATAAAAATGGTACGAGACGTGTGGGCCTGAAAATTTATTTTATTTTAGTTTAACCTGCATGCTGTCTTATAATTTTATATATGTAAAAGTTTGTGGTTTTTAATCAATCACGCCTGAAAGAATGAATGTATTTGCATGAAACTTAGCAGACTGATAGACAATGTCTTGGGATGTAACGTAAAATTCTTCATCATTCATCATTTTAGTCGATAGACGTCCACAGTTGGAAATAGGTCTCCCTCAAGTGTCACCATAATGATTGGTCCTGTGTGTCTCGCATCCATCAGATTACCTGGTTATCGGTCTACCTTGTGGGAAGCCTTCCAATGCTGCGTCTTCCGGTACGTGGTCGTCGCGCCAGAACCTTTCGTTCCCATCGACTATCTTTTTTTTTTGTTGATATAATGCACATGTGATTACACCTGATGGTAAGTGGTCATTTATTTTAGCTTTCTTTAGGTCATTGCTAATTACAGAGTTCCAAGTTAGAAGTCGTATTGGACAAGTGATAAACATACTTATATATTTCTAAATATTTACATAATATTAAATAATTACACCAACTGTAGCGACATCTATGACGCCACATAAGAACTACGAAGAAAATACAAAATCCTGCATCGCGCAAGCAAAGTTCTCCGCGCGATTTAAACATATATGACAGTCCGACATCAACTATCGGGCAGTCGCCCACCAGACTAACACCTGTCTGGCCGGAGGATCCTCCCTTTTCAACGGAGATTTGTGGGACTTTACTACTCTGTTCCGCTTACCTCCAAACCAACGATTGTACTCATTACGCAAACATTGTCTTGGGTGAAAATCGAACTCGCGAATTTCGGCATAACAGACAGGGCCACTAACCATTAGACCAACAGGCCAGTCAAAAAACAAATTAGTATAACTCGTTTGAACTTGCTATGACGGACCAAAGCCATCGTACCAAATTCAAACGTGTGTTAACAATAAGACACGAACAACAAAGAACAAAATAAAAGTTATTGTGATAATAATCACATATCATCTTCTAGATCAAACTAAGAGCAGTGGTGGCTAGGTAGTAATGGCTCCGAATTACGACATGCAGGCGAATTACTTTGTGTAATTTATTTCATTATCACTGCTCTCAAAAACGGCGAATCATCATGAGGAAACCGGCATGACCTAGAACCAAAAATTCGAAGACGTGTGACATTCACCAACCCGCACTGGGCCCGCGTGGTATATTACGGCCAATTCTCTCTCCTGGAGAGAAGAGGCCTGAGTCCCAGCAGTGGGATCATAAAAAAGCTGATGATGATCATCTTCTAGATGCCGCGCAGTTTCCCGAACGCTCCTATAACGGGCCGATGATCTTCGCGGAAATCCGATGAATACTAGACGTATAGGACTGGTCGTTATACATTTGGAAGAAGCCTCTGTCCAAGAGTGGACGTCTTTCGTTTAAAATGATAATGATAATGATGTTCATCTTCAATCTATTTATTAAAGCGGAGAGCTTTCTTAAAACTAAAAACACACGGCCATCTTGTTTCCATAGACGCCTATAAATAAAAGAACTCATTTTAACATGCAAATACGCGCTGGCATTCAAACACGGTACACCAGACTGATGGAGTAGAAATTGAATTTCTTTGGCTAAGAACGCGTAGAGAGAAACTATTTAAAGTTATGACGTAATAGCAGAAAATAGATAGGTACAGAAGACTATCTCATGTATGTACTTCACTTTTTATACCGACGCTCGGTGGACGCACACTAATGAGCGTTTGAGCCGGAACTGTTCGACGAGCTGGCCGAGGCGCTTCGAGATATCGTGTCCGTGACAGGTGTCTATGTGTGCATTGCTCGAGTGCGCTTTGTATGTAGATTGACTTCTGTGTCTATATATAAATTTTATTAATGGTAATAGTCTGCATGTGTTTGAATGATTCTTCTTCATTGGAATCCACCAATGTGGACCCGTGTACCTCTCTGACTTTTTTTATTATCCTAGCCATTACTGTCAGCCTAGGCCTCCTTCAAGTCCTTCGAGACATTCTTCTCCCGTTTTTTTTATTTCTTTAAAATTTAGGGACTTTTGTAACGCACAGCCTATGTCAGTCCTATCGTACCCTAAAATAATTATTATCTTACAAACGAGATCAATGAATCAGGGCCATAAAAGAAAAAGAAAAGTCATTGATGATTTCCCAACTTAAAAACATATTTTTGAAAAAAAAAACAACAAAATTGAAAAAAGTATGCATACAGTCTATGATCGCTGATAAATTCAGCTGTTTTTATGGATACCTGTCCCATAAATTAAACCGATAACCAGCAGAGGCGGCGCAATATTCCATATGATCCATTTTAGCAATGCATATGAAACTCGCACCCCAAAACAATGCGCGATCAAAATAAGGTCTCAGTTATACTACTGGCCAGTAAAAAGTAGCCACAAGTAGTAGTACTGAGCGGAAAAGCGCGTCAAACTTGAAGTGCCTGAAACGGTGTTCATTTTATGTTCCTTCTTTGCCTTTGTTCCAGGACCCCAGCGTTCTCTTTCATTCAACCCAAGGCCCCAGTAGGTTTCGACTCTGCTCTTTCGACCGTAGGGGCCCATGGTTTGGTGCGTGTGGAAAAATAAGCGCCGTCGATAACACGGGCTCGGTCCAAATGGTTACCGGGCGAGTGGACTACACCTGCGGTGGCAGGAAATCGGAAACCCGTTAGCATGTGCTTTCCAGAAGTAGGCGACCGCCTGCCATTCCTCTTCGCTCTAGACCATGGTACACGCTATGATCTGGAAATTCGTGAGGTATGATTTTACAATAACAATTATTGTCTAGGTATAATACAAATTGCTTGAAAAATTAACTCAAAATAAAAGATTTTTACTTTGTACTTTACCGTAACTCGATGATACAATGTTCCGTTGTCCATCCGTCCGTGTTAGCTCTATCTACGCTTCTAAATCGACACCCCAAAACAATGTATCTCTAAAACCCAATACCGTCTCATTTACACTGCTGGCCAATAAAAAGCGGCCACAATTAGCCGCACGTACAGACAGACAGTTAATTCAACCGAGTCACAGGTAACGTACGGTTATTGTGCCAATAACAATAAAAACGAACCAAGTATTTATTGTACTCAAATATATTTTATGTTGTACGGGACTTGCGAACAAAGGTAGTATTATTTTCGTTGAGATTTTCTCTTTTTTTTCATATCTGGCGATAAGTTGTGATAAAATATTTTCCTGAGTAGCATAGGTGTCTTAGTATTTTATTTTATATACTAAGTTTGATTTTTATTTACGAATAGATTCTGCCAACTAAAATGACAGAGCTCCGTCCAAGATGGTATAGACATATAATGAGGTGTAGTAATGATTAGTTCGCTGTCCGATCGTCCGGTAACTGTCCGGACCGAGCCCAAGACGTTGACGGCGCACACTGTTCCCGCGCGCCTCAAGGAGTTGTCAGCAGTAGGAGGGGCCCAGCTGGATCGAAGCCTACTGAGGCCAGGGTTATCCGAAAGGAAGCTTGTGCCCCGGTATGAAGAGGCTAGAAGGAACGGTTTGGGTTTTTAGTCAGTAAGAGTCTGACGCTATCTCCCGCTCCACCCAAGAGCGGGGGTTGACATAAAGTTATTTTTGTCCAACGAAAAAAAAAAGGTGTAGTAATAATAATAATATTCCACAACTATCACATAACGCCGTCTAGTCCCAAGCTAAGCAGAGCTTATGTTATGGGTACTAGATAACTGATAAACATATTTACATCCAGATACAGAACAAATGATTATGCTCAGCACACAAACATTTGTCCTGGGTGGGAATCAAACCCACGACCTCCGGCATAGCAATCAGGGTCACTTACCACTAGACTGTCTAGTCAAATATTGACATTGACACGGAGAGGAATCACAGGATGATTTCCGGCCACTGCAGGCTTGGACTTGCGGACGGCAAGCAATGGGTAGCTCATCATCCGGTAAAGACAAAACACGGATGGACGGCTCGTTGAGACAAAAAGATGGCAGCTATAGACAGGGCTCACTTGGGCCTAGGAAGACTGCGGGATTATTTGAAAACCTTTCCTTGGTCCTAGAATGAAAAGAATAAATGAAAAAGGACGGATGGGTTTTAGTCTGATACTTCCTTGATTCTCCTAGACCAGGACAAGTTATTTTGATGGTTAAACACCCAAATAAAAGAAGACAAGAGTCAGAACCGAAACGTCTGGCGAAAAATGACGAGGAGAGCCGACCCCAAACGAAATGGGATAAGGCAAAAAGAGAGAGAGAGAGTTTATCAGTTGTCCAGTACTCATTGCATAATCTCCACTTAGTTTGGGACTAGATAGCATCATGTGAAAGTTTTTGCCTCAGAAATAAGTATACATATTCTCTTAGGATAATTTTCTATTTTCACGCTAGCAAAACCGCTGTTAGAAGCTAGTTATGCATATTTTACCAGTTTTACAATATCTATAAAAGGTTTGGCATATCGTTATCGTTTTGTAACCTTTTTTTCAAGAACAAAAGGTCTGCTTGTCTCCTGACGCCTAAGGCGTCACCATCGGCGGTTGGGGCTTGAGAGTTGCCTAAAATCTATGCTTCACATCGCATTTATATATTTATTTTATTACTTTAATTTAGTCCGTTTCATCATCGGACCACAAGACGTACGGCGTTGCGCCACCGGTATATGGTGGACATTCCACCCATACGCACAAAGCGTTTTGGGAACACATTTACAGCCAAAGAGTGGAATTCCCTGCCGGAGTCTGTGTTTTCCAATAGTTTACAATATAGGGGTTTTTAAGTCAAGAGTGAATAGGTTACTTCTAGGCAAGCATGCTCCATCTTCGACCACATCATCTGTTACCATCAGGTAAGATGGTGGTCAAACGTGAGCCTATCATAAGAAAAAAAACTGAACACAAAGATAAGGATGCTTGTGTACCTTTATATGCATCTCTGATTTAATGCTTTAGCCATTTTCTACTAGTCAGTCCAATCAACCATTGGGTGATACAGAGAAAAATAGTGATAGGTGTAGGTAAGTACACTAAGCGTTCCATTCATGGTCTTCGAGGGCGCCTTCAATTATAGGCGCTGCCGTCGTGCATTATTTTGCGGCTAATTTGAAGGCGCTCTTAATAAATTTGCGATTCTCCATCATCAATTTGACTGGCCTGTTGGTCTAGTGGTTAGTGGCCCTGACTGCTATGCCGGAGGTCGTGGGTTCGATTCCCACCCAGGGCAAATGTTTATGTGATGAGCATTATCATTTGTTCTGTGTCTGGGTGTAATTTATCTATAAAATGTATGTATTTAGAAATATATAAGTATGTTTATCAGTTATCTAGTACCCGTAACACAAGCTCTGCTTAGCATGGGACTAGATGGCGTTGTGTGATAGTTGTGGAATATTATATTATATTATATTCATTTCATCACTACTTGCCATTATTTAGTAGGATCGCAATCAAGCAATCGTTTGTATTATTTAAAAAAAAAAGACGCAATAAAAGAGAAGATAAAAACACAAACACAAAAAAAAATCTACACACAATAGAATTATACAATATTTACTCAAACGAAAAAACTAAATACATACATTATGCCACACACCCTCAAGAAATTTGTTAGAATGAAAGGTTAAACGACAAAATTAAGGAAAAAACAATCGTAATTAATGCAAAATGAGTGAAACATAGGGCCGAACGACAGTCATTACGGTACAATTATGATGGATGGCAGTCTGGCCCAATTTACAGGGGTGCCTTGAAAACAGGACAAAAGGTACAAAAATCGCTTTCCATTAGTAATCGCTGAGAAGTTTGCCAAGGTTTTGAGGGTTCTGTAGCTGGTTTTTTTTAATGATAAAAAGTTTGGGTATTAGGGAAGAAATCGTAATTTAGGTATTTTTTATTAGGGTTCCGCACACAAAGGGTAAAAACGGGATCGTATTACTAAGACTGCATTGTCTGTTTGTCTGTCTCCAGATCGTATCTCATGAACCTTGATATGTAGATCTGATGATGTATTGATGTGTTTTGGCCGCTTGCCACTTCACACTGGACTGAGTGTAGAGTCTGCTTAAAGTTTTTCCCCTGATGGTGCCGATATTCAGTGTTTGTGCGGAATCTCTCTGTAGACCATATCCCACCTTTATCCCACATTTATCCCAAAAATATTTAAAAAGATCACACCTTTAGACCTTTTTTTTTCAGGCGTTTGTACTTTTTATATGTATTTATCAATTATATTTTTTAAGTGTTTGTGTGTGTACATAAATAAATGAATAAATAAATAAATAAATAAGTTCCTCATCACCGACACAAAGTACAAAACAGGTCACAGCAGGTCATAATGAACATTAGGCGCCAGCAAACATCGGTGCAAGGTGCAAGTGCAAAACAACCTCTCAGTCGCCTGGATGGCCCGGTGACTATGTATTTTTGCTGACATAATAAGCTTATGATGCTTTTCATGATACAGTTATGAAATTTTGTACACTGGATTCTTTACATAAAATACCTAGACACGTGTTTCGGGTTTCGCATATACCTACTAAAACTAATGTTGTTTAACCCTTCAGATATCGTCAATTAGAGATACAATAGTAAGACAATAGATGCGCGGCCATTGGATTCGCTTGGGGATTCATGAATTAATTAAGTAATGCATGTAACTCTCATTACATCTTTTGAAAAGTTTCGAAAAATTCAACGTATTCGCTCTCAAGACTCCAAACATTTGAAACTTTGCAATTCGAAAATCGATTTCCAATCCCCACTCCCCTCTCTTGGCTATCCCAACAACGAAACATCTGTACTAACTCAATAAACAAAAGTTTTCTAAAAAAGAAACGGACCCCTAATGAATGGCGGACAAAGAATCGTACACTGCCGTTCAAAGGAAAAAGGTCACATCTGCTCTTTTCGGTAAAATTTAAAATTTATTAATGAAGTACAAAACGTTTTGGGAACACATTCATTGTGCGTACAGCTAAGGAGTGTAATTATTTGCCAGAATCTGTGGGAATCTTTAAGTCAAGAGTGAATGGGTTAATTCTAGGTAAGCGCACTCCGTCGTCAACCACATCGTCGCTTTCCATCAGATTAGATGGCAGTCAAGCGTGAACCTATCAACAATAAAAAAAAAAACAATTATTTTCTGCCAGCGGCTTCGCCGAGACGTGATAGTAGGTTTCTCCATACAAATTTTGGAACTCCGTTTCATACCTGTAGGATGTGAATTTCGAAAAATCGTCTCTTAATTCCCTCTTGCATTTTAAAAGGAAACCTTGTGCATTATTTCATTTTCTGCTGTGCGTTGATATGTCAGTCACACACAGTTCAATAAAATCAATAGAACAAATTTTCAACAAATCATTTGATATTTTTTTTTAGATGTGCTCTTTTCTTTTAAGGCCGCCGCGGGCATATACGCCGTGAAATGTTCAGCTAAAACATGTGTCCTTCTGGTCTATTTACAGGACGTTTCAGGAATGAATCTATGATGGTATGTAGTTTCGAGAGCAGTGGTGGCCGAGTGGTGATGGCCCCGACTGACGAGTTGTAAGTCGCAGGTTCGAACCCAACCAGGCGCATTACTTTGTGAAATTTATTTCATCACCACTGCTCTCAAAACGGTGAAGGAAAACATCGTAAGGAAACCGGAAAGTCCTAGAACCAAAAATTTTAAGACATGTGACATCCACCAACCCGCCCTGGGCCCGCGTGGTGGATTACGGCCCATAGCTTCTCCTAGAAAGGAGGCCTGAGTCCCAGCAGTGGGAACATTAAAAAGGCTGATGATGATGATAATGATGATGTAGTTTAGCGCGATATTTAACAAAACAATAACAGTACATTGGAAATGTTTACTAATCAAGCAAGCATTAATATATTCCCATACAAAAAAAAAAAATGTAACATATTTATTCCACCCAATTTACATTGTTTCTTTCGCCCTGTAACATTCCAACATCACAGGAAAATCGTACCTGAATAATTCATTTCATTCATTCAATAAATGTCACAGTTCTAGTGAAAAGGGTTTCTGGAAAAAAAGGTGCTAAAAATCAGGAATACGTAGCGACGAACCTTTGATTTTAGGCGTTGACATTATTTTATGTGTTAAAATCTAGCGTATTTGGCATTGAATAGCTTCGTCCCCTTTTTTCCCCGACTGCCAAGAAGGGTTATGTTTTTTGTATGTAATCTATACTAATATTATAAAAAGGTAAAATTTGTAAGTTTGTAAGTAGGGGGTAATCTCTGGAAGTACTGGTCCGATTGCTAAAATTTTTTCACCGATAGAAAGGTGCTTTATTCCTGAGTGACATAGGCTATATTTTATGTAAGCGGGCGAAGCCGCTGGCAAAAGCTAGTTTATAATAAGAACACTTTAAAACAGTTAATTGAAATTAGATTATAATATTTTTTTTATACCACCTGCTCGATAATGCCCTGTTATATGTCATAACTGGAGTAGTGGTAACCGAGTGGTAACGGCCTCGACTTACGAGTTGTAGGTTGTAGGTTCGAACGCAGCCAGGCGCATTACTTTTTGTAATTTATTTCATCACCACTGCTCTCAAAACGGTGAAGGAAAACAGTTTGAGGAAACCGGCATGCCCTAGAACCAAAAGTTCGAAGACATGTGACATCCACCAACTCGCACTGGACCCGCGTGGTGGATTACGTCCCTTTCCCTCTCCTAGAGAGGAGGCCTGAGTCCCAGCAGTGGGAACATTAAAAAGGCTGATGATGATGATGATGATATGTCATACAATCATCACTTAAGGTGATGCATCTGGACACACACTTTCACCGTTTTTCATACAACCGCTCCTAATTGATTAAGACTTTATTACACATTTTTCATTAGATATTTTGGAAACACAGTATCTTGTGGATATTATCTAGGCTTCTATTGAAATCAATTTCTAAATTTGTGTAACACTAATCCAGTAAAAACCTCTGAAAATCTCCTATTTTGTATGAACTTTGACACTTCATAATTTACCTAAAAATGAAAAAAGAAAAACTAAGAAGCTTTGCAAATTTTATTAAGATTCTAAATGGCGACAACTTTTTCAAAAACTTTTAAGTATAAAAAAAATTGCTATTTCATGGAGCAAGTTTTGTCAAATATTCGAGTAAATCTCGGAATTACCGAATACTAACAGAGTTTTCAGTCGTTATCTCTCTTTTTTTGCGTTGCCTTTTCGTCAAACATCGCATTGGATTGCGTTAGTTGAATGTTCTGTGTTTTAAACCATACTCGATGTTGACGATAGGCGACTGGAAAAGGAACCTCTTAAAGCAAGTCATTCTGTCCCTAGGAAGATAATGCAATATGGGCAATCCCTAGGCCCTTTTAAAAAACAAGCTTTATAAACTTTCAAATACTTCCGTGACGTAATCTCTTAGACACACGTTTGAAATCGCAAGTTATGGTCAAATTGACATTTTTTTTTTACGAAGCTCATTAATTTATTGTTATGTTTTGATTTTTGTCCGGCGGTTGGTCATATAGACAATTTTAATAAAGTAATTTTTCATGGTGTTCTCTTTTATATTTGTGGATTTCCAGAGGTTTAAAAAAGTTCAAAATGAGTAGAACCTGGCCTTAAGTGGCAGAACTAAGAAACGACTGGAACACCTCAATAATTTGTCTAATTCATTCAATAAATGTCGGCATCATTCAAAAGGGGTGCGAATAAATCTGGGGGTGTGAAATCAGTGAACCGGGATGTCTACAACCCCCCTTGTCGAAAGTCGACCAGTATTAAATTATTTCGACGTCTAACAGCTGTGTGTCTAAAATTTGAAATTGAGACACGAATTTTTGACCCCTCTGAGATTTATATAGAGTGGTTTGTACGAAATCGTTGACGTACGGCGAGTGTCCACTCTTAAGCTGTTGACACCTCTACGGTTCGGACTAACTACGACGTTTACTCCACCTACATCAAAGGATTGGAATTGGAACAATTTGCCTGTTGCGGTCTTCCCGTCCGGTTACAATTTAGGTGTCTTCAAGGTTAGAGAGAATAGACTCTTAATAAACTAGTGCGATTCACCATCAGTGGTTGTATTACTGCTTACCATCATGCAACAAGATGGGATCGCAGTCAAGCACTGGTTTATATTTAAAAAAAAAAAAGTAAAATATCCTTTTCAAATAAAATAAAAGTTATTTATTTGACACATGGAATGGTAACAAACACAAATTAAAAGAGAAGAATAGTATACAATGACACAATATAATTGCGCCGAGTGTGCCCAAACTGGAGCTCTGTGATAGCACAGTGATGGTAACGGCCGCAACTTACGAGCTATCTCGTATGTTGGGGCTGTCGTGCATTCAAACCTCAACAGGCGCTTTAGCATAGTCTGCCTTTTAATGTCCCCACTGTTGTTACTCAGGTCTCCTTTCTAGGAGAGGGAATGGGCCGTAGTCCACCACGCGGGCCCAGTGCGGGTTGGTAGATGTCACATGTCTCATGCCTAATTTTTGGTTCTAGGACATGTCAGTTTCCTCACAATGTTTTCCTTCATCGTTTTGAGAGTAGTGATGATGAAATAAATTACATAAAGTAAAGCGCCGCATTACTTTGTGTAATTTATTCCTTCACAATGAAGGAAAATATCATAAGGTAACCTGCATGTCCTAAAATCATAACTTCAAAGGCTAGTGATATCCACCAACCCGCACCGGATTGCGGCCCATTCTCTCTCCTATAGAGCAGGCTCGAGTTCGAAACAGTGTAAAAACTAAAAGGCTGATTATGCTCAAGTGACCGTACTGAAAGGACCTAACCTACTTTTCAGAATTTCCTATACATCCAGCACTGGTTTTTAGCTGGCACCTCGCAGTGACGCACGCACACCTAAGTAAAACGAGTGCACCTAAATAAAATAGATACTCGTAAATAATTATTTTAGTGTAATATAATAAGAAAATTTAGTATAGTATATGCCACGCAGGTCAATAACTGATATTCCTTAACAGTTAAGGAATATGACATACATATTACTTACCCGTATCTCTGTAGAGATACCTACAATACACCAACAATCAACCCAATTCTCACAAGTCTTAGTAGCATTGCAAAGCCAACGCTACACATAAGAAGTAGAATTTTATACAGGCCTTCTATTTATTTCTTCAATAGCAATTAACCAGTAATCAAGAACTTACTACTAAAAGTCTACCAAAAGAAACATAAATACTTACGCAATCCAATCCACAATAAAATTAGGCATTTGTAACAAAGACTAACCGACTCTTTAAGTTCAACAAGGCTGAAATTATTAGGACGTATTTACTAGCTCGCGTAGTTTATACAGTGCTTTGTAAGCCCGTATGTTTGACCTAGTTTAGTCCACAGGTCAGAGGCAAAAATATCGGTGTAAACGAACAAAATATAACTCTCTGCCACATTATAAAATACGACTCTTTAAAAATTGTCGTTTGGATTCACCGTCATCATCGTTTCAGTCAAAAGACGGGGTAAAACCCTTGTGTTACTACAACGATAATTCCGGAAAGGTTTTCATCAAAAAACTTAAAGTCACCCGAAGAACAATGAAATGCCTTGAAGAAAAGCCTAGATTAAGTGATAGTATGTGAAACACATTGCTCACAGAAAGGATGGTCGATGTGTTCGAAAGATTCTGCATTGGCTACTGCTATTGCGAAGATAGCGTTAGAAGGCCTCCCATAAAGTGTGACGGGAAACTATTAGATTTGAAATGAATAGGTCTAGTTATACTGACGACAATTTTAAGTCTACTAGTATGTCCGTTGTCTAGCAGTCGTTTGTTCAAATGAGTCTAATACAAAACTTGATTGACCCATTAGACAAGGTCAAATACAATAACAGGCACACAAGGTAAAATAAAGATAACATGAAGATAAAAACATAGTTTTTTTCCATTCCTTTACTACTACAGAAATAAATTCCCTGGTATTACCAGCTCCATATAAATTCGCACTGTTGCGTGCGACCTAATTGTGGGGTCCGACGGACCTTCAGTAGAAATATGCTATGTTTTTTCTTTTTAATGTTCGAACTTTGAAGTCGTTTTTATGTGCATTTGTTTATCTGCCTTTCGAGTTTATTTTTCTCATTAATTATTATATAAATAGAATATGTTGGATATTAGAAAGAGACGTTTCACTTGCGTTTTTGTGATGCAGGTCTGTTGGTATTTTATATTCGGTAGTGCCAATTACTTGGGCAAAAATATAAAGTTGTTTTGCGATTATCCCAGACGCAGGAAGTTGGTTCAAAATGTGTAGTGGGCTGGTACATGTAATACACAATACAAGCAATATACATGACTTTGCATTGTGACTAGTGCATCATCTTTGACGAAACCCGCTCTTGGGTGGAGCGGGAGACAGTGTCAGACTCTTACTGACTAAAAACCCCGCGCCGTTCCTTCTAGCCTTCATACCGGGGCGCGAGCTCCCTTTCGGACAACCCTGTCCCCAGTAGGCTTCGACCCAGCTGGGCCCCTCCTGTTGCTGACAACTCCTTGAGGCGCGCGGGAACAGTGCGTGCCGTCGACGTCTTGGACTCGGTCCATTACCGGACGATCGGACAGCGAGCTACCCATGGCTCGCCGTCCGCGAGCCCGCGTCTACGGTGGCCGGAAATCGGGATCGGAATCCCGGCGACGGCGGCGAGGGCGCCGTTGCCTGATGCGGTCGGCCTCCTCCTTTGCTAGCATTACTGCTTCGCAGAAGGAGGCGACCGCCTGCCATTCCTCCTCGCTCCGGACCATGGCTTCGACCAGGGCCCGGCGCGAGAGGTCTCCGCCGCCGATCGCCCCCACGAGGGCACGGCGATGCTCCGCCCAGGCAGGGCACACCTCGACGGTGTGCTCCACCGTGTCCTCCGGGCGTTGCGCACAGTGGCGACACCCGGGCGTCTCTTCCGCTTGAATCCGATGCAGGAACCTCCCGAACTTGCCATGTCCGGTGAGGACCTGCGTCATGCGGAAGGTAAGGACGCCGTGAGGTCTTTCCAGCCACGCCTCAAAGAGGGGACTTACCGCCATAATCGTGGCGTGCCCAGCGACACTAACCTGTAGGTTCATCACCTGTCCGAAGATTAGACCCCCTTGTCGAACACTTCAGGAGCAGCGCACGAAGGGATGTCAGATGTTTTTCACCATAATTATACACATGCAAAAAGTCCGGATATTACTCGCGTGTCGGTTCACAAACGAAAAAAGACAATAAAAATAATACATATATAAATTTTGAGCTGGCGGAGTTTCAATTTATTTTTTTGCTTTTTATTTCTTAATGTAGCTTATTAAGTTAAATATTGCCTAAAAACTAACGACATTCTTAGTGGTCGTCAATACTGCTTTCGACGAAATCTGTCAACTAGAGATCTTCTAGTGTATTCATCCACATCTAACATAAGGCTATTGGGAAGCACGGAGAAGCGCTTGCCGTCTCGACAACTTGTATTAACTCTATATATATGTTAGTCTGTAAGGTATATATCTATGGGCCAAGATGCCTGATATAAATGATTTATTATTACTATAAGTCAAGAGTAAATAGATTACTTCTAGACAAGCGTGCTTCATCTTCGACTACAACAGCGTTTTCCATTACATGAGCAATCAAATCAAGAGTGAGCCTATTATCATCATCTTCCATCTTCTTCCTGCCATTTGTCCCGTTTTATTTGGGATCAGCGCAACACGTTTTTTTTTCTTCTATTCACGCGAGCCTGTCAATAATAAAAAAACAAATATGTCAGTCATAAACTTGGCTCCAACCAGTATATACCGACCAGCCCTTTAAATGATTTAATTATCAAGTTAAACAACCTTTTTGCAACATACCTTAGTTAATTTAATAAACGTAAAAAATACATAAAATCCCTGCCGTAACTAAAAAGCTTTTAGCTAATGAAATGTATGTAAAGGTATTAATTTTTTAAAGCCATACAAAGTTATGATTTATTAAATTAAAAGTACGGAGAGGGTTCGTTAACATTGTGTTAAAATTGCCCTCAAATTTTGTACATGAACAAAAAAACTTTACGAATGACGTTGATGTTGTTCTAATGGTAGTTTTTTTACCTTAATAATAATAATAAAACAAGACTTTAGGCCGCAGATTTGAGTATCATCAGCATCATGTCATAAGATGTCCTGTTGTGTGACGTCCAGTGTTGGACATAGGCCTCCCCCTAGCGTAACAAAACAACCGTTCCAGTGCGTCACGCATCAGATCCCCGCGACCCTAACCAGGTCATCAGTCCACCTTGATGAAGGCCTTCCAACGCGGCGTCTTCCGGTACGAAGTGGCCACTCACGAACCTTTCGTCCCCATCGACCATCTGTTCTGCGTGGAATATACTGGCACTTAAGTTTGGCGAGATTTAAGATTTGAGTAATATTTTTAATTTTAACTCGATACCTCTACACGTTCCCGAGAAAAAGGGTCTTGACAGACAAACAAAACAACAAAATGATCCTATAAGAGTTCTGTATTTTCCTTGTGAAATACGGAACCCTAAAAAGGAAGCCAGTGATAGCGTGACGATTGACAGGACAAAATAAATAAAAAATGTGTTGCACCGAACCCAAGTAAAATGAGACAAGAGTAGGAAGATGATAAAACTTTACTTAATTTTTTGAAAGTTGAAAAACGATGGATGCGAGACGCACAGGATCGTTCGTTGTGGTGATACATGGGGGAGGCCTATGTCCAACAATGGACGTATATCGACAGAAATGATGATAATAATGATAAATAGCTGCCTCTTACTAGAAATTACTCTTGTATAATGGGGGCGTTCACAAACTTGTAAATTCATACACAAGATTTTCTCGGGTCTAGGTGTCTACCCAGACCCGAGAAAATCTTGTCCTGTTAAGAAATGTCTTTTATTTTTAATGCAAACATTCATAAAATTAAAAACCTATCAAAAAATATTTATTTGATTCCCAAATAATGTTTATTGGAACGTCAAATATAAATATTGCCAGCCTTGATTCCCGCATCATACCAAATGCTGATTGCCACATGAAAAAACCGTTTTCCATTTAAAAATTTCATAACTTCTCGTTTGGATGCTAATTTTTATCAATACTGTGGTTGGATGTGGGTATGTCTGTGTGTTACCGATATAAAAAATATCAGTATTCAATATATTTTGCCGAATCGCCGAAAAGTGAGTTATGTTTTTTCAAAAGTTAAAAGTAGCAGACTATAACTTTGCAACCGAAACTTCGTTTGGTTATTTTTTCGGATTTCTCTTATTATTACTGAATGATATTGGATGTTACTCAGTATTATCAAGTTATATTTTAATTAAAATACGCTTATTTACTAATAAATCCTTTCAAGCAGAAAATCTTGCTGACACAATAGAAATTATTCCTATATCATGAGTGCAACTCATTTTTTTTGTTGTTTTTTAATGAAAACTAATATTTTCACTTTCTAATAACCTCTTTTTATAAACAAAAAACCTTGCCCCTATACAAATAACTCTTATATCGTGAGTGCGCTCATCAATTGCTCAACGTTTTTTTTTTTCAATCCTTCCTCATTCTAAATATAAATAAACTATTGTGAAATAATCGAATCTTCTAAACAGCAGTTTAGATTGCATTTTATGTATTTAAGATTTTTGTTAATAAGATACGATGACCTTATTTTAGTGCCTTGAAATTCTTCATTCTGATGTCACCATTCGAATTACTAAATTACGGGAAAAAACGGGAATTAGTGATAGCGTGACGAGTGACAGGACAGAATGGAAGAAAAAAACGTGTTGCGCCGACACTGAATAAAACGAGACAAGGGCAGGAAGATGATGATGATACTACAAAACAATTCAGTAGCTATCAAGCTGAAGACTAAACCAAATGAACTATAAGATACTCCAACCGTACTACGCATAGTTATCGAATCCTTTTCCAATAATCTTATTTGCCTAACCATCCGAGATCAAAGCTTCATCTTACGTATTACACATAAGGTAAATAAGTACTTGGTAGACTTGCTCAATCAAAATTTTCAATCTTGTTCTAAATTCTCGGATGAAACTATTTGCGTAAGGGTTGACTGATAGATTGATTGGCTGTCTAAAATGGTCTAGTATTAAGTCATAATAATATTAATAGACCTATTTTTTTCGTGAGAAAACATTAAGTGACTTTTCTTGCTCTAGAGAGCATGTGGGTGTGTCATATTTTTACTGACTAAAAGCACAAAATATATAGGCACAGAAGTCAATCTACATACAAAGCGCGCTCAAGCAACGCACACATAGACACCGCTCACGGACACGATATCTCGATAGCGTCTCGGCCCACTCGTAGAACAGTTCCGGCTCAAACGTTTATTAGTGTGCGTCCACCGAGCGTAGGTATAAAAAGTGAAGTACATACATGAGATTGTCTTCTGTACCAATTTATTTTGTGCTAAAAGCCACCAGTGTCCTTTGCGTTCTAGGGCTACAGTTTCTCTTTTAGAAATTCCCGGTGATAGTACTGGAGCTACAGGATCTTTTGGGCTACAGAAGTATTCGGAAGAACCACTGCTCCTTGTTCTCCAGTCGTTTAAAACAGTGTTCAAGGATTTCTTTGCACGTTCTTTTGCATAGAGATCTACGCTTTGGAACGTGCAATTTAGCTTCACTTTCTTGGACTGACTGAAATTTGACTATTCAAAAGTGCCTGCAAATGGTCTATTTGAAATAATTTTTTTTGATTCTGATTAGAAAATAATTGTACAACAATCCGAACGTAACTATCGGGCAGTTATCTGGACCAGACACAAGGTCGTTCTGATCGGAGGATCCTACCTTCTCAATGGAGATTTGAAAAATTTTACATCCTATACCTTGGTTCATCGTTGACCACATCATGGCTTATCATTAGATGAGATTATTAGTCAAACGAAAAAGAAGCCTAATGATTCTCATAAAACATTTCACCCCAAAAAAGGTCCCCTTAATCAACAATAATTCGCAAGCATACCCAAACACTCAGCTAGAGCGTTCAAATAAATAACAGAAAAAAAAACAAACACAAACATACGGGTTGGAAAAAGGTTAAAAACGGTCGACTGATAACCTTAATCACCCAACAGTTAACGACGTGTGAGCCGCGTGGGGGTTTAATCACATACCAACGCTTTTAGACACAATTTTTAGGGGTCCGTACTTCTAAAGGAACAAGCTTTTAATTCATGAATCCCCAAGCGACCACCGGTGGCCGCGCATCTATTGTCTTACTATTGTGTCTCTAATTGACGGTATCTGAAGGGTGAATGAAAAATCATTTTTTCATGGC
This sequence comes from Mythimna lalbum, assembly GCA_949319445.1. Lineage (NCBI taxonomy): Eukaryota > Metazoa > Arthropoda > Insecta > Lepidoptera > Noctuidae > Mythimna > Mythimna lalbum. Next base: position 8,221,159 of record OX439370.1, read on the forward strand.
AAGCTTTTATAGCTCGGTATACCTGTAGCGACATCTATGACGCCACATAAGAACTACGAAGAAAATACGAAATCCTGCATGACGCAATCAAAGTTCTCTGCGCGATTTGAACATATACGACAGCCCGACATCAACTATCGGGCAGTCGCCCACCAGACTATAACATCCTGTCTGGTCGGAGGATCCTCCCTTTTCAAAGGAGGTTTGCGGGACTTTACACTCTGTCCCACTTACCTCTAAATACCTATATAATTAATACTCGTCAAGACGAATCATACGAGCCCAAGCCTGATGGGGTTGTGACGTTTAACTACGAAGATCCTATAGCCACCTTCCAGTTCCATCATTAGATCAGCTCCATGTCATAATAATTTTGCATTGTCATCTCATTTATATATCCGTGCAAAATTTCAGCTCAATCGGTAACCGGGATGTGGGTTAAATTTAATTTTCAAGATTTGATGACAGATAAACATCCCCAAATAAAACGGGACAAGGGCAGGAAGATGATGATGATGATGATGACAGATAAACATCGGGACAGATGAAACTAAATAAAAGCTTGTAAAAAACAAAATCCATAAAAGATCACTTAAGAAAAACAGTTTATTTACGCGAAACAGAGCAATCTTAAAACTAGCTAACAAACAAAGTCATTATATAGTATAGGGATGATATGCGTCAAACGTCCGCGCAAAACGGCCGAACGCTCAGCCTAAAGCTGTGGCATAATGCGGACCAGTCGTTGTGGCGACATTTCGGGGAGGCTTATGTCCAACAGCGGACGTCTTTTGGCTGATATGATGATGATGATGATAATGTGACGTGCTCACTTTGATATCCGTCTGCCTGTCAAGACCCTTTATCTCAAGAATACGTAGAGGTATTGAGTTGAAATTAAAACGGTATACACAAGTCTGCAGTCCCATGATGCTGTGAAAAAATCCAACTTAAAAGCTAACGAAAAAATAAGATATCGTAATTTAAGTCACAAAAAACGTATATTGCGACACTCTCAAGGGAATCAAAATTCATAGGCTACTTCCCGTTGACTCAGAATCCTGAATTTTGGCATAAAGGAAAGTCTTACAGCACAAGTGTAAAAAAAAACTGAAAACATTAAATTTGTTGTTACGTCACAAAAAAAGTACAGTTTTTGCGATTAGGAACAATTTACGAGAACCCATTCGAGTATTTAACTATCCTACTAATATTATAAATGCGAAAGTTTGTATGTATGGATGGATGTATGGCTGGATGTATGGATGGATGTATGGATGTTTGTTACTCTTTCACGCAAAAACTACTGAACGGATCTAGATGAAACTTGGTACACGAGTAGACCATATCCCAGAATAACACATAGGATACTTTTTATCCTGGAATTATGTACGCGGGTGAACTATTTATATAGGTAAGTTTGTACAGAACCCTCAGTGCATGAGGCAGACTCGCCCTTGCCCAGTTATTCTATATATGGTATATTCTATTCGAGTTTTCAAGTGCGGTGCCTAATAATTAACTTGACCTCTAGATAATGGAAATAGTTAAACACATTGAACTAACTGACCTAGTGACGACTCACAAAAAACATAGAGTACAGGTATATACCGTAGGTATATATTGTGTTTTTTTATGGTGGGAAAATCATTTACATCTGACAACCCGCACTCTTGGGCGGAGTGGGAGATAGTGTCAGACTCTTACTGACTAACGTGGCCCCAGTAGGCTTTGACCCAGGTGGGCCCCTGCTGTTGCTGACAACGCCTTGAGGCGCGCGGGAACAGTGCGCGCCGCCGCCGTCGACGACTTGGCCTCGGTCCGGACAGTTACCGGACGTTCGGACAGCAAGCTACCCATTGCTCACCGTCCGCAAGCCCGCGCCTTCGGTGGCCGGAAATCGGGATTGGAATCCCGGATTATAGCTAAAACAGCCTATAGACTTGACATCTGTCCTATTTTTTTGAGCCTACGTTGGATGTATCCTACAAAAACTCTCGCGTTTATCCCACCAGGACCCACGCTACATAATCAAATAATTCATCTCGGCAGCTCTTCTGTTACATATGGGAATCGAAGAGGTAAACGAGATGGAGTGCTCAGTCTCAAACACTTGACCCTGGCTAACAGGACGCTAAAACACTCGTCGGATCAATCCAACGCGGGCAATTAAAGGATTGAAAAAAAAAATTCTTTCTTTTTTTAGTCAAATTCAAATCATATTCTAACATTTGCCTAATCCTGTGGATTTAAAAGTCTGACCGGCCAGTAAGTTACAAGAGTTATTTTTCATGCGATTCCCTTCGACCTCATAGTGTCCATAGCGACATCTATGACGCCATATACAAATTAAAATCCAAAATCCTGCATCGCGGTATTAGAACTCTCCGCGTGACTAGAATATAATGCAACAGCCTAAAATCAACTATCGGACAGATGCTTGGAACAGACTTAATACTGCTACAGCTGGTCTGGTCGGAGGATCCTCCCTTTTTAACAAAGGTTTGAGGGACTTTACACTCTGCTCCGCACGCCAATTATCTAGTAGATTTAGTACGCTAATATCTTTTTTTAGGTGAGAAACCATCCAATGACATCTCCAGAAGGTGTGAATATGTAGAATTTGTGAAGTTATGGTCGGTAGAGTTATGATAAATGATAAATGATAAATGATCTTTATTTTGTAAATAGGTTTTCAAAAAACACTTTTACACGTCAATTTTGTTTTCAGTCAGTTTTAACGAGATGAGGCCGGTTAGATTCAGAAGCTTGGCTCTACATGAGATCTGATATCTTTTTCACAAGGCAAATCTTATGTGGTCGTATTGGAACATTTTACATGAAATGTTTATATAGTTTTCCACGAGTTATTTCTAGCACGTGCTTGGAACACTACGTGCCGTCGACGACTTGTATTGGTTCGGACGGTTACCCGAAGGTCGGACACAAGCTCGCGCCTACTGTGGCCGGCAATCGGGATACGGATCCCAGAGGCTGGGGCGTGAGGGTCGTTCCCTCGCGTATGTGGCCGCCTCTTTTGCTAGCATTACTGTTTTGCAGAAGGAGGCGACCGCCTGCCACTCCTCGCTTCGGACCATGGCCTGTACCAAGGCCAGGTTGTGTTGACTTCTTTCCTTCATTTTCACTCAATCTTTCTGCCACCTTTTCATAGTCATCACCTATCAAAAACTTTTACATAAAAATCAGTAGTTACTCATCATCGTTATCAAGCTTTTTAATGTTCCCACTGCTGGAACTCAAGCCTCCTCTCTAGGAGAGGGAATGGGCCGTAATCGACCAAGCAGGCCCAATGCAGGTCCCGCAACGACCGCTCCTGTGCGTCATACATCCATAGGATTCCCGCGACCCTGTCCACCTTGTTGGAGGCCTTCCAACGCTGCGTCTTCCGGTACGTAGTCACCACTCCAGAACCTTTCGTCCTCAACGACCATCTGTTTTGCGAAACTAATTAAAAATTAGTAGTGTGTTTTTTATAAGAACATCACTCATCCAAATTTTCAAGATCTTTATCACCGCTGACAAGTTACTGCATTCACCTTACCTGTTCCCATCAATATCACAGGACATCTTCACCCAGATCACTCCAGCCATAATTTCAACATACATTTTGTACTACAAAGGTTTTCCTGCCGTAAGGATGGGCCTATATTTCACATCGGCAATCGATAGAGCCTGAATAATAGTTAGGATGTTCCATAAGAGTACAATGTGAAATTTCGTCCCTTTTTCCGATCCAATAGTTTTTTTAAGCGGGTATTGAAGCGCCACGGTAAAAGTGGAAAGAGGAATTGTTAAAAGCTTTTTTTTTTACTTTATGTGGCGATTTTGTAGTTATCTTGTGGGTTATTTTAAGGAGGAGCTCTTGATTAAGTTTTAACACGTTTTTTTTGGCACATCATCATCATCATATCAGCCGAAAGACGGCCACTGTTGGACATAGGCCTCCCCCAAGCGTCGCCACAACGGCCGGTCCTGTGCGTTACGCATCCATCGGATTCACGAAACCCTGACCAGGTCATCGGTCCACCTTGTTGGAGGCCTTCCAACGCTGCGTCTTCCGGTACGTAGGCGCCACTCCTGAACCTTTCGTCCCCATCGACCAATTTTTGGCACGCCAAAAGGAAACTACTAGAACTAAAAAGATAACTCAGCGAACATACGTGTGGTTTTAAATCAAAATTTCACATATATGTACCTATATGGGCACTTATAAAACGTCAGAATCAGGCTAGTACACGCTTCCAAATTGGTCGTTTACTATGGATTTAGTCAATGAAAGTTCATCTCTCTCGCTCTACGATAGAGCAGCAGAAGTCTTCAGATAATTTCCATATTAAAAAAGAAACGCGTCATTCTCCAACGATAAGAAGACAACGGATGGGTTTTTTTTTCGGTTGGAAAATCATCTAATGACATCATCCGCTCTTGGGCTGAGTGGGAGATAGTGTCAGACTTTTACTGACTAACAAAGCACTCCTGTTCCTTCGTTGCCTTTCGTACCATCATATTGCTAAATACATACATATTATAAACAAATTACACCCAGACACAGAACAAATAATCGGGCTCATCATACAAACATTTGTCCTGGGTGGGAATCGAACCCACGACCTCTGGCATAGCAGTCAAGGCCACTAACCACTAGTCTAACAGGAGAGGTGGTGATAGACTTAGACGTATAGTGCAAAAGCTGGTTCGAGGTGGCTCCAGGATAGAATACCTTGAAGTTGGGGATATCCTTTGGATAGCAGCATACATACTCAGTGAAAATTACAATTATCTTACGGTTTATAAGATACAGCCCGCTGACGGACAGACAGACAGTCAAACTGACGTCCCGTTCGCACCGAATGTTTTTAGGGTTTCGTAATCGAGAGATTTATTTATTTATTTATGAAAATTACAATTATCTTACGGTTTATAAGATACAGCCCGCTGACGGACAGACAGACAGTCAAACTGACGTCCCGTTCGCACCGAATGTTTTTAGGGTTTCGTAATCGAGAGATTTATTTATTTATTTACTAGCTTTTGCCCGCACGGCTTCGCTCCCGCTCTTCCCTACTCTACCCGTACCCTACTTTACCCTACTCTACCCTACTCTACCCCACTATACCCTACTCTACCCTACCAAACTTCACATAAACCATCTACTAAATAGTCCGAACAAAACCTAAAAATTTGGTTTGGATAGGTGAGCCCGTTCTTGAGTTATAAAATAACAACGAAAAGTGGCATTGATTTTTATATATATAGATTACCAATACAATACAAATTTACAAAACGACCAAACTTGCATATTTATTATTGTTGATGTACATTACCTGGACAAAGGTGTTGGGTTACTTGAATAGATTCACACTGTGCTCAGTGCTAGAGTACACTGTATCACGGTAGGAAGTCTTCCTCAACTCTAACAACAACTTAAAAACATACTAATACTGTCTTGTTTACACGTGCCAAAATTACCCACCAAAATTTCCGAGACAGAAGAAGCCCAAAAATTCTCCCTAACTGACACTTCAATAAAGGAAAACACACATTTTCGACACGTGTTATACAATTCCTGTGACAAAACACACACCCAAATTAAAAGGTCAATGAATACAATATAATTACGTAGTGTTGAGTACCGGACGCGGCGGATGGTCCACAAGTACTATTTGAACTTGGTAGATAATATCGAAGTAAGGTTGAAATTGAAACAACCGAACACTGATCTAATTTTATTCACACATATTGATCTTTATCGACAGGACCCTAACTAAATGGCGGAGAATCTTAACATCGACTTCTAAATCGATGTCAACGCCATCTAGTTAGGCAATGTGAACTAATAACAATTTTTTGAACTTAAATTTTGGTGAGCGTATTTGGGATGAACATGCATGTTCCCAAACATACCGCCCACCAAGGACGTTACTGAAGAAATGTCCTTCTTGAAATAAATCCTGAATCTGACATACATTTGATCTCAGGTTTGATCTAGTCTTAAATTAAGAAATTGTAGTACAATAAATCTTAATATCTAAAAAACATAAACTAAACTTATAACATTCGGAACTTATTCTAAAATAACAATATGACATTACAAACATACTTTGATTCAGTGATCTGCCACTGGTAAAATACAAAGTTTGGAGGTTGGCCTCTTAATAGTAGAGGATTTAGTGCGTAATGTGACTACACGGGTGATGTTATCGGCACCGGGATGCTTCTCTACTACGCGACCTAACATCCAACGACTTGGCGGCAAATCGTCTTCCTTCACCAACACAATGTCTCCAATATTTGGCTCAGGAATTTTATAAGACCATTTGTACCGGTTCATGAGATTAGACAAATATTCCTGGGACCAGCGTTTCCAAAATGATTGCAGCATTCGTTGAATAAATTGCCACCGTGACAAATAACTAACATTACTACTTTCATATTTATTATCTGGTACATTTACTATTGGTTCTCCAATTAGAAAATGTCCAGGAGTTAACGGTATCAATTCACCAGGATCAGTAACATTAATGACGCTCATAGGACGTGAATTTAAACAAGCTTCTACTTGGTAGAGGAGTGTGCTCATTTCCTCATACGTCAAAGTAGCATCACCAATGACCCGTTTGAGGTGAAACTTTGTGGACTTCACACCTGCTTCCCAAAGTCCACCGAAATTAGGGCTATGTGGGGGAATGAAGTGCCACTCAGTACCATTGGCCTCGAGTTGTTCTGCTATTGCTGCCTGAATGGATGCCAAATGTTGCAATTCTCGGGAGGCACCTACAAATGTAGTGCCATTGTCGCTCCATATTTTTGCGCAATGACCTCGCCTAGACACAAAACGCCTGAAGGCGGCTAAAAAAGCTTGTGTGCTCATGTCACTGACGACTTCTAAATGTATTGCACGGGTGGACATACACACAAACAAACATATGTAGCCCTTGTACGAACGGTGCCCACGACCTTTCGTTGTCCTAATATTAATAGGGCCAGCATAATCAACACCGCTGTTTAGAAACGGTCGCGCTGGAGAACACCTAACCGTTGGAAGCGAACCCATCATTTGGTTCTTGATGCTAGCGCGATGTTTAGAGCATGTTACACATTTTCGTACATGGTGTTTGACTAGGTTCCTGACTCCTATGACCCAGTAAGCTGTTCTTAAATAATTTGACATTAGCTGCGGACCTCCGTGCAGAGTTTTTAAGTGGGCATCTGCCACTATAAGGTTTGTCAGATGACAGGAGTTTGGTAATACTATCGGGTGCTTTATGTCTTCACTCAAAGGAGCTTTCTCAAGTCTACCTCGAACTCTTATAAGGCCTCTGTCGTCCAGATATGGACAAAGTGAGTTGAGCTTACTAGATTTTAAATGTAAATAACCTTTGTCCTGTAATTGTAAATATTCTACTGTAAATATATCCTTTTGTGTTTGTCTTATACAACATTCTAACGCTGCTTCTAGTTCTAACTTTTGTAAATAACTATGTTTAAAAGTGTTATTCCTTAAAAACCGTCTGCAATATGCGATTACCCTAACTAATTTTTGTAATGACGAATACCGCTTGAACATTGAAAGCTCTGGCACTACAGCAATATGTGTTTTTGTTGTTTGCTCTAAGTCGATATTCAAGTCATTTGGCCTTTTATAAACTATTGTTTTCTCAGTTAGAAATGATGGTCCGGAAAACCATAAATGATTATCTATCAATGCACTAGGTAAGATACCTCGTGAGGCGCAGTCTGCTGGATTGTCCTTGGTTTTCACATGAAACCACTGAGATGCCTTCATCGTGGTCAATATTTCCGAGGTGCGATTGGCCACAAACGTCTTCCATCTGCTTGGATGGCTGTTAAGCCAAGCCAACACGACAGTGGAGTCTGTCCAGGCCTTGATTTTATCCCTAGAAATATTCATGACATCTGCTATTTCTATTAGGAGATTTGACAGGAGAACTGCTCCACACAACTCTAAGCGAGGTATACTAATTTGCTTGACGGGGGCTACTCTAGTTTTTGCAACCAACAACGAAATATGAACATTACCTACAACATCTACTAGCCGCAAGTAAATCACGGCTGAGTACGCGGTTTTGGAGGCGTCACTGAAGCCATGCAGCTCAAGATCATCGTGCGACTTAGTTCCAAACCAACGAGGTATCCGAACTTTGCTAAGTAGTGACAACTCTTTACGGTAAGAACTCCATTCGTTTATTAACTCCATGTTCAGTTCTTCATCCCAACTAACACCTGCAAGCCATAATTTTTGGATGAATGTTTTTGCTAAAACCACACTAGGAGCTAACCAACCTAGTGGGTCGAACAATCGGGCTATGTCCGAAATAATTGTCCTTTTAGTTACAGGTGCAGTCGTCAGAGGCGAAAGTTTCACCGAGTACTGGAAGGTATCTTCGTTGCGGTTCCAGGTAAGTCCCAAAATTTTTATTGTACTATCTAATTTGATTTCTAACCCTTTCTCTTCTTTTTGATCTATCTTCTCTAATTCATTGTTCTGTGTTTCTATTTGTTCTATTATTTTGTCCTTGTTTCTATTTGTTCTTGTTTCATCTGGTTGTACTTTAACTACATTGTTTTCAATTGTTTTTATTCTATTAAGTATTTCTTGACTATTACTATTCCATTTTTGTAATATAAATCCACCTTTCCCTAATAATGCTATCATTTCCTTATATATTTCAATACCTTCTTCTACACTGTTGCATCCTGTCATTAAATCGTCCATGTAGAAGCAATTTAAAACCTTATCTGCAGCTAGCGGGTAGTGTTTACCTTCATCAACAGCGATCTGACGTAAAGTTTTGACTGCTTGGTACGGTGCGGAAGCTGTTCCAAAAGTCACAGTCATAAGCTCGTAATCTTGTATCTCTTTGTCCGGACTGTCACGCCACAGTATTCTTTGGAACATAGCATCTTCTTCTGCTACCTTCACTTGGCGATACATTTTAATTATGTCCGCTACAAGTCCTATAGCATGTACTCTCCATTTTAAAACCGTGTGACGTAAATCAGCCTGCAGTGTTGGACCAACCATGAGCGTGTCATTTAGTGATACTCCTTTGTTGTTCCTTTCAGAGGCGTTGAAAACAACACGCACTTTAGTTGTGGTCTTGTCTTCCCTAATGACTGCGTGATGTGGTAAATACACTGCTTCTTCCTTTTTGCTATCATCTTTCTTCACGTGCCTCATATGACCTAACTGTAAATATTCATTTATTACTTCTGTGTATTTTTCTTTTAAATCTTCGTTCTTTGCTAATCTTCTCTCTAGTGCTAGAAATCTTAATTTAGCTATGCCACGTGAATTTCCAGACTTGCAAGGAGGATCTTCGTCTCGAAAAGGTAACCTGACTATATATCTACCATCGCTATCTCTCTTAGTAGTCTCACTATAAAGCTCTTCGCATTTCTTCTCCTCTGGTGTAAATATCTTTTTAGTACTAATATGCTCTTCAATTTCCCAAAATTTCTTTAAAATATCATCTACGTGCACCATACCATGCATTACGCTAATTTTATTTGTACTTTTACTTTCAGGGCCCACTGCACCTGACAGGACCCAACCTAGTCTAGTACTCTGTGCTATGAGAGTACCAGAAGGACTCTTAACTAAACCTTCTTTAATAATACAGCTATAAACATCAGCACCCAACAGAATGTCGATTTTGTTGGGTGTGTTGAATTCTGGATCTGCTAAACATAGATTGTTGACCTTTAACCAGTCAAAAGCATCTGTGTTTAAGCTTCGCTCTGGTAAGTAAGAGGTGATCTTGCTTAAAACGTAAGCATTAAACGTAATCTTAAAACTAAATTCGACGCGAGACTTTATCGTTATTTGTACCATATATTTTGTCATGGTTGACCTATTGTCTCCTAACCCTAAAACACACCCTTTAACTGGAATCTTTTTCAGGTTGAGAAGTTGAACTGCTGCTTCTGTAACGAAACAAGCCTGCGAACCTTGGTCGAGTAAGGCTCGTACTGTTTGGTATCCACCCGTGTTTGACTCGGCTTTTATTAGCGCAGTGGCTAATAAAACTTGTCTGGGTTTGGGTACCTTCCCTGTTGACAAGCAAGCGACTATCTGATTAGCACTAGTCGAAGGACTAACACTATCAGCAGCTGGCATTGCTTCTGGGTTTTGGTCTTGGTTAATATGTAACAGTGAATGGTGGCGCTTTTGGCAAACTTTACAACTAGTGTCCTTTTTACAGCTTGTAACTGTGTGGTTGCTACCTAAGCAGTTAAAGCATATTCTATTTTTACGAACAAATTCACGTCTAGCATCAAGCGACTGTTTTGCAAACCTTTTACAAAAACAAAGTTTGTGGGCTTCAGAACAGAATTCGCATTTCATGTGTGATGATGAGTTTGTGGCAAGCATTGTCTTAGGCGTATGGTTTGAACTGTTATTGCTGACCTGGTGAAATGAACCCTTTTTTGGTTCTATGCACTCAAATGCGCGGAAACGTTGTTCCAAGAATAATTTGAATTGATCAATGGTAGGAAAATCATTGGAAATGCTACCGCTAACGCTTATTTCCCATTGTTTACGCGTTTCAACATCTAATTTAAACGTCACGATGTGTATAATGATAACATCCCACGTACTCACATTTATGCCTAAATTTGACAATGCATTTAAACAATCACTGGTGGTATCTAAGAGTTCTTTTAATGCCGTTGCTGACTCAGTTTGCATACGTTTTATCCCAAATAACCTTTTTAATATGCAATTGGCGAGATATCTTTTGTTGCTATACCGCTTGTCTAATAAATCCCAGCATTGACTATAATTTGCATCGGTTATTGGTGTATTCCGTATTAATTGATCAGCTTCACCCGAAAGATGACTTTTTAAATAGTGTAGCTTTTGTACGTTATCTAATGAATCATTTTTATGGACTAGTGATATAAACAGATCACGAAACGTTGTCCATTCTCCATATTTTCCTGAGAACATTGGAATGGTGATCTTTGGTAATTTAACGAATGAACAAGCTGATTTAAATGAACTGTTAGAAGAATGATCACTGGGCTGTACTGGTTCCCTTGGCCTAATTTTATTAAGTGTTGTTTTTAACAAACTTTTATACATTATATAAGTGTCTTCGGTTGCATCATAAATGTCAACAACCTTTTCATCTATACTATCGTCTAATTTAATGTTTTGATAAATTTTCATTTTGGTTTCTTTAAACGAATCCCAATCTTTTTCTAACAACTCTTGTCTTGTCTCAATGTATTCGATCGTTAATCGTTCTTTAGGACTCTTTTTGACGTTTGCTAATCCTTTAGTAATTACATTTTGAAAACCTTTTAGTACGTTCATTAATCCCTCCATCTTTGACACACTTCCTAACCAGAAAACAATTTAAATAAACCCAATTTAAGTGTATATATTAATTTGAAACTTAAAATATAATTAAACAAGCAAATATTTCAAAACTATGTTTGTTGTGTAAGCAAACCTGCTTGAAATAAATACAAGTCCAATATTGACTAAACTATTCTATGTCCTAAAAAGTTGCGCAAAATTTTGCAAGTGTTTTTAAATATAAATAATATCCTGTCGGAAATCGGGCATAGGTTCCCCGTTCCGTCGTTTTTTTAGAAACTATTCTAAGTCCTTAACTAACATGCACACAAAACAAATCTAAGCGGAAATATTCTAATATTCGAAAGTCTTAAAATTTACTTAAAATTCTATAAGTCCAAAATTCTTCAAAAATTTCTAAGTTAAACTCTTAACAGAAATAAAGTTCAAAATTGTTTAACTTCCTTTGTCTATGAAATAAAATGTACTCACAATTTGCACTTTACTCACAACACGATATACTGTGACACGATGTTTCTGGCGCTCCCTGGTGGCGACACGTTGAACCTTTGGATGCGACGTCAGTCTTCTAATGTCACGTTGAACTGGGGGTGTGACGTCCTCCTTGTGACGACACGTTGAACTGCGGGGGTGTCGTATACGATCACCTTCCGTTTGATCTGGATCTGCAAGTGGCGCCCTCTGGTCACCACTCTCCTGCCGCTGCTGCCGAGCTCGTCCACAACACTGGACAGAGCTGTCGCTGCCGATGCGGGGGACCGAGTACTCTTTCTGCAGCGATCCACTGCGAGTACACGGGCAAGCGGACCGGGCCGCGCGTTAACTCAAAAAACGGTTATTTATCCGGTTCGTAGGACCAATGTTGAGTACCGGACGCGGCGGATGGTCCACAAGTACTATTTGAACTTGGTAGATAATATCGAAGTAAGGTTGAAATTGAAACAACCGAACACTGATCTAATTTTATTCACACATATTGATCTTTATCGACAGGACCCTAACTAAATGGCGGAGAATCTTAACATCGACTTCTAAATCGATGTCAACGCCATCTAGTTAGGCAATGTGAACTAATAACAATTTTTTGAACTTAAATTTTGGTGAGCGTATTTGGGATGAACATGCATGTTCCCAAACACGTAGTAATTACCTATCTCAACATAAACGGATCTGGTACAAATAGGCCGCTTGCCTTTGATGTATAAATTACTTACATTTTGCTTTGATGTTAAGAATGTTCTATGTATAAATACGATATTGTATCGTTGAATTTGTATGTGGTGGCAAAAATAGTGATTTTAGGAAGCTCGTATCTAATACGGGCCAAAAAAAAAACCGCTTCAAGCTTTTTGAGGCGGCCTTTTTTTTGTGGCTTGTGTACGGCGGTGCCACCACAAAAAAAAAACGCTTGAAGCTGCTTCAAAGTTCTCTGGCCACAAGCTATCGCGCGCTTCAGCTGTTTTTTGCGGCGGCTTCTAGCTTTTTTTTGTGACCGCTTCTAGCCTTTTTTGGAGCCCCTTTTTTATGGTAGGTAAAAATTATCATATGACAACCCCCGCTCTTGGGTTTTTTTTTTCGAAGGGGAAAATCATCTTATGACAAAATCCGCTCTTGGGTGGAGCGGGAGATAGTGTCAGACTTTTACTGACTAAAAACCCACCCCGTTCCTTCTAGCCTCTTCATACCGGGGCTCGAGTTTCCTTTCGGATAACCCAGGCCCGAGTAGGCTTCGACCCAGCTGGACCCCTCCTGTTGCTGACAACTCCTTGAGGCGCGCGGGAACAGTGCGCGCCGTCAACGTCTTGGGCTCGGTCCGGAGAGAGTTACCGGACGGTCGGACAGCGAGCTACCCATGGCTCGCCGCCCGCGAGCCCGCGTCTACGGTGGCCGGAAATTGGGGTCGGAATCCCGGCGGCGGCGGCGAGGGCGCCGTTGCCTTTGCTAGCATTACTGCTTCGCAGAAGGAGCCGACCGCCTGCCATTCCTTCTTGCTCCAGACAAGGGCACGGCGATGCTCCGCTAAGAGATATCGTGTCCGTGAGCGGTGTATATGTGTGCGTTTCTCGAGCGCGCTTTGTATGTAGATTGACTTCTGTACCTATACAACGTGTAACGTTAAATGCGCCAAACCTGAAAATAGTTTGATCAGAATAACGAGCAGAATCAATTAAACCACTTTTTAATATAGGTTACATTTTTCAATAAAATCTTCATTAAAAATGTCGCCCTGTCTATTTATCAATAGGTAAAGCCATCACGTTTGCAAACCCGCCGAAATAGGCACACAAACACAAATGGTTGTAGTCCAATCAAATTTTCCCATACACGAGGTAATAAAAGTTTTTGTTTCATGCAGATATTAATTCATGAATCCCCAAGCGACACCCGGTGGCCGCGCATCTATTGTCTTACTATTGTGTCTCTAATTGACGGTATCTGAAGGGTTAATTTTAAACAAAGTAAAATTGCACATAAAACCTTAATTTTTTTAAATTAATTTTTTTTACAGAATTAGGTCTCTTAAATTAAAAATCATTTGGGGTGTCTGAGGTTTTGCGCATTTAACGTTACACGTTGTATATCTTGTGGTTTTGCTATTATGATATTTTGTGAATATCACATACGGCGACAGAGCACAAAGAAGTACCTACAAGGCAAGAAATTTCACAGTCAGGCTATCCGTTTCCCCAATAAAGGTATCCCAATTCATTTTCACTTCCTAGCCTTAGCATTTCAGTAGTAACCATCGACCGTGTGACGTCGCTTCGAACGTTAGCGCCTAGTAGGTGAGCTTAGCAAACGAGCGCATTAAAATGGAATCGAGATGGGGGAGGCGCACACGGAGATTGGGCAATTTTATTGTTAGGTTGTAAACTTGATGTGGGGATGATAATTAGGGGAATGAGATTCAAGTTGAGTGTGTGATTTGAAGTATAATGTTTATTAGATTTGTTTTCGTGTGTGATAAAATTATTTTAAGACCTTTTTTTGTATTTTGACAGGCGCGCTAAAGTCGATTCCTGCAAAGGCTACAAATGGGAGAGAGTCCCCACGATAAAGGATCACGGTGGTTTTTAGTCAGTAAAAGTCTGAAATTTTCTTTCGCTTCAACCTGAGCAGGAAGAGTTATTTATTGATTTTCAACCAATTAGAAAACCTTTATTAAGCATTAAAGGTACACATTGATTGTATTGGCGGTTTGTATCAAATAAATATTTTCTATTCAATTTTATATGTTCCTAGTTTTTGGTTGTAGATTTTGTGTTTTATCAAATAGTTAATAATTATATACAATCTACCAAATACAATAAGTAGATTATATAGACGGAGAGACAAAAATAAACTAATGACTAAGGAACACACGGATACACACACAGTGTAGAAAAAAATAGGTAGGTATGTAGATTTTTTTCTAAATATACTAAGTAAACCAATCACTTTCACGAATCGATTTGAGACATGTTCAAAGGTTGAAAAAAAGTAAGAATAAATATTAAAAACTGAGCAAGTGCGAGTCGGACTCGCGCACTGAGGGTTCCGTTCAAAATGGATTTTTCCGATTGCAAACAATTGTTTTATTTTTGTGACGTAGGTAACAACAGATTTACTGTTTTCAGATTAATTCCTATACCTGTGCTATAAGACCTTACTTTGTGTCAGATTTCAGGATTTTGGGCCAACGGGAAGTATCCTATGAATTTCGATCTTTGAGAGTATACGTTTTTTTGCGATATAAACGGCCGTATCTTTTTTATTCGTTAACTAAGAAGTTTGATTTTTTTAAAGCTTGAAGGGACCGCAGAAATTTTAACACGATACCTTTACGCGTTCTTGAGATAAAGGGTCTTGACAGACAGACAGACAGACGGACGGACAACAAAGTGATCCTATAAGGGTTCCGTTTTTCTTTTTGAAGTACGGAACCCTAAAAACGCAAAAACTAACCTCACAAACAAAAGAACTTAACTTTCTGTACGTTTCACTTTACGCAACCTTTTCCCACCCCAGAATTCGCAAATTGCAGTGCCAAGCACTTTGCGGCCCTTTTCGAATGCTAAGTAATAATTATCCGAGCCAAACGATCTGATTATTGCTTTAGAAACACCCTGTTAATGTTATATGAAGAGCTTTATTATGTGAGCCAAGTGTGTCTTTCATAATTATGTGTTTGGTACCTTTTTGCGGAGTAAGGTGCTGTTTAGTGATGATCTTGAAAATAATTTTATTTTTGGTTCAATTTCTTGGAAACCAAGCATACATGCCCTAGTCGGTAACGTGCCCAATATGCAAAACTAAGACACGCATTTAAAATGAAATGTATATTGGCTTTATTATGTGAGCCAAGTGTGTCTTGCACAATTATGTGTTTGGTACCTTTTTTTAATAATAATAATACTTTATTATCAGGCAACTAAGGCCCATAGATAAATACACAAATAATCTAACAAAATAATAAACTAATACATAAAAAAGATAATATAACTAATTATTATTAAACTATAAACTATTGCACACGAAGTGACGGCGTCGTGTTCCGCTGCGAGGTCGGTATCCTTCCATGAAATCGTCGATACACGACACCCTTCGGCCAAAACTCTCCTTTGAGGAAGGTCTCCAAATGATTAGTCGGCACCCGCACCACAAACAACTTGAAATTCGTATTATGGCGCGGCTCCAACTGCTCAACTCTTAAAGTCCAGTTCATCTTGACTCGTTCGTAAACTTTTTTTTATTGTTGATAAGTTTGCGCTTGACCGTTATCTCACCTGATGAAAAGTGACAATGCGGTTGACGATGGAGCGCAATTACCTAGAAATAACCTATTCACTCTTGACTTAAAGATTTCCGGGACTTTCAAACTGGTGCTTGACTGCGATCCCACCCGATGATAAGCAATACCGTAAGTAGAGAAAAACGGAAAAAAAAAGTTAATTGTATGGGCGCTCATTTTATTTTCTATTTTTTTGTATTTTTTGTTATAGTGGCAACAGAAATACATAATCTGTGATCAACTCTCTAACTATCACGACTCATGAGATACAGTCTGGTGACAGAAGAAAAGCGGAGTCTTGAAAATTGGTTTCCGTTTTAACCTTTATATACGGTACCCTAAAAAGGACCATGGCTAAAAATGTCACATTGACTAATGAAAGTCGAAACTTGCTTATAAAGTTGGGTTCAAGAACAAACTAACTCGAACAAACAATTCTATTTGTATTATCCAAGTAACCTATATTATAATTTCGGCCCCAAAATAATAATAATAATACCCCACCACAAAAAACGCTATCATTAATAATACTGTAACGCAACAAACGTACATTTGGGACACAAAGCTGATTTATCCGGAAATTACCGGTTTGTGACACCTCCATGTCACACTAATGACACACCGGCCTGCCATGGCCGTAGTAACCCTGTGACGGTAAAAGGGTTAAGTAATGATTTTTGGAATAAATACTATGAAAATTAGCTTCATTTGTGTGGTCATGGTTACGGCCAATTCCCTCTCCTAGAGAGGAGGCCTGAGTCCCAGCAGTGGGAACATTAAAAAGGCTGATGATGATGATGTGTGGTCATCGTCCTTTTATGAAAGTTTTTTTTTTAATATTATTGATAAGCTCACGTATGACCGTCGTGAGAATCGTCGAACTTAAGTATCAGTGGGCAGGGCACATTGCTTGCAGAACAGATGGTCGATATGTATGAAAGGTTTTGGAGTGGTGACCACGCACCGAAAGATGTAATGTTGAAAGGCCGTCCACAGGGTGGACCGATGACCTGGTGAGGGTCGCTGGAATCCGATAGATGCGAAAAGGACAGGATCGGTCATTATGGTAACGCTTAAGGCAGGCTTATGTCCAATAGTGGACATCTTTCGGCTGAAATGATGATGATGACCGTAGGCATGGGCTGGCAAATGACAACTAATGGGTAGCTCACCATTTGGCCGCCCGGCAATTGTCCGGACTGAGCCAAAGTTGCAAACCGTATGGGGCTATGGGTGACTGAAGGAACATAAGTATGGTTTTAGTCAGAAAAATCAGTCACGCTTTCTCGATCGTGCCTAAAGCGGGTGAAGTCATTAGATGATTATCTTAAAAAAAAAATATCGATTTTGCATAGTCAAAACTCATGCTGACCCTGACATTTGGTGTTTTTCTTAATTTATCTGGTACCTGACAAGTTGGCAGAAATTTTAACTCAGTGGACGTCTGAGAGAAGACCTCACAGACCATGTCAACCTCGCCGAACGTGGTGTGACCATCTGATTATGTTCGCGGGGTAAAGTTGGCAAAGATCACACCAAACAGAAAAATTGGGAAGGAAAAAAGGCATTCCTGTGCTCAGCAGTGGGACACAAATACACAATGTATGCAAACAAAAAAATAATGGCTTGATAAACCTCATTTGAATCGCAATAAAACTTAATATAATAAAAGAAATAGGTACTACAGGCAAATTCTTCCTTTAAACGAAATCTACTTTTCTCCTACTAATAACATATATACCGAAAAAATGCATGGCTCTTGTGGGATATAGACCACAGGAGTGAAGCCGAGAGATTAAGCTGGTTTGATAAATATTATTACAAAATATACCCTGTTTATTTATTTTTTTTGCGGTGGGAAAATCATCTAATGACATCCCCACTCTTGGGCGGAGTAGAAGATATTGTCACTTTTACTGACAAAAACTCCCTCCCTTCCACTTCATTGCCTTTCGTACCGGGGCTTGAGCTATTTTTCGAAAATTACAAAAATTAAAAACACAAAAAAAAATCCTCTATTAAATACATCCCGCAAAAGTAATTACCAGTTTTTTTAAAAACATCTACCATCCTTATTTAAAAAACACACACGCAACACAAAATACATATAAACTACCTCGTATTATGATATTGCAGGGCAAAGCTCTTTGTGACATGAAAAATTATTATCGAATGGCAGCATTTTTCACCTTTCGCAGTAGGAAATTCGCGAGGTAAACATGAGTTAGAGTACTGGATGGGGCCTAAGATTGATGGGGGCTGCGGATTTTGGAGGCCAGATTTATTGTGGTTCAGAATGGGGTACTCTGATTATGATTGGGTGTGATAAGAGGTGCGAGGAACGGGTTGTAAAGTCAATATGAAAGATATGAGTTTGGAACTTATTGTTATTTTTCAAGACTAGTCGAAGAAGCCCCATTTGGCCAGATTGTTTGAGGAGTGGCCAATTTGAGTCTGCACTCGGTTAAGGAGCTTCCACATTGGCAACTGCAGTTTCCGACAAGAGGGCAGATGTTATGATATAGCGATGAAGGGAGGAAGAGTTGGGTTTTCTGCTTTCACAGCTCGCATCTCTCGTCATCTGCACTCTTTAGAGGAGGTCGTAAGTCTCATGAAACTTTTACGGCTCTTGAACCGTGCAGGTATTTGGTAAAGTTCATGCAGAAGACGATGGCCGTCAAGTTCCTGTTTGCCTTTCTCGATGTGGCCAGCAGAATAATCTTGCTGGAAACTTCGGGAGGAGATATACTTGCTAGAGAGTACAACATTGCAAGAGTAAGTTTTAAACATCCCGTTATAACGCGACAGCTATCATTCAGCGCTTCTTTAGCTTAGGCAGAACGGTACCACACTCTACATACATACAAAAGTTTTGCTTTTGTATCACACAATTCACAAATTTACACATAAGTACCTACTCCTCCACATTGCTGTCATCTGGTTACGCCAAAAACGTGCCTAGATGAAAGTCTGGTATGATGATACGGGAATCCGCAAATAGCATGATACGGTCGTCAGCACAACGCTTGGAAGAGATATACATGTAGAAGTGGCTTTCGACTGATGATAGTGGTGATACATGAAAGTGAGCAGGCTGTTTCCTTTCATCATCATCATCACTGTTTCAATCAACGTCCACTGTTAACCGTTCCGCCACAATGACTGGCCTTATGCCTCTCATGTCTATCAGATTCCCCAAACCCTCACCAGGTCGTCCATCCAAGTTGTGGAAGAGCAACCAATGTTAACTTCTGGTGTGTCTTCTTCTTCTGCATCTTCCTGCCCTTATCCAATATTACTCGACGCCTACTAGGGTTAGTTTCGAACGATAGCTCTAGCCCCTGTATGAAGGCTAGAAGGAACGGCGCGGGGTTTTTAGTCAGTAAGAGTCTGACACTATCTCCCGCTTCACCCAAGAGCGGGTTTTGTCAAAGATGATTCTCCCCGCCGACAAAAAAAAATACCCGATAATATTATGTTTGTGAGAATAATAATAAAAAAAACTACAACCATATATTGTTCTTTATATCCACGTACAAAATTGATTTATGAATCCCACGCCCCCAACATTTCAATTAGGAGTTTGACGAGTCACTCCAACGGTTAGTATTGATTTATTTCAACCAAGCCTTCTTATTTACTAGGAAAAGGCAGAAACTTTGTGGCATGTGCCATTCAGCCATTTTATTAGTAAACTTATTTTGAAAATAAGAAAGTCCTAAGATTTTGAAGTAAAACTTGGGGCAGCGGCGAATGACGGATTAGGGTGATGAATGACAAATATTTTTGTTTTGTGGTTTTTGGTGTTTGTTTGGACGATTTAGCGATTTGTTTTTTTGCGAATGGTTATTAAAAATGTGACTCAGTAAAATGATAGCTGCAATATCGAATGTGGAAAAATGTCGTCTCAAAGTTTGTTTTATGTTCGTCATAATTATTTTATTTTGAGTGGTTTTCATAGTATAGTTATTATTTTTATAATTTTCATAGTATTTATAATTTTTTTTTTTTTTTTTTTTAATACCTAAGCTTAATGATTTTTTTTAATGAATTCTATTTTAAGGTTGATTCAATTGTTGAGCGATTAACTGCTGGTTGAGCTTCGAGTCGCGGGTTCAATACCTGCATAGAAAAAATATTTGTATGTAAAGCCTACAGATAGTTTTTCCGGACCAGAGTTTCTTAAGTAGGTATATGAGTCTATATAAGTCAACGCACACATGACACAAGAGTCATTCCCACGTTTGTTTTTTCTTAAATTATTTGTTTTTACTACAGAAATAAAAACAGCAATTTTTTCGTCGATGGAAAGCTGCTTTATTCCTGAGTGATATAGGCTATATTTTATGTACTCGATAAAGTACTCAAATAAGTTATTAGCTATTATATAACATAGCAACATAAACAATATTCACAAAAACTCCCTGATAGAAGTATCAAAAACAAAATAGCCGTTATAATAATTTTACAAAACCACTAAAAACTAATAGGTTGGTTTCAAATTAATTGTTTACAAATGAAGCGTGCTATAGTTTTAATATCAAAGCTGTCTAAAACAGAACTATGCTATTACACAGCGCGCCAAAGGGCTGGTCAGTGGTTTATAGGGCTGTTACGAAAAGTTGTTTTTTTTTTATATTTTATCTTGGAAAATGCAATAGAAATAGTACATTTTGATACGAGTAGAGAATTGTTATTGCGACAGAGGTGGTATGCACTCGAGCCTTGGCGAGGGTATTGTAAAGCCGAGGCCTGCAGTGAAAAATTTCCAATTGTATTAAACGACGTTTGGTTCATCAAAATAATAAATAACGTAAATAAAGAGCCTCGTGGGGGTAGATGAGCGTCCAGCTTGATATGATAAATATTAAAAAAAGGCGGGCGCGAGCACTACTTTTCCGCACTAGTACAAAAAACAGTCAATTGCGGGCCTAAAAGCGGTGGCATAAGAGCAGGTTTTCAAGTGAATTGATAAATACATCTTAATGCAATTTGTCTGTAAACTACTTACAAGTTTCCGTAACGATGCTGAGCCTTTTTTATATACAAACTAGCTTTGCCCGCGCGGCTTTGCTCCCGCTCTTCGCTACTCCACCCTACTATACCCTACTCTACCTTACTCTACCCTACTCTACCCTACTCTACCCTACTCTACCCTACTCTATCCTACTCTACCCTACTCTACCCTACTCTACCCTATTCTACCCTACTCTACCCTACTCTACCCTACTCTACCCTACTCTACCCTACTCTACCCTACTCTACCCTACTCTACCCTACTCTACCCTACTCTACCCTACTCTACCCTACTCTACCCTACTCTACCCTACTCTACCCTACTCTACCCTACTCTACCCTACTACTCTACCCTACCCTACCCTACCCTACCCTACCCTACTCTACCCTACTACTCTACCCTACTCTACCCTACCCTACCCTACTCTACCCTACTCTACCCTACTCTACCCTACACTACCCTAATTTTTTTTTCCATAAGAACCTTCTCCTCACAATAACAATCACAACAAAAAAAAATCAGCCAAATCGGTCAAGCCGTTTTCATGCCAAGTCGTGACATCGGAAAACGGGGGTCATTTTTATATATATAGATTATACAAACAGCAAGTTAATAGAAAGCTAGTAAAAACAGATTCAACTACCTAATAAGTTAAGTAGCAACCCTATTTATTTAATCGGCTAGGTACCGACGAAATGAGAGAGTCTTGTGGAAGGGTTAAAATAAATTATAACATTAAGCTTTGAGACGAATCACCGGGTGTGTACTACTGCGACAATGATAGGTTGGTTTTTAAATTTTTTAAATAAGTTATTGAAGAAGTGTTAAGTTGTGAAAGACAACGTTTTTGTTTTTAGAGTTGCTTTTTTTTCGGTGCGATAATCATCTTATGACATTCCCCGTTCTTGGGGGAACGAGAAATAGCGTCAAACTTTTAACAAGACAAAACGTTCCCTTGTTGCCTTTCGTACCGAGACTGAGCTACCTTTCGGAGCTAACCCTGGCCCTACTAGGCTTAGACCCAGCTGGGCCCCTGATGAGCACGCCGTCGACGACTTGGGCTCGATCCGTACAGTTACTTGACGGTCGGACAGCGAGCTACCTATTACTCGCCATCCTCCGCAACGCAACGCAAGCCCGCGCCTGCGTTGGCCGGAAATCGGGATTGGAATCCCGGCGGCGGCTGGGCCGCTGTGCACGCCGTTTCTGATACGGGCGCCTTCCTCCTTTGCTAGGTATATACTAACCTAATTTAACGTGTATATCTACGAGATTACCTCACAAAAATAATTGAAAGTTACACAAAATAATAAAGCTTGTTTTTTAACCCTTCAGATACCGTCAATTAGAGACACAATAGTAAGACAATAGATGCGCGGCCACCGGTGGTCGCTTGGGGATTCATGAATTAAAGGGGCCTCGCAAAAACAAAATTCTTGGATCGTTACGGTGCCGCGAAATCAAAAATAGACCCGGGCAGAGTTTACACAGAATACTCAGTGACTAGAACCAGCTTTTAGAGTACAATATTACAAAACACAACACCAGTCCCAAATGATGGCCAGAGCATCGTAACCACGGCACGTACAGGTAGACCTAATTGCTTAGGTTCCAGTCTGGCTAGATTCCAACTGTCATCAGCTTACTGCAACGGTAATACCATCAGCCTTTTGCTAGCTTTTAGAGCCTAAATTCATGATTCGCTGAATGTAGCTAATATCAGGTTGATGTGGTTCTATGTACCTAAGTGTGGAGATAACTTCATCACGCTTGTTAGGGTTTCGTACCTCAAAAGAAAAAAAACGGTGCATTTTGTTGTCTATCTATCTGTCTGCCTTTGGTCTCGGGAACATTTTTTTACCACTGAAGGGTTCGCGCTTAACCGCTATCTCACCTGATGGAAAGCGACGATGTGGTCGACGATGGAGCGCGCTTACTTAAAAGTAACCTAATCACACTTAAAGTTTCCCGGGTTGTAGCCATCAGGAAACAGTTTAGTTGAAATTAAAACCATATACTTAGATCTGCGGTACATTGAAGTTGTGAAAATATGAAACTCTGAAATTCTGAATACAAAAAAATGCTGCGACCGTTTATGCCACATAAAACGTGTATTTCGATACCACAAATAAGACATCAAACTTTAATTCGTTTCTTGCTATCTTTATTTCAGTGTAAATATAATATTTTAAATATAATAATATAATCACGTCAATATTTGAAATCTTCCATCATGCATCCACAGCCCGATTTCACCCACAGCTGGACAATTAGAGGCCTATGCTTTTCACAGGGCTTTGGTTCAGGCCATGGTCCGGAGCGAGTAGGAGTGGCAGGCGGTCGCCAGCAACAGCAGGGGCCCAGCTGGGTCGAAGCCTACTGGAGCTAGGGTTAGTCCGAAAGGTAACTCGAGCCCCGGTATGAAGGCACGCTATCTCCCGCTCTGCCCAAGAGCGGGGGTCGTCATTGGATATTTGATTTTGCCCGCCATAAAAAAAAGGTCACATAAATCGTGTTGTCGTGAGCTGGAGTCGCCCGTATGAGTGACCCCGACTTACGAGTTGTAGGTCGCAGGTTCAAATCCAGCCAGCCGCATTGCTTTGTGTTATTTATTTCATCACCACTGCTCTCAAAGTGGTGAAGGAAAACATCGTGATGAAACCGGCATGTCTTAGAACTAAAGAAAATTCGAAGACGTGTGACATCCACCAACCCGCACAGGGCCCGCGTGGTGGATTACGGCCCATTCCCGAACGCCTCCAGTTAGCCACGCCCCCGAATCTTTTGTTCTGACCTCGTGATTGAGCGTTGAGATGACGTCATTCCCGTACATTTGAAGCTTTCTACTAGCGGTAACGATTGCAGATTATCAACTGTTCTACTATCGAATTTTTCTGTACCTCCAAAATCAATTAACTACAATTACAAAAGCCTTAACATAAAGCCACAATCTAGACATCCAGGTAATTCTAATTGCATAGATTTGGCGCTGGCGTCAGGCCAAGTGTCGTCGAGAGGTGGCTACGAGATTAATTACAAGAGATTTACTGTTATAGGCCTTCGTAGTTGGCAAACGTTCTTATTTATAGTGGTAATGATTTGTTATGCTCGTTCAATTGTGCTGGCTTGTTGGGTATTTTGAAATAGGTAGGGTTTAGAACTGATTTGTTGGTTCGCGACGAATTTGTCAAATGAAACCGCGGTGAATGACCGTCTTAACACCACAATAGTAACAAAAAATTGTCATCATCATCATTTCAGCCGATACACGTCCACTGTTGGACATAGGCCTCCCCCAAGCGTCGCCACACCGACGGTTCCTGTGCGTCTCGCATCCATCGGCTTCCCACAACCTTCACCAGGTTATCAGACCACCTTGTTGGAGGCCTTCCACCGTTGCGTCTTCCGGTACGCGGTCGCCCAACGGCCATCTGAAAAAATTGTACCAAAATATGATCTATGACTATCAATTACCACAAATAACACAAATAAAAGAAAAAAAAAACAACAACAAGCAACAAGCTTTTAAAATTGGTACTTGAAAGTGTAAAACTTATTTGCCGGTTTGAGTCGATTTTGTAAAGTCATGTAAGTAAATGTCTAGATTATAATAAATTCGTTTCCAAAAACAGGTACTATCCATTATTATCAAGGGATATCCTTACTAATATAAAAAAGCGAAAGTGAGTTTATTTGTTTGTTTGTTACGTCTTCACGCCTAACTGGCAAAACCGATTTTGATGTATTTTGGGACAGAGATAGTTGGAGACGGACATAGGCTATTATTTTTTTAAAAAGGGCAGAAAGAGGGAAGTCAAGTACAAATTTTATTAGTAAATTAAAGAATATTAATAAACGCGAGCGAAGCCGCGGGTAAAAGCTAGTCAGTATATATACCTAACCGTCATTGTCCTAGGATGCCAACTGAGGATTGACATGACAAATGATTAGGAGACTCAAAGTCATCATCATCGACAGATTCGTTCCACAAACTTAGTAGGTATGGGTCTTTTCCATGTGCCATACTTTCCTGGTCCGGGCAAGGTTCAACCAAGTCGTACCATAAACATTCGTAATGTTATCCACTTGTATTTAAGCGTGCCGACACTCCTTTTACCTCGGTAACCGTTCAAAAGAACTCAGCTCCAGATCCCATAACCATGTCTCCTAAATAGTCAGAAGTAATGATCATCATCAGTTCAAGAAGAAAATCAGCCGATAATCGGGTCCAAGAAAAAAAAAACATCAAAAAAAGAAAAGTAGAAAAAAAATTAAAGAAATGAAAGAAATTATAGAAAAATAGGGAAGAAAGAGAATAAAGAAACGAAGAGAAAGAAACTAAGGAATAATTATTTTATTATTATTATGAGCCCGTTGTGTCCCACTGCAGGGCAAAGGCCTCCCTTCCTTCCTTAAGAAAAAAAAAGAAAGAAATTAAGGAAAGAAAAGAAAGAAATTTAGGAATAAAAGAAAGAAATTAAGGAAAGAAAATAAATAAAATACAAATGTTTACTGATGTAACGGACAGAGGCACTAAACTCATATCAAACGGGCCTGTAAAACCCTAACTGGAAATCCACTTCGTTTCGGTACAGTCGCATCCTTTGATACTTTATAAATATTCATAAGACTGAAATGGGTTATTGCTAAGCCTGTCCTGCCAAAGTGGATTACTCGTATCATCACCGCTAGCCTAGGTATAGCAGGACATATACCTAAGCTTTTCTAATCTCATGTCATCTCATTCGAGTGAAATCGGATACATATTTTTTCTTTTGACTTTGCTTTTGTTCATTTTGCAAGTCACTACTGAAAGCATATTGTGTGAAGTTTAGAAAATATTTTAGTTTTTCTGTATAAAAAACTAAATACAGTAACGTTGTTTTTTATTTGAATACGTATTTTTTCTTTTATTTGGCAGAAAATGTATTAAGTTAGCCTTCTCGACAGGCTTCGCTTGACTTAATACATCATATTGACTACCTCACAATACCTACTACAATAAGAATACATTTCTCAGCTCAACCGAGATCGACTAGCGAAATAAACAGCGTCATCATTTCTCTTAATTATCTTCCTGCCCATATTACTTGGGGTCAACGAAACACGTTTTTTTCTTCCATACTGTCCTGTCACCCAACAAGCTATCACTAACTCCATATATTTCAATAACGACATTTACAATCAATTTATCAAAATTAATAATCAGTTTTCCACCCTTTCAATACTCCTAAGCCTGATACACTAATATAATATATATATATATATATATATACTAGCTTTTGCCCGCACGGCTTCGCTCCCGCTCTTCTCTATTCTACCCTACTCTACCCTACTCTACCCTACCAAAGTTCACATAAACCATCTACTAAATAGTCCGAACAAAGCCTAAAAATTTGGTTTGGATAGGTGAGCCCGTTCTTGAGTTATAAAATAACAACGAAAAGTAGCATTGATTTTTTTATATATAGATAATAAATGGAATAATAATATTCCGCAACTATGACACAACGCTGTCTAGTCCCAAGCTAAGCAGAGCTTGTGTTATGAGTACTAAACAACTGATAAACATACTTTTATGTTTCTAAATTCATACATATATAGATAAATTACACCCAAACACAGAATAAATGATTATGCTCATCACACAAACATTTGTCCAGAGTAGGAATCGAACCCACGACATCCGGCATAGCAGTCAAGGCCACTAACCACCAGACCAACAGGCCTGTCACACTGAAACGTCCATGGATACATTGAATAGCTACATTTTGAATTATTTACAAGAAAATGGCCGGTCTATCCGTCCCGACATAACTTCAATTAACACTAGACAAAGGATGGTGTTATGCAACATGGCAACAACGCTATTGAGAGGGATTATAGGAGGATATTTGGCAAAAGTTATTGTGTAATAGAGGATTTTGTTGTCGGGTTTTGAATAAAGCTGGGCACTGGACAGGTTGGTCATATTTTGATCGATATTGGGCTTACTTAATTCAAGCTGCAAATGGTCGAAAGAGATACCGTGGCACTGGAACGCAAAGAACAACATCAGTTTTAGTCTATAACAGCTAATTTGCCACCTCAAAAAAAGGATATAAGGCATCTTAGGATTTAAAAAAAATCTAGTAAATCGTATTATTTCATTCTAGGAATATAAGAGAAACAATTGGGCAATATAAAAACTCTATACTTAAACTGTGACGGTACATAAAAAAAACACATATATTTCACTTTGTATACTTTACAAAGCATCTCCAAAATAAACTCAAAGAGCAACTACATAGATAAACACGGGTGGGTCTTAGTCAGTAAAACTATGATACTCCCTCTCTTTTCCCCGGAGTAGAAATATTTATTCGAGGAGTTCTCACGCATAGCTCGATATTCTTAGATGAATCTTCCATTTTCCAAACAAGGTCACCAGCTATATCCTTACTACTTTTCAGTATATCATCTTCATCTAGTAACATAATAGTAGGGTTATGACTTACAATGTATGCTCTAGTCACTTTTGCTGTAAACCTATAAAGTCAAGTGTCATTTAAATCGTCACTCAAATCACACTTCACACTATTATTCGCGAAAGTTTGTATTACGCCTGTGTGTATGAGTAAGTTTGTTACTCCTTCACACTCAATCTGGGCCTCAAATCTGCTATTACAATAGTGTCAGAATGGTCTATCATTGACTTCATAATTATTGATTTTGATAAGTTTGGTAATCTACTAATATAATGGCGTGATTATGACTTTCCAATGATCAACCACTGACACTCCATTGAAAGAAATGGTAGAGAATGGTAATGTACGAGACATGACAAATGAATGTCTAACGAACTTTGCGGTAATCTGCTAAAATTTTGACAGTCTCTTTGTTCAGTGTCCTACCATTAGAACATCGTCGTTTAATTTATTACGAGAAAGCTCGTTATGGTCATTCTACCACAATACTATTCAAGACCAATGTCTGACCAATGATTGATCATAATGAATTTAACAGACTAGAAACTTTTAGCAAAATGACAATGGTATCGTGTTGGAATGACGAATTTATAAAAATAACAAACTTCGGCCCCAACTGAAAGGATTAAGACGAAAGGTGGTACAAGGGTATATCAAGTTCTAAAATATCATAAGAATACTTTTTGTCTCATGAGTATTTTCCATCTGGACCTTTGCTATTGTCACACAAGTGAAGCCAAAAGCCACTTTATGTTAATTAAAATCATGGTTTCATTCAACATAAACCCCTCTCAATTAACGTTCTGGTGACAAATTAATGTGGTCAATGTATACCGAGGGCGGGCCGCTCAGCCTGTCATGCGCTACCTTGAAGCATCGTGACACAATGTACGTATATGGGCGTATGCTGTTGGATTGATTATAATGTCCAGACAGGGGTTTCTAATCTTTGAATGAAATATTTTAGCCAAAAATGTAAATGACTATTCTGTAACTGTTTTTTCTGAAATGGTTTTCCATTTCAGAAAAAACAGTTTACCCCCGCTTTTTTAGAAGGTGCAGCGTTGGAAGGCCTCCCACAAGGTGGACCGATGAAAGGTCATCGGTCAGGAGGGGCCCAGCTGGGTCGAAGCTTACTGGGGCCAGGGTTTTCCGGAAGGAAGCTTTTTTTTTTTTTTTTTTTTTTTTCTCTCGACGGGGAAAATCATCATTGACGAAACCCGCTCTTGGGTGGAGCGGGAGACAGTGTCAGAGTCTTACTGACTAAAAACCCCGCGCCGTTCCTTCTAGCCTTCATACCGGGGCTCTAGTTTCCTTTCGGATAACCCCGACCCCGGTAGGCTTCGACCCAGATGGGCCCCTCCTGTTGCTGACAACTCCTTGAGGCGCGCGGGAACAGTGCGCGCCGTCGACGCCTTGGCTCGGTCCGGACAGTTACCGGACGATCAGACAGCGAGCTACCCATGGCTCGCCGTCCGCGAGCCCGCGTCTACGGTGGCCGGAAATCGGGATCGGAATCCCGGCGGCGGCGGCGGGGGCGCCGTTGCCTGATGCGGTCTGCCTCCTCCTTTGCTAGCATTACTGCTTCGCAGAAGGAGGCGACCGCCTGCCATTCCTCCTCGCTCCGGACCATGGCCTGAACCAAGGCCCGGCGCGAGAGGTCTCCGCCGCCGATCACCCCCACGAGGGCACGGCGTTGCTCCGCCCAAGCAGGGCACACCTCAACTGTGTGCTCCACCGTGTCCTCCGGGTGTTCCGCACAGTGGCGGCACCCGGGCGTCTCTTCCGCTCGAATCCGATGCAGGAACCTCCCGAACTTGCCATGTCCGGTGAGGACCTGCGTCATGCGGAAGGTAAGGACGCCGTGAGGTCTTTCCAGCCACGCCTCAAAGAGGGGACTTACCGCCATAATTGTGGCGTGCCCAGCACTGGGTTGCGACAGTCGCTGACGCCATTTCACCGTGAGATCCCGCCGGAGCTCTGTCCGCCATACCTCGACCTGTCGCGGTAGTGGACTTTCGCCCCGGCGTTGCATCTCCACGCGCTTATCGTGCATGTGTGCAAGGACTGTTGCCTCCAGATCCCACGGTGGTAAGCCAGCCAGAAGGCTCGCCGCTTCGCGGGAGATCGTGCGGTAACCCCGCACCATCCGTATTGCCATGACCCTCTGGCAGGCGTTCAGTATGGACGCCGGTCGCTTTGCCAGCGACGGCGCCCACACCGGCGCCCCGTAGAGGGCCATGGACCGAACGATCCCCGCGTAGAGCCTCCGGCAGGAGGCGTCTGGACCCCCAAGGTTGGGCAGGAGCCGCTTGAGAGCAGCCCCGGCCCGGTTGAGTTTGGGAGCCAAACGTCGGAAGTGTTCTCCGAAATTCCATCGGCTGTCGAGAACGAGTCCCAGGTACTTCATCGTCGACCCGACGCCGATGCGAACTCCTCCTACCGTAAGTTGGGAGTCTGATGGTGGCGCATTCCGAGGACCGTGGAAAAACATGGCCTCGGATTTGTGCAGCGCCACCTCGAGTCCCAACTCCTGGATCCTACCAACGACTATCGCAACCCCACGTGTCGCTAGAGCGACCGCCGCCTGGTGCGACTCTCCCTGCGCTAGAACCAGCGTGTCGTCTGCGTAGCAGACCACGCTGACCCCGTCAGGGAGGTCGCCGCGCAGCACGTGGTCGTAGCCGATGTTCCACAAGGGTGGGCCTAGAACCGACCCCTGCGGAACACCGCACGACATCTCTCGACGTTTCCAGTCTCCCTGGTGACCGGGGTAGATAATTGACCTGTCCGACAGGTAAGCCTCGACCACTCGACAGAGGTATTCGGGCACCCGGTGGTACCGGAGTGCCCTCCGGATCGTACTCCAGGGCAGGGAGTTGAACGCGTTAGCAATGTCCAAGGACACTGCCACGACGCTCCTGCCCCGGGACACCGCAACCCCTGTCGTGAGGGCTCGCACGCGCATGATGGCGTCCACCGTAGAGCGCGCCCTGCGAAAACCGAACTGTCCGTCCGACAAGTCCGGCCCCACCCGTGTTAGCTGCGCGACGAGGCGGTTTGCAATGACTCTTTCAAAGAGCTTGCCCACCTCGTCGAGCAGCACAATGGGCCGGTACGCGGACGGAGAGTCCGCAGGGCGCCCTGGCTTCGCGATGAGGACCAGTTTCCCCATCTTCCAGCGAAGTGGAAACTGGCCCCTCTCCATACATGCGCTGAAGAGCCCTCTTAGTCGAGGCCCGAGAGCCTCCATGGCCAGGACCCAGGCTTTCCCTGGCAAGCCGTCGGGTCCTGGGGCGGTGTTCTTGGCACTCAGCCTTCGCACCGCCACTCTCACCTCTACCTCGGTCACCTCTGGAGCGTTGTCGTCGTCGTCGCTGTTGTGGTCCGCGTCAGACACTGCTGGCGGGGGCGGAGCCATGGGCGGGGGGGAGTGTTCCCCTCGCTCAGGGAACAGAGTGGTTACCACACCCTCCACGAGTTGGGGCCGGAGACTCTGAGTCAGCGGTGGAGCCCAGGGGCGTAGCTTGTCCCGTACCAATTTGTACGGGCGCCCCCACGGATCCGCGTTCAGAGACCCCAGCCACACGTTGCGGGCCTCGAGTTTGGCCCGCCTTATCTCCGTTCGGAGGGTGCGCTTTGCCTCTCTGTACCCCTCATACAGCTCCGCCTCTCTGACCTCCGCATCCGGCTGGCGGTTGCGGCGCCTGCAGTGTCTGTCGTACCGGCGGCGCGCGTGGTTGCACGCGTTGCGCAGTGCGCCGATCTCCGGCGACCACCAGTACACGCGGCGCTTAGCACGACCTGGAGGGACTCGGGGCATTGCCGCGTCGCAGATTTGCGACATGGCCTCCTGGAACCACTCCGCCTCGATGTCGATGTCGACAGGCCTGTCCGGTGCTTGCACCCAGGCCTGTACCGTCGCGGCTTCCAGGAGGAGCTCCCGGTCCATCTGCTTAAGCGCCCACCGCGGACCACAAGGGCTCTGTCGGACCGGCGCGGCCGAGGTTTCGGCGGAGACGTCCAACCGGATGTACCGGTGGTCGGAGTACGTCTCCACCTCCTCCATAACGCGCCAGTCGACGACACGCGGCGACAGAGCGGGGCTGGCGAACGAGATGTCCACCACTGATGTACCCCGCATCCGCACCAACGTGGGGACAGAGCCCCGGTTCAGGACGACCAGGCCCAGCTCCAAGGCCCAGTCCTCCACCATCCGACCCCGTTGGTTCGTGCGCCGAGAACCCCAAGCCGTGTTCCAGGCGTTGAAGTCCCCGCAAACGACCACAGGGAGGGAACCGAACCCAGCGACGACGGAATTAAGCTCCATCAGGGAGAGTTGGAACTCGTCGAGAGATCTGTTCGGGGGCAGGTAGACGCCTACTACGGCGATGTCCCCGAACCGTGCTGCCACGCAACCCCGCCTCCTCGTGACGGACTCGGGGGGCGGGGTACCGGCGGCGGCCGACGAAATTAACGTCACCGAGCCGTCCAAGTCCTGAACCCAGTCACCACGGGGTTGGACAAAGTACGGCTCGGCGACGACGGCGATATTGATCGACCACTGCGCCATGCTCTGGAGCAACAGATCCTGAGCGGCGGCGCAGTGGTTGATGTTCGCCTGGAGGAGACGTAATGGTGTCGTTATTGACATTCCATTATCGTCTCCTCCTGAGCCCTTTGTGAGGGTCCTGCCGCGGCGGCGGGAGCGGCGGCGATAGCAGCGGCAGCCAAGGTAGTGGCTGCGGCGGTGAGGACGTCAGGGTGGATGCCCCTCCTGACCTTGCCCTTGGCCTTGGTGGGAGGGTCGCAGGACCTACCCCCAGCCCGGTGGTCGGCCGGCTTGCCGGCCGCCGCACATGCGTAGCAGTGCGGCAATGCACGGCATTCGGCGGCCTTATGACCAGGCTGTCCGCACTGGTGGCAGCGGTCGCTGCGATCCACCTCTGCGGCGCAATAGGCGCCCGCGTGGTGCCCGACGTGGCATCGGTAGCACCGCAGAGGTCTGGGTTCCAGCATCTTGACTTGGGCTGAAACCCAGCCCACCAACAGCCTTCGGCCCTCGGTCGTGATGGCCTTGGCCACCGACACGGGGCAGCTCACCGTGACGGCTCGCATGCCCGTGCTGTCAGCGCGGATGGTGCCCGCCCGAACCTGATCGGTCGTGCACCTTCCCGCCCTGACGATGGCGGCCACCACTTCTTCCACCCTGACAGAGTCGTCCAGACCCATAATGCGCATGTCTACGCTCTTAGTGGGTCTGGACACTCGGGCCTCCTCGACGTCCAGGGACGCCCTGATTTTGTCGGCCAGAGCGTCGGCGAGTTCACCGCTGTCCGCCCCGGGGACCTCCAAAATTCGGGCTCCGGTCACGGTCTTCCTTATTCGGAAGCCCCCGGAGGCTCCGAACTCGTCGAGGTGGCCCACCACCGCCTGCTTCGCCTTGGCCATGACTACGTCGTAGTTCACACCCTTCTTTTCCGCAGCCGGCTGTAGTGTGATCACTACAGCTGCGGAAGTCGGGGCGCGAAGTCTGGCAGCCATGGCCCGCTTCCTGCGCTCCCGTTGCCGTTTGCGCCTATTGGTCGCCCTAGCCGCCTTGCTCGCCTTCTCCTTGGCGCCGACGA
Source organism: Mythimna lalbum (assembly GCA_949319445.1). NCBI lineage: Eukaryota > Metazoa > Arthropoda > Insecta > Lepidoptera > Noctuidae > Mythimna > Mythimna lalbum. The sequence goes on from OX439370.1 coordinate 8,254,412, forward strand.
CCGTCCACTCGGCGCCAGCCGAGGAGTCTTCGGGCGGAGAAGGCGGCAGGCGCGACCTAGTCGCTGCCGCGGCAGGAGGCCCTGCCGGTTTTGTGGCAGCCGCCACCTTGCCCTTCGGGGGGGCGGCAGGCTTCCCCTGCTGCTGCTGTCTGGTCACCGGACCCGACCTCGCCGCTTCCGGCGCCGCGGCCTTGCGCGCGACTTGCCCCGACGGACCTGCCCTGGGTGCAGTAGTCGTCGTGGCCGCGGCGACGGCGGCATATGACGCCACCTTTTTCGGGTTGGAGGCCGCGAGTGGGGGACGCAGCACGATGCTCTCCAGGACGGAAAGCTGGCGCCGGATTTGCTCCTGGAAGCGCTGCTGCTGCTGCTGCTGCTGCTCCCTGGCAGCAGCCAGCTCTTGCCGCAGCAGGGACAGCACCTCGCTCTCCGCCTCCGTGCTCCGTCCTTCCGGTGACTGTGCAGAAGGGGAGTCCTGCAGACCAGCCAAGGCCTCGAGCCGGCCAATCCTCCCTTTCAGGGTCAGCTCGTAGGGCTCGAACACGAACCCCAGAGCCCCCCCAATCGTGGCATTGGCCAGCTCGATGGAGCGCTTCTTGGCCACCCTCTCCCGTTTGTTGGCCACGCTCATGATGGCGGCTGCCACGACCTCTTTAAATTTGGCCATGGCCACCTCCATTCCCTCCGGCAGCTCGGTAGGGATTTCCGGCGGTATGAGGCTGGCCTGGCGTCCCTCGCTGGCGCTCTCAGCGGGGAGCCCTCTCCCTTTGCCCATCTTTCGGGCGGTGCCCCGCCCCGAGGTCGAGACCTTCCGGGCAGGTAACGCTTCGTCGTCCGAGACGGAGCGCATAAACTTCCTTTTGATGGAGGTGGATTCTTCCACCTTTCCGATAGGCAGTCAGTATTAGACATGCGGGAGCATCTTATCATAAAGAATTAGCATCTTTTCACGTGCTAATTATTTTGAGCACCATAATAGATGAAAAGATTTCGGGACTCCCAACTCCATCTTATTAATCAGCTTTTACAATTCTTCAACTACCATTCTTATTATATACAGGGTTATTTGTAAAACACTGACAACCTCTCAGGACTATATTACTAACATCATAAACAACAACTTTTGTTCTATGACTTTTAAAAAAATATCATATTTTTGTTCATCAGATTTTCATACAAAAATAAAAATAATTAACGTTCTAAATATTACGAATTCTATGCGAAGCAAGCGATAATACAATAGTGGAGGAGAGGGGTTTGGTCAGCGGGGGTGTTTGATGCGCTAGCGTCGCGTCAAGCACCCCCGCCGAATAGAACCCGGAAATATTGAAGGATTGTTTATGGTAAATGTATTAAAATGTTTTGAAAAAAGTCATAAAACAGAATTTGTTGTTTATGATGTTAGTAATACAGTCCTGAAAGATTGTTAGTGTTTTACAAATAACCCTGTATATATAACAATATAACATAAGAAGGGTGAGAGTTATCTCTCACCCTTCTTATACGCATCGCATAACGCACAAAAATATTGACAGCTTAAAACATTCATCCCCACCAATAAAACCATAAACAGCCCTTACAACCATAAACCAGCCAGAAACATACATACAACCAATACAATCATACACAAATGAAAAAATAATAATTCTCCCTTTACAAGGCTATAATATCCGGCCTATTTGATGCTATACGTTGTAACTTCATGGCTAGTAAAGTAATACCATAACGGAGACCATAAAACGTTAAGAAGAACAAATATTTGTTGATACGGCGTTTTGCTACAGTCTGAGGTAATAAAACGGATTGTCGAATTAGTTAACTGGATGCGGTATGCTTACTGGGGCCAGGGTTATCTGAAAGGAAACTCGAGCCCCAGTATGAAGGCTAGAAGGAACGGGTTGGGGTTTTTAGTCAGTAAGAGTCACTATCTCCCGTTCCATTCAAGAGCAGGGGTTGTCATAAGATGGCTTTCCCCATCGAAAAAACTGGATGCGGTATTTATATTAATCGAATAAATAGGGTACCTACTTAATTTTTGGTGGGGTTCGATGGGCATGATATTTTTACTTCTAGAAGGTTTGGTGGTCAATTTTCGTACAGATCTGTTCAGCTGGTTGGTCGTTGCAAAGAAAATCTGGCCAAATGCGGTTTCTTTGATACATTGCAAATACAGTGCCTGTGTGCTAGAGCCCCTTCACAGGATATGTGCCTCGTTCTTTCTTGCACAACTACCTGCATCTTCCATGACTTGAATGTAGTCAACGACAGAGCTGTCCAGGTGGCTAAATATTGGTTGGACAAAATTTGAGTCAAATCGACACAAGAAGAAGAAGCTGTTTGATCGACAAACCGTGTCAAAAATACATATACATAATGCAAGCTTTACCTTTTATAGCTTTTTTTTTCGATGGGGAAAATCATCTTATGACAAAGCCCGCTCTTTGGTGGAGCGGGAGATAGTGTCAGACTCTTACTGGCTAAAAACCCCATCCCGTTCCTTCTAGCCTTCATACCGGGGCACGAGCTCCCTTTCGGACAACCCTGTCCCCAGTAGGCTTCGACCCAGCTGGGCCCCTCCTGCTGCTGACAACTCCTTGAGGTGCGCGAGAACAGTGCGCGCCGTCGACGTCTTGGGTTCGGTCCATTACCGGACGATCGGACAGCGAGCTACCCATGGCACGCCGTCCGCAAGCCCGCGTCTACGGTGGCCGGAAATCGGGATCGTAATCCCGGCGGCGGCGGCGACTGATGCGGTCGACCTCTTCCTTTACTAGCATTACTGCTTCTCTGAAGGAGGCGACCGCCTGCCATTCCTCCTCGCTCCGGACCATGACCTCGTACAAGGGCCCGGCGCGAGAGCTCTCCGACACCGAACGCCCCCACGAGGGCACGGCGATACTCCGCCCAGGCAGGGCACACTTCGACTGTGTGCTCCACCGTGTCCTCCGGGCGTTGCGCACAGTGGCGGTACCCGGGCTACCTTTTATAGCTTAGTTTAATAGTAATAACACTGTGTAAGTATTGATTTATTTAAAAATGAGTTTTTTCCAGAAAGCTACGATTAACTAAGTATATTAAAAAAGATAATATTCGAATGTCCCATATTCCGGATTTGATAGCATTTGTGTAGCAGGATTTTTTGTAGATTTGTAACAATAGCTTATTGCAATTTCCAATCACCAAGCCTTGTATCGGCTTTTAGCGAATAAATTCAACTTATTTTTGTTGCCAGTACCAATTCTTTTTCCGTATTTTTTCAAAAACTGAATTCTGAGTCCATGAGCTTCAATGTCATTTCTATTATTTAAATAATTTCTCAAACCACCTTTATACAAACCGAGTCGTTGCCTAGTCATCATCATAATTTCAGCCGATACACGTCCACTGCTGGACATGCTGCTGCCAAAAGGTTCTGGAGTGGCGACAGCGTACCGGAAGACGCAACGTTGGAAGGCCTCCAACAAGGTGGTCTGATGACTTGGTGAAGGTTGTGGGAAGCCGATGGATGCGAGACGCACGGGAGTGTTCGTTGTGGCGACGCTTGGGGGAGGCCTATGTCCAGCAGTGGACGTGTATCGATGCCTAGTGTGCCACGCAAACTTCAAAGAGATGTCAGCAAAACCACAGGGGTCCAGCCGGGCCATGGGTTTACTTCCAAAATGAAAACCTAGTAGTCCTGGAACGCAAAGGGTAGGAACACAGATGTGGTTTTAGTCATTAGATGATTTCCCATCTTAAAAAAAAAACCTTTGTACAAAAGAATGAAGATATCCCCAGGAGAACCAATGTTGCCGATATAGCACGAAGAATCGCCAAAATTAACTGGCAATGGGCAGGGCACATTGCTCGCAGAACAGATGGCCGTTGGGGCCGAAAGGTTCTGGAGTAGCGAACGCGTACTGTCTTTACTTAATTCGCATTTTCTCTCACTCTTTTATTGCACCTACCACTACTTTTTCTCTGCATCACCCAAAGGTGGAAGTGGTGGTGGTGGTGGTGGGGAAGAGAATGCCTAAGGCGTTAAGTCCGCCTCTGTACTTATGTGCACAAAGAGTTAAATAAATAAATAAATACTGGAAGACGCAGCGTCGGAAGGCCTCCTACAATGGGAACCGCTGACCTGGTGAAGGTTGCGGGAATCCGATGGATGCGGGACGCGCAGGATCGGTCGTTGTGGCGACGCTTGGGGCAGGCCTATGTCCAACAGTGGACGTCTGTCGGCTGAAATGATGATGTTGATGATGATGACAAAAGAATTAACTTTTAAACTGCGCTCGACCGCTTCCAGCTAACACCTATCTCAAAGCCTACAAGTACCAGCTCAACATTTAACAGAGCAATGCACCAGACAAAAGCAACATTCCATCCAGTCACTCCCTGGAGTACTGTCGCTTAAGACTTATGATTATTCTCTGCTTATACGACCAGCCTTCTTCTGATTATCACCAGTTTTAATGGCTGAAACTGTTCTCTTGTATGGCTAAGCTGAAGTCGTGTTAAAGTTTATACCTTGAGTGTGTGGCTGTTAGGGGCTAAAGTAAACGGTGTAAAGTTATTTTGTTTTCTATTTCTGCTGTTGTTTAAAATTTCCTCTGCATTGAGACTTCAGTTTGTGTAGCGAGGTATATCAAAATAACTAATTTTTATAAGTATAATAACGTATACCTGTATATATAAAAATCAATGTCACAACCTATCCAAACCAAATGTTAGGTTGTTGGAACTATTTAGTAAATGGTTTATTTGAAGTTTGGTAGAGTAGAGTAGGGTATAGTAAGGTAGAGTAGGGTAGAGTAGTGTAGAGTACAGTAATGTAGAGTAGTGTAGAGTAGTGTAAAGTGGTTTAGAGTAGGATAGAGTAGAGTAGAGTAGGGTAGAGTAGGGTAGAGTAGGGTAGAGTAGGGTAGAGTAGGGTAGAGTAGGGTAGAGTAGGTAGAGTAGGGTAGAGTAGAGTAGAGTAGGGTAGAGTTGGATAGAGTAGGGTGGAGTAGGGAAGAGTGGGAGCGAAGTCGCGCGGGCAAAAGCTAGTTTATATATAAAATCGTTAGTTAGACCACTTAAAAGACATATAATCTATTTAGTCTAATTTGAGAAAAACGCCTAATTAAAAACACAAAGCAAAATTGCATACATCGACGGAGCATCGTTTTGTAGGACTGCTATTGCGGGTAGTTATAAAAAAAAAACTAAGAAGAGCCGGATGCTACACGCAACTACGCGAATCGAATTATTTTGAACCCGGATGCTAATCATAGCGGCATGCATGGTCAATACTGTGACAAAGATTAAAAAAAAAAAACAATGATGATATCAATATATATTTTAAAGGAATGCTTTTTGTTTAAATACAAGTTCTATCCAGTACAAAAAAAGTTTTAGAGTATATAATTGTAATATGTAAAGAAATTATATCAGCATTTGGTATGGCTCACATTTATTATAATAATATCTTGTGAACTTTATTGACATGAAAATATACTTTTATATATTTTTTGACGACATATTTTAGGTAAGAATAATTGTGTATATAGTTTTAATTAGTTAAGTATTTTTATTTTTCATGTTCTTCCTAGTTTAAATAATTAATTAATAAATAAATATTTAAAAATATACCAAATAGCTTTATATGATACAAGTATTATTATAAGTATTATTATTTTGGTACACAGAATGAAATTTTGCATACGGACAAAATCTCTCCTTTTCACCGCAAGTTGAATTTCCAAAAACCCCTTCTAATGCATTGATCAGAGTACCTTTCCTCCTTTTATGTATATAGGCCCCCGATAGCGTTGTCCTGTCCAAAAACTAGCTTTTAGTTAAGAAAAAAACTAAGAAACCGATACACACACGGAGTTTCTTTTATATCGGTCAAGCAGTTTGAGAGAAGATAGGTGATAAACACATTTACAAAAGAAATATATACATAAAATTAAGAAGCAACAGCTATTCCTGCCATAAATCAAACCAGTCAGTCAACATTTCAGTACTACAACCGCAACGCCATCTTGCGGCTTAGCTCTGAGGTTGAAAACGAATACTTTTGCGCGAGGCATGGTCTACAGTAGCGTAGCGAGACGTAGGCGATGTGGGCTCTGCCCCCTTGGCCACACTCCCAAAAGAGCCTCGCGCAAGGTCTCGCTTCTGTAAGAAAGATGTTTTTTTTTATTATAGGCAATTTTTTTGACCAATTTTCACCAGATGGTAAGCGACGATGTGGTCGTACGCTGGGTTGTGTCAGTGGCAGTTTCGTTTTCGAATTCATGATAGAAAAAGTCCTCGCTAATGCGCAGTCACCCACGTCTAAACTTGTCTATGCTACGCCTCTGATTGTCTATTTTAGATATTGTCACATTCCTAGGTTTGTTTCCTCCTGGATGGATTTGTGTTAGAGGATCGGAGGAATTTCACACCTTAGTGAGCGGAGCTGCGTGATTGGCTGTTGTTTTGTGGTCTTGAATCTTGTGGATATTTTTTGTGGCTTGCGCTTTATTAGTTATATTGTGGTTAAAATAGCGTCAAAGAGACGTCAGCTAAACCGTTGCAGCAGGGCCGAAAACAACTGAGACTACCGGTTGTATTCCGAAAGGGAAACCCACAGTCCTGGAAGACTAGACCAAGAAGGAACATAGGTGCGGTATTACTCAGTAAAAGTCTGGCACCTTCTCGCTCCGCCCTAGATTGCGCAAAAGTCATTGGATAATTATCCGAATTAAAAAAAAAATTACAACGCCAAGAAAACTTAAACAACGTGTAACGTTAAATGCGCAAAACCTCAGACAACCCAAATGATTTTTAATTTAATTCATGAATCCCCAAGCGACCACCGGTGGCCGCGCATCTATTGTCTTACTATTGTGTCTCTAATTGACGGTATCTGAAGGGTTAAAAGACCTAATTGTGTGAAAAAAATTTTTTAAAGGTTTTATGTGCAGTTTTACTTTGTTTAAAATTAATATCTGCATTGAAATAAGAACTTTTATTATCCTGTGTATGAGAAAATTTGATTGGACTACAACCATTTGTGTTTGTTTACCTATTACGGCGGGTTTGCGCATGTGATGGCTTGAACTACTTCACAAATAGACCGGGCGACATTTTAAATGAAGATTTTTTTGAAAAATGTTACCTATATTAAAAAGTGCTTTAATTGATTCTGCTCGTTATTCTGATCAAACTATGTATATTCAGGTTTTGCGCATTTAACGTTACACGTTGTATACATACCTACCTAAGTAAAGTTATAAGTTTTCTCATATTATATCTATACACTTAAGTGCTATAGATCTTCTCAAAGACACATCACAATCATTAGTCTTGCGGCCATCAAAAGCTCATTTTGTATTTTTTCCAAGTCTCTGCGACTGTTAGTAAAAACGGTAAAACTAAGTGAGATGAGAATATTGCAGTTAGGACTTATGTGCTGGTGCTAATGTCTAGCTTAATGGATTGAGATAGTGGTATATAATTGATGGAGAATGAGGATCAATCACATAACAGCAAATCCGAATTTTACTAAGTATGTGTAATAATTTACTGAGCATTTTTTTTTATTGATACGTTCGCGCTTGACCGCTATCTCACTTGATGGAAAGCAACGATGCGGTCGAGGATGGAATGCGCTTACCTAGAAGAAACCTATTCACTCTTTTTTTTTGGTGGACAAAAATCATCCAATGACAACCCCAGCTCTTAGGTGGAGCGGGAGATAGTGTCAGACACTTAGTGACTAAAAACCCACCCCGTTCCTTCTAGCCCTCATACCGGGGCTCGAGCTGCTTTTCAGATAATCCTGGCCCCAGTAGGCTTCGACCCCTGCTGTCGACTTCTTGGGCTTGCTTCGGACAGTTATTGGACGGTCTGACAGCGGGCTACCCATGACCCGCCGTCCGCAAGCCCGCAAACTTATTCACTTTTAATCGCTTTGGGTTTTTCATGGACTTTTAGGAACATTTGTGTTTTTAAAGGATTTTATACGATGTAGCATCAATATCAATTATTCTGTTTCCTTCTTCTTATCTATTTAAAATACAATATATTAAACGCATATTCTGAAAGTAGTATGTTCGTTCAGAATCGGCCACTGAATAGATCTCAGCTATTTTTAAAATAGGTACCTATTTTTTTACTGACAAAAGCTAGTATACACCGAAACGACCTCCACGCCATGCAACCACCAACTTTTAATTTATTTTTCCAAAGAACCTTATTTTAAAATATAAAACTGTCTCTTTGGTAATCTGTGTGACAGAATTTTCTAGTACAGTTGCCAGTCTCCCACTAAGGAATAATAAAATTGTATCTTGTAACGTCATGTTAGTTTGTAAGACAACTTTGTATAGTCTTATGCCGCCAGTCTTTTGGGTACATTACCAGTTGACAGCAGTGCGGAGGAGTTATTCGACGCCGTACTTTAGATGGCTTTTTTAGTTCTTTATTGAGGGCTTTTTTTTTGTTAGTTAGTTTTAATTGGGTTATGTTAAGCTTATTTAATGTATTAGTTGTATGTACAAGCTTATTTATTTATGTATTTTATTCTTTATGCACAAAAGAGTACAAAGGCGGACTTAATGCCTTAAAGCATTCTCTACTAGTCAACACAGACAAGCGAGTCCGCGTGCGCGGGCATGCGAGAGTTCTGTACAGTCAAGCTTTTATTTAGTTTCATCTGTCCCGATGTTTGTCTGTAATCAAATCTTGTAATTCAATTTGACCCACTTCCCGGTTACCGATTGAGCTGTAATTTTGAATGTGTAAATCAGATGACAATGCAAAATTATCATGACATGGAGCTGATCTGATGATAGAACCGGAGGGTGGCTGTAGGAACTTGGTAGTCAAACGGCAACCCCATCTAGTTTGGGCTCGTATGATTCGTTTTGATAAGTATTAATTATATAGGTATATACCGCGCTATAAAAGCTTGCTATGAAAAATTTATTTTCGTTAAAAGTTTGTTATTTAATGTTTTAAATTTAAATGAGATAAATAAATTGTTATGTTATGTTTTTTACTTTTGTCTCAAGTATGTACCTACTTCGTCTAGTATCTGCAGTTCTTCACCAACACTTGTTATTATGTTTATTTGTTGTGTTAATTAAGTGAGATTCAAGATGAAGTGGGTGTCTAGTCAGACAATCAGTGTCAAGTCTGAAAGATTGATTAAAACTTTTAGCCTGTTTTGTAAGAAACATTGTTCTCTAACATCGCTTGCTAGTATCTGCCAAGCGGCTTCACCTGCGTGAAATTTGGTTTCTGCTTACAAACTTTCAACCCCTGTATCATTCCCTTCATTATCATCATTTCAGCCTAAAGACTTCCACTATTGGACATAGATCTGCACAAGTGTCGCCATAACGACCAGTTCTGTGCGTAGTGTACAAACATCCTTCAGATTCTCACAATCCTCATCGGGGCATCTGTCCATCTCGTGGGAGGCATTCCAACGCTGCGTCTTCTGGTATTAAAACGCCACTCCCGAACCTTTCGGCTCCATCGACCATCTGCAAGCAATATAGCCTTTTTTTTGTTTTCGAGGGGAAACCTTCAAAAGGCGCCCGGACTTTGGGGATACGTCCGGGGAGTGTGGGATTTTTGACCTCACTAAAACCATCCCGGTGATCACCATCAGCACATAGAAGGGGCGCCGTTACCTCTTAAAAGACCATTCCGGAACCCCCTCTGTGCAACGCCTGTTAGGGCACATCCCTGAGGAGACTGTACAATGGTCTCCCCTGAGCCTCTTTGTGCACGGCAGCACGTGATCACTGTGCCACCGTCTTCCTTGGAATCACTCGATGGGCGGGCAGTGTCCCCACTCTGCACGCCCGTGTTTCCAAAGTCCCGTCTGCATTGGATGATGCAAGCGGGATTTCGGCGTGTTAGGCATCGAGGTGGTTACCTCCCCGACGCCTTCTTCTCCGAGCGGGATTAGTCCTCTCACGGTCTCGCTCAGCCGCCTCCTTCTGAAGCATTACGGTCTCACAGAATGAGGCAACTTCCTTTCAGTTATCTGGATCAGCCAGCATAGCCCTTACTACTGCTGGAAGAGACAGATCCTGCCCAATCCTGGCGATCAGGACTCGTCGCACAGTGACCCACGCTGGACACTCTTCCAGCGTGTGAATATGCCGAGCCTACAGCCACTTAACTATGACAGTTTAGCGATTCTCGACAGGGCTGTGTCGGTACCTTGGTTCTCCTGGTTGGTTGGTGCATTTCAGATGCGAATCCGTGAGAAAACTCCAAGCATAACCTTTAGGCCTTCTGATGCGGCCCATTGTGAGCAACCACATTTCAGAGCCATATGTCATCACTAGCAATACGCACTGGTCATAAACTTTCATGGACGAGAAAATACCGCGCAGCTTTCCTCTTAGGAGGTGAATTTTGGTAAACCGATTTTTTTTTGTCATCATAAAAGGATCATCGCGACAAATTTCAGCGTTCTTGGTCTAAGGGTTTTGGTCTGGGCGTTAATGAGTCAGTGAGTCGAGACTTTCCCTTTTATATACTGATTTTAGGTACAAAGGATAAAGGTACAAAGGTACAAAGGATAAATAAAACATGGTCTTAATAAAATCAAAAGTTTTATTGTGATAGCATCATTATCCATTAAAAAATAATGACAAATAATATTCGCATGCAAAGAACAAAAACACTGTATCATGCAATATTTTTATAAATTTTTGTTTCTTTTTTTTAACAACAAAAAGAAATATTTTGCCATTATCATGCCCATACATTGAGGTGCTGTTTCTTGTAAAGCTTTTCCCGTATCTTATTTTTTATATTTACATTTTTTTTTTATTGAAAATAAAAATTAAAAGTGGCACACGAAATATAAAATTATTATTTTAAAACTATAGTTTTAAAGGTCGTCCACACAATATTCGGAATCTTAACTATTTTATGGAACTATTAAGATGCGATCCTAATTTCTTTTCACTATACAATTATCACAGAAAATATGATTTTCCTATATCATTGACCATTTTAGCTAAATATTTACTCTAACTAAACAAGTTTTCTGTCGTAAACTTTGAAAATAACTAAGCGACAGTAATAAGATTGTTAAAAATTATTTCGTTCCAATTTAGCACAAAAGTCGATACAACTAGATTTTTTTTTTCTATAAAATTTATAAAATATTTTACTTTCAGTCTGTATAGTTTACATAACAAGTGAATTATACTAAATTGGAAATTAATGGAATTATAAAAAAATCGATAATATTTATAATCGATTTATTTATTGAGCAATCGTAAGAAGCTAATATTCGGATTGGATAAATAAAAAAATCTGTAAACTAAATAATACACACATAAAATGCGGATATAATTCTATATACAGATTGTAACAAAAATATTTTAAATTATAAAAAATGAGAAAAGTTATTTTTCATGCATTTTATTTACAAAAATAAATTTTAATTTTTACAGAACACAAAGCAAAGTGTTGTCAATAGAGTTTTACAATTAATTTTCGATTGAAAACGCTTCGACGTAATATAATAATTAAAACAGACATGGCGACATTAAATTTTCGTTATTTTCGAAATCCAATAAATTATTCAAGTCATATTAATTCGAAGTTTTTAATCAAATTTGTTACTGGCTGGATATAAAAAAAAACACATGTAATCTGTTTACAGAAACGACATTAATGCAGTTTTTTTATTAATTTTGAGACAGCAAATTTTTACTTCAATAAAAAAGTCTAGTATCTGTAGCTCCAGCCAGCAACAAATTCTTCGATAATTTTTAATAACAAATTACACAAGTCTTCAGACTTATCCTATCGTATATACACCTCAGTCATTTAAACATTTAGGAACATAGTATATTACATATACAGCTTTTTTAAGCCATATTCGAAATTAACGTCAATTTTTAAAAGTAGGGCTATGCTAGAGGAGCCGAGCATGAGCGACACTACCCAAATTTGAGCTCGGCTCGTGCTCGACATGTGCTCTGCTCGAGTTTCACTTAGGCTCGAGTTGCACTCGTGCTCGAGTTCCGCTCATGTTCGAGTTCCGTTCGTGCTCAAGTTCCGCTCATGCTCGGCTCCTCTAACGTAGAGCCACTATAACACAAGCCTTAAACACATTACGCCGTTGCTACACGTGGGTGCCTTGGGAAGGTTGGCTGCCATTACCTGTGAAAAATGACGTCAATTAGTCTAAGTGATATTTAGAAAAAAAAAACTGTTTAGGTAACTTTTTTCAGAAGAGATTATTTATTATTTTTAATGTAGCATACAAATTGGATTAGACTTTTTTATACAACTAGCGTGTGCCGGAAAGTAATGGTAGATTTTTACAAAAAAAAGAACGTGACTCTTAACCGACTTCAATAAAGGAAAACATTCTTAATTTGGTTGAAACTTTTATGTTTGTAGCCCTGTTTTGTGTTGTGTTTGTTGTAGTTTTAAAACTACACCTATATAGTTCTAGATAAGTTATTATTATCAAGATCTAGTTACTCAAGGAATTTTCAGCAACAGCAAAGGCCCAGCTTGGTCGAAGCCTACTGGGGCCAGGATTAGTCCGAAAGGTAGCTCGAGCCCCGGTATGAAGGTACGAAGGAACAGGGTTGGTTTTTAGTCAGTAATAGTCTGACACTATCTCCCGCTTCGCCCAAGAGCGGGGGTGATCATTGGATGATTTTCCCCCACCATTAATAATAAATAAAAAAAGTTCCGATGATGAGGAATGGCAGTAACTTGTAAAAAAGTAGGGAACTTACTATTTATTTTAGAAGTTCCCTCAATTATAGCAATTTTGATATTTTCATCAAGAAAAAAATCATTTTAACTAAAAATAGTTTAGAACAGTTTTTGGTAGTAGGTACTGTAATTGTATTGTGTTTGTGTATTGGTTACTTGGTTTCAAAAGTAAGGTTGCAGTTTTTTATAGTGTGTATAATATATTTTTGAAACTTATGTGATACCTAGCTACGCATGCGTACACATATCGTTCAAAATAGTTTGTAACAAACACCTTTGACGGCATCACACCCAAATTGAACAAACAAACTTGTTTTTCAGTTTTTTCCCATGACGAAAGTTAACAAGAATTTTGTATCTACACAAAAAAACAGCTACTTTATGTAGCAAAATAGATCGAAAAAAAAAGAAAACAGACAAATTGAAATCCCTTGTTTTTAAACAAGGTTTTAAACAAGTTGTTTTATATATCTATTTATATATTTTTTTTATTCACATAGACCTACATGGACATATACAAAACGTGTAAGAACCAACAAAGAATAGCAGAGTTAGGTACTCTTTTAAACCAATAAAAGAAATTATTTTACAATAATTCCATATTTAAATATTTATGACTGGTATTTTATACTTTAGCCACTGGTTTCGTATAAACAAAATAACGCCCCAGAAACTCAAAATAAACCTATCCAAAACCCTAAATTCAACCCGTCAAAACCAAACCCCAGTACCTCATGAAGCAAGTTCAGGCAAACCCAATAAATAATTCAAGTCTCCAGTTTGAATGCATTAGATTTATGCGACTTTACAAACACATTGTGGCTAAGATCGATCGTAATTCAAGTTCTAAACACAAACAATTGAGTTGAATTAAGCTTGCGTTGGTCGAACTTGGTAATAGAACTTTACAGACAGCCTAGGTACTGTACAGTATTTGTGTGTTATGTTGCAAGATTTAGTTGTGAGTTGTACGGTAGAGTTTTTTTTTTCTGTTGTATTGATTTACTACTGGAGTAGGCTAGGTTAGGTGTCTGTATTTCAGGAACCGACTACGTCTATTTTCATTAGGTACAGTTATTATAGTTTAAAAAAAATATAGACATACATTTTACGAAATAATTTAGACAGCGATGTGGAGGAGTACTTTGACGCCTGAGTGTACTTTGTGTTTTTGTATTTATTTATGTACGTTATGTATTTATTTGGGTTCCAGTATAAGCAAGTCATTTAAGTTTTTTATGTACATATGCAAATTTTATCTATTGTATGCAATAAATATCTATAGATTAACAAAAAAAAAAAAATAAAAAAATTGACGTACCTAAGTAAATATTTTACTTTTTGAAATTACAAATCACCACAGTCATTTAGTTAAGAATGTACGTCATGAAAATGTTGGACATTTTTGTGTGGAAACGTTTTTATTTTTTTATTGATGAAGAACGTGAAAAATGTGTCAAACAAGTTAATATTTAAGAAAAATCAGCTTCATGCAAATTGTAAATAATTAATTACCTATTTATTTAGACTTCATGCAAAAAGTACAAAGGCGGGTTTAATTAAGCCTGGCATTCTCTACCAGTTAACCAAGGATGGTGAAGAAGTAAGATTACAGGTGAATTAAATTGTTAGTTTATCTAACACAGGCAGGCACAGTACTACATAAAAACTATAGCTGGAAAACGGCAGTCAGGGCTAAGACCCTTCGCCCACGCCGACTTTTTGTAGCGTTGCAGCGACAGCATCGCTACAAACGCGCGTTAGTTGCATTTACAAGCGCTATAGAAAAAATGCCAACGCGCTACAGCATCGCGAGTGTATCGATGCGAACACGCTACAGCATCGTTACAAAAAGTCGCCGTGAGCGGGGATCTAAAAGATACTAAAAGAGTAAACCGAATGATCTACTGAAAGTACACTAGAAAAATATCGAAAAAACTTTCCGGTAGTATTTGTTTTTTTATACAGGTATTATGCTTTAGCATTCTCTATAAGGAACACAGCTTACCCGACTACCCGTTACATCAGACGCCTATTTACCTGTTGGTAAAGCGACAGAGTTCCTAACCGCAGAGTAGGGGGGCGGCGCAGGAGTTGATGCTGGCTTGGCGGTGTGTACTTGACTATTGTAACCTGCATGGAGAAGAATAATAATGTAGGTTACACCGTCAAAATTATAACAAAAAAACGTCTTCTGCTGGACATTATTCTTCTTCTTCTCAGTCGTTAACTCCTCGCGTAGTGGTTTAGGACATGGATCATCTGGTAGATTGGTTGCGGCTTTTGCGAGACTTCTCCATCTCTCTCTATTCGTGCCACTACGTATAAAATTATTTAATAAGGTCATCTGATAGGCGATCAACCGCGAGAACTTTGGCCCTCTATTCTTCTTTATACCACTAAACGATCCAAAGAGCTTTCACTGCGAATGATATGTTCAAACATCTTATGCATATGTACTCGCAATTTCATTGAATGTCTTTGTTTGATGCCAAGTTCTTTCAAAATACAAACATTAGTGTAATGAGCAGTTCATTCGTCCATTAGTCTCAACCTTAATCCCAATCCACTAATGAACATAGGCCTCTCCCAAGTACCGACACAAAGACTGGTCTAGTGATTCTCATATCCTTCGGATTCCTGTGACAGTCACCAGTTCATCAGTCCACCTTGTTGGAGGCCTCCCTCATGCTGTGTCTTCAGGTATGCGGCAGTCCAAAATCTTTTGGCGTCATCTATCATCTGTTTTGCGAGCATAGTGCAATTTCGACAGCTTTAAGTTTGGCGACCTTGTTTCTTGCCATTCCTGAGCCGATCATGCAAGGAACTTTCGAAAGGCAAATATATCCAAAAAGCCATATAGAGAAAAAAATTTTATTGCATAAATTAGAGGGTTAATGTAACTTACCAATATTACTATTCCTTAAATAAGGGTTGCCGTAGGTGGCTGAGTATCGTAGGTCCACCTGCTGCTGCGGCTGCGCTTTGACGTTCGGCTGGGCGTAGATAGGTGTCGGTGACGCTGTTTAATAAAATAAAACATTAAATCATTATGCGTACAGCTAAGGAGTAGAATTCCCTGCCGGTCTGTGTTTCCTGATAGCTATAACCTAAGTCTTTAATTCAAGAGTGAATAGATTGCTTCTAGGCAAGCGTGCTCAATCGTCGGCAACATCATCGCTTACCATCAGGTGAGAAAGTCAATCAAGAGCCTATCTTTAATAAAAAAAACTTAAAGTATCAATTGACATACTGAAAGAGAAGGGTGGAAAGAGAAAGGCATAACTCAGATGAGGGATAAGCTCTATATTTGGGCCTTCTCTTTTTTATCAGATAGAAACTAGACAGTGCTTGACTGCGATCCCACCTAATGATACGCAGTCATGCAATTGTTGCAGGTGGAACGCCCTAGTTTATTAAGAGCATATTCACTCTAGCCTGGGAGGAAGAATTATAACTATATTTCAAGTCTGCTGACTTTGACATAAGGTTTTGCCAATCCCGTCTTTTTAAGGTGGGAAATCATCAAATATCTTTTCCTGCTCTGGGTGAAGCAAGAAGCAGTGTCAGACTTTCACTGACCAAATCCCACTCGATTTCTTTCAATTGTACTTTGCGTCCTATGGGTTCAAGTACTAATTCAAATAATCCCGCAGCTAGCAAAGTTAGTAAAATTATGCTAACATCTCTTTGAAATAACATAAAGCCTAGTCTTTATCGCCGTCTACCAGTTCGCAACTATAGTGATCGAGAGTAGCCCTACAACTTCTGATGCTTACAGCATTTTCTGCATAGGTCAGAGCGTGAAGGTTATCCCCTCCTCACGCTTTCAACCACCTTAGCTTTTATTACTGCATTGCAGAAGGAGATGCCTGCTTCCCATTGTCTCTCAGTTCATGTCAAGGCCTGAACTGGATTGGACGCAAGAGGTCGCTCCCACCAATCTCCTCCAATAGCGAGTGATATATAGTAATGTTCCTAAGGTGCAATAGCACTATTACACTTAATGAATCCCACTGTCTATTACTCCAAAGATTAATCCAACTGCAACTACTTAAACTTATCAACTTCCACTTTGAATTTGCACTTACCGTCACCAACGGGAAGCCCCAAATTATTTATAGCGTCCGTTTCATCTGACGACTTGGTCGTTCGTTGTAACGTATTATTTTGAGATCCATTGCCGGCTGACAAGGGTAGTGTTGACGCAGTGTCGATGCTGCGCGTCAATGAACCTTGCAGGGACCTGTGGGGAAGAATCGTCGTTTAGTTTTGAAGTGAAGTGGTAGGAGGTCTGTTGTCGAATTAACATAGGATTTTGATCGGGTTTAGTATTTAGATATTGGAGCTTTCAGGATTCGTGTTTCGTAAATGATTGTGTTGCTCGGGAATTGTGTTAAATGACTAATATATTATTCATAAATGCTTTTTTTGTTTGGTTTTGCATACATCCTGGAAAACCTATGCGCCTTCGACAGTATTTTAAGTTGGTTAAGAATGTCTTGTCTTGTCTATGAGAGCAGTGGTGGCCGAATGGTAATGACCCCGACTTACAAGTTGTAGGTCACGGTTTCAAACCCAGCCAGGTGCAATACTTTGTGTAATTTATTTCATCACCACTGATCTCAAAATGATGAATGAAAACATCGTGAGGAAACCGGCTTGTGTGTCCAAGAACCTAAGAAATGTCCTGAACCTGAACCAAAACTTCGAAGACATGTGACATTCACCAACCCGCATTGGGCCCGCGTGTGGATTACGGCCTATTCCCTCTCCTAGAGAAGCCCTGAGTCCCAGCAGTGGGAACATTAATAGACTGTTTATACTATATATCATACTACCTAGATGTTTTTATAATTTATTGAAGTGATTACTCTCTCTTCAAGTTTAACTAAAACAAGTAAGATTTTTATCAAATTATTCTTGTTTCATATAAGCTTGAAACTTTGAACAGACACACAATATATTGTAGCAAAAATATGGAGATTAGACTCATACGCTACACAGACACATCTCGACAATAACGCGACTAGAATAAGATTTTATTTTATCTCTCACATAAAAAAATACAATTTGAACATTTCACAAAAACTATGCGAATGAAAAATCAGACGAAAACCACATTTTTCATGTCAACTAAAGGGTGTCAGAAAAAACGTCAGATGAAATGGTTAATTAGTTATTGTCTGGATCAGTTCTTTTAAATTGTAAGCCTTTATTTTGATAAATGAATTGTTGGTTTACATCAATTTAGAATCCTTACTAATATTATAAAAGCGAAAGTGAGTTTGTTTATTTGTTTGATTGTTTGTTACGACTTCACGCCTAAATAGCAAAACCGGTTTTGATGAATTTTGGTACAGAGATAGTTGGGACCCTGGAAACGGACATAGGCTATTCTTTTTAAAGTAAGAAAGAAAGGAAGGAAAGGGGACAGGAATTAAAGTATATTAATAAACGCGGGCAAAGCCGCGGGTAAAAGCTAATACCTAATAAAAATAAAAGAGTTATGTTTGAAAGTGGCGCCAGTAACTGAAAAGTTGAAAGGAAATCGTTTGTCTTGGTATGGTCATGTGAAGAGGAGGGATAATAATATTCCACAACTATCACACAACGCCGCCTAGTCCCAAGCTAAGCAGAGCTTGTGTTATGAGTACTAGAAAACTGATAAACATACTTATATATTTCTAAATACATATCTAAAGATAAATCACATTTTCATCATTTGTTCTGTGTCTGGGCACAGAACAAATGATCATGCTCATCACACAAACATTTTTCTGGGTGGGAATTGAACTCACGACCTTTAGGCCTATGTCCAACAGTGGACGTCTTTCGGCTGATATGATGATGATGATGATGATGACTGCCTTTTAGACGTCTATAACCCAGTTATTGGGCAATACTGTTTGGATAAACTGAAGGTCAGACATTCTGGCATCTGTCTACCTGTAACGACTGTCAAAGATCTACCAATGACAATCGGGATCTATGGCTTAGGCTTTACGTGCTTTCCGAGAGACAGGGTGTCAGTAGTGTCTTAGATAAACTTAGAAAAATACGTAAAATATGGGTTTTCAGCCGCATCTGATTAGACTGGGCGCCGACCCCAAGCTGGTTGGAAAAAAGCTTAGAGCTTAGGTTTGGAGATTAGGATTCTTTTCTCTTTGTTATACGAGGCTAGTTTTAAAAGTATACATTGTCAAATATTTTCAGTAGGTACTTAAGTAGGCTGTAATGATGTACAAATAAATTTTAAATAAATAAATAAGCTTGCGAATGATTCATTTTGAATTTTTTTAAGCTTTTAATTAATAATCATTCAAATAAGTCACTCTAAGTTCTTTTTCACAGAGAAAAAGTATAATAAATAATGTGTTCAAATTAATATACTATTAGATAAAAACTTTTATTACGTAAAAGTTGGTGTATAGACAAGAACTAATTAATACACAGCAAAAGCCATCACAGTCAATAAACCTAAAGCTGCCATAAAGACTCATCATCATGATTTCAGCTGACAGACGTCCAATGTTGGACATAGGTCTCCCCAAGTGTCGCCACAATGATCGATCCTGCGCGTCCGTCATTCATCGGATTCCCGCAAGGTTCACCAGGTTATCGGTCCACCTTGTAAGAGGCCTTCCGCGCTGCGTCTTCCAGTACGCGATCTTAAAGACTACACAGAAGAAATTAGGGTTGTCATCTTTAACAACTTACTGGTACTAAGCAACAACCCTAATTTCCCTTTTAACTCTAGCAAAAATAAAATAATCATGTACTTACCTACTGGGTGGGTCGTGGGGGGGCGACTGAACCCGTAGGTGGGGTGGGGGTGCGTACCCCTGCGGGTAGTCGTATACGTAGCCCGCGGGGCTCTGCCATGAAACATGTAATACCACGTTATTTTACCGCTAAAGGTATAACAGGAGAGGTTCAGAAGTACCACCATCAACGTCACAAGAGCTGATTTTTCAATAATTAAATAACTTTTGTCTGAAGAATAAATATGGCTACTGTAAAGTTAGAACTACATTGGATTGACGCACTTGGGTAAGTGTTCCCGCACATGGGCCTCAAAAAACCGCCGCTTCAAGCTTCTTTTTTGTGGCTCGTGTGCGGCGGTGCCGCCACAAAAAAAGCTTGAAGCCACTTCAAGTTTCTCCGGCCACAAGCGGTCGCGCGCTTCAGCTGTTTTTTGCGGCGGCTTCTAGCTTTTTTTTCTGGCCTCTTCTAGCGATTTTTTGAGGCTCGTGTTTGAGGACAGTAACACGCCTGACTTGTAGGTACGTAGAGCGTCGTCGCGTCGCGTGGTTCAGGTGTAGCTTTACAAGTCTAGATTCCTTATAAAATTTATGGAAAACGACGCGCCCAGATCGGCGTGTGTAGCACACGTGTAAACAGTGTAGTTCTACCTTCGTGTACAGATACCGGCACAGATCTTGAGCGCTGGCTTCAAATTGCGCAGAAGTAAAATATCGGGTCTCTTTAGTGGTACGAAGCAAGACGCGGAAGCGGGGAGTATCAGTGATTGGCTCGCCGTCGGAGTATCATAGACGTCACTCGTGATTCGTCTCTTGCTGCATGTATCTAACAACGACAGTGATTGGCGCCAATTATATAGTATTATATTAATGTATAGAATGCGTAAAGCGATCCCAACTCTGACGCTGAGCGCTCAAGATTCGTGCCGGTATCTGTATACAGGGTTATTTGTAAAACACTAGCAACCTTTTAAGACTATGTTAAGAACATCATAAACAACATAAATAAAAAACATGCAGCTATAGGTTGCATAGTTTTTTAGGTAAACCCAAAATGTTGTCTTGAGTAAAGTTGATTTTCTGCTTCTACATTTTCACATTCACGTACAAAAGGTATTATTTCAGATAACTTGTGACTGTAAAATTGATTTCTTTTTCGCCTTTGTAGTTTGATCTGAATTCGAGCTTGTGAAAATAAGTGTTTTTCTTTGATGTAGCATTAGCAGAGGTTTTCTTTGTAATAAAAGTAGAACTCAAAACGTTATGGCTTACTAAAATGCTTGGTTGAACTCCAATTTTCGATGTTGATCTGAATTATTTAATCTGCATTGTTCATCTACACTAATCCCTACTAATATTATAAATGCGAAAGTAACTCTGTCTGTCTGTCTATCTGTTACGCTTTCACGCAAAAACTACTGAACGGATTTAGATCAAATTTTGTAGGTAGGTAGAAGAGACACTGGAATAACACATAGGCTACCTATAATTCCACTGCTGAGCTCGGGTCTCTGCCCGCGCGATATAAACTGTAGTCCACGCGGGCGAAGCAGCGGGCGGAAAGCTAGTATATAATAAAGAGGTAAAGTTTGTTTATTATATTTTTTGGTTTTTAAGAGGTAATCTCTGGTCGAAAGCTGCTTTATTCCTGAGTGACATAGGCTATATTTTATATACGCGGGCGAAGCTGCGGGCAAAAGCTAGTCCTTACTAATATTATAAAAGCGAAAGTGAGTTTGTTTGTTACGTCTTCACGCCTAAATGGCAAAACCGATTTTGATGAAACTTGGTACACGGATAGACCATGTCCTGGAATAGGACATATGATACTTTTTATTCCGGAAGTATGTTCCCTTGGGATAATTTTCTGCTATCACGCGGGCGAAGCCCCTGGGAGCAGCTAGTAATAAATACATTAGGACTTTCTAATCGCCTTGGCTTTAGACCTCAAAGAGCAACTGAACGA
The DNA here is from genome assembly GCA_949319445.1 of Mythimna lalbum. Lineage (NCBI taxonomy): Eukaryota > Metazoa > Arthropoda > Insecta > Lepidoptera > Noctuidae > Mythimna > Mythimna lalbum. Next base: position 8,275,868 of record OX439370.1, read on the forward strand.
AATAAATGTTTTTGGTTCCTCCTTGCGTCGTATACCTCAATACTGAGGGTCGTGACCTTTTTTCATCACTTTAACTTTTACGATATTCTTCCCTCTATTTCTGTCTCTGGCGGTGTGACGGTGTATATCGTAGAGTCAAGAGCAGTAACATTTTTTAACTAACTTCAAAAAGGAGGAGGTATTTAAGATAAGAAATCAGCCAATAACTTCACCAGGGTCAGATTTTATAAAAAAAAAAACCACACGGTTTTAGTTAATAAAAATCTGACCCGCTATGTTCCTTCTATGTCCATTGCATTTCAGAACCACCGTTTCCTTTTCAGAAATCAATCAATGGCTAGGTAGGCTTTGGCCCTACAAAACCGTAGGTGTCCCTTTAGTTTTCGTGAAATCTCTTAGCTCTCGCGCGTGAAACATAACACGTCATTGACGACTCGGTTTCCGTCCGGACGTTTACCAGACGACCGGATTGCGAGTCAACTGAAAGAATCTTTACGGAAAGATCGTATTCCTTAAATGACAATTTGACAACAAATGTTTTTTTTTTGAGTTGTGAAAACCCGCTCCAGTTGCAGCCAGAGGGCAAGTTAGACTTTTACTGACTAAAACCGACCTGTGCTCCTTCAATTGCCCTTTGCTACAATAATCCCACAGACAGAAAAGGGTAAGCCAGTGTTTATCTCCACCAGTCTCTTTACCTATCGATTCGATTTTAACATTAAAAAAGAAAAAGTGATAAATACTTATATACAATCTATGTCACTTACCTTAAAGTAAGGGTCACTGTACGTTGGGTCGGAGTAATCATTGCTGTAGCGGAACTGCATCAGCTCATCATGGCGCATGTTAGGCAGAGGTACAGGACCAGCCAGGGGTAGACCTGCGTGCAGTTTACTGTCTGAACGGTCGGAGCTGGTGTAATCCTGAGAAAGAAGATGCTGGTTTAGAACTGGATTTAATTTCAGTGACTCTTGGTTTGTCAGTTTTCTTAGACATTGCACGCAGAAAAGATGATCAATTGAGACGAAAGGTTCTGGAGTGGTGACCGCGTACCAAAAGACGCAGCGGACTCACAAGGTGGACCGATGGCCTCGTGAGGGTTGTGGGTTGCCGATGGATGGGAGGCGCACTGGACTGGCCACTACGGGGTGGTTTCCCCTTCTAACGCTACATCTCCGGTACATGGTCTCCACCTCAGAACCCTTTGGCACCCTCAAACTTACCAACTCATAACTACCATCGCTTTGAGGCAGCTGCAACTTCAAATCACTAATATTGGAGCTCCTGTCACTCTCCTTGTTATAAACATCTCCTGTGGTCACGGTCACGTCAGGCTTCTCATTCATCTGGCCCTTCTTCCGTCTCCTTCTGTGGCAGACCACCACGAGAATGATGAAGGCAGAGAAGATTATGATGCCAGAGGTCACGCCGATCAGGATTATGTAGAGGGGTAGGGTTTCTGAAAAGAAGATTTCTGTTAGAATCTTCGAAGTCTTTAGTAGCTGATATTTTTCTTTTTTTTGGATGCACTAGTTTAGTTTATGATGTTTTATAAGTGCCCATGTAGACATAATTGAATTTAAAAAAAATTGAATTTCCACAAGCAAGGTGATGTAATTTTTTGGAAGCAAAGCAATTTAACTCTGATTTAATCGTGGTTAAATCAACCATGTAGGCCTATTTGAAAAAAAAAATAATTTGAATTTGGACTAGCATGAAGACATTTTTTTTTAAACAAAGCAAATTGTTATTTATCAAATAGATGGCAAAAAAATCACATTTGTTATATGGGAGCTCCACACCCATACATTTTTTTATTTTTTTTAGTATTAATCATTATAGCGGCAACAGAAATACATTATCTATGAAAATTTCTACTATATAGATGAAACTAGCTGCTCCCAACGGCTTCCCCGCGTGATAGCAGAAAATTATCCCAAGGGAACATACTTCCGGGATAAAAAGTATCCTATGTCCTATTCCAGGACATGGTCTATACGTGTACCAAGTTTAATCAAAATCGGTTTTGCCATTTGGCGTAAAGACGTAACAAACAAACAAACTCACTTTCGCTTCTAAGGATGTAAGGATTTTGAACCGAAGCAGATAGCTACCTACTTCGGTTCATGCAATACAGCCTGGTGTTAGACATAAGGACAGTGGAGTCTTAGGGGTAAAGTCTTGTTTTTACCCCAAATGGTAAAAACAATTATTAAGACTCTCGTAGGGAACGCTAGAAAAGGTGAATACTAGAATAGAATATACTAATAAACTATATAGTCAAATAATTGGTCCAAATCGACAATTATTACCGTACTGGCTGGCTGGCTGGCTGTCGAAAAAGAGCTAGCTAGACACCACCTAGGTAAACAATACAAATGGTTTCCACTCGCACTTACTTAATGGCTTCAACATGATGGCAGCGTTAGCATTTCCATACTCGTTGGTGACGCTGCAGTTGTACTGACCATAATGCTTGGACTGGCTCGCTCTTATCACCAGACTCGACTTTATCACGCCGTCTGGTAATGATTCTTCTAATGCTGCGTAATCCTGTGAAACAAAATTGTAAATTATTATTTACTTAATTATCATCATCTGCCCTTGTCCGATGTTATTTGGAATCATCAAGCTATCACTAACTCCCTTTTCTTTCATATATTTTTTCTTAATGACATTAAGTAGTGTTTGACAGCAATCCCACCTGATGATAAGCAGTTATGCAATCGTTGATGGTAAAGCGTGCTGGTTTATTAAAAGTCTCTTCACTCTAGCTGTGAAGACACCGAAATCATCAGGTAAATTGTTCCAGTCCTTCGATTACATACACGGTATAAACGATGAAGCGAAACGCTCAGTCCTGACAGCAATCCACCTTTTTAGGGGCCTCCCACTCCCTCTCTACCCATTCACATGTATATTCAAAACTCTTAGTAAGTCTAAAACTCTTCTGCTATAATTAGTAATCGGTAAAACTCTCTCAACAATTGGAAAGAGAGAAAAGAATAAACACTTACCGCATCTTGAATAGGGCTTATCTCCCGACCTTCAAAGTACCACCTGATATCATCAGGTTTTGGCACCGACCGAGCAGCACATTCTATTCTGACGCGTTCACCCTCCATGCCGAATTGGGTCCTGTTTGAGAGGATCTTTGGTGCACCTAGGAAAGAAAGATGACGAGTTAATGTTACTTGTCTTGTAGATGTGATGAGGGCTGCGGGATTGTTCGAAAGAGTCACCGTGACCCAGGAACACAAAGGGCAACTGAAAAGCGTTGTCGGTTTCTATTTATGCGTACTGCAAACGGCCGGCTACCGCACGTTTTCCGCGCTGCAGCCGGCCAGTTGCAGTTTGTTAGCTGACCGACAATAAGCGCCTAAATTGAAAACGTATCTGGCTGCCGTGCGTTTGTACGCCAGTGATGTGCTATTCAACCCTGCACTATTCCACACTGAATTGAACACGTGGTGCTTGTTTGTAACGTTGCCGTCCTGTTGTCGGCCGTTCACCGCACGGTTGCAGCACCACGCGCATTGTATGAAAAATACGATTGTCTGTACGAATACGAACGTAAACGTAACATCAAAAAACGCCTAAAAAGAAAGCGCTCTTAGTCGCAAAACGTCTCTTTCGCAAAATTTCTAAAGCCTCTTCTCTAGACGACTTAAGAGTTGTAGGTTGCGGGGTCAAATCAAGCCAGGCGTATTAGGTATTTAACTATATGTTATTTATTTCGTAGCCTTTGCCCTTAAAATGCTAAAGGAAAACATCGGAAACCGGCATGTCTTAGACCCAAAAAATCGAAGACGTATGACATCCACCAAACTGGTCCCGCGTCGTGGATTACCGCCCATTCCCTTTCTTAAAAAAGAGGCCTGAGTCCCAGCAGTGGGAACATTATAAGGCATAAGCATAAGCTTATGTTGGTCTACAAAATATTTTATAGTAAGGCTTTTAAAATAAATAGGGTTAACGGTCCTTGTGAACCTTCATGTTCTAAGACAATTAAGTTAACTTTAAACAAAATATATTTTATTTTTTCTGTTACAATAAAGAAACTTAAAATGTCCAAGACAGTTTACTGTTGCATGTTACTGTCAAATAGATAAATTATAAGGATTTTTTTTTTATTTCAACAGTAGAGGTAATGCATCTTTGTCATGACAAAAATATCGATTTTTGTATGTCAACGAACAAGTCAATAATATAATATGTTCAAAAATATGCAAACATTCAGGATTTTCATTATCATATTTAGTCAAAGATGGACGAGATTGGAACTTCCACAAATTTAAATGGACTCTTTTAAGTTTTTAAACTACATTTTCAAAATAATTACTCAAAAACCTGCCCCTATCCCTAACGCTTTTAGGCACCCAATTTACTGATTTCCGTGTACAAATCCCGCCACAATTTATTGTATGCACCATAATTATCAGACTGTGCGCCGCATTGTTAATTCCCCGTTTATTTATATCTTCTTACTTAAGAAGAAATAAATAAACGGTAATGAAAAACATCGTTTGACACACGTGGTTTGTCAATGCAGCACTCAGCTCCATAACACCCTCGCCAAGGCTCGGGAAAATTATACCTCGATCATAATGACAAACTTCTGCCACTTGTATTAAAAGCTGGATAAGCATGAAGGCTTTACTAAAGTTAATTTTAAACTTACTCTTTATAAAAATGGTAGCTTCGCTCTCAATCTCAGGGTACCCTTCCTCGATGACCTTACAGATGTACCGCCCCGCCGTCTCCTTGTTCACGTAGACCTTCAAGTTCGGAGCCTTTCCTTTGACCTGCTGGAGATAGCACACGTTCACGTAACACTGTCTGCCTTGAGTATAGTCGTTGCATTTCGCGGAAGCAAATAAGACAATAAGACATGGAGAGGGAGAGGAAGGCCGAAGAAAAGATGGATAGATTGTGTGAGGAGTGATATGAAAGAAAAGGGAGTTAGTGATAGTTTGACGGGTGACAGGACAGAATGGAAGAAAAAACGTGTTGCGTTGACCTCAAGTAATATGGGATAAGGGCAGGAAGAAGAAAAAGAGACATAACCGACAATGACAGAGTCGTGAATGTGCCCGCAATATGCAACGACTATAGTTCAATTATTTAGTAGAATAAAAGATAATCTTGTGTAGTATTAGAATGCATTAACTTCAATAGCAAGGGTGTAGAAAAAGCGGTGATAATCCATTTTAAATCGATTACTTATTGCCAAAATAGGTTGTTTTTTCGCAAAAAAAAAAATTCCTGAAACAATGACTCCACCTCACTAGTATAAATTACTATACCCGATTCACGTTAAGAATAGACATTTAAATTGACCTTTTTACTGTCTGTTCAACCGATTTTAACTTCTATTCCGTAGGCATAAGGATGGCATTTAAAGCAAAAAGATGATTACAAAACCAACTACTAAACTGCAGTTGCCATTTGTCATGCCAGCAACGTAATAAAAGTCAAAATCGTTTAAAGAGCCAGTAAAAACAGTTTTTTTAAATGTCTAATGTTATTTTGAACGGAGTATTGTGAGGCGTTTTTAGTCATAGTACGTATATAACTTTATTTCTTCATATGGCAATCATCAATGCTGTGTATATAAGGTGAAAGTATGTTTGTATCTATATCTATGTTTGTTACTCTTTCAAACGCAAAGGGATGAACGGATTCAAATGAAATTAAGCAAACGGGTAGACCATATTTTGAATAATATATTTTTTATCCCGACTTTGTTCTCTTGCGTTATTTTTTAATTTTCGAGCAGGCGAAGCTACTGGCAGCAACTAGTAAATCCTTAGTAATATTATAAAAGCGACAGTGAGTTTGTTTGTTACGTCTTCACGCCTAAATGGCAAAACCCATTTTGATGAAATTTGGTACACGGATAGACCATGTCCTGGAATAGGACATAGGATACTTTTTATCCCGAAAGTATATTACCTTGGGATAATTTTCTGCTATCACGCGGGCGAAGCCGCTGGGAGCAGCTATTAACAAATAAAAAATAATCCTATAAATAATAATATAATTAAATTAAATATTTTTATCGATGGCCTGTATCACAAAATTGCAGCTGTGTCGTCTGGAATATTTCAATGCCTCAGTCTAATCTAGACCGCTAGACTACTTCATAGCATCTGGACCACACAGATAGCATAATAACATAAATATCTTAGTTATACTATAGTTTCCGAATAATGACGAGTGATCTAATTTTAACATATGTTTTGCGGTTTGATCCAATATTAGTCATCGGGGTATATGTTTTTAGAATTGACGTAATGTTTTGAAAAAGAACATAGATCATACTCTTATTTATTTACGAAAAATCTAAAAATTAAAGTGATTGATTTCCGCTAAAAATTTTGTTTGTTCTATATTTAACTCTTATTTATGAAACTAATAATATTTTACTGAGGAAAACCAGTGCCATCTTAAACATTACTTGTAGAAAAACCAAGGCACGCAACTCTGTTCTTCTAGCGTAAAAAGTTGTGTGATCAATTTAATTCATAGATAAGCGACCACCGGTGGCCGCGCATCTATTGTCTTACTATTGTGTCTCTAATTGACGGTATCTGAAGGGTTAATACCAAGTCGGTTAATTTATTCAGTCCTTAAGGAACCTTGGTGACCTAGATTGACTTGGCGGACTAAATAATTTAATTTAATATAATACGTATTACTTGTGATATACATACGATTGCCAACTTGCCAAGTCATCAGAAATTCAGGCTTCTAGTTTTATGCACAATGAAGTTATAGGGGATCGAAAATAGCCTGAACTGTTTCGAGAAAAGAATGCTACGGCCGTGCCACTTTTTTGTTTGCCTTGGTGTGAGCACTGCCGTGCCCCCTAATAGTTTGTCAGAATGTAATCAGATTATTGTTGCTGCATACATAGTTTTCAACCGTTCCTAGTTTTGGAGCAGGCTAACGTTAACATCTATCTATCTATACATCTAATAAATCTGTAGAAGTTTTTAGTTGTGCGCGCATCACCTAAAGTGTACGAAATCGATATAGATAACTTTTATACATTAAAATTGTGTGTAACTTGATGTATTACTTATGCTTTATTCCATTGCAATCAGTTGAATATATCGAAAGATATAACTACATTCATTGGCTGTCAGGCGGTACAAAGTTCGCCGGGTCAGCTAGTTAATTAAAAACCACTACCTAAAAACCACTCTAAAACCACTCTGCTAGAAACTTTGTCATTCCCTAAGCAAATTCGAAATAAACCTTTGCATTTGTTATCTCTGTTCGTTTTTTTTTTATATTTTAATTGTTCCAAGTATAGTTTCACTTTATTTATATGAAACATCTAGATCCTGCACTAGAATACCCTGTGTCGCAGGATCTAGTTTCTCTCGATAAAAATACAACTTTTGGGTTAAGTGGGTACTTACCCCCTAAGTTAAAACTAAAACTTAGGGGGTTAGTACCCACTTACCCCAAGTTTCTAAGTGAACAAAAATAAAACTTAGAGAGTAAGTACCCATTTACCCCAAGTTTTATTAGTTAACAAAAATAAAACTTAGTGGGTAAGTACCTACTTACCCCAAGTTTTATTAGTTAACAAAAATAAAACTTAGGGTGTAAGTACCCATTTACCCCAAGTTTTATTAGTGAGCAAAAATAAAACTTAAGGGGTAAGTACCCATTTACCCCAAGTTTTATTAGTTAACAAAAATTAAAATTAGGGGGTAAGTACCCACTTACCCCAAGTTTTATTAGTTAACAAAAATAAAACTTAGGGGTAAATAGGACTTACCCCTTTAACCAGGTAACTAGTACTGGTTTTTCAGCGAGTTTCAGCCCATTCACTACATATGACAAAGACTAACAGAAAAATAAGTATACCTATATTATGTGTATATGTTATGATGAGTGTAGGTGTGCATGTGATTCTGAACAGTTTAAATTAACTAATAATTGATAACAAGCAATTCTGCAAATCCATCATGGTATTCACTTACCCCTATCCGTCCAGGCTCGTGGAACAGCCACCTGATCTCCGGCTGGGGCTGGCCGTCCACGTCACAACTGAGGACCACACTGGAACCGATGTCAGTTTCTACGTTCTGGGGTCGTGTTCTGAATGTTGGGGGGTCTGGGGACAATTATTTTTATCAGAAAAAAGAGTTGAAGACAACTATCGTGTTATCACCAACCAGGTAAATCAAATCAAATCAAAACATTTATTTGCTGGAATATGGTACATATATAAGGTGTTACAGTAAATTTGTTTCAGCATATCCTGCCATTACATGGCGTGCAAATATATTCAGTCAGTATCGTCAATTAATCTAACTTGCACATTACAGGTTCTATTGACTTGTCTTCTAAATATTCTTTTACAGTATAATATTTTTTAATTAATAACAGATTAAACAGTATTTTTTTAAACATTGTCAATGGTACTTCTTGTAAACTATTTGGTAAATGATTAAAAATAATAATCGACATGCAATAAACATTTTTTTTTAAAATAATTTTAGCCTAATTGGTAGGTAGAAGAGGTCTTGAAATGGGTACATTTCAAGACCTGATTCGTTTAAAAATATTTCATGAAGTTTTTATTTTTTCAGTTGAAATTTCATTAGATTAAACAATTACATTTAAAAAATTTCACAATTTAGAAATTTCATTAGTTCAAAAAAAAAGTTATGTTTGAATTTAAAAAAAATGTAAAACAAAGTCTATACTTTTTATAATTTGGCTATTCTTTCCCACTGCTGAGCCTTTCTTCACCTAAATCCTTGCAGACGTTTTTTTTTGCTAGTCATCTTAAACCAGTCCAGCGGTAGGCCTTTTCTTAGAGCTCTTATCACGATTCATTTGACGACCTAAATTGAAATGTTAAAGGGATGGAGCTATAAGGTGTATAGCTCCGTCCCTTTTACTCGCTCGTACGCCTGTCATTTTAACACATCGTGGGAACGCCCGGAGGACACGTAGGTCCAGACCGAGCCCAAGTCATCGACGGCGCGCACTGTTCCCTCACGCCTCATGGAGTTGTCAGCAACAGCAGTGGCCCGGCAGGGTCGAAGCCTACTAGGGCCAGGGTTAGCTATGAAAGGTAGCTCTGCCCCGGTATGAAAGGCAAGAAGGAACGGGGTGGGTTGTTTAGTCAGTAAGAGTCTGACACTATCTCCCACTCCGCCCAAGGGCGGAGGATGTCATTTTGATGATTTTTACCCACCAAAAAAAGCTATAGGGTGTATACCTCCGTCCTTTTTTCTCGCTCTCACGCCTAACATTTACACAAGTCATAGTAAGACCCCAGGTTGGTCATAGCGGTGTCCATCCTCAAGCACCCATTTTGTGGAGAGGTTGAAACTCTTTCCCAGAGGTTAATGTGCATACCACTGACGTGACCCACCCAACTCCATCATATTGATCTTTCCTTACAATCAAATCAAACTAAAATACTAGATCTGTTATTTTTTGACATCTTGTTAGAGACAAACGCGTCATACCCCGGTTTCCTAGTGGAAGAAATAGCCGCACTGTTTATACTGATGATACAACAACCATAACATTGTGCGCGGGCGCAGACCGGTGACGTCAGTGCGTACTAAACACTGATTTGTAGGACGGAAAAATGTATCGGTTGACTGGAATTGAAGTCAGACTGATTTGTTGGTCGAACGAATGGAAAATTGAACAGTACAAACAGACAGTTTTTTGTTTCTGAAACTATAGCTTTAAAGTAAAGAAAGAAACAAATAAAAAACTTTTTACAAAAAAAAATTAAACCGACTTCAAAAAGTACAAAATAATTTTAATTTCGGAAGTCGGTGTTAAATAACGAAGAGACAAAATTAGCTATCTATTATAGAAACATCTATTATAGTTTTTATTTTTCACTTTTTAGTGATGCTACCATAACTAAAAAGTGAAAAATAAACCTACCCTTCAGCTAAACATAAATTACCTTATAGCCAGAGTGCATCTCATAACGATTCTAATAATCCCAAATACGGTTATATTACATGAAATTACCTTCCAGCTTTATCACCGGATCAGTTTGATACATCCCCTCCCCCTTTTCTATCAGTCAGTCATCGACTACACGTATAAACAAAGCAATTTTACTTGTTACGGCAATTCTGCTATGATTCTATGAAGAGTTCTGTTCCATATCTTCGAAGTTCATGATCAGATCATAACAATATTTCTATGGGACCAACTTGGAAGCATAACCTTCCAACCAAAAAAAAAATTTTCATAATCGGTCCACAATTGACCGAGATACCGGTGAACATACATACAAAAAAAAAAAAACATACATTCAGCCGAACATAGAACCTCCTCCTTTTCGAAGTCGGTTAAAAATGGACGACATTTCATTAGATTCATAAAAATTAAATTACAAAAGAGTCAATCAATCCCTATTTTAATGCCACAGAATGCACGTTACAGCTGTGCCAATACTAGCCAAATCGCCTAAAAGTAGCATTTGGATTAGAATATAGAATAGAAAATAGAATAAACTTTATTGTACACCAAAAAAAGCTATGCAATATAGCTTATACCTAAACTTAAATCTATAGGTACAATGGCACAACACATGACACTTATTAACATAAATTCACGCTTTTTACCAATGTTATATATTAATTATTATTATTTTTCCTATGTTTTTTCGTAATTTTTTATTTTGTTCCGATACCTACCTACACATAGTTTACTACTATACCTAATATATATTTTATTTAGTCTCCGTAAGTATGACCGTGGCATCACCGCGGGCCCTAACAGAATACCAGCGCTGCGTTATTTATTTTTATAGATATCGCAGCATATGCTGAGTTAGGTGCCTTTCTGACCTTGCACAAATTCTTCTATGTTTATTGTACCTATTTTTTAATTAATATTTTTAATATGTGTGAGGTTCGAATAAACGGTTTTCTTTCTTTCTTTCTTTCTTTTCTTTCAATGGCGGTCTTATCGCTGACAGTAATATCGACCAGCCCTCCTAGCCAAGTTACAAACGCTTTGCTTGCGTCGAATGCCTTGAGTTGCCCACGCCCCTAATTCTTTTTTTGAACTACGTGACTGACCTTTGACATAACGTCATTCATGTACATTTGGCCTGACATAAGACTGGCCTGCTGGTCTAGTGGTTAGTGACCCTGACTGCTAAACAGAAGGTCGTGGGTTCGATTCCCACCCAGGACAAATGTTTGTGTGATGAGCATAATCATTTGTTCTGTGTCGAGGTGTAAATTATCTATAATATGTATATATTTAGAAATATATAAGTATGTTTATCAGTTATCAAGTACTCATAACACAAGCTCTGCTTAGCTTGAGACTAGATGGCGTTGTGTGATAGTTGTGGAATATATTATATATACCCACCATTTCAGCGAAAATAATTAGAATGAAATGATACTTACACGTAACTTCCAAGGTGGTATTCCCACTGCTTTTCCCGACTGAATTGCTAACTTCGCAGGTGACCACGGCATTGTGATGCTTTCGCGTCACGTTGAAGATGATCTAAGACAAAAAAAGACGAATTAGTTTTTCAAAATCAATTCAATTCCAAAAGGTTAGGCAGATTGATTGCCTTGACTCATCATCATCAACATTCAGCCGAAAAATACCACTGTTGGACAAAGGCCTGCCCCAAGTGTCACCATAATGACCGGTCCTGTGCGTCTCGCATCCATCGGATTCCCGCGACCCTCACCAGATCATCGATCCACCTCGTGATACAGGTTTCAAAACTGCGTCTTCTGGTGCGTGGTCGCCATTCCAGAACCTTTCGTCACCATCTACCATCTGTTCTGCGAGCAATGTGCCTTGCCCACATCCATTCAAGTTTGCCTCGACTGCAGAAAACAAAATATTTTCAGCACATCGCACTCAGCATAATACATGAATGAGTTGCACACACCTTGAAACTCAGTTGAATTGGCAGTTTATCCCGGATTGTTCTCTGTTGCTTTATTAGCGAGTTTACTATGGGTTTGTTGCTGTTGTTGGGTAACTTTACTGCCTGATATACATCATAATTATGTAATTGTGAATGGATAGAGAGGGAGGTCAAAAAAAGATGGATGGCTAGAGTGAAGAGGAGGATAGGTTAGTGATAGCATGATGGGTGACAGGACAAAATGGAAGAAAAAAACACGTTGAGTAGATCCTAAATCATACGAAATAATGGCAGCAAGATGATGAAACCCTTTTATATACCCATATTTGAACCATAAACTTGGTTCTGTCGATTCATAAGTGTCCATGTAGGCCTAAGTAAAATAAAATATTTTGAATTTATTTCTGATGTATTATAGACAATGAACCAACGAATTCTCTACATAGAGAGTAAAATATGTTACTACATTACATACAGTGTGTGTCGGACATTTATTGCAAAATCTCCTCAACTGTGAAGCGTACACTTTGCACTGTCAGACATTAATGTCGCAATTTGTCTCGTAGAGTACTAGCTTAAACAAACATTCATGTTAATCTTAAGATAAGGATACTAACATTACTTGTTTTGCTCCATTTTGAATTAAAATTTTCAAATATTGTTATACGCAATGCGAATATATCTTTTTGTAGTGTAGCCTAAATATTCTTGGGTCTTTTCAAATCTGACCTAGAAACTAGGATTTGGTTTTAACGCTAAAGAACTAAACTTAAATATCAGTGGGCAAAGGCATATTGTTCTCAAAAAAGATGGGCGATGGGGCCGAAAGGTTCTGAAGTCGAAAAGACGAAAGTGCCTCATCAGAAGGCGGTTAAGTCACCCAAAAGGCAATGGAAAGAACTATGATCGGAGTATCCTTATTTGATCACATCAAAAATGAAGATAGCCGCAGGAGAACTAATGTTACCGACATAGCCCCATGAATTACCAAACTCAAATGGCAGTGAGCAGAGCACATTGCTTACAGAACAGATAGTCAATGGGGCAGAAAGGTTCTATAGTGGCGACCACAAAGTAGATCGATGACCTGGTTAAGATCGCTGAAATCCGATGGATGCGAGATGCACGGGACCGGTTGTTGTGGTGACACTAAGGAGAGGCCTATGTCAGTGGACGATGGATCTTTCAGCTTAAATATTGTAGGTTTATTTTAAGAGAACATGTTTCTTACCATCTCGTCCACATAATCCCCGACCACTGGATTATTGTTGACGTACCACCGGTAGATCTGCGCGGGTGGGTTGGCGTCCACGTCGCATCGGACCCTCAACTCCGACCCCTCGGGGATCTTGCCATTCTGACCTGAGCTGATCGTTATGTTCACTTTTGGTTTGTATTTCACCTGGAAAAAAGATTTCGTTTAGAATTTTGTTAGGTTTGATATAGGGTGCTACAAGATCGAGGTTAAATATTAGGCTTTACAAAAAGTAAAATATTTTATCTGCAGTAGGTACAATTGTATTTTTTTTTTGTGTTAAAAATAACATTTGAGTCAGAAACATTTTTAATTTCATTTTTTTAATGTATAAAGTTAATCTCTTAATTTTTTTCTGTGGTACGTACACCACAAAAATAAAGAAAGAGGTTAGAAGAGAAATACTTTCCGATTTGTACTACAACGAGTGTCACCGCTTTTCTCCCACCCTGTAACTCCACTACAGGCAATAAACCAATACGAACGCGCATTACGTCAATAATAGACCAGGCACACTTAGATCGCATGTTTGCTATTAGATGTGTCAATTATGAGCTTGATCATATTTTGAAGCACGCCTGCTTCGCCCACAAGGCCCTTCTAACCTCTTTCATCTTTTCTAAGGTACATCGTTCGCACGTTGCAGTAAACGTAGGACATGTATTTTGTGTATACGTATATTTAGGATAATTACCTCAATATGTACAGTAGCCATCCTCGGAGCCCTGTCTGCCGTGTTCTGCGCTTGACATGTAATTGTCTGGTTGTGGTGACCTTTAGTTGGGGTCAACCACAAAACTGACCTGCGATTGACAATGAATGTTATTATGGTGTTTAGTGTCCGTTAAATAGGTTAGGTAATTAGAAGATATAAGATAGCATGGTATAGCCGGCCTTGTAATGTTCCCACTGTTGGGACTTAGGCCTCCTCTCTAAGAAGGGACGGGCCGTAATCCAACACGTGGGCCCAGTGCGGGTTGGTGAATGTCACTTATCTCCGAATTTTCGGTTCTAGGACATGTCGGTTTCTTCACGATGTTTTCCAACGATAATCGATGTTTTTTTTTTTCGATATACGATAACATTACGTTAAATTAACAGACCACGTTCGAAACACTACGCTTCAAAACGCAAATCGTTTAAGTGGTTCAAATGACTCATCATCATCATTTCAGCCGACAGACGTCCACTGTTGGACATAGGCCTCCCCTAAGTGTCGCCACAATGATCGATCCTGCGTGTCTCGCATCCATCGGTTTCCCGCAACCTTCACCAGGTCATCGGTCCACCTTGCAGGAGGCCTTCCGACGCTGCGTCTTCCAGTACGAGGTCGCCACTCCAGAACCTTTCGGCCCCAACGGCCATCGGTTCTGCGAGCAATGTGCCCTGCCCATTGCCACTTAAGTTTGGCGATTCTTCGGGCTATGTCGGCAACCTTGGTTCTCGGCAAAATCTCGATTCAAATGACTGCCCAACTCAAAACAATTTCTTTAGATAGGATGAATTTCTTCTCTTGTTAGATAGTCATACTTCTTTCATAATGTAATTTAAATGTAAGAAGTCACTGCCTCTAAAATTCAGGCACCTAAGGGTATTTTTAATATCGTGCGGATTTCATCACCCTTGCGGGATTGCCCCGCATGCGTAACCTCCGCAAATGTCCTTTCCATAAAAGCCTTTATTGTGATGCGTGGGATACGCACACAGGCTGCGTTTTTTTATTTTTGGTTGCAACCGGATTAATCCCGCATGCAAATACCCAAACCTGGCTCTGGAGTTAAGGTTTCACTTATCAATCAATAAGAATTTTATTTTTACGGACAGAGAATATGTACCCTGAAGTGTCACATTTAAATGAATACGAACCTCGTTTTATATCTTTGTCCATCGGGTAACAGTTCTACAGTACTGTTAACAGGTCTCTTGATTACTGACTGACTGCCATCTAGCCACGTTATCTTAACAAAAAAACAATAGTCATTAATTTTCACTCTACAAGTCTACACCACAAAATATATAGCCACAGAAGTCAATCTACATACAAAGCGCGCTCGAGCAACGCACACGTAGACACCGCTGACGGACAAGATATCTCGGTTGCGTCTCAGCCTACTCGTCGAACAGTTCCGGCTCAAACGCTCATTAGTGTGCGTCTACCGACCGTAGGTATAAAAAGTGAAGTACATACATGGGATTGTCTTCTGTACCTATCCATTTTGTATCTACACCCACCACACACACGTTACATTGACTTGACTTGGCCCGTTAATATAGCTAAAGTCGCTTTAAAAGAAAACTACACAAACAATATACCTATCTACATACAATACTGATCTCCTATCTGTCGTCTACAATACAATACCAAGCAAATAATCTTGTCGGCCTTTCCTTAATTGATTTGGGATTGACTTGTAGCGACATCTATGACCCCGAGTAGGAACTTAAATTCAAAATCCAGCATCATAGTATTAGTGATTGGAATATATACGAGTACAACAGCCCTAAATCAACTATCGGGCTAATAGCCGGACTAGACAAAATATCCGCCTAGTGGAGGATCCTCCCTATTCAATGAAGGTGCCATTGAAAAGGGAAGATCCTCCACTTTGGAATCAAGCATTAGAGCATTAGATTTATTTATTAAAACTTCATGCAACATAAAAGTACAAAGTCGGACTTAATGCTTAGATTAGGGTTTGGGTTTTTAGCATTAGAGTATACATACCATAAAAAAACTGGGTTTCGATTCAATCAGAAGGTTGCATGTTGGGGTCACCAGTTTGGAGGTATGCGAAACAGGATTTATAGCCTCGCATACCTTCGTTGAAAAGAGAGGATCCTTCGACCAGACGGGTGTCTGATTTGGGTAACTGCCCGAGAGATTTTGGGTTGTTGTATATGTCCAAATCGTGCGGAAAACTTTAATTGCTGTTGCAGGATTTCGTAGTTTAGTTCATATGTGACGTAATGTATGTCGCTAAAGGTCACAGCAATTGGTGTTCTGAGTCTAAGCCATGGGAAAAGGTGTGAGTTTATTCATCAGAAAAATGATTTGTTCAACAGAAAAATGATTTTTTCATCAGAAAAATGTTTTGTTTATCAGAAAAATGATTTTTTCATCAGAAAAATGATTTGTTTATCAGAAAAATGATTGGTTCATCAGAAAAGAAAAACATATTATTATTTATTAATACATACCTCCGACGCAGGTTTTCCCCCCGAAGACACGCACTCTATCTTAACGGGTTGGTCTTCTGTTGCATCAATGAAAGCTCCTCTCAGTATTCTGGGTGCTTCTGGAGCAACCAGTACTGTGAGCTGAGCGGTGCGTGAGCGGATCGCTGGTTCATCTACGGAAGAAGTTTCTTTGTTAATATATCATACGTTAATGAAATTTTGTTTCTGGACTGTATCCCTGTAAGTTTACTCAAATGAATAGTTTTCTTAAAGATTAACTCATTAAAAACAGACATGATATTGATTGGACCAATATTCTTTATTTTCTTTTTGAGGGAGTGTTCGAGGCATGCGTGAAGCACAACGCACTGTTAGCGCAATTTTGATTCTTACCGGACGATGCCACGACGAGCAACTCATTGCTTACGGTCCGCTCACGCCAAGTGTGGCCAAGAATAACCCTGTGACTTTCATTGCGTTTCCTATGACAGTTGCGTCTTGAGGGTTGGCTTGAACCAGGGCTCTGCGCGAGAGATCATCAGCGGCCGATGTCTTTCGACCACAAAAAAAAATTTGCCGTGCCTGTTTGGAAAAGTACCGGTGCCGTGGCTCATGTTTTTTTTTTTATAATATGGTTAAGCTCATGTTTGGCCACTATCTCACCTGTTGGTAAGCGATGATGTGGCCATTAATGGAGCTTGCTAGGCTAGAAGTAACCATGTGTGTATAGAAAGCGATCAGCGGCACCTTTGTGTTCAAATGACATGACATAGTGACATGATAACAGACTTAGCTCAACTCTGTCATGCAATTGAGTATATCAAGGGTAAATCTCTTGAGACTACAGAAAAATCAACAGATAAAGAAATATCAGTTTCCAAGTACTGTTAATTAATAACAATTTTCTCATTTTTTTTTACTAATTAATTACTAATTCATCTCTATTTCGGTATACCTACACGATATGTATAAAAACTATTTTGAACAATGTAACATTCATACCCTCATTAAAATTAAATTGTAACTTTGTTCTATTTCGGAAACCAACTTGACATACAACGTATTTTGCTAATTCATATACCTATGCTAGATATTTTCCACGACTTTGCTGATTTGAAAATAATTTTGTCAGGTACATAATAAACAATTCAATCCCATTGACCATTTGTTCTGCGAGCAATATCCCTATCCGACTCTTTAGGCTATCTCAGTAACTTTAGTTCTCAAGAATGCTAGAAGACCGGAATCGGTCATCGTAAAGACACCAAGGGAAGACCTGTGCCCAGCACTGGACGTCTTCCGGCTGAGATGATGATGAGAAAAATGACTTTGAGAAACCTACTTGTCATGAGAATCTTTAGTCTATCAAACAAATACCGTTAATTTTACCAGCTTTTATTTAGTTTCACCTGTCCCGATGTTTGTCTGTAAAAAAATCTTTTAAATTAAATTTGACCCACTTCCCGGTTACCGATTGAGCTAAAATTTTGCATGCACGTATAAATCAGATGACAAAGCAAAATTATTATGACAAAGAGCTGATCTGATGATGGAACCGGAATGTGGCTATAGAAACTTCGTAGTTAAACGATACAACCCCATCGAGTTTGAACTCGTATGATTCGTCTTGACGAGTATTAATTATATGTACAGGTATACCGAGCTATAAAAGCTTGCTATGAAAAAATATTTTCATTAAAAGCTTGTTAAAAGATTAGTTTGTAATATTAAAACTTCACGTTCATTGATAAATTTTATAATACCTAACTAATAGCTAGAAGTAATTTATTCTTCTTAACAACTGTGCGAGTATATAAGAGCCGGTTGTAGTCACAGTATTTTGTAAGGGTTTTGTCCGGGTCTATGTCGATTTCGCGGCCCCGTTACAGCATATCAAATTAGAATTTAATATTGTTGCAGACTAAACAAAAGAATTGATCACTCTATAGAAACTCGCTAAATAAGTAGGTACTTAATATTTTATAGCTAGACCGTATGAAATATATTCTGACTAGCTTTTGCCCGCAGCTTCGCTCGGGTTATATACCCCCATTTTAGGGAAATGGGAGGTTAGAGAGAGACAAAAAGTAGCCTATGTCGCTCTCCATCCCTTCAACTATCTCCACTTAAAAAATCACGTCAATTCGTCGTTCCGTTTTACCGTGAAAGACGGACAAACAGACACACACACACTTTCCCATTTATAATATTAATATGGATTCCCGTGGGAAAAAAAGAGATTGAAGTCTTCTAAGATTTACTGTTAGGTGTGATATAATGTTTTTCTTCACAGTTTTAGCAGCAGTGGTGATGGAACTGGGTTTGAATTTAGAATGTACAACCGTTGATATATTATAAAGAAAGATAAGCCAACAGAAAAACTGGGCTCTGTGCTCAACTTCACGCAAGAGTGAAATGTGATTTATTTTTGTATGATTTGTACAACGCATAAAAAGCACACGAAGGCATTTTGATAACCTTTATCCCGCTTAAAAATAAAGAATATTTTTTTGCGTAACACGCCTGTTTATGTAAGTCCTGCCCTTACCCCAAGTAATATGGGATAAGGGCAGGAAGAAAAAGAAGAGCCCGTTTATGTAACTGAGTGAAATTAAGCCATGGGGGCTTGATATCAGCGGTCCACGTGCTGGAAGCGAGTCACCTCTCTTCTGTTGTTTTGATTTAATCTAACTATCCCCGCACACGGGCCACGAAAACACCTCTCTTCTAGCTACATTTTGTGGCCGCTTCTAGCGTTTTCTTTTTGTGGCGGCGTTTTTTGCGGGACTCATAAGTCTGGACTATTACTGTTAGGCTACCACTACGGCATGGAAGTAAAAAATACACCAAAACCGTTCGGCCCCATTGATCAAGGCTCTAGCCAAGGTTGGCTCATCGAAGAGTGACCAACAACTTTATACCGAGGCCCCTCTGCGCATTGGACACCCCAGATCGAATTCATAGATCTGTCACAGTCATTAAGTACGGTCAACGAAACACCAGTGGTAACACATTACGGAATTCAATGTCAAATCATGTTAATAATAAATTTTATACAGGTGAAAGTTTGGTAAAGGGAATTTATTTAGCAAATAGCTTTTTGAAAAACCACTTTTACACATCATTTTTTTTTTTGGTCAGTTATATTTTTTCTTTGACGATTCGGACACATGATGTTTAATAGTCAGTTAACAATTTAAAAAAAATATATATAGGAAAAAAACATTACCACAATATTATTTTAGGCTGGATTTAAGGCAGCAACTTCGGATTATTTTCGTTATATTATACTTTATTTTACTGTAGATACTAAACCGCTTCAGTAAATTTAGTGGTGTCCGAATCGACCGAGAAAAAAAATTGGAAATAAAATGTGTTGATTCGGACACTGTGTCCGAATCGTAAGTAACTCAAATATAGAAGTTAGAAACTCTACAAACAGACATTCAATTGTCTTTCAATAATACCAATCATTTCTACGAACGAGAGAAATATGAGAATTTATGACATCTTTCTCTTTATATGAGAGACAAAGTTATTCTCCTATTTACTTCATATTAATGTACTACAATGACAGAATTTCTTCGAAAGATTTCTCATTAGTTACCTATAACAATCTTCATACTTTTACGTAAGTCAGGGATGGGCAATATACGGCCCGCGGGGTCTCCTCGGCACATAAAAGGATTTTTATACTTCTTCTTAGCGTATCGATGGCAAAACCTGTCAGATTCCTTGCCCAGCTTAGTATTCGGCCACGGCAATGCCGTCCGTTGATGCTGTCATTATGTCCCTACATGAGCAGGTAACCGGGCACGTGGTGCAGGACGGAAGGTGGGACATCGTCTGCGGAGTGACGCCGCACAAACACTGAAGATCGGAACCATCAGAGAACCCCCACCAGTGGAGATGGTCTTTACTTATATACTATAAATAGTACATATTTTTTTGACGTGGAAAATTATCATATTTCCTGTTTAAGGTGAAACGAGAGGGCGTGTCAGACTTCTACTGACTACAACCCCCCTGTATCTTTCAGTTGCCTTTTGCATTCTAGAGCTACAGTAACTCTTTCAAACATCTTTGTAACAGTAATAGACTGCCCTTGCAAAGATTTATAAATCTGTCTATGTTTGTTTACTAAGTAACCACATTTAATTTGCGATAGGTACCCGAGATTTCCCAGGAAATCATTCTGAAAAGGAAATCCAGGGTACCTATAGCAAAAAAATCACAGGTATAGTCAGTAATGACTTCATTAGAGTATGATAAAATTAATTAAAATCACGTTAAATATAGTTATAAATATAAACTTAAATTAATTAAAACTAACTTAAAAAAATTAAAATAAAACCCTAAAGAACTAAAAAAAATGCCAATTTAAAGTAAGGCGTCGAAAAATTAATCCGCATAAATGAATAAATAAAAGCCAGCCTTTGGGTCACGCGAAGTGTCAACGAGGCGTTTCGAAAGTTCTTTAAATAATTTTTAACTTCATTAGATAATTTATCACTTTACAAAAATACCAGGCAATAAAAAAAGTACTTATACGCCATTTTATATGACTGTATAAGTTGGTTCCTGTAACTTTTACCTAAACTTCTCTCACTTGCAAAATAAAAACTGAATGCGTTCTTTTATTAACCAAATAAAACATTTTGCGGCCAACGTCGTAAAAGGTTTCCCACCGCTGACGTTAGGTACCAACGTTATGAAAAAATAATTATTGTCTTATTTGTTGAGACAGTTTTGTTCTTTCAATAGTGGAATGAGAATATTATAGGAAAGAAATACAACGTGCTTATATTGGATGTTATTCGAAGAGTACCCTCTTAATAGGGGTTCATGATCTTCACTGAATCGAGTATTTGGCGTTGAGATAATAAATAACAACTGTTTTTGTGTCTGTAATGGGTCATTAGACTATGAATCGAAACACAAAAATACCTTGATAACGACAAGGGTATTGTTTGCGATAAATATATTCGTAGTTACTAAAGTATAATATTATCATTATTTCAGACGATAGACGTCCACTGTTGTAATGCATCTCACGAGTGTCACCTTAACGACAAAATCTTTTACGGGTCGCATTCATCGGATTCCCGTGACCCCTTCCGAATATCGGTCGAACTTTTTATATATTTATTTACTAGCTTTTACTCGCGCCTTCGCTCGCCTTTATTAATATAATATACTTTAATTCCTCTCACCTTTTCTTTCCCATCTCTCCCTCTTTTCACACTAAAAAAAAATTTGCTTATCTCCGTCTCCAAGGTTCCAACTAAAAATGTGCCGTTGCCGGCAATCTGGGAATATTGCTGGCAATATTGCCACAAATATCCATACATCGGGCAATATTCCCGGCAATATACCCACCAATATTCCCAAGTTACGGCAATATTGCCGATAATGGCACATCTCTAGTGCCAACGATCTCTGTACCAAAATTCATCAAAATCTATTTTGCCATTTAGGCGTGAAGACGTAATCAACAAAAAAATAAATAAACAAACTCACTTTCGCTTTTATAATATTAGTAAGGATTAAAACTGTACCTATGAAACACATTATAAAGGAGACTTAATGTAGTAAGAATCTATATTATACAAAATTTCATAACTGTAATATCATGAAAAATTGCAGTTATAAGCTTTTTTTTTTTTTTTTTTTTTTGTCGACGGGTAAAATCATCTTTGACGAAACCCGCTCTTGGGTGGAGCGGGAGACAGTGTCAGACTCTTACTGACTAAAAACCCCGCGCCGTTCCTTCTAGCCTTCATACCGGGGCACGAGCTCCCTTTCGGACAACCCTGTCCCCAGTAGGCTTCGACCCAGCTGGGCCCCTCCTGCTGCTGACAACTCCTTGAGGCGCGCGGGAACAGTGCGCGCCGTCGACGTCTTGGACTCGGTCCATTACCGGACAATCGGACAGCGAGCTACCCATGGCTCGCCGTCCGCGAGCCCGCGTCTACGGTGGCCGGAAATCGGGATCGGAATCCCGGCGACGGCGGTGAGGGCGCCGTTGCCTGATGCGGTCGGCCTCCTCCTTTGCAAGCATTACTGCTTCGCAGAAGGAGGCGACCGCCTGCCACTCCTCCTCGCTCCGGACCATGGCCTCGACCAGGGCCCGGCGCGAGAGGTCTCCGCCGCTGATCGCCCCCACGAGGGCACGGCGATGCTCCGCCCAGGCAGGGCACACCTCGACGGTGTGCTCCACCGTGTCCTCCGGGCGTTGCGCACAGTGGCGACACCCGGGCGTCTCTTCCGCCTGAATCCGATGCAGGAACCTCCCGAACTTGCCATGTCCGGTGAGGACCTGCGTCATGCGGAAGGTAAGGACGCCGTGAGGTCTTTCCAGCCACGCCTCAAAGAGGGGACTTACCGCCATAATCGTGGCGTGCCCATGCAGTTATAAGCTTGTTATATTACTTAGTTATCTGCACAAATAATATGATCGGGCCATTCATGCGACTGAGGGGTTGTTTTGCTTCGGCACCTAGCTGTGCGCTGGCCCCTAATGTCCGCTTTGACCTGCCGTGTTGTACTTATTGCCGGTGGTGTCCAATTTGTGACAATATTTAAATATTTTTGGAAAAAAATCTAACATCATGGTTTAAAAAGTGTTGGTATTGATTCAGTTACTATTAACAACTAGGTTTTACCCGCGGCTTCGCCCGCGTTTATTAGCCTATGTCCGTCTCCGTATGTATTTTGATGAATTTTGGCACAGAGATAGTTGGGACTCTCCAACTATCTCTGTGCCAAAATTCATCAAAATCGGTTTTGCCATTTAGGCGTGAAGACGTAACAAACAAACTCACTTTCGCTTTTAAAATATTAGTAAGGATAATATTGCATAGCTCCATTCCTCTTTCTCGCTTGCGCTTTACATTTTAATACGTTTTTTTTTACGGTGGGCAAAAATCATCTTATCAACCCCCGCTCTTGGGTGGAGCGGGAGTTGATACCACTAAAAACCCACCCCGTTCCTTCCAGCCTCCAGAACGTTTACCAGGACGTTCTGAGGTCCAAAGGCTTCAGAGAAACGAACTTCGTATCAATATAAGCCGAGTCAAGGAGTACAGATTCCAACTTACTGTTGTAACCGGAGCTGACCTGACACTGGTACCGTCCGTCATCTTCCAGAGTCACATCCTTGATGTCTAGAGAGTAATCCCCTGAAACAAAAATAGAAGGTAATGTTAGTCAAAAATAAAGGAGTACACCTCCTGCCGCTAATTGGGAACCCGATGGTGGCGCGTTACGAGGGCCGTGAAATCACATAGCCTCGGATTTGTGCAGCGCCACTTCGAGTCCCAACTCCTGGATCCTACCAACGACTATCGCAACCCCGCGTGTCGCTAGAGCGACCGCCGCCCGGTACGAAGCACATACCTACCTAAGATGTTAATAGCTATTAAAACAGAATGCAGTGGTGTATCTACTTTAATACGGGGTAATTTTGACCTCGTACCGAATTTAACAAAAAATTGTTTCTTAAACGTTACGGGGTCTAATAAGCCCCTTACCGTCGTAACGAGGTCTTAAACACCCCGTACCACAAAAATGGAAATAATACAAAAATTACTGCCGCTGCCAACATGTAATCTAAGTTTTAAAATCGATGCAAAAATGGACTAATTAGTCATAATATTCATCTTAACATTGCCAAGTTTGAAAAATAAAAAAAAAAACTATTAAAATTATCGTCTAAAAGGCGATGCAGCAAAATCATTTCAACGAGGGATTTCATTTAATAAGCTGACAAGACTGTTTTGTTCTGCGTCCGATAAAAATGAATGGAGCAACGGGATTAGCCTACTTCAGTGCAAATAATTAATTGTAGATGGATTATTCAGTTAGTTTTTCAAAGATCGGATTTAGCCTTTGAGTTGGAGTTTCTATATTTTATTTTTTAGATGAGGCTTTAGTTTGTATTCTGTGTAGTTAAGTACTAATTATTAATGTATAAGGTTTTTTTTTGGTGGGTAATAATCATCCAAAAGAGCTCCTCTGCCCTTGGGCGGAGCGGGAGATAGTGTCAGACTATTACTGACTAAAAATCCACCCCATTCCTATTTGCCTTTCATACCAGGGCCAAGCTTTCCTTTCAGAAGCAGACGCTTGGCCCCAGTAGTCTTCGACCTAGCTAGAGCCCAGCTCCTTGAGGCGCGCGAGAACGGTGTATCCGTCGACGATTTAGACTTAGTCTGGACAGTTACTGGACGGTCGAAAAACGAGCTACCCATTGCTCGCCGTCCGCAAGCCCGCGTAATGTATAAGGGTTCCATTTTTTCCTTTTGAGGGATGGGCCTGGGTTATTTAAAAAGGAGCTCGAGCCCCGGTGTGAAGGCTAGAAGGAACGGAATGGGTTTTTAGTCAGTAAGAGTCTGACACTATCTCATGCTCCACCTAAAAGCGGGGGTTTTCATTGGATGACTTTTGACCACCAAAAAAAACCCTTATAATAATAATAATGTCGTGTCGGGTAATGGCTTAATTGCCAAGAGCCTCGACCAACACCTTAGGAGGCTCGCGTTAGGCGGTTGGATCAAGGGCTTGATTCAGAAAGCAGTACTTCTGGACACGGCTCGTATAGTTAGGAGGTTTCTTTCTTTGGAGCCCTGACCACCGGTAGCGTGGACCCTGTTGCCGATACCGGTGGGCTACTATTTTTTATATTTTTAAATGTTTTGTTTTTATATTGAAATATTTAAAAATGTAATTTATATGTGATTATTGAAAATAAAGGAAATAATAATAATATTCCACAACTATCACACAACGTCGTCTAGTCCCAAGCTAAGCAGAACTTGTGTTATGGGTACTAGACAACTGATAAACAACTTTTATGATGAAAACAACTTATATATTTTAAACGCTAAAGGTACGGATCCCTAAAAATTAGAACATACTAAAAAATACAAATCTTTCCTCTTCACAATGTCCAATCGTCCATGAACAACTTTTACGCGGAACCTACTCCAAATTAAAGGTCCAATTTCCTAACAAAAAGCTTTTATCTATAACAAGTAAACTTTTCGACTTCCTCTATAATTAAAACAAAGCAATAATTAATAAGAACGAACTAACAAATACTTCACAGGCAATTAAACTAGGGACTATTTCAATCAAAAGTCAAGTTAATTTTTTTTTTTTGTTCACTAAGTTCGAAAGTGGAATAAAACAAAAAACTTATCAATTGTACCAATTTTTTGAACATAAAAAGCGACACTTTGAACATTATTTTTCAATTTTCTTGACAAAAAAATCATGTCTATAAAAGTTGGTTTGTCAGGCACTAGTGGTACAAATAGAAACAAGTTTTTAATGAAAATAATGTTTCCATAGCAAGCTTTTATAGCTCGGTATACCTATATAATTAATACTCGTCAAGACGAATCATACGAGCCCAAACTCGATGGGGTTGTGTCGTTTAACTACCAAGTTCGTATTGCCACCTTCTGGTTCCATTATCAGATCAGCTCCATCTCATAATAATTTTGCATTGTCATCTGATTTAAACGTGCATGCAAAATTGAAATGTAACTCGGCTAGGAGGGCTGCTCTTGCAAATTGACATAGCATTAAATCCGTGAAGAAAAGACTGAAAAAAAAATAAAACATATTTCTCTCACCAATCAACTCTGTTAAGATTTAAACAGTAGCTCCAATATTAAACGCGACTGACCTACATAAAATTGCACACAGAAATAAAAATGCAAGTTTGCACAAAACTGTATAGAAAAATGAAATATCTTCTTCCATCTCACCCGCCCTAGACAGCAATGTAAATATAATGTGTCTACAAAACGGACTGAAGAAATAAGGTAAATTCCGTTTTTAACTCCGTGAAAAGCGCTCTGGTTGAGAAGCCCACTTAGGGTGATCTTTCATCATGTCTTTAAAATGTTAAAAATACATTTTTCATCGCCACGGTAAAAGGTGGGCAATCTGGGCTATACGTCTGGGGCTATTATATCTGGATATTGTTTCTGGGGCAATCTCGATGAGCGTGGGAAAAGCCCGTCATGCTTAAGAGGGTTGACTAGTGGTTCTGATAATTTTTTGTGTAGTACATTTAATTTTTGCGAAATTGATAATGAGATCGTTGAAAAAGCACTGGTGGCTACCAAACAACGGCTGTTTTGCAGAAGTTGATCAACAGTGTCTGTTTTTTAAGTTTTTTTGGAAGGGGAAAAGTCATCCAGTAACTTTTCTCGCTCTAGGGCGAACTGAGTCAGCCTTTTACTCATACCTATGGTCCTTCTTTGCCTGGTTGTTCTTTCCTTTTTTACCTGCGTTCCAGGATCCCCAGGGTTGCCTTTCGGAAATCAACCCATAGCCCCAGTCGGCTGCGGCCCTGCTGGGCTCCTACAGTTTTTTTGAGGTAGGAAATCATCAGAACCGATGATCGATGGGGCCGAATTCCATCGATCATCAGTTCTGCGAGCAATGTGCCCTGCCTACTACCACTTAAGTATGGCAATTCTTCGGGTCATGTTGATCACCTTGGTTTTCCTGCGGCAATCTTCGTATCTGATTCGATTACGTCAGGAAACTCCGAGCTATAATTATCTCCGTTACGTTTTTGCATATTTAATAAATGAATATTCCCGAAAAAAATCTGTACTATTTTTTTTTGTGATTACTACCATTGGCCAAACATTTTAACGTAACGTAAGATAGAACAATGATGACAAAAAGACGTCGGTTCTTGCCAAATTGGCAAGATTATATCGTTGCCTACTTTTTTTTGGTAAAATCTATATATAGCAAAGACTTCCCCGCTTCAATATCTAGGTTTCGCCTTTGTACCTACATCACGAGTGTTTTCAAGCGATGATCTTTCTTTCTTATTTATTTTCTATCTTTTTTATTTTTTGTTTCGGGTGTGAAACTCTCACTCCGGTTTTTTCCTTTGAGGTAAAAAATCATCCAATTACTTCTCCCCGTCTGGGTGGTGCGGGAGGGCGTGTCAGACTTTTACTGACTAAAACCACACCTGTGTACTTCAATTGCTCTTTGCGTTATGGCTACAGGTTTGCTGTTAAAAAAAACCCCGTAGTCTTAGCGGGCATTAGCTCTGCTAGGCTCTTATGATTTGATGACATCTCTATGAGGAGCGCGTGGATTATTAGGCGCTGTCAACGACTGGGGCACGTCAGGTAGTTTACCATGCGGCCGGACACCGAGCTACCTAATGTTGTCCGTCCGCAAACCCGCGTCTACTATCGCTGGTAGTCGGGGTCGGGGTCTCGCTTACCGCCTGAGGCTGCGAGACGGGTCATGTTGGATGGTTGAATGTTCGTTCCAAACTCTCGCTCCGGGTGCAGTGAGAGCGGGTGTCTGACTTTCCTCATCATCATCATCATCATTTCAGCCGAAAGACGTCCACTGTTGGGCATAGGCCTCTAACTATAACGGACCAAAATCTACCAGTCTCCCTTTAGTTGTATTTTGCTTTCCAGAGCCCTGATATCCGTCGTTCTTCAAACAATTCCGCTGCCCCTAGCAGGATTGTTTTTTTTTGTTTTCTACCTGCCAAATAAATCGTATAACCTTGAGTCTATATTCCGCATCCGTTCAATCATTATTGCTATTGCTAGCCAAGACTTCAGGGGTCGATGACTTTTGTTGCGTAAAACTTCTATTTATATGGTTTAGTGCAAAGATATTAAATGAAAAGGAATGTTTTTCATATAAATAATGATGCGGGCGGGATCGCAAATACTTATAGGAATATTGGACGTTATATCTACGTAAGTAACTAGTTTTCTTAAAAAAGGCATGTGTAACAGCAACAACTGTGTACCAGCACATGTTTAAAATAATATTTATACAACACTAGCTTTTGCCCGCACGGCTTCGCTCCCGCTCTTCCCTACTCTACCCTGCTCTACCTTGCTCTACCCTACTCTATCCTACTCTACCCTACTATACCCTACTCTACCCTACTCTACCCTACACTACTCTACACTACTCTACCCTACTATACCCTACTCTACCCTACTCTACTCTACTAAACTTCACATAAACCATCTACTAAATAGTCCGAACAAAGCCTAAAAATTTGGTTTGGATAGGTGAGCCCGTTCTTGAGTTATAAAATAACAACGAAAAGTGGCATTGATTTTTATATATATAGATAAATCCTGTAGCCCTAGTGAAAAAGGATCTATGTCCAAAAATGTAACTTTACAGGAGACGCAAAAACACTACGCGCGGTTCACTTAACTCATTATGGACAAAATTGTACTTATACCCTTTTTCACTAGGGCCACAGAATTTTAGGATAGGTATATATATAGATTTTAGTTGCTACTTTTATAATAGATTTTGTTCTTTATTGCTATTTGCTAGCACAATTTCTTCTGAGTACCGATATTGTCCATCAACAGACCAATTTTGCAATGTTCTTGAGAAAGGTTATCAAATAAACTAATAATGTTTAGGTACTGTTTACGTGTACCTAATTAAATAAGTACTTTATAGGTATGTTGGTGTTTTTTAGACTTATACAAATAGTTTGTGAGAGGAGTTAGAAAATTGATGTTTTGTTATAGAAACATTTTCTTTAGTGGTTGTTGTTTTATCGAGGTAGGTAAAGTAGGCATTAAAACTGTTTTGTACTGATAGATATTTATACTATCGCGCGTGGTAGAAGCTATTCTTTTTGCGAAAAAATTGATGATTTTTGTGAGAAAAGCCACGGCATATGCTATAGACATACTGGATGTTTTTTTTTTTCGCGTTGGTAAAATCATCTAATGACATCCCTGCTCTTGGGCGAAACGGGAGATAGTGTCAGACTTTTACTGACTAAAAACCCACTCCTGTTCCTTCGATGCCTTCCGTACCGGGGGATAAGCTACCTTTCGGACTAACCCTGGCCCCATCTAATGACATCCCCGCTCTTGGGCCGAACGGGAGATAGTGTCAGACTTTTACTGACTAAAAACCCACTCCTGTTCCTTTGATGCCTTTCGTACCGGAGGCTAAGCTACTTTTCGGACTAACCCTGGCCCTAGTAGGCATCGACCCAGCTGGGTCCCTGCCGTTGCTGACAAATCCTGATGCGCGCGGGAACAGTACGCGCCGTCGACGACTTGGGCTCGGTCCGGACAGTTACCGGACGGTCGGACAGCTACCTACTACTCGCCGTCCGCAAGCCCGAGATTTACAGGCTATTATGAAAATTGGTTGGTCATATTTTAAGTTACTGTTTCTGCCCATGGATATGAACAATTTTCTTCAAAATAGTCCTAGCAAAATCCCAAAACAAAATTGGATTTTAGATACAATCTACAATCAGCTAATCAAAATTAAGGTTCTATTTTTTTTTTAATTGACTATGATTCTTTGAAAAAAAAAATGGTTCATTTCCGTGACCTAAATCTCTATTATCGGTATTTAAAATATGAACACTCATTTCTGTAACACCTAAGAAGCGCCTCATTGACGAAATTGTACTTTTTCTTGAATGCTAAAGAGTTCTTGAAACAACGAAAGATCAAAAGATAGATCAATCAATAAATCGATAAGTTATTGGTTGGTCATCATTACAGATTTGAAACATGAAAAGGTTTAAAAGTCACAGTGGTAAACACATTTTTTATCAATAAATATCATATATTTAAAATCTTTGCCTGCCTGGCGCATTACTTTCTGTATTTCATCACCACTGCTTTAAAAACGGTGAAGAAAAACATAGTGAGAAAATAATAATAATATTCCAGCTATCACACAACGCCGTCTAGCCCCAAGCTTAGTAGAGCTTGTGTTATGAGTATTAGACAACTGATAAACATACTTATATATTTCTAAATACATACATAATTATATAGATAAATCACACCCAGACACAGAACAAATGATCATGCTCATCATACAAACATTTTTCCTGGGTGGGAATAGAAACCACGACCTCCGGTATAGCAGTCAGGTCCATTAACTACTAGACCAACAGGGCATGTCAAAAGGAGTTTATTCCAAGTGTAAGGCAACGTTTTATAAAAAAAAACGAAATAAGTCCTTTAGTTCCAAAACACACTACAAAATTTTTCCAAAGCTCCCGTAATGAGGATCAACAAACTACGAGTATAAATATTTATTTATTTTATTCTATTTAGAAAAGGAAGAGATTACAAAGGATATTGATTTCAAACTTCCTTCCTTCATTAGAAAGGTCGGTAGATACATGATGCTGTTTGTAAGTAGATGAGCTTTGAGATAACCTACTCATATGTGCCTACTTACAATCTTGATTGCAGTATTGTTGTGCAGAAGTTATGTTTACGATTTTTATATTTTATTACATACATTATCGTTATTTTCTATAATAGCAACACTAAAATGTATTTTTATTAAAGCTTTTATATTATCCTCTAGTAGGATATATAAAATCTTTGATTTTTATTACTGACAACTAAAATGGAATAAGACTGGTAAAAGTGCAGCAAAACTGACATTGACAGCTGCATTAAAATAACGCGCTGCACTGGTCGGGGCATTCAGAAGAAGAAGAAGAAAGAAAGAAAAACATTTTATTTACGCGAAATAAGACGCATACGCATTCCATTTTAGTGGTCAAAGGAGACAGCAACTCAGTAACTTCTGCTATGTTTATTAATTTCAATTGATTGATGAAATTTGTTATAATAAATGTATACTATCAAAAAAAAAAACTCAGGATGTAAAAGTATAAAACAGGATTACAGGATGTTTATCCGTTTTGGAAGTCTTATTTGCATCGCCTAACCCGCTAGATACATTAAATAATTTTCATATCAAATCATCTTTTAAAGTTAACAGGTATAAATATCTTTGTAAAATGTTGTTATTACGCTTTGTTATAAATTACTAGAATTATAATTTAGACACAAACGATTTCAAAGACTTGCCCGTATGGGCAGCTAGGTCTGCCTCTGGGCCCATTGTAGGGACCCATTAAGGTCGATGCCCGCCAGGGCTGCGGGAATTTAGTTCCACTGCTGGACCTTCCCCGAGTGTCACCACAACGATAGATCCTGAGAGCTTCGTGTCCATCAGGTTCGAAGTTGCCACTCCAAACCTTTCGGCTCCAACGACCATCTATTCTGAGATGATCATCCCATAGATTCATTTCAACCGAAAGACGTCCATTGCCTTGCATGCAATGTACCCTGCCCACTGATATTTAAATATTAAAGCTGGGTTGTTGTAACGTATTTTAGCGCTTATCCTCGACCCTGTGCTAAATATTAACATTTATCTAGATTCTAGAGCAGATAGCAGGTGTGAGTCTAGCCTTTTTTCTAGCCCAAATATACGGCTTGCCTAATAATTTACCTAAATATCTGCGTTCGTTTTTCTGGGCGAGAACGCGCCTGCCAAATACTAATGTTTGTTTTAAATGGTGTGTGACGAAGATTTGAGAACGGGTTCCGTAGGGATGGAATTATTCTGAATAGTATTAGTGAGTAATTTGTTACTCACAATGGGAGCTTGGAGTTTCTTTGTATGATCCAATCTGAAATTTAAATATCCGCAGTAGAACAAGGTAACCCACATATTTCGAAAAATTGCCAAATTTAATTGGCAGTGGGCAGCCATATTGCTCACAGAACTGATGATCGTTGGTCCGAAAAGTTCTGGAATGGAGACCACGTGCTGGAAAACACAGCGTTGAAAGGTTTCCTAAGAGTCAAAAGGATGCAAAACGCACAGTACAGGTCATTGTGGCGACACCTAGAGGCCTATGTCCAGTAGTGGACTTCTTTTGGTTGAAATTGTGAGGATGATCAGATGGCGGTTGCTTGATAGTTGGGATAGGCCCTCTATCAGTTTTAAATTTAAAGTTAATCTGTCCCAAAAAAAAGTTTTGGATTTTATTTGAAACTAGCTGCTCCCAGCGGCTTCGCCCGCGTGATAGCAGAAAAGTATCCCAAGGGAACATACTTCCGGGATAAAAAGTATCCTATGTCCTATTCCAGGACATGGTCTATAAGTGTACCAAGTTTCATCAAAATCGGTTTTGTCATTGAGGCGTGAAGACGTAACAAACAAACAAACTCACTTTCGCTTTTACAATATTAGGAAGGATTGTTAGTGCCAACATCATTTCTTCTGTATAATTTCGTATTTTGAAAGATCTGTTTTTTTCGTACAATAGCAATCTCTTCAGGAATTAATAACGTTTAGACAAACCATATTCCATTTTACACTACCGAACCCCAAAAAGATTAGTTCTTATGTTTGTTTTTACTCAATTACTCAACTTCCAACTCTATTTAACTGACAATAAAGTTAAAAATACGTTGTTTACATACGTTGCTATGTTTTAAAAGTGCGTTTTTATTTACAAGTGAGTCACGGCCAAAATGCGTAGTGATGACCGAAGCCAATGTTTTCTTTTATTGCAATAAGGAACATCTTGTGCTAAATATTTCAGTTTTACGTTATATTTTGGGGAAAATCTGAAAATTTGCACGCTTTTTGTAAAGTAAAAGCTCTTACAGAACAATTTTTTTTTCTTTTTTTGGTTTTTTGTTTAAGGTGGGAAATTATGTCTGGATGGTTACCGGACGGCCGGACAGTGAGCTATCTATAACTCAAAGTCAAAAGTTTTTATTATTCACATAGGTCTACATGAGCACTTATAACACGTCAGAAGCTAGTGCACGGTTCCAAATTGGTCGTTTCCTATGGAGAAGAACTGGCAAAAAACTCCATGGAGTAACCACGTTTAAAACAAAATGATTGTTCTTAAAATATTTCCATATTATAGTATTAATTCATGAATCCCCAAGCGACCACCGGTGGCCGCGCATCTATTGTCTTACTATTGTGTCTCTAATTGACGGTATCTGAAGGGTTAATAGATATTACGTGAGCACAATATAGACCGGTCTATATTGTACCTGCTCAAAAGCACAATAAAAAAAAAATCATATTAAATAAGTAATCTAAGAATTCGCGGAATCTACAATGTTCGTCTATTTAAATTACAAAAAAAGCTAGGCAAAAAATAAAAAAATATTACAACTGTCACTAAATGAGACGTACATCGCCGTCTCCGTAAGCTCATGCCTATAATGACTGATAGTCGGGGCCTTCTCCTTCGCAAGCATTACTGCTTCGCAGAAGGAGGCGGCCGCTTGCCATTCCCTCTCGCTCCGGACCATGGCTAGAACCAGTGCCCGGAACGAGAAGTTTTCGCCGCCAATTACCCCCACGAGGACACGGCGGAGCTCCACCTAAGTTTTTTTCTCGTAGTTAAACCGGTATTTTTCAATATGAAGAAAATTTTCATATGCTATTTTCCAGTATTTTCTATTTATCTAGTCTAGTATCTATGATCTAACAGAAAGAGGAGTTATTTAAAAAATCCCCAATTATAAAAACTTACTCAGAATTACGTATGCAACTAATTTGAAATTTATGACTGACTGCCACGTTGAGTTTGCATCTATTTTTAACTTCCAGATGAATCAACAATTATTACGGTATTTTCCGTCGTCAATTCAAGAATATTTTGTAATGCTATGATAGTAGATCGCTCAAATGTACCCGGAGATATGGGTGAAAATCATCAACTCACTGGACTCCTAAGAGAGGATACTACCGCGGAGGGCGAGTACGGTGAAGGTGGTGTGATAATCTGATCACGTTTGCAAAGAAAACTTAGCTAAAGATCGCCCATAGTCGTTGGTAGGATCCAGGAGTTCTGACTCGAGGTGGCGCTTTACAAATCCGAGGCTATATGTTTTCATGTTCCTCGGAACGCGCCGCCGTCGGGTTCCCAATTAACAGTAGGAGGAGTTCGTATCGGCGTCGGGTCGACGATGAAGTACCTGGGACTCGTCCTCCACAGCCGGCGCGCCTCAAGGAGTTGTCAGCAACAGCAGCAACAGCTGGGTCGAAGCCTATTGGGGCCAGGGTTATCCGAAAGGGAGCTCGAGCCCACCAGCCTTCATACCGATGAAGGCTAAAAGGAACGGGGTGGGTTTTTAGTCAGTAAAAGTCTGACGCTATTTCCCGCTCCGCCCAAGAGCGGGGGTTGTCATTGGATGATATTTCCCCACTATAAAACAAACCTAAAGATCGCCCAATACAGAAAGGTTTGAAAGCAGAAGGCAGAGGCCTCTGGCTCAGCAGTGTGATACAATGAAGGCGCCAAAAAAGACTATAATTTATTGCTTCTATTTATATAGAAAGAATCATAGACATCGTAGGACGCCTATGGCCGTATATCGAAGAACTCATTAACTGTCAAATACAAAATTTTGAATAACTATAATAAACTAGCTGCTTTCAGCGGCTTCGCCCGCGTGATAGCAAAAAATTATCCTATGTCCTATTCCAGGACATAGTCTATCCGTGTCCCAAGTTTCATCAAAATCGGTTTTGCCATTTAGGCGTGAAGGCGTAACAAACAACCTCACTTTCGCTTTTATAATATTAGTAAGGATAATAATAATGCCACGTTCTATTGAAAGCATCTAAAAGGGACGCGACGCTACGAGCCTACGAGTTGGTTTCGGCTCCTCGTATGCCTTTCAAAGATCCAGGACCTCAGGGTCTTGAGGTAAATAAAAAGATAATAACAAATTTTATTAAAGTATAAAGTAGGTAAGTAAAATTATGATGTACATTAAGTATAATCGAGAAAAAAAAAAATTCTAACTGTAATATAGACCTGCCTGATCTAGGTTAATGAAAACCTGTGTTTCAGGCCAACTAGAAGCTACTAAAGTTTTATATTTGTTAGTTAATGTGTTTTTGCAGTAAACCGAAAATATGGTCTCCCATGAAAGTATTAATAATGCTGGTGCCTTAGTATGAAATATCTCGTATACGATTTAGCTCGTATATTGGTACCGGTAATTAACTTGATTAATAAAGTATCTTTATTACTCAAGGTAATTATTGGATTTCGAGATGTCTCGTATAGGTTGACATTATACAGGGTTATTTGTAAAACACTAGCAACCTCTCAGGACTATGTTTCTACAGATCATAAACAACAACTTTTGTTTTATAACTTTTAAAAATTTATCATATTTTAACTCATCAGATTTTCGTACAAAAATAACCATTTTAAAAGTGAACGTTCTAAATATTATGAAGTCTATGCGAATCAAGCGATAGTACAATAACAGAGGGGAGCGTGTGTCGGGCGGAGGGGATGCTTGATGCACTTGCGTCGTGACGAAAATACAAAACTCTGTCAACAAACCGGCATTAGCACGATGGCGTCGCATAGGCGCGTTTGTGATTTGGGCTTTAGTATAAAAAAATAACCAAGTAATAAATACCTTCTTCGTCGCTCCCAATCATAGCGTATCGGTCGTATCCGCTGAGGTTCCTGTTCATGCCGAGCCCGAAGTCGTCTTTGGTCCATTGCAGGTTCCCCACTTTGTTCTCCACGCGGCAGGGGAGAGTCACTCGCGAGCCGACTATGGCACTCTGTGGAGGGAGAAAGGGGAGTTAGAGTAGGAGAAGAAAAATTGGGGGTGAATAGAAAATGTGTGTGTAGCGTCAGTCAGAGAAGTAGATTTACAACTTAGTGTGGCTATGTTTTGCCACTAAAAGAACTCCACATTTACGATGTTTTTAATATCGTGCGGATTTGCCCCGTATGCGGAACTGTCTGTCGTGAATCACGCCCCGCGTCACGCATGCGTATATCTCGCATAACAAAAAATACTTTTATAAAAATGTAATTTGTGGGGGTTACGCGTGCGGGGCAAGCCCGCATGCGTGATCAAAACCGCACGATATTAAAAACACCCTTCTCGCAGAAAAACGTGACAGGACAATCAAAGGTTTCACCCTGCTGGGCCCCTACGGCTGACATCTCCTTGAGGAACAGTAGCCCCGTCGATAACTTGAGCTCAGTCCAGACGTTTACCGGACGGTCGGACAGCGAGCTACCTATTGCTCGACATCCGCAAGTCTGAGACAAAGTAATGCATGGCAGAATTTCAACCCGTGACCTTATAAAATTATGAAGTACCAATTTTACAAGAGCGGCAGTTGGATAATAATAATATGAAAAAGATTTTTCGATTTCTCGATAATAAGATTGCATATACGCAATCGACTTTATAATCGATACCAACGATACCGAATTCAAGTTTTAAAAATAACTATCATTGAACCGAAGGCCTTATTATCGAAACTGATCATATTATTATAAATGTTCTTATTACGAAAATTCACAAAATTGCATGCACTACTCAATTACTGGATTAAAATTAATAATTGTCGGTTCAAAATTGTGTGTAATGGTGGCATTATTATTGCTAAATCACTAGCAATTTGTGGATAATGTTATAATCAATTTGATTTAACCTATGAGGTTTGAAATGTATTCCAAAGTTTCGAAGTATTGCAATTGTTTTACTCATTTGTTTCGTAATGGTGAAGGAAAATCGATTACTCTCGTCGGATTTAAAAAAAGAACATTTGCGAATTTTAAAGAATTCTGGGTGGCCTTATTTGTAAATTGCCAGGTCGTAACTAAATCATCTAGATAATCTTTGAATAGTGAAATCTGTGAGATTTTATCTGATCAAGATTAATCTTAATTTATAAAACCCACACGCAAAAAAAACTTATGTAATTTTTTTTTTTAAGACAGATTTTTTTAATATTATAAGATATTAGTGAATTGTATAGATAAATTAATAATTCTAGTTTATTGTTAGTTTAAAAAAAAAATCATACAGACGAACATATTTCCTCGCTAGCCTCCTAGCCTCCTTTTTGAAATTGTTTAAAAATAGATATAAAATGGAACACTTTCTTTTATTTTTTAATTTTTTTTAACTTTCAGTATTGTAAATACTACGCCGTACCAATACCTTCTAAACCCAATTGCTCAGTGCATAACAGTTTCAGTACACATTGTGTTTTTTTTTCATCCCTTAACTGTAGGGTATGAATGAGACCATATCAAAGAGTCAACTGGCATATAAATTATTTCTCAATTACCTTTTTTTTATTTTTTCATACAAAATAATTCGATAAATTCACTATTACCTATGTAAAACACCCTTACGTGAAATATGACAGCGTAGATTAAGTAATGTCATATTTTGTTTATTTGCAAACTACTTTAGATCTCATTGATGATTGGCAACGTTACAAAAATAAAGATTTGTCAAACGGGTGTAAATTTTTGACCTAAATTAATTACGATTTATAATATCTTCGAAAGTATGCATTTTTGGACCACATATTGTAAGGCTTTTAGTATAAGTTTTCCTTATTTATTTCACAACTAGCACACAACGCCGTCTAGTCCCAAGCTAAGCAGTTATGAGTACTAGAAAACTGATAAACATACTTATATATTTCTAAATACATGTTATAGATAAATTACACCCAGACACAGAACAAATGATCATGCTCATCACACAAACATTTATCCTGGGTCGAATCGAACCCACGACCTCCGGCATAGCAGTCAGAGCCACTTACCACTAGACCAACAGGCCAGTCTATATCAATCTTAAGTTATGGGATATCAAAAACAACACATAGTATATCTCTTACAACGCAAGGATACTCTGTTATTTGAGCCGCCATATGTCATTACTTAGCACACAAATGCAGTCTTGTGAAAGCGCCTTGCTAAGTGTGGTTTTCTAAAGAGTCTGTACAGGCGAGCTGGGTTTTATCTAGAGGCAGCGGGACTTTGAATCTAAGCGTGGTTTTTGGTAGTAAATAGTTTTTTTTTTTTTTTGTTACTACTGTATGGGACTTTTGTTGGCTTATTTAGGATGGGAATGGCAGTGATTTTCAATTTCTAAACAAACCTCGCAGAAGGTGGCCCAGTGATAAGGGCTTTTTATTACAAACTTTTATTTAGTTTCACCTGTCCGTTGTTTGTCTGTCATCAAATCTTGTAAATTAAATTTGACCCACTTCCCGGTTTGAGCTGAAATTTTGCATGCATGTGTAAATCAGATGACAATGCAAAATTATTATGACAAGGAACTGATCTGATGATGACCCCATTGAGTTTGGGCTCGTATGATTCGTCTTGACGTATTAATTTTATAGGTATACCAAGCTATAAAAGCTTGCTATGAATAAATGATTTTCATTAAAAGCTTAATTCATAAATAAAGAGTGGTACTTATTTAGCTTTCGAATTACATGTGGATGGATGGAGGGGGAGAGAAAGGCCAAAGAAAAGATGGATGGATTGTGTGAGAAGTGATATGATAGAAAAGGGAGGTAGTGATAGCGTGACGAGTAACAGGACAAAATGGAAGAAAAAACGTGCTGCGCCGACCCCAAATAAAACGGGACACGGGCAGGAAGATGATGAGATGATAGTAGTGGTTTTCAATTCCTAAACCAACCCTGCGCAATGGTGGCCCAGAGATAATGGATTTTTTCATAAAAACTAGTGACATTTAGCTTTTGAAATATTCAGTTAGTTTGCTGATGCTACTGAATATAACAGCAACTATATCAGATATTTAAAAAACAAACATACATAAACACTTATCTACAAATCAAAATTGTATACAGGCGCTTATATCAAATACCTGAAACTAGCCGACAAAACACGAAGAAAACGCCGAGCATTTAAAAAATTAACAGATAACCCGATTAAAAGATTATAGAATCACTTAACCAGCAATTTGTATTCATTTACCAATTACTATGTATGTCGAACGATTCATATACAAAGATATAGATTCCTTAAATACTAAATTTCGGCTCCCGATGCTAATAGAAAGATAGTGGGGACCAAAGATTCGGCTTCGGCCAAAGTGGTGTTTTCGGTCAAAACGTGGATGAATATTCGGCTTTGCCGAAACTAACGCATTTCAGCTGAAAAAGATATAGATTTAACAACTAACTGCCTTTTTTGTATATGTGTGTACCTAATTAAAGTTTTATCTATTTGTTTACTAATTTATCCAATTGGGCTACTTTTGCAATTGCCTGTCAACTTTATAAAAACTTATAGTCGTAGTAACGTAGCTGTCTTTTTTTATTAGGTATAATATTTTTTTATACACCAGAATTAAAATTTTACTAACAAAAATATTTTATGTAGTTATCTTTCTACCTCTCAAACCACTAAACTAAAAAGTAACTTTATAGAAATGATGACGATGACAGTTAAAAGGTGTAGGTACGACAAACAGGCTAAGGAAATAATATAAAACGTTGATAAAAGGGTACTGTTTTATTTTCCCAATCCTTAAATCCCATAAAATTATATACAAACTGCAAATATATAGTATGAACAATAGTAAAATCAGTTATAAGTTTTAAAAGTTTTATCCTGTTTTTCTGTTACTAGGCCAGTTTTGGTTTTGATTTCGCCCGAAACTGGTAGACGAGCCGAAAAGGTTACTATTTCGGTTTCGGCTAAAAATTTCGTTTTGGTCCAACTCTACGGAAAGATCTGAACTGGCGCATCCACAGTCTGACAAAATGCCGATGTAAATGAGTATGACAATTATACATTTAAATTTATTCTGTTACAGTCCGAGTTATAAGGGAAAAGTGGGACAAACAATGTTCCATAAAACCTGTATGTGAGTTTGTGTGCATAATTTTAGTGTTGGCTAGTTTTAAGTGGAACTGATGTGGAGCTAATTTTATAATCTTGCTAGCTGCTACCTGAGGCTTTGCTCGCGTGATAATAAAAATATGCCAAAGAACTACTCTTGAGATGAAAAAATCCTATTGACGGGTTCCAAGAACAAAATCTATATTACAAGGAGAAACTGACTGACTGACATATCAACGCACAGTCGAAACTACAGTGCCTAAAAGATTTTCTTTTATGACGTAAGCGAGAACTAAGAGCAGATTTCTTAAAATTCACACCCTAGGGGATGAAATGAGGGTTCAAAGTTTGTACGGAGAAAAAGACTTTCACGTGAGCGAGGCCGCTGGCAGAAATAATAATAATAATATTCCACAACTATCACACAACGCAGTCTATTCCCAAGCTACGCAGAGCTTGTGTCATGAGTACTAGAGAACTAATAAACATACTTATATATTTCCAAATACAGACATATTATAGATAAATTACACCCAGACCCAAAGCAAATGATCATGCTCATCACACAAACATTTGTCATAGCAGTCAGGGCCAATAACCACTAGACCAACAGGCCAGTCATATTGCTGACTCTGGCCAGAGAGAATCTAGTCGTATATAAAAAAATATCGATTTAAGGTGTGAGGTTTTGAAGATCTGTGGGTAGGTAATAAACTAGTCTTCGATTGCTTATTTCATTTAGTAAAAAGATATTAAACAAAAATAAAACTGTCTTATAGTTTTTAGTATGAACGATTATAAGTAGGGTTGGGGTAAGATCGGTATTGGGGTAAGAACGAATAATTATGCCACATAATTAGCTTTATTTTTAATGCCAGGCACGTTGCTGGGCAAGGAACATAATGACGTGGCACGCAGTATGAGTAGCATGAACAATAAAGCTAAATAAGTTGTTTTATTTATATTTATACGTTCTTACCCCAATGCCGATCTTACCCCAACATACTTTAAGTAATAAAATACATTTCATCTTATTTCTCCATGACATTCTGATCTTGAAACCCGTCGCTATGTGCTATTGAAGGATACGACCCATACCTATGCAAGGAATCCCTTGCACAAAGTTTCATCGAATCCGTTCAGCGGTTTGTGTGTGAAGAAATAATAAACTGTACTCCCTCGCTTTTAAAATGGTAGTGTGATTTTTCTTGGCGAGCATTTTTATTTTTGTTGTCGTGCAGAAAGATAAGGGTCTTCACTTAATGTATTTATTTTAAGACGCCACAATACCCCTGTAAAAGTCACCCTATGTTTTTATGATACCCCAGTCACGCGTGCTTATTCGTGGCCATCTATTTTTAAATACAGCTGTCCTTTACTGTCTTATCTGGCTTAGTTAAATTATTAAGTGTATCATGCTAGAAGATTCTTTTTCTTTTCGAACCGAAGAATCGATTTTTACAAAAATTAACGCAAATCGTTGATGTGGCTCAAAAGGCTACCCAACTTAAATAAGACTGGGCAGGACATGTCTGCCGCATGTCCAACGAGCTGTGGGCGCGTAAAACGCAGGATTGATGCCCGGGCACAGCAACGCGGGGCCGAGGCACACCACGAAGGAGATGGCGGGACGACCTATCCAGGTCGTCCCGCCATCTCCTTGCTTCCTTAAGAATTGGCATGAGAAAGCGAGGAACCGTGATCGTTGAAAGGAGTGGAGGGAGGTCTTTGCCCAGTAGTGGGACAATATGGGCTAACTATAATAATAATAACCATCCAACAAAAATTGTTGTTCCTCATATTTTCTGGAGTTATACGATATTAATTCATGAATCCCCAAGCGACCACCGGTGGCCGCGCATCTATTGTCTTACTATTGTGTCTCTAATTGACGGTATCTGAAGGGTTAACAGGGCTAAGAAACATTTTTGATGTGATAATTAATATTTAAACTAGATCGTTGAAAGGCTTTCCACAAGGTGAACTGATAATCTGGCGTGGGAATACAGTAAAAGCAAGACACACAGGACCGAAAGATAATGGCGACGCTTGAAAGAAGCCTATATCTAGCCGTAGACGTTATTCGGCTGAAGGATGATGAAGATAAGGAACTAGATTTTTATCAAGATTATTTGGTATTACTTGATATAGGTAAACTGCGAAACAAGGGAAGAACAGACTATAGCTGTCAAAGACAATTTGACAAATGTCACATGTATACGTTCCGTTACTGCACAAAATTGTGTTTACCATCTTATAAAATCTTTAACTCAAAGAATATGCTGAATATTTTTTTAATAGTTTTTTTTTCATAATCGCGTCTTGTGATACATTGCCTAGAAAGAAATAGCTGGTTATTAAAAATTAGCTCAGTATAGACACATGCCTCTGCTAACGACATCGTCCTCTTGAAAGTAGAAAATTACTTCAAGATAACATACTACCAGAATAAAAAGTATCCTATGTACTATTTAAGGACAAACTCTACACGTGTGACCAATTTTATTCAAATCCGTTTGGCCGTTTAAGTGTGGACGAGGAACAAATGTTAGTTTGTTAACACACACACATATCCAAACTTTTGCGCTTCTATTATTAGTGTGATTTTCACTCGTGATTATAACAGGAGGGGCCCATCTGGGTCGAAGCCTACCGGGGTCGGGGTTATCCGAAAGGAAACTAGAGCCCCGGTATGAAGGCTAGAAGGAACGGCGCGGGGTTTTTAGTCAGTAAGACTCTGACACTGTCTCCCGCTCCACCCAAGAGCGGGTTTCGTCAATGATGATATTCCCCGTCGACAAAAAAAAAAAAAAACTCGTGATTATAACAGAGATGTAGGTACTCAACTAATACTTAGGTATTATTTACCGACTCACTTTCTCTCCAATCAAGCAAATAGCCACATAATGTGAAGCCACTGAGCATTACGAATATAATTTCTTATGTGGAAGTTACATTAGTGCTCTTTAAACATGAAAGTGTTTCCTCTTACATACGAGATTATCTGATGTTAGTAACTAGAGAGTATTTACACAAAAAGAACAGGGGATCTACTCGCTTTCTCCGAAAAACGAAGTTTCGATTCCTTTCGTTCCCGAAATTTCGCACGAACGAAAATTGTTTGACGAACCGAATCTCTAAACCTACTCTAATTAGTTGTGTTTCGAAAAAAAATATAATCATGATTTGTCATGATTATATTTTTTTTCGAAACACAACTAATTGTGCGGATTGTTTTCAATTTTAACGTCAAATGAATATCGTTCGTTTACGAAAGTATGTTTCGGAGAAAGCGAGTAGACCCCCAGGTATTGACTACAGTTTTTTGCATGACATGGTATATTTTAGCAGCCGAAGATTTACTAATCTATCTAATCATATACTCGTATAAGAGAAAACTGAAGATGGACGGACTGTGTGAAGAGTGATATGAAAGAAGGAAGTTAGTGATAGCGTGATGAGTGACAGGATAGAATGGAAGAAAAAAAACGTATGGCGCCGACAACAAATAACACGGGACAAGAGCAGGAAGACGATGATGATGATATGAGGAAACTGACTGATTGACATATCAATGCACAGCTGAAGCTCCTAGAACTAGAAACGTGAAATTTGACACTAGGTTTCTTTTATGATATAGGCGAGGACTAAAAGAGGATTTTCCAAAATTCACCCCCTAAGGGGATGACACCGGGGTCCAAAGTTTGTATGACAAAATCTACTTTGACGCAGGCGAATCTTGAAATCAACTATCGAGCTGTTGCCCGGACCAGACACATCATCTGTGTAGTGGGGACATCCCCCCTTTTCAGTTTTACAGGATTTAGACCACATTCCGCTTCTAAAACACTACTTAGTAAGACCTGCCAAGAAGCTTAGCTTAGCTTGGCTTTATATTTTTTACTAGCTGTTGCCCGCAGCTTCGCCTGCGTACATAAAATATAGCCTAGATGTAACTCAGGAATAAAGCAACTTTCGATCGGTGAAAAAATACTAGCAATCAGATCAGTATCTACTTCCAGAGATTACCTTCCACAAACAAAAACAAAATTTACCTCTTTATTATATTAATATAGATTATACGCCATGTTTGATGCCAATAAACTCCTTTTCGTTCGTTTTTTTTTTCTTTAAATGTGTTAAAAGTAAAAAAAAAATCTCTCTTAAAAATCGCTTCCTCTCATGTCTTGAATCACTGACAAAAATTCTTTGTTCACACATTCAAACAATTTTAAAATTGTTGTCGCTCCGTGTTTACATCTGATCAAACCGTAATCGTATCTATGTTATGTACGTCAGTTTGTATATCAAGATTCCGCTAATCTGCTGTATCAATATTCATGAAACTTTGATATATGGATAGGCGTCTACATAATTATAAGAAAATATTTGATAGATTTTTATCTTTGTGTAATTTATGCATACTGATTTATTTATATTATGTTCTGATTAAATGGCGCGAGAGAGCAATTTATTATTGGCGTTTTTTTATAAGCGTTGATAGTAAAAATATGCTTATTGTATTTAAATTTTACTATTAAGACTTACAGAGATATTAAAATATTCATTTATGGTATTTTCTTGTACCGATAGTGATCATTTTGTTTGGCTAATTAATTTTATTATTGCTTATTTTTCTATTTAAAAACCTAATTTTACAATTTAATTTAATTTTAAGTTGCGTGATATGTAAATTGGAATAAATATCTTTCGTCAAATACCATTTAGATCAGTAACCCTATGGCCCATCATAAAAATAAAGTTTATAA
Organism: Mythimna lalbum; assembly: GCA_949319445.1. Lineage (NCBI taxonomy): Eukaryota > Metazoa > Arthropoda > Insecta > Lepidoptera > Noctuidae > Mythimna > Mythimna lalbum. The sequence continues at coordinate 8,320,510 of OX439370.1, forward strand.
ATGGAAAATCGTTAAACTGTCGTAAAACCCTCGTTAATGTGTCGCTGTGTTGTTTTAACTATTAATTAAATTAAAGTTATCTTTACTGATTGTTTAATTCATGAATCCCCAAGCGACCACCGGTGGCCGCGCATCTATTGTCTTACTATTGTGTCTCTAATTGACGGTATCTGAAGGGTTAATGGGGTCAGCGAAGCTTTTTAGAATTGCCGCACGGTAAGTTATTTATAGTAGATATTTTACTTTTACAGGATATCAGTAGTTTTTTTTCATGCTCATCATATCAACCAAAAGACGTACACTTTTTATTTTGGTTGTGTTAGGGTATAGTATAAGTACCTGAATAATAACAAAATTCTAACATAAAAAAAAAAACTAAAAAAGTTGAAATAAAAAAAACTTGGATAAACAGTACTTAAAATTAATTATAATATACTTTCAAACGCGACTTTCTATTTAATCTTCCACTTCAAGATTAGCACGGCAACTCATAAAACTAATTAACCTAAGATATCTGTTAAATAAGTTAACTTTTAATTAACTTAATGGCGTTTTACATTTAACTTAAAAGAGATTTTATTGCATGTTTTTATGATTATTGATCCAATTTGATGTTTTACTGTCAGCTATGCCTTTTTAAGTGTGACGTGATTTGTGAAGGAAAATAATTTTTGTCAAACGCCCGAAATGTATGGAATTAACAAGGTGGTACCAAGGATTTTTTATGCCCTACGAGGTTGTACTAGTACTTGTGATTAAAGTGTCACATGACATTATTTCGATGATCGTTCTTCATTTCAGTCAAAAGACATCCAATGTCCTGTGTGACTGGCCTGTTGGTCTAGTAGTTAGTGGCCCTGACTGCTATGCCAGAGGTCGTGGGTTCGATTCCCACCCAGGACAAATGTTTATGTGATGAGCATGATTATGACTGGGTGTAATTTATCTATAATATGTATGTATTCAGAAATATATAAGTGTGTCTATCACTTGTCAAGTACCCATAACACAAGCTCTGCTTATCTTGGGACTAGACGGCGTTGTGTGCAGGTTGCGGAAAAAAAAATGTAAAACATAGATCTCCCCCAAGTGTCACCACAGCAACCAGTCTGGCTAGAGTGAATCATCATCATCAGCCTTTTTAATGTTCCCACTGCTGGGACTCAGGCCTCCTCTCTAGAAGAGGGTATGGGCCGTAATCCACCACGCGGGCCCAGTGCGTGTTGGTGGATGTCACATGTCTTCGAATTTTTGGTTCTAGGACAAGCCGGTTTCGTCACGATGTTTTCCTTCACCGTTTTGAGAGCAGTGGTGATGATATAAAAGAAGAGTGAATAGGCTCTTAATAAACTAGTGCGCGTCACCATCAACGATTGCATCACTGCTTACCATCAGGTGGGATCGAGTCATGTACTAGTTTATATCAATTTAAAAAAAAAAGTCCTGCGCCTCTCGCATCCATCGGATTTCTGCGATCCGCACCAGCTAAACCTTACCGTGAGAATGCATGCATGCTGATAGGTATTTTTTCGAGACCCTAATTAATTATTCACCAAATTTTACCCAAAAAACTTAGGTTTATAAACTTTCAAAACCCTTTTAAGAATCGTGTGGTTATATAAAAAAAATCTCAAACATACCTGATCCTGTGGTTCCATGGCAAATCTCTGTTCCTGGTAACCATGGCAACTGACAACCAAAACGAGGAACGAGAGGAAGTGAACGCCGACATCCGGCCGAACCCATTTCCGGCGCCTTTCCGTTCTATATTTGAAATCGGAATCAGCCTTGCGCGAGCGCAGCCCTATAAATGGCGTTCCGTTTTCAAATGTCTCTTTGTATTGTGCCGCCATAGTTTATATGTGTGAAGCATATTGATGACTAATCTTAGTTTTTTGGTACATTTGTATTGATTTTTCAGGAATTCTTCGAGAACATTTTATCTGGAACAAAAGAAATAGAGAAAGTTAGTATTGTTAAATTAAGACGTTATTCATGTGTGATATAACTAAGTCTATGTAGTCTGTAATGTATTTATATGCCATACCAATATTTTAATAACCTGTAACTTGCATGCCTATAGGTCAGATCCGCACCGCAACCCTCACCAGGTCATCGGTCTACCTTGTGGGAGCCCTTCCAAACATCCCACCGACCGATCTGTTCTGCGAGCAATGTGCCCTGTCTACTGCCACTTAAATTTGGCGATTCTTTGGGCTATGAACACTAAAGAGGTGCTAATAAAATGAAAAAATTCTTAGAATAAAAATAAAAAAAATAATTTCTCTAAATGTTTTTGTTTAATCTTGTATTTTAACAACGTTTGTGGACCCCTGGGTGGTTGACATCGTAAAACTTCGTATAATTTAATTTGGTTAATCTACTAATTATTATTATATTGATATAATTATGCCCATCTTTAGAGTTGATTTGCATAAGTCTGTCGTAAATTAACATGATCTTCCATGTTTGCAGTTTATCTCTCCTTGTTTAGCCACTGAGGGTTATTAATAGTTTCTATAAAATATATGCATATACTTAGCTGCACTAGGGATTGCAAATCTACTTCGGAGACCGCGCCATGAAAATTAAAAAAGAAATATTTACATTTTTTCCAAAGAATTTCGTCTTTATGACACATTCGAAAAAACTAATTAGATATTACTAATTTCCCTCTTAAAACTTAACTGTTTTACTAGTTAAGCAATCAATTAAAATTTCCAACAACAGATAAGAATTATTTTTATTATTATTATTGATAGCCTCGCGTTGCATCACTATCTCACCTAGAGGTAAGCGATAATGTGGTCGGCGAGTCAAAATATGTATTAATGATTTAGGCTCATAATAACAAGAATATTTAGTATATAAATATTTTGCAACAACAAAATTACTTTAGAATAGAATAGAATTTTATTTTGCACAGATAGTTGTTACAGCCATCCTAGCCAAGTTACAACCGTTTCGCTTACGTCGAACTCTTCGAGTTGACCTTGCCGCCAATTCTTTTGTTCTGACCACGTAACTGAGCGTTGAGACGACGTCATTCCCGTACATTTGAAACTTTCTACTAGCGTTAACTATTGCAGATTAGCAACTTGGCTAGGGGTACAGGTTACAGATATTTGTCAAGTTTTATGACCCATACTTACTACCTTAACTAAGGCATGCAAAACACTATTAATATAATAGGTATGCTCAGGGCTAAACAAGACACAAAAAAAAAACGAAAAAAAGAAGAATCTGAAACATAGATGTAGTCTTAACCCTTCAGATACCGTCAATTAGAGACACAATAGTAAGACAATAGATGCGCGGCCACCGGTGGTCGCTTGGGGATTCATGAATTAAGATATAGTTTAGAGTGAATAAATAGGTTACTTCGAGACAAGCGTGTTTCATCATCGACCACACTGAGATAGTGGTTAAGCGCGAGTCTATCAACAGATTAAAAAAACTTTCACGCAAACGAAACCGGCAGAAGCTAGTATGACAATAAACTTTAAACTGACCACTCTTCATGTCATATTACTTATATGTAAAGTTCACCATCGTTTAGTGGTGCCCCCTGCTGTGTTTTATTACATTTTAGACTATTTCTGTTAAGTTATGGATATTTGATTGTATATTTCAAGTGTACTTTATTATACAGAAAATAAAGATAAATAATAAAAAAGGTACAGCAGATTTTTTTGTTTTCTATAGACACACCATGACATCAATGACGTTGATAAATATTTATCGTTTTTGCGGAGATTCTTTCGCTCCGATGAGTATATATTGTGATAAGTTTTAAAGGGCTTGTTAGATTACGCGTTATTTTGCACACGATATTCAGACTCGTCTTAGTTTTGATTCTGAGTAAGACAGTCTGACACTTTTTTTAATTTTTTATTTTTTATTTGATGTAATCTAGTACTTGACTGCGATCCCACCTGATGATAAGCAGTGATTTTAAGAAATTAATAATATTTTGTAAAAAGTCATAGAACAAAAGTTGTTGTTTATGATGTTAGTAATACAGTCCTGCAAGGTTGTTAGTGTTTTAAAGATTACCCTGATTATATACCTTATTATCAAAACACGGTACAAAACGACATTCCAATCAACAAGTCCATAATTAAAGCCTGTCCCAATAATAAATCAATTTTATTTATGTTGTCCTTACAGTTATTATAATTTACATAGTTATAAATTTAATCCTTTAAAACTGCTAATCCCTTGGCGCGATATCGTAAACAGTCATACAACTTTTTTAAATATTATGTATATAAAAATATGATTGAATGACGCTTCGAATGAAAGTTAGGTTTTTTCTAGGCAAGCGTGCTCTATCGTCGACCACATCAGCTACAAAAAATATGTAAGAGGTTAGAAAGGAAATACTTTCCGATTTGTACTACAACGAGTGTCGCCGCTTGTCTCCCATCCTTTAACTCCACTACAGGCAATAAACCAATACGAACGCGCATTATGCAACTAACAGTCCACGCACACCTAGATCGCAAGTTTGCTATTGGTAGTTGAACTATGAGCATTTCCCACGCCTGCCCAGCCCACAAGGACCATAAGCCCCCGCCGCCGCCGCCGGGATTCCGATCCCGATTTCCGGCCACCGTAGACGCGGGCTCGCGGACGGCGAGCCATGGGTAGCTCGCTGTCCGATCGTCCGGTAATGGACCAAGTCCAAGACGTCGACGGCGCGCACTGTTCCCGCGCGCTTCAAGAAGTTGTCAGCAGCAGGAGGGGCCCAGCTGGGTCGAAGCCTACTGGGGACAGGGTTGTCCGAAAGGGAGCTCGTGCCCCGGTATGAAGGCTAGAAGGAACGGGGTGGGGTTTTTAGTCAGTAAGAGTCTGACACTATCTCCCGCTCCACCCAAGAGCGGGTTTTGTCTCAGAAATAACCCTAAGTTGAGTAAAGGTGTCATAAAGTCGAGGCTAAGGAATTTGTTACTCGAGAGCGACGGCACTGCATCGGGTGTTTTGGTTGGAGACTCATTGCGTACTACATAGGGAGTGTGTTTCGAACTAGAATGACCCGCCAGGTCTGCCGCTGTCGAGAAATAAATAATTATCTATTGTGCGTTCCAAATGAGAATAGGATCGATTTTTTGTTGCGACGTCACGATTTACTGTCAAATCTAAGAAATTTGGTCAAAATTGAGGAACTTGGAGATGAGTAAAATTGAAGAACTGAATTCTGATTATACTTTTTTCGTTCACAGTTTGTAAATAAATTAAATTTTTCGTAAAATAGTTAAGATTTCAAAATTTCTGTCCTCGATTTGACAGTAAATCGTGACGTCACAACATGCAATCGTTCCTATTCTCATTAAATTTAATTTAATAATAATAATAATTTATTTATTCAAAGACAACTTTTGGTCCACATTATATGTTAGTATCCCTTATTACTATGTTAGTTCAGACATGGTTCAGACGCTCAATAATATTAAACTGTTATACACTCTTTCCATAAAATAACATTGGTAATTCTTATAATCATTCATTAAAAATGTCAAATAAATAAAATATCATTGATTACAACTTAAATTTATATAAATTAAGGTTTAAGCATATTATATTGTAAATTGTAAACGAGCGTTTCTCGCCATCAAACTATAAAGTTTGGCGAGTTAAAAATATGTTAAACGAATGTAATAGTTATGAGAAAAAAAAAAAAAACGATAATTTTCCGCACCGCAAAAAAAAAGGACCATAAGCCAGGAACATTGCGGAAACGTTTGAAAACACTCTTTCATCACGTGACCTTAGAATGCAAAGAGTAACTGAAGAACATCGGTGGGTTTAAGTCGGTATCTCTAAACACCAAAGAGCGGAAGAAGACATTTCTGTAGACGCACTCCATTTCAAAAAAAAGATCAGAAACATGATGAAACTTACAAAGAAAACGAAAATAATTATTTATTTCAACATCCTTCTATAGAATGTAAAAATAATGCATAATTAAGGATTACACTAATCCTTATAAATATTTTGTTGGAGCTACTTATCATAAATTATGTTTCGAAACCTAATCGTCGACCCATGATAATCTTGTTTAAACATTCATATTTGCTTTAAAAGTACTTTAACGATTTTATAATACACTAGGTTCTGTCAGCAACTTCGCCCGCTTGAAAATAAGTTTTTGTATAAAAATTTTCAAACACCGCTTCATTCCCATGCAGCCCATTCATGACCTTGTCGATGTGAGCGGTAGCTAAGCGCGGGGCGGCGAGCGGTCAGAATAAAGCATGAAAATGTTTGATGCACCAACCAGCAATTCAGTCCTATTAGTTCAGCTGATAACTCTAAAAAGCTCTATAAGCCATTTATTAAGGTTTTAGCGGTGCCACAGTATTGTATAAAAGCATTCGACAGTACATTATTGCTCTAAATGCTATATATATATATAGCTAAAAATACCCATAAACACAGAATGTAAACGCCCCGCTCACCGCCCCGCTAAGAGCAAAGTCATGAACAGGCCGTAAGGGGTGGATTTAGATAAATATTTATCTTTGTATACATCATAAAAGAAACCTCTGCAAGGCTTCGGTACAGCAAGGTCGAAACCAACTGGAGCCACAGGTCGTGTAAAAGTGAAACCCAGGGCCCTGGATTGAAGGCAAAGAAGGAACCGGAGTGCGTTTTTAGTCAGTAAAAGTCTGACTCAACCTCCCCCTCTGCCCAAGAGTTAGAAATGTCATTGGAAAAAGCCTTCTACATTGCCTTTTTGGCTAGCTTAATCCTTCTGATGAAATGATCTCTTCCATTAGTTCAATAACCTATCTTAAAGTGGACTCTTCATTCATCAAGCTCCAGTACATTCACATACAAAAAACGCATTACATTATAGCTAGCGACAATATCGAAACACATGCTTGGAACCGGCCATCTGTGGAAGTGTCAATTACATCGATATGACGCTATCTGGATGTGACAGTTTTGAGTGTGAGTGCACGATCAGGTGACGATTTGGAAATACGTTGTGGTTAATTGTTGATTTTGGAATTGATTCAGTGGTTTGTTATGTTTTTAATGTGTTGCAATGTGAGTAATAATATTTTGGAGGTATGTAGAACAGAGAGTCCTGGAAACCTCCGTTGGAAAGGGAGGATCGGGTGTCATATCTGGTGGGTAGCTAGCCCGATAGATGATTTCGGGCTGTTCTATGAGTATACGTTCTAATCTCATTGCCGCGATGCAGGATTAGTTCTTATGTGACGCTATAGATGTCGCTACAATAGTTGCACTGCCGTACGTTACTGTGATTTTGTTTACCTATCTATGTTCCATAAATAAAAAAATTTGACTCTACAATATGTTTATTTAGGTAAACATATTGTAGATTCAGATACTGTGAGTATGTCAATACTTTACATGGCGGATCATAAAGTACTCAAATAATGCAAGGTTTGTAATTCATGTGTATCTAAAATACTTAATTTTTGTTACTGAAACATACTTAGCTGTAGTGTATAGTTTATGACACACATTTAAATTTAATTTAATGAACTTTTTTCAAAAACAACAGGTAATTAGAAAACACTGAGTTTCTGTTTTCCTTTCATCATCCTACCAACCCCAAACTTAGCAATATCGTTTAATACAAAACGTTAAACTCTTAACACTAATAACTCAAAACCCACACCCTTTGATTATAACACTTTTATGGTCATCAAACTGCGCTCAGCCTCCTCAAAATTAACACCCTTGTCTCATCCATTAGCTTGACATCTTTCGAACACATGGTTCTTACAAATATTATTTCAACGCCAGCTTTTTATAATTATGTGTACTTTACGAGATGGAGATGATAATTAATATCATCTCCCATGAGATCTTCACATGAATTTTTGACGTTTTTTTTATGCTAGTCTTTTATCTCTTTCATTTATTTTAGTTTTATTGGATAGAGTTTGACTGTTATTTTGTTCGTAAAAAGGATGATCTTTGAATTTTTATTTGTCTGTCTTATGCTAAGTAATTGGCTTCTAGACAATTTACACAATAAGAATCTTCTAAAGCGACTTAAGGCTTTTGATGAAGTCACATTTTTTCAACGATAAAGCATAAATGTGGACACTGACCCGCGCTATGTCACTTGATCTTGATCAATCCCAAACATATAGGATGGAGTCTTTCGCAGGACTGTTTTCTTTTAGTTCCTAGTGGTTAGGAATGGTACTATGATGGTATAATAAAAATATGGGCTATTTCGGTAAAATTGACCTTTTTTATGGTGGGCAAAAATCATCCAATAACAACCCCCGCTCTTGGGCGGAGCGGGAGATAGTGTCAAACTCATACTGACTAAAAACCTACCCCGTTCCTTCTAACCTTCATACCGGGGCTCGAGCTCCCTTTCGGATAACCCTGGCCCCAGTAGGCTTCGACGCAGTTGAGCCCTTGCGGTGAAATAGAGCTGATAATGGCTACTGTAACGGAATCATTGAAACAGGCACAGGTTCGGTAGAATAGAGCTGAGAATTTTACTAAAAAACGCAAAATTATTTAATGCTTCTGATTTTTGTAACAGCCGTTACAAAAAAAAACCGTTGTAAATGAGCCGACAGCTGGCTAACGGACTGAAATCCCTAATTTACGTTTACAAAGGAACAGATCTACGCGTCCATTTCAAATATCAGATTGTAATTTCAATCTAGCAATCAGTTTAGAGGATCAGCAGACCTCCCACTGTGCCCACACACATGAGATGATAGGATAAATCAATGATATTCGAGATTCTATCAATTGTGTACGTTTTTGGTTCCAAACCCAAAGGGTTTAATAATCGGTACCCTATTACTAGACTGCACTGTCCGTCTGTCTGTCACCAGGCTGGACCTCATGAATCATGATAGATAGTTAGACAGTTGAAATTTTACAGATGATGTATTTACGCAGGGTACGCGCCAGCCCCAACATCATTCTGAAAACAATAGCGGACAGGTGGGACAGTCCCATTTTTGAGCACTGGGTACGCCTGCATGCCCCTGTGGCGTATAATAAATAAATTGTTTCCGGTAGTTATAAGTACTAACACTAGTTTTTTAAGTTGTGTATACTAACAAACTATGGACTTTGTCTGAAATATAAGATTTTTATTTATTTTATTTCTGTTGCCGCTATAACAGCAAATAGTAAAAAAATATATAAAATAAACACTAAAGTGGAACTGCCATACAATAAACGTGCTTTTAAGCTGTTTTTTTTTTGTCTATTTCTACGGACGGTACCTTCTTGCGAGAATTCAACTCGCACTTGGCCAATATGTTTTTAAAGACAGTTTCATGTCAGTCATACCTTCACCATAAAAAAACCTTTATCATAAAAAAATGCTATGACGTTTACTACCCCCAGTGGCTCTTTCACCATTATTAAAGTACGTATTCATAAAATACACACATTTCATGCTATACCGGAAAAATGCTCGACTAACGAAGACAAAGACAGTCCATTTAAAAATAAATAAAACCGTAACGCTAAGATAAAACCATTGTGTTACGTACGTGGCGCCACGGGTAATGTTGTTTTTAGATCGTCTAACATATGGGCGCGACTGCGAAATAAACAGAGGGAGTTATGATTACCCTGCTAGGATTACAGCGTGATAATAATCAAAAGTACTTTTCTTTTTGTTTTTGTAGGGGGGGAAATTATCCTATGACATCTCCCGCCCTTGGGCGGAGCGAGAAGGCGAGTCAGACTACTAATGACTAAAAACTCACTCATGTTCCTTCTTTGCCTGGGGTTTCTGTTTAAAGGAAGTCTTAAGAAGAGAGTGAATAGGTTACCAGGAAAGCGCGCTTATCATCGACCAATTCGTTGCATTACGTCAGGTGAGACAGTCGTCAACCCTAGCCTATCAAAAATATAGAAAAAATGAAGAAAGAACCGAGTTGCCACAGCCCTGGAACTAAAAAAGCAACTGAAGGAACACAGGTGGCTTTTGTTCAGTAAGTCTAAGTATCCTCTGGCTCTTGCCAGACCTGCAGGTATTTGATGATTAAAAAAAAGTATAATAAAGTAAGTGATATTCAAGAATAGGAGGTCAATGATAGCGTGACGGCTGATAGCAAAGAATGGAAGGAAAAACGTGTTGCACCAACCTCAAGTAAAATGGGACAAGATCAGGAAGATGCTGATGATAACAGTCAGCATTTGTTCAACAATAATAAATAAAATAAATAATATTCCACTACTATCACACCACGCCGCCTAGTTCCAAGCTAAGCAGAGCTTATGTTGTGAGTACTAGATATCTGATAAACATACTTATCTATTTCTAAATACAGACTAGCCTCTGTCCGTGGCTTCGCCCACGTACATAAAATATAGCTTATGTCACTCATGAATAAAGCAGCTTTCTATTGGTGAAAAAGTTATAGCAATTGAACCAATACTTTCAGAGATTACCTCCTACAAACGAACTTTGCCTCTTTATTATATTAGTGTAGATAAAATACGCCCAGACACAAAACAAATGATCGTGCTCATCACTCAAACATTTGTCCTGAGTGGCAATCGGCCTCCGACATAGCAGTCAAGGCCACTAACCACTAGACCAACAGGCAAAATAATAGTAACTCAGAGAAGCCCCGTCAAAATCTTCTAGGAAAATCAGCGAGGATCCAGCAGATAATGTATTTATAAGTCACACCAAGCCAACTAGGGGACCTAAAGTTCAACGATCGGCCCGATATAGATAGGAATGTTGAAACAAAAGCAGACAGACAGACGGACGGACGTAACAGCTTCTAATGATGTTCTAAGCGAGCTTTGTGCACTTGTGTGGAATATGGAAGCATTGAAGTTACAGTGTTGCATATCTATTAAAGGAAATTTCGTTCGGAAAGGAGATCAAGCAGCATTTCAATTTCTAGCTATAAAGGAAAAATATTTTATTATATCAAGCTTTTATAGCCCTTTTCAATACACCTTGAGTAACTTTTAGCCATATGATTAGCGGGCGTCGAGCAATGGGTAGCTCATCGTCCGCTCATCCTAAAAACAGTTAAGCCCGAATTGTCGATAATGCGTAGTATTCCACGTGACTCAAAGAAATGCTTACAAATCTTAGGGGCCTAAAAAGACCTATGCCTGCTAGGGCAATAAATATATAACGTAAAATGCAACTGAAGGAACATAGGTTTCAGTAAAAGTCTGACACGCCCTCTGGTTCCAATCTAGGGCGAAAGAAGCCATAACATGATTTCTCACCATTAATAAAAAGCCAACTGATGAGGCCCATTAAAAGCGACCACGATTCAAAACCATAAACTTTAATCTTAAGACACGGAATATCGATCGAGAAAATCTATCGAATGAAAAATTCCACAGGAGAACCAAAGTTACCAAAATTGCCTGAAGAACCACCAAACTTAAGTGGCATTGGGCTGGGCACATTGCTCGGAAAACAGATAGTCTAAAGAACCGAAACGTTCTAAAGCGGCGACCACCTACCGGAAGACATTCCCCAAGGTGGACTGAAGACCTGGTGAGAATCACAGGAATCCAATGGATACGAGACACTTAGGACCGGTCGCTGTGATGACACTTGTCTGATTGCACAGGACTTTGGAGGACCCTAAAACACCATTGACGCCGGTATAAACGTGGCCACCTACTGAGCCAAATATTTTGAGGAAAAAAAAACCATCTTAATTCTTTATTGTACACACATAAATTTAATCATATTACATTCATCATCATCATCAGCCTTTTAATGTTCCCACTGCTGGGACTCAGGCCTCCTCTCTAGGAGAGGGAATGGGCCATAATCCACCACGCGGGCCCAGTGCGGGTTGGTGAATGTCACATGTCTTCGAATTTTTGGTTCTAGGACATGCCGGTTTCCTCACGATGTTTTCCTTCACCGTTTTGAGAGCAGTGGTGATGAAATAAATTACACAAAGTAATGCGCCTGGCTGGGTTCGAACCCGCGACCTGAAACTCGTAAGTCGGGGCCATTACCACTCGGCCACCACTGCTCTTAAAATATTACATTCATATGTGGATAATTCATGTACAAAAGCGAGCTTAACTCGAGAAAACTCATTGTTGAATGAGTTTTCTCCCAGCAAACCTTTGAGTGACAGAGAGAGATACTCGTAACATTCGAGGGTAGGATCCAGTGTACAACATCCATGTACAACCATCTATTCCACAAGAAGATAAAGTAGTCTGTTTCATAATCCATTGGCAAGATTTGCCCTACACAAGCCCTGAATAATCTACAAGTAGTACTTTAGGTATTGTATACCCACTGTTCACCACCCCTGCCAAACACTCCGGGGTTGTCAACTTTTTGTTAACAAAAATCGACTTATTCAGAAGCAGAGAAAAAAGAGCGTAAATGAAGCGAAGTAACTTAGCCATTAAGCCATACAGCCCTCATTAGCATCGCCTGAAAGTTTGCCTAAAGGTAAACAAATGCCCAACTTTCAGGTTTCAGTAGGAACAATGTTACACAAACTTTGCTCCACAGCTTTTTGATAGAACCTATCTTTTCAATTTAATTTAATAAATTATTTTGGGCTTTAACACGAGTTGCCAAACTTTTGGATACGTTTCGTGATTTTTGGTTGCTCCAGATTTATAGAGCGTATTTTGTATTTAACTGGCTTTTGCATGAGGTTTCGCCCGCGTGAAAGTTGAAAATTATCCGAAAGTGTGTGCCGTATGTCCTGTGCCTGGACAATGTCCTGGATATGCAGCGTTCAGATGTCGTGGAGCGATAAAGAATAACAAATAAATATACACAAATTCACATAAACACACAAACACACACACACACACACACACACACATAAACTGTCTTTGTATGATATTAGTGTGATAAATATTATTTGCAAAATTATATAAATGATATGTAATTTAGCAAAAAGGTATCTAAAAAACACCTTATACATCTTTTATTTTTTGTCTATTTAAACAGGACGAGGCCAATGTTTCCAGGCAAACTACCCTGACAAGAAACAGACTCAGGGGTCAGTAATTAAACTGTAAGATGGTACAAATGTCCAAATATAGATTATTCTTTTCACGAAATGTCGTAGGAAAAATTTGAAAGATATGTATGCACTGAGGGTGACCATATCTTGGATTAATGTATAGGTTTTTTTGACTTCAGATGTACACACACATGTAAAATTGTTGGCAAAAACTAAACAAAATACTGCATTGTGATCCAGCCAAGGGATTTCGACTCCTTACCAGGGAGCCAGGGAGATAACTTAAAAAAACGCTGTCTTCCCGTCCGATTATAATTTATATGTCTTCAAGGCTAGAGTAAATAGGCTCTTAATAAATTGGTGCGCCTCACCATCAATGATTGCATCACTGCTTACCATCAGGTGTGATCGCAGTCAAGCACTAGATAATATCAATTAAACACGGGACCCACACCACCTTCCCACAGCCTTTGTACTTTTATGTTGCATGAAGTTTTAATAAATAAATAAAAACACTGCAAGGATAATATTATAATATATTCCACAGCAGCTTGTGTTATGGGTACTAGACAACTGATAAACATACTTATATATTTCTAAATACATACATATTATAGACTAGCTTTTGCCTGCGGCTTCACCCGCTTACATAATCCCAGGAAAAAAATGTCCTATGTGGTCTACTCGTGTATCAAGTTTAATCGAGATCCGTTCAGTAGTTTTTGCGTGAAAGAGTAACAAACATCCGTACATCCATCCATACGTCCATTCATACATACAAACTCTCGCATTTATAATATTAGTAGGAAGTAGGATAGGATAAATGACACCCAGACACAGAACAAATGATCACGCTCATCACATAAACATTTGTCCTGGGTGGGAATTGAACCCACAACCTCCGGCTTAGCAGTCAGGGCCACTAACCACTGGACCAACAGGCCAGTCAAAACAACGAAGATGACAATCACACGTCATAAATTCGGCACAGAATCTCACTACACTTAAAAGCTCTATAGAAGCCGTCACAAAACACTTAACATCAGAGCAACAAGGCCCTTACATACAAGTAAGCTTTTACATTCAAATGAGCACATAACTCCCTAGGACGTGCCACCCCATGCAATTAATTTAAGTCCCTGATAGTAACATGTCCTACTATGTCCAGTCCAGCAGGGTTATTCTGGGCAGCAACATTGTTGGAAAGAGTAACCCTGGAACGCAAAAGGCAACTGAGGAATACAAATGGGTTTTGGTTCATAACAGTTTGTGAATATCATCCTTTTCAGTCCAGAAGATCATCATCAGTGAGTGCTCTTTAAAACTAGAGCAAAAAATCGTATCTGTCGTTCAATACTCTTGAAAGTCGATACTATAAAATTCATGATTACTGATGGCCCAAATAGTCTTTTCTTTTTAATGGGCTAGTTGCCTAACAAATATATATAGTCCTTCTTTTAGATTATTAAAAATTAAGGGATTCATATTTTTTTATTTGTAAATTTGATTTGACGTCACCCCGTGCGAAAAATGCAGCACGGCGTGACGTTACACGTAACTTTAATTCATGAATCCCCAAGCGACACCCGGTGGCCGCGCATCTATTGTCTTGTGTTTCTAATTGACGGTATCTGAAGGGTTAATGGGCTATATCTTTGTTATTTTTTGTTTAATCGAAGAAAGAAAAAATACGTGTCCAATATTTTTTTATAATCTAAAATACAGACTAAATAAGATATAGTTATTTTGACCCTGGAAATTACCCTATTACGTTTTTGTTTAAATCATAAAGATTGACATTCGAGTAACTAACGTGATTTGGGATACCCATAAAAGGCAACCATGGCTAAATTTACATGTCATTCTAAAAACAACTGTATTCCAGAATACGCCTGTAGTTTATCTAACAAGACAGTGAAGTAAACAGTGAATTCTTTACTACAGTATCTAAGGTTTATGTGCTAGAATTATTTAGAGACGAAGTTTTTGTATGTAGATTAAGTATGGACCTTTGTACAATTTGTAAGAGTGGAATTTGTTATTTATTATACACTTTGTTGCACACTTTAAATTAACACAGGACAAATATTTATAAAAAAACTAGCGACCCGCCCCGGCTTTGCTCGGGTAACAGTATTTCTCCACTATTTAATGTTATTATACATATAAACCTTGCTATTAAATCACTCTATCTATTAAAAAAACCGCATCAAATTCCGTTGCGAAGTTTTAAAGATTTAACCATACATAGGGATATAGGGACAGAAAAAGCGACTTTGTTTTATACCATGTAGTGAAAAGTGTGTCAACGAAAAAAACCGCATCAAAATCCGTTGCGAAGTTTTAAAGATTTAACCGTACATAGGGATATAAGGCTAGAAAAAGCGACTTTGTTTTATACCATGTAGTGAAGTGTGTCAACGAAAAAAAAATAGATTCAGGGCTGTTAGTCTACAATACCAAATAATATATGCATTGTATGATAAAAGTACTTTTTAAACTACAAAGTACATATGATAGTCAAACCAAGACAAGACTTTACGAATTTTCATTTCCGAACAGATCAATTTTTCTCGTATTGTAGGAAAGAATATTTTGCAAGAGGCAGCAGGTCCTTAGAGGGATATCTTTTGACTGAAATGATGATGAAATCAACATGAAAATATTTCACCGGTATTTTGAATTTATTTTTAAACTTATTTTTCAGTTTGTAGTCTTGAAAAATGCAGTAACAACGAAGTTACGATATCCTGCTGGTGATAAGATGGTATATACTTTAACACTCACAAAACGCTTTGGGAACATTCAATGTGCGTAGGTGTGGAAGTCTCTGCTGGAGTCTGTTTCCTGATGTTTAAAACCTGCTTCCCTAGCCAAGTTACAACCGTTTCTATTCTATTCTCTTGTGTCGAACGCCTCGATTTGACCACGCCTCCGATTCTTTTTATATGACCACGTGATTGAGCATTGAGATGACGTCAGACCAAAAGGTATGGAATCGAAACGGTTGTAACTTGGCTAGGGGGAAGAGGGTCTAAGCAAGCATGCTCCATTATCGACCACGCTTTCCATCAGGTGATATACCGCAAGATTTCACAAGATTGTATAGACGTATAGAGAAACAAGTGAAAACATGTTTTTTAGTAGTCTATGCTCCAAAAATGGACCAAAACATTACTTTTTATTATAGATGTCAAATCTTGAGACAAAACTTCAAATGTATGCAAGTGGGCGTTATTATTTTTATTTAATTTGCCCATTAGAAGCATTAAACGATCAATGATGTAAAATAAATGTTTTAAGATTGTCTAAAACTAGTCCAGTTCGTGATATCGTGTCGTTTGATCTTATTTAAAGTTACCTAATATTTTCATTGCCAACTGATTTTGTGATTGTATCTTGAAATACGTTGGTTAGTCAAACTCATCATCATCATCATTTAAGCCGATAGATGTCTACCTTGAGGAAAGCCTTCCGACGCTGCGTCTTTCAGTAGATGCGTAGTCGCCACTCCAGAACCTTTCATCCCCATCGACTAACTGTTCTGCGAGCAATGTGCCCCACCCACTGCTTAAAACTTATGTGAAGTTTGGCAACTCACATAAAAATAGTAAAAAATATACCAATGCATTTTGCTAACAACATCTCTATAAAATCACCTATTCAATATTCGGCTGGGCTTGCGGACGGCGAACAATGGGTAGCTCGCTGTCCCGACCAAGCCCAAGACGTCAACTGCGCGCACTGTTCCCGCGCGCCTTAAGAAGTTGTCAGCAATAGTAGGGGCCAGCTGAGTCGAAGCCTGCTGGGGTCAGGGTTATCTGAAAGGGAGCTCAAGCCCCGGTATGAAGGCTAGAAGGAACGGGGTGGGTTTTTAGTCAGTAAAAGTCTGACACTATCTCCCGCTCTACCCAAGAGCGGGGGTTGTCATTGGATGATTTTTGCCCACCATAAAAAAAATCTCTATAAAATGCAAAACACGTTTTGCTTCGTTCAATAAAATAACATGGGCTTACATACGCATAGAGAAAACAATAAAAAAAACCGTTTTCCACCTAAACCTGGTTGAAAACGGAATAAAACAATAAAAACGTCAACGATTTTTAATTGAACATTTGCTAGCGGAAACGCCCATACGTTTTTTTTTTTTACGTATTGTCAAATAAAATATTATTTTATTGTTGGACAGGCTCGGGTTTTATTATTTTTGCAATGTTACTCCACAAATATCTAGTTTTATTTTTATTGTATTGCGAACCATACATTCAATTTAAAAGAAAAATATAAACTACAATAAAATTCAGTTTCGAACTCTTTGTCTGGTGGTTGGGGTGTATAATTCCTTCTTAGCTGCAATTTGAAGATTATTTAAGTGAAAAGTGAATTTACTTCTGGGAAGGCGTGTTGTACCATTGGCTGCATTACTACTTACATTAGATGTTACATAATAAGTATTGATAAAACGCAAGCGTATCTACATCTATACTTCTACAGTAGTTTTTTTGTTTGTAGATGGTTATCTCTGAAAGTATTGGTCCGATCGCTAAAATTTTTCCACCGATAGAAAACCGTTTTATTCCTGATTGAGAAAGGCTAAATAGCCTTCAATACTAGAGTAAATGTAGGCTTTTTTGTCTGGCTTCTACTTCGCGTCCACAATAACCGTCTCTAGTAAAAAACTAGCCTACCATATAAATAACAATCCAACGCTTCATAGAGTTAGTATCCATACTGTTATTATTCATAGTAAAAAGATGGCGGCCTAGATAATAAGGATGGTGTAATTATTTCGTAACATTGTGTTCATATGACGTTATAATTATGAAACTAGCGTCGCTCATGTCCATTCATGAAACGAGCAGATGAGAACGCCACGTGGCTTCATGATTATTGAAATATTCATTAAAAGCCAAACAAAAAAACATTAAAGTCAGCCAAAGGGCAAAAATATATTCATTTGAAGTCGACCAAAGGGAAATTTTCTTAAAAATAAATAAATAGCTAATGTAATTAAAATAATTAACGAACTTTCTGTAGATATACAAAATAAATACTCCTGCAACCTTAACAAATCAAAAAGTGAATTTAAAAAAAGGAGTGATTTAGTTTAATTTGTTATATTTACTACCATCTTTTAAAAACTTACAAATTTACTTACTGTCTAATCTATTTACATTAGGTACTACTTATTCCGAACTCACTATCCATGTACCTATAAGCCATTAAAGGCTGATGTGGGTTTGTTATTATTGTCATTTTAGCATTTTTTATTCTGTAATGTATACTGCGATTTTAAACATTTTTTTTTTTTTTAATGTACATCAAACTGCATACGAAATACAACAGAGAGAGTTACGCTCGGAGTTTTCTTGCATGATTTAATCAGGAATAAAGATAATCAGAGGTAAGTCTTTTATTTCTTTTGTAGTAGAACTACGTTCAAAAGAAAAGATCGCACCAAAGAGGCAGATTGAAATATAGATCGATTCTTCAAAAACACTGGTAGAATCTTCAGTCTAAATAAATAGAACATTGTTAGCAGAAATTATGAAATCATTCTTTTATATTCTTAGTCTCAGAGTACAGGAAAACTTACATCCGCTAGAATCTAATTTTACCTATGAAACTGAAAATCATAAGCAAAAATCTATTGAACATTGTTATGAAATCTGTCGCTCTCAAACTGGCAGGCAAGAAAATTGAAACAATTTGAAGCGGTCATAATGATACTTATATAATATTCTTGATTCAAATCAGTCAGATTTCAAAAATCGAATCCCGAATCTTCTTTTAAATAAAGACACTAAGATATCTAGAATATCATTTATTGTAAACCTTTTTTTGGGAGGGAAATTATCAAATAACATCTCCTACTCTGAGTGAAGCAAAATAGCGTGTCAGACTTTTACTGACTAAAACCCACCTGTTCTCTTTCAGTTGCTCTTTGCATTTCACGGGGCCACGGTAAGTCTTTCGAGCTATCTCACAGCTATACACACTTCTAGTTAGTATACTTTATAAAACATTCAGAACAAATACCTAAACAAACAAAATATGTACAATGAGCGGTCTTATAGCACAGAACAAACTCTGGATGGACTTTTTAGGAGAGGAGATAGATTTATGGCTGTAAGTATATAGACATCATAAAATATACTAATAGGATTATTATGTCCTATTAGTATATTTTATGACATACCAAATAGTAAAATAATAATGTACGAGTAAATAGTGAACATTTGCTCTCTTTCAACAATTTTTAAATGTTGGTAGCGTTAACCAAAATGAAACAGAAGACAAAAGTCTTCTGTTCATAATGATAAGGAGAATAAATTGCTAAATTTGCTGACATGTTTTTTGAATATCTATTACTAGCTTTTGAACGTGGCTTCGCTCGCGTTAAATTCGTTAAATTTCCCCATTTTAGGGAAGTGGGAAATTAACAAGAGATAAAAAGTAGCCTATGGCACTCTCCATTTCTTCAACTATCTCCACTTAAAAATCACGTCAGTTCTTCACTCCGTTTTACCGTGAAAGACGGACAAATAGACACACATACTTTCCCATTTATAATATTAGTATGGATTGTGAATATTCTGACTATATATTTGAGTACTTTATCCGGTAAACCCACGCGCCCTTTCTTTAGTATTCATCGAGTCGTCGAGCTTCCGTTACTATTATTGAGTTGAGCTAATCGACTACTAACAAATACTTCCACTGACTGGACTGGTCCACTTAAATCTGTGCCTTTATAATGTTCCCACTGCTGGGACTCAGGCCTCCTTTCTAGGAGAGGGAATGGGCCGTAAACCACCACGAGCGCCTAGTGCGGGTTGGTAAATGTCACGTGTCTTCGAATTTTTGGTTCTAGAACATGCCGGCAATCTGTGCTATTCTTTCCTTAAAACTTCATTTCAGGATGGTAAGTAGTGATGTTATCGTTGATGGTGAAGTGCACTATTTTTTTAAAAGCCTTACACTCTAACATTGAAGATCGCAGCAGGCAAATTGTTCCACTCCTTCGATGTACGCGGTATAAATGATGAAGTTTTAGTTAGTAAAAGTCTGACACACCCACTTGCTCCACCCATAGTAGCAGAACTCATTTGATGATTTCCCACATAAAATAAAACAGGATGGATTTTATCGGGGTAGAAGCCGGGTTACCCTAAATATTATGCTCAAAGATAAAAAATTTGATACACGTGCAACATAAATCTTTGAGGATTTTTCTTCCAACAAACAAACGTCGTAACATACCAAGTTCATATATTCAACCTTTCTTTGTTCAAAGTAACTTACAGTTTTTTATTACCAGAGTTTTTTCATGAGAAAATGCGTCTCGTAGACGCTAAAACGGCGCCAAATAAGCATTAAGTTTCCGAGATTCATATTTTATAGACGAACATAAAAGCGAAAAATTTCATTGAAATAAGAATTTATCTAGTATTTTGCTAGAAAAATATTAAAGTCAGACTCAAAACGAGAAAGTATCTTTACAGAGAATTTGTTACACATAACTCTGAAAATAGTTTATTATTGTGCGTATTTAGAAATTAAAGAGGTCGAAGCCCGGTTTTTTCAACATAAATAACATCACTTTGCGCATAGAAAAAAAAAAGTTTGTTAATATTTTTACACACAAATTCACATCAAATACAAATTGCAAATAAGACTTTTTAAAAATCATATTAAAAAAAAAGAAAAACATCTCACCTCACTTAACCCAAAAAAAAAACACACAAACACTGTCAACTAAAAATAAGATTTCAAAATTCGAACACTTAAGACCATGGTCGACGAACAAAAGAATCGGGTTTTTCGGGACTCGGATCACAGATTTCGGGACCGCGTATCGTGGTGAGCGCGAAGTGACTAACCGAGAGCGTTTTGCGTTTATAATTCTGTGTGTTATATTTTTAGAAAACGCCCCCTTGTTAGAAATGTGCGTGTGCGCAGTGTAACACGTGGTCGGTATCCGGTCGAAGGGTTTCCAGATATATTGTTTGGTCTCGAGTATTGACATGCCGTTAAATTTTATGGTTTTGGCGTTAGGTTTTTCGGTTAAAAAGGTCGGATATTTTCTGAGAAAGATAAAAATTGTTATTTTTTTACTAGCGTTATTATAAACAAATCGATGATGACACCCAGACAGTACATTAGCATTACTTGGACTCAATTACATACATTAATTAATACAATTGGCTAGAAAAGTAGTTCTAACGATAAAAACTAAAAACCGGTGATAAATGCTTTTCCTACGTAACTCGTAAAACGTTTTTTTTTTTTTTAGAAAATAGATTAACATAGACTAGACACAAAGAACGATAAAACACCCACTCAAATAGAAAAAAAAAAGAAAATAGAAAAATCTGTCAACGCAAAGAATTCTTAACTTAACTAAACCAGATATGTCGAAATCTCAAACCGTACGTGATAATGAAAGAAAAATGTATTAATAAATTACTGCAAAATTATGTATTGTGATTTATTTATTTGTATATATAAAAGCAAAATATCACTCACTGATTAATCACAAAATCTCAGAATCTATAACAACTACAATCTTAAAGATTGGCATATCCGTTCTTAGCGGATGTTTTAGACATCTGCTAAGAACGGATTTTACGAAACTCTACCCCTAAGGGGGTAAAACGGGATTTGGAAATTTATATGGAGTAACCTACTTCCACGCGGGTAAACCACTGGCAGAAACTAGTATATTTTTATTTTTTTTTAATTTAACATTTATAAGCAGTACACCGCAGACAAAGTATGAAAAGAATACCTGTGGTCTTGGAACGTGAAAGGTAACTATAGGAACATCGGTGTGGTTTTAGTAAATAATAGTCTGACGCGCTCTCTTGCTTTATCCTAGAGAAGGACTATAGGTGGATGGATGGTTTCCCATTAGATGATTTCACACTTTATAAAAGAAAGGGCACCGTATATCTAAAGGTTATCTATTGCTACTGAACCTCTACTGCTCTTCATACACATTACGCAATACCTAATTTAATTTTCTTTCAGTCAAACGAAAACAAGCACAAACCTGAAACGACTAATGAAAAACGTCTAGCGTCATAGTCATAATTTATTTTGCAATGTCTGTCAAAACAGTCCATATGGCTGATAATATTTAGTTCCCATTGAGTCATGATAGTTTAACCCACGTGACGATCTTAAGAGTGCCCTTTCCGAGGTACATTTTCATACAAGACTGGAGAAGTACCAGAGAGACTGGACCGCAATGGCCTAAGAAAAACGTGTGTGGAAAAGGGAGAAGGACGCCTTCGCCCAGCAGTGGGACATAAATGGGCTAACTAACTAACATTCTTACGTGATTATGATGTTATTTATATTACACATCTTTCTCTACCTAATTTAGAATCACAGTTATCTTGTGGATATTATCTAGGCTTATTTTTTTATCATTGATAGGCTCGCTTTTGACCACCATTTTACCTGATGGTAAGCGATGATGTGGTCGACGATAGAGTACGCTTGCCTAGAAGTAACCTATTCACTCTTTACTTAAAGACTCTTAAGTTGTAGCTATGAGGAAACACAGACTCTAGCAGGGAATTCCACTCCAAGGCTGTACGCAAAATAAATATGTTCCAAAAACGCTTTGTGCGTATAGATGGGATTCTTCTATAAAAATCTAAACATAAATTTGTGTAAAAATAATCTAGTAAAGACCTCTGAAAATCTACTATTTTACGTGAACTTTGGCCCTCCATAATGTACTCATTTTATTAAAAATATAAAAAGTACATCAATGGAAGCAATTTAATCAAGATGACTCAATTAGGACCATTTTTCTGAAAAAAATTAAGTGTTTAAAAAAACCTCGTACTCCTGGAACAAGTTTTGTGAAGTATTCACGGAATTATCAAATACCAACAGTTTGCAAGCGATATCTCTCTTTTTCCGCGTTTCCTCTTCATCAAACATCTCGTTGTATTCCGTTAGATAAAGCAACAAGCTTACTCTTCTGTTACCGTCAATTAGAAAGACATTTTTAAATTTTTTATTTACAATACAAAGACAATGACAGTGCAAACGCGTTCGCGTGGGTCACACAATATATAGGTACAGAAGTCAATCTACATACAAAGCGCGCTCGAGCAACGCACACATAGACACCGCTCACGGATACAATATCTCAGAGCGCCTCGGCCCACTCGTCGAACAGTTCCGGCTTATTAGTGTGCGTCCACCAAGCGTAGGTATAAAAAGTGAAGTACATACATGAGATTGTCTTCTTTACTTATCTATTTTGTGCTCGGGGTTTAATGAATTAAACCTTGCTCGATGTTGACGAGAGGCGAGTTGAAAAGGACCCTCTTAACCAATTGTTAGCACATTCAATTATTCACGGTTATAATTAGATTTATTTTGGTGTTGTGGACATTGGCCTTTACCACATGGCATGCAAATGTTTGGTTTTATTGTAAATCTATTATTGGGTATAATAAAATATTCTTGAAGGTTTAATGATCTGTCAATTAAAATTAGGGATAGAATGTTCTTTGTTCTAATAAATATAAGTCCGTATTTTCTTATATTATAAACTTTTTAAATTTTTTTCTTATAAAAATTGTAGGCTCGCGTTTGACCACTATCTTACCTGATGGTAAGTGATGACGTGGCCGAAGATGGAGCACGCTTGCCTAAAAGTAACTTATTTACTCGTTGACTTATAGACCCCTAGCTGGTAAGCTACCAGGGAACAAATACTCTGGCAGGGAATTCTACTCCTTAGCTGTACACACAAGAAATATGATAAGACCATTGAACCCATAAATTTAAGTTTCTGTGTAATGGTTACTATTATAGTGTACAATAAAATTTATTCTATTGTATTGTATTGTATTGTATTGTAGTGTATTGTATTCTATTCTATTCTATTCTATTCTATTCTATTCTATTCTATTCTATTCTATTCTATTCTATTCTATTCTATTCTATTCTATTCTATTCTATTCTATTCTATTCTATTCTATTCTATTCTATTCTATTCTATTCTATTCTATTCTATTCTATTCTATTCTATTCTATTCTATTCTATTCTATTCTATTCTATGTTCCCAAAACGCTTTGTACGTCCCGTAGGATTTATTATACAAGTTTATGCTCAACGTTTATTTATTGATGAGTGCTTGATTATTGTAGTCATGCAAGAGCTTGGTGTCGCATATTTTTCATATATGGTTTTGCTTCCGTTCGCATGCGGACATCCACAGCGCCATGGGACAAAGATGGCCACAGGAAGTTCTGAATCAGTATGTGAAGACACCGAGATGGGGTACTTGGGTTCAGTACCACATGTGTTGATAAAGGCCATGAACTTTACATGTGAGAAATGTGTGGAAAGGAATAAATAGATATGAGTAACATTGCAAAATCAACATCTCTTGAAAAAAACTTTTAGCTTTTAGATGCTAAAATCAAGTGTAATAAATACATCTTCATCATCATCATCATTTCAGCCGAAAGACGTCCACAGACAACTTTGGACGTCATAAGCATCCATCGGAATCCCGCGACCCTTACCAGGTCATTGGTCCATCTTGTAGAATGACCTTCCTACGCTATGTCTTACAATATGAAGCCGCCACTTCAGAACCTTTCGGTTCCATCGACTATCTGTTCTGCGAGTAATGAGCCCTGCCCACTGGCACTTAAGTTTGGCGATTCTTCGAGCTATGTAGATAACCTTGGGTCAAGTCAAAATTGTATCTACCATATAATTATTCTGTAAGATGCTTGTCATTGACATTAAACCCTTCCTTTTTCTATCTTATTTTTTTTTTACGGTGGGCAAAAATTATCTTATGACCACCCCCGCTCTCGGGTGGAGCGGAAGATAGCGGGAGGTTATAGTGTCAGACTCTTACTGACTAAAAACCCACCCCGTTCCTTCTAGCCTCTTAACCCTAGCCCCAGCAGGCTTCGACCCAGCTGGGCCCCTCCTACTGCTGACAACTCCTTGAGGCGCGCAGGAACAGTGCGTGCCGTCGACGTCTTGGGCTCGGTCCGGATTTGTATTTTCCGGCTACAAGTGCAGAAGCTACCATGGAGTCTGTTGAGCGCTGAGACTACTTTCTGCCAGCGTCGAGACAGATATGTCTGTGGGAGCCTCGACAAACGATACATTCTACATTCCATTTTCCAAAGAAACAGCCGATACAACTCCAGAATCTAAATAGTTTCAACATCTTACCTGGCCGCCTTACGAAATTCTCACAGTTTACGCTTCGCACTATTTCTTACAAATTAATCATCGGCTCTTAGATGCGCGTGGGCAGCCCATAACGCACACAGAGTTGGGTAAAGCGTGTTTGATATCACTAAAGTGGGGCACGAAACATAGATATTGAGAGGTATGAAGTGCTTTAGGTACAAACCAGACTATAAAATCCATCGAACAGAAATTCAAGAGACAATCGTTCCTGAAATGGAAAATTAATCGTTGTAAAGACGCTTTAGAGATGTGATGTTGGAGCAATAGGCTCAGAATTCATTGGACAGAGCATCGGACCAGAAATCGAAGACACGCGAAAGCCACCAAACTGACACTGGGCCCGCTAGTGGATTACGGCCTATATCTATTCCTATGTAGGAGGCCTGAGTCCCAGTCCAGTGGAAACATTATCAGGCTAATAGTGAACACTTCTAACTCGTAATAATTTAAAAGAGTGTTCATGTAGATCTACGCTTTGGAAAATGCAATTTAGCTTCACTTTTTGACTGACCGACATTTTGACAATTCAAAAGTGCCTGTTATAAAATAAACATTAATGATTTCTGACACAACAATTACGTTTAGTATCCAAGAGAATGATAATAAAAGAGTGTGATTCATCATCATCTCAGATGAAAAACGTCTACAGCTGGACAAAGTCCAAGCGTCGTCGTTTCTTCGTCGACCAGATCGGCCTGTGCTATTCTATGTGGAGAAATTATGTTTGTATTTATATCAAAATGTTTTTCTATGCGAAACTAACTAAATGCTTTAAGTTCCACTGTGCGACATAAGTATATTAATTACAAGTGATTGGCGTACAACGGGAGATTTATAATTTTACAAGGTTAACGAGGTTAACGCTAAACCTAAGTGACAGTAGGCTCGGCTCACAGGACTGATGGTCGATGGGGCTTAAAGGTTCTTGAGTGGGAAGCGCACACTGGAAGAAGGCTAATAGATGAACAGAATTTTTTTAAGTCTTTATCAGCCAAGGAATCAAATTCATCTACCAAACCGCACTTTGGCCGCGTGGTGGATTACGGCCCATTTCCTCTCCTAGAAAGGAGGTTTGAGTCCCAGCAGATGGAAAACTGTAAGGTTGATTATGATTATGCTAATAAAGAAAGAAAAAAATATTTACACAAAATGTAGAAATAACGTAGCAAAACCTATGTTTAAAAAAAGTAAAACATAATTTGTGGATCTCACAGGTGCACCTAATAGGTCTATTCAAAAATCGAATTCAGCTTGTCCAAACAATGACGACAAGCCAGTCCCATTCAAAACCAAAGATTTTATATATCTCTAGTAGGATATAGAAAATCTTTGTTCAAAACTAATACCTATTTTTGTCTCTTTCCAACCAATAAATCTTTTACTACTGTGACAGAGAACACTTCTATTCTATTCTAAATTTAAAATTACAGTCAATTGTTTCAACATTTCTTTTACTTTTCAACTAGTGTTCCTAATTAGCTAAAAATATGCAGAGAGTACAAAGGAATTTGATTTTTACGGCTCCAGTTTTAAAGCTCATATTAGCGTGCAGAATATTTAGAATAATTAATCAGCTTCGTAACAACAACACAATCTTCTTGAAATAATTATTAGCGATTAAAAATTCCGTTTCACTTATTTTTGATACATCAAAAGGTAGAAAGCTGGTAATTGGAAAATACTGTTTGGGATATTATAATTTTGATTATTAATTTTAGGGGAGACACTGCCAATATTGATAACTCTTCTTTGGTGAAAATTAATTGCTAAAAAAAAACTTACTAATTTCTGTTCCCTAACCAGGACCCCCGTTTCCATTCTCTTAATGGGTGGCTTCTGAAAAATCCTCATTTAGTGCTCCTAGGTATTTTTTTTTTTATGTTGGGGAAAATCATCCAATGAAAACGTCCGCTCTTGGGCGGAGCGGAAAATACTGTCAGACTCTTACTGACTAAAAACCCACTCCGTTTCTTCGGGCCTTCATACTCGAACTTCCTTTCGGATAACCTTGGCCTCAGTAGGCTTCGACCCAGCTGGGCTCCTGCTATTGCTGACAACTCCTTGAGTCACGCGGAAACAGTGCGCGCCGTCGACGTCTTGGGCTCGGTTCGAGCATTTACCGGAAGGTCAGACAGCGAGCTACCCATAGCTTGCCGTCCGCAAGCCCGCACCTACGGTGGCCGGAAATAGGGGCGAGAGCGCCGTCACCAGATGCGGTCGGACTCCTCCTTTGCTAGCATTACTGCTTCGCAGAAGGAGGCGACCGCCTGCCACTCCTGTGCTCCTAGGTCATAAAAGGAAACTTTGTGCAAAATTATATAAACGTCTACTTCTACTAAAACGACTCGAGACGAGATCGACTGGAAAGTCTCCAGTCCTTCCTGTCCGATTATAATTTAGATGTCTTCAAGGCTAGAGTAGAGTATAGGCTGTTAATAAACTAGTGCTTTTCACCATCAACGATTGCATCACTGCTTACCATAGTCGGATCACAGTCGAGCACTAGTTTATATCATAAAAAATATACTTTCTGAAGAACATGAATATTAGAATTCTCAATTTTTTCCACAAAATGCTTAACATAACATACCTAAGCTAAGAGTTATTGGATAAATCCTTTGTTCTGTATAAATAAATCACAGAGAATGACCGCTGGCCTACAAATACAATATTTTAGAATCTGATTTCATATATTTTAGACATTTTGTTTGTTTTAAGCCATATCTAACTCTTTAGGAATCGGTAAGTAATCCTCTTGTACAATAATTTTCGTGATTTAGGTGTCTGGAATATTATCTATACTTAAGAAGAAACGCCGTCTGAGTGTTTGTTATGAACAAATTTCAATATATTGGTTTTGTCAAATGAGATTTCTGCATTTCTTGATAAACGTGTTGTCTACTAACTTTTTCCCGCAGTTTCACTCGCGTACATAAAATATGTCTATGTCACTCAGGAATAAAGCAGCTTTCTATCGGTTTTTTTTTTCCCGATGGGGAAAATCATCTTATGACAAAACCCGCTCTTGGGCGGAGCGGGAGATAGTGTCAGACTCTTACTGACTAAAAACCCCATCCCGTTCCTTCTAGCCTTCATACCGGGGCACGAGCTCCCTTTCGGACAACCCTGTCCCCAGTAGGCTTCGGCAGCTGGGCCCCTCCTGCTGCTGACAACTTCTTGAGGCGCGCGGGAACAGTGCGCGCCGTCGACGTCTTGGACTCGGTTCATTACCGGACGATCGGACAGCGAGCTACCCATGGCTCGCCGTCCGCGAGCCCGCGTCTACGGTGGCCGGAAATCGGGATCGGAATCCCGGCGACGGCGGCGAGGGCGCCGTTGCCTGATGCGGTCGGCCTCCTCCTTTGCAAGCATTACTGCTTCGCAGAAGGAGGCGACCGATAAACGTGTTGTCTACTAACTTTTTCCCGCAGTTTCACTCGCGTACATAAAATATGTCTATGTCACTCAGGAATAAAGCAGCTTTCTATCGGTGAAAAAATTTTAGCAATCGGACCATACTTCCAGAGATTACTAAACAAAAAAATAAAGTTTACCTCTTTATTGTATTAGTGTAGATAATAATCCACAACAATGGACATGCCGTGGCCAGATCATAGAAATTCATCACTTCATGATAAGGCCAAGTAAAACTGGCCAGATCGTTTTAAACGTTAAAGTTTGATGATAAGTCAATCTTCGTTTGGCCTACTTTCTTTAGACCTTGTATTATCATTGAAATCCTACATCGATGACAATGATCGAGAATTGTCATATGATCAAATGTTAACGTTTAAACTATCAGTTTTAAGATCTGGCCACGACAGACATACTGATTCAAGGTTTCCGCAAAAACCAACGACTCTTTTAATAGAAATTTTCGTTTTGGAAACACAATCGTTATGCGGACCTACAGCTAAGGAGTGGAATTCCATGCCAGAGGCTGCGTTTAATGGTAAAAACCTGGAGGTATTTAAGTCAAGAGTGAATAGGTTACTTCTGGGCAAGCATCCTCCTTCGTTGACCACATCATTGTTAACCATCAGGCTAGATACTAGACAAACGCGGCCCGATAAAAAAACAATGTTTACCATTAAAGTAATTGGAGAATACTATCTATAAATACGTCATTGCATCTTTGATGCATTGTCGCGTGAAACTTGTCTGTGAAAGCCTTTATCGTGAAAGATACGGCAATCGAAGAATGTAATAATTATAATTTCCATGTGGACTTAATATTCTAATTAATAAGAAATATCAATTTGAAGTAGATAATTGATATCTAAGTCAGCGACGTAATTGAAAAAAAAACTGTCATTAATGAATAGCATTTTTTTTTTATTTCATAAAATAAATATGAAGTAAACATATACAAACTTTTTTTTTTTTTATTATTGATAGGCTCGCGTTTGACCAACATCTCATGATGGTAAGCGATGATGTGGTCGACGATGGAGCACTCTTACCTAAAAGTAACCTATTGACTTATGACTTTAAGACTCCTAAGTTGTAGACCGTTGTTGATATAATAAAATAAAAAAACTGTATCCGCAAGCAAACCCACATGTTCCACTAGTACAGATGTTTTGTTTATTTGTTTTCCCAAAAAGCATCCTGTGCCGATGCTGATGGATAAATAAACGTATAAAATTAGCAACTTCAGTTACAAAAACAATCGCATGACTAATCAATATGGCGGGATGGTGGACTAAAATTCGTGTGCAATAGGAAAGTGATTTATTTTGATTTGTGTTATTCGTATTTTTTCCACAGTGTACTTGGGAATACACTTAGACCGCTGACTCACTTTTTTTTTGGTCTGTAAAAATTATCCAAATGACATCCCCGCCCTTGGGTGGAGCGGGAGACAGTGTCAGACTCTTACTGACTAAAAAACCCACCCCGTTCTTTTTTGCCTTTCATTGCGTGACCGAACCTTCCTTTCAGAAGTAGATCCTTGGCGCCAGTAGGCTCTGACTCAGCCAGTTGCTGACAACTCCTTGAGGCGCGCGGGAACAGTGCGTCGACTTGGGCTCGGTCCAGACAGCGTGCTACCCATTGCTCGCCGTCCGCAAGCCCACTCATTGCTGACTCACTTGGAAAAAACACATTGAAACCTATAATAATAACCTGGGTATGTGTCGATGGCGTTTGCTCGGCCTTAACATGCCTAGGGTGAGGGGCCAGACTAAGAGAGATACAATCCGCAGGGCAGTTTTGTGGCGAATTGAAAGGCATTTACGACTCCACGCTCCCGGGACAAATCTTTTTCCTCTTCTGTGCAAGCAACAGAGCTCCCTTCTCTCTCTTGTCTTTATTAGTAGTTTACGGTAGGGATCTTGACGTATCTTACGGCTGCTGAGCAGAAACTCAAAATAAGGAATTGATCACAAATATACATCTATAAAATGGTGCTAAAGCGAATGAGGATCTTCGAGACCTTTACCACAAAATATATAGGTACAGAAGTCAGCCTACATACAAAGCGCGCTCGAGCAACGCACACATAGACACCGCTCACGGACACGATATCTCGGTAGCGTCTCGGCCCACTTGTCGAACAGTTCCGACTCAAATGCTCATTAGTGTGCGTTAGCGTAGGTATAAAAAGTGAAGTACATACATGAGATTGTCTTCTGCACCTATCTATTTTGTACCTGTACTTTCAAAACAATTATAAAACGGACATGAACTAAAATGAACGACAGGAGTAATTCCTAGGGTAACGTAATTAAAAAAAAACACAAAATAAGAAATTAAATGTAGAATAGTCATATTCATAGACTTAGTCCTGCCATATTGTCTTTCCACTACCCTAAGTTGACTGGTATAGACTGTGCACCTTTTTGTTGCGTAAAAAATATATTATATATACACTTTGTGTGTGAATAAGAGTAAGCTTTCTCTGTCGTAACATTGTTGCAGTAAGCATAATTAGATGCAGCTTTGTATCTTTTTTACATGAAGCAAATGCCAGTGAATCCTTAATTAAAATTATGCTAAGGACTTTGAAAAAAAAATACCTGCGATAAATAGACACGAATAACAGAATGTAGATGACGTTTTTTGTTTAATTATTTAAAGGCAGGCGATTGGTCTTTGTTTCACCTGAATCATTTTCTAGTTGATAAATAAATAGTATGATAGGCGAGCTAGACGGTCTAGCTCTCTTATTCTATTATTTGCTAGTTTAAATTTAAATCCTCATTTACGTATACTGAAAATTTCAGTAAACTGCAACCCATACTTTATTCATTTAACAACATTTTCCAGCACAATAATCACGAAAACGCACAGTGCTGCCCCACTTTCACATTTTGCCAAAAATAAATACATTCCCAGAAAAATACTCGCGAAAAAATACCTTCATACCTATTTTAATTCCTGATGTGCTCGGGAAATTTACCTTGAAAAAGGGGTGCGAACGTCTGAGCTACACTTTTTGCGCGCTTTTCGACGTCTCTCGCTAAATTTGTCCGCAGTGCACCGCTCCTTTTTTTTCCACAAGTCTCGACAGAATGCACCACAGTGCAATGCAAACGAAAACTTACTTTATAATTTAGGGGATATGTTCTAAAATGGAATTAACGTTGAAATCGTAAGATATTATCATCTGTTTTTGGACGGTGTAAAGTCGAATTTATTTCTGTGTATAAATAAAGGAAAATTGAATATTTGTAGCGGGTTTATTTAGTTGTGTATCTCTTTAGATACGTTAAATTTGTATTCAGAACTAAACTTTATGAGGTATGTTTCATAGGTTTTGTAATTCCTTGTTTTATTGCATTTACCGACACTGATAGTTAGTTGACCAGCTTTTCAATATACTTGCTCATAAAGTGATTCTTCTTATTGCACTACACTTAGGTATATAATGGCACTTGTCACCAAACTGTGACATTCTGATTACCATTATGCACTAGTGCTATAATGTGTTTAAACCTTATTGTTCAACCTCTCCCTCGCTATAATTTTATTACATTTATCGTATCAGGATGGGCACAGGTCGTCCCCTACGAGGAGAAGAAAAAAAAATAGGCGCGCATATGAAAACACATTTTTACCGCCACAAAAGTTTACTAGTTTTACAGTTATTGAAAAAGTGTATTAAAAAACGTCGTATGATACACGTGAGTAATTAATGATTACCGTTCTCGGATCTCTTAAGACCCTCGCCATAGTTCGGTTCTAAATACCGCCTCGACAGTAATCACTAACTTTACATACTAATATCATAATGTGCTATTATTTTTATTTTTGGCTACAAATTGCCCGTATTTGTAGCAGTGTGCATGGTATTAATAAACGAGACGACTTCTTTGATTTAGTTCATTCAGCTGCTTCCAAATGTCTGTAGAAAATGCAAGCACAGTAATAAATTTAGCGCCATTTGAAAGAATGTTATTTATGAATCGATTAACCCAACAATAATTTAAGAGCATAAAATATTTGACACTTTGACAGTCGTGACAACTGATTTTTTGCGCAAGATTTTTATAAATAAAAAACCTGCTAAGTGTTTGTTAGACTCGTGTACCTGGGTTCCGTACCATAAACAAAAAAAAAAACATTTTTACTAAAACTTCCATAGAAACCCTTTTAGGAAAGTTAAAAGTACTAATTCCGCCAGGCTCGCGTTTCATAACTATCTCACCTGATTGGAAGCGATGATGTGGGCGACAAGGGAGCACCGGTGCACGTTTACACCAAGGAATCCTCAACATTCACTCTTGACTTAAAGACCCCAAGGTTGCAGTCACCATATAGCAAAGACTCTAGCAAGGAATTAAACTCGTAACTGTACTTACATAAAATGAAAATATTCCCAATTTTTCATAAAAATATCACCAATTTTGTTCGTATATCTGGCATATATTCATATGCACTGGCAGCATATCATGTGGTTATTGATATAACGGCTTTGGCATTTTATCTCTTTTTATTTGTGCTTAAAGAAAGGAAGTCTGAAAGAAAACTATGATATTTAACGTTTATAAACTTAAGATTTAAAACAAAATACTGACACATCGTGTATCTCACGGTTGCGCCAAATAGATCCAGTTCAGAAAAGTGCCGACAACCAAAGGTTTAATGAAATAAAAAAAACGACTTATTTATTTATGTACTTCTTCTTTTCGTGTCGATGCTCTCAAACTATATTTTTCCTGACCAATATTTGTCAACCTGTACGGCTCTATTGTTGGCCTCGTATAGATCCTGAAAACTACAGGATGGGCAGCAGTACATTTATTTACTGATGAAATAACTTTAAAATAATGGCCTAACATTATCGACATTTCCCAATCAACATACCCGAGGTAAATAAGTACTAAACTAAATTATACACCGTTACATACAAAACTAAAAAGATTACACAGAATACAGTAACTTCATTAACATACGTATCAATCGACAATTAAAACTTCCTATGAAATGTATTTTAAATACAGATGATGTTATTTTGACCAACTAGATTCAATCTCAAACCAGTGTGCATCAAAAATTTTTAAGTTTATCTAGAATCTTTAGCCTTTTAAGGAAAAATTAGAATTTCGACCTGATTTCATCTTTTTTTTAAACGTGATTTTTTGGACAGAACCTTTTCCACTGTGCATCGGGCATTTCAATGGTAACCTGATACAGTGATTCCTACTTATTGATAAAGCTACAACACTCTTTGGTAATTAAAACTAATTGGTAAGCCGACCGGTTACGATTTATGTACCATTTTTACGATCTTCAAGATTTTAGGAACAGGTTTTGTTCATAAGCGGAGCGGTTAGCGTGGAAAAGGAAACGGTATCCTGAGGTTATAGAAGAGATATTTTATCAATTATTTTAAGAAGGTAAGCACTACTAAAAAAGAAGCGAGGCTGTCCTCGGCAAACCTGGCGATGCACCGTGCTGGCAGAAGCGGCGGCCATTGGATTATCATTGAGCGAAATGAAGCGTAAAGCTAAGACTGGTTGCGTTAAGAAACTACTGTGGACGTCCTTAGCCTCAGCTAGGAGACATAGGATCTTAAAGCAAGGTAAATACCTTGGTTATCTCTATTGTTTTAGGATTATTACATACTCACAGATATGATATGATTTCTCCGGTCGCTTAAAATTGCCTTCGGACTATGAGAGTAAAGGAACAGAGAATGTGCTTATGTTTGCGTACACACTTGTAGACTTTAAATCATTTTCGTACTTGGGTTATCTCCATTGTTTTAGGATTATTGTGAATATTTACTCACAAGCATAATGTCAAACAAGTTGTAACCTATTAAAAATGCTCCATGGTACTTTACATTCACAAAATTGGGAAAAAAAAGAAAGATCAAACTTAGGACAAACGGTTTTACGTACTTTCCAAACCATGGAAGTGTCACTTCCATGCTCTAAGCTGCTACTGAGAAACTAGCATGTATTCAAACCAATGGTACATTATACAATATTTTTAGGGACCAGAAGTGAAACAGATTAAAAAAATAAACAATCTTTAATTGCCTTCAATTTGCACGTTTACAAAATTATAAAAATATAAAGAAGAACACTATAAGTATCGATCAAATAAAGTTTACACCAGCAACGTTGTTTAATTAGTGCCTATACGAACACCACATACCATAATGGTCAAATAGCACGTCCGTCCCGAACGCCGTGTAAGCCAGCAAGAAGGGTTGCCTCGCCGCGCGCCTCTTTTTAGAAACTACCGTCGATCACCGGCTGATGACGTGACTTTAGGATGTCGACTCGCCTTCAGTTACTAACAATATAAATACAATACATACACAGCCAAAAATCTATTTATTTTTTATGAAAACTATACTATTTTCTATAAAAGCATTTCAAATACCAAAAGGTGACAAATAAGAGCGATTTTCACAACCGCTACCGCTTAAGCACTAAGCACACACCCTGCTCTGATTAATTAATATACAAATCAAACATGAGACAGTACAACTTCTGGATTACATGCCGGTTTGTATAATTTTTAATTATTATTGGGAAGCCATCTTCTTTTAACGAGGATGTCATAAAAAGTTATCGATTGAGAACTCAAATGTACATGATGGATAACGGTTCTAATGAACCGACTTCCACAATACCAGTCATATTATGTTCGATGTACACAATTTGACTTATAGAATTATCGTAATTTCTGTCAGTAATTGACGTTCAAGCATCGTCACTTCGATCGATCTTATGCTTTACGCACTAATTCTTATGTCAGTTACGCAAAATAAAAATTTCTTTCGATAACGTGGTCGCTCACAAAAGGCCTCATCAGAAGGTTTAAAGCCACCCAAAGGATCTCGGCTCGGTGTTTCCTTGCGTGATCGCATCAGAAACAAAGATATCCGCAGGAGAATCAAGTTTACTGACATATCACGAACTGAAATAGCAGAGGGCAGGAACCATTTGCTTGCAAAACCGACGGTAGATGGAGATGAAAGGTTCTAGAGTGGTGGTATCAAAAGATGCAACGTTGAAAGGCCTCCCACAAGTTGGGCCGATAACTAAGTCAGGGTTGCGGGAATCCGTTTGATGCGAGACACAAAAGCGGTCAAACGGAGCCCAACAAATTCAATATTTTTAAAGTTTTCTTGTTTTGCAGGACAGTATCAAGTTTTATGTCAATTAAAATATGGTTGGCGGCCATAATGAGTATATATTTACGAAATTATAATCATTAAAATCATATCAGTTCGTCTTATCCTATTTAATAAATTTTCATGAAAAAGGCTCCCCTTTTTTCAGGGGGGTAATTATCTGAAATATCATGGGACACTACGCGCCGTCGACGACTGGAGCTTAGTTTGAACTGCTACCAGATGGCCAAACGGTGAGCTATTCATTGCTCATCGTCCGCAAGCTCACAAAGTTTGAGTGTATGTATGTTTGTTACTTCTTCATGCTCGAAGGTTGAACGTATTTATATGTATGTAGAGGCAGTACTGTGACGACCATGAAGGTACATATCGATATGAGTGCAAACTAGTCAGTTGATAGTCTTTTAAGGTTTATGGTAATAAAAAGCTTAGAACAGATTAGAATAAGATTGATAGATGTCAATAAAGAAAATATTAAGATAATTTTATATAAAACCATAAGTTTAAGGCTAACAATATAATTAGTCAAATTAACCCAAAAGGCTTTTTATTGGCGTCTCACGCCACAGTACTAAAAACTAAATCGGTTACCGAATTCATCTCGGGAAATTCTTTTACCGCCCAAGATTACCACAGATCGCATTTCTTAAGAATTCGCTCACTTTCCCCCCCATTTCTGCCAACCCATTATCCCCTTGTATAAGGGCGTGCACACACAGTACAAATACAATTAAATACGCGTATAAATAACGCTGGTGTAATATACAAAGCAAGCTAAGGCAACGACGGAGTCGGCGAGTAATGGACGGTATGTATAAACGCATAGTTCTAGGGTTGGCAGTGTTCTCACTCTTCGGTAAAAAGTGAGATCAGAAAATGAATTAAAAAATAAAGGATAGGGAAGTAAACTCACAGTAAAAGACAAAACTCTTTCGGGAACAATTACTATATTGAAGCTGGAAATTAAAAGTATTGGCTTTATTCTAAACATTGTGAAGACTTTCACCTTCCGATTTAATTAATAATATCACATTCAAATGTGAAGAATGTGAAGAGACGACCGTAGAGATTTGGTTTTAGAATCTCCTTAGACAAGAACAAAAAAGCTTTGCAAATATCTTTATTTCCACACATGTGACACATACCTACTTATTTTGCATCAGTCATTGAAAACGATCAACAAAACATATATTATTGGTAAGTGACCCTTACGATAACACATCATATTAAAACCTCAGACATATTAAGGGACAAAATGTCCCCCAACTTGACGTGCAACACTCAATCTACGTGACGCTGCAATGTTGCACAGTATCCCGAAACTTGCCCCCCCCCCCCCCCCTTCTAATATTTTACGATGCATTCTTGTGAGACGGGACATGTTGGAGAATTCGATAGCGTTGCGCCTCATATTGGGGGACATTTTGTCCCCTTGTACATCTGAGGCTTAACACTGCTTGTGGCAAGGACAGACACTATACAAACAAGGACAAAGCGACTAGATTTCGGGTACTTACTGACAACCTGACTGAGAGAGCAGTGGTGGCCGAGTGGTAACGGCCCTGGTCGTGGGTTCGAACCTAGCCAGGCGCATTACTTTGTGTAATTTATTTCATCACCACTGCTCTCAAAAAGGTGAAGGAAAACATCGTGAGGAAACCGGCATGTCCTAGAACCAAAAATTCGAAGACATGTGATATCCACCAACCCGCACTGGGCGCGCGTGGTGGATTACAGCCATTCCCTCTCCTAGAAAGGAGGCCTGAGTCCCAGCAGTGGGAACATTAAAAAGGCTGATGATGATGATAAGTGACAACCCTATTCACGTTCGTGTTAAAAGCATTTGCCTAATTGCCGAGATTCGTCTGAGGTATGCCTACAATGCATCTCGAGGACCGTTTGAACTGACACCTCACTTGCTCTTAGAAGAAATTAATTACGAGCGAGTGCTGGGTTTCATTAAATTTTATTATTATTTATGTTTGACGTAAGTGTTTAGTTATTACGTAATTATCTTGTTTTTAATAATTAGTTTTCTTAAAATAGTGTTGTTTTTTTATATTAAAATATTTACATTAATCTTAAAAACAAGCGGCTTACTATTCACACATAATTCTGTTTCCATTTAATTTTCTTATTACTATGGTAAGTAAAACTATAAAAACTTAAGTAGAATTACATATATATTTATATTAAACGAAAAAGGTCCACAAAAAAAAAAACTCTCTACTGAGTAAAATCTCAATAATATTTATTCTATCATTGCAATACTTAGCTCTAAAACCGACCGATAATGTACGAAGGCTTAAGTTGTCAAGCTTAATAAAATAATACGTCCCAACTGGAATTCTCATTCGATATAAATAGAAACGCCAACTTAGCGCCATCTAGATCAAACCGGCTCAAACAACCGGCATAACACGTTTCTAAATTATTTTTATGTTAGGTATAATAAAAAAAAAAAGGAAAATCACAACTTTATTACCAATATATTGTCAAAACTTAATGACTGATATCTATACATTTCATTAATTCAAGATCTTTAAATCAAAACTCCTTTTATGTTTTGTAAATTCAAAATAATAAAACATTTTTATTAAAACTAGATTTGGCTGACATTTTTGTCGTAGTTTTATGATTTGTAGACTTCACACGAAGTTTTTTTTTTACAAACAACTTTTCTGTCTATGTTAATTGTGGCTGTATTTGGTATTGTAAAGTTTTGCATAATTGATACGATACTAAATCGATATGAATCTTTTAAACTAGTTACAAGTAATATCAGATTTTGTTTTATTTATTGCAGTCAATTCAGTATTAATTTAGACATATTCAAATTAAAAGTCAACAGATCGGATGGTAATCTTTTTGCCACTGACTTGTATATTTTATTCATAGCGCAATTTTTTTAAAATGTAATATAAGTTCTGAGAAATAAATATTGACAAAACTGGATTGAAAACCTGTCATGTATTTCAAGTGAACGACAACTATATGGATATCTCTTACAAGCCTTTATAGAATTTTAATAATAGGTTTAAGTCAAGTGAAAATGATATATCTTGTTGCTAGCTCGAGTAATCTTTATCACGTTCCAAATAATACGATTTTATATGAGTCTATTGTATCTTTTTATTTTTGGCTCAACAATAAACCTTTTAACATTAATATTTATTTTCGTTAAACTTTCTTTTTTTGAATGAGAAATCTTCAAATGACATCTTTAGCTTTGATTGGAGCAAGCAGTGTCAGACTTTTACTGATTTAAACCCTTCCGTATTCAGTTAAAAAAAGAGATGTAGTAACTCTTGCAAACAATCATTATCAAAGTTGACTTTATTTTAAATGTCTGAGCGAGTCAAAACTATACATAATTTGCAGTAAATAATTTAAACATTTTATAAACATTTAAGAGAGATGAAACTAAGTTGAGTATGGACTGCTGTAACGTAACATTTAATGTTACACACAATCAAAGAATTTGCCTTTTAGCAAATTATCATGACTTTCCACACACTACGCGCGCAAACAGAGCATAATTTGGATATTCCATATAAAAAAAAAAAATATTTAAAAAAATCACACTGTGACGACTTTACCTTTCTCGTTGCAGTTGATGTGACAAAAATTTTTAAATTCCATATTAAAACAAAAATCACAGTGACTAGTTTTCAATAACGGGTTATTTATGTGAGTGGTCGCTGTATCCACACTTATGAAATGCTCCTTTTACTTTACATTAAAACAGTCTGTACCAGGCTTAACGATTAGGCCAAAACCATTATTATTGACGTTTGCTAAATACTTTCGCCACATTCCAATCGCTTATCCGCAAACTAGCCAGTCTGAACGGACCATAGAATTCGCAACAAGACGCAATGTATCGTTTGGTACATCACACGCTACACAAGAAGGATCAAATAGTACCGGTAGAAAGAGACAAAACACTTAGTTAGAGAGAGACAGCAATAGAGAGAGTAGAGTGTTGCCATCAATTATATTAATTAGTATCATAAGAGGGGACTGTAAGATGGGTAATTATGGTATTATGATAATTGGAATCGGTGAGTTTAATTAAAGGGTAAGGATAAGATGATATTGATTATGGAGTCTGTGATTAAATAGGCAGTGCTATAATCAAACTGTGAGTGACATACTGGATAATTACTGGCCAAGCAGTTGGTTTAGATACAAGCAATATTTGCTAATCGCTATCCACATAAGTATTCATATTATAACACACAGATTTAGCAATAAATAGAACCTTTTCAGAACGAGTTTTTTTAGGAATGAGTTTTTTCTTCCATAAATAAAAAGTATTTATAAATGAAACTTCTCATACTTTGCTGGCATTTTTTTTTTTTCGTCTAAAGTGAAATCTTAGCAATTCTTAAAGGATTGTATGATAAATCAATAGCAAAAAGAATTATTATGTCTACCAACCATAACCAAACGAAGTAAGAGACTATTTAGTATTTTGCTATAGTTTGTTATCAGACGTTAAGTATTTTTCTTAAATAAAAATACTGTATGTCTGATATTTTAAGTTTCCCATAGTTATATTATGTTTCCATTTCATTATAATATAACGAAAATAGGTAAAAAATATGCTTCTAGACGTATCTTCGTTCGGTTACGGTTTAAAGACCTGGTTCTTTTAACAATTGATTCCTCACATTTAACATATTAACTTAGGTTTCATTTCTGGTGAAAAGAAAAAAGTATTTCGTGCCAATAGTTTGCTTTGGCCTTTGTTCAGTAGTTTTCACGGAAAAGAGTAATAAACATACACATTACACACGCATATGCTCTAAAATATAAGCCTCATTAGTGCTCTGACTATTACTAATTGCTCGCAGAACTGATGGTCGTTGGAGCCGAAAAGTTCTGGTATGACAACCATATAGAAGGTTTCCCACAAGGTGGACCGATGGCCTGGTGAGGGTCGTGTGAATCCGATGGATGTGAGACGCACAAGACCGTTCGTTGTGGCGACATTGGATAGAGGCCTATGTCTTGCAGTAGACTTCTTACGGCTGAAATAATGATCATGATGACGATCAAATACAGATAATAATATCTTTAACCAGATAATAATATAATATTAATATATAATCATTAAATTACACAATTGTCATACAACGATGTCTGATCCCAAGCTAAGCAGAGCTTGTGTTATGAGTTATCTAGACAACTGATAAACATAACTTATATATTTCTAAATACATACACCTTATTGATAAATTACACCCAGACAGAACAAATCATCGTGCACATCACACAAATCGAATCCACGACTTCCTGCATAGCAGTCAGGGCCACTAACTACTTGACCAACAAGCCAGTAAGATCCTACGCGCCTCAAGGAGTTGTCAGCAAACCGTAAGGCCCAGTAGGGCCGAAGCATACTGGGGCCTTGGAACGGTTTCTGAAAGGAAGGTCCGACCCCGGCATGAAGGAACGAGGTGGATTTTTTAGTCAGTAAAAGTCTGAAACTATCTCCCACTCCGCCTAAGGGCGGGAGATATCCACAAACACTTAGATAACTTTCTATTACGATTTACTTTTTTTATTTTATTATGATTAATTTTTTGCTTTTGTGTACAGTGTTGACTGGTCTACACTGTTCTTACATAAATCAATGAATATTGTAATAAACATATTTTTTAAAAGAGTAACCATGGAGTTTCTTGCCGGTTCTTCTCCATAGGAAACGACCAATTTGGAACCGTGCACTAGCTTCTGACGTTTTATAAGTGCCCATGT
Organism: Mythimna lalbum; assembly: GCA_949319445.1. Classification (NCBI taxonomy): domain Eukaryota; kingdom Metazoa; phylum Arthropoda; class Insecta; order Lepidoptera; family Noctuidae; genus Mythimna; species Mythimna lalbum. Next base: position 8,362,088 of record OX439370.1, read on the forward strand.
AGGCCTATGTGAAATAAAATATTTTGACTTTGACTTTGACTTTGACTTTATCATTGGATGTAAAGCCAGTCAGATAATTTGCATTCTACCAATAACTGTACATTCACAGTATTTCCAAACAATAATCTATCAATTAACTGACACGACTGTGTGCATCCACTCTGTAATCCAGATTAATATAATTGATCGCTGGCTGTGGAGAGCATTGATGTTAATGTGTGTCTGTGTGTTTACGCTTTGGACCCGTAAAGGCTCACACTGATTGGCGTGACAAGATAATGCGACAATGAAGTGATGAGTACTTTCTAGAATTACGTTTTAGTGCTCTTATTTTGATCGTCAGTGATTTTGTGCCACATTTGACGGTCGTGACGACGTGAGACGGACGTGTGTGGAAAAAGGAGAGGCAGGGCCTTCGCCCAGCAGTGGGACATAAATGGGCTAACTAACTAACTTCTATATTTGTATTCGTAAAATGTACACCAAACTTTGCTTGTAGTACTTATATTATACATTTTGCTGAGTCATTAGTCAACTCGCGACTGAGAAAAAAGCCGCTTACTTGCTTGTTAGGGTTCTGTACCCAAAAGAAAAACCGGAACCCTTATAGGATCACTTTGCTGTCCGTCTGTCTGGCAGTCAAGACCTTTTATCTCAAAAACGCGTGGAGGTATCGAGTTAAATTTAAAAACATACACTCAAATCTGCGTCAATTCAAGCTGTGAAAAAATCAAACTTCTAAGTTAACGAATTAAAAAGATACGGCTGTTTATGTCGCATAAAAACGTATATTTTGATACTTTAAAAGATTCAAATTCATAGGGTACTTCCCGTTGACGCCGAATCCTGAAAAAAGCAAGGTCTAATAGCACAAATATAGGAAGTAAAACAGTGCTGAAATTATGATTGTAACTAAATTTCTTAATTGGAGTGTATAAGGGAGTGCATTATTCCAGTTACATGTTGTATGTACTTACGTAGGTTGACGTGTGACGTCTCATTGGACTAATGGCTCGTTTCACAGGAAATGTGACAAGGCCGACTTTATACACCTAGATATGAAACGCAGGTGGGATAGAGAGGGATTGGGTTTTTCTGTATGAAACAGAAAATTACGAGTAGATATGGATCTTAATTGTTTTATTAAACTTAGTGTAAGTTTCTTCATTGTGTGTGTCTCTAGGCTGAATAAACTTTTTTTCTTTTTTACATATTTATATTCGTAAAAGGTTATTTATACTAAACTGTTCTGGTAGTATATTATACATTTTGCTTAGTCTATTCAAAACTATATTAGGATCGGTTTCCTAATATAACCAGCAGTTGATAGCTGATACTCTTGGCAAGATTGGCGTCAGTATTTATGACAAAATCTGTCAAAACTAGAGATGTGCCGTTGCCGGCAATATTGCCGTGAAGTGGGAATATTGGTGGGAATATTGCCGGGCATATTGCCCAAAGAATGAATATTGGTGGCAATATTCCCAGATTGCCGGCAACGGCACATCTCTAGTAAAAATTTTTTTTGGAGAGAAAGGAAACATTTTAATTAATAATAACTCCTCCCGCAGTGAGTAGAGTGAGAGGTATTGTCAGACTTTTACTGCCTAAAACCCAAATATCTAACAGGACATTTCAATAACTCTGCCTAACTAAAATCCTCCTCCTCCTCGAGTCGTATTCCTCATTACTGAGGGTCGTGAAGTTAGCTTCTTATTAATCGTATCTCGCCTAACTAAAATAAGAGACTATCTATTAAGACTACTGGATAAAAAAAAAAACATTTTTGTTTAAAAACAATTTATAAATATTTCTATTTCTGTCCGAACCTATCCCAACGACCACCCATTTCAAGGAATCCTGGTTCAGTTTCCGGAATCCATCTTTGTTTCTGACGTCACCGGAAAATCATTACATGATGGGAAATGATCATTTCTTTGAAGTTCATGTTTTAATAGTCAAGTCATTTCCGTATTAGTCCGCCACTTTTAAGTGACAGAAATATCGTTATTTTTAAAAGAGATTATGAGTTGCTATGGAACTTTGTAAAGCCGTTTTATGACATTTGGTTTGTATAGTCTATAGACAATGTTAGGTAGTAATATACAGAGGTATAAGCAGAAAGGCGAAACGATTCACACTGATGTATTATACAGTTATTTCTACTATGCGTCGCCACAACAAACGGTCCTGTGCGTCTCGCATCCTTCAGTTTCCCGCAACCTTCACCAGGTCATCAGTCCACCTTGTTGGAGGCCTTCGAGGGTTAAACATTCTCGCCCGGAGATTTTTAGCACCCCTGACCCACGTCAGCACAACCAGTGAAGTCGCCGGGCACTTGGGGCCTGTGCCTTATGTTACTACTCATTGGGGGGGGAGGGGTTTGGACCATAACCCGCCACGCTGGTCCAGTGTGGGTTGGCACAGATAGTTAGTATTATATCGGACAGCTGGGCAAAGGTGTCCTTCTCCCTTTTCCATATACGTCTGCTGCTGGCTGAGAGCCATTGCAGGCCAGTCACTACAGTAGTTACTATATCGAGCTGATCTCTCTATCTTCGCTTTGATCTGCTGCGATGTCTGTTTATTGTACACCATAAAAATTACAATACCATTGAAAATTATTATGGTTTTCCCAGTTATTAGTAATAGATCTTTGACAGTTCCTCTGCAGGGTGTTTGAAAGAGTTACCGTGTCGTTAGAATGCAAAGAGCAATTGAAGAACAGAAGTCTGTCACGCCCTCCTACACCACCCAGAGTGGGAGAAATCATTTGATAATTTCCACCTTCTATCAGAAGCTCCGTTTAGTTTCGGATGAGATGGCGTTGCGTCATCTTCACCATTTCAGCCGAAAGACGTCCGCTGTTGGACATGGGCTTCCCTAAGCGTCGCCACAATGACCAATCCTGAGCGTCTCGCATCCACCGCATTGACCCTCACCAGGGTGGCGTTGCGTGGAAGAAGTAAATTATCTACTATGGACAATCTCTAAAAGAGGCGCTCGTCACAACTTCCTAGTAGTTTAACTGAGAAGAATTGCTCGCGTGGCAGACATAAAAACTACCGTTGGTGTCGTCAGAAGATTCTTCAACAGGATCTGCCCACTGCCCGTTGATTCTGCATCTGCTTGAAAGCGCGCCTGCAACTTTCAAGGTCCCGGGGCATGTTCGAGCTTGGCTCTTTGACCAAAGTGACGTTTGATTGGTTGTAAGATTTTATTTACGTGTGACGTATTCGCACTCCATCTTGTAACTTCAGAACAATATACCTGACTAGCTAGAAGAAGAAATAGTAGTAGAGGTATTGTCAGCGAAAGTCTAACGCCCTGGTTACAACTTCGATACATATTATAGATAAATTACACCCAGACAGAAAAAAAATAATGATCGTGCTAATCACATCAATATTTTTAGGTGGGAATTGAACCTACGACCTTCGGCATAACCACTAGACCAACAGGCCAGCCAATTGGCCTCACCATCAACCACTAAACCACTGCTCACCATCAGGTGGGATTGTGCCCTGCCTGGGCGGAGCATCGCCGTGCCCTCGTGGGAGCGATCGGCGGCGGAGACCTCTCGCGCCGGGCCCTGGTCGAGGCCATGGTCCGGAGCGAGGAGGAATGGCAGGCGGTCGCCTCCTTCTGCGAAGCAGTAATGCTTGCAAAGGAGGAGGCCGACCGCATCGGGCAACGGCGCCCTCGCCGCCGTCGCTGGGATTCCGATCCCGATTTCCGGCCACCGTAGACGCGGGCTCGCGGACGGCGAGCCATGGGTAGCTCGCTGTCCGATCGTCCGGTAATGGACCGAGTCCAAGACGTCGACGGCGCGCACTGTTCCCGCGCGCCTCAAGGAGTTGTCAGCAGCAGGAGGGGCCCAGCTGGGTCGAAGCCTACTGGGGACAGGGTTGTCCGAAAGGGAGCTCGTGCCCCGGTATGAAGGCTAGAAGGAACGGCGCGGGGTTTTTAGTCAGTAAGAGTCTGACACTGTCTCCCGCTCCACCCAAGAGCGGGTTTCGTCAAAGATGATTTTCCCCGTCGACAAAAAAAAAAACCATCAGGTGGGATCGCAGTCAAGCACTAGTTTATATCAATTAAAAAAAAAATATCTAGGCATCAGACTTTTAACATAACAGGTCAAATGTAAGTATGCTACACCTCAGCCTATCCCTTAAACGCCTACAGGGTTACTTACAGCCTGAATGTGTCATATCAATCATAATAAAATTAACAATGTATAGGAGTGGGTTCACGTCAATGACAAAGGGCGGGGTAAGACCGAACTCATCATGTCCTGCGTACGCCTGTCTGACGCTGTTGTCGGGCTATCGGCATTTTATTAGGCAGCCTTTGTTATAATGAGAATAATTGAAAAAACAAAAGACAGTCGGCGTTTGAATTAGGAGAATGAGAATAGTCTAAACCACAGAACAGAAGAATGTAGGATTCCTGTGTTCTGTGGTCAAAAATTTGTAAAAAAAATTGTCGAGAGCGCGTAGTGTTCCACACTTGTATCAACAAGATGTCAGCAAAACCGTAGGAAGCCAGAAAAATCAAAGAATACTGAGGCCATAGGTAGTTCAAAAGGGAACCCTGGGGACCTAGAACGCAAAGTAAAAAAGAAACATATATAGGTATGCTTTAGACTGTAAAATTCAAAATTCTAAAAGAAGGAACATATATAGGGATGATTTTAGACTGTAAAAGTCTTACACCCCCCCCCCCCCTCCGTAATGTCCAAGAGCGGAAAAAGTCATCAATGGATGATATACGCATATACGCTAACACTAAACACGACTTACACATTGACGTGACGCATTGGACACGCGCACTGTCGATGAAGCGCCGGCGACTTATTTTCTTCTACCGCCAAGTAGTAGCAATAGTGACATTCAAGTTACATTTCGTTTCTCACCAGTCACGATCTACGCTGCCCGCTAGAGCTACGTGCGCTCGCGGCGATTAAGAATTGTGAACAATCTACCCGCGCTAACTTGTCGTGTGATTGCAAAGACTATTTACCGTTGCCATACAACGTGTACCGTTAAATGCGCAAAACCTCAGACACCCCAAATGATTTTGAATTCAATTGACCTAATTATGTGACAAAAAAAAACATTTAAAAAATAATTGAAGGTTTTATGTGCATTTTTAGTTTGTTTAAAATTCATATCTGTATTGAAATAAGTACTTTAATTATCCCGTATATGAGAAAATTTGATTGGACTACAACTATTTGTGTTTATTTACCTATTTGGGCGAGTTTGCGCACGTGATGGTTTTTTAGGTCGACGTTTTTAACCCTTCAGATACCGTCAATTAGAGACACAATAGTAAGACAATAGATGTGCGGCCACCGGTGGTCGCTTGGGGATTCATGAATTAATGAAGATTTTTTGAAAAATATAACCTATGTAGGTATATTAAAAAGTGGTTTCATTGATTCTGTTCGTCATTCTGATCAAACTTATTTCAGGTTTTGCGCATTTAAAGTTACACGTTGTATATTAGCTTGTGCTTAGCTTGTATTTTGCGCCTTCTATAAAAACTGTGTTGCATTGTTGTGTGTGTGGAAATTATACCTGGAGAAACAACAAGGACCTTCATTTACTCGCCAGCTACCCAGTGAGTACCTACACCATATACACGCCACTCAAACAACCAAACAGACTTTTACTCCCCTATTACTAATAATGCACTTTAAAAAACTTTTACACTCCAATCAAAAAGAAACCCATATGAATTGCTCGTCAATTGTCACTTTCAAAACATATTATTATTATCTTCTTTAACCCTTATTCCAAAGCATTAAGGTTTATTATAGGACATAAAAAAATATACCAGTATTTTGCACTTCACCCCGCCTGTTATTACTAAACGGCAATAGTAATTACAGGGTATCCAATAAAACTTGACATTTTGTGGCGGTGCTGCTTGTCAAAGAAAATGTCAATAATTATGTCAATGCAATACGTTTTGAGTTAAGTTCCCCATTATGCCACAGATCAGGTTAAATTGGACAGGTTGATGGTACAACTTTCAGAATACCATTCGATGAATAATATTTTCGATTTTGTTTTTGATGTTTGCAGTATATAATTATTGTTTTTGATCCATTGACCAGCCGTTTCATATAAATGATTGAAAATTGTACGTACAAAATGCTTTCATCATGGTTTATAATTTTAATTTAGGTATGCATAAATGTTTTGAGAACACATTCATTATGCGTACAGTTAAGATGTGGAATTTTTGGCCAGTCTGTGTTTCCTATTTATCAGTAGTAGGGGTTTTTAATTCATGAATCCCCAAGCGACCACCGGTGGCCGCGCATCTATTGTCTTACTATTGTGTCTCTAATTGACGGTATCTGAAGGGTTAAGCCAAGAGTGAATAGGTTACTTCTACTAGTAGCTAAGCGTGCTCTATCATCAACCACATCATCATCATCTTCCTTGTTCCTGCCCTTGTCTAAGTTAAGACTAGGGCCCGGTATCCACCAAAGCGGAGAGGAGAGGAGACGAGAGGAGATGTGTTTGAATAAACCAATCCGATTTCGTTATTTCCACATCTCTTCTCCGCTTAGCTTTGGTGGAAATGGGTCAAGCGGAGAGGAGAGGAGATGTCTCAATTTTCTATAGAATTTTGTGCAGCGAGCGAGCAAGCGGCGCGGCAGAGCGGAGAAGTGTCTAGTCGGGCGGCCGGGCTGCGCACGTGCTAGCGCACCCCTCACCCCGCTGCCTTCTCCGCGCGCCTCGCACGTCCCGAAACGTCATTCGATTGACTGGCTTTGAATGCAAGCGTGTGTCTGTCTCCTCTCCACAACGCATCTCTTCTCCGCTTTGGTGGAAATAACCTGCCAGCTGCGCGGCACATCTCTCGTCTCCTCTCCTCTCCGCTTTGATGGATACCGGGCCTTATCAATAGATACTAATATTATATATACGAAAGATTTGAAAGTTTGAAATGAAGTAACTGAAAAACATTGAACTGATTTTAATTTTCTACTTAACTTGAAGGGCTTCCTCAGTAGACGAAACCCATCATCATCTTCTTGCACCTGTCCCGTTTTATTTGGGGTCGGCGCAATACGTTTTTTTCTTCCATTCTGTCCTGTCACTCGTCACGCTATCACTAACTCCCTTTTCTTTCATATCACTTCGTACACAATCCATCCATCTTTTGCCATCATCGCTTACCATGACGAGAAATAGTGGTCAAACGCGAGCCTATCAAAAATAATATAAATAAATTATTTTGTTTTCAATACTGTACCTATTTTTGAAGTTTAATTTTCATGTCATAACTGCCACATGAGTTGTTTCAAAGATAAATAAAAAGTTAAGACTAATCAATACTAATATTTTAAATACGGAAGATTGAAAAGTTTGAAATGCATAAACTGAAAAACATTGAACAGATTTTAAATTTTTTAATTTTTTCCGGCGTCCTGGCGCCGCGGTACGAGGTGAGCCGACCCCAAATAAAGGGACAAGGCTAGGCAAAAGAGAGAGAGAGAGAGAGAGAGAGAGAGAGAACATAATTATTTGCTGTATATTTTCTACTATCACGCGTGCAAAGCCACTAGCAAAGTCTATACTAACTTTGTAAACAGAAAAGATTTGTAATTTTGTATGTAACGAACCAACACAAAAACGACTTTAGGACTGAGTGACATAGACATATATATTTTCACGCGACCAGGCGCTGGTGGAAGCTAGAAGGTACTTAATAAAATGGGTCACTCATTACCAGTATTCCTCTTAATTAATCCTACCAACTAAGCTTAGCAAGCTCAACTAGATTTCAGACTAATGACCGTCACTTACCAGCTCAAGAAAATCTATAAATCGTAATTAATTGGATTAAAAACACGTTCTTACTACACCAGACTATGAGGACACGGTGTAGTTTACAGTAGTGGTGTGCCCCGCTTGGGCTGAGCATCGCCGTGTCCTCGTGGGGGCGTTCAGCGGTGGCGATCTCTCGCGCCGGGCCTTGGTTCGGAGCGAGGAGGAGTGGCAAGCGGTCACTTTCTTCTGCGAAGCAGTAAAGCTAGTAAAGGAGGAGGCCGATCGCATAAGGCAACGGCGCGCACACCCCAATAGCCGCCGGGATTTCGATCCCAATTGCTGACCACCTTAGGATGCGGGCTTCCGAACGGCGAGCAATGGGTAGCTCACGTAAAAATAAGACTGTCCGGTAACCGTACGCAAACCGTAAAATCCCATCAGGGTCGAAACCTACTTGGGCCAAGGGTCTGCGTCTGATAGGAAGATTCGGCCCCAGTATGAAAGGCAACGAAAGAACAGGAGTGAGTTTTTAGTCAGTAAAAGTCTGACAGTATCTCTCGCTCCGCCCAAGGGCACGGAGATGTCATTGGATGATTTTCCCATCTACAAAAAAAAGTACAGACAAAATACATCTGTAATCACGCTCATCTTTTTATTTTAATTCTTTTTTCAAATAAATTATTCAAATGTCTTTTAATTCATGAGCGACCACCGGTGGCCGCGCATCTATTGTCTTACTATTGTGTCTCTAATTGACGGTATCTGAAGGGTTAAAATGTTGTATTTTCTATATTATTATTGTTAGATTCATGTTTGATCACTATTTCACCTTATGGTAATCGAAGATGTGGCTGACGATGAAGAATAATATTGGTTTGATATATCACTAAATAGTATAAAACAAAGTCGCTTTTTCTGTCCCTATATCCCTATGTGCGCTTAAATCTTTAAAACTACGCAACGGATTTTGATGCGGTTTTTTTCAATAGATAGAGTGATACAAGAGGAAGGTTTATATGTAGAATATTGCACCCGAGCGAAGCCGGGGCGGGTCGCTAGTAGTATTATAAAAGCGAAATTCAGTTTGTTTATTTGTTTGTTACGTCTTCACGCCTAAATGGCAAAACCGATATTGATGAATTTTAGTACAGAGATAATTGGGACCCAGAGTCAGAAATAGGTTTTTTTTTTAAGTGAGAGAAGGGGGAGAACGAGTAAAGTATATAAATAAACGCGGGTAAAAGCTAGTTATAGTATAAATAAAACAAGTTAAATCACCGCCTAATGATTTTATTATCTTAACCCTTCAGATACCGTCAATTAGAAACACAATAGTAAGACAATAGATGCGCGGCCACCGGTGGTCGCTTGGGGATTCATGAATTAATATCCACAATGGGTGACCTTGAGTGAGCGTAACTAAATTACAATGTTTTGTGAACACGTTCAACACATAATGTTTTACATACTTCCGGCTTTGAGATAAAACAAACACATGACCCAATTCTGATTAAATAACTTTGATAATATATGTTCAAAGGAATTTTATAGTTTAGTAGTAAGTAATAGTAAAAAAACTTGCTAGAGTCGATTTTTTTTTAGGATTCTGTATCTTTTTGCCCGACCCAGGAATCGAACCCAGGACCACGTCTAGGAGGGGCCCAGCAGGGTCAAAGCCTACTGGGGCCAGGGTTATCCGAAAGGAACTCGAGCTCGGTATGAAAGCTAGAAGGAACGGGTTGGGTTTTTAGTCAGTAAGAGTCTGATACTATCTCCCGCTCCACCCAAGGCGGGGGTTGTCATTGGATGATTTTTGCCCACCAAAAAAATAAAAAAGGACCCCACGTCTAGCAGTCACGCTTGCGACCATGAGATCATTACAGTCTAGAGACTCCAAACGGTGTCTTTGAAGTTAGAGTGAACAAGTTCTTAACCTTTTCACCGCCTATATCGGATATATCCAACAAACACTCTCGCGTTTATTTCGCAAGAGTCGCACATCCACGAACAAATACTCCATGTCATCAGCTCTTCTGTCACCTATGGGGATTGAAGAGCTATACGAGATGGAGTACCCAGTCGTGAATACATGACCCTGGCGAAAAGGACACGAAAACACTCGTCGGACCAATTCGACGCGGGCGCTTAATAGGTTAATAAGCTAGTGCGCCTCACCATCAACGATTACATCACTGCTTACCATCAGCTGGGATCGTTCAATCACTACTTAGATCATTTAAAAAAAATGTTCCTATAAAAAAACTGAATGATTCCAAAAAAAAACAGGCGCTAAGAACAAGCTCATCAAAAGACAATGTAATGCTAATACTTCTTCACACAACACATTTGACAAAAGGCTCTAATTTGCCAGCACATTGGCCCCAATTTGTGAAGGTAATGATTTAGAAAATTGCTTCAATTGCGACAAACGACACGACTTAATGATGTAAGTTAGGCAAGATGATGATTTTTAGTCGGATTATCAGTCATTCGGGAGTTAGCGGTATATATATTATATTATACTAGCAACTCGCCCCGGCTTTGCTCGGGTGCAATATTATTATTAGGCACGAGAGCATATTAGCAGTGATTTCTTTTTTCACTATAGCTTTGGTTATTTATATATATGTATCTAAGTATGTATTTGTTTCTCATCTATTAAGTTGCACCTGCTATGTTATATTTCTGCACCACCCTAAGGTCCACTGGCAGATAATGCCTAAGGCATTAAGTCCGCCTTTGTAAAACTCTGTGCATAAAGCTTTAAATAAATAAATAAATATACATATAAACCTTCCTCTTGAATCACTCTATCTATTAATAAAAACCGCATCAAAATCCGTTGCGTAGTTTTAAAGATTTAAGCGCACATAGGGATATAGGGACAGAAAAAGCGACTTTGTTTTATACTATGTAGTGATAGGACGTTTGAGAACGACAATCACGTGCCAGAGGACGCAGCGAAGGTAAAGGTCCGTTTTATTAGAAGTTTTGCTTTAGATTATTTTCGGTCTCATTGGCAACCCAACTAGCAAAAAATCCATAAGAATAATAATTTTTTATAAGAGTTATGACGTTATAAAAGGCATATATATGTTCTGGCTAAGACTGTGTATCTTATAAAGGAACGTTATAAGACGTTTTGATCTATAAGAATATTCAAACTTACAACCAACTCTTATAGACGCCTCAATAATTCTCCTCCATCCACTCCACGACAACACATACTTAGGCTCTAGTAATCAGAAACGAACTGAGCGGGTAAACAATCATTTAATAACTAGGGCGCCGCCCGCGCGCTAATCGCGTACGGCGCTTAAACCGCGCGCGAACTGCGCGCACGCGGCGCAGGAGCGGCGCACGAACAAAAATGCACGCGCGCAGTTTCCGGTCAGCTCGCAAGCTGCACATTCGCCGCACATTCGCCAGATGTGGACGCACCCTAAGAAATCGTTATAAAACATTTAACAGAGTAAGTGACTTATAAGTGTATTGTATAAGAGTAATTACCCTTGATCATTATTTATACTTATTAAGGCATGTTATAAGTGTATTAACTCTTTGTAGTCTCTTAAGTAAGACAGGTTTTATTACTACTCTCCTATCCGTGTCGGGGTGATAAAATTACATCAACTTCTTCCCTCCCCTTATCTTTTACAAACATTGATTTTAAGTAATAGAACGTTTAATTTGTATATCATTTTATACGTAAGTCGGTTAACATTTATAAATATAGATCAAAATCTATTAACTTTGCACTGCACATTGCCGTTGCCTGCAGGTAATTTATACAATCCCTAAGAATTGTATACATCACCCAGGTAACATATGTAATTAACAATTATTATTATTATTATATTATATCTAGTCCATACTGTCCCACTGCTGGGCAAAGGCCTCCCTCCACTCCTTCCAATGTTCCCGGTCTTGTGCCACTTCTTTCCAATTCCCAAGGAAGACATCAAAGTCGTCCCGCCATCTCCTTGGTCTGCCGCGACCCCGACGTGCGATTTCAGGGCACCAATTTTGCGTTTTACTGTCCAACGCTCGATCGGCATGCGACAGACATGTCCAGCCCAGTCCCACTTAAGCTGGGCACTCTTCTGAACCACGTCAATGATTTGCGTTTTGTTGCGCAGTGTAGTGTTTCGAACGCGATCCGTTATTTTAACACCTAGTATGCTGCGCTCCATAGCACGTTGGCAAACCTTAAGTTTGGACCTTTGCATGTTAGTCAAAGACCAAGTCTGTGCGCCATAGGTCAGAAAATTAACAATAATTTTCATTATATTTCATACATTGCTTAGACGCCCCAGGTATTCTATACATTACCTAGTTAATGTATAGAATATCTGAATTATATTGCCGGTAACGTACATATAAGGTAATGCCCAACGATACGAAATATAACGAAAATTTATATCAAGTTTCATTTTATTAGCAATATGATTTATAACATAGCTACTAATTTTTGAACTAATTAAGATGTTATTTTTGACCATAAATAACTCATAAATACGTATATGGTCATGCCGTAAATTAACGACAGTTAAAAAACTTAACATGCCAACACTGGGATGTGATTTAATAATTAAAAATGTCGATAAAAATAATGTTCATCGTTAAAGATTATGTAGGTATCACCGTTAAAAATTTATTATAAATTTAATTATCATTAAATTAATGGAATATTTTAATTAAACTATGTAACAGGATAGCTATTCGTTTAAACATAACGTATAATTGCACAAAAGTATAACAATTAACAATAATTAAATTAATTAAATAACTTGATCCTTCGATGTACGCGGTATTAAACCTGTATTAAACCGCGTACATTGAAGGACTGGAACAATTTGCCTACTGCGGTCTTCCCGTCCGATTATAGTTTGGGTAGAGTGAATAGGCTCTTAATAAACTAGTGCGCCTCACCATCAACGATTGCATCACTGCTTCCATCGAGTGGGATCGTAGACCAGCACTAGCTTATATATTTTTTTTTTATAAATACTTTTTTTATTATTATTTAAAAAAAAATTGCTGTCAGTTCTATGAGGCACCCAGTATACTATGCGCTGTCTACTCTGGCTTGATCCTTAAAGGATTGCCGGACTACGAGCTACTAAATGCTCGTGGTCTGGGAGCTCATGCCTAGTAGCTAGAAATTGTCATGCAATTTCCGACGCCCGGGGCGTCTCTATCGGCGGTGGCTGAGGCGTAAGAATGTCCGTTACCTCACATTTTGGACCACCTCGTTCGCTCGTTATTTTATTATAATTATTACTATAAGCCCGTTGTTTCCCACTGTAGGGCAAAGGCCTCTCTTCCGTTATTCCAGTCTTTTCTCTTAAAGTAGGAATCCAAATCGTCATGCCCTCTTCTTCTGGGACTACCGCGTCGCCGGCTCCTGCTGTTTGGAATCCATTCGCTCGCTAAAATTTTTAATTAAGAAAGAAATGCCGGATCGCGGCCATAAAATATCTCAAAACCTACCTGGACAATATTATCAATAATTCGTCCATTTTCCTTAAGATGCTTTTAACATTGTTTTTTAGCATTTTTTTTTTTTTATAAAGAACTAGCTGCTCCCAGCGGCTTCGGCGGCGTGATAGCAGAAAATTATCCCAAGGGAACATACTTCCGAGATAAAAAGTATCCTATGTCCTATTCCAACACATGGTCTATCCGTGTACCAAGTTTCATCAAAATCGGTGTCGCCATTTAGGTGTGAAGACGTAACCAACAAACTAACTTTTGCTTTTATAATATTAGTAAGGATAAGCTTGCCTTTGACCACTATCTCACCTGATGGTAAGCGAAGACATGGCCGACGATAGAACACGCTTATTATTATTTTTGGGACGAGCGTATGGTCCATTCTGCCCCTGATAGTTAAAAAGACGTATTTAACAATAAGTAAAAACTGATAAAAAAAGGTTATAATGAATGAAACGGGAAATCGGGCCTTTTTTCCTTGTGTTAAAACCGCACTGGAGAGTGTTAGCAAAATATTAAAAATACAGGCAGATGAGCTTTTTTTCCTGATTCCGGCAATGTTTAAAACTAAAATCTGGAAAAAATGTTGGATGCGTCTTTTTTACTTCGGGGGCAGCATTATGGTCCTATAGAGTGGAAACAAAATATATCGAATTTGTCAACTCTATCGATACGATCGATGGGTATCGTAAACTCTCGTTGACTTAACACAGGTTTAGATTACCGATAACGTTAGTTTTATGCTTTTTCGATCGTAGGTTTTTCTCCTTATACCGTTTTAACGACATACTAATGATGTAAGATTGGTATCTGAACATCGAATGGTGGGAAAGATCACAGAATGCTTTGTCTCTTTTTTAGGATTAGTTATTTATTATAGTTTTATATAAAGTTTTTGCGACATATTGTTTTTTTTTTGTCTGAAGAGCTGATTAAAACGTGTTGAATTTATTTTTAATTGCAATTAAACAATGTTTTAAAAGTGTGAAGAGAACATGTTATACCGTTATAAAAAAATATTATGTTATACAAAGATTTTTGACAACATATTATTCCTTTAGAATACTTCTATATATAAAAACTAGCTTTTGCCCGCGCGGATTCGCTCCCGCTCTTCCCTACTCCACCCTACTATACCCTACTCTACCCTACCCTACTCTACCCTACTCTACACTACTCTACCCTACTCTACCCTAATTTTTATTTTTTTTCCAGAAGAACCTTTTCCTCACAATAACAATCACAACAAAAAAAAATCAGCCAAATCGGTCAAGCCGTTTTCATGCTATCTCGTGACAACGGAAAACGGGTTTCATTTTTATATATATAGATACTTGTGGTAGGTATAGGTTAATTTTTTTTACAGAAATCTGAGTAGGTTAGTACCTACTCAGATTTCTGTAAAAAAAATTGGCCTTTCTTTATAGTCTTAGGTTTAAAATTTTAAAAAAATCTGGAACAAAGTCCCTTCTTTTCAAAACCCATTTCAGCCAAAACCTTCACCTTCGACACATTTATTTAAAACCAAACTTTCGGAACTTACTCCATCACTATAACTGGGCAATGTTGGACAGTAGCAAGTTCAGAAACAAGTTTTAAATGCAGGGCAATCATATGCGGTAAAGTTGCCAGCGAATGCGATGACTCGGTGGCACTAATTATTTTAATAGATACATTTTGAACATGTTCCAAGTTGCCTTTGGTTTACCATGTTCTAGTTATTTTTTTATGAGCAGCTGGGAAAGGCTCATGTTGTTTATCTGGATGAGGTACTAACAATGTTGTATCGCAAACCAGCTTTAGCTAGCGGCTTTTGCTTGCATAAAAATAGAAAATTATCCTAAATGAAAAAAAAAATGGTGCATAACTGTGGAACAATTTTCAATGTAAGTAGTCAACATAACCTGTTCAAAAACTGATTTGTAATAAACTGATTTGTATCACGAAATTGATTTGCTTCTGAACCAAATCTGTCCATCTTTACTGTAGTCCCGGCCACCATAATTATTATTCCCTAGCGGTCCGTGCAGATCCGCTAGGGAATGATAAATGATAATAATATTTATTTTAATGCAACTGTCTGTTTCGAGCAAGGCTCGGAACCGGTTTAAAAAATACCGGTTAGAACCGGTTTACCTCCGAACTTTTCTTAAGAACGTGAACGTTTTAAGAACTTTATTTTAACCTAAATTAACCGGTTTATTCGGCGAACGGCATGTCGGTAAACGCGTTGCAACTTGTATGGATGCGGCGTTGAATAAAATCTGAACTGCGCGGGTCGTTTCTTTATTGTGCGTCCGTATTAACCGGTTTTTATTGCTCTAAACCGTTTAATCCGAAAAAACCTTTATATAAATACTCTTCCAAATACCGGTTTAAAAAAACCGGTATATGCGAACGAAACCTAATGTAAAAGGTTTTGCGTCTAGTACATAATAACGGTTTGAAAATTTAACCGGTATCCGAGCCTTGGTTTCGAGAACGGATTTGGTTCACCAAACCAAATTCGAGCGTGTGTTAACACTTTTACTTTCGTCCCTAGTTACTTTCATACCTAGTCATCTACATCGAAACTTGCATCTTTATAATATTAGTCTGATATTATGTTAGATGCATTTAAATATTCTTTAAGTCTCCGTCTGATGATTCGTTGAGTCATTGATTGAAGTGATCATTCTACAATATTATGACTCACTCAATAAGTAATACTAAAATTTCCGTGTTTGGTCACCAATTTCAACCACAAATCGGATAAGTCAGAGTCACATGATTTATCTCCGCTATATGAGAAACATCAAATCAATTAAAAATGGAACAGTGGTGTGACAAAAAATAATGTTTTCAAGGTAATAAAGGCCTGTGCCTCACTGCAGCCGAACATACATTTTTTTTTGCATCACAACGTGGCTTGTATGGCATTGAACCATATTGGACCAATTCGGGAACATAATCAATCAATCAAAAAAGAAAAAATTAAAATCGGTCCAGTATTGACCGAGAAATCGGTGAACGAACGTAAAAAAAAATACATACAGGCGAACACAAACCTCCTTTTTGAAGTCGGATAATGAAGAAACTGTATTTCATCAAGTCTCAAATCAAGTTTCCATTATCGTAATGGAAACTTGATTACAATTCTAATTTTAATTGTTCTAGTATTACAGTTTTAGTCTTTATTAAGCAAAGTGTTCTAAATGTAGCCATTTCTACTTACCCAAGCCAGTCGAGGGTTGGTTTTTTCTTTAGATTTTACGAGTAGGTCAAACCAGAAACAGAACTGTACTTACTGAAACAAAGAAAGAAAAAAAGGTTAGTTTTTACCTTATGCAAACACTGCTAATTAAAATCAAATAATCACAATAAAACACACAAAAAGAAAGAATTCACGTTTGTTTAGCACACAGACACAATAGAGTGAATAGGATCTTAATAAACTAGTGCACCTCACCATCAACGATTGCATCACTGCTTACCATCAGGTGGGATCGCAGTCAAGTACTAGTTTGCATCAGATAAAAAAAAGAAACAAGTAAATAGAAACATAAATTAAAAAATATATACAAAAAAATACAATACATACTACAGAAAGTTTCTAAGAATTAAATTAGTTACGTAAAAAGGTTTTGGGTTCAAAAAATTGTAAGACCCTATTAACTCTACTAAATTCAATATTTTTATGAGACTTGCTTTAGGGAATTAAAATGATCTTCCCAACGGTATCCATCCAAATAACCACACTTTATAAAATAATATTATTGCAACTTTTTTGTTTAGCTTCGTTTTTTATAAATATGTGGATGAAAATCTTGTTGAATTAATTTTGAACGGACTTGGCGGAGTTAGATTGTGCAAATCCAGTACATACTCCCTGAAATGTAAACAATAGAAAATAGACAGGCTTGCAACTAGTTCGCCTCGCCATCAACAATTGCTTCACTGGTTACCATCAGGTGGGATCGCAGTTTTAAGCACTGGTTTATATCATTAAAAAAAAAACTCGGCGGCGATGCCACATGAGCAGATTTACTCATGTGGCGATGCTCACTGCAATCTATTTCAGGCGCAGGTGGACAATAAGCGACTTCAATGACTCGACTTCGGTTCTTACTGAAGTCCGAACCTATTACTCGTCGTCTACAGAAGCCTGTCTGAATTTCGCCCCTGCTATGCAAAAGGCACCTTGCAGGTCTTGTATGTGAGCAAAAACTGTTGCCTTCAAATCCCACGACAATAGGCCAGTTAGGAGGCTCGCCGCTTATGTCTTAATCACACGTACCGAGTAAACGGGCGAGACAGTGCTCTCGGCCGAGTCCTCGGTACGTATAAACAAAGCACCGAATGCTCGGCCGAGCGCTTTTCTTTACAACTCACTCACATCACTGTCTCGGCCCAGCAACATTTTATTGTCTCGCCTTGTTACTCGGTGCGTGTAATCAAGGCATCAGTTATAAATATGCGTGCTGTTGTTTCTCATAACTGAAGGAGTACACGTGCAAAAGCCATTTGTAAAATTGTAATTTGAATTACACTATATCTGTGTAATTGTATCTTTTTTTGGTGATCCAAACAAAAACATTGTCTATCCCAAAAAAGTACCTGATTATTTGCTTACTCACAGCCAATATTCCAATAGCCAATAGCCAAATATTGGTAACAAAACACCATCACAACATCTCATTACTGTTGACCAACGAATAAACAACTGCCTAACAAAACAAGTCGAGAAACATGATGCCGTTTACTTGAAGACGTAGTACCGAAGACACGCAATGTTAAAACTTAAGGCTTTAGTACCCGTGCAGTGCCAAAAAACAGTGACTTTCTGAAGACATCTAGATCACCTATCCTCGGTAACAGCTAAGTTAATTGGTTAGCAAAAAAAAATATGTTTATCATAGACTCATATATATATTTTTTTTGTTGTTGTTAGGCTTGTGCTTGACACCTGAATTATAATCAGACGGGAAGACCGCAGCAAACAAATTTTAATATAAAAATAATATTTTGCAAAAAAAAATATTTTAAATGTCAGCTGGGCTCTATGCGGGCGCAGACGGCAGTACGAATTTTGTGCATTTAACTCCTTCCAGATGTTCAAGGGACTACACGCCTTAAATAAATATTGATTACTGAAGCCCCTCAACGTCAGTTATTTCGATAATGCTGGCTATTACACAGGCATTTGTCTTGCAAGTTGGAACTTGAAGTTTTTCTTCTGTGAAAAATAAAAGTGGAAAGAATGATAAATATTGAGTGGAATGCTAGCTTTTTGCCATTGCAAATGATGTACGTAGTCTTTTTTAATACAAGTTTCTAATACTGTATTTTTCAGCAATTTTTTGCAGTAAATTCTGGTCCGGTCATTGGCCGGTCGTTGTGGCAGTATTTGAGGGAGGCTTACTTCCAACAGTGGATATCCATAGGCTAAAATGATGATGATAATGACTTTTGGATCATTTTTAGCATTGGTATTGTCTTTTTTATTTAAACATCCACAATAACAAACATTAAAAAATATTTGCCTCACCCTAGGAACTACTTCTATTTCAAGTAGTGTCGTTTGCAAACGTGAAATATCCCAGCTATTCAGATCCAGAACAACCATCTGTAAACCATACAAATATTAGATTCACGCGGGAATCCAACCCGTGGTATGCAGCGCAGCAGCCAATCTCTCAAACAGTCCGCCAAACGTGCCGTCAATCATATGGCCGTAAGAATTATAAATGTTTATAAATGTTATTACAGCATCTATAGATACTTGAAAAAAATTAAACATTAAGTCACTGCATTCGTAAGTGTGTTAGAAATGTGAGTCAGTACAGTGCTAAAACTGGGCAACATTTTAACACACAGAAGTCAATCTTCACACAAAGCGTGCTCACATCGCTCACAGACACGATATCTCGGTAGCGTCTTGGACCGCTCGTCGAACACACCGAGCGTGGGTATAAAGAGTGGAGTACATTCATAAGATTGTCTTCTGTACCTATCTATTTTGTGATTTTAGCGAGCAAATTAATTTATTTATCGATGTCAGGTTTATACATCACATCCGAAATGCGGGACTATTGATACATGAGATATTGCAATTTCAGTAGATAATGACAAAACCAACAAAAAGGTTATCTCAATATAACCTTTTATAGAGAGCAGTGGTGGCCGAGTTAATATAATAATATCATATTCCACAACTATCACACAACGCCGTCTAGTCCCAAGCTAAGCAGAGCTTGTGTTCTGGGTACTAGACAACTGATAAACATACATATATATTTCTAAATACATACATATTATAGATAAATTACACCCAGACACAGAACAAATGATCATGCTCATCACATAAACATTTGTCCTGGGTGGGAATCGAACCCACGACCTCCGGCATAGCAGTCAGTTATAATGGTCCCGACTAACGAGTTGCAGGTCGCGGGTTCAAATCCAGCATTATTATGGCATTACTTTGTGTAATTTATTTCATCAACACTGCTCTCAAAACTGTGAAAGAAAACATCGTAAGGAAACCTGAACCCGAGAGAACCAAAAATTCAATGACATATTATATTCACCGACCCGCACTGGGCCCGTTTGGTAGATTACGGCTCATTCCCTCTCCTAGAGAGGAGGTCTTAGTCCCAGCAGTGGGAACATTAAAAAGGCTGATGATGATAATGATGATGAACCTTTTATATCAAGTCCATGAAAGTATCAACAAAAACGCAGAGGCTCAGAAGGGTCGAAAGGTACCCGGGAAGGAAACTCGGGGTCCTGGAACGCTAAGCAGAGGGAACATAGATGTGGCTTTAATCAGTAAAAGTCTGACCCCTCGTCCCGCTTCGCCCAAGGGCAGGAAAAGTCATTGAATGGTTTCCCAACTAAAAAATAAAACACGTTCGGACCACCAATTTCGCCCTAGAGAGGTATTCCACCTTTAAAGTTTCTTTAAGCAAGTTTTTAATAAAATTATTTTTTTCTTAACAAGCATTTATAGCGATATAAAAATAGCTATATAATTAATACTCGTCAAGGCGAATCATACGAGCCTAAACTCGATGGGGTTTTATCGTTTAACTACCAAGTTCCTATAGCCACCTTTCAGTTCCATCATCAGATCAGTTGATCTCTCATAATAATTTTGCATTGTCATCTAATTTACAATTGCCTGCAAAATTTCAGCTCAATCGGTAACCGGAAAGTGGGTCAAAATTAATTTGCAAGATTTGATTACAGACAAGCATCGGGACAGGTGAAACTAATATAAATACGACTGGCCTGTTGGTCTAGTGGTTAGTGACCCTGACTGCTATGCCGGAGGTCGTGGGTTCAATTCCCACCCTGGACAAATGTTTATGTGATGAGCATGATCATTTTTTCTGTGTCTGGGTGTAATTTATATATAATATGTATGTATTTAGAAGTATATATGTATGTTTATCAGTTGTCTAGTACCCATAACACAAGCTCTGCTTAGCTTGGTACTAGACGGCGTTGTGTGATAGTTATGGAATATTATTATTATTATTATATTAAATAAAAGCTTTTAAAAAAATTCTGAAAGTCTACAGAAAAACAAAAGAAATCTTAAACAAAGTCCAAACAAAAAACCATCTCACTTCGAAATACAAACTCGAAAGAATGCAGAAAACAATTGAGCAGCGACTGCAGAATTCCTAATTGAGTCATTCTCAAGAAACTAATAGACGATACTGTTAGCACACCAATTTTTATAGATAGCCAGTGAATTATGTAAAACATATCGGTCGTATGGGTTTACGTGCGGAGCATTTTACACGTTCTACAAGAATAGGAATAGCAAATAACGTGTCGTGTGTGCTTCGGAAACACAAGGGAGTTTGTTGTGTTGCACTTAATAAGGCTTATAGTCCCTTAAACATAAGACCGAACTTAAATGGTCACAAATCTCGTGCCCGCCAAGGCGACAATAGACCTATCTGTGCATTTATTTGCGGCCAGCTGCGCCCGGACAAAGCTCCGCTGACTTTAAAATCCATTTTCTTTGCGAAATATTGATTGATTTACATACGCTGTGTTCACTTTGAAGAATATTTAACCACCAATTTTAATTTGTACAAATGTTTCTAAAGATCCAAGCCGTTTTGAAGGATAATGACTAGCTTTTGCCCGCAGCTTCGCCCGCATACAAACATTAACCTATGTCACTCAGGAATAATACAGCTTTTTATCGGTGAAAAAAATGTAGCAATCGAACCAGTACTTCCAGATATTACTATGTATAATTATATATATATATATATATATGTATATATTTAGTGTAGATACCATGAAATATGCACAGGATTGGTCCAGTGGTAACAGCTCCGACTTAGGTACAAGTTGTAGAAGCGGGTTCGAACGCAGCCAGGTGCATTACTTTATATATAATTTATTTCATCACCACTTCTCGCAAGACTTTGAAGGAAAACATAGTGAGGAAAGCGGCATGTCCTCTAGGTTGGTTGGTTCTAACTAAAAATGAGAATACATGTGACATCCACATATCCTCGCTGGGCCCGCGTGGTGGATTATGGACCATTCCCTCTCCTAGAGAGGAGGCTTGAGTCCAGGGAATGGGAACATTATTAGGCTATTTAATCTAAGTGCCGCTCATAAAAGATACGACAATACATAGTCAATACCGCCTAATAGACGTTTACGAAAGATATCAATAGAAAAAAACAACGTGAAAAAAAAAACAAGATTATATTTAACCCAACATGCTTTCCACAATAATCTCCCGTATAACCCTACTGTTTTTCTTGAAACTACTACTTCGCGTATCTATGCAAATTGCATAACAAACCTTGGTCGCACCCGTTGTTTTTGCACAAACAATACAAAATAACTTTTGCGGGGACTAACAAGGCTTTTTAGCCCAAAAAATAGCAAATTTTCCTGCGTCACTTACGTTTAAACGGCGGGAATTTTACCTACTTATCTGTGGTGGGGAAGTTTTGTGTTTTGAATAATTTGAATTTGGAATCAGATGACAGAGTTGAGCATATTGATGACATATGAGCTATTTCTTAGGTATCTTACGCGTTATCAGTTTTAATAAAATCACCTTTACCAACTATACTTTTAACTTCTTTCGTTCTGGGGCGGAGTAAGAAGGCGCGTCAGGCTTTTGCTGACCACACCCATGTTCTTTTAGTTGCCTTTTGCGTCATATTACAAAGGATATCATTTTCAATGGGCAATTCAGGTCAATTCTACCGATTAGGTATCATCATCATATCAGCCGAAAGACGTCCACTGCTGGACTTAGGCCTCCCCTAAGCGTCGCTACAACGACCGGTCCTGTGTATCACACATCCATCGGATCCCTGCGACCCTGACTAGGTCATCGGTCCACCTTAGGTATGTATCGACAGAATTACTTTTAATATTACATTATGATATAAGTGTGTAATGTTAGTGATTACCGTCGAGGCGGTGTTTAGACCAGCACCCCGGTGAGGGTCTTAAGAGAGTCGAGAACAGTAATCATTAATTACTCACGTGTATCATACGACGTTTTTCAATACACTTGTGAAGAAAATAACTGTAAAACTAGTAAACTGTCGGTAAATTTTCATATGCGCGCCCATTTTTTTTTTCTTCTACTCGTGGACGCGCACCCATCCTGATACGATAAATGTAATAGAATTATGGCGGGGGAGAGGTTGAACAAAAAGGTTTTAACTACATTATAGCACTAGTGCGTAATGGTAATCAAAATGTTACAGTTTGGTAACAAGCGCCATTATATACCTAAGTGCAGAGTCACTTTATGAGCAAGTGTATTGAAAAAATTATTATTCAACATTTTCAACAAAAAATTTGAAAATGCTTAAAAAAATATTTATGCATAAAAAAATGTTATTGGTGTCCGAGCACTTCAAAAAGCATTACAATTTGTCAATGCTTTTTTTGACATCAACAAAACGAAAGGCCCAACAAAAAGTAAACACATTTGATAGTTCAATCAAAATAAAAGTGTTTGCATGTTAAAACTTATAACTGGTACAACGGAAATGAGTGCTGGATTTTTTTAACACTGTGTACCAAAAAATTGTGAGTGTGTGTGTGTTCGTATGTGGACTTTTTAACCGGTCTCTAGAAGTGTATGAGGAAATTGTATGACAGAAGGTTCACTATAAAAAACAAGATAGTCAGCCTACTGGGGCCAGGGTTATCCGAAAGGAACTCGAGCCCCGGTATGAAGGCTAGAAGGAACGGGGTGGGTTTTTAGTCAGTAAAAGTTTGACACTATCTCCCGCTCCACACAGGAGCAGGGGTTGTCATTGAATTATTTTTGCCAACTAGGAAAAAAAAGCTTCAAAAATGTCAATTTGAGTGGTAAATCTACACTATTCTACACTAATATTAAAAAGCGGTTCAAATATGATCATACTAGCTTTTGCCCGTGGCTTCACCCGCGTACTTAATAAAATATAAGCTGTCATTTTGGAATAAAGCATCTTTCTATCGGTAAAAACATTGAAAACAAAAAAGCATACAAAAAAAAAAAAAAACTTTACCTCTTTATAATATTAGTGTAGATTTATATATAAACGGGTTGTCGCGTTGTCACGTCCCTCTTGCTTATCGTCGTACTTATAGTTGCTCTCAAAACACCTGATACAATACAGCTAAGGAGTTGAATTCCCTGCCAAAGTCTGTGTTTCCTGATAACTAAAATCTAGGGGTCTTTAAGTCAAGAATGAATAGATTACTTCTAGGCAAGCGTGCTCCATTGTCGGCCACATCATCGCTTACCATCAGGTGAAACCTATCTCAAACTACTAAGTCAAACGCGAGCCTATCAATGGCATAGCATCATAATCAGATTTTTAATGTTCCCACTGCCGGGACTCAGGCCTTCTCTCTAGGAGAGGGAATGGAGCGTAATCCACCACGCTGGCCCAGTGCGGGTTGGTGAATGTTACATGTCTTCGAATTTTTGGTTCTAGGACATGCCAGTTTCCTCACGATGTTTTCCTTCACCGTTTTAAAGCAGTGGTGATAAAATAAATGACAAAATAATGGGTATGACTGTACTATCTAGTAGTCAAACGCGAGCCTAGCCATAATAAAAAAAAGCCTTAAAACACGCTGAGTAGAACTTCTGATATCTCTCTTCTGTATAAGGTGGAAATGACGCAAAAAGCTTGGCTCCAAAATAAAGTACAGTTATAAAAGAATATGCCTGTTCATTCCGTGAGCAAACAGGGTTAAAATAAGTGGTTTAAATAACACTGTGTAATGAATCATATCAAGGTATTACTTTCATGATTATTTCTGTGAACCAATGATGTGGCAGCGTTCAGAGGTAGCCTTGGCTGAGACCTGTGATTGGTCTGTCATGAATCATGATTTTGAACTGACTGTAAAAAAGGAGGAGTTTATTTATCTAAAGAATGAGTTATCGGAGAATAGGTGGCTTCTTTTAAGTGGTAAATAGAAAGAAAGAAAGAGAGTTTATTCATGGGAAATATATCAAATGGCAAAGATATCATCCTTATGATATCTTAAAAAATAAAACAATAACAACTATATACAATATAGTGAGTTGTGCGACACATTGGAGCAAAACTGCCAGCGCTCAGCAAAATACTGGGGCTCGTGTAAGACAGAACCACAGCACTGAAATCATCCAATGACTTTTTTCGATCTAGAGCGGAGTGAAAGGGCGTGTCAGACTGTTATTGACTAAAACCACCATCATCAGCCTTTTTGTAATGTTCCCACTGCTGGGACTCAGGCCTCCTCTCTAGGAGAGGGAATGGGCTGAATCTACCACGCGGGTCCAGTGCGGGTGGTCCAAACCACACCTAGGTATGTTCCTTCTTTTCCTTGGGTTCCAAGATCTCAAGTTTCCGTTTTAAAGTTAACCCATAGGGCCTGTAGTCTTCGACCCTGCTGGGCTCCTACGGGTTTGCTGACACCTCTTTGATGCGCGCGTGGAGCACTAGGTACGTGTCGTCGACTATGGTGGCTGGAAATCAGGGTCGGAGTTCCGGCGGCTAGGGAGTGAATAAATATCTGGTTGCAGACGTTGCAGTATTATTGTGCTGTATTTGAATTTATATACTACATTATAGCAGAGATAGACGAAATTTTTTAAAGATTCCTAACACCCGAGCGAAGCTGAGCTGGTCGCCATTAAATAAATAAACTTTAAAAGTCAAAGATCCAATCCATGAGTAATTACTCTCCTCTCAAACTTGAAAAAAAAGCCTGTCTTCCAAACCCATAATAGGTAACACGTCGAGCTATGAAAACAATCAAGAAAGACGAGTCCAACTAGTTTGTCTACCAACTAGTTGTTCTTCTAGTACACTTATATGGTAACTAGTCGTAAAACTATTAAGGGCTAATGAGAAACTGGGCTGTATTCTTGAAGCATGTGGACTATGCTTGTCGTATCGAATTATGGAAAGATGGTTTACTTGCCACGGTCGACATACTATACAGGTTGACTCGTAGAGAATGCCTAAGGTATTAAATCCGCTTTTGTACCTTTAATTGCAAGAAGATAAATAAAATCACAGGAGAACTAAAGTAGCCGACATCATCATCATCATCATCAGCCTTTTAATGTTCCCACTGCTGGGACTCAGGCCTCCTTTCTAGGAGAGGGAATGGGCCATAATCCACCACGCAGGCCCAGTGCGGGTTGGTGAATGTCACATGTCGTCGAATTTTTGGTTCTAAGACATGCCGGTTTCCTCACGATGTTTTCCTTCACCGTTTTGAGAGCAGTGGTGATGAAATAAATTACACAAAGTAATGCGCCTGGCTGGGTTCGAACCCGCGACCTACAACTCGTAAGTCGGGGCCATTACCACTCGGCCACCACTGCTCTCTCAAAGTAGCCGACATACAACAAAGAATTGCCAGAATTAAGTGGCAATGGACAGGGCATATTGCTCGCAGAACAGACGGCCGGTGGGGCTGAAAGGTTCTGGACTGGTGACTGCGTACCGGAAGAAGCAGCGCTGAAAGGCCTCCTACAAGATGGACCGATGACCTGGTGAAGTTTGCGGGAAACCGATGGATGCGAGACACACAGGAACGTTCATTGTGGCGACGCTTGGGGAAGGCCTATGACCAACAGTGGACGCATATTGACTGAAATGATGATGATGAAATAAAATCACACTAATGTCGAGCCTTTTCAGGATCAACATCATAAACGAGCTTCTTTATTCTTTGCCCTCGCTTCTTCCAACGGGAAAAAGAGACGCGTAACGACGCGAGGTCGGCTTTCTATATCATGCGGCGCCATTCATTTCGCTGATATGTATCGTGTAAGGCTAAGCTTTTGCATATCCTTGCGGACATTTGTCATCCAAACTTGTGATCTACTTCTCCCTCTCTTCTCTGTAGCCTTTTTTATTCTTTTACAATATGGTAACCGGGTTTTCGCCTGACATGTCCATACAATCTTCAGATATGGTAACCGGGTCTTCACCTGACATGTCCATAAAAAAAAATTGTATGGACATGTCAGGCGAAGACCATCATCTCACATCAGGACACCAGGTGAGATAGTGGTCAAACGCGACCCTACCAATATTTAAAAAAAAAAACGTGTTGTCGTATCATTGTAGCATAGCCACGTTGTATTTGTCTACGGGAGCTTTATTTTGGATTATTATGCCACCTTCTCGCAGCGACGGAATACTTTATAAAATATTTACTCATGCGTCCATACAGATCCCTTTGATTTTGACAAAAGCGAAAGATAAAATGGGAAAAACAAGAAAAAATTTGTCAATGGGTTTGTCCGTGTGAAAATTGAAAAATACTCTTAAGAAACCTACTGTTTGGATCCTATGTCCTATTTCAGCACATGGCCTATACGCGTGCCAAATTTTATTCAAATACATTCAAGCATGGTACTTTTTATCCTAGAAATAATTTTCTACTATCGCATGGGCTAATAATATTTATAAGTATATAAATAACTAGCTTTTGCCCGCGGTTTTACCAGCGTACATAATATAGCCTATGTCAGTGTCACTCAGGAATAAAGCAGTTTTCTATCTGTGAAAAAAATGTAGCAATCAGACCAGTACTTTTAGAAATTACCACCTACAAACAAAAAAATACAAACTTTATCTCTTTATAATATTAGTGTAGATGGAGTTCAGGCATCCAATATAAAATAAATTTACCAAAATTCACTATTGTTCACAATCAAATCAAAACATGAACCGGTTCGGTTCACAAATGACAACATACCAAAACTGCACTTTTTTCAAATTCTAGTTTGTTCTGATGTAAGAAATTTTGATACCACGGGACAATTACCTCAACTTAATTGTGTAACTTAACAATGTCTATGAAATCGATAATCGATATGCCTTCCCACGGGCGTGAAATACTCGATTACTCGATTATTCGACAAATATCGATTGTGTGATAAACAGTTGTCTCGACTAGTCTACGTAGATTACGATTTTATTAGTCGCTCTATTTTGTCGATTGTTAAATGATTACGGTAAGGTAATTTGAATTTAACTACTGAAGTAGCTTTCACGGCTGTTTTAATTTGAAGGATTTCAGGTCATTTCAATGGACTTAGAATCGTTTAAATTGAAAAAACATTTTTTTTACAAGCGTTTATTTAATCACACAAAAAAATTGGCTAATCAGGTCCGCTCTACACTGGACACCCAATTGCAGATCGCACTCCATGATTCCAAAGACCGACGCAGATGGCAAGACATCATCAGGCTAATCCAACTGGATTTATGCACTACTCTATTTGCAATCTAGTATGTATACTTACGAGTATTATGGACCAATCTAGCAAATGGATTTTGAGACAGCTGATATTTGGTTTACGTATGTAACTTCAATGACAATCCATTGATATGATACCATGAAACCGATCTGATGATGGAGTCGGATAGTAGCCATAGGAGTGATGGGATTATATGAGTGTAATCAAATAACCCTATCGTTTTTGAGCTCTGTAGAATATTTTTAGATGAGTACTAGGTATACTGGGAATATTCTCTCCAGGTCAGACACCTATAAACTCTTATAACTTTTGAATCAGCAATAAAAAAATTCTGATTTTTGTTGACTACTTTGACTAACTAGTGATTAAATTTGGGAGGCAACATATTTTAGTTAGGAGCCCTAGTTTTTGGCCAAACTGGGGAGACTCTCTCCAGATCGGACACCAATACACTTACTAACTTTTGATTCCGAACGATAAAATATTGTTATAAATAATGTTTTTCATTAAAACCTTATTTTTAATTTATAAAAAGACTTTCCGTACCTACAAAAAACAGTAATAAATTAATTAAAAAACGTCATCACATCACCTTCACCAGGCTTCACCTTTAGAAAAAGTGGGTAAATAAGTTATTTCCAAGAAACTAAGCAACAGGCATTTGTAAGACATCTGTTCTACAAAGCCAATAAGATTTTGTTGTAGTAGGAACATTTGAAAGACTTCCTTATAGTATATAACTAGGTATATTAATTAATTTGCCCAGCCGTTTCTAAAGCAAGTTGAGATCGACTTCCAGTCTAACCAGTTTTTTTTATGTTAGGAGAATCATCTAATGACAACTCCCGCTCTTGGGCGGAGTGGGAGATAGTGTCAGACTCATAGAAATATAAATAACTCCTTTCTTATATCTATGGTCAGACTCTTACTGACTAAAAAGCTACCCCGTTCCTTCAAGCCTTCATATTGAGCTCGAGCTATCTTTCTAAACTAACCCTGGCCCCAATGCAGTTGGGTACCAGTATAATAATTGGAGCCATTGCTTATCTGATCTTCAGATAGTTTAAGCAGATCAGATAGGCAGAGGCCTATAGTCATGTAGGTAGATTATTATAGGATACTCTTGACCAGAAAGAGTGCAGTGGTGGCCTAGTGGTATCACCCCTGACTCGAGTCACGGGTTCAAAACGGTGACGGAAAACATCGTGAAGAAACCGACATGTCCTGATCAAGAATTCGAAGACACGTAACATCCACTAATCCACGCTGGGCCCGCGTGATGGAATACGGCCCCTTACCTTTCCTAGAGAGGAGACCTGAGTCCCATCAGTGGGAACATTATAAAGCTGATTACGTTACCTCTTAGGTCTATGAGACACAGCTCGCTGACACACAGACACAGACAGACAGACGGGTGGACAGTGAAGGTTCAGTACTAGGGTCCCGTTGGCACTCTCCAGATACATAAAAATGTATTATTTAAGATGAATGAATACGAGAAGAATTATGTAGCAAGGTCAAGATGGTAATGACGTTGATAAACGCGAATACTGGAGCCATTTTGAGATACCTCACGTCAAGAGATGATACTTGAGCTCTGCGCATTTAGGTCAAGTTGCAGCTTGTAAGAAAACTGAAGAAAAGATATTTTGTGGGAAAATTTAATTATTTTTTCAATCTCAAGCACAATCTTAGTAATAAAAGGTGAAAATCTTTCATTTGCCTTTTTTAACTGACTTTAAAAAGAAGGAAGTAATACGTTTGGATTTAAACATTAACTAGCTTCCGCCAGCGGCTTCGCTGGCGTAAAAGCAGGTTTCTGCACCAAGTTACAAACTTAACAACCCCTTTTCATTCCTTTAGGGAGTGTATTTTAAAAATTCTTCTCTTAATGCTCGCCTACGTAATAAAATTTCACGCTCCCAGTCCCAATAGTTTCGGCTGTCTGTTGATATGTCAGTTTCTAATATTATATATTTGTAGATTCATAACAGAGTTCTGGTGCCTACACCAGAATTGTCTTAAGATGCACGCTGGTCTACCCGTGTACCAAGTTTCATTTTTAAATCCATTCCAGAAAGCGTGAAAGAGTACCCAAACTTTCGCTTTTATAATACATGCGTAATTGTAATTTCTGTAATCTTTGTGTAAGACGCGGGATGATGGGAATGTTGCCACATTCCCGTCATACCTCTAAGGGACATTGTGCCCGCAGAATCATGTACAACACCATTACAAAATATATACGTACAGAAGTCAATCTACATACAAAGCGCGCTCGAGCAAAGCACACATAGACACCGCTCACGGACACGATATCTCGGAGCACCTCGGCCCGCTCGTCGAACAGTTCCGGCTTAAACGCTCATTAGTGTGCGTCCACTGAGCGTAGGTATAAAAAGTGAAGTACATACATGAGATTGACTTCTGTACCTATCTATTTTGTGACGCTATGGTATGAAACGTTTTAATAAACGCTAATTGCCTATTCCTGCGTGACACATAGACAGTAACTTGTTAATGTGTTTAGTTTGATGGTAGTTAATTTTGTTTATGAGTGCTTCTGAATTTTATTGGTGGACAACTACTAATGAAGGACATTAAAGCTATTTTTTTTTAATTGTTGATAGGTTCGCGTTCGACCTCTATCTCACCTGATGGAAAGCGACGATGCGGTCGACTATGAAGCGCGCTTAACTAGAAGTAACCTATTCACTCTTGACTTAAAGATTCCCGGGTTGTAGCCATCAGGAAATTCCGGCAAGGAATTCCACTCCTTAGCTGTACGCACAATGAATGTGTTCCCAAAACGTTTTGTGAAAATAATTGCGTAATTGAAAACTTCAATAGCAACATCAATACATAGTATAAAACAAAGTCGCTTTTTCTGTCTCTATATCCCTATGTACGCCTAAATCTCTAAAACTACGCAACGGATTTTGATGCGGTTTTTTTAATAGACTGATTCAAGAGGAAGGTTTAAATGTATAATAACATCCATTAAATAGTGGAGAAATACTGTTACCCGAGCGAAGCCGGGGCGGGTCGCTAGTTACTAATAAAGTAATCTAAGTGGACATTGACACACACACACACACACAGTGACATGACATATGGTGCCGAAACGTGGTCGCTCACAATGGGCCTCATCAGAAGGCTCAAAGTCACCCAGAGAGCAATGGAAAGGGCTATGCTCGGAGTTTCCTTGCGGGATCGTATCAGAAATGAAGATATCCGCAGGAGCACCAAGGTTGCCGACATAGCCCGAAGAATTGCCAAACTTAAGTGGCAATGGGCCGGGCACATTGCTCGCAGAACAGATGGCCGTTGGGGCCGAAAGGTTCTGGAGTGGCGACCTCGTACTGGAAGACGCAGCGGCCTTCGAAGGCCTTCTACAAGGTGGGCCGATGAACTGGTGAGGGTTGCGGGAAACCGATGGATGCGAGACGCACAGGATCGATCATTGTGGCGACACTTAGGGGAGGCCTATGTCCAACAGTGGACGTCTGTCGGCTGAAATGATGATGATGATGATGATGAAGTGGACATTGCACAATATGGAGTAACAGCTATACATACATTTAAAAATTTCACAATCGTCACTACATCGCATCGTGACAAAACAATTGAAGAAAGATTTTATCACTATCATATCATACTTGAACATCTATTTCGTATCTTTAAATTATTCGTACAAATAAAGTAACAAAACCGGATCGGAACGCATAAATATTGTCACTTGTCAACTTATGTTTCCCTAGTATAACCTGACCCATCGCCGTGGCGCTACTTCCAAAGACAAGTGCCGGCTATTCGTCAAATTTATCGCATTTTAATTTAGTTCTCAGTTTCGACACGTTTCTAGATATATTGGGTATGTGTATGAGGGAAAACAAGGTCCAATTAACGGACTTTCTCTTTGCTCTTGCCTTTTAAATGTCGTTTCCTGTTGTTGTTGCGATTTGTGATAATAGATGTCGTTGCAGCGGTGCGTTGACATGGACTAATAAATAAATAAAAAAACCTTTAATTTCTTGCGAATAAAAGCAAAGTGATCAAACTAAACTTAGTCCTATTTCGTTGCAAAGTAATTTAAAATTAATTTTAATCCTTATATAGTACATATAAAATAAACAAGGAGAAATGAATAACCTACAATTATTTGGAATTTTTAAGCTATCCTTTTCCAATGGAAACCTGAGTCTTGAATCCTAGCACTGGGAATAATTATATCTAAACTAATATAATAAAGAGGTAAGTAAAGTTTGTTTTTTTGCTTTTTTGTTTGTATGAGGTAATCTCTGGGAGTACTGGTAAGATTGCTAAAATTTTTTCAACCGATAGAAAGCTGCTTTATTCCTGAGTGATAAAGGCT
This sequence comes from Mythimna lalbum, assembly GCA_949319445.1. Classification (NCBI taxonomy): domain Eukaryota; kingdom Metazoa; phylum Arthropoda; class Insecta; order Lepidoptera; family Noctuidae; genus Mythimna; species Mythimna lalbum. The sequence continues at coordinate 8,394,507 of OX439370.1, forward strand.
ATATTTTATGTACGCGCGCAACACCGCGGACAAAAGCTAGTTATTTATATCTTTTTTATGCTTTTAAAATTTAGTCTGGTAGTATTTTTTTATTTGAATAAAGTTTGATGAACTTTAAAATTACCAGTCTGTTATTGTCAAACTGGCGGGGCAATGACCTCTTCTCATTTAGAGAAAAGACTAGAATTAGCGTTTTTTTTTTTCGTTGGGTAAAAATCATCCATATGACATCCCCCGCGCTTGGGCGGAGCGGGAGATAGTGTCAGACTCTTACTGACTAAAAAACCCACCCCGTTCTTTCTCGCTTTTCATACCGGGGCCGAGCCTTCCTTTCGGAACTAGATCCTTGGCCCCAGTAGGCTTGGATGGAATTCCCGCGGCGCCGCGGGCATCCGCGCGACTCGTTCGAGTTTCTCATGCGATAATAAGTATTATAGTAATAAAAATAAAGTTAAAATATGACACTGAAACTGCGCTTCCCTTCGCTGCGCTTCCCTTCGCTGCGCTTCCCTTCGCTGCGCTTCGACGCTCTTTTGGTGTGAGTTGAGCCTTATCGATATCAGCAATGCATTTTTCCCGTGACATTTTATTTTATAGATTCAAATTTTTTCACTTAAAAATGTTCATAAACCAAAAAACACTCTAACTCTAAATCGCATAACGAGGCCCAAAAAAATGAATATTTTAGCAGCTATATTTATTTCCGTGAAACCGAAAAATATTTTTTGGAAATCTAATACCGCAGCTAAAACTACCCTGTTAATAAAACCATGACGAAAGCTCGCTATGGGGACAATTCAATTAGAGATCGTGTGGTCCAATGGTTGTTTTTTTTTTAATTTTCATCTGACCCCGGCATCCAGCCTTTTGGGACTAAATGCGACTGTATATTGCTGCTATGATCTGGATGTGTTTCAATTGTAGAACGGTTTTTACTTGCAATTCTAGTTGGTAAACATATTAGAGCAGCGTAAGAACAAAATTCGTTCAAATATTATATGTAACACATACTATGATTTAAAAGAGTGTCCATGGAGTTTCTTGCACGTTCTTCTCCATAGAGATCTACGCTTCGGAACTTGGAATTTAGTTTCACTTTTCTTGGACTGACCGACATTTGACTATTCAAAAGTGCCTGCATTTGGTCTATTTGAAATAAATGATTTTGTATTTTGTACAAAAAAATATCTGCTTATTTTTTTTTTTAAGTTGACTCTCACTAGGAATTCTTCCTGTATCGTGGATGCGTTCATAAATATGTAAACTCACACAAGACTCGGAACAACTATCTGTAGGATATAAAATAATACAGAATATTATAGAAAAAACTGGGCAAGTGCGAGTTGTACTCGCGCACGAAGAGGGTTCCGTGCCGTCCTTAAGAAATTACGGCTAAAAATTCGCGTTTGTTATATAATGCCCTTAAATATTTATTTTATTTTGTTTTTTGTTTTTATTGTTACAGCGGCCATAGAAATACATAATTTGTGAAAATTTCTACTGTCTAGCTATCGCGGTTCTTTAGATGTGTAACAGTAAATGCGCAAAACCTCAAACACCCCAAATTATTTTTAATTCAATTGACCTAATTCTGTGAGAAAAAGACATTAAAAAAAAATTAAAGGTTTTATGTCTGTATCTGCATTGAAATAAGAACTTTTGTTATGTACCCTGTATGAGAAAATTTGATTGCACTACAACCATTTGTGTTTGTTTATCTATTTGGGCGGGTTTGTGTACATGATGGCTTGACCTATTAATAAATAGACAGGGCAACATTTTTAATGAAGATTAAAAAAGATGTAACCTATATTAAAAAGTGATTCAATTGATTTTCCTCGTTATTATGATCAAACTATTTTCAGGTTTTGCTCATTTAACGTTACGCGTTGTATAGGTGGACAGACAGCGAAGTCTTAGTAATTGGGTCCAGTTTTTACCGTTTGTGTAAGGAACCCTAAAAACCAACAATTCATCAGTCACCATACCGACTATCACATGAACAATTCCATTAACATTTGCATGACGTACACCCAAAAATTTTGATTGAACGGAAAAGCTTGACTCAGCTGCTAATTAGGCCGTCTGCATTTTAATTGTCACATGCACACACAAAGGGCTTTACAATTGACTGATCTGTTTCATATTCCTGGTATGGATTTAAAGGATCGTTTACACGGGACGAGTTTCTCGCTTTGAATAGCGAAGAGAGAGGGTAATTAGGCTTGTATAAAAATAATAATAAAATAAAAATATTTTTTTTTTCTTTTAGAAATTTTTGGTCTATACTATATTGGCAGCCTGTGGCAGACTCTCTCTCTCTCTCTCTGTGTGTGAAACTGCAAAAATTCGAAGACATGTGACATCCACCAACCCTCACTGGGCCCACGTGGTGGATTACAGCCCATTCCCTCTCGTAGTCCCTTCCCATTGTTAGGACTCAGGCCTCCTCTAGGCCTGAGTCCTAACAGTGGGAATATTATATGGCCGACTATGTTTTGCTGTGGCTGACTTAAAATACTATGTTACATATATACAAAAAAAAAAACAATTTAATTCATTGCTGCCCTCTAGAGCCCCAGGCACACGTGCTTGAGTGTGAACGCAGTCCTAGAAGCTGTCCTGCTAATGGCTAAGCAAGTTCAGGTCGGTATTGGCGCGACACTCACCAGGTCATCGGTACACCTTATGAGAGACCTTAAAGCTGCGTCAATCAATTTGTCGCTCGATAATTATTATCAATACAACATAATCATAAACGATTATTCTTAACACATTAGTTAGCCATGCTGAAGAGACTGAAATGTTATCTAAAGCATATATTCCAACAAAACCACTTAAAGGCACTTTTGAATTGTTAAAGAGTCGATCAGAAGAGTTACTCAGGAAGTCAGAGCTATTCGCACGTTTCAAAACGTAGCTAGATCTCTACGGAGAAATACGTGCAAGAAACTCTATGGATAGATACTACCTATTTGATCGCCTCGACGTTTATACCGCGTATATCGAAGGACTGGAACAATTTGCTTACTGCGGTCTTCCCATCCGAGTTTTGGTGTACTCAAGGTTAGAGTGAATAGGCTCTTAATAAACTAGTGGGCCTCACCATCAACGATTGGATCACTGCTTACTGATCACGTCGGGGTCACCAGTTTGGAGGTATGCGGGACGAGAGTAAAGCCCCACATACCTCCGTTGAAATGAGAGGATCCTCCGACCAGTGTTATTTATTGTCTGGTGGGCTACTGACAGATAGATAACGTCGGGCTGTTGTACATATATAATGTTCAAATCGCGCGGAGAACTTTTATTGCGCGACGCAGGATTTCGTATTTTCTTCGTAGTCCTTATGTGGCGTCATAGATGTCGCTACACCATCAAGTGAGATCGCAGTCAAGCATTAGTTTCAATCATTTAAAAAAAACTCGCACGACATTTCCGCTTATCGCCGAGCGAGAAACTTTACTCGTGTAATTTTCCTTTCTCGATATTAACCTTGTTTTTGGTGTCAAGTTGCAGATTATTATGAAGAGATCAAAGGGTGATATGACTAATGATAATTGTTTTGACAATTCACCAGAATATGTCGTCTTGTTGATTTTGGTGATATATGCTTTAATTATCAGCCAGTAACATCCAGTGACATTTGAAGAATTTCTTTGGGAATAAGCAGCACTTTTTTTTGAAGTGGGAAGTCTTTAAATATTATCTTCTCTTCTTGATGAATCGAGAAGGAGTATCAGACGTTTACCTAAACTTTGGTATGGCAACCATAGATATAAGAAAGGAGCCACTTCTCCTGTTATTTATATTTCTATGATGGCAACTAATAATTGGCATTATACTACTCTACTACTACTACGTATAGTCGTGTATTCGGGTTCGGTCGTTACAAGACGACCGAACGGTGATCTACCAATTGCTCGGCGTCCTTAAACCTGCATGTGCTGTAGATGTTGATTTAAGAATTTTGAGTAAGCGAAAGTTTTTGCTATATATGTTTTATTATACGTTTAGCAGAGAGTAGGTAAGTATCAAAATTATTTAGTTCTATTATTTAATGAATGTTGGTCTAAGCAAAAATATATTCACAAGAAACTTGTTAACAAGAAATGCCCATACCCGAGACCTCAATAATTTTATTACAACTAAGCTACAACTATTTATATGCCAATAACAAGAAATTGATGATATTTCTTATTATATTGACGACATCCTTATTAAAAGCAATGATCAAAATCGACCGTTACCCATCGAATCACATAATTTAGTTTCTTGATACTTTGTACCTGGAACCCTACGTTAAGGTAATTGAGACCTTATCATTATTGACGTAAAGCTCAAATTCCTATGTGAAAAATAAAACAACTTCAATAAAGTCCACCTACGCACTAGCAAAGTTGTCTCAACAAGAAGTTGAAAATGATAATAGAAATGTGAACGACCACCTTAACTTGATCTATCATTGTTAGAACATTACGTTTAATTTGTGACGAGACTAGAGGTCTTTGTAAAGTGGTAACTCAAGGGTATTATTGAGGCAAGAAATATCTGCTTTTTTGGAAAATGGGTTATAATAGGTATGTTAAAGGTCAGTAAGAAATCTATTGTGTGTATAAAATGCGTAGTATTTTATATTGTTTATTTTGTTGTATGTCCGTGAGTATCGTAACCTTCATTTTGTTATGGTAAAATACATCTAACAAGTCTTATTGTGTCGGTTTTACATAGTTACATAAGTTACCGTCTAACATTTTTGTGTGTGAAAAGTTTGAAAGGCCTTTTTCTTTGGTGGGAAATCATCCAGTGACTTTTCTTGCTCTTGGTCGGGGCCCAGCAGGGTCGAAGCCTACTGGGGCCAAGGGTCTGCTTCAAGGAAAGCTCGGCCCTGGTATCAAAGGCAACGAAGGAACAGGGTGGATTTTTTGTCAGTAATAGTCTGTAGTAAAGATTCTGTGTATTTTAAAATTTCAAAGCTATATTATGAAAAATTATTAAGTTATAAGCCAGTTATGGTACTTGGTTGGCGATATAAATACATGGTCACCAGGCCACCATGGTTTTTTTACTCCCGCATCTAGATGCGTGCTAATGTCTAATGTCCGCTATGACCTGCCGTGACTTGTTTTGTACTAAATGTCGGTGGTGTCCAACTTGTCACTTTTATAAATATTTTTGGGTAAAAACATAAGATGGTGTAAAAACTATTGGAATCGATTCAGTTACTGATTCTGAACAAACTATATTCAGGTTTTGCATACAATTTTCGCTAAAAATAATGTTGTGTACAACAGCCCGAAATCAATTCCGAGTCTGACACTACCTCCCGTTTCACCCAAGGGCCAAAAAAATTATCTAGATTGTCATCTGGATGATTTTTAGCCACCGAAAAAAAAAGAAAAACACTGTCACATACATTTCACCTTCACAATATTGGTATGATAGACGACAATAGAAATTTATTTTTGGATCTAAATAGATCTATTATTATATTTCACCTTGAATACAATTTTATCTCTAGTTATTTTCGTCACGTCACTTGTATCATATCATTATAAATAACACAATTCGCTGTGCTATTTTTGTCTGCCATTTCAAAAGATCTGGAGAATACTATTTGTGTATATGAAACCCCGAATGATATGGCTTAAAAACTGAAAATACCCCACGCACTGGAATAGTTTTTATCTTGGAAAAACTTGATGTTAGAAAGACGTCCATCATACTTCTTATCCTGTTTTATTTGGGGTTGGCGCAACACGTTTTTTTCTGTCCTTGTCATTCGTCACGCTATCATCAACTCCCTTTTCTTTCATACCACTTCTCACACAATCCATCCATCTTTATGGTCTTATTTTAGCTAAAAAAAAATTTAAAAAAAAACTAAATTCTTAGCTATTTTTTACGCTTTTCAGCACAGTTGATGCATTGGTTGAGCGTTCCAAGTTGTTACAAGTTCTATATCCACTTGGAAGAAATATTTGTATAGTCTACAGATAGTTGTTTCAAGTTTGGATATCTTGCGGATTTGAGTATATATGTTCGTGAACACACCCACGATGCAGGAGTAATTTTCCAAGGTGAGAAAAATTTGAAAAATTCAAATTCAAATATATTTATTTCACATAGGCCCTGCACATAGGGCTTCTGACGAAAAATCACGTTTTAAAAAGATATTTTTAAAATAATACATAGGTATTTTTGTTTTCTGTTTATTTAAATGTTATAGTGGCAACATGAAATCGCTAAATAAAACAGTGTTACTTCTCACGCCAAGTAAAGTCACATACAAATATATTCAACCAATCCAGTTTTAATTACAAACCTTATCAACGTCTGACTAATAAAGAACAAATTAAAGCAGATTCGAAGATATTGCTCATCTGACTAACAGCTTGTAAAGTTAACTGAAACAAATGACATCTAAATGGAATGGATGGGTGATGCAGCTTGGAATGATGGACGATAGTGAATACAAGGACAAAAGATCTGAAATCCTGATGGCTATATAGAAAGAACGAAAGAAAACATGTTTATTCTGCCCGAATAGACGCATAGTTACAAAAAAAAATAAAAATTGACAGGGCATAACTGAGTTGTACCATAGGCAACACAGTCTAGGTTGTCTATTGCTTCTCTGACACTGGTCGAGACCGACAGACACAAACAACATAACGATATTATAATTATTAGGTACGTAATTTGTGACCACTTACCACTGGGCCAACACTTCTCACCTTTTTTTAAAGACCCCTGATACTGCGCTCCATGGCTCGCTGACAAGCCATGGACCCCAATATCCTGGGTGTTCGAATTCCCGACCGCATAAGGAACACAATGCTTCGCCCCAAAACAAAGAAAAAAGATGTTATCCCAAAACTTGCTATTCTAAAGTAGGATTGGGTCGGACATGTTTGCCGCATGACGGATGCTGCTAGGTAGCTGTGAGCTAAAAGAGCCACTTATTGGGTCCCATCAAACGCAAGGCAACATCGTGGTAGACCAAGGCGACGGTGGAGAGATGTGCTTAATAACTACCGGAGGGACTGGCCCGCAATGCCGAAGACAGACGTGTGTGGAAAAGGGAATAGGAGGCCTTCGTCCAGCAGTGGAACATAAATGAGCTAAATATCGAACTAAAGACCCCTAGGTATTAGCTATCAGAGAACACAAACTCCGTCATATTTTCCAAATAATACAAATATTACATGGAACAGATATCAACAAATTACCAGCCTGAAGTGTAGAGTTTTCCATATAACTGGAAAATAACCCGCTAGTAAAACCATATATTTTAAAATTCTTACAACATAAGGCAGGTACAGACAGTAACACGCAAATATGCACAAACAGTACTTGTGAGCAGAATAAACATGTATGGGAATAGCTTTGTATGCTGCAATGCGCTGCGTGATGCATAATGTGTGTACCTGGCTCTGAGGCTTTACTGAGGAAACCTGCATGCATTTGGTATTGTCTCTGGTAAAATTCCAAGTATTGTAAGGATCGGAGATAATAAAAAAACATATATTTGACTGGCCTGTTGGTATAGTGGTTGGTGGCCCTGACTGCTATTGCGGAGGTCGTGGGTTCAATTCCCACCCAGGACAAATGATTGTGTGATAAGCATGACCATTTGTTCTGTGCCTGGGTGTAATTTGTATGTATTTAGAAATATATAAGTATGTTTATCAGTTGTCTAGTACTCATAACACGTCAAGCTTTGCTTAGCTTGGGACTAGATGGCGTTGTGTGATAGTTGTTGAATATAAAAAAAAATCGTGTATTTTTAGGGTTCCGAACCTCAAATGTAAAAATCAGAAACCTTATAGGGTATTTATGTGGTCCGTCTGTCTATCTGTCAAGACACTTTATCTCGTGAACACGTAAAAGTATAAAGAAAGAAAGAAAGAAAAAAAAAGGAAAAGTATCGAGCTGAAATTAAAAACATAATTATACTGAGGTCTCAAACGAAAAATAAAACATAAGTCTAAAAAAAGATAACCCTCAGTGCCCGAGTCCGACTCGCACTTGCCCAATTTTTTTAATGACATAAACTAGTGCTTGACTGTAATTCCACCTGATGGTAAGCAGCGATGCAATCGTTGATGGTAAGGCGCACTGGTTTATTATTCAAAGGCAAAATAGTAAGTACATTTAGATGCCAGTAGAGAAAGTTTGTCATTGCAACTGAGGTGGAATTTGCCCGAGCCGCAGGCAAGGGTATTAGGGAGAAATTGGCTCCATAATTCTAGTGTTTTTGAATTCGTTTAGGAAGAAATAAATAAACGGAAGCTGCCCGGTGCCTCATGGAGATCATTTAGCGCCTAGCCACACGATACATTGTGACAGGTCCGAGCACGCGCACTTTTCCACACTAGTGCGAAAACAGTAAATTGCATGACTAAAAGTGGTAGGTACAAAAGCGGCTTTTCGAGTAAGTGTTTTGAAAAAGCCTCTGTGTAACAGGTTGCCTCACCCGCCTGTCTACAGAAAAGAAGCTAGATTGAAACATTTTTCCTAGGCAAGAACTACTCGTGAGGAATACTAAGCAAGTTGACATGGGGCATATTATTCTGAGCACAGCAAGGCCTTGCTATTAAATAATGATAGAGGAAGCTTTACTGATGCTGCAATGCGACTGGTTAATGGGTACAGCGTTTGTTTCTCTTGTTACAAATAAAAATGGAAAAGTATTTTTCATCCCCACATCTCGGAAAGAGTATTTTTGCTCTTCGATATCTGAGAGCAAAAGCCGTTTTTATTCTCTAGAGAGACAAAGTAAATTCAATTTAGAACATCACGTGCACTAAGTTTATGAATTCAAAACATCATTATACCTATTTACTTCTACCTCCATGGTACCAAATTTGTCATACAACTTTTTTTTAATTGTTTAAAAATTCAGAATCGGAACCTCTTTGGTGTACTTTTTTTGCTTCATCATTTCCTCACTGAGATGGGATGAAAAGCTACGTGTTGCACTCGAGTGCAAATATTTTTCACCTCGTGCTCTTTTCATTCTCTCCCTAACGCTCAGGATTCTAATTTTTGAATCACTCGCTCGGTATCCTTCGCTTGCTCGGTTATCAAAAAGCAACGTTGCACTCTTGTATTAACAAATAACTTTTGTTTTATTGTTAGTGATAGGTAGGTACCAGATAACGGTGGAATAACGGTCATTGCCTCTCCTTTTTGTTAATATTTTGATAGATATTCAAGTTTGATATTTTTACTACTCCAAGAGCCTTAGTATGTGGTATTCATTTCAACCTAACTTTATTTTACACTACAATTGAAAAATAAATTTACATAATAATGTATTTTAAAATTTCCAAAAGGTTTGACTTTTAAGGTGGTGCATCATGACTCACATTTTCACTGTTTTTCATACAACCGCTCATAACTGATTATGACGTTATTACACATTTTTCATTAGATATTTTGGAAATACAGTATCTTGTGGATATTATCTAGGTTTCTAAAGAAACCAATTTCTAAATTTGTGTAAAACTAATCCAGTAAAAACCTCTGAAAATGCCTTATTTTGTATGAACTTTGACACTTCATAATTTGCCTAAAAATTTAAAAAGTCAAAAAAGTAATCTTCTAGAGACCTTGCAAATTTTATTAAGATTCTAAATGACGACAACTTTTTCCAAAAACTTTTAAGGGTTTAAAAAAAAAACAGCTATTCCCTGGAGCAAGTTTTGTGAAATTTTCGAGTAAATCTCGGAATTACCGAATACTACCAGACTTTCCAGGCGTTATCTCTCTTTTTTCGCGTTGCCTTTTCGTCAAACATCGCGTTGGATTGCATTAAATGAAGTAACAAGCTTTTAAACCATTTTCGATGTTTACGATAAGCGAGTGGAGAAGGACCCTCTTAAGACAGACTATAACACTGTGATGGAAACTACTGCCAATTTCTTACGAATATACTCACAAACATTAATTTTAAATTTTAAACGGTTCGCTCTATCCCGAACTCAAGGGGGAAGACTTTCTACAGAGAAATAGCCAGACTTTAAATAGAAATAGACTTTGTGGAACAAAAGAAAACTCTTGAAATGGATCAAGCAATATTGATAAGTTTATCAACTTTTCTTGAATAAATATTTAGTCTTATGAAGACTGACATATTATTATGAATAGAATAGAATATAATAAACTTTATTATGCCTATTTTTAAGCGGTTATTCTGATCTAGTTGGAGCAAGAGGGAGTGTTAGACTTTTACTGACTAAGCTCTACCTCGTTCCTTCAAGTTACCTTTGCGTTCCAGGCAGGACCGAAGCCTACTGGGGCCATGGGTTGGCTTCCAAAAGGGAAACCCAGAGTCCTTGAACGCAAGGCTAGAAAGGATCATAGCAGTGAGTCTAAGTTAGTAAAAAACTCTACCTCATTCCTTCAGTTACCTTCTGCGATCCATGGCAGGATCGAAGCTTACTGGAGCAATGGTTTCTCTTCCGAAAGGGAAACCCGGATTCCTAGAACGCAAGGAAAAGAAGGAACATAGAAGTGGATTTTAACCCTTCAGATACCGTCAATTACAGACACAATAGTAAGACAATAGATGCGCGGCCACCGGTGGTCGCTTGGGGATTCATGAATTAAGTGCGTAAAAGTCTGACCGGCGCTCTCACTCCTCCCAAGAGCAGGAGAAGTCATTGAATGATTTCTCGCCTATAAAACAAACATATTTTTACTGACGTAACCCCATCTCGTTAGACAGAAAGACAAAAAAATAAAACGTTTATTCGTGCATCACACAATCTTTGCATTCTAGAGTCACAGTTACTCTTTTTTAACGATCCCACAATTCGCAATTCTGGATGTACATATTACCATGCCTTAGAATATAGAAACATATTAATTTCATGCACAGGTCCAGGTAGCTACATCCCAAAAATAAAATTTATTCTCAAAACAGCCTCCAAAGTTCCCCAACCAGATCTCGCCACAAAAATAAGTAAAAATCAAACTAAAACATTACAAAAAATCCCGCCATTGCACACCTGCCCTAATTACGATCCCTAACGAGTAAGTATCAAACCTGTTTATTAAAAAAAAAACTTACAAACTTATCTTTACCATCCCTAAAATGATTTATAACTCTTAACTTTAGACCTTTAAGGTCGAAAGTCGTAGTTGTTTTGTGTTTTTGATATGTGGTGTTATTGTTGTATGAAGACTCATCTCGATTCTTGAGATGGCTTGTGTTTTTTGGACACCGACTACTTTATAATGTCTTTTTTATTGAAAGTGTATGCGGTCTGTTTTAGGCTTGGGGCAGATACGTTGTAATCCAATTTTGGAGTCCATTGATAAAAATTTTGATTGTCTTTTCTGAGATTTTGGGTTCAATGGCGTTATTTGGATAAGATTAGATACTGTATTTGAATTTATTATTGTGTCGGTTTTTTGTTTGAGTTTCATAAAATTTAGTAGTTTAAAATTATCTGAATACAATGAATATTCAGATAATTTTAAATGACTAAATTTAAATTTATACTAATTAGTTCACGTAGATATATCGTTTGGAAACAGTACAGTTGTTGAAATAAAAATTTAAATATTCTTAATAATTACTGTTTAAAATATCGCATAATATTTTTTGAATAAAGACTCAATATTAAATCTTTATTCCTAAATTATTTCGTATAAATCTTACCTTTCATCCATAAGTAAATTCCGGGACCTCTAGTTTAGTTCAAAATCCAAAACCAAAATAGTTGCAAAGTCACTCACAAGTCAAACCACACTGTCAACAAAGTCCACAAAATTCAATTCCTTCATATAAAAAAAAAAACAATTCCAAAAAAAGTTTATATTCCAAACCTCAAAAAACACGAAACGTCACACACGATTTCGGAACTGTCAAAAAGTATTTAATTAAAAAATAAAAAACAATTCTACATTGTTCTCCGAACTTGTTCCATATTTAATTTAAACTTTTTCACACAAAAATTCAGCAGTCGTCAACTGTTTATTTTTTTATCGGGAGTAAAAAGGTTGTATATCTGAATCGGCGCGAAAGCCGTATGGCGCGAAACGTCAAAACGTCATGAGACGTCCGCGTTGGCGCCAAGCTGACACCATACTGCTGGGTACACATTACAATGGATGCAGCATAATGTAGCTGTACCTCTTGATAATATACATAATTGATAAACCTTTTGGATGGTTTAAAGCCGTCTGGTATCGTTCTAACATATGTTAGTGTATTGATTTGAGTTAAATGATGATTTCTATTGCAAAATGTATCATTTTTTGCTCTCTAATACATTTATTAGCAACTGTTTTATAGATAAAGAAGCCCCCTAGAAGTTCTTCCCTCCAGCATTTTTTCGTATATTTTTTCAGTAATTCCGAGAAAAACTTATCCAACAACTTACTACAACATATTTGAATTTACCAAAAACTTCTTAACTTATAATTTAACTTGCAAAACATAAAAAAATATTGACTATTCGCGGCCTAAACGGTAGAAAATAATAACCTAGGTACACAAGATTGGCAACCCGTCAACATATAGCCCGATGTTATCGACTTTTAACCCTGTGAATGCATGCCAAACATGTTCGGAAAGTAGTGCTTTGACGCAAATTGCGCTGCTTTTACACCCATTATAAATTATAAGTGTGATAGATGCTATAGTGTGGCAGGGGCATAACGGAACTTAAGCTGAATAAAGGGGTTTATGTTGCCAGAAAGGGGAGAGATGAAACGCATGTTGCTAAAAAAGTTATGAATTTATATGTGGATGGATGGAGAGGAAGAGGGAGGCCAATTAAAAGATGGATGGATGGTGTGAGAAGTGATATGAATGAAAAGGGAGTTAGTGATAGCGTAACGAGCAACAGGACAGAATGGAAGAAAAAAACGTGTTGCGCCGACCCCAAATAAAACGGGATAAGGGCAGGAAGATGATGATGTACTTTCTGTTGCACACGTGTACGAAAAGACGCTTTGCAAACACACATAGAAAAAACAGTAAGGCTTCGTTAACATGTTAAAAAAGTCTTCTTGGCCAAAAACTCGTTTAGCCCATCATAACTGCACCTGATATAAAAAAATATTTTTCCTTTTCCTCCTAGGTTCACACAATGTCTACATCTGTTTTTTCCAACTCTCCTTTTGCAGGTAAGATTTCTGTAGAAATAAGAATAACCGTTTCCTTTTTCATTGTTTTTATTTTGTATGGTTAACTTATTAATAACTTTGATTACATATGAGTTTTGCTAAAATTATTGTGAGAAATGTATTATGTTGTGTTTTTTTTATTTTTATTATTATCTTTCACGATACAAGCAGCTCGTTTGCGGAATGCATTACCTAAAGAAGTGACGAGTGCCGAAACGCTACCGAAGTTTAAAAAAATGGTGAAGAAGCACATACCTGTGTATATTTATTTAAATTATTTATGTTATTGTACACTGACAGCCCCAAATCTTTTCCTTTCGTTCAGTCCATCCAAAGATTGTCTGGTAAAAATTGTCCTGTGTAATAAGAACGCCTATTGTACGCTTATTTTGTAAATGTTCGTCCTGTAATAAGCTAAGTTTGCAATAAAGTCATCATTATCTTCCTGCCCTTGTCCCGTGTTATTTGGGGTCGGTGCAACACGTTTTTTTCTTCCATTCTATCCTGTCACCCGTCATGCTATCACTAAGTTCCTTTTCTTTCATATCACTCTTCACACAATCCATCCATCTTCTGTCCACGCATCCACGTGCTTACTCATAACTCTTTTAGTAACATGCTTTTCAGCCCTCCTCTTTACATGACCATATCAAGAAAAACGATTCCCCTTCAACTTTTCAATCACTGGCGCCACTTTCAAACTTCTTCTGATATACTCATTTCTTATTTTATCTTTTCTCGTCACACCACAGATCCATCTCACCATTCTCATCCCCGCTACATGCAATTTTTTTCATCCGTCTTTTTCACAGCCCAACATTCTGAACCATAAAGTACGACAGGTCTTATTACGAAGGTGTGCAATAAAGTAATAACTAAATAATAAACATAGTTAGAAGTTTATTTGCTATTGAAATAACAAATACTAACGCTTGGTGTTGTAAGATTACAGTAACCAAATCAAATCCAGCAAGTTGCGAACCTCGCTACCAGCACGAAATCCGTATAGAAACAAACATTTGTTCGGCCCACAGATATTTGTCCTGTCTGGATGTTTACCTACGTGATTTGTATGTGAAATGTCGCCCTCGCACAGGGTAGTTGTTTCACTGCCCTTCCCATTCACATATAGTGGACGTGACCGAGAATATTGACATTGTGGCATTTGTATCACTAAATAAAGAGAGAGAGAGAGGTAGAGTGAGAGAGATAGAAAAGACAAATGAAAATCAGATATAATAAACAACTAGCTTTTACCCACGGCTTCGCTCGCGTTAAATTCGGGGTACACGGTTCTCCTGGGAAGTGGGGGGTTAGAAAGAGACAAAAAGTAGCCTATATCACTCTCCATCTCTTCAACTATCTCCACTTGAAAAATCACATCAATTCGTCACTGAATTCGGGGTGGAAGACGGACAAACAGATACACACTTTCCCATATATAATATTAAAAGTATGGATAGCATAGGATTCGTAAGCAGTAATTCTAGCAAAGAAGAGAAATCTCCACGCCCCCGGCTAAAAACCACACGTTTTAACAAATTATATGAGAACGTGTGGTAGCGTTGTCATGTCACTGGATAAAATCGAGTCGAAAAGGAATTAAAATACTTGAGTTATCAGCAAACCGTAGGGGCGCAACAGGGTCGAAGCCTACTGGGGCTAGGGATCTGTTTCTGAAAGGAAATAGTCAGTAAAAGTTCAGACTATTACTATCTTTCGATAGTGTCAGCACTATCTCCCGCTCAGCCCAAGTGCGGGGGATGTCATTGAATGATTTTCCCACCTCATAAAAATATATATATCTATATATCTGTAAATATTTATCAACTGACTGCTATTTATTATTTTAATGAGAACTGGATCATGTGCTACCAAGCGACCTTGGGTACAATACCTAGCGGTAATCTACTTCCTTACCGCGGCGTTTCTCGCGATCCTATTGTTTTATTCATCACTTTAACAAAGGAGGTTCTCAGTGTTTTTTCCCATCGTTTTGAGAACGTAACACCCTTCCTGACCCTTTTTTTAGGGTTCTGTGAGCGCAGATGGGTTATTAGGAGGTCTTTTTTTTCACGTTTCGAGTTGTAGTGTGGTCTCTTTATAGATAAATTGATCGATTTCTTTAATTTTGAACTGTCAAATGTTATAAAAATTTAAATGTGTGATTCTAAATTTAAACCTCGGTCCATTTACCGGCCAACGCCTCGAATGGACAAAAAATCATTGTTTATATGAACTTAAGTCATCATCATCCATAAGTGGCCTCCGCATATGTCCAGCAGTGGACGTCTTTCGGCTGATATGATGATGATGATGATGATAATGGTTTCAAGGTAAGAAAACCAATTTGGAAAGGATAAAAACCTATGTTTGTATATAGACTATCATTTCAGCCGAAAGACGTCCACTGTTGGATATAGGCGGAGGCCACAGGGTCCGAAATTGTGGCGACGTTTGGGGTTGCGCAAGCGTCGCCACAACGACCAATCCTGTCCGTCTCGCATCCACCGCGTCATACATAGCAGAGGTTTGATGGATCCGAAAGGTTCTGGAGTGATAAGCTCGTACCGGAAGATGCAGCGTTGGAAGGTATTCTAAGACGTAGATCAATAACTTGATGAGAGTTGCAGGAATCCAATGGATGCGAGAATCACAGGACCGATCGTTATGGCGACATTTTTCGACGACTCTGGCATGTGTTTTCTTTCTTTCTTCTTTTTTATTCTTTTTACATATTTTGAAGTTGAATGAGATTAAACAAACAACAACCATAAAGTTATTTACCCAGTATAGAAATTATTCATGCATTTTGTTCCACAAAACATTTTGATTTCGGGTTGCACTTTTTACAAGCGTTGTAGCATCGCAAAAAGCAGGAGCGAAGGGTGACAAAAAATATGAGAAGCAGCATGTTTTTGTTTTTATGTTTTGTGTTAGTTTTATGAAAATTGTGATGCATAATTTGTATGATAATTTGTAGTTAATTAATTTAGATTTATTTAAAAATGCACACTGTTTTTATTAGCGTAGTTTTATGTTTAGGAAATTTTTAATTAGGGTTGCAACCAGTTCAGTCATTCATTTCAGAATAGAAAATAATGCAGATAACCCGTCAGAATAAAGTGAGCGTGGGTAAACTTTAGGTGGCAGTAAGCAGGGCACATTACTTGCAGAACAGATGGTCAATGGGACCGAAAGGTTTTGAATTGACAACGTTATTACTGGAAGACGCATTTTTGGAAGGCCTCACACAAGGTGGAGCAACGACCTGATGAAGGTCACGGGAATCTGATGGATACGAGACGCAAAAGATCGGTTACTGTGGTGACAATTGGGGGAGGCCTAAGTCCAGCAGTGAACGTCTTTCGGCTGAAATAATGATGATGACGGGTAGACCATATCTGCCGCAGGTCGGTACAGAACTGAGCGACGGCAGCCACTGGATCTCGAGCAACAAGGACCTGCGATATGGTAGGCCCATTA
Organism: Mythimna lalbum; assembly: GCA_949319445.1. Taxonomy (NCBI): domain Eukaryota; kingdom Metazoa; phylum Arthropoda; class Insecta; order Lepidoptera; family Noctuidae; genus Mythimna; species Mythimna lalbum. The sequence goes on from OX439370.1 coordinate 8,411,139, forward strand.
GGAGATGGCGTGACTACTTAGGTAGACCAGAGGAGAGTGAGGATTGACCAGATGTAGCTAAAGACAGAAGTGGAAGAATGAAATTGAGGCCTTTTGCCTTACAGAGTGACAACAGGCTCAAAATAATAATACAGAAAGATTTTTTTACTGTTGATAAGTTCGCCCTTGAGATCACTATCTCTCACCTGATATAAACTGACAATGTGGATGACAATGGAGCACGCTTATGTAGAAGGAACCTGTTCACTCTTGACTTAAAGATCCCCAGGTTCTAACTATCAGAAAACGCAGACTGCGCCAGCGAATTCCACTCCTTAGCTGTACGCACAACGAATGTGTTTCCATAGCTACCATGTACCGGTGATGCATTGCCGTACGTCTGGTGGTCCGATGGAACGGGCTTAGCGGAATTAGGTTATGGAACAAACAAAGCTGTTTATATAACAATGTTTTTATTTAGTAAACAAATCATGATATTTATTCAGGAAGATAATCTGCTTCATTGTTTTTTTTTTCAACAACATACTAAAAAAACATTGACAGGAAATAAGCAACATCCATTCTTTTAACATGATGTGCGGCATCCATCGTGGTGAGCAGTGGTGGCACAGTTAAAAACGACCCTAAATTACGAGTAACAGGTCGTGGGTTCAAACCCAGCCAGGCGCATTACTTTGTGGAATTTATTTCATCACCACTGCTTTCAAAATAGTGAAGGAAAACATTGGGAACGACCGATGGGCCCAGCAGGGCCGAAACCTACTGGGGCCATGGGTTCGCTTTTGAAAGGAAAACCCGAGCTCTGGACCGCAAGGCAACGAAGGAACAAAGTGGAGAAGTCATTGGAAGATTTCCTACGAAATAAAAAACCATTATATCATTAAAAAAAAATAACTGACTTCACTAAAAAATTAAATTGAATTTGAGGAGTTCCCTCGATTCTGCCAAGATTCCATCATCAGATCCCAACTCGGTGACTGTGGCATCATTTGGGAAGTATATCCTTTGCAACAAAAAAAGAATTTTTCAAATCGGTTGGCAAAGCGACGAAGTTATGCGCAAACAAACAAAAAAAACCTTTTTTAGAAGTCGGTTAAAAAGACTGATTATTTATTTATTTAAACTTCATATACAGTAGTGGTACATAGGCGAACTTAATGCAAGAAGGCATTCCTTCTCTACCAGTCATTATGCATTGCGACATTTACCTACTTTAAACTTATCTTCTAAGATATATTAATAGGCGTCGATTAATTATTGAGGCATGAACGGGTGCAGTTTATGATTTTCAAGTTATAATTAAAGCTCCTATAACTTTAATTACAACTAGAAAATCATAAACTATACAAAATTGAACTGAACTGCTCCCGAGTCGATTCTAATGTTATTTATCAAACAAATTAGCTGTCTATAAGTTATTAGCAGAATGACCTAGTCTTCTGGCGTTGTTTTCCAGTACCCCTAGCCAAGTTGCTAATCTGCAATAGTTAAAGCTAGTAGAAAGTTTCAAATGTAAGGGAATGACGTCATCTCAACGCTCAGTCTCGTGGTCAGAACAAAAGTTAAAAAAAACTCAAAGCGTTCGACGCAAGCGAAACGGTTGTAACTTGGCTAGGGGGGCAGGGCTATGTATCTATTCAAAAATTCTCACAGACATAGCGGACATGGATGTGAGATTGATCATTATGGTGACAGTTGGGAGAGGCCTATGACTGTGGAATTATTAGGGATATCAAAGAAGAAATGTTAGTTTCCTCCATCAGCGAGTTGAACTTACAAACAGATTTTTTTACAACGCTTAATTTCTTAGAACCTTGAAGCCATTTACAAGTCAGCCTTATCATATCTTTAAGTTTTTAGCGTTACATGATACACTTCTCCCACCAACAAAAAATAAACACCCGTTAGCCAAAATTCTTCCTTCATGAAAATCTCCAGATGATGAGTACCCGTACCGCAAAAGATTTAAAGTTAATCTTTTTGTCTCCAAATGTTTTCTAAAGCCTACGGAACCCTTTGCATTCCGCCAACATTGACGTATCCAAACAATTTATATTAACGTCTTTCTTGGCAGCGCTATCGAACGATCTCTATGGCTATCGAATGTCTATAAACTTTTATCGACCATTTCTTCCCGTTAATCTAATACAAAGGGATTATGTTCGATGTTTATACGTTTGTTTGAACCTACCTCGGGAATGTCTGCACCGATTTAGATGTTGTTCTATGTAATGGAATTTGTTGTGTATGGTATTTTTATGCTGATGTTTGACACAAAATGAAATGGTTTTTAAATGGTTTTGTGAAGTCTTTTTGTTTTCGGTGAGTATACCTATATTTTTTTTTTGTAGTCGGAAATCTTCAAATAATTTCTCCTACTATGAGTGGAGTAAGAGGGAGTGTCAGAGTTATAAAGTAAAAATGAAACAAAAAATAAGCAAAAAAAAAATGTGTGTTATAATAATAGGCTGCGAAGAACGGAACCTACCGTTCTGCAGAATAGCGTTAAAAACCAGCGTCAGTTGATTCGTAGTGACGTTGATTTTCAACAAACGTAACATACGTAAATTCGACCCTAGAAGTCGGTTTAGATATGCCTAAGATGTAGTATTCTGAACCAAAACATTATTTGTTTATGATTATTTTGGTCTGATTGCCTGAAAATGAAAATATTAAGAAAGAAGAAAATTATGATGAAAGACAATATTTAAGGCCAGTTTGTTTTTAAAGTAAGATACGCTACAGTCTCCCAGTAGGCCTAGAAATATACATACATAAGTGGCTTAAAATGTGCGGAAGGCTAAACGCAAAAAGGTTCTATTCACCTGGGAAAACCTTTACCTAATGGCGGACTACACTAATTTAGAAAAATAAGGTAAGACCAAATATACTTGTCACTGGATATTTGTAAACATTGTTTGTTTAACTAATAATAATAATATTCCACAACTATCACACGTCATCTAGTTCCAAGCTAAGCAGACCTTGTGTTAGACAACTGATAAACATACTTATATATTGCTAAATACTTACATTATAGACAAATCACATCTAGCATAGCATAGGCGGCCTTATAATGCTCGAATTTTTCGTTACTGTTCTGCTTCTGTTGATAGTAGTGTGATATTTATATCCTAACCTTTTTCGATTAGTAGGCTAACCAGCACTAAAAAAAAATTCACAGCGTGTCCTCGTGGGGGTGATCGGCAGCAATAACCTCTCGCGCTGGGCCCTGGCCGTGGTCCGGAGCGAGGGGGAATGGCAGGTGGTCGCCTCCTTCTGCGAAAGAGTAATGCTAGCGAAAGAGGCAACCGAACGCGTGAGGAAACGGACCTCCTCACGCCACAGTCGCCTGGATCCTGACCCCGATTTCCAGCCACCGCAGGCTTGCGGTAACCGTCCAGGCCGAGCCCGAGTCATCGACGCGCATAGTGTTTCACGCACGCCGTGTCTCAAGAAGATGTCAGCAAATCCGTTGGGGCGATGTCTGTAACACCGTAGTCCGTTGGGGCCCAGCCAATCCGAAGCCTACTGGGCCTATAAGGGTCTTGGAATGAAAAACAAAGAAAGAATATACCTATGTTTTAGTAAGTAAAAGTCTGATAAGCTCTCTCGCGATGATTTCCCACCTTAAAAAACCCACCTTGAATGGCTATTTCCCAAAAAATAATTCAATAAGAGCTTTTTTATGGTGGGGAAAATCACCCAATGACAAACCCCACTTTTGGGCGGAGCGGGAGATAGTGTCAGACTCTTACTAACTAAAAACCCACCCCGTTACTTCTAGCCTTCATACCGGAGCTCAAGCTCCCTTTCGGATAACCCTGGCCCCAGTAGGCTTCAACCCTGCTGGGCCCCTGCTGTTGCTGACAGCTCCTTGAGGCGTGCGAGAATAGTGCGCGCCGTCGACGACTAGAGCTCGGTCCGGGCGGTCGGACAGCGAGCTACCCAATGCTCGCCGATTCAATAAGAGCTTCGATCATCACTCTTAATTCTTCACACATAGAAACCAAAACATACCAATACAATTTCATCAATAAATCCATCCGAACCGTCTCCAAGGCAACACGAACTACACCACCGTCCATATTTCTAGAACCACCATAAATTACCACACACACACTCCCCTACAAACAAACCACACACACAAGAAAACAAAAGTTAAAACCTCCTCCCCCGATCATTCACCTAACTTCAAGCTATTCCTGAGTTTATTAAGACAGTTATTTTCAGACATACTCAGCGAGTACGAGCTAGAATTCAGTCTGCATCGAGAACTTATACCGTAAATGTATTAGAACGAACAGTAAAATATTGGCTGTAAAGTTTCCAAGGTTCATTGGAAGATTAGTATCTGTCCAGGGGCCCAAGTCTGGTATTTTTATAAATTCGTCATTCCAACACGATCCCATTGTCATTTTGCTAAAAGTTTGTAGCCTATTAAATTCATAATGATTGATCATTGGTTGCCCATTCCCTGTACTAGAGAGAGGAGGCCTAAGTCCCAGCAGTGGGAACATTTAAAAGGTTGATGATGATGATGATCATTGGTCAGTCATTGGTCTCGTAATAGTATTGTGGTAGAATGACAATATCGAGCTTTCTCGTAACAAATTAAAAGCAATAATTACCCAACGACGGTCTAATAGTAGGACACTGAACAAAGGGACTGTAAAAATTTTAGCAGATTATCGCAAAGTTCGTCAGACATTCATTTGTCACTATGTACGAGATTGCCATTCTCTGCCATTTCTTTCAATGGAGTGACAGTGGTTAGTAATTGGAAATTCAAATGACGCCATTATATTAGTAGATTACCAAACTTGTCAAAATCAATAATTATGAAGTCAATGATAGACCATTCTGACACTATTGTAATAGCGGTTTTAGGGCCTGGACAGGCAACATTGCTGTAATGGATCTCTTTTGGTGCAGCTATGAGGTAGACACAATCACAGTAATACGAATATTACCTACCTACAGGGAAAAGTTTTTGAGTGTCTTTTTTTTTCTTTTTTTTTAAGCTTGGAAATCTGGAAAAATGACCTCTCTGTTCTGGTTGGAGCGGGAGGCCGTTTCAGACATTTTTCCTAGGGTTATCTGGTAGATATCGCTGTCAGCGATAAGACAGCCATTGTACCGCCAGAACCTTTCGTCCCCATCGACCATCTGTTCAGCTTGCAATGTGCCATGCCCATTGCCACTTATTGGTAATTCTTCTTCTTTGTTTAACATACGTGGTTTTTTATAATTCTAAAAGCTTTTACCCGCTGCTTCGCCCGCGTTTATTAATATAAGTACTTTACTCTTTCTCCCCCTTTTCCCACTTAAAAAAAAAATTGCCTATGTCCGTCTCCAGCCTCCCAACTATCTCTGTACCAAAATGCATCAAAATCGGTTTTGCCATTTAGGCGTGAAGACGTAACAAATAAACAAACTCACTTTCGCTTGTATCACTTGTGACAAAAGACTAAAATGAGTTCCATACAAAACAGTATCGTAGCTATTTCTATCCCAATTTACCAACGCTTTCACATTCTCACAAATCAAGTTAAGCTAAAAAAGAATTACTACTCGTATTCACCTTTTGTCTAAGTTAGGTACCCGTAACACGGAGCCAGGTATTTCTGGCCAGACTGTTTGGCTATAACTCAGTCTGCATCCAGACTATTTTTGTCTGTAATGCCATTTGTTATTCTGTGTTTGGACTATCTAGTTCTGTTTTAGAACTGAAATAGGCTTGAGTTTTTGATAGATTGATGGGGAGTTTTCCGTTTTTGGTAGTAATTACTTAAGCTGTTTATAGGGACAAAACGCATGGATGGAGGGGGAGAGGGAGGCCAAATAAAACATAGATGGATTGTATGAGAAGTGATATGAAAGAAAAGAGAGTTAGTGATAGCGTGACGAACACCTTGGAAAATTATTCCTGCATCATGGGTGTGTTCACAAACATATAAACTCAAATCCGCAAGATATTCAGACTTGAAACAACTATCTGTAGACTATAAAAATATTTCTTCCATGTGGATATAGAACTTGTAACGCGCAGTGCAGCGGTCAATCGCTCAACCAATGCGCCAACTGTGCTGCAAAGCGTAAAAGGTAGCTAGGAATCAATTTAAATGTGTGATGGAGGCTCCTAAAAAAAACTATAACGATGGATGGATTGTGTGAGAAGTGATATGAATGAAAAGGGAGTTAGTGATAGCGTCACGAGTGACAGGACAGAATGGAAGAAAAAAACGTGTTGCGCCGACCCTGAATAAAACGGAACAAGGGCAGGAAGATGATGATGACATACTTAAACTGTTTATAGAACCCTAATATTATCAACACGCTTTTATTAGCTTCACCTGTATGTTTGCTTGCTTCTTACCACCGCCTATGAGCTCGATTTTGCCCAACTTTGGGCGATCAGATTTTCTTTAAACTTTGCACACCCAGCAAAGACCGATGACAATACAATAATTCGATTAAAATATTTGATTATCCTGATGAGATTCGACAGGATTAAAAAAAAAAAAAAATTGAAGAACTATTTACTAAAAAGTGAAAAATAAATATAGGTAAAAAAACACGCTAAATAATATGTCACAAAGCGCCCCACGATTTTATTACTATAATTTTTCGTTCATTATTATTATTTAGCGTGTTTTTTTAGTTTTTTTAACTATATTATCTTGTTTATGCGAAACCTGAATATAGTTTGTTCAGAATCAGTAACTGATTGAGAAACCGATTTACACGCGGGCGAAGCTGCTGGCAAATACTAGTTTTGTAAATTACTTTGGGCTGTGGAATGTTCGAAATATTCACCTCAGCTCTGAAATGCAAAGGGCAACTGAAGAAACATGGGTGAGTTTTAATCAGTAAAAGTCTAACAATCTCTCTCACTCCACCCAGGGTGAGAGAAGATATTTGATTTCAAACTCGCAAGAGATCTGTCCCGTGTGTTTACTCCTATTATATACGACCACATTTCTGGATTCTACAAAACAAGTTATTGCAATTTCAACCCTAAAGTAAGTACTTAAGTCTGATTACTATTTTTTTTACGTTTATTAAACAACAAGATTAATAGATACATTCATATTAACGTATTTACATACCAGCACAAACCATCGCAGATTTAACAGCGGTATGTCAGAAGCGACCAACTCGGCGCCAAAACATACTTTTAATACTCAATACTCAATATTTTGAGTATTGATATAATTTTAGGCGAACAGTAGTTATACATTTCAATTATAATTTTATTAGTACAATTCAAAGTGTATCTATGAATTCCGTTAATTGGATCAAAGTTCATGACTCAATTCAAAATGTTTTAAGAATTCCGCTAATTGGATCAAAGTTCATGACTCAATTCCTTATAAACCAATTCTTAGTAAGGATTGAAAACTTTGCAATTTATTAAGAATTTCATAATAAGAAATGTATTTGCAATATCATTAAAAATAATGTATTCAGGCTAAGAAATACACTGACGTATCGCTAAGTCATCGGGATGTTAATGTAAATACAGAATGATGATACAACAGATTTGTTACAAAGACATCGTGTTTTTTTATCATCGGTGATTAGACAAAGCTTGTATATCGTTAATCTACATTATTTGATAAAAACATAATAATAATAAATCATTTGTTATATATGCGTTCGGCCGTTCTGCGCGGATGTGACGCATATCTTCTCTATTAATTTATTGATGTTATGGTATGTTTGTTAACTAGGTTTAAGATTGCGTGTTTTTTCGCGTAAATAAGCTGTTTTTCTTTTTTCTTTCTATAGTAGTGTAGCTATCAGGAAACACAAACTCCAGCAGAAACTACTGCAACTACAACTGAAAAAATACTGGTGAGTTTTAGTCAGAAAAATCTGACACTCCCTCTCGCTCCTACTAGAGCAGGACATGTTATTTGATGATTTCCCACATCAAATAAAAAAAAACAGTCACTGATGAAAGAAGCGACGTAAAGGCCAATCACATTGTTCAAAGTAAACAAAATACTGACATTAACTGTATGTACTCCTATCAGATGAACACGCAAAATGACCGGAGTTTAACTTAACATAAAAAAACCCGCCATTCCTTAAAAAGCCCATTCAACCGTCCCACTCATTCAAATGTTCACACATCAATGTCAATATCGCTACACAAAATATTACAAGCTACTGTTTACGATAGCAAAAACGAAACAATAGCTTATAAATCGAGCTAAAGATATACCAACACAAAGTTGGAAGTGACCCTTTAAAATGGTTGCACCTTAGGAAGCCTTTCTTGTAACTGGATTATTAAATAAAACAAGCAAGGCAGGGTTATAGCTCCATCCTTTTTCCCCGCCACGCGACCGTAGACCCCTCCCTTTCGGACTAGTAACAGAACCAACGTTCTGTCTCATTCACACGGCACGCTTATATATCTGTCTCGGTCTTTCTGGGTGAATGCACGATACATCCGTTGGAAACTGGTCCGAGTAGTGACAGGTGTAAAAAGTCTTGATCTCAAGTCTCAGTGAGAATTCCTTGACCAGTCCAGCAACCAACAGATGGTCACACAACATATGTATAAGTCGATATTGTCTTTTAATGTTTTTTATGACGGCAATACTTATTTTCATTCGTTTTTGCGCGACTGGGAATTGAGTTGACATGTATAAATTGCTTATAGCTCAGGAATGTTATGTATCTTCTATTTGAAGAGTAAGTGATAAATAAATGGTATTTAATTTGGAAATCCTTATAATTATTATAAAATAAAATCCCACAACGTCTGCTTGTCAGTATGAATGCGATGAACTTAAAAAATACTAAACATATTTTCGTGCGGTTTTTAATCATAGACAGAAAAATTCATAAGATGTCTAACATGCATATCATAGTAGTAAAAACAAGTCGCAAATTTCAAAGATTTTTAACACCTTTGCGACGCTTGGGCGGATCACTAGTACCTAATCTGTAAATGTTTTTATCGTTTAAGTATTTAATCTAGATAAGCACGTTTCTTATGCGTCTAGGTATCCTGAGAAGAAACACCAAAACCAACTCAAACACCAAAATCACTTTTAAAGTCTATCATCATCATTTCAGACGAAAGTCGTCCACTTTTGGACTTATGCCTCCTCCAAGAATCTCCATAATGACCAGTCCTGTACGTCTCGCATCCATTCCCGCGACCCTCACCAGGTCATTGGTCCACCTTATGGGAGGTCTTCCAACGCTGCGTCTTCCTGTACATGGTCGCCACTCCAGAACCTTTCGTCCCCTTGGACCATCTGTTCTTTCTGCGAGCAATGTGCCCAAAAAAATCCATAAAATAAAACATTTAAAATCATGCAGATTAATGTACGAGATGATCTTTTGAAAAAAGAATCAAAAAGTTTTGAGTAGACTTATGAAAGAAAAAATTATTTATGTTAATGAGAGACTCTTAAGAATATACCCAATATTAATCAAATTAATTTTGAAAGTTCATCAACAAAAGTTTCTCTTAAGGTGGTGCATCACGACTCACATTTTCACTGTTTTTCATACAACCGCTCATAACTGATTATGACGTTATTACACATTTTTCATTAGATATTTTGGAAACACAGTATCTTGTGGATATTATCTAGGTTTCTAAAGAAGCCAATTTCTAAATTTGTGTAAAACTAATCCAGTAAAAACCTCTGAAAATGTCCTATTTTGTAAGAACTTTGACACTTCATAATTTGCCTAAAAATTAAAAAAGTCAAAAAAGTAATCCTCTAGAGACCTTGCAAATTTTATTAAGATTCTAAATGATGATAATTTTTTCCAAAAACTTTTAAGGGTTTAAAAAAAACAGCTATTTCCTGGAGCAAGTTTTGTGACATTCTCGAGTAAAACTCGGAATTACCGAATACTAACAGAGTTTCCAGGCGTTATATCTCTTTTTTTTCGTTGCCTTTTCGTAAAACATCGCGTTGGAATGCATTAAATGAAGTAACAAGCTTTTAAACCATTTTCGATGTTTACGATAAGCGAGTGGAGAAGGACCCTCTTAAGATGAAATGGAAATTGCAGAAACTATTTTTAGAAAATATTTCACAACTGCGAAAGTGGCTCTTCACCGGATACTAAATGCGAACTTGCCTAGGAATAGAATCTCATTATTTGAATCCTACTTATAGAGAGTGTTCTCTAGACATGATAGCAGGTGTTAATACTGCAAGTGATAAGCAGGGCGCAAACGTGTGTCTTGTGTCAGATACAAGCGACCGATGAATATTTAGTTTCTATAGAACCAGTATGAAATCATCCACTTCCAGCGAATACGTAAACATTTTTTGTGTCCAGTTTCTTCCACTTAAGGGAATGCAACTCGACACACATTTTCACTGTTTTTCATACAACCGCTCTTACCCGATTATGACTTTATTACACATTTTTCATCATCATTATTTTGGAAACACAGGATCTTGTGGATATTATCTAGGCTTCTATTGAAATCAATTTCTAAATTAGTGTAACAATAATCCAGCAAAAACCTCTGAAAATCTGCAATTTTACATGAACTTTGACACTTCATAATTTACTGAAAAATTTAAAAAGTCAAAAAACTAAAACTATAGAAGCCTTGCAAATTTTATTAAGATTCTAAATGACGACAATTTTTTTTCAAAAACTTTTAAAGGTTTAAAAAAACAGCTATTTCCTGGAACAAGTTTTGTAAAATATTCAACTAAATCACGGAAATACCGGTTTTTTACAGAGTTTTCAGGCGTTATCTCTAATCTGTTGCATTGCCTTTTCGTCAAACATCGCGTTGGATTGCGTTAAATGAAGCAACAAGCTTTTAAACAGTACTCGATGTTTACGATAAGCGAGTGGAAAAGGAGCCTCTTAACATATACTCATGGCGACCAAAAAGTGATCGGTGTCGGTAACTGAAAAGTGTCTACATTTGTGCAACACCAAACTGCTTGGTAGTTGACTGCCATAAAAGGAGAAGACTATAATGATAATAATCTATACTTACAATAAATCTGTAGTAGTGAAAAATCTGTTCATTGAAAATATAAAAAAAAAAATGGCAGGGGGGTGTTACTAGACCGACACCGAACCCAAAAATGTGATTAAAAAATTGTTTTGTCTGTCTGCCTGTCTGTTTGTTCAGGCATCACGCAAAAACTACCGGTCCGATTACGATAAAACTTAATATAATTATTCTTTAATATCCTGGGCACCACACTAGGTACTTTTTATCCCGGAAAAAAAATTACAAAATAAAAACAAACTTAATTTTGCGGTTCGATCTCTAGACCCGATTATTGAACCAACCGCAAATAATAAGTTTGTCGTAGGTTACGTTACGTTAGTGGAGTTCACTAAGGGATGCTGCACACGGCTAAGATATTATAACATTTGGGTAAATAGAATGTAGTTTCCGTTTTCAAACTAGATGGCATTGGCGTCGAGTTAGATCGCGCTATGGAAACACTTTTTGGGAATAAACACAGGAGCCATTTATTAATTACATCGAACACGGAGACATTGGCACCATATCTGAGGTGTGTGGACACTGTCACGCGCGTAAGTGGAAGGGTGAGATCTGGAACGTCTCGAATCGTCTCGCACATCACGTTGAATCTCCGGGCTCTTAGAATTCGACATCAGACGTTTTTTTTGATATTTGATTTTGACGACCCCGTTGTCACTGGCAAAAGCAACAGGACTCGCGTACAAAGTCGCGGGCAGAAGCTAGTATAATAATATAATAATACAATAATAATATTATTAGTTACTTTTACTACGTTTACTTCAAAAGAGTTACCATAACCCTTACACATTTTATATATATATTCGAAGAGATGCTGCTGCCCTTTTCGTATTGTTGTTTTCAGTATTTTATTTTTATTTGATTAGTTTATTTCAATAGGACTTAGGATTCTTTACATGTTATATCTAAAAATAATAGCATTGTATAATGTAGAAGCACTTTTTTTCCAAATTTGTGAATGTGAAGTACCATGGAGCATTTTTATTAGGTTACAATTTTTATTATTTTATTTTTTGACATTGCGAGCATGGCAGTTGAGAGTTTAACATGCTCACTCAAATGTCTCGCTGTTGGTGGCGCGTGTTATTGGGTCATTCGGTTCCCTTCAAAATGGTTGAGCTGAGTGGGGCTGATGCACGCGTCATGCTCGTGAACGGGTGCCGTCAGATGAGACTGGTCATCTCTTAGCTGCCAGTGGCTTAATTCAGTTTTTATCTTTTAATATTTTTTTATTATTATCTACATTGTGCTCACATAATAGAAGCAACAAGAAATATGTATCCAAACACTATATGTAACACATATGATTTAAAAGAGTGTCCATGGAGTTTCTTGCACGTTCTTCTCCATAGAGATCTACTCTTTGGAACGTGCAATTTAGCTTCACTTGTTTGTTTGACTGACCGACATTTTGACAATTCAAAAGTGCCTGTAATTGGTCTATTTGAAATAAACGTTTTTGATTTTGATTTTGATTTTACAAAGGGTAATAATTACCATAATTATAATAATGTTGAGCAGTGGTGGCCGAATGGCCTTGAGTTATGAGTTGTAGGTCGCAGTTCAAACACAGCCAGCCGCAAAAAGCTGATAATATTAGAAAGAGGTAAAGTTTGTTCTTTTTGTTTTTGTATGTAGGAGGTAATCTCTGAAAGTACTGATCCGATTGCTGAAATCTTTGCATCGCTAGAAAACTGCTTCATTCCTGAGTAACATAGGCTATATTTTATGGACCTACGTAGGTAAAGCCTATAATAAGCCAATATAATAAGTAATGTCTTAGTAAAAGGATAGCTTTCTATATAGAAAACATTCGACATATCCTAGACTCTAATGCTTTGCCGTCATATAAGAACAAACTATGTCATAATTACATTCTTTCAAGATTATGAAACCTATATCTTTTCCAAGAATGATTTTCTAACATATTGAGATTGCCTTTTTTCTTGTAAAGATATCTAGACGTAATAACATAAGCTTATGAAGCCTATCGCTCTGTTGGTAGGTTAAAAAAGGTTGGGTAGATAAATACTTGTAAATATAGTACTACTAGCTTTTGCCCGCGGCTTCACCCGCGTACATAATCCCAGGATAAAAGGTATCCTATGTGTTATTCTGTATATATGGCCTAGTCGTGTGCCAAGTTTCATCGAGATCCGTTCAGTAGTTTTTACGTGAAAGAGTAATAAACATCCATACATCCATCCATACATCCATCCATACATCCATCCATACATCCATCCACACATCCATCCATACATCCATCCATACATCCATCCATACATCCATCCATACATCCATCCATACATCCATCCATACATCCATCCATACATCCATCCATACATACATCCATCCATATATCCATCCATACATTCATCCATACATCCATCCATACATCCATCCATACATCCATACATCCATCCATACATCCATCCATACATCCATTCATACATCCATCCATACATCCATCCATACATCCATCCATACATCCCTCCATACATCCATCCATACATACAAACTTTCGCATTTATAATATTAGTAGGATGATTAGGTGCACTGCTTATTTTTTTTAGATTAACTGCCAGAGCCTTTCGTCCCCATAGACCATCCATTCTGCGTGCAATATGCCCTGACCATTGCCACTTAAGTTCCGCGTACCGAAAGACGCAGCATTGGAAGGCCTCCCACAAGGTGGACCGATGACCTGGTAAGGGTTGCGAGAATCTGATGGATGCGTGACGCACAATGCTGGTCATTGTGGTAACGGAGGCCTATGTCCAACAGTGGACGTGTTTCGGCTGAAATTATGATGATGATAGCTTCTGGATCGTATACTCTTGATTAACAAACATACAGTTGGTCACACTTATTAATATTAGTAGGACAGAAAATGTTCAAGCTAACGGCTCTTGGTTCACAAGTAAATTAGATTTACTAGTTAATTCGATACGTACCGTAAACTATGATTAGGCGCAGTTAAGTTTGCGTTTTATCTCGACGTGATTAGCCGATTTTGAAACGGGATCATTACTACATGTCAGTACTATATTAGCTACATAATAAGAGGTGCTTGTGGTTAAAAATAGTTATACCAGCCAATCTTCAAGGTTAAGCAACACTTGCTGAGGTCGGTAAATGGATGGGTGACCATCTGAACATATAGAAAACAAGTGTAGAAAAGACCGTACCTACTCAAACGTGATCGTCTTTTGGCTGAAATGGTGGTGATAGTGTAAGGGTTAAGAGGGTCCTTTTCCATTCGCCTATCGTAAACATCGAAAATGGTGTAAAGCTTATTACTTCATTTAATGCAATCCAACGCAATGTTTGATGAAAAGGCAACGCAACAAAGAGAGATAACGCCTGAAAACTCTCTTAGTATTCGGTAATTCCGAGATTTACTCCAAAATTTCACAAAACTTGCTCCAGGAAATAGCTGTTTTTTTTAAACCCTTGGAAAAAATTGTCGTCATTTAGAATCTTAATATTTGCAAGGTTTAAGTTTTACTTTTTTGACTTTTTAAATTTTTAGGCAAATTATGAAGTGTCAAAGTTCATACAAAATAGGAGATTTTCAGAGGTTTTTACTGGATTAGTTTTACACAAATTGAAATTGAACACACAATTGAAAAATGTGTAATAAAGTCATAATCAGTTATGAGCGGTTGTATGAAAAACAGTGAAAATGTGAGTCATGATGCACCACCTTAATAGAACAAAATAGATGACCCTAGTTCTTCGCCGTCTTCAAGTAACATAGGGCAAGGGCAGAAAGATAGTACCTATGCATGATCGGCCTTGTAATGTTGTCACTCCAGGACTCAGAGCTCCTCTCTAGGAGAGAGAATGGGCAGTAATCCATCACGCAGGCCTAGTTACAGATATGTGATATCTACATATCTTCGAATTTTTGGTTCTAGGACATACAAGATAGTGGTGATGAAATTAATTACTCAAGATGAAAGACGATGATCTATCGCTTATTTAGTACTAGCTTTTATCCGCGGCTTCGCCCGCGTTTATTAATATACTTTAATCTTTCTCCCCCTTTTCTCACTTTAAAAAAAAAATAGCCTATGTCCGTCTCCAGGGTCCCAACTATCTCTGTACCAAAATTCATCAAAATCGGTTATGCCATTTAGGCGTGAAGACGTAACAAACCAGCAAACAAACTCACTTTCGCTTTTATAATATTAGTAAGGATTTTATAATTAACAGCCTAAACCATTGGGCAAAGGGTTAATCACATTTCTCGCGATCCAGTACTCCTTTAATTTTGCATTTTGTTATCAAATGGTTCTATGAAAACCAACGCAGAATGTACAACTTTGGAGGTATGCGGAACAGAGTGTTAAGTCCCACATACCTCCATTGAAAAGGGAGGATCCTCCGACCAGACAGATGTTATGGTCTAATGGGCGACTGCCCGGTAGTTGATTTCTGGCTGTCGTATATATTCAAATCGCGCGGAGAACTTTGATAGCGCGATGCAGGATTTCGTAGTTCTTATGTGGCGTCATAGACGTCGCTACACAACTTTGACTATGACTGAATTCATCAATACTGCTAACGCTTGCCATTTATTCCTCTTCCTCAATAAAGTATGTAAATGTGACACACACAATACTGTGATATATTCCTGATATATCCACACACTCACACACACACACTTTATTTCAGCACTCAATACTTGCAATGAGAAATCACTAGTTCTCAACTTATAAGGACCTGTTCATACGGTTCTATGTGGAACAGAGAACGAGCGACAAATGAATACAAGTCTATAATGTAGTTTACAAGTTTTCATCAGTGACTTTGCCCATGTGATATTGGTTACGAAAATTCTACCAAGATAAAAAGTATTTTATATGCTATTCCAGCACATGGTCTTCCCGTGTACTAACGCGGGCTTGCGGACGGGGAGCCATGGGTAGCTCGCTGTCCGACCGGCCGGTAACTATCCGGACCGAGCCCAAGCCGTCGACTGCGCGCACTGTTCCCGCGCGCCTCAAAGAGTTGTGAGCAATAGCAGGCCCAGCTGGGTCGAAGCCTACTGGGGCCAGGGTTAGTTTCGAAAGAGTAACTGGTGCCCCGATATGAAAGCTAGAAGGGACGGGGTGGGTTTTTCAGTCAGTAAGAGTCTGACACTACCTCCCGATCCACCCAAGACCGAGGGTTGTCATTAGATCGCTCAAGTCCGTTCGCATGGTAAATACAAATTAAGTTAAGCAGGGAAACCTATTATTAGCCTTACTAAACTGTAATATCTTTATTTGTATTATATCATATGTATCGCTGTTGGTTTTCTAAATAAATAAATAAATGAATAGATGATTTTCTCACCATAAAAAAAAACCGTGTAGGTACCGACTTAAATCGAAATCCATTCAGACATTGGAGTGTGAAGAAGGCAACAATCACACACACACTCATAAATTTTTTAAGTAATCATAATCAGCCTTATAATGTTATCACTGCTGGGACTCAGGCCTCCTCTCTAGGAGAGAGAATAGGCTGTAATCTACCACGCGAGGCCAAAGCGGATCGGTGGATGTCACATGTCTTCGAATTTTTGGTTCTTAGACCTCGCAAGTCGGGACCTTTACCGACACTACTACTAAACACAAACTTTCAATAATTTTCAAAGTGATGTGATAATAGCCACCCTAGTCGATAATAGTGTATTATGCAGCCTTACAGCTCGCCATATTGATTATATCGCGACATGTGACAGTATCAAGATGAAGTTTGAGCTGCGACCGCGCTTTCCTATCGATACTGTATCAGCTCTATCGATGGCGCTTCCCGTCTCTATTAATGCTTATGAACAGGTGTAGGGACTATCTAGAGCAAGATAAATGATGGTTAGTGCATTTAGATACAAGTGCAGAAAGTTTGTCATTGCGACCGAAACGGAGTTCGCACGAGCCGCAGGCGAGTGTGTTATGGAGCCAAGGGCTGCAGTAACAAATTTGCACGTGTATCAAACGACGTTTTTTAACCCTTCAGATACCGTCAATTAGAGACACAATAGTAAGACAATAGATGCGCGGCCACCGGTGGTCGCTTGGGGATTCATGAATTAATACACTTCCAAAGAAATGAAATAAATATGGATTGACCAGTGACTCGGGAGGGTCGACGCGCGCCCAGCCTGATACGATAAAATGTAATAACATTTGTTTGTTTATTTTATAATTTACTAGCTTTTGCCCGCACGGCTTCGCTCTTCCCTACTCTACCCTACACTACTCTACCCTTCTCTACCCTACACTACTCTACACTACTCTACACTACACTACTCTACACTACTCTACTCTACACTACTCTACTCTACACTACTCTACCCTACTCTACCCTACTCTACCCTACTCTACCCTACTCTACCCTACTCTACCCTACTATACCCTACCAAACTTCACATAAACCATCTACTAAATAGTCCGAACAAAGCCTAAAAATTTGGTTTGGATAGGTGAGCCCGTTCTTGAGTTATAAAATAACAACGAAAAGTGGCATTGATTTTTATATATATAGATAGATGTACACACAATGTACAGGTACACACGTTATTTGTGAAATAAGCAGTACCTAGGTACACAAGGTACAGAGGTACTGCTTATTTCACAAATAAATTTCTTCCAGCAGAGCTGCGAAAGAAAAGAAACATTGTGTCCAACAGTGGACGTCTTCAGCTGTAATGATGATGACGAAAATAACTATAGATATCTAGTTTATCACAAACTAAAATCGCTCTTAATGAAACCGTGTGTTCGGGTCTTAACGTTACCAGAACCGCAATCGCACCTGAGAGACTGCAGCGAAGTTGAACATTGCAACAATAGAGTGGCACGTGCTAATAAATATTTGCTCTGCTGTGTTCCTAATCGATACACACCGTGAAGAGGTATTGTGCTGGGTATAGAGTTCATGAGATAGATAGGTACAAGTCTGATATTCGTCAAATTGGTAGTTTGTCTTAGTCAAAGCTATAGTTCGTCAATTCGTATTCGTTCGTATTCGTAGATTTATCGTAGATTATTTTTCTTTAGGGAGAGCTAGAAAATGTCAATAAAACTAACAAAACTTTTGACTGGCCTGTTGGTCTAGTGGTTAGTGGCCCTGACTGCTATGCCGGAGGTCGTGGTCTCGATTCCCACCCAGGACAAATGTTTATGTGATGAGCATGATCATTTGTTCTGTGTCTGGGTGTAATATGTATGCATTTAGAAATATATAAGTATGTTTATCAGTTGTCTGTACCCATAACACAAGCTCTGCTTAGCTTAGGACTAGACGGCGTTGTGTGATAGTTGTGGAATATTATTATTATACTAAAAACCAGTCGAGTGCGCCAATGAACGTTATTCCACGGTTATTTGACGCTTACTTTAGTGGCTTACCGGCAGTTTTTTTTTGAAGTGCGAAATCATTTAATGGATCGGCAGGGAGTGTAAGACTTTTTCTGTCTAACACCCACTCTTTTGTCCCTTCTTTCCCTTTCGTTCCTGAACCCCGGGTTTCCATTTTGAAAGCCAACCCATGGTCCCAGTAGGCTCCCTACGGTTTTGCTAACATCTCTTTGAGGCGCGCGTGGAACTGTACACACCGTCAACGATTCAGGCTCGGTCTGAACGGTTACCGAACAGACGGAAGGCGAGCTTCTCATTGCTAGTCCTCCGCAAACCCACGCCTACGGTATTTGGAAATTAGAGAGGACGTCCGTTCTTTCACGAGCGCAGCCGCTACTTTCACTAGCATAAAGCTTTGGTTTCCTAAGAAATCGGTGCCGTCATATAGCGGCCGTTTTAACACATCGTCAGTTATTTTTTCAAAACAAACGTCACAAACGTCATACGAAAAGTATCCAAGATAGAAAATGGACGACCTTGATTTAGCTTAAGTAATTTACTTGGAGGATGAACTATCATCAGAAGACGAAAATAGTCGTTGTTCCGGAAAACGGCCGCTATATGACGGCACCGCTATCCTAGGAAACCAAAGCTTAACAGCTTCCAAAAAGGTCGTTACCGCCTAGTATTTCTCCTCGTTTCGATCCATAGCATGTACCATGACCCGGCGCTAGAGATCGCTGCCGCCAAAAATCGCTGGTAGAGGCTATTAAACAAATATACGAAAATAGGGCACGAGGCAAACAAATTCCTCCACGATAAAAAAATACGTCTTTTTACCAAAATAACTCACATTGCCACCACCAAATCATCAGTAATAGAGTCCCTATCAATACTCGACTCGCGTATCTCGTAACAAACAAGGCTTCGATAAAAATATTACAAGTACGAGGTCACGAAGACAGCTACTTAATTTGATACAACCTCTCAACCCGCCCTTACAGCTAATAATAAGCTTGATACAAAAATAAAATCTACTGCATTCCACAAAAAATCTTTACCAAGATAGGAGGTAATTGCTTCCCTGTCGGATACAAACTGGGGCTTCCCACGCTAGGAGTATACAATATACTTATACCAATCTATCTATGCTGAGAATGTACTACCGGCTGCTGAAGATTGTGTCCTTGCTAGTTATCGTGGTTCTGGAATGTAAAGGGCAACTGAAGGAATACAGGTGGAATTTAGTTTAAAAAAACCTGACACTCACTCTCGTTCCGACGCCGTGTAGTCCCATGCTAAGCAGAGTTGGTGTTATGAGTACTAGGCAACTGATAAACATACTTATATATTTCTAAATACATACATAATTTAGATAAATTACACCCACACACAGAACAAATGATCATGCTCATCACACAAACATTTGTCCTGGGTGGGAATCGAACCCTCGATTTCTGGCATAGCAGTCAGGGCCACAAACTAACCGGGGCTCGACCCAGCTGGGCCCTGCTGTTGCTGACAACTCCTTGAGGCGGATTTTCCCGCGTAGAAGTAGAAAATTATCTCAAGGGAACATATTTCTAGAATAAAAGCAAAAACTTCTAATACATGGTCTAGCCGTATACCAAATTTCATTTATTGATCACTAGCTTTCCGCCCGCGGCTTCGCCCGCGTGGACTACAGTTTATATCGCGCGGGCAGAGACCCGTGCTCAGCAGTGGAATTATAGGTAGCCTATGTGTTATTCCAGTGTCTCTTCTACCTACCTACCAAATTTGATCTAAATCCGTTCAGTAGTTTTTGCCTGAAAGCGTAACAGACAGACAGACAGACAGAGTTACTTTCGCATTTATAATATTAGTAGGGATTGGTAGAAACCAGAAAAAAAAACACAAACTTATATAAAATAAGTGTGATGTTATAAAAAAAAACAAAAAAAAAACTTGTTTGGAACTAAAACTCTCATGCTGAGCAATTGCAATCACCAACAATCAATAAAAAAAAAACATGCAATTTTCAAGCCCGGCTCCACCACCAACTTTAACCACAGTTTAACGTCACCCAATATAACACTCTATGAACTATGACAGTAACCACAACCTCGCCTATAACTTAAGGATCGCTCTCCACAAACTTCGCTGTAAATATATTTAAGCCATCCAAGCGGCGGCTTAGCTGAAATTACTATGGAAACGTGGCACACCGAGAAAAACAGGAAAAACAATTGAACGTGGAAATATTTTCAAAAGGTTTATAAATATTGCCGGCGAAGTAGAATGAATGTGGAAGCGCTGTAGCAACTTTTGCGTTTGTTTTTCCGATGTAAATTTTGGCTTTTTGTAGAGTGCTGTGAACTTTTGATAATAACTATTATTATTATTTATTTTCATGCAACTAGGACCCATAGACACAATACCTAAAGTTTGCTTTTCGTTAAATATTATATACAAATTCATATTCATTTGTTAGCTTCGGCAAAGTAATAACAGGATTAGAGTTATGGATCATTGTAAACCCTATTTTAGAGTATAATAACAGACTTGTAGATATTAAAATTTAAATTATACATGCAATCTACACATACAATGTATTCGTTAAAATAAACACTAAAAAGTAAAACTATTAAATAAAATATTAACAAAGAGTAACAGTTCTTAGTAATAAGTATTAATAAAATAATTATAACAACTTATAGTGGAGATCATTACTTGCTTACTAACTGCTATCAACGACTTCGCCCGCGTACCTAACAGATTCCACAAGATTTTATTTAGGAAACGAAAAAAAAATCAGCCACATAAAATTATAAACTTGATTCGACAGTTTGTATGGAGAGGCCGATAATTTTTTTCGTTTCCTGAAAAATATGTTTGTGGAAGGTTGTTCAGTTTCGACTACTGAGCAAGCCCTTAATTCATGAATCCCCAAGCGACCACCGGTGGCCGCGCATCTATTGTCTTACTATTGTGTCTCTAATTGACGGTATCTGAAGGGTTAAAGTTTACAGAGGGCGGTCCCTTACACCTTGTATAGTATATTAAAGGTATATAATATACTATATATATTATATACCTTATGGTCTAATAACACTTTTTTCGAGTTTCTTTGTCCAACCTCAGCAAAGACCACTTTACACTCCTTTTGTAATCCTCGATCTAATTCTGTCAAAATAATTCTAGGTTCTTCAGCCTTCTCCTCGAACACCCTAAAGAGATATCAGTACGACTGTCAGGGCCCATTAGGGTAGGCCATCCCAATAGGGCCAACGTTCACTCTCGACTTAAAGACCCCTAGTTATTAAATGGAACAAAATATATTATTCATTGCTTGAAATTCTCCCCACCCATAGCATCTCCCACGTCCTACACGACCCCGCACTATCGACCAGCTTACAGCTACTAAATACGACACTACCAACAAATGTATGGAAATTATTCTGTACCGTAACCCATTCAGTTTGCATTTAATCCCAGATTATGAAGGGATTAAGCCCAAACCCTTGAAAGTTTCTACGTCTTTGCTCGGTAATGCGTGTAGGATAATTATTATTTTAATCCTCGGTTTGTGTGGTGTTAGTGGCCGTTTATTGTTAAACGATTGGTTAAGTGTACAATTGTTGTTTTTAGTGTTTATTTTAGTATCAGAAGGCCAAATATTCTAGGGCTGTAATATATTTTTTGAAAGAGTCACCGCGACCTTGGAATCCAAAGGGCAATCTGCAAATGTTTGCCCTTTATGCGTCTTTGAAGGGTGCCAGCTGAAAAACAGCACTTGTTAGTATCTGAATCCCAGCAAATTAAGAAATGGTAAACCCTTTTATTACGAACATGCTCCGATTAATTTTACTTTATTATTCTGTGCTATACTACTTTTTTACAAGAGAAACAAGACCGAGTCTTAGACTTTTATTATCATGATCAAAACCCTCACATGTCCGTTCAGTTGCCTTTAGCGTCCCTAAACCACGGTTACTCTTTCGAACATACCCGCAGCCCTAGCAGGCATCGGCTCTACAGGCTTCATTAATGCTGATATTTCTTTCAGGCACACCACGCGCCGTCGACCGGACGGCAAGTTACATTGCTCTTCGAGTACGAGCCCGCTATCGCTGATCAAACGTCGCTTTGCCTAAAGCTCAGAACTTTCGAAGGTATGTTCTCCAATCATGATCACCTACCATAACACATACAGAGGATATAAAAGAACGAATGACGTCACTACACCACACCACCATAAATTCCACTTAATTTTCCTCCACAGTAGAGCAGAAACCGGATAAAAGTAATTTAGTTAACAGGCAAAGTCGGGCGTTTGTAAAGTTTCGACCGACGGCGTTGCGTGCGTTAATTACCGGCTAGAGTACAGGGTGTTCTACCGATTGTGATGAGGTAGGTTGAATCGGAGTTTGAATAAACATAAAACATGTTTATTTTTCTCCAAAACGTGGTCGCTTACAATGGGCCTCATCAGAAGACTTAAAGTCATCCAAAGGGAAAGGTTCTGGAAGACGTAGTGTTGGAAGGCCTCCTACAAGGTAGACCGTGGAAGTTGCCGGAATCCGATGAATGCGAGAAGCTCAGGACCGTTAATTGTGGCGACACTTAGGGGAGGCCTATGTCAAACAGTAGACGTCTTTCAGCTGAAATGATTATGATGATGACGATGTTTATTTTAGCGTTTATACCGCTGTCTAGGCAGCTGTATGGCGGTACCTATATAATTAATAATCATCAAGAACACTCCAAAAAGTTCAAACACGATAGAGTTATCTTATTGCGCTTATTACCGAGTTCCTATGGCCATCTTTCAATACCATCTTAAGATCATGGATTCCAACTAGCACCAAAGTACTCTTCAAGACGAATCATACGCGCCCAAATTCGATGGGTTGTGTCGTTTAATTACCGAGTTCCTATGCCACCTCTCGGTTTAATTGTCAGATTTGCTTCATTTCATAATAATTTTGCATAATCATCTGATTTACACATCCATGCAACTTTAGCTTAATCAGGTACTGGGAAGTAGATCAAAAATTTGCAAGATTTGATTACAGACAAGCAAACATCGGGACAGATAACACGACAGAACAAATGAAAGAGGTTAGAATGGCCTTGTGGGCGGGGCAGGCGTACCAAAGTAGGACAATGCTCATAGTTCAACTACCAATAGCAAACTTGCGATCTAAGTGTGCGTGGTCTGATAGTTGCGTAATGCGCGTTCGTATTGGTTTATTGCCTGTAGTGGAGCAAAAGGGTGGGAGACAAGCGGCGACACTCGTTGTAGTACAAATCGGAAAGTATTTCCTTTCTAACCTTGTTCATCTTTTCTGTGGTTAAAACTAAATAAAAGCTTCCTATAATATAAAACGATCAAATTCATTGAATTTTCTTCCAACCAAGCCTAACAGAATGAAGAGCGAACTCATAAAACATGGAAGTTAGCAGCCTTCAAAGTCAGTTACCGTTACTGCTTGCCACCAAGTGTTGCATGAACTAATTACGACGCGTGTAGCCACTCACTGAAGAGTTATAACGAAGCATATATATATGTAGATCTGTTAAATGAATTTATAATGGTTTCTAGGTAAGAAAACCAATTTGGAAATTATAAAAACCTATGTTTGTAATATAGCTCATCATTTCAGTCAAAAGACGTCCACTGTTGGATATAGAGCTCCCCCAAGTGTCTTAACAATGAACGTTCCTGTCTGTCATTTAATATAGATACTGGATAGGCTCGCGTTTGACCACTATCTCACCTTTTTGTAAGTGTTGATGTGGCCGGCGATGGCGCACGTTTGCCTAGAAGTAACATAATTCACTTTTGACCCTAATATCCCCAGGTTGAACCTTTCAGGAAACACAGACGGCAAGGAATTGTACTCCTTAGCTGTACACACAATAAATATGTTCCCAAAACGCTTTGAACGTATGGGTGTCCACCGACATAATACACTTTAGCATCCGCAACAAAAAAAAAACATACAAAGGAAGCTACATTTAATTTAAGACTTCATTCAATGAAACATAGAGTTTATTTTTCTATAACTCGTTATACAATACGGGCTTGTAATAATACATTTATGCATCCACAAAAAATACACATACAAAAAGCGCTACAGTTAATTTTAGACTTCACACTTTAAAATACAGAGTTTATTTTCCAATAACTCGTTACACGAATTTTAAAACCAACTAGAGGTGAGGCAAACTGATCGATATCTTGTTAATGCAAGTAAAGCTTAAATCGCACCTCTATCCACCTTGTAAATCTTTACCTGTATTAGTGCGGGATTATTTTTATCGATAAAACAAGGGATTATCGATGAGCATTGTGGGGCTGTCTCAATATATAGATTGTAATGGAAGCAGGAAATATAGTGTTGCTATTTTGGTTGGAAACAATAACGCCACGCGTAAATTGCGTTGCTCCTATTTATTATGTAGCTTCGTGAATATTAGATTAATTTTCATCCTTTATTAAAGGAGGTTGTGTTTCCTTATAGCTACATTCCATTGTTGATGTAGCTATTAAGAAACATTCCTATTTATTTATTTATAAATATTAGATAGATAGATAGATAGATAGATAAAACATTTACTTGATGCAACACACATCATCGACTCATTCACTGGTTTAATATAATAAAAAAAAATGCAAATGAAGAAAAAAAATTGTATTAAATTTATCACTTACAGCACCTGTACAGAGTTATATAAAAAAATAAAATTGCGATCACATAAAAATAATAAAATAAAATTACATTAGATTTGAATTCCTATAAATAAATAAATAAATTGAGAATATGCCTCTTAAATGGACCAATGACCTGGTAAGGGTTTTGGGATTCCGATGGATGTTAGACGCATAGGACCACTCATTGTGGAAACACTTGGGGGAGACCATGTCCCACAGTGGACGTCTATCTACTGAAATGATGATGATGAAATAGAGAATTGCATTAAAATAAATAAATTTAAAATTACGTTGAAATTTCAGTGAGTCGATTCAAATAAGAGTCAAGTCAATTCGAGAACATCACAATACGAACCGCCCGGTTTAAAAAAAAAAACGCCATTTCATAGGTAAGGATCTAATATAAATAGTCTGTAGTCATAAAAATAACACATTTCCTTATTTCCACAACTCATAAAAACGCTCACACCGTGTAAGAAGCTTGCAAGCGAAACGATTCATAAACGGCAAAGGAAAAAATTCTCCAAATTCTCCAATATGAAGAATATTGGAGAATTTGGAGAATCTTTTCTGGAGCTCATTTTCACCGCATAAACGTAAGTACCGTAGTTAAGTTCACACACGTAGAACCGAAGAACCGGCGGCGTTGCGACTCGTAAAATTTAACCGGAGCCAGCGCTGATAAGGTGCGATAAGTTAATTTGAATTTAAAAATGAATCCGGAGAGAGACACCTCCGCATGATTCTTTGTGTGGCCTCGAAATGAGCTGAACAAAAACAATACTCTCTGCAATAACTTGAATTTCTGAATACTCCAGTTGTATTTTGTTACAAGTGGAGAAAATTCTTTATTGCAATCGAGGCAGAGTAGACGTTTTTCAATAAACTTACCAAAAAATAAATAAACGGGGTTCGCCCGGCGACTTGCGGAGACTGCTTATCGCCCAGCCTGATAGATCAATGTTAATTATGGTGGATGTGAGCGAACACACTTTTCCGCACTAGTGCGAAAAACACTACTACTATAAAAAGCTGCTATAATCCTGAGTGACATAGGGACATAGGCTATATTTTATGTACGCGGGTGAAGCCACGAGCAAAAGATAGCTAGTAATATTTTTTTAAATAGTTCGGTAAAAATAGACAACGATTACTGTAACAGAATTTGTGTAACATATGTACGCGGGCGAAGCTGTGGGCAAAAACTAGTGCCATATACATACATACACTTACAAACTCTAGCTTTTACAAGATTAGTGAGAAAGGATAGCCTGTGTATTTAATTCCCGACGTGTAAAGAATTTGCACTTTATCAGCACTCAATTATAGCTACCGATCTCCATGCAAACTAGATCGCTGTCGATCCACATCGATCAGTCGAGTTAATCGACTCGATTATTAAATGTTAATCGATGAGGTATCTATATACCTCTGTGTGATCGATCGACCGTCGATTGCGACGTCGATTAACTTTGTCATACTAAGTGGGTTAGTAATTTATTTGCGACTTTATAACCAAGGAGTGACAGGTAATGATTGTCATATCTAAACTAAGCCTATTCTTTATTGTATTATTGTGAAAGGGCTATGCTCGGGGTTTCCTTGCGTGATCGAATCAAAAATGAAGATATCCGCAGGAGAACTAAAGTTGCCGACATAGCACAAAGAATTGCCACACTTAAGAGGCAATGGGCAGGGCACATTGCTCGCAGAACAGATGGCCGTTGGGGCCGAATGGTTCTGGAGTGGCGACCGCGTACCGGAAGACGCAGCGTTGGAAGGCCTCCAACAAGGTGGACTAATGACCTGGTGAAGCCAGTAAATCACAAACTTTTATTTCAAATAAACCAATTACAGAAACTTTTGAACTGTCAAAATGTCGGTCAGTCAAAAAAGTGAATCTAAATTGCACTATGGCAAAGAACGTGCAAGAAACTCCATGGACACTTTTTTCCGAGTTTCCAGATCATGGGAATCCGATGCACAGGACCGATCGTAGTGGCGACGCTTGGTAGAAGGCCTGTATCTAACAGGGATGTCTTTCAGCCGAAATGATGATGATAATGAAATACCAACAACAAAAAACCAGTTTAAAATAAAATGATAGATATCATGTACCTACCATAATTCTTTTTACTCCTATCCGCCCACCGCTCATCTCCTGGACTCGCAAGAATCACCCATTTGAATTGATACGCGCTCCCAGCACTTATTAGAGCAAGGAAAAGATCCTCAAATGCAATCCTATTATGTATATCGTGCGGAATGGTTCACGTCCTTATATGAGGATGTTAATGACTTAACGTTGGTTTCAAGTCGAGCAGTTTTGTAATCAACGAGAGAAATTGGGGAAAAGTCTTTGTTTAAATGAGACTAAGAGATCATTACTTTAGTTGGTATTGATTGTTATGTTTCCTGGCCATACATACAAGGTTAAGGGACAGCCCTGCACAAACTTTAAGGGCTTGCTCAGTAGACGAAACTGAATCGGCCTCTCCATACAAAATGTTAAACTTGATTGGACAATTGTATGGCGAGGACGATTTTTTTTTTTTTTGTTGCTTGAAACAAAAAGGTATCCATGAATCGACTTTTTTTTTGTCGACGGGGAAAATCATCTTATGACAAAACCCGCTCTTGGGTGGAGCGGGAGATAGTCTCAGACTCTTACTGACTAAAAACCCCGCGCCATTCCTCCTAGCCTTCATACCGAGGCTCTAGTTTCCTTTCGGATAACCCCGACCCCGGTAGGCTTCGACCCAGTTGGATGAATCGACTTGGAATTTAAGTTCAAATAAACTTTATATTTAATAAATACCTCTAATTTAGAGGTACGTTATTTTATTTTATTTTTCGAATTTAAGTATTTATTGGTTTCTTTGTGTTATGCTCTTTGTGTAATATCGGAAGCCGATTCCAACACAGTTGGAAAAAGCCTAGGGAGATGACGACTTTTAGTTGTCATATTTCTAGGCTTTCCTTAAATTAAAAAATTGAAAAACCAAAAAAAAACTTATATTTACTTTCAAATAAAATTCAGTCGAGAGAAAAAATATAACCAGGTACTAAAAAATAAAATATGGCAGCACAAGCGCACACTAGCGTTATTAAGACGTCGTCGCCGAATGAAAAATCGCGTCGGAAACAGTTCCGGTAGGTATCGCATCCAGGAAATTATGTCGACGTGAATCGGCAAGTTTGGTAGAGCGGCGGCACACTTGCGACTGGAATTTCGGTCGCATGATTTGGTTTACTGTCGTGAAACTATCTTGCGTTTCTTTCATTCTTTATTGTACACTGTAACAACTTATAAAATAAGTGGATAACAAAGTTCATGTACATAGGGCGTTTCTTGTTGACAGCTTACTGTTTGTCGATCATAGCCGGAAGGTTGCATCTGCAGGATTATAAGTAAGAGTCATCGCGGCCCTAAAACGGGTGGATCAGGTCATTAAAAGTCTTATACTCCCTCTCGCTTCCCTCAGAGTAGGAGAAGCTGTTTCATAATATCGCCATTGAAAAAAAAAATCGAAATTGTGTTGTGAGATATTTTACTCTTATTTTTCTCCCTTATAAAATTTGTTAAACGTCACAACAATAAAAAAAAATAAAAGCTTATTATATGAATACGTACATTTTAATGTACGTGCATCAAACGAGTTTATTCAAAAATCAAACTTGGTACTGACCAAAACAAAAACAATATTATGCGGTTGCCGTTGAGTCTCTAAAAAAATTAAAAAGCGGGGTCATCGTACAAATGCCTCACTGCTTTCGGAATTAAAACTTAACTACCTTCGTTTCGTTAGGAATCTTACATGCCACCACTTTAAGACACTGCTTTGTCCCCTTGTCACATAATCTACTATTTATCCCGGGAGTATATTCCCTTGGGACAACTTTATATTTTAGGTAAGAATAAAGAGACAGAAACTGCTAAAAAGGGGAAAGAAAACAGCGTGAGGAATCAGCATATCCTAGAGTCAAAAATTCGAAGACATGTGACATTCACCAATCCCACTGCGCCTGTGCGGTGGATTACGGCCCATTCCCTCTCCTAGAGAGGAGGTCTGAGTCCCAGCAGTGGGAACATAAAAATGCTGATTATTTTTAAAGAGACAGACGTAATGATTAAGTCATGCTCTCATAATTCACCAATGGCAACTGCGATTATTAAACGCAAGTGCATCCCGACTCCTAATTTGACGGGCCATGAATAGCTCCAAGCTAACCATTGGAAGTTCTGTTTGCTAATTACTCAAACTTCGCTATTGTGCTGCCCATTCACTGGCTTACAATTTCATCGATGGCTAGCAAATAATGACGTCCATACTAGATTTCAGTCTAGATTCCGACATTTGACTTAATTAGAATTGGCGGGTAAACTTTGGCGGGAATTCAATATGGCGGACGTATTTTCGTAGAATGTGGAAGATTGAATTTTGAATTTGAAGTTTTTATTGTTACCCTACAAGGGTTTTTGTTTCCTTTGTTTTTTTTTTATATGGTAATTATGGTTATTTACATTTTATGAGGTGTGAAATCATCCAATGATTTCTCCTGCTCTATTGTGGAGCAAGAGAGCGTGTCAAACTTAGGTAACTATATTGACTAAAAGCCTACCTGTGTCCTTCGGTTACCATTTACATTCTAGAACCACGATTTTCTTTCCAGAAATTTTGCGTGGTTATCAAAACCACGCGGAATTTGTCCACCTGCGTCCTATTCAAAATTACCTACTGAAAATATAATCGTTTCAATTAAAATAAATCAATTAATCACTTTTTTTTAACGGTGGGCAAAAATCATCTTATGGCAACCCCCACTCTTGGGTGGAGCGGGAGATAGTGTCAGACTCTTACTGACTAAAAACCCACCCCGTTCCTTCTTGCCTCTTCATACCGGGGCTCGAGTTTCCTTTCGGATAACCCTGGCCCCAGTAGGCTTGGACCCAGCTGAGCCCCCTATTAATACCTTTATTTCTGTTCCTAAAAACCCTAAAATTCGCAAAACCCAAGTGGCATACATTTTACTATGTCATTTCTCAAAACAGCCTTGCAACAGATATATTATGCAGAGAAACATTAACGTATATTACCACATAAAACGCATACATCGTTCAATATATGTACGTCAACATAACATAGGCACATATACGTGGGTTAACATAGTATTATACCTACAGGCCAGGCAGAATTATTACTGCAATAAAATATAAAATAAAAATAAAAATCAGTTAAGTATGGTCTGGTGGACTATACTTTAAAAATGGGTTCCGTAGCTCACAGCAAACTTGTTGCGGGAGAGTTCGAAAGTATCGCTGTGACCCTGGAAGGTACAGGAAGACTGAAAAAACATGGGTGGATTGTCTGTAAAAGTCTGACATTCTTTCTCACTCCACACAGATTAATTGAGGGAATTTTTTCGTACCCTTATTGCAAAAATCAACTATCTGCAATTTTTTACCCAAATTAAGTTAAATATAGCTATCGTTTTGTCTCCTCAATATGAATCTACAAGTAAAACCGATTATTAGATACGACACTTATTTACAAAGGTAGCTTTTGGCAAAAAGTAAGTAACCCACAGATTTAAGAAGTAAGTAAACAACAAACTAGTCAACTCCGTTGTCTATGGTTGTAAGGCGTAATACACACCTATGCTCGATACACACATGGCCTGACAGGGAAATTTGTTTTTGTATTTTTGTAATGTCTTGTGCATCTGTTTAAGTGGAATAAACGTGTTATCTTTCTTTCTTCTTTCTATTTGATCGAATATATTTATTATGTACCTAATATATTAATACAAAAATGTTGGTGCATTTAGTTGGTTTTTGTATTAAGAATCTAAGAGTACCTATAAGATTTGACGACTGGGGACCTCAAAAGAAAGGGTAGAAGAAGTGTGACGGGTGACAGGACAAAATAGAAGAAAATACGTGTTGCGCTGACCCCAAGTAATATGGGATAAGGACTGAAAAAAGAAGAAGAGCAAAGAATAGAAAGCGAAGGCAAAACGTTCTTTTTCACAAAGATCTACTTTTTTTTTCGGCAGTTACTAACTTAGTTGTTATTACCGTGTAATGTATGCTTTACCAATTTAATAAGTGTTTCAATACATTTTATCTAATCTTCAAAAACTATTTTTGTACTACACATTTTGCCGACGTAAGCAAAAAGGCTGCCAGGCTCAAATGGGATTGGGCGGGTAACGTCTGCCGTCTGAGCAGTGACCGCTGGGCGAATATCGCCACGCAATGGGTCCTGCAAAGGGAAAGCGCCATCGAGGTCGCCCTAGAAAGAGGTGGTAAGATGATCCTGGACGTGTATCGTGGAAACTGGTTCGAGACGGCGCGAGAGAAGAATGCCTGGAAGGACTTGGGGGAGGCCCAGCAGTGGGACAGTAATGACTAGGAGAAAAAAACAACTACCCATTAATGATTCCGGTTACGGCTATTTAGAACCTAGCCATAAGTTTTTCATATACTAAAAAATTGATGGACAGCCAATTTAACAAGATTAAAAGATTTCATTATTCTACTACGGATCCCCAAAAAACGGTCCCTCACAAATAAAAAATACACAAACATACTTTTACAAACATCGTTTATTTTTATTTGTACATAAAGAGACAAAATTACGTTGCCTTCTTAAATAAAACTATAAAACGGGCCTATCAAATGTTCCACTCTCTTAGATAATCTGAAAGACAGAATGCCTTAAACCATGATTATCTTGGAGATATAAACCCTTGGAGGCCGAAAACTCTGGGGACGCATATACCCCTAAGATCGAAATCCCCCAAGCCCCTCCCCTGAGGAAAATTGAATTTATACTTCATTCCCCCGTAAAATGCCTATGCCAAATTTATTTTAGACCATTAGCATATTAAAACGCTCTTACCTTTGTAGCGTTAGCATAAAAAGTTGGTCGAAATTGAGTTGTTGTTTCACAAGTTGTTTCTGGAAGTTTCTTTCTTGGATACGTGTTCTTTTTGTTTAAACGGAAATACAGCTATATGGTTTTTAATCGTAAATTTGAAATATATATTAGAAAATGTAGGTATAAATACTTTTTATCCTATTGTCTTCTTTAATGTACCTGTTTGATTATTTTTTAGCATGTTGATTATATGAAAAACCAGAATACCAATTTTAAGTTCAAAGTGACACTGAACAAATACCTAATAATTATCAATAAAATATGCGTGTCCGACCGAGTGATCTTTTCATTTTTGACACCTCTATGTTCTGGACTAAGTATTTTGACTCGTCGTTTATACCACGTTTCAGCAATATTACTGCAGCGGTCTTCCCGTCCAATTATAATTTAAGTTTCTTCATAACTATTAAAATTAAATTATAAAATAAACTTAAATAATTAAAAATAATATATACACTAAAGGCCTAACTAAATATGACGTCAAAAAACTCCTCCGCATCGCTGTCGACTGGAAGTGTGCCCAAAAGGCTGGCGGCATTGCCACGTTGTATGGCAATGCTTAATCTCTGACCGAGGTAGAAGCCAGCCCTTGGGTCACGCGAAGAGTCAACTAAGCGTTTAGATAAATCTTTAAAAAGCATATGAGCACTCGGACCCCACGGCCCAAGAGTTTCAACCCCAAACGGCTCAAAAATATAACTGCCAACGAGGCTGTTATATTTCCGCCGCTTGAGGTTCTCCGCAGCCGCCGCGGCAGCACCAGCACAGCACGATGAGCTAGGAAGATGGGATGGCGCAAGAGTATCGACACAGGTAGCGTCCCACACTAAAGGCCTACCCATCTTCCAAGGAAATAAAGACATACCGTCTGGTCTCTTACCATCGTCTAGTTTCTTCGAGGTTAGAGAGAAACTAGTACGATTCACCATCAATGATTGCTTCACTGCTTACTAGACCTTCTAGACAAGCTATGACTGTTTGGTATCGATTCTCTTGCGTCGAACGCCTTATGTCAGCCACGTGTACGATTCCTTTGTTTTGACTACGTGACTGAGCGTTGAGATGATGTCAGAACAAAGGAATCGGAGATGTGGCCAACTAGAGGTGTCACATCATTTAAAAAAATATATACTTGCAACTTTTTTGCAGACCATACAATCGTCATACTTGAAATAATAAGATCAGTACTTTTATACGAGGCATAAAAATCTAGATGTGTTCCAACAGATCGCGCTTAGTGCCTCTCGGGAGACGTAGAAAGAGTGATGTCAAGCGAAGGACGTTTTGTAAAGAAATTACTATTTACATAAAAAAATTAGTACCTAGGTTTATTAGCTAGGTAAAAATGGAGCCATCTAAAAGAGATCGCTCATAATGGGTTTCATCAGAAGGCTTAAAGTCATCCAAAGAGCAATGGAAAGGGCTATGCTCGGAGATTCCTTGCGTGATCAAATCAGAAATGAAGTTATCCCCAGGAGAACCAAGGTTACTGACATAGCTCGGAGAATCACCAAAGTTACTGGCAATGGGCAGGGCACATTGCTCGCAGAACAGATGGTCGTTGGGGCCAAAAGGATCTGGAGTGGCGACGAAGAAGCAGCGATGGAAGGCCTCCTACAAGGTAGACTATTGTCCTGGTAAAGGTTGCGGGAATTTAATGGATGTGAGACACACAGGACCATTCATTGTGGTGTGTGTGTGGTGGTGGATGTGGAGTGGAGTGTCCTTCAGCTTTCAGCTGAAATTATGATGATATATTATGAGTGGTGCGACGTGTTGCCATCCTTTTTCTTTTCAGACAGACAGATACATATTATAGATAAATTATACCCAGACACAGAACAAATAACTGTGCTTATCACACAAACATTTGTTCTGGGTGGGACCGAACCCACGACCTCCGGCATAGCAGTCAGAGCCACTAACCACTAAACCAACAGGCCTGTCAACACTGTCAAACTACCTTACTTCAGAATAAAACTTTAGAAATCGGATTCTACATTTACTTTTCAATACTGAAAAGTCTTTACACACAGAATGCATGAAATCAATGACATTTTAAAAATGAATTCATTTTAAAAGTCTTCCGTGTCCGTGGTCTATAGAATTCTTTTATAAAATTGAAAAACTGTAAATTATTTGTAAATACTTTTGGAAAATTGTAAATTATTGCTATAAAAGGGCTATTTTTAAAGGATTTTTTTACGTCTTGATGGATCTATTAATATTTGGTTACTTTTTATATTCATTTTTGAGCTTCCGAGCTTCTTTTGGTAAAAGAATAACAAGCTTGTAATGAAAATCATTTTTTCATAGCAAGCTTTTATAGCTTGGTATAAGTACCTATATAATTAATACTCGTTAAGACGAATCATACGAGCCCAAACTGGATAAGGTTTTGTCGTTTAACTACCAAGTTCCTATAGCCAACTTCCGGTTCAATCATTAGATCAGCTCCATGTCATAATAATTTCGCATTGTCATCTGATTTACATATGCATGCATAATTTCAGCTCAATCATTAACTGGAAAGTGGGTCAAATAGACAAGCATCGGGACTGGTGAAACTAAATAAAAGCTTGTAAAATGGGACCACTTTACTAAGTCTGTGTCTCATGAACTGTTATAGCTAGACAGTTTTAATTTTCCATAATTTATTTCTATTGCTGCTCTAACAAAATATAACATAAAAAACGTTTAGAGAAAAACTCGCAGTACTTTGGCATCTGGACAATTAAGACTTATTAATAATCTACCCTCCTAAAAAACCCTACCCTAATAAAAAAAAAATACACCTAAAAATATCAAATGTAAACTACTTGTATTATTTAAGCATCAACTATTTAAGTATATTGTTATTTAGTTGAAGACTTAAATTGTTATCGACAATAATCAAAAATTAAAAAAAAACTTATTTTGTTTTGATATTGAGATAGATTCATGATAGCACAAGTTTAAACCCTAGTGGTTTTTTAGAGTTGCTATTTAAGTTGGATAATCCTGTATTATTTTGTACAAATCTATACTTAATATTATAAAGAGGTAAAATTTGTAAGTTTGTATGTAGGGGGTAATCTCTGGAAGTACTGGTCCGATTGCTAAAACTTTTTCACCGATAGAAAGCTGCTTTATTCCTGAGTGACATAGGCTATATTTTATGTCCGCGGGCGAAGCCGCTGGCAAAAGCTAGTGATAAATAAATTGAAAAAATACCTAAAGACCTGAAACTTTATCAAAAATAGCCTGCAATCATAGAGGGTAGTTAGGCAAAGATCGGTGCCAAACGCAGAACAGAGGCACTTTTTGTTTGCACTGAAAATGAGAGTTTTTAACTCACACACTACTGTGTGAAGAGAGGGCATTTCTTTACTCGATAGCGGCAAAGATTATGAGCATGTAGATACGTCATTTTTGCGTGAGACTTCAAATTAATGTTATACAACATTAGTAGTATATGCGAAATCCGAAACACGTGTCTAGTATTTTTATACAAAGAATCTATTTACAAAATTTCATAACTATATCATTAAAAATTCTCAAAGATACGCTTGTTATATCAGCAAAATACTTGGTCGCCGGGCCATCCAGGTGAGAGAATTGGAAAACAAATTCAGTACATAAAAAAAAAAACTGAGTTCGTCTTTCGGCTGAAATGATGATGAAGTCTAGACCCTAAGGGCTATATTTCACCGAGACCCCACGGCGGCGGACCAGTCGTCGCTACCAACAAAATGTATACATGAAACAAATGTTTGGTTGCGCAACTAATTTGGACGCTCGATCAGTTCGGACGTGTGGCGACTCTGGTTCTGATCTGTATGGTGTTTAGTTTGGCAGCTTAGGGCTATATTTCACCGGGACACCAAGGCGGCGCGACCAGTTGCGCCGCTATGGTGTCCCGGTGAAATAAGAGTCTGTCTCATCTACATTATGGTTTTAATCTATGTCCTAAACCGTGTTTCTATTTTGTTCACAGTTTTAGTTTCGTCTGTTAACAGGAGTCTTTTGTGAAGCACAGTCAAGTTAGCGCGGCGAGTATACAAATTGCATTTTACACTACGACTCGCTGTTTGTGCTGCAACTTGTCTGTTTTCGTTGAATATTCTTTGGTTTTCTAAGGTAACATTTTGTTTTGGGAGTAAGATTGTAATACACAGGCAACTTTTTTAATTAAAAAATCTTTAGATCTAGTAAAAAATTAAAAAAAAAAATCTTTATACATTTAACATAAATACACAAACGACGATTAAGTAGGTACTGTATGGAATTTAAAAGAGACTGACCCTTAGTAAGTTCGGACTCGCGGACAGCGAGCCATGGCAAGCTCGCTGTCCAACCGTTCGGTAAGTGTCCGGACCGAGCCCAAGACTTCGACGGCGCGCACTGTTCCTGCGCGCCTCAAGGAGTTGTCAGCAACAGGAGGGGCCCAGCTGGGTCGAAGCCTACTGGGGCGAAGCCTACTGGGGCCAGGGTTATCCGAAAGGAAACTCGAGCCCCGGTATGAAGAGGCTAGAAGGAACGGGGTGGGTTTTTAATCAGTAAGAGTCTGACACTATCTCCCTTTCCACCCAAGAGCGGGGGTTGTTATTAGATGATTTTTGCTCGCCATAAAAAAAAACCCTTAGTAAGTTTGTTTTGGTGGTTCTACACACAGTAATCAGCTATAAAACACCGGCCTCATCTACATTTAAATTACAAAAAATTAAAATTATGTTTGAAAGTGTTTTTTAATGATAATAATAATAATTTATTTAAAGACAACAATATGGTCCACTTTGTTAGTAAAAAAGAAAAAATCTTAAAATTAGTGTTAGTCCCTACTAATATTATAAATGCGAAAGTAACTCTGTCTGTCTGTTACGCTTTCACGCAACAACTACTGAACGGATTTAGATCAAATTTGGTAGGTACAACACATAGGCTACCTATAATTCCACTGCTGGGCACGGGTCTTTGCCCGCGCGATATAAACTGTAGTCCACGCGGGCGAAGCCGCGGGCGGAAAGCTAGTAGTACATAAACAAAAAAATAAAATAAAAACAAACTGTGAAGTGGTTACCTATGGCAGGATGTGCAGAGAATGATATAGCAAGGAGAAAACTATCTGACCATTCTCTCCACATAGTACCTTAGAAATGGGGAGTAAGGACTCTCAACCACTGTTTTCAGGATGCTATTGCCACTAATCCGCGTTCTGTGCATCAGTGATGCAATTAAACATACAACCTATTTGCAAAATAAATATCATGTATCATTAGGTTCAATATACAAAGTTTTCTTACACATCAGCCGACAAAGAACCCAAGATATTTTTGATTTTTGTAACGACTAGAACAATTTTGTAAGGCCCATATTTTTTAATAATTTTCTTTCCGCCACACTTACTATGGTAATGACAATTCGTGCGTAAAATGGAAAGTTGTAATACGCCACAACTACATAATTGTTGTTAATTAGGTCGTATTTCTTAAATTTGGAGGCTCATTGAACCATGGAAATAAAACTTATGTTTTTCTTTCGTGTGGACTTTAAAAAAGATTGCGATCCGTGTTATTGTTTCTCGTGTTTCTTCTTAAACCAGCTGAATAATAATATAATATAATAAATCATTCAATCGTTTATTATCAGGCATCTTGACTCATGTGCCTTCGTGGGGGCCCTGGTCGAGGCCATGGCGAGGAGGAGTGGCAGGCGGTCGCCTCCTTCTGCGAAACAGTAATGCCAGCAAAGGAGGAGGCAGACCGCATCAGGCAACGGCGCCCTCGCCGCCGCCGCCGGGATTCCGATCCCGATTTCCGGCCAACGTAGACGTGGGCTCGCGGACGGCGAGCCAAGGGTAGCTCGCTGTCCGATCGTCCGGTAATGGACCGAGCCCTAGACGTCGACGGTGCGCACTGTTCCCACGCGCCTCAAGGAGTTGTCAGCAGCAAGAGGGGCCCAGCTGGGTCGAAGCCTACTGGGGCCAGGGTTATCCGAGGTCCGATAATTTTTGCCCACCGAAAAGAAAAAGGCATCTTGACTCATGGAGTATAATATACAGAGTAATACACTAGCAACCTCTCAGGACTACGTTACTAACATTATAAACAATAACTTTTGTTCTATGACTTTTAAAAATTTGTCATATTTTAGTTTAGATTCTCATACAAAAATAAAAACTATTTATATTTAACGTTCTAAATATTACGAAGTCTATGCGAAACAAGCGATAGTATCAATAGCGGAGGATAGCTGAACATGAACTTGACCTATTTACCGGCAGCCCTCACTAGTCGGTTGGTTGCATTGATGATTGGCCTTAAACACCTGGACGGATCTTCATAAACTGTAGCTAAGAACTATCTCGATTAGGTCAGCTTTCAAAAGACGCATCAAAATCGGTCCATTCGTTTGGGAGCTACGATGCCACGGACAGAGACACAGACACGTTATACTTAAAACACTTCTCTTTTCGGTCGGGGGTTAAAAAGCACATCAAGATCACTTCAGCTAAAATTAATTTACAGTTTACAAACGTAACTTTACAAGTTACGTTTCAATAACGAAAAACTGTAATAAAAGGTCGTACCTGTTACGTAAAGCCGATCATACGTCTGGCTTGAGAGAGCTTTTTACAACGCTGAACTGAAAACATTTTTCAGCAACCACGCAGTCACGGATGGGTGGTCGCTCTTGACGTTATATTTATTAAAGGTTTGATATCTTGTTGAAGATTTTTAAAGAATTTATCTTAGTGATAAATTGGCTAGTGGATATGCATGAATTAATTAAAAACTGGGCAAGTGAGAATCGGACTCGCGCACTGCGGGTTCTGTAAAAAACTTACCTATGTAAATGATTGAATTCCCCAATCTCGAAGATTTTGTCTAATCGCAAAATAAATCTTTATAATATTAGTATGATCAATAGTCTTCTTTTTCAAAAAAAATAACCTATCAAGTACGAGTCGGCTTTGCGAACCGAAGGTTACATACAAACCTACTTTGTAAATGGTTTGATTCTCTAAGATTTGTCCTAATCGCAAAATAAGTAGAACTTTTCCGTTTTTATACATTAACTAGCTTTTGCCCGCGCGGCTTCGCTCCCGCTCTTCCCTACTGCACCCTACTATACTCAACTCTACCCTACTTTACACTACTCTACCCTACTCTACCCTACTCTACCCTACTCTACCCAACTCTACCCTACTCCACCCTACTCTACCCTACTTTACCCTACTCTAACCTACCCTACTCTACCCTACCCTATTCTACCCTACTCTACTCTACCCTATTCTACCCTACTCTACACTACTCTACCCTACTCTACCCTACTCTACACTACTCTACCCTACTCTACCCTACTCTACCCTACTCTACACTACTCTACCCTACTCTACCCTACTCTACCCTACTCTACCTACCCTGCTCTACCCTACTCTAAATTTTCTTTGCTATAAACCTCACGGAGCCCAAGACCTTTCCAACGAATGCAAAACCGTGGAAATAGGTTCGTGCGTTCTGGAGTTATAGCGTCAGGAAGGAAAACCCGACTTATTTTTATATAGTAGATTGTAAAATATTGTACTGTACCATCTTGCTTCTTGTCTTTAAGGATTCTAAATTAACGGGAAGTACCTCATAGATTTTTTTTCATTGTGAGCGTCAAAATATACACCTAAACGAAGCAAAATTGGTTTTATCTTTAAATTGCATTGACTTAGATATTTGATTTTTTCATTGCTGCTTGGGACAGTAGATTTAATATTAATTTGAGCCAGACAAACGGACATCGAAATTGTCTTATAGAGCTTTTGGTTTTTCACGCTAATGTACGAAACCCAAAAAATTAACCAAAAGTTGTTACACCCGATTTCCACCTTCACATCCACAATCAGACAAAAACATAATCCAAATAGCAATCTCAAATAATAGGGTGCCTACATCACATGAAATTCCAAGGACTGTTCAGCCATTAATTCCAGTGAAACTGCGCGATTTAAATTTCAAATTTGTCCTCATTCAAATCCAAGAGAGGAACAAATGGCAAGTCTTGGTATCCAGTATTTATTCTTCAATGTTTTCCAGATAGGATGGTTACACTAATGGGTACTTTAGGCAGGCATTAATGCTAAGAATTGCTATCTGAGAAAGGCTTTACAGCCGTTATCGTTATGGCTGTTCTATTGAAAGGAATGAGTGGAGAATTATGTCATCATCATTATGGTATCAGCTCTCCGCTTACCTACAAGCACCTGTGTACTGGCAAACCTTTTTTTTATTTTTATTGATAGGCTCATGGTTGACCACCATCTCACTTGATGGTAAGCCAACATGTGGTCGATGATGGAGCATGCTTGCCTAGAAGTAACCTATTCACTCTTGACTTAAAGACCCCTAAGCTGTTGGTATCAGGAAACACAGATTCCGGCAGGGAACTCCACTTCTTGGCTGTACGCACAATAAATGCGTTCCCAAAACGCTTTGTGCGTATGGGTGAGATGTCTACCATGTACCGGTAGCGCAACGCCGTATTTCTTGTGGTCCGATGATTGAATGGACTTGGCGAAATTAGATTCAGCAATTCCAGTGCACACTCCCTGAAATGTAAATGATAGAAAACGACAGACTAGCAACTCGGTGACAATGTTCAAGGCTTTGGAGCTTCGACTCTACAAGTGCATCATTGCCGATGATTCTTTTGCCTCTGGTACAAAGTAAATCCTTCATAAAGTGGCTTTTTTGAGGTAGGTAATTTCTTCTCCGCAACAGTTCAATCTTTACTGTATGGCTGGTCGGTGAGCTACTAATTACTTATCGCTCGCGTCTACAGAAGCCGAGGATTGCCCTGCAAACCTCGACGCCCAAGGCGTCTTCTGTTGCAGCGGTTAGGGCGTAAAGTTGTTCGTTCCCTCACAGTGACGGCTATCTTCTTCGCCGGTATTTCAGCTTCGCAGAAAGAAATGACAGCATTCCATTCCTTCTCGCTCATTGAACCAGGGCCCGAAGTGAGAAGTCGCCGGTGTTAATCGCCTTCATGAGGATTCTGTGGTGCTCCAGTTTATGCACCATAATCAGCTAGCTTATGCTTTACTCGCATATTGTTCCCACTGCTGGGAATCAGGCCTCCTCTCTAGGATATGCCGTAGTCCACCACCACGCGGGCCCAGTGCGGGCGGGTGAATGTCACATATCTTGGAATTTTTGGTTCTCGAACATGCCGGTTTAATCACGATGTTTTCCTCAACCGTTTAGAGAGCAGTGTGATGAAATAAATTACAAAAATTATGTGGGAATCTTAAAACTTAAATGGCACTGGGCAGAGCATACTACACGTAGAACAGATGGTCGATGTATCCGAAAGTTTCTGGAGTAGCGACCGCATTCTGGAAGACCTCGAACAAAGGGGACTGAATACCTGGTGAGTGCCACAGGAATGCGATGGATACGAGACTCACAAGACAACGGTCTTGTGCATCTCGGTCTCGGTCGGTGTTTTCCAAGTGTCACCACCACGAACGCGTTGTGGTGGCACTTGGGAAAGCCTATGTACAAAAGTTGACTACTTTCAGCTAAAATAATGATGATTATTAGGAAATTTATGCCTTGTTCTGTATACCCTTAGCTCCATCAACAGACTGATCTTCGACACGATTCTTAGCCTCGGAGATCACCTACACCTATTATTACTTTAGCCAGAAACCCTTACTTAATTCTTTTCAGAAACTCCATAAATACTCTTCAACAAAAAAACCTCCTAAGATAATAAAAAAAGGTTCTCAATTATATTTTCCAAAGCTAACAACGAGCAAATAAGACCCCGCTTACACTAAGAAACCTTATAAGCAGCGTCGGCGTCGGTCAAATAGATTAATACGCCGTCAGCCCCCTCGAGAAGATTAAGTAGAAAAACTTTAGGGTTAAGTTGCCGGCCGGGTTACGGGTTAACTAGTGTAGTACCCAAGTTTGGGGGTGCAAATTTTAAGCATCGTTAGGTATATAAGAGTTGGGTTATCATTTTGGGGAAGGGATTGTTTTTTTTTTGTAAGAGCAGTAAATTGATGTTTTTTTAAGTGGGAAATCACCTAATGATATCTCCCGCCTTTGGACGGGGCGGGAGGGCGTGTCAGACTTTTACTGACTAAAACTCATTCCTATGTTCCTTCTTTCATTCAATTTTGAACCTTGCACTAGCTTCTGACATTTTATAAGTGCCCATGTAAGCCTATGTGATATAAAAATATTTGAATTTTGAATTCTTTATCTTCGTTCCAAGCCCCCGGTTCTCTTTCGCGTCACCCATGGCCCCAGTAGTCTTCGATCCTGCTGGGCTGACATCTTCTTCAGGCGCGCGTGGAACACTACGCGCCGTTGACGACTTGGGCTCGGTCTAGACGGTTACCTGACAGTCGGACGGCGAGCTATCCATTGCCGTGCCAGTCTATAAACACCCTTTTGATATATTTAAAAAATTTTTTGGAAGTCCGGAACCGGGAGTAAAGTCCCTCAAACCTCCGTTGAAAAAGGAGAATCCTCCGTCTAGATAGGCGTTGCCTTTTTTTTTGAGGTGGGTAATCATCTTATGACTTCACCCCCGTAGGATCAAAGCCTACTGGGGCCAAAGGTTTGTTTCTGAAAGAAATCTCGGCCCTGGTATGAAAGGCAACGAATAAATAGAAGTGGGTTTTTAATCAATAAAAGTCTGACACACCCTCCCGCTCTGCCCAATAGCGGGAGATATCATTGGATGATTTTCCCACCTAAAAAAAAAACAAAATGACTCCTCTCGCATATCATCAGAATCACGCGGATAGCAAAAAACTATATTCTTACATTTTGACTAACTCCAACAAGGTTTCCGTATCTCTACAAAACTACTCGTAGACTTAAAACAAATGACTCCATAAAAAGAACGGCAACAAATAATTTCCTAATTACTAATTAGTAATGATACCCTCGTAGTAATAATTAGCACCTGCGAGCTGCCCGAGACACAGCTCGTATCGTAGATTTATCGTCCCTAGTGCGGATCTTGGAGCGCTACTAGAAATTGCACTGAGGTCCGATTTATGCACCGAATAAAGATGTGTTCAAACTGTGGCTGGTATTTAAAAAAAAAGAATAACGTTTTCCCACACTAGGAATTACTCTTATATTGTGGGTTTTTTTGGAAGTACAATGACTTTTTTTATGACATAAACTAGTCCTTGTCTACGATCTCATCTGGTGGTATTCTATGGTCCATTAGTATAATTATTCTTATAATTGCCTTTTTCGCACTCTTGTATTGCACCTACCACTACCTTTCTCTGCATCACCCAAAGGTCAACTGGAAGAAAATGCCTAAGGCATTAAGTTCACCTTTGTACTTTGTGCATAAAGTATTAAATAAATAAATAAATAAGCAGTGGTGCAATCGTTGATGGTGAAGCGCAGTTGTTTATTAAGAGCCTGTTCACTCTTGCCTTGAAGACACCTAAATTATAATTGGACAGAAATTACCCAGCAGGTAAGGTGTTCCAGTCCTTCGATGCTCGCGGTATAAATGACAAGGTTTAGGGTGAAGCATAAGAGAGTAGAAAACATGGAGAAAACATTGTATTTGCGCTCACGCTTGAGCGCTATTTTATTTCCCGCGTACTTGGCTAATTCTATTACTTTACGATTGGCCACCATGATCGATCGAATTCGGTTCATCATCATCATCATCATCATTTCAGCCCACAGACGTCCACTGTTGGACATAGGCTTCCCCCAAGTGTCGACACAATGATCAATCCTGTGCGCCCCGCATCCATCGTATTCCCGCAACCTTCACCAGGTCATCGGTCTAGCTTGTAGGAGGCCTTCCGACCCTGCGTTTTCCAGTACGCGGTCGCCACTCCAGAACCTTTCGGCCCCAATGGCCATCTGTTCTGCGAGCAATGTGCCCTGCCCATTGCCATTTAAGTTTGGCGATTTATTTGCTATGTCGGCAACCTTGGTTCTC
Source organism: Mythimna lalbum (assembly GCA_949319445.1). NCBI lineage: Eukaryota > Metazoa > Arthropoda > Insecta > Lepidoptera > Noctuidae > Mythimna > Mythimna lalbum. The sequence goes on from OX439370.1 coordinate 8,455,131, forward strand.
CTGCGAGTATCTTCATTTCTGATTCGATCGATAGCCCTTTCCATTGCCCTTTGGGTGACTTTGAGTCTTCGGGTGAAGCCCATTGTGTGCGACCACGTTTAGGCACCATATGTCATCGCTGGCAACACGAATTCGGTTGAGAAGATTTATACGAGTATAATCTAAACTGATTAACTGACTATGAAACTGTAAATCGTATCGTCAATTTTTTTCTGTTCTTTGACTAATTTGGCCACAATAGAAAAATCAATCTTTCTTCAACTAAACACATCAACAAATTACAACATCCATTACCCTCACTTATAAACTCACCCTAACCCACCCCGGCGCAGTGCTCATGGGACACTCAAGTTCCACCGGTGACATAATAACTAGAGACCGACCGAATATTCAGTTTCGATTTTGGCCATCTTCGGCTAAGAAAAACATGGACATTCAGTTTCGGCTAAAGTAGCCAAATTTCGGCTGGACCGCAACTAGCACAAAATATATAAGTACAGAAGTCAATCTACATACAAAGTGCGCTCAAGCAACGCACACATAGACACCGCTCAAGAACACGATATTTCGGAGCGCCTCAGCTCGCTCGTCGAACAGTTCCGGCTCAAACGCTCATTCAGTTTCATTCAGTTCAATTACGAATAAAATGAGTGACGACGAAATTAGTGTCGATTTATTAATTTGTTCAAATAAAAAACACAAATGTATTTGTAATAATATAATAATATGCCTGGTCTCTAAGACCTAGATACATACGTCACAACTAGGTGACGACGTCGTCGCCCACGGTCGTCAGCAAGGCGACTACGTCGCAGCGCTCGTCATCGATCGAGTCTCGTTGATCTGTAAGCGCCCCAAGGCTGTGGAATTGTTTGAAAGAGCTATAGTGGGGCTGGAATGCAAAGAACAACTGTAAAACCGGGTAGGTTTTTATAAATAAATAAAAAATCCTATGTTCTATTCAAGAACACGGTCTACCTGTATTGTATACCAAGTTTAACCATTCGAATACCCTAAAATAGACAGACAATAAGAGAGTGAACGCCGGCGTTCGCTTGAGTTTTAATTAATTAATCGAATCCGCTCTCCCTTAGCCAAGTTCCTAATCTGCAATAGTTAAAGCTAGTTTAGAAAGCTTTAAATGTACTTGAATGTGTCACCTGGTCAGAACAAAAGAATTGGCGGCAAGGTCAACTCGAAGCATTCGACGCAAGCGAAACGGTTCTAACTTGGCTAAGGGGACAGTCGTTCGAGCGTGAAGCAGTAACAAACATACAAACACACGCGCACACACTCACATACGAACTTCCGGCTTTATAACTGACTGTGTGGCTCTAAGACTCCCTATATCAAGCCACCGGCCTCCTACACAACCTAATACAAAGTTTTAAACTTAAGTTAACCCGATCATACTTTGTTATCAACTCATCATCTTCCTGCCCTTATCCCGTGTTATTTGGGGTCGGCGCAACACGTTTTTTTTTGTCCATTCTATCCTGGTACCCGTCATGCTATCACTAACTTCCTTCTCTTTATTTATTTATGGTTTTACTTTAACAAAAACGGCTATCCGCCAATTACATTAGTAAAAGACTAAGTATATACAAAAATAATAACAATTCACACACTCATCTCACAAAACTCCAGACATACTGACATGATCATGTTCCAATCCTCCGGGAACACGTCATAGTCAGGGTACGTGTCCAAAAGAGTGTTGAGCGCAGAAAGAGTGCGAGGGACAGGAGACTGAGCTCGTGCAACAGTATGACTCGCAGGCACAGCGAACAAACTGTCTCCTGATGCATATTTAATATCACTGTTCACACAATCCATCCATCTTTTCTTTGGCCTCCCTCTCCCTGTCCACCCATCGACGTGTTTACTCATAACTCTTTTAGTTTTACTTTGTTATCAACTAATAAAATATAATATTGTTGAGAACTCTTGCTGTACGTGGCACAGAAGCCGCACAAAACGCAAGTCGTACCGTCAACAAGGATGTGGTATTGGTGTAACGTGGATGTGTTGACTTAGTTTTTTTTTTTTTAATTATATAAACTGACGCTTGGAACGATCCTACTTGATGGTAAGCAGTGATGCAATCGTTGTTGGTGAGGCGCCCTAGTTTTTTTTATTGTGGATCGGTTCGCACTTGACCGCTATCTCACCCTTGCGTTCGACGATGGAACGCAAATATTCACTCTAGCCTAGAAGACACTTTTAATGACTAAAAAACCACTTCTGTTCCGTCTTTGCCATTTTTCCTGGGCCCTGGGATCTCTTTCGCATTCCCCATGGCCCGAGTAGATTTCGACCATGCTGGGCCCCTACAGTCGCTGACAACTCCTTGAGGCGCGTATGGAACACTACGCGCCACACAGACTCCAGCATAGAACTCCACTAATTAGCTGTAAACATAGACTCCGGCATGGAAATCCACTCCTTGGTTGTACGCACAATGAATGTGTTCCCAAAATGTTTTGTGCGTATGAGATGTCCATCATGTACCGTTGGCGCATTGCCGTATGCTCTGTCACTATGCCTTATTTTGATATCGAATATGTGAGTGATGAGGGTGGTTATATATCTCAACGTCATATAACAAATAATGGTCTTCCAAGACGGTGATAACATAAACCAGCAGGTTTAGACAACATACTCGTAACTCAAATATATGAGAAGATATTCACGAATTACTGAATCACGATTTATGAATATTGATATAGACCGTATTGTTATATAAATGTATTGAGGGTAGGTAATAGAGGTCAAAGTGACCAGTTTGAGTGCATCCCTTCATAAGTAATTTATTTTTAACAAGCAGCTGCCATTGGCTTCGCCTGCGTGAATGTAGAAAATTGTCCCAAGGGAATATACCTCCGGGATAAATTATCCTATATGCTCTTCAAAGACATGGTCTACCCCTGTGACAAAATCCAAATCTCTTTAACCGTTCAAGTGTGAAGAAGTAATAAAATATACACACTCATAAACATTCGCCTCTCTCTCTTTCTCTCTCTCTCTTTTAGTATATATCTCTTTCTTTTATTCTATAATCTAGTGTTTTTTTTACGGTGGGCAAAAATCATCTTATGACAACCCTCGCTCTTGGGTGGAGCAGGAGATAGTGTCAGACTCTTACTGACTAAAAACCCACCCCGTTCCTTCTAGCCTCTTCATACCGGGGCTCGAGTTTCCTTTCGGACCCAGTAGGCTTCGACCCAGCTGAGCCCCTCCTTAATATAGTATGATTAGGTCTTGATTCGTTCAAAAGAAGCTAGAGAGAGCTGTTTTTGAAGTAATTTTTTTTCACTATCCTATTCTCCCACCGGATGGTGTGTTCATGGGTAGAGGCCTCTCTCCACTCTCACTCTTCACCTCATTCACTCGTCTATTGCGAGCCCGCGCCTCTTCCTTCAGAGAGACAGAACCAGCTAGCATAAAAAAAAAATCTTGATGGAGTTTTATGCTTATACTTACTTAGCCAATACAAAATGCCTCCTCCAAAAAACAACAACAGCTTTGTCAAAATTTTCCATTAAAGCAAAAATATGAAAGGTATTTACACTGTACGGTGGGCTGAAGCCGGACAAATTAACCTTTGCGGCGTTGACCACCGGAATTTCATAGTTGCTACCCGTGCCGCGGATTTAATAATAAAAATGTGGTGACACGTGAGTTTTTGATCATTCATGAGGTTCCGTAGCGTTGGTATGTATTAAGAAACAATGACAATGTATATTCTGTCTACGTACCTATTTTGAGATAGGTCCGGCGCAAACGGCCCGCCAACCACCACAACAACAAAATGGCTGCCTTCTTTTGTTTTTTTTTTTTCACTAATTGATGTGGTTTAAGATATCCAGCTTTTTCTCTCATGTCATAATATGCCCCATGATTATGATTTCCAAACACTGGCTGACAAGAGATTTTTCCTGGTGGCCTAGATTATTAAAAACTCACACTTCAACTAAAGACTTCATGATTGTAATAAACATACTTGTAAAACTTTTTATTTAGGTAAAAATCATCAAATGGCTTTTCCCGATGAACCAATCCAATTTAGTTGTTCCAATTTAGCTTCACTTTTCTTGGACTGACCGACATTTGACTATTCAAAAGAGCCTACACTTGGTCTCCTTCCTGCCCTTATCTTGTGTTATTTGGGTTCGGCGCAAAACGTTTTTTTCTTCCATTCTATCCTGTCACCCGTCATGCTACCACTAACTTGCTTTTCTTTCATATCACTCTTCACACAATCCATCCATACCTACATTTGGTCTATTGGAAATAAATGATTTTGATTTTTTTGAATTTTGTAGGGTTTACCCTGAGGGTGTGTGAGACTTTTACTGAATAAAACCAACCCATGGTTTTTAGTTGCCTTTTGCGTTCTTGGGACACGGTTAATTCTTTCGAAAGTTCCTGCAGTCCTCAGTTGTACTAGTATACTTCAAATTAACATAATGCCGACGGTCTGAAGCCGGTCTGTATACGTTTTACAACGGGGTAAAGCCGTCATATTCCGTTATGAATTTGGGCTCATCCTCCTATCTCTGTCTCTGTATATATCTTTGTCTCTCACAAGGTAGAACAACAATACTTTTGACTCGTCATGTCATCCCTGGCATCAAAATCTAAATTCAGAGCGGGAACCCTAAATTTTATTGTAACTAACACCATATTGTGAGACAAAGGCTTTATACTTTATTATTAGTGCCTTGCTTTATATTTTTGACATATTTCCTATATTTGCATTACATATATTGTGATATGAAAGAAAAGATAGTTAATATCTACATTGTGCTCACATAATAGAAGCATCAAGAATTATGTAACCAAACATTATATGTAACACATAATATGATTTAAAAGTGTCCATGGAGTTTCTTGCACGTTCTCCATAGAGACCTACGCTTTGGAACGTGCAATTTATATTTACTTTTCTTGGACTGACCGACATTTGACTATTCAAAAGTGCCTGCAAATGGTCTATTTGAAATAAATGCTTCGATTTTGATTTTGAGTTCATGATAGCGTGACGAGTGACATGAAGGAAGAAAATGTTTTGCGCTGACCTCAAATAAAAAAGGATGAAAGGAAATAGAAAGACAAGGGCAGGCAGATGACGATGATTTGTAATACATACACAAAATATTAAGTCTAGACACGCTCACTAATTCATCATTGCCCAACCCAAATCATTTGACCTAGAACGCTAAAATTTTGCCCTGAGATTCCTTTTAAGATTTTTCAAAAACAAATTCCTAAGAAGATGAAACGAATCCAATGTTTGGATGTCGGAATTTACTTTCACGTAGACAAAGCCGCTAACAAAAGCTAGTTTTTTTTTTCTATATTCATTCATTGTTATACAGTTTGTCTCTCTGTAAGACAAAAGCTTGTCATAAAGGGAAGATTTTTTTATTAAAATTTTATTTTTCCTGGTTCTACATTATTTTCTTTTTAAATAACACAATGGTTTTGTAAGTTATGAAGTACGGAACAGTAAAAAAATATGTTTTAATTTCATTAGGGACTAGCGACCCACTTCCGCTGTTTAAACAAAGATACATACAAACATACAGTTTCTTTTTTCTTAACAATTTGCTTATCTCAAACTAAATTGCCCTCTTTTTGTTAGCTCCTATGAAATATTTTAATTTCTTTAATTGTTCAATATTCCAGAGAAAAAATCTTATATAAAAAAATAACCAGAAGTCAAAATAAGGTAGAGTTAAACATGTACACCGATTTTACACAGTGAAAGAATAAAGTGGCTATGCTTCAAAACCCGAGCCTAATTTTAAAGAGCAGATTTTTTAAGACACTATAGAATAGAATAGAATAGAATAGAATAGAATAGAATAGAATAGAATAGAATAGAATAGAATAGAATAGAATAGAATAGAATAGAATAGAATAGAATAGAATAGAATAGAATAGAATAGAATAGAATAGAATAGAATAGAATAGAATAGAATAGAATAGAATAGAATAGAATAGAATAGAATAGAATAGAATAGAATAGAATAGAATAGAATAGAATAGAATAGAATAGAATAGAATAGAATAGAATAGAATAGAATAGAATAGAATAGAATAGAATAGAATAGAATAGAATAGAATAGAATAGAATAGAATAGAATAGAATAGAATAGAATAGAATAAACTTTATTGTACACCAAAATAGTAACACCAAAAAACATAAACACAAAAAACAAAAAAAAAAGTAGAAAAAACCCGTACCCGCCCGTATCATAAATATAGCAGAGAAAAATTCTTTCTTCATTCATGACGAGGAGGAGGAAGTGTATACATTTGTTAACCTTACCTCAGTTGACGAAGAGAGATCTCTCTTTCTTTTTCAATGAACAATACTAATAATATTGTACGTTAATTATATTTGTCTTATCTACCTCTGAGGTTTTTATTATTATTTGTTTGTGATACTGTTGGCCACATGGGATTTTTCATTAGAAGTTCCGAGAAGATCCATATTAATATCAACATTTCGATGCAAGTACATAAATAACTCTACCTAATTCCGACCCCTGTTAATAATTCATGTTAACGGATTTTACAGCTGCCAAAATCCTAGTGTTTCCTCCTTCCTTTTCCTCCATCCTTTATGTTTCGAAGAATACGAGCTCTTAACGTGATCCATTTTACGATCTAAAATGAACTGTTGCAGGAATCGCACGACTGACATTTCAACGTCATGGTAAGGCTCTTGGCTATAGGGATTTCATCACCATCATTACAGCAGAAAACGTCCACTGTTGATCATCGATCGGATCCACGTGAGCCTCACCAAGTCATCCGGCCACCTTGTGAAAGGCTTTCCAACCCTATTTCATGGTTATTACGTGAAAAAGTCCTCCAATAGGGTTAACCAAACTGAAAGGGTAGTATTGGTGATTGTAATGATTATAATTCCGTAAATAAATACGGATTGTAAGAAGTATTTATGGAGTTTTTTGCCGAAGTATGCATGGAGTTTTTCTTCTTCATGGGAAACTAATTGGAATCGTACTAGCTTCTGACGTTTTTTAAGTGGAAACAGTAACACATAAGTTATGTAATACACTACACAAGCAATATAATACACAAGCTAGGTAACACATATTCAGGGTAATACACGAGCTATGTAATAATAATAATAATAATAATAAATCATTTATTATCAGGCATCTAGGCCCATAGATATATACCTTACAGACTAACATATATATAGAGTAAACACATCTTGTCGTTAGTAAATAAGACTTAAATCTATGTTAGTAACACTTCACATTGCACTAAGTTCACTTAGTGCTGTTCTGTGGCACCTGTCCGCGGAAGCGACGGAACACCACGCCCTGCGGCCAAAACTCTTCCTTCAACATGAGGGGCAGAAAAGTGTTCGGGACTCGCACCACAAACGCTTTGAAATTGACATTATGGTGCGACTCCAGCAACTGCACCCTCAGTGTGTACTTCGACTTTTGGCGCACATACTCGACGATGTCCTCCACCTTTGTGGTGTAATGCAGGCGGGAGATATACACCGGCGTGTTCGGCTGAGCGGCACGCACACTCGCACTAGGAGGAACTGGTGCTTTGCCGCAGAGGTTCCGGTTGGCTTGCTTTCGGTGCTTCTTCCTTTGCACCGTAACGAAGCCATCGTCGTTACCAGCCTTGTTCAGTGCCTTATCAGGCAAAGGCTTCAATATAGGAGCGGCAGAGGCGCTCGCGGTGACGCTGGCGAAATCCAGATGACGCGGATTCGCTAGGGCTACGTGTACAGGCAGCGGGGCGGGGCGAAGGGGTCGGGCGGCGGCACATGGAGGAGCCGCGGTGATCGGCACGGAGCTGCAGGGCGCCCGGGGTGAGCACTCTGCAACCTCAGCAAACGACGGACGTCCTGGCGACGAAACTGCTGACACGGAGTTTTGCGACAATAAATCGAGGCTAGCTCCATGACGCATGTTGCGAAATTCACCAAACTCTTGGCGTAAATCGGCGACGGTTTTCTGGGATGCATCTAACTTCGCTTGTACATCCGCAAGACTGGCCTTCAGAAAAACAATGTCCTTCAACAGGCTAGTGACGTCGACGTGGTCGAAGGTGACTGGAGGAAGCTTGTGCAGATCCTTCGCCACAAACGTGGGCACGTCGTCAGGGTCGGTCTCCTTGAACAGCGTGATGATATCTTGCAGGCTTTTCTTAGTCCCGTCACGCCGGCGGGATGGCATCTGGTCGCGCTTATTCAGCACGCTGAACAGCAATAGCTTCGCAGCAGCTATGTCTTCTTCGCTGAAGTTCGTTGCGCAGATCTGGATTGCGGAGACCTCGTCCATAACATCCAGCTTCTGCTGCAGGAACGCCAACAGCTCGTTCGCCACAAGATTTTCAGTCATGACGAGTACTTACTAGCGACAGCTTGCGCTGCGCTAATCGGTATAATTATAACGTAAATAACACGTCTGCATCGGAACGCAGCACAAGTGAGACTGATAATACAATATGAGATAATACAACAGCTGGGTAATACACATGAAGGATAATACACAAGCTAGGTAACACACATGCTGGTGACAATACATAAGCTAGGTGATGCACAAACTAGATAATACACGAGCTAGGTGATACACAAATTAGGTAACACACAAGCCAGGTAATACACAGGCTAGGTGATACATAAGCTAGATAATACATCCCTCTTCACTTAAAATCAAACAAACGACGTTGATCGACACAGCACAGTTTCTCGTGCCTAATGTATCAGCCGCAAGCTTTGTTCTAAATACACATGCGAGCAGATTAATGGCCCACTCCTTATTTGTCTTATGAAAGGTGATCCCTTCGTTAGCTGAATGACAAGTTGGATAGGTTAGGTAACAATGATATTTTGGGAGAAGGTTGTGTTGAGTTTTGTATGTAGCACATCATAATGATGTTTGAATTTGGTCAATGAAAATATTAAACAATAAATGAGAACGTAGGTACGTTTTTATTCGAATGAGAAGGTATTGGGACTTCCTAATGACTTCTACCGCTGTAGGACGGATCGGGAATCGTGTCTGAGTTTTACTGACTTAAACCACATCTATTTTCTTTCTTTGCCTTGCATATCAGGCCCCGGGTTTCCCTTTTGGAAATTAACCTATGTCCCCAGTAGGCTTCGACCCTGCTGGCTTTCTTTTTGTTTTTTTTTTTTATGGTGGAAAAATCATCAATGACAACCCCCACTTTTGGGCGTTGCGGGAGCTAGTGTCAGACTCTTACTGACTAAAAATCCACCCGTTCCTTCGTGCCTTCATACCGGGGCTCGAGCTACTCTTTCGGAGCTAACCCTGGTCCCAGTAGGCTTCGACCCAGCTGGCCCCTTCTATTGCTGACAACTCCTTGAGGCGCGCGGGATCAGTGCGCGCTGTACCCTGCTGGACTCCCTTTTGCTGACATCTCTTTGAGGCGTGCATGGAACATTTCGTGCTGTCGATGACTTGGCCCGGTCTGAACGGTTACCGGACGGCCGGACCATGATGGCTATGTCCTACTGGCTCTCTGTCTATCCGCGCAAGACTTAACTACACACATTTTTTTAATTGTCCAATCTTATCCAACATCTCTTAAGCACGCCTCAAGAAGTTGTCAACAAACTTTACCCACCCAGTAGGCTCGAAGCCTACTAGGGCCAAGGGTCTGCTTCTTAAAGTAAGACCCTGGTATGAAAGGCAACGAAGGAACAGTAGTGGGTAGTCAGTAAAAGTCTGACACGCCCTCAGAAAAAACCGTCACTCTACAATTTCCTAAAGAATCTTTAACAACACGTACCTACGTACCAACCCATTATCACTTCAAATTTGGTTCACCTTGGAGAAAAAAAAATGGCGCGAATAACCCCAAATTAATTTCGCCAGATAAGTCCCCGAAGCATAATTGACACGAAGCAAATAACAATATGGCGTAAATTCGGTACACGGCCCAAAAAACAAACAGTCGGCCTGGGGTCGAAACTGACCCAACGCAAAGTTTTGACAAACCTGCCAACCAGGGGCGTAACTAGGTGACAAAGGGCCCTGGGGCAAAAACAAACCGGGGCCCCTATTGTTTAGAAAGCCTAAACAATAGTGGCTTTCCCCAGTTCATCAACATATTTTAAAAATACAAGGCTACTTTATCTTTTATATAAATCCCAAGTTATAAGAAGATTCATCATTAACGTGCATGTCATGAGACATGGCCGTCGTTAATATGATCGGCAAAGGTATCTTTCACAGCTTAATTACCAAATCTTTATGAGTAGACTTTTCAACCAATACTGACAGCAGCAACCAAGACAAACCGAAATATTTTTCGTGAAATTTTTCGTTCACTCAATAAGCAGTTTGTTAATCAGGCCTTTGGGGGGCCCGCGAGCGTGAGGGCCCCGGGGCCTAGGCCCAGTCCCTTAGTAGCTACGCCACTGCTCCCAACTGTTTCATTATTCAACGATGGTGTAGTAAATTATTGAGTTGGTTTTAGTTGTTTTATGTTATAATCAGTTTATTAGGTTAACTAGTTGTTCGGGAAAGGGTTATTTGAGGTTAGTTACGACTACCTGATGGGATAATTTTATGATGGAATAGTGCTGGGAAAAACTATTGATATCGATACAAAAAAAACTGTAAATATGTAGTACTTCTATTAATTCCCAAATCGTAATTCTTTAACAGTAATTTTCCAAAAAAAAATTTTTTTTATTTACAGGCTCGCGTTTGACCACCATCTCACCAGATGGAAGCGATGATATATATTATACAGTGATAATAGTAAAACACTAACATTTTTGCAGGATTCTGATACTAACATCATAAACAACAACTTTTGTTCAATGACTTTTTACAAAACTTAATTAATTTACCTAAAACAAACCTTCAAGATTTCGTTGTTCTATCTAACACATTTCAACTCTGTATTTTACTATATCTACCATATGACACGCGGTGTCTTCTCGTCCAACATACCACAGTGTCTCAAGACGAAAGTCTATGATCAGTGCGTGTTGCCAGTGATGACATATCGCTCCGAAACGTGGTCTCTCACAATGGGCCTCATCAGAAGGCTTAAAGTCACCCAAAGGGCAATGGATAGGGCTATTCTCGGGGTTTCCTTGCGTGATCGAAAAAATGAAGACACCCGCAGGAGAACTAAGGTTACCGACATAACTCGATGAATCAAGGCAGTAAGCAGGGCACATTGTTCGTTGAACGGATGATCGATGGGGCCAAAAGGTTCTAGCGTGACGACCGCGCACTAGAAGACGTAGCGTTGGAAGGCCTCCCACTAGGTGGACCGGTGACGATCTTGTCGATCCTCTGACCAGGTCATCGGTCCACCTTCACATACCCATAGATTTAAGTTTCTGTAAAATTATTTCACATTCACTATTCAATACGCTAACTAAAATCTAATCCCCACATTTTCTCATACAATAATAATAGTGGGTCATTAATTACGCCCGCCAGTGTACTGCAGTCAATTTGTCGAGATTAGTACCGGAGTACACTGGCCGTCAATACAACATAGTACACTCGAGTTATGAAGTGACACTGCTCCATGACGTCATTTGTAAGCGTTATGACGTCACGCAAGCTATTAAAATTATTGATACTGGTATTGCTAATTGATTAATGTGTCTTGCATGTGTGTGTTGGTTTGTGGTTTGGGTTTGTATCTAATTTGTGGTCTATAGTCTATCTATTGTTAACTGATTTCGATAATCATATTGTCATCGAAATTGTATTTATTTAACAATTTAAGTAGCTACATTTTATAAGCTACCAAAAATATGTTACCAAGAATATTTTAACTCATAACATGATTTTAAAGAGTGTCCAGGGAGTTTCTTGCACGTTCTTCTCCATAGTACCTATATCTCCATATTAAACTTTTTTGACTGACTGACATTTTCACAGTTCAAGAGTGTCTGTAAATGATCTAGGTATTTGAATTAAGTTTCTGATTTCTCACGTACTATAAAGTACAAGAAGAAGGAAATAGAAAAATAGGTACAACCTTTGTATCTATTTTTTGAGATGCATATTTCTAACAAAAGTTGAGAGGAGAGTTAAATTTTTAGCTTCATCCCTCTTTTCTCACGCTTGAAATTTTAACCAAGTAAGTGGTAAGGCCCAAGGCCGTATATACTCTGTTTGTTTAAATTTTTAATTTGTGAATTAATTATGTAATTCAGATACAAGTTTCTTATTAAAAAAAAAAAACAAAACATTTAATTCAGATAACCTTGATCCATAATTATAGTCGCAACAAATCATTACGATTATAAAATAATATTAACAACATAATTAATTAAAATTAGAATAAAAATAAATATTAAATTAGTCAAAACACTTCATTACAATAAAAATAAATAAATACATATAAATTACTGACAAAAAATTACTGACTATGGGGCGCATATTTTGACATTCGTAAGGAAATCAAAACCTCTATGAGACTTCTCATTCAAGGTCTAGCTCGGTTACCATGACGTTCAAAATAAAATTGTTTCATTCTTATTTCAGTGTGGGTAAGAGATGGCGCTAGACAACCAGTAAAGCTATCTCTCGCTAATCGTCTTGGTAGCCCACTATATCTGTTTAAAACATTTTCTGGACGCACATCAATTGGAATAACTCATGTCCACCAGTAAACTTATGTCCTCTGTCCATAAAGTCCCCAATGGCCGATAACAATACCGATTTAAAGAAGTTCCCTGGAGTAAGTGTGGCGTATTTGTAAGTTAAACTTACTTGTACTTAACAAGCCTGTTCGCGCTTGGCCGCTTGACCCGGGTCAACTTAGTTCCGCAGTGATAAGGGTGTCCCGGATAACAAAAAGTATGGATAGGATATACCCATAAATTTAAGTTTATGTATAAGCTGTGTTACTTTTTGCTGTACAATAAAGTTTATTCTATTCTATTCTATTCTATTCTATTCTATTCTATTCTATTCTATTCTATTCTATTCTATTCTATTCTATTCTATTCTATTCTATTCTATTCTATTCTATTCTATTCTATTCTATTCTATTCTATTCTATTCTATTCTATTCTATTCTATTCTATTCTATTCTATTCTATTCTATTCTATTCTATTCTATTCTATTCTATTCTATTCTATTCTATTCTATTCTATTCTATTCTATTCTATTCTATTCTATTCTATTCTATTCTATTCTATTCTATTCTATTCTATTCTATTCTATTCTATTCTATTCTATTCTATTCTATTCTATTCTATTCTATTCTATTCTATTCTATTCTATTCTATTCTATTCTATTCTATTCTATTCTATTCTATTCTATTCTATTCTATTCTATTCTATTCTATTCTATTCTATTCTATTCTATTCTATTCTATTCTATTCTATTCTATTCTATTCTATTCTATTCTATTCTATTCTATTCTATTCTATTCTATTCTATTCTATTCTATTCTATTCTATTCTATTCTATTCTATTCTATTCTATTCTATTCTATTCTATTCTATTCTATTCTACTCTATTCTACTCTATTCTATTCTACTCTATTCTACTCTATTCTACTCTATTCTACTCTATTCTACTCTATTCTATTCTATTCTATTCTATTCTATTCTACTCTATTCTATTCTATTCTATTCTATTCTATTCTATTCCATTCCATTCTATTCTATTCTATTTTATAGGAACTTTATAGAGTTCTTACGTTGAAATTCGTACATTCAAGTTGGGTCTATACTTGACAATGATGATAAATATATTAGCATGGCCACCTTCGTAACGGTAATAAAAGGAGGACTCTACAGAAGCCACTTGTGTGAATAAATACTGGAATGATTAGATTTATACTTAGGTAACGTTTGGTGAGAACGCTAACAAAAAGTCATGTCTTGCTTCCCTCAGTCGTAATCAAATCATATCATAACTACATAGTATTACCCGTTAAAATATTGACTAATTTTTATCAGCACTGCGGCGGGCGGTTCTTATCCATATTTTCGAAATCTACGGAATACGTTCATGAAAGTTGGTCCAGTAACATTAGAGTCGTCTCGTTTGCCCTGCACTAGCGCCACAAGTTGCAAAGTGTCACAGTTTTCAGTTCACCAACTAAACGGGATGTTCTGAATGATAAGCAGATGGGTAATGAGTAAAACTGAGTTTTTAGTCTTACAAAAATTTTTTTAAAAAAAGAAGATGCGATTAGTGAGGAAACGCAACCCCAAATAATGGGAACTGGAGAGGGCAAAGAAGAAGAAGAAAATAAACTTTAAAAAAAAGGAATTAAATTATCTTCAAGGTTAAAAAAAAAAACAAAATTTCGTCAACAAAGACATTGTAGGGAAAAAATATCCAAAATATCCGCAGAGAAGTTTTATTTAAAGGGGAAAAAATATCCGAAGAAGAACCAAAATAACACTTTCTAACCCGGATATCTCACTTGAGATCTGTTTATATTTCATTACAAAGACCTTATGCAAATGACCCTGACAAAATAAAAAAAAATTACAGTTTTTTTTAACCGCAACAACTCAATCGTCCGTCAAGTGCAAAATAATTGAAAAACTGTGACAGTGATCATCATTAAAAATTTTACGAAGCTCGCTTAAATTCGGAGAGCTTAAAATCAATTTGTCACACGACTCTATTTCAACGAAATAAGAGCTGCATTCGCTTGGCAGTATTTGAAGAATTTGACCCCGACAATATTACTTTTACACTCCCAAAAGTCCATGTCAAGCTAAAACATGCTTTATTGCAATAGTAATAAAAGTTGAGGCTAGAAATTTGGATGGCAAAACATAAAAATCGGTGGTCAAGTTTTTTGCTAATGATTGTTTAACCATGAAGGCATAACTAATCGGAAACTAAACGGTCAGAACTATTTAGTCAACCTTTTGCAACACGAAATTTTATAAACTTTGCAAGTGAATTGTAGATTTAGACCGTTAGGGTAGGCGCTCATTGAATCGGGCAGAAACGGTGTGAAACAAGCGAAGAATTTACTTATCAGCTAATTCTGCTGTGTCAGCCCGTTATAATCAATCAATGAAACTTACACCAAAAACCAAATCATGATCGATTTCATCAGCTGAAAGAGCTACAAGTATTGCAGAAATCTTCTTATCTCGATACCTCTTGGCGTTGCCCTCTAGGCTAAAACTATAAACATAATCAGCCTGATAATGTTCCTACTGCTTGGACTCCTCTCTGTGAGAGGGAATGGACCGTGATGGCGGCACGTTGCAACGACCTCCTTTTACGAGTTGAACGTCATGTGTTCAATCCCATGTATGCGCGCTTTACTTTGTGTAATTTATTCCAACATTACTAACTTCAAAACGGCGAAGGAAAACTATCTAATAACCGAGAACCGAAACCAAACCGTAACCTAGAACCGAAATACAAAGTCATGTGACATTAACCCGCACAGAACCAATCATCTTCCTGCTCTTGGCCTCTTGTCCCGTATTACTTTTAGTTGGGTTAGGCGCATCACGTTTTTTTTTTCAATCTGTCCTGTCAACAGTCACGCTATCACTAACTCCCTTTCTTTCATAACACTCCTCACTTAGTCCATTCATCTTTTCTTTGGCCTCCCTCTCCCTGTCCGTCAATCCACATGTAAATTCATAACTCTCTTAGTAACATGTGTTCCATCCGTCCCCTTCATATGACTACACTTAATTGATTCCCTTTCAACTTTTCAGTTATTAGCTCTACTTTCAAACTTCCTCTTAAGATATCTCACTTTATCCATTCTCGTCACACCATACATCCATCTCAACATTCTACATGTGTGGTGGATGGTGGATTACCGTCCATTCCCAATCTTTAAAAGAAAGCCTGAGTCCCAGTAGTGGGAACACTATAAGGGTGATTATTCATAGGCATTATTATTATTTTATTCCAGTGTGGGTAAGAGACAGCTATACAGGTTGTGTAGCGCCATCTTTTACCCATGAACTCCTTTGAACGTCATAGTAGCCCAAGCAATCTCCAATAAAGATTCGGCATCTCCGGTGTTGTGTCTCCATCTGCTAATGATATTCATTCAACATTACCGTCAGTAATTCGACAACAAATATTTCATTGATTATTTGTATTTGCGTCATGTATCTGTAGTATTAAAACAATACAATGTTTGGCATATTGATATTTATTGAATGTACGTGTGTAAAGTAAATTGTAAAAATAAACAAATTCAGATTTCACTGGTTGTTACTCTTGTCAATGCACTTGAAAACAAATTCCGCTGTTGATGCTCTATAAACACGGCAACCTACTGGGCCCAAAAACTTTTAGGGTAAATAAAAGCAACGATTCGAGCAGAAGAAGAAGCAGCTATGTTACGACTCAAAAATGCAAGAATAGTACTTTGCGCTCCAGAGGCTAAAAGAAGAGCAGAAGAGCTCTACAATGGAAGGGTTTTAGTCAATAAAAGTCCAACAATTCTTCTCCTTCCACTCTGAATGGAAGAATTTATTTAATAAAAATAATATTCCACAACACAGTCAACTGTTAAACGTACTTATATATTTCTAAATACATAATTTAAGGTGGTGCATCACGACACACATTTTCACTGTTTTTCATACAACCGCTCATAACTGATTACACATTTTTCATTAGATATTTTGGAAACACAGTATCTTGTGGATATTATCTAGGTTTCTAAAGAAACCATTTGCTAAATTTGTGTAAAACTAATCCAGTAAAAACCTCTAAAAATGTCCTGTTTTGTATGAAATTTGACACTTCATAATTTGCCTAAAAATTAAAAAAGTCAAAAAAGTAATCCTCTAGGGACCTTGCAAATTTTATTAAGATTCTAAATGACGACAACTTTTTCCAAAAACTATTAGGGGTTTAAAAAAAAACAGCTATTTCCCGGAGCAAGTTTTGTGAAATTTTCGAGTAAATCTCGGAATTACCGAATACTAACAGAGTTTTCAGGCGTTATCTCTCTTTTTTTGCGTTGCCTTTTCGTCAAACATCGCGTTGGATTGCATTAAATGAAGTAACAAGCTTTTAAACCATTTTCAATGTTTACGATAAGCGAGTGGAGAAGGACCCTCTTAAACCAAGACATAAAACAAACAATTGTATTGGTTGACTACCCACCCAAAAAAAAAATCCTGACTGCTGCCAGCAGCTTCGCCCGCGTGGAAATAGAAAATTAATTCATGAATCCCCAAGCGACCACCGGTGGCCGCGCATCTATTGTTTTACTATTGTGTCTCTAATTGACGGTATCTGAAGGGTTAAAGAAACTCTAATACTTCCGGGATAAACATTATATGTACTATTTCAGGACATGATCTACCCCTGTGCTAAATTTCATCCAAATCCCTTCAGAAGTTTTAACGTGATAGAGTAACAAATCTACACTTCTTTATAATATTATATTAGTGCGATTTTATTATATTTAAACCATTCCTCTTCGTCAGTCTACTTGAAAAAACTTTTAATGAAAATCATTTTTTTTTCTTATCAAGCTTTTATAGCTCGGTATTAAATCTATGTAATTAATACTCGTCAAGACGTATTTTACAAGCCCAAACTCGATGGGGTGGTGTCGTTTAACTACCAAGTTCCTACAACCACCTTTTGGTTCCATTATCAGATCAACTGTCATAATAATTTTGCATTGTAATCTGATTTACACATGCATGCAAAATTTCAGCTCCATCGGTAACCGGGAAGTGGATCAAATTTAATTTGCAAGATTTGATTACAGACAAACATCGGGACAGGTGAAACTAAATAAAAGCTTGTAAAAGCACGGCTTGTTCCAACTAGCTACCTGTTATATTATTTAAGGAATGCCTTATTGTGTCGACAACGAGCTTCATTGCCTCAACGCACAAATTGCCCAGCTCCATCTAAACACGGTGGGCAAAACAAGTAGTCCATGCATTCATAAATATCAAATGCCCGACAAGAATTCGATGTTGTTCCTTTTTTTATTATGGACTAGCTTTTGCCTGCAGCTTCGCTCGCGTACATGAAATATTACATATGTCACTCAGGAATCAAACAGCTTTCAATCAGTGAAAAAAATTTAGCAATCGGACCAGTACTTCCAGAGAATACCTCCTACAAACAAAAAAAAAAACTTCCCCTCTTTATAATATTAGTGTAGAAGTGTAGATAAAGTAAACGCGAGCCGCGTTTGACCACTATCTCACCTGATGGTAAGCGATCATGTGACCCACTATGAAATACGCTTGCCTAGAAGCAACCTATTCACTCTTGACTTAAAGACTCTTCGGTTATAGCTATCAAGAAAACACAGACACCGGCAGGGAATTCCACTCCTTAGCTGTATGCATAGTGAATGTGTTCCCAAAACGCTTTGTACATATGGGTGGGATGTCCAGTAGGTACTTATGTACCGGTGGCGCAACGCCGTTCCGTCACAATGTGTGCAAACCTTTATTGAAATTAATCAGAAGTTCGTGTTTGGTTAATACGCATTTCTTTAAGCTAAAGATTAGAAAGTGATGCATGAATTTGATATGATAAAAAACTGGTCAAGTGCGAGTCGGGCGGACGCAGACAAAGGCAAAATTGAATAAAAAATTTCGATAATACAAAATGTTAAAGTTGATATAAATTATTATTATTATTATTATTTGCTAAGTTTTGTTTGGTTGTTTCTTGTGCGGTAATCACTTTGGTTTTTAAGTCTATTTTAAATTTTATTTTATTTTTTTGTGGTTGTTGCGCCAACATTCTGTGGCAATTTCAACTCTCTATCTCTTACAATTCGTGAGATACACCCGCTGACAGACGGAAAATGGAAAGTGGAAGCTTAGTAATAGGGTCCGATGGCTTTTTGTGTTGGGTACGGAACCCTGAAAAGGCAAGCGCACTTGAGTAATTATAATCTTTTGAAGAAATTGATTAGTCCATGTCGTGTGGCTAACCAAAAAGTCCAAATAAGTAAGTACCTACTTTTTTGCACTTTCTATTATGGACAGCTCCAAATCTGATATCTCTAACGTCCGTTCACGGCCTTGACGCTGCGAGCGGTGGCTAAGCGAGGGGCGGCGAGCGGTAAGAACAAAATATATAGGTACAGAAGCCAACCTACATACAAAGCGCGCTCGAGCAACGCACACATAGACACCGCTCACGGACACGATATCTCGGAGCGCCTCGGCACGCTCGTCGAACAAATATTAATATGTAATATTATGTATTTTATATACGTAAATAGGTCTGTAAAAAATCGCTTTTAGCGATTCGACCGCGATATATTCAGGGTTATTTATAAAACACTGGCAACAACTTTTGTTCTATGACTTTTAAAAAAATACCATATTTTTTTTTTATCAGATTTTCATACAAAAATAAAAATATTTAAATTGAACGTTCTAAATGTTGCGAAGTCTATACTGGCGTATCAATTTTCTAGTGTGATGAGTACACGACAATGGTGCGAATGCTCGCTAGGTAAGAGTGATGACAATTTTTCGGAAGCTTGCTTACTAGCATTACGAGAACAGTGCACGGGAGCCGTAAGTAGATACAGCAAAATACAGAGTTGAAATGTGTTAGATAGAACAACGAAATCTTAAAGGTTTGTTTTTGGTAATTGCGTTATGTTTTGTAAAAAGTCATAGAACATAAGTTCTTGTTAATGATTTTCTTAGGTTAGGCTGCTACTATTAGGTGCTAGACCTATTAGGTGTTTTACAAATAACCCTGTATAATACACTACTACTATCTATCTATCTATTAACCAGTTGCCATTAACAGACAGAAGTAAACTTTTACTATAGATAGTGTCAATCTCTTTGACATAATCCCCGTCTCAGATGTGTAACAAATACCACAGATGAAAAGGGTTTTGCCAATCTTATACGTTGCCTTAAAAGTGCATCGTCTTAAAAATATCTCCTTTAATTATTATTTTTATTTATTTATTTAATCTTCATGCAAGACAAAAGACAAAGGTGGGCTCAATGTATTAGGCATTGTCTACCTGTCAACAAAGGGTGGGGAAGAGATTACCATAAATCTCAATGCAAAAAACATACATTCAGCTGAACATAGAACCTCCTCCTTTTCGAAGTCGGTTAAAAAAAGGAAATGTTATCATAATAATAAAAATAATAGTTGCTATTCTACAATGAAGGTGGGCCGATGACCTGGTAAGGGTTGCGGGAATCCGATGGATGCGAGACGCACAGGAACATGGGGAGGCATATGTCTAACAGTGTACATTTTTCGAATAAAATGATGATGATGTTGTTTTTTTTTTTGTCGACGGGGAAAATCATCTTTGACGAAACCCGCTCTTAGGTGGAGCGGGAGACAGTGTCAGACTCTTACTGACTAAAAACCCCGCGCCGTTCCTTCTAGCCTTCATACCGGGGCACGAGCTCCCTTTCGGACAACCCTGTCCCCAGTAGGCTTCGACCAAGCTGGGCCCCTCCTGCTGTTGACAAATCCTTGAGGCGCGCGGGAACAGTGCGCGCCGTCGACGTCTTGGACTCGGTCCATTACCGGACGATCGGACAGCGAGCTACCCATGGCTCGCCGTCCGCGAGCCCGCGTCTACGATGGCCGGAAATCGGGATCGGAATCCCGGCGACGGCGGCGAGGGCGCCGTTGCCTGATGTGGTCAGCCTCCTCCTTTGCAAGCATTACTGCTTCGCAGAAGGAGGCGACCGCCTGCCATTCCTCCTCGCTCCGGACCATGGCCTCGGGCCCGGCGCGAGAGGTCTCCGCCGCCGATCGCCCCCATGAGGGCACGGCGATGCTCCGCCCAGGCAGGGCACACCTCGACGGTGTGCTCCACCGTGTCCTCCGGGCGTTGCGCATAGTGGCGACACCCGGGCGATGATGATGTTGTTGTGTTTGTGTTGTTATGTTATGTTGAAATGTGGACCAAGCCCAAGTCATCGACGGAGCGTAGTAATCCACGCGCGCCTCAAGGAGATGTCAGCTAACCGTAAAGGCCCAGCAGCGTCGAAGCCTACTGAGGGCATGGTGGGCGCTTCTGAAAGGCCCTGGAATGCAAGTCAACGAAGGAATATAGGAATGGGTTTTAGTCAGTAAAAATCTGACACGCACTCCCGCTCTTCCTAAGGGGGAGATGTCATTGAATGATTTCCCACTTAAAAAAAGACCATAATTATTCGGTTGCAGTACTCCGATCAGACCTGCGCTTTGTATAACATATTTTGAAGATATATTATCAAACAAAGACCCAAACAAAAGGAATAAATCTAGTCAATTTCCTAGAACGGACAAACCAAACGTGACTATGATGAAAATCAACATGGATGCTGGATAGCCGTCGAAACAAACGGTTTTGTGGTAGCCAGCTCCTACACTAAGTCCACATTCGTTCAGAAAATTACGTACGTTTAAGGAGCATCCTCGGAAACAGGAGCTTTGTGTGTGGCCAGAAAACGAGCATGTACTTAATCTTATTTATTACGAGAATGATCATTTTTATCATTCCATACCTTTTTTTATAGTGGGAAAAATCATCCAGTGACAACCCCCGCTCTTGGGCGGAGCGGGAGATAGTGTCAAACTCTTGCTGACTAAAAACCCACCCCGTTCCTTCTAGCCTTCATACCGGGGCTCGAGCCCCCTTTCGGATTACCCTTGCCCCAGATCGTTCCGTTCCGTAGTTGAAAATAAAACCATATACTTAGATCCGCGGTCCCTTGAAGCTGTGAAAAAATCATACTTCTAAGTTCAAAAAATACGGCCGTTTAAAAACGTATATTTTGACACATCAGGGGAATCAAAACTTATAGAGTACTTCCCATTGACCCAGAATCCTGTAATTTGGCATAAAGCAAGGTCTTATAGCATAGGTGTAGGAATAAATCTGAAAATAGTAATTTTGTTGTTTCGAGAGATATAGGGAATATTATTTCCTTGGAAGTTGGGTAGGCCTTTAGTGTGGGACACTACCTGTGTCGATACTCTTGCGCCATCCCATCTTCCTAGCTCATCGTGCTGTGCTGGTGCTGCCGCGGCGGCTGCAGAGAACCTCAAGCGGCGGAAATATAACAGCCTCGTTGGCAATTATATTTTTGAGCCGTTTGGGGTTGAAACTCTTGGGCCGTGGGGTTCGAGTGCTCATATGCTTTTTAAAGATTTATCCAAACGCTTAGTTGACTCTTCGCGTGACCCAAGGGCTGGCTTCTACCTCGGTCAGAGATTAAGCATTGCCATACAACGTGGCAATGCCGCCAGCCTTTTGGGCACACTTCCAGTCGACAGCGATGCGGAGGAGTTTTTTGACGTCTACTATTTAGCTAGGCCTTTAGTGTATATATTATTTTTAATTATTTAAGTTTATTTTATAATTTAATTAGTTCCATAGGGAATTGATCTATATCATATGTGAGTATGTACGAAACCCTTGGGTGCGAGTCCGACTCGCACTCGCCCATCTTTAGTGTACAAGCCATCACGTCAGGTTGAAGATTTCCGGAGGAGAACCAAGGTTACCGACATAGCTCGAAGAATCGCCAAACTTAAGTAGCAGTGGGCAGGGCACATTGCTCCTTGAACGTATGGTGATCTAGAGTGGCGACATCGCACTAGAAGACGCAGAACTGGACCGCTGACCTTGTGAGAGTCACGGTAATGCGATGGATGCGAGACGCACACGATCGTATCATTTCAGCCGATATATGTCCACTGTTAGACATAGGCCTCCCCCAAGCGTCGCCACAAAGAACGATCCTGTGCGTCTCGCATCCATCGGTTTCCCACAGCCGTCACCAGGTCATTAGTCCACCTTGTTGGAGGCCTTCCAACGCTGCGTCTTCCAGTACGCGTTCGCCCAGAACCTTTCAGCCCCAACGGTCATCTATTCTGCAAGCAATGTGCCCTGCCCATCGCCACTTAAGTTTGGCAATTCTTTGTACTATGTCAGCAACTTTAGTTCTCCTGCGAATATCTTAATTTTTGATTCGATCACGCAAGGAAACCCCGAGCATAGCCTTTTCCATTGTCCATCCCTAATCTCAAGAAAATTGCAACAAATTGTAACAAGAATTCATATAAACCTTAATCTTATCAGCCACTAACCTGAAGCTTCAATAAAACCACCCTACCTAAATGGCCACTAAAATTAAACCCTAACAAGACATCGCTACTTTTATGGGCACACATAAAGTTTGTTCAGTCACTATATATGTTACTGGCACTAGTATGTAAGTCTGATTACGTTATCAAAGTAGATGGAATCGCAGACAAGTAATATAACTCGTAGACTGAATGTAGATATATGCTTTATAACTTGGTATTTGGGTAAACTGCTTTTCGCAAGGAATTGATTTATTTCTGGACTGGAACAATTTGTCTGCTGCGTTCTTCCTGTCTGATTATAATTTTGGTGTCTTAGGCTAGAGTGAATAGACTCTTAATAAACTAGTGCGTTACACCATCAACGATTGCATCACTGCTTACCCATCAGGTGGGATCGCAGTTACTAGTTTAATAATAATAAAACATTAAAAGGTTAGCATAGCATAGTCGGCCTTATAATGTTCCCACTGTTGGGACTCAGGTCTTCTCTAGGAGAGGGAATGGGCCGTAATCCACCACGCAGGCCTAGTCCTGGATGTCAGTCATATCGAGCTCCGAGATCATTCGAGGTTATAGGAACGGGCTCACCTATCCAAACCAAATTTTTAGGCTTTGTTCGGACTATTTAGTAGATGGTTTATGTGAAGTTTAATAGGGTAGAGTAGGGTATAGTAGGGTAGAGTAGGGTAGAGTAGGGTAGAGTAGGGTAGAGTAGGGTAGAGTAGGGTAGAGTAGGGTAGAGTAGGGTAGAGTAGGGTAGAGTAGGGTAGAGTAGGGTAGAGTAGTGTAGTGTAGAGTAGTGTAGAGTAGTGTAGGGTAGAGTAGGGTAGAGTAGGGTATAGTAGGGTAGAGTAGGGTATAGTTGGGTAGAGTAGGGTAGGGTAGGGTAGAGTAGGGTAGAGTAGGGTAGAGTAGGGTAGAGTAGGGTAGAGTAGGGTGGAGTAGGGTAGAGTAGGGTGAAGTAGGGTAGAGTAGGGTAGAGTAGGGTATAGTAGGGTAGAGTAGGGAAGAGCGGGAGCGAAGCCGTGCGGGCAAAAGCTAGTATCTATATATACATAAATATATAATATATATACTAATATTATGTCAATTGAGAAAGGAAATGCTCTTTAATTTTCCTCTTAAAGACATCCAAAGAAGGGCTGTCGCGAAGGGAATGTGGGAGAGAGTTGTATTGTCCCAATAAAAATATGTCTATCAATCCTATTTTATGTAAGGATCTAAAGACTATGGGACCACTAGAAATGATCGAAATCATCAAAAACTTTACCCTGACATTTCGGTAAGAGAGTCAAAACATTGGCGATTTCATTTTTGTTTTGTTAAAGTTTATGAAGTTCTTGTAAAATTAAAATTAAAACGTTTTATTGCATTTCATCTCCGTCATATTCCTATCCTTGTCCCATCTTACTTGATGTCAGTTCAACACGTTTTCTTCTTTAGTCCCCCGTTCAACTGCCACGGTAATCATTCATTCCCGTTTTTTTCTTGTCAAATTAATGGTACAAAGGTCATAATCTGGAATACGATTAGGACCTTTGTACCACTAATTGAGACTTGAGAGACGATCAACATCTCCCCTAGTTGCCTTCTTCGGTGAAAAAGAGAACCCTAGTGTTTCTACATTACATTCCGCTAACGATTATGGAGTCATTCCATTTGAACTGCAGAGGAAGAACACTGGAGAAAATTTGCAGGAGTAAGAATAAAAATGGATGAACAGCAATTTTCTATGGATGTATTCCAGCGGTTTCTGATATATTAATGAACAAGTGTTATTAATATTTGTTATAAACCCAATTTGGCAAGTATTTATAAGACTGGTTGCTGTTTGAGCCTTAAAATGTAAGTAGATGGCGACGCTTCCAAAATACCATTACCTAACAAATTCGCAATCATTAATAAACTCCATCAGTGAACACTCCAAAATTAGTGCCGTCTGTGTCTAATTTTATCACAACAAAGTTACAAACATTAAAGGAAGTAACAATACAGTGTTTGTTATAGGTAAACGCAAAACTGTACAATCCCTTTCTGTTTTAAAACTATTTCGGTGTAATTGAGTTAGCCAGAATTTCGCGCTAGATAGAATTAGTAGTTCGGTCCTGAATGACGGGGCGTACAGTTTAATCCACACTTTGTAAAGTTGAACCACAGAATATATTGGTACAGAATGTCAACTCCATACAACGAGTCAAAACGCGCTTAAGATCGGCATTTGATTGAGATCGCCACACTAACTGTCCTCACACGTGGGCCCTCAAAAAAAATGCCGCAACAAAAAACGTTAGAGCGGCCACAAAAAAAAAGCTAGAAGCCGCCGCAGAAAACAGCTGAAGCGCACGACAGCTCGTGGCCGGAGAAGCTTGAAGCGGCTGCACACGAGCCACAAAAAAAGGCCGCCTCAAAAAGAAGCTTGAAGCGGCTTTTTTTTGAGGCCCGTGTGCGGGGACACTTAGGCCTACTTCCCACGGACGCGTAGCTTCATAAATTTTGTATTCGTAATCGCTTAAGATCGGTCGCTCCGCATAGTGTGTGCGCTATTTGTAATTTATATACAACAACATGTATTGACATTTCGTCGCCCATCTTCCGCGACGGGATTTTCGTCAAGTGTGGTAAAGGCCATAACATAATATTTAACAACACGATGGACCGCCCAACGCTGCTGCTTCGACGATACAGATTCATAGTTTTGTATGTAAGCTTCACGCAGGCGTACACCAAGAGCATTATGACGCATACGTGTCTATGAAGCTACGCGTCTGTGAACAAGAGTAGAATAGAATACAAATACTTTTATTCAGAACAGACACAGCACAACTGTTGTAAACATAGAATACAAAATAACAAAAGAACAAAGTGCGCCGAGCGTGCCCGCGCCGAGAAGGTCAGCATTTGCTGGGCGTTAGACACCCATATGTTATTCCAATATTTTGAGGCTGAATACCAAAATCTACCTCGAAAAGCTGTAGTTCGGTGATGCGGAGTAGCCAGCTGCTGAGCACAACGCTTGGGCTCGCGCTGCCTGTGGTAGGTTTATTTTCTAATGCTAGCCTTCTGTACGTATCTATTCTGTGGTCAAAGTTTAAAATTGTACTGACTTCTACTCTAATATACCAGAAAATGTATTGACTTACGTAAGATCTTAGTTAGTTTGCAGAATTTGTGTTGAGGCGATAGCCGAGCAAGTTGTTGTTTTGATTGATTGAAATGCAAGTAATAGGAGTTAATTCAATAAACCGGTCTTGGTTAACTGTTTTGCAGTATCTGTGAGGAGTTTTGAAGTTATGTATTTGAAACTTGTTGTATGAATTTACCTATATATCAATTTATTTACAGAGAAGGATAAGTAAGACTCTTTCAAATGTGATCATCATCATCAGCCTTTTTAATGTTACCACAGCTGGGACTCAGGCCCTAGGACTCTAGGAGAGGGAATGGGCCGTAATCCAACACGCGGGCCCAGTGCGAGTTGGTGGATGTCACATGTCTTCGAATTTTTGGTTCTAGGACATGCCGGTTTCCTCACGATGTTTTCCTTCACCTTTTTGAGAGCAGTGGTGATGAAATAAATTACACAAAGTAATGCGCCTGGCTGGGTTCGAACCTGCGACCTACAACTCGTAAGTCGGGGCCATTACCACTCGGCCACCACTGCTCTCTCAAATGTGATGAAAATACGATTATTATATATATTTATTTATATATTTATTTATTTATCTATCTATATATATAAAAATGACCCCCGTTTTCCGTTGTCACGACTTGGCATGAAAACGGCTTGACCGATTTGGCTGTTTTTTTTTTAATGTGATTGTTATTGTGAGGAGAAGGTTCTTATGGAAAAAAATTAGGGTGGTGTAGGGTAGAGTAGGGTAGAGTAGGGTAGAGTAGGGTAGAGTAGGGTAGAGTAGGGTAGAGTAGGGTAGAGTAGGGTAGAGTAGGGTAAAGTAGGGTAGAGTAGGGTAGAGTAGGGTAGAGTAGGGTAGAGTAGGGTAGAGTAGGGTAGAGTAGGGTAGAGTAGGGTAGAGTAGGGTAGAGTAGGGTAGAGTAGGGTAGAGTAGGGTAGAGTAGGGTAGAGTAGGGTAGAGTAGGGTAGAGTAGGGTAGAGTAGGGTAGAGTAGGGTAGAGTAGGGTAGAGTAGGGTAGAGTAGGGTAGAGTAGGGTAGAGTAGGGTAGAGTAGGGTAGAGTAGGGTAGAGTAGGGTAGAGTAGGGTAGAGTAGGGTAGAGTAGGGTAGAGTAGGGTAGAGTAGGGTAGAGTAGGGTAGAGTAGGGTAGAGTAGGGTAGAGTAGGGTAGAGTAGGGTAGAGTAGGGTAGAGTAGGGTAGAGTAGTAGGGTAGAGTAGGGTAGAGTAGGGTAGAGTAGGGTAGAGTAGGGTAGAGTAGGGTAGAGTAGGGTAGAGTAGGGTAGAGTAGGGTAGAGTAGGGTAGAGTAGGGTAGAGTAGGGCAGAGTAGGGTAGAGTAGGGTAGAGTAGGGTAGAGTAGGGTAGAGTAGGGTAGAGTAGGCTAGAGTAGGGTAGAGTAGGGTAAAGTAGGGTAGGGTAGAGTAGTAGGGTAGAGTAGTAGGGTAGAGTAGGGTAGAGTAGGGTAGAGTAGGGTAGAGTAGCGTAGAGTAGGGTAGAGTAGGGTAGAGTAGGGTAGAGTTGGGTATAGTAGGGTGGAGTAGGGAAGAGCGGGAGCGAAGCCGCGCGGGCAAAGCTAGTTTATTTATAAATGCTTATAGCACATAAACTGTACAAAGGCGGACTTAATGCCTTAGGCATTATCTACCAGTCGACCTTATGATTTAGACTAAAACCCACCTGTGCCTTCATCAGAAAGTTTAAAGGCACCCAAAATTATGCTCAGAGTATCCTTGCGTGATCGCATCAGAAATGAAATTATCCGCAGGAGAGCCAAGACTACCGACTTAGCCCGAAGAATCGCAACACTTAGTGGTAATGGGCACAGAGTACATTGGCTTCCATGCATGGTGGACTGATGACCTGGTGAGGGTCGCGGGAATCCGATGGATGCACAGGACCGGTCGCTTATGCCCAAAAGTGGACGTCTTTCAGCTGAAATGATGATGATGGATTCGGAGTAGTAAAAAATCTCCGGTATATTATTTGTCATGCATCATCATCATCTTCCTGCCCTTGTCCCGTTTTATTTGGGGTCAGCGCAACACCTTTTTTCTTCCATTCTGTACTGTCACTCGTCACGCTATCACTTCATATCACTTCTCTCACAATCCATCCATCTTTGTCGATTTGTAAGGGAATCGTTTGACTTTGTATGGTCATGTAAACTCGTAACTTTTTTAGCAACATGCGTTTCGTCCCTCCTCTTCACATGACCATACCAAGTCAAACGATTCCCTTTCAACTTTTCAGTCACTGGCGCCACTTTCAAACTTCCCCTAATATACTCATTTCTCACTTTATCCATTCTATTATGTCATGCAAAATTACTACAAAAAGTCACAGAATCCCTACACAGCTTCACCCTTTAAAAAGGCTACGGTAGCTATCAATAAAAGCTGTCTGAATGAAGCTACAGTCTAATAGTTAAATCAATTGGATCTCATTACTGTGATGGCGCTGTATCGCGATGCCCGTAATACCAGCCCGATTAGTACTTTGGAGTTTGTGGTACAAGTTATAGGCGACAGCGGTAGACGTAGCGATATAGTAAATTCGGTTCTGTTTTATTGTTAAACAGTTTCATAGTAGGTATCAATGAAATTGAACGGTTTGGGCCGTATATTAACATTCGATTTTTAATACTATACATTAAATAATAGACAACATTTTCTACTTATTAATATCTACCAAACCATGCAGATGTGTTTTTGGGGCTAAAAATTAAGTAGTTTTTTTTTTTTGTTTAGACCAGAATCTTTTGAAGATTGTGAGTGTGGCTCGAAATAATGGGTCACTTCTAGGCAAACGTGCTCCATCATTGGCCACATCATCGCTTATTGCAACAGGATTCGCTTTGTGACTCTCGACGAGTTGTCTCTGATAGGGTAAAACGTTATTATTAGGATTAGAAGGGATCATTTTTGAAGATAATTCTGTCCATGGATCTTATCCATTTACAAGCACTCTAGTCACTCTCACAGGAGAACAATGGCAGCCCCATAGGTCAGCAAGAGCATCGAAATCGATAGTAAGAAGCAAACCGAAGGTTCTAGGTTCGCCGACGACATTGTCCTTTTTGCTCCTACTGCTCTAGTTCTTACTCAAAACCTAAATACGACAAGTCTCAGGGTGCGGCTTGCGATGAATCGGTCTTAAATTATTATTTTATGTGACAATATTTATAATAAATACCTACATAAAAAAAATCATATAATTTTTTAACCGCTTCGACTTCGACCTTGTACCACCCACCAAGTCTGATTACACGCCGCTGGTACAATTCATGATAAATATTAGCTGTACCTTTAAACAATACATTGCCGGTCGAAGGCAACACTCTTCAATTACTACAGTAACGACTACGCAATATAATCAAAAATTATTAACGATACGTCAGAATTGAAATCCGATCGTGTTTTGTTTTATTATGTATGCCGTAGTGTTTACGCATTTCTGCACGAAGCAAAACTAGGTTGGGTTGAGATGATTAAAATAATGTAGGGATTGGAATCTGGGAATTCTACATTGATTTTTAAGGTTACGTATCTCAAAAGGAAAAAACAGAACCCTTACAGAATCACATTTTTGTCCATCTGTCTGTCAAGACTCTTTATGTCGGAAAAGCGCGGAGGTATCGAGTTCAAAATTTAAATCATGTATTCAAGTCTGCGGTCCAAAAAATGAATATTTCGTTCGATACTCGGTACTTTCCTTTGACCCAGAATCCTTAAATTAAGCATAAAAATCTTAAAGCACAGGTATAGGAATAAATCTGAAAAAGTTTGTTGGCAGCGGTTTTGCCCACGTGAAATTAGAAAATTATATCAAGGGAGCATATTCCCACACATGGTCAACCAGTATGTCAAATTTCACCCAAATCAATTCAGCCGTTCGAGCGTAGAGATATAACAAACATACACGCTCACAAACTTTCGCTTTCGGAATAAAAGTGTGTCTTACAGTATGAGGTTATTCCACATAGCTTTAACATTTTTTTTTCTTATAAGTAATCACATATATGTCCCAATCGGAAATGAGTCTGGAAATTCGCATCAAATATTAATGGGAGATCAAATCACCAAACCACATCAAAATATCTACTTTATTACATGGAGTAAGAAAAAAAACATAATTTCGATTTTCAATCAAATCGGTTCGATGGTCCCTGAGAAAATTGCTTTTACGAACATAGAGACGTCTATCAATATCCTAACAAGTCATTTATTTTAAGTAGATGTCTGAAAATATGACAGATAATTATATAAATAATGATGTAGACCTATGTAATGTAAAAAAAATTCTGCTCAATAAGTTAAGCAAAGGATGATCTGCAAATATTGAACTTCGTTGCGATAATAGTTATTTTTTGTACAAGAGTGCAAAGCGGCTATTTTAACCGCATGTTCAATTTTGATCACTGAGCAAACGAAGGATTCTAAAATTTAATCCTGAGCGTTAGCGAGAGAATCAAAAGAGCACGAGGCGAAAAATCTTTGCAGTCGAGTGCAACACGTAACTTTTCATCCCCACCTCATCGAGGAAATGACTAAATGCAAAAAAAAATACAATAAAGTAGGTACACCAAGGAGATACCGAGTCTGAGTTTTAGACAAATTAAAAAAAAAAAATATGTTAAGAGTATAAGTGTAATAATTAAATCGTGAGGAGACGATGATGTCCTAGAACCAAAAATTCGAAGACATCTGATATTCTCCAACCCGCACTGGGTCCGCGTGGTGAATTACGGCCCATTCTCCTAGAGAGGAGGCCTGAGTCCCACCAGTGGGAACTTTAAAAAGGCTGATGATGATGAGGTTTAATGATGTTTTGAATTCACAAACTTGTGCACACGATGTACTAAATTCAATTTATACTCTAGCGGATAAAAACAGCTTTTGCACTCAGATATCGAAGAGTAAAAATACTCTTTCCGAGATGGGAGGATGAAAAGTATATTTTGAAAAAAGTTAGACATTTGAAAGTGCCACATAAGTTATTTTGAATGTTGTCAATGCATAAAACAATATCTTGTGCTTGATCCTTATGCTTACTGTTCGGCCAATCGAAAAATAATGTAAATCCCTATCCCTACTAATATTATAAATGCGAAAGTAACTCTGTCTGTCTGTCTGTTACGCTTTCACGCAAAAACTACTGAACGGATTTAGATCAAATTTGGTAGGTAGGTAGAAGAGACACTGGAATAACACATAGGCTACCTATAATTCCACTGCTGAGCTTGGGTCTCTGCCCGCGCGATAAAAACTGTAGTCCACGCAGGCGAAGCCGCGGGCGGAAAGCTAGTATCGTATAAAAAGCATGATTTAAAAAAAAACTATTAATCAATATAGTTTTTCCCAAATATTCAAGTTTTTGTAAAAGTTGTGTTATTGTTTTATTGTACTTCTTCTTCCTGCCCTTATCCCATATTACTTGGAGTCGGCGCAACACGTTTTCTTCTTCCATTCTGTCCTGTTACCCGTAAAACTATCACTAACTCCCTTTTCTTTCATATCACTCCTCACACAATCTATCCATCGTTTCTTCGGCCTTCCTCTCCCTCTCCATCCATCTACACGTATACTCAGAACTCTCGTAGTAATATGCGCCTCATCCTTCCTCTTCACATGACCATACCAAGACAACCGATTACCTTTCAACTTTCCAGTCACTGCGCCACTTTCAAACTTCCTCTAATACACTAATTTCTCACTTTATCCATTCTCGTCACACCACACATCCATCTCAACATTCTCATCTCTGCTACATACAATCTTTTTTCATCCTTATTATTTTAGTGTACAATCAAGAATATTCAATTAAATTCTTTTCACGTGGACAAAGCCACTGGCAAAAGCTTGTTATAATTTTTTATAAAGGAAAATGTGAATGGTCGTTATAGTGTTTAATTTCAATAGAAAAGGGGCTCAATTTAAGCAAGAGTCTTTACAAAACTTAGCACAAACATGTCGGTAACAACCCAACGTTGCGTAGTCAGCCTTGCTAAACAATACCACTTTGTAATAGTATGCCATGCCGCACCGCCTACGTCTGCCTCGCGAGACGCGACAGAAATGTACGATGTGCAGAAAAATGGTTTAAGGAGAATTAATAAAACTTTATATTTTTGACTGGCCTGTTGGTCTAGTGGTTAGTGGTCCTGACTGCTATGCCGGAGGTCGTGGGTTCGATTCCCACCCAGGACAAATGTTTATGTGATGAGCGTGATAATTTTTTTCCGTGGCTGGGTGTAATTTATCTATATTATGTATGTATTTAGAAATATATAAGTATGTTTATCAGTTGTCTAGTACCCATAACACAAGCTATGCTTAGCTTGGGACTAGACGGCGTTGAATGATAGTTACGGATTTAAAAAAAGTTAAAATAATATTTAATTTTATTTAATACGCGACCCGCCCCGGCTTCGCTCGGGTGCAATTTTATACATAAAAACCTTTCTCTTGAATCACTCTATCTATTAAAAAAAACCGCATCAAAAACCGTTGCGTAGTTTTAAAGAATTAAGCGCACATAGGGATATAGGGATAGAAAAAGCGATTTTGTTTTATAATAAAACAACATACACATAAATATATAATGTTGCTATGTCCTACAGATATTTAAAAAACTTCAATGAATTATCGCCATTCCAAATAAAGTTCCGGCAACAAGCGATTCAGAATGAAGACATTAAAGCATTAAATACAAATCGCCTGCTATCCGTACTTACAAAACAAAATAAAAAGTACTGCTAGGAAGAAAAGTGCGCGTTTTCCTGTATTTTGTGCAGGAGCCAGAGAGCTTAATCATGCGCAAGATAAGCAGGTCGAGACAGGGCTGCCATATTCATAACGATTAAAAAATAACATATTTGTTTTGCCAACGATCGATCAACGACTTGATTGAACTGAGCTTGATCAATTTCAGTATTGAAAGGTCTGAAAGATGAGCTTAACATCAAATAAAAAAATTACTGGCAGCCTCGTCGTTTGCTTTCCTTTTTTTTAAGTTTCGTTACACTAACTCAATTTTCTAGACTAATTTTCATGACGTGTCAATGTCAATCGTGCTAACGAAAACGAGGGATTTGAGCTACATGCCCTATACAGGATTATTTGTAAATCACTAACAAGCTTACAGGACTGTATCACAAACATCATAAAAAAAAACTTTTGTTCTAAGACTTTTTACAAAACATAATTCATTGTACTCTACAACTCTGTATTTTGCTATACCTATCTGCGTCGCAAGCGCATCAAGTACCCCTGCCGCCCGATCCCCGCTTTTCTCCGCTATTATACTATAACAATATGATGCATTTTTAAGTCATAAAACAAAAGTTGTTGTTTATGATGTTAGTAACATAGTCCTGAGAGGTTTCCAATGTTTTACAAATAAACTTGTATATGGATTGCGTTAAGAGCTTGAGGTACGGCCTCTGCACAGTATCAATGCTGGTCCAAGGCCACCCTCCTTTTCTTTCATTGTTCTCGGCTCTGAGCTACTTGCCTGAGATGTTTTTTAAGGCAGATTCAGAAGAAAGTCTTCCTGCTACCTCCTTTGTAGCCTGCCCTGTCTTACTTTATCAGGGCAATAACTTAGTATACATGGTTAGATTGGCATATGGCAGACATGTCTAGCCTAATCCATAACTTGAAGCTAGTTACTATTTTCGATCTAGTACCTTCCCTAGATCGAATGCAGTTATAAAGAGCGGCATAAAACATTTGAGTTCATTTGAGCATTCGACCGTAATGTTTTGTAAAGCTTAAGGAGTATATTTCACCAACACCATGGCGGCGCGACCAGCCACCACCAACAAAATATATACAGCTCTATAGAGAGTTATTCACCTGGTGTCTGTTAAGTTGCGCAACCAATTTGGTGGCGCGACCAGCTTAGACGTGTGGTGACGCTAGTGTCTGTATAGTGTCTAGTTTGGTAGCTTAGGACTATATTTCACCGGAACACCATGGCAGCGCAACTGCTCGCGCCCCCAAAGCACATGGCCAAAGTGTCCCGGTGAAATAAAGCCCGAGATATCCAATAAGTGTATGCCTTCCTTGGGAGTCCAAGGGTGATCCCTGGTCAGCACAGCTGCGGGCTTGCGGATGATAAGCTATGGGTGGCTCGACGTCCAGCCGTCTGAAGCAAGCCCTAGTCATCCACGGCGCGTAGTGTATCACGAGCACCTCAAATAGATCGTAGCAAAACTGTAGAAGCTCAGCAGGGATGCTGTCTACTGAGGCCACGGGATCTTGTAAAAGAGTTATCAAGGCCCTGAAACGCAAAAGACAACTGAAGGACACAGATAGATTTTAGTCAGTAAATGTCTGGCATGGCCTTCTCGCTGTCTTGGTGTAGAAAAATTAATTTGATGATTTCCCACCTAAAAAAAAATCTAAGAAACAGTAGCAACCCTACAACGAATTTCGAGCAGGCCTTTTGTCCCTCACCAATTCAATTTAGTGATAAGGGATAGAAAGACTTGTGATAAACACTAAGACAAATAAAGTAGCCTTCGATTGAAAGGCGAGGTCAGGGCGTTAAGGAAAAATGGGGGTCGTGAGCCGAATAGTAAGTACTTCATCTGGTACTCCCTTATTAATGGCGGTAGGCTGAGATCGGGTAGGTCTATAAACGTGTGTTAAGATGGCTGGTTGTGAGAGCAATCTGGTAATACTGTCCGGGGGATGAACGTTTGGTAGTTAGTTTGAAGTCAAAAAGTCTCGCCTTCTTTGACTTAGCGTGTCGATGGCAAATAGTACAGTATGATATAAGTGTGTAATGTTAGTGATTACTGTTGAGGCGGTATTTAGACCCGAGCTATGGCGAGGGTCTCAAGAAAGCCGAGAACGGTAGGCATTAAGTCCGCCTTTGTACTTTTATGTTGCATGAAGTTTTAATAAATAAATAAATAAATAAACGGTAATCATTAATTACTCACGTGTATCGTTTTTCAATATACTTGTGAAGAAAATAGCTGTAAAACTAGTAAACTTTTGTAGCAGTTAAAATCTGTTTTCATATGCGCGCCAATTTTTTTTTTTTCTTTTCGTCGTGGGGTACGACTTGCGCTTGCGAGGTTGAACAATAAGGTTTTAACCACATTATAGTACTAGGTCGTAATGGCAATCAAAATGTCACAGTTTGGTAACAAGTGCCATTATATACCTAAGTGCAGTGCAATAAGAGTCACTTTTGAGCTAGTGTATTGAAAACTAATTTTAAATTCCTTGCCTGGCTCAGTTTTTGGCCACGGCAATGCCGTCCACTGATGCTGTCATTAGATCGCTACGTGAACATGTAATAGGGCACATCATGTAGAATGGATAGTCGTTTTTTGTTTATTCTGATACTAGCGACCCGCCCCGGCTTCGCTCGGGTAACAGTATTTCTGCACTATTTAATGGATGTTATTATACATAATATAAACCTTCCACTTGAATCACTCTATCTATTAAAAAAACCGCATCAAAATCCGTTGCGTTTAAAACTATTATAGATTTAAGCGTACATAGGGATATAGGGACTTTGTTTTATACTATGTAGTGATGTGTTTTACACATGTTTTAGCAAATAAATATCTTATCTAATGGAAGGTGGGCCATGGTCTAATAAAAGGGGTATGGAATTGCAGGAAATTTCTTATTATGGTGACACTGTGGGGAGGACTTCAACAGTGGACATCTTTAGGCTGGAAAGATGATGATGATGAATTAGAGGGCGCTGAATGCGTGAAAGAACAGGTGGTTCTGGTAATGCTTGTGGGAAACCTATGCCACTCTACAGTATCAAGTGAACGTCTTCAAATTATGATAATTCAAAAGTTTAAGTTATTAAAATGTTAATCAAAGATTCAGGTTCAATGTACATATAGATACAAGTGCAATAAGTTAGTTATTGCAACAGAGGTGGAATTCGCCCAAGCCGCAGGCGACGGTGTTATGGAGCCGATTGCTGTAGTGAAAAATCTCCACGTGTATCAAACGACGTTTTTCAATACACTTACAAAGAAATGAATAAACGAGGGTTGACCAGCGAATTGTGGAGGATACTCAGTGCCCAGCCTGGTACGAAGAATACAATACATTATGGCGCGACGCGTCTGCAAGCTCGCGTTCTTTTCCGTAACTACTAGTGCGGAAAACAGTAAATTGCGTGCCTAAAAGCAGTAGGGATAAGAGCGGGTTTTCGAGTAAGTGCATTGAAAAAAATTTTTTACACAATAACTAGTATCTACACACGACTTCGTCCGCGTTAGACTCGTAACACAGCACAATGCTATTTGGTCGCAATATCATGAAGATTTTTTTGAGAGGAAATTTAATTATTTTTCTAAAAAACCAAAACGGCTGGACCAAAGTTGACCGGACTTTCATTGGTAGATGATGTTATTAGGTAATTTAGGCTACTTTTATTAAAAGCTGCCACTTTAAAGTGGGATCGGCCGGACATGGACATATTGACCGCATGTCGAATGATCTGTGAGCTAAAAGAGCCACTTATTGAGTACCATTATTCGTAAGGCGACATCCCGGCAGACCAAGGCGAAGGTGAAGACATGAGCTGGATAACTACCCTAAGGTAGTTTAGGGATTGCGAGGCAGTCCCTAAGGACTGCCTCGCAATGGCCGAGGACAGATGTGGTGGAAAAGCGGGAAGGAGGGAAGCTTTCGCCCAGCAATGGGACATAAAAGAGCTATAAAGTAAAGTAAACAGGAAATAAGTTTTAACCACATTGTTACAATTCTTAGTGATAAACACCAAACACCAAGTACTGCTCAAATGAAATAACAGAAGGCAATGCGATACAAAATGGCGGACGTGTACAGAATAAGAACTACTCGTTATTAGTGTGAGGAATAGAAGCCGGGGTGAGATTACAAAACAGACGATTAATAACGATACACGGAAAGTATAACAAAACAAAAGAAACTGGCCAGAGCAATCAGTAAGGAAAAGTTTAGAAGATAACGTTATGCTTTTTTTAAATATCCTTACTATATATATACATAATATATTCTTAGACGATTAGGCAGTTTAGAAGGCGATGACGTCACGTGATAGCGATGACGCTGCAGCTGTCAAAAAAAATGGCGGGGAGATGCGAGGAGAGCTCGGATGCGACGCGGTCGTGTTTTAGGCATCATAATTTTGATTTATACCGTTGTTACAGTTTTTGTTTGTTTGTTATTTTAAATTAATAAATTAGTTGTAGGTTTTATCTTTAAAAAGTCAAATACGCTTCTGATCCATAAGATCAGAAGTGGGATTCGTTTAAATTCACGCGCTCTAGTTTGTTCGCCATCTTTTAACCCTTTTAGTGTAATTTTTAAAATAACACGCGACGTGTTGATTATTTTCTTTTTGTTTTCAAGTATAGTTTGTGTTCTCTTTAATAGTGAAATAACTAATGTAGCTTGCAGCTATAACCATGTTGAGTCGTGAGGGCACACCGCGTGTACCTAGGCGTAGTTCTCGCAATCACCGTGACGATTCGCGTAGCCTTCGCGATGTTCATAGCCGGCATCGAGACCGTTATAGTGTGTCGCGCAGTGGATCTCCTAGGCGTCCTAATGAGAGTTTAGAGAAGTCTGAAAGTCCGCATAGGCGCCGTGATAGTTCTTATAGGCGCCGTGATAGTTCTTATAGGCGCCGGGATAGCCCACGTCGCGATCCTTTGAATGAAATACTGGACCGATTAAATGCGTTATAGGAACGCTTGCCTACAAACCCTACTCCCATGACGTCGCATCCGTGCTACACGCTGCCATTGAGGGCTGTGGTAGTTGCTGAGGCAGCTACCAAACCCGTTCGGGACACTACTAGGACCGCGACCCCTGAGGTTCCGCGGGAGGTTGACGCTGCGGACAGGATTGTGGGCGCGCTTTCGTCGTTGATTCAAGTAAGATCTAAGCATTATTACATTTCAAATTTTGATCCCAATGTGCATGACTTTGATATGTGGTGTGCGGAAGTAGATCGTGGCCGCGAAATATGTCACTGGGACGATCAAGAATGCCTAGGACGCATAGGTGGGTGTTTACGTGGTGATGGTAAGATGTGGCTTAACGATTGGGTGACTAATGATCGATCGTGGTCGAATCTTAAATCTGAATTTCGATCATTATGTTCGTGTGAGTAGATATGGCAACAGTGTTATATGACGTCATGAGCACGAATTCAAATAAATTCTTAACGTACGAATATGCGCGGAAGTCCCTGTTGCGATTGAATATATCTAGTCAAAGGGCTTTTGGAGGAATTAAAAACCGTTATTGTGATCCGAGGTATTTCTGATCCCCAAGTGAAGGCCGCGACCGCCAGTGCTAAGCTACAATCACTAGTTTAGTTTTTATCAGTCTAAAACTGCGCCACCCCTTTTTAACAATCCCGTCCGCACGTCAAACGCAACTCCTTCTGAAACACGTAACTACAAGGAGTATGACTGATTAGTTGGTTTTTCATGTGGAAACGTAGATCACAAGGATGCCGCTTGTCCTAAAAAGACCTCAAAATCTGACATAGATTCTGACAATCTTTATCGAAAATTGAACCGACCAGTTTCAATTTACTACCAACAAAATTTTATTCTAAACCTTTTAAGACTTGCACATTCTGCAAAAAGAATTCATAGCATTTAGTTGTAACTTGTTTTGTTAAAGATCGAGTTGAGGCAAGTCTCTAGAGTTTGACAGAACAACGTAATGTCCGCCATTATTTAGAAGGTTCCAGTTTTTGAATTGATTCAGTCAGATATTTCACTTATCTTTGATTCAGAGTTAAATTCCTACCTAACGCCGCGCCGTGTTGGGGGTTTTGGTAGTTAAAACATAGTCCAATTCATATTATGTAACTGCTATTATTGAATTTTCTAATTTATTGTTCGTCATACCCTCGGATAGTATTCAGACCCTAATTCTGATAAGTACCTGCTGATGTTCTAAACCCTAGCGGAGTCAAATAAATTCGAACAAATGGCTTTCTTATATTCGTTTCTAGACGCTGAGTTAATATATCTGAGCAGACTTACTAGGCATGGTCAGGTACGGCCGAGCTCAAATGCTGGAGCATGAGAGTAGACGGAAGGGAGTTGTTGGCTATTTTAGTAAATCCATGGAGGGCGCTGAGTCCCGTTACCACAGTCACGAAATCGAGATTTTAGCCTGCTACTGTTCTCCAGATTTGCGAAGATTGCTCAAACGGCTGATTTGGAAACTCAAAGCTTAATACAAAAGCTGAGAGACTGTCAATTGGATAGTACACGATTTTTCATTAAAAATGAATTGTTGTATTACAAATATTCACCAATTGGTGAAGATCCTCTTCTCCTCTGTCTTGAACAAGTATGTTGAAAATTAGCAGCGGCAAAACGCGTACGTCAACGAGCGTCGTCGTCAGCGGCGTACATTTGATGTCGGTAATTTTGTTTCTGAGTAAATGTTCGCAGAGCACTGGGAAGCTGGACTTCGAGATGTGTGGCCTGTACGTGGTGCTACGAGCGCTACCACATGACCGAAACGAGCTCGATCTGCTTGCTGAGTTGTACGGAAAGAAGACGCAAACCGCCGTAGAACATATGGTTCAGTGGCGTGGCGAGTGGCAGCCCCGACCAGAGTAGCCGCCCCGAGCAGTGGCCGCCCCGAGCAGTGGCCGCCCCGAGCAGTGGCCGCCCCGAGCAGTGGCCGCCCCGAGCAGTGGCCGCCCGAGCAGTGGCCGCCCCGAGCAGTTGCCGCCCCGAGCAGTGGCCGCCCCGAGCAGTGGCCGCCCCGAGCAGTGGCCGCCCCGAGCAGTGGCCGCCCAGAGCAGTGGCCACCCCGAGCAGTGGCTGCCCCGACCAGTGGCAGTGTTTTATAGCCTCGACATTTGGCTTTGTTCTACCCCGACCAGTGGTAGTGTTGTTTTGCCCCGACCAGTGGCAGTGTTTCATAGCCTCGACATTTGGCTATGTCCTACCCCGACCAGTGGTAGAGTTGTCCTGCCCCGACCAGTGGCAGTGTTTCATAGCCTCGACATTTGGCTATGTCCTACCCCGACCAGTGGTAGTGTTGTCCTACCCCGACCAGTGGTAGTGTTGACCTGCCCCGACCAGTGGCAGTGTTGTCCTGCCCCGACCAGTGGCAGTGTTGTCCTGCCCCGACCAGTGGCAGTGTTATCCTGCACCGACCAGTAGCAGTCCTATCCCTATGGCCTCGACATATGGCTATCCTCCTGCCTCGAAAGCGGCAGTGGTTTCTGGAACCTCGATAGTGGTGTCCAGGCGACTTTGTTGACTGTTTCGGTAATGATTGAGGTCCAGAACTCTAATCATTGGTGAAGCAGCTAACAGATCGCTTCCTACCTATTTTAATGTTACTGCTTGATGTATCGCTTGCAGCTTCATTCCAATGGGTAGCTGGAAGTTAAGTTTTCAAATGTTTTACTGTTTGTTTGTTCCGACTTGTTTTAGATGATGATCCACATGATGACTCAAATAATGATGACCAGGCGCATGGAGATCTATTGGACCACCTATCCAATGGCAACCAGACCGATGAGGAGCCTGTACCAGGAAGCCAGGCTGACGAGGACGTTCAGCTGTCAGGAAAGGCCGTCTTAGACGATTAGGCAGTTTAGAAGGCGATGACGTCACGTGATAGCGATGACGCTGCAGCTGTCAAAAAAAATGGCGGGGAGATGCGAGGAGAGCTCGGATGCGACGCGGTCGTGTTTTAGGCATCATAATTTTGATTTATACCGTTGTTACAGTTTTTGATTGTTTGTTATTTTAAATTAATAAATTAGTTGTAGGTTTTATCTTTAAAAAGTCAAATACGCTTCTGATCCATAAGAATATATATATGTCGGAGAAGTCAATAGTACGGAAGCTTGAGAACGAACGAACGAGCTAAGTGACAAGTGACACATTTCACTTGACAGAATCCAGTCTGACGTT
The DNA here is from genome assembly GCA_949319445.1 of Mythimna lalbum. Lineage (NCBI taxonomy): Eukaryota > Metazoa > Arthropoda > Insecta > Lepidoptera > Noctuidae > Mythimna > Mythimna lalbum. The sequence goes on from OX439370.1 coordinate 8,496,291, forward strand.
TGCACGAACCGAGCAGATAAAAGTGCCGAGCGCTGAGGCCCGGGGCTCATTCCTCTGTCGGCAGTCTTGCGATGTACAACGTCCTATTCTTGAGGACTGTCTCACGGCTCGTTATGTGAAGTGAAAACCTAAAGCTTGCATTATAATAAATCAGTTGTGTGATCTGGAAAAGTCTGTTTATTGCTCGATACCCTGCCATCGCCCACAAAACAGAGTCTTTGGAAAGAGCTTTAATGATAATCGGCATTCTCTGCCGACATATATATTATATATAATATTATAAAAGCGAAAGTGAGTTTGTTTGTTTATTTATTTGTTTGTTACGTCTTCACGCCTAAATGACAAAACCGATTTTGATGAATTTTGGTACAGAGATAGTTGGGACCCTGAAGACGGACATAGGCTAATTAAAAATTGAGTAAATGGTGAGAAAGAGTAAAGTATATTAATAAACGCGGGCGAAGCCACGGGTAAAACCTAGTCTTTTATCAATTTAAGACCATGGTAGCTCCACCGTAACCTAATAAAAGTAAAGCTAAACATCCTATGAACTATTCATCATCATCATTTCAGCCGAAAGACGTCCACTCTTGAACACCGGCCTCCCCCAAGTGTCGCAACGATGAAAAGCCCTGTCCGTCTTGCATCCATCGGATTCCCGCAACCCTTACCAGATCATCGATCTACCTTGTAGAAGGCCTTCCAACGCTACGTCTTCCGGTACATGGTTGCCGTTCCAGAACCTTCATGAACTATTAGAGCTTTAAAGACCTTACTCAATAATTTATAAAGACAAAGGTTTAATAATAATAGTAATCATGACCCATACACAAAAATCGTTTTGGGAACACACTTATTGTGCGTACAGCCAAGGAGTGGAATTCCTTGTCGGAGTCTGTGATTCCTGATAGCTACAACTTAGGGATCTTTAAGAGGGTCCTTTTCCACTCTCCTATCGTAAACATAGAAAATGGTTTAAAAGCTTGTTACTTCATTTAATGCAATCTCAACGCAATGTTTGACGAAAAGGCAACGCAGAAAAAGAGAGATAACGCCTGAAAACTCTATCAGTATGCGGTAATTCCGAGATTTACTCGAAAATTTTACGAAACTTGCTCTAGGAAATAGCTGTTTTTTTTAAACCCTTAAAAGTTTTTGGAAAAAGTTGTCGTCATTTAGAATCTTAATAAAATTTCCAAGGTCCCTAGAGGTTTACTTTTTTAACTTTTTTAATTTTTAGGCAAATTATGAAGTGTCAAAGTTCATACAAAATAGGAGATTTTCAGAGGTTTTTACTGGATTAGTTTTACACAAATTTAGAAATTGGTTTCTATAGAAACCTAGATAATATCCACAAGATACTGTGTTTCCAAAATATCTAATGAAAAATGTGTAATAATGTCATAATCAGTTATGAGCGGTTGTATGAAAAACAGTGAAAATGTGAGTCATGATGCACCACCTTAAGTCAAGAGTGAATAGGTTACGTCTAAACAAGCCTGTTCCATCGTCAACCACATCATTGCTTACCATTAGGTTAGATGGTGGTCAAAAGCAAGCCTATCAATAACAAAAGAATAAAAATAAAATAATATCGCACGCTGAGAACGAAAGTGACCGATTTCAAAATTTTGGTTAAATGAGTTAAGTATACAGAATGACTTAAAAAAGTATATTCTATCATAATTATTATCATATTATATTATCTAAAAACTTCTAATACTAAAGTGACTTATTTTTTTGATTTTTTTTTTAATCTTTCCCAAAAATTTGCAATTTTGAGTTGAGTCACTTTCGTTCTCAGCGTGCGATATCTCACAGCTCACACACAATCGCCATCTAGTATTAAACTAAACCGAGCTTGTACTATGAGTACTAGACAGCTGATAAACATATTGACACATTTCTTAAAACATATACATCACTTTCACTACATAGTATAAAACAAAGTCGCTTTTTCTGTCTCTATATCCCTATGTACGCTTAAATCTTTAAAACTACGCAACGGATTTTGATGCGGTTTTTTTTAATAGATAGAGTGATTCAAGAGGAAGATTTATATGTATAATAACATCCATTAAGTAGTGGAGAAACACCCGAGCGAAGCCGGGGCGGGTCGCTAGTTATAGATAAATTATACCCAGATAAGGAACAAATCATCTTGCTCATCACACAAACATTTATCTTGGTTGGGAATCGAGCCCACGACCTCCAGCAATCAGGGCCACTAGACCAACAGGCTAGTCATCAGGTTTGAAGGTTTGATCTATATGTCGCAGGTTAATGAAGATATCAGAGATTTAACGAACGCTTACCTAGAACAAGTTGGTTAAGATATAATAGCTTTAATTGCTAGGCATATATTTCTTATCTCTTATGTTGAAACTTATGAGTTTACATGTGGGGGAGGGAGGTCAAAGAAAAGATGGATGGATTGCGTGAGAAGTAATATGAATGAAAAGGGAGTTAATGATAGCGTGACGAGTGACAGGACCAAATGGAAGAAAAAAACGTGTTGCGCCGACCCTAAATAAAACGGGATAAGGGCAGTAAGATGATGATATTTGTTCTCTCTCAGGATTTGGTTTTTTTTTTTTAGGTAAGCTCCATATTTGCCCGATAAAAGTGAGAAATAGTGTCAGTCTTTTACTGACTAAAGCCCACTATGTTCTTTTAGTTCCTCTTTGCGTTTATGGTCAAGGCCAAGCTACGGTAAATATTCTAAACAACCCCGTAGCTCTGGCAGGCCCCGTCTGCTGGTTGATATATATTATATTTTAATCTGGGCCCAGATTTTTCGGACGGTGAGCTACCCATTACACGCCAACCGTAAGCTCTCTACCACAAAATATAATAGGTACAGAAGTCAGTCTACATACAAAGCGCGCTCGAGCAACGCACACATAGACACCGCTCACGGACACAATATCTCGGTAGCGCTTCGTCCCGCTCGTCGAACAGTTCCGGCTCAAATGCTCATTAGTGTGCGTCCACCGAACGTAGGTATAAAAAGTGAAGTACATACATGAGATTGTCTTCTGTACCTATCTATTTTGTGCCTCTACTTCTGTATTTATCTATTTTTTTCTCGTTACAGCATACAAGAGCTTCTATCTGCCAATCACAAGATTTCTTTTTCAATCTCGATTTTCGTTGTTGCCTTCCGCGGCGCCCATGGCTATTAGCAACGGATATAAAAGTAAACACAAAGAAAATATAAAACTACCCTCCTATTGAAACAAAAGGACGGGGGCTCCGTATTGCGTAACAACGGTCCGTGCTACGAATAGTAACCAAGTTCTTATTAATGTCTCAGTATTGGGTAGGTACTAGCTTATTGCCGCGGTTTTACTCCTGTTCTTATACAATACTAGCTTTGCCCGCGCGGCTTCGCTCCCGCTCTTCCCTACTCCACCCTACTATACCCAACTCTACCCTACTCTACCCTACTCTACCCTACTCTACCCTACTCTACCCTACTCTACCCTACTCTACCCTACTCTACCCTACTCTACCCTACTCTACCCTACTCTACCCTACTCTACCCTACTCTACCTTACTCTACCCTACACTACCCTAATTTTTTTTTCCATAAGAACCTTCTCCTCACAATAACAATCACAACAAAAAAAAATCAGCCAAATCGGTCAAGCCGTTTTCATGCCAAGTCGTGACAACGGAAAACGGCGGTCATTTTTATATATATAGATTATTTTTAGTTTATACGAAACCTGAATATAGTTTGTTCAGAATAAGTAATTGAATCGATTCCAATAATTTTTACACCATGTTATACTATATTTTTTCCCCAAAATCCTTACTTCCTTACTAATATTATAAAAGTGAAAGTGAGTTTGTTTGTTTGTTACGTCTTCACGCCTAAATGACAAAACCGATTTTGATGAAACTTGGTACACGGATAGACCATGTCCTGGAATAGGACATAGAATACTTTTTGTCCCGGAAGTATGTTCCCTTGGAATAATTTTCTACTATCACGCGGGCGAAGCCGCTGGGAGCAGCTAGTTGTTTATAAAAGGTCACAAGTTGGACACCACCGACACTAAGTAAACACAGGTCATTACAGGTCATAGTGGGCTTTAAGCGCCAGCGCAGAGTTAGGGCTTAAAGCAGCAGAGAGCAGAACAACCCCTCAGTCACCCAGATGGCCCGGTGACCGTTTATTTTTGCGGACAACCAGGTAGCATAACAAGCAATAACTTTTGATTTTCCATGAGACAGTTATGAAATTTTTTAAATAGATTCTTTACATATAGATACTAGACACGTGTTTCGGTTTTCGCATATACTGAAACTAATGTTGAACTTTGGTATTTCGGTAATGGATACTTGACGACACGGTTGCACAAAATAGATAGGTACAGAAGACCATCTCATGTATGTACTTCACTTTTTATACCTACGCTCGGTGGACGCACACTAATGAGCGTTTGAGCCGGAACAGTTCGACGAGCGGGCCGAGACGCTCCGAGATATCGTGTCCGTGAGCGGTGTCTATGGGTGCGTTGCTCGAGCACGCTTTGTATGTAGATTGACTTCTGTACCTATATTTTGTGACGGTTGGTTCATTCTGAACTTTGACAGTTAAATATTTCGACACAGTCCCAATTTTGAAAAACAATGGTTCGCCTACGCTTCGACAGTTTTTTTTTTATCTCAGTTATCTTCATTCTATGCTGACGCATATGATATTTAGTAACTGGTTGTCAAATCTTAATATCGAAGAAAGCATCATCTAAATAAAATTTAGGCTAAGATAGAACATGTTGTGCATATTTTATTTAATAATTTTGTGTATTTTAATTTAATTTTTATTGAATTATTGTCATTTAGATATTAACGACATTTGTAACGTGTGTATTGTAATATTGTAATTTTATATTTTGTAATGTGTATACATATTCTTTTAAATTTAATATTATAGTTTTAATTTAGACTAGTTTCCAAAATAAATGAATTTATTATTAATATTATTAAATCGAACTCGCAGAGATTACTTTTTACAAACATTTGAAAATGAAAACTTTTGACTTTGTTGCTCTAGATTAAATATCTATGTTAATAATTTACTCGTTTAGATCTTTACATCTAGGTACCTTCCCATAGGGGGTTAAAGACAAATGACGGGGTATCCTGACTGTACAATTATCAGTGTACGATTTAAAGTCATTGTAGATACTTTTTGTCTGACTATTTAGAAGCTGAAGGTTTTAAGGGAGATTTCATCCAATGACTTCTCTCGCTCTAGAGTGGACCGTGAGGTCTCTGACTTTTACTGACTAAAATTACAACTTTTTTCTAGGGTTACAGTGACTGTTTCAAACGATACGTTGTGATTTTTAAAGAAACAACTGTTTCTTCTTTTGAACTTAAAAAAATAGGAAGTAGTGAACAGGACGATGCGATTATTGAGCTTGATTGTAAATATCAACCATGAAATAGAAATAAAATTGTTTCTTTTTTTCTGCTTTTCAATATTTTACTATTACCTACTTAAATAGTACCTATCAGGTAGATAAAATCTCTACCCAAATCACATACATTCAGCTATTATAACGAGCAGTCCAACTATAGATAATTATGTTATAAACTTAATTGGAACACTACCCAACAAACAATAGGACCCATAAACTATATTCCACACAATTCATTAATTTAAACCCGTTACAAAATTCAAAAACAAAACACGCTAAACGCATCCGATTAATATCGAGTTATCTCGACAAATGTGCGACAATCGGAATGATCGAATGACCCATTTAAATCGACTAAATACCGATACTGATACCAGCCATAGTATCGAGTTTAATACCGATTGTTTATCGTAAACATGAATCGGTATACTAGCCCACTCGCCGATGAATAATGGGTTTTGAATGCAGACGTGGAGAATGGACTGAGCAGTAAACACCCATAATTGAAATATATACTTATCACTGTTTCATTCACACTTGGTTGATAAACCGAATATTGGAAGTATGCAGTTTTCCTCCATGTCAATTATGCGCAGTGTGTACTTCTTTGTCAGATTGTGTTTCCTTACATCGATAAATCATTTGCCTGCAAAATTAAAGTGAAAAGGCTATCGTTTACCGAACATTGGCCGCCATCTTGCTTATTTTCAAAAATTGTATAGCCTATGTCACTTTGGAACTTTTACAAACTTAATAATACAATTTTAAAAAAACATCTTACTATTGAAGTTACAAAGCGTGCCAAAAAAATTAAATAATGTAAATAAATAAACTGTGCAGACAATATCCGTCTCTTCTATGACTAAGCTTTACTTTTTGCAATTTATTTTATCACCACTGTTCTCAAAACTGTGAAACTGGGATGCCATGAAACCAAAAATTCGAAAACATGTGACATCTACCAAACCGCACCGGGCAACCGCATACTAGACGCACGATCACTCTATCTCTTTCTCTCTTTTCTGTCCATATTCACTTAAATAAGAAAAGCTCAATCCATTCTCTATGTGTACTGTGCAGTTTCGCGTTCAGCCGATAGTCTAAAATCGGGATTTAATCGAATTACGAGATTAACGCGCTGATTTCATTGTAAAAAGGAATGCGTTTGTTAAAAATTATAGGCCTGTGCATATGTTACACGAATTTTATTACTGTAATATGGGTAGGCGGTTCATTGGCTTCGATTTCAGATTCTTGAACATAGTTTTGCGATTTTGGCAGGCTTATTTCAGCTTCTACAAAAATGGTTAAAGCAGCTGATACGAGTATAAAAAACTAGAACAATTGGCCTGTTGCGGTCTTCCCGTTCAATTATAATTTAGGTGTCTTCAAAGCTAGAGTGGATCACAGCTTACCATAAAAAAGTGGAATCGCAGTCAAGCACTGGTTTATATATCAATTAAATATATATCTTCTTCTGTATAATATAAAAGCGATACACCACTCCAGTGAGCGGTCAGTATTAATCAGTATTAATCACGAAATCTCAGTAACTGTAACACCTACAATCTTAAAACTTGGCAGGTAGGTTCCTTATAGGTCGTAAATGTAGACATCCGCTTAGAACGGATTTTACGAAACTCCATCTCTAAGGGTTAGCAGTTGAAGAATAAGTATTATAAAAAAAAACTTATATCTATGAGTACAATGTAAACCACAAATTAGGTGTCTTCAAGGCTAGAGTGAATAGGATCTTAACCCTTCAGATACCGTCAATTAGAGACACAATAGTAAGACAATAGATGCGCGGCCACCGGTGGTCGCTTGGGAATTCATGAATTAATAAACTAGTGCGTTTCACTATCATCGATTGCATCACTGCTTACCATCAGGTAGAATCGCAGTCAATCCCTAGTTTATATCAATTAAAAAAAAAACAATCTTTCACCGAACTTCATACAAAGTCGTGTGTATCTTAAAACTGGACTTACGTTATTTACGTCCGCGACAGGCTCCGGTTTTTTTGTCGTCTCGAAACCGATAGTTACCATCCGTGCTCGCTGGATAATCGCCGGATGTTCGGCCGAAAATCGCGTCGTTAGTGTGTGCCGAGTCTTAAGCAAGTGGCTCGGGAGTGTGGAGATGGATACTGTTTAAGATATTGGGAACGTTCTTTTGATGTACGTTATTTTCCATTGGCTAGCTTCTCCCATAACTTATAGTCATTTGGTTTGAATCGACCATAGACTTTAATCCACCACGCGGGCCAAATGTGGGTTGATAAATGTCACATGTCCTCGAATTTTTGATTCTAGGAGTTTCCTCGCGATGTTTTCCATAACCGTTTTCAGAGTAGTGGTGACGAGGTTCCCTTACGAAGAAAGAATTAAGAAAGAGAATCCTAAAACAAGCTTTTAATGATAATAAATTTTTTCATAGCAAGCTTTTATAGCTCGGTATACCTACATAATTAATACTCGTCAAGACGAATCATACGAGCCTGAACTCGATGGCGTTGTGTCGTTTAACTACCAAGTTCCTATCCCACCTTCCAGTTCTGTAATCAGATCAGCTCCTTGTCATAATAATTTTGCATTGTCATCTGATTTACAAATGCATGCAAAATTTCAGCTCAATCGGTAACCGGAAAGTGGGTCAAATTTAATTTAAAAGATTTGATTACAGACAAACATCGGGACTGGTGAAACTAAATAAAAGCTTGTAATAAGCGGCCTCCATAAAATCCAACCATAATTTACTTACACATAGAGCTACCATACGCATCTCTAAAACAGTAGAGCGGCAAAAAATGTGACTCTACAATTTTAAAATGAAAGGTCTCGTGTTTGGTACACGCTGGGTAGTTACCAACGAATTTATTGCTCTACCAAATTTGTAGAGCGAGCGTGAGCTACGAATGGTAGAGGCCATATTTGTTTTCCTTTACTCACGGATATGTAGAATTATTTATTTACTTATGTAGAGTCCAATTATGAATTGTTTTGTTGTTAAATTGTCTTGTCCTTAGTAATGTATGGTTAATTTTGGTTGGTTTCCCACGAGTAGAGTTTGATATGGGGAAATAAAATACCGATTTTTGGACATAGGTCTGACCATAAACCAATTTAATTCATGGATGTGAGAGAACAAAGCCATAATCAATATATTTTGAAACACACAAAATAGCTTTTTTTTTCTGTCGACGAGGAAAATCATCATTGACGAAACCCGCTCTTGGGTGGAGCGGGAGACAGTGTCAGGGTCTTACTGACTAAAAACCCCGCGCCGTTCCGTCTAGCCTTCATACCGGGGCTCTAGTTTCCTTTCGGATAACCCCGACCCCGGTAGGCTTCGACCCAGATGGGCCCCTCCTGTTGCTGACAACTCCTTGAGGCGCGCGGGAACAGTGCGCGCCGTCGACGCCTTGGCTCGGTCCGGACAGTTACCGGACGATCGGACAGCGATCTACCCATGGCTTGCCGTCCGCGAGCCCGCGTCTACGGTGGCCGGAAATCGGGATCGGAATCCCGGCGGCGGCGGCGGGGGCGCCGTTGCCTGATGCGGTCTGCCTCCTCCTTTGCTAGCATTACTGCTTCGCAGAAGGAGGTGACCGCCTGCCACTCCTCACACAAAATAGCTATGGAACCTGTCTTACTTGCTGTTCCTGCATATGTAATTAAAACAAAAGAAGATAGAAAATTGATTAAGTGACAGGACAGTACTTACATCAAACACACACGATATACTGAATTTTTTTACAAAATAACGGTGTGTGCCTATCTCTTTGTTGAAGTGGGAAATCATCAAATAACTTTTTCTACTCTGGGTGGAGTAATGGAGTATCAGTCTTTTAGTGAAACCCGCCTGTGTTCCTTCAGTTGCCTTTGCTTTCCAGGACTACGATGTGTTTTTCGAACAATCCGCAGCATTAAACCGGCTTTGCTGAGCCCGTTCAGTTTAGCTGACATCTCTTTGAACCGCGCGTTGATCACAAGTACCATCAACCAAGCTTGAGCGAGCAAATAGGTACATTGGATTAGCAATCCAATGTATAGGTCTATTGGATTGTTAATCCTTTGTACCTACGTAGTTGGATTTTGTCGTTGCGGCCAGCGCTGCAATAAAGAAAAGAAGAAAGAAAGAAAGAAAAAGAGTTTATTTGCGTCCAACATGACGCACATCCTAAAAATAAATAAATGTAAAGGCTGTTTTCTTAGAGAATGACGAGTAAAGACGAATGACGAGTTAACCAATGACGAGTAAAGACGAATGACGAGTAAACCAATGACGAGTAAAGAGCAAGTCCTGGCGTGCTGACTTGCTCTTTACTCGTCATTGGTTGTCGTCTGGCGACTCGACCCTAGGACTTAACACTTAGCAATTGTACTTACAACCATTTCTTCTTCTTCCTGCCCTTATCCCGTTTTATTTGGGGTCTGCGGATCACGTTTTTTTCTTTCCATTCTGTCCTGTCACTCGTCACGCTCGCGCTATAATCAACTCCCTCTTCTTTCATATCACTTCTCACACAATCTCCTCACAGCCTCCTTCTCCCCCTCCATCCATCCACATTTAAACTCATACTTACAGCCACTAACCATACTAAAAACTAAATAATTATAGAAAATCATTCTGCAATCTATAGCAGCTTCACAACGCTAACAAAATGTATCGACGGTGATGTTTTAGTACTTCAGCATGCATTTTGTTTAAATAGACCGTTGCTATTCTATCCGTTTTAACTGCAGTGGTAAAATGTTTTTGAGTATTGATTTCGGTATAACAGATAAAACGGTAAATAAATATACCACACTAGCTTCTGCCTGCGGCTTTCCTCCTAAATTTGTCTAAAGCTCTAAAGCAAAAAAATATTTCTAGGGAACATGCCCCCGATATAAGTATCCTATGTTCCATATCCAAACATGGTCTACCCTTGTGCTAAACATCCAAAATCGTTTGAGAGAGAAGACGTAACAAATATACACGCGTTGAATGAATTTAAAAAACAAGTTCTATGATGATTTTTCATTCCAAAAAAAGTAAAGACGAAATCATTGACGTAGATGGTTGTCTTCTTTATTTGAGATATGCAAGAATTCATTTTAATTCTTCCACTTTTAACTTCTTAAGTATTTAAAAGCAGACATCATACGGCGATGGAAAGGGCTATGCTCGGAGTTTCCCTGCGTGATCGCATCAGAAATGAAGATATCCGCAGGAGAACCAAGAATGCCGACGTAGCTCGAAGAGTCGCCAAACTTAAGTGGCAATGGGCAGGGCACATTGCACGCAGAACAGATGGTCGATGGGGACGAAAGGTTCTGGAATGGCGACCACGTACCGGAAGACGCAGCGTTGGAAGGCCTCCAACAAGGTGGACCGACGACCTGGTCAGGGTCGCGGGAATCCGATGGATGCTTGACGCACAGGACCGGTCGTTGTGGCGACGCTTGGGGGAGGCCTATGTCCAGCAGTGGACGTCTTTCGGCTGATATGATGATGATGATATGATGATCATACGTTATCATTTCATCCGAAAGACGTTTACTTGGGGAGGCCTATATCTATATCCAATGTGTGTATAATATCCTATATGTCGCCATAATGACTGGTCTTGTGCGTTTCGCATCTATTGGATTCCCGGGACCACATACCCCCACATACTTATATACTTACTAGCTGCTCCCGGCGGCTTCGCCCGCGTGATAGCCGAAAATTATCCCAAGGGAACATACTTCCGGGATAAAAAGTATCCCTTGTCCTATTCCAGGACATGGTCTATCCGTGTACCAAGTTTCATCAAAATCGGTTTTGCCATTTAGGCGTGAAGACGTAACAAACAAACAAATCAACTCACTTTCGCTTTTATAATATTAGTAAGGATGTATATCGATGTAAAACTACTAGTTTTTTAATAAAATTGATATAACAAACAACAGTTCGCTATAGAATATGATTATTTCTAACAATTTATGTTAATACGAGTATATACTGTACTCATTAGCGTTATCAAATTAACTACAACGTTGATTTAATTAATAGTGTTATCAATGATGTTATTTTTAAATCAGTCCTACTAACATATTTATATACACCACACGTATTTGTAAATTTATGTTTACGTTTATGAATTTGCTCTCCAAAAGTTAAAGAGCGACAAAGTCAAGATAGAAGTAGCCTCAATCAGCAAAATCTGGCGGAACGTCGTACGAATAAATAATTTTCTGAAGAAGATCAAGTAGTACATGAAAAACTCAGTGAACCAAAAAACTTCAGTGATAACGAACCAGAAATCAAAATGTGTCTTGAACCAGATGCAGATGCAGACTTGTACAACTACTATGGAATGAACGTTACATTACCAGAAGATGTCGTCTTCATATACCCTTGGAGTCTGGCGGCGGTGACAATCTTCTTATTTGCCTTGTTCCTGTATATTGGTATATGCTCAAAAATTCCCGAAGAATTGTACCGACTGTTGGCTTTGCAGCACTTGGGGTTTGGTTACTTACAAGTAGCATGTCTAACTTTTTATAATCTTAAATTCGGAATAGAATTCATAGACACTACGCTAGAAGAAGGATATTCTTCTTTGGATCTTATCATTACATTCACAACAGCATGTTTATCTTGGATTGTATTTTTAAGAGTGTTCTTATTTAGAAATGGTGAAGAATTGTATAGTATGAAACAGTTGACGTTGTTTTCAACTTTGTCTATTACAGTTATTGAAGCATACGAATGGTTGATGTCCTTAGTTGAAATGTCATCGCCATTGCTTCCAGCTTTACGATTAACATCAGTTTTATTGATAATGTCCGTACCTGTAGTTGTGTTTGTATTGTTAACAAAATGTTTAATAACATCTTCAGAAGTACCAAAGTTTCAAGCTTTATTTTTCATGGTTTATCTATTATTGTTTATAGGTAGTGATGTTTTGTTACTAAGGTTTAATTTACATTGTGAGTCGAATAATATGTTACTCTGGAGTATATTTTTGTACCTTAGGTTAGTGTTTGAAATAGTTTTTTATATAGTTTTTGATCGATACCTTTTTCATTTCTTTATAAACTGATTTGTTAATTATAAGTCTCTTAACTATAAAAACTGACCTCTAATTTTGTAGTTTTATTACTTTTTGCTAACGATTTCCACCGTATGACTGTAGAAAATTATTCTAAGGAATCATACTCCCAAGATAAGAAGTATCTCATGTGCTCTTGTAAGACATGGTCTACCCTTGCGCCAAATATCATCCAGACCCATGCAGCCAGTTGAGTGTGAAGGAGTAACAAATATACACACATATCCACAAATTTTCAAAATAATATTAGTGTAATTTATACTAATAGTAGCAACAACAATGACCATTCTAGAAACTCAAATATAATAATAATAATACTCCACAATTATCACAACGCTGTCTAGTCCCATGCTAAGCATAGCTTGTGTTATGGGTACTAGACACCTGATAAACATACTTATATATTTCTAAATACATACATATTATAGATAAATGACACCTAGACACAGAAAAAATGATCATGCTATCACATAAACATTTGTCCTCGGTGAGAATCGAACCCCGACCTCCAGCATAGCAGTCAGGGCCACTAACCACTAGACCAACAGGCCAGTCGATATAAAACTTTTGAATTCTCCAAGTTTTCGCAATAAGCTCAAATCTAATTTATCCAGTAGCCTAAAGAAACAAAGGATATCCTTTGCACGCCAAGCATTCTTTGCCAACTCAACCAACACACTGTCGGCAACAAAATACCATAAGACGCATATATCACAAAACAAAGGTTGAAATGTAAACAGTTTACGTACAACAGTCTAAGAATGTCGGGGTAGTAATTCTTCAGGGCACATTAACGGTGGTGCTAAAAGTTCAGCCACAAATGCAAACTCTATGGTGAAACTCCCAAAGTTTCCGAGTGTCGGGTGTAACGATTTATCGATCTTGTTTAAAATGTTGAATTCGGGGCTTCTAAGAGATGGTGTTTGGGCTTTAAAGGATTTTATGAGCAATCTCTTCAGTAGAAACACATTGCTGTTTACAGTGAAATCAAATAATGATATATTTGTCAATGCAGGCCCATAATTTCAAATGGGAATTATTAGTAGTTTATGTGACTAGAGGATAAAGCAGTAAACTACAAAGTGACTGGCCTGTTGGTCTAGTGGTTAGTGGCCCTGACTGCTATGCCGGAGGTCGTGGGTTCGATTCCCACCCAGGACAAATGTTTATGTGATGAGCATGATCATTTGTTCTGTGTCTGGGTGTAATTTATCTTATAAAATGTATGTATTTAAAAATATATAAGTAAGTTTATCAGTTGTCTAGTACCCGTAACACAAGCTCTGCTTAGCATGGGACTAGATGGCGTTGTGTGATAGTTGTGGATTATATATTATTATTATATTATTAGTAAAAGACAATTTGGTCGATCAAATCATGTATTAGAGATATATGTATAAGTATTAAATTTACAAGTTCATCAAACAAACAAAATTCACTACTCCAAAATTCTATAGTTTCAATTTTCTAAAACGCTCCCAGTTCGCAGTCAGTAAGCAGGTTTTTTTTTTTTTTGTTAGTGGCCAGTTTGAATTTCGAGTCAACTTGTTCGATACACGTACAGTGCATTTCACTTAAGGTGGTGCATCACGACTCACATTTTCACTGTTTTTCATACAACCGCTCATAACTGATTATGACGTTATTACACAATTTTCATTAGATATTTTGGAAACACAGTATCTTGTGGATATTATCTAGGTTTCTAAAGAAACCAATTTCTAAATTTGTGTAAAACTAATCCAGTAAAAACCTCTGAAAATGTCCTATTTTGTATGAACTTTGACACTTCATAATTTGCCTAAAAATTAAAAAAGTAAAAAAAAAGTAATCCTCTAGAGACCTTGCAAATTTTATTAAGATTCTAAATGACGACAACTTTTTCCAAAAACTTTTAAGGGTTTTAAAAAAAACAGCTATTTCCTGGAGCAAGTTTTGTGAAATTTTCGAGTAAATCTCGGAATTACCGAATACTAACAGAGTTTCCAGGCGTTATCTCTCCTTTTTTGCGTTGCCTTTTCGTCAAACATCGCGTTGGATTGCATTAAATGAAGTAACAAGCTTATATAACATTTTCGATGTTTACGATAAGCGAGTGGAGAAGGACCCTCTTAAGAAGTTCCTTTGGCGTAATGTTGGCAATACGGAAAAACAGTGTTGCAATATTTTTAGCAATTAAATTATGGTACGAGATCACCACTCCAGAACCTTTCAGCCCCATCGACCATCTGTTCTGCGGGCAATGTGCGCTGCCCACTGGCACTTATATTTTGCGATTCTTCAGACTATATCGGTTCCCTTTGTTTTCCTACAGATAGGTCTGATCGGCCTGATTCATTAAAAGTCAAACTGCTTTGTAATTTGACATATGAAATTTTATCATTAACTATGCAAGTAACACTGTTGACTAAAATAACAAAATTATTTAATGTAAGTAACAATATTGACTAAAATAACAAAAATATTTAATGTAAGTAACACTATTGACTAAAATAACAAAAGTATACTCATTAGAACCATTATACCTCTAAGACTAAATATATTGAATTCGTATGTTCTGGTTTGAAGGTCCAGGAGATATTTTAAAAGAATTACCGTGGACCTGGAATGCTAACTGAAAGACAAGTTTGTTTTAGTCTGTAAAAGTCTGATACATCCTCTCACCTCACACTAGAGTGGAAAAAGTCATTTGACTCATCTTAAAATCAAATATATTCTAGTTTGAAAGATAACTGACCGTAAAAAAACGCCGCTTCAAGCTTCATTTTGAGGCGGCCTTTTTCGTGGCTCGTGTGCGGCGGTGCCGCCACAAAAAAACGCTTGAAGCTTCACCAGACACAAGAGGTGTCGCGTGCTTCAGCTGTTTTTTGCGGCCGCTTCTAGCTTTTTTTGTGGCCGCTTCAAGCGTTTTTTTGTAGCGGCGTTCTTTTGAGGCCCGTGCGGGGACAGTTAGGGTTCTAGTTTGATTACAGTGATATGAAACCTTTTTGGTTTTTGTCTAAAATGGAGCTGATATATACAAGTCCAATAGTTACTCCGAGAGCTGATTTTAAAGTGAATCTCTAATTCGTTACTTATGATTAAAAAGTTCATATGCAACAACTTATAGTAACTGCAACATGTAGTAACGCAATAGGTCTTATTGATTTGTCAAAATGAAAGGTCATTTGTAACTGTGCTACTCAATTACCCCGCTGGTTCAAGTGATTTGGATTTTATTTCAAAATGACAACCAATCATCAGTATTACACCAATTATTGAGGAGAAAGGTGTTTTATATATGTTTGTTACTTCTTCAAGTTCAAACAGCTAGAAGGATTTGTGTGTGTGTTTTTTTTTTTAATCTTTTTTAAGGAGCTTTGTCTCAATTTAGACTATGTCGCTCCATCGTAGCCAAATTTTGTGTTACAGTTTATTCTAAGTGATTGTGATAAATTTTGTACAAAACTCTTGCCTCGTCCCTCGTTCCCGGTTTAATTCATGAATCCCCAAGCGACCACCGGTGGCCGCGCATCTATTGTCTTACTATTGTGTCTCTAATTGACGGTATCTGAAGGGTTAATAACTGTTCAAATAATTTTAATTTAGGTTTAAGACTACGAGCATTCCATTGTATCATGTTTAAATCAATATTAGTTTTTGTGTGATCAACCATTATCACTATGACTTGTGTGTTATGTAGACTATGTCCGGCAGCATTTGAGAGTGTGCGTCGGAATTGCATCAATCAATCCCGCTAATCATCGACACACGAGACGTACGGCTATAACAATAATAATAATATTCCACAACTATCACACAACGTCGTCTAGTCCCAAGCTAAGCAGAGCTTGTGTTACGGGTACTAGACAACTGATAAACATACTTATATAATTCTAAATACATACATATAATAGATAAATATGCTATGCGCCACCGATACATTGTGGACATCCCACCCATACCGCACAAAACGTTTTGGGAACACATTCATTGTGCGTACAGTTAAGAAGTGGAATTCCTTGCCGGAATCCGTGTTTTCTGATGGCTGCAACCCGGGAATCTTTAAGTCAAGAGTGAATAGGTTACTTCTATGTAGGTATGCCATTTTCCGATAAAACAATTTCCACGTAAACTTCAAACTAATTACAGCTAATGAACAAACAAAATGAACAATTGACTATCAACCCAACAGACAGAAATAATGAAACTCTGAACTGTCGAGCTTAATTTTAATCTGCCAAAATGAATATGGCGTCATAATTCAATCGCTCAATGTTATGTAAGTGTTGCCATCGTCAAAATTGTGGCTTTGTATTGCCATTGACGGTAATTCGATTATTAATTTATTTCGTAGTAACGATTAAATTGGATTATTTTTGATGTGTTTTATAATTAAACCTGGCTTTTGATATTTGTTGGTTCATTAGGGAGGTAAATGCTGTACCTATTTGTTTGTAACTGACTTCTACTAGTGTATTCGCCCGTGTGGTAGAAAATAAAAAGCCTGTATCTTTCAGTGATAAAGTAGCATTTTACAGGTGAAATCATTTCAGCCGAAAGACGTCCACTGTTTTTTTTTTTACGATGGGCAAAAATCATCTTATGACAACCCCTGGTCTTGGGTGAAACGGGAGATAGTGTCAGACTCTTAATGCCTAAAAACCCACCTCGTTCCTTCTAGCCTTTTCGTACCGGAGCTCGAGCTTCCTTTCGGATAACCCTGGCCCCAGTAGGCTTCGACCCAGCTGGGCCCCTCCTGTTGCTGACAACTCCTTGAGGCGCGCGGGAACAGTGCGCGCCGTCGACGTCTTGGGCTCGGTCCGGACAGTTACCAGACAGTCGGACAGCTAGCTACCCATGGCTCGCTGTCCGCGAGCCCGCGTCTACGGTGGCTGGAAATCGGGATCGGAATCCCGGCGGCGGCGGCGGGGGCACCGTTGCCTGATGCGGTCGGCCTCCTTCTTTGCTAGCATAAGACGTCCACTGTTGGACATAGGCCTCCCGCTTATGTCCAAGTCCAAGTGTCGCCACAATGAACGGTGCTGTGCGTCTCGCACCCATCGGATTCCCGCAACCCTTACTAGGTCATCGGTCTACCCTGTAGGAGGCCTTCGAACGCTACGTCTTCTGGTACGTGGTCGCCATTCCAGAACCTTTCGGCCCCAACGGTTATCTGTTCTAAGCAATATGCCCTGCCTGGCTGTAAGTAGGTAATTTATTTGAGCAAGCACTAACACGAAACTCCAATGCGACGTCGCATCGTAAAAATTTGCCAGCTCGCAAAACGCATCGCACGTACTTGCGAATTGATTGGTATCGTACATTGTATGGTAACCTCAACCGATGCTTGGTTGCACTAAATCGCATCACAGAAATTCGCATCGCAGTGTTTTCAGCGATGTGGCGTCGTATCGCATGGTAGGTGTGTGTGGCCCATAAACGGTTTGAGTTTGAGATTTTTTTATAAGAAATATTTTGGAACATTTTCAATTTTGGAATATATAGGTGGTATTATATGGGTATACAAAACGCTATGAAGTAAACTGTTCAAGTTAATTGGAGACCCAAATTCTGTGGTATTTTTATGGCGATCATCTGTCACTTTCACTGATCGTCTCTAACGGTTTTTAAAACGATGGTGACTTCTAAGTGATGTTTATAGAGACGTATGTAGGTCTACTTTAATTCCAGGCCCCGGAAAGCAAAGGGCAACTGAAGGAACACAGGTGGAGTTTTAATTAGTAGAATATGTCCAAGTGGTCATTCGGTGGAACATTGTCAAATAACCCTAAAAAAATATTTTTATTTCGGGGTTTTTTTTTTATTTTGAAGTGGGATATCAGTCAATGACTTTTTCTGCTCAAGGGTGGAGTGCGAAGGACGGTCAGACTATTACTGACTAAAACCCACCTGAGTTCTTTAGTTGCCCTTAGCGTTCTAAGCCCAAGTAACTCTTTCGGAAAATTTCGAACATAAGTAACTGAATACATTTTTGGAGGTATGCGGAACAGAGAGTAAAGTCCCGCAAACCTCCATTGAAAAGGGAGGATCCTTCGACCAGACAGGTGTTATGGTCTGGTGGGCTACTGCCTGATGGATGATTGCGGGCAATTCTATATGTTCTAATCGCGCGGAGAACTTTGATTGCGCGATGCAGGGTTTTGTATTTTTTTCGTAGTTCTTATGTGGTGTCATAGATGTCGCTACAGATTTTTTTCTTATTTAAGGCTCGCGTTTGACCACTATCTCACCTAATAGTAAGCGATGATGGATGTGATCGACGATGAAACACTCTTGCGTACAAGTAACCTATTCACTCACACACACATGGTAGGAAAATCATGAAAACCAAACCGAAATCAATGAAGCATAACTTTACATTGAAAATACAGACAGACAACATTTATAATTTATTCCAGAATTTCTACAATGATGATTGATTGAACGCGGTAAGCGAGAAAACCATTGAACGCAGAGCTTTTGTACAAATTATTGATGGTTTTCAATTCAATAATTTATTTGCAATGAATAAATGGCCTCGCGTTAAGTGGGGGATTTAAATTCCCTCTCATTGTTATTGGTTGTTGAATTCATCAGTTTAATCTAGGCTTTAACCTGTATTAATTATTCGGATTCGCTTTCTCAATCATATTTTTTTGGTTTGTATTGAGACTAAAGCGTCTATTCGTCTTCATCATAATTATTATATTTTGAATTCTCTTAATTATAAGGATTCGATGTGTAGTGACATCTTGCATTTTATTCAAACAGTAAGTTAGTCATCATCATCTTCCTGCCCTTGTCCCGTTTTATTTGGGGTCGGCGCAACACGTTTTTTTTCTTCCATTCTGTCCTGTCACTCGTCATGCTATCACTAACTCCCTTTTCTTTCATATCACTTCTCACACAATCCATCCATCTTTTCTTTGGCCTCCCTCTCCCCTTCCATCCATCCACATGTAAACTCATAACTTTTTTAGCAACATGCGTTTCGTCCCTCCTTTTCACATGACCATACCAACCAAACGATTTCCTTTCAGCTTTTCAGTCACTGGCGCCACTTTCAAACTTCCCCTAATATACTCATTTCTAACTTTATCCATTCTTGTCACACCACACATCCATCTTAACATTCTCATCTCTGCTACATGCAATCTTTTTACATGACACACAAACAGTAAGTTAGTATGATGATAAAATAATGAATATAAATGAGAGCAGTGGTGGCCGAATGGTAATGGCTTCGACTTACGAGTTGTAGGTCGCGGTTTCAAACCCTGCCAGGGGCATTACTTTGTGTAATTTATTTCATCACCACTGCTCAGAAAACGGTGAAGGAAAACATCGTGAGGAAACCGGCATGTCCTAGAACCAAAAAATCCAAGATATGTGACATTCCCCAACCCACACTGGGCCCGCGTGGTGGTTTGCGGCTCATTCCCTCTCCTAGAGAGGAGGCCTGAGTCCCAGCCCTGGAACGCTAAAAAGGCTGATGATGATGATTATTTCTAAAATGTGCTATATATCCATTTACTACTACTGCTGCTGCCTGTATAAACAACTGTCGCCATTTATCTCTTTTATTTCGCAAGTCCTGTCTATGTGTCTCCGGTCACTGCATTTACATCATGATCTTATCATTTGGGCAGTCTTCCTAGTTTCCTTTTCTTGAGACTCATGAACCAGTTCATTAACTTTTAACCCTTTTTCTTTCTCTTTCCACCCTACCTTTCCCTTTTTACCATCGTATGTCCGGACTATTTCTAATTTAGTTTTCTGATTGTCCTTGGCACGTCTTTCTTTATTGTTTTCATTGAAACGAAATCTACAAAATCCTGCAACCCAGTATCACAATTCTTCGCACAATTACCTAGATCATATACAACAGTCCGAAATCAAATATCGAGCCCATATTAATATTATAATCGTTTGACCAAAAGTCTAAATTATTACCCAAACTCTCAACCCACGCAATAATCTATCGTAGATATTTTAATAGTAACAAATCAATTTAATGAAAATAATTAATCCACTATAATTATAGTCGAGGCGCCATATCCAAAAATGACTTAAAATTAAAAAAGCAACGAGTTTTATGACATAAGTGTTTAATAGTATAACGTAGGTCGTATTTTAAATTACACGGTTTCATAAAGTTACTGCAGCCCTGGAACGCAGCGGGCTCGCGGACGGCGAGCCATGGGTAGCTCGCTGTCCGATCGTCCTGTAATGGACCGAGCCCAAGACGTCGACGGCGCGCACTGTTCCCGCGCGCCTCAAAGAGCTGTCAGCAATAGCAGGGGCCCAGCCGGGTCGAAGCCTACTGGAGCCAGGGTTATCCGAAATTGAAGCTCGGTGCCGTAACAAAGGCACGAAGAAACAGGGTGGGATTTTAGTCAGTAAGAGTCTGACAGCATCTCCTGCTCCGCCTAAGAGCGGGGCTTATTATTGAATGATTTTTCCAACCATAAAAAAGGTACAGGTTGGTTTCAGTCATAATTTGATACGCCCTCTCGCCCCATCTTAGAACGGAAGAAGTCACTGGATGATTTTTCTCCTAAAAAACTGGTTTAAGAGGGTCCTTCTCCACTCGCTTATCGTAAACATCAAAAATGGTTTAAAAGCTTGTTGTTTCATTTAATGCAATCCAACGCGATGTTTGACGAAAAGGCAACGCAAAAAAAGAGATAACGCCTGGAAACTCTCTTAGTTTTCGGTAATTCCGAGATTTACTCGAAAATTTCACAAAACTTGCTGCAGAAAATAGCTGTTTTTTTTAAACCCTTAAAAGTTTTTGGAAAAAGATGTCATCATTTAGAATCTTAATAAAATTTGCAAGGTCTGTAGAGGATTACTTTTTTGACTTTTTTAATTTTTAGGCAAATTATGAAGTGTCAAAGTTCATACAAAATAGGACATTTTCAGAGGTTTTTACTGGATTAGTTTTACACAAATTTAGAAATTGGTTTCTTTAGAAACCTAGATAATATCCACAAGATACTGTGTTTCCAAAATATCTAATGAAAAGTGTGTAATAACGTCATAATCAGTTATGAGCGGTTGTATGAAAAACAGTGAAAATGTGAGTCGTGATGCACCACCTTAAGGCTGATTTGTCCCGAAGACAAAAGCAATCCTACATGAATAACGACGTCAGCAAATCGTAGGGCCCCAACAGGGTCGAAGCTTACTGGGGCCAAGGGTCTGCTTCTAGAAGGAAGACTCGGCCCTGGAATGAAAGGCAACGAAGGATCAGTACCCTTAGCCAAAATGATAATCTTCAATCGTTAACGCTAGTAGAAAAATTCAAATGTACGGGAATGACGTCATCCAACGCTCATCACGTTGTCAGAACAAAAGTATGGGAATGACTTCATCTCAACGCCGTGGTCAGAACCAAGGAATCAGAGGCGTGGCCAACTCGAGGCGTTCGACGTAAGCGAAACGGTTGTAAGTTGGCTATGGGAGCAGGAGTGGCTTGTAGACAGTAAAAGTCTGAGACGACCTCCCCCTTCCTCCCCAAAGCGAAAGAAGTCATTGAATAATTTCCCACCTAAAAAAAAGCTGCCCAAAGATGAAAGCAATACTCCATACTCGAATAATGACATATTCTTATGTTTCTTACTAGTTCCTACTAATGAGGAACCAGTAGGTAATTGACGTGTTCTGCTGACCTTACAAGCGTATATAATGGCGTTGAGTATATGTCTATTCGACTCGTAACAAAGATTTGGCCTTATTTGGAGACACCTACGCAAATTCTACTAGATTTTTTGTTAGATATGCGATGATGTTAGTGTGGATATGATTTTGTTGTCTGGTTTTTTTAAATTATTTCGAGTTTTGATTTATACTGATCCTCAAAGTCAGCACACTGTAGAGGTAGTAAAGTATGTCGCACATTTTTATTTTAGCGGTGGGAAAATCTTCAAATCAATGAAATGAAATCCCCGCTCTTAGGCGGAAAGGGAGATAGTGTCAGACTTTTACCGATTAAAAACCTACTCCTGTTCCTTCGTTGCTATTCGTACCAGGGCTTGAGCTATCATTCGAATTAACCCTGGACCCAGTTAGGCCTCAACCCAGCTGGACCCCCTGCTGTTGCGCGCGCGGGAACAGAGCGCGCCGTTGACGACTTGGGCTCGGTCCGGACAGTTACCGGACTGTCGGACAGCGAGCTACCCATTGCTCGCCGTCCGTAAACCCGAGTATGTCGTACTTGCTTTTGTAGTCTTTTCGAGTTACGAGTCGCTGACGAGAGCTATGTAAAGCTCTCTTCAAAGATATGGCCAATGCCCGCCAAAACCGCGGGTATTTTCTGAAAAGATAACCCATCTTCTTAAAAAGCAAAGAATTACAGAAGGACACAATTGAGGTTTTTGTGAGTAAAAGTCTGATACCGGTCTATCCAGAGCAGGAAAAATTATCTGATAATTTTTTACCTCAAAAAAAAAGTATTTATAATAAAAATACCTAATAGATTCAACTGATGATCATGATCATTTGTTCTGTGTCTGGGTGTTATTTATCTATAATATGTATGTATTTCGGATGACAGCGATGTGGAGGAGTACTTTGACGCCTGAGCGTGTTTTGTCTTTTTGAATTATATTTATGTACAGCCGACTGCAAAATTGTCTGGGTACCTTAGTGCCTATTTTCCCTTGCATGTTAGAGTTAAAGTTTTCTAAAATGTAACTAGATGGCGCTGGTATCTTCTCAGCTAAATGGCGACCTAACCTCACAAACCATAAACTCGACATTTAGTTTGACAATAGACACATGCGTCATCATTGTCGTCAACATCTGAGTGTGAGGGTAGATTGATAAAAAAAATATAAAACATCTGTGACACAAGCTTAGCTAATTTCGTGATTCTTATCAACTGATTGTAAACGGGCCATAATATTGCGTCTAACATTACAAGTAACGGTTAATTTTAATGCGGTTTCCAAGAATACATTTGGTCCAATGGTAACATCAGCGACTTTATACGCGAGTGTAGCTGGTTCAAATCTCATAAATAAGTATTTTACTTTTTGTTTTACATCATCTTTTGTGTTTTAGTTAGGTTTACTTTTCTTTAACAAACTAAGTCGGGAAATGTCTTTTTAGATGGACAGTTTGTTTAGAAATGAAAGAAAGTATTTCAAGCAAATAAAATGTATATTATTTCACTATAAATAATATATTAACTTAAGATATATAAAGTAAGTAAATGGTCATAGTCCAAAATTAAAATACATTTTTTAATATCTTAATCAAACCAACACATTATAAACATTTTGAAAAGGACATAATAATGGTATAAAAAACTACTTATTAAGTAATTTTATTTCTTTTGCAGTAAAACTGAAAGTCTATTATTTAGTATTTTTTAATAAAGTGACTACTGATAGTTTATTTTGATAAGCAAGTTAATATGGCTTAGTGGTCTAAGTAAAGACTTTGACGCAGTAAGGCACGAGATTAAATCACAAATCTTGTATATTTTTATGCTTTCCATTTAAAAAAAAAAATCAATGCGTTATTTTATGTAATAATCAACTAACTAAATATTTTTCAAACATATTTGGAATAATTTCGCCTGACTTGTAATAAGTGGGTAGTAAAGACAAATAAGCATATTCATCATAAAACTGGTATTCAAATGTTACTTAGGTTAAGGGTAGAAAAATAAAAACGTTCTAATAACGCAAAAACCAGTCGTCACTCATTTGCAGTGATGTCATGCAAAGAATTTTTAGCCCGTAGCATTTGCTACTCTTCCTACGTGGCTAATCCGCCACTGGCACTATTGAAATAAATAGACTGTTTTTGTCATGTTCCAAACTGTATTACAAATAATTTTACCCTATCATTAGCAGTTTAATATCTCACTTCTTTTCTGTGTTTTACCTTTATATATAGTTATTTAAATTACGTCTATAAGACGAATAAATTTTTGTATGTAAAATTGTAAATATTATTAGTTGTTTTTCATATATGTTGTTATTTATTTTTAAATTAATTATTTTTTTAATTTAATATAAATAATTTGATTTCAAAAAACATACTTAAACATTCTAAACACAAACCTACTAAAAGTAGCATGATGGATTTGAACTTACGACCACGTCATTATAAGTCTACTGTTAAGACAAATAGACCATTTTGACATATGAAACGATGTTGAAATTAACAACTGCATTACGAGACAAGACCGTATTTATAAACTTAACGTTAATGTTACGTCTTAAAGTTCAAATTGCCATAACATTATTTTATAATATTGACTATGATCTACCTCGTTTTACTCGTTTAATTCATGAATCCCCAAGCGACCACCGGTGGCCGCGCATCTATTGTCTTACTATTGTGTCTCTAATTGACGGTATCTGAAGGGTTAAAATATAAAGCTCCGAATTGAATACCACTTATCTTCTGCTGATTGCAGATTCAAATTCGTCTAACTTTTGGGATGCTTTCTTTTACCTTCTGTTGCCAGATGGGTTAGATTTTTGGTTCCTCTGTGCTTAGGCTTTTTGTAAGTTATGAATAACAAACAAAAGAAATCTAGTGGATATTTAATTGTAATATATTATGACTGGCCTGTTGGTGATGAAGTACTAGGGTTAGTAGCCCTGACTGCTATGACGGAGGTCGTGGGTTCGATTCCCACCCAGGACAAATGTTTGTATGTTGAGCATGATCATATGCTGTGCCTGAGTGTAATTTATCTATAATGTGTATGTATTTAGAAATATCTAGGTATGTTTATAAGTTGTCTAGGACTCATAACAGAAGCTTTGCTTAGCTTGGGACTAGACGGCATTGTGGAATATTATTATTAATATTCAAATCGGTAATTACTCAGCAAAAGGAAAAAAGAGCAGGTAAACAGGCTCATCAAACAAAAAGGCAATAAAAAAAATAGAGGTTTATTTCTTACAGTTTACTATTCAACAGTCAGATTATTAATCAACGAATAAGATTATAATATTACTTGTAATTTCTTATTAAGGTCATAGCTTAAATATTCATTTCCAAAATTGGAAAGAGGATTGAAGCTTATGTAACCTTAAAAAAGTAAACAAGAGGCAGAATAATAAAAAAAAAACTACAAAATTGCACAACAACATATCAAATGTTTAGTAGGTAACATAAAAAAAAAACAAAATTATGTTACGTTTTAAACTTGAAGTGTTCATAACTTTTATAAATTATTTCAAATACAGGTATTAAGTAAAATCACACTTAACGAAGTCTTCAGTTAATATGAAATATTAATTAAATATGATTATTTATCAATCAATAGCTCGTGTAAACACCATTTTGGTCAATAACAGCTTGCATTCGGGAACGCATTGAATTAATCAAATTTTTACACAAATCTGAACCACGAATACTCTCCCATATTTGTAAACAATGAGCCTCTAACGCATCTGGAGTACGCTCGTTTTCATTATTCCACCGTTGAACAATAACACCCCATAAATTTTCAATTGGATTTAAATCCGGTGATCTAGCAGGCCAAGGAATAGCGCAAATGTCATTATGCTGATGAAACCATGCCTGCACACTGTGCGAACGGTGTATTGGACAATTATCCTGCACAAATGTTATCTGTGGCAATTCTTCGCTTGGATACACAGTTCGAACTGTAGGTAACATTGTCTCCTCCAACACTTCTATATAATTTGCACTATTTGCTCGACTTGGTATTCTTACAAGTTCTCCCGGATCGGCTGCACTCATCCATCCCCACATGTTCACCGTTATATGGCCAGATTGCCTATTGGGCACTACGTGACCACTTGTGTATCGCGTATTATCTCGACGCCACAAACATAATCGACCGTGTTCACTGGACTTAAAAGTTTTTTCATCAGTAAAGATGACATTACTCCAATCAAAGTTTAAGTGATCCATAGCAAACTGCAAACTTAATCTTTTATGGTTTTCCGTAAGCAAGGGTTTCACAGCATGCCTCCGATAATGCAGCCCTTCACTATGAAGAGCACGACGGACAGTGTCAACACTTGTTTCAAATAAACCAGCATAGTAGTTCGTCGGCAAAAATCCATTTTCTTCGTACTCCCTTACCATGGTTTGACGCTGCAACATGTTTATCAGCTTTGGTCTACCAGTTCTTTGACGGTGTTTCAAAGAACCCTCTTCTTCAAATCGTCGTACCCATAGAACAACTGTTTTTCTCTGCAACAATAAAACAGAAGTATATAATATTATACCTAATAAAGATTACTATATAGGAGTTATTTTGTTATATAAAAGAGTAGAAATAAGATTACTTACGTTTACACCGGTCTCTCTGGCTATTTCTGACAAGTTTTTACCTTGATTATGCAAAGCAATTATTTGAGCTCTTGTCACTAAATCTATATTACAATGCATACTCATTTTGCTGAATTCACCTGATTAAAAATAAAATATGTAGAACGAAAAGAGCTCGAACGAGGTAATCGAAATGAACTTAGCGAACAATCAATAAAGCTTAGTCACAATTCTTTAATCTAAGTATTATTAAACTACCTACTAATATTTTTTTATAAATCCATATTCAACCTACCTTCTCAAGTTTTGAAACTGGTGCATAGATAATCAGATATTTATAAATTGATATTCAATTTTAATATCTGCTTCTCTTTATAAAAAAGTATAAATTATTTCAATGTTTAAAAAATCAAAATGAAACCATAAAAAAACATTTGAAGCATAGCAACGCCACCTAGTAGCAGTATAATGTAATGTTGTCGATAACAACATTTCAATCTGATTTTACGCTAGATGGCGTCATTTCTCGCTTCACACGATTTTTTTTCGGTACTATCCAACCACTTTTGCAGCCGCCTTTACATAGTTACGTTTTAGTTTAAATAGTTTATTTAGTATTTAAGTTTTTTTTTTAATGTACATATGTAATAAATTTTTATTAAGATGTATATATGTATGTTAATAAAGATTAAACAGATATATTTCGAAATATATAAGTATGTTTATCAGTTGTCTAGTACTCATAACACAAGCTCTGGTTAGCTTGGGATTAGACGGAATTGTGTGATAATTGTGGAAAATAAAAAAATTAAAAATTGCTGTAAATATTAAAAGGTAAAAGAATTAACCATTTTCCTAATTTATAGCAACAGTAACCATAATAATAAAAAAATACAAGGAAAAACCCGCAAAAGTATGCAAATTGCCAATCCATACTAAGCCATCGTCCCCGCTTGCGCTCGCGCCGCCCGGCGCCACAAAGTCGCGGCTAGATCGCAAACACACCGTTATACACGCCACGGACACGAGGCATAAGCGACAGCGGAAACGGAAGCGGAGATCGATTGCATAGATATTAATCAGAGACAGATCAAACCATGTTGATTAATGGTTTCGGTTTATTATTTTTTTTAATAGTCTTATCGAGTAAGTAAGTTGTATAGACGGTCTATAAACGAGATAAACATGTCCAATGCTGTAGGTAATTGGTTCTATACGGAAACCAGATAATAATCACTTTCTTACTTGAATCAATCATTAGATAATATCACCACCTACATTTTAAACAATCGCAGACACAATGACGTAATGCGGTCAACTAAAACAATTTAGTATCAATTTTCAATAAACGATACTTAGGGGCTCACAAAGCGCGGGCTTACGGCGAGCAATGGATAGCTCGCTGTCTAACGGTGACCGTCCGAACTGAGCCCAAGTCGTCTACAGAAAGATGGAAGATACGTCAAGGATGTCAACAAACCGTGGGCTGGAACAATGGCAGCAAAAAATAGAAGTTGGTTTTTAGTAATTAGAGGTCTGACACTCCCGCTCTCCGCCCAAGGGAGACGTCATTTAGATGATTTTCCCACCTAAAAAAACCTGAAATATAGTTTCTGAGATTTCGTGATTAATCATTGAGTGGTATTTTGCTATATATATAGATTATGTCAAGTATGAAAGGAGTTAGACTTTCATGAAGTTGGCAACATCTCCAAAATACGTCATGTGTTAGATGAAGACTTTTTTCTATGAAACTTGTAAAAGTTCCTGACTTGCACCATCGACCCGTCCAAGTTTCTATCGATGATTTGTCGAATAGCTTTACATAAGGCTGTCACTTCTGAGGCAAGAATTTAAGGTAATTGAATGACTGTATAAGAGATTTATGTGAAATCGTAGAATGGTGTTGAGGTAAATTAGTACTTTAAGTAAAACCCACCAGATATTTCTGTGGCCAGTGGATTTTGCTAAAACCTGTGTTACCTCCACACCCTTAGCTACAAAACTAGACGCATAGTGACTCTGCCCCCCTAGCCAAGTTACAACCGTTTCGCTTGCGTCGAACGCTTCGAGTTGGAGTTAACCTTGCCGCCAATTCTTTTGTTCTGACCACGTGACTGAGCGTTGAGATGACGTCGTTCCCGTAAATTTGAAGCTTTCTACTAGCGTTAAGTATTGCAGATTAGCAACTTGGCTGGGGGTACAAGTCTCACAAAAAGATTAATTTCTTATTTCAAAGAAAAAATGTTTAGTTGGACACATAATATGAGAGTTCACACACACTTGAGATGTTCACAAATATTGTCAAACTACTTAGTTTTCAATTTTAAATGATTTGGCAAATATTTGAGTGTTTCCAGTACATTTGGAGCATCTTGAGAAAATCCGCATTTAGAAGAAATGCAGATATTTTGTGTTCATATTTGTTTGACACTTAAGTACTTTCCTATGTCAAGCATAATTTTGAAAGTTAATGCTTCAGTTGGACCAAACACTTATAACTGCAGTAGGTAGACTAAACTTGTCAAGATTTTGATTTGCGTAAAGAAGACAAACAGTACAAAACTAAAATAAAACACTAAAGACAAATTAACTGATAGACGTTCACCACTGGACAACGCGCCCCCAAATGTCACCACATCGGCCAATGTCACCATGCGTCTCGCATTTTTTTTTGTATTGTAGAGAAAATCATCCAATGACAACCCCCACTCTTGGGCGGAGTGGGAGATAGTGTGAGACTCTTACTGACTAAAAACTCACCCTGTTCCTTCTAGCCTTCATACCGGGGCTCGAGGTCCCTTTCGGATAACCCTGGCCTCAGTAGGCTTCGACCCGGCTGGGCACCTACTGTTGCTGACAACTTCTAGAGACGCGCGGGAACAGTGCGCGCCGTTGACGACTTGAGTTCGGTCCGGACAGTTACCGAACGGTCCGACAGCAAGTTACCCAATGCTCGCCGTCCGCAAGCCCCGGATACATCACATTCCATATCTTGAAGACCGATGACTTGGTGAGGGCTCATCTCTCCACTTAGTGGAAAGCCTTCCAAAGCTGATGCAGAATCATAGAAATCAAGCACTGGATCGATAAATAATTTCCGCTGAAACACATCCACTGCAGGATATATTCCTCATCCAAGCGACGCCACAACGACCGATCCTGTTTAGAGTCCTGCGACCCTCACCATGTTTTCGGTCCTTTTTATGGAAGGCCTTCCGACACTACATCTTTCGGAACTCCAGAACCTTTCGATCCTATCGACTAACATTCGACGACCGAACATCACGATCATCATCATCACTATTTCAGCTGAAAGACGTCCACAGCTGGACAAGGCACCACAACGACGAGTCCGGTACGTCTCGCGTACAACAGACCCAAGACCCTCACCAAGTCATCGGTCCACCTAGTGAAAGGCCTTCCAACGATGCGTCTTTCGGTACGAAGTCTCCACTCCAGAACCTTTTGGTCCTATCGAGCATCCGGTCTGCGAGCAATGAGCTACTGCCTCGTAGATTTGGCTATTCTTCTACCGCCATACGTCGGTAACGTGGGTTCTCCTGCAAATAAATTATCTTCATTCCTAATTCGATCATGCAAGGAAACTCCGAGCATAGCTAAGCATTAATTCATTAAACCCCAAGCGAACGCTGGCGTTCCCTCTCTCATTGTCTTTCTATTTTGTCTCTAATTACGGTACTCGATAGGTACGTTTCCGTACTTAGTTCTCCACACTAGAATCTTTCAGCTATATCAACTATATGTCCTACCTATTTACCAAGAGGAACCTACCATACATGACGTAGGTCGGTAACGCTGGTTCACCTGCAGATATCTTTATTCCTGATTTGAGCACGCAAGGAAACTCCGAACATAGCAAAGCATTAATTGGATAAAAATATACTCGTTGAAAAATCACCACAAACTTTATCGTGAGCTAGTTAAGTACAAGCAAAACTTAAAACCAATATTTGCACAAGAACCACAAGCAAACTTTAGCCCAGTCCTTTGAAAACTAACCCCCGTTATAAAAGTTGCGAATACATGCCAATATGGTCCCCTATCCCCCCCATTTCCTTCACATCCGAAACAAATCCGTTCTACGCAGAGCAATTGAATCCCCCATAGGTTTGGTCCAAATAAATCGATATAATTAAAGTATCGATAGTGTTTTATAAAATAGTCGAGTAGTTTTGAGGATCGAACTCGATATATTTTTTAAATTGCATGTGGTGTTGTGTATCCAATTTTTTTAATGCAGTTTAAAATAGACTGAGAAAATAGATTTTCAGAATTTTGTTTTAATATTTTGATTTAATGTGTGAGAAGTGATATGAAAGAAAAGGGAGTTAGTGATCGCGTGACAAGTGCCAGGACGGAATGGAAAAAAAAACATTTAAAAAAACACGGGACAAGGGCAGGAAGATGATGATGATTTTAATTAAAAAAATAGGAAATATTAACTTCAGAGCTCATTAATTCTTAATGAAGAAATTGAGTTTAAGAGCACCTTAAACTTTACTGAAACGCCATAAATTTACAAGTTTTACCACTCACTCAGTAATTTGACAAAAATACTCAACTTTAAATAATTCAGAAATTGGAGTT
Organism: Mythimna lalbum; assembly: GCA_949319445.1. Lineage (NCBI taxonomy): Eukaryota > Metazoa > Arthropoda > Insecta > Lepidoptera > Noctuidae > Mythimna > Mythimna lalbum. The sequence continues at coordinate 8,527,677 of OX439370.1, forward strand.
ATAACAAAAACACCATCATCATCATCATTTCAGACGAGAGACGACTCGAGAGATTTCGACTGTTGGAGATAGGCCTCCCCCAAGTGTCGCCACAATGAACGATCCTGTGCGATAAAAAGAATCGATGTTTCGAATTTTTTTCGAGTCCATATCGATTCGATGTTTATAGATATTTGTCCATCCCTAATCCCCGAAGCTCCTAACAAATAAATAAAACTTATATTTTTCCATTCAAATCCTGCAATGGTGAAATTTAATCTAAACTTGTGGAATATTCAAATAGTATTTTCTATTTTGTTTCGTTTTGTATGAGGAAATCAACTTGTAACGAAGTTTGCTTCGGAGATATTAAATTGAACGATGTTTTTTGTGGAAAAAATACGATTATTGAAAAATGTGATTTGTGTAGTGGTATTAGCTAAGTGTAAGGGTGAGAGAAGGGTGATGCATTGACCTGATGAAGTCCACTGCTAGACATGGCTCCAGACCTTTTTTTTGAGGTCCTGCGTCGTGCAAAAGGTGAAGACTCCTTGGTGCCACTCCAGCCACTCCTCAAAGAGTTGACTTATCACCGTGGTTATTATGGTGTACCCGCGTTGGGTTGCGATAGTCGCTGTCGCCATACCACCATGAGATCCAGTCCCAACTCTGTCTACTATGTTGCGATTTGTCGTGGCATGGCTCCAGGGCAGCAAAGCTAATCGTCAGCTGAGTCACGCAAAGGGCAACTAAAGGAACACAGGTGGGTTTTAATCAGTAAGTCTAACGCTTCTTGCCGCCAAACAAATTTAAATTTATCGATGTTTCCCACCTAAAAAAAAATCAATTTACTAGCAGATAAAGAGGAAATACTGTTGATATAGGTACCATTGCGGTCATTTCTGCCTGATCACTTAAAAAATTATCGCTTGAATCCTGCGGCGCGTCGCCAAACCAAACCTTTTGAAGTTTTCGTTTTGAGTGCAAGCAAAAATGAACTTAGCGGTGGTCAGGCAGACGTGTCTTTGATGGTACCAATATAAATTGTTAGTTTACGTGGCGTAGCTAGGGCAGAAAAAATCGGAATATTGGATAGGAAATAAAAAATCGGAGGCCCCAGTTTTATATGGGAAATCATCAAATAACTTCTTCATCTCTGAGTGAAACGGGAAGAATTGTCAGACTTTTTCTGACTAATACGTGATGCAATAAACTAGTTTTGCAACTTATTTATTTAAATTTTGATGGCAAAAATGTTGCCAGTTCAAAAAGAGGTTAGATTTTGGGCGGTCCCAGAGCCTGGAGGCTCTTGGGCACGACCCTGCCTAGCCATTCGGTACCTACGTCATTGGTTAGTTTTTTTGTTTACTTTGTGTATGTAACCGTTGTGCTGTGTCTGTGCCGAATAAAAGTATTTTTATTCTATTCTACATGTGATTTAATACATACATATATCAGTCTTGAAATGTTCCTACTGTTCCATAACATCACGCTATGAGCCACAGAAGCAGAGCAATAACTAGAAGCAGGTCAAACCGCGGGACACAGCACGTGATATTATAATTTTAAACGTGATATGATCACAAAATCTCCATCTAATAAAGGTCCGTGTTTCAATACGTCTATATTTAGTAAATCTGTTGCCAAGGCCATTAATAATAAGCTTAGATCTATGTATCAGCGCACACGGGCCACACGTGATAGACAGAAACGTTGCCACGAGAAGCTAGAAGCGGCCACAAAAGTAGCTGAAGCGGGCGATAGTTAGTTGTGGCCGATGGCTTCTACTTTTTAGGGCTCTGTACCTAAAAGGTAAAACGGGACCCTATTAATAAGATACTGCTCTCCGGCCATCTGTCTGTCGGTCCGTCTGTCTGTCTGCCCGTCTGTCAGCAGGCTGTCTCTCTTGAATCGTGATAGTTAGACAGTTGAAATTTTCACACACTCATCATCAGATCAGATCATCATTAATTTTTTTTTATTTTCATTTTTTTTTTATTCCTACTAAATAACAGAATAAACTAAATATTTGAGGGAGCTCTCATACAACAAACGTGATTTTTTTGCCGTTTTTTGCTGCAGACGGTACCGAAAACTTCGAACGCAAGTCCGACTCGCACTTGGCCAGTTTATTTTTAATCCATGCGCGCAGTATCATAATGGACTCTGACAAAGAAGGTTTAAGTGCGTAAGTGGCGTATATCGTTGTTTAATGGCCAGTGCGGGCCACAAGAGGCGAGCAATGACGATTTGAATGTGTGGCGGCAACTGGCGTCAACTGTGTGTGGCGAATACATATAAAATACATGAAAACTACAGACAATTTATGCCGGTAGCAACATTTTATGGTCATGGTCTGTGGCCCGTGTACCGTCACTCTACCGCCCACACAGGATTAGCAATATGTGTTGTATTGTTATTATTTTTCACTGTCAGTACTGTCAGTCTCAAACTAAGTGGGTATTTAGACATAGGAGTATAATTAGACTTTTAAACTTGATGGTTAGAAAAAATCTCTTTTCTGTCTGTACTGATATCTCTTATAGACGAAAGTAACTCTGTGTGTCTATTTGTTACCTCTTTACATCTTAACGGATGAATAGATTTGGATGAAACTTGGCATACCGGTAAACTATGTTTGTCCGTCTGTTTGCTACCTTGTCGCGATTTTTTTTTTCAGTGACAAATTATCAAATCACTCCTCCTGCTCTAGCTAATGAGCTAAGATACGAGAGAGTGTGTCAGACTTTTAGTGACTAAAACCCACCTGTGTTCCTACAGTTGCTCTTTGCATTCCAGGGCCGCGGTGAACGGATTCATAGAAAACTCTTCACATGATTAAACCATGACCTAGATTAAGAATATGATATCTCTGCAGTGAGTCTGTGTTTCCTGGCTACAATCCGGGAATCTTTAAGTCAAGAATGAATAGGTTACTTCTAGGTACGCGCGTTCCATCGCCGACCGCATCGTCGCCTTCCATCAGGTGAGATAGCGGTTAAGCGCGAACCTATCAACAATAAAAAAATCTACTTCTTTTTATCACTGTGGTCTGATTATTTGTACATGGGATTCTTTGTACAAAACTAGTCACACAGGTGAAGCCGCGTTCAAATCTAGTGTTCTATAAAAAACATTCGAAGTATGAGGCGTCGTGTGTTGATAGGTACCTACCGGTGGCTTTTTATGTAGATACATAATTAGGCATTCAGGCGCCAAAAGTAAAGACGAATGTAATTATTGCGTACTGGCCGAGGGCTTTTTTTATGGTGGGGAAAATCATCCAATGACAACCCCCGCTCTTGGGCGGAACGGGAGATAGTGTCAGACTCTTACTGACTAAAAACTCATCCCGTTCCCTCTAGCCTTCATTCCGGGGCTCGAGCCCTCTTTCGGATTACCCTGGCCCCAGTAGGCTTTGACCCGGCTGGGCCTCTGCTGTTGCTGACAACTCCTTGAGGCGCGCGGGAACAATGCGCGCCGTCGACGTCTTGGGCTCGGTCCGGACAGTTACCGGACGGTCGGATAGCGAGCTACCCATGGCTCGCCGTCCGCAAGCCCGCGTCTACGGTGGCCTGAAATTGGGATCGGAATTCCGGCGGCGGCAGCGAGAGCGCCGTTGCCTAATGTGGTCGGGTCCAAGGCAAGCAAAAAAGTAGCATTCTTTTCTCGAAACAGTTCAGGCTATTTTCAAGCCTTTAAGGACTATATTTCGCCGGGATACCACGGCGGTGCGAGCAGTTGCGCCACCATGATGTCCTGGTGAAATATAGCCCTAAGCTGCTGCTGCTGTGCTGCTATGTGTAATTTTCATTTTGTGCACACGTTTGTACGAAAATTTTGTTTTCTAGATTTGTGTTTTTCCTAGAAAAATCCAGAAAAAATTTTTATTTTGTGATTTATAACGGCAATTTTTCAGGATATTAACCCCCTGGAGCTCGAGGTTTTTCATTCTCCTGCTAAGTTTATTCAATGTCGCTTGGTAATTTTTGTCTTTCAAGCATCGTACGTGTTCCAATCTCTAGTTCATCATCATCATCTTCTTGCCCTTGTCCCGTGTTATTCGGGGTCAACGCAACACGTTTTTTTCTTCCATTTTATCCTGTCACCCGTCATGCTATCACTAACTTCCTTTTCTTTCATATCACTCTTCACACAATCCATCCATCTTTTCTTTGGCTTTTCTCTCCCTGTCCACCCATCGTCGTGTATACTCGTAACTTTTTTAGTAACATGCGTTTCATCCCTCCTCTTTACATGACCATACCAAGACAAACGATTCCCCTTCAACTTTTCAGTCACTGGCGCCACTTTCAAACTTCCTCTGATGTTCTATTCCGATCTCTAGTTATCATATCAAAAATTCGACAGATATGAAATTATTTCATCATCATTTTCGACTAACTTTCAAGAAGTGAAGTCAAAAGCAAAAAGTCTCCCAGTTTTTGCCCTTCCAAACTTACCCGACAACAGACCCATATAGTGCAGACAAACACCAAAATTTCTACTAACCTTTGCCCAACATCATACGAACCGTTATGTACAAAAACGGGCAACTCGGTCAAAGGATTCTGAATTCCTGACGTATTATTAAGTCTTATTATGTTAGTTCTTACTCGACTAACAGAATAAAGGTAGAACTACACTGCTAACACGTGTGCCACGCCACGCCAATCTGAGCGCGTCGGTCTCCATACCATACATTTTATATGGAAACTAGACTTTTAGAGCTACACTTGTAACACGCCTCGCGACGTCGTTCTATGTACAAATCAGGCGTGTTACACGTGTGCGTGTTAGCAGTGTAGTTCTAGCTTTTGGGTTATGTTTTTCTAGTGTAGGTATGAATGTACAGTGCGTTTCACTTAAGAAGTTCCTTTGAAAAATAGTGTTGCAATATTTTTAGCAATTAAATTACTTAATATAAGGGAGATTAACTGATTCGTTACTTTTAACAATTGTCTTATTTTTCGTTTTTTTTTTAAATCTATTTTTATATAAAATATAGGACGCTGGGCTTCATTCCGATTGTCCTGCAATTCTTACTAATACCGAAAACGCCACGCCACAATATCGTACCTCTCTATTAACAACTTCCTTTTGGACCTGCTTTTTTTAAATAAAATCCCATTCACCTCATAATTCTTCAAAAAGTGTTGCAATTACCCTTTAAAATCGATTTCGTTTCGCATTTCGGGGAACAATTTTGGTAGAGTAGGCAACCCTTTTTGTTTCCCCTTCTTTTTTATGTAGACAGACAGGGGAGCCAACGTTACGCCTAAGGAACTTCTTAAGTGAAACGCACTGTATGTATATTTCTTTGGCACATCCCCGAGCATAAAGGGCTTATTGCATTTTAGCTTGAAAGCTGTCGTTAGATTCGTCTTAAATATTGTTTTTTTTTTTGCGACAAATGGCGGTATCCTTTTTTTTTCGTTATCTCAGAAGTTTGGTTTTTTCACAGTACAATCAGCTGCAAACAACGTAGACAGGGTATATGTTTTTAATTTCAACTCGATAATTTGTAGTCCGTTTGTCTGTGATGCAAAAATGATCGTATAAGGGTTCCGTTTTTCCTTCTGAGGTTTTTATTGCACAATGTACCAAGAGTCACTTTTACGCGAATTTCGACTCTATTATTAATGATTGAAAGTACCATTTCCCTTATCCCTACCTACATATCTACGTACTATTATTATTTGAATAATAATAGTGGTAGCTACATAAGGTAGATGTTTCGAGATTTTGCTAAGCCTGGGTACATACCTCCATTCTAGATCTTTTGAACTTTCGAAGGTTTTAATTTCAACTCGATAATTTGTAGTCCGCCTGTCTGTGATCCAAAAGTGATCCTGTAAGGGTTCCGTTTTTCCTTTTGAGATACGAAATTCTAAAAAAGTAGTGTCTTACTTAGATGCCTATGGTAATAATGTTGTTTTTCTTTCCATAATAGTACATTATGATATAAGTGTGTAGTGTTAGTGATTACCGTTGAGGCGGTATTTAGACCCGAGTCATGGCGAGGGTCTTCAGAGAGCCGAGAACGGTAATCATTAATTACTCACGTGTATTATACGACGTTTTTCAATACACTTGTGAAGAAAATAACTGTAAAACTAGTAAACTTTTGTGGCGGTAAAAATCTGTTTTCATATGCGCGCCCATTTTTTTTTTCTTTTCCTCTTGGCGGACGACTTGCGCCCATCCTGGTACGATAAATGTAATAAAATAATGTTGGGGGAGCGGTTGAACAAAAAGGTTTTAATCACATTATAGCACTAGTACGTAATGGTAATCAAAATGTCACAGTTTGGTAATAAGTGCCATTATATAGGTACCTAAATATAGTGCAATAAGAGTCACTTTATGAGCAAGTGTATTGAAAAATATTGTAACGAAATCAAAAAGCAATCCAGTGAATTAACTGAAAGTCAATCCACGATAACACAAGGAGCTAAACGACTGTCCGAATTTCTATAAATAGACTTAAGAAAGATGGAAGGTCAACTTCAGGACATAATACTAAGTATCCACCAATCTTATTAGACCTGTCTAACATACGAAATTGTGTTAAAAACCTACGTCAACTACTACTACTACAGTTCAAAATATACTAGCTCCTGTACTATAGACAGTTCTACTGCCAGACGATTTTGAAACTTATGTCATAGAAAATAGGTTTGGTTTTTCTTTGTGACACAGTGACATATGGATCGAGATCCATTCATTACCTGGTATGACATGGACTGATGAAAAATGATGTCTCCTAAACCTTACTTAGATGATGAAAAGAACAGTTTATGCGAGATGTAAGCATGAAATGAATGGAACGACATTTTTATTTAAAGAGTGTGTTATAAGTTTTTGTCAAATGGAAAATGGTGGCTGATGTAGTAAAATTTTCGGGTTTTTCATTATATGTATTTAATATATTATTATGCTTTATTTTATACCTTATGACAACACAGATGCTTTATTTTATATTTTACTAGCTTCTACCCGCGGCTTCGCCCACGTTTATTAATATACTTTACTCTTTCTCGCCCTTTACAAACTTTTTTTTAAATTAGCCTATGTCCGTCTCCAAGGTCCCAACTATCTCTGTGCCAAAATACATCAAAATCGGTTTTGGCATTTAGGTGTGAAGACATAACAAACAAATAAACAAACTCACTTTTGCTTTTATAATATTAGTAATGATTACTTCACTTACTTCTGACGACCTGGTCAGGGCCGTGGGAATCCGATGGATGCGTGATGCACAGGACCGGTCGTTGTGGCGACGCTTGGGGGAGGCCTATGTCCAGCAGTGGGTGTCTTTCGGCTGATATGATGATGATGACTTCACTTGAGAGACTTTTAGAATTATATGTTTGTGTTTTTTATTACTCCGGAACTTTGTCTGTGCGTATAATATAATAGTATAATATTCCACAACTATCACACAACGCTGTCTAGTCCCAAGCTAAGCAGAGCTTGTGTTATGAGTACAAGACAACTGATAAACATACTTTATATTTCTAAATACACACATATTATAGATAAATTACACCCAGACACAGAACAAATGATTATGCTCATCACACAAACATTTGTTCTGGGTGGGAATCGAACCCACGACCTCCGGCATAGTAGTCAGGGTCACTAACCACGAGACCAACAGGTCAGTCAATATGCCAAGGAACTAAGGCTTTATGTCTTGCTGAGCTATGTTATTGTTCAAAAGAGTCACAGTAGCCTTGGAACACAACAGCCATCTTTTACCTAACGTCGGTAGACCATATCTTGAAATACCCACCATATAGGATATCCCAGGAGTACATCTCATCATCTTCCAGCCCTTGTCCCGTTTTACTTGGGGTCGGCGCAACACGATTTTTTGTTCCATTCTGTCCTGTCACTCGTCACGCTATCACTAATTCCTTTTTCTTTCATATCACTTCTCACACAATCCATCCATCTTTTCTTTGGCCTCCCTCTTCCTCTCTATCTATTCACATGTAAACTCGGACAACCCTGTCCCCAGTAGGCTTCGACCCAGCTGGGCCCCTCCTGCTGCTGACAACTCCTTGAGGCGCGCGGGAACAGTGCGCGCCGTCGACGTCTTGGACTCGGTCCATTACCGGACGATCGGAGAGCGAGCTAACCATGGTTCGCCGTCCGCGAGCCCGCGTCTACGGTGGCGGAAATCGGGATCGGAATCCCGGCGACGGCGGCGAGGGCGCCGCTGCCTGATGCGGTCGGCCTCCTCCTTTGCAAGCATTACTGCTTCGCAGAAGGAGGCGACCGCTTGCCATTCCTCCTCGCTCCGGACCATGGCCTCGACCAGGGCCCGGCGCGAGAGGTATCCGCCGCCGATCGCCCCCACGAGGGCACGGCGATGCTCCGCGCAGGCAGGGCACACCTCGACGGTGTGCTCCACCGTGTCCTCTGGGCGTTGCGCACAGTGGCGACACCCGGGCGTCTCTTCCGCTTGAATCCGATGCAGGAACTGCCCGAACTTGCCATGTCCGGTGTGGACCTGCGTCATGCGGAAGGTAAGGACGCCGTGAGGTCTGAGGGACCCCCAAGGTTGGGCAGGAGCCGCTTGAGAGCAGCCCCAGCCCGGAGAAGCTTGGGAGCCAGACGTCGGAAATGTTCTACGAAATTCCACCGGCTGTCGAGGACGAGTCCCAGATACTTCATCGTCGACCCGACGCCGATGCGAACTCCTCCTACCGTAAGTTGGGAGTCCGATGGTGGCGCGTTCCGAGGGCCGTGGAAGCACATTGCCTCGGATTTATGCAGCGCCACCTCGAGTCCCAACTCCTGGATACTACCAACGGCTATCGCAACCCCGCGTGTCGCTAGAGCGACCGCCGCCTGGTGCGAACTTCCCTGCGCTAGAATCAGCGTGTCGTCTGCGTAGCAAACCACGCTGACACCACACGAGCATAGCTGCTGTCAAAATCCTTACTAATATTATAAAAGCAAAAGTGAGTTTGTTTGTTTGTTACGTCTTCACGCCTAAATGGCAAAACCAATTTTGATGAAACTTGGTACACGGATATACCATGTCCTGGAATAGGACATAGGATTCTTTTTATCCCTGAAGTATGTTGCCTTGGGATAATTTTCTACTATCACGCGGGCGAAGCCGCTGGGAACAGCTAGTCTAGTATATCTTAAGATCCTTAAATATTTCTTACCTTCCAAAGTTGCCATGCTTCATACAGGTGAAAGCGACCAGCTGACAAATACGTGATTAAAGCTACCTGTCTCCGGATCCGTGAGGGGCCACCCATCCATTTATCACGCGAGTTAACGTCAATATCCACATAGTCATTAAAGTTATGTTCTTAATCGATGGATCTTGAGGGCGGAAAGTGGAAATTTTGACGGTAAGTGACATGTAGACAAGGTGATACCTACAAGGCGTAAGGGACAGCCCTCCGCAAATTTTAAGGACTTGCTCAGTAGACGAAACTGAACAACCTTCCACAAGATTGTTTTTCAGGAAACGAAAAAAAAAATCAGCCTCACCATTCAAAATTATAAACTTGATTGGACAATTTGTATGGCAAGGACAATATTTTTTTTTTCGTTTCCTGAAAACAAAAATTGTGGAAGGTTGTTCAGTTTCGTCTACTGAGCAAGCCCTTAAAGTTTGCGGAGGGCTGTCCCTTACACCTTGTATACCTACTTATATTATAACATACTAGCTTTTACCAGTGACTTCACCCACGCGAAAATGGGTTTCTCCATACAAAATTTGAAATGGATGAAACGGGGTTTAAAATTTTGTTGTAGTTTTAAAGATATATATATATTTTATAAGTAATTTTTTTTTATTTATATATTTTTCGTAATAAATCTGTACAAGGGTGATCACCGGTTGGTTGACCCGTTGGTTTCGACTCCTCGTACGCCTTCCAAAGGTCCAGGAGCCCGGTGTACTGAAATATAGCAACCCATAAATAATGCGTGAAAATTTTTAGTTGTGCGCACATCACGCAAAATGTACGAAATCGATGTAGATAACTTTTAAACATTAAAATTGTGTGTAACTTGATTACTGAGGCTTTGTTTTATCGCCATCGATTGACTATATCGAAAGATATATACTACATTCGTCGACTGTTAGGCAGTACGAAGTTCGCCGGGTCAGTTACTAATAATAATATAATAAAAACATTATTTAAATCATTAAAAAAGAGCAGGTAGAGTTTCTTGCACACTCTATTCCCTAGAGATCTACTCTTTGGAATGTGCAATTGGTATAATTTTTCTGACTTCTTAACAATTCAATAGTGCGTTTGTCTAAATGATTTAAGTATTTGATATATTAATTTCATGTTTACGATTTCATCTTCATTATCAGCCTTTTTAATAATCCCACTGCTGGAACTCAGGCCTCCTCTCTAGAAGAGGGAATGGGCCGTAATCCACCACGCGGGCCCAGTGCGGTTTGGTGAATGTCACCAGTCTTCGAATTTTTGGTTTTAGGATATGCCGGTTACCTCAAGATATTTTCATTCACCGTTTTGAGATCACCTCTGATGAAATAAATTATACAAAGTCATGCGCCTGGCAGGGTTTGAACCTGCAACCTACAAGTCGTATATCAGGGCTGTTACTACACGGCCACCACTGCTCTCTCACCACTGTTTACGATTTTTATTTGTCTTGGTTATTCATTATTTATGAAAGAACAGGCGTACTAGGAAGGTTTCCCAAAACAATAATACAGCCCCTGATTAAAACCATGACGGAGTAATGAATGAAACATCAACAGATATAAGACACTGCTTGTTTTAATTACCACAACAAGAACTCAAAACAGAAAGATTGAATGGTGAGATTGTGATATGGTTTTCTTTTAATTTAGCACCAGTGGACTAGATACCGCCATATCAACTGTATCAATGATACGAGGCCCTAAGACCTCAGGGGCCTCGACTTATCAATCCATAAAATCGTAAAACGACGATCAAAAGCACAAAATGTTATTAGTGATAACTTCTCAAATTGGCTTGCTATGACAATTCATCTATACTAATATTATAAAGAGGTAAAATTTGTAAGTTTGTATGTAGGGGGTAATCTCTGGAACTCATAATCCAATTCTAAAATTTTTTTAACTGGCAGAAAGCTACATTATTCCTGAGTGCTATAGGCTATAAATGGTTTCTATAGCATGTATATTAACCGAGCTATCACAACTTTTGTCTAGCAAGTCGGAAAAAATACCTCATAAAACAGAATTATTTGCGTGCGCTGCTTATACAGTTGCTTAAAATTAAAAACAATGTATGGCTACCTGGTTCGTCTTAATTATTTCTACAAAAAAGTCCGCGATACCATATCTCTATCTTTTATATTTTATCTTTTATACTTCTTTTATTGCATTAAAAATAATTTTTTTCGGCATACTTACGTTTGGTTGATTATTTGAGCAACAAAATATTAATTCTTATGACAATAAATTATTTCAGTATCACAAGAACATCATACAGATAAGATTTGCCATTTACAGTACATCAATTGGTCATACAGTGTCGGAGATAATATAAAATTACTAAAACGCAAAATGCCCCTAGCATAACTTTCATTGTGCAGACTGTTTTATTTTTATTTTTATTTTTATTGTGGCCAAAAATCATCTTAGGACAACCCCCGCCCTTGGGTGGAGCGGGAGATAGTGTCAGACTCTTACTGACTAAAAACCCACCCCGTTCCTTCTAGCCTTCAAACCAGGGCACGAGTTCCCTTTCGGATAACCTTGGACCCGGTAGGCTTCGACCCAGCTGGGCCTCTGCTGTTGCTGACAACTCCTTGAGGCGCGCGGGAACAGTGCGCGCCGTCGTCGACGTCTTGGGGTCGGTCCATTACCGGACGATCGGACAGCGAGCTACCCATGGCTCGCCGTCGGCGAGCCCGCGTCTACGGTGGCCGGAAATCGGGATCGGTCTGCTTCCTCCTTTGCTAGCATTACTGCTTCGCAGAAGGAGGCGACCGCCTGCCATTCCTCCTCGCTCCGGACCATGGCCTCAACCAGAGCCCGGCGCGAGAGGTCTCCGCCGCCGATCGCCCCCACGAGGGCACGGCGATGCTCTGCCCAGGCAGGGCACACCTCGACTGTGTGCTCCACCGTGTCCTCCGGGCGTTCCGCACAGTGGCGACACCAGGGCATCTCTTCCGCTTTAATTCGGTGCAGGAACCTCCCGAACTTGCCATGTTCGGTGAGGACCTGTGTCATGCGGAAGGTAAGGACGCCGTGAGGCCTTTCCAGCCACGCCTCAAAGAGGGGACTTACCGCCATAATTGTGTCGTGCCCAACGTTTTACCTATTTGCCCATAGATGGCGTTCTGCAATTACGTAATTTTTCTGAATCGCGGTGTTAAGACTTTCTGTGGATTGATGACCCTCTCGAATTATTATGCCCACGTTGTCGTTAGTTGGAGTTCTTCTGTCAGTTGCTTATTGGTTTCGGTTGTTTCGTTCGTATGGTTGTTGTTGTTGATAGATACCTCATGATCGAAAATATCGTTATTTCGTTGTACGTTTGTTTTGTATGTTCGTAGTTTCGTACTTCGTTCTATCGTAATAATCGATACGAGTTATTCGATATTACGATTGTTTTTTTTTAAAGGCGGATGGTGTTCGAGTCGCTCTCCCTTTGTTCATAATTGTTTTCAAGTCTGTGCGTAGTTTGTTGAGAGCATGTCTAAAAGGAAATCTCAACTGTCCCGGTAGACATCACAGACAAGAGCCGCTCGAGTACGCCGTAAGGAAGAATCTGCCCCTGAAAATGAGCAACGCCTCTCGAGAAATAGAGAATATATTTCGCAAACACGCGCTAGAGAATCGCCAAAATGTGAGGACGTCGCGGGCCCGTGCTCGGGAATCTAGCGCTGAACGTGCGCAGCGTCTATCTCATTTAAGGCAGCATGTCTCTGAGACAAGGGATAGGGAGACTAGCGCTGAGCGCTCGCAGCGGCTTGGTAGGCAAAATGTCATAACATCGCAGGCCCGTGCTCAGGAATCTAGCGCTGAACGTGCGCAGCGTCTAATCGAGTGTAATCTTATTTAAAACAAGAAAGTTTCCGCGGACGAAGTCGCGGGCAGAAGCTAGTTGTTAATAAATAGGCCCACTATTTCGTTACTATTGGGTTGAAAAAAGAGGGCCCCACTTTTATTATACAGGGCCCCAATTTTTTATTACACGGGGCCCCTTTGGGTCTAGCTGTGCTGCTACTTAGCACTTTACTGCGGACTTTATTTAACTAATTACAATTAATTTTATCTTGAACATGACTGATTAAAGGTGTTTAAAACCACACGTCTAACGCTTTGAAAGCCACAATAATAACTGTGAACGATGACAATGAACTGACTACTCACTCATTTCCTTATAGATTGAGTAATCGTGAGCATAATCAGAGAAATATGCTGTTTACTATTGTTGAGTGTAATGTTATTGTTTAAATATAAACGTTTGTATAGTAAGAATGATAATACTACGCATATATATAAAGTTACAGATAATTCCGTTGTCAGTGCGCTCGGAGATGTCTGCCCCGGAATAGGTCGTGAAGTTGTGTTGTGATCCGTTGGAATAATTTGTGAAAGAAAGGTATTTATATCTGTTAGATATAATAAGAGTTTATCAGCTTAGGGAGTGCTATCTCTAAACGGGTCATGGGTATCTTTGGACCCGCCTATTATTTTTTTTAGTAGTATTTTGTGGGACTACAATGAACATGGTGTTACCAATAAAACTGTATTTATTTTATTTAAGGTCATAAAATATTACAAAACAGAAAAATTATAGGTGGTAATTGGGACCGCGGGTCCGGTCATAAGAGCCACGACCTCTCAAAACTTCAATAGGAAAAAAAATCATAGATTTAAACTCCTTTTGGATACAGTAGTAGTCTAATAAGCCGCTATCTAGCTGTAGGTCTAATAAGCCGACTTAATGTAATAGGGCACTCTCTATCAGTCAACTTTTGGGTCAAAAGAACCTTACACTGTGGTAGATGCAACAATAAATGTCGAGTGCGTATAGGCTTCAAAAAATAAATGTAGAGAGCAGTGGTGGCCGAGTGGTAACGGCACCGACTTACGAGTTGTAGGTCGCGGGTTCAAACCCAGCCAAGCGTATTACTTTGTGTAATTTATTTCAGCACCACTGCTCTCAAAGCGGTGAAGGAAAACATCGTGAGGAAACCGGCATGTCCTAGAACCAAAAAATTCGAAGGCATGTGACATCCACCAATCCGCATTCAGACCCGCGTGGTGGATTACGGCCTATTCCCTCTCCTATCTCCTAGAGAGGAGGCCTGAGTCCCAACAGTGGGAACATTATAAGGCCCACAAAGCAAACAAACAAAGCGTATAGGCTAAGGGGTGGAATTCCCTGCCGGAGTCTGTGGAAACACAGATGATAGCTACAACCTAGGGGTTTTTAAAAGTCATGAGCAAATAGGTTAATAAATTCTATCTGGAGTAAAGTTTTATAATCATCCTTATCAGCTCTTAAGTTTAATTTTAATAGATTAGAATAATACTTCATTAGAGTAGCCACACTTTCGAGTTGTACAGTTTCGTAGGGTCAAACCACGAAATAAAGAAAAGTAGAGGAAGTGCCTCTTAGATACAGCGCGTTTGTCAACAGCAGGCGAGATTCGCCTATTACATGTGCAGGTGAATATGGCATCTATTTCAAAGGCACTAGCGTACTGAATAGAATAAATTGGTTACAGAGCCATCTAGCGTTGAGTAGCCGAACTCGTTGTAAATTGGTTAAAACTTCTTTATTGTTTGTGTCATGTCAAATAATAACAACTTTCTTCCGTTGTAATAAGACCTAATTTATGAAAGCAATAAGTATATGATTTGTAAAAGTTAAGTTTGTAATTCGTAGCTTCGTAGCCAATCATATTACCGCTTTTTATGTGTGTAATGTACAATTTGATACGCAAATATGTGAGTTTGGCGACACTGGTTCCCGTGCTTAGCCACGTTAGGGGCACTTCTACCTATATTTTCTGTTCTGTGGGTCAAACCAACCCCTAGCAAATCTCTTTCATACCTATTACCCTTAAAACTGTATAAGTAAACATCGTGTAGCCTCACGATGTTTTCTTCACCGTGTCCTAAAATTAAAAAAAACTAGAGCGGTTCACCATCAACGATTGCATTACTACTTACCATCAGGTGGGATCGCAGTCAAGCACTAGTTTACATCAATAAAACAAACATCCACCCACCCACGTTGGGCCCGCGTAGCTGGCCCATTGGTCCATTATAAGTTTGATTACGCTATATACTTTATCAAGCACTGAAATAGTCACAAAGCCCATAAAAAGTAACATATTTATTTATTAGAACTTCATGCAACACAAATTTACAAAGGCGGACTTAATGCCTTAGGCATTCTCTACCAGTCAACCAAGGGTGGTGAAGAGAAAATATGGCAGGTGCAAAATTAGACTATTAAATAGAATAAGAGTGCAAATGTATCATCATCATCATCATCTTCCTGTCCTTGTCCCGTTTTATTTGGGGTCGGCGCAACACGTTTTTTTCTTCCATTCTGTCCTGTCACTCGTCATGCTATCACTAACTCCCCTTTCTTTCATAACACTTCTCACACAATCCATCCATCTTTTCTTTGGCCTCCCTCTCCCCCTCCATCCATCCACATGTAAACTCATAACAAATGTATATATAATATAAATAAAATAGACACACATATACAAGGTGTAAGGGACAGCCCTCCGCAAACTTTAAGGGCTTGCTCAGTAGACGAAACTGAACAACCACAATTTTCTTTTTCAGCAAACAAAAAAAAAATCGGCCTCGCCATACAAATTGTCCAATCAAATTTATCAGTTTGTATGGTGAGGACGATTTTTTTTTCGTTTCCTGAAAAAAAAATCTTCACCTTGTATACGTCTACTAAGTCTACTTTATAACATAATCTTCTTCTTTCTTACTTTGCCAATTCCCACTGATCTGCAAAGATTGCGTAGGAATCTATTAAAATTAAATTGAATCATGATACGGAAGATTCTTACGGAATAGGGGAAGGTAAGGCAAACATTATGGAAACATTCAGGCATAAAATTTTCACGGCGTAAGCTTCGCCGAGAAAATTAACAATGTGTATAATTGAAATTGTATGGCTCTATCTCGGGTTTGCCTACCTGGCGGAAATCATGGGTTGTTACACGTGCCACTACTTAGCAGTAAATTCAGTTTGAATATGGAAATAAGTATGGCGGTATTACACTAGCGGTTTGCGAGCGGTTGCGGGGCGTAGACGTCGCGAACGCGTGGATTACAACGTTTTCAACGCGTGTTTGTATAAAGTTCTACGCTATAATGCGAAACAAGGCTGCCTAGATGCTAAGCAGATCTAGGGCCAGCTTCAATAGTATCCCAATACGTCAACGGCGCGCACGGTTTCCACGCGCCTCAAGGAGTTGTCAGCCCAGCCAGCCCAGCTGGGTCGTAGCCGACTGACGCCAGGGTTAGTCCGAAAGATTCCGACGAGGAGACACTGCTGTTGGTTTTGTTACTTTAAAGATGCCGAAGACCCGCATTTGTTTACCGCATCTCGTCACACGTCCGCCAAAAATTCACTGCACATGCGCGGCGTGTTCGTTGCGCACCCGTAACGTATTCTGACGTAACGTTGCCTGAAATCGTCCTGCTACTCCCGACACCATCTTAATCTTTAAATTAGATAGTTTTTACGTATACCTCGTCACACCGTCATTTTCAACTACCTATTACACTACAAACTTAAATGCTAATAGTACCATTTTAAATTTCAGATGGACAAGCTAATACTAGTACTCCTGTCAATAGTGACAACAATCAATGCAAACCCAGTGATGACAAGACAAGGACTTGCGCAACAGAATACCAGAGCCACCTTCTGCGCTAGCCTCCTCAATTTCAACAACTTCCACTACTCTTTAGATGAACAAAAAAACGTGACAGGCATACCAGCAGACATGAGCATTCACTGGAAGACTGGGAAGGTGTTCTTCACTCTCATCAGTGATGAAATGAAAATGAGTCTCCAAGTCATGCATCCGAGCGGTGAATTCGAAATCATAAAAGTAGCTGGACTCGGTCAATCGACTTGCGTTGATAACCTAAACGACATTGTGTATTTAGCCACTGATAACGGTGTCTATAAGTACAAAGATGACAGCTCTATTGAACTGTATACAGCTTTAGGTGAAGACGTCATGTATATAGCAGTGAACAGCGATGGCAGCGCAATGTATATAGCAACCTGGCCACAAAACAGAGTCCACAAAATCACCAATGAAGGTCAAAAACAAGAAACATTTTCGGCTATACCAAATGGTCATGGTTTGACTGTAGATCCGAGAAATAACTTGTACTTTGTAGCTACAAAGACCTCGTATATTCTTAAAAGTGGGAACACAGTTCCAATTAAAATCAAAGGTCTACCCAGTGATAAAATGACAGGAGTTTTCGTCAGTCGATCTGATGAAGTCTTCGCTATGGATGAAAATAGTAACTTGTACGTAGTTGATCCTGAAAATACGAGTGCAAGGCGTCTGGGATCCTTTGGAATTTCAGGAGTGAATTCCTTTGCAATGGATTCAGCAGACAATGTGCTAGTCGGAATCAAAGGCTCCATTTTAAAATTCAATGCATATGAAAAGACTTCTTGCCCGGAGAATGAAAAGTAAATTTTTGACTGTGTTCTGTGACTAACTGGACTGTTTAAATATGTTTGTAAATAAATGATTGTAGTTAGTAATACTTATAAAGCTATTGGTTTTCCTAATTTTCTCCTTCATTTTTTCAGTTTAAGTTTCATAATTATAATTATTCTCTTGTCAATGGAGCATCACATGCTTCATTCCATTAAGTGTTAATATCTGAAAGTTCTGGACTTTAAACTTACATCATTTTTTCTTGAAATTCTTCAATTTTAGCTTTACAATATTCACTGTTTTCTCTTGTCAAGACAGCATTGTCTATTTCATACCTGAGAAGACTTAGTGGTGTGTGACTAACAAGTCTTTAGACATTCTGGAATGTAAACTAGAACCATTGTTTCTTGAGATTCTTCTGTGTCAACCTTATAAACTTTGCTATATTCTCTTGATTCCATTGAGATTTATTCTTCTGAAAACATTTTACAAGCTTTTATTTAGTTTCACCTGTCGCGATGTTTGTCTGTAATTATAATCTTGTGAATTAAATTTGTCCCACTTCCCGGTTACCAATTGTGCTGAAATTTTGCATGTATGTGTAAATATGATGATAATTCTATATTATTATGACTTGGAGCTGATCTATAGCGACACAACACCATCGAGTTTGGGCTCGTATGATGCGTCTTGACGAGTATTAATTATATATGTATACCGAGCTATAAAAGCTTGCTATGAAAAGATGATTTTCATTAAAAGCTTGTTTTCGATTAATTTTACCTGGTTTACATATAATAATATGTTGGAATTAGAGAGGCGTAAATATCATACTTGACCTCATTCGTCTGAAATGATAAATGTCTCCTTTCGTCAACTTCTTAATATTTATTAACTATGTTTGCACCCTACTGCACCAGTAATGCAATGAAACCTCCTTACCTTAGCTATATTTCCTCATATATAATGTACTAATGTGCCCTGTTGATGCAACGTAAAGGTGAGTTTTATCATGATAAATTATAATTATTTTACAATAATTAAATATGTAGAAAATGTGACAACATTAAGTTGAATAGTAGTCAGTCAGTACAACTGGTGCGAACCTCGCTAGTTCCCTACTTTTTTTTATTTTGGATAGGTTTACGCTTGACCGCTATCTCACCTGATGGAAAATGACGTTGCGGTCGACGATGGATTTCATTTAATTTCACATTAATTACCGACTTCCTTGTATTAATATATTCAATAAAAAAAATTGTATTGTCAGCTACGAAAAAAATTGAAACAGTTTTCAACGAAAGCCATAATCCTTAATAATATTATAAAAGCGAAAGTGAGTTTTTTTTGTTTGTTACGTCTTCACGCCTAAATGGCAGAACCGATTTTGATGAATTTTGGTACAGATATAATTGGGACCCTGGAGACGGACATAGGCTATTATTTATTTTTAAGTGAGAAAAGGGGTAGAAAGAGGGAAGTTAAGTACAAATATTATTATTAAAATATATTAATAAACGCGCGTGAAGCCGTGGGTTAAAGCTACTATTATAATAAAAATCACAATATTATGTCAACACAATCTTACCAATTGCAATATAATAAACGCTAAAGTTTCTATGTATGTTTGTTACTGCTTCACGCAAAAACTACTGAATGGATTTTAATCGAACTTGGTACACGGATAGACTATGTCCTGGAATAGCCCATAAGATACTTTGTATCCCGACAGTATGTTCCCTTGGGAAATTTTTCTGCTATGACGTGGGTGAAGCCGCTGGCTGCAGCAACTTCATTATTTTGTTTGACGTGTTTGACCACTGGATAGGTAATGATACAGCAGTCAGTCATTTTCTTCGTTAAAATTTTGCTGAATGTAGGTTTTTTGGCCTGAGTCCCAACAGTTGGAACATTATAAGGCCGATTATGCTATGCTATGTTTTTTAGGGTTTCATACCTCAAAAGGAAACAACAGAACCCTTAAAGGATCACTTTGTTGTCCGTCCGTCTGTCTGTCTGTCAAGACCCTTTATCTCAAGAACGCATAGAGGTATCGAGTTGAAATTAAAACCATATACTCAGGTCTACGGTTCCTTTAAGCTGTAAAAAAATCAAACTTCTAAGTTAACGAACAAAATAGATACGGCCGTTTATGTTGAAAAAAAAACGTATATTTTGATACTCTTAATTCATGAATCCCCAAGCGACCACCGGTGGCCGCGCATCTGTTGTCTTACGATTGTGTCTCTAATTGACGGTATCTGAAGGGTTAAAGATCTAAATTCATAAGGTACTTCCCGCTAACCCAGAATCCTGAAATTTGGCACAAAGCCAGTTCTTATAGTATAAGTATAGGTAGAGTCACAAAATAAAAAATATTTTTTGCAATTCGGAAAATATTCAAGGTTCTATTCGGGAATTGTAGTTTGATCGGAACCCTCAGTGTGCGAGTCCGACTCGCACTTGCCCAGTTATTTCCTTATATATTACTGTTCCACTGCTGGGCAAAGGCCTTCTCCAAATTCTTAGACTCTATACATTCTTCTTCTGCGCCGTCTTAAAACAGTCCTCGTGTTATGGGCTTAGATCATCTCGCCACCTGTTTCTGGGTTGGTTTCCACAGCGATTTCCCTCTGCAGGAGCCAACTGCATAGCGACACGTACAGATACCGGCACGGATCTTGAACGCTGGCTTCAAGTTACACAAAAGGCAATTATCGGCCCTTTTTAGTGGTATGAAGTGAGACGCGGGGGCGGGGAGCGTCAGTGATTGGCTCACCGCGCCATAGCGTCATAAATGCCACTCGTGATTCGTTCCCTGCGCTTGCTGCATGTATCTAACAATGACGATGATTCGCTCGCCAATGTATGAAATGCGCAAAGCGATCCCCACTCTGACCCAGCGGCCGCGTCACATGGTGAGCTATTCTAATACATTTTATAATGTTTTATTTTTTACTCAGGACCAGCAAGAAAGGCAAGAGGCACAGTCGCAAAAGGAAGAGCAAGAAACGAACTACTACCACGACTGAAGCCACTGAGGAAGATGAAGAAGAAGATTAAACTATTTTACTCATAAAATAACTATAATTTTTTTTGTTACCACGATCAAATATACCCAATGTTAATGGAAGCTTTTGTATTAATATTTTTGTCCCTACTAAAAAAATCAAGCCGAAATAAAATGTTTCTGATAAAAACTGGTTTTAATGACATCTATATGTTTTTTTATGAACTGTCTGCTTCTTCTTACTCGTCGCGCCATCTGTTCGAAAAATAAAGAACTACTACAAATAAGTTTCAATAATTAGTCACAAGATGGCAGCACATGGCCGAAGCGTTTAGTTATCGCTATCGAATATTACAAAAATATTTTATAATTACAATTATCAAATGTGGCATTTTTCATAATATTAAGGCAATCATTATGGGAAAAAAGTACTAGTTACAAAATCATATGTAATATATTATATTTGTAAGCAATATCATAACGTTGTACCAACAATATTGCCAGCTTCTAAATATACTCTAGGAAAATGGAAAAATTTAAGCAATTGTAATCAGTTTTTGAATATTCCATTTTAGTATTGTTTATCAGTAGTTCAAAACTTGTTTATAATTAAATCATGTCTGCATTTAAATAAAAAGTTTGAACGACACACATTCGATTAGTTCCAATGTTGGTTTTCTGCTAATTTACTGGGTTGTATATTATTAACTTAAATAATAAATATGAATTTACACTTTCCATTTCATAAGAATATCCAGACATTTTCAACATAATTGTATTTTATATTAATGAAAATCAGATCAAATCAGTTAGATCGACCTGACTGCGTTTAGAGAAGACATTAGTTCAATAATGAACGAAGTAGCGTGTTTACCCTCAGGCCAAACAGGCCTTAACTCGGAGTATATGTCACAAGAAGTTTTCCTACCTATACTTAACTACTATAGTTTTCCAGCTTGCTTCCTCATGAATTATTATTGTTAGAAAATGTAACCAGACTAAAATGGGGTACTCTACTGAAAATTTGAGCTCACTTCGATTGCTGTAAATTTTTAATTGCCATAAAGCTGACAAAGCAACAAAGTAGTAAATTTTTAATTGCCATAAAGCTGACAAAGCAACAAGTAAGAATTGCTCAACTAAAATTTTTTTTAAATGGCGTGGAGGGGTAGGTGTTGAAGCGCGGTGGTAAAGTAATTAACGAAGCAGTATACCTATGTACAATGCGTTCCAAATGAGAATAGGATCTATGGCCATATTGTGACGTCACGATTTACTGTAAAATCGAGGAATTTTTTTTTTAAATTAAATTAATTTAAGAAAAAAGTTATTTATTTACGGGCTTTGAACGAATAAGGTTTAATCAGAATCCAGTTCTTCAACTTTACTCATCTCCGAGTTCTTCAATTTTGACAAAATTTCTGCGATTTGACAGTACGACGTCACGTCAAAGCATCGAAATCAATCTTATTCTCATTTGGAATGCATAGTATGAATTTAATTGAAGCGAATGGATGTAAAGAATTTAATGTATTTTACTGGACTATCTCGTTATTGATGATAAGCAATGAAAGACAACATTTTATATTATTTGATATAATTTACAATATTTTAAAAAATCCAACAGTTGCAAAACTAAAAACTCAAAGAAACATTTCATCAGGGTAAACTAATATCTTAACTGGCAACACCAACTCGTCCTCCAAACCAACCTATTTTCTTTTCTGTCACTCTGTTCATTCATTCGTTTATTTGTCAAATTGTCATACGCGTCGCCGATGTGTCAGTGGGCGATCGTTGCATAGCGTGTTATTTGTGTCGTAAATGTGGTTCGATTATGTGATAATGAGAAGACACGCGCTCTACAACATTATAATTAAGTGATGCTTGTGTTTTAAGTTTAGTGTCGTGTTAAAAAACCTTGTTTTCATTTGTATGTCATCGGACTCTTCAATATGGCGGCCCCTCGTCACAAATCGCAACCGAAAAATATATCTTCGATATTTTCGAAGTTGCACGGGGCGTTCTCGGACGCGGTATGCCCCACTAAACTTGCGACCGATAAAAGGACATTGGATAAGACTTGGAAATTGATGGATAAAGTGGTGAAACTGTGTCAGCATCATAAGATGAATTTGAAAAACAGTCCACCGTTTATCTTGGACATTTTACCGGATACGTATCAGCGTTTGCGTGTTATATACTCTAAGTACGAGGACAACATGCAGGCGTTGAATAGCAACGAACATTTTAACATATTTATAATAAACTTGATAAGGAAATGTAAGCAGGCTATAAAATTGTTTAAAGAAGGTAAAGAGAAGATGTTTGATGAGAACTCTCACTATCGCCGTAACCTCACGAAGCTTAGTTTGGTGTTCAGTCACATGTTGAGTGAGTTGAAGGCGATGTTCCCGAACGGCACGTTCGCCGGCGACCAGTTCCGTATCACGAAGGGCGATGCTGCCGAGTTTTGGAAAAACAACTTTGGAAACAGGTGAGTTTTAGTAATTTAAAAGCCTCAACACGACCGCCCTGAAAATCTTGGGAGGTCTTATCGGTTTTTAGAGAGGTGGGCTGGTTGGTAAAAGCGCACTAAAGGTTGGCTGCCATGGCCATCACAATGGTCCACGTAAGACTCAAGCACGGAAACCATACTTTGATAGATATATAGAACTGTAGAAGTTTTAAAATGTGACTATCATCAATGACTATGTAACTGTATTGGGGATATAATGCATGCCTCTATTGAAAGAACCTAGCTCCTTGTTTCCGCTATTCCCTAAAAGACACCATAGCTAACCGAGCATAGGCCCGAGTGGCAACTCATACCACTGTTATAATTCATTCTATTTCAACCAGAATGACAAAATGCCAATTACACTGATTACAAATTATGTAAACCACATTAGAGAAAATAATATTTTCATTGCTCATGCTCTGAAAGTAAGTCTGAAGTTGCCTGAGGAACGGGCTGAAAAGTATCACACTTTTCATCCCTAGGGAGTTTTACTTTCACCTAACAGCCGTCAAATTATTTAAAAAAAAAAACTAGGTCTATTTTCTTGTATTCGTAATGAAAAGCACAATGCTTACCTCGGGGTTAAAGTTACTTATTTAGTCCCTCGAATTAGCTACCTCGCTGCGCTCGGCTGGCAACTCCTTCTCGGGACGAAATAAGCAACTTTCACCCCTAGTTTAACAATGTACTATTAAACCGAAATATCATTAACTCTTATTCCGTCTTTTTGCAAATCGCCGAACATTCAGTCTCTTCCATCCATCAACGAATAGATCTAGCTTAGGACCGTATTCAAGGAGCGTGTTGAGTGTGATTATCATTTGCATTGTACTATAAGTATAGATGAAACTAGAAGTAGCTCAGTAACCTTTACTTAATAGTCGTACATTGTCACTTGACAACCTAGGTGTGCTTCACTTCGTATTATTTACTTCATTACCACTCCTCTCAAAATGGTGAAGGAAAACATTTTGAGGAACTGCACATTCTACAACCAAAAATTCAAAAGACCGGTGACATCCGCTAAATTATAGAATAGAATAAACTTTATTGTACACCTAAACGGTAACAAAACTTTTGAAATAACTTATATCTATGGGTATAATGGCGGTCTTATCGCTAACAGGGATATCTACCAGGCAACCTTAGGTGACCATTACACGGTCATGCAAGCGTAAATCAATACCATCAATCATGAATGAAGGTTTTCTTCTTTCAGTACTAAAAACCGGATCATCACTTTAGACGGTACGGTTTTCGTCAATCAAAGATTTGACTGTGGCAAAATTGACTGCAAAACCTACCGTGTCATATTTGCCATAGGATGGATTGCAAGAAATAAATAAAAACAAAAAAAAAAAAAAACAGGACAAAATTTAAATCAAAAGAAATTTTAACTAAGTATTTGACATTGTGAGCAATGCAAGCAATGTCATCTTAAAAAATGGAATTCATTATGAATTTAAACTTGTTTGTTTTTATATTTGTGTATATTGATCTACGCTTTGGAATGTGCAATTAGCATAATTTTTTTCTGACTGTCTGACTTTTTGTCATTTCAAAAGTGCCTTTATATGGTTTATTTGAAATAAAATGCTTTGAGTTTTTGAATGATTAGCTTGGTCTCATCAACAATGTAACCTCAAACCATGGATGCATGGGCTATGACTAAAAGAACTGTGGGTTTTAGTCATTCTTCTTCTTCTCTTGTCGACTCAACTCAAATTTTGTCTGACCAATATTTAGCCACCTAGACAGTTCTGTTGTTGGCTTCGTTTAAGTTATGAAGGGTGCAGGTGCATGCTGGGCAGGAAAAGAGGTGACACATATCCTGTTTTAGTCAATAAAAGTCTGACACTCATCCTTACTTAACCAAGAAGACAAAGTAGTTTTATAATTGATATTCCAACTCAATAAAGAAACCATAGAAAAGTCATGTTGTTGACTAATATAGTTTGTAACAAGTCAAAGTTAGCAAAATGGAATTTTGTATTAAACCGGTTACATATTATTCCTATATCACCCTAAAAAAAGACGTAATACTTTAATTAAACTAATGTGAGCTGCTCCCAGCGTCTTTACCCTTTTGAAAGTAGAAAGGATCATCTATAAAAATCGTCTGCTGTAGGCTTCCAAGTATTTTATTACTCAACCATATGTGGTTACTTTCCCTGTAACTATAACAAAACAGCTTGGAAATAAGTTGGTATTACCAGGAAAAGTTTAGTAACTGATTTAATCATCACACTAAAATGGATATCATAAATACCACATGTATGTTAATCAGGAATACAGGATATTTACAGCAAATCTCACTTTCCTGCCTGCTTGCCACGAAAAGAACTAACTACCTATTTGATACTGGTACTTAAATGACATATTTGTCCCACAACCATCATCATAGGACATAGGCCTCCCCCAAACATCGCCACAACGACCATACGTAAAATATAACACATATTTGACCATAATAAGTTATGGAGTTGCAGATCCGACCAGCTTGTCATAGGCGAACATTACACGGTCATGAAAACATCAATCAATTCCATCAATCATGAACAATGGTTCAATGGTTGGATATAACAGTACTAAAAACTGTCATGCAACACATTAGACGGTAGATTTTTTGTCAGTCAAGGTTTTGACTGTGGCAAAACTTTACAGCGAAACCTACCGCCATATAATTGATACTGGCAGAGTAGCCAATGTTGGTTAAACTGTAAGAAAAACAAACAAGTAAGCTGTAAAGGTAGCCATACGTGTTAGGACATACCTGAGAGGTTTACCTGTACAGTTGGGTTTTACAGGTAAACTATAGCATGTATGTTGCACGACTATGCAGGTTTCCAAATAAACTTACCTGACAGATATACTCTAGTGTGTATGGCTACCATAAAAGTTGCTACAAGTATTTTGTTGACTAAAGAGGTTGTTTCGTAATTGCAATCAAATTTTTTTTTGAGGTTGAAAATGATCAAATGATGTCTTTCGTTCTAGAGTGCAACAAGAAAGTGTATCTATCAGTATTTTACTGAGTACAACCCACTTATATTGTTCAGTTGCACTTTGTGTTCTAGGGATGCGCTCGCTCTTTTAAACTTGCCGGTAGACACTACTCATCAAGCTTTTAATTTAATTTATTACAAAGAGAAAGTCGCGGCGTGTTAAGGCAATAGAAAGAATCTTTAAATTGATTAATCAAATATATGAAAAACAGAAATGGGTTTCAAGAGTAATTGTTAATTAAATATACTTTGAATTAAGTAATTATTTAACATTTTGATGGTAATTGACTTATAGTTACCTTTTTTTTTTTCAAAAAGAAAAAATGTCTGATGGAATAATCTTTCACAATCACACCAGGTGATGGTGTGATTGTGAAAGATTATTCCATCAGACAATTTTTCTGTATCTTCAGTAAGTAACCAAAAAGCAACTGAAGGAACACAAGTGGGTTTAAGTGAATATAATATATTCCACAACTAGCACACCAAGCCATCTAGTTCAGCTTATAAACATACTATATTCCTAAATAAATTACACTCAGACACAGAAAAAATGATCATGCTCAACACACAAACATTTGTCCTAGTTGGGAATCGAACCCATAACCTTTGGCATAACAGTCAGGGCCACAGACCACTAGACTAACAGGCCGATCAAAAAAATGAATAAAAATCTGACAATCCTTCACACTGATTTCCCACATCAAATAAAAAAAAAAAAAACATATTTATTTACAAATTGAAATGAAACATCAGCATTGACATGACCAAGTAGAAACCATAATTTTCCTCAAAACCTTGTTTTCCTCTATAATAATTTTAAATGAGGAAAGTGCAGTATTCAGCAATGAGGAAAGTGCAGTATTTAGCAAGTTACATATTTAAGTAATATGCTATTGTTTCTAAATTAATTTGATATAATATATCATCATCATTCTTTTTAATGTTCCCACTGCTGGAACTCAGGCCTCCTCTCTAAGAGAGGGAATGGGCCGTAATCCATCACACAGCCCCAGAGCGAGGATATGTCTTTGGATTTTTAGGTTACTTTGCTGGATTGCTTTTTTTTTCGATTTTCATCTTATGACAAAACCCGCTCTTGGGTGGAGTGGGAGATAGTGTCAGACTCTTACTGACTAAAAACCTCACCCCGTTCCTTCTAGCCTTCATACCGGGGCTCGAGTTTCCTTTCAGATAAGACTGCTGGAATCGTCATTATAGAATAGAATAGATGAGGAATTAAATTTCATTGAGAGTGACAAGAGAGACGAGTGAGAGGGCAGTAGTTGCCTGCTCTCTTTAAATACAAGATACGCGCGAAAAACATAACCCTTCCTTGGCAATCGAGTAAAAACTACAATACACTATAAGTGATAATCTTTTCCTGGTGTCTCTAGCAAGAAAATTGCCAATCATTTAGCTGCCTCTACAACACCATTGTAATAATCTCTCCAACAATTAATACTAGGCTGCACTAAACAATAGGAGTTAATTTCTCACATGCCAAGCTACATTTCCTCATAGAATGTCATAGCTTTCTCATGGGAAAGAGTAATGCTTTTTCTACTATGTATAATCTAGACTTTGAAACCGACATTAGACTTTGAGTCGAGTAATGTTTTTTTTTTTTCGGTGGGAAAATCGTCTAATGACATCCCCGTTTGGGCGGAGCGGGATATAGTGTCAGACTTTTACTGATTAAAAAACCCACTCCTGTTCCTTCGTTGCCTTTCGTACCGGGGCTTAGCTAGCTTTCGGAGCTAACCCTGGCCCAAGTAGGCTTAGGAGGCGACCGCCTGCCACTCCTTGCTCCGGACCATGGCCTGTACCAAGGCCCGGCGCGAGAGATAGTCGCCGCCGATTGCCCTCACGAGGGTACGGCGATGCTCCGCTCAAGCGGGACACACCTCCACTATGTGCTCCACTATGTCCTTCGGGAGTTCCGCACAGAGTATTAAGAGTTATTTTTAATGGAATTACAAATGGAATAAGGTAAAACTGCAGGCTGTCTTTGCTACGGACAGTACGGAGCCCTTCGTGTGCGAGTCTGACTCGCACTTGACCGGTTTTTTTTAAATTATATACTAGCTTTTTCCCGCGGCCTCCACTTCCTTAAAATTCCCCCATTTTAAGGAAGTGGAGGGGTTAGAAAGAGACAAAAAGTAGCCTATGCCACATCCATCCCTTTTTATATAACTATTTTCACTTAAAAAGTCACGTCAATTCGTCGCTCCGTTTTACTGTGAAAGACGGACAAACAGAACACACACTTTCCCATTTATAATATTAGTATGATAAGGATAAAGCTGAAACTACATTAGACCGACGCGTCCAGATCGGCGTGTGTGGCACACGTATGCGCAGTGTAATTTTAGCATTATGTTACAACTGTTCATTATTCAAAACTAGTTTTTTTTAGTCTTATGAAGCTTAAAAGCGTTTCTGTTATTATATTTAAAAAAAAAAATGAATTTTTTGTATCCTATCTACATATAAGTACTTACTTAGGTAGAATCACTTACAAAAAATGTTTTAAAAATACCTAGTCACAAAAAACCTACCAAATTAAGTAAGTAACAGGTTCTAAAATTAATGTTGTTGTTTTTAAATTAAAGTACTTGTAACTGATCCAAATTACTTTTGATCAATTCTTGAAATTAAAAATGAATTTGATTAATTAACAGCTTGACTGAGACATATACATCCGTATTAATACCTTTATGTAACATAGCCTTATGACGCTTCACCCGCGTACATAAAATATAGCCTACTAGCTGCTCCCAGCGGCTTCGCCCGCGTGATAGCTGAAAATTATTCCAAGGGAACATACTTCCGAGATAAAAAGTATCCTATGTCCTATTCCAGGACATGGTCTATCCGTGTACCAAGTTTCATCAAAATCGATTTTGCCATTTAGGTGTGAAGACGTAACAAACAAATACCTAAATAAACTCACTTTCGCTTTTATAATATTAGTAAGGATAAAGAAGATTTCTATCGGTGAAAGAAATTTTGCGTTCGGGCCAGTACTTTCAGAGATTACCTCCAACAAACGAAAAAAACTTTACCTCTTTATAATATTAGTGGTACCGTAAAATGAGGTAAATAGAGACAAAACTTTAAAGGGTATTTTCTCGATATTTGAATATTTTTTGCAGCATCTCCAATTACCTATATGAATTTATTAATGAGATTGTTATTCTAAAACATCGATGCTTTGTCAGAGATCGATATTATGTTAACAAAGTGAAAACAAAACCAAAATTTTGTCTCTATTCACCCCATTTTTCCCGGTCTTTTTTTAAATGTTATTTTTGCCAATAACCAAGCAATGTTATAATTATAGGTACATGTAATATACTTATTTTCTGTGTTTTATAATATTGTGCATAAGTACCTATGCTAGTTACAGGAGGTTCCTTAACTGGCTAGCACAGGTACTTAAATTTTTCAAGGGTCCTTGGCACAGAAAGAGTTAAAATCAATATCAACAAAAAAAAAATCCCCAAATCTAATTAATACCTGATGACGCACTCAACCCACTTAATATTAGATTCATTCATAAAAAATAGATCGAAAGGAAATAATATTTTATGAATGGGACAGAATTATCAGTGTTTTTATCGATAAATACTTTTTATCAACATCGATTTATCAGTCGCCCTTTATTTGAACTGAAAGTGCGCATAAAATATTTGTCACATTGACTAATCAAATTCATAAAATCATATCGATAACGTATGAATGTATTCTAAACTTTTCCTGTGGTAGGTACCTACTTATATCTTATCAAACTATGATTTTATACTTATCCTCATACCTATCTAGGTTACACAATATTATCGTAACCCGAAAAGGTTTTTAACTCTGGACGTTCTTCAATCTGCCATCTAATCGTATGTATGGGGAATAGGTGTTTGATTAAAAGTACATGGCGCACACATGTGTCACACACGTTGATCTGGGTGCGTCGGTCTCCATACATTTTATAAAGAAACTAGACTTGTAGAGCTACACTTGATGCACGCCACGCCACGTTAGTGCCAGCGTGACGAGTGACAGGACAGAATAGAAGAAAAAAACGTGTTGCGCCGACCCCAAATAAAACGGGACAAGGGCAGATGATGACTCGATGCACGACACGCGACGTCGTTCTACGTACAAATCAGGCGTGTTACACGTGTGCGTCGGTCTAATGTAGTTGTAGCTTAATTCAATAATTAATTGGTAAAACAATATTACTCTTCTTCACGTGACCACTGTGGCACGTTTTCTTAGCCTACGAATCAGCATTGCCATTCAACGTGGCAATGCTGATTCGTATGGGAAAAGAGCCCAGAACGCTGGTTAACAGCTGGTTGAATTTTTTGATGCCATTAATATTTAAAGTTTGTATTATACCCTATCTAGGTCTGGTTAGGTATTTCACTAAGGGTAGCCATACAGGCTGGAGTATACCTGACAGGTTTACCAGTACAGGCAAACCTGAGCGTGTATGTTGCAAAACTGTGCAGGTTTCCATACAAGCTTATCTGACAGATTACCTGTACAGGCAAACTGTCAGCTATAACCTAGCATGAATGGCGGACATAAGTAATCCTATTCCCAATACTATTGATTCAAACCGAACTGTTACCTCAAAAATGTTACCTAAAACAAAAATAAAACTTGAAACAGCAGCACAAAAGCTTTTCGGACCGTATATTCCACGATTTGGAAGTTCAAACTTCACCAAAAAATGTTTGGTTTTCCAGTTGTGGTATTCGTAGTATAAGTTCGTTATTTGTTGTACTACCCTCTCTAAATATAGACGTGCAGTTCGTATCAAACTACCTACATGAATTTGGCGAAAGTTCAGAATATTTAGTTTTAGCTCATTAATTATTCCTTTTTAGAGTCAAAAGTTAGACCTTTTACTTTAACTGTCTAATTTAAAACATGTAGATTCTGTGTATTATAGGAAAGGATACATATTTAAGGACATTTATTTGCTTCTGATACACCTATTTGGAAGTGGAAGTCCCTGCCGGAGTTTCTCTCCTGATAGCTACAACCTAAGAGTCTTCGAGTGAAGAGTGTATAGGTTACTTCTAGGCAAGCGTGCTTCATCGTCGGTCACATCATCGCTTACCATTAGATGATATAGTGGTCAAACGTGAGTCTATCAACAATTTTAATAATAAAAATATCTCATCAGCTCCTCGCGAATAACCCCCTAAACCAAACCTCAAAATAAGAACATCTTTGAATCTAATGATTGTTGATAAATGTAGCATACGACACTGATTTTGCTTGCTACATTTATCTACGCCAACTGGGTTTTTAAGACCCACACAAATCTTCCCACTCGATTTTATAAATATACTAACAAATATTATTCGATTCCAAATTATGTTACAGAAATGTGTTGATAAGATTCGCGTACCTCACGGCGTCCTTACCTTCCGCATGACGCAGGTCCTCACCGGACATGGCAAGTTCGGGAGGTTCCTGCATCGGATTCGAGCGGAAGAGACGCCGGGTGCCGCCACTGTGCGGAACGCCCGGAGGACACGGTGGAGCACACAGTTGAGGTGTGCCCTGCTTGGGCGGAGCAACGCCGTGTCCTCGTGGGGGCGATCGGCGGCGGAGACCTCTCGCGCCGGGCTTTGGTTCAGGCCATGGTCCGGAGCGAGGAGGAGTGGCAGGCGGTCGCCTCCTTCTGCGAAGCAGTAATGCTAGCAAAGGAGGAGGCAGACCGCATCAGGCAACGGCGCCCCCGCCACCGCCGCCGGGATTCCGATCCCGATTTCCGGCCACCGTAGACGCGGGCTCGTGGACGGCGAGCCATGGGTAGCTCGCTGTCCGATCGTCCGGTAACTGTCCGGACCGAGCCAAGGCGTCGACGGCGCGCACTGTTCCCGCGCGCCTCAAGGAGTTGTCAGCAACAGGAGGGGCCCTTCGGGGTCGAAGCCTACCGGGGTCGGGGTTATCCGAAAGGAAACTAGAGGCCCGGTATGAAGGCTAGAAGAAACGGCGCGGGGTTTTTAGACAGTAAGACTCTGACACTGTCTCCCGCTCCACCCAAGAGCGGGTTTCGTCAATGATGATTTTCCCCGTCGACAAAAAAAAAAGGCAAGGAAGTGTAGGCAAATAATTATATTACGTAATATTGTTTATTCATTTTACGCTCGGATTCACAACATCAAGAAAATCACAGACTGGTCCAATTATCTTTTTAAATGCACCGCACAAGCTATAAAATTCGTAATTTCTTTGTAAAATATTTGTACTGGTAATAAGGTCGTATATATCGAGGTCGTGCTATACCCATATGGGCAGTAAATGTGCAGGGTACGTCAAGGAGAATAGTTGCACTGCGCGTGGTAAAAATACTCTCAATACATCTCTATTCATCAAATGTTTGGCATGTTTGATAGAACTACATCTCAGACTTTAGCTCACCTCCTTTACTTTCTGCCTTAAAATTTGCAGTCAATGCGACCTATATTTTGATACCGACTATTCCGTGGAAATGGCGAAGTTATTAGGTCACAAATGTATACAACATCCACACGAAGTACAAGCCGTTCTTACAAATACCCAGTACGTGAAATTTCTATATCATATAATACCTTCACAATTTCACATCTATCCTTCCACCTTTCCATTTCGTGTTCCATATCAAGTAACGCTAGATAATCCTACACAGCGGAAACCAATTGATACATTACTGTTGTGCGAGCCCATCCAACCGACTCGTTTCCAATCCAGTGACAAACCTCTACACACGCTGATGTCGGATAGATCCATACAATAGTATTTTGGATATATTGGACTGGATGTTTGATAAACTGTTCTATAATAGAAATTATATATAAGAGGGAGTCATTGATAGCATGAAGGTTGGAAATAGGAAACGTCTTGCGCCTATCCCTAAAATATGATGATACCAAATACATTACTGATATCTACGAATTCTTCTAAATATACGTACTGTCCAAATTGTATTCAGCATTGTCTAAAAATACAAAAGAACAAGAAAATTAGATTCCGTTACTCGTTTATTCTGTTCCTAATTAACTTTAATTACTTACCTGGAAGAAACTAAATATAAATTATCTTTCTTATAAAATTAGCTGCTTCTTGTTCGATAGGTATTATACTCGGCGACAATTTTAGATCAAAATTCCGAGAAAATATTTACTAATTTGTCTGTCACGTTTTAATATAAAAGGAACGAGAGACTCAAGATCGATGATCGTCGAATTATTTTTAGTTACATCCGGTATTCTTTGAAAATGTGATTGGATTCGGTTATAAGAAGTGTTGGTGAGCAAGTCTCATTTGCACTTTTTCGCCAAGTTCTTGAAGAATGTCTTAATGATCACGAAGAAAGCTTTGATGATACACAAAAGGGCGAAAGGTATTAAATGCATTCCGTTCCATGCAAGGTGCAGCATAAAAACCTTTTTAAAACTTGTTTATGCTTATTAGAATCTTTTTTTGTGTCAAAGTACTGCGTAATAAACTCGGCAAATACCTCGCCGCTCATAAAATTATGCTGGAAGCAAATAATTCCCAACATTTCGTGTATTTACCTGACATGTCGCCTAAAAGCTTATTTTACGTTAAATTTAATTTTGAAAGAGGTCTTGCTTTTACTTTCGAATATATTTAATTATACCCTCTGTATAACAAGTACACAGGTAAACCATGTACATACATGGCATATTTCCTGAGAGTTTGTCAGAATTAACACGGCATTCAGATTGAAAAACTTCGGGAATGTTAAAATGCAAGAACTCCGTAGATTCCGATATATTTCTATGTAATAATTTATTATAGGTGTTCCTCGGACTTATTCAATGAATTCAAAATTAGGTCAAACACCGTCATTTTATGGAACGAAACGGCTTGTGTCAGAGCCCAAACGGGTTAAAACAATTAAGCTGCATCAGGGAAATCCAAAGAAGTTAGAACATTTTGCAGTTTTTCGGCTAGAAGCACTTAAATTTTAACGTTGTAAGGTCATTACCCAGTAACAGCTCGAAGCATGACGGTCCTACCGTTAGTTTTTGCAAAAAGTCATTAAGGAAGTCTTAAACAGGATGACAGGTGTCCAAAGACACCTTTGTAGTCATTAAAGGGAAAGTACGGGCACTTGAAAGCTTCTTGAGGGTTACAACGATCGGAACCAGTTCACGAATAAAAATGATGGAAAAAAATATATCAGCGAGTTCATTACCTTTTAAACTATAGAATTCTTTGTAAATTTAAAAGGAATTAATGCAATTCTTTTATCGGTTGCACGTGATTGTTGTGCCAAGCAATGGAATCAAAAGCTTTTGTATCGCTTTAAAGATGTTTATGGACTTTATTTTTGCAGTTGATTGTCCGAAAATACAGGTGTAGAGGCGTAAAAGCTGTCTACGAAGTATGAAAACGAATGAAACAAGGAAATAGAATCGGAAATTGTTCTGCTACGTACAAAATTGAAACCAATTCGTTTCAACGGTTGTTTGATTCAACTTCTTTAGCACTATCATAATGATTCTTCAAACACGTAAGAAACGGATGAAGGCAAAAAGGATGCTGAAGACGAACGGATACGCAGACATCCCAAACATATCTGTTGTTGATTCCATAATTCTTAAGTTCTGCGTTAATTCTAGTGTTAAATTATCATCGGCTATAATTTCCTTTAGTATAATATCATGATCATAAGTCACCTTTTTTTCTTACATTGTGTTTTTCTTTATTTTATCTTCTTGCTTATGGATAAATTCTTTCCCAGTTGTTTTCGCGCGTCTTATACGTTTTGTCAGATAATTGTTATAGTTTTTTCATTTCTCTTTACCAATTTATTGATTTAATAAAACTATTATATTTGGTTTCTTTGTACTAATTTCGTGCAGCGACTTAGTATTTTTTTACAGTTTTCGGGGAATTTTCATTCATAATTCAATTCCTTGTTTATCTTCAGATAACTTGAAAACTAGGACTTCCCCACACTTTTTGCTTACTATTTATAAGAAGCACGTCAGCTACCTCGAACTTCGAAATGTCAATGCAACTGATAACTGTTGTTAATACTTTACCAGCTCATAGGTAAATTGATACTTTTGAAATAAATCCAAGCACTTGGCTATTTGTTGTACTTCATTAAAGGGTTTTTTGCATGTGTGTTTAATTTGTTATAGCCATTTATGTGTCATGTTTTATGAGTGTGGTCTTGTTTATATTCTGATATGGGGGTTTTCACATATCGTTATTGTGGTTAAAAATCCTATGGCTTCAGATTTTATTATTAATGATTGAAATGTGTATTTGAAACTCAGAATCTCTCAAAACGGTTTCTAAAATTTACTAAAATGGGATTTTGAAAACTGGCATGGTATTTTTTATGTTCTGATATGGGGTACTTATTCTAAATCTGAGGCTGTGTTTACAAAACCTGTTGTGGTTGCATATTCTGTGGTGTTTTATCATAAATTATATTTATATCTTTGTTGTGAAATGCGTATTTTCTTAAAACTTTTCAAAATGTTTCTAAAAATGACGAACATGCGATTTTGAAAAGCGTTGGATCCTTAATCTGCCTTAATCTTATCATGCCGGCGTGATGCCCTTGACTCGAATAGCGATATGTTATATTAAGTATTAACTGAACATAAAAGACAGAGCGCGCGTTAATGGAAAGAGTTTGAATATAAATGTGGAAAAAAGAGGCCAAAGGAAGAAAAGGGACTCAGTGATAACAGTGACAGAATGGAAGAAGAAAAAAAAAGTATTACGCTGACTCCAAGTAACATAGGTTATCAACCATCATCGTTATCTGCCTGCCATAAGGGCAGGAAGATAACGATGATGATACTGAAAATAAAACAACGAACATATACACGTAATTGCACACAGCTCTCTCCATCACCAGTTGACAGCGGATGGGTTGATTAAAGGTCTGTTTATTGGCCTAAAAGGGCAAAACGGGGTACACAATTGTCCCATTAAAAATGTCACATCTCTACTTTTGGTTCGTAGTTTTACTTTGATAAACAATACGGCATCTCTATTTTTGGTTTGTATTTTTATTTTCCACTTTACGTTTTGTTTCATCGTTATAATGACATGCGTAAATTCGTTTTCGCACGCAAGGTTGACGCCTACACCTACATTGAATCTCGTAATACTATGTTATTTTTATAATGCATATTAAGGTAGAATTTTATTTAAAGTACTTCTCATTTATCATACTTAAATCTTCGCCCTTGGGGTAGTAAATAGGGATTACAAGAGGCTTTGTGCAACGATTTGTTCTTTCCTTTTGGTTACCTCTGCATTGTTGCGACCTATGGGCTAAGCTCGGAGTTTCCTTGCGTAATCACATCAGAAATGAAGATATCCGCCGGAGAACCAAGGTTACCGATATAGCTCGAATAATCGCCAAACTTAAGTGCCAATGGGCAGGTCACATTGCTCGCAAAACAGATAGTCGATGGGTACGAAAGGTTCTGGAGTAGAACCACGTACCGGAAGACGCAGCGTTTGAACGCCTTCAACAGGGTGAACCGAGGACCTGGTCAGGGTCGCGGCAATCCGATGGATGCGTGCCGCACAGGACCGGTCGCTGTGGCGACGCTTGGGGGAGGCTTATGTCCAACAGTGGACGTCTTTCGGCTGATATGATGACGCGACCTTGTGTCTGATGTAGTGCGCTTTGCGTCATTTCGAACAAAACGTATTCGACCTTAATAAAATAATATATATTATTTAGGTCAGTCTGTCCTTCAGGAGTATAACCTAGTGCATGTTTATTCCCTCAGTGCGGAATATTATAGGTGGGTACAAATTGTAGGTAACCGTTTATGTGTGCTTAAGAAATGAATGAATGAAAAACCCGTACCTACTCGGGAGTGTGATCCCAAGTTGTGTGAGTCATTGCAAGGAAACATAAGAACGTCGTAGGCGGAGGTTCAGCCACAGTTTAAGTATAATTGCAGTTTTATGCGCAGTGTTTGACTGTAGATATAGATATGAATATGATCTTGTGTTCAAGGGCGTATATGTACAAACATTTATAACCTGTAGGAAGTCGGGTAGGGGGAACTAGCATAAAATTCTAGTGTCGTAGACGACAGTCATCTTACGAAGAAGATATTAGTGAAGTTCCCAGTTGGCAACCATTTTTTAGAGTAAGAGATGCAGTGATATAAGTAGTGGACTCCCATAACAGCTCCAAAACAACGGATATTACTCTAGTCCAAAATTGCAGGGTCAAATCACGATCCTGACGTCACATAAACGATCGTCCGTCTGAATGGGCTCATTAGGTCTGCCGGATGCACGGAGTCGCTAACAAATGGACAGCGAACATGCGCGCTGACAATTCTTGTCGTCCCGTAGATACTATTACAACTGTTAAACAAAGAAGTGCCATGATTTTTTTTACTTTAGTGATCATCTGCATTCTTAATAAGTGGTCTTGCCCGTGTTCATGTCTATGGGCAATGTCTGAATCTCACTACTTACCATAATTCGGTCTTACGTTTGTTCAGTGGCTCGCCGTCGCGCATACACAAGCTCACAGTAACTATCATATTCAGAACCTGCGAGTAAATATGTCTAGTAAATTCTACGCTTTGCCTACAGGCCTTCTCAAAACCTCCACCAGTCTGTCCCAGCTTCTGTAGATAGTTAAAAAAAAGAACACATTATCAAGCTTAGATAAGACAGCTGTTTTATTTTTTTAAACAGAGCTAGCAACCTCTGATAGAATTCTTTGGCGGGCCCACAAATTGCGTTGTTCTTTATAAGAAAATGTGTATTAGCATTTCATTTGTTCTCTTCTCCGCGGCCGGATGTTGTGAGCGGATAACACCCGGACGGATTCCGTCAAGACGCCAGTTTTAGATAGCGTTTTATTTTTAGTGTTCCGCACCGGAATTGTGTAAATGGATCGGTTTTCGGCGTAAATACCTAGTGTCTCTCCTCTGACTTTTGTTAATGATTTTAGGGGTCTAAAATAGTTAAATGATTGGAATTACGTTGCACCCTATTCAGTATCAATGCTGGTCATCTTTGGATGTGAAAGGCACGGTACGTCTGTATCAAATTCTTTTGTAAATTGCCGAAGTTTGGTGAAAAGGTAGGAAAAATATACACAGTAATTATGTTGGATTCAAAATTTTAACATTATTATTTGCCTGAAATAGAAAATTGATTTATTAATGTATAATTAAAAAAATGTAGCTAACAAACTCAGCGAAATATTCACCCATAACTCCAGAGGACAAAGGTCAAAGTTATAGCTTTAGCTACCTATCGGGTCGTGGTAAGAATTTGAAACGTGATATAGATTAATGCTCCTCATGGTAAACAGTGTCAGAATTTTTGGCGAAGACGCTGTGCTGACGGTAAATTGTCGGTCTACTAGAGAATGTTTATTTTTCTTAATTAGATTGATGTTTACTTTATCATTAATCATATTCTACTGGCGAAGTTTGTTGCTTCCGGGGAAATCAAAGGTAATTTCGAACGCTATGAAATTGAAGATACTTCTTCCTTTACCCTTTTTCCGCTTACTACTAATATTAAACTTTCTTCTGAAGATTTGTTGCTAGTAAAGCATCGGATGTCTTCTTCATTGCATTCAGATTTATCATTACACGACCAGTACCTATTGTACTGTAATATACTCATCGATCGATGTTATCTAATGCCTCGCTCCACAATTTAATCCACCACAATTCTCGTTGCTATCCTACCTCGATTGAAATCGAAATCGTTAGTACCAACCCAAATGAAATAATTTCTACAATTTCCCGGTAGCATCTAACGCAAATATTAGATTCTAGCGCAATCAGCTTCAGGAAATGAAGCCCTTGAAAGTTATGATGTTATTTGTGCTTCATTGGCTCTTGATTTCTTTTTCGAATCTAGGTAACCACTTTTCTAGCTCATCGCACAAATATAAAGCAGAAATGTGTTATTAAGAATAGTTTCAAGTTCATATTTTTGCGCGCAATGTTGAAACTTCTTGAGTGTCTTAATTTTCTTAATTTTTGCTTCCGAATTTTTCCATTGAATCTGCCGAACGAATTCTCCGTAATGTTTTCCAACTTCGAAGTACGCACTTCTATAAAAGACTACACAATACCTAGAGTGGGCGTCCCTTACTGTTTCCCTTTATTCCAAGGCTTCAACTACGTAGCAAATATAACAAACGAAGTAATTTATCGTAAGGATATATATTGTTATCTTGTTTGTTCAGCTATATTTTTGTT
Organism: Mythimna lalbum; assembly: GCA_949319445.1. Classification (NCBI taxonomy): domain Eukaryota; kingdom Metazoa; phylum Arthropoda; class Insecta; order Lepidoptera; family Noctuidae; genus Mythimna; species Mythimna lalbum. The sequence continues at coordinate 8,567,145 of OX439370.1, forward strand.
AATACGGTAGGTATACGAAAAATGCCGTGTTTGCGTAACGCCGTCTACCGCTGGGATGTTGTCGAGAAAATTGGCTGTTCGCTGGCCCGAAATATTTCTAAATGACTGCTTTAAAAATAAAATAGAAATTGTACAAATATACACAACGGAGAATAAGAAAGGGGCCTTAATCCCATCGACCCTGCAGATAAGTAAGTCTGTAAACCGAATCCTTTTGTGGTTAGTAGAAATGCTGTTCGTGGTTACGATCGATGTACTTACTGTCACGTATACTAAAAGAAGCGATACATACATAACATGCCTTTACTCTCTTGAAGGTCAGCTTCCAATGTAAATGGATGCAAGTGAGTACGACTGCCTGACTAACTTCCACAACCTAATAAAAGGGTAAGTAACATTATCATGTTCCAAGGAGAGGCAGATTTTCTTACTTCTGATTATCCGAAACAACTTTAACGGACGTATATTAACGTATTTTCGAAGTACGAAGTCTCAGTATGTAATGGATACTGTTTTCCACGTATCGAACCGTACAGCTGTTAAAGGAGCTTCTCCACTGGAATATGAAAATACACGCCGGCAATATTAACTTACCACACTGAAGTCATCTTCAGAACCCTTGCGCGAAGACTTTATTTAAATGAAAATGAACGAACCACAAAATCAAATAAATACCACGTCATCTGACCTTACCGAAATTATCTTAAAGTTACTATACAGACAAATCATTGCTACTAGGACTCCAGAATCCCTGCGGCTTCACTTGGGTACAATACAACTTGTCAAAGTTTGACACTTGCCAACTTTAAACATGTTCTCGTCGTGATTAGTTGGAGCTTTTGATGCCAAAATTTATGACAGCCCTGTCTAAAATGCTGCATTATTACTTTGTATCTGTTAATTATGGTTACGTCTTGTCATCACTGACTAGGTTTATTAAAACATCATTTTTGTTTGTTTGATGACTGGTTGGGTTAAGTCTTAATCCTTTGTGCCTTTTATTGATATTGTCGTGACCTCTGCAGGCTGTTCAACCTTGTTTATAATAACAATTGATTGAATGAGTACTTGAAAGAAGTTGTATATTCGCTTTGATGGCTTTTCTGATTGCAAGTTCACATCCTGCTGTAGATTTATTTTTGGTTCCTTATGAACTTAGACTTTCTGTGAACGTAAACAGGATTCGAATACATGAATCAACCACGGTATTACGATGTTGCTGTTAATTTCAAACTTTAGAAAGTTGTTCCAACTTCGTTTGCTTAGCGTGCATGATTTACAACCTAGATTTTCGTGGCTTAAATTCGGTCAAACGAGCTGGAACAAAAAATAAAATCTTATCAGATTATTAAATGCGATATAACAATATTGATATTGACCATTAACTTTTACGATCAAATATTTTATTAACTCCTCAAACGGTTAAGTTATGAAATGGTTACTTGCACATCATGAGTTTGTTATTGGAGCAGTTTTATAACGTACTAAACATTAACGGCGCTCGTGATCGGGTAAATGTCAAGTTGTGTGCTGATGCTGACATTTGAGATCGTCCAGTCGCTTGGGAAATGTGAACATCGATATGGTTTAGTGTTCTCAAGGCTTTGTCTGTTGAGAGGCTAGCGATGGCTTTATTAAGTGCCTCTTGAGGGCAATGTTACTTAGTTTCTTTTGTTTCACGTGAGCTATTCTCTTTCTATTTTTCTTTAGGAACAGTTTCATTAATATGAACGTCTTAGTCTTCTGCGTCGTTCAAAACATATTTCGTTTATAGGTATTATAAATTGTTGTTGTCCACAAATTATATACATATCTATTAAAGCTTTCTTTACCGTTATTATATTTTTTAACGTTTTCTCTGCCCATAAGATTTTCTACAGAGCTGCCAGCTAGATATTCATGGTAATGTATTACATTAATACCCCTATCGTAAAAGGACCTTCCTCGGTTCCGAATGAGATTGTGACATAATCAGATTTGCTCTTAGATATGAATAGGTGGAGACACGACAATAGTATGATAATAATTATGCGAGGGTACTGTATTCAGATTGTGCGTATATGGAATTGAAAAGAAAACTAGTATTTGATTGGATTGCTATATTCCGCAAGTTGATAGGAAAATACTTTCTTAAATGATGACATATTTGTTGAAATAAGCCAAACAATCTAAGCGAACTGGTTTTTGGTCCCTTTATGTTTTTATTATCCATCTTAAGAACTGTTTTAATATTGTTAATTCTGTTTTAGTATTGATAAAGTTTTGTTGAATTCGAAGTACAGTTTTTCATTAAATTCGAAACACAGTTTTTCCCCTTATATCTATTGTGAAAGCACAAAGGCACTCACGGCTTCACGAAGACCTTTTCTGCATCAACTATTCCTAAAGCACCAATTTTATTTCGAGAGCTAGTGGAAACGGCAAAAATTACAAAGTAAGATGAAAACTTTTTTAACGTATCGCCTGAATTGTTCATTCATAAAGCAACCATTGATAAAATTCAAATGAAGTCCTTGGCATATTGGCATTCGACGGGGAGGAATTTAAACCATTGGATAACTCGGTTATCCCATCAATTGATTCCGGATGAAAAATAATTCTTAGAGTCTTTATCCGATCTGTCGATAGCTTTTATTTTGTGATGTACGGATTTTATATATATATTTTCTTTTTAAGTTATGGCTTGATTGAAATCGATCTGTGCCTAAACAAAATCCATCGATGGGGTTAGCTGCAGTTCTTGTACTGTATTCAATCGCTTTAGATTCGTCTGCTTCCGTGTTTGCACTTTGGTCATCATATTTCTCAATGTTCTTGTCACAAGTGTCATAACCATCGTTCATGCCATCATGATTGCAATTTTCTTTTTAATTTCCCATTTTAATAGCCCCCAATTTTATATATTTTCGGGTATCCTCATCAACCGTTGGCAATTAACTTCATATTATGTTGCGAGCATGATAATAGCTCTTCACTTCTGCTTGTTTGTTATTAGCATTTTCATTATAGGCTCATGTTAATTCTGTATTAAACTCGATCTTTTAAGTACTTCGAATTAATTACTTCAGTATCGTTATAATTAATTGCGTACCTTTGGCTGGAGATTGCTTTTCATTGTTTGGTAGGAGTAATGAAAATGGTCTCTTGAATTTTATTGGTTATTTATTTGACATAGATATGTTTAATAAAACATTTCAATTTTGTTTATAGCTTTTATATAAAAGGACAAACTGACTGACTGACATATCAACACAGCCGAAACTACTGGAATCAGGAGCCTAAAATTTTGCACAAGGTTTCTTTGTATGATGTTGGCGAGCACTAAGAGGAGGTGGGAGGATTTTCCAAATTTCAACCCTAAGGAGATGAAAAGGGGTTCCAAAGTTTGTATTGAGAAACTTACTTTCAAGCGGGCGAATCCGCTGGCAGAAAGTCGTTGATTTTATAAAGAAGCAAGAAGCCAGTATAGTCGTATGCAATGCATCTGGGGAAAGTACGGTAGGTTAATCAGACGTTAACGAATAGCATTTTATAATCAAACTAAGGGTGTTTTTAATATCGTGCGGATTCCATCACGCCTGCGGGATTGCCGCATGCGTAACCCCCGCATGCGTAACCCCCGCATGCGTAAACCCCGCAAATGTCCTTTACATATGTACGAATATTTATTGTAATGCGTGGAATACGCACGTGGGACGCGCATTTGTTGTCCACTGTACACAACCACAATTTTCTGCATGCGGGGCAATTCCGCATGCGTGATCAAAGCCGCACGATATTAAAAACACCCTAAGTGTGTTTTATCAAGGTTGTCTCTTGTCATTTCCATTCCCTTCAATTGGCTTCCACTCAATTAATGTTCCTTAATATTTATTTTCTTTCGCAGAAACGAATTGAAATGTAAATACCCTCCAGTGACGTTATTGCTTACGTCATGCACCTTTACGGCGCAGTAAATTCTTTTTGCCGTAATGTCTTAGAATGTGACAGGAAAAGAATAAGGAGTACTTTATTATGTAGTATCATTTGAAGTGACTAAGAAAAACGATGATAAAGTAGGCATCCTCCTATTTGCCATATTAATCCTTGGACGTCGTCTTATTTATCTGTGTTTCCTGATGGCTACAACTCGGGAATCTTTAAGTCAAGATACTTCTAGGTAAGCGCGCTCCAACGTCGACCGCATCGTCGCTTTCCATCAGGTGAGATAGCGCCGATAGCGGTCAAGCGCGAACCTATCAACAATAAAAATATTGTCTACATTTTTTATTAGTCTCATCGTCAGCAATAGCCGTGCGAAATTATGTTCAAGTCTCTAGACTTAGCACAATCATTCCGTCTCAATGTCTCATCATTTTCAAGCTCAATATGATGACCGTACTTCTATAGTTAAAAATATCATCGCCAAGTCCCGCTAAGCAATAAACCAATTGAGTTCATCTGTATGAACTTGACCCCTCGTAAAATTGTAACGATACGCTCTGCTTGCAATTTTTGAACCATGCCATTGTCATTCGAACGTCGTCTTTGTCTCTTAAAGATTAGGTTCGATTTAGGATGAAGCTTATTTCGGGATTTCAGTCCAGACTTGACGTCACACTATTCCCGACGTTATTGCCAGTTGAATGGGGTGCAGTTTCAGTTGTGCCAAGTTTGGCGTTCATTGATTCCTTTATTCTACCTTGCGTCTTGAATGGAATATTTTTGCTACCATTGTGGGTACTTCATGTGTCATATTGGACTCATGCCAAGGGATTTCCGTTATCGAATACAAACGCCACTTTTATATTTTTTTAGTTTTCGTTATTTATGTTTATTGTACAATTCGGGAGTTGGGTGTGCGAATAAATGTGAATGTTTGGAAATAGTGGATTGTTTTGGAGACAGTCTTTTGATCAATGGGATTGGACGTATGGTAGACAGGAATGAAGATATAAGCAGATTTGGAATTCAGACAGTACACTACAACAGCTTACTATTTTCTCATTTGTTTTATTTTTTTGTCTCAAAGGAACTCTTATCCGTCTTTCTTTTCAAACTTGTACTTACTTTGTTGAATTTCCGTCTCAAATAACAACATCGACTTCAGAATTGTCATGTCATGCCACGATTAATCAGAAAGGACTTTTGAAGGTCCAGGTAACGAGAATTAAAACATGATTTACAACCGATTTTAGTATTATTTGATCGGTATTAAGGATTAAACTGTCATAAATGTCTTGAATAAAGGTTTATGGGCCAATAATCACTTAATGAAGTGCCCTTAGTGCTGATCCTGCCATTCCTGTAATAGTTCATTAAGTGAAACAGGGGTTTAGAAGGGACAGGTAATAATTAAATGGATTAGCTGAATTCCGAACGGTCAAATAATCGGGAATACTTGGTCTGTGTTAAAGGTTCTTTATTATATGAAGTGTCTATGGATTTAGTAAGTTCTTTTGCCATAGAGATCCATGTTCTGCAACGAACAATTGGTGGCCCAGTTGAAAGAAAAGAAAGAAAAATAATTTATTTGGTACAACACAAGGCCCAAACACAAATACAAAAGCCAATACCAAAAAATAAAGTTGGGTTGAAGCCTACTGGGGCTAGGGTTATCTGAAAGAGAGCTCGAACGAAGGCCAGAAGGAACGGGGTCGGTTTTTAGTCAGTATGAGTCTGACACTATCTCCCGCTCCACCCAAGAGCGGTGGTAAAAATAAAAAAAAGATTCCAACTATAAACTTTTTCTTTTTAGTAAAAATCATCAAATGACTTCTACTGCTCTGGGCGGAGCGAGATGAAGTTTCAAACTTTTACTAACTAAAACGCGCTTGTATTCCACCGGTACATGATAGACATCCCACTCATACGCACAAGACGTTTTGGGAACAGATTGATTGTGAGTCTGTGTTTCCTACACCAACCCCTTTAAGAGTGAATAGGTTACGTTAAGGCTAGCGTGTTCTTTCGCCGACCACATCGTCATTTCCATCAGGTGATAAAATGGTCAAGCGTGAACCTGTTAAAATAAAAAATAACTATTTGGAGGCAAGTTTTTCTTAGAGTCAATCCGCCTGACGTTCTCGCGTCAGAACCGAGTTTAGTATCCAAGCACGTTTGAGGTTGGATACTTAAAAATAGATTCCGATGACGTTATTTATATACAGGTTGATAATATTGTCCATCCATACGTCATAATCCCTTACTCGCCTCTCATCACACCCACGGAAACTTATTCATAGCCAAAAGCCAAACTGCTGATGATCTTCTTAAAACTCTCCCATACTTCAAACTACTAAGAAAAGCGACACACAAATACACAGACCATCTTTTCATTCATTTCTCAACGTCAAAACATCCAAAGCAAAGATTTATAACCTTGTTCCGAACCAAACAAACTCAAAATGATTTGAAGCCAATATCTAAGTACTCGGAAAACACGTCTAAAAATAATCACGTTATATTGTGCTTATAGTAAATAGCTATCAGTGTTTCACTCTTGTTTCAGACCAGTTAATATGTTCCAATACGTGACGTAATAGCTATGTAAACAAATATAGAAAAATGCGCATATACGATAACGGGGACGGAGGAAAATAACATGGATTGAGAATATTTGAGCCTGTAATATGTAGATATATATTAATAGTTGCAGGAAACGTGTCTATCGTAGGTCGCCCTTGAGTCGACTTTCGCGGTTTTGAACGCGCGCTCACTCATGAATGGTTGAGTTTCATTGATACAGACGAATGGGCGTGTCTTGTGTATTAATATTATATTAGAGCCAGCCATATCGCTAAACGCTTATCATTCATTCAGTTTCCCTCCATTAACCTACGTTGTTGTTATAAAGGATGTTTGCATCGATTTTTTGACTACGAATTTTCCGATTAATAACTTTTTGGAATCAAATTACTTTGCCCGAAAAATACTTTTGACATGTTTGAACTAATTTGTGTTGGAAAAATTTGTTTACTCTGAATTGTAATCATGTTTGTTGTTTGTTTACGTGAACATTTTATTTCGTCGTTTATTCTTGTATATCATGAATCAATCATTGTAATGTATGCCACGTTATTTCCCTTGGGCTTTGTAAAACAGTAAACAATCATTCGATTTATTATGAAAAGTTTTGTGTGCTAAGGTTTGGGTCGGGTATGGTTTATCCATTTGTTATGAAAAACTTTAGTGTTTGCGGATTTGCGGTGGTCAGACGATAATCGTATGATATTTTGGGAATCTTCCATCGCTGAAAGCTGTCCTTGGGCCTTACCGTGGCGTGTTAAAATATCAGACGAGCGAGCGAGAAAGAGGGATGTAGCTATATAGTCCGTATAGCTCTATCCCTTTTTAACAGTTTAGTTTAGGTTATCAAAAGGATCACGTTAGGAACTCGTGATATGGCCTCTTTAGATCCTTACAGAGAATGATCTCTATTTTGCCAGGCCTCGAGAAATTCACCTGTTCGGTTCTTAGCGTGTCGACGGCAACACTGGGAACAGACAAGGAATTTGACCAAATTCCTGAGCAGTCGCAGTATTCGGCCATGGCAATGCCGTCTACTGACGCTGTCATTGGGTTCCTACGTGATCAGGTAATGGCACGTGACACAGATTAGAAAGTGGGACATGTTCTGCAGTGAGACACCATACCAACATTGAAGTCGGAACCTTTCGAAAACCCCAATCCGTGGAGATTGTCTTTCCTGTGCCCAACCTATGCGCGGAGACTGTTTAGACTTGTTCAGGTTGGCTATAGCTTGGCATAGCTTCTCTGCCGGGAACCAATAAATTATATTATATTCTGTTATGTATGATTTTTATCGTTGGCTCTGTGCCTAGAATAATCCACTGGATTATAGAATATCGCAATAGCATTCAAGTGCTTACCGATAAAGTGATAAGATTGCCCATGACTTTCCGAGTGCTTGACTCACTTCCGTTTAGTCAACTTGCCTATAAACAAAGGCCTAATACCATATCCTGTATAGGTACCTAGATACTTTTACTATCACAATGCGATACATTTTTTTTTTCACTGGGAAAACCATCCAGTGACGTCCCCCGCTCTTGCGAGCGTGAGGGTTTATCAAACTGTTTTTTTTTTATTTTATTAGCCTATATTTTCCCACTACAGGGCAAGGGCCTCCCCCAACTTCTTCCAGGCATTCTTTTCCAGAGCCACCTCGAACCAGTCCCTGCGGTAGGGATCCAGGTCATCTAGCCACCTTTTCCTGGGTCGACCTCGGCGGTGTCGTCCATCTTGGGGTACCCACTTTGTGGAAAGTCTTGCCCAATGGTCAGAGTGCATGCGAGTGATGTGACCCGCCCAATCCCATTTTAGCTTGGCAGCCTTTTTGCCTACGTCTAAAATACCCGTCTTTTGACGTAGCGTGGGGTTCCTCATTCTGTCGGCTCTTTTGACACCCAGAATGCTGCGTTCCATTACTCGTTGGCAAACCCTAAGGCGAAACTTTTGCGACTCGATGAGCGACCATGTCAGGGCCCCCTAGGTTGGAGACTTACTGACTAAAAACTGAATCTTGTTTCTTCCTTGCCTTTCATACTAGGGCCGAGTTTTTCTTTCAGAAACAAATTTTTGGCCCCAGTAGGCTTCGACCCTGCTGGGTACAGTTTGCTGACATCTCCTTGAGGCGCGCATGGAACAGTACGCGCCATCGACGAACAATGCGATACATAGCTTCTCATTATGAGGTTGTAGTATGTATTGCGAAACCTCATCTAGAACAGACTACAGCATTAAACTGTGATATACTGTTACTAGCTTTCCGCCCGCGGCTTCGCCCGCGTGGACTACAGTTTATATCGCGCGGGCAGAGACCCGTGCTCAGCAGTGGAATTATAGGTAGCCTCTGTGTTATTCCAGTGTCTCTTCTACCTAGCTACCAAATTTGATCTAAATCCGTTCAGTAGTTTTTGCGTGAAAGCGTAACAGACAGTCAGACAGAGTTACTTTCGCATTTATAATATTAGTAGGGATTGAGTGTTTGTGCCTATTTACCTCCATCTGGTAATACCCTTATAGTACGCCAACTTTATACAGTGATATATTTAAATATTAATCTTTATGTCGATTTCTTTTAGCTATGTGAAGATTTCAGTGTCACTAAATCACTACTTACTTATTTGTATTTTTGTAGTTCTCTATATTGTAAACCCTATGCTGCTAGTCTCTTTTAGTCCATAATCTTTTATGTCGATTTCTTTTAGCTATGCAACGATTTCATTATCACTAAATCGATATTTGTATTTTTGTAGTTATCTAGATTGTAAAGCCTATCTAGTCACTTTTAGATTTTTTTCTTGATCACATCATGTGAATCCATCAAAATGGTTTTTTATTTCACATATGCTTTCATGGGCACTTATAAAATGCCAGAAGCAAATATATATATAAAAAAGATAAACCTATCAATAAATGAGATGTTTTCTTCTTTTCGTGGTTTGCCTTTTTATTTCTCTACACCTTTATCTTGAATTTCCAAAATACGGAAGTATTTTTTATACCATGCGCATTAGCATATCGTCAGTTTTATTTTAAAAAACAAAACAACTTGTTTCTTTGAAATTAAGTGTCAAGGTTGATATAGTTTAACATAAATCAGAGGTAAATCGTAAATCCCTGAAATAATAGATTTCACGAACATGCAGTTTTGTTTCTTACAATTCCTTGTTTTTGTTATGTTTCTCGGTAATGGTTTATAAGTTTATGACTTGTTTACAACTGTGTTTACAACATTTTATGGAGTTTCACATTGATGGATTGGTTTAAATTATTTATTAAGTCCGCTGTGTGTCGTTTTATTGGATTAATGCAACGGAAATAGGTGTTTCACAAGGAATATTAAAATTGAATTTTGATGAATGAATAAAGCGCGGATGCAGCCTTTAGAAATTTTATTTTTAAATTAGTCTTTCCTGATAAGCTCATTGAATATTGATTTATAAAATTAATTAATCGAGCCTTATCTTACGTAGGTAACTATTTCGATAGCGCCTAATTAGTTTCCATACCTATTAAAGATAATATTTCATTATTAAAATTAATTATACCTAGAGCGATATAATAAGCAAGTATTTAAAATTCATGAATTGCAATCGTGCCCAAGATAAAGTTTCATTGACAAACCGATTAGCTAAGTAGTTGTCATAATCTTGAGATCACATTGTTGACACGTCCTAGCTATAAAAGATTAAACATCGGTGAAACAACAAACTGAACAAACTACCCACTCTTTTAATAGAGAACGATCCAATATAGAGTTGTTAGAAGAAGTATGACGCGGCAGGAAGTTGATAGGAAGCAGCTCTTCGTCCGTGACCTAATGAGAATAAAATATTGTATCGAAAATTGGTATTGAAGCTGAAAATAGAGCCTTATTACATGTCCTTGGCACGCAACGGAATTAGAACGTTGTAATGTGGAGTTACCTTTTGTTACTCCTATGGTAAAGAGGGGATAAATGAAGGGTGATTTGACTTTTCACTTTGACATGTCTGAATTTTTTACAAGTAGTTATTAAGTACCACCACTAGCTTAGTTAGATACAGGTAACGACCACAGAACAGATTTTTTTTTTGACAGATGAAAGAGGTTAGAATGGCCTTGTGGGCGGGGAAGGCGTGCCACAAAATAGGCAATGCTCATAGTTGAACTACCAATAGCAAACTTGCGATCTAAGTGTCTGTTAGTTGCGTCATGTGCGTTCGTAGGTGCCTGTAATGGAGTTAAAGGGTGTGATACAAGCGGCGACACTCGTTGTAGTACAAATCGGAAAGTATTTCCTTTCTAACCTTTTTCATCTTTTCTGTGGGTACTACACCTTTAAATTATAATAGTGTAAAGTGAAGCTTTTATCATCAGATTTGCCTACGCATCTATGGCTGTCATAAACTAGAAACTCCATTGTGAAACCGTAAAACAACCACATAACTGTTGTGGTACCTATCAATAAAATTTCGGATGTTTAGAATCAACCCACACCAGCTTATTAAGTACCAGTCCAGGATGTTACTATTTGATAAAACGTAACTACGCGCGTGGGATATCGGTTGATTGTTTACGTCCTTTCGAGGCGCCATCTTGGATTTTTGTTGTTTATGTTTTCACGAGTGAGTGAGCGATTTGGATGAATGAACGGGTGAGTCATCGTGGGAATTGTTTAAAGCCAATTGAAGCAATTGAGTTGGCAATTTTTTTGCACTTGACGCTGGTGCATTTTGACGTGGCATGATTTTAAAAATGTTTGACGAATGATACGATGCATTTTTTTGTTAAGCGACTATCACAAACTTTGCAAATATATACTTAAAAAAATATATATTGTTAGTTTGGATTTTGACGTGTGGCATGATTTTAAAAATTATAAGATACGATGCATTTTACTGTTTTAATTAGTGACAAATTGTCTACAGTTATCTACCAACATACATAAGCATAATAGCGTAATCAGCCGTTTTAATTTTTCCATTACCTCCTCTCTAGGACTCGTATGGGTCGTAATCCACCATGCGGACCCAGAGCGGTTAGGTGAATGTCACACGTATTCAAATTTTTTACCTACATACTTTCAGCCTTTGCAAAATATAAAAAAGAAAAACTTAATGTGTTCAACTGTCCATATCCGTTACTTCTAAGATATCTCAAGATGTCATTTATTTATTCATGAGTCTCTCTTTGAAAGAAGAAGAAAACAATTATAAACTTCCGTCTGTATTTAAAAAAGAGCCGGGCATTTCTGCTACAATCCTGGCTTAATAGAAAATGTTTGCATTTCAAGCTCGTTTGCAAATGAAAAGAAAAACAAAACGATTCTTTTTTTGTTTCCAAATCAGCAGAATTAATTTGGTCGCTCTGGTCTAGTGAGCAACAATGGAAAATCAATAGCCCGGTTCCTTACAAATTACTAACGGTTTTTCTTTTCTACTTTAATGGTTCTTGCTTTACGGCTAGTCTGTGTTCTGTCTAAGATCTAAGTAGATTTGGAGAACGTGCTGCAACAAAGATCAGAAAAATCGCTGAAAAAAATATTGTATCCTCAATTTAACCTGATATCTACTTCCAGGATGAAAAGCTAGATCAGCTGCGGATTTTTCGAAAGAGTTACTGTGACCCTTGCAAAGGGCAGACCTGAACGAACCCTGTGGGTTTAGTCAGTTAGTCTGACAGTCCCTCTCACCCCACCCAGAGAAGAAGTAATTTGATGTTTTCTAACGTAAAAAAGATCCAAACCTAGTGGATGAATGAAATCGCAATAGAAATCCATCAATTACATTCCAAAAGGTGATTGATAACAAAATCATCACGTGCCTAAACACGTGCTTTCTTATCTATTTATACTCCACCAGACAACCACTAGAAATCTAGACTAAAATACCATCACCGTATGAATGGTCCTAAGGCACACATTCGTTGTATTGTAAGCGCCTAACCTTGCACGAGAAACTTGCCAATCGGATGTTCCTATTTTAGTTTAGTAGGTCATTAAACGAACGTGCAGACAGTTCTGGCACGTTTTTGGGGTTGTTAAGTATTATTATGACTGTTGCTATTGGTTGTAGGTCCTTGAATCCTGAATGAATGGAGGTATTGTTGAGAGAGGTCAGTTATGTGCGGTTCATTAGCCGGAAGACGTCCACTGTTGGACTTAGGCCTTCCCAAGTGACGTCGTAACAACCGATCCTGTGCGCCTTGCATCCTTGATCGATTCGACCCTCACCAGGTCATTGGTATCGGTATCATTGGTTTTGATATGTGTTTGTTTGTGAAAAAAATATTTTAAGTACATTTCAAGACTTACTGCAATAGGTAAAGATGTGAACAAGTGATGTTGATCGAAGAAAAAAGTAGAAAAAGCATTTGCGGGATAAGGTTCAAGAGTGCTGCTGAGTTTTTACACTACTAAGGTTTAGGTGGAAATATACAAGTTGAAGCAAAGCTTCATTGATTAAAGAAGAACGAACAGAAGATGCTAAAACATCATCATGTGTCTACTTCTCCAAAATCCTGTGTGAAGCATCTAATTTGTTATGGTTAGGAAATCATTAAATAACTCTCGCTATAGGTGGAGCGAGAAGGCTTTGCATTTCCACAAGACTGGGGTAGCTCATTCAAACAACCCTCAAACTTGAAGCACCGTATTGCGATATACCTTTGACAAGGGTTTGTCTGGCTGTTAAGTGAAGCTGGTAATCAACCCTGCTTGAAGAAAATCAGCTTAAACGTTCAAAATTAAGATATTGTGAAGTTTGTGTACATTTAAAGTACTTCCTCTTCCCACGCGTTCGTAATCTCGTCAATTTTATATTTTATTTTATGCTAAACACTTCGGCTATAACTTTCCCGTTTATATGCTAATAGCATGCCTAATATCGGTTAAATTTAACACGAGTGTGTTTGAAAATTATTTGTCATTAAAACTTTTGCACCATCTTACGAAATATCTTGAATTTCTCCTTGAGTCACTTGCGTTTTATTAATTTCACAAGTATATGAATTTGGCACCCACGAGAAATGCCGACCGATTGAGACAAATAAGTGTCTTCCTGTTGCAAAGATTCGGAAAGGTTCCAATGAAACGGTTTCCTTTCAGAAAGGTCAGGGCAGCGAAATCGCATTTTTGGGGTAGCGAAAGTTTGATGAGGTCCGAATTAGGACCAATTCAATTCACTTTATTGATAGAGCTTCAAATAAAACAGTATTGAAAAAATACGAAATGAAAAACTTGGCTATCAATACTGCTCTGAAATTTGTGTTTCAATATTAAATAGAGCTCTGAACAGAATTAATTGAAGCGAGAATTTATCCAGAACGAATGCAAAGAACTCGAAAGCGTAAATTGGCATTGCTTTTATATTTGACATGCGTAATCAAGACCGATTGATTCCCACCAGACTATTCGAACGATCGAAATGAACCACAAACCACAAAAGAGTAAAAAAGGACAATGGATTGCAGCAATTTGTGTGTCGATGATAAACGCAACGTATTTAAAACGAAATAAAATGAACCGGTGCCCCTCATGTTTGATCTCCAGCAGACGGACTAACACGGAATGCTTTCCAACTGAAAACACCGTGTTCCCAGTGGGTAGCGCAATACCGAGTCGAACGCTTTCCAATTGAAAACTCCGTGTCACCGTTGGTAGTAATCTTGTCTGTTTGGAAATTCTGTTTGAACTTTGAAGTATTTACTCTTGTAAATTGAATAAAAGCAATACTTACTGCTTGCAAGTTCCTTTGAGGATAGCTTAGCAATTCAAATGAACTAGAAGTTGTTGAGATAAGGTGGGAGATTAAATCAATTATCCTGTGATTCTAGGTATTCACAAACCTCTTAGAACTTTAACGTTGAGATTTCGCTACGTTTAGAGTATTGGCGGTATCAGTAATATAGCGTGTTTGGTTTGTTTCCCTTTCTTCGTATTTGTAACCTTCACCCACAAACCAATTTCACACGCTAAACTATTCTCAATATAACTGTAAATTCTAATAAACATCAAAATGCTCTGCTCACATTCATTCACAAGCATCAACACAGAGAAAAAAACAAAACAAACACATACGCCGCACTCGAAATAAACACAGTGCAACTCATCGTAACGCAAAGGTCACGCACTGCTCAGCCTCCCGCCAAAAGAGAAAAAAGGCGCGACCGGTAATGGTCGCGTTCAGAGTCATCTGCTCGACGCTCGCTGTTTCCGCCGCGGCCATTTTGGATTTATGGTGGCTAAAAGTGTTAGCATCCGTGTAGCCCTTGCAAGTTCTGATAATTGAATAGTTCGTTAAGTCATTGAAATGAGGAAAAAACTCCCAGTCCGCAATCAAAATAAATTGGCTTTTGAATTACCATCGTTTGCAGTCTTAATTAACAGATACACCGAACAGTAGTGATTCAACAGTAGCACTTAATAACCCTTAATAAAAATAAATAATGTTGAACGAAAAGATCAAATATACCTGTCAGTTTCCACTGCATTTATCATAATTAATGGCATGTTCCGTAAAGTCTCGACAGCCTTTTTATCTACACTAAACAAACTATTTATTTTTGAAGAATTAGTCATCGCTTTATCGGTGCCTAATGACCCCGAAACTAAAAAGGCTGAATGCACAGTTTCCCGCCATGAGAATAAAAAGATGACCGGTAATGGATGCGTTCAGCGTCATCTGTTCGGCGCTATGAACGCGTACGTCCGGTTCCGCTGCAGCCATATTGAGTTTATGGTATCTTCATGATCGTTATCCTGTATCACGTCATCAGATCTGATGGTTAGCCAGTTAACAGTCACGTTTGGATATAATTGTATTGGCATTTCCCTTTGAGAGCTCTACAATCTAATTGTGTCAGAAATAGTTAATCTGCTTAACGAGTCACGGCGAACTGACTGTTCATTTAAAGACTGCGTTTCTGAGTGGCTTTTCATACCATTCGCAGACGTTCTACGTTACCACAACGTTGTGTCAGTTGTTTTCTGATATTGTATACAAGAGTAAATACAATGAATGTCGCGCTCGCACTATATTGTATGAAGTTATCAATGATATCATCATAGTTTTGACTGCATATAAACTCACCACGTTTTGTTGCTGATAGAATCATGTTTGTTTCACTATCTCACTTGATAGTAAACGATGATGTGGTTCATGATGGAGAATGCCCCCAGGATATAAAGGCAAACAGACTCTGACAAGGAATTCTTTAGCTGTTCGCACGATAAAAGTGCATATTCCCAAAACGTCAATTCAATCGTTAATTTAATAATAAATCGATTTAAGCATCGATTTCGTTAACTATGTGAACTGAATCGCGTGTTGGATGTTCGCAAGATGATTCTTTGTTCAAATATTAAGTATAGAGCTCTAATTAGAATCGTTTCGCCGACAATAGGTATGTTGCATGATTGTTCTCAGAACAACGAAGAGATGTTTATTTTTTATACTTCATATACGTCTTTGTGTTTTTTCGGTTTGTATGTAGTTGTAGGAATTTTTGTTAAGGAGTGTGTGTGTGGAAAGCAATTATAGTATTGGATGTATTGTTTTTTATTCTTTGATTTTAATGGAAACGAAAAATCATGGGAACGTTTAGGTCTTACGAAAATGTTGATTGTTCCGATTTCTTCATAGTCTAACAAACCATTCTAATTGTGTTTAACGCAGCATGTCTTGTTCTTCTATGCTCACATTTATATTGGTCATCCTCTCAATATTCATACAGTTTCTATTGCCATATCATCTTTCATGACTTGTCTAAATTCTGACAGTTAAACGCTATAAACGCATATTAGACAGGTATTATTAAGCATGACATTTCAGTTTAATTCATACTGCAATAATGTGCAAAGCTCGGTAATTTATCGCTACAAACGTTTACCATATGAGTAATGGACTCTTGCAAAAGCAATACCCTTCGCAGATGATACAATTGGCCTTCATAACATTGCATTCTGATTAACAAAATTAATTGACGGTGAGTTTTCAAGTGAATTGTGTCACCTTTTGTTTAGATACTTGAAAGGTGACTAAGGGATTGTGACAAGACAATGAACAGAAAGATCCATAGTGATATAGATTTGTAGGTAAATACCCTTGCAATCCAAAATAATATCATGCAACTTAAAATTAAATGTTCACGTTCAATATTCACTGTCTAACAAGTTCATATCATCAAAGAAATAAATAGCGCAAATACTGTAGGTAACCTTAATGATAATTACAGTTTTGAGCCGTTTAGGGTCGAAACGGTGGAATCATGGGGTCCAAATGCGCGTCTCCTATAAGCAATTTTACACTGACTGATCGACACATTGCGTGTCCAGGCTGAATCGCAATGCTAAATTATTCTTTGGACAAATAATGAGCTTCTTTACCCAAAGAACAATTTAACATTGCCATTCAACGTGGCAATGTTGCCAGTCTTCTGGGTAGCTACATTTCTGGATGACAGCGATGTAGAGCGGTACATCTAAGAATGAGTGTATTTTTATTCTTTTAATTTTTTAGACTTAGTTTATTATAAATACCAAGTTTAGTCGATATTTAAGTAGGTTTCTTATAGACCAAATAAGTACTTAAATCGGACTGACTAATCTTCCTTTTGCAGAAGTACGGCCTTCATGGATGAGCCAAATCAGTCGCAAACTAATTGAATAATGTATCAACAGCAATCAATCTGCTGCGTATGCAACGTCCAAGATACAAACAACCTTTGTTACAAATGCAGTTGCATCAGCACCACACAAGGTTGTTGCGCAAGTGCTAAATGATACCGCCTAATTAAATACACTTGCATATTCTTGTGCAAGAGTCTTGAACATCCTGAGGTTACCAATTGAGTTATCAGATTGTCTCTTCGTATATACTTCAAAACTGCCAACAAATTTTGGTTAATAAGGATGATACTTCAATCCAATTTAATATATGTCGAAATTTTTCATTTACTAGTTTATAGGCTAGAGTGAAAGAAAAAAAACACAGGACGAGAGCAGGATGCTGGTGATGAGATATTTTACACTTCGATTTATAAATACATTTTATTGCACAATTCAGCATAAGCCTCTTCTATGCACATTAGTTCCACAGGATGCTGAATTTAATGGAGTGTATAAAGCGCTGTCCTAGAAAAGGCAAGTGCAAAACTCCAATAAAAATGTTTTATAGACTCATCAGTTTGTAATAGCCAGAGCACTGCAGTGCAATAGCCATTACTATTGCAATCCGTATCTCCATGCAAAATAAACGCATATCTAAGTGGTATACAAGGACTTTTTGTACCCATAACTATTTAAAATTCTGCTCGAACACTATTGATTGACCATACATCATTAAATTAGCAAATATTATCATGTTCATTAACTATTATTATATGTGCGTTGGTAAACGCATGAACGCTTGGTGGTTGCGTGTCCGATGCGCTTGTTAGTCTCGATTCTGCAATACTAAGGCATTATCTGTAATTTTACCTTTATCATCTACCTTGTAGAGATTTTCTAAATTATGTCTAACGAGGCAAATGCTTCAATTGACAATAGCGAATCTTCTCCCTTGTTATCTTTTCTATGGAAGTTTTCAAAGATTCTGATAAATATATTTTTATAAATGCCAGCGTTTGAAAATGAATTCAAAATCGTAACATAAAACTTCAAAACGACAATGATAAATGTTCTTTCTATCCAATTGAGCTTAATAATTCTGAATATGAGTATCTCAGCGACATATTTCATCTTATTCAAGTTTAATAACAAAATGTAAAATTCTCTCTAATCTTAGCTCGAAATGTTGGTTGTTTAAACAAAGATGATTTTCTAAGACAACGCTGAATAACGAATCAAAGAATACTTGTTAATTAAGCAGGCTCTCGGGGCGATGAGTGTACGCCTGCTATCTTTGTTAATATTCTCGCCTCGATTTTATGAAATCTGAACTTTATCCTCTGTAACAAAGGATTTCTTTTTTTTTTTTTTGAAAATTCGTTTCTGAACATTTCATAAATTTTCTTTTCGTACAGTTTGACGTGTAATCCTTATGTAGGGTTTGTAAGAAGCTGCTTATCCTCCAGAAACTTAGCAAATTGGGTATTTATGGTTCCCTTTCAAAAAAATATTTCCCTTCACTAGTGTACGATTTTACTATTTATTCATGAACAGACGACGAGTACCAAAATATAACATACCGGAACAGCTAAATATATTCTTAATGACAAACGTAAGCATGGCAGATATCGAAAGAATAGATTAATTGAAACCTTATTATTTCAAAAGATGCCGAAAGGATAGCTCGTGACAGAGATAAATGGAAGGAAATGGGGGAGGCCTATGTCAAATGACAATCTGACTAAGTGGTTGCAAAAAAAAAGTCAAATTAAGAACAAGATTAGATTAA
Organism: Mythimna lalbum; assembly: GCA_949319445.1. Lineage (NCBI taxonomy): Eukaryota > Metazoa > Arthropoda > Insecta > Lepidoptera > Noctuidae > Mythimna > Mythimna lalbum. The sequence goes on from OX439370.1 coordinate 8,586,029, forward strand.
GAATTTTCATTTTACTCGTATATAAGTAGTATAAAGCAAAACTGTAATATAGTCAGCGAATAAAGGCTTTTATTATTATATTATTATACTTACTTCAAAAGATGCATAAGATTTCAAGAGAAATACTGATACAAATTATGCGCTATTTCATCAGCTTTAATTGAACAAGTCTAAAACTACTAACGAGAAAATTGCGTAAAAACACTAGGTCCTTTGAGCTCTGCGGCCCTGATTCCCAAATTGAAAACAAAACTCAATATTTATTGAAGCGTTACGAACGAGAATTGACTAATACAGCTTAATAGTGTTCGTGTTCAATTTATTCTGTTACCTTAAGAGTAATTTCTGTCCCCCAGCGAACATATTCCCAATGATTTCTCTAGAGGTTCCAAAAAGCTGGGGGCAAACGGCTGTGAAATTTATCTTTGTGATTTATTTAGCGATTGTGTTCGATATTTCTGGCGCTTTAAGCGCTGTTGGACATTAAAGGGAATTGAATGCTGTTATGTATTTTTGGTGGCTGTCTGAGCCTATACAAATTGTTTGTGAGAGATAATTCATGAGTGTCAGCTGAATCGAATGTTTTAAGTAACAGGTCTAGTCGATACTAATGTAGTTTTTCTTTCTGTTTCAGGTATGTAGAAATTCACATCAGGATTTTCGTTCTGTTCTTCAACTGGAGAAAGATTGGTAGTGAGTAATATAATTTGTATTTTATTTAACAAAACATTACATTATCATCTTCCTGCCTTTGTCCCATGTTATTTGGGGTCGGCGCAACACGTTTGTTTCTTCCATTCTATCCTGTCACCCGTCATGCTATCACTAACTTCCTTTTTTATTCATATCATTCTTCACACTCAATCCATCAATCTTTTCTTTGGTCTTCAGCTCCCTCTCCACCCATCCACATAATTAGCAAAACATTACAATTATAATTCTTTCATCAACTACACTTGAGTGTTATCATCGTACAGTCGAAGTTCTTCAGTCATGAGACATTGTTTAGATGCTACGAAGTTTACCAATTACTCATATTATTTAAAAGGCAACCTGTCTTTGCATAAACTCAATTTAACATCCCAAAACTTCATGATTGAACTATCAGTGTTTGAACACAAGCTTCAAAGTTAAACAGTCTACATAGCAACTAGTAACTGTGCCCTGTATGTCTGTATATTGTCGATACCACACATTGCACGTCGACGTCTAACTTACTCTGTAAACTTTGTTATGCTGGTACACTTGACTTGTCGGGAACATAGTACGTTGTATTTACAAGTGGAGATTATGCTCAGCTTCATATTATGGATAGGTACTGTATAATTTGAATAAATTAGCACGTTTTAATAGGAAAATTATGGTTTTAGGTTATTTTGTTGCTGGGTATAGGATAAACAAGCTTTAATATTGCTACAATGAGTGAAAAACCATATAAACGTAATGGGCCTATTTATCCATACGTTAATATTTTAAATTAGAGAGTAATGCGATTCCATTTATAATGTTCGTTTCTATTCTTATCTTTAACTTGAATTTTAATGCTGTTGTATGTATCCTTGTCAAATAAAAGTTTTCAGATTATGTCATTTGAAATCTTGAGACCACTATATTTATTATTTTGGTTTAAAATTCTCATCGTGTGATTTTTAGGTTTGAAGTACAATAAATTATACAACATGTTGCTAGAATAATGCATACCATTATTATGCAGATACACCCTAATTATTATATTATTGTTATTATAATTAGCCCATATTGTCCCACTGCTGGGCAAAGGCCTCCCTCCACTCGTTCCAACGATCACGGTTCCTCGCCTTCTCATTCCAATTAGAAAATTAAATTACGATCATAAATTCAAGCATCGAAAATGTACTTAGGTAGTGTTTTTAAGAAATTAGTTATCCTAATATAGGCAAATATGGGAAACGTCATTTTATATTAGAAGCGCGGCGCACCAATATTAGTATCTACTATCTACACACGCACATGGAAACATGCTAAGAACGCAATCCAGATTAGTCAAAAATTTATGAATATAGTTAACATTTTTATCGTAAAATTCTTGACTATTTTGAGATCAACAAATTACCTAGTTTAAACGGCTGAAATCGATCCAGTAGCCGACTCAGAACATACTACTCTTAGTATTTGCGGTTATTACGTTACATGTTGTATGAATAAATCTTTGCCATCCTCCGATTGTTTCCATGTTCTCCAACCTAGCCTAGAAAACTAATTACAAACACTTAACCTAGTTTACATATGTCAAACGTAGTTCCAACTGTTCTCTCCTATTAACATTGTTACTGCCACAGTCTTGTGTTGACGTGAACATAAACTGATTTTCGTCGTGCTGTGTGAAGATTACGCTCAAGTTCAGTCTATTGATGTAGAGTTGTGTAACACCCCTCATTCATTAGCGTCTTGTAACTTGTTAACTTCATTACTGTTAACATAGTTTCTGATATTATGTTGGTTTGCGTATGGTGGCCCTTTCTGTTGTGTTACTTCTTTGATAATTATATAATTGATAAACATCATTCCGATTGGTTTCCCTTTGTGAGCTTTGACTTGATCATGTCGCGTCACTTTAGCTTTGTTTACGAAATAATGTGATTCAAATTCAATGATATTTGAAGATTTACTTTCAAAAGTTTTAGAGTAGGCTTCTATTATATAGGTCTGGCTGTTCATTATGACGCTATTATGACTTGTCCTTGATCTATAATAAAAAATTCGAAGAAAATTGTACCAAAGTCGTAAAATATCTTCTAATTTTCTTTTCTTCTATCATTTTCTGCGTGCCACCCTGATCTTGTTTGTTAAATTAACTGTCTAACGACTTTAACCTCTCTTTAACCTATTTTCAAAGCTTTCTTTTTTCCTTTGACTCATTAAACTCTCGTTAGTACGGCCAACCTTTTGTTTAAAAGTAACGTTATTAGGTTCGTTACATAAATGACATATTTTCTTTTGTGCCGTGTAATAATTTCTCTGAAACCCCAAATTGCTTCGGGTTTCCCTGTTACAACATATTGGAAAGTTACGTTCAGAAGGACTGTTTTGTGTTCACCAAATTACTTAATTGGTTTAGCTAATTGGAACTTGGCGACCTTTTCAAGTAACCCCCTCGCTCTGGGAGAACCGAAAGGGCATGTCACACTTATACTGACTTTAAATCTATCGGTGTTCAGTTGCCCTTTGCGTTCCAGGCCCACGGTCACTCGAACTTCGACCATTCCTGCAGTCTTATTAGGGATCGATCCTATCCACATCTCATTGATTCTTGCGTGGAACAACGCGCCGTCAATTCGGGCTTGGTCCTTACGGCTGCTAAAATCGCGACCTTATGCTTCACGAGAGGAATATGCAATGAATTTGCTTCTACATACATAATTGGCAATGCCGTACTTAGTCCCTCGCCAGCCATACATTATAATTAATTCTATAAGGATATAGTAGTTTTTTATCCTGTGACTACATTTGTATCGCTCGCATGCGATTATCATGGCCTTACTAGGATACATCACTGACTCCATGGTGAATTACTCAGTATGACTATATCGTCATCTTCGTTTAGTTTTTATGTACCGTCATAGTAAGTTTAAGGCACACAATTCCTTTAGTTGGGTGAAAACTCATCAAAAGTCTTCACCCGCTCTGGATGGAGCGATATTTAATCCTTCAATTGCCTTTTGCGTTCTAGGACCGCCGTAAATCTTTCGAACAATCCTGCAACCCAAGTGCAGTATAATCTTTGTATATAATCTATTCGTTATTATTGTTTAATATTGCATCCACTGTAAGCCTTTTGTCTATTTTTACACTATTCTTTCGTCTGTTCACGGGTCGACTCATGTCACGTATGAAACTAGAAAATATATTGAAGCATCGTATCCGTTACACACCTGTTCACAAGCCGACCGGGTCACGTCCATTCGTGTTTGTTATCATCTATTGTTTGTTACCTTGTCCTTCTGGCTTATCTACCTTTTGTTGTTTCTTTATGTACCGTGGCAAAGTCTTGTAATTCGTCAGAATTTCCACAGGTACAACATTGTTGTGCTTGGTTATTATTTTATATATATGTTGTTGTAATAATCAGGCTCGTCGTAATCCATTGTTGTAGGTATTTTGACGTGTATTTTCTTTGTGCTCTTGTTTTTATGATAAAATTAACTAATGTGTGGATGTAGGTACATTCTGGTATCATACTTCTCTCTCACTCTCTCTCTGTAACAGTATCCCATAATTTGGGGACAGCAGAATTTACAGAACTTTTCATTAGCTTCTGACTGCATCGTCCTACTTTAAGCCGATTGACAGAAAGTAAAATTGACTTTAAGAAGGATAGCCAAGGACTAAGATGCTGTTCTTCTTCTTTAAATATTTTCATTATTTTTTTATTATTAATTTTGATGACATGAAATAGTTTTTATTATGAATGATTTGTGTTATTAATATATTAAGTATTTAGTTTTAATTTATTGGTAAAATTGTTATTTAAATTGACATGATGAAATTATTTTAAGATAATGTTAATGACTAAATGTGTACCTACTGCATGCTAAAGATGTAAAATCTAAATATTTGTACGGCTGAAATATGCCGAATATAGTGAGACCTACTAAATGTTAAGAACATGTTATATACCTATATTCATGCAAATAAATATATCATTCATTCATTCATTCTTCGATAATCCGGATTTCTGCAGTATCTGCTCAGAAACTAGGTCACCATAGTACTTCCAAGACATGAAATCAATAAACACACTTCAACCACATACGACGCAGTTTCAAGCACCGCAATAGCAATATCGCGAGACAATTCAACTGTCTCCTTTCTCAACCTGACACTGGTGACATTTATTTACACTACAAGATAAGCTCTCGACACACCGTTTTTCATTTCGACGTTTGCACGGAAATTCGTGACTGTCGATTACCCCATAATACCCCCGTAAAGCTATTGTGGTGACGTAATTTTGTTACTAGTTTCACGTGGAATGTTAGGGTTACTTACCACGGTTAATATCTCTATTAAACTTGTTGTTCACGGATTTAGGAGAATGCAGGTTTTTGATTATTTCTATGGTGTTTCTTTTTTTATTATTATTGATAGGTTCGCGTTTCATCACTATCTCACCAGATGGTAAGTGATAATGTGGCCGGCGATGCAGCAAGCTTGCCTAAACCTAACCTATTTACTTTTGACTTAAATAGCCCTAGGTTGTAGCTACCAAAACTACTGAGTCTAGGAACGTAGGGGTGTAGCCGTGCTCTTCCTAAAGCAAAACTGCCCCATTGGGAACCTATATCGTAACCTATGTTATGTTGTAGAGAATTTTTCCACTTGCGGAGTTCCTGAGTTCTTCTTTATAAAAGAGTCTTTAATATCCTACTTTGACATAGCTACACACCTTGGCTAAACCATCATTTCTAGCTTACATTCAACAGCAATTTATATATTTTTTTTAAATCTATTCTGAAAAACTTCTTTGCCACTTCGCCCAAAAGTGGGCTGACATCCCACGATTCACGGTTCACTTCAGTTTTTTTTTTTTTAAATTGTTGATATGCTCGCGCTTGACCGCTATCTCACCTGATGAAAAGCGACGATGCGGACGACAATGGAACGCGCTTACCTAGATGAAACCTATTCACTCTTTACTTAACGATTCCCGGGTTCATGATTGTGCCATCAGCCATCGTTATTCTGGTGTTTTTTACATGAGATGATGGGTGAGGTAATGTCTAACTTTTACTGGCTAGAACCCGAAGTGTTCATTCAGTTACACTTTGCTTTCTATTTTTAACCGACTTCATAAAAACGAGTTCTCAGTTCGGTTGTATTTTTTTCCATTGGACATATCTCAAAAGGGTTTATTTCCGTGCTTGTCGTGGATGTGGAAAATAGAGATATGTGTTTGTGAAATAATACACGTGGCTAAGAATAGATTATCCCGTTTTGCGCGGGTGTGAGCGGGATTAAAGAGATTTTACCTGTACGTACCTACTTTGTACTTACGAGTACTTAGGTAAATCTTCGGTTTTTCCTGTCGGGACAAATGCGGTGATGGTAGATTTTAGTGTCAGTGTAAGTAGTAGGGAACTGTGAACTGTATTTGGGTCGTAAGTCCTGGATGGATCGAGAGGGAGTGTCAGACTGTTACTGACTAAAACCCACTCGTATTCTATCCAGGCCTGTCATATGCGACCAGTCCCGCTGGCTTAGGGTGTTTTTAATATCGTGCGGATTTCATCACGCATGCATAAAATTTCGAAAATTCGAAAAAAAGCGTCCTGTGTGCGAATTCCACGCATTGCAATAAATAGTTGTATGAAATGGACATTTGCGGGGGGGGGGGGGATTACGCGTGTGGACGCAACCGCACGATATTAAAAACACCTGTATATAATATAAGTATACCCTTCAGCACGGCGTAAATATCATAAGAATTCCATTATTGACATATCTATTTGTCTGAAGAGATCCTAATTCTACAACCAAAGAATTCAGTTCTGCAGAAAAGACAATCTAAAAGAAGCCACGAACAATAACGTAGCAAGTCAATCACGAACATAAACAAAAGAAATCTCATCCCATTTTCCTCTCCAAGCCCGTCTCAATGTGTCTTTACGACCACTCCAACACGTAAGTGGGTTACACACAATTGACACTCTTCCTTGGTTGTCAATCCACCGAAATTGTTCCAACAAGTCATTACTTTCACTTCCCTGATTATGCTGGGTTTTGTAACAAATGCAGGATTGGTGTTGAAACTAATTTGTGAGTTACGGCTGTATGATATTGTAATTGGAAGGTGGGGCAAACGTTTTGTGTGAAACTTTTTTTTTTTATGCTATGGAATTAGAAGACAAGGATTAGGGAATTAGGGAACAGAGTATTTCATCATCAGCCTTTTTATTGTTCCCACTACTGAGATTCAGGCCTCCTCTCTAGGAAAGGGACGAAGATCCGTGACGTCGGGTGACGTCACGGATGTCAATCAGCCATAAGCTCTCTGTGTACTTATCTAAAAATAAATAAAGACACAACAGTTGGATTAAATTAATTATATTAATATACTATTATTACAAGTATAACTTACAAGTTACAGTGTTATTGGGTGTGTATGTGCTGTGGATAATATTAAAAACTCTAAAACAATATCTCGATCGCCAGTTTTAATATTTGAGTACCCTTAACTCCAAATAAACTATCGATTTTCGATTAGTGCCAAGATACAAACTGTGACCTATATCTCAGTGTGTGCGCAGCTTTACGTCGATTGAGTGACTCAACCAACGGTGTCTGTCCGCACCATAGTACACCGTGAAACTGCCATAAACGCATTTCCTTAACATAGCGCCATCTGTTGACATACCTGTGAACTCATTAAGAAGATCGATTGCGCCTAGCGTAAGGAAGTTAAGTATGGCTAAATGCGGTGGTTGCGGCAAATTTCTCTCGTCGGCAGAGGCCGCTAACTGCACCAAATGTAGGTGCTGGTATCATAAAGCGTGCGTGGGACTGCCAAATGCTGGACCGGTGGCTGCCTCTTGGCACTGCCCTGAATGCAAGAAAAATGTGGTCAGAGACAATCGGGCTGACACACCGGTACGGGGGCGTGCTCCAGTTGCGCACGAAGATAGCCCTGTTGGGCTGGTAGAATCAAGCCCTATAAACGGCGCTGCCATAGACGCTTCACAGGAGCTCAGCTTAGATATTTTCAGGGCGGAGCTGAGTGCGTTCAGGGAGGAATTTCTGAAGTCGGTTAAAAGCGAATTCCAGCTGCTCCGTGATGAACTGTCGCAATTGAGATCGTCACTGGTTACCACTAACGATAGGATGAGTAGTTTGGAGGAAAGAATCGCTGTGATAGAGGCAAAACAGGCTCAGCCTCAGGCGTCGCTTTCGTCGGGGGTGGAAGACCTTGTGTCCCAACTAAGGAGCGAAATAAACGACCGGGACCAGGAGTTGCTCGCTAACGATCTCCAGATGTCCAATGTATCAGAGACCAATGGTGAAAACCCCAATCACACGGTCATGTTGGTGGCTGCTAAGCTTGGTGTCACCATCGAGCCACGAGATATAGTGAGCGCGGAGCGAGTCGGAGGTAGGCGCATCAACGCGACGCAGGCGGGGGCGCCGGCGGAGTCCCGTCCTCGCTTCCTCATCGTGCGCCTCGCGCGCCGCGACCTGCGGGACGAGCTGCTGCAGGCGGCGCGAGTGAGGCGCGGCATGACTACTGCTGACCTTGGTATGCCTGGACCTGCGAAGCGCTTTTATGTGAACGAGCGCCTAACTAAGTTAAATAGAGAGTTGTTTCGGTGCGCTCGCGAGGCGGGCAATCGCCTGGGCTGGCTGTATGTGTGGTCGAAGCGTGGCCGTATCCTTGCCCGGTGCAAGCCTGGAGACCTCACTTATCATGTACGTTGTGAGGCCGATGTGCAGCGCATTTTCGGGACGGCGCCTAGTAACCGTGGCAACAGTACACCCTAAAATTGTATTTGTTTTCCAACTCTGCGGCTGCAAGTGCGCGAGGTTACGTTTTTTTTTGCTCTTGTTTCTTTTTTCAGTTTTTTTGTTTTCGTTGCTGCATATTATTATTTGTTTTTTTATTTTGATTTCCGTTTATTGTCTTGTTCATGTTGTTTTGCTGTTGTTTTTTTGTGCTTGTATGTTAGTTTTTAATCATATTTCAATCTTTTATGTATATACTTACATTTTACATATAATTTTATTTGTTGTTTTGAATTTTCAATTTATTATGCCTGTGAGACCTAAGTTCATGGCACTAGTTCATATAGCTTTCTTTGCCTGCGCCTGTCACATTGTCACAATGAGTTCCTTCAACCAATTAAGCTCACTCCAGCCTACTGCTCTTTATACTACCACACATTATGTCATACACAATTTCACATACACATACAATATACATAACCTAGATGTCATATGAAATGTCTCCCAGTAAATGTATTAAGTTTGGCCTATGGAATGCGGGTTCTCTGGGGACTAACCATGATGAGTTTTTAATAGCAATGAGTAACCATGCCGTGGACATCTTGGCTATCAACGAAACGTGGATTCGTGAAGGGCAGGAAGATCGTGCGCCTAGCGTTCCAGGATACAGGTTTAAGCATATTCCACGTCCTAGTTCCGTGCGTGGCGGGCGCGGTGGCGGGGTCGCCTTTTATATCAAAGACGGCGTGGCTGCGAGGGTAAGAGTTCATCCTGCCCAGGCTGACGTTGAGCAACTCTGGTTAGGCCTCACAGTAAACAAAAAGAAATTTCTCATTGGAACTGCATACCGTCCACCTTGGTTGAACTTGGAGGTCTTTCTTGAGGGCTTAACTGCCAGTATCAGTGGCCTAGCCCCATATGACCATATAGTCCTACTAGGTGACCTAAATGTTAATTTATTGGACGCAAATAGCTCCAAATCTCTTCTGCTTTTAGATTTCTTTAGGATTTTAAATCTTACCCAGCTGGTTCAGACACCAACACATTTTATAGGTGATAGCAGTTCCCTCATAGACCTGATTTGCTCCGATGCTAATATTCGCAACGTCGTAGTGAACCACATTGCTGATCTTGGCCATCACTCCTTTATCACATGTGAAACAATCATTAAGAAACAAAAGCCTCAGCCAAGATTAGTTGTGTATCGCCCGCTCACCAACATTTTGGGAGACTTTTTTGACACCGACCTTAAACTATTTCCATGGTCAAGTATTGGAGCCATGAACGATGTTGACTCAATGGTACATACATTTAATTTATTTATGACCCAGCTTTTTGATCTCCATGCTCCTATAAAGAAGAAGACGTTTAGGAATCGCTCTACCCCCTGGATAACTGATAATATTCGACTTATGTTTAAGCTGCGTGATGAAGCCAGGGCTGCTTTCCGCAAGTCAGGGGAACAACATAAGAAGTATTATCTTGATCTCAAGCACCAAGCCACTTTGGCACTCTATAATGAAAAAAAGGCGTACTTTTCCAAAAGCATTAATGATAAAATTAAAGACCCAAAAAAACTGTGGTATAATTTAAAATCGGATGTGCTTCCGGACCATAAGCAAAAATTGCTCCCTGGACATTTTGACAACCCACATGACATTAACAAGGCATTTCTGGATGTCCCAGGTAGTTGTCATACGGACACTTCTCTCCTGTCTTTTTTTAACTCGCACAATCATGGCCCTGCTAAATTCTCTCTCACAGCAACTAACCCAGACTCAGTTCTTAAAATCATTAAGAGTTTGGGGTCCAATGCCCAGGGTGTGGATGGGATAAGTTTGGACATGTTAACCCTTACTTTGCCTACTACACTTCAAACTATTACAGACATCATCAACCACTCCATCCTTACAAACACATTCCCGAAGCCCTGGCGATGTGCTGTTGTCCGCCCAATCCCTAAGAACAGTAACCCAGCAAGTATGAAGGATCTAAGACCAATAAGCATCTTGCCCTGCTTGTCAAAGATCCTGGAACGTGTAGTTTACACACAAGTTGTCGAATTTCTAGAGACAAATTCCATTCTCCCCGACCTTCAGTCTGGTTTCAGAAAGGGAAGAAGTACTGCAACGGCCCTGGCGGACGTTGTGGGAAGTATTCTTGAGGCACGTGATAGGGGTGAAGGTACTATTCTTACCCTGCTGGACTTTTCCCGGGCTTTTGACGCTATTAATACAGATTTACTGTTGTCAAAACTATCGTACTATGGCTTTGATAGTGATGCAGTGGAGTGGTTTAAAAGTTATCTTTCAGACAGATCACAATATGTTGAAATCTGCAAGGAAGACGGAACTACCCTATCATCCTCCACTCTTGGCGTGACTCGGGGGGTCCCTCAGGGATCAATTTTGGGACCGTTGTTGTACATTCTGTATAGTGCTGATATCATCAAATCTATAACCAATTGCAAATATCACATGTATGCCGATGATATTCAGTTATACATATCTTTTAAGGCTAATGATACATATCTAGCAGTGCAGAGGATGAACCAAGACTTGGATAGAATAGTTCTATGGTCGGAGAAGAATTGTCTAGTTTTGAACCCTTTAAAGTCAAAATTTATTGTTCTAGGCACAAAAAAGCAAGTCGGCGCTATTAAATCCTTAAATCCAGAGATAGTTATTAAGGGGGAAAAGATAATTCAGGTCGAGCAGGCATGCAATTTAGGGCTGCTCATGGATCCGGGGCTACGCTTTGAGACACATATAACCAGAGTTCTCGGAAATTGCTTCTATAGACTGAAAGTATTATATGGAATTCGTAAATACCTGAGTTTGCCAGTACGGAAACAACTTGTTGACAGCCTTATTCTGTCTAAATTGAATTACTGCGATACTGTGTATGGACCTTGCTTACTGAATAAAACAGAGAGAGTGATTCAACGTGTACAAAATGCCTGTGTTCGATTTTGTGTAACAGTGCCTCGTAGAAGTCACATAACTCCGTTCATAAACCAGATCGGGCTGCTTAAGATGGCGGCCAGGAGGAAGTTTCACTTAGCCTGCTTACTGTTTGGTATTATAAAAACCAATAGACCTCACTATTTATCTGATAAGTTGACTTGGAAGCAAAACTACCTAAAAAACAAACTCCGTTCAATGGTTAGCCCGCTAACCGTGCCAATGCATCGAACTGCTGCTTTCAGGGGCTCCTTCAGGTTTGCATCTACGCATTGCTGGAATGACCTCCCACCTCCAATAAGACACCTGAAAACATTGCAGTGTTTCAAGTTTCAGTATAAAAAGTTACTCATGTCTCAACAACTATCCTCTTAAATTTGTTTGTTGCACTGTTCTGTTTGTACCTCAGGGGTTTTGGCAGTCAAGCACTGGCGGGGATCTCCAGCGGTGCGAGCTGTTTTGGCCATCGAGTCTCTTTCTGCTCCTGTTGATTTGTTGGCCGGTCGGAGCATAACTTACTTCTTGGACTCTATTGGTCACTTTCCAACACTTTAGTTAATCTGTAAATGACATAATATTATATTACGCGAACACTCTCCTGACAATTTTATTCTAATGTTTATTCTTACTGTTTTAATTTTGCATATTTTTTTTAGTTTAGTTCTTATCTCCCTTACCTTTTACTCGTTTTTGAGTTGATATCCGTCTTTATTTTTCCTTTCCCGTGTCATTCTGGGCGCCCTCAAACCTCACGCATTAGTAGCTGTTTTTGCTAGGTATTCTCTGAAACTCGACACTTCAACAGCCCAACTCACCCAGAACACATTTTTTGCTACACACACACTTTACAAACAAATTGATTATGTAAATTGCGTAGGTCCGGAATCTTGTTTTTATCCTATTAGGTAATATGATGTAATATAGTGCCGGTGTAAACCATCGATCAGCCATCTTTTTACTTTACCACAGACTCAAAATCGGACTCGGTGACTGCGCATTGACAATTATTCTAATCGATTTGTTTATTGATCGATGTGTGTGTAATCGACTATCTCAGTGCTTATTTTTTTCCAATTTGTGTCCTGTTGTTTTTATTTGTTTTTATGTTTATATCTCTTTTACGTAAAATAGTTTTCTGTTATTTATGTTTCGTCTATTTTATTGATTATAATATAGTTCACCTATGTTCAATTTTGTAATCCTTGCTGGCCGGTTGGCGTCTCATCGTCGAAAACGGCTGGTGCTGAAAATCAGCGCTGTGGCTCTGTCCTGCACGAGCCCCAGCATTATGCTGAGTACTGGCCGTTTTGCGCTGATGTGACGCATATCCTATCTAGCTGATAGTTTTTAAGTAGGATATTGGTATTTTGTTTATTTTTATTTATTTTTGGGATATGCGTCATGTTGGGCGCAAATAAACACTTTTTCTTTCTTTCTTTCTTTCTTTCGAAGAAGAGAGTATTTAGCATGTAAATATTGTCCAAAAATATCTTCATGGTCAAAAAACACTTCGATCCCCAATCAAGTAACTGTCGTATCAGTTAATTGATTGCGGATCTAAGTGCTTTGTGTGGTACCAAATATTGAGAAAGTAAGAAATTACCCTTATTTGTTAAAATATATAATGATGTGGAAACACAGATGTTCTTTCGACTGATGTACATAAGATGTATAGTTTGGAAACGTGGACCACTGCTATTGAAACTACTCTAGGGAATTATGAGTATTAGTGTAGTTTAGAATGCCAGAATAATGATAGAAAACGGAGTCAGTGATAGCGTGACGGTTGATAGGACGAAATAAAGGAAAAAAAACCGGCCAAGTGCGAGTGGGACTCTCGCATGAAGGTTTTCATGTCGTACATAGCAACGAACGAGCAAAAAATATCACGTTTGTTGTGTTGGAACCCCTTAAATATTTATTTAATTCTGTTTTTTTTATTAATTGTTCTTATAGCGGCAACAGAAATACATCATCTGTGAAAATTTCTGCTGTCTAGCTTATAGCTGTGACGGTTTATGAAATACAGCCTGGTGACGTACGGACGAACAGGGTAGTCTTAGTAATAGGGTTCCGTTTTACCCTTTGGGTACGGAACCCGAAAAACGTGTCTCGGATTGGCCTAGTGACATGACATAAGGGCAGGAAGATAATGAGTTAAGAATGCCATGCGTGTTGCTGATGTAGACCCACAAATGAGACCGAAAATCCGGTGAAAGTCACCGCGCTTGTAGTGACGGCAGTTATGGATCTATTTAGGATGAGATGCCGTTGATTGTATTTAGGAAACTGATGATGAGGTCAGACAAAAGAGATTTATCGAAACATTAGCCAATTTCTTGCTAATTAGCTTTTCCTAGCGGCTTAGTTGGCGTTAAAGTGGAAAATATCTACGTAGCTTAAATCACTCGTTTTTTTTTTACGTTGAGATATCATTCTAATGACTTCAACCGCTCTAGAGTGGAGCGAGAGGGCGTGTCAGAGTTTAAATGTCTAAAACCCATGGCACTCGGCCCTAAGTCACTCGGTGATAAAGTAACATTTTATTGGAGAAATGAATGTTCAAAATTGGTTCAGTAGTTTTTAATTTTATTTATTAATGACAAAATACAAATTATTTCGTCTTTATTATATTAGTAAGAATATATATAGATTACAAAAATTGGCTTTACAAATCCCGCGGTGAATGGCTTTGGGTCTGTGCATACCACGTTTTTTAAACGCGCCGTTGACGCGCGTTTTAGAAACATGCGTCGGTGGCACGGTTTTATCAGGCTACGTCTGACGTGCTACAAACGCGCTTCAGATGAGCTTTTAAACAACGTTGTGTACAGGCACTTACATAACACGAAATCCAACGGACAAGAATCAATTTTCCGCCACGTACCAATGTCGAATGTAGGATTGTACGGTACAAAATACCCGGAAATTGTACCTGCAGCAAATGTAGCGCTACAAAACGTTCATTTTACGTTGCATCAATATCAGTAATTTAATCGCTAAATTGAACGCCTCTCCATTGAAGCTTCGTGCCAGCCTTTTCAATATCGCACAGGTATGCCCGCGGAATTCTTTGCCAGGCACCTACCGCAGAGTCCACGGACGGCTGAATCATTTTTTAATTTTCTTTTATAAATGCTTTTCTATTTTATTTACCTAGTTTTTTTATGGAATTGGGATATCATTCAATAAGTTCTCCCAGCTCTATGGTGGATCGGGAGGCAGTGTCAGACTTTAATTCATGAATCCCCAAGCGACCACCGGTGGCCGCGCATCTATTGTCTTACTATTGTGTCTCTAATTGACGGTATCTGAAGGGTTAACTGACCAAAATTACACCTGACTGGTGTCCTAAGGGTTCTTTTTATTCTCATAAATCCAGAGGTTGTCTGGTAGATATCGCTGTCAGCGATAAGACCGCCATTGTACCCATAGATTTACTTTGAACCTGTAATTATAGCTGTAATAAAAACTTTAATAAAAAAAATGAACACACACAATGTTGCCATGCGAAAATATTCTTTAATTATTATTAAAACTATCAACACTCCCTGCCCTGCATAGTAACAACCTTGTCAAGTCTATAATAGAGAAAGGTGTAGGTCAAACTTATCATCATTAAAATTGTCATTGAACATTTACCAACCATCAATTAAGATTCAACGGCATTAATGTCTTCATTAAAATTATGTAAGAACAAAAAAAGAACTTTTTAATAAACCCTTTATTATTAATTTGATGACGGCACGTCAAGTTAACTTAAATTTATGGCTTGGAAGGGCTCATTAAGAAGTTATTGCTGCCGTGGTAAATCAAAACGTTACTGTGGTGAGGTAAAATGACAAGGAATAATGTACAGAAAGTCCAGCCACTGCGAACAATGGACAAATATTCAATATTCCACTACTTTCACACGAGGCCATCTAGTCCCAAACTAGACGCGGGCTCGCGGACGGCGAGCCGTGTGTAGCTCGCTGTCCGACCGTCCGGTAACTGTCCAGAACGAGCCCAAGACGTCGACGGCGCGCTCTGTTCCCGCGCGCCTCAAGGAGTTGTCAGCAACAGGAGGGGCCCAGCTGGGGTCATGGTTATTCGAAAGGAAGCTCGAGCCCCGGTATGAAGAGGCTAGAAGGAACGGGGTGACTATTTCCCACCATAAAAAAAAATTTAGTCCCAAACTAAACAGAGCTTGTGCTATGAGTACTAGACAACTGAGAATATGCTTATTATATTTCTCTAAATACATTATGTCGTGGCCAAATCATAGAATTTGTTCATTTCATTATATGGCCAACTAAAACTGACCAGGACCTAGACCATGACGTTTAAAAGTAAGATTGTTTTAATCTTGTTTTAGTGTGGGTAAGAGACAGAGCTATACAGGTTGTCTAGCGCCATCTCTTACTCACGCCGAAACAAGATTAAAATAATCTTACTTTGAACGTCATGGTAACCCCGCAAATCATTTAAACGTTAATATTTGATGATATGTCAATCCTCATTTGGCCATATCATTGATGTAAGATTTATATGATAATAAAAGATCTAAAGAAAGTAGGCCAAATTAGGATTGAAATATAATGAAACTTTAACGTTTAAAACGATCTGGCCAGTTACTTGGCTATATCATGAAATGATCAATTTCTATGATGTGGCCACGATACATACGAGTACATATTATCGATAAATTACACCCAGACACAGAAACAAATATAGTGCCCATTACAGAATCATTTGTATTGGGCGCACAGTAGACCAACCGCTAGACCATTGGGCCGGTCGGAATGGATACCAACTAACTTCCATCTGGCTTATATCCTAACAAAAATGTGGTGCTTCCAGCCCAATCCAACTTTGCCCCTCAGATTAGAATTAACTCCAATACTGAAAGTCATGTTAAATCTGAAGGCCTATTCATACCCACGTTGATGAAAAACAAAAGTACTTAAGGACTTAGTATCCAAACCAAAAAAAATATTAAAAAAAAAGTAATAGATAAATGAAACGACGACTAATGAAATCCAGCTGTTGACATTTATTTTTTTAGCGGTTCGAAAGTCGAATAGGGTTGAAGAACCCTATTCGATTTTCGAACAGCTTCATCTTTGCTTGTATTCGATTTTTTATCGTCTTTAACGTCCTTTGTAAGGAGAGGAACTCGTTACCCTTCTGTAGAACGTGATCCTTCTTCTCCAATATATTTTGTGGTGAAACATAATGAAATCTTATGTCGCCATTTAAGAGTGTAATTGAATTCATAGCCTCTTGGAGTGACCGTAAAAGTGTCGTTCCTGGTTTATTGTGGTGCATTCTGTTCTTTTATTAAAGTTTCATTTTGTTTGTTATAACGATTGACTTGTATGTTAGCTTAGCTTGTTGTCAGGTCCTAATTTTGAATTTGTTGCGACATTTGTTTGTTATTGATAGGTAGGAAAACAATATAGGCATCGACGCTTAGCGGGTCGGTATTGGTATATACCCAAGTATGGACAAAGCCACTAACAAGTAAGATAGTGACGCAATTAATAATTCGTTAAAATTAAAATATGTAATGTGAAACAATGCCAAAATCAAATGACTGTATTAAACCAATTAAGTTATTAAAATAACATTAGAAACACATAAATAATTAAATATAACTCACAATACATTTGAAAATTGGTTACAGAATCTTCTTCCTGCTCTTATCCCATATTACTTGGGGTCGGCGCAACACATTTTTTTCTTCCATTATGTCCTGTGACCGTCACACTATTTTTCATATCACTTCTCACACAATCCATCCACCTTTTCTTTGACCTCCCTCTCCCTCTCCATCCATCTACATGTATAGGTACTCCTCAGAAGTCTTTTATGCCTTTCATCCTTCCTTTTCATGTGACCATACCAAGACAAACGATTTCCTTTCAACTTTTCAGTCACTGTCGCCACTTTCAAACTTTCTCTAATATACTCATTTCTCACTTTATCCTTTTTCGTCACACCACACAACCATTTTAACATTCTCATCTCCACTACATGCAATCTTGTCTGATTGGTTCCAGAATCATTGTCTCTATTTTAGAGATGGTTTAGCTCTTCAAATATCAGTATACCATTTTTGATCTAGTTTAATATTACATTCACGAGTTTGATATTTGTACTGAGTGCTAAAACGCAATTCCTAGATAAGTCAGTGTCTTATCTCAGTATCAGTCATTAGACATCAGGAATGCGGCTTAATGCCAATAGCCGGTTTGATCAGACGTTGACACCAAAAAAATTCATAATAAAAAATTGAATACTTAATGCATTTCAAAAGCAGTTTCGTTTTTAGTGAAGAATTATTATATTATCGGTGTAAATACTTCAAGAAACTTACGGAGTTTCAACCAGCCATGAGTTTCCAAGTGATATAAAACACAAACTATTTAAAAGATTACAATTGCATTCGTCATACGACCATGAATTTACTAACATTACCTTCAATGATTCTCAAATCGATTGATATTATAACTGCTTTTAGTTTATGCTTTAATTATCAACAGAATGTAACCAAAAAATACATAAATAAGTATAAATTACAAACTGAAAATAATAATATATACAAACGCAAGTAAAAAGAACTCATTGCGTATGTGAAAAACATATCGTTATGAATGAGTACCTACTGTCCAGTATGCTAGCAGCGTTGCAGTGTTGAATAGCTATGTTGATTCATTAATCCATCGTTTTTTGACAAAAACCGAATAGGCTGTGTCTGTAAATACATCATTGTGAATGAGTACCTAGTTTCCAGTACGCAGGCAACATTGCAGCGTTAAATAGCAATGTTCATTCATTGATAATTCGTTCTTTGACAAAAATGGAATAGGTTATGTAAGAAACCGCAATAATTTAAACCAATTTCAAAACGTCAGAGAAATAATAATCTAAAATAATGTATTTATAAACTTACTTGAGTGAACGTTGAGGTTACAAAGCCGTTGTATTAACCAATGATATGAGTGACGTCCTCTTGACCGCAAACCACGCTATGGCGAATCAATTTTAATTAATACTGATCTAAACATTTGTGGAGTAGGTTTTGTTTTTAGAGTGTTTGGCTTTCGATAGTATTAATTTTATTTATCAACAGTTCGATTTTCCCTATCATTTTCCTGTAATTGACGTTTATACTTTTAATTATAATGCTGTTACTAGGAAAGCTATCGCTTTGAATAACAGGGACTCGGGACTATTTTGTAATAACTAAATAAATATAACAAAACCATTAGTAAAGCTTCCTCATTTGGCGTTGACAAGAAATCGTCTCCAGTTGTAGAGAATTTCTTTAGTTGCCACTAAAAGCAACTAAGCGAATTTTAAAAAGATTGGTCATGCTTATACTATCACCAACCTGTACATATATCTGTACCACTTGAATCCTATTGACAGCACTGTTTAAAATCCTATATGTTAACTCTTCTGTCGCCATATACGAAGCGTATTCATCTTCACTATAAACGACTACTATGAACGCAACTGCATACAAATATTACTCATTTAATACTCCAACAGGATCCCCATCTATCATAACTTTATCATTTACAACATTACCTTTCAAAAGCCTGCCAATTATCTTTAAATCATGTACCATAACTGGTATCATCAAGTGGTTGACCGCTTGTGTCTATTCCTGTCGCAGTTGCATCGATTGCCAACCACCCATCAGACCTACCTTGCAATACCAGTTTCCCTTGCAAGTCTAACTGTGCCATCTTTATACCGTTACCCACCACAATCCAATATGGGTTTTATTGCTTACAATTTACGACAACAATTTGCGTACAACCGTATCGGCTATAAAAATTCGCGGTCTGTACGAAAGTAATTGAGTTTGTGTTTTTTTTTGAATCGGTTGGTTTTGTGGTTTTCGATTTGAAATAAAAAGTCGTGTCCCTGATCCTTGAAAGTTTATGGAGTACTCTCTTGACCACATCTACACCATACATCAGTATTTCAATTACTCAAGTATCTTTAAGACACAGGTCTGCATGATTCTTGGTTGAATCGACTTTACCTGAGCTGGGTTCATCTTTCCTGTAGTCTCTTTCAGACGGTAGATCCTCTAGGGATTCCAGACTTGATGCTTTGATACACGTACCTTCATATCCTTAAATTTATACACAAGAAAAGAGGTTTTCATCTTCCACAATAGTACTTTCTCAACAATGTAATTCCTTCACTACACTGTTCATCTCTTTCCCTCTCGTGCATTAAGAACAAGACAAAACAATATTGTACCTGTTGGCAGGTTTACGTGAGTTTCATGGCTGGCACGATTACATGCGTTTTACGTCTACACGAGAGTTTTATTGTTTTTGTCTTGTAAAAGGGGTTTACTGCTCAATCTTATTTTTATTTTCATGTCTTTTCTCTTTATGTGGGAAGATAGAAATATATCAGGGATACTTTCTACAAAACGTGAAGCTATCAAACAGATATATTCTGTCACATCGTTTTATTAAAAAAAAAAACACCAAATGTTTCAATAATATACGTTAGACGGCCCAAGAACATAATATGTGCACAATATGACTATGTAATAAAATATACGCATTTCATCTTATATTCCCATAAGATTTTGTTTTCGTGACCCGTTGCTTTATTTCTTTTAAGATATTTTAGAAATTCAACGGTAACATTTCTAGACTTGAATACTTCTTGAATTGCAGCCTTTAATATAATTGGATTATATTAAAGCCAAGCGATTTTAATATCAAATGCCAAACTATAATGGAGATTCTAATCCCGGATCTTATTCGGAATAATTTCTCTATCTCGTTTTTAAGAAACCGCCTGACCCTTTTAACACAAAATAGATAGGTACAGAAGACAATCTCATGTATGTACTTTACTTTTTATACCTACGCTCAGTGTACGCACACTAATAAGCGTTTGAGCCTGGAACTGTTCGACGAGTGGCCCGAGACGCTCCGGAGATATCGTGTCCGTGAGCGGTGTCTATGTGTGCGTTGTGAGAGCGCGCACAGTATGTAGATTGACATCTGTACCTATATATTTTGTGCTTTTAACGTACTAAAACAGAATAAATTAACAATAATTCGTCTCGATACCGTCTTATTTGCATACCGTTAGGAAATTATCATACGATTAGTTGGGTTCATGTTCGTTCCGTGTTCGCTTTTATCAATCGATTTCAATCACATTACTGGCCCAAAGCTTTATTGGGACCTTTAGTTACATAATTAAAGTGGTTTGTTTGTTTTAAATAATGGGTTTGTTTTCAGAATAAATCAGCTTTGGATTTGTTTATTTCTGCCTTATTCTCATGTTTATTAACGTTTGTTTATTCATGTGCTGTCTCCTTCTTACTGGTTTCGTTCGATTCAATGACTTTTCCCGTTCTAAGGCGGACCGGTGTTAGACTTTTACCCATTAAAACTACACTGTTCCTTGGGTTTCCCTTTCGGAAGCCAACCCATGGCTCCAGTAGGCTTTGGCCCTGCTGGGCCTATACAGTTTTGCTGATCAGAAATCGGGATTCTGAAACGGTGTCTCCAAAGTCCTGCGTGCCTATTTGTGGCGTTGAATAGCGTTTCACTGGAGAACTGCAACTCCCATTCTTATCTGGGCAGTGGGGAGTACCGCCGATGCAGAACCGTTTGGGTTTAGCCAGTATTAGCTCGATATATTCCCAAGTCCCCCAGTCGGACAGTAGGATGTGATACGTTATGATAATCTTCCATCAATGGGATAGTTATGAGTACAAGCACTAGGTAGACTAACATTAGGTATTAGACTATATAAATATTCGTCTGTGTTTCCTGATAGTACCAACCTGGGCGACTTAAAGTCAAGAGTGAATAGGTTACTTCTTGGCAAGCGTGCTCTATCGTCGACCATATCTTCGCTTTCCATTAGGTGAGATAGTGGTCAAGCCTATCAATAAATATATTTTTTTTTTACTGTGGGAAAGTATCAAATAACTTCTCCTGCTCTGTGTGAAGCGAAAGGGAGTGTCAGACTTTTACAGACTAAAGTCAACGTGTTTTTCAGGACTGCGGTGAATCTTTCGAGCAATCCCACAGGTATCATGGACACATTGTTGTATGGTAACTTGAAGATGATGTTTTTGAAAACGACGCCGACGTTATCATTATTATCTTTTTGCCCATGCCCAGGTGTCGTCGTAACAGATTTCTTTTTCTATTTTGTCCTGTCATCCGTTACTCTATTACTAACTCCCTTTTCTTTGGTCTCCTTCTCCCTCCCCGCAGGACATAGATAGTAATAATTATTCGAGTATTAGTACAAAATTCTTCACTTATTAGTAAAAATGCTTGTCACGAAAAAAAATCTTGAGCTCCCGTTAATTTTAACAGTTCTATTAACCTACTGAGTCATCCTTATGATTTCTTTTAAGTAAGAACCTAATTAAATGACTATTGAATTTCATAAAGATTTTATATATTTGTTACAAGATTCAGACATCTAACGAATAGATAATTAATTATACACGTTCGTTTCAAAGAAACTAATCAAATAAATTATTTTGAAAAAGAAATCAATTATTAATTTCATACGGCCTGACCTTGTTTCTAACCTTCCTTCCTTGTTTCTATGGGTGTCTTAGGCATCTATGGATTCTTCTTGAAAGGTGAAATTACTTGTTATTGAAAAATTAGGTTGTAGACGTAATGTCGATGATGATGAACTACACTGCTCACACGTGTGCCACACACGCCGATCTGGGCGCGTCGGGCTCTATACATTTTTATAAGGAGACTAGCTTTTGCCCGCGCGGCTTCGCTCCCGCTCTTCCCTACTCCACCCTACTATACCCAACTCTACCCTACTCAACCCTACTCTACTCTACTCTGCCCTACTCTACCCTAATCTACCCTACTCTACCCTACACTACCCTAATTTTTTTTTTCCACAAGAACCTTATCCTCACAATAATAATAATAATAATATCGTATCTCCACGTTGACGTCGTGGTGGGGCTTGTGTGCTCCAAAATACCCTAGGTCTGTATCGGTAGAATTTTCTTTGCCGTAACATGCCTAGGGTGAGGGGCCAGACTAAGAGAGATACAATCCGCAGGGCAGTTTTGTGGCGAACTGTTGGGTATTAGCGACCCCACGGACCCGATCTCCCGGGAGAATTCTTCTTCATCTCCGGCTTGCCTTCATTGGCCGGCCGTAGTGAACACTGACGAGGAACAGAGCTCCCACCTCTCTCTTGCCTTTATTGGCTGGCTTGAGTGGAGATTCGCAAGAGCTCGTGCTCGGGAGAAGGATGTATAATCCAGTAAGGTGCTGGTAGGGATCTTGACCGTACTTCCGGGATTGTCCTGATAGCCGTGGTATGCCTCTCCACTCCTCAAGCGCCTCAGGATATGTTGCCCTCTTGTTGCTACGTCACTTCGTGCTAGCGGCCGTTTCTGGGGGCCCATTTATTGAGTGTGCAAGTCACCCCCTGCCTTTTATCGATGGATCTTAATAACATTGTTCAGGCAGGGGTCATAGTCTTAACATAGTTCCATGATATCAGTCCACCTAAGACTCCAAAAATCATAGCCTTATTATTTTGTTTTCCATATTGTATCGCAATAGTTTTTCAAACCGGGGGTTGTCCTTGGATGCACTAGCATAGCGCATACAGGGATAATCGCCGGTTGGTACCACAATCCATCATTAAAAGCAACTAAAAGGGCCTCTGCGAGTTGGTTTCGGCTCCTCGTACGCCTTCCAAAGGTCCAGGACCTTAGGGTCCTGAGATAAATAAATATATAAAAATAATAATAATTTTTATTCAAATAACGTTTACAAAAAAAATGAACATAAAGCCAATAGTAATAACGTTTTACATACAGTTCAGTGCCTAAAAATATACTAAAACTAAAATATTATTAAAGGTGCAAATAATCGTGATTTGGATATACAATGTTTGTCAGTGGACCACCCGAACTAGGTTAATTTAAACCTGTGTTTCAGGCCAAATAACAATCACAACAAAAAAAAAATCAGCCAAATCGGTCAAGCCGTTTTCATGCTATGTCGTGACAACGGAAAACGGGTTTCATTTTTATATATATAGATAGATAGACTAGACTTGTAGAGCTACACTAAATCCACGCCACGCGACGTCGTTCTACGTACAAAACAGGCGTGTTACACGTGTGCGTCGGTCTAATGTAGTTCTAGCTTTACTTCTCCCACTCTAGGTGATGATGATGATAAACACTAATATATTAAATTCAAATGTTTATGTGTGTGTGAAAAAGGTATGCTTGATTATTTCTCCAAATATTCTACTATGTACTATAATGTTGATTGTATTCTCCTCAATGGTACGCTAAGCATTCGCCGAATTCCGCGGGATGTAATTAAGAATACATGTGCGAATACCGTTCGTGTAAGAAATAGCGCACACGAGCAATTCTTGTCTCCGCAACTAATTTATTTTTCTCATCAAGTTACGGATGTAAGAAAGTGCGACAGAGACAAACAAGTTACTAAGCAACTAAGGTCTTTTTTACATAGCACGGGTGGGATACGCTCCAAATAGTAGGAAATCATATAGTTGATGTAGCTCAAAAGGCTGCCCAACTGAAATGAGACTGGGCAGGACATGTCAGTCACATGCCCACACACTGTGGGCCTAAGTAGCACATAGTTGGTGCCCTGAAACAATGCGACGCGAAGGGGTTGGGGTAACGCGGGCTCGCGGACGGCGAGCCATGGGTAGCTTGTTGTCCGACCATCTGGTAACTGTCCGGACCGAGCTCAAGACGTCGATGGCGCGCACTGTTCCCGCGCGCCTCAAGGAGTTGTCAGCAACAGGAGGGGCCCAGCTGGGTCGAAGCCTACTGGGGCCAGGGTCATCCAATTGGAACTCGAGCCCCGGTATAAGGGCTAGAAGGAACGGGGTGGGGTTTTTAGTCATTCACACTATCTTCCGCTTCACACAAGAGCGGGGGTTGTCATAGGATGATTTTGGCCAACCGAAAAAAAAAGGGGTCGGGGCAGACCACGAAGGAAGTGGCGCGACGAACTAGACAGATTCCGTTAGCCGGTTTTCTTCGAAAAGGTAGACAGTACACCTACTGTTTTTCGAGAGTGTAGGTGGTCGAGTAGTAACTTAAAAGTTGTAGGTCGCTGCCTCAAACCCAGCCAGCGAATTACTTTGTGTAATTTATTTCATCACCACTGCTCTCAAAACGGTGGAGGAAAACATCGTGAGATATCCGGCATGTCCTAGAACCAAAAATTCGAAGATATGTGACATCCACCAACCTGCACTGGAACTGCCCTTTACTTTTGAGGTGAGAAATCATCAAATTATTTCTCCCGTTCGTGGGCATAGGAGTCTCTGCCTACCTGCCACCTGTCCTGAGAAGGTATTTGTTGATTTCCCACACACAAAAGATTCATAAAAGGTGCTTTTACCAACCTTATTTTTAACAACCTGCCCAGTTTACCTCAACTCGTGCCGACACCACAGAAAACTGCCTCGCCATCTTATCGATGAAATAATATGGGAAACAAGTTTAATCCTACGCATACATACAACTTATAAAGACGTCTCAACTCACAAGGTACCTACATCTAGCAGAGATTTGACGCAGAAACACATTCAGCTTACGCTACGCTTATTGTAAGGGGCGTGACCGAGACCAATGGATTACGTTCCGTTATATTATTTTGTGATGATTGTGTTGCATGCTTTTAATTGAAATAATACAAAGGAATGGTATTTGTTGTAGGATTATCTGTAACAAATTGAATTGGATGTAAATTGATAGGACTAATGGAGTGGTTTCAATTGAATGAGCTACAAAACGAATTGAATCCTTTTAGAAGTGTATCAGTGATGTTATTTGTTTTATCAGCTCTTTCAATTACGATAGGGTGTAAATATGTTGTCTTTCACGGTTCTGACAATCAAACCTGCTAGACGGACGGAATATAACTGGTTAAGAAACCTCTCCCTCCTTCTGTCGTATTTCTCAATGTTTAGGGTCGTGACCTCCCTGCTTCATCACTCTAACCCTTATTCCTCCATCTATTCCTGTCTCTGGCGGTGTGAAGGGCGTTGTACATTGTAGAGTCAAGAGCGGTGCGGATCTTGTTGGACCAACGTATTGGGCTACGCCCGCGAGGCCTTTTCACATCCACTTTACCAGTCACAATTAGCCTTTCGAGGTTGCCACCGTCAATAATTAAGAATATGAGTATTGAACAAATACTATCCGTTTTTCACTAATGAAAATTTGTGATTATCTATACATATTTGTTACTTTATTACGCTCGAACGGTTGAACGGATTTAGATGAAGCTGATATGAATTGACATATTTTAGACTTAAAAATTCAGGTAGGTACTTATCCATAGCCAATAGTACCTAATCAACTGCAGGACTACTATCAGATTGCAGGCCACTATCCAGATAGACGTTCAAGAGACTTTTCTATTTCATTGTTTTATTGGCGTCTTGATATTTTATATGAAAATGGCAATGGATATATTTCCCTCTCCTCGAGAGGAGGCCTCAGTCCCAGCAGCGTGAATATTAAAACAGGCTAATTATGCCATACATATAAATGACCTTATTAAAAATTGATTATTATTAATACAACATTAAGGAGACCTTAACAGTTCACAACAAACGGTAACGGCTCTCAATCAGGTAACGTCAGCTAGGTATACCGTTGGAGATGAAGCGAGATGCGCGCATAACGGTGCCTAACATTAATTGATACAGGTAAACGGTGCCGTGGAGCGGTTTTGCGCACTAAGATATAAAGTGAACTGCAATACGGTAATGTTCTGTATTGTTTCTTGAGGTAACGGGGTCTGAGGAGGTACTGTATCGGTGAGGGATATTGACTTTTTGTCTTGTCTAGGGTTTGTGTGAGATGGTTTTGCTAAGTTGCATGAGTGTCTTAAAACTTGTAAAGAATAATAAAATCTATGTAACAACCAGTATAGTGTGTTGCTTGTTTTTTGCAAAAAACATATTTATCGCCCCGATTTTTTTTAAATTTAGCTGCACTATGAATAACTCTTGTATCGTGGGTGCGTTCACAAACATGTAAACTCGCATACACAATACACCCCAGACACGGAACACTTACCTGGCCATACAAATATTTGTCCCGTGCGGGAATCGAACTCGCGACGAACAGTCCATCGAATTATGTGATGATAAAATCTATTTTTTTTACTGGCTGTTTGGTTTTTAACTTCTCATTTAAAAAAAGAACCCAGTTCTTAAAAATCAATTAAAAATGGAGCGATAATTACTCTTATATAATTGAAAATAATCGACATAATTAACAACAAGACACAAACATAAGATTAAAAAAAAAACTCAAACAACCGTTGCAACGAAAACTATTGATATATACGACGGGGCTGGCGTGGTCTTACTGTGACCAAAAGTCCCTAAATTTATAAAAGAATAAAAAAAAACTTGATGTATAAAAAAGAACACAGTTACCATTCTTGTAACAATAAAAACTGAAACGATAATTTCACTTAGATAATTGAAAATAATCGACACAATTAACAACTAACGCAAACATATTATTACTTATTAAAAAAAAAAAAACATCCATACATAATCATAACTTGATCTACTTAAAACCGACAATTAATCTCTTAACACCCTGTATTTAAACAGACATAGATATACGGGTGTAATGTGTTTCTAACAACAGACCAAGTCCAACTAAGTTACTAATTATAAATGACGTGTAAATGAGTTAAGGCGTATAGTCCCTCAAACATCTGGGCTGAATTAAATGCACACATACGCGTACTGGCGCCTGCGCCTGCACAGAGCCCCGCAGACTTTTAAAACTATTTTTTTTTCCAAAATATTGATTGATTTACATATTATGCTGTATACCTACATTTTGAACAACACTAAATCAACAATTTTTTTTGTGTGCTTTTTTTGCTAAAGATCAAAGCTGATTGAAAAGAGTAGGGAAAACTAGTGAAAAAATATCATATTGCTTAAAATATTTTTAGGCAACGTATTGCCTAGTCATACAAAAAATCATATTTTGATAATATTGTACAATAGTACATGCATCTATAATAAACTGGCTTTTGACCGTGGCTTCGCCCACGTGCATAAAATATAGCCTACTAGCTTTTACTTTACTACTAGTTTTATTAATGGTGACTGTTTAAAATTAGCCTATGTCCGTCTCCAGGGTCCCAACTATCTCTGTACCAAAATTCTTCAAAATCGGTTTTGCTATTTAGGCGTGAAGATGTAACAAACAAACAAACTCACTTTCGCTACCTAATATTAGTACAGATGTCATTCAGGAATAAAGCAGCTTTCTATCGGTGAAAAAAATTTTAGCAATCGGACCAGCACTTTTAAAGATTTCTTCTATAAACATATAAACAAACTTTATCTCTTAATAATATTAGTGTAGGAGTGGTGATATATATATTTTTTTGTTTTAAATCTGTTAACCCAGCCGTTACCAAAGAGTAGGCTTCAGAAAGTCACTGTTTTATGGCACTAAATGGGAGTAAGGACCTTAAGTATTAGTGTTAGTAGCTCAGCGGCAAGCGTGAACTTTCGCTTGCCCGGTCACTAGGATCTGACCTCATTGGTTCATTGGTGATGTACGAAGTATGTACTAAGTACTCTTTGCAGATATGGTAATGAGGTTGATATATTAGTTTGACAGCTCAGCTTCAGTCCGCGTCTGCGTGCAAGTTGAAATTTAAGTCCGTCTAAAAATCAATCGACTTGGGTATGGTGAAATTAAATCTGATTTAGCCAACACTGGTTCAATATTTAAGGTTGATTAAGAGATCTTGATCATTGTTTACTAATAGAAGAACCTTATAAAAAATATCGAACATAAGAATTTTTTATATGATTAAATTATTATTCAAAACTCCCAAGTGGTTTGACTTTTTAGACAGATTATATTCCAGAACCTATTCCGAGTGGTAACGGCTCCGACTTAGTTCGCAGCCAGGCACATTACTTTGTGTAATAATATTTCATCACCACTGCTTTATAAAAGGTGAAATAAAACGTTTGGTGGTGTTTAAACGTGAATGAGGTAACAGAGTTATTTTTTTTTTATTTTAGTAATTTTTACGAAGAAGTCATTAAATCTCCTGGAGATTCTTGAAGCAGGAGGATTTTTTTTTTTGTTGGAGTAAAGAAACAAAGAGTGCACCGGTGTTTGCGCACGCGCTTTTAGAGGGATGCAGTACAGAGTTTAAAGTACAAAGTATGAATCACGGAATAAAGAAAACTAGAGGAAGTGCCTCTTAAATATGGCGCCTGTGTCAACAGTAGGCGAAATTCGCCTATTACATATTATATACTAGTGCAGGTGAATATGGCATCTATTTCAAAGGAACTAGCGTTCTGAATAGAATAAATTGGTTACAGCGCCATCTAGCGTTGAGTAGCCGAACTCGTTGTAAATTGGTTAAAACTTCTTTATTGTTCGTGTCATGTCAAATAATAACAACTTTCTTACGTTGTAATAGGACCTAATTTATGAAAGCAATAAGAATATGATTTGTAAAAGTTAAGTTTGTAATTCGTAGCTTCGTAGCCAATCATATTACTGTTTTTTATGTGTGTAATGTACAAGTTGATACGCAAATGTGTGAGTTTGGCGATACTGGTTCCCGTGCTTAGCCACGTTAGGGGCACTTCTACCTATATTTTCTGTTCTGTGGTATGAATACTTTGCTTTCTTTAAAGTCCCGCAAACCTCCGTTGAACAGGGAGGAGCCTCCGACAGGTGTTATATATCTGATTTCGGGCTGTTGTGTATGTTCAAATCGCATGTGGAACTGTAATTGCTAGGATTTTGTTATTTTAGTTTATATTTTGTGCCCTAGATGTCGCTACACGTTAATGTGCACTAAAAAACTCATGCGCAGGTACTTTCTTTGTTAAGATCGGTCACCGTGATCGTAATTCCATAGATAGAGCTATGTATATTTCCATAGCTTCTCATATAATAATGTAGGAACCTACCCAAGTACTTACTGAGAACTATATTGCACAAACAATAACACATTGACGTGAGGCATTGACCACATTAGATGGCCGCCAAAAGTAAGCTATTAAGCAAATTAAATTCACATACATACTAAAGGACATAAAAGAACCATCGACGCTGACGTAGGGGTCATAGTCCGGCCTACTGCCTTTTTCTTAGCTGAGAAATCAACAAACAACTTCTCACGCTCTTGGTAGAGCGAGAGGGAGTGTCAGACTTTCAAACGGACCTGTGTTCAGCTACCCTTTGCATTCCAAGGCCGTTGATACCTTTTTCGAACAAGCCATAACTAACATCAGCCCTAAAGAAGGAAGGAAGGTCTATTTAGAGGCGCTTACCACGCTCCCTGAGAGGTCAGACTTTCAAACCGACCTCAGTTCCTTCAGTTGCTCTTCACATTTCATGGCAATTCTTTCGAACCCCCAGCTCTGACAGGTATCGGCCCTATGCCCTATAAAGCTATCTATAGGCGCTTACCTTACACTGTCCCTACTCAACGCTACTGAGAGACAGGGAGTGTCCACGGATTTTCAAACCGACCTGTGTTCCTTCAGTTACCCTTTACATTCCAGGACCGCGTTAAAGGTAGAACTACACTGCTAACACGTGTGCCACTCCACGCCGATCTGAGCGCGTCGGTCTCCATCCATTTTATATGGAAACTAGACTTGTAGAGCTACACTTGTAACACGCCACGCGTCGTCGTCCTATGTACAAATCAGGCGTGTTACACGTGTGCGTGTTAGCAGTGTAGTTCTAGCTTAACTTTTGTGTTTTGGACAATCCCACAGCCCATACCTTCTATATATCCCTTCAACCATAACTAGACTCCCTCGAGGATTCAATGTAGGTAAAACATTTTACGGCATGATTGGCGCAGCGGTTTAGCGATCGACTGCTTCGTTGCGTGTTACCGGTTCGATTTCCACACGGAACAAATATTTTCCCATGTTCACGATATTGTAAACAAACTAGGGTGTCCATTAATCATGCATAGAAAGGCATTTTAATAAAAAATGCGAAAACAACGAAGTTTTGCGTTTCACATTACAAGTGTGTGCAGTGGGAAATCTAATCATAGTTGTTTAATATTCAAATGTTATGCGCATTACAAATATGCATGACATTTTGTTTCTCATTGTAAAGTGTGTTTTCTGTTATTTAATTGGTCGAGACAGGGCTTGTTAACTGTGTTTATACTGTGGTTCTGCTTGCTCTTAGGGTATTTAGTTAGTAGTATTTAGTACTATTGTTTTTTTTTTGGTTAGACTTTCAAATAACTCGAGCGAGATCAGTGAGAGGCAGTGACAGACTTGTATTGACTAAAACTCACCCGTGTTCCTTTAGTTACTTTTCGCTTTCCAGGGCCATGGATATTCTTTTTAACAAAACCTAAGCGGGCCCTGAAAAGGTACCTGATGGCGCTTACTAAATCTCCTCTTTCAACAAAATAAATCTCTAAAGGAGAGCCTTCCGTAATAATTAAATTATTCTCTTTTCCATGAAATAAATTATCCAATTTTAGGCATGTTGTTAACAAGAAAACAAAAATTAATGAAGCATTTTAGGACCTAATACACCACTCGATATTCAGACAGTCTTAGTCGATGTCGTGTAGTTTATTATGGGTCAGACTGTATTACTCGGAATGAAAAATTAAAGGCATTGATGTAACGAAAACCCAGGTTTGGTATATCAATGGGCCTAATACACTAGGCGTTACTAAGCATACGATATTCAGTCTTATTTTTTATTCCGAGTAAGACTGTCTGACCCTTATTACACTACGCAACATTGATTAAGACTCTGAATATCGAGTGGTTTAATAGGCCCTTTTAGAATATTTGAGTCATTTTTGCAACTTTTAACAAATATACCAAAGGTAAGAACATAGTTGCACAAACTCCAACAAGCAGTTTCGTAGTAACAAATAGAAATACAGACCATCCAATTTATAGTATTATGAGGCTAAGAATTATTGCGGCCATCAATATTATTTATGCATTCGCTAGTTTAAACTAAGGTGTGGTGGAGATGCAAATACCAGGATGTTATTTAGAAGGTTCCGTTATTTATTGCGATTCTGACCCGAAAGTAGAAATTGCAGCTGGTATTTAGAACTTTAGTTTTCTAATTCTTATTTAAACAATAAACTGGTGACATGAATAAATGACATACTATTTACAGGGTGTCTCTGACATCGACGCACAAATGAATACCATGGATCAAGTTTATGATTCTGGACCACACAGTGGTGGATTTTTTCGTCGTTTTTTTATGTGGTATTCGTTTGTGCGTCGATGTCAGAGACAACCTGTATAAAAAAAATATGGATAGGTTTACTTGCCTCTCAGTAAACCTATCAGGCAAGAAAATCTATAACTAAAAGATAGAATAGAATAAACCAAAATAGTAACACAACTGATACATACAATCCTACAATGCTCTGCGCATCCAATACAATAATGCATTTAGGGCGCTGTTGCGTCTGCCTCAGTTCTGTAGTGCGTCATCAATGTTTGTCGAGGCACGCACTGACAATTTTGATGCTGTGCTTAGGAAGAAAGCGGCCTCACTGCTGAACAGACACGTAGAATGCTGTTGGGGCTGCCAGCCCCAACAGCATTCTACGTGTTGTGGCCAGAAGGCAAGATAGCCTGTAAGCCTGCTTGTACGGGCATTGGTGGACCGTATATTGTCGCGATTTATAATTAAGTACTAACATAGGATTATAATATTTGTTCCTAACCTCATAGATCTGTGTTGTCTGTTCACAAAATAAATTATTATTATTATAAACTTAAATCTATGGATACAATGGCGGTCTTATCGCTTACGCGATATAAAAAAAATAGTGTTTGGAAGAAAAACCATTAGTGAATAGAAAAATTGTGACAGGGATGTATGAAAATATTATACTAATTATAAATACTTTTAATTAGTACTACTAACGAGACTAACAAAAAAATAAACTAAACACATTCGTACATGTTACATCGCTATCTTTAAAAATAAAAAGTATCATCGTCGATACGACGGCGACGAAGGGATGTTTTCAGGTCACTGGGCGGCAAAATTCACGGAAAACGGGATAAAAATATAACCAGTATTTTTTAAAATTAGAAACGTAATTAGGCAAAATGTAATCAGTTATATTAACCAGTCAAGAAGATGAAAAAGACAAGAAGATGATCGTGCAAACTGATATTAGTTTGCACGATCATCTTGTCTTTTTTAACCCAAAGGTTGACTGGGAGAGAATACCTTGTTGCATTAAGTCCGCCTATGTACCACTACTGCACATGAGGTTTAAATAAATAAATAAAATTCTGCCAAAACAATTTTGTAAGCCATATAAATGTTTGTTCCTTGCGGGAACCCGCAGGTTTCGATTCACGCACACACGCAGCACAGGCAATCGTTATACTTTATCTGAGATATTTTGACGTTAACGCGATTAACACGTTTATGAAGTTTGTCGCTCCAATTGGCCTGCTTCAAGCTCATAACCAATCATAGTGCCAAACACGGTATAGGTTTTGTCAGCTGCACACATACTGTTCACATGTAACCTCTGTGTCCATCGACCTACAGATGCTGGCCTCACACATTAGTAGTCAAAATCATTGTACCAAGGCTTATCGCATCAGTGATTACAAACACTGTCACCGATATGTACACAATGCATTCAGTCCATGCAAATATGAATAGATACTGGCCGTGGGTTCAGTGATATTGACTAAGTGCATACACTTGAAGATCTAAGTTAGATTCCCATACACCAGGAAATCTAGACACAGAAGAAAGGTGAAATTAAGCTGTAAAAAATGAAAGTAAAGAAAATCTGGTGTTTAAAGGTAGGTACGCGGAAAACACCCATCCGCATCCCTTTAAACACCAGGGTTTTCTCAAAGTCTTTCAAACCTCCGTTGAAAAGGTAGGATCGACCAGCCGGTTGCTGCGTTTGGTCCGGGCAACTGTCTGATACTTTATTTCAGACTATCTGTAAGTTCTAACCGCGCGGAGAACTGATACCCCGATTCAGGATTTTGAATTTTTAGTTTTTATTTCGTGACAAAGAAAAGATGGATGGATTGTGTGAGGAGTGACGGGTGACAGGGCAGAATGGAAGAAAAAAAAAAGCGTTGCGGCGACCCCAAGTAGGAATAAGGGCAAGACGAAGAAGAAGAATGTGGTGACATAAATGTCGCTACAAATGAATTAAGAAATATGGTGTTTAATAAAAACATCGGATCAATTCAGGATGGATGAAACGGCGACAGGTCACTGGAACAACTTGTGTTCCACGGATGCCCCTCAAGTTGAAGGGCAAAATTAACAAGTCCGTAATAAGACCTGTCGTACTGTATGGTTCATAATGTTGGGCTGTGAAAAAGACGGATGAAAAAAAAATTGCATGTAGCGGAGATGAGAATGCTGAGATGGATGTGTGGTGTGACGAGAAAAAATAAAGTAAGAAATGAGTATATCAGAGGAAGTTTGAAAGTAGCGCCAGTGACTGACAAGCTGAAGGGGGATCGTTTGTCTTGGTATGGTCATGTAAAGAGTAGGGATGATACGCATGTATCTAAAAGAGTTATGAGTATACATGTGGATGGGTGGAGAGGAAGTGGGAGGCCAAATAAAAGATGAGTTCATCCATCTTTCGTGTGAAGAGTGATTTGAAAGAAAAGGTAGTAATAGCATGACGGGTGACAGGATAGAAGGGAAGAAAAAAAACGTGTTGCGCCGACCCCAAATAACACGGGACAAGGGCAGGAAGATGATGGTGTTTAATAAAAAAGCTACAGACTCCAGCAGAAGATCGAAAGAGGAAGTATGTAGACGATAGAATAGGATAGAATGGTTAATGAGCCATCTTGAATCATATTTTTTTTCATTATCCTATTAATATTAATGATGTTTTCGTATGTATTTTTATAAAAACAACCTATGTTTTATATATAAATAAAAGGCCGATTACTAGTAAATCCGTATCATATTCGGCGTTCTGTATTATTTTTAGCTTCGCTTAATAAATGTTTAATGCCTCCTTTTGGGGATATCCCCTTCAAAAGGTATATAATACGTACACATAATGTAATTTTCTCTCATCTGGCTTCCTATTGAAATATTTCATGCTTATGTTTCTGTTACAGGTAATTCATGAATTTCACATTTTTCTACCCCGTGGGTGCTGTGTTCGGGTTCCCGGTGAGTTTTTGTTCCGCAAACCCTTTGTTTGAGTAATTATTTTGGGTAATATCACGGTAGATTTTATAATAATGTCGTTTTTAGCCAAAAAAGTGTTTGGCCCCTTGGGATTTTTTCTTTTGTTCTAGGGAAGGTACCTATAGGTAAAATTTTCCATGTTTTATTTAGACTAAAGTCTGTTTAGTAGTATGCTGAACAAAGTGTGAACTTCCATATACGTCGGTTGAAAAGAGAACGTCCTCCAACCAGATGGGTGTTGTGTCTGGCCCGGGCAACTGCCCGATAGTTGATTTTGTACGGTTATATGTGTTCTAATCGCGCGGAAAACCCTGATACCGCGATGCAGGGCAGTTCCTATGTAGCGACATAGATGTCGATGTAACTGTTTTAAGTGAGACTCTAGCACGCTTTTATTAGCTTCATCTGTATGTTTGCTTGCTTGTAACCTCCGCCTTTGAGCTCGATTTTGCCCAACTTTGGGCGATCAAATTTTTTTAAAACTTTACACACCCGTCAAAGACCGATGACACTTTTTAGTTTGATATGCTACGGAAGCGTGTTTTTTTATATCATAGACCTCTACAAAATTTGATCAAGACCAATCATTACGGCCATAATCAATAGTATAAATACAAAAGTCCAGTTTCAATACCACAATTCGTATCAAAATTCCATCACCATTACCACGAGTACGTGCTTCCGTAACCATTCGACAGATTAAAACGGCCGGTTAATTGCTATTGCGACAATCTGTTAAAATTCAGGTCGAGTTAACGCGTTCGTAAACTAATGTTTTCCCACCTTTTGTTTTGTTATCGCTACTGCTTTAACCTTATTGCGTGTGCCATGAAACTGTAGAGCAAGTTAATGCAGTAGGTCAACATCTTGAGGCGTATGAACTTAGAAGAGCAGTAACTAGGCGATTATCACACTGCCACGCATCATGCTGCATGTTGCGTCTCAACGCGTCTACGCGCGTACCTGCGTGAGTGCAGATCTGCATCATCGTGCGGGCTTTTTACACACGCGCGTAGGTGCGTTTTGTAAATTCACGCAGGCGCGCACTCATTTCATACATATCGGCCAAAAGACGTCCACTGTTGTACATAGGCCTCCCCCAAGCGTCGCCACAATGATCGACCCTGACCAGGTCATTGGTCCACCTTGTTGGAGGCCTTCCAACGCTGTTTCTTCCGGTACGTGGTCGCCACTCCAAAACCTTTCGTTCCCATCGACCATCCTGTTCTGCATGTAATGTTCTCTGCCCAATGCCTCTTAAGTTTGGAGATTCTTCGTGCTGTCGGTAGCCTTGGTTCTCCAGCGGATATCTTCATTAGTGTAATGCGAAAAGAAAACCCCGTCTTTGAGTATTGAATGGAGTAAAGCTTCTGTAACTTATACTATGATATGACAAAGCCAAGTAATAATAATAATAATAATAATAATTTTATTGTTCAGAATACATGTGTTACAATAATTGATATGGCCCTAGTCTCCACACTAGGATCCCCTGTGTCGTGGAGACTAGTCTCTATCGTCTTACAAAAGTGAGCAGTAGTAAATATAAAGGTGACACTACTAATTAAATCTTAACATAATAATAATAATAATATTATAGTATAGTTTTTACATTATTATTAAAACGTGTGTAGCTGTATAGTGTATGTGTGTAGTGTAATGAGTGAATGCATCTAGTTGAGTTTAGACCAGCGGATACCGAAAAGTAAAAAAAAAAAAAAAAATTAATTTAGAGAAAAAAAAAACAAGCAAAGATCATTCCGGTCCAAATCAATCTATGTGTATTTGTGTTATGAATGTGATGTGTATTTGCTCATGACTTTAGGAACTTCTCCGTGCCTTCATAGTCCCTTAATGCAAGAAATTTTGATAACTCCTTTTTTACTTTACTTCTACTCATAGGTAAAAGATTTATGTCACTGTAGAGCTTACCGTATACAAATGGACCCATGTAGCTGAAGCTTCTACGGCCAAATAAAAGTCTACATTTGGGTTTATTCCATTTCGGCTTATTTGCACTCCTAAGAGACCGAATATTGGAGTATGTCACGCAGTCGTATGCATTTTTATGGTACCTTAGTACCACAGCCACTATGTAAAGTTGACGCACACGCAAAACCCCAGTCTCCTGGAACAGAGTGTCAGTCGAGTAGTCCATTGGTTTCTTGAACGACACCTTTAGAAGAGTCCTTTGTGCGCGTTCTGCTTTAATTAGATGAGATTTGTGAGCTATACCCCATGCAATTATGCCATAATTGAGGACCGATTGGCAGAGTGTAAAATAGAGCATTTTCAGAATGGAGTTGTTAGCCAGGCGGCCCATTTTTTTGAAAATGTGTAATAGTTTTCTAACTCGGCCGCTTACATGGTCTATTTGTTTCGTCCAATTTAGGTGTTGGTCGATATGGATGCCAAGGTACCTTATGTGCTCCACACGTTCTAAGCTCGGACATATACAACCTCTGCAATTGCTATCACACGTATGCAATTTGACTGCCAGATGACTTGGACAGGTTGTACGTATGTTAACGCTAAAATTCACCACCTTGGTCTTATCCGCATTCAGGGTTAGAAGGTTATGGGTTAACCAATGTGAGACCCGACACACACCCTCATTAGCTGCCTTCTGAGCCTCCTCCCAAGTCCTACCATAAAAGATCAAGGCAGTGTCGTCAGCGTAAGCAAATATCCTAGCTTGGTCCAAATCTGAAGTGCAGAGGCTGTTTATGTATAGAATAAAGAGCGTCGGCCCCAGCACACTGCCCTGAGGAACACCGTAGTTTAGGCTGGTGAAGCTACTAAAGTTGTCACCCAAACGAACCCTTTGTGAGCGATCTGATAGGTAAGAGTGAAACCACTCAAGAGCCAGTCCTCGGATACCCATCAGTTCCATCTTTTTAAGTAGGATACGTCTGGACACAGTATCAAAGGCTTTAGCCAGGTCTAGGAAGACACCAGTACATTTATAGCCATTATCTAGTTTATTAACTACAAAATCAACTAAATTAGTAACTGCGTCCTCAGTAGACCTGTGCTTGCGAAAGCCATATTGGTTATCTGATAAGTACCCGTTTTGTTCCAGATAATTCAGGAGTCTGGTGTTCATAATCTTCTCCAGGATTTTAGATAGGGATGTGAGTAACGATATCGGCCGATAATTCGAAGGAACTGTTTTGTCACCAGACTTAAAGATGGGGCAAACATTCGCAGTTTTCATTGCCGGCGGTACCTTCCCAGTCGAGATACTTAAGTTGCACAAGAATGTTATTGGCGCAGCTAGGTGACTTTTGCTCAGCTTAAGCGTTTTGTTTGTAATTCCATCCCATCCAGGTGCTGAATTGTCTTTGAGGTTTGTAATAATCTTTTTAACTTCGACTTCGTCAGTTGGCATAGCAAAAAAAGATTTGCCAGATGGGTTTGTGTCCTGAGAATGTATCTACTTCAGTCTTTTTAATACGGAGCAGTGTCTTATCAGCTAGGTGCTCACCTACCCCAGTGAAGTACTGATTTACGGTATTGAGTGAATCTGTGGGATCCGGGGAAGTGTTAAGTAATTCCAAGCCACACTGGCTTTTGTTTTTAATGTTGCAGATATTTTTTATAGCCGTCCACGTTTTCTTACTATCTCCACTTGCATCTTCCAGAAGTTTTCTTTCATGACTTGTTTTTAAATTTTGAATTATATTGTTACATATATTTCTATAAGTTTTATATCTATGCTGAATGATCATATTATCTTTGTTAAAAGTCTTTTTTGCTTGTAAGTGCAACAAATCTCTTTTTCGAATGCAATTAATTAAGCCTTTTGTAATCCAGGGTTTTTTGATAGTCTTTGAATTTCGTACTGTCTCTGTTGTAGTAAAAGCGCAGATTTTCTCACTAAGAATTCTTGTGAATTCTGTGACGGCTTCGGATACATCGCAGTAGTTGTAGATGTGACTCCAATCGAGGTCTCTAATTGCTTCGGATAGGTTAGAGTAGTCTATCTTCACTCTAGAGTTACTACTCGTATTATGCGACAAACTAGTTTTTTCTCTAGCAATTCCAATGATGACAGAATCATGATCAGTGATATCTGAGTCACATATTACGATTTTGGCTGTTCTTTTGGTTTTTAGCATAGCATGATCTAAGCATGCCCGGCCACGTGTAGGGTAAAGATGACCAGGATAAAAACCATAGTGTCCAATAGTGTCCAGATAATCGCTTGCACGATTGTCGCTGGAGCTAGTACTTATATCAATATTAACATCGCCCAAAATGATACCGTTAGCCGTTGATTCGAGTAATATCATAACTTCTTCGAGCGAGGTTAGAAAATTTTTTATGTTATGGAAAGATGGTGATCTGTAGATAGCACAAATTGCAAACTCATTGCCGACATAAATCAAAACACAGTTAGCGTCTTTGAATGTTGGTTCTACTATTTTCACTTGAAGATAATTTTTAGAGAAAACCACTATGCCGTCGTTTTGATTCAGGTAACGTTTAGAGTAGAAGCAATCATAGTCCTCAAGACTAAAGAGCGGTGTGGTGTCGCTCAGGCGACACTCAGTCAAAACAATAATATCTGGCAGTAAGTTCAAATTGGATAAGAATACAGTAAAATTATCAAAGTTTTTTTGAATGCTACGTATATTTTGACTGATTATCGTCAGTTGCGAGCTCACATCGCCGATATCATACAAACAATTTAGTGGGTTAGTGTGCTTCGTGCTTGTATACAGGTGAGTCTCATCCAGGTCTTTAATTAAATTATAGTTGTTGGCCATATTTATTATTAATAGTATAGGGGTTGGTAAGTGGCTTTTTGGTAGGATCACTGAAGTAGTAGATTTTAAAGATAGCAGGGAAATATGCATTATTGATTAAGAAGTTCCGAGACGATGAGAACACGGTAGGTTTACATGTAATAAGAGTGTTTTGTGCTTGTGTGTAGAAAATAATATTGCAGAATGTAATGTCTTGTATTACAATAAAAATAGAATAAATAAAAGGTTTTATACTATACTTGAGTTTAGTTATTACTACTATATATTTCTCGTAGTTGCTGAAAAGTGCTTTCATTTTTAACAACCATATACTTTTCTCCCTCCTTTTTACGTAAAAACACGCGCCCGTTTGCAATCCAGCAGTATTGGAATTTTTCTGTTTTGGCGAAATCTCGAGCAAGAAAGTGGAGTCTCTTTGCTTTCGGCGTAAGATGTTCTGAAATAAACAGGGTAGCTTCCGGTCCATCTATGCCAAGGTGGGATGTATTGAGTGGACGTCCTCGCTGGGCGGTGTTGTATTGTTTAACGCTACACAGGAATTTTTCCTTGAAAAAATTGTTGGAAAATTCAGTGACGATTGTAGACGTAGTAGCATTCTCTTTCGATGGTAGTCTGTATATATCTTTAAGATCATGGAGAGAGAAATCTAGTCCGGCAGATCTAATTAGACTCGTGACCATGTGGAGTAATTCCTCTTTTTTCTCTTTCTTCCTCTTCGGAACACCCCTTATCTCAATACTAGTTTTTCTAACAAATCTTTCCAGGCTTTCACTCCTTTCTTCCAGTTCAGCGATTTTCATGCGTGTGATATTCCGCTCTCCCTCCAACATGTCCATTTTTTTGTCCAAGTCTTTCATTTGAGCGGAAATGAAATCCAATGATTTCTCGATCCCACTGTTGGTTGCTTGAATGCCACCGTAATGTATATTTATTTCAGACAGATTTTTTTCTAAATTGTCCAGTCTTAATTTTTGGTGGGTCATCCAGTCCGATAGCATACCTTTAATCTCTTCTTTGAATAAGTCCAATCCTGAGATCTCATCCTTGCTTAAGCGGGCACGTTTAAGGTCGTTTCTTATAGAAATGCCAGACAAATCTGGATCCGAGGTAGAGAATTGATGTGGAGGCGTTCGCATTGGATTCATATTTTTATGATTATGCCAAATAAGCGTTTGCAAATGTGCAAAATTTCACTATAAATAAGGCGTTCTCGCGCGAGAAATAAACAAGACGGCGTAGCAACAGCAGTTCTTTGTAGCAATTTCGTAGCGGAAACCAGTTTTGTAGTAAGGAGCTACGTGGTTCGGTAGCGGTCCTCTACGAAGTGTGTGAGCGTGATAGCAATTACTCCAGTTCCTTTCTACAGCGACACGTGCGGCCTGCGCGCAACAGATCTTAGCAGCGGCGCCGGAGCAGGACAGCAATTATGGCAACTAACCTTTTCCCTCGCGGGGCGCGGGTGCACGGGGGCACCGCCGCAGGTCGGCAGTCGGTGTATGGGAGAATGGCAACTCGACACTTAAGATTATGCACTACTATAGGTTGCACGTAACTAACTAGTTTGCGGCGCAAATTAAAAACACGTCTGTTCCCGACACAAGTTCGGACGAAAGAGGAAGTCACTGGGGGAGTTTTACTATTCTGTCGGGCTTGACAGTATCCGGAAATTCATACATGTCTTGTTTATCGATAACATCGTGACGTTTTCCGATATAGAAGTGGGTTGATACTTATTTAACTGTCGTGTTTTTGACATGCATCTCGTTTGGATCTATTGTAATGGGTTAAAACCGACAGATTTGATTTGCTGTGTACATTCTGTAACACGAATTCTTCTATATTGTTCGAAACCAATATTATCTATTCCTCTATTGGGTAAAGACCTCCCCTAAATTCTTGCCGCCACGGATCAGCTCTTTACATTATGTGCCTAAATTGTCTGTCTGCCTTTCAGACACTTATTTTGGTATACATACGCTTTAAAGCACTTTTGTTTAAAGTGAATAATCACCAAGCAACCCCCCCCTTTTTGAGTGGAACGAAATAGCTTCTCAGAGGACTTCGATTTGTTTAATTTCGACATGGCGCCATAGATATCGCTACATCACTCCCCTCAGGAGATTGGAGTTCGATGGTTTTCTTGATGCGTTGATAATATGACTTATCGAATTTTTCGTTCTAAAACACACTTTTTTCTTGGTGTTTTTCTTCACTGTTTTAAGAGACAGTAGCTTAGGAAAATCTGACGACTAATCAGCCTGTAGAGGTTAATCCTTACCAAAATAAATGAGACCAAGCCCAAGTCGTCGACGGCGCGCCTCAAGGAGATGTCAGCAAACCGTAGGGGCTTAGCAGGATCGAAGCCTACTGGGACCATGAGTTCGCTTCTGAAAGGAAAACCCGGCCATGAAATGAAGAAACTAGGAGTGGGTTTTAGACAGTAAA
This sequence comes from Mythimna lalbum, assembly GCA_949319445.1. Taxonomy (NCBI): domain Eukaryota; kingdom Metazoa; phylum Arthropoda; class Insecta; order Lepidoptera; family Noctuidae; genus Mythimna; species Mythimna lalbum. Next base: position 8,627,968 of record OX439370.1, read on the forward strand.
AGTCTGAAATGCGGCTATGCCCGAGAGTGGGAGATGTCATAGTGCGATTTGCAAAATAAAAAAAATAAAAAAATTGGCGAAAGGGTACAAAATGTTAGTATTTAGATGTGTGAAGGTATACTAAGCAAAATGCTAGGTACTTAGCATGATGACCAATTCTTCTGTCGAATTCCACGCTTTCACCGTTTAAGTGAAAACTAATCATGTCTAGACATCGCAAACAGAACTAGTGGTCTCGTATTTACTCATTCCTTCAACTTTTCCAGTCAGCCTTATCATTTTACAATATTCTAACGTTTACGCCATCGAAATCTGTCGCTTTCATACATTTTATAAGGACTCCCCTTACACGATTGACGCTGGTGGTCGCCAAACCGTCGCTTGGGCCTCTAAACAAAACGCCACACGCCACTCGCGCAAATCCTCTTTGTCAGAGACGATTATGATACTGCGCGCATGAGTTAAAACAGTAGCACTTACCGGACACAAGTGGCAGTAGCGCGCTTCAGCTTGGCCGCTGTGGGCACGCCACCGAACTGGACCGAGCCCAAGACGTCGACGGCGCGCACTGTTCCCGCGCGCTTCAAGGAGTTGTCAGCAGCAAGAGGGGCCCAGCTGGGTCGAAGTCTACTGGGGCCAGGGTTATCCGAAAGGGAGCTCGTGCCCCGGTATGAAGGCTAGAAGGAACAGGGTGGGTTTTTAGTCAGTAAGGGTCTGACACTATCTCCCTCTCCACCCAAGAGCGGGGGTTGTCATTAGATGATTTTTGCTCACAGAAAAAAAAGCTTGGCCGCTGCCGTGCGGGCCGCTTCTAGCTTTTTATGTCTGTCGCGTGTGGCCCGTTTGCAGCGAACCTAAGGCTCGCAACGAAAGCTAAATAAGGACCTGCCAGTATCAAGTCCTGCCAACTGTTTTTTTATTGAACAAATACTGTTTAAAAGTTTCGCAACAAAGTGGACGAGATCAAGTTGCTGGCACTTTGTATTTTATTGAACGACCATAGAGATAAAACTGTAATGTCCAAGTACTTGTTGATATTGGCTTTCGTGCGAGTGGCGCCATGCCAAACGAGGCATGTGTGCACCATTTACATTTTAATGGAGACTGGGATTTAAAAAAAATACAGGTGTGCATTGTTTTACTAAATGTGGCTCGTTGGTTTGTACTTTTGTAGCTTGTTTAAGTAGTTTCTGTTCGTCAAAATGGCGGTCGTTAAGTGTGGTGATTAAAATAAAATTACTATAGTTTTCTTGGTTTTATTTACTGGTTGTAGGTTATTGTTCAAGCCTAGAATCCTAAAATATAAAAAAAATAAGTATCTGCTAAGTCTTTTTAAACCTGCCAAAGTTTTGTCAATTTCCTCACAAATAGTGGTTTTAGCGTTATTTTACTTACATATGTTTTATCGTCCAACTTTTCACCTACCCAATAGCTAGATTTTAAAGATACCTTAATTTACATGGTAGCTTTTTAGAGTATGCGAAACAGGGTTTAAGTTCAAGCCTCCGTTAAAAGGGAGGATCTTCCGACCAGACAGATGTTTCGTCTAATCTGGGCGACCGCCCGATAAATGGTTTCAGGCTGTTGTAAATGTTCTAATTGTGTGATGCAGGCGTTCGTAGTTTAGTTCCTACGTCGCGCCATAGATGTCGCTACTTCTTACAACTTGCGACAATATCACTCATTTCCAATCACTTACCACACTCCTTTCCCTAACACAGCAATTTAATACTTAAGCCAAATTACCATAATCGAATCCATAATTACTCTAAAACGGTCCATAAAACTAGGAGTGGCTCTACTTAGTTATCCACGCCCTAAGCTAAGAAAGGCATAACCGTAAATTACGATACATTTTCACTTAATTAGCAGATAAGCAAGCTTGGGGAAAATTTTGAGTAGACATTACACATGTTTTCATTTCTGGATAAGACCTTTAAGTGCTACATCTATCTAACTGTTTATAAGGAGAACTGACTGACGTCACTACTCACACAGACGAAACTACTTGGACTAAGAACGAGAAATTTTGTACAAGGTTTCCTTTTATAACGTAGCCGTGCAATAAGAGAGGATTTTCGAAAATTCACTCCATAAGTAAGGTGATGAAGCGGGAATCCTAAGTTTGTAAGAAGAAACCTATTTTTATGCGGGCAAAGGTCCTGGCAGAAGGTAGTTGCGTAAAGAGATCAGAAATGCAAGTCATGTGAGAACCCTCGAAAAATGCGGAAAGGACAGCCGCCTTTGTTATGATTGCTCTTGAGTTGGTCGTCTTTTCTGTCTGTAGACCTCTATTGTTATCGAGGCAGGACCTCTTTAAAAGGACCTGGAACGCAAAGGGTAACGGAAAGAACTCATGTAGGTTTTAGTCAGTAAAAGCTTGACAATCCCTCTCGCTCCAACCAGACGGGATGGGTTATTTAATAAAATTATTTAACTAATGAATGAACCACAAAAAGTCTTCTTCTTCTTCTTCCTGACCTTATCCCATATTACTTGGGGTCGGCGCAACACGTTTTTTTCTTCCATTCTGTCCTGTCACCCGTCAAACTATCACTAAATACCTTTTATTTAATATCACTCCTCACACAATCTATCCATCTTTTCTTCGGCCTTCCTCTCCCTCTCCTGCACAAAAAGTAAAGGACCTTATAATTCCGCAAAATCTGATCCTGCAAATGTGCTACAAACATTATTTCTATTTCTTTTTTGCAATTACGGGTGTAATTAGAGTCTTCTACGTTGATGATTAGGAACACTTACGACAGCCATTGTTCATCATCACCCACTTTTACAGATATATCTGTTTTTTTGCCATATCTTTGATTTCGTTTTTCCCTCACTTCAATTGTCAACCTAACGAGCTTTTGGATGACCTGGTTTTCTTTGGCCCAACTTTGACTGCCCTTTGGTCAAAACTGAAACCATCATTTACCTACTCCAGTTCTTATCCTTCATGATCTTCTGTTATATCTCCTACATCATAATGCAATAAAGTATAACAAAATCAAGTTCGCCCCAGTTGATTTTATGACTGATATTTTTAGTATGTGGCCTTTATTGCTTTATCGATGGAGTGATGCTGGAGAGTCGTTAACGAGAGCTCGTGCTGTGATTGTGTGGGAGTCACTTAGGTTAAGCTATAGACTGGCTTAGGTACACTTCTTATAAGTACTTGGTTAGTTCTTGATTAAGATTCATATAAATATGTCACAAGTTGACCTAGCATCATATTATGATCTTTTTTTTTATCGAAAATCGCTTGTTCTTTATTCTTTATTGTACACACAATTTATACATACAGTAAAATTAGGATAGTTGATGTACATAGGCGAGCTTAACCCACATCTGGGTTCTCTAACAGGAAACTACATAAAGAAGAATGAAATTTTGCATTTGAGGAACTTTAAATGTACAACAAAATCGTACCTAATGAAATAATAATAATATAAATTAAATCTAACTTAAAAACGCGTCTATGAAGCTATGCGTCCGTGGGTAGTAGGACTTTCAAATTTTCTTTTATTAGTAAAATACCTACTACAATTATTCAGGAGCTTTAATTTGAGTAATAATAAAAATCAAAGACTTTTTATCTAAGGCAACAACATTAAGTAAGAAGTTCTATAACTATTCTTTTAATTAACATTCAAAAAAATAAGTGCAATATATCACCTCATCCATTACAAAGTAGAGTTGCGCCTGAACTTTCAAATGTATCGATAAAGTTCTTGTTCAATTTAATTAGTTTTGTTGTTTTGCAGTTTATACGGTTTCCTAGCTTTAATTAGGTTTTACAATTAAATAAATTGATTAGAATTATATAAGCCTAGGCAACACAAGTCTTCAGTCGCTTACTGCCTTCAGGACGCCAGTCGCTCAGACTGGTATCCAAGGACTTGGTAGAAGGAATATTGGTCGTCTAGCAAAGATATAGGCAGAGGATATTGCAGCCATCGTAGCTAAAACCCAGATAGTGATGGCACAGGAACATCATTGGGATTGCGACAATAAAATAGAAACAGTAGCAGATCAGCTACGTACCAAGAGAAGCAAATGCTATGGGTCCCTGGGCGTTGGCGTAGCCCTGCTTGGTCGTACAAAAATAAGATACTTGTCCACGGGCAGTGTGAAAGTGAGACCCGGGACCCTGGGACGAAGGCAAAAAAGGAACGGGATTGGATTTTAGTCAATAAAAGTCTGACACGCCCTCTCGCTTGCTCAAGAAGAGCAGGGGATGTCATTGAATGATTTTCACACCTAAAAAAAGATACTTGTACTTAGGTAGATACCAATAAAATCTCGATCATTTCCGTATTTTCTATAAAGACAACTATGGATCTATCGTTACTTAAGATATGTTGAAGATGATCTGTTTGATAAATATGTTGAAGATGGTTTAATTCGTTATAATTTATAAGGATATATATGTATGAGGCCCTTGGTAGAATTTGCTATAGGTCCTTCGTTGACTCAATCCCGGCATAGAATCCTCCTGAATAGAAATTCTATGCCCAGCAGTTGGCGAAGTTGGGCTGCCGATGATGATGATGAACCAACTGAAGATAGAAGTCATAAGGAAGTTATAGTTGAAATGAATTCACATGACGAAAATTGCGCCGTGAGATTTCTTGGATTGTAAAATTTTATATTCCGGACACATAAGTTTGTTGGCAGGTTGCTTTATCTTTATTTTGTCGACACGTAAACGTTTTGAGTATCAATAAAAGCATCAAGTCGGGTTTATATGACTTGTGATCTTTACCACGTCGTCTAATGTTTCGCTTTGCAGTTCTGATTCCAATTTAAGAGCCTTTATACCACAAGCTCGTCCTTTGCAAGTATATCCTTCTTAATGCAACTTGAACTCAGGTTTTTTTTTTCACAAACTGTTCTTTAACTTGCAATGTTTCAATTAATCAATCATTTCAGCCGAAAGACGTCCACTGTTGGATATAGGCCTGCACCAAGTGTCGCCATAATTACCAGTCCTGTGCATCTCCCATCCATTGCATTCTCGTGACCCTCACCACGTTATTGGTAGAGGAGGCCAAACACTGTCCTCTAGTACGTGGTTATCACTCCAGAACTTTTCGGCCCCATTGGTCATCTGTTCTGCGAGCAATGTGCCCTGACCACGGCCATTTAAGTTTGGCGATGTTTATTGGGTCGAATCTCGCAAGTTTAATTAGAACTACTTCCTTTTATCGTACGGAGATAAAGTTTGACATGTGGGTCCAGTTCCGATGACAATGCATTTTTCTTTATTCATGGTGAGTCCGCGCTTGGCATCCATCTTGCCTTAAGGGTGAAAGAAGGATGCGGTCTACGATTAAAGAAGAAGCCTTTTTATTTTGACTTGGACGTCTGAATGATTTACCTACTCTTTTTGTATTAGCCCAGTTTGTGTCTTCCTGTCTCCTTCCAATCTTCTCTCAAGCTAGATCCTTGGACGTGATCAACTCATCACACTACCTCAGCCGCAGTGTGTCAGTGGCAATATTTGCCTATCTCTCCGGAAACATTCTTGTGAAATGACCAATCCACTCCTACTTCAGCTGAGCTATTTTCTCTCCAACATTCGTTACTTGAGATATTGAGCGCAGGGTGACGAATTTAACACGATCTATCCGCTTAACATAAATTATGCAGCGGAACGTTGCCTGTTGGCAAAACTTGAGCCTAGGTTTCTAGTTTCAGTAAGGAACCAACTTGACGTGCATAGATTAAGACGAGCAGGTTGATGTCAACTAGTTTTCTTTAGGTTGTTATTGGAAGACTTCCCTTCTACTATCTAATCCTTTATTTATAAAACAAAGTCCCAAACTGCATTTGCCTGTTGTGAACACGATAAACTCAAAAACTATTGAACGGATTTTCATGCGGTTTTCACTAATAGATAGACTGATTCATAAAGAAAGTTTAAATGAGAATAATGCTAGAACTACACCGCGCTTAGATCCGTGTGCCACACACACCAATCTAAGCGCGTCGGTCTCCATACATTCTATAAGGAAACTAGACTTGTTGGCTTGTTGTTGTTTGTTGACTTGTTGTTGATAATCCACGCCACGAGTCGTCGTTCTAATTACAAATCAGGCGTGTTACACGTGTGCGTCGGTCTAATGCAGTTCTAGCTTAATACTGTGTTGTACAAATGCATTTATTTGTCAGCTTTAGTAAGTTGTGCATACCAAGTCGTTAACCTAATCCATATTTTGTTATTCTCTACTGCAGTATACAGATTATTTAAAGCATTTTGAGAATAATGGTCAGTGAAAGGAGAGCGTATGAGGATTTACATACCTCTTCTCTCTTTGTCCTCATGCACTTTCGTTTACTTACCACTTCACTACTGACCTTTATTTTGTGGCTCTTCACCTGACTTCGTGCGCATAAAGATGATAAAAACGTCTTTTGCATGAATACTTAATGATTTACATAAAATTTACCGGTCTTCAATACTGCTTCCAATCCGTTCTTTAGTCAGCAAAAACAATTGCTTTATTATTAAAATTTTAAAGTCCTCCATATTTTTTATTGCTACCTTTAGTCTAGGACAAGGAAGGTCAGTAGGTAGGTAGTCAGGCCAGGAAGAACGGAGGGTTTATGTTGCTTTCCTAGCAACTAAAACCCCAAGGTAAAGGCGTGTACCATGAGTTGGTAGCCCGGAAAACAGGTCAATTCCTGTAAACCTCAGACTGGAAGGTTTTTGACCGGCGTAGTTGCGTATCAATGATAGTATACTCTTTTTTTTAGGTAGGAAATCTGACTAGAGTGGAGTGAGATAGTTTTTACTTACTAAAACCCTCCTGTGCGTTTCAGTGACCTTTTGCGTTTCAGCACACTTTATGACAATAATTTTTATTGCAACAATATTCACATATATATGTAGTTGTCAACCGACCAATTTCATAAACAAATGAAGCAATAGCTTTTGCATTTCATGCATGCTCGACGTTTAACATGGTCACGCAATCCACAACTTTGAAAACCTATCACTAATACATCATGAAACGTGAAGACACGACAGTTTTCTGTGTCATTTATACACTAACAATAAATAATCTTTTCATCCCCCCATCCCGGAAAGAGTATTTCTGAGTGCAAAAATTGTTTTTATCCGCTAGAGAATAAAGTAAATTGAATTTAGAACATCATGTGCACTTTGTGAATTCAAAACATCATTAAACTTATTTACTTCTACTTCCATGGTGCCAAAGTTATCATACAACTTTTTTTTAATTTGTTAAAAACTCAGACGTTGGTGCTGCTTGGGTTGGTTGCTTTTTTTGCATTTAGTCATTTCCTCACTGAGGTGGAATGAAAAGTTACATGTTGCAGTGGAGTGCAAAGAATTTTCACCTCTGCTGTTTTGGTTCTCTCGCTAACGCTCAGGCTTCTAACTATAATTTTAGAATCCTTCGCTTGCTCGGTCATCAAAATTGAGCACGCGGTTAAAAAGCAACTTATCACTCTAGTTTAAAAAATAACTATGGTCTCACTCATGTGGAAAATCATGCTAAACAGTAAAGACAACGTGTAGAGATGCAATTTGCTTAATAAATTCCATTAACATCCGCGTAGCGTACATCTAGCTTATTTGATATGAAAATCATGTGCAAATTTAATATAACAAACGAGAGTAAAATATTCAATATCTACTAGCTTCTGTACGCGGCTTTGCCTGCGTGAAACTTGAGAATTATTCCAAGGGAAAAGACTTTTGAAATAAAAGTATCCAAAGTAAGTAAGGTCAAACCATAATCATGGCGGTAAGTCCTCTCTTTGTGAAATGGCTGGAACTACATCACGGTGTCCCCAAAGACCGACTGCCTATGTGACCTCTAACTTCCTCCAATGGGTACAGAACCGATCGATGGGACGACCCTTGACGAAGTTCATATCCTTTCAGCCAAACCTCCCAAATAACATATCCTTTTACAAAGAAACATCTCCACTGAGCACCATTTTCTCGTTCAAGTCAACCCTGTAATAGAGTACTATCGTAATAAACATTTACCGACAAGTCCCAACCCTCTTTTCTACTCGTGTCAGATGTCTGAAGACACCGTGTACAACATTACGCTCGCCGCACACGGGCAACCGGCATTGGCGTAGTTAGATGACCAACGGCCCTAGGCCAAAATAAATTGTGGCCCCTTTTTTACATAGGAAATTTTCAAATAATTTCTGCTCTGGGTTTCAAAGCGGGAGGGACTCGCTCAATTCAGAGCAAAAGTTATCAAATAATTTTTCCAGGTCTGGGTTGTGTGGGAGGGGGATTGTCAGACTTTCACTGACTAAAACTAATTGCCATGATTAAAGTAGTGCTGCAACTTATTTTATTTAGATTTAGAAGGTTGGAGACATTTTGGCTAGTTCAAAAAGGATTGCTTATCAGGTTTTGAGGGCTTGAGGCACTAACCCGCCTAGCCCTTCGATAGCTACATCTATGGCCACCGGCCACAATCACAATACACCGCCACCGTCATATTTCCTTTAAGTTATAGTTCCTGTATTTTATGTTTTCGCCGCACACGGCTGCCACACGATGCAAATCGCCGCTGCTCGCTTCTTGTGCCCCGCACTGGCCACTAAACGCCGAAACAAAAAGCTGTCATACGCCACTCGCGAATTAAACCTTCGTCAGAGTTCATTATGATACTGCGCGTATGGAATAAAAAAAAGTAGCAGTCACACAGTTCGCGACACCAAATGGTGGCCATGGGTGTCGCGCGCTTCAGCTTCCTTCCTGGCCGCTTTTAGTTTCTTCGTGACGGCTTTTGTGGCTGTAACATGTGGCCCGTGTGCGGTGATACTTAGACCTGTTGACCCATTTTGTACCGGCTTGAAGCGCGATAGCGTTTTGCAAACTGATCCTGCTGCCAACTTCTTAAGATTTCATTGCAAGGCGTTTCGAGTTCTTTAGTGTTCTGAAATGTTTTTGTTTTATACTTCTTTCAGGATCATTTTGAGAGACGCTGTTGAAAATGAGCTCAAGAGAGTGCCCTGTCTTTTCACATTTGTAGTTTTTACCAGAAAATTTAAAACACGCAATAGAAAGATCCTCCAATTAAGTTACCAGACTTTTGAAGGTGATGAAACAAGCCACCAGAAAATTGTATATCATATTTTCCTAATTATTATCATCATCAATATCAATCTCTTGACCCTTTTCCCAATTTATGTGAAGTCAACGTAAAGAGTCGTATAAGTCTTCATCATCTTCAACCAAAAGACATCTACTGTTGGACATAGGTTTCCCCCAAGCATCGCCACGACGACTGGTCCGTACCGCATACATCTAATTCCCGCGACCCTCACCAGGTCGCTGGTCGACCTTCTAACCTTTAACGTTGAAAATCTTCCGGTATCCGGACATTTGTAATTTGATGTTTTTAAAATGATGGGCCGAGTTTCAACCCTGCGTTTAAGTGGTGGATCTCTGAAAAGAGGCCATTCAGTAGGTACATTAGCCTTTTGGACCTATTTCCTCGCCTCTTGTAGTGCGATACCTGATATTTTAGAGATAGTGCTCACTTTCTCGTACCGTTAGGGTAGGGGAAAATGGTCAAATAACTTTTCCTACTCTGGGTAGAGTATTTGAGGAAGTGTCAGATTTGTATTGACTAAAACGCACTTGTGCTGCTTCATGACTTTTCCGTTCCAGGGTCGCGGTGATTCTTTCCAATAAACCCGCAAACCTGGATGGATTTTTTTATGGATAGGGTCTTGTTTGACCACTATCTCACCTGATGGAAAACGATGATGTGCCGACGATGGAGAACGTTTGCCTAGTAGCAACTTATTCACTCTTGACTTAGAGATCCCAAGGTTACCCACACCTAGACCTGGAATCTGTAGATCATACGGTAATTTGTTTCATGCGGTAATCGTACACACGACCCATAGCACCGCAACTAATCGCTCAAACTCTGTACCAAGAGCTGATTACATTCAAATAATCTCTTCTTCTAAGTCGTACACTCTTGTCAGAGTGGTCGTGGTCATGTCACCACCCTCTCTCTCGCGATACGACGCCATGCAGCTCTGTGTTTGCGGGCTTCAGAGTTTCTTTAACGCTGCAGTGCATCACCGAATTAATGAGGGCCATCCACCGCGTTGGAGAGTGTCCACGACACCTTTTTTTTTTCCTTGCACCACCAATCGTTCCATCATAAATAATCTAGTAGTATAATAAAATGTAATAATCATGTAGTCTTCAGATATGTTGAAGAACTTGAGGATTCTTAATAGCACAGACATACAGACGACGATAATCTCTCTTTGATATTGTTCTTTTAGGATCGAAATATTGGTTCGGTGCGCGGTCCACAGGATTCCGAGCATGCGCCTCCAGCAACACATTCAAATAATATCTCTTTTCAAACTGTTAACCAATCGCATTTCGTTATCGGTGCTTCCCAACCCTATCTCATCAGTGTCGGGTGTCTTCCTACTAAGCGACACCGTGCCTCAGATTAGACGGCTGACCCACTTCTCAACGAAGAAGCTGACACTGCAATTAATTAGCTAGCCAATTTCTGTGTTGCTTTATTTTTTATTGTTGTTAACTGAGAATTTTCTTGTTAGACTAACAAGGTCTTTGAAGTATGATAGTTATGCAAGGTACAAATTAATTGTAGAATGTAATTAAATTGTTGTGTAGTTATGAAATGTTTTCTACGTCAGCAAGTAATGTAGAATTCTCAGATTACTTTCTGTTTTGGTACACATTTTTTTATTTGTTTTCCTATTTGTTTATTTATTTTAATCAACTTGCAACAAAAGGTACAAAGGCGGACTTTTTGCCTTAGGCGTTCTTTTCCAGTCAACCTAGTGTAGTGCAGAGACAACATGGCAGCTGCATAAAAAAAATAGAAAATATAGCGTAGACCAGACAACATTTACAAAAAACGAATAATCTTGGAGTTGCCGGTTCTTCTCAATAAGAAACGACCATTGGAACCATACAACTAGCTTCTTACGTTTGGAAGTGGCCATGGTAGGCCTGTGGGAAATAAATATGTATATCTTTAACACCATCTCAAAGTAACTCTAACCCAAAATATAAATATTTATAAGCGTACTAGCTTCTGCAAGTGGCTTTGCCTGCATGAATGTAAAATATAGCCCGAGGGATCATAGATCATATTTCCGGTTTAAAAGGCGTTTGGGCGTATACATATATATATATATATATATATATATATATGTCGAAGCGTTGGCGCATATCAGTCGGTCTGCATCAGCGCCACCTATCTTTCACTGGAGGAACTATGTAGTTAGATTGAACAGCTTACGTTTGGGAACGTCAAGTATTAACTTGGGGATGGTTAGCGTGGAGTAATAGCAACACTGAGCGAATAGTCGAGTCAAATGTCGATCCGGAGGTATAATCGATTATTCGACATTGACAGGTACTGACGTTGACCGGTAAATTGGCTAACCGGCAATAGGGCCACGGGTCGGGTGTCCGTTGATTTGGAGGGCACTTTGAATCGGTCTGGCGGTCAGGGAAGACATTGGTTACTCCACGCTGAACTTCCCGCGTTCCTAAATTCTTAATCAAGCCGTATCTCAGGCATCCTTGATTATTTTGTACTGAGTGTGTGTTACGAGTAATTAAAACTGTTATCAAAGGTTTTTGTGAGTGTTATTTCCGATGTCGCGACCCACTGATATCGATCCTCCGTCATATATATATATATATATACACAATCTTTCGCTTTTCTAATATTAAATCTTTATATTTCCAACTATCCAAAAATTTTCTATTGAGACAATTTATAAACGGCTTTATCAATTACAATTTCAAAACTATCTCTATTTGATTAAACCCTTTGTCAACCAATCAAGGGACTCACTCAAAACGTTCCCAGTAATTTAAATTCAAAGGTACAACTCTCAATTTTATCTTGAATGGAAACTTTCCCCGTCTTATTCGTGCCCAAGGAAATCTCAGACGAAATGTCTAAAAATTTATCCTAGAAATTCAAAAGGCTTGGAGTAAGTCAGCCGATCGTTGAGAAAGTGGGTCAAGCAAGTGTTGGATTAACTCTTAAGAGGGTCCTTTTCCACTCGCCAATCGTCAACGTCGAGCTTGCTTTAAAACTTTGTTGCTTCATCTAACGCATCCAATGCAATGTTTGATAAAGAGGCAACGCGAAAGAAGAGAGAAAACGCCCGAAATCTCTGGCATTCGGTAATTTCGTGATTTACTCGAATATCTCACAAAATTTGTTCCAGGAAATACGTGTTTTTTACACCATTAAAAGGTTTTAAAAAAAAATGGTGTCATTCAGAATCTCGATTAAATGTGCAAGGCTTCTATAGATAGATCTTGACTCAATAATTGCTGTCTAGTTTTGTCAGAATTATATTTTAAATTAATTAATAAATTTGCACACCTTATAAGGTCATAGTACAGCGCACCTATTATACCTACATGTAACAACTTTTTATACTTACCTGTATTATGCAAATAAACGTTTTGATTGACTGATTGATTGATTGAAGATGTAGTTTTTAATATTTTTAATATATGAGTAAATTATGGAGAGTCAAAAAACACGTAAAATAGCAGATTTTCAGAGGTCTTTACTGGATTAGTTTTACACAAATGAAGCCTAGATAATATCCGCAAGAAATCTGTGTAATCAGAATATCTGGAGTAAAATGTGTAACAACATCATAATCCCCTAAGAGCGGTTATATGAAAATGTATACGAACCTCGAGTTGCCCGCTCTTAAAGCTCCACAAAATGGAAGTTCTGGACACGTTATTAGGTTTTCATGTGGTTCTTTTAGTCACTTGGACGTGGAAAGAAAATGCCATTAGTGGCTTTGATTGATTACTTTAGAGTTCAATCACATTTTCCTCAAACCCAGTTGATATCTGGAAACATTAAGTCCCCTCTATCTGGATTGGAACACTTTGAAAAAGTAAGTTAGTAATCATGTATTGCGGTAAAAGATATGCCTTTAAGTAACATCAGTGTTTTAACAAATTGGGAGTAGCTATTTTACATAAGTCCAATATCCTCACAAACATTCATGTATCTTGGAGAAAAATGCGTATAAGTTTTTGATCTCAAAGTTTAATTCTTTATTGTACACTATAAAAACTTATAAAATAGGTGGATAACAAAATTCATGTACATAGGCGAGCTTAACTCAAGGATGAGTTTTCTTCCAGCAAGCCTTTGAGCGATAGAGAGAGATGAAAGAGGGTGGGGTCCAGTGCACAATTTAGGGAGTGCGGAAGGGAATTCCACAGACAACAAAGTTTCAAAAAATATTGACACGTCAAAAAATAAGAAGCCCTGGTGAGTTGATATGTCATTACCCATCGATCAGCGTCTCAGCATGTAAGTAGATGGTACAATAATGATGAATTACAGGGCATGAAACTTGCTCTCAATCAAGATCGAAAATGTGCATCCGTTGAAGTGGGTCTACCTAGAGGAACGGAGTATGAGCTAACCTCAAATGCGAGAATTTGAGGTTAGCTCATACTCCGTTCCATAATACGACACGAATTTGAGTTCGGTTCGTTTTTCGCTCCTATAGCGTAAAACCACCTTTAAACTGATGTAGAGTAGTACGAATATATTGTCAAAACCACCAATGGATCGTATGAATGAAGAGACTTGTCTACACTTATTACTTAATATTATCAAGCTTCTAGCACCGGCTTCGCCCCCACTGACAGTAAAGTTTATATCAATGACACTCAGATACTAAAGTAGCATTCTATTGGTGGAGGATTTTTGAAAGTAGTTTTTGAGTTTATTCATTATAAACAGCATACAAATATTTTCTCTTTATAATATTAGAATAGATAAGTATAGATGAATAGACTCAAAAAACTACTTCACCGATTAAAAAAATCTTCTCCAGTAGAATGATACTTTATCCCTGTGTGTCCCATTAATACAAAAAGCATCCAAGTAAAGCCATCTTATAACAGTACCCACGACAAGCCGTCTTCTACTCAATCTAAAACATCGCCCATCATAATATTCTCATATCCACACAAACTTGCCCTATATCCATAATAAGGCGCACTGAAGAGCGTGCTATGCAATCCTTCAGTGCATTTCATGTAGTATGTTAATGCAGAATACATTATCTGGCTTGCGCAACTTCGCCTCGCGTAGATTAATACCTTGCATTCGCCTCGATTTGGCCTGATTAATCTGCATTTCAATGATATTATGTTGAGTATGAAGTAAGATGGTATTTAGGTAGACTTTTTTATCTTTCTGTAAGTAAATATTCATCCGGTTGGTGACCAGTGCTGGGCACGCCACGATTATGGCGGTAAGTCCCCTCTTTGAGGCGTGGCTGGAAAGACCTCACGGCGTCCTTACCTTCCGCATGACGCAGGTCCTCACCGGACATGGCAAGTTCGGGAGGTTCCTGCATCGGATTCAAGCGGAAGAGACGCCCGGGTGTTGCCACTGTGCGCAGCGCCCGGAGGACACGGTGGAGCACACCGTCGAGGTGTGCCCTGCCTGGGCGGAGCATCGCCGTGCCCTCGTGGGGGCGATCGGCGGCGGAGACCTCTCGCGCCGGGCCCTGGTCGAGGCCATGGTCCGGAGCGAGGAGGAATGACAGGCGGTCGCCTCCTTCTGCGAAGCAGTAATGCTTGCAAAGGAGGAGGCCGACCGCATCAGGCAACGGCGCCCTCGCCGCCGTCGCCGGGATTCCGATCCCGATTTCCGGCCACCGTAGACGCAGGCTCGCGGACGGCGAGCTATGGGTAGCTCGCTGTCCGATCGTCCGGTAATGGACCGAGTCTAAGACGTCGACGGCGCGCACTGTTCCCGCGCGCCTCAAGGAGTTGTCAGCAGCAGGAGGGGCCCAGCTGGGTCGAAGCCTACTGGGGACAGGGTTGTCCGAAAGGGAGCTCGTGCCCCGGTATGCAGGCTAGAAGGAACGGCGCGGGGTTTTTAGTCAGTAAGAGTCTGACACTGTCTCCCGCTCCACCCAAGAGCGGGTTTCGTCAAAGATGATTTTCCCCGCCGAGAAAAAAAAAATCCGGTTGGTGACTTTAACGCCGATCTGCCGTCCGGTAACCGTCCGGGCCGAGCCCATGTCGTCGACGGCGCGTTGTGTTTCACGCGCCCTACTAAGGGATGTTGGCAAAACCGTAGGGTCCCAGCAGGGTCGCAACCTATTAGGGCCATGGGTCGACTTCTCAAAGGATTACCCGTGGTCCAGGGGCGCAATGGGCTGAAAGAAAAGAAATCTGACACGCTCTCCTGCTCCGCTCTAGATCGAGAGAAGTCACTAGATTGCACACCTTGAAAAAAACTGTAGGGTTTGGACAGCTCAATACAGAGGCAAACTCCATACTTTAGATTATTCAATTAACTTTTTCTTATAAGCTTAATAGTTTTTAATATTTCGTCATTAGATCAGATACGATCATCATGCCAGGGTGGTGGGATTGGTCGAAGCCTACTGGGGCCAAGGCTATCCGAAAGGAAACTCGAGGCCCGGTATGAAGAGGCTAGAAGGAACGGGGTGGGTTTTAGTCAGTAAGAGTCTGACACTATCTCCCGCTCCACTCAAGAGCGGGGGTTGTCATAAGATGATTTTTGCCCACCGTAAAAAAAGGGTGGTGGGATTATTCAAAAGAATTACCGCGGCCCTTAAATGCCAAAAACAGCTGAAGGAGTACATGTGGGTTTTAGTCAGTCAGACACTAGTCGTTCCTCCCAGAGCGGGAGGATGATTACCTACTAAAAAAAAAATATTTAGTATAATCAACTTCCTTATTTGCCTTGTCTCTTGTTACTTGGGGCCGACGCAACACCTTTTTTTTCCATCCTTCCTTCCAACCGTCACACTTTCATTACCCAAATGACACGAAAGAAAAGGGATTACTCTCCTGTCATTTATCAATGGATAAATATGTGAAGACAACCTGTTAACGTCTTCCTTATCCTTAACCTAATCGATTCGGGGACCTGTCAGGACCGAACCAATATCCATTTGTGGTCCTGTCCCGAAATACCAATAAGCAAAAAAACCTTGCATGATTCTTTGTAGCCACACATTTTCCCTTACTTTTCCTCGGTATTATTATATATTTTTCTCTCAATGTTCAATGTCCCCAATTTATTTGATGCTCCCACAAACTGGGTCAGTACTCCCGGGGATATTGGGGGTAAAAAATATTGAAAGCGTCGCGTAAGACAAGAGGCGAAATATTTCTTTATCATTTCCAGAGTAGTTTTTTGTGATGATATTTTATATACCGTAGTTTTTCTGGATGTCCATCTTTTTCATGGCGAAATGAATGTGTTAACCTAGAACTACACTGCTAACACGCACACGTGTAACACGCCTGATTTGTACGTAGAACGACGTCGCGTGGAGTCTTACAAGTGTAGCTCTAAAAGTTTAGTTTCAGTATAAAATGTATGGAGACCGACGCGCCCAGATCAGCGTGGCGTGGCACACGTGTTAGCAGTGTACGTGTAGTTCTACCTTAATTCTTCATCATCACTGTCACTACTATTTTATTTTCAGTAATAGATTTTTATGCACAAGTTTAATAACTTGCATCACGGCGTTAAATCATTCAAACTTGTTTTTAGTTGGGAAAATCATACAATGACATCCCCCGCTTTTGGGCGGAGGGGATAGACTTTTCGTTGTCAGACTTTTACTGACTAAAAAGCCAATCCTGTTCCTTCTTTGCCTTTCGTACCGGGGCCAAATCTTCCTTTCAGAAACAGATCCTTGGTCCCAGTAGGCTTCGACCCTGCTGACAATTCCTTGAGGCGCGCGTGGAACAATCTCCTTCAGTCTTGGGTCCGGACAGTTACCGGACGGTCGGACGGCGAGCTACCAATGCGCGCCGTCCGCATGCCCGCGCACACACTGATCATCAGCCGAAAGACGTCCACTGCTGTATTTAGGCTTCCCAAGTGTCGCCTCAACGAATGGTCCTGTGCGTATCGAATTCATCGAATTTCCTCATCACGCTCTGCTAGCGAATCATTAGCAGACAGACGAGGCTATCAAGCCTCTAGACATTAACTATGCAAATCTCTTGCTAATTGATGAGCACAGCTAAGTTATTCAATCCACGCACCCAACTTGTCAGGTCATTTTAAGCTTACCCTACTTATATAAGGTAACTCCTTAAAGTTTTGCATAACTGTCGTATTTTCGGAACGACTTGGCGTATAGCCAAGGACGGATGGCAACTTGACGGTGTCACACTTGTCGTCATAACATCCCCTTCAAACTTAGTTGCTAGCTATATTCGAGGATGTTTTGAATATTTTAAGGGCTTCAAGTTGAACCTTGGTTTCTTTGCTGGCCTAAATATAAGATGTGAAAAATCTGAAAGTAGATTTTGCGTCGTTAATTGTCTCATCATACTTGTTTTTTTACAAGTACAGTCAAATGGGGTGAATAGAAACAATAAAAAAAAAACATGAACACTTTTCTAAGATTGTTTTCTCCAGTTTTATTTGTCTGTGTGTATTTCTTGTAGCGATAACTTTTATGGTAAGACTCTTGCAGCTTAGTTTAAAAAATCAACCCTTTATGGTTATGATAGTTATTTTACAACTACAGATAACAGAAAACAAACACCAAAACAGAGGATAACATTAAAACATCGACAGATATTTATGTGGGTACGTGGGACTCTGTTTGGAAAACACTCAGCATAGTTCGCATTCCCACGTTGTGGTGATGTATGGAATCGACATTCGTGTTGTTGATTGTCAAGTGTGTTTGACAACTGCCCTTTCAATCGAACAAATGTGATTTTATGTTTTCCCCTTTATTTTTTTTTGTGTCCCTTACCAAGTCACATGCTTAGTTATTTGAAACAACAATTTTTGTGGTAAACCTCATTGTTGTTTTATAAATCCCAGATTACGGAAAATTCTCGACCTTGTCGTTTATACTGCGTAGATCGAAGGATTGGAATAATTTGCCTGCCGGTCTTCCCGTCCGATTTATAATTTAGGTGTCCTCAAGGCTAGAGTGAATAGGCTTTTAATAAGTAAATTAGTGCGATTCACCATCAAAGATTGCATCACTGCTTGCAGGTGGGATCGCAGTCAAGCACTAGTTTATCTAATTTATAAAAAAATCTAAATCATCGAAGTTTTATTATAAATACACAAACCTATTTGAAAATGATAACACACTGACATATATGATCTTTGTGATAAAATATCTGTGAATGGTTTGAATATTATATCTACAATTCATTCACAAGCTATTTGGAAAAACCCGGTTTGGAAAAACTCAATGATAAAACATTGCACAATTGTGCGACGGATAAGCACCAAAGTTTACGACTTGGCGCAAACGGGCTACTGATCACAGCCATAGGTGGCTGTCGCGCGCTACCGACACATTTGTAAGTGTCAGAAGCGAGCGACAGCCACTGGTGTACGGAAGCCGCTACATTTTATAACCCGCACCCTGCTGCACAGTCTTACGATGGACGATATGAATGTTGAACATCAGATCTATTGAAGCGTTGTGCTCCATGGTGACGCCTGCGATACGTAGGACATCTAAAGGTAGCCATACACGCTAGGGTATACCTGAGAGGTTTGCCTGTACAGTTGAGCTTTACAGATAAACCGTAGCGTGTATGTTGCACAACTGTACAGGTTTCCACACAAGCTTACCTGACCCGTATAACTGTTCAGGCACGGTAATAATATCATACAGTATTCCAACTTCATACAAACGGACGACACGCGAGCTATACCTACGCGCCTCGGTTGTAGCATGCGTTCGGCATGTAGACAGCCGCGACCGTCGCGGCTGTGCCGCAGTGACGAACGGACACGGTTTTTTTAACAATAATCGCGCGATTATTTTTAGTTTATATAATTCAAAGTAAAGACGTGGTATTTTATTATTAATAATAGTGGTATATTGTAATATGTGTATGAATAATACTAGAAAAAGCATTTTATTTAAATCTACCAATCAAAAACAACACGCATTTTTATTGAACACTTCCTATTCAATCCATAAAGTATTTTGTTTATAGAAAAAAGTAAGTATATGTATTTACAATCACAAAACTAAATGGAAACACAAAGTAGGCAAATGTAATTAGAATGGTGGAGGCGGGCAGCCATATCGCACGTTCCGCGCAGCTGTAGGCATTTTTTCCAAAGATACGGCCGAGTTACAATACTGATACTATTATCGTGGTTCAGGCAAACCTGCAGACTTTGACGGTTAACTGCGCGGAGGGTGAAGCGGTGCAACAGTGGCGGGTGTCGGTGTTTTATGTGGTTCGTAGCGACCACAAGTTGCGAGTCGGGACGTCTGCTGTAACGAGTGGCCGCCACCGGCTACACGCATGCGGCGAGTCTGAATAAAAACAGAAATCGGCCTCGCCATACAAAATTATAAGTTACATGATTGTACAGTTTGTATAGAGAGGCCGCGTACTAGTTAAAACATCATGAAACTCCACTGAGCGAAACAGCAATCTTAGAACTTCCATCTTAAAGCCTGGAAGAATGCAGCAGAACGAACTATATGACCGATCGAAGCTGTCGTGCGAAACACGTTCACAGCTTCAATTGGTATAATCGTTCACTAAAATCACGTTTAACCAATTTGATTGGGATATTCACACGGCACACCGGAACTGATACGATTATCTGCAGGATTCGATATACTATGACACATCGGTTGCTGGGCCAATTCGTGCGTGACTAAGTGGCACAAAAAGGTATGCAGGTAATGTGGTGTTGAGGGCATTCATCTTTGCACCTGCAGGTCTGGTACCCAGTACCGTGACAGCGACAAATGTCACATATTCGTGGGTTGTTTGCACTACATCAGTGGTTCTCAATGTATGACTCGCGACCCCCGGGTGAGACAAAAGCGAATATGGTAGGCCTTAAAAATTAGGACGACAGATCGATCGATGGGTCAAGCGAGTACTGATGGTGACAGGCGGTAATCGTGCAGAAATTCGAAACCACGAAGGTCCTTATTCCTTTCAGTACCTTATACTTTTGTAAGGCGGGATTTTCGGTGACGATTAATATTAAAACTAAATATCAAAACAAATTGGGACGTATTTTTGATATGTTATCAAAAGTAACCAAAATTGAAGTTCAAAGAAAAATAAATAGGATACAAATGCATCTTTCTCATTAGAAAGAAAGAAAGAAAGAAAACTGTTTATTTGGCATACACACTCATAGATACACACAATGTAGTAACAACATGTAGACACTAATATTTTATAAAAGAAAGAGACAACTAACAATGTGTGTCTCGCGGTGGCGCCAAATAGGTCCAGTTCAGCAAAAATGCCAGACAACTACTAGTTGCCTGACGCTGGTTTTCAACTGAACCTTAATTCGAGTGTACGGTTAAAAAATTATCAAAACATAGCATTCATTGTACTCAAATATATATAATCGTGGATCGCATCTGAATGTTTTTGTTGTTTGAGCAGTCTTTCATTTATATACTTCTGCCTTTTTCCTTCATAAAAACCAAAACGTGACTCCCGAATTGGGCACTTTTTGTTAGATTTTTGTCGCGGTCCAGTCAACAACTTTGAGAATCACTGCACTGTTTATACAGATATGTTTTGTAGTATGAAAGTCGTTTGATTGGCACAGTTTCAGTTGCCAGCTGTTTGACCGATTCGCGAATGCATCTGACATGTAATATACGAGTTTACTTGCTTGTTTATCGTCGTGTTTAATGGCGGTTCTGCGGCAGAGGAGTCGAGCATGAGCGGAGCTTGAGCCGAGCTCAAGTTTATAGTGTCACTCATACTCGGCTTCTCAAGAGTTCGGTCCACACTATATGAATTTGAGCTCGGCTTGTGCTCCGCTCGTGGTCGACTCCTCTAACATAGAAACTGCATTAAGCGACGACATGTCCACCCGCTGCGCATAAACACTATATCAAATTGACCTAAAACCAAATAGCTGTAAAAAAACAGCATCAAACATTTCCCAAGTACAAAAGTACCTTCATATTTTTTATCTTTTTCTCCAGTGCCGAAGACGATTAGCGATCGTTACGCATTTCTGCGACACGCCACGGTTCGTTGCGAACCGCCATTAAGCTCTACGCCTCACGTTCATTCACCTTCACGGTTTATCGCCCTGTAAACTGAATGGATTAGACCTAATCTGGACCATAGATAAGTATCTTTCCCCTGACTTACTGTATTTCTTGAAGACTCATTGTTGATCGGTTACTTGCCCTAGATTTTAAAATATAGACCCCTTTCGCCTACCCCAGGGAGGACATCCATGAGTTTTGAAATGCGCAGGCTGACCTAGAAAGCATTTGAAGGTACTTGAAAATTGTTTATCATGTCGCATGAAAATGTTAATTACAGATAGGGTCCAAAGTGCACTTTTTTATTGTTAGGCTCGTGGTTCACCTGAAGGTAAGCGACGATGGATCACGCTTAGAAGTAACCTATTGACTCTTGACTTAAAGACTCCTAAGTTGTAGCTATCAGGAAACAATACTCCGACAGGGAATTCTAATCTCAAATCTTTATTGCAAGTAATCCTTGGCTGTACGCACAACAAAAGGTTTTCCCAAAACGCTTTGTGCGTATGGGTGGGATGTCTATCATGTACCGGTGGCGCAACGCCGTACGTCTTACTTAGGTACTTCGCTTTGTACTATTGTGACCCGAAAAGTTTTTATACACCTCTTAATGTACCCCATAAAACACCCATGCAATGAAGTTATTTTGCGCATCTGCTGCATTCTGCAAACCAGGACAATATCGTAATCATTGGATTGAAGCCTAATACCTTTATTGCTACTTTTATAGCTACACCTAGTTTCGTTACTCGACCTTCGTAACATTATCTGTTCTCTGATAAATACTTAATGTCACCATTCATCTTTAGTTATCAATTCAGATATCGTATCTCTTTAATCTCTGTAACGACCCTTACCTCAGCAGTTTTATTATCTTGGCTTGTAAAAGTTCATTGAGAACGTCGGATTTCGATACTGATAATCCATTACCTCTCTGATAGTGATGTATGAATGAAGTCCATAGATTATTTTTGTTTTCGCATAATACCAACTTTGAATCAGTCTGTTAAGTAAGAACTGTATTTTTTTTATTGCTGATAAACTCGTGCTTGACTTGACCATCTCATGATAAACTGATTTAGTCGACGTTGGAGCACGTTTGCTTGGAAGTAACTAATTAACTTTTGACTTGAAACACCCCTGGGTTGCAGCTATAAGGAAACAGATTCCAGAATTGCATTCTTTCTGCACAATGAATGTTTTCGCTAAACATTTTGTGCGTATAAATAGAATTTTCACCATCTACCAGTGCCGCATCACTGCGTCTGGTGACCCGATTTTGGAATAAGATGAAATCGATTGAAAACTAATAACATTGTTTGTACTTGACGTCGATGCTCAATACTTTGGAGCTTCGACTCGACTAGTACATTGCCGACGATCCTCATGGCTCGTTTTTTGAACAAACTCAAGTACATCAGGCTGGTTTCTGGAAGATCCGTTTCACAGCTGGACACTCCACTGCTGCTGCTGCTGCTGGTTCACAGATGATTGAACTTGCACTTTATCTGATCAAAATATGGCTCTATCAAGGACATGGCTCAATCAATTAGCACGTAGTGTCTCTTCCTCCAAATATCTCTGTTAGTTGTAGGATTTCAGTACTTAAACTCTTTCTAGCCATGTTATCTTTCATACAGTTCATCTATCTTGTCTATGGTTTTTCCCTAATCTTCCTTTTCATGTTTCGCATTCGTACCCAAAACTTTTCTCACATATTCCCTATTCTCCGTCATGCTCTTAAGAGTTACTACGTACGTTAGACCCTCCATTAAATTTGTCATCTTGTTGGGTGGAATTGACATGGCCTATCGAAAAATCACCTCTAATATTGTCACCTTTTGTGACCCCCTCTTCTGAAAGAAATTGCCGATTTGACAAAACGTCACTTGGTTCATTAGTCATTGTGCCTTCTATTGTAGAAAGTCGTCTTTGTTAGTCGATTGTGATGGATACTGTTTCGAACATATCCTTTCAGCTACCATCCTTGATTATATCTTCTTTGTTTTGCATTCCTCACAAGGCAGGTGACATTGTCCATCCGTAACTATCAACTATTCTAAGACTTATCCTCTACTCAATTCTCAAATTATTCCCACAGTCGTCAGAAATAATCAAAAATACAATTTGGAATCCAAAACATCAGTTCCAACCGTGAACAGAACTATTAACAAATATTAATTGGCTCCGAACATTTTACACTACATGAGTCACAGCTTTGCAATACGAATCTATGTCACGTTGTTTCTCTATAAGGTGCTCTGCATTAGGAATTCATACAATACTCCTTGCCACTGTGTGGTAAGTAAATGGAGTGTCTAATATGCAAAGTTCTTCTGTGACACTTTTAGTAAAACTTAAATTAATCTTGCATTGCTGTCATCACCATTCAGCTTTAGTTCACGCTGTTGCTACGGGTACTGAAAATGAAACGTGTTTTAGTATCTTATCAACTGAATTTACTGCAACTAAAAACACAGACATATAAACACACGCTTTTTCCTTCTTATCTTCACGTTTATCGTTTTCCGCGTGCACTAAGAACAACCACAACTGCATGTCATATTTGTGCAATCATTTATAGCTTTAGTTATCCTATGATTCTTCTTCCATCTTCATCCTTACAACTACCCAAATTGGCTGGAAACCTGCGGCTGTTTGTGGCGGAGGAGTATGTAGGCGCGCTCTGTTGCTCTGGTAGTAGACGTGCTGTCTGCTAGGGTAATCTTCTTAAACGCGCCATAATTTCGTATCATAAATAGCATAGCGCTATCAAATGATAAATTTGGCCAAAAACCGCCGATAATAATTGTTATGCAACACAAATTAAAAGGACTTATGATATTCATAATGTTCTTATCGTTTATTCAATGAAAATGATTTTGTGTATTTCAAGTGAAAATTATAAGATGGCTTTGGACGCTTCTGAAAGGATGTTATAAAATAATTAAATTAATAAATAAAAAAATATTTATTTATTTAAACACATTATTTCTCCACTAACAGTGTTCACCTACTATTATATTAGACGTCGGTTCTCTTACTAATACTGTAAAATAATATATTTTATTGCTCACTATATCAAGTAACAATTAGGGACTTTCCTATCGCTTTCCATCAGGTCAGATAGCGGTCAAGCGCGAACCTATCAACAATAAAAAAATCCTCTTTTTAGGGAAAAGCTTAAGCGTTTCAAAATAATTCTAAACTGTCACTTAGCACTCCATTTTCTCTCCTCCTCCGTGACTTTCCATATAAAGTAAGGAGTGGGCTGCTTGTGCAACAATAGCCGTCGGATTAATATAACGCAGCTCACAATGCGATATTATACATGCAAACTGATAAGCCCGCTTGTAATGTATAGTATTTCTATTCGTTTCGCGTGTTAGAATAATATGTGGTGAATGCAATTGACGGGATGTTGCTATAGCATGGTAAATGGTAATGGATTTTATGGGAGAATTGTGAAATATAGATGAGTTGTTTGGATAGTTGCATAACCGTTTTGGTCTTTGTAGATACTCGTAGGTATTCTATTTTCCAAATATCTAAAGCACAAAAAAAAAACATAGAAATGACTAGAGTTTAAGATTAAGGGATTTTTTGTAGGATGAATAAAAGGAACGTGTGAACGATGTGTGAAATGAAACGTAAGAGTTTGAGAGTAAGAAAATAACGGGTATGAAGGAGACAGAGCATAAGTGGCGTGGTGACTCGTCAGTCGTTTATACCACGTACATTGAAGGACTGGAACAATTTGCCTGCTGCGGTCTTCCCGTCCGATTATAATTTAGGTGTCTTCAAGGCAAGAGTGAATAGGCTCTTAATAAACTAGTGCGCCTCACCATCAACGATTGCATCACTGCTTACCATCAGGTGGGATCGCAGTCAAACAATAGTTTATATCTATTAAAAAAAACTGTTTTATTTTGTTATTTATACCTAAGTATATTATTTTTATACATACCTTTACGTTTTTACCTTCAAACTTGTATATTTTCCTTATTGTTGTGCCCTATTAATTTTGAGCTCGTACTGTATTTTTATGATAAGTACTAAAGTATCTACTTGTAGCTATTCAAAGAGTATTATATATTTTTAGGAAAATGCCTTCCCAACTCTATGTTGATTTGTTAGTAACCGATGATGAGGGTATCAGATAAATATGAAAATACGGCAGGGTACAAATCGTGTTTGCCGTTATACAATGTGTGATGAAATCCAAGCCTACTTCCCGAACCATCAACATGACTGGTCAAAAGGAAAAAGTTGGGGCATGAAAATAGTTAAGTTATATGGTTATGGCGATGTTGCCGCCACATATCTCAATGACACGTTAAGGGTCCTCGCCCACGATCACTTTTTGTAGTGATGCAGTAACGATGCTTTCGCGCGTTCGCATCGATACAGTCGCGATGCAAACGCGATACTGTCGCGCTTCTGTTGCGCTTTTGTCGCGATGCAAACGTCATTCTGACGATTTATTAACAAAAATTCAATTTTTGTATCACTACATAGTATAAAACAAGTCGCTTTTTTTGTCCCTATCTCCCTATGTACGCTTAAATCTTTAAAACTACACAACGGATTTTGATGCGGTTTTTTTAAATAGATAGAGTGATTCAAGAGGAAGGTTTATATGTATAATATTGCACCCGAGCGAAGCCAGGGCGGGTCGCTAGTGTCGAATATTTCACTCCTTCCGTTTTCTCCCTGATGTCGTCCGTCACGGTGGCGCATTTGCTTCGCTACAGTCGCGATGCTGTAGCGCGTTAGCATCGCTTCTGCAGCGCGTTGCGAATGCGACTAACGCGCGTTAGTAGCGATACTGTCGCGCGTTTCGTAAACGCAAGGGTAAGCATCTCGCATGCGAATTTGCTCCACAAGCTTACGCTCCCCCGAAAATATCCTTTTCATACAAGTATTTATTGTAATGCGGGGCGAAGAAATCCTGCATGCTTGATGAAATCCGCACGATATTAAAAACACCGTCAGTATCCAATACAGAAAATCAAAATAACTTTGTAGCTATACCAATACATTCAATCAATATCCATCCATCGTTCCCGAATAATATTAATAAATAGAAATATACAGAATACAGAAATGTCCTCTATTGAAATACTGTAGGTATTATGGCCGTTCTGGAAACCACAAACAAAGTTAGGGCAACAATAACTTTGTTTCAACATTCCTCTGCGGCAGGATCGTTCAGCCAATACATTGCCAATCGTAGCTTTAATTTAATATTTCGGTGATTGAAACAATGGCATCGGCTGAAACTATAGGAAGTTATGATAGTAATGTTGCTAGCGTTTGTAGAATTGGGATTTTGTACAATATTTTATAGGGACTAAAGAACAAATCTCGCCTTAAAGTCTCCGAAAGGGAAATAGAAAGGGCTATCCCATCAGAAATGAAGATATCCGCAGGAGAACAAAGGTTACCGACACAGCATAGCTTAGCATAGTCGGCCTTATACTGTTCCCACTGCTGGGACTCAGGCCTCCACTACTCTAGGAATGGCCCGTAATCCACCACGTGGGCCCAGTGCGGTTCGGTGTCACATGTCTTCGAATTCTTGGTTCTAGGGCATGCCGGTTTCGTTTCATGGTTATGAATTAAATTACACAAAGTAATGCGCCTGGCTGGGTTACCACTCGGCCATCAATGCTCACAATTCCGAAGGTCAAGATTACCGACATGCCCAAAGAATCGCCAAACTGTTGATGAAAAAATGTTGATGCATCAAAATTGATTATTATTAAAAGAAGCAATTGAAATATTGGTATGAGAAAGAGACCTACTTTTTCTCGTGCTGGGGGAAAATCTCGCTATCTCTTTCGTAATCTAATGGCAATGACGTCACATATTGTGCATCCTTTTTCCATCAACTGTTACTAGACAGTTTTCTTTTTTTTTCGGATTAAAAAGGATCCCTACTTTCTTAATTTTAAAATAGATTTAAAGTTTTTTTTTTGGCTTTTTTGGAAAGTATGATACAAATTAAAAAAAAAAAACTTTTTTTTCTCCGTATCATACATCTTATTTGCCGGCGTGGTATCCGCTGAACGATGAAATAAACCTGGGTTCATGTTGTGGATTACCTAAGTTTTGTCGTTCACCGTACATTACATAGACTGAAAATTTAATTTAGGTATTATTTTCATCTATTCATCCATTCTACTTGTACATGTGAAAGTTTTTTAGTGCTTTATTTCGAGGTACTTCCATACTCCATGCCCTCTCCTAGAGCGGAGGCCTGAGTCCCAACATCATCTTCCGGCCCTTGTCCCGTTTTATTTGGGGTCGGCGCAACACGTTTTTTTCTTCCATTCTGTCTGTCGCTCGTCACGCTATCACTAAATCCCTTTTCTTTCATATCACTTCTCAAACAATCCATCCATCTTTTCTTTGGCCTGATCTCCCTCTCCATCCATCCACTTCTAAACTCATCTCTTTTAGCAACATGCGTGTCACCTGAGTCCCAACAATGGGAACATTATAAAGCCGACTATGCTATAAAGTTAATAGAGTACGAAGAAAGGTAAAACATTTACACATGCTGTCAAAATGCGAAAAAAATTCACGAGCGATTTTCACCTTTGATCTGGTTAATGGATGAAAGCTAATGGAAGTGAGCGTGAACCCTCGACGCGTCCCCTACATCGATACAACGTATAAATTTTACATGTGTACGTCGCAATGACGTGTGTTTTGTACAATTTGTGTTTGTGTACGTCGTTTCGACGTGTTTTTTTTAGTATGTGTGTGTGCGAAGGCTTCGATTTTTCATTTCTGGGGACAGTTGTATTAATTGATGCATCATGCAAGCACTGCACGTGAGACGGTGACAGTGATTTATAGTTTTTTTTTGGGACAAGAACACTCGATTAAGCATTGGTTTGCACACGTGTAACACACTAATATTATAAAGGTGAAAGTTTGTGGAAGGAGCAGCGGTGGCCGAGTAGTGGTAATGGGGACTTAAGAGTTGTAGGTCGCGGGTTCGAACCCAGTCAAGCGCATTACTTTGTGTAATTTATTTCATCACCACTGCTCTCAAAACAGTGAAGAAAAACATCGCAATGACAAAGTTTCACGACTTGAATCTAAATGAATTTGGAACTAACATTATTTTACATACAACCAGAATATTGACGAGTTGGAAAGCAGGATATCTTCGTCGCCTTTCGAAGAAAAATATTGAGGTAGTCCTATGATGGGACTACCTCAATATTTTTCTTAGAATCGTGGTCTAAATCACACTTCGGAATATCGATGCGACTAGAATATTTTAATATTTTGGCGGATTAACCTAGATTGAGCGTGTCAAACTTAGTTTGGAAATTCGGCACGATAAGTAACGAGTTACTTACTCAAGTATCACTTTTCACTCAAAAGTGACGGTAATGAAGTGTTGGGTAATTCATCATCATCATCATCATCATCAGCCTTTTTTAATTTTCCCACTGCTGGGACTCAGGCCTCCTCTCTAGGAGAGGGAATGGGCCGTAATCCACCACGCGGGCCCAGTGCGGGTTGGTGGAAGTCACATGTCTTCGAATTTTTGGTTCTAGGATATGCCGGTTTCCTCACGATGTTCTCCTTGACCGTTTTGAGAGCAGTGGTAATGAAATAAATTACATAAAGTAATGCGCCTGCCTGGGTTCGAACCTGCGACCTACAACTCGTAAGTCGGAGCCATTACCACTCGGCCACCACTGCTCTGTTGGGTAATTATTATAAAGTAATTAAATTTCTTTCAGTATTTTCACTATTGTTTTATGTATTTTGCGAGTTTTGGGAGTCTTTTAGGGTTCCATAACCATAGAGTAAAACGGTACCCTATTACCTACTTGAGTCCGCTGTCCTTCCGTCTATCTGTCTGTCCGTCATCAAGTTCTATTTCGTGAACCCTGATAACTACAGGAGCTAGAGGCTAGGCCCCGGTATGAAAGGCAAGAAGGAGCAAGGTGGGTTTCTTAATCAGTAAGAGTCTGACACTATCTTCCAATCCGCCCAAGGGCGGGGGATGTCACCGAAAAAAAAATCCCAGTAGCTAAGTACTGCATCATCATTTCCTGGAATCATCCATTACTAGAAGGCACAGGCCATCCAGTCTCTTATAACCATGGAGTTTCTTGCCGGTTCTTCTACATAGGAAACGACCAATTTGGAACCGTGCACGTTCTGACGTTTTATAAGTGCCCATGTAGGCCTATGAAATAAAATATTTTGACTATGACTTTGACTTTAATAACATTTTCCCAGTTTTTTATACGTGGGTAGATAAAGAACTGGAACCTTCAGGTGATCCCTGCAACTTCAAATGATGACGTCAACTTGTCAGTCCAACGCACTTTCATGGTTCTAAAATCAAAATGAACCGACATTGTTCCAAATAGAGCTAGGTATGAATAAATACATACAAAAGTGTTTCTTTGTGACCATTTCATTCATCAAAGTCTTTGGTTAAATCATTTTGGATGTGTTTTGGCCGCCACGTTACTATCATTGTTCCAATATCATATAAAACTAGCTTTGGTTCCCCGTTTTCCCTTTAAAACTTAACCCCCCCCCCCCCCCCTTAAAAGTGCGACGCGCACTATTCTCGCGCGCCTCAAGAACTTGTCAGCAACTGTAGAGACCCAGCAGGGTCGAAGCCTACTGGAGCTAAGAGCCGAAAAGGAGGTTCGGCCCTAGTATGAAAGGAAACGAAGAAATGGGGTGGGTTTTTTGGGAGTCAGTAAGAGTCTGACACTATCTACCGCTTCAGCCATGGGATGTCATTTGGATTAATTTTACCTACCGAAAAAAAAAGCCCTTAAAAGTTGAATTTCCACAAATCATAACAGAAAGCCTTGTGCAAAATTTCATGTCCCTAGGCCCAGTAGTTTCGGCTGTGCTGTATATGTCAGTCAGTCAGTTTCTCATTTATGTACATAAAAGAAAGAAAACATCGTGAGGAAACCGGCATGTCCTAGAACCAAAAATTCGAAGACATCTGACATCCACCAACCCTTACTGTCCCCGCGTGGTGGAATACGGCTCATTCACTCTCCTAGAGAGGAGGTCTGAGTCCCAACTGTCAGAATATTATAAAGCCGACTATGCTATGCTATCATTGATATAGGTTTTTATAATTCAATGTATGCTATATAGATATTTCTATACATATGTTATCTAACATAGACTTGGATCTTTGTATGCAAAATGAACTATATTTTAAAATGGTATAGCCATGTATGTAAGCACCAAAATTAACTGAATTTAATTCGTATTATAGAATTTTTTTTATATATTAATTGTTTTACTTATTAGCTGCTTCCTTCTAATTAAACTAATGGAATGGAACAATGAATGTTGCCATATATAAAATAATAATAAAATTGTTATGTTTAATGTTTAGTTATGAATTATTTAATGATCGACTAAAGAAAGGTCAAGAAACTCTAGCAACACATTATCCTTATTACAAGCTTTTATTTAGTTTCACCTGTCCCGATATTTTTTTGTAATTAAATCTTGCAAATTTTTGACACACTTCCCGGTTACAGATTGAGCTGAAATTTTGCATACATGTTCATATGACAATGCAAAAAAAAAACTTTTTACAAAAAAAATATAACCGACTTCAATGATAAAAAACACTGAAAAGTATCAAATAACTTTAATTTTGGAAGTCGGTGTTTCTTTAATAGTTTAGTCTCTTCGTTATTTAACACCGACTTCCAAAATTAAAGTTATTTGATACTTTTCAGTGTTTTTTATCATTGAAGTCGGTTATATTTTTTTTGTAAAAAGTTTTTTTTATTTTACACTTTTTAGTTACGGTACCACCACTAAAAAGTACCCCTCAGTCAAACTTAAATACCTTATAGTCAGAGCGCATCTCATAACGGTTCTAATAATCCCAAACACGGTTAGATTACATTAATTTACCTTTCGGCTTCATCATCAGATCAGTTCGATATATCCTCTCCCCCTCTTCTTTCAAACAGTCATTAAATGCTGGAGAGGGAAAGGATATATCGAACTGATCTGATGATGAAGCCGAAAGGTAAATCTTTCAATCAGTCATTAGACTAGATGCTGATAATCCCGGCTGTAGCATCAGGCCAGATTTATGTCAACATTGCAATGAACTTAAAATTTAGTCCTGTTTAAAATGAGCCCAAACACGACTACGGTGCTGTAATTTCAAGGTTTGTACTTTTCCTGATGCTCCTGGCTTCAGCATCAGGTCTCTATGTACTTCGGTGTTCTTTATTAGCAGTACGTTTATCCACACATAGAGCCGTTTTCAATGAGCCTAAACTCGATATATCTGCTGTTTGTTGTCGAGGACTTAGGTACTCTGCAGACTATCCTGACTGCAGCATCAGGTCATGACTTGATGATCATGAGACCAAATGTGGCAAATGCCCTATCAAACATCAAAACAATTTACTAAAACAGTCCTTGCCTGTTCGAGTAACTTCTTACTGTTAAGGAGTTGTACCTTCCATCATCAGCCCAGCTACCTGAAATGGTGACGACCATACGCAAATACACAAGATATTTCATAAAATATGCGAAAATCAATAAGTGAGCCTATAAAATTTGAAGGTTGCCCTCGATTTCTCCAAGATCCCATCATCAGATCCTAATTTGGTGATAATGGGACCACCTCAGAACTATCTACTTTCGAACAAAAAAAGAATTTTGAAAATCCGTCCACATTTGGGGGAGTATTCGAGTATTCGACGAACAAACATACAAAAAAAAAAAAAAAAAAACATACAAACAGCCGAACGTAGTACCTCCTCCTTTTTGGGAAGTCGGTAAAAATATTATGACAAGGAGTTTAAGTTTGCCCAGGTTGGGCGCAGCAAAGACAATATCCACAGGTGGGGGTTCTCTGATGGTTCCGATCTTCAGTGTTTGTGCGGCGTCACTCCGCAGACGATGTCTCACCTTCCGTCCTGCACCACGTGCCCGGTCACCTGCTTACGTAAGGACCTAATGACAGCATCAGCGGACGGCATTGCAGTAACCGATTTCTGGGCTGGGCAAGGAATTTGACTGATTTTGCCATCGGTACGCTAAGAAGAAGAAGATGACAAGGAGCTGATTTGATGATGGAACCGGAAGGTGGCTATAGGAACTTGGTAGTTAAACGACACAACCAAACTCGTTGGTTTGGGCTCGTATGATTCGTCATGACTAGTATTAATTCTATCGGTATACCGAACTATAAAAGCTTGCCATGAAAAAAATATTTTCATTAAGTTTGTTGTCAATTTCAATTCCTTTAGCTCTTGAAAACATTGGATTGCCAGTTTACTTTTTCTACTCTTCTGTCACCTATGGTGATTAAAGAGCTAAAAGGAGATGGAGTACCCAGTCTTGCGACTGTTGGACCACACATCACACCTGGCGAATAGGACTCGAAAACACTCCTCGAACCAATCAAACGAGGGTGGTTAAAGGCTTGAATAGTTTAATTTCTATAACATGATGTTGTAAACGTTTTGAAATTGCAGTCATTTTCCATGAACATATCCTCGTTTCATGAAACATTGTTTAAAAATAACTCTGTTGACAAACAATAGATTAAACTAATTGTTACCTGCACTCATTGCAGGCTAACTACTCACGGTGTAATTATAGTAGGCACAAGGATAATAGCTTATTGTTTTTGCTCTAAAATCGTTTCTAATCTATGCTTTTAACACAATTTATTACTTGATTTATGATTATTTATGGTTCAACTTAACAGTGGTTGCCTGTGGTAATGTCCCCGATTTACAAGTTCTACGACCCTCAAGACTGTGTTGAAAAACGTCGCGACGAAACCGTTTTTGTTTTTCGGTGGTAAAATCATACAATGACATCCCCCGCTGGTGGGCGGGCGAGATAGTGTCAGAATTTTACTGACTAAAAACCCACTCCGTTCCTTGGTGCGGAGATAGCTCAAGAAAAGAATACCCGGTAAGATTTTGAGGAGGTCCTTATCCAACTGTTGGAAATTACCATCGCGGTCATTTCTGCTTGATCACTTAAAACATCGCTTGAATCCTGCGGCGCGGCGCTCAACAAAACCCTTTGAAGTTTTCGTTTCGAGTGCATGCATAAATGAACTTAGCGGTGGTCAGGCGGAAGTGTCTATGGTGGTACCTATAGGTAAAAAAAGATGACAGGTAAAGATATGACCTATAGGAAATTAAATTAAGGTATACCTTTCAAAACATAGTTCCGTCTAGCACACTCCAAATTAATTTCAACTGTAACAATTAAGAGTCTAATAAATTATTAACTTTATTTTACTAGCTTAACAAGAGAGAACCGCTTTCCAATTGGATTTAAACCCCTTTTGCTTAACGGAAAGCGCTATTAAGCGCGGAAGCGAAGGGGCAATTAAATATTGTAGGGACATAAAGAACTATAGTAATAAACCACCAGGACTTTTGCGGAGTTTGTACCCAAAAAAGTTTGGCCTGTAGTTGGCAGGCTTTATTTGCTAAGTAGGATTGTGGTGTTTTATTTTTTATTGCGCTAAAAAGGCTTTACCACGATTAAAACCCTGGTTTTGGGTAGAGAGAGAGTACCTTCTAGGAAAGTAAATGTACTGTTTGTACCCGATTACGGCAAAGCCAAGGGAGGGTTATGAACTTATGATTTTGACGGGCATGTACTTGAGTATGTTCATCTGTTCCCTCATAGCTCACATCACATATCTGCTTATCGGAACTCGACATAATGAGGTATTGTTAGAACAGTCTTAATCGTCCGCTGAACATAGGCTACGTGGCGTGTCACAAAACTCAAAAAATAAATATGGAGATAAATACGCCGTGTTTGGTATCATTTGAAAGGGATTCACTTGTACATTTCCGAAATATTGCTCAACTTTAAAGGGACGATATTTAGTGGCCAAAAAATATGGTGTATGAAAAATGTTAAGATAAATAAGTAATAATAATAAATTTGTTCAT
The DNA here is from genome assembly GCA_949319445.1 of Mythimna lalbum. Lineage (NCBI taxonomy): Eukaryota > Metazoa > Arthropoda > Insecta > Lepidoptera > Noctuidae > Mythimna > Mythimna lalbum. The sequence continues at coordinate 8,662,059 of OX439370.1, forward strand.
TCAATTATCCTTTGGGTCCTGGGGTCGCAGTAACTGTTTAAAATATTCCCGCAGCCATACTGCCCCTGATAGTTAAAAAGACGTATCTAACAAATACGATAAAGAATAAAAAAATGTTTTAATGAATAAAACGGGAAATCAGGCCTTTTTCCTTGTGTTAAAACCGCACTGGAGAAAGTTGGCAAAATATAAAAAAATACAGGCAGATGCGCCATTATGTCCTGATTCCGGCAATGTATATAATTCAACTCTGGGAAAAATGGTAGATGCGTCTTTTTTACTAACGGGGGCAGCATAGCGGGAACGATATACTGTAGCAACAGCTTTTAAAGTAAGAAAAAAATTTAAGGCATTTGCCTTAAATAAAATATTTTTATTACGCAATTTTAAGACTAGCTTACAGTTATAATATCCGTAATGTTCCATTTCAATAATCCCTCATGTATAGCTCGTAGGCTTTATAATAACTTCGTTTACCAATACATTTCCGTGCCAGATAGCCGTGTGAGTCGTCAGCATAGCGTCGACTCTAAATCAATACACGGCGATGCATATTCAATGAAAACTGCAATAGCCCTACTCCCCTACTGAATATGCAAGCTGAGCGTTTGATGATGCCACGTGCCGTGAGGGTCTGAAACTAGAGATGTTATGGAGTTTCGATTCCGATTGCGAAAGTTCGGAACTTCCGAAAAATTATAGGGTGTTTTTAATATCATGCGGATTTCTTCACGCATGCGAGTGCGAGTTGAACTCGGGACACGACTTCTTCCATACTTCTGACTACAAAGGTTAAAGGCGCCTATCAGCTATGAACATGCTTGTAATACCAGAGTAATTATAGGAAATCAATTTATCCCATGGAAAGTGGTCGCTATTTCAGAGTTAGTTTCATAGCTGATGTAGGGGAGCGCGGGGCTGGTTTTAACGGAGGTAGGTATTAACAAGCTTATTCCCGCCAAACGCGAAGTGTCAAATGTATGAGACTCGGTTTAGAATACCCTTTATACACAGCCGAACGTGTCCTGACTTGTCAGTGATCGACCGGCCGTCGCTAGTGATAGTTGCGCACAGGACCCTCGGATTTACAGGTAAACGAACTTTTCGTACTTCGTAATAAATTGATTTAAGATTTATTTATTCGCTAAATTGAACCAAAGTTTATCCTAAATTAATCTCTATTCTATTGACTTTAAAACTATTATAATTATTTGTAATTATTTTTACTAGATTTTTTTCTGTAATTGATGAAGTATAAAATGTGACCTTAGGGCTAAAATTAACAGATTGAGCGGGGTAAGTATTAACATGTTAATACTTACCCCGCTCAATCTGTATTAATATGTAGGTGTTTGATATTAAACGATTGGTTTGTTCAATAAGTGTGTTTTGTTATAGGATGAGAAATTACAAAAGGAAGAGCACACGAGGTTCGACGTCTCAAGAAGTATTTGAGCTGGCAGCCGAAGAAATTCTGTCAAAAAATAGAAAATTTAGAGATGTTGCTACGGAATATGATATCTGTCATGTAACACTGTTTAAATACGTAAAGAAAAAAAAGGAAGGGATTCCTGTTGAAGTGGGTTATAAAAAAAATCATCTCGTTTTCAATCCTGCGCAAGAAAAAATGATAGCAGATTATTTAGTGAAATGTTCTAATATCTATTTTGGATTGCTACCAGATGATGTCAAAAAATTAGCTTATGAGCTTGCCATTGCATACAAAATAGATAATATTCCAAAATCTTGGAAAAGAGACGGAAAGGCTGGCAAAGATTGGTTCGCTGGTTTTATGAAACGCAACGCATCCTTGTCTATTCGGAGTCCTGAGGCGACAAGCTTAAGCAGAGCAACATCATTTAACCGTACAAATGTCCATTCATTTTTTGAAAAATATCGAGAAGTTCTTCAACGATACAATATATCTCCGAGTAGAATCTGGAACGTAGATGAAACAGCTACATTTATAGCAACATTTATAAAAACTTTAAAGATTGTTGATTATGAAAAGTTTAGTAACTTTAAAACGTTAAGTTTAAATTGTGTGTTCACTTGTTTAGGCTTAAAATATATATATGTATAACTATATATCTATAATAAAACATTTTTATTTGTGTAAATGATGTTTTATTTAAGTATTTCATAAAAAAATTGTCTATGTTAATAATTGCCCCTTACGTTAATACGCTGGGGTACGTATAATATTTGCCCCAAATGCGGGGTATGTATGAACAAATGACTTTTTTGGTTTTCACAGCTCGCTTTCTGAAAGCACTTACATACCGGATGTATTTTGAAACTAATATCATAGCTGAATAACCAAAGCATGTTTTCAATAAAAAATTAAACTAAAAAGTTCATTGTCAAAGAAAATATAAACTATAATACAAAATTTGTTAGTACCAGCCCCGCCCTCCCCTAAATATTTATGAGCACTTTCACTGCTTCAAAGAGTGGCAATAAATTCAAAGTTGTTACTGTCTTTACTTCTTATTTGGTGTCTGTAGTGAATAAAATGTGCTTTTAAAGACTGCTTTTACTGATTTTATTGAGTTTTTCTCCAGAGAAAGTTAGCTTAAATCGAAGAGTTTACTTACCACAAACATAGAAAGTTAAAATACTAAAGCTAGAACTAATCGCACACGTGTGTCACACACGCCGATCTGGGTGCATCGGTCTCCACACATTTTATATGGCAAGCTAGACTTTTAGAGCTACACTAATGATCTACGCCACGCGTCGTGCTTCTAGTACAAATCAGGCGTGTTACACGTGTGAGTCGGTCTAATGTAGTTCTAGCTTAAGTTTTCTCGTTTGCGGTTACTATGTTCCCTCAACAAATGCCCCTTCTCAAAACTTTCTTAACAGAAGTACCTGTCAAATGCAGCCCCCATCAACATCTCAATATCCTTCTGCCCCTATTTTTTTCAGCGTGCAAATTGCAATTACTAAGGCATTCAGTCCGTCTTTTTATAATGTCACTTGTGCATATATTTTTTTGCTGTGGTAATCCTCATGGAGGTTTTCTCCCCTTGAGTGAGCAGAGGGCTCTGTCAGGCTCGTACTGATTTAATCCACCCTGATGTTATCTCACACACTCGCGTCGGAAGCTGCGAGTGCTAAGTGACTCCCGTTGTACCGGACTAGAGCTGATCTGCCAGACTGGGCTAGACCCATAGTGGAAAGTGAGGTATTAACTCTCCTAAACATCTAAGAGTGCTGTCATCTAGGATTCACGGCCGATGGATATCCACCCACTTCCGTCATAAAATGCATAAAAAAAAAAAACAAGTGAGGCAATATTACTTTTAAAACGTGGACACTTTTGTGTCTTGCCAGATACAAGCTACCGAACCGGTATGAAATCATCCAGTGCCTCTGCATTCGTAAACACTTTGTGTCCAGTTCCTTCCACTTAATACATACTCATGACGATCAAAAAGTGTTCGGTGTCGGTAACTAACAAAAAGTGTCTCCGTTTGTACAGCGCCTTAACTGTTTGCTTTAATAAAGTTTATCACAGTCCGAATGCTCTTAATGAAAAGCCTTATACATACCCACATACATACATTTACACATACAATGAACCGAATCCCCCTCAACGTAGAGGGGATGCCCAAATAATCGTTACGTCTGCCCACTGTCAATGCCAACCGCTCCCCCTCAATCGAATATAGGAAATTAATTCGGCTAATTGGAAAACACGCGCCGTCCCACTCCTATTAACATTTTGAATGGGGGATATTGAACGGGAATATTCAGAAGGTCTACATAATAACGTTAAAAGGACTATGACGTCTTAAAACCTATCATAAGCCATTTTGAGAGAGATTTTAAGCCTTACAGGTTACAACGTTTAGAGGTATGCGGAACAGGGTGCAGATTTACGCAAATAAATCTCCATTGAAAAGGGAAGAATCCTTCGACGATCTGTCTGGCAGTTGCCAGAGGGATTATTTCAAGCTTTTGTAACTTAGATGTTCAAATCGCGCGGAGAACTCTTTTTGCGCGATGCAGAATTTATGTAGTATTTACTTATTTCATATTATGTATTTAGTTCACACGTGGCGCTATAGATGTCGCTATTAACGGAATCATGGTTTCTTTGACACTTTAATCTCTAAATAGAGGAAAAATCATCTTTCTGCTCTAATTTTAATTAATTTGGGGTTTGTGGAACATATCTTCTTTCATTTATCACTCTGTGCTCCGTCATATCCATTGGCACCTCCTTTCTGGCTCTATCATTTGTTACACCATCCAACCATCACGTTTTTGGTCTTCTAGTACCACTATTTCCATACATATATACCGTGTTTCCGGAGCGAATACAGGGAAAATATATGGAAAATATGTTGTGGCTGAAGAAATGCCGGTAGCTGATGATTTAACAAAATAGCGGTCATTGACTGACCCATTTATTGGGATTTACCTACAGCAGTAGGCAGTAGGCATTAAGTGTAGAACGCCTCTACTAATTTCACTTCGTTTACGTTCATTTATTTATAAACTTACTGGCTTCTGACAGCAGATACGTCCGTATGAAAATCGAAAATTGATTCCAGAGATAAAAAGTATCTTATATACCATCCGACCCGTGTACTCCAGGTTTTATGTGAATAGCCTTTAGATCTTCGATAGTCGTTCCTGCTAGACCTGAAGCCAGAAAATCTGACACCAGTTTTGCCAAATCAAGGTGTCGTGTTACTCAGATGCTCACGAAGAGCAGGCAGCCGCTCCATGTAAAATTCTAGACTGGAAGCCGATCCGAAGACAGTTGAGAAAAGGCTAACTAATGCTAGAACTACATTAGACGGGTGCACATCTGTAACACGCCTGATTTGTATGTAGAACGGCGTCGCATAGCATGGATCAAGTGTAGCTCCACAAGTCTAATTTCCATGATAAAATGTATAGAGATCGACGCGCCCAGATTCGGCGTGTGTGGCACACGTATGACGTGTTTAATGTCACGCCGCAGTGTAGTTCTACCATTAAGGCATTTATTTTTCCTTCTTTTTCTTTTGCAATCGTATGTGGACTAAATAGATTTTAATCTATTTAGTCGACCTTCTCTTCTGTCTGCCTCGCAAACTCATATCAACAAGGCGCGGTCACGTTTCGACTTATCGATTACCACTTGTTCAGAACTAGCGTGATGTTTGACTTTGTAATTGTCGCGGCTTTCCCTGAATTTATAATATAAGGCATTATGTCCGGGCTGTGCTTAGAAAATAGGATACTTTTCCCGAATGAAGAATCAAAATTACAAGTGTGTGGAAATTATTACCTACCAACTTGACTTTGTCGCCATAATGACCGATTCTTAATGATGCGAGACGCACAGGACAGGTCATTATGGTGACTTTTGGAGGCCTATGTCCAACAGTGTATTTATTTATTTATTTATTTATTCATTGCATTCATGTCGTTTATAAGGTCTTAGTTTAAATATAAGTTTCGTACATGAACCCTGCTAGGGCACCGCAACATTATGTTTCTTATTATTATAAATTAAAGTATTATTGCATGCATAATTATATAAAGTTATTCAAAGAAATAAATACAAAAAAATATTATTACATTATTATTTTCATTATTAATTAATTTATTATTGGATGTCATTAGTAAATTTCTACATTATTAAATTGCGTCAATGTTCAATATTAATATAAATATAACAGAATGTCAATTTGTTAAGAACTCATTTATGCTATAATAACACTTTTGTATTAGGTGCATTTTAAGTGCGTTTACAAATTTATTGTCAAATTCTATGTCTTTAATGTCATTCGGTAGTTTATTATAAATTTTTATGCACCTGACAAGTGGTCCTGAGTGAAACATCGCTAGTTTTGAACTCGGCATTGCTGATTCATTTTTAACTCTTAAGGAGCGTTGCAGCGGCCTTTGATTCTTAGCTACAGGGAACAATGACGCATGTTTCCTAACAAACTTGCTTACTTCCAAGATGTAAATGCTCGTTAGGGTGAGCATTTTGTATTTAATAAAATACGGTTTACAGCTCTCCATTTGGTCTATATTTGCAAGAATTCTCACACACCTTTTTTGCAAAATAAAGAGTTTTTCCACGTCAACGCAATTTCCCCACACTACAATGCCATAGGTTAACAATGAGTAGGCATAGGCGTAGTATGCTGTCATCGCTGTTTTAAATTCGGTTGATCTTTTTAACTCATTCAAAGCATACGTAAAACTTGCAAGTTTGTTTGACACAACATTAATATGAGCCTTCCAATTTATATTAGTGTCAACAGTCAGACCCAAGAGTTTAAATTCATCGACGCACTGTCAGCGGTATGTCATTGAACGAATAGCTAATATTCAATGGGCGTTTTTGATAAGGCCTGTATTGCATAAGTTTTGTTTTAGTAAAATTTATTTCCAAATTGTGGTCCTTTAGCCAATTTACTATTTTTGTCAGTATATCGTCCAATATTAAATTTAATTTGCTACCATCGTCACATGGAAACACTATTGAGATGTCGTCAGCAAAAAGGACACTCTGGGCATTTATTTCTCTCGGCAAATCGTTGATATAAATTAGGAATAAAATGCACCCTAAGACACTGCCTTGTGGTATAGACATATTTACATGTTCCATTTCTGATCTCACGTGGGTCACTGTGCCAGTATCCGGGTGAAAATATTCCACTTCAACGTACTGTATACGATTTTTTAGGTACGAGCAGAACCACTCATACGCAATAATACCTCTTACACCTATTTGGTACAGTTTATTGAGTAGAATTTTATATGATACTCGATCATAGGCTTTACTCATATCTAGCAGTAACCCAACCGCATATTTCTTATTATTTATTATGTTTAATGCTTCTTGCATGTAATTAAATACTGCTAATGTTGTAGACTTATTTTTCCTAAATCCATTTTGACTGGAGCTAAAGATCTTATACTTCTCGCAAAAATTATTTAGCCGTTTAGACATTGCAGTTTCAAATATTTTTGAAAATGTGGTTAATAATGAAATAGGACGATAATTGCCTGCGTCAGTTTTTTTGCCCTTTTTATGCAGTGGACGTCCTTCAGCTGAAATGATGATGATGTACCCAGAGGGTAAAAACGGGACTGTATTACCAAGACCCCACTCCTTTTGCCTGTCACCAGGCCTTTGCCTCATGAACCGTGCTACAGTTAAAATTTTCACAGATAATTTATTTCAGTTGCCGCTGTAAAAGCGAATACTTTATTTACTATTGGTGATAGACAGACGGACAGCGGAGTATTAGCAATAGGGTCTTTTGGCTCTTTTGGGATCCGTACGATCCCAACAACCTTTCAGCTGAAATTCAAAAACTAAAACTGTATGAATATTCTTTCACTCAACTCAAGCTTACATAGCTTATCACAGGAGAGGTTTCACGTACCGTAGTTTCTTTAGAGCAATTCTTCTCGAGGAAAGTAACAGGATTAACTCCTAAGCTGAAACACTGCAGTCTAGGTAATCCAATGAAGATCGATCTTTTCTAGCTGATTCTTTCGTAGAGTGCTTTAGATTTTCAGCTCTTTATATTTTAAATTATTTTACTGTATTTCAAGTAGACCAATTTACAGCCACTTTTGAATTTTCAAAAGTTAGTTAGTGTAAAAAAAGTGCAGCTAAGTTGAGAGTATAAGTAGCTTGCATAGGTAAACTGCGATCCGGGCAAACTTTGACATCAAAATGAAAATGTAGGGTTACACAACCCTACATTAAACAACAAAAAAGGTTATTTTCAAAAATTTCCCGGACGGGTCCTTACTTGCCCTACTTGGAGAGGTTGAAGAAAGTATAACTAACCGGCACTTTCTATTGTCCACAGCACCCTGGTACCATGGAAGATCTTCCGAGAGGAGTTGAACAACGTGCACCCCATATCGTCAGGGTTAGAAACGATGGCGTTGAAGACCACCATAGATCTCACGTGTAACGATTTCATTTCTAACTTCGAGTTTGATGTTTTTACGAGGTGAGTAATTCTAACTTTTCTTACCCCTTTAAGGAGCCACTTCTTTGTAATCCATGACCTTCAATGCCCTTGGCTGGGAGGCGCGTTGTCCCTACCACCGAACGTGGTGGCGCATGGTTTACGTCCATGTAGCCGCAATACAAACTTTAGAATGGTCCTAAGAATGTTATCACGCCCCATTCACCAGGGTCGTGTGTTTGCGACTGGATACTCCATCTCGTTTAGCTCTTCAATCGCCATAGGTGACAGGAGCTGACGAGATGAAGTATTTGGTTGCGGATGTGCGACCCTGGTGGAATTAACGCGAGAGTGTTTAACCGCCCACATTGGATTAATCCGACGAATATATCGCGTCCCATTCGCCAGGGTGGTGTGTTTGTGACTGGGCACTCCAACTCGTTTAGCTCATCAAACCCCATAGGTGACAGGAGCTAACGAGATGGGAGTATGTGGTTAAACTAAATTTCTCCATAAAAGTATATATGAAATGGCTCCAAAGCTATACAATAAGTTACCAAATAATATTGTATTGGCTAACAACGCAAATAATTTTAAACGGCAGCTTTTTAAGTTCTTGAATGACAAGGCCTATTACTCTGTCAATGAATACCTTAATGACAAATTTTTGACAAGATAATTTTGTATAATTTAATTTTGATGACTGTTTTCGGTAAAATTGTATTATTAAATATATTTTACGATTATAATTGAGTAAATTTTGATAATTTTAATTCTTTGTTGACATTTTATATGACTTATTTAAATTGATTTCATTTTGACATTTTGTAATATTGCTGACATTGTACTATTTTTTTGATGTATCATAAAAATTTTTGACAATTTTCATTCACTGACATTGTTATTATTATATTGATTTTTTTTCTTATTTATTACAATTTTACCGTTAATTTAATTTTGATTGTATACATTGACATTTGATTCAATATTTTGTATGCCCTTCGGCGGATCATAGGTTGGACGAAACATTTTATATAAGATCATTGTAAGTACCCTGTGTTCACAAAATTAATAAATGAATTTGAATTTGAATTTGGTCGTTGATGTCCGACCCTGGCGGAATAAACGTGAGAGTGTAAGCGGTTGAAAGGTTATTATTATTCTTTATTCTACATAAAAATTGAATACAGTGATTAAACATTAATTTACAAAGGCGGGCTTACCTAAACAATGAGTTTTCTCACCAGTAAACCTTTGAATGATAGATAGATATCACAATTAAAGGAAGGATTTAGTGTACAAAATAAAGGTACTTAAGTATGTGTATTAGATGAAAATATATATATATATATACTTAATTAAAATATGTCGGTTTTCGTATTATGTATATGATTATGTTTTTTTTTTTTCTTATATTTTGTTGCGATTATGTTTACTGAAAGCCAGGATCTGCTTAGGTACGTTATGTTGAAGAAAAATCTAGAAAAAATAGAAATCTTTTTGTGAACATGGATTATTAATTTATTTGAAACTTAGTTAATCGAGAATCTTGGAAATCCACGTTAGTAGAGTCTGTCTAAAAAGTCGAAACGACTTGGGTAATTGTTTGGGTAAAATGAAATCTGATGTAGTCAACAGTGGTTCAATAATCAAGGTTGATAAATACATCTTGATAATTGTTTACTAATAGAAGAACCTTATAAAAAGGATCGAATATAAGTATTTTTAAATGATTAAATATATATATATAAAAATCAATGCCACTTTTCGTTGTAATTTTATTATTCAAGAACGGGCTCACCTATCCAAACCAAATGTTTTGGCTTTGGTCGGACTATTTAGTAGATGGTTTATGTGAAGTTTGGTGGGGTAGAGTAGGGTAGAGTAGTGTAGGGTAGAGTAGGGTAGAGTAGGGTAGAGTAGGGTAGAGTAGTGTAGGGTAGAGTAGTGTAGGGTAGAGTAGGGTAGAGTAGGGTATAGTAGGGTAGAGCAGGGTAGAGTAGGGTATAGTAGGGTAGAGTAGGGTAGAGTAGGGTATAGTAGGGTAGAGTAGGGAAGAGCGGGAGCGAAGCCGCGCGGGCAAAAGCTAGTATTATATACAATTCCCAAGTCGTGTGACTTCTTAGACAGACTATACCTACCTACTTAATAAACAAAGCTGCAATATATCAACTGTATCGCCTATTAGGGTCGTCATAACCTTTTCAATTCTCAGGGTTTTGTATTGTTTTAAGGTAATAATTTGATAAGCAAGCATCTAATAAGTTGTGGTAAGTGCCGCACCCGAACTTTGACTACCGACAACGCCCCTTTAGGTTATCTGAAACCATGTTGACCTCAGTTCAAATGCCAGATGGTGTCTATGAATAATTTCAATAGGCCATCTACCTTTCAAATCGGCATCGAGCATAATGTTCTTAATATTTAGGTACTCATTTATATACCGCTCATTTAAAACTCAGTTTTCGCTCATATAAGCTACATATAATACAACCTGCCCAACAGTGGACGTCTTTCGCCTGATATGATGGTGATGATGAAGGGACAGGTCTCCGCAAAATTTAAGGGGTTGCTCAGTTGATGAAACTGAACAACCTTCCACAACCTTTTTTTTTTTTCAGGAAATCAGAAATTTTTTTGCCTTTTTAAAAACTGTCCAATCGAGTTTACTCGTATATTTTGTACGGATTGGCCGATTTTGTTTTGTTTCTTCAAAAAAAAAGTTATTCAGTTTTGTCTACTAAGCAAGCCCTTAAAGGTTGCGGAAACCAGTCCCTTACACCCACTGGTTAAGGGACTAGATGAATGAGGTTGCTAGTACGAAACCGGGCAAGTACCAGTATGAATTTTCCAATTCATTCGATTAGATTTAAAGCTGCCCTCGAGCTAGTCAGATGATCATGTGACGGTATTGATGCCCCGGCAATAAAATTCTATTCTATATCTTACACTTCTCTTCAACCATTCCAGATTATTCCAACCCTGGAGCACATTACTCCGCAACTGGCAACTGTTAGCGGTCACCCATCCAGGGTACGTGGCGTTCCTCACGTACGACGAGGTCAAGGCGAGGCTCCAGAAGTATATTCACAAGGCTGGCAGTTACGTGTTTAGGTGAGTAAAGTCAATTAAGACCAACGACCTGACAGCCACTATACGACAAAATAGATAGGTATAGAAGATAATCTCATGTATGTACTTCACTTTTTATACCTACGCTCGGTGGACGCACACTTATGAGCATTTGAGCCGGAACTGTTCGACGAGTGGTCCGAGACTACCGAGATATCGTGTCCGTGAGCGATGACTGTGTGTGCGTTGCTCGAGCGCGCTTTGTATGTAGATTGACTTCTGTACCTATATATTTTGTGACTATACCCTGTTCGCGTTAAGATTAGATTTAAAGAAACCTTTTTTACTGTCTGTACTCCACCTCAAAGAGATGTCACCAAAACCGTAGGGCCCAGGGCCAAACCCTGCTACAGCCACGGGTCGACTTCTGACAAGGTATAAAACCCTGCTACGGCCACGGGTCGACTTCTGACAAGGTATAACGCAAAAGTCACCTGAAAGAACATAGCTTTAGTGTTAGTCAGTAAAAGTCTGACACGCCCTTTTGCTTCGCACTAGAGCAAGAAAACTCATTAGATGATTTCACATGCAGCCGCCCTAACCAATGGTATTTCTGTTCCAAAACCGTTGTTTAACATGTTATTTATTTTACCTATACACACAAACCCTCCAAATCAGATTACTGGAAGTTATATCGCTGAGTGAGCTTACTCGAATTCTACAGAATTCAGAACTTGCTTTGACGTTTTGCGATCTCTGTGTCAAAGGGCTGATACCCAGAATTGTGTGGAAAAAGCAATCGGATTTTCAACGTTACAAAGCTAAGGGTGGAACCACATCTGGCGGCTTGAAATCGCATTTGTTCCGTCTGTGCTGTAGCGTGCTGCAGCATACTGTCGTATTCTATGTATATTTGTTTTGGTCACAGTATAGTGTGTAAGTAGAGGTATCTAATAGCGTGCATTTTGCAAGAAATACACAATCTGAATAAAACGCTATAAAGAAACGAATTTGAAAAATGATAGATACTGGGATGATACTTTTTGGAAGGGGGGCTGCAGGTGATCGCCGACGAAAGGATGCGAAATTATACAGTGGTACGCGCCAGCGTTCCGCCGCCTCCGTGCTGAATCTCTGCATACAATCGCAGTTTGACAGCGTTTGCGAACGCCTCGTCAATTCTGCCGTGTGCTGTCGCACTCTAGCTCTAGTAAATATTGTTTCATTCTTAGTAATAAAAAGGAATGCTAGTCTAATTCGACCCTAAAACAACATTCGTTGTATTTACCATATACGGTATAAGCTGTGCATACCTATAAATTGCATGCATACCAGTGTCCAGTAGGCGCGGGCTTGCGGTCGCTGAGCAATGGGTAGCTCGCCGTCCGACCATCCGGTAACAGTCCGGACCGAGTCCAAGTCGTCGACGGCGTTTTAATTCATGAATCCCCAAGCGACCACCGGTGGCCGCGCATCTATTGTCTTACTATTGTGTCTCTAATTGACGGTATCTGAAGGGTTAAGGATATGTCAGCGACCGTAGGTGCTCAGCGGGGTCGAAGCTTGCTGGGGCCATGGGTGATGCGAAAGTGTACCCTGGGGTCCTGAAACGAAGGCAAAAAAGGAACAGGAGTTGATTTAGTCAGTAAAAGCCTGTCACGTTTGCCAAAGAGCGGGAGATGACACTGGAAGATTTCCCACCCTAAAAAAATACCAGTGTCTAAAAATATTATATTGTTTTCTATAATAATCCGGTATGTTGATATGCCAATAATAAACACTTATTATTTCTTAGAATTTAGTTATTAAAATGGAGATAATTAATCTAAAAGGTATGTTCAAACCAGAAATGATAAAGGCTATCTTTGTCCATAATAGACATCTGATTAAACCGTAGACATGACAAATTCAATTTACTTTGAAATCTCATCGACAGAAACGAATCATTCCCGTAATAATTTCGCAGAATCATGAATAATGTCAATTTTATAATTTATGTAGGTACACTTACATATACATGGATTTTTTTTTACAAAATTATAAAAAAGTGTACAAAGGTACTGCTTATTTAAAAAAAAAAAATCTTCCAGCAGACCTGCGAAAGAAGAGATGAGAAGAAAAGTAGAATAGCTTGTAGATATAGAATAAGAAGAGTTTGGGAAATCTTAAATTAACTTAAAAACATACATATAATTAAAATACAATTAGTAAATACATAATATGGGTATATTATGTATACGAAATATATGAAATATAAACATAATTATATAATTATCACACTAGAGAGGAAAGATCTCTTTTACTTGAGATTTAAAGAGTGAAATAGATTTCTAATCTCGGATGCCCTAACATTAGAGCGGCGGAAGAGAGTTCCACAACTTTACTGCATGGACAGAGAAAGAGTAGGAGTAGTAGCTGGATTTATAAGGAAGGGATTTAAGTTCATTTACTGAAACGCGGTACCTAACAAAGTGACACCGATCATTACGAATTCATTACACTTTGAGTCCGAAAAGCAAATTGATCTAAAATGTAACCCACGTCACATGTCGTTTTCACGTATGCCAATTTTTCCCTTCACCTAAATGCAACCCAATGGGTCTTTACCATCGTTTTTCAATAGTTAAATATCATATAAGCATCTGTCTATTCAAATTATACGGTGATTATCACACAGCACCGCGTACCGTCCCGTAGCGCTGTGCTACAGATTTTAACATTGTAAGCAAGAACTTATAGGTACCTTACTTACCAGGTATATTTGTATAGGAAACACGCCTAAGACACCCAATTGGTAATTTGGTATATTGCACAAGTATGTGCTGAAACACAGGTGCACTCTTTGTTTCTTTACTCTCATAGTCCGATGAGACAGCGATCGGACACGACTAACCCTCTCTCCTCTACTTTTCTCAGTTTTTATAAACGCTCTCACTAAGGTCCTAACTTCAAACTATCATCTCTACGCAGACGACTTGTAGTTATATCGTCATTCTAAAGTCGGCGAACTCGTTGAGACTATAGCTGCCATCAATGATGACCTTGAAAATATCAACAAGTGGGCCAAGTCCTTTGGGCTCTTACTGAATCCAAATAAATCTCAAGCGCTCATTACTGGTGGCAGATATATGTTTAGCTTATTGAAACACCAGTCTCTCCCACCAGTAGTCTATAACTCAGTACCCATACTTTACTCGAAAAGTGCTAAGAATCTAGGCGTCCATATAGACACTAGCCTTTCTTGGGATGTCCATATAGCGGATGTTAGTAGGAAGGTCTTCTACTCTTTTCAGTCCCTTAAACGTCTCCAAAAATTCCTACCATTTCATACTAAGGTCACTCTTGCGCAATCTCTTCTTCTACCGCTAATAGACTATGCGGATGTCTGTTTTCTAGATGCAACGGAGGTTCTCTTTAACAAACTCGAGCGACTGCAGAACTTGTGCATCCGCTTCATTTTTGGCCTCCGCAAATACGACCATGTGTCGGATTTTCGGGTCAGATTGAAGTGGTTGCCGATTCGGCGTCGCCGTGATACCCATATCCTATCTCTTCTCTACACTATCCTGCACAACCCTAATTCTCCACAATACCTTCGTGAACGCTTTGAGTACTTCGTCCCGAGGGGTAAACCCTGCCGCACTGCAAATTCTCTTCTTCTTCGTACCCCGTTTCACACTTCTAGTCGTTATGATGGTTCCTTCACTGTCACTGCAGTGCGTCTGTGGAATTCCCTTCCGCACTCGCTACGTGACAGCCCTTCTTTAGATGTTTTCAAGAGGAAAATTAAAGAGCATTTCCTCTCTCAATGACATAGTATATATATATATATATATATATAATATATATATATATATATATATATATATATAATATATATATATATATATCTATCTATAATATTATATAGTATGTGTGTATTTATGTATGTAGTTATACTTATTTATGTCTTATTATTTTATTCATAGTATTTCTAATTTTCAAATTGTGCACTGGACCCCACCCTCTATCATCTCTCTCTATCGCTCAAAGGTTTGCTGGAAGAAAACTCATCCTTGAGTTAAGCTCGCCTATGTACATGAATTTTGTTATCCACCTATTTTATAAGTTTTTATAGTGTACAATAAAGAATTAAAAGAATTAAAAGACTAAGTAGACTTCAGGCGCAGGACCCAACAGTTTTGCGTGCATTTCGAGGCGGGGTGGTATCACACCACCGTCTTCCAAACTCTAGGCCGCTACTAAGGAATTTGTAATAGAAAAACCCAATAACACTGCCCGAACCCAGGCCCAACTAGGTCAGCAAAGTAGTTAAATAGGTGAGGTATTAAATCTGCAAAATCATCGCGATCGCGCTCCATAAAGACGCCGTGGGCGAGCTTTCTTTCGGACATCGGCCCCGTTTGTCAGTTACGTCAAAGCAACGCGTCTCATTCGTCACATACTATTCTAATATTGACGTCACTGAACAACCACTCAACGGTGACATGATATAAATTAAATACAATTTATTGTTAGTTTATTTATATCAAAAAAAAAAAAACAATATTTACACCCACTGATAGTGACGTGTCTGTCTGTCTATGAACCTTAAGGGTCGCCGCACACGGACCACTGGCCACAACTACAAAATGCTGTCGGTGGCCGCGTAATATGAATTCGCCGCACACGGTTGAGGCCGGTGGCCGCCACACGCCACAAATGGCTGCTGATCGCTTCTATTGGCCCACACTAGCCACTAAACGCTGATACAAAACACCGTCACACGCACATTTAATCCTTCGTCAGACTACATTATGATACTGCAACGTATGGGTGCTCTCAAAACGGTGAAAGAAAATATCGTGAGGAAACCGGCATGTCCTAGAACCAAAAACTCGAAGACATGTGACATTCGCCAACCCGCGCTGGGCCCGCGTGGTGGATTACGGCCCATTCCCTCTTCTAGAGAGGGGGCCAGAGTCCCAGCAGTGGGAACATTAAAAAGGCTGATGATGATAATGACGTATGGGTTAAAAAAAGATCAGCCACTGGCCACAAGGGGCTGTCGCGCGCTTCAGCTTCCTTTGTGGCCGCTTCTAGTTTCTTGTTGCAGCATTTGTAGACTGTTGCGTGTGTGGCGACCCTAATTATGACAATATGAACACCCACAAATACTTGCTTGTAGGTGTTTGTAGTTTTATCTGTTCGGATTCAAATACTGCATTGTTATATTATCATAGGATTGAAGAAGAATAATGCTTTTAAAAGTATAGCTGTTGCACGTGCCATTATGCTCGGCTTTGTGTTCGTACGAGCAATATTAAAATAGCTCATGTCATTGTATAAAGGTTTCAGGCAATTCAGTGTTTGATGTTTACTGTCTGAAATATCTTTGGGTTTTACCATAAGGAAATACTTTTGAATTAGCCCGAATAATAGATTTACTTTAAATAAGACTTCACTGGGATGTCATTACAGTGCTGCCAGTTTTCACAGCCTAGAAATTTCATGAGTCTTTTTAATATTATTTTTTTTAGGTGAGAAATAATCCAATAACTTTTCCTGCTCTAGGGCAGAGGGCGTTTCAGGCTTTTACTGACTAAAACCTTCCTTTGTTCTTTCAGTTGCCCTTTTTCAAACAGGGCAGCGGTAACTCTTTCGGACATTCTCGCTGACCTGATAGGCATCGGTACTAGCGGATCACGTCAATTTTGCTGACAGTTTTTTTGGACCACTTGCCTTCGACCCGGGATCGTTGGCGAACTACTCATTGCTCGCCGTCAGCAAGCCCACGCATGTACGTCGAGCTGGTGTCCGCAATTCCACGTCTTAAACGCGTATTTTACATACGAGTAGGAAAATTATTTCATTCGAGCCTTGAATTTATAATTCTAGATTATTTCAATCCATTGGCACAAATTCGGGGATCAACTGTAGCGTTTGTATAAGTAAAGTAGGTCTAAAAACCATGGGTTGCAACGAAACTTGATCTTTATCTTGTATGACATAGAGTCTGATGTTTCAACATTTGAAAATCTATTCCGAATTCAAATAAACACAGTTATCATAATTCTAACCAATCACCATCTCTTTCCAGGTTATCATGTACCCGGCTCGGCCAATGGGCGATAGGCTACGTCACGGTGGACGGAGAGATCTTGCAGACGATACCGCAGAACAAGAGCTTAGTCCAAGCGCTGTTAGACGGGTATCGAGAGGGATTGTAAGTTTATACTGATTTCTAACAATATTTAAACAATTTTGATACATTTTTCTCATAGAATCTCCGGGCTTAGGGACATATCTACTATGACTTGGTACGGGACGGACCAATTCCATCGTACCAAGTAAACACTGCCTAGAAAGTCATGTTTGCTTTGTGGTCTGTTTATCGAACTGCTTTTAGCCAAGCAGGCTGGAAGAAGCTTCAAAAATCTGGTATAACACTTGAATTCTCTTGTCGTCATTTCAACCAAATCTCATAATCCTGTGTAGCGACATTTATGGCGTCACATTAAAACTAAATCTCCATCCCGCAGTCAAAGTTCTCCGCGCGGTTTGAACATAGAACAGCCCACAGAAAAGATGAAAGAGGTTCGAAAGGAAAATACTTTCCGATTTTGTACTACGAGTACAAGGAGTGTCGCCGCTTGTCCCACACCCTTCCACAGGCAATAAACAAATACGAACGCGCATTACAAAACTAACAGACCAGGCACACTCAGATCGCAAGATTGCTATTGGTCATTCTAACCCCTTTCATCTGTTCTGTGGAACAGTCTGTAATCATCTGTCGGGCAGTTGCCCACAAGACATAACACCCGTCTGGCCGGAGGATCCTCTCTTTTCAACGGAGGTATGTGGGGCTTTACTCTCTGTTCCACATACCTCCAAACCTGAAAACTGCAGCATGACTACATCATAACGCTGCCCGCTCACGTCAGACTTTTTGTAGGACAGATCGGGTCGATTTTGTATATTTGTAACATTGTTCTGTAATTCTGACCGACTTTTTGTAGGACGTGTGCGTTGCACTATTGCTATAAGTGTGTTCTATTTTTCTCCTACAAAAAATCGGTCACCGATTATCGGACGAGACGAGGGCGAGCGCGTTTTAAATTCTTCCTCGATATTTCTAGGTCATCATTGAAATTACGAGCAGTTAAGTATACCACCACAACGGAGCTTACCCTAGCAATGAAAAAAGCCCATACTATGCTTTCAGCTACCTATATCCGGACGGACGAGACGTCAACCCGGATCTGAGCAGCGCCATCATATCGCCGGCTGAGGACCATATCACGGTGACGCAGGAGCAGTATGAGTTGTACTGTGAAATGGGTTAGTATTTTTTATTATTTACACTAGTTTCGGCTTATCGGCTTTGCCCGTGTTGAAGTAGAAAATATTTAGTCTATGTCACTCGGTAAGGTGGGTTGGGGTAAGATCGGCCAAATGCCAGCTACATTGCTGGGCAAGATGGACATAATGACGCGGAACGCAATATGACTAAGACTAAAAATAAAACTAAATAAGTGCTATAATTTATATTTATACGTTCTTACCCCTATGCCGATCTTATCCCAACATACTTTACAGACCACGTACCGGAAGACGCGGCGTTGAAAGGCTTTCAACAAGGTGGACCGATGACCTGGTCAGGGTCGCGGGAATCCGATGGACGCTTGACGCACAGTACCGTCGTTGTGGCGAGGCTTGGGGGAGGCCTTGCCCAACAGTGGACGTCTTTCGGCTGATATGATGATGACTCTCAGTATTAAAGTAGCGTTTTACTGGTGTAAGATTTTTTTAAATCGGTCAGTAGTCGTCGTCAGGTCAAACGCGACCAAATCCATAATAATAATAAAAAAGAACTTCTTCGTGCTCAAGTTGGTTTGTCTATATTTTACTTCGAATGGAGTATATTTAATTATGAATAGTACATTTTTGTTTATCTTATAATATTATTATTATCTTGTAACATTTCAGGCAGCACGTTCCAGTTATGTAAGATCTGTGCGGAGAACGACAAAGACATCAGGATAGAACCCTGCGGACATCTGCTGTGTACGCCCTGTCTCACTGCGTGGCAAATCGTGAGTAAACTTTCTTATTAAAAACTAGTTGCCCGTCCCGGCTTCGCACGGGCAATAAATATAGCCTATGTTACTCAGGGTGAATGTAGCTTTCAAATGGTGAAAGAATTTTTGAAATCGGCACAGTAGTTTTTGAGTTTATTCATTACAAACATACATACAAAAATACAAATTTTCCCTCTTTATACTAGCTGTGCCCGCGACTTCGTTTGCGTGGACTACAGAATTTTGAATTTACTTAGCCTAAGTTACTCCTTATTACATCAGCTACCTGCCAATAAAAGTCCCGTTAAAAGCGGTCCAGCCATTCAGAGATTAGCCGTAACAAACAGACAGACAAAAATTGTTTTTTTTTTTGTTTCTTTATCTACGCCTGCTGGTGTGTAACATTGTTTACTACATAATATGTTTTTTTTTCTCTGTAAGTGAATGTGAAATTCTTTTAAGAAATAAATATCTTTAACCGCAGACAGACAAAAATTTAAAAAAAAAGTTATTTTGGTGTATGCTTGGCGAAATCGAGGGAACTTCTCAAATTCAATTAATTTTTTAGTGAAGTCGTTTTTTTTTTTGAAGTCTGTTTAAAAACTCATGAAATCGTAATCAAGCTTAGACTGTGTAACATGTAGGTACAGAATATAAAAACAGCATCTAATGTATAATAACAGCATTCGTTCTTGTTCCAGGACTCGGAAGGTCAGGGCTGCCCGTTCTGCAGAGCGGAAATCAAAGGGACTGAACAAGTCGTGGTGGATGCGTTCGTGCCACCGCGTCCGCCCACCACATCAGATAAGTAAGTTGTCTCACCAATGTGACACGTTACCAAGACATTTTTTTTGGGACTATGTTTTATACAATGTGTAACGTTAAATGCGCAAAACCTGAAAATAGTTTGATCAGAATAACGAGCAGAATAAATTAAACCACTTTTTACTATGAGTTACATTTTTCAAAAAATTCTTCATTAAAAATGTTACCCTGTCTATTTATGAATAGGTCAAGCCACCACATACGCAAACCCACCGAAATAGGTAAACAAACACAAATGGTTGTAGTCCAATAAAAATTTCTCATACACGGGAAAATGAAAGTTCTTTTTTCAATGCAGATATAAATTTTAAACAAACTAAATCTGCTCATAAAACCTTTAATTTTTTTAAATAATTTTTTTACTCACATAATTAGGTCAATCGAATTAAAAATCATTTGGGGTGTCTGAGGTTTTGCGCATTTAACGTTACACGTTGTAGATGGAAAACACAAAAGTATTTCATAAATAAAATACGAGGGTGGATTGAAAAGTTCGCGGCCTAACACATAAATACTTGAACTTTTTTAATGTAACTGACCTCATTCGATTTGCTTACTCTTTGGTTGTCACATTGTAAAATTCTATCGCAATAGCATTATCTGTTTTTAAATTAGATTGAATTTTGTCAGCCTAAGTGCAGCGTTTTTAAAGAATGGAGAAAATTGAGCAACGTGCGGTCATCAAATACCTGTTTAAAAAAAAAACTAACTCCAAAAGAGATTCACGAAGATATGTCAACAACATTGAGGGAATCTGCTCCGTCGTATACGACTGTGAAAAAGTGGGTTGCAGAATTTAAACGCGGACGAGAGAGTATTGAAGATGACCCTCGCTCCGGCCGGCCTACGACGTCTACGACTGAAGAAAACATCGGGAAAATCTGTGATCTGATATTGGCAGATCGGAGATTGACCATCAAGGAGATTGCAGACACTATTGGCATCTCGTAGGAATGAACACAAAACATCATAGTCAATGAACTTGGATTTTCTAAGGTTTCTGCGCGGTGGGTACCCAGATTGCTTTCAGTTGAACAAAAACGAATACGGCTCACGATTTCTCGCGACTGTTTGGAAATGTTTGAGGCTGATCGACAAGATTTTTTGGCCAGATTTGTGACAATGGATGAAACCTGGGTACACCACTACACCCCAGAGTCAAAACAGCAATCCAAGCAGTGGAAAAAACCTGATGAACCGGCTCCAAAAAAAGCTAAAGCAATTTTGTCAGCTGGCAAGGTGATGGCGTCAGTTTTTTGGGATGCTAAGGGTGTCATCATGGTGGACTACCTTGCAAAAGGTGAAACTATAAACTCGGCTTATTACTGCACCCTTTTACGTCGTTTGCGTGAAACAATCAAAGAGAAAAGGCCAGGATTACTCAGCAAGAAAGTGTTGTTCCATCAGGATAATGCACGCGTTCACACGTCTGTTGAATCTATGGCTCAAATTCGTGATTGTGGCTTTGAATTACTGCCCCATCCCGCCTATTCCCCTGATTTGGCACCTTCAGATTTTCATTTATTCCCAAACCTAAAAAAACACCTTGGAGGTCAAAAATTTTCATCAAATGAGAAGGTCGAAGCTGAGGTGGGTGACTTTTTTGAAGGCCTTGAAGAAACTTTTTTATGACTGGCATACAGGCGTTGGAAACCAGATGGAAGAAGTGCATTATGTTAAGTGGAGATTACGTGAAAAAATAAATTTACTTTTATTTACATTTTATTTTTTTTTCTGGCTGAGGCCGCGAACTTTTCAATCCATCCTCGTACATACAATAAATATCCCCTTGAGCGCCGATAGTACATCATACGTCTGTACAATTTGAATGACCTTGAAATTGTCGTTTTATACACACGTTTGTACGAAATTTATTTGGCCAAATATTTCGGTTTTTATATCTGTTTTTCCTAGAAAAATTCAGTTTTTTTTTTGGTGATTTATGTAAAAACGCGAAATTTCGTAATAATAATACCCAACCGCCCTGCGTGCGAGGGATTTAGCACTATTATATTTGCATTTTTGGTAACATTTGTGATAAAAAGTCCTGACGCTGACGATTTCTAGGTTTTAATACTAATGTTAATTCATGAATCCCCAAGCGACCACCGGTGGCCGCGCATCTATTGTCTTACTATTGTGTCTCTAATTGACGGTATCTGAAGGGTTAATATTAATCTCTGAATAAACAAATATATCTAAACGTTTGTTACAGAAACACAAAGACTGTAGTGAAACCAGTGTCATCAAATTCGTCCGGATCATCTGGCTCCTCCGGTTCCAACGGATTCAGTAAGTGATAACAACCTATCTTGTAATTTCTATAAGTACATTACTTTTAGTATATGCCGCCCCTCTCGCCCCAGCCACAAAATAGATAGGTACAGAAGACAATCTCATGTATGTAGTTAACTTTTTTGACTGGCCTGTTGGTCTAGTGGTTAGTGGCCCTGACTGCTATGCCAGAGGTCGTGGGTTCGATTCCCACCCAGGACAAATGTTTATGTGATGAGCTTGATCATTTGTTCTGTGTCTGGGTGTGATTTTATCTATTATATGTATGTATTTAGAAATATATAAGTATGTTTATCAGTTGTCTAGTAACCATAACACAAGCTCTGCTTAGTTTGGGACTAGACGGCGTTGTGTGATGGTTGTGGAATATTATTATTATTTTACTTTTTATACCTACGCTCGGTGGACGCATACCAATGAGCGTTTGAACCGAAACTGTTCGACGAGCGGGCCGAGACGCTCCGAGATATCGTGTTCGTGAGCGGTGTCTATGTGTGCGTTGTGAGATCGCGCTTTGTATGTAGATTGACTTCTACCCCAACCAGCCCAGGCTCCCGTTACCGATTTCCAGCCACGGTAGACGCAGGCTTGCGGACGGCGAGCAATGGGTAGCACGCCGTTCGGTCGTCTGGTAACTGTCCGGACCGAGCTCAAGTCGTCGACAGTGTGTAGTGTTATTACGAGCGCCTCGAGGAGATGTCAACAAATCGTAAAGGCCCAGCAGGGTCGAAGCTTACTGGGGCCATGGGTTAACTGAATCCCCGAGGCTCTCGAATACAAGGCAAAAAAGGAACAAACGTGTGGGTTTTAGAGTTCTTAGTGTTTTACAAATAACCTTGTCATCATCATCATCTTCCTGCCCTTGTCCCATTTTATTTGGGGTCGGCGCAACACGTTTTTTTCGTCCATTCTGCCCTGTCACTTGTTACGCCATCACTAACTCCCTTTTCTTTCATATCACTTCTCACACAATCCATCCATCTTTTCTTTGGCTTCCCTCTCCCCCTCCATCCATCCACACGTAAACTCATAACTTTTTTAGCAACATGCGTTTCGTCCCTCTTTTTCACATGACCATACCAAGACAATTTTGTATATCGTGTTATTCCGCTTAAGATCTACAGCATAGTTGCCTTGTATTTCAGGTTTTGACGTGACGATAACTGCCAGCGCCAACGGCTGGGCGCACCGGAACACCACCTTCAACGGTCTCACGGACGACATCGATGATGCTGAGGTAAATTATATGCTTTTTACGTGAATTTATAGATGTATAGACGAAAGGATGAACTAGTATCGGAGTAGGAAAAAGTATGGAATGTGAGGATATTTACTTCGTAGTGACATGACGCAAACGTCAATCAACTATCGGGCAGTAGCCCACCAGACTATAACACCTGTCTGGTCTGAGGATCCTCCCTTTTCAACGGACTTCCAAACCTACATAATTGGCCTGAACGGCCGACATAGCCACGACTTAGTGACACGGTGAACGGGGTGACATAGCTAAGCGGTCGCTGGGTGCTATGAGCAGTCTCGTGGTGTGCTTCAAACATTTCCATACTTTTGTTTTTACCGCTCGACGCGACGCGCTTAGCTCCCGCTTACAGCGGTTACAGCTGGATCTAGAAGCATGAACAAAAATTCAAAATGATGAAAGTAAGCGAGAATATGAAATTAAGTGGTTTTCTGACCACAATTTTTTTTAATGTTGGCGTCCTAATGCAATTTAAAGGCAATACGCCAATGCACGTCGTTCAAAGCAAACGACGTGTGTGAGAGAGAGAGAGAGAGAGAGAGAGATGTGCAGAGCCTATGTTCAGGCTCGCCAAGATCCGTCAGGCGTACTGTAGATTTGCGGGACGATTCGAAAGAGTTACAAACTCCAACTCAATTCGCGGTTCCAGAACTCGAAAGGCTACTTTGAGAACAAAAGCGTTTTCGGCAGTAAGCAGTAAATCTTATACTCTATCTTACACGATCCTAAGCAGAGTTATTTGATGATTTCTCTTCTTAAAAAAAAAGCTATGATTAGATTGTTGGTTGTACTTTTATTTTCTTTTTTCTTTTTTGTCGATGGGGAAAATCATCTTATGACAAAACCCCACGCCGTTCCTTCTAGCCTTCATACCGGGCTCGAGTTTCCTTTCGGATAACCCCGGCCCCGGTAGGCTGTTGGTTGTACTTAGACCGATGACATCAACCTCTCGAACTGATATATTATGGAGTATCTATTATTCTAAGCTGCACTCCATTCATCGACCATCGATCAAAGTCGACTGTTCGTACGTAATCTGGTTGCATTAAAATAGCACCTACGCTGGCCCATGACTTTAACGACTAGCTTTTGCCCGCGGCTTGGCCCGCGTAGGTACAAAAGCAATAGCCTATATCACTGAGGAATATAGCATCTTTTTATCGGTGAAAAAATATTTGTAATCAGACCAGTACTTTCAGAGATTACCTCTTACAAACAAAAAACAAACTGTACACTTTTATAATACAAGTTTAGACTAGCGTTTGCCCGCAGCTTCGCCCGCTTAGGTACTTAAACTATGGCCTATGTCACTCAGGAATAAACAGCTTTCTATCGGTGAAAAAAATTAGCAATCAGACCAGTATTTTCAGAGATTACCTCCTACAAAAAAATAAATTTTATCTCTATATAATATAAGTGTAGATAAAAAGATTAGGCAAAATCGGTCGAATATCGATTCAATAAGATTAAAATGCAGTATTTTTATCAATCACAATCATTCATTAAAATCGTGACAAACGTCAAAATGCAGTATATTTTTGTTATCAATAAAATTGATGTATCATTTCCGTTGATAACACTTTATGAATGGATTTTTTTTATCTGATTGTAATATATTTTGGCGGGAAAGCGCCGTTGAGGCCGGCCTAGAAAGAGGTGGCGGGATGATTTGAACGCCTACCACAAGGACTGGTTAGAGATGGCGTAAGAAAAGAAATTTTGGAAGGACTTGGTCCCCCAAGTCCTTTGCCCAGCAGTGGGAGAGTAACGGCTAGTAAAAAAAATCTTTTTGACTTTATTGCCCCCCAGTTTATCCTTTCGTCTGTGTGTCTAATTAGAAATTAAAATATAACATTTATGTACGTACAACAGTCTCTTATCTCCTTCATTAGTTTTAGTAAATGCGAAATCCGAAACACGTGTCTAGTATTTTTATGTAAAGAATCTATGTTCAAAATTTCATAACTGTATCATGAAAAATCACAAAGTTATAAGCTTGTTATGTCAGCAAAAATACATAGTCACCGGGCCAAGGCAACTGAGGGGTTGTTTTGCCCTTACACCCCGCTGTTAGCTGGCGCCTAATACCCGCTATGATCTTCCGTGACCCGTGTTTCACTAAGGGCTATATTACACCGAAACACAATGGCGGCGCGACCAGTCGCCGTTACCAACAAAATGTATGCAGCTCTATAGAGAGTTACTCACCTGGTGTCCGTTTGGTTGCGCTACTAGCTCAGACGTGTGTGTCTGAATGGTGTCTAGTTTGGTAGCTTAGGGCTATAATTTACTGGGAAACCATGGCGGCGCAACTGTTCGCGCCACCCCGGTGTCCTGGTGAAAAATAGCCATTAGCGTCGGTGGTATTCAACTTATAACTTTTTAAATTCTTTATTAATTTTGGGAAAAATATAATAGTGTAAAAGCTATTGGAATCCATTCAGTTACTGCTTCCGAATACACTATATTCAGGTTTTGTATAAACTAAAAATAATGTTGTTTGCGGTAAAAAGGTGAAAGATACGTCATAATCACCATGCCTTGACAATTCAACTTGTGTATTGATCTAAGATCCGTAGAAGAAATCTCTTCCCTCATTTGTTATTCGATTATGATAAATATTATGTGCTAGATAATGTGTTTATTGAGACAGTCCGAATAGGTTGCCTAGTTAAATCTGGTGCCAATGATCAATCAGTCGTTCGAAGACATGTGACATTTACCAACCCGCACTGAGCCCGCGTTGTGGATTACGGTCCATTCTCTCTCCTAGGAACCTCGAGAGGAGGCCTGAGTCCCAGCAGTGGGAACATTAAAAAAGTTGATGATGAGTAGGTACAATTAGTACTGATGTTTTTTTTTTTTTTCATAATTCTATAACCGTTACCAAAACTATACGAATTCAAATGTTCAGTTCAGCGCTATCTATACTCTATTCACAATAAAATTAGACATATAAACAAAACCTTTTTTTTACTGCCCGTTCAACCGATTTTGACTTCTATTTTTTTTTTTTTTTTTAATTCGTATAAACTAGTGCTTGACTGCGATCCCACCTGATGGTAAGCAGTGATGCAATCTCTGATGGTGAGGCGCACTAGTTTATTAAAAGCCTATTCACTCTAGCCTTGAAGATACCCAAATTATAATCGGACGGGAAGACCACAGCAGGCAAATTCCGTAGACCTAAGGATGAAAGTAAAAAACTGCTTACAAATACCAATTATTTACTGCAGCCGCCATTTGTTGTATCACCTACGCAATAAATAAAACTCAAAATCGTTTGAATGGACTGTAAAAAGGTTTGTTTCTATTCGCCAGGGTCGTGTGTTTGCGACTGGGTATTCCATCTCGTTTAGCTCTTCAATTCTCATATGTGACAGAAGAGCTGACGAGTAACGACCAAATAGTCCAGACTATTTGGTCGTGGATGAGCGACCCTGGCGGAATAAGCGCGATCGTGTTTATCAGATATATCCGACGTATTGTTATTGGAATAGAGTATAGCAAAAACTTGGCCAAGTTTGGGTCCATAGCTTTCAGCATAAATATTAAAACAGCTTATTATTGAAAACATATCACTTCAAACGGCTTACTTCTTATATTTATCACAGATTATCAGTTTTATTTTTATTACGTTCTAAATCATCTTGGTGTTACCACATAATTATAGCATGGTGTGCATTTTGTTTGTTTGTTTGGCCGTGTGGCATGTTTGTCGTCGTATGAGCTTTTATCTATGCGTTTTGTCCCATTTTATTTTATTTTATTTATCTCATTTATTTTCAAAGGGCGGGTGGTTATTTTGTGACCTTACAAAAATTGTGTTAATCAACTGTTTTTGATCAAGATTAGTTCGCGGAAATACCTCGCTAAAGTTTCAGGGAAAGGAAATATTAGAGGCATAATGTCTCCCTACATGACGCGCAACGCTGTCAAATTTCCCAACATGTCTCGTGTCACGTGAATGAATTATAAAATGTGGGGTGGCAAGTTGTGGGACACCGGGCAACGTTGCAGCGTCACGTTGAATGAGCGTTGCGCGTCATGTTGGGGGACAGTTTGTCCCCTAGGTGATTCTTTGAAACCGAGAAAATGTCTCATTTGTCTGGCCTAGGTTTTCGTTCTATCTGTTTTGTGTCGTAAGCCAATGGGCGCAAATGAGTGCCTTTGATATATTTAGTGCTCGAGGAAATTAATATGCAAATTAAAATTTTAAATTGTAAAGAAAAATTAGGCCAGAAGAATGAGACATTCTCTCGGTTTCAAACAATTGCCTTGTAATGTCTCCGAGGCGAACATTAAAATTATAAATATTTCGACTGAATTGAATATCGCGCTACATTCAAGAGAAATAGGCGTGATTGCAAGAGAAATAGATTAAAGTAAGTTATTTTCATTTCAACACTAATTCAATTCTATTTCTGATATGTTTTTAAAGTTTATCTCTATCTAGCCCTCCAGAGAGGGGGGAGTAAAAGGGGGTACACAACCATGATAGTATCTTTTTTTAAAAAATGCTAAAAAACAAAGTCACAGATAATCACCAGCCCCGTGCATGCTATTCACATTAAAACATGATGTATATTTGTTTTGCAGAAACAGCGGCGGAAATCCCCGCATGCTTAGCTTGCTCCGGTAGTTATGTTTGCTTGACGACGCTGCGCCACGGATAACACATTCCCCATAGTTTTTATGTATTGTTTGTTTTCATTAGAAACGTCACAAAATGTACGGGGTTAGGTACAGCTTTTTTATTGATATAAACTAGTGCGTGTCTGCGATCCCACTTGATAGTAAGCAGCGATCCAATCGTTGATGATTCAAAGCATTTTATTTCAAACTAGTTTTTGCCCGTGGTTTCGCCCGCGTAACGTATAGCTTATGTCACTCAAGAATAAAGCTGCTTCCTATCGATAAAAAAAAATTCAGCTATTGGACTAGTCCTTTCAGAGATTATCTACTACAAACAAAATAATAAAAAAAAACAAACTTTACCTCTTTATTATATTAGTGTAGATCATTCACAGGCACCTTTGACATTTCAAAAAATCTGTCAGTCAGAAAAATTATGCTAATTGCACATTTCAAAGCGCACATCTCTATGGAGAAGAATGTGCAAGAAATTCCATTGACACTCTTTTCAATCATGCTTTGTATTACAAGTATCATCATGGGATGGTAAGGCCTACCAGTTTATTAAGAGCCTATTCACTCTAGCCTTGAAGACACCTAAATTATAATCGGACGGGAAGGCCGCAGCAGGCGAATTGTCTCAGTACTTCGATGTACGCGGTATAAACAGCTTACAACTTCAGTTATGGCATGAAATCTTATTTATTTTGTCGTGTAAATGCTTGTGATTCTACCTGATGAGCCTATTCGCTCTTGCTTTGAAGACAGCTATATTATAATCAGACGGGAAACCGCAGCAAGCAAATTGTCAAAAAAATATTAAAATATAGAGGTTTATTGTGCGAATGCCAAGATAATGTGTTTGAACTCCTCATTTTGTGACGTACGCTTTTAGTTTGTGAAGCATGATTTTTTGTGAATGTTTTAAATTTTAACCATCTACGTCGAATCGTATACGATACACACTAGCGTTTATTCCGCCAGGGTCGCGCATACACGACCAAATACTGCATCTCGTCAGCTCTTCAGTCACCTATGGGGATTGAAGAGCTAAACGAGATGGAGTACCCAGTCGCGAACACACGACCCTGGCGAATAGGACACGAAATCACTCGTCGTACCAATCCGACGCAA
The DNA here is from genome assembly GCA_949319445.1 of Mythimna lalbum. Lineage (NCBI taxonomy): Eukaryota > Metazoa > Arthropoda > Insecta > Lepidoptera > Noctuidae > Mythimna > Mythimna lalbum. The sequence goes on from OX439370.1 coordinate 8,691,290, forward strand.
GCGGTTAAATTGTTAATGTCAATAATCGAGATAATTTTCTAATTCAACAACCAACTCTATGTCATAGAAAATACATACCAAATTGCGTTGCAACTTATACTTTTGTAATACAGAATGGTCTCTTTAATAAAAAATACAATTCTAAAATCGATTCATGAGTTGATGGCAATGAATTAAAATTATCTCGAATAGTTTTATGACGTATAGTTTGTTAGATTTTGTCATCTGTGATTGTGTAGGGTTGAGTTGTGATTACGGAAAATCATTTCACAGAAAATAAACATGTGCTGATTGGTTATTAAATCGCGGCTAGACCCTCATCATGAACGGTTTATAAATAATGGAGTTCTGGTCCTTTTTTAATAAAAATAATTGTTTTTTATTAATGGAAACTAGGCCCAAAAACTGTTAGTTATAAAATTCTTATAACTGTTAGTAAACAAGGCATTAGCCAGTGAGAAAAAAAAAACTAGGGTCTTTTGACCAGCGCCGCCATGGCGGGAGACAACCATGATGGGTCGTTTTGATATCGGAGTAGACGGGAGGCCAACCCAATTATTATAATTGGGTTGGCCTCCCGTCTACTCAGATGCAAGATGCTGAAGACATAGTTTTACAAGGAGTGATGCATGCATGAACAAATCTATCAAATAAAAAAAAACAGGCTTTTTCTCAGCAAAACTCTTTCATTTCATGCACTTATGTGTGGTGAATAAAAAATCATCCGCCATCTTGGAAAAATCCGCCATTTTGGATTTAGTCAGATATTTCCGCCATCACAACCCAATCCCCGCATGTCATTGTACGGTTGTAACAAAGTTTCTTGGTCTGTATAGTGTAAGTAATTTAGAAATAATGTTACAGCTTAGTCATGATTGTGTTTGTCTTAATGGTAAGTGACTTTTTGCGTTGGAATAATGCACGCTTTTGGTAATCGGAAAAATAAACTTTGTTTTAATAGAGATAGGATACATTTTGCATTACCTAAGTAACGCGAACATTTTGACAAAAGCACCCAGTGTAGCCACTATTAAAAACTGTCGAGTCATTTATCCTCCATTCGCAATGGGATCACAGATTTAAACAACTCCTTTTCATCGTCTGTTCAACCGATTTTGACTTAATGCATTGGTGGCATAATAAATGACGGCTGCAGTAAATAGTTTGTATTTGTAACCACTTTTTTGCTTTGAAAGTCATCCCTATGCGTACGTAATAGAAGTTAAAATCGGTTGATTGGTTATACACCTCGGCAAATAAATAGTCAAACAACAGAATCATTTGATGTGACTTAGGGTCCAAACACAAAACTAGGAGGCGACATCGCATCGTAAAAATCTACGAGCTCGCACGACATATAGTATTGATTGCGTATGATGAACTATGTATACCTGAACCGATACTTTATCGCATGAAATCGTATCGCACCAATTCGCATCGCAGGTTTTTGAGTCGTATCGCAGTTTTGTATGTAACTCCTTTAACTTATTAACTTCTTTAATTATGGGTGTATCATAGGTGATACCTGATGACGTCTCGATTCAAATCTTTAATTTCCGAAAAACGCATAAAAGTCTCTTATAAAATGGTGCAGTCGTACTGAATATAATTTATTGGCATTTATATACCTACTTGCTGCAAAAGTGGTACATAATAAGTCCTGCTGTCCACGGACGCGTAGCTTCATAGACGCGTATTCATCATTATACGCTTGGTGTACGCCTGCGTGAAGCTTGCAAAAAACGTGTAACGTTAAATGCGCTAAACCAGACACCCCAAATGATTTTTAGTTAAATTGACCTAAATATGTGAAAAAAAAAAATTAAGGTTTTATGAGCAGTTTAAGTTTGATTAAAATTCATATCTGCATTGAAATAAGACCTTTTTGTTATCCCGTCTATGAGAAAATTTTATTGGATTGGAACTATTTGTGTTTCTTTACCTATTTCAGCGGGCTTACACATGATGGCTTGACCTATTCATAAATAGACAGGTCGAAGTTTTTAATGAATATTTTTTTGAGAAAATGTAACCTATATTAAAAAGTAGTTTAATTGATTCTGCTCGTTATTCTGATCAAACTAATTTCAGGTTTTGCGCATTTAATGTTACACCTTGTATAGTCGTAAAACTATGAAACTGTGACGACGGCGTGGCATCATCGTACCGTCATGTCGGCAAATCGTCGACAGAGTGACGAATACGCGCGTATGAAGCTACGCGTCCGTGGAAAGTAGGCTCTATACGCTTTGAGTTCTGTTTTATTTATTTTTCAATATTTTCTTTTGCTATCGCGTTATCATTTGTTTGTTTTTAATCGTAGAATACATATGGCTTACATATGGAGTAGTTTTTTTTATTTGCTAATTAAACTTTTTAGTTTTAATTTTTGCATCACTTTTGCAGTCAATTAATACAAGTATTTATTTTTTATAATTAAGACACTTTACGTTTTTTGTATTGATAGGACATTATTTCCTAAACAGTATAGTTATGACAGTATTTGAATGCTCGAATATGTCTTCATTTTTTTTTACAATTTTGTGCAGTAAATGCAATAGTATTAATTTAATTAACTATTTATGATAATACCCGTGACTTTGTCCGTTTAAATTAAAAGCCTTTTTTTGTAAATAAAATTATTATAAGTCTTTTGACAATATTTTGATGTAATGCTATAGTTTTTTTTAAGGAAATATTTTCCAAAATTATTTAGATTTAAAAAGACTGTTTCAAAGTCAGTAAATGAGTCAATATTAAGTTCTGATTACAAGCTATACAATAAATTTAGAGTTCAGACTCTTTTTGTAGCTTCATAAAAAAATTAAAATTAATTATCGCACAAAGGAACCCTAAAATCCAGATTATAGAAGTTTTTTTTTAGTTTTGTGGTCTGTTAATTACGAAAATAACTAATTCCCGGACATTTTGTTATGTTTACGCTTAGCTCGTATTAGTCGTATTATTTGACAGTAAGCAATAATTTAATTATTATTATTATTTTTCGTATTATTGTGACGATTTAATGATTTATTTATTTTTAAGTGTATTTTTTTATGTTGAAAATATACGCTTGGTGATATGTGCTTATGTGTTTTCGTTTCCTTTGTCTGTTTGTTATAATTCTTGCCTCTGATAAAATAGGGCTATGACTCGAAAATCTTGGATTTTATTTATTCAACTATGAAAATCCGGATTTTTTGATATTCTAGTCCTTTTAATGTGAAACGTCTTTTGGTCAGCTTTACTTTGACAGAAATTCGTGACGGCAAACGGTATGGTACCGTGAGGCTATCTGTCCACAGGAACGGAGCGACGCTGTGGATTGGAAAAACTGAGAAATATTAGCCAATAGTATTGCACAAAATCAGAGGAGCGGAGATTTTTTGCATATTATTTAATTTATTAAACTCCAAGCGAACGCCGGCGTTCGCGTACCCATTTTTATTCTATTGTGTCTCTAATTATCACGATTGAAGAGTTAATATTTCTATTGGTTAATATTTCTCCGTTCCGTAGCTTCACTCCGCTTCTGTGGATGGGTAGCCTAATGCGGCCGCTATGCCACCGCTCGCCACTTCCCTTACTTGTGTAAGCGAGCTTGGTGCGCGCGTATACGTGCGTATAACACAGATGTTTCACATCTGCCGAGAGTCCCATGACGGCCAACGTTTTTTATGTTTTTTTTTATCAGTTATACTTTTGTTTTGTTTGCAACACTATACACACACAATTCATATTCATTGCATGTAAAAGTTAGCACGCATATTATTTGATACTAACAGCCATATCATGATTTGCATCTTGCATAATTACTAATTCCTAATGAGTCCATCACTCCTCCTCTCTAGAAGAGAGAATAGGCCGTAATCCACCCATTGCGGATTGGTGCTTATAACGGTTTGCACCGATCTCGAATAAAGATTCCCATCATGTTTTTATTTGTAAGTTAACGATGAAATAATGACGTTTCTTAGCTAGGTATTGTCATCATAGCAGAACTAAGAGCGTGTGCAAAATTTCATCCTGATCTCCTAACCTCGAGGGCTGACTCGATAAAAATTCATAGGGTACTTCCCGTAGACCCAGAATCCTAAAATTTGCTATGAAGCAAGATCTCATAGGAATAAATCTGAAAACGTTGTTACGTCACAATTTTTTTTTTGCAATTCAGTAAGATCTTCGAGACTCCATTCAGGAATCGAGCCATTTACTTAGGTAAGTTTGTACGGAACCCTCGGGGTGCGAGTCCGACTAGCACTTGCCCCGTTTTTTTTAATTCATGAATCCCCAAGCGACCACCGGTGGCCGCGCATCTATTGTCTTACTATTGTGTTTCTAATTGACGGTATCTGAAGGGTTAATGGTTATACTTGTATTACGAGTTTATGGTCACTGGATTATTGCAAAACCCTTATGATTGCAATACAACTTGCGATATAATTATGTAACACTCAGTAAATTGTGAATAAGATAATTTCGAATACAATAAAACTTAAAATTTCAATTTGATACTTTATAGTGTCTTACCAAGAAAAACAAGTTTATAATTATACGAGATTTATTGTATTTTACAAATTAACGGATTTTACAATTTTCCTATGATAGATAAATGAAAACCACAGAAAAGATGAAAGAGGTTAGAACTAGAACTTTCCGATTTGCAGGCCTGTCACAAAGTAAGGCCCCGCCCATAAGGCCATTATAACCCTTTTTATGAAAGGCAAGAAGGAACAGGGTGGGTTTTTTAGTCAGTGAGAATCTGACACTATCTCCCGCTCCGCTCAACGGCGGGGTATGTCATTTTGGTGATTTTTATCTACCAAAAAAAAAAAGAAGCTCTTCTGTCACCTATGGGGATTCAAGGGCGACACGAGATGGAGTCGCCAGTTGCAAACACCCGACCCTGCCGAATCATCATCATCCGCCTTTTTAATATTTATACTGCTGGGCCTCAGGCCTCGTCTTTAAGAGAGGAAATGGGCCGTAATCCACCACGCCGGGCCAGTGCGTGTTGGTGAATGTCACATGTCTTCGAAGTTTTGGTTCTAGGACATGCCGGCTTCCGCACGATGTTTTTTCACCGTTTTGAGAGCAATGGTAATGAAATAAATTCGAAAAGTAATGCGCCTGGCTAGGTTTGAACCTGCGACCTACAACTCGTAGGTTGGGGCCGTTACCACTCTGCCACCACTGCTCCTAAACCGCAAACACATGACCCAGGCAAATAGGTACTTTGTGTTGCATGAAGATTCAATAAATAAATAGGACACGAAAACACTCATCGGACCAATCGGTTAAAATATGCTTAAACTTTTCGACGCCCATCTATATAATACGCGATGTGTCCTCCAGCGCCACGCAACAAATTGTTTCTATGTTAAACTAACTATTATTATTTTTAAAGAGGAGGAGATTAAAACTCTTAAAGCTAGGAGTATTTTAGACTTCCTGGAAGCCTCCCGGCTAAAAGAGTTAGTCTAACAAGGTGGCGAGTCACAATAGATCTTTTAGGTCGCAGTGACTACATCTCCTACACTATGGGAGATGCATAGCCCCTTATCTTTAAAATAATAATAAACTAACTAACAAATGTTTCTATTGAATATAAAACAAACAAGAACTTATTATGTGTGAAAAAGTTAAAAATATGGCTTATAACGGGGCAATTTTCCATAAAAACAAAATATAAGGTCATGTAAAAGTCGTAAATTTATTTTATACTGTTATTACTTCTAATCAAGTAGTGGCGCTGAGGGCACGAAAATCTCGAACTTGTATACAAGTGATTCGCGTTCAAAAGGTTAACAAATGAGGTTCCGCCAACAGGACTGGGCCGAGTTCAACGCAGCGACGTCCACCATCGACGCGCTGCGGCCGTCCGTGCGCTCGCCCGTGGCCTCCCCGCGCCACTCGCCGCGCGCGCCGCGCCGCGCCCCCGCGCCCGCCGAGAACGCGTACGGCGAGCTGCGCGCGCCACCTTTGCCGCCCAGGAAGAGTCTGTCACCGGCGGAGAATGTCATCGTTGCTGCTTCCAGCGTTCAGGATATTGCCGCTGCTAGTAGTGCTCATGGTAAGTGGTCACGCCATCCATACGCACGTCTAACAAAATCGCAATGTTGAAGATTCAACTATTGTTGCATGTCTAACAGTAGTGTTCCCTACACACATCTTTGTGTCTTCTCGTGTTAGTAAAAATGGACATAGACCAGCATAGGCCCATTTACTTAAACAAATACCTTGAATTAAATAGTAAAATACTTTATATTTTAGTCATAAGTTCTAACATCATTTTATTTAATAAAGCTTTTGACCGCGATTTTACTCAGGAGTAAATAGTTTTTTATATGTAAAAACAATAAAACCTCAGATAAAACAGTCACCACGACCCCCTAAGGCTCAATTTATACCTTAATTTCGCCTCATGGCGCGTGAATTCTAGGGGGATTTGCGCTAGAGGAATTCTCGAAAATGGGCGAGGATTCCCCGGAAGACGCGCGACCTTTTTTAGGCTCGTATTGAGTTTGTATATTATACAATTGACATAAAGTTCATTATTCTATGTCAAATTTCGTTGCAAAAAGTCGCTTCCATTCCATTCCGCGGCGGTGTAAATTGAGCCTAAAGCTGCTGCCAGATTAAATTAGGGACACGTCGCAGACAAAAAAATGATTACAATAATATACCCCACTCGTGGGAGTGGGGTGTATATTACAATCCACTACGTAGGTAGATGCAACGTAACATGCCCCGCTCCTACATAGAATTGACATTATCAGCACCTATTCCCACATGGAAGTGACGTAACACACCCCACTACTGCGTACAAGTGAAACAAAGACTATGCAGCCACTAGAAATCTAATAACAAGCGACACATACATATGACTTATTGATTTGATGTAGGTCGCCACAGAAATAGTCTCGACCAATCAGAACGCAGTACCCTGCTCCCCTGTACCTCGACTAGTTGACAGAATTGTTTTGGTGCGCTAGTTCAAGCACAGAAATAATGAAAGAGGTTAGAAAGAAACACTTTCCGATTTGTACGGCAACGAGTCTCGCCGCTTGTTTTTAACTCCACTACAGGCAATAAACCAACGAACGTGCATTACGCAACAGATCACGCAAACTTGAATCGCAAGTTTGCTATTGGTAGTTCAACTATGAGCATTGCCCTACTTTGCGACACACATGCCCCGCCCACAAGGCCATTCTAACCTCTTCCATTTGTCCTGTGAGTTAAAGCATGAAGCGTCTAAACCTACCTAGAGGTGACGTAACATACCAGCCCCCCCCCCTCCCCGCTCTGAAGTTAGATACGTTTTATCTTTTATCAGACTGAATAATAATAATACTTCTTTTATTTTATCTGGAAAACATCCCCTTTCTCTCTCACACTTAATTTATCAAAATCAATTGGTTTCTCTCCAGCGGAACCCAGAAGACGGTCGTCGTTGGAACCAGAGCCGGATTCGCGGCACCGACTGACATCCATCATCACAGGATCCACGGAGACCATCACCGGGCTCATTGACACTAGACACGAGGTATGTGGGATAGTTTGAGCAGAGAATGAGGAAGTGAGGCAGATGAGTGACGAAGCTACAACTTAGGGGTCTTTAAGTCAATAGTGAATAGGTTGCTTCTAGGTAAATGTACTCAGAATCGCGACTGTATCGATGCGAACACGCTACAGCATCGCGACTGTATCGATGCAAACGCGCTACAGCATCGCGACTGTATCGATACGAACGCGCTACGTCATCGCTACATAAATTTGCAGTGGGCGAGGGGCCAACTAGATAGGGTACCACTGATACTCCTTTCAGATTAAAAAATATATCTTCTTTTTTTTAGGTGCCACCCGACCCACGAGCCTTCGAAAAACCCCGCCGCGCTTGCACCCCGCAATCCAACAGCCGCCCCCTTCCCGCACCCCCTCCCGATAGACCCCGCACCCCCACTCCCACGGAACCTAAGCCAGAACCCCGACACTTACTCGACAACAGATACAACTCCGAAAGACACGACAGACCAGACCCGCCCCCGAACAGGCAAGATAAACCCCAAGAACAAAGACATCACATCCCAGAAAACAGACCTCAGGAAAATCGACAGCACGTGCAAGAAAGCAGGCACGTACCAGAAAGACACGTGCCAGAAAGGATAGCGCAAGAACGACACGTCCAAGTTGTGCAAGATAGGCCAGAACGCGTCGAAACTCGCCAGGAGCGTCATATCCCTCCCCCAGAAAGACATATGCCTCAAGAAATTAGACTCGAAATTAGGGTTCTGGATAATAGACAAGACAGGCATCTTCTTCTATCAGAAACCAGACATACAGACTTTCGGCTTCCCCCCGAAAGACCACCGGAAAAACCCGAAAGGATTATCGAATCTAGGAGTAGTTTTGACAGGGAGACTAGGCTTGAGAATCGAGCGCCTCCTCGGCAACGCTCTTTGCCAGCATCGACCAGTGGGAGTGTGGATCAGCCCACAAAGTCTACCACTATGCCGAAGTTTCCTTCTGAGGATAATAAAGACCCACCGTATGAGAATGTAGCCGTGGAGAAAAATGAGTTGGCTTTACGTGAGTATTCAATTTTATTTATATTTTATTTGGTTTTTATTTTTATAGCTATTTGGTTAGCTCTTCCTCAATGAATGGTTATTTTCCATAAATACCCTAATTTAACGCTTAGTACATTTTTACCCGACTATGGCAAAAAAAGGAAGAGTTACGATTTTAGCAGTTTAGTGTGTGTATACGCTTATATATAATTATTTTTATATGTAAAATCGTCAATAACACTTCACAATGCTTTTATTATACATTATTTATGTTATATTACGAAGAGAAGAGAGGAATTTGTTCAGTTTACTCCTTGATAATAATGATAAATGATATTTATTTTGCTAATAGGTTTTTTTAGAAACACTTTTACACGTAAATTTTTTTCAGTTTAAACTAGATGAGTTCGGTTTTTTTTTAGCTGACTACCCTGAGAAGAAACACTGAATCGAAACTCAGTGGTCATAAATAACTAAATAAAATTAAATAATATATTATATATAAAATGTATGTTAGTTGAATAAGTAGAAAAAAAAAACAAAAATACTCTAAGTTAAAAAAAATAAAATAAAAAAAACTAATTTCTTTAAAAAAAAACTTCCCACCTAAGTGCATAATTATAAGTAAAATGGCTTAGGTTATGATTATTGCTTAATTTTTTTGATTGAGGCGTATAAAGATAATGCATTATTCCAGTTAATTGTTATTAAGAAGATATTTGATTTAAGTACCAATAAGATGATAAGAGAAACTCCAAAAAAAGCAGAAGTTAGATTAATCTAACCATCTAGCCAAAATAATCTCAAATAGATTAGGTATTTATTTATTTATTAAAAAAAATTTGTTCTTATTGCTTAGCTTGAGACTAGATGGCGTTGTGTGAGAGTTGTGGAATATTAATATTATTCCATTTATTATTTAAATTTTTAAATATTTCTTAAAAAAAAAAACACGTCAATAATAGTAGCATCGGAAACAGAGTCCAGGCTACCGGTGGTTAGAGCTCTCATTATTATTATTATTAATATTATTACTTATAAGACATTATTATAATATTATTTAAATTTATTTATATATTATATTTGTGCTAACAAATGCTTTTTCTTTTTTACAGCTAAAAAAATCAACCCCCTTACCCACGATAAGCACGGCCGAAAATATGGTGACAACGTATCTTATGAAAACATAAATTTAGACTACATTGCGCGTTTGGTAGGAGAAGGATACCCCAAGGAAATAGTCGTGAGGGCGTTGGGTATCACGCGGAATGACCTTGAGATGGCGTGCGATATACTACACGAGTTTGGATCTAAAGTACCTAATAAGTGTTAATATAGGTAGTTTGTTCTTTAAATTATTTCGTTTTGGTAAGGTCAGTGGTCGTTTTTCATATAATTTCGTAAATTATTTCAATGTTCTTGAGAATCATTAATTTTCTCACATATTTAACATTAGGAAACTTATCGGATTTTCCTGCATTGAAAACTTGTCTTTCTATAGACAATCGATCAAAATAACAACATAGGCAACGTCGGGTATATCTTATTTATTCCGCCAGGGTCGCACTTCCACGACCAAATACTATCTCGTCAGCTTTTCTGTCACCTATGGGGATTGAAGAGCTAAACGAGATGTAGTACCCAGTCGCTAACACACGACCCTGGCGAATAGAACACGAAAACATTCGTCAGACCAATCTGACGTAAGCTGTTAAATTGTTAAAGCCCTATGTGTTTTATTAATCAATTAAAAATAATAGAGAATTGAGAAACCTAGAAATTTCAATTGTATGTAGTTTGTCTAAAAAGTCAATCGACTTGGGTTATTATTAGAGTAAAATGAAATCTGATGTAGTCAACACTGGTTCAATAATCAAGGTTGACTAAGAGATCTTGATCATTGTTTACTAGTGGAACAACTTTATAAAAAGTATCAAATATAAGTATTTTTTAAATAATTAAATATTATACGAAATTTCTAAGTCTTTGCCAACTATTGATTATTTAGACAGACTATTAGTATGATATTTACATTATTTTTTGAGATAAGCGATTGTCGATAACAAAGAAGAATGTCTCAAGTGCATAATATTTCAAAGATTATGAGTAATGACTACTGACTTTACGAAATCGACACCACAGGATTAGAATTTGTACCTTATGAATTAAATATAAGTCTGATTTTAATGTGTACATATTTCAATGTCATTGTTTGTTTATTTGACATGACGTTACATAGGAAATTGACCGTAATAACACAATGCATAACTACTATTTTACTTTGGACAATAGCAGCGTTTATATTTCTATAGTCAGTAACGAATATTACGGGTTTTACATAATTTTAGCAGGATTTGACCGATCGTTTTCCTGGTCAAATGAAATCGGGAATATAGGCACAATAAACTAATATATTGGACCCAACCAGAACCAGGATTTTCGACCCAAGTTGGGTGAGTGAATAATTTATTATGTAGCTCAAATTCCAAGCACAAACCAACCTTCACGAAATATTTATTTTTTAATGAATTTAAGCAACCCATTTCCTAAAATTACTGTAATTATTCCTAGAAAATAATAACGACTAATATCAGACATCAATTTTACGATCACCACCTAAACATAACATTATTTTAGCAAACGATCATTAGTTTAGGTAAAATATATCACTAAGGTTGAATTTGTTAAAAACAAGCATCGTAACTATTAACTTTTAAGTGAAAATTAAAGTTCTATAACGTAAAATAAATTTTAATAGTTACATAATTACTAATTGATTCTTTAGAGTAACTTTGTTACACCAAAAGTTACATTAATATTGGGATTGGTAAAAATCGCAGAGTGGGTAAAGTGAAAATTGCCCGGGCATTGTCAATATTGCCTTCTTCGAATGATTGGCTAAAGTATAGTTGGCATCTCAGGGGGTCCCACTTTGCCAAGAACACTTTGACCGTAACTATACAACTTTTTATGGCTCTTATGGTGAATTCACCATTGGATAAATGAATGTCCTTTTGTATACGGGAGCCTGTTAAAATGACAGATTGACGAACTGTCAATACGGATAGGTAGTGTTCAAATATAGTCCTTAATCGGTTGCCGATAAAACCTGTCATTTAAAAATCTAAAATTGTGTGATAGTATTATAGATTAATAAATAAATAAATGTAATATTAAAGCACATTTAATGTATTTATTTGTATCATTTTAGTGACAGTAAAACTTTTATTCCAGTGGTTTTTATTTTAATCAGTATTCATTTTAACTCAATGTTTTTTTTCATTAAATAATAAAATGCTTTGTAAATAGTTACTTGTACGAATAAATATTGCTATATTTTCATATAAAATTGCTGTCTCATAATATTTACTTAATAGTGGTTCATATAGAATATATTTTTTCATATTTATGTCATATTTATGTATGGAGATAATACAAATTTTGACACTTTGACTTATGATACTTGCAATATTTAATTAGTATATTATAAACACTTATTGTTGATGTAAATAATAATCATATTTATATTTTTTTGGTATAAATAAAAACTCGTACGTGTTGCATTGATCTTCCTTTTGGTATAATATTAGAAAAAAAAAGATGTAGCTAGTTTGATAAGTTTTTACTAAAAAAAACAAAAATTCTTTTGAAATTCGAAGAGCTTACAATGGCACCAACGTTTCCTGATATTGTTCTTCGTATTTTTCTATATAAAACATATTTTGTAAAAGTGCAATTTTTCTAATTGTTCATCTTTTCTTTTTATATTGCTTATACACTTGTAAAAAACTGCTTCAAATCTTAATAATTATGCGTTTTTATTCAAATGTTATTGTTTTGTTTAGCCTTTTCACAGTTGATTTACAACTGAATCTTGATGCAGTTTTTGCAAGACAATTAATGTGCTTAGTGAATGACTTGACTGAATTTTTAGGTTATAATCTATCTAGTCTTAATATTTCACTTTTTTGCTAATTTCATCTGTTCGTTTATAATAGTTAATTAAATGAGGATGCTATACATTGTAATTAATGCCAGTAATTCTTAATATTACAACTGTAATTAATAGTTGGTAGTACCCAAACGTTTTAGGTACCTATTAATTATGAGCGAATACATATCCACCACACTACTAGTCAAATTTCACTTTTTATATAAAAAATGTTGTGCAGTTTTTGCACACACATTTTTATTTAAAAAGATGTAATGTTAGTATTTTGTGACAAGTCGTGTGTACATTTAATGATTTAAAATATCCACTCTTATTTAAAATAATTTATTATAATATTAATTACGACAGGAATCGATTACATGAATCAATTAATAAAGCAGGGATAATCTCGTATTGTATATAATGTGTAAGTAACTATTAAATACATTTGTACCAAACACAGGTTAATAAGATGCATGTGTCACTTGAAAACTTTTTTAGTCATTGTGTACTCTGTCCATCGTTTAAATCATAAAATGTACAGCAACTTAAATAAATTGTAATTCCCTTATAACTTAAATTATCGAATACGCAAGCTGTAATAAATATAATTTCCTTTAAAAGTGCGTATTGCTTCTTATACTACGAAATATTAGTAATTATTTTATATTTAGTCAATTGTTTACAATCTCATGAACATCATAATACATTTTCTTTTTAAAAGTTACAGTTGATTATTTTTAAATCTGTTTGTGAACCTTTCGTATGATAATAATCAAAATATCGATCCAAATCAAGCGTATGTCAACAATGACCGGTTAATATTCGAAATCTAGAATTGGATAAAGTGAAAAAAAAAAACTGTAATTTTTTAACAATGACTTAGCGAAAATGGGTGTTCGATTGTTTAATTGAAGAGTGTTTTTATTATTAAAATCTTTTTTAAACAGAGAACACTCAAAACTAGTAGAATTTCATATCATCGGACAATATTTTGCGGTTGCCACAAACCTTGATGTACAATGCACTTTTACCAGTGTTAGTTGTTACTGGCTAATTTAAAATGTTGTTAATATTACGAGAGTCTGAGGAAAGTGCGTAGCGACATTGTAGACATTGACATGTGAGACATTGTAGGATTATTTCAAATGTATCGGCCAAAATTAAAGCGTAATTACAATTTTGATCATTTAAATAATAAAATTATTTTTTTATTATATTCATTAAAAATCGTTTTAATGTTTTTGTTTTATAAGATACACCTCTGAAATATGTTGTTTATTATTTTTAACAAAAAACTGTAATCACATTGTTAATATTTTTGTTTATTTCAGTTATAGATTGAAGTTACTTTTGGTGGATTGTATGAAATAAATAGAAATGTAAAAATTATGAATATTCAGTAATGCATTGATTGATGATGAAATTGTAAAATACTATTTTTGAAAACAACGCCATCTATTGGATGATTGTCAACGGAATGTTTTGGGGGAAGCTACGTTTTGTTTTACGCTTTAGTAAAAATACGTTGCTAAATATATTTAAGTAAAATTATATTTGTTGTTTTTATTACTTAAAACTTCCTGACTGTGGTATATGTAACCTAAATGGACCTGTAGGTATATAAAAACTGACGGTTACGGGTTAAGGGGATGCATCTCGACACACATTTTCACTGTTTTTCATACAATCGCTCTTACCTGATTATGACGTTATTACACACTTTTCATTAGATATTTTTGAAACATAGTTGCCATCTTGTGGATATTATCTAGGCTTCTATTGAAATCAATTTCCAATTTTGTGTAACACTAATCAAGAACCTCTGAAAATCTGCTATTTTGCATGAACTTTGACACTTCATAATTTACTCAAAAATTTAAAAAAGTAAAGCTATAGAAGCCTTGCAAATTTTATTAAAATTCTAAATGTCGACAATTTATTTTAAAAACTTTTAAAGGTTTAAAAAAACAGCTATTTCATGGAACAAGTTTTGAAAAATATCCGAGTAAATCACGGAATTACCGAACACTAACAGAGTTTTCAGGCGTTATCTCTTTTTTTTTGCGTTGTCTTTTCGTCAAACATCGTGTTAGATGAAGTAACAAGCTTTTAAACCATAGGTACTCGATTTTGACGATAGGCGAGTGGAAAAGGAGCCTCTTAAGCGTTTCGCTTCACCGTTCGTACCACGTACATCGAAGGACTGGAACAATTTGCTTGCTGCGGTCTACCTGTTCAACTATAATTTAGTATTATACTGTTATCCGAGCCCAAGACGTCGACGGCGCGCACTGTTCCCGCGCGCCTCAAGGAGTTGTCAGCAACAGGAGGGGTCCCCAGCTGGGTCGAAGCCTACTGGGGCCAGGGTTATCCGAAAGGAAACTCGAGCCCCGGTATGAAGAGGCTAGAAGGAACGGGGTGGGTTTTTAGTCAATAATAGTCTGACTATCTCCCGGTCCACCCAAGAGTATGGGGAAAATCATCCAATGACAACCCCCTCGAGCTACCTTTTGGATTAACCCTGGCCCCAGTAGGCTTCGACCCAGCTGGGCCCCTTCTGTTGCTGACAACTCCTTGAGGCGCGCCGTGAACATCTTGGGCTCGGTCCGGACACTTACCGGATGGTCAGACAGCGAGCTACCTATAGGTCGCCGTTGCCTGCTTCATTTTGCGTAATTAAACTGTTTTTCTTTAAATCTGAGTGGTTTTTTGTGAGTTTAATGTTTTAGATAATTGTGCGCATGACTGGTTTTTTTAATGAACTAAAAATCATTCGTTGATTAAAAATATTTTATTGCGTTATTCCTCATTTACTTTTAAATGGCAAACCCATGATTTGACTTTAGTTAATCAGTTGAGAATGGATTTATAAAAAATGTACATTATCGTATTAGGCATTTTTATTATAAAGGTAAGTCTCAAATATAATAAGTTTTAGTTTAAGAAGTTTAGTGTACGCACAATAAATTTGTATTGTGCGTACAGCTAAGGAGAGGAATTCTCTGCTGGAGTCTGTGTTTTCTGAAGGCAACACAGGAATCTGTAAGTCTAGAGTGAATGGTTACACCTAGGTAAGCGCGCTCCATCGTCGACCGCATCGTCGCTTTCCATCAGTTGAGTAGCGGTCAAGTATCAACAATAAAAAGAAATAGTTTTGTGGTCCTTTTGATAGTTTTCTATTGCAAAGAAAGATATCAGGGTTTCTATCACATCTGGGCACACTTTTCCATAGCTATGTGTGTTATATTGTTGGATACGAAATTTTGGCTTACGAACGTTTGGGACACGTCACGTTCGGACACAGTGGCACAATTGATACTTTTTAATTTAAATTTTTTTTTAGTTACGATTCGAACACCGATAAAAAAAACTGTTTTGTACAGTCAGATGAAAAAGTTTTCTTTGATAAATGTACCAACTGAAAAATCTACCTCCTAATCTTAATGTAAAAATTAAAAGGTGTCAATTGGGACATTGTGTCCGAACATGACGTGTCCCAAACGACAGTAAGCCGAAATTTTAAGCTAAATAAAAGTTACTAAGCTCCAAACCTTTGTCCGTGTAACTCGCGCACTGAGGGTTCTGTACAAACTTATCTATGAAAATAGTTCAATTTCCGAATCGAGTGTCAATATCAAGATTTTTCCGAATTGTTTGTTTTTTGTGACGTAACTTTACAGTTTTTAGATTTTTTTCCTATATTTTTGCTAAGAGACCTTGCTTCATGCACAATTTTAGAATTCTAGATTAACGGGAAGTACCTACCCTATGAATTTTGATTTTCTTGAGAGTATCGATATGTATGTTTATAGCGACATAAAGAGCTGTGTGCAGATTAAATGTCTAACTTGCATATCTTATAAATGGCATTTTTCTTATTTTCAGTTACAAATATCAGTTTCAGACCTGCAATTTCCAGTTCATGTCGATTTCCAAAAAGTTGGTGAAACAATATTTAATAATGAAAAATTCAATATTCTTAAAACGACCACACACGTCATCACAGATCATTTCAAGGAATTTATGTTGAGAAGTGGAAGTGAAAATTCAATAAATCCTGCAAAAAGGGTTTTTATCGATACAAATGGATTCAGGCACGAATGGTCTGGTTTTGGTGAAACAATTAAAAGTTTAAGAAAGACTGATTTCAAACATTTACGTGGAAGTTTTGAAGTCGCTTCTGAAGATACTCTTAAATCTGGCACTATTGCGACGAATGAGACTGTAAATACGACTGATACTGTTAAAGACTCCAGCGAAAATAATGAAGATGGAAAGAATAATGCTACAGATAATAACAATAATAACGTTGCCGTCCAACACTTAACTGAAGAAGCTAACGAAACCAACATTAATGACACGGCATCAACCACTACTTCAGTCGCACCAACACGTGTAAAGGATTCAAGTGACGAAATCACCATTGAGGAAAGATTACGAAATGGCAAAAAAGATAATGAAACCCCTGCTAAGGCTGAAGAAAAAAAAGCTGATGCTGATAAAACCCCCGCTAAGGCTGAAGAAAAAAAAGCTGATGCTGATAAAACCCCCGCTAAGGCTGATGCTAATAAAACCCCTGCTAAGGCTGAAGAAAAAAAAGATGATGCTAATAAAACCCCCGCTAAGGCTGAAGAAAAAAAAGCTGATGCTGATAAAACCCCCGCTAAGGCTGATGCTAATAAAACCCCTGCTAAGGCTGAAGAAAAAAAAGATGATAAGACAAGTACAAAAGAAGAAAAGACTGTTATGCAAACTACCTTCTTTTGTCCCTACTTAGGAGTTATAACTATGTCGAGATTTATTGATCTTTAAAACTTTATAGTAAGTCTTTTTTTGATTTGATTAAAATTTATCCTTCGTATAGTTTTCCGATCAGAATGCGTGCTGTTATAGATAACCTTAGTAGGAATACTTAGGCAAAGGATTTAGATACATCCTCACTATGTTAATTTTTTTTCTTTTTAATTGATATGAACTGGTGCTTGAGTGAGGCTTCCACGATGCGTCTTCACTTGTCCCGATTCACGGCGTCTCGAGAACTCTGGACTATGGAGGTTTGTGTTGCAGCTCTGATAAGGTCTGTACAACGCGTAGGCGAGCGACCACGTGACCGCTTCCCCTCGACTTGTCCCTGGACAACGAGGCGCTCCATGGAGTGTTCGAAAATGAAAACATCGTCAACCACGACCACTCTGTCAAGAGTGAACGACTAAGGAGGAGGGTGCTTGACTGCGATCCCACCTGACGGTAAGCAGTGATGGTGCAGTAGCAATCGTTGATGGTGAGGCGCGCTAGTTTATTAAGAGCCTATTCACTCTTGCCTTGATATTGTCAAAAACCATAAGTTAAGTTCCAATCGTATCAGAAGATTGAGAAAGAATGTACCTGTGCCTTTGCATTTACGTACACGTCTTGTGTACTAAAACATCTCTCAGTGGCTAGTTGACGGTTCTCAGTTGACCCTAGCCGGTATGCCCAAATGTTTTGGTAATACAAAATAGTACATTTTGATACCAGTACAGAAAGTTTTTCATTGCAATCGAGGTGGAATTCGCTCGAGCCTAAGGCGAGGGAGTTGAGGAGCCTAGGGCTGCTGTGACGCACGTGTATCAAACGACTTTTTTCAATACCCTTACAAAGAAATTAATAAACGGGGGTTGACCGGTGACTGTACTGTACACGAAGTTATTATTGCTACATACTGTATTCTGTCGGTTTAAAATATTTCAATGATGATGAATTGCAAAGGAATAATCGGCTTAGAAAAAATAAACACGAAAATGTTCTAAAAACATTAAATTTTATTAAATCTCAACTGGTTGCACTTTGCTTTCGTCTTCCTTTTTGTTTGGATTATCATTCATAAATCTTCTGTTGAACCGTCTCGTCATGTACGGATCAAATTCTTCTGCTACTTTATACTTGTCAAAAGTTCTAAGAAAAGTATTCATTGCTGTTTGAAAAGCTCTTCTGTAGCTGGTTACTGGCATTCTTTCTTTTAACATTACGACGGGTTCAAAAGGGATAACTAGTCCCGCTGCAGAGGCAAGTAGGGGCATAAAAGGTGCCGGTAGGTAATAAGAAAACAATTCCATAGCACCGTTGACAACGCATGTTCCAATATTTCTTAGTACTTCGTTCACTTTGGGTGTGTTAACCACTTTGTATATAGGATCTGCAATGAACCTATAAACTTTTAACGTAAAACTGACTTGTGGTATGGCTACTTCAGTATTTTTTTCTTTGTCTTCGGTTTCAAGTGACGTTTCATCATCAGGTGAAGCGGTTGGTTCTTTTTTTAATTCGAGCAGTGTTTGGTTGTCCTGAGTCGATTGAACAGGTTGGGTTGTCACCGTTTTTTCACTTATTTGGTCTGTTATGTTAAATTGGTCGTTTATTTCTGGTTGTTGAGGCTACAGTTAACAAGAGGTTGAGATTATTATCATATTTTAATTTAGTAGAATTATAATAAAACATTAAGAGTTCTATCTTAAATACATATGTGTTGGTCAAATCTTCGATAAATTTAAAAAGTCTAAAAGATAGTTTATGAATACATGCTGTATATTATAATTTGTCTCTTTAAGTCTAGAATAATCACTATTCGCAGTCACGCATCACAAATCCTTCTCAGAATATTAACTAAATACATTAGCAGATGATAGGATTACAAATACATATAGTATCCATTAATAATCCTATTCCAACATGTAGTCAATATGTTAATCGCTTAAATCTACTGGAAATTGGTATCATGGTCTAATTTACATGCAATACTGGCAAATTGGCTTCAGATTAATCGTCATATTCCTAGCGTATTTTGTATAAAAGGAGGATAAAGACCAAAAGACAAGAAAACAATTTGGTATCTTCTAAAAACCGACACATAGAGAAATAGGTACTCCTCTATTCTCTAGAGGAAAACATATGTTACTGAACCAAGAAGAGAAGAGGAGAGTTTATTCTATTCAATTCTAATATAATAAGTATATTAAATTTGTAAATCGCTTCTTCTATACTCCTATATATTTAGATAATGATGATTATAATTATGAGAAGGCTCTTATTGTTTACAATAAACTCACTGCCGCTAATGATGAGCAAAATAGTGAAACTAGAATGGAAGTAAGAAATACTGCCATTTTATAAACTATGCAGTTTCCTGACACTCACATTAGATTTGGGATTACAACTATTTGTAGATTTGGTAAGTAAATAATTCTGGTAAATTCTAGAAACGAATAACTATAAACAATGGAATCGTAAATCTTTATTTTATTCGTATTTTCATTGATACCGATAAAGGCAATAATTGTGTAATGCACTGCATTTGAAACATGTCTATTGAGATTTTTAAGATCGGATATAATTCAAAGATTCTTAGTAGGTATTAATAGAACTGAAGATATAGGAAAAAAGCTGATGAACTTATAAATCTACCCAGAAATAATAAATAAAAAAACAATTACATCACAACTTAAGATACATATTAGAGATTGAAGCATCTAAAATTGAAGACATATCCATTTGGATCATATACACTTTCATCAATAGAACATTCAGTTTTCTGTAGTCAAATGAAACAGAAGAGAGTGGCTTGAAAGAGAAAAGGCTTGAATATAAAAATTGTTTTTGTATGAAAAGCAATAAAATATAGCAATAAAATCGTATGAGGTATTTTAATTAAAGGCTAGCCGAAAGCCGTGAAGTTCACATACGCCACGCTGTTGTATGATCGAATATGGTTCCGTTATATTTATTTATAGCTTGTGTTTTATTAGTAGTTTCTGTGGATTCTGCACCTCAGGTAATTTTAGTTGTATTATCATTTTTAGGATATTTTTTATGTTCGTATTAGTCTGTAACTACGTATCCAGGTAAATATTTAAGTATATTTTTACGAGTAACGAAAATATTGCTATTTCTATGGACCAAAATTATTCAAGGATTTTAGGTTTAGTCATCAGCTGATGATAATGATCCTTATCCGTCTGCGTACTACATTACCTACATTATATACCAACAGACACACACTTGATCCTTCTAACTTTTAGAGCCCAATGAGTTTTTATTTCTTAAGCGATTGTTTAACTACCTGTATTACTTGTTAATCGCTTAATTTGAATTGAGGGTGGCCTAGTAATAATTTAATTTTTTGGATATCTACCTATTTATATGTATCTTTTTTACAGTGAATTTTTCAAGATTTCGCTCATGTATTTAAATATAAACAAACTAGGTGGGCCGATAACCTGGTAGGGGGTTGCGGGAGTCCGATGGTTGCGAGACGCACAGGACCGTTAATTGCGGCGATACGTGGGGGAGGCTTTTGTCCAACAGTGGACATCTTTAGGCTGAAATTATGATGATGATGATGATGATTTAAGTATACCGTTGTGTGACAACATTAATTCATGAATCCCCAAGCGACCACCGGTGGCCGCGCATCTATTGTCTTACTATTGTGTCTCTAATTGACGGTATCTGAAGGGTTAACCAATTCTTAGATAAGGAGGAGGATCAGTAGATTTTGAAGGGTACGGTAGTGTAGTGGTAACAGCCCTGACTTAGATTTGTTTGAGCCCTGACTTAGATATGCAGGCGCATAACTTTGTGTAATTTATTTCATCACCACTCTGCTTGCAAAACGGTGATCGAAAACATCGTGAGGATATCGGTATATCTTAGAACAAAACTACGAAGACATATTAGGTAACTATATCCTTACCCACACTGAATCCACGTGGTGCTCAAGGAACCAATCCTACTAGAGAGGAGGCCTGAAACCCAGCGGTGGGAATATTACAAGACTGATTAGACTTATGCTCTATTACAAGCTTTTATAACAAGTTTTTTTTTATTTAGTTTCACCTGTACAGATGTTTGTCTGTCACCAAATCTTGAAAATAAAATTTGACCCACTTCCCGGTTACCGATAGAGCTGAAATTTTGCATACATGTGTAAATTAGATGACAATGCAAAATTATTATAACATGGAGCTGATCTGATGATGGAACCTGAAGGTGGCTATAGGAACTTGGTAGTTAATCGAAACAACCCCATTGAGTTTGAGCTCGTATGATTCGTCTTGATCAGTATTAATCATATAGGTAAACTGAGCTATAAAAGCTTGCTATGAAAAAATGATTTTCATTAAAAACTTGTATACTATATTAGGTACCATCACAGTAATTTCTGCCTGAACACTTTTAAAAATTTGCGTGATCGAATCAGAAATGAAGATATCCACAGGAGAACCAAGGTTGCCGACATAGCACGAAGAATCGCCAAACTTAAGTGTATGTGTAAGTTTAGAGCCGTTGGGCCTGAAAGTTGGGGGATGAGCTGCTCGCGTCCGTAGGATATACTTGAGTTCTGACCACCCTACACGTGTCCCCTGGGTAGTGCTAAACGAGCAGTAAACGCGGTGGTAGGCCAAAGCATCGGCTGTCGGCTTTTAAGTTACCACCCACCAATCAAAGCCATGCCGCCAAGCGATCCGTCGTGTTCCGGCATGATGACTGGTGAAGCCGTACGGTGGAAGTTGGGTCTGAGCAGTTGTGTTGCGATGTTGACCGGGTATGATGCACCAGCTGTTGTTGCGTCGGACGTTTGATCATGGAGGGTAGCGGGATCCGAAGCACGGTGCTTCGCTGGCCGACCGCAGGTAGTTGGGGGCCCAAGTAGTGTGCCAGCCACACATGAAAGGCTGCCCCGCCAACTGCGAAAAATCCCGGGGTGGCCCCATCGTGCCGGTTGGCGACCGGGAGAGAGGACCCGATGGCGATCCCTGGGGGGGTTCGGGCGTCCCCGCAGTCTCCAGATCAACCCTCCACTGGCGCGGCAACTCTGGTTGTGTTGTCGGGTCTAGCGTCGCATCATCTCGCTCAACTGCCATCTTCCACCAACCCTATTCACTCCAATAAAAAAAAAAATCTAATGAAAGTTAAAAAGAGAAGCAAGTGTAAACAGCGGATGCACGTCCTCTCATTCAAAGTGCACCTCTCAAACATTAGAGGACTGCACTCCAATCTCGATGCGGTCCACCACCATCTAGAGACTGACAAGCCACACTTGCTTTTCTTGACGGAGACGCAGATTAGATGTCCGTCAGATGCGGCGTACCTCAACTACCCGGGATACTCATTGGAGCATCATTTCCTGCAGCGTGCCGGGGTCTGTGTGTACGTCCGTAACGACATCTGCTGTCAGCGTCTCCGTCACCTAGAGGACGCAACACTTTCCATGCTATGGCTGTTGGTGGACACTGGCATGGATAAAATTATCTATGCCTGTGTCTACCGATCGCACAGCGGTGATCAGGAGACGACTCGAATGTTTTTCCACCTCAGTGAGGCCGCCGATAAGGCTCTGCATCGGCACCCTGATGCGCAGCTCGTCGCTCTGGGGGACTTTAACGCCTGTCACCAGGACTGGCTTTTCCCTTACCAGAAGACCGACCACGCTGGGAGAGAAGCACGAAACTTTGCGGTGTCGATGGGCCTTTCCCAGCTGGTGAAGCAAGCGACTAGGGTGCCTGATGTACCTGGTCATACTGCAAACTGTCTGGACCTTCTGCTGACCACCGACCCGGATAGATGTATCGTAACAGTTTCCTCACCACTTGGAACTTCGGATCACTGTCTGGTGAAGTCTGTATCGTCCTTCTCCCCTCTTGACTGCGACTCTCGTGGTGAACGGCGAATGTGGCGTTACAGGTCAGCAGATTGGGATGAGATGCGTCACTTTTTTGCGTCTTATCCTTGGCAGCGGGTCTGCTTCTCTTCTGAAAATCCGTCGATCTGTGCGGATGCTGTATCCGATGTGATACATCAAGCTATGGAGTATTTCATACCTTATAGTGATGTACCCATCGGAAGCTCAGCTCACCCATGGTTCAATGCTGATTGCGTTCAAGCTGAAGAGCATAAGCATTCGGCGTTTTTAACCTGGGTTGACGCTCGTGACCGCAAATCCCCGGATCTGAGCTCAAAGAAGAGAGCCTTTAACCGTGCTGCCAAGTCCTACAAAAAGGCACTAAAGAAGGCTCGCTTTGACCGCATTACCCATATTGGCACAAAGCTCTCTGCACAGCCATCCGGTAGTAGAGCGTTCTGGTCCCTTGCCAAATCGGTCGAAGCGAACTTCTGTCGGCCCACATTGCCTCCGCTGGTTAAACCTGACGGAACACTGGCTCATACGGCGAGAGAGAAAGCAGGTCTCTTTGCATCTCTCTTCGCCCATAATTCTCGTCTTGATACTGGCAGTGCTACTCCACCGACCCTACCTCACTGCGGCACTTCGATGCCCGAAGTTCGCATAAGGAACAAAGAAGTTCTGAGAGCACTGTGTCGTCTAGACGTGAACAAAGCTAGTGGACCAGATGGTATACCTGCGATTGTTCTCAAGGCTTGTGCGCCCGAGTTGTCTCCTGTATTGACGCGCTTGTATCGCCTCTCGTTTAGGACTGGGATAGTGCCCGAATCCTGGAAGCTTGCCAACGTGCAACCTGTGCCCAAAAAGGGCAGTCGTGCCGATCCTGCCAACTATCGGCCGATTTCGGTAACCTCCATACTCTGCAAGATTATGGAGCGTGTATTGAACTCGCGCCTCATGGCATACCTAGAACGTAACGATCTCCTCAGTGACCGGCAATACGGGTTTCGCCGCAATCGGTCTACTGGGGATCTACTAGCGTATGCCACCCACTTATGGGGCGAGGCCCTCGAGAAGAATGGGGAGGCGATTGCGGTCTCTTTGGACGTCTCGAAGGCCTTCGACAGGGTATGGCATGCTAGTCTCTTAAGTAAGCTTCCGGCATATGGCATATCCCCTGGTCTGATTAACTGGATAAAAGACTTCCTGAGAGAACGGTCTCTTCGTGTTGTTGTCGATGGATGCTCATCAGAGCCCATGTCGACTAATGCCGGAGTTCCTCAGGGGTCAGTTCTCTCTGCAACTCTTTTCCTGTTGCACATTAATGACCTGCTGATGCCCGGTATCTATGGGTATGCAGATGATAGCACAGTTGTAGAGAGATACCTGCCAGGTACTCGGACTAGTAAGGAACAAATCCGGTCCGAACGAGAGGCTATGGTAGAGCGTGTGAATATCTCACTTCAGGCAGTCTCCGAGTGGGGCGAAACCAATCTGGTGGGATTCAACGCCGCCAAAACACAGGCGTGTCTGTTCACCGCCAAAAGGAGCCCGTTCACCTCGGCTCCTACTTTTCAGAATGTAACATTGGATTGTACCGACCGCCTTCAGCTCTTGGGTGTTGAAATTTCCTCCGACCTCAATTTTGGGCGGTTCATTGAGTCCAAAGCCAAAGTTGCTGCTAGGAAACTAGGCGTTCTAGCAAAGGTCCGGCGGTACTTCACACCGGGACAGCTTTTAATGTTATACAAAGCACAGGTCCGATCGTGTGTGGAGTACTGCAGCCACATATGGGCTGGTGCTGCAAAGTGCCACCTGGCAGCTTTGGACTCGGTGGAAAGGCGTGCGAAGAGACTGATTGGTGATCCAGATATGGTTAAGTCCAATCTTCAAAGCCTTGAGCACAGGCGTAGGGTAGCCAGCCTTTCGGTGTTTTACAGGTTGCATTTTGGAGAGTGCGCGCAGGAATTGCATGACTTGATTCCGCCATCCCATTTCTACCACCGGACAAACCGACGTACGGCGAGTATCCACCCTTACGTTGTTGAAACCTCCACGGTCCGGACTAAGCGTTTCGCTTCGTCTTTTATACCGCGTACATCGAAGGACTGGAACAATTTGCCTGCTGCGGTCTTCCCGTCCGATTACAATCTGAGCGTCTTCAAGGCTAGAGTGAATAGGCTCTTAATAAACTAGTGCGTCTCACCATCAACGATTGCATCACCGCTTACCATCAGGTGGGATTGCAGTCAAGTACTAGTTTATATCAGATAAAAAAAAAAAAAAAAAAGTTCTGGAGTGGCAACCGGAAGATACAGCGTTGGAAGGCCCTCTACATGGTGAACCGATGACCTGGTAAAGGTTGCGGGAATCCGATGGATGCGAGACACACAGGATCGGTTATTGTGGAGACACTTTGAGAAGGCCTATGAATGATGATGATGATGATGATCTAGCGAGGACATGGCCAAGTTCCAGCCTGTAACTAAACTAATCGATTGTTACCTTCCTCAGGTTCCATACGACTACGTCCCATACGGTCGTGAGTCTCGTCGGAATGCAGGCCATCCTCTTGACGTCAACTTGAACTATGAACGCTTATTCCCAGCCAGACGCAAATTTGTCGACTCACCCACTAGCCACGTACGACCTAACTTCGAGCCCTTTTAAATGACACATATTGTAGTACAATGATTTTATTATGTAAATAGACAATAATGGGTTGTGGTGAATATTTTGTTTTTATATTTATAGTAGAGACTAATTCCTACCAGTAGACCAATACCTTGGAAAATCAAAGGAGTTGTCAGCACCAGCAGGGGCCCAGCTGGGTCGAAGCCTACTGGGGCCAGGGTTATCTGAAAAGGAGCTCGAGCCCCGGTATGAAGGAAAGGAAGCTAACTAACATAAGTCACAATGGTTAAGCAGTTTAAACGTTAAACGAACGACGTTTACAAATTTTGTTTTGCATTTATGTATAACAAACTTGACACCTATTATTAAAGTAAAAATTAGATAGCTCTTCCCTACAATTGGCCAATGTTGAAAAATAACATGAATTAAAGTGGATCATATACTTTTGCGCATTATAAAACTCGCGATTAGCTCCTATGGTCCTTCTAATGCGTGCGGTTGGTCCTTCTAATGGTCTAAGGCTGCTTGCCCACGTCCGATAATCGGTGACCTTTTTTGTAGGAAAAAAATAGAACACACTGATAGCAATACTGCAACGCACGCGTCCTACAAAAAGTCGGTCAGAAATACAGTAGAATGTTACAAATATACAAAATAGGCCCGATTATCTGTCCTACAAACAGTCTGACGAGGGCGGGCAGCGTAAATATAATTTCGACATTTCATAGCAAGAATCGTGCTGAAATTGATAGTTAGGTAGGTAACCTAACGTTGCAAGACTTGTGCAATATTGTTTCATACTAAAACAATGTTCGTTTTTCATAAACAAAGTTAATTAACTGTATTCAGATTATGAAAACAATATAGAAACGAACCATGCTTACTAAGATAGTTATACCGAAAATAAATCCAAGGAATATTTCCACAAAGGAGAAAATTAAATGAAAATACAAAACACAGACGAGCAAACTTATACTTTATTATACAAATACATACAGATTCAGAAGCGTTCAACACTTTTGATCAATAATACACATTTTTATAAATTAAATAAACTAATTATAATACAAAGTAATTTAAATTACACGCACTAGTGGGTTACACACGAATTAAATGACCACATTATATTAAAAAATTATGTCGAGTTGAGACAAAAATAAATGCGTTTTAAATTTTCTAAAACTCATTGTGTAAAATAAATATCGAGACAGTTTTTTTTTTCGGTGACAAAAAAAAATCTGTGGTCTAAATTTGAATTTAAAGGAACGTGGTTGACAAATGAGTGGTTTCAAGTTTTTGCAGGCCCTGGTTCTTAGGTTCTTTAACCGTGGTAGCTGGCTAAGGAGGCTAGGAGGTCTTGTACATTGACGTGAGCAGGTACAGGCGATGCTAGCTCAGCGTACCTGCTGGTGTAATCTGCTGGACCAGCCCGACTTTCGTCATCATCAGCCTGTGGGAAAATGATTAGCCATTTCACACTAGATACAAGACTAGATACAAGATGGAAGTATTATTATTATATATAAGGAGAAACTGACTGACATATCAACGCACAGCCCAAACTACTGGGAACGTAAAATCTTGCACAAGGCTTCCTTTTATGACTTGGGTAAGCACTGAGAGAGGTTTTTCCAAAATTCATCCTTTAAAGAGATGAATCTAGGGTTCAAGGTTTGTATGGAGAAACCTATTTTTATGCGGGCGAAGTCCCTGGCAGAAGTTAGTCTATATATAAAAAGAGAAACGCCGTGACTTACATTTTAACGTACAGCCGAAACTATGGGGACTAGCTTTTGCGGTATGTTTCCTTTTATGACGTAGGCGAGCACTATCGCTTGCTTTGCATAGACTTCGTAATATTTAGAAAATCTGGTGAACTAAGATATATCTTATAACTTTTAAAAGTCATAGAACAACAATTGTTGTTTATGATGTTAGAAACCTAGTCTCTGAGAGGTTGCTAGTATTTTACAAATAACCCTGTATACAAGGTTTATGAAATCTGTTTATGCTATTAAAAAATTAAGGTTACTTACCATAGCAGCTGACATCAAGCCAACCAAGAGACAGAGGAACGCGAGCCACTTCATGGCGCTACCGAACCACCTCGTTCAGTCGTCACCTTGACGCCATGATGCTTTTATACCATTTCAGAACTATTACAATTTCATTAGGACTTAATAACTGAGGAGAACGCATCGATTTGATTTGGGATTTTGTTTATTGATTATTTTTACGGTTCGATATTTTTATTTTACTATTTTGTGTGGCGTATTTGAGTACAGTGTGTACATAGGAAGGAGCAGTGGTGGCAGAGTGGTAATGGCTCCGACTTACGAGATGTAGGTCGCGGGTTCAAACCTAGCCAAGCGCATTACTTTGTATAATTTAATTCATCGCCATTGCTCTCAAAACGGTGAGGGAAAACATCGTGAGGAAACCGGCATGTCATAGAACCAAAGATTCGAAGACATATAACATTCACCAACCCGCACTGGGCCCGCGTGGTGGATTACGGCCCATCCCCTTTCCTAGAGGAGGCCCGAGTCTCAGCAGTGGAAACATTAAAAAGGCTTGATTATGCTTATGCTATTTGAATACAAACGACTAGATACGGATCTGAGCCCTGGTACAAGCCATGGTCCGAAGCGAGAGGAATCTCAGGTGGTAATTTCACCTCCATCTACAAAGCAGTAATGGTAGTCAAGGAGGACTGCACGCGTTAGGGAGTGGATCTCCTCAAGCCCCAGCTGCCGGGACCCTGATCTCGATGTCCAGCCACCGTAGGGCCGAAGCTTACTGGAGCCATGGCTTGACTTCCGAAAGGGGAACTCGGAGTCCTGGAACGCTAAGCAAAGAAGGAATATAGGTAGGTGTGGAGAAGACATTGGATGATTTCCTAGCTAAAAAAAGGGCTACTGTTGAGCGTAGATTCAATTCCCGGTTTCGGGGCCTGCTCCCCTAGCCAAGTTACAACCGTTTCGCGTGCGTCGAACGCTTCGAGTTGACCTTGCCACCAATTCTTTTGTTCTGACCACGTGACTGAGCGTTGAGATGACGTCATTCGCGTAAATTTGAAGCTTTCTACTAGCGTTAACTATTGTAAATTAACAACTTGGCTAGGGGGGCTGTTCTCTCTCCAGTCGTGTCGGATTGCGATCCAATCGGACAATGAGAGTAAAGGAATAGAGAGTGCTCCTGTGTTTGCACACACACTTGAGTGAGTTTCCCTGCGTACTTGGCTAACATCGGTTGCGATTGGCTACCGTATTAGAAATTCAGTCAGCAAGTTTGCGCAGTAGTTTAGCGATGGGCTGTTACGCTGCGTGTCTTGGGGTCGATGCTCGCTCGGACCAAATGTATGTATATAAAAGATGGTTATTCCGAGTCTGGGTACCTTCTGTATGTGAGTTTAAATTTGTGAACACACCCACATACAGGCGTTATTTCGTAGCATGAAGTAAGATTTACCGTTTAAAAAAAAAAATGAATGAAATCTGACTACCTTACAACTGTAAGGAATAAGTTAGGTATCAACGAAAATGTAGGTAGGAACTACACAAGAACATATCTAGCATAATATTATTGTTTGTACAATAATAAAATAATCTGATTTTCACGGATTTAGCACGGTTTAATTAAAACCTGAGTCACGATTCAACGCACATTGTAATATGCGATATTCTGAGAACTGAAATAAACAAAATGAGTCATTATGTTTCCCTAATATTTTCTTAAGGTCCTAGCACCCGACGAGCAGTGCCATAAAACAGTGACTTTCTGAGTGAGAGTCACAATGGTGGGTGTACCTCAGCGAAATAAATTACAGTAATTACGGTTAAAATCACGGATATCTATGTTTAAAATGTATCTAAAATGTACTATTCAGTACCTAGCTCTAAAATATCTGTACCTCCTACAGAATTAAATTATTTTCAAAGTTAATGTACACCCGCCATATTGACGTCAAGATGGCGGGTGTTATAGAATATTTTATTATTTAACCATTACTCATAAAATATAATTACACCAAATAAATGTACCTAAAAAGTACCTCAAGTAGAAAAGAGCATACACTTGATCACAATTGATAATTGCTACAATTTATTTCGCTGAGGTACACCCGCCATTCTGACTCTCACCTTTCTAAAGCCTACACCTCGGTAACGGCTACGTCAATAAGTTTCATAAAAATGTTATAAACCCATGTATATAACATTATCAACGTAAGATTTTTTCGTTTAACCATAACTTTTGCCAGAAAAAAACCGACTTCAAAAAACCCTAAATAAAACTACAACCTACCTATATTAATAAACCTAACCTAACCTACGATTACCTATAATAAAATTTAACAATTTTTTGGACCGGTGCCTGTCTCTTGGCTTCATCATCAGATCTGATGATAGAATGGTTCTTATTCAACGCAAATGCTTTACTTGTAGGTAAAAATACCAAAATCGTTGTACGTTTTCCTATAAAATTTGAAGAGTTCCCTCGATTTCGTCAAGATTCCATCATCAGATCCCAACTTGGTGAGTATGGGACCATTTGGGAAGTATATCCTTTCCAACAAAACAAGAATTTTAGAAATCGGTTGGCAAACCACGAAGTTATGCGCGAACAAACATAAAAAAAAATACAAACATCCGAATTGAGAACTTGCTCCTTTTTTAGAAGTCGGTTAAAAAATAAAATAACTTCATGATATTTTTTCACTTGTTTTTACCTACTCCTTTCAAACGGCTTTGATCTTTGATGTTTACACAAAAAATGTTACAAAGGTTAAATATTCCTCAGAATGTAAATAGTATATGTAAATCAATCAATATTTTGCAAAGAAATGGATTTACAGTTCAGCGGGCCTCTATGGGCCGGGCCACAGAACAGTAAAAAAGGCCGGGCCACACGTTGCGCCGCACCGCAAACACTTCGAGGAATGGGCGGGCCCGGCCCGGCGGTTCCTCCATTGCCTTCGTTCCAGGGTACCGGGGTTTTGTTTCGCACCGCAACCAAGTGTTGCTGACATTTTCTTAAGGCACACGTGGAACATTTCGCGCCGTCGGCGACTTGGGCTCAAGCCAGTCTCCCGGTGTTAAATATAGCCTGTACAGGCAGCGGCAAAACGTCCGGTTTTCTACCTTCTGCAATTAATTCATGAATCCCCAAGCGACCACCGGTGGCCGCGCATCTATTGTCTTACTATTGTGTTTCTAATTGACGGTATCTGAAGGGTTAAAAGCTTCAGTCACCTTCTTCTTTCCCATACTTGATCGATATTTATAGAAACTATGTGTTATACTTAACTCGCCCACGTGAACTTAACATAGGTACTCCCAGGAAAAAAGTCCTACATGTTAACACAAAACGTGTGTGTATCTAGTATCATGAAGTATATCTTTCGATTTAGTTAAACGACTGCAATGAAACAAAGCTTAAGTAATAGGTATATCAAGATACACACAATTTTAATGTATAAAAGTTATCTACATCGATTTCGTACCTACATTTTACGTTATGCGCGCACAACTAAAATCTTCTACAGATTTATTAGAGGTTTGGAGGTATGCGAAACAGAGAGTAAAGTCCCACATACCTCCTTTGAAAAGGGAGGATTCTCTGACCAGACAGGTGTTATAGTCTGGTGGGCTACTGCCCGATAGTTGATGTCAGGCTGTCGTATATGTTCAAATCGCGCGGAGAACTTTGATTGCGCGATACAGGATTTCGTATTTTCTTCGTAGTTCTTATGTGGCGTCATAGATGTCGCTAGATTATCTAATGTCAATAAACCAAAAAATCAGTCCAGTGTGGAAGAATCGCGCACCGAGGGTTCATTGCTTGACACTCATTATTAGACTCACCACAAAGGTCGTACCTACATACGTGAGTGTTCAAACTCACTTTTTATTAGTTTCTACGAAGTCGATTGAAAGGCAATAGAACCCAGAGACAGCGCTGCGGTTTGACTTGTCAAACAGTAACCGAGATCTATCGAAACATTTCAGGAATTCAGTCGCATAGCTAAGAAGTTACGAATTGAACTTGTAGAGGCAGATATTGTGGGATTGTTCGAAAGTCATCGTGGCCCTGGAATTGTAAGGTAACTGAAGGAACACGGGTGGGTTTTAATCAGTTGGTAAATTCAAATCTGACACTCCAGAGTTTCGTGCAAACTTAAGCTTATAATCGCAAAAAAAGCGGCCAAGTGCCAGTCGGACTCGCCTATGAAGGGTTCCGTAGCAGCAAGTAACATAATATAAAAGTTCATGTATTTCGTTGTTTTATATTTGAGTTGATTGAATAAAGGGTAATTGCGGTTTACGATTTATGACGTATTAAAAAACTAATTACTAGATCTCGTTAAAACCAATTTTTGGTGGAGGTTTGCATGGTACAATGTACATCATATATATTTTTTTAGTTAATCTCTTATTTTAGAAGTTCCTATAACTTCTATCTAACACATTTTACCATTTTGGAAGTATCTCTTGCGCAAACTATTCAATTTAGAAAAAAATATATTAGAAACCTCAATATCATATTTTAAGACCTATCCATAGATACCCCGCGCGAAAAGGTGAAATGAAAAAAAAAATTGAGTTTCGGTTCTAAGTATGGGAAGAAAATACCCCCAAAATTAATTTTTTTTTTTAATTTTTGTGTAAAAATCTTAGTGCGGTTCACAGAATACATCTACTTACCAAGTTTCAACAGTATAGTTCTTATAGTTTCGGAAAAAAGTGCCTGTGACATATGGACAGACAGACTTACAGACTTGACAAATTCATAAGGGGTCCGTTTTTCCATTTGGCTACGGAACCCTAAAAACCAAGTTATTTGGTGGCGCCTTACACCAATTACTTTGAGTGGAAATATGTAATTACATAAAATGCTGGCGCATGGGTAACGTTAATTGCGCAAAACCTGAAATTAGTTTGATCTGAATAACGAGCAGAATCAATTAAACCACTTTTTAATATAGGTTACATTTCCCAAAAAAATCTTCATTAAAAACTTCGACCTGTCTATTTATGAATAGGTCGAGCCAGCACGTGCGCAAACCCGCTGAAATAGGTATACAAACACAAATAGTTGTTATCCAATTAAAAAAATTCATACAAGGGGTAATAAAAGTTCTTATTTCAATGCAGAAATGAATTTTAAACAAATTAAAACTACTTATAAAACCTTTAATTTTTTTAACGTATTTTTTCACGTCAATAATTTATTTGGTGTGTCTGAGGTTTTGTACATTTAATGTTACATGTTGTATACGTGGCCTTGCCAAATGCGAATTAGGGGTGTCAAGCAGTTTTTGTGACCGGTAAAGAGTATGGGAAAAGGGCTCGCGGCCGCAGCCCAACACGTTGGTCCGACCAGATCCGCACCGCTCTTGACTCTACTATGTATAATACAATTCAAACCACTAGAGACAGTAACAGTTGGAGAAATATCATAAGGGATAGAGTGATGAACAGACCTACTGTTCATATGACATTTCTCCAACTCACGGTCACGACCCTCAGCATTGAGGAATACGACGCAAGGAGGAAGAAAATTGGACTAGGAAAGCACACTGACCTGGCTTCATCTGTCGAAGTGAAGGCTTGAAGAATCTGGTGCACTCGAACTGTCTCCACGCACTTGAAAACGCATTAGGTTCTAACAAGTCAGGCTCGAGCACTTATTAGTTCGCAAATCGAAACATATAAGAAAAACATATTCGCGCTCTAACGCGTGACACACATCACAGAGGCTTCGAACAAGAGTCAAGAGTTGTTTTCACCGAACTTTCCAGAACGACTATGACAGAGCAAAAACATCAGTTAGCGTGCGCGTGGGTACAGGATATAGATACAGGGTTATTTGCAAAACACTAATAACCTTGCAAGACTGTTTTACTAACATCAAAAACAATAACTTTTGTTCTATGACTTTTTTAAAAAAACGTAATACATTTGTCAAAAACCAACCTTCAAGATTTCGTTGTTCTATCTAACACATTTCAACTCTGTATTTTGCCGTATCTACGTACGACTATCGCGCACTCTTCTTAACACTTCTCGTAGTATCTAAGTTTTTGGAATCATTGTCATCACACCTAGCAAGTATTCGCACCGTTTCCATGTACTCGACATTAGAATATTGATACACCATCATGTAAAGATTACGTCCTCACTGCCGAATTTCGCTACAAGAACACGTATCACGCGACGCGAGCGCATCAACGCGACCGACTGACTAGTGAGGGTCGCGAGTAAATAGGTCAAGTTTATGTTCAGCTACCCTCCCCTACTGTACTATCAATTTCGTCGTCGTTCAATTTAAATATTTTTATTTTTGTATGAAAATCTGATGAAGTAAAATATGATAAATTAAAAGTCATAGAAGAAAATGTATTGTTTGTGATGTCCTTAACTTAGTCCTGAGAGGTTGCTAGTGTTTAACAAATAACCCTATATATAAGTAGTGGGACAATTTGCGCTTTGAAACGCATGTAGCTTCTACCCTACAATTGCAATTTTAAAAGCTACGAAACCCAGCATTCTTATTTTGTGATATACTATGCGTTCCAAATGAGAATAGGATCGATTGCTATGTTTTGACGTGACGTCGTACTGTCAAATCGCAGAAATTTTGTCAAAATTGAAGAACTCGGAGATGAGTAAAATTGAAGAACTGGATTCTAATTAAACTTTTTTCGTTCTAAGTTCGTAAATAAATTAAATTTTTCGTAAATTAATTAAAGTTTAAATATTTCTTTCCTCGATTTGACAGTAAATAGTGACGTCACAACATGGCCGTCGATCCTATTCTCATTTGGAACGCATTGTACCTAACTACAAAACGATTACAGATTTTTTCTTTAATTCTGTTACTGGCGTTACTTCTTGCCTTTTATGATTCTAGGTCAACAGAAAGTCCCCAATACGTTTTCATTCTCTTGCGAGAGTCAAAATATGCGCGACAAACGGTGTGTAAACGGCTTTATCTTTAGATTGCTTTCACTTCGAGGTTTGATTTAGTCACTGCTTCAAGGGGTGGCAGATCTGAGCATCTGATAACAATATCAAATACTTTGATCTATTACTCATTAAGCACAATCTATACAGGGTTATTTGTAAAACACCGGCAACCTCTCAGAACTACATTAAGAACATCATAAACCACAACTTTTACCTAGAACTTTTAAAATAAAAAGGAGTATTTAATAAGTGCAAAGCAACCTCTCAGTCACCTGGATGACTCGGTGACTATGTATTTTGCAAAAATCACAAAGTTGAAAAAGGTTGTAATGTCATACAACCTTTTTCAACTTTGAGATTTTTTCATGATACGGTTATGAAATTTTGTACATATAGATTCTTTACATAAAAATACTAGACCCGTGTTTCTGGTTTCGCATATACTAAAATTAATGTTGACATCATCGTCATCTTCCTGCCCTTGTTACCGTTTTACTTGGGGTTGACGCAACACGGTTTTTTTCTTCCATTCTATCCTGTCACCCGTCATGCTATCACTAACTTCCTTTTTATATCAATCTTCACACAATCACTATATTTGTTGTATTTGTTATAAAGAATTGCCAAACTTAAGTGGCAATGAACAGGGCACATTGCTCGCAGAACAGATGGTCGTTGGGGCCGAAAGGATCTGGAGTGGCGACCGCGTACGATGGAAGACGCGGCTCTGAATACCTCCTACAAGGTGGACCGATGACCTGGTGAAGGTTGCGGTAATCCAAAGACATTAAACTTATACTACCAATAGACGGGACATAGCGAATAAAATTGTAATCCGAGACTTGTTACTAAAGTAGTAACAAGTCGCTGTCACCTGACCGTCAAGTCGCGTTTGTGTCCGCTATACACACCAAAAGAAAATATTTTTTGGAGAAATATGCCGAGTTGCTCATTGCACCATTATAAATCGTATTATGGCAAAACGACTGGACCTAACTCCAGTTTATTTTCGTAAATATTTTTCGTCTTCGCTGAAGCATAGGATGACAGTTTTTCTAAGACATTTCTTCTGATGGCCACTCTATTGTATCTATTTAATCTCTTTGCGGTAATCCGATTGATGCGGGAAGCATAGGATCGATCATTGTGGTGACTTGGGGCAGGCCTATGTCCAACAGTGGACGTCTGTCGGCTGAAATGATGATGATTTGTTATTACAAAAACTTACTATTCAGTATTATACATAATACTCGTATCGATTCGTATATACCGTCACATTGCACGCGGCCAATCGCTCAAACCTCTGAATATTTCATGTCGACTCCTTCACGACGCGGACAGATCGATAGCACTTACTGCAATAATGTTTCTTTTATAACGATGTGAAAGGCTGCATTACGTAAAGACGACAACGACATGAGAATCGATACACCTTACGTTATAGAACACGTACCTAATGGAAATTATACCCTTCATTCATCATTCATCTTCCTTAAGAAAGCCCAATAGCCAAAACCGACAACCCAGGACAGATCAACCTGGCGCCGTAAAGTGAGGAGACCCGACCCCAGATAACGAGAACAGGGACGGAAAAAGAAGAGACCTAATGGAAATTATATTATTGTAGCATAACCAGCTTTTTTAATGTTTCCACTGCTGGGACTCGGGCTTTCTGTCTAGGAGAGGGAATGTGCCGTAACTGTCGCTGCACACGGGCCTCAAAAAACGCTAGAAGCGGCCACAAAAGAAGCTAGAAGTCGCCGCAAGAAATAGCTGAAGCGCGCGACAGCTTGTGGCCGGAGAAGCTTGAAGCGGCTTCAAGCGTTTTTTGTGGTGGCACCGCCCGCAGCACATGAGCCACAAAAAAAGGCCACCTCAAAAAGAAGCTTGATGCGGCGTTTTTTGAGGCCCTTGTGCCCCCGGACACTTATTTATCATGCGGGCTGAGTGCGGATTGGTGAATGTCACGTGTCTTCGAATTTTTGGTCTTAGGACATGCCGGTTTCCTCACGATGTTTCCTTCACCGTTCTAAGAGCAGTGGCGATGAAATAAATTACACAAAGTGTGCGCCTGGCTGGGTTTGAACCCGCGACTTACAACGCGTAAGTCGGGGCCGTTACCATTCGACCACCACTGTTTGGAAATGGAAATTATATATTATTATAATACAGTCGTACTTTCACAATGAAAAATGCAAAAGTTTGCGAGTGTGTGTGTAAGTTTGTCACTTCTTCACACTCGAACGGCTAAATAGATTTCGATGAAACTTTGTGCACAAGTAGACCATGTCCTGGAATAGCATATAGGATATAATTTTTATCTTTTTTTATTTCGGGCTGTTGTATTTATTCAAATCGCGTGGAGAAATCTAAAATCGCGTTGTAGAATTTCGAATTTATAATTCCTATGTCGCGCCATAGATGTCGCTACAATCTCACGGTGATAGAGGTCAAATAAAACACAAATACCTTTATTGTCTTACATTTTGATCAAACAATAAAATAAAATTCGACTATGTACAGCAAAACTTCGACAAACGCTCCAAAAGCGAGGGCTATAAAAGTTGCCACTCGACTGTAGAGCTTCAGGCTTTGGGTTACAGTTGAGACCGGTGCTGGTGGCATAGGGTCAGGTATCACTTCTAAGTCGCGTCTCTGCCGGTCGAGGGGGAACACTGCGCGCCAGGGAGCATCCTGGAAAAGCTTTCTGTATTTAAAAGGTTAATTTGCCTGCTGCGCTCTTTCCATCCTTTCTTTTATAATCGATAGGCTTTGAAAGATAAAACGAACGAAAATAATATATAAATAAAGGAAAATAAAGTATGTGTGTATTTATGTATGTAGGTAAACTTATTTATGTCTTATTATTGTATTCATATTATTTCTAATTTTCAAATTGTACACTGGACCCCACCCTCTATCAAAGGTTTGCTGGAAGAAAACTCATCTTTGAGTTAAGCTCGCCTATGTACATGAACTTTGTTATCCACTTATTTTATAAGTTGTTATAGTGTACAATAAAGAATTAAAGAAAGAAAGAAAGAAAAGAAAAGAAAGAAAACGAAGAAAACAAATAAAACAAAGTAAAGAAAGAAAAGTAGTTTATTAACGCGAAAAAAATCTTAAAACTCACTAACAACCGTAATCAAGTAAGGAAGACATGCGTTACATCCGCGCAAAACGGTGGAATGCTCAGCACAAAGCTGCGGCCTCACGCATAATGCGATGAGGTCACAGCTTTGTGCTGGGTCCCGCTAAATTCGAAACAGGTACGTCCCAAAACTTCCATTTTCGTTCCTCAATATCCCTTTTACTTTTTGTCGATTAATTAATAAGAAATTCGACGAGTACCTTATCAAAAACGATGGCTGGGTTCAGCTCCTGAGGCATCAACGCCGACTGGAGATCCGCATCGCTGAGTATTTTATTCTAAACGCAAATATACTCGTACATCAATATACTAATGAATAATTAGGACAAAATATAATTATCGTGGGTCCTGGGTTGAACCCACGATCAACGAAACCTTCGGTTTTTGCACGATAGACCAGTTTTATAAACTGCATATTTTAAACACAATTATTTGAAACAAATAAATATTGTGAGAAATGGCAAGCAAATAATTTTTGCGGGAATCGTGTTCTATTTTTGAGGGAGCTGGCCGGTGACCTAACTCCTTGTACTTTTTCGTACAAGTGCTAGAATATAATAAAAAGAAACGTTACGTATAATACCATCCCCACTCTAAAGCGATATAGACATACTATGACCCATTTTTTTTGCTTTTAGCGATAAGACCGCCCATTGTGACACCCTATTAACCCTTCAGATACCGTCAATTAGAGACACAATAGTAAGACAATAGATGCGCGGCCACCGGTGGTCGCTTGGGGATTCATGAATTAATTTAAGTTCCTGATGTAATTTTTATTTTTGGTGTACAATAAAGAATACATCTGTCTATCTATAAGTGTGTAGAACAAAAAATCATAAATTCATATGAAACTTCAATTTAAAATTCAAATATACAATAATAGTACTACTCCCATAAATAATAACTCCTATTAATCCTCATTACCGTTCAAAAATACGACTGAAGCCTGTAATTTTCCCCTTCTATTAAAATCGTGCTCATTTTTCACCACTAAAAGGGATATTTATCATGTTTGTGGCAGTGTAAGGTGGTGTGATAGATTGGGTTGGCCTTCGAAGGAAACTAATGCACCAATTATGGCCGCCCGTATCGATTAGCTAATAAAATATTAAACAGCGGGGTTGTATTTGCAGCACATTGTGGAGTCGGTTTATGCCAGTTTACGCTGTATGTTAGGTTTTATTTTGAAACTGTAATCGAAAATTTAGTTTACATGAAGTTTAAGAACATTAGGTACTCTCCTTTGGGCACGCCACAATTATGGCAGTAAGTCCCCTCTTTGAGGCGTGGCTGGAAAGACCTCACGGCGTCCTTACCTTCCGTATGACGCAAGCCCTCACCGGACATGTTCGGGAGATTCCTGCACCGGAGTCGTGCGGAAGAGACGCCCGGGTGTCGCCACTGTGCGGAACGCCCGGAGGACACGGTGGAGCACACAGTCGAGGTGTGTCCTGCTTGGGCTGAGTATCGCCGTGCCCTCGTGGGGGCGATCGGTGGCGGAGACCTAACGTCCTTCAACATGGCCGTGGTTCAGGCCATTGTCCGGAGCGAGGTGGAGTGGCAGGCGGTAGTCTCACGCGTAGGGCCTCCTTCGCTAGCATTACTGCTTCACAAAAGGAGGTGACCACCTGCCATTCCTGCCACCGATTGTCTCCATGAGGACAAGGCGGTGCTCTAGGGAGCAGTTTGTTTGAATCTGAGTATCAGATTTTTTCCGACTAAAAACACCTGTGTTCCTAAAGTCTAAAGTTTTCGAACAATTCCTCGTTTTTCTTCTTACCTGTAATGACTGTCACAGATCTACGAATGATAACTGGTATCAACGAGTTTACGTGCTTTCCGAGGCACGGGGTGTCCATCACGTCCTAGATAAACTTAGACAAATACATACGAGTTGAAAAATTCATATCTACATTATGTATTTTTCACTGTAGAAGATGAAATTTGGGAATCCTTTCTTAGCGTATGCCTACTCGTATGTCATAACAACTATTTACATACCTAGCACAGTTCGTTCCGTAGTTCCATGTGTGTGTTGATAGATTAATTAGCCAATAATAATTGCTTTTAGAAGATATGCGATAAGGCCTTTATTTGTGTAGCTTTCTAATGACGAAAGAATTTTTAAAATATGCCTGGTAGTTTTAGAGTTAAATCGTAACATGTAAACAAACAAACAGAAAATCAAATCTTATTAGTTTAGATAACAATTGATTTAAAATACCTCCAAAAAATATGACGTCTATTGAAACTCAAATTGGCTTCCCAATTCACAAAACGGAATCCCAGCTGAACAGAATTGTCCGCACCTTTATAAAAAAATAATCCCTACTGGGAAACAATCCTTGTCAAATGACACGAGGAAACAGTTGTGGATGGAACCTTCAGCTCTTAGAGGGATATTTTATGAACCAGTTCTCAAGTGACCGCATGCACTTGTCTAGTTATTGCGTATTCACTTACAGGTATCTGCAGTTGACGTTGTCTTCACATCGAAGAGCGTGACTTTGGGAAAACTGTTTTATTTTTACAAGCACAGCAATGGCTGAAGACAGGCGGTTGTAGAAAAGAGAGAGGGAGACCTTCTAGGAATCGACATAATACGCTAACTACCTCATACTACTTATTATTTATAGTACATTACGATGAAAGTGTGTTAGTGAAGGTTGAGGCGAACCCGAGCCGTGGCGAGGGTCTTAAGAGAACCGTTTCGTGAGTAATTACTGATTACCGTTCTTGGTAATCACTAATTGTATCAAATTATTAAATATCGTGTATCAAATGAAGTTTTCCAATACATTTGTGAAGAAAACAACAGCAAAACTACTGACAAATATAACATATATTTATTATGTTGTTGTTATTATGTTTTAAACAAAAAAAAATTTTTTTTTGTTGTTATATACAAAAATAAATATTTTTTTGTTATATGGCGGTTTTTTTTTTCTGTCGACGGGGAAAATCATCATTGACGAAACCCGCTCTTGGGTGGAGCGGGAGACAGTGTCAGAGTCTTACTGACTAAAAACCCCGCGCCGTTCCTTCTAGCCTTCATACCGGGGCTCTAGTTTCCTTTCGGATAACCCCGACCCCGGTAGGCTAAAAATCTGTTTTTATAAAAACAAAAAAAAAAAAAAAAAAAAAAAAAAATTTTTTTAATTTATCAATAGGAGAAGGCTAAGGTATTTTGATCATATTGCCTAGTCTTATGTTAATGTTTTCATGCGTAAAAAGCTTTTACAATAATGAGTTTCATAGAGACAATATAATACGGATGTAACATATTGTAATAATGTTGTAGTTAGTTAGTTAGCCCATTTATGTCCCACTGCTGGGCGAAGGCCTCCCTCTCCCTTTTCCACACACGTCTGTCTTCGGCCATTGCGGGCCAGTCCCAATGTTGTAGTATTTAATTTAATTTAATTAAAACAGCCACTCAATTCCACTCGAAAAAATCACGCCTAAAAGCATCTTAAAATGGCGGCCATAGACCACAAAAATATTAGAATGTTTGATTTATTTACAAATTTTTTTTTATAAATAAATTTAATATAATTTACAAGTTAAATAGACAAAATTACATGTAATAAGTAAGACACTAATTTATATAATTCACGCAATAGCTTAATGTGAAAATTTTTGGTGCTCAAAATTTGTTTTGCGAACAAAGAGGTTGAACAAAAAGGCTTTAACCACATTATAGCACTAGTAATGGTAATCAAAATGACACAATTTGGTAACAAGGGCCATTTTATACTTAAGTGCAGTGCAATAAGAGTCACTTTCTGAGCAAGTGTATTGAAAAATATTTTTTTTAATAATTCAACTTGTTTGAATAATAAGGTTTCCGTCACCGGTAGTAAAACTATAATCCTCATAAATATTCCCTTCCTAACACAAAACTGTCATGCCAAGACATTGTTCCATTTCACTAATATATTCAGCGGTCGATAGCTAGCCGTGTCAGCGGATGGGAGGTACTCTATTGAACGGTACCGATAGGCCTTACACCGAGGTAAGCGAAGACTGAGGTATTGAATAATGGGACAAGGGTAGGGTTTAATAGAAATTGATTACAATTAAGTAACTACTTCCAACGTAGATTTTGTTAGTAGTTCTGAGATTATTATTATTATTGTTTTTAATTTTGTCCCACACTAGGAATTGCTCTGCTTTGCCCCTATGACGTAATATGAAACGATTAGAGAGAGACAACGGGCAAGACCATCGGCTTTGCAAGACACGGTGTCACTCCATCAAATTTCATACTCCAGGCTGCGCCAAAGTAATTGAATGTAATAATAATTAAATTTTTTCGGTGGGTCAAAATCATCCAGATGACATCCCTTGCCCTTGGGCAGAGCGGGAGATAGTATCAGACTCTTACTGACTTAAAAACCCACCCCGTTCCTTCGTTGCCTTTCATACCGGGCCGAGCCTTTCTTTCGGAAACAGTCCTTGGCCCCAGTGGGCTTCGGTCCTGCCAAGCCCCTACAGTTGCTAACAACTCCTTGAGGCATGCTGGAACAGTACGCGCCGTCGACGACTTAAGCTCGGTCGGACAGCGAGCTAACCATTGCTAGCTGTCCGCAGGCCCGCGCATACGGTGGTTGGAAATTCCAGCAGTGGCTGAGGCGTGACCGCCTGCCACTCCTCCTCGCTCAGGACCATGGGTTCAGAGACATGAAAACCGGAATTTCTTTTGAAATAAACAGCACTTTTGTGCCAAATTTGTATTTTCTCTTTTCATTTTTAAGCGTTTGTGTGTACATAAGTAAATAAACAAGCCATTAATCCCCTGCGCCACTGGTTTTATTTTCTAAAAGCTATAAATATTGTGCTTGCCACCTCTCTAAGCCGGCCTCACTATAATAAGCCCACTGGCCATTGATTTCCCGAGGGTACTTTAAATTTTACCGGGACACGAGTAGGTACCAGCAGATACCACCTGAAAACGTCTCTATATCCCCCGTACGCATTAATCATTATAGACCAAATATTTGTTTGTATTTTTCATCCAGATTTTTACCATTTGTATTTTTCTCGCACTAGGGATTAATAATAATATTTTAGAATTGTAACACAACGCCATCTAGTCCCAACCTAAGCAGAGCTTGTACTATGAGTACCTACTAGACAATTGATAAGCATACTTACATATTTCTAAATACCTACATGGTCGTACATATTTTAAATAAATTACACCCATAGAACAAATGTTTGTGTCTCATCTTACAAACATTTATCTTGGGTGAGATTCGAACCCATGACGTCCGGCATAACAGCCCACTAAACTAACAGAACAGTAAAAAAAAACTGGGCAATTGCGAGTCTGAGGGTTCCGTGCAAACTACAATTCCCGAATGGAGCCTCGAAGATTTTTCCATCGATGCTAACTATCCTGTCCTTTGTGACTGGGGATAGATAGCATACATTATTCAGCTCATATAAAACTTGGTATGTGTGAGCAAAGCTGAGTCTTTTCAAGGAGCTGATTCTGTTACACGCACACACCACTCTTCTTCCATGTACAGCTTGGTTTCAGATAAGACGCACCGTTTGACAGCTCATGTTTGAGGAAGATAAGTAAGGCGTTACTTATCTTCCTCAAACATTATTGTAGTTATACCTTTATTTATTTATAACGACTCCATATAGTACATAGGTACAAAGCGAATTTAATGCCTTAGGCATT
The DNA here is from genome assembly GCA_949319445.1 of Mythimna lalbum. NCBI lineage: Eukaryota > Metazoa > Arthropoda > Insecta > Lepidoptera > Noctuidae > Mythimna > Mythimna lalbum. The sequence goes on from OX439370.1 coordinate 8,734,906, forward strand.
TGGTAGAGAATGCCAACCAAAAAGAGACGACATAGCTGAGCGATTTTGACATTTTGAAAATCATCATCATCACCATTTCCCTAGCCTTTTCTTCCCAACTCGGAGGTCGGCTTCCAGCCAAACCGGATGCGGCTGAAAAACTGTATTATACATGGAGCGCCTGTCTATCAGACTTCCACATCCCAGTTACTGGGCAGCACGATACTCCTTGGATAGACTGTTGGTCAGACTTTCTGGCGTCTGATTACCTGTAACGATTGTCGAAGATCATCTACGAATAACAACCGGAACCAACGAGGCATGGGGTGTCAGCAATGTCCTAGATAAACTTAGAAAAGTACATATGAAATGGAAAATCAACATTGCTACTTACCCGGTTTCGAAACCGCAACCTTATCAATTACGATTTTTAAGTAATTAAATAAGATGTTACTCACTCCAAGACTATGTCCTTGAACGTCACATAATATTGCAAAAAGAAAGAAATATAACAGAAATTTTAATTTAAACATTATATTTTAGTGAAATCTATGTTACAATCCAAAACCAATTGAGCTGTAAAAAATTGTAGGTATTGCATGAATTATTTTATATCATTTAAATCGTCTCGATAACAACATGGTTTGTTCTTGAATATTTTTATTTTTATGTTCCATATAAAAACTGAGAACGATTTGGTGAAAAATACGAACAAAAACATGACGTTTCAATTTATTTTATTTTTAATTATTTCTTCTGTATTGGCACACATCGATGTGGATGAGAAGGTGAGAGTATAAATTATTGCTTCCATCATGAAAACCATCAACCTAACGAACTAAGCACTTACACAAAAACGAACCACAATAAATAAGTTAACATCACAAAAAGTGTCACATGTAGGTACTACGAGAAAATAAATATGATAGTTAGAAGCCATAGAACGGTGTGCATAATCAATGTAACGTGTGCATATATCGATGTAGCGTGGCATCACATCGTGTACCTGCTACGCGTTCTTAACCTTTTGAACGCCAATCACTTGTATACAAGTTCGAGATTTTCGTGCCCTCAGCGCCACTACTTGATTAGAAGTAATCATCATCTTCCTGCCCTTGTCCCGTTTTATTTGGGGTCGGCGCAACACGTTTTTTTCTTCGTTTCTGATTAGAAGTAATAAGAGTATAAAATAAATTTACGACTTTTACAAGACCTTTTATTTATTAATGGAAAATTGCCCTGTTCTATGCCATATTTTTAACTTTTTCACACATACATAATTAGTTCTTGTTTGTTTAAATTCAAGAGAAACAAAAACGCCAGAAAATATTTTTTTTACATTAATTTGTTGCGTAGCGCTGGAGGACACATCGCGTATGACTGACTGACTATCGGTCCTTTACTAAACATATCCTGATGCCCTACAAAATCTTCAGCTTGCTAACCCAATAAAACAGCTCATTGAGGTCAAAAAGATCACAAAAATATCAAATAGTGCAATTTCACAGGTTCAACAGGTTAAGGACTCCTCAAATGCAGTTGCTGATTTCTTCCAGCAGCTGTTGCAGCCCCGGATGAAAAGAGGTGCGTCCGGGGCACTACACATAGTCACGAATCACGCACAGCCCATACACGCTGACGTTAAATCTGAAGTTGCTAATGATAACACGGAAAGGACCGTCACTGAACAGGTGAAATATTGTATGTACTTATATGAATTAGTAATAAGAAAAGATGGGTGGCATGAAGGAACATGTAAGCCTGAAAAGGCATGATGACGTTCATAAGGAAGTAGGTAAATAATTATAATTCTCCCGACCGAATTTCACGGTGACCATTCTTAATAAAAATTTTGCCGATATGCAGGAGATATAATAGTACACAAGTATATTCGTGAACATACTTTCATACTTTACTTTCATAGTCTGATGGGACTCAAGGCTTTGTAAGGCACGGTGGTGGCACTCCACCAAATTTCATACTCCAGGCTGCTACAGAGTAATAACGCAGTCGAAAGGACCACTGGACCAACGAGGATGTTAGAATAAAAAGTACTCCAATCAAGTGTTTTGATATCATATATAAGAGCTTAGTATATATAGCATTTGATCATTTCCAGCCTTGTCCTAATGGTAGTGGGCCAGCACACATTGAGCCTGGCGTAGGATTTAAGGTACCTTATCAATATTGTATCAGGTTTTAAAAGTTATCACTAAATTTCCAAATATGGACGTGGAATGATTGTACTTGTAAGTAAAGAATATGACGGAAGTACTGTATGGACCAGAACGTTGGACTGTAAAAAAGACGAATGAAAAAAAATTGTATGTGAGAATGTTCAGATGAAATGAGAAATGGGTACTTTAGAGGAAGTTTGTAATGTAACGCCATTGCCTGAAAAGTTGAAAGGGAATCGTTAATTTTGGTACAGTCATGTAAAAAGGAGAAATGAAACGTATGCTACTGAGTTATGAGTATACATGTAGATGGATGGAGAAGAAGAGAGAGGCCAAAGAAAAGATATATGAAAGAAAAGGGAGTTAGTGATATAGTGTCAGGATAGAATGGAAGAAAAAAACGCGATGCACCGACTACAGATAACACGGGATAAGAGCAGGAAGATGAAGAAAATAATAAAGAATATGACAGAATCTCCGGATAACATAACTGTAGCTATTGTATAACATGACCAAAAGGCACTAACCCTAGAAATTCAAACGCTGCTCTATTAATTTTTACGACTTAAATAATTGATTATAACAACTTGTATAATTTCAGGTTACACCACCCGAAGGTGCGGTAATAACGTTTGAACAGAAATCTTTGAGAAGATCTTTCACGCCTCCCTCAACAGTTTTACTAATACGAAGCATAAGTAGAGTCATCACACTCATTGTCCTGTTTGTATCAGCAGTATTCGAGTTCTACCCGACCTTCTACAGTTTGATTTCTAATATTACAAGCTTTATGTATACTAAATAAAGATTTTGATTGATGATCTGCCTTTTCTTTTTAATTGTTTGAGTTTAGATCAAATGATTTAGTCTCTTTCATTTCAAATCGACTACTATGTTTACAATTAACTAAAAGAAATAATTATTGCAACAAGATATGCACTGTTGCATCATTATTAGGCGTAATTTGCAGCCGGAAGATGTCCACTGTTGGACATAGGGCTTCCCTAGTGTCGCCAATTGGTTCTATGCTTCTCACACCTAGCAGTTTCCCGCGGCCCTCACCATCTGGTAAAATCACCGTTGCCAGAGTACAGCTTTTCACTTGCTGTATAATATTGGCATTTTTTTTATTTCGTTTCTAATAATGACTGACTCATACATACAATTCTAAATTTCTAAGCAGAATAGTATTTTTGTAATATAAATGGACTACATTTCTAAACACAGATACATCATCCTAAAATGTCTTTAAGTCTATAAAATTCTCAACACAAGCCTTCTATCTATGAGAGGGAGTGTAGTACGGATTGGAATACCTCACATGTTCGGATTTTTAGTTCTAATATATGTTTTACGTATATCTCTACATACAAAAAAACATGGCTTATTAAATCTATTTAAGTTTGCGACATTGTTTCAAAGAGTCACTTTGTGCCTGGGTAACACAGATGGGTTTAAGTTAGTAACCGTCTGATACTCCTCGCTTCTCTTCCTCTCTTACTCTACTTTGAGCGCCAGGAGTTATATGATTTCCCATTGAAATAAAAAAAATGAGGTACAACATCCGAAATTAACACAACGACGAACATTACGATGTTTCTTTCACCAGATTGGACAGTAGCGCTGCAATAAATTACAAAAAGTGTATGTCTCATTTGCCTCGACCGCAATCTATAACCATCAATTCGTAAGCCGGGACCGTAACCACTGGGGCACTTGTCCAACGCGGTTTTTTTTTTCGGTGGGCAAAAATCATCTTATTGTAACCCCACTCCTGGATGCACTACTTATAGCACGCTCAGCACCGATGTTTCCACCTTCACTGTGGTCTGTGTTTCAAAATAATACACTGGGTTTGCCTAGGACTCAAAATAACATTGAAGGATGGCACAGAAGATGGAACACGTTGCTTGATAAGCACAAAAGGGGTCTTTATGCTACCATAGAATTTTTAGTTAAGGAGCAAGCTATAACAAATAGGACAATTGAAAAGGCAAACGCGGGATTGGAAAGACCTACTCCACAAAAAAGAGGCAAAAGAGATGACAATGCGATTGAAAAAATATTAAACAGTAAAAACAACATGGATTTATTAGAGCTCCTCCGTGCAATCGCAATTCACACAAAATATTAAAATGTACCTGTAAAAGATAATAATTAAAGATTAAAATGTGATTTATTAGTAAATTGTGTGTTTTTCTTGTATTCTACATAAAAAGTATTCAGTGTATTGATATTTCGATAGAATGAATATGCGATGCCTTGAACGCTCGATCAAACAATCATTCGATATTTTGAACACTCGATGTATTGAGTGTACGATATTATGAATGTTCGATTTATTAACCATTCGATATTAAGAACGTTCGAGTATTTAGATGTTCGACTTATAGTGGTCGATCAATTGTTATTCGATTATTTGGTATTCGATTTGGCATAGTACACCCATGGAGCGGGAGATAGTCTCAGACTCTTACTGACTAAAAACCCCACCCCGTTCTTTCTAGCCTTCACACCGGTGCTCGAGTTCCTTTCGGATAACCCTGGCCTCAGTAGGCTTCGACCCCTCCTGTCGCTTACAACTCCTTGAGGCGCGCGGGAACAGTGCGCGCCGTCGACGTCTTGGGCTCAGTCCGGACAGTTACCGGATGGTCGGATAGCAAGCTACCAATGGCTCGCCGTCCGCGAGCCCGCGTGTACGGTGGCCGGAAATCGGGATCGGAATCCTGGCGGCGGCGGCGAGGACGCCGTAGCCTAATGCGGTCGGCCTCCCTCTTTGCTAGCATTACTGCTTCACAGAAGGAGGCGACCGCCTGCCACTCCTCCTCGCTTCGGACCATGGCCTGAACCAAGGCCCGGTCCAACAACACAGTCGCAAGTCATGTAAAATAATTATAATTCTAGCCACCATATCGAATCGATTAATTATGTTTTTGGAAATTATTACAAACATAAGATTACAGAGTTGAACGCCATTGTTCTTCATTGGCTGTAATGGGACGATCCCCTGTACGTTAGATTACTGTTATATTGAAAAAATAATTGAAATAATGAAGATAGTGATTCCATTATGTTTGTTTTTAATGACAACATGTTCTGCTATCGAGAATTCAACTGTAAGTTACATGAACTGTTATTGTACCTACTAATGATTTCAACTTTAGTGTATATGAAACCCGAAGCACGTGTCTAATATATGTAAAGAATCTATGTACAAAATTTCATAACTGTATCATAAAAATAACAAAGTTATAAGCTGGTTATGTCAGCAAAAATACATAGTCACCGACCCATCCAGGCGACTGAGGGGTGGTTTATTACTTAGTGTTGGTGGTGTCCAACTTGTGACCTTTTTAAATATTTTTGTGAAAAAATATAACATGGTATAAAAACTATTGAATCCATTCAGTTACTGATTCTAAAGTAACTATATTCAGGTTTCGCATAAACTAAAAATAATATTGTATATTTCACTAATTGACCCGTCAGACCTTGTTCTCTCTATGATCACGCTCAAAGATTAGTAGTCGTATTTTTCTAAAATTTTCTAATTTACTGCACATCATTCTCATTTTTTTCTTCCGCAAAAACTTTCTTTTACAAAAACTAAAAAACTAGAGAGAGAATGACGAGGGATGTTGGTCAGGTAAGACGTGTAAGAAATGAAGCTGGAATGGTCTGATAGGATGATGAAAAAATCAAAGAGATGTGGAAGGACTATTTTGAAAGACTGATGAATGAGGAAAATCATTGGAAAGGAATTTTAGAGAGTAAACCATCCTGCGTTAATAATGTAGGGTTAGTGAGAATGGTTAGTATGGATGAAGTCAGAATAGCAGTGAACGGAATGAACAATGGTAAAGCCATTGGGCCAGATGGAGTACCAGTTAAAGTCTGCAAATTATTACGAGTGGATGGTTGGGTGTGGTTAGCTTTGTTCTTTAATAAGTTGGTGCAGGAAGTAACCATACCTGATGATTAGTGTAGCAGTTTCTTGGTGCCCATCTTTAAAAACCAAGGTGATGAGTGGAACGATTATAGAGGAATAAAGCTGATGTGTGGTGTGACGAGAATGGATAAAGTGACAAATGAGTATTTTAGGCGAAGTTTGAAAGTGGCGCCAGTGACTGAAAAGTTGAACAGGAATCGTTTGTCTAGGTATGGTCATGTAAAAATATGTGAGGCAGGGAGATGTCATTTCTTCGAAACTGTTCACGCCCACAATGGAGGATGTCTTCCAGGTTCTGGAGTGGATTAGACTAGGCTAGTTACAACTTGAATGACCTTGAAAAACGCTTAAGGTGGTGCATCATGACTCACATTTTCACTGTTTTTCATACAACCGCTCATAACTGATTATGACGTTATAACACACTTTTCATTCGATATTTTGGAAACACAGTATCTTGTGGATATTATCTAGGTTTCTAAAGAAACCAATTTCTAAATTTGTGTAAAAGTAATCCAGTAAAAACCTCTGAAAATGTCCTATTTTGTATGAACTTTGACACTTCATAATTTGCCTAAAAATTAAAAAAGTCAAAAAAGTAATCCTCTAGAGACCTTGCAAATTTTATTAAGATTCTAAATGATGACAACTTTTTCCAAAAACTTTTAAGGGTTTAACAAAAACAGCTATTTCCTGGAGCAAGTTTTGTGAAATTTTCGAGTAAATCTCGGAATTACCGAATACTAACAGAGTTTTCAGGCGTTATCTCTCTTTTTTTGCGTCGCCTTTTCGTCAAACATCGCGTTAGATTGCATTAAATGAAGAAACAAGCTTTTAAACCATTTTCGATGTTTACGATAAGCGAGTGGAGAAGGACCCTCTTAATGGTCGTTTTCTACTCGCTTTTGTACGAAATTATTTTTGCCGGAAATTTTGGTTTCTATATCTTTGTTTTTCCTAGAAAAATCCAGAAAAAGTTTTTGTGATTTACGTAAAAAACGCGCAATTACGTAATAATAATACCCCCCTCCTCGTCGCGCGAGGTTATGTCAATAGCGAGTACATCACTTACCTTCGGTTTGTCGACGACATAGTAGACATGGCTGAGACTACGGAGGAGCTCAGCACAATCCTCAATGACCTCAGTAGAGCTTCCGAAAGAGTGTGTCTTAAAATGAACATGGATAAAACCAAAATCATGATTAACAACTATCTAGCACCCACTCCTATCAAGATCGGACTTTACACTCGAAATTGTGGACGATTATGTCTAACTTGGACATACAATCCAGTTGGGTAGATCTAATTTCGAGAAAGAAGTCAACCGTCCAATCCAACTCGTCTGGGCAGCGTTCGGGAAGCTACATGGTATCTTCTCGTCTAACATACCATAATATCTCAAGACGAAAGTCTATGACCAGTGCGTGTTGCCGGTGATGACATATGGCTCCGAAACGTGGTCGCTCACAATGGGCCTAATCAGAACGCTTACAGTCACCCAAAGGGCAATGAAAAGGGCTATGCTCGGGGTTTCCTTGCATGATCAAATCAAAAATGAAGATATCCGTAGAACTAAAGTTGCCGACATAACATCAAGAATTCCAAAACTTAGTAGCAATGGGCAGGGAACAGAATTACAGATGACCGTTGGGGCCGAAAGGTTCTGGCGATCGCGTACCGGAAGATGTTGCATTGAAAGGCCTCCTACAAGGTGGATCGATGACCTGGTAAGAGTTTCGGGCAACCGATGGATGCAAGACGCACAGGATCGTTAATCGTGGCGACACTTCGGTGAGGCCTATGTCCAACAGTGGACGTCTTTCGGCTGAAATGATGATGATGACGATTAATTGCTTACTTTTTAGTAGCAAAATGGATCTAGCAGTTTATGCGTGGTGACATGACTAAGGGAAATAAGGATTTGTTTTTATATTTTTTTTTTTCTGTCGACGGGGAAAATCAACATTGACGAAACCCGCTCTTGGGTGGAGCGGGAGACAGTGTCAGAGTCTTACTGACTAAAAACCCCGCGCCGTTCCTTCTAGCCTTCATACCGGGGCTCTAGTTTCCTTTCGGATAACCCGGACCCCGGTAGGCTTCGACCCAGATGGGCTCCTCCTGTTTTTATATATCGCACCTCCGTTCAAATAATTTTTGTTTGCTGCTATTAATTTCAGAATTTATTATACTTTAAGCTCAGATATTCTCATATTTATAATTCAATGATTTTCACCCTGGTACACCATTTTTTTTATTTATGTGTACCGTAGTACCGTCACATCCCTGAATTATTAGAATTTAAAGGTCTTATTCTCAAAAATTTGATTTTTAGTTTTTTTTTATCTGATATTATAAACTAGTACTTGAGTGCAATCCCACCTGATGGTAAGCGGTGATGCAATCGTTAATGGTGAGGCGCACTAGTTTATTATGAGCCTGTTCGCTCTAGCCTTGAAGACGCTCAAATTGTAATCGGACAGGAAGACCGTAGCAGGCAAATTGTTCCAGTCCTTCGATGTACGCGGTATAAATGACGAAGCGAAACGCTTAGTCCGGACCGTAAAGTTTTCAACAACGTAAGGGTGGATACTCGCCGTCCGTCGGTTTGTCCGGTGGTAGAAATGAGATGGCAGAATCAAGTCATGCAATGCACTCTCCAAAATGCGACCTGTAAAACACCAAAAGGCTGGCTACCCTACGCCTGATTTAAGACACTATTTGAGCAGAGATGCGATATGTAATATCGATCAAAGAAAAAAATATGTAGCAATCTATTTAAAGTAAACGAAAGAGAAAATTTATTTTGACTCACACACAACAAACAATATTAATATATTTTTCAAGACACATTCTTAGTTTGAAGGACAGTGGTTTCATTTATGTAAAATAGCGATTTCATTTTTAAAATTTCTACGCTTATGATACTTATAAGCTATTGATTACTGTAAGTAATTTGAATGATTACTGCAAGTAATTTGAATGATTACTGTAAGTAATTTGAATGATTACTGTTAGTAAGTAATTTAATAAGTTCAGCCAAAATAGTAACATATTTATTTATTTAATATATACTTTATTGTACACCGTTACACATACAAAAGAAAACTTAAAACTAAAACACATACATACAATGGGCCGATTTTCCTATTGTTTATGTTATAATTAACCGCTTTAAGAAATAATTTAATATAATTAGTTTCTTAATGCGTGACACTTAAAAAAAAACTTTATCAAATCTTGATATTTTGTTACACATGAGTTGATTTAATTTAAATATTGAAATCAAGATTATTTTGATTGTATAAATTCAATTAAATGTCCACGGTTTAATTTTTATATGAAACTATAAGCATGTAAAAATAAACATTTTTAGCCGTTGAATTTATTATGCTTTGTGATTAAACAATTTCTAATTTAATACTTCGCTTTTCCGATCAATCATTTGGGAATAAAAAACTTAAGTCAGTGATCTTTTATTACAGACAAAATTAGAGCAACAATTAAACGTTCACAAACGGGAGAAAGAGTATCTAATAGAAGATGATCCTAATGAAGGGCCCGAGCAAAAAAGAGATGAACGGCAAAGTACTCCTGTTATAGATAACCGCAATCTAGATCCTAAAGGAAATTCAAGAATAATAAATATACGAATTCAACCCACTCCCAATATTCTGACAGCTCCCAAGCAAAGTATAAAACCTGGACCTCAACGAATACCAACCAAAATTCCAGTTATTCTCAAAACTACTAAAGTTGTACCAAGTCCGGCGGCACATGCTATACGACTGAAGATGTTAGAAAACAAGATTAACGAGACATTATGTAATGCGAATAAACAAAATAATATGTGTCCAAATAATGCGCCGCCAACTATAAGTAAAGATAGTATTCCGTATTATACAATAGAAGACAAAACAAGTCGTAGGTCAGAAAGTTTAAACAATGATGATGGAAACCCAGATCTTGGAAACAACAGCAATTTAAGTAGAGATGGTAAAGAATCTTCAGGCAATGAAGGAAATAATCCTCTAAATAAAGATGGCAATTATTTTGAAAACAAAGTCAAAGATGACCAAGTTACTTCTAATTCCGACAATATGGCAACCGTGCATAAACCAGTTCATTTTTTTGTTGACGAACCCGAACCGTTACCACCATCTTTTAGAAGACAACAACAATATGAAAACATGTCTTCTCAAAACAAAGAAGTTTTACCAAATAAAATAAAAGAAATGCCAATAAGAAAAAAACCCAAAAAAGTTGAAACTAGGAAAAATTATGACGACAACGACTTGGATATTGTAAGAATATCAAATGGAACACATCTGATAAGTATTAAAAAGATCCCAGAACATGAAAGGTACAACACTGAACGTTTAGCTTTACAAATCGGAGAAGAAGATAATGCTCCTACTGAGGAAAGAATTATAAATCACCCAACACCAGAACCGAAACTAGAGAAGCTCGCATATGATGAACCAGAGAAACATTCTTTCAGTATTTCTGAGAAAATCAATGTGGGCAAGGAACCAAATTTGGGTTTAATTGGGTTTCAGTATAGAGATAACAAAAATAAGGAGGGAAAAGGTTAGTGATTAATCTATTTTATAAAATCAAAGCTAAGTAGAGACGAACATGCATACAACTTCACTGCTGATAAATTCTTACAGCTGCCTTTGGGTATTTGTAAACATTTGTCCATAGGCACTGTGTATAGCGTAGGTGCTTTTGCAATTGTTATATACCAGCAGTTCCCACACTTTATAAATAATTTGCTATGTGCAGTGGCTAACAAGGAGTCGTAAGATAAAAGAAGCTCTTTCTGGAAATGAAACTAGTCTTGGTTTATTCTTGATTTAAGTTTCTCATGCCTGTCCTTACGTTTCAGGACATTGCTGCTGTCAGTGTTTATCTTCAGCCTTCTTATGATGTCTTTTTAAATAGAAAAAAAATCATTAAGACTAGTTTCATTTCGGTAAGTTCTTTTTTATGACTTTTAATGAATTCTCAGGATAAGAATCACTGTATTATCCACGGGTATGAGTGAAAATAATAAAACAACAGGAAACTTAGTATTCGTATCTAATTATGTACTTATTAATGCATTAAAATACCAAATTCTCATTAAGTATGTCTTACTGATATTATATTTTAAGTTTAAAAACTTTCAAGATTTTAATACAACCGATATAATATATTTACTATTGTAGTAATATCGCACATTTTATTGTTTCAGGTCAAAATAACTGCATAACAAAAACAAAGCATGATTATGAAGAAATTGAACTAAACACACCAGTTTTACCTTCAATAACTCTGCTACCAAACCCACCGATGACTTACGATAATGTAAATCAAGAATCTTGGAATTACTTACAAAACCCGTACTATAATCCTTATTACCAAAATATCTATGACCAATATAGAAGAAACTATGGATTAGCACAGAAAATTCCAAATCCATGTGGACCAGAAGTTACAATTGCACAAGTTAATCCATGTATTTATAATCAAGCGACGATTGACCCATATGTGCCAGAAATGATTTCTCCATACTATCCAAATTTAAGTCCACCAACGGATTCAGATTTTACACCGTATCTTTACAAGCCTTATGTTTATGAAAGTCCACCAGAAATTGAAGTTGCTGCTTGGCCACGTCGTCCTGAAGTTAATGCAGACAATACATCAGATAAGATTCGTAAAACTTCGAAAGATGTTGAAACAAAGGCTAGGAACCCCCAAGTTAATGGAACTGAGGCACCATTAGATATTGATATAAGAAGAGATATTGATGGAAATTTGGATGTAGCTAAAGTAGATAATAGCATCAGTAAAGTAGTTAGTCCGTATGCAGCTTCTTCTCAGCCTATCAGCATAAATGGTGCGCTAGTATATCCATATGTAAATCCAGGTTACAGATATATGCGCTAGCGGCTCATATCTTGGTAAAAGTAGCTTAATTTATTGTAGTTTGAATTATATTTTTAGTGTTTGTGTAATAACGTAGTCTTATTTTATTGCTTACTAGCTGTTTCACTGGCTTTACTCCGGGCAGAAATATAATAACATTGGGGGACAAGACCTAGACATAAGCCTGAGCTTGACAATAAAAAATCTTTAATAATTGGACTTTCTTTTTAAAGTGTAATCTAGTTTGATTATGGTCAAAGAGATTAAACAGATACTATATGTTTAATGTCTTTGGTTACGGTAGACTGGAATAATTTCAAAAATCAGTTTTTTTTAGAAACAAAGATACCGAAAAGTGACTGAAAAGTTGAAAGGGAATCGTTTTGATATTGTCATCATTTCGTGCCTCTATTTCAGGTGGGACGAAACGCAAGTTGCTAAAAATGTTAAGAGTTTACATGTGGATGGATAGAGGAAGGAAGGAGGCCAAAAGAAAAGATGGATGGATTGTATGAGAAGTGATATGAAAGAAAAGGGAGTTAGTGGTAGCGTGCCGAGTGACAGGACAGAATGGAAGAAAAAAAAACGTGTTGCGGCGACCCCAAATAAAACGGGACAAGGGCAGGAAGATGATGATTTAGAAACAAAAGATAAACCAAACAATATTTTTTTGCGTCACTATGACACATCGAGGTTTAGAAAGAATTTTTTTAAATGTATAAATGTCAGAAAATTAATAGTTTCATCCTACTAATATTATAAATGCGAAAGTTTGTATGTATGGATGTTTGTTACTCTTTCACGCAAAAACTACTGAACGGATCTCGATGAAACTTGGTACACGAGTAGACCATATCCCAGAATAACACATAGGATACTTTTTATCCTGGAATTATGTACGCGGGTGAAGCTGCGGGCAAAAGCTAGTAAATAATACATGTGTCATAATAACTATGAATAATACCGCCATTAAATGAATAATGAAAAAAAAAAAAACAATTTTAATCTGTTCAGCGTGGAATACTAATGAAATATTCGCTCATAAAACAATGCCCTTTCATATTCAAACAAAAGCACTAAAATAAGTAGCTATAATTAAAAATTTGTTCATAGCGTCAAATTGTATTGAATCAGAACCAAATACACTGTTTTCAGCTTTATATTCTAAAGCACTAGTCTGATAATCGTTTGAGGTTTTATTTCAATTAGTGGAATATTATGCAAACATCCAATACTAAATACTGACATTGATATGGGTGGAAATCCACACTTTGATCAACGGTATGAAGCTCGCAATGTAAATGGCAGATATTGTATTGAAAAATGATGAGAGTTTGTTATTTTATCTTGTTTATTTAGTTTGAGCTTAATTATATTGTCGTTATCAACTGATAAACGGATATTGACTGGCCTGTTGGTTTAGTGGTTAGTGTCCCTGACTGCTAGGCCGGAGGTCGTGGGTTCGATTCCCACCCAGGACAAATGTTTGTGTGATGAGCATGATCATTTGTTCTGTGTCTGGGTGTAATTTATCTTTAATATGTATGTATTTAGAAATATATAAGTATGTTTATCAGTTGTCTAGTACCCGTAGCACAAGCTCTGCTTAGCTTGGGACTAGACAGCGTTGTGTGATAGTTGTGGAATATTATATATTATTGTCAAATCTAACTAACTAATATCGACTGGACTAACATTTTAAATTGCAGTAACTTTTTCAAGATTTTTACAATTTGTCATTCTATTTTTGCACTTTCGTCACGAAAGAAGATTTGCTTTGTATTGGAATATGTTAAAAATTATATTTTTTAAAAAATGGGCAAGTGCGAGTCGGACTCGCGCACTGGTTCCGTACTAACTTACCTATGAAAACAGTTCAATTTTCGAATTGAGATACAAAGATTTTTCTGAATCACAAAAATAGTTTTATGGCGTGACTATTAACCCTTCAGATACCGTCAATTAGAGACACAATAGTAAGACAATAGATGCGCGGCCACCGGTGGTCGCTTGGGGATTCATGAATAAATTTAGTTTTCAGATTTTTTCCTAGGTCAACGGTAAGTACCCTATGAATTTCGATTCGCTTGAGAGTGTCCAAATATACGTTTGTTTGCGACATAAACGGCTGTATCTTTTTTTCGTTAACTCTGAAGTTTGAGTTTTGCACGGCTTCAAGGGACCGCAGACCTGGTTTCAATTTCAACTCGATACCTTGGAGGTATCGAGTTGAAATTGCCTTCCCAAGAACCCTTAACAGAAAGGCAGACAGATGGGCAACAAAGTAATCCTATAAGGGTTCCATTTATTCTTTTTCAAATACGGAACCCTAAAAACGTAGGTAATGAAATTGGATAATGGGTCTAGTCACAGGTCCAGTCGACTTATTCAAAAAGTGGTGTGGTTGAATGATCCTGCGGGTCCATTTCCAATGTGTGCAGTTGTCCAAAACTCGATTCGGGTGTTTCGCTGCTTTATGGGTAGGTAAAGAATATTATATAAGTATATTTGTAATGTTTATTAAACTAGACCTATCTTTATACTTACCCCGAATTTATAAATTTATAACAATCGATACGATAAGGTAAGGAAAAATATAGAGAAATGAAACAAATGTGTAATATAGGCGAATATTAAATATTTTATTTAATATAAACCCTAAATATACCAGCAATTTACAGGAAAATTCAGCGAAATCGTGTAATAATAAATAAATACATAATATTTTATAAACGAATAAATCAATTGATAAGATATTGTGGTAGTCTCACAACAAATTATTTAAACAATAACATTAAAATGAAGCTTTTTGGTTTGCTACTAAAACTATGTAATCTTAAAACTACTTTAATCTAAATTAAAATATTAATTTCTCAACAAACATTGAAAGAAGATGGAATGTTATTTAATTAATGAAAACAATAAAAAAATGCCCATATTTTACTTAAATAGGTACACGAAGTAGTGTGATCAAAATTTATAATAGAAAAAACGGGATAGATATCTATTATGTTATAAATAGTTCAATTCACTCCTTTCCGTATTTTCTACTCTTTGGTATTCATGAGATACGTCAATCCAATGCCAAAAACATTGTTTGGTAAAAGATACAATGTTTACTTTTTGCAAAAAAAAAAAATACAGAAAAAGGAAAACAAATATTTTCACGGAAACCATTTTACATAAATTACATTGTTGCTTATTTTCTCATGGAAACTCATTAACTAAACATAAAATAATACTTCAATTTACATCGACTTTACAACTTTAGATACGTTTATTTTTTGAAAAACAACATAACCCTTTAGATATTTAACAACAATAAGTACGAGACATAAATTGACAAATATACAGTAGAGAATTGACATACTCTACACGATTACTCACTTTACTTTATAACATTTTAAATGTACTGACTTTGCAAACACCAAATCATAATTGAAAACAATATAATATAAATCTTTAATCAAGACTTATCGATAAAAGCCATGCATAATTTTTCACATCACTATCAGACTAGAGACGTAATATTTACTAATATATATCATAGATATCCGTATCTCTACACTCAAAAGAACAGAAATAATTGATAATACATTATAAGATGACAAATGGATAGGTGGACGATCAAACCATCTATCCGTAAATAATATATTATCAATCGTTTACAGTTCAAATCACACACATAATTGATAACATTAGTTAACAATTTACATCAAATTCACTCTAAGATGTTTCCTCAAATTTCTCCCGATTCAGACCGACAAAAAATCTCTAAATTTGACAGTTACACCCTCATAAAGTGACAGTTGAGGATATACTTAAATACAACTGAAAACCGATACTTGAGTCTTGTCGAGATTTTTTTGAGGAAACTTCTTCTTAAATTGAAACGAAAATCAATGGTCAGTGGAGAAGTCCAATATATATTTTGTGAAGCATATTTAAATGTGGGATTTTATTTATAAATATCATGTTTGCAAAGTCAGAGACGATCCTGCCCTGTGAAGACCTCATGGTCACCTTATTTGACGTCCTTGCGCACTTTGTGACCGCGGAAGGAGGCCTGGATCTTGGTCGCAGCCTTGTTGAGATTAGGATCGGATAGGTCAATCTTTTCGATGTCTTCCTGTAAAGTAGAAAAGGTCTAGTTAGAATTTTTTTTTAACGTATAAAAATAATTTAGAGTTAAATTACTTATTAGTCTTTTAGGCTAGATTGTAATCAATTATTAAGAAGTTTATTCTTAATAACAAAGAAAAAAAAATATTTTTGTGGTTGAATATTACGACACCTTTACCGCAATGAGAATCGTCGTGGATTTGGATATTACATTGCCCTTGCATTTTGTGAAGCAATTAATTTGAATTGTTAAATTGCCATCTGTTTTATGGTGAACACACCATCAACAAACAAAACACCTTTGGGAGTAATTAAATTTTCTCGAACATTCCAAGAATGGAATTTCTAATCGGAGTTTGTGTTTCTTTATCGATCCTAGCAATCCAACGCAGCTTTGCACGAGTGTTACAAATTTTAATATTAGTATTTTTTTTTGGTTTTTGTCAACCGTAATATGCATGTATATATTGGTAAAAACTTTTCGAGTATATCGTGAACGAAGCGGTAAGGAACTGTTTTATAATATCATAATGCCTTTACGTGAAAATTTAATAGATTATAGTCTATATATACGATCTAGGCAAGCCTGCTCCATCGTCGGCTAAATACCCCCGACTGAGTGGAGCACCGCCGTGTTCTCGAGAAAGTGGAGATGGCGACGCCTCGCGCAGAGCCCTGTTTCAGCCCATAGTCTGGAGCGAGGAGGAATGGGCGGTAGTCTCTTTCTACGAAGCAGTAATGTTAGCAAAGGAGACGGCTGCACGTGTGGGAACAGACATCCTCATGATCCAGTCACGGAGACCCCGATCCCTACTACCAGCTACCGAAGACGAAGAATAAGAAGTTAAGGCGTAGACATGCAGACGACGAGCAAAGGCTAGCTCGCTGTCCGGACAGAGCCCGAGTCGTCGATGGCGTGTAGTATTTCGCGGCCTGGGTCGAAAAGGGTAACTGAACGAATATAGGTGTGGATTTAGTCAGTTAAATTCTGACACGCTCGCTCTGTTTAAGAGCAGAGAATTAAGTCATTAGATGATTTCCCACCTCAAAAAAAGTCGACCACATCATCGCTTGCCATTACGTGAGATAGTGGTAGATACAAGAGTCCATCAATAACAAAAAAAAAACCATTACTTATTTTGTTCAGTACTTTCGATATTAATATTAAAACAAATAACTTTAATACTTTGAAAACAATAGCACTAAACTTCAAAGATTAAATCTATTTGCCAATAAATGGGCAAGGATTACGTCAATTCTTGTGATTAATGAAAGTTTTGTTTAAGTTTAGAAAGGTCTATGTCTAGCTAATTGAGATAGTCTTAATTGATTGATAGCTAAATGCTTGACATTGCTCTAAGACCTTGGAATCCTACAAGGCCTAACTTAGTTGGGTAAACTATATAAATTGTTAATTTTAGGCTGAAGAAAATAATGTGAGGGATGGAACTTTGAGCTCGCTCGAGGCACAGACTCATGGGATGTGGTATTTAGGGAGATAAATTCAGGGTACAAGATTCAATTCTGTAACATCGTCTATCAAAACCTCGCTTAAAACCTTTTATTTATTTTCCTCTCAAATTCAAATCTAATTCTGAAGCACAATTCTTTAAAAGTGACATATAAAACATTTATGTTTCTCATGCAGGCTCCTTCGATATCACAATAATCTACTGTATCTATAATCTGTCATATGTATAGTATTCCTATACTTTTTTTATGGTGGGAAAATCATCCCCACTTGGGCGGAGCGCGAGATAGTGTCAGACTTTTACTGACTCAATACCCACTCCGTTCCTTTGTGCATTCAAACCGGGGCTGAGCTTTCTCTCAAAGCTAACCTCGGCCCCAGTAGGCTTCGATCCAGCTGGGCCCCTCTGTTGCTGACAACTCCTTGAGGCGCGCGGGAACAGTGCGCACCGTCGACGACTTGGGCTCGGTCCGGACCGGACGTTACCGGACGATCGGACAGCGAACTACCCATTGCTCGTCGACGTTTGATGATCTCTTGACCTTATCCTGCTGGGTTAGCTGTTTCCTTTAATTTGCGAGCCTGGTGACTTCTAAATGAAGCATGTATCTTAAGCATGTTGTACAAACCTTATCCTGCTGCTCCTGATCCTTCACGGCCTGGTCGGCCTGCTCCTTCTCCTTACGAGCCTGGTGACCTCTGAACGATGCCTGGATCTTGGTTGCAGCGTTGCATAGCTCTGTGGGCAAAAGAAACGGTACACGTTAGAACTGATTTACGTAACTTAAAGACTGCTTTGGGTGAATTTTGTGGTTTCCTAGACTTAATTGGAGGAGCAAAGGAATCAGATCCTACTTTTGGCACCAAACTGGTGCCTTGAAATAGTGTTGCCGCAGACCACGAAGGAGACAGCAGGATGAACTGGACAGATTTCCCATTTTGCAGCCACCGTAGGCGTAAAATTGCGGCCGAGAGTAATGAGTAGCTCGCCGTCCGGCCGTCCGGTAACCGTTCGGACCGAGCTGTGTCGTCGACGGTGCGTAGTCTTCCACGCGTGCTTCAAGAAGATGTTGGCAAAATCATGGGGTCCAGCAGGGCCGAAACCTACTGGGGCCATGGGTTCGCTTCTTTTAAAAAAAAACGCAGGGCCCTGAAATGCACGGCAGGGTCTGGGTTTTAGTCAGTAAAAGTCTGACACGTCCTCCTGCTTTCGGAGCTGGAGAAGTAATTGGATGATGATCTAACTAAAAACAAACGCGCCACAAAGACGCCGGCTCGCGAAGAATGGAAGAAGTGTGGAGAGGCTTTTGTCTAGGACTGGGATAGAATAGGTTAACAAAAAATAAAAAAAAGTTTAGGAGATTCAATGAGTAAATAAATTATGTTTATTAAAAATCTAGTAATAAGTTTTCAAAGTTGACAATGTTGGCAATTTGCGTCCTGTTTGAATAATCAGTACTCGTCTTATGTGGCCATTAAAACTCTTAAGAGCTTTGATGTTGCAAATTATTTGATCATAACTCCTTAACGATATCAAACTTGTTGTCAAATCGACCGTATCTGTATTTAGCTACATATAGATACCGACATGGATCTTGAGCGCTGGCTTCAGGTTGCGCAAAAGTCAAATGTCGGGTCTATTTAGTGGTATGAAGTGAGACGCGGGGGCGGGGAGCGTCAGTGATTGGCTCGCCGTGCCATCGCGTCATAGAAGTCACTCGTGATTCGTTCCCTGCGCTTGCTGCATGTGTCTAACAACGACGACGATTGGCTCGTACGGAATGCGCAAAGTGATCCCTACTCTGACGCCCAGCGCTTAAGATCCATGCCGATACTTATATCTACGTAGGTTTCTTCAGAATAAAAAAGTAAAAGAAAGTAAAATTTAAAAACTAAAAAGACCTTTTGTAGGCTTTTCTACCAGCTCACGCACTACTAACACAGCTAAAGCATTGTTTCACCTGCAAGTGTTTAAGTCCACAAAATCAATCATTTCGGTCGGTAGCGACCTCTGGCGGAATTTCAGCAGAGCTCACTAATCTGCGCTGACAGCGAATGGATTGCGGCTACAGGGTTGGCAACAGATTAGAAATGAAATACCTTGATTTAGCTAACTTATTTGAGAGTAAGGCTTTGTTTTCATGCTTCACTGAAAATATTATCTTCTAAATAATTACAAAAGATCATTTATCATTTATAAATGATCTTTTGTAAATAGGTTTTCAAAAAACACTTTTACACGTTAATTTTATTTTCAGTCAGTTTTAACGAGATGAGGCCGGTGTTTCCTAGCTGACTACCCTGAGAAGAAACACCGAAACAAACTCAGGGGTCAAAGTCTCTTTTAAAGTCCATACAGTAAAGAACATGGTCAACTCATAATGAAAAGTATTTTCTAAGATTATTTTATTATGAAAATAATGTAATTTTAAATTCCTGAAAATATATAAACAACTTAAATATAAACTACAATAGCAATGTACAAAAAAAAAAATTATTATTGGGCATCGACATTACTGACAATTGCAGTTTACATTTACACAGGCATCATCATCATCATCATTTCAGCTGATATGCGTCCACTGTTGGACATAGGCCTCTCCCGCAGGCGTTGCCACAACGAACGCTCCAGGATATTCATACTGCATAATTATAGCAAGTATCTGACTAGGTTAGGTTCCCGCGCGCCTCAAGGAGTTGTCAGCGACAGGAGGAGCCCAGATGGGTCGAAGCCTACTGGGGCTAGGGTTATCCGAAAGGAACTCGAGCCCCGGTACGAAGGCTAGAAGGAACGGGGTGGGGTTTTTAGTCAGTAAGAGTCTGACACTATCTCCCTCTCCACCCAAGAGCGGGGGTTGTCCTAAGATGATTTTTCACACCGAAAAAAAACCAGGTTTGGTTTAAATCACAATTTGAGACAAATGTAAAAACGCAAGAACGTCATAGTACGGTCGAGTCATGCGAGTGCAAAAAACACAGGTACCTCAAATGTCTCCTGATGTGGTTCGCAAAAAAGAGAAGCATTTTTTATGAATCGTCATTTTCCTTTAAACATTGGATGATGCGGGGAAAAATAATAGTAAGTCAATAAAAAAGAATTAAAGGTGAATATAACGACGGCTTAGGGTCTTTAAAAAAGTGGTATTTAAGACGCATAGGGCTGGTCATTGTGACAACACTTGGGGGAGGCCTAAGTCCAGTAGCGAACGTTTTTCGGCTGTAGTATGATACTAGTATAGGTATATGACATGTCCATAACTAAACAGTACCCCTAGTCAGGCGCCGCATCCGCCCGGCGGATGCGGAGGCCAGAGAGGCGGAGCTGTATGAGGGATACAGAGAGGCAAAACGCACCCTCCGAACGGAGATCAAGCGGGCCAAACTCGAGGCCCGCAACGTGTGGCTGGGGTCTCTGAACGCGGATCCGTGGGGGCGCCCGTACAAGCTGGTACGGGACAAGCTTCGCCCCTGGGCTCCGCCGCTGACTCAGAGTCTCCGGCCCCAACTCGTGGAGGGTGTGGTTAGCACTCTGTTTCCTGCGCGGGGGGAACACTCCCCCCCGCCCATGGCTCCGCCTCCGCCAGCGGTGTCTGACGCGGATCGCAACAGCGACGACGACGACAATGCTCCAGAAGTTACCGAGGTAGAGTTGAGAGTCGCGGTGCGAAGGCTGAGTGCCAAAAACACCGCCCCAGGACCCGACGGCTTGCCAGGAAAAGCCTGGGTCCTGGCCATGGAGGCTCTCGGGCCTCGACTGAGAGGGCTCTTTAGCGCATGCCTGGAGAGGGGCCAGTTCCCACTTCGCTGGAAGACGGGGAAACTGGTCCTCGTAGCGAAGCCAGGGCGCCCTGCGGACTCTCCGTCCGCATACCGGCCCATTGTGCTGCTCGACGAGGTGGGCAAGCTCTTTGAAAGAGTTATTGCAAACCGCCTCGTCG
This sequence comes from Mythimna lalbum, assembly GCA_949319445.1. NCBI lineage: Eukaryota > Metazoa > Arthropoda > Insecta > Lepidoptera > Noctuidae > Mythimna > Mythimna lalbum. The sequence goes on from OX439370.1 coordinate 8,756,455, forward strand.
TGCGGTTAACACGGGTGGGGCCGGACTTGTCGGACGGACAGTTCAGCTTTCGCAGGGCGCGCTCTACAATAGACGCCATCATGCGCGTGCGAGCCCTCACGACAGGGGAAGCGGTGTCCCAGGGTAGGTGTGTCGTGGCAGTGTCCTTGGACATTGCCAACGCTTTCAACTCCCTGCCCTGGAGTACGATCCGGAGGGCACTCCGGTACCACCGGGTGCCCGAATACCTCTGTCGAGTGGTCGAGGCGTACCTGTCAGACAGGTACATTGTCTACCCCCGTCACCAGGGAGACTGGAAACGTCGAGAGATGTCGTGCGGTGTTCCGCAGGGGTCGGTTCTAGGCCCACCCTTGTGGAACATCGGCTACGATTACGTGCTGCGCGGCGACTTCCCTGACGGGGTCAGCGTGGTTTGCTACGCAGACGACACGCTGATTCTAGCGCAGGGAGAGTCGCACCAGGCGGCGGTCGCTCTAGCGACACGCGGGGTTGCGATAGCCGTTGGTTGGATCCAGGAGTTGGGACTCGAGGTGGCGCTGCATAAATCCGAGGCAATGTGCTTCCACGGCCCTCGGAACGCGCCACCACCGGACTCCCAACTTACGGTAGGAGGAGTTCGCATCGGCGTCGGGTCGACGATGAAGTATCTGGGACTCGTCCTCGACAGCCGGTGGAATTTCGTAGAACATTTCCGACGTCTGGCTCCCAAGCTTCTCCGGGCTGGGGCTGCTCTCAAGCGGCTCCTGCCCAATCTTGGGGGTCCAGACGCCTGCTGCCGGAGGCTCTACGCGGGGATCGTTCGGTCCATGGCCCTCTACGAGGCGCCGGTGTGGGTGCCGTCGCTGGCAAAGCGACCGGCGTCCATACTGAACGCCTGCCAGAGGGTCATGGCAATACGGATGGTGCGGGGTTACCGCACGATCTCCCGCGAAGCGGCGAGCCTTCTGGCTGGCCTACCACCGTGGGATCTGGAGGCAACAGTCCTTGCACACATGCACGACATGCGCGTGGAGATGCAACGCCGGGGTGAAAGTCCACTGCCGCAACATGTCAAGGCATGGCGGACAGAGCTCCGGCGGGATCTCATGGTGAAATGGCGTCAACGGCTATCGCAACCCTGTGCTGGGTACGCCACGATTATGGCGGTAAGTCCCCTCTTTGAGGCGTGGCTGGAAAGACCTCACGGCGTCCTTACCTTCCGCATGACGCAGGTCCTCACCGGACATGGCAAGTTCGGGAGGTTCCTGCATCGGATTCAGGCGGAAGAGACGCCCGGGTGTCGCCACTGTGCGCAACGCCCGGAGGACACGGTGGAGCACACCGTCGAGGTGTGCCCTGCCTGGGCGGAGCATCGCCGTGCCCTCGTGGGGGCGATTGGCGGCGGAGACCTCTCGCGCCGGGCCCTGGTCGAGGCCATGGTCCGGAGCGAGGAGGAATGGCAGGCGGTCGCCTCCTTCTGCGAAGCAGTAATGCTTGCAAAGGAGGAGGCCGACCGCATCAGGCAACGGCGCCCTCACCGCCGTCGCCGGGATTCCGATCCCGATTTCCGGCCACCGTAGACGCGGGCTCGCGGACGGCGAGCTATGGGTAACTCGCTGTCCGATCGTCCGGTAATGGACCGAGTCTAAGACGTCGACGGCGCGCACTGTTCCCGCGCGCCTCAAGGAGTTGTCAGCAGCAGGAGGGGCCCAGCTGGGTCGAAGCCTACTGGGGACAGGGTTGTCCGAAAGGGAGCTCGTGCCCCGGTGTGAAGGCTAGAAGGAACGGCGCGGGGTTTTTAGTCAGTAAGAGTCTGACACTGTCTCCCGCTCCACCCAAGAGCGGGTTTCGTCAAAGACGATTTTCCCCGTCGAGAAAAAAAAAAAAAAAAACAGTACCCCTAGTCAAGTTGCTAATTTGCAATCGTTAACGCTAGTATAAAACTTCAAATGTCCCGTACATTTGAAGTTTTGAATGACGTCATCTCAATGCTCAGTCACGTGGTCAGAACAAAGGAATTAGGGGCGTAGCCAACTCGAAGCGTTCGACGCAAGCGAAATGATTGTAACTTGGCTAGGGTTTTTTTTCTTTTTTTTTCGGTGGGCAAAAATCATCTTATGACAACCCCCGCTCTTGGGTGAAGTGGGAGATAGTGTCACACTCTTACTGACTAAAAACTCCACCCCGTTCCTTTTAGCCTTCATACCGGGGCTCGAGTTCCTTTCGGATAACCCTGGCCCCAGTAGGCTGGATAGGGGGGCTGCATAGTGTGTACCCAACCTTACGCGAAACAAACGAAACTATTTCTAAAATTTAGTACGATTATTCAATTTTAGTTCGTTCTCCTTTCCCCTCCCACCCCTTCATCCTGTAACTGCAGTCATTTATTTCAGAGAAAACTTGGCACGGCACGCATGCACATCGCACGATGTTTTACTTCCAACTTGGCAGGTTCTATATGGCTGATTTCAGCTTCGTTGATTGCCAAGAGTTTCGTTCGAAATAACGAATTGTGTGTTTTATGGATTGCAGATTTAAATGAGTTATTTCGTAGCAGCAATAAATGGAATGAAAAAGAAAAGTTCGATCTAGGATTATATTAACTTTTTTTGTTAACCCTTCAGATACCGTCAATTAGAGACACAATAGTAAGACAATAGATGCGCGGCCACCGGGTGTCGCTTGGGGATTCATGAATTAATGATAGGCTTTTTTTTGTGGTGGGTTAAATCATCCAATGACATCCCCCGCTCTTGGGTGGAGCGGGAGATAGTGTCAGACTCTTACTGACTAAAAACCCACCCCGTTCCTTCTAGACTTCATACCGGGGCTCGAGCTCCCTTTCGTATGACCCTGGCTTCAGTAGGCTTCGACCCAGCTGGGCCCCTGCTGTTGCTGACAAATCCTTTTTTTTTTTTTGTCGACGGGGAAAATCATCATTGACAAAACCCGCTCTTGGGCGGAGCGGGAGATAGTTTCAGACTCTTACTGACTAAAAACCCCATTCCTTCTAGCCTTCATACCGGGGCTCGAGCTCCCTTTCGTATGAACCGGCTGGGCCCCTGCTGTTGCTGATAACTCCTTGAGGCGCGCGGGAACAGTGCGCGCCGTCGAGTTAATGATAGGCTGCATTTAACCATGATCTCACCTGATGATTGAGCACGTTTGCATAAGACCACTTATATATAATTAATCTTTTGGAACTTTGTTTGAAGAAGCTTTTAGATTTCAATAGGTATATGACTTTCGGTCGTTGTGGCGACGCTTGGGGGAGGCCTATGTCCAGCAGTGGACGTCTTTCGGCTGATATGATGATGATGACGATGATATGACTTTAGAGGTATGCATAGTAGGGTGTATAGTCCCACAAACTTGCCTTGAGAAGGATCCTCCGTCCAGATGGGTTATGTATCATTTAATTATTTTTTTAATGTTGAGATTTTATTTAGGTTATACCTACTTATTTTCGTTCTTGAAGAAAAAAAAAAATATATTATGTTACATTTAAGCGTTCTACTCCTAAAATATTGTTGTTATGCCTAACAGAGTCTATAATGGTTTGCCTCAAGGAGTTGTCAGGCCTCAAGGAGTTGTCAGCAGCAGGAGGGGCCCAGCTGGGTCGAAGCCTACTGGGGACAGGGTTGTCCGAAAGGGAACTCGTGCCCCGTATGAAGGCTAGAAGGAACGGCGCGGGGTTTTTAGTCAGTAAGAGTCTGACACTGTCTCCCGCTCCACCCAAGAGCGGGTTTCGTCAAAGATGATTTTCCCCGTCGACAAAAAAAAAGTCTATAATGGTTTCTTTTTTATGATATCTACTACAACTTGATATAGCACATGCATAAGGATATGAGCTTTGATTTGAGATTTTCTTGATTTTTTGTTAATCTATTTATTGGAAATAAAGTTTGTATAAAAAATAACCAATCAAATATACACCCAATAAAGTTATAAACCCAATAAATTGTCAGTAACCATTGAACCAGCGAGCAGTCTGCCAAATATAGGAATCACACGTAACACATACAATTTTCTCCTACAAGAAAATGCGATATTTCCTCTCACCATTTGTGGAACTAGAAATAAATTCAACTGACGTACGGAATATATATCGGTGCTCATCTCCTAACTGGGCAATTGAATGTCATGATGTGGCATCTTTCAGAACGTGTCCGAGTTTCAGGCCATGTCATCGGGTCGTGGGGCATTTTGGACCAGGACCACTGTGCCATTTTCCCTATATCTTTTTTTTGTATTTGTGAGCAGTTGTGGCCGAGTAGTAACGGCCCCGACTTACGAGTTGAAGATCGCGGGTTTGAACCTAGCCAGGCGCATTACTTTGTGTAATTTATTTCATCAAATAGGTTACTTCTAGGCAAGCGTGCTCCATCGTCGGCCACATCATCGCTTACCATCAGGTGAGATGGTGGTCAAACGCGAGCCTATCAATAATAAAAAAAAAAAAAAAAAAAAAAAAAAAACATAGTGAGGAAACCGGCATGTCTTAGAACCTTTAAATTTAAAACATGTGACTTTCACTACCTCGCACTGGGCCCGCGTGGTAGATTACGGCTTATTCCCTCTCCAAAAGAGGAGGCTTAAATCCCAGCAGTGGAAACATTAAAAGGCTGATTTTATGCTATGCTTATGCTATGTGTTTGGAATCACATTCAAATAAAATAAATACAGTTTTTTTGGTAACTTTGTACTTTAAAGCTTTTCCTTTTGGTCCCAAAATAATACTTAAATGAAAAAAAATATAAGGGGGAAGTTGGACCAGGACGTCCAAATAGCCCAACTATTCATGTCATCCTCGGTTTTCATCAGGCTATCGATTTTAGTCGGTAGACCAAGAAATTGCATATTTATAACCTATACCTTTTCTATGTGAAAGTAACTCTGTCTGCCTGTTACGCTTTCACGGTTAAACTACTCAACCGATTTTGATGAAATTTGGTACGGAGTAAGCTTGAACCCTAACTAGGTATACAAGCTACTTTTAATTTGGCTTTGACTTCAACTTAGCATCCACAATAATCGACAATACCGTGGACGAAACCACATCGTACTATACTAGCTAACATGTGCCAATGTTAAGTCCCCTCTTTGAGGCGTGGCTGGAAAGACCTCACGGTGTCCTTACCTTCCGCATGACGCAGGTCCTCACCGGACATGGCAAGTTCGGGAGGTTCCTGCATCGGATTCGAGCGGAAGAGACGCCCGGGTGCCGCCACTGTGCGGAACGCCCGGAGGACACGGTGGAGCACACAGTTGAGGTGTGCCCTGCTTGGGCGGAGCAACGCCGTGTCCTCGTGGGGGCGATCGGCGGCGGAGACCTCTCGCGCCGGGCCTTGGTTCAGGCCATGGTCCGGAGCGAGGAGGAGTGGCAGGCGGTCGCCTCCTTCTGCGAAGCAGTAATGCTAGCAAAGGAGGAGGCAGACCGCATCAGGCAACGGCGCCCCCGCCGCCGCCGCCGGGATTCCGGCCACCGTAGACGCGGGCTCGCGGACGGCGAGCCATGGGTAGCTCACTGTCCGATCGTCCGGTAACTGTCCGGACCGAGCCAAGGCGTCGACGGCGCGCACTGTTCCCGCGCGCCTCAAGGAGTTGTCAGCAACAGGAGGGGCCCATCTGGGTCGAAGCCTACCGGGGTCGGGGTTATCCGAAAGGAAACTAGAGCCCCGGTATGAAGGCTAGAAGGAACGGCGCGGGGTTTTTAGTCAGTAAGACTCTGACACTGTCTCCCGCTCCACCCAAGAGCGGGTTTCGTCAATGATGATTTTCCCCGTCGAGAGAAAAAAAAAAAAAAAAAAAAACATGTGCCAATGTTTTGTCTTTTTTTTGAAGTGGGAAGTAATCAAAGACTTTGGTCAAGAGTGGAGTGAGAGGACGTGTCAGATTTTTACTCACTAAAACTCATCTATGTTCCTTCAATAGCCTTTTGCATTTTAGAGTCACACAGTAACTCTTTCAAATGTTGTACAAATTTAAAATTTGTATATTGGTGTTACTATTTCAGTGTACAATAAATTTCATTCTATTCTAATTTATTTTATTCTCAGCCTAACCTACAATCGTTCTAATTTCACGACCTAAAAGTATCGTCATCTGTCAACCCTAACTCTCGCCTACCTTTATTATCGAGCTCAGGGCTATACCCAGCGTCCTAGCCTCTTGTTTATTCATGGGGAGTAACCGGCGACCGAGACTTAGGGTCACCGCACACGGTCCCGTGGCCACAACCAGAAAACGCCTCTACTGTCACATTTCCTATACTTTTCATACATTTTATATGGATTTGCCACACATGGTTTCTTTTTCTCTTGGTTGGTAAAAATCATCTAATGACGTCCCCCGCCCTTGGGCGGAGCAAGAGATAGTGTCAGATTCTTACTGACTATAAAACCTAACCCGTACCTTCTTGCCTTTCATATCGGGGTGAGCTACCTTTCGGAGCTAACCCTGGCCCCAGTAGGCTTCAACCCAGCTGGGCCCCTGCTGCTGCTGACGGCTCCTTGAGGCGCCAGGGAACAATGCGCGGAAACAAACTGACAAAAAACCCACTCCTGTTGAGTTTTTTGTCAACAAAAGTCTGACACTATCTCCCGCTCCGCCTAAGAGCGGGGGATGTCATTAGATGATTTACCCACCATTCCTTCGTTGCCTTTCGTACTGCGGGCTGAGCTACCTTTCGGAGCTAATCCTGGCTCCAGTAGGCTTTGACCCAGCTGGGTCCCTGCTGCTGCTGACAGCTCCTTGAGGCACCCGGGAACAATGCGCGGAAACAAACTAACAAAACACCCACTCCTGTTGAGTTTTTTGTCAGTAAAAGTCTGACACTATCTCCCGCACCGCAGAGCGAGGGATGTTATTAGATGATTTTCTCACCGAAAAAAAAAACACGTTCCTTCGTTGCCTTTCATACCGGGGCGAGCCTCCCTTTCGGAACTAGACACTGTCGCGTGTGGCTCTTGTGCGGCGCTGCTTACCGTCCTTTCGTCGACTGTTGTGTAATTCCTGCCCCTAGATTAGTCTGTGTTATAAATAGATTTGTTTTGCTTGTACTTGTTGTGATAAGGCTTGATTAAGGTGCTTGAGGCTAGATCGTTGCTACGGAGATGGCTGGCAACCGTTTGATACTGGAGATGGCTGTTTATTTTTGTTTCTTGGCAATTTCTTCTCCCTATCAAGATAAATCAATTTGGTCTGTTTATGATAGTTGACGGCATGATTGGCGCAGTGGTTTAGCAATTGACTAGTATGCTGTGTGTAACGGGTTCTATTCCCGAAATAAATATTTATTTCCCTGCAGATAGTTGTTCCAAGTTTGGATATCTTGTGTATGTTAGTTGTCATGTGTGTGAACGCACTCACGATACAGGAGAAGGTACCTAATTCCTAGTGTGGCTGTTTTTTAATATAAATATATATATATATATCAATGTATGGATAGTTTATATCTTAAGTACGGTGTTTAGTCAGACTGACGATATTACGCAAACTTTGTTGTTATTTATTTATTTAATGCTTTATGCACACAAAGTACAGAGGCGGACTTAATGCCTTAGGCATTTTCTGCCAGTCAACCTTTGGGTGATGCAGAGAAAAATAGTGGCAGGTGCAATAAATGAGAAAGAGAAAACGAACAAGAATTAACATAAGTACTAATAAACCATATAATATATATAATACAATTAAACAATATATACTCAAAATTAATAAACTACATACCTAATTAATATAGTCAAACAATTGGTCCAGATCGACAATTGGAAAACATTAACGTTGTGATGATACTACTGCCAACTTCTTACGAATCAGCTCTCGAACTTTAGTTATTTATTATACAAAACGAATTTTCCGGGAAAGTAAAGATCGTAGAGTAGTCTTTTTGGAGCATCGTAAACAAATAATTTTTTTGTTTTATTAGTGATAGCTTCGCCCTTTACTATTTGTCGGTTGGTAAGCGGTGATGTGTTTGACAATGGAGCACGCTTGCCTAGAAGTAATTATTGCCATCGATAAAATCTCAACACTATATAAATAAAACTATGATGACAACCCCAGATTGAAACCAAACACACCCGCAAACCGACACATTTCCAACCCTGTCGGTTATTTTAAAAAATCGGCAATTTTCTCTATATTTACTTAGTCCGTCCCCTCAGGTATGGGTCATAAAATAGATAGGTTACAGAAGGTCAACTCCATATTAAAAGCTGTGGCACGCACACATAGACAAGTTCATACAGTCATCATCATCATCATCATTTCAGCCGATATTCGTCCACTGTTGGACATAGGCCTCCCCCAAGCGTCGCCACAACGAACGTTCCTGTGCGTCTCGCATCCATCGGTTTCCTGCAACCTTCACCTGGTCATCGGTCCGCCTTGTAGGTGGCCTTCCAACGCTGCATCTTCATACAGTGATCTCAAATAAATGCTGGTCACGAATAGAGATGTACGATACATGTCACATGTAAAAATCATCGATGCTGTTAAATTCATTACTCGAACAAAAAATATACTGTAAATGTCGCTAAGAAAAAAGTATATCATGGGCTAGCTTAATGTCGATTTAAGACAGCTTTATGTCTTAATGTCGATTTAAGACAGCTTTATGTCTTAATGTCGATTTAAGACAGCTTTATGTCTTTATTTCCGTTTTTGAAATTAACTGTCCCACCTTCATTTTGAAGCGGCCTTTTTTTGTGGCTCGAGTGCGGCGGTGCCGTCAAGCCGGCTACAAGCTGTCGCGCACTTCAGCTGTTTTTTGCGGCGGCTTCTAGCTTTTTTTTTATTATTGATAGGCTCGCGTTTGACCACCATCTCACCTGATGGTAAGAGATGATGTGGTCGACGATGGAGCACGCTTGCCTAGAAGTAACCTATTCACTCTTGACTTAAAGACCCCCTAGTTGTAGCTATCATCAAACACAGACTCCGGCAGGGAATTCCACTCCTTGGCTGTACGCACAATAAATGCCACTGGCCACTGTGGCCACTTCTAGCGTTTTATTGTGAGGCCCGTGTGTGGAGACAGTAAGAATGCCAACAAATGTAGGAGGGTCAATGACCGTTATTCCACCGTAGTGTGCTTCACTATCAACGATTGCATCACTGCTTATCATCAAGTGGGATCGCAGTCAAGTACTAGTTTATATCTTTAAAAAATAGATTTTTTTCAAAACTTACAACAAGAAATTAGTTCTTGGTTATATTTAAATACATTCAATTAAGCTTTATTCCAACCCAAGCCACGGTACTTTAAATTATCGTCATAGAAATGGGCAATAAAGTCATTTTAGTGAGCAAGTAATTACATTCACGGAAGTGCCGTAATGTTTGAAAGAAAATTCCTTAATATAAAATCTAAAGTAAAAGAACTCTAATTACGCTAATTAGCCACTAAAGAACCTTTTCAGTGCTCATTACTACATAAAACATATACTTAAATAATGTAAGTATATGAAACAATTCCATTCATTAAAGAAACTAATAAACAAACTTTTAATGAAAGACATTTTTTCATTGCAAGCTTTTATAGCTCGGTATAGGTCTATATAATTAATACTCGTCAAGACGAATCATACGAGCCCAAACTCGATGGGGTTGTGTCGTTTAACTACTAAGTTCCTGTAGCCACCTTCCGGTTCCATCATAAGATCAGCTCCTTGACGTGATAAATTTGCATTGTCATCTGATTTACACATGCATGCAAAATTTCAGCTCAATCGGTAACTGGGAAGGGGGTCAAATTTAATTTGCAAAATTTGATGACAGACAAACATCGGGACAGGTGAAACTAAATAAAAGCTCGTAAGAAATCTAATGATGGATGCTTGACGCACAGGACCGTTCGTTGTGGCGACGCTTGGGGGAGGTCTATGTCCAGCAGTGGACGTCTTTCAGCTGATATGATGATGAAGAACTCTAACTACGCTAATTAGCCACTAAAGAACCTTTTCAGTGCTCATTACTACATATAACTTACAGCGGTACTTAAATAATGTACATGAAACAATGCCATTCATTAAAAGAAACTTATAAAAGTACTTGAAAATATACAAAACTAGCTACCCGCCTCGGCTTCGCACGGGTTCTTTTCTAGAAATAAATACAAAAACTTAACAAATTATATATTAAACCTTCCTCGAGAATCAGGCTATTGAGTGGTGAAAACTGCTTGAATATCGGTGCTGTAGTTTTTGAGTTTATCACGACCAGACAGACGCGGCGGGGGACTTTGTTTGTCGCTGATGAGGCTGAGGTGATGACCAGGTACGACCAGATAGGCATACTGGTGGTCAGGATACCCTTAGCCGTGGGTACTGGTGGTATGGCTCGTTGTTCGAAAGCTTGAGGAAGTGATGATGACGTCACGAAGTAGTTAGCTGCACGAAGGCTGCGCCGACGTTTTTTGTCGAGGGTCACCAGTTTGGAGGTAAGCGGAACAGAGAGTAAAGTCCTACATACCTCCATTTAAAAGGGAGGATTCTCCGACCAGACCGGATGTTATAGTCTGGTGGGCGACTGCCCGATAGTTGATGTAGGGCTTTCGTATATGTTCAAATCGCGCGGAGAACTTTAATTGCGCGATGCAGGATTTCGTATTTTCTTCGTAGTTCTTATGGGGCTTCATAGATGTCGCTACAATATGTATTGATTATTTTTAGTATATGCCAAAACCTGAAAATATTTTGTTCAGAATCAGGAACTGAATCGATTCCAATCATTTATACACCATGTTATTATTTCCCAAAAATATTTAGAAAAGGTCACAAGTTTGACACTACTGACTTTTTTGACTGGCCTGTTGGTCTAGTGGTTAGTAGCCCTGACTGCTATGCCGGAGGTTGTGGGTCCGATTCTCATCCAGGACAAACGTTTATGTGATAAGCATGATCATTAGTTCTGTGTCTGGGTGTAATTTACCAATAATATGGATGTATTTAGAAATATACAAGTATGTTTATCAGTTGTCTAGTACTCATAACACAACCATGACGAACAGGCCAGTCAAAGTCGTTATTTCAGGACATGTGCACTCTAGTAGACTATGGTATACCCGTGTGCATGAAGGTGTAGCGTCTATGACGCCACATAAGAACTACGAAGAAAATACGAAATCCTGCATCGCGCAATCAAAGTTTTCCGCGCGATTTGAATATATACGACAGCCCGAAATCAACTATCGGGCAGTCGCCCACCAGACCATAACACCTGTCTGGTCGGAGGATCCTCCCTTTTCAATGGAGGTTTGCGGGACTTTACTCTCTGTTCCGCCTACCTCCAAAAAGGAACATAATCCTATGATCATATAGGGCCTAGTCGGCAAAAGTCTGACATATCATAGTCTATCGCTCTGCCCAGAGCGGGAGGAATTCTATGATGATATCCCACTAATAATAAAGACGTATGGCATTTCCCATAGGCAAAAACCATACAGCTCAGGTGCATTAGAAAATGAGTTTCTAACAACAAATCGACACAAGTAACTTTTACTTTCAAACAGGAGTCGAGTCGTACAAACTTTCATACTTTCACGTTTATGACTTCGAAAATTACGAAGTTTCGTCTCACAAGTTTAACCCGCTTACGCATGCGAAGGGTTCCGTTCCATATTAAAATCGAGCATAAAACACTAATACGTCTCTTATATGGATACCACCTTTATTTTTTAACTATATTTTATTATTGGTTGTTGTAGCAGTAATAGAAAGGCTGCCGGTCCCAAATTCCATATATGTTGTTTTTTTTATATAAATTTTGGGCTCCAAATAAACTTAATACAGTTTTTTTGGTAACTTTAATGCCTCTTTAGGGTTCCATACCTCAAAAGGAAAAAATGGAACGCTTATAGGATCACTTTGTTTTCCGTCTGTCTGTCTGTCTGTCTGTCTGTCTGTCAAGGCCCTTTATCTTGAGAACGCGAGGAGGTATCAAGTTGAAATTAAATCTAAATACTCAGGTCTGCGGTTCCTTTAAGCTGTGAAAAATCAAACTTCTAAGTTAACGAATAAAAAAGACACGACCGTTTATGTCGCAAAAAAACCGTATATTTTGATACTCTCAAAGATCGAAATTCATTGGGTACTTCCCGTTGATCCAGAATTCTAAAAAATTTACACAAAGCAAGATCATATACAGGTATAGGAAAAAATCTGAACACAGTAAATTTGTTGTTACCTACACAAATGTCTACACAAAAAAATTTAGCAATTCGGACAAATCTTGTAGTTTGCACGGAACCTTTAGTGCGCGAGTCCTACTCGCTCTTGCCCATTTATTTCTTGTGGTCTCAATTTTCTACTCTAAAAAAACAAATTATTTTTATAGGTTGAAGTTGGGATTACGGTCTCGTTCCACCAAGTCCCATCACCCCAGTTCACTTACGAATAAAATAATGGATTCCGAGATCAATCTCTTCCAACTCATCACGTTTAATTTGAAAATCGTATCCCGGCAACCAATAATGAAATACCTGAAATATTTCATCTAAAATAGTTCCAAGCCAACATGACTAATATTGGATCGTAGAAAACAATACCTTTTCATTAAATAGGGTAGTTTCCAGGGTCAAAATAACTACATTTTATTTAGTCAGTATTTTAGATTGCAAAAAAATATTGGACACGAATTAGATTTCAGAGGTTGTGGGTTCGATTCCCACTCAAGACAAATGTCTGTGTGATGAGCATAATCATTTGTTCTGTGTCTGGGTGTAATTTATCTATAATATGTAGGTAAGTATAATATGTTTGTATGTAAGAGATGACCAGTCTCAACTGACGGCACCCGTTCACGAGCATGACGCGTGCGTGTGTATTATGTATTATGTATTATTATGTACTATTATGTATATTATGTGCACTATTATGTGCCCCACTCAGCTCAACCATTTTCAAGCGTGACATTTAAGTGAGCATGACAAACTCTTAACTGCCATGCTCGTAATGTCAAATCAAATGAGTCTTCCACACGCGCCCTGAAACAGTAACCATGGCTCCAGAGCTGTGGTTACTCTTTCAATGCTCCAGAGCCTAAAAGGCAACTGAAAGAGCACGGTGGGTTTTAGTCAGTAAAATCGGCCACTTTCCCTCACACTCAGAACTGGAGAAATTATTTGATCTAACTTGTAAAAACAAGGTGCTTGAACAACCTAATCATAAATAGGTGTCTACCCTTTGCAAAACCATCTAACCTTCAAAATTTAACTTGAAAAATATTTTCAATTCTCTAAATGCTTTTTCAATAAGCCTAAAACAAAATATTTACATTCAAAGCCCATTAAAAGAAAAAACGAAAGCCCGTCAGCTGAAAAAACAAAATTTCTATAAAAAATAAATGCTTTAAATATTGTCGCGAAAATTGCTATCATTTTCAGAGGACTTAGTTGATTGGCGACACAGAATAGATTGGTACAGAAGGTCAAGTCTATACCAGTCGAAACCGAGCCTGCGTTGCCGCATCGCTGTTCATCCACTGGCTTCTTATTGCAAAACCAAATAATAAGAAAAAAAAACACTGTCACTTTTTTCATCCTTTTTGTTCCACTGTTATTGGTGGAAGCAAAAAGGGAAGGAAATCAGACTTGGTGATCTATTCTGTGCAAGGGATTTTATTCTAAAACCGATTAGGTTTTGACTCATTTTACAGGCTTGACCTTCTGTACCTATACTGTGTTGCCAGAGTATCTACACGAGACGTTTTCCAGGCGCTATTATGTTACTTTCGTAGCGTGGGAACAAAGGGCTGAAGGCAAAAATGTGTAGACTATAGGCACTTGGTCGATACCAAGTCGATCGATAGTATTAAGTATGTATAGCCATTTTGTTAGGGTTGGTTAGATTTTATTATTTAGTCTTGTAGTTCTTATAGGTATGTAAATGGATTAATCATACTAATATTATAAATGGCAAAGTGTGTGTGTCTGTTTATCCGTCTTTCATGGCAAAACGGAGTGACGAATTGACGTGATATTTTAAGTGGTGATAGATAGAGAGTGACATAGGCTACTTTTTGTCTCTTTCTAACCCCCTACTTCCCAGGGAAACCGTGTTACCCCGAATTTAACGTGAGAGAAGCCGCGGGCAAAACCTTGTTTGTTATATTTTTTAATTGATATAAACTAGTGCTTGACTGCGATCCCACCTAAAGGTAACCAGTGATGCAATCTCTGATGGTGAGGCGCACTAGTTTATTAAAAGCCTATTCACTCTAGCTTTAGACACCCTAATTATATTCGGACTGGAAGACCGCAGTAGGCCAAGTGTTCCATTCCTTGACGTACACTATATAAATAGCGAGGCAAAACGCTTAGTCCGGACCGTAGAGCTTTTAACAATGTATGGGTGGATACTCGTCTTTGTTGGGTTGTCCGATGATAGAATTGATGGCGGAATCAAGTCTTGCAATTTTCCAAAATGCATCCTGTAAAACACCGAAAGGCTGGGTACCCTACGCCTGTGCCGAGTAATAACTAAATCTGGATCACCACATGAATTAAACGTTTTTAAAAATAAAAATAGAAAAAACAATATTCATAACACATAATATAGGAAGAATGTTGTGTTATTATTATTATTATAATGTTCGATCAAGAAATGATGATATAAACTTCAAATTACCATCGTTTACTTTATCTCCATTTATAAGAAGCATTCATCATATTGTGACACATTTATTATTCTTGAGCTCACAAGTAATTTACCAACGTAATGTATAATATTATGGAGAATGTTATTGATTGATGAGCTTCCAATTCTAATCACAGGTTAGTACCACTTGGTATAAGTACCAAGTACCTATTGTGACCTCGAACAGATTTAGTATCTGCTATAGTTTATGGTCGACTAGTAGGTAGTATTAGATATTTTTTTTACTTTTTTAGGACCTTTTCTATACAATAGATTAAATAGAAAATTAAGTACATATTTACAAATTAAATTATTATAATTGTAAAAAGACTGTTGTCCAATTTCTTCTAAGTTTAACATATCCAGAGACAGAAGACCTACTTGCTATATGTAAATAAAACACAGCATATTCTTTTATTTAAGTCTCGTTATTAGGTATAGTTAATGAATGTTAATTTGTAATTATTGTTTCAAATTTAAGCACTTTTTAGCCTGTAGCACAGGTTTACCCTAGTTCAGGCAAATAAGCTATTGTGTTATGTGTAGTTAAGATAGTTAAGATATTTTATTGTAAACATGGCCTATTTTATAAATTAAACGATTTTATTTTTATTATTTTATTTGAGATTATTCCTATCCATAACGACTGTAAAAATGTTTAGTATTAAATGCACTAACTATAGTAAAACTATTGCGACGCCAGTGCTGTTCGAGACTTGGTAAAGCCCTCAGCAAGATTGCTTCATTTTCCAATCGCAAGCAAATTTGGTGGAAAAGGATTGGAACTCCTTGCTCGCCTCGTTCCGTAGGATGAAATCGTATTTACACAGTTTAGACACCACATGGAAAAGCTATTAAAGTTAACAAAAAAAGTATTTATTTTAAATGTGGTCCCTAAAATATTCTAAAAAAAAGGTGTTATTTGGGAACGCGGTCCAAAAAGCCCCATGAGCTGAAGGAATCACATATATACGTATATACAAACGCCTTTATAATATTAGTGCTATACGATAATATTATTGGGGGAAGCCTATGTCCAACTGTGGACGTTTATTGGCTGAATTAAAAAAAAATCTTTTCTTATTTTAATTTCAACTGTGTAAAATCGTTATTCTAACCGACCCCGTTGATATTTTTAGTAAAAAAAAACTAAAAAAAAATATTATTTAAAAATGAATGAATTAAAAAGTCATCGGGGTAGATAAAATCGTTATTCGAATCAATCCTGATGACATTTTTAATTTCAAAGGTTCATTTCCTTTTTTTCACTAAAAATGTTAAAATAACGATATTATACAATTTAAATTAAAAAAACGTAAAAAACTAAAAAGAAAAATAGGAAAAAACCGACAAAAATGTCCATCTCTGGGGAGTCCAAAATGATGTACTGGATCCATGGTATTTTTTTGTGCGTCGATGTCCGAGACACCCTGTATACTCGTACCTACAGGTAAATTTTACATTTGGAACTAAGTAAATTATAAAATAAACTTAAATAATTAAAAATAATATTTATACACTAAAGGCCTAACTAAATATGACGTCAAAAAACTCCTCCGCATCGCTGTCGACTGGAAGTGTGCCCAAAAGGCTGGCGGCACTGCCACGTTGTACGGCAATGCTTAATCTCTGACTGAGGTAGAAGCCACCTACAGGTGAACTGTTCTTTATAAACATTCTCTCAATCATTTAACCTTACACTGCAACCAAAATATTCATGAAAAGATACATTTACTTCGCAGAGAAAGTCATCATTCGACCGTTATGATTTTTTAATCTCGAAACTCGAGTATATCGACTTTCAACAGATTTGATGAAATTTTAATAAAGAACGCAATACTTGCCCGCTTTTGCCCCCACTGCCTCAATTGGCCCAGAAACCTTAGAGGGCGATTTATTAGTTTAATTTGTACCTTTTTGTAAAACCATTTTTAGATTCACAAGTTTTTTTTTGTAAAATAGCTTCAATGGATGTTGAGACTTTTGTATTGAAGTAGGCGATTGACGTTTGAGGTATTTTTTGTCTAACTAATCTTTAGTTCAATATATTACTTAAAGGTAAAGGCCACTTTACCACTTTGCCTCTGTCCGGACGGTTGGAAAGCAAGCTACCTATTGCTCACCATCCGCAAGCCTGCAACTACGGCGGCTGGAAATCGGAATCGGAATCCCGTCGGCTGGGGCAGGCCAAAGAGCCTGAGGAACGACGGGTCTACCTACTGTAGCAAACTTGTATCAGCTTTAGGGTCTAGCGGGATTGACTTGAGAGATACAGTGAAGTCTCAAATATCTGTAATCTTAGCTCCAAGTCTGGCTGTGTTCTTCACAGTTGGATAATTTAATAGACAAAACAATCTATGGATTGATTCTAGGAAATGATTTATGACTAACTTTTGTCAGCTGCGTCGTCTCTGTAAAAATAGGTTTCTTCATACAAACTTTAGACCCTGTTTCATGTCCTTAGACCTAAGGGAAGAAAAAAAAGAGGGGAGGGGTAAACTTTGTATGGCATTTCGAAATAGTACATTGTTACACTAGGGGTGAAAGTTACTTATTTAGTCCCTCGAATTAGCGACCTCGCTGCGCTCGGCCGCCAACTTCTTCTCGGGACGAAATAAGTAACTTTAACCCCGAGGTAAGCATTGTGCTTTTCATTACGAATACAAGAAGATAGACCTAGTTTTTTTTTTAAATAATTTGACAGCTGTTAGGTGAAAGTAAAACTCCCTAGGGATGAAAAGTGTGATACTTTTCAGCCCGCTCCTCAGGCAACTTCAGACCTACTTTCAGAGTATGAGTAATGAAAAAATATTTTTTATTCTTTGTAGGCACCATAAGACCAAAAAAAAATTTGCTGAGGTTTCTACCTCAGCGCAAAATTACAGAGTTCTAGGTCTAAATATTTGAGCTGGGCGTTGATGGGCCAAGGAAGGAGTCAGGACTTTGTCTTTTGTATGTACCTAAAGAAGATACTTACACCATAACAAACATGATTAAATTTTTGATATTGGTTTCAGAAAAAGATTACTTCTCAATGTCATTTGTTGTCTAATATAAAATACTAGCTTTTGCCTGCGGTTTCGCTCGTGTACCTAAAATGTAGCCTTTATCACTCAGGAATCAAAAAGCTTTCTATCGATGAAATACTTCCAGAGATTACTTCCTACAAACAAAAAAAAACAAACTCTACCTCTTTATTATATTAGAGTAGATTGTACAAAAATAAACAGGGCATGACACCTTATTCAAAGTTGTGGAACAATACACCTCCGCCGATGACCCACGTGATTCGTGACGGACGACTCCCTATCCAATTTGTATCCAAAACCTGTTCATGCGTTAAATATTACAAGTTCTTCGTTCCAGAAGTATTTGTACCCCATGGAATTAATGGGTAAATCGAGTTCGATTCACTTTTATGACCGAAATTCTTGGTATGCTGGAACAGATTAAATTCTAATCTATATTCAAATCTAATTTTGAATCGAGTTTAATGAGTGATCATCATTGTGGAATACATTTAGATTGGAATTGATTGTTATTGGTTGAATGTAAATTGGTTTGATTGCGATTGTAAATCTAGTTAGGTATGTTTTTGATTTGCAGTATGAGTATTTACTAATTGTTTTTAAGTCTCCAATATAAGTTATACATATTACCATAATATCCGATACTGAGCTGCAAACTGCGAAAAACATTGGTTTTGAATTTTGTGCACGCGCAAAATTTTAATTGAGAATTTGGATCATTCACATGCTCTATGTTCAAATTTTACTCCAAATTCAAATTTTCAAAAGTTTTTGACCCCTTACTGTCCTCGCACACACAAAAAAGCCACTTCAAACTTCTTTTTGAGGCTCGTGTGTAGCGGTACCGCCACAAAAAAAAAACGCTTGAAGCCGCTTCAAGCTTCTCCGACCACAAGCTGTCGCGCGCTTCAGCTATTTTTTGCAGTGGCTTCTAGTTTTTTTTGTGGCCGTTTCTGGCGTTTTTTTGATGCCCGTGTGCGGGGACAGTTAGGTGACTATGGCTCTTACATTTTGAACTCTACTATAATGACTTTTGTCAGGTTTTACGTTTAATTAAAGTTTAACCAAATAATTCTGAACTCCGTTTATTAGCCCTTTTCCTGATGAGGTCACTGCTTGATTACCAGCTGCCTCATGACAAATAGAGTGTGGATCTTCCCACTTTTGTTTTCCTTACAATGATAAATGATACACATAGGAATGAGGGAAAGAAACCAATTAGGAATGGAGAAGTTTCGCT
This sequence comes from Mythimna lalbum, assembly GCA_949319445.1. Classification (NCBI taxonomy): domain Eukaryota; kingdom Metazoa; phylum Arthropoda; class Insecta; order Lepidoptera; family Noctuidae; genus Mythimna; species Mythimna lalbum. The sequence goes on from OX439370.1 coordinate 8,775,339, forward strand.
GAGTGATTCAGTTTTGCACTTTATTTTGATTGGGATAAAGTTGGGAATTGAATAACGTGGCTCGTGCAAGGAATTGAAGACTTTTTTTTTTGTATCGCGAAAAATAATTGCATTCTTTAGTGGTCTGTGTGTTAAGGGTCCATTTTTTATACACATTACATTTTGGTCATAAAATAAAATGGCCCTGACCTACGACTTGTAGGTCATGAGTCCATATCTAGGCAGACGTTTTACTTTGTATATTTTTTTTCACCACTAGTGCTCTCAAATACGGTTAAACGAAAACATCGAGAGGAAACGAGCCATATAATGTTCCCACTGCTGGGACTCAGGTCTCTTTTCTAGGAGAGGAAATGGACCGAAATCCACCGCGTTCCAGTGCAGGTTATGACTGTCACATGTTTTCTAATTTTGTGTTCTAGGTTATGCCTTTCCACTAGGTTCTACCAAAAATCAACCAACAAAACACTGGTGTGCTGTGTGTGTATGTTCCACTAGGTTCGCCGGTAGATTTTACACTGCCAACGAAGAATTCCGTATTTTGATTCCGGAAACACGCCATCAAGATATAAGCAACATCATCAATCACTTCATCGCCATCACAATTTGGAGACAGAACTTTCTTCATTAAGAAGTATTTGTTTGATGGAATATGTTTCCAAAGAAGCCATTAAATTTCTAACAGTGCGTAACATATAACTTGTGTTATATAACACGTCCTAACCTTGTTATTAAAATTGCAACATAAAACAATACTGTACACATTAGAATAACAATGTAATATAACAATGTTATATAACAGACTGCCCGCCACCACCCCGCCACACGCCGCGTGGCCCTCACTTTTGAGTACACGTGAATCAGTTATATAACATTGTTGTACATATCAATAACATGTTATTATAACATGTTTTATAACATTCAGTGTCCACATTATCTGAAACATTTATATAGCAATGTTGTATAACATGTTATTTTATAATAGTTTGTACGCACCTTTATAAGATTAAAGTCAATCCATAGAACCCAAAAAATTTCAGGTTAAATAGTTGACCTTTTAGAAACCAGGTTTCTTTTGATTTTTCGTTAAAATATTCTTGCCAAAGTTCTAAATTTTTGGTCTTGTTAGGAAGTGAAAAGCCAAAAATCTGTCACTATTAAGCCAAGGGGTTTCATAGTATCCAGTTATTGGTTTATGACAGTTAGCTCGTAGCTACATGTAAAATACTGGTAGGTACTCAGTGGGAGAAACTGACTGACTGACATATCAACGCACAGCTGAAACTACTGGGAATAAGACCGTGAAATATTGCACAAGGTTTCCTTTTATGACGTAAGAGAGCATCAAGAGAGGATTTTCCAAAATTCACGCGCTGAGGGGATTTTTTTTTCAAAGGATAAAAGTCATCCAGATGACATCGATCCACCTTTGGGCGGAGCGCAGATAGTGTCAAATTTTTACTAACAAAAAAAGTCACCCCGTTCTTTCGTTGCCTTTCATATCGGGGCCGAGTTTTTCTTTCAGAAGCAAACTCTTGGCCTCAGTAGGCTTCGACCCAGCTGGGCCAAAAACGTTTGCTGACAATTCCTTGAGGCGCGCGGAGACAGAATGCCTAGTCGGCGACTTGGGCTTGGACGAAACAGCGAGCTACCCATTGCTCGCCGTCCGCAAGCCCAAGCTTACGGTGGTCGGAAATCGGGATCGGAATCCTGTGGCGGCGAGGCGAGAGCGCCGTTGCCTGATGGGGTCGGCCTCCTTTGCTAGCATTACTGCTTTGCAGAAGGAGACGACCGCCTGAGGGTATGAAAAGAGGGTCCACAATAAGCATAAAGAAACCACTATGACGCGGGTGAAGCCGCTGGCAAAAGCTAGTCTACTGATAATTCCAAATTCCTCGAAGCATCGGTACACGCCCGAAGTTCCCCTACTTTCTAAGCTCAGATTATTTCGTTAGCATAATCGAATCTCGATGCTGACTCGTAGCGATGCGATCTTATCGATTCGATTCTAACCGATTAGCCACCGACTCCACAGAATCGATGGTGGGGAAGCTAATTGAATCGATTAAATTATACGCGAATGGCTCTTTTTTTGCAACGTTTGAATCGTTTTATGGAGTGTTTTTATTTATATTGTAAAATGGGTTACCAATGACTCAGTATATAAGTAATTATATTATTGGTTTTCCATCGTAGGCGCGGGTCCGTCCGACAATCCTTACTAATATTATAAAAGCGAAAGTGAGTTTGTTTGTTTGTTTATTACGTCTTCACGCCTAAATGGCAAAAACGATTTTGATGAAACTTGGTATACGGATAGACCATGTCCTGGAATAGGACATAGGATACTTTTTTTATCCCGGAAGTATGTTCCCTTGGGATAACTTTCTACTATCACGCGGGCAAGGCCGCTGGGAGCATCTAGTCTGGTATATTTTGACGAAAGACTCAGGGGACCGCAGCAGTCCTCCTACAAACGACAGACATTTCAAGGACCCTGAGCGGGCACGCTCCACAGTTGAGGTAATATAGAAAGATTTTTCCAATCTGACCTGCAGTAGTTCCAGAGATAAGCGCGTCCCAAACAAATGAAAATGCTTTTCGCGATGATCATCATCATCATCATATCAGCCGAAAGACGTCTACTCTTGGATATAGGCCTCCCCCAAGCATCGCCACAACGACCGGTCCTGTGCGTCACGCATCCATCGGATTCCCGCAACCCTGACCAGGTCATCGGTCCACCTTGTTGGAGGCCTTCCAACGTTGCGTCTTCCGGTATGAATCGGCACTCCAGAACCTTTCGACCCCATCGACCATCTATTCTGCGTGCAATGTGTCTGAAACTCCGAGCATAGCCATACTTTAAGTCTTCTTATGAGGCCCATTGTAAGCGACCACGTTTCGGAGCCATAAGTCATCACTGGCAACACGCGATGATAGTCCCATTAAATATCTTCTTACTTCTAGAAACACTAGTCCTAGATTTATATACAAAAACCGCCACAGTACTCCAGAAACCGTTTGTTCCAACAATGTACAAGGTCCCTCGCAAACCAATTTATAGTGACAGTTATTAGATGCATCAACTTTGGCGAAGAGCCAGGCGACTGGGCCATCTCTCTCTCTGCTTTTATCTCGTCTGGAATAGCCCTGTTCTTAAGTATGACAGTTGTGGAATTTCCTTGAACAAAACCATTTCATTTAAGTGGTTGTAGTGTAAATACAGTATGGAGTTTTTTGTATGAGTATTTGTACACACAGGACCGTTTTTAGGGTTCCGTACCTCAACAGGAAAAAACGGAACCCTTTTTTTTTTCCTCTCGACGGGGAAAATCATCATTGACGAAACCCGCTCTTGGGTGGAGCGGGAGACAGTGTCAGAGTCTTACTGAATAAAAACCCCGCGCCGTTCCTTCTAGCCTTCATACCGGGGCTCTAGTTTCCTTTCGGATAACCCCGACCCTGGTAGGCTTCGACCCAGATGGGCCCCTCCTGTTGCTGGCAACTCCTTGAGGCGCGCGGGAACAGTGCCCGCCGTCGACGCCTTGGCTCGGTCCGGACAGTTACCGGACAATCGGACAGCGAGCTACCCATGGCTCGCCGTCCGCGAGCCCGCGTCTACGGTGGCCGGAAATCGGGATCGGAATCCCGGCGGCGGCGGCGGGGGCGCCGTTGCCTGATGCGGTCTGCCTCCTCCTTTGCGAAAAAACGGAACCCTTATAGGATCACCTTGTTGTCCTGACAGATAAACGTCCGTTTGTCTGTCTGTCTGTCAAGACCCTTTATCTCGAGAACGCGTGGACGAATCGAGTTTTAGACTCGCACTTGCACATTTTTTTCTGTTACCCTGTCACCACGGTACAAAATAGATAGGCACAGAAGTCAATCTCATGTATGTACTTCACTTTTCATACCTACGCTCGGCGGTTGCGCTAGGGTTGTCGTCCTGTTGAGAGATTTGCGCACGCTCGGGTGCGGTGGCTGCGCGGGCGGCCGGCTCGCTGAACTTTCTATCTTAATTGTTAACTTACGGGCGCTTACCTACCTACCAAACTGTTCTGTGTTACATAAAAACGAACAATAAATTTTTTTTTTTCTTAAGGATTGCACAAAAAAGTTCGCAGAAGCGTGTCTCAAGCGTATGCACCGCGTTCGTACTGGTCTGAGCGCTCTGAGATATCGTGTCTGTGAGCGGTGTCTGTGTGCGTTGCTCGAGCGCGCTTTGTAAGTAGATTGTCTTCTGTACATTAGGCGGTTATCACACTGCCACGCACCTACATGCGAAGAAATATGCACTCACGCGCGTGGGTGCGGAGCGACACGCAAGGTATGGCACACTGAATCTCGTAGTAACATGCGTAATTTTGTATGAAATGAGTAGGTACGTGTCTGCGTCAACAAAAGTTTGTATGGAGAAACCTACATTCATCCCGCGTGCGAAAATTTGAAGAAATGGTCACATTTTTTGTCAATCCACCAACCCGCACCGGACCCTCTGTCGAGTGGTCGAGGTTTACCTGTCGGACAGGTCCATTATCTACCCCGGTCACCAGGGAGAGTGGAAACGTCGAGAGATGTCGTGCGGTGTTCCGCAGGGGTCGGTTCTAGGCCCACCCTTGTGGAACATCGGCTACGACTACGTGCTGCGCGGCGACCTCCCTGACGGGGTCAGCGTGGTCTGCTACGCAGACGACACGCTGGTTCTAGCGCAGGGAGAGTCGCACCAGGCGGCGGTCGCTCTAGCGACACGCGGGGTTGCGATAGTCGTTGGTAGGATCCAGGAGTTGGGACTCGAGGTGGCGCTGCACAAATCTGAGGCCATGTTTTTCCACGGCCCTCGGAATACGCCACCATCAGACTCCCAACTTACGGTAGGAGGAGTTCGCATCGGCGTCGGGTCGACGATGAAGTACCTGGGACTCGTTCTCGACAGCCGATGGAATTTCGGAGAACACTTCCGACGTTTGGCTCCCAAACTCAACCGGGCCGGGGCTGCTCTCAAGCGGCTCCTGCCCAACCTTGGGGGTCCAGACGCCTCCTGCCGGAGGCTCTACGCGGGGATCGTTCGGTCCATGGCCCTCTACGGGGCGCCGGTGTGGGCGCCGTCGCTGGCAAAGCGACCGGCGTCCATACTGAACGCCTGCCAGAGGGTCATGGCAATACGGATGGTGCGGGGTTACCGCACGATCTCCCGCGAAGCGGCGAGCCTTCTGGCTGGCCTACCACCGTGGGATCTGGAGGCAACAGTCCTTGCACACATGCACGATAAGCGCGTGGAGATGCAACGCCGGGGTGAAAGTCCACTACCGCGACAGGTCGAGGTATGGCGGACAGAGCTCCGGCGGGATCTCACGGTAAAATGGCGTCAGCGACTATCGCAACCCAGTGCTGGGCACGCCACAATTATGGCGGTAAGTCCCCTCTTTGAGGCGTGGCTGGAAAGACCTCACGGCGTCCTTACCTTCCGCATGACGCAGGTCCTCACCGGACATGGCAAGTTCGGGAGGTTCCTGCATCGGATTCGAGCGGAAGAGACGCCCGGGTGCCGCCACTGTGCGGAACGCCCGGAGGACACGGTGGAGCACACAGTAGAGGTGTGCCCTGCTTGGGCGGAGCAACGCCGTGCCCTCGTGGGGGCGATCGGCGGCGGAGACCTCTCGCGCCGGGCCTTGGTTCAGGCCATGGTCCGGAGCGAGGAGGAGTGGCAGGCGGTCGCCTCCTTCTGCGAAGCAGTAATGCTAGCAAAGGAGGAGGCAGACCGCATCAGGCAACGGCGCCCCCGCCGCCGCCGCCGGGATTCCGATCCCGATTTCCAGCCACCGTAGACGCGGGCTCGCGGACGGCGAGCCATGGGTAGCTCGCTGTCCGATCGTCCGGTAACTGTCCAGACCGAGCCAAGGCGTCGACGGCGCGCACTGTTCCCGCGCGCCTCAAGGAGTTGTCAGCAACAGGAGGGGCCCATCTGGGTCGAAGCCTACCGGGGTCGGGGTTATCCGAAAGGAAACTAGAGCCCCGGTATGAAGGCTAGAAGGAACGGCGCGGGGTTTTTAGTCAGTAAGACTCTGACACTGTCTCCCGCTCCACCCAAGAGCGGGTTTCGTCAATGATGATTTTCCCCGTCGACAAAAAAAAAAAAAAAAAAAAAAACCCGCACCGGACCGGGGTGGATTAATAATAATAATAATAAATCATAGCCTTATTATTTTGTTTTCCATATTGTATCGCAATAGTTTTTTATACCGGGGGTTGTCCTTGGATGCACTAGCATAGCGTATACAGGGATAATCGCCGGTTGGTACCACAATCCATCATTAAAAGCATCTAAAAGAGCCTCTGCGAGTTGGTTTCGGCTCCTCGTACGCCTTCCAAAGGTCCAGGACCTTAGGGTCCTGAGATAAATAAATATATAAAAATAATAATAATAACAATTGTTTTTTTTTATTGAATATTTAAAAATATAATTTATATGGATATAATAATAAATAAAGATAATAACAATAATTCTTTATTTCAGGCTACTATGGCCCATATACACTATACATAAAATAATCTTAAAAATAATAAACTAAATACATATAAATAAAATCTACTTATTAATTAAAACTATTGCACACGAAGTGACGGCGTCGTGTTCCGCTGCGAGGTCGGTATCCTTCCACGAATTTGTCGATACACAACTCAAAAAGTATAAAGAAAAGGAGGATTAAGATCAATTCTCTTTCTTAGAGAGGAGGCATGAGTCCCAGCAGTGGGGACATTATTAGGCCGACAATGCTATGCTATCCCGCGGGCGAAGCCGCCGGCAGAAGCTAGTCTACCATAAAAGAGCATACCAATCAAATTGAGCACAGACACGCCTTAAAACATGTCACAATCCAGCACTAAATACCACGTCAAACATCAAAGTTTCCTATTAAAATCCATCATATACACTTCACTTTGAAGTAAGCCCAGCCATCAGAATACACGCATGAGTTTATACAGACGTTAACGAGGTCGTAACTAAAATACGGAGGTTACCGAAATGGGAACAGCCTGTATACAAAGTGTAAGCACCTTGTATACAAAGTGGAAAGTTCTAAACTTTCGTAAATAAGGAGGTGGCTCGGATCTTGTAGAGCGGAACAGTTTAATTGTTTGTGATTTAATTATTTATTTTAAGCGAATTAGAGTGAATTTATAGTATCTTTTAGTTGAACAAGGAATTTATGTTGAAATAACGACTAGCTTAGCAAACTGCTACGCCTGCGTGGAAGTCAAAAATGATCACAAGGGAATATACTTTTTAAGCGATATGCCTCTTCTGGAAGATTGATCGAAAGAACGCAAAGGGTAATTGAGAGAATACAGGTAATTATCATCATCATCATCAACATTTCACCGAAAGACTTTCACTGTTAGACATAGGCCTTCCCCAAGTGTTGACCCAATGAACGGTCCTGAGCGTCTCACTTCACCGGATTTCCGCGACCCTCACTAAGACATCAGTTCACCTTATAGGAGATTATCTAGTACCGTGTATCGGTAAGTGGTCGCCACTCCACACCCTTTTGACCTCGTCGACCATCTGTTCTGCGAGCAATGTCTCCCGCTGCTACTCAAGTTTGGCGATTCTTCGGGATATAGCAGTAACTATGGTTATTTTGTATGTCGGTTTTACTCACTGACAAAAGTTGTAAGGAGTTGTTTTTTTTTAATGATATAAACTAGTGCTTGAATGCGATCCCACCTAATGGTAAGCAGTAATGGTGAGGCGCACTAGTTTATTAAGAGTCTATTCACTATAGCCTTGAAGACACCTAAATTATAAATCGGAAGTGAAGACCGCATCACGCACATTGTTTCAGTCGTTTTTTCAATTCAAAACCAAACCGCACTGGGCCCGCGTGGTGGATTACGGCCCATTCCCTCTCTTAGAAAGAAGACCTGAGTGGGAACATTAAAAGGCTGATTATGCATTTTTTCAATAAAAAACCTAATATAACAGAAACGTTTACAATGATGATATCGTTTTTCCCTTTCTTAAGTTCGTTTACATAAACGCTCAAAAGGTTAGCCTCACTCTATCAATCTTAGTTCTAGCTAGTTTGTAAATCTTTGAGCCTCTTCCGACGGTTTCTGATGTAAAGAGTTTTATATGAAGTTTACTTGGCTGTATAGCTAACGGGTGTTTAGTAAAGTAAGATAAATCATTGTGGTTTAAGTTGGGAAGTTATCGGAAGACAGCGTTGGGAGGCCTCCTATAAGGTGGACCGAATTCCGAATATTATTATTATTATATGTTAATTTATCTCAGGACCCTAAGGTCCTGGACCTTTCGAAGGCGTACGAGGAGCCGAAACAAATTCGCAGAGGCCCTTTTAGACGCTTTTAGTGGAATATTGTACCAACTGGTTATTATCCCTGTACGCGCCATACAAGTGCATCCAAAGACAACCCCTGGTGGAAAACTATTGCGATATGAAGAAAACTAATGTATAAGGTTATTTATTATTATTGTTTTATTATAAATCAATCTGCCTAGCCTTTTCCCAACAATGTTGAAGTTAGATTCCAGCCTTGCCAGATGCGCCTGGATGACTTTTTAGACAGAGTCTGTCTAAAAAGTCAAACGACTTGGGTAATTTTTAATGTTACAGCTGCTAATCATATTTTAATTTATATTCAAGAAAATTTGACTTTCACAGGTCACACTGGCGCTTTTACTTTAAGGATTCTTCGAGCTATGTCGGTAACCTTGGTCCTCCTGCGGACGGATAACACACGCAAGTTCGCGTATTGAGCGTAAGACGCAGCCCTTGACCTAGTTGTCTACGCAACTTTATTCCCAAATATATGATGTAGGTAACAATATACCGTATATGTAACAGAGGTAACCCTGTCCCAAAACAATAGGCGCTTTATCTAAACGTTACTAACAAAACAAAGCCATAGGAATCCTAAGCAATCAGTGTCGGTCCTTAAACACAAGGGTATTAATACTGTCAGACAATTAATTTAATTAATAAGGCAAGAAGCTACTGAAAATCAAATGTGTTGCTAGGTAACTAAGAATTATTTTAAGGTGGTGCATCACGACTCACATTTTCAATGTTTTTCATACAACCGCTCATAACTGATTATGACGTTATTACACATTTTTCATTAGATATTTTGGAAACACAGTATCTTGTGGATATTATCTAGGTTTCTAAAGAAACCAATTTTAAATTTGTGTAAAACTAATCCAGTAAAAACCTCTAAAAATGTCGTATTTTGTATGAACATTGACACTTCATAATTTGCCTAAAAATTAAAAAAGTCAAAAAAGTAATCCTCTAGGGACCTTGCAAATTTTATTAAAATTCTAAATGACGACAACTTTTTCCAAAAACTTTTAAGGGTTTAAAAAAAACAGCTATTTCCTGGAGCAAGTTTTGTGAAATTTTCGAGTAAATCTCGGAATTACCGAATACTAACAGAGTTTCCAGGCGTTATCTCTCTTTTATTGCGTTGCCTTTTCGTCAAACATCGCGTTGGATTGCATTAAATGAAGTAACAAGCTTTTAAACCATTTTCGATGTTTACGATAAGCGAGTGGAGAAGGACCCTCTTAAGGCATATAGACCAGTGCTGAAGCCGTTGTTAATGGTAAAAAGTGAAATAAAATCATAGTAGGATGAAACCTATTGGAAAAGGAAGAGAATATAACAAAAATGAAAGGGAAAATAATTTACGGGCGATCTGAGGTCGGGAAATGGATGGGTGTGCGTTTTTAAGGATAAAAACAGTTTATCTCGATTTCCGACAAAACTACAAGTTCTATGTAAAAAAATTAAATTGCAAAGTTGTAGATAATAAAAAGATCTACAACTTTTGCGTTTACACTTTTTTCACATAACCTCAAAATATATGTGAAAAATTCAAATAACTGAGTTTTTGGTTTTTTATTTTTATTTTTTACAAAAAGTATTCCTTTTAGAAGTAAACCGATGTCGATGAAACTTGATACACGGATAGACCATGTCCTGGAATGGGACACAGGATACTTTTTATCCCGGAAGTATGTTCTCTTGGGATAATTTTCTGCTATCACGCGGGCGAAGCCGCTGGAAGCAGCTAGTTGTTAATATTTTTACAAATCAGTTTTTTATTTTTTTTTTTATTTTTGCTCGCAGCTTCGAGTACATAAAATATAGCCTATGTCACTCAGGAATAAAGCAGCTTTCTACCGGTGAAAAAAAATTTTGCAATCGGACCAGTACTTCCAGAGATTACCTTACCACAAACAAAAAAATTAAGTTCAGTTGCAAGATTTAATAGAAGAAAAAGAAAATGAAGGAGACAAAAAAAGAAAGTTATATCCTGGACAAAAGACATTCTTCTTAGAGATAAAACTTCCAAACAGTTTAAACCCATCACGGTAACTTTATAAATGGTTTAATTTATTACTTAAACCTAGTAATTAATTTATATTGTACTTACAGCAGACGACTGGCCTGTTGGTCTAGTGGTTAGTGACCCTGACTGCTATGCCAGAGGTCGTGGGTCCGATTCCCACCCAGATCAAATGTTTGTGTGATGAGCATGATCATTTGTTTTGTGTCTGGGTGTAATTTATCTATAATATGTATGTATTTAGAAATATATAAGTATGTTTATCAGTTGTCTAGTACCCATAACACAAGCTCTGCTTAGCTTGGGACTAGACGGCGTTGTGTGATAGTTGTAGAATATTATTATTATTATATTATTATTATTATTATAGTCTAAGAGACCAACTCAAACTTAAACTGTAACTGACAATATTATTTTAACCCTAAGTTTGAGAAACCTTATTCCCAAAGTAACTTCAAGATTTCAAATAGGTAGGCTAAATATTCGTCTAATTGAATAAGGATACCATTTAAGAGGGTCTTTTCCACTCGCCTATCGTCGTTTAAAAGCTTGTTGCTTCATTTAGCGCAATCCATCGCGATGTTTGATGAAGAGGCGATAAAGAGAGATAATGCCTTTTTTTGTGGTGGGTTAAATCATCCAATGACAACCCCCGCTCTTGAGCGAAGCGGGAGATAGTGTCAGACTCTTACTGACTAAAAACCCACCCCGTTCCTTCTAGCCTTCATACCGAGCCTCGAGCTCCCTTTCGGATTACCCTGGCCCCAGTAGGCGAGAGATAATGCCTGAAAATTCTGTTGGCATCCGGTAATTCCGTGATTTACTCGAATAGTTCACAAAACTTGTTCCAGGAAATACGTGTTTTTTTAAACGTTTCATAGTTTCTCGAATAAAATTACGAAAAAAAAAAAACGTTATGGAGAGACAAAGTTCACGTCAAAAAGCAGATTTTCAGGGATTTTTACTCAGATAAAGTTATCATGATAGATATAAAAACATAAATTGGTGTCTCTAACACTTTATGTTTTGACTAGCTGCTCCCAGCGGTCTCGCCCGCGTGATAGCAGAAAATGATCCCAAGAGAACATACTTCCAGGATAAAAAGTATCCTATGTCCTATTCCCGGACATGCTCCATCCGTGTACCAAGAATCATCAAAATAGGTTTTGCCATTTAGGCGCGAAGACGTAACAAACAAACAAACACACTTTCGCTTTTATAATATTAAGTAAGGATTTCTGTAGAAGCCTAGATAATATCAACAAGATTGCTGTAAAATATTTAGAGAAAGATATCTAATGAAATCATAATCATGTAAGAGGACTTGTATGAGTATGTTGGTACCTCGAAAAGGATGCTCTTAAGTAATTTGTAGTAGTAGAGTAAAGACCTCGCCTCTTTACCTAAGGAATTATTTAAGTAGCTAAGGACCCTCACTAAAATAAACCCTGAAACCAAAATAGAGCTCTTAAATAGACTGAAGATGTGAAAGAGATTCTCTGAATATGGAAGCTAACCAAGTTAGGTAATAATTTATATAAATTGTAGAAGTAGTCCTAGAAAGACAAGAGCAATTGAAGAAACACGGGCGGGTTTTTATTTAGTAACAGTCTGACACTACTTCTTGCTCCACTTAGAGAGAGCGGAAAGCAGAGACGTAGCATGAAATAATTTAAACGTGGGCGAAGGCGCATCGCGAACGTGTACTGGACGACAAATCGTTGTAAGGCCTCGTACAAGGCGGACCGATGACCTGGTAAAGGTTGCGGCAGTCCGATAGATGCGAGACGCATAGGACCGTTCATTGCGGCAACACTTGGGGGAGGCTTATGTCAGACAGTGGACGTTTGTCGGCTGCAATAATGATGATGAAGGCGCATCAGCAAGGCCTTTTTCATTCATAAAGAAAACGAGGTAGCGACTGTCGCAACCCATTGTTTGACAATATCATCGCTTCCCATCAGTTAAAATAGTGTGCAACGCGAGCCTATCTACACTATTATTATTAAATTTAGTTTCTATATAAACATATTATTTACATTTTTAAATATTTCTATTTAGTAATATTATTTATTATAAAGAGGTAAAGTTTGTTTTTTTTCTTCTTTTTATGTTATTTTTTGTTTGTTGTAGGTAATCTCTGCGTTCTGCGTCCGATTGCGAAATTTTTTTCACTGGTTTTCTACCAGTGAAAAGTGCTGCTTTATTCCAGGGTGGCTTAGATCTGCGGGCAAAAGCTAGCCAATTATAAAATCAAAACAGTCGTTGCTTGCGAAGGCCCCTTTCTATGCGAGGCCGTGGGCAAGGGGCCTCTTCACCTGCGCCTAGCTACGCTACTAGCTGTAAGAGTTATTTGATGGTTCCCCACTCCAAATAAAATAGGGCAAATACCTCGCCTCTTAACAGTTGGAATAATTTAAGAAGTTACGATCCTCAGCTTAAGTAACCCTAAATCTAATAAAATGGTTAGCTCTTAATAGTTTTCTAGAGATTATAACTTTGGTACAGCCTTAGAAGTTACCTAACCTAAGATGTATATTATTATATTTTAATATACCTTAGGCTCAAATTAAAGGGTAAAATTTGCAAGTTCACTGTATGAATCAGAATTTTGGACGGTGAAATGGACGTATGAAAAAAAGATGGGATGTATTGGAGATGAGAATGTCGAGATGGATTTGTGGAGTTAATGAATTAAGTGAGAAATAAGTATAGATAAAGTTTGATAGTGGAGCCAGTGACTGAAAAGTTGAAAGGGAATCGTTTGTCTTAGTATGGTTATATGAAGACGATAAAGAGATATATACTCTATAACGCATGATACTAAAAGAGTTATGAATAAAGAGAGAGAGTGAGGCCAAAGAGGAGATGGATGGATTGTATGATGACTTATATTTCTGATATTTGATAGGACAGAGTTGAAGAAAAATATGATGCGCCGACGTTGAAGTAAAATGCGACAAAGACAGGAAGATGATGAATATACATTAGGCTCTAGACCAATTTACATTTTATTAGTACGAGTAGTAACTATATAGTCATAAGGTCAAACAAACATATATGGGATAAACAGTGGCTTATCTCTTGCATTTTCTTTGTCGACAGTTCATATCGCTAAATGTATATATATTAGTTGTCTACAGTCTCTTGATAACTTAGATATTAATAAACCAAAGCGTCCCACTTCGTCGAAGGAACCTGACCTAATTCCACCTTTCACGGTAATCTCATTCAAGTTTCTATGGTAATTTTCCAATTGAAAAACGTTCAGGGACCATCTGGCTTTTTTCAATGCATATTATAAGAATTTTCAGTAAATTGGGTCAGAAGAAAAGTTAATTTTAATATCGTTTGCATGGAATTATTGGAGTTAAAAAGCTAAAAATAGACTGCTTTTTCCGTGAAGAAAACTTTGCAAGTAAGCGTACATAATTTAAAAGTGAATTTATTTGGTTTTGAAAGTAAATTATTGTGGATTAAAAACGAGGTACCATCACTTTGAAAAGTAATATCTAGGGCATAACACAACTAGGACTTTAGACAATATGCATTACATGCTAAATAAATTACTTATTTTCTGTGGTAAAGTAACATATAAGAATATCAAAAACTGGCTATTGCCTGCAGCTTCGCCCGCGTATATATAAAGTATAGCCTATGTCACTCAGGAATAAAGCGACTTTCTAGCGGTGAAAATTGTAGCAATCGGACTTTTAGAGTTAGAGAGTTAGAATTAGACTATTAGAGATTACTTTCTACAAAAAAAAAAAAAACAAAAAAAAAATACTTTACCTCTTTATTATATTATTATCAGTGTGGATATCAAAAATATTAGAATACCTAGTTTACAGTAATCGATGCGGTGCGGGGTGCGAGGTCGTACATTGACAGCACTGATTGGTTTGGATAGTTTATTAAAGTTCTTCAAATGTTATCTTAAACGTTACGTTAAAATGTTATGTTAGATGAATTCACTGTTGTGTTAGGTGTCTCGTAAATTCGTAATGCACTGATGTTAAAGTACGATTGTAGTAAATTGCTGCGTTAGCAAGTGTTCGGTTGCTTAGATCGAACAAAATACCTTTGGTGACAGAACTATCAAACGAATACCTACTAGCTTAAAATAAGCTTAGAAAAAGTACTTACTTCGCTTACCATAAGGTGAGATGGTGGTCAAATAAAAAAAAAGTACGACATGGACTTTGACGTCAAAGTTTATCACGCCCACATGGCTTTTGGAAAACAGTGCTTCAGCGAATTTGAGACTATTTGTAAAGAAATAAAAATCTTATTGGCTTTTCGATCTATTTTATATTTGATATGTTAATATTGTTGTATTGTTGTTGATATGTTGTTATTGTTGTTTTGTTTGTTTTAATATTTATTGATAAAATGGATAATGGATTCATGTAAATTCCATACTATCTCACTGCAATTACAAGAACGTCAACATGCATGAGATTAACCACAAGACGCTTTAAATGCGTTAAACCCATGATTCTTTTTTATCTTTTGACAATCTGTTTTGCTAAATGAATATTACTAAACTTTGTCGAAGCTCTTTGGCAATTTACTGCAATTTTAAAGGAAAGATTGGTTGAATCACTTTTAGAGCCGGATTTACCTCTTTTGCGAAAAACAATGTTGGTCTCTAGGGTAAAATTATGCAAAGAGGACTTCCTAATAGAAGCTATTGGTCTTTTTTACGACACCCATGAGTAAAGATATGTATGAGTAGCTTGAAACACTATTTCAAATGAGTAGCTAAAAATTGTAGTTTAGGTATAAATCAAGCTCCATTTTTTTTCCATGGGTAGCTCGCTGTCCGACCGTCCGGTAACTGTCCGGACCGAGCCCAAGACGTTGACGGCGCGCACTGTTCCCGCGCGCCTCACCTTGGTTTCAATACACCTGTTATTGCTTTATTAACTTACTTTGAAAATGGAGGATTCTAAAACCTGACTGGTGTTGTGTCTGATCTTGGCAACTGTTCGACTGTTGATTTCGGGCTGTCGAATATCGCATCATCATCATCATCGTTTCAGCCGAAAGACGACCACTATTGGGCAAAAGCCTCCGCAAGTATCACCACAATTAACAGTCCTGTGCGACTCGCATCCATCGGATTCCCACAATCTGTACCAGGTCATGAGTCAACCTTGTAGGAGGCCTTCCCATGCTACGTCTTCCGTTACATGGTCGCCATTCCAGAATCTTTTGGCCCCATCCGGTAAGCGTCCGGACCGAGCCCAAGACGTCGACAGCGTGTATTATGCCACGCGCGCGCAAGGAGATGCCAGCAAACCATAGCAGGGTCGAAGCTTACTGGGGCCAAAGATTTGTTTCTGAAAAGAAGATTTGGCCCCGGTACGAAAAGCAACGAAGGAACAGCCCCCCTAGCCAAGTTACAACCGTTTCGCTTGCGTCGAACGCTTCGAGTTGACCTTGCCGCCAATTCTTTTGTTCTGACCACGTGGCTGAGCGTCATTTCCGTACATTTTAAGCGTTAACTATTGTGGATTAGCAACTTGGCTAAAAATCTGAGACTATCTCCCGCTCCACCTAACAGTAGGGGATGATATTGGATGATTTTCCCACTTAAAGAGGACCTTTTGGCTCCAACGGCCATCTGTTCTGCGGATCATTCTGTTCCAAAAGCACAAAGAAATCAAATTAACATAAACTATACAAAGATCATACAACTTCTTTACAAACGATAAAAATCTAAATTGCTCTTATGATTTATTCGCGTGTCATTCCAAAACGACTCAGATTCGTCAAAATGTTTGAGCTCGTAAAACACGAGACATAAGATTATTTCAACAGTTGAAGATATGGTTTACGAAGATACTTGGCTTACCAATTGTATTTGGTAAGCCAAGTATCATCGTAAGTATATGAGACCAATTTGCTTGAACGGGTTTATAGCGTGCTCCTTTACCGTTTAGAATATGATCGCATATGACCATTTTATGAAATGAAAACGGGTTATGAAAGTAATATTTCAAATCAGTTTATTTTTTATGGCAAAATATTCCGAACTGAACTGTTTTGATTTTGTTTTGGCTTGAAATATTACCTACGTAGATTTCTGGTTGGTAGATGTTAGGCGAATAGATCGCGTCGACCGCGGCGAAGGTGGTGTTCGCGGGGCAAACTTGGTCAGAGATCGTCCTAGACAGAGAAGTGTGGAAGGAGAAAGGGGAGGTCTTTGCACAGCAGTGGGACACACAACAGGCTACGTAAAAACAAAATTCTGTTAGATATAAAAAGCTTTTTGAACCAGAACGGACATTACTCGGAAAGCACGTAAAGCCGTTGTTTCGGATGCCATTCGCAGATCTGACAGTCGTTACAGGTAGTCAGACACCAGAAAGTCTGACCATCAGTCTGTGGCGACATTTTGGCGAGGCCTGTAACCAACAGTTTTGTCTGACTTTGGTATACACACTAACCTCTCACCAATGACAAAAAAAAAACAAAGTAATTATTTTTCTCTAGTCTAGGACTTACTCATGTGTGTCACATACACTATACAACCAGACCTGGAAAAACTATGTGTAGGCCTCACAAATCTTTGGTCCCTACGGAAATCGGTCTCATGACACGTAGTGCAGCACCCAATGGCTAAACCATTACGTCATCCGTGCTGCCAGTTTTTATTTTCACTTTTTGTTCAATCACAAGTTCCGCTGTATAAGACAAAGTTTTCCAATTGGCTCCTCATTTAAGTTTAGGTTGGTTGCAGAGGCGTAGTTAGCGGCGGGGTGCGGGGCCCCCTGACCATATGCGCCCCGATGTGTGCAAAATTTCGTAACATGTAACCTTCACAATCTTAAATTTTCTTTTGGTAAGATAATGTGATCATATAAAACAAACACTTATTTCAGGCAAAGCAACCATACAACAATTACAAAACAGAACACACACGCACAAGGAAATACATTACACTATTGGACATATCCAGCAACATGTCTGCTACAGCAATGTCCAATAACAATCAAATGTGCCGCTAATCATCCGCCAGAACTGTATTGCAGCTGCCCTTCACCCTGCGCACCAATGGCGCGCATTGCTTGCTCATGGACATATGATTTTCTATTTTATAGCTCGTTCATAAAATCACAATGAAAACTAACATCTTAGTTCACATGCTCCAATTAATAGTTTCAATCAAGATTTATTTATTCCAGTCAGAGTAATCCTTTTTTCGGCTTTTAATACAAAACCACTCCTTACATATTTCAACATAAAAACTAATATAGTACTTTTTGATACAAGTGCAGAAAGTTTGTCATTGCAACTGAGGAAGAATTTTGAATTAATGTTATGGAGCCGATGGCTGCAACGACTACTCGTGTATCAAATGACTTTTTTCAAAAAATAAATAAACGACAGACGACTCGCCCAGCCTGTTACGATAAATGTAATAACTTTTCTCCACTAGTGCGGAAAACAGTCTTTTGCATACTTAAAAGCGATGGGATAAGAGCACGTATTCGAGTAAGTGTACTGAAAAAAAAATTGATAGAGGGGCCCCTTTGAGGTCGAGCTACGCCACTGGTTGGTTGGGGCTATTCGTGTAATGGCTTCTACCACGCAACCTTTCCCACTTAACATGAGTTATGGCTTACGGGTGTATACTCGTTTGAAATATATGAATCCTTTTGGACGAAAGTTATTTCCATATAGGTACTAATGAGCTGTTTCACCACCTTTGAAAAAATCGCGGTTAGTTTTGTAGGAGAAATGTTGTTTTTTTTTTTAGAATGATTCCTTTGATGTTTTAGAAACAGCTTGAGCAATGGGATTGTTCAAAAGATTCACGGCGACCTTAGAAGACAAAGGGTACCTGAAGGAACATGGGTGTCAGTACTTTTACTAACTAAAACTCACCCATGAGGCTTTTCATACACTTCCTCACATTAGCACTTACTTGATGATTTCCCAAACTTAAGAAAAGGTTTGTTTTTGTTTTGGTCCTAATTCTTTTAGTTTTAAGGACTTGTTGCCCGGGATAACATACAGCTTTAAAATGTGTTCTCTTACAATGGGTTTCATCCGAAGGTTTAAAGTCACCGGAAGGGCAATAAAATGATGATGATGATGATACCTCAAAACACTAAGAATAACTTAATAAGACTAAGGGCTATATCTCATCGAGACACCATGGCGGAGCGATCAGTCGCCGCTACCAACAAAATGTATACAGCTCTATAGAGAGTTACTCACCTGGTGTCCGTTTGGTTGCGCAACCAATTTCGGGGCGCTACCAGCTCGTGCGTGTGGCGACTCTGGTGTCTGTATGGTGTCTAGTTTTGTAGCTTAAGGCTATATTTCACCGGGACACCATGGAGGCGTAACTAGTGGCGCCGCCATGGTGTTCCGGTGAAATATAGCCCTAAATCTATCTTGAAACTTAAGTGCCTAGTTTTGAAACGCAGAAAATTGGGATACATTTTGTTTCGGTTCAAAATAAGTACTACAGTAGTTAGTCGTTATATTATTAAATATTTAATATTATTTCAAAAGAAACCTTATAAAATATTCAATCAAAGTAACAACCACTCAAACAAAATAATTCTCTCTACCAACTAGCACAAAATGATCCTAATAAAATTAAAACTTTCCTTTCATAATAAAGCCTAATTATAACAAAGTATGCTCCACATTTTTACTTCATTAGCTTGTAGAACTATTACTAATATAAACGGTGCCTGAAATAAACGAAAAAAATCCTATGTGTTATCCAGCACATGGTCTCCCCGCGTGCCAAGTTTCATTAATCCATTCATTGCATCCAATTCGGTTGAACCGTTTTGAGCGTAAAGAAGTAACAAACATACAAAAACACTTGCATAACCTTTCGCCTTTTTAATATAATATTAGTGTGTTTGAAAGGGTATTTCTGGTAGAGGGACCCATTTGAACTTTCTCTCTCAAGTTGGTCCGGTGAATCTTGGGCTACCAGTACTAACCATGTTTAAAAATCAGACATAAAAAAAGCAATCATTTTCCTGCCCTTATCCCGTATTATTTGGGGTCGGTGCAGCTCGTTTTTTTCTGCCATTCTATCCTGTCACCCGTCATGCTATCATTAACTTCCTAAGACATATAAAAATAAGTAAAGTTCATTTATTTTTTTGAGTTTCTTTAAAGAGTCTGATAAAAGTTTTAGTCTATTGAAAGTGTCTGACACTTATGCTGCATTAATAAGCACTACTTTAGAATAATATTACTTTAATAATATCTACTGCTTTAGAAAAGAAAGAAGAAGAAAAAAAAATATATGAATATTAGCCAAAAAAATTTTTGTTAGACTGGAGTGGCGATGTAGTGGCGCCTGCGTACTGGAAGACACAACGGTTGAAGGCCTCCTACAAGGTGGACCGATGACCAGGTAAAGGTTGAGGGAATCTGATGGATGCGAGACGCACAGGACCGTTCATTGTGGCGACATTTGTGGGAGGTTTGTCCAACAGTGGACGTTTAGCGGCTGAAATGATGATAATGATTTTTAGTTACCTTTCTCCCCTGATTCTGACTACCTTTTTATCCCAGGGGCTCATAGAGAGCTCCACAAGCACATGAGACTACTGTTAACCTAAGGTTTCATCCATGTGACAATGCCTACTGGGGCCAGGGTTATCCGAAAGAAAACTCGAGCCCCGGTATGAAGAGGCTAGAAGGAACGGGGTGGGTTTTTAGTCAGTAAGGGTCTGACACTATCTCTCGCTCCACCTAAGAGCGAGGGTTGTCATAAGATGATTTTTGCCTACCGTAAAAAAAAAAAAATGTGACAGTAAGTTATTTCAGATCGCTCTGGAATCTTAGACTAAAAGATTAATTTACTTCTCATAAATGAAATGGTCAAAGATCAAATAAATGAAAGACGCATAAAAATGTGAACTACACTTCAAGCCATAAATAATAAGACCTTTTTCTTACGATCTAGAATAAGAAAGGACCTACTTACTATTCGATGCACGGTGTCGAAGTCAATAAACGTCTGGGCCAACAATCGATCTTGTGCGGTGGCAGTGTAATTTGTGGGTCGTTTGCTTTGGCCGAGCGTGTAAGCTGTGTAATGGCGATGTAGGTCAGTCGGCAGATGTTACCTGA
Organism: Mythimna lalbum; assembly: GCA_949319445.1. Taxonomy (NCBI): domain Eukaryota; kingdom Metazoa; phylum Arthropoda; class Insecta; order Lepidoptera; family Noctuidae; genus Mythimna; species Mythimna lalbum. The sequence continues at coordinate 8,795,841 of OX439370.1, forward strand.
CTTATTCAACTGGTTATACAGGGTTATTTGTAAAACACTTTCGCCGTGCCCTCGTGGGGGCGATCGGCGGCGGAGACCTCTCGCGCCGGGCCCTGGTCGAGGCCATGGTCTGGAGCGAGGAGGAATGGCAGGCGGTCGCCTCCTTCTGCGAAGCAGTAATGCTTGCAAAGGAGGAAGCCGACCGCATCAGGCAACGGCGCCCTCGCCGCCGTCGCCGGGATTCCGATCCCGATTTCCGGCCACCGTAGACGCGGGCTCGCGGACAGCGAGCCATGGGTAGCTCGCTGTCCGATCGTCCGGTAATGGACCGAGTCCAAGACGTCGACGGCTCGCACTGGGTCGAAGCCTACTGGGGACAGGGTTGTCCGAAAAGGAGCTCGTGCCCCGGTATGAAGGCTAGAAGGAACGGCGCGGGGTTTTTAGTCAGTAAGAGTCTGACACTGTCTCCCGCTCCACCCAAGAGCGGGTTTCGTCAAAGATGATTTTCCACGTCGACAAAAAAAAAAAAAATTAGTAAAACACTTGCAACCTCTCAGGACTGTATTACTAACATCATAAGCAACAACTTTTGTTCTATGACTTTTAAAAAATATCATATTTTAGTTCATCAGATTTTCATACAAAAATAAAAATATTTAAATTTAACGTTCTAAATGTTGCGAAGTCTATGCTGGCGTATCGTAGTAAAATGGTGCGAATGCTTGTTAGGGAGGTGTGATAACAATGTTTTTTTTTTTTTATAATAATATTCCACAACTATCACACAACGCCGTCTAGTCCCAAGCTAAGCAGAGCTAGTGTTATGGGTACTAGACAACTGTTAAACATACTTATATATTTCTAAATACATACATATTATAGATAAATTACACCCAGACAGACCCAGCAGTGGTGGCCGAGTGGTAATGGCCCCGACTTACGAGTTGTAGGTCGCAGGTTCGAACCCAGCCAGGCGCATTACTTTGTGTAATTTATTTCATCACCACTGCTCTCAAAACGGTGAAGGAAAACATCGTGAGGAAACCAGCATGTCCTAGAACCAAAAATTCGAAGACATGTGACATCCACCAACACGCACTGGGCCCGCGTGGTGGATTACGGCCCATTCCCTCTCCTAGAGAGGAGGCCTGAGTCCCAGCAGTGGGAACATTAAAAAAGGCTGATGATGATGATGACACCCAGACACAGAACAAATGATTATGCTCATCACACAAACAGTTGTCCTGGGTGGGAATCGAACCCACGACCTCCGGCATAGCAGTCAGGGTCACTAACCACTAGACCAACAGGCCAGTCAAGTTTTGGAAGCCTGCTTACTATTACTACGAAAACAGTGTGCAGGAGGCGTAGGTACATACAGCAAAATACAGAGTTGAAATGTGTTAGATAGAACAACGAAATTTTGAAAGCGTGTTTTTGTAAAATGTCATAAAACTAAATTTGTTGTTTATGATGTTCTTAACTAGCACCTAAGTTTTTTTTTATAAATAACCCTGTATAATAATAAACCTTCAAACCCGAAAGGTTGATTGGGGCCGAAAGGTTCTGGAGTGGCGACCGCGTACCGAAAGACGCAGCGTCCAACAAGGTGGACTGATGACCTGGTGAAGGTAGCGGGAAACCGACGGATTCGAGACGCACAGGAACGTTCGTTGTGGCGACGTTTGGGGGAGCTCTATGTCCAACAGTGGACGTATATCGGCTGAAATGATGATGATGATGAAACTTTCAAATGGTCCTCCTAGTGAGACGTGTGATATTTTGAGTCAAAGGGAAGTACCCTATGAATTTTAATTCTCTTGAGAGTGTAAAATACACGATTTTTGCAAAAAAATTACAATTTTTTTTTATGTATGATTTTTTCACAGTTTCAAGGGACCATCATCATTTTCCTGCCCTTGTCCCGTTTTATTTGGGGTCGGCGCAACACGTTTTTTCTTCCATTCTGTCCTGTTACTCGTCACGCTATCACTAACTCCCTTTTCTTTCATATCACGTCTCACACAATCCATCCATCTTTTCTTTGGCCTGATCTCCCTCTCTATCCTTTCACGTGTAAACTCATAACTATTTTAGCAACATGCGTTTCATCCCTCCTCTTCACATGACCATACCAAGACAACCGATTACCTTTCAACTTTTCAGTCACTGGCGCTACTTTCAAACTTCCTCTAATACACTCATTTCTCACTTTATCCATTCTCGTCACACCACACATCCATCTCAACATTCTCATCTCCGCTACATGCAATCTTTTTTTATCCGTCTTTTTCACAGCCTAATATTCATGCACAAAAAATACTCATTCTTCTAAAACGCTCGTCAAGAAAAAAAGAAAAAGGAACAACTCACTGATTGATTTCCTTCCTTAACTAAAACTCATATAACTAAAGCTAGTAATTGTGGAACTTTATTCCTCTTTTACGAGTTCCTTCATTGAATTAGAACGTTACTGCTTTGCTAGTGATTGCTTTCGTTTAACGTTAGTCTTTAAGGGTCAACGCCACGTTAAGCGGGCGTACGCGCGAGCACCCGTACCGTCAGGAGGGGCCTAGCTGGGTCGACGTTTACTGGGGCCAGGGTTATCCGAAAGGAAACTCGAGCCCCGGTATGAAGGCTAGAAGGAACGGGATGAGCTTTTTAGTCAGTAAGGTATGACACTATCTCCCGCTTCATCCAAGGGCCGGTTTTGTCATTGGATGATATTTCTCACCGAAAAAAAAAAAGCGCCCGTACCGTAACGTAGCGCGTGTATCATGTGCAATGGTCCTCGTAGCAGAAACTGGAGTATAAATAATAATAATGATTTCATCATCATCATATCAGCCGAAAGACGTCCACTGTTGGACATAGGCCTCCCCCAAGCGTCGACACAGCGAACGGACCCACAATATTGATTTATTTTACAGATAATACAGGATGTGGCGTAAATAATGGATAACCACTTGGTCGCACCACGCCGATCGACGCAAATATTTTAGTCCAGCAATAAAAATATGTAGATCTATGCGATATTTGGAGCTTGGTCTGGAATAAATTCTTTATTTGTAGCTTTAGGTCTAAAGAAGTAACAATACATTCTTAGGAAAAATTATAATTAAATTAATTAATTATAAAAAAATAATAAAATTATAACACCTTTCACACAACGCCATCTAATCCCAAACTAAGCAGAGCTTGTGTTACGAGTATTGTTATTACAATTTAAGCGTCTCCAAGGCTAGAGTGAATAGGCTCTTAATAAACTAGTGCGCTTCACCATCAACGATTGCATCACTGCTTACCATCAGGTGGGATCGCAGTCAAATATCAGATAAAAAAAGAGTACCTAAACTGATAAACATATTTATATATTTCTAAATACATACATCATCATCTTCTAGCCTTTGTCCCGTTTTATTTGAAGTCAGCAACACGTTTTTTTCTTCCATTCCGATGATGATCGTGCTTATTAAACAAACATTGGTCCTGAGTGGGAAAACGACCTTCATACTGCCCCCGTAAGTAAAAACGACGAATCTAAAATTTTTTCCAGATTTGAGTTATATACATTGCCGGAATCAGGAAAACAAGGCGCATCTGCCTGTATTTTTAATATTTTGCTAACTTTCTCCAGTGCGGTTATAACATAAGGAAAAAAGGCCCGATTTCCCGTTTCATTCATTAAGACATTTTTTATCCGTTTTCGTTTTTGTTAGATACGTCTTTTTAACTATCAGGGGCAGCATAGCAGTCAATGCCACTAATCACTAGATCAATAAACCATTCAGATATTAGAAGGTAGAACTACATTGCGCACACGTGTGCCACACACGCCGATCTGGGTGTGTCGGTCTCCATAGATTTTATATGGAAACTAGACTTGTAGAGCTACACTTGATCCACGCCACGCGACGTCGTTCTACGTACAAATCAGGCGTGTTACACGTGTGCGTCGGTCTGATGTAGCTATTAAATAGGATTTTTTTATGTCCCATTGTCACGTCACGTCGAGTCCGTATGTGGTACTCTTAGCGTGAGCCGGAGGACACGGTGGAGCACACAGTCGAGGTGTGCCCTGCTTGGGCGGACCATCGCCGTGCCCTCGTGGGGGCGATCAGCAGCAGAGACCTTTCGCGTCGGAGCGAGGAGGAGTGGCAGGCGTCGCCTCATTCTGCGAAGCAGTGATGCTAGCAAAGGAGGAGGTTTACCGCATCAGGCAACGTCGCCCTCGCCGCCGCCGCCGGGGTTCCGATCCCGATTTCCGGCCACCGTAGACGCGGGCTCGCGGACGGCTAGCCATGGGTAGCTCGCTGTCCGACCGTGCGGTAACTGTCCGGACCGAGCCCAAGACGTCGACGACGCGTGTTCCTGCGCGCCTCAAGGAGTTGTCAGCAACAGGAGGGGCCCAGCTGGGTCGAAGCCTACTGTGGCCAGGGTTATCCGAAACGAAACTCGAGCCCCAGTATCAAGAGGCTAGAAGGAACGGGGTGGGTTTTTAGTCAGTAAGAGACTGACACTATCTCTGCCAAAAGAGCGAGGGATGTCATTGGATGATTTTCCCACCAAAAAAAAAATCTTTCTAGTCTGTGGTACTCTTAACGTGAGCATTTCTCCTGTGTTGTTTCAAGCTTGATCCGTTCGTGGTTGAGGAATAGGTAATCTTGGGGATAAATGAAATGACGGATCTGTTTATATTGGATTCGATTTTAGTATAATACTGTTTAGTGAGACTTTATTTGCTGCAATACAATCACAATATTAATAAAATATATAACTAGCTGTTTGTTTGTAATCTTATTTGATATTTTTTTATGTTATATTAGTGGATTTTTAGTGGATAGGTATCAGGGTAGGTATCATTTTATAATTTGTTTTTAGGTGGAGAAATCGTCTAATAATATCTCACGCGCTTAGGCGGAGCGGGATGGCATGTCAGGCTTTTACTAACTAAAAACCTACTTCTGTTCCTTCTTTGCTTTCAATCCCGGGTTTTACTTTCGCACTATCAAAGGTTCATTTTTCTGAAGGACGCACGTACATGTTACTTTTTTTCTGATACTTTTGTATAATATAGGAAATAAGCTCATAATGGTAACCGAAGAGCATTTTAAATATTTAATTAATTTGCAAACAGTACCTACCCGACATACTAACCTCCATTTATTTTAAGTTCTAACTGACTATTCTAAGGTTGTATGTTATATAATATCGCTGTCAGCGATAATGTCGCCATTATAGGTACTCATAGATTTAAGATTATGTAAGAATTTTGTTACAATTTTGGTACCTACACAATAAATTAAATTAAATATTTTGTTTTCTTTTAAACTAATCCATATTAATATTATAAAAGGGAAAGTGTGTGTGTCTGTTTGTCTGTCTTTCACGGCAAAATGGAGCGACGAATTGACGTGATTTTTTTAGTGGAGATAGTTGAAGGGATGGAGAGTGACATTGGCTACTTTTTGTTTCTTTCTAACCCCCCACTTCCCTATAATGGAGGAATTTAACGAGAGCGAAGACGCGGGCAAAAGCTAGTAAAAAAATAATTAGTAAGTATTTTAATAATCCCTCTCAATTTATTTTTGAGTATTATTACAAAGTATACACAAGCTTATAGAAACAAATTAAATACATACAGGCAGAATAAAAAGGGAGGCAAGAAACTCATTATAAGAATCGAAAAATTCACTCCCATCTATCCATAGCCATCATTAAAAAGTGCCCAAAACACTGGCAGCGTTGCCACATTGAATGGCAATGTTAATTCCTCTTAAATTATTCAAAAGGAATCTAAACTCATTAAGATTGTTCACAAAGGACGCTATTATAAATCATAGCTGTTCTAAAATTATTCTTACCTTAATTGTTATAATTTTTATACTTCATGAAAGTTAAAAACTTTGGCAATTTCGTAATTCTCAAACATCTGGCCCTTAATGAGTTTATACAGTTAAATTTTGCCAATAGTTTTAAGGCTGTTTTGATGTTAATTTAGTCTAATATTCAATTTTAGTTCATTACCTATTTTGATTGCATGACTTTGTTTGTTAAGAATGCTTTTTGTTCCCAAATTGTATTATTTGTTTGGTATCAAGATATCCAGTTAATGAAACTCAATGTTATCGTTAATTTATTTGTTTGTTTCTTTGTCTGATTTTAATATACGAGTCTTTTTTTATCTACAATAATATTATAAAGAGGAAAAAAAAAATTTTTTTTGTGTATGTTTTTATAATTGATAAATTCAAAAACTACTGTGCCGATTTCAAAAATTCTTTCACCAGTGAAAAGCTACCTTCACCCTTAGTAACATAGGCTATATTTATTGCCCGTGCGAAGCCGGGACGGGGCGCTAGTAATATTATAAAGAGGTCGCTTTTTTTTTGTTTGTTAGAGGTAATCTCTGAAAGTAACTGGTCCAATTTCAGAAAATTTTCAGTGATAGAAAGCTGCTTTATTCTAGAGTGACACAGGCTATATTTTATGTACCTATGCGAGCTAAGCCGCGGGCAAAAATTAGTTGTTATTAAGTTCCCGCTTAACCACTATCTCACCTGATGGAAAGCGACGATGTGGTCGACCATAAAGCACGCTAGACTAGAAGTAATCCATTTACCCTTGACACAAAGACCCCCCAAAGGTTGTTGCTATCACGAAACACAGACTTCGACAATGAATTTCACTCCTTAGCTGTATGCACAATGAATGTATTCCCAAAATGTGTCTACAATATTTGTATTGTTTTTAAAACTTATTATGAAATTTATAAAAAAATGGATTTTCATTAATTTATTGATGTTGTCAAAAGACATTAATTTCGTTATTGTCTTCAAAAAGCTATTAATTTAAATCCACGATAAAAATATTTTATACTCAAGCCTTATTCAATAGCGTCAATGAATTTAGTCTCGAATAACCTATAGAAATAAACGGAGTAAGCCATTTCAATGAAAAATCGTGGAAACTTAATGGATCAGAAACGGTAATAAATTATTGAAACTAATGCTGTGTCGTTTGCAATACGTTAGGTAGACTACACACTAGGTGATAAAAGCTAGAATTAGCTTTAGACGCTTTTAGACGCTTGGGGGAGGCCTATGTCCAACAGTGGACGTCTTTCAGATGATATCATGATGATGATGACGATGATATCATAATTTAATTTGTTTAATAATTATCCTGAAAACTAAATGAAAAAATACTTAATTAAAATCTTCCGATCCAATGTCAAATTCGTACTGCTCTATGAAAGCAAACCGGGGAAGGTCACAAAGGACATCTTACGCCAAATTCAATTATTTGTCAATCGCTGCCTTGATCATATCCATATTAAATTTACATTTTATTTTGTAAAAAAAACCTCCTAGAAGTGCTTTTAAAGCAAAGATGGGCCTTACTTACTTGGTGATCTCAGATGCAGAGTTTACAGGAAACACAGTTCAATTTACCTGAAACAAAGTAAAACCGAAGATAAATAACTATGCACTCTATTTTTATACCAGAGGGTTATAAAAACAAAAACCTTACATTCTTTGTTATTTACAAAATAATATCCTGTTGAAAATAAACACTCACAAAAGAAAGTTCCTAGCATAGCCTAGCATAATCAGCCTTTTAATCTTCCCACTGCTAGGACTCAAGCCTCCTCTCTAGGAGAGGGAATGGGCGTAATTCTCAACGCGGCCGCAGTGTGGGTTGTTGGATGTCACAATATGTCTTCGAATTTTTGGTTCTAAGACATGCCAGTTTCCTCATGATGTTTTCCTTTACCGTTTTGAGAGTACTGGTGCTTTGTGATGAACAAACATGGTCCTTCGAGCCGGATTGCATGATCTGAACTCTAAACGAGTATTTTAAATATCCTTTTGAAGGGAAGATAAAGACAGCTTTAAACATTAAACTATCTACAGATAAACTAGTTTTCAGTTGAACGTAGTTAACGAAGAAATTACTGAAATGTTGGTTTAAATTGTTCTGAGTTTAATTTAACAATAGTTTGTAGGCTCGAGGCCCAGCGAGGGGAGGAGTTTTTAACTGACTTCTAAAAGAAGAGGAGGTTCTCATTTCGGATGTTTGTATTTTATTTTTTTATGTTTGTTCGCGCATAACTTCGTCGCTTGCCAACCGATTTGAAAAAATCTTTTTTTTTTATAAAGGGTATACTTTCCAAATGGTCCTATAGTCACCAAGTTGGGATCTGATGATGAAATCTTGGCGAAATCGAGGGAAGTCCTCAAATTCGATTAAATTTTTTAGTGAAGTCGGTTATTTTTTTAATAAAAAGGTTTTTACACTTGTACAGAAAACCAGTTTACAGAGTAACAGTGAAAAATTAATAACATTTCTATTCATTTTAAGGCATTATTGCCAAGTCAAGATCAAGATTAATGATAGCTACTTTTCAAACTAAACTAAAAATGTTTTTTATCTTGCAAGTAATCAAAACATCAAATCAAATGCTCCTTAATCTTTTTTCTCAACAAAAAATATTTCCAGTTACGTCCAATTTAGTGAAAAGTATGAAAAATGATTTTCTGCCCGCACTTACAGGTTGTATTTATTTTGAGCGGTGGCTATACAGGGTGAGTTATAAATCACTGTTGTTTAATCGCGAGCCTATCTGTGAGTTATGAGCTGTCGATGCTGTGCCTTGTCTGCGGGGAGTTGTGGGGTTACTGTTATTTTAGATTTTAAAGGATTTTTTTTTAAGTTGCTGACTGAAGAATGAAAAATATTTTGTTACTTTTTTTTAATACAGTTTTGCCTACTTGCGCTTATGATTTCACAACTATCACAGTATTTTTGGGTAACTATAGGGGGTTTCTAAAAAAAACAATAATTACATCTTTGCAGGATTATCCCTAGGGAATTTATAATTTTTCACCTTAGTCAGCAAAATAAAAAATAATAAAGAAAGAAATAAGTATATAAATAAACAATAATATGGAGATTACTCACTCACAGTTATTTAATTTATGAACAACTATATGCGATTAAATAACTATACTCTTAATTTTTTTATTATTTTTTGCCCTACAGGCTGTCAGATATTATTTAAGCCTATATTTTCTTTTTTTATCAGGTACTGTTATGTTGTTGTTTGTTGTTGCGGTGTTGGGGTTGTTGGTTGTTGTTGTTGGATATTCATTTGATACTACCTATCGTAAACAATGATGTGATAGACAATAGAATACGCTTATCTAGAAGTTACTTATTCACTCTAGATTAATTCCACTCCTTAACTGTACGCACGATTATGGTTTTAGTCCAGGACATTGTCCCTATTCCTTTTTTACCTTTTCAGGGCCACCCTACATCAGTAGGATCGGATACTGAGCTCACACAGCTTATTGGTAAGTAATGAATTTATGATGGAAATAACCGTAATGCAAGGGAAATCACTATTAACGGTTATTGGTCCATACAAATAAATCACCCAAAGGGTTTCTATCACAACGAGTGGAACTTATTGCTTATCTGCATCATCGTCTTCCTGCCTTCATCCTATTTTATATGGGGTCGGCACAATTTTTTTTTTTCATTTGTATGCGGGGTAGACAGAGAAATATCATTCCATATTTGAATACGCTGATAGTTTAGTCACAAAATATATAGGTGCAGAAGCCAATCTACATGCACAGCGCGGTCGATCAACGCACACATAGACACCGCTCACGGACACGATATCTCGGTAGCGTCTCGGCCCACTCGTCGAACAGTTCCGGCTCAAACACTCATTATTGCGCTTCCACCGAGCGTAAGTATAAAAAGTGAAGTACATACATGAGATTGTCTTCAGGACCTATCTATTTTGTGGTTTAGTCCCTCTCATGAACTCACACAAAAGCGGTAGTTGTCTGCCGAACAAGGAAGGATTTAAGAATGCCACAAAAATAAATCTGTCGCACATAGAATTAGTGTAACCCGTACCCCTAGTCAAGTTGTTAATCTGCAATAGTTAACGCTAGTAGAAAGCTTCAAACGTACGGTAATGACGTCATCTCAACGCTCAGTCACGTGGTCAGAACAAACGAATCAGGGGCGTGGCCAACTCGAACCGTTCGACGCAAGAGAAACTTGGCTAAAAATTTATTTCATAAAACTGCGGTTCTTAAAAAATAAATTTTTATTTGAAATCTTTGGTGTTTTACTAACTATTAAAACATTAGTGCATCCAAAATAAGCTTCCTCTAAAACCTCTCACGGAAAGCCAAAATGCAAATGCTGTATTTCCCTTATGACCTGTATTGTGCGCACACGAGCTGACGACGTCTTAAGCCAAGACTACACGATGACATAACGGAAGCTTGTCTGTGGTGCCGACGATCGCATTTAGTAAATTCCCGGTGGATATTCCGGTACACCGACGGGTCTATTGCTTATATTAGTCTGAAAGTTACTGAAGTTTTTTAAGCTACATGGGTATTTGACTGACGTCCCCATACATCAAACGAATATTTTTTTTTGTCGGAACTACTCCACCAACAAAAACTCAACAACAACACAACTAGAGATGTGCCGTTGCCGGCAATATTGCCGTGAAGTGGGAATATTGCCCGATGTATGAATATTGGTGGTAGTATTGCCAGAAATTTATAATTTTTTAAAATCATGGTTCAATTCTTTCTCTTTCTTTCAATTATGTGGAAAATGTTGTTGGTTATACATTTATATTACCATTTTAGTTTTAAGTTCTTAACCATATTGTAATGTGTAACCGTTTATTTTCCCAAATAAAATAAAATAAAATAAAATAAAATAAAATAAATATTCCAGATTGCCGGCAACCGCACATCTCTAAACACAACTCCAGAACAACAACAAACTAAACAACTCAACTTCAACTTTAAAATTCAATTTTAAGTTTTAACTGAATAAAATCCACCCTTGCATATCATGGGATTCATGAATTAATGACTTTTCACGTTCTAGGGCAGAGCGGGATGTCAGACTATCAGAAAATTACTGACTAAAACCACCACTATATTCCTTCAGGTATCCTTTACGTGCCAGGAGCAAGAGTAGGTGACCCTTTCAGAAGTCGACCTACGACAGGGCTCCACTAAGCTTCGGCACAGGACCCCTACGGTTAACCTACCAACGCTTCGTTTTCGAACGCCACTCCAGAACCTTTCGGCCTTATCGATTACTATCCCACACAAATTACTATCAAAACTTTTTTTTTTATTATTGTTAGGCTCGCGTTTGACCACCATCTCACCTGATGGTAAGCGATGATATGGTCGACGATGGAGCACGCTTGCTTAGAAGTAACCTATTTACTTTTGACTTAAAGACCCCCAAGTTGTAGCTATCAGGAAACACAGACTCCGGCCTGTGTGACCTGTGACCGGTCTGCATGTGTTCCCAAAACGCTTTGTGCGTATGGGTGGGATGTCAACCATGTACCGGTGACGCAACGCCGTACGTCTTGTGGTCCGATGATGGAACGGACTTGGCGGAATTAGATTGTGCAATTCCAGTGCACACTCCCCGAAATTTTTAATTTAATCTGTCTAAAACAACTACCGATCGACTACCGATTAACTACATACAATACATTAATCAGACAGCACTATACTACACTAAATACATCACTATACTAAACCACTATACTACACTAAATACATCACAGATGCATCAACATGATTGCGTTAACTATAGTTAACCCTAACTGTATTACGTTGAAAGCCTTTCAGGGTTAAATATGGCTGTATACAGCGTTTGAGGGTTAGGTAAGTTTACGGCTGTTACTCTTTATGGTGGGAGGTCAAAGTGTTATTGCAAAAATGAATGTCACGAATTGTTTTTATTGCAAATTGAAGTACAGTATTTTTTTTGTTTCACTTTTTTTTAATACAACCTTCCCACCTGATGGTGAGCAGTGATGCAATCGTTGATGGTAAATTTCACTAGATTATTAAGAGCCTGTTCTTGAAGACACCTAAATTATAATCGGATGGGAAGACCACTATAGGCGCATTCTCATAGTTAAAAAGACGTATCTAACAAAAACGAAAACGGATAAAAAAATGTTTTAATGAATGAAACGGGAAATCGGACCTTTTTTTTTCTTGTGTTGTTAAAACCGCACTGGAGAAAGTTAGCAAAATATAAAAAATACAGGCAGAGGTGCCTTGTTTTCCTGATTCCGGCAATGTATATAACTCAAATCTGGAAAAAATGTTAGATGCGTCTTTTTTACTAACGGGGGCAGAATTGTTCGACTTTTATACCGCGTATATTCAAGGACTAAGGAATCAGGAATCCTTCAATGTACGCGGTATAAACGACAAGGCGAAACGCTTAGTCCAGCCTCCGGACCTTTCTGATATTTATGACTCGGATCGTAGAGATGTCAACATCTGTTTATCTTGCAATATCAAGAAGTTAGCAACAACTCAACACGTCACAGATACTTAGAGAGATTTAGAGAGGTTTATGTGATCATATTCATCATTTCTGCCTAAAAAGTCCACTGTTGGACATAGACCTCCCCAAGTGTCGCCACAACGAACGGTCCGGTTCTTCTCGCATTTATCAGATTCCCGTGACCCTCACCAGGTCATCGGTTCACCTTACATGGTCCTGGTTTAAATATTTCGTGAAAACCTACACTGAAAATGGCAGATATTCAGCTCAAGTGCAAGTGATGATATTAGTTTTAAAGTTTAGATAGAAGGTATAAAAAAAAAAAAATAACATACATTCAGCCGAACATAGAACCTCCTCCTTTTCGAAGTCGGTTAAAAGTTAATAACAATGTTGTGATGGCTCCAACCTCGACATGAAAAGGTTCTCGAAGGTAGGGCTTGATCCAGAAAACAGTATTACTTGGACACGACCCGTATTGTTAGAAGATTCCTCTCCGAGAAGCCCTAACCACAGGTCATCATCATCATCATTATCAGCCTTTTTAATGTTCCCACTGCTGGGACTCAGGCTTCCTCTCTAGGAGAGGAAATGGGCCGTAAGTTACCACGTGGACCCACCCGTGGGTTGGTTTAACTACCGGTAGTTAGGACTATTTCCGATACAGTTGGGCTACTATTTTTCAAATGTTGATATTTAAAAATGTAATGCATGCTAACATTATAAATGTGAAAGTATCTCTGTCTATCTGTTAAGCTTTTACAGTTAAACTACAGAATCGATTTTATTTCAATTTAGAACGCAGTAAGTTTGAACCATAAAGAAGGACATAGCCACAACATGTATGGAAACAATCGATCTCCTTTCTTTCAGTCTATTCCAAGGTTGTCTGTTTGCCCTATGCAATAAGAATGCTTGTACACTTAATTGTTGCAAACGTTTAACCTGTCCATATTATGTGGTGTACCAATAAAGTATACAAAGTGTAACGTTAAATGCGCAAAACCTGAAATTAGTTTGATCAGAATAACGAGCAGAATCAATTAAACCACTTTTTAATATAGGTTACATTTTTCAAAATAATCGTCATTAAAAACTTCGACCTGTTTTTTTATGAATAGGTCAAGCCATCAAGTGCGCAAACCCGCTAAAATAGGTAAACAAACACAAATAGTTGTAATCCAATCAAATTTTCTCATACACGAGATAATAAAAAGTTCTTATTTTAATGCAGACATGAATTTTCAACAAACTAAAACTACTCATAAAACCTTTAATTTTTTTTTTAATTTTTTTTTTCTACCATAATTAGGTCAACCGAATTAAAAATCATTTGGGGTGTCTGAAGTTTTGCGCATTTAACGTTACACGTTGTATAATAAATATATACATTGGCTATTTTTATGTGGCTTCGATTTTAACCTTCCACTATAACCTACATTTACGCGATTAAAGTCGTGAGTAAAAGTTAGTATATAGGTAGATGTATAAAATAAATAAAACTATATACGTTTAAGTATTAGGTACAAAAATAAATAGATAAGTTACACACGCTTCGAATCTTTTACAGGAATGTAGAGGCAGGTATTCAATTCGGCAAGAAAATAGACCTGTAACCTTCAGCGGGATGACGTACGGTCGTTCAAGAGGGTCTGGCTGCTGTTATTACTATACCGGTCTCTCTCATAACTTATATGTAGCCAGGGAATATTTTGAACAAAGGAAGCCGGATTTTTCATTTCTATTTTGAGTATGCGTAGGAATTATTTATTATTATTAGTTAATTCTTTTGACATACATATAAATGATATTTTTAAATAAAGAATAAATAAAAAATAGTAAAAATAGTGTCCAACCGGTATCGGGAACAGGGTCCAAGCTACCGGTGGTCAGGGCTCCAGAGAAAGGAACCTCCTAACTATACGAGCCGTGTCCAGGAGTACCGCTCTCTGAATCAAGCCCTTGATCCAGTCACCTAACGAAAGTCTCCTAAGGCGTTGGTCGAGGCTCTTGGCTATTAAGCCATTGGCTGAAACGACTATCGGTACAATAATCGCTGAATTCACTTCCCACATGTTATCATTATTATTATTACTAGCCCATACTGTCCCACTGCTGGGCAAAGGCCTCCCTCCACTCCTTCCAATGATCTCGGTTTTGAACCACTTCTTTCCAATTCCCAAGGAAGACATCCAAGTCGTTACGCCATTTCCTTCTTGGTCTGCCGCGACCTTATCGTGCGTTTGCGGCACCAATTTTGCGTTTTACTGGCCCACCGCTCGATCAGCATGCGACAGTCATGTCCAGCCCAGTCCCACTTAAGCTGGGCAGCCACGTCAATGATTTGCGTTTTGTAGTGCAGTGTAGTGTTTCGAACGCGATCCGTTATTTTAACACCTAGTATAGCATGTCTGCCAAAGTTCCTACTGTTGGGACTCAGGCCTCCCTTCTAGGACAGGGAATAGCCCGTAATCCACCACGCGGGCCCAGTATGCTGCGCTCCATAGCACGTAGAAATATCATAAGTTTATTCCATAAAGCCCGTTTTATCATCAGATCACCAGATGTACGGCGGTGTGCCACCGGTACATAGTAAACATCCCACGCATGCGCACAAACCTTTTTGGAAACGCATTCATTGTACGTACAGCTAAGGAGTGGAATTCCTTATCGGAGTCTGTGTTTCTTTATAGTTAGTGTACCCTTTTTTTCCGTGAAACATGATTCCTGCTCTGAGTGGATCGAAGGATTAGTACCAGAATTTTTCTGAATAACCCATGTTCTTTCAGTTGCGATTATCATTCCAGGGTCGTGCTAACTCTTTCGAATAAGCCTGAAATTCTGACTGCCGAAAAAAGTCATCATCATTATCATCATCATTTAAGCCGAAAGACGTCCACTGTTGGACATATCGCACCCCAAGTGTCGCCATAACTACCGGTCCTGTGCGTCTCGCATTCGTCGGATTTCCACGACCCTCATCGGTCCACATTGTGGAAGGCCTTCCAAAACCTTTCGTACTCGTCGACCATTTGTTCTGCGAGCAATGTGCCTTGCCCACCGCCACTTATGTTGGCGATTCTTGAGTCCAAAAAAGTATTACTTTTACATTCAAAAGACTTCTAATGTAAGAAAAAAGCCGATCCTATCTCATCAATTAAAATAATAAGCACAAAATAAATACCCCATTCTCCAAGGTCATCTTCTATCTAAGACTCAAGGTAATCACTCAAAGGGTGTGCCAGTATTAAATAGTGACCTTGACACGCATGACCTTGAGACGAGGGGTCGAAACCGGAACCATTTGAGGGCAAATCGATACCGCTTCCTTTTAAATGTAAAAAAGGCTCTGTTTTTGTTCTGATTAGGTACAGGTATTGTTTTAGGGGCGGATTTTTGGATGGAAATCTTTTTAAATTGAGTTTGGTCGGACGTGCGTGTTGCTTGCTTTCGCAAAAAGTGGCTGTAAGTGGCAGATTTTCTTGCTCAGGTAAGAATTAAAATACCCATTGAGCTGTAGGTCTTCGTTAATAAGCACCTCTTTGTCATAGGAGTTACAGACAGTTCACTCTACAGGGCTTGCATGAAGGAAGATGAGACAGCAGCTCATCTGCTTCCAAGCTACCTAGTGGTTGCTGTATATTAGGCAAAGTACTCCGAAGATCTAAACCAGGCAGCTGATAAAATATTTTTGGAAAAGGGGGCAACTAGTTGATGCCGTACTTTCCGCGAAATGGTCAGTAACACCACAGTGTCGCTAGTCTTCCTCAAGGAGTTGGGGTAGATCCATGTTCCACTTGTATACAAATGACATTGGACTTGAAGTTGCAGATACCAGACGGACATAAGACGATGACGCTCTTCATCCCGGCCGTCATTCGTTGGTCTTTCACATTCGTTACTGGTAACTAGTACAAGGCCAGTCTTGGTAGGGGATAACGTTTTGCCCAGTTTCTAGGTTGTGAAGGTCAGCTAGGCAGTCGCATAATGTAAAATATTGATTCCAGCTGCATCCTGTCAGACTGGAAGCAGACATCGATGTATCGAAATCTGTCAGTCAGCTTTTTCTCAACTGTAGTTGAGAAAAATCAGGGGAAATCATTGTATTGTCTCCTCAGACGCCCCAACAGGCGCTACAAAGAGAGGGTTCAGGGGTGGTTTTTTAAGAGGTGACGGGTGATGGTGATCACCGAAGTTTTAATGAGGTAAAAATTCCACATTTCCCAGATTTACCCTAAAGTCCTGGCGTCTTTTGAAGGTATACCAGTCGAAAATGGTGTAATGATAACATACCTGATCAAAATGAATAATTAAATTCAATCAGTTCCTCTTGATGATGTAAAAATAAAACGTTTTAATAAATAAAAGATGCAAAAGCTTGGTTGTTAATTAAAATTTCTGTATGCCTTCGTTCTGGCAACTGGCTGGTAGTGAAATTCGTTATAAATATCGCAGTATTGATAATGTCAGACGGTATAAATAAATAATGACGATGTGTTTTCGCTTCAAGGCTGTGTTTTATCGATTTTATTATTATCTACGTTCAACAAAGGACGTTTGTACATTTTACTTGGAATCTCATTCAAATGACCTCACACAATTTTTAACAGGCCATACGTTCAAAGCGTTTTGGCAACACATTCATAATGCGTACAGCTAAGGAGTGGAATTCCTTGCCGGAGTTTGTGTTTCCTGATAGCTATAACCTAGGGGTCTTTAAGTCAAGAGTGAATAGATTGCTTCTAGGCAAGCGTGTTCCATCGTCGGCCAAATCATGGCTTACCATCAGGTGAGATAGTGGTCAAAAGCGAGCTTATCCATTATATAAAACTTTTTATAAAAAAAATATAACCGACTTCAATGATAAAAAACACTGAAAAGTATCAAATAACTTTAATTTTGGAAGTCGGTGTTTCTATAATAGTTTAGTCTCTTCGTTATTTAACACCGACTTCCAAAATTAAAGTTATTTGATACTTTTCAGTGTTTTTTATCATTGAAGTCGGTTATATTTTTTTTATAAAAAGTTTTTTTTATTTTACACTTTTTAGTTATGGTACCACCACTAAAAAGTACCCCTCAGTCAAACTTAAATACCTTATAGTCAGAGCGCATCTCATAACGGTTCTAATAATCCCAAACACGGTTAGATACATTACTTTACCATTCGGCTTCATCATCAGATCAGTTCGATATATCCTCTCCCCCTCTTCTTTCAAACAGTCATTAGACTAGATGCTGGAGAGGGAAAGGATATATCGAACTGATCTGATGATGAAGCCGAAAAGTAAATCTTTTAATCAGTCATTAGACTAGATGCTGATAATCCCGGCTGTAGCATCAGGCCAGATTTATGTCAACATTGCAATGAACTTAAAATTTAGTCCTGTTTAAAATGAGCCCAAACACGACTACGGTGCTGTAATTTCAAGGTTTGTACTTTTTCTGATGCTCCTGGCTTCAGCATCAGGTCTCTATGTACTTCGGTGTTCTTTATTAGCAGTACGTTTATCCACACATCGAGCCGTTTTCAATGAGCCTAAACTCGATATATCTGCTGTTTGTTGTCGAGGACTTAGGTACTCTGCAGACTATCCTGACTGCAGCATCAGGTCATGACTTGATGATCATGAGACCAAATGTGGCAAATGCCCTATCAAACATCAAAACAATTTACTAAAACAGTCCTTGCCTGTTCGAGTAACTTCTTACTGTTAAGGAGTTGTACCTTCCATCATCAGCCCAGCTACCTGAGATGGTGACGACCATACGCAAACACACAAGATACTTCATAAAATATGCGAAAATCAATAAGTGAGCCTATAAAATTTGAAGGTTGCCCTCGATTTCTCCAAGATCCCATCATTAGATCCTAATTTGGTGATAATGGGACCACCTCAGAACTATCTACTTTCGAACAAAAAAAGAATTTTGAAAATCCGTCCACATTTGGCGGAGTATTCGACGAACAAACATACAAAAAAAAAAAAAAAAACATACAAACAGCCGAACGTAGTACCTCCTCCTTTTTGTGAAGTCGGTAATAAAAAAGTTAATCTTCATGGATTCACCGTTCGATTTTGTAAAGGAGAATTAGGCCCTTTTAGCACAGGAACAGTGCACATGAGAACTTATTAAAACTAAAAATATAAATGAAAATTCACGGTCCAATAGCTGAAAGGATTTAAATGAAATTTGTTACCAGGACAGCTTGCGAACTGAATCAACAAATATAAAATTATTCTTGGAGGGTTCGGACCGGTTATAAGCAAAATCAAAAAAGAAGTATGTTCCCTTGGGATAATTTTCTGCTATCACGCGGGCGAAGCCACTTGGAGCAGCTAGTTTATATATATTTATCCACCTAAAAAAAAAAGTATATCCTCGTAATAACTTCACGCGGACAAACCCACTGTAAAAGACCAGTGAAGTATAAAAAGGAAGTGCCCCACACACATTACAGCTCACAATAAAATGCTTTTAGTCATCGTACAAAGGTTCTGAAAGAGCCGCACCGACGTCATTAATCTATTTATCATCAAAAGACTCCAACAAAGAAGATAAAGTGAATGTCATGCAGAAGCTAATTAATCTTCTAAACGAAAATTTAAAGAATAATCTGTGGGTATAGGTAAGAAGTTTTGTTTGTAAAGGTTACCTTGATAGGGCAAGGTAGAAAAAAAAAGAAAGATAATTTATTTGGCACAATACAAGGCATACAGACAACCGGCGGAGACCTCTCGCGCCGGGCCCTGGTCGAGGCCATGGTCCGGAGCGAGAAGGAATGGCAGGCGGTCGCCTCCTTCTGCGAAGCAGTAATGCTTGCAAAGGAGGAGGCCGACCGCATCAGGCTACGGCGCCCTCGCCGCCGTCGCCGGGATTCCGATCTCGATTTCCGGCCACCGTAGACGCGGGCTCGCGGACGGCGAGCCATGGGTAGCTCGCTGTCCGATCGTCTGGTAATGGACCGAGTCCAAGACGTTGACGGCGCGCAGTGTTCCCGCGCGCCTCAAGGCGTTGTCAGCAGCAGGAGGGGCCCAGCTGAGTCGTTTCCCCGTCGACAAAAAAAAAGGCATACAGACAACTATTAGTAAGGTAAATTTGGCTAGGGGTACAGTACTTTCAGAGTTTACCTCCTACAGACATAAAAAAAAATACGTCTTTATAATATTAGTGTAGATCCATATTGATACACTGAAGGCAATAAATATGCTTTTTTTAGGGTTCCGTAAACTCAAAAGGAAAAAACGGAACCCTTGTAGGATCATTTTGTTGTCCGTTCGTCTGTCTGTCTGTCAAGACCCTTTATCACGGGAACGCGTAGACGTATCGAGTTGAAATTAAAACCAAAACTCAAGTCTAGTCTCTTGAAGCTGTGAAAATTCAAACTTCAGCGTTAAAGAAAAAAAAATACACGGCCATTTATGTCAATAAAATTCATAGGATACTTCTGGTTTACCTAGAATCCTGAAATTTGGTATGAAACTATGTCTTATGGCACAAGTATAGGAGTAAATCTGAAAACTATAAATTTGTAGTTATATCAATTTGCTATTCGGAAAAATCTGCGTAACTCAATTCGGGAATTAAATCGTTTTCATACGTAAATTGGTTCGGAACCCTCAGTGCGCGAGTCCGACTCGCACTTGTCCAGATTTTTCTTAATTTAGGAAACCATTATTTTCCGTATAAATTCTAGTATTTCATAAACCATGACGATTTTCAGAACCCTCATTGTTTATGCCTTGGAAATCCGACCGTCTTCAGCTTTTGGGAGTCGAAATTTCCTCAGACCTTAACTTTGGGAGGTTCATTGAGTCCAAAGCCAAAGTAGCTGCTAGAAAACTTGGCATTCTTGCAAAAGTCCGGCGGTACTTCACACCGGAACAGCTTTTAATGTTATACAAAGCGCAGGTCCGTTCGTGTGTGGAGTACTGCAGCCACATATGGGCTGGTGCTGCAAAATGCCACCTGGCAGCTTTGGACTCGGTGGAAAGGCGTGCGAAGAGGCTAATTGGTGATCCAGACTTGGTTAAGTCCAACCTTCAAAGCCTTGAGCACAGGCGTAGGGTAGCCAGCCTTTCGGTGTTTTACAGGATGCTTTTTGGAGAGTGTGCGCAGGAATTGCATGACTTGATTCCGCCATCTCAATTCTACCATCGGACAACCCGACGTACAATGAGTATCCACCCATACGTTGTTGAAACCTCTACGGTCCGGACTAAGCGTTTCGCCTCGTCGTTTATACCGCGTACGTCGAAGGAATGGAACAATTTGCCTGCTGTGGTCTTCCCGTCCGATTATAATTTGGGTATCTTCAAGGCTAGAGTGAATAGGCTTTTAATAAACTAGTGCGCCTCACCATCAGAGATTGCATCACTGCTTACCATCAGGTGGGATCGCAGTCAAGCACTAGTTTATACGAATTAAAAAAAAAAAAAAAAAAAAAATAACCTTTTCAACATTATGTCTGTATCTATGTATGTCTCTATACTTGAGATAGCCAAAAATCCGGGATTTTCAACAGTGAGACTAATGTCTAAAGATTACAGGCAGCGATAAGGATCTGTGATACCTAAACTCGCCATACATTCTCGTTGAGGTGATTATTGGATAAAGGCATTTTCTTTAGTTTTATCTCGGGTCGAGCTCGGTCTAAATGTAGACCATTTTTGAGGATATAGAAATTGGTATGGTTTGTTTGAATTAAATGCTTTGTTTTGATTTAATATGAAAGGAATGCAGTTTCCCTTTAAAATTTGCTTTATTTTCTGTTTCACGGCTTGTATTGTTAGGGGTTCCTTTCTCTTAGGTCTGAGCCGCTGGTAACTTGATTTTTTTTATTACAATTTATTTTAATTATAAATGCTAATTTTACATACAATTTATTTTATTAAATACTAGCTGCTCCCAGCGGCTTCACCCGCGTGATAGCAGAAAATCATCCCAAGGGAACATACTTCCGGGATAAAAAGAATCCTATGTCCTATTCCAGGACATGGTCTATCCATGTACCAAGTTTAATCAAAATCGGGTTTGCCGTTTAGGCGTGAAGACGTAACAAACAAACAAACAAGCTCACATTCGCTTTTATAATATTAGTAAGGATGTAGTGACATCTATGGCGCCACATAAGAACTAACTCTGCATCGCACAATTAAAGTTCTCCGCGCGGTTCGAACAGTTATAGTACAGCCCGAAATCATCTGCCGGGCAGTTGCCCACCGGACATAATACCCGTCTGGTCTGAGGAGTGTCCATTTTCAACCGAGGTTTGCGGGACTTTACATTCTGTTCTGCTTACGTCCAAAAACATATAAAATCATCAACTTGTATAAATTGAAGCGAAAGAAAACGCAATTCTTTAACATGACCTACTACTTCCTTTAATCAGGATTCTCCTTAAAAATGTAATGTGCACGTGGACCCAATAATACTCTTCAAGAACTTTTGTGGACGGCACGTGTATGTGGTCTAAGTAAGATGAATTAGTCCCTTTGGAGTCACGAAGGGGGCTATTGTAAATGTACGTTTAGCTAGAAAGCCAAAACTTATCGTTTTTTATGTGAAAAGTACTTTCTAGGGCCGAAATGTCTTAAGAATCTGTTATATAGTCTTCGAAGTATCCGACAAATAAAAAAATAACACTGTCTCATTTATTTGCAAAACAATTTTGGGATTAGTAAAGCCGTCTTTTTTAGGGTTCCGTACTTCAAAAAGAAAAAACGGAGCCCTTATAGGATAACTTGGTCGTCCATCTGCTTTTCTATCTATCAAACCACTTTACCTCGGGAACGCATGGATATTGATTTGAAATTAAAACCATAAATAGTGAGGTCTGTGGTTTTGTGAGTTTTTTACAGCTTCAAGAGATCGCAGACTTGAGTATATGATTTTAATTTTAACTTGATACCTCCGTATATCCTTACTAATATTATAAAAGCGAAAGTGAGTTTGTTTGTTGCTCTAAATGGCAAAATCTCTTTTGCCATTTAGGAGTACGGACACTCCTAAATGGCAAAAGAGATTTTGATGAATTTTGGTAGAGAGATAGTTGGGACCCTGGAGACAGACATAGGATAATTTAAAAAAAAAGTGAGGAAAGGGGAAGAAAGAGTAAAGTATATAAATAAACGCGGGTGAAGCCGCGGGTAAAAGCTAGTTCCTGTTATAAAGGGTCTTGACAGACAGAAGGACAATAAAGTGATCCAATAAGGGTTCCGGTTTTTCATTTTGAGGTACGGAACCAAATGAGATTAGCCGTATCTAGCACAAATATGTACATGCTCGAGCACTTACAAACACACTCGAGCACTTTCATATAAAAAAGTGCTTGTATTTTCCACATAACACAATTACCGAGGTAGTTTTAAAGGCTTCCAGTGGCCGTATTATGACATCTTAAAACCATCATGTTTTCTGTGTGAGAAAAGGATAGAAAAGATTCGTGAGAAAGGATTCGTCCTTTATAGCTCCGTCTCTTTTTCACACCGAAAACATGATGGTTTTAAGAGGTCATTAACGGCGCCTGAATGTTTTGTTCATTTTAACTCAAGTTTAAGTCTGACTCAACTTTAAGTGATGTTGTATGAAAAACGCATGAATGTGTGTTATAAAGTATCTCTAAGTACCCTTGTTCTAAAACTTTATATTTTTCTGAGCTAGAAAAAGCGTTTGAAGTAGATACAAGAATTATGGCGCATGTGTGGGTTCTGTTATTTTATTTCACACTGTTTTCAACACCGAAAAGATGAAAAGGGTTAGAATGGCGTTATGGGCGGGGCAGGCGTGCCTCAAAACATGTTCATGCTCATAATTGACCCAACCAATAGCAAACTTGCGATCTAAGTGTGCGTGGTCTGTTAGTTGCGTAATAAGCGTTCGTATTGGTTTATTGCCTGTAGTGGAGTTAAAGGGTGGGAGACAAGCGGCGACACTCATTGTAGTACACATCGGAAAGTACCTATTTCCTTTCCTTTTTCATCTTTTCTGTGGTTTTTAACCAGAAAATAAATATTAAATGTTTGTTCGAAGGGTTACGATTAAAGATAAAAGTTAATCATCTTATTTGCATGCAGATAAAATCGAATTACATAATTTTTCAAATTAAATATGCTTTGTAGATACAAATAATAATTGCACGATTATTGCAGTGTTTTGGAGATCGGCTGCTGCTCTGCGTGTTGCGGGTTCAATTTCCACATGATGATGGTTTTCGGTCTGAGTGTCTTGTGTATTTATTTTGGTAACCTGTGAATCTGGGAGTCTTGTGTATCTAGATGTCTTGAATCTGGGTATTGTATGCTTCTGGATGTCTGGGTGTTTCATGTATCTGGGTGTCTTGTACATCGGGGTGTTTTGTATATCTGGATAAATTGTGTATCTGGATGTCTGGTGTATTTGGCTGTCTTATGTATCTGGGGTACTGTATATCTGGGTGTATTGTTTATTTGGTTATTTTGTGTATCTGGAATCTGGATTTACATGTTGTATATGTATCTACGACACAAATGTAGTTCCTAACGTAGGACCAAGTTTTAAAAAAAATGTAAGCACCCTCATTCTCATAAACAAACTCAAATATAATTTCACGACAAACATCAAAACAAAACAAAATTAATCTCCTGCTTCATCATTATAATTAATGTCTTAAAGTTACCAAGTAAACGTCCAGTTCAGCAAAAATGCCAGACAACTACACGGTAGTTGCCTGACGATGGTTTTCAACTGAACCTTATTTCGAGTGTAGGATTGAAAATTGCGCACACGTGTGCCACGTACGTTGATCTGGGCGGGTCGGTCATACGTTTTATATGCAAACTAGACTTGTAGAGCTACATTGGATACACGCCAAGTGAGGCCACGTGACGTCATTCTACGTACAAATCAGGCGTGTACGTATACAATCGTTTATAATTATATCAGACCTATGTCCACCAGTGGACGTCTTTCGGCCTAATGTAATTATGCAGTTATTTAGTTCTATATTGAAGTTTTATGTAGCTTTTTATTTATATATAATATGTAAGACTTATGCAGCTTACTATTACATTAAAGATACAAAACCTTGTGTTATTCAGCATTACATACTGCAGTATGCGGGTCGTGGTTCACAAAATTAGGTTAAGTAAGAACAATGACGAACTCTCGGGGCTATGTGCACGGAATAACTGGCTCTCTGGCATGAACGAGGAATTTTAGCTCATCTAGTAGTGTTTAGTTCCTTGGAGTATTTTGACGTTAATTAATAGGATTTGTTCTTTAAGTTATTATTGCATAGTCGGCCTTATAATTTTCCCACTGTTGGGAGTCAGGCCTCCTCTCTAGGAGAGGGAATGGGCCTTAATCCACCACGCGGGCCCAGTGCGGGTTGGTGAATATCACATGCTTTCGAATTTTTGGTTCTAGGACATGCCGGTTTCCTCACGATGTTTTCCATCACCGTTTTGAGAGCAGTGGTGATGAAATAAATTACACAAAGTAATGCGCCTGGCTGGGTTTGAACTTGCGACCAATAATTAATATTAATTATCTATTTTGTATTACTCCTGTATCCTGGGTGTGTTCACAAACTCACATAGGTATACAATATACCCAGCCAAAGAAATATTTATTATACGGTCCTGTGCGTCTCGCATCCATCGGATTCCTTCAACCCTTACCAGGTTCTCGGTCCTTCACAACTATCACACAACGCCGTCTAGTCCCAAACTAAGCAGAGCTTGTGTTATGAGTACTAGACAACTGATAAACATACTTATATATTTCTAAATACTATTACAGATAAAATACACCCAGATACAGAGCAAATGGCCGTGCTCATCACACAAACATTTGTCCTGGGTGGGAATCGAACCTACGTCCTCTGGCATAGCAGTCAGAACCACTAACCACTAGACCAATAGGCCAGTCGAAGTCTTATTGGACAAAACTATCTTTATCTATGTTCAATAAAAAGTCTTAGATTATTTTTTAAGTGCCAGCTTGCGTGTTGGCAAACCTTCCGGAAATCGAAGCATGAGGTACAGTCGAGTGCTGTTTGTAGCTAATTGTGTTTTAATTTCCTTTCTTTGTTGGTACAAGATTGTGTTTGCTTTATTTAACGATTTGTGTTGTGAACGGACATGGAGTAAAGGGTTTTAAAGGTAAATTAACAGCTTTGTAATTATCGTAGGAATAGAAATAGGAGGAAGAAATAAATTTGTTGCGCCGACTCCAAGTAATCTATACTTATAATAAATCTGTAGAGAGGTCAATTCTGTACATGAAATATATTTCCAAAATAACTATCAGGGGGTGATTAGTGATCGATACTGATGCCAAAAATGCAAACAGTACAATTTTTGTCTGTCTGTCTGTCTATCTGTCTGTCTGTCTGTCTGTCTGTCTGTCTGTCTGTCTGTCTGTCTGTCTGTCTGTCTGTCTGTCTGTATGTTCTTTATAGAAACAAAAACTACTCGATGGATTTTAACGAAACTTGGTACAATCATTCTTCATACTCCTGGGCAGGTTATAGTATACTTTTCATCATGCTACGATCAATAGGAGCAGAGCAGTGAAGGGAAATGTTGGGGAAACGGGAGAAATTACTCGACGGAATAAGCAACAGGATCCGCGTACGAAGTCGCTGGCAGAAGCTAATATAATAATAATATAGGAGGTTCTGATTAGGCTGAATTAAGGGCCTGATCCAGAAAGCAGTACTCCTGGACACAGGTCGCATAGTTAGGAAATTCCTCTCTCAGGAGCCTTGACCACCGGTAGCTTGGACCCTGTGCCCGATGTCGATGATAGGTGGGCTACTATTTGTTATATTTTAAATGTAAATAATATGTACAAATAAACTAATAAATGGAATAATTATATAATATTCCACAACTATCACACAACGCCATCTAGTCCCAAGCTAAGCAGAGCTTGTGTTATGGGTACTAAACAACTGATAAACATACTTATATATTTTTAAATATATGGGATAAGGGCAAGAAGAAGAAGAAGAACAAATAGGAATAATAAAGGAGGCGTGAAAACTCCCAAGCCGCCAAACACAGAGTTGCATGACCTGCCATCACGAGAGAGGCGGTGTGACTCGACCTAGACATGACCAGGACCACTCTGTCAAGAGTGCACGACTAAAAAGAGAATTATAGTAGGGGCATATTAGGGTCGACTTCAGCAAAGGTTATCTAAGGTCCTAGAGTACAAAGGTACTAAAAGTCTGACACCCCTCCTATTCCGCTTTTATATTTCTATATATTTCTGGTCTTAAAAATTACCGCAGTGGAAAGAAACTTGGAAGAAACACTTAATTTTCTATTTCTTCTGTAGAATTTTAGCTGACCTACAGTAAAACTCCCAGTAGAAATAACCTATAAATACATTTTCCTATCCAAGTTTGTTTAAATAGGCTCACTTAGCATCATATTCCAAGAGTCATGGCTCAATAAAACCTTAACCGATAACAATACAAATAAAATTATTAGCAATACATTAGCAAATATTTTGAAGGCTATACGGTTTTCGTAGAAACCCCCAAAATATCTACACAAGAACCTAATAACATATACAGTAAAACAATAAAATTCGACGACAGACCCCATTTACATTGAAAGCAACACAATTCAATAAGAGACCTCCTCTAAATAAAATTCGGAACACAGAGAATAAAGTGCGACACGATATAAAAGTTACCTTTTATATACGCTAGCTAGTAGGCCTCCAACAAGGTGGACCGATGACCTGGTCAGGTTCGCGGGAATCCGATGGATGTGTGACGCACAGGACCGGTCGCTGTGACGACACTTGGGGGAGGCCTATGTCCAACAGTGGACGTCTTTCGGCTGATATATGCTAGCTCACGCTAGCGCCGCGCGTCGCTTCTGACGTTTCATAAGTGCCCAAGTAAGCCTATGTGAAATAAAAACTTTTGAATTTTGTTTTTATTTTTGCTAGGGATAATGAAATATTCGAAAGTGTTGCCGTGAGCCTCCTCCTCCTTGCATTGTACTTATTCCTCATTGCTGAGGGTCGTGACCTCTCTGCTTCATCGCTTTAATTGTTATGGTGTTTTTCCATTTATTCCTGTCTCTGGCGGTGTGAAGGGCCTGCCTTGTATACTGTGAAGCCAAGAGCGGTTCACCGGTGTACCGTGAGCATTGACCACAAAAGGAAGCTGAAGGATACATGTAGATTTTAATCAGTAAGTCTGACACGCCCGCCCCTTTACCCCAGCCTAGTGTGGAAAAAGTTATTTAATGAATACCCATCTCAAAAAAAACTTCTATGTGAAAATGACAGGCTAAGCAAAGCTGAAATGTAAGCATTGCTTAAGAGTACTTTTATCCCTCACGGTGGGAACATATCTTGTACAACTGGTGTTTGCAATATTTATGTTGTCTGCACGTGTGACGTTGCAAAATAGTATCATGCTTAGTCATCAGCCTTTTTCTTCCCATGTCCCATTATATTTAGGGTCAATACCACATGTTTTTTCGCCCATTTTGTCCTGCCACCTGTCACAGTATCACTAACTCCCTTTTCTTTCATATCACTTCTCACACAACATTCACCTTTCTTTGGCGTCATGCTTATTGAACATCAAAATTGATATTATTATTTATTTATTATATACTTTATTGTACACCGTTACACATACAAAAGAAAACTTAAAACTAAAACACATACATACAATGGGCGGCCTTATCGCATTCCGCGATCTCTTCCAGGCAACCTGGAATGGACAGTAATTGCCTGGACAAGAAATGGGGCTGTCATAGGTGTGACACCTTTTCAATGATCTTTGACTGTGCTTAGTAGAATTACTTCATATTAAACACAATCTTGTTCGTCCTAAGGGGCTATAAGCGTCCGTGACCTAATTTGTTCACGAGTTCGTTAACACTCGAAATAATACAACTTGAAAGCGATCTAGCAATTTGGATGATGTAACTTCTAAGCTGTGCCGTAGTGTACTGCGGTATATTTCGCGAGATGCATGCGCGGTTTTACGATGTACTGTTTTGAATATTATGAGTTTTTGTGTTTTACTGCTTTTTGAATATAATACAATTTTATGTAGAAATGTTAAAGATTTCTAACAGCATCACAAATGTATAATAGTAACATTTTATTAAAAAGAACTTAACATAAATTGTTTTAGGCCAATGCGATTGTTTGAAAAAATCTCAACGATCCTGGAGTGCAAAGAGCAACGGAAAGAACACAAATAGGTTTTAGTCAGTAAAACATCTGACACTCACTTCGGTTCACCCAGAGCGAGAAGAGTTAGTAGCAATTTTCCGCTATCTTTCTTCCATCTTGCTCGATCGTCGACCACACCATCGCTTAACATCAGGTGTGATGGTGGTCAAACGTGAGCATATCAATAGTCCTCTGAGTTAGGTGCCTTTTTGACCTTGCACAAATTCTTCTGTGTTTATTGTACCTATTTTTTAATTTATATTTTTAATATGTGTGAGGTTCGAATAAACGGTTTTTCTTTCTTTCTTTCTTTCTTTCTTTCTTTCTTTCTTTCTTTATTTCTTTCTTTCTTTCTTGTCCATAAATGACAAAGTTCTGAGATATAACAAACACACAAAAAATGCAACCGAATTGAGAACCTCCCCCTTTTTTGAAGTTGGTTAAAGAAGAAAATAAAGAAGACATCCATGGCCCACAGTCCAAATTAAATCTATCGACTTATTTGATCACCAAAAGGCGTGTCATTTGACCCCAATATCGGCTCCACGGTTAATTAAGATACGAATCGAACCCCAACTTGAGACATGAAATGGTAGCTATTTTTATCCGAAAAAAATAATCTGTTACGGTAATTTGATGAATATTCTCGATAATAATGGCTAAAAACGTTTTTATTTTTGCTTTCATGATTATAAGTACTGCGATATTACAGAAAAAACAAAACACTAAGAAAACTATTTTTATTATATTTTATTTATTTGGGAAACAAACAATCGTACATCATAATATAATATAATCCCATAGAGGGTCGATCCGGTACATGGAACACTCGATTTGTAACGATAAAATTAAAAAATAATGTACCTTTTTTAAACTCGTACTAATTTACGCATGTACGAAATTAATTTCTTTAAGAAAACGTCAGCTGTGCGAGTCCAATGACCTGTCAATCTGTCCAATGGTAGTAGTCGGCGTTGCGTACCAACTACCTACAGGTCATTGGACTCGCTCAGCAATAATATTCCACAACTATCACACAACGCCGCCGCGCCGTCTAGTCCAATGCTAAGCAGAGCTTGTGTTGTGGGTACTAGACAACTGATAAACATACACACATAAACATTTGCCTTGGGTGGGAATGTAACCCACGATCTACGGCATAGCTGTCAGGGCCACTAACCACTAGACCAACAGGCCAGTCAAAATTAATTTCGTACATGCGTAAATAAACACGAGTTTTGAAAATGTTCTTTATTTTTTATTTTATCGTTACAAATCGATAGTGTTCCATGTACCGGATCGACCCTCCACGGGATTAAAACGATCAATAAATTAGCGGTGTATAAAAATATAATTGATTCTGACGACTCACTGGTTACATTCAGCCATTCGGTTGAAAATTGAATTTGTTATGTTTGAGTACTTTCCCACACATTATGTATACTGTGTGATAAAAAAAGAGCATAGGAGGCTAGGAGCTGTTAAAATAAAGATCTATTTTTTGTTTACATTGTCAAACGAGGGGTCTATGAAAAAATCAGCCTTTAAATAATGTTTGCAGTGCTGGGACTCAGGCCTCCTCTCTTACTGTTCCCACACACGGGCCTCAAAAAAACGCCGCCACAAAAATATGCTAAAAGCGGCTACAAAAAAAAAAACTAGAAGCCGCCGCAAAAAACAGCTGAAGCGCGCGGCACTTTGTATCTGGAGAAGCTTGAAACCGCTTCTAGCGACACTAACTGTCCCCGCACACGGGCCACAAAAAAACGCCGCTATAAGCGTTTTTTATGGGCGCACCGCCGCACACGAGCCACAGAAAGTGCCTCAA
This sequence comes from Mythimna lalbum, assembly GCA_949319445.1. Taxonomy (NCBI): domain Eukaryota; kingdom Metazoa; phylum Arthropoda; class Insecta; order Lepidoptera; family Noctuidae; genus Mythimna; species Mythimna lalbum. The sequence continues at coordinate 8,826,226 of OX439370.1, forward strand.
CCGTCGCACTTTCAATATTAATTCGCAATCCCTCTACATTTTGTCGCGTTACTTTTAGCAACAAAGCTGCAAAGTTAATATTATGCATTAAAATTTTAAATATAAAAAAGGCTTTGACACACTGGTATGACAAAATCCCTCGCAAGTTAAACAAGAAAAAGCACAAATACACGCATACCTGCATAGTTTTATCAAGTGAGATGCCATGAGTGACATATAGGCCATATGAATTTTTGCCACCATTTTGTCTTTTTTCCCCTGAAGCCTACTGAAGAATCGTCAGACTTAAGTGGCAGTGGGCAGGGAACAGCTGGTTGATATGGTAGAAATATTCTGGAATAGCCACTACGTACAAGACATAGCGTTGGAAGACTTCCCGCAAGGTGGACTGACGACTTGATCGAGGTTGCCGGAATGCGATGGATGCGAGATGCACTAGGCCAGTAATTGTGACGACTCTTGGGGAGGCTTGATGAGGCGTGATGATGATATACATTATCATCATCATCATCTGCTATGTCACTCAGAGTATCAAGACACCTAGTTAAACCTCTTTAATTTTTGTGAGCCTACAGTTTTTTTCCACGGCTGATCAGAGGCCTCCCCCTTTTCCTTCCAAATCTATATGTCTTGAGCGATATCTGGCTAAATTACTCTGTGAACATGATCAGATCTTCACACCACCTTCACTGCTGAAGATTTCGACGGTGACGTCCTCCTTCAGGCATTCTGTGACTGAAAATTTTTGCCCAACTGTCATGCTTTATGATACTTGGTTAAAATTTATTCATCCTTTAAATGTGCTTAATAAATATACATATATACATACACACTTAAGGGGTGACCAGATGGTTGCAAACCGACGTCCCAACCAAGGTGACCATGCTAGTTTCTATCACACCATCCGTGTAGACAGCAGTTGTAAACCATGACCATCAACGCCCTTGGTTGGGAGGCGTGTTTTCCCAACCACCGAACGTGTTGGCGCGTGGTTTACATCCATGTAGCCGTAACACAAACCAAACACACCAAGGTGACCTTAGTTGGATCGATAGTTTGCAACTGTCTGGTCACCCCATTACTGTCGAAAACTATACTTTCTCTCCATCTATTGGGGCAGTTGAATAAAAACGTATATATAAATCAGTATTCAATTTCAAGAATTTTCCGATACATTGCCTTTTGCCCATTGATAATGAGTGTTGAAGTATCTAGACAATACATCAAGATAAAGACAGGAGCAAACGCCAGCCCATTAGCGGAGTACTTAAGTACTAGTGAATTGCTTGAGTGCGGGCACGCCATTACCTACCTCACTTGTAACGTTGGAAGCAAGAAAACACGTTTGTTTGAACGTAAAGCCGCTATTCCGTTGGCGTTTTGAAGCATTCGTGTTTATTTAGCGTTTGAATTAGTAGTCAGAGCAGTTCGGTAGAGCAGAGGTGGCCGAGTAGTAACGACCCCGACCTACCAATTGTAGATCGAGAGTGCAAACTCAGCCAGGCGCATTACTTTGTGTAATTTATTTCATCACCACTGCACGGTGATGGAAAACATCGTGAGGAAGCCGGCATATCCTAGAACCAAAAATTCGAAGACATGTGACATTCACCAACTCGCGCTGGGCCCGCGTGGTGGATTATGGCCCATTCCCTCTCCTAGAGAGGAGACTTGAGTCCCAGCAGTGGGTACATTAAAAAGCTGATTATGCTATGTTATGTTATAATAGACATTACGGATGCGTGGTCACATTACCCTACCATCATAAGCCACATCATCGCTTACCATTACGTAAGATAGTAGTCAAATGCGAACTTATGCATAATAATATTAGAAAATCGGATTTTTTCACAGCTTCTAGTGCCCGCAGACCTAAGTATATGGTTCTAATTTCAACTCGATACCTCCACACGTTCCCGAGATAAAGGGTCTTGACAGACAGACAGACCGACGGACGGACGGACGAACAACAAAGTGACCCTAGAAGGTCTTCGTTGTTTCTTTTTGAGGCACGGAACCCTAAATCGGTCCAATCAATGTATCGTAGCTTTGGAGAGCCTACGCCCAGTTATGAACACCTTTCTGCTAAAATGATGAAAGGTCAAATTGCTTCAAAAAAACCTTATTTCGCACCGTAAAAACCGACATTTGACAAATGACACGCTATTTCTTCATCTACAAAATGTTATACCCATTTCACCTGCGTACTACCCTTCAAAGTGAATACACCTTCCTCGACACGCTACACCATGTATAAATTCAACAAAATGGCCGCCAGTCAACGTGACGGATGAGAACATCATGTATAATTCCTTCCCTCCTTGCGTTAATCCATTTGGAGAATTCGCGGTATATATTTCTCTTTCACTCGTAGTGTGTTAGAAAGGGACGTAACATGATGGAAGGCCTGTTTTCTGTCTCAGTGACATCTTTGTTGAAGTTTGTGTTCAACGTATGTGTTACGTACCTAATGGTTTGTTTGGAGTAAGACTTACACATATACATACATGTTACATATTTATACTTATACAAGCTTCTGTCAGCGACTTTGCCGGCATAAAAGTAGATTTCTTCATACCCTCCACTTCATCCTTTTAGGGGGTGAATTTCGGAGAATCTGAAACTGTTCACCTACGTCATAAAAGGAAACCTTGTGGAAATTTCACTTTCATAGTTGCATATCAATGCGCAACAGTAGGTTGCGCATTGATATGCAAATATGTCAGTCTGACAGTTTCTCCTTATATACATACAGATTAAGTGGCAATGGGCAGGGCACATTGCACTCAGAACACATGGTCGAAGGGGACGAAAGGTTCTGAAGTGGCGACTGCGTACCGAAAGACGTAGCGTTAGAAGGGACCCACAAGGTAGGCCGATGATCTGGTCAGTCGCAGGAATCCGATGGATGCGAAACGCGCAAGATCGGTTGTTGTGGCGACGCTTGGGGAGGTCTATGTCCAATAGTGGACGTCTTTTGGCTAAAATGATGACGATGATGACATATTATAGATTATAAAGAGTAGGTAGAGATTTGCATTTTTGAATTTTTGTTTGTAATTATAAAACTCAAAAACTACTGGTTTGGTCATGTGAAGAGGAGAGTTATGAAACGCATGTTACTAAAAGTGTTATGAGTTTACTTATGGATGAATGGAGAGGCGAGAGAGTAGCGACGACCGAATAGAGTGGCAACCTCGTACTGGAAGACGCAGCGTCGGAAGGCCTCCTACAAGGTGGACCGATGACCTGGTGACGGTTGCGGGAAACCGATGGATGCGAGACGCACAGGATCGATCATTGTGGCGACACTTAGGGGAGGCCTATGTCCAACAGTGGACGTCTGTCGGCTGAAATGATGATGATGATGATGATGAATGGAGAGGCAGAGGGAGGTTAAACAAACGATGGATGGATTGTATGAGGAGTGATATAGAAGAAAAGAGAGTTAGTGATAGCGTGACGGGTGACAGAATAGAATGGAAGAAAAAAAAAAACAGAAAAAGGGTATGAAGATTATGATGATGCAATTTTAAAACTACTGTACCGATTTGAATAATTCTTTCCCTACGTATCATTGAGAGACATAGGCATATATTTGTTACTCACATACAGGCAAAGCCACTGGCAGGAGCTATTATTTAGTCTGGTAAAATTATGTACAGATTTGCGTATGTATTTTTGGTATTAAAGGATAAACAAAAGGACAAAAAACGGGTTGAGTAGGGTTAAAACAGAGTTCAATATCGAGTTTTCTGATCACGCATCGCTAAACCCAGTCCTTGGCTCTTAAAGGGTTGAAAAGTTGGCGAACCGTTTTGACAACTTTACTTTTTAATTATTTAGTAATTTGTAGCGATCGAAACCAAGCTTTTAGCCTAACTCCATTTACAGTTGGAAAACTTTCCCAAACAAGTATTCGGAAAACAAAAAGATGTTTTTTTGCCTGAAAACCTAAATTTATCGCTTTCGGTTTGATGAGTGAAGTTAAAGGTATAGATAGCGGAGATTTTATAGTTACCTTTTTTAGGAATAGGTAGCTTTAATAAATATTCCATAGTTCTTTTATACACCTCAGTATATAAAGCGTCCGTACACGTTGAAGTTTTTTTTTTTCGGTCGGAATCTTCGAATAATAACTCCCAATCTTGGGTGGAGCGGGAGATAGTGTCAGACTTTTAATGTCTAAAAACCCACCCCGTTCCTTCGTGCCTTCATACCGGGGCTGGGCTGCCTTTCGGAGCTAACCCTGGCCCCAGTAGGCTTCGACCCAGCTGTGTCACTACTGTTGCTGACAACTCTTTGAGGCGCGCAGGAACAGTGCGCGCCGTCGACGACTTGGACTCGGTCCGGGCAGTTACCGGACGGTCGGACAGCGAGCTTACCATTGCTCGCCATCCGCAAGCTTGCACCTACGGTGGCCGGAAATTGGGATCGGAATCCCGGCGGTGGCGAGAGCGCCGTTCCGGACCATGGCATGAGCAAAGGCCCGGCGAGAGAGGTCTCCGCCGCCGATCATCACCACGAGTGTTCGGCGGCGGAGACAAAAAAAGTAAAAAAAAAAACCAAATCCCAAAATTAGCCGCGTTTAGTCATAATTGGTAAATTCATAATTGAAATTTATAATTGAAACAATTGCTTCTATAAAATGCTAGGCACAGCTTTTTCTTCCTTTTTGATCGCCATTTAATAATTCATAATCAATAGCCTGAACAATATTTCCATAAATTAAGTGACAGTTTGGGATATAAAGAAGCGCTAATAACTTTGCTATTTATAAATATTAATTATTGAGACTTGACTTGAATAATAACAATACCTTTTGCAATAAGCCCTTGAAATATTAGTACTAATTAAAAACTTGTGGTGTATATGCATATATCAAAGTCTATATTATGACCGAAATATACGTAGGTACATTTAGGTCATAAAATTGGTAAAGTGAAGCAATTATGAACCCTGTCGGACACAGTATCAACACATAATATTATAAAATAAAGTCCCCCGCCGCGTCTGTCTGTCTATTCGCGATAAACTCAATAACTACTGCACCGATTTTCAAGCGGTTTTCACCACTCGACAGCGTGATTCTCGAGGAAGGTTTAAGTAAATAATTTATTAAGTTTTTATATTTATTTCTGTGTACATTAACGATATTTGTTGAAGGTGTCGGGTAAAAATAAGCTGAAAGGGGAACCGTGTTACCCCGAATTGAACGCGAGCGAAGCCGCGGGCAAAAACTAGTAATTTATAAGTACGAAAAACGAAGAGTAACAAGTAATGGGAAACTATTGTGACATATTGGAAAATAACAAAGTACCTTATCATTGACGAGCAGATGCCAGAAAAAATATTCGGGCTATTGCCAAAAGATTTTTAACATCGTTATTTCGTGGTTATTTCATAGAATGATAGATTATTTTGACCTGTGTCGTTTATCAATCTATTGATCTTATGGAAAGTTTTTTGTTTCAAAAGGATTTTTTTTTTCGTGTAAAATTTGGGTTATAGTTTGCGGGCGTTGTTTTTATTACAAGCTTTTATTTAGTTTCACCTGTCCCGATGTTTGTCTGTCATCAAATCTTGTAAATTAAATTTGACCCACTTCCCGGTTACCGATTGAGCTGAAATTTTGCATGCATGTTTAAATCAGATTACAATGCAAAATTATTATGACATGAAGGTTATCTGATGATGGAACTGGAAGGTTACTATAGGAACTTCGTAGTTAAACGACACAACCCCATCGAGTTTGGGCTCTTATGATTCGTCTTGACGAGTATTAATTATATAGGTATAGCTATAAAAGCTTGCTATGAAAAACTGATTTTCATTAAAGGCTTGTTTTACATTTAAATTTAAAGTTTTAAGTAAAACGGGGCCTGTACCACAGAGCCATTCATTTTTCAACATTAAGGGCGTTCATTTTCAGAGATAGGCACTGGAACTCCTCTATTAATCAATGTTTCCGAGCCGTATTTGGGCTTATTAAAATTGTCAGGCTATAAGGTACTATCGAACTGATCTGATGATGGTGCCGGAAAGTGGAACGTAGACACGGGAACTTCATAATAAAATATTGTATCCTAGCAGTGTTTGAGTTAATTGGAACAAGTAAAAACTTTTTACACAAAAAAATAACCGACTTCACGAAATAACCGATGGTATTAGATAAGAATAAAACAATACCGAGAAACTCCGAATTCCGAAATTAAAATTATTTTGATCCTTTTAGTGTTTTATTTTTTAGTTAAGTCGGTTATATTTTTTTTTTTGTAAAAAGATTTTTTTTTTAACCTAAACGTTGGGGATGCCTTGTTGCATGAAGCCCGCCTATGTACCACTACTATACATGAAGTTTAAATAAATAAAATAAAATATAATAATTTGATTTATTTTTTCTTATGATCGAGTATAACAGACTAAATAAATAATGTCACTGTAAAATGTCACACGTTTTTATCACAAAAACTTGATGAAAGCAAAAAGTACAAAGCACACAAGTTTTATCATCGCGCGTCGGACACGCGAAGTTGGTCATTCACACGCTTTTTTTACGAACAAAGCTGATGCGGGTAGTTCGAAAATATTTTGATGCTGGAAAAAATACTTATTTTATTTTTATTTAATGCTTCACAACTTTTCCAGCAAGGGCTTTTCTAAAGTTGGATATCGTCCAATGACCTCTTGACCGTGTACAACTTTTATTAGCTAAAACCTACTTTTATGTTTCTTTTTAGCCTTGCGTCCCAGGATCCCGGAGTTATTTTTCGGACAACCCATGGCCCTAGTAGGTTTCGGCATTTCTAGGCCCTTACGGGATACATATACAAAGCTCTAGCTTTCGCCTCTCTTTGAGATTCATGTTCGGTTCGGATGATTACCGGACGGCCGGCCAGACCAAAGGAGTCTGGGGCGTGAGGACGCGTGCGGCCGCCTCCTTTACTAGCTGCTTCGGAAGAATGGCGACTACATGCCATTCCTCCTAGTTATAAACTATGGCCCAACCTTGTTCTCTGGGTGGGCGAGTGTTAATAATATAAGATTCAATGCAAAAACCTCCCGAACTTACCAAGTCCGGTGAGAAACTGCGTCATGTGGAAGGTGACGCTGTAACTCCTTTTCAGCAACTCCTCAAAGAATGGACTTACCACCATGATTATGGTCTGCCCATGTCTGATAGGGCTGTGTGATTGATCGAAAGAAACAACACGGCCCTGGATCACAAAGTGTCACTTTAGTAACACAGGTAGGTTTTAGTCATGGCGGTCAAGCGCGAACCTATCAATGATAAAATAAGTCAGTAAAAGTCTGACAATTCTTCTCGCTCCACTCAGAGCGGGAGCGAAACTTCCTACCTCGAAAAAACCCTTATGAATGCAGCGGTTGCGACTACTATACCCACAAAGTAACGATTGATATTGTAGGAGAAAAAATAAGCCTAGTTTTCTATATTTTATTGGTCGTTATCGGTTAGTGTTACAATCCATGCAACTGTTACCGGTCATAAAAAGTAGTCTTTATAACATAGTAGATATTAAAGTCTCCCAAACGATAATTTATTTATTTATTTTTTTATTTAAACTTCACGTACAGTAGTGGTACATAGGCGGACTTAATGCAACAAGGCATTCTCTCCCAGTCAACAATAATAAAATAAAATAAAAAATAAAAAAAAATAAAAAATGACTTTCGAGTGTTTTATACCTAAGTATATATGTACAAGTAGTTTGACTGGCCTGTTGGTCTAGTGGTTAGTGACCCTGACTGCTATGCCGGAGATGACCTCCGGGTTCGATTCTCACCCAGGACAAATGTTTGTGTGATAAGCATAATCATTTGTTCTGTGTCTGTGTAATTTATCTATAATATGTATGTATTTAGAAATATATAAGTATGTTTATCAGTTGTCTAGTACCCATAACTCAAGCTCCTAGCTAAGCATAGCTTGGGATTAGACGGCGTTGTGTGATAGTTGTGGAATATATTAGTAGAGAGTTGTATATGCACACAGGTAGAAACTGGTCTACTCTGTTCTCACATAATATCAATTAATCTACACTAATATAATAAAGCGGTAAAGTTTGTGTTTTTTGTTTGTAGGAGTTAATTTTTGGAAGTAGGTACTGGTCCGATTGCAATTTTTTTTTACCCATAGAAAGATGCTTTATTCCTGGGTGATATAATAATAATAATAATAGCTTTATTAATTCCTTACACAGACTTATATATCTAATAATTTTGGTTGTGTTAGTACATATTTGCTTATCCTAGTTTGTTAGTATTGTCTTCTGTTGTAAGGACCGCTCTGGCGGTGAAAGCCTCCTCCATTTCTCTCCATTTGTGCCTATCCCTTGCCAGTCTGTTCCAGGTTATTCCAGCCGTGGCAACTATGTCATCACTCCATTGTTTGACCGGCCTGCCTTTTCGCCTTTCCTGGGTGATATAGGCTAGATTTTATGTACGCGGGCGAAACTGTGGGCAAAAGCTAATACTGTAATATGGAAATATTCTAACATCTACCACTTTTTTTATAAGAGTAACCATGGAGTTTCTTGCCGGTTCTTCCCCATAGGAAACGACCAATTTGGAACCGTGCACTAGCTTCTGACGTTTTATAAATGCCCAAGTAGGGCTTGTGAAATTAAAACATTTGAATTTTGAATTACTTACAGGAAAGGGCTATTTCTCTGAGTTTCCTAGCGTGATCTCATTAGAAATGAAGACATTTGTAGGAGAACCAAGTTTACCGACAGATTTTGTTTAAGGCTAGACTGAATAGGCTCTTAAGGTGGTGCATCACGACTCACATTTTCACTGTTTTTCATACAACCGCTCATAACTGATTATGACGTTATTACACACTTTTCATTACATATTTTGGAAACACAGTATCTTGTAGATATTATCTAGGTTTCTAAAGAAACCAATTTCTAAATTTGTGTAAAACTAATCCAGTAAAAACCTCTGAAAATGTCCTATTTTGTATGAACTTTGACACTTCATAATTTGCCTAAAAATTAAAAAAGTCAAAAAAGTAATCCTCTAGAGACCTTGCAAATTTTATTAAGATTCTAAATGATGACAACTTTTTCCAAAAACTTTTAAGGGTTTAAAAAAAAACAGCTATTTCCTGGAGCAAGTTTTGTGAAATTTTCGAGTAAATCTCGGAATCACCGAATACTAACAGAGTTTCCAGGCGTTATCTCTCTTTTTTTGCGTTGCCTTTTCGTCAAACATCGCGTTGGATTGCATTAAATGAAGTAACAAGCTTTTAAACTATTTTCGATGTTTACGATAAGCGAGTGGAGAAGGACCCTCTTAATAAACTAGTGTATCCCACCATTAACAATTGCATCACTATTAACCATCAGATAGAATAGAATAGAATAGAATAGCATTTATTCGGAGCAAGCAACACAAAATACCACAACATAAAAAATAATAAAAACAACAAGAAAAAAAAAGAAAGAGTACAGAAATACAATACAGTTGCATTAAATGTGCCTGAACCGAAAGGGCCACCAACTCAGCAATTGCTGATAGATAGATTCGCAGTCAAGCACTAGTTTATGTCATAAAAAAAGAACTAGACTAATTCTAGATCCTTTCTCAAACGGTTATATTGCAGAGGAAGGCCTCTATCAAATTGACTTCATCGTTTCAAATCAAACAAAGATAAAAAAAGACTTTATTTCTATAAAAAGGACCCTTTTTGCCCTAAGATAGATTGGCTCAAAGATTCTGAGGGTGAGGGTGACCATTTATCAGTGACGGCAAAGGACGGTCCTATTTTAAAGCATTACTCATTGACCCTGCGATTTGTAAGAAATGGAATGGTCTGGTATTTTGCATTGGCTATTTGTTTTTGGGTTCGGCTGAACTATAAATTGGTGTAGTCTTACCCGCCTTTGTATTAAACACTAGTTTTTGCCCGCGACCTCGCCCGCGTCACACAGGATTAAAGCAGCTTTTAATCGGTGAAAAAATTTTAGCAATCGGACCAGAACTTTCAGAGATTACCTTCAACAAACAAAAAAAAAAAAACAATCTTTACCTCTTTATAATATTAGTGTAGATAAGTAGTTAAATACAAAGTTATTAATTAATTAACTGAAATAGAAAATAATATGTGTTTACTTAGTTTATAGGGTGGTAAAATTATATCGCTTCAACTTCGCTTTGTACAATAAAGTTTATTCTATTCTATACGATATTTTTTGTCCAATCGTCCAATATATCTCTTTCTTTCTCTCTTTCTTTATGTTACACAATATCACGAAATACCTAATCGTACTTAGCTATACTACTCTGTCAAGAAAGTACCGGGAAAAGATCAATAATACACAAAATGTCTGTTATTCATCCAAATTTATTTTATCACCTTCAAAGTATGCTCCTTTAGAAACGATACACTTGCGCCAACGAATAATCCATTCATCAAAACATTTTTTAAACGCTGCTTCCTGAATTGAGTTCAGTTCTCGCCGCGAATTCTCCTTTATGTCTTCTATCGATTGAAAACGGGTGCCACGAAGTGGTAATTTGAGTTTAGGAAAAAGAAAAAAGTCAGCAGGAGCCATATCTGGTGAATATGGTGGTTGCTGGATGGTATTTGTTGAGTGTTTGGTCAAAAATTCGTTCACAATGATAGCCTTGTGCGAAGGCGCATTGTCGTGGTGCAAAATCCAAGAATTTTCTTTCCACAAATCTGGCCTTTTTCGTCGAATTTGCTCTCTTAAACGCCGCATAACGCTCAAATAATATTCTTTATTTACCGTTAGACCTTCCGGTAAGAATTCAGAGTGCACAACACCGCGATAGTCAAAGAAAACAGTCAACATGACTGACTTTTGATCGACTTTGGCGTGGTTTTTTCGGTTTCGGATCAGTTGGAAGGCGCCACTCCGAAGCTTGTTGACTAGTTTGCATGTCAAACTCGTAAACTCACGTCTCGTCACCAGTAACAATGCGTTTCATGAATGTTGGGTCCGAACTGACTCGTTCTAGCATGTCCTCAGCGACTTTCATGCGATTGAGTTTTTGGAGAAAATTCAGATCTTTTGGGACTAGCCGAGCAGCAACATGTTTCATACCCAAATGATTAGTTAAAATGGTACGGATCGACTCGTGAGATACAGAAAGTTCGGCGGCTATCTCTCTCAGAGTTGAATGGGGATTTTCAGTCACTATTTCCTTCACTTTTGCGATGTTAACTTCAGTTGCAGACGTTGACGGCCTACCAGAGCGAGGCAAATCTTCCATCACATCTCGACCGCTTTTGAACGCTTTGAACCACTCATAAGCACGAGTTTTTGATAAAGTCGATTCACCGTAAGCCTTCTGTAACATTTTCAGTGACTCCGAACACGAAATTCCATTGGCGATGCAAAATTTAAGACAAACTCTTTGTTCGATATTTTTGTCCATTATGAAATTCGCAATACACACTATATATGATATTACTAAAACCAGCACTGTATTTAATATAAATAACAGATGCAACTCACACAATAACAAAATGGAAAACAGTTGTGCCAATCTAACAACTACAAAAAAAAACTAAAATTTGAATTTGGAACCATAAACAAATCATCCATTCCCGATACTTTTTTGACTGAATGTACATATCGTTAAACGCAGAATGCTCATTGATATGGCCAGCGCGCAGTAGACAAGGTTCTATATTACTAGTGGTCCCCACCGAAGTTGTCCTGACCGAAAGCTGGCAATTTGGGAAAAAAAAACACACCCGGTTGCAGCCCCACCTACCGGGTTCAATCATATTTTCAAATCATCTAGAGACCCACTCTAATATGCACACAAAGTTTAATTCAAATCGGTTTAGGCTTTTAGGAGAAGTTAGGTGACAAACATACGTACAGGCGAATAATCTACTCTATCTCTACACTAATATAATAAAGAGGTAAAGTTTGATAATCTCTGGAAGTCCTGATCCGATTCTTAATTTTTTTTACCGATAGAAAACTAATTTATTCCTGAGTAATATAGGCTATATTTTATGTACGCGGGCGAAACTGCGGACAAGAGCTAGTATAATATACCTAAATAAAAATGAAAAATAAATATAATTTTCAAAGCAACTTTTTCTTAAAATATGGCAAAGACATATTAAAATGAATCTCGTCGTAATTCAGACTGTAATAAATCGTGAGTCTATCTGATGTTACGTCAAAAGGTCCTTGACCTAGACTGAAATCTTAGCCTAGATCTAGACGGGCGGGGTAGTGCGTGAGTGCTTGTCATCAAACTGTCTGGGATGTCGTGTTGAAGGTGTGTTCTCGTTTATTTGTAAGGTAAAGATTATTTGCATTTTACAAGCTTTTATTTAGTTTCACCTGTCCCGATGTTTGTCTGTCATCAAATCTTGTAAATTAAATTTGACCTACTTCCCGGTTACCGATTGAGCTGAAATTTTGCATGCAACTGTAAATTAGATGACAATGTAAAATTATTATTACATGGAGCTGATCTGATGATGGAACTGGAAGGTGGCTACAGGTCTTTAACTTGGTCGAACCCCATCGAGTTTGGACTCGTATGATTCGTGTTGACGTGTATTAATTATAGGTAATTATACCGAGCTATAAAAGCTTGTTATGAAAAAAAAATATTTTCATTAAAAGTTTATTTGCAATAAATTGTACTTATTTGGGTAGCCAAATAAGCTGACAAATGGCTTATCTCTGTTAAGTTTGACCACTGTAGAGTGGCCAAACATAACAGAGATGATGCCAAGTACTAGTTAAGTAATTAGCTGATTCGATTCTCGCCCAGAATTTTTATAGCCTACAGATAGTTGTTCCGGATCTGGGTGACTTGAGTACATGAGTTCATCCTTGCCGGTCCGTACTGTAGCGACATCTATGACGCCACATAAGAACTACGAAGAAAACACGAAATCCTGCATCGCGCAATCATGGTTCTCCGCGCAATTTAAACATGTACGACAGCCCGACCTCATCTATCGGGCAGTCGCCCACTAGACGATACCATCCAGTCTGGTCGGAGGATCCTCCCTTTTCAAAGGAGATTTGCGGGACTTTTCTCTCTGTTCCGCTTACCTCCAAACTGGTGACCCTCGACAAAGAACGTCAGCGCAGCCTTCGTGCAGCTACTACTTCGTGACGTCATCATCACTTCCTCAAGCTTTGGAGCAGCGAGCCAGCACCCACGGCTAAGGGTATCCTGACCACCAGTAGGTATGTCTACCTGGTCATACCTGGTCACCACCTCAGCCGCATCAGCGACCTTGGCACACCGCACCTTCGGCCAGTCATATGAAGAGCCATGAAGAACCTCACCTGGTCGACGCCAGCAATCAAGCCCTACGTCGCACAAGCACCGCTCCGACTCACTGGAGCCAGCAGCACTACTCCGACTCACTGGAGACTGCAGCATCGTCCCGACTCACTGGGACAGCACCACCCCGACTCACTGGGGCATCATCCCGACTCACTGGGACAGCACCACCCCGACTCACTGGGGCATCATCCCGACTCACTGGACAGCACCACCCCGACTCACTGGGGCATCATCCCGACTCACTGGGACATCATCACCCCGACTCACTGGGGCATTATCCCGACTCACTGGGATAGCAACACCCCGACTCACTGGGGCATCACCGCAGACAGTTCCGACTCACCGAGAACTATGCGGCATCGGTTCCGACTCACTGGAACCAACCTACCGCTGGCCTGGCACACATCAAGAAGCATCAAGAACCATCGATCTCCGATCTCCGGAGGGGAGTGATGTAGCGACATCTATGACGCCACATAAGAACTACGAAGAAAACACGAAATCCTGCATCGCGCAATCATAGTTCTCCGCGCAATTTGAACCCCACCCACCAGACTATAACACCCGGTCTGGTTGGAGGATCCTCCCTTTTCAACGGAGGTATGTGGAACTTTACTCTCTGTTCCGCATACTCCCAAAGTACCATGGGATCTGGAGGCAACAGTCCTTGCACGCATGCATGATTTGCGCATTGAGAGGCAACGCCAACGCTGACAAGTCATTGCAAACAGTGTCATAATTATAGCAGAGTGCAGTGTCATAATCGTTTTTAGCGACAAGACCGCACATTGTGATACCCTATTAATTTTGAGTTCCTAATGTAATTTTTATTTTTGTTGTACATTAAAAAATATATCTATTTATCTGTTATGGTGGTAAGTGCTCTCTTTGAGGAGTGGCTGGAAATATGTCACGGCGTCCTCACCTTCCGTATGTCGCAGGTCCTCCCCGGACGTGGTAAATTCGGGAGATTCCTTGGACTGAATCCAGGTGGAAGAAACGCTCTGTCGATTCGAATTCGAAGACAAACGTCACCAGACAAACACACAGAGGACATGGTAGAGCATATGGTGGAGGTGTGCCCCGCTTGGGCGAAGCATCAGCTCAGCAGGTCGAATGCCTGCTATGGCCATGGAGAAGAGTATGAAAAGGGATATTCGTGGTTCTAGAACGCAAAAGGCCACTGAAAGAACATAGGTGTGGTTTTAGTCAGTAAAAGTCTGACACGCACTCTAGTTCACCCTAGAGTGGGAGAAGTCATTAAATGATTTTCCACCTTAGGGGTGTTTTTAATATCGTGCGGTTTTGATCACGCATGCGGGATTACTCCGCACGCGTAATCCCCACAAATGTCCATTTCATACAAGTTATTGTAATGCGTGGAATACGCATGCGGGACGCGCTTTTTGCAATAAGAATTTTTCTACATGCGGAGCAAACCCGCATGCGTGATGAAATCCGCATGATATTAAAAACACCCTAAGCTAAGGTAAGTATCTCACCCACGTTTTCATCAAGTTACTATTACGTTAGCATCAGGGAAATCGGTTTTCATCAAACCATTTTGGCTTTCTAGTATTATCGTTGCCCCACTTCAATTCAGCTAATTCACTGGGAGCGACCCGCAAGGTTGAAACTTCCGATAGGAAGCCCACGCCCTAACTAGAAGGTTAGACCTGATTCGTGCATGCTAGTAAGAACATGAAAAATAAAACACTTATCTAATTCAAAGTTTTATATATCCTTACTAATATTATAAAAGCGAAAGTGAGTTTGTTTGTTTGTTTGTGTGTTACGTCTTCACGCCTAAACGGCAAAACCGATTTTGATGAAACTTGATACACGGATAGATCATGTCCTGGAATAGGACATAGGATACTTTTTATCCCGGAAGTATGTTCCCTTGGGATAATTTTCTGCTATCACGCGGGCGAAGCCGCTGGGAGCAGCTAGTACACAATTTTTTGCTATCACGTGGGCGAAGCCGCTGGGAGCAGCTAGTACCTACACAATAATTCTAATATGGCGTCAAAAAATTCCTCCGCATAGCTGTCGACTGGAAGTGTGCCCAAAAGACTGGCGGCATTGCCACGTTGTATGATAATCATCATCATCATCATCATCATTTCAGCCGATACACGTCCACTGCTGGACATAGGCCTCCCCCAAGCGTCGCCACAACGAACGCTCCTGCGCGTCTCGCATCCATCGGCTTCCCGCAATCCTCACTAGGTCATCAGACCACCTTGTTGGAGGCCTTCCAACGTTGCGTCTTCCGGTACGCGGTCGCCACCCCAGAACCTTTCGGCCCCAACGGCCATCTGTTCTGCGAGCAATGATAATGGAACGTGACATTATATAAAATATTCACGCTAGTTAGGTTGGTTTAAAATCACCAAGTAATACTCCTTCACTCTTCGCACGTCATGTATGTAGTATGTTTTTTTTTTACGTTGGGCAAAAATCATCTTATGACAACTCCCGCTCTTGGGTGGAGCGGAAGATAGTGTTAGACTCTTACTGACTAAAAACCCACCCCGTTCCTTCTAGCCTCTTCATACCGGGGCTCGAGTTTCCTTTCGGATAACCCTGGCCCCAGTAGGCTTCGACCCAGCTGGGCCCCTCCTGTTGCTGACATCTCATTGAGGCGCGCGGGAACAGAGCGCGCCGTCGACGTCTTGGGCTCGGTCCGGACAGTTACCGGACGGTCGGACAGCGAGCTATCCATGGCTCGCCGTCCGCGTGCCCGCGTCTACGGTGGCCCACGTAGAATGGTTAAACACTACGCGGGCCCGTTGTTGGCGATTATCTCATATCTTCGAATATTTAGTTCTAAGATATGTTGGTTTCCTCACGATGTTTTCCTTCACCATTTTGAGAATAGTATTGAAAAAAAAAATTACATACACAATAGGCTAGGGTTGAACCCGCAAAACAGATAATAGAGGTTAGAATGGCCTTGTGGGCGGGGCAAGCTTGTCACAAAGTAGGGCAAAGCTCATAGTTCAACTACCAATAGCAAACTTGGGATCTAAGTGTGCGTGGTCAGTTGTTTGCGTAATGCGAGTTCTTATTGGTGTATAACCTGTAGTGGAGTTAAAGGGTGAGACGAGCGTTGACACTCGTTGTAGTACAAATCAGAGAGCATTTCCTTTTCAACCTCGTTCATCTTTTCCGTGGTTGAACCCATGACCTACAACTCGTAAGTTAGAGCCGTTACAAATGGACCACAACTGCTCCTAAAGAGGTTGAATTTTACGCAATTAATTGAAAACGGTGGCAAGTGGTTTAATTATAGAAAAGCACCAGAAAAAGAAAAAGAAAAATTAAGTGCTGTCTGTTGACTTGGACTGCATTAACTTAATGCATTTTATCACGTTCAAGAGGAAATCTGGTTTCAATTATTGGATTTGAATTTGAAACTCCTTTGTTGCACTAATGGAACTCTATTTTTCGATTATTGTATCTTGCGTTTGAATGAATATTTAATAGATACTAGCTTTTGCCCACGGCTTCGCCCACATACATAAATAAAAATTTTAGAAATCGGACTAGTACTTTTTTTTTTTTTTCTCGACGGGTAAAATCATCTTTGACGAAACCCGCTCTTGGGTGGAGCGGGAGACAGTGTCAGACTCTTACTGACTAAAAACCCCGCGCCGTTCCTTCTAGCCTTCATACCGGGGCACGAGCTCCCTTTCGGACAACCCTGTCCCCAGTAGGCTTCGACCCAGCTGGGCCCCTCCTGCTGCTGACAACTCCTTGAGGCGCGCGGGAACAGTGCGCGCCGTCGACGTCTTAGACTCGGTCCATTACCGGACGATCGGACAGCGAGCTACCCATAGCTCGCCGTCCGCGAGCCTGCGTCTACGGTGGCCGGAAATCGGGATCGGAATCCCGGCGACGGCGGCGAGGGCGCCGTTGCCTGATGCGGTCGGCCTCCTCCTTTGCAAGCATTACTGCTTCGCAGAAGGAGGCGACCGCCTGCCATTCCTCCTCGCTCCGGACCATGGCCTCGACCAGGGCCCGGCGCGAGAGGTCTCCGCCGCCGATCGCCCCCACGAGGGCACGGCGATGCTCTGCCCAGGCAGGGCACACCTCGACGGTGTGCTCCACCGTGTCCTCCGGGCGTTGCGCACAGTGGCGACACCCGGGCGTCTCTTCCGCCTGAATCCGATGCAGGAACCTCCCGAACTTGCCATGTCCGGTGAGGACCTGCGTCATGCGGAAGGTAAGGACGCCGTGAGGTCTTTCCAGCCACGCCTCAAAGAGGGGACTTACCGCCATAATCGTGGCGTGCCCAATCGGACTAGTACTTCCAGAGTTTCAATGACAGACCCTCTACATACAAACTTACAAATTTTACCTCTTTATAATATTAGTATAGATTAAAACTTCAAGCAACATAAAAGTACAAAGGTGGACTGAACGCTTTAAGGTGGTGCATCACGACTCACATTTTCACTGTTTTTCATACAACCGCTCATAACTGATTATGACGTTAATACACATTTTTCAGTTGGATTGCATTAAATGAAGTAACAAGCTTTTAAACCATTTTCGATGTTTACGATAAGCGAGTGGAAAAGGACCCTCTTAAGCATTCTCTACGAGTATAATTATATGTTGTATTATCTCATTCAAACCATGGCTACCTTACAACCTCTTCCCTCCCCTCCCCTCCCCTTCCTTGACGGATTCTCTTCCAATTACGAAGACAATTTACAATGGGGGCTCCTCCATTTGTGCTCCACCTAATTTGCCAGAAGATTCAGGGTACGTGTAGAATTATTTGATAAAAAAGTTATGAAAGTGTGCGAGTTCTTTTGGGAAATGTTTTTATTTATTGTTGTTCATTTGTCATTGGGTTTAAAAGATAAAGTGTATGGGTATATTTTTTTGTAAACATTCTAATAGTCTTTCGTAAGAAAGTAACAAACTATAACTTACCTTTACATTGTAGGTTATCATCATCATTATCATCATATCAGCCGAAAGATGTCCAGTGTTGGACATAGGCCACCCCCAAGCGTCGACACAACGACCGGTCTTGTGCATCACGCATCCATCGGATTCCCGCGACCCTGACCAGGTCATCGATCCACCTTGTTAGAGGTTATAATTATGTCTATTTTATTCCAAAGTTTGTTGTCTTTTTAGAGTTCCTTCAGCTAAGTGTAAAGACGGGACTTTATTACTAAGACTCGACTATCCGTTTGTCTTGAGACTGTATCTCATGAAACATAGCTATATAGTAACGTTGAAATCTTTACAGATGATGTATTTCTGTCACCGGTTTAAACGAAGCCGCTTGTGCCTATTCGTACAGAGTAAAGAAAGAGCTCATAAATCCTGAAACAATAGCTGTCCTATATTGTCTTATGTTCAATGAATGAATGTTTCTATCCAGTAGCATTTAATTACTATATTTTCATCAACACCTAACAGATTTTGATCTTTGACGCTATATTTTAGATTTTTTTTAGTTAGTTTTAATTATTTAAGTGTTTTTTAACCGACTTCAAAAAAATTAGGAGGTTCTCAATTCGGATGTTTGTATTTTTTTTTATGTTTGTTCGCGCATAACTTCGTCGCTTGCCAACCGAGTTAAAAAATATTTTTTTAACTCGTCGTTCAAATGGTCCCATACTCATCAAGTTGGGATCTGAAATCGAGGGTACTCCTGAAGTTCAATTCAATTTTTTAGTGAAGTCGGTTATTTTTTTATGAAAAGGATTTTTTTTTGTATATGTTAATAGTATGTAGCTATTGGTAATTAAAAGTTACCACTTATATTAAAATACCCCGTTTCTTAACTTTAATCATTTTAATTCAAGTCTGACTTAAAGTTTAAAGAAACAAACCATAGTTTTTGTTACTTTATTCAGCAGTGAAAAATAGAGCAACAATGGTCCGGACAGCTTCTCTGAATAAAAGCTGCTACTGCAATTAACAGATTTTATTATTCAATGCATTATTCATTTTATGGCTTAAGATTCAACCGTGTACAGGGTGATCACTAATCAGAATCCAAACCTAAATTTCGCGTATCTTGTTTTAGGGTTCCACAGATGGTGTATTTCTATTGCTTTTATATCACCAAATATTAGAAATAGAAAAACAAATCTTTAAGTGGGGGCTTCCATACAAAAAACATGCTTTTACGCCCTTTTTTACTCGATAATAATAACGGCAATAGGTAAAGGCTTGACATTTTTTTCTTTGACTGGCCTGTTGGTCTAGTGGTTAGTGACCCTGACTGCTATGCCGGAGGTCGTGGGTTCGATTCCCACCCAGGACAAATGTTTATGTAATGAGCATAATCATTTGTTCTGTGTCTGGGTGTAATTTATCTATAATATGTATGTATTTAGAAATATATAAGTATGTTTATCAGTTGTCTAGTACCCATAACACAAGCTCTGCTTAGCTTGGGACTAGACGGCGTTGTGTGATAGTTGTGGCATATATTATATATATTATATTATATTATTTAAACATAAACTCAATTTTTGCCTGTAATATATAGTGACTTATACAGATAATCGTACGGAACCCTTGGAAAGCGAGTTAGACTTAAGTGTGAGTCTAACTCGCTTTCCAGCCAGTTTTTATTTTATGACAGCTCTTTTACTAAGTCAATCCGACGATTAAGTACTGCTATAAAAATTATATCAGCGTTTATTAGAAGTCGTTAAAAAAGCGGAGCTGGGCTTTGTAGCCGAATTGCGAGATTAATTTTTCATTCCAATTTAAAATTTATTGTACTCTTGCATTTTTTAGGATCGCCAGTGGAATTGCGAAACAAAGAGGTTTTGCATCGATGCCGCCTTATTTTTATTGCAACAATTTAAGGAGCTTGCAAAAATATATTTTACGCTTCGATAGACCTCGGTAAGGCCCAGCTTTGGAAAGAGTTCATTGTAGTTTTTTTAACAATCAAAAGATACTGATTAAGAGAAATAAAGAAAGAAAGAAAACATGTTTGTTCCGCCTAAATAGACGCACAAATCATTACAGAAAAAAAAAGATTATTGTTATACTTAAATTGAAAGGAGTATTCAGTATGAACACTTTTTTTTATTGAACCCACTTTTAAAAATCCATTTATTCTCAGTTTTTTCTCCGTGTTTTCTCCAAAGGAACTTTATGCGTAATAATCAAAAATAATACAGGAATTGCCTAGGACAACATACGAAAAAAAATTGCATGGAAAATACTACATTGAACAAAGCTCCGTTCCATCATCGGACCACAAGACGTACGGCGTTGCGCCACCGGTACATAGTGGACCTCCCACCCATACGTACAAAGCGTTTTGGGAATACATTCATTATGCGTACAGCTATGGAGTGGAATTCGATATTCTGTGTTTTCTGATAGCTATAACCTAGGGGTCTTTAACTCAATAGTGAATAGATTGCTTCTAGGCAAGCGTGTTCCATCATCGGCCACATCATCGCTCGCTTACCACCAGGTGAGATAGTGGCCAAACGTGAGCCTATCCATTGTAAAACAAAGATTGTGTTGTATTCGTTTTTAATTTTCTTTAAATAATACATGATTAAAAAACTTTTTTCTGCAAGCAAGCGTGTTCCATCGTCGGCCACATCATCGCTTGCTTACCACCAAGTGAGATAATGCTCAAACGTGAGCCTATCCATTATAAAAAAAAGATCGCATTGTATTAGTTTTTAATTTTCTTTAAAAAAAAATACATGATTAAAAAACTTTTTTCTCTCAAACAATCAGCTTAGAAATAGTAGCTTTGCACACAAAACTCTGCAGCATTTACTGTTAACCTAAATCCTGCCTTTATTTTAACAAAAACGCTACATTTAACACAGAGTAAATTCCAGTAAGCGGCTGCCTCGTTGAAAGCGCACATGGGGCTCGGGAGAAACGTATACAAATTAAAACGTCCTACTTTAGATAAATGAAAGGCGAATGACGTCACGTATCGTTTTCGTTTCGAAAATGAAACATTAAGATCGCTGCCTCAATTATTTTTGTTCCTTAATTTTAAAAGGTGATTATTTTTTTTTAATCGCTAAACCCAACTAAATAAAACGCTAGAATTTTTATTGATAAATTATTAAGTCAAACCTTAAGTCCTAGAATTCTGAAATTTTATACAGAGGTTCCTTTTATGATATAATATTTACAAAAAAAAAGAAAGGATTTTCCAAAATTCGCCCGCTAAGCGTATGAAACAGGATCCAAAGTTGAAAAAAAAATAGAACTAAGGTTCAATTAAGGGCTCTGCAGGTAAGGTCGCTCATCATATCGGTGGAGTCAAACCAAGAGCGTGTATACTTTTCAATAATAATATTGATTTCTTATGCATACCAGGCCTGTGCAGCGATGACCTGATTGCAGCTTATGTCAATGTCAAGAGCGGAAATGGACGCCTCATCGTGTGCTCGGCATACCTGGACGGGACGAAAACCGACCCATCCGAGGAGCTTGCAAAGGTAGTAGAGTACGCCTATGCCAACAATGCCGAGCTTCTCATTGGGTGTGACGCCAACGCCCACCATACCAACTGGGGCAGCACTGACATCAACGATAGAGGTGAGTTGCTTCATGATTTTGTACTAACTAACCGCCTCCAAATAGTTAATGAAGGATGTAAACCGACCTTTGTAACTAAATCGAGGAAGGAAGTTCTTGATGTAACTCTCGCTACTATTCACACTGCCAGGCTGATAACCAATTGGCATGTCAGTGATGAACCATCTATGTCTGATCATCGACTTATTGAATTCGCTTTGAATACATCCAACATTTGCGGAACTATCACTTTTAGGGATGCGAAAACCACGGACTGGGACTTGTACAGACGAAAGCTCCAGGAGAGACTCCTAGACGTCCCTAAAACCATACGCTCCCCTGAAACATTGGACTATGCTGTCACTCAAGTTACTGAAGCCATTACAGCCTCTTACCAAGAGAGCTGTCCTCTAAGAACTGTGAGGGACAGAAAAGTGACATGGTGGAACAAAAGGCTCGATGTTTTAAGGGAGGAATCACGTAGGTTGTTCAATAAGGTTAAATCGACTGACGACTGGGATCGGTATCGGAAAGCTTTAACTACCTATAATAAAGAAATCCGAAAGGCGAAAAGACTTTCATGGAGGAAGTTCTGCGAGGAGATTACTAAAGTCCCTCAAGGAGCCAGAATCCACAAAGTCTTATCCAAATCGCCTACGAATCAACTGGGACTCTTAAAGAAACCAGACGGTGCCTTCACTGCATCAGCGGAGGAAACCCTGAAACTTTTGGCGTTAACACACTTCCCTGGCTCGGTGATGGCACAAGACATCATCGTACCATATTCACCTCATATCCGCCTCTCCAGGCCTACAAATGAAGACTGGAGAAGAGCGGCGAGGTACTTTAGACCAAACAAGGTAGAATGGGCTATAGACTCATTCAAGCCGATTAAGTCTGCAGGTGATGACGATATCTTCCCAGCTCTCCTGCAGCAAGGGAAGACTATACTCATCCCTATCTTAATCAAAATCTTCAGAGCAAGCTTTGCCTGGGGATATATACCTGAGAAATGGACTACAGTTAAAGTCTGTTTTATCCCAAAGGCTGGTAAGAAAGACTACTCTCAACCAAAGTCCTTCAGACCAATAAGCCTTACCTCCTTCCTACTCAAGAGTATGGAAAAGGTTATAGACGAATGCATCAGGGATGGACCATTAAGGGCTAACCCTCTGCATCCGAAGCAACATGCTTACCAAAAAGGAAAATCCACAGAAACTGCTCTGTTAGAACTAACAGACAGGATCGAAAGGGCTTTGGAAGATAAACAGATAGCCCTATGTGCTTTCCTTGATATTGAAGGAGCTTTCGACAACGTCACCATAGACGCCCTTTCCAAGGGAATGAAGGCGAAAGGGATTGACGAGACAACTACTCGTTGGATCGAATTCATGCTCCTCAACAGAACTATCAGTGTTACCTTACACGGAACTACAAAAAGCTTCAAAACAACTAAAGGGTGCCCACAAGGAGGCGTTCTATCGCCACTTCTATGGCTACTCGTTGTTGACCAATTGCTGGTTGAAGCCTTTAAAAGAGACTTAGATGTACACAGTTATGCTGACGATGTGGTGGCTTGTGTTATCGGCCTCTGTCACAGCACGGTATCATCTATACTGCAAAGATCTCTGAACGTTATAAACACATGGTGCACAGAGAACAATTTATCGGTTAACCCGAGTAAAACAACAATAGTCCCCTTTACTAGGAAGCGAAAGTTGGACAAACTTGTAACGCCCACTGTAAAGGGGACTCGCATACCATTCTCCAATGAGGTCAAGTACCTGGGCGTAACTATCGACCAGAGACTGACCTGGAACACTCACATTAATAATGTGATTCAAAAGGCTAAAATAGCTTTAGGAATATGCTGTCGCTTAGCAGGGACGAAATGGGGCCTAAACCCTAAAATCACCCTGTGGTTGTACACCGCTATAGTTAGGCCGATAATAACGTATGCCTGCGTAGTATGGTGGAGGAAAACATCCCAAGTGACAGTCATTAACAAACTTAATGGTTTGCAGAGACTTGCATGCATTATATCAACAGGGGCCATGTCTACAACACCAGGAGCTGCTCTAAATGCCCTGCTTAACCTTCCGCCACTTCATCTATTAATTGCGAAGGAGGCGAAAGCGGGCATGTATAGAATAAACAGCACTGGCAAAGTAAACTGGCGCTCTCAAGCACTGAGATCGCTACACGAATCAGTGCTTGAACACGATCAGCTAGCTATGACAACAGACGTCATGCTTCCACAGTGTAGCTTCACAAGAAATTACACAGTGGAACTGCCGAGCAGAGAGGATTGGGCAAGCAACCTCATTACTTGCAAGGCTGGAAGCCTGATCTGGTTTACAGACGGATCCAAAATGGGTGAGAATGTAGGATGTGGAATATTTGGCATTAGCCCGAAATTCAGCAAAAGCTTGAATCTGGGTAAATATGCCACCATATTCCAAGCGGAGGTATACGCCATTATAGAATGTGCGGAAGCCAACCGTCAACGAAACTACATAAATCAATTAATTCTGATTTACTCAGATAGCCAGGCAGCTCTTAACGCCTTGAACTCGAATACAATAAATTCGAAACTGGTAAAAGACTGCGTTAACAAACTAAATGACCTGGGGCAAAGGAATAAAGTTATTCTGAGATGGGTACCGGGTCATTCTGGAATTACTGGCAATGAAAAAGCCGACGAACTTGCAAGGACTGGGGCTCAGGGTCATCAGATAGGACCAGAACCTTTCTGTGGTATCTCAAAGAACCAGGCCATGCAGACCCTTAAGGGCAACCTATTTGGCGATTCAAAAAAGCACTGGTTGTTACAACCAGGACTGCTACACGCCAAATCTCTTATAGAAGGCTACTCACAAAAACGAACTGCCGAGCTTCTTGAGCTTAGCAGGACGAACATCTGTGCGATAGCCCGCGCCTTAACCGGCCACTGCAAATTAAACAGGCACCTTTTTCACATGAAACTGAGTGACACTGATGTTTGCAGGTACTGTAATCAGGAGAGGGAGACGCCTAAGCACCTGTTGTGTGAATGTGGGCCCCTTATCCACAAACGGAGTATCCATCTGGGTCGACACATTATTCGCCCGGAGGAGATTAAAACTCTCAAAGCTAGGAGTATTCTAGACTTCCTGGAAGCCTCCCGGCTAAAAGAGTTACTCTAACAAGGTGGCGAGTCACAATAGATCTTTTAGGTCGCAGTGACTACATCTCCTACACTATGGGAGATGCATAGCCCCTTTTCTTCAAAAAAAAAAAAAAAAAGGTTCAATTAATAAAAATCTGTCTAGAACTTATGAAAGACAAAATCTGTTAATTTTTAGGGTTCCGTAACTCAAAAGAAAAAAACGGAACCCTTATAGGATTACTTTGTTGTCCGTCCGAACCATACACTACGGTCCCTACAAGCTGTAAAAAAATCAAACTTCGAAGTTAACGAATAAAAAAGATTTTGATACTCTCAAAGATTAAAATTCATAGAGCACTTTTCGTTGAACCAGAATTCAGAAATTTTACACAAAGCAAGGGCTTATAGCACAGGTATAGGAATAAATCTGAAAACAGTTAATTAGTAGTTACCTTACGTTACAAAACAAAATTTGCAATTCGGTAAAATCTTCGAGACTCCATTCGGGAATTGTAGTTTTCACGGAACCCTCGGTGCGCGAGTCCGAATCGCACTTGCCCAGTTATTTTATTAATTAAACTTTGTCACTCCAAATGGCGTTTACATTAAAAATGTTTCATCGATAAAAAGTAGATGCAAAATGATGGGGTTCAATCAATAAAAAACCATCTAGAACTTGACAGAATATGTTGATACAAAATCTTTTATTTTTCTTATTAATTAAGCTTTGTTACTCCAAATGGCGTACAAATTAAATATAATTATTATACAAAATGATGAGGTTCGAAAAACGGTTTAGAACTTATGACAGATATCGATAAAAAATCTGTTCATTTGTTTTACAAATTAAACTTTGTCACTCCAAATGGCGTACAAATTAAAAATAATTGTCTCGTCGATTTGTGAACCAGCCTGTATAATGTCATCTGTATTTTCTGTTTACACAGAGACTACAAACATCTCTGGTGTTTATCTTGTTATTTCTTCTAACGAAAGTAATTTGAGCCTTTTGTTTTCTGTTCAAAGAGCAAAAATATTTTCTTTTGTTTTATTACTAAAAAGGTTAGGGATTATTTATTATTTATTTATTATAGTTAGGATACATTAAATACATACATTTTATTATTTTAGTGCTGAGAAATTATTAATTTTTTTCGAGCGAAAACCCGTCAGACTTTTACTAACTTAAACCAACATGTATTCCCTCAGTTGCACTTTGCGTTCTACAGCCACAGTAACCTTTTCATAATTTTTTGGATCCCTAGATACGTTACATAGGACCGTCTCCCTTCCTCCTGCCCTTATCTCATATTACTTGGGGTCGGCGCAACACGTTTTTTTCTTCCATTCTGTACTGTCACCCGTCAAACTATCACTAACTCCCTTTTCGTTCATATCACTCTACACACAATCCATTCATCTTTTCTTCGGCCTTCCTCTCCCTCTCCATCCATCTACATGTATAGGTACTCAGACAGAAAACTTTTAGTAACAATTTTTTTTTTTATTCCACAACTATTACACAACGCTGTCTAGTCCCAAGCTAAGCAGAGCTTGTGTTATGGGTACTAGACAACTGATAAACCTACTTATATATTTCTAAATACATACATATTATAGATAAATTACTTCCAGACACAGAACAAATGATTATGCTCATCACATAAATATTTGTCCTGGGTGGGAATCGATCCCACGACCTCCGGCATAGCAGTCAGGTTCACTAACCACTAGACCAACAGGCTAGTCAAATATGGGCTTCATCCCTCCTCTTCACATGACCATACCAAGACAACCGATTACCTTTCAACTTTTCGGTCACTGGCGCCTGACGTTACATAGTACCTACACACGTAAAATGTCGCTTTTTACTACGGGAGTAGATATAAACTATCGAACGCCATCTGTTACTCTCGCTGAATATTTCTTTTGCTCCGTTTACTTTCACACATGTAGTCATACGTACTCTAGTAGTGAATATGTACTAAACATTAGATGTTTCTGTAGATACATCTGTATATATGAGTATGTTTATCAGTTCGTCTAGTACTCATAGCACAAGCTCTACTTAGTTTGGGGCTAAGGTCGTTAAATTGTAAAGTCATGTTGTACTTATACTCAGAAGATGGAAAAAGCTGCTATTGAATATACACGAGCATTTTCGATATTTACGCGAACAAAGTCATCGGCAAAAACTAGTTCAATATATCAGCAAACTCAAAACTTTTTCCTTTTTTCTAATAAAAAACGACTTCCCTAACAGTTCTTGAGAGTTGAAAGGTATATTCAGGTAAAAATGACAAAAAAATCAGTTAAAATTGTTCACAGCGCAACTTATGGCGGCGGTAAAGCGATTATGATCTCGCACGCGTTGTAAAACTTCAGAATTACCGTCATTTTGTGTGAAAAGTTACACAGCTACCCACACCGGTTGTAAAGGTGGTTATAGGTGATAAAGATGTTACTGTGGTCTAGACTGGTACTGTGTGTGTGTGTGTGTATTTTAATACATATAGTATGTTGGCGTTAATGATATGTACGTATTTACATGTTTTCTACAAGTTACATTTCGGGGAGTGAGCGTCGGTTTTGCATAGCCTAATTCAGCCAAACCCGTTCCTTCATCGGACCACCAGGCGTAAGGCGTTGCGCCACCAGTACAATCCACCTGTACGCACAAAACGTTTTGGGAATGAATTTCACTGCCGGAAAATACAGACTATTTCCTGATTGCATCACTGCCTACCATCAGGTGGGATCGCAGTCAAGCACTAGTTTATATCAATTTAAAAAAATGGGATTTAAGTATAAGTCAAGAAAGCGTACTATAAGTTACGTCTAGGCAAGCGCGCTCCATCCTCGAATACAATCGTCACTTGCCATCAGATGAAACAGTGGTCTCAAGTGTGAGTCTATCAACAATAAAAAAAAAAACATTTTATTTATTTATTTGTTTATCCTCGCATTGGAACGCCTTGCAGCAATTACACCAATGGAGCACACTTAATTCAGAATCGGCTACCGTAATGCAGTGGTAACATATGGCATATATACATAATTATACATATAAATCAATGAAAACTCGACCTTGTTATACCTTGATGGTTTATTGGTTATTGAGTATAGTGGTGTAAATACATATATGTCGTTACCACAAATATATTATATTTTCGAAAGGGTTACCTCAGCTCTGGAACACTGAAAGAACATAGGTGAATATTAATCAGTAATAATCTCCCTCTGCCCAGAGCGGAAGAAGTTATTGGATGAGTTTCCTCTGATAAACGGTTCCAATAGATCGTTCCATATGGAGAAGCAATAATGATACAACACTACTTCCATCACTTTCATGGTTTAACACAACGTATTTTTGTGAAAAAACGGATTTTCTCTTCCTTATTTAAAAACAAAGCATATTTCTCCAAAGCTATTTTTCGACAAAGACCACTTAAAACCGTCTTTATTTCAGAAAAACGTTCCGAGCATGCTAATTTTACGGTCCAATTCAGCCAGAGAATTTCAATTACTGCTATTCAGTTTTGTACTATACATTATTTAAAACTAAACTCGATTCAGGAGTACCTGGAGCTCGGAGCGTCAGCAAAAAATGGTGAGTCATTAGGTGACCGGGCGGTTTAGTACGGAGAGGCCATTTGGACAAAATGGTGGATTAATTTGAGAATACTTACAATAGCTTTTAGAGGTAATGGTTCCAACATGCAGATAAGGTTGAATAATGTTTATTAGTACAATACTTGGTTGTAATTTTTTTGTGAGTAAATTAAACTTGTAATTTTTTTGTGAGTAAATTCTACTTGTAATTTTATGTATTTTCTCCGTTATTTTCCTTTATGGCCACAGGCACATCTCTTGGATAAAATTAATCAAACTATTATGATACACTCTAGCGTTCACCTTAAATGTACCTTAGATGCGTGAGACCTAGTTGCACCAGCAAGGCTGCTAGCCATTGGTGGGCTCGGCATCCGCAAAATTTCTAGTATAAGTCTACAGGCATTCTTGTCTTCGGGCCACAGCATTCAACAGTTCACCACAAGAATCTAAACTCCATCATTGGTTGACGTGCGGTGCCTGACCGACGCCATGAACGCCTGGAAAGTACACGATAAGGACAAGGCATTGCCCGAGAATTCGTCTGCCCAGAAATAGTGGGATGAGCCGCTCTGGAGGTCGGTATGGAATAATCTCATTAAAGCCGTCCACCAATACTGCTGAGTGTGCCTGCTTACTGGCTGTAAGTGAATGAGAGTCAGGCCTCTGGCTACTGGGTTCTACCGTCACCTATCATAGGTAGGTACTATGCTGAGTTTCACTACCCTCTAAATCGCTACATACCTGCGTCTGGTAATTTTATTATAATTACCATGTCATGTTTACATTTTATTTTGTGAAAAACTTCTTATAAGTGTTCTTAAAGCAAAGATAGACCTTACTTACTTGGTGATACTCTCACAGATGTACGCAGTATTTATAGGAAGCACAGTTCAATGATTTACCTGAAACAAAGTAAAACAGAAGGTAAATACTTTAATAGTCTATATTTATACTAGGGGATTATAGCTCGAAGAGTCGCCAAACATAAGTAGCAATGGGCCTCCAACAAGGTGAACCGATGACCTGGTCAGGGTCGTGGGAATCCGATGGTAGCGTGACGCACAGGACCGGTCGTTGTGGCGTCGCTTGGGGGAGGCCTATGTCCAGCTGTGGACGTCTTTCGGCTGATATGATAATGATGATAATTATAATAACAAAAACGTTACATCGTTTGTCTTTATAAAAATAAAGCCGGTTAAAAATATACATACATAAAAGTACGTACCTAGCATGGCATAGCATTATCAGCCTTTTAATGTTCCTACTGCTGGGACTCAGACTCCTCTCTAAGACCCTCTCTTAGAGATGGGCATGCCACGATTATGGCGGTAAGTCCCCTCTTTGAGGTGTGGCTGGAAAGACCTCACGGCGTCCTTACCTTCCGCATGACGCAGGTCCTCACCGGACATGGCAAGTTCAGGAAGTTCCTGCATCGGATTCAAGTGGCAGTGGCC
Organism: Mythimna lalbum; assembly: GCA_949319445.1. Lineage (NCBI taxonomy): Eukaryota > Metazoa > Arthropoda > Insecta > Lepidoptera > Noctuidae > Mythimna > Mythimna lalbum. Next base: position 8,856,322 of record OX439370.1, read on the forward strand.
CGGGTGTCACCACTGTGCGCAACGCTTAGAGGACACGGTAGAGCACACCGTCGAGGTGGAGCTTCTGGGCGGAGCTTCGCCGTGCCCTCGTGGGGGCGATCGGCGGCGGAGACCTCTCGCACCGGGCCCTGGTCAAGGTCATGGTCCGGAGCGAGGAGGAATGGCAGGCGGTCACCTCCTTCTGCTAAGTAGTAATGCTTGCAAAGGAGGAGGCCGACCGCATCAGGCTACGGCGCCCTCGCCACCTTCAGCCGGGATTCCGATCCCGATTTCCAGCCACCGTAGACGCGGGCTCGCGTACGGCGAGCCATGGGTAGCTCGCTGTCCGATCGTCCGGTAATGGGCCGAGTCCAAGACGTTGACGGCGCGCACTGTTCCCGCGCGCCTCAAGGAGTTGTCAGCAGCAGGAGGGACCCAGCTGGGTCGAAGCCTACTGGGGACAGGATTGTCCGAAAGGGAGCTCGTGCCCCGGTATGAAGGCTAGAAATAACGGCGCGGGGTTTTTAGTCAGTAAGAGTCTGACACTATCTCCCGCTCCACGTAAGAGTGGGTTTTGTCATAAGGTGATTTTCCCCGTCGACAAAAAAAAGACCCTCTCTTAGAGAGGAGACTGAGTCCCAGGGGTCGTAACCACGCGGGCCCGGTGCGGGTTGGTGGATGTCACATGATGATGACATGACTTTTTTCCTCACGCTGTTTTCCTTTACCGTTTTGAAAGCAGTTGAGGTGAAATAAATTACAGAAAGAAATGCACTCGGCTGGGTTTGAATCTACGACCTACAACACGGTAATTGGGGCCACCACTGTTCTGAAAGAATGTACCTAAACCAAGATAATACTTTTGGTTTAGGTACTCTAATATTTATTTATACTCTAAAAACCTTTTTAGAGAAAAATCCTTTCACTCATACTATATCACACTTAGTTATAAAATATACGAACCTCACAACCCTTTATTCTCTACAAAAATGAAAAGAAATACACAAATACGAACCTTACACTAATATTAAAAAGAAGTAGGTTTTGTTTATTTTTTCTTTTGTTTGTAGTAGGAGGTAGACCAGGACGTAATACATCGAATCAACGCAGGATGGATGAAATGGCGACAGGTCACGGGAACAATTTGTGACCCACGGATGCCCCTCAAGTTGAACGGTAAAATCTACAAGTCCGTGATAAGGTCTGTCATATTGTATGGATCAGAATGTTGGACTATGCAAAAGACGGATGAAAAAAGATTGCATGTAGCGGAGATGAGAATGTTAAGATGGATGTGTGGTGTGACGAGAATGGATAAAGTGAGAAACGAGTATATTAGGGGAAGTTTGAAAGTGGCGCCAGTGACTGAAAAGTTGAAAGGAAATCGTTTGTCTTGATACGGTCATGTAAAGAGGAGAGATGAAACGCATGTTACTAGAAGAGTTATAAATTTATATGTAGATGGATGGAGAGAGAGGAGAGAGAGGCCAAAGAACAGATGGATGGATTAAGTGAGAAGTGATATGAATGAAAATGGAGTTATATGGTAGCGTGACGTGCGACAGGACAGAATGGAAGAAAAAAACGTGTTGCGCCGACCCCAAATAAAACGGGATAAGGGCAGGAAGATGATGATGATGTTTGTAGTAGGAGGTAAGCTCTGGAAGTACTGGTTTGACTGCTAAATTATTTTCACCAATAGAAAGCTGCATTATTCCTGAGTGAAATTGGCTATATTTTATGTATCTCAGAGAAATGCATCTGAAGTGGACACATTGACAAGAGGATAAACACATTGGCTCGTTGCGTCACCAGCAGTTTGGTCAGTCTTCGCCACCGGCCTGTACACTACTGACTTGATACCATCCGAGACAAGTATAAAACACAAAACATCGAATATAAAATAAATACTAGTTTATTTGATAAAGAAGCTAATGTTAGTGGATTGGAGTTTCTTAAATCGGGCGAAGCCGCGGGCTAAAGCTAGTTTCTGTATAAAGATAAAACAACGGCTTTTCTGTTGACGGTACACAGTTAACAATCCGTGTCGACCGCGGAATGAACTAATGAGCTGCTGTGGAATCGCTTGGTACATTTATTATTTACTGAAGAGCAATGCAGCCCCAACATTATATTATATCTTAGCTTGTACCGTACCGCAGTTTGGCAAAGGTCACATTTATTGTGCGTACAATACGTTTCTATTCTATTCTATTCTATTCTATTCTATTCTATTCTATTCTATTCTATTCTATTCTATTCTATTCTATTCTATTCTATTCTATTCTATTCTATTCTATTCTATTCTATTCTATTCTATTCTATTCTATTCTATTCTATTCTATTCTATTCTATTCTATTCTATTCTATTCTATTCTATTCTATTCTATTCTATTCTATTCTATTCTATTCTATTCTATTCTATTCTATTCTATTCTATTCTATTCTATTCTATTCTATTCTATTCTATTCTATTCTATTCTATTCTATTCTATTCTATTCTATTCTATTCTATTCTATTCTATTCTATTCTATTCTATTCTATTCTATTCTATTCTATTCTATTCTATTCTATTCTATTCTATTCTATTCTATTCTATTCTATTCTATTCTATTCTATTCTATTCTATTCTATTCTATTCTATTCTATTCTATTCTATTCTATTCTATTCTATTCTATTCTATTCTATTCTATCCTATTCTACAGCTAAGGAGTAAGATTTCCTACCAGGATCTGTGTGGTAGCTACTACCTGGAGATCTTTAATTCAAAAGTGAATAGGTTTTTTTCAATTATTATTATTAATTGAATCGCGTTTGACCACTATCACACCTGATGGTCACCGATGATGTGGCCAACGATGGAGCACGTTTAAAGGTATGCGGAACAGAAAGTAAAGTTCCGCAAACCTCCTTTGAAAAGGGAGGATCCTCCGACCAGATAGGTGTTATAGTCTGGTGGGCGACTGCCCGATAGTTAATTTCGGGCTGTCGTATGTATTCCAATCGCGCGGAGAACTTTGATTGCGCGATGTAGGATTTAGAAATAAGCATCACCTATGTACCTATTTTTCTGTTTCTGTCTTGTTTTCTTTTATAAGTTCAGTGTGTACATGAATTGTTAAATAAATAAATAAATACCTTTCGTATTATCTTCGTAACTCTTATGTGGCATCATATAGATGTCACTACACCCGCTTGCTTAGAAATAACCTATTCAATCTTGACTTAAAGACCCCTAGGTTGAAGCTATCAGGAATTACAGACTCTGGAAGGGAATTCCACTCCTTAGTTATACGCATAATGAATGAATGAAGTTAGAAGGGGTCTACCACGCTTTTTTGGATCAGTATTCATGTGTAGGACTTGTCCAGTCATTTAAGTTCAGCTCAAAATTTAATTTTGGCATTTAATCACACAAAAACGCTTCGCTCAAAAAGTACCTATCTTGTAATGCACCTACAACTATTGTACTCTGCATCACCCAAAGGTTGACTGGAAGAAAATGCCTAAGGCATTAAGTCCGCCTCTGTACTTTTGTGTGCATGAAGTATTAAATAAATAAATACCAAAATGGAATCGGTAACATAACATCGGCACTTTGAAAATATTCTACTAAAAAAACTAGAAATAAAATTCAATCGCATTAGAAGCAACTGTTTTCAAGTAATTTTATTGCTTTTCCAACATTCCGGCGGATAGTACGGGCGAGTTAATAACATAGGTACAGGTCCATCTGAGTAATGACTACTCAGTGGAATGAACAAGTTTTGGAGAGTTTCTGCCGTTTATGTCTCCCTGGTACCTACATGGTAGCAGATGTTTATATATTTTATTGTTGGTAAAATTGGAGCTTTTTTAAGGTTCCTTAACTGAAGGTTTAAAATTCAAAATGTTTTATTTCACATAGGCCTACATGGGCACTTATTAAAGTGTTATCGTTTTCTATGGATAAGTACCGGTAAAAAATTCCAAGAACCGATAAGAAACTCCAAAGAACCGGAAAAAAACTCCAAAAGGTTGTCAACGGGGATTTTTTTTGGCACACAGCACCGTGCCGAAGTCTCTGTCGACGGTATTACCAGCCCACGCTGAAAACCAGCGCCGCAGACTCGCCGCTTTTAGCGTTGTGGTCTCGGTATTATGCTGAGCGTTCGGCTGTTTTGCTCGGAAGTGGCGCATTATTTTCATGAAAGTACCTACTTATAATTTGTAAATACTTTTTGGCCTTTCCGGCAAATAAAATGCTTTTCTTTCTTTATATTACTAAGCCTTCGCTGCCTGTCCGTTCGCGAGTCTGTCTATCAGACCGTTCGTATATCCGCGGGCTGTATCTAATAAACCTTAAGATACTAAATATAACCTGACGCTACCGTAGAGCAGGAGATTTTATTGAATGATTTCCCATTTCAAAAAAAATTGACGGCCGTTCCCTTCCCCCAAGTGCCGCTATAACGCCCGGTCCTGTGAGTCTAGCATCCATCGGATTCACTAAGTCATTGGTCTACCTTGTTTTAAGGCTTTTCAACGCAACGTCTTCCGGTACGTGGTCGTTACTTCACAACCTTTTAGCCCCAGTGACCATCTGTTCTGCGAGCAATGTGATCTGCCCACTGCCATTTAATAATAATAATAAAAATCTTTATTTCAGGCTATTATGGCCCATAGACACTATGACTTATGACTATGACATATACATAAAAAAATAAGTAATATAAGTTTGGTGATTCTTCGATCTTAATTTCTGATGCAATCACGCAAAAAAACTCTGAGCATAACACTTCCCGATACCCATTGAGTATCAAAGTTTTGTCATCCATAAACATTTTACACCACAAAAACGTTCGCAAAACACGGAAATCCCTTTTCAATACTTCCCTTCCTTTCTTCACAAACTCAGCTGCATTCATTCCCAAATACATAATAAATGTGGCCCAAAAGCCTTCAGAAATGTAGGTCGATCACATGAAAACACGAAAATAAGATAAATCTGCTTCAACGGTACTTAATCTGAATCTCGTAACGAAAAAAATAAGATTATATTATTTTTGTGAAGAGAAAATAAAAATGGTCAAGTGCGACGGTAATGGTGATGATGGTTCCGTATTGTAAACGGGTTATTGATTTCATTTTGCAACTATTACGGCTTATTCAATATTATGGCTTTACACAATTACTCTTTCGTGCATGAAACGGTAATTGAGCGCAAAAGAGCGCGATTGTGAAGGTTTTGAAAGGGGACGAGAAAAACCAAGCGTTCAGTCTTTATCAGTTTTATAAGTTAAGGGGTGGGAAGAACAAGAACTGTTTAATTTCGAAATAGACTGGAGGCATCTAGATAATATAATAATATTCCACATCTATCACACAACGCTGTCTAGTCCCAAGCTAAGCAGAGCTTGTGTTATGGGTACTAGACAACTGATATACATACTTATATATTTCTAAATACATACATATTATAGATAAATTTGTCCTGGGTGGAAATCGAACCCACGACCTCCGGAATAGCAGTCAGATCGAAATAGACTGGAGGGATTTAATCTTCATGCAACACAAAGTTGCCTAAGGCATTAAGTCCGCTAAGGAACTTTGTGTTGCATGAAGATTAAATAAATATAGTAAATATACTGGACTGAATAGTTTGATATGACGTACAAACAAAATAATGAATTTTAAAGTAGTTCCATAAGGAAAAAAATATTTATTTTGGACAGTATTTATTTATTCTTTATGCACACAAAAGTGTAGAGGTGGACTTAATAACTTAACTCTTAAGGCATTTTCTACCACGTCTTATAGGTTCCATTCAAATCTCTGCAGAACCCTAAAAATGGCGTCAGAATTTCATTTCAGTTTTTACAATTGTTACATTCGTCGTGGGTACGATTCGTTGTTTTATTTTCCAACTAGAGTTTTGTGTTAAGGAAATGTCAAATAAGACCTACTTTTCCGCTGTTGTAATTTATCTTTTTTAGTTTTCTTTTGCTCAAATGGGTTTTTTTTCTTTTCTTTCGAAGATGGATGCTTGATTTGAATTACAGATATGAAACGGTATTAAAACAGAAAAAAAACTGGTGAATGAATTTTCTATGTCATAAAATTTCTGAATTATGCAAAAAAAAAACAGTACAATCGACATTTTTAGGGTTCTTTGCTCGAAGGGTGCCGGCGGGACCTTACTAAGCCTCTGTTGTCCGCTCGTCCGTCTGTCTGTCTTTTAGCGAGCTATATCTTATAAACCATAAGAGGTAGAGAGTTGAACTTTTCACATAAAGTGTATTTCTATTGTGGCTACAAAAAAAAATGGTAAAAATAAAAAGGGTGAATTTGTTGATGTTTTTTTTGTTGCTCGTTTTTAATATTGTAGTACAGAACCCATCGTGTGCGAGTCCGACTCGTGCTTGCCCAGTGTTATATATTATTTTAGACCCCAAAATAAGAAGTGACCAACAGACTAATAAATTGGCAAGATTGAAAAAATTTAGATGACATACAGACAAAGTAATGCATTTTTAAGTACTTTAAAGAATTCTAAATTTACGTCGATTCGGAAAAAGAATAACCTTACTTTCTAGTGCTCTTTGAAGAGCGTTACCACGTCTGTTAGGTTCCGTCTAAGTCTCGTTGGAACTCTAAAAATGGCGACAGATATAAATTTGTTACAATTTTAAATTTTGTCGTGGGTACAATTCGTCGTTTTATTTCAAACAATTGTTACGTAATAAGTAAATGTCATACAAGACCTACTTTTCAACTCCATTGTAGATTTTGTTTTTTAGTTTACTTTTGTTTTTCAAATTGCTATTCTTTTCTCTCCAGTAGATAAAGCACGACTTGATTTGAATCACAGATACAGAGAAACGTTTATAAAAAGTTAAAAAATATTGAGGTGATGACACATTATCAATGAATTTTAGTTAGCTTTTAACTTTGGCAACACGAATGAAACCAAAGGCAATAGCTAGTGATATGACAAGTAAATATTAAGGCCGCATTTCGAAGAATAGCCAAACTTCAGTGGTAAGGCAGGGCACATTGCTAGCAGAATATATGGTCAATGTGGCTGAAACATTCCGAAAAGAAAAATTATATTAAAAATTAAATTAAATTCATTAAATCAGTGTTCACCCTGAAAATTAAGATACTAAGGTTGCCGACATAGCACGAAGGCTTGCAAAACTTAAGTGGCAATGGGCAGGGCACATTGCTCGCAGAACAGACGGCCGTTGGGGCCGAAAGGTTCTGGAGTGGCGACCGCGTACCTATTGGAAGACGAAGCGTCTGCAAGCTTATCGCAAGGTAGACTGATGATCTGGCGAGGGTCTCGGGAATCAAAAGGATGCGAGATGCACGGGACCGTTCGTTGTGGTGACACTTGGGGAAGACCTAGTTCATCAGTAGAAGTTTTTCAGCTGAAATGATGATCATGATTTTGATAAAGTATCTAGTCTAATGTTTCCATAAACTAAATCGCAAGTTATATTGAGGTACAAAGTCTCTCATAAGGTAGACTGATGACCTGGCGAGGATCACGGGAATCTAAAGGATGCGAGATGCACGGGACCATTCTTTGTAGTGACACTTAAGGGAGGGCTATTTCCATCAGTAGCCATTTTCCTGTTAAAATATGATGATTTTGATAAAGTATCTAGTCTAATGTTTCCATATCACAAGTTATATTGGGATATTTCAGCCGGCTAATTTACCTTTCATCGCACAAAATTAGTGGCCACATGATTAATGTTCTGTGGCACTCAAACGAAGAGGGAAAACCCAGTAACATTTCCATTTATACGTCATATTATTAATATGGCGGATGAAAGCGTCGGCCAATTACATCCTCTTATTAATCTGTACCTTGCTTTTACATGCGGATTCGCTTTGCGGTGTTTAAAAAAAGAACCACATATTTTTTTTAAAAGTAGCTTAAATAAATTAGTAAAATTGGTTCGTTGACTCATTTTTTTATTTACTCGACTGCGACAGTTTGATGGTTATGTTTTTCGAGTCCATGTCATCATCATCATCATTTCAGCCGAAAGATGTCCGCTGTTGGACATAGGCCTCCCCGAAGTGTCGCCACAATGATCGATCCTGTGCGTCTCGCATCCATCGGATTCCCGCAACCTTCACCGGGTCATCGGTCCACCTTGTAGGAGGCCTTACGACGCTGCGTCATCCAGTACGAGTTCGCCACTCCAGAAACTTTTGGCCCCAACGGCTATCTGTTCTGCGAGCAATGTGCCCTGCCCATTGCCACTTAAGTTTGGCGATTCTTCGTGCTATGTCGTGCAACCTTGGTTCTTCTGCGGATATCTTCATTTCTGATTCAATCACGCAAGGAAACTCCGAGCATAGCCCTTTCCATTGCTCTTTGGGTGACTTTGAGCCTTCTGATGAGGCCCATTGTGAGCGAACATGTATGTATGTATATTTTTTTCGGTACGCTTTAATGACTTGTTGCATTTTAGCTTGAGAGATGTCGTTAGATTCATTTTAATCATGAGAGTGACACTGGGTACAAAATTATAATTATTAGCTTATCATTATTAAATGTATTTTATTATTATAAGTTACTTAATTTATTGATACTGTATTCTATTAGAAATATCTGTTATTAATTTATTGTGTTTACCTACCACAGTGTTGTTTTTTTTTATTATTGATAGACTTGCGTTTGACCAACAACTCACCTGATGGTAAGCGATGATGTGGTCGACGCGCTTGCCTAGAAGTAACCTATTCACTCTTGACTTAAAGACCCCCAATTTGTAGCTATCAGGAAACACAGACTCCGGCAGGGAATTCCACTTGTTGTTTTTTCAACCTAAAGGTTGACTGGCAGAGAAATATTTTATACGCCATATTAATATTGAAGAAGATGGCAACGACGGCCAATTACTTTCTCTTAGTTTTTCTCATAAAAGATTTCATTAAGTGTGGGATTGTTTGTGGGTGGATGTTGTGATGACTGCGTCCTACACACGAAGTTATGAAAGAAAGAGTCGGGTATATATATTTTTTTCGTCATAAACTTTTTTTTTCAATTTTGCGTACTTATCCATCCATCGATATAACATTTGGCAGTGGGTCCAGTGAACTTGTTCCAAATGTGATTAGGTTGAGTAATGGTGTAGGTCCATTTTGAGAGGGTCCAGTTGACCAAAGACTGGTGAGTCTTTGATCAACTGGAGAACTGGAGAGTGGGTGCACTCTGAGTAACCCTGATGGCTTGGTGGTCTGGGATTGCTTTGCGACTCCCAGCGCCTGAAGTATTTCTTGTACCAGTGGCTGGGTCGTGAAGATGTCCGTATCCTCACGGTTGCAGTCATCACCTTCCCTAGTATTACTGTTTTGCAGACGGAGGTGACCGTTTCCCATATCCTCTCACTTCGATAGTAAGAAACATGACTATATTTTCTGTGTTGCCATTCGTATAACCTTTTTTAATGCACTTCTTTTTTCATTCAATTCTATTGTTCTGTTTTTTAGTTGATATAAACCAGTGTTTAAATGCGATTCCACCTGATAATAAGCAGTGTGCAACACTGACGGTGAGGCGCACTAGTTCGTTAAGAGCCTATTCACTCTAGTCTTTAGTTTTATTCAGAAGCGATCATTCCAACCATGTATAGTACAATGTTTCCTTCAAAATTTATCGACGAATACGCCACAGTTTATTACATTAGAAACGATTTGAACCAAACTACATCATCGCACGATTTACGGAATCGATTCTCAAATGCAACTGTTCCACACGCGAAGATGGTACGCGAACCTTCAAAACTGATGGTACTTCTATGGTATTAAATCGGTATTGTAAGTTGTGGGAGGAACACCACCACCGCCCAACTACGTTCAACCCCAGGAACAGTTGCTACTCAGATGCAATAAATAGGTATTGATTTAAAACAAGCTTTAAATGAAAATATTTTTTTCATAGCAAGATTGTATAGCTCGATATACCTATATAATGAATACTCGTCAAGACGAATCATACGAGCCCAAACTCGATGGTGTTGTCTTTTAACTACCAAGTTCCTATAATAATAATAATAATAATTTATTCAAATAACGTTTACAAAAAAATGGTCGTAAAGCCAACAGCAATAAGCTTTTCCATACAGTTCCTAAAAATATACTAAAACTAAAATATTATTATAGGTGCAAACAATCGTGGTTCGGATATACAATGTTTGTTAGTGGACCACCCGAACTAGGTTAATTTAAACCTGTGTTTCAGGCTATCACTTTCGCAGCTAACTTCCGGTTCCATCATCAGATCAGCTGGACATATGTATGCGAAATTAAATTAATTTGCAAGATTTGATGACAGACAAACATCGGGACAGGTGAAACTAAATAAAAGCTTGTAACATAGACTAGACCCAAGTAGGCCGTTGCAAACACAACCTCACAAAATGGAGTTTACAGACCCCACCGACACCTAGTGCGTGCGCGGTGCTCCTGAACAGACGATGGCCCACTTATTATAGTGCCCAAAATATCCCTGCCAGTGCACGCTGGAAGATCAAATTGTCCTCGCACACGGGCCTCAAAAAAACGCCGCCACAAAAAAACGCTATAAGCGGTCACAAAAAAAAGCTAGAAGCTGCCGTAAAAAACAACTGAAGCGCACGACAGCTTGTGGCCGGAGAAGTTTGAAGCGGCTTCAAGAGTTTTTTTGTGGCGGTACCGCCGCACACGAGCCAAAAAAAAAGCCGCCTAAAAAAGAAGCTTGAAGCGGGGTTGTTTGAGGCCCGTGTGCGGGGAGGCTAAAAACGCCACAGACGCCACTATAAAGTTTTGGAGGGTATGCGGAACAGACAGTAAAGTCCCGCAAACCTCCTTTGAAAAGGGAGGATCCTCCGACCAGACAGGTGTTAGTCTGGTGGGCGACTGCCCGATAGTTGATGTCGGGCTGTCGTATATGTTCAAATCGCGCGGAAAACTTTGATTGCACGATGCAGGATTTCGTATTTTCTTCGTAGTTCTTATGTGGCGTCATAGATGTCGCTACAAAGTTATTGCCTATTGGGTCTAAAAAAAATTAAGGAAACGGAAACCATCGATTCGAGAAGAAGAAGAAGAAACCGGCACTGACAAACGAACAAACATTGGTATCCAAACAACGGTCCAATTCCTGTTTTAGATAGTTATCGGATTAACTCAGTGAAGTATATTTGCTTACTCTGTGTGAATAAGGGGAGGGTTCCAATTTCATCTTGTGATTATACTAGCTTTTACCACAGGTTTGCTCTCGTGTTTTATCTCTCAGAAATCGTAAGTTTTTTCAGGAAAATGGGACTTTGCGATAGAGTTGTCTATGTCTATCATGTAAATGAATTTCAGAACTTGATTAGATCTTAACTAGATTGATGGCATGGATGGCACAATGGTATTTTTTTCTGTGTTTTTCGTGTTCCTTCGTTGCCTTTCACACCGGGGCCAAGCCTCCCTTTCGGAAATAGATCCTAGCCCTAGTAGGATTGGACCCAGCTAGGCCCCTGCTTTTGCTGACAACTCCTTGAGGCGCGCGGGAACTGTGCGCGCCGTCGACGTCTTGGGCTCGGTCCGGACAGTTACAGGATGGTCGAACAACGAGCTACCCATTGCTCGCTGTTCACAAGCCCGCGCAAACGGTGACCATGGCGCAAGGGTTGAGCAATTGGCTGCTGTGCTACGTGTTGAAGGCCCGATCCCAGCACAGAACAAATATTTGTATGGCCTACAGATAGTTGTTCTGGGTCTGAGTAACTTATGTATATTAGTTAACATGTTGGTGAACGCGAACGCACAATACAAGAGTAATTTTCAAAGTTCTTTTTTTAATAGCCTACACTGTCCCACTGCTGGGCAAAGGCCTCCCCCAACTTCTTCCAGGTATTCTTTTCTTGAGCTACGTCGAACCAGTCCCCGTGGTAGGCATCTAGGTCGTTTCGCCACATCTTCAACCTTTCAAAGTTTTAAAAGAACCAATATTTGTACTATTATGACAAGATTTTTAGAAGTGTCCATGGAGTTTCTTGCCCATTCTTCTCCATAGAGATCAGCGCTTTGGAATGTGCAATTATCATTATTTTTCTGACTGTCTTCTTTACAATTTAATAGTACCATAAATTATTTATTATGGTGGCTTCACACTAACATTACAGAGGTGGGTATATAATTATATGTTTGTAATTTGACAGAACGGTTTTTTTTATCTCGCAGGCGAAGCCGCTGGCAGCAGCTAGTTTAGCATATGTGCTTTGATTGATTGATTGATAGCTGAAAAATAATCAACACATATAAAATCATTTCTAACCAATAACCCTGTCCTATGACAACCAAACAAACAAAATTACGACTAGAGTAGTTGAAATGTAGCCAACATAACAAAATATAACTACTGGCGATATTTCCCTTTTATCTGCCTTGGCGACACGTTGTCTGGCCGAAAGTTCGCTGTTTTTGTGCCTCCCAGAGTTTCTTGAAGGTTGGCAGTTTGTTTTTAAGGTTAGTAGGTTTTGAATTTATTAGGTTGGTAGATGTAGGTCACAGATTTAAGGGGTGATTATCCATGATTTATGGTAAATGGGTACGAGGTCCGTTCTATTAGAATCTGATGTGAAGGTAAGTATAAAAAGGTAAAAACAGGTAGAGAAGATTTGGAATGTTAAAAATTGTGTTGTCAAGAGAAAATATATGGGGTAACTTATTAACACGAATAATTTACATTTATAAAATACATAACTATAACTATAGTGAAATAAAAAAATAAAAACCCTATCTACACTAATTACAACTAAACAAAATTTTTTTTTCTTATCTTTTGTGTGCCACAACGAAACATTTTAAATACCCCAAAAAAAAATTAAATGAATTTTAATTAAAATGGAGCTGCGGAATTAATGGAAACAGTTACCTACCCTGGCCGTAAAACTGAAAGGGTAACTGAAGGACACCTGTGGGTTTTAATCAGTAAAATTCTGACATGCCCTCTCGTTTCGTTTTATGCGTCATTTGATGACTTTTCAATTTAAAGAAAAAATCATAACGAAAGGATTATAAGGAGTAATGGGAATTTGCTGGGCATTAGACACCCAGCGTTGATTTTCAACAATTCGTCAAATATCTCTGGGATACAATAGCAATATGGATTTAGGCCTTTAGGTTGTTTTTTTTAGGTGGGAAAATCATCCAATGACATCCCCCACTCTTGGGCGGAGCGAGAGATAGTGTCAGACTTTTACTGACTAAAAACCCACTCCGGTTTCTTCGTTGCCTTTCGTACCTGGCCGAATCCTTTCAGAAGCAGACCCTTGGCCTCAGAAGGCTTTGATCCTGCTGGGCATCTACAGTTTGCTGACCGGCCTTTAGGATCTAAATTAACAAACCGCATTTCCTAGTAAACGAAAATGTCTACCATTTTGGTTTACTAGGAAATGCGGTGCCTATTTCACTCAACAATTATGCCAATTCTCCACGAATATCGTATATACAAGCTCTGAGCCCAGGCGTCACTCACCGTCAGTGTGTCAGTTATCACGGCTCTTTGTAACCCGATGTATTCCGAGTCTCCCCTGCAACCAGCAGACTGACAAGTTACTGAAATGTTACACTGAATGGACGAGAAATGTATTCTGATATTTGAGGCAAAATAGAATTATTTCTCGTTTGCGGTGGAGTTTTATATTCAACAGCTTTGCCATCCAGCGTGGCAATGCTGCCAGCGTTCTGGGCACATTTCCCATTGACATCGATGTGGACGAATTTTTTGATGCCCTATAAGTTTCTTTTGTTTTTTACTCGTTTGTATATATTTTTTCTTTAAGTTTGTATATATACCTATTAGTTTATAATATTTAATAATTAAGATGTTTATATGTATGTTAATAAAAACTTCTTAGTGTCATAAAAAAAAAACTAGCTTCTTCTTTTGGAGTGTTATATTTTGGAAAATTGTCAACTTTATGTAAAACTTCACGCTCTTAAGCTGCTATCCTACTGGCGTCTTATGAGCGTAGGCGCTTCTCCAACGTCTGTGCGGAACCAAAACTGTGCGCAAACGCGACGTTAACGCAGGGCTTAAGAGGGTCCTTCTCCACTCGCTTATCGTAAACATCGAAAATGGTTTAAAAGCTTGTTACTTCATTTAATGCAATCCAACGCGATGTTTGACGAAAAGGCAACGCAAAAAAAGAGAGATAACGCCTGGAAACTCTGTTAGTATTCGGTAATTCCGAGATTTACTCGAAAATTTTACAAAACTTGCTCCAGGAAATAGCTGTTTTTTTTAAACCCTTAAAAGTTTTTGGAAAAAGTTGTCGTCATTTAGAATCTTAATAAAATTTACAAGGTCTCTAGAGGATTACTTTTTTGACTTTTTTAATTTTTAGGCAAATTATGAAGTGTCAAAGTTCATACAAAATAGGACATTTTCAGAGGTTCTTACTGGATTAGTTTTACACAAATTTAGAAATTGGTTTCTTTAGAAACCTAGATAATATCCACAAGATACTGTGTTTCCAAAATATCTAATGAAAAGTGTGTAATAACGTCATAATCAGCTATGAGCGGTTGTATGAAAAATAGTGAAAATGTGAGTCGTGATGCACCACCTTAAGCGTGTGTCATTAAAAAATTTGGCGTTTTACTGACTAAAACCACGCCTATAACCTTTTGAAGGTTACAGGTGTGGTTTTCCCTTTGCGTTCTTGGAGCAGAGTTTCCTTTCCAGATTTTCCCCGTGACCCTAGCAAACATCGGCTCTACATTCTGCTTACTAGTCTCGTTGTTCTCGTCCCTTGAACGTCTGGCCGGAGTTAAATGCACACGTACTCGTACTGCCGCCTGCGCAAGCATGGAGCCCTGCTGGCCTTTAAAACCATTTTCTTTGCAAAATATGGATTGATTTTCATTTGCTATGTACATTCTGAAGAACACATAACCTGCAATTTTTTTGTGTAAACATAATTCTAAAGATCAAAGTCTTTTGAAAGGATTAGAGAAAACAAGTGAAAAAATGTCATGTTGTTTTTTTTTGGTTTGGTTGGTTGTACATGAACCTATAATAAACATTTTTTCAACCTATTGATTTATCCGTTACCGAGGAGTGGTCTTCAGAAAATCATTGTTTTATGTGCACTGTGCGTGAGTTACAGCCTTAAATGTAGGTACCATAGTTAATTTTCTAAATTAAATGGTTTTAACTACAAACATACATTCCTACTAAGGGTCAACTCATACCAAAAGAGCGTCGAAGCGATGCGTTAATAAGTATCATAGTAATGAAAATGAAGTTAAAATTCATATGACACTGAAACTGCGCTTCGCTTCGACGCTCTTTTGGTGTGAGTTGACCCTAAGAATTTAGCAAACGCTGACTAGCAAAATAGCTTGTTATGCAAATTGTGCTTTATCTTAATCGTGATAAAGTTGTAAATAACTTGTGTTTTACTATACTGCGAGGAGTCACGACACTGTATGCAAATTTTAATTTTGAACCGAGGTTTATTTACTTGTAAACATGAATGCTAATAATGGAACACGTTGATAATATTTTAGTTAAAGTTTTTACTAGTTTTTTTTCGTATTATTTCCATTTCTAAGGTAAGGGGCTTATTAGACCCCGTAAAGTTTAAGAAACCGAAAAAAATTTTTGACTAAATGCGGTACGAGGTCAATGTGACCCCGTATTAAAGTTGATACACTGCTGCATTCTGATTTAATAGGGCATCTTAGAAAGGTATGTACATCATAGGTTTTATAAGTGCCCTTGTAGGCCTATATGAAATAAAATATTTTGACTTTGACTTTGACTTTTGACTTTGATTAGTTTTAGTATAATTATGCGAAACCCGAAACACGTGTCTAGTAATTTTATGTAAAGAATCTGTGTACAAAATTTCATAACTGTATCATGAAAAATCACAAAGTTATGAGCTTGTTATGTTACTAGCGTTAAGAGTCTGTAGACCTGAGTAAGTAGGGTTTAATTTCAACTCGACACCTAGACGCGTTCCCGAGGTAAGGGGTCTTGACAAAGAGAGTTACGGAACGCTAAAAAATAAGAGAAGGAATGGGCTGTAATTCACCACGCGGGCCCAGTGCGGGTTGGTGGATGGCACATGTCTTCGAATTTTTGGTTCTAGGACATGCCGGTTTCCTCACGATGTTTTCCTTCACCGTTTTGAGAGCAGAGGTGATGAAATAAATTACACACAGTAATGGCAGTCGGCTTGTCCTTTCACAAAGGCCTCTTCAAAAGCTTATTCCGTGTTCCTTCAATAGGCATTTGTAAGGGCCATAGTTGTTGTCATTTCATCACTTACCTACTTACTTAGACCTTTATCTAGGCTATAAAAACAGACCCATCTGGAACTAGACGAAAAAAAAAACACTATTTTGTTTTTGCTTCACAAAACCTTAGGCTAGTCTTTTTTTTTTTTTTTTTTTTTTTTTTTTCTCGACGGGGAAAATCATCATTGACGAAACCCGCTCTTGGGTGGAGCGGGAGACAGTGTCAGAGTCTTACTGACTAAAAACCCCGCGCCGTTCCTTCTAGCCTTCATACCGGGGCTCTAGTTTCCTTTCGGATAACCCCGACCCCGGTAGGCTTCGACCCAGATGGGCCCCTCCTGTTGCTGACAACTCCTTGAGGCGCGCGGGAACAGTGCGCGCCGTCGACGCCTTGGCTCGGTCCGGACAGTTACCGGACGATCGGACAGCGAGCTACCCATGGCTCGCCGTCCGCGAGCCCGCGTCTACGGTGGCCGGAAATCGGGATCGGAATCCCGGCGGCGGCGGCGGGGGCGCTGTTGCCTGATGCGGTCTGCCTCCTCCTTTGCTAGCATTACTGCTTCGCAGAAGGAGGCGACCGCCTGCCACTCCTCCTCGCTCCGGACCATGGCCTGAACCAAGGCTCGGCGCGAGAGGTCTCCGCCGCCGATCGCCCCCACGAGGATACGGCGTTGCTCCGCCCAAGCAGGGCACACCTCAACTGTGTGCTCCACCGTGTCCTCCGGGCGTTCCGCACAGTGGCGGCACCCGGGCGTCTCTTCCGCTCGAATCCGATGCAGGAACCTCCCGAACTTGCCATGTCCGGTGAGGACCTGCGTCATGCGGAAGGTAAGGACGCCGTGAGGTCTTTCCAGCCACGCCTCAAAGAGGGGACTTACCGCCATAATTGTGGCGTGCCCAGCACTGGGTTGCGATAGTCGCTGACGCCATTTCACCATGAGATCCCGCCGGAGCTCTGTCCGCCATACTTCGACCTGTCGCGGTAGTGGACTTTCACCCCGGCGTTGCATCTCCACGCGCTTATCGTGCATGTGTGCAAGGACTGTTGCCTCCAGATCCCACGGTGGTAGGCCAGCCAGAAGGCTCGCCGCTTCGCGGGAGATCGTGCGGTAACCCCGCACCATCCGTATTGCCATGACCCTCTGGCAGGCGTTCAGTATGGATGCCGGTCGCTTTGCCAGCGACGGCGCCCACACCGGCGCCCCGTAGAGGGCCATGGACCGAACGATCCCCGCGTAGAGCCTCCGGCAGGAGGCGTCTGGACCCCCAAGGTTGGGCAGGAGCCGCTTGAGAGCAGCCCCGGCCCGGTTGAGTTTGGGAGCCAAACGTCGGAAGTGTTCTCCGAAATTCCATCGGCTGTCGAGAACGAGTCCCAGGTACTTCATCGTCGACCCGACGCCGATGCGAACTCCTCCTACCGTAAGTTGGGAGTCCGATGGTGGCGCATTCCGAGGGCCGTGGAAAAACATGGCCTCGGATTTGTGCAGCGCCACCTCGAGTCCCAACTCCTGGATCCTACCAACGACTATCGCAACCCCGCGTGTCGCTAGAGCGACCGCCGCCTGGTGCGAGTCTCCCTGCGCTAGAACCAGCGTGTCGTCTGCGTAGCAGACCACGCTGACCCCGTCAGGGAGGTCGCCGCGCAGCACGTAGTCGTAGCCGATGTTCCACAAGGGTGGGCCTAGAACCGACCCCTGCGGAACACCGCACGACATCTCTCGACGTTTCCAGTCTCCCTGGTGACCGGGGTAGATAATGGACCTGTCCGACAGGTAAGCCTCGACCACTCGACAGAGGTATTCGGGCACCCGGTGGTACCGGAGTGCCCTCCGGATCGTACTCCAGGGCAGGGAGTTGAACGCGTTGGCAATGTCCAAGGACACTGCCACGACGCTCCTGCCCCGGGACACCGCAACCCCTGTCGTGAGGGCTCGCACGCGCATGATGGCGTCCACCGTAGAGCGCGCCCTGCGAAAACCGAACTGTCCGTCCGACAAGTCCGGCCCCACCCGTGTTAGCCGCGCGACGAGGCGGTTTGCAATGACTCTTTCAAAGAGCTTGCCCACCTCGTCGAGCAGCACAATGGGCCGGTACGCGGACGGAGAGTCCGCAGGGCGCCCTGGCTTTGCGATGAGGACCAGTTTCCCCGTCTTCCAGCGAAGTGGAAACTGGCCCCTCTCCATACATGCGCTGAAGAGCCCTCTTAGTCGAGGCCCGAGAGCCTCCATGGCCAGGACCCAGGCTTTCCCTGGCAAGCCGTCGGGTCCTGGGGCGGTGTTCTTGGCACTCAGCCTTCGTACCGCCACTCTCACCTCTACCTCGGTCACCTCTGGAGCGTTGTCGTCGTCGTCGCTGTTGTGGTCCGCGTCAGACACTGCTGGCGGGGGCGGAGCCATGGGCGGGGGGGAGTGTTCCCCTCGCGCAGGGAACAGAGTGGTTACCACACCCTCCACGAGTTGGGGCCGGAGACTCTGAGTCAGCGGCGGAGCCCAGGGGCGTAGCTTGTCCCGTACCAATTTGTACGGGCGCCCCCAAGGATCCGCGTTCAGAGACCCCAGCCACACGTTGCGGGCCTCGAGTTTGGCCCGCCTTATCTCCGTTCGGAGGGTGCGCTTTGCCTCTCTGTACCCCTCATACAGCTCCGCCTCTCTGATCTCCGCATCCGGCTGGCGGTTGCGGCGCCTGCAGTGTCTGTCGTACCGGCGGCGCGCGTGGTTGCACGCGTTGCGCAGTGCGCCGATCTCCGGCGACCACCAGTACACGCGGCGCTTAGCACGACCTGGAGGGACTCGGGGCATTGCCGCGTCGCAGATTTGCGACATGGCCTCCTGGAACCACTCCGCCTCGACGTCGATGTCGACAGGCCTGTCCGGTGCTTGCACCCAGGCCTGTACCGTCGCGGCTTCCAGGAGGAGCTCCCGGTCCATCTGCTTAAGCGCCCACCGCGGACCACAAGGGCTCTGTCGGACCGGCGCTGCCGAGGTTTCGGCGGAGACGTCAAACCGGATGTACCGGTGGTCGGAGTACGTCTCCACCTCCTCCATAACGCGCCAGTCGACGACACGTGGCGACAGAGCGGGGCTGGCGAACGAGATGTCCACCACCGACTCACCCCGCATCCGCACCAACGTGGGGACAGAGCCCCGGTTCAGGACGACCAGGCCCAACTCCAAGGCCCAGTCCTCCACCATTCGACCCCTTCGGTTCGTGCGCCGAGAACCCCAAGCCGTGTTCCAGGCATTGAAGTCCCCGCACACGACCACGGGGAGGGAACCGAACCCAGCGACGACGGAATTTAGCTCCATCAGGGAGAGTTGGAACACGTCGAGAGATCTGTTCGGGGACAGGTAAACGCCTACCACGGCGATGTCCCCGAACCGTGCTGCCACACAACCCCGCCCCCTCGTGACGGACTCGGGGGGCGGGGTACCGGCGGCGGCCGACGAAATTAACGTCACCGAGCCGTCCAAGTCCTGAACCCAGTCTCCACGGGGTTGGACAAAGTACGGCTCGGCGACGACGGCGATATTGATCGACCACTGCGCCATGCTCTGGAGCAACAGATCCTGAGCGGCGGCGCAGTGGTTGATGTTCGCCTGGAGGAGACGTAATGGTGTCGTTATTGACATTCCATTATCGTCTCCTCCTGAGCCCTTTGTGAGGGTCCTGCCGCGGCGGCAGGAGCGGCGGCGATGGCGGCAGCAGCCAGGGTGGTGGCTGCGGCGGTGAGGACGTCAGGGTGGATGCCCCTCCTGACCTTGCCCTTGGCCATGGTGGGAGGGTCGCAGGACCTACCCCCAGCCCGGTGGTCGGCCGGCTTGCCGGCCGCCGCACATGCGTAGCAGTGCGGCAATGCACGGCATTCGGCGGCCTTATGACCAGGCTGTCCGCACTGGTGGCAGCGGTCGCTGCGATCCACCTCCGCGGCGCAATAGGCGCCCACGTGGTGCCCGACGTGGCATCGGTAGCACCGCAGAGGTCTGGGTTCCAGCATCTTGACTTGGGCTGAAACCCAGCCCACCAACAGCCTTCGGCCCTCGGTCGTGATGGCCTTGGCCACCGACACGGGGCAGCTCACCGTGACGGCTCGCATGCCCGCGCTGTCAGCGCGGATGGTGCCCACCCGAACCTGATCGGTCGTGCACCCTCCCGCCCTGACGATGGCGGCCATCACTTCTTCCACCCTGACAGAGTCGTCCAGACCCATAATGCGCATGTCTACGCTCTTGGTGGGTCTGGACACTCGGGCCTCCTCGACGTCCAGGGACGCCCTGATCTTGTCGGCCAGAGCGTCGGCGAGTTTGCCGCTGTCCGCCCCGGGGACCTCCAAAATTCGGGCTCCGGTCACGGTCTTCCTTATTCGGAAGCCCCCGGAGGCTCCGAACTCGTCGAGGTGCCCCACCACCGCCTGCTTCGCCTTGGCCATGACTACGTCGTAGTTCACGCCCTTCTTTTCCGCAGCCGGCTGTAGTGTGATCACTACAGCTGCGGAAGTCGGGGCGCGAAGTCTGGCAGCCATGGCCCGCTTCTTGCGCTCCCGTCGCCGTTTGCGCCTATTGGTCGCCCTAGCCGCCTTACTCGCCTTCTCCTTGGCGCCGACGACCGTCCACTCGGCGCCAGCCGAGGAGTCTTCGGGCGGAGAAGGCGGCAGGCGCGACCTAGTCGCCGCCGCGGCGGGAGGCCCTGCCGGTTTGGTGGCAGCCGCCACCTTGCCCTTCGGGGGGGCGGCAGACTTCCCCTGCTGCTGCTTTTTGGTCACCGGACCCGACCTCGCCGCTTCCGGCGCCGCGGCCTTGCGCGCGACTTGCCCCGACGGACCTGCCCTGGGTGCAGTAGTCGTCGTGGCCGCGGCGACGGCGGCATATGACGCCACCCTTTTCGGGTTGGAGGCCGCGAGCGGGGGACGCAGCACAATGCTCTCCAGGACGGAAAGCTGGCGCTGAATCTGCTCCTGGAAGCGTTGTTGCTGCTGCTGCTGCTGCTCCCTGGCAGCAGCCAGCTCTTGCCGCAGCAAGGACAGCACCTCGCTTTCCGCCTTCGTGCTCCGTCCTTCCGGTGACTGTTCAGGAGGGGAGTCCTGGAGACCGGCCAAGGCCTCGAGTCGGCCAATCCTCCCATTCAGGGTCAGCTCGTAGGGCTCGAACACGAACCCCAGAGCCCCCCCAATAGTGGCATTGGCCAACTCGATGGAGCGCTTCTTGGCCACTCTCTCCCGCTTGTTGGCCACGCTCATTATGGCGGCTGCCACGACCTCCTTAAATTTGGCCATGGCCTCCTCCATTCCCTCCGGCAGCTCGGTAGGGATCTCCGGCGGTATGAGGCTGGCCTGGCGTCCCTCGCTGGCGCTCTCGGCGGGGAGCCCTCTCCCTTTACCCGTCTTTCGAGCGGTACCCCGCCCCGAGGTCGAGACCTTCCTGGCAGGTGCCGCCTCGTCATCGGAGACGGAGCGTAAAAACTCCGCCTTCCTTTTGATGGAGGTGGATTCTTCCACCTCCATCACATCAGAGTTGTGTGAAGACGCGGCATCAGAGTCCGACGCCGCGTCTTCACTCACCTCCCTGAGGCCGAAGCTACGCCCGGCCTCCACCGGCGTCGCGGACGTGCTGGGAACTGGTCCCAGGGACTCCGCGCTGCCGGCTAGTGAGCCACCCTGGCTCGATGCGTCTGCGAAGGACGGTAAAAACAGGTCCTTAACGGACCTGGCGCGCTCTTTGCCCCCCCCAGAATACGAGGGGCAGCCCGAGCTCTGCTCGGGGAGGGATTCTCCGCCTGCGGGGCAGGCGGTACCCTCCTGGGGTAATGTCTCTTTTAAGTGCGCGGCCATGATGTGCTGAACACAGCTTTGCCTTTTTTATGGGGTGGGGTCCCCAGTGACACGTTCGCCATCGTGGTCGTGTCTGATGAGCAGACACGTACCCGAGGCGAACCCACTCTTCGAAATCGCTGTCCAGAAGGCGCCAACAGCTGTTGGTGCCAGCGCTCCTGGACAGCGCACCCGCCGGGCGGTCCGACTGGACTCCGCCGTGTGTTCCTCTTGGTCTGGTCTCTCGCTTGAGGCCTTCCGGCATGAGTAGCTCTACCGGCATAGCCCTCAAGGTCATTGAGACACGCAAGCCCCACCACGACGACAACGTGGGAACACGGTTGGTGGGGACCTTAGGCTAGTCTGCAAACTCAACAAAAATAGGGTAATTTATCTTAGGAAAGTACAGAGTGTTTCACAATATTGTTTGAGTTAACAGTGTAGTGACAATAGTTTGTGTATTGTAGAAAAGTAACTCTTTTATCGAGAGCTCTTTAAATAGTATCAAACTCAGGTCACTTTATAAGTAAAAAAAATAAAATTAACATCAGTTCTTTATGGTGAATGTGTGTGGTGTATGTGTGGAATTCAAATATTTTTTAGTTTTGGAGCAGCCAATGAACGGCGTGTATACAATCTTATGTTGTTGAAACCTCTACGGTCCGCACCAAGCGTTTTGCCTTGTCGCTTAAACCACGTACATCGAGGGACTGGAACAGTTTGCCTGCTGTGGTCTTCCCGTCCGATTATAATTTAGGTGTCTTCAAGGCTAGAGTGAATATGCTCTTAATAAACTCGTGCGCCTCACCATCAACGATTACATCACTACTCACCATCAGGTGGGATCGCAGGCAAGCAATAGTTAATTGGTATAATTAAAAAAAAAAGTATTTCGCATTTAACAGTTCAGTGTTAATCCTATATTCATTTAAATTATTTACAACTGTAACAAATATGGCTTAACAGAGCTAAAATTACTTGTGATTTATTAAATAATGTAAATAGTCTTTTTATAGGAACAAATCCGTAATAAAAAGAAGTAAGTACGTTATGTTTTTGTTGATCAAAATGGTATCAGTGTCAAAAAAAACTTGACGTCCGCGATGAAATCACGGACGTCAAGTTTTTATTTACTTTGATTGACCATATTTCAGCTTATTTAAATAGAAGTATTATGTCTTAGATATTTTTCTGGAATTTAGGTTCTCAAACCTTTGGCGGGAGTACGAGAGGGTGGAGCCAACTTGCTGATCTCCAGTTCGACGCTTTTAAGGTTATGAGTCCACAACAGCGATACACACAAAGTAATTTGAAGGAAACAATACCAGAGGATCTCGCTTGGTCACACATCTTCAATTTAATTGACCAATCAACAAACAAGGTGCTTACATCGGCTCTCAAACTACAAGCGTCGGTAAGGGCCTACAGCGCATAGCAATTCGGTTACACGCTCGAAGCAAATTACTCGAAGCAAAGATATCGACTCGCCTACGACGTTCGTAGCAATATTGTAATTCAGTAAGCTACGTCGTAGCAATGTAGCCATGTGTACTACGCCGTAGCAATATCGCTTTGAGTTTTTAGATGAAGAGACATTTTATCAGCGCCAGTGATTGTCAAAAAGTATGAATGAGTAATAATGATGAGTATACAAGGTGTAACGTTAAATGCGCAAAACCTGAAATTAGTTTGATCAGAATAACGAGCAGAATCAATTAAAACACTTTTTTAAATAGGTTACATTAAAAAAAAAATCTCATTAAAAATATTGGCCTGTCATCTGTGTTATTGATGGGTCAAGCCATCATGTGCCCAAACCCTAAATAGGTATTTTTCAAAAAAAAATCTTCATTAAAACTTCGACCTGTTTATTTATGAATAGGTCAAGCCACCACGTGTGCAAACCCGCTGAAATAGGCAAACAAACAGAAATAGTTGTAATCCAATAAAATTTTCTCATACACGCGATAATAAAAGTTCTTAGTTCAATGCAGATATGAATTTTAAACAAACTAAAACTGCTCATAAAACCTTTAACTTTTTTTTAATGTTTTTTGTTCACATAATTAGGTCAATCGAATTAAAAATCATTTGGGGCTGTCTGAGGTTTTGCGCATTTAACGTTACACGTTGTATATTTTTTAAAACTTTTTACAAAAAAAATATAACCGACTTCAATGATAAAAAACACTGAAAAGTATCAAATAACTTTAATTTTGGAAGTCGGTGTTTCTATAATAGTTTAGTCTCTTCGTTATTTAACACCGACTTCCAAAATTAAAGTTATTTGATACTTTTCAGTGTTTTTTATCATTGAAGTCGGTTATATTTTTTTTGTAAAAAGTTTTTTTTATTTTACACTTTTTAGTTATGGTACCACCACTAAAAAGTACCCCTCAGTCAAACTTAAATACCTTATAGTCAGAGCGCATCTCATAACGGTTCTAATAATCCCAAACACGTTTAGATTACATTAATTTACCTTTCGGCTTCATCATCAGATCAGTTCGATATATCCTCTCCCCCTCTTCTTTCAAACAGTCATTAGACTAGATGCTGGAGAGGGAAAGGATATATCGAACTGATCTGATGATGAAGCCGAAAGGTAAATCTTTCAATTAGTCATTAGACTAGATGCTGATAATCCCGGCTGTAGCATCAGGCCAGATTTATGTCAACATTGCAATGAACTTAAAATTTAGTCCTGTTTAAAATGAGCCCAAACACGACTACGGTGCTGTAATTTCAAGGTTTGTACTTTTCCTGATGCTCCTGGTTTCAGCATCAGGTCTCTATGTACTTCGGTGTTCTTTATTAGCAGTACGTTTATCCACACATCGAGCCGTTTTCAATGAGCCTAAACTCGATATATCTGCTGTTTGTTGTCGAGGACTTAGGTACTCTGCAGACTATCCTGACTGCAGCATCAGGTCATGACTTGATGATCATGAGGCCAAATGTGGCAAATGCCCTATCAAATATCAAAACAATTTACTAAAAACAGTCCTTGCCTGTTCGAGTAACTTCTTACTGTTAAGGAGTTGTACCTTCCATCATCAGCCCAGCTACCTGAGATGGTGACGACCATACGCAAATACACAAGATACTTCATAAAATATGCGAAAATCAATAAGTGAGCCTATAAAATTTGAAGGTTGCCCTCGATTTCTCCAAGATCCCATCATCAGATCCTAATTTGGTGATAATGGGACCACCTCAGAACTATCTACTTTCGAACAAAAAAAGAATTTTGAAAATCCGTCCACATTTGGGGGAGTATTCGACGAACAAACATACAAAAAAAAAAAAAAAAAAAAACATACAAACAGCCGAACGTAGTACCTCCTCCTTTTTGGGAAGTCGGTAAAAATGATATAAACTATTGCAGGACCGCGGGGTTGCTGAATCCGTCAAAAATATCGTAAACTGGCAATGACTGGTAAAGTGACAGTGCACAGTGCCGTGCAGTACATGTGGCAGTACAGTGCAGGCACATTGCTCGCAGAAAAGATGGCCATTGGGGTCAAATGGTTTTGAAGTGGCGACCATGTATTGGAATCGCCGGAAGGCCTCCTACAAGGTGGACTGATAACCTGGTGAGGGTTACGGGAATAGACAGATGCGAGACAAACAGGACCGTTCATTGTGGCAACACTTGAGGAAGGCCTTTGTCTAACAGTGAACGTCTTCTGGCTGAAATGATGATGATAATGATGATCATAAACTGTATAGTTATTGCTAAATTTAGTTCATCTTTTTGATTCTCTCACAATAAGAACCGTTTACCAACTAAATAAGTATAGACATAAACATCTTCCAACAAAAAAGAAAGACAAAAATTTTGAGAATCGTAATTTTTTCCTTAAGATATAAAGTGTTTTTCGTTGCCAAGGAAATAAAACGTACATATATTATATGACACGATTTTCCGCTATATATTTCATAATAATGTTGCTTGCGTAAGTATGACACAAAACATCGGAAAGCGTTCTACTGTTTTGAGCATTGATGATCCAGTAACAAAGACCCCAACTTACGAGTTGTAAGTCGTGGGTTCGAAACGAGCCATCCGCATTACTTTGTGTAATTTATTTCATCGTGTGATTAGAATAGAATAGAATAGAATAGAATAGAAATACTTTTATTCAGAACAGACACAACACGACAGTTGTAAGCATAAAATATCATTTAAAAAATAACAAAACTACAAAGTGCGCCGAGCGTGCCCGCACCGAAAGGGTGACCACCTCAGCATTTGCTGGACGTTAGACACCCAGCGCTGTTTTCAGCATTTTCAGTTGGCACCCCGCAGTGACGCACGGACCAGGGTAAACAAATAAACATATTACATAACTAGCTTCTGCCAGCGACTTCGTACGCGGATCCTGTTGCTTATGCCAGCGACAACGGAGTCGTCAAAATCAAAGATCTGAAACGTCTGGTGTCGAATTCTAAGAGCCTGGAAAACAACGTGATGCGCGAGATGATTCGAGACGTTCCAGATCTCTCCCTTCCACTTACGCGCGTGACAGTGTGCACACACCTTGGTGCCATAGACAAAAATAAACAGAAAGCTTCGAACTGCTAAGCTATCGGGAGTTACATGTGTTATTGTGAGTCAACCATAAAAGATTGACATATGATGTCCTGGGATATTTTTTATATAATTTTAAGGAGAACATTTCCGTTATACATAATTTCTGTGTAGCTTTAACCATTAAGGCTGCAAACGCGACGGAAGCTTAAAAAATGGAGTAATTTTTCTCGTTTCCCCAACATTTCCCTTCACTGCTCTGCTCCCATTGATCGTAGCGTGATGAAAAGTATACTATAACCTGCCCAGGAGTATGAAGAATGATTGTACCAAGTTTCGTTAAAATCCATCGCGTAGTTTTTGTTTCTATAAAGAACATACAGACAGACAGACAGACAGACAGACAGACAGACAGACAGACAGACAGACAGACAGACAAAAATTTTACTGTTTGCATTTTTGGCATCAGTATCGATCACTAATCACCCCCTGATAGTTATTTTGGAAATATATTTCATGTACAGAATTGACCTCTCTACAGATTTATTATAAGTATAGATTACTATCTGATGAAATCGTGATCAAGCGCGAACCTTTATTAAACTTTAGTGCTTGTATAAACAAATAACTAACTTACTAATATTAGCTAATCACAATGTTAGCAGCCAATTTCCGCCATATTGTACCGGTGGCGGAAATAAGCGGAATATGCTTACCGCATTGTTAGCAACTCGATAACTAACCGAGATATAGAACAAGAAATCTGTGCAGACGCGTATATACTGTTAGGCATTATCCTGTTTTTATTTTTGTACAATATTATATAGTATACAACGTTAAAAAGAAATCTTTTTCTAAAAATAGTATCTAAACAGTACCCCTAACCAAGTTGCTAATCTGCAACATTTAACGCTAGTAGAAAGCTTCAAATGTACGGGAATGACGTTATCTCAACGCTCAGTCACGTGGTCAGAACCAAAGAATTGGCGGCAAGGTCAACTCGAAACATTCGTCGCAAGCGAAACGGTTGTAACTTGGCTAGGGGGGCTGGTTATTAAATCAAGAAGCAATTAGCGTTTCAATTAGTACGAAGAGTGTCCATGGAGTTTCTTGCACATTCTTCTCCACAGAGGTGTACGCTTGGGAATATGCAATTAGCATTTTATTTTTTTTCAGATAAACTGACTTTTTACCTTTTAAAAGTGCCTGTAAATGGTTTATTGGAAATAAAATGCTTTAAATTTTATGAGAAAGTGTTGAGGCGTGGTGGGGAACAGCTCGCTATCTCTTTTCTATTATCTTTTGTACACACGCAACCGGTGTATATAATGCCGGTGACATCACATTTTTATTTTTTATTTTAATGGCGATCAATCAATGTTCCTCAAGT
Organism: Mythimna lalbum; assembly: GCA_949319445.1. Taxonomy (NCBI): domain Eukaryota; kingdom Metazoa; phylum Arthropoda; class Insecta; order Lepidoptera; family Noctuidae; genus Mythimna; species Mythimna lalbum. The sequence continues at coordinate 8,884,314 of OX439370.1, forward strand.
GCACAGCCATCAGCAAGATAACGAAAGAACACGAACCTTGGAAGCACCGAATTCACTGATGGACGCCCTGAACAAACTGAATACATTTTTTTTTTTTGGAGTGATGTCGCACAATGGTAAGGACTAAGTGCGTAAACCAGACCACAAAGATAAAATAAGATGGCGATCAATAAATAGTATCCTAGATACAATAAGCACGCCCTACAGAAAAATTTAAACTGTCGCTTACGATGATTTACTTTAAAAAAGTAGTTATAGCAGTTCATACAATTGTAAATGTAGGTATTCATTACTTTGAAAAATGAGAGTTTCGTTTCTACACATCTTTATTCTATGGCCAAAACAGAAATATTGGTAATCTACTTATTGGATAGTTAGCAACTCAATAACGAACCGCGGGGCATCCTTCCTCGTTTGTTATTTGTTTGAGTTGTATTATGAGCACCACTTGAAATTAGATTCTATAGAACGACCGGTATTTGTATCGGGTTTTATTTGAGGTATTTGTTACACGTGTAAGTTTGTTTCTGCATATTACTATAAAAGTTCTGAGTATACGTGTAGATGTAGAGGGAGAGGAAGGCTGAAGAAAAGATAGATGGATTGTACGAGGAGTGATACGAAAAAAAAGGAGTTAGTGATAGTGTGACGGGTGACAGAATAGAATGGAAGAAAAAAAGGTGTTGCGCCGACCCCAAGTAATGAGGGATAAGGACAGGAAGAAGGAGATAGTAAGGTTGATTTGAGTTCCAAATTCCAATACGAGTATTACTTACTCGAAGAATATTTTGGGTATATTATTAAATCAATAGACTTAATTTGAGTTTACTTCGAACTGCCATTCCATGCCTGATTAAGCAAATTACGAAACTAATAAATAATTTTACTGCTCAAAGAACTAAAATAATTTGTTTTTTTTTTATTGTTCATAGGTTCGCGCTTGACCGCCACCTCACCTGATGAAAAGCGACGATGCGGTCGACGATGAAACGCGCTTACCCAGAAGAAACCTTTTCACTCTCGAATTAAAGATTCCCGGGTTGTAGCTAACAGGAAACACAGACTCTGGCAAGGAATTCCACTTCTTAGCTGCACGCACAATGAATGTGTGCCCAAAACGTTTTGTGCGTGTAGGTGGGACATTCACCATGTACCTTTTTATTATAATGCTTAGATATTTATTTGTAATTATTATAATTTTTTTTCCAACATTATTTATCATCTATCTACCCTCGCAATGGCACTAAAAACATAGTCACAAAAGTTGGTCTCCACACAAAATGTGAAAAAGCACACAAGCACATAGATACACTTCACATACAACGATAGCTTGCGCACACGCGACCGGTATTTCTTTGAAATTGCTCCACATACACCGTCTATGTGTGTGTGTCTGTTTTCGCTCATTGTATAGAGCTGACATTCTGTAGTATTTCGAGACAAAGAGCTGAAGTTAAAAGAGATAATATCTTCCTAACTAATCTCTAATGTACTTGAGAACAAAGTTGGTAATCTACCCGCATCTTGCGAGGAAAAGCTAAATATAGCTGCCTACAACTTAGTGAGATCCTATTGATTCCATGAGGGGTTGGCTTCTGATAGAAATATATGATGTACTGCTGAAATACAGCTGTTTTCTAATGGCTATAAACTAGGAGTTTTTAAGTTATGAGTGAATAGGTTTTTTTTTATGGTGGGCAAAAATCATCCGATGACAACAAAATCATCCGGTGTCAGACTCTTACTGACTCAAAACCCACCCTGTTCCTTCTAGCCTTCATACCGGGGCTCGAGCTCCCTTTCGGATAACCCTGGCCCCGGTAGACTTCGACCCAGCTGGGCCCCTGCTGTTGCTGACAACTCCTTGAGGCGGGCGGGAACAAAAAGAAATTTCTATTTATCCTTAACCTGAAGAACTCAGGGTATATATTTCTAACAGCTATCAGAAAACAAAATCCCATTCCAATTTATATCTAAAGAGATAAAAATATCTAAAATTGACCTAAGAAAAAACAAGGTATACCTATTGGTTATATCAGTTATAAGGCTTTCATTTATTCTTCAAAAGAAAGCGAAAAATATCTCCAACATTGTACAAAACAGTAGGCAATCAATCAAACAATTACTGAGACTGAGACGAAAATATTTTTTGTGCAAACTTCTTTTCTTATAACCAATATTAGATATGGCACGTGAAGCATTGAGGCGTGATAGAAAAGTAGTTTTAAACTGTTACACAAAAAAGGTTAATAAAATGTAAGTATGGGTTTAAAAGTGTGTGGGTTAAGGTTTATAAACTAGCTCCCTGACCCACCGTCCAGTAAACGTCCGGATCGAGCTCGGACGCCTAGTGTTCCACGCGCTTCACGGAGATGTAAGCAATGTCGAAGCCTAATATGGCCATGTTATAAAATATATAGGTACAGAAGTCAATCTACAAAGCAACGCACACATAGACACCGCTCACGGACACGATATCTCGGGGCGCTTCAGCCCGCTCGTCGAACAGTGCCGGCTCAAACGCTCATTATTGTGTGTCCACCGAGCGTGGGTATAAAAAGTGAAGTACATAATTTTTTTTTTTGTCGACGGAGAAAATCATCTTATGACAAAACCCGCTCTTGGGTGGAGCGAGAGATAGTGTCAGACTCTTACTGAATAAAAACCCCGCGCCGTTCCTTCTAGCTTTCATACCGGGGCACGAGCTCCCTTTCGGACGACCCTGTCCCCAGTAGGCTTCGACCCAGCTGGGCCCCTCCTGCTGCTGACAACTCCTAGAGGCGCGCGGGAACAGTGGGCGCCGTCGACGTCTTGGACTCGGTCCATTACCGGACGATCGGACAGCGAGCTACCCATGGCTCGCTGTCCGAAGTACATACATGAGATTGTCTTCTGTACCTATTTTCTGGCTATGGGTTGTGCGAAACCTCAAGCTCTGGAACGAAGGCACAGAAGAAACAGAAGTGGGTTTTAGTCTATGAACATCTAACACGCTCTCCCACTCCCGCCTAGGGTGGAAGACGTCAAAAAGGTAAGGTTTATATAGTAAGCCGTAGGCGTAGTTTATTTTGTCTGAAAACCGAAGGGGCTCAACAGGCCTAAAGCCTTCCAGGGCCATGGGAACGGTTCTGAAAAAGATTATAAGTACCTTTTTTGGTCCTGGAAAGAAAAAAGCAACTGAAAAAACACAGGCGTGGTAGTAAAGCTAGAACTACATTAGACCGACGCTCACGTGTAACGCTTGATTTCTATAATGCGTTCCAAATGAGAATAGGATCGATTGCATGTTGTGACGTCACGATTTACTGTCAAATCGAGGAAAGAAATTTTAAAACTATTTTACGAAAAAAATAATTTATTTACGAACTGTGAACGAAAAAAGTTTAATCAGAATTCAGTTCTTCAATTTTACTCATCTCCAAGTTCCTCAATTTTGACCAAATTTCTTAGATTTGACAGTAAATCGTGACGTCACAACAAAAAATCGATCCTATTCTCATTTGGAACGCACAGTACGTAGAACGACGACGCGTGGTGGCGCGTGGCTTGGATCTAGTGTAGCTCTATAAAGTCTAGTTTCCGTGTAAAATGTATGAAGACCGACGCGCCCAGATCTCAGTATGTGTGGCACACGTGTGCGCAGTGTAGTTTTACCTTAAATGTCTGACACGCCCTCCCACTCTACTCTAGAGTGGTAGAAGTCTTTAGATGGCAGAGTTCACTGCCAGTGGTTGGTTTCAATTTAGATTTTTAGTTACTCTTTTTTTCAATATTTAATGAAACCATTTTAATCATCAGGTAAATAATTTGTTGATTATTATCTAACATCTCCGATCAATTTGCGCTGAGTCGAGTTTGAACATTATTTACTGTTTTTTTTTTTATTACTTTGTCTCTTTTGCTAAACAGGAAAGTATTTCAGCAAAAGAAATGGGTACGAGTACTTAAAAATTGTTTTCTTCAAAAGAAAGTTTTGCAAAAAACTTCCATTTTCTCAATATTAAAGATCTGTGTTGTAATCGGATTCTCTTTTACTGTTACCCATAATTTTTTGTAACCAATCTGATTTAAAGTTTAACGTTTTTATTGCGGTCTAATAATTTTTCAATACACTTACTAAATAATGCGCCTTTATTTCTAATGCTAAATGCTGTTTTTCGCACTAGTGCAGAAAAATGTTGTGGGCGCTAAACGAGTCACGTTTATCCTCGTTTATATTCGTAAGTAAATTGAAAAACTTTATTTGATACACGTGGCGTTTGTACCTCGCCTACGGCTCTACAAACATTCTCCACTTGTATCAAATAGTACTTATTAAACCTATTATTGTACGAATAGTGACAATATTGTCATGTGCATGTGCTTAAAATATCATAATTATGAGCTTCGCAACCAGGATACATAAACAAACACAATTAATATAAACACTGCCCATCCAACTCCCAATACCCATGAATACAACAAAACGACCAAACCCGTAATGCACGCTATACATTGCGCTGTCAAAATACAATGATCCAATTACCGACACAGCATACGAGACAATGGTAGCGATGGCTCAAAATGCGACCGTTCATTAAATACTCTCGTTAGTACGGGAGAATTTAAGGGGAAGTTGGAGTGGATATCCTAGTAATGAGCTCATGTGAATGCCTCTCCATGTATTTGGGAGAGTATTTAGGGGATTTTGACCACAAAATGGTGCATTATGCGAGCTAATTGTCAGAGGAGCATGTGCCTTAAATTGTTTTCGCTGACCACGGATTTATGTGGTACAGAGATTTGGATGCATTAAAGGATTAGTGTGGGGAATTTAAGTTTCAATATTATTATGAAATTTATTTAACTTCGAGAAAGGTCAATCGTCGAATCCGACTCGGCTGGGCAGCGTTCAGGAAGCTGAGCGGTATGTTCTCGTCCAACATACCATTGCCTCAAGACGAAAGTCTATGACCAGTGTGTATTGTCAGTGATGACATATGGCTCAGAAACGTGGTCGCTTACAATGGGCCTCATCAGAAGACTTAAAGCCACCCAAAGGGCAATGGAAAGGGCTATGCTCGGAGTTTCTTTGCGTGATCGAATCAGGAATGAGTATATCCGCAGAAGAACCAAGGTTACCGACATAGCACGAAGAATCGCCAAACTTAAGTGGGCAGGGCACATTGCTCGCAGAACAGGTGGCCGTTGGGGTCGAAAGGTTTTGGAATGGCGACCTCGTACCGGAAGACGTAGCATTGGAAGGTCTCCTACAAGGTGGGCCGATGACAACACAACAACAATAACTACTCTCGTATGTATCTCGAATATAAGACGAGTTTTCTCTCCTGTACTAGAGAGGAGGCCTGAGTCCCAGCAGTGGGAACTTTCTTCTTTTTCTTTTCGTATCGATGTACTTGAACTATTTTTTTATTTACCAGTATTTAGCAAAATGTACAGAACTGTTATTGGCTTAACAGTGGAAACAATTTAGGGCTGATCATGCTATTACATTCTACTCTTATATATTTTTTTATGTTTATCTAGAACATTACTGACACCCCTTGCCTTGGAAAGCATGTAAAGGCGTTGGTCGATAGCGCTCACTGTTCCCGCGTGCCTCAAGGAGTTGTCAGCAACCGTAGGGGCTCAGCAGAGTCGAAGACTACTGGGGCCAAGGATCTAGTTTCGAAAGAGACGCTCGGCTTCGGTATGAAAGGCGACGAAGGAACGAGGTGTCTTTTTAGCCAGTGATTACCAGATAAGCACTAGCACTGACGCTTTTTGTTCAACATAGTGTAATGTTCAAGGTGTACGGACTACATTACACCTGAGTCGACTGAAGTGATTGTTCGGCACGCGTAATCTAGTGCGTAGTACACTATCGATGTCCCAGAAGTAGATATTATTTTCTTGGGATAATTTTCTTCTTACAAGCAGGTGTTGCTACCGCCGCCGACAGAATATCATGATCATCATCATTTCAGCCGTCAGACGTCCACTGTAGGAAATAGGCCTCCCCAAGTGTCACCACAATGATCGATCCTGTGCGTCCCGCATCCATCGGATTCCCGCAACCTTCACCAGGTCATCGGTCCACCATGTAGGAGGCCTTCCGGCGCAGCGTCTTTCTGTACGAGGTCGCCATTCCAGATCCTTTCGGCCCCAACGGCCATCTGATCTACGATTAATGTGCCCTGCCCATTGTCACTTAAGTTTGGCAATTTTTCGTGTTATGTCGGTAACCTTGGTTCTCTTGCGGATATCTTCATACTATTCTTCGACAGAATATATTGATAAATATTTCCTTGACATTCTTTTGTTATTGCTCATTTCATGTAGAACTTCCTCAACGGAACTCCAAAGAAAATTAATCAGAAATATATGAAACATTCATGGTTCTGAAAAAAAAAGAAGCAAAAAAATTTTCGCCCGAAATGAGGATACGAATATCCAATATGGATGGAATAAAAACCACTGAAATATGTCTGTTAACATTCTTCATTATTGTTCTTTGGTTTGGTTGAATTAAAAATGCCGGTTGAATTCGTCTGTTTGTATTTACATACAAAATGAAACAATAAATGTCGAAAAAGGTAAAGTTGATTTTATATACATAATAATATTAACTGCTGCCAGTGGCTTCTACCGTGTTTTTTTTTTGGCGGTGGGAAAATCATCTAATGATATCCTCCGCTCTTGGGCGGAGCAAGATTTAGTGTCAGACTTTTACTGACTAAAAACCCACTCCTGTTCCTTCTTGCCTTTCGTACTGAGACCGAGCTTCCCTTTCGGATAACCTTGGCCCCAGTAGGCTTCGACCCGGCGGGGCCCCTTCTGATGCCACGGACGGCGAGCAATGGGTAGCTCGCCGTCCGACCGTCTGGTAACTGTCCTGATCGAGCCCAAGTCGTCGACAGAGCGTATTGTTCCCGCACGCCTCATGGAATTGTCAGCAACAGCAGGGGCCCAGCTGGATCGAACTCTACTGGGCCCAGAGTTAGCTCCGAAAGGTAGGCACGAAGGAGCTGGGTGGGTTTTTTAGTCAATAAGATTCTAACACTCTCTCCCCCTCTGCCCAAGGTCGGGGGACGTCATATAATGGATGATTTTTATCCCCGAAGAAAAAAAAAAACTTTTAGCAAGCAATTTTTACCACAAAGACAGAATCGTAAATCGTCATACGTCCTTGAATATAGTATAACTATACCTATAACAAGCTTTTAATGAAAATAATTTTTTTCATAGCAAGCTTTTAAAGCTCGGTATACCTATATAATTAATACTCGTCAAAACGAATCATATGAGCCCAAACTCGATGGGCTTGTGTCGTTTAACTACCGAGTTCCTATAGCTTCTTCTTCCAGTTCCATCATCAGGTTAGCTCCTTGTCATAATAATTTTGCATTGTCATCTGTTTAAACATGCATGCAATTTCAGATCAAATTTAATTTGTAAGATTTGATGACAGACAAACATCGGGACAGGTGACACTAAGTAAAAGCTTGTAATGAAATAACAAAAGTAATCAAATCAAAGTAGACTGCTAAACAATAATAAAAGAACCCACAAAACTACTTCAAAATAATATCTAATATATAAAGTTACGAAGTATTTCTTGAGATTCGAGCCAAGTGTCGCAATTTCGGGAGCTCATTGTAATCCGCTCAACACTCTTGAAAGGATAAACTATCCGAAATGATATAGGTAACAAAGGGGTAAAATTGTGTGTTTATTTATCACAGTATCATTATACAGGCAATAGTACATTTTTACACTAGGGGTGAAAGTTACTTATTTCGTCCCGAGAAGGAGTTGGTGGCCGAGCGTAGCGAGGTCGTTAATTCGAGGGACTAAATAAGTAACTTTAACCCCGAGGTAAGCATTGTGCTTTTCATTACGAATACAAGAAGATAGACCTAGTTTTTTAAAAAATTATTTGACAGCTGTTAGATGAAAGTAAAACTCCCTAGGGATGAAAAGTGTGGTACTTTTCAGCCCGCTCCTCAGGCAACTTCAGACCTACTTTCAGAGTATGAGTAATGAAATAGTACATTGTTACACTAGGGGTGAAAGTTACTTATTTCGTCCCGAGAAGGAGTTGGCGGCCGAGCGTAGCGAGGTCGCTAATTCGAGGGACTAAATAAGTAACTTTAACCCCGAGGTAAGCATTGTGCTTTTCATTACGAATACAAGAAGATAGACCTAGTTTTTTTTTAAATAATTTGACAGCTGTTAGTTGAAAGTAAAACTCCCTAGGGATGAAAAGTGTGATACTTTTCAGCCCGCTCCACAGGCAAGTTCAGACCCACTTTCAGAGTATGAGTAATGAAAAAGTTGTTTTATGTGTGGCTGTATGTGTGTTGCTCCTTCATGATCAGACGGCAGAACAGATTTGGATGAAATTCGACATATAGATAGACTATAATATAATATTACACAACTATCACACAACGCCGTCTACTCCCAAGCTAAGTAGAGCTTGTGTTATGCGTACTAGACAACTCATAAACCTACTTGTATATTTCTGAATGCATACATATTATAAAATAGATAAATTACACCCAGACACAGAAAAATGATCATGGTCATCAAACAAACATTTGTCTCGGGTGGGAATCGAACCCACGACCAGAGAAGAAGATAGAATGAAGAAGAAGAATATGCATAGAAGTCAGGGCCACTAACCAGTAGACCAACAGGCCAGTCAAATGGATAGACTATAGATAGGTACTTTTTAACCCTGGAGTACATTTTCTTGGGGGGATGTTTTAAAAGTTTCCGCAGCCTTAGCGTGCGTCGACCCTGCTGGGCCCCTAAGGTTTAGCTGATATTCCTATGAGGCGCGTGTGGAACACTACGTCCCGTCGACGCTCCAGGCTTGGTTCTTACCAGACGGTTGGACGGCGATCTGGACATTGCTTGCTGTCCGCAAGCCCACGCATACGGTAGCCAGACATCTGTCTGCTACTCCCGACAATCAATCACGACGATGATGATCGAAAAAAAAAAACGCAATAAAAGTTTATATGAAATCCTTATATCTCGAGTGGTGGCCGAGTAGTATCAGGCCCGCCTTACAATTTGTAGGTCGCGAGTTCAAACCCAGGCAGGCGCATTATTTACTGTAATTTATTTCATTACCACGGCTCTCAAATATCGTGCGGAAACCGGCATGTCTTAGAACCAAAAATTCAAAGACATGTGACATTAAATACTAGTATTTTATTATTGTGAATGTGGGAACTATGTGGATTACGTTTTTCTTTTCTGTATTTTTACATGATGTCTGGCAGTTTTGAGTATTTGACGCGGCCTACCCAAATGTCCTATCTTTGGTATTGTTCGTCAAGTCGTTGAGCTCTTTGGTAGCCCTAAGTTTGAGCTACACGAATACTGACAAATGCTTGCACTGACTGGACAGGTCCACTCAAATCTGTGTGGGTCTTTCCTCAAAAGACCATCTGAGAGACTGGTCTGCATGGTTTTCATATGATTTGACCATTACATGTTTACTGTATGGACTTTAAAAGAGACTTTGACCCCTGAGTTTGTTTCGGTGTTTCTTCTCAGGGTAGTCAGCTAGGAAACACCGGCCTCATCTCGTTAAAACTGACTGAAAACAAAATTGACGTGTAAAAGTGTTTTTTGAAAACCTATTTACAAAATAAAAATCATTTTATTTATCATTTATCATTTACATCCAACAACCCGCTCTGAGCCTGCGTGGTGGATTACGGTCCATTCCTTCTCCTAGAGAGGAGGCCTGGGTCCCAGCAGTGGGAACATTATAAGGCTGATTCTTACCAGGTTATATATTATTATATCTCGAGCGTAGTCGAAGAAATAGCTAGTGTGTATAGTAATTTTATTATGCCTTTTGTTTGCAAATATTCAGCAGTTAAGGGGTAAGCCAATACTTGGAAAGTTTTACTACGTAATCTCTTGAAAGGCTGGAGATAATTTGGTAATGAAAGTATTATTTTCATGGAAAAACTGAGAGTTTCTGTTATAGTTTTGCTAAAATTGACTTTTATTTTGATCGGAAAAAAACTCAGGACTGTATCCCGAAATAGCAACAATTTTCTTTCTGTCGTTTCCAAAGGAATTTATGATTTTAGAGTTCCAGAGAGATTATTCCTAGGGCTTGGTATTGTTCTTGTAGCTAAGGAGTAGAATTCCCTGCCGGATTCTGTGATTTCTGATAGCTACAACTTCATTATCAACAGCCTTTTTAATGGTCCCACTGCTAGGAATCCTCTCTAGGAGAGGGAAAAGTTACAAGAACAATTTAGACGTCTTTAAGTCAAGAGTGAATAGGTTACTACAAAACAAGCGTGCTCTATCGCGGACCACATCATCGATTATCATCTGGTGAGATAGTGGTCAAGAGCGAAGCTATCGTCAGTAATAAAGAAAACGAAATTGTCCAAAAGAGTCACGCCAGCGAAAAACTCCAACAGTAGGGGTCCAAGGAGTTGTCAGCAACCGTAGGGGCCCAGCATGGTTGAAGACTAGTGGGATCAAGGGTCTGTTTCCGAAAGGGGGGCTCGACTCCGGTGATAAAGGGAACGAAGGAAAGGGGGTGGGTTTTTTAATCAGTAAGACTCTGACACTATCTCCAGCTCGCAAGGGCGGGGGATGTCATTTAGATGACTTTTACCCACCGAGAAAAAAACCTGCTAGGGTCCAGAATCAAGGTACTGGATTCATGGGGTGCCACGACAGAAAACCTCCACGAGTGCCCGCGGGCTGTAGTTCCCTTGCGGACACGTCCTGAGGGAAGACCAGTTTGCGGGACGGTGCACCCTGGGAGGCGGCCATAGACCCCCTTGGGCACTCCTACCCAAGGGCCTCTATGGCCGTCTGCGAATGTTCTGTCTGACGGAGCACTTCAACGCGTGTCCCTCTGCTACAGCAGAGGGCATAGTGGCGAAGTAAGAGCGGGCTCGGTGTGCACTCACACTGCCGCCGGGCAGGCAGGAGGAAGACGTGTTCCTCCTTCTGCCACCGTTAGTCTCGTAGCCCCAGAGATTGTCCAAGGTCATGTTTCTGACTCTTGATGGGGGACGAGGGCCTTGGCTTAACCGCCCGGGCCGCGAGGAAGACAACCTCTATAAAAAATTACCCCAAACCTCCAAGCGGCGGCGCACCGTGAGGGAGGTTGTTAGCTTGACTAATGGGTAGCTAAATTAGTCTCTAGTGCGAACCACGATCTTGAGCCAGTACACAAAGTTTTTTACTCGTGGGAACAGTCATGGATTTAAAAAAAAGCTTTTTCAAAAAACCTGATGAGAGTGACGCGCGGTCGGAGTTCGACGCGCGGTCCGAAAGGAGCTCGGAGGGCTCGGAGAATGAGGAGGTAGCGGGGACTTCGGGGAGAGGCTCAAATCTCTCCTTGAAGAAGCGCTCCGCTTCTTTCAGGAAGGAGGACGGATCGTCTTGCTCCGAGGGGGGGCCGAAGAAGATCCCTACCAGCAGTCGTGGCGCGGGCCGAGCTCGCGGGAAGGGGAGGGGCCTAACGGCCAAAAACTCCGCTGAGCGAGCCAACAGGCTTGCCGCGGAGGGGCGCCACCCCGGCGCGGCCGACTCTGGGAGGGACCTCTCGGAGCCGTCCGGAAGCGAGAGGCGCACCGAGGCGGAGTCAGGCGGGGAGGCGGCCATGCCCTTCAAGGAGCTGGCTGTCACCCTGCTTCGGGACATGGCCCGCCAAAGGGACAAGGCCACTCGCGAAAGGACGATCCGTCGTCACGCCAAATCCCTCCAGGAGGCTCTGGACGCCTCCATCGAGAAGAGGCTGGCGGAGCTCCGGGCGGAGCTCCAGGCCGAACTCCGGGCGGAGATCCGGGCGGAGCTCGCCAGAGCGCCGAACGGAGTCCGCCAGGAGCCCATGGAGGAGGGGCGCGAACAGGAGCAGCGGCAAAGTCAGCCCCAGCCCCAGCCCCAGCCCGAGCCGGAGAGTCAGCTGCTGACATTGGTGCAGAGGGAACTCGCAGCTTTGCAGCAGGGGCTGCAAAAGCAGCAGCTGGAGTTCCAGCAGCGCGTCCAGCAGCAGCTGTCTTTCCTGGAGGGCATTGTTCTGCGCCCTCCACTGGCGGCCTCTGCCCCGAAAAAAGCGGCGTCCTATGCCGCTGCCGCGGCCGCGGCTTCTACGCCCAAGGCGGGCCCGTCGGGGCAAGCGGGGCGCGGGGCTGCGGCGCCGGAGCCCGCGAGGCCAAGGCCGGAGCCTGCGAGGCCGGCCCCAACGGGCAAGCAGCAGCAGCGGCAAAAAAAGGGTGCGGCGGTGCCTGCCGCTAAACCGGCAGGACCTCCTGCTGCCGTGGCGACTAGGCCGCGCCTGCCACCTCCTCCACCCGAGGAGCCTGGCGCCGAGTGGACGGTGGTCGGCGCCAAAAAGCAGGCGGGCAAGGTGGCCAGAGCGGCCAAAAAGCGAGCGAGGCGGCAGGAGCGCAGGAAGCGGGCCATGGCGGCGCGTCTTCGCGCCCCGAATTCCGAGGCTGTAGTAATTACTCTACAGCCTGAAGCGGAAAAGAGGGGCGTGAAGTACGACGACGTCATGGAGAAGGCGAAGCAGGCGGTGTTGCCCCACCTTGGCGAGCTCGGAGCCGTTGCGGGCTTCCGCATGAGGCACACTATCACCGGGGCCCGAATTCTCGAGGTCCCCGGTGCGGCCAGCGGCCCTGCAGCAGATGCCCTGGCCGCAAGGATCAGGGCGTCCCTCAATGCGGAAGAGGCCCGAGTGTCCAGGCCCACAAAGTGCATCGACATGCGCATCATGGGCCTGGATGATTCCGCCAAGGTGGAAGAGGTGGTGGCCGCCATCGTCAAAGCGGGTGGGTGCACGACCGAACAGGTTCGGGCGGGCACCATCCGTGCTGACAGCACGGGCATGCGAGCCGTTACGGTGAGCTGCCCTGTGCAGGCGGCCAAAACCATCACCGGGGAGGGCCGACGGCTTTTGGTGGGCTGGGTCTCCGCGCAGGTCAAGCTGCTGGAGCCCAGACCTCTGCGGTGCTTCCGCTGCCACGTGGGGCACCACGTGGGAGCCCACTGCGCCGCGGAGGATCGCAGCGACCGCTGCTACCAGTGTGGCCAGCCCGGTCACAAGGCCGCAGAATGCCGTGCTACGCCGCACTGCTACGCATGTGCGGCGGCCGGCAAGCCGGCTGACCACCGGGCTGGGGGCAGGTCCTGCGACCCCCCCGCCAAGGCCAAGGCCAAGGCCCGCAGGCCCATCCCCGCCAATGTAAGTAATTATGTCTTGTTGGCTTGGCTTTAGTGGCTTCTGAGCTGTGAGAGTCGAAATAAAGTTGATATTTGGCGTTAAAATTTGGAGAGCTGTTTTGAAGAAGTACGATATAAATATGTATGTTAAACTGTTCAGAACTATACATGTTAAAATTAAATTATTTTAGGTTTGTTAAGAAAAGAAGAACGACGCTGAAATCAAAGAAAAAAATTCTGAATTGTGGGAAAAATTACGTTGCTAGTGTGTCATCAATTTGGACAGAGATTTTCCTTTTTCCTTTAGCATAATTTTTTACAAGCTTTTATTTAGTTCCACCAGTCCCGATGTTTGTCTGTAATCAAATCGTGCAAATTAAATTTGACCCACTTTAAGGTTACCGATTGAGCTGAAATTTTGCATGTATGTAAATTAGATAACAATACAAAATTATTATTGCATGAAGCTGATCTGATGATGGAACCGGAAGGTGGCTATAGGAACATCGTAGTTAAACGACACAACCCCATCGAGTTTGGGCTCGTATGATTCGTCTTGACGAGTATATATTATATAGCATGCCTATGTATAAACTTAGCTATAAAAGCTTGCTATGAAAACATGATTTTCATTAAACGCTTTTTTTTGGCTACAGATCCACTTTTTTGTGCATTGGAAATCATAAAATGACTTGTCCTGCTCTGGGTAAGCGGGAGTAAGCGGGAGTAACTTTTACTGACTAAACCCCATTCATGTTCCTTCAGTTGCTCTTATATTCCAGGGCCTCGATTAGTCTTTTGAACAATACCTTTATATGAGATTGTCGGCCCGTTTCGGCTTCGCACTGGCAATAAATATAAACTATTTTACTCAAGATAAATGTTGTTTTCCAACGGTGAAAGAATTTTTGAAATCGGCTCAGTAGTTTTTGAGTTTATTAATTACAAACATACACACAAAAATATAAATTATCCCTCTTCATAATATTAGTGTAGACAAAATAGGAAAAGATCAAAAGGTCAATGGCGATGAAATTCATAAAAGTCAAACTTTCAACATCATAAAACACACAAAAAGTAATTACACTATCTATAAATATTTCGAACACCCGGGTTGGACCGAGGCTTCGGTAAACATTAATAACGTTGAAAAGTAAACACCATGTGTAGGCTTGAATTTCCACTGACACTAAAGTGGGCCACAGTGAAGGACGGTGCAACGCATCGCATTTCACCAAATACTACCAAAAAATTCAACATTTTTAGGTAGTGAAAACCTGACTTCTTTTTGCTTCTATGTGCATGTGGCTCTACGCAAATCAAAATTCCGGTTGTAAAAGAAAATATTATGACAAATCTTCTTCAAAGTTAAAGTGAATAGGCTTTTAATAAACTAATACGGAACACCGTCAATGATTGCATCACTGCATACCATCTGGTGGGATCGCAGTCAAAGGCAAACTTCCCTTTTTGAGTTTGGAAATCATGAAATATTTTCTGCTCTACGTGTGGTAAAATGGCGTGTCTGATCTTTACTGACTAAAAATCTGCCTGAGTTCCTTGAGTGGCCCTTTGCGTTCCAGGGTCATACAAACTTGTAACGGGTAACTCTTTCAGACAAACCCATAGCCCTAGTAGTTACTGGGTCTACTCTCCTCCTCGGGTTACCTCTTTGGAATCCATCACGCGGGCCCAGTGAGGGTTGGTGAATGTCACATGTCTTCGAATGATTCGTTCTAGGATATGCCGGTTTCCTCTCGATGTTTTCCTTCACCGTTTTGAGAGCAGTGGTGATGAAATAAATTAAACAAAGTAATGCGCCTGGTTGGGTTAGAACCCACGACTTACAACTCGTAAGTCGGGGCTATTACCAGTTGGCCGCCACTGCTCTCAAGAATTCGTGTTCAAGGATACTAAGTCTAACATAACACATTGTCGTATTTTCGTACTATTGCGTTGCGTTTGGCTGCAGGAGCCTTGAAGATAATGCTTTTGAAATGACTATAATGTACCTACAGGTAATCATCATTTCAGCCGACAGACGTCCACTGTTGGACATAGGCCTTCCCCAAGCGTCACCACAATGATCGATCCTGTGCGTCCCGCATACATCGGATTCCCGTAACCTTCACCAGGTCATCGGTCCACCTTGTAGGAGGCCTTCCGACGCTGCGTCTTCCAGTACGCGGTCGCCACTCCAGAACCTTTCGGCCCCAACGACAATCTATTCTGCGAGCAATGTGCCCTGCCCATTGCCATTACAGGAATATTCCACAACTAAAACACAACGCTGTCTAGTCTCAAGCTAAGTAGAGCTTGTGTTATGAGTACTAGACAACTGATAAACATACTTATATATTTCTAAATACATATACAATAATTAAATTACATCCCAGACACAGAACAAATGATCATGCTCATCACACAAACATTTATTCTGGGTGGGAATCGAACCCACGAGCTCCGGCGTAGCAGTCAGGGTCACTAACCACTAGAACAACAGGCCAGTCAACTATCACAAGTCAGACAGATCTAAGTAACAGAGCCAAACTTCTAAAACTGGAAGTGCCAAATTTACGGCTGCGAACTTATAGTATACTGCCGTTTTAAAACTAATAGTTTTCTTAACATTACCTTGGCAAGTTGCCAAGATGGCTTCTCTGCTATATAAAAACTGTCCATGTGCTCATTATGAGCAAACATATAAATAGTTCTGTCTCTTTTCTACGTGGTAGACATGGGGTTTATGTTTTTGGCACGATGCAGTTGCCAAAATTCTTGCGTTTTTATTCCCTCGTCTCTAAGAGAGGGAATGGCTGTAATCCATCTTGTCCAACCCATGAGGATCCATCGGAACCAGTGAGGATTTTAATTCTAGGGCATTATGGTTTCCTCACGATGTTTTGCTTCACAATGTAGAAAGCAGTGGTGATGAAAGAAATTGCACAACTCATTACTTTGGTGCATTCATCTGGCTGGGTTTATTATTTTTATTTTTATTTTATTAATAAGGCACACCAACAATTTGTTCACAAAATAAAATTTCAGAATGAGTATTTAAATTATGGTTCCGTGTAAACAAATCAATTATAGGCATGCACAACATTCACAATGGTTATTTATAATTACATAATCACATATTTTATATAAATTTAAATTAAATTAAAAAAGATTCATTGATATCATTAAAAAAAAATCCATAAAAAATTTCAATAAACCAACTTAAATGTTACAATATTAGTAAAAAAAAACATGATAATTAGAAAAAGATCGCATAAAAAAATAAAAACAGACAAATTATTAAGGGAATTATTATAGTCATTTAACATACGCGGGTTTGAATCCGCAACACGTACTACTCGTAACTCGGAACCACTGGATCACTAAACAGCTCGTAGTTTGGTGCACGCTTGCTTAGACTTAAAGAACCCAGGATGTAGCTCTTAGAAAACACTGCTTTGTATCGAGGACTTAAATTAAATACAGATCCAATCATCAAATAGCTACTCTGCTGCGAGAGAAAATGTCAGTTTTTTACTGATTAAAAACCATTCGTGTTTCTTCAGAAGCCTTTTGCGTTTCAGACCCTTGGTGACTTTTTCAAACAATTACACACTTCATTCTCCAGTGAGGATTAGGTCATCATCATAAATTCAGCTGAAAAGCGTTCAGTGCTGAACATAGACCTCTCCCCCTAGTGACGCCGCAATGACTAATCTTTACGTCTTGTGTCTATCAGATTCTTGCGACCCTCCCCAGGTCGTTAGTTCACTTTGTGAGAGGCCTTCTAACGCTGTATCTTTCAGTACGAGAATTAAGTCAATCGAGTCAATAAAAGTTCTCTAAGACTCATGAGTCTTAATCTGGCAACCCATGGTTCTTTGTCTCTGCGTCGAGCGAGAAAGAGGCTCAGCAGCTAGGGTAACGGGAATTTCTGAAAGGAACACCATGATCCTAGAATGCAAAGGGCAACTGAAGGAACACAGGTTGGTTTTAGTCAGTAGAGGAGTTTTGGTGATTTCCCACCACAAAACCAAGCAGTGTTTCAGAACCATAAAACGACAACATTTTTCTGAATAAAAGTCCAAACTATATTCAACATGATTACTAATAAACCGAGTTTCCCCAAAAGACATTATATCCTTTTCAAAGTTGCAGGAGGTTCTTACCCACTGTTTTAACGACACAGTTTGTGACCTTAGCCACTGAATAAAATATTACAGTTGGTTCCCGGCTGTTAATTCCACAAGTTTTTGGGTATATTTTGACCTTGTTGGGGGTTTACATTATCATGTAACGAAAAAAGAAAGTTATCTAGTTTTTAATAGGTTACATCATTTTTGATGGTAGTCTCTAGACACACAGGACCGGTCATTATGGTGACACTTGGGGGAGGTGTATGTCCAACAGTAGAATTCTTTTGGTTGAAATGATGATGATCTATTCGATTTTTTGGTAAGTAGTATCGTTTATAATGGTTATCTTTTTGCTTTTATTTTTTACTAGCTGCTCCCAGTGACTTCACCCGCGTGATAGCAGAAAATCATCCCAAGGGAACATACTTCCGGGATAAAAAGTATCCTATGTCCTATTTCAAGACATGGTCTATCCGTGTACCAAGTTTCATCAAAATCGGTTTTGCCATTTAGGCGTGAAGACGTAACAAACAAGCAAATTCATTCCTTAGTACATAATTTATGCTTAATATCTTCTATGGTCTTCTATGGTAAATTCCTTGACAACATAATTTTTGCTGCAAGTCTCATTGCATACATTATTTTTATTAAATTGATTTTCTGTGTGCTTGGGTCAGAGGTTAGATTTTTTATGTCAAATTGTAAGATATGAAACAGTAAAATCAATGTATTCGTTACAGTCAAAATCTTAACCCCTCAAACCCCAAGCGAAATAAAAACGAATAACCCCAACGTCGGCTAGGGAATGTAAATAAGAAGGTCTACATAAAGTAATCTGTAAATATTGAAAATAAGCAAACCTTTCCATTATTCCCTATATATACCTACTTAAACATAGAACCTCCTCCTTTTCGAAGTCGGCTAAAAAAGCACCACACAAGAGATACCACATCACACTGAGTTACATTGTCATGAAAACTCGTAAGCCGTGCCAATCTCGTCTATACTGGTAACAGCTTAATTCCAGCGTGACTGTGCAGCGTGCTAAGACTTAGGGTGTGTTCGCGTTGGCAGAGTCAGCAGGACAGCGAGTGAATAAAATGTGGTTTAATATATTAGGCTCTAGCTTGTCCCTTAAAAGAGAAAATTATCTTAAGGTAACGCACTGTCACCAAGTCGTTGGTCAGGAGGGGCCCAGCTGGATCGAAGTCTACTGGGGCCAGGGTTCTCAGGGTATCTGAAAGGGAGCTCGAGCCCCAGTATGAAGGCTAGAAGGAACGGGGTGGGTTTTTAGTAAGAGTCTGACACTATCTCCCGCTCCATCCAAGAGCGGGGGTTGTAATTGGATGAATTTTGCCCTCAATAAAAAAAAAGCAGGTCGTCGGTCCACCTTGTGGAAGGCTTTCTAACGCTGCGTTTTCCGGTGCACGGTCACCACTCGAGAAACTTCTTTTTGGTGAGTCACGGGAATGCGGTAGATGGGAGATGCACAGGATCGGTCGTTGGGGGACGCTTGGGAGAGGCCTATATCCAACAGCGGACGTCTTTCGGCTGAAATGATGATGATGATGAACGTACTCTTTCCCAGCATAAAAGTATCCAATGTCCTGTTGCAGGATATAGTCTATCCATGTGCCAAATATCATCGAAACCCGATCACGCATTTGAATGTCAGTAGCAAAAATATTCAAACTTTCTCTAAGTTAGGTACTTTTTTTTTTGAGGTGTGAAATTATCAAATGACTTCTCTCACTCTAGGTATTGTTAGATTTTTTTACTGCCGAAAACCACTTTTTTTTTTCATTTGACCTGTCAAACGTCCTGTCAAACCCTAGCAGGTATCAAAAAGTTTTGCTGACATCTCTTTAAAGCACGAGAGGAAATCTAGGCACCATCGACTAACGCTTAGTACGGGATGGCCGGACGGCGAACTACCCATTGTTTGTCGTCTATAAAATCGAGCTTACAGTAGCCGGGAATCGCTCTCGGAGGTCTTCAGCGGAAATTGTCACTTAGTGTAATTGAAGAAAGTAAAATCAAATTAAACTTTTTAAATAAAATGATTGATAGATTAATTTTCTCAGACAGGAAATTGCTCTAAATGAGAATGACAGTTTCTCATTAAGAGGGTCCTTCTCCACTCGCTTATCGTAAACATCGAAAATGGTTTAAAAGCTTGTTACTTCATTTAATGCAATCCAACGCGATGTTTGACGAAAAGGCAACGCAAAAAAGAGAGATAACGCCTGGAAACTCTGTTAGTATTCGGTAATTCCGAGATTTACTCGAAAATTGCACAAAACTTGCTCCAGGAAATAGCTGTTTTTTTTTAAACCCTTAAAAGTTTTTGGAAAAAGTTGTCATCATTTAGAATCTTAATAAAATTTGCAAGGTCTCTATTTATTACTTTTTTGACTTTTTTAATTTTTAGGCAAATTATGAAGTGTCAAAGTTCATACAAAATAGGACATTTTCGGAGGTTTTTACTTGATTAGTTTTACACAAATTTAGAAATTAGAAAATTTTTAGAAATTATTTTTTTGGAATTAGATAATATTCACAAGATACTGTGTTTCCAAAATATCTAATGAAAAGTGTGTAATAACGTCATAATCAGTTATGACCGGTTGTATGAAAAACAGTGAAAATGTGAGTCATGATGCACAACCTTAAGAAGCGAAATGGAAGATTACCTTTTTACAAGCTTTTATTTAGTTTCACCTGTCCCGATGTTTGTCTGTAATCAAACCTTCTGAATTAAATTTGACCCATTTCCCGGTTACCGATTTTACTGAAATTTCATATGCAAGTGTAAATCAGATGACAATGCAAAATTATTATGACGAGGAGCTGATCTGATGATGGAACTGGAAGGTGGCTATAGGAACTTGGTAGTTAAACGACACAAACCCATCGAGTTTGGGCTCGTATGATTCGTCTTGACGAGTATCAATTATATAAGTATTATACCGTGGTTTTATAGCACGATATAATAGCTTGCTATGAAAAAATTATTTTATAAAAAAATTGTTTATTATTGATAGGCTCGCGTTTGACCTCCCTCTCACCTGATGGTAAGCGATGATGTGGTTGACGATGGAGCACGCTTGCCTAGTAGTAACTTATTTTCTCTTGACTTATAGACCCCAAAGTTGTAGCTATCAGGTAACACAGACTCCGGCAGGGAATTCCACTCCTTGGCTGTAAGCACAAATATGTTCCCAAAACGTTACGTTTGTGCGTTACCTACGAAACTATGTCTCCAATTTCTTCTTCTTTTTTACTGCTGTAATGTTAACCATTGCATTCTAGTAAAATTGGTTACTTAGCACTAGACCAAAGCTAACTTGTCTAAGACACTAACTACAAAAGCTACTTGATAACCTCAGCCCCCTTAGCCAAGTTAGAACTGTTTCGCTTGCGTCGAACGCTTCGAGTTGACCTTGCCGCCAATTATTTTGTTCGGGCCACTTGACTGAGCGTAATTCCCGTACATTTGAAGCTTTCTGCTAGAGTCAACTATTGCAGATTAGCAACTTGGCTAGGGGGCAGATCACGTCTTGTTTATGAGCAATGACGACTATTTTGGTCCAGAGTAAACCATCTTTCTTAACGTGTGACATCATAAAATAATTTCTCCCGCTGTCAAGTGAGTAAGAGAGCGTGTAAGACTTTTGCTGACTAAGTGGCAAAAAAAACTTCTTTTTGAGGCAGTCTTTTTTGTGACTCGTGTGTGGTGGTGCCGCCACAAAAACAAGCTAGAAGCCGCTTTAAGCTTCTTCGGCCACAAGCGCTTAAGCTTTTTTTCTGTGGCCGCTTCTAGCTTTTTTTTTGTGGCCGCGTCTAGCTTTTTTTGTGGCGGCTTTTTTTTTGTGGCTCGTGTCGGGGCTTACCTAAACCACGTCTGGAGTACCTACTTCAATTGCCCTTTCTGATCTGCAGTCACGCAATTGCCAGAACGTGTCTCCAATGAGTCCGTATGCTGTAAAGCGGGTAGGACCAACAGTGGTGGGAGGTGGGATTATGCCCTTTCTGATCTAGGATCACGATTTTAATTCCAGAAATTCTTCGTGGCCCTAGCGGGCACGTGCCTGCTGAGCTCCTACGGTTTAGCTGCAATTTCTTCAAAGAAAACAAAATCTGAATCAGAATTCAGGGATTCAGAACTCGACAACGCGTACGTTGTCGAGTAATTGGTCCCGGTCCATACCTGACGGCCGGATGGCGAGCTATTCATTGCTCGACGTCGTTTCCTATTCTATTCTTCACTATTTGAGTAGTTCAAATTAGCTTCTTTCGTGTTACAACACGATAGTATCCCATTTTAACTGAAGTGAGTTATGTTACAATCTAACTCAACTTGAGAACATACAACATATTTTTTTTAGTATAGGTACCGGCACGAATCTTGAACGCTCGGCGTCAGTGGGGATCGCTTTGCGCATTCTATACATTGGCGAGCCAATCGTCGTTGTACACGATTGTGTTGACACATGCAGCAAGCGCAGGAACAAATCACGTATGACGTCTATGACGCGATGGCGCGGCGAGCCAATTACTGACGCTCGCCGCCCTCGTGTTTCACTTCATACCACTAAATAGACCCGATATTTGACATCTGCGCAAGTGAAGGTCAGCACTCAAGATTCCTTTGACCAAGCAAGACAAGTCATCATCATCATCATCATTTCAGCCGACAGACGTCCACTGTTGGACATAGGCCTCCCCCAAGCGTTGCCACAATGATCGATCCTGTGCGTCCCGCATCCATCGGATTCAAGACAAGTGCCGCATATGCGAAACCTGAATATAGTTTGTTTAGAATCAGTAACTGAATCGATTCCAATAGTATTTACACCTTGTTATATTTTTTTCCCAAAAATATTAAAAAAGGTAACAATTTGGAACCCACCGACATTAAGTACAACACAAGTCACGAAAGGTCATAGCGGACATTAGGCGCTAACAAACAGCTGGCTGCTAGTGCAAAACTACCCCTCAGTCACCTGGATGGCCCGCTGACTATGTGTTTTTGCTGGAATAACAAGCTTATAACTTTGTGATTTTTCATGATAAAAATACTAAACAGGTGTTTCAGGTTTTGCGTTGTTATTTTATAACTCAAGAACGGGCTCACTTATCCAAACCAAATTTTTAGGCTTTGTTCGGACTATTTAGTAGATGGTTTATGTGAAGTTTGCTAGAGTAGAGTAGGGTATAGTAGGGTAGAGTAGGGTAGAGTAGGGTAGAGTGGGGTAGAGTAGGGTAGAGTAGGGTAGAGTAGGGTAGAGTAAGGTAGAGTAGGGTAGAGTAGGATAGAGTAGGGTAGAGTAGGGAAGAGTAGGGTAGAGTAGGGTAGAGTAGGGTAGAGTAGGGTAGAGTAGGGTAGAGTAGGGTAGAGTAGGGTAGAGTAGGGTAGAGTAGGGTAGAGTAGGGTAGAGTAGGGTAGAGTAGGGTAGAGTAGGGTAGAGTAGGGTAGAGTAGGGTAGAGTAGGGTAGAGTAGGGTAGAGTAGGGTAGAGTAGGGTAGAGTAGGGTAGGGTAGCGTAGAGTAGGGTAGAGTAGGGCAGAGTAGGAAAGAGCGGGAGCGAAGCCGTGCGGGCAAAAGCTAGTATATACTAAAAATAAGGTTGTATATTACTAAACTACAAACATAAGTTCCGATATTCCACCGCTTACTCGACTAATATGAACGCAACCTTAATCCCGTTAACTCGGAACAGTATTGTGTGTATTTCGAATATTACAGCGTATTTATGATTATGTTTCTTGTAAGCCTACAGCCTAGGTGCAATTGAACGTGTACGGATTCTAGTAGTAGGTATTTTAGCTGTATGTGGCAAATACTGTTGGTTTGAAATTAATCTGCTGCCTATATCCTTTCGTAGTTATGCGGAACAGAGAGTAAATTCCCGCAAACCTCCTTTGAAAAAGGGAGGATCATCCGACCAGACAGGTGCTATAGTCTGGTGGGCTACTGCCCGATAGTTGATTTCGGGCTGTCGTATATATTCAAATCACGCGAAGAACTTTGATTGCGCGATGCAGGATTTCGTATTTTCTTCGTAGTTCTTATGTGGCGTCATAGATGTCGCTACATCCTGATAAATATAGAGCTACTACTAATTGAGCCCCGATACTTAATAGTGGATTGAGTACATTACTAGTAGAACAGATTTTTATATATATAGATATAATTTTAAGAGAAAATAATATTCCCTGACAATAACAAACCTGTTATATGCCACCACGTATACAGCCTGTGATTATGGTGCCAGAACCAATCCGTCACACCGCCGTCATCCCCTCCCCCGAGTTGACGGATCGCGCCTATTCTTAGCCGAAATCACCGGCCTCCAAATATAACTTCTCATTTATTTATGTAAAGGCTTATTTACATGGGTAAAGTGAAATGTTTTGATGTTTATCATAGTATTTATTATTTTAGCATATTATATTTGGACTGGCCTGTTGGTCTAGTGGTTAGTGGCCCTGACTGCTATGCCGGAGGTCGTGGAATCGATTTCCACCCAGGACAAATGTTTGTGTGATGAGCATGATCATTTGCCCTGTGTCTGGGTGTAATTCTGGGTATTCTGGGTGGGTGTTCTCTTTTGTGCACCTACCATATTACCTCTTCACCTCCCTAGGTTGACTGGTAGAGAATGCCTAAGGCATTAAGTCCGCCTTTGTACTTTTTGTTGCATGAAGATTAAATAAATAAATAAATAATAAATAAATTTATCTAAATATGTTTATCAGTTGTCTAGTACTCATAACACGCTCTGCTTAGCTTGAGACTAGACGGCGTTGTGTGATAATTGTGGATATTATAATCATATTCATCATCAGCCTTTTTTTAATGTTCCCACTACTGGGACTCAGGCCTCCTCTCTAGAAGAGGGAATGGGCCACAATCCACCACGCGGGCCCAGTGCGAGTTGGTGGATGTCACATGTTTTCAAATTTTTGGTTTCAGGACATGCCGGTTTCCTCACGATGTTTTCCTTAACCGTTTTGAGAGCAGTGGTGATGAAATAAATTACACAAAGTAATGCGCCTGGCTGGGTTCGAACCCACGACCTACAACTCGTAAGTCGGGGCGGTTACCACTCGGCCACCACTGCTCTAACTCGGCCATTATCATATTTGTATTTTTACCGACTTCCCAAAAAGGAGGAGGTACTACGTTCGGCTGTTTGTATGTTTTTTTTTTTTTTTTTTTTTTTGTATGTTTGTTCGGCGAATACTCCCCCAAATGTGGACGGATTTTCAAAATTCTTTTTTTGTTCGAAAGTAGATAGTTCTGAGGTGGTCCCATTATCACCAAATTAGGATCTGATGATGGGATCTTGGAGAAATCGAGGGCAACCTTCAAATTTTATAGGCTCACTTATTGATTTTCGCATATTTTATGAAGTATCTTGTGTATTTGCGTATGGTCGTCACCATCTCAGGTAGCTGGGCTGATGATGGAAGGTACAACTCCTTAACAGTAAGAAGTTACTCGAACAGGCAAGGACTGTTTTAGTAAATTGTTTTGATGTTTGATAGGGCATTTGCCACATTTGGTCTCATGATCATCAAGTCATGACCTGATGCTGCAGTCAGGATAGTATGCAGAGTACCTAAGTCCTCGACAACAAACAGTAGATATATCGAGTTTAGGCTCATTGAAAACGGCTCGATGTGTGGATAAACGTACTGCTAATAAAGAACACCGAAGTACATAGAGACCTGATGCTGAAGCCAGGAGCATCAGGAAAAGTACAAACCTTGAAATTACAGCACCGTAGTCGTGTTTGGGCTCATTTTAAACAGGACTAAATTTTAAGTTCATTGCAATGTTGACATAAATCTGGCCTGATGCTACAGCCAGGATTATCAGCATCTAGTCTAATGACTGATTGAAAGATTTACCTTTCGGCTTCATCATCAGATCAGTTCGATATATCCTTTCCCTCTCCAGCATCTAGTCTAATGACTGTTTGAAAGAAGAGGGGGAGAGGATATATCGAACTGATCTGATGATGAAGCCGAAAGGTAAATTAATGTAATCTAACCGTGTTTGGGATTATTAGAACCGTTATGAGATGCGCTCTGACTATAAGGTATTTAAGTTTGACTGAGGGGTACTTTTTAGTGGTGGTACCATAACTAAAAAGTGTAAAATAAAAAAAACTTTTTACAAAAAAAATATAACCGACTTCAATGATAAAAACACTGAAAAGTATCAAATAACTTTAATTTTGGAAGTCGGTGTTAAATAACGAAGAGACTAAACTATTATAGAAACACCGACTTCCAAAATTAAAGTTATTTGATACTTTTCAGTGTTTTTATCATTGAAGTCGGTTATATTTTTTTTGTAAAAAGTTTTATTATTAATCAGATTCTGTTAGCCATTGTTGTTGAGTGCTGATGTGTTCGTTTCGATTCCTTACTAGTGCTTGATTGGTGGAAAAGTTTTATTTCAATTCTCTATCTTTCCTTAAGTTTTTTCTTTTTTTTTGTCGGTGGGAAAAAATCATCTTATGACAACCCCCGCTCTTGGGTGGAGCGGGAGATAGTGTCAGACTCTTACTGACTAAAAACCCCACCCCGTTCCTTCTAGCCTTCATACCGGAGCTCGAATTCCTTAGGAATAACCCTGGCACAGTAGGCTTTGACCCATCTGGGCTCCTCCTGTGAACCTGTGTGTTCTGACGCCATCTCAACGCTTAGTGACGTGGTAAGAACAAAGAAATCGGAGGCGTGGCTGACTCGAGGGGTTCGACGCAAGATAATCGAAACGACAGGGCCGTAGCTTGGTTAGGGGCCCAACGCCTTTTCCATATAAACCAACCCTTACCTTCACTAAATATTACATTCATTATTCAACTAGGAGAACCCACGTAGACAAAGTTCGTCGCTTTCCTGGATTAAAAGTAAGTTGTGATGATTAAGTAGATAACTTTGTCTTTTGGTGACACTCATAATACAACGATAAGTAGGCACGTGCTAGGTGAACGTGATCTAGGGGCGTATTGCACAAGTAATGAGAAGGGGTGCGGCAGCTGCCAGAATTGACACGTAATTTAATTACAAAAAAAACCGGTGAAGATCAAGAATACTGTAATATTAAAAATGAACAAAACACAGAAAAAATAACATTTTTTGTATGAGGACCTCGTTTTTACTATATAAATTTTAATTGTATTGTTAGCTGTTGCACCTACCTATAGCCCTCTAACCTGAACTATAGGAATTCAAAACCTATAGATTACTTCCTGTCGATCTAGAATCCTGCAATTTGGCATGAAACAAGGTCTTATAGCACCGCGGGCTCGCGGACGGCGAGCCATGGTCCGGTAACTGTCCGGACTGACCCCAAGAGGTCAACGGCGCGCACTGTTCCCGCGCAAGGAGTTGTCAGCGACAGGAAGGGTCCCAGATGGGTCGAAGCCTCCTGTGGCCAGGGTTATCCGAAAGGAACTCGAGCCCCGGTATGAAGGCTAGAAGGAACAGGGTGGGGATTTTAGTCTGTAAGAGTCTGACACTATCTCCCGCTCCACCCAAGAGCGGGGGTTGTCATGAGATGATTTTGGCCCACCGTAAAAAAAGGTCTTATAGCACAGTATCTAAAAACTTTGAAAATGTACATGTTTTCCGAGGCACGAGAATGTCTTTAGAGTAATTTTTAACAGAAAAATCCAATGGCACTTCTTACCCGACTTGACAATTGATCCCAGGACCCCAATCTCAATAATCGCACTTGCATTAAACCTGACTATACTGTTAATAATTTTCTATATTTGAAATAAACGTTCCCAAATAAATTTTATTATTTAGAAACGTTTATTTCAAATATAGAAAATAAACGTTTTTCATAATAATAATAATATTCCACGACTTTCACACAACGCCGTCTAGTCCCAAGCTAAGTAGAGCTTGTGTTATGAGTACTAGACAACTGATAAACATACTTATTAATTTCTAAATACATACATATTATAGATAAATTACACTCAGACACAGAACAAATGATCATGCTCATTACATGAACATTTGTCCTGGGTATAGCAACCGGTATAGTATGGGCGCGCTGTGAGGCGGTAAGTCCCCCTTTAAGAAGTGACTGGAGCGGCAACACAGCATACTCACTTGCCGCATGAAGCTGGTCCTCACCGGACATGGCACGCCCCAGCCGGACGTCGAACAATGGGTAGCCGTCCGGTAGTCAACCGGACCGAGCCCAGTCGTCAACAGCGCATGACCCACGCGCTCTTCAAAGAGATGTCAGCAAACTGTAGGGACCCAGTAGGCTCGATGCTCGCTAGCTAGGACCGCGAGGAATTTCTGAAAAGGAAACCCGTAGCCCTAGTACGCAAAGGACAACTGAAGAACAAAGGTGTGGTTTTAGTCAGTAAAGGTCTGAAACGCCCTCTCACTCCACCCAGGGCGGGAGAAGTCATAAGATGATTTCCACCCTTAAAAAAAGCCTGGTATAGCAGTCAGAGCTACTACCACTAGACCAACAGGCCAGTCAAAATATAGAATACAAAACAATATACCCCGTCTCGTTCCGGAAATAAGGTCGGCAGCATCACATAATTCTTCTCAGAATATCAATTCACCATTCCTACAAAATATAATTTTCAGTCCCAAATATCTTCCAGTTTCCAGCGAAACTCCACTAAATTCATTTATAATTTCGCGAAACATCTGCTGAAATAAATCCGCTTTGAGTCGGGATCCGACACTTATTAGTAAAATGTTTACCTATTTTAAACGAAGATTTGTATATTTTATTCCAATTTTGGGACACGGAAACAACCAATGTTTGTAGAAAGGGTAAAAAAGTTTATTATTTTGTAGAATGTTTTTGCTCTAGGAAACTTCCGAGAGCCGTATATTATATGGGTCATTGATGAAATTTGTAGTGTCAGTTTTATTATTTGCTATTGATAGGCTTTTTTTGGTGGAAAAATCATCTGATGACATCCTTCACTCTTGGGCGAAGCAGGAGATGATGTCTGATAGGTTTGCAGGCGGGCTGTTGGAAAGAGTGGCTCTATAATGCAAAAATCAACTAAAAGAACGCAGGTGGGATTTAGCCAGTAAAAAATCTAACATTCCCTCTTGGTTCGCCCAGAACGAATCAGAGCATGATTTCTCACTTGCATTAGATAATAAGCAAGAAACACTCAAGAGCTCGCATTTGCCCATTATCCCCACCTGATGATAAGAAATCAGGTCGACAATTGAAGACGATTGCCTAGAAAAAAATTATTCAAGATCCTTAGACTGCAGCTATCAGGAAACACACACCTACTCTGGTAGTTTGCTGAACTAGTATCAACAATTCGGTTTCTCTTGCTTTACCGGTACGAAAACCTCTATATTCTCGCTTACTGTGTGTTACCTTGTGGTTTATCAAACAGAAACTGTAATGCAGTGGCTAAATTGGTAAGGGATACGAGTTTGAAACATAATTAATTAGTGGCTGAAGGAAATGTATTGGGGAAACCTATGTTAGTAAATGTATATTAATGGAATGTGTAAGCTTGCCGTATCCACAGGAAACAAGATTCTTAATACCTATTTAATTTTTAGCTCGCTGTCCGACCGTCCGGTAACTGTCCGGACCGAGCCCAAGACGTCGACGGCGCGCACTGTTCCCGTGCGCCTCAAGGAGTTGTCAGCAACAGGAAGGGTCCAACTGGGTCGAAGCCTACTTGGGCCAGGGCTATCCGAAAGGAACTCGAGCCCCGGTATGAAGGCTAGAAGGAACGGGGTGGGGTTTTTAGTCAGTAAGAGTCTGACACTAGACAAGAGCGAGGTTTGTCATAAGACGATTTTAACCCACTGAAAAAAAAAACGGTTTCGTGCCTCAAATGGAAAAAACGGAATCCTTATAGGTCCACTTTGTTGTCCGTCTGTGTGAGACCCTTTATCTCGAGAACGCGCTGTCTGTCAAGCCCCTTTATCTCGGGAACGGGAGGAAGTATCTGGCTATTGAGCGTCTTATGGTTCAAGGAAAGATTGAGTGTACCAGGCCTCGAAGAAGATTGCCTACAAGATGGACTGACCAGATGAAGTGGCAGTAAATGGCTCATCATCAGTGCACAACTGCACAAAGAGGGCGGCCATCAGAGAGGAGTGGCGGCGTGTTGTGAAGCTTGCCATTGATAAATGATGACCATGACCACTCTGTCAAGAGTGACACCGATAAGGAAGTATCTAAAACATTTTTATACCAATTGTAAGAAAAAGCTAAAGGGATCGTTGAGGATGCCGTCGCCGATAGGTACTAAAAGTCCGGAAAGAGAATATTGCTCACATCAATTCTTATAGCCCCAAGATTATCAATAAGCTGGTCCACTTATCAGGGATGCCTTCGAGGGAAACTTCAATGCACGTTGTTTCTGCTCCTGCAAGCTGACCAGTCGACCTTACATCACTCGATATATTGTCATTACAAGAGTTCTGTCGTTCTCATGCACGGTCTCGAAGACCAATGTTTATGACCTAAGGGTGTCTTTAACATCGTGCGGATTTCATCACCCATGCGGGATTACTCCACACGTGTAAACCCCGCAAAGGAGGATGCCGGATTTTGTATGGGCACCGTCCCCACCCTCCAACAGACATGAGGCAGGTGTAATTTGAAGCGTTTAGTTAAATAGAGTATTTTTTATTATGGCGACACATCTCTAAAGCATGGGGTTTAGGTTTTATATTTGGACCTAACCTAACCCAAGTGTTTCTGGACCTTAAATATATGACTTTGAATGCCACCTGTCTCAAGCCTGTTGGTGTGTGGGGACACTTTCATGCAATGCCCTTTCCATTTCATACAAGTATCTATAGTAATGCGTGATGAATCCGCCCGAAATTAAAATCACCCTAACAAACGCTTCAAAATGGCGCGAGTATACTGTATCAGCTACTAGATCCCACTTCAAAAATCATAAGGAAATAGAAAGCCCAGCTTATTTTTAAGGAAACCAAAATGTAATCTCATCATTATTACATGCCATTACTGACTAAGCAAAATCCAAAATCTAACCATTGTTATTCTGATTTAAAACAAAGCAACTTCGATTTTCTTAGCCAAAAAACGTAATCCTTCGGAGCCTCCAAATCACCTACTTCTCTAAACATTTAGTATACTTATTTGCATACTTTATTTTATTCGTGCATAGTAAGAAGTTTTCGTTTTATAAGATCCTCGATACAAGAAATATTTAGACAAGGACAGAAGGTCTACTCCGAGCGGCGGAGATCTCTCGCGCCGGGCTATGGTCCGGAGCGAGGAGGAGTGGCAGGCGGTCTCCTCCTTCTGCGAAGCAGTAGGAGTCCGACCGCATCAGGTAATGGCGCTCTCGCCGCCACCGGGTTTCCAATCCCGATTTCCAGCCACCGTAGGCGCGAGCTTGCGGACTGTGAGCAATGGGTAGCTCGCTGTCTGACCGTCCGGTAACTGTCCGGAAAGAACCTAAGTCGTCTTCGGCACGTAGTGTTCCACGCGCGCCCTTAGGAGATGTCAGCAAACCGTAGAGGCCAAGGGAGAGTGTAGACCCTCTCCCTTCTGAAAGGAAGACTTGGCTCCTGACATGAAAAGTAACGAAGGAACAGGAGTGGGTTTTTATTCAATAAAAGTCTGATACAACCTCCCGCTTCGTCCAAGAGCGCGGCATGTCATTGGATGATATTTATTCCTACCGAAAAAAAAGGACTTACTGACGAAAATTACACCTATGTTCCTTCTTTGCTTTGCATTCCAAGGCTCCATGGTGCCCTTTCGGACTACCCATGGCCCCAGAAGGCTTCGGCCCTGCATGGCCCTGTTGAAGACTCAAGCTCGGACGGCCAGACGGCGAGCTTATCCATTTCTCATCCTCCACAAGCAAACGCCTACGGTGGGTCGATGTGTGCGTGCGTTTTATATGTTACAACTACACAACGCACACGTGTGCCACGTACGCCGATCTAGGCATGTCCGTCACCGTACATTTTATATGGAAACTAAACTTGTAGAGCTACACTAGATGCACGCCACGCGACGTGTCGTTTTACGTACAAATTAGACGTGGGCCACGTGTGCGTCGGTCTAATGTAGTTCTAGCTTTATTTTTGTATGGACTTGACTTTCGGTGCATATGTATTTAGTAGTTTTATCTCCCTGTTTGGCACTGCCGTAGTATTAATATTTAAGTCTTCGACCAAACTGCCAACTGCTCTGTATATCCAACCGTTCTATTATGTACAAACGATGCCATATCTGCTATTTATTGGGTTGATGCTGGAATATTTTCAGCCGAAGTTTGGTGTGAAAATTGATATTTTGGCACGTCGGCAGGGGCGGGAGTTGGAAGTCTTTGTTATATATAACTTTGAATTAATCATGCCTTCACTTTCTCATTTTCCTCCGAGTACCTACTCATGTTCTGAAGGTTCCGAGTGAAGGCTTTTCAATATAATAATATAATTAAATAGTGGGTAGATACAGTATATGTACCCACATAATAGCTGCATAAAATCTGTTCTTCAAACAAGCTTTTAATGAAAATATTTTTTTATGGCAAGCTTTTCTGCTGGGTTCTATATAATTAACTAGCTTTTGCCAGCGGCTTCGCCCGCGTACATAAAATATAGCCTATGTCACTCAGGAATAAAGCAGCTTTCTATCGGTGAAAAAATTTTAGCAATCGGACCAGTACTTCCAGAGATTACCCCCTACATACAAACTTACAAACTTACAAATTTTACCTCTTTATAATATTAGTATAGATATAGTTGGGTCGCTATATAATTAATACTCGTCAAGACGAACCATACGAGCCCAAACTCGATGGGGTTGTGTCGTTTAACTATGAAGTTCCTATAGCCAGCTTCCAGTTCCATCATTAGATCAGCTCCATGTCATACCTAATAATTTTGCATTGTCATCTGGTTGATGACATGAAATTTTTTTTTTTCATTAATGAGCATGATAAAAAGTTTCTTTGGGAAAGTTGTAAATCATGAGTACAATCACGTGTATAAGTATCGGTCACTAATTACCAGTCACCCTATATTTTTCTACTTTGATGCGGGTGAAATCGCTGGCCCAAGCTAGTATAGAAAAAATTCTCAACAGTGATTAACTTACTAAATAAAGTCGACTTTAGGAAAACAGGCTGATTATGCCATTTAGTTTTAACTGGTCTATTAAGACTAAAACTCAAAGCTAAGCTATTGAGTTATAAATTAAAGTTTATTACCGGTACTTATTGTGCCTTTACTCTTTAGTATTGTTAGACTTAATTGTAATTTTATCTTAATTATAATGAATTTGATAAGATTCCATCATGGAAGAGCTTAAGACTAAAATAATATAGTAGCGACATCTATGTTGCGACATATGAACTAAACTATGAAATCCTGCATCGCGCAGTTAAAGTTCTCCGCGCTATTTCAACATATATAACAGCCCGAAGTTATCTATTGGGCAGTTGCCCAAACCAGATATGACACTCGTCTGATCGAAGGATCCTCCCTTTTCAACGGAGGTTTACGGGACTTTATACTCTGTTCCGCATACTTCCAAAATATCAACAATATCAAGCCGATCTCTTAACTCTTCAATCATGATAATTGGAGACACAATAGAAAAACAGTAGGTGCGCGAACGCCGCCGTTCGCTTAGGGTTTAATGAATTAAGTTAGGCAATGTTTGCCCAGGTCAGTCTGTAGACACAATTTTTAATCAACAATTAAAATTAAAATGTACTACTACGTTTAGAGCTGTCAAACGGTACTCCTTAGATTTTCCAGCCTATAATTACTTTCCCAATAAAACATTTGAAAAAAAAAGTATATACAAAAAAAGAGATACTTATTATTTTCACTTGTTATGAGTAAGTCCTTTAATTAAACTCCACAAAGGAAGTGAAGGCGAAATTCCGTCGTAATAATTTGGAACTTTTGCGCAATAACATTTACAAAAAAAGTTCCAATTTATTATGCCTCGGGGCGGAACGCTAATCTCTGAATCTGAGATGAGAGAAAATTTTACACATTCCTTCATATAACTTTCATATGCAGAGTGGTTTTGTGTCAAAGAAAAAAGTAAATCTTGGACTTCAAGAAGAAGGATCCATGTCAAAGGACTTTGTTGGTCTCTATTTACCTTCTATCATCATAATCTTCCTGCCCTTGTCCCGTTATCTGGGTTTAGTGCAACACCTTTTTGTTCTTCCATTCTGCCCTGTCACTCGTCATGCTATCACTAACTTACTTTTCATTCACCTTTATTATCTTACTAGCTGCTCCCAGCGGCTTCGCCCGCGTGATAGCAGAAAATTATCCCACGGGAACATACTTCGGGGATAAAAGTATCCTATGTCCTATTCCAGGACATGGTCTATCCATGTACCAAGTTTCATCAAAATCGGTTTTGCCATTTAGGCGTGAAGATGCAACAAACAAACAAACTCACTTTCGCTTTTATAATATTAGGAAGGATTTTTTTAGGATTCTGTACCTCAAAAAAAAAACAGAACCCTTATATGATCACTTTGTTGTCCGTCCGTCTGTCTGTCTGTCAAGAACCTTTATCTCAAGAATGCGTAAAGGTATCGAGTTTAAATTAAAACCATATATTCAGGGCTGCGGTCCTTTCAAGCTGTGTAAAAATCAAACTTCTAAGTTAACGAATACAAAATATACGGCAATTTATGTCGCAAATTTTGATACTCTCAAAGATCGAAATTCATAGGGTACTTCCCCTTGACCTAGAATCCTGAAATTTGGCACAAAGCAAGGTCTTATAGCACAGATATATGAATTTGTTGTTACCTACGTCACAAAAAAAAATATGTTTCATTTCTGAGCGCAATTGCTATACGTCTTGACTGTTCTTTTCAAAATCAGTGGATCATGTCTTGTAAAGGTGTGGCCAGTCATGACAAATAAAATAAGTTTAAACTAAGTTAAAAAATTTATGAGTATAAACCACCCAAAATGTAGTATTATATATTACTAGTTGTTCCCAGCGGCTTCGCCCGCGTGATAGCAGAAAATTATCCCAAGAGAACATACTTTCGGGATATGTCCTATTCTAGGACATGGTCTATCCGTGTACCAAGTTTCATAAAAATCGATTGTGCCATTTAGGCGTGAAGACGTAACAAACAAACAAACTCACTTTCGCTTTTATAATATTAGTAAGGGTTATTATTTCTCTAAATACCAGTACCAAAGGGGTATACCACGAAATTAGTACCTGAGTAATAAACGTACCTTATTTTTACAGCTCATAATCACATTAACGATAATGATAAATTAATTAAGAGTGAAAAGGAAGAGCAGTAATCTACTACAAAGGTGCCGTCATCAATCATGGTTAAGCAAGGTCCGTTGGGATGCGCTGTTCATTTGTTAAGTCCATTATTATTAGACACCTAATAACAACTGGTTGAAAGAAAACTAACTGACCCAGTAACCGTTGTTTTGCCATATAAATTTAGTAATTTATAGGAAATTTTAAAAGCTAGTGATTTTGCCCACAGCTTTACTCACATATATAAAGTATAGCCTATGTCACTTAGGAATAAAAGAGCTTTCTATCGGTGAAAAAATTTTAGTAATCGGACCTGTACTTTCAGAGATATTTACTGATACTTCTAACAAACAAACAAATAAAAAATCTAACTTTTTAATATTAGTGTAGATTAATGAAAAAAATGGAAGTTGTCATAGGAGGGTCTAAACCAGTCTACGACTGACGTGGACGCAAATAATTTTCGAAAAATTAAGTTGTAAACACGGTTCACTATCTTTCGGCAGTTTATAATTTTGCTAGATAAATTATAATCTAACGGTCGACCGTGGTGAAGGTGGTGTGACGATTTGGTCATGTTCGCGGGGTAAATTCTACCGGTAATTGCCCTAGATAGAGAGGTTTGAAAAAAAAAGGAAAACCTTTGCTCAGTAGAGGAACACACAATAGGCTTATTTAAAAAAAAAAATGTGCGCCTTTACACGTACATCAACCTTTTAGAAGAATGTACAAAGTGTCACTGGCCTACCAAGCCTTAGCCCATGTCAAGCATTGTATCAGTATTCAAATGATCCTTGTAAAGACACCGTTGACATAGGTCTTCCTTTTTGGCCATAGACCCAGTATTATCCAAATCTATAGACCAATTTAATCAATCAGGAAATGCCAAAGAAAGATTTTCTAGATAGACTAAAATGCCTCTCGCATAATCAAACTGAGTAAGCCAACCACTACGTTTTAAGTTCTAGAATTACGTAGCCAATCTTTTAGAACGCCGTATTATTTTTCTCTTAGTTGGCTGGTAGAGAAAGCACTTAATGCCTTAGCATTAAATCCGCTTTTGTATTTTTTGGGCCAAACAGAACTTGGCTGATATATAACATTGTTACGCCGTTAAACTTCAACACGTCATATCTCCGACAAAATAAAGAGTGGCAACGAATAATTAAAACGCATTGCTGTTTGAAAGCTCTAGAACAAAAGTAACTACCTAGCCTGGCAAGATCTGGAACAATCCTTCACAAGTACTATCATTTTGTAGGTGGATAAAGAAAATGGTGCTTTCCGCAACAACAACAATAGAGTCGAAATTCGCGTGAAAGTGACTCGCGAAGGATAAAGTAATAAAACTGATTTATGGCCCCGCGACGCGACTCCATTGTTCTGGATTTATCCTGAGACGTCAGTATCTAGAATTTTCTTTGCTCCGCATATAAATACGAGCCCTCCGAGCGGAAGTGAGTCAGTTTTGATTTCGACTGCGAACAAGAGCGATCTACCTCAGAGTGCGAAGTAATTATATCTAACGACCGAGGCGATATTGTAACGGAACTCTAGTGTTGATTGTGATTTGGATTATTGTCGACTGGACTAATTATGTTTGTGGTAAATAAAGTTCTCTATTGGTAAATTGGCATTTGGTTACCCACGTACGTAACAATATAGTATTTATTATATTATAAATATTAAGATATTTGTTTATGAGTAATAATCTACACTAATATAATAAAGAGTAAAAGTGTTTTTTTTTTTTATTGTTGGAGTTAATCTCCGAAAGTACTGGTCCGATTGCTAAAATTTTTAACCGATAGAAAGCTGCTTTATTTATTTCTGACATAGGCTATATTTTATGTATGCTGAAGCTGCGGGCAGAAGGTTGTATTTCATGCTCGAACTAAACTACGTAACTACTGAAAATTCCTTACGAATCTTGAATGTTGATCAGTCTTCATAAAGTGTTATCCCAAATGTTTTAGAACTGGAAACTGAATACAGGAATTCAAATGGATGCCATACTGAATACCAGAATTTTATTAACTTAATTGTGAAGCTGTACCTGTGGTCTGTCGACCAATGACTGTTTAAGAGAGGTCTGTAGGAACGGCGGCGGAGGCCTTGATCGAAGCCATGGTCTGAATGGCAGGCGGTCGCCTCCTTCTGCGAAGCAGTAATGCTAGCAAAGGAGGAAGCAGACCGCATCAGGCAACGGCGCCCTCGCCGCCGCCGCCGGGATTCCGATCCCGTATCCGTATCCGGCCACCGTAGACGCGGGCTTGCGGACGGCGAGCCATGGGTAGCTCGCTGTCCGATCGTCAGGTAACTGTCTGGACCGAGCCCAAGATGTCGACGGCGCGCACTGTTCCCGCGCGCCTCAAGGAGTTGTCAGCAACAAGAGGGACCCAGCTGGGTCGAAGCCTACTGGGGCCAGGGTTATCCAAAAGGAAGCTCGTGCCCGGTATGAAGGCTAGAAGGAACGGGGTGGGTTTTTAATCAGTAAGAAGCAAGTTCGATCGTGTATGGAGTATTGCTCTCACCTTTGGGATAGATCTGCCCGATACCAGCTTGATGCACTTGAGGCAATTGAGAGGTGAGCCAGAAGGATAATTGGCAATGATACTCTCGTCGATTCGAAGCTTCAAAGTCTTGAGCATCGACGCCGAGTTGCTAGCCTGTCGGTTTTCTACCGGTTGCATTTCGGGGAGTGTGCGTCGGAATTGCATAACCTGATTCCGCCTAGCCCGTTCCATCATCGGACTACCAGACGTACGGCGATGCGCCACCGGTACATGGTGGACATCCCGCCTACACGCACAAAACGTTTTGGAAACACATTCATTGTGCGTGCAGCTAAGGAATGGAATTCCTTGCCGGAGTCTGTGTTTCCTGATAACTACAACCTGGGAATCTTTAAATCGAGAGTGAATAGGTTTCTTCTAGGTAAGCGCGTTCCATCGTCGACCGCATCGTCGCTTTCCATCAGGTGAGATAGCGGTCAAGCGCAAACCTATCAATAATAAAAAAAAAATAAAAAAAAGTCTGACACTATTTCACCCAAGAGCGGGGGTTGTCATAAGATGATTTTTAACCACCGAAAAAAAAGAGGTCTGTAGGAAGACCTTCTCTGAAGAAGAGAGATATTTTGACGTGTAGACGTGTGTCAAAAAGGGTTGTCAAAAACGCTCAGGGGACCCAGCAGTCCTCTCACAGACGGACATTTTATAGGGAGTCGGAGCGGATCCGCGCTACAGATACCGAGGTAAATGGAGCATCTGACTATGTGACTTCCATAGGTTAGTTACCCAGAAGGGTAACACAATACTCATTTGTAAAAATACTGAAGATTTTCTGGCTTTTGACTATTCGTAAGATCTTTAAATGGCAGCCGATACTAATGGTTCTACAACAAATGACAATCAGGATAAATTATCTTTATTTTGTAAATAGGTTTTCAAAAAACACTATTACACGTCAATTTTGTTTTCAGTCAGTTTTAACGAGATGAGGCCGGTGTTTCCTAGCTGACTACCCTGAGAAGAAACACCAAAACAAACTCAGGGGTTAAAGTCTCTTTTATAGTCCATACAGTAAAGATAAAATAGCTTATCATTTTTTTCAAGACTCGGTGAAATCTGTTAAGTTAGTTACTAATCCATAAACCAACCTCGAACCTTGGAGCTCAATGCGGTTGTTATTACCCAACCACAAGCTCCTGAAAATCTTTCTTTTTTTGAAAAAAAAAAAAAACGGGGCCCACGCTCCACACTCCTGTATCATGTGGTGAGTCGATGCGTTCACAAACATACGATAAACTCATTCATGTGAGTGAGTTTTATCAAGAACACATTGATTAACTTTGCTGATGACCGCAAAATTCTTAGAACGGACAGACAAAGCCAAGAAGCTGAGATGCCTCTCGCATAACTAAGTAGGTATGACGTAATGTAATAGCAATCTCTAGATTTGATATTCTCAGCTCATGAAACCGATCCCGAATCTAAAACTTCTAATCAACTTTTTTTGCGTCGATATGAAGCTTGTGATTAAAGGTTCGGATTATCGGATTGAATTACCACTCTTGGTTGACTGGTAGAGAATGCTTCAAGACCTTTTTTTTATGATGAGGAAAATCATCCAATGACAATCCTCGCTCTTGGGCGGAGCGGGAGATAGTATCAGACTCTTGCTGACTAAAAACCTACCCCCTTCCTTCTAGCCTTCATACCGGGGCTTGAGCTTTCTTTCGGATAACCCTGGCCTCAGTAGGCTTCGACCTAGCTGGGCCCCTGCTGTTGCTGACAACTCCTTGAGGTTCAAGACAATGCCTGGAGCATTAGTCTTATTCAAATACTACCTATATCACCCATTAGTTAGAAAGCTAAGGTGGGAGCTCCGTTTTGCTCCCACCTTAGCCTTCTAACCTATAGGCAATCGGAGTGCCCTACGATTCTGAACTCGTTTCGGTCGCTCTTGTACTAAGAATATTTAACTGGCGTAAGAAAGACGAATTAATTTATTAGAGACTATCTCATTTTCCGGTTGCTTAGTCATTGATATATTTTATGGAAAGTTACTTTACGCGCTAACATTGTAATCAGAAAACTTGAACTCTGTGCAAAATTACATGCACGAGTGAAATTTGATTCTTTTTTGTTTTTATTTATTTTGCACAACACATATAAGCACACGAAGGGATTTTGATAACCTTTATCCCAGTTGAAAAAAAAAAAATTGCGTTACACGGCCGTTAATCTGACTGAGTGAAATTAAGGCACGGGGTTCGATTTCAGCAGTCCATGCGCAAGAGGCAAATCACCTATCTTCCACTGGTTTGATTTAATCTTAGAGCTTAGTTTTAAAACAAGAAGTTTGATCACATAGCCAATAAAAAAATATGTGTCTTGACTTATAATTTCTTAAAAACAAAAAGTATTTGCGATAGCGACATGTATACAATCAATATTCATTTTAACCAATAACCTAACTTTCTAACGAATTCCTCGACGTAGCTGAATAAAATGACTTATTAGAATCATAGACACGAAGTAGAACAAGAAAGGTAATAATTCCACTGACCTTTATCATCAGCCCTGAACTCGGCCTCCAGCTCGGCCTTGGTGGGTTCCGGCTCCGGCTGCGGCTGCGCCTGCTGCTTGCTGGTCTTCATGCTCATCGACTTCCTTGTCCGGTGCCCACGGAACGCTGCCTGGATCTTTGTTGCTGCTTGCTCTTCCGGCTTGGCCTCTGTGGTCTTTGCTTTCTCTTCTGGAAAAGAGGAGAGGAGGCGTTGAATTTTTTTTTAATTTAAAGGCCTATGCAGTGTTTATGGAGTTTCTTGCACATTTTTCTCCATAGAAACTTACGCTTTAGAAAGTGCAATTATCAATTTTCTCTGATAGACTGATTTCTTGACTTTTCAAAAGTGCCTATAAATGGTTTGTTTGAAATAAAATGATTCGA
The DNA here is from genome assembly GCA_949319445.1 of Mythimna lalbum. Lineage (NCBI taxonomy): Eukaryota > Metazoa > Arthropoda > Insecta > Lepidoptera > Noctuidae > Mythimna > Mythimna lalbum. The sequence goes on from OX439370.1 coordinate 8,924,417, forward strand.
ATGTTTGAGACCGGGACGGGATCGCTAAGGATTTTGACGTTAGTCAGCGCATATTAACCAAGTGGTAAGGCAAGGTAAGGTATGGTAATGCGGCATCACGTCATGCCACGGCTACCGTGGCATGACGTTCTGCTGCTCAATACAGTTTTCAGTCACAAGTAACGTTTGATAGAGTCTAGGGACATCCTGTATGCTGTTGCCTACCGCAGCGTGCCGCGGCATCCCGATACGAAAGCCCATAACACTTCTATCAATGCTGTAGAATGACATCCCCTTCGATACCACGTGATCATTTTAAAACATAAGAATTAATGTCGTATTTCTATTTCGATATGTTGAATATACATTAGTAATTGTCAAAATCCTTGGCTGAGCTGTCCCGGTCTGCGTAAGCTTTAAGTCTACTGTCTGGGAGGTGGTTGGTTACTACCGCCTCTTGACGCGTAGTATGGATTGTTGTACACTGTACACTCCTTGGTAGTACAGGTCCTGTACTGTACATTTAAAAAAAAATATAATGACAAGCTCGCTCGATGATGTGGTCGCCAATGGAATTCTCTAATCTGGAAGAAATCAATTCACTCTAAACAAGAAAAATACAAAAAAAAAGTTTAGCCGTGTCTGTTGAAATTAAAAATACACATAGTATAGGCATACTTGCCCCAGTCGGTAATGTGGCCCACTTGACGTATTTAAAATTTGGTGCTTATTTGAGTTTATCTGGTTAGTTTATAAGCATGACAGGCGACACAACGCAAGTGCTAAACTTGCCAATAAAAAATTTTTTATGGTAGAACTACACTGCGCACACGTGTGCCACACACGCCAATCTGGGCGCGTCGGTCTCCATACATTTTATATGGAAACTAGACTTGTAGAACTACACTTGATACTCACCACGCGACGTCGTTTTACATAGACATCGAGCGTGTTACACATGTGCGTTGGTTTAATGTACTCGTAGTTCTAGCTTTAGACGTGTCCCACATAACTCATACTTATGGTAAACCAGGCAAACATGGTGCAGTTAGTAATGTGGCCCAGGTCTGGATAAACTAAGACACGTATTTAAAATTAGACGCTTTTTGAGCCGATCTGGTTAGTTTATAAGCATGAAAAATGATGGCGATACAACGAAAATGCTTAAAAAAGAAACGTTTCTACATGACTCACACAATCGTATAAATTAAAGATACATATGGTAAACAAGGCATACATGCTCCAGTCGGTAATGTGGCCAAGTTGCAAAATTAAAACACGTATTTAAAATTCGGTGCTTATGGCGCCGATCTGGTTAGTTTATAAGCATGACGGCGATATAACGCAAATGCTAAACTTGTTAAAACAACACACAATTGGATAAATCATAAATACACATTAGTACACGACCCAGTCGGTAAAGTGGCCCACTTGCAAAACTAAGACGTATTAATTTAGTGTTTATTTGAACCAATTTGGTTAGTTTATAAACATGACGGCGATACAACGCAACTTTAGCTTGCATTGTATAGTTTATGTAATTTTAAATGTGTGTCTTAATTTTGCAAGTGGGGTACGTTACCGACTGGGGCACGTATGGCTGATTTCTCCTAAGAAAAAAGAAAATTAAAATCTGTGCGAGGCCATAAAAGCGCCTAACTCGCCGTAACTGCGATATTTAAAACGATAAATAACTCAGCGCAGGCAAGAAAAATCTTGAAGAAAATAAAATACGTGCTAATGTGTTTGGGTATTTCTGTCAGAAATGCTTGCTGTGTAGTGTTTTGAAATCATGAATCAAGCCTACTAAGTAAAAAAATAAACTAGTTTTCTTTTAAACATGTAGCTATCCTTGAAATAAAATCTATAAACTATGAACAGAAAGCCGTTGGGGCTGACAGGTTTTAGAGTAGCGAACGCGTACCGGAAGACGCAGTGCTGAAAGACCTTCTACAAGGTGGACCGATGACCTGGTGAGGGTTGCGGAAATGCGGTGGATGCGAGATCGGTCGTTGTGGCGACGTTTGGGGGATGCCTGTGTCCAAAAGTGGACGTCTTTCGGATGAAATGATGATGATGAAGATGATGATAAAAACTAGTGCTTGGCTGTGATCCCAGCTGATGGTAGCAGTGATGTAATCGTTGATGGTGAAGGGCACTAGTTTATTTAGGGCCTATTAACTCTTTCCTCACGTACGGCAAACAGTATATTTTGCTGCAGAGCCCTTAAACGTTGTTATGAGGTTATTAATGGTGATAGCTTTCGTCGATTTGTAATGGTAATGATTCAGCTCGGTTACACAGTAGGCCTTTTACAACCCAACTTTTATGACTTGGAAATGGTTAGGTTTAAAGAATTTTATTTCTCGAATAATTATATTTCACATACAATGACATACAAAGAGCTTATATTATAAGTATCTTAATATTCGCATGTGATGTGTTGGCGACGTCATAGGGATTTAAACATTTTAATATTATCAGAAATCAGAAACGTTTTTTTCGAATAGACCAACAACAGGTACTTTTGAATTGTCAAAATGTCGGTCAGTCAAAAAAAAGAGTTGAACTAAATTGCACGCTCCAAAGCGTATATCCCTATGGAGAAGAACGTGCAAGAAACTCCATTATATTATGAGTTACATAAATCTTGATTACAGATTTCTTGACGCTTTTATTAGCACACTTCTTTAATTTTTCCAATAAATCATTAAATGCGTGTCCCTCCAACCAGTATTATTATTATTTATAGTTTGTTTTAAAAAATATAGTGGCGGACTAAATGCCTTTGGAAATTTCTGTCAAACCTTATGATCTTTTTATTCCTACCCTTGTCCTATATTACTTGGGGTCGGCGCAAACCGTTTTTTTCTTCCATTCTGTTCTGTCACTTGTCACACTATCACTAACTCCCTTTTCTCTTCGGCCTCTTTGGACTCTTTGGCCTCCTCTTCATCCATCTACATGTATACGCAGAACTCTTTTAGTAACAGGCGTTTCATCCCTCCTCTTCACATGACCATACTAAGACAAACGATTTCCTTTCAACTTTTTTTTCACTGCAGCCACTTTCAAACTTCCTGTAATATACTCATTTTTCACTTTATCCTTTCTTGTCACCACACATCTATCTCAACATTCTTATCTCAGTACAGCCAAGGAGTGGAATTCCCTGCCGGAGTCTGTGTTTCCTGATAGCAACAACTTGGGAGTCTTTAAATCAAGAGTGAATAGGTTACTTCTAGGCAAGCGTGCACTATCGTAGGCCACATCATCGCTTACCATCAGGTGAGATGGTGGTCAAACGCGAGTCTATAAATAATAATAAAAAAAAATGCAATCTTTATTCTAAGTACCATCTTTTTCACAGTCCAACATTCTGATCCACAAAGTATGACAGGTCTTATAAATTTTACCAGTCAACCTTTGGATGATGAAGTGAAAAATAATGGTATGTGCAATAAATCCTAACCCTCATATATTACTAACAAACTTTTTTCTACGTCTTCGCTCTCGTGACTTACACCCCAGTAACTGAACATTTTTATAGTATAAAAAAGTAGTCTACGGAGGGTACTCAATGATATACCTGGTTTGCTATATTATTGAGTACCTTCTTCGTTCCCTGCAAGAGTTTTACTATGTAATAATAATATTTCACAACTGTCACACAATGGTACCTAGTCTCAGACAAGTACAGCTCGTGCTACTATACGTACAAAAGCAGGTCTAGCCAAGTTACGAGCGTTTCGTTTCGGTTCTCTTGCGCCGAACGCCTCGAGTTGGCCACTCCTCCGATTCCTTTATGTCACCTCCACCATAGTCACATGATCAGAACAAAGGAATCCAAGACGTGGTTGACTTAAGGCGCTTAACGCAAGAGAACCGAAACGAACGTTATCAAAATGACGTCGTCTCAACGTTCAGTCACGTAGTCATAACAAAGGAATCGAAGACGTGGCTGACTCGAGGCGTTCGACACAAAACTGTTGTAACTTCACTAGAAGGGCTGATAAACATACTCATATATTTCTAGACACATACATACATGTCATCGTTTTATAGATAAATTACACCCAGACACAGATATTTTTTCTTTCTTAGTTTTCTTTTAACAAATTGTTGTGTGGTGAGCACTATGATTTGTTCAGCAGCAGATGGCAGTGGTATCGGCTCCGACTTGCGTGTTGTAAGTCAAGGATTCAAACCAAGACAGGCGCAATGTCCGCAGTCCATAAACTCGTTAAAATATAAAACGTTTTGACATTTGAAAAAAATTAAGTGTTTAAAAAAATACATAAGTAATTTTTTTTTTGGCGTTTCAAATAAAATATCTATGATATGAAATATATATATGATATTAACACTCCAGTAGGCGCGCCTATACTTGGGACGTCATCGTCAGTACGCGCGCGCTCTACATACGTAGAACACTTTTAATGAAGGATTTATAAGGGAAAGTTATATAAATTGACAAAAACCTTTACTTCATATTTTAAATAGTTTTATTATGAAACTAAATCAAACAAAACATTATCATTTTAGAAATAAAAGTAACTTAAAATCAGACTTCTATAAAAAACTTAAAAAAATTGGTTAATCTCTGGGTCTTGTATTTTTAATCCTCATTTTAACTACTCGCTTATGTTTTTTACTTCCGTATTTTAATTTGTAGTGCATTTTAGACATAGAACAATCTGATGGTCAAGACAAATCTACTTTTTACAAGTGCCGAACCTAGAGGAACATCATCTTCAGATTCAGTTCCGTTCCCGATTTTCCAAGTCCAACCCTGTGTTATTTCCTTCTTGCCTTGTATCCGTACTATGTGAAGATTCCTGTGAGCAACCTTTTTCTACTGATCGCGCATCATCAGTGTCACTTTTAATTATATCTTTGTCGTCAGTGCTTTCATCTTCCAACTATCGATAAATTCTACTATCTGCTCCGTATGTACATTGATCTGAGAAAAATAGTCGTCAGGGTTTTACACTAACCTTAACTTTATAATATACGTCATAATAATAGCCAAAATAAGGTAACAAACATACTTACAATTCAAAAACATTGACCGTAACCCACACTAAAAATATTACGTGAGTGGTCGCGCGCTCTACAATGGTAGAAATGCACTTTTGGAGCGAAAGTAGGTACTCATTTATGCGACTGTATTTGTCGCTGTAAGGACACTAATTATATTCTTTACCTAGTTGTAGAGGAATACTGTGAGTGTATGCGTAAACGATCTTTGATTTACGCTCAGATTAAAAAAAATGTGTGTGTGTTCTACAACTGTAGAACGCGCGACTACTGGAGTGTTAAAATGTCATTGTGGAATATAAATAATAATATAATAATAATAATATTGCGAGTATTCTTTTTGAGTCGTTTTGACAGATATCAAAACGGGCTTTTTATTTTTTTCATCACTACAAATAAATAAAATATTAACTTAAAGTAATTCACCTACCTATATTCATTACCACACAAAAAAAATATTTCAACTTTTTCACCAACCAATTCTTTTCTTGCCCAAATAGAAGGGCTATTTGGGCTACCCTCTTCAAAAACAAAAACTAACATTACTATGCAATTTTGAACCTTATACAGAATATGATAGACCAGAAAGCCAATATTTCTTTTACCTGTCAAGAACTTTTTAAGTAGTTTTCGCTACATTTTCGGGTTCGATGCCAAACAAACACTTTTGTAGGAAATTGAGAAAACTTTTCTGATTGGTCGAACACTGTAATTTTTCGTGAATTTGGCAATCTTCTGAATGTAGGTCAAGAATGGATAGTGCATATTGTCTTTTGATAATGGCGACACTTGGGGGAGGCCTATGTCCATTAGTGGACGTCTTTTGCCTGAAACGATAATGATGTGGATGATTATCTTCTGAGATAGGTGAATTTAGTGTTTTGTAGTAAAAGACGGTCAAAGATATACCTATTAATACATTGTTGTACCAGCAAAAGATAGTGAGTGTGTGTGGATATTTGAAACTTCGTAACATTCGAACGGCTGAACTAACTTCGTTGAAAATTGGCACAAGGGTAGACCATGGCCTGGCACATACCTACCTAATACTTTCTTTAAAATTGCATTCTCATAAACATGACGATTCAATGTTTTTTTTTTTTTTGTAATATCATATGTTTTATTCCCTTGTAATAATTTTTAACCAACCACGGACAAAGCCGCTGGGAAAAGCTAGTCAGGAAAAAATCGAAAACAGAGCGGAAAATATGGTTACTTGGTAAATTTTGTTGTTGCTATGATAGACTCGCGTTTGACCACTATCTCACCTAATGGTAAGCGAAATATAAAAACAAGATGGTAAAATCGAAACGAAACATCTAAGTCAATAGACAGTAATGTTCGGGTGGTTTTAAAAAAGCCAATACGAGTCGGATTGCTCTGAATCGGGGCGTTATTATTATTAACACTCTTTGCACGAGTCCGACTCGCACTTTACAATTTATTTTTAATTTTTATTATTATTAATAAGGCACACCAACAATTTGTTCACAAAATAAAATTGAGTGAGTATTCAAAGTATCGTTCCGTGTAAACAAATCAATTATAGGCATGCACAACATTCACAGTGGTAATTTATAATTACATAATCACATATTTTATATAAATATATATTTTTTAATGTAATAATAGGCTTCCGTTTGAGCACTATCGCAGCTGATGACGATAGAGCACGCTTGCTTAGAAGTAACCAATTCGCTATTAACTTAGAAACACACTACATCAAGAGCTCAGACCTAAAAAACCCTCAGGTACTCACAATGGCCTACAATTAATTAAAAAAAAAGCTCCTATACAAATTAAAACAAACTTAATTTTAGACAAAAAAGGTATACAAACTAGTCTCACGAAACCAGAATTTTTCACAGAGATAAAAGATTTTTCAGAAGCTAACGTTAACTCCGTGAATTATTCAACAAATATGAGGACTGACACATTTCGAGGGAAAATTTAAAAAATAAAAGAGATTTTAAATTTTATTTTAGGGGTAGTCCAGACTGAGCGTGTACGTGGCGCGACAATTAGTGGAACCAAATGCCACAGCCACAAACGCCGCCACGAGAAGTTGAAGTGGCCACAACCTACGTGTGGCCAGTGGCTGCTATTTTTATTCAACCCGCGGACGGCGGACAACGAGTAATGGGTAGCTCACTGTCCAACCGTCCGGTACCTGTCCGGATGGAGCACAAGTCGTCTACGGCACGCACTGTTCCCGCGCGCCTCAAGGAGTTGTCAGCAACGAGCAACGTTAAAAACGGTAGGGACCCAGCTGGGTCTAAAGCCTAAGCCTACTGGGGCTAGGGTCTGTTTCCGAAAAGAAGGCTCAGCCCCGGTATGAAAGGAGGAAAGGAACGGGGTGGATTTTTTAGTCAGTAAGAGTCTGACACTATCTCCTGCTCCGCCCAAGGACAGGATATTTTTTACACAACAAAAAAAACCTATACACCCAGTATCCTAATGGATTCTAAAGCACCGGCCACACAGAACTGACGCAAGGCCCGTCGCAAACAATACAATACAGTGTATGTTTTACGTCGCGACGGCTGTATACATTTTATATGCAAGTAGATTAAACAGGCGCCGCGACTGCGACAGGTCCGTGCCTTGCGTCTGTTCTGTGTGGCCGGTGCTTAACGAAGAAGGTCTTAAATGCGCGAGGGGCGTGTGGCGGCGTTTTATCGGTGTTTAGTGACTAGTACAGGCCACAAGAAGCGAGCAGCGACGATTTGTAGCATGCGGTGGCCACCGGCGTCATCAGTGTGCGGCGAATCCATATAAAATGTACGAGAATTATAGAAAATATAGTTCTCGAATATAAAAAATATAGTGACGGCGTTATGTAGTTGTGGCAGGTGGCCTGTGTGCAGCGACCTTTACACGCCGTAAATTATAGCAACTTTTGGGTAACGTGTGATGTATCTTCTTTTTTCGTCTGGCTACCCATCCATTTAAAAGGAGAAAAGTTTAGGGAGGTACTTTTATGCCCATTGTCACTAACACTTGTCGACATTTTAATAAAAGCGCGCAAATGGATTTTTAACTCTCGGCGCTTTGCCAAACGTTGAAAATTCAATGGCGTATAGTTTAAGCCAAATTATGGCTGTCGTTCATTTGTTTGAAAATGGGTACTAAACGATAAAAAATTGAGATTCAGTTAAATAAAACATATCTATATTGCCTGTAGGCCTTAGGCAACTTTGTGTTGCATGAAGATTAAATCCCTCCAGTCTATTTCGATCTGACTGCTATTCCGGAGGTCGTGGGTTCGATGCCCACCCAGGACAAATGTTTGTGTGATGAGCATAATCATTTGTTCTGTGTCTGGGTGTCATTTATCTATAAAATGTATGTATTTAGAAAATTATAAGTATGTTTATCAGTTGTCCCATAACACAAGCTCTGCTTAGCATGGGACTAGATGGCGTTGTGTGATAGTTGTGGAATATTATTATTATTCTCTTTATTAATTTTGCACACATATAGAATTACTTTTTTTTTAAATATTTTTTAACAAAACTATGTATTAAAAAACATTTAAAAATATAAAACCATAGTTTCCGCCGGTGATCAGTGCAAGGTTTTGTCATATTTCAAGACATCCAAATAAAGTTACATGGCCTCCTTGTACCCCCCCCCCCCCCCCTGTAGTCCAACCTTTAGATGGCATCAGGCCGCCTCGTATTCTACCTGCAGACTATTGAGTTTTGATTCTAGGAAAAAATCAGGAGGTAATTATCAATAACATGGATATATTTTATAAGGAAATCAGCAAAGAGTGATTTGGTTTCTTTTTTCAAGAGCTTTATTCAGAACAACTCCCGTTCTGAATAACACTAAAAAATAAAAACAGAAATAAAAAGTAATTACTAAGGTTTAAGTATTGAAATTCGAAGACATGCGACATTCACTTACCCGCACTGGGCCCGCGTGGTGGATTACAGCCCTTTCCCTCTCTTATAGAGGAGGCCTGAGTCCCAGCAGTGGGAACATTAAAAGGCTGATTATGTATGTATGGTAAGTATTGAACAGGTTCTTATTAACGACTTTGCTTACGTTAAAGCCGATAAATTCAGACGTTGTAAATTATAAAAATGTATTGTTAGTATGGTTAGTATAATGTGGAAATATTAAAGCGTATATTTTAAAGTGTGTGGTTGTGCAGTGAAATATTAAATGTGGATGTAATGAAAACTTAAACCTATTTGCTTTTCACAAGGCGACAACTACACAGCTATAAAACATAGGTACAAACATCCGAACATAGTAGGTTGGGTGGTTTTAGTGAAGTTGATAAAAACCGTACGCTAACGGGTTAAAAAAGCCGTTATTCCTTTGTTTTTATAATGCTAAGCTCAGTAAGTGTCCCCGCACACAAGCCACAAAAAAAGCCGCTTCAAGCTTTCTTTTTGTGGCTCGTGTGCGGCGGTGCCACCACAAAAAAGCTTAGCTAGAAGCCGTTTTTCAGTTACGAGCTGTAGTGCGCTCAAGCTTTTTTTTGTGGCCGCTTCTAGCTTTTTATTGTGGCCACTTCTAGCTTTTTTTGTCGCCCGTGTGCCCCCTTAAACTTATTTGCATTTCACAAGCCGACAACTAAACTACAAACCGCCCACAAATGGGTTAAAAAAACCTTTAGTCTTTTGTTTTTAAAATGCTAAGCTCAGTAATTCTTACGAGGGATAAAAACCGGGCCATGTTTTATACTAGGGGCACTAAAATGTAACCTTTATAATGTTGTTAAATGTTAGAGGGTGTTGGGAGAGACGAGACGAGGGTGTCAGGCGACATTTTAGGCGCACATAAAAGAGTTATATTGTTTGGAGAGTGATTTGATCGTGTTTTAATTGCGAGAATGGGATCTTTATTACAAGCTTTTTACAAGCAATTATTTAACTTGCAATTTAGGTAAGTATATATTTTTAGTTTGTAAAGTGCAAATCTTGTAAATGAATTTCGAAGAAGAATGATGCCTAAATTAGTATGTAGCTTTTGCCCAGCGATGCCCAGAATGCAAATCTATGTGATATGATAGCTTTTTATAGCTATTTATAAAATAAATAGATTAAACATCCTAAAAAGATCTGGTTTATCATTTATTGGATGACATACAAGTCCAACTTCATTATGCTCAGTTAGTACATAGTCAGTTTATATGACTTGAGTAGCTTGTATTGATTAAACTCAAAAACTATTGGATCGATTTTAAAAATTCATTCACCAATAGAATGCTATTTTATCACTGAACAACATTGGCTGAACCCGCTGGCACAGTTAATTTATTAAATAACATTATTAGCTCCACGTGTGAGAAGTGATATGAAAGAAAAGGGAGTTAGTGATAGCATGACGAGTGACAGGACAGAATGGGAGAAAAAAACGTGTTGCACCGACTCCAAATAAAACGGGACAAAGGCAGGTAGATGATGATGATGATGGGCTCCATGTCCTGAACAGCTTACAAGCCTTAGGCTTAGGCTTTAATCCTTACAAGCTCGATGTTGATGACCAAATTAAAAAATAAATCTTAATTGTCTAATAAAGTTTATAATAATACTAGCTTTCCGCCCACGGCTTCGCCCGCGTGGACTACAGTTTATATAGCGCGGGCAGAGACCCGTGCTCAGCAGTGGAATTGTAGGTAGCCTATGTGTTATTCCAGTGTCTCTTCTACCTACCTACCAAATTTGATCTAAGTAAATCAGTTCAGTAGTTTTTGCGTGAAAGTGTAACAGACAGACAGACAGACAGACAGACAGACAGACAGGCAGACAGACAGACAGACAGACAGAGTTACTTTCGCATTTATAATATTAGTAGGGATTATTTCACAAAATTGCTTCAACCAGTGGCTTTCGTAATGCCTCTATCGTCCGTACAATACTGGTACAAAATGGGTTGAGCGGACAGTAAAAAACGTTTTGTTTAAATGCCTAATCTTATTTCGAATGAAGTATTAGTAATTCAACGTGAATGCGATTGCGAAGCGATGCGGCCTGGTTGAAACAAACGATTCTAGTACGCCACATTACCTAACATTAACAAAATCTGAAGTTTCTACACTGTATCACAATTTAAACAGTAACACACAATAACTTCGGAATAAAAGACACATCTAGGAGTCATACATGGCGCCTAATGTGATTTTTATTCTAATAATGATAACCTTGTCGCTTCTAGTACCTACTTGTTCTACTATTGCGATTCTCAACGGGCACTAAAATTTGATATACGTCTGTTTCCTAAACATTATACACTAGGAACCAGTAAATCAAAAAGAATGTTTTATTTCGTTTCTCTTGTTACCGGCAACTTTTGTTTCATTTTTCTTCGAATTTTTTACTTGCAGTGATTGTCTATCTGTCTAATCGTCATAGAGTGATCTTTGGCTACCGCGCGGGCTTGCGGACGATGAGTAATAGGTAGGACGCCGTCCGGCCGTCTAATAAGGACCTAACCATCGCTATATGTACTACGCACTAGATTGCGCGTGCCGAACACTCACTTCAATCGGTTCAGGTGTAATATAACCTTGAACATTACACTATGTTGAATGAAACGCGTAAGTGCCACGAAATTTATGGCGCTTAAGATATTTTAGTCGTGAAAAAATTATCCACTATAAGTTATAAAAAAGGCCTACTATACTACGCGTTATTAAGCACACTATATTCAGACTGTCTTATTTTTCATTCCGAGTAAGACAGTCTAACTATTACACTACGCGAAATCGACTAAGACTGTCTGAATATCGAGTATTGTAATAGACCTGTTAGCGCTGTATGTTTTAACAGTTCTGTTAGACGACATAATGCCAACTTTTTAATATTTTAACAAATAGTTTTCGTGAATGTGTTTGTCTATCACTAGAATATAAGTCGATGGACCAAACCCGAGTCTTTGACCGTGCGTAGTGCTCCACATGTGCTCCTCTCGCGCGTTTCTCGTACACCCGTGTGTACGAGAGAGTTGAGTGCCCATCGCGCAATTGTACACACGGGTGTACGAGAGTGACTTGCACCGATTGGATATTTTTTCTGTGACGTATATTTTCAAGTTGCAACCCGTTCTTTAGTCGATTGAACAGAATAGTTCATTCGCTTTCTATTAAAATATTTTCCATTGGCAATATCGATACATGGAATGAAGAAGATTGAAAAAAATAAAGTGATCCGTCATTCAGCTATCTGTCACTTTTTGGCGTCATTGTTGCGTGTGGTTGCGTGCGGACGCAAATCATGTTTCCAATTAGAAAACTGTGAATAATCTTATAAGATTTATATAGAATTACTGAGAAATAAGTGTAGATTACGTTGCAAGTGTTTGTTTTTGGAAAAGTAATAAATATGCCAGTGAAAAAGTGACGAAACTTGTGAAGATGCGTATTTTTTTCCGTCATGACCGTCGTGTTTCGACTTGTTTTAGTGCAAAATTTATCTCGAAATGCTTTGAAATCTACATAAGTTGTTAGTTTATTTACCTATAAACATAATGAAGTTACTACAAAGTGATATAATTGCATATTGTTATCATAATCGTTGTTGAAAGAAAGTAAACCGGTAAAAATGGCGCCAAAGTTCTGGCAACAGTACGCCGCGATGTACCTATCTCGTCAGTGTTTACATTACGCGCGCCAGTAATGGCGCGGCTTTTTGTTGAGTTCCGGAAAAAGTGATTGTGTCGTGTAATTATTGTGTTTTGATGTGATATGAGTAATATTGTTTTTGCGCAAATATATGGACTATCGTATTCAAGTGTTTTTTTCGAGAATATGTGTGTGGTTTTGGTGTAATGTGAGAAAGTTAAAGGTTATGTGTAAGAAAATTTGCAAAATGCCAATTTATCTCGTCGCTACGAAGTCAGGTCAGTTTCATTTATTTATAATCTTACACAGTTCGATAGGAAAACTAATGGGCTTTCCGGGAAGGTATAATTTATTGCATATAATTATCAATATAACCACGAAATTTGCGTTTTTCTCAAGGTCAAACCAAAAAAAAAGAATAATCGAAAAATCCTCGCCGCGGGGGGCATTTAGGGTGAAAGTTCGCGAACGTTCGAGAGGTAGTGATGTCAGCAAAACGGCAGGTTTGCAGATGGAGAGCAATGGGTAGCGCGCTGTCCGACCTTTCAGTAACTGTCCGGACCGAGCCCAAGATGTCGACGGCGCGCACTGTTCCCGCGCGCCTCAAGGAGTTGTCAGCAACAGTGAGGGCCCAGCTGGGTCGAAGCCTACCAGGGCCAGGTTTAGTTCCGAAAGGGAGCCTCAGTCCCAGTATGAAAGGCAAGAAGGAACAGGGCGGGCGTTTTTAGTCAGTAAGAGTCTGAGACTATCGCTCGCTCAAAAAAAACCAGCAAAACTGTATGGGCCAATGCCTTATCAGACAGCCTGACGTTGAGCCTGTTGTTGGTAGTTTTAGCCACCAGGCCAAGATTTGTCCGTCCTTCAGTTACTCTAAGCTTTACGTTCCAGAACAACAGTAACTCTTTCGCAAAATCCCGCAGCCCTAGTAATGAAATGCCTATAAATATAATATTCTTCCTTCTGTATAACCAAAACAAAAAAAAAAAGGCTTTTAACTCCAGCATTTTCAACGCACGTCGCAAATAAATAATTCTAGAAAAAAGTTAGATGAACCTAGAGCATTGTATCTAGGTCGCAGTATGCCTGACTTGTATCTAAATTATTTATGAATGGGGAAGGCACAAGAGTGAAGCCGCAGTATAAGCTACTACATAAATAAACTGTGGCTTATGTAAAGGAAATGTTTGAGGCAAAAACTTCGGCCGCCATTTGCATTCCGCTTTGATATTTTGTAACAAACTGTGCGATCGGAGGGAATATAAGCGCTCATGCACACTAGCGACATGTTGCCGACGGTAGAGGTATCTGCAGCCGTCGATACGAGTCGATGGAGCTGTCGACACTTCACACACACGATGGCTGCCGGTGATGTTCAAAGTTGGAATTTGGACAGCGACCAGGACGGCGTCGACGCGTTAAGGCTTAAGGGCCAAGCGCCCGAGCGTTGCCATAAAACAGTGACTTTCTGAAGTACGACCAGGTTAATAGATTTGAAAAAAAAATATATCTTTATATATATAGATTCATGAACAACATTATCAAATATTGATTTTTTTGTGCGATTAATAATTTTGTTTAATTCATGAATCCCCAAGCGACCACCGGTGGCCGCGCATCTATTGTCTTACTATTGTGTCTCTAATTGACGGTATCTGAAGGGTTAAAAAAAATATTTAGCAATTTTGCAACTTTTCCCTATTCCTTCAAAACGGCTTAGATTTTTAGAAACATTTTTACACAAAACAATTAGTGGTTAAATATTCTTCAAATTGAACATAATCATATTGTAAATTAATCAATATTTCGCAAACGAATGGATTTAAATGTCAGTGAGGCTTTATCCGGGCGCAGCTGGCCGCAATTGAATGCACAGACACTCGTATTTAGGTGTGTCCACAGAAAAGATGAAAGAGGTTAGAAAGAAAATACTTTTCAATTTGTACTAAGAGTGTCGCCGCTTGTCTCTCACCCTTTAACTCCACTACAGACAATAAACCAATATGAATGCGTATTACGCAAGTAACAGACCACGCACACTTAGATTACAAGTTTGCTATTGGTAGTTGAACTGTGAGCATTGTCCTACAATTGTGGCTTGCCTGCTCCACCCACAATTCCATTCTAACCTCTTTCATCTGTTCTGTGGTTGTGTCCATGCCGCTCGTGTGTATGATCTCTAACAAAACAGAAAAGTTTGCTGAATAAAAGTTAAAGCTGTGTTCAATTTTTGTTTTAAATTAAATTGATTGAAAAGAAGCTTTGTTTAAAAAATTGAATGAACTAATTACCTATTTAAAGAGTGTATTATAGATACCTGGTGTTAATATATTGCTGGAGAAGTCTCGGACTTGCCGCAACCAACCTATCAGGCGATCCATGACCACGACCACTCCGCCGGGAGTGTACGACTAAGAAGAAGAAGATTATTATATTAATAACCATCCTATACCCGGCAAGATCCGTGCATTTGTCAAGAGTGAATTATGTATGATATTTGTTGTGTTCTTTTAAAAGCCCATTCTCACTTGTCGGGTGTCGGATCCGTTTTTTAATTCGACGTCAGCATCTATGTTCACAGTTGTCGGATGTCGGATTTGACTGAAGCTGGAGCCAATTTTCGACACTCTACGTGAGGCGACTGTACACAATGCATGTGTTTTGAAAAAAGAAAACAAATAAAACAGACACGAAAATAAACTATTGGACTGATCCTGAAGAAAAGATTTATTTTAGGAACATTTCAGAGCTGGCGAGCTATAAGTGGAATAGGGGAGAGTGGGGATAAAGCTTCCGACAACCGACAAATGTGAACAGCACCGTACTTATGATCTAAAGTATAATTGTCGGAGCTGACAAAAATTCGCTATCGGATTATGTTAAATGTATGCTTCATATAAAATGTTCAGCTACTAGAGTACCTGACATTTTGTCTGGCCCGACACCCGACGAGTGAAAATGGACTCTTACACATCAGTCTTTTTTGTCACTTTAAGGGGGATGTTCAAAAGTAACCCGCGAAATTCAATTTTGTTAATTTGTTTGTATTCGTGGGCTACCCTGGTGCTTTAACCTCAAATTAGACAAAGTCTTATCTGAAAACTGTGGGAAAAAGTATCTGTGTGCGACACTTAGGTCTATGTGTGACACTCAAGTCTGTGTGTGTCTATTTCCAAAAAATCTTACACTGACACCAGACTTGAGTGGACCTGTCCAGTCAGTGCAAATCAGTGTCAGTAACCGAGAAGTTGAACTTAGGGCCTGTGCGTACCACGTTTTTAAACGCGCCGTTGACGCGCGTTTTGGTAACGTACATTGACGGCGCGCTTTAATCCTATTAAAGGTCTACAGGCTGCGTCTAATTGGCGTGCGTATCGCGTTTATATCGTAACAATCGCGCGTCAACGGCGCGTTTTAAAAAACGTGGTGTGCTTAGGTCCTTTGAACTACTATCGTATTTTGTTTTTGTATTATATGTGCATAGTTAAGTTACTCGTATGTGTAAATACTTAGCTTAGTTAATATTTAAGTTTCTTATTTACATATGTATATTTATATAGATGTAATCAATAAAAAAAATACGTAGCTTATATTTATCATTAAAGAACTGTTATTTGTTTATTAAATCTGGTGTAAGAAAGAGATAGTGCTATATGGCCTGTGAAATTCTGTCTCTTTCTCACATTGGAATTATGAGTCGCTTATGACGTCATGGTAAGGCCCTTTACTAAGAGTTTTTTTTACCTCCTACAAACAAATAATTTTACCTCTTTGCCAATTTTGATGGCTATTTTCCATCGGTGAAAAGAATTTTATTTTAATCATTACTTATTTTCTGATAATACCAATAAACAAAGTATGGTTATCATTTAAAATTTACTTATATAAATAATTGTAGAAGATTTTAGTTGTGCGCGCATCACTTCAAATGTACAAAATCGATGTAGATATGTAACTTACTAAACCTACGTTTGATTTTTCTATAACTATACTTTATTTTTACCTCGATTACTGTAATTCCAATACACATTCAGGAAATATATAAAGATTACTTCATAATTTTTCAATCAGTCATGTGTATAGTTTTATTTCGTATTCGAACATTGGTATTTGAATACACAATAATAATATGGTAGCTGAAATAGTCTATTAAGGAAAGAAAGAATTCTTTACAAGTTTTAGTTATAATGACCGTCGACCAAGGCAATACAGCATATCTATTAAGTATTTTGTGTGTGGTTCCGTATGTTATATAAAATAAAATTTATAATAAAATTCCAGACCGAATTAAGAAACTTCCAATGGCTACGCAGATCTCTCCAAATAATTTCTCCAGCTCAAATTTAATTAACAACGATAATTTGTTTATTTGTACTATTGTAATAATTTTGATACAAAAATAAAAATATTTAAATTCAACGGTCTAAATATTACAGTTTACGTCTATGCGAAGCAAGCGATAGTACAATAGCGAGCAAGGATCGGGCGGCGCGAGTGGTTGATGCGCTTGCTTTGCGTCATACAGATGTAGGTAGGTAGAGCAAAACACAGAGTTGAAATGTTTGATAGAACAATGAAATCTTGAAGTTTTATTTTTGATAAATGTTTTGTAAAAAGTAATAGAACACGAGTTGTTCATCATCATCATTTCAGCCGATAGGCGTCCACTGTTGGACATAGGCCTCCCCCAAGTGTCGACACAATGATCGATCCTGTGCGTCCCGCATCCATCGGATTCCCGCAACCTTCACCAGGTCATCGGTCCACGGCCATCCAACGATTTCTAAAATCTGTCCACTTTGCGTGGAATGCCTCATACGTTATGCAAGCTAGAAGCCCTAAATTATTCGAAAGAAATCAATTTTCACGACAATCACAGAAAGAACTTTAACCTTTAAGCACTTTACAAACAATAGCCAAAGAATTTCAATCTAAATAGAACAAAAGTTTGTCTAGCACATCACAAATAAAACAAAGTAACAAAACCTAAAATGTGGCCACGGAACCCTAAATCCGGCCGTCCGTTATTATGTTCAAGCAAACAGACTGTTCCTAATGAGTCTTTCACACGCCATCCTTGATTGTTTTACCGTTTATTTGTATTTCTATTCATATTCTGTGCCTTATGTTGGAATATTGAAGACAATATAATATATTATATAATAGTGTAGAATGATGTTTTGAATCACTAAAGTTTTAATACTCCGAGAGGATTTATACAGTAAAGTACCCGAACTAATTTTCTATGGCATTTCTCTCTTCACACGGGGCAGAAATTTTTAAAGATTTCTCACTAAAAACAAAGTATAAGTGCCGTCCGGTAACTGTCCGGACCAAGTCTAAGACGTCGACGGGGCACACTGTTTCCGCGCGCCTCAAGGAGTTGTCAGATTTTTCCCCACCACAAAAAAAACCCTATAAGTCTTCCGTTTTTGCCGGATTAGGTACGGGATTGATATGAAACAAAAGGGTTAGGGTTAGGTAGTTAGTGATAGCGTGACGAGTGACAGGACAGAATGGAAGAAAAAAACGTGTTGCGCCGACCCCAAATAAAACGGGACAAGGGCAGGAAGATGATGATGATGAGGTACGGGATTCTAAAAAGACCTAATAATAAGTGGGAGTTTTAAAAAGAATGACTGAAACCCTGGAACGCAAAGGGTAACTGAAAAAACACAGGTCAGTCTTTGTCAGTAAAACTTTCACACGCTCTCTCGCTTTAACCAGAAGGAAAAAAATTATTTGATGATTTCCCAAATTCCCACATCGAAAAATTAATAAAAAGTCCGTCTCATAATTAAAGTGGATACATTTGTAAGGAAATATCTTCATTTTCCTTTAAACGATCAAACCAAGAATTAATCTAATAGGACTTATTTATCATTCCCTAACTCACAATGATAAGCAGAAATTTCCAAAGTAATAATCATAATCTAATATTAGACGCCAAATAAATTACTCCGGCGTAATTTCGATGATCCAGATAATGCTTTGTGTCACAGACGTATCTTTGCGATTCTAATTATGGTAATTATTGTAAACTAGCATCTGCCAGTTGCTTTGCACGTGTGAAAGTAGTTTATTCCGAAAAAAACCCTATCCTATAGTCTATTCCAGAACATGGGCTACCCGTGTACCACGCTTCGTCGAAACATACAGCCGTTCGAGTGCGAAGAAGTAACGAACATACACACAAGCAGACAAACTCATAAAGTTTGTCTGTCTGTGTCTTCATTAAGTAAAAAAAATATCCTCCCGGAACAGAAGATTTCTTTTTTCAAATGCCTTTTGGATTTAAGGGTTTTTATTAGGTACTTGTATAGTGCAGATTTCATCACGTATGCGGAAAAATTTTGAGTGCAATAAAATGCGTCCCGCGTAAGTATTTAACGCATTAGCCTCAAAAACTCGGCACACGGCACACGGGCCTCAAAAACTTCAAAAATAAGCTAGAACCGGCCGCAAGCTTCTCCGGCCACAAGCTGTCGCGCGCTTCAGTTTTTTTTTTGTGGCCTCTTCTAGCTTATTTTGTGGCCGCTCCTACCTTTTTCTTGTAGCGGTTTTTTTTTGTGTCCCGTGTACGGGGACACGAATACAAAATTTCTTAGTTTAGGAGTCAGGGCGTCAACTTTTGTGCACCTTTTTTTTGTAACTTAACTGATATTAAACATGTTGTCAGTATTTGTGTCAATAGATTATTATAATTAGGTATATTTTTATTAAAGAACCCAGCATCGAATTCTGTTCCTTAGCTGTACGCACAATTAATGTGTCCAAATTTTTACACTGCGCTGAAACCAACCTAGGTAAAACTAGAGTACTTATTCTAACCGCGGTTACCGAAATACCTCCTGTAACGCTATAGCATGTTTGAAATTTTACCCAAAATTCTTGAGCAGTATGCGGATTAGTTTTATACACGTGAGAATGTTTTTCCACAACGAAAACAAAATAAAAATATCTTGCTAAGCCGTTGAACTCAGCTTAACTGTAAATTCGACATTTTGTATTCCATTTCACGAATCCATTTTACTGTATAGTCATATTTTATAATGTAATACAGGTGGAAAATATGAATATTTAATAAATTAAATTGAAAAACAACAGTAAAATGTTACATTGCAGCTGAACCGACTTTTTTTATACGAAAATCAATCAATGATATCCCCCTCTTTTGCCTTTCCTACCGGGGCTGAAAATTGCTTTTAGAAACAAATCCTTGGCTCCAGTAGGCTCTGCAATGGGAAGCTCGCCGTCCGACTTTCCGGTAATCGTGCGGACCGAGCCCAAGACGTCGAAGGCGTGTATTGTTCCACCTACACCTCAAGGAGTTGTCAGCAATCCGTAGGGGCCCAGCAGGGCCGATGCTTGCTAGGGCTACGGGGAATTTATAAAAGAAAACCATTGGTCCTAGAAAACATAGGCCAACTGATTGAAGATGCTGGTGTGATTTTAGTCAGTAATAAGCAAGTCATCCCGCTTCACGCTTGAATGGGACCAGTTATTAGATAATTTACCATTTCAAAGAAAACCTGAGAATTAAAGAATTTGATCGTTTTTAAGTCGGTTAAAACTCAACGCACAAAAAATAATTTCCAGGTTAACCCAAATATCAACAATAACAAGAACATCTGGCTTCATTCAATATTGTAAAACGTCGCCATAATATTTTATAGATCACCAGATTCACGCATAAAATTACACTCATTAAAATAAATCTCTTGCTCACAAAAATGCGGGGAAGCGATTTAATATTTTCCGGGAAAATTGTAACGATCTTTCTTTTTTCTATTTATATTCTAAAATGCTGTTTATTTTGAGATAAAATGGCACTTCAAACAGTTATTTACTTTGTCGATTACTGGTGTATTGAATTTCAAAGGTATGAAATTACATTAGGAGTGTTGTTGGCTTCATAGAGCTTTTTTTTATTTTTTTGTCGATGGGGAAAATCATCTTATGACAAAACCCGCTCTTGGGTGGAGCGGGAGATAGTGTCAGACTCTTACTGACTAAAAACCCTACGCCGTTCCTTCTAGCCTTCATACCGGGGCTCAAGTTTCCTTTCGGATAACCCCGACCCCGGTAGGCTTCGACCCAGTTGGGCCCCTCCTGTTGCTGAGAACTCCTTGAGGCGCACGGGAACAGTGCGTGCCGTCGACGTCTTGGCTCGGTCCGGACAGTTACCGGACGATCGGACAGCGGGCTACCCATGACTCGCTGTCCACGAGCCCGAGTCTACGGTGGCTGGAAATCGGGATTGGAATCCCGGCGGCTTCATAGAGCTTGGTGTTGCCGTATCGGTAATGACTAAGAACGCTATCGCATCGATATTATAATGGTGAAAGTAAAATATACATCAAACTGACCGAGATGAGAATGTTAAGATGGATGTGTGGTGTGACGAGTACGGATAAAGTGAGAAATGAGTACCTATATTAGGGGAATTTTGAAAGTGGCGCCGGTGACTGAAAAGTTGAAAGGGAATCGTTTGTCTTGGTATGGTCATGTAAAAAGGAGAGATGAAACGCATGTTGCTAAAAGAATTATGAATTTACATGTGGATGGATGGAGAGGGAGAAGGAGGCCAAAGAAAAGATGGATGGATTGCGTGAGAAGTGATATGAATGAAAGTTAGTGATAGCGTGACGAGCGACAGGACAGAATGGAAGAAAAAAACGTGTTGCGCCGACCCCAAATAAAACGGGATAAGGGCAGGAAGATGATGACTATGATCTAGATTCTAGATTTATGCATGTGTGTAAATATTAGTGACTCATGCTCAAATTACTGATCGGATTTCAATCACATTTGGCAGTCGGGTATCTCCTGGAATAATACATCTCATACTTTTTATTTAGGAGTATGTTCCTTGAGGTTTATTACAACGGCTTTCACGCGGGTGAAGTCGCTGGCAGAAACTAGTTTTACTAATATTCATTAATTTTAAGCCACGGTTTCAACTGCAACCTGCTCGCATGCAAGTAAATGATAAATTATGTTTAACTAGCTGCTCCCAGCTGCTTCGCCCACGTGATAGCAGTAAATTATCCCAAGGGAGCATACTACCGGGATAAAAAGTATCCTATGTCCTATTCCTGGACATGGTCTATCCGTATACGAAGTTTCATCAAAATCGGTTTTGCCATTTAGGCGTAAAGACAAACAAATAAACTCACTTTCGCTTTTATAATATTAGTAAGGATTTGCAAATAGGTTTTCATAGCACGCTTTTATAGCTCGGTATATACCTATACACCGGTAGATTTTATTATACCGGATTTGCACTGGCAAATGTCATTTAGATGATTTTTACCCACCATCACTTCTATACCTCTAAACCAAAGACATTAAACATAGACTACCAATAGACCGAACATAGGGAACAAAATCGTCATACGAGACTTGTTACTAAAGTAGTAACAAGTCGCTGTCACCTGACTGTCAAGTCGCGTTTGTCCGCTATAAGCACCAAAAGAAAATATTTTTTGGAGAAATATGCCGAGTTGCGCATTGCACGATTGTAAAACGTACTATGCTAACCTAGCTCCAGTTTATTTTCGTAAATATTTTTCGTCTTCACTGAAGCATAGGATGACAGTTTTTCTAAGAAATTTCTTCTGATGGCCGCTCTATTGTATCTATTTAATCTCTTTGCTCTAAACAAACAATATGAGAACAAAGTTTCACCAAAATACACTACTTTAAAATCGTAGTACCCCGTGCAAGCGTGTCAGGCGTATAACAAAGGCGAGCTAAAATGTGCTGAAACACGGACGCTGATGTGCACAAAAGCGTTGCGGCAGGTCGCACGTCATTGTGTGCACTAGATTGTGCAACAGTGTGGGCACTGTGGGATAAGGAATAGGGGTGATAAGGTTTTTATGACCTGAGTGGTACTGAGACTAGACTACACACTTATGTATACACAGACAATATAGAGAGAGACTTACGTCTGAATATTGTAAGAAAATCTAGTTTTTAACCGACTTTTAAAAAAGGAGGAGGATCTCAATTCGGATGTTTGTATGTTTTTTTTTTATGTTTGTTCGCGCATAACTTCGTCGCTTGCCAACCGATTTGAAAAATTATTTTTTTGTTGGATAGGGTATACTTCCCAAATGGTCCCATATTCACCAAGTTGGGATCTGATGATGGAATCTTGGCGAAATCGAGGGAACTTCAATTTTTTAGTGAAGTCGGTTATTTTTTTTTATACTTTTTTTTTTTGATAAATAGGAAAGTATACTAAGTGACGCAATAGTTTTAGTACTTTCTTATTAAAAAAAGAGGTTTAAATCTAAGGCATTAATAATATTGTAAATGCGAAAGTTATTGAGTGGGTATTGTGTTCCTTCTTAACGGTTCGAACGGCTGTACAAATTTCTATGAAACTTAGTACACGGTTAGAACCGAAGAAGAATAGCACTTAGGGTAGTTTGTCGCCGGAGCGTATGTTCTTTTGGTATATAATTTTTAACTATCATGCAAGTGAAGCTGGTAGCAGCAGATAAAATAATTCTTTATTCATAATAACATTTAATGTTGTAAGCAGGAGCTTTGTTTTCTTTGGGACCAGATTTTTTGAGTAGATTATTGACGCATTAATTCAAACTTCCTCAATTAGAAAAGGGGTTCCAAAAGAAGTTTTATTGTATGTCATCACTAATATTGTGAAAATGAAAGTTCGTGAGTTTGTATGTTTGTTACTGATTTACGCTCAAACGGAGGAACGGATTCCGATAAAACTTGGTACATGGTAGAGCATATCCTGGAATTGCACTTAGGATACTTTTTATTGAAGTAGTATGTTTCTATATGATCATTTTCAACAAACACGTCGGCGAGTCACTGGCATTCTACTAAAAAATAAAGCAACAGAAAATAATTATGTTTTCTGTGTCAAAATCCTTCAAAAAGTATCAAGATTATACGAGCACGCTAAACAAAATAGCTCCTTATTATAAAAGGCACTGTATTGTCAAGGATCCAATTATTTGCCCAGCCAAGAATACTTGTTACAAGATGGACGATAAAAAAGGGTAAGAATACATAAATATAAAAGATAAAACGGTTTTTCATATACAAAGCGTAATTTTTTGGGACAGCCCTGAATGATAATAATTTTGGTATTCAATCTGGGTAAAGTATCGATATTTTGAGTTAAACTAAGAGGTTGACTTCTTCGAAATCATCATCATCATCATATCAGCTGAAAGACGTCCAATGCTGGACATAGGCCTCCCCCAAGCGTCGCCACAACGACCGGTCCTGTGCGTCACGCATCCATCGGATTCCCGCGACCCTGACCAGGTCGTCGGTGCGTCTTCCGGTACGTGGTCGCCACTCCAGAACCTTTCGTCCCCATCGACCATCTGTTCTGCGTGCAATGTGCCCTGCCCATTGCCACTCTCGACTCTTCGAGCTACGTCGGCAACCTTGGTTCTCCTGCGGATATCTTCATTTCTGATGCGATCACGCAGGGAAACTCCGAGCATAGCCCTTTCCATCGCCTTTTGGGTGACTGAGTCTTCTTATAAGGCCCCATTGTAAGCGACCACGTCTCGGAGCCATAAGTCAGCACTGGTCATAGACTCGTCTTGAGACACTGTGGTATATTAGACGAGAAGACACCGCGCAACTTGCCAAACGCTGCCCAGCCGAGTCGAATTTCACGATTGATCTTTCTTCGAAATATTCCAACACTATTCTGTAACTGGTGGCTTACTTCAAAAAATAACGGTTTTTTCAGGAAATTTCACGCAAGTAGTTGGTGGTTGGTTGGTTACAAGGTCTTCTACTTTTGAAATCGTACACGTGATGTTGACGACAAATAAAACTTGTGTCATTAGCATAAGGCGGAATAAAGTCATGTAATTCCTGCTCACACTCTCCAAAACGCATCCTGTAAATAAAACACCGTCTTTTTTAAGAATTGGAAAGAGAATGCGAGGAATTATAATCATTGTATGAAATGGAGGGTGGCCTTTGCCCAGTAGTGGGACCGGTAGGGAAAACCTTCTTGCAAAACGTAAACTGTCACTTTCAATTATATTGTTCAAAGGGCCGATATCTTTGAATACGTTCCAAATAAAATTCAGTTTTTTTTTTTAAGTCTTTACTTTATATAACCTCTTCTCGTCGTCTTTACTTTATATAAATAATTTTTGCGTAAGATTTAGTTAATGATCCATGTACGGCTGATTTATCTAACGTCAATAACTTGAAAAGATTTCGAGAGCTGTCGAAGAAAGAATTTTATTCTTCTTAAAAAGTTATATATAACGACTGAAAAATCGCTACCTATTTAGGTTATTTCTCTCAAGAGACCATCAATCTCTTGAGACTTCAAATCACACAAAAAAACAAAAGGCAAAGGATAAATTGACTGCGCGCTGGGAGCAGTGGTTGAGTTACTGGCTGCTTTGCTCCATGGCGCGGGTTCGTTTCGCGTGTAACATATAATTGTATTTTTCTTTAAATATTGTACCTCACGCTAGAACATACTCCTGTATCGTAGGTGTCATTATCAGCCTTTTTAATGTTCCCACTGTTGGGACTCAGGCCTTTTCTCTAGGAGAAGGAGTTTAAAAATGTATATAAACTCACATATACAAGACATCTTGATCTAGAGCTATACTATCATCCTGTCCGATTATAATTAAGATGTTTTCAACGTTCAAAATCGGCAACGCCTTTTAGGAGAAATTAGGTGACAAATACACTTAGAAAACCATTATACATATTATAAAAATAGCAAAGAAAATGCACCACTTACAATAACAACATTGAAACAAAATTGTCTCACATCAAAATCAACCAATCACAACGCTCCCAACAAAACCGCAGCCTCAACAAAGAACTATTTATTCCCTAGCCAAGTGTCGCGTGTGTCTATCGGCGTGTCAGCCCTCACGTAGAGCTGACAAAGCTAGCGGACACTCATCTAGAGTGCTCTCAGCGGTGTCGAGTAGCTTGTAACGAAGTAAGAAGTAGCTGAGATACGAGGCGTGTGAGTAGTCTAGATTTGTGGGTAGATTTTACTGTAGTGAGTGTAAATGAAGATTTGTAGCGATCTGTAAGATGGGTTTTGTAATTTTGGTTGTTGTAAATATAAGAGAAAGCTTAGTTTGGGAACCAGTATCTGCAACTCCTGCGATTACTGTACCCATATTATACAGTACTTTTATTATTGTGAATGCTTATTTTTTTTGGTATCAATGAACAATTAAAAAAAAAATACTTTTCTGTAATTACCTTTCAACTTTTCAGTGACTGAAAAGTTGAAAGGTAATCGGTTGTCTTGGTATGGTCATGTGAAGAGGAGGGATGAAGCGCATATTACTAAAAGAGTTTTAAGTATAAATGTAGATGGATGGAGAGGGAGAGGAACGCCGAAGAAAAAATGGATGGATTGTGTGAGGAGCGATATAAAAGAAAATGGAGTTAGTGATAGTTTGACGGACACAGAATAGAATGGAAGAAAAAAACGTGTTGCGCCGACCCCAAGTAATATGGGATAAGGGCAGGAAGAAGAAGAAGAAGAAGGTTGTTGTAAATGACTATGGAGGAGACAGACATACGTGTGAGGGAACGTACATTCTCACACCTGCTTTTATTAATATAGGTACTTTAATTTAATAATAATATTTGTACTTGACCTTTCTCTTTCTCCCCCTTTTCCCACTTTAAAAAAAATAAGCCTTTGTTCGTCTCCAGAATCCCAACTATTTCTGCACCAAAATTCATCAAAATCGGTTTTGCCATTTAGGCGTGAAG
Organism: Mythimna lalbum; assembly: GCA_949319445.1. Taxonomy (NCBI): domain Eukaryota; kingdom Metazoa; phylum Arthropoda; class Insecta; order Lepidoptera; family Noctuidae; genus Mythimna; species Mythimna lalbum. The sequence continues at coordinate 8,950,791 of OX439370.1, forward strand.
ACGTAACAAACAAACAACCTCACTTTCGCTTATTAGTAAGGATATCAGTAAAACCATAGGAGCCAGCAGCAGGGCAAGGAAGAATTTCTTATAAGGAAACTCGCGGTCCTAGAACGCAAAGGCAACTGAAGGATACAGGTGTGGTATAGTGAGTAGAAGTCTCACACCCTCACGCTCCACTCAAGAGTGGGAGAAGACGTTGGATGATTTATCATCTCAAAAAAAAAGAACGCTGTCAAGATAATGTATACTTATTGTATCTTTTAATACTTTACAAAACATAGTTTCACGATATCGTCATAAATAAAGCGAAACAAATGTCAAAGATAAAGGTTATTATATTTGGTATCAACTTAACATATTAAAGGATTATGTTAATATTACAATCTAAATTTAAGTAGGTTCCATAATCTGAATATCGAAGAAATGAGAAAATTTTGTGTATAATCGTATCAAAGCCGTGTCTGGGAGATTAAGTTAGTTCTATTTTATCTTAATATAGTAACTTTAAATTCAGTGGTTTTTGTGTGTTACTGTGTAATTAACTGCGCGTGTAACAGTGTATTCGAAGGAGAACAAAGGTTGCCGACGTAGCACGAAGAATTGCTAAACTAAAGTGGCAACGGGCAGGGTTTATTGCTCGCAGAACAGATGGCCGTTGGGGCTGAAAGGTTCTGGAGTCGCGGTCGCGTACCGGAAGACGCAACGTTGAAAGGCCTCCTACAAGGTGGAAGATGACCTAGTAAGGGTTGCGGGAATCCGATAGGTGCAAGACGCATCGGACCGTTCATTGTAGTGATATTTGGAGAGGCCTATGTTCCAATAGTGGACGTTTTTCGGCTGAAATGATGAACTGTGTTTGAGCCTTGAGTAAAGTTCGCAAAGGAACAAATTAAATCAAAGAAACATGATATTTACTCACGGTTTTCGTACTCCCAGTGCGGAGGCATTATATGGGTAAAGTATATAGAAATCAAAACTATCCTTATTTTTACTATCTCTACTGATATTATAAAGAGGTAGGTCCTCTCTTAGGGCTTGAGAAACCTTATGCAAAACACGCTTCTAGTCCCAGTAGTTTCGACTGTACGTTGATAAGTCAGTCAGTCACTTTCTCCTTTTATAGATATGGTAGAAAAGTCTGGCACGCCACGCCATGACCTCAAAAAAAAATCAGACAACGACTTTTGACAATAGCTATGAGCTCTTGATTCATCTCATATTTGACAGTAAAACCCAATCATTTTATTAGTCCCAAAAAAAGTCGTTTGTCTTTATTTTTCGACCACAACAAACCCTTTAAAAGAATTATGAGTATACTTAAATACGACGTTTTGATAAATATTCATATTTGGCATTGGTTTTTTTTGGCCGGGTCAGACCGGGCATTACTGGACAGGGTTGAAACATGGGTGTGACAGGAGGGCCGGGCAATATTAAACGATTTGCAATATTTTATAAGTGTTACAATTTTTTTTTTCAAAACTTTTTTTATTGTTTTGTTAACTGAATAGATAGGAGAAGTGTGGTGTGTGAGGACTTCTTTTAGCTTTCGTATAAATGTAATGGAAACTATGTCATCAATGGACAATGTATCAAAGCTGGCACGCCACAATTATTACAGTAAGTCCCTTCTTTGAGGCGTGGCTGGAAAGACCTCATGGCGTCCTCACTTTCCGCATGACGCAGGTTCTCACCGGACATGGCAAGTTTGGGAGGTTCCTGTACTGGATTCATTTTGAAGTGGCGCCCGGGTGTCGCCACTGTGCGGAACGCCCGGAAGACATGATAGAGCATACAGTTGAGGAGTGCCCTGCCTGGGCGATTGGCGGCGCAGACCACTCGTGACGGGCTTTAATTCTGGATATGGTTCGAAGCGAGGAGGAGTGGCAGGCGGTCGCCTCCTTCTGCGAAGCAGTAATGCTAACAAAGGAGGAGGCCGACCACATCAGGCAACGGCGCTCCCGCTACCTACCAGTGGGATTCCGATCCCGATTTCCGGCCACCTTCGACGCGGGTTTGCAGATGGCGAGCCATAGATAGCTCGTTGTCCGACCGTCCGGTAAATGTCCGGACCGAGCCCAAGTCGTCGACGGCGTGCACTGTACCTGTCAGCAACAGCAGGGGCCCAGCCGGGTCGAAGCCTACTGGGGCTTGGGCTAGGGTTAGTTTCGAGAGGTAGCTCAACTCCAGTATGACGGCACGAAGGAACGGGGTGGGTTTTTAGTCAGTAAAAGTCTGACACTAGGTATCTCCCAGTCCACCCAAGAGCAAGGGATGTCATTGGATGATTTTCCCACCAAAAAAAATGTATCAAGGCAATACTACATAATAAACAATTTTTAAATGTATCTCAATTCAAAGATCTTAGATGATATTTTTTTACTGTGGTGATATATCTGAAAAGTACGGGATATAACCATCAATCGATGCCAACGTAGGGATTAGTAGATAATGCCTAAGGCATTAAGTCTGCCTTTGTACAGTTTTTTGTATATAAAGCTTTAATAAATAAATATCAAGAGATTGAACTTAAATATTTAGAATTGCTAACTTTCTTTGCCAACTTTTCTCCACAAATTCAACATAAAACATTTACGAATTCCGATTCCGATCTTCGTAAAATCCGCATTCAGTGTCACTCGTCCAGAAAATGGCGGCATTACGTCAAACTGTCCAGAAACCGTTGGAATTACAGGGTGTTCCGACCACAGGCATTCCAAATGTGTAGCCGTCGGGAGTCGCGGGCGACCACAAGTATGTGTCCTCGTTTCTATGCTAGCAATGTTTACCTACGGACAGACAATGTTTACTTGTATTTAAATTCCGAATTCAAAATAATTATCAAATTTTGAAAAGAGAAACAACACGACAAAGATTTAAATTCCCAATTCAAAATAAAAATGTTGTAAAGGGAATCAACACGTCAAAGATCCAAATTCCGAATTCAAAATAATTACCGAATTTTGGAAAGGGAAACAATACTTCAAACATTAAAATTCCGAATTTGACATATTTACCAAATTTTTGAAAAGGAAACACTATCTCAAAGAGTACAAAGTTAAAATTCCATTGCAAGGTATGCTTTTTCTTGTCCTTTTACGATACCGTATACTTTTACTTTTCAACTTGTCTTGAGATGTCCATAAAATAACAAAATCCAAAGGTAATCGCAAAATAACCTCTACTCTCCCCTACCCACCTTGCAGTTAGGAGGGAAGGTACCCTAACTGCAAACCACAAGTATGCGACGCACATTGTTGTCTGGCTCCGTAGTTTTATTGTCAAAGAATTTGAAGACAGTATAAGATTTTAAAGTGGAAGAATAATAATAATAAAAAATCGTTTATTTATAGCATACATACATATATTTACAAATAAAGTATTTTAAATATTAAAAAAAAGAACACAGAATAGGTAATAGGTAAGTTATCAAATAACTCCTCTCACTCTGGAAGAAGCAAGGAGTGTCAGCTTTTTACTGACAAAAAACCAAAATCTTTTTAAAATCTCATTAATCCTTAGGCCTTAGTACGCTTTTTTCTTTGATATAGTTTGGAAAAAACTGTGGCGAAAATCATCAAATGACTTCTCTCGGTCTGGGTAGAGTGAAAGATGAAGGAAGTGGTTTCATCATTCCAGCCAATAGTCGTCCACTGTTGCACATAGGCCTCCCTCAAGTGTCACCACAATGATCGATTCTGTGCGTCCCGCACCCATCGGATCCCCGCAACCTTCACCAGGTCCACCATGTAGAGAGTGGTTTACTAACTAAAAATCCCGTTAATCCGTCAGTTTGGAACCTACAATTTTCCCTTAGATATGGCTAATTTTCCAGGAATCCTTTCTCACAAATCTCAACCTAACAACACTGCCATATTCACACACCGTCTCCCTATCAATAGTTTTACTTCAGTAGCTTCAATCAAATCAAACTATCTCACTGCTCATCCGAACCAAGCGTATTGTTCCAGACCAGTTCATTACTTACACACTATAGCATCCACAAATATGGCGTGTTATGTACTGAAGTCTGTATGTTCTGCTTATGTACATAGAACCAAACTGTGTACTTGTTTATGTATAGGTGTTGTGTTGCTCAATTATGTATTGTTTTGTCCTAGTTTTGGACGGATATTGGGTGAGATAACATGGACCGGAATATGATTAAAGCATTCTGTATTTTCATGCTTAATTTACTTGAACGTTGTATATCTTCTTACTAGCTTCTACCAGTGGCTTCACCCGCTTGCAAGAAGTTTTCTCCGCTCAAACTTTGGACTTTTATCCCCTCAGGTGGAATTTTTTTGAAATCCCTCTCTTAGGAGGTTCTCAATACGGATGTTTGTATTTTTTTATGTTTGTTCGCGCATAACTTCGTCGCTGTCCAACCGATTTGATTTTTTTTTTTAGAAAGATTACACTTCCCAACTGGTCCCATAGTCATAGCCTTGGTGAAATCGAGGGAACTCCTCAAATTCAATTCAATTTTATAGTGAAGTCGGTTATTTTTTTTTTTGTTATACAAAGGTTTTATTTATATCATCATCATCATCATCATCATCATCAGCCTTTTAATGTTCCCACTGCTGGGACTCAGGCCTCCTCTCTAGGAGAGGGAATGGGCCATAATCCACCACGCAGGCCCAGTGCGGGTTGGTGAATGTCACATGTCTTCGAATTTTTGGTTCTCGGACATGCCGGTTTCCTCACGATGTTTTCCTTCACCGTTTTGAGAGCAGTGGTGATGAAATAAATTACACAAAGTAATGCGCCTGGCTGGGTTCGAACCCGCGACCTACAACTCGTAAGTCGGGGCCATTACCACTCGGCCACCACTGCTCATCACTGCTTTATTTATATACGAATATAATAATAATAACACTATAACACTGACGTACAGGATCGATCATTGTGGCGACACTTGGGGGAGGTCAATGTTCAACGGTAGACGTCTGTCGGCTGAAATGATGATGATGATGATGATAATAACAATAGTTTGGTTTCTTCAAAGATTATTAAAACATTACCCCACAATAAGGAGTGCAGCAACTACGATATCCGTATCGTGGTTGCGGGTATCGGAGGCTTTGTCGGTAACCTTGGTAGTTACCGACAAAGCCCGAAAAATTACCAAACTTAATGACACAGCTGAGATGAAATTGAACGTTTTAAATATTACGAAGTCTACGCAAAACAAGCGATAGTACAATAGCGGTTGATAAATGTATCATGCTTTGTAAAATTTATAGAAATAAAGGTTGTTGTTTTTGATGTTAGTAATATAGTCTTGCAAGGTTGTTAGTGTTTTACAAATAACCCTGTGTAGACTAGTCAGTCGTATAAATACGTTAGGTATATTTCCTTCAACAAACCAAGCACTATATTCCAATTAAACACAGCAAGTCCCTAGTTAATAAAAACAAATGCCTGTCTCCGTACGTTGGCTCGTGGTAATTAGAACTTGCAATGGTAATGTGGCAAGCTGCACGTAATGTTCTAGTATATTTCTTTAAAAAAATATAATATCTTTTATTTACACATTTTTTTATGGAAATGGGTGGGGTATGGGGCAAGAATGTCAGACGAGCGATGGACCATTAATGGTTGGTTGCTGTCGACGTAATTTTGCCATTTTTAATAGACATTATTATATCGTATTTATTTCCTTGTTATTTATATATTCGTTATTGATTCTTTATTTATTTTGCATATTTTTCTTTTCCCTATAACAATTTTATTTATTCTATTTTACTTGTTTAATTTTTTTTTGCACACAGCACCGCGTGCCGACGTCTCTGTCAATTTTTTTTTTACGGCCCACGCTGAAAACCAGCGCCGTAGACCCACCGCTTTTAACGCTGTGGACTCGGCATTATGCTGAGCGTTCGGCCCTTTGGTCGGAGTAGCACATGCTTATTAAATGCACTTAAAAAAAAATTGTAAAAATTTTTTGGCCATTCCGGCAAATAAAATGTTTTTCTTTCTTTCTTTTCTATTAAGGTGAATTGTAGGACAGGCCCTAGATGAAAATGACACAAGGGAAGATGGGTGGACAATATTAAAAAAAACGGCTGGTTCTAACTGGATGGACACAGCACAAGATAGGGAAAGATGAAGTTCCTTGAAGGAGGCCTTACCTATGGGTTCTTTTATAATAAGCAGTTAGGATTCACACTCCAAACTAGTGCGGGCTGGGGCCCTTAAGCGACTCCTGTCTAATCTAGGAGGACTCTGCCAAACCGTAAGGGCCCAGTAGAACCGATGCTTGCTAGAACTACAGGGGTTTTTTGAATGGGAATCGCAGCTCTGGAACGCAAAGGACAACTGAAGGACACAGGTGAGTTTAAGTCGGTAAAACTCGGATACACCCTTTCGCAGTAACCTTGAGCAGGAGAAGTAATTGGACGATTTCACACCTCAAAAAAAAAAAGCTTTTCACTCCGGCCTTGAGCGGGAAAAGTCATTTGTAAACCTCAAAAATCAAATCAACATCTAATACTGTCTATATCAAAGCCCTCTCAAAACTTTACCTACGACCTATCATTAATACCAGCTTTCCTTGTAATAATATCCACTAAAGAGCTGCATACTACCTCAAAGGCTTTAGAATCTTGAGATAGAACTGCCTCAAGCGAGTCAATGACCTTAGGCGGTGGAGAGTTAACTGAGAAACTGTAGAATACTGCGGAGCGAGGCGCTGAAAGATATAGTACCTGTATGTATTTATATGTACTGTTACTTGGATTCTAACGAGCTCAGAGTGGGTCCATATTTTTGTATATTTACGTTTTAAACATGCAAGCAATATGAGAAAATATTCTCAGAGATTTAGTTTCTGAATCTTTACTGAAGGCGATCCTTATATTTTGCACACTCCACTTCCTTTGGCGCCTGTCCTATTAACATAAATTTTATCTTCTTCTTTTTAATAATAATAAAAAAATAAAAAAAACTTGCTCTATCTGAAAAGCCCGTCCCAATTGAAACCTTTATAAAATAACTAGCTTTTGCCCACGGCTTCGCTCGCGTTAAATTAGTTAATTTACCCGTTTTAGGGAAGTGGGGGTTAGAAAGAGTCAAAAAGTAGCCTATGACACTCACTCACTAAATCACGTCATTTCGTCGCTCAGTTTTACCCTGAAAGACGGACAAACAGAAACACACACTTTCCCATTTATAATATTAGTATGGAAGTATAGACTAACTACTTAGAATATTTTATAGTTAGTGATCAAGTGTTAAATATTTCTCTAAAGTTAAGATCTGGTCTCATTCTAGTTCAAAAAACTATTTTCTTGTGTAGTAAAAAATATATTTATTTAAACTTCATGTACAGTAGTGGTACATAGGCGGACTTAATGCAACAAGGCATTCTCTCCCAGTCAACCTCAAAACTCAGTTTTCAACCAAAACCCTCGATGTTGTGTTCTCGAAACACTATTAACATCCAACATAATCTATCAAAACCTAACAGTAATACCTGAAACAGCTGTCTGTAGGTTGGACAAAGGCCTTTGGTGTACACGAGCCGAGCACATCGTGTATCACAGGCGTTATAGGTCTTCATTAGTACGAATTAGCACGAAAGCCTGCTAGCTAGGTCGTCTAACACTGAAATACAACAACACTATCTAAGTTTTGTTTGGACGATTTTAGCATACATGTTTTTAAAGTTCCATACTCAAAGGGTAAAAACGCGACCCTATTGCTAACTAACACACGGGACTCAATAAAACGCCGCCACAAAAAAAAGCTAGAAGTGGCCACAAAAAAAGCTAGAATCGGCCGCAAAAAACAGCTGAAGCGCGCAACAGCTTGTGTCTGGAGAAAGCTTGAAGCCGCTTCAAGTGTTTTTTGTGGTGGTATCGCCGCAAACGAGTCACAAAAAAAGGCCGCCTTAAAAAGAAGCTTGAAGGGGCGTTTTTTTGTGGCCCGTGTGCGAGGTCAGTTAGACTCCGCTGTCCTTTTTTCTGTCATCAGGCTATGTCTCATGAACCGTGAAGAGTAGACTGTAGAAATTTTCACAGATGATGTATTTCTGTTGCCGCTATTACAACAAAAATATTAACAAAAAACAAAGTAAAATAAATATTTAGATGGAGCTCCTACAACAAACACTTCGCGCGTGAATAAATCAGTTAGCTGGTTTTTCCAACATTGTTCTAATAATCCGTACCTTTAATATTTTAAAGCTAAAAAGGTTTGTTTAAACGCCCTAATCTCCAGAGATTTAGTTTCTGAACTAGACTAATCCAAAAAATTATACTGGTAATGCCTATAATTGTCAAGAAAAAAAAAATAGATTTTATAATATCTCGCTACACGGGACCGCTCCTGTAGCTCCGCAGGAGAAGATAAAAATGCGATTGTTATCGCGATGGACGCTAATATATAGGTATGTATAAACTGACTTCTATCAGCGGTTTTGCCCATGTGAAAGCAGAAAAATATCCCAAGAGGAAATACTCTCAGGAAAAATACTCTCCTATAAGCTATTTGAGGGCATTGCTCATCTACAGGTGCGCCAAATTTGATCAAAATCCGTTCAACTATTTGAACGTGAAGGATTAACAAATATACACAAATACACACATCATATTAAGTCCGCCTATGTACCACTACTGTACATGAAGTTTAAATAAATAAATATTCATAACATACAAACTTTCACATATATATATAATACTAGCTTTTGTCCACAGCTTCGCCCGCGTACATAAAATATAGCCTATGTCACTCAAGAATAAAGCAGCTTTCTAACGGTGAAAAAATTTTTGCAATCGGACCAGTACTTTCCGAGATTACCTCCTACAAACAAAAAATAACAAACTTTACCTCTTTAATATATTACTGTACATTTGAGTGAACCTATCTTACGTATGCATATCGCTGTAGCATCCCTACCGACCTTTGCTGAATGCAACAAGAAAAACAAAGCCAAACAAACTGCAAATGAATGTTTACATAAATGAAAGCTCCGTCAAATATCAAGGCTGTATGTACATTATGTAGTAACTACGTTAAGGTACAAGAAGCGAAGTTTGTTTCATACATAGAGCTTGGAATCAACATGGTGGCCAAAAACCAACCCACCAATAAAAAAAAACACGGTGGCCACAACTACAGACCAATTCTTATCAAGCCTGATTCATCATCATCATTTCAGCTGACAGACGTCCACACACGTGTTGGACATAGGCCTCCCCCAAATGTCGCCACAATGATCGATCCTTTTTTTTATAATGTATAGGCTCACGTTTGACCCCTATCTCACCTGACGGTAAGCGATGATGTGGCCGACGATGGAACACGCGATGCTGCGCACGCGATGATCGTGTGCGTTCCGCATCCATCGGATTCTCGCAACCTTCACCAGGTCATCGATCCACCTTGTAGGAGGCTTCCCGACGCTGCGTCTTCCAGTACGGAGACGCCACTTCAGAACCTTTCGGGCCCAACGGAAATCTGTTCTGCGAGCAATGTGTCCTGCCCATTGCCACTTAAGTTTGCCGATTCTTCGTGCTATGTCGGTAACCTTGGTTCTCCTGCAGATATCTTCATTTCTGACTCTAGCCAGATTATTTCCCAGCTATGTCCTTTTTTCCCAAACATGTCTCTTGTTTTATTTGATATAAACCAGTACTTGATTGCGATCCCACCTGAACCAACAACCTGCTTACCAAAGCAGTGACACAGTTGTTGATGGAAGAGCCTATTCACTTTAGCCTTTTTTTTACGGTGGGCAAAAATCATCTTATGGCAACCCCCGCTCTTGGGTGGAGCGGGAGATAGTGTCAGACTCTTACTGACTAAAAACCCACCCCGTTCCTTCTAGCCTTCAAACCAAGGCTCGAGCTTTCATTCGGATAACCCTGGCCCCAGCAGGCTTCGACCCAGCTGGGCCCCTTCTGTTGCTGACAACTCCTTGAGGCGCGCGGGAACAGAGCGCGCCGTCGACGTCTTGGGCTCGGTCCGAAGACAGCAAATGCAAGGCAAATGGTTCCAGCCCTTCTATGTACGCGGTAAACCGACGAAGCGAAACGCTTAGTCCTAAGTATGTTTTCTTTGTACGGTGGGAAATCATCAAATGACTTCTCCTGCTCTGGGTGGAACGGGAGGGCGTGTCAGACTTTTACTGACTACACCACACCTTCAATTGCCCTTTGCGTCACATCTTCAATAATGGTAAAAAAAAGAATGAAGATAAAAAAGACGAAGTAATGGCCACGGTTTCAATGTTCTATGGTTCCATATTTATTATTCACTCTAATTGCAAGTTGCTTCAAGTTCCAATGAGTTAGTAATTATGTTTACACACAAAGGGTAAGGTATAATGAGCAGGTATTTGAAAGGAATTGTAGGTCAAAACAAAACAGTAGATGTCAGTAATTATAGGAAGAAATCTTTTATTATTCAACCAAATGTAAACATTTGGTGTTTTTTTTAATAATTATTTAGGACAATTTGGTAAAAAAAAAAGTTTTATATTTTTGTTAATGATGAAAGTTGATAGCTGATGAGATAGTTATCTGCAATGTTAATATTGTTTGAAATATGTTTTTTAAAAGTTATGGTAAATTGTTCGGACATCTATTTTAATGCCAATTAGACTATTATTCACAAATCCATGCTCATCTGATCTATGATGTTCAAATACATAGATTACTAGCTTTTGCCCGCGGCTTCGTCCGCGTTTATTAATATACTTTAATTCCTCTCCCCTTTTCTTCCCTCTTTCTCCCCCTTTTCTCACTTTTTTTTTAAATTTGCCTATTTCCGTCTCCAGGGTCCCAACTATTTCTGTACCAAGATTCATCAAAATCGGTTATGCCATTTAGGCGTGAAGACGTAACAAACAAACTCACTTTCGCTTTTATAATATTAGTAAGGATAACTGGTTTATCTAGGTACGTTCTTTTCAAATACATTACGCTCAATCAACATTCACAAAAATACATTACGCTCAATCAACATTCACAAACTAGGCAATGTAATGCCAGTTATTATGATTTAGGTACTTAAGTGTATCGTCGCCCAGTTGTGAAAAACTCATGAATGCGAAAGGTAATTTTTACAAGAGAAAGAAAATCTACTCTCACATTTTTATACGGTGGCAAACCATCCAACGACCTCTCCCGCTTTAGAGTGGAGCAGGAGGACGTGTCAGACCTTTATAAAACATTCTCGTAGCATGGCTACGATTGGTGGCTATAATAGGCAATCCATCGATCGAAGTATATGGACAGCAGCAATTATACATATCAGTAACTATATTTCTATGTGACACGAAACAAGAGCAGTAGTAGCCGAGTGTTAATGACTCTGACTTACGAGTTGTAGGTCGCGGGTTCAAACCCTGCCAGGCGCATTACTTTTTGTAATTTCATAACCATTACTCTCAAAACAGTGAAGGAAAACATCGAGAGAAAACCGACATGTCCTAGAACCAAAAATTCGAAGACATGGACCTGAGTCCTGAACATTATAAGACTGATTATGCTTATACTATCATTTCTATAGTTATGGGCCATAACCATAGCACAAAATAGATAGGTACAGAAGACAATCTCATGTATGTACTTCACTTTTTATACTTACGCACGGATGGACGCACACTAATGAGCGTTTGAACCGGAACTGTGCAACGAGTGGGCCGAGATTCTCCCGAGATATCGTGTCCGTGAGCGGTGTCCATAATTATGTGCGTTGCTCGAGCGCGCTTTGTATGTCGATTGACTTTTGTACCTATATATTTTGTGACTATTATGATAGTGATATTGTACTAGAAGGCAATTAAACATCGATCGACAAATATAGGTACATACAGCAGCAATTATACATATCATTAATTTTATTTCTGTATGACACGTATCACAAGGACCGCTGGGTAAGGGTCGCCACACAGTGGGTTCCTACTGAGGGAAAGCGCCGTCGAGGCCGGCCTAGAAAGAGGTGGTGGGATGATTTGGACGCCTACCACAAGGACTGGTTAGAGACGGCGCAAGAAAAGAAATTTTGGAAGGACTTGGGGGAGGCCTTTGCCCAGCAGTGGGACAGTAATGGCTAGTTAAAAAAAAAAAAAATGACACGTATCACATGTTTACGGTTTATAGTCCCCACGCGTGTATAATTTATTTACTTCTACCCGACATATTATAATTGCTAGTTTTGCTACTAATGTGCTCACTGAAGCTGTACAAGTGTATACTACCGACTAAGCCTACCTAGTCTGTAGTTTTACCACGATTATGACTTTAATTATACAATATTATATTTACTACAACGTGTAACGTTAAATGCGCAAAACCTGAAAATAGTTTGATCAGAATAAGGAGCAGAATCAATTGAACCACTTTTTAATATGTTGCCCAGTTTATTTATGAATAAGTCAAGCTATCACGTGCGAAATAGGTGAACAAATACAAACGGTTAGAGTCCAATTAAATTTTCTCACACACGGGATAATAAAAGTTCTTATTTCAATGCAGATATTAATTCATGAATCCCCAAGCGACCACCGGTGGCCGCGCATCTATTGTCTTACTATTGTGTCTCTAATTGACGGTATCTGAAGGGTTAATATTTTATACAAACTAAAACTGCACGTAAAACCTGTATTTTTTTTAATGATTTTTTTATCACTGTTTTAGATCAATTACATTAAAAAACATCTGGGGTGCCTGAGGTTTTGCGCATTTAACGTTACACGTTGTATATGCAAAACCTGAATATTGTTTGTTCAGAATCAGTAACTGTAAAGATTCCAATATTTTTTACAGCATGTTATATTTTTTCCCAAAATATTTTTAAAAGTCACAAAGTTGGACACCACCGTCACTAAGTACAACACAGGTCACGGCAGGTCATTGCGGGCATGAGACGCCACACAGCTGGGTGCGGGAGTAAAACAACCTATCAGTCACCTTGATGTATTTGGGCGGTCAACTAGGTAACATAACAAACTTATAACTTTGTCATTTTTCATGATACAGTTATGAAATTTTGTACATGTATTGTTTACATAAAAATACTAGACATGTATTTCGAGTTTTGCGTATACTAAAGCTAACGTTGTATTTTTGTCATGTCAGTAGGTTTTGGTGAATTCAGTAAACATGATAATGACACGGCTGTGTGTACCAAGAGGTAGGCAGAGGTGAGAGTGGGTCAGTTATTTATAAATGTTAAGTTATATAACTATATTTATTTTAAACTAGCTGACCCAGCGAACTTCGTGCCACCTATCGGTCAATTAATGTAGCATAATCTTTCGATATAGTCAACTGAGTTCGATGAAACAAAGTCTAAGTAATTATATCAAGTTGCACATAATTTTTATGTAAAAAAGATATCTACATCAATTTCGTATATTTTACGTGATGCGTGCACAACTAAAAACGGCCAAGATTATTATATGTACAGATTAGAATCCATTTTGGAATAAAATAAATAAATAATAATAAGTTGTATTTCTTTTCAACAAAGCAAAGTTTTAATAATAACTCAGAATCGTCACTCTCAAATGGCACGCAGGTAAATCATATGCTGGAATAGGACATAAGATATTTTTACTTAGGGTGTATGAAATTTTATAACTTTTCTTTTCCTTCTTGCACGCAGGCAAAGCCGCTAGCAGAAGCTAGTCTAGCTGGGCTACCCTGGATGGTAGCCTGGAACTGGGCTCCCTTCTAGTCATCTTAGGAATGTATAAATATTTGTGTAATCTATGACAGCATTATAAAGTCACTTAAGTCCAAATACTCCGATAATCCCCCACAATTTATCTTCACGCATATTTCAATACTTTTGTCTGAAAAATCTCATCTAATTTTAAATCGAAAAAAAGCGTTCAAAATTCTCTAAAAATATCCCCAATACAAAGAATCGTTCGTAATGGTTCGTTCACAATCGGTACTCATCGGCTAGTAATTTCCTGGGGATGCCGCTAAAGAGCCGGAGATTGAAATGTGACGCTGTTCTAACAATAGCGTCAGGCAATATCAAGGATTAAATCTATACTAATATAATAAATGTGAAAGTAACTTTGTAGCCTGTTTGTTTCCATGTCATGATAGAACAAGCTTTTAATGAAAATATGTTTTCATAGCAAGCTTTTATAGCTCGGTATACCTATATAATTAATACACGTCAAGACAAATCATACGAACCCAAACTCGATGGGGTTGTGTCGTTTAACTACCAAGTTCCTATAGCTACCTTTCGGTTCCATCATCAGATCAGCTCCATGTCATAATAATTTTGCATATCATTGTCATCTGATTTACACATGCATGAAAAATTTTAGCTCAATCGGTAACCGGGAAGTGGGTCAAATTTAATTTGCAAGATTTGATGACAGACAAACATCCGGACAGGTGAAACTAAATAAAAGCTTGTAAAAGAAAGAAAATATGTTTATTTGGCGACAGTGACCAGAAAGTAGAAACACGCAACATAAATAAAATAAAAAGTGACAGTCGATAAAAAAGCAATAACATTATGTGTGCCTCACTAAAGGCTGCTTCAAAAAAGGTTTCGTTCTTACGGCTATAATTTTCTCAAATCTTCTGTGCTTATCAAAAATCTAGTATCTTAATCGAAATCTTCTAGAAAGACCACCTATATTGCTTCCGAAACATTATAATCAGATCGAGTTAAGAACCAAATTTTTATGTTCTAAGACATGTCAAGATTCTGGGCATAGACGCTTAGATAATGAGAATTTGTTTCTAGAATGCACTAATTGAGATCAGCGAATTATATTCTCTATTTCAAATCGCCAAACTTAAGTGGCAATGAGCAGGGCACACTGCTCGCAGAATAGATGGCCGTTGTCTTTGTCGGAGGGATAAAAATTGCTAGAGTGGCGACCGTGTACTGGAAGACGCAGCGTTGGAAGGTCTCACACAAGGCGGACCGATGAATTAGTGAGGGTCGTGAAAATGCAAGAATAAATGCGTGATGTAGAGGAATGGTCGTTATAAGACGTTACGACACTTGGGATAGGCCTATGTTCAACAGTGGACGTCTTTCAGCTGAAATGATGGTGGATTTAGACGAAATATGGCACACAGTTAGACCGTATACTGGAATATGACATAGGATAATTACTTTTTTTATACCGCGAGTACATTCCTTTGGGAATATAATTGGTAGAAATTAGAATTCTATATTTAGATTATATAATATAATAAAAGAAAATTACACGAGTGTTATTAAATTTTCTCGTAATTTCGTTTCGTTTTGGGAATAATTATGTTCGTCATAAAAGTCGTCTATATTCTGTATCCCTCGTATCTATGGTAACATAAGTACCTACTAAGAAATAAATTAAATTATTTAAATAAAATCCTCCTGTATCAAATGAATTGAGCAAGCGTGCTGATGAAAGCCCATGCCTTCTTTGTATGAAAAGAGGCTTTTTCCATTCAGTGGGTCATTCAGAACCTAGTAATATTAACACGCTAGTTGCCAAAGGAAAATAAAAAGATATACCTTAAAGTGGGGTTACTTTAGCCCTGGGGTATAACTTTGGCACAAGCTTATTAACCAATAGGAACATGAGAAACATTCTTTACTGTTCTGTGTCGGTGTTTGTGTGTGTTGTGTTGTAAAAGTATTTCTATTCTATTCTATTCTTCTTCTACATAAATACTAATCCTGCATTGCGCAATTAAAGTTCTCCGCGCCATTTTTATGTATACGACAGCCCGAAATCATCTATCGGGCAGTTGCCCACCAGACATAACACTCGTCTAGTCAGAGAATCCTCCCTTTTCAACGGAGGTATGTGGGTCTTTACTCTCTTCCACATACTTCCAAACTGTTCTTCTATTGGTCAATAAGCTCGTGCCAAAGTTTTACCCTAGGGTCAAAGTTACTCCAATTAACTCTGTATATAAAAATAAAACACCCGGTTTTTTATTACTTAGTAATAAGGTAAAAAATTAAGCAACCATCTTATATAAGGAGTTTCAGCTTATATATGTATAAGTGCTTATGTACTACTTGCTGGTTATATGAGTTCGCCGTGGTCTAAACCGAAAGAGTACATTTTGATACAAATGGGCAAACATTGTCATTGCAGTAGAGATTTTTAGGCAAACGTGTTCCATCGTCGGCTAGATTATCGCTCACCATCAGGTGAGATAGTGGTCAAACGTGAGCCTATTTTATAAATTACATTATAAAAAAAAGAGATGGAATATATGTCCAAGCTGAAGGTGAGATCGTTATGGAGTTGAAAGCCTGCAATGACAAACACCCACGTGTATCAAACGACGTTTTCCAACACACTTATTCGAAAAATGAAACATAAATATAGATGCTTTTTAGTAATGAGTTATTTTGAGAACTAGTTCGCAGATACGCGACCAGATCGATTTTTGTAGGGCTGCCCAGTGACAGACCAATGTGGGGACTCCCCGGCGACCAATCTGATGTTACATAATACGTATCATAAATTGAATGGACTTGGGGGCTTAGTGTAATTTTTTTCTGTACTAGTGCGAAATATACTTTATCCTAAAAGCAGTAAGGTAGGAGCAGGCTTCCAAATAAGTGTATTGAAAAATCATTTCATTAGTGCTGACCCTGGGTACACTTTCGGACTTTCGATACCCTGATCTTATTGTCATGTGATGCGCATGAGACCAATTACAGCAAACGCAAATCGAAGTAAAGGATGTTACGTCAGCCACTATTGTCCGACATGCCCTGAATGGAACATTTACTGTCGGTCACCAATGTCCGAAATGGCGACTAACGGGTTTAAGTATTTATACATACAGTTTGTATCATAGTTGGTTTCTACCGCAAAGAAGTCATAATTACCTGTAAAAGAAGAAATTAAAATTATTAAGATAAGCTCTCAGAAATCGTTTAGACAAAAATAGACATTTCATTTATTTATTTATTTATTATGAGGAACACCAACGACATATTAACAAATTTTTATACGGATAGGCAATTTTATGGACATTAAATTCTGTGTAAATATGTCAATTAAAGGCGTCCACAGCTTATACAATGTGACGATATATAAAAATTATAATAATTTCAAAAATAAAACATTTTTTTTTACAACATTGTAATAATCCCAAAATTTTAATCTACTAATTAGTTAAGAGGCTTTACTCTGTCCATTTATTTGTCTGTCACCAGGCTGTATCTCATGAAACATGACAGCTATACTCTACAGTTAAAATTTTCACAGATGATGTATTTCTGTCTTCGCTACACAACCTAAACAAACATCAAATTCATAACACATGTATTCCAACTCAATAACACCACTAAACAGAAATTACTTAATCCGGAATACGGCTAATTAACTTTGTATCACTGTATTATCAAACAACATCAAAATTAACAAGATATATAAAATCTTTGCTCCGCTATAACAACTAATACTAAAAACAAAATAAAATAAATATTTATTTATTCTTTGTTGCACATCAAAAATATAAATTTACAAAAAGGAATCACATAATAAAAACACACAATGGCGGCCTTATCACACCAGGCGATTTTTCCAAGTAACCTAGTAAATAATAATTAAATAGGCAAAAAGTAACATGAACGGGTTTTGTCATGAGATGATTCATCTAAAATCTATCGAAAAAAAAAACGTGATTTTCTTCCTGATTTTGCTGGATATTGCCGCTCTACTACTATACTATATACTACTGTAACTAATTATTACTGTATTGCTTGAAATATTTATATATGCAATTTAAAAACTAAATTATTAACATAAAATATTAATTTAATGGCCCTCCCATACAACAAACGAGTTTTTCTTTCCCTATCATCATCATCATTTCAGGCGAAAGACGTCCACTGTTGGACATAGGCCTCCCCAAGTGTCGACACAATGAACGGTCCTGTGCGTCTCGCATCCATCGGATTCCTGCAACCCTCACTAGGTCATCGGCCTACCTTGTAGGAGGCCTTCCAACGCTACGTCTTCTGGTACGTGATCGCTATTTTTTGCCTATAATATAATAAAATGCCTAATGTTTTATTGAACCTTTCGTAGGCAAGTCCGACTCGCACTTACCCAGTTTATTAAGTTAAAAACCGTAAACATATTATTCAAAATACGATAGCTAGAACCGATTTAACTCTACAAAACTTTTTACAAAAAAAATATAACCGACTTCAATGATAAAAAACACTGAAAAGTATCAAATAACTTTAATTTTGGAAGTCGGTGTTTCTACAATAGTTTAGTCTCTTCGTTATTTAACACCGACTTCCAAAATTAAAGTTATTTGATACTTTTCAGTGTTTTTTATCATTGAAGTCGGTTATATTTTTTTTGTAAAAAGTTTTTTTTATTTTACACTTTTTAGTTATGGTACCACCACTAAAAAGTACCCCTCAGTCAAACTTAAATACCTTATAGTCAGAGCGCATCTCATAACGGTTCTAATAATCCCAAACACGGTTAGATTACATTAATTTACCTTTCGGCTTCATCATCAGATCAGTTCGATATATCCTCTCCCCCTCTTCTTTCAAACAGTCATTAGACTAGATGCTGGAGAGGGAAAGGATATATCGAACTGATCTGATGATGAAGCCGAAAGGTAAATCTTTCAATCAGTCATTAGACTAGATGCTGATAATCCCGGCTGTAGCATCAGGCCAGATTTATGTCAACATTGCAATGAACTTAAAATTTAGTCCTGTTTAAAATGAGCCCAAACACGACTACGGTGCTGTAATTTCAAGGTTTGTACTTTTCCTGATGCTCCTGGCTTCAGCATCAGGTCTCTATCTACTTCAGTGTATTAACAGTACGTTTATCCACACATCGAGCCGTTTTCAATGAGCCTAAACTCGATATATCTGCTGTTTGTTGTCGAGGGCTTAGGTACTCTGCAGACTATCCTGACTGCAGCATCAGGTCATGACTTGATGATCATGAGACCAAATGTGGCAAATGCCCTATCAAACATCAAAACAATTTACTAAAACAGTCCTTGCCTGTTCGAGTAACTTCTTACTGTTAAGGAGTTGTACCTTCCATCATCAGCCCAGCTACCTGAGATGGTGACGACCATACGCAAATACACAAGATACTTCATAAAATATGCGAAAATCAATAAGTGAGCCTATAAAATTTGAAGGTTGCCCTCGATTTCTCCAAGATCCCATCATCAGATCCTAATTTGGTGATAATGGGACCACCTCAGAACTATCTAATTTCGAACAAAAAAAGAATTTTGAAAATCCGTCCACATTTGGGGGAGTATTCGACGAACAAACATACAAAAAAAAAAAAAAAAAAAAAAAAAAAAAACATACAAACAGCCGAACGTAATACCTCCTCCTTTTTGGGAAGTCGGTAAAAAACCAAGCGTCACCATAACGCGCGAATATCTTCATATTAGCCAACATTTCAAGCTAAAAATAAAAATATTCCGGACGGTATCAGATGGTTTCCGCGAAGCTGCAAGAGTCAATTATGAGAAATGGGTCACTAGGCAACGGATAAGCTTTTGACACAGAATAGTTAGATGCAGAAGGTTAACAACATCTAAGTTGCCATATTTATATAGGTATGATCATTCGTTTTTTAAGGTAGATAGATAAGATAAGATAGATAAAACATTTATTTGATGCATTTATTTGGTAGGAAATCACCTAAACACTACTCCTGTTCTAGGGTGAAATGAGACGGTGTGTCAGACTTTTACTGACTAAAACCACACCTATGTTCCTTCAGTTGTATTTTTCGTCCCAGTGCCACGGGTAACTCTTTTAGAAGTCGACCCATGGCCCTAATAGGCTTCGGCTTTGCTGGGCTCCTAAGATTTTGCTGACATTTCTTTGAGGCTTCCGGCTTGGAAGATGTAAACTGGATGGCGACACACATAACTCACAAACATGCCGCTGTATACTTTTTGTTAGAGTGAGGAACCACTTTTTTAATTATTATTTTTGTTTACGTGGGAAATCATCAAATATCTTGACGCTCTGGATGGAGCAACAGGGAGTGTCAGACTCTTACTGACTAAAACCTACCTATGTTCCGTTAGTTACCCTATCCGTTCCAATGTTTACGCCGAATGACATAGACATATTTCACGGACAGCGGTGCAAGCGCATTTTCTTATGAAATTTGTTTGAGCTCACCGTGTATGTGCGTGTCCCTGCTTTCACACGTTATACGGAGTTAGCCTTCTGTATCAACCTACTCTGTGCCTTTGCAACCTGTGTCCCGTTCACACTTAATGCCTACGTTATTTTTTATAGAACGGGTTTTCTTTGCGTTTATTTTCACTTGAGCGTAATCAGAGCTTTATGCTCACTGAACAAAACTTTTTGCATTTGTAGAAATTGTTTTTCTAATGAGTTTTTATGCTTGAAAGAATATGTATTCGAAAGTAATATAAAATTTGTTTTCATTTCTTAGTCTTTTAGGTCTTGGGTTAGACTGTTGCTTTCATGTAAGTTATTAAAAAATCAGAGTAATCCCGATTTCCGGCCACCGTAGACGCGGGCTTGCGGACGGCGAGCCATGGGTATCTCGCTGTCCGACCGTCCGGTAACTGTCCGGACCAAGCCCAAGACGTTGACGGCGTGCACTGTTCCTGCGCGCCTCAAGGAGTTGTCAGCAACAGGAGGGGCCCATCTGGGTCGAAGCCTACCGGGGTCGGGGTTATCCGAAAGGAAACTAGAGCCCCGGTATGAAGGCTAGAAGAAACGGCGCGGGTTTTTTAGTCAGTAAGACTCTGACACTGTCTCCCGCTCCACCCAAGAGCGGGTTTCGTCAATGATGATTTTCCCCGTCGACAGAAAAAAAAAAACTTACGCCGACATATACCTACCCTATCGTATATTGCTACTTTAATAGATGTAAAAGTTTTTATGAAAACATTCCTGCAAACAATGCCGCTCTCAGATTGCTATTATTGTATAGAAAAGCCTAGAATTTATAAAAAAACTAGCTGCTCCCAGCGGCTTCGCCCGCATGATAGCAGAAAATTATCCCAAGGGAAAATACTACCAAGTTTGATCAAAATCGGTTTTGCGATTTAGGCGTTAAGACGTAACAAACAAACTAACTTTCGCCTTTATAATATTACTAGACACTCGCCCCGGCTTCGCTGCAATATTCTACATATAAACCTTCCTCCTGAATCACTCTATCTATTAAAAAAAACCGCATCAAAATCCGTTGCGTAGTTTTAAAGATTTAAGCGTACATAGGGATATAGGGACAGAAAAAGCGAGAGCTTTGTTTTATACTATGTAGTGATATAATATATAGTAAGGATATTGTAATAAGTGTACTGATATAGATTGGACCACTAGTGACTAAAATAAAACCCAAACATTTCTCCAATAAGGGACACTGGTCACACAAAGTTCCTACAGCCAAAGGTACATTTTTATCTTGAAGTGGTCTCGCTATCCGCACTTAGGTCGAGTGTCGTACTCTCGTCCACCGGTTGAGTGAACGGTTGTCCCACATTACCTTCAGGATCGAGAGGGTTTTAACACCGGATTGTTCCTCCGAGATATTCTTTTGCTATTGAGTGGGAGGGTACAGTTACAAAGTGATTTTTAGTGGTAATTGATTTTGATCGTAGATACGTTACAATTGCCACTCTCTATTGAAAACATGAATCACGCGTTTTTTGGTTATGGAACAAGTGAACATTAAACAAGCTTTTTAACCGACTTCTAAAAAAGGAGAAGGTTCTCAATTCGGATGTTTGTATGTTTTTTTTTATGTTTGTTTGCGCATAACTTCGTCGCTTGCCAACCGATTTGAAAAATATTTTTTTTTTTTTGCTGGAAAGGGTTTACTTCCCAAATGGTCCCATAGTCACCAAGTTGGAATCTGATGATGGAATCTTGGCGAAATCGAGGGAACTCTTCAATTTCAATTCAATTTTTTAGTGAAGTCGGTTTTTTTTAAGTTTTTAATGAAAATCATTTTTTTAATTACAAATTTTTATTTAGTTTATCCTGTCCCGATGTTTGTCTGTCATCAAATCTTGTAAATTAAATTAAAGCTTCCGAAAATACTGGTTTTCGAATTTCGAAGTCGTCGATAAAGGAGGTGATGACGGATGATATGACAAAACGGAAAACAAACTTGTTGCGTCGACTCAGATACTATAATAGTAATACTTATGGTCTCAATTTGGAAACCATCTTATGAAATGTTGACTAGTTTCTAAGTTCGTATTAAAAATAATTATAAAAGGCCAAATAAAAGAAATGATGAAACACGTTATTGTGAAATTTAATATTTTAATTCATGAATCCCCAAGCGACCACCGGTGGCCGCGCATCTATTGTCTTACTATTGTGTCTCTAATTGACGGTATCTGAAGGGTAATATAAAACTAGAGAAATAAATAAATTTTGATTCTGATTCTGTTTCATTCTGTAACACGAGCAAAAAACACAAAGGCAGGAAGATAATGCTGTTTTTTTTTCGATGGGGAAAATCATCTCATGACAAAACCCGCTCTTGGGTGGAGCGGGAGATAGTGTCAGACTCTTACTGACTAAAAACCCCATCCCGTTCCTTCTAGCCTTCATACCGGTGCACGAGCTCCCTTTCGGACAACCCTGTCCCCAGTAGTCTTCGACCCAGCTGGGCTCCTACTGCTGCTGACAACTCCTTGAGGCGCGCGGGAACAGTGCGTGCCGTCGAAGTCTCGGACTGGGACCATTACCGGACGATCGGACAGTGAGCTACCCATGGCTCGCCGTCCGCAAGCCCGCGTCTACGGTGGCCGGAAATCGGGATCGGAATCCCGGCGGCGGCGGCGAGGGCGCCGTAGCCTGATGCGGTCGGCCTCCTCCTTTACTAGCATTACTGCTTCGCAGAAGGAGGCGACCGCCTACCATTCCTCCTCGCTCCGGATCATGGCCTCGACCAGGGTCCGGCGCGAGAGGTCTCCGCCGCCGATCGCCCCCACGAGGGCACGGCGATGCTCCGCCCAGGCAGGGCACACCTCGACTGTGTGCTCCACCGCGTCCTCCGGGCGTTGCGCACAGTGGCGACACCCGGGCGTCTCTTCCGACTTTATCTGAAACAGGTACCTCCCGGGCGTGTCATGTCCGGTGAGGACACGGTAGGTAAGGACACCGTGAGGTCTTTCCAGCCACGCCTCAAAGAGGGGATTTACCGAAGATAATGATGATGGAAATCATCTATATTTTTGTTAAGCTACTAAATCTCACATAGGAGTGCATATATTTTATAACTGTATCCGCTTCTAAAACCTATCATTATATTGGTAAGTGGAATTGGTTTCCAATAACAATTCTGCAACTCCCCACAAAGTTCCTAGCGAGTTAGCTAAACCTACTAGTTGGGAACTTGTGAGCACTTGATCCAGCTTGTTATAAGCTTAGCTTACTTGGAATATTGTTACTTCTAAATAAGCCTTTCAAGCTTTTTTGTGGAGGCTTAATAGAGAATTGGATAACGATGTATACTGGAAAATGTTGATACTCTATTTATTTATTTCATTTATCTACACACTACACTAATATTATAAAGACGAAAAGTTTGTCGACTCGAATAAATGTGCAAGGCTTCTATAGATATACCTTTTTATATTTTTAATAAATGAGTATACTACTGGCTTACTTTTACAGAAATTTATGTTTTGATTTATAGAAATCAAAATATCTGTAAAAAAATATGTAATCACTACATAGTATAAAACAAAGTCGCTTTTTCTGTCCCTATATCCCTATGTGCGCTTAAATCTTTAAAACTACGCAACGGATTTAGATGCGGTTTTTTTAATAGATAGAGTGATTCGAGAGGAAGGTTTATATGTATAATATAGCACCCGAGCGAAGCCAGGGCGGGTCGATAGTAACATTATAATGAAAATGTTTTCCGAGTTGCCTGCTCTTAATGGGAATAATTCCGTCTCCTCATGTTCTATTCACCAAGGGAACCGGTCCTATTTTTCATCTATATTAGTTTAAACTAGTAACTGAGTTTTGTGGTCGCATTAATTGTTTAACTTGCGCGGCAGTGCTTTTAAGGATAAGTTGTAGTAAACACAATTACCGCCGTGCTAACTTCGAAGGGTGTTTGGAAGAAACTACCATATACGCTCTTGCTGCAAGTTGGTGGAAGAACTATATAATTTTAACAGAATCAAAAGTGACAAGCAGAACCAGACAAGATTCGCCAAACTTAAGTAGCAATGGGTAGGCCACATTGCACGCAGAACAAATGGTCGATGGGGACGAAAGGTTCTGGAAAACGCAGCGTTGGAAGGTGGACCGATGACCTGGTCAGGGTCGCGGGAATCCGATGGATGCGTGACGCACAGGACCTGTCGTTGTGCCGACGCTTGGGAGAGGCCTATGTCAAACAGTGGACGTCTTTCGGCTGATATGATAATGATGATGAAAATCAAATACTAAATAAAAAAATTAACCTTGTCGGAAGTTATAGGCCACACATTTTTAATTAGTACAAATATTTAAAGAGCTTATTCGCTTATTTGCTTTTTAGGAAATCGTTTGTCTTGGTATGGTCATGTAAAGAGGAGAGATGAAACGCATGTTGTTAAAAGAGTTATGAATTTACATGTGGATGGATGGAGAGGGAGAGGGAGGCCAAAGAAAAGATGGATGGATGGTGTGAGAAGTGATATGAATGAAAAGGGAGTTAGTGATAGCGTGACGAGTGACAGGACAGAATGGAAGAAAAAACCATGTTGCGCCGACCCCAAATAAAACGGGATAAGGGCAGGAAGATGATGATGACTTCAAGAGCTTATTAGAAAAGGTCTTTTTATTATTTTAGTAAAGTCTCAATAAATAATATTCATCAACAGCAAAGTTATTAGCGTTTGTTTATATCCCAAAATGTCGCTCAATTTATGAATGAATAATGAAAAATTACGACGGAAATGGAAACACTGCACGTAATATTTTTTAGTAGCAATTTTTATGAATGGTTGATTTTAATGGCTTGCGGACGGCGAGCCATGCTCTCTGTCCGACCGTCCGGTAACTCTCCGGACCGAGCCCCGCCTCAAGGAGTTGTCAGCAACAGCAGGGGCCCAGCTGGGTCGAAGCCTACTGAGGCCAGGGTTATTTGAAAAATAACTCGAGCTCCAGTGTGAAGGCTAGAAGGAACGGGATGGGTTTTTAGTCAGCAAGAGTCTGACACTATCTCCCGCTCCGCCAAGAGCAAGGGTTGTCATTGGATGATTTTCCCCACCATAATAAAAAAAGGGTTGTCAAAAGGGAGGCCAAAGAAAAGATGGATGGATTGTGTGAGAAGTGATATGAAAGAAAAGGGAGTTAGTGATAGCGTGACGAGTGACAGGACAGAATGGAAGAAAAAAACGTGTTGCGCCGACCCCAAATAAAACGGGACAAGGGCAGGAAGATGATGATGAATAAAAAAAGGGTTGTTTTAGGAAACGACTTCGTTTACTAGAATATTTTCATAAAAAGTTATGAAAAAATTCCAGTACACGAAGTCGTGAAGAGACAAAAATAAGATAAGATAAGATTAAATCTTATCTACACTAAATACTAATAATTTGAGTTACGTGCTTTCAATACCATTAAAATATTTTCTGCTCAAAAAGTCGGTGCTATTTTCTTGTGATCATCTAATCTGACTGAGAAATGGGTATTCGTAATACCAAGGCAGTATCTACTTTCATATACCACTAGACGGCAATGATACTAGGTGATATGTAAGGATTTGAATAATTCATTGTGACGTCGCAAATGTAGGGTTGCGATAAGGACATTTTCAGATGTATGCGGAATTTTAAAATGGTTAAGAGACTTTCTATAATATTTTTAATAAATATAGAAATTGAGGACCACACTTCGCATGACCCAAGGGCTGGCTT
Organism: Mythimna lalbum; assembly: GCA_949319445.1. Taxonomy (NCBI): domain Eukaryota; kingdom Metazoa; phylum Arthropoda; class Insecta; order Lepidoptera; family Noctuidae; genus Mythimna; species Mythimna lalbum. The sequence continues at coordinate 8,976,674 of OX439370.1, forward strand.
TTACCTCGGTCAGAGATTTTTTAAATTTATTTTTATGAGGAACACCAATGACATATTAACAAATTTTTATACAGATAGGTAATTTTATAGATATTCAATTCTGTGTAAATACATCAATTAAAGGCGTCCACAGCTTATATAATGTGACGATATATAAAAATTATAATTATAAATTGAATTAATATTGGATTTAAATTACATAGGATTTGATAAAGTTCTGGAAATACTAATAATCAAATAATAAAAATATAAATTAAATGCGAATAATCAAACAAAATATATAGATATTAAAATTAAAATTGTATTAAATTAAATTGATAAATTAAAAATAGAATTTATTTAAAATAATAAATTAACCTTAACCCTTCAGATACCGTCAATTAGAGACACAATAGTAAGACAATAGATGCGCGGCCACCGGTGGTCGCTTGGTTTGCGTCAAAATTAACCCATGGATACAAACTTTCAGGGTAAACGCACCCTATACATGTGTATTCCAGGTCATGGCCTACCCGTTTGCCAAGTTTCATCGAAATTCCGTTTGGGCCAACTACAGCGTGGTAACGCCGCCAGTCTTTTGGGTACACTTCTAGTCGACAGCAATGCGGAACAGTTTTCGATATCATATTTTTAGCTAAGAGTATTTCTCTTTACTGTATATTAGTTCTAATTAGTTAAACGATTTTATATTCTCTTTTTATCTATACTTATATTATAAAGAGAGAAAATTTGTTTTTGTGTGTGTATGTTTGTAATGAATAAACTCAAAAACTGTTGTGCCGATTGCAAAAATTCTTTCACCATTGGAAAGCTACATTCACCTTGTGTAACATAGGGTATATTTATTAATCGTGCGAAGCCGGAACTGGCCGCTAGTTAAAAATATTTTTGATCATTTATCATCTTCCTACCCTTATCCCATGTTACAGAATGGAAGAAGAAAAGATGTTTTTATACCTCCTTTCTGTCTTGTCAACAGTCACTTTATTCATCTTTTTTTTGTCCCATATGTTTTAAATATGAACTTAGAAAAAAGCCTTCATTTTACAAGATGGATTTAATTTCTGTCCACAATATGGAAATGTGAACAGAAATTGAGTTTTAAAATATATCATGAAAATAAGTCACAGCTAGTCGCAAAAATTAGCTGCTGATTTTTGTGAATAACTGTGATTTTTTTTTTTCGTATTTATAGTTTGTATTGCCATTTATTTTTTACTTGTATTTTGCAGTGTCTCTTAGTTGTGCTCATATTTTTTGTGCTATTTATATAAGTTTGTTACAAACTGCCAAGTTCAAGATAGTTCTTAGCATCTTTTAACATAGCATACAGCCTTATAATTTTCCTACTACTAGGACTCAGACCTCCTCTCTAGGAGAAGGACTCTTGTATCATATAGACTGGAATTCATATTAAATTACACAACATAAGAATAAAATCACTTAAAAAAAAGATAAGCCTGCCATGATATGTTTCTGCACCACCCTAAGATCAACTGGGAGATAATGCCCAAGGCATTAAGTCCGCCGTTGTATAGTTTTATTTATTAGTACATAAAAATTCAATAAATAAATTAATACGTTACAAAGGAGAGGTAGAGGCCGCCCGCCATCGACCTGGTGGTCAAACATTGAAAGAGACCTTAAGAAAGCCCAATTGCCAAAACCGACCACCCAGGATAGATTAACCTGGCGCCGTAGAGTGAGGTGACCAGACCCCAGATAACGGGAACAGGGACGGAAGAAGAAGAAAAAGAAGCGTTAAGAGGGTCCTTCTCCACTCGCTTATCGTAAACATCGAAAATGGTTTAAAAGCTTGTTACTTCATTTAATGCTATCCAACGCGATGTTTGACGAAAAGGCAACGCAAAAAAAGAGAGATAACTCCTGGAAACTCTGTTAGTATTCGGTAATTCCAAGATTTACTCGAAAATTTCACAAAACTTGCTCCAGGAAATAGCTGTTTTTTTTTAAACCCTTAAAAGTTTTTGGAAAAAGTTGTCATCATTTAGAATCTTAATAAAATTTGCAAGGTCTCTAGAGGATTACTTTTTTGACTTTTTTAATTTTTAGGCAAATTATAAGGGTCAAAGTTCATACAAAACAGGACATTTTTAGAGGTTTACTGGATTAGTTTTACACAAATTTAGAAATTGGTTTCTTTAGAAACCTAGATAATATCCACAAGATACTGTGTTTACAAAATATCTAATGAAAAGTGTGTAATAACATCATAATCAGTTATGAGCGGTTGTATGAAAAACAGTGAAAATGTGAGTCGTGATGCACCACCTTAAAAAAAACTAATCAAAATAAAACTAGTTTCTGTACAACATAAAACAACTCTACCCATAGCAATAAATCAAGTATGACAAACTACCCGTCTAATACACAATAAGTTGAAGAACAATGGCGGCGTAGCAATGTGCTACGGCGTAGCGATATCGTAGCAACGTAGCATTGTTCAGTCGGATCGGTATTATAGAGCGTATTCCTAGGAATTTATACAGCGTAGTCATTTAATATTGTACAGGTGACTATGGAATATTATTAGTCAGAGTTCATTGCACCTTATATTTGAAATTTTCGTGATAGTCAAATTAATGATCAAAGTTACGAAACCACATTGGTGGATTACGACTTGAGATTTCAGTCCCAGCAGTGGGAATATTATGCTAGTCCCTGCACAATCATCATAATTTTAGCCGAAAGACGTCCACTGTTGGATATAGGCCTACCCCAAGTGTCGCCACAACAATCAGTCCTGTGCATCTCGAATTCATCGTGCTCCCGTGACTCTCACCTGATGATAGCCCTCCCATGGCTTCCATAGCAGCGTCTTCCAGATTTAGATTATCTGCGAAATATTTTATAAGAAGCGAACTCTAACACCTGAGACACAGACCTTTATGAACTCGCTAACTCAATAATAAGGCTCTACAAAACCCATCTTCGAACATATAAATTCAATAGTGCCTCCCACGAAGTCACCGTCAGTTCGTGTGATAGAAATCGGGACACATTAACTTGTTACTAGCAATGTTCACAGATCGTTTCGAACCGAATGTCTTGAATTATTCATTCTAGACTCCCGTTTACATGGAGAGAGATTCTCGTCTCGAAAGTCGAACGGATATCAAAAACTTGTGTTATATCGAAGACGATTGAATGATATGTGGTCCTTATTGCGGACTGATAAGGCAATACGCTCAATGCATTATTAGTGTAGTTGCAGACATCCTCTCGCCCTAGCCGTCAAAAGCAAGATTTTTTTTTATTTAGCACTTAGTGTAGAAACGGCATTTGTAAAAAAAAACACTGTCTCAATATGTGTCTCCCGGTTGCACCAAGTTCAGTTGACTAAAAATGCCAGGCATCTACATGACAGGAGACACCCTGGGTGTCGGGACTCGCAGGGCGATCCTCGCACGTCATAAGTCCCAGCCCTAATCTTATTAAAAAAAATATAAAACGTGCCTCACAAAATTGTCGGCAAACTCTGAAACCCAGCGGGACCGATGCCAGGAATCTGAGTTCTAGAACGCAAAGAGCAATTAAAGGAAACAGATGTGAAAAAAAAGGAAAAAAAATATAACGCACCCTTCTACTCCATCCTAGAGCACAAGAAGTCATAGGAAGAATTTATATTTAAAACCGTGCTAGCTTGCAAGATGTGTCTCACAAGAGGCGAGAAATAGTTCTCGTCTAAACGATCCCTTAATGAACGGCAGCTTCGTAAGTAAGGAGAATGCTAAGTGCTATATGTGGAGCTTAGAAGTGCTTAGTGAGGAAATAGCATGGAGTAGGATTCCTTTATGGATACTAATTGCAGGAAGTTGTGAAGCTGTTGTTGGAGAGGTTGTTTAACTGTATTAATATTGAGTTTTGTGGTTCTTAAAAGGCCCCGCAAACTGCAGACTTTCGGACGGTCGATAGTTTGGTTGGTTGCTTAATAAGTATGAGTATTATTAATCAATTCTTTCGCTACACTTTATTGCTGAGTGATTAGGCTTAAAATTTCTACTTTTACGTGGGCGGAGCCACTGACAGAAGAAGTATTTCATTATTAGAATAACTAACTAAGGTACTACTAAATCTTAAAGAAAAAAACTTTTATGTGTCTGGGTAGGTTTTTAATGGTTATGTTTCTTTGACGTAAACTAGTGCTTGACTGCTTGCCCTCCTGTTGACAAATGTTTGTGTGATGAGCACGATCATTTAGTTTGGTCTGTGTCTGGGTGTCTAGTTCTCATAACACAAACTCTGCCTAGCTTGTGACTAGACGGCGTTGTGGAATATTATATTATTGCGCAAAGCCTTGGATCTTCTCCGTAATGTTGTACAAGATCGTAAATAAATAAATAAATAAATAAATAAATTGCTTTCCAAAGCAGAATTACTACTTCAGCAGTAAATATAGACCATATAAAACTTTCATATACCCACTACAAACATAACGATTGGTCGTCAGCATACATAGTGGGGGAGTAATATCTTTCCTACTGTCGACATTTATGGCTTACCACAAGCTAATATGTATATACATCCTCGTAAATAACTTCGGAAGTCAAGCGTGATATTTTTCTTCGAGATGATATCTTTCAGCATAATCATGTTATTTTATTTGGATTAGTGAATGCTGATCTAGTCAGAAATGAAGATTTGGGAGAAATAAGGTTACCGACATAGCCCGAAGATCGCCAAACTTAAGTGGCAGTAAAAAAGGCACATTGCTCGTAGAATAGATGGTAAATGGGGTCGAAAGGTTCTGGAGTGGCAACATGTTCCAAAACACGCAGCGTTAGAAGGTTATGGAAGTCTGATGGTTGCGAGACGCACAAGTACGGTCATTTTGGCGACACTTGGGGGTCGACTAAGTTCATTGGTAGTTTTTCTACTGATATTTGCGGAGTTTAAGTAGCCGTAATGAGTAATGACGCCTACTCGAATGCAAGGCATGGTGAAAACATTGATGATTATAGCCATCGCTTTCACGACACACATTGTTTTCACGACGTGAAAACATGAGAGATGACGTATGTTACAAGCTTTTATTTAGTTTCACCTGTTCCAATGTTTGTCTGTCATCAAATCTTGCAAATTAAATTTGACCCACTTCCCGGTTACCGATTGATCTGAAATTTTGAATGCATGTGTAAATCAGATGACAATGCAAAATCATTATGATTTGGAGCTGATCTGATGATGGAACCGGAAGGTGGCTATAGGAACTTGGTAGTTAAACGACACAACACCATCGAGTTTGGGCTCGTATGATTTGTCTTGACGAGTATTAATTATATAAGTAGGTATATCGAGCTATAAAAGCTTGCTATGAAAAAACGATTTTCATTAAAAGCTTGTTTTATCTAGTTAGCTCTTTAAATCAGTTTCTTTGTCAAAAGTAGTGTAGATTGTAGGTGTAACAGTTTAACTGGATCGTATTTCTTCAAATGCCCTGTGCTTTCCAGGCCCGCGGTGACTATTTCTAACCAGCTCGCCAGCCACCATTGTCCAACTTTTTAACACAATTTATAATACAAGCTGGGGCAAGTATTGTATCATTTTTAATATAACAAAAATATTACGAAAAATAACTCCTATATTTCGATATACCCAATCCACCATACACATAGAGGTATTACATAAGACTGTTTCTGACATTAGCACAATGTCAAGCCTTCGCAAAAACCTGAATTATTCATTTTTTGTATACAGACCGCACACAAGCGCTCTTCAGATCTTAGCCTCATATTATTCTAAATATTTTGCAAAGAAGAAATGTTTCAGTTTTGTTACAAGGGCGTAGGCTGTTGAGTTCAAGAGATATTTATAGAAGTCTAAGAATATAGAAGTGTATGTTTTGCTAGAGGTCAAAATTTTATGTTGTTCAGACGATCTTTTTATTCTTAAGTTATGGACCCGTACGAATGAGTCACTGCGGTTTTGGAACGCAAAAGAAAACTGAAGGAACTCGAGTGGGTTTTAGTTAGTGAAAGTCTAACTAGCCCACTCATCATCATCATCATCATCATATCAGCCGAAAGACGTCCACTGCTGGACATAGGCCTCCCCCAAGTGTCGCCACTAGCCCACTCGCTCCACCATAAAGGGACCCTTTGTTGACATCTCTTTGAGGCGCTTTGACATTACGCGCCGTCTTCTACCTCCCTCAATGTGCGTAATAACTCTCTTGCTCTGGGTGCAGTGAAAACGAATGTCAGAATTTCCTGACCAAAACCCACTTGTATCCTTTTTTTTTTAATAGATTTAATTTAATTTACTAAACATTTATTACATATATACATAAAAAAAAACTTAAATACTAAATAAACTATTTAAACTAAAACCTAACTATGTACATAAATATGATACAAAAAGACAAAGCACGCTCAGGCGTCAAAGTACTCCTCCACATCGCTGTCATCCGGAAATGTGCCCAAATGTATCCTTTCAGTTGCTCTTTATATTCCAGGGCGCAGTGATTCTTTCGAACAATCCCTTATACATCCTAACTTCTAAAAAACAAGTACAATATTTATAATACTTGGGAGCAAGAGGGCGTGTCAGACTTTTACTGACTAAACCCACTCCTGTTCCTTCATTGCTTTCGTTCCAGGGCCCCTGGGTCCACTTTACACTATCTATCTTTATGATATAATCAAAGTTATCGGAAAACAAAGTAAGCTACACTGCTTTCAGTGTAGTGACTATATCACCCATCGTTGCTGGTTCAGACTTCGCCTCGTGTAAATTCTAATAATGAACGGAAACATAGCAAGCTGTTTAACGTAGATTGGTTTCTAGGAACTGGCTTTGAGATAAGCTTCCGAGAAACTTAGTTCTAGATTAAATTAGCTACTGTCAGTAACTTCGACCACGTTGAAGTATAAAATGGACCTAAGAAAACTTAACCCCGGGATAATAAGTAGTGATCATAATAATTTGTACTTATTAAATTTTGATAAATATTTACCAACGACTGTTTTTTTTTCGTTAGTAAGCCGGTGTCAACAGTGGTTACCTCTAGAAAAAAACTCAACAAAAAAGCTAAGAGAAACGATTTTGCGGTCTCAGGATAGGGGTCTATTCAAGTTGCTAATTTGCAATCGTTAACGCTAATAGAAAGCTTTAAATGTACGGGTACGACGTCATCTCCACGCTCAGTTACGTGGTCAGAACAAAAGAATTGGCGGCGTGGGCAACTCGAAGCGTTTGGCGCAAGCGAAACCGTTGTAACTTGGCTAGATGGCAGATCCCTACAAAATTTATCAGTGAAGGTCAACTACGGGGTAAGAAAAAAAAGGCCTGCGGGTATGTACGACAGATTACTACATGATTAGAAACCACACTGAGTCCATGTGGCTTGATTTTTTTATGGAGAGGAACATTGTGTCCCATCAGGAGAAACGTAAAAAATTGCTAAATATTTTATTTTTGAATTAAGTACTAAAAACATTAGCCAGTCTAAGTCAAAGCAGAAGCAGTTTAAAATAAATATAGTCAATCCATGGATATTAAGAAGACTGTGGGATTGGTCGAAATAGGTCTCGTGGCTACGAGAACTTTTACATCTGTCGATGTGAGAGCGAAAGAAATTATTTGATGATTTACCAACCAAAAAAGGAATAAAATTTATTTATAAAAAATGGATTAAGAAAAAAAAACACTTAAAAACTTTATTTCAATGCAACTCCAAAACTTCAAATTGAAAAACCAAACTGCTTCCCAAAATAAAGTTAATTAAAAAAACCAACATTTAATTCATGAATCCCCAAGCGACACCCGGTGGCCGCGCATCTATTGTCTTACTATTGTGTCTCTAATTGACGGTATCTGAAGGGTTAAAGTACCATCCAATCCTTTCCTCTATTATGACAAGCCCGACTCGCAAAGCCTAAAAAGGAACACCTCAGATATAAATCATAATATAAAACAGTACGTTTCGTTACAATTCACGTTCGTTGCATGTCCATGTCCGAGCTCCACTCCATTGCTTTGTATCCTGGACACGTATAAAACGCAAATAATAATAATAAACGAAACAAAAGTTTGAGTGTGGTTCTGTGGTCAACGTGACTTGAGCAATGCCATAGCTATGAGTACAACTCTTCAAGTCTTTATGTCAAGAGTGAATAGGTAGCTCCTAGGCAAACATACTATCGTCTGCCACATCATCGCTTACAATCAGCCCCCTAGCCAAGTTACAACCATTTCTTTTCTATTATCTTACGTCGAACGCCTTGAGTTGGCCACACCTCCGATTCCTTTGTTCTGACGTCATTTTAATACTCAGTCACGTGATTAGAACAAAAGGATCGGAGGTCAGAACAAAGGAATCAGAGGTGTAGGCAACTCGAGGCGTTCGGCATAAGAGAATCGAAACGAAACGGTTGTAACTTGGCAGGTGAGATAGTGGTAAAACGTGAGCCTAACCGTGATAAAAAAATATAATATAAAATATTAGCAGTTACTCATTTTTTTTTAGTTGTTATCATATTTTATTTTTAAAGTCGGAATGGACAGGTGTCCTGTCCATTCCAATTCCTAGGATGCAATTTTTAATTTTGGATTTCTTTCAATTTTCTTTAATGCAAATTTTGTTCTGATAATTACAAACACACACTATAAGATAGGTATTATATGCTCATATAAAGGCCTGTTCAAACCTAAGCGGATATTGCTACCGCTACACTATTTTCGCTCGGTCGTTTAGTCACTATTGTCTTCAGTAAACATGCGTAAAGAGCATTTAACTTTAGTGATGAAGAGCAAGCTTTATTTTTAGTAAATTTACTTGAGACTCACCAGTTACAAAATTTTGGAGCCAAAACTTAAACCTTCAGATACCGTCAATTAGAGACACAATAGTAAGACAATAGATGCGCGGCCACCGGTGGTCGCTTGGGGATTCATGAATTAAATAGAGAATACGAAATCATGGCTAAGTTTCTTTCCCGTCCGTCTTATTTTCCAGCGATCGATAGCTCGGCCATGTTTTGGTTAAAGTAGATTAGCCTTTTTTATTGATTAGCCAAAAATAGCAATCTGGAAATCTCTGAACTGACTGCGAACTCGGGTTGGCCGCTGCAAAGATAATCTGGCCAAATAAGGTTTCCTTGACTTGTTGCAAATACAGTGCTAGTGTGGAGCGCCTTCACAGGATATGCGTCACCTCCTTTCCTGCTCAACTACCTGACAAGGAACCGGTCTAACTCCTTGTCATCAGATATGTTGAAAGCGTATAAGCAATCATATAATGGTAAAATATAATATAATGTCATGTCGGAGAAAATTTGAGTCAAATCGACACAATAGGAAACAAGCTTTTAATGAAAAAAAAAAATTTTGATAGCAAGCTTTTATTGCTCAGTATACCTATCTAATTAATACTCGTCAAACGAGCCAAACTCGATGGGGTTGTGTCGTTTACCACCTTCTAGTTTCATCATCAGATTAGCCTCATGTCATAATAATTTTGCATTATCATCAGATTTACAAATGCATGCAAAATTTCATTTCAATCGGTAACCGGGAAGTGAGTCTTTAATTTATAAGATTTGATGGCAGACAAACATCGGGACAGGTGAAACTAAATAAAAGCTTGTAAAAGAAGATTGATTAGCCATAATATTTTATATAACTTCAGCATTCAAGTAATTCTATAACTCCTCAGTGATTTTTTTTTTTGTCGACGGGGAAAATCATCTTTGACGAAACCCGCTCTTGGGTGGAGCGGGAGACAGTGTCAGACTCTTACTGACTAAAAACCCCGCGCCGTTCCTTCTAGCCTTCATACCGGGGCACGAGCTCCCTTTCGGACAACCCTGTCCCCAGTAGGCTTCGACCCAGCTGGGCCCCTCCTGCACTCCTCAGTGATTGGATTACCGTCTCGATTTAAATGCAGTACAAGAGTTCCGTGCCAAACCTTTTGTTTTTAATGTTAGTGCTGCATTCTGAAACGTGAGTGGAATAAATCTTTTTATACGTATTTCCAATTTGGAAATGGAATTTAAATCTAGGTTATGTATTCGCGTTTAAGTTTTTTGCATACTGCGGAGTTTTGTTAGAATAAATTGGAAAAGTTAGCTTTTAAATTATTACAGTTTTTGAACTGCATTTCGGTCATAATTTTATTACGACAAAAAAAGATTTTAGGAACATTAACTATTTTCGATCAGAATTGAGACTAGTTTTGGGTGTGGCGATGAGAAAATTGATATATTTGACTAACGAATTTGCAACCACGCAATGGCCTCTTCTTCTAGATTGAAAGACACAAGAACGAAAAAACACATTAATTTTCATGTGTCTGTTATAAAACCGTGCATATAGTCATGGTCATTATTTCAGCCGAAAGACGTCCACTGTTGGACATAGGCCTCCTCCAAGCGTCGCCACAAGGAACGGTCCCCGGGATTCCCGCAACATGTAGTATTTTCTGCTTTATAAAAAACTAGCTTTTGCCCGCGCGGCTTAGCTCCCGCTCTTCCCTACTCCACCCTACTATACCCAACTCTACCCTACCCTACTCTACACTACTCTACCCTACTCTACTCTACTATACCCAACTCTATCCTACCCTACTCTACCCTACTCTACCCTACCACTCTACCCTACTCTACCCTACCCTACCCTACTCTACCCTACTCTACCCTACTCTACTCTACCCTACTCTACTCTACCCTACACTACCCTAATTTTTTTTCCATAAGAACCTTCTCCTCACAATAACAATCACAACAAAAAGAAAATCAGCCAAATCGGTCAAGCCGTTTTCATGCCATGCCGTGACAACGGAAAACGGGGCTCATTTTTATAATATAGATAGATTAGTTTTAGTTCATGCGAAACCTGAGTATAGTTTGTTCAGAATCAGTAACTGAATGGATTCCAATAGTTTTTACATCATGTTATATTTTATCTCAAAAATATTTAAAAAGGTCACAAGTTGGACATCACTGACACTAAGTGTTGTACTGGTACAGGTCACGGAAGGTCATAGCGGGTAGCAAATAGCTGGGTGCAAGTGCAAAACAACCTCTCAGTTACGGAATGGTCCGGTGACTATGTATTTTTGCTGACTTAACAATCTTATAACTTTATGATACAGTTATGAAATTTCGTACATAGATTCTTTACATGTAGTACTAGACACGTGTTTCGGGTTTCGCATATACTAAAAATAAATGTTATATAATATGTAATGTTATGTATTCATAATGGAGATATAAACAGTATTAGGAACGTGGTTTGTTATTTAAGGACGGAAAGGTTGAATGAAATTAGATTTAGGTCGAGAAAGGAGTTATTTTTTGTATTTTTTTTTTTTTGCCAAATTGAACCAAATTTGAACTGTGTGATATCAAAAGCTTTTCTTGATCATGGTTGGTGTTTTTATAAAATACTTTAAGTATCTGTTCGCGATAAATTCAAAAACTACTGCACCGATTTTCAAGCGGTTTTCACCAAAATATAAGAAGGTTTTAGAATATTTATATTTTTTAAGTTTTTGCATTTATTTCTGTGTACATTAACAATATTTGTTGAAGATGTCGGGGTCGGGAAAAAATAAGCCCAAAAGGGAACCGTGTTACCCCGAATTTTATGCGAGCGAATCCGCCGGCAAAAGCTAGTATGGTATAGCACAAAGTCGCTTACCACTGTCTGTCGCAATGTGTGCTTAGATCTTTAAAATTACGTAACGGTTTTCGATGCAGTTTTTTTAAATAACTAGATTGATTCAAGAAGAAGGTATTATAATATGTATAACTGACTATATATACTGACTGACATATCAACGAACAGCCTAAACTACTAAGAGCAAGAAATTATGCACAAGGTTTCCTTTTATGAGGTAGACGGGCACAAAGAAAGGATTATTTCCAAAATTCACCCCGTAAAGGTACTAAATGGGGGTCCTGAGTTTGTATGAAGAAATCTACTTTAATGCAGGTGAAGCTGCTGTCCGAAGCTAGTCTATACTAATATTATAAAGACGTAAAATTTGTAAGTTTGTATGTAGAGGGTAATCTCTGGAAGTACTGGGCCGATTGCTAAAATTTATTCACCGGTAGAAAGCTACTTTATTCCTGAGTGACATAGGCTATATTTTATGTACGCGGGCGAAGCCGCTGGCAAAAGCTAGTTATATATAAAGAAATAATACTTTTCTAGATGATAGGCAAAGATTATTTGATTTAAGTATAAAAAGTTGCATGGGACATCCATCAACCAACAATCGGCACTAGTCCTATACTTTCCATGTCATTGGATGGTTCTCCCACGAAAAAAAAGTACACATATAAAAACAGTCTATTTTCACATATTTAACTTCACGTAAAAAAAAACTTCCACTGTTACATGGAAAGCACATTCATACTCTCTGTATGAATGGCGTATTCACGTTGAAAGTTACTGAATTATGTACAGACATACATTCATACAAGCAAAACCACAACGGAACAAAGTTAGAGAGGAATGTTCGACAGTAAAATAGTTGAAGAAGTAGTCAGCAAACAGCCAGGCAACTCTTTACGAGCCCAGGGGCCTGGGCATTTCTTTGGCTAACAATATTAGCATTGATATTCAACGTTGTAATGCTGCCAGCATTCTTTGCACTTTTCGCATTGATAACGATGCCGAGAGTTGATTTGATGGCCATTAATTCTTTTTTCATCCCACCATCTCGGAAAAAGTGTTTTGCTCTTCGATATCTTTTTTTTTTTTTGTCGACGGGGAAAATCATCTTTGACGAAAACCACTCTTGGGTGGAGCGGGAGACAGTGTCAGACTCTTACTGACTAAAAACCCCGCGCCGTTCCTTCTAGCCTTCATACCGGGGCACGAGTTCCCTTTCGGACAACCCTGTCCCCAGTAGGCTTCGACCCAGCCGGGCCCCTCCTGCTGCTGACAACTCCTTGAGGCGCGCGGGAACAGTGCGCGCCATCGACGTCTTGGACTCGGTCCATTACCGGGCGATCGGACAGCGAGCTACCCATGGCTCGCCGTGATCGGACAGCGAGCTACCCATGGCTCGCCGTCCGCGAGCCCGCGTCTACGGTGGCCGGAAATCGGGATCGGAATCCCGGCGACGGCGGCGAGGGCGCCGTTGCCTGATTCGGTCGGCCTCCTCCTTTGCAAGCATTACTGCTTCGCAGAAGGAGGCGACCGCCTGCCATTCCTCCTCGCTCCGGACCATGGCCTCGACCAGGGCCCGGCGCGAGAGGTCTTCGCCGCCGATCGCCCCCACGAGGGCAAGGCGATGCTCCGCCCAGGCAGGGCACACCTCGACGGTGTGCCCCACCGTATCCTCCGGGCGTTGCGCACAATAGCGACACCCGGGCGTCTCTTTCGCTTGAATCCGGTGCAGGAACCTCCCGAACTTGCCATGTCCGGTGAGGACCTGCGTCATGCGGAAGGTAAGGACGCCGTGAGGTCTTTCCAACCACGCCTCAAAGAGGGGACTTACCGCCATAATCGTGGCGTGCCCAGCTCTTCGAAATCTGAGAGCAAAAGCCGTTTTTATTCTCTAGTGAATTTAGAATATCGCGTGCACTATGTTTTTGAATTGGTACCAAATTTGTTATTATTTTTTTTTTTTTTTTGTTAAAAACTCAGACTCAGAACCTCCTTGGTGTACTTTTTTTTTGCATTTAGTCATTTCCTCGCTGAGGTGGAATGAAAAGTTACGTGTTGCACTCGAGTGCAAAGATTTTTCACCTCGTGCTCCTTTGATTCTCTCGCTAACGCTCAGGGTTCTAATTTACGAATCACTCGCTGCGCTCGAGATTCAATTTTAGAATCCTTCGCTTGCTCGATTATCAAAATTGAGCACGCGGTTAAAAAGCAACTTTGCACTCATGTATAAATAATAACCATTCCAACATTAGTTTTAATATCATATGCGGAACCTGAAACACATGTCTAGTATTTTTATTTATTGAATTTTATAACTGTATCATGAAAAGCCACAAATTTAGTTGTCCGCACAAATACATGGGCACCGGGCTATATTACGGGATAGATTGGTTGTTTTGTTCCCGCATCCAGCTGTAAGCTGTCTCCTATGACCTGCCGTGACCTTGTGTGGTACTTAGTGTCGGTAGTGTCCACCTTGTGACCTTTTTAAATATTTTTGAATGTTCGATTCAGTTACTGATTCTGAACAAACTATTTATTAAACCTATATTCAGGTTTAATAATAATGTTTTATATAAGGTTGACTATGCTATACTATGCATGGCATCAAAATACTCATAGACTTTCTTTACCTGTTAATTTAAATTGTTGGTGTAAAGAGTAATTAGAATCATACATAATTAAAGAAGAAAGTTCGTAAAATATATAAACTACTTCAATGGCTCGACCGAATCAACGGATTTGAATTGAATTTTGGTCAACGGGTAGACCATGGCCTGGTAAAGCGATTAGGATCTTTTGATCCCGAAAAAAATTCTATTATCACGCGAACAAAGCCACTGGCATAGCATAGCATAAGCTACCTTTTAATGTTCCCACTGCTGGGACTCAGGCCTTTTGTTTAAGAGAGAAAACGAGCCATAATCCACTACGCGGGCCCGGTGTTTCGGACAAATTTTGGTCGTTCATTACTGCTACATATAAAAATATATGTTTGCCTCTAAGCCAGGCTTTCGTGTCGTTTGGTCAGAAAATTAATATTGCCACCATGTTTCCGCTGATGAATAATTACGATATAACTCCAGCATGAAGTTGAAAATGTTTCTGTGCAAAAATTATTGTTTTTATTTTCATATTATGTCCCATTGCTGGGCAGTGGCCTCCCATTTTTCCATCAAAGGCTCTCTTTCTAGGATAACCTCTGACCAAGTGTGCCCCGCAAATATGATCAGATCGTTACACCGCAAAACCGCAGGGCCGGTGGGCCCAGCAGGGTTGAAGCCTACTTCTTCTTTTCGTGTCGATGCTCTCAAACTATACTTTTTCTGACCAATATTTGGTAACCTATACGGCTCTATTGTTGGCCTCGTATAGATCCTGAAAACTGCAGTTGGTAATGCAAGATGGGCAGCATAGCAGGTGGCACATGTCCTGTGTGGAGCCTCTCCGGCTCCACACTGGCACTGTGCTTGAGATGGGTCGAGGAAGCCCCATTTGGCCAGATTGCTTTTACAGCGGCCAACCTGGGTTCGCAGTCGGCTTAGAGTTTTCCAAATTGGCCACTGTAGTTCGCGTCCAGAGGGAAAATGATCCGTTGGGGTGATAAAAAGCGGTGATATAAAGAAGCCTACTGGGATCATGGGTTATGTGAAAGTGATCCCCGGGGCTCTAGAACGAAGGCATAGAAAGAACACAGGAGTGGGTTTTAGTCTGTAAAGTCTGACACGCACTGCACAAGAGGGGGAGGATTCATTGGAGAATTTCCCACTTAAAAAAAAACCTCCGACGGCGTCGACCTCCCCAGGCGTCCAATCCACCGCCAGATGACATTCTTCAGATCCACAGATCCACCAGATCCAGATCCAGATCCTCAGATGTTGTCAGTGACAATCCTCACCACCAGCCCACGCTCACTTCCACCTGACTGTTTTTACTCCGACATCTGCTATTTAAGTTACGGAGTGCAAACTTTAATTCAAAAATGCCCGTTTAAATCTTTCTGACAAAAACTTTATAAATGCACCTAAAGCATTGCAAGCACCTGAGTAGAAACTACCTAATTTATGGCCAGCAAAATGCTGAATAAACTCGTGTGAAATGTTACTTATCTTCTTAGGAGAACATTTCAGAGAATTCCCGCTTTTCCGGCGATTTCTGCTGTACTAATTTTCAACCATGTACATATCATACATTCTACCGTATCCCCCAAAAGTCCTTGACCGACTTCTAAAACCAAAAAGGAGGTTAGGTCAAGCATTTCCTACCAAAAATGCTTCTCATAGGTACATTTTATCAACATGTCATATCAACGCAATATCACCCTTAATGCCCCATACATATAAAGTTGATATTCTGTTGTCCATTTTTATCGTACCACCGCAGCATATACAATGAAAACACTTGTATATAGGTAAGGAAACAAAATAACTTTTTGTCACGGAAAATTTTGTTTTAATACTCGGTGTTAGGGTCGAAAATCGCTTGTTTAGTAGTAATTGGTGTATGAACTTTGTGGTTGTTTGGTAAGCAGTAATAATGTATGATATCTCCCATTTGGAATGTAATTAGCTGCAAAATGCATAGTAATGTTGATTCTTATCAATGCCGAGGGCGTTATTTAGTCGAATAGCCTCATAAATATCACGTTTTTGTTGACCATAATTGTTAGCCACTCCATTCTAAACAAGAGTAGCCAGTAAAATATTTGCTTGCGGCGTGGCTTGGGAATAAAATGCATAAAGAGCGCTTGTAGGTCATAGTTTAACATATTGCGTACAACATTTATAACTCTGGTCTGTTGGTCTAGTGGTTAGTGAATACTATGCCGGAGGTCGTGGGTTCAATTCCAAGACCAATGTTTGTGTGATGAGCACGACCATTTGTTCTGTCTGGGGCCAGGGTTATCCGAAAGGAACTCAGGTCCCGGTATGAAGGCTAGAAGGAACGGGGTGGGGTTTTTAGTCAGTAAGAGTCTGACACTATCTCCCGCTCCACCCAAGAGCGGGGGTTGTCATAAGATGATTTTTGTCCACAAATATGGAAATGTGGAAATTTTCACTTATTTTATACACAAAATATATAGGTACAGTAATCAATCGATATACAAAGCGCGCTCGAGCAACACACACATAGACACCGCTCATGGCCACGATATCTCGGAGCGCCTCGAACCGCTAGTAGAACAGTTCCGGCTCAAACGCTCATTAGTGTGCGTCTACCGAGCGTAGGTATAAATGTGAAGTACATACGTGAGATTGTCTTCTGTACCTATCTATCTTGTGTTCTATACCTACATACGTCTCTATTTTAGTTCTATTACGTAAAGGCCACTACGAAGTTCTTGTGGGAAGTTTAAAGTTTCACCTCAGACTTTGAAACTTCATAAACTATTCGAAAGCAAACTTGAAAGGATTGACTCGTAAAACATAAAGGATTTACACCTCGACGCTGTTTGGTTGAGAAAATGAGAGAATAAAGCTAAAGCTATATTAGACCGACACACACGTGTAACGCGACTGATTTGTACGTAGAACTACCTCGCGGGCATGGATTAAGTGTAGTGTAGTGTAGTGTGTGTGTAGTGTAGTGTGTGTGTGTAGTGTAGTGTAGTGTGTGTGTGTAGTGTAGTATGGTGTGTGTCTGTGTGTCTAGTGTAGTGTTGTGTGTAGTCTAGTTCCCATATAAAATGTATGGAGACCGACTCGCCCAGATTGGCGTGTGTGGCAAATGTTTTAGCAGTGTAGTTCTACCTTAACGCTAGTGTGTCGTGATGGTCCAGTGTTTAAGGCTACCTCTCATGCGTGAGGTTGCACATTCGTAATCGGGCAAGTACCAATGTAAATTTTTCAATTCGTATACTCTGTGCTTCGGAGAGCACGTAGAGATGTTGGTCCCGGTTGGTATTTGTGGTATATCTTTGACAGTCGTTACAGGTAGTCAGAAGCCAGAAGGTCTGACCATCAGTCTATCCAAGGAGTGTAGTATTTCCCAGGACTGGGTTGTGGAGGTCAGATAGGCAGTTGCTTCATGAAAAAAACGGGTATTTAGCCGTATCCAGTTAGACAGAAAACCGACTTAAACTTGCCTCCGCCAAGATTGCCGAGAATGCTGACTCGATATATTTACTGCCAAAAACTGCAAAATCATTTGAACGTGTTGCACCAGCATCTTATAGGAACTAATAAAAAATATGAAATATACTGGCGAGGCGGTTCATTCTTTTCAAGACCTTAGCCAGTCCAAATGAGGCGAATAAAATTAAAAAATCCAGCCAAGTGCGAGTTCGTAACAAAGAACGGAAAATCGGCAAAAAAAAATGTTTTTTTTTGTGTAGAACCCCCCTAAATATATATTTTACTAGCGACCCGCCCCGGCTTCGCTCGGGTGCAATATTATACATATAAACCTTCCTCTTGAATCAATCTATCTATTAAAAAAAACCGCATCAAAATCCGTTTCGTAGTTTTAAAGATTTAAGCGCACATAGGGATATAGGGACAGAAAAAGCGACTTTGCTTTATACTATGTAGTGATTCTGTTATTTAGTAATTGTTGTTATAACGGCAACATTACATCATAGTTAAGATACAGATGCCTGGTGACAGACGGACAGATAGACTTACCCCATGGGTACAGAATCCTAAAAAATATAATCCGTAAAGAGAATCAAAAATGCAAAACGAGGCTAATTAAAAAGACAATCAAAGTATTTGTTCACTTTATTTGCCATTGGAAGATAATTTATAGCTAGAAGAGGAAGAGAGAGAAATTTGGAAGAAACATCAAATATATCGGCATAAGGGTTATTTTGACTAGCAGATATGGGACAATAGGGCAGAATGGCGCCACCCTGTCTGCGTTGTTCAGCCCTTTGACGTCATCCCTTCATCAAGTAAACTTGTATATTAAAATATTAGATAGGTTAAATTGTTTGTTTGTTCATAATGTGTGTGAGAGAGCAGTGGTGGCCGAGTGGTAATGGCTCCGACTTACGAGTTGTAGAACGCGGGTTCAAACCCTGCCAGGCGCATTACTTTGTGTAATTTATTTCATTACCACCACTGCTCACAAAACGGTGAAGGAAAACATTGTGAGGAAACCGGCATGTCCTAGAAACAAAAATTCAAAGACATGTGGCATTCACCAACCCGCACTGGTGGTAGATTACGGCCCATTTCCTCTTCTAGAGAGGAGGCCTGAGTCCCAGCAGTGGGAACATTAAAAAGGCTGATGATGATGATGTGTGTGTAAAAAAAGGTAATCTCAGGAAACAATAATCCGATTACAACACTATTAATGTCTCACTGATGGTGACGCGTGTGTTGGATCATTTAGTTCCCTTCAAAATGGTTGAGCTGAGTAGTGCTAATATTCGCGTCATGTTCGTGAACGAGTGCTGTCAGTTGAGACTCGTCATCTCTTAGCTGTCAGTTGCTATTTTAATACGTACCAAATTTTTACACACATAATTTTTTTTTTATGTACGCGGGCGAAGCTGCGAAAAAAGCTAGTTTGAAATAAAATGCTTCGAATCTTTAAATTTACCACGCGGGCTCAGTGCCAATTTTTAAAACCCGAAAAATGATGTACCTCTGTCACGGGGTAAGCCATCGAAGAAACACTCCGGGAAAAAGTTAGTTGTGGCTTTCTCCCGGGAAAAGGGTTGCGCATCCCTCATGCGAACCATAGGCAACAAAGCACCCTACCCTTTACCTTCACGCTAACTGAGTGAAAAGGGTGCTTTTCTTCAAAAAAGGTAACTGTATTGTGATTTGGTCTTCTTTGTATCGTAAACGTGGTATTTTCAGCTTTGGACCTTTGTAGGCTAATATCGGTATCAAAAGCTAATAGTAGAAAGGTATTAGATTTTATACATATTATGTGAATGTATATATTTGTTGAGCGCAGCATACTATGTGTTAAATTAACAGATCATGTTCGAAACACAACACTGCGCTCCAAAACGCGAATCGTTAATATGGCTCAAAAGGCTGTCCAACTTAAATGGGACTGGGCAGGACATGTCTGCCGCATGTCCAACGAGCTGTGGGCGCGTAAAACGCAGGATTGGTGCCCGGACACAGCAACGCGGGGCCGAGGCAGACCACGAAGGAGATGGCGGGACGACCTGGATGGCTTCCTTAAGAATTGGAATGAGAAAGCGAGGAACCGTGATCGATGGAAGGAGTGGTAAGAGGCCTTTGCCCAGCAGTGGGACAATATGGGCTAATTATAATAAAAATATAATACGTCTCTTACTCCATCACGTTCAAACGGCACACTTTTAATAGATTTAAATTATAATTTTCTTATAATTTTCTTATCTTTTTTTTATAATTTTCGTGACAGAGTGGATAACATACGCCTCTGTCTTTCATTATTGTATTTATGGTTGTCGACAAAAAAACATCATCAGGAGGGGCCCAGCTGGGTCGAAGCCTACTGGGGCCAGGGTTATCCGAAAGGAAACTCGAGCCCCGGTATGAAGAGGCTAGAAGGAACGGGTGGGTTTGTAGTCAGTAAGAGTCTGGCACTATCTCCCGCTCCACCCAAGAGTGGGGGTTGTCATAAGATGATTTTTGACCACTGTAAAAAAAGGCCTCACAATATTTTTTTGCAATTATCATTTTTCCCGCTCTATAGTGGAGAGCGTGTCAGTTTTATTGAGTAAAACCATACCTATGTTTCTTTTTAACCTTTTGCATTCCAGGACCACGGGTTTCATTTTCGGAAGTAAACCCATGGCTCCAATAAGCTCCGGCCCTATTGGGCCCTTACGGATTTCTTTGAGGTGCTCGTGGACGGCTACTGAACGGGCGGACGGCGAGCTACCCATTGCTACCCGTTATGCGCAAGCCCATGCCACAAAATATACAGGTACACAAGTCAATCTACATACAAAACGCGCTCGAGCAACGCACACGTAGACAACACTCACGGACACGATATCTTGGAGCGTCTCGGCCCGCTCGTCGAACAGTTTCGACTCAAACGTTCATTAGTGTACGTCCACCGAGCGTAGATATAAAAAATGAAGTACATACATGAGATTGTCTTCTGTACCTACCTATCTATTTTGTGCCCTTGCCTATGGTGGTTGAAAATCGGAATCGCGTTCCCTCACGCGTGCAGCTACCTCTTTCGATATGACCATGTCAAAGTCAAAATATTTTATTTCACATAGGCCTACATGGACACTTATAACTTATAAAACGTCAGAAGCTAGTGCACGGTTCCAAATTGGTCGTTTCCTATGGAGAAGAACCGGCAAGAAACTCCATGGTTACTCTTTAAAAAAAAAGTGGTAGGTGTTACAATATGATAGTATGTAAGAACAGTGTATATCAATACCTACTGTACACAAAAGCAAAAAATAAAAAAAGTAATTCAAATAAAAAATAATTTAAATAGGAAGTAATCTAAAGGTTTGTAAGGTATACAGTGTTCTCACATTCACATTAAAAAACGAAAAAGAGGCTATATAAAAAAAAAAACAAGAAAAATATAGATAATTGCAACTATCAATAAATTGTTAACAAAATGACCATGACCTTAAGACAAGCTTAAGCTAACTTATAATTAAAAAGATTACAGTACTTGTTAGGCTTCTAAAAACTCATGAACTCTAAAAATAACTTAGCTCTGGAAAATTTCCACGTACCGCCTACATATTACTTCTCCAACTCAGTGTGGTATTAAGTCCAAATTGGTTGTGGCAAACGATGCCGAACGCTTACGAAACTATTTATATAGTAGCTGCTTTCAAACACATTGAGTACGTCTGGCGAGTATCTACCCTTACGGTGGGTACAGAATATATAACACAACATGTTATATATTTTGGGTAAAAGTTATTGTGTATACATAGTTTTAATTAGTTAAGTGTTTTTATTTTTCATGTCTTTCTATAAATATAATAAATTTTACAAGCGCAAAGAAAGAAAGAAAGAAAAGTATTTATTTTGGCGCACAAAAACATTGTAGACAATAAAAAAAAAAACTGAAGACAAACACAAAACAAACAAAAAAAATAAAATAAAAATAAAAAATAACATTGTGTCTCACGTTTTCGCCAAAAAAAGTTCAGCGAAATGCCAGACAACTAGGAGGTAGTTGTCTGACGCTGGTTTTCAACTGAACCTTATTAGATGTTAACGGATAAAAATAGACTGCAATTAGTGTCAGGTAAAGGGTGAAAATAAGACATAATATAAGTGATAAAATAGCGCACATGTTATACAACATTGCTATATAACATGTTTCAGATAGTGTGGATATTGCCGCCATCTGGTTAAATTAGCCATCCAATTGGACGCCTAGGGCGTTCGTAAAATGCCGGCATCCCATGGACACTGAATGTTATAAAACATGTTATAATAACATGTTATTGATATGTAAAACCACTCTGTCAAGAAAAAAAAAAATTTTAATAAGATAAATCACATTTAAATTCGTTAGTTTCTAACATAAACGTATGTTATTTAGAAAAAATATTTTAAAATTTTCACGATACTTTACAATCTTACGGCGTTCGCAATTTTGATGTCACCTATTTTTTTTTTTATTGTTGATAGGTTTGCGCTTGACCGCTATCTCACCTGATGGAAAGCGACGATGCGGTCGACGATGGAACGCGCTTACCTAGAAGAAACCTATTCACCCTCGATTTAATGATTTTCGGGTTGTAGTTATCAGGAAACACAAGACTCCGGCAAGGAATTCCACTTCTTAGCTGCACGCACGATGGAAGTGTTCCGCACAATGAATGTGACCTATATAAAACACTAGCTTTGCCCGCGCGGCTTCGCTCCCGCTCTTCCCTACTCCACCCTACTCTACCCTACTCTACCCTATTCTACCTTACTCTACCCTACTCTACCCTACTCTACCCTACTCTACCCTACTCTACCCTACTCTACCCTACTCTACCCTACTCTACCCTACTCTACCCTACTCTACCCTACTCTACCCTACTCTACCCTACTCTACCCTACTCTACCCTACTCTACCCTACTCTACCCTACTCTACCCTACTCTACCCTACTCTACCCTACTCTACCCTACTCTACCCTACTCTACCCTACTCTACCCTACTCTACCCTACTCTACCCTACTCTACCCTACTCTACCCTACTCTACCCTACTCTACCCTACACTACCCTAATTTTTTTTTCCATAAGAACCTTCTCCTCACAATAACAATCACAACAAAAAAAAAATCAGCCAAATCGGTCAAGCCGTTTTCATGCCAAGTCGTGACAACGGAAAACGGGGGTCATTTTTATATATATAGATGAGACAGGGTTTCCAAAATGAAATAGGGGCCCAAAGTTTGTGTGGATAAACCATAAACCTACTTTCACATAGATGCCTTATTACCAGTAGCTATTATTGCATAAAAATGCAATTATAAAAAAAATATCGATGCTTTTAAAATTTATATATGTCAGTAAAAACCTAGTATACCTAATCACAAAATAGATAGGTACAGAAGACAATCTTATGTATGTACTTCACTTTTTATACCTACGCTCGGAGGACGCACACTAATGAGCGTTTGAGCCGGAACTGTTCGACGAGCGGGCCGAGGCGCTGCTCCGAGATAATTGTCATGTCCGTGAGTGGTGTCTATATGTGCGTTGATTGAGCGTGCTTTGTATGTAGATTGACTTTTGTTCCCATATAGTTTTGTGACATAATAAAGACTTCCAAAAGGTGAATTGATGACCTGGTGAGAGTCGCGGGAATGCAATGCAACGCACAGGATCGTTCGTTGTGGCGACTCTTGCCTCTTTCCAGCAGTGGACATCATTCTTTCGCCTGAAATGATAGTCATTATATCTAATAATAAATAAAATTACGCTCTTTTATTTTTTGTATTGCGATTTAGAAACACATTATCCACTGCAAGCAATTCACTAACACGAATACCGTGTGAGTTCCGCACTTCCAAAATCGCGCCTTGCGAATTTACCCTCTAAAAGTCCCCCAAAAGAGGGGGAAGGGAGTGTCAGGTGGGCTTATGACGTCAGAGATAAACCCCAGTTAAACGCGTACCCCATTGTAAGGGACGCTAGTATTTTCAATGAATTGTTTCGCTGTTCCATGTTCGTCGTTTTTTACGAGATTTTTTGGCAGAATTCGTTCGCTTTTGTGCGTCAGTCAAAATATTCATTGTTTCGGCTTTCATTTGTTTTTTTTTTGTCATGTTGTGTTCCGCATCGTATGTGCAAAATTGGGGTCGATTAATTGAGCGTGAATTCCGCTTTTTGTATTAAGTTTTGTGTGTATTCGGTTTGTGAGGCGCGAAGTCTATTTTTGAAGTTAACTCTGTGTGTAGACTTTTTTTTCCTGTGTCACTGAAACGATTTCGTTTGAAATAGATTGCGATGGGACAATATACATAGTCAGTATTCTATCTAAAGAGATTGCATGAAAATGTATTGAAGGAGATCGCATGAAAAACGCTTCCTTGTTAGCATTCAGGCTGATTAGAAAAACAAGCTTTTAATGAAAATCATTTTTCATAGCAAGCTTTTATAGCTTGGTATACCCAAAGATTTTATATATTCAAAACCCAATAAAATACTGACAATACTACCATAGACAACTTCGGTTACGCACACGTAAAAATGTATACAATAATATCTACACAATCACTTTTCGCACGGCTGCACAAACACTAACTAAACTGTATGAAAAATACACACATACAAATAACTTTTCACACAACCACACACACCGAAAAAAACGAACGTTAAAATCCAAAAATAGACTACCAATACACTTTATGGGTTTTACTAAGAAACTGATACTGTTTGGTTATATAAATATGGATATAAGGAACATTGCTGACGCACCTTTGATGTGAAATCAGTTAAGGGTACCTCACACAGTCGGAAATAGACAAAGCAAGACTTGTGACGCACATGTGTTTAGAGTAGGCCACGAGGTTTTAGAACTTGTGCTTTTTTCCGTAGATTTAATTTTGCTGTTTATTCCACAGAAAAAAATATCTTTTTTGGGAGTGTACATGTATTACATTTAGCGAGCCAATTCAATCAAATATTTTATTTTACATAATGATATACACCATATCGGCATTTATATAACGTTAAAATCTAATGCAAGGTTACCAGTTACAAGGTAACTAGTCCTTTCCAGGTCAGGAAATAAACTATACAATTCCTCTTTTAAAAAATATTGGTAAGTATTTACAATGTTTTCATATAACATATGATAAGAGGATAGTGTAGACCAGTCAGAATAGTAAGTACAGACGCAAAAACGCGGGTCGAAAAGAATCTATAAGTCTATGGAGTAGACTGATGTCTTGATGAAGGCTGCGGGAACCTGCTGGATGCAAAACCATTTTTCTTTCTATTAAATATTTTGAGCTCTTTTATGAGAATAAGTTGTAATTAAACCGTAACTAATGCGCCTGTATGGGTCCCCTTAAATAGTGCCGAACAGCGATGGAGTGCTAAAATAACAAACACATGAGTATAAATATTTGGTAATACTTCGATGTAATGATCTTAAATTTTATGAGATTTGAGAGAGGAAATCGAAGCTCATAAAAATTGTATGATGTATGTAAGTATTTTTATACAAAACTATTTATTGAAAACTTTAAATTAGTATAGAGAGCTATTTCAAGAAGGTGAGTTGATCTTGGTTGTGTAGGCACATACATATTGTCTAGATATCTCGGAGCACCTCGGCCCGCTCGTCGATTTCCGACTCAAACGCTCATTAGTGTGCATCCACCGAGAGTAGGTATAAAAAGTGAAGTAAGTAAAGTCAAAGTCAAAGTCAAAGTCAAAGTCAAAGTCAAAGTCAAAATATTTTATTTCACATAGGCCTACATGGGCACTTATAAAACGTCAGAAGCTAGTGCACGGTTCGAAATTGGTCGTTTCCTATGGAGAAGAACCGGCAAGAAACTCCATGTACATGAGATTGTCTTCTGTACCTATCTATTTTGTGCCGTTACTGAGCCAGTCAATCTTGATGACACCTCTTTGAGGAGAGCGTGGAACACAAAACCAGGACAATGAACCTACATTTATTAAAGCTCTGCATTTATTTGAAGTATTTTGTACATAATTATAATAATGATACGGAGACACGCGATATTATAATGTTGCCGATTCAGCCATCCTTTGCAATTCCTTTCATGCTAAATTCCACCTTAAAGATTAAATTGTAGAGTTTATTTTTGCTAGAAATTTTAAATCCAAAACAAAAGATGGACGAGTCTATTTCAGCACGCCATTAGTTTCACTAATAGAACCTTATCAATTTCAAATTAGAGTTCATTTTCGCTTGCGAAGTGGAAACTAGAACAGAATATACCAGGGTTGTTCTCTTTTGGAATTTAGTGCAAAAATCCAAGTGCAATCAATATTGCACACACGTTTCGTATGGTGCTATCCATTTTGAAGAGCTATAGATGAAATTGAGTGCAGAAAAATGCTAGCGAATGTAACAGCAACGATTTTTGTTGAACAGAAGTTTTAGTATCACAGTTATTTATAGGGAAAAGTAAAAAATGTTCTGCTGTGTTCCGGTATAAAAGGGTAGACAAATTGCGGTGAAGTTATAGGCATACTAGGTTTGGCCTGGTACGAACCTAAGCAGGTCTGAAATGGTGCAGGAAAACATGAAGAAACCGGTTTTTTTTTGTAGATGGAAAATCATGTAGTGACGTCTTGTGCAGAGCGGGTCAGACTTTTACTGACTTAAAACCTTTTTTAACTTTTTAATTTTTGCCCACATTATGAAGGTTCAAAGTTCACGCCAAATAGCAGATTTTCAGAAGTCTACTGGATTAGTTTTACACACAGATAAGATATCTGTGTTTCCAAAAGATATGTATAATGAAAAATGTGTAATCCTTACTATCTATATATATAAAAATCAATGCCACTTTTCGTTGTTATTTTATAACTCAAGAACGGGCTCACCTATCCAAACGAAATTTTTAGGCTTTGTTCGGACTATTTAGTAGATGGTTTATGTGAAGTTTGGTAGGGTAGAGTAGGGTATAGTAGGGTAGAGTAGGGTAGAGTAGGGTAGAGTAGGGTAGAGTAGGGTAGAGTAGGGTAGAGTAGGGTAGAGTAGGGTAGAGTAGGGTAGAGTAGGGTAGAGTAGGGTAGAGTAGGGTAGAGTAGGGTAGAGTAGGGTAGAGTAGGATAGAGTAGGGTAGAGTAGGGTAGAGTAGGGTAGAGTAGGGTAGAGTAGGGTAGAGTAGGGTAGAGTAGGGTAGAGTAGGGTAGAGTAGGGTAGAGTAGGGTAGAGTAGGGTAGAGTAGGGTAGAGTAGGGTAGAGTAGGGTAGAGTAGGGTAGAGTAGGGTAGAGTAGGGTAGAGTAGGGTAGAGTAGGGTAGAGTAGTGTAGAGTGTTGTAGAGTAGAGTAGTGTAGAGTAGTGTAGGGTAGAGTAGGGTAGAGTAGGGTAGAGTAGGGTAGAGTAGGGTATAGTAGGATAGAGTAGGGTAGAGCAGGGTAGAGTAGGGTAGAGTAGGGAAGAGCGGGAGCGAAGCCGTGCGGGCAAAAGCTAGTAATATTATAAAAGCGAAAGTTTTTTTTGTTTGTTACGTCTTCACGCCTAAATGGCAAAACAGATTTTGATGAATTTTGGTACAGAGATACTTCGGAGACTGGAGCAGATTTTCAGAAGTCTACTGGATTAGTTTTACACACAGATAAGATATCTGTGTTTCCAAAAGATATGTATAATGAAAAATGTGTAATCCTTACTATCTATATATATAAAAATCAATGCCACTTTTCGTTGTTATTTTATAACTCAAGAACGGGCTCACCTATCCAAACGAAATTTTTAGGCTTTGTTCGGACTATTTAGTAGATGGTTTATGTGAAGTTTGGTAGGGTAGAGTAGGGTAGAGTAGGGTAGAGTAGGGTAGAGTAGGGTAGAGTAGGGTAGAGTAGGGTAGAGTAGGGTAGAGTAGGGTAGAGTAGGGTAGAGTAGGGTAGAGTAGGGTAGAGTAGGGTAGAGTAGGGTAGAGTAGGGTAGAGTAGGGTAGAGTAGGGTAGAGTAGGGTAGAGTAGGGTAGAGTAGGGTAGAGTAGGGTAGAGTAGGGTAGAGTAGGGTAGAGTAGGGTAGAGTAGGGTAGAGTAGGGTAGAGTAGGGTAGAGTAGGGTAGAGTAGGGTAGAGTAGGATAGAGTAGGATAGAGTAGGGTAGAGTAGTGTAGAGTGTTGTAGAGTAGAGTAGTGTAGAGTAGTGTAGGGTAGAGTAGGGTAGAGTAGGGTAGAGTAGGGTAGAGTAGGGTAGAGTAGGGTATAGTAGGATAGAGTAGGGTAGAGCAGGGTAGAGTAGGGTAGAGTAGGGAAGAGCGGGAGCGAAGCCGTGCGGGCAAAAGCTAGTAATATTATAAAAGCGAAAGTTTTTTTGTTTGTTACGTCTTCACGCCTAAATGGCAAAACAGATTTTGATGAATTTTGGTACAGAGATACTTCGGAGACTGGAGACGGACATAGGCAATTTTTTTTTTAAGGTGAGAAAAGGGAGAGAAATAGTAAAGTATATTAATAAACGCGGGCGATGCCGCGGGTAAAAGCTACTAACGTCATAAACGCGTAAGAGCGGTTGTATAAAACAGTGAAAATGTGTGTCGAGTTGGCTGATCATAATAATTCTCTTTGCCAGCTCAACAAATCAACAGTTAATGCAAGCGACTTTCGTTGAGGATTAGCTAATAAAAACACGCCATCCTTTCTACAAACGTTTTACTTTTTAAGCTCTTGTCAAACCTGTCAGCAGTGCTTTTTTTTTTTTTTGTCGACGGGGAAAATCATCTTTGACGAAACCCGCTCTTGGGTGGAGCGGGAGACAGTGTCAGACTCTTACTGATTAAAAACCCCGCGCCGTTCCTTCTAGCCTTCATACCGGGGCACGAGCTCCCTTTCGGACAACCCTGTCCCCAGTAGGCTTCGACCCAGCTGGGCCCCTCCTGCTGCTGACAACTCCTTGAGGCGCGCGGGAACAGTGCGCGCCGTCGACGTCTTGGACTCGGTCCATTACCGGACGATCGGACAGCGAGCTACCCATGGCTCGCCGTCCGCGAGCCCGCGTCTACGGTGGCCGGAAATCGGGATCGGAATCCCGGCGACGGCGGCGAGGGCGCCGTTGCCTGATGCGGTCGGCCTCCTCCTTTGCAAGCATTGTCAGCAGTGCTTCCATTCCAGTTTTTGTTTCTTTCTAAGTAAATAAGGCATTGTTCAGACCAAATGTATACTCGGCTGCTGACTGTGAGCGAGCGTTACGCAGTTTATCGCTATTCCATATACAACATTATTTTTAGTATATCGTGAAACCTGTAGCCCCAGCCAAGTTGCTAATCTGCAATCGTTAACGCTTGTAGAAAGCGTCAAATGTACGGGAATAACGTCGTCTCAACGCTCAGTCACGTGGTCAGAACAAAAGAATTGGCGGCAAGGGCAACTCGAATCGTTCGACGCAAGCGAAACGGTTGTAATTTGGCTAGGGGGGCTGAATGTAAATTGTTTTGAATCAGTATCGGAATCGATTCCAAATTTTTATACCATGTAATATTTTTCTCAAAAAATTTCCATACCATCGACACTAAGTACAACACAGGTCACATCACAATAGCTGGGTGCAATTACAAAACAACTAATCAGTCGCCTGGATGGCCCAGTGACTATGTATTTTCGTTGACATGACAAAGCATATAAAATGACATGATATGACCAGGACAAATGTCTATGTGATGAGCATGATCATTTGTTCTGTGTCTGGGTGTAATTTATCTATAATATGTATGTATTTAGAAATATATAAGTATGTTTATCAGTTGTCTAGTACCCATAACACAAGCTCTGCTTAGCTTGGGACTAGACGATGTTGTGTGATAGTTGTGGGATATATAAAAAAAAATATATGTATATATATATAAATATTGTTTATTTATTTGCGCGGTTACATATGTAAATGCATTTAAAAGCCAGCGGGGCTCTATCTGGGCGTAGTTGGCCGGAATCAAATGCATTTTTACTCGTACTGCCGCCTAAGTAACAGTACGAGAATATGTCCACTTAACTCCGGACAGATAATCAAGGGAAAAGGCACTATACGCTTTAAGGCTGTGGTATGTCTTGTGCCGTAAATTCAAATGGCGTTGTATCCTGACATCACTACATAGTATAAAACAACGTCGCTTTTTCTGTCCCTATGTACGCTTAAATCTTCAAAACTACGCAACGGATTTTGATGCGGTTTTTTTTAATAGATAGAGTAATTCAAGAGGAAGGTTTAAATGTATAATATTGCACCCGAGCTAAGCGGGGGCGGGTCGCTAGTGATAAATAAAGTAAGTATTAAAAACTGACGAAGGTATACGATTCGACTGTACCACAAACACTTCATATATATACGGGAATGGATAACGTCATTACGTTTGTAGGCGAGAGATTAATTATGTAAACAAAAGACGGTGCTCCTGCAGAGCGGAGTGGCTCAGTGTGGGGCCTTGAAAACAGCGGAGCGGGGATTGATGGTAGGTGCTAGGTTATGGTGACCGTGTTGTCGTCTGATTGACGTAATAAGGTGAACGATTGAAAGAGGTAAATTGGTTTATGATAACATTATTTGTTTATTTATTAAACTTTATGTACATGATACATAGACGAACTTAATGCAACAAAGCGCGTGTGTGTGCATGTGTGCTGTAAAACACGTTTGTGTTTATGTAAAATCCTTTTAAATAGGAGTTTTGTTAAGAACAGTTACCATCCAATAGCTTCTCCTGCTCTAGGGGCGTGTCAGACTTTTACTGATTAAAGCCACACCTGTGAGTTGCCCTTTGCGTTTGTTTCCTTTTCAGAAAATGCAGACGACCCTAGCGGACAACGGCGGTTGGAAACGGCAGTTTTACAACTCTGAGAGCGACTACAGAAAAACTAAAAAAAAAACTGATGAAAATAGTAACAGGACATAAAACGAAAATTTTCCTTAAATTGTAAGGGTACATATTGTTAAACAAACATGGCTTATCTCAGATAAAAGGCTTCCTGCCGTTAAATTGTTGAATGACGTGGCATATTCTACACCATACAGGTAAAGTGCTTTGCGAAACACCGTTGAATTTAAGGAGAAATTGTGTTAAGAGGATCTGGATTGGAGGATTTTCCATTCGCCTATCGTCAACGTCGAGCATGGTTTAAAAGCTTGTTGCTTCATCGAATGCAATCCAACGTGATGTTTGATAAAGAGGCAATGCAAAAAAAGTCTGAAGACTCCTGAAAACTCAGTTGGCATTCGGTAATTCCGTGATTTACCCGAATATTTCACAAAACTTGTTCCAGGAAATACGTGTTTTTGTAGACCCCTAAAAGTTTTTTAGAAAAAATGTTGTCATTCTGAATTTTGATTAAATGTGCAAGGTTTCTACTGATCTACTTTTTTATAAGAGCACACTATGGAGGGTCAAAGGACATATATAATAGCAGATTTTCAGAGGTCTTTACTGGATTAGTTTTACAAAAAAAAAAAATATTTCTATAGGAGCTTAGATAATATCCTCAAGATAGCTGTGTATCCAAAATATCTAGAGAAAAAAGGGTACATAATAATCACGTAAAAACAATTGTATGAACATGTACTTCGAAACGGACACTCTTAAAGAAGGTATGTTTTTGGAAAGATTAAAAGAAAATGCTTTTTTCCATTGGCAGTGATGACATAGGGCTCAGAAACGTGATCGTTTACGGTCTTTATCAGAAGGTTTTAAGTCTCCCAAAGGGCAAAGGAGAGGGCTATGTTCGGAGTTTCCTTGCGTGATAGGGTCAGACAAGAAGATATCCTCATCGGACATTGCTCGAAGAATAGCCTAGCTTAAGTGGCAGTGAGCAGGGCATGTAGCTCGCAAAACCGAAGGTCGATGGGGCTGAAAGGTTCTGGAGCAAATACTCACCTTTACAATATTAATGAATGTGATATAATGTGATAGTACAGAGTGATACTGAATTTCACAGCCCACAAATTGTAGCCGCTGGCTATATTTAAACAGATGACTTAAGTACTTATTGTTATTATACCCTTGTCATCTGAACGCGCATTTTGTAGCCCCAATCGACTTGACAACTGAGATTAGTCAAATGTCACTTAGGCTAATTAAAATAGTTTCGAGTTTGAGGTTGTATAGCCTGGCTGGGGATCTACAATAGCGCTTTGTACAAAGTGGGGGGAAGGCTGTTTGGTGATTAATACCATCAGTTTGAGGCAGAATTTCAGGTTATAATAGCCAGTAATTTAAGGTAACTTTGCCTTGTAAACTACGGTGAAACAATTTAAAGACAAACGGTATTGCTTGGTAAGACATCACACTATATAAATAATTATATCACATCACATCGCATAATTATGTGATGTGATGTAATTTTTAGATATGTATAAAGTTTGTATGCATGTGTGTATTAGTGTACGTTTGTTACTCTTTCGTAAACGGGTAGCACAAAAAAAAACCGACCAAGTGCGAGTGGGACTCGCCCACGAATGTTCCACACTATAAAAACGGCAAAAAATTATGTCCATTGTATAACCCCATTGAATTTTTTAGTATTTGTTGTTATAGCTATAACAAAAATACATCACCTGTGAAAATGTAAACTGTCTAACTGTCACAGTTCATGTGATACAGCCAGTTGCAATGGAGTCTTAGTAATACGGTTAGTTAGGGTTAATTAGGGTAAACGTTCTACCCTTTGGGTACGGAACCCTAAAATACTAGTCTTTAGATTGAATAATTTCCCGCAAATAAATTGTTTTTCATACTTTTACAAACGATCACCGTCCATTTTCCATAGATAAGACCCTGTACCCAAATTCTCAACGAACATAATTCCTTCATCAATAGTGCGTCTATAATACCTATATAAAAATAAACTATTTCAGCTATTTTAATCAACACGGCCCCTTCTGCTGGTATTTCAATAAAATGTTATTAAAACCGTTTATACCCCAACCCTGGAAGTACAGGTGTAAGCGAACCGATCCGTTTTACGTTCATATGCTCGAATAGTTATGGCGCAACAATCTGTAAGCGTTTACTCGCTATTAATAGTCCTTATAATAGTTTATCGTTGTAGTGTTTCTATCTGAGAAAGAGTTATAATAATATTCCACAACTACCACACAACGCCGTCTAGTCCCAAGCTAAGCAGAGCTTGTGTTATGAGTACTAGACGACTGATAAACATACTTATATATTTCTAAATACATACATATTATAGATAAATTATACCCAGACACAGAACAAATGATCATGCTCATCACATAAACATTTGTCCTGGGTGGGAATCGAACCCACGACCTCCGGCATAGCAGTCAGGGTCACTAATCACTAGACCAACAGGCCTGTCAAAGTAGAGTCAAAATAAAGTCAGTTGCTAATCTGTTAGTTTTGTACAGGTTGCATTTCAGGAAGTGTACGTCGAAATTGCATATTTTATATGGTGTATATATAGGGGGCGACCCACCCATACCATCATCATCCGTATCAGCCGAAAGACGTCCACTGTTGGACCTAGACCTCCTTCGAGTGTCGTCATAACAACCGGTCCTGCACGTCTCGCATTCAACGGATTCCTTCGTCTCTTAACAAGTCATCGGTCCACCTTGTGAAAAGCCTTCCAACGATGCGTCTTCCGTTACGTGATCGCCACTCCAGAACAAATTGGCTCCACTGACCATCTGTTCTGCGAGCAATGAGCCATGTCTGAGCTTTGTTAGTACCCTTGGTTCTCTTTCTTTCCATTTGTGGGGATGTTTAAATCAAAAGTGGATAGGTTACTTCTAGGCAAATGTGCTCAATCGTAGACCACATGGTCGCTTTCCATTAAATGAGATAGTGGTCAAAGTTATGCCAGTAAAAAGTGCCTATTTTTGTTATTTAGCGATAAAAGTCCAGCAATAATTTCGCGAGTGTTTGTGAGAAATCAAAAAAGAAAAATTAAAAACAAATTGTAATTGCAAACGAATGTGGTTTTTGTGAATGAATGTTCGCTCCGTAACAAAAGGTCGCACTTCAAATGTTTGTCTAACAAATTCGTGTAGCCGAATATTTGTAATGAGTTTGATTCGAACCCTCCTTAAAAGTGGTAATCTGCAAGATTTAACTTATTAGCCAACTGTTTTATCGTCCGAACCAGCGAGTTCTATATCAACTTTTGCTAACCTAGCTGTACGAAGTTGTAAATCACAACCTTCACCTTTTCAAAATTAAATACCATAAAACGTAATCCACATTAATATTCCTTTGTATTCCTTCATCATAATTCCACGTGCGAGAGAGCAAGGCATACAAAACCGTATCCCTTTCTCCACTAATCCATAAAATGCAAATGGGTTTTCCGTTAAAGTAATTAAATTCACACCAGTTAATATTTCACCCCTAAGCAGTGTTTTGTTTCATATCAATCAGGTCAAAAACAAGCAAAATTAACCTCAGTCACCTTCCAAAGGAAAATTAATGGCCGTCAATAAAGTTTCAATCTTTTGGCGGGAAACTACGCGTCCATTACGGCCGCCATTTTGTGCCACAGATAATTTAGTAAAATGGCGATGACGGGCATGTTTCGTTCGGATACACCGATTTATTGAGGCATTTAGTTGAAAACATTCTGCCTGTGTTCGTAATTGCTTTTCCTTTCTTGGAACGAAGGTGTTTTTTGTGGAATTCTTTTAGTTTTCTGAAGAAATTCTTAAAGGTAGAATGTTACTTGCAAAATTAGTCATTGCCATTTAACACAATATTCTTGTTTATAGCATCGTATAGTAGCATAGACGGCGTTATAATTTTCCCACTGTTGGGACTCAGGCCTCCACTCTAAGAGAGGGAATGGGCCGTAATCTACCACGCGGGCCCAGTGCGGTTTGGTGAATGTCACATATTTTCGAATTTTTGGTTCTAGGACATGCCGGTTTCCTCACGATGTTTTCCTTTACCATTTTGAGAGCAGTGCTGATGAAATAAATTACTCAAAGTAATGCATCTAGCTGGGTTTGAACCCGCGACCTACAACTCTTATTTATAAATTGTGACAATCTTTTTATTCTAAATTAGCTCTACAATAAAACAATATTTAAGTTAGCTTTAACAAAGTAAAAAGTACTTATTAAGAAATTAAAAACTTGAATTAAACAAAGCTTGGACGTAGCAATTTTACTTCGTTCGCTTTCATAAAATTTTATCGCCTCTGTAAAAACCGTTTTTAGCTTCGATAAGAAACTATGTAATTCAAGAGTTTACACTTGAAGAATTGGCTTTCAATGAACATTAATAACTAAAAATATGCCATTTAGACTAGTTAAAAATAATTATGTTCAGGTCGTTAATTATTAGGCAATTTTACATAAAGTGCGTTAGATGGAAAATTCACAAGCACACTTAGGCTATTGAGAGTAATTTATACAAGTATTTATTATTAATATTATTTATAGACTCAGCAGCTATTACTTCATCATCATCTCATCTTCCTGCCCTTATCCCGTTTTATTTGGGGTCGGCGCAACATGTTTTTTTCTTCCATTACTATTACTTATTTATTTATTTAATCTTCATGCAACACAAAGTACATAGGCGGACTTAATGCCTAAGGCATTCTCTGCCAGTCAACCTAGGATGGTGCAGAGACATTATTTGTACTTAACGTATTACTTATCCCTAACTTCTCATTAAAATATTTGAACGAATTTGCCACCGTGGTACCCAATGCATTTATTTTTAATTTGTATTATACAGACACAGTGATAGTGTGGTTTTCTTTTTTTATGGATGGCCTCTCGCAGGTCAACCTAAGAGGTTGTCGTTTGCTTAACGGATTCGCCTGTTTGTTATTATTTTAGTTTCTGCCAGAGGTTTCGGCCACGTGCAAGTTGGTGTAGAAACTTTGAATACCCTTTCATCCCGTTAGGAGCTGAATTTTGGGAAACCCCTTTTCAGTGCTCACCTGTGTCATAAAAGGAAGCATTGTGCTCAATTTTACTCTCCTAGTCCCAGCAGTTTTGTCTGTGCTTTGATATGTCAGTCAGTCAGTTTTTCCTTTTATATACATAGATTATTTTATGTATTTTTTTTTCTATGGATCTTTGTTGCTTGAAAATAAAATGGTTATTATTGTTATTGATGGGAGCGTCGCGGTGGGTCTTGAGGCGGTGAGAACGGAAAGACGTTGATGTGTTTGTGTTGTCTAAGGGTCCTGGTTTCTTTACGGCACCCTTGAAGCAGGAGTTTTTCTGCCAAAGAAAATATTTTATACTTCCGAGAGATACTTTCACTAATTTTTAACTAGATGTATGTACATAGGTATGTGAAAGCATTTTTAGCGAAGCGTTATTAGTCTACTATATGTTCTCTTTACCTATGTAAACATAAACTTTGTTATGAGTCTGTAAGCTTTTTATATAAATAAATAAATTAATACATAAACCATTTATCAAAGAATTTGAAGAGTTACTTAGGTCCCTGCTAGATCCTAACCTGATGATCATGAGACCACCTGGAAGGTATACCGTTTCATACAAAGAATTTTGAAAATCGATCCAGGTCTTTCGAATAAAAAAAAAACGAAATATTTTTACTTCACATAGGCCTACAAGTGCGCGTACTTGTAAAACGTCAGAAACTAGTGCACTACTCCGATTGGTCGCTACCTATGATGAAGAACCGGCAAAAAACTACATAGCTACTCTTTTACAAGCTTTTATTTAGTTTCACCTGTCCCGATGTTTGTCTGTAATCAAATCTTGCAAATTAAATTTGACCCACTTCCCGGTTACCGATTGAGCTGAAATTTTGCATGCATGTGTAAATCAGATGACAATGCAAAATTATTATGACAAGGAGCTAATCTGATGATGGAACCGGAAGGTGGCTATAGGAACTTGGTAGTTAAATGACACAAGCCCATCGAGTTTGGGCTCGTATGATTCGTCTTGACGAGTATTAATTATATAGGTATACCGAGCTATAAAAGCTTGCTATGAAAAAATAATTTTCATTAAAAGCTTGTTTAATGTATTGATTAGTAAGAGTAAGAGATTAGTAGGAGAATATGCATAAAAAATTAAGACAAATTGAATACCTTCTTTTATTTTTCTGAGTTGGTTAAAAAAAATCTTCCAGTAATAACTGAGCTAATATCATCACATATAATCGGCCACACCTTTATATATCGTACAAGGCTGCGTGGGTAAAACCTTACTATTTATATTGAGCCCAAGAACGCAGGTACCTAAGTGGTTCATACGGTCTACCGATTCTTTAGCTATTGTCGTATTTTAAAAGGTTTTTAGAAGCTCTAAGGGTATTCTCACTAGATTTAGGGCAGTTAGATAAACATTACCTATCTCCAGTACGAAATGAGGTTAGAGGACTGCGGGCAACGAGATAATTCGAAGGAGTTCTCGTGGCCTTGGAAGGCATGGCACAACTAATGCAAAAATGGATGGGCTTTAGTCAGTATAAATCTGACACTCTCTGTTGCTCCACCTATTGCAGAGAGGGAGAGTTAGTTGAAGTTATTAAATCCTTACCCACCTAAAAAGTTGGGTGCCAAATATATTTTCGGATCAGTCCTGTGTAATTCCTTGGATTAGAGAAACTTAAATGAGTTACACCCTGGTGTCTTTAAATTAAGAGAAACAAAGACAATCACACAATTGCTTACTATCAGGTGAGATAAAGGTGAAGTGCGAGCCCATCAGTCATTATGGTGTGTAAGATATATATGTCGCAGGGAAATGAAGATATCAGGGATTTTGCAAAAAGCCTAGAGATATCACGAAATCCCGGTAGATGTCGAATATTCTTGTTTATTACGTCTTCTTACTAAAAGTATCTAGTGATATGACAAAACACCAATTTATCGTGGTTTCAGCCTGGAATGTTTTTTTTTCAAAGTAAAAGATCGTATTGGTTTTTATGTGTGCTGCTACTCTTTCGAGCTCAAACACCTGAACAGATTTCGATGAAACTTGGCACACAGAAGATGAAAAAAATGAATTTTTACTTAATTCATGAATCCCCAAGCGACCACCGGTGGCCGCGCATCTATTGTCTTACTATTGTGTCTCTAATTGACGGTATCTGAAGGGTTAAATTTCAAGAATATGATCCCTTGGGATAATTTTTTACGTGCACGTGATTGAATCCACTGGCTGGACAACTACCACAAACAACTGTATTGAAAACACTGCACGGGCACAAAAAATCCTCAAAAATCCTCCACTAAAATAGACCAGCAATATCTACTACAAAAGACTACAAAAACGTCACTCCTTTTGTGGGTAATCGTGTAATAAGTGAATCTTACACTAAAGCCAACACCATCAAACTAAGCAATATCAA
The DNA here is from genome assembly GCA_949319445.1 of Mythimna lalbum. Classification (NCBI taxonomy): domain Eukaryota; kingdom Metazoa; phylum Arthropoda; class Insecta; order Lepidoptera; family Noctuidae; genus Mythimna; species Mythimna lalbum. The sequence goes on from OX439370.1 coordinate 9,014,709, forward strand.
TGACTTTACTCAAGCTCCATTTTAGAGAGCCGACATGACCCCCTAATCCTGGATACCTATAAAACAAGGTAGAACGGCCATTCGTGGCCATTGCGTCATAAGGGCCGTGTTTTTACGATATTAACTCGATCCGAAAAGCAGTTTTATCAATACTGGGACATCGATGTTTATAGGAGGTGTATCTATTTCATTGCAATGGAGGTATCTACACTCAGTGGCTATAAATATAGCCCAATACCCCTTTTTTTGGAGGGAAGCCATCAAATAATATGATGACTTGATTTAATGAGCAGTTGTGGCCGAGTGGTAACGGCCCCGACTTATGAATTGTAGGTCGCGGGTTCAAACCCAACCAGGCGCATTACTTTGTGTAGTTTATTTCATCACCACTGCTCTCAAAACGGTGAAGATCTAAAGGAAACCGGTATGACCTAGAATATTAAAAGGCTGTTTATTAACAGGTTATGCATCAAATAACTCCCGGTCTGGGTGGCGAGTCAGACATATTTTACTGACTATACATTATACGCCGCGGTATCTTTTTTGATCAACCATTATCATCTTTTCAGCCGAAAGAAGTCTAAAGACCGATCCTGTGCATTTCACATCCATCGGATTCCCGCGACCCTCATCAGGTCATAAGTCCAATCGTCTATTTTGCTAGTTTTTTTCTTTGCCACAGTGTCTCAAGACGAAAGTCTATGACCAGTGTGTGTTGTCGCTTACAATGGGCGTCATCAGAAGGCTTAAAATCACCCAAAACGCAATGGAAAGGGCTATGCTCGGAGTTTCTTTGCGTGATCGAGTCAGGCTCAGGAATGAGAATATCCGCAGAGGAACCAAGGTTACCGACATAGTACGAAGAAACGCCAAACTTAAGTGGCAATGGGCAGGGCACATTGCTCACAGAACAGATGGCCGTTGGGGCCGAAAGGTTCTGGAATGGCGACCATGTACCGGAAGACGTAGCGTTGGAAGGCCTCCTACAAGGTGGGCCGATGAACTAGTAATGCGGGAATCCGATGGATGCGAGACGCACAGGACCGTTAATTGTGGCGGCACTTGGGGGAGGTCTATGTCCAACAGTGGACGTCTTTCGGCTGAAATGATGATGATGATGATTCTTTGCCTACTACCCCTTACGTTTGGCGATTCCACGGGCTGAATCAGTAACTTGTTCCTACTCAAGGAGTTGTCAGCAACAGCAGGCGCCCAGTTGGGTCGAAGCCTACTGGGGCCGGGATTATCCGAAAGGAAACTCGAGCCCCGGTATGAAGACTAGAAGGAACGGGGTGGGGTTTTTAGTCAGTAAGAGTCTGACACTATCTCCCGCTCCACCAGGTTTTGTCATAAGATGATTTTCCTCATTGAACAAAACCTACTATTCACACCCAAAAGCTAAAACTGCAAACATCAAAACTATCCCACTCATGTTCCTGCATAATTTGGACTTGTAAAAGCCTTCTTTAGTAACGTAATTCCAATTTACAGTCAGAGCGTTAGCATAACAAAGGCTCAACTGCAAAATACCAACTTTCCTGCACAGAATAAAAACTGTTTGAGATATTACCTAGTGCATTAAGCCAAGGTAATTGCTTTCTCTTTTGTAAAACGATTTCTCTTTGAAGGCAAAGCTTAATTAATTAAAAATAACATCCTAGCTTAAAAGACTGGTACTGAAAGGAATCTTTGCAAGATTGAAGAAGGGAGGATACTTCTCATTCTACCTTCTTTGATCCCTCATGTTATGTTAGTAATATTAAAGGAAAAAACCGGGCTTGTGCGTTGAGGGCTCCGTACCAACTTACTTATGAAAAAAACCACCCATACGTATAAAGCTTTTTGGGAACATTTTTATTGTGCGTACAGCTAAGGAGTGGAATTCCCTGCCGTAGTCTGTGTTTCTTAATAGCTATAACCTAGGGGTCTTTAAATCAAGAGTGAATAGATTGCTTCTAAGCAAGCGTGATCCATCGTCGACCACATCATCGCTTACCATCAGGTGAGATAGTGGTCAAACGTGAGCCTATACATTATTAAAAAAAAGACAGTTCAATGTTGAAATCAAGTGTCAAAGATTTTTACGAGTCGCATAAAAGTCTTTTTTTTTGTGACATACCTAAGAATTCGCAAATTTCAGATTTTTACTAGCTTTTATTTAGTTTCACTTGTCCCGATGTTTGTCTGTCATTAAATCTTGTAAATTTAATTTCGACCACTTCCCGGTACCCATTGAGCTGCAATGCATACATGTGTAAATCAGATGACAATGCAAAATAATTATGACATGGAGCTGATCTGATGATGGAACCGGAAGGTGGCTATAAGAACTTGGTAGTTGAACGACCCAACCCTATCGAGTTTGGGCTCGTATGATTTGTCTTGACGAGTATAAATTATATAGGTAGACCAAGCTATAAAAGCTTGCTATGAAAAAAATATTTACATTAAAAGCTTGTTTTTCGTTAACTTATAAGTTTAAAATTTTTACAGCTCTAAGTATTGTGCTGTAGTCTGTGTGAGTCGCGGGCTAGCTAAAGAATAAACTATTAAAGTAAATATTTCACTATAAGTTATTACGGTCCCCGCTAACGATGTCCCACTTCCCTCCTAATTATGCGCGACGGTAATCTATACCAAACACGTGACTAATTAAATTTTGAACGTATTTTACAAGGCTTCTGTTTGCTTAATAATTCATTAGGATAAGGTCTGAGACAGGCGGATTGTGGAGGAAAGTGCGGAAGTCTTCTTGTAAATCTGATACTCCTCATGCTTCGCCCTGGAGCTAGAGGAATCTTCAAATGATTTCCCATGTGACTCCTCTGACCTCCACACAATAGGCATCACAAAAAGTCCCTTGTGCAGAGCATGCTTGGAGCTCTGGACTTGGACCCCGAATCCCCTAACAGACGCTCTGAAAATCCTAAGAGACGTAATAAATTGGGCCGATTGGAATAAGCTCAGCAAAGGTTTTGACCGCCATGGCCCACGCAAAATGTTCCGAAAATGATTTAAGATACATAGAAGAAATCTCTTCCCTCATATGTTATTTGATTATAATAGATATTACGAGTATAAGCTAGATAATGCGTTCATTAAGACATTGCGCATAGGTTGCCTAGCTAGATCTGGAAACTACTTATAAGACTGGGTGACCGGAAACCATACTCATACCCTATTTCGCCCCAGCCACCGAAAGCGGCGGACGGCGAGCAAAGGGTAGCTCGCCGGACGCCGGCAACCGTCCGGACCGAGCTTAAGTCGTCCACGTCGCGTAGTGTTCCACGCGCGCCTCAAGGAGTTGTCAGCAACCGCAGGGGCCCAGCAGGGTCGAAGTCTACTGGGACCAAGAGTCTGCTTCAGAAAGGAAGGCTCGGCCTCGGAAATGAAGTGGGTTTTTAGTCAGTAAAAGTCTCACACTATGTCCCGCTCCGCCTAAGGACCGGTGTCATCTGGTTGATTTTTACCCACCAAAAAGAAAAAAAAACATCCCACTATCATCATCATCATATCAGCCGAAAGACGTCCACTGCTGGACATAGGCCTCCCCCAAGCGTCGCCACAACGACCGGTCCTGTGCGTCACGCATCCATCGGATTCCCGCGACCCTGACCAGGTCGTCGGTCCACCTTGTTGGAGGCCTTCCAACGCTGCGTCTTCCGGTACGTGGTCGCCACTCCAGAACCTTTCGTCCCCATCGACCATCTGTTCTGCGTGCAATGTGCCCTGCCCATTGCCACTTAAGTTTGTCCCACTATATGAATTTCATAATCTATGTCAAATAAAACAGCATTGAAGCCACATTATAAATAGAAATACCCTCAAAGATTTTCAAATACAATATTGAATCCCACACAGTCGCTCTACAAAGAGCCAAGATTAAATTTCACTCTACATTAGGTAGAGTTAGCTAAAGGCTCTATGCAAGAGTAGTAATAAGCAAGGAAGTTGTTTGAAGAGCTTGTAAATCATTTGAAAGGCTCCGGGTATCTCTGCATCTTTGAAGTTATAGAGCTTGGTACAGTCATTGTTTTGAGTTTTTATTGTATTTTGAATCTTAGTGGGTTAGGGGTAAAGTTTGTTATGTTTTGATGACCATAATTATTGTCTACTGAATTAATAGCTATGTTCCTATGCGACTTTCATATTTATCCATCATAATCACATCATTTCAGCTGAAAGACGTACAGTTATGGACATAGGCCACCCCTTAGTGTTCGCGGACGGCGAGCCATGGGTAGCTCGCTGTCCGATCGTCCGGTAACTGTCTGGACCGAGCCAAGACGTCGACGACGCGCACTGTTCCTGCGCGCCTCAAGGAGTTGTCAGTAACAGGAGGGGTCCAGCTGGGTCGAAGCCTACTGGGGCCGGGGTTATCTGAAAAGAAACTCCAAACAACGCCCAAAGAACAAACAAAGCCCCGGTATGAAGGCTAGAAGGAACGGAGTGAGTTTTAGTCAGTAAAAGTCTGACATTATCTCCCGTTACAAGAGCGGGGGTTGTCATAAGATAATTATTGCCCACCGTAAAAAAAATATTGTCGCTCTTTGTAAATCTGGGACTTACCACTTGACATAAAGTATAATTATTATTACTAGTTGAGTAATCTAAGCCACCTGAAGTGTAGGCTCTTATGGAACGAATAGATAGCGTTTCAGTGTCAACGACTATCTTTTTATAGACACTTCAGAATATAAGTGACCATGTTCACATGGAAACTATAATTGGAATACAGTTCTGTGTTTTATTAACACAGTTATAAATTCTACACCAATATTACTATTAGTGACCCAGTGGTAACAGCCCCGATTTACGAGTTGCTCATCGTAGGGTCAAATCCAGGTAGACACTTTTACGCATCAATTGTGAACAAAAAATTCGAAGGCGTATTATCCACCAACCCCTAACTTACGGCATATTCTCTCTACTGAAGAAGAGACCTGAGTACCAGCAGTGAGTACATTTTAAGGCTGATAATGCTTATTCTACCAAGCTAATCTGCCACTATGGTCACGCAAATTGCCGATCAGTTAGTGAGAAATATCTTTAAAAAGATGAATAGAATAGAATAAACTTTATTGTACACCAAAACCCAAGCGCCCACTCGGACCCCATAACCCAAGCGTTTCGCCAGAAGACGACCACTTTTGGACCTAGTCCTCCCCCAAGTATTACAACGAACGGTCCTGTGCCTTCGGTCCATCTTGTGGAACGCTTTCCAAAGCTGCGTCCTCCGAATCTTTCAGTCTCACCAACCATCCGATCTACGAACAATGTGCCCTGCCCTCTGCCACTACTATAAAACATTCCATTTCAATTTTTTAAGGTAAGTACATTATTAGATTTAGTTATTTGAAATCTTCCCAACAACAGAATCAATACGATCACAGTCGAACGCTTTGTCGCTCGTCAAACGACGTCGTATGTAAAGCCGTAGTCCCAAGTCACGAAATCGAACTCAGATTAATTCCAAGCCGCTGGTTTGTGGCAAAGCCTGCCGATAGTCTACACCAAGCACTATTGTGAATGGAATGTTTATAGATTCCTTAGGATACTTAGTTGCTATAGGTATTCTATCATTGAAAAACTTTTATGTACCAATAGCTTCTCTCAGCAGCTTTGTCCACCTGAATGAAGAAAGTTATACTAAGAGACCACACTCCCGGAGCAAAACTACTGTTTCAGGACATGGGCTACCCATATGCCAATATGCATACAGTCAAGTATTGGTACAAAAGTAAATTAAAGTTGTTTACTGAGTTTGTCTTTTTATCCGTTTACTCCAAAACCTTGAGGCGGATTTTGATGCGATTCTCACCAATAGAAAAGACAATTAATAAGGAAGATTTTTCTGTATAATTTACACTCGTGCCAATCGTGTTTAGTGTTTTATTTTTCACGTGTATCGACCAGCGTCTTCGCTTGAATGGAGAAGTCAAATGGAATAGAATGGAACACATCTTCCGCGCTGATTGGTTGAACGTCGTGTGATCCCACGCCACCAGATTTGTTTGTATATACGTTTGTTAACGTGAAAATCTTCATTTCTGATGTGATCACGCAAGGAAACTCCGAGCATAGCCCTTTCCATCGCCCTTTAGATGACTTTGAGTCTTCTTATGAGGCTTAATGTAAGTGACCACGTTTCGGAGCCATAAGTCAACACGCACTTTCGTCTTGAAATAAAGATATCCGAAATGAAGATATCCGCAGGAGAACCAAGGTTACCGACATAGCTCGAAGAATCGCCAAACTTAAGTGGCAATGGGCAGGGCACATCGCACGCAGAACAAATGGTCGATGGGGATAAAAGGTTCTGGAGTGGCTGGCGACCATGTACCAGAAGACGCAGTGTTGGAAGGCCTCCAACAAGGTGGACCGATGATCTGGTCAGGGTAGCGGGAATCTGATGGATGCGTGACGCACAGGACCGGTCCACTGATATAATTTCACTGATGAAACGTGAAAATAAACAGTTGGTGATTTTAAATTGATTTCGTGTTTACCTCCCAGCTTTAAAATTATTTGTATGTAATTGTTATTGAAACTGTTTGTTAGGGTTCACAATCTTTCGATATAGTTTACAATCTCTCGAGATAGATTGTAATCTAATGGAAATTAAAATTTTACGGTGACAAAAACAAAGAGTACATCTATTTATGTCACGTCTCTCACAATGATTTCAAGCATACCCAGCATTTGCTAATACCGAGGAGGAAATCAACAACTAAACGATGCTCTCGACGCCATTTTACTGCCTGAGTGAAATTCAGATTCCGGGAATATGGAGCTCGTCCTGAAATATCCCGGTGGAGTCTAATTTAGTTGAACTGAACGACACAATATTTTAAAACACGCTTCGTCGACGTTGAAATTGGAATTCCCTAGGAGGTGAAAAGTTTTATGAATTTAAAATCGTTTTTCGAAAATTTATTTTTTATTAAACTATTGAATTTTTGATGCAGGTGGGCAAAGCGTGTCATTGCAGCTGAGGTGGAATACAAGTCCGAACCAAAAATGAAATCGTTTTTGAGCTGAGAAATTACAGTAACAAAAATAAATTGCTCACTTAAGTCAGAAGACATTTTTCAACACTGTGTTGAAAAACATCGTCTGTTGAAAATCAAACGTCAAACTGCATAAATATCATATTCAGTAGCCGAATATTTTTTTATGCACCTTGGTGGGGGCTGCTGCCTACTTTTCCACACTGGTGTGAAATATACTACCTACATTATAATAGAAACTTGAAAATGGAAGAGGTTTGAAAAAATAAATTGTATTAGGAGTTACAGTAGTTCAGTAGACTGTATTATCTACCTACCCACCCGAAATAATCATAGGTATATAGTTGTTTATGTAATTTCAACCATTTTCCTCAGTTTATCATAAAATAGGAAACACAATGATAAGAATAGGCCAGTCTATTTTAAGCCCACCGTTCTCATAATTCCTTAGGCCTTTTGTAAATCCCACGCGGTCTAGGGCGTAGTCTATTTCAGGTCACACTTTACACAATATTATAATTTATATGAGAAACCACAAGGTTATATAATAACACACGAGTTTATATTGAACAATACGACCTACGTGAAATACTAGTGATTATTTATTTAGTTTTTTTTTTAGGTGGGAAATATCTAATCATATTTTTTTAAATAATATAAACTAACTAGCTGCTCCCAGCGGATTCGCCCGGGTGATAGCAGAAAATTATCCCAAGGGAACATACTTCCGGGATAAAAAGTATCCTATGTCCTATTTCAGGACATGGTCTATCCGCGTACCAAGTTTTATCAAAATCGGTTTTAGGCGTGAAGACGTTACAAACAAACAAACTCACTTTCGCTTTTATAATAATAGTAAGGATGCTTAACTGTGATCCCACCTGATGGTAAGCGTGATATAATTGTAAATGGTGAGGCACTAATGGTTTTTTTTTTCTCTCGACGGGGAAAATCATCATTGACGAAACCCGCTCTTGGGTGGAGCGGGAGACAGTGTCAGAGTCTTACTGACTAAAAACCCCGCGCCGTTCCTTTTGGCCTTCATACCGGGGCTCTAGTTTCCTTTCGGATAACCCCGACACTGGTAGGCTTCGACCCAGATGGGCCCCTCCTGTTGCTGACAACTCCTTGAGGCGCGCGGGAACAGTGCGCGCCGTCGACGCCTTGGCTCGGTCCGGACAGTTACCGGACGATCGGACAGCGAGCTACCCATGGCTCGCCGTCCGCGAGCCCGCGTCTACGGTGGCCGGAAATCGGGATCGGAATCCCGGCGGCGGCGGCGGGGGCGCCGTTGCCTGATGCGGTCTGCCTCCTCCTTTGCTAGCATTACTGCTTCGCAGAAGGAGGCGACCGCCTGCCAATCCTCCTCGCTCCGGACAATGGCCTGAACCAAGGCCCGGCGCGAGAGGTCTCCGCCGCCGATCGCCCCCACGGGTGCACGGCGTTGCTCCGCCCAAGCAGGGCACACCTCAACTGTGTGCTCCACCGTGTCCTCCGGGCGTTCCGCACAGTGGCGGCACCCGGGCGGCTCTTCCGATCGAATCCGATGCAGGAACCTCCCGAACTTGCCATGTCCGGTGAGGACCTGCTACCTGTCTAGTTTGAGAGGAGCCTATTCACTCTAGCCTTGAAGACACTAATATTATAATGAGACTGGAAGACCACATCCATGGCAGGGACACGCTAGCGCCCCCGCCAAAGCGAGCAAAAAAGCGGCCTAAATAATTCGAATCACTACATAGTATAAAACAAAGTCGCTTTTTCTGTCCCTATATCCCTATGTGCGCTTAAATCTTTAGAACTACGCAACGGATTTTGATGCGGTTTTTTTTTAATAGATAGAGTGATTTAAGAGGAAGGTTTATATGATTGTGTACAGCTTTTCTGTATCAGCATTGCACCCGAGCGAACCCGGGGTGGGTCGCTAGTTTTATATAATACGTATTACTTGTGATACACATTTTATTTTCATGCGATTGTCAAGTATTTATTTAAGTTTCAAAAATTGTCATCTATTTATTTAAGACATAAAAGATTAATTGCAATGTTGAAATTACTTTTTTCGTGGTGGGAAAATCATCTAATGACTTGGTATTACATGGATCTCACAACTTTTTATGGTAGAAGAACTGAGTTGAGAGCCTTAGTTTTTTTACAAGTTATGTTTTGATGGCATTTTCCCTTTTAATCACTTCCCATGAGTCTCGGGATAGCCGTATACAATTATTGTGTTTCCACCCACAGAAATTCGTGTAAGGCACCACCATTATTTTATGGTATTTCGTATTTTACTGAAAGCCAAGACCAGACACCCTCTTACATGCCCCTCCCAGCGCCCATATCCAAAAATCCAACAGATTTTTTCATATAAATTTATTCTTGCCAAACAATTTCTCGATTATAACAAATCTGGCCTCAATTTTATCTACTAAGCCAAATTACCAACCAATCACGTCAGTTTGGTGAACTAGAGCTTATACGGGAGATTGATTGCTACGAACTTTATGAAAAAACGTAGATTAAACGACCATCATCTATCATCCTTATAAGTGAATACCTGGCGGGCTTAGGGACGAAATTGCTTTATTTTTTAACAGACTTCAAGGAGATTGAAAAGTTGAAAGAAAGAAAAATATTTATTTATGACTCGCACGGGACAAACAACAATAAAAAAAAATTGGGCAAGTGCGAGTCGGACTCGCGCACTGATGGTTCCGTGCAAACTACAATTCCCGAATGGAGTCTCGAAGATTTTTCCCGAATTGCAAAATTATTATTTTTTTGTGACGTTCCTAAGAACAAATTTACTGTTTTCAAATTTTTTTCTTTACTAGTGCTATAAGACCTTGCTTTGTGCCAAATTTAAAGATTCTGGGTTAACAGGATGTACCCCATGAATTTCGATCTTAGAGAGTATCAAAATATACGTTTTATTTTGCTATATAAACGGCCGTATCTTTTTTATTCGGTAACTTAGAAGTTAGATTTTTTCACAGCTTGAAGGGAACGCAGACTTGAGTATATTTTTTTTAATTTCAACTCGATACCTCCACGCGTTCTCGAGATAAAGGGTCTTGACAGACAGAGAGACAGACGGACGGACGGACAACAAAGTGATCCTATAAGGGTTTCATTTTTCCTTTTGAAGTACGGAGCCCTAAAAGTAACTAATCTATATAAACACTTATGTTAAACCTAACTTGATGTGGCCTACTTGCAATACTGAGACACGTATTTAAAATTTGGTGCTTATTTGTACCGATTTGGTTAGTTTATAAGTATGACGGCCATGTAGACTATACAACACAAATTTATCTTGCATTGTATGGTTTACGTAATTTTAAATGCGAGTCGTAGTTTTGCAAGTGGGGCACGTTATCAACTGGGGCACGTATTGCTAGTTTACCTATTCTATCTTAAAATAAGTACCTATAAAAAAATCTTTTTTATAAAGAAAAATAACCGATTTCACTAAAAAATTGAATTGAATTTGAGGAGTTCTCTCGATTTCGCAAGGATTCCATAATCAGATCCCAACTTGGTGATGGGACCATTTGGAAAGTATACCCTTTCCAACGAAAAAAATATTTTTCAAATCGGTTGGCAAGCGACGAAGTTATGCGCGAACAAACATAAAAAAAAACATCCGAATTGAGAACCTCCTCCTTTTTTAGAAGTCGGTTAAAAACATTATTAAAAAGACAAAAAAGAACCTGTGCGAGGCCAGAAAGGTTCCTATCTTAGCATCAAAGGGCAATGTTTTTCTTCGTATGACTATGTGAAGAGGAAAGATTAAATGCATGTTTTATCTCTCCAATCTTGTTAAAACTTGTGTTGCTAAGAGTTATGAATTTATATGTAGATGGATGAAGAGGGAGAGGGAGGCCAAAGAAAAGATGGATGGATTGTGTGAAAAGTGATATGAATGAAAAGGGAGTTAGTGATAACATGACGGGTGACAGGACAGAATGGAAGAAAAAAACGTGTTGCGCCGAACCCAAATAAAACGGTATAAGGGCAGGAAGATGATGAATCTTGTCAAAACTTCACACACCAAACATCTACTATAAACATCCCACCAAAAATTTATCCATTTCCAAAATACATGCTAATGACGTAACCAGCCCGCATGTCCTAAAGATCAGATAATCAGTTCGTCTCGTAATCAACCTACATTGTTATCACCCGTATAGCATCGCAGGTCCACAAACCATTTAGAACTTTCCATTATAACCTCGGAACTTTGGCTTAAACTGGGTAATTTCGTTTAATACGTACCTAGATAGTTTAGATTTGATTATAAGATAAAAGTAAGCGGGCCCTAGGCAGTGACGGATTAAGACTACTTGATGCCTTAAGCAATCCGCACCTGTGGGCCCCCCTATCCGTATATCAACTAGAATCACTCTTTAAACCTTTACCGACTAAAACATTAGTTTTTTTGTAAAATAAGATGAGTTGTAACGTACCTTAGAAGTGAAGTAGGTGCGAAAACAATAAAAACCAAAGCAGAAAATTATTTATTTATTGAAATGCGCCTTTCGGCTTTTCCGGGCATTGAATTCACGCAAGATAGTATTAACGTCTAACGTTTTTAACATATCGGACTCTATGTTTAATATCGATTTGCCCTAAGGACAGTTTATTTTTGTGCTTCTTCTGGTGCCCCCCAGACGTGATGCCCTAGGCAATTGCTTAATTTGATTACGGGTTAATCCGTCACTGGTCCTAAGACTTTGGAATATTTCGAAAGAGTTGCCGTGGTGCTAAAATGCGATGAGAACACGGGTAGGCTACAGTAAAAATCTGGTACTTCATCTCGCTACACCCTGACTAGGAGAAATCATTTGATGGTTTCCCACAAAGAGAAGAAAAGCTCTAGCGCCCACCCAGGCAATGAAAAAGCTGTCTGTGCTCGTAGATTCCTTGCGTGATCGAACCGGGAATATAAAATATCCGCAGGAGAACCAAAGTTACCGACATTACCCAAAGAATCGCCAAGCGTAATGGGGCTGAAAGCTCCTGGAGTAGCGATCTCGTACTGATAAACGCAGCGTTGGTTGGTTTCCATAAGGTGGACTTATGACCTGGTGAGAAAGCTTGTTAGCACCACAGATCATTTCTGAAAAGGAAACCCTTGGATCCGAGAACGCAAAGAGCAACTGAAAGACACAGGTGTGGTTTTAGTCAGTAAAAGTATGACATGCCCTTACGCTCCGCCTTAGATTGAGTGAAGTCATTGGATAATTTGACAAAAAATAGGACTAGTCGTTGTGGTGACACTCAGGATAGGCTTAAAATGATGATGATAAATGAAATAATATGAACAAAAAGCCTGTGTGTGCGTGCTGTGTGTGTGAGTGCGCGCAGAGAAAATATTGTTCTCTTACATAAAGAAACAATCATTGATCACCTCGCATGCTAACAGCTGGCGATTTTCCTCCAAGAGAGGTCACAAATTACTGATAAGATTAAATATTTGGTAGCTCCACTTAGTATTTGAGTTCATCATTGGCTTCGCAATACTAAAGTTATCGAAATCCCTTGGGTTGTTTAACTAACAACTAACGGTTGATTAGATTATCTAAATCACTAGGGAAAAGGTTAAATATTTACTCCGATAAAATTACTATATACGCGATTAATAATATATTCCACAACTGTCACACAACGACGTCTAGTCCCAAGCTAAGCAGAGCTTGTGTTATGGGTACTAGACCACTGATAAACATACTTGCATATTTCTAAATACATACATATTATAGATAAATTACACGCAGACACAGAAAAAATGATCATGCCCATCACATAAACTTTTGTCCTGGGTGGGAACACACGACCTCCGGCATAGCATTCAGGGCCACTAAACACTATTATGCCTTCTTTTTTTGAGTTTCCTGAAAAAAAAAATTGTGGAAGGTTGTTACTGAGTAAGCCCTTTAAATTTGCGGAGGGCTGTCCCTTACACCCTGTATAAATTATATGAGCAGAAATAAATTATTTATTTATATATTACAAAAACCAAGTTTCATAAAGAATAAATATAACGGTTCCTACTTTAACTACACAACTCGCAAACCATTCGACTACCCAGACCCATTACACCGCAGTTTACATATATAACAAGCTTGTTTCCAACCCACGATGGTCTGTTTATTTAAATTCCACACAAAATTAACATTTATTTATTTTCATAGCTAATTTTGGCCGATGAAAGCAGAACTCGGATTGAATCAGATGCCCCGTTCCCACGCAAATTGAAATTTCGTACGCAATAGATTTTAAATGTTTACCACTCAAGGATTATCGTCTCGGAAATATATAGGTGTGTTGGAGCTTGTTTGAAGAATCAATACATCATTACATAGTATAAAACAAAGTCGCTTTTTCTGTCCCTATATACCTATGTACGCTTAAATCTTTGAAACTACGCAACGGATTTTGATGCGGTTTTTTTTTAATAGATAGAATGATTCAAAGAAAAGGTTTATATGTATAATATTGCACCCGAGCGAAGCCGGGACGGGTCGCTAGTAATTTATAAAACAAAGTCCCCCGCCGCGTTTGTCTGTCTGTTCGCGATAAACTCAAAAACTACACCGATTTTCAAGCGGTTATCATCACTCGATAGCGTGATTCTCGAGGAAGGTTTTAGTTTATAATTTGTTAAGTTTTTGTATTTATTTCTAGAAAAGAACCCGTGCGAAGCCGGGGAGGGTAGCTAGTACAATATAATTATGTTATTGAAAGAGATCGTATGCCCTATTAGTCTTAAAGAAAACCGCTTCGTGTTTTTCACAACGCCAATTAATATGGTTCGTCTTGACGAGTATTAATTATAATGTAGCTATATCAAGCTATAAAAGCTTGGACCGCCCGCGTTGGATTAGTCCGATGAGTGTTTTCGAGTCCTATTTGCTAAGGCAGTGTGTTTGCGACTGGGTATTCTATCTCGGTTAGCTGTTTAATCACCATAGATGACAGAAAAGCTGACGAGATGGAGTATTTGGTCGTGAATATGCGACCCTAGTGGAATAAACGCTAGAATGTTTGTCGGATATATCCGACGTAGGCGGTTAATAGATAAAAAAAGGTTTTTATTAAAGCCACATGCCAATCTTATTCGTGTGAAATTATTTCCCTTCATACAGATCAAAACGAACGAAGTCTGAGTACAAAGCTGAGATCGTAAAACAAAAGAACGTCTTAGCTTTGTGATGAAAGAGGCCTTTTGAGTAAAGTGAGAAGCTTTCGACTGTTGGCAAATATTTTTATGAGTTGGCTTGGCATTATTGTAGGAAGTCTTCTGGTAGGTTTAGTGGTTGTGAACGAGACTTTTGAGAGGGGTTCTAGGTTTGATTTCCTGGTCATGCAATGTCTTTATTAGTGTAATATTATGATAGCATTCGCCTAGGAGATAAGGGATAGTATTATATTTTACAAGCTTTTATTTAGTTTCACCTGTCCCGATGTTTGTCTGTCATCAAATCTTGCAAATTAAATATGATCCACTTCCCGGTTACCGATTGAGCTGACATTTTGCATGCATGTGTAAATCAGATGACAATAAAAAATTATTATGACATGGAGCTGATCTGATGATGGAACCGGAAGGTGGCGATAGGAACTCGGTAGTCAGACGACACAATCCCATCGAGTTTGGGCTCGTATGATTTGTCTTGACGAGTATTAATTATACAGGTATATAGATTGCTATAAAAAAAATATTTTCTTTAAAAACTTGTTTCATTAAAAAATATTCAGTCTTGCAAAAAATATTAATTGTTATAGTCTCACGTTTGACAACTATCTCACCTGATGGTAAGCGATAATGCGACCGATGATGAGGCACGCTTACCCAGAAGTAACTTAATCATTCTTGATATTATTGGTTCTCATGCTTGCTTATTAAAACCGTGTTTTTTTTGTGACATTTTTCAGCTTTTTTCCTATACAATGAGGCCTTGCTTCATGCCAAATTTCAAGAATCTAGGTCAACAGGAACCCTATGAATTTGGGCACGCCACGATTATGGCGGTAAGTCCCCTCTTTGAGGCGTGGCTGGAAAGACCTCACGGCGTCCTTACCTTCCGCATGACGCAGGTCCTCACCGGACATGGCAAGTTCGGGAGGTTCCTGCATCGGATTCAAGCGGAAGAGACGCCCGGGTGTCGCCACTGTGCGCAACGCCCGGAGGACACGGTGGAGCACACCGTCGAGGTGTGCCCTGCCTGGGCGGAGCATCGCCGTGCCCTCGTGGGGGCGATCGGCGGCGGAGACCTCTCGCCCTGGTCGAGGCCATGGTCCGGAGTGAGGAGGAATGGCAGGCGGTCGCCTCTTTCTGCGAAGCAGTAATGCTTGCAAAGGAGGAGGCCGACCGCATCAGGCAACGGCGCCCTCGCCGCCGTCGCCGGGATTCCGATCCCGATTTCCGGCCACCGTAGACGCGGGCTCGCGGACGGCGAGCCATGGGTAGCTCGCTGTCCGATCGTCCGGTAATGGACCGAGTCCAAGACGGCGCGCACTGTTCCCGCGCGCCTCAAGGAGTTGTCAGCAGCAGGAGGGGCCCAGCTGGGTCGAAGCCTACTGGGGACAGGGTTGTCCGAAAGGGAGCTCGTGCCCCGGTATGAAGGCTAGAAGGAACGGCGCGGGGTTTTTAGTCAGTAGGAGTCTGACACTGTCTCCCGCTCCACCCAAGAGCGGGTTTCGTCAAAGATGATTTTCCCCGTCGACAAAAAAAAAAAAAAAAAACCCTATGAATTTTGATTCCCTTGAAAGTGTCGAAATATGCGTTTTTTGCAACAAACGGCCATATCTGTCGTTTTCGTTAACTTTTTTTTTAAACATTCCTATTTTAAAATCCACATAGAGCTGCATTTTTCAAAGCATTCACGAGCCAATTTATTCAGAGGACTCTTTAAACAAATGAAACTTTTAGAACTCTCATCAATATCAGCTTAATTGATTCAGTTCATTAGTCTGAAGTACTTCTGAGTAGGAAAGTCTCGTCGGAAGAACTTTTAACTTTACTGTTTTTAAAGTTAATTAACGTATACGGATTTTCAAGGCTAATTAGGAATCTTACTGAGCCGTTAAATGTACCAACATTTGTTAAAACCACCTTCTGCTAACGTTTTCGCCCGCGTGAAAGTAGAAATCAGGATATTTTGTTTCTAATAGACCATTTACAGGCACTTTTGATTTGTCAAAATATTGGTCAGTCAAAAAGTCTCTGAGACGAAGAACGTGCGAATGTGAACGTGTGACAAACAGCGACTACCCATTGCTCGCCGTCCGCAAGCCCGCTCCAACGGTGGCTGGAAATCGGGACCGGAATCCGGGGGCGGCTGGGGCGCTGTGCCTCCTCTTTTGCTAGCATTACTGCTTCGTAGAAGGAGGTGACCGCCTGCCACTCCTCTTGTCTCTGGACCATGGTCTGTATTAAGGCCCGGCGCGAGAGATGGCCGCCACCGATTGCCCCCACGAGGACAAGGCGATGCTCTGCTCAAACGGGGCACACCTCCACCGCGTCCTCCGGGGGTTCCGCACAGTGGCGACACCCGGGTGACATTCCACATTGGGGTGCCATAATCACGGCCATATTAACGAAACCTCCTATGATAGATAATAATAGAAATAAGAAATGAATACACATTTCCTCTTAAAATGACCACGAGGCACAAAATAGATAGGTACAGAAGACAATCTCATGGATGTACTTCACTTTTTATACCTCCGCTCGGTGGACGCACACTAATGAGCGTTTGAGCCGGAACTATTCGACGAGCGGGCCGAGGCGCTCCGAGATATCGTGTCCGTGAGCGGTGTCTATGTGTGCGTTGCTCGAGCGCGCTTTGTATGTAGATTGACTTCTGTACCTATTATTTTGTGACCCAAGTCTTCCAGCATTCAAGCCACGCGTCTATCGCTTTACGCACTGTATCCATTGAACCCTAAATGAAGAATTTTTAAATAAAATGCAAGCGTTATACCTAATTTGACTGGGGACAAGGGTAAAGTAACATTCACCTCCGAGGATAACCTGTCTATTTACGTCTCCGATCCATCGATACTGCCATACCTGCGTTATGTTGAAATCTGTCCCTTGAGGAAAATACGAGTATATGGGTTGAGATGGCAACATGATTTTATTTTGTTTTGTCCCCTTTGTTTTTTTCCACAGGAATTGCATGACTTGATCTCGCCATCTCAATTCTACCATTGGACAACCCGACGTACGACAAGTATCTCTAGGGTCGCACTAAGCGTTTCGGCTCGTCGTTTATACCGCGTACGTCGAAGGACTGGAACAATCTGCCTGCTGGGGTTTTCCCGTCCGATTATAATTTGAGTGTCTTTAAGACAAGAGTGAATCGGCTCATACTCAACTAGTGCGCCTCACCATTAGAGATCTGCACTGCTTGCCATCAGGTGGGAACGCAGTTAAGCAATAGTTTATATCAATTAAAGAAGTGGCAGTGGGTAGGGCACATTGTTTGTAGAACAGATGGTCGATGGAATCGTAAAGTTCTAAAGTGGAAACCACGTACCAATAGACACAACATCAGAAGACCAGCAACGAGGTAGACTGACGGCTTGGTGAAGGTAGCGAGATCTGATGCATGTGAAACACAAAGGAGCCGTCGTTCTAGTGGCACTTAGGGGAGGCCTGTGTCCAGCAGTGCAAGTCTTTCGGCTTAGATGATGATAAGTTTTATCTTGTTTATTTTCGTTGCAAATGGTTCTTTTGTTTTGAATTTGTAAGTCATAACAGTAAAATGACTTATACCGCTAAAATATAAAATAAAAAGTGTCTTGATTTTAATTTCCGTACGGATGATATATTTGTATGGCTTACAGATACAAACAGCCATACAAACAGGTCATACAAACAGCCTGGTTGCTTTCTGTATGTTCATTTACTTGTTTGTGACCCAAACCCAAGACACAGTAGTCAATCTGTTCCCCGCATAGGGCAAAGGGCAAATAGTTAGATCAAAAATCTAGACTTTTACCTGAAATTATATGATGAAATATGATAGACAAGTGTACAAAAACCGTATACAAGTAATTTGCAAACCTTATGACTTGTGGAAATGCAGCTGTTGAACTTACCTGAAAAAAATTGAAAAGAACATTGATAAGTATTTGATACAACACAAAACTCGTAATATAACATTACACTAGCTATATAATATCTATTTAAATAAAAATCAATGCCACTTTTCGTTGTTATTTTATAACTCAAGAACGGGCTCACCTATCCAAACCAAATTTTTAGGCTTTGTTCGGACTATTTAGTAGATGGCTTATGTGAAGTTTGGTAGGGTAGAGAAGGGTATAGTAGGATAGAGTAGGGTAGAGTAGGGTAGAGTAGGGTAGAGTAGGGTAGAGTAGGGTAGAGTAGGGTAGAGTAGGGTAGAGTAGGGTAGAGTAGGGTAGAGTAGGGTAGAGTAGGGTAGAGTAGGGTAGAGTAGGGTAGAGTAGGGTAGAGTAGGGTAGAGTAGGGTAGAGTAGGGTAGAGTAGGGTAGAGTAGGGTAGAGTAGGGTAGAGTAGGGTAGAGTAGGGTAGAGTAGGGTAGAGTAGGGTAGAGTAGGGTAGAGTAGGGTAGAGTAGGGTAGAGTAGGGTAGAGTAGGGTAGAGTAGGGTAGAGTAGGGTAGAGTAGGGTAGAGTAGGGTAGAGTAGGGTAGAGTAGGGTAGAGTAGGGTAGAGTAGGGTAGAGTAGGGTAGAGTAGGGTAGAGTAGGGTAGAGTAGGGTAGAGTAGGGTAGAGTAGGGTAGAGTAGGGTAGAGTAGGGTAGAGTAGGGTAGAGTAGGGTAGAGTAGGGTAGAGTAGGGTAGAGTAGGGTAGAGTAGGGTAGAGTAGGGTAGAGTAGGGTAGAGTAGGGTAGAGTAGGGTAGAGTAGGGTAGAGTAGGGTAGAGTAGGGTAGAGTAGGGTAGAGTAGGGTAGAGTAGGGTAGAGTAGGGTAGAGTAGGGTAGAGTAGGGTAGAGTAGGGTAGAGTAGGGTAGAGTAGGGTAGAGTAGGGTAGAGTAGGGTAGAGTAGGGTAGAGTAGGGTAGAGTAGGGTAGAGTAGGGTAGAGTAGGGTAGAGTAGGGTAGAGTAGGGTAGAGTAGGGTAGAGTAGGGTAGAGTAGGGTAGAGTAGGGTAGAGTAGGGTAGAGTAGGGTAGAGTAGGGTAGAGTAGGGTAGAGTAGGGTAGAGTAGGGTAGAGTAGGGTAGAGTAGGGTAGAGTAGGGTAGAGTAGGGTAGAGTAGGGTAGAGTAGGGTAGAGTAGGGTAGAGTAGGGTAGAGTAGGGTAGAGTAGGGTAGAGTAGGGTAGAGTAGGGTAGAGTAGGGTAGAGTAGGGTAGAGTAGGGTAGAGTAGGGTAGAGTAGGGTAGAGTAGGGTAGAGTAGGGTAGAGTAGGGTAGAGTAGGGTAGAGTAGGGTAGAGTAGGGTAGAGTAGGGTAGAGTAGGGTAGAGTAGTGTAGAGTAGAGAAGTGTAGAGTACTGTAGGGTAGAGTAGGGTACAGTAGGGTAGAGTGGGTATAGTAGGGTAGAGTAGGGTAGAGTAGGGTAGAGTAGGGTAGAGTAGGGTAGAGTAAGGTAGAATAGGGTAGAGTAGGGAAGAGCGGGACGAAGCCGTGCGGGCAAAAGCTAGTATCTTATATAAGTACGAGATCCGTAGAAGAAATCTCTTCCCTGCTCTGTTATTTTATTAGGTACTAGCTTCTGCCAGCGACTTCGTACGCGGATCCTGTTGCTTATGCCAGCGACAACGGGGTCGTCAAAATCAAAGATCTGAAACGTCTGATATCGAATTCTAAGAGCCGGGGGACTGGATTCAGTATTAGCGTATTTCATGTATAACTTTGGTGTTTCTATACCGATTTCTATGATTCTTTTTTTATTGAATAGATAATAATGTTAACTTTTTTTAAATTAGGGATGAGTGAGAGGGTTATAAACGTAAGAGTTGACAAAAATAAACAGAAAGCTCCGAACTGCTAAGCTATCGGGAGTTACACGTGTTATTGTGAGTCAACCATAAAAGATAGATATATGCTGTCGTGGGATATTTTTTATATAATTTTAAGAAGAATATTTCCGTAATACATGATTTCTGTGTAGCTTTAACCATTAAGGCTGCAAACGCGACGGAAGCTTAAAAAATTGAGTAATTTCTCCCGTTTCCCCAACATTTCCCTTCACTGCTCTGCTCCTATTGATCGTAGCGTGATGAAAAGTATACTATAACCTGCCCAGGAGTATGAAGAATGATTGTACCAAGTTTCGTTAAAATCCATCGCGTAGTTTTTGTTTCTATAAAGAACATACAGACAGACAGACAGACAGACAGACAGACAGACAGACAAAAATTTTACTGTTTGCATTTTTAGCATCAGTATCGATCACTAATCACCCCCTGATAGTTATTTTGGAAATATATTTCATGTACAGAATTGACCTCTCTACAGATTTATTATAAGTATAGATGACTATTTATATATTTGCACTGAAGCACATTCTTTTAGCTGATGCTGGACTTTCACAAATAACAATTGAGGGTTACTGATGTCAAAAATGTAATAAGTAACTAATTTTATTGTACACTATATTAGTGATACTACTGGGGCTCAGACCTCCTAGAGAAGAGGCCTGAGTCCCAGCAGTGGGAACATTAAAAAGGCTGATGATGATGATGATGATGAAAAGTTTTGTTACTCTTTTGGTGTTTAATAAATTCTATTCTATTTTACGTCTGAATTCTCCAATACTCTTCAAAACAACTCCCATTTCACCCAATAAAATATATCTATAAAACAATTGACAACTTCACTCGACGCGCCCGTAGTTTTCACGTTTGTTGGCAACAAAGTAACGTTCACTCTTCGTTCACTACATTGAGAGCTTACAAAAGGGGACACGCATTTCCCTAATTTATTCCTTGACGTAGTTTCGTGACAATAGGTTGTATCCTCGACCCTTAGTGATAGGGATAGCTTGGTATGGACACAAAATAGATAGGTACAGAAGTCTATCTCATGTATGTTGTGTACTTTTCATACCAACGCTCAGCAATCGCGCTAGGGTCTGGGATGCTCTGCCCTAGCGCGCTCAGGCGTGGTGATAAATGCTTAATATAAATTGTAAAAATATTACATGGCCACAAAGTCATGTAACTGTTCTGCGTTACGTAAAAACAAACTATCAGAGCACAAGTAAATTCCAACCTAATTTACGTCTTAAAACTGGTAAAAAACAATTTTTCAGCAATTAATGTTGAATTTAAAAATCCGTCCGCTAAACAGTTATAACTTTTTTTTCCTTAATTATTTCACAAGAACGTTTACAAACGCATGTCTCAAGCGGATGAATACACGCTGGCAACGAGTTGACTTAAGCCGAGATATCGTGTCCGTGAGCGATGTCTATGTGTGCGTCTCTCGAGCGCACTTTGTACGTAGATTGACTTCTGTACCTATCTATTTTGTGGTACGGATGTGTAACGTGGGCGAGCTCTCATCCTCAACCCTACTACAGGCCATGGTATGGCGCGAGGAAATAGGAAGCCGTCATTTTTAGTTCCTTCTGCAGTAATACAAGCGAAGCTAGTGGAAAATGGTAGGAAGGGGATAATCCTCACGCCCCGGCCCCCGCAGGAGACAACCAAAGCGTTTGATTTCGCAGACTTTTTCTGACTAAAATTCTACTCCTGTACCCCTAACCAAGTTGCTAATCTGCAATAGTTTACGCTTCAAATGTACGGGAATGACGTAATCTCAACGTTCAGTCATATGGTTAGAACAAAATAATTCGACGAAAGCTTGCGTCGAAATTAAAACCATATACGGTCTGTAGACTCTAGAAGCTGTATAAGAAATCAAAACTTGTAATTTAACGAGAAAAAAGATATCTCGGTTTATGTGCCAAAAAACGTACATTTTGACACTCTAGAGAAAATCAAAATTCATAAGCTATTTCCCGTTGACCCCGAATTCTGAAATTTGGCATAAAGCAAGGTCTTATAGCATAAGTACCTACAGGAAAAAAATTAAAAACTGTAGTTGTTACGTCACAACTTTTTTTTTGATATTCGGAAAATCTTCCGAGACTCTATTCCGGAATTGAACCATCTACTTAAGTAAGTTATCACGGGACCCTCAGGGCGCGAGGCCGTCTCGCACTTTGCCAGTTTCTTTTATTATTGAGAGACTTGTCTTTGACCACTATCTCCTCTAGTAAGCGTTTATGGACTTTGGGATCCTACAAAAAGGACAGACATTTCCCTAATTTATTCCATGTCGAGATACAGTGGTGTGTGTCCTCGGTCTTTTGAGATAGAGACGGTAAGGTATCGATCAAATTGTGCCAGAATGTCAGCATACATTACAAGGTTATTTATAAAACACTGGTAGCCTCTCAGGACTATGGCACTAACATCATAAACAATAACTTTTGTTCTTTGACTTTTAAAAATGTACCATGTAATCAAGCGATAGTACAATAGCAGAAGGAAGTGGGGATCGGTTGGCGGGTGTGTTTGATGCGCTTGCGTCGTATCATACAGACGTATCTACGTCTGTACGGGTATAGCAAAATACAAAGTAGAAATGTGTTTGATAGAACTACAAAATCTTGAAGGTTTGTTTTTGGTTAATGTATTATGTTTTGTAAAAAGTCATAGAACTAAAGTTGTTGTGATGTTAGTAATACAGTCCTGCAAGGTTTTTGTTTTTTTACAAACAACTCTGCATATGACATTAACCTAAACAAAAAAAAAACCTTAGATTATTTGAATTTCAAGGGCTACCCTGGCGGGACCCCTATTTTTTTCTGGTGGGAAATCATCTAATGACGTATCCCTCTTAAGGGCGGAGCGTTAGAGCGTTTTAGACTTTAACTGACTAAAACCCTATGTTCCTTCAGTTATCTTTTACGTTCCAAGACTACGGATTTCCCTTCTGGAAGTCAACCCATGGCCCAATTAGGATTCGGCTCTGCTGGGCTTCTACGGCTTTGCTAACCTTTCTTTGAGGCACGCCTGATCACATTTTGCACCAGCGACGACTCGGACTCAGTCCGGACGGTTACCGGATAACCGAATGGCGAGCTATCCATCGCTCGTCGTCCGCCATCCCACGCCTACAATTGCTGGAAATCGGTGCGTGAGGACGTCCGATACCTCACGCGTGTGGCCGCCTCCTTCGCTAACATTACTACTTCGCAGAAGAAGGTGACTGCCGCCCATTCCTCCTTGCTCTGTACCAGACTCCGCGCGAGAGGTCACTGCTAATGTATGTTTCTTTGGATTATTAGATTAGGCAAAGCTGCTGGCGGAATAAATTGATGAATTTAATTCAATTTAAGGTTTATTTTCTTATTCCAAAATTAAAAGAATCAAAGTATATTTATATTTTAAATTTACAGTCACTTTTGAAATGTCAAGAAGTCAGTCAATCAGAAAAAAAATATGCTAATATAATTACACATTTCAAAGCGTAGATCTCCAGGGAGAAGAATGTGCAAGAAACTCCATGGACACTCTTTTTGATCATATTATGTAACTAGCTTTTGCCCGCGGCTTCACCCGCATACATAATTCCAGTAAAAAAGTATCCTATGTGTTATTCTGGGACATGGTCTACTCGTGTACCAATATTCATCGAGATCGTGAAAGAGTAACAAACATCCATACATCCATCTATACATACAAACTTTCGCATTTATAATATTAGTAGGATCACAAATATCTCTGACAGATGTTTCTTGTCGCTATCCTCTGAGAACAATATAAATAAAGTAAAAACTTTACATAGATATTAAAACAGCAACTGGTAACCCAGAAGTGACCAGTCTCAACTGACAGCACCCGTTCACGGACATGACGCGAATATATTTTTAGCCGCCAAAAATACTTTCTTTACCATCAGATTAATTTTATTTTAATGTTTTAAGTAGGCTCACATTTGATTACCATCTCACCTAATGGTAAGCGATGATGAGCATTAAGAGCTTACAAAAGGGACACACAACACATTTCCTTAATTTATTCCGAGCACGGTACGGCGAGGTACAATAGTGGTGTCCTTGCCTTTTGAGGTAGGGATGGCAAGACATCGATCATTTTGCAGCCGGCTATACGAATATTTAGTTTGAAATCAGAAATCTGAAACGTTTATTTCAAATAGACCAATTAATGGCAATGGAAAGGGCTATGCTTGGAGTTTCCTTGCGTGATCACATCAGTAATGAAAATATCTGCATTAAAACTAAGGTTACTAAGGAAGAATCGTCAAACTTAAACGGGCAGGACACATTGCATGCAGAACAGATGATCGAATGGTTATGAAATGGCAACCACGCAAAGACGCAGAGTTGGAAAACCTCCCACAAGATGGACGATGGATGCGAGTCGCACAGGACCGGTAGTTGTGGTGACGCTTGAGGGAAGCCTATGTCCAACAGTGGACTTCTTTCGGCTTAAATGATGATGATTTTGAATAACAGGTATTTTTGAATTGTCAAGATGTCGGCAGTCAAAAAAAAAGTGCAGGTAAATTGCAAGTTCCAAACCGTAGATCTCTATGGAAAAGAACGTGCAAGAAACTCCATTGACACTCTTTTATGATTTAAAAGAGATTTATTATGAGTCTGATTATGTTTGATTTTAAGTATTGGTATTTCGATTATATTATTTATCTAAAAGAGTCTATTACCATTTCACCTAACGTATCACCATGTCACCGTCTGGCTTTATCCAGACGCCTAGCAAGCGTTTGAATAAAGCCGGACATGGTTAGGCTTTTTAGTTGCATGTCCGACCCAATTAGGCTGAAACTGGCCTGTCCGGCGTTGTGATATTATTTAAAGTAAACCAATTTTAGAATTTTCATATGTTCTACCTCACATTGCTAGCGTAAACGGAGCGAACTAGCAATTATAACAGTCAATTCAATTGAATAAATTTCTCTTTAAAGAAACTGAGATATCAATCTAAAGCCCGGCAAATCTAAGAAATATCGTTAGACAGTTCTACATGTAGTACATTAAAATATGTTGATTAAAAATATGTTGCCTATAATTGTAATTCAATGGTTTTACGCAAACGATACACCTACGCAGCACGCAGCAGCGCTGCAGCAAAGCTATTTTCATTAATAAGTGTGAAACGTCAAACGGTACTTCTTAGATTTATTGTGATCTGTGTGACGAGATAGTTCGAAAAAGTTCCTGTAACTCTCTGGAACGTAAAGGGAAACTGAAGAAACACAGGCAGGTTTTAGTCAGTAACAGTCTGGCATTCCCTCTCGATAGCGGGAGAAGATATATTTGATTTTCCACATAAAAAACAAAAAGTATTTCACTGTAACAGTGACTATAAATTAGTCTACGTTCATACATTTTGGTTCGGAATGAGATAATTATATTACGTCACCACAAAAGCCACAAATTTAACCAATATTAAACACTGACAATTGTTTTAACTTAATTAAAATACACTTCCATGCTAATAAATGTAATATTCAGGCTTTGAAATTTTGTATGGATAATAAAATTTTATGTTATTAGATTACGCAGAATTAATAAATCTCTTTTTGCTTGTTACAATTCGCTAGGTTTTAAATAATAACAAGCTCTCTCTTTTCTGAAGGTCTAACTAACAGTAACTTGTATCCTGCTCACGAAACCGCTGCACTGGTCTAATATGGTTACAAGTTTTGTCATTATCTCGCAGTCTTTTGTCAACAAAGATTTAATAATATATTATAATGAGTTAAGTTATAAAAAATAAACACACGTCCTTTTTTTACTGTGGTCAAAAATCATCTAATGACAACCCCCGCTCTTGATGGAGGTAGGCTTGGAGCGGGAGATAGTGTCAGACTCTTACTGACTAAAAACCCACCCCGTTCCTTCTAGCCCCTTCATACCGGGGCTTGAGTTTCCCTTCGGATAACCCTGGCCCCAGTAAGCTTCGAACTAGCTGAGCCCCTCCTTTTGCTGACAACTCCTTAACACACATCCTCAAAGAAGTCCTACTACAACTTTTGACATAAACAAAATAGAAACATGAGGAAAAAAAACATACCTATATTTTCAAATACAGAACAGCACTAATTCAAAATTTGAAATCCACGTTCCAAATTGACACATCACCGAGACACGGGTAGTCCTTTGTTATTATTATTATTGTTCCAGTTCGAACTACCCTCAAAAGGGACGGATAATTTATTCACTTCAGAAATTCCGTAATTGACGAAACCAGTGACTGTTGTGCCCTTCAGATGATCTTGAGTGAATTATTTTTGTTATTGTCAATGGTACTTATGAGTACCTACTAAGGATTTTATGTTTTCAGCCGAGCTTGGCAGGAAAATTGGCGGGAGGAAAAACTTTGTGGTCAAAAATAGGATAAGGACATCTCATCAAAAAAGTTGCTGACCTGATAAGGGAAAAAATTCTAAAAGAACTGAATTTAGATATATATTCCATATCATCAGCTGCCATGACCATTTGAAAAAAAGCCTTGATTAATATACTAAATTATTTTTAGTATTAGCGAAACCTGAATATAGTTTGTTCAGAATCAGTAACTGAAAGGATTCTAATAGTTTTTACACCATGTTATATTTTCCCCAAAAATATATAAAGAGATCACGGCAGGTCATAGCGGGCATTAGATGCCTGCAAAAAGCTGGATGCAAGTGCAAAACCACCCCTCAGTCGCCTGAATGGCCCAGTGACTATGTATTTTTACTGACGTAACAAGCTTATATCAAGTTTGGTGGATGCCCCATATTTTATTTTTTTTTATTTTTGATGTTTTCCTTCACCGTTTTGAGAGCAGTGATGATGAAATAAATTACTCAGAGTAATGCGCCTGGCTGGATTTAAACCCGCGAGCGCAACCTACAATTTGTACATCGAAGTCATTACCACTCGGCCACCACTGCACTTGTGATATAAGGATAAAATTAGTTCTGCTAGAAATTCATTTAAAGCAAGTTATTTTAGTTTTGTCCTTAAACAAAACGCAAGCTTTGCTCATATAAAAAAAAAACAATAAAGAATTCCCAGATTTCAATCGACCCAATCACAATCTCAGCAGATCACAAATCAGCATCTGACGCTGCCTAGCTTACTAGCTACAAAGCGCTGTCCTCGCCCGATTTACTCGCTCCAGTGGCTCGCCCGTCGACGAGCGCGCTCGACCGGAATGCTGCTAAGGGCGAGTTTGTAATAGAAAAATAACAGAAAAATATGGAGCAGCTGCCTTGAATTTGAATTTTCAAAGACTTCTTTTTGTACTTTTTTTTTGTGCTTGCTTTGCTGGATACGAACCAGATATATGGACGTACATGAAACAAATGGAGTATGTATGGATCGTTGCAGGTGGAGATTTAAAATTTCTGTCATTCTTTATTGAAGAGAAGAGGAGAAGACGTGAATTTGTGCTTGTATGTCGTTGCTGGGTTAGTTTTGTAGTGAGGGCTATGCAGAGAATGCTAACTGGAGACAAATGCCCTCGTTCTGTGAGACCATGATGGTCCAGAAGGAGGTTGCAAAGCGTGAGAGGATCTACCCTCTCGAAGAAGGATGTATCGGGAAGGTTACTGCTTCGACGTCTAAAATGCTGAAATCCCGCCTGCACTATTAAGGCAGGCATACACCGGGGTTACAAACCTCTCAGAATGGGGAATCTGATCGTCCACCTAGTTACTATAGGAAAGATCACAGACACACACAATGAAGGAATAATTAGAACTTACCTAAATAAAAAAAATGAAAAGAAAAAAAACATGCCAAATTCTGTTTTTTTTTTTTGTAGCATTAGTTCTGACTTTTAATGGACCTAAACTTGTGTGGAATAGACTATGAAATCAAACTTAACTAATCAGCTGTTATATCAAATCAAATGATAATTATTTGTTCTCAATGATAATGAAACAGTATAGAATATGACAGACCAGTTTCTGCCAGCGGCTTCGCCTGCTTGAAAGTAGGTTTCTCCATACAAACTTCGGACCTCCATCTCATCCTCTTGGGGGTGAATTTTAGAAAATCCTCTCTTAATGCTCGCCTACATCAAAAAAGAAAGATACGAGTATGTGCAAAATTTCACGCTTCTGGTCCCAGTAGTTTCGACTGTACGTTGATATGTCAGTCAGTCAGGACTCCTTTTACATAAATATAGTTTAAAATGATAAACTCTAGAATGATTTAATACCTCATCCATTTTTAGAGTCAAGCTTCTTCGTGATAAATCGCTCGTGCCGAAATATTGTTATAATGATTTAGTCCAGAAAATTTATTGGTTACCATTATATCTAATAAAATCCATGGACAAGAGGGCCCTTCACAGCATTCGAAGCATGATGAAAAATGAGCGGCTCATTTTTCCTATCGGCCTTTTTAATGTTTCCACTGCTGGGACTCGGGCCTTCTCTCTACGAAAAGAAATGGCCCGTAATCCTCCACCAGGGCCCAGTACGGGTTGATGGATGTCACATGTCTTCGAATTATTGGTTCTAAGACATGCCGGTTTCCTCACGATGTTTTTTTACCATTTTGAGAGCAGTGGTGATGAAATTAATTACTACTGATACTTTGTGTACCTGACTGGGTTTGAACCTACGACTTACAACTCGTAAGTCGGGGACGTTACCACTCGGCCAACAACGCTCATGCAAGAGCGGTTGTATGAAAATATATCTCGGATTGACCGCTCTTTATCCTCTATGCCTGCTTAAATGATAGATATTTTTTTTTATTAATTTCAAAATGACAAATCATCATATCAGCCGAAAGACGTCCACTGCTGGACATAGGCCTCCCCCAAGCGTCGCCACAACGACCGGTCCTGTGCGTCACGCATCCATCGGATTCCCGCGACCCTGATCAGGTCGTCGGTCCACCTTGTTGGAGGCCTTCCAACGCTGCGTCTTCCGGTACGTGGTCGCCACTCTAGAACCTTTCGTCCCCATCGACCATCTGTTCTGCGTGCAATGTGCCCTGCCCATTGCCACTTAAGTTTGGCGACGGCAATGTGGCGACATTTCTGATGCGATCACGCAGGGAAACTCCGAGCATAGCCCTTTCCATCGCCCTTTCGGTGACTTTGAGTCTTCTTATAAGGCCCATTGTAAGCGACCACGTTTCGGCATAATGACAAATACATCGATACAAATATATATTTGCTCATGACATCATATATTTGCCAGCTTGTCTTTACCCCTGAGTGACGGAATGGGCGTCTTCCTGGCATACACACACAGATACCTGTATCTTATAACTATGTACATATACATTGTACCTCTATTGTATATACAAGCTAACAGCACCGTTTGCGATGTGTTAATCAAAAGACAACATCGGATAGAAGCGTTTGCTGTTTCAAAGAAAATATGTTTCTGTATGTTTTATTGTACGAGTAGGTATGCAGCCGCATTCAGATAGACTGGAAGCTGACTCCAAGATTGTTAAGAAATGCCTAAGGAACAACACAACAAGCAACAACAGCAAGCAACAACAGCAAGCAACAACAGCAAGCAACAACAGCAAGCAACAACAACAAGCAGCAACAAGTCCTAAACTAAGCAAAGCTTCTGGTATGAATACTGACATATCACTACATAGTATAAAACAAAGTCGCTTTTTCTGTCCCTATATCCCTATGTACGCTTAAGTCTTAAAACAACGCAACGGTTTTTGATGCAGTTTTTTTTTAATAGATAGAGTGATTTAAGAGGAAGGTTTATATGTATAATAACATCCATTAGATAGTGGAAAAACACCTGAGCGAAGCCGGGGCGGGTCGCTAGTTATGAATAAAATATACATGTTACAAGTACCATACAATCCTACTAATATTATAAATGCGAAAGTTTGTATGTATGAATGGATGTATGGATGGATGTATGGATGGATGTATGGATGGATGTATGGATGGATGTATGGATGGATGTATGGATGGATGTATGGATGGATGTATGGATGGATGTATGGATGGATGTATGGATGGATGTGTGGATGGATGTGTGGATGGATGTATGGATGGATGTATGGATGGATGTATGGATGGATGTATGGAAGGATGTATGGATGTTTGTTACTCTTTCACGCAAAAACCACTGAACGGATCTCGATGAAACTTGGTACACGAGTAGACCATATCCCAGAATAACACATAGGATCATTTTTATCCTGGGATTATGTACGCGGGTGAAGCCGCGGGCAAAAGCTAGTTTTAATATAAAAATCCGATGGCGTGACGGTTGATTCCCACCCCAAGTAACATGAGACAAGAGCAAGAAGATACACGATACACGCACCATTAAATCCTAAAACTAGGACAAAGTCATTACCAATAAAACATTGTCAGTAACACCAAATATTTAAACGTTTTCCCGAAGACGTCCAGACATTGTCTACTTGATCTACATATTGAATCGTAAAACAGTTTATCCTAGATAGTCTTAGACGGAGCGTCGCCTTTTGCTGAACGGATAATACGGACACACGGGATATAATCCCAGAGTCCTTTTTTTTTTGTTTTCGAGGGGAAACCTTCAAAAGGCGCCCGGATTTTGGGATAAGTCCGGGGAGTGTGGGATTTTTACCTCACTAAAACCACCCAGGTGATCCCCAGCACGTAAAAGGAGCCCCGTTACCTCTCAAAAGACCATTTCAGAACCCCCTCTGTGCAACGCTTGTTAGAGCACATCCCTGAGATACTCCCAGAGTCCTAGGCAACAAGGAGTGTTAGCATATTAATATTCCTCCTTTTGCGAAGCAGTAATGCTAGCGAAGGAGGCGCCATACGCTAGGAGAACGGACGTCCTCTCGCCCCACCCGACGAACCCCGACCCCTAGCCACCATAACTTTTTAAGATATTCTGAACTACATTTACAGACTTTGGAATGAAATTACAATCAGCAAAAGAGAAATGCTAAAATCGACAATAATATATGTTGTTTTCTGTTGGACAAAAGCCTCCCCCAAGTTACGCCACAACTAACGGTCCTGTGCGTCTCGCATCCATTGCATTCCCGCAACCTTCACCAGGTCATCGGTCCAACTTGTATGAGGCCTTCCAACGCTGCGTCTTCCAGTACGGGGCCGCCATTCCAGAACCTTTCGGTCCCAACGGCAATCTGTTCTGCGAGCAATATGCGTGTACTTAAAAAACAATGGGAAGCTTATTTTTGTTATACAGTTTTATTTGTAAAACACTGGCAACCTCTCGGGACTATGTTACTAACCTCATAAACAATAACTTTTGTTCTATGACTTTTAAAAATGTTTTATTCATCAGATTGTCATACAAAAATAAAAATATTTAAATGAAACGTTCAAAATATTACGAAGTCTATGCGAAGCAAGCGATAGTACGATAGCGGAGGGGAGCGGGGATCTTGATGCTTGATACGCTTACGTTTTGTCAAACCGACGAAGATTGGTATATATCTAATTCATTTCACACGTGATCTCATAGGGCAACTAATTTTTGTTTTAATTTGTTTTTATTTTTTGTTTTTTGAAAATTATTTGTGTGTCTATACGGGCAGAATAAACATGTTTTCTTTCTTTCTTTTTCTTTCTTTCTTTTTATTTCAACTCTATATTTCTATAGAGTTGAAATGAATTAGATAGAACAACAAAATCTTGAAGGTTTGTTTAATGAATTTTTTTTTTTTTAAGTCATGGAAGAAAAGTTTTTGTTTATGATATTAGCAGTCCTGCAAGGTTGTTAGTGCTTTACAAATAACCCTGTATATACACTTCGTTTTAAAACCCTTAACCATAGATACAAGTTTATTTCAGCAAAATATAAATATAACCCTTAATTTTATAACTAGAAAATCCCTAAAACCAGCTCTCGTAAACACTCAAGGGTTACAAAACAATATTATTAATAAAGTTCATTATTAAACAATATCTGTTCAAAACTTTTGCTATTACTTATGACCCTCATAACTTTTAGGGATGATAGGCCACTATGGGCAGTTTATTGAAAATCGATAATTTTTCATTGGCTGTTCAGAGAAAACTATCTTATATATTTACCCTGGTTTCAGCTAGCAACTCCACCTGCGTGAATTTTGAAAATTATTCCAAAGGAACATATTAGCCGGAGTACAAAATACCATGTACTAATTGTGCTATTACATAACAAGAGCAGTGGTGGCCGAGTGGTAGCGACCCCAATTTACGAGTTTTACGCTGCACATGGACCTCAAAAAAAAGCTAGAAGCGGCCACAAAAAAATGCTGAAGCGAGCGTCAGCTTGTGGCCATGCGTGCAGTATTATAATGGACTCGACTCGACGAAGATGGATTAAATACGGCATCATTATTTTAAAAAAAAACGCCGGCACAAAAATGCTAAAAGCGAGTTCAAGCGTTTTTTTTTTTTTTGGACGGCACCGCCGCACACGAGCCACAAAGAAAGCCCGCCTCAAAAAGAAGCTTGAAGCGACTTTTTTTGTGGAAATTTTCAAACAAATATTATATGCCTACCCAACCTAATCTCACCGTATAACTCTACCTAAAAACACCTGGATACTCACGTACGTTATTAACATGAGCAACAAAAGAGTTAATTAAAACCTTACTTCCGTGCTCAAACTGTACACTGACCTAAAGTTTATTTTGTACACAATATATGAACATAACCTACCTAAAGTAACTGCACATCAGTCGAGGAATAACGCTGTGAAAACCGTCCTTATATTGCCTCGGCTAGGGACGTAACGAAAGTGGTTATATCGGAACCGAATTTAGAACCGAAGTTTTTCAACTTGGTTTGTTGGTCTAGTGTTTAGTGGCCTTGATTGTTATGCCGGAGATTGTGAGTTCAGTTCCCACCCAATACAAATGTTTGAGTGATGAGCTCGATTAATAGTAGTCTCGTAATCATAGCACAAGCTTTGCTTAGTTTGGGGCTAGATGGCGTTGTGTGGAAGTTGTAAAATATGCGTGTGTCAAATGAAACACTACTAAAACTAATCAAAGACTCGGATAAGTATGATAAAGAGCAAATTCATGATATTCTAAATACAAAACAACAAGTAAAATAATAATCGACAGAAGTTACTGGAGGAGAGAAGCTCGCCGCGCGACTAGTATAATCCGATATAGGTTACGATTTAAATTTATCGGAACCGAAGGTACTAATCAGAAGTGGCGAACTTTTGGAATGAAAAACCGGGCCTCTCGTAACATCTCTAGCTTGAACATAAAGGTGCTGTCAGTGTCCAAAAACAACTTTGCAATCTTTATAGATTCCTGTCAAAACGTTGAGGTTAGAAAAGATATGGCTGGGTAAATGAATGATGGCGGATCGTGAACTGGATAGTGGGCTTTTCTTTTCTGTTTTCTTTATATCAAAGATATGTATAAGATTCTATGATTAGACTAATTTCTGCTAATGGTTTTGCCGAGTTAACTTAATATGCAAACACACAAACTTTCGCCTTTTTTTATATTATTAGTATCGATTTAAAAAAAAAAAAAATGGTTTACACCCCGCCTGGGTTTACACTCCAGACCATGGCTTGTACCAAGGCCCGACGCGAGAGATCGCCGCCGCCGATCGCCCTCAAGAGGGCACGGTGATGCTCTGCCCAAACGCGGCCCACCACTACTGTGTGCTTCACCGTGCCCTCCGGGCGTTCCGCACAGTGGCGACACCCGGGCGTCACTTCTACACGAATCCGGTGCAGGAACCTCCCGAATGCAGTGGTGTTTCAAAATTCACTCAAACCATGCATGCATATTATGCAAATAAAATGATTGATTGATTGATGCATAGAGATTAAACTTACTCTTTTCAAATACCAAACCTCGTTTTTATGGTTTTTGAAGCAATCATAAAAAACCCTCTCCTACTCTGGCTGAAGCAACAGGGCGTGTCAGATTTTTTAATTGCTAAAACACACCGTTGACCACACTTCTTGTATTCGATTCGATGGTAAACTCGTCCAACTGTTTGTGCCCAGAAGGTGGCATATTAGCAGCATCGGTGGCACTCATCAAATCCATCAAAGTGCAATGGGCACTTGGGGTATTCTAATATAAGGCTCATGATTTGAACAGGTGAGTGCGGTGCTACTCACATTATGTGATATGTATGACCCGTTGGATGGGTCTATAATAGTAGTTTATGTGACTAGGGGATAAAGCAGTATCTTTAAGTCGCGGGCGGCATGTTGAATTCCGAACGAAACGAACATTGCGATAAGTTCAAAAGCTAACTCCCGAGCATTGCGAGGGAGTTAATAAAAAAACCTGAGTGAAGTGAGGAATTCAAGCCACCCAAGACATAGACAGCTTTATCCCCGTATTGCATAGTATACTTTTTACACCATCTGTGAGATAATTCAAAAACAATTTGGTCGATCAAATCATATATTAGAGATACATGTATAAGTATTATATTTACAAGTCCACCAAACAAACAAAATTCACTACTCCAAGATTCTATAGTTTCAATTTTCAAAACGCTCCCAGTTCGCAGGCTGGTTTTTTCTATTTTTTTTTTTTTTTTTTTTTTGTTATTGGCCAGTTTGAGTCGACTTGTTCGATACACGTACATTTTAATTCACAATGTTGACGATTTTTGATGTTTTACATTGAAATCTCATTATTCCCTAGGGATCGGCCATACTGCATTATTTTCCTAGTGAAAAATGACTTGCTTTAAGTGAGGTTTGTATGACGTATAAAACAACATTATCGAGCAGGTGGTGTAAAAAAGTCCATTTTGCCAAGTTGTGTTTGCAGCGGCATACCTGGGTGATTCAATTGCCCTTTGCGTTTCAGGACCACGGTAACTTTTTAAAATATTGCCGCAGTCTTTACACCACCGTTTTACGAGTAGTTGAGTTAACCAAAGTTTCTTTTGAGCTTCAAGACACAATACTCAAAAAACTTGGTACACAGGGAAAACCTATGAATAATTCAGTTGAAAATCAGCTAAAATGTTCGTGAGATATTTTCCTGTAACTGTAGCTAAGTAAATAAGAAGGTAGGTTTGTATGTCTTATGATTATTTTGTCTCAAAGGGCTGACTATCCGGCTGGTTTGGGCAAATATTTAGCCACTGAGACGGTTCTAGCCTAGGGAGCTTTAGCCTATTATGATAAATGGTTTATTGTTCTCGCAAACAGCTCTATTTCTATTTAATTCATGAATCCCCAAGCGACCACCGGTGGCCGCGCATCTATTGTCTTACTATTGTGTCTCTAATTGACGGTATCTGAAGGGTTAATAATGATTTAAATCTTAATACATTTTTAATGTTATAATTCTTATTTAAGTTTCGGTTATTTAATTTATTATTTATTTAATTTATTTAAGTTATTTATAAAAAAAAAAAAAAAAAAAAAAAAAAAAAAAAAAAAAAAAAGTTTCGGTTAAGTATTATGAATCAATATTGTGTCTCTATGTCCTATTATTAAATATTTGTATTTATATAATATGATCGAGATAAATAATAGTATACTATGCTCCTCTAACTTCACAATATGTATAGCTAGCTTAATCAGCCTTTTAATGTTCTCACTGTTGGGACTCAAACCTCCACTCTCTAAGAGAGGGAATGGGTCGTATACCACGCGGACCTAGTGCAGATTGGTGAACATGTAGAAATAAAAAAGAAAGAAAAAAATTAAGAATTCTTCATTCTTTATACTTTATTGTACGTAAACAATTAATACACACAGTTTGTAAAAGTACAGTTAATGTACATTGGTGAGCTTAACCCACAACTGGGTTTTCTTACAGCTTTATGTATTTTTTTGTTTAAGTATGCTTGGTTGGTCTGAGAATAGGTCGTAGGCTATTTTTAATCTTTTACGATCACCCCCCGTTTTTTATATATTTTATAGCAGAATAACTTTTCAACTTAGCCAGTTATAAATAAATGTATCATTCACAAAATAAATATAAAACCGTTGTAAAAATGAAAAAGTTTGTTAATGTTTTTCGTCGTTACAACACGTATCTGTCTTAATTTAAAATTATGAGACAAATGGCAACATTTTGTTCATAATTTGATATATGAGAGTTCCTCATAGCCTCGAGACTCGGTTTGTCTAGAGCAAGTTCAAAATTGGAACTATTGTTACAAAGTTCAAAGTTCAGACGAAGACTTATGTGCAGGGAAATTAGATTTTAAGAGCTGGTTGTAGTCACTGAGTATTTTGTATGAACTCCGCTCGGGACTATATCGATTTCGCGGCGCCTTAACAGCGGTTTTAGTTAAGTCGGTATGCATTTAAGCGGAAGTTGCGGAATCATTTTCTACACCAATAGCAGAAACGTTTCAAAACTTCTTTCCTTACTTTATATAAATATATATATGTAGTATATATATTTTATTAAATATATATGTATGTGTATTTTAACTATATGTATTATTTTTACTATTGTTTCCAAAACAAAATTCTCTTTTGTGCGCCTACCATATTATTTCTTCACCTCCTTAGGTTGACTGGTAGAGAATGCCTAAGGCATTAAGTCCGCCTTTGTACTTTTTGTTGCATGAAGATTAAATTAATAAATTTCTTTTAAAACAAGTTTTTATTGAAAATATTTTTTTCATAGCAAGAAAGCTTTTATTGCTCGGTATACCTATATACACGTCAAGACGAATCATATGAGCCTAAACCTTCCAGTTCCTATAGCCACCTTCCAGTTCCATCATCAGATCAGCTCCATGTCATAATAATTTTGCATTGTCATCTGATTTACACATGCATACAAAATTTTAGCTCAATCGGTAACCACTAAGTGAATCAAATTTAATTTGCAAGATTTAATGATAGACAAACATCGGGACAGGTAAAACTAAATAAAAGCTTGTAAAAACAATAACTATTCAATTTTTTTTTATTTTTGCGAGGCCCTTTTAGAAAACAAGCTATAATATTTTTTGTAACTCAAATATTTTCGTGACGTAATCTCGTAGACTTGATGATCTCGTAGAATTCATGTTTTTTTTTATCGAGTCAACTAATTTATATCATCAGCTTAGTAACATTTACCATGAAGTACAGTTCGACGGTTATCCCAATAGGTCACCGTCTCAACGTGACACTGGCAGAATAGTCGCAACAGGCTCAATTGCCATAAAAAAAACCAGTTACATCATGTTTTCGTCCGGTAACTGTCCGGACCGAGCCTAATTCATCGACGGCGTGCACTGTTCACGCGCACCTCGAAGGAGGTGTCAGCAACAGACCCAGCTGGGTCGAAGCTTACTGGGGCAAGGGGTAGCTCAGCCCCGGTATGAAGGCACGAAAGAACGGGATGGGGTTTTAGTCAGTATGAGTCTGACACTATCTCCCGCTCTGCCCAAGAGCAGGGGTTATCATTAGATGATTTTTCTGCTTTAAAAAAACATGTTTTGGTTTTTGCCCGGCGGTTGGTCATACAGTCAACTTTTATGGTGTTCTCTTTTATATTTGTGGATTTCCAGAGGTTTCAAAAAGTTCGAAATGAGTTGAACCTGGCCTTAAGACGGGTAAACTGTTGCAAAATGAGGTTCAAATATTCAAAGAAGTTTGGGGGTTGGGTTTTTATGTGAAACTGATTTCATTTAGGTTATTACAAAAGTTGTTTATTATGATTTATAACGTGTTCTACAAAGTCGTGGTCGTTTTTATGAGTCTGGCTCTTTCTCCCGCTCCACTCAGGGCAGAAAGAGCTAATTTGATAATTTCCTACAAAAGACGGTATTTTCTTGGAGGAGGAATGTTTATTCCAAGTATTATTCCTCTCATTGGCATCATCATCCATGATATCATTAAAATTTCCACTGCTGGTCTTAGGCTTCCCCCAAGCGTAGCTACATCCATCGCTCTGATCAAAATTCGGCCACATCATCGCTTACCATCAAGTGAGACAGTGGTCAAACGCGAGCCTATACATTATAAAAAAAAAATATGTAGTTGACATTTTGTACCTACCTATACTGTGGGATTGTAGGAAGTGAAACTTGGCATAAACGTTTGTCATAGGAAAGGAGGGTCGATTTGTGAGCCGCAATTACTGACATCAAATGTAAAATTAAATTGACGACATTTACAAAATATAAAATATCAACAGTCAGGGCCACTAACCACTGTCTAGTGGACCTGTTGGTCTGCAGGTCAGTCGATCCTTAGGGTGCGTCCACATCTGGCGAATGTGCGGCGAATGTGCAGCTCGCGAGCCGTTTGCGAGCTGCCCGCGAGCTGCGCGCGTGCAGTCACGGCAATGGTTTGGTGCGCCACTTTAGTGCAACTCATGCAAGGATCGTAAAAGGCGTGCGCGCGGCTCGCGATCTGCGCGCACTTAATTCTCGCACTTACAGTTCCGTTTTCTGGCTCAGTACTTTCGAACATGTCGGACGACACTAGTGCTTTTAATAATTCTCCTCTATCCACTCCACGACAATACATACTTAGCCTCTAGTAATCAGAAACGAACTGAGCGGGTAAACAACCATTTAATAACTAAGGCGCCGCCCGCGCGCTGTTCGCGTACGGCGCTTAGGTCGCGCGCGAACTGCGCGCAGGCGGCGCAGAAGCGGCGCACGAACAAAAATGCACGCGCGCAGTTCGCGGGCAGCTCGCAAACGGCTCGCGAGCTGCACATTCGCCGCACATTCGCCAGATGTGGACGCACCCTAAGACGTGGCATTCACCAACCTGCATTGGACCCGCGTGGTGGATAATGGCCCATTCCCTATGCTAGAGAGAGGCATGAATCCCAGCAGTGGAAACATTGAAAGGCTGATTACGCTAAACCCACCCACTGCTGGTCATACTCTTCCAAGCGTAGCCTCATCCATCGCTCTGATCAAAATTCTGAACCAATGGTTGATTGGTGAGGTTAAAATTCGTTAACCTGCCATAGAATGTTCACTTAAAACAAACAGTTAACATGTAGGTAGTTACGAACAAACCTGCTGAAACAGCTTGTGAAAATAAATAAAACCTATTCACACTACAAATATCGTTGAAAATCACCACCATTTGGCGCCCCAATCTAGTTTTAAAATCAAATACGGCGCCCGCGAGCTGAAAAATTCAATTTAATTCGACTAGTTTGTTCCTGGCTTGTTGTATAAATCAAATTTCTTCTATTCGAGTTTGTGTTGGTTTGTAGCTGCATAAATAATGAAATGAGAAAACTATGGACTCTGTGGAAATGACAAAAGTGGATCACAAAGAGAAGATACCTTATTTTTATAAAGGAAATTAGAAAACTGAAATATGGTTCAGTATATGTATTAGCCTAATAATGATCCCACTGCTGGAAATATTACTCGTGCACAAAGTTTCATCAAAATCCGTTCAACCGTTCAACGGTGAAGAAGTAACAAACATACACACACACTCACAAGCTTTCGTCTTTGTAATATTAGTGTGATATACAACGTGTAACGTTAAATGCGCAAAACCCACACAACACACCCCGAATGATTCGTTGACAGAGCGGGTTTCGTCAATGATGATTTTCCCCGTCGACAGAAAAAAAAAAAAAAAAAAACACCCCGAATGATTAAAATTAATATCTGCATTGAAATAAGAACTTTTATTATCCCGTGTATGACAAAATGTGTTTGGACTACAACCATTTGTGTTTGTTTACCTATTTCGGTGGGTTTGCGCACGTGATAGCTTGACTTATCATAATTAGACAGGGCGACATCTTAAATAAAGATTTTTTTCAAAAATGTAACCTATAGAATCAATTAAAGCACTTTTTCATTACTCATACTCTGAAAGTAGGTCTGAAGTTGCCTGTGGAGCGGGTTGAAATGATGATACTTTTCATCCCTAGGGAGTTTTACTTTCAACTGACAGCTGTCAAATTATTTAAAAAAAACTAGTTCTATCTTCACATTTCTATTGAACCATGTTCTAATTTTCCATACAGCCTGTCAATCACAACGCGATAATATAAATTTCAAATAAATTAAAGATAAGTATTAATTAAATAATATTATATTTTTAAGCGACTTATTTGTTCAAGTATTTCTTTAAAATACTTTATTTGTAAAAGATTACAATTGATTTCTAATTTTTCATTAATGAGGCTGAATAGCTGGCCGGCTACAGAAAAAAAAAAACAAAATGGCGGGAAAGTGGCAAATCAGACGTTGTTTTTTTGAGTTTTGTTTACATTTCCGTAATGCAAAGATTTGTATTAACATGATAAGTTCATCGCATTAAAATAGTGATAATAATAATTTTATAAGAGAAGAGG
This sequence comes from Mythimna lalbum, assembly GCA_949319445.1. Classification (NCBI taxonomy): domain Eukaryota; kingdom Metazoa; phylum Arthropoda; class Insecta; order Lepidoptera; family Noctuidae; genus Mythimna; species Mythimna lalbum. Next base: position 9,054,964 of record OX439370.1, read on the forward strand.
TTAAAGCAGTAGTGGAACCTTTTACCGCCTAAATCAGAAGAAAGATACCTACCTAAAATCATAGGTACGATAACTCAGGTTTAACAAACTTTTTATTATTTTATTTTTACTTTCCTTGTATTCGTAATGAAAAGCACAGTGCTTACCTCGGGGTGAAAGTGACTTATTAAGTCCCTCGAATTAGCGACCTCGCTACGCTCGGCCGCCAACTCCTTCTCGGGACGAAATAAGTAACTTTCACCCCTAGTGTAACAATGTACTATTTAGTGCTTTAATTGATTCTGCTCGTTATTCCGAAAAAACTATTTTCAGGTTTTAAGCATTTAATGTTACACGTTATAGTGTGTGTTGAGAGAAGTGGTAGCTGAGTGCAGTGGCACTTACGAGTTGTACAGCCAGGCTCATTACTTTGTGTAATTTATATCATCACCACTGCTCCCAAAACGATGAAGGAAAACATCGTGAGAAAACCGGCATGTCCTAGAATCAAAAATTTAAAGACATGTGACATTCACCAACCCGCACTGGACCCGCGTAATGGATTACAGCCCATTCCCTCTCCTAGAAAGGAGGCCTGAGTCCCAGCAATGAGAACATTAAAAGGCTGATAATGCTATGCTATGCTATGATACGATCCAGTTGGGTAGATTTAATTTCGAGAAAGAGGTCAATCTGACTCGGCTGGGCAGCGCTTTGTCCCACAGTGGACGTCTATCGGCTGAAATGATGATGATGATGCTATGATATAGTGTGACAGTTAGTTAACGTAGAATCACACGACGGGTATATGCTAATTTCAATCACTGATTTGACCCAAACAAACAGGTCAAGTTAAATAAAACCGTTTATAAACGTCAGCTAACGAAGCTACCTCACCAACGTATCGATCGGATTTGTGGAAGCAGTTCTTTTGATGGCATGTTATTATGTGTTTATATTGATATTATGTTACTTATAATACATCTATATATATAAAAATCAATGCCACTTTTCGTTGTTATTTTATAACTCATAAACGGGCTCAGCTATCCAAACCAAATTTTTAGGCTTTGTTCGGACTATTTAGTAGATGGTTTATGTGAAGTTTGGTAGGGTAGAGTAGGGGAGAGTAGGGTAGAGTAGAGTAGTGTAGGGTAGAGTAGGGTAGAGTAGCGTATAGTAGGGTAGAGTAGGGAAGAGCGGGAGCGAAGCCGTGCGGGCAAAAGCTAGTAACTTATAATGATATTATGTTGTTTATATTTTTTTTCCAGTCGACAGCGATGCAGAGGAGTTTTATGACGCCATATTTTAGCTAATGGTTTTTGCTTTTAGTGTATCATCATCATCATCAACCTTTTTTTTAATGTTTTCACTGCTGACCCTTTAGTGTATATATAATTTTAATTAGTTGTTTTTATTTTTCTTTTGTTAGCTGCCAGGCTCAAATGGGACTGGGCGGGTCATGTCGGCCGCATGCACAGGGACCGCTGGGCAAGCATCGCCACACAGTGGGTTCCGACTGAGGGAAGGCGCCGCCGTCGAGGCCGGCCTAGAAAGAGGTGGCGGGATGATTTAGACGCCTACCACGAGGACTGGTTAGAGACAGCGCAGGAGAAGAAATTTTGGATGGACTTGGGGGAGGCTTTTGCCCAGCAGTGGGACAGTAATGGCAGGTATAAAAAAAAAATCTTTTCTAGAAAAAAAATGATTTAATTTAGATAATACAGTGTATTTTTAAGTTTCTAACTGATTTGTATACACTGTGTCTACATCTCTCATCCAACTCTTCTGTCGCAGGTCTGCTGGAAGAAATTTTATTTGAAATGAGCAGCACCTTTGTGTTTTACTATCGGTTTTTGTTCTTATAATATTTAAGTGTTTGTGTGTCTAAACAACAGTTTATTTGATTCCAAAAGTGCCTTAAAACACATCAAAAAAAGTCAGAAGCAGATTTCACAATTACACAATTCTTTAGACATATTGTTACAAACAAAAAACAAATAGAAAAGACATGCAAATGAAAAAAATAAACACGATAAAAAATTCAGCACGTTATTCTCGAAGCATTTGGACTAAAACAAAACCCGGCCTGTCTAACTCATCAAGCCGAATTTAAACACAAAATGTTTGGAGCTCTCAAATAAACTGTGGCTAAAATAATCGGACAGTTTCTACTGCGGCTTCCACTGTAATCTAAGTGGCAGATGCTAATTTCCTACGTTTTTAGACTGTAACTAGGTTATTTAAATTTGTTAGTTTTGTTTGGAATAGAAAATACTTCTATTCGGATATAAAAGAAGAAATTTTGCTATACGAGCTTTGGACCCCCGTTTTATCCTTTCAAGGGGTATTGTTTTCGCTGGGAAAATCGTCCAATGACATACGTCAGACTCTTACTGACAAAAAAAACCCTTCCCGTTCCTTCGTTGTCATTCATTCCAGGGCCAAGTTTTCCGTTCAGAAGTGAAAGCATGGCCCCAGTAGGCATCAAACCTACTGGGCTCAAGAATCCAAGTTGTGCGTCGAATCTTAGCAAGAATAGGTCATTGCTCAGCATATACCGTGACGCTAGGCAAGTCTAGACATCTACGGTGCTGGTTTTCAGCAATCACCGTTCGAGTGACAAATTTTTTCGTAAGCAATGGTACAATCGTTAATATTATTATTACATGGTTATTCTAGTTACATTTTGTAGTTACGCGTGACCGACAGTCGTCTTACAATGTCATTATCGTCACGTCAATAGGAATGGTGATTTACGATCGAAATCCGATCATTGCATCCCATGGTCAATGCTACAATCATCACAGCGCTCTATGCATATGACTCAATTGTCAGTAGATTCGCAATGAGGTCAATTGGAGTTAAATTGATAAATTGCGATTGTAGCACGGTCACCATCACCGTTTTTGTTTGACGGTCTGATGACAGGAATACTTGAAGATAGTAGTACAGGTTAGACAAATTGTCAAAACTTTCCTTGATAGCGAACGGGCGTCAGGAACGGGTTTCAGTTGGCGTTCAATTCAATTCAAAAACATTTTATTTCTCATGATGGATATTACTGAGACCTCGTGCCTCGGTAAGCATGTCAAGCCGTTGGTTTCGGTTATGAGTCCAATGCGGGCTACGTGGGTGATGGTCACCATACATTTTGTTAGGCTCATTTCAACATGTCCACCTATCTCTAAAAACAGATTAGGCGTCTCAGGTTTTTCAGGCCGTTAATCCTAGTTCGGAGAACCTTCGTTGGCCCCGGTTGTAATACGCAGGTCTGACCATCAGTTTATCCAAGGAGTATGGTATTGCCCAGTAACTGAATGGTGGAGGTCTGTTTGGCAGTTACTCCATGACTCAGGTAAACAGCCGAATTTTGTTACACTGGAAGCCGATTCCAAACAAGTTAAAACTGCATGAAATAAACCTTCATCTCGCCGGCAGAACATTTGCCACCGGGACACAAACTGCAGTGGCCAATCTGGAAATCTCTGAACCGACTGCAGACTTAGGTTGACACAGCAGAGATACTCTGGCTAAATGATATCCTTGACCCTTCGCGGATATAGAGCCAGTGTGGAGCCCCATTACAGGATATGCGTCATCTCCTTTCCTGCCCAGCATGCACAACCACAACAGTACAACAATGGACATATATCGACTGAAATGATGATGCACCTTCCATGACTTGTACGAGGCCAACGATAGAGCTGTGGCTAGATATTGGCCGGATCAGGTCTGAGTCAGATCGACACGAAAGAAGAAGAAGCCAGTAAAATATCATAACGGCGCGCATTGTTACCGCGCGCATTGTTACCGCGCGCATCAAGGAGTTGTCAGCAGCAGGGGCCCAGCTTGATCAAAGCCTACTGGGGCCAGGGTCTAGTTCCGAAAGGAAGGCTCGGCCCCGGTATGAAAGGCAAAAAAGAAAAGGGTGGATTTTTTTGTCAGAAAGAGTCTGACACTCTCTCCCGCTCTTCCGCAGATGTCGTTTGGATGATTTTTACCCACAAAAATAAAAAGCCAGTAAAATATTGCGTCGATCCATAAATAAATGACAATTTACACCCTTTGGTTCTTGACCTCGATTTTTCTAATAGTCGCCCATTTATCAGAACTGAGACAAAAATCCAGGATCTTTTAGTAAAATTGCTTTTCGATCCTTCATTTTTTAAAGGCTAAAGAAAAGTTGGATTAAAGGAACTTGAAGAGTTAAGCTTTGTTCCGATTTGAAGAGGGACTTTTGTCGTATTATTGAACACTGTCTTCAAGGTCCTAGAAGAAATGTGATCAGAATTTTTAATGAAAAATTGTTACCGTCTTTTGTAATTGGAGAATTTTGTGACTTTGTTAGGAATAATTTGTTGAATAATTAATGGCAGATAGGCCCGCAGTTGATCACTGTCTCTGATAGTTAGTGGTGTTGTGGTCGACAATAGAGGTCGCTTGTCTAGAAGTAGCATATTCACTATTGACTTCACCCAGGCTTTAGCTGCCAGCAAGATTAGACTTCGGCAGAGAATTCCTCTGTTTGTCTCTTTAATTATAGTTATATTGTCCCATTTCTATTACTTCTTCATACTCAAACGGCTGCGTTCGTACAAGTCCATTGATTTGGATTTTTGGTACACTGATTGTTACACCTAGATTTATGTGGTTCTGGAAATGTTCTTTATTCTAAAAATGTGTTCTTTTCCGACCATTTTTTAACACCACGCGAATGAAGCCATTGGCAGCAGCTACATAATTTACAGGATTACCAATCCTGCATGTTCCGCGTCACATGAATGCGTCGTAAAATATTGGGTGGCAAGTTACGGGACACGGGGTAACGTTGCAGCGTCACCTTCATAGAGCGTGGCGTATCATGTTAAGGGACATTTTGTCCCAAAAAATAATAAAAGTTTGAAGCAAAAGAGATAATACAGATATTAAAATATAATTTCTTCTTCCACGAATCCTCGGTATGGTACCGACCTAAGGCTTCAGTCAATATCAAATATAGATGGATTAAATTTGTTCTCAAATGGCGGTTGTCAACGTGAAGATCAAATTGTATCTCAATAAAATAAAGAGTGACTGGTTTCTACCGTGGTAGCAGATATAAATAACTCTTTTAAATATGGCCTTTTTTATGTGAGAAATCACCCAATGACTTGTCTCACTCTAGGGCGGATTAGGAGGGCGTGTTAGACTTACTGACTAAAAACACAACTATGTTCCCTATGCCTTGCGTTTCAGGATTCCGTTCCGGACTACCTATGATGATATCTAGCCTGCGGGCTTGTTTGAAAGAGTAACAGTGGCTCTGAAAAGTGACGGACAACAAAAGGGATACGCAAGGGTTTTTAGTTCGTAAAATTCTGACACTCCCTTTTGATTAACGGGGAAAAAACATAATGGACTACTCCAAAAATATGAAAATCAATTGTATGTGAATCATAGCGTAGATACCATTACCGATGCGCTAACAATGTTGTACGTCAATACCTATATTATTATATGCCTACTATTCGTATAGCTAATTTCTTAAAAAAACAGTTTTAGAATGTATTGCTTAAAATAAAATAATATTCCACAACCATTCACACAACGCCGTCTAGTCCCAAGCTAAGCAGAGCTTGTGTTATGGGTACTAGACAACTGATAAATATACATATATATTTCTAAATACATACATATAATGGATGAATTACACCCAGACACAGAACAAAAATGATTATGCTCATCACACAAACATTTGTCCTGGGTGGGAATCGAACCCACGACCTCCGGCATAGCAGTCAGGGTCACTAACCACTAGACCAACAAGCCAGTCAAGCAAAAATATGATTGTAACTAAAATAATGCACGACCTTATGTATGTCACTCTTATGTGTTTGTGTGCACTTCTAATGGTGATAGCACGTCTCATTTTATGCAAGCGATGATAAAACCCAGCAGTAAACTTAACAACAAAATGGCAATTTCAACGTAAAATACCGTTTACTCTTCGCAGCTTCAAAAGAGACCTAGCTTTTCGAGTAAAGAGCCCTAATCCGATCACCGTTCAGGACGATGACTGCCGACGAACTAACACAATTTCTAATTCAATCCCTGATACACTAACGAGGGCAGAAACCTCGTTGGAACGACGTAATGTGAATTGCATGTCAAGTAGAATGATACGATTAGAGTAAAAAAAGTGACATAAATAGTTTGAGTTTGAGGTACAGTAGTCAATCTACATACAAAGTGCGCTCGAGCAACGCACACATAGACATCGCTCATGGACACGATATCTCGGAGCGTCTCGGCCTGCTCGTCGAACAGTTCCGGCTCAAACGCTCATTAGTGTACGTCCACCGAGCGTAGTTATAAAAATTTAAGTACATACATGAGAGTTTCTTCTATACCTATCTATTTTGTGCCACTAATCACTACATAGTATAAAACAAAGTCGCTTTTTCTGTCCCTATATCCCTATGTACGCTTAAATCTTTAAAACTATGCAACGGATTTTGATACGGTTTTTTTTAATAGATAGAGTGATTCAAGAGGAAGGTTAATTGTATAATAACATCCATTAAATAGTGGAGAAACACCCGAGTGAAGCCGGGGCGGGTCGCTGGTAGGTATATACACCCCTATTTTTTAATTAGTACACAAAAAAATGCGTCTTAATCCGTACCTGTTACTGGTCATATTTGTGTAGTCAAAAGTAAAAACAACGAAATTCCAAAATTGACCACAAAATTTTCATAATTGGTAAATTCGAAATTGGATCATTTATTCATAAAAATTACTACTAGGAAATACTACGCGCAGTGATTGTCTATTGTTTTTCATTCATAATCAATAGCCTACAATATTTTCATAAATTGAGTGACATTTTAGCACATAAATAAACTCTAATAAGTTTAATGTTTATGAATATTATTCATTAAAACTTTACCTAAATAATAACGAGACCTATTCTAATAAGCCCTTTAAGTATTTGTACTAATTAAAAATTAGTGGTGTATGATAAAGCTTAGTTATTATTTGAAGAGGCTCGAATACGCATGGCTCAAACTCAGAAGTGAAGCAGCGTCAAAATCAGTTGGTAGATGTGATAACATGCCGTGATTCTTGCAATACTAGGTGTATTGCAAGAATCACGGCAAAATGTAAATGTGATTTTGTTATTAGGTATAACAAAATCACATTTACATTTTCCCCATCAAAAAAATAAAATCATTTAGAAGTAATTTATACACAAACTTCCTTTTACAACTTTATTTATGAACGTTGTTTGAAACGACTTTACTGCTCAATGGTTCGAAACGGCGTTATTTCTCATCCTCTTTGCTCGATATTTATTCCCTACAAGCTTCTGTTACAAAATAGACAGGTACAGAAGACCATCTCATGTATGTACTTCACTTTTTATACCTACGCTCGGTGGACACACACTAATGAGCGTTTGAGCCGGAACTGTTCGACGAGTGGGCCGAGACGCTCCCGGGATATCGTGTCCGTGAGAGGTGTCTATGTGTGCGTTGCTCGAGCGCGCTTTGTATGTAGATTGACTTCTGTACCTATATATTTTGTGCTTCTGTCCTCGGCTTTGACAACATGAAATAAAACATTTTGATACAAGTTGAAATTGTCATTGAATCAAACGAGGTAGAATTCAACACCAATCAGGCACAGGCTTCGGGCAGTTGATGATTTAACGCTCGATAGATTATGATTTAACAGTTTCACTGCGATAGATTATAATCTACCGAAAATCTTACGAAATTGATTTAAGCTAAAGATATTTACAATTTTACAGTGACATAATATACCTAATAAACAGGATTGTAATACTAACATCATAAACATCAACTTTTGACGATGACTTTTTTTTAAAATAAATAATAAATAAAAACTAAATTTCAAGGTTTCGTATCTATATACATGAAGCGATCAAAGCGCATCAAGTGCCTCCACCACCCGATCACGCTCCACTCCGTTATTGTACTATCGCTTGCTTCGCATAGACTTTGTGAATATTCAATTTAAATATTTTTATAACTAAAATATGTAATTTTTTTTAAAGTCATAGAACAAAATTCGTTATTTTATGATGTTAGTAACATAGTTATGAGAGGTTGCCAGTGTTTTACAAATAACACTGTATCTACACTAATATTATAAAGAGGGATTTTTTAAATTTGTGTGTATGTTTGTAATGAATAAGCCCAAAAACTACTGCGCCGATTTAAAAAGTTCTTTCACCATTGGAAAGATACATTCACCCTGAGTAACATAGGCTATATAAATCTTCTGTCTACCCGTGCGAAGCCGGGACGGGCCACTAGTATTTAAAAAACAGAAAATTGATTCTCCAGTCTTGGTTTACTAAGAAAGTATACAATAAGAACACCTATCATCATGATATTTCGGTCTAAATATAATTTACGTAGGTTGGAAATCACTGTACTGTGATAGATCTAAATATTCTCTATCGACTCTAGACATATTGATAAAAAATGGTGTCTTCATATTCTGAGAGAATTTCGTAGAATATTTCTATTTATAAACCACTGTGAGCATATTCATTGACAATATAATATCATAGGACTGGTTTTTTCCATTGAAACCCGAAGGTTCTGGAGTGGTGACCATGTACTGGAAGACGCAGTGGTGTTAGGCCTCCCACAAGGGGGAACGATGACCTGGAGAGAGTTGCGAGAATTCGATGGACGCGAGATGCACAGGAGCGGTCATTGTAGCGACACTTGGGGGAGGCCTATGTCCAGCAGTGAACGTCTTTCAGTTGACGTGATGATGATAGAAATAGGTTTACGTACCTACTTTTACTACGCATTTTAATTTTTATTTATTTTTTAATGAAATATGTAAAAAAGTGAAATAAAATGACGATAATAATAATAGTACATTATGATATAAGTGTGTAATGTTAGTGATTACCGTCGAGACGGTATTTAGACCCGAGCCATGGCGAGGGTCTTAAGAAAGCCGAGAACGGTAATCATTAATTACTCACGTGTATCATACGACGTTTTTCAATACACTTGTCTATAAAATTACTGTAAAACTAGTAAACTTTGGTAAAAATCTGTTCATATGGCCGCCCATTTTTTTCCCTCGTGGGGGACCTGCGCCCATCCTGATATGATAATGTAATATAATTATGGTGGCGGAGGTTGAACAATGAGGTTTTAACCACATTATAGCACTAGTGCGTAATAGTAATCAAAATGTCACAGTTTGGTAACAAGTGCCACCTAAGTGCAGTGCAATAAGAGTCACTTTATGAGCCAGTGTATTGAAAAACGCATTTATGTTTTACTTTGTACATTTTTAATATTCCCCTTTCGTATATGTATTTTTTTTAGAAAACATTTCTTCATACTCTAATATTAACTGACGACAAATATTTATAACTTAACTGAGTATATTAATTTATTTTTTTTGTGGACAAATCGACTGCTGTTTACAAACAAAAAAATAGATTTTTCATACTTATGTAGGTTTTTTTTTTATTGGTGGGGAAAATACCCAATGACAACCCCCGCTCTTATACGTATGTAGGTACAGAAAAGTAAAACAAACTACATTACTGACTATCACAAAACGCTATAATCATAAAACTAACATGCAAATACCTTACTGCATATTCAATGTTAGATAAACAAAGAAACTGAAGGCTACCCTTCACATTACTCGAACGTATGGCATTCAAATACCTTGCCCCATTTGGTTCAAGAACTCATGAAATAATAATTCAAATGGTTCATCGATCAATTCGTCCATTTTGTAACTCGCTTGATGGGTCTTATGCATGCGACGTGCATTTGTTATTAGATGTTCAGTTATGAAAAACTCTTTTCAGTGACGATGTATTGTGTGATATTTTGTTAGGTATAATTTTATGACAATCCTAGAACTGAAAGCTAAACCCTTTACACTCGAGCGTATGGCATTCAAATACCTTACCCCATTTGTTTCAAGAACTCATGAAATAATAATTCAAATGGTTCTTCGATCAATTCGTCCATTTTGTTACTCGCTTGATAGGTCTTGTGCATGCGATGTGCATTTGTTATTAGTTGTTCAGTTATGTAAAACTCTTTTCAGTGACGATGTATTGTGGGATATTTCGTTAGGTAGAATTTTATGACAATCCTAGAACTGAAGGATAAACCCTTCGCACTCGAACGTATAGTATTCAGAATACCTTGCCCCATTTGGTTCAAGAACTCATGAAATAATTGATTCAAATGGTTCGTCGATTGTGTATTCGTGTATAATGTCTTTTAGGTACATTTACTTATACTTTTAGACTTTTTAGGTACATTTATTTGCTGTAATTATATTTATGAGTAATGTTTAAATAATAAAATATTATACCTTAATTATGAAATAATTTAATTCTGAAGGAGGTACACATATTTTAGAGCTAGGTACTGAATAGTACTTTTAACGGCAATTCCTATAATTTATTTAGCTGAGGCTGACACCCGCCATTCTGACTCTCACCTAAAAAATCCATCCCGTCCTTTCGTTGCCTTTCATACCGGGGCCGAGCCTATTTCAGAAATAGACCCTTGGCTCCAGTAAAGTGAGACAGCTGTCAAACGTGGACCTATTATAAAAAAAATAACCTACTTTTACGTGAGAGAAGGCTCTATCAGAAACTTGTAGAAAATCCTTACTAATATTATAAAAGCGAAAGTGAATTTGTTTGTTTGTTTATTACGTCTTCACGCCTAAATGGCAAAACCGATTTTGATGAAACTTGGTACACGAATAGACCATGTCCTGGAATAGGACATAGGATACTTTTTATCCCGGAATTATGTTCCCTTGGGATAATTTACTGCTATGACGCGGGCGAAGCCGCTAGGAGCAGCTAGTTATAAAATAAAGGAAAACTTTACAATAACCAGAGCTATTCTCGTAAAGTTCGTGACCATATTCATACAAGAGAAGAAAGCCAACATTTCCCATAAAATATGTAGAATAGTTTACTTCATTTTACGACAGAATGTAAGGCGTACAGTAATAAAATATCGAGTGTAATGACTATGGGAAAGTACGAGGTGATTTTTGATCAAATAAGTAGCCATAAGTATAGCGTCATTTCTTTTTGTGGGTAACATCAAACGGCTCCCTCTCGTGGAGTGAGAGAGTATCAGATTTACACAAGGCGTAGCAGGTAAGTGGTAAAGAGTTAGTGTGGCCCTAGAACGCAAAAGTGTGTTCTTTCAGTTACTAGGCAGTCTTTCCCAAAGTGGGCGATAACGCCCCCTTGTGGGCGCTGCAGGTCTCAAGGGGGGCGGGAAGAGACCCAGAAAGACCCGTTAATATACATAATATACATATCTAGGTCACAATAATTAATTAATTTAATTTGAAGTTATAGTGGTTTTTAAATAGGTGAAAAAATGGGGGCGCTAAAAATATTTATTTTCAAAGTGGGCAGTAGACAAAATAAGTTTGGGAACCACTGTACTAGAGGAACATAGGTAGGTTTTAATCAGCAAAAATTTGACATTCCATCTCGCTTAACCCTGGGTGTGAATCTAGCCGTCTGGCCATCCAACAGCCGTCCGGACTGAACTCAACTCAAAGGACATAGTGTTTCACGCTCACGTCAAAGAAATATCAGTAAAACCGTAGGAACCCAGCTGGGTCAATGCCTGCTAGGGCCATGATGGAAACTATTATGAAAGGGATATCCATGGTCTTAAAATGCAAAAGGCAACTGAAGGAACATAGGTATGGCTTTAGAGTGTAACCCCTCCTCTCCACCCTAGTGCGGGACCCTAGATGATTTCCCACATCAAAAACCAAAACCCAGAACGGGGACAAGGATCTGCTTTTAAAAGGAAGGTTCGGCCCCGGTATGAAAGCCAAGGAATTGGGTTAGTTTTATTTAGTCAGTAAAAGTCTGACACTATCTCCCGCTCCACCTTAGGATGGAGGATGTCATCTGGATGATTTAAACCCACCAAAAAAAAAAACCTAGAACGGGCGAAATTAATTATTTGATGATTTCTACCCTGACAAAAAGGGCTACGGGTAACAATACGGCACTTCCCGTATTTCCATGGAAAGTTCGCAATATCATCTCAGTCACAAAATTATTGTCAAAAGCCTCTAAAATTTCCTGACATTTTGACAAGTGTTTTGACATTGTTTGCCGCCGAGATGAGAATGTTGAACGTTTTTGAAGTATGAGAAATGGCCTTCAGGTTACTAAGCAGTTGTAAAGACGTCGTGACCTACTTTCTTAAGGGCCAGCGATTGATTTTTGGTGTAACGAGGTGTTCAGCTGTACTATTTGTAGTTGTGTATTATTATACCTACGGGTTTAGAGAGTTAGATGAGTAGTTGAGAACTTTAGAACTCTAACTGTAACTCTAACTGTAACTAACCCGCACACGAGCCTCAAAAAAACGCTTGAAACGGCCACAAAAAAAAGCTAGAAGCGGCTGCAAAAAACAGCTGAAGCGCGCGACACCTTTTGTGTCCGGTGAAGCTTGAAGCCGCTTCAAGCGTTTTTTTGTGGTGGCACCGCCGCACACGAGCCACAAAAAAGGCCACCTCAAAATAAAGCTTGAAGCGGCGTTTTTTTTAAGCCTGTGTGTGGGGACAGTTAAATGCAGGTATTTGTGTTTCTTTGCCAAATACAGTAGTCCAGAACATACCGCAAAATTAAAATTTTCGAAAGTTTTTTTTTTAGTATGTGTAAGGCTGACGTTTTGCTACTATCTTACCTGATGGTAAGCAATGATGTGGTCGACGATGGAGTACGCTTACCCAGAAGTAACCTATTTACTCTTGATTTAAAAGACCCTTGCGTGGTAGCTATCAGGATCTATCCTTTTTGCAATTTGCAGCTCAATCTATACTTATAATAAATCTGTAGAGAGGTCAATTCTGTACATGAAATATATTTCCAAAATAACTATCAGGGGGTGATTAGTGATCGATACTGATGCCAAAAATGCAAACAGTACAATTTTTGTCTGTCTGTCTGTCTGTCTGTCTGTCTGTCTGTCTGTCTGTCTGTCTGTATGTTCTTTATAGAAACAAAAACTACTCGATGGATTTTAACGAAACTTGGTACAATAATTCTTCATACTTCTGGGCAGGTTATAGTATACTTTTCATCACGCTACGATCAATAGGAGCAGAGCAGTGAAGGGAAATGTTGAGGAAACGGGAGAAATTACTCGACGGAATAAGCAACAGGATCCGCGTACGAAGTCGCTGGCAGAAGCTAGTATCAAATATTATGGTAACAAACATAATATTATATTTGCAGACACGACATGTGTGTATTTACGAAACTAAATTAATTAAATCCATCATATTAGCTGTCTAACTTAAGGTGAAACATAATTTTTTTATAATATTAAAATAGTACATTTTATTAGTTCAGTATTTAAGTAGTTCTTCTCTGAGTAAGAGAGTTTATTACCTATATTATTAACTTCATATTATTATTATTTTTTATCTTACTATCCGATACTGAACTTTAAATTGCTAAAGAAAATTCAAATGTGGACTTTTCAGGAGCAATCATTTTCAACTTGCTTCTACCAGCAACTTCATCTGCGTGAAAGTAGGAAATTATTGCAAGTAGAGATGTGCCGTTGCCGGCAATCTGGGAATATTGCTGGCAATATTGCCACTAAAATTTATACATCGGGTAATATTCCCGGCAATATTGCCACCAATATTTATACATCGGGTAATATTCCCGGCAATATTGCTACCAATATTTATACATCGAGTAATATTCCCGGCAATATTCCCACCACAACCCACCTCAAGGCAATATTGCTGGCAAAGGCACATCTCTGCAAGGGAATATACTCCCGAAATACAAAATATCCACACTTCTTCAAACTTTCGTCTGTATAATATTATCATGAAGACTGAGTAATATTTGTAATTGAAATTAAAAAGAGAAAACCAAAAAAAAACCGTTTAAAATAATTTAAATAACACGACATTCGTACCACATACGCATTTTTTTGTTTTAGCAAACGTATAGATACGAAACCACAAGCGAAAAAAACTCGTACCAACTGGAAAATAGGCTTCGTAAACATTTTTCAGGGACATGTAAAAAAATAAGTGTAAATTGCTTTTCACCACAAAATGGGTTTCTTTTTTTTTTAAAGCCTCCTGGGTACCTCATATTCTAACTAGAGATGTAATCCAAAACCAAGGGAAGCAGACTATTAAATTTGCTTAGCATAGTTGGCCTTATAATGTTCCCACTGTTGGGACTCAGGCTTCCTCTCTAGGAAAAGAAATGAGCCGTATAAGTTTGGCCCAGTGCAAGTTGATGGATGTCACATGTCTTCGAATTTTTGGTTCTAGGACATGCCGGTTTTCTCACGATGTTTTCCATCACCGTTTTGAGAGTAGTGGTGATGAAATAAATTACACAAGGTAATGCGCCTGGCTGGGTTTGAACCCGTGACCTACAACTCGTACGTCGGGGCCGTTACCACTCGTTACTGCTCTTTTAAATTGTTGGCTTGTCGCAATTGGAACAAGAACCAAAATGGGAGATGGAGGCACAAGTAGATGGGTCTAATGAAACAATTACAAAACTAATAAAAAACTCGGAACTATATTAGACCGATACACGTGGGCCACGCCTGATTGGTACGTTGAGTCACGTCGTGTGGCGTGGATCTAATGTAGATCTACAAGTCTAGTTGTTATATAAAATGTATGGAGATTGACGCGCCCAGATTAGCGTACGTGGGTGAGCACACGTGCCAATGTAGTGCTACTTTTAATGAAGAGCGAAAGCACAATATAACAAATACAAAACAAAACATCAAGTAAAACAGTAATCGATAGAAGGTACAAGGCAAGGGAGGTACTCCGTGTGATAATTACAACAGAATATCGTCTTCATTATTCTACCTAGGCGAAAAACGTCCACTGGTGAACATAGGTCTCCTCCAAGAGTCATCACAACAACGAGTCCCAAACGTCTCACATCTATCGGATTCCCGTGACCCTCACCAGGCCTTCAGTTCACTATGTGACAGGTTTTCGAATTCTGCGTCTTCCGGTACGTGATCGCCACCCCAAAACCCTTTCGAACCCATAGACCATCTGTCCTGGAAGCAATATGCCCTGCTCACTGCCACTTAAGTTTATTGATCCTTCGGGCTATGTCATCTTCTTCTTCTGCTTAATATTTTCATTTTTGATTCGATCACGCAAGGAAACTCCGAGCACAGCCCTCTCCATTGGCCTTTGAGTGATTTTAATCATTCTGATGAGGCCCATTGTGAGCGTCCACGTTTCAGAGCCATATATCATTACTAACATGCAACAGTTAGTAGTAGTACTACATTAGACCGACGCACACGTGGACCACGCCTGATTTGTACGTAGAACAACATCGCGCGGCGTGGATCTAGTGTGGCTCTACAAGTCTAGTTTATAAATGTATGAAGACCGACGTACCCAGATCGGCTTGTGTGGCTCACGTGTGCAGTGTAGTTCTACCTTTACTATACTAAAATAGAATGGATCTGCTTACAAAAGGCTGCAAAACCCTTTTCCACAATACGTTTTTGTCTATTTGCGTTTGCCTGGAGGCCATGTTTTATTTTCAATACTTGACCTAAACTCTCTGTTTGTATTGCCGATTTTGAATATTTAATCAAAGGTGAATAAACGACAAACATTTTGTAATATGTATAACAGTATCTTTTGTTTTGAAGGCCGGATTTTTCATTTACAGATTGTGCAGGTGAGATAGTGGTCAAACGCGAGCCTATCAGTAATACAAAAAAAAAGCTTTCAGCATTTTCTTTTTTGGAGGGGTATCAACCATTAACTTCTCCCGTTATGGTTGGAGCGAGAAGCAGTGACAGACTTTTACTTAGTATAAAAAAAAACAAGAATTAAAAAAAAAGCATTTTTGTTATTGAGGTATCGAATTTAGTGCATTTAATTAAGAAATATTTTATTCGATATAAAAAACAGATACTTCAAGTTTATAAATCACTGCTTACCATCGCAGTCAAGCACTAGTTTAAATCAATATAAAAACAATTAGGAATTAGTATAAATAAATAAAATAAAATAGTTAATATTTCAGTTTATTTATTAGATGATTTTCCACCGCAAAAAAAAAGTCAGCCTATATGTGTGTTATAGATAACCCATACTTAAAAAAATAAATAATTGGAAAACTATGTCTGTCTGTTTGACCGTCTTTCACGGCAAAACGGAGTGACGAATTAACGTGATCTTTTAAGTGGAGATAGTTGAAGAGATGGAGAGTGACATAGGCTACTTTTTGTTTCTTTCTAACCCCCCACTTCCCAAGAGAACCGTGTTACCCCGAATTTGGCGCGAGCGAAACCGCGGGCAAAAGCTAGTATTTCAAAGTCTAAAAATACCTTAGACAAAACACAAGAAAATCAAATACAAAGATACGTTTGTGTCTTTCTGAAGCAATTTCGTTTCTAAGAAATCCTTCTGAGCAGATCTAAAGCAAAATATTCGCTTTCCACTAACTAAAATACCTCACTGGCCTCTATCAGATTAAAATAGCATACCATTTTAGCATTTATTACTTTTAAATTAGTTCGGACGGTATGAGTAAACTTTTACAAATTACTAAAACTAGTGAGAATTTATCGACTAAAAACACAGTGTTTCATTATGAACGGAATTTATAAATTAACTTTGAGAGTTTTATTAATTAAATATAACTAGTTTTTACCCGAAACTTCACCCGCATATATGTAGCTAATTAACTCAAGGGAACATAGTCCTAGAATAAAAATATTCTATGTCGTCCTTATTCTGGACGCGGTCTATCCGTGTGCCGAGGTTCATAAAAATCCGTTCAGCAATTTGAACGTAAAATAGTAACAAACATACACACATGGTACTCTTTTATATACAGCATTAGTTTTAGTATAGGTATTCGAAAACTGAGACGCGTATCTAGTATTTTTATGTAAAGAATCTGTGTACAAAATTTCATAACTGTATTGTGAAAAATCACAAAGTTACAAGTTTATTATTATTTATTATTATTCTTTTATTATATCTAGCCCATATTGTCCCACTGCTGGGCAAAGGCCTCCCTCCACTCCTTCCAATGCTCCCGGTTTTGAGCTACTTCTTTCCAATTCCCAAGGAAGACATCCAAGTCGTCCCGCCATCTCCTTCCTGGTCTGCCGCGACCCCGACGTGCGATTTCAGGGCACCAATTTTACGTTTTTCTGGCCCACCGCTCGATCGGCATGCGACAGACATGTCCAGCCCAGTCCCACTTAAGCTGGGCAGCCTTCTGAACTACGTCAATGATTTGCGTTTTGTTGCGCAGTGTAGTGTTTCGAACGCGATCCGTTATTTTAACACCTAGTATGCTGCGCTCCATAGCACGTTGGCAAACCTTGACAAGTTTATTATGTCAGCAAAAATTCATAGTCACCAGGCCACTCAGGCGACTAAGGGGTTATCGTGCACTTGCACCCAGCTGTTTCCTAGCAACTAATGACCGCTATGACCTGCCGTGACCTGTGTTGTACTGAGTGTCGGTGGTGTCCACTGCCGCGCTAGCGATAAGAGTAGTAAGTATATTTACGTGTTTTGAGTAACTGTCGTGCAAAGTTTTTGTTTTTCTGGACTTCTTTTTTTAGTTATATTGTGATAGTTGAAACGTGTAGCCCAAATAAAGCGCTTTTATATTCTTCACTCAATAAAATTGTATATATATTAGAATAGTTTTAAATGACGGAATAAAAGGATTGTCCTTTTATTCCAAAAATTTCACTTACTGCTAATATCGCTAGCGTGGCAGTCCAATTTGTGACCTTTTTAAATATTTTTGGAAAAAATATAACATGGTGTAAAAACTATTGGAATCCATTCAGTTACTGATTCTGAACAAACTATAATCAGGTTTCGTATAAATTAAAAATAATGTTGTATATAATAAATACTAAGATCGTTGTGGCGACACTTGGGGGAGGCCTATGTCCAACAGTGGACGTCTGTCGGCTGAAATGATGATGATGATGATGATATAATACTAGCTGCCGCTAGTGGCTTCATCCGCGTGATAGTAAAAAGTAATCCCAAGGAATTATACTCCCAGAATAAAAAGTATCCTATGTTCTATTCGGGGCATGATCCACCTGTGTGCAGAATTTATATAAATCGATAACTCACACTTACAGACAAACTGACACTTTTATAATATTAGTGTTGCCTAGCTGCTGTTACAAGCTTTGCCTGCGTAAAGTAAAAAATTGTCCCAAAAGATAAAAGTCACGAGCTACCACGTTCGAACAATCCTTCAGAATTGCCTGATGCTGTATTTCTAATTTACAACATGTCAACATTAACGAAAAATCACCAAAAAGTTTTCAAAATACGCCCAATCCTACTCATATTTTATTTAAACACTTTTACCATCTCTTTCTAAGACAAACTGATAAAAATACTTCACATTACCCAGAATGAAACAAAAGAATCAATATTACTAAACTATTAACACACAATGACCGGGTAAAGTCATTAATTATTTACTTTTAGACGGTAAACGTGGGGGAAGCGTAGTGTTGGAGATTTGTTAATGTTTAATGTAAGCCGGGCAGTTCGTGAAATGATTGGTAATTGCTGTTTTCGCTTTTTTTTTTTTGTTAATGTGTTCTGTCCCACTCCTGGGCAAAGGCCTCCCTCCACTCCTTCCATCTTTCGCGCGCCCGGGCTTCTTCTTGCCAATTCTGGTGGAATCTCCCATAATCACCCATACGCACAAAGCGTTTTGAGAACACATTCATTGTGCGTACAGCCAAGGAGTGGAATTCCCTGCCGGAGTCTGTGTTTCCTGATAGCTACAACTTGGACGTCTTTAAGTCAAGAGTAAATAGGTTACTTCTAGGCAAGCGTGCTCCATCGTCGACCACATCATCGCTTACCATCAGGTGAGATGGTGGTCAAACGCGAGCCTATCAATAATAAAAAAAATCTATCCAATACGTCACGCCATCCCCTTCGCGGTCTACCGCGGCCCCGATGCACTGTTTCAGGGCACCAACTTTGTGCTACTTTAGTCCACAGTTTGTCGGGCATGCGGTAGACGTGTCCCGCCCAGTCCCACTTCAGCCTGGCAGCCTTTTGAGCCTCATCAACTATTTTGGTTTTGGAGCGCAGTTAAGTGTTGCGACGAGTGGTGGACGGACCTCATCAAAACTGTGACACACTGCAGCGTAAATGAAAGCCCCCAAGCCGCCAAACACAGAACTGTATGGCGTCTCGTATCGCGAGAGAGGCCCCGCACCACCGGGACTTGACCGAGACATGACCACGACCACTCTGTCAAGAGTGTACGACTTAGAAGAGAGAAAGTGTTGCGAACTTCATCCGTTAATTTATTTATTTTATTTATTTTATTTATTTTATTTATTTTATTTATTTTATTTATTTTATTTATTTATTTATTTTATTTATTTTATTTATTTTATTTATTTTATTTATTTTATTTATTTTATTTATTTTATTTATTTTATTTATTTTATTTATTTTATTTATTTTATTTATTTTATTTATCTTATTTATTTTATTTATTTTTTATTAAACTTCATGTACAGTAGTGGTACATAGGCGGACTTAATGCAACAAGGCATTCTCTCCCAGTCAACCTTTGGGTTAAAAAAAAAACACTGGTAGGTTTGCACAATAAACAAATAAAAAACACTTTAAAATTATATAAAATAAAATACATATATATGTTAAAATAATAAACTAATAAATACTATGAAAAATAACAAATAATTAAGAGAACTTAATAGTAATTCTGACGAAGACCAAACTAAGGTGGTAATTTAACACCTAGTATGCTGTGCTCGTGTCAGTACTCGCTCCATTGCTCGTTGGCAAACCTTAAGTTTGGACTTCTGGATGTTAGTCAAAGACCAAGTTTGTGCGCAGACCAAGTTTTGGCTATAGTTAGAAAAAAAAAAAAAAGGTTTCGTACCTAACAGGTAAGCTCAGTAAATGGCTCATCATCATCATCATCATATCAGCCGAAAAACGTCCACTGTTGGATATAGGCCTCCGCCAAGCGTCGCCACAACAACCAATCCTGTGCGTCACGCATACATCGGATTCCCGCGACCCTGACAAGATCATCGGTCCACCTTGTTGGAGGCTCATCACGACTAAATGTTTTTTAAGGTGGGAAATCATTCAATGACATGCTCTCCCGCCCTGCCCCAGTGCGGGAGAGCGTCTCTCTGAGAATTTTACTGACTAAAACCCACTCCTGTTCTTTCGTTGCCATTCGAAACGGGGCCGAATCTTCTTTTCCCTTAAATTTTGATATTAATCAGACAAAAAGTAATCTATGTCCTTCCTTAGAATTGAGCTTACTATATCCAAATTTTTTATCAAAATTGGTTCAGTAGTTTTACTGTGAAAGCGTAACAAACAGTCAGAGTTACATTCACATTTATCATGTTTGAATGGATTGCCCTGCTTCATCTCTGTCAGATAAATCCTTGAAGATTAAGCATCCATCATTAATAAGAACAAAATTAAAATTCACCCTTTTTATGGTGGGGAAAATCATCCAATGACAACCCCCGCTCTTGGGCGGAGCGGGAGATAGTTTCAGACTCTTACTGACTAAAAACCCACCCCGTTCCTTCTAGCCTTCATACCGGGGCTCGAGCCCCCTTTCGGATTACCGACTTTACTTTTTATTAATAGCATTTTTATTATTATATTATTTATTTATTTATTTTCATTTAGTATTCGGCATATTATGTCGGTTTTTTTATGTTAATTTAAATTGTGTTGTATAACTTACCTTAATAGAGATTCCATTTTAGGTTTTCTAAACATACTCTATACATTTTTAAATATTTCTTACATAAGTCTTTCACGAGATTCTCGACATTATTATGGTTATTATAAAACTTCTATCAGGACTTTAAAACGTCCTCTAATAATAATAATTTTTATTCAGGTCATAAAATCTCATTTTCACAATTGTAAAATATTAAACGCAAACAAAATAAAATAGAATAAAGAGAAAACAAAATGTAACCTAGTTAAATACATTTAAAACCAAAACACTCAAAAGAAAGTCAATAAATTAAAATCAAATTAAATAAATTAAAATCAATTTAAATAAATTAAAATCAATTTAAATAAATTGAAATCAATTTAAATAAATTAAAATCAATTTAAATAAATTAAAATCAATTAAAATAAATTAAAATCAATTTAATTAAATTAAAATCCACCTAATTTCTGTGAAATCTTTAAAAATTAAAACTAATCTTTGTTCTTTATCCTAAAGCCTTTTTAATTTAACGAAATACTAACAATTATTACACCCTTATAATAACTACCCTCAGTTCTCAGGTTAACCATACCAGCCACTAGAATAGACGTACCCTTCACACGAACATAGTATAAATATAAACAAGAGAAGGGAAACCCTCCCCTCCTAATTAGTTCTAACCTAATTAGCTCGCCCTTCTTCACCCGACCTTTATATATGACAAACAACGCTTCACTAGACGTTAAACAATTAGTTTACTATTCAAAATCACAACAAATAAATTAAAAAAATTGTTATAATAAAAAATATGAAAAAAAAAATTTTTGTTCTCAAAAATTTCCTAAATATTTGCGTACCTTTCTTAATTTTTACTTTCATAGGAATAGGACAACAAATACAACAATAAAAATCCATCCAAATAATACATTAATGAGCTTATATTTATAATATATTTTATTTTAAACTTACCTCGCTTTGCAAATAGGAGCAGGAGGTCGCAATTACAACTTGAAAATTCACAAATTCGGTTCGTCCGCCCGCGGCCGGGTGGTGGTCGGGGAGTGAAAAGGTGGTAAGTACAATTGTGGGAGATTCGGAGCGCGTGCGGCCAAGTCGGCTGCCCGAGGGACTGTGCCGCGCGGTGCGAAGTGAGCCAGCGGACTGTTGTACCACTGCCGTACCCGCGGCATATCAATAAGTTTTATGGATTTACCGTTTGTATGGTAGCCTTTTGTATGTAATTTTTATGAGGAATTGATGGTTTTCTTGGGAATTGTTTTTTTGTTCTACACTTTATCTAATAGGTATACAACATTGTGTGTGTTGTGGCCAGAAGGCAAGAAAACCCGCTTGAGAGGGCATTGGTGGACCGTAAATTGTTGTGATTTATAATTAAGTACTGACATAGGATAAGAATATTTGTTACTAAACTCATAGTTCTGTGTTGTCTGTTCACAAAATAAATTATTATTTTTATTATATGCAAAACTTGAATATAGTTTGTTCAGAATTAGTAACTAAATCGATACCAATCATTTTTACCCATATTATAATTTTTTCCAAAAATATTTAAAAAACGGTCACAAGTTGGACACCACCGACACTAAGTACAACACAGGTCATGGCAGGCTATAGCGGACATTAGACACTAGCGCACAGCTAGATGCAGGAGTAAAACAACCCCTCAGTCGCCCGGATGGTCCGGTGATCATGTATTTGTGCGGCCAACCAGGTAACATAACAAGTAGGGAATGCAAATCTCGTGAGATTGGGGCGGAGCAATGGGTAGTTAGTAGTCGAACCGTCCGGTAACTGTCCGGACCGAGCCCAAGTCGTCGATGGCGTGCACTGGGTTGAAGCCTACTAGGGCCAGGGTTAGTTCCGAAACGTAGCTCAGCCCCGGTATGAAAGGCACGAAGGCAGTAATAATCTGACACTATCTCTCGCCCCAAGGGCGGGAGATGTCATTTGGATGATTTTTACCTACCAAAAAAAATATAAAACATTGTTTGACGTATCTGTCTATAATTTCTTAACATCCGTGTCAATCCGCGCTTCGTATAAGACGTTTTTATGCTCGAATACAATCTCGTTAATCTCGCGAGATCTCGTCCTTTTTTCGACCGAGATCAATCTCGCTAAAAAAGGCCGAGATCTCGCGAGATCGAGATTGCATTCCCTAATAACAAGCTTATAACTTCGTGATTTTTTATCGTGCAGTTATGAAATTTTATTCACAGATTCTTTGCATAAAAATACAAGACACGTGTTTCGGGTTTCACATATACTTAAACTAATATTGTATAAAAATTTCGTGTCACAGTGTTTGTCAAAAAGCTTCTCCGAAACGGCTTGACTGATTTTAATGAGTATTTTTTGTGTTTATTTGATACTAGATCTGAGAATAGGTCGTAGGTAATTTTTTATACTCCTATCCCCACCCTCTATTTTTACTTTGATATATAATTTATAACTATTTATAAGACAGAACAATGTTTGCCAGGTGAGCTAGTTTTTCTATTAAAGCTGTTTCTTTAGATTAGACAATCATATGAATAATTTTCTCTTCCAAAAATTTTCCAAGTTATAATTTTGGGTGGTAAAAAAAAATCGTATAATTAAGGTTACAATCCTTACTAATATTATAAAAGCGAAAGTGACTTTGTTTGTTTGTTACGTCTTCATGCCTAATTGGCAAAACCGATTTTGATGAAACTTGGTACACAGATAGACCATGTCCTGGAATAGGACATAGGATACTTTTTATCCCGGAAGTATGTTCCCTTGGGATAATTTTCTGCTATCACGCAGGCGAAGCCGCTGGGAGCAGCTAGTATTTTCATAAATAAAGTGACATTTTAGGATATTAACGAACGCTCATAACTTTACCGTTTATGAATATGATTTATTGATACTTTACTTAAATAATAACAAGACCTTTTCTAGTGAGCCCTTTAAGTATTTGTACTAATTAAAAATTAGTGGTGTATTGTTCCAGCCCTTTAACATTTCAAAAGGACCTATCTTTCCTATCACGAGCTATTTAACCCTTCAGATACCGTCAATTAGAGACACAATAGTAAGACAATAGATGCGCGGCCACCGGTGGTCGCTTGGGGATTCATGAATTAACGCGATCCTATTCTCTCACTCATGTACCCGAGTTTGTTCGTCCTGGGCATGGTAGGGTACACCAGGCTGGCAGTAAGAAGGGATGTCGCACTGGTCAAGTACGTGGCTAACGTACTGCTAGGGTTATTGCACCACCCAGAGGTGCTGGAAGCGATGCGGCTGTGCGCGCCGGACGGGTGTGTGGGCGCGCGCCGCCGCCCCGCTCTTTTGGAGGTGCCGTTTGCTAGGTCTAACCTCCTAAAGTTTGCTCCTTTGTCACGAGCCATACGTATTATTAATCAGATATCATTATCTGAGGATATATTTAGCCAAAACCTACCGAAATTTGTAAAAGCGGCTCAATTACTTATTGAGAAAGGTCTGGACTAATGATTTACATTCATAATTAATTTACCATGTACCTACTGTGTTTGTTATAACATCGCCTTGGACGCGTCTGTAAAGATGTTATAATATCATTTTGTAAATAAATAAATAAAAAAAAAAAAAATATTCGTTCGTTACCACTAGACCACCACTGCTTCTCTAATACCTTGTAGCGACATCTATGGCGTCACGTAAGAACTAATCCTGCATCGCGCAATTAAAGTTTTTCGCGAGATTTTAACATATACAGGGTTATTTGTAAAACACTAGCAACCTCTCAGGACTATGTTCCAAACAACAATTTTTGTTGTATGAATTTAAAAAAAATATCGTATCATTATCATTCATCAGATTTTCTGAGAAAAATAAAAATATTTAAATTGAACGGTCTAAATATTACGAAGTCTATACGAAGCAAGCAAAAGTGGGAATAGCAAAATAGAGAGTTGAAATATGTTAGATAGAACAGCGAAATATTAAAGGTTTGTTTTTGGTAAATATGTTATGGTTTGTAAAAAGTCATAGAACAAAAGTTGTTGTTTATGAAGTTAGTAATACAGTCCTGCAAGATTGTAAGTGTTTTACAAATAACCCTGGATCGGGCAGTTACCGACCAACATTACACCCGTCTGGTTGGAGGATCCTCCCTCTTCAAAGGAGGTTTGCGGGACTTTACTCTCTGATATACCTCCAAAACCTTTTAAATTTTAATATTTTTTGCTTCAAAATTTCGGTTGTTATTGTTATGTTAATTTAGTTAAACAAGTTGTATGTAAATGTGCGAATCCTAATGGAAATAATAGGTATTAAAAAGTTTTACATAAAATACATTTGCCCTGAATACAATTTGTTGAGTATTTTTGGAACGAAATGAGAGCGTGTAAGTGATTACTAAGCAATGAGATTTCTTTTTTAATATGTTGATATGAATTTATGGGTCCAAAATAGATCTTAATTACATTAACTTACTCTATTTTATTTTCCTGTAGCTTCTAACAAAAATACCTTTATCGAAGAATCGCCAAACTTAAGTAGCAGTGGGCGGGCAGGATACGTAATAATAGGTACATATGAATTTATTGGACCAAAATATATCTTGATTTTATTCATTCAGTCAGGATTTTTCTGTTATTTTCCTGTAAACTACTTGTCTAACAAAAATAACATTTACCGAACAATCGCCAAACTTAAATGGTAGTAGACAAGGCACATTGCTCGCAGAACAGATAGTCGATGGAGACCACCGTTCGGACCGGGCTGAAAGGTTCTGATGTAGTGACCGTGGGAAGATGTAGCGTTGTAAGGCCTCCCGCAAGGTTGACCGATGACTTGATGAGGGTCGCGGGAATCTAATGGATGCAAAAGACAGGACTGGTCGTTATGGCGACACTTGCGTCCTTACTCAAGATGTCGCTGTTGTCGATTGCCTCCATGAGGATTTGGCGGTACTTTACTCAAGCGAAGCAGATCTCCACCGTAAGCTCCATTGGTTCCTCTGGGCCATCAGGACAATGATGATCTGGGCATTTCTTTCCCTTGAATCCAAAACAGGAACCTCCACCAACAAGGAAGCGGGAAGTGATTACCTACACCGTATCGCCTCTTAACCATTCCTCAAAGAGGGGACTTATCGCCGCGATTATGGCGTACCCAAGCATCAAATAACAATTCCCATAGGAATACGTCGTGTTTTCACACACAAATAAAGCTTAAATAAATTACAGGTAAAATCCGAGCCCGTGTTCATTTATTCAAGTCGATCTAAATAAACCGACTAACCCAGTTGCGCTCAGTTGACAAATCCATCCGCTATCGATGTTCAGTTAATTATAAAACGGATGGCGACGGCTAAAGATGCGTGTTTTCACCTCTCCGACGTTCGATCAATGATTTGAACGATGAAGATAATAAGTTTTATTCTCGTTTAAAGAAGCTTTGTATGTCTTGAGGCAATAATTAAATGCAAGCTCTTTTTCCCGCGATAATATACAGTAATTCTGTCGCAATAGTAAATGTGTGGCACTATAGTAACTTTATAGCAATAGTAACTGTGTGGCACTATAGTAACTTTATAGCAATAGTAACTGTGTGGCACTATAGTAACTTTATAGCAATAGTAACTGTGTGGCACTATAGTAACTTTATAGCAATAGTAACTGTGTGGCACTATAGTAACTTTATAGCAATAGTAACTGTGTGGTACTATAGTAACTTTATAGCAATAGTAACTGTGTGGCACTATAGTAACTTTATAGCAATAGTAACTGTGTGGTACTATAGTAACTTTATAGCAATAGTAACTGTGTGGCACTATAGTAACTTTATAGCAATAGTAACTGTGTGGCACTATAGTATCTTTATAGCAATAGTAACTGTGTGGCACTATAGTATCTTTATAGCAATAGTAACTGTGTGGTACTATAGTAACTTTATAGCAATAGTAACTGTGTGGCACTATAGTAACTTTATAGCAATAGTAACTGTGTGGTACTATAGTAACTTTATAGCAATAGTAACTGTGTGGTACTATAGTAACTTTATAGCAATAGTAACTGTGTGGCACTATAGTATCTTTATAGCAATAGTAACTGTGTGGCACTATAGTATCTTTATAGCAATAGTAACTGTGTGGTACTATAGTAACTTTATAGCAATAGTAACTGTGTGGCACTATAGTATCTTTATAGCAATAGTAACTGTGTGGTACTATAGTAACTTTATAGCAATAGTAACTGTGTGACACTATAGTAACTTTATAGCAATAGTAACTGTGTGGCACTATAGTATCTTTATAGCAATAGTAACTGTGTGGCACTATAGTAACTTTATAGCAATAGTAACTGTGTGGCACTATAGTATCTTTATTACGTTTACGAAATGTGACCCATAAAGATATGCTCTCTTTCCTCAATGGCTGATTCCGACCACATTTTAAATATAAATAACGACCTCGACTCGAGTATTTCCGAAAATTCATACATCTGCTTTCCACAAGAATGTACAAACTACGGTGGTAATTCAAATCGAGAAATAAAAATTCTTCACACAAATATCCGCAGCCTTAACAAAAATTTCGACCAACTCCGTACGTTAATATCGCAAACAGGCGTTGACTTTGACGTTATCGTTCTTACAGAATGCTGGCTCAGCAAAGTAAATAATTTGCCTATCTTGGATGGCTACCTCTCATACCTCACTAAAAATACAAATAACCAAAATGATGGCATAGTTATTTATACAAGTACAAGTTTAAATTGCTCAGTTCATGAACCAGTTTTTAAAGGTGCAAATTGTCTGATATGTCGAATAGCTGACGTCTTAGAAATAGTCGCGATATACCGATCTCCCTCGTTTAAAACTCGGAATCACTTCGATACCTTCATCGATAGCCTAAATGACGTGTATAATGGATTAAGAACGAAAAACGCTGTTTTGATTGGCGACATGAACATCGACATTATCACTGAAAACAGAGACTCTAACTCGGAGGAGTATTTGACCTTCAATGCGACACACGGATTTTTCCCAAGTCATACCTTTCCTACAAGGCTAAAAGCGTGTCTTGACCACAGCCTAGTGAAATCAAAATTGCCCTCTACTACTTTAGTATTAGAATCACATATAACCGATCATATGCCTATCGCTATGTTCATAGGAAATGCTAACCCTAAAGGTCAATATAATATGAAAAAATCTCGTATTGACTACCCATCGATTAAATCAGAATTGGAAAGCGCAGATTTAACATATATTCTGGGAATAGAAGATGCAAATGATGCCACAAATAAGTTAATATCAGTAATCTCATCAGTTATTAATAAACACACACAAACTGTTTATGTACCAAAAAAACATAATATTCTAAAACCTTGGGTTACGCCGGGCCTCCTACGATGTATTCAAAATCGCGATAAGCTACACATCAAGGCAAAGAGGTCCCCGGACAACATGACAATTAAAGTAACATACTCTCGCTACAGAAATTTTCTAAACCAGCTCCTCCGAAAATTAAGAATAGCTCACGAAAGGAATCAACTGGACAAAGCCGGTAATGACCCTAAAGCTTTATGGAAAGCTATAAAGGAAATCACAAATACTAGGAAAATAAAAGCCAGCCCACTAGAACTCCTCCAAACAGCAAATAATCCAAAAGCAGCAGCCAACTCAGTTTGCAAATATTTCACGGAAGTGGGCAAGAATTTAGCAAAAAATATACTTAATGCTCAAACCTCGTCTACCAACAACACCTTAACGCAACAACCTGTCCCAAACGGCCCCCCACACCAGCCCAACTCACTTGTCATACTAGAAGTGGACGAAGCAGCCATTGAGTCAATAATACTTCAGCTCCGACCTGACTGTGCCACTGGATGGGATGGAATTCCATCTTCTATACTCAGAGACTGTAGACACGTTTTGACACCCCTTATCACCCATATTTGTAATCGAGCCATCACCACTGGAGTTTTCCCAGACGCTTTAAAAAAAGCAATAGTTCATCCCATTCACAAGAGTGGAGACAGAGACTGCATCGGCAATTACCGACCTATCTCCGTGCTATCAGCATTATCTAAGATATTGGAAAAAGTTCTGCATAAATCACTTACAGATTTCCTAAACCACTATAAAATCATAGGAAGTAATCAGTACGGTTTTAGGGCGGGTGTTTCTACAGAGGACGCTGTTTTGGATCTGACGAGATTGGCTGTTAAGACCCTAGATGAAAAAAATAGATGTCTCTGTATTTTCTTAGATTTATCTAAAGCCTTCGACGCAGTTTCTGTCCCCATTCTCCTGAATAAACTAGAAAGAGTGGGAGTCAGAGGTCTACCTTACCATATATTCAAAGACTATCTTGCTCAGCGTAAACAGCGTGTCAAAATAGGGGACTACTTTAGTGATGATTACTTTGTCTCCTACGGAGTCCCACAAGGGAGCATTTTGGGTCCTCCCCTATTCCAAGTGTATGTAAACGATCTCTGCAAAATGGAGCTCCCTAACACAAGGATTTTCACATACGCAGATGACACCGCAGTTTTCGTCTGGGGGCAAAACTGGCAGTCTGTCAAGCAAAGAGCCGAGTTTGCCTTGTCAAAAATAATGTCCTGGCTAAAAGAAAACCTATTGACACTGAATCTAAGTAAGACCAACTTCCTACCTTTCTTTATAAGACAAACCACTAAACCCCCACAGGATTACTCCATAAAAGCACATCTCTGTGACAATCAGTTGGACTGTACCTGCCAAATTATCTCACATGTGAATACCGTCAAGTATCTGGGGGTGCATATTGATAGTGGACTGAGATGGGATAAGCAGAGTGACAATGTTATTTCGAGGACCAGGCGACTAATACATGTTTTTAAAACCTTAAGAGAATCTGCTACGATAGAAAAATTAAGAACTGTCTACCTTGCCTTATGCCAGTCCATTATGCAGTACTGCATTATCGTATGGGGAGGCGCGGCAAAGACTTATCTGTTGGGTCTGGAAAGGGCGCAAAGAGCGGTACTAAAGGTCATGACCAAGAAACCATACAGGTTCCCCACATCAGAACTTTATAAAGAATGTAAAGTCCTTACAGTGCGCCAAATCTATGTGTTAAGGTCCATCCAAAAAATTCAACCATCTGCGCCTCTCCCAGATCCAAATAAACGCCGAAAAACTTCCATCTCTCCCGCTGCCCCATGCAGAACTGCTTTTGCTAAACATCAGTTTGACACCTTAAGCTGCAAGTTGTATAATACTGCAAATGAAAGGCTGGATATAGGTAGACTCACGCGTATAGAGGTCAAAAAGAAGCTAACACAGTGGCTCCTAACACTTGACTATTACGCCACAGAAGGTCTACTAACCTTCATTGTATAGGCATGGCAGCCAAAAATTATAATCATGGTGCGTACTTAACCATACTCCCATACACACACAAAATTCACACACTCTCACATAATATACAATCACATACCTCACTACACCTCCACATACAGAATTATATTACTTGCCATGTTTTGTTTTTGTCTCATGTTGTTCCTTACTTGTATGTTTTGGTTATTATTATAGTATGTCTTTTATGTCAAAACAAGTGTCAATGTAGCGATACTCTCCAAGTATTTTACTTCTTATCAGAACTTCATGGCTGAACGATGGACCACCATAATACAGGCCATCGGCCTAGTTTGGTGGTTATCATCAAATGTATTGTGAAACATCGTACTTGTTAAATGTGACTATAACTACAACATGTAAATCTGTGTCAAATAAACGTTTTTATTATTTTATTTATTTTTTATTTTTATAGCAATAGTAACTGTGTGGCACTATAGTATCTTTATAGCAATAGTAACTGTGTGGCACTATAGTATCTTTATAGCAATAGTAACTGTGTGGCAATATAGTAACTTTATAGCAATAGTAACTGTGTGGCACTATAGTAACTTTATAGCATTTGCAATTAGTTGCAATAGTAATTGCGTGGCATATGTATGTATGTGGCACTAATAACTATGTGGCAATAGTTAATTTGTGACGTACTGGGTTTACCTGGATTCGAAAATGACCACAATCTAAGAAAATTACGTGTCCATTCGCACGTTTTTACTTTCACGCCGCCGTCGAATTCGCTAGCAGAAAATAGTTTAGCACAAATAGAGCCTAAAACCTTGAAATCAAGAGAATAGGATACATTTTATCATTACCCAGGACAAATGTTTCTGTGATGAGCATGATCATTAATTGTTCTGTGTCTGGGTGTAATTTATCATATAGAAAAACAAATTGTTATTTGCAAAACACTAGCAACCTCTCAGGACTATGTTAAGAGGGTCCTTCTCCACTCGCTTATCGTAAACATCGAAAATGGTTTAAAAGCTTGTTACTTCATTTAATGCAATCCAATGCGATGTTTGACGAAAAGGCAACGCAAAAAAAGAGAGATAACGCCTGGAAACTCTGTTAGTATTCGGTAATTCCGAGATTTACTCGAAAATTTCACAAAACTTGCTCCAGGAAATAGCTGTTTTTTTTAAACCATTAAAAGTTTTTGGAAAAAGTTGTCATAATTTAGAAAAAAAAAAAAAAAAAAAAAATTTGCAAGGTCTCTAGAGGTTTACTTTTTTGACTTTTTTAATTTTTAGGCAAATTATGAAGAGTCAAAGTTCATACAAAATAGGACATTTACAGAGGTTTTTACTGGATTAGTTTTACACAAATTTAGAAATTGGTTTCTTTAGAAACCTAGATAATATCCACAAGATACTGTATTTTCAAAATATCTAATGAATAGTGTGTAATAACGTCATAATCAGTTATGAGCGGTTGTATGAAAAACAGTGAAAATGTAAGTCGTGATGCACCACCTTAAGAACATCATAAACAACAACTTTTGTTCTACGAATTTTTAAAAATGTGTCATATTTTAGTTCATCAAATTTTCATACAAAATTAAATTGCATGTTCTAAATATTACGAACTCTATGCGAAGTAAACGATACCACAGTTACGGAGGGGAGCGGGAATCGCGTGGCGGGGGTGCTTGATGCGTTTGCGTCGCGTCATACAGACGTAGGTAGGTATAGCAAAATCCAAAATTGAAATGTATTAAATAAAACAACGAAATCTTGAAGGTTTGTTTTTGGTAAATGAATTATATTTTGTAAAAAGTCATAAAACAAAAGTTGTTGTTTATGATGTTAGTTATACAGTCCTGCAAGGTTGTTAGTGTTTTACAAATAACCCAACCAAATAGAGCCTAAAACCTTGAAATCAAGAGAATAGTGTACATTTTATCAACACACAACACAGGCAAAGCCGCGGACCGGAGCTAGTACACAATAACTGCACTCAGTAAAGTAAACAAAAGCCAACGTTGATCAGCGCTGTCAGAGAAGCAATCATACGTTTAATTATAAATATGGCGGCCAACGGAGCGAGGAGCTACGTCACTGGCGATCGATCGGATTTTGTGGAGCCCGTTTATTTCGACGGCTTTTTTTTTGTTTGATACCATCCAATGATTTCTTTTGATTTAGGGCAGAACAAGAGGACGTGTCCCACTTTTAGGCAGGTACGATTTGGGTAATAAAACTCACTCCTGTGTTCCATCTTTGCTTTCTGGCCCCAGGACCTCCAAGTTCCCTTTCAGAAGTTTTTTTTTTAGTGTGGGAAAAATCATCTAATGACAACCCCTGCTCTTAGGTGCAGTGGGAGATAGTGTCAGACTCTTACTGACTAAAAACCCACCCCGCTCCCTTTCGGATAACCCTGGCCCCAGTAGGCTTCCACCCGTCTGGGCCCCTGCTGTTGCTGACAACTCCTTGAGGCGCACGGGAACATTGCACGCCGTCGACGTCTCGGAATCGGTCCGGACAGTTACCTTTTTTTTTGTCGACGGGGAAAATCATCTTTGACAAAACCCGCTCTTGGGTGGAGCGGGAGATAGTGTCAGACTCTTACTGACTAAAAACCCCGCGCCGTTCCTTCTAGCCTTCATACCGGGGCACGAGCTCCCTTTCGGACAACCCTGTCCCCAGTAGGCTTCGACCCAGCTGGGCCCCTCCTGCTGCTGACAACTCCTTGAGGCGCGCGGGAACAGTGCGCGCCGTCGACGTCTTGGACTCGGTCCATTACCGGACGATCGGACAGCGAGCTACCCATGGCTCGCCGTCCGCGAGCCCGCGTCTACGGTGGCCGGAAATCGGGATCGGAATCTCGGCGACGGCGGCGAGGGCGCCGTTGCCTGATGCGGTCGGCCTCCTCCTTTGCAAGCATTACTGCTTCGCAGAAGGAGGCGACCACCTGTCATTCCTCCTCGCTCCGAACCATGGCCTCGACCAGGGCCCGGCGCGAGAGGTCTCCGCCACCGATCGTCCCCACGAGGGCACGGCGATGCTCCGTCCAGGCAGGACACACCGCGACGGTGTGCTCCACCGTCTCCTCCGGGCGTTGCGCACAGTGGCGACACCCGGGCGTCTCTTCCGCTTGAATCCGATGCAGGAACCTCCCGAACTTGCCATGTCCGGTGAGGACCTGCGTCATGCGGAAGGTAAGGACGCCGTGAGGTCTTTCCAGCCGCGCCTCAAAGAGGGGACTTACCGCCATAATCGTGGCGTGCCCAGTCCGGACAGTTACCTGACAATCAGACAGTGAGCTATCCATAGCTCACCGTCTGCCAGCCCGCAGCTACCCATAGCTCGCCATCCGCAAGCCCGCTTTCGGTGGGATATCATCCAATGACTTCTTTTGCTCTAGGACAGAGCAAGAGGTTGTATCCGACTTTTATGTAGGTAATAAAACTCACTTCTGTGGTCCATCTTAGTTTTCCATCCCCAGGACCACGAAGTTCCCTTTCGGAAGTTTATTTGATGGTGTGTTAAATGATATTTGTTTTTCTGACTATGGTCTAATGACTATGGTGAAAAAAAAATAACTATGGTCTAATATAAACCGTACAATTTCCAATACTGCACTCAGTAAAGTAAACAAAAGTCAACGTTGATAAATGTCAGCGCTGTCAGAGAAGCAATCATAATGTTAATTATTAAATATGGCGGCCAACGGAGCGAGGAGCTACGTCACTGGCGATCGATCGGATTTGTGGAAATACTTTACCAGTTTCTTGAATGACGCGGTTGTTTAATGTAGAAGCACTTTTTTTTTCCTCTTTGTTAATGTGAGGTACCATGAAGCATTTTTATTGGGTTACGACTTTTTATTCCCTTTGTTTTTGACATTACGAGCATGGCAGTTAGGAGTTTGTCATGCTCACTTAAACGTCTCGCTCCTGGTGGCGCGTGTATTGGGTCATTCGGTCTTGAAAATGGTTGAGCTGAGTGGGGCTGATGCACGCGTCATGCTCGTGAACGGGTGCCGTCAGTTGAGACTGGTCATCTCTTAACTGCCAGTAGCTTAATTCAGTTTTTATCTTTTAATATATTTTTTATTTTATTTTTATTATCTACATTGTGCTCACATAATAGAAGCAACATGAAATAATGTAAACAAACATTATATGTAACACATAATATGATTTAAAAGAGTGTCCATGGAGTTTCTTGCACGTTCTTCTCCATAGAGATCTACGCTTTGGAACGTGCAATTTAGCTTCACTTTTCTTGGACTGACCAACATTTGACTATTCAAAAGTGCCTACATTTGGTCTATTTGAAATAAATGATTTTGAATTTGAATTTGAATTTGTTAAATAAAAAAAACTTCCAGCGCACTTACAAAAGGAGAGGTCAAAAGAAACATAGACAATGTTCAGTAGGGGCTGGGAAAATTGGTGCGAGTCAACATGTATTAACAGACAGTTTTTTTTATTAAAGAAAAAGTAATTCCTCCATTCAACAAAGTAAATAAAAATTTACGTTGATAAAAATTCCTAAAAACTTCGAAATTATGGAACAGTACTTTTAGGAAAACCACAAAACTGTCGTAACAAGTAAAATTGTTCTGTTTATATATGAGTCGATGACTAATATAACTGAAATTATTATTTTTATTTATTATTCCTATCTAGCTGATAGTTTTAAGTACGATATTGTTACATACTTGTTACATTTATTTGACTGGCCTGTCGGTCTAGTGGTTAGTGGCCCTGACTGCTATGCCGGAGGTCGTGAGTTCGATTCCCACCCAGGACAAATGTTTATGTGATGAGCATGATCATTTGTTCTGTGTCTGGGTGTAATTTATCTATGTATAATATGTATGTGTTTAGAAATATATAAGTATGTTTATCAGTTGTCTAGTACCCATAATACAAGCTCTGCTTAGCTTGGGACTAGACGACGTTGTGTGATAGTTGTGGAATATTATTATATTATTATTTCCTTTATTTTCAATAAACACATATAAATTACATTTTTAAATATTTCAATATAAAAAAAAACATTTAAAAATATAAAAAATAGTAGCCCACCGGTATCGGGAACAGGGTCCAAGCTACCGGCGGTCAGGGCTCCAGAGAAAGAAACCTCCTAACTATACGAGCCGTGTCCAGAAGTACCGCTTTCTGAATCAAGCCCTTGATCCAGCCGCCTAACGAGAGCCTCTTAAGGTATTGGTCGAGGCTCTTGGCTATTAAGCCATTGGCTGAAACAACTATCGGTACAATGATCGCTGAATCCACTTCCCACATGTCGACAACCTCGCGAGCCAAGTCAATATACTAGATTTGTTTATCTTTCTCAGCTTTCACGAGGTTCTCGTCATGCGGAACGGATATGTCAACAATCATTGCACGCCTCTCGCATCGGTCCACCACCACTATATCAGGCTTATTGGCCACAATAGTCCTGTCAGTGATGATGGGCCGATCCCAGTACAACGTGATATGACCATTATCAAGAACTGGGTCGGGCTCATACCTATAGTATGGCACTTCCGATTCCACAAGAAAGTAGTTCAAAGCAAGTTGCTGATGGATAATCCTGGCTACAAGGTTGTGTCTATGCAAGTACTCTCCGTTAGCTAGCCGAGAACAACCAGAGATAATGTGACGAATTGATTCTCCCGGACGGTGACATGCCCGACAGATGTCAACCGTGCCGTCCTTCACAATAAATCTCCGGTAGTTATTCGTCATGATAACTTCGTCCATAATTGCACAGACAAAACCTTCGGTTTCCCCAAATAGGTCACCGAAACGCAGCCAGGCTACAGACGCCAATTGATCTACATCGGGCCCATGAAGGGCCCGGAAAAAGCGTCCGTGAAGCTCTTTGCTCTGCCATACTTCCCTGCGATCGTTAGTGTCAAGCACTATCGGTTTGCGCCAGTTCTCGTTAGCCAGGGCGAGCGGGGTGAGTCCCTTGTCCACCGCCACTACATCACGATGCATACCCACGTCGGCAGCTAGGAAATATTCCCTGAGACTGCATATCTCGCGGTTGTGTAGGGTCTTAGCATTTAAAAAACCTCGACCCCCACATTTCCGCGGGATATACAGTCTCATCATCGACGATCGTGGGTGATGCATTCGGTATGCAGTCAGCAGTGTACGGACCCGCCTATCCAGGGCGTCAAGTTCGGTTTGAGTCCATTTGAGTATGCCGAAAGAGTACATCAATACCGGCATGACCCAACCGTTGAAGGCGCGCACCTTGTTTCCGCCTGAAAGAAGGCTATGGAATACCTTTTTCAGGCGTCCAAAGAAACGCTCCTTCAACGATTGCTTCATGTCAGTGGTACTGATGCCTAGAGCTTCCGACATACCCAAATACTTGTAGGTTTCGGTTGGAGAGAGGGATCTCAGATTTATGGAATCCGTGAGTTGAGCGCCCACGGACTCCACTACCTCCCCTCGCTTTACATGCATGACCGCACATTTGTCCACACCAAACTCCATCCTGATGGCACTACTGAAGATTTCGGTTACCTTCAGTAGCTCCATCAGTTGGAGATTGTTGGGGGCAAAAAGTTTCAGGTCATCCATATAAAGGAGGTGAGATATAACCTGACCCCCTCTCTTCAACCGATAGCCTAGACCTGAATTCTCCAGCAACGTGCTTAGAGGATTCAAGGCTAGACAAAACCAAAGCGGACTCAAACTATCACCCTGGAATATACCTCGCTCGATCCTTACAGGTTCGCTATTCCTCTGGATATTTCGACATCCTGGATAGCGGAGGACCGTACTCCGTTGCCTCATACACGACATCAGGAAGGTGCGTAGTGTTGTATCAATTTTATACAATTCCAGCACCTTCATGAGCCATGTATGAGGAACAGAGTCATATGCCTTCTTATAATCTATCCAGCATGTCGATAGATCCTTTCGGGAACGTCGAACCTGTTGACTAATGGTCATATCTATGAGGAGCAGCTCCTTAGTACCGCGGGACCCGTTCCTACATCCATTCTGA
Source organism: Mythimna lalbum (assembly GCA_949319445.1). Lineage (NCBI taxonomy): Eukaryota > Metazoa > Arthropoda > Insecta > Lepidoptera > Noctuidae > Mythimna > Mythimna lalbum. The sequence continues at coordinate 9,092,137 of OX439370.1, forward strand.
GAAGGCGACATGATCGAATTTTCATCAATATGATTATTAATTTTACTTCTCAGTATGGATGTAAGAACTTTATAGACCGTCGGCAAACACGTGATCGGTCTATAATTTTTAGGCTCCGCAGTACTACCTGATTTATGGAGCAGGTGGGTTACTCCTGTTGTTAGGAACTGTGGCAGCGACCCTGACTCTAAGGCAGACTGAAACTGATATGCCAAGCGAGCATGCGATCTTGTAAACCACTTAATCCAGAAATTGTGCAGCCCGTCCGGTCCTGGAGATTTCCAGTTAGGCAACGGACGGACTGCACGAGCTACATCTTGGGGGCTGATGTTGATTGCCCCCATTTGTGGTATTGGATCACACGCTCGCTCGACCTCCCGAGTCCAGTCACCCTCGGTATGACTGACAGGCACCGACCAGATGCTGCGCCAGAATGAACTCATGGCGTCATCATCCGGGAGGCGCACGTCAGTCACACCTTGGTCCGGTCGCTCCCGAGCCCTATAAACCCACCTTTCATCACTCCGGAATGTGCGATTCTGGGTGTATCGCTCAACCCGCCGCTTATACCTACGGATACGGTTTGCCCATGCATTTTCTGCTTCAGGAAGTCGATGCGCTCTGTGACTTGTGACATATAGTCTCGGGGACTGATGTCAGTCCCCGAAAATGCCCGTCTCACAAAGCGCATCACTCTTGGGCGAGTGTTACCCTCCCTGAAGCAGATTAGTATGCCGATGAGTGCTCTGGCCCCAGCAATACGACGTTCAATCCTGCACTGCCAGGCTGGTACAGCTGATTTCGGTCGTGTAGCTACGTCACTGTTCTGTTTGTATATTATTATTATATATTTATTTATCTCAGGACCTTAAGGTCCTGGACCTTTGGAAGGCATACGAGGAGCCGAAACCAACTCGCAGAGGCCCTTTTAGATGCTTTTAATGATGGATTGTGGTACCAACCGGCGATTATCCCTGTATGCGCAATGCTAGTGCATCCAAGGATAACCCCCGGTTTGAAAAACTATTGCGATACAATATGGAAAACAAAATAATAAGGCTATGGTTTTTGGAGTCTTAGGTGGACTGATATCATTGAACTATATTAAGACTATGGCCCCTGCCTGAACAATGTCATTAAGATCCATCGATAAAAGGCAGGGGGTGACTTGCACACTCAATAAATGGGCCCCCAAAAACGGCCGCTAGCACGAAGTGACGTAGCAACAAGAGGGCAACATATCCTGAGGCGCTTGAGGAGTGGAGAGGCATACCACGGCTATCAGGACAATCCCGGAAGTACAGTCAAGATCCCTACCAGCACCTTACTGGATTATGCATCCATCTCCCGAGCATGTTTGCTCTTGCGACTCTCCACTCAAGCCAGCCAATAAAGGCAAGAGAGAGGTGGGAGCTCTGTTCCTCGTCAGTGTTCACTACGACCGGCCAATAAAGGCAAGCCGGAGATGAAGAACAGGAATTCTCCCGGGAGATCGGGTCCGTGGGGTCGCTAATACCCAACAGTTCGCCACAAAACTGCCCTGCGGATTGTATCTCTCTTAGTCTGGCCCCTCACCCTAGGTATGTTACGGTAAAGGAAATTCTACCGATACAGACTTAGGGCATGTTGGAGCACACAAGCCCCACCACGACGTCAACGTAGAGATACGACGATGGGGTTATTATTATTGTTATTATTTATTTTTAGGATGTGCATCATCATGGACGCAAATAAACTCTTTTTCTTTCTTTCTTCTTCTTTCTAAATTAGAGGAGATATATCGAACTGATCTTAAGATAAAAAGGTAGGCCTGGGCTTGGCTTATTAGAATTGTCATGCAATGTTACCGTACCTTCCTATAGATCTTGCAAATTATTGAAGTTTGGCTGAGGGATTTTTTCACTTTGAAGTCGGTTGTATTTTTTTTGTAAAAAAGTTTTTTTTATTAAATTCTCCATTTCTAGGACTCCACCATGCGGGCCCAGTGCTGGTTGGTGAATGCACATATCTTCGAATTTTTGGTTCAAGCACATGCCGGTTTCCTCAAGATGTTTTCCTTTACCGTTTTGAGAGCAGTGGCAATGAAATATATTACACATAGCAATACGCTTGGTTAGGTTTGAACCCGCGACCTACAACTCGTAAGTCCGGGTCGTCAACACTTGGCCACCACCTTAGAGAGGACAGTTCCGGAATAAAAAAGTATTTTATGTACTATTCCAGGACAAGATCTATCCGTGTATCAAGTTTCATGAAAATCTGTTCAACCGTTCAAACGTAAAGAGTGTGTTAATACATTGTAATTATGTTTGAGAAAAATATAGTTTTACGCAAATCGTTGTAACAAGTTTCAGTTTCACGTAATCTCTGTTGAATCTATTAATCATAAGGAGCTTAACTACAAATATTTTAATTACTGTTTTTGACGTTTCTCGGTTATATTAAAACGATCCCCTAAATTATTTATTACTAGCTGCTCCCAGCGGCTTCGCCCGCGTGATGGCAGAAAATTATCCCAAGAGAACATACTTCCAGGATAAAAAAAGTATCCTATTTCCTATTCCAGGGCATGGTCTATCCGTATATCATTTCATTTCATTTTCAAATATCTTTATTAAACATAAAAGTTAACAAAAATGCACTTACCCTAAGATACATTTACACTTGAGTTTACACACTTTCTCAGGCTAATAAATCGCCTCTCAAAGTTTAGATTTTATAATATCATTTTAGAGCACTTTTAAAAACATAAAATTAGCTAAAAATAACAATATAACATTTATGCAAATTATTTTGTTGATACATAATTTTGCTAACTACTTGTGGGTGGGACAAAAACAATTAGAAAAATATCTGCAGAGATAGCTGATCGCACGGTATACTGACAAACTAGCAGCCGCACGACCAGTCAATAAATCAGCGGCCTGAGCCTCCCTGCCGCCCGCGCTCCGGTGCTACAGCGGCCGGGGCCGGGTCGGCAGCGAGCCTCTCGGGGGTCAAGTCACTGGTCGCTTGCAACTCAGTTGGTGGGAACAAGATGTAGTGATGCGGTAGGCGGTAAGTGCCGTAACTATCGATATATGGTAATTTGCCCATTGTTGATGAACATAGCTTTGAGATTAGGGGGTTAGCATTATTTATTTTATTCTTTTTATAAAATTTTGACGATATTTTAACTATATAATCAAATAGCAAGGGAAGCTTGATTTCTTTATGCAATTTCCTGAGATTTGTTTTAAATTTAGTATTATAAGATATTTTGACAGCCTTATTTTGAATAACTTGCAAAATTTGATGATTTGAGAGACATGTGCTACTCCAAACCGGGCAAGCGTATGTTATACACGGACGGACCAGTGTAGTATAAATTCTAAGTTTAGTACTGTTACTTAATTTGGATTTCCGATTAAGAATTGGGCTTAACGCACCGAGCGCTTGCGCGCCCTTTACGCGTAACTCAGAGATATGCTTAGACCAATTTAATCTACTGTCCATAGTAATTCCAAGGTACCGCACACTATTTTTCCAAGGTACTGAATGACCTGAAATTTTCAAAGTTTTTAGAGGAGGGTGCCTAGAGCGTGAGAAAAATATTGCTTCCGTCTTTTCCTCATTTATTTTTAACTTCCATTTCTTGAAATAGTCAAGAAGTAAGTCGATAGAGTATTGTAGTCGGCCTATGATCAGATCAGTATCATTTGAAGAGGTATATGAAGCAGTATCATCAGCAAAACAAGCTAGATAGGTACGAGGTTGAATAGGGATATCATTTAGAAATAGAATAAATAAAAAGGGTCCAACTATCGAGCCCTGCGGCACGCCAGCTGGGATTATATAGAGTAATGAAGTGGTTCCATCGATATAAACTAAGAATTTACGATCCGTAAGATATGATTGAATGAGTTTGATAAGGGGCAAGGGTACTCCCAGAGTCAGCAACTTGTGTAGCAGGCCTTCATGCCAAACAGTATCGAATGCTTTTTCGATATCTAGCAGGAACATGCCCGTAGATTGTCTGAGGTTTAGGTGATGGGATACATGTTCAGAGACCCTTGCAAGCTGTTGAGTAGTTGAATGTGTGGCACGAAATCCAAATTGTTCATGGATCAGAAACTGCTCAGTGGCCCCCAATAGTCTCGTGTAAATTACCGACTCAAAAAGTTTCCCAGCAGCAGGTAACAAGCTTATCGGGCGGTAATTTACAGGTAAGGTACTGTCTTTCCCGGGTTTTTTAATGGGTATTATTTTAGCATTTTTCCAGACATCCGTATATCAAGTTTCATCAAAATAAGTTTTGCCATTTAGGCGTGAAGACGTAACAAACAAATAAACAAACTCAGTTTCCCTTTTATAATATTAGTAAGGATTTAATAGGTTGACTACTAGCTTAAGCCCGCGGCTTAGCTCGCATTAAATCGTTTTTAACCTTCGTATTGTTACTAATGTAACTTTATTGCACATTTTAACTCAATAAAGGACAAACGTTTACTATAAGAGAACTATAGGCGGTCTTATTGCACAGGACCATTTCTACCAGACAACCTTTTTCTTATGGATTAGATTTAAAAAAAAAAACCGTTCTTATTGCTATCTATGTATATAAGAGGAAGTCACTACATATAAAACAAAGTCGCTTTTTCTGTCCCTATATCCCTATATAAGCTTAAATCTTTAAAACTACGCAACGGATTTTGATGCGGTTTTTTTTTTAATAGATAGAGTGATTCCAGAGGAAGGTTTAAATGTATAATATTGCATCCGAGCGAAGCCGGGGCGGGTCGCTAGTATAGTATATTAGAGGAAGTTTAAAAGTGGCGCCAATGACTGTAAAGTTGAAAGGTAATCGGTATGGTCATGTGAAAAGGAGGGATGAAGCGCATATTACTAAGAGTTCTGAGTATACATGTAGATGTATGAAGAGGGAGAGGAAGACTGAAGAAAAAATGGATGGATTGTGTGAGGAGTGATATGAAAGAAAATGAAGTTAGTGATAGTTTGGGGGTGACAGGACAGAATGGAAGCAATAAACGTGTTGCGCTGACCCCAAGTCATATGGCACAAGGGCAGGAAGATGAAGAACATTGCTATCTATACCTCGTCTAAAAATATAGCAATTACATAGGTAAAGGGATGGTTCCAATAATCACATAACATTTAGGTAAGTAATTACCTATTTAAAAAACTTTTTGTCAAAAGTGTGGCTTGTTTGATGGGTTTTTGATATTAATACTTCTTGATGGCATTTCGAATGTCAGCCTGTAATTTACCTAAGTCTATACCATGTGGATGCCCCATTAGGCGTGGATCTGTGATTAATTACTTGACATTCAACCCTTCTTCTAGAGCAGCCGGATTAAACAAATGAGTTCGATTACGGGAAAAGGCCTCTGAGGCCTAATGAATTCGAAATAACTCTAGATTCAGAACAAATATATTAACAAGAGATTTTTCTTTTTAACTTAATAATAAAATCGTTATGAGAACTCATGTTTTCTTTCACCGTTACGTCCTAGAACCAAAAATTCAAAGGCATGTGATATTCACCAACTGGGCCCGCGTGGTAGATTACGGCCCATACCCTCTCCTAGAGAGGAGGCCTGGGTCCCAGCAGTAGTAACATTAAAAAGGCTGATGATGACATGCAAGTTTCCTCACTATGTTTTCCTTCACCGTTTTGAGAGCAGTGGTGATGAAATAAATTACACAAAGTAATGTGCCTGGCTGGGTTCAAACCTGCGACCTACAACTCGTAAGTCAGGACCATTACCACTCGGTCACCACTGCTCTATGAGTGACATAAGTAAGCTATATTTTATGTATACGGGCGTAGCTGCAGGCAGAAGCTAGTGTATTATAAAATAAACCGTAAGAGATAGAATTTAACTAAATAAATGAAAAATCCAATCAACCCAGTGAACGTTAACCACAATAAAAGCTAACAAATCAATCTCCCGCAAACTCTATCGTCCAGCGAGTTAATTATAAATCGCATCGATGGTCGACGATGCGTGTTGTCAACTCATTGTTCACATAAAACAATTTCCTGCTCTTTCAAACGATAACGAGGGAAATTGGTTTTCTATATTTAAATATAGTAAATTTTATATCATATTTTTTTTGGGTTTTGTACCTCAGTCAATAGGCACGCTATAATCAATCATGGCGGTAAGTCCCCTGTTTTGAAAAGTACTACCAGCTACTTTTCAAAACTTACCGCCATCTTTTGAAGGAAGAAAGAGGGGAAATCCCCTGTTTTGAAAAGTAGCTGGTAGTATTCAAAAATATGGGATATGTATTTTTTAATCTGTAAATTAAATCAAAAATGACAAAGATATAGCCCCTTAAAGTTACGTGTAACGTCACGCCGTGCTGCATTTTTTCGCACGGGGTGACGCCACACGTAACTTTAATTGGCTTATTTATTTCAAGTACCAAAGACTCATTTCAGTCAAATAATCATACATATACAGACAATATTCATAATAATATATTATTCATAATAACTATATCTTTGTTATTTTTTGTTTAATCAAAAAAAAGAAAAATACGTATCCAATATTTTTATTATAATCTAAAATACGGACTAAATAAAATGTAGTTATTTTGACCCTGGATACTTTTATACAGCTCTTATCTAACGTAAAACTTAAATTCAGTTGGTACCATTTACAGGGTGTTCTAAAAACAAAAGAAGTGGCACAAAGTACCCGCGGCGACGCCGACAAGTACCGAGCGACCACGTCGTGATGCACTTACAGCTTATAGAATAAAAGCTCTTTGTAAACGAAGAAATTGTTAGTCTTTAAGAACAACTAACAAAGCTGATTATACTTGTTAGTTGTGCAATGTAAGTATTGTTATTTTTTTTTTTTTGAGTGGGTAAGGAATGTAAGCATCTAATGAAAAAAAGTGTTGCGCCGACCTCAAATAAAACGAGGTAAGGGCAGGAAGATGGTAATGAAACATCCAATGATTTCTCCCGCTACAAGATGGAGTGCAACGGCGTGTCAGACTTTTACTGACTAAAACGACACCTTGTTCTGCCTATTTTTAAGTTTTATTAAAACGAGCGCCGGATGTTTCAAAATTCACCTCCTATAGGGATAAAATAGAGACCCAAATTTTGTATGGAGAAACAAATTTTCACGCAGGCGAAGCTATTAAAATAATAATAATATCCCACAGCTATCACACAACGCCGTCTAGTCCCAAGCTAAGCGGAGCTTGTGTTATGAGTACTAGACAACTGATAAACATACTTACATATTTCTAGATACATACATATTATAGATAAATTACACCCAGACACAGAACAAATAATCATGCTCACCACATAAACATTTGTCCTGGGTGGGAATCGAACCCAAGACCTCCGGCATAGCAGTCAGGGCCATTAACCGCTAGACCAACAGGCCAGTCAAGCCACTATTAACTGACACAAAAATCCAAGTTTATTTAAGCTCTAAGTTATCTAGGTTACACTGTATTTTAAAGCTGTACGGTGAAACCATACACTAATGATGCACTAATGCTTATTCGTGCATTTTACCTCTCTTCGCTAATTTATATTAGTCGCGCATTCAGTACACATTAGTGGTCATCGCGTGTGCTCCCTCGCTCCTTTGTATTTCTAAACCTTTGGTCCGTTTAATATATCTATATAACTTAACTATTTAAGCAGCAGTATCATTTCAACATCTACCTAACTTCTACAAAAGCCAAACACTACTTCATAGTATCAAAATAAAAACCTAGACTGATTCTTAGAATCCAGGTCAACTGCGTAAGTTTATTTACTTCAACATAACAACTTCCCCAGTTGGATCTTGTTTCAGGGCGGAGAGTTATAAGTTTAGCTTATAAAATGCTCGCTCAGCTAACGTTGTGATATTTCTACCCAACTGAGTCGAACTTCGTGGAATTAATCAAATAAAGGAATGAGATTGTTTTGCTTCCATCGCTACGAGAACTTTGTAGAAAGATATTCTAGAAACATTAGACAGTTATTTGTTTTTTTAATCGACTACGATGACGGGAAGGTTATACTGAATTATAAAATTTAACCCTTCAGATACCGTCAATTACAGACACAATAGTAAGACAATAGATGCGCGGCCACCGGTGGTCGCTTGGGTATTCATGAATTAAGAATTTTGCTTCATATAAGCCTACAGTCGTCGACGAGTAATAAGAGACAGGTGTTTGTAATAACAAGTCATTTAAAAAAAACCACTCATCGTCATCATTATTTTAGCCGAAGACGTCCACTGTGTCCAAACACAGGCATCCCTCAAGGGTCGCCATAATGAACGGTGTTATGCGTCTCGCATTCATCGGGTTCCCGCAACCCTTACGATTGACGAGCACTGCCTTCAGCTAGTTTCAATTGACGAAAAAATTGACGTTTTTAAAAAACCTAATTGCAAAATAAATATCATTTATCATTTGTATCATTTACTACATCTGTTAAATAACGAAGAAACCAAATCAGACACTAGACTAGACTAGACAGGACAGAGTGGAAAAAAAATGTTGCGCTGACCACAAATAAAACGGGACAAGGGCAGGAAGATAATGAACTGTTAGTTTTTTTTTTCATATTGAAGTCGGTTGTATTTTTTTTTTTGTAAAATGTTGTTGTTACATATCATTTGGTAGAGAATTATCTCACAAAGGTCGAAGCACAATTACTTGGAAAATAACTAGCCATAAAAGCCATAGAAGTAAAGTAATTTCTTCTATTTTCACCATAAAAGAAAATGCTTCAAATAAATTATTAACTTACTAAACCGTTACTAACATCAAAGTGAACCAATTCCCAATAAAATCAAGAGGCTTTAATATTCCTATTCATAGTAAATTAATAACGTTACATTATGGATCTCAAAATAGAAAGTAATTATAATATTAGGTACATATTATACGGTTTTATTCCATGTTAATTTAATTCGGTTAGTATATTATCTCGAAAGCTTACGATTAGCATTCACAAAAGTTTATAAATTATTCATCTGTCTAAATAAAATAGCGTTATCGTAATATTTTTAGATTACTATAGGTTTGTAATTTGTTTCATCAGCACTGTTCTCAAAACGGTGAAGGAAAAGGTCGTGAGGAAACCGGCATGAGCTAGAACAAAAAGTTTGAAGACGTATAACTTTCACCAACCAGAACTGACCCTTCCTAGAGAAGAGGCCTGAGTAAGGCACTGAAAATATTAAAAGGCTGATTATACTTATTACAATACATAAATAAACAGAAAAAGCCAAGTAGTAGCAGTTTTAGGTTTAAACCAAGGCGGGTACTTAGTGTTATTTATTTCGCCGTAGTGTTCACGCACAACGCCTTTTTTGTGGCTGCTTGTAGCGTTTTTTTTGTGGCGGTGTTTTTTTGATGCCTGTGTGCGGAGACAGTTATTCGACCTCTTTAAAGTTACGTGTTTAAAGTAATCAATCAATAAATAAAAAATGTCTCTTCTTGTTTACGACCGCAAATATGCCCAAAAAAACAGAACTTTTTTTAAAAAATGCCAATACTTCATGCAAAACAGAAATACACAAAACTTTAAAACCGTAGACCTTCATCTATCTATCTTCTATATATATAAAAATGACCCCCGTTTTCCGTTGTCACGACTTGGCATGAAAACGGCTTGACCGATTTGGCTGATTTTTTTTTTGTTGTGATTGTTATTGTGAGGATAAGGTTCTTCTGGAAAAAAAATAAAATTTGGGTAGTGTAGAGTAGAGTAGGGTAGAGTAGGGTAGAGTAGTAGGGTAGAGTAGGGTAGAGTAGGGTAGAGTAGGGTAGAGTAGGGTAGAGTAGGGTAGAGTAGGGTAGAGTAGGGTAGAGTAGGGTAGAGTAGGGTAGAGTAGGGTAGAGTAGGGTAGAGTAGGGTAGAGTAGGGTAGAGTAGGGTAGAGTAGGGTAGAGTAGGGTAGAGTAGGGTAGAGTAGGGTAGAGTAGGGTAGAGTAGGGTAGAGTAGGGTAGAGTAGGGTAGAGTAGGGTAGAGTAGGGTAGTGTAGGGTAGAGTAGGGTAGAGTAGGGTAGAGTAGGGTAGAGTAGGGTAGAGTAGGGTAGAGTAGGGTAGAGTAGGGTAGAGTAGGGTAGAGTAGGGTAGAGTAGGGTAGAGTAGGGTAGAGTAGGGTAGAGTAGGGTAGAGTAGGGTAGAGTAGGGTAGAGTAGGGTAGAGTAGGGTAGAGTAGGGTAGAGTAGGGTAGAGTAGGGTAGAGTAGGGTAGAGTAGGGTAGAGTAGGGTAGAGTAGGGTAGAGTAGGGTAGAGTAGGGTAGAGTAGGGTAGAGTAGGGTAGAGTAGGGTAGAGTAGGGTAGAGTAGGGTAGAGTAGGGTAGAGTAGGGTAGAGTAGGGTAGAGTAGGGTAGAGTAGGGTAGAGTAGGGTAGAGTAGGGTAGAGTAGGGTAGAGTAGGGTAGAGTAGGGTAGAGTAGGGTAGAGTAGGGTAGAGTAGGGTAGAGTAGGGTAGAGTAGGGTAGAGTAGGGTAGAGTAGGGTAGAGTAGGGTAGAGTAGGGTAGAGTAGGGTAGAGTAGGGTAGAGTTGGGTATAGTAGGGTAGAGTAAGGTAGAGTAGGGTAGAGTTGGGTATAGTAGGGTGGAGTAGGGAAGAGCGGGAGCGAAGCCGCGCGGGCAAAGCTAGTCTATCTATATATATAATCTTCTATATATATAAAAATGACCCCCGTTTTCCGTTGTCACGACTTGGCATGAAAACGGCTTGACCGATTTGGCTGTTTTTTTTTTGTTGTGATTGTTATTGTGAGGAGAAGGTTCTTATGGAAAAAAATTAGGGTAATGTAGGGTAGAGTAGGGTAGAGTAGGGTAGGGTAGGGTAGACTAGGGTAGAGTAGGGTAGAGTAGGGTAGAGTTGGGTATAGTAGGGTGGAGTAGGGAAGAGCGGGAGCGAAGCCGCGCGGGCAAAGCTAGTCGTTTATAAAAATAAGACAAAACAACAGCTACGAGAGTACGTAGCACGCTCGTAGCCGCGTAGCGGGTCTACGAGATATGTAGAGCTCTCGTAGGCGCTTGGTGCAGTTAGAGAAATACAGTGTGTTAACTTGGAGTGTGTTTTTGTTTGAGTTATTGGTGAGTTTGTTGACCTCTACTCATGTGTGTTAGTAAAGTATTCTACTACATAATTATCAATTCCCTATACCTACTGCATATCAACGATCTGCTGATGCCCGGTATCTATGGGTATGCAGATGATAGCACAGTTGTAGAGAGATGCTTGCCTAGTGCTCAAGTGAATCACTTTTACCATCGGACAAGCCGAAGAACGGTGAGTATCCACCCTTATGCTATTGAAACCACTACGGTCCGAACCAAGTGTTTGACCTCATCGTTTATACCACGTACATCGAGAGACTGGAACAATTTGCCTGCTGCGGTCTTCCCGTCCGATTATAATTTAGGTGTCTTCAAGGCAAGAGTGAATAGGCTCTTAATAAACTAGTGCGCCTCACCATCAACGATTGCATCACTGCTTACCATCAGGTGGGATCGCAGTCAAGCACTAGTTTATATAAACTTAAAAAATAATAATTACAAAACAATATCCGTGTTTTGTAATTATTTAACAAATTCTTAACCAAAGAAATAACATCGAATCGAAAATTATAACCACAAACAAGAACCGTTTGATTTAATTATAACAACAAAAACGAAAGCTGACGAGAAACAAACTTTTTAATTATTTTCACTTAAAATAACAAAGTGGGTGAAGCCTTTCAGCAGAATGTTTATAGAAGGCTTCAGTATTGTTTGAAAATCCACCGCGACCCTGGAACGTTAAGAGCTTATAAAGGAACACGTGTGGGTTTTAGTCAGTAAATGTCTAACATTCCCTCTCGCTGCACCCAGTGCGGGAGAAGTTTTTTTTTTAAATCTGTTATACTTAAACTAGTACTTGACTGCGATCCCACCTGATGGGAAGCAGTGATGCAATCGTTGATGGTGAGGCGCACTAGTTTATTAAAAGCCATCGGACTGGAAGACCGCAGCAGGCAAATTGTTCCAGTCTTTCGATGTACGCGGTATAAACGACGAAGCGAAATGCTTAGTCCGGACCGTAGAGGTTTCAACAACGTAAGGGTAGATACTCGCCGTACATCGGTTTTTTGTTGTTCATTGATGATTTCCCACTCTCAAGAAACTCAGTCTTCTTCTTCTTCTTTTCGAGTCAATTTACTCTAACTAAACTTTTTCAGACCAGTTTTTGGCAACTTCTACGGCTATATTTTAAGCCTCGTATGGATTCTGAAAACTGCAGATGGTTATGCAAGATGGACAGCACAGCAGGTGCCGCATATCCTGTGCAACAGCTCCACACTGGAACTGTGTTAGAGATGGGTCAAGGAAGCCCCAATTAGCCAAATTGTTTTTACAGCGGCCAACCAATTCGAGCCCTGGTGTGAAGGCTAGAAGGACCGGGTGGGTGTTTAGTCAGTAAGAATCTGATACTATCTCCCGCTCCGCCCAAGAGCGGGGGTTGTCATTAGATGATTTTCTCAACCACAAAAATAGGGTCCACAGTCGGTTAAGAAGATATTTGAATTAAAATCAACAATACCTAATCTACTCGTAATATAATTTGACTGGCCTGTTGGTCTAGTGGTTAGTGACCCTGACTGCTATGCTGACGGTAACCAGTGATGCAAACGTTGATGGTCGGACGGGAAGGTAATGCAATTTGTACATGCAATTATTGTAACACTGTTTTCCATGCACTGTGGTTATATTGTTATACTTAATGAGTTGTGACATATTTGCATACTGGGCTATATTTATAATATAATAATATATAATATATTCCACAACTATCACACAACGCTGTCCAGTTTCAAGCTAAGCAGAGCTTGTGTTATGGGTACTAGACAACTGATAAACATACTTATATATTTCTAAATACATACATATTATAGACTAGCTTCTGCCAGCGACTTCGTACGCGGATCCTGTTGCTTATGCCAGCGACAACGGGGTCGTCAAAATCAAAGATCTGAAACGTCTGATATCGAATTCTAAGAGCCGGGGGACTGGATTCAGTATTCACGCGCGATGGCTTATTAGCGTATTTCATGTTTAACTTTGGTGTTTCTATACCGATTTCTATGATTCTTTTTTTATTGAATAGATAATAATGTTAACTTTTTAATATTAGGGATGAGTGAGAGTGTTATAAACGTAAGAGTAGACAAAAATAAACAGAAAGCTCCGAACTGCTAAGCTAACGGGAGTTACACGTGTTATTGTGAGTCAACCATAAAAGATAGATATACATATGCTGTCGTGGGATATTTTTTATATAATTTTAAGGAGAATATTTCCGTGATACATGATTTCTGTGTAGCTTTAACCATTAAGGCTGCAAACGCGACGGAAGCTTAAGAAATGTAGTAATTTCTCCCGTTTTCCCAACATTTCCCTTCACTGCTCTGCTCCTATTGATCGTAGCGTGATGAAAAGTATACTATAACCTGCCCAGGAGTATGAAGGATGATTGTACCAAGTTTCGTTAAAATCCATCGCGTAGTTTTTGTTTCTATAAAGAACATACAGACAGACAGACAGACAGACAGACAGACAGACAGACAGACAGACAGACAGACAGACAAAAATTTTACTGTTTGCATTTTTAGCATCAGTATCGATCACTAATCACCCCCTGATAGTTATTTTGGAAATATATTTCATGTACAGAATTGACCTCTCTACAGATTTATTATAAGTATAGATATAGATAAATTACACCCAGACACAGAACAAATGATTATGCTCATCACACAAGCATTTGGCCTTGGTGGGAATTGAACCCACGACCTCCGGCATAGCAGTCAGGGTCACTAACCACTAGACCAACAGGCCAGTCATTTATTTATCGCACATGGCCTTAAAATACATTGAAATAATTTCGTAAAAAAAAAAACGATGTTAAAGCCATGTTGGCTTTAACATCGTTTTGTGCAAAACATAATGATTAATTACTAGTACGTGGTATTAATGTGAACGTAAAATATGTCAGTATTTTTATATTGGTAAATTAATCATTGCAAGTATTTGAAGTATCATTCTGTATAGCTTTTTTATGTTCTGGTGAATTATTTTTCTGTACTTTTAACTATTTAGTTGGTTTTATTATGATTGATATGATCGTCCTTGACCAATAGCTCACCTGATGGTAAGTGAAAATTTGATAATACCGGAATTTTATAAGCATGTATTATCAACTCCTTGCTATTTACTTTTACGATCTTTAGGTAAATATATGTACTTCAGATATTCCAATCTCTACACATATATAACAAAAACCTTTAACTATATTGGGTTAATGGCTCAATATTTTATAAGGGTTCCGTAACTTTAAAGGGAAAACCCTAAAAACGGAACCCTTATAGGATTAATTTGTTGTCCGTCTGTCTGTCTGTCTGTGTCTATCTGTCACGATCCTTTATCTTGGGAACGCGTGAAGGTATCGAATAGAAATTAATCCCGGTTTTCTGCGCGCTTTGCAATTCTGCTGTTCCTTAAATCTGTGAAAAAATCAAATTTCTAAGTTAACGAAAAAAAGATACGGCCGTTTATGTCGCAAGACACGTGTCACGCATAAAGACACAACACTTTCAAGGGAATCAAAATTCATATTTCTCATTGACCTAAAATTCTGAAAAATTTGAAAACTGAAAATTGGTTGTTAGTTAAAAAAACAAATCTTTTTTTTTGTGACTCTAAAAAAAAAAACATATCATCATAACTCAATCAGGGAATTGAACTGTTTTCATAAGTTTGTAGTCTTAGTGTACGAGTCCGACTCGCACTCGCCCGGTGTTTTAATATTGGTATCAAATTATTTTTTTTTGTAAAAAGTTTTTTATTTTTCACTTTTTAGTTATGGTAGCACCACTAAAAAGTACCTACCCTTCAGCTAAACATAAATTACCTTATAGCCAGAGTGCATCTCATAACGATTCTTATAATCCCAAATACGGTTATATTACATGAATTTACCCCCTCCCCCTGCCCCTCCCTCTTTTCTTTCAGTCAGTCATCGACTACACGTATAAACAAAGCAATTTTACTTGTTACGACAATTCTGCTATGATTATATGAGGAGTTCTGTTCCATATCTTCGAAGTTCATGATCAGATCATAACAATATTTCTATGGGACCAACTCGGAAACATAACCTTTCAATCAAAAAAAAAAAATTCCAAATCGGTCCACAATTGACCGAAATATCGGTGAACATACATACAAAAAAAAAAAAAAAAACATACATTCAGCCGAACGTAGAACCTCCTCCTTTTCGAAGTCGGTTAAAAGTAGCTTGGTCCAAAATCGTAAATAGAAACAATTTTTCAAGTCCGTTCATAATTTACTTAACTTGGTGGAAGGAGAAATTCAAGTAACAGAATAAGCATGTAGAAATTAAAATATGAGAGATATGACGTCACCTCCATTATGGTACAAAATAAATGGCCAGATATTCCCACCACGCCCGCCACTCTTCCTGAAAACAATATTTGAAATGCTAATTGCTGCTGCATTTAATGACCAATTTTGATGCTGTTTTCAAAAAAGAATTCCTTTTTAATGTTATTTATTGTTAAAGATAAAATACTCTTCTTCTTCTTCTTCCTGCCCTTGTCCCGTTTTACTTGGGGTCGGCGCAACACGTTTTTTTCTTCCATTCTGTCCTGTCACTCGTCAAGCTATCACTAACTCCCTTTTCTTTCATATCACTTCTCACACAATCCATCCATCTTTTCTTTGGCCTCCCTCTCCCCTTCCATCCATCCACATGTAAACTCATAACTTTTTTAGCAACAAGCGTTTAGCGTTTCGTCCCTCCTTTTCACATGACCATACCAAGACAAACGATTTCCTTTCAGCTTTTCGGTCACTGGCGCCACTTTCAAACTTCCCCTAATATACTCATTTCTCACTTTATCCATCCTTGTCACACCACACATCCATCTTAACATTCTCATCTCTGCTACATGCAATCTTTTTTCATCCTTCTTTTTCACAGCCCAACATTCTGATCCATACAGTACGATATTTCATTTATTATTTATATCATACATTATATCATTAAAGATAAAATACTGTACAAAAATAAACACAAAAGTACCCTATTTAGAACAAAACAAAAATCCTAACGCTGTTTTCACGTAACGTTAACGCAACGTAGTTTTTATCTGCTACCCTTAACCATAACTCACACTAGAGTCACCAGCAATTTGTTATCATGAAAAAACGTTACAAAAAGGCTCTTTCTCGAATACTTTCAGAAGGCTTGGTTGTAATGTAATGTAATGGTAGGTACATGCTATCGACACTTATGATATATTTTATGTCCATTGTAACTTACATGAAAGGAAATCTATGAAGGTACATAAAAAAGTAAAAAATCCGGAGGTAAAATTTGATCTTTGGATATCTTTTTATTTTGAAGATAGGAAATTTTCAGCTAACTTTTCTCAATCTGGGTGAAACGAGAGCTCGAGAATCCATCGGTGTTCCCTCAACCAATGAGTCTTTAGAACAATCTCGACACCCTGGTATTTTTAACACACCATTGATACTACATTAATTCATGAATCCCCAAGCGACCACCGGTGGCCGCGCATCTATTGTCTTACTATTGTGTCTCTAATTGACGGTATCTGAAGGGTTAAAAAGACAGAACCAAAAGCGTGGTCATTGTAGTGATTTACTAAAAATCTACATCATCATCATCATTTCAGCCGAAAGACGTCCACTGTTGGACATAGGCCTCCCCAAGATGTGATGTCAAATGTCCCTAAAATCTACATATCCTTACTAATATTATAAAAGCGAATGTGAGTTTGTTTGTTTGTTTGTTTGTTACGTCTTCACGCCTAAATGGCAAAATCGATTTTGATGAAACTTGGTACACGGGTAGACCATGTCCTGGAATAGGACATAGGATACTTTTATCCTGGAAGTATGTTCCCTTGGGATAATTTTCTGCTATCACGCGGGCGAAGCCGCTGGGAGCAGCTAGTTTTATTATAAAATTTAAAATATATATCGGTAAAACATTGCTTGTAGAATAATCTGATGAACAATCAGAATGATTTCATGTATTATATGTAGTTTGGTATTTAATCAACAAAAAAAAAAAGGCCTTTTTGTATTTTTTTCTATTGTAACACGGTATCATTCTGTCTTGCATTTATCATAAAGAAAAACATATATTGTTCTGACCCTGTTTTTTTTTGGTGGGCAAAAATCATCCAATGACAAACCCCGCTCTTGGGTGGAGCGGGAGATAGGGTCAGACTTTAACTGACTAAAAACCCACCCCGATCCTCCGGTGGCTGACAACTCCTTGAGGCGCGCGGGAACAGTGCGCGCCCTCAACGTCTTACTCCAGTAAATCATATACCTCCTTATGCGCTTGTTATGCGCATTATAATATACGTAATTAGCTCCTATAGTCCCCTTAAATGCCTATTTCCAACTCCACCACAGTTCACAACGCAGACAATACCGCAAACTAAATAGATGTATTTAATTTTGCTAATCCTGTTTCTAACATGTCTCCTAGAGGTAATCTTACCGTGGTTAAACTTTCAAAGTGTACTTAGGTCTAAAAACTATTTCGGATTAAATTTTATAATCCCTGCATTGCAATGTTATTTATTTTTCTATTGTTTAAAACGAGAAACTGGATGACTGACATAATTGATTGATTGATTGATTGATTTAACCCTTCAGATACCGTCAATTAGAGACACAATAGTAAGACAATAGATGCGCGGCCACCGGTGGTCGCTTGGGGATTCATGAATTATTCAAGAAACAAATAACATTGTATGCGAATATTAAATACTTAAAAACTATTACAAAATAATATTACTAATGTTGAAATGAGTTGAATTACACCATTACTTAAACCTTAAACCACACAACACAAATAGTAAAAAAAATGAAATTAAAGCAAACAATGTCAAAAATATCACAATCACCACCAATAATGACTTGAATGAATTTGACTGGCCTGTTGGTCTAGTGGTTAGGGACCCTGACTGCTATGCCGGAAGTCGTGGGTTCGATTCCCACCCAGGACAAATGTTTGTGTGATGAGCATAATCAATTGTTCTGTGTCTGGGTGTAATTTATCTATAATATGTATGTTTTTAGAAATATATAAGTATGTTTATCAGTTGTCTAGTACCCATAACACAAGCTCTGCTTAGCTTGGGACTAGACAGCGTTGTGTGACAGTTGTGGAATAAAAAAAAAAATTTTCAATAATTAAATACCAAATTATTAAAGCAAAGCCAAAACTACTGGAATAAGGAGCGTGAATTTTTGCATAAGGTTTCCTTTTATAACCTAGACGAGCAATATAAGAGAACTAGCTTTTACCCGCGGCTTCTCCCGCCTTTATTAATATACTCTAATTTCTCTCCCCTTTTCTTCCCTCTTTCTGCCCCTTTTCTCAATAAAAAAAAATTAGCCTATGTCCGTCTCCAGGGCCCCAACTATCTCTGTACTAAAATTCATCAAAATCGGTTTTGCCATTTAGGCGTGAAGACGTAACAAAAAAAACCGTTTTATAAAAAAAAAATAACCGACTTCACTAAAAATTGAATTGAATTTGAGGAGTTCCCTCGATTTCGCCAAGATTCCATCATCAGATCCCAACTTGGTGACTATGGGACCATTTGGGAAGTATAACCTTTCTAATAAAAAAATAATTTTTCAAATCGGTTGGCAAGCGACGAAGTTATGCGCGAACAAACATAAAAAAAATATACAAACATCCGAATTGAGAACCTCCACCTTTTTAAGAAGTCGGTTAACAAACAAACAAACTTTGGTTTTTTAATATTAGTAAGAATTTTCCTAAATTCACCGACATATAAATTCACATTAAGACACTTCCAAAGCGACATAATAATTTCCACAAAAATTACATTATTATTGAATTAACTTTTACAAAAATAAATACAAATAATCGTCCTATTATAAGACCTTTTTCCTGGGCGGAGCATCGCCGTGCCCTCGTGGGGGCGATCGGCGGCGGAGACCTCTCGCGCCGGGCTCTGGTCGAGGCCATGGTCCGGAGCGAGGAGGAATGGCAGGCGGTCGCCTCCTTCTGCGAAGCAGTAATGCTTGCAAAGGAGGAGGCCGACCGCATCAGGCAACGGCGCCCTCGCCGCCGTCGCCGGGATTCCGATCCCGATTTCCGGCTACCGTAGACGCGGGCTCGCGGACGGCGAGCCATGGGTAGCTCGCTGTCCGATCGTCCGGTAATGGACCGAGTCCAAGACGTCGACGGCGCGCACTGTTCCCGCGCGCCTCAAGGAGTTGTCAGCAGCAGGAGGGGCCCAGCTGGGTCGAAGCCTACTGGGGACAGGGTTGTCCGAAAGGAAGCTCGTGCCCCGGTATGAAGGCTAGAAGGAACGGCGCGGGGTTTTTAGTCAGTAAGAGTCTGACACTGTCTCCCGCTCCACCCAAGAGCGGGTTTCGTCAAAGATGATTTTCCCCGTCGACAAAAAAAAGACCTTTTTCAATTTTTTTTTTTTATTGTTTGTGCCGCTTCAGTAAACCTCTGCAGATTTTGTCCAAATAAATCCTAAGATAACAGAGATAATTGATCTATACTAAGAATTCTGAGATATCAAAAGCTAAAACTTGTGACAGGTTCTAAAAATACGAAAAGGCCAAGGCTTAATTGAGATCATGTTACATTCTTCGAACAAGATGAGGCTTTGAGTAAAGGTAGTGATCAAAACTTTGAAGAGGATAGTCTTGAAACAAACACCTGAATAAAACCATGTAGTTTACGACCACCTTCAGATAGTTGCAGGAAAAAACAAGAAGATCAAATCAAAATTGATCTTAATAATAAATAATAATAATAATAATAATATAATATTCCACAACTACCACACAACGCCATCTAGACCCATGCTAAGCAGAGCTTGTGTTCATCTTCATTTTATTATCCTTGGATAAGCTCATTTTTGGCCACTCATCTCACCTTTTTCTCGCACCTCAATCAGCAAAAACAGAATCTGATCACTTGGTTGTCCTTTTGTTGAGCTGTGCAATTTAGCTTCACTTTTCTTGGACTGACCGACATTTGACTTTTCATTCAAAAGTGCCTGCAAAATCATTTATTTCAAATAGAACAAATTTCTATTTGAAATAAATGATCTTGAATTTGAATTTGTTATAACCCTATTTTTTCTTTTTTTTTTAATCAGATTATAATCTAGTACTTGACTGCAATCCCACCTGATGGTAAGCAGTGATGCAATCTCTGATGGTGAGGCGCACTTTATTAAAAGCTTATTCACTCTAGCC
This sequence comes from Mythimna lalbum, assembly GCA_949319445.1. Lineage (NCBI taxonomy): Eukaryota > Metazoa > Arthropoda > Insecta > Lepidoptera > Noctuidae > Mythimna > Mythimna lalbum. The sequence continues at coordinate 9,112,495 of OX439370.1, forward strand.
TCAGGAATGCGTGGATATATTAGACTGGTAATTACACCAAATACTGAAATCAACTATTTGGGCTTCTGGACCTTTGGAAGGCGTACGAGGAGCCAAAACCAAATCCAACCCCTTAAAAATTATTAATCGATCGTGGTACTAGTAACCGACGATTACTCCTAATATATCTGAGGCTATAGTGTAGAGAGTAACAAATAAATAAAATAACTCTATTTTGACATTTTTAACTATATATTGACTTTTTTTTATTATTTGACATTGGTATGGTAAATTAGCATTAGGCGCTTTGACATTGATTTTATTTGCTATTCAATATTATTTAATTTGGCTTAATTTTATTTGACTATTCAAGATTTGTCTAGTTTATTGTAAATTTCTAATCGTCGTTTGTACGCCCCCTGGCATAAAATAGCGCTCTATTAACTTACTACACCGTTATTATTGTACCTATGTTTAACAAATGAAAAAATGAATAATGACTTATAACACATTCAATTTGACTGGCCTGTTGTTCTAGTAGTTAGTGGCCCTGACTGCTATGCCGTAATCATGGGTTCGATACCCACTCATGACAAATGTTTGTGTAATGAGCATAATCATTTGTTCAGTGTCTGAGTGTATTTATCTATATATGTATTTACTAGCTTCTGCCCGCGACTTCGTCCGCGGAAAATTTCTTGTTTTAAAATAAGATTACACTCGATTAGACGATGCGCACGTTCAGCGCTAGATTCCTGAGCACGGGCCTGTGATGTTATGGCATTTTGCCTAGCGAGCCGCTGCGAGCGCTCAGCGCTAGTCTCCCTATCCCTTGTCTCAGAGACATGCTGCCTTAAATGAGATAGACGCTGCGCACGTTCAGCGCTAGATTCCCGAGCACGGGCCTGCGATGTTATGACATTTTGCCTACCAAGCCGCCGCGAGCGTTTAGCGCTAGTCTCCCTATCCCTTGTCTCAGAGACATGCTGCCTTAACTCAGATAGACGGTGCGCACGTTCAGCGCTAGTTCCTCGAGCACGGGCCCGCGATGTCCTCACATTTTGGCTAGCGAGGCGCTGTGAGCGCTCGGAGCTAGATTCTCTAGCGCGTGCTTGCGAAATATATTCTCTATTTCTCGAGAGGCGCTGCTCATTTTCAGGGGCAGATTCTTCCGTACGGCGTACTCGAGCGGCTCTTGTCTGTGATGTCTGCCGGGACAGTTGAGATTTCCTTTTAGACATGCTCTCAACAAACTACGCACAGACTTGAAAACAATTATGAACAAAAGGAGAGCGACTCGAACACCGTCCGCCTTTACAAAACAAAACAATCGTAATATCGAATAACTCGTATCGATTATTACGATAGAACGAAGTACGAAACTACGAACATACAAAAACGTACAACGAAATTACGATATTTTCGATTATGAGGTATCTATCAACAACAACAACCATACGAACGAAACAACCGAAACCAATAAGCAACTGACAGAAGAACTCCAACTAACGACAACGTGGGCATAATAATTCGAGAGGGTCATCAATCCACAGAAAGTCTTAACACCGCGATTCAGAAAACATGGCAAGTTCGGGAGGTTCCTGCACCGAATTAAAGCGGAAGAGACGCCCGAGTGTCGCCACTGTGCGGAACGCCCGGAGGACACGGTGGAGAACAGAACACAGTCGAGGTGTGCCCTGCCTGGGCAGAGCATCGCCGTGCCCTCGTGGGGGCGATCGGCGGCGGACACCTCTCGCGGCGGGCTCTGGTTGAGGTCATGGTCCTTAGCGAGGAGGAATGGCAGGCGGTCGCCTCCTTCTGCGAAGCAGTAATGCTAGCAAAGGCGGAGGCAGACCGCATCAGGCAACGGCGCCCCCGCCGCCGCCGCCGGGATTCCGATCCCGATTTCCGGCCACCGTAGACGCGGGCTCGCGGACGGCGAGCCATGGGTAGCTTGCTGTTCGATCGTCCGGTAATGGACCGAGCCCAAGACGTCAACGGCGCGCACTGTTCCCGCGCGCCTCAAGAAGTTGTCAGCAACAGCAGAGGCCCAGCTGGGTCGAAGCCTACCGGGTCCAGGGTTATCCGAAAGGGAACTCGTGCCCTGGTTTGAAGGCTAGAAGGAACGGGGTGGGTTTTTAGTCAGTAAGAGTCTGACACTATCTCTCGCTCCACCCAAGGGCGGGGGTTGTCATAAGATGATTTTTGCTCACCATAAAAAAAAAATAGGTAAAACGTCTGCACAATGAAAGTTACGCTAGGGGCATTTTGCGTTTTAGTAATTTTATATTATCTTCGAAACTGTACGACCAATTGCTATGCTGTAAATGGCAAATCTTATCTGTATAATGTTCTTGTGATACTGAAATAATTTATTGTCATAAGAATTAATATTTTGTTGCTCAAATAATCAACCAAACGTAAGTATGCCGAAAAAAAATATTTTTAATGCAATAAAAGAAGTATAAAAGATGAAATATAAAAGATAGAGATATGGTACCGCGGACTTTTTTGTAGAAATAATTAAGACGAACCAGGTAGCCATACATTGTTTTTAATTTTAAGCAACTGTTTAGGCAGCGCACGCAAATAATTCTATTTTATAAGGTATTTTTTTCCGACTTGCTAGACAAAAGTTGTGATAGCTCGCTTAATATACATGCTATAGAAACAATTTATAGCCTATAGCACTCAGGAATAATGTGGCTTTCTGCCAGTAAAAAAAATTTTAGAATTGGATTATTAGTTCCAGAGATTACCCCCTACATACAAACTTACAAACTTACAAACTTACAAATTTTACCTCTTTATAATATTAGTATAGATTTAGAAATATATAAGTAAAGTATATGTATCAGTTGTCTAGTAGTCTCCACAAGCTCTGCTTAGCTTGGGACTAGTCGGCGTTGTGTGATAGTTGTGGAATTTATTTATTTAAGGATCACCAACGAGTGTTATAAAATAAAATAAAAAAACTTAAACTGGAATATAGTTATTATAATTATAATCCATTATTCACTATTAAGAAACCCAAAATAATGAAGCATATTACAAAAGTATTTCAAATAAAAACATAAATTCTAAGCCTCTACTGAAAGTTCAAGGACAAGGACCAACTTGCAGATATTCATCGGACCTTAAAAAACAACTTGAACGAAAGCGTAAAAATAAGGAAAACTTGACAGGGATGGCTACACAAAATGGCGGATTATTCAAGTAGATATTATTTATAGAAGGAAAAAGCCCAAGCCGCGGGCAAGTCGACGGGACTTGTAAATATTTTATCATTTGAATAGGAACGAACTCAGTGGCACCCTCGGAAATTATTTAGTTGCGATTCTGTAAACGGCGGAAAAGAGTGTTGATTTTATGTCTGGAATTTAATTTTTCAACGAGTCTGTCTTGTGTCCTTCACTACATAGTATAAAACAAAGTCGCATTTTCTGTCCCTATATCCTTAGGTATGTACGCTTAAATCTTAAAAACTACGCAACGGATTTTGATGTGGTTTTTTTAAATAGATAGAGTGATTTAAGAGGAAGGTTTATATGTATAACTAATATGTATAATAACATCCATTAAATATTGGAGAAATACTGTTACTCGAGCGAAGCCGGGGCGGGTCGCCAGTTATTTATATGTGTTTTTTCTATGGTGGTCAAAAATCATCCAATGACAACCCCCGCTCTTGGGCGGAGCGGGAGATAGTGTCAGACTCTTACTGACTAAAAACCCACCACGTTCCTTCTAGCCTTCATACCGGGGCTCGAGCTCCCTTTCAGATAACCCTGGCTCCAGTAGGGTTGCTGTTGCTGCCAAGATCTTGAGGCGCTCATTTATATGTGTTAAGTTCTGGTGTTTTGTACATTAAATGACATCAAGATATTTACATAAGATTATCAATCACACTAGCTGTTACCAACGACTTCGCCTGCTGCAAATAAATATTCATCCAAAGGGAACATACTCTCAGAATAAAAAATAAATATTCCAGGGCATGGTCTATTAATGTACCAAATATCATCAAAATCTGTTCAACGGTTCGAGCGTGAAGTAGTAACAAACATACAGACACACACTCTGATAGGTACGTCATAATCATGGCGTCATTATTTCATTTATTGTACGTACAGCCAAGGAGTGGAATTCCCTGCCGCAGTCCGTGTTTCCTGATAGATACAACTTTCAATCGTGATAATTGGAGACACAATAGAAACGAACACACACGAACGCACGAACTCCGGCGTTCACTTGGGGTTTAATGAATTAAGTCAATGGATGGTCGCCCATCCAAGGACTGACCTCAGCAAGCGTAGCTTAACCTCAAAGTTTGAACTAAAGGTGGGTCTACTCGGGGCCGAGTACGAGCGGAGTACAAGCTGAGCTCAAATTCGTGTAGTGTCGCTCGTGCTCTGCTCCTCAAGAGTCAGTCCACACTACACGAATTTGAACTCGGCTCACGCTCAGCTCAGCTCGTTCTCAGCTCGAATAGCTTAAATCCACCTTAAAAGACTCTTATGGCTGGTTCACATAATGCAAGCTACTGACTAGACAGTACGCATTTACTCGTATTGCCTAGTCGTATGCCAGTAGCTCGGCTCGCCTTAGCTGTTTTCACAATGATAGTAGCTGTTTTTAGCGAGTTTTAGCGTGATTTCCACTCTCTATCCGACTGGCACTGGCGACTACTGCCGAACGCGTCCAAACGATGCAAGCGACAGCCGAGCTGCTGCCATACGAATCGCTGCCGGGCAAGCAGGCGAGTCATTATCAACATTATCATTTCAACCGCTAGACGTCCACTGTTGGACATAGGCCTCCCCCAAGCGCTGCCACAATTAACGATCCTGTGCGTCCCGCATCCATCGGATTCCCGCAACCTTAACCAGGTCATCGGTCCACATCATAGGAGGCTTTTAAACGCTGCGTCTTCCGGGATACGGTCGTCACTCCAGAACCTTTCGGCTCCAACGGCCATCTGTGAGCAGTGGATTGAAAACAAAAAATGTTGAAGTAACTCGAATACGAGCTACTGTCCAACTGTGTGAGTTACTCGTAAGTTACGTCCAAACAGTGCGAGTTACTGCAGTGCAGCTACTCGGCAGGCTGGCTCGTACGCTAACTCGCACCGTGTAAGCCAGCCATACTCTGTTCCCTGCGCGAGGGGAACACTCCCCCCCGCCCATGGCTCCGCCCCCGCCAGCAGTGTCTGACGCGGACCACAACAGCGACGACGACGACAACGCTCCAGAGGTGACCTAGGTAGAGGTAAGAGTGGCGGTGCGAAGGCTGAGTGCCAAGAACACCGCCCCAGGACCCGACGGCTTGCCAGGGAAAGCCTGGGTCCTGGCCATGGAGGCTCTCGGGCCGCGACGAAGAGGGCTCTTCAGCGCATGTATGGAGAGGGGCCAGTTTCCACTTCGCTGGAAGACGGGGAAACTGGTCCTCATCGCGAAGCCAGGGCGCCTTGCGGACTCTCCGTCCGCGTACCGGCCCATTGTGCTGCTCGATGCGGTGGACAAGCTCTTTGAAAGAGTCATTGCAAACCGCCTCGTCGCGCGGCTAACACGGGTGGGGCCGGACTTGTCGGACGGACAGTTCGGCTTTCGCAAGGCGCGCTCTACTGTGGACGCCATCATGCGCGTGCGAGCCCTCACGACAGGGGTTAAAGTGTCCCGGGGCAGGAGCGTCGTGGCAGTGTTCTTGGACATTGCCAACGCCTTCAACTCCCTGCCCTGGAGTACGATCCGGAGGGCACTCCAGTACCACCGGGTGCCCAAATACCTCTGTCGAGTGGTCCAGGCTTACCTGTCGGACAGGTCCATTATCTACCCCGGTCACCAGGGAGATTGGAAACGTCGAGAGATGTCGTGCGGTGTTCTGCAGGGGTCGGTTCTAGGCCCACCCTTGTGGAACATCGGCTACGACTACGTGCTGCGCGGTGACCTCCCTGACGGGGTCAGCGTGATCTGCTACGCAGACGACACGCTGGTTCTAGCGCAGGGAGAGTCGCACCAGGCGGCGGTCGCTCTAGCGACACGCGGGGTTGCGATAGTCGTTGGTAGGATCCAGGAGTTGGGACTCGAGGTGGCGCTGCACAGATCCGAGGCCATGTTTTTCCACGGCCCTCGGACGGCGCCACCATCAGACTTAGAAAACCTTTTAGATATCCAACACGGCAATTATACGCAGAGTTTGAAACACTTACAGTCCGACAACTCTATATCCTCCGCACAGTCATGAGAAAGCATGGAACCCTTCCGTATACCACAAATAGCAGCCCAGCAGCCAGAAGAAGATCTAAACCGCCATGCCCTACAACACACACAAACACCACATTTGCTAGGCGACATTTCACTTACCTAAGTGCACGCATCTGCAACAAAATGCACCAAAAGCTAGAAATCCACTCCCTAAATACATACAATTGTAAAAATATACTTAAAACTTTTCTATTAACCCTAGATTATGACGAGACAGAAGCACTGGTAAAACCCTCATCCACATAAATCTCAAATATTTATAATCACCATACATACCCACAGACATCATCACACTTATATCATCACTTACACACACACACACACCACCACACTCTCACTCTTTCTAACACATACTACTCATGCATGCGTGCTCACACGTACATAAATTATTGTTATTGTTACACGTTTGGTTATTTAATTATAGTAAATTTGTTATAATGGGCGAATGAATGTCTCCTATAACACAGGACTTTCCTAGCATAGGGGACATTGTTCACAAATTGTGTAAAAAGAAAATAACTCGAACTGTTAAGTAACATGTTATGTATTTTAATTTTCTTTGGGCAATAAATTTATTATTATTATTATTATTATTATAATATATAACTTACGGTAGGAGGAGTTCGCATCGGCGTCGGGTCGACGATGAAGTACCTGGGACTCGTTCTCGACAGCCGATGGAATTTCGGAGAGCACTTCCGACGTTTGGCTCCCAAACTCAACCGGGCCGCGGCTGCTCTCAAGCGGCTCCTGCCCAACCTTGGGGGTCCAGACACCTCCTGCCGGAGGCTCTACGCGAGGATCGTTCGGTCCATGGCCCTCTACGGGGCGCCGGTGTGGGCGCCGTCACTGAAGAGGCAACCGTCGGCCACACTGAACGCCTGCCAGAGGGTCATGGCAATACGTATGGTGCGGGGTTACCGCACGATCTCCCGCGAAGCGGCGAGCCTTCTGGCTGGCCTACCACCGTGGGATCTGGAGGCAACAGTCCTTGCACACATGCACGATAAGTGCGTGGAGATGCAACGCCGGGGTAAAAGTCCACTACCGCGACAGGTCGAGGTATGGCGGACAGAGCTCCGGCGGGATCTCACGGTGAAATGGCGTCAGCGACTATCGCAACCCAGTGCTGGGCACGCCACAATTATGGTGGTAAGTCCCCTCTTTGAGGCGTGGCTGGAAAGACCTCACGGCGTCCTTACCTTCCGCATGACGCAGGTCCTCACCGGAAATGGCAAGTTCTGGAGGTTCCTGCATCGGATTCGAGCGGAAGAGACGCCCGGGTGCCGTTACTGTGCGGAACGCCCGGAGGACACGGTGGAGCACACAGTTGAGGTGTGCCCTGCTTGGGCGGAGCAACGCCGTGCCCTCATGGGGGCGATCGGTGGCGGAGACCTCTCGCGCCGGGCCTTGGTTCAGGCCATGGTTCGGAGCGAGGAGGAGTGGCAGGCGGTCGCCTCCTTCTGCGAAGCAGTAATGCTAGCAAAGGAGGAGGCCGACCGCATCAGGCAACGGCGCCCTCACCGCCGCCGCCGCCGGGGTTCCAGCCCCGATTTCCAGCCACCGTAGACGCGGGCTCGCTGTCCGATCGTCCGGTAACTGTCCGGACCGAGCCAAGGCGTCGACGGCGCGCACTGTTCCCGCGCGCCTCAAGGAGTTGTCAGCAACAGGAGGGGCCCATCTGGGTCGAAGCCTACCGGGGTCGCTCTTCAGCGCATGCCTGGAGAGGGGCCAGTTCCCACTTCGCTGGAAGACGGGGAAACTGGTCCTCGTAGCGAAGCCAGGGCGCCCTGCGGACTCTCCGTCCGCATACCGGCCTATTGTGCTGCTCGACGAGGTGGGCAAGCTCTTTGAAAGAGTAATTGCAAACCGCCTCGTCGTGCGGCTAACACGGGTGGGGCCGGACTTGTCGGACGGACAGTTCGGCTTTCGCAGGGCGCGCTCTACTATAGACGCCATCATGCGCGTGCGAGCCCTCACGACAGGGGAAGCGGTGTCCCAGGGTAGGTGTGTCGTGGCAGTGTCCTTGGACATTGCCAACGCCTTCAACTCCCTGCCCTGGAGTACGATCCGGAGGGCACTCCGGTACCACCGGGTGCCCGAATACCTCTGTCTAGTGGTCGAGGCGTACCTGTCAGACAGGTACATTGTCTACCCCGGTCACCAGGGAGACTGGAATCGTCGAGAGATGTCGTGCGGTGTTCCGCAGGGGTCGGTTCTAGGCCCACCCTTGTGGAACATCGGCTACGATTACGTGCTGCGCGGCGACTTCCCTGACGGGGTCAGCGTGGTTTGCTACGCAGACGACACGCTGATCCTAGCGCAGGGAGAGTCGCACCAGGCGGCGGTCGCTCTAGCGACACGCGGGGTTGCGATAGCCGTTGGTAGGATCCAGGAGTTGGGACTCGAGGTGGCGCTGCATAAATCCGAGGCAATGTGCTTCCACGGCCCTCGGAACGCGCCACCATCGGACTCCCAGCTTACGGTAGGAGGAGTTCGCATCGGCGTCGGGTCGACGATGAAGTATCTGGGACTCGTCCTCGACAGCCGGTGGAATTTCGTAGAACATTTCCGACGTCTGGCTCCCAAGCTTCTCCGGGCTGGGGCTGCTCTCAAGCGGCTCCTGCCCAACCTTGGGGGTCCAGACGCCTCCTGCCGGAGGCTCTACGCGGGGATAGTTCGGTCCATGGCCCTCTACGGGGCGCCGGTGTGGGCGCCGTCGCTGGCAAAGCGACCGGCGTCCATACTGAACGCCTGCCAGAGGGTCATGGCAATACGGATGGTGCGGGGTTACCGCACGATCTCCCGCGAAGCGGCGAGCCTTCTGGCTGGCCTACCACCGTGGGATCTGGAGGCAACAGTCCTTGCACACATGCACGACATGCGCGTGGAGATGCAACGCCGGGGTGAAAGTCCACTGCCGCAACATGTCAAGGCATGGCGGACAGAGCTCCGGCGGGATCTCATGGTGAAATGGCGTCAACGGCTATCGCAACCCAGTGCTGGGCACGCCACGATTATGGCGGTAAGTCCCCTCTTTGAGGCGTGGCTGGAAAGACCTCACGGCGTCCTTACCTTCCGCATGACGCAGGTCCTCACCGGACATGGCAAGTTCGGGAGGTTCCTGCATCGGATTCAAGCGGAAGAGACGCCCGGGTGTCGCCACTGTGCGCAACGCCCGGAGGACACGGTGGAGCACACCGTCGAGGTGTGCCCTGCCTGGGCGGAGCATCGCCGTGCCCTCGTGGGGGCGATCGGCGGCGGAGACCTCTCGCGCCGGGCCCTGGTCGAGGCCATGGTCCGGAGCGAGGAGGAATGGCAGGCGGTCGCCTCCTTCTGCGAAGCAGTAATGCTTGCAAAGGAGGAGGCCGACCGCATCAGGCAACGGCGCCCTCGCCGCCGTCGCCGGGATTCCGATCCCGATTTCCGGCCACCGTAGACGCGGGCTCGCGGACGGCGAGCCATGGGTAGCTCGCTGTCTGATCGTCCGGTAATGGACCGAGTCCAAGACGTCGACGGCGCGCACTGTTCCCGCGCGCCTCAAGGAGTTGTCAGCAGCAGGAGGGGCCCAGCTGGGTCGAAGCCTACTGGGGACAGGGTTGTCCGAAAGGGAGCTCGTGCCCCAGTATGAAGGCTAGAAGGAACGGCGCGGGGTTTTTAGTCAGTAAGAGTCTGACACTGTCTCCAGCTCCACCCAAGAGCGGGTTTCGTCAAAGATGATTTTCCCCGTCGACAAAAAAAAAAAAAAAAAAAGCCTACCGGGGTCGGGGTTATCCGAAAGGAAACTAGAGTCCCGGTATGAAGGCTAGAAGGAACGGCGCGGGGTTTTTAGTCAGTAAGACTCTGACACTGTCTCCCGCTCCACCCAAGAGCAGGTTTCGTCAATGATGACTTTCCCCGTCGACAGAAAATAAAAAAAGCCATTATTATATTCAGCCACGAGCTCTTCTTTTCACGGTCTTCGAAACAAAATGCGACGTTTACTCTGTATCATCATTTTCTCGAACAAATAGCTATAGTAACAAGAAAAACATGTTCTCTCCATTTTACCGCAGATCAGTTTTCGTAGTACTTTATTTTTTTTGTGAGTAACTTTTTTTTTTTGTGGCGAGAAATAATCAAATAACTCGTCCCACCAGAAGTGGGACGAGTAGTAATACGAGTAGGGCGCGAGGACAAGTGTCAGATTTTCACTGACTAATCTCACTTTATTAGTATTTATTGAGTTTACTTTTGCGTTGCAACGGGCAAAGGGCAACTGTAGAACACAGATTTGGTTTTAGTCAGTAAAAGACTGACTCACCATCCCGCTCCCCGCTCGCCCAAAGCGGGAGAAGTCATTGAATGATTTCCATCCTTAAAAAAAAAATTAAGAATCTGCAACTGCAACAACTGTTCGGGTAAAAGTTTTTTCAAGGACTTCTTCGGTAGTTATTTTTTTTTTTTTGTATTATCTAAACCAATTGGTGTAACTAAATAAAATCAGCCAAGAAATTCCATCTGTTGTCAAACACCTGATTGAAAAAGCCGCAGTACAAACGAACGCCATCTCTGTAGCGGTTGTGAAACTATTAGATCACACTGAGAACGTAAATTTTCCACAGTTTTCAGCTAGTGCGCTACGTGTTAGTATCGGAAAATTCCGATAGATGGCGTTGTTTTAAATTGTTGACGAAACTGGAATTTCAAGGCAGTTATTTACATATTCCGATTTTCATAGTCTTATAAATACCTGTGGCAGTATTTGTCTGGTTTTCTTGGGCATTGTTCTTCTCTTCTTTGGCAGATTTGGCTTCGGAACTCGTGTTGCATCCCATCTTTCGCACTTATTGGTACACTAATATAAAGTAGTGTCAAAAATACAAATTTTTAGGAACAGTACACTTAATTTGGGTTTTAGGAACAAACTTTCCACTATAACATAGTTAGCAGTCTGTTGAAGCTCTCGTTGAAGTAGGTATATCTGAAACAAAGAAAGATATTGGTCAGATCATTCGGTAGTTTAACTTTTACACAAAATCAGTTTTTTTTTTTTTTTTTAATTCGTATAAACTAGTGCTTGACTGCGATCCCACCTGATGGTAAGCAGTGATGCAATCTCTGGTGGTGGTCTCGGGTAGTGGTCTGGTGGTGGTGGTTTCAAGGGTTTTCGGCTGAATTTTTTCAAGTGAAATTCAGTGGCCGTTTTCATTATTCTTATTATCTATTACTAGAAATGGTGCTATAAAATTGTTGTGGTTTTATATCGAAAGTATAGTATAGTTAACAATATGGGGAATCATTGATCGGTACAGTTTTGGTAAAATGGAGCTGAGCATATTATTGTAGTATCTGAGCATTTTTTTTTTGAGTTTTACGCTTGACCGCCATCTCATCTGATGGAAAACGACGATGCGGTCGACAATAGAACGCGCTTACCTAGAAGAAACCTATTCACTCTCAACTTAAAGATTCCCGGGTTGTAGCTATCACGAAACACAGACTCCGGAAATGAATTCCATTCATAAAAATATAAATAGCTTTCTAAGAAAGAATTTCAATTTTTTTTTTTTTTTTTTGTTAAAGAATTTATGAAATCGGCACAGTAATTTTTGAGTTTATTCATTACAAACATACACACAAAAACACAAATATTCTCTCTTTATATAGTGTAGACTGAGACTTTAAATAATAAAAAAAACTTTTTAGTAATAAGCCCTTTAAGTATTTGTACTAATTAAAAATTAGTAGAGTATAAAGTATCAGAAAGAAGTGTTTCCCCTATTCGCTAGAGCTGAGAATAAACGAACTACATACATAGGTCCAACTATATTCCATATTACACCATTCCAATATTCATTTGCCCCGTGCCAATAACTTGACATTCCAACATACGAAACTCAAACGGACAATATGAATATTCCTGTACGATATGCATTTCAAATGACAAAGCATTCATATTTCAATATTCCGATATTTCTCGGAAATATTCTCACGATTGCAACGGTGATATTGCATGAAAATATCGATGCTGTCATTAGTGAGTTCCAGTGAGAATGACAAATGAAAATCGTGCTTATTTCGGAATTGCAATATCTACTGGATGGACAATTATAATGATACAAAAGAGTGTGATTTCCTGCCGGAGTCTGTTTCCTGATAGCTACAACTTTAAACAGAACGAGACATGTAGAGATCGTAGCACTTGATGTTCCTCCTTCTGCGAAGCGGAAAAGGAGGCTAGCAAAGGAGGAGGCAACCCGCATCAGGCAACGGCGCTCTCGCCACTATCGCCGAGATTCCGATCCCGATTTCCGGCCACCGTAGACGCGGGCTTGCGGCCGGCGAGCCATGGGTAGCTCGCTGTCCGACCATCCGGTAACTGTCCGGACCGAACCCAAGACGTCGACGGCGCACCTCAAGGAGTTGTCAGCAAAAACAAGGACCCAGCCGGGTCAAAACCTACTGGGGCCAGGGTTATCCGAAAGGGAGCTCGAGCCCCGGTATGAAGGCTAGAAGGAACGGGGTGGGTTTTTAGTCAGTAAGAGTCTAACACTATCTCCCGCTCCACCCAAGGACGGGAGTTGTCATTGGATGATTTTCCCTACCATAAAAAAGCACTTGATGTTCTAAGGTTCTTAGACAGAGAAACACTGGCAACCTTTCAGGACTTTGTTACTAACGTCATAATCAAGTAGAAAATGTATCATATTTTTGTTTATCAGATTTTTAAACAAAAAATACATTTAAATTGCACGTTCTAAATATTATGAAGTCTATGCGAAACAAATGATAGTACAATAGTGGAGGGGAGCGGGGATCGGGCGGTGGAGAAGCTTAATGCGTTTACATCGCGTCATACATACACGTAGGTAGGTGTAGCAAAATACAGAGTTGAAATGTGTTAGACAGAACAACGAAATCTTGAAGGTTTGTTTTTGGTAAATGAATAATGTTTTGTAAAGTCATAGAACTAAAGTTGTTGTTTATGATGTTAGTACTGCAATCCTGAGAGGTTACCAGTGTGTTACAAATAACTCTGTATAAGTAAGATATATCTAAGTACCTAGTACAAGAACATATATCACCTGACACAGACCACAATCAGAGGCACCCAGCGTCCCCTAAATGAGACAGTCGAAGCTAGGGACGGACTCAAACAAAGGGGACAGTTGGCAGCTACTAATGAATCCTATTCATCGCGGGGAGGTAGGGGAGCTTTGCACAAATGTCCTATATAAGTATATATATAACGCTTTAGTGTTTGTTTTTATGACTTTAATCGGTTTTTGTTTTTTAGTTTTTGATGGTGATATTGTTTGGGAATAATGTGGATGATATCCGCAGGAGAACCAAGGTTACAGACATAGCTCGAAGAATCGCCCAACTTAAGTGGCAATGGACAGGGCACATTGCACGCAGAACAGATGGTCGATGGAGACGAAAGGTTCTGGAGTGGCGACCACGTACCGGAAGACACAGCGTTCGAAGACTGGAGGTCTTGGTGGACCGATGACCTGGTCAGGGTCGCAAAAATCCAATGGATGAGTGACGCATAGCACCTGTCGTCGTGGCGACGCTTGGCTAGGTCTATGTCCAACAATGGAAGTCTTTCCGCTGATATGATGATGATGGAAAACGTCTACCACTGTTGCAGTTATCATCATCATCATTTCAGCCAAAAGACGTCCACTGTTAGACATATGTAGACCTAGCCAAGGGTCACCATGATGACCGGTCCTGTGCGTCGCATCCTTGGCAGAATGGGCAAAATCATTCTCTGTGAATTACAATAACCAAACTCCAATCGCTAACTGGACTAAAAAAAAAGAGGTAGTTCGTATAATTTTGATGATGACTTTTTTATTCTTTGCATATATTTTTTTCCTATTTCATATATGTAATATCTATCACTAAACACCTTCCTATTATTTATCATTTACTACACACTAATTTATACCTACATATAATAATATACATATATTTATTTACCTCACACCTTACAACTGATTAACATCCGTAGACACATAAACACACAATAAATAAATAAATAAATTGTTGAAAACCAGCTTCAGGCAACTGCTACATAGTGGCCTTTTTTTTCGACGGGGAAAATCATCTTATGGCAAAACCTGCTCTTGTGTGGAACGGGAGATAGTGTCAGACTCTTACTGACTAAAAACCCCGCGACGTTCCTTCTAGCCTTCATACCGGGGCTCAAGACTGGACCTATTTGGCGCAACCGTGAGACATACAATGTAGATGTGTTTTATTTAAGTTTAAGTTTCTATACTATAATTGTTATCTCATTGTGTGTACCTATGTGCCAAATAAACGTGTTTTCTTTCTTTCTTTTACGTCTGAAAAAGTTGGCATCCGTGCAATAAAGGCCCTTCGATTGGAACCAATCGTTCCGATTCTGTTGTTAAAGGTTTAAATTGTTAGGCTTTGATGCTGGGCTGAGACCCAAAGCTGTAAGCCTAAATCGTGGCACGTGACACTGTTGTAAATGTGAAGTTTTTAGATTTTACCTCCTTTTCCTTTTATGACGTAGGCCAGCACTAAGAGAGGATTTCAAATTCAAAGTTTTTAGCATCGACGCCGAGTTGCTAGCCTGTCGGTTTTCTACCGGTTGCATTTCGGGAAGTGTGCGTCGGAATTGCATAACCTGATTCCTCCTAGCCCGTTCCATCATCGGACTACCAGACGAACGGCAATGCGCCACCGGTACATGGTGGACATCCCACCTACACGCACAAAACGTGTCGGAAACACATTCATTGTGCGTGCCGCTAAGGAGTGGAATTCCTTGCCGGAGTCTGTGTTTTCTGATAGTTACAACCCGGGAATCTTTAAGTCGAGAGTGAATAGGTTTCTTCCAGGTAAGCGCGTTCCATCGTCGACCGCATCGTCGCTTTCCATCAGGTGAGATGGCGGTCAAGCGCAAACCTATCAATAATAAAAAATAATAAAAAAAAAACAAAATCCTCTCCCTTAAAAGGTGAAACGGGGACCTAAGAGAAATCTACTTTCACGCGATTAAAGTCACTAAATCGGCAGAAGCTAGTAATTGAGAAAAAGCCAGAATATAAATCAAAACTTTATATTATAATATAAAATAGAACGTTAAAAAACGGCATTTAAACTCAACAAACTACGATAAAAAACTGCTATAAAACTAGGCACCGAAACACAAGGACGAAATGAATAAAAAAGTGCAGAAGCTCCAGTTCTCATTTCAACTTTTGCCAGCGAAAACAATATTGGTAGAGCAAAAAGTTTTTGCAAGGCATAAAGGCGTTCTGTCAGTCGTTTTACACGTGCAGCCTGTGGACCAAGTATACCCAGCGGGCATACAGCGACCTACGCGTACAGTACAATAACGCATTCAGGGTGCTTTTGGGGTTGGCGTGGCGATGTAGCGCATCAGGGATGTTCGCGGAAGCATGTGTTGACGGGTTCGCCGCGATCATACGGAGGCGATGCGCTTCCATGCTGGAGCGCCTGCGTTCCTCCTCCAATGGCATCCTGAATGTCTTTGCAGACAGGTGGGACTTATCGAATTAAACTAATGAACCATTGTAAGAAAAATGGTTCATTGGTTGTTTATTATTATTTAATTAAATACTAACACTAGGTTAAGTTGTTCTATTACTAACACATATGGATGTTTATCTGAAGTAAATATTTTGAATTTGAATTTGAATTTGAATAAAAAAGTCCAAGCAATATCTGTCCAGCCTTTTCTCAACTTCGTTGAAGTCAGCCTTCAATCTAACTGCATCTAGCTGAATACTTATTACTCAAGTAAAGAAGTTCCTCGGGTGAAGTTTCACTCGTAGCTATTTCAGGACATGATATAGCGGTGTGCCAATTTCATCCACATCAGTTCAGTCGTTTGAACTTGAAGAAGTAACAAACATCTCTCACAAACTTTCGATTATAGAATCCTACTAATATTATAAAATGCGAAAGTTTGTATATATGGATGGATGTATGGATGTATGGATGTATGGATGTATGGATGTATGGATGTATGGATGTATGGATGGATGTATGGATGGATGTATGGATGGATGTATGGATGGATGTATGGATGTTTGTTCCGCTTTCACGCAAAAACTACTGAACGGATCTCGATGAAATTTGGTACACGAGTAAACTATATCCCAGAATAACACGTAGGATACTTTTTATCCTGGGATTATGTACGCGGGTGAAGCCGCGGGCAAAAGCTAGTATTATATAAAGTGATACGGTTAACGGCGTATTGTGTTTTAATATTCCCACTGCTGGGACTCAGGTCTCCGTTCTAGGAGAGGGAAAGGGCCGTAATCCACCACGCAGGCCCAGTGCGAGTTGGTCGATGTCACATGTCTTCGAAGAAGAATTATATAATTTATATATTATTCTGGCAAATATTTGTATAGTCTAAAAAATATTTGCCATTGTGTGAAGTAAACCTTCTGCATCATTCTTACCTCGTGTGATGCTGTCGGTTCTAGACTAGACGGAGTTTGATCGATAAGGCAACGAGCCGGAAGGCTTTATATCGCTCTGTACACTCGCTAATAAATATCACGATTGAACCATTACCAGCTCTTCAAATAAGTATGAAATTGTTAGATATGGAAAATAAAAGTGTTACTCTTTACAAGCTTTTATTTAGTTTCACCTGTCTCGATGTTTGTCTGTAATCAAATCTTCTAAATTAAATTTGACCCACTTCCCGGTTACCGATTGAGCTGAAATTTTGCATGCACATGTAAATCAGATGACAATCCAAATTATTATAACAAGGAGCTGATCTGATGAGGGAACCGGAAGGTGACTATAGGAACTTGGTAGTTAAACGACACAACCCCATCGATTTTGGGCTCGTATGATTCGTCTTGACGTGTATTAATTATATAGGTATACCGAGCTATGAAATTTTGCTATGAAAAAATGATTTTTATTAAAAGCTTGTTTAACTATATATACTATATATTCCACATATATTATATTCCACAAGTATCACACAACGCCGTCTAGTCCCAAGATAAGCAGAGCTTGTGTTATGGGTACTAGACAACTGATAAACATACATATATATTTCTAAATACATACATAACATAGAAAAATTACACCCAGACACAGAACAAACGATCATGCTCATCACATAAACATTTGTCCTGGGTGGGAATCGAACCCACGACCTCCGGCATAGCAGTCAGGGTCACTAACCACTAGACCAACAGGCCAGTCGATGATATGATTAAATTGTGTGTACAGTAAAGAATAAGAATAGAAATAGTGTTTAAAGCTTTTTATATTTTTTTTTGTTGAAACAGACATGACTGAAACAGATAGTATGTGCACAGCACCCTATACAAAAACATAATAGGTATATACAATAAATAAATACTTATAAACATGCATAAACTACAACTACTACTTTTATGAATATCACTACATAGTATAAAACAAAGTCGCATTTTCTGTTCCTAAATCCCTATGTACGCTTTAATCTTTAAGACTACGCGACGGATTTTGATGCGGTTTTTTTAATAGATAGAGTGATTCAAGAGGAAGGTTTATGTGTATAATATTGCACCCGAGCGAAGTAAAAAATAAAGTTAAAACTCATTATAAAACCAAAAGCAACTTTAACGAGGTACTCAACTGCGCTAAAACAGTTTTAAATTCTCAAAGAGTTCGTTAAAACTGGATCGTTTCTGTTAATATCCTTTGGTATTAAAAATTGGAGTCGGAATGAACCGTGCAATCGTTGGAAGGAGTGTCTTATCCCCTAGGACGTCATCAATCAAGTTTTTTAGAAGGCGTTTTTTTTTAATTTACATTTACGAAATCTTTCGCTTCTTTTCATTGTGCCTATGGAATATAATTACAAAAATTACTTGTTTTTTCTTGTGACTTGGCTTATTTGGCAAAAAGAACAGGAACCAAGTATTTTGTGAGTTAAAGTTATGCACAAAATATATCAATGGTACTGGATAGTTTTTTTAGAAAGAATGAAAAATGAAACATTTTTTTTTGTTCTTATGGATGTCAGTTTACATGTTTGTGAACGCACTCACGATACAAGAGTAATCAGTGTGTGGCTACGGTCAAAGACCAAAGAAAATATATCCATTTAGATAAATTGAAGTAAAGTTCACTCACCGCTATGATCTATGAATTTCAATTCGCTTAAAACTACAAAAAATACCAAGCAAAATAAACGGTGAAATCTTTTTCTTTTGTAAACTCACAAGGTTTGATTTTTTCACAGCTTCCCGCAGACCGTAGACCTGAGTATATGGCTTTAATTTAAACTCGATACGTCCACGCATTTCCGACATCATGACAAACAGACAGACAGACATACAGACGGACAACAAAGTAATCCAACAATGGTTCCGTTTTTTTTTTTTAGGTACGATACGCCTAAAAATATTATTTTAATATTTACTTACACTTCAATTTTATTTGGATGTGGATGGATGGAGAGGTAGAGGGAGGCCAAAGAAAAGATGGATGGATTGTGTGCGAAGTGATATGAATGAAAAGGGAGTTAGTGATAGCGTGACGAGCGACAGGACAAAATAGAAGAAAAAAACGTGTTACGCCGACCACAAATCAAACGGGATAAGGGCAGGAAGATGATGATGAGTCATTTCAATTTTATTTATATGTAGTATAGAAAACCAACTCATATTTCTTTAGTTGTCCTTTGCATTCCAGGACTGCGGTAAATCTTTCAAACAACGCCACAGCCCTAAACTCAAAAGTTCCCATTTAAATTCAGTGTAATAAATAACCACATTTCATGCATGTTGAACGTTTTACCGGAAAGGTGAATTAATATGCGCAAGCGTAATTATTAAAATTTGCGGGTCATCCCTAGCGCAAGCCATGAATACGTAATCCGAACGCTAATTACACATGGACATCCCTAGCGCTGGTTTGCAGTTTGTCACACAGTTTTAAACATTAAGTTTTAAAATAATAACTAAATAAATAAAATTCCACAACTATCACAAAACGCAATTTAGTCCCAAAGCTGTGTTATGAGTACTAGACAACTGATAAACATACTTATATATTTCTAAATGCATACATTTAAAGATAAATTACACCCAGAAACAGAACAAATGAACATGCTCATCACACAAACATTTGTTGTAGCCACAATCTGCGGCATAGCAGTCAACCAACAGGCCAAGAATAACACATAGGATACTTTTTATCCTGGGATTATGTACGCGGGTGAAGCCGCGGGCAAAAGCTAGTTAGCTATAAGCTAGATTGGATAAAACTAAATAAATTATTTCGTCGGTGTCTGATGACATGTAAACGCTTACAACTTCATCAACAATTTCCTCACTTACGTTCTTTCAACGCGCTATATCGTCTTTATTTATTGTTTACGTTAAAAAAGGTCAAACATCCGTGTACAGTATTTTTGGTGATTCTTAATTCAAATATAAGTAGTTCAAACCCACCCCTGGTTCACCATCCAGGGCATATTTATAAGCATTACGTCCCACCACAGTGCCCCGTCTATTTTGGACGACACTTCGTTACAATGATCGCCTGATTCTGATTTATGTACTGTGCGTGACCGAGGATCTTTAGCTGGAGGATTCCAATTGATAGGAGTGCCCAAATTAAGGGGGAGGTACCGACTCTGATGTATAGTGAACCAAATAATGCTTATTCATAGATTAGGCCTGCCTCTTATATTGTAGAGGAGCTTTACACCTCTGATTGCTTTCAGGGGAATGTAATTATAGGCGACTAGCTGCTCCCAGCGGCTTCGCCCGCGTGATAGCAGAAAATTGTCCCAAGGGAACATACTTCCGGGATAAAAAGTATCCTATGTCCTATTCCAGGACATGGTCTATCCGTGTACAAAGTTTCATCAAAATCAGTTTTGCCATTTAGGCGTGAAGACATAACAAACAAACTCACTTTCGCTTTTATAATATTAGTAAGGATATTATTTTATTACAAATGTGAATGAACGTCAGTTTCCACCAAATGCTTTTTTGATGGTGGAAAATTATTACAAAACCTTTTTTTTGGTACATGTGATACCTGAAACATATGTCTAGTATTTATTTACAAAACTGTATTATGGAAAATCACAAAGTTATAATCCACTTATGGTACATACTTGGTTGGTGACATAATTACATGGTCACCGGACCACCCGGGTGACTGAGGGGTTGTTTTGCTTCCGCACCCAGCTGTGTGCTGGCGCCTGGTGTCCGCTATGACCTGCCAGGACCTATTTTGTCGGGGGTGTCCAATTTGTGTAAAATGTTTTAAATATTTTTGGGAAAAAATATAATGGTGTAAAAATTATTGGAATCAATTCAGTTACTGATTCTAAACAAACTATATTCAGGTTTCGCAAAAACTAAAAATATTGTTGTATAAGTTCTCTCTCTGGGTGAAGACAGAGTGATTGTCAGACTGACACTGGATACTTTTTACACTGTTTTTATACGTTGAATGTGAAAATGTTCCCTTGGGATGATTTTCTACATTGAAGCGATCTAGCCGATAGCAAAAGTTAGTAATAATAAAAAAAAGAAATAATTCGTGAAATATACAGGACTAGCTTTTGCCTGCGGCTTCACTCGCGTATATAAAATATAGGATATGTCACACAGGAATAAAATGGCTTTCTATTGGTAAAAAATATTTAACAATAAGACCAGTACTTTCAGAGGTTACCTCCTACAAACAAAAAATTTACCTCTTTACAATCACTACATGGTATAAAAACCTTTTTATATAAAAAAATAACCGACTTCACAAAAAAATTGAATTGCATTTGAGGAGTTCCCTCAATTTCGCCAAGATTCCACCATCAGATCCCAACTTCGTGACTATGGGACCATTTGGGAAGTATACCAGTATACCCTTTCCAACAAAAAAAGAATTTTTCAAATCGGTTAGCAAACGATTAAGTTATGCGCAAACAAACATAAAACAAAACATACAAACATCCGAATTGAGAATCTCCTCCTTTTTTAGGCGGTTAAAAACAAAGTCGCTTTTTCTGTCCCTATATTCCTATGTGCGCTTAAATCTTTAAAACTACGCTACGGATTTTGATGCGGTTTTTTTTAATAGATAGAGTGATTCAAGAAGAACATTTATATGTATACAGTTTTTCTGTAGTGTATTTAGTGTCAGCATTGCACCCGAGCGAAGCCGGGGCGAGTCGCCAGTATATACTACAAAATTATCACCCACAAGCTCGGGCAGTCGATTGCACATAGCCTTCGGGCATAATTTGCCAACATCGATTTATTAGCAACTAGATTATCGTTTGCCCAATTTATCATGGGCAGAGTTAACCCTGCATAAAAGCCTTAATGGCTTGTTCTATGCCCGTATATTTTTTTTTCCTTTGTCTTTGCTTGTGCCAGCCATTACTCAGCTTAGAAATATTTGGTTTATGATATAGAATAAAGTCAGTTTTTTTTTTTATTACTATACAAAACCATTCTAATGTTTTTTGCAGTAAATGATAAGTCAAATGATAAATGATGTTAATTTTACAAATTTGTTTGTTTGTTTATTTGTTACGTCTTCACGCCTAAATGGCAAAACCGATTTTGATGAAACTTGGTACACGGATAGACCATGTCCTGGAATAGGATATAGGATACTTTTTATCCCGGAAGTATGTTCCCTTGGGATAATTTTCTGCTATCACGCGGGCGAAGCCGCTGGGAGCAGCTAGTAGGTTATAAATAACACACTTTTACACGGCTACTACTTCAATTGCATTACTGTTTTCGTTATCAATGCTAACCTTAAACAACATCATTTCTAGTTAATGCGAAACCTGAATATAGTTTGTTCAGAATCAGTAACTGAATGGATTCCAATAGCTTAGTATATTTAAAAAATATTTAAAAATAGGTCACAAGTTAGGCACCACCGACACTAAATACAACTCATAACGTCACGCATAGGTCATTGCGGGCATTCGGTTTTCGCAAATACTAAAACTAAATTTATAGATTACGATTTAATTTAGACCTTTTTCTATTGTTTTACGAGTACGGTTTTAAACTTTATATTCTAATCGCAATATTTTATTAGTCAGATCGTCTTTCCATTTTATAAAATATAATCAGTTTTAATATGTATTCATTGGAGAAAAATAATAATAATATTCCACAACTATCACACAATGCCGTCTAGTCCCATGCTGAGCAGAGCTTGTGTTATGGGTACTAGATAACTGATAGACTATATTTCTAAATACATACATCATCATCATCATTTCAGCCGATATACGTCCACTGTTGGACACAGGCCTCCCTCAAGCGTCGCCACAACGAACGATCCTGTAACGCAGTGTTGGAAGGGCTCCAACAAGGTGGACTGATGACCTGGTGATGGTTGCGGGAAACCGATGGATGCGAGACGCACAGAAATACATACATATTATAGATAAATTACATCCACACACAGAACAAATAATTACGCTTATCACACAAACATTTGTCTTGAGTGGGAATCGAACCCACGACTTCTAGCATAGCAGTCAGGGCCACTAACCACTAGACCAATAGGCCAGTCGATAATGACGCTTACTCATAAAAGAACCATACCTAAAAAATAGCATGTCAGTCGATACTCAAATCTAATTTATAATGTAAGCAAGATACATGACAAAAGTCCATCATAGACTCGTCATGTGTAATCAGCCTATAACTTCAGCTTACAACTACCGTGACCTTTTTCAAACGGAGAGACGGCACGCGAGTCTCAATTAATTGAACGCTTGGCTACCCTAATTGATTTAGTGCTGGCGTAATTTGATTATTAGGTATTTAGTAGGTAATATGATAATTTAGTACCGAGGTAGGTAACCCATAAGGTTGCAGGAATATTTATAGGACACAGGCGAGTTTTAGTCACACGGGCACAAAATAGATAGGTACAGAAGAATCTCATGTATGTACTTAACTTTTTATACCTACGCTCTGTGAACGCACACTAATGAGCGTTTAAGACGGAACTGTTCGACGAGTGGCCGAGAGGCTACCGAGATATCGTGTCCGTGAGCGGTGCCTATAATTATGAGCGTTGCTCGAGCGCGCTTTGTATGTAGATTGACTTCTGTACTTATATATTTTGTGGTTCCGGCATTTTTTTTTTTTTTTTTTTTCTCTCGTCGGGGAAAATCATTATTGACGAAACCCGCTCTTGGGTGGAGCGGGAGACAGTGTCAGAGTCTTACTGACTAAAAACCCCGCGCCGTTCCTTCTAGCCTTCATACCGGGGCTCTAGTTTCCTTTCGGATAACCCCGACCCCGGTAGGCTTCGACCCAGATGGGCCCCTCCTGTTGCTGACAACTCCTTGAGGCGCGCGGGAACAGAGCGCGCCGTCGACGCCTTGGCTCGGTCCGGACAGTTACCGGACGATCGGACAGCGAGCTACCCATGGCTCGCCGTCCGCGAGCCCGCGTCTACGGTGGCCGGAAATCGGGATCGGAATCCCGGCGGCGGCGGCGGGGGCGCCGTTGCCTGATGCGGTCTGCCTCCTCCTTTGCTAGCATTACTGCTTCGCAGAAGGAGGCGACCGCCTGCCACTTGTGGTTCCGGCTCAAACGCTCATTAGTGTGCGTCCACCGGGCGTAGGTAAAAGTGAAGTACATACATGAGATTGTCTTCTGTACCTATATATTTTGTGCCTGTGATCCGCAACTCACAGGTTGCAAACCAATGGTATAAAACTACAAAACCCACCTCGAGTCTTCCCACTTCTGACTCACACCGTACTATGCGTCATACTCACAACATTGAACAATACAAAAAGGCGCGTCCCATGATTGACTTGAATACTTTACATAATTAGCGAAACTAATCTAATGGGACACGAATTTATTGTGTTGTGGCCTAATGGCTTGTTAAATTATATTAGTGGTAATTTTATGTGGTAATTAAGCATGACTTTTCAGACTTAAGAACTTATATTACAGTGTTTGTTTTATAATATTTTATTTCAACCGTACACTGTTGGACATAGGCCTCCCCTAAATGTTGCCATAATGACCGGTCCTATGTGTCTAGCATCTATCGGATTCCCGCAACCCTTACCAGGAATTAATTGAATTCAGTTGCGCGATGTTTAATTCCATCGATGCTTTATTGGTGCGATGTAAGGCTATGTGCGAAAAATCCTATAGCGAAAGACCCTACCTACAGCAATTGCTCATTAGTTGGGCAATTAACCCTTCAGATACCGTCAATTAGAGACACAATAGTAAGACAATAGATGCGCGGCCACCGGGTGTCGTTTGGGGATTCATGAATTAATGAATTCGATAGTATGTCGGTATAAAATGCCAACTGTTCCGTGACATTTATTAACCTTATTTTACATTATAGACGTTAAGAAAATACATAGTAAGCGATTGTCTTTCAGGCATTCTGTTATACATAAAACAGCGCAATCTCCCCAAATATTCCTAAAGCTTAACTCAATTTAAATTCTTCACTCCAGTCCCTACAAAAACACACTAAAACAACTAAATCCTCACCCAAACTATTTACCCTCGAGTAATGAACCCACGAACCGTACGTACGAACTTCTAATCACCGGTTTTCGAACCCTTTGAACCTTCAAAGGTACCCTCAAAACCGTTAAAAAAAATAAATAACTTCGCCGGAACCGGACCGGACGGGAAACCGCGAACCGGACGGGGCGGACTACCGGCTATTACGGACGAGATTTTGTTTAGAATGCCGGTATTTTCTCCCGTAAATGATTTTAGCAGGTGGGTAGTTTGAAATGGTTGGATAAATCTTTTGTGCTTGCGAGATGGGGGTTTATTGATGGCTTGGTTTTTTTTTATTATTACAAGCTTTTACTTAACTTGCAGTGTTTGTATAAATATGTATGGATTTTTAGGATAAATTATGCAAATGACTTTTGAAACAGTTACGTTTAACTGATTGAGCTTATATTTTGTACGTAAAATCTTACCTAATCTCGCATCTTAGATACGCCTACGTCAGACGAGGCAAGAGTTCTATACAAAATTTATTACAATCATTTAAAATAAATCAAAATACATTTGGCTATGATGGAGCGATATGGACAATGAATATTGTGACGAAACTCCTTAGACAAAGACTTCCGAAATAAATATTTTTTTAAGTGAAGTCAGTTATTTTATTTTGTAAAAAGTTTTTTATTTATAATCTGGTCATGAAATTAGTTGTACCCTGTAATTTAAGCTGAAATAAATACTGTTACGAGATTATTTTTAATTTTATAAAATAAACATTTATCATTAAAAACAGATACGAGAATTGGTAATTTTATAAAATATGAATGACACATAAGTACCTACCTATTTTATCAAAAACATTTATATTTGGAAGTTGTTTTTTGTTGACTAATGAATATATCGACGATACATAACAGTCAGTACTCAATTCATTTTATATGACGCCATTTATCATACAACCCATAAGAAAGGAATGTCATATATTACACATATTCCCACAAAAAATGGCCCATCACACTGTGAAACGGAGAAGGCATTCTATTTAATACCTACCGATAATCTTTTCGGCGTGCCCTAAAAAGGCCATTTTCTTTTGCCTTTTCTCGAAAGAAGTTTTTATCTCCGCGATAAGGCTGTTAAACTAGTTTCCACGATAGTAGACAACTATGTATACAATATTATTTGTAGTTTATATGAAACAAGAAAAAAAAAAAAGAAAATCGCTTGTCTTGGTATGGTCATGTAAAGAGGAGGGATGAAACGCATGTTGCTAAAAGAGTAATGAGTTTATATAAGGATGGATGGAGTTGGAGAGGGAGGCCAAACAAAATATGGATGGATTGTTTGAGAAATGATATGAAATAAAACGGATTTAGTAATAGCGTGACGAGTAACAGGACAGAATGGAAGAATAAAACGTGTTGCTACGAACCTAAATAAAACGGGATAAGGCCAGGAAGGGTTTGTAGCGACGTCTATGACGCCACATAAGAACTACGAAGAAAATACGAAATCCTGCATCACACAATCAAAGTTTTCCGCGCGATTTGAACATATACGACAGCCCGACATCAACTATCGGGCAGTAGCCCACCAGACCATAACACCCTGTCTGGTCGGAGGATCCTACCTTTTCAACAGAGGTTTGCGGGACTTTACTCTCTGTTCCACATACCTCTAAAGGTTTGTTCAGAATCAGTAACTGAATCGATTCCAATAATTTTTACACCATCTTAAATTGTTGCCAAATATATTTAAAAAAGGTCACAAGTTGGACACCACTGACACTATAAAATACAACACAGGTTACGGCAGGTTATCACGGAAATTTGATACTAGTACAAAGCTGCATGCGGAAGTAAAACAACCCCTCAGTCGCCCGGATGGCTCGGTGAGCATGTATTTGTGCGACCAACCAGATAACATAACTAGCTTGTAACTTCGTGATCTTCATCGTAGAGTTATGAAATTTTGTACACAATTTTTTTACATAAAAATACTAGACACGTGTATAGGGTTTCGCTATATACTAAAATAAATACTGTATATGCCAGATTTTAGAGAGACTACGCTATCGATTCTTGATTTTCAAGGGAATGATTTTTAGGTAGGAAATCAGTCAATGACTTCTCCCGCTCTAGGGAAGGGCGAGAGAGCGTGTCAGATTTTAACTAACAAAAACCAACTCCAATGTTCTTTCTTTGCTTTGCTTTCTATGTCTCCGAGTTTCCCTTTCGGAAGTCAGATCGACTTAAACTTTATGTACTGATAAACTTTATCGTGGTTCTAGAACGCAAAGAGCAACCGAAGGAGATGGGTTTACTCAGTAAAATTCCGACACCCCCTCTCGTTCCACCTAGAGCGGGAGGACAAATTTTATGATTTCCCTCCTCAAAAAAATAAGTACTAACCTCACATAGTTAACTCCTAACTACAGCTAGGAACTAACAATCAGTCCACTTATACGTAATTGGAACCGACAATAGCAATTATCTCGGCCTTCACACGTAATTAGAGACCTTTTGATAGAGGCTAATTTGTATAGAGTCCCGTACCATAGGTCAGGTTGGGTAGTCATTTGTTTCTGTGTGAAATTAGTAGCTGTTTGTTGTTTGGAAGACCATTTTATGATTGTATTGAACGCTTAAACAATAGAGGTATTACACGTTGAACATCACACATGTATCTATTGTTTGTAGGCAGAGGCGTAAATGTAATAACATACTACCACTAGGCCTGTTAGTCTAGTGGTTAGTTACCCTGACTGCTATGGCGGAGGTTGTGGGTTCGATTCCCACCCAGGACAAATGTTTGTGTGATGAGCATGATCATTTGTTCTGTGTCTGGGTGTAATTTATCTATAAAATGTGTGTATTTAGAAATATTTACGTATGATTATCAGTTGTCTAGTACCCATAACACAAGCTCTGCTTAGCTTGGGACTAGACGGCGTTGTGTGATAGTTGTGGAATATTTATTAATTTTTCACTTAGGTAGGTACCAGATAAATGTGGAATAGCAGTCATTGACCCTCCTATTTGTTGGTATTCTTAATTTCAAAAATGGAAATAAACACATACAGCTGTCTTGAATTGGCAAGTATCGTGTTCCTTTATAATGTAAAGCAGTTCATTGTTTGTTTTTCGGGTACTTACGCAGAGATATTAGGAAAAGGTCAATGTACTTTATTGCACGGTTACCTGGCACCTTATATAGTTTCTACCAGCAGTTGTAGGCTGGGCGCAGACACAGAACAAATAATTATGCTCATCACACAAACATTTATCGGTGGGAATCGAACCCACGATCTCCGGTATAGCAGTCAGTGTCACTAACCACTAGACCAACAGGCCCGTCACTTTCAAGCCAAACTGGAAAAAACTAAAATATACCATGCAACTTCTGCAAAAAACTTCCAACACAAAAGGAACCTCCTCAAACTCCCGTATTGTTTCATTAAACGTCTATCCGGTATTCATGTAAAATTCCCTTCATCAGAATTATTTTTTAACTCAATCACGGCGGGCCCAATTACCGATAATACGGGACAATGGCAGTATATTGAGTTTCAGTTATTTAATTAGGGCACTCCGGTATCAATTAAGAGTTCCTTTGTTGGGTCTAGAGAGTGGTCCATATTGAAGGACTTTAGATTTGAGGATTTATTTCCTGGTTGTTACTTAGTCATAGTCATAGTAGTTTATTGATAAGGGATTCTTACTAATCATATACAGATATTTCAAATTACATAATAGTTAACAAATGATACAAATAATTACATTACAATGTCAAATAATATAAAATGTTAAGAAATCATAATAAAATAGAAGGAAACAAGTCAATAGAAGTCAAATCACAAATTAAAATACATCATAAAATTAAAGGCTCAACAATTTACTTACTATTTGATTGTTTTGTTCAAAAAACACACCTTTCTTCATATACAAGATGTAACGTTAAATGCGCAAAACCTCAAAATTGGTTTGATCAGAATAACGAGCCGAATCAATAAAACCAATTTTTAATATAGCTTACATTTTTCAAAAAAATATTCATTAAGAATTTCGATCTGTCTTCGATGGCTTGACCTATTCAT
Organism: Mythimna lalbum; assembly: GCA_949319445.1. Lineage (NCBI taxonomy): Eukaryota > Metazoa > Arthropoda > Insecta > Lepidoptera > Noctuidae > Mythimna > Mythimna lalbum. The sequence goes on from OX439370.1 coordinate 9,141,345, forward strand.
AAATTGAATAGGTCAAGCTATCACGTCCGTAAACCCATGAAATAGTTAAACAAACACAAATAGTGGCAATCCAATCAAATTTTCTCATACACAGGATAATAAAAGTTCTTATATCAATGCAGGTATGAATTTTAAACAAACTAAAACTGCACATAAAACCTTTAATTTAAACCAATGGGATGTGATATACGGTATGGTATTACATGGGCTACATAAGACAAAGAAAACCCACCAAAAACTGACCTACGTTATAATAAATCCCAAGCCAAACCTCCATTAAATCACGCCAAACTTCCAAACCATAGCTTCTAAACGCCATCATCCCATCAAAACCCATCACGATTCCACATCAGACAAGTAAAAACTGGGTTAAACTAGTTAAAACCAGTTACCGTGGTATATCGAACCAACAGGTTAACAGGTGGATGGCCTTGGAGTTGAGTTTGCATGCTAAACCTCAGGAACAGCTATATATAGATGTCGGATTAGGTAGTAATCTGAATACGACATGTTTTAAAATTGCATTGCCATATTTCCTGGCAGAAGGCGTCAAAGAATTGCCAAACTTAAGTGGCAGTGGACGGGGCACAGTGCTCGATTGCGATCCCACCTGATGGTAAGCAGTAATGCAATATTTGATGGTAATATAACAATATAATTTGATGGCACACTAGTTTATTAAGAGAAGATTTATAATAGGACGGGAAAACCGCAGCGGGCAAATTGTTCCAGTCCTTCGATGTACGCGGTATAAACGAAGAGGCAAAACGCATAGTCTAGACCGTAGAAGTATTATCAACGTAAGGAGGGATACTCGCCGTACGTCAGGTTGTCTGATGGTAAAAAGAAGATGGCGGAATCAATCGCTCTCCAAAATGCATTCTGTAAAATACTGAAAGGATGGACCCTACGCCTGTGTTCAAGGCTTTGTGGATCACCAATTACCCTCTTCACACGCCTTTCCACCGAACCCAAAGTTGCTAGATTGCATTTTGCAGCACCAGCCTATTTATGGCTGCAGTACTCCACATACGATAAGGCATTGCTCTCAGATCAATCCAAACACCTAAAAGCCAAAAGGTCTGGAGTGGCAATCGAGTAGTGGATGACGCAGCATTAAAAAACCTCCCACAAGTCGGACCGATGACCTGGTGAGGGTCACAGGCATCCAATGGATGCAATATTTGGCGGAGGCCTATGTCTTTTTCTCTTTCCAACAATCTTATAGCCCTAACAATTGATATCAAAGATCTATTAGGATCGCCGCACAGGTGCCACCGGCCTGAACCATAAAACGCCGCCACCGGCATATTTCCTAAGGGCTTCATATACATTCGCCGCACATGGTTGACGTCAGTGCCCACACATGGTTGACGCTGGTGGTCGGACACGGTTGACACCGGTGGCCCCCACAAAACGCTGTCAGACACCACTCGCTCATTATACCTTCTTCGTCAGAGTCCATTATGATACTGAGCGAATGTGTTAAAAAAGTAGCCACCGGCCACAAGTGGCTACCACGCACTTCGGCATCTTTTATGGCTATTTCTAGCTTCTCATGGAGGCGTTTGTGACTGTAGCATGTGGCCCATGTGCGGTGATACTCACGACTTACGTGACCTGTTTAACCTTGAAATACTAACCCCTAGAACGATGCCTTGAAATTTATCAAAGACCTAACCTTATACCCAGCTGTGCCATTTCGCGAAAGGTTACTCTAAACTGAACGAAATTAACGGTAATTGTAACAAAGTTGTTCGTACATTATGTATCTCCGTGTTTACTGGCTGTTTCAAATGAAAGTACGAAAATAGGCTCACGTGAGGTCTAACAAAGTTTGTAATCTACGTTTGCAGTACATTACTTAAAGTGTAATGTAAAGACATTGTGGTCGCTCACAATGGGCCTTATCAGAAGGCTAAAAGTGACCCAAATGGCAATGGAAAGGGCTATGCTCGGGGTTTCCCTGCGTGATCGAATCAAAAATGAAGATATCCGCAGGAGAACTAAAGTTGTCGACATAGCATAAATAATTGCCAAACTTAAGTGACAATGAGCAGGGTACATTGCTCGCAGAACAGATGGCCGTTTGGGCCATCATCTAGATGATATCCCCCGCCCTTGGGGAGGAGCGGGAGATAGTGTCCGACTTTTACTGACTAAAATACCACCCCGTTCCTCCGTTGCCTTTTACAAAGCACAAAAAAAAGTTCTAAATAACTTTAATTTCGGAAATCAATATTTCTAGTTTGGTTCCTTCGTTATTTAATACCAACTTCGGGATAATTATGAGGTTTCTGAACAGAAAATGATTACGAGTCTTGAATTAATTATTTTTTTAAACGCGGCAAATTCTGTTGGCTTCATTGAAGTTATTGTTGTTCAGTTGTTTTTTAGAAGTTTAGAAAAACATATCCTGTTTACTCAAAATGTACCGCTTTAATTATCCTAATTACGAACTGTTTTAATTTTTGAATAAAATCATGAATTGAAAATAATAATAATAGTAGATTGATTGAGAGAACTCAAGGAGTTGTCAGCTGCAGCCCAGCTGTGTTAAAGCCTTTTGGAGCCAGGCATAGCTCCGAAAGGTAGCTCAGCCCCGGTATGAAAGGCACGATGGAACGGGGTGGGTCTTTTAGTCAGTAAGAGTCTGAAACTATATCCCGCTTCGCCCAAGGGTGGGGGAAGTCATTTAGACGATCTTTCCCCACAAAAAAAAAGTTAACAAATAAACGCTTCAGCTTAATATAGCTACTAGCTGCTTCATGCGGCTTCGCCCGCGTGATAGCAGAAAATTATCCCAAGGGAACATACTTCCGGGAAAAAAGTATCCTATGTCCTATTCCATGACATGGCCTACCCGTGTACCAAATTTCATCAAAATCGGTTTTGCCATTTAGGCGTGAAGACGTAACAAACAAATAAACAAACTCACTTTCGCTTTTATAATATTAGTAAGGATATAAGAAGATTGCAATCTTTTCCAGCTTCGCATGGATTTTACGTCTTGACTAATCATCGACTTTTTTAAACTTCTAAATATCGAATCAACCCGGTACAGACAGAACCTTATGTGGGTCCTCAATAACACGAACCGGATGGATCCAGAGAAAAACACACGTCATTTAACGGGTTACGGTAACACATTTCCATTTTAACCCTTTACCGACCATGGGCTTTAGGCCCAGATGTTTATTCCCAAGGGGGTGCAATAAGCCCTTCGAGTCGCCATACACCCTGTTACTATCTATATCATAAATAACGGACATGTATTTCCACCTGTTACTTAGTGTAACCACGATGAAGACGTTTATTTTGATACATTGACAGTGGTAGTGTTTAAATATGCGGTTTCATGACATTTACATCTACACTAATATTTTAAAAAGGTAAAGTTTGTTTTTTTGTTTGTAGGCGGTAATCTCTAGAAGTACTGGTCCGATTGAAAAAATTTTTTCACTGATAGAAAGCTGCTTTATTCTTGAGTGACATAGGCTATATTTTATGTAGCGGGCAAAGTTGCGGGCAAAAGCTAGTAATAGAATAATCACGAAGTAGGGAAGTAGTTCACTTAATGGAGGCCTTGGACACTTGAGGTTAATGGCCTTCATTAACCCCCAGTGACTAGGTAAAAGGGATGGACTTTTTTTAATAATATAAACTAGTACATTGTAATCCCACCTGATGGTAAGCAGTGTTGCGATCGTTGAGGTGAGGCGCACTAGGTTATAAGTATTTATCCAAAAGATACAAAAAAAAATTAAGATTTACTGCTGTGTTTTTAAATCACTTTTTAAGAGACCAGCCAAGTGTCACCATTATGCAGACCGCCTATAGGACACAGTGGAGTATACGGCGAAGGTGGTCCATTTAAGCGAAGCACCGCCGTGACCTCGTAGAGGACCTCTTGGACATCCTCACGCCCTGGAAGTTAGGAGACACAGGGCAATCTCCGGCTTGCAGATGACAACCAACGGGTGGCTCGCCGTCCAGCTATCCAGTCAAAACCGAACTTAATGGGAGCCGGATCGGGATGTTTGTCTCCGCTTCAAACCTTCAGCCACCTCCTTTGGTTCTCATTACTGCTTCACAGAAGAAGGTAATCGCTTCTTTACACCGTTATTGGGAATCCGTTTCTATGAAGCCATCTTCGAGTTCTATCAGCGTACGGTAATGCAAAGTTTGCGGTAAACATTTTCAAGTACACGAAACCAAGGCTTAACATATTTAACACCTCACGAAGTTTCAATGCCTAGAAAACTAAATCAACCTTCAAAACCTCTAGTTCTAAATTTAAAACTAAAACAATTCTACCGTTAACCCGTTACTCGCCTCATCACTTAACCTACAAATAAAAATGACAGTTAACCCTCCCTGTTTTTCTTTACACCGTAACAAATTTTATTCGCTTGGCCCACAGAACACAGAATCGACAGAGAGGGACTAGACGCCGTATTATTGACTAGACGCCCATGCAATATGCGCTGAACACTGGTGTCGTAACATAGCCAAAATCATAGACTAGACTAGAGTGCTCTAACACTGGATCATTATCACCCAGCACCATCATTTCAGCTAAAAGACGTGCACTGCAGGACATAGGTGCTCTCGCCACAGCATCTGGTCCTGTGAGTCTCATATCTATCAGACTCCTGCGGCCCTTGCCATATATTGGTCCTATTTATGGGAGGCCTTCCGACGCTGCATCTTTCAAACTCTCCAGAACCTTTAAGCCCCATCGATAAGCGTTCGATGGCACGAAAATAATTAACCTAAACTTATTGGTAGATACCTAATAGAAAGACAAAAGCGCATGAGTGGTCAATGATGATATCAATGGCAGCCTGGGCCACGAACTCGCGAAATTGTTCGCAAGAGTCACCGTTATCCTGAAATGCAAAGGGCAACTGAACAAACTCGGGTAGATTTTAGTTAGTAATCTGCCACTCCCTTTTGCTCCACCCAAAGCGGAAGCAGTGACTTCATGATTTTCCAAGCAAAAAAAAGAGGCGGTGTCTGAGTGGAGTAAGACAGAGTATCAGACTTTTACTGCCAAAAACACATAGTACTTCTTCATTTGCCGTTTAGGAGGACTACAGTTATAACTCTTTCGAACAATTCATAGCCATAGTGGCTCGCTAGGGATTTTCTGAAAAGGAACCTAGAACGCAAATGGCAACTGAAGGATACAGGTGTGATTTTAGTTACTTAAAGTCTGGTAAGTCCTTCTGTTCCGCCCTAGTGCGGGAATAGTACATTTTGATACAAGAGCAGGAAGTTTGTTATTGCGCCCGAGGCGGAATCCGCACGAGCCGTAGGCGAGTGTGTTATAGAGCCCAGGGCTGCAGTGACAAAGCACATATGTCAAACGACTTTTTAAACGACAATACACTCACTGAAATTAATAACTGACCGGCGACTCGCGGGAAACGACGCGCGCCGAGCCTGATACGATAAATGTAATAAAATCATGGCGGGGGAGAGCACGCGCATTTTTTTGTACTAGTGCGGAAAGTAGCCTATTGCTTGCCTGTAAACAGTGCGATAAGAGCAGATTTTTGAGTGAGTGTATTGAAAAGGTCTTTGGATGCAGAGAGAGCATGTGGTGGCTATCGAGGTGTTTCATTACTCTGTGGTCTTCTACCCCCAAACAGGCTCGTAAAAGTATTCAGGTGTGTTCTATTTAAGTTTCTTTTCGCCATGAGCTCGGGTAATGAGGTTTTTTATGTGCGTAGGTGCGGGCTTTTGAGGTTAGCAATGAAATAAATAATTAAAGCTTTTGTGTTTGTTCTGTTCGTATGATGCGTAAAAGCTGGCAAAGAGATTGCTAACTACAGTTGAATAATATACATAATGAAAATAAAATACAGCTCTTACTGTACCCGCACACGGGCCTCAAAAAAACGCCGGACGCGGCCGCAAAAAACAGCTCAAGCGCGCGACAGCTTGTGGCCGGAGAAACTTGAAGCGGTTTCAAGGTTTTTTTTTGTGGCGGCACCACCGCATGCGAGCCACAAAAAACGCCGCCTCAACAAGAAGCTTGAAGCGACTTTTTTGTGGCCCGTGTGTGGAGACACGCGCGCTTGCAGACGCGAGTAATGGGTAGCTCGCCGTCCAACTGTCCAATAAAGACCAAGTTTGGAACGACGGCGCTTAGCGTTCTACGTGGGCCTCAAAGGGATATGTCAACATGTTTGAAGGGCTGCGGATTTTTCGGAACTTACCGTAGCCCTCGCAAACAGGCAACTGAAGACACACTGTCGGTTTCAGTCAGTAAAAATCTGACACTCTCTCACGCATAGTTTCAGTCATTATGCCGACACTTGAGGGAGGCCTATGTCCAACAGTGGACGTATTTTGGCTGAAATGATGATGACTCCCTCACGCCCCATCCAAAACTGGAGAAGTGATCTGATGATTTCCTATGAGAAATAAACAAATACTTCTGTATTTACACTCAATTTTCAATTCGGAATAGTATTTATACACCGCTAAAGTTTTATCGTTTTAATTCCGTGGAGGGTCGATCCGGTACTTGGAACACTATCGATTTGTAACGATAAAATTAAAAAATAACGTACCTTTTTTTTAAACTCTTATTAATTTACGCATGTACGAAATTAATTTCTTTAAGAAAACGTTAGCTGAGCGAGTCCAATGACCTGTAGGTAGTTAGTACGCAACGCCGACTCTGCAAGGAATTAAAACGATCAAAAAGCGGTGTATATATCTTCAATCTGTACACGTTTAAATCTTGAATCTATCTAATCCCTTTCAATACTAAGTCTGTACCCCCACCATCTCGCACAATTGCATCGTTGTGTAGTGGAGCGCTCAGTTTACACAGCTCTGTGTACACACGATATTGAGAAGGCTAGACTCCAATTGAGTTCTATGAACTATGAGCTACATGCACCAGTTTGAACACGTTTCAGTGCGAGAAGGGATCAAATAGGCAATTGATAAACTGGAAGGGAGTAGCTGATACGAAATCGTAAAACACAAAGTTGTAATTAATTGCCTTTTTTCTATTCATGAAGTGGGACTGGACTGGACATGTCTGTCGCATGCCGATCGTGTGGTGGGCTAGGAAAACGCAAAATTGGTGCCCTAAAATCGCACGACGGTGGCGCGGCAGACCAAGAAGGACGTGGCGGGACAACTTGGATGTCTTCCTTGGGAATTGGAAAGAAGTGGCTCAAAACCGGAAACATTGGAAGGAGTGGACGGAAGCCTTTGCCCAGCAATGGGACAATATGGGCTAGATATAATAATAATTTTCTATGGATAATATAATCAATGAGTTTGATACCTACTATCTTTTTGGTATTATTGGTAATGACTAAAATCAGTCTAAGTAATTTTAAACTCTGCCCGTATCTCAAATTGTTCAAAACATTCAAAGCGGATTCGGATACGATAACGGACAGAACTTTTATATCGGATAGTATGGTTTTTTTTTTGAGGGAATATCCTCCAATGAGAACCCCCGCTCTTGGGTTTAGCGGAAGATAGTGTCAGACTTTTACAGACTAAAAATTCACTCAGTTCCTTCGTGCCTTCATACCGGAGCTAAGCTACCTCTCGAAACTAACCCTGGCCCCAGTAGGCTTCGAAACAGCTGCCTGCTTTTGCTGACAAATACTTGAGGCGCGCGAGAACAGTGCGCGCCGTCGACGGCTTGGGCTCGGTCCGGACAGTTACCGGACAGCGAGCTTAGTATGGCTGACACTGGCTTGGCCACCATCATATTTTAATTATGATAAAATGAATATTTTTAGTCACTTAGTTAAAATTAATAAATAAATAAAATAAAAAAATAAAAAAATCTTATATTTCAGACAAAGTCCATAGTTTGTTAGTATACACAACTTAAAAAACTAGTGTTAGTACTTATAACTTCCGGAAACAATTTATTTATTATACGCCACAGGGGCATGCAGGCGTACCCAGTGCTCAAAAATGGGACTGTCCCACCTGTCCGCTATTGTTTTCAGGATGATGTTGGGGCTGGCGCGTACCCTGCGCATGATGGAGGCGCATCGCTTGCGCATCGCTTGCGCATAATGGCATGAAAGCCGTCAATTTCTGCCTCTGCAAACATACCAGATGCACTGCAGTAGCGCGGCAACCCCATCAACACCCTAAAGGCATCATTATATTGAACACGCAGAGCACTGTATGCCCTCTGCGTGAAGTTGACCCACAGGCTACATGTATAAAATGACTGACAATACGCTCTAAACAATGTGGCCTTTACGTCAGCCGAGCATCTCGCAAACCTGCGAGCCAACATATTGCAGCGGACAGCCAAAGCTCTGCGCTCCCGCTCAACATCCAGATTATCTCTGAGGTCTTCAGAAACCCAGTGGCCCAGATACTTGAAAGCTGTGACTTGCTTTAAAAGGCTTCCGCAAAGTTTAAGTAAGGCCCAATTGGGTAGCTTTTAGTTCCTGCCTTAAAAACTAGTACCTCACTTTTCTTAACATTGTATCTGAGCCCATGGGTCTCCGCATACCTCTCACATATTGTAAGCAGACTCATCATTGCGTTAATCGAAGGGCTGAACAACACCATATCATCAGCATAACTTATATTATTGATGCATATGCCGTCAACATAACATCCTTGATACGTGTTGCTGAGCTCGACAATTAGCCGGTTTATATACAGACTGAAGAGGCGAGGGGAGGTCAGGCCACCCTGCCTCACACCGCACTCCAGCCTATACACATCCGACAATGAGCCTGCCCACCTCACATAATTGAGCTGGTTATTATACCAATACCGTAGTATTGATATAACTCCCCTATCCACTGAGGTATCGTTCAATAATTTTTGCCATAACAAATCGTACGACACTAGATCGAACGCTTTGGAAAGGTCGAGGAAACAGGCGTTAACAGGTGTTTTCCTCGACGTATAATACTGAACAGTGTGCTTGAGAGACAGTATGGCACTTTCCGTAGAGAGACCCGGGCGGAAGCCGAACTGTGCGTCATGCAAATCGATGCGAGTTGCCATATGCCTATCAAGCAAACTGTCCAGCACCTTGGCTATGACAGTAGCAAGTGATATGGGCCTGTAGTTTGACATATCTGATGTGTCCCCAGTCTTATCTTTTACAATTGGCACAACCACAGTTTTCATCAGATCGCTGGGCAAGTGAGCGTGGCTCAAGCAGAGCGAGAAAAACATCGCCAGTACTCTAGGCAGGTGCTCGATGCTGAGGTGGTCATGCCCCGGCGATTTGCCCCTAGTCATGCTTTTTATGACAGTAGCGATATCTTTCGCTGAGAACCTAACATTCAAGTCCGTCAGACAAACCTCAGCATCGACCGCCTGTGATGCTAAACCTAGAGGAGATTCAACCTTTTTTTTTTTTTTTCTCGACGTGGAAAATCATCTTTGACGAAACCCGCTCTTGGGTGGAGCGGGAGACAGTGTCAGACTCTTACTGACTAAAAACCCCGCGCCGTTCCTTCTAGCCTTCATACCGGGGCACGAGCTCCCTTTCGGACAACCCTGTCCCCAGTAGGCTTCGACCCAGCTGGGCCCCTCCTGCTGCTGACAACTCCTTGAGGCGCGCGGGAACAGTGCGCGCCGTCGACGTCTTAGACTCGGTCCATTACCGGACCATCGGACAGCGAGCTACCCATAGCTCGCCGTCCGCGAGCCTGCGTCTACGGTGGCCGGAAATCGGGATCGGAATCCCGGCGACGGCGGCGAGGGCGCCGTTGCCTGATGCGGTCGGCCTCCTCCTTTGCAAGCATTACTGCTTCGCAGAAGGAGGCGACCGCCTGCCATTCCTCCGAGGTCTCCGCCGCCGATCGCCCCCACGAGGGCACGGCGATGCTCCGCCCAGGCAGGGCACACCTCAACGGTGTGCTCCACCGTGTCCTCCGGGCGTTGCGCGCAGTGGCGACACCCGGGCGTCTCTTCCGCCTGAATCCGATGCAGGAACCTCCCGAACTTGCCATGTCCGGTGAGGACCTGCGTCATGCGGAAGGTAAGGACGCCGTGAGGTCTTTCCAGCCACGCCTCAAAGAGGGGACTTACCGCCATAATCGTGGCGTGCCCAGCACTGGGTTGCGATAGCCGTTGACGCCATTTCACCATGAGATCCCGCCGGAGCTCTGTCCGCCATGCCTTGACATGTTGCGGCAGTGGACTTTCACCCCGGCGTTGCATCTCCACGCGCATGTCGTGCATGTGTGCAAGGACTGTTGCCTCCAGATCCCACGGTGGTAGGCCAGCCAGAAGGCTCGCCGCTTCGCGGGAGATCGTGCGGTAACCCCGCACCATCCGTATTGCCATGACCCTCTGGCAGGCGTTCAGTATGGACGCCGGTCGCTTTGCCAGCGACGGCGCCCACACCGGCGCCCCGTAGAGGGCCATGGACCGAACGATCCCCGCGTAGAGCCTCCGGCAGGAGGCGTCTGGACCCCCAAGATTGGGCAGGAGCCGCTTGAGAGCAGCCCCAGCCCGGAGAAGCTTAGGAGCCAGACGTCGGAAATGTTCTACGAAATTCCACCGGCTGTCGAGGACGAGTCCCAGATACTTCATCGTCGACCCGACGCCATTGCGAACTCCTCCTACCGTAAGCTGGGAGTCCGATGGTGGCGCGTTCCGAGGGCCGTGGAAACACATTGCCTCGGATTTATGCAGCGCCACCTCGAGTCCCAACTCCTGGATCCTACCAACGGCTATCGCAACCCCGCGTGTCGCTAGAGCGACCACCGCCTGGTGAAGAGATTCAACCTTAAAATGCTTCACAAACAAATTTAATATAATATAATAATTAATACCCAAATATCAGAATATGTCTGGTATGGTATAGCTGACCGACCCAGAGAGAGTATCAACGGCTTTATACTTCAAAAACTAGATAGTTTTGGTTACGAAGCTCTGTAATATCCCAGATAATATCAGAACGAATATCAAAGAAGTAGTTGATCTATATAATTTAATGGGAATATCTTCACCAACTGGCGAATATTGTGCGTCTGAAAGGCACGAACCAGTACGTAACAATAAAAGAGGTCACTGACCTTACTGAATACCTGAAATCTCTTCTACATTTTCGGGGTTCCGTACCAGAGGGGTGCCAACGGGACCCTATTACTAAAACTCCGCTTTAGATATAAAAAGACAACACTTTGCCCAATAAACAAATAACAGATATGTACTTCAAACATCAGAAATAAAATAAGTTTTTTATAATAATAAAATACATACAAGGAGTAAGGGACAGCCCTCTGCAAACTTTAAGGGCTTGCTGAACAACCTTCCACAATTTTTTTTTTCAGGAAACGAAAAATAAAATTATGACTGCCCAATCAAGTTTATAATTTTGTATGGTGAGGCTGATTTTTGTTTCCTTCTCGTGGAAGATTGTACAGTTTCGTCTACTGAGCAAGCCCTTAAAGTTTGCGGAGGGCTGTCCCTTACACCTTAACCCAAAATTATTAAGTAACTATCTTTTGCCAGCGGTTTCGCCCGCGTACATAAAACATAGCCTATGCAACTCAATAATAAAGCAGCTTTCCATTGGTGAAAAAATGTTAGCAATCGGACCAGCCCCCCTAGCCAAGTTACAACCGCTTTGTGTCGAATTCCATTCTCGAATCGGTAACGCCTCGGTGTCAGCAATTATAGAAAACGATAAGTTGGTAGCCATGTTGAAGCGCCTGAGTCGTCCGCTCGTTCTAAAATGTAGCGTTTATATAACAAAGGATGTAGCGTTGAACATTGTAGAAACGATATTCTATCATTTTGAACGATGTGAACTTGGCTACAAATTTTCTATTCGTTTGTTCTGACCACGTGACTTAACATTGAGTACCATACATTTGATTAGTTTTCGTCTAGCGTTAACGATTGCAGATTATCAACTTGGCTAGGGGTGTAGTACTTCCAGAGATTACCTCCTATAAACAAAAAAACAAACTATACCTCTTTATTATATTAGTGTAGATAAATACTGAGAACTTAAATTATAACAATTATAACGAAGAGGTTGAGAGGACTTCAAGTAGTAGTTCCGAATTTTACGCTTAAAGGTAAATTTACTTTTAGCTTTTTTGATGTCAAGGAGAAGCACATTCCAGAGTTTTATGGTGGACTGTCTCCACCATAAAACTCAGTAAGAATTGGACATAAAGTCAGTACGGTGATTTTTATTGCCGCTACAATAAAATAAAATTAAAGTTAAAAATTCAAGGACACTAGAAACGTCATTTTGTCCGCGGGTTTTGCTCGATTTTAATATTGTAGTCCGCCTTTGTATTTTTATGTTGCATGAAGTTTTAATAAATAAATAAATAAACCCTTCGTGTGTGAGTCGACTCGCACTTGGCCAGTTTTTTTGCTCTGTACACTTTAAAAAAATAAATGTTTCGTTTCTACATAATTTTATAACGTCCTCTTTTTTAAAGTTAGATAAAAAAGAAACTAATGAGGTGACATAAGCTGTATGATATAGTACCAACATTACAGTGCGTCTCACTTAAGAAGTTACATCGGCGTAATGTTGGCTCCCCTGTCTGTCTACATAAAAAGGAAGGGAAAAAAGGAAAAAGTTGCCTACTCTACCAAAATTGTTCCCCAAAATGCGAAACGAAATCGATTTTAACGGTAGCTGCAACACTTTTTGAAAAATTATGAGGGTAATGGGATTTTATTTTAAAAAAGTAGGTCTCAAAGGAAGTTGTTAATAGAGAGGAACGATACTGTGGCGTGGCGTTTTCGTTATTTGAAAGAATTGTAAGACAATCGGAATGGAGCCCAGCGCCCTATACTTTATACAAAAATAGTAACAATAAAAAAAGGCAATTGTTAAAGTAACGAAGTATCAGTTAATCTCCCTCATATTAAGTAATTTCATTGCTAAAAATATGGCAACATTATTTTCAATACTACCAACATGACAGCAATGTAACTTCTTAAGTGAAACGCACTGTAGACTTTATGCCAGTTGGCTGTATAATTATTTTTATGCTACTTTTCTCGGCCTATTGCCAGGCTACGCATTATACAACGGTTATGGACTAAATAATAAATGAGGAGCAGTGGTGACCGAGTGGTAATGGCCCCGACTCACGAGTCGTAGGTCGTAGGTTCGAACCCAGGACGGCGCATTACTTTGTGTAATTTATTTCATCACCACTGCTGTCAAAACGGTGAAAGAGAACATCGTGAGGAAACCAGCATGTCCTAAAACCATTCACCAACCCGCACTGGGCTCGCGTGGTGGATTACGACCCATTCCCTCTTCTAGGGAAGTCATTGTTATTGTTTTGTAATTTTATTATGAATATTGTCTGTATGTGTATGATTGCTAAACTGGAAAGAGTCTTTAGTACTTGAAATAAATGAATAATAATAATTATTATACAAGAGACGAGGCCTGTGTCCCAGCAGTGGGAACATAAAAAGGCTGATGATGATGATGGTCTACATATTGTAGATACATTTATTTATAACCTACTAACGTCCAGCCTCTACTTCGCACGAATGGTAAAAAATCTTTAAATTTCTCAGCTTTTTCTACTCATCATATACTTTCACTGTTTTTTTCATACAAACTCTCATACGCGAATATGACGTTCTTACACATTTTTCATTAGATAATATAATAATAATATCCATCCCACAACCATCACACAACGCCGTCTAGTCCCAAGCTAAGCAGAGCTTGTGTTATGAGTACTAGACAACTGATAAACATACTTATATATTTCTAAATACATACTTAATATAGATAAATTACACCCAGATACAGAACAAATGATCATGCTCATCACATAAACATTTGTCCTGGGTGGGAATCGAACCCACGACCTCCAGCATAGCAGTCAGGGCCACTAACCACTAGACCAACAGGCCAGTCGAAAGATATATTAGATATTTTGGAAACACAGTATCTTGTGGAATTATCTAGGCTTCTATTGAAATCAATTTTTAAATACAGTACTCATACCACAAGCTCTGCTTAGTGTGGGTCTAGATGGCGGTGTGTGAAAATAATGGAATCATTATATTTTTGTATATTGTACACACGGCAGGCTTTTTTGATTTAAATATATCTTCATAAGCTATATTTTATGTTTGCGGGTGAAGCTACGAGCAAAAGCTCGTTTATAGTAAAATTCGATGCATTTCTAACTATTCACATATCAATTGAAACCTAGAGTGATTGGCCACAGTTACTGATGACACGAGGGCACAGTGTAGACACCTCAGGAGCCTTTGTCACGCTAATATAGAATAGAATTTTATTGATCGCGAAACTGTGTTTAAAACCTAGTTTTAAGGTGGTGCATCACGACTCACATTTTCACTGTTTTTCATACAACCGCTCATAACTGATTATGACGTTATTACACACTTTTCATTAGATATTTTAGAAACACAGTATCTTGTGGATATTATCTAGGTTTCTAAAGAAACCAATTTCTAAATTTGTGTAAAACTAATCCAGTAAAAATCTCTGAAAATATCCTATTTTGTATGAACTTTGACACTTCATAATTTGTCTAAAAATTAAAAAAAGTCAAAAAAAGTAATCCTCTAAAGACCTTGCAAATTTTATTAAGATTCTAAATGATGACAACTTTTTCCAAAAACTTTTAAGGGTTTAAAAAAAAACAGCTATTTCCTGGAGCAAGTTTTGTGAAATTTTCGAGTAAATCTCGGAATTTCCGAATACTAACAGAGTTTCCAGGCGTTATCTCTCTTTTTTCGCGTTGCCTTTTCGTCAAACATCGCGTAGGATTGCATTAAATGAAGTAACAAGCTTTTAAACCATTTTCGATGTTTACGATAAGCGAGTGGAGAAGGACCCTCTTAAGTTAGTTTACTGTAGTTTTAACCCTTCAGATACCGTCAATTAGAGACACAATAGTAAGACAATAGATGCGCGGCCACCGGTGGTCGCTTGGGGATTCATGAATTAATATCGTGGAAAGCTTGTTATTAGTTCTTGTGGACGGACTTTTTAATCGACTGTGCTAGAAGGAGAGTGGTGTTTTTCGAGTGTATGTAAGTATATGTTTTTTTTTTTTGTCATAGCCTAGAATTTAAAGGGCTTGTTACATTTCAGCTCAGACATTGAATACTTAAAAATATGAAAAGTTATAATGGAGGATTTTTCACACTGTCAATGTTACGGCGCGCACTGTTCCCGCGCGCCTCAAGGAGTTGTCAGCAGCAGGACGGGCCCAGCTGGGTCGAAGCCTACTAGGGACAGGGTTGTCCGAAAGGGAGCTCGTGCCCCGGTATGAAGGCTAGAAGGAACGGGGTGGGGTTTTTAGTCAGTAAGAGTCTGACACTGTCTCCCGCTCCACCCAAGAGCGGGTTTCGTCAAAGATGATTTTCCCCGTCGACAAAAAAAAAACCCTGTCAATGTTTTTTTTTATGCTATTATTAAATATGTGTTCTGTAAAGAGGAGGGATGACGCGCATATTACTAAAAGACTTCTGAGTGTACATGTAGATGGATAGAGAGGGAGAGAAAGGCCGAAGAAAAGATAGATTGTGCGAAGAGTGATATTAAAGAAAAGGGAGTTAGTGATAGTTTGACGGGTGACAGGACAGATAGATAGATAAAAAATTATATAAGAAACTTAAGAGTAATAGGGTGTCACAATGACAGAATGGAAGAAAAAAACGTGTTACGCCAATAGCCCAAGTAATCTATATCTATATACTTCTATATACTTATAATAAATCTGTAGAGAGGTCAATTCTGTACATGAAATATATTTCCAAAATAACTATCAGGGGGTGATTAGTGATCGATACTGATGCTAAAAATGCAAACAGTAAAATTTTTGTCTGTCTGTCTGTCTGTCTGTCTGTCTGTCTGTCTGTCTGTCTGTCTGTATGTTCTTTATAGAAACAAAAACTACGCGATGGATTTTAACGAAACTTGGTACAATAATTCTTCATACTCCTGGGCAGGTTATAGTATACTTTTCATCACGCTACGATCAATAGGAGCAGAGCAGTGAAGGGAAATGTTGGGGAAACGGGAGAAATTACTCCATTTTTTAAGCTTCCGTCGCGTTTGCAGCCTTAATTCATGAATCCCCAAGCGACCACCGGTGGCCGCGCATCTATTGTCTTACTATTGTGTCTCTAATTGACGGTATCTGAAGGGTTAATGGTTAAAGCTACACAGAAATCATGTATCACGGAAATATTCTCCTTAAAATTATATAAAAAATATCCCACGACAGCATATATCTATCTTTTATGGTTGACTCACAATAACACGTGTAACTCCCGATAGCTTAGCAGTTCGGAGCTTTCTGTTTATTTTTGTCTACTCTTACGTTTATAACACTCTCACTCATCCCTAATATTAAAAAGTTAACATTATTATCTATTCAATAAAAAAAGAATCATAGAAATCGGTATAGAAACACCAAAGTTATACATGAAATACGCTAATAAGCCATCGCGCGTGAATACTGAATCCAGTCCCCCGGCTCTTAGAATTCGATATCAGACGTTTCAGATCTTTGATTTTGACGACCCCGTTGTCGCTGGCATAAGCAACAGGATCCGCGTACGAAGTCGCTGGCAGAAGCTAGTATGAAATAAGGGCAGGAAGAAGGATGTGTTCAAAGTAGAAAAAGCGGGTATTTACTGAAGGACTTATGTACTCACAGGCATGCTCTACTTTATCCATGGTACGTTGCTACTAACAAATAGAATAAAACTCTACTTAAGTACCTAGTAGTATAAAAGTCTCTTTTATTCTTCTATTCTTCTCTTCTTTGTATTCGGTAATTCCGAGATTTACTCGAAAATTTCACAAAACTTGCTCCAGGAAATAGCTGTTTTTTTAAACCCTTAAGTTTTTGGAAAAAGTTGTCGTCATTTAGAATCTTAATAAAACTTTGCAAGGTCTCTAGAGGATTACTTTTTTTACTTTTTAATTTTTAGGCAAATTATGAAGTGTCAAAGTTCATACAAAATAGGACATTTTCAGAGGTTTTTACTGGATTAGTTTTACACAAATTTAGAAATTGGTTTCTTTAGAAACCTAGATAATATCCACAAGATACTGTGTTTCCAAAATATCTAATGAAAAGTGTGTAATAACGTCATAATCAGTTATGAGCGGTTGTATGAAATACAGTGAAAATGTGAGTCGTGATGCACCACCTTAACCACATAACAGGTTTTAATGTGGTTTTTACTCATAAAAAAAACAATAAAAGAGGAAGTTTTATGTATATAATTTGCACTCGTGCGAAACTGGGTATTTTTTCGAGGTGAGAAATCATCCAATGACTTCTTCCGCGCTAGGGTAGAGTGGGAGGATATATCAGACTTTTACTGACGAAAACAACACCTTATGTTATTTCGGTTATCATTTACGTTCCCTGCCTACTGCCACTTTATCATCATCATCATCATCAGTCTTTTTAATGTTCCCACTGCTGGGATTTAGGTCTCCTGTCTAGAAGAAGAAATGGGCCGTAATCCACCACACGGGCCCAGTGCGGATTGGTGAATGTCACATGTATTCGAATTTTTGGTTCTAGGACATGTCGGTTTCCTCACGATGTTTTCCTTCACCGTTTTGAGAGCAGTGGTAATGAAATAAATTACACAAAGTAATGCGCCTCGCAGGGTTTGAACCCACGACTCGTACGTCGGAGCCATTACCACTCGGCCGCCACTGCTCTCTTAAGTTGGGCGATTCTTCAGGCTAACCTTGCTTCTCCTGAAGATAGGTATGTTGATACTGAATTTCAATTTCCATGTAAATAAAGACATGTCGCCCGCTCTCTTGATACCATCGCGTGCCAGGCTATGGGGTTCCAATATCGCCGAAACGCTAATGGTGACAAGACCGTATTGGATGATATCGTTATTATTTGCGTGCCTCGTTTGGCGGCCTGAGCTTCGGCTGCGTGACAAATGATGGAGTTTGAGCCTGTTGACAACCTTGACAAGAAGACAAAGAAGGACAAGGAGCGCCGAGACGTACCTATAATACAATAATATAATATTCCACAACTATCACACAACGCCGTCTAGTCCCAAACTAAGCAGAGTTTGTGTTACAAGTACTAGACAACTGATAAACATACTTATATTAATAAATACATATAATAGATAAAATTACACCCAGACACAGAACAAATAATATTGCTCAACACACAAACATTTCTCCTGGGTGGGAATCGAACCCACGACCCCCGACATGCCAGTAAGGACCACTGACCACTAGACCAACAGGCTAGTCGAGTATAGGGACATAGCTAGGCAGAAATGAATATATTATATCATACTAGTGCAAAGTCGATGCCCGTTAGGGCCGCGGGGAATTTCAGAAAAGGAAACCCGCGGTTCTAGAACGCACAGGGCAACTGAATACGGCTGCTGAAACATTGAAAGTATAACTATGGTCCTAAAACACAAAATACCACTGAAGGACATTGGTAGGTTTTCGTCAGTAAAAGTTTAATAGACCCTCTCGCTTCACCGTAAAGCAGGAGAAGTAATTTGATGATTTTCCACCTAAAAAAAAAAAAAATATCGCTACGCGTCATAGAATTGCATTCTTGTCCACGGAAAAGCACAGTTCGTATGAAGTAGATCCAGGCAGCGAAATTGTAAGTAAAAGCAAGACAATTCTATTTTTCTGAAAGCTTCTTGAAAATTAGTAATAGTTTTTTACTTTCATGAAAAAGCCATTAAACAAAAAATAAACAAGATTTTTTTTACTTTGTAGCACTGTAAATGTAGTGTAGTAGTCTGTAGTCAACCATAAAACTACTTTGTAACCCGTAGTAGTAGTCTACAAAACTACACGACGACTTGCTACGCCGTAGCTAACGTGACGGTATGTGCTACGCCGGGCCGCTACGGCAGCAAATAAAAGGAGTGCTACGCGACGAGCACAAACTCTTTGCTCTTCGTAACTTTATTATTTTTATGGTTGTCGTACTTTGTTGAACGAACGTGTCTGGTCGTTGTGTCTGTTTTGTTTGAATAACTAGTTTTTGCCAGTGGCGTCGCCTGCGTAAAAGTCGTAAATTATACCAAAGGAAGGTACTGCCGTTATAAAAAGTACCCTTTGTTCTGTTCTCTTCTTTATTCTTAAAAAAAAATAGTTAGATGCTTCATAATTAATAAGATCGCCTATTGAACATTTACTTTTAATGTTTGTTCAATAAAGTTTATAATACTTACTATTCGTATCATTTAGAAATACTAGTTTTAATTAACTAATACCAGGCTATAGAGCACAAAGGCGATAGTCTCATATCCCTTTTGTTTTCAAAGACACAAAATATAATAAAACTAGCTTCTGCTAGTGGTTTCGTCCGCATAAAAGTAGGTTTTTCCATACAAATTTTGGAATACTGTTTCATTATTTTAATAGCTGATTTTTTTTAAATTTTCTCTTTGTGCTCGCCTACGGTATAAAGGGAAACCTTTATTTGACATATTTATATATATAAGCAAAATTTGACGCTCCTTATCCCTGTAGTTTCAGCTGTGCGTTAATGTGTCTGTCATTCGGTTTCTTTTTTATAAAGTAGCTTTTGCTAGCGGCTTTGCCTGCGTAGAGATAGAACATTTATGTCTATATCTACACACTACACTCAGTCTTTTATTGTTCCCACTGCTGGGACTCAGGCCTCTCTAAAAGAGGGAATGAGCCGTAATCCACCACGCGGGCCCAGTGCGGGTTGGTGGATGTCAAATGTTATTTAGTGAAAATGTAGCTATCTAATAGTGAAAGAATGTTTAAAATCGTTTCAATTCTTATTGAAGTAAATCGTAATATAACAAACAAAAAAAAATCAAATCTTCTCTCTTTATGGTATTAGTTTAAATATACGGTTACAATTTATATTAAACTAGCTTTAGCCTGTGGCTTCACCCGCGCACTTAAAATACAGCCTATGTCACTCAGAAATAAAGCAGTTTTCGGTGAAATATTTTTCACTATCGGACCAATATTTTCAGAAATTACCTACTATTTAAAAAAAACTTTGCCTCTTTATAATATTACTAGCTTTTACCCACAGCTTCGCCCATGTACATAAAATATAACCTATGTCACTCAGGAGTAAGGCAACTTTCTATCGGTGAAAAAAAATGTAACAATCGGACCAGTACTTTCAACTCTACCTCGTTATAATATAAGTATAGATAGATAATAGTTTAGATAAAGCCTTTGATAAATAACCCAATACACAAAACGAGTAACTTAGTTAAAACTCACACATCTAACTTCGGTCCTACATGCGTAGTATCGATTCCCCCCTCGGGTGGTAATGTTCTATTTAAACAAACGGACTCGGTCTAGACTCGGTGCAGACAGTTATTGGCTAAGGGGGTGAAACATACATTACCCTTCATTTGAGCCCAGCCGGAGTTAGGTAAAAGATTGTTTTTCTTTTTTATTTTTGTACTCACACAGAAATAATAGCGGATAAAAATACATTAGAAATAGGAATGCAAAAGAATTGCATATTTTTTAATGTACTGGTGACGTATGTTTATGTTTGGAAGGATACCATGACGTGATGGACTGAAAATATCTATGCATAAGAAAAAATTTTTAAAAAATGTAAATAAAAAAAAGTGAAGAGAGAAGAAAGAAAAAAAGAGAGTGAAAGAGAAAAAAAAAAAAAGAAAGAGAAAAAAGAAGAAAGATAAAAGAAAGAAGAACAAAATTAAGAAAGAAAAAAGAAGAAGAAGAAGAGAGAATGAAATGTTAATGTAATTGTTGTTGTTATGTTATGTGTGTGTGTAATGTTTGTCCTGTATTTTTCTTTGTTTATGTGGTGTACTTACAATAAAGAATATAATAAATAAATATATATTTTTTTACAATATTTTGCCACGCGATGTAACAGTAATTAAAAATATTATTTCACAACTTACACACAACGCTGTCTTGTCCCAAAATAAGCAGAGCTTGTGCTATGAGTACTAGACAACTGATAAACACACTTAAATACTTTTATTTTAATATATATATAGACGGTCCCGCATCGGGAGCACTCGAGTGTAAAGTAACGTTACAGATTTGAGCATTAAATCAGTGAAGGAGGAGAACCGAGCGTTACAATGTGCACCTTGTAATGATACAATATGTAATATCTTGTTACAACTTGTAACATCAACCCGCCATACATCAATCCACTTCGCCTAAACAACTAAAAGCTAATGCTCAAAGTCGAATCTATAATTCTCAATCTATAGTTCTCAACTCACCACACTCACACTATCCAACACATTATTTAGAATTATTTTATTTTGTTTGTTTTAAATTATTTCAGTTCTATTTTATTCATATCTCGGTAGGCAGTTTGATACGCCTACTTACTTCACATGTCCATGTTCAAATTATTGCTTCTATTATTATTTTAAGTACTGCAAACTTTACATGTCTTCGGAAAAATTAAGTTAACGCAACTCAGGCCTCCAAGATACAGTCACTGCCTAGTGAACTGATTTCGTTAATTTTAATGTTACAATAAAAATACTATAAGCTTATTTTAAGGACATTTTGTAACAAAGGACTAATAAAAAAATATTATTATTATTTATTTATTTATAATGTTACATTATACGCTAATGCTGCCGGTAAGGCACCTCTATAGATAAATTACACCCAAACAGAACCAATTATCGTGCTAATCACACAAACATTTGTCCTGGATGAGAATCGAACCCACAACCTCTAATGTAGCAGTCAGGACCACTGATCACCAAACCAACAGGCCTGTCATCAATACTAAACACACTATAAAAATAATTCCCAGACATATTTACCTGTGTTCAAACCAATCAAACAAACAAATATATACGAAAAACCTATCGCTCTATTTCAACTAAAAAAAACCATTTTCCAAACAAAATTACATACTACTAGACTCAGTATTACCTCACAATCTTGCTATCAGATTTCAGCCCTCGACGTCACCCATATTAGTTTTCAAAGCGACTTTATCCCCGTCTGGCAAACCTTTATGCTCGTCTGGCGTACCTTTATTAGCACTATCTATTAATTAACTTCGTGTTTCGCATATACAGGGTGTTGAAATACGCTGCAAAGTTCGGAAGTGTGGTGTTTTAATTACCTTTTAGAATACCGTAATTAGCGACACAATAGAAAGACATGAGAGAGCGGATGCCGGCGTTGGCTTGGGGTTTTATGAATTAATTTAGAGAGAGGATATCCAAAGGTTGTCTGTAAGAGATCGCCATGTGCGATAAGACCGCCCATTGTACACTTTTTTCTTTAAATGTTTGTCCTATATATTTGTTTATGTGGTTTACAATAAAGAATATAATAAATAAATAAATATATTTGTCTTTTTAAAAAGAGAGAAGCCGGTAAATATTCTGTTGATTTGAATTGGGTTAAAATTGAAACTGACAAAAATATGAGACTATGTACCCATTTTGAAATTGTCAGAAGCAAAAGAGCAATTTTTTTTCTCTATTGTACTAGTGACTATTTTAGAACTAAAATATTACTCTGTTCAATGGTAATATTTTTTTTTTTTTGCATAAAACATTGTAATATAAAAAATCTTCTTGCGGTCTTGACCAACCCTGAAGAGGTTAACCTATGTTAGTTTAGGCTCCTGGCTATTAAGCCGTATACCTTATTTAAATCTACCCTTATTTAGATCTTATATATCACACTGTATTAGATCATCAATAAAGGTATACTTCTACCAGTGACTTTGCTCATGAATCATACTTTCGAGATACACGTATACGGCCCTGACTGCTATGCCGGAGGTCGTTGGTTCAATTCCCACCTAGCACAAATATTTATGTGATGAGCATGATCATTTGTTCTGTGTCTGGGTGTAATTTATCTATATTATGTATGTATTTAGAAATATATAAGTATGTTTATCAGTTGTCTAGTACCCATAACACAAGCTCTGCTTAGCTTGGGACTAGACGGCGTTGTGTGATAGTTGTGGAATATTATTATTTTTATCTTTTTATTAATCCTATTTCCTAGTCGTTAATGTTATTAGTGACGGACTACAAATATGTGGGAAAATACAAAAAAAAATGGTTTAAAACTAAAATGTATTTACACTGCAACAAATGTTTCAATTATTTTCCATATTCGTAGCGTTGTTTCACCCTGTACATTTTATGACATGCGGTTTTAATCCTAAGTAGCTGCGGTGATATTCATTAATGCTTTTAATGGGGTATTATGTAAAATGGAAATGATGATGACGCTTTAATGAAAAGCGACAAAGTAATAGCAACCTTTTGACTGTTGAAAAACCACTTTTCAGTGGTCGGAATGCAATGCAGCGTACCCACGAGTTTTTTTTTTATGTTAGTACTTAATTCATGAATCCCCAAGCGACACCTGGTGGCCGCGCATCTATTGTCTTACTATTGTGTCTCTAATTGACGGTATCTGAAGGGTTAATTATTAGGAACATATTTGTTAAAAAATTATTACAATCTAGCCCAAAAGACTCTGCTTCCACCGACTTCCGCGATTAGCCATGTTATGGCGGACAGAGTTCAAATTCAAATTCAAAATCATTTATTTCAAACTAGCTGCTCCCAGCGGCATCGCTCGCGTGATAGCAGAAAATTATCTCAAGGGAACATACTTCCGGGATAAAAAGTATTCTATATCCTATTCCAGGACATGCTCTATCCGTGTACCAAGTTTCATCAAAATCGGTTTAGCCATTTAGGCGTGAAGCCGTAACAAACAAACAAACAAACTCACTTTCGCTTTTAGAATATTAGTAAGGATAGATCAAATGCAGGCACTTTTGAATAGTCAAATGTCAGTCAGTCCAAGAAAAGTGAAGCTAAATTGCACGTTCCAAAGCGTACCTCTATGGAGAAGAATGTGCAAGAAACTCTATGGACACTCTTTTAAATCATGTTCCGGCGGAATCTCGGCGTGATGGTGGAATGGCGACAGCAGCAACCCAGTGCTGGACACGACATAATTATGGCGGTAAGACCCGTCTTTGTGGAGTGACGTGTCCGACGTCACTCCACAAAGACGGGTTAAGTTCAGAAGGTTCCTACACCAGATTTGTGCGAAAGAAACGTCTGGGTGTCACCATTGTGTGGACCAGTCAGAGGACACGCTGGTCGCGATGGAGATGGGAAATCGTCCAATGAGTTTCCAACTGTAGGGGTTATGACGGGAGAGACTGTTCCGTTTCAAGAACACAAGTTTCCTTTTCAGAAGAAAAACAGCCAAAATAAAGTTTTACAAATCAACGCTTGAAAGGCAAAATGAGTTAAGTGCCACTGTTAAAACTTTTAAGAGAAAAAATGGTTTATTAAAAAGTCGGATTTAGATACTATTAAATTGATGTTAATAATATCAAAATCCGACTATATCGTCATTATTATTTAAAAAAAAAATAACTTCAAATCACTCTCCTGCAAAGTTTACTCAGTGTCGCTTAGATCATTTTGCCTTTCAAGCGTCGAAATAATAAACAAACCTCCAATACCCCAAAACACAAATCAATTCATCCACAAACCCATCGCGTCACGATAACGGTCGTGACCTTCTCAAGATGAGCGCCACCCATCGATTGACATACTGACAAGCCTGACATACCAATCCGTCAAACTTGCGGCCTTGTGTTGGTAAACATTGCGTAACGTCCGTGATCGAAATGCGATAAGCCGATGATATTTTGACGGTAGCGAACCCTTTTGATACCGATGTATTTCAGCCAAGGTGAAAGTGGATTTACCTATTTGAGATATATGGAGGGTTATTTTTTTTAAGGCAGGAAATCATCTAATATCTTCTCCCGCTTTAGGATAAGCGGTCGAGAAAACTAAATGTCAGACTTTTACTGACTAAAACCACAATATGCTCATTCAGTTGCCAGGAACCACGGGTATTATTTTCATACTGTATACTTACCTGTGGTCTTAGAACGCATAGGGCCACGGGTATTAAGTATTGCTCTTTGCGTTCTAGGACTACAGGTATAAGGGAAGGTTAATTTTTTTTTCGAAAGACTTGCAAAGGACAACTGAAGGAACACTGTGGGTTTTAGTCAGCAAAAGTGTCTCTAAGTTCGTTCATCATCATCATTTCAGCTGAAAGACATCCACTGTTGGTCATAGGCCTCCCCCAAGCGTTGCCACAACGACCAATCCTGTGCATCTCGCATCTACCGTATTCTCATGACTCTCACCAGGTCGTCGGACTACCTTGTGGGAGGCCTTCTAACGCTGCGTCTTCCGATGCGAGGTCGCCACTCTAAAACCTTTCGGCCCCATCGACCATCCCTTGATGAGCAATGTGCCCTGCCCATAGCAAAAAATGTTGCTCGGCCGAGACAGTGAATGTTGAGGTAAGCGTTCGGCTGAGCACTCGGCGATGTGTTACCTTGATCACACGTACCGAGTAAACGGGCGAGACAGTGCTCTCGGCCGAGTACTCGGTACGTGTAAACAAAGCGCCGAGTGCTCGGTCAAACGCTTATCTCTACAACTTGCTTACATCACTGTCTCGGCCGAGTAACATTTTACTGTCTCGCCCTTTTACTCGGTATGTGTGATCCAGGCATAACTTCCTTTTCTTTCATATCACTCTTCACACAATCCATCCATCCATTTTCACTGAAGAATATTGCTGAAAAATATGTTCTGACATCATCTCGAATTAGCACGCTAATCCCATCGCTTTGTCAGTCATCTGGCACGGCGCGGGATAGTAAAATATTTGCTGATCGCATTATCGGCAAGTTGACTGATGCGAATAATACATAAATGGCTGAACGAAACGCGATAATGTATCGATTGACATCTAATTTTGTGGTAATCTAATGGAGCGGTTCTTTGTAAACAGGCTGGATTTAAAAAAATACAATATGTATTATGTAATGATACACCCTTAACCTGAAAGCAATAGGTTCAGAACTGAATAAATTCCTTTATTTTTTGTTATTAATTTCATATTTAATTTAAATAGGTATTTTGTTAATTTTAAAATAATTGATAATTATTTTAGTATTAAAATAATCAAGATTTATTTTGGGTTTTTTTTAATTGTTATAAACTAGTGCTTGACTACGATCCCGCCTAGAATAATAAAGAATTATTATAGGATAAAAAATACCTATTTTGATAAATGCTTGATAAACCTTGATTGTGTAACGAGCGTGTGTGCGTATGTAGATACCAATACCGACGCGTTTTGGGGAAAATCATCCAATGACAACCACCGCTCTTGGGTGGAGTGGGAGATAGTGTCAGACTCTTACTGACTAAAAACCCACCCTGTTCCTTCTAGCCTTCATACTGGGGCTCGAGCTCCCTTTCGGAAAACCCTAGCCCCAGTAGGCTTCGACCCAGCTGGATCCCTTCTAATACCGACCTTCTAATATCCTTCTAATATAGACTTAACATTGCATTGTATCGATACCCAATTATTTGCCTATAATAAGAACAACGCAAGCACGTGCGGGACGCGCAGGATCGATCGTTGTGGCGACACTTGGGGGAGGCCTATGTCCTGCAGTGGACGTCTGTCGGCTGAAATGATGATGATGTGATGAATAAGGACAACTAATTTCTTCAAAAACACTATATATTTAAATAAAATTCCAGTGCAGTACAATTACAGCAAAATACAAATGACAAAAATGTAGAGTAACTCCCTGTGTCAAAGCACATAATATAAAATAAAAAATCTCAAAACCGCTGGCGTAAATTTATTCATAAATGAGATTCTTTTGAATAAAAAATGTATTTTAAAGCTGACTCAAATTAATCTAGACTGAATTTAATTTATTTTGCGTTGGAATATGTCAGAAAAATGTGGTAAGCGGCATTTTTATAATAAAGAAATTGCTTAAATCTGGGTTGCTGTTTTGTTTAGCAAAATAAATGCTGGGAGATGACAGTTACATACCACAGTAGTATATTATTGTCGGTAATAATGTTCCCACTGTTGGGACTCAGGCCTCCTCTCTAGGAGAAAGAATGGATCGTAATCCACCACACGGGCCCAGTGCGGGTTGATGAACTTCACTTGTCTTCGAATTTTTGGTTCTAGGACATGCTGGTTTCCTCACGATGTTTTCCTTCACCGTTTTGAGAGCCATGGTGATGAAATAAATTACACAAAGTAATGCGCCTTGCTGAGTGGCCACCGCGTACCGGAAGACGCAGCGCTGGAAGGCCTCTACAAGATGGACCGATGACCTGGTGAAGGTTGCGGGAAACCGATGGATGCGAGAAGCACAAGATCGTTCGTTGTGGCGACGCTTGGGGAGGCCCTAAAATGCGTCCACTGTTGAACATAGGCCTCCCATGTTCAACAGTGGACGCATTTTATTTGTATTTTTTTTTAGGTGGGTAAGTCATACCCAACTTAGATAATAGGTAAAAGGTACAGTCTAAATTTTGCACAGGCATGTAGTAACCCTGTAAATAAATAGAGCCTCTAGATATAGCCTCCTCGTTAAAGCTATGACAAGAATTTCATTCATTATGTACATTTTATGTAAATATCGTTGTACTTTTTACAAGAACACGGCGAGATTCGCGTGGCTTGAATAACAAATGAATATAATTATACACTGGCTACGCTTGCGTGAAAATAGAAAGTTATCTCAAGGAAAAAATATTTTGGGATAAAAATATCCTATGTCCTCCACTCTCTCTATCTAACTCATTTCAATTCGGTACTTTGCTATAACTATCTAGGTTTGTATGACATGACGCAAGTGCATCAAGCACCTCCCCTCCGCTATAGTACTATCGCTTACTTCGCATAGACTTCGTAATAAACATTCAATTTAAATAAATTTATTATAGCTGAAGGAAGGTAAATGACCAAACTGAAATATCTCATGTTACCTAAATGATATTGAACAGGCTTGTTGTTGATTGTTTGACCAATCAATCACCAACGCTAACTGGATATTTGACAGTCGATTATATTGATCTGTGGTTGAAATTGAATTGAGTACCTATATAGTTGGTTCGTTTTTTAACCGACTTCTAAAAAAGGAGGAGGTTCTCAATTCGGATGTTTGTATGTTTTTTTTAATGTTTGTTCGCGCATAACTTCGTCGCTTGCCAACCGATTTGAAAAATATTTTTTTTGTTGGAAAGGGTATACTTCCCAAATGGTACCATAGTCACCAAGTTGGGATCTGATGATGGAATCTTGGCGAAATAGAGAAAACTCCTCAAATTCAATTCAATTTTTTAGTGAAGTCGGTTATTATATTTTTTATAAAAAGGTTTTGTAGTATTGTATTTTTGTAAAAAAAAGTAACTTAATCGAAAATCTATACTAATATTATAAAGAGGTAAAATTTGTAAGTTTGTATGTAGAGGGTTAATCTCTTAATGCTAAAATTCTTTCACCATATAAAGCTGCTCTATTCCTGAGTGACATAGGCTATATTTTATGTACCTACGCGGGCGAAACTGCGGACAAACGCTAGTCGCAAATACAAACAACTTTTTAAATCTATTCAAGATGTAAATTAGAAACCTATCAAATCTGGTGGAAGGGGTTTCAAGAGATTTGCAAAATCCATCCGCAATCCTGAGAAGAGTTCAAAAATTCTGAAATCTCAGAACAAATCCTGAGATATACAAGCAATTAACCATAAATTTTTTGACGTCATTATTTGACATGCCGCCGCTATGGTGTTCCGCTGAGGTCCTATAGAACCAACAAGACATGTAGGTATATGAAGTAACTCTCATAGCCTTTGAAACAACTTTAACCTTTTCGACGCCCATCTATATAATACGCGATGTGTCCTCCAGCGCCACGCAACAAATTAATGTAAAAAAACAATTTTTCAGGCATTTTTGTTTCTATTGAATATAAAACAAACAAGAACTTATTATGGGTTAATAAGTTAAAAATATGACTTATAACAGGGCAATTTTCCATAAAAACAAAATAAAAGGTCTTGTAAAAGTCGTAAATTTATTTTATAGGTACTCTTATTTCTAATCAAGTAGTGGCGCTGAGAGCACGAAAATCTCGAACTTGTATACAAGTGAATGGCGTTCAAAAGGTTAAACATTTTCATGAATGGATTGAGTCAGCATTTGAAACTTAAACAACCTACAATTAGGAAACTAAAACATTTATATACTTTGTTCGCCAATCAAACAGTAAATTCTGAACTGTATGTTTACCAAAACTAAGAAAAGCCTTTTTTCAAGTCCCTAATTTATTATTCAAACAAATTCCTCTACATTTTCTCAATGTTTAGGGTACCGTATCTTGGAAGAAAAATGGTTCACTGCATTGTCCATCCGTCTTTCCGTCAAGAACCTTTTTCTAAAGAATGCGTGGGAAGTACCAAGTTGAATTTCTTGTCATTTATCATTAGACATTCACCGAGGATTATTTCCCTAGTCATGCCCACTGCTTTGAGAGGAGGACCTTCAAAGTTACTTTGAATAATTTATGCCTTAGGACCCTCGCCCACGGAGACTTTCTGTAGCGCATCGCGCGTTTTGTAAGCGCGCGACAGCATCGCTACTAGTGATGTCCAATTCCGCTATAAACTATAGACGCGCTATAGACTATTGAATATTATATTATAACACGTTATAATAAAACTCGACAGTAGTCTAACCGCGGAGACGTTATCATTTTATTCGGCAACGGGCTAAACGAGCGCAACAATCACGTACAAGCCGACTGCAGTCCGAGTTCACCCGACGCGCTACAAACGGCGCTATCGCGTTATGTTGCTATCCCGTTTTGGCCCCGCCGTTTGCGTTTTGTTGAATAAAACGTTATATTATAGCGCGAAGGCAGATTCAAAGATTAAAAGAACCGTTAGATGATATGTATCTTTTTGCATCATCGGCTCAAAAGATACGAACAGATACAGACACTGACTGTTGTGTGAACTGTTACGTTGCGTCATATACTTACACTAACAGTTTTGTTTAAGGGGATGCCACTCGACATACATTATCACTGTTTTACATACAAACGCTTTTACAAAATTATGACGTTATTACACATTTTTTATCAGATATTTTAGAAACACAGTATCTTGTGCTAGGCTTTTATTGAAATCAATTTCTAAATTTGTGTAAAACTAATTCAGTGAAGACCTCTGAAAATCAACTATTTTGCATAAACTTTGACTTTTTATAATAAAAAAGTCAATAAAGTATCACTCACAATAGAAGCTTTGCCAATTTTACCAATATTCCAAATGATGAAATTTTTTTTCAACACACTTTTTAGGATTAAAAAAAAAAACAAGTATTTCCTGGAATAAGTTTTGTAAAATATTCGAGTAAATCACGGAATCACCGAATGCTAACATAGTTTTCAGGCGTTATCTTTTTTTTTTCATTGCATCGGATTAGACGTTAGATAGAAGTACAAGCTTTTAAACCATGCTTGATGTTGACGATAGGCGAGTGGAAAAGCAGCCTCTTAAGTGAGTGATTGAATTACCGAATGCCAACAGAGCGTTCAGGCGTTATCTCCCTTCCAACATTGCGTTGGATGAAACAATAAGCTTTTAAACCATACTCACGTTGATGATAGACGGCTTTAACTCACTTTGATCGCATTTTTTATTTGTTTTGTTTACTAGTAATTGGAGTGGTGACGGCCCCAACTCACAAGTTGTAGGTCGCGGGTTCAAACCCAGCCAGGCACATTACTTTGTGTAATTTATTTATCACCATTGCTCTAAAACGGTGAAAGAAAACATCGTAAGACTGAAAACATCGTAAGATCGTAAAACTGCTAGAACAAAAAATTCAAAGACATGTGACACCTACCAACCCCACTGGGCCTATGTGGTAGATTACGGCTCATTCCCTCTCCCATAGTAATCAGCGTTGCGTACTAACTACCTACAGGTCATTGGACTCGCTCAGCTAACGTTTTCTTAAAGAAATTAATTTAGTACATGCGTAAATTAATACGAGTTTAAAAAAAAGGTACTTTATTTTTTAATTTTATCGTTACAAATCGATAGTATTCCGGATCGATCCTCCACGGGATTAAAACGAGCAAAATTTAGCGGTGTAAATATTTTCTTCCAAGAACTAACAACAGTACAAACTGCATACAAATTACAGTCTCCATGCGTTTTCACAATTGATAATAATACGAGTAATTGTTTATTTCATAAAGCCAAATACAATTTGTCATATAAACAACAACGCTAGGCAAATTGAGACAGTGTGAACGTCTCTGTCTATGCTAGTATGAACAGACACAGGCACCTTCCCCTTCCATTAATTCACAAAGCTGCACTTTGAGTTTTCACAAGCTTAAAACTTAGTTTAACATAAACACTCATTAAAAAACTTATGTAAGCAAGAATTATTTTCTTTACAACATGGACACAAAGTAGATAG
Organism: Mythimna lalbum; assembly: GCA_949319445.1. Taxonomy (NCBI): domain Eukaryota; kingdom Metazoa; phylum Arthropoda; class Insecta; order Lepidoptera; family Noctuidae; genus Mythimna; species Mythimna lalbum. Next base: position 9,172,749 of record OX439370.1, read on the forward strand.
GTACAGAAGACAATCTACATACAAAGCGCGCTCGAGCATCGCACACACAGAACAGAAAATATAGGTAGAAGTGTCCCTAACATGGCTAAGCACGGGAACCAGTGTCACCAAACTCACACATTTGCGTATCAAATTGTACATTACACACATAAAAAACAGTAATATGATTGGCTACGAAGCTACGAATTACAAACTTAACTTTTACAAATCATATTCTTATTGCTTTCATAAATTAGGTCTCATTACAACGTAAGAAAGTTGTTAATATTTGACATGACACATACAATAAAGAAGTTTTTCGTCTAAACACCAATTTACAACGAGTTCGGCTACTCAACGCTAGATGGCGCTGTAACCAATTTATTCTATTCAGAACGCTAGTGCCTTTGAAATAGAAGCCATATTCACCTGCACATGTAATCGGCGAATCTCGCTTGATGTTGACACGCGCGCGATATCTAAGAGGCACTTCCTCTACTTTTCTTTATTCCGTGATCGCACACATAGACACCGCTCACGAACACGATATCTCGGTTCAATCGCTCGGTCGCACTCGTTCAGTTCCGCACAAAGAGCTGACGTGCAAATTTAGGTATAAAAAGTGAAATAAGATTGACTTCTGTACCTATATATTTTGTGGCATGGAGTACAGAAAAAGTGGGCTGCATTATCACACAGTCAGAGTTTCACTTTTATAATGAAAACCTTGCTCAACAGAGCGTTTCCCCTGTTCGTTTGTCTTTTGTTTTGCTCATTAGCTGGCACCGACCTGTGTGTTGTTTGCGCCTAGTTCACGTGTGCATAATGCTTGTCGTTTAGGGTCACCGCACACGGACCACAGAAAAAGCCACTTGAAGTTTTTTTTTTGTGGCGGCTTTTTTTTGTGGCTCGTGTGTGGCGGTGCTGCCGCTAAAAATAAAAACTAGAAGCCGCTTCAAGCTTCTCCGGCCACAAGCTGTCGCGCGCTTCAGCTGTTTTTGCGGCGGCTTCTAGCTTTTTTTTGTAGCCGCTTCTAGCGTTTTGTTGTAGCGGCTTTATTTGTGGCCCGTGTGCGGGAACGCTTAGGGTCGCCGCTTACGGGCCATCGGCCACAACCACAAAACGCAGACACATACGGCATTTTTCCTGTATGTTTCATACATTTTATATGGATTCGCCACACACAGTAGACGCGGGTAGCCGCCATACGTTTCAATTTGTTGCTGCCCGCTTCAACCTATACAAAAAGCCGTCACACGCCACTTAATATAGAATAAAGTAATTTATAAATTATGTTACTTTTTGGTATACAATAAAATATATTCTATTCTATTCTGTTAAAAAAACGACCTCCATTTTCAGTATAATTTTGGTGTAGCTGCACTTATATTATGGAAACTAATGAAACAAAGTCGTGCTGTCAGCTGTCACCAAAGTTTATCTAGGTCCAAACCTATGGTCTAGATTTGGAAACTCGGAATGCTAAGCCTTAATGGAACGTCAGCAAGTTTAGTGTGGTTTAGTTTAATCTGACTTAATTTAGTCGGTGTTGCCGCCGCCGCCGGGATTCCGATCCCGATTTCCGGCCACCGTAGACGCAGGCTTGCTGACGGCGAGCCATGGGTAGCTCGCTGTCCAACCGTCCGGTAACTCTCCGGACCAAGTCCAAGACGTCGACGGCGCGCACTATTCCCGAGCGCCTCAAGGAGCTGTCAACAACAGCAGAGGCCCGGCTGGGTCGAAGCCTAGTAAGGCCAGGGTTATCTGAAAAGGAGCTCGAGCCCTGGTATGAAGGCTAGAAGGAATGGGGTGGGTTTTTAGTCAGTAAGAGTCTGACACTATCTCCCGCTCCACCCAAGAGCGGGGGTTATCATTGGATGATTTTTGCTCACCATAAAAAAAAGTTTAGTCGGTGTTAGTTTATGTAATTAACATAATCAACCGTATACTAATGTTTTTAGGAAGCGAGATCTAGCGTTTTTTACAGGTATTGGTTTATTACCAAAATTAAATGATGTTACATAATATCATCATGTTCCTGCCCTTGTCCCATTTTTTTTTTTTAGTCGACGCAACACGTTTTTTTCTTCCATTCTGTCCTGTCACTCGTCACGCTATTATCAACTCGCTTTTCTTTCATATCACTTCTCACACAATCCATCCATCTTTTCTTTGGCCTCCCTCTTCCTCTCCATCCATTCACATGCAAACTCATAACTCTTTTGGCAACATGCGTTTCATCTCCCCTCTTTACTTGACCATACCAAGACAAACGGTTTCCTTGATTAAGGCTGGAGTCTTGTAAAAATTCACCCGCGGCAAATTATTAGCGCATCTTTGTATGCTTTTTTTGAACAAAATAATGAAACAACTTGAAATATTATTATAGCACATATTTAACCATAGTATGAGTAGTAGCCAGTTATTTTTTTTAAGTCAATTTGGATGTATTATGTTTGGTAAATCAAGCGTTAAACATAGCTCTTTCGTGCCAACATCATTTCGACTTATGTTTGTGAGCTTCGTTAATGGCATAATATAACGAATTTACAAATCTTACGAATGGAAACTAAGCGCAACATTATCATCTTTGAAATGCATTCATGGCTAGTTCTAATTATGTTTCATTTTCTTATTTCAGAAGTCACAATTTAATCAAAATTCTCAACATTTGGCTCTTATTAAATGTTTTTTTTTTTCACAATAACTAAGCATCGTAGTTACATCATAATTGATTATTTTGACGCCAAAAGTTCAATAAAGCAAATAATAAAAAATTTAAAATCTAAATCACCATAATTTATCCAAAATAATGATTTTAAAAGATGTCCAAAAAATGTGTACAAATACTAATAATTTATTTATTGTGAAAAAAAACATTTAATAAGAGCCAAATGTTGGGAATTTATATAAATACTATATATACAATATAATAACTGGCTACTACTCATACTATGGTTAAATATGTGCTAGAATAATACCTATTTCAAGTTGTTTCATTATTTTGTTCAAAAAAAGCATACAAAGATGCGCTAATAATTTGCCGCGGGTGAATTTTTAAAAGACCGCAGCCTTAAAATGATGTTACATTACTTAATTTTAACGTCGTCTAAAGAAAATTTACAGGGTGCTACATTTACAGTGTGCTACATTTACAGGGTGCTACATTTACAGGGTGCTACATTTACAGGGTGCTACATTTCAAACAAAAACCATAAAAAATTTAAATGAGAAATTACATAACTCATAACCTCAAAGCAAGTTATAAATAAAACAAGAAACCGTGCAAACGGTAAGTTATAATAAAATGGAAACATCAAACGCGTTGAAATGGTAACCATTAAGCTATTTTTGACTCTGGTAAAGAGTTTTTTCCTAATTTTAATACCTAGATACTTTATTTTATTTTTAGATCCGAAGAAATCATTATTGAAGGACTAAAAATAAAAATTCATCATCAGCCTTTTTTATTGTTCCCACTGCTGGAACTTAGGGCCCAATCACCTAATGCCTGGGGCTGGGCCGTAATGGGTGAATGACACATATCTTCGAATTTCTGGTTCTAGGACATGCCGGTTTCCTCACAATGTTTTCTTTCACCGTTCTGAGAGCAGTGGTAATGAAATAAATTACACAAAGTAATGCGCCTGGCAAGGTTTGAACTCGCGACCTACAACTAGTAAGTCGGAGCCATTACCACTTGGCCACCACAGCTCTCTAATAAATAAAATTAACTTAAAAATATACTTACAGCTGAATTATTTCATAATTAAAGGAAATTGGGAGTAATGGTCGCCCAACCAACCAGTGGACATGCTGTAAGAGACACAGTACAATAATTCTAAAAAATCCCAAGAAAGACGTTCATCCATTTGAAAACCAACCGAATAGTCTGCTGGACAAAGTTGAAAATAACTCTCGTACTTCAAGAGATATCGTGTCGTCACAACGTGTAATATATTCTTCACATTCAATATAAATCTATGTATCTAGGAAACGTCTTTATTTCGATGGAGTGACCAATAAACCTTTTGTCATTCATCGATAAGACTAATTTATAAATACATATCGATATCGAAGCTAGCGATACTGACGCATCATCCTTTGTAATCTGAATTATGATATACAGCTAGGCTGTTAATATTATCTCAAGTAAGCTGTGCTTGTTAAAGCTTTGGATTGTACGAAAGAGACACTTGGTCCTGGAGCGGAGGGACAAAGATCAACTGAAATAACACAATGGAATTGCCTGCCGAATGGAATTGTCTAAAGAAAAACTTTATTTTAGTAACAATATTAAAAATGCAGCTTAGCCAAATGTCATGAAGAGGCAGCAATAAAAATACTAAGCCAAGATAATTTAATACTGTAATAAATCTATTCAATTCAGTTTCCAATTAAAAGGACTTTTTTTCGAAACTTTGACTTTGTCATTTAGCTTGATTTGATAAACCTTTGTAAATTATTTCATCGGTACATATCACCATCATCATCATTTCAGCCGAAACACGTCCATTGTTGGACATAGGCCACCCCAAAGTGTCGCCACAATAAACGGTCCTGTGCGTCTCGCATCCATCGGATTCCCGCAACCCTTACCAGGTCATCGACCCACCTTGTAGGAGGCCTTCCAACGCTACGTCTTCCTCAAATTATCGTCATAATTATTTTCTTTCATTCAAATTAATTATGACGTTTAAGAAGAGTTAGATGACAAACACACAAACAGGGGCCCGAGTCTGCTATTTTTATAAATTCGTCATTCCAACACGATCCCATTGTCATTTTGCTAAAAGTTTGCAATCTGCTAAATCATAATGATCGATCATTGATCAGTCAATGGTCTCGTAATAGAGTGGTGGTAGAATGACAATATCGAGCTTATTAACCCTTCAGATACCGTCAATTAGAGACACAATAGTAAGACAATAGATGCGCGGCCACCGGGTGTCGCTTGGGGATTCATGAATTAAAACCAATAACTGCACAATAACGTTCTAATGGTAGGTCACTGATCAAAACAACTGTCAAAAGTTTTGCAAACTACCGCATACGTCAGATATTCATTTGTCATTATGTACGAGATTACCATTTTTAGCCACTTCTTTCAATGAAGTGTCAGTGGTTGACCATTGGAAAGTCATAATGACGCCATTATATTAGTAGATTACGAAAAGTTGTCAAAATCAACAATTATGAAGTCAATGATAGACCATTCTGACACTATTGTAATAGCAGACTTGAGGCCCAGATGAATTACGAGATATTTAGTGTAGTTTATCTAAATACACTAAATATACAGAACTACAAATCGATGATAGTTTGCAGTACACCGAAAACAAACTATCAATTTTACTATTTAACTTACTAAACAAGCCAGTCAGTCTGTTTATACTACTCCCAACTTCTAAGCTGTTTGATACAACTTCAATCCAGTCCAGACTCAGTCAATGTATAGTCGTTATAAGTTTGGCTGCCAAACTATTCAGTACTCAACATTGTGTGCGATTTTAATGGTTTAAAAGCTGGCTGAGAATTATGTATTTGCAAGAGAAGCATAGAGAGCAGTGGTGGCCGTGTGGTAATGGCTCCGACTTACGAGTCGTAGGTCGCGGGTTCGAACCCAGGCAGGCGCATTACTTTGTGTTATTTATTTCATTACCACTGCTCTCAAAACGGTAAAAGAAAACATCCTTGAGGCGCGCACTGTTCCCGCGCTCCTCAATGAGTTGTCAGCAGCAGGAGGGGCCCAGCTGGGTCGAAGTCTACGGTCGGAAGGTTATCCGAAAGGGAGCTCGTGCCCCGGTATGAAGGCTAGAAGGAACGGGATGGGGTTTTTAGTCAGTAAGAGTCTGACACTATCTCCCGGTCCACCCAAACGGGTTTTGTCATAAGATGATTTTCCACATCGAAAAAACAAAAAAAAAATGGCACGGGGAGTCAGTAATACGCTTTTATAACAAAGTAGGTACATATGAATTGAAAAATTCATATTGGTACTTATCCAGTTTTAAACGCTTATTACATCACTTGACACACAGGCTAAGTGAACGCAACCATGCATGCATTAATTATTTGCAACAACAATTCATTGGTTCTGACAACCTGTGACGTCACCGAACCTATATTAATGCGTGGTTTTGGCATCGTGGTCTGTTAATTAACTTTAGTGTAGCGTTTTAATTATATCCGTAATGGGTTTCAGGTTATAATAAAGGTAAATACTGTAGAGGAGATTGTTAGGAGGCTGTAGCTCTAGGGAGATCTAAATAAACACCTAAATTGGTCGTACTAAGGTAGGCAGTAACATTTGTTGTCATTCTTAATGTGAGTTTGTTTGTTTATTACGTCTTCACGCCTAAATGGCACAACCGATTTTGATGAAACTTGGTAGTTTGGTACACGGATAGACCATGTCCTGGTTTAGGACATAGGATAAATTTTATCCCGGAAGAATGTTCCCTTGGGATAATTTTCTGCTATTACGCGGGCGAAGCCGCTGGGAGCAGCTAGTAAAGGCATAAAGCTGTCTTGAATGGACATCTACCGCGGTCCTTTACATGGTTTATTAATGACTGGCCTGTTGGTCTAGTGGTTAGTGGCCCTGACTGCTATGCCGGAGATCTTAGGTTCGATTCCCACCCAGTAGAAATGTTTATGTGATGAGCATGATCACTTGTTCTGTGCCTGGGTGTAATTTATCTATGTATAATATGTATGTAATTAGAAATATACCAGGTGTTCCGTTAAACGCAAAACCTGAAATTAGTTTGATCAGAATAAGGAGCAGAATCAATTAAACCACTTTTTAATATAGGTTACATTTTAAAAAAAATCTTAACTTCAACCTGTCTATTTATTAATAAATCAAGCTATCACGTGCGCAAACCCACAGAAATAGGTAAACAAACACAAATAGTTGTAGTCCAATCAAATTTTCTTGTACACGGGATACTAAAAGTTCTTATTTCAATGCAGATATGAATTTTAAACAAACTAAAACTGCTCATAAAACCTTTAATTTTTTAATGTTTTTTTTTTTCTCACATAATTAGGTCAATCGAATTAAAAATCATTTGGGGTGTCTGAGGTTTTGCGCATTTAACGTTACACGTTGTATGTTTATCAGTTGTCTAGTACCCATAACACAAGCTCTGCTTAGCTTGGGACTAGACGGCGTTGTGGGATAGATGTGGAATATTATTATTAGTTTTTAAAACCTTATGGACTAGATAAAATCTGTAAAAAGGCGGACTTTAAGCATTTTCTTCCTGTTAGATGGTGCAGAATCGTAACACGATAGGTGCAACTCGCATTCCAAAGAGAGATCTCCTGGACAAAGAAGGAAAACTTGACCCAGAGCGATATAAGAGACATAGTAGACGATATTCGTAGATCGCAGATTATTACTATGACCAGAGCAAAGGAATTGAAATTGAGAAGTTCGATACTCGTAAGAACTGTATGGTATTTAAAACAGGTTTTTTAAACCGCGCTTTATGGTTTCGATGCTTCTTCTTAGCCAAGTTACAACTGTTTCGCTGGCGTCGAACGCTTCGAGTTGGCAACATGCCCAATTCTTTTGTTCTGACCACGTGACTGAGCGTTGAGATGACGTCATTCCCTTACATTTGAAGCTTTCTACTAGCGTTAACTATTGTAGATTAGCAACTTGGCTAGGGGGGCTGGGTAGTTAGCTAAGAAACAATGTATATGCTGCCTCATCTAATTTAGTAACTTTATTTTTTATTTATTTTTAAACAATAGACTCACGTTTGACCACTATCTCACCTGATGGTAAGCGATGATGTGGCCGACGATGGAACACGCTTGCCTAGAAGCAATCTATTCAATTTTGACTTAAAGACCCCTAGATTATAGCTATCAGGAAACACAGACTCCGGCAGGGAATTCCACTCATTAGCTGTATAAAACCTATTTTTTACAGTTTTTTAAAACCTATTTGCAAAATAAATATATTATAGAATATTTTGTTTTCTTTTGTCATACTACAGGTGTTCTAGATGCCAGCGAAATAAGCAGTTCCTTTGTACATTATAACGTATTTTTATCTATTACCGTTTCTCTGTGTGTACAAAAATAAATCTTCTTTATCTTTCTCAACCACTCAAGGCTCCACGAGTAACGAAACACATACAACCAAGTTTGCCATTAAGAGCTCTTTCACACGTAAAACGTTGTATAGACCGGACATATCGCCCTGTCGTGTGTTGACACCTTTATGATGAGGCGCTTTTGTCTTAGCAAGAATAGCACATGTGTGGAATTGTGTGGAGACGCAAAGTAAATTGTTTTCTGAAGATGGAATTTAGGTGTTTAGAGTAGAAGGAATATGTCGACGTCTTCCAAAACTACTAAAGGCTTATTTTTCAACAATCACAATCTTTTAACTCAATTGGAGAAAAACTCAGTGAGACGAGACTCAGATGGTATGGTCATCGGGCTCGCGGACGGCGGGCCATGGGTAGCTCGCTGTCCGATCGTCCGGTAATGGACCGAGCCCAAGACGTCGACGGCGCGCACTGTTCCCGCGCGCCTTAAGGGTCAGCAGCAGGAGGGGCCCAGCTGGGTCGAAGCCTACTGGGGCCACGGTTGTCCGAAAGGGAGCTCGTGCCCCGGTATGAAGGCTAGAAGGAACGGGATGGGGTTTTTAGTTAGTAAGAGTCTGACACTAGCTCCCGTTCCACCCAAGAGCGGGTTTTGTCATAAGATGATTTTCCCCATCGAAAAAAAAGAAAGATGGTATGGCCATGTAATGAGAAGATCAGAAGAACATATCAAGTCCTGGACATGAATAGTGGTCCAAAAAGCGTGGTAGACCCCTTCTAACTTGGATGTCTGTAATTAGCAATGACCTAAAGAAAGCCGAAGTAAATGACTCGATGACCCAGAACCGAAATGTCTGGCGAAAACTGACGAGGAGAGCCGGCTCCAAACGAAATAGGAAATGGCTAGGCAAAGAGAGACAACCTTTTAACTCAATATTTAAAAAAAAAGTAAAAAACTAAAACCCAACTACGACAAAAACACGACACTGAAAAAGTATAAAACAAGTTTTTCAGGATGCTGAAATAAACAAGACAACTGGAAAAACAAGAACAGAACATAAAGAAAATCCGCGGTCACACGTTATAGGCACCAACCGAAACACTTTAATTAACCGACTTCGAAAAGGAGGAGGTTCTATGTTCGGCTGAATGTATGTTCACCGATATCTCAGTCAATTGTAGACCGATTTTGAAAATTTTTGATTGAAAGGTTATACTTCCAGGTTGGTCCCATAGAAATATTGTTATGATCTGATCATGAACTTAGAAGATATGGAACAGAAGACCTCATAGGATCACAGCAGAATTGTCGTAACAAGTAAAATTGCTCGGTTTATACGTGTAGGCGATGATTGACTGAAAGAAGAGAGAGGGAGATGTATCGAACCGATCTGGTGATGAAGCGGGAAGGTATATTAAGGTAATCTAACCGTGTTTGGGGTTATTAGAATCGTTTTGATATGCACTCTGGCTATAAGGTATTTAAGTTCGGCTGAGGGGTACTTTTTAGTGGTGGTACCATAACTAAAAAGTGCAAAAAAAAAACTTTATACAAAAAAAAAATTAAACCGAATTCAAAGTAAAAAAAAAAACACTGAAAAGAACAAAATAATTTTAATTTCGGAAGTCGGTGTTAAACAACGAAGTGACCAAACACTTTAATAAAGTTTAACATTATACACGAAAATAATTACAGCTACCTTATTACACAGAAAATCAACCCCCGTACAGTGCGAAAAACACCCACAAATAAAATGGCCACTGCTTACGTCACAAATCAAAAAACATCCATTCAAGTATTGTATGAGCAATAAACGATTGGGTCCGGGTGTGACAGTCACTTTGAAGACGAGCTATTCATTTGTGTTGATTGACCCGCTTTAGGGAGCCCCCCATTATCGCCCGGGCCCATTGTGTGGCGATAAGAGGAATTTCTACGGACGGCCAGTTTTGATCTTAAGTGTGGACGTAATGGCGAGGGATGGGAGACAATGGAAGCGTTAACTTACGAGAATGTGTGTGTAATATTGATTTATCTTAATTAAGTGCAGATATTATTTTTTTGTCTTGATTTTGAACATTTTACTCTAGTTTGATTTGGTATATAAACGAGTCGGACTCGCGCAGTAAGGGTTCCATATAAACTTGCCTGTGCAAACGAAGATTTTTCATAATCACTGAAAACAGTTTTTATTTGTGAGGTAACTACAAAATAATTTTCAGATTTTTTCCTACTTATGCTAAAGAACTTGCTTCAAGCTAAATTTTCGGACTCTAGGTCAACGGGAAATACCCGTATGAATTTTGATTCCCTTGTAGTGTCGAAATATACGTTTTTTTGCGTCAGAAACTAAATAAAATCTATTTTTTTTTTCGTTTACTAAAACTTTCGTTTATAAAGGATCTTGACAGACAGACGGAAAACAAAGTGACCCTATAAGGCAACCGTTTTTTTTTTTTTTAAGATATCGAACCCTAAAAACATTCAATGTAAAATATACATGTTTCAAATATAAACAGAAAGACAGATTCAAAGATAAGAGAGTCTTTAAAAATGTTACAAGAAAATCAAAGAAAAGGTAAGCTGTAGACCTTTTATTAAAATAAGTATCCCTCAAGGGTACATGTTTGGTCCGTTGTTTATTTAAACAAACATCCAAGATATAAAAAGCTATTCAATATAGTCTATTATTTAATGTTTAGATATTATGTTAAGTTTACTGAAAGTTTTCAGTACTACTTAATATAAGAACTGTGTAGTTATCTCGTTTAAAAGATAACATTTGTATCAATAACTAAACAGTTTGGCTTTGACTACTATGTCAGGAATGGCAGGCAGTCGCCTCCTTCTGCGACGCAGTCCCTAATACTAGCAAAGGAAGTGGCTGGGGCGCGAGGGAACGGCCTTCACGCGCCAGCCAGATTCCGACACCGATTTCCAGTCACCCCGAAGGCGCGAGCTTGCGGACGGCGAGTAATGGGTAGCTCGCCGTCCGACCATCAGGTAACCATCCGAACCGAGCCCAAGTCGTTGACGGCGCGTAGCATGCTACGCGTACTTTAAGGAATTGTCAGCAACCGTATGGGCAAAACCTACTGGGGTCATGGGCGATGCGAAAGAGATCCTCGGGGCTCTGAAACAATGGCAAAGAAGTAACAGGACTACTCCTGTATATGTAAATTACATCTCCCGGGGAGTGTCATTTAGAAGATTCGGCCATCTTGAAAAAAGATGATAAGCCTATCTGTCCCCGCACACGAGCCTCAAAAAAACGCCAGAAGTAGCCACAAAAAAAAAACGCTAGAAGCCGCCGCAAACAACAGCTGAAGCGCGCGACACCTCTTGTGCCCAGTGAAGCTTGAAGCCGCTTCAAGCGTTTTTTTATGTTTGCACCGCCGCATACAAACCACAAAAAAGGCCACCTCAAAATGAAACTTGAAGCGGCTTTTTTTTTTAAGCCCATGCACGGGGACAGTTAGTTTACAAACACCAAAAAACAAAAGCCTGAAAATCGTCTATTAGACAATTAACTTGTAAATTCTTAACAAAAGGGTATTTGATCAATTCCAGTCGTGAAATAATTTGAATATATAATAACACAAAGGGAAGAGCCCGTCTAAGCTTTTATCTTTAAAAGAGGAAAATATCAGAATACGGGTTCAAATTGCAAACCTGTCAGAAGCTTTGTGTGGGCGTAGAAAGATTTTGGTACCTATACCCATCCATACCTTACCGTAATTTTATTTGAAATTTCTACGGCCTTTCAAAGAAGAAAAGCAGCTCCAGAAAGAAATTTTAATCCAAAGGAAAATTTAATAAATAGAACATATTTGACTATACGCAAATTCCGTATGGTGTTCGGACGTAAAGAATATCACCATCCCATCACTTCCCGTGGGTGTCGTAAGAGGCGACTAAGGGACATTTCGTGACCGTGCGTAATATAAAGCACTGGAGGTCACCGCATGGTGGTGCGTTAACCACCAACAATAGCGTTCCCAAGGAGGGTTGGTGTCAGGCTGGCGGCCGACTATAAAACAGTTGCCAAATCCTCTGTAACATGTTAGTTAATGATAGAATGCGCGATAGGATTAGGGCGTACCCCACAGGCGACGCGCAGGGGCAGCACCCGGCTCCTGTGGGAAATGGACTAGGGTTGTTGCACCATCCCGGGCGGGTGCAACGTAAGAAGCAAGCTCGGGAAATGAGATTGAGGTATGCTAGTTGGAATGTTGGGACCATGACTGGAAGGGCGAGAGAGTTAGCGGATGTATTGAAAAGAAGACGGATAAATGTAGCATGTTTGCAGGAGACTAAATGGAGAGGAACAAAAGCGAGAGAAATTGGTGAGGGATACAAGTTTTATTATTGTGGAAGTGATGGAAAAAGAAATGGCGTAGGAATAGTCCTAGATCGTAAATTAAAAGAAAGTGTGATGGAAGTAAAAAGGATTAATGATAGATTTATAGTTGTGAAAGTTATGTTAGAGAATGTGATGTTGAATGTAGTTAGTGTGTATGCGCCACAAGTAGGATGTGATGAAATAGTGAAAGAGAAGTTTTGGGAGGATTTTGATAAAGCTTTAATGGCCATCCCTGTGCATGAGGAATTGATTGTTGGAGGCGACTTTAATGGACATGTGGGAAGAATGAAAGTTATTTATGAAAGAGTACATGGAGGATGGGGTTTTGGAAGTCTGAATAATGAGGGAGAGACGCTACTGCAATCTGCTACCGCATTTGACTTGGCAGTAGCCAACACTTGGTTTGCAAAAAATGAGGAACACCTTATCACATACAAAAGCGGTCACCACAGGACCCAAATCGACTACTTTTTAGTCAGGCGCAAAAACTTAAAGCACATCAAAGATTGCAAAGTGCTGCCAGGAGAAGATCTAGTATCACAGCATCGACTCCTGGTAATGGAATCAATAGTCGAAATAAAACGCAACAAAGGCAAAGAGCGTCCCCCCCCCTAAAATAAAGTGGCATATGTTAGAGAAGAATGATTGTGCGAAGAAGTTCAGAGAGCGAGTGGTTGACAAAATGATAGAGATGGGTGACATGAATGACCGAAGTATAAATGAAAGCTGGAATGAGATGGCAGAGTGTATTAGACATGCAGCAAAAGATATTTTGGGAGAAACGAGAGGAAAGGGCACAATAGATAGGGATACATGGTGGTGGTCGATAGAAATTCAGAATGTGTTGAAAGAGAAGAAAAGAAAATTTAAGGAATGGCAGCGTGTAGAAGTGGGAAATAGTAGTCTAAAAGCTGAAAAAAAGAGTGAGTATGATCTTTTGAAGAAGAAAGCTAAGAAAGCCGTGGCATTAGCTAAAGCAAAAGCCCAGGAAAAACTGTACCACACACTGGACAGTCCTGCAGGCCAAAAAGACCTTTATCGGCTTGCAAAAACAAGAGAGAGAATGACGAGGGATGTTTGTCAGGTAAGATGTGTAAGGAATGAAGCTGGAATGGTCTTATTAGATGATGAAAAAATTAAAGAGAGGTGGAAGGACTATTTTGAAAGACTGATGAATGAGGAAAATAATTGGAATGGAATTTTAGAAAATAAACCAGTGAATGTAGGGTTAGTGAGAACGGTTAGTATGGATGAAGTCAGAATAGCAGTGAATGGAATGAAGAATGGTAAAGCCATTGGTCCAGATGGAATACCAGCTGAAGTGTGGAAGTTATTGCGAGTGGATGGTTGGATGTGGTTAGCTTTATCTATACTAATATTATAAAGAGGTAAAATTTGTAAGTTTGTAAGTTTGTAAGTTTGTATGTAGGGGGTAATCTCTGGAACTAATAATCCAATTCTAAAATTTTTTTTACTGGCAGAAAGCCACATTATTCCTGAGTGCTATAGGCTATAAATTGTTTCTATAGCATGTATATTAAGCGAGCTATCACAACTTTTGTCTAGCAAGTCGGAAAAAAATACCTTATAAAATAGAATTATTTGCGTGCGCTGCCTAAACAGTTGCTTAAAATTAAAAACAATGTATGGCTACCTGGTTCGTCTTAATTATTTCTACAAAAAAGTCCGCGGTACCATATCTCTATCTTTTATATTTCATCTTTTATACTTCTTTTATTGCATTAAAAATATTTTTTTTCGGCATACTTACGTTTGGTTGATTATTTGAGCAACAAAATATTAATTCTTATGACAATAAATTATTTCAGTATCACAAGAACATTATACAGATAAGATTTGCCATTTACAGCATAGCAATTGGTCGTACAGTTTCGAAGATAATATAAAATTACTAAAACGCAAAATGCCCCTAGCGTAACTTTCATTGTGCAGACGTTTTACCTATTTTTTTTTTATGGTGAGCAAAAATCATCTTATGACAACCCCCGCCCTTGGGTGGAGCGAGAGATAGTGTCAGACTCTTACTGACTAAAAACCCACCCCGTTCCTTCTAGCCTTCAAACCAGGGCACGAGTTCCCTTTCGGATAACCCTGGACCCGGTAGGCTTCGACCCAGCTGGGCCTCTGCTGTTGCTGACAACTTCTTGAGGCGCGCGGGAACAGTGCGCGCCGTTGACGTCTTGGGCTCGGTCCATTACCGGACGATCGAACAGCAAGCTACCCATGGCTCGCCGTCCGCGAGCCCGCGTCTACGGTGGCCGGAAATCGGGATCGGAATCCCGGCGGCGGCGGCGGGGGCGCCGTTGCCTGATGCGGTCTGCCTCCGCCTTTGCTAGCATTACTGCTTCGCAGAAGGAGGCGACCGCCTGCCATTCCTCCTCGCTAAGGACCATGACCTCAACCAGAGCCCGCCGCGAGAGGTGTCCGCCGCCGATCGCCCCCACGAGGGCACGGCGATGCTCTGCCCAGGCAGGGCACACCTCGACTGTGTTCTGTTCTCCACCGTGTCCTCCGGGCGTTCCGCACAGTGGCGACACTCGGGCGTCTCTTCCGCTTTAATTCGGTGCAGGAACCTCCCGAACTTGCCATGTTTTCTGAATCGCGGTGTTAAGACTTTCTGTGGATTGATGACCCTCTCGAATTATTATGCCCACGTTGTCGTTAGTTGGAGTTCTTCTGTCAGTTGCTTATTGGTTTCGGTTGTTTCGTTCGTATGGTTGTTGTTGTTGATAGATACCTCA
Organism: Mythimna lalbum; assembly: GCA_949319445.1. Taxonomy (NCBI): domain Eukaryota; kingdom Metazoa; phylum Arthropoda; class Insecta; order Lepidoptera; family Noctuidae; genus Mythimna; species Mythimna lalbum. The sequence goes on from OX439370.1 coordinate 9,187,923, forward strand.
TAATCGAAAATATCGTAATTTCGTTGTACGTTTTTGTATGTTCGTAGTTTCGTACTTCGTTCTATCGTAATAATCGATACGAGTTATTCGATATTACGATTGTTTTGTTTTGTAAAGGCGGACGGTGTTCGAGTCGCTCTCCTTTTGTTCATAATTGTTTTCAAGTCTGTGCGTAGTTTGTTGAGAGCATGTCTAAAAGGAAATCTCAACTGTCCCGGCAGACATCACAGACAAGAGCCGCTCGAGTACGCCGTACGGAAGAATCTGCCCCTGAAAATGAGCAGCGCCTCTCGAGAAATAGAGAATATATTTCGCAAGCACGCGCTAGAGAATCTAGCTCCGAGCGCTCACAGCGCCTCGCTAGCCAAAATGTGAGGACATCGCGGGCCCGTGCTCGAGGAACTAGCGCTGAACGTGCGCACCGTCTATCTGAGTTAAGGCAGCATGTCTCTGAGACAAGGGATAGGGAGACTAGCGCTAAACGCTCGCGGCGGCTTGGTAGGCAAAATGTCATAACATCGCAGGCCCGTGCTCGGGAATCTAGCGCTGAACGTGCGCAGCGTCTATCTCATTTAAGGCAGCATGTCTCTGAGACAAGGGATAGGGAGACTAGCGCTGAGCGCTCGCAGCGGCTCGCTAGGCAAAATGCCATAACATCACAGGCCCGTGCTCAGGAATCTAGCGCTGAACGTGCGCATCGTCTAATCGAGTGTAATCTTATTTTAAAACAAGAAATTTTCCGCGGACGAAGTCGCGGGCAGAAGCTAGTTCTTCAATAAGTTGTTGCAGGAAGAGGCCATACCTGATGATTGGTGCAGCAGTTCCTTGGTGCCCATCTTTAAAAACAAAGGTGATGTGCTTGAGTGCAACAATTATAGAGGAATAAAGCTAATGTCACACACTATGAAAGCCTGGGAGAAAGTTATTGAAAGGCGACTGAGAGAAGAGAGTGAAATTTCGCAGAACCAATTCGGTTTTATGCCGGGTCGGGGTACAACGGATGCCATTTTTGCTATACGCCAATTATGTGAGAAATACAGAAGTGCGCATAAAAACTTGCACATGGTATTCGTTGACCTCGAAAAGGCATACGACCGGGTACCTCGTGAGGTTCTGTGGTGGGCCCTTAAGGAGAAAGGTGTGCCTGGGAAGTATGTGCAGTTGATCCGAGCGATGTACAGTCGGTGTAATACCCGGGTCCGGTCTACAGGTGGCACCACTGACAGCTTCAATGTGGCTGTCGGCTTACATCAAGGGTCGGCTCTCAGCCCTTACCTCTTCCTGATGATAATGGACGCTCTGACGTCGGACATCCAGGAAGAGGCTCCCTGGTGTATGTTGTTTGCCGATGACATTGTTCTGGTTGCCGAGAGTGGCCTAGAGGTCCAGAACAGATTGGAGGTGTGGTGGCACAGACTGGAGAGTGTTGGCCTGAAATTGAGCAGAACCAAAACCGAGTACTTGTTCTGCGATTTCGGCGGTCTCTCCAATCCTGTGCCTTTAGCTCTCGCCGGAACACCCATACCGATCTGTTCCGACTTTAGGTACCTAGGGTCGCTCGTCCAAGGGGATGGTGAGGTAGACCGGGACGTAACACATCGGATCAACGCAGGATGGATGAAATGGCGACAGGTCACGGGAACCACTTGCGACCCACGGATGCCCCTCAAGTTGAAGGGTAAAATCTACAAGTCCGTGATAAGGCCTGTCGTACTGTATGGATCAGAATGTTGGGCTGTGAAAAAGAAAGATGAAAAAAGATTGCATGTAGCAGAGATGAGAATGTTAAGATGGATGTGTGGTGTGACAAGAATGGATAAAGTGAGAAATGAGTATATTAGGGGAAGTTTGAAAGTGGCGCCAGTGACTGAAAAGCTGAAAGGAAATCGTTTGTCTTGGTATGGTCATGTGAAAAGGAGGGACGAAACGCATGTTGCTAAAAAAGTTATGAGTTTACATGTGGATGGATGGAAGGGGAGAGGGAGGCCAAAGAAAAGATGGATGGATTGTGTGAGAAGTGATATGAAAGAAAAGGGAGTTAGTGATAGCATGACGAGTGACAGGACAGAATGGAAGAAAAAAACGTGTTGCGCCGACCCCAAATAAAACGGGACAAGGGCAGGAAGATGATGATGATTTGACTATACGCAAATCATTTAATTAAATATAGTTAATAATAGGCCAGACTAAGAGAGATACAATCCGCAGGGCAGTTTTGTGGCGAACTGTTGGGTATTAGCGACCCCACGGACCCGATCTCCCGGGAGAATTCTTGTTCTTCATCTCCGGCTTGCCTTTATTGGCCGGCCGTAGTGAACACTGACGAGGAACAGAGCTCTCACCTCTCTCTTGCCTTTACTGGCTGGCTTGAGTGGAGAGTCGCAAGAGCAACCATGCTCGGGAGAAGGATGCATAATCCAGTAAGGTGCTGGTAGGGATCTTGACCGTACTTCCGGGATTGTCCTGATAGCCGTGGTATGCCTCTCCACTCCTCAAGCGCCTCAGGATATGTTGCCCTCTTGTTGCTACGTCACATCGTGCTAGCGGCCGTTTTGGGGGCCCATTTATTGAGTGTGCAAGTCAACCCCTGCCTTTTATCGATTGATATTAATGAGATTGTTCAGGCAGGGGCCATGGTCTTAAGATAGTTCCATGTTACCAGTCCACTTATGACTCTAAAAACCATAGCCCTATTATTTTGTTTTCCATATTATGTCGCAATAGTTTTTCAAACCGGGGGTTTTCCTTGGATGCACTAGCACAGCGCGTAAAGGGATAATCACCGGGTGATACCACGTTATATTAAACGCACAAAAAAGGCCTCTTCGAGCTGGTTTCGGCCCCTCGTACGCCTCCCAAAGGTCCAGGACCTCAGGGTCCTGAGATAAATAAACGTGTAAAAATAATAAATAAAACAGGTATTTACTGGAACAAGTTTTGTAAAATATTCGAGTATATCACGGAATTACCGAATACTAACGGAGTTTTCAGGCGTTATCTCTCTTTTTTTGCGTTGCCTTTTCGTCAAACAATTGCGTTAGATGAAGCATCAAGCTTTTAAACCGTACTCGATGTTGACGATAGGTGAGTGGAAAAACAGCCTCAATATTACAAACATTTTAATTTGTTTGTAATCATGAGTACAATCACGTGTTCAAATATCGGTCACTAATTACTAGTTATCAAGCAAGAATATTCGACATCTACCGGGATTTCGTGATATCCCTAGGGATTTCACGAAATCCCTGATATCCTCAATTACCTGTGACATTAACACACTCACCAACTTTTGCCTTTACAATATTAGTTTATTCTACTTTTACGCTAAAACATACTAAGCAACATAGTCACATTAAACGAAGTCATTAGACCGTTCGCGATGGCCATTACCAGAGCATTAGCAACATAGTCTTAACAATGACTTAACGTACTCCATAACTGGTAGTGTTACTTGCTTTATTATGTGAATAGTGATCTGGTATCGAGTTTCAGCGAAATTATTGGCTATTTTGTTGAGTAGGTCAAATGGAATCTGTATTGGGAAAGTAATTAAATTGTATGTTATGTAGAACAAAAGTTGTTGTTTATGATGTTAGTAATACAGTCCTGCAAGGTTATTAGTATTTTACAAATAACCCTGTATATATAAGTTTTGTATAAGAACTTTAACATTTTGTGGTTACCAAAAAACAATTGTAAACAACAGCCCAGTCACAAAATAGATAGGTACAGAAGACAATCTCATGTATGTACTCCACTCTTTATACCTACGCTCGGTGGACGCACACTAATGAGTGTTTGAGCCGGAACTGTTCGACGAGTGGGCCGAGACGCTCCCAAGATATCATGTCCGTGAGCGGTGTCTGTGTGTGCGTTGCTCGAGCGCGCTTTGTATGTAGATTGACTTCTGTACCTATATATTTTGTGCCAGTGGTGTGATCCCGTGGTTTCTTTGACAATGCACGAATTAAGCCACAACCTCCCCTCCGACCTCTTACAAAACACAATAGCATAATTAAATGTTCTTTTTAACAAACATTCCTTGTTAGTAACATCAAAGAAATCCCGAGAGGAGAGAGGGAAAAGTAAGAGTGCCGCCCTAAATTGTCTTGATTGGATCATTCGTCCCCACACTACCCAAGCCTGTGTCTACAACAATACCTACTTTTAACCCTTCAGATACCGTCAATTAGAAACACAATAGTAAGACAATAGATGCGCGGCCACCGGTGGTCGCTTGGGGATTTATGAATTAATTCTTATCGCTTTTAAATTGTAATTGAGACAAATTGACTCAAAAAAACGACGCTTCAAGCTTCTTTTTGAGGCGGCCTTTTTTTGTGTCTCGTGTGCGGCGCTGCCGCCACTAAATAACGCTTAAAGCCGCTTCAAGCTTCCCCGGCCACAAGCTGTCGCGCGCTTCAGTTTTCGCGCGCCACTTTGTGGCGGCGTTTTTATTAACGCACGTGTGCGGGGACATTAAGACTAATTAAACAACCTGTAAACGATCAAGTTCTTTGTCAAATTCTACGTATTTTCGTGTTTGTCATATTATTTTTGTGTATGCAGCTTTGTTTGACATGTTCATCAAACAGTCCTACATGTTTGTCGGGTTTGATAGATTTCGTGTTTGATGAAGAAGTTTGAACGTGAATGGCAGTGTTTGTCAAACAATATCCTAGACTCTTAGTTTTCATGGAAGACGCTACCTTCAGTAAACAGCTCAACAGAGCAGAAAATAGACACTGAGTATTATTATGTACAAAGAATATCATAGTTTGATATTTAGCTTGTTTGTTTAAGCTATTGTTTGATGAAAAAACGTGAAATTAGACAAACTTTATCAAACAAAATTGATCGTCTACAGAGTGCTTTGGATATTACCAACTGACCACAGATGTTTCGATACATTTAAACTTAATATTTTGATTTTGATAGTAAAAACATCCAAATTTTCTTCGCTTAAAATATCTGAATGCAAGGTGAAGTTGAAACAGATATATTATATTCGCTGCATTGCATACGTATGCATTTTTTTCACAAGTCCTGTAAAGATCAAATAGATAGAATACTATACCAGGAAAATGTTGTTCTTCGGATGATTTTTGACATTCATACGTGCAACAAAAAATGTTTTAAACAAATGTTTCGGCGAATCAAAATCAATATTATTGAGGTAGAATTAAGGTATTAGAACACCAACTACGTAGATCAGTCCAAGGAGCAGTTTATCAGTTTAGTCCCTCCATCTTAACGTCATTATGGCGAGACCAACATTTTGTTAAGGTATAGTATAAAAATAAAAAGTATAAAAGTATAAGTATAAAAATTTAGCTACCTCTTCATTTACATATGAAGAGGTAGCTAAATTTTTAGCAAAGGTAGCAAATAGTAGATTAATGGGATTAATCTTTTATCCCTACTAATATTATAAATGCGAAAGTAACTCTGTCTGTCTGTCTGTCTGTCTGTCTTTTACGCTTTCACGCAAAAACTACTGAACGGATTTAGATCAAATTTGGTAGGTAGGTAGAAGAGACACTGGAATAACACATAGGCTACCAATAATTCCACTGCTGAGCACGGATCTCTGCTCGCGCGATATAAACTGTAGTCCACGCGGGCGAAGCCGCGGGTGGAAAGCTAATATATCATATGTTAGACAGACTTGGTCCCTCCATTTTGACGGTCATCAAGGCATCGGGTAGAAGCTAGTTTTCAAAACACAAATCATTTTATTAAAACATACGAGTGCTTATACCATTCTGTCTCTCACAAACATCTCCGTCTGTATTCATTATGCCGGCCGTTCACAAGGGACTCTCTGGGCCAGTAAATAGCACTAATTGACTCTCTAGGCTAGCGGACGATATCATCGGGAGCTACTGTGTCTTTGTAATGTATAACTTGTGTTATATAACACTTCCACATTATGTAACGTTGTTATTCAAAATTGCAACATAAAACAATACTGTACACATTAGAATAACAATGCAATATAACAATGTTATATAACCACTGTCGTTTGTCGTTCTTCAGTGCTATCCATATATAACATTGTTGTACACATCAATAACATGTTATTGTAACATTTAGTGTCCGTGTAGCGACATCTATGACGCCACATAAGAACTACGAAGAAAACACGAAATCCTGCATCGCGCAATCAGAGTTCTCCGCGCAATTTGAACATATACGACAGCCCGACATCAACTATCGGGCAGTCGCCCACCAGACTATAACATCATGTCTGGTCGGAGGATCCTCCCTTTTCAAAGGAGGTTTGCGGGACTTTACTCTCTGTTCCGCATACCTTCCAAACTGGTGACCCTCGACAAAGAACGTCAGCGCAGCCTTCGTGCAGCTACTACTTCGTGACGTCATCATCACTTCCTCAAGCTTTCGAGCAACGAGCCATACAGCCAGCACCCTCGGCTAAGGGTATCCTGACCATCAGTATGCCTACCTGGTCATACCTGGTCACCACCTCAGCCGCATCAGCGACCTTGGCACACCGCACCTTCGGCCAGTCATATGAAGAGCCATGAAGAACCTCTCCTGGTCGACGCTAGCAATCAAGCCCTACGTCGTACAAGCACCGCTCCGACTCACTGGAGCCAGCAGCATTACTCCGACTCACTGGAGCCTGCAGCATCGTCCCGACTCACTGGGACAGCACCACCCCGACTCACTGGGGCATCATCCCGACTCACTGGGACAGCACCACCCCGACTCACTGGGGCATCATCCCGACTCACTGGGACATCATCACCCCGACTCACTGGGGCATTATCCCGACTCACTGGGATATCATCACCCCGACTCACTGGGGCATCACCGCAGACAGTTCCGACTCACCGAGAACTATGCGGCATCGGTTCCGACTCACTGGAACCAACCTACCGCTGGCCTGGCACACATCAAGAAGCATCAAGAACCATCGATCTCCGATCTCCGGAGGGGAGTGATGTAGCGACATCTATGACGCCACATAAGAACTACGAAGAAAACACGAAATCCTGCATCGCGCAATCAGAGTTCTCCGCGCAATTTGAACATATACGACAGCCCGACATCAACTATCGGGCAGTCGCCCACCAGACTATAACATCATGTCTGGTCGGAGGATCCTCCCTTTTCAAAGGAGGTTTGCGGGACTTTACTCTCTGTTCCGCTTACCTCCAAATCCGCATTATCTGAAACATGTTACATAGCAATGTTATATAACATGTTATGTTATATGATCTGTAGTCACTTTTATATCTTATCTTCCAAGAAGAAGTTCCCACCCAAAAAAACAAGAAACCAAACTTTTCTTTGCTCGATCGTGATCTCCGCAAGTCGCCAAACTCATATTTATAGATCCCGGTGTAAAGTCGAATGTAATCAAAATGTTTATTAAATGTTAAACCAAAGTTATTAATGCACTTCATCACACAAAGTTTTCCTATCATAAACTTGGGCGTGTGACTCTCGTTCATTTTGCGCCCGTGGCTTCGCCGGCATGATATACAAGGCGCCAGATAAACTTAAAATATAGCACATTTTCTTTTTATAGTGAGCAAAAATCATCCAATGACAACCCCCGCTCTTAGGCGGAGCGGGAGATGGTGTCAGACTCTTACTGACTAAAAACCCACCCCGTTCCTTCTAGCCTTCATACCGGGGCTCGAGCTTCCTTTCGGATAACCCTGGCCCCAGTTGGTTTCGACCCAGCTGGGCCCTTGCTGAAAATAAAGTACATTGAGCCTAATATCTCCAGTATATAGAAGATACCCGACCATCAATGAACTGTTTTTCAGAAAAGGTAAAGGATCATGATAGATGTCACGTCAAGACAGCTTTATGTCTTTAATTCCGTTTTTAAATTAAGAATGTCAATAAATGTAGCAGTGTCAATGACCGTTATTCCGCGTTTATTTGGCGCCCACTTAAGAAGCGGCCACAAAAAAAAGCTTGAAGCCGCCGCAAAAAACAGCTGAAGCGAGCGACAGCTTATGGCCGGAGAAGCTTGAAGCGTCTTCGAGCGTTTTTTTGTGGCGGTACCGCCGCACACGAGCCACAAAAAAAGGCCGCTTCAAGCTTGAAGCGGCGTTTATTGAAGCCCGTGTCACTTAGTAGTCTAGTAGCAACTTATTTCAAAGGAACATAATCCCAGAATAAAAGTACAATAAAGGTGATTTTTGAGTGATTAAGTTTTATGGAAAAACAAGACATGAACCAGAACATTAAGAGCATCCTTTTTGAGGTATATTTTCATACAACCGCTCTTACGTGATTATGACGTTATTACACATGTTTCTCTAGATATTTTGGATATACAGCTATCTTGTGGATATTATCTAGGCTTCTATAGAAGTTAAAACATAAATTTGTGTAAAACTAATCAAGTAAAAACCACTAAAAATCTGCTATTTTACGTGAACTTTGACCCTCCACAGTTTCCTAAACATTTCAGATTTTGTGAAATGTTCGAGTAAATCACGGAATTACCGATTCAATTCAATTCAATTCAATTCAATTTCTTTATTGTGGATCATAGTCACTTAGGAGGTCGGTTTAGTTGATCGGATAGGAAGTGCAAAAGTGATCCGATCGAGTTCCATTCTGATCAACCAGTTGATCGGTTTAGTTGATCGGATAGGAAGTACTGGAATATAGGTACATTATTTTTTAAAATCGTTACAAATGCAAAGCAACACCACCACGGGGAGATGCGACCTCTGGCGGGAGAAGTTTAAACCTTCTGATGATTTTATCGAGCCATCGAGTTGCCATGCACCCAGGTTGGGCGCAGCAAAAAAAAACCCCCAGGGGGTTTTCGGACGGTTCCGATCTTCGATGTCTGTGCGGCGTTTCTCCACAGACCATGTCGCACCTTCCGTCCTGCATCACTTGCCCTGTTACCTGCACACGTAGAGCCTAATGACAGCATCAGCGGACGGCATTGCCGTAGCCGAATTCTAAGCCATGCACATAATTTAACTAGTTTTGCCGTCGATACGCTAAGAAGAAGAGATCGAATGCCAAAAGAGTTTTCAGATATTAACCATGACTTTTGTGCTGTGCATGTTCATTTTAAGTCCCACTCTTTCGGAAGCTATTGAGGTCACCGAGCATTGTACAGAAGCTCTTCCGTAGAAAACTTACCTTTATGTCACAAAAATACCATTAAACCATTTACGACATACTTTTTTGCCTTTTTTATTTCAGTTTGAGTTTTACGAGGGTTTTAGTCAACAGGTTGATTTGGCTTGGTTAATGTAAATTGAATATAGGGTCAAACAGTGACCAAACAGAGGATCTGATTTTGCTAAAGATATTAATGAAAATGGCGTAATTATTTAACAAGCCTCAGATGCTTAAGGGTATTTTTAATATCGTGCGATTATGATCACGCATGCGGGATTGCCCCGCACGCGTAACCCTCACAAATGTCAAATTCGTATAAGTATTTATTGTAATGCGTAAGATGGATGGATTGTGTGAAGAGTGATATGAAAGAAAAGGAAGTTAGTGATAGCATGCTGGTTGACAGGATAGAATGGAAGAAAAAAACGTGTTGTGCCGACCCCAAAAACACGGCACAAGGGCAGGAAGATGATGATGATTTATTGTAATGCTTGAAAAACGCACGCAGGAGGTGGTTTTTTACATTATAGAATTTTCTGCATGCAGGGCAAACAGTGATTAAATCCGAACGATATTAAAAACATTCTAAAACACTAATATTATCGAAGCAAGCTTTCGAGTCTTCAGACAATGTAAAATTTTCATCACCAGCCTTTTTAATATTCCCACTACTGGGACTCAGGCCTCCTCTCTAGGAAAGGGAATGGGCCGTAATCCACCAGTGCGGGTTAGTGGATGAACTTTTGAAATTTTCGTTAATTTTAAAATGCTACTTAGTTGAACTTTATAAAGTAGCTCTAGCTACCAGTACTTCCTATCCGATCAACTAAACCGATCAACTGGTTGATCAGAATGAAACTCGGTGAAGGATTTGTTTCCCATCTAATGAACTTTGAAACGGATCAACTGTTTTCTTTCTCAACGGTTCAACTTTTTAGTTGGTCCGATAGGAAT